>CM035847.1:20725035-26039446 GCA_020510985.1 Pholidichthys leucotaenia | reverse complement strand
TGCGAAATCAACCCACCCGGCAGCGTAAGCTGATTTTCTAGTTTCTCCCCCACCATCAGAGCCTCGCTTTTTCCCCAGTTTATCTTTGCAGAGGAAAGTTGGCCAAAAAGATTGACACTCCTAACCAGAACGTCAATGTCACTCTGCTTGTTTAGCAGAATGACTACATCATCTGCATAGGCCGACAGCTTGAACGTGGTGTCACAGCCAGGAAAAGTAACTCCTGATAGATCCCTTCTCAGGCAGTGAAGCAAAGGCTCTATGGCGAGGGAGTACAGCATCCCTGAGAGAGGGCAGCCCTGCCAAACCCCCCTCTGGACTTTTAAAGGGGCAGACAGGCCCCCATTTATCTTCAGCACACTCTCAATGTCACTGTACAAGACCCGTATCCTGGCTATGAAGCCTGGGTTGAACCCAAAAGCTGTTAAAACTGTCCATAAATATTGGTGTTCAACCCGATCAAACGCCTTTTCCTGGTCAATTGAAATCAAACCAGTTTCTACCGCCAATGAACCAGAGACCTCCAAAATATCCCGAATTAAAGTGACGTTGTCACTAATCAGCCTGCCAGGCACACAGTAAGTCTGGTCTACATGAATGAGCTCGCTCATCACCTTTCTCAGTCTTCGGGCCAGAGCTTTTGAGAGAATCTTGTAGTCTGTGCAGAGCAGAGAGACTGGCCTCCAGTTCTTTAGGCTCTGGAGGTCCCCCTTTTTCGGCAACAGTGTGATGATGGCCCTCCTGCAGGTCGTGGGTAGGGTCCCCCTTTCCAAGCTATCTTGGAGAACCTCCAGCAGGTCTGGACCAAGCAGGGGCCAGAATTCCTTAAAAAAGTCCACAGAGAGACCATCTATGCCTGGTGATTTTCCATTCTGGAGGCTCATTAGCGCCGTATGCAGCTCAGACAGAGACAGTGGAGCATCCAAGCCGGCAACAAGGTCCTCTGAGAGCACTGGAAGACCATCAAGGAAAACCTGGCCCAGTGACGTGTCCTCCCTCCACTCTGCTCTAAAGAATTCACTGTAAAAGCTAGCAGCGTGTTTCCTGATCTCTGCTGCTGTGGAGATTGTTCTCCCGTCATCGCCCAACAAGGAGTGAATGAGCTTTCTCTGTCCATTTTTCCCCTCCAGTCCAAAAAAGTACTGGGAGGGCGAGTCCATCAGAGCTACATCCATGTAGCGTGAGCGGACCAGAGTACCCTGTGCGGTGACCCCTAGCAAGCTAGCCAAGGCTGACCTTTTTGACTTGAGAGCCTCTAAGTGCTCCTGTTTTCCTGTAGAACTGAGCAACTCCTCTAGTTCTACCACCTCAGTCTCCAGAACTTTCAAGGATTGGGTCAAGCTACGAGTGACATTTTGAGTGTACTGTTGGCAGAGTTGTTTTATCTGGGCCTTACCAAAATCCCACCACAATTGGAGAGAACTAAAAGAGGGTTTTTGTTCCCTGTGTGACTTCCAAACATCATGAAAAACCTCTTTAAAAAACACATCATTTAAAAGTGTATTGTTAAAATGCCAAAAAGCACTCTTACACTTTACATTTTCAATAAACACAGAACAAAACAGCAGGCAGTGATCAGTGAAACCAACAGGACAGATACAACTATTTTTAAAAACACTCATTTGATGTTTAAAACCATAAAAACGGTCTAACCTAGCCATAGATAAAAGGTTATCTTTGACATGGCTCCAGGTATACTGCCTCTGGTCCCCATGATGTGATCTCCACACATCGGCCATTTCATGTGTTTTCACCAGTTCTCTCAGCCTATTGGCAGAAGCAGGGTGAGGCTCCTGATGGTTCCTGTCTAGTCTGTGGTTTAATGTACAGTTAAAATCACCCCCCAGAAATAAAAAACTATTTGGATCACAGGACTTAACCGTATCCGAAAGCACGTCAAAGACCCTGATCCTCTCTGCTCTCTGTGTTGGCACATACACGTTTATAAAAACGAAGTTCACGTTTTCAAACTGTACCTTTAATAAGAGGAAATGACCTCTCACCACCTCTTCTACCTCATAAGAGACAGGCACACAACCCCTAGAGAAAAGTACAGCCACCCCCCCACTGCTACTGGATTTGTGGCTAAAAAAAATGCAGCCATCCCACTCTTTTCTCCAATGGCTCTCAATGTCCACAGTGCTGTGAGTCTCCTGGACCATCAGCACGTCAAGTTTCTTTAAATTAAAAAGCTTGTATAAAGAGGCCCTTTTTACATCATCCCTGGCCCCATTAATATTGAGAGTGCCAATTCTAAGGTGGGGCATTAAAAAGGATAAAAATAGGGTACAGTAAAAAAAACACACACATAGCATAAAAGGGAAGAAACAAACTAAGAGTCAACATGACTGTTAGTAATTTGCAATTTCAGTTTAGCAATCAGTTTCTTTAAACGATAAATTTCCTGATCAGTGAAAGTCTCATTCCCATCATTCAGTTTCATAAATTTGCGAGCTGATGCCACGAATAACTCCAGATCTGGAAAGTAATTTTCCACTTTCACAGCTCTGCTCCCCTTAGTCACCTGGAGAAATTGCCTAATTTTAGTAAAACAATAGGAGCTTTGCTCCTCCTGCGTCTGCGTCTGCATCAGTTCAGACTCATCTCCACTTTCGTCAGAAGCGCTCTCATTCAGTAAATCTAAATTCCCAACCCTACTAGATTTAGCAGAGCTCTGCAAGTTTTCCGCACTTTTCCTTTTTTGTGCAGCTTTAAAAGGATCCTCTTCAACAAAACTACATTCCTGCATTTCTTCATGAAACGCAACGTTTGTCAAGTAGTGTTTGCTCTGTGTGTCCGCTACAGCCTCAAACCGCTCCTCCCCCGCCTGCAAAGTCTGTTCATTCACGTTCCTTCGTTTAACTGCACTTTTACTTACACCCTCCACCTGTTTACCCCGGGCGACAGGCTCGTCACAATGATCAGAGCTGCCGCCAGAAGAAATTCCCCACCATCACTGTTTGGGGGGGCAACTACCGCGCCCGCCGCGGCCACCCCAGCAGAGGCGGCCACGGCCGCCCCCGCAGAAGTAGAAGCGGACGCGGACGCGGACGCGGCCGCAGTCGCGGACGCGACCGCCCCGGCAGAAGCGGGCGCCGCAGCGGCATCCGCCGCACCACATTTAGCGCTACCCTCCGGACCACCAGAAACAGCGGCGTCACCTTTCTTACCGCCAGTGCTCTTTGTGTTCGCCTTTTCAGGACATGACCTAATAAGATGGCCTTCTGCGCCACACGCAAAACACTTCATGGTTTCAGATGTTGCAAACACCAAGTAGCTAAAGCCGTCAATCCTGAAATTAAAAGACGCGTTCAGTTCAGCAGAGCTGTCTTTCAACACCATGAAACACTGCCTCCTATGACATACAACATGCTTCAGCAGGGGTGATTTACTACCCAGAGAGACCATTCTGATAGGGGACACAACCTGGCCAAAACGGGACAACTCTCTAATCAGCTGATCATTTTTAACGAAAGGAGGAGCGTTTGAGATGGTGATCCTCCTAGACGGATTCGCCAGCGGTAAAACGGGAGTAAAAGTGTCACCTAGGACCACTCCCTGTGCCACCACCTGATCAGCTTTTTCAGTCGAATCCAGAAAGATCACAATTGCGCTGTTCATCCTCGATGCTGATTTTATGCTGCCATGCCCAACCACCTGTCCTACAGCGAGGCTGGCCTCCTCCACAGAACAGGGAACTGTCGGGAGGATTCTCACACCATGACGCCGGGTTAAGCGCTCAAACTCCACACCACCATCAATCACCGGCATGATGCCGGCCGGGAAAAACCGGCAGCAGAAGCTACCGTTCCCCAACACACTCACTCCAACACTCACACCCCAGCACACACACACTCAACCCACTATATTAAACACACACACCTCAAACACACAAGATAGAGAAAAAGTTAAAAAATACAAAGTTTAAAGTACTCACTCGACACCACTCCACACCCCTGCTCCCACAAACGCCCACGCATGCGCACGAGAGAGAGAGAGAGAGATTGATTTTTAAAAGATCTTTAATAAACACACTTGTCCATCAGTCAATACAATTTCTATATCATGCTATGTTACACAGAAAATTAATCCCCCAAAAAACGCCCCAAAAAAAGCTGTCCATCATGAACTGAACAGAGGACATTCTCCAGGGACCAGAGGGTCCTGAAACCTTCCACATCCCCATTCCCCATAAAAAACTGAAAGTCCAGCCTGATTCTGGCTTTAAGTAGCCTCACAAATAAAATTTTGACATCAACATCATTCTCAACATTTTCAAGTTTTCTTCTCCGGCTTACATAGATAGCCAACTTTGCCTGCCCTAAAACAAAGTTCAGTAGTTGACACTTCTGCTTAAAACGACGATTGTACATAAAACCACAAATGAAAACCTGCTTAGAGAAAACTTCCTTAAAAATATGAAAAAGTTTTGTGAGAAGTTCAAAGAGGCCACTGAGGCGCTGACATTCAATAAAACAATGAAAAACAGTCTCTAGCCTAGAGGAACAAAAAACACACTGATCACTGACACTGCTGTTAATCACAGAAACAAAAGCATTGACAGCTATAATACCATGCAGGACCCTCCACTGTAAGTCTCCATGCCTCTTAGGGAGAGGGGCTTTGTAAAGAGCCCTCCAGGCAGGCCGATGCCCTTTTCCTAGTTTAAAATAGGCTCTCCAAGGAGTGTCCACACAGGTGTCCAATCGGTCCTTGTTGAGTGCCATCACCACCAGTCTGTAGAGTGCCTTACCACTGGCTCCTCCAAAGTCCACACCAGTGGGAGCACAGAATGCCAGTAAGGAGCAAGGAGCGACGTCAAAGTCCATATAGAGCGTGAGAGAGGGAAAGGGGTCAGTGCTTTCTGGCTGCAGCGTGCCATTGCTAAAGTCCAAGAGTAGGGAGTGCTCAAGTCCATGAAGCTCCTGTTTCCAGTGTGCAAGAAGACCATCGATGAAACGATTCGACCTGACACCAAGATGAGCTGCTAAAGCTGAGGCGTTGTTGAGGCCAGGACCAGCCAGTTCCACCACTTGCTTCAGAGTGAGAATGTTCCTGGAACACAGCCTATCAAGGAAGGTCCTTCCAACTCCCGGCAGGACACCAAGGCGACCACCAAAAACCAGCGGCTCCCTCAACAACCAGTAGAGGGAATCGCATGGCCCTCTTTGTTTTTTAAAAAGAGTCCACACTGAAAAGAGACTGCGGTAAAAACTGGGTAAAGACAGTGCATTAGAGTTCTTAAAATCCATTAAAAACACAGGGAGGTCTAGCCCAAGCCCAAGGACTCTCTGTAAAATAACACAGGCCAAAGGCCTCCATACCAGGTCCTGGGGGCCCGTCAGCAGTCTCTGTATGAAAGTCAGTCTAAAAGCAGCACCTCTACTAGCTAAATGAATCACTCCTTGCCCCCCCTCCTCTTTGGGAAGAAATAACAGGGCTTGAGGAACCCAGTGGAGTCCACCCCCCCAAAAAAAGTCCACCAAAACAGACTGAATTTTGGACAACAAACCAGCAGGGGGGTCCATGCACATGAGGTGGTGCCACAGGGATGAGGAAACAAGATTATTTAAAATGAGCACTCTTCCTCTAAAAGATATTCTTGGCATTAGCCACTTCCACTTGTTTAGTCTCCCGTTAATCTTCTCTATGACCCCATCCCAATTTTTTTGCTCAAACTGCTGATTTCCAATAAAGACACCAAGATACTTAAAACCTCCTTTTTTCCAAATCAACCCACCCGGCAGCGTAAGCTGATTTTCTAGTTTCTCCCCCACCATCAGAGCCTCGCTTTTTCCCCAGTTTATCTTTGCAGAGGAAAGTTGGCCAAAAAGATTGACACTCCTAACCAGAACGTCAATGTCACTCTGCTTGTTTAGCAGAATGACTACATCATCTGCATAGGCCGACAGCTTGAACGTGGTGTCACAGCCAGGAAAAGTAACTCCTGATAGATCCCTTCTCAGGCAGTGAAGCAAAGGCTCTATGGCGAGGGAGTACAGCATCCCTGAGAGAGGGCAGCCCTGCCAAACCCCCCTCTGGACTTTTAAAGGGGCAGACAGGCCCCCATTTATCTTCAGCACACTCTCAATGTCACTGTACAAGACCCGTATCCTGGCTATGAAGCCTGGGCTGAACCCAAAAGCTGTTAAAACTGTCCATAAATATTGGTGTTCAACCCGATCAAACGCCTTTTCCTGGTCAATTGAAATCAAACCAGTTTCTACCGCCAATGAACCAGAGACCTCCAAAATATCCCGAATTAAAGTGACGTTGTCACTAATCAGCCTGCCAGGCACACAGTAAGTCTGGTCTACATGAATGAGCTCGCTCATCACCTTTCTCAGTCTTCGGGCCAGAGCTTTTGAGAGAATCTTGTAGTCTGTGCAGAGCAGAGAGACTGGCCTCCAGTTCTTTAGGCTCTGGAGGTCCCCCTTTTTCGGCAACAGTGTGATGATGGCCCTCCTGCAGGTCGTGGGTAGGGTCCCCCTTCCCAAGCTATCTTGGAGAACCTCCAGCAGGTCTGGACCAAGCAGGGGCCAGAATTCCTTAAAAAAGTCCACAGAGAGACCATCTATGCCTGGTGATTTTCCATTCTGGAGGCTCATTAGCGCCGTATGCAGCTCAGACAGAGACAGTGGAGCATCCAAGCCGGCAACAAGGTCCTCTGAGAGCACTGGAAGACCATCAAGGAAAACCTGGCCCAGTGACGTGTCCTCCCTCCACTCTGCTCTAAAGAATTCACTGTAAAAGCTAGCAGCGTGTTTCCTGATCTCTGCTGCTGTGGAGATTGTTCTCCCGTCATCGCCCAACAAGGAGTGAATGAGCTTTCTCTGTCCATTTTTCCCCTCCAGTCCAAAAAAGTACTGGGAGGGCGAGTCCATCAGAGCTACATCCATGTAGCGTGAGCGGACCAGAGCACCCTGTGCGGTGACCCCTAGCAAGCTAGCCAAGGCTGACCTTTTTGACTTGAGAGCCTCTAAGTGCTCCTGTTTTCCTGTAGAACTGAGCAACTCCTCTAGTTCTACCACCTCAGTCTCCAGAACTTTCAAGGATTGGGTCAAGCTACGAGTGACATTTTGAGTGTACTGTTGGCAGAGTTGTTTTATCTGGGCCTTACCAAAATCCCACCACAATTGGAGAGAACTAAAAGAGGGTTTTTGTTCCCTGTGTGACTTCCAAACATCATGAAAAACCTCTTTAAAAAACACATCATTTAAAAGTGTATTGTTAAAATGCCAAAAAGCACTCTTACACTTTACATTTTCAATAAACACAGAACAAAACAGCAGGCAGTGATCAGTGAAACCAACAGGACAGATACAACTATTTTTAAAAACACTCATTTGATGTTTAAAACCATAAAAACGGTCTAACCTAGCCATAGATAAAAGGTTATCTTTGACATGGCTCCAGGTATACTGCCTCTGGTCCCCATGATGTGATCTCCACACATCGGCCATTTCATGTGTTTTCACCAGTTCTCTCATCCTATTGGCAGAAGCAGGGTGAGGCTCCTGATGGTTCCTGTCTAGTCTGTGGTTTAATGTACAGTTAAAATCACCCCCCAGAAATAAAAAACTATTTGGATCACAGGACTTAACCTTATCCGAAAGCACGTCAAAGACCCTGATCCTAAAATTGTTATAAAAACGAAGTTCACGTTTTCAAACTGTACCTTTAATAAGAGGAAATGACCTCTCACCACCTCTTCTACCTCATAAGAGACAGGCACACAACCCCTAGAGAAAAGTACAGCCACCCCCCCACTGCTACTGGATTTGTGGCTAAAAAAAATGCAGCCATCCCACTCTTTTCTCCAATGGCTCTCAATGTCCACAGTGCTGTGAGTCTCCTGGACCATCAGCACGTCAAGTTTCTTTAAATTAAAAAGCTTGTATAAAGAGGCCCTTTTTACATCATCCCTGGCCCCATTAATATTGAGAGTGCCAATTCTAAGGTGGGGCATTAAAAAGGATAAAAATAGGGTACAGTAAAAAAACACACACATAGCATAAAAGGGAAGAAACAAACTAAGAGTCAACATGACTGTTAGTAATTTGCAATTTCAGTTTAGCAACCAGTTTCTTTAAACGATAAATTTCCTGATCAGTGAAAGTCTCATTCCCATCATTCAGTTTCATAAATTTGCGAGCTGATGCCACGAATAACTCCAGATCTGGAAAGTAATTTTCCACTTTCACAGCTCTGCTCCCCTTAGTCACCTGGAGAAATTGCCTAATTTTAGTAAAACAATAGGAGCTTTGTTCCTCCTGCGTCTGCATCAGTTCAGACTCATCTCCACTTTCGTCAGAAGCGCTCTCATTCAGTAAATCTAAATTCCCAACCCTACTAGATTTAGCAGAGCTCTGCAAGTTTTCTGCACTTTTCCTTTTTTGTGCAGCTTTAAAAGGATCCTCTTCAACAAAACTACATTCCTGCATTTCTTCATGAAACGCAACATTTCTCATGCAGTGTTTGCTCTGTGTGTCCGCTACAGCCTCAAACCGCTCCTCCCCCGCCTGCAAAGTCTGTTCATTCACGTTCCTTCGTTTAACTGCACTTTTACTTACACCCTCCACCTGTTTACCCCGGGCGACAGGCTCGTCACAATGATCAGAGCTGCCGCCAGACAGAAATTCCCCACCATCACTGTTTGGGGGGGCAACTACCGCGCCCGCCGCGGCCACCCCAGCAGAGGCGGCCGCGGCCGCCCCAGCACAAGCGGACGCGGCCGTGGCCGCGGACGCCCCCGCAGAAGTAGAAGCGGACGCGGCCGCAGATGCGGCCGCAGTCGCAGACGCAACCGCCCCAGCAGAAGCGGGCGCCGCAGCGGCATCCGCCGCACCACACTTAGCGCTACCCTCCGGACCACCAGAAACAGCGGCGTCACCTTTCTTACCGCCAGTGCTCTTTGTGTTCGCCTTTTCAGGACATGACCTAATAAGATGGCCTTCTGCGCCACACGCAAAACACTTCATGGTTTCAGATGTTGCAAACACCAAGTAGCTAAAGCCGTCAATCCTGAAATTAAAAGACGCGTTCAGTTCAGCAGAGCTGTCTTTCAACACCATGAAACACTGCCTCCTGTGACATACAACATGCTTCAGCAGGGGTGATTTACTACCCAGAGAGACCATTCTGATAGGGGACACAACCTGGCCAAAACGGGACAACTCTCTAATCAGCTGATCATTTTTAACGAAAGGAGGAGCGTTTGAGATGGTGATCCTCCTAGACGGATTCGCCAGCGGTAAAACGGGAGTAAAAGTGTCACCTATGACCACTCCCTGTGCCACCACCTGATCAGCTTTTTCAGTCGAATCCAGAAAGATCACAATTGTGCTGTTCATCCTCGATGTTGATTTTATGCTGCCATGCCCAACCACCTGTCCTACAGCGAGGCTGGCCTCCTCCACAGAACAGGGAACTGTCGGGAGGATTCTCACACCATGACGCCGGGTTAAGCGCTCAAACTCCACACCACCATCAATCACCGGCATGATGCCGGCCGGGAAAAACCGGCAGCAGAAGCTACCGTCCCCCAACACACTCACTCCAACACTCACACCCCAGCACACACACACTCAACCCACTATATTAAACACACACACACCTCAAACACACAAGATAGAGAAAAAGTTAGAAAATACAAAGTTTAAAGTACTCACTCGACACCACTCCACACCCCTGCTCCCACAAACGCCCACGCATGCGCACGAGAGAGAGAGAGAGAGAGAGAGAGAGAGAGAGAGAGAGAGAGAGCTCTATAGCTTTGTCTCATTCCTGTTTTATCAGTTTACCATAACATAATTGTTCATAAGCATGCAAACAGAATTTGTATGGAATATGTGTAAAGCATAATGGGAGATTACCTACAGAACTATTATTCTGGCACTAACTTTACATTAACCCTTTCACTCCCCCCTTTGACATGATTTTATCATGTCAACCATGTATGGTGTGAGAGACTCTAGCAATTAACAGATGGTGAATAAGGCAGGTCCCTGCATTGTGTGTCAGCCCAAGAGGCTTACACCATTGGTTCTGCTACCCTTGCCTCCCCCCTTGTGGACACCTTAGTGCGGTGCAGCAATGTCTCAGAGATGAACTGTCACCAGGTCCTGTATCCCCATCGAGGTCTCCTCCTGATCATAGTTCTTTGTCCGGTGGAGTGGACCATGTGCAGGTCATAAGGTCGAATAGGGTTAATCCACGAAGTCCACGAAACCTTTGTCCACTGGTTGACCCTTGCCAGGGCTTGCATCATTCGGTTGCAGTCGTCACATGGTTGCAACAGAGGTTTGACCTTCCTCTCTGTCTACTTCCTGTATCCGCAGCTATGGAGTACAGACCCACCTCGTTGACACACACCAGTACCATTAGAAGCCAAAAAATGTGTGCCCACGCTCTGAGAGGTACATCTCGTCCCATGAGGTCTATAGCACAGTCTGGTGGGTGCAGCAGAGGGTATGTCCAGCTGGAGAATAGTTCAGTGATGCTGTCCCAGGGATGCCACTCCCCTGTCTCTGGACAGAGGTGGAGATGCTGGTGTTGGAAGGCTTGAGCTCCTGGCCCCACCTTGAGCGCTGGAGGTGCGGTGGATGCGCTCGCGTACCAGTCCATTCTTCTTCTAGGGACTGAGGTCGTACAGTCACTCGCCCTACGACCTTTTCTGCATCGCAGGCACACATCGTGATGGTCTGGTGCTCTCTGGCATGCATCTTCCCTGTACGCTACACCTTTAATCAAGTTCCGATACAAAGGGCTCAGCCGGGGCAGGACCAATAATGGTCTGAGGGGTTGCCATCACAATGTATGGAGCCTGTACAGTTTTATACTTATTCACTACATCTGTAGTTATCTATGTGTTGTTGTAAGTTATCTCCCAGTAGCCTTGAGTGTGTGATTGTTGACTATATGAAATCTGTAAGTGGTGGTTGTGTTGTGATGAATGTGTTGGGTGATGGGACTTATATGTTCAGCAGTGGGTAGGTAGTTGATGACATTGTTCAACGTTAGGAGACATCCTTATTCATGCATTGTTGTATTCAGGCTTTCAGAGCTTCTAACCTTCACCCTTATTAAGACTACCTAACCGTAATTAGCATGATGGAAATAGATAACGCAAGAACCCTACAAGTCTAACATCTGTACCTATGTGTGGTGAGCTATGTATGATTTATGTATTATCATTAGCACACTGTGTTTACAAATAATCTGTGATGGCAGAATGGTCTTCCTCGTCATCATCCTCCGTCTTGGGGTCCTCAGCTCTTCCTCTCGACCCAGCAGTTGGTCTAAGACTTGCTGTTGACTCCCACTGTGGAAAATTGCATTTGTTAACACCTTTCTGGGCTTCTGAATATATGGCCTATAGTGTTGTACTCTGCTCCTTTTACTAGATCTGCATCTAGTTATCCTTTTACCATAACCAATTTGGAATTTGCTTCAACTCTTCCTCATCCCCTCGTTTGTTAATGTTAAGATTGGTCATATAGGAGATTTCTGGGCATCAATGTGTGCCGCCTTTTGTGCTGTGGTTACCCAGTTAAGGGACAATGCTTATGGTTTTATCTGGTTTTCCATGGATGGCTCTATTCTACAGTAGAGGTGACAAAATGTCCAACATTTTCCAATCCATGTGTTTGGGTCTAACCAGCGGGATGTGTGGAACCCCCCCATAGGTTGAGATGTCTCTTATCCTCTTCAGTTAGGACAATGGATGCTTCCCCACATTTCTTTGTTTATCAGTCCAATTTTATGACCAATCTGGAGGATGGATTTGCAAATAATGTTGTTCATAATTTGGATCAGATCCGTTCAATTGCCTATAGTACAGGGGTGTCCAACCATGTGCCATGGAGAGCCAAGACCCTGCAGGTTTTACCTCCAACCAGTGTCTTCAACAGCAGATTTCTGTGAACTTCTTCCCACTGATTGCTGATAAGTGAAAACACCTGCTGAAGAGACTGGGTAGAAGAGAAAACCTGCAGGGTCTTGGCTCTCCATGGCACATGGTTGGACACCCCTGCTATAGTACATGGGGTACAATGCTACTTTTACAGATGCTGATAGGTGTTCTACTGGTAGCTTGCCATTTGCAGAATTTGATCGTTACTTTTCTGACCTTGAAAAGTCCTGTACATCATTACCCGGAGTTCTTACTTTACATGCAATAATTTAATTTTTGCTAATTTTCTGCATACGTGTAGAAGTGAGTCCACTTATCTGTTCTAGTCTTTAAGTATGCAGTCCAGTTTTTCAGTGGTGGATGTGGGCGCCTCTCTCCTGCCAGCAGCGGCCATTGTGGGGCATGCTCCCTCCTCCTCCTCCTCGCTTTCTTCCCCCCTTGTCCTCTTGGCCTCCTTTTATAAGAGAAACAGATTCATGAGGAGACTCAGGCTCCCCTTGTGTCAGCCATTCCATAAATAAGTTCAGTTTTTTTCTCCAAATTTTATTTTCCCTTCCTATCTAGATTTCCACCCTTGAGACAAGAAAGGAACTGCTTCAAAGCCCTTAATTAATTTTGCTAATTAATACAAGATGGGATAATAAGGTCAACTCTCCACCATGCCAACAGATATTATTTGTACTACTGTAATTGAATGCTGCGCAGACCTTTGTGTTGCACTGGCATACACCTCCATGCTGCCACCAATTCCTTCCACTCAGTGTTTTTAATCTTCCAAGAGTTCTGTTTGGTGACATCCTATCTATACCCTCTGTTGGGGAGGAACATAACTAGGGTGTTAGATTGACTTTAAATAACCGAGTAAATAGTAAAGCTATAATCTTAGCTGTGAGTGTTTGCTCATTAATGTTAATATTCACAATTAAAGGAAATGCACTGAAAGAATGGACACCTACTGCCTCATTGCTGCTTTAAGTACTTGGAAACATTTAAGATGGCTGCCTGCATTTGTGCCTTCTTCCTGACACTCTTAAGCAAAATTTAATTTATTTATTGTTGGTTTTCTGTTTGTTTCTTTTTTAAACCTACAGCTGCAAATCTTACGTGGATCTTTATTTTTCTTTGGTTACACATACTCTGCTTTCATTTCTTTTTCCATTTCCATCTCAACATCAGAAATATTTTCTACACTTGCTAAATACACCGTTCTTCTTCCCATACGTACTTTTTCCATCAGAAACACTCACTCATTCTTTTCCATCCACTATCCATCTGTGTACAAGACTTCACCTTTCCCTGGACTAGCTGTTGAAGCTGCATATCTCACATCTATAATCTCTTTCAGTATTAAAACTTCCTTCCGTTCATCTGGTCTCCACTCTCTTCAGCCTTTATCAACATTCTGTTACCACCTGCTTTTCTTATTCATGATTCACTGTCCTGTCGTTCATACTACTGACTACTGTCCACAGTTAATGCTCCATGCAAGATCCTGCACATAAAAGTGATTGGTTTCATTCTGAAAAGTCAGCTTTATAATAAACAAACATGGCTCATTTCAAAATTCTGTCTCATGGCAAAACTCATCATCTCTTGATCTCTACCAGGGCATTGGATGCCTTTCCATTACTGACCTTTCAAATTTGTTTTGGAATTAAATAATGCCTCTGGGTCTGAACATCTGCCTTTCAAGGAATGTATTAAACTAAGACGTCTGCTGATTACTATGAAAACTTGAGTATAACAGAGTCATCTGTATCTTGGTGTGGTGGAGTCTTCTGTCCTTTTTTCTTCTGAACAGATAACTCCAGACGAGCTAACACTATGCCTACAAAACTATAACAATTTTTAGACACAAAAATATAAAACTTTCATTAGCCCCCCAAAACAATTCTAAATAATATTTAAATCAAGACTTAACAACCATGTGACACATGGACCACACTGGTGTGAACCGCTGGTTTGTTTGTCAAGCTACATTGGTTGTCTTGTGTGTGTCAGAGCTGCAGCTCTATGTGCACAGGACATTAAAGCCTTGTTTATGCTCCACCTCCGCTCTGTGTGTGCATCTATGATGCTTGTACCCTTTGGATAAGGCTGGTGTGCACACAGCTATATGTATGTAAATGCTTCATTCTTGAGTCTACTCGGCCGAGTGTTTGCTGTTTTTACCCCAAAATTATCTTCTTGTTTCTCTAGTCTACTCTAGTCGTGTTTGTTTTAATTCATCTTCTTCTATAGTGCTTTTTACTCATCTCTAGATGATCAAAAACCATAACCCTTGTTACGCTGCCATCCCCCATCTCCATACAAAGTGTAAGTAAATGTGTAATGCTCCACAATGTGTATATATATTCATATATTTATGTATATTCACTGCTCCTATTTTCTTATCTTCTAAATTATTGCTCTGAGTGTTGCTATCCCTGTGCCATTGCAATCCTAGAATTTCCCTGTTGTGGGACTAATAAAGGCTTACCTTATCTTAATGTGACTTTCATGTAAGCTTACAGCTTCTCAAATTTAAACACTTCCCTTGTAACTTTGCAACCTTTTCTCTTAATAGTTATTTTTCTCCTAACAAATTTTTGATTTTTTTTCTTGTAAATTTGCAAGTTCCTTTTTCAGGAATTTGTGACATTTTCTAATATTTGGCAAATTTCCTCAATTGTGCAATTTCCTCCGAACCTTGCAGTTTTACCCTTATCTCTTTTTGCATAAATTTTCAACCCTTGCCTTGTTGTGATTGTAAATCAGCATTTTATCCTATTTTGCACCTCCATCTTACAAATTTGTACTTGATTTACCTTCACATGTCCATACCTTATGTTGAGTTAAAATGTCTACTGCATATCTCTTACTTTAACAATGTTATTAGATTTCAGCAGATTTGTAAAGCATACGCAATACTTTTCTCTAGCTTTTCTTGAACTCTTGGCTGCAATGCTCTCATGTGTTTGGTTAATTGGTTGTTCCAAATTGTCCCCAGACCTCCTTCTCCCACAGGCCCCCAGAAGAGAGGGCTAGCATTAATGGTGGTCTTTGAGACTAGAAAATGTGCTAATAAGTTTAAAGTTTTGGGAAATGTGTGGAAAAATACAAATAGGAGGGTCTGGGAACCTCCAAATATGTATTTGCCCTTAAGTATTAAGGAGCCCTCAACCTGCCTCCTTTCTCTTTGTCAGTAGGTGGCTAGTTTTCTTGTAGCAAAAGTTCACACTGCCTGATATTCTGTGGAAAAAATGACCTTTCAAGCGTCAAGAATTTTCCAGATTTTGGTCTTAGTTGCTAGCCTTTGTTTTATTAGATGTTTCTTAGATGGAGAATGGGTTGGCAATATAAGCTGCAGCCTCAGCCATCACTCTTTTCGGATAACTTGTGTTGAATTGTGCAGTCAGAGGAGTTATTGTTTAATTTGATCCTGTTGGATTTTCCCCTGATATATTGTTCTATTCCTTTCTTTTAATCTTTTTACAAAAAAATACAAATTCATTCATATTTATGCACTCTTTCTATAGCTACGCAATGGTTTGCATACATGGTAGCGTTTTAGATGAGAAAGCACACCAACCTCTCAGCTATAAGGTTGAGAACATTGTGATCAATTATCTTAGTTTTGCTGTTAGATTCACTCCCTGCTTGTTAAAAAGAATGCCAACTCAAATGCCTAACTTCAGACCTCAAGACAGTAACCCTTAATGAATGAACTTTTCTATCCGTTCCTGTCTCACTCTCCCTCCTTTAAACAGAATGGCTTAATCTCAAAGCCGTTCTTTTTCAACATCCTTTAGGTAAGGATACCCATTGTGTTGCTAATTGGGGGACCCCCCGGGTGCCCTTGTGGCCGTTAGAGCTCAATGGCCAAATTGCTAACATAGGAAGTATTAGTCCCATGGGGGCCTCTGACTCTATTCAAACTCTGACCCCCTGTGGCCCTGCAGCTGATACTGATAGGTCAGACTAGGTGGGGTGTCCGGGTAAGGTCTATATTGCTGTAGTGTGAGGTCTTGAGGTGGTTGCATGACTAAGGGTTGGGGGGGTTGTTGTGGCATCTGATTAACAGAGGCCTTATTTTGGTTCACCTTATCTCTCATCTCCTTCAACTGTGTCTTTGCCACTTGTGACTGTAGAGAAGCTAACTCTTTCCTTTCCTGTTCACGTGTCTCAATCTCATTATCGATGTACTGAATAACATGAGCTGACCACATAGTGAATGATAGGCTGGAGAGTCCGACCACTCGCTTCAACAATTTCTGTATAGTGGTGGGTAATAAGGCCTCTACTGCTCCCCTAAATAGCATTTCAATTGTACCATTTAGTGGCCGGGTCCTCACCTGTCCTGTCTTGCCACAAATCTCTCACCCTTAGTAAGTATGGGGCCCCCTTCTCATGGTCGTTAGGTGGGATGTCACACAGTTCAGCCGATTTCATTTGAACAGGGAACTTTTCTCGGATCATGGCCACAGTATATACACCACTGCTGATAATGGGGATTCGTCTCTTTCTAAGTGTGTGCCTCCTAGTAAGTTCCACCTCCCGCAGTATCCCCAAGGAGGTCCAGGAGGAGAATAGCCGTCTAAAGTCTCCCACAGCAGGTGCTATTCCAGCACAGGTCTCAAGGAAAGCTTTGATCCATGGTGCACCGCCATCATGCATATTTGGCAGCTGTGATTTTATCAAGGCTGTGTCTTGGAGTGAAAATGGAGTGTAGTTTGTGGTCACACGGCCTCCAACTGACATTGCCGTGGTAAGTGGCATTTGCCTCACTTGGGGGGCATGGCTTCTATCCATAGCTGTGTGTGCGTTACCATGGCTAGGTGTGTGGGCTGCCATGTGTGGGCTGTGTTCTGCAGAGGAGGCAGTATGTTCCCATATCCTGAAGGGCTAAAGTGAGGGCATTGACAGATGATGTGTCTTGGTCAGTACCTGTCTCAGCATATGACCTGGTGACAAAAGTACAATCTGCCCCTGCATTATCGGGGGTGTTTGTAGCACTTTCTACAGTTTTTCCTAGAAATTCCTTAATTTTCTCACTACCTTCAGGCTCCCCCTTAGCTGTTTGTAACAGCCCGGTTTTAATCACCATCAGGGGGGCCATTATCGTGGGTGTTGATTGGGCAAACTCAATTGGCACCTCTGCTGAGACAGTAGGTTGATTAGTGCGACTCTGGCACCTCTCTGATAGAGCTTGTGTCCCTGTGTAGGGAGGTGGGGGTGTGAATAATTCTCCACCTAGAGGGGGAGCCGTGAACTTAACAGCAGGTGGTTCAATAGCCTGTGGCCGCATTTCTGCCTTTGTGATGGAGTCTTCTGGGGTCAGGGGAGGGCCATTGGCATTACCTGACATCCTCTGCAGGGTGAGTTTAATTTCCCCCAAAAAAAGGTTGGGGGGGGGCTGTTTTCACATCCTGCAACCATTCCTCTGCCCTGCATTTGTTTGACCCATCTGGCAAATCTTTCTCTTCCTTTCTTTTGATCTGTGACTGGGAACTTTGTCAACCATCCAGCCATTGTCTGGGATAGTGTCGACCCCAGGGAGCTGGGCTTACAGGCCTGCCATCGTTCCATTGTTTCTTGAGACATTTCATATAGGTATTACCCGTACCCTTTGCTGTAGCTGAGTGACGTATTGTATTTATATACACTACCGTTCAAAAGTTTTGGGTCACTTAGAAATTTCCTTATTTTTGAAAGAAATGCACTTTTTTTCAATGAAGATAACTTTAAACTAATCAGAAATACACTCTATACTGTACATTGCTAATGTGGTAAATGACTATTAGAGCTGCAAATGTCTGGTTTTTGGTGCAATATCTACATAGGTGTATAGAGGCCCATTTCCAGCAACTATCACTCCAGTGTTCTAATGGTACAATGTGTTTGCTCATTGCGTCAGAAGGCTAATAGGTGATTAGAAAACCCTTGTGCAATCATGTTAGGTCTGCAATGCTGTAATTGCTGCAAATGGAGGATTCTTTGACGAAAGCAAAATTTGAAGGAAAAAAATATTTCAAATACAAATCATTATTTTTAACCTTGTCAATGTCTTGACTATATTTTCTATTCATTTTACAACTCATGGTGGTAAATAAGTGTGACTTTTCATGGAAAACACAAAATAATTGTCTGGGTGACCCCAAACTTTTGAACGGTAGTGTATGTATTTAGACCCCAACAGGAAGCTGCTACACAGACACTAGCTGTCTGTGCGCTTGTTAGCTTGGACTTAACGCCAGCCTATCTACACGTTTTAACTCAGGGCAACAGTGGTACCATATCTGCTTGTATTCCTGCTATCCTAGTCCAACCCCTTGCATTTACACTATCACTCAAGATCTGTTTTGCTGTGTGGAATTCTCAATCAGTCTCAACTGGTTGATACACACACAGGAATACAGTAAAGATATCAATTGAGTGATGAACCACCCCACATTTCACAAATAGAGAATAACAAACTTAATTTTCTACCAGCCTCAGCAGCTTGATACATATACAGGAATACTATACAATATCAGATGCGTGAGGACTCACACCTGTCTTGCTGCATGGAATTGTCAAACTGGAGTTCTCAATCAACCTCTGCTGATGTGCTCAATTGTTCCTCTTTGACCCATTGTTTTGCTTTCTTTGACTGCTGAAGTGGGACAGCGAAGTGGAGGGAGGAGGGGGTCACTGATGGCGTGAAGGAGGAGGATGGACGCAGCTGCTGGGGGAGGGGTGGTCCACAGCCAACACCATCTCAAATTAACAGGTAAACACAGATTGTTAAACAGCGTGTTTTTGTCCTTTTCTGTTATATCATGTTTATTGATTATTTTGCATTTGTTCTCACCGTTGCAGCATAAGTCTCTTATTCTTACGTTTTTTCTTTTCTTCCTCCAATCATTTCTCCATATTTTTTGTCTTGCGTCCTGCACAAAACTTTAACATTTCATCAGTTTTCAATTTTCTTCAAAAAACAAATTTCACTTTCCATTTTCTGCCCACTCTCACCTCCACAAGGTTCATCTCCACAACAAAAACTCCTATTTATTTTATTCATTCATTTTAGTTTATTGTATTTATTCAATTATTTTTGTATTTATAATTTAATTCATTTTTATATTTACTTACCTGTACCAACATGCAATTTTTCATTTAAATTCTCTCAGCTTTATATAGTGTCCACCTAGGATTTCCCTACAGTTTTGTTGAGCAATAAATCTCCTTATTCTCCAGTTTTATTGTACAAGTAGGAATAATTATTATTCTTATACCTCCCTCTGCCTAATTTGAAGTTGAGCCTTTTCTCTCCAAGCTGAATGGCATGCTTTACCTCACTACAAACAAACCTGCATTGGCAGGCATGGGAGGACTTATTTTGTTTATTATTTACCATGCATAGATTTAAAGCTTTCCTTTCAGCCAGAGAGATAAAGTTCCAGATTTATTAAGATTTTAGTTCTTGTTGGCAGTAATTTTGTGAAATAGTGCACTTCCTATATTTGGCCACACGATGGAGGCACTGTGCCACAGCTTGAAGGTGATTCAAGATGGCGCCCTCATATGCGCAGTAGATGGGACACTCGCAAGATGGCTCCTGAGCCTATTGTTCACAAACCACGACTTTTTTTTTTAAGACAATGGAGCACTGCCTCCCCAACCCCAGCTGCACACACACCAGAATAACCTTACAACTTTAATTTAGCGCTTCATTTTAATACTGTTACCTCAAATAATTCTCCTCTCAGTAACCTGTTTTACCAATCTCACCTCTACTCGGTGGTGGGGGTGCATTACTTTCCTTTGTTCTGACCATGCGGTCCGGAGCCCGCCATTAGTTAAATCATTATGGGAAAAAGTTAAATCATTATGGGAAAATTGTAATAAATATTCCCAACTCCCGGTATTTCCCAAACCACACTTTTATCCCCTAGAGACACTGAATTAAATCATACTATGGGATAGGTTTAGTAGATATTTCCAGCCCCTGGTATTTCTCAAATCACATTTTTATCCCCTAAAGACACAGAATTACAGACATTTGGGACCAGGCTAAGCCTACTTCCCATATTTGAGGAGATGAAGACTGTTAATTCTGCTTCCCTAAGTCTCTTATTCCGGCACAGACTGTAACCGAAATTTGCGGGACCAGGCTAACCCTAGTTCCCATATTTGAGGAGACGAAGACGGTTAATTCCGCTTCCCTAAGTCTCTTATTCTGGCACAGACTGCATCCAGAATACTTCACTTACATGGTTTCGGGTTCTAATCCTGACTGTTTTCATTTGAGAAGACTGGCACGGCCGTTGCCCCTAAGTCTTATTAAGTTCTGGGTGCAGACTGCATCCCGGAACCTCACAAATCCATTTAATCTTTTGTTAAACAGAGAGTACTTTCGCTGGGACCTCGGCAGGTCCCCCACACACAAGCGGTACCGTGATTAACTCTGATACACAGCGGACACTTTCACTGCGGGCTTCTTTCAGGCCCGAGTACAAGAGGTGTCTTTTGTCCAGCAAATTAAACGATCGTGGCTTCGCTCCACACAGCGGCATCAAGTCGAACACTTTCAATGGCTCCCCTCGGCATCAGGTTCCTAAAACCTGGCTCTTTTCATTTGAGGAGACATACCAGGGTGATTATTAGTCACTCTAGTTCCTAAGTCTCGTCATTTTGGTTCAGACTGACTCCAAAATGTTTTATTTGATGCACTATACACCCACAATGTACGTCCATGGCCACGGCCGTTCTACCTCAGACTGGAAATAGAACACGTGCACTCTCTTAACTTTTCAAACTATTGTTTAGACTTTACATGTGACTCCCAACCAAATGATAAATTTCGAGATCGGATATACCCCTTTATCAGACAACTGTAAATTTAGAATGGCCAAACTGCAGAAATTTGAGTAAAAAGGCTTTCTGCTTACCTTTTTGTTTCATTCAGGCGTCGCCACAGTCATCTAAAAAGGGTTCTTCCGATGTAGTGTGTTCAGGCTCGTCTCGGAATAATTCAATACAGGTCACAGCACCAATTTTGACATGTTTCGGGACCCAGGAGACAGACGCTGACATGAGTAGATATAGACAATTATTCTTTATTAATAGTTAGTGAGTGTAATGCCTGAATGAGAGAGTGTGTGGATGTCTGGTCACAGGAGCTGAGCATTTCTGATGGCGACCTGGCAACCTTGCATGTGCCACAGGTTGTGTTCTACTGGCTCCGAGTGCCCGTGCGACATGGTGCTCGTGGTGCCTGCTGTAGCGGGGGTGAGGAGGAACTCCGAGGAGGAAGGAGATACCCCGTCAGCTGGGGTAGTTTGTCCGCCACCAGGGAGGTCCACCTGTGCACAAGGGAGAAGGCTAGGAGAAGATGAGTGTAGAGATTTCTTACGTGGCAGGTCCTGATGTGTAGTCCTTGACTTGGCTTGAGGTCGTGATCTTGGCTCATTGCAGGGCAAAGACGACAGACGACTCCGTGCCGAGCCGTCAGTGACTCTGGCCTTCAAAGACCGCTGATTATCACCTGCCGGTGTGCGCGCAGCTGGTGGTGATGATGATGATGATGACGGCCCAGCGGCCGCCATGACAGTACTCCCCCCTCTAGAGGTGCCTCCAGGCACCTGCCCAATTCTACCTGGATTCGCCCGATGGAAATCGCGGATCAACTGCTTGTCCAGGATCAACGCTGGGCGAATCCAAGAACGATGTTCAGGACCAAACCCCTCCCAGTCCACCAAATACTGAAGACCTCGGCCCCGCCGGCGGACGTCCAGGATGGCAGTCACCCCCCAAGCTGGATAGCCATTGATCATCCTCGGGGGGGCAGGGGCCGCGGGGGGCGGGCACAAAGGATCAGAGATGTACGGCTTGACCTGGGAGACATGAAAGGTGGGGCAGATGCACATGGAAGGGGGGAGAGACAGACGCACAGATACAGGATTGACAATACAAGAGATGGTGTAGGGACCGATGAAGGGCTTAGTTAGCTTGCGCTTCTCAGCCGGCACACCAATGTTCCGAGTAGACAACCAGACTCTTTGACCCACCTTATAGTCTGGGGCAGGACTCCTATGGTGGTTGGCCACCTGGATGTTGCATTCAGTGGTTCTCAGAAGGGCCCTGCGAGTGATGGACCAGACCCGCCGACAACGCCTGACATGGGTCTGTACTGAAGGGACCGCTACCTCCTTCTCCTCCTCCGGGAACAGTGGTGGATCAAATCCAAGAGACACCTTGAAGGGTGAAATCCCCGTAGCCGAGGAGACCGTGGTGTTATGGGCGTACTCAGAACTCAGAACTCAGAAAAGGATTTATTGCCAAGTACATTAACAGTAAACAACTGATAACATACGAGGGATTTGACTTGACACTGAAAACGACATGCATTTCCGGTGACCAAGGTAGGTACTTGCTCCACGAAGAAGAACAGGAGGAGATGACACAACACAGCGCAGCCTCCAGCTCCTGATTTGCCCGCTCACACTGGCCGTTGCTCTGTGGATGATACCCAGAGGAGAGGCTGGCTGTGGCCCATAATGCTGCGCAGAACGCCTTCCAAACTTGGGAAATAAACTGTGGCCCCTGATCCAACACAATATCAGCAGGGATGCCGTGAAGACGGACCACACGTTGGACAAGAAGGTCCGCAGTCTCCTGTGCCGAAGGCAGTCCCCGGAGGGGCACAAAATGGGCCGCCTTAGAAAAACGGTCCACAATCGTCAACACAGTGGTAAAGTTATCAGAGGAGGGCAGGCCGGTCACAAAGTCCATGGCAACATGAGACCAGGGGCGAGAAGGAATGGGCAAAGGATGTAACAGACCCGCCGGGGGGGATGATGACGTTTTCCCAGTGGCGCATTTAGCGCAAGCCCGGACATAACTGAGGACATCCTTTCTCAGCCCTGGCCACCAGAAGGTCCTCTGGAGGAGGTCAACAGTCCGACCCACTCCCGGATGGCACGCCAGTTTGGACGCATGGCCCCACTCAATTACTTGGCCCCGAATAGCGCGGAGAACAAACAAGCGACCCGGGGGACCCCCACCCGGATCTGGCTCCATCTTCTGCGCTCTTCAGACCCTCCTGCAAATGCTCCAAGACATGGCGCCCACCACACAAGAGGACGGTAGGATGGTTGCTTCCTGATCTTCGGTAGACGGTGCATCGAACTGCCGCGAGAGGGCATCGGGCTTACCGTTCTTGCTCCCCGGCTGATAGGTGATGGTAAAATTAAAGCGGCCGAAGAAGAGAGACCAACGAGCCTGGCGTGCGTTCAAACGCTTAGCCGTCCTGAGGTACTCCAGGTTGCGGTGGTCAGTCAACATGACGAACGGTTGGGCAGCCCTCTCCAGCCAGTGTCTCCACTCCTCCAAGGCGAGCTTCACTGCCAACAGCTCCCTGTCTCCTATGCAGTAGTTCCTCTCCGCAGGCGTCAGGCGATGGGAGAAGTAGGCACACGGTCGAATCTTGCCATCCACTGGAGAGCGCTGTGAGAGAACAGCCCCCACCCCCGAATCCGAAGCGTCCACCTCCACCAGGCACTGTAGCTCTGGGTCCACCTGGGTCAGTACACGGGCCGTGGTGAACTCCTCCTTAAGTTTCTCAAACACCCTGGCAGCCTCCTCATTCCAGCGAAAAGGGGTTTTGGGGGAAGTGAGAGCAGACAAAGGGCGGGCAATATTCCCGAAGTTGGGCACAAACCGACGGTAGAAATTAGCGAAGCCCAGGAACCCCTGTAATTGTTTCCTGGACGTCGGCGTGGGCCAATCCACTACCGCCTTGACCTTGGCCGGGTCGGGGAGCACCTGATTCCGAGCGATGATGAACCCAAGGAAGGAGGTCCGGTCGGTGTGAAACTCACACTTCTCTGCCTTGACGAACAGCTGGTTCTCCAGGAGGCGCTGCAATACCCGCCGAACATGCACCTGGTGCTCCTCCAACGTGCGTGAGAAGATGAGAATGTCGTCTAGATATACAAACACGAAGGAGTTGAGGAAGTCCCGAAGAACGTCATTTATTAGCTGCTGGAAGACGGCCGGAGCGTTGGTTAACCCAAACGGCATCACTAAGTATTCGAAATGTCCTCTTGGGGTCCGGAAAGCCGTCTTCCACTCATCACCTTCTCTGATGCGCACCAGGTGGTAGGCATTCCGGAGATCCAACTTGGTAAACCAGGACGCCCCCTGGAGGGAGTCGAAAGCGGTGTTCATCAAGGGCAGAGTATATTTATCCTTGACCGTGATCTCGTTGAGACCCCGGAAGTCAATGCAGGGGCGTAACGAGCCGTCCTTCTTCCCAACGAAGAAGAACCCAGCACCCACGGCCGAGGACGACGGGCGGATGATACCAGAGGCCAGAGATTCCTTAATATAAGTATCCATGGCCTCGCGCTCCGGGGCAGACAGGCTGTACAGGCGGCTCGCAGGAAGAGGGGCCCCAGCCTTGAGATTAATTGCACAGTCATACGGCCGGTGGGGGGGTAGGGACAGCGCCCATGACTTGCTGAATACTGACCCCAGGTCGTGGTAAACCTCCGGTACCTTGGACAAATCCGGGGGTGGCATCGAAGGTAGAGGCACCGTGACAGAAGGGGCACACGCCGCAGATTGAAGACAGGCACCCAGACAGAACGAACTCCACGCTGTAATGCTCCCAGCTTGCCAGTCAATGGTGGGGTTATGAAGCTGAAGCCAGGGGTACCCTAGGATGACGGGTGAAGAAGAGACGGGCAGGATTAGAAACCTAATTTCCTCTCTGTGATTACCAGAGACGATCACTGACACAGGGGCTGTCTGGTGGGAAACGGTGGTCAGTGACGCCTTGGACAGGGTGATGAGATTAACAGGAGGATTTAGAGGTTGACAGCTGAGGCCCATCTGGGTTGCCAGGTCTCTGGAGATGAAATTTTGCTCAGCTCCAGAGTCAACTAAAGCATGTGTGGAGTGTTCCTTACGCTTGTGTAGTAGCCTAATAGGAATGCGGAAACTAGTGAGGGGCTCTTTTTGATTCCTGTCCGTGAATCCCCCTACTGCGATCCACAGACCCCGCCCCCTTTTAACCGATTCGGACATTCAGCCACCCCATGAGACCCATTGCCACAATAGAAACAAAGGCCCAGATCCCTGCGGGGCTGTCTTTCAGCCGCTGACACTCAAGATTGCCCTATTACCATAGCCTCATTTTCCGGAAGTTCCTCTGACGAGGGTAAAGCGAGCAGGGGAGCGCTAGTGAAGCGAGTGCGGGGCTTACTCGAACGGGAAGTAGACCGCCGTTCGGCCGCCCGCTCCCTTAACCTACTATCCAGGCTAATAGTGAGGGCAATTAACTCCCCTAGTTTGTCTGGTTTGTCCCGTGCCGCTAGCTCGTCCTTCAATTCGGAGTTGAGACTGCGAAGGAAAATACCACAAATCGATGGCTCCCCCCACCCAGTCTCAGTGGCCAGGACCCGGAAGTCAATGGCGTAGCGCTTGAAAAGCGCTATATAAGTGCAGGTTAGTTAGTTAGTTAGTAGTCAGCGGCGGATCTACTACCCTGCTGCAGGCTCAACAGCCGCTCTGTCAACACTGCGCCCCTGTCCGTATGATCAAACACGTCCATAAACTCCGCTAAAAACTGCTGGTAAGTTAAAACAGGATAACCCGGTTTAGCTATAACTGAATATGCCTAGTCTAAGGCTCTACCCCCCAACAGGTTGATGATATATCCTATTTTACTTGAATCTATGGCAAAGTCCCCCAGGACGCGGAGGAACACTGATTCACACTGTAGAATGAATCCCCGTGCTTCCCCCAGTTTTCCTCTAAAGCGGGCGGGGGTGGGCACGGGAGTGAGGCGAGGTGTAGGTAGAGTATTAGTTTGACTAGGAGAAATGCCTGCAGGGGTTGAAAAAACTCCGGTGGCCAGGGGAAACGTCTGGTGTCCTTCCAGACGATCCAGCCGGCTGTTAATTTGAGGGAGCAGATTAAGAATAACCGTCTGTTGATGTACTATCATGTCTACCCGAGCGCTAAGGGTGTTCAGTCTGCGCAACAGCGCACTGTCCGCTGGGTCAACTTGACGGAGTTGTACTGACATGTTTCGGGACCCAGAAGACAGACGCTGACACGAGTAGATATAGACAATTATTCTTTATTAATAGTTAGTGAGTGTAATGCCTGAATGAGAGAGTGTGTGGATGTCTGGTCACAGGAGCTGAGCGTTTCTGATGGTGACCTGGCAACCTTGCATGTGCCACAGGTTGTGTTCTGCTAGCTCCGAGTGCCCGTGCGACGTGGTGCTCGTGGTGCCGGCTGTAGCGGGGGTGAGGAGGAACTCCGAGGAGGATGAGGAGATTCCCCGTCAGCTGGGGTAGTTTGTCCGCCGCCAGGGAGGTCCACCTGTGCACAGGGGAGAAGGCTAGGAGAAGATGAGTGTAGAGATTTCTTACGTGGCAGGTCCTGACGTGTAGTCCTTGACTTGGCTTGAGGTCGTGATCTTGGCTCATTGCAGGGCAAAGACGACAGACGACTCCGTGCCGAGCCGTCAGTGACTCTGGCCTTTAAAGACCGCTGATTAGCACCTGCCGGTGTGCGCACAGCTGGTGGTGATGATGATGATGATGACGGCCCAGCGGCCGCCATGACAAGTTTGTTAGAAAAATACCCGATTCTTTGATTGAATGATCCAAGAACAAGCCGGAGATTTCTTCAATTTAAAGGATGGTGCATTTATTTAGAAGCCACATGTAAAGCAAGCAGCGCTGGGTGCAGTGTGACGCAGCTCCCTCTGGAGCGTCACCACACTGACCAAGACTTCCGGGTGCACGCTACAATTATCTTCTCGGGTGGGGGTGACCCAGTACAATAGGATGGACTTATACGCGACTATCTGATTGGCTAATCTGCCTATAGCGGGAACAGGCCATCCACTGAACGCCACTTCGTTCTAGAATGTGCTATCAACAGTGTGCGTGGGTGTTGAGTCTGGGTGTGTATCTAATGTGAAAGACCTGACCTGAGAGAGAGCGAGAGCGAGAGAGAGAGAGAGAGAAAGAGACTTTGACTTTTAAAAAAAGCCTTTATTGCACAATTCAAAAAAAATGTAAGCGCACCAACATCATTCCACCAAGTGTCTCACATTGGAAAGAGTGCAAACATAAGTCTCCCCCCCACACACACAACACAGAGTATTCCTTGCAGTCCACCTATTCCACATTGGCAGTGGCAGTAGTGCGAGTCCTCCTCATAGTCCATGCAAAGACGAGCCAGAGGCCCCCAGTTCTTAAGCAAGGCCAAGTCTCCTTCCTCCGGCAGCAGAGAGAGAGAGAGAGAGAGAGAGACCTTTGACCTTTAAAATAAGCCTTTATTGCACACTTCAAAAAAAAGTAAGCATACCAACATCATTCCACCAAGTGTGTCACATTGGAAAAAGTGCAAACTGAAATGCCCCCCCCCATACCACACAGAGCATTCCTTGCAGCCCACCTAGTCAAAGATCCAGTTCTGTGACAGTCAATTACAGTCAGTTAAATGTCATATACAAGTCTGTTCAAACAATATCCCAAAAACGTGTGAAACAGGCAGAGGAACGACCGCCATTCATTCCTCCTGTCGGGCGCGCTTGACCGGCATTCCCCCTGCTGCTTTACGCAGGGCTGTCAGGTGTTTCTTGAGGCGATAACGTTTCCTTTCATCCAGGAGGTCCAGACCAACCTGCCTTCTTAGCACATCCACAGACTTAATGAATTTATCAGTGTCACTGAAGTAGTCGGCGACCCTAATGGCTTTGTTATAGGTTTCATCCAGAAAAGCATTGATTTCGTCCAGTGAGTACAAACTCGTGTTTGTACTGCATTTTGCCTCAATAGACCCAGTATTAGACACAGCGTTGTTATCAGATGCCATTTCCTCGGCAGCACAACTCAGCTGACTGCTTGGTTCTCCCAGGACAGTGGATTGATCATGGGCCACATTTCCCTGGACGCCACCCTCAGCAGCTGACTGTCGCTGTTCCATCCCCCGCTGTGTAACGGTAGCAGCCTCCAGAAGCACAGCCGCCGATGTCACACAGCGAGATTGTGATGCACCATCAGGTTGGTGCTCCGTCCCCTCCTCCGAAGCGGCAGCAGCTGGCGGAGGCACAGCCGCTGACGTCACACAGTGAGATGATTGTGACGCACCATCAGGTCGGTGCTCCGTCCCCTCCTCCGAAGCGGTAGCAGCTGCCGGAGGCCCAGCTGTTGACGTCACACAGAGAGATGATTGTGACACACCATCAGTGACCCTTGTGGCGCCATCGCCATCAACGCTCCCAGCCGCAAGCTGGGCCACGGGCGGCACAGCCGGGCCATCCACAGACACAGCGGCAGGCTCCGGAGCAGGGGTAGCGAGAGCGGAGGCCGCGCCGGCGTCCGCAGCTGCGGTGTGAGCGGAGGGCTCGCCGCCGGCAACATCCGCAGCCCCATCAGGGCCCTCCGCCTGCTGGCTGTGTGGACAAGTGAACCATTTATGGCCCACGTCTCCACATTAAAAACACTTCATCTGTCCCGAGCTCGCATACACATATAAGATCCGTCCCCGTGCTTGACCCTGAAGGAGACTTCCAGAGTCTTAGTGGGCGAGTCGAGAAACATGAACACCTGTCGCCTGAGTGATTTCTCATGTTTGAGAGAGAGAGAGAGAGAGCTCTATAGCTTTGTTTCATTCCTGTTTTATCAGTTTACCATAACATAATTGTGCATAAGCATGCAAACAGAATTTGTAGGGAATATGTGTAGAGCATAATGGGAGATTACCTGCAGAATTATTATTCTGGTACTAACTTTACATTAACCCTTTCACTAGGCAGATAGAGTCCACTGCCCAGCTTGGCCTGCCAGTGCTAGCTTAAAAGAACCTAGCCACCCAAGTTTTCCCTCCAAGTCTGGCCGCTATCAACATAGCTAAGAGTTTGAGGTGAACTCCAAAAAGGTGGTGGACTGTGGCACGGGCAGGAGTGAGGACTAGGGGTCTGTGTGACGGCGGTGGTTTCCCTCGTCACCGGGCAGGCTCATCCACCTGCCCCGCCAGAAGGAAGAAGTGCTATAATTGCGTCCACCACCACTCCTAAACCATTGGCGGCATAGCCCGAAAGCATGACATAGGTGTGTGTGGCTTGCGCCAAGAAGGGACCATTAAAGAGGTACGTCCTGCAGCCCGACGGAGTTGATGTGCTACTTGTGGTGGACTCAGGAGCTGGTAAGTCCATAGTCAGTATGGGTACACTGAAAAGACTTTTCTCAGGCAAAACCATCAATGCAGGGGCAGTGAAAATATTTGGGTACGGTCATGCTGAAATTGAAATAGCAGGCATGGTCAGCTTCTTGGTGAAATGTGGCTTAAAGATTGTTCCCGCATTCACCTTCCAAGTATCGCCCCAGGGGGCTGACTTGCTGGGAATCGACTGCTGGGTGAAATGGGATTATCCATCACGGGACCCAGAGGGCTCAACGGTGCTGACAGTGTCCCCTGAATGGCATGTCTGCTGGCCGGTATTGTTCGTAGGCCTTGGATGTATTAAGGAGTTCTACCACTGCCCGCTCATCGACCCAAGCGTGACACAGAAAATCCAACCATTATGGCGGCTTCCCCTCACTCTGCATGATGATGTCAAAGCGGAACTGAACAGACTGCTCAAAGCTGGCATCATCGAGAGGGTGGATGCTTCACCCTGGATATCGAACATGGCCAGGAAGAAGACGGATGGCATCTGTCCGTGTATTGACCTTAGGATGGTGACTATGGCAAATATCCGCTCCCCATGATGGAAGAACTTACTGCAACATTCAGAGGCTCAAGGGTATTCACAAAGCTGGATCTCCACCAGGGTTACCCACAGGTGCCTCCTTCACCCAGCCAGCAGGAACTTGACAGCATTCATGACCCACATGGGAATTTTCAGGCCCACCCGGATGCCTTTTGGTCTGAGCTCAGTCCCTTGCTGCTTTCAGAAGATCATGTCCAAAATTCTGGCTGGCCTCAAGGATATAGTGGTGTACCTGGACGACATTGTGGTCCACGGTGCGTCACAAGGAGAACACAACAGTCATTTGAGATGAGTGATGGAGGTGCTGCTGGAGCATGGACTCACATTGAATGGGGAAAAGTGCATCTTTGCAGTGGATTCCACTGATTTTGTGGGATTCTGGCTGGCGGCGAAGGGTCTGAGGGCCCCTGCACTCGAACGTGGAGGTGGTCCTGCGTCTCCCAGATCCCAAGACACCCATACAAATTTCCTCGTTCTTGGGCATGGTGAACTTTTACAAATGTTTTATTCCCCATTATTCAGAGACAATCAAACCACTCCGGGATCTTCTGAAACAGGATGCACCGTGGCAGTGGACCCAGCCTGCTCAGTGGCAGTGCCTAGACTGAAGTTCCACCTCCCCTCCCCTCCAGTGTTGGCTCACTTTGATCAAAAATGGCCAACTTTTGTGACCTGGTTCAGTGGTGGGGGCGCTTATGTCTCAGGTGCAAGATGGTACAAAGCGTCCAGTGGCGTTTGTGTCGAGGTCTTTTTCAGGGGCTGAACAGAAATATCCCATGGGTGAGAGGGAAGGGCTCGCCTGTGTCTGGACGTGTGAACGGTTGCACATCTATCTCTACAGATGTCACTTCACCCTGCGAACGGACCACTGGGAGCTGACAACACTGCTGGAGATGACAGGCTCGGGATACAGGCCCCTACAGATCCTCAGATGGATGGAGCAGCTGAGAGACTTCAACTTTACTCCCCAGTTCACTCCTGAAAAAGAGAACGTAGTGGTGGACCTCCTGTCCCATGCCACAGCCAACACCCCGCAACCAGATGACGACGGTGACGACTCCACGGAGGTGGATCTGGTCAACACGCTGCATGGACCCCTCCGGGACATGGTATCCCTCCAGGAGCTCCAGACAGAATCGGAACGGTACCCCACATTGTCACAACTGTTCTCGGTTGTTAGGGAGGGTTGCCCCACGAAAGTACAGGGCGAGCTGGCACCTTTTCACCCGTTTAGGGATGAACTGAGCTGTTGCAACATTGTGTGTGTGGTGAGGGGACACTGCACATTGATCCTGGTGTCTCTGAGATCATGAGTTCTGGCGATGCTCCACGAGGGTCACCTGGGCATGGTCATGGTGAAGTAGCATTGCAGGGATTCAGTTTGGTGGCCTGGTATTGATAAGGACACTGAAACCATGGTAAAGAACTGTGTCCCGTGCTTGGAGAGCGGAAAGACCGGCGGACCCCCCCACACACACACACACACAACCCCTGCGACCATTACCATACCCAGAGGGCCCTTGGAATCACATCCAATTAGACATCTGCGGTGAACTGCATACAGCCCCCCGAACAGCCGGTTTTTGCTTGTGGTCTACGATCTGTTCTCTAAATGGCCAGAGGTGTTGCCCACTAATTCAGTCACGATGGATGTGGTTACAGGTTTCCTCTCATCACTGCTCAACAGATTGGGGGTCCCGGATGCCATCACTAAAGAGAAAGGCCCACAGTTCACCTCTGGGGGCTTTGAGGAGTTTTGGGGTATTAGGGGCATGGAACACATCAAAACCACATTCTATCACCCCCAAGCCAATGGGGATGTAGAGTGTTTCAACAAGACTCTGAAAAACTGGCTGAGAGCTCATTTGGCAGATGTCTTCACGTTCCCTGACGCCCTCCAGAGCACACTCCTCCACTACAGGGCAACGGTCCATGCCACGACAGGGTGCTCCCCGGTGAAACTCATGCTGTGGTGTGAACTCCACTTCCCCCTGGATCGACTGAGGCCACTCACGACCCCTTCTCCGAGGAACACAGATCCTCCACGTGACCGCATTGTTGCGTAACAGGAGAAGATGAAACGACGGTTTGACAGGATGCACAGGGTGAATGCCCACGGACTCAAGGTGTTGGACCAGGTCTGAATTAAACATCCCAACTGCATGCAAAAACTGCAGCCTTTCTGGACAGGGCCCCTACAGATCGTGAGGCGGCGGGGCCGGGACATGTTCGAGATATAGGATTGGTCACGGCGTTGCCTGCACAGAGTCCGGGAGCTACAGCAGAGTGGACTGGTGTACGTTGGGACTCATCTGATATGGGTGTTAGGGACTCACAGGTGCAGCCGAAGGAGCCTGGAGCAGGTTCCCCTTCTGTGGGCGCTCGACTAAAACGTGTCAGAGGCCCAAATACCTGGATGACTACGTCGTAAAAGTAGCTTTAGTAAATGTGTGTTGGGAATGGGCGGCAGAATCATCCGCCCCAACACAGGAGGGTGTCCTGGTAGTCTACCCAGGTGCCCATTCACGTAGTTGATTAGTTTTGCTGTTCTGTTAAAAAAAAAAAAAAAATGTCTATGTTGCATGTGTTCTAGGGGTCCATCACATATGTATGTGTGAGTTTTTTATGGGGGTTTTTCCATGTTTTGTTGGGGGGGTGTTGTGTGGGGATTTGGCATTTGGGGCTTGCCATAGCCTGTACCAGGGGGTTGGGGGTGATGATGACAGGAAGGCTACGGCTAGTGGATATATTGTGCTGTGTTCCTTAATAACGTTAGTTTGGTGTTCAGTTCAACACGGCTCCGTTCTCATGTTATTCAGACAACAGTCTCCTTTTCCTTTTTTTTTTAAGAAGATGACTGCCAGTCGAGAAAAAAGAAACGATACAGAATTAACGGTGAACTGCATCATGCCGTTACCTGTTAAGTAATTCCTCCTTGATGAAGGCACAATTATATCACATATCTCAAGCAGATAGCATATTGCATGCTGTAATGCTGTAAAATCCCTCTTGGGATTCGGATTGATTGGAACATCACTTTTGGTAACGTATCGTCACTTCCTGTTTTACTGTCTGTCCGTGTGGTTTGCTCTCCTCACTCTCCTGAGCTTTGGTTTAGCCACTAGCTATGGCTACTCACTCTCCTTCCTCTCCTTTTCTGGTGCGCTCTCTCTGTCAGATGTTTAGCTATACCTCTGCCTCTTTTAGTGATTACGGTAAATGTTATAAATGTTGTCTTTTTGATGCACTCGAGGCGAGGTTGTCTGATTTGGAATCCCGGCTCCACTGCATTGAAACACCGTCTGCGCCAGTTACTCTCGACGGACGTCCCCTAGCTGCAGTAGAGCTAGCTAGCGTAGTCCCCCCCGTTAGCGGTCCTCCGGCTCTCCTCAGCAGCGAGGAGACTGGGTGGGTGACGGTGAGAAAGAAGCCTAGTCGCAAAGCCCCCGTACACCTCCAACCTGTTCACGTTTCTAATCGTTTTTCCCCGCTCAGCGACACACCCGTTGAGGAAAAAACTCTGATCACTGGCGACTCTGTAGTCAGAAACGTGAACCTAGAGACTCCAGCGGCCATAGTCAAATGCATTCCTGGGGCCAGAGCAGGCGACATCGAGTCAAATTTGAAAATGCTGGCTAAAAGTAACTGTAAATACTCCACAATTGTTATTCACGCTGGCATTAATGACATCCGTCTCCGGCAGTCAGAAGTCACGAAACTTAATGTAGAATTGGTGTGTGACTTTGCCAAAACAATGTCGGACTCTGTAGTATTCTCTGGGCCCCTCCCCAATCTGACCAGTGATGACATGTTTAGCCACTCGTCATCCTTGAACCGCTGGCTGTCTGTGTGGTGTCCTGCAAACTACGTGGGGTACATTGACAATTGGAGCTCATTTTGGGGAAAACCTGGTCTTATGAGACGAGACAGCGCCCATCCCACTTTGGATGGTGCGTCTCATTTATCTAACAATTTGGCATCTTTTTTATCCAAATTTCCAAAACCTTGACAACTCAGAGTTGGGACCAGGGAGCAGAGTCGCAGTCTTACATGTCTCTCTGCAGCTCCTCTTCATCTGCCACCCCTCATCTTAGCCCCTGTCTTCCCCATCAGAGAATCATTGCCTGCTCCCTCCAAAGTGAATAAAAATATAATAAATAAGCACCCCAAAGTGATTAACAAAAAATTGGTAAAATTCAAATTAAACATAAAGCCTCTAAATTGAATGATTTGGCCTCTCTTCCTCCTCAAAATTTAAAAATTAAATGTGGTTTATTAAATATTAGGTCTCTAAATCCCAAGTTTCTGTTAGTCCATGATCTGTTAATTGATCATCAGATTGATTTAATATCCCTTACAGAGACTTGGTTAGGGCAAGAGGATTATGTTGGTTTAAATGAATCAACTCCCTCTGGTTATTTAAACTGTCAAAATCCCAGAAGTTATGGTCGTGGAGGAGGAGTAGCAACAATTTACCATTCCAAACTATTAATTAATGTAAAGCAAAAAACATGTTATAATTCCTTTGAGGGCCTGGTCCTCAGTATTGGGCACTTTAGCAATTTTAGGCTAGACCCAATTTTATTTGCCATAGTTTATCGTCCTCCATCAACCTACTCAGAATTTTTATCTGAATTTGCTGATTTCTTGGCTGATTTAGTGCTGAATTCAGATAGAATAATTATAGTAGGGGACTTTAATATTGTGACGTTTGCAAGGGTTCACACAAAGAAAATGGAGCAGATGGCTGTGATCAACCAGATTTATTTTGTACACCCCAACCCCAACTTGCTTCTTAGTACACAGAGCAGGGGAGGTCATTCCCCCAGACCCCTGTTTGAATCATGGTTACACACACATGGTACATCTTGCCCTAATCCTGCTAAACACTGCTGGGTCATTATAATGCAGTTATAATGACACAGCAGTATAACTCAGAAATAACACATTTAACACACACAGTAACGTTTCAAACTGGCAAAGCATGCTGGGAAATCCCTGGCTCCTTTAAAATGGCCCCGACGTTACACTGCCCCCCCCCGGACTGGTTTCTGTCCCCAGAAAATTCAAAGTCCACTTTCAGAAATCCAACGCGAGTCAGCCCGGTGCCAGGGCGGCATGCACAGGCCATCTGAGTCTCGGTCAGAGTATCTGGTTGGGGTAGGGTTCCGGTTTGGCCATCAGCGGGCGGATGGACACATCTGACAGCCTCTGTAGGACCACGCACAGTCCCTTCCCTGGCAGCGGGAGTCCCAGGCCCGCTCTGGCCGACTCCCACCGCTGCCAGATCTCCCAGGCGGCCGCTGGCCCGCGTCCATGCGTCCAGCCCTTGCTGCACCTGGAAAGTGGCCGCATCTTCGTCCTGCTCGCTCCGCTGTGTCGCTCCTGCGCCGAGGGCCTCTGTGACGTCACCGAAAGGAAAAGCATCGGGTAGCGGTAGGACACGCACAGTTCCTCCTCTGGCAGCGGGAGTCCAATGACTCCCACCGCTGCCAGGACCTCCCAGTCGGCCGCTGGCCCGCATCCAGGCGCCCAGCCCCTGCCGATCCCGAGAAAAGACCGGATCTGTCCTGCTCGCTCCACTGCTGCTGCGCTCCAAAGGCCTCTGTGACGTCACCTGCCGGGGGAAGCATCTGCAGGAGGCGGCTTTTTCCCCGTCCATGCCACCTCGCTCTAATTTAACGTCGGCGAGGGGCCAGTTTGTCGTGCGCTGTGTGCGGGGCAGTACCATGCCATGTACCCTGGCTCTGTGCAGCGGAAGCCGTCCTTCCTCACGTCGCCACGGCTGTTTCCTTCGTGCACGCGCTGCTGTGATCTACCGTAGCTCCTCCTCCACTCGCTCTCAGCGCGGCAGCCAACTCGACCTGGGCCAGGCGGTCATCCGACAGGTTCTTGCCGTTGTAGCGGGGAATCTTGGCCCGCTGCTGGATGGATGGGACCGTCATCTCCCGGTCGATTGCCGTTCCTAATTGCTCTGGAATCGCCAGCCCGTCCTGCCCTGAAAAGGGCGGGAAACGGGGCTGGTTTGCTCTGCTCCATCCATTGCAGCGAAGCTCTCCAGTGGCCGGCGTCTCAGCTCTACACTCCGTTCCCGGCTGAGTGATGAATCGCTCCGGCCGCTGTACCTCCGCCTGGATCCTCATCTTGCTCCATGTCCCACTCCTGACACCAGTGTGACGTTTGCAAGGGTTCACAAAAGAAAATGGAGCAGATGGCTGTGATCAACCAGATTTATTTTGTACACCCCAACCCCAACTTGCTTCTTAGTACACAGAGCAAGGGAGGTCATTCCCCCAGACCCCTGTTTGAATCATGGTTACACACACATGGTACATCTTGCCCTAATCCTGCTAAACACTGCTGGGTCATTATAATGCAGTTATAATGACACAGCAGTATAACTCAGAAATAACACATTTAACACACACAGTAATGTTTCAAACTGGCAAAGCATGCTGGGAAATCCCTGGCTCCTTTAAAATGGCCCCGACGTTACACTATACATGTAGATGTAGATAGTGACTGCCTTAATGTGGCTTTTAATTCAATATTAGACTCGATTGGGTTTTCTCAGAAAGTAGGAAATTCTACTCATTATCTCCACCATACGTTGGACCTTGTTCTGACATATGGCATAGAAATAGAAAATCTTGTAGTATCTCCTCATAACCCTGTACTGTCAGACCATTGTCTGTTAACCTTTGATTTTACTATTTCTGACTATTTTGATCCTAGAGAAAAATATTATTACAGTAGATTCCTCTCAGATGATGCCGTTACCAAATTTATGCAGATTGTTTCCTCTATGCCATGTGTCAACACAACGGAAATAAGCTATAAACAGCTTGCTCCTTCTGTAATTGATAACATGGTGGATAGTGTTACAGCTTCTCTGCATCAGACTCTAGACTTGGTGGCCCCCTTAAAAAAGAAAAAGTCTAATCAGAGATTTCTAACTCCTTGGTTCAACACAGAAACTCGTAGCTTAAAACAGAAGATGCGTCAATTAGAAAGAAAATGGAGCTCCACTAATTTAGATGAAATCTATTTAGCTTGGACAAATCATCTTTTAATTTATAAAAAATCTCTTAGAAAAGCTAGAACGAGTTATTATTCTGCATTAATAGAAGAGAACAAGAATAATCCCAGGTTTCTTTTCAGCACTGTAGCCAGGTTGACAAAGAGTCAGGACTCTGTCAATCCTAGCATTCCCTTAGAGCTTACTAGTCAGGACTTTATGAACTTTTTCAATAATAAAATTTCATCCATCAGAGATAAAATCGATCAGATTCTTCCCACAGTTAACTTAAATACAGTAACTACTACAACTCATTCAATTGATGTCTGTCTTGATGAGTTTACTCCAATCGACCTTTGTGAGTTACACAAAATAGTTTCCTCATCCAAACCTTAAACTTGCCTTTTAGACCCTATTCCTACCAGGTTATTTAAAGAAGTCTTCCCTAGACTTCCGGTCTGGACACCATGGTGATAGCAGCTTAACGTTGAAGCTCTCAGACCCAATCCAGGAAAATATCTTGAAAATCGGATTTAACGGATTTTTGGAAGAGTGAAAATCAAAAGACAAAGTCATCATGCCTAAAGGAAAACAGAAGAAATCGACATTTACCAGGCCTGCACACGCATCGGCCGAAGAATCTGATCCGGAGGATTTCCACTCAGAAGACGAGGAGCTGAATGAAGCTAACAAAAAGATTAGCTTGAAAATGGTATATAATGAATTAAGAGGATTTCGCCGAGAGTGTTGGGCCGAATTTCATGAATTCAAAGAAGAATTAAAAAGGACAAACAGCAGAGTGGACCAGGCTGAGAACCGAATCTTGGAAGGAGAGGAAAGAATAAAAGCGCTGGAAGATTCCATGCTGGATCTACACAAAAGGCAGTCAAGACTAGAGGCTAAGCTAACTGACCAAGAAGGAAGACAGAGAAGGGACAACATTAGAATTCACGGTCTGAAAGAAGGAGTCGAGGATGGTTTCAATACAATAGCGGCATGCGTGGAATCATTACTGAGAGAGAAGCTGGATATTCCCCAATCCACAGACTTGAAGATAGAAAGGGCGCACCGTACATTAGCACCTAGGCCGGCGGCGGAAGCGCCTCCACGCTCGGTGATGGTGAAGTTTTCCAACTCCAAAATAAAAGAAGAGGTTGTAAGACTGGCTTGGCAGAAAAAAGGATTTATGCACCAAGAGAGAAAAGTTTTCGTGGAACAAGATTACGCCCCGGAGGTCCTTAAAAAGCATCGGGAATACAACAACGCTAAAAAGGTTCTACAAGAGAAAAAATTGCGCTTCCAGACGCCATTTCCGGTGAAGTTAAGGGTTTTCTACGGGGCAGAGACATGTCTCTATAACTCGGCGGAAGAAGCAACCGAAGATATGGCGAGAAGAGGACTCCCGGTAACGGTGTTTAAACCCGCAGCAGACCCGATCGAAAGAATCAAGGCTCAAACGTGGTCCACACAGAGACCCTCAAAACCCACGGGCCAGCAGCGGGAATCCCAGCGTCAGAGCTACAAGGAAAAACTGGCCGTTTACAGGAGGGAATAACGTTTTTTTTTGTTTGTTTTTTTTTAGTCAGTCTGCACATCCAACCCCCCTCCTAGAAGGTAACAAACATTAAAGGGGATGCAGAATCAGCATGTGGTAAAACATTTCATGGTACATGTCACGCCGCGCCGTTCATCAGCGGCGCCACCTGCTCACACACCTGATCCTCATCAGCGGCGAGGGATAAAAGCCGCCTCGCCCGGAGGCTCGGCCTGAAGCCGTCAGACTTCGTTTCCTCACCGCTGTGAGCATACCTTTCTTCAGCATCGCTATTTTGGGTAAGAACCCTTACCTCCTTCTCCAGTCTGCTCCCCTGTGCACAGGTGGATTCCCCGGCGGCGGACATCTCCGTTCCATCGCCCATCCTTCGCCGCTGCACGGAGCTCTCCAGGTGGCTGTCTCCCGGGCTACGTTCCCCTTGCTGTGCCAGCTATCCTGACAACTCAAGTAAGATCTTCTCTTGCCATAATTCATCCTGTGTTGGTGTATGCCCGTCACCCTCTCCCTGTGCTCTCTCCATAGGGTTGCTCGGCCGAACGGTCATCTGCCTCTGTGCCTGAAGCAGACGCCACCACCAACACATCTGCATCCCGCAGACACACACTCATTCATTCCTGCTGTTAATAAGCTCTTTGAACTACTCTAAGCCTGTGTGTGTGCGTCTCCTGAGCCGTGCGTTATGTCAGTACGGCTTCAGCAGAGCGGCTCGGCGGACGGCGGGCTCGCACACCGGTTTACCACTCTCGAGGCTAGAGTGGATCAGATTGCTTATCAACAGCAGGTTATCCTGAATCAATTATTAAACTTAACTAACCGGTTGGGCCGCTTAGATCCTCAACAGCCGTTCCCCCCGGCTCGTCAGGGTGGCGCGGCTCCTGCTGTTCCAGCGGCCGTCCAGACGGCTCCAGTGGCACCGGTTCGGCTCACACCGATTCCGACCCCCGCCCGCTTTAGCGGTAAGCTCGGCGGAGCGCGGGGGTTCATTATGCAGTGTGAGTCCGTGTTCCACCGTGTGCCCGGAGATTTTCCCTCGGATCACAGTCGGATTGGTTACATAGGGAATCTTCTGGAGGGGCGTGCGTTAACTTGGACCTACGCCGTAATGGCGAGGCCCAGTTATGCCACCCTCACCTATGACCAGTTCGTGAGGCGCTTTCTGGAGGTCTTTGACCATTCTCAAACCGAGACGGTCCAGGTCGATCGGCTTCTCGCTCTCCAGCAGGGAGGCCGGTCGGCAGCGGACTACTCGGTCGACTTCCGGGTAGCGGCGGAGGAAGTGGGCTGGGAGGAACGCTCCCTCTGTGGCCTGTTCCTCCGCAGCCTCAATAGTGATCTGAGGGATGAACTGGCTGGACGGGATATCCCTGGGACGCTAGCGGAGCTGACATCCTTAGCGATAAGTTTGGATAACAGGTTGCGCGAGCGCTCCTCGGGGCGGAAGTCTTCTTCTTCTCGCCCTCGTGGAGTCTCGCCGCACCTGTTTCAAGCTCGCCCCCTGGCGGCGCCGCCAGCATTGTGCCCCGAGGAGTCGGAGCCGATGGTGACGGGCTGGACCAAGCTTTCCCCTGCGGAGAAACAACGCCGCCGTGAGTTGGGCCTCTGCATGTATTGCGGAGGTGACCAACACACTGTGGAGCGTTGCCCGCGGAAAGCCTGTCGGCGGGGTCCGCGAATCGCTGTAGGGAGCCTCGCGGATCCCAACCGGTTAGACTCTCTCACTCAATTAAAGCTGCCCATCCGTTTTTGCCACAATCCCACTGGGCACCTCACCCACGCACTGGTGGATTCGGGCGCAGAGGGCAGCTTCATTTCACAAGGCCTGGCAACCCGATTGGGCATCCGCTGTCAGGCATTAAAACACCCCATCTCCCTGGTCCATCTCTCCCGTGCCTCTCTTGGGAGAGTTTCTCACCAAACCATGCCTGTCCCAGTCATCATCTCAGGGAACCACCGGGAGGAGATGGTATTTTACGTCCTGCCCAACTCTGTGTCGCCCGTCATCCTGGGGTATCCCTGGCTACGCCTCCACAACCCTGTCCTGGACTGGAGGTCCGCTGGGGTATCGGCATGGAGTACCTTCTGTATGGGCACCTGCCTTCAGTCCGCTGCCTGCTCCCCATCCGCGGCTCCCCCTGTGGCGGATACAGCACCTCCGGACCTGTTACTGGTGCCTCCAGAATTTCACGACCTGGGTATGGTATTTAGCAAATCGAAAGCTATGTCTCTTCCCCCGCATCGACCATATGACTGTGCCATCAACCTCCGCCAGGGGGCTCCCCTGCCATCTGGTCGGCTCTACAGCTTGTCGGCGCCGGAGAAGGAGACCATGAATACGTACCTGAAGGAATCACTGAGCGCTGGGATTATCCACCCATCGTCGTCACCCGTGGGGGCGGGGTTTTTCTTTGTAGGGAAGAAGGACGGTTCCCTCCGTCCCTGTATTGACTACCGAGCTCTTAATGACATCACTGAGAGGGACCGTTACACCCTGCCCCTCATGGACACTGCCTTCCACTCCCTCCAGGGGGCGACCTGGTTTACCAAGCTGGATCTCCGCAGCGCTTACCACCTCGTCCGGATCCGGGAGGGAGATGAATGGAAAACAGCCTTCCGTACCCCGAACGGCCACTTTGAGTATCTCGTCATGCCGTTCGGGCTGACCAACGCTCCTGCCGTCTTTCAGCGCCTCATCAATGACGTCCTCCGGGATTTCATTGGCCTCTTCGTGTTCGTCTACCTGGACGACATTCTGATCTTCTCTCAGTCCAGAGACGAGCACCGGGTCCATGTGAGGCGGGTCCTTCAAAGACTGCTGGAGAATCGTTTGTACGTGAAGGCTGAGAAGTGCGAGTTTTACGCTAGGACCACATCCTTCCTGGGATTCATCATCGCCCAAGACCAGGTGCTCCCGGACCCAGAGAAGGTGAAGGCGGTGGTGGAGTGGCCTACTCCCGCATCTCGGAAGCAGGTGCAACAGTTTGTTGGCTTCGCCAATTTTTACCGCCGTTTTGTCCCGAATTTCAGCTGGATCATCGGACCACTGACCCGCCTCACGTCCCCGAAGGTCCCGTTCCGGTGGACCAAAGAGGTCGATACTGCCTTTAAGGCGCTGAAGGCGGAGTTCTCCTCCCCCCGGGTCCTTCGCCAGGTCGACCCCGCGCTGCAGTGCATTGTGGAGGTGGACGCATCGGACACGGGAGTGGGAGCAGTGTTATCCCAGCAATCACCGGACGATGGCGCCAAGCGACCGTGCGCCTTCTTCTCCCGGCGCCTGTCCCCGGCGGAGAGGAACTATGATGTGGGGGACAGAGAGCTCCTGGCCATTAAACTCGCCCTACAGGAGTGGCGCCACTGGCTAGAGGGGGCGGACCTGCCGTTTGTGGTCTTGACGGACCATAAGAATTTAGAGTACCTACGATCTGCCAAGCGCCTGAATGCCCGCCAGGCGCGCTGGTCTCTGTTCTTCGCCAGGTTCCGGTTCTCTATCACCTTCAGGCCAGGCTCCAAGAACGGCCTGCCTGACGCCCTCTCTAGACAGTTCACCCCCGTGGGGGCTGAGGAGACGCCCCACACTATCCTGCCCAGGTCGTGCGTCGTGGGAGCTATCTCTTGGGACATTGTGGACAAGATCCGGAAGGCACAGGAGGTGGAACCTGATCCTGGCGGCGGACCGGAGGGAAGACTGTTCGTTCCGTCTACGGTCCGAGGAGAGGTCATCTACTGGCTCCACACCTCCCGGCTCACCTGTCATCCCGGCACCTCTCGGATGATCAGCCTCCTCCAACGGTCCTTTTGGTGGCCGGGCCTGCGGAGGGATGCAGCCCGCTACGCCCGGGCTTGTCCAATTTGTGCCACCAGCAAGTCGGGAAACGCCCCTCCAGCGGGTCTGCTCCAGCCTCTGCCCGTCCCTGGCAGGCCATGGTCGCACATCGCACTGGATTTCGTCACCGGGCTCCCAGCTTCCAACTCATTCGACACCATCCTGACCGTCGTGGACCGTTTCTCCAAGGCGGCACACTTCATCCCCCTGCGAGGTCTCCCTACCGCCCTGGAGACGGCGGGCTTCCTCGTCCAACACGTGGTCAGGCTGCATGGGATCCCGGTGGACGTGGTCTCGGACCGGGGCCCCCAATTTTCATCCGAGGTTTGGAAATCCTTTTGTAACGCCATCGGAGCCAAGGCGAGCCTCTCCTCCGGCCATCACCCCCAGTCTAACGGGCAGTGTGAGAGGACCAATCAGGAGCTGGAGGCTGCGCTCCGCTGTGTTGCAAGATCCAAGCCAACATCATGGAGCAACCATCTCGCCTGGGTGGAGTACGCCCACAACACCGCCCGCTCTTCTGCAACGGGGATGTCCCCCTTCAAGGCGTCCCTGGGTTACGACCCCCCGCTGCTTCCAGCGCAGGAGAGCGAGGTAACTGTTCCGTCAGTTAGGGCGCACGTGAGGCAGTTCCGCTCCACCTGGGCCGCCGCGCGTCATGCGCTTTTACGCACAGCGGAGCGCAACAAGACCGTGGCGGACCGGCGTAGAAGACCTGCCCCGGCGTACAGAGTTGGGCAACTTGTCTACGTTTCCACCCAGGACGTCACCCTTAAAGGCGAGAGGAGGAAGCTGGCACAGCGCTTCATGGGTCCCTTCCCCATCACCCGGATCATCAACCCGGTGGCTGTGCGCGTGGCTATTCCCCCCTCCCTCTGCATCCATTCCACCTTCCACGTATCAAAGGTGAAGCTGGCAGTCACCGACCCCCTTTGCCCTCCTCCTGCAGCGCAACCCGCGCCCCGGATGATTGGTGGCCACCCGGCCTGGTCCGTCTCCTCCATCCTGGACTCCCGGCGCCGGGGTCGTGGGTTGCAATACTTGGTGGACTGGGAGGGCTATGGGCCCGAGCATCGACAATGGGTGCCCCCGTCGTTTGTGTTGGACCCATCGCTCATCGCGGACTTCCACCGAGCGCACCCGGATAAGCCATCGCCAGGAGGCGCTGCTAGAGGGGGGAGTACTGTCACGCCGCGCCGTTCATCAGCGGCGCCACCTGCTCACACACCTGATCCTCATCAGCGGCGAGGGATAAAAGCCGCCTCGCCCGGAGGCTCGGCCTGAAGCCGTCAGACTTCGTTTCCTCACCGCTGTGAGCATACCTTTCTTCAGCATCGCTATTTTGGGTAAGAACCCTTACCTCCTTCTCCAGTCTGCTCCCCTGTGCACAGGTGGATTCCCCGGCGGCGGACATCTCCGTTCCATCGCCCATCCTTCGCCGCTGCACGGAGCTCTCCAGGTGGCTGTCTCCCGGGCTACGTTCCCCTTGCTGTGCCAGCTATCCTGACAACTCAAGTAAGATCTTCTCTTGCCATAATTCATCCTGTGTTGGTGTATGCCCGTCACCCTCTCCCTGTGCTCTCTCCATAGGGTTGCTCGGCCGAACGGTCATCTGCCTCTGTGCCTGAAGCAGACGCCACCACCAACACATCTGCATCCCGCAGACACACACTCATTCACTCCTGCTGTTAATAAACTCTTTGAACTACTCTAAGCCTGTGTGTGTGCGTCTCCTGAGCCGTGCGTTATGTCAGTACAGTCATAATATTAGAAACAAATAAGTCTTAAAAAAAAAACTTGTTAAAATAGAAATGTGACAATGATCCACATGTTCTCCCCACACTAACAAATACTGTATTAACGTGAATGTTTGCTGTGATGGTGGTGGGAGGGTGCACACAATTTCATAAGGTATAGGCATAAAAAAAAATCATTACAAGTTCGGAATGGGATCTGAAATTCACGTTAAAAACATGGGACAACTTACAGGGGTAAGAGAGGGCCCTCAACACGTAACAGAGTTTGAGGAATTTCCCTCAGAGCCTACACTCCATCAAGGCTCCTCTAAGGTCACTAAAAAGACCTCAGCTCAGGAAGTTCTTTTGTCAGTTTTTTGTTTTAAAGTTTTTTACACTATGTTCTTAATGTTTTTTATGTTCTTAATGTTCTTTCAGTTTCTGAGTAGCATAAAAAAGGGCCACCACGCTGTTATACTAAATAAGACAACACAATGGAGAAACAGGATGCAACCAAAATAATCTCATATAATGTAAAGGGGATCCTGAATCCAGTTAAAAGATCCAAGATTCTAGGCAAAATGAAAAAAGACAAAGCAGGAATACTATTTTTGCAAGAAACCCACCTAACAGACGTGGAGCACACTAAACTCAATAGACAAGGGTTTAATATGATCTCTTCATCTTCATATAAGTCAGGGAGGAGGAGGGGAGTAGCGACATTGATCTCAACCAAAATTACATTTGAAAAAAAGTCAGAACACAAAGATAAAGAAGGGAGATACAGTTTGGTAATTGGGCGGCTAGGGGGAGAAGGTATCACCCTGCTGAATGTATATGCACCTCCAAGGGCTAACTGGAAATTTTATAAAAATGTATTTGACCTAATGATAACTAAAGCCCAAGGTTTAGTGATATGTGGTGGAGACTTCAATCTAAGACTGATTCCATACTGGGATGCATCAGGTAATTCTCCACATCAAAATAATACTCAAAGTAGAAAAACTCGGATGCTACTAAAAGAAATGGGAATCTGATGTGTGGATGGAATTCAACCCCAGTGTAAAAGATAATACATTTTACTCAGCGCCACATTCATCATACTCAAGGATTGACTATTTTTTTATGTTTAATCGAGACATTGGAAGAGTAAAAACATGTAAAATAGGACTGATGGATCTCTCCGACCACAGTCCGATCTATATGGACTTAAGTACCCAAAAATTCAAAAATAATACATTTTCTTGGAGGTTGAATTCAAATGTCCTGAAAGGACCACTGAAAGATGAATTGGAATCAGATATTCTCAGATATTTGGAAGAAAATGATAATGGAGAAGTATCCCCTTTAATACTGTGGGATGCATGCAAAGCTGTAATAAGGGGAAAGATTATTGCAAAACTGGCAATCCAAAAGAAACTGAGACAAGAAAAACTAACCACATTAGAGTCACAACTTAAGAACCTAGAAAAAGAGCACAAAGACAACACTCATTCTAATGACTCGCTCAAAATTAAGGAAATTAAAAAACAAATAAATGAGATCTACACAATAGAAATCCAGAAGAAACTTACATTTCTGAAACAAAAATACTATGAAGCAGGCAGCAAATCGGCAAAATTACTAGCCTATAAATTGAGGAAACAACAAACGGAAAGAGCAGTCTACAAAATCAGAGACCCAGTATCAAAGGAAATAAAATTCAGAATTCAGGATATTCTTAAAAGCTTCGAGAACTACTATAAGAACTTGTACTCCCTCAAAAAACAAAAACTCATCCGAAGCATTCCTAAACACATTAAACCTTCCCCAACTTACTGAGTCTCAAAATAAAACACTACTGTCAGAAATACAACCTAAAGAATTAGAAAAAGCAATTATGAAACTTAAAGCTAACAAATCCCCAGGAGTAGATGGCTATACAGCAGAGTGGTACAAAACCTTTAAACAGCAAATATCTCCTCTCCTCCTGAAAACATTTAACTATGTCCTCCACACAGGGGAAAACCCCCCCTCCTGGAGAGAAGGGGTCATTGCAGTCATACCTAAACCTGAAAAGGATAAACTAGAATGCTCCAACTACAGACCAATCAGTGTATTAAATCAGGACTATAAGCTTTTTACCACTATCCTTGCTAAAAGGTTAGAAAATATACTGACAGACTTAATTCATTTAGACCAAACAGGTTTTATAAGACAAAGACAGACACAAGACAACATTAGACGCACTTTACACATAATTCATCATATAAAAAAAATATAACTTAAATGCAGTCATATTGGGATTAGATGCTGAAAAAGCATTCGATTCGGTTGACTGGTCTTTCCTATATAGAATCTTATCCAGTTTCAATTTTCATAACAACTTCATTAGAACTATCCAGGCATTATATAAAAAAAACCCAACAGCTAAAATAAGGATTAACGGTAATTTATCATCATCTTTTGAGCTGGAAAGAGGATGTCGGCAGGGCTTCCCCTTGTCTCCACTGCTCTTTGCAATCTTTATAGAACCTCTGAGCCAATGGATAAGACAGAATAAAAAAATTCAAGGTATTACACTTGGTCAGAAGGAACATAAAATAGCACTCTTTGCTGATGACATTTTAATATACCTGGGGCAGCCGGAAACCTCTTTTCCAGAATTAATCTCAGTTTTTTCAGAGTACGGAGATTTATCGGGGTACGGACTAAACATGCATAAAACCCAAGTTTTAACATTCAACTATAACCCAAATCAATATTTACTAAGCAAACTCAAAACTAACTGGGAGATGGAATCTATGAAATATCTGGGGGTCAATATCCCGAAACAACTCAACAAAATTATAACACTAAACTATGACCCACTGGTGGCAAAAATAGCATCTTATCTAGCAAGATGGAATATGATACCATTCTTGGGTACTGCACAAAGAATTGAAGCAGTCAAAATGAACATACTTCCACGTCTTCTATACCTTTTCCAAACAATACCGGTAGAACCTCCCAAAAAAACATGGCAAGAACTGGACAGAAGGATCTCAAGATTCATATGGCAGGGCAAGAGACCTAGAATCAGATATAGAACCCTACAGCTAAACAAAGACAAAGGTGGGCTCACGCTGCCAAATATCAGGGACTATTTTAAAGCCGCACAAATTAAAACTTTAGTAGAGATATGTAACCCAGTCTACACTGCACAATGGAAGGAGATGGAATGCCAAATAACAAGTGACATCCCCCTACAGGCGATAATAGGGAACAATGCCTTACCTAAACTTTTGAAAAACACTAACCCGTGGATAGAGACCCCGCTAAAAATTTGGTTTAAGATAGTCAGAGAGAATCAAACTAAAGAGCTCTATCGATTTCTGCAATGGATTGCCTATGATCAAGACTTTACTCCTAATAAAACAGACACTAGATTTAAAAAGTGGAAAGAGAACGGACTGATAAAATATTATGATTTTTTTAAAGGGCAAATTTTAAGAAGTTTTGAAGATTTGAAAAAACAAGGTCTAATAAACCAAGACCTTTACAGGTTCTTTCAGCTTAGACACCACATAAACAATATACTTAAAAAGGAGGATTTGGAAAGGGCCCAGTCAGGTGTTCTGAAGGTCTTCTTAATGGCATATAAAGGGATCCCAGGGATCAGATACATCTCTAAAATATACCAAGGTCTTCAAGACTTAAAAGGAGACAACACATCATATATAAAAGAGAGATGGGAAAAAGAGGGGAATTTCACTTTACAACTGGAAATATGGGAAAAGCTAAATAAACAGCAATGGAAATGTACCTCTTCCCTGCAGTGGAGAGAATTTGGATGGAAAAAAATGGTAAGATTTTTCAGAACACCTGCACAAAACAAATTTACTCATAAGGGGTTGAATTGTTGGCGCTTGTGTGGTGAAGAGACTGCAAATCATTTTCATGTGTTTTGGTCATGCCCAGTTATCCATCAATATTGGACCAATGTACAGACAATATTGGGGAAAATATTCAAAGTAACAGTTCCCTTTTCTTTTGTAACTTTGTATTTGGGTTTACTAACGGATTCACTGGAAAGACAAGGAGAAAAATACAGTACTTATTCACTGTTTTAATATTGGCAAGTAAAAAAGCTCTAACTAAAAAATGGATGTTGAAGGACTGTCCTACACCTGAAGATTGGATTAACGTGATTCAAGACATTTACTTGATGGAAAAGTTGACATTCACATTGAGACAGGACATGGATGGGTTCTTGAACTTTTGGCAACCCTGGATCGCATATGTGTCTTCCATTAGATCTAATCTTTGACAAATACCATTTCAATAATGGCACCGCTCTTTGTTCCAACGCTACTCAGATGCTATTTTATTTTTATTTATTTTTTTTGTTTGTTCGTTTTTTGCTCTTTTGTTTGTTTGTTTGGTTTTTTTGTTTTTTTTTCTGTTCTTTAATTTCACTTTTTCTTTCACTTAAAAAAAGGGGGTGTTGTAATAATTATTCTTCCAATGTTGTCAAATAACAAAAAATAAGGGAACATGTGATGAAAATGTAAACAACGCAATGCTGTAATGACATGTATACCCTTTACAAAAACTTAAATAAAAAAAAAGAAGTCTTCCCACTTATTGGTAGCTTTATTCTTCAATTAATCAATTCTTCATTAACTTTAGGCCATGTACTGCATGCTTTTAAAACGGCTGTAATTAAACCCTTACTCAAAAAGCCAACGCTAGATCCAGGAGCTTAAGCTAACTATAGACCAATCTGTAATCTCCCTTTCATTTCAAAAATCTTAGAAAGAGTTGTTGCTACGCAATTATTTGACCACCTGCAGGGAAATGGTTTACTTGAAGAGTTTCAATCTGGGTTTAGAATCCATCATAGTACTGAAACAGCCTTAGCGAAGGTCACTAATGACCTCCTCATCGCATCTGATAATGGACTGGTTTCTGTACTTGTCCTTTTAAAAATCCAAAAAAAAAATCCAAGATGGCGCCGCGGATGGCAGCCACTGGCTTCTGCTCTCTGATGTTTTTGATAATTTTGTGTGTTTTTTTGGACTTCTGCTCTTCTGTCCGAATCACCTATTCAAGGGAGGAACTACTTTCACTCAGACTACCTCCCAATGCAACTTCTCCGCCAGTTACTGCTGCTGATCTGAAGTTTTTTCAGTCGATCTTAGCTGTGGGAGCAGCGGCTATTGGCGCTGGCCGGAAACGAAGGCGGCGTGGTAAACGTGCCGGTGCGCTAGTCAGGCTGAAGAAACGAGGATTTCGCACGCCGCTCCCATCGATCCATCTGGCAAATATCCGCAGTTTGGCGAACAAAATGGATGAACTGCTGCTCCTGACTCACAAAAACCGGGATTTTAGCAGATCTGGCGCCCTTTGTTTCACGGAGTCCTGGCTGAGTGAACACATCCCGGACAGCGTGGTGCGTCTGGACGGATTTCAACTGTTTTGCACTGATCGCAGCCGAGAATTTTCTGGAAAGACTAAGGGTGGTGGAATCTGCTTCTACATAAACGAAGGTTGGTGTACTGATGTCACAGTGTTGAAGAAGTTTTGTAGCCCTAACCTAGAGTCACTGTTCATAAACTGTAAACCCTTTTATTCACCGCGAGAGTTCTCCTCATTTATTCTGGTCGGAATTTATATCTCGCCTGCTGCTTGTACAACAGAGGCCCTGCAGCACCTCGCTGACCAGATAGCAGAGGTGGAGGAAAAACATCCAGACTCTCTGCTTATCATTCTGGGTGATTTCAATAGAGCTAATCTCACAAATGAGCTTCCTAAATACAGACAGCATATTAAATGTCCCACCAGGGACACAAATACACTTGACCACTGTTACACAGTTTTAAGAAACGCCTATCATGCCGTCCCCCGTGCAGCTCTGGGTTTTTCTGACCACTGTCTGCTCCATCTTATTCCAACATACAGACAGAAACTAAAAACTTCCAAGTCTGTTGTAAGGACTGTGAAGAAATGGACTGAGGAATCAAAGCTGAAGTTACAAGCCTGCTTTGACTGTACAGATTGGAGTGTTTTTGAAGCTGCAGCCATTAACCTAAATGAACTCACTGACACTGTGACGTCATACACCTGTTTCTGCGAGGACATGTGTGTGCAGACCAAGACCTTCTGCATATACAACAACAATAAACCCTGGTTCATTCCTAAACTGAAGCAGCTACGTCAGACCAAGGAGGAGGCCTACAGGACTGGTGACTGGACTCTGTACAAGCGGGCCAGAAACATGCTGACGAAGGAGATCAGGCTTGCTAAGAGGAGCTACAGTGTGAAGTTACAAAAAAACTTCTCAGCTAACAACTCTGCTTCTGTCTGGAGAGGCCTACGGAATATCACCAACTACAGGAGACCATCCCCCCACCCTGCGGAAAACCTCCAGCTGGCTAATGACCTAAACAGCTTTTACTGCAGGTTTGAAAAGAACCTACAGTTCTCACCTCCCACCCACACAAAAGGATTATCTGCAGCCCCAGGAACTCCATCCCTCCTCCACTCTGACCTCCCACCAGCACTAATGATCTGTGAAGAGGAGGTGCGCCGGGTCTTTCAGAGACAAAAGATCAAGAAGGCTGCAGGACCTGATGGTGTGTCTCCGTCCTGCCTGAGAGTCTGCTCCAACGAGTTGGCCCCCATCTTCACCCGGATCTTTAACAGATCACTGGAGCTGCGTGAAGTGCCTTCCTGCTTCAAACGCTCCATCATCATTCCAGTTCCCAAGAAACCCTCTATTACAGGATTAAACAACTACAGACCTGTTGCCCTGACCTCTGTGGTCATGAAATCCTTGGAGAGATTGGTGCTGAACCACCTGAAGGTCATTACAGGCCCCCTGATGGACCCACTGCAGTTTGCCTACCGGTCAAACAGGTCAGTGGATGATGCAGTGAATATGGGACTACATTACATCCTGCAACACCTCGACTCCCCAGGGACGTACGCCAGATCCTGTTTGTCGACTTCAGCTCAGCGTTCAACACCATCATCCCAGGCATTCTTCATCAGAAACTCCTCCAGCTCAAGGTGCCCCCCTCCACCTGCCAGTGGATCTCCAGCTTTCTGACTGACAGGTGGCAACAGGTGAAGCTAGGGAGATTTACATCCAGCTCCCGAAAAATTAGTACTGGCGCCCCCCAAGGATGTGTCCTTTCCCCACTGCTCTTCTCCCTCTACTCCAACGACTGCACCTCAGAGGACCCTTCGGTGAAGCTCCTGAAGTTTGCGGACGACACCACAGTCATCGGTTTGATCCGGGATGATGATGAGTCTGCATACAGGCGGGAGGTGGAGCAGCTGATCCTCTGGTGCAGCCAGAACCATCTTGAACTTAACCCAGCCAAAACGGTGGAGATAAGATAAGATAAGATAAGATAAGCCTTTATTAGTCCCACAACGGGGAAATTCCAGGATTGCAACAGCACAGGGATAGCAACACTCAGAGCAACAATCAGAAGGCAAGAAAAAAAAAAAAAAAAAAAAAAAAAACAATGACTGTGATTTCAGGCGACACCCCCCTTCATTCCCCCCACTCACCATCCTCAACAGCACAGTGTCCACTGTGGACTCCTTCAAGTTTCTGGGTACCACAATCTCCCGGAACCTGAAGTGGTCCTCCCATATAGACACTGTCCGGAAAAAGGCCCAGCAGAGGTTGTTTTTTCTGCGTCAGCTCAAGAAGTTTGATTTGCCTCAGGAGCTGCTGGTTGTCTTCTACACCGCCATCATCCAATCTGTCCTCTGCTTTTCCATCACTGTCTGGTTTGGATCTGCCACTAAACAGGACAAGACCAGACTGCAGCGGATCATTAAGTCTGCGGAGAGGATCATTGGTACCGACCTACCCTCCATTGAGAACTTATATCGGTCCATAACCAGGAAACGGGCGGGAAACATCTGTGCTGACCCATCACACCCCGGCCACAAACTGTTTGAACTTCTATCTTCTGGTCGTCGTTACAGATCACTGAAGGTCAAAACCACCCGTCACAGGAACAGTTTCTTCCCTCAAGCCATCACTCTGATGAACTCCTAACATTCACCTAGTCCTACCTGTTTGCTGTACTCATGACCTTTCATCCATTATTACATTGCACATAACTCTCACACTGCTTTTTACTTCATTCACATTATATCACTGAATCTGAGTCCACATTGAAATACTGTGTGATTGTATATTTTTTCATATATTTCTGCAAAGTGTGGTTAGTCCGAGTAAATAACTGCATATATTCCTGTATATATTTGCATCCTTTTATAGAAACGTGGACAGACTGTAATTTACTGTACATACTCTGTTTGTCATTGAATCCTTATTTAAATCCTTCACCTGAACAACGAGAGCAAGTTTTTAGCCAAAGTCAAATTCCTTGTATGTGTTGTGCATACTTGGCCAATAAACTGATTCTGATTCTGATTTTAGACCTTAGTGCAGCTTTTGATACTATCGATCATAATATTCTACTTGATAGATTAGAACACTATGTTGGACTTAATGGAACTTTGTTGCAGTGGTTTAGATCTTATTTATCTGATAGGTTCCAGTTTGTTCATGTCAATAATGAGTTTTCTTTCAACTCAAAGCTTAGTGATGGAGTTCCACAGGGATCTGTGCTAGGCCCTACTCTTTTTAGTTTATATATGCTTCCGTTAGGCAACATTATTAGAAAGCACTTTATACATTTTCATTGTTATGCAGATGATACACAATTATACTGGTCAATGAAGCCAGATGATAGTAATCAATTAGCCAATCTGGAAGCCTTTCTTAAGGAAATCAAAGCTTGGATGACTTGTATTTCCTGCTATTAAATTCAGATAAGACTGAAGTCAGTCTTGTTGGTCCAAAAAACCTTAGAAATACCTTTCCAAATCAAACTTTCAGTTAGGATGCGGTTACTCCTTCTCTTAATAGCTCTGTGAGGAACCTTGGAATTATTTTTGATCAAGATCTGTCCTTCAATTCACATTTTTTTTTTTTTTTTTTTTTTTAGATTTAATATACTTTATTGATCCCCAGAGGGGAAATTGAGGGCATCCACCACTTGGATGGATGAAGCAGCCATGATATGGCGCTATCCCTTAACCATTCACACACACATTCACACCTAGGGCCACTTTAGAGTCTCCAATTAACCAAACCTGCATGTTTTTGGCATGTGGGACGAAACCGGAGAAATCCCGGAGTAAACCCACGCAAACACGGGGAGAACGTGCAAACTCCACACAGATCACTGTTGGTCGGGGGCTGGGATCAAACCCACGATCCCACGATCCCCACAATCCCCCGGCCAAGGGTAAACTGTGCTGCCGCAGTGCTAACCACTGCGCCACCGTGCAGCCCCAAATTTGTTAATATTAAATTTGTTTCTAAGACTGCCTTCTATCATTTGCGTAATATTGCCAAGATTAGGAGCATCTTGTCTCAGAGTGATGCTGAGAAACTGATCCACGCTTTTGTTAGCTCGAGATTAGATTATTGTAATTCTATATTATCAGGCTGTCCTAAAACATCTTTAAAAAGTCTTCAGCTGATCCAAAATGCTGCAGCAAGAGTTTTAACAGGTACTAGAAAGAGAGCTCATATCTCTCCGGTTCTGGCCTCCCTTCACTGGCTTCCCATAGAGTTTAGAATTAAGTTTAAAATCCTTCTTCTTACTTACAAAGCTCTAAACAATCAGGTGTGGCGGCATGAAATAATAAGCAGCGAACTGAGAGTTTTTGAGGGATTTTATTAATCATACCGCCATCACAGAACTCACCCCAGCGCCGTGCAGGCACGCCGGAGCGAGCTCTCAGGCTCTCAGGCAATCGTGTGGTCAGTTGAGCAGCCGTCAGAGAGAGAGAGAGTTACAGAGAGATGCAGTATAAATACCCCACTACAGACAATGCATTCACAGCAGTAGCATGGACATTTGCATTTGAGAGTCATCCACATCAATAGGAGGATTACTGACAGGAAGACATTTGCATTTGAGAGTCACCCATAACAATAGGAAGATTACTGGCAGGAAAGAGCTAGACAAAGGGAGGCTACCTATTGATATCAATACACACATCTCATTGTTCTGCCAATTGCTCCAGCTGAGCGCTCTGCTTGTCCCAGTCTGTTGTGGGGGTCACCCATAGTACTCCCTCCCAGAGGGCTCAGCAGGGAGCTGAGGCCTCGATAGTCCGGCTTTGGAAGCGAGCTGCGGGGAAGGCTCTGTGCTGAGGAGGTGGAGGGAGGGGGGTGGGGGTAGCAAGTGCCGGCCCAGGACGGCGAAATTGTTTGGGCCGCGCACATCCGCGATGTTGAGGGGCTGTCCCGTTGAACGTGGCGGAGGTCCACAGCGGCTGTGCGAAGAAAAATTTTTCTCTGACTCCTCTCGCGGCAGTGAAGAAAAACAGGAGCTGCAAGGCTACGTAGCGGCTGTGAGAAAAAAGGAGCTGCAGCTGTGTGAGGGACTTGGCGTGTTGGCTTTAGGTGCACGCGCGCAGCCCTAAAGCCCTCGGGGACAGCTGATGGCTGAATTCCCTTTGTGCGCCGTGGCTGAGACCCGTACAAAATCCTGTGAGCGAGCTGCGTGCGTGCTTCAGGTGTGTGAGCAGCCCTGAAGGTTCTGTGTGCAGCGGCCAAGGACGATGGCGGTCTGTGGAGCCGTTATTGTCCCGTGCGTGGTGCGCCGTCCTCGTAACCCCCCGGTGTGCGTGCGGGGTTTTGTGCTTGGCAGGTCCGCTGTAGAGGCGAGCCAGGGTCAGGGAGCTTGCTGGAGATCAGTGTAGTCGGCGCCGATGGTCATCCCTGTTCAGGTTGTTGCTGTAGTTCGGTCATGGTGCGTTCAGGTCCACGCGCTGCATTCTCCGTCGGCCCTGGAGGTCGCCGTCGTGGAGAGAGGACGAGGTGCGTGCGCTCTCGTGTGGAGGAGCTGTGAGAGCGGCCGGTCCCAGCGTGGATGTGCAGCTCTCAGGCGTGCAGATCTCACCATGAAGCTTTCTGCAGCTTTCCCGGTCGTGGGTGATCTCAGGAGAGTTTCGCCTGGTGGTGGCTCTGCGTCGAGGTCTCCCTGTAGCAGAAGGGAGGGCAGATCATTTGCGTCAGGCTGCTGCGTTCGCTTGTCATCGGAGAATCACCGCCGGGTGCTGCGTTCGTTGTCAGCGTGTTCTTTTCTACGTCGGGTCACCAGTGTGGCGGTCCAGACCAGAAGGTTGCGTTGCACAAAAAGCGTGTGCTTTCTCGTGGTCACCAGTGTGGCGGCATGAAATAATAAGCAGCGAACTGAGCGTTTTTGAGGGATTTTATTAATCATACCACCATCACAGAACTCACCCCAGCGCCGAGCAGGCGCGCCGGAGCGAGCTCTCAGGCTCTCAGGCAATCGTGTGGTCAGTTGAGCAGTCGTCAGAGAGAGAGAGAGTTACAGAGAGATGCAGTTTAAATACCCCACTACAGACAATGCATTCACAGCAGTAGCATGGATATTTGCATTTGAGAGTCACCCACATCAATAGGAGGATTACTGACAGGAAGACATTTGCATTTGAGAGTCACCCATAACAATAGGAAGATTACTGGCAGGAAAGAGCTAGACAAAGGGAGGCTGCCTATTGATATCAATACACACATCTCATTGTTCTGCCAATTGCTCCAGCTGAGCGCTCTGCTTATCCCAGTCTGTTGTGGGGGTCACCCACACAGGCTCCTTTTTATTTAAAAGATCTGATACTACTGTATTATCCTAACAAAGCACTACGCTCCCAAAATGCAGGATTACTTGTAATACCTAGAATCTCCAAAAGTACAATGGGAGGCAGAGCCTTCAGTCATCAAGCACCTCTCCTGTGGAACCAGCTGCCAATATGGATTCAGGAGTCAGACTCGATCTCTGTTTTTAAGAATAGGGCTAAAACCTACCTTTTTGATATAGCCTACAATTAGGGAGGGATCATGTGTTTCTGAACCCTCCCATAGTTATGCTGCTAATAGGTTTAGTCAGCCGGGGGACCTCCAATAATGCATTGGGCCTCACTCCTTTCTTCACTCAATGAAATATTTTTTTTTTTTTTTTTTGCTGGTCATTAACATCTGTTTGTTCTCTCCCATAGACTGAGTCCCCATTGTGCTGTTTGTTCTCTACGTTTGTTTTCACATCGATGAGGTAAATGAGAAGTTAATTGCTGGCGTTGTTAAAACACTGTCAAACTCAAAAACTAATGATATCTACAATATGAGCACCTCCTTTCTCAAAATGCACAGCAAAATATTAATCAAACCACTGACTCATCTCATTAATCTCTCCATTAGGTCTAGTACATTTCCATCTGGCTGGAAAAAAGCTGTCGTCATACCAGTTCATAAATCAGGCAGTAAAGACGATATATGCAATTACCGCCCAATCTCTATTTTACCAGTCCTATCTAAGGTTCTTGAAAAAGTTGTAGCTACACAGCTGATAGACTACTTACAAGACAGTCAACTTCTTCATCCACATCAATTTGGTTTTAGACCAGGATACTCAACAGAAACAGCAAATTGTTGCCTTATTGAAAACGTCAAACAGTCCTTGGACAGGGGTAATGTGGTAGGAGCTGTTTTTCTAGATCTCAAAAAGGCTTTCGATACTGTAAACCACAGTTTGCTTTTATCCAAAATGGTATCTTTTAACTTCTCCCCAAATACATTAGAATGGTTTGCATCTTATCTCCAGAATAGAGAACAGTGTGTAAAAGTTCACCAGGATAAATCATCATTTTTAAACAACCGCATGGGTATCCCACAAGGGTCCATTCTTGGTCCTTTACTTTTCAGCATTTTTATTAATGACTTGCCGTTACACTGCTCAGCTGCAACATGCCAACTTTATGCAGATGATGCAGTTATTTACACAGCTGCCAAGACTCCAGCACAGGCTGCAGATGTACTGTCTACATGTATGGTTGATGTCCAAGAGTGGCTCCTCAAGAACCATCTATTGCTGAACCTTCAGAAAACAGTCTCAATGTGCTTTTCAATCAAAAAATTTAACCTGCAACATTTTAAAGTTAATATACATGATCATGACATCAGTTTAGCTACAGAATTCAAATACCTTGGCATTGTACTAGATCCTCAACTCAAATTTAATCTTCATATAAAGAAAATTTCAAAAACAGTAAAAAAAAATCTGAACTGCTTTAAATTAATTAGATATTACATACCTTACGAAGCAGCTGCACTGTATATGCATTCTATGTTTTTTTTCTCATATATCATACTGTTTGACAGTCTGGGCTCAAGCAGCCCCTTCCACAATAAGACATATAGGTTCATTATATAATCAAACCCTAAAAATCTTGGACAAAAAGCCCATTAGGTGGCATCACTGTAATGTTTTAAAAAAATACAACCTATTGAGTTTTGAGAGCTTCATTGACCTCTGTATTCTGAAATTAACGTTCAAATGTTTCCATAAATCAGCACCCGAGCCACTTGCTGGTTTCGTCCAAAGACAGGACAGCAGCAGAGCCACCAGGAGTTCTGTTAACAATAACTGTAAAATATTCCACCGCAGAACCACATTTGGACAAACAGCTTTCTCTATAAAGGGCAGTCACATCTGGAACACAATGCCAAATGAAATTAAAATAATAACGGACTTTAAAACATCCACTAAAAATGTTAAAAACTGGCTGAAAAATAAACAAGAATGTACTCATGTATGAATTAATTGTCTGCAAAGTGAGAGTGAATGAAGGGAAGGAATAAATGTGTTTGTTTATAGTGAGTGACGGAGGGAGGAAGGCCTGAAATAGGCAAATGTGAGTTATGTTATATGTGTTAAATGTGAGTCAGGCTGTTATATTTGTGTATTTATAATATTTATAATATTTATGTTAAATGTGAGTCAGGCTGTTATATTTGTGTATTTATAATATAATATTTATAATATAATATGTGTAATTGTGTATTTATAATATAATATTTATAATTTTTCTGCATTGATGTATGTGGTTATTGTGTATATTTTTTATCTTGATTCTTTTTTCTAAAGCCCATCCAGGGACAAGAGTTGCAAATTAGCTAATAGTTATACACTCTATGTGCAACACATCAGATTGATTGTCTTTGATTAATTGTCTATGTTTATTGCACTGTCCCTGTCAAATAAACTAATCTACTACTACTACATGTCTGTTCTTTTCATCTTCTGTCCCCTCACCCCCCAGCCAGTCGCAGCAGATGACTGCCCCCCCCCCCGAGCCTGGTTCTGCTGGAGGTTTCTTCCTGTTAAAAGGGAGTTTTTTCCTCTCCACCGTCGCCAAGTGATTGCTCACAGGGGATCGCCTGATTGCTGGGGTCTTTCTGCAACTGTGGGGGTTCCCCCTAAAGTTGAAAGTGCTATGAGATGACTGTTGTTGTGAAATGGCACTATATATATAAAGTTGAATTGAATTGAATTGAATTAAAAACAGTTCTTCTGCTTAAAGAGAAGCACAAAATACATCACAAACTTTAACCAGGTAAGTGTAGACATACCTCACGTCACTAACTTGTCAACAGTTCTGGCTGAGAAGATGGCAAATGTATACTATATACCTCAGGCGAGCACAAACCGCACAGGCCACGGTATGCAGCCTTTGCAAAAACCTTCTCTCATTCAGCAGAAAACCACAACAATTTTATGACACACTGCGCAGGGTAACCAAGCAAAGGCAGCCTGCACAGCACACAAATACAATATTAAACAGATCTGTATAAGCTCTTACCATACCAGGAGGAAAGAAAAAAGGAAGTGGGACTGGATGCAGAGGGTATATATAGGATGTGCATCCACAGGTGCGGTTAATTTGGTATAATGCTGCAAACTAACTAACTAACTAACTAACTAACCTGCACTTATATAGCGCTTTTCTAGTCACAAAGACCACTCAAAACGCTTTCACTAATACTAACCCTCTATTCTAAAGGCCTATAGGAAACAGATATCTAGGGACAATTTAGAACAGCCAATTAACCTAACATGCATGTATTTGGATTGTGGGAGGAAACCGGAGCCCCCGGAGTAAACCCATGCAGCACAGGGAGAACGTGCAAACTCCACACAGAAAGGTTCCTTCCCCTGCCAACCTGGGGATTTGATCCTTGCTATCCCAAGGATCGGTGACACGTGGTTAAAGGTTCACTGAAATGAAATAAAACTGGACAGAGTTTTAATAATTGGTGATTTTAATGGTCATGTTGATGATGTATCCTGCAAAACTGCATCAGAATTTTTACACATCATGTAGTGTTATAACAAAGGATGTAACTTTGTTTCAAACAATGGGGGGGTTGAGATCTCTGCCCATATAAGGATTTAAAAAAAAATCTTTTTATTATAGGACTGTCAGGTCATCAGTACAGGCAGTTGTCTCCAATGTGCTCTTTTTCATTTTTAAAGGAAAAGCATTTTTTTAAGAAAAAAAAAAAAAGACAGTAGACAGTATGTATCATAGTGTGGAGGAAGAATGCAAAATCATCAACTTTGCTAAAGGGACAAGGTTAATTTACACCTTTATTTAGGTGTTCCCAAATTAGTAACAGTTGTAAAAAATATTTCCCTAATTTACCAAATCTATATTCAGCTTTGTAATAGTCTATGCCACTATGAAGCAGCAGGCCTACTTAATACCCATTATGTGTTAAGTACTATTTTAGCACTGGCAGAAATCAAGTTTTGACTATTGTTACCTGGTCATGTGTGCCTCCTGTGCCTCTCTGGTTACCTTTACCTCCTCTCCTTCTTGGTTCACCCTGCTGCTGCCACATTCTTTCTCCTGATATAAAAAAGCTCAGTTAATGTTCAAATGGTTTAAAAGAGGTACTTCATGGACAATTTTGGGTGATGTAATTCATGCTAGATTTTTGCCCTTCTTCCCTCTTAATAGCATCTTAACAGTGCAATTAGTATTAACTGAGGTTAATCTAGCTGCTGAGTGAGGCTTAACCACTTGCACTCCGGGCAGTTTTCCTAAAAATGCCAAAAAATAACGTGCCCAAAGTAAATCGAAAGCTGTTATTCAACCCTTTGCAGCATCTTCATGGGATTGGTCTCATTTAAAAGAAAACACTTTGAATTTTTTGGCATAAAAAACATAATCTCTCTACGTGCTCCGGCCACTGAGTTACAGTCGTCTAAACATACTGAACTTCAATTCAATTCAATTCAATTCAATTCAATTCAACTTTATTTATATAGCGCCATTTCACAACAACAGTCATCTCATAGCACTATCAACTGTAGGGAGGACCCCCACAGTTGCAGAAAGACCCCAGCAATCAGGCGATCCCCTGTGAGCAAGCACTTGGCGACGGTGGAGAGGAAAAACTCCCTTTTAACAGGAAGAAACCTCCAGCAGAACCAGGCTCAGGGAGGGGCAGTCATCTGCTGCGACTGGCTGGGGGGTGAGGGGATAGAGAAGAAGAAAAGAACAGACATGTAGAGAGCAAACAGCACGATGGGGACTCAACTTGAAGAAAAAAAAATTGGACACAGTGTTTTTTTGGATACAAATGCTTGTAAATAACACACAGCTGTCCGATCCGGCTGGAAAATGCAACAGAAATGTAGAACCAAGTGTTATCCAGCTGAGATCCAAATTTGGTAACAATACCACAAAAAATGAATATTTTACACAGCTTTGTTCTCAGGCTGTTCCCAGGCATTTTGGAACTGTGCCAAATTGTGCCAAATGGCACAGTTTGGAAAAACGTCTGTAACTTTTGAATAATTCAATGTAGAAGCTTCATTTTAGGCTCTAATGAAAGATCACACTCAGGGCTGTGTCTGTGTGTGTGTGTGTGTGGGCGGGGGGTCGTTCCCCCCCCCGCTACCAAGGACCGACTTCGGCCCTCGCTACAGACAGATTACACTCCTTGCATGTTTTCATAGCGCCCCCCCCCCTCGCTACTGTGTGTGTGTGTGGGGGGGGGGAACCGTGAACGGACCGTGAACACCCCCCCCCCTCGCTACAGAAGAGGGCCATCGCTACATGATGGAATAGACTGATATGCTTCCCCCCGCGGACCAGGGTGCGTTCGGACCGTGAACACCCCCCCCCGCTCCTCTTCTGCAGCGGGGGGGGGGGGGGCCTTCACGGTCCGAACACGGCAAATGAACCGTTTATCGCGGCGCACGCACTTCGTAATTCGTGCGCAGTACAGTTGTAATTTACCGATCGGTCAAAAGTCATTTTTGGATTACAGTTTTCAGGGATAAATAATAATTTAGCTTATAACACCTTACCTCTTCAAAGCAGCAGAGTCGTGGCAAACATCTCTTCCCACGCGTCAGACGAACGCGACGCTGCTCCGCTCGTGGATCCCAATCAACATAATTCCATTATTGCCGTTTTGGCGAATGATTTACGACTTTTGTCGTCGGCCTCCGTCTATTCTGCTGGAATGAGTGCAGGTCCCACTTGTGGGTGTTCTCCATGCTGCTGGGTCTGTGTCCAGCGTCCTTTGTTTTCATCTGTTGCAACAGTAAATCTCTCTTCACCCTGCCTGAATTCCTGTGCTTCAATTGGCTCCTGCGTTCACAGTAGGCGGGTCCTCCTTCCTAGATTTTCATTCATTGGCTCCTCAAAGTTTCAGAAACCCAATTCAAGGCTCTTATTAGTCGAATGAGAGGTCAATCAGATGAACTAATCTGTTCGCGGCTGTCTCTGCAGGTTTTTTTTGAGTGGCGCTTGGACGCTACTACATCACCATCACCACCATCATGCGTCATGCGTCCAAGCGCGCACGAGGGCCCTCTCGTGCGCCCTCGTGCGTCATAGGACGCAGAGACTTGCCCGCCCGCGGAACAACGGAGCGCAAGTGGTTAATCACCATTATTCTTAACTCATTTTATTTTGTTATTAATCAGTTGTGGTGATTAACACAATTATTCTGACAGGACTAATGTTTTTTTTTTTCATTAATTTATGATGTCACCACTTGCCACCATTTGGCTATTTCTTACCAAGCAGATGGACTAAGGACACTACTGTGATTAAGTCAGCTAGACTCTGACAAAAGTAACAGTTATCATATCTGCAGAGGCATTATGAACACAGCACACCACACCTTAGGTGTGCTGTTTCACTCATTAAATAATAGCAAATCTGTGAGTAGATTTGTGAGTAAATCATCCTGGTACTAAAAACTTACTCTAAATTCCTTATCTAGACATTTAATTTTTTACAATGACATTCAGTTTTCAAAATTAGGATTCAGGTATATATACAACCCCCCCCCCCCCCCCAAAAAAAAGGTAAAAAACAAATTTACCTTTACTGTCATATGTCTGAGCGTCTGTCCACAGCGCTCACACTCCCTTTGTAGTTTTGAATGTTTTTCTGTTCATTATTATTCTCCTGTTAGTTCTGTTACGTTGTTTGGGTGATACGAGCCCTTTCCTCCATTCCAGGCACAGCCACCTTTTCACTCGCAGTCTGTTTTCAGTCCATCAGCTGCAAGTGGTTGTGCTTTAGGTCACCTGCTATTTTCCCCTCTCACTGCTCTCTGTCTACTCACCCATCAGCTGGGAGCAGTTAGACAATTAGTCCCTGCCAGCTCAGCGTTCGCACCTGCTGTCCATTACATTTCTTATATTTAAACACTGCTTTTTTCCTCCCTGCACTTACGGCTGCCACAGTTGTGTTTAGACTGAACCCCAGCCCTTTGGTCAGTCTCCCCCTCCTTTCCTCCAGGGATTTCTCAGCCCTGGAGAAGCTCAGCTGTGTAAGTGTTTCTTGTTGTCTTTGTATGTCCGTCAACACAGTTATTTTTTGGACTGTTGTGTCTTTTTCCCGTTAATAAATGTTCAACTGCAGTCAAGCGATTGGGTTTGTTTTTGCCCCGGAGGGCATTCATGACAGTTGGCAGCTGTCAGTGATAACCCAGCTTCTGCAGTGGGGCATTGTTTTCACCTCTTTTGTGTATTTTTTGACTCACCTGGTTGTTGGAGTCCATTATGCCCCAGGCTCGCCAACCTCGCCGTAGCAAAAGAGGAGCGGCAGCAGGGGCTCCCAGCGTGGAGGAGGAATGGGCAACGGTGTTCATCCAGGACTTGGTGGATAAGGCACTGGAGGCTCAGAGACCAAAGAGGACTTGGGAGTGTCTGGATGGAGCAGTGGGGATTCTGGAAGAGCATCCTGGCTTGTGGAGTTACCCAAAGTACACAGAGTTGCTGTCCGCGGTCTGTGTGCTCCAGCAATCTTTCCTGGGCCTGTTAAGGGGAGGGGGGGGGGGGGTTCATGGCAGGGCTGAAGCAAGGGTGCTTTCCGCGACAGAAGACCATCTCCTTTCCCGGTTTGCTGGCTTCACCTCCAACCCTAGTGTGTGAGTCGACAATGTCATGGCGTCAGCGTTGCTCTGCCTCAGACTGCCAGAGGAATAATCTCACCCTGTTGGAAGCCTCTCCCCAAACACCAAGCCTGGCATTCCCCGCAGCAGACTCTCATCTTTCCTCTTTGTCTTCATTGGCTGTTCTGTCAGACTAATTCTCCTCTGTAACTGCTGTGAAGCCCATCCCCTCAGTGTTTCTCCCCGCTGCCAAAGGGGCTCCATTCTTCCACCGGCGATGCCCATTCAAGTGTCTACAGGGCCAGCTCCTCGACAAGCCACAGAGGGGCCCCAGATTACCTTAGCAACGGCGAGGGAAGACACATCACCAGCTCCAGCAGGAACATCATTCACCAGGAGAAAAGGCAAGTTCCCTTTAATTCTATTCCAAATTTTGATGATTTTCCTTGCCTGATCCCTGGTAGAGAGACTCATGGATTGCAGTCCCCTGAGCTCTCTTTACCTGCTGCAGCCACCTTTTACTCCTCAGCCCTCTCCGAGTCTGCTCCTTTCCCCTCTGAGTGTCTGCCGGCTCCAGAACAGGACCGTTGGACAACAGAGGGGGCCGTGGCCATGGAGGTTACCATTCAAGAGCCAGCACGGCGCTGACCACCAGCTGACGAGCCACCAGCGTGGTCCCCTTCGCCTGGGAGTCTGAGGACTACAATAACCATAATGCCTGCTGCGGAGGCTGCCACAGCAGTGTCAGCTTCCGAGCTAGACCTCCAGAGGGCTGAGTCCGAGATGACACAGCCTGGATCGTTGGAGTCCTGGATAGCGGTGAAGCTTGAGCTCAGGCAAGTGTTCTCCTTTGTCTTCCTTTTGTCTGTGTTAGAGCAATCTTGCCTGGCTCTTGGTGAGGAGAGCCAGGTGCAGCCGCCCGCTGTTCCTGAGCTTGTCTTGCCAGGCTCTGCCACTGCTGGTGACCCTGAACCCCCTTCTGTCTGTCTGTCTGAGCTTTCTCCCAGGGTCACCGGAGATGCACCAACACAGCCAGAGGTCTGTGTGGGTCCAGGCTCGCCGCTGGAGGTCATTGTGGGTGCAGGTCCGACTGAGGCTGAGTCCTCCATTGGTGCAGCTTCCCCTCTGCCTGAGGCCGTCGTGTGGGTCCCTCCTTGGGCTGAGTCTCCATGGGTGCTGCTTTCCGGCCAGGGACCAACATGAGTGTTGCACCCTAGCATCAGCCCAATGTTGGTGCTGCGCCCTAGAATGGGCCCGCCATGGGCGTTACCCCTCCGTGAGGGGTCCACCGAGGGTGTGGCATTGGCTCAATCTGGGTCCACCAAGGGTGCAGTGTTGGCCCAATGCGGGTGCACCGAGGGTGCAGCATTGGCCCAATTCGTGTTCACCGAGGGTGCTGCAGCGCTCCAGCCTGGAGTCACTGTGGGTGCTGCAGTGCTTCAGCCTGGAGTCACTGTGGGTGCTGCAGTGCTTCAGCCCGGAGCCACCGCGGGTGCTGCAGTGCTCCCGTGCTCCAGCCCAGAGCCACCACAGGTGCTGCTATGCTCCAGCCTGGAGCCACCGTGGGTGCAATCATGTCCCAAGCTGGGACCACTGAGGGTGCTGCCGGCCAACCTGAGGATGCCAAGGCCTTTTTTCCTCTGGTAGACGCCATCAGGGTTCTTCTTCCTCCTCTGCCGGACACCGTCGTGGTTCCCCTTCCTCTGCCACCAGACACCATTGGGGTCCCCCTCCTCTGGTCCGGCTTCCTGTTATTGAGCCTCCCAGTGGGAGGCTCAATAACAGGATTAGTCGCCTGATTGCTGGGGTCTTTCTGCAACTGTGGGGGTTCCCCCTACAGTTGATAGTGCTATGAGATGACTGTTGTTGTGAAATGGCACTATATAAATAAAGTTGAATTGAATTGAATTGAATTGTGGGAAAGCCGCCTCCTGGTTCACCCCTCCAGTCCTGGTGGCTCAAGAATGCTGGCCGGCCGCTCAAAAAACTGAGTCTCCGGGTTGGGTGGTCCATTTTCTCCAGCAGGCCGCCTGACTCTTTCCATTGGGCTTTCTGCCTGGCCTGGGACTTCAGCCGGCCACCCAAACCCCTGGGCTCTGGGACCATGGGGGCTTAGGGGTCTGTCGAGGCGCAGGTGTGAGACTTGAGCTATATAAATATCCATCCATCCATCCATCCATCCATCTTCTACCGCTTTTCCGGAGGTCCGGGTCGCGGAGGCAGCAGTTCAAGCAGAGAAGCCCAGACTTCCCTCTCCCCCACCACCTGCTCCAGCTCTTCAGAGAGGATACCAAGGCGTTCCCAGACCAGCTGGGAGACATAGTCTCTCCACCGAGTCCTGGGTCTGCCCCGGGGTCTCCTCCCAGTGGGACGTGCCTGAAACACCTCAAGTGGGAGGTGTCCAGGAGGCATCCTAATCAGATGCCCATACCACCTCAACTGACTCCTTTCAATGTGGAGGAGCAGCGGTTCTACTCTGAGCCTCTCCCGGATGACTGAGCTCCTCACCCTATCTCTGAGGGTGAGTCCAGCAATCCTACGGAGAAAGCTCATTTCAGCCGCTTGTATCCGTGATCTCGTTCTTTCGGTCATTACCCAAAGCTCGTGACCATAGGTGAGAGTAGGAACGTAGATTGACTGGTAAATCGACAGCTTTGCCTTAGAACTAAGCTCCCTCTTCACCACAACAGACCGGTACAACGTCCGCATCACTGCAGATGCTGCTCCAATCCGTCTGTCAATCTCTCGCTCCATTTTCCCCTCACTCGTGAACAAGTAGGTACCTATTTAGGTACCTATTTATTAACTCCATTTTATATTTACTTATTTCTGTAGGATGTTACTTGGGTTCTAAATATTTTATTGGGTTTTAGACCTTTGAGTTTTTAACCTCTTTGACTAGTGATTAACTTTTAATATGACCCTTTTCTCTTACCTCTGGTTTTTCTCCCATCTCTTTGTCTTTTTATACCCTGATTGATGGAGCCTTGAGTATTTTTATCATGTTTATAGCCAGCTTCATATGTGCCTGTGTTTGTGTCTATGTTGAATGTAATTTGTGGCTTGTAAATATGGATGTCACAAACTGCAAAACAAATCTACCTACGGGTACAAATAAAGTAACCTGAACCTGAACCTGAGCTGTTTTTTTTTTTTTCCTCGTAGCCGTTTTTCTCCCACCTCCCTCACAGGGTGGTTATTGCTGTACTCCTTCTTTGGGGGGGGGGGGGATTTCTTTATTGGTGTTACCTTGGGGTGTCTTGAACCCATCTCTTGAGCAGAGGGCTCTGTCATATGTCTGAGCGTCTGTCCACAGCACTCACACTCCCTTTGTAGTTTTGAGTGTTTTTTCTGCTCATTATTGTTCTCCTGTTAGTTCTGTTATGTTGTTTAGGTGATACGAGCCCCTTTCCTCCATTCCAGGCACAGCCACCTTTTCACTCGCAGTCTGTTTTCAGTCCATCAGCTGCAAGTGGTTGTGCTTTAGGTCACCTGCTATTTTCCCCTCCCACTGCTCTCTGTCTACTCACCCATCAGCTGGGAGCAGTTAGACCATTAGTCCCTGCCAGCTTGGCATTCGCACCTGCTGCCCAGTACATTTCTTGTATTTAAACACTGCCCTTTCCTCTCCGCATTTACGGCTGCCACAATTGTGTTTAGACTGAACCCCAGCTCTTTGGTCAGTCTCCCCCTCCTTTCCTCCAGGGATTTTTCAGCCCTGGAGAAGCTCAGCTGTTTAAGTGTTTCTTGTTGCCTTTGTATGTCTGTCAACACAGTTATTTTTTGGACTGTTGTGTCTTTTTCCTGTTAATACATGTTCAACTGCAGTCAAGCGATTGGATTTGTTTTTGCCTCGGAGGGGCATTCATGACACTTTACCAATTTTAACAGAAAAAAGCTTGCAAATATAGAAGAAAATAGTTTAAACTCACAAGAAGAAAGAAGGAACTTTATGATTGTCAAAAGAAAAATATTTAAAAAATTCAGAAATTTAAATTATTTTGCAAATGTATAAGGAAAATACATTGGAATCTGTTAATGAATCCATTAGATTGATTAACAGTTTCCTTCCAAAAGCCATTCACTTTCTAAATCACCAACATACACTATAGTTACCAGCACATTACATCTGTTAGGAAAGGATTTTTTTTTTATTTTTAAATGTGTCTTTCTAATGCTTTCTGTTAATTAGACATAAAGATGACTGCATTTTATATAGTTAGCTCTTTTAATGCTGATATGTTATGTTTGTGTGCTTTGTTATGGTTGTTGATGATGCGCATGGATTGAGTGCTGTTTGTAGTTTTTATGTGGGAGGGGGCATGTGTGGTTTCGTTGTGTTTATATGCAATGACAATAAAAGGCTCTATCTATCAATCTATCTATCTATCTATCTATCTAAAAAGGCTTATTTTTCATGACAGAAAAAGCAAATTTGAGAAAAATGCCACATTTTTGAGAAACTGTGAATTTAGGCAGAAAAAAAAACAAAACAAGTGAGAAATACTGCATTTTTATACAAAAAGTAGGCAAATTTACAAGAAAAAAATGTCTCTGATTTACAAGAAATTCTGTAAAACTATGATAAAAAAAAGTTGCACACACAAAAAAGTGACATTAGAAATATCACAGTGCTACATAAAAACGCTGATGAAGTTTATTAAGGGAGAAAAAAGATTTGACAGAATATTTGCATCCTCAAAAGTTGGTAGTGAGGACAGCTCTAACTTTAAATGGGTTTATAATATGCTTTTAGTTGATATATAATATATATACATACACGCATATATTCAGTATTGAAGTGACCATACAGGAAAAGCAACAGGCTGGAGGAGATGACAAATGCTGCAAGAAAAAAAAAAATGCTGGAAGAAGCATTGCAACTTTTTATTTATCAAATTATTTTTTTTGTCACTCCTTTTATTGCAAATGGACCCTTAAACACCAACATACTCAAAAGGTATGGTGTTAAAGTGATGAATCTTGTTATATTAGGAGCTAAATCACTATACAGTGATGATAATAAGCCATCAATATCTCAGCGTTTGATCACTGACTAATGCTGTCTCGTGATTAAATAAAATGGGAACAGAAAACTAGAAATGTGGTTTTAAGCTTAAACTTAAACTATATTTTTTTTATTTATTTAAGCTCAATAATTAAAATGAACTCATTTTAACACATTATACATATGAATAAAATTTAGAGTGCTGTATTTTCCTTAATGAGATATTTTAAAAGGTTTAGGCTTATGAAATGCATCTATTCTTTCATTCATCTATTTGGTGTTTATTTCTTATATGGTCATTTAGATACTCTTTTGTGCAGTTGTGGTATTTTAAGCAAAGATCGATCTGAAAATGATCTGCAGGGAAAATAATCAATTTCTTTTAACGTGAATATTTAAGAACAGCCTTCAGAGTGACTTAGTCTATAATTGAAAGTGGAAAAACTTGCTGTCTAATTGAATTTTATAATTATCAAAATCATGACATTTTAAAAATACATAACAGTTTAAGGTTAACTTGAATTTTGTGGAGATGATAAGCAATATTCAGAGGCATTTATATTTAAGGACCAGTGGTATAGAGAGTTTGTTTCCATTCATACATCCATCTTCTACCACCTTTCCAGAGGTTCGGGTCACGGAGGCAGCAGTTCAAGCAGAGAAGCCTAGACTTCCCTCTCCCCAGCCACCTGGTCCAGCTCTTTGGAGAGGATACCAAGGCGTTCCCAGGCAAGCTGGGAGACATAGTTTCTCCAGCGAGTCCTGGGTCTGCCCTAGGGTCTCCTCAAAGAGGGACGTGCCCAAAACAGCTGAAGTGGGAGGCGTCGAGGAGGCATCTTGATCAGATGCCCATACCACCTCCACAGGCTCCTTTCAATGTGGAGGAGCAGCGGTTCTACTCTGAGATTCTCCTGGATGACTGAGCTACTTACCCTGTCTCTGAGGGTGAGTCCAGCAATTCCATGAAGAAAGCTCATTTCAGCGATCTTGTTCTTTCGGTCATTACACAAAGCTCATGACCATAGGTGAGGGTAGGAACATAGATTGACTTGTAATTCAACAGCTTTTTTTTTTTTTTGTTACTTATTTGTACCCGTAGGTAGATTTGGTTTGGTTTGATTTGGTTTGATTTGGTTAGATTTTTGCTTTGCCTTAGAACTCAGCTCCCTCTTCACCACAGCAGACCGGTACAACATCTGCATCACTGCAGATGCTGCTCCGATCCGTCTGTCAAGATACTTAAACTCCTCCTCTTGGGGCAGGAGCTTGTCCCCAACCTGGAGATGACATGCCACCTTTTTCTGGCTGAGGACCATGGACTCGGATTTGGAGGTACTGATTCTTCTCCCAGCCACTTCACACTCAGTAGCAAACTGTCCCAGTAAGACCTGTAGGTCATTGCTGGATGAAGTCAACAGGACAACATCATCTGTAGACAACAGAGATGAGATCCTGTTGTCACCAAGCATGACACCCTCTGTTCCCTGGCTGTGCCAAGAAACCCTGTCCATAAAAATTATGAACAGGATCGGTGACAAAGGGCAGCCCTGGCGGAGTCCAACTCTCACTGGGAATGAGTCTGAACGAGTGTTGGCAATACAAACCAAACTCTCACAACAGTCGTACAGAGACCAAATAGCTTGTATCAACAAGCCCGATACTCCATACTCCTGAAGCACCCCCCACAAAAAACCATGAGGGATGCAGTCGAATGCCTTCTCCAAGTCCACAAAACACATGTAAACTGGTTGGGCAAACTCCCACGAACCCTAGAGAATTCTCGAGGGGGTAAAGAGTTGGTCTGATGTGCCACAGCCAGGATGAAAACCACCTTGCTCCTCCTGAATCCGAGGTTCGACCAACGGCCGGACTCTCCTCTCCAGTACCTTGGCATAGACCTTCCCAGGGAGGCTGAGGAGTGTGATTCCTCTAAAGTTGGAGCACACCCTCCAGCCCCCTTTTTTGAAGAGAGGAACCACCACCCTGGTTTGCCATGCCAAAGGCACTGTCCCCGACCTCCATGCAATGTTGCAGAGGTGTGTCAACCATGACAGCCCTACAACAACCAGGGCCCTGAGGTACTCAGGGCCAATCTCGTTCACCCCCGGGGCCCGGCCACCAAAGAGATTTTTAACAACCTTGGTGACCTCATCCCCTGTGATAGGCAAGTCGACCCCGTCATCTACAAGCCCTGTTTCCTCTATGGAAGGCGTGTCAGTGGGATTGAGGAGATCCTTGAATTATTTCTTCCACTGCCCGATGATGTCCCCAGTCAAAGTCAGTAGTGCCCCATGTGCACCATACACAGTGTGGACAGGGAGCTGCTTCCCCCTCCAGAGCCACCGGACAGTTTGCCAGAATCTCTTTGAGGCAGACCGAAAGTCTTGTTCAATGGCCTCACCAAACTCCTCCCATACCTGAGTTTTTGCTTCAGCAGCCACCCGAGCCGCACGCCGCTTGGCCTGCCAATACACCTCAGCTGCTTCGGGAGCCCCACAAGTCAACCAAGCTTGATAGCACTTCTTCTTCAGCTTGATGGTCCCCCTCACCACTGGTGTCCACCTCTTGGTTCTGAGGTTGCCACCATGGGATGCCCCAACGACCTTGCAGCTGCAGCTCTGGGCAGCCGCTTCAACAATGGAGGTGAAGCCCATGGCCCATTCAGGTTCCATGTCTCCAGACTCCCTCGGAATGTGGTTTAAGTTCTTCCAGAGGTGGGAGTTGAAGACCTCTTGGATAGGGGCCTCAGCCAGACGTTCCCAGCACACCCTCACTATACGCTTGGGTCTAGCAGATCTCAATGACATCCGAACCTGCCATCGGATCCAACTTACCACCAGGTGGTGATCATTTGACAGCTCTTCACCTCTCATTACCCAAGTGTCCAAGACATACGGTCACAGGTCTGATGACATGATAACAAAATTGATCATCATCAACCTGCGAGCTAGGGTGTCCTGGTGCCAGGTGCACATATGGACACCATTATGCTTGAATATGGTGTTTGTTATGGACAAACTGTGGTTACCACAGAAGTCCAATAACTGAACACCACTCGGGTTCAGATCGGGCAGGCCGTTCCTCCCAATCATCCTCTCCAGGTTCCACATGTGCATTGAAGTCCCCCAGTAGGACAATGGAGTCTCCAGGAGGAACATTCTCCAGCACCCCAGTCACAGACTTAAAAAAGGGTGAGTTCTCTGAACCATCATTTGGTGCATAGGCACGGATTATGGTAAGGACCTGTTTCCCATCCCAAAGATGCAGGGAAACAACCCTTTCGTGCACCGGGAAAAACCCCAATACAGAGGAAGCAAGGTGGGGGATAGAAGAATACCTAACCCTGCTCGTCGCCTCTTGCCTGGGGAAACTCCAGAGTAGGCCAAGCTCCGGCCCCTCTCCAGAAGACTGGTTCCGGAACCGGAACTGTGTGTTGAGGTGAGGCCAGCTATATCTAGCTGGTATCTCTCAACCTCATGCACCAGCTCAGGCTCCTTCCCCACCAGAGAGTTGACATTCCACGTCCCAAAAGACATTTTAGGAAGCTTGGGATCCGACCGCCAAGGTCTCCGCCTTTGACCGCCACCTGATCCACATAGCAACGGACCCCCATGGTCCCTCCTGCAGGTGGTGAGCCCACTGAAGGGCAGACCCATGTAACTCCTTCAGGGTGAGCCCAGGCAGGTCCCATGCGTGGAAACCCGGCCACCAGACGCTAGCCATCGAGCCCCTCCTGCAGGCCTGGCTCCAGGGTGGGGCCCCGGTAACCCCATACTGGACGGGGTACATTGTATCCTTGTTTTAGCATTCATCATGAGAGTCTGTTGAATTGTTCTTAGTCTGGCCCTTCACCCAGGACCAGTTTGTCTTGTGTGACCCTACCAGAGGTAAATTGCCCCGGACAACATAGCTCCTGGGATCACTAGGGCATGCAAACCCCCCACCACAATAAGGTGACGATCCATTAGGGGTAGAGTTTTTTTGTCCTTGATAAATGTTCACAACTGCTAACATTTAAATGAGCATTGAAACATATGTAAATTTCACTCTAACAGCTGACAGATCCATTCTGATAACACTTCATGAATGATTAATACAATGTCAAGCCCAAATTTGCACGAGAAGAGCTAATCATTTCTCTGATAAGCTAAATCCTACCAGACAGCACATATGGTGTACTCCCATAGCTTTAACTCATATTAGCAAACTAGCAACCAGCTAACGTCAGGCAGCAATTCACTATCTAAATCAAGAATATATTTACCTCCTTTTGGATAGAGGGGTTTGTCCTTTTATTTGACAACCAACAATTTATAATGGTTTGTTGCCCTTGTGGAGCTCTTTTCATTCTGTCTCACTTGTGAGCAGCAGCTAACCTGCTGCTGCTACAAATGACTGAGTATTGACCAGAGAAGACATGGACTGGTTGAGCAGTACCAAGTCTGCGGGGGGGGGGGGGGGGGGGGTTACATTGTTTGATTATTTGAAATGTTACTTTTCATTACTTGCAAATGAAAACTTCTTTACTCACTTGTAGATATTTTTTATTAATAATAATTATATGATTATTGGGGGGTTATATTGGGTGGATTATATTTTTTTGGGGGGGGAACCCCCCTCCCCAATAAATTACGCCTATGGCTATAACTTTGTGCTCCAAGTCAGGCAACCAGCTCACAACAAAGGACATGTGTAGGATTTGGTTTTCTCCCTCAATCTTGTGATTGATGATCATATAATTGAAGAGTCACTTGTGAGCGAACGTACGTTTTCTTTAATCTCTCTTTTAATAGTGATTCTTTGCCTCACTCACGATCCTTTCATAGATGTCTTATCTCCTAGTTTGCTGCTGACAGGTTTTCTCATTTATTTAATTTTTGTCCCAAGTCTGAATTTACTGATGTTGAACATTTTGGTCCATCCTTTAATGACAGTTGTGTCTCAGTACTTAAAAGAGGGGCTCCAGTTAAATTTAAACAAGTCTTTTCCATAAATTTGGCCCACTGGAAAAATCACTCTGTACACAGTTTTCGCCATATATACAGGAAGACTAAAAGACTGTGGAAAGCTACAAAACTGGAGGTTCAAAGGGTACACCTAAAGGATCTTTATATTTACCTTAAATAATATGATTAAAAACACTCATAACAATTATTTTGCTGCCCTTATCTACTCAAGCAAGAGAAATCCTAAACTCTTTAATTAATAAAATCCATCCTGTCCCCTGCTTCTCCTACAACACCAGTATATTAAAAAAAAATGATTGCAACAACTATTTACATTTTACCTCTATCTAATCCTTCTATTCCTAGCTCACACCATGATGCAGTTTGTGATTCATTTCTTCTTGTCTCATTAGTAGACACAACTGACCTCTTAAATAAATCTAAACCTTCATCCAGTCCTTTAGATATTTTAGCTGCTACTTTGTTTTTAAAAGTTTTTAACTCCATTGGGCCTAGTGCTGCAAGACTGATAAATTTGTCACTTTTAAATAGTTACTGTCCTAAAACGCCTTTACTAAGGCTAAACAGAGGACACCTATTGCAGGCTTTGAGTTTTCACACATTTTTTAACTGAAAGACGTACGGAAACAAATGCACAAACACACACACACTTACAGATAATGATGAATTCAAGGAAATGCCTAGAGGAGACAACACAGACAGGGGTTCCGTCTCGGAATGAGAAGAACATAGGAATAACTTCTAGAAATGCAAGACCGCTGCAAGGAATCAACTACACCAGTCTGCTTAAATAGAACTGCACCAGATGATCAACAGGTTTGGGTACATGAGTGAGAACGTAATCAAACTAACAAGTGACAGCTGTGCAGCCCATGAAACAGTTTGACAGCCAGAAGCTGCACAGCACTGTTAAAATATAAGTACAGACCAGAACTAAATAATACAGAATAAAATAACACAACCCCAAAAGATATAACTAATACCTGTGGTGGAAATTTATTATTCACATGTTCATCATGGTGGAAATTTACTGCTATATACCAATCTGTTTTGTAATTTAGGTGATGTGCAGTTATGTTTAAATGTCTTTCTTCTTCTGAATAATTGCTGCTAATACATGCCCTGAGTGTAACTATGGTCAGCGGAATAGCTACTGTCAGAATGTTCTAGTATTTGCTAGGTTTGAAGGCTACTACCAGAATGTTCTCGTACTTTCTCAGTCAGTTTCTATGTATCCATATAAGGTAATGTGAGGGAGCGTTCTGGGGGTGCCTATAAAAACCAGGAGCCTCCTTTGTTAGGCAGAGCAGTGCAGAAACTTCAGGTCGGCTGTTTCTTCACTTCTCTCCTGCCGGCAGTAATAAAGGGAATTCAGCATGGTAGATACGTCTGATTTTTGTCTCCAGGACCTTGTAAGTGGGCTAGGAAATATTTGGTTACATACCATAACTACAAAATGACACATGATATCTAGACAAGACTATAAGAACACAACTAGGAATACAACAACTCCTAAATGAAAAGAGACCAGATACAATAGACCATGACAAACAAGAGAACCCAACAAACAGAAAAGGAGTTAACAACACTGAGGCTGAGCACAGCCCTCACCATGCTCAGGATCATGACAGTGCCCATGACAGTGGTAGATACGTCTGATTATTGTCTCCAGGACCTTATAAGTGGGCTAGGAAATATTTGGTTACATTTCTTGTTGTCAGGAAGTGGGATAGTTGATCGCCAATCTTCACCCGCTGACTCAGGCTGATAACTCCGAACAGAGTTTGTCTTTTCCCGCCAATCAGTTCGACTTTTTCCACCTAGTTGACGATGGGAGTGCGGAGGTGGCGAAGGGGCATCACACTATCCAGAAGAATCCATTTTACGGGTTTCCTAGAGTTAAAGTAAGTCAAATTTAAAGTCTCCTAAAGTTAAAGTAAGTCAAATTTATTGTGCTTTTTATGCAAATTGTATTGGTAAATTGTCGGTTGTGTAGTTCGCCTCACTGGACCAATATCTGTGGACAAATTCTGGAGTCCGGCGAGTCGATCTCGTGGCAAGACTAAATTAAAGGCAGTGTACAGTATCTGTTATAAATAGGTTTGTGGTCATTGCCAAAAATAGACGGTGTACAGTACTCGTATATATGCGAGTTTGGGGACATAGTCTGAATTCACAGTGAGACACGTTGGGGCATGCCTGGGGATGCCTGGGAAGACCAGCAGTCAAGATAAGGTTAGCAGGCACTTAAGACATTTAGTGATGACTAACGATCATATTGGTCAGTAATGGGGTCTTGCAGGTCTAGAACCAAATGGTGTCCCTCAAGCGTGAGCGGCCCGAAGGTGAAGTTTATGACTGGCAATTATGGTCCTAAGAGTGTGACCTAAGAGTGGTAGATTTGCCAAGCTGAATTTCCTCCGGGGGTGGGGTGGGGATTTAACCACTCTCCCCCAGTTCTCTGGGTAGTACATTGTGTGTGTGTGTGTGCGCGCTGATAGCGAGAGAGAGGAGGGAACGCCCCTACCTCACTCTGCTCAGATATTTCTGTTTGCTGTTTAATGCATGCTTAAGAAGCATGATTACATGCTGAATAATTAAAATGGGCCTGAAAAAAACAATGCGTGCTTCGTTGTCGCGAGGACAAACGTGCCCACATCCGCGCGTCACTAAATGGCTCCACACTGCGCATGTGTAGAATCAGCCGAGCAATGCCATTCTTAAGTGCACTTAAAGCAAGTGTCCTTTCCCCACCATCTTAAGAGCAGAGACCCTGGGCCTTAGTGAGGTCACTGGGTTCCCTCTTCCGGGAGTGCAGACGAAAACTGCCTCCATCTTGTGGTCAAACATAGGGACTGCATATTTTATTCAAACGTAATCTTTAAAGGCGTCGGCCGGACGAAATTTCAATATCGCTAAATCATATCTTAAATTGTTGTGTGAGATGAGCTAATTTGAACCGCACATGTTTTGGTGTCAACAAATGTCGCATAAGGTGACAATGCGCTATTGAAGTATGATTTCCTTGAGAGCTGTCTGACTCTGCCAAGCGATCAGCGGCTAAAATGGCCACTGACTGTGTGACGTCAGGTCAGGAAGCGACCAGCAAACACTCGACGGACATTGTGTGTTGTTTACGTTTTAAAATCGGCGATAACGGATATTTCTAGGAGTACTTGTGGATTACAAATAGAGTATTTATTACGATTAGGATTTCAGTGATCGAATTAATTATGGTTTGGCGTTGTGTTGTCTACGGGTGCGACGGTATACCGGAGGAGCACGCGGTGAGTGTTTATGAATTTCCCCTGCCTGGGAAAATCAGAACCACATGGGTGAAATTCGTTCAGAAAACGCGAAAAAATTGGAATGATGTCGGTAAATCACCCAACATGTGCAGTAGACATTTCGTTTACAACGATTTTGAGAATAAGATGCAATTTGAAATGAAATTAGCAAAAAGATTGCTGATAAAAAAATCGGCTGTTCCAACTATATATCCGTTCATTTCAAAGTCCCACTCTCAGACAAGTGTCAGTGACAGTGGCGTGAAAAGCAAGGGTGATCTACCGATGCGATCTGCTGTCAGAAAAAGAGAAGTAAACAGTGTAAGTTTTCTTTTTTTAATATTCACTGCCAATATTTACTAAAATTATTTACAAGCAATGAATTTCATTGCCTTAACAACTTATCAAATATTAGAATTTTAGGGTATTCATACTAATCAAATATGAAATATTCAGTGCTGTATAGGGAGGTGGTTGTGCCTGTTTGCTCAAGTTATATTTCTATATATGTAATCCAATTTGACACCTCTGGAATGAAATTATGTTGATCTACTGTTTTTGCAGATGTTATCCACTGTCACTCAACCTTCAAATACTGTGGATTTTTCTGACCAAGTAGAGGAAGCTGATGACCAGGACTTTTATGTAAATCCACTTTCAGATCCACTAGACCAACATGTCCCACCTACACTAAATACAGCCCAGGCTATACCAGATCCTCTTCTGACAACACCCAATCCAGATCTCAAAGCCTAACCATCACTGCAACCCAAGTACAAAGATGCGAGCACTACATACGATCCACCAGCTCCTGAGAGACTGCAACCTAACACAAAAAACAATTTCACACAAACCAGAAAGTTAATTGTCCGACCAGAGAAAAAAACGCTAAAACGGGAGTGTCATTGATTTGAAATCAACAATTTATTTACATTATTGTTCATGTGAACTATCAGAATAACTTGTTAACCCTAATATATTGTTAAAATTATTGATCTCCAGGCTCACACTCTCAGACCGATCCGAAGATCACACAATGGGACACAAGTCATCCAAGCACATACGATACGTGCCGTAGATCACTGGCAACAACAGGGCCTCGCACATCGATACCAAGGAAAGCAAATAGGAAGTTTGAGGACGTTGACACGGATGATATTGACTCTGTGTCGTCTTACGCCTCTAACAATGACCCACATGATGTTACATACCATCCAAGTTTTATGGATGTATCAGACCAAAGGTATGATTCAAATTAATGAAACATTTCAAGACATAAAATGAAATATGAATTTTGTAATTTTTTATAATACTAAAGATATATAATACTAAATAATATAATATTAAAATCTATATACACTGTTTGTTTATAACATTTCAGTTTCAACCAAAGGGAGTCCCATAACCACCACGAGGAGGACAAGTACATAGTTTACAAAAGTTGCCTCTGGAAATTATTCAGCAATTGTCCTCATTGCAGTCATCCATGTGAGGTAACAAGTCACACTAAAGGCTCTCTGTTGGTGATCAACCAACATTGTCCACATTGTGTTGAGGATCGATCCTGGCACAGCCAGCCGATGATCAGGGACATGCCAGCTGGTAACATACAGCTTTCATCCGCCATTCTCTTCACTGGGGCGTCATATGTCAAGGTCCTCAGAGTTCTAAATGCAGCCGGTATCGTTGGAATTTCCACGACCACTTACAAGGAGCTTTCGATTTCTAATTTTTATTAAATTAATTATTTTATTTAATTTATTATTAATTATAAATTAATTTTATTTCAGAATATGTGGATGATCTGATGAATACTCTTTTCGACAAAACCTTGGTTGATCCAACCCACTTATTGGAGCAGTGGCACTCTGTACAAGCCAGAGTTCCCGCAACATTGAGTGCCAAATTTCAGCGTCCCATCAAAGCTGATGCTGTTGAGCAACATGTATCTAGATTTTCAAAATCAAACATGTAAAAGTAGAATAAATTTCCAATTAGCAATGAAAGTTCAGCTTTCAATTGTTAGGGAAGCAACATATTTTGCTAAGACAAACAAATATAAGCCTAAGATTTTTAGAGAAATGTGCTTTTAAAAATTGAACACGAATTTTACACCATAAAATGGTTGAAAAATTAGTCTAATGTATATGAGATCCGACTTTGATGAATGCTGAAATATTAGAATTATAAAATTGACATGCACATTAATAAACTCAATATATGATTTTAAAAAACTTTATTTAAATAACATTGATCACAAATCTAATCTTGGTAGGCAAAATCCGTTGTAGTGATCAGATGGGAATGTTTCTCTGATGAGGCTCACAGCACAGGCAGGCAATATCACCCTCACTTCTTTCCCAAGATATCCCCAACACCACCGGACCAGTTGCCTGTAGGCTATGAATCTGTATCGCCTGAAAAATATGGGGTTGGCATTGATTATTCCGTTTGCATTGATTATTGAATGTATTGAATGATTTCTTCATAATTGATCTGGAAAATTAAAACACATGAATAAATATTGTTTAAAAACTCACTCGTGTTGACTTGCGTCATGATCACCATATTGCTGTCTGTAGGCCAGATAAGCTGTCTGTAAAACCCAGATGTCAAGACAGACAAAACGGAATCTGGGGTGATCAGTGATACACCTTAGTAGGTTATCATCTGTGTATCCACAGCCCTTCAGTTCTTCTAGTTTCTCCTTCACCTTCAATACCTCCTGGCAGCACCGAGATTCAGTTGATGTTGGCATAATGTTGCATTTCTACAAGTGTACCTGTTAAAAAAAAATGGTATAATCAGATGCTTATAATAAACTAATGGCTCGTGGGAGTGCTATATAAACTGGTCTATGAAGTTTGATTAGAAAATATTTAAAACATGTAAAAAATTTTGAGCAGAAAGAGAAGTTATAGGAAAACAATAATGAATCACAATAATCATGATCCATGATCCATCATGATCCATGATGGATCATGTTGATCCATGAATCTCTTAAGAGAATTATGTAGCTTTTGAGACTAGGATTAACATGATGATGATTAACAACATCTCCTAACAAACTCGTAAAGTACACATATTATCCCTCACATACATTATCCTTTTATTTCCAATGATAATGTTTCTAAATGTTTCTAATGTTTATAAGTCGCCAAGTAAGGCAGCGAGGGAACAATTGGCAGTTTTATTTTGATAATTAAGTGTGTGACCATGCATATCGCCTAAAAAAAAAATTTCAAAGCATATTTTACCAATATAAATCTGCGAGCCGCTCGTACTCAACGTGGTCTGCTCCCGTTTCTGTTTCGTCCTCGTCTTCCTCCGCACCCTCGGGCTCGAACAAATACAGCTGAATAACCCCATCAGCACCACCCAAAACTACTTCATCATCAGATTCTTCAGTTTCAATATCATCACTTATATTGTGGTCGTCATACTCGATAAAATAATCGCTGTCCGACTCACTCTGCTGTCGTTCAGCCATTTCCTTTTTCTCCCTGACCTGACGTCACTGCTGCCCACCCCTATCGAGAGATGGCGGTACTGCAGCATCACTAAGTGAAAGATGGGCTATTAACAAATAAAGTCATTTATGGAGGCTGGTGACACATTTTAAATCACGGGAATGGCCAGAATGGAATATTTTCATACAATCAGTTTATTGGTTCAATAAAAAAATGTCACCGTCCGAGGACTTTAAAGCCGATTTATAACCAAATTAAGTCTTCAAAGTAACTTCAAATCAATCCATATTATTCAGAATAACCTATATTTAACACCAATTTAAAGTTTCTACACAAAAAGAAGCAAAAAGAAACTTGTTGGCTGCTCTCCATTCACTGCATATATATATATATATATATATATATATATATATATATATATATACAGTAGGAACATGTAAAATCATCCACATTATATTTAAGCACTTATGTAACCATATATTGTAATCTTTTAAGTTAAAAGCAAACATATTTACACATTTTTAAGAAAAATTGCAAACTTTGAAGCTATATGTGTGTTTATTTTGCCATTTTTAAATGTGACATGGTGTGATTCCTCCTACAGAATATCAATTTTAGCTTAAGGATTCTATCAAATGCTGATGTTTATTCAAGCGTGATCCTAAAGTAGGATCAAACCTGTAGATTTAGTGATTCAATGAATATTTATTCAAAAAAAAAATTGTTGATGCAATTGCAGTTAGAAAACTGCTGTGGAAATGTGATTAACTGAAACAAAGACATGGAGAGATGCGCAGGAAATGGATGGAGAAAAGAGAAAAAAAAAAGAAAAAAAGAATGAATGAACAGGCAAAGAAAGACAGACAATATAAAGCACACACCACACAAAAACAATTTTCATACTCCGCTGAGGATCCTACCACCAGCCTGTGGGCGAGATCGTCCTCTATCCCCCGCCCCCATCCTACTAATCCTTTACTGCAGCATTGTATCTAGCTCTGCCTGGGCCACATTCATTCACACCTGAAGATGACATGCCCCCTCCTGAGAGTAAACATAACCCGCTCACCCTGCAGACTGCTTTTAAACACAAAGGTAGGAAGGAACTTGATGGATTGATGAAAGTCTCAATTCATGGGCCACCAGCAGTGGCCAGTAGACAGGAAATCATCACACCTAAACCAGACCTGTCCACCACTATGCCTATGGTAGAAGTAAAGGGCCCCGATGGACCCCAAGTGGTGTTTAGGCCGTGGGCACTGGAGGATATTCCAAAGTTTGCTGCCACGCTGCCCCAATTGGAGAACGATTCAGTGTATTTCTGCGAGCAGCTCGAGGTGTTCTGCCAGACATATCGCCCCACGTTCCATGAGCTGTGCCGTATAATGGCCCAAAAGCGCACTCCCACCAATATGACAAAATGAATGTCACACTTTGAAAAGGACATCAGGCCAGATCATAAGGATTGGGGCACCACAGAGGACGGGCACGATAAGGACTAAAAGTGTGCTATTAACAGGCTCATGGAGGTCATCGTTGAACATTGTAAAAAAGACCTCAGACCTGACCAGGGTAGCACAGTGTAAGCAGAAAGATGATGAGACCCCTGGCGATTATTTTCATCGGTTGAGGAAGGTATTCAATGGGGCAGCGGACATGAAATGCCCGACAGACTACATGATGGACAAAGGGGCCCATGGTACTCATCTGAACATGTGGTTCATGGCAGGACTTCTTCTCAACTTGGCAGCAGACGTGAAACAAACCTGTATTGGATGGGAGTCTCAAGCCCCGGAAGAGGTACTCCATCATGCTGAACATCATTAAAGAAAGCATGAGACAGTTGCAAAGAAGAACGTAAGGGCAAAGGAAGATAACTTGGAAAAGGCCCTGCTCACAATGGCTCAATGGGTCCCCACTCCAAATCAGCCACGCCTGAGCTCTTCTGCTGGCCCAAATCAGTGTCGCTACTGTGGCCAAGACGGACACTGGATGTGACAGTGCCCACAACTGTCAACCTGCAGCTACTGCAAGCAAGCTGGACACTGGGCTACAGCATGCCTTGTAAGATCAAGGTCTGGGCCCCATGGAAGAGGAAGAGGAAGAGGCAGAGGCAACTTCTAGCAAGGCAGCCGTGGACCCTGGGCCCAACAAAACTCTGGCCAGCCACCACACCCTTTACCTCAGTCGCCACCACCGCAACCCCGGCCTCAACAGCCACAGCAGCGACGCCAGGCAGATAAGACTGGAACATGTGCGCTCTATCTCTACTTTCACCCCCAGCAGATGCCGCACATATGCTTGCCAACAAAAAATCACGCTACAGCCACACGCACACCCCATACTGATACTTTGATTGCACTTACACCTCCCATGTCAGACATGTTCTCAATTCCACACAGTCACCCACATTTCTCTTACAAAACCCCATCCTCAGCGTTCCCTCTCTCTCTCTCCAGATGTACAGAGCGGAGTACACAGTTTCACTTCCTTGTGAACATTTCACACAAACTCTGGATGTGGATGGACAGTATAGATGGGTACGCCCATTTACTCTGTCTGCTACATCTGAAGGGGAGGATCATATGCTATCACATATCCCTTCATCTTTGTGGGTAAAGCACAAATATGATGTTGGTCTCATAAACATATATGTATATATATCACGGACGCACGGATCGCCCCAGGGATCTCCCGGGTCGGCGGACGGAGCCACTGTTTGCAGCGGGAGACGTTGCAGCATGGAGGAGCTGGTGTTAGCTAGCACTTGGCCGCCGCCCGGTGCTAATGGGAAACTCGACATATCGGGAGCTGTAGCGAAAACGACGCGGGTGGCGGGCTGAAGTTTTAGGCGGCGTGCAAGAAATATAAGACAGAATAATAAAGAGTGATGGCAAGAACCAAGCAGACTGCCCGTAACATCTACTGGAGGAAGAAGCCCCCCAGGAGGCAGCTAGCCACCAGGGCTGCTCGGAGAGGCGCTCCGGCCACCGGCGGAGTGAAGAGGCCTCGCAGTTACAGGCCCGTGGCTCTGAGAGAGATCCGTCACTACCAGAAATCCACGGAGCTGCTCATCCGTAAGCTGCCCGTCCAGCGCCTGGTGAGGGAGATCGTTCAGGACTTCAAGACCCACCTGCGCTTCCTGAGCTTCGCCGTCATGGCTCTGCAGGAGACCAGAGAGGCCTACCTGGTGGGTCTCTTCTTCACCAAGAGGGTCACCATCATGCCCAAAGTCTTCCAGCTGGCCAGCCGCATCCGCGGAGAGAGAACTTAGACTTTCTGCTGCACATTCGCCAACCATAATGCTCCGCACTGTGTGTCTATATATATATATATATATATTTATAGTAATATGTACATATGTTTACTAGATGTTCTTGTTTTTTTTTGTTTTTTTTTTCTTGCCTTCTGATTATTGCTCTGAGTGTTGCTATCCCTGTGCTGTTGCAATCCTGGAATTTCCCCATTGTGGGACTAATAAAGGCTTATCTTATCTTATCTTATCTTAAAGAACCCCCCCCCCCCCCACTGGTAATCGCACCAAAATCTGATTTCAGACCCAAATGCTCACATTACCCACTCAGACCAGAGGCGCATGACAGCATCACTTCAGGGTTTGAATCTCTTCTGGGTTTACATTCCAGTTCAATGGGGCACTCTACACTTTCACCAGGTTAGCTCAAGGATATTATAATGAAAGCCCTACTATCTATAATGCTGCTTGAAAAGACTCATTAAGCTCATTAACACTCACAGAGGGTTCTGTCCTGACTCAGTATGTTGATGACCTCTTGCTGTGTGCACCTAATGAAGCACAGTGTCAGACTCCACCAAACTTCTCTGAAATTTGGCTGATGAAGGCCACAAAGCCTCCAAGCCCAAACTACAGTTTTGTAAACCTGCGGTAACCTCTTTGGGTCATCAAATATTGGCTCAGGGCAAATCTCTCTCCCAAACGTGTGGATGCTATTTGTCACATGGCCAGGCCTAAAACTAAAAGGAGCTCCTTTCTTTTCTTTGCATGGATTCCTATTGCCACTCTTTTATCCCAGATTTTTCATGCATTGAGAGACCAAAGCGTGACATCATTCAATCAAAGGGTCCCTCACACTTCCCTCTTGAGTGGACACCCGCTGCCAATAATTGTTTTGAAAACATAAAAAAAAAGTTCTTTTGGCTCCTCCAACACTTTCACTTCCTGATCCATCTAAACCTTTTGTTCAGTATGTTGATGAGAAATCCGGATGCATGACCTCCATTCTCCTGCAGCCCCACGGTGACAGACTCCGGCCAGTTGCATATTACTCCTGCAAATTGGACACTGTAGCAGCAGGATTTCCTCTCTGTCTCCAGGCCGTGGCTGCGGCAGAACGTGCTGTAGAGGCATCCCGTGACATTGTTCTGTATTCTCCGCTCACTCTGTATGTTCCTCATGCTGTTGCACTGCTTCTGAATGAGCAGATGTTGTCACATCTCTTCCACGCAAGGTGGCTTAGATATCATTCTACCCTCTTTGAATCACCAAACCTTACTGTCAAACGCTGTGCAGTCAATTATCCCAGCCACCAATCTCCCCCCACCTTCTTGTGACGATGACACAAACTGTGACCATGACTGTTTGTCCTTGCTTGACTTTGTCACCTCTCCTAGACCCGACCTGTCTGACGCTCCACTTCCCAACCCAGACCTTGTCCTGTACGTTGACGGATCTGCTTCTGTTGACCTCTCTGTAGGCCGCAACAAAGTGGGTTGGGCAGTATGTGATGACCACTATAGGTTGCTCTCTGGCTCCTTGCCATCTCATCTTTCTGCACAGGCTGCAGAACCAGCTGCCTTGGCAGAGGCATGCACTTATGCTACGGGGCAATCAGTCACTATTTACACTGACTCTCGTTACGCTTTTGAAGTGGTGCATGACTTTGGTGCCCTTTGTGTCATGCGCTGGCCCTCACGAGCCAGCATAAGACGCACACAGTCACCAGTGAGTTTACAGTGAGTTTTATTACGGTGAAAAGTTAACAACACAATATGCAGGGGCAATGACACATAAGTCCATACACGTCCAGAGGCGTAAGGCTAGACAGCTCTCTTATGGGTCCTTAAGAGGAGACAGTCATACACAGGCAAAGGTTGTTTAAGTAATTAGCTACACAGGCTGCTGAAGCAAAGACACACAAAGGTCTACTTTCACCGGAAGGGGTAAGGCTAATAGCTCACTTACTGGTGCCGGAGAAGTGACGGTCAACCACAAGCAGACAAGGTAGATGATAGTTCAATTCAATTCAATTCAACTTTATTTATATAGCGCCATTTCACAACAACAGTCATCTCATAGCACTATCAACTGTAGGGGGGACCCCCACAGTTGCAGAAAGACCCCAGCAATCAGGCGATCCCCTGTGAGCAAGCACTTGGCGACGGTGGAGAGGAAAAACTCCCTTTTAACAGGAAGAAACCTCCAGCAGAACCAGGCTCAGGGAGGGGCAGTCATCTGCTGTGACTGGCTGGGGGGTGAGGGGATAGAGAAGAAGAAAAGAACAGACATGTAGAGAGCAAACAGCACGATGGGGACTCAATCTATGGGAGAGAACAAACAAATGTTAATGACCAGCAAAAAAAAAAAAAAATATTTCATAGAGAGTGAGGAAAGGAGTGAGGCCCAGTGCATTACTGGAGGTCCCCCGGCTGACTAAACCTATTAGCAGCATAACTAAGGGAGGGTTCAGAAACACATGATCCCTCCCTAATTGTAGGCTATATCAAAAAGGTAGGTTTTAGCCCTATTCTTAAAAACAGAGATCGAGTCTGACTCCCGAATCCAGATTGGCAGCTGATTCCACAGGAGAGGAGCTTGATAACTGAAGGCTCTGCCTCCCATTGTACTTTTGGAGATTCTAGGTATTACAAGTAATCCTGCATTTTGGGAGCGTAGTGCTCTGTTAGGATGATACGGTAGTATCAGATCTTTTAAATAAAAAGGAGCCTGATTGTTTAGAGCTTTGTAAGTAAGAAGAAGGATTTTAAACTTAATTCTAAACTCTATGGGAAGCCAATGAAGGGAGGTCAGAACCGGAGAGATATGATCTCTCTTTCTAGTACCTGTTAAAACTCTTGCTGCAGCATTTTGGATCAGCTGAAGACTTTTTAAAGATGTTTTAGGACAGCCTAATAATAAAGAATTACAATAATCTAATCTCGAGCTAACAAAAGCGTGGATCAGCTTCTCAGCATCACTCTGAGACAAGATGCTCCTAATCTTGGCAATATTACGCAAATGATAGAAGGCAGTCTTAGAAACAAATTTAATATGTGAATTGAAGGACAAATCCTGATCAAAAATAACCCCAAGGTTCCTCACAGAGCTATTAAGAGAAAGAGTAACTGCATCCAAACTGAAAGTTTGATTTGGAAAGGAATTTCTAAGGTTTTTTGGACCAACAAGAATGACTTCAGTCTTATCTGAATTTAATAGCAGGAAATTACAAGTCATCCAAGCTTTGATTTCCTTAAGACAGGCTTCTAACTTGGCTAATTGATTAGTATCATCTGGCTTCATTGACAGGTATAATTGTGTGTCATCTGCATAACAATGAAAATGTATACAGTGCTTTCTAATAATGTTGCCTAACGGAAGCATATATAAACTAAAAAGAGTAGGGCCTAGCACAGATCCCTGTGGAACTCCATGACTAAGCTTTGAGCTGAAAGAAAACTCATCATTTACATGAACAAACTGGAACCTATCAGATAAATAAGATCTAAACCACTGCAACGAAGTTCCATTAAGTCCAACATAGTGTTCTAATCTATCAAGTAGAATATTATGATCAATAGTATCAAAAGCTGCACTAATATCTAAAAGGACAAGTACAGAAACTAGTCCATTATCAGATGCAATGAGGAGGTCGTTAGTGACCTTCGCTAAGGCTGTTTCAGTACTATGATGGATTCTAAACCCAGATTGAAACTCTTCAAGTAAACCATTTCCCTGCAGGTGGTCAAATAATTGCGTAGCAACAACTCTTTCTAAGATTTTTGAAATGAAAGGGAGATTAGAGATTGGTCTATAGTTAGCTAAAGCTCCTGGATCTAGCGTTGGCTTTTTGAGTAAGGGTTTAATTACAGCCGTTTTAAAAGCCTGTGGTACATGGCCTAAAGTCAATGAAGAATTGATTATATGAAGAATAAAGCTACCAATAAGTGGGAAGACTTCTTTAAATAACCTGGTAGGAATAGGGTCTAAAAGACAAGTTGAAGGTTTGGATGAGGAAACTATTTTGTCTAACTCACAAAGGTCGATTGGAGTAAACTCATCAAGACAGACATCAATAGAAGGAGTTGTAGTAGTTACAGTATTTAAGTCAACTGTGGGAAGAATCTGATTGATTTTATCTCTGATGGATGAAATTTTATTATTGAAAAAGTTCATAAAGTCCTGACTAGTAAGCTCTAAGGGGATGCTAGGATTGACAGAGTCCTGACTCTTTGTCAACCTGGCTACAGTACTGAAAAGAAACCTGGGATTATTCTTGTTCTCTTCTATTAATGCAGAGTAATAACTCGTTCTAGCTTTTCTAAGAGATTTTTTATAAATTAAAAGATGATTTCTCCAAGCTAAATAGATTTCATCTAAATTAGTAGAGCGCCATTTTCTTTCTAATTGACGAGTCTTCTGTTTTAAGCAACGAGTTTCTGTGTTGAACCAAGGAGTTAAAAATCTCTGATTAGACTTTTTCTTTTTTAAGGGGGCCACCAAGTCTAGAGCCTGATGCAGAGAAGCTGAAACACTATCCACCATGTTATCAATTACAGAAGGAGCAAGCTGTCTATAGCTTATTTCTGTTGTGTTGACACATGGCATAGAGGAAACAATCTGCATAAATTTGGAGACAGCATCATCTGAGAGGCATCTACTGTGATAATATTTTTCTTTAGGAGCCAAATAGTCAGAAATAGTAAAATCAAAGGTTAACAGACAATGGTCTGACAGTACAGGGTTATGAGGAGACACTACAAGATTTTCTATTTCTATGCCATATGTCAGAACAAGGTCCAATGTATGGTGGAGGTAATGAGTAGAATTTCCTACTTTCTGAGAAAACCCAACCGAGTCTAATATTGAATTAAAAGCCACATTAAGGCAGTCACTATCTACATCCACATGTATATTAAAGTCCCCTACTATAATTATTCTATCAGATTTCAGCACTAAATCAGCTAAGAAATCAGCAAATTCGGATAAAAATTCTGAATAGGTTGATGGGGGACGATAAACTATGGCAAATAAAATTGGGTTTAACCTGAAATTGCTAAAGTGCCCAACACTGAGGACCAGGCCCTCAAAGGAATTATAACATGTTTTTTGCTTTACATTAACTAGTAATTTGGAATGGTAAATTGTTGCTACTCCTCCTCCACGACCAGAACTTCTGGGATTTTGACAGTTTAAATAACCAGAGGGAGTTGATTCATTTAAACCAACATAATCCTCTTGTCCTAACCAAGTCTCTGTAAGGGAAATTAAATCAATCTGATGATCAATTAACAGATCATGGACTAACAGAGACTTGGGAGTTAGAGACCTAATATTTAATAAACCACATTTAATTTTTAAATTATGAGGAGGAACAGAGGCCAAATCATTCAATTTAGAGGCTTTATGTTTAATTTGAGTTTTACCAATATTTTGCTTTATCACATATCATAGTTGCTTTATCACATATCACATAGTCAAAGTCATCCGTAGCTTAGACGTATAATGACTGACACTGCTGCGTCATACCGTCGCCAGTGCTGGGCTTAAATGGCGAAACACTAACGACGGTAATGACACTCAGCTGGCCGACCGTTGACAGGCGGAAACCCCACCGAGCACTTTCACAATAAGAGCCCGGTGAGGCCAGAATACAGCCCGCAGCTGTCAAGGCTTGCAGCGAGACATAACTTTAGCCCGAGCGCGATCAGAACCGGCGCTCGGGTCATAACAGTACCCTCCCTCCACGGGCGGACTCTGAACGCCCCAAGGAACCACCCTGCCCCCCACCCCGCCCCCCAGGGTGGGAGGTAGGGGGACAGGTGCGGAGGGAGAGAAACCAACCCCTGAACAAGACCATGACCAGACCAAAAAAACATATGAAACCAAAAAAAATATACATGAAAATACCTGGAAACAAAGAACAAAATCCCCATACAATAGCCCCTCAAGAAAGAGGGGAGAACAAAAACAAAGACAAGACTTGACCATAGCCCCTCAAAAAAAGAGGGGAGAAAAAAAAACAATTAGCAAAACAAGACCAAACTATGGATACAAAACACAAAAGGCAATATAGATTGCTTTACCTGACTATGGCTTTCAAAACACGAACAAAACAAACAAACAAAAAAACACACCAACACACAGGGAGCAATCTAAAATTGCTTTGCTTTGGCTATGACTATGACTATGGTTTTCAAAAGAACAAGAGGCAATCAAAAATTGCTCAGAACTAGACTGTGACTAAGACTGTGGCTTACAAAGAAGAAAAAAAAAAACAAGAGGCAATCAAAAATTGCTCAGACTTGACTACGACTATGACTTTGGCTTACAAGAAAAAAAACAAGAGGCAATCTAAAAATTGCTCAGACTAGACTAAGACTATGACTTCGATTTACAAAGAAATAACAAAAAAAAATCTCTAGACGTACTTAACATGACCAGGCCCCGTTTGGGCCCACAGATAGTCCCACAGTACATGATAATCAGGTGGCCTGCCCCAGTCCCATGCCCCCAGAAACAAGTCCTCTGGTGGCCGAACCAGGTCACCCCGTAACACACACAGTTTATTGGGTGGCCAACCCAAGACGCCGAACGCTTCAAGCAGTTCCTCAGGTGGCTGACCCGCATCCCACAACCACCAGGACTGTGGAGGGATTGCATGCAGCCGCTCACCTGAACACGACAAAACAGGGGAGCGCCAGACCATCAAACAAGAACCTCTCACGGCCCCCAGCTGGTGGCTCCTGAGAGGGGGACAACCAAAAACTTGGACCCCCTCGAATCCTGATTGGGTCACAGCCGCACCTGCGCTGGACCCCCACTGGACCTCGGACCCCGATTGGGTCATCGTTGCACCCACATTGGACCTCGACTGGGTCACAGCCGCACCTGCGCTGGACCCCCACTGGACCTCTACGGACCCCGATTGGGTCATCGTTGCACCCACGTCGGACCCCGACTGGGTCACTGCTGCACCCACGTCGGACCCCGACTGGGTCACCTCGGCCCACGCATCGGACCCCGACTGGGTCACCTCGGACCATACGTCGGACCCCGACTGGGTCACCTCAGCCCACACCTCGGACCCCGACTGGGTCAGGACTGCTCCGGCGACGACCTCCATCTCCGAACCTGGAACCCCCAGTCCCGTGACCTTGACTGGCTCCGGACCGGTAACGCTGTGGAGGTGCTCAGAAAACAAGAGAGGACCGGGATCAGTTCCACCGGCAGCGCCAGAGCCCAGCGAGACGAGCTCGGGTGCAGCGGACGGCTGCCCCTCACTCGCCTCCCCATGAGGCAGGCAAAAATGCTCTAACACACCATACAGGAAAACAAGAAAGAGCACTTGCCTGCACTCGGGCTCTGGAGCCGTCCAGGACTTTGCCGATCCAGGTTCAAGAAGCAGCTCGTCGTCGGGCTCCCACTCGGCTGTGTCAGGTTCCACAGCCGGCCTGATGGTCTCTGCAGCTGGATCTTCACGCGCAGGCATCCACGCCAATAACCCGTATGGCATGGGGGCAGAGGACCCTGGACCTGCTGACTCGGGCTGCATCCCTGAGGAACAATGGGGACGCTCTCTCGTTGGCTCTGGCTCCTCACTGCAGTCCGTTCTTCTCTGTCCAATGCTAGGCTGCAGGGCCGGGATATTTCCCAGAGCTGCAGGCCTCCCCCTCGTTCGATGGCGTGGGACTGACGCCGAGGACCGCTCCGCAGGAGGAGACACAGAGGCAGCAGGTTTAATATAAATGGCTACAGCTCGGGAAAGAAACTCAGGGAGCTGCGAACCCCGAGCTTCACCCCCAGGAATCAGACAAGACAGATCACAATGATCGATAGGTAAGTGAACTTGAACTTGCCTGTCTCCCGGGGGGAGGATGGTATCAGCTGTAGTGGACATCGCTCCTTCCCTCGCTCGCTGGGTGGTAGAAACGGACCCATGGACGGAGCCCACCGGCACAGGACTCAGCTCACTCACAGCAGCCGGCTGGTTGAGGGGGTCATCCCGGCGGCCCGGAACTGGATCCGGAGCAGGAGCTTGCCGAGGATGTGCCTGGTCGCGGCGCCGACGCCTTCGCTGGCCCCCAGACGGTGCAAACTCCCGGAACGGATCGAGGAAAGGATCAGGATCCATGAGCAAAGAGCAGGAGTGCCTCTTCTCCTGCTTCATGCCGCATTCCTCCTCCATCACCAGGTAGATCTCGCGTTGCGCAGCGATGTCCTCCCTCCTTGCGTCGACTTCCGGGTGGTCAGCGTAGCGGGGAGAGAGATGACAAAGTATATCCTCGGCGGCGTCCAGGTACCAGTGTATGCCGTGGTCATAATCTAGCAGAGAAGCGGAGATGAGCAGCTCATCCACCACTTCCAGCACATCAGTCAGCTCGTGGCTCGGACTCCACACACGGTTCCTCCGCGACGGCATTCTTCACATACACGGTACCCAGACAGGAAAAAGCAAATGTCCAAAAAAACTCAAACCCACTGGTGAATAGCGTCTCGGGTTGGCGTCACTGTAACGCTGTTTTGGCAGCAGTGTACTGTCATGCGCTGGCCCTCACGAGCCAGCATAAGACGCACACAGTCACCAGTGAGTTTACAGTGAGTTTTATTACGGTGAAAAGTTAACAACACAAGATGCAGGGGCAATGACACATAAGTCCATACACTTCCGGAGGCGTAAGGCTAGACAGCTGTCTTATGGGTCCTTAAGAGGAGACGGTCATACACAGGCAAAGGTTGTTTAAGTAATTAGCTACACAGGCTGCTGAAGCAAAGACACACAAAGGTCTACTTTCACCGGAAGGGGTAAGGCTAATAGTTCACTTACTGGTGCCGGAGAAGTGACGGTCAACCACAAGCAGACAAGGTAGATGATAGTCCAAGTCATCCGTAGCTTAGACATATAACGACTGACACTGCTGCGTCATACCGTCGCCAGTGCTGGGCTTAAATGGCGAAACACTAACGACGGTAATGACACTCAGCTGGCCGACCGTTGACAGGCGGAAACCCCACCGAGCACTTTCACAATAAGAGCCCGGTGAGGCCAGAATACAGCCCGCAGCTGTCAAGGCCGGCAGTGAGACATAACTTTAGCCCGAGCGCGATCAGAACCTGCGCTCGGGTCATAATACTTTGCTGTGAACGTAACTTCCTTACCTCTGCAAGCTCGCCAGTAAGAATTCTATACATGTGTCACACCTGCTGAAAGCTATTCTCCTTCCTTTATCTGTGGCGGTGTGCAAATGCACAGCCCACACTTCATCTTCTGACCCTGTGTCTAAGGGTAACGCACATGCTGATGCTGCGGCTAAAGCTGCAGCCCTGTCTTTTGCTGTAGCCCATGTCATGACCCCTTCTTCCTCTTCGTGTGTCTGCCCTCCTACTAACCAACCCACCTCTCCTGTTGACTCACTTCTTACAATGCAGTCTTTTTTCACCCCACAGGAACATCAGAAATGGGCCAAGAAAGGATGTCACAAAGATCAGGATTTCTTCCATCGTTTTGCTAAATTGACACATGGGAAAGACCATGTGTCAAGACAAGGGATGATGTGCAAACTGGTTCTGTTTATGCTAGTGCCTAATCTGTGATGCTGACAATTTTTGCAAAACTGTCTAATCTGAGCCACTAACAATGCTCACAGGGTCCCCAAACAGGTTCCAGCAGCTCACCCGCCCCCTGCAAGAGGGCACAAAGTACTGTTAGGTAATGGTTGAAATGTGGTCCAAATGGGTAGAAGCTTTTCCAGCCAAGCATGCAACAAGCACTGTTGTGGCCAGAGCATTACTGTCAGAAATTATTCCCAGATTTGGAATACCAGAGAAAATCTCCAGTGATAATGGTAGACACTTTGTAAATGAAGCACTGACCAATTGAGTATTACATTGGCCTTTAATTTGAGAAAGCATTGTGCCTAACCTGGCCTACCCTGGACTAAGTGCCTCCCATTAGCACTCATGGACATGCGCATGTGAGTTAGAAAGAAATATGACATGTCACCCTTTGAGATTTTGTTTGCTCACCCCCCATTTTTTAAGTTTCTCTGCAAAAAGGAAGACACCACCTCCTCTAACCACTTCACATTTTGAAAATGCCATGTTATCCTATTGCTCTGCATTGTCCTGCCAACTTCAAAACATTTCACAGCAGGTAAAGGCTGCCCTGCCCAGGGCAGCAGAGGGAGTCCTCCACAACATAAGACCAGGTGACTGGGTGGTGGTTAAGAGTTTCAAGCGGAAGAATTGGCACAGCAAACGATGACTGGGTCCATACCAGGTCCTTCTGACGACGTACACGGCTGTGAAGATGGCTGAAAGGGCAACACGGATCCACGCAGCGCATTGCAGAAAGGTCCCAGGAGTCAAGCCAGGAGAACCCATCCATCCATCTTCTACCACTTTTCCGGAGGCCTTTGTCGCGGAAGCAGCAGTTCAAGCAGAGAAGCCTAGACTTCCCTCTCCCCAGCAACCTGCTCCAGCTCTTCAGAGAGGATACCAAGGCGTTCCCAGACCAACTGGGAGATGTAGTCTCTCCAGCGAGTCCTGGGTCTGCCCCGGGGTCTCCTTCCAATGGGATGTGCCCGAAACACCTCAAATGGGAGGCGTCTAGGAGGCATCCTGGTAAGATGCCCAAACTACCTCAACTGGCTACTTTCAATGTGGAGGAGCAGCGGTTCTACTCTGAGCCTCTCCTGGATGACTGAATTCCATCATCTGTAGACAACAGAGATGAGATCCTGCTGTCACCAAGAATGACACCCTCTGTTCCCTGGCTGCGCCAATAAATCCTTTCCATCAAAATTATGAACAGGATCGGTGACAAAGGGCAGCCCTGGCGGAATCCAACTCTCGCTGAGAATGAGTCTGACCAAACCAAATTCTCACAATGTTCATATAGAGACTGGATAGCTCATAACTCCAAGCCCGATACCCCATACTCCCGAAGCACCCCCCCACAAAAAACCATGAGGGACGCAGTCGAATGCCTTCTCCAAGTCCACATAACACATGTAAACTGGTTGGGCAAACTCCCATGAACCCTTAAGGCTTCTCTAAAGGGTAAAGAGTTGGTCTGATGTGCCACGGCCAGGACGAAAACCATGTTGCTCCTCCTGAATCTGAGGTTCGATCAACGGCCGATTCATGGATCATCACCTTATCGTGGTGGCAGGTTTGTGTGGCCTAGTGATCCCAGGAGCTATGTTGTATGAGGCAATTTGCCTCCGGCAGGGTCACCCAAGATAAACTGGTCCTGGGTGAAGAGCCAGACTAAGAACGATCCAACAGACTCTCATGATGAATGCTCAAACAAGAATTCAGTGTACCCCTCCCGGTATGGGGTTACAGGGGCCTCACCCTGGAGCCAAGCTAGGAGGAGGGGCTCAATTGCTAGCGTCTGGTGGCTGGGTTTCTGCCCATGGGATCTGGCCGGGCTCAGCCTGAAGGAGTTACATGGGTCCGGCCTCCAGTGGGCTCACCCCCTGCTGGAGGGACAATGGGGCTCCGGTGCTATGTGGATCAGGTGGCAAAGGTAGAGACCTTGGCAGTTTAATTCCAGATTTTCTGAACTGGCTTTATCACTAGCTGCTCATGTAAATCGGCTGACTCGCTCTGCTTTTTTTCACCTGAAAAACATTGCTAAACTGAGAGGCATGACGTCTGTGGCTGAGTTGGAAATGGTTATTAATGCTTTTATTTCTTATCCTTTAGACTATTGTAATTTACTTTTTAATATTCTTAACAAAACTTCCTTAAATCAGCTTCAGATGCTTCAAAATGCTGCTGAAAGGCTTTTAACAAAAGTTAACAAGAGATCTCACATCACTCCCTTCTTCTTCTTCTTGCGGCTACTACCTTTAGGTGTCGCCACAGAGGATCATATGTCTCCATCTCACCCTGTCCCTTGCATCTTCCTCTCTAACACCAACCCTCTCCATGTCTTCCTTCACTACATCTGTGAATCTGCTCTCTGGTCTTCCTCTTTTCCTCCTGCCTGAAAGCTCCGTCTTCAAAATCCTTTGTCCATTATCTCCACTATCCCTCCTCTCCACAGGTCCAAACCATCTCAGCCTTGTCTCTCTTACTTTGTCTCCAAACTGCTCAACCTGAGCTGTCCCTCTAATATACTCATTTCTAATCCTGTCCCTCCTAGTTACTCCCAATGAAAATCTTAAGCTCCACCACTTTCAGCTCCACCTCCTGTCTTTTTGTCAGTGCCACCATCTCCAAACCATATATCATTGCAGGTCTCACTACCATCTTGTAAATCTTCCCTTTCACTCTTGCTGCTATCCTTCTGTCACATATCACACCTGATAGTCGTCTCCACCCACTCCACCCTGCAAGCACTCTCTTCACCTCTCTTGTGTATTTTCCATTGCTTTGGCTGGTTGACCACAGGTATTTAAACTCATCTACTTTCACTACCGCTACTCCTTCCATCTTCACCATTACACCTGCCTCCCTCTCATTCACACGCATGTAGTCTGTCTTGCTTCTACTGACTTTCACTCCTCTTCTCTCCAGAGCATACCGCCATCTCTCCAGGTTCTCTTCCACCTGCTCCCTACTCTCACTGCAGATCACAATGCCGTCTGCAAACATCATGGTCCACGGAGACTCCTACCTGACCTCATCTGTCAGCCTGTCCATCACCATGGCAAACAAGAAGGGGCTCAGAGCCGATCTCTGATGTAATTCCACCTCCACCTTGAATCTATCTGTAACTCCTACAGCGCACCTCACCACAGTCTTGCTGACCTCATGCATGTCTTGCACCACCCTCACATAGACTATCCTCACATAGCTTCTTGGGTTCTCCAGGTGGGTCAGCGCTCTGTGGAGTGTGGTGGTGATGGCGTCTTCCATAGACCAGTTCTCCCTGTGAGCGAACTGGTGGGGGTTGAAGGAGGATTAAGACAGTCCCTGCCTAATATAAAGGGCTTTATAAAAAAAGTTTTGATTGATTGATTGATTGATTGATTGATTGATTGATTGATTAACCATCATTAGACATTTTATTTCCAAACGTCCTCTTCCCTCACTTTAATCACCACCAATAAAAGCTGAAGCTGTTCACCACAAACCCCAATGAAGATTTTTATTTACCCTCATCATCATCATCACAGGACCCAGCTTTTGTCTCAAACTGATTTTATTCCATCAAGTTTACATTCAGACAGAATAAGCTCAGAGGAAACGAACAGCTCTTCCAAACGGATCAGCGACAGTCTGACCACGGCAGGAGGAGGAGGACGGACAGCGACATCTCTGTTCCCTCAGCAGGGGTAGAAGCTGAAGTGGTTCAGGACCTTCAGAACGCAGTAGTGTGGAGCTTTTCCCTTCTCTGGCTCGTTGAACTGCGGTGCGATGTTGGCGGCCCGCCCCGGGTCCATGTGGGCCTCCTCGGGCTCCCATTTGGCCACCGGGAAGTTGTCCTCTTCCAGGGCCTCGTTCTCCACCTGCAGATAAGAACAACGCCACATCTTAAGTCAGCCGGATGAACGGTTCAAGAGATATGTGAGAAACAGACAGACAGCATTGTAGAGGTTGAAGGGATGGGGGGGGGGTCAGCCTGTCAGTGCTCAGACCATTCGCCGCACACTGCATCAAATTGGTTTGCATGGCTGTCGTCCCCGAAGGAAGCCCCTTTTAAAGATGATGCACAAGAAAGCCCGCAAACAGTTTGCTGAAAACAAGCAGACTAGGCAAGCAGACTAAGGACATGGATAACTGGGACCATGTCCTGTGGTCTGATGAGACCAAGATAAACTTATCTGCTTCAGATGGTGTCAAGCGTGTGTGGTGGCAAACAGGTGAGGAGTACAAAGACAAGTTTGTCAAGCCTACAATCAAGCATGGAGGTGGGAGTTTCATGGTTTGGGGCTGCATGAGTGCTGCTGGCACTGGGGAGCTACAGTTCAGTGAGGGAGCCATGAATGCCAACATGTACTATGACATACTGAAACAGAGTATGAGCCCCTCCCTTTGGAAAATGGGCGGCAGGGCAGTATTCCAACATGATAATGAGCCCAAACACACCTCCAAGACGACCACTGCCTTGCTCAAGAAACTGAGGGTAAAGGTGACAAAATAGCCAAGCATGTCTCCAGACCTAAACCCTATTGAGCATCTGTGGGGCATCCTCAAACGGACGGTGGAGGAGCACAAGGTATCTAACATCCACCAGCTCCATGATGTCGTCATGGGGGACTGGAAGAGGATTCCAGTGGCAACCTGTGAAGCTCTAGTAATTCCATGCCCAAGGGAGTTAAGGCAGTGCTGGAAAATAATGGTGGCCACACAAAATACTGACACTCTGGGCACAATTTGGACATTTTCAATTAGGGGTGTACTCACTTTTGTTTCCAACGGTTTAGACATTAATGGCTGTGTGTTGAGTTATTTTGAGGGGACAGCAAATTTACACTGTTATACAAGCTGTACACTGACTACTTTACATTGTATCACAGTGTCATATCTTCAGTGTTGTCCCATGAAAAGATATAATAAAATATTTATAAAAATGTGAGGGGTGTACTCACTTTTGTGAGGTACTGTAAAATGTCTATTTGTCCATATATGTTAAAAAAACAAATTGTATGTACCAGGTAATGTCAGGGTAATAATAAGCAAAACACCTGGAGAACACATGGAACCCTGCAGGTAATTTTGAGGGAGTTCTGAAATTAGAACCCAAGATGTTCTGGGTAATTTTGCAGTAGTTAGACTTAAGGTTAATCTGAACAGTTAAACTTGTCTCAAACGTGGAAACTGCAAAGTTCTTATATGGTTATTACAGATAATCTCCATGGTAAATACAGGGAAATTATACAGTATGTACTTATATGTAACAACAAAGTACTTTTATTTGTTAAAAAAAAAAAAAAAAAAAAAAAAAACAGGCTAAACAGTGTTTTACACCACTGTCTTCACTGAAAGTACACAGTCATTTCTGCTACCTTTGGTTTGTCAGTAACAGACCTCTTTCCCCATTTTTTTTAAAAAATTATAACATTTATTTAAATAACAGATTTAACTTTTAGTCTTCTAAATTAAAAAAAAAACTTTTGTAAATCCACATTTTTTGATTAAAAAAACATTTTTTACTTGAAGTAAAACGGGACAAATTACTCTAAATTCAAATTTTGACACAGATGAGACAGAATTTAAACGTTTTCAGAAGCTCAGGAATTCTAAACATTTTATTATTTAAAAAATCTTCATAACTAGACTTTAAAACAGTTTTGTACGTTACTGATATTGAAAGCAAATCACTGATTTTTCTCATAATAATTCTGGCGTTTTATAAACTGTGTTTGGAGCCGGACCTGTGTGGAGCTCAGCTGCGGGTTCCGCTGGAGCAGCAGGCGGAGTTTGGAGTCTCTCTGGGCGGCGGGGGAGCAGCTGATGGAGGCGGTGAGGGCTGCGAGGAGCAGCAGGAGGCAGCGGAGGCTGCTGGAGGAGAGCATCTTCATCACCGAGTCGGTCTGCGGCAGTTCTCCGTGGGTTCTGGTTCCGTCCCGTCTACCGAGGCTCTTATAAAGCCCCGGTGACGTCACTCCCGCCGGTGCCCGGGGTGTTGCACCTCCTCCCTCTTTAGGGAAATGAGCCGTTCTTCAAACACTTCTCCTCCTTGCTCCTCATATTGACTGGTTCTCAGTGTGAGGCTGGCGGGCCGCGCAGGTGACGCACCACTCCTCTGATGGGTCCCATCACTGATGGACTCAGTACCAGCTAGAATGTCCATGTGGGCCTCAACAAAGGCTACACTGGGTAGGGCTGCCAACTTTCCCACAGCCAAATTAGGGACCGAGGGTTTTAACTGTTGCTCGGTGCCACGATGTTGTGGTCATTGGTGTTGTCATCATACTGGGATTTTTTACCTTGATAATACCTTTAAAATACTGGTATTCAATGTCATGTTTAATACTTCAAGGAAAATAAATATAGAAATTTCAGAATTTTGTTATAATGCCCATGTGTCAACTTGCTGACAGAAGACACTGGGAAAGCTGCAGCTAGTATCAACATATCTACTGGGAGCAAAATGAATACTTCATATATCCTGAATGAAAATATATTGCTATTTCAATATTTTTGAAAACAGTAGTGGATACAGTTGATGAGGTTTTGTGAATAAACCCTAAAAATAAATGTGGACACTTACAGTAAATAATAATAATAATAATAATAATAATAATAATAATAATAATAATAAACATTTCAATTCCACAAGGCATTACTCACCAAATATATTTTTTTCATGACTATTTTTCATTGCCTCCTGGACACCTCTCACTTGAGGTGTTTTGGGCATCGAGACCCCGGGACAGACCTAGAGCTCCCTGGAGAGACTACGTCTCCCAGCTGGTCTGGGAACGCCTTGGTATCCTCTCTGAAGAGCTGGAGCAGGTGGAGAGGGAAGTCTGGGCTTCTCTGCTTGAACTGCTGCCCCCGGACCTCCAGAAAAGCAGTAGAAGATGGATGGATGGATGGATGGATGGATGGATGGATATAATTTTTTTGTTGCTCTTGACTGACTCCAGCAGTCCCTTGTCCTTTTGCACAGCCAGAGAGAAGTCCTTACATGACAAGTCACAGTTCACAGATACTTTGTGTTGTAGCTTTCTTTTTTACTTCTTCACAGATTTATCCATGTTTTCAAGTCACAAAACCAACCAAACAGCAAGAGGCATCACCAAAATGTTTTGTTTGCTGGTATTTACACTAGATACGAGTGATGCGTATTACGGGAACTGTGATTGGTTAATTGTCACCCTGGATCCCAGGGGTGACCGGGGCGTGACCAGCACAGCAATCTTCTACTTCACCTGTGTTAGAGCTAGGATTTGTTAGGATGTCATCTAGTGGTTAGTGGCCTCATTAAACGGGACAATGCACATCCCGTTTGAGACAAACGGGATGTGCATTGATTCATGTGCATAATTCATGTGCATTGATTCATGTGCACTGATTCATGTACATTGAAACGGGACAGTTGGCAACCATACACCTGGGCTGTCTTATGGGTCCCACAGCGGCCGCTGCCATCACAGTGGACCCCTCATCCATTTTTGTCCGAAGCTTGACTTTGGCACCGAAAATGTCCAATGCCTCCCTGGTGACACCCGTGGGAACAGACCCTCCGCTCGCTCACTCAGTTTTTCCCAGAATAGCTGGCCGAGTGTGGGCACTGGAGTTGTCTGGTTCCTCCACTGAGCAGTTTTCTTCCTGGGTGTCAGAAAGCTGTGCTTTGATTCCGGCACCGTCAGCGGGTACCTCATCTCACACCAAGACATCATCCATCGGGTTCAGCGATCTCCACCGTCCACATCCGGACCACTCGAATCCAGCACTGTCCTTAATGGCGAACACCAGTCCATAAAACAAGTCACACCCCATAATATTTTCGCCATGCGTTGTTACCTGGAATGTGAAGTTGTGCACCGCTTCATTGTTATAGTGAGCAGTCAACTCCACAGTCCTGGCATTGCACAGTCAACCACCGCCATAGCCATACAGTGGCACCCGGCTCATCCTGATCCTGTAGTGCGGGAAAAACATTTTTACCGTGGCCCAATTAAGCACCGACCACACTGCCGCCATTTCGAGTATCAAAAGCAAAGTTACACCATCCAATTCCACCATGCAGTAGGAAAGCCCATCAGTTTTAGTGCTCACTGAGTGGATGGTCATCGTAGGTGGGCGGGCTGGTCTACTTGGCGGACTACATGATGCTGGGGACCAACACATTCTGGCAAGATGAGTTATGTGCCCACACTTGCTGTATCACTTCCAAATCAAACCAAATCAAATCAAATCAAATCAAATCAAATCAAATCAACCTTTATTGTCATGTTGCTGTACATACAACTGTAGTGCAGGCAAGATGAAATTGCGTTTCTCTTGGCATCCATATAAGTAAAAAGAACATAATTTAAAACACACTCACACACACCCTCACCCCCCACCCCAACACAGCCATTCACACATCCCTGAGACATACTTGAAAACTAACTAGAACTATAATATACAAATAATATACATAATGTCCATAAGGTGCAGTAGTACGTATGAAAGATTCCGGATCAACTGTTCAGCATCCTAACAGCTTGTGGAAGGAAATTGTTAATCAGTCTGGTGGTTCTGCCTCTGATGCTCCAGAATCGTTTGCCAGATGGCAGCAGTTCAAAGTGTTTATGCAGAGGGTGAGAGTGGTCCTTGACAATGGTCAGTGCCCTGCTCCTACAACAGTTCTGAAAAAGTTCTTGGACAGAGGGGAGGGAAACTCCAATTACCCTCTCAGCTCCCTTAACTATCCTCTGCAGGGCTTTTTTGTCTGACATACTGCAGCTGGAATACCATGTTGCAATTCAGTACGTCAGAACACTCTCCACCACACCTCTGTAGAAGGTCCTGAGGATGCAGATGGGGAGAGAGGCCTGTTTGAGTTTCCTCAAGAAGTGCAGTCTCTGCTGGGCCCACTTCCTGATCCCCAAGGAATTCTTGCTCCAGGTCAGGTCTTGCGAGATCTGCATTCCGAGGAACTTGATGTTCTCCACTCTCTCCACCAAACGGCCACCGATGCTGAGAGGGACATGTTCAGGCCGTGACCGCCGGAAGTCGATAATCGTCTCCTTCGTTTTGTCCACGTTTAGCACCAGATTGGACCCAATGTACGTGAACTGATTCACGACCTCCAGCTCGTAGTCGTCTATGGTGATGGTTGATGGTGCTGCCGTGCCTTGCACCAAGACGTTAGTCTTCTTCAGGCTGATGGTAAGCCCGAAGTCCTTGCATGCCTGGGAGAAGTGGTCCATCAGGGTCTGAAGCTCCTGCTGTGTGTGGGTTGCAACAGCAGCGTCGTTTGCGAACAGCATGTCTCTGATTAGAGCCTCGCGTACTTTGGTTCCGGCTTTCAGGCGGGCGAGGTTGAAAAGCCTGCCGTCAGATCTTGTGTGTAGGTAGATTCCCTCTGTTGCTGTGCTGAAGGCTTGCCTCAGGAGCATAGCAAAGAAAATCCCAAAGAGGGTTGGCGCAAGTAGACAGCCCTGTTTCACTCCACTGCGTATGATGAATGGCTCTGAGACGTTGCCGTCATGCTGCACTATCCCCTGCATGTTGGTGTGAAACGATTCGATGAGGCTTTGCAACTTTGGTGGGCATCCTATCTTTGGCAGGATTCTGAAAAGGCCCTCTCTGCTGACCAGATCGAACGCTTTGGTGAGGTCGATGAAGGCGACGTACAGGGGCATGTTCTGTTCTCTGCATTTCTCCTGGAGTTGGCGGATGGAGAATATCATGTCTACCGTCGATCGCTCAGCGCGGAAGCCACACTGAGACTCGGGGTAGACACGTTCGGCAAGCTTCTGTAGACGAACGAGAACAACCCACGCGCAGACTTTGCCAACAACGCTGAGGAGGGAGATGCCCCTGTAGTTGTTGCAGTCGCTTCTCTTCCCTTTGTTTTTGTAGAGGGTGATGATCTTGGCGTCCCTCATGTCCTGTGGTACGGCACCTTCCTTCCAGCACTGGCAGAGGACGTCATGCAATGGCAGCAATAGGGCGGTCTTGCAGTGCTTGATCAGGTCGGGGGGTATGCCGTCGTTGCCGGTTGTCTTGCCAGCGGCCAAGCTATCAATGGCCTTGCTGAGTTCGTCGATAGTTGGCTCGGCGTCAAATTCGTCGATGGATGGCAGGCAGTCGATGGCATCAAGGGCTGACGGTGTCACAGTGTTCTGTCTGGAGTAGAGGTCGGAGTAGTGTTCCACCCATCTCTCCATCTGCTTGTTCTTTTCTGTGATCATCTCCGCAGTGGAGGATTTGAGGGGGGCTGTCTTGCTCTGAGCCGGACCAAGTGCTTTCTTGATGCCATCGTACATACCACGGATGTTCCCTGTTATGGCAGCGTTTTGAATGTCTTGGCTGAGCTGAGTCCAGTACTCGTTGGCACAGCGCCGAGCAGTCTGCTGAACTTTGCTTCTCGCAGCCCTGAGAATCTGGAGATTCTTCTCGTTTGGGTACTTCTTGTACTCAGCAAGTGCTGAGCGCTTGGCTTCAATGACGGGGGTCATCTCGGTCAACTTGGCATCAAACCAGTCCTGTGACTTCAAGGTCTTCCTCCCAAAGGTAGCCAAGGCTGTGTGGTGGATGGTGTTTCGGAGTTCTTCCCACTTCTGCTTTGCAGATTCTCCTTCTTGTGGTACACCAAGTTCCTTCTCAAAGGTGGAGGCAAACTGCTCAACAAGTTCTGGTTGGGCCATCTTGCTGGTGTCAATCCGTGCCTTTCCAGGCTGTCTAGAATGATGGAATTTCTTCAGCTGCAGCTTGACCTTGCAACACACCAATGAATGGTCTGTGTCGCAATCTGCACTCTGGAACGAACGGGTGATTAGCATGTTCTTCAGTGAGGTGCGCCTGGTCAGGATCAAGTCCAGCTGGTGCCAGTGCTTTGAGCGTGGATGTCGCCAGGAAACCTTGTGTTGGGGCTTAGTCTTGAAGAACGGGTGCGGGCCGTTCTCTGCTTCGGGGGATGGGTCGCTGGCCTCCTGGTGCCTGGGGCCCGGGGGTGGACATTGGCTCCACTGGGGGGGGGGGAGGATCGGTCAGGTCCGGGGGTGTGGGCTCACCGCGCCGGCCGCCAAGCAGCCTGGCCTCCCTTGATCGTCCCTCCGGGGGCGGATGCCTGGCTTTCCTGGAGCTTGCTGACCCTCGGGGCTGGGGGTTGGTGGTGCTGCCTTGCCTGCTCGGGGTTCCCGGGGGGAGAGCTGCTGTGACCGGCCCTCTGCTCGTATGTTTCTTGACAAACCACTCACATGCACACACTTATTATGCGCGCGTTCTCATATATATGCACACAGACATACACGCACAAGTGTCTCTCCTTTAACAGGTGCGGAAACCAGACTCGTGTTGAGACATCTTTGGTGGAAGAAGCAGTTTGTCTTTTGTTTGTTTTAGTTGTTTTTTTTTGTCTGTTCCCCTCTCTTTTCTTTTCCCCCTTCACACACTTCTTTTCCCTCTTCCCCATCCTGATGGGTCTTCCATGGGTAAAACATTCATTCATTCATTCATCTTCTTCCGCTTAATCCTTTTCGGGTCACCGGGGGGTCTGGAGCCTATCCCAGCATCTTTTGGGCAAGAGGCAGGTTACAACAATATACAATACACAGTTAGGTACTGTATAAGCTCCTCTTGGCATAGTAAATCTGTTGTGGCACAATAAGGGTGACAGATCCCTGTTCTGTTTGCCTAGCTGCCTGACAGGACAAGGGAAAAAAAAAAAAAGACTAACACAAGACTTTATGTTCTTTTTGCTCAGCAGTGGTTTTCATCTTGGAACTCTGCCATGCAGGCCATTTTTGGTCTCTTTCTTATGGTGGAGTCATGAACATTGACCTTAACTGAAGAAAGTGAGGCCTGCAGTTCTGTGGATGTTGCTGTGGGGTCATTTGTGACCTCTTGGATGAGTCGTTGCTGCGCTCTTGGGGTAATTTTGGTCCACTGGCCACTCCTGGGAGGGCTCACAGCTGTTCCGTGTTTTTGCCACTTGTGGATAATGGCTCTCACTGTGGTTTGCTGGAGACCCAAAGCTTTAGAAATGGCTTTGTAACCTTTCCCAGACTGATTGATCTCAATTAACTCAGACGGGTGTGTGATGGTGCTGTCCACAGTGGTGCCAGCTGGAACGTTGCCACTCTTCCCAACCCTCTCAGCTTTGTCAGAGCAGAACAGACGAGTGTGGTGACGTTTCTGGACCACGATGTATGTAATCCCCGGCCTGTAGTCCTCCTCCCCTTTCACCCCACTTATATCACGGACACACAGATCATCCCAAATGTCTCCTGAGCCGGTGGACGGAGCCACTGTTTATAGCAGGATACGATATAACAGGGAAGAGCTGCTAGCATTTAACCGCCACCCGGTCCCACTGGAAAATCTCGACATACCGAGAGAACTGAGGCGAAAACGCCGCGGCTGCCGGGCTGGAGTAAGGCGGAGGACAAAAAATATAAGGTACAGACCCTCCCTTCCATCTGTTGTCATGGGAAATGTACGGTCGATACTGGGAAAGTTAGATGAGCTAGCGGCTATCTCCCGTTATGATAGCACTTACCGGGAGTGCTGTCTCCTTTTGTTTACTGAGACGTGGCTAACTGAACTAGCAGCAGATGCTAACATTGAGCTGGAGGGTTTTCACACGATACGAGCTGACCGAACACCAGAGAGTGGCAAAACTAGGGGCGGTGGAGTGATCATGTATGTTAACAACAACTGGTGCAGACCGGGACATATCACTGTTAAACAACGACACTGCAGCAAAGACATTGAGTTGCTAGCTGTTAGCATGAGGCCTACATATCTCCCGAGAGAATACTCACACGTGATCTGCATTGTTGTTTATGCAAATCCGACGGCGAACGCTGGGACAGCGCGTGACGTCATCCATTCAGTAACCAGCAGGCTGCAGACAGAACACCCAGATGCTCTTCTCCTCATCTCAGGCGATTTCAACCACGTTTCACTGTCTCCCATTCTGCCCACTTTCACCCAGTATGTCACATGCCACACTAGAGACAATAAAACACTGGATTTGTTCTACGCAAACACTAAGGAGGCGTACACCTCATCACAACTCCCCCCACTTGGGAGATCGGATCACAACTTGGTTCATCTCCGACCGGTGTACAAACCTCTAGTGCACAGACAACCTCCGGCAATGCACACAGTGGAGTTATGGTCTGAGGAGACAATGGACACTCTAAGGGACTGTTTTGAAGCCACTGCCTGGAAGCAGCTCTGCGATCCACATGGTGAGGACATCGATGGCCTCATTCACACCTTCACGGGCTACCTCAGCTTCTGTGTGGACAAATCCGTTCCCACCAAGACCATACGGCGTCACTCAAACAACAAACCCTGGATCAACCCTGAGATAAAAACACTTCTGAGAGAGAAGAAGAGGATCTTCAGGTCGGGGAACAGGGAGATGCTGAAGTCCGTACAGAGGGAGCTGAGGAGAAAGATCAGAGAAGGCAAGGACAGCTTCAGGAAGAAGATGGAGGACAAGCTGCAACAGAGCGACATCAGCGGGGTCTGGAGAAACCTCAAAACCATCTCGGGGCTCCAGAATACCTCCCCCCAGGCCACGGGGGGCAGGGAGTGGGCGAACAACCTGAATCTGTTTTTCAATAGATTTGACCAACCGCCCTCCCCCCTGTCTGCACAACAACCACTGCTGCCTCTAAGAAATCAAGTCCTGCTACCCACTCCCCACTCCACCGACACCCCCCCCACTCCCAACACACAGCCCCCCATCCTGACCCTGACCAAGACCCAGGTGAGGACGGAGCAGAGGAAGATCAAGGCGAGGAAGGCGTCGGGACCGGACGGCATCAGCGCAAAGCTCCTCAAGTCCTGTGCAGACCAGCTGTGTGGGATTGTGACGTATATCTTCAACATGAGCCTGAAACTGGGGAGGGTACCACAGCTGTGGAAAACATCTTGTGTGGTACCTGTACCACAAACTTCCCACCCCAAAGACCTGAACAGCTTCAGACCGGTGGCCTTGACGTCCCACTTGATGAAGACCCTGGAGAGACTGCTCCTTGCTCATCTCCGCCCCCTGGTGGAACCAGCGATGGATCCACTCCAGTTCGCCTACCAGCATGGCATTGGGGTGGAGGATGCGGTGATCTTCCTCCTTCATCGTTCTCTGTCCCACCTGGAGAAGCCCGGGAATATGGTGAGGATCATGTTCTTTGACTTCTCCAGTGCTTTCAACACCATCCAACCGATGATCCTGAAGGACAAGCTGCTGCGCGCAGGGGTGGACCAGCACCTGTCATCATGGATCCTGGACTACCTCACGAACCGGCCTCAGTTTGTGAGAACCCGGGACTGTGTTTCCGACACGATCATCAGTAGCACGGGGGCCCCCCCAGGGAACGGTGCTGGCTCCCTTCTTGTTCACTCTTTATACTGCGGACTTCTCACACAACACAACACATTGCCATCTACAGAAGTTCTCTGATGACTCTGCGATCGTTGGTCTCATCTCCAGCGGAGATGAAGCTGAGTACAGAGGGCTTATCCAGGACTTTGTGGACTGGTGCCATCGGAACTGCCTCCAGATCAACGCGAGGAAAACTAAGGAGCTGGTGGTGGACTGCCGCAGGCATGGGCAGCCCCTCACAGCACCAGTAAATATACAGGGAACAGACATCGAGATGGTGACATCCTACAAGTACCTGGGTATTCATCTGAACAATAAACTAGACTGGTCACACAATACTGACGCACTCTACAAGAAGGGACAGCGCAGGCTGTTCCTGCTGAGGAGACTCAGGTCTTTTGGTGTACAAGGGGCGCTGCTGAAGTCATTCTATGACACGGTGGTGGCATCAGCCATCACTTTTGGAGTGGTCTGCTGGGGCAGTGGCATTACTGCAGCCGATAGGAAGAGACTGAACAAACTGATTAAGAAAGCTAGCTCTGTCCTGGGGCAACGCCTTGATCCGATGGAGGAGATAGGAGAGAGAAGGACGGTGGCTAAACTGTCATCTCTGCTGGAGTCCGAGTTCCACCCTATGCAGGACATACTGGATGCACTGAGGAGCTCATTTAGCAGCAGACTACATCATCCCAGGTGCACAACCGAGAGGTTTCGTAGGTCCTTCCTACCAACGGCTGTCAGACTGTACAACCTAAGCAGGGCTGCTCGCAGAGATAGCAAAAAGACGTAACAAACTAATAGTTTTTGAATGCAAAAGATGCAATAGACTTACACAATGGTCCTCTCCGGCATACAACTAGGAACATACCGGTCGCTATGGAGGGTGAGAATATGTATGGGCACATAATCATACCATGTAGGATAACTAAATAGACGGTTATGCTGTTTCATCCCACCTAGCAACAATGCTCTGCACTGTGTGTGTTTATATATTTACATACTTATTCCATCTAGCTACAATGCTCTGCACTGGGTGTGTTTATATTTATATATCTATATTTTTATTCCATCTAGCTACAATGCTCCGCACTGTGTTTTTATATATCTACATATTATTCCATCTAGCTACATTGCTCCGCACTGTGTGTGTTTATATACTTGCATATTTATTCCACCTAGCTGCAATGCTCCATACTGTGGGTGTTTATATATTTACATATTTATTCCATCTAGCTACAATGCTCTGCACTGTGTGTTCATATATTCATATATTTATTCCATCCAGCTACAATGCTCTGCACTGTGTGTCTGTGTGTGTGTGTGTGTATATATATATATTTTATAGTAATATGTACATATGTATATTAGCTGCTCTTGCTTGCTTTTTTTGCCTTCTGATTGTTGCTCTGAGTGTTGCTATCCCTGTGCTGTTGCAATCCTGGAATTTCCCCGTTGTGGGACTAATAAAGGCTTATCTTATCTTATCTTATCTTATTATTTTGTTTCTCATTTGTTCCTGAATTTCTTTGGATCGCAGCATGATGTGTAGCTTTTGAGTATCTTTTGGTCTACTTCCCTTTGTCAGACAGGTCCTATTTAAGTGATTTGTTGATTGAGAACAGGTGTGGCAGTAATCGGGCCTCGGTGTGGCTAGAGAAATTAAATGCAGCTTTCCAAAGATATGATAAACTACAGTTAATTTATGTTTTAACCGGGAAGGGGGGGGGGGCACTTTTTCACACAAGGCCATGTAGGTTTGGATTTTTTTTTAACCATTAATTATAAACACCTTCATTTAAAAACTGCATTTTGTGTTTACTTGTGTTATCTTTGTCTAATATTTAAATTTGTTTGAGGATCTGAAACGTGTGACAAAGACGTGATGAGAAATCAGGAAGGGGGCAACCCACTGTATACGCCATCCTGGTCACAACTGACCTTGGCACATCACAAAGTGCATTTAGTTGAATAAAAAATGAACTGTCAAACACTTCAGTGCATAATCCCCCCAAGAAAAGATTGATAACATTAACAAACATTGCACATCCACTCTTGTGGTTTCTTTTACTTTAAATCACCACATGTGAGTCGGAACCTCTTTTGATAAAAAAAACATTACCTCCTTGGCGGAGGTAACTACACATTCCATCACACATACATGTCAGTAAACCAGAAAGTTCTAGTAGAGTTAAGGATGCAAAAAGCACCCTCTTAAAAATGAATTGGGGGCCTGGTGGGGAGCCTGGGACCTATCATGTTGTCAAAATCCCTGGGTGCTACTGAATATATAGATACAACCAAGGAAGTGAGAAGGGGGCTGAATATGAGTCTAAGTGAGAGTGAGGGGGTGATGAATGGAGGTGGTTATGGTGGGTCGGTTTTGTGCAGCGTTTTGCATGCCGGGTGGCATCTTGGGGCGCCTGCGGTGGTCTGCTGGTTGTTCGCTCAGATGGGCACCAGGGGTGGGGGTCTGCTTCTGTGGCCTGCGCCGGTGGTCTCCCTGGTCACTGCCGGGCACTGGTGCGTGTTCAGGCTCGCTGTATGTAATGAATTGTCTTGAAGGTTTTAAGGGTTTTCTCCAAAATTGAAACAATTTTCTTTTTGTTCTCTACTTTTCTTTGTACATTTATCTAAATTTGAAACCATTTTTTTTAATTTGTAATTTCCTCTTGTAAAATTGACTTTTCTTGTACATTTGAGACCGTACTATAAAATTGTGAGTTTTTTATAGTTAATTTTTGTCTATTTTTAATAATAAAAAAAAATAATTTCAAACAGGTTGCGGTAAAATTTTGACTTTTTTCCTTATACAATTTATGCTTTTGACCATAGTTTTGCAGAGCCAGAACAGAACAATAATGTAACTCTGATTTAAAAAAAATATTCATAAAATTATGTTTAATGAAATAAATTAACTTAAATGACCAAAGATGCAGTTTTTCTGTTATAACATTTCTATACATTTATATATATTTTTTTTTTTTTCTTTAGAAATCTCCTCACCAACCAGACAGCAGGAAAAACCTCCCTTATTTTGAAATCCCAATGTTGGCACGTTTAGTTTTTCTGAAGGCTGTTGACGGATTAAAGTCATTGACGTCCTGAATTTCCGTTATTTTAACTTGCCAGGTCCATAATAATAAAGATAAATTAGTTACCTCCGCAAAGGAGGTATTGTTTTTGCCGGGGTTTGTCTGTCTGTTTGTCTGTCTGTCTGTTTGTCTGTCTGTTGGTTAGCAAGATAACTCAAAAAGTTTTGGACGGATTTCGATGAAACTTTCAGGTGTTGTTGGAAATGGTACAAGGAAGAGCTGATTAAATTTTGGTGGGGATCCGGCTCACCGTCCAGAAGAAAACCGCCATTACGGAAAATGCCATTTTCGTGAATAACTACTGAACCACTAATCCTATCATTGTCAATCCAATTGCTAGTCATATGTTTTCATGGTCAAGGAATCTGAAAATGTACACAATTGTCGTTGCTGGTGAAGTCAGTCAGCAATTCAGTTACTCTTGCCTTTCCCTGCATATGAAGTCTAACCACACCTGTTAGCTAAGCGATTCTTCATTATTGTCTCTGTTACCAGCGGGTTAAAACCACCATAAATGCCTTCATTGCTTAATTCCTCGTCTGATTTTTTTTCTTCCACGTTTAAAGTTCTTTAATAAGCTCATGCTTTGCTCGGACAGTGACGCTAGAGACACTCTGCCTGCTGACTGGAACGGTGATGCAGGTGGGGCATTTCTGAACTCCACGCAAATGATGGTCACACACGTTCTTTGTGTGCGTGCTTGCAGACCGTCATTCCGTCATATTTTTTCTTAAACTAATTATTTCCCTGGAGTGGCCTGGGCCTGTCGGTCACTCGGAAGATGGATCTGGGCCGCATGTGACCCGCGGGCCGATAATTGAATCGGCCTGATGTAGGCAATCACACATGTTAGACTTTGACAAATATAAAAGGGAGAAAATGGCACGAAGTGTTGTGACCCGAGCACTATGTTATTTGTGCTCAGGCTATTCCTGTCAGGTCTTGACAGCGGCGTTGTTATCCTGGCTCTCCGAGCTCTTATTGTGACAGCGCTCAGGGAGGCTTCCGCGCAGCTGTCAAGCCCTGAACAACTGTTCTGCATTTGCGGTCGTTAGCGGCTGGCTTCTTAAACCAACGCTAGCGGCTGCATTCTCGCAGCAGTGTCCGTCGCTGATCGTCTGAGCGATCGTATGCTTTGGACTAATTCTACATTGCCTGTCTGTGGTGTGACTGTCTCTTCCCGTGGACCCGTGAGTGAGCTTTTAGCCTTACGCCTCCCTGTGTGTGTAGACTTGTTGGTGTCATTGCCACAGCAGCTTGTATCATTATTACTTCACCGTTAATAAAGACTCTTGCACAACTCTCTGGTGACGGTGTGGCGTCTTATGGTGGCTCGCGAGGGCCACCGCATGACAGTACACTGCTGCCAACAAACAGCGTTTATGGTGACGCTAACCCGAAACGCCTTTCACCAGTGAGTTAGTGTTTTTTGGACATCGCTTTTTCCTGTCTGGGTACAGTGTGCGGGAGGAATGCCGTCGCGGAGGGGCCGCGCTCGGAGTATGAGCCACGAGCTGACGGATGTCCTAGAGTACGTGGATGAGATGCTCATCTCTGCTTCCCTCCTGGATTACGATCACGACATACACTGGTACCTGGACTCCGCTGAGGACGCTCTTAGTCATCTCTCTCCCCGCTACGCCGACCACCCGGAAGTCGACGCGAGGAGGGTTGATATTGCCGCACAATGCGAGATTTTGTGTCAGAGATATTGTGTCAGACTAGAGTCAGCTCAACAGGGTTTTCTTTCCCCGCTGATTTTGCCAAGCCCGTTCCCTTGGCTGTGGTTTCACTAGATAGTAGCTAGGGACAGTGGGAATCTCGATCATCCATTCATGCGCGTCACTAATTAGATGACGAGGCATTTGGCTACCTTAAGAGAGACGAGGCATTTGGCTACCTTAAAAACTAATAGTTTTTTGAATGCGAAAGATGCAATAGACTTACACAATGGTCCCCTCCGGCATACAACTAGGAAAATACCGGTCGCTATGGAGGGTGAGAATATGTATGGGCACATAATCATACCATGTAGGATAACTAAGTAGACGGTTGTGCTGTTTCATCCCATCTAGCAACAATGTTCTGCACTGTGTGTTTATATTTATATATCTATATATTTATTTATTCCATTTAGCTACAATGTTCCGCACTGTGTGTTTATATATCTACATATTATTCCATCTAGCTACATTGCTCCGCACTGTGTGTGTTTATATATTTACATATTTATTCCACCTAGCTGCAATGCTCCGTACTGTGGGTGTTTATATATCTACATATTTATTCCATTCAGCTACAATGCTCTGCACTGTGTGTCTGTGTGTGTGTATCTATCTATCTATATATATATATATATATATATATATATATATATATATATATATATATACGTATATATATATATATATATATATATTTATAGTAATATGTACATATGTATATTAGCTGCTCTTGCTTGCTTGCTTTTTTTCTTGCCTTCTGATTGTTGCTCTGAGTGTTGCTATCCCTGTGCTGTTGCAATCCTGGAATTTCCCCGTTGTGGGACTAATAAAGGCTAAAGGCTTATCTTATATTCCTTATGCTGGAGGAGGAGTATGGCAAGAAGCAGAGGAGGAGGCGCGCCTGCTCTTCGCCTTGGGATCCCGATCCTGTCCTCGACCCATTCCTTGAGTTTGCACCATCTGGGGGCCGGCGTAGACGTCGGCGCCGCGGCCGAGCACACCTTCAGCAAGCTCCTGTTCCGGATCCAGTTCCGGGCCGCCGGAATGACCCTGTCAATCAGTCAGCTGTCTCTTCGGCGTCACATCAGGAGGGAATTCCTGCAGCTCCCCTTCTTGGGCCACCACCCCCTGCTGTCCGGTCAGCATGTTGTGCCCGGCCCACTTCGGCTGCCGCTCCCTCGTCCTCGACGCCCCCTCCTGCTGCTATGTGTGATCAGAGTCCTGTTTTGGCGAGCTGCATCCATGGGTCCTTTCCTACCACCCAGCGAGCGAGGGAAGGAGCAATGTCCTCTACAGCTGGCACCATCCTCCCTCCGGCAGACAGGCAAGTTCATGGGTAAATTCAAATTCATGGGACAGGCAAATTCACTCCCCTACTTTTCATGGTGATCTGTCTTGTCTGACTCCTGGGGGTGAGGCTCGGGGTTTGCAGCCCCCCGAGCTTCCACCTCCAGCTGTAGTTACCTATACTGAACCTGCTGCCTCTGTGTTTCCCTCCACTGAGCGGACCTCGGCGTTAGGTCCACGCCATCGAACGAGGGGGAGGCCTGCACTCTGGGAATAATCCCGGCCCTGCAACCACGTTTTGGACAGAGGAGAAGAGCGGACTGCGGTGTGGAGCCTGAGCCGACGAGCAAGCATCCCCGGGTCTCCACAGAGGAGCAGCCCGAGCCAGCGGGCCGAGGGTCCAATGCCACCACGCCGTGCGGGTTATCGGTGTGGACATCAGTGCGAGAGGATCCGGCTGCAGAGACCATCAGGCCGGCTGTGGAACCCGACGCAGCTGAGTGGGAGCCCAACGACGAGCTTCTACCTGAACCTGGACCGACGAAGTCCTGGACGGCTCCAGAGCCCGAGAGCAGGCAAATGCTCTTCTTTGTTTTTCTTTGCGGTGTGTTAGACCATTTTTGCCTGCCTCGCGGGGAGGCGAGCGAGGGGAAGCCGTCTGCTGCGCCTGAACTCGTCTCGCTGGGCTCTGGCACTGCCGGTGATACTGATCCCGGTTTTCTTCTGTCCTCTGAGCCTCTCCACAGCGTAACCGGTTTGGAGCCTGTCGAGGTCGCGGGGCTGGAGGTCCCAAGTTTGGGGATGGAGGTCGTCGCCGGTGCAGTACCGACCCAGTCGGGGTCCGTCCAGGCCCTGTCGGGGTCCGACGCGTGGGCTGAGGTGACCCAATTGGGGTCCGACACAGGTGCAGCGGTGACCCAATTGGGGCCTGACGAGATCCAGTGGGGGTCCAACGCAGGTGCTGCTGTGATCCAATCGGGGTCCGACACGGGTGCAGCGGTGACCCAATCAGGGCCTGACGAGATCCAGCGGGGGTCCAACACAGGTGCGGCTGCGACCCAATCGGGGTCCGACGAGGTTCAATCGGGGTCTGACGCAGGTGCGGCTGTGACCCAATCGGGGTCCGACGAGGTCCAGTGAGGGTCCAACGCAGGTGCAGCTGTGACCCAATCGGGGTCCGACGAGGTCTAATCGGGGTCTGACGCGGGTGCGGCTGTGACCCAATTGGGGTCCGACAAGGTCCAATCGGGGGCTGATGCAGGTGTGGCTGTGACTCAATCGGGGTCCGGCGAGGTCCAGTGGGGATCCGACGTTGGCGCTGCTGTGACCCAATCGGGGTCCGACGCGGGTGCAGCTGTGATCCAATCGGGATCCGATGCAGGCGGAGCTGCGACGATCGCATCGATGTGGACCGAGATCGGTGGAGGAGCCGCAGACCCTTCGCCGCCTGATGTGATGTGGGCCCATTATCACGATTATTCCCCTCTCAGGAGCCACCAGCTGGGGTCGTCAGTGCTGGGGGCCGTTGGAGGTCTTTTTCCTGCGGGCGGACATTCCCACGTAATTTCTCCATCAGGGAGGCCACCGCGTGCTGTTTCTCCACGGTTCTGGTGGCTGAGGGATGCGGGTCGGCCGCCCGAGGAGCTGTCTGGCCTGTTGGGCGGTTTGGGCCGGCCACCCGATGAACTGTGTCTGCTACTGGGTGGCCTGGTACGGCCACCGGAGGACCTGACTCTTGGGGCCTGGGACTGGGGCACGCCGCCCGACCATGTACTATTTTTTGTGACTACCCGTGGGCCATCGGATGCAGGAAGGCCGCTGGAGCTCTGCCTGGGGCGTTTGGTCTCCGCCGATCATCTTCTGTTTGGACCATACGGTGTAAGGTTATCTGGAACAATTGAAATTGCCTCGTGTATGTCTGTAGCATGCTTTTGTTTTTTGTTCTTCCCCCCTCTCCTACCTGAGGGGCTATGGCATGTATTCCTTGTTTTTTCACAAATACCTTAGTGTTTGAGGCTGATGTCTTTGGGTTTAATTGTGGCTGAGTTTTCATGCACTTGGGTGACCTGGGAGTATAATTGTGGCATTTCGAAGTTTGTGTGTGAACAGTGTGGAAAGGTCTTTACTCTGAGTTCCAAACCACATGAGGTTATGTACTCTGGAGTTAGACAGATTGTCCGTGCTCACTATGGGAAAACTTTCGGTGTCGGGTAAATTATGCTCTGTATGGTTTGTACCCCATGTGTTGTAACTCTTGCCTTGTGTTTTTTTTTCATTGTCTCGGTGGGAATTTGATGGATATGTCAGGGGATGTGTTTTTCTTTTTCCTTTTTCTTTTTTGGGCCTTGTTGGGTTTTGTTTGGCTCCCTCCTTGCCTGTTCCTCCATTCACTCGCCCTGTGGTGATGGTGGTGGTGGTGGTGGGGGCTAGGTGTTACAAGTAGTTCGGAGCCCGCCTTTTTGAGGGAGGGCTACTGTTGTGACCCGAGCACTATGTTATTTGTGCTCGGGCTATTCCTGTCAGATCTTGACAGCGACGTTGTTATCCTGGCTCTCCGAGCTCATATTGTGACAGCGCTCGGGGAGGCTTCCGCTCAGCTGTCAAGCCTTGAACAGCTGTTCTGCATTTGCGGTCGTTAGCGGCTGGCTTCTTAAACCAACGCTAGCGGCTGCATTCTCGCAGCAGTGTCCGCCGCTGATCGTCTGAGCGATCGTATGCTTTGGACTAATTCTACAATGCCTATCTGTGGTGTGACCGTCTCTTCCCGTGGACCCGTGAGTGAGCTTTTAGCCTTACGCCTCCTTGTGTGTGTAGACTTGTTGGTGTCATTGCCTCAGCAGCTTGTATCATTATTACTTCACCGTTAATAAAGACTCTTGCACAACTCTCTGGTGACGGTGTGGCGTCTTATGGTGGCTTGCGAGGGCCACCGCATGACACTAAGATTTATTTGACTGTGTGAATATTAATTACAGAATAATTGAAAATGAATGGGACATCCAATATTAGCCACTGTTTAAGAACCACTTGTTTATGTTTTTGTCAGATCACTTATTTGTGTGACCTTTTATGAGTTATATTCAAAATAGTGTAGCTTGCACTTTGGGGAATGGGAGTTGTTCACTCACCATGATAATTTAGTTTATATGTGTAGTTAAGATAAGATAAGCCTTTATTAGTCCCACAATGGTGAAATTCCAGGATTGCAACAGCACAGGGATAGCAACACTCAGAGCAACAATCAGAAGGCAAGAAAAAACAAGAGCAGCTAGTATACATATGTACATATTAATATAAATATATATATATAGACACACAGTGCGGAGCATTGTGGTTGGTGGATGTGCAGCAGAAAGTCTAAGCTCTCTCTCCGCGGATGCGGTGGGCCAGCTGGATGTCTTTGGGCATGATGGTGACCCTCTTGGCATGGATGGCGCACAGGTTGGTGTCCACGAGGAGACCCACCAGGTAGGCCTCGCTGGCCTCCTGCAGAGCCATGACGGCAGCGCTCTGCAAGAGCAGGTCGGTCTTGAAGTCCTGAGCGATCTCCCTCACCAGGCACTGGAAGGGCAGCTTACGGATGAGCAGCTCCGTGGATTTCTGGTAGCGACGGATCTCTCTCAGAGCCACGGTACCGGGCCTGTAACGGTGAGGCTTCTTCACTCCGCCGGTGGCCGGAGCGCTTTTCCGAGCAGCCTTGGTGGCTAGCTGCTTCCTGGGGGCTTTTCCTCCAGTAGATTTACAGGCGGTCTGCTTGGTTCTTGCCATCGCTCTTTATTATTCTGTCTTATATTTCTTGCACGCCGCCTAAACTCCAGCCCGGCACCCTCGTCGTTTTCGCTTCGGTTCCCCGGTATGTCGGCTTCGGTTCCCCGGTATGTCGAGCTTCTCCGTTAGCACCGGGTGGCGGTTGAGTGCTAGCTAGCTCTTCCCTGCTGTATCGTCTCCTGCTGTAAACAGTGGGTCCGTCCGCCGACTCGGGAGACGTTTGGGGTGATCTGTGTGTCCGTGATATATATAGAGTGATAGGTGTAGAAAGAAGAAGGAAGATAAAAAAAAAAAAAAAGGCAGTTGCAAAAGGCAGCCAACTCATGTGGCGCCAGAACCGGAAGGTTATTATTTCCTCAACTCCAGTTGAGCTCCTGGACCTCACCCTCGTACCTGAGGTCTAACATGACCTTGGGGAGGTCTTTAGCAAGTCGAGAGTGCACTCTCTTCCACCTCACCGCTCTTACGACTGTGCTACAGATCTCCTCCTGGGTGCACGGCTGCCGTCCAGCCGGCTTTATAGCATCTCTGGTGGAGATAGAGACATATCAAAGACTTGCTGAATGCCAGCCTCATTCAGCCCTCCTCAGCTCCTCTTGTGGCAGGTTTCTTTTTTGTTGGAAAGAAGGATGGGTCTCTGCGTCCATGCATTGATTACTGAGAAACTGATTACTGTTAAAGATAAATATCCTCTGCCCTTGATAAACTCTGCGTTTGAGCTCCTTCAGTGCGTGCGGGTGTTTTCCAAACTTGATTTGCTCAATGCATATCATTTAATCCGTATTCGCCAGGGGGATGAATGGAAGATGGCATTTAAAACTCATTTGGGGCAGTTTGAGTATTTAGTGATGCCCTTTTGGCTCACCAATGCTCCTGCCATCTTACAGTGCCTCATTAATGACATCCTTCGTGATATGGTTATTTATCTTTTGTTCTTATTAAAGACAAGAATAGAAAGGAGATGTCTTTACCTTCTTAACATGTTTCGACTGTACACTGCAGCCTTCGTCAGAAGGAACATGTTAAGAAGGTGAAGACATCTCCTTTCTATTCTTGTCTTTAATAAGAACAAAAGATAAATAATTAAAAGAAGACAAAATGAAGCTACTTGAGCTATTTCGTGATATGGTGAATCAATTTGTTTTCATCTACCTTGACGATATTCTTATTTTTTTCCGCTCGCCAGAGGAACACAAAATCCATGTTAGGGCTGTGTTACAATGGCTCTTGGAGAACCAACTTTATGTGAAAGCAGAAAAATGTGAGTTCTCCACCAGCTCCACCTCCTTCCTGGGGTTTATTGTGGTGGAGGGGGAGCTGAGAGCTGACCCTGCCAAGGTGAAGGCTTTGCTAGATTGGCATACACCCCACTCCTGCAAGGAGCTTCAGCGCTTCTTGGGGTTTGCAAACTTTTATCGCAGGTTCATCAGGAACTATAGTGGGGTAGCAGAGCCTCTTACACAGCTGACCTCCATTGAGGAGCCATTTCTCTGGTCCGAGGCAGCCGAACAGACTTTTTTGAAATTAAAGCGCCTGTCCTCAAAAACTCCAATCTTGGCTCAGGTCGACCCACGGCTCCAGTTTACCCTGGAGGTGGACACTTCTGACTCAGGAGTGGGCGCTGTCCTTTCGCACTGCTCGACCTCCGACCAGAAGCTCCACCTATGTGCGTTTTTCTCTCGACGGCTCATGCCAGATGAGAAAAATTGCAACATAGCAGTTCAAGAGCTCCTTGCCATTAAATTGGCCCTGGATGAGTGGAGACATTGGCTGGAGGGAGTGGTCCATCCCATAGTTGTGTGGACTGACCATAAGAATCTCGAGTATCTCCGGTCGGCCCGTCAACTAAACGCCAGGCAGGCCTGCTGGGCTCTATTTTTTCTCAGATTCAATTTCACCATCACATACCAGCCTGGTTCACGAAACACCAAACAGGAAGTTCTCTCCCACCAATTTTGCTCTGACCATGCAGTCCCCCCATCCCTCTCCCAGCCTATTATTTCACCTTCTAGCATCCTCAGAACCGTTTCCTGGGATATCGAGCGGAGGGTCTGACAGGCCCAGTGTCTGGAACCCGAACCAGCAGGGTGCCCAAGAAACTGCCTGTTTGTGCCTGCCACCCTCCGCAGTGATGCCATCCATTAGGGTCACACCAGCTACTTTGCTGGGATCATTTGTACCATAGACCTGGTCCGACGAGTGTTCTGGTGGCCCACGTTGTGGAAGGACGTGCATGACTATGTCAAGGCATGCCAGACCTGTGCACGCAGTAAGTCTAACTCCTCACTCCCTGCTGGCTTGCTGCATCCTCTACCCATTCCTAGTCAACCTTGGACACACATTGTACTGGACTTCATCACTGGACTTCCCCTCTCCCATGGCAAGACAGTTATTCTCACTATTGTTGACCAGTTTTCAAAGGCAATCCACCTGGTTCCTCTCCCCAAACTTCCCTCCGCCTCTGAAACCGCCGACCTCATCACTACGCATGTCATATGCTTGCATGGCATCCCTGTGGACATTGTGTCTTACTGGGGTCCACAAGTCATTTCTCAGGTTTGGAGGTCTTTCTGCTGGACACTTGGAACTTCAGTCAGCCTCACATCAGGCTACAACCCTCAGAGTAACGGGCAGGCTGAGCGTACCAACCATTCCTTGGAGACTGCCCTCAGATGCATAAGAGCCGAGAATCCCTCGACATGGAACACGCACCTGACCTGGGTGGAGTACGCCCACAACTCAGCCATTTCCGCTCCCAAGGAGCTCACCCCATTCGAGGCCTCTATGGGTTACCCCCCCCCCGTTACCCATGGCGGAGAGGGAGGTCGTGGTGCCATTTGTGGGGGCTCACGCACGCTGCTGCCACCAGTTCTGGAGGGCCACCCGAGCCGCCCTTCTCTGCTCTATGGAGCGCAACCGCCAGTACGCTGACGGAAAGCAGACCCCAGCTCTGAAGTACGTGGTCAGACAGTGCATGTGTTTATTGGTGGACCAAATACCACTCAAGACGGACTCCAGGAAACTCTCACCCCACTTCTTGGGTCCATACACCATCAGCAAGATCATCAACAATGCTACGGTCCACCTACAGCTCCCGTGGACCCTCCGAGCGCACTTGACTTTCCATGTCTCCCGCACCAAACCCCTCTCCGCCAGTCCTTTCTGTCCCCCCCCCCCCCCAAGTCACTTCCTCCTCCTCGGATCCTCGACAGCCAGACCACCTACACTGTCCAAAGGATTCTGGATGTTCGGCGTCGGGGCCGGGGCCTGCAGTATCTTGTCTACTGGGAGGTCTACGGCCCAGAAGAAAGCCCATGGATTCCAAAATCACATTTCCATGACATATGTGTCTGTGTCATTTCCATGACATGACACGGACATGTGTGTCCATGTCGGACCGTGTCATTTCCATGACATGATCCGGGCCTACCACCGAGTCCATCCGGACAAGCCTAGTGGACCGCCAGGAGGCGCTCCTTGGAGGGGGGGGGGCACTGTCATATTCAGGTGAGCATGCGCCTCCTCCTTCCTGTTTCCCCGACTCCGCAGGTAATTGCTGCATCTGTGTGAGTGGATGCACCTGCCACCTCCTCATCGTCAGCGCTTGTAAGGACCATCAAGCGAAAGCTTCAGCACTGGCTCGTTGGGTATACTGCCTCAGTTAACAACAAGCTAAGTAGATTTGTGTTTGAGGTGAATTCTCACCATTCAGCCTCTCTCTCTCCCTTTCTTAAAGGTTACTGCCATTTGTGCGGTGAGTCTCCAGGCATTGTTGTGCGTTCACCTGCCCCATCATCCTCACCCCGCTGCAGTTGCTGATCTCCACCCGGTCAGACACTTCACAGCTCATTCCCCCTCAACTCCCCACCAGCGTCACCCTGCTGGTTCGTCTATTCTCACTGGGATTTTCTGTTGGACTTTCTGCTCGGCCCACGTAAGAGGCCAATTTGTATTCTCCACCTCCCTGTCTCCCTTCTCCTGTTAACAGCTCTCATCTCTCTCCACACAGGCTGCTTTCCTCTGGCGTGACGTTTTCCCTAGCTGTGCTCCTCTTTTTGAAATCTAATAAACTGTTTAAACGTGCTTCCAGTGTCGTGAGTGCCTTTGTCTGGTGTTGCATTCTGCTCGTAGGCTGATCATTCACTAAACATGACAAAAATCCTCCTATGTGGCTGAATTACAACAATTCTGCAAAGATGACCTTGGATTGCTGAATAAATGGGAACATCACCTGAAAGTGAATGCAATGCCTGGAGTTTCTTTGGAAGTGTATCAAAAACAGGTCTCCTCCCGTCACTCTGCAAGTGGCAAAATGCTAATTGTCAATACAGTTGGTTCTGTTTAATCTTTAAGCAGGTTGACTGATGTACATGGCTGAAGATTAAATAAAAAACAAAAAAAAACAGAAAGACATCACCCTCAAATGACTGCATAACCTAAACTAGAGTATTTAAAAAAAAAAAAAAAATAAATAATAATTTTGCTTTTCGTGATAGCCTTCAACTGGTTTGTTGTGGTTTATTTATTTCAAAGTAGCCTATTTTTCCCAAATATGAGAAGGATTTAAGCGTCGACGTGAAGAGTTTTGTATTCAGTTAAAGGTGCAGTGTGTAATATTTTCTATAATCTGAATTATTAACTACCACCAAGCAACACTGTATTTCAGTGCAAGGAGTCAGATTGTGGAACACTTTTGGACCCGAATTAAAATCATGTACAACACTAGGACAATTTAAACAAAAACTAAAGGAAGAAATACTCCAAACATATATACAAGATGACATGTAAAATCACATATGGATTGTCGTATCCAGTCTGTGTTGTGTTGTTGCTTAGTTTTTTTTTTGTCACGTTTTGTCTTAACTTTGTTCTGAATTGTAATCGCTCTTGTTTTGTTTTTCTTTTGGATTCTTGGATGGAATATGGGTGGGCAATATAAGCTGCGGCTTCAGCCATCACCCATTTCGGATAACTTAAGTTGAACTGTATAATCAGAGGAGTTATTGTTTGATTTGACCTTGTTGGATCCCCCCCCCCTTTGTTATATTGTTCTGTTTCTTTTTTTTTTTTAATCTTTACTTTTAATCTATCTGAAAATAAAGATTCATTCATTCATCCATTCATTCATTCAGTTATGAAATTTAATGCATCATAACATTATTGCATAGCATTCATTGCTATATAAACATTTTAAGTAGAAATCTTGTTTGTTGTATTGTAAGATTGCTTTTTTATACACAGGAAGAGGGACCTTCACTATGTAGGTGGCCATCTTGGATCACTGTAAGGTCTTTCCAAGTTTTTATGCATAACTCAACTAAAAAAAAAACTGTTGTAGGCTATTGTAAATGATTAATAAGGGTAATAACAAGTATGAATGAAAATATTTGCATTTTGATGCCCCACACCTGGATTACACTAGATTACACACTGACTGCACCATATAACATTTTTTCAGAAGATTCTGGCTTTTTCATTTGTTGTGGCACATAAAAGAAAAGTTCCATCAGTTTTCTTCACTGTTGTAGTATGAATTAATAAATGCTACATAAACTACAGTTCATGTATATTCATTGATATATACTGTATATACTGTATATAATTATATAAGCAGCATAATTAATATTTTAATGGCCAAATAGCTGTTATGACTCAGCTAATTCTGTTTTAGTCAGCGAGGGGCAAAAAGGCTCTTTGTTTGGTCAAGGTTGCAGACCCCTGGGCTAGAGAGATGCTCCCAGGAGGCGACACCTTCTTGTTAAATACAGTCTGCAAACACGCAAATCCTCAACCACCCAGAGGGGAATTAGGAGCACAGAAAGGATTATCAGATGTATACATACTGTATATACTTTTTGTATACAGTATGTTATAATAAATAAATAGTGAAGATTAGTTAATTAGATATTACGCAAAGTGCTTGCATACACATATCTTTTAGATCCACACACACACACAGACACACAAGTCATGACCACATATGCACCATTCACACATACACATCAGTTGCTTACACACACACATGCATACATACACACACATGCACACACACATCCAAGCTCCACAGGAAAGTTTCTGTTCCTGTTTCCATATATGGAACCTCATATATATAATGAGAAAAATGTTGACGTGTTCAATACTTATTTTCCCAGCTGTAACAAACAGGAATTTATTTTGGGGAAAATATCTTTCTAAAAATACACACAAACTCTGTCTGTCTGTCTTTTCTACACATATCTCTTGAACCGTTCCTGAGACTGACCAAAGATTTTATATGTGTTTTGCTGAGGTTACGAGGGTGTGCATCCCCGAGTATGGAGTCGCTCAGCCAAAATATGTAATTTTTATCAAGAACAATTTAGCCAGCGCTCTGTCACTGTTCTGTCTCTTCATGCCCTGGCTTCAGGAAGTGTGGGCGGGGTTCAGATTTACTCCGAACCGATTGGATAATATGGGGCGTTACAACATCAGTAATCATACCATTCTGGCGCTATGGTAACTGGAAAACAAGGAAGCGAAAAGCGAAAAATTTGACTCAAAAAAGATAATACTTAAGATTTAACTGTTTGACTGCCTATGGTGCTCCGTTATGCCATCAGACCCTAGTGGTCAATGTTTTTTTCAAGAAAATATTTAGTTCAGATGTCAGCGATTTCCAAAGCTATAACTTGAAAGTGGTAAGAGATAATGGCTTACTGTCAATTAGAAATACGTAGAATATGATCCATAGTTTGAGATAGGAGTAAATTTACGCATCTAATTTGCATAATGCCACGGCAGCCATATCGAAATGCATAACTTTCAGTCAAACTTGGACTTTGAACATATTTACACAAAGGATGGTTTTGATTTTTGTCAGTGTTTGTTGTTTTGGGCATCTTGGTATCTTATCCTTAAAGTATATGAACAAGAAAATCAGTTATAATGTAAACAAACAAACAAATTCGTCACTTACCGCTTGCCAGGCGGCTCTTGCTTCGTCCATTTTCGTCCATCCTGGTTGTTATTTTGCCTTCTGTCTGTCATTTGCGCTTTCTCTCCCACATCCAGAAACTCTTATGATTATCCGACCTCAATTTTACTTTTATTTTGCAGCAATTTATCTTATATGATGACACAGAACCGGCCCGATTGTTCTGTGCAATCACATGGCACTGGGGGCGATAGCAGGTGAACATCAACCAGCTTCGCCCACCCTCTTTTATAACAATATGTTGATATTTACCTTCATAAGCTAAATAATCTCTTATTTGTCATGAACCGAGCCGGGTTATTCTTCTGGCTCGGTTCTGACCCACTGTGGCTCAGGTTTATCTGTGTAGTTATGTATTATGTTATCGTTTGGGTTTCTTGTAGTTTCTATTTTTCCCTACCTGTAGCCACTGCAATCTTTCCGGCAATTGTGAGGCAGTCTCCTTTGGCCTACATTCGTGTGGGCGCTGTCTGACACTCGCTGGTCCAACCACGTCCCCTCTCTCATGACAGCCAGCTGGGTCTCCCCCAGTAATTGCCATCCCCACGCTTCACCCAGGTGTTCCCAATCAGTGTTGCCAGCAATGCTTGTATTTAAGCAGCTCATTGCCAGTCAAGCATTGCTGGACTATTGTATTGTTTCATGAAGGTTTTGGAGCTTCACCGTCGCTGTTCCCCTCGGTGCAAGCTATCCACCCTCACGTCTAGATGCCCTGCCTACATCTCGGTACCACATTGCACTGAGAGGCGTCATTCTCCAAATTTGCTTTTTGTGTTTGTCAGGCTGCATTTGGACTTACTTGAACTGCTCCAGCATTGTGAGTACTAACTGTATGCATTTTCCCGGTGGTTCCCACCTAATGACTGTAGAGCGTCCTGGAGGACTTCTCAGTAAGCCTGAGCCATTATGTTATTTTGTACTGTTTGTTTTGTTTGTCTTTTGTTTAATAAATGTGTTTGTGGTGTAACCTGCGCATAAATCCACCTTCCTTCCCCTCCTCCGTGCGCTGCGTAAAAGTGCACAAGGAGAGTCATGACTGAATAGTCCAGCCAGACAAGGATTTAGTGGGTTACACCCACACATAACTTTTTTTTAATTTTTGAACTGTTTTTCTTTTCACTCAGCTAAGCACTGGAGCTCATTGTGTCCCCAGCTCGTCGGCTTCACACCAATAAAGGAAGAAAGGCAGTGGGGTATCCGACTGTGGAGGAGGAGTGGGCAGCAGACTTCATCCAGAGTTTTGTAGATGAGACTTTCGCCACCCGGGCACCCAAGCAAGCCTGGGAAAGTGTATATGGAGCGGTGGGAATTCTGGAGGTGCATCCCGGCCTGTGGAACTATCCCAAATTCTCTGAGCTGTTATTCACATTGTCGGCGCTCCAGCAATCGTTTCCTGGGCTGAGAATGGGGGCATTTCCAGAGGAGCCACGGCAGAGGTGCTCTCCACAGCTGACGTCCTTTTCTCTTCCCGACTCGCCAGCTTCACCTCCAGTTTCAGTTTGCGTAGCACCAGCCTCCCACAAACAGCATCATCCTGCAGTGAAACATCAGGAGAATCCCTCCTAGTCCTCCTCAGCAATGTCCCTCCAGCTGCCATGAGGTCTGCTAGGTCTACCCCGGGAATGCCAACCTCCGTTGCCATGGAAACGACTCCTCCACAATCTGTTGAAAGGGGCCAGATCACTGTAGACACACAGAGGGATGACTGTTTGCCGGCTGCAACTGTGAACAACAAGCACCAGGATGACAAGCAAGTGTTTTTTTCATTCTACCCAGTTAAATGGGTCTCCAATCTTTACAAGATTCGGGAGGCCGAAGACCACATCGACACCATCATTCTCGGGCGATCATCGGCTCCGGCCACTGCCTCGCAGCTGGCAGAAACTGCTACTTATTTGGGTGAGCTCAGCACGTCTCCACCTACCTCCACACCTGCTCCAGCCTCCACAGCCTCCGCAGACGTCCATGAGCTCAGCAACAAACACTGGTTTCGTCTCGGGGCTAAACCATAAGCTTCGCTTGGTCCCTCTCATCCTCCATCTGCGCCCTGGACCTTGGTTCGACCAGCTAATAACTATCGTCGATCGACCAGAATGGGCCGCGCCTTTTCTCTTCCCGTGTCCTTGGATAACAGATTTGATATCCTTTTCCTGGAGGATTTTCCCCACCTGGACGCTGGCTGCCCACCCGTGAACATCTCTCGTCCTCCCTCCTTTCCTTCAGCGGCGGCTCATGTCCGCAAACCCTGGATAAAGACCACCCAGGGTGTGTCAAATTACACACCTTCTCCAGATAGAAGAAAAGAGCGCATCTCCCTGCCTTCACAACAACAACATCATCCTCTTCACAATTCCTCTCCACATCAGAATCCACCGACACCCCCCCCCCCCCCCAGACGACGCTGGTAATTGGTGACTCGATCATGAGGAACGTCAGAAGCAGGTACTGTGTTACTCGATTTTTTTCCCAGGGCTAGAGTCTCTGATATTGAGGCTCTTATCACTGACCTGCTGAATGAATTCCCTCACGTTCAAACTGTCGTTGTGCATGTGGGATGCAATAACATCCCAGATTAAGCATGTGAGATTTTAAAAAGTGACTTCAGGAGCCTTCTGTCCACTCTCATGAACTGTGGCAGACATGTGCTCATCTCTGAGCCTTTGGCCCCTCTCAGGCGAGGCTGTAATCGTTTTAGCGGAACTCTCAGTCTTAATTCAGAATCAGAATCAGAATCAGAATCAAAATCAACTTTATTGCCAAGTATGTAACACATACAAGGAATTTTACTTATCACTAAGGTGCGCTCATGTTAAGCGCTCCCAAATGACGCGGCAGCCATACAGGCACCTCATTCAGTGGGGGGTAAAGAGGGGGAGGGGGAAGGGGGTGACACATTGGGCAGAGAGAAAAAACATAGTTATCAAAATATGGCTTGAGTGAGCAAGATTGTAATCACATACAAAAAAACTCTCTAAGCACACTTAGCAGACAATACAAATCCACACATTAACAAAGCAAGAGAGAGACCAGTGTGTGTATATCAGTCATGTGATATCAGTGTGAACGCAGTGTGTGAAGTATCAGTTACTGGTGGACAACAAAAATCCTCTCTCAGGCAACGGCTAGATGTTATGCCTTAGTGTCCTAAAACATAGATAACATGTCCACAGAGTTCATCTCTCTTCAGTTCATGCCAGATGGTAAAATTCCATGTTAGTCACATGGTTGTCCTTGGAGAGTTCAGATTGTTGCACATCAGCAATTGTTTGGGTTAGAGAGAAGCCAAAATACTCCCTTCTGCTTTTTCTTTTCTCCTGGAGGAATGATACTCAAGGACGCCGAATCAAGGCCTGATAGGCACAGTTCACTTAGAGCATAGAAATTTCACCTCTCATGCGATCCTGTGCATCACAATTTGCATGTACATTTCCATATACATTTCCAGGCTTTAAAATCATTTCCTGGAGAGCACCCAGCGACTTCGAGATGTTACCCATCTTCCTATTCAGTTCACCATTAGCCGCTATCAGTGCCCTCCTCAGCTGGTCGAATTGTTGAAGGAGCTTCGCCGGGTCCGCATTTTGATTAGCTCTTTCCAACTTCCTTAGTTTTCGATACACCAGGAAAACTCCAAGGCCAAACAGGTAGATGTCTTCCACATCTTCGATCAAAAGGTCGCACAGACACATAAGTTTCCAATTGTTTGTGTCTCGCACATAACCCGCAGCCGTAGTGCCTGCAGGACAGTTGGGCTCCCCCGGGCCCGATTTTCTGTTTGAGAAGGTGGTGTTGATTGCATTTAAAGCCCAGCTTACCAAATCCATAATTTTCCATTAGGATTGAGATTCAGCCAGAAGAAGAGCGAGACACAGACAGGACACAGCAAGCTGGGATCAGTGAAGGGAGGAGGAGAGGAGAGGGGAAGAAATGTGTCTGCTCTCTCTGAAAGCCGGAAGAAGATCTTGGCTGTGTTTTACTTGTCCTATTTTTAATATTGGTTTTGTTGACAATTTTAACTTATTTTGGAACCGCCCATCACTTATGAGGCCTGATGGCATCCACCCAAATAGACTTGGTGCACATGTTTTAAGAGACAATCTTTTCTATTCTATTCAGTGTTTTTTAGTACAGTGACTGAAACTTGGTGTGTTTACTCACTCTGAAGTTTCTGGGTTTGCCAAACTGCCCTTTTTTGGTTCTGTTCCCACGTATTGTATCGATCCCATTAACTCAGGTGGTCTTTACCGTTTGGATCAGCCTTTGATTTAAAATCCTTCAGAGATTGAGTCTGTCTCCTGTTGCCCTAAATATTGTAACCCAGGACAAATACAACACAACCTGAAAAACACTCACATTTCTGCAGCTCCTCCTCTTCCACCATCTTTCAACTTTGCCCCTGTCTCCTCCCTTAGAGAACCTTTTTCTGCTCCCTCTAAAGTCAATAAAAAAGTTAAAAAAAATAGAATGCATAAACTTCCCAGATTGATTAAACAAAATGTTGGTAAAATTCTAGTCTAGCCTCAAGTCCCTAAAATTAATAAAATTAATAATGTGGCCTCTGTTCCCCCCCAAAGTTTAAAAATTAAATGTGGCTTATTAAACATTAGGTCTCTGTCTTCTAAGTCTCTTCTGGTCCATGATCTATTATTTGATCACCAGATCAATCTACTATCCCTCACAGAGACCTGGCTCAGGCTTGATGATTATGTTGGTTTGAATCAATCATCTCTTTCTGGGTATTTAAACTGTTATAACCCCAGAGGTTCTGGTCGTGGTGGTAGAGTGGCGGCAATTTTCCATTCTAAATTACTAGTTAATGTTAAGCAGAAATTATGTTTTAATTCCTTTGAAGGTTTGGTCTTCAGTGTGGGGCCTGTTGGCAATCTTGGCTTGAACCCAATTCTCTTTGCCATAGTTTATCATCCTCCCACAGCCTATTCAGAGTTTCTATCGGAATTTGCCAAATTTTTAGCTGATTTAGTGCTTCCTTTGTCGTCGGCCTTGGTCGGTCTATGATGACCATGGAAGAGAATCCTAAACGTCTACTCTGCTGGAACAGCACCGCCTGTGGCTGAACAGGCCGATGCGCACCAGTGTTCTACCTTCCAGCGTTGGGCGTTGGTAGGATTCAAGCCTGGGCAGGAAGATATGGAGGACAAGATGTTACCCATGCAGCATGTCCCCCCTCTCCACGTCACTGATGAATCCAAAGGAACAGCAGGGCTGCTATTTTTTGGCACCAGCGCCGTCGCAGGAGCTGCCAGAACAATGTTGAGCACAACAGAGAACTGCCTTAGGGGCTCCGACTCCAGATTTTTTCCTCAGGGTTGACTCCCGAAGCCTTTGCCGTGACCGGGTGTGCCGCAAGGCAGCGGAGGTTTGAAATCAGGGTTTACCTTCCCCTAGATGGGCTACCTTCCCAGGTTGACGAGCCACCATCTACCCGAAGCATCTGGTTTTAAGGCGCCAGAGATCTGCCCTCACCCCTTCTCCTATTAGTAAAAGCAGTTCCGCCGGGCTTAGAGACTAAACCACATGGGCAGGCTAGGAGTTGGACTTGGTTGTCAGAGGCTTTTCGAGACACACGCCGTAAGGAGCATTTTATGAGCACTTGAAGCTTAACCCCAGTGCCACTCCTGGCTATGACAACCTTGGAACCAATTTAGTGCTTAAAACCGATAGAATAATTATTGTAGGGGACTTTATTATACATGTTGAGGTTGAGAGTAAATGTCTTAATAAGGCTTTCAATTCAATTTTAGACTCAATGGGGTTTTCTCAAAAAGTAAAAAATTCTACCCATTATTTCCACCATACATTGGACCTTGTTTTGACTTATGGTATATATATCGAAAATCTGGTGGTGTCTCCTCCTAATCCTGTACTGTCTGACCATTGTCTGTTAATTTTTGATTTCATTATCTCTGATCACTTATTTCCTAAAGAAAAATACTACTACAGCAGATGTCTTTCTGATGACGTTGTTGCTAAATTTTTGCAGATTGTCTCCTCTATGCCATGGGTCAACACAACAGAAGCACCAGAAATAAGTGATGGAGAGTCTGCTCCATTCGTGATTGATAGCATGGTTGATGGTGTTGCTGCCTCTGTGCATCAGACTCTAGATTTGGTAGCCCCTTTAAAAAAGAAAAAGTCTAACCAAAGATTTCTTACCCCTTGGTTTAACTCAGAAACGCATGGCTTAAAACAGAAAACTTGTCAATTGGAAAGGAAATGGCGTTCATCTAATTCAGATGAATTCTACTTGGCGTGGAGAAATCATTTCTTAATCTAAAAAAAATCTCTTAGAAAAGCTAGATCAAGCTATCATTCTGCATTAATAGAAGCAAACAAGAATAACCCCAGGTTTCTCTTCAACACTACAGCCAGGCTTACAAAGAGCCAGGGCTCGGTCAATCCTCGCACCCCCCCTGAGCTTTCTAGTCAGGACTTTCTGAACTATTTCAATCTTAAAATTTTATCTATTAGAGATGAAATCAGTCAGATTCTTCCTACCGTAAACTCTAGTACATTAGGCTGGAGACCTTTGAGAATGTGGTGGACAAAACTGTTATCCATCATGGACAACCCTGATCACCTCCTCCACCACACACTGGACGGACAGCGGAACACTTTTTCTAGCAGACTGCTATAGCTTTGCTGCCGAGCAGTCTGATACAGCAAATCTTTCCTCCCACATGCCATTTCACTGTACAATAACTCACTCTGATATTGAATTTGGGTCATAACTATGCTGCCACACTGCACCTTGCAGTCTAATTGGTACCTCACATTGCACCCTGTGCCTGATAGTCCTGTATTGTACAGTGAGTATGATTCATGTATCTATACAGGTCATTATCTGCGATGTATATAAATTTATCTAAGCAGTTATACTTTCCTGGGTAATTCCTTTGTCTGTTAGGTCAACTGTCATGCTGTTACACTGTAATTTCCTAGTTTGGGGTTAATTCTCTCTCACTCTCTCTCTCTCTGAGTGGGCGTGGTTGTGAGTGCGAGCTGAGAGCGTGTGACAGCATGAGTGAGTTGTCTCAAACTTTTCTCTATCTTTTTGTGTTTAAGGTGGTTTTTTTTATCTTAAGTTTCATTGTTTTCTGAAGCTGGGGTGGGGTAGGTGTTCCGGGAGGGGGGGTTCCTGCTGCCAGCTTTGCTGGTCAGCGTGGTTTTGGAGCAAGGCTCCGGGTTCGAGAAACTGACACGCTAGCATGCTGTCAAATTGGTTGCGGCTGTAAGCTGCTCAGTGGAAGAATGTAGTCTGGCTGTGGGGGAGTTGGTCGGCTATGAAAGCGTCAGGTCTGCTTCCAGATGAATAATGCCGTGGTAATTTTCCTAGACAGCGTTGAAAAAGTTAATCAGGTGGTGGAGGGCGGAGTTGTAATTAAAGACACATTGGTTCCTGTTCTGTCTCTGGTAAATCCCGCAAAAGGAATCACAATATCAAATGTCCCACCGTTTTTAAAGAATGCGCTGTTGGAGAAGGAGCTGTCGAGATACAGGCAACTTTTGTCCCCCATTCAACACAACCCTCTCGGTTGTAAGTCCCCGCATTTAAAGCATGTCATGTCTTTTAGACGACAGGTGCTCATAATTTTAAAGAACAACGAGGAAAGCCTCATCCTCATATTTAAGTACCGGATAGACGGCTTTGACTATACCATCCATGTCACCTCTGATAATATGAAGTGCTTTGACTGCGGAATGGAGGGGCACTTGATTCGATCATGCCCTCAGGGAGTGGGGGGTGATCACCCGGGGGAGACCGCTGGTGCAGCCTCGCCATTGGGCGCCGTGGCCACGGGGCCGCCTGACAACGGCACGGCTTTGCCGTCCTCCGAGGCTGCTGGTGCGGCCGTGCCATCGGGCGCTTTGGCCAAGGCCGCGGGGCTGTTTGGCGGCGGGGCGGCTTTGCCGCCCTCCACAACCATCCTGTCAGTCATAAATGGAACAACAACAAAAGTTAAAGTACATTGCAGGGCTAATGCACAGACCAACATTGTGGACAAGGGTGAGATTACCGAGAGGAATCACAGTCAGGATCAGACAGATGAGCCAAATGAGGGACAGGTATACAGTGGGACTGTAAAGATGAATATAAAAGCACAGTAGAGGCTGAGTGAAAAACAAGAAGAGACAGCTACCAGGGTGGCTGAGTCAGTGTTGGAGGATGAGGATGATTTTTTTTTTTGTGTATACTTTATTGATCCCCAGAGGGGAAATTGTGGACATCCACCTGGATGGATGAAGCAGCCACGGTACGACGCTATCCCGTAACCATTCACACACACATTCACACCTAGGGCCACTTTTAGAGTCTCCAATTAACCTAACCTGCATATTTTTGGCCTGTGGGAGGAAACCGGAGAAATCCCGGAGTAAACCCATGCAGATACGAGGAGAACATGCAAACTCCACACAGATCACTGTTGGTCAGGGGCTGGGATCGAACCAGGGATCCCATGGCCAAGGGTGAGTTGCTGTGCTGCCGCAGTGGTAACCACTGCGCCACTGTACCGCCCATATTGAAATAGATGAAGAGTTATCTAAAGCTTCGGTCAAGCGGAAGAATTTGGAAAACAAACAGCAGAGGAGTAAAGTGAAAAGGGTTGTCAGAGAAAGTTCTGAGGTTTCTCTATCTCAACCAGATTCTTATGCTGGGTCTGAGATAGAGAGTGATGGTGAAAGCAGTGATGATGTGGCCAGTGGAGGTGGTTACCCCTTCACAAAAATACAGAAGTTTTTGCAGGACACTAAGGGATCCAGAATGGCTAAAGTTGAAAAATTTTCCCTGACCTAAAACATTTTGTTGACTCTGCTCGGGCCTACATGAAAAATAGGGGAGCGCTTGAGCAGGAAAGCTTCACTGATCAGGAGATCTACAGACTGAAAAAGCTTGTATTAAAAGTTAAGAACCAAATTGCCCAGAATGATGAGTTTTTTATTGCTCATTCTTTCTTTTCTGTTGTATTGGTTTTGCCCTCTTATACACGTGTAGTTTTTATTTTGGCATACTCAATATCAATGGAGCAAGAGAAAAGTCCAAGCGAGCGTGTGTTTTTACTCTTGCAGAATGTAAGAAAATTAATGTTCTGTTTGTTCAGGAAACTCACAGTTCTGAGGACAATGCTGCTGACTGGAGGAGGGAATTTCAAGGGGAAGTTATCCTCAGTCACAAAAATAGCAGCAGTGTTGGAGTGGCTATTTTATTTTCTCAAGATTTTATTCCACTTTCTTATGACATTGATGAAATAATTGCAGGTCACATTTTAAAAGTTCAAGCTGTTTTTGAGAATATGAAAGTTGTTTTTATAAATGTGTATGCTCCAACCGTAGGCACAGAAACATTGGCCTTTTTAAACATTTTAAATGACACAATCAAAAATTGCAGTAATGATGACTTTTTATTCAATTCAATTCAATTCAATTCAACTTTATTTATATATCGCCAATTCACAACAACAATCATCTCATAGCACTTTCAACTGTATGAGGGACCCCCACAGTTGCAGAAAGACCCCAGCAATCAGGCGATCCCCTGTGAGCAAGCACTTGGCAATGGTGGAGAGGAAAAACTCCCTTTTAACAGAAAGAAACCTCCAGCAGAACCAGGCTCAGGGAGGGGCAGTCATCTGCCGCGACTGGCTGGGGGGGTGAGGGGACAGAGAAGATGAAAAGAACAGACATGAAGAGAGCAAACAGCACGATGGGGACTCAATCTATGGGAGAGAACAAACAGATGTTAATGACCAGCAAAAAAAAAAAAAATATTTCATTGAGAGTGAAGAACGGAGTGAGGTCAAGTGCATTATTGGAGGTCCCCCGGCTGACTAAACCTATTAGCAGCATAACTAAGGGAGGGTTCAGAAACACATGATCCCTCCCTAATTGTAGGCTATATCAAAAAGGTAGGTTTTCGCCCTATTCTTAAAAACAGAGATCGAGTCTGACTCCCGAATCCAGATTGGCAGCTGGTTCCACAGGAGAGGAGCTTGATAACTGAAGGCTCTGCCTCCCATTGTACTTTTGGAGATTCTAGGTATTACAAGTAATCCTGCATTTTGGGAGCGTAGTGCTCTGTTTGAATAATACGGTAGTATCAGATCTTTTAAATAAAAAGGAGCCTGATTGTTTAGAGCTTTGTAAGTAAGAAGAAGGATTTTAAATTTAATTCTAAACTCAGCTAATTGATTACTATCATCTGGCTTCATTGACAGGTATAATTGTGTATCATCTGCATAACAATGAAAATGTATAAAGTGCTTTCTAATAATGTTGCCTAATTGAAGCATATATAAACTAAAAAGAGTAGGGCCTAGCACAGATCCCTGTGGAACTCCAAAAACTCTTGCTGCAGCATTTTGGATCAGCTGAAGACTTTTTAAAGATGTTTTAGGACAGCCTGATAATAAAGAATTACAATAATCTAATCTCGAGCTAACAAAAGCGTGGATCAGTTTCTCAGCATCACTCTGAGACAAGATGCTCCTAATCTTGGCAATATTACGCAAATGATAGAAGGCAGTCTTAGAAACAAATTTAATATGTGAATTGAAGGACAGATCTTGATCAAAAATAATTCCAAGGTTCCTCACAGAGCTATTAAGAGGAAGAGTACCCGCATCCAAACTGAAAGTTTGATTTGGAAAGGTATTTCTAAGGTTTTTTGGACCAACAAGAATGACTTCAGTCTTATCAGAATTTAATAGCAGGAAATTACAAGTCATCCAAGCTTTGATTTCCTTAAGACAGGCTTCTAACTTGGCTAATTGATTACTATCATCTGGCTTAACTGACAGGTATAATTGTGTGTCATCTGCATAACAATGAAAATGTATACAGTACTTTCTAATAATGTTGCCTAACAGAAGCATATATAAGCTAAAAAGAGTAGGGTCTAGCACAGATCCCTGTGGAACTCCATGACTAAGCTTTGAGTTGAAAGAAAACTCATTACTGACATGAACAAACTGGAACCTATCAGATAAATAAGATCTAAAACAGTGGTTCTCAACTGGTCTGGCTTTGGGACCCACCATCACCCCTCAATGACAAGCCATGACCCAAATCAAAGATTTTCAGATTCTCAAATTTATTGAAAGAAAAGATTGTGCATTTTGAACAGACTGAACAAATTTAATGATTAACCAAAATGACCAGTAAGTGGCAATACAACAGAGAGAACAATTCCCTTTAATGCTGAATTAGCTGCATTTTAATTTAAAAATTAAACAAAAAGTGCAATTCAAAAGAATTCAAGTCTCAAAATTGACTTTTCTTCTGATTGTTTTTTCAGTATTTACCTACAGTATTTATGTGCTTTGAAGAAAATGAAGGAACGTTCACTAAAACCTGTAACAGTGACATCATAGACCTGAGTCTGGAGGAATTAATGGGAGAACTGGGGATGTTTTTTGCTCTTGACAAGATTCTCAATGTCTGGAGTTATATTAGACCAGGGGTCACCAACCTTTTTGAAACCAAGAGCTACTTCATGGGTATCGAGTCATGTGAAGGGCACCAGCTTGACACACTCCTCTAAAATAACAAATTATATATATATATATATATATATATATATATATATATATATATATATACACACATAAATAAATAATTACCAATAACTTAGAGTGGGTAACAGACAAGATCAATATTCAACACTTTATTTTTATTAATCTCAGCAATTGTTCAGATGCTCACTTCTACATTTCATTAAAAAAATGTCCAGTTTTCACCAGTCCCTTTTAACCATAAAAAATAAACCCTTTTAATTCATGAACTATGTTGAACCATGTTTGAAAAAGTTATGCAACATTTAAGAAAAATCAACTTTCATATTAAATAAATCTTATCACATTTTTAACTGAACAAATCTGCTGCAATTCTGCTCAAAATCTGTTACATTTAATAAACACACTTTTGTGTGTTCTTCTTCACTGGAATTATATCCATACAGTTCTTGCCAAGAATCCTGCTTGAGTAATAACCAGCACTGTCCTTTCATGAGAAGAAGCTAAACAGCACTGAGAGTGGGCAGCAGTTTCATGACGCGGATTGAAGTGTCGTTCCACATAGTGCCGCAACGCTGTCGCAACAGTCGCCCCGCAAATGAAACACATGCAGCTTCCTTTCACGGTAGTAAAAAAAAGAACTCTTCCTCCCGTTCACTTTGAATTTTTTTTGCCATGTTTTTGGGCTAGGAAACTGCACCGCGCTCACCATCTTCACTGGCCGCTAGCTTACGCTCCACAAGCGCTAAGGTTTTGTCATGCGCACAATACTGACCTTTGAACTAGGTCAGAGTTCACCTTAACTTTATGTATAATAAACATATTTTCATTTTTTTTATTTTTAAGACATTGTCATTTTAAAATCTATATTTTTTTTTTATTTTTTTTTTGTTACTTATTTGTACCCGTAGGTAGACTTGGTTTGCAGTCTGGTGACAAGCCACCGGCTGCTGGTCGCTGCGTGCGCGAGCGCCCTAAACCTACATGTTTTTGGTGTGCGGGAGGAAACCGGAGAAATCCCGGAGTAAACCCGCGCAACACGGGGAGAACATGGAAACTCCACACAGCTCACTGTTGGTCGGGGGCTGGGATCGAACCCACGATCTCATGATCCCCGCGGTCCCCCGGCCGAGGGTAAAGCTGTGCTGCCACAGTGCTAAACCACTGCGCCACCGTGCAGCCATATATAAATGCAAGTGTGATTTTAAAAAACAGCGGCAGAAAAAATTACATCTTAGACGCAGCTCACTTGCGAGTTGTGCTATTTTTAGAACAGGCCTGCAGGCGACTCATGTGGTCCTTGCGAGCGACTTGGTGCCCGTGGGCACCGCCTTGGTGACTCCTGTATTAGACAAAGCGACTCTGAGGTCATGCTCAATGTCCAGTCTGTTTCTCTGTTTTGTCTTCAACTGAACCAGAGCTGAAAAGCCACACTCACAGAGATAGGTAGTGCTGAAAGGTAGGAGGGTTTTTACTGCTCGAATGGCAAGAGAAGGACACTCGCTCATCACAGTGCTGCACCAGAATTGCGAGAGGCTTACCTCCGTGAACCTCTTTTTCAGCGTGCGGTCACATGATAGCTCCACCAGCTGACTCTCTTCGTTGCTTGGCAACGTAACGCTTTCCATGTTGATTCCAAAGGGATCGCGTATCCAGTCCGTTTCGCCATGCTCAATTAGCATATACAAACAAACGTTGCGAGTCTTCTTCTACGGTGCCAAATATGGTGTTGCCCGCCACCTACTGCCATCTACTGTTAAGGAGTCTGAATGACACTATGTTGATTTATTTCTTGCTATTTTATTTGCCCAGGCAAAGGCCCGTGACCCACTGAAAACAGGTCCGCGACCCACTTTTGGGTCGCGACTCACCAGTTGAGAATCACTGATCTAAACCACTGCAATGAAGTTTCATTAAGTCCAACATAGTGTTCTAATCTATCAAGTAGAATATTATGATCGATAGTATCAAAAGCTGCACTAAGGTCTAAAAGTACAAGTACAGAAACTAGTCCATTATCAGATGCAATGAGGAGGTTGTTAGTGACCTTCGCTAAGGCTGTTTCAGTACTATGATGGATTCTAAACCCAGATTGAAACTCTTCAAGTAAACCATTTCCCTTCAGGTGGTCAAATAATTGCGTAGCAACAGCGCTTTCTAAGATTTTTGAAATGAAAGGGAGATTAGAGATTGGTCTATAGTTAGCTAAAGCTCCTGGATCTAGCATTGGCTTTTTGTGTAAGGGTTTAATTACAGCCGTCAAACAGGTTCATTTTGTCTTCTTTCAATTATTTATCCTTTTTTTTTTTTTTTTTTCCTTTGAAAGACAAAAGTAAAATAGAAAGATGTCTTTACCTTCTTTACATGTTTCAACTGCACTGCAGCCTTCATCAGAAGAGTCAGCTGATTGCTGCCAGGTGACATTTATCAGCTGATTTTCGTAGGCGGGGCCAGCTCAGCAGATCTGTCAGATCCGCCGAGCCGGCCCCGCCTCCCGCCGTCAGATGGTCTCTGGAGAATGTGGTCCCAGGTGTGAGAAAGCATAAAGGCTCCCTCATCTCGGTTCATGGTGTCTTTTCCCCACTTTCTGATCTCTATTGCCTCCTTGATCCAACGTTTGTGTCTGTTGCTCTCCGATCCAATAATTTTTGTGTTGTCCCAGTCCATGATGTGATTATTTCTTTTGCAGTGGTCCGATATAGCTGATTTTAATGTTTCTTGTTCTGCTTTTTCTTTTTGTGATCTTGTGAGTCGTCCTTGCGTTTCCTTCTCACATTCCTTTTGGTGTTCTTTTTTTCTTGTGGTGAATAATCTTCCGGTTTCTCCAATGTAGGTTTTGTTACATGATCTGCATGATATTTCATATAATACATTGCATTTATTGTCTTGTTCTATTCTGTCCTTGGGGTGTACTAATAACTGTCTTAATTTTTTGTGTGGTTTGACTGCTGTGTTTATTTTGTATTTTTTCATGATCCTTTGAATTGGTTCCGTGATCCCTCGTATGTATGGTATAGTTATGGTTTCCTTGTTTTTGATTTCAGCTTTTGTTCTGTGTCTTGTGTCCTGTTTATTTTCTTTGTTTTTGACTTGCTGTTTCCCTTTGTTTATGGCCCATACTGGATATTGGCAGCGTATAAGTGCATGTTTTATGTGGTTTTCCTCTTCCTGTCTGTTTTCTTGTTCCGTGATGATGGTGGCTCGTTCATATAATGTCCTGATGACTGATAGCTTGTGTGCTGTGGGGTGTTCCGATGTCCAAAGTAGGTATTGATCTGTGTGGGTTGGTTTCCTGTAGACTGTGATTTTTATGCTGCCATCCTCGTTGTGGTGGATTTTCATGTCCAGAAAGGCTATGGTGCCATTTTCCTCCTCTTCGTGTGTGAATTTTATGTTCCCCGTACTGTCTGTACTGTTCAGATGGTCAGTGAGTTCTTGTGTATGTCCTTTCCTTATTTTTTCCAGAATGTCATCTACGTATCTCTTCCAAAGGGTGGGTTTGCATATTGTGGGTGCTGTGTTGATGGCTTTATTTTCCAGATCCTCCATAAAAAAACTGCTCATGATGGCTGATAGTGGGTCTCCCATTGCAAATCCTTCTTTTTGTTTGTAGATTTTTCCTCTGAATTGAAAATAAGTGGATTTTGCAACAAACTGTAGTAATTTGGATATGTCATGGACTGTGAGGTTGGTGCGTCTTTTTAGGGTACTGTCCTTGTTGAGGCGTTCTTGCACTATATGTAGTGTGACGTCAATAGGAGTCTTTGTGAATAAAGAGATGACGTCATGTGAGATGAGGATCTCGTCTGATTCTATTTTTATGTCTTTGAGTTCTTGTGCCAGCTCTTTTGAATTTTTACAGTGAAAGTCTGATAGTCCAAGGAGGGGTTTGATGATTTCAGCTAGGGCTTTTGATAAGTTGTATGTGACTGATCCAATGCTGTCTATTATTGGCCGCAGTGGGATATCCTTTTTATGTATTTTCGGTGTTCCATAAATCCGAGGGGTGATGCTGGCTGTGGGGATCAGGTGATCATATGCGTCCTTTGTGATTTTATTGCTTTCTAATAGAGGTTTTAGAAGGGCTTTGAGCATTTTTTTCTTTTCTTCTGTCGGGTTTGTTTTAATGATTTCGTATGTGTTACTGTCTGCCAACATGGTTTCCATCTGTTTTTCGTATGTTTCCGTGTCCAAAATTACTGTTGTTCTGCCTTTATCTGCTGGGAGTATTGTGATCGTTTTATCTGTCTTGAGTGAGTTTAATGCTTTTTCTTCTTTTCTTGTAACGTTGCTTTGTGGTAATTTGGCCGTTTTGAGGATTCCTGCGACTGCGTTCCGGAGTGCTGCTTTTTCTCCTTGGTCCTGGATTTTTTCACATGCCAGTTCTGTTGCGAGGATGTATTCTTCATGGGGGATTCTGGCTGGTGTGATGGCCAAGTTCAGTCCTCTGTTCAGCACTGTTTTCTCCGTGTCCGTGAGTGTGCGTTGTGATAGGTTTTTGACCCACTTATCGTTCTTTTCCGTGTGTGTTTGTCTTCGTCCGTTCTTTCTTTCTGTGAGTTTTTTTAATTTTTTCAATTGGCGGTTTTTCGTTGTGATGAATTCTTGTTCGTGTGCGTGTTTCAGTTGTGCTTTTATCTGCTCCTGCGTTTTCTGGTCCGTCGGGTAGCGTTGCTTAAACATGTCCGTTTCCTCTTTGATTTGGTTGTTTATTTTGTCTACTTTATTTGCCGTTATTCTTATACGTTCTTTTATAAGGTCTTTCCGTGCTTTGTTGATGATTTTTTCTGCGTTCTTAGTCGGGATTGGATTTCTTATATTGAGGCTTTGGGGTGTGACCTCCTCATCTCTGCAACGGAGGTTGAATCGTAGGTGGTTTCTGAAGTGTGCCCGTGTTTTCTCCAATTTCTCCAGCCGGCGGAAGTCTTTAATGCAAACTTGTCCATAACTTCCACGTAATACGTCAAACAGGTTCATTTTGTCTTCTTTCAATTATTTATCCTTTTTTTTTTTCCTTTGAAAGACAAAAGTAAAATAGAAAGATGTCTTTACCTTCTTTACATGTTTCAACTGCACTGCAGCCTTCATCAGAAGAGTCAGCTGATTGCTGCCAGGTGACATTTATCAGCTGATTTTCGTAGGCGGGGCCAGCTCAGCAGATCTGTCAGATCCGCCGAGCCGGCCCCGCCTCCCGCCGTCAGATACAAGAACTCAAGACCATCAGAACTCAAGACCACCGTCAGACACAAGAACTCACTGACCATCTGAACAGTACAGACAGTACGGGGAACATAAAATTCACACACGAAGAGGAGGAAAATGGCACCATAGCCTTTCTGGACATGAAAATCCACCACAACGAGGATGGCAGCATAAAAATCACAGTCTACAGGAAACCAACCCACACAGATCAATACCTACTTTGGACATCGGAACACCCCACAGCACACAAGCTATCAGTCGTCAGGACATTATATGAACGAGCCACCATCATCACGGAACAAGAAGACAGACAGGAAGAGGAAAACCACATAAAACATGCACTTATACGCTGCCAATATCCAGTATGGGCCATAAACAAAGGGAAACAGCAAGTCAAAAACAAAGAAAATAAACAGGACACAAGACACAGAACAAAAGCTGAAATCAAAAACAAGGAAACCATAACTATACCATACATACGAGGGATCACGGAACCAATTCAAAGGATCATGAAAAAATACAAAATAAACACAGCAGTCAAACCACACAAAAAATTAAGACAGTTATTAGTACACCCCAAGGACAGAATAGAACAAGACAATAAATGCAATGTATTATATGAAATATCATGCAGATCATGTAACAAAACCTACATTGGAGAAACCGGAAGATTATTCACCACAAGAAAAAAAGAACACCAAAAGGAATGTGAGAAGGAAACGCAAGGACGACTCACAAGATCACAAAAAGAAAAAGCAGAACAAGAAACATTAAAATCAGCTATATCGGACCACTGCAAAAGAAATAATCACATCATGGACTGGGACAACACAAAAATTATTGGATCGGAGAGCAACAGACACAAACGTTGGATCAAGGAGGCAATAGAGATCAGAAAGCGGGGAAAAGACACCATGAACCGAGATGAGGGGGCCTTTATGCTTTCTCACACCTGGGACCACATTCTCCAGAGACCATCTGACGGCGGGAGGCGGGGCCGGCTCGGCGGATCTGACAGATCTGCTGAGCTGGCCCCGCCTACGAAAATCAGCTGATAAATGTCACCTGGCAGCAATCAGCTGACTCTTCTGATGAAGGCTGCAGTGCAGTTGAAACATGTAAAGAAGGTAAAGACATCTTTCTATTTTACTTTTGTCTTTCAAAGGAAAAAAAAAAAAAAAAAAAAAAAGGATATTTAATTACAGCCGTTTTAAAAGCCTGCAGTACATGGCCTAAAGTTAATGAAGAATTGATTATATGAAGAATAAAGCTACCAGTAAGTGGGAAAATTTCTTTAAAAAACCTGGTAGGAATAGGGTCTAAAAGACAAGTTGAAGGTTTGGATGAGGAAACTATTTTGTCTAACTCACAAAGGTCGATTGGAGTAAACTCATCAAGACAGACATCAATTGAAGGAGTTGTAGTAGTTACAGTATTTAAGTTAACTGTGGGAAGAATCTGATTGATTTTATCTCTGATGGATGAAATTTTATTATTGAAAAAGTTCATAAAGTCCTGACTAGTAAGCTCTAAGGGGATGCTAGGATTGACAGAGTCCTGACTCTTTGTCAACCTGGCTACAGTGCTGAAAAGAAACCTGGGATTATTCTTGTTCTCTTCTATTAACGCAAAATAATAACTTGTTCTTGTTACGATCTGAGCGCTGGTTCTGATAGCGCTCGGGCCATGTCCCACTCGCTGCCAGCCTTGACAGCTGCGGGCTGTATTCTGCCCTCACCAGGCTCTTATTGTGAAGGTGCTCAGTGGGGCTTCCGCCTGTCAAGGCTGGCCAGCTGTATGTCATTGCCGTTCGTTACTGCTTCACCTTTATAAACTCAGCACTAGCGACGGTATGACGCAGGAGTATCGTCTAATTTTCCTTGCCAGACGTTGGTCAACACTTCATCAGATCTTCATGTCAGGTTCGTGATCTGAACTCATGTCATAGTTTAGCTCGTAGTGGCTGGGGTTAGCCCTACGAGCCCAAGTCTTGTTAAATGTGTGTTTTGCCCTGCGGGGTTCATAGTCTTGTCTTGTCACGTGTGTAAATAAATTAACATCATTGCCAAACTCACTGGTGGACTCTTTGGCGTCTCTTGGTGATCCGCGAGGATCACCACATGACAGTTCTAGCTTTTCTAAGAGATATTTTTATAAATTAAAAGATGATTTCTCCAAGCTAAATAGATTTCATCTAAATTAGTGGAGTGCCATTTTCTTTCTAATTGATGAGTCTTCTGTTTTAAGCTACAAGTTTATGTGTTGAACCAAGGAGTTAGAAATCTCTGATTAGACTTTTTCTTTTTTTAAGGGGGCCACCAAGTCTAGAGTCTGATGCAGAGAAGCTGTAACACTATCCACCATGATATCAATTACAGAAGGAGCAAGCTGTCTATAGCTTATTTCCGTTGTGTTGACACATGACATAGAGGAAACAATCTGCATAAATTTGGTAACAGCATCATCTGAGAGGCATCTACTGTAATAATATTTTTCTTTATGAGCCAAATAGTCAGAAATAGTAAAATCAAAGGTTAACAGACAATGGTCTGACAGTACAGGGTTATGAGGAGACACTACAAGATTTTCTATTTCTATGCCATATGTCAGAACAAGGTCCAACGTATGGTGGAGATAATAAGTAGAGTTTCCTACTTTCTGAGAAAACCCAATTGAGTCTAATATTGAATTAAATGCCACATTAAGGCAGTCACTATCTACATCTACATGTAGATGTAGATAGTGACTGCGGTGCGGTGGCGCAGTGGTTAGCACTGCGCCAGCACAGCAACTCACCCTTGGCCATGGGATCCCTGGTTCGATCCCAGCCCCTGACCAACAGTGATCTGTGTGGAGTTTGCATGTTCTCCTCGTATCTGCGTGGGTTTACTCCGGGATTTCTCTGGTTTCCTCCCACAGGCCAAAAACATGCAGGTTAGGTTAAATGGAGACTCTAAAGTGGCCCAAGGTGTGAATGTGTGTGTGAATGGTTAAGGGATAGCGCCGTACTGCGGCTGCTTCATCCATCCAGGTGGATGCCCTCAATTCCCCCTCTGGTGATCAATAAAGTATACAAAATAAAAAAATAAAAAAAAATATATATATACAGTATATATACTGTATATATACTATATATATTAAAATCTGATTTCAGCACTCCCTCATGGATCGTCACCTTATCGTGGTGGGGGGGTTTGCGTGCCCCAGTGATCCCAGGAGCTATGTTGTCTGGGGCAATTTGCCTCTGATAGGGTCTCCCAAGACAAACTGGTCCTGGGTGAAGGGCCAGACTAAGAACGATCCAACAGACTCTCATGAATTGTATATCAAGGATTCAGTGTACCCCGCCCGGTATGGGGTTACCGGGGCCCCACCCTGGAGCCAGGCCTGGGGGAGGGGCTCGAAGGCTAGCGTCTGGTGGCTGGGTTTCCACCCATGGGACCCGGCCGGGCTCAGCCCGAAGGAGTTACATGGGTCCGCCCTCCAGTGGGCTCACCACCTGCAGGAGGGATCATGGGGGTCCGGTGCTATGTGGATCAGATGGCGGTCAAAGGCAGAGACCTTGGCGGACTGATCCCAAGCTTTCTAAACTGGCTTTTGGTACGTGGAATGTCACCTCTCTGGTGGGGAAGGAGCCTGAGCTGGTGTACGAGGTTGAGAGATACCGGCTAGATATAGTCGGCCTCACTTCAACACACAGCTCCGGTTCCGGAACCAGTCTCCTGGAGAGGGGCTGGAGCTTGGCCTTTTCTGGAGTTGCCCCGGGTGAGAGGCGACGAGCAGGGGTGGGTATTCTTGTATCGCCCCACTTTGCTGCCTCTATATTGGAGTTTTCCCCGGTGGACGAAAGGGTTGCTTCCCTGCGCCTTCGGGTTGGGAAACGGGTCCTGACCATCATCTGTGCCTATGCACCAAATGATGTTTCAGAGTACCCACCCTTTTTGGAGTCTGTGCCTGGGGTGCTGGAGGGTGCTCCTCTTGGAGACTCCATTGTCCTACTGGGGGACTTCAATGCGCACGTGGGCAACGACAGTGAAACCTGGAGGGGGGTGATTGGGAGGAACGGCCTGCCCGATCTGAACCCGAGTGGTGTTCAGTTATTGGACTTCTGTGCTAACCACAGTCTGTCCATAACGAACACCATGTTCAAGCATAAGGGTGTCCATATGTGCACCTGGCACCAGGACACCCTAGGTCGCAGGTCGATGATCGATTTTGTTATCGTATCATCAGACCTGCGACCGTATGTCTTGGACACCCGAGTAAAGAGAGGTGCAGAGCTGTCAACTGATCGCCACCTGGTGGTGAGTTGGATCCGATGGCAGGGTAGGAAGCCATTCAGACCTGGTAGACCCAAACGTATAGTGAGGGTGTGCTGGGAGCGTCTGGCTGAGGCCCCTGTCCGGGAGGTCTTCAACTCCCACCTCCGGAAGAACTTCAACCACATTCCGAGGGAGTCTGGAGACATGGAGTCTGAATGGGCCATGTTCTCCACCTCTGTTGTTGAAGCGGCAGCCCAGAGCTGCGGCCGTAAGGTGGTCGGTGCATCTCGTGGTGGCAACCCCCGAACCAAGTGGTGGACACCAGTGGTGAGGGGGGCCATTAAGCTGAAGAAGGAGTCCTATCAAGCTTGGTTGGCTTGTGGGACTCCCGAAGCAGCTGAGGTGTACCGGCAGGCCAAGCGGAGTACAGTTCGGGTGGTTGCTGAAGCAAAAACCCGGGTATGGGAGGAGTTCGGTGAAGCCATGGAACAAGACTTTCGGTCGGCCTCAAAGAGATTCTGGCAAACTGTCTGGCAGCTCAGGAGGGGAAAGCAGCTCCCTGTCCACACTGTGTATGGTGCAGATGGGACACTGTTGACTTCGACTGGGGACATCGTCGGGCGGTGGAAGGAATACTTCGAGGATCTCCTCAATCCCACTGATACGCCTTCCACAGTGGAAGCAGGGTTTGGGGACGAGGGGGATGACTCGCCTATCACAGGGGCTGAGGTCGCCAAGGTGGTTAAAAATCTCCTTGGTGGCCGGGCCCCGGGGGTGGACGAGATTCGCCCTGAGTACCTCAAGGTCCTAGATGTTGTTGGGTTGTCATGGTTGACACGCCTCTGCAACATTGCGTGGAGGTCGGGGGCAGTGCCTTTGGCATGGCAAACCGGGGTGGTGGTTCCTCTCTTTAAAAAAGGGGACCGGAGGGTGTGCTCCAACTTTAGAGGGATCACACTCCTCAGCCTCCCTGGGAAGGTCTATGCCAAGGTACTGGAGAGGAGAGTCCGGCCGTTGGTCGAACCTCGGATTCAGGAGGAGCAATGTGGTTTTCGTCCTGGCCGTGGCACATCGGACCAGCTCTTTACCCTCTCGAGAATTCTTGAGGGTTTGTGGGAGTTTGCCCAACCAGTTTACATGTGTTTTGTGGACTTGGAGAAGGCATTTGACCGCGTTCCTCGTGGATTTTTGTGGGGGGTGCTTCGGGAGTATGGGGTATCGGGCTTGTTGTTACGAGCTATTCGGTCTCTGTACGACCGTTGTGAGAGTTTGGTTCGTATTGCCAACACTTGGTCGGACTCATTCCCAGTGAGAGATGGACTCCGCCAGGGCTGCCCTTTGTCACCGATCCTGTTCATAATTTTTATGGACAGGATTTCTAGGCACAGCCAGGGAATGGAGGCTGTCATGCTTGGTGACCACAGGATCTCATCTCTGTTGTTTGCAGATGATGTTGTCCTGTTGGCTTCATCCAGCAATGACCTACAGCTCTTGCTGGGACGGTTTGCCGCTGAGTGTGAAGCGGCTGGGATGAGAATCAGCACCTCCAAGTCTGAGTCCATGGTCCTCAGCCAGAAAAAGGTGGATTGTCCTCTCCGGGTTGGGGACAGGCTCCTGCCCCAAGTGGAGGAGTTTAAGTATCTTGGGGTCTTGTTCACGAGTGAGGGGAGAATGGAGCGAGAGATTGACAGACGGATTGGAGCAGCATCTGCAGTGATGCGAACGTTGTACCGGTCTGTTGTGGTGAAGAGGGAGCTTAGTTCTAAGGCAAAGCTGTCGATTTACCAGTCAATCTACGTTCCTACTCTCACCTATGGTCACGAGCTTTGGGTAATGACCGAAAGAATGAGATCGCGGATACAAGCGGCTGAAATGAGCTTTCTCCGTAGGATTGCTGGACTCACCCTCAGAGATAGGGTGAGGAGCTCAGTCATCTGGGAGAGGCTCAGAGTAGAACCGCTGCTCCTCCACATTGAAAGGAGTCAGTTGAGGTGGTATGGGCATCTGATTAGGATGCCTCCTGGACGCCTCCCACTTGAGGTGTTTCAGGCACGTCCCACTGGGAGGAGACCCCGGGGCAGACCCAGGACTCGGTGGAGAGACTATGTCTCCCAGCTGGTCTGGGAACGCCTTGGTATCCCCTCTGAAGAGCTGGAGCAGGTGGCTGGGGAGAGGGAAGTCTGGGCTTCTCTGCTTGAACTGCTGCCTCCGCGACCCGGACCTCCGGAAAAGCGGTAGAAGATGGATGGATGGATGGATGGATGGATTTCAGCACTAAATCAGCTAAGAAATCAACAAATCCGGATAAAAATTCTGAGTAGGTTGATGGAGGACGATAAACTATGGCAAATAAAATTGGGTTTAACCTAAAATTGTGGGAGGTGATTTTAATTGTACAGAAAATCCTTTCATGGACAGGAATCACCCAGAGTCACATGCTGCATCCACGGGAAATCTAAAGGGTCTTATAGAAGCTCATGATCTGTGTTATGTGTGGAGAAATTTTCATGGTAAGGCTAGACAGTACACGTGGAGCAATAGCAAGGACAATACTATGTCCTTAGCTAGACAAGATAGGGTTTACAGTTTTAAGCACCATTTTAGCATTTTTAAAAGTGCTTTTATTGTCCCTGTTGGCTTTACAGATCACTCTCTGGTTCAGTGTTGTGTTTTTATCAAGAATATAACGTGCAGTAATGCATACTGGCATTTTAACACATCACTTTATCTGGTATTAGTTTTAAAAGTGCTTTTATGTTTTTTGGGAGTAACTTTAAATTAACAAAATCAAATTTTAGTTCTTTGCAGCAGTGGTGGGATGTAGGGAAGAGTCAAATAAAGAAGCTGTGCCTACAATATACTCGCAATGTCTCTGGAGACTTGGCCAGGTCTGTCAGGGACCTGGAGAGAGAAGTAGTGGAGATGCAGTTTTTGGCAGGCTCCACAGGAGAAAGAGGACACTTTAGGCACTTTTCCACTTGGAACCCAAAGGCCTCGTTTGGCCTGGAACCGAACAGTACCGTTCGGCACCCATGGTTTTCCACAGCACAAGGCTCACTGTAGCATGGGTGGGAGAAGGAGGGAGTTGGAGGCGGGATTTGGAGGGAGTCGGAGGCGGTGCTACGCTCCCCATGAGGCGGCGCCATATTCCTGTTCAGTAAAATCAACATCAAAACATGTAGCAATACATCTCCAAAAATAATGCAAAAATTAAATATTTTTGGACACTCATGTCAGAAAGTGAGACCCATATATTATACAGAATCATTAATCAGACAGTGAAGTATTGTTAGATTTTAATCATTTATTGGCTCACAGCGCATGAATATCAAAAATTACTTTTCTCGACAAATAGATGGTTAGGTAAAAATACATGATCTATGTCAAAATCATGGAGAGACTGTTGAGACGTCATGGAATTTATCTGCTCCAGCCAGTGGTGTCGTGGCAAAACATGGATCAGGTGCCATATGAGCCGTTAAGCTGCTGCGCGCAGGGGTGGACCAGCACCTGTCATCATGGATCCTGGACTACCTCACGAACCGGCCTCAGTTTGTGAGAACCCGGGACTGTGTTTCCGACACGATCATCAGTAGCACGGGGGCCCCCCAGGGAACGGTGCTGGCTCCCTTCCTGTTCACTCTTTATACTGCGGACTTCTCACACAACACAACACATTGCCATCTACAGAAGTTCTCTGATGACTCTGCGATCGTTGGTCTCATCTCCAACGGAGATGAAGCTGAGTACAGAGGGCTTATCCAGGACTTCGTGGACTGGTGCCATCGGAACTGCCTCCAGATCAACGCGAGGAAAACTAAGGAGCTGGTGGTGGACTGCCGCAGGCATGGGCAGCCCCTCACAGCACCAGTAAATATACAGGGAACAGACATCGAGATGGTGACAGCCTATAAGTACCTGGGTGTTCATCTGAACAATAAACTAGACTGGTCACACAATACTGACGCACTCTACAAGAAGGGACAGCGCAGGCTGTTCCTGCTGAGGAGACTCAGGTCTTTTGGTGTACAAGGGGCGCTGCTGAAGTCATTCTATGACACGGTGGTGGCATCAGCCATCACTTTTGGAGTGGTCTGCTGGGGCAGTGGCATTACTGCAGCCGATAGGAAGAGACTGAACAAACTGATTAAGAAAGCTAGCTCTGTCCTGGGGCAGCGCCTTGATCCGATAGAGGAGATAGGAGAGAGAAGGACGGTGGCTAAACTGTCATCTCTGCTGGAGTCCGAGTTCCACCCTATGCAGGACATACTGGATGCACTGAGGAGCTCATTTAGCAGCAGACTACATCATCCCAGGTGCACAACCGAGAGGTTTCGTAGGTCCTTCCTACCAACGGCTGTCAGACTGTACAACCTAAGCAGGGCTGCTCGCAGAGACAGCAAAAAGACGTAACAAACTAATAGTTTTTTGAATGCAAAAGATGCAATAGACTTACACAATGGTCCTCTCCGGCATACAACTAGGAACATACCGGTCGCTATGGAGGGTGAGAATATGTATGGGCACATAATCATACCATGTAGGATAACTAAGTAGACGGTTATGCTGTTTCATCCCATCTAGCAACAATGCTCTGCACTGTGTGTGTTTATATATTTACATATTTATTCCATCTAGCTACAATGCTCAGCACTGGGTGTGTTTATATTTATATATCTATATATTTATTCCATCTAGCTACAATGCTCCGCACTGTGTTTTTATATATCTACATATTATTCCATCTAGCTACATTGCTCCGCACTGTGTGTGTTTATATACTTGCATATTTATTCCACCGAGCTGCAATGCTCCGTACTGTGGGTGTTTATATATTTACATATTTATTCCATCTAGCTACAATGCTCTGCACTGTGTGTTCATATATTCATATATTTATTCCATCCAGCTACAATGCTCTGCACTGTGTGTCTGTGTGTGTGTATATACGTATATATTTTATAGTAATATGTACATATGTATATTAGCTGCTCTTGCTTGCTTGTTTTTTTTCTTGCCTTCTGATTGTTGCTCTGAGTGTTGCTATCCCTGTGCTGTTGCAATCCTGGAATTTCCCCGTTGTGGGACTAATAAAGGCTTATCTTATCTTATCTTAAATATATATTTCAACAGGTAAACAGTACTGAGTTAGGCATAAGATATATTTAGCAATTATGATGCATTTTAAGCCAAAACAAATGGATCTAGGATTAGAAGTAATTAAAATAAAGCAGTCCCAAGGTTACATGGAGAAATATGTGGATTAACTGGAAATATATCGTATTGAGTATTGCTGACTACATGTAGATACTGTATAAATATATATTCTCTGCATCAACAGTGAGCTATACTTGTATTCATGTAGTATTGCCCTGGGAATTTTGACAATAAACCTTTGTACTTTTGCAGATGTCTCTATTTTGTTTTACAGTCTTCAGCAAATAATTGTGTTGGTTACTTTTCTTAAAATGAGCCATTATTTTCAAAGTCACTGATAAATGGTTCGTACTGTTGACTCTTTTCCCACCAGTGTCTGAAGAGACAAAATAGAAAATCATGATGCAAACAAATAAATCACTAAATTGTTTATTCCAATCAGCAGCAAATTACAGATTATTTAGAATGTGCAAAATCCAAACTGTAAAAAAAAAAAAAGAAACTGAGACAAAACGTGACAAAAACTAAGCAACAGCACAACACAGACTGGATATGATAATCCTTGTGTGATTTGACATGTCGTTTTGAATATACAGCCGTGGACAAAATTGTTGGTACCCCTCTGTTAATGAAAGAAAAACCCACAATGGTCATAGAAATAACTTGAATCTGACAAAAGTGGTAATAAATAAAAATTCTATGAAAATTAACCAATGAAAATCAGACAATGCTTTTGAATTGTGGTTCAAAAGAATTATTTTAAAAAACAAAATCATGAAACAGGCCTGGACAAAAATGATGGTACCCCAGAAAAGATTGAAAATAGGCCATAGGGACATGAACATGACCATAGATTCAACCAAGATGTGTCCTCTAATTAACATCACAGGTGTCTACAAACTTGTAATCAATCAGCCTATTTAAAGTCCTCGGACGGTGACATTTTTTTATTGAACCAATAAACTGATTGTATGAAAATATTCCATTCTGGCCATTCCCGTGATTTAATATGTGTCACCAGCCTCCATAAATGACTTTATTTGGTAATAGCCCATCTTTCACTTAGTGATGCTGCAGTACCGCCATCTGTCGATAGGGGCAGGCAGCAGTGACGTCAGCTCAGGAAGAAGTGAGGGTGATATTGCCTGCCTGTGCTGTGAGCCTCATCAGAGAAACATTCCCATCGGATCACTACAAGGGATTTTGCCTACCAAGATTAGATTTGTGAAAAATGATATTTAAATAAAGTTTTGTAAAATCATATATTGAGTTTATTAATGTTCATGTCAATTTTATAATTCTAATATTTCAGCATTCATCAAAGTCGCATGTCATATACATTTGAATAATTTTTCTACCATTTTATGGTATAAAATTCGGGTTCAATTCGGCACTCAATATGGTGGGAACTCTGGCTTGTACATAGTGCCACTGCTCCCATAAGTGGGTTGGATCAACCAAGGTTTTGTTGAACAGAGTATTCATCAGATCATCCACATATTCTGAAAAAAAATATATTCAATAAAAATTAGACATCCATTTGACTACAGTATGAAATACAAATTTGACCCAAATTAACATAATTTGATAAAAGCTATGAAATGTGAAAGTTGAATGAAGACCAACCCTCCACCCACTGTAAATATCATATACAAGCCTAGAAAATGATACTAATATTTCTTATACTCACGGAAAGTTGGATTAACTTTCTTTGCTTGCAGTTTATATCCGCCTTTTTTGAATTTTGGGTAACTGATGATGAAGACTGGCTCACCATCACGATTCTGTGCCTGCTTGCGGCCTGCATTTTCATTAAAGTGCATTGCAGCTAAACAAAGTCTGTAATTAGAATATTATCACAATGATTTATTTTTGGACATATAAGTGATCTATCAGCAGAAACTCTATGTAATTGGCACTGTTATTGTCATGACGGCCGCTGGGCCGTCATCCCGCTCATCAGCTCCAGCTGCGCACAGACCAACAGGTGTTAATCAGCGGCTCTTAAAAGCCAGCGTCATGGACAGCCCGGCACGGAGTCGTCTGTCTTCCTCGACCGAGTATGAGCCAGAGCTTCGTTTCACAGCCAAGTCAAGAACGCCACGACAAGACCTACCACGTAAGAAGACTATTTGCTTTTCTACGCCTAATCTTTACCCCTGTGCACAGGTGGACTTCCCAGGCGGCGGACCGGTATCTCCAACGGACGGAGAATTACCCTCTCCTCCCCGGAGCTCCTCCTGGCCTTCGCTAATTCAGGAATTCTCTCCACTGCAGCTGCAGGTACTGTCACTCCCTCTGTCACAGGAGTCATTGTCACCACGGTTACGGACATTATCACTGTCACGGCTACGGGAACAACATCACAGCTGTCAGTGCAGTCATTGCTCTCGCCACGAACTCCACCACGGTTACTGGAGTTATCACCGTCACAGCTTCAAGTACCAGAATCACCACAGCTCACGGACATCGGGGAACAGCCAGATACAGTCAGAGACAACCTCAAGTAAGCTGCACACCTGCACTTGTCCTTTTGTGCTGAACAGCCTTAACGGTTTCTGCTTGTGTGTTCTAGGGTTGCCAGGTCGTCTTCTGTATCGCTCAGCTCCGGTGACCAGGCTGCTATATCTGCACTTACACTTGCACTACACTCACTCACACTTGACAATAAAGAATAACTATTTTGTATGTGTCTGTCTCTTGGGTCCTGAAACATGTCAGTTATTATAATTGCATTTCATATTTTTGGTCACATATTGCATCTCCTCACCTTGTCAACATTCCAAGGAATGAGAAGTGTACACTCTTTGGTGCAAAATGAATAATCAGACTGTGGAAAGCCTCCACATTTGAAGTTTGGTGCCCTGGACTCAGCTTTCGCACATCCCTGAGGACCCGTGTTTTGTTGATCATAACTTTTTCACAGCCCTTTGTGCCTGAAATAAATTGTAGGTGTGAGATATGTCACCAAAAATGATGAAAATCAATGGGATAATTTTTATATATAATACATGCACTGTTTCATTGTGTGAAACTGTTTTTTGTGTTAGGTTGCAGTCTCTCAGGAGCTGTGGGATCGTATGTAGTGCTCGCATCTTTGTACTGGTTGATGCGCAGGCAGCAGAGCAGCACGCCGTTCAGCCGGAAAAAAGCAGAGGACAAGGGTAACGGGCACCACACCGAGACAGGGATAATCAGTGATAATGTTGCTTACTTGCAGGGACAGGTGGCTGGCGTCGGCAGCTGACGAGGCGCAGGTGTGCGCGCAGCTGGAGCCGTGAGTCGTGACACAAATTGCATCTTATTCTCGAAATCGCTGTCAATGAAATGTCTACTGCACATGTTGAGTGATTTACCGACATCATTCCAATTTTTTCGCGTTTTCTGAACGAATTTCACCCATGCCGTTCTGATTTTCCCAGGGACGGGAAATTCATAAACACTCACCGCATGCTCCTCTGATATACCGTCGCACCACCCGTAGACAACACAACGCCAAACCATAATTAATTCGATTACTGAAATCCTAATCTTAATAAATAATCTATTTGTAATCCACAAGTACTCCGAGAAATATCCGTAATCGCCGATTTTAAAACGTAAACAAGCAATGTCCGCCGAGCGTGTGCGTGTCTCTCCCTGAAATTACGTCACACAGTCAGTGGCCATCTTAGCCGCTGATCGCTTGGCTGAGTCAGACAGCTCTCAAGGACAGCGTACTTCAAGAGCGCATTGTCACCTTATGCGACATTTGTTGACACCAAAACATGTGCGGTTCAAATTAGCTCGTCTCACACAAAAATTTAAGATATGATTTAGCGATATTGAATTTTCGTCCGGCCGACGCCTTTAAAGGGTGACAAGTAGTCACTGTGCTGTGACCATTGTGGGTTTTTCTTTCATTAACAGAGGGGTACCAACAATTTTGTCCACGTGTGTGTGTTTGGAGTATTTATTCCTTTAGTTTTTGTTTAAATTGTCCAAGCTTTGTACATGATTTTAATTCAGGTCCAAAAGCGTTCCACAGTCTGACACCTTGCACTGAAACACAGTGTTGCTTGGTAGTAGTTCTCAGACCCAGAACTCACTGGAGAGACAACGTCTCCCAGTTGGTCTGGGAACACCTTGGTATCCTCTCTGAAGATCTGGAGCAGGTGGTTGAGGAGAGGGAAGTCTGGGCTTCTCTGCTTGAACTGCTGCCTCTGTGACCCGGACCTCTGGAAAAGTGGTAGAAGATGGATGGATGGATGTCATGTATGGGAGCATTAATGAATGATACAGAGTCTATAGTGTGGGTTGATTCAGCAAAATATTTCACTCTGCGCAGTATTGTGACTGATTTGCATATTTTACCTTTAATATAATTAATATGTGACTTCCAACACAGTTTATTATCAGTTATTACACCAAGGATTTTAATTTTGGAGACCCTTTCAATCTCTACACCATTTATACTGAGTTTAAATACTGAGTTGTTGTGATGGTGTGAAATAACGTTATCAATAAAATTTAGCCACCGCTGTGTCGCCCTGCTTTCAAGTGTGGGTGGTGTTTTGTGCTTGTATTGCTAAAATATAAAAGGAAGCACTACAATGGGTCTCAAATATTTGTAATGTGTTCTATTACTGAATGAGTTTAAAGATGAAATACTATACACATATAAACTAAATTCTAATGGTGACTGAACAGCTCCCATTCCCCAAGGTGCAAGATACACTATTATGACTAGAACTCATAAAGGATCACAGAAATGATCTGATAAAAATAAATAAACAAGCAGTTTATTTTATGGTGGCTATTATTGGATGTGCCATTCATTTTCAATTACTCTGTAATTAATATTCACACACATAAATCTCAGTTCAGTCCCTTTCATATTAAGTGGAAATTGTGCTCCTTTAAATTTGGCACTTTACCTAAACTTTAACTTAAAGTGAGGTATTTTTTTGCGTGCATGGAAAGAAAATCCTACAGACACATATAGCGCGATTGTCTGCAAGTGTGAATGACCTGTTCCACGAGCAAATGTACGTTTTTTGGTCTGTGGCTGTTTAAATTGAATTCTTTCCTCCCGAAAATATCATTTTTGAATATTAATTACAGCTAAATGGGAGCAGTTTCGATGCCGACATTTCACATCCTAATATACGTGTTCTATACACCATCGGCTTTTACGTATCCGAATACCTCGCTTTAAAAAGCAAAAGATTTGACTATAAATATGATGTGTGTTTACCTGTCAAAATACATTGGTGTCAAAACGTCGCCATTCTGAGCAGATCCTGTTTGGACTCTACAATGAAATACACAAAAATTAAGTTCATGCACAGCACGAAAGTGCAACATGTAAAAAAAAAAAAAATAAAATAAACTTTTTACCAGGATTACAACTAGCTTATTTCATCAGATATTGTCCAACACAAAAAAACAACATACAAGGACGGACATAGCATTAAGCTAGGTCGTTTAAACACAATTAAGTTTTCGTCTGTCCTAAGTGAACTTTCCACTGTTGGAAAAAATAACATAAAGCATGAATATCACATCACTCACCGTCCTGTATATCACAATATCACGGCTTCAACTGCTGAAGTTGGGTGCATCGCGGCTGCACATTCAATTCAATTCGGGTGGCTGGGGCTAATTCCCGGTGCGTCTCCGTGTAATTTCTGGTGCGTCTGTTTGTGCGCCCCACTGCAGGCTCAGTCTGCTTCCCTCTGCATTCTCTCATCAGCCGAAACACACAGGAAACTCTGCTGGACTGCGGTGTTAGATTTCTGCTGATTTCTGTTAAGCCATTCTATCACAATATCACGGCTTCAACTGCTGAAGTTGGGTGCGTCGCAGCTGCACATTCAATTCAACTTGGGTGGCTGGGTCTAATTCCCGGTGCGTCTCCGTGTAATTTCTGGTGCGTCTGTTTGTGCACACCACTGCAGGCTCAGTCTGCTTCCCTCTGCATTCTCTCATCAGCCGAAACGCACTGGAAACTCTGCTGGACTGCAGTGTTGGATTTCTGCTGATTTCTGTTAAGTCATTCTCTCGTTGTAGGTTTATAATATCACTTGTTCGCGGGCTCACTGACGAAAAATTGCAAATGGCGACCAGCAAGCAATTCTCAAAGTCAGTGTAACGCCCATGTAACGCCCACTCTGATGACGCTACGCACAGACCAATGAATGGCCAGCAACGGCGTGACGAAACGGGGCTGGTACCCTTCGGACCTGCTTTTTACGGTGCCAAAAAAAGTGTCGGTAAAACTGGAACTGTTCCGAAAAAGGGAACTGTGAGGCCTTTGGGTTCCGAGTGGGAAACCGGACAATGGAGGCCGATCGGGGCCAAATGGGGCCTTTGAGTTCCAAGTGGAAAAGCGCCTTTTGAGGCCCTCAGTGGCAAAAAGTCTGTTTTAACTGACTTACTGGGCGTGGCCGCTAGGGGCGCAGTGGTACGCAGTAGGTTCCAGAACATCGCACTAATGGATGCTCCATCTCATTTTTTTCTTTGGTTTGGAGAGGAAGAATGGTCAGAGGAGGATGATCCACTCTCTCAGCTCCGAAGATGGGCGGCTGATCCATGAGTCTGCAGAGATCCGTCGCTTTGCAGCTGCTTTCTATAAAGATCTCTTTAAGAAAGTGTTTGTTGAGAAACCGCATGTGCTGAGTCATTTTTTGACAGACTTGCCGAAGGTGATGGCTGGAATGAATGCAGAGCTGGACAGTGAGATCACTCTGCAAGAACTAGCAGTGGCTGTCCAATCTCTTCAGTGTGGAAAAGCCCCAGGGATAGATGGTCTACCATCGGAGTTCTACAAGACGTTTTGGTCTGAGATATGTGAGGACTTGCTGGAAGTACTGTCTGACAGCCTGCGGAAGGGTCACCTGGCCCTAAGTTGTAGGAGAGCAGTCCTCACCTTCCTTCCCAAGAAAGGTGACTTGAAAGACATTAAAAACTGGTGTCCAGTGGCCCTCCTCTGTACTGACTACAAAATTCTCTCCAAAGTGTTGGCTAACACACTGAAGAAGGTGATGGAGCAGGTCATACATGTAGACCAGACCTACTGTGTACCTGGTAGGTTGGTTACAGACAACATTTTTTTTTTAATTCATGATGTTTTGGACCTCCAGGCGTTTGACCGACTTGTTCCATTGTTTTCTGGACTGTAACAGAGTGCAATTGTTGTTTGTTTTTTTGGGGAAAGCTGTTCTATCTGTTTGGAGAAGTCTTTTCCCTGCAGATTGTTATCTTGGGTTTCCCATATAAACAGAGAAGCAAGAAAAAAGTGAACTGTTAAATTTTATCCAGGGTCAGGCTCAAATGGCTATTTATGTTAGCAGGAAAAGAATAATTGAACAAATGCTGGACTGTAACATTAAAGACATGCTGGTAAACATGATCAAGACTTGAATAATGATTGATTACAATTACTATCATCTGATGCAAAATGTTTGAACTTTTGAGGCTATGTGGTGCTTTAAGCACATCCTGTGTTGTGTTAAGGAGGGGGAAATTACCTGTGGTGTGGTTCTGATGTAAGAAGCAAGTTTTTGTTTTAATTTTCTTGGTTTAGTTGCTTGTATCTTTGATTTCTTGTCAGTGAACTAATTTACTTTTCATTGCTTCTTTTAGTTGGAGTGTTTTTCTGTTGAACTTGTGACAATAAAGGTGTGTTGAAAAATCAAATCAAAAATCTCTCTCTCTCTCTCTCTCTCTCTCTACATAATACAATATTTTTTTTAAAATATATATTGTATGTTTTTTTTTTTTGTTTTTGGCATGTGGGAGGAAACCGGAGAAATCCCGGAGTAAACCCAGACAGACACAGGGAGAACATGAAAACTCCGGGATTTCTCCGGTTTCCTCCCACATGCCAAAAACATGCAAGTTAGGTTAATTGGCATCAAACTGGGGATTCTAAATTGTCCTTAGGTATGACTGTAAGAGTGAATGGTTGTCTGTCTCTCTGTGTTGGCCCTGCGATGGACTGGCGATCTGTCCAGGGTGGACCCTGCCTCCTGCCCAAAGATGCTGGGATAGGCTCCAGCCCCTCCACAACCCGAAAAGGATTAAGCGGAAGAAGATGGATGGATGTATATATTGTATGTTTACAAAATCATGCATTTTATTTAAAAAATATATCCAATACACAATAATTGAAAAAAAAAAAAAACTTCAGTTATTTCAGTTTCATTTTAAGGTGTAATGGCAGAGAGCTCCAACAATGGGACTGAAGAGTCTAGTCTTTAAGTGTTGCTGAACAAATAATGAAGCGTCAGGAGAAATGATATGTTCCCCTCTGGCAAACACAAACACCAACGCAAACATCTACATATGTATTGTAACTTTCACTTTAAACTGCAGTAAGTTCCCTTAATGCACCACAGTGAAGTTCAACGCCCAACACCAGGGATGGGCGATACCAGCATTTTTCCTTTCAATACGATACCATTAGTATATGGGACTTTTTCTTTGATACCAATACCGATACTTTTTGCCCCTTAAAGGAAAATCACGATTGCAGTTTCATTTAAATGCAGCATATCTCTGTCTCTCGCTCTGTGTGTGTGTGTGTGTGTGTGTGTGTGCGTGCGTGCGTGCGTGCGTGCGTGCGTGCGTGTGTGTGTGTGTGTGTCTGTTCATCAGATATCTCCCAAACCATTCGTCAGACTGACCTTCGATTTTATAATTGCTTTGCTGAGGTTACGAGGGTGTGCATCCCCGAGTATGGAGTCGCTCAGTCAAAATATGTAATTTTTATCAATAAAAATTTTCACTTCTACCGTTGTTCTTATTATTCTGATGTAATGCTGTCACAAGTCCGCATGGGGTCATACGTAGTCATCCATTGTTGTTTGTCAACTGGCATTAGGGATGGGTGATACTGTGGGGGCATGGTGTGTGGGTTTCTCCACCCAGAGAGGCAAGGGGATGGGAGAACAATGGACCAAAGGAGGAAGTGTCACCAGGGAGTACCAAACGGGACAGTTAGGGCTATGCACCCCCCATGGGAGGGCAAGAATCGCCTGAGCTGTGGAGAGAAGAAAGGTATGAAAGTGGCACCGGTGTATGTTATGTTAATGTGCCACACATTCCTTTGTTAAACAACAATGCATAATGGTCGGAAGCTCTGGGTCTCCATGCAATGGAATAAAGATATAAAAGGGGAATGCACAGAGACCCAAGAAGCACAGTAGCTCAGCAGAGCTCAGTATCGCAGTTTTGCTGTTTGCTGTTATGTTGTTGGAGAAACAATAAAGCCTTGTGTCGTTCAGCTCGTTGCCTCAACTATTCTTTTCTCCACAATACCAGCATTTTTCCTTTCGATACGATACCATTAATTTATGGGACTTTTTCTTTCCAATAGTGTTTTCCCCTTAAAAGAAAATCACATGATTGCGGTTTCATTAACAAAATTATTGCAAGGGCAACGTGAATAAAACTCATGAACATAAATACTTAAAAGAAATGCTAATAAAATGATAAAATAGAACAATGACAAAGTAAATAAAATGAAATATAATTCAATTATAATAAAAGTACTAAAAGTAATTACTACTTAAAATGAATGCAAAATTAATTCAATTTCTTAATTTGGTGACAATTCTCAGTCATCCAGGTGGGTAAGTATGCTGTATGAAAGCTCAGTCAAGTCAACTGGATTCAAATATTTTTTACTTCTGAAATATTTCATCCAGATTCTATGGTAATACCAAGCAGCGTATATGTGGAATTTATTTTTTCACAATGTTTTTCTTAATTTTTATGTTATTATTTATTTATTTATTTTACACTATCCATCCATCCATCCATCTTCATCCGCTTAATCATTTTCGGGTCGCGGGGGGGCTGGAGCCTATCCCAACATCTTTGGGCGAGAGGCAGGGTCCACCCTGGACAGATCGCCAGTCCATCACAGGACCAACAAAGAGAGACAGACAACCATTCACTCTCACAGTCATACCTAAGGACAATTTAGAATCCCTAGTTTGATGCCAGTTAACCTAACTTGCATGTTTTTGGCATGTGGGAGGAAACCGGAGAAATCCCGAAGTAAACCCATGCAGACACGGGGAGAACATGCAAACTCTACACAGATCATTGTTGGTTGGTGGCTGGGATTGAACCCAAGATCCCCCCGCCAAGGGTGAGTTGCTGTGCTGGGGCAGTGCGAACCACTCCGCCACCGTGCTGCCCTACAAACTTAAATAGTGCTTATTTTGTTTATTTTTCAAAATTATGCTGTTTGCTATCACCATAGCATTTGGATACATGGTGTAACATTCCAGAAGTAATGCTTCTTCTGCCATCCGTGACGCTGCTCTGCTCGCTCTGCTCTGCACCGGAGTCAGTGAGTGCTCAGGCTGCCAATGTGCAGTGATATGCTGCCATAATCATGAGACACGCCAGACAATCTCACAAACATGCCTGGGCTGGTTTTTCCACCGGTTTTCACATATAAATTTAATGCCTAACTCTCTCAGAAGTGAAAATAAATTGCATGTTTTGTATTAACACACTGGTGTCGCAATACAAGTATGGTAAATGGTAAATGGCATTCACTTATATAGTGCATTTTACTCATCTCTGGATGACTAAAGCGCTTTACAGATCCTGCTATCCATCCATTTACACACTGATGGCATGTGTGAATGTAATCCATAGTTCATGAGGTGCTAAGGTCAGTAATTGTCTCTTGGTTATGGTGTGGAGGATCAAAATAAGTGCAGACAGACACGGCGAACTTAAGTTTAAAAGGGTGCTTTATTCATCCTCCATCACGAGGCTCGCCCAGCACTGTGGCAGCATGCTGGAGCAAGCCCTGCATCTCTAGGTAAGCAACAAGCAATGCGAGTGATCAAAAAGAGAGAGAGCAAGAGCTATGCAGTCAGTTTATATACCCAGCTACAGACAATGCATGCATGGCATATTAGCATCACAGTATACAGCAGGAAAGCATGGACATTTGCATTAGAGTCACACATATCAGCCGCAGGATTACTGGTGCCGGAATTCCTTTCTGTTCCGGAGCTGCAGGACAAAAGAGGGTGCGAGGCGCATCTGCATAATGATCAGTCCAAACCTCTCACTGTTCTGATAATTGCTCACGCTGAGCGCTCTGCCAGTCCCGTAGGCTGTGGGGGTCACAACACCGCCCCCCCCGAGGGCTCAGCAGGGGGCTGAGGCGTCGATCGGCCGGCTTTGAAAGAGAGCTGCGGGAAAAACTCTGTGCGGGGGGGGTGGGGGGGGGGAGATGTAGCAAGTGCCGGCCCGGGACAGCAAAATTGTCCGGGCCGCGCAAAAATTGCATGTGGATCCGTGATGCTGAGGGGCTTTCCTGTTGAACGTGGCGGAGATCCACAGCGGCTGTGCGAAGAAGAAAAAAATTGTCTCTTGACTCCTCATTCTATTCTCTGAGTGCACTGTGCTGATTTGATTTGACCTTGTCTTTTGTGCCCCGTGTTTACATTCCTCCTGACGAAGATAAGCGGAAGGAGCGGCTCTGCCTGCTAACCCAAACAAGACACAGTTGTTATTGTTTCAACAGATGAACGCTCAAGGACAGTGCACCATGTGACAATTTACCACCTGCAAGCAGAGCGAGAGACGCTAGACTGTTTAGATCACATGACTTTAACATCTATCCACTGCCAGGAGACGCCCTCTGCTGTTCACTAGCAATTGACACACCTACACTTGCACTCAACATTACACTACTGACACAATTACTGATATACGTATATTCACAATACACTGACTCTCTCAACTACTGCTTTGTCATTGTGTGATCTATTGTCTGCTAATTGTGCATTTGAGAGTTTTTTTTTTCTTGTAATCAAAATTTTGGTCATAAATGAGCTCTATTTTGATCAACAATGCATTTTTTCTCTCTCCTATTGTGTTTTTCTCTATCCTTCCCCCCTCCCCCCCTCTTCACCCCACCCATTCGACTGGCGCCTTTGGGCTGCCCCGGCTATGGGATGCGCTTACTGAGCGCGCCCAATGTCAAGTCAAATTTCAATTCTCCTGTATGTATTACGTATGGTAGTATTGACAATAAACCTTATTCATTCATTCATTCATTCATTCTTGCGGCTCGGTCCTGCGAGGATGCGTAGCGGCTGTGAAGAAAAACAGAAGCTGAAGCTATGTGAAGGACTTGGCGGTTTGGCTTTAGGTGCAGGCGCAGCCCTAAAGCCTTCGGGGACAGCAGACGGCTGAATTCCCGTGTTCGCCGTAGCTGAGACCCATACAAAGTCCTGTGTGCGGGCTACGTGTCTGCTCCAGGTGCGTGAGCAGCCCTGAAGGTTCCGAGGGTGATGATCGACCGTGTTCTCGGGCACGCGCAGCAGTGGGGAACAATGTATAAGTCTGTAGAGCCGGCTTGTCTCTGGTGCGTGGCGTGCACTGCGGCCACGTACCTTCCAGCTGCACTGTTCTCATAACCCCCCGGTGTGCGTGCGGGGCTTCTGTGCATGGCAGGTCCGCTGTCGCGAGGCGAGTCAGGGTCGGGGAGCTTGATGGAAATCAACGCAGTCGGCGCCGATGGTCTTCCCTGTTCAGGCTGCTGCTGTTGTTCGCTCATGTCGGGTCACGGTGCGTTCTGGTCCAAGCGCTGCGTTCTCCATCCGGCACTGGAGTCATCATCGTGGAGATAGGACCCGGTGCGCGAGCGCTCGTGTGGATGTGAAGGATGTGGGCGATCCTCTGTCTCTGGGATCCAGAGTGCGGTGAGAGGGAGCAGGCGATCTTTGTCCCTCGGCAGGTCCCAGCGTGGAGGTCCAGAATTTCAGGCGAGGGTCGCACCATGACGCTTCTGAGGCTTTCCCGGTCGTGGATGATCTCCGGGGTGTTCGCCTGGTGTTCTTTTCTTTGGGGTCACCAGTGTGGAGGATCAAAATAAGTGCAGGCGGACACGGCGAACTTAAGTTTAAAAGGGTGCTTTATTCATCCTCCATCACGAGGCTCGCCCAGCGCTGTGGCAGCGCGCTGGAACAAGCCCTGCGTCTCTAGGTAAGCAACAAGCAATGCGAGTGATCAAAAAGAGAGAGGGAGCAAGAGCTATGCAGTCAGCTTATATACTCAGCTACAGACAATGCATGCATGGCATATTAGCATCACAGTATACAGCAGGAAAGCATGGACATTTGCATTAGAGTCACACATATCAGCCACAGGATTACTGGTGCCGGAATTCCTCTCTGTTTCGGAGCTGCAGGACAAAAGAGGGTGTGAGGCGCATCTGCATAATGATCAGTCCATACCTCTCACTGTTCTGATAATTGCTCACGCTGAGCACTCTGCCAGTCCCGTAGGCTGTGGGGGTCACTACAATGGCACTAATTTTCTTTTAATGCCGGGGCACCCTTTCCCTACCTGTTGTTTAGTCTTTTATGTTAAAGTGAAATTATTCAATCTGTTTAGATTGTTCCTGGGTATATTTCAACAGTAACTTGACATCGCTATAGCTAACGCCATAGCAAGTCATAGCACCTAACACCGATACAAAAAAGCGACTCTGTCCCCCATGATTGGGGCTCGCCAGAGGAACTAACCGAGGCAACAGTTGGACTGGAGCCGGATCGGAGTTCAAGTACAGCGGCGGTAGGAGACGGGGACCAGTGGAGAAGCAGCCGGGGCCCCAACTGGATTAGAGCTGGAATGGGAGCCCAGTTACAGCGGCAGGGCTCAGCGAAGACGGCGGTAGGTGGTGGGGCTCAACGAAGGATCTACCGGGACCCCAGCTGGACAGGAGCAGGATTGGAGCTCAACTACAGCGGCGGAGGCGGTGGGACTCAGTGGAGGAGCTGCCGGTACCCCGGCTGGACAGGAGCTCAATTGCAGCGGCAGTAAGCAGCGGGACTAGCAGCGGAGGGGGCTAGCTGAGGCCCAGTTGGATTCGAGGTCAGTCGGATCGGATACCGGCAACACCAGCAGAGATTGTTTTACTATCAACAGGTCAGTAAAAATGCCACCAAAGAAGGAGGAAATGGAAGAGATCAAAAAATCTCTGAACTTCTTGTCAGAAGAACTGACCAAAGTGGCCAGTCAACAGGTTGAAATATTAGGGCTAATGGAAGAAGTCAGAGAATTAAAATTAACAATTAAGGAAAAAGACAAAAAAATTGCAGACTTGGAGCGACGCATCGAGGATCTTGAATAATGTTCTATTCAATTCAATTCAATTCAATTCAACTTTATTTATATAGCGCCATTTCACAAAAACAGTCATCTCATAGCACTATCAACTGTAGGGGGGAACCCCCACAGTTGCAGAAAGACCCCAGCAATCAGGCGATCCCCTGTGAGCAAGCACTTGGCGACGGTGGAGAGGAAAAACTCCCTTTTAACAGGAAGAAACCTCCAGCAGAACCAGGCTCAGGGAGGGGCAGTCATCTGCTGCGACTGGCTGGGGGGTGAGGGGACAGAGAAGATGAAAAGAACAGACATGTAGAGAGCAAACAGCACGATGGGGACTCAATCTATGGGAGAGAACAAACAAATGTTAATGACCAGCAAAAAAAAAAATATTTCATAGAGAGTAAGGAAAGGAGTGAGGCCCAGTGCATTACTGGAGGTCCCCCGGCTGACTAAACCTATTAGCAGCATAACTAAGGGAGGGTTCAGAAACACATGATCCCTCCCTAATTGTAGGCTATATCAAAAAGGTAGGTTTTAACCCTAATCTTAAAAACAGAGATCGAGTCTGACTCCCGAATCCAGATTGGCAGCTGATTCCACAGGAGAGGAGCTTGATAACTGAAGGCTCTGCCTCCCATTGTACTTTTGGAGATTCTAGGTATTACAAGTAGTCCTGCATTTTGGGAGCGTAGTGCTCTGTTAGGATAATATGGTAGTATCAGATCTTTTAAATAAAAAGGAGCCTGATTGTTTAGAGCTTTGTAAGTAAGAAGAAGAATTTTAAACTTAATTCTAAACTCTATGGGAAGCCAATGAAGGGAGGCCAGAACCGGAGAGATATGATCTCTCTTTCTAGTACCTGTTAAAACTCTTGCTGCAGCATTTTGGATCAGCTGAAGACTTTTTAAAGATGTTTTAGGACAACCTGATAATAAAGAATTACAATAATCTAATCTTGAGCTAACAAAAGCGTGGATCAGTTTCTCAGCATCACTCTGAGACAAGATGCTCCTAATCTTGGCAATATTACGCAAATGATAGAAGGCAGTCTTAGAAACAAATTTAATATGTGAATTGAAGGACAAATCCTGATCAAAAATAACTCCAAGGTTCCTCACAGAGCTATTAAGAGAAAGAGTAACTGCATCCAAACTGAAAGTTTGATTTGGAAAGGAATTTCTAAGGTTTTTTGGACCAACAAGAATGACTTCAGTCTTATCTGAATTTAATAGCAGGAAATTACAAGTCATCCAAGCTTTGATTTCCTTAAGACAGGCTTCTAACTTGGCTAATTGATTACTATCATCTGGCTTCATTGACAGGTATAATTGTGTGTCATCTGCATAACAATGAAAATGTATACAGTGCTTTCTAATAATGTTGCCTAACGGAAGCATATATAAACTAAAAAGAGTAGGGCCTAGCACAGATCCCTGTGGAACTCCATGACTAAGCTTTGAGTTGAAAGAAAACTCATTATTTACATGAACAAACTGGAACCTATCAGATAAATAAGATCTAAACCACTGCAACGAAGTTCCATTAAGTCCAACATAGTGTTCTAATCTATCAAGTAGAATATTATGATCGATAGTATCAAAAGCTGCACTAAGGTCTAAAAGGACAAGTACAGAAACTAGTCCATTATCAGATGCAATGAGGAGGTCGTTAGTGACCTTCGCTAAGGCTGTTTCAGTACTATGATGGATTCTAAACCCAGATTGAAACTCTTCAAGTAAACCATTTCCCTGCAGGTGGTCGAATAATTGCGTAGCAACAACTCTTTCTAAGATTTTTGAAATGAAAGGGAGATTAGAGATTGGTCTATAGTTAGCTAAAGCTCCTGGATCTAGCGTTGGCTTTTTGAGTAAGGGTTTAATTACAGCTGTTTTAAAAGCCTGCGGTACATGGCCTAAAGTTAATGAAGAATTGATTATATGAAGAATAAAGCTACCAATAAGTGGGAAGACTTCTTTAAATAACCTAGTAGGAATAGGGTCTAAAAGACAAGTTGAAGGTTTGGATGAGGAAACTATTTTGTCTAACTCACAAAGGTCGATTGGAGTAAACTCATCAAGACAGACATCAAAAGAAGGAGTTGTAGTAGTTACAGTATTTAAGTTAACTGTGGGAAGAATCTGATTGATTTTATCTCTGATGGATGAAATTTTATTATTGAAAAAGTTCATAAAGTCCTGACTAGTAAGCTCTAAGGGAATGCTAGGATTGACAGAGTCCTGACTCTTTGTCAACCTGGCTACAGTACTGAAAAGAAACCTGGGATTATTCTTGTTCTCTTCTATTAATGCAGAGTAATAACTTGTTCTAGCTTTTCTAAGAGATTTTTTATAAATTAAAAGATGATTTCTCCAAGCTAAATAGATCTCATCTAAATTAGTAGAGCGGCATTTTCTTTCTAATTGACAAGTCTTCTGTTTTAAGCTACGAGTTTCTGTGTTGAACCAAGGAGTTAGAAATCTCTGATTAGACTTTTTCTTTTTTAAGGGGGCCACCAAGTCTAGAGCCTGATGCAGAGAAGCTGAAACACTATCCACCATGTTATCAATTACAGAAGGAGCAAGCTGTCTATAGCTTATTTCCGTTGTGTTGACACATGGCATAGAGGAAACAATCTGCATAAATTTGGAAACAGCATCATCTGAGAGGCATCTACTGTAATAATATTTTTCTTTAGGAGCCAAATAGTCAGAAATGGTAAAATCAAAGGTTAACAGACAATGGTCTGACAGTACAGGGTTATGAGGAGACACTACAAGATTTTCTATTTCTATGCCATATGTCAGAACAAGGTCCAATGTATGGTGGAGGTAATGAGTAGAATTTCCTACTTTCTGAGAAAACCCAATCGAGTCTAATATTGAATTAAATGCCACATTAAGGCAGTCACTATCTACATCCACATGTATATTAAAGTCCCCTACTATAATTATTCTATCAGATTTCAGCACTAAATCAGCTAAGAAATCAGCAAATTTGGATAAAAATTCTGAGTAGGTTGATGGGGGACGATAAACTATGGCAAATAAAATTGGGTTTAACCTAAAATTGCTAAAGTGCCCAATACTGAGGACCAGGCCCTCAAAGGAATTATAACATGTTTTTTGCTTTACATTAACTAGTAATTTGGAATGGTAAATTGTTGCTACTCCTCCTCCACGACCAGAACTTCTGGGATTTTGACAGTTTAAATAACCAGAGGGAGTTGATTCATTTAAACCAACATAATCCTCTTGCCCTAACCAAGTCTCTGTAAGGGAAATTAAATCAATCTGATGATCAATTAACAGATCATGGACTAACAGAGACTTGGGAGTTAGAGACCTAATATTTAGTAAACCACAATTAATTTTTAAATTATGAGGAGGAACAGAGGCCAAATCATTCAATTTAGAGGCTTTATGTTTAATTTGAGTTTTACCAATGTTTTGCTTTATCACTTTGGGATGCTTATGCATGATATTTTTATTTACTTTGGAGGGAGCAGACAACGATTCTCTGATGGGGAAGACAGGGGCTAAGCTTAGGGGTGGCCGATGAAGAGGAGCTGCAGAGAGGCGTGTAAGACTGCGACTCTGCTTCCTGGTCCCAACTCTGAGTAGTCATGGTTTTGGAAATTTGGATAAAAAAGATGCCAGATTGTTAGATAAATGAGAAGCACCATCCAAAGTGGGATGAATGCTGTCTCGTCTCATAAGACCAGGTTTTCCCCAAAAAGAGCTCCAATTGTCAATGTAGCCCACATCATTTTTAGGACACCACACAGACAGCCAGCGGTTCAAGGATGACGAGCGACTAAACATGTCATCACTGGTCAGATTGGGGAGGGGCCCAGAAAATACTACAGTGGCAGACATCATTTCTCATATGGATGATCTAATTAGAAGTGGACTAGACATTAAATACCAATCATATGCTCATGCTACAGCAGGAATGAGAGGTGAGGAGGCTCCCCTGAGTGAATCAGTCTCCCTGGAAAACCAGGTGCTTCAGTTCCTTGAAAGTAGAAATATAAAGGTTGAAGCAAATGCAATTTCAGCCTGTCATGCTTTACCCAGAAAAGATAATAAAACAAAGAAATCAATTGTGATGTGTTTTGTGAACAGAAGGGTAAAGAATGACATACTGAGGCAGGCCAGAAAGCTACGGGGAAGAGAAGTTTACTTAAATGAACATTTAACAAAGACTAATGCTGAAATAGCACGGCAAGCAAGGATGCTGAAAAGACAAAATAAGATACAGGCAACATGGACAAGAAATTGTAGAGTTTGGATCAAACTAAATGGAACACCTGAGGAAGCAAAGGCCATAATAATCAGAGATCTTACTGACTTAAATAAATATAGATGAACACTGATTAAGAAAATTAAGAGACTATGATAATCCATATCCACACACGGCAAAAATAGTTCTTTTGTGACATACCATGTCAACGTACTTAAATAAATAAATAAATAAATAAACAAAAGAAACAAAAGACTTATGACTGACATGAGTAAACATCAATTATCACCAGTTGGAGGAAGTCATTTGACACAGAGTGAGGAAATTCAGACTCTGAAAATATGCCATTATGCTGAACATATCTACAAGAGATGGAGAATGATATTGATCCTGATAACCACTTTTTCCAATAATATTCATAATCATTGTGAATATTACACTGAAAAGCAATTCAAAAGTCAAGTGCAACTAGATGGTAAACTATCAATAATACACTTCAACAGCAGAAGTGTTAACAAAACCTTTCCACAGATTCAGGACTATTTAAAACAGCTAGACAGAAAATTTACAGCTATCGCAGTCTCTGAAACTTGGCTTAATGAAGAGCAGGCTCCTCTGATGGCAATAGAGGGATATCAGATGTTTCATATAAAAAACAGATCTCAAAAAAAGGGTGGTGGTGTTGCACTATATATTGATGACCTGTATAGGTGTAAGCTTGTAAATGGAATGTCCTTTGCACTACCAGGGATTTTGGAATGTGTTACTGTTGAGATCGACCAAGATAAAACAAAAAATCTAATTATAAGTTGTATATAATATCATAATATCGTATGATAATACGATAATATAATATCGTATTACATATTACATAATATCGTATTATAATATCATAATAATCGGTTCCGGTTCCGCCGGACCGGCGGCGCCACACGAGTCGGCTGCCTGTTGCAACAGCCTTTTTTTTATCTTCCTTCTTCTTTCTACACCTTCCACTCTGTATATATATCACGGACGCACGGATCGCCCCGGGGGTCTCCCGGGTCGGCGGACGGAGCCACGGTTTGCAGCGGGAGACGTTACAGCGGGGAGGAGCTAGTGCTAGCTAGCACTTGGCCGCCGCCCAGTGCTAATGGGAAACTCGACATACCGGGAGCTGTAGCGAAAACGAAGCGGGTGCCGGGCTGGAGTTTAGGCGGCGTGAAAGAAATATAAGACAGAATAATAAAGAGCGATGGCAAGAACCAAGCAGACCGCCCGTAAAATCTACTGGAGGAAGAAGCCCCCCAGGAGACAGCTAGCCACAGGGCTGCTCGGAGAGGCGCTCTGGCCACCGGCAGAGTGAAGAGGCCTCGCCGTCACAGGTCCGTGGCTCTGAGAGAGATCCGTCGCTACCAGAAATCCACGGAGCTGCTCATCCGTAAGCTGCCCGTCCAGCGCCTGGTGAGGGAGATCGCTCAGGACTTCAAGACCGTCCTGCGTTTCCTGAGTTTCGCCGTCATGGCTCTGCAGGAGACCAGCGAGACCCACCTGGTGGTCTCTTCTTCGCTAAGGGGGTCACCATCATGCCCAAAGACTTCCAGCTGGCCCGCTGCATCCGCGGAGAGAGAGCTTAGACTTTCTGCTGCACATCCACCAGCCATAATGCTCTGCACTGTGTGTCTATATATATACATTTATAGTAATATGGACATATGTTTACTAGATGTTGTTTTTTCTTGCCTTCTGATTGTTGCTCTGAGTGTTGCTATCCCTATGCTGTTGCAATCCTGGAATTTCCCCATTGTGGGACTAATAAAGGCTTATCTTATCTTATCTTATCTTATATATAGAATGCCGGGAACTTGCATTGAGACATTCAGAGATAAGTTAGTCGAGCTGTACAATAATATTACTAGTAAGAAAATGGTTGTAATTTGTGGAGATTTCAATATTGATTTACTAAATTCATTACAACAAAATGTAATTACAGAGTTCATGAATTCTATGTACACTATGAGTCTATATCCCACAATAACACGTCCCAGTAGAATCACAGTTCACACTGCTACACTTAGTGACAACCTGTTTGTTAATATTATTGATAAGCTCTGCACTGTGTGTCTGTGTGTGTGTGTGTGTATATATATATTTTATAGTAATATGTACATATGTATATTAGCTGCTCTTGCTTGCTTTTTTTGCCTTCTGATTGTTGCTCTGAGTGTTGCTATCCCTGTGCTGTTGCAATCCTGGAATTTCCCCGTTGTGGGACTAATAAAGGCTTATCTTATCTTATCTTATCTTATCTTAAGAAAATAGAAAGTGGATTATTGATAAATGATATAAGTGACCATTTGCCAATCTTTGCACTTATCCATGGCCACACAGGGGCCAATACTGAAAAAAATTTAAAATCTTTCAGATACAAATCACAAGATGCAATCAGTTCTTTTAAAGAAGATTTGCTGAAGCAAGACTGGACAAGAGTCTATGTATCAGATGTAAATGAAACCTATGACATATTTATAAACATTGTAACCACTCTTTATGAAAAAAAATGTCCATTAGTAAAGAAAAAGCTTAAACAGAAATTTGTTGACAAGCCGTGGTTAACCAAAGGATTACAAAAGGCGTGTAAAAAGAAAAATTCATTATATAAAGCTTTTCTAAAGAAAAGGACAAAAGAAGCAGAGCAGCAGTATAAAACATACAAAAATAAGTTAACATATATAATGAGATGTAATAAAAGATACTATTACAGTAAAGAACTGGAGAAAAACAGAGACAATATTAAAAATACATGGACAATACTTAACAATATTCTTGGAAATAAAAACAGAAATACAAGCTACCCAACCAATTTTTCAAAAAATAATAAAACGACTCAGAGTGTGAATGCAATTTCACCTGCAGATGAATTTAATAACTTTTTTGTTAACATTGGTCCTAATTTGGCTCAAGAAATACCCATTATGGCACCTATGGGTGATACAATAAGCAAAAAAAACTGCTATTGTGGGGCACATATGTTGGTTTCATATGCTCCACAGATATATTGCTGTATGCTTATTGTTTGCTTCACGTCTCAAGGGAACAAAGGGACTGAGCCTCCTAGGGGTAACAAGGAGGTGTGAGATCTGGCCTTTTGTTTCAGGGAGATGGCCTTGAGGGATTTCTTGACCACCGGAGACTAGGGGGTGGATGATGTTAAGATCGGAGGAAGTTACATTGTGACTGGGATTAAGTACCATGTGACTGTATGTTTGATTAAGTACCATGTGACTGTATGTTTGATGTCCTGGGTATAAGAAGGACAGATGTGGAAATATTCCTCCTCTTTTTCTGCTTTTGAATGTTGGAGAATGTGATTGTGAATAAAGCTGAACCTGAGGAATAAACTCAGCCTCGTCCTTTCCACACATCTCCACACTGGTGACCTTACGTCGTATCATGAGCAGAAGTAATTCTCCCGAGCCGGACTCGTCAGAAGCCAGCCTGACGAATGCCGCCACTTTCCAGCTGCCGGAATTCTGGCAGAACAGTCCGCGCTCCTGGTTTAACGCGGTCGAGGCACAGTTCAACCTCCGGAGGATCTCGAGAGACGACACAAAGTTCTACCATGTGGTTGCGAAGCTGGACAACCACACAGTCCAGAGGGTGGAGAGCCTGGTCAACCACCCACCAGACAGCGACAAGTACAGCACATTGAAGGCTGTACTTATCAGCCACTTCACCCCCTCGGTGCAACAGCGAGCAGAGGGGCTCCTGGTGTTGACGGAGTTTGAGAACGACAGACCCGCAGACCTGATGGGGAAGATGTTGAGGTTGAGAGACTCCGACGATGACAGCTTTATCTTCACCCACCTCTTCCTCAGGACCCTACCGTCAGCGGTGAGAGTGACCCTGGCCGGTTCACCTCTGTTGGCCCGACGAGACTACCACGAGCTGGGCCAGGAGGCGCAACGACTCGTCGACGCCCACAAACGGAGCGCGGCTTCGGCCGCGGCAGAAGAGCTAGGCGCAACGTCCGGAGATGGCATGGGGCCAGAGGCTGCAGCACCAGACTCACCGACGACGGCAGCAGCAAGGACCAGGCGACACGGAGTGGACGACGTCCTTTGCTTCTATCATCACCGCTTTGCAGAGAGGGCGCGCAAGTGCATTCCGCCGTGCCACTTCAAGCGCTCGGGAAACGCCAAGACCGGGGGTCGGTAGCAGCTGCGGCCCTCGGGGAGGAGAACAAGCTGCTCTACCTGAAGGATGCACACTCGGGGAGGCATTTCCTCGTGGACACAGGCTCCCAGCTTTGCTTCATCACGCCTTCCTACGCGGACCGGCTGGCTCCTTCCAGTGGTCCCCGGGTGTCAGCGGCGAACGGCTCAGCGATTAAGACCTTCGGTGAGAGGACTCTGCTTCTGTCTTTACAGGGCCGTTCATTCGAGTGGACTTTTGTCATAGCAGCAGTCAATTTCAACATGTTAGGGGCTGATTTTTTGTGCTCACATGGTTTGTTGGTTGATCTTGCTAACAGACGCCTGGTTAATGCATTCTCTTTTCATTCTATTCCCTGTACAGCTCGAGTGGCCCCGCCAACTGCACAAGCCAACTTCACAGCTGCAGGTGGTAAGTTCCACACACTCCTCACTCAGTTCCCAGCACTCACGGTCCCAACGTTTTCGGCGACAGTGGCTAAACATGGGGTGGAACATTTTGTTACTACCACCGGCCCACCCGTCTTTGCAAAAGCTCGGCGCTTGGACTAGCTAAACTGACCATAGCGCGCGAGGAGTTCGCCAACCTGGAAAGACTGGGCATCATCAGGCGTTCCAAGAGCCCTTGGGCTTCACCGCTTCACATGGTCCCAAAAGCTGATGGCTCGTGGCGACCTTGCGGTGATTTCCGCAGGTTGAATAACGCTACAGCGCACGACCGCTACCCGATCCCGCACATCCAAGATTTTTCGGTTCATTTGGCGGGGGCGCGCATTTTTTCTAAAATAGACTTGGTACGCGGTTACCACCAGGTTCTAGTGTGCGCTGAGGATATACCCAAAACAGCGGTAATAACTCCTTTTGGGCTTTTTGAGTTTTTGCGCATGCCGTTTGGGCTTAAGGGCGCAGCGCAGACGTTCCAACGCATGATGGACGTGGTCCTGCGCGATCTCCCTTTCGTGTTCGTCTACCTGGACGACATATTGGTAGCCAGCGCATCCGAAGACGAACACGAAAGCCACCTCACAGCAGTTTTCCGGAGGTTGGCAGAGCACGGGTTAATAATCAACCCAGCGAAGTGTCAGTTCGGGGTGGCGCAGATTGATTTTTTGGGGGCATCGCGTCTAACCAGAAGGAGCGGTCCCTTTGCCCGATAAAGTGCGCGCAATAACAAATTTTCCCCAACCACAAGCGGTCAAAGCATTACAGGAGTTTTTGGGAATGATGAATTTTTATAACTGTTTCCTCCCCCGCGCAGCGCAGCTCATGCAACCATTGTATGCTGCACTAAAAGAGCAAAAACCCACAAATAAAATCGAATGGTCTCCCGAGCGGGAGCGCGCATTCTCTCAAGTCAAATCAGCTTTGGCAAATGCTGCGTTGTTGGCACACCCAGTCCCAACGGCCCGCATGGCGCTCACTACTGACGCATCAGAAGTGGCCATAGGAGCGGTCGTTGAGCAGTATGTGGCTGGAGCCTGGCAACCGCTCGCGTTTTTCAGCAAGACCTTGCGCGATAGCGAGCGAAAATATAGCGCGTTCGACAGGGAGTTGTTAGCTCTACACTTGGCCATCCGCCACTTCCAATTCTGGCTGGAAGGATGCCGTTTCACCATGTTCGTGGACCACAAACCGCTGACTTTTGCGATGGCCAAGATTTCAGAACCTTGGTCGGGCCGGCAGCAGAGACAGCTGGCCGCGATATCAGAGTTTACCACCGATATCCAGCACGTGGCAGGTAAATATAATGTAGTGGCAGACTGCCTCTCACGTGCTGTGGTGGCTCCAGGCCCCATGGGGGCAGACTCTGCAGCCACGGCCGCGGACCAGGGTAGCGAGGAAGAAGTGCGCGTGGCCCTGGTCCGCGTAGGTATAGATTATGCAGCCATGGCCGCGGAGCAGGTTAGCGACACGGATGTGTGTGCGCTCCAGTCTGGACCAACAGGGTTAAGGCTGGAGAACAGGGTGCTGCAAGACGGTATGCCCCCCCTAATCTGCGATGTCTCCACTGGACGACCGCGTCCGGTGGTGCCAGCCGCGTGGCGCCGCCGCGTTTTTGACTCGATCCATTCTCTGGCGCACCCGGGAGTGCACGCGTCAGTCAAAATGGTAGGAGAGAAATTTGTATGGCCGAGCCTGCGTAAACAGGTTAGAGAGTGGGCAACAGCCTGCATGGCTTGCCAGCGTGCCAAAGTTCACAGACACACGAGGGCTCCCTTGGAGCCGTTTCATATTCCAGCTAAAAGGTTTGATCATGTCCACGTGGACCTTGTAGGCCCCCTCACGCCCTCACAAGGGTGCACACATCTTCTGACCATGGTTGACCGCACCACGCGCTGGCCGGAAGTAGTTCCGCTGTCGTCAACCACAGCCGAGGAGGTGGCGCTTGCGTTTTTAACAGCATGGGTAGCGCGTTTTGGAGTCCCGTCAGACATTACGTCTGACAGAGGACCTCAATTTGTTTCCGAGCTTTGGTCAGCGATGGCCCGCAGCCTAGGAGCAACGATCCATCGCACGACCGCGTACAACCCACAGGCTAACGGGCTATGCAAACGTTTCCACAGGTCATTGAAGGCGGCTCTCAGAGCGTCGCTTACAGATACAAATTGGGTGGACAAGCTACCATGGGTTTTATTGGGGTTGCGTTCTGCACCTGAAGAGGATTTAGAAGCCTCCCCAGCCAAGCTAGTGTTCGCACAGCCACTTCGGCTGCCTGGGGAATTTCTCCCAGATAATCCGGCGCCGGAGTGCTCCCCAGCTCAGCAGTTACAGAGTAGCACGGGCCCGAACACACTACCGGGCCCCGCGCACCACAGTTTTCCGCGTGTTTTTGTGCCTAAGACTTTAAGAAATGCAGAGTTTGTTTTTGTCAGACATGATGCACACAGCCCGCCCTTGCACCCACCTTATGTGGGTGCAAGGGCGACTAAGGTGACTTGAAAGACATTAAAAACTGGTGTCCAGTGGCCCTCCTCTGTACTGACTACAAAATTCTCTCCAAAGTGTTGGCTAACACACTGAAGAAGGTGATGGAGCAGGTCATACATGTAGACCAGACCTACTGTGTACCTGGTAGGTTGGTTACAGACAACATTTTTTTTTTAATTCATGATGTTTTGGACCTCCAGGCGTTTGACCGACTTGTTCCATTGTTTTCTGGACTGTAACAGAGTGCAATTGTTGTTTGTTTTTTTGGGGAAAGCTGTTCTATCTGTTTGGAGAAGTCTTTTCCCTGCAGATTGTTATCTTGGGTTTCCCATATAAACAGAGAAGCAAGAAAAAAGTGAACTGTTAAATTTTATCCTGGGTCAGGCTCAAATGGCTATTTATGTTAGCAGGAAAAGAATAATTGAACAAATGCTGGACTGTAACATTAAAGACATGCTGGTAAACATGATCAAGACTTGAATAATGATTGATTACAATTACTATCATCTGATGCAAAATGTTTGAACTTTTGAGGCTATGTGGTGCTTTAAGCACATCCTGTGTTGTGTTAAGGAGGGGGAAATTACCTGTGGTGTGGTTCTGATGTAAGAAGCAAGTTTTTGTTTTAATTTTCTTGGTTTAGTTGCTTGTATCTTTGATTTCTTGTCAGTGAACTAATTTACTTTTCATTGCTTCTTTTAGTTGGAGTGTTTTTCTGTTGAACTTGTGACAATAAAGGTGTGTTGAAAAATCAAATCAAAAATCTCTCTCTCTCTCTCTCTCTCTCTCTACATAATACAATATTTTTTTTAAAATATATATTGTATGTTTTTTTTTTTGTTTTTGGCATGTGGGAGGAAACCGGAGAAATCCCGGAGTAAACCCAGACAGACACAGGGAGAACATGAAAACTCCGGGATTTCTCCGGTTTCCTCCCACATGCCAAAAACATGCAAGTTAGGTTAATTGGCATCAAACTGGGGATTCTAAATTGTCCTTAGGTATGACTGTAAGAGTGAATGGTTGTCTGTCTCTCTGTGTTGGCCCTGCGATGGACTGGCGATCTGTCCAGGGTGGACCCTGCCTCCTGCCCAAAGATGCTGGGATAGGCTCCAGCCCCTCCACAACCCGAAAAGGATTAAGCGGAAGAAGATGGATGGATGTATATATTGTATGTTTACAAAATCATGCATTTTATTTAAAAAATATATCCAATACACAATAATTGAAAAAAAAAAAAAACTTCAGTTATTTCAGTTTCATTTTAAGGTGTAATGGCAGAGAGCTCCAACAATGGGACTGAAGAGTCTAGTCTTTAAGTGTTGCTGAACAAATAATGAAGCGTCAGGAGAAATGATATGTTCCCCTCTGGCAAACACAAACACCAACGCAAACATCTACATATGTATTGTAACTTTCACTTTAAACTGCAGTAAGTTCCCTTAATGCACCACAGTGAAGTTCAACGCCCAACACCAGGGATGGGCGATACCAGCATTTTTCCTTTCAATACGATACCATTAGTATATGGGACTTTTTCTTTGATACCAATACCGATACTTTTTGCCCCTTAAAGGAAAATCACGATTGCAGTTTCATTTAAATGCAGCATATCTCTGTCTCTCGCTCTGTGTGTGTGTGTGTGTGTGTGTGTGTGCGTGCGTGCGTGCGTGCGTGCGTGCGTGTGTGTGTGTGTGTGTGTGTCTGTTCATCAGATATCTCCCAAACCATTCGTCAGACTGACCTTCGATTTTATAACTGCTTTGCTGAGGTTACGAGGGTGTGCATCCCCGAGTATGGAGTCGCTCAGTCAAAATATGTAATTTTTATCAATAAAAATTTTCACTTCTACCGTTGTTCTTATTATTCTGATGTAATGCTGTCACAAGTCCGCATGGGGTCATACGTAGTCATCCATTGTTGTTTGTCAACTGGCATTAGGGATGGGTGATACTGTGGGGGCATGGTGTGTGGGTTTCTCCACCCAGAGAGGCAAGGGGATGGGAGAACAATGGACCAAAGGAGGAAGTGTCACCAGGGAGTACCAAACGGGACAGTTAGGGCTATGCACCCCCCATGGGAGGGCAAGAATCGCCTGAGCTGTGGAGAGAAGAAAGGTATGAAAGTGGCACCGGTGTATGTTATGTTAATGTGCCACACATTCCTTTGTTAAACAACAATGCATAATGGTCGGAAGCTCTGGGTCTCCATGCAATGGAATAAAGATATAAAAGGGGAATGCACAGAGACCCAAGAAGCACAGTAGCTCAGCAGAGCTCAGTATCGCAGTTTTGCTGTTTGCTGTTATGTTGTTGGAGAAACAATAAAGCCTTGTGTCGTTCAGCTCGTTGCCTCAACTATTCTTTTCTCCACAATACCAGCATTTTTCCTTTCGATACGATACCATTAATTTATGGGACTTTTTCTTTCCAATAGTGTTTTCCCCTTAAAAGAAAATCACATGATTGCGGTTTCATTAACAAAATTATTGCAAGGGCAACGTGAATAAAACTCATGAACATAAATACTTAAAAGAAATGCTAATAAAATGATAAAATAGAACAATGACAAAGTAAATAAAATGAAATATAATTCAATTATAATAAAAGTACTAAAAGTAATTACTACTTAAAATGAATGCAAAATTAATTCAATTTCTTAATTTGGTGACAATTCTCAGTCATCCAGGTGGGTAAGTATGCTGTATGAAAGCTCAGTCAAGTCAACTGGATTCAAATATTTTTTACTTCTGAAATATTTCATCCAGATTCTATGGTAATACCAAGCAGCGTATATGTGGAATTTATTTTTTCACAATGTTTTTCTTAATTTTTATGTTATTATTTATTTATTTATTTTACACTATCCATCCATCCATCCATCTTCATCCGCTTAATCATTTTCGGGTCGCGGGGGGGCTGGAGCCTATCCCAACATCTTTGGGTGAGAGGCAGGGTCCACCCTGGACAGATCGCCAGTCCATCACAGGACCAACAAAGAGAGACAGACAACCATTCACTCTCACAGTCATACCTAAGGACAATTTAGAATCCCTAGTTTGATGCCAGTTAACCTAACTTGCATGTTTTTGGCATGTGGGAGGAAACCGGAGAAATCCCGAAGTAAACCCATGCAGACACGGGGAGAACATGCAAACTCTACACAGATCATTGTTGGTTGGTGGCTGGGATTGAACCCAAGATCCCCCCGCCAAGGGTGAGTTGCTGTGCTGGGGCAGTGCGAACCACTCCGCCACCGTGCTGCCCTACAAACTTAAATAGTGCTTATTTTGTTTATTTTTCAAAATTATGCTGTTTGCTATCACCATAGCATTTGGATACATGGTGTAACATTCCAGAAGTAATGCTTCTTCTGCCATCCGTGACGCTGCTCTGCTCGCTCTGCTCTGCACCGGAGTCAGTGAGTGCTCAGGCTGCCAATGTGCAGTGATATGCTGCCATAATCATGAGACACGCCAGACAATCTCACAAACATGCCTGGGCTGGTTTTTCCACCGGTTTTCACATATAAATTTAATGCCTAACTCTCTCAGAAGTGAAAATAAATTGCATGTTTTGTATTAACACACTGGTGTCGCAATACAAGTATGGTAAATGGTAAATGGCATTCACTTATATAGTGCATTTTACTCATCTCTGGATGACTAAAGCGCTTTACAGATCCTGCTATCCATCCATTTACACACTGATGGCATGTGTGAATGTAATCCATAGTTCATGAGGTGCTAAGGTCAGTAATTGTCTCTTGGTTATGGTGTGGAGGATCAAAATAAGTGCAGACAGACACGGCGAACTTAAGTTTAAAAGGGTGCTTTATTCATCCTCCATCACGAGGCTCGCCCAGCACTGTGGCAGCATGCTGGAGCAAGCCCTGCATCTCTAGGTAAGCAACAAGCAATGCGAGTGATCAAAAAGAGAGAGAGCAAGAGCTATGCAGTCAGTTTATATACCCAGCTACAGACAATGCATGCATGGCATATTAGCATCACAGTATACAGCAGGAAAGCATGGACATTTGCATTAGAGTCACACATATCAGCCGCAGGATTACTGGTGCCGGAATTCCTTTCTGTTCCGGAGCTGCAGGACAAAAGAGGGTGCGAGGCGCATCTGCATAATGATCAGTCCAAACCTCTCACTGTTCTGATAATTGCTCACGCTGAGCGCTCTGCCAGTCCCGTAGGCTGTGGGGGTCACAACACCGCCCCCCCCCGAGGGCTCAGCAGGGGGCTGAGGCGTCGATCGGCCGGCTTTGAAAGAGAGCTGCGGGAAAAACTCTGTGCGGGGGGGGGGTGGGGGGGGGAGATGTAGCAAGTGCCGGCCCGGGACAGCAAAATTGTCCGGGCCGCGCAAAAATTGCATGTGGATCCGTGATGCTGAGGGGCTTTCCTGTTGAACGTGGCGGAGATCCACAGCGGCTGTGCGAAGAAGAAAAAAATTGTCTCTTGACTCCTCATTCTATTCTCTGAGTGCACTGTGCTGATTTGATTTGACCTTGTCTTTTGTGCCCCGTGTTTACATTCCTCCTGACGAAGATAAGCGGAAGGAGCGGCTCTGCCTGCTAACCCAAACAAGACACAGTTGTTATTGTTTCAACAGATGAACGCTCAAGGACAGTGCACCATGTGACAATTTACCACCTGCAAGCAGAGCGAGAGACGCTAGACTGTTTAGATCACATGACTTTAACATCTATCCACTGCCAGGAGACGCCCTCTGCTGTTCACTAGCAATTGACACACCTACACTTGCACTCAACATTACACTACTGACACAATTACTGATATACGTATATTCACAATACACTGACTCTCTCAACTACTGCTTTGTCATTGTGTGATCTATTGTCTGCTAATTGTGCATTTGAGAGTTTTTTTTTCTTGTAATCAAAATTTTGGTCATAAATGAGCTCTATTTTGATCAACAATGCATTTTTTCTCTCTCCTATTGTGTTTTTCTCTATCCTTCCCCCCTCCCCCCCTCTTCACCCCACCCATTCGACTGGCGCCTTTGGGCTGCCCCGGCTATGGGATGCGCTTACTGAGCGCGCCCAATGTCAAGTCAAATTTCAATTCTCCTGTATGTATTACGTATGGTAGTATTGACAATAAACCTTATTCATTCATTCATTCATTCATTCTTGCGGCTCGGTCCTGCGAGGATGCGTAGCGGCTGTGAAGAAAAACAGAAGCTGAAGCTATGTGAAGGACTTGGCGGTTTGGCTTTAGGTGCAGGCGCAGCCCTAAAGCCTTCGGGGACAGCAGACGGCTGAATTCCCGTGTTCGCCGTAGCTGAGACCCATACAAAGTCCTGTGTGCGGGCTACGTGTCTGCTCCAGGTGCGTGAGCAGCCCTGAAGGTTCCGAGGGTGATGATCGACCGTGTTCTCGGGCACGCGCAGCAGTGGGGAACAATGTATAAGTCTGTAGAGCCGGCTTGTCTCTGGTGCGTGGCGTGCACTGCGGCCACGTACCTTCCAGCTGCGCTGTTCTCATAACCCCCCGGTGTGCGTGCGGGGCTTCTGTGCATGGCAGGTCCGCTGTCGCGAGGCGAGTCAGGGTCGGGGAGCTTGATGGAAATCAACGCAGTCGGCGCCGATGGTCTTCCCTGTTCAGGCTGCTGCTGTTGTTCGCTCATGTCGGGTCACGGTGCGTTCTGGTCCAAGCGCTGCGTTCTCCATCCGGCACTGGAGTCATCATCGTGGAGATAGGACCCGGTGCGCGAGCGCTCGTGTGGATGTGAAGGATGTGGGCGATCCTCTGTCTCTGGGATCCAGAGTGCGGTGAGAGGGAGCAGGCGATCTTTGTCCCTCGGCAGGTCCCAGCGTGGAGGTCCAGAATTTCAGGCGAGGGTCGCACCATGACGCTTCTGAGGCTTTCCCGGTCGTGGATGATCTCCGGGGTGTTCGCCTGGTGTTCTTTTCTTTGGGGTCACCAGTGTGGAGGATCAAAATAAGTGCAGGCGGACACGGCGAACTTAAGTTTAAAAGGGTGCTTTATTCATCCTCCATCACGAGGCTCGCCCAGCGCTGTGGCAGCGCGCTGGAACAAGCCCTGCGTCTCTAGGTAAGCAACAAGCAATGCGAGTGATCAAAAAGAGAGAGGGAGCAAGAGCTATGCAGTCAGCTTATATACTCAGCTACAGACAATGCATGCATGGCATATTAGCATCACAGTATACAGCAGGAAAGCATGGACATTTGCATTAGAGTCACACATATCAGCCACAGGATTACTGGTGCCGGAATTCCTCTCTGTTTCGGAGCTGCAGGACAAAAGAGGGTGTGAGGCGCATCTGCATAATGATCAGTCCATACCTCTCACTGTTCTGATAATTGCTCACGCTGAGCACTCTGCCAGTCCCGTAGGCTGTGGGGGTCACTACAATGGCACTAATTTTCTTTTAATGCCGGGGCACCCTTTCCCTACCTGTTGTTTAGTCTTTTATGTTAAAGTGAAATTATTCAATCTGTTTAGATTGTTCCTGGGTATATTTCAACAGTAACTTGACATCGCTATAGCTAACGCCATAGCAAGTCATAGCACCTAACACCGATACAAAAAAGCGACTCTGTCCCCCATGATTGGGGCTCGCCAGAGGAACTAACCGAGGCAACAGTTGGACTGGAGCCGGATCGGAGTTCAAGTACAGCGGCGGTAGGAGACGGGGACCAGTGGAGAAGCAGCCGGGGCCCCAACTGGATTAGAGCTGGAATGGGAGCCCAGTTACAGCGGCAGGGCTCAGCGAAGACGGCGGTAGGTGGTGGGGCTCAACGAAGGATCTACCGGGACCCCAGCTGGACAGGAGCAGGATTGGAGCTCAACTACAGCGGCGGAGGCGGTGGGACTCAGTGGAGGAGCTGCCGGTACCCCGGCTGGACAGGAGCTCAATTGCAGCGGCAGTAAGCAGCGGGACTAGCAGCGGAGGGGGCTAGCTGAGGCCCAGTTGGATTCGAGGTCAGTCGGATCGGATACCGGCAACACCAGCAGAGATTGTTTTACTATCAACAGGTCAGTAAAAATGCCACCAAAGAAGGAGGAAATGGAAGAGATCAAAAAATCTCTGAACTTCTTGTCAGAAGAACTGACCAAAGTGGCCAGTCAACAGGTTGAAATATTAGGGCTAATGGAAGAAGTCAGAGAATTAAAATTAACAATTAAGGAAAAAGACAAAAAAATTGCAGACTTGGAGCGACGCATCGAGGATCTTGAATAATGTTCTATTCAATTCAATTCAATTCAATTCAACTTTATTTATATAGCGCCATTTCACAAAAACAGTCATCTCATAGCACTATCAACTGTAGGGGGGAACCCCCACAGTTGCAGAAAGACCCCAGCAATCAGGCGATCCCCTGTGAGCAAGCACTTGGCGACGGTGGAGAGGAAAAACTCCCTTTTAACAGGAAGAAACCTCCAGCAGAACCAGGCTCAGGGAGGGGCAGTCATCTGCTGCGACTGGCTGGGGGGTGAGGGGACAGAGAAGATGAAAAGAACAGACATGTAGAGAGCAAACAGCACGATGGGGACTCAATCTATGGGAGAGAACAAACAAATGTTAATGACCAGCAAAAAAAAAAATATTTCATAGAGAGTAAGGAAAGGAGTGAGGCCCAGTGCATTACTGGAGGTCCCCCGGCTGACTAAACCTATTAGCAGCATAACTAAGGGAGGGTTCAGAAACACATGATCCCTCCCTAATTGTAGGCTATATCAAAAAGGTAGGTTTTAACCCTAATCTTAAAAACAGAGATCGAGTCTGACTCCCGAATCCAGATTGGCAGCTGATTCCACAGGAGAGGAGCTTGATAACTGAAGGCTCTGCCTCCCATTGTACTTTTGGAGATTCTAGGTATTACAAGTAGTCCTGCATTTTGGGAGCGTAGTGCTCTGTTAGGATAATATGGTAGTATCAGATCTTTTAAATAAAAAGGAGCCTGATTGTTTAGAGCTTTGTAAGTAAGAAGAAGGATTTTAAACTTAATTCTAAACTCTATGGGAAGCCAATGAAGGGAGGCCAGAACCGGAGAGATATGATCTCTCTTTCTAGTACCTGTTAAAACTCTTGCTGCAGCATTTTGGATCAGCTGAAGACTTTTTAAAGATGTTTTAGGACAACCTGATAATAAAGAATTACAATAATCTAATCTCGAGCTAACAAAAGCGTGGATCAGTTTCTCAGCATCACTCTGAGACAAGATGCTCCTAATCTTGGCAATATTACGCAAATGATAGAAGGCAGTCTTAGAAACAAATTTAATATGTGAATTGAAGGACAAATCCTGATCAAAAATAACTCCAAGGTTCCTCACAGAGCTATTAAGAGAAAGAGTAACTGCATCCAAACTGAAAGTTTGATTTGGAAAGGAATTTCTAAGGTTTTTTGGACCAACAAGAATGACTTCAGTCTTATCTGAATTTAATAGCAGGAAATTACAAGTCATCCAAGCTTTGATTTCCTTAAGACAGGCTTCTAACTTGGCTAATTGATTACTATCATCTGGCTTCATTGACAGGTATAATTGTGTGTCATCTGCATAACAATGAAAATGTATACAGTGCTTTCTAATAATGTTGCCTAACGGAAGCATATATAAACTAAAAAGAGTAGGGCCTAGCACAGATCCCTGTGGAACTCCATGACTAAGCTTTGAGTTGAAAGAAAACTCATTATTTACATGAACAAACTGGAACCTATCAGATAAATAAGATCTAAACCACTGCAACGAAGTTCCATTAAGTCCAACATAGTGTTCTAATCTATCAAGTAGAATATTATGATCGATAGTATCAAAAGCTGCACTAAGGTCTAAAAGGACAAGTACAGAAACTAGTCCATTATCAGATGCAATGAGGAGGTCGTTAGTGACCTTCGCTAAGGCTGTTTCAGTACTATGATGGATTCTAAACCCAGATTGAAACTCTTCAAGTAAACCATTTCCCTGCAGGTGGTCGAATAATTGCGTAGCAACAACTCTTTCTAAGATTTTTGAAATGAAAGGGAGATTAGAGATTGGTCTATAGTTAGCTAAAGCTCCTGGATCTAGCGTTGGCTTTTTGAGTAAGGGTTTAATTACAGCTGTTTTAAAAGCCTGCGGTACATGGCCTAAAGTTAATGAAGAATTGATTATATGAAGAATAAAGCTACCAATAAGTGGGAAGACTTCTTTAAATAACCTAGTAGGAATAGGGTCTAAAAGACAAGTTGAAGGTTTGGATGAGGAAACTATTTTGTCTAACTCACAAAGGTCGATTGGAGTAAACTCATCAAGACAGACATCAAAAGAAGGAGTTGTAGTAGTTACAGTATTTAAGTTAACTGTGGGAAGAATCTGATTGATTTTATCTCTGATGGATGAAATTTTATTATTGAAAAAGTTCATAAAGTCCTGACTAGTAAGCTCTAAGGGAATGCTAGGATTGACAGAGTCCTGACTCTTTGTCAACCTGGCTACAGTACTGAAAAGAAACCTGGGATTATTCTTGTTCTCTTCTATTAATGCAGAGTAATAACTTGTTCTAGCTTTTCTAAGAGATTTTTTATAAATTAAAAGATGATTTCTCCAAGCTAAATAGATCTCATCTAAATTAGTAGAGCGGCATTTTCTTTCTAATTGACAAGTCTTCTGTTTTAAGCTACGAGTTTCTGTGTTGAACCAAGGAGTTAGAAATCTCTGATTAGACTTTTTCTTTTTTAAGGGGGCCACCAAGTCTAGAGCCTGATGCAGAGAAGCTGAAACACTATCCACCATGTTATCAATTACAGAAGGAGCAAGCTGTCTATAGCTTATTTCCGTTGTGTTGACACATGGCATAGAGGAAACAATCTGCATAAATTTGGAAACAGCATCATCTGAGAGGCATCTACTGTAATAATATTTTTCTTTAGGAGCCAAATAGTCAGAAATGGTAAAATCAAAGGTTAACAGACAATGGTCTGACAGTACAGGGTTATGAGGAGACACTACAAGATTTTCTATTTCTATGCCATATGTCAGAACAAGGTCCAATGTATGGTGGAGGTAATGAGTAGAATTTCCTACTTTCTGAGAAAACCCAATCGAGTCTAATATTGAATTAAATGCCACATTAAGGCAGTCACTATCTACATCCACATGTATATTAAAGTCCCCTACTATAATTATTCTATCAGATTTCAGCACTAAATCAGCTAAGAAATCAGCAAATTTGGATAAAAATTCTGAGTAGGTTGATGGGGGACGATAAACTATGGCAAATAAAATTGGGTTTAACCTAAAATTGCTAAAGTGCCCAATACTGAGGACCAGGCCCTCAAAGGAATTATAACATGTTTTTTGCTTTACATTAACTAGTAATTTGGAATGGTAAATTGTTGCTACTCCTCCTCCACGACCAGAACTTCTGGGATTTTGACAGTTTAAATAACCAGAGGGAGTTGATTCATTTAAACCAACATAATCCTCTTGCCCTAACCAAGTCTCTGTAAGGGAAATTAAATCAATCTGATGATCAATTAACAGATCATGGACTAACAGAGACTTGGGAGTTAGAGACCTAATATTTAGTAAACCACAATTAATTTTTAAATTATGAGGAGGAACAGAGGCCAAATCATTCAATTTAGAGGCTTTATGTTTAATTTGAGTTTTACCAATGTTTTGCTTTATCACTTTGGGATGCTTATGCATGATATTTTTATTTACTTTGGAGGGAGCAGACAACGATTCTCTGATGGGGAAGACAGGGGCTAAGCTTAGGGGTGGCCGATGAAGAGGAGCTGCAGAGAGGCGTGTAAGACTGCGACTCTGCTTCCTGGTCCCAACTCTGAGTAGTCATGGTTTTGGAAATTTGGATAAAAAAGATGCCAGATTGTTAGATAAATGAGAAGCACCATCCAAAGTGGGATGAATGCTGTCTCGTCTCATAAGACCAGGTTTTCCCCAAAAAGAGCTCCAATTGTCAATGTAGCCCACATCATTTTTAGGACACCACACAGACAGCCAGCGGTTCAAGGATGACGAGCGACTAAACATGTCATCACTGGTCAGATTGGGGAGGGGCCCAGAAAATACTACAGTGGCAGACATCATTTCTCATATGGATGATCTAATTAGAAGTGGACTAGACATTAAATACCAATCATATGCTCATGCTACAGCAGGAATGAGAGGTGAGGAGGCTCCCCTGAGTGAATCAGTCTCCCTGGAAAACCAGGTGCTTCAGTTCCTTGAAAGTAGAAATATAAAGGTTGAAGCAAATGCAATTTCAGCCTGTCATGCTTTACCCAGAAAAGATAATAAAACAAAGAAATCAATTGTGATGTGTTTTGTGAACAGAAGGGTAAAGAATGACATACTGAGGCAGGCCAGAAAGCTACGGGGAAGAGAAGTTTACTTAAATGAACATTTAACAAAGACTAATGCTGAAATAGCACGGCAAGCAAGGATGCTGAAAAGACAAAATAAGATACAGGCAACATGGACAAGAAATTGTAGAGTTTGGATCAAACTAAATGGAACACCTGAGGAAGCAAAGGCCATAATAATCAGAGATCTTACTGACTTAAATAAATATAGATGAACACTGATTAAGAAAATTAAGAGACTATGATAATCCATATCCACACACGGCAAAAATAGTTCTTTTGTGACATACCATGTCAACGTACTTAAATAAATAAATAAATAAATAAACAAAAGAAACAAAAGACTTATGACTGACATGAGTAAACATCAATTATCACCAGTTGGAGGAAGTCATTTGACACAGAGTGAGGAAATTCAGACTCTGAAAATATGCCATTATGCTGAACATATCTACAAGAGATGGAGAATGATATTGATCCTGATAACCACTTTTTCCAATAATATTCATAATCATTGTGAATATTACACTGAAAAGCAATTCAAAAGTCAAGTGCAACTAGATGGTAAACTATCAATAATACACTTCAACAGCAGAAGTGTTAACAAAACCTTTCCACAGATTCAGGACTATTTAAAACAGCTAGACAGAAAATTTACAGCTATCGCAGTCTCTGAAACTTGGCTTAATGAAGAGCAGGCTCCTCTGATGGCAATAGAGGGATATCAGATGTTTCATATAAAAAACAGATCTCAAAAAAAGGGTGGTGGTGTTGCACTATATATTGATGACCTGTATAGGTGTAAGCTTGTAAATGGAATGTCCTTTGCACTACCAGGGATTTTGGAATGTGTTACTGTTGAGATCGACCAAGATAAAACAAAAAATCTAATTATAAGTTGTATATAATATCATAATATCGTATGATAATACGATAATATAATATCGTATTACATATTACATAATATCGTATTATAATATCATAATAATCGGTTCCGGTTCCGCCGGACCGGCGGCGCCACACGAGTCGGCTGCCTGTTGCAACAGCCTTTTTTTTATCTTCCTTCTTCTTTCTACACCTTCCACTCTGTATATATATCACGGACGCACGGATCGCCCCGGGGGTCTCCCGGGTCGGCGGACGGAGCCACGGTTTGCAGCGGGAGACGTTACAGCGGGGAGGAGCTAGTGCTAGCTAGCACTTGGCCGCCGCCCAGTGCTAATGGGAAACTCGACATACCGGGAGCTGTAGCGAAAACGAAGCGGGTGCCGGGCTGGAGTTTAGGCGGCGTGAAAGAAATATAAGACAGAATAATAAAGAGCGATGGCAAGAACCAAGCAGACCGCCCGTAAAATCTACTGGAGGAAGAAGCCCCCCAGGAGACAGCTAGCCACAGGGCTGCTCGGAGAGGCGCTCTGGCCACCGGCAGAGTGAAGAGGCCTCGCCGTCACAGGTCCGTGGCTCTGAGAGAGATCCGTCGCTACCAGAAATCCACGGAGCTGCTCATCCGTAAGCTGCCCGTCCAGCGCCTGGTGAGGGAGATCGCTCAGGACTTCAAGACCGTCCTGCGTTTCCTGAGTTTCGCCGTCATGGCTCTGCAGGAGACCAGCGAGACCCACCTGGTGGTCTCTTCTTCGCTAAGGGGGTCACCATCATGCCCAAAGACTTCCAGCTGGCCCGCTGCATCCGCGGAGAGAGAGCTTAGACTTTCTGCTGCACATCCACCAGCCATAATGCTCTGCACTGTGTGTCTATATATATACATTTATAGTAATATGGACATATGTTTACTAGATGTTGTTTTTTCTTGCCTTCTGATTGTTGCTCTGAGTGTTGCTATCCCTATGCTGTTGCAATCCTGGAATTTCCCCATTGTGGGACTAATAAAGGCTTATCTTATCTTATCTTATCTTATATATAGAATGCCGGGAACTTGCATTGAGACATTCAGAGATAAGTTAGTCGAGCTGTACAATAATATTACTAGTAAGAAAATGGTTGTAATTTGTGGAGATTTCAATATTGATTTACTAAATTCATTACAACAAAATGTAATTACAGAGTTCATGAATTCTATGTACACTATGAGTCTATATCCCACAATAACACGTCCCAGTAGAATCACAGTTCACACTGCTACACTTAGTGACAACCTGTTTGTTAATATTATTGATAAGCTCTGCACTGTGTGTCTGTGTGTGTGTGTGTGTATATATATATTTTATAGTAATATGTACATATGTATATTAGCTGCTCTTGCTTGCTTTTTTTGCCTTCTGATTGTTGCTCTGAGTGTTGCTATCCCTGTGCTGTTGCAATCCTGGAATTTCCCCGTTGTGGGACTAATAAAGGCTTATCTTATCTTATCTTATCTTATCTTAAGAAAATAGAAAGTGGATTATTGATAAATGATATAAGTGACCATTTGCCAATCTTTGCACTTATCCATGGCCACACAGGGGCCAATACTGAAAAAAATTTAAAATCTTTCAGATACAAATCACAAGATGCAATCAGTTCTTTTAAAGAAGATTTGCTGAAGCAAGACTGGACAAGAGTCTATGTATCAGATGTAAATGAAACCTATGACATATTTATAAACATTGTAACCACTCTTTATGAAAAAAAATGTCCATTAGTAAAGAAAAAGCTTAAACAGAAATTTGTTGACAAGCCGTGGTTAACCAAAGGATTACAAAAGGCGTGTAAAAAGAAAAATTCATTATATAAAGCTTTTCTAAAGAAAAGGACAAAAGAAGCAGAGCAGCAGTATAAAACATACAAAAATAAGTTAACATATATAATGAGATGTAATAAAAGATACTATTACAGTAAAGAACTGGAGAAAAACAGAGACAATATTAAAAATACATGGACAATACTTAACAATATTCTTGGAAATAAAAACAGAAATACAAGCTACCCAACCAATTTTTCAAAAAATAATAAAACGACTCAGAGTGTGAATGCAATTTCACCTGCAGATGAATTTAATAACTTTTTTGTTAACATTGGTCCTAATTTGGCTCAAGAAATACCCATTATGGCACCTATGGGTGATACAATAAGCAAAAAAAACTGCTATTGTGGGGCACATATGTTGGTTTCATATGCTCCACAGATATATTGCTGTATGCTTATTGTTTGCTTCACGTCTCAAGGGAACAAAGGGACTGAGCCTCCTAGGGGTAACAAGGAGGTGTGAGATCTGGCCTTTTGTTTCAGGGAGATGGCCTTGAGGGATTTCTTGACCACCGGAGACTAGGGGGTGGATGATGTTAAGATCGGAGGAAGTTACATTGTGACTGGGATTAAGTACCATGTGACTGTATGTTTGATTAAGTACCATGTGACTGTATGTTTGATGTCCTGGGTATAAGAAGGACAGATGTGGAAATATTCCTCCTCTTTTTCTGCTTTTGAATGTTGGAGAATGTGATTGTGAATAAAGCTGAACCTGAGGAATAAACTCAGCCTCGTCCTTTCCACACATCTCCACACTGGTGACCTTACGTCGTATCATGAGCAGAAGTAATTCTCCCGAGCCGGACTCGTCAGAAGCCAGCCTGACGAATGCCGCCACTTTCCAGCTGCCGGAATTCTGGCAGAACAGTCCGCGCTCCTGGTTTAACGCGGTCGAGGCACAGTTCAACCTCCGGAGGATCTCGAGAGATGACACAAAGTTCTACCATGTGGTTGCGAAGCTGGACAACCACACAGTCCAGAGGGTGGAGAGCCTGGTCAACCACCCACCAGACAGCGACAAGTACAGCACATTGAAGGCTGTACTTATCAGCCACTTCACCCCCTCGGTGCAACAGCGAGCAGAGGGGCTCCTGGTGTTGACGGAGTTTGAGAACGACAGACCCGCAGACCTGATGGGGAAGATGTTGAGGTTGAGAGACTCCGACGATGACAGCTTTATCTTCACCCACCTCTTCCTCAGGACCCTACCGTCAGCGGTGAGAGTGACCCTGGCCGGTTCACCTCTGTTGGCCCGACGAGACTACCACGAGCTGGGCCAGGAGGCGCAACGACTCGTCGACGCCCACAAACGGAGCGCGGCTTCGGCCGCGGCAGAAGAGCTAGGCGCAACGTCCGGAGATGGCATGGGGCCAGAGGCTGCAGCACCAGACTCACCGACGACGGCAGCAGCAAGGACCAGGCGACACGGAGTGGACGACGTCCTTTGCTTCTATCATCACCGCTTTGCAGAGAGGGCGCGCAAGTGCATTCCGCCGTGCCACTTCAAGCGCTCGGGAAACGCCAAGACCGGGGGTCGGTAGCAGCTGCGGCCCTCGGGGAGGAGAACAAGCTGCTCTACCTGAAGGATGCACACTCGGGGAGGCATTTCCTCGTGGACACAGGCTCCCAGCTTTGCTTCATCACGCCTTCCTACGCGGACCGGCTGGCTCCTTCCAGTGGTCCCCGGGTGTCAGCGGCGAACGGCTCAGCGATTAAGACCTTCGGTGAGAGGACTCTGCTTCTGTCTTTACAGGGCCGTTCATTCGAGTGGACTTTTGTCATAGCAGCAGTCAATTTCAACATGTTAGGGGCTGATTTTTTGTGCTCACATGGTTTGTTGGTTGATCTTGCTAACAGACGCCTGGTTAATGCATTCTCTTTTCATTCTATTCCCTGTACAGCTCGAGTGGCCCCGCCAACTGCACAAGCCAACTTCACAGCTGCAGGTGGTAAGTTCCACACACTCCTCACTCAGTTCCCAGCACTCACGGTCCCAACGTTTTCGGCGACAGTGGCTAAACATGGGGTGGAACATTTTGTTACTACCACCGGCCCACCCGTCTTTGCAAAAGCTCGGCGCTTGGACTAGCTAAACTGACCATAGCGCGCGAGGAGTTCGCCAACCTGGAAAGACTGGGCATCATCAGGCGTTCCAAGAGCCCTTGGGCTTCACCGCTTCACATGGTCCCAAAAGCTGATGGCTCGTGGCGACCTTGCGGTGATTTCCGCAGGTTGAATAACGCTACAGCGCACGACCGCTACCCGATCCCGCACATCCAAGATTTTTCGGTTCATTTGGCGGGGGCGCGCATTTTTTCTAAAATAGACTTGGTACGCGGTTACCACCAGGTTCTAGTGTGCGCTGAGGATATACCCAAAACAGCGGTAATAACTCCTTTTGGGCTTTTTGAGTTTTTGCGCATGCCGTTTGGGCTTAAGGGCGCAGCGCAGACGTTCCAACGCATGATGGACGTGGTCCTGCGCGATCTCCCTTTCGTGTTCGTCTACCTGGACGACATATTGGTAGCCAGCGCATCCGAAGACGAACACGAAAGCCACCTCACAGCAGTTTTCCGGAGGTTGGCAGAGCACGGGTTAATAATCAACCCAGCGAAGTGTCAGTTCGGGGTGGCGCAGATTGATTTTTTGGGGGCATCGCGTCTAACCAGAAGGAGCGGTCCCTTTGCCCGATAAAGTGCGCGCAATAACAAATTTTCCCCAACCACAAGCGGTCAAAGCATTACAGGAGTTTTTGGGAATGATGAATTTTTATAACTGTTTCCTCCCCCGCGCAGCGCAGCTCATGCAACCATTGTATGCTGCACTAAAAGAGCAAAAACCCACAAATAAAATCGAATGGTCTCCCGAGCGGGAGCGCGCATTCTCTCAAGTCAAATCAGCTTTGGCAAATGCTGCGTTGTTGGCACACCCAGTCCCAACGGCCCGCATGGCGCTCACTACTGACGCATCAGAAGTGGCCATAGGAGCGGTCGTTGAGCAGTATGTGGCTGGAGCCTGGCAACCGCTCGCGTTTTTCAGCAAGACCTTGCGCGATAGCGAGCGAAAATATAGCGCGTTCGACAGGGAGTTGTTAGCTCTACACTTGGCCATCCGCCACTTCCAATTCTGGCTGGAAGGATGCCGTTTCACCATGTTCGTGGACCACAAACCGCTGACTTTTGCGATGGCCAAGATTTCAGAACCTTGGTCGGGCCGGCAGCAGAGACAGCTGGCCGCGATATCAGAGTTTACCACCGATATCCAGCACGTGGCAGGTAAATATAATGTAGTGGCAGACTGCCTCTCACGTGCTGTGGTGGCTCCAGGCCCCATGGGGGCAGACTCTGCAGCCACGGCCGCGGACCAGGGTAGCGAGGAAGAAGTGCGCGTGGCCCTGGTCCGCGTAGGTATAGATTATGCAGCCATGGCCGCGGAGCAGGTTAGCGACACGGATGTGCGTGCGCTCCAGTCTGGACCAACAGGGTTAAGGCTGGAGAACAGGGTGCTGCAAGACGGTATGCCCCCCCTAATCTGCGATGTCTCCACTGGACGACCGCGTCCGGTGGTGCCAGCCGCGTGGCGCCGCCGCGTTTTTGACTCGATCCATTCTCTGGCGCACCCGGGAGTGCACGCGTCAGTCAAAATGGTAGGAGAGAAATTTGTATGGCCGAGCCTGCGTAAACAGGTTAGAGAGTGGGCAACAGCCTGCATGGCTTGCCAGCGTGCCAAAGTTCACAGACACACGAGGGCTCCCTTGGAGCCGTTTCATATTCCAGCTAAAAGGTTTGATCATGTCCACGTGGACCTTGTAGGCCCCCTCACGCCCTCACAAGGGTGCACACATCTTCTGACCATGGTTGACCGCACCACGCGCTGGCCGGAAGTAGTTCCGCTGTCGTCAACCACAGCCGAGGAGGTGGCGCTTGCGTTTTTAACAGCATGGGTAGCGCGTTTTGGAGTCCCGTCAGACATTACGTCTGACAGAGGACCTCAATTTGTTTCCGAGCTTTGGTCAGCGATGGCCCGCAGCCTAGGAGCAACGATCCATCGCACGACCGCGTACAACCCACAGGCTAACGGGCTATGCAAACGTTTCCACAGGTCATTGAAGGCGGCTCTCAGAGCGTCGCTTACAGATACAAATTGGGTGGACAAGCTACCATGGGTTTTATTGGGGTTGCGTTCTGCACCTGAAGAGGATTTAGAAGCCTCCCCAGCCAAGCTAGTGTTCGCACAGCCACTTCGGCTGCCTGGGGAATTTCTCCCAGATAATCCGGCGCCGGAGTGCTCCCCAGCTCAGCAGTTACAGAGTAGCACGGGCCCGAACACACTACCGGGCCCCGCGCACCACAGTTTTCCGCGTGTTTTTGTGCCTAAGACTTTAAGAAATGCAGAGTTTGTTTTTGTCAGACATGATGCACACAGCCCGCCCTTGCACCCACCTTATGATGGACCATACAGAGTGCTGGAAACAGGGGATAAGCATTTTTTGCTGGATTTGGGGGGCAGGAAAGAGAGGATTGGCATAAACAGGGTCAAACCCACTTTTGTGCTAGCTGACGAGAGTGTGCAGTTGGCGAGGGCTCCCCGGCACGGCAGACACCCTATAGAGCATTCTCCAGAACACCCACAGAGATTGACTAACAGTTCTCGCCCACAGGCAGCAGCACCACAGCAGGAGGACACTGTGGAGGCAGTAAAGACGGCTTACAGCAAATACGGCAGAAGTCTAAGGCCTAAGCGGCATGTGGACTGATATGTAGTGATTTTATTATGACATGCATCTCTAGTTATGATTGTTCCATCTTAGACGTTTGGGGGGGGGGGGTCATGTGGGGCACATATGCTGGTTTCATATGCTCCACAGATATATTGCTTTATGCTTATTGTTTGCTTCACGTCTCAAAGGAACAAAGGGACTGAGCCTCCTAGGGGTAACAAGGAGGTGCGAGATCTGGCCTTTTGTTTCAGGGAGATGGCCTTGAGGGATTTCTTGACCACCGGAGACTAGGGGGTGGATGATGTTAAGATCGGAGGAAGTTACATTGTGACTGGGATTAAGTACCATGTGACTGTATGTTTGATTAAGTACCATGTGACTGTATGTTTGATGTCCTGGGTATAAGAAGGACAGATGTGGAAATATTCCTCCTCTTTTTCTGCTTTTGAATGTTGGAGAATGTGATTGTGAATAAAGCTGAACCTGAGGAATAAACTCAGCCTCGTCCTTTCCACACATCTCCACACTATAAAAGACTCCATTTATAAAGAACACAGACGAGAGAGAGGTCATTGAAATTGTTAAATCGTTTAAAAGTAAAACATCTACGGACTGTGATGGTATTGACATGCTCTTAGTCAAAACTATTATTGAATGCTTCATGAAACCACTGACGTATATTTGTAACCTGTCTCTCCAAACAGGTATATTTCCCAATGCAATGAAAATGGCTAAAGTAATTCCGATACACAAGACGGGTGACAGAGGGGAACTTTCAAACTATAGACCAATTTCACTACTGCCGCAATTTTCCAAGATACTTGAAAAAATATTCTGTGAGAGAAGTGACAACTTCATAATGAAGAATAATTTATTGTGTGAGCAGCAACATGGGTTCAGACACAAGAGGACAACTGCATTTGTTCTAATGGAATTTATAGAAAAAAAATATCAACTGCCTTTGAAAATAAAGAGTACTCAGTTGGGGTATTCCTAGATCTTAAAAAAAGCATTTGATACAGTGGATCATAATTTATTATTAAAGAAACTACAAAATTGTGGTATTAGGGGGGTAGCACTGTCCAGGTTATGCAGTTACTTAAAGAATAGATATCAGTATGTATGTGTTGGTAACAAAAACTCACAGTTACTGAAGGTTACTTGTGGAGTCCCACAGGGTTCAGTTTTGGGGTCATTGTTATTCAATATGTATATAAATGATATATGTAAAGTTTCAGAAAAAATGGATTTAATATTGTTTGACGATGACACTAATCTATTATGCAGTGGAAGCAATTTGGAACAACTTTTGGATACACTCGGAAAGGAATTAGGAAAGCTTAAACTGTGGCTTGATTCAAACAAATTAACGCTCAATTTAAGTAAGACAAAAATTAATGGTTTTTAAAAACCATCACAACAACTTAGTATCTAAACTCAGTGTAAATGGTGTAGAGATTGAAAGCGTATCTGAAACTAAATTTCTTGGAGTAATAATTGATAATAAACTGTGTTGGAAATCACATATTAATTATATTAAAGGTAAAATATCTAAATCAATTGCAATACTACACAGAGTGAAATATTTGCTGAATCAACCCTCAGAAGACAGCTAAGATAAGATAAGATAAGATAAGCCTTTATTAGTCCCACAACGGGGAAATTCCAGGATTGCAACAGCACAGGGATAGCAACACTCAGAGCAACAATCAGAAGGCAAGAAAAAAAACAAGCAAGCAAGAGCAGCTAATATACATATGTACATATTACTATAAAATATATATATACACACACACAGACACACAGTGCAGAGCACTGTAGCTGGATGGAATAAATATATGAATATGTAAAAACAGTGCGGAGCAATATAGCTAGATGGAATAAATATGTAAATATATAAACACACACAGTGCAGAGCATTGTTGCTAGATGGGATGAAACAGCACAACCATCTACTTAGTTATCCTACATGGTATGATTATGTGCCCATACATATTCTCACTCTCCATAGCGACCGGTATTTTCCTAGTTGTATGCCGGAGGGGGACCATTGTGTAAGTCTATTGCATCTTTTGCATTCAAAAAACTATTAGTTTGTTACGTCTTTTTGCTACCTCTGCGAGCAGCCCTGCTTAGGTTGTACAGTCTGACAGCCATTGGTAGGAAGGACCTGTGAAACCTCTCGGTTGTGCACCTGGGATGATGTAGTCTGCTGCTAAATGAGCTCCTCAGTGCATTCAGTATGTCCTGCATAGGGTGGAACTCGGACTCCAGCAGAGATGACAGTTTAGCCATCGTCCTTCTCTCTCCTATCTCCTCCACCGGATCAAGGCGCTGCCCCAGGACAGAGCTAGCTTTCTTGATCAGTTTGTTCAGTCTCTTCCTATCGGCTGCAGTAATGCCACTGCCCCAGCAGACCACTCCAAAAGTGATGGCTGATGCCACCACCGTGTCATAGAATGTCTTCAGCAGCGCGCCTTGTACACCAAAAGACCTGAGTCTCCTCAGCAGGAACAGCCTGCGCTGTCCCTTCTTGTAGAGTGCATCAGTATTGTGTGACCAGTCTAGTTTATTGTTCAGATGAACACCCAGGTACTTATAGGCTGTCACCATCTCGATGTCTGTTCCCTGTATATTTACTGGTGCTGTGAGGGGTTGTCCTTGCCTGCGGCAGTCCACCACCAGCTCCTTAGTTTTTCTCGCGTTGATCTGGAGGCAGTTCCGATGGCACCAGTCCACGAAGTCCTGGATAAGCCCTCTGTACTCAGCTTCATCTCCATTGGAGATGAGGCCAATGATCGCAGAGTCATCAGAGAACTTCTGTAGATGGCAGTGTGTTGTGTTGTGTGAGAAGTCCGCAGTATAAAGAGTGAACAGGAAGGGAGCCAGCACCGTTCCCTGGGGGGCCCCCGTGCTACTGATGATTGTGTCGGACACACAGTCCCGGCTTCTCACAAACTGAGGCCGGTTCGTGAGGTAGTCCAGGATCCATGATGACAGGTGCTGGTCCACCCCTGCGCGCAGCAGCTTGTCCTTCAGGATCATCGGTTGGATGGTGTTGAAAGCACTGGAGAAGTCAAAGAACATGATCCTCACCATATTCCCGGGCTTCTCCAGGTGGGACAGAGAACGGTGAAGGAGGAAGATCACCGCATCCTCCACCCCAATGCCATGCTGGTAGGCGAACTGGAGTGGATCCATCGCTGGTTCCACCAGGGGGCGGAGGTGAGCAAGGAGCAGTCTCTCCAGGGTCTTCATCAAGTGGGACGTCAAGGCCACCGGTCTGTAGCTGTTCAGGTCTTTGGGGTGGGAAGTTTTTGGTACAGGTACCACACAAGATGTTTTCCACAGCTGTGGTACCCTCCCCAGTTTCAGGCTCAGGTTGAAGATATACGTCACAATCCCACACAGCTGGTCTGCACAGGACTTGAGGAGCTTTGCGCTGATGCCGTCCGGTCCCGACGCCTTCCTCGCCTTGATCTTCCTCAGCTCCGTCCTCACCTGGGTCCTGGTCAGGGTCAGGATGGGGGGCTGTGTGTTGGGAGTGGGGGGTGTTGATGGAGTGGGGAGTGGGCAGCACGACTTGATTTCTTTAGAGGCAGCAGTGGTTGTTGTGCAGACAGGGGGGAGGGCGGTAAGTCAAACCTATTGAAAAACAGATTCAGGTTGTTCGCCCACTCCCTGCCCCCCGTGGCCTGGGGGGAGGTATTCTGGAGCCCAGAGATGGTTTTGAGGTTTCTCCAGACCCCGCTGATGTCGCTCTGTTGCAGCTTGTCCTCCATCTTCTTCCTGAAGCTGTCCTTGCCTTCTCTGATCTTTCTCCTCAGCTCCCTCTGTACGGACTTCAACATCTCCCTGTTCCCCGACCTGAAGATCCTCTTCTTCTCTCTCAGAAGTGTTTTTATCTCAGGGTTGATCAAGGGTTTGTTGTTTGAGTGACACTGTATGGTCTTGGTGGGAACGGATTTGTCCACACAGAAGCTGAGGTAGTCCGTGAAGGTGTGAATGAGGCCATCGATGTCCTCACCATGTGGATCGCAGAGCTGCTTCCAGGCTGTGGCTTCAAAACAGCCCTTTAGAGTGTCCATTGTCTCCTCAGACCACAACTCCACAGTGTGCATGGCCGGAGGTTGTCTGTGTACTAGGGGTTTGTACACCGGCCGGAGATGAACCAAGTTGTGATCCGATCTCCCGAGTGGGGGGAGTTGTGATGAGGTGTACGCCTCCTTAGTGTTTGCGTAGAATAAGTCCAGTGTTTTATTGTCTCTAGTGTGGCATGTGACATACTGGGTGAACGTGGGTAGAATGGGAGATAGTGAAACATGATTGAAATCGCCTGAGATGAGGAGAAGAGCATCTGGGTGTTCTGTCTGCAGCCTGCTGGTTACTGAATGGATGACGTCACGCGCTGTCCCAGCGTTCGCCGTCGGATTTGCATAAACAACAATGTAGATCACGTGTGAGTGTTCTCTCGGGAGATATATAGGCCTCATGCTAACAGCTAGCAACTCAATGTCTTTGCTGCAGTGTCGTTGTTTAACAGTGATATGTCCCGGTCTGCACCAGTTGTTATTAACATACATTATCACTCCACCGCCCCTTGCTTTGCCACTGTCTGGTGTTCGGTCAGCCCGTATCATGTGAAAACCCTCCAGCTCAATGTTAGCATCTGCTGCTAGTTCAGTTAGCCACGTCTCAGTAAACAAAAGGAGAGAGCACTCCCGGTAAGTGCTATCGTAACGGGAGATAGCCGCTAGCTCATCTACCTTTCACAGTGTCGACCGTACATTTCCCATGACAATAGATGGAAGGGAGGGTCTGTACCTTATATTTTTTGTCCTCCGCCTTACTCCAGCCCGGCAGCCGCGGCGTTTTCGCCTCAGTTCTCTCGGTATGTCGAGTTTTTCCAATGGGACCGGGTGGCGGTTGAATGCTAGCAGCTCTTCCCTGCTGTATCGTATCCTGCTATAAACAGTGGCTCCATCCGCCAGCTCAGGAGACATTTGGGACGATCTGTGTGTCCGTGATATAAGTGGAGTGAAAAAAGACGGATCAAAAAGAGAGGAGGGGAAAAAAAGGCTATTAGAATAATAAACAAAGCTGTTTACAGGGAACCAACAAACCCACTTTTTCTTAAATTAAAAGCTCTCAAGTTGAAAGATCTGGTTGACTTTAAAACTGCAGTAATAATGTTTAAAGTGAAGAATCTATCACTGCCCGCAAATATCCAAAAGTTGTTCCAAATAAAGGAGAAACAATATCATTTCAGAGGAACATGTATATTTCAAAAACCTTCAGTGAGAACTACCACCAAACAACACTGTGTCTCAGTGCAAGGAGTCAGATTATGGAACGATTTTGGACCTGAATTAAAATCATGTACAACACTTGGACAATTTAAACAAAAACTAAAGGAAGAAATACTCCAAACATATATACAAGATGACATGTAAAATCACATAAGGATTGTCATATCCAGTCTGTGTTGTGCTGTTGCTTAGTTTTTTTTGTCACATTTTGTCTTAGCTTTGTTCCGAATTGTAATTGCTCTTGTTTTGTTTTTCTTTTGAATTCTTGGATGGAATATTGGTGGGCAATATAAGCTGCGGCTTCAGCAATCACCCATTTCGGATAATTTATGTTGAACTGTATAATCAGAGGAGTTATTGTTTATTTGACCTTGTTGGATTTTTTTCCCCTTTGTTGTATTATTCTTGTTACAACTCGCCGCTCATTAGCAGCGCCAGCTGAGCGCACACCTGCACCTCGTCAGCAGCGGAGCATATAAGCCGCTCTGCCCTGGGCTTCGGCCTGAAGCCGTCTGTTCCCTTCGGCTACTTGCTCCAGAGGAACCCCCTCGCCAAACAGCAAGATCGCTCACGTAAGCTACTCTCAACTTGTGCTCCAGTCTTTCCCCTGTGCACAGGTGGACCTTTCCCGGCGGCGGACCCCGGCCCCGCTTCACCACCTCACGGCTGCTGTCAGGTGCATCGTCAGGTCTCTGTCTCCCAGACTCTCCCTTGTGCGTGCCTGCCACCTGCCCTGCCAAGTAAGCCAACTAACCTCTCTTCTCTTGTTGTACTGGTTTGATGCCCGTCACCTTCTCCCTGTGTTCTCTCCCCAGGGTGGTCCGGCTGTACGGTTTTCTGCCTCCGTGCCTGACGCTGACGTCCACCGCCAGTACATCCACATTCCACAAACACTCACCCATCCATCCTTGTTGTTGAATAAAGCTATTGAATTCACTCTGAGCCTGCGTGTGTGTCTCCTGAGCCATGCGTTATGTCAGTACGGCTTCAGCAGAGCGGCTCGGCGGACAGCGGGCTCGCACACCGATTTTCCACCCTCGAGGCTCGGGTGGATTTAATAGCTCACCAGCAGCAAGTGATATTGAACCAATTAACCTCGATAACTGCCCGGTTAGACCGTCTGGACCCCCCACAGCCGTTCCCCTCGGCTCGTCAGGGTGGTGCAGCTCCTGCTGCTTCAGCGGCCGTCCAGAATCAGAATCAGAATCAGAATCATATTTATTGCCATTGTTCATGTAGTACACAAACTAGGAATTTGTCTCGGTGCCATGCTGCAACATTAAAAACATGATGAGATAAAGAGATAAACTAAAAAACTAAAGGATTAAAAACGTGCAATAAGTGTAGAAAAATAAGAAATAATAATAATAATAATAATAATAATAATAATAATAATAATAATAATAATAATGAGTAGTACTAGTCAAGGCAGTTTTTAAAAAATTAGCAAGTAGCAGATAATATGGGGTACCACAGTGCAGTTGATAATGCAACAGAAAAGACAGTGATGAATGACAGTCAGCCTCGGGAACCCCAGCCCGACTCACACCCATTCCTACCCCCGCCCGCTTTAGCGGTAAGCTCGGTGGAGCGTGGGGGTTCATCATGCAGTGTGAGTCGGTGTTTCTGCGCGTTCCCGGGGACTTTCCCTCAGACCATAGCCGAATCGGCTATATAGGAAATCTCCTGGAGGGTCGGGCACTCACCTGGGCTTATGCCGTAATGACGAGGCCCGGTTATGCCTCCCTCACCTATGGCCAGTTCGTTACAAATTTTCTGGAGGTCTTTGATCACTCCCGAGTGGAGAGTGTCCTGACCGATCGCCTCCTCAGCCTTCAGCAGGGGAGCCGATCGGCCGCCGACTATGCCATAGACTTCCGGGTTACAGCGGAGGAGGTTGGCTGGGGGAAGCATACCCTCTGCGGCATCTTCCTCCGTAGCCTAAACTCAGGTCTGAGGGATGAATTGGCTGGACGGGATATCCCTGAAACACTGGCGGAGCTAATCTCGCTAGCAATTAGCTTGGACAACCGGTTGCGCGAGCGCGCCTCGGAGCGGAAACAGTCTTCTCGCTCTCGAGGGGTCTCGTCACGCTGGCTTCAAGCTCGCCCCCTGGCGTTACCGCCGCCGGAGGTTCCCGAGGAGTCGGAGCCAATGGTGATGGGCCGGGCAAAGCTCCCTCTAGCGGAGAGACAACGCCGACGTGCGCTGGGTCTCTGCATGTATTGCGGAGACGACCAGCACACGGTGGAGCAATGCCCGGAGAAGCCAAACGGGGAGGTCCGCGAGTCACTGTAGGGGGTCTCGCGGACGCTCACCGGACAATTCCCCTCACTCATTTGTCGCTGCCCATCCGTTTTTGCCACAACACCACAGGGCATCTCACTCACGCACTGGTGGACTCAGGCACGGAAGGCAGCTTTATTTCACAAAGCCTGGCAACCCAATTGGGCATCCGTTGCCAGCCCCTCAAAACTCCTCTCACCCTCATTAATCTCTCCCGTGCATCTCTGGGGAAAGTGACCCACCGGACAAACCCCGTCTCTGTCATCGTCTTAGGAAATCACTGGGAGGAGATCTCCTTTTACATCTTGCCCTCCGCCGTGTCGCCTGTGATCCTGGGTTATCCGTGGCTCCGTCTCCATAACCCCGTCCTGGATTGGAAGACCGGGAAGGTAACAGCTTGGAGCACCTTCTGCATGAGCACCTGCCTCCAATCCGCTGCCTGCTCGCCATCCTCTCCTCCTGTGGTCAAGGATGTCGCGCCCCCAGACCTCTCCTTGGTGCCCGTGGAGTTTCACGACCTGGGCGCAGTCTTCAGTAAGTCCAAGGCAATGTCCCTTCCTCCACACAGGCCTTACGACTGCGCCATAAACCTCCGCCGGGGGCGGCGCTCCCTTCGGGACGCCTCTACAGCCTGTCAGCACCGGAGAAGGAGGCCATGAACTCATACCTCAAGGAATCTCTCAGCGCAGGTATTATTCACCTATCATCGTCGCCATTAGGTGCAGGGTTCTTCTTCGTGGGCAAGAAAGATGGCTCGCTTCGTCCGTGCATCGACTTCCGAGCCCTAAACGACAACACGGAGAAGGACCGTTACACCCTGCCCCTGATGGACACTGCCTTTCACTCCCTCCAGGGGGCGACCTGGTTTACCAAGCTGGATCTCCGCAGCGCGTACCACCTCGTCCGGATCCGGGAGGGAGATGAATGGAAAACAGCCTTCCGTACCCTGAACGGCCACTTCGAATACCTGGTCATGCCGTTCGGGTTGACCAACGCTCCAGCCGTCTTTCAGCGCCTGATAAATGATGTTCTCTGGGATTTCATTGGCCTGTTTGTGTTCGTTTACCTAGATGACATTCTCATCTTCTCCAAGTCCAGGGACGAGCACCAGGTGCATGTGAGACGGGTCCTGCAGAGGCTACTGGAGAATCGGTTATACGTGAAGGCGGAGAAGTGCGAATTCTATGCCAAGAAGACGTCATTTCTCGGGTTTTTCATCTCCCATGACCAGGTGCTTCCAGACCCAGCCAAAATTAAAGCGGTGGTAGATTGGCCGACTCCCTCGTCCAGAAAGCAGGTGCAACAGTTCGTCGGCTTTGCCAACTTCTACCGCCGCTTTGTCCCCAATTTTGGAGCCATCGTCGGCCCTCTGACCCGTCTCACCTCCCCTAAAACCCGGTTCCAGTGGACTGAAGAGGCCGCGGCGGCCTTCCAGGCACTGAAGGCGGAATTTTCTTCCTCCCGCGTCCTCAGCCAGGTCGACCCCTCTTTGCAGTGCATCGTGGAGGTCGACACCTCGGATACGGGGGTGGGGGCGGTGTTGTCTCAGCGGTCACCAGCTGATGGGGTCAAACGGCCTTGTGCCTTCTTCTCCCGGCGCCTGTCCCCGGCGGAGCGCAACTACGACGTGGGGGACAGGGAGCTTCTTGCCATCAAGCTCGCGCTCAAAGAGTGGCGTCACTGGCTGGAGGGGGCCGCCCTGCCTTTCGTGGTGTTAACGGACCACAAAAATCTGGAGTACTTAAGAACTGCCAAGTGCCTGAACGCCCGCCAGGCCCGTTGGTCCCTGTTTTTTGCCAGGTTCCGTTTCACCATTACTTTCAGGCCGGGCTCCAAAAACAGTCTCCCTGACGCCCTCTCCAGGCAATTCGCCCCTGAAGATTCGGGGGACGCTGTTCATACCATCCTGCCCAGGTCGTGCATCGTGGGAGCCGTTACTTGGGAGATCGAGGATAAGGTCCAAAAGGCGCAGGAATCAGAACCGGATCCGGGCGGCGGACCGGAGGGGAGGCTCTACCTTCCGTCCTCCGTTTGGGGGGAGGTCATCCATCGGCTCCACACATCCAAGCTAGCCTGCCATCCTGGGACCTCCCGTATGATTGACCTGCTCCAACGCTCCTTTTGGTGGCCAGGGTTACGCAAGGACGCTGCCCGCTATGCCCGGGCCTGCCCCGTCTGTGCCACCAGTAAGTCTGGCAACTCTCCTCCTGCGGGTTTGCTCCAGCCCCTGCCCGTCCCTGGTAGGCCCTGGTCGCACATCGCATTAGACTTCGTCACTGGCCTCCCCGTCTCTAACAACTTCGACACTGTCCTGACCATCGTCGACCGGTTCTCCAAGGCTGCCCATTTCGTCCCATGACGGGGGCTACCCTCTGCCTTGGAGACGGCAGACCTTCTCGTCCAACACGTGGTCAGGCTGCATGGGATACCAGCTGACGTGGTCTCCGACCGGGGTCCCCAGTTCGCCTCTGACGTCTGGCGGAGTTTCTGCAGGACAATAGGAGCCCAGGTAAGCCTCTCCTCCGGCCATCACCCCCAATCTAACGGGCAGTGTGAACGGACCAACCAGGAGCTGGAGGCTGCTCTCCGTTGCGTCACTGCCTCGAAGCCTGTGTCATGGAGCAAACATCTCGCCTGGGTTAAATATGCTCACAACACCGCCCGTTCTTCAGCCACAGGGATGTCCCCTTTCAAAGTGTCCCTGGGTTACGACCCCCCCATTGTTCCCCTCGCTGGAGGACGAATCTGCAGTCCCCACGGTCCGGGCTCACCTCAGGCGGTGTCGCTCAATTTGGACAGCCGCGCGCAATGCGCTTTTACGCACGGCGGAGCGCAATAAAGCCACGGCGGACCGACGAAGAAGACCTGCTCCTGCCTACCAGGTGGGCCAACCGGTCTGGATCTCCACGCAGGATGTTAACCTGAAGGGTGAGAGGAGGAAGTTGGCGAAACGCTTCATAGGCCCATTCCCCGTCACCAAGGTAATCAACCCGGTGGCAGTGCGCGTTACTACTCCCCCCTCCCTCCGCATCCATCCCACCTTCCACGTCTCTAAGGTGAAACCGGTGGTGTCTGATCCCATCTGCCCTCCTCCTGCTGCGCCGCCCGCGCCTCGGATGATCGATGGCCACCCGGCTTGGACTGTCTCGACCATCTTGGACTCCCGACGCCGGGGTTGCGGGCTACAGTATTTGGTGGACTGGGAGGGCTATGGTCCAGAATGGAGGCAATGGGTCCGTTCCTCATTCGTGTTAGATCGCTCTCTCATCACCAAATTTCACCCGATGTACCCTAATAAACCATCGCCAGGAGGCGCTGCTAGAGGGGGGAGTACTGTTACAACTCGCCGCTCATTAGCGGCGCCAGCTGAGCGCACACCTGCACCTCGTCAGCGGCGGAGCATATAAGCCGCTCTGCCCTGGGCTTCGGCCTGAAGCCGTCTGTTCCCTTCAGCTACTTGCTCCAGAGGAACCCCCTCGCCAAACAGCAAGATCACTCACGTAAGCTACTCTCAACTTGTGCTCCAGTCTTTCCCCTGTGCACAGGTGGACCTTTCCCGGCGGCGGACCCCGCCCCCGCTTCACCACCTCACGGCTGCTGTCAGGTGCATCGTCAGGTCTCTGTCTCCCAGACTCTCCCTTATGCGTGCCTGCCACCTGCCCTGCCAAGTAAGCCAACTAACCTCTCTTCTCTTGTTGTACTGGTTTGATGCCCGTCACCTTCTCCCTGTGTTCTCTCCCCAGGGTTGTCCGGCTGTACGGTTTCCTGCCTCCGTGCCTGACGCTGACGTCCACCACCAGTACATCCACATTCCACAAACACTCACCCATCCATCCTTGTTGTTGAATAAAGCTATTGAATTCACTCTGAGCCTGCGTGTGTGTCTCCTGAGCCGTGCGTTATGTCAATTCTGTTTCTTTTTTAATCTTTACTTTTAATCTATCCAAAATAAAGATTCATTCATTCATTCATTCATTCATTCATTCATTCATTCAATCAATCCTGTGACAGATGCTGAGGGTTAGGGCTGTCCACTTGATACGATCATTAAGCTACAGTCACAAATACCCTCACAAACCGCTGCGAACACCATGCGAAGGATGTTAAGATAAGGTAAGATAAGATAAGATAAGATAAGCCTTTATTAGTCCCACAATGGGGAAATTCCAGGATTGCAACAGCACAGGGATAGCAACACTCAGAGCAATGGTTTAGAAGATAAGAAAATAAGAGCAGTGAATATACTGTACATATGAACAAATAAATATACAAATATATAGATATACACAGTGCTGAGCATTGTAGCTAGATGGAATAAACAGCATAACCGTCTACTTACGTAGTTACCCTAAATGGTATGAATCTGTACCCATACATATTGTCACCCTCCATAGCGACTGATATTGTCCTAGTTGTATACTGAAGGGGACCATTTGTGTAAGTCTGTTGCATCTTTTGCATTCAATACTATTAGGTCGTCACATTTTTTTGCTATCTCTGCGAGCAGCCTTGCTTAGGTTATAAAGTCTGACAGCCGTAGATAGGAAGGACCTGCAACACCTCTCGGTCACGCATCTAGGATGATGTAGTCTACTGCTAAATGAGCTCCTCAGTTCATTCAGTATGTCCTGCATAGGGTGGGACTCGGACTCCAGCAGAAATGACAGTTTAGCCACCATCCTTCTCTCTCCTATCTCCTCCACTGGGTCAAGGCGCTGCCCCAGGACAGAGCTAGCTTTCTTGATTAGTTTGTTCAGTCTCTTTCCTCTCGGTTGCTGTAATTCCGTTGCCCCAGCAGACCACTCCAAAAGTGATGGCTGATGCCACCACTGTGTCATAGAATGTCTTCAAGAGCACCCCTTGTACACCAAAAGACCTGAGCCTCCTCAGTAGGAACAGCCTGCACTGTCCCTTCTTGTAGAGTGTGTCGGTATTGTGTGACGAGTCTAGTTTATTGTTCAGATGAACACCCAGGTATTTGTAGGATGTTACCATCTCAATGTCTGTTCCCTGGATGTTCACTGGTGCTGTGAGGGGTTGTCCTTGCCTGTGGCAGTCCACCACCAGCTTCTTAGTTTTCCTCGCGTTGATCTGGAGGAAGTTCCGATGGCACCAGTCCATGAAGTCCTGGATAAGTCCTCTGTACTCAACTTCATCTCTGTTGGAGATGAGGCTGACGATCACAGAGTCGTCAGAGAACTTCTGTAGATGGCAGTGTGTTGTGTTGTGTGAGAAGTCCGCAGTATAAAGGGTGAACAGGAAGGGAGCCAAAACAGTTTCCTGGGGCCCCCCCTGTGCTGCTGATGATCGTGTCTGACACACAATCCCGGGTTCTCACAAACTGCGGCCGGTTAGTGAGGTAGTCCAGGATCCATGATGACAGGTGCTGGTCCACCCCTGCGCACAGCAGCTTGTCCTTCAGGATCATCGGTTGGATGGTGTTGAAAGCACTGAAGAAATCAAAGAACATGATCCTCACCGCGTTCCCGGGCTTCTCCAGGTGGGACAGGGAACGGTGAAGGAGGAAGATCACTGCATCCTCCACCCCAATGCCATGCTGGTAGGCGAACTGAAGTGGATCCATTGTTGGCCTCACCAGGGGGCGGAGGTGAGCAAGGAGCAGTCTCTCCAGGGTCTTCATCATGTGAGACGTCAGGGCCACTGGTCTGTAGCTCTTCAGGTCTTTGGGGTGGGAAGTCTTTGGTACAGGTACCACACAAGATGTTTTCCACAACTGTGGTACCCTCCCCAGCTTCAGGCTCAGGTTGAAGATGTGCTCCACAATCCCACACAGCTGGTCTGCGCAGGACTTGAGGAGCTTCGCGCTGATGCCGTCCGGTCCCAAGGCCTTCCTCGCCTTGATCTTCCTCAGCTCCTTCCTCACCTGGGTCTTAGTGAGGGTCAGGTTGGGGGGCTGTGTGCTGGGAGTTGGGGGTGTTGGTGGAGTGGGGTGTGGACAGCAGGTCTCGATGACTTTAGAGGCAGCAGTGGTTGGTGTGCAGTTGGGGGGGAGGGCGGTTGGTCAAACCTATTAAAAAACAGGTTCAGATTGTTCGCCCACTCCCTGCCCCCGTGGCCTTGGAGGAGGTATTCTGGAGCCCAGAGATGGTTTTAAGGTTTCTCCAGACCCCGCTGATGTCGCTCTGTTGCAGCTTGTCATCCATCTTCTTCCTGAAGCTGTCCTTGCCTTCTCTGATCTTCCTCCTCAGCTCCCTCTGTACGGACTTCAGCATCTCCCTGTTCCCCGACCTGAAGATCCTCTTCTTCTCTCTCAGAAGTGTTTTTATCTCAGGGTTGATCCAGGGTTTGTTGTTCGAGCAACACCGTATTGTCTTGGTGTGTACGGTGTTGTCCACACAGAAGTTGATGTAGGTTTTGGACCATTTTATATGGCCTTCTTAAAGGTGCACAGGATAGCATTTTGATGACGTAAAAGATTTAAAAAAAATAAATCAAAGTGTTTAGAAATGTGCACAATGTAAGTCTTAATAGTCTTCTAAAAATTAGTATATTGATGAAAAAAATATTTTTTTACGGGTCGTAAATGATATAATATTTACATCCAGCAGGTGGAAGAAGACAAACGCGGAAGTCTGGTGAGGATGTCACAGCCACTAGCATTGCTAGCTTCATGTTATGTGCCATCGTCTCCTTTTGGGATGTTGGGTTGCCAGGTAGTGAATTATTCAGCTAAACACCTGAATCTGAAGGCAGACGTCAGTTTCCCAATCATTCTCAAGTATGGCATGACAAACAAAAGAGCAGGATAAATATGGGTTCTGCTTTTGATGGCTGATGTCTGCTGAAGAGTCTCAATGGTCTGAAAACCTGAAAAAATGGCTGCAGAGCTAGGGAGGGACAATCTGAAGTCAGAACTGCGACTGGAGAGGAAACCCTTGTCTCCAGCAAGTCAAAGGCAGATAGCTCCTCCATCTCTGGCATGAAGGAGTACTCATCCGACCGCAGGAACTCAAGGAGGAAAGCAGGAATGTTCTCCCTCAGATGGGGCTTTATTGCCACTAGCTGGAGTGCTCTCCCCCATGCAACGGCCCCTCCATACCATCTACAGGAAAAACTTGTACCACTCTCCCAGATCCCAGATGAAGTCTCACAGCTCCTTGTGGTGGGCAAAATCCTTTGGTGTGGAGCTCGGGGAAGCAGGGATAGGAAGCTCCCGTATCCAGGGATGGGAACAGATGCCCGCATTTGCCTCCATCATTGCTGCAGTAGCGTTGATGGAGGCAGGAAGATGGCATGATGTTGTGATTGTGAAACGTTCCGTGAATGTTGAGCAATAATCCAAAATGGTGACTCGTGTCGACCGAGTATAAACAGACTTTTCCACAAGGAGCATTTTTTTAAAATTCATCTGCTAATTGACTATCTGTTCCTATCTTTGTTTTTTCATATATCATTTTGCCATCTTCTCGAAGGAGCTGGAGGAACTTGAGAATTTTACAGACAAGTTTTATTATCGCAGCTGTAACATGGAGGATAATGTATCTCCCAGTCATTCCTCCTCCTCCGTGTCCAAACGACCTACAGTAGATCCGCGAATTCTCCAAAATTAATACCCGAGAAATCACGGGATGGCTCAGAGGTTAGTGACATCCTTTGTTCTTTTGAAAATAAACTTACCAGCACAGATGGTAGACTACCGTTTCTCAAGGTGCTCCATCAAGATTTCCAGAGCGTATGTGAGGGTTTGGAATACAGCCAGGCACAACTCGTCACTAAAAACAGTAGCTTGAAAAAGTCAGTAAACATGCTAATCCGGTTCCGGCGCCACACGAGTTGGCTGCCTTTTGCAACAGCAGCTCAATTCTGAGTCTTTTTATCTTCCTTCTTCTTTCTGATCCGGCACACCTTTCACTCTATATATATCACAGACACACAGATCACCCCAAAGGTCTCCCGAGTCGGCGGACGGAGCCTCTGTTTACAGCAGGAGACGATACAGCAGGGAAGAGCTAGCTAGCACTCAACCGCCACCCGGTGCTAACGGAGAAACTCGACATACCGGGAGAAACTGAAGCGAAAACGACGTGGGAGCCGGGCTGGAGTTTAGGCGGCGTGCAAGAAATATAAGACAGAATAATAAAGAGCGATGGCAAGAACCAAGCAGACCGCCCGTAAATCTACTGGAGGAAAGGCCCCCAGGAAGCACCTGGCCACCAAGGCTGCTTGAAAAAGCACTCCGGCCACCGGCGGAGTGAAGAAGCCTCACCGTTACAGGCCAGGTACCATGGATCTGAGAGAGATCCGTCGCTACCAGAAATCCACGGAGCTGCTCATCCGTAAACTGCCCTTCCAGCGCCTGGTGAGAGAAATCGCTCAGGACTTCAAGACCGACCTGCGCTTCCAGAGCTCCGCCGTCATGGCTCTGCAGGAGGCCAGCGAGGCCTACCTGGTGGGTCTCTTCGAGGACACCAACCTGTGCACCATCCACACCAAGAGGGTCACCATCATGCCCAAAGACATCCAGCTGGCCCGCCACATCCGCGGAGAGAGAGCTTAGACTTTCTGCTGCACATCCACCAACCACAATGCTCCGCACTGTGTGTCTATATATATATATATACAGTATATATATATATATATATATATATATATATATATATATATTAATATGTACATATGTATACTAGCTGCTCTTGTTTTTTCTTGCCTTCTGATTGTTGCTCTGAGTGTTGCTATCCCTGTGCTGTTGCAATCCTGGAATTTCCCCATTGTGGGACTAATAAAGGCTTATCTTATCTTATCTTATCTTATCTTATCTTAATCATGCAACTTGGCATCGTTGTAAGAGAGAACTGGACAATGAAGGAAATAGTTCTCAACTTGCAGTTACGCAGCATGAGAGATAAACTTTTTTTGTTTTTTCCAGAATTGCTGAAAAAAATAATGAAAATCCAGAACAGCTGGTCCGTGAATTCATGCCCACACAGCTGAAACTGTCCTCCGACCTTACAAAATCAATTACCTTTCACTGAGTCCACTACACTAGACAAAAAAAAAAAAAAAAAAAAATCCCAAAAATAAACGTCCCTGACCTATTGTTGCCAAATTTGAACATTTCAATCAAAAAATTATGTTACAGAGGCAGGGCAGGCAGCTTCAAAACACCAGCTATGGTCTAAATGATCAATTTCCACAGGAAATCATGGAAAAGAGAAGGAAGCTTTTTCCCATTAGGAAACAAAAAATCCAAGAAGGTAAACAAGCTATTGTCTCTGTGGATAGACTGTTTATAGATGGCAAGCTGTTTATGGATGGAACTATAACCCCCTGGTTATTCTAGAACCCCTTTTGTTTCCTTAGCTACATGTGGAAAAAGAGTGTGACTGTGAGCAGGTCTCTTATTCGATCTCAGTTTAATTTGTTAACATTTGTTGAATGTTTTTTTTTCTTTTTTGATGAGGTTGTTGTTTGCTTGTTTGTCTGTTTTAGCTAATTTTGTTGAAGATGTTAGTTTGTTAGAATAGAGGGTTAGTATTAATGAAAGCGCTTTGAGTGGTCTTTGTGACTAGAAAAGCGCTATATAAGTGCAGGTTAGTTAGTTAGTTAGTTAGTATGTTACCTGTATCCTGCTTTAATTCCAAACAAAACGGAGTAGCTATATTGGTAAACAGAAGAAAAAGCTTTGTTGTGAATAAGACCACAGCAGATCCAGAAGGTAGATTTATAATATTAAAAAGCTCACTTCAAAATTTGGATCTATGTACTGCAAGTGTTTGTAACGGACTCGAACTAGTCAGCTACATTAAAATAACAAAATAAAATAAATCTTGGCCGATGCAGAGAAGTAGACGTCAGGCAGGATCTCGATCAGTCAGTAGTCTGTTTATTTCTGAAACAGATTGGGGCAGACAATTTACACATGACACGGGAATGGGGACAAGTGCTGGCATTCCCCTTCCCAGGCTTCCAGCGTGTGAGAGACATAGCTTACAGCTACTTGGACTACATAACTTTAGATCGTATAGTTACAGTATACCACAAGCAAAGAAAAAGTTTAGCACCAAATACATGACAGCATTACATGACAGAGTTACATGACTGATCGTTTTTTCTATTTTTTACAACAGTACATTTAACATTTTAACATACCTGAAACAGATTGGGGCAGACAATTTACACATGACACGGGAATGGGGACAAGTGCTGGCATTCCTACAGAACAATGGACTCGTTAGCGCCTACTTAACTAGCCATCAATCATCGGTATTTATGACGCTACTTTGAATATTTTACATCGGTATTGCAAACGAAAATGTAACAGAAAATCTTACAATCAAAATTAGTACAATAACTTAAAGAAAACTACAGTAAATCAATCACATTAATCAATTTCGTTCCCTGAGGAATTACACACAACTTACCCCTTCCCAGGCTTCCATCGTGTGAGGAAGTTCCCAGATGTGTCACACTAATTATCGCCCCATCAGAAACACTTGACATATTTACAACACGGACATTTTGGGAAGTTCATTACTGCAGGAACATATTTATTCTTAAGACTACTACATACTCCCCTCTGAACTTCACCAAAATACCACTACAAGTCAACCACCAAAAAACCACTGGATAAGTATATCCCACAGTATACTGCAACATGTATGTCACCCAATTCAAAGGGAAAGCGACTACGGAGGGCTGCGCAGACCCCCCCCCCCATAGTGTACTTGCTACAGGAGTGCCGTATACACTACCCATATCATACCAGACTAAATACCACCAGTTGACTTCACATGAATTGGAGAAAAGGAAATAAAGAGAAGAAAAAACAAAGAAAAAGAACAAATCTGTCATTCTTCAACTGGACAGAAGGCCTATGTGGTGTGTGTGTGTGTGTGTCTTCCCCTACGGCATCAGTGCCCTAGCCAAACTAAGAACTGAACTGTTTGACCGTTGAGTATACTGTTGGGCCATGTTCTGAATCAGCCGATTCACTGGTTTAACTACCCTCCCAAACCTGGTTCTCACTGCGCCCACTGTACTACTAGGGGAACTCCCAATGCTGGAAGGCGGCATGGACACTTCAGATCTTTGGTCACCACAAAAACTGGCAGATAGACAGGGCATTTCTGAAAGATCATTGGTCAACTGAACAGTCTCCGCTGTGTTCAACTGCACGGGCAGGTCAAAATCTTGTGTGCATGAAGCCTCTTGTAGCTGATTGGAGGCAGAGGCCCTTGCCACCCAACTGGCTGTCCAAGCAGTCCTGTCGATCTCTGATGCAGCAACATGTGAATCAAGATCATCACCTGACTCACACGACTCACTCAGGGTCACTTCATGAGCAGCACGGTCCATTTCAATTGGCAGAAAGTTGACCAAGAGAAGCAGATTGCGGTGAACAACCCTTTCTTGCCCATTGGTTGTGTTCCTGACACGGTAAGTATGGCACCTAGGGTCGGCAGAGACGACGACATACGGGGTGGACCCCCACTTGTCTGCTAATTTCCTGCGCCCCCGTTCACCCTTGTTTGCCAACAAGACTCGATCACCTTCCACAATGTCACGTCCTTTAGTTCTCCTATTGTACAAGTCTGCTTGACGTTCCTGGCTTGAAAGAGCGTTGGCCTGAGCAGCTGACAGAGCCTCCTTCAGATCTTGTCTCATCCTAGCAACATACTGGTCATAGTCCACAGTGTCGCAGTCCCTTACAGCATTCTGAAACATGACATCCACCGGTAGACGTGGCACTCTGCCATACATTAAAAAGAATGGCGCGTAACCGGTGGATTCGTGTGCAGTGCAGTTGTAAGCAAACGCTAGAGTCTGTAGCATCTGCGGCCATTTCTGCTTTGCTCTAGGGGGAAGGGTTCTTATCATGCTGCCCAAAGTTCTATTGAACCGTTCAACGTTCCCATTCCCCATGGGGTGATAGGCAGTAGTTCGGGACTTTTTGACCCCAGCAACTTGCAACAATTCCCTGATCAGCTCACTTTCAAAATTGGCACCCTGGTCTGAGTGAATTCTGTCAGGGAACCCATACACACAAAAGTATTTGTCCCAGAGCTGGCGGGCAACTTGTTTTGCAGATTGGTCACGGCAGGGGTAGGCATGGGCCATTTTAGTAAAATGGTCAGTGACCACTAGCACATCCACACTTTTCCCACTGCTGTCCTCCGCGGACCAAAAATCAATGCACACAAGTTCTAATGGGCTCGTTGTCTTAATGCTTTCGAGGGGCGCTCTGGCTTCCGGTTCAGGAGTCTTACTGACCACACAACGCTTGCATGTTTTCACATATTCACGGACATCCCGTTCCATGTCAGTCCAGAAGAACCTCTGCCTTGCCAAGTATAAAGTTCTCTGCTGGCCCTGGTGGCCTGCGTCATCATGGATGCCTTGCAGCACTCGCTGAACCAATGAAGCTGGAACAACATACTGGTGTCTTTTCTTGCCAGTCAGTGGATCTTTGCTCACCCTGTACAGTAGCCCATCTAACATCTTGAGTTTGTCCCACTGCTTCAACATTCTCAAGACGCCATCTGTCTCGTGAGGCCTTTCTCTTCGCGACGGTCGTCTCCCGCGTGTCACAAAAGAGATGACTCTGGAGAGGCAGGCATCTTGCTGTTGCTGGCCTTGCAACTCCTGAATGGAAAACACAGGTAAGGGGTTCTGACCACAGGCAGCCAGCTGCTGCACGTCCTGGACAAGCCAACACGAGGCTCTCTCAGCTGATCCCATCTCCCACTCAGCATGACCCTCGAACACGGCCTTCACTGTTTCGCTGTCGAGTGAGGAACGCTCCAGCCTGGAGACTTGCGAGAGACAACTGACCCCCTGGTGGTTGGCACTCAGTCTAAAGACTTCCTGTATCATATTGTCCTTAATCAGCTGTGCTTCTTCCAGCAGCGCTCCATATGGCTCAGACACAAGCCTCTTGCTGACACAGCCCTGAACGAAAGGCTGCCTGCTGAGGGCGTCCGCCACAATGTTTTTCTTGCCAGGAATATACTTGATACTGAAGTTGTACGGGGCTAACTTCGCAACCCATCTCTGTTCGCATGCGTCCAACTTCGGCTTAGTCAGTATATATGTCAATGGATTATTATCCGTCCAGACAGTGAACTCATGCCCTTTTAACCAATGACTAAATTTATCACAGACTGCCCACTTAAGGGCCAAGAACTCCAGACGATGCGCTGGGTACTTGGTCTGGGATTGCGTCAGAGACTTGCTTGCGAAAGCAATCGGACGGGCCTTGTTCTCCCCTTCCGGGACTTGAGAGATGACTGCCCCTAACCCATCTAATGACGCATCAGTGGACAGGATAAAGGGACGGCTGAAATCTGGATGAGCTAAGACGACTGACTCGAGTAGGGCCAACTTCAGTTGCTCAAAAGATTTCTGTTGGTCACTTGTCCAGTCACTCGGCTTGAGTTTCTTAAAAGCCACATGCCTTGTCTGGCCTTTACTCTTCTTTGGCGTTGCAGTGAGGGCAAAGAGAGGCTTAGCAATGCTAGAGCAATTCTGAATGAAGCGCTGATAATACATGACCATGCCCAAAAAGGACTTTATTTTTCTTGGGGATGGGGTCACGCCATCTTCATGCATTAGTGCTTGTTCAGTCATGGCAGCAATTGCTTGTACTTTCTCCGGATCAGTCGCTACTCCACTCTCGTCAACGACATGGCCCAGAAACTTCACACTGCGCTGAAGAAAATGGCACTTTTTGGGCGCAAGCTTTAATCCGTGCGCACTTAGCCTGCTGAACACTACATCGAGCCGCTTCAGTGCCTCACCTTCGTTCGGCGCGAAAACCAAGAGGTCATCTAAATAACACAACAGAGTCAAAAAATTCTGGTCGCCAAAGATGTTTGTCATGAGGCGCATAAAGCTGGCTGGCCCATTACATAGCCCCTGAGGCATGCGATTGAACTCATGCAGCCCCATGGGCGTGGTAAAGGCAGTCAGTTTCTTATCCTCTTCACACATGGGGATATTGTAATATCCTGATGTTAAGTCCATGGTGCTGAAGAATGCACTCCCCCCAAGAGCAGCCAGGCAATCCGCCTGATGAGGCAATGGGTGGGCATCTTTGATAGTCCTGGAATTCAGCCATCTGTAATCCACACAAACCCTCAGATCACCGTTCTTCTTCCATACGAGTACCAGAGGTGACGCCCACTCACTGGAAGACTTACGGATGATTTCTTTTTCCTCCATCTCAGACAGCACCTGTCTCAGCTTTTGGTAATGACCAGGTGGGACACGTCGATACGGGAGTCTGAATGGCCGAGGATCAGTCAGGTGGATCCGATGAACAAAACCGGTGGCCTCACCGCAGTCCAACTTGTTCCTAGAAAATAGGCTCTCATATTTCCGTATCAAGTCGAACAACTGGCCTTTCCAATAATCTGTAACATCACATGAATCAATGTCGAGGTCACTCAATCCGAGTCGATTCAGAGCATCACTGAAATCAGGGGTAGAGGAGGATGAGTCAGCATCATGTAGGCTCTGGCTGTTCACCAGAAGGTCATTTGGGGGGGGTTTGGAAGTGGGTACATCCAGGTCTTCCAACGCAACACACGGGAACACATCAGCTAACTTAGTGTTTCGCTTCAATGTAATTTGTTTGTCACTTGGATTGATCACTTTAATAGGTACCCATCTGTCCCCTGACATTGTAGCGACAGCCCTCCCCACCATGATACCCTTCTTGTGTGTGTTGGAACTTGGAGCGTCAACGAGAATAGCGCTCCCTGCTGAAACAGGTGAGTTGGCTGGGACCCTACCCCACACAAGGTGTTCATGATGTGGCAGCAGTGTTACGGCTTGTGTCAGCTTGGCTGTACCTATCATGTCAGGAATCACATTCCCCCTCCATCTGTTAATTCCAGATAACATGTTAAGAAAATGTTCAACCCCTGGGTCATTCGTTGATTCAGGCTTCTCAATCACTTTCCAGTAACTGGAGTTTTGTTTGAGGTGATGAATCAAGTGCTTTATCACGTTGGAGCCCAGGATCATTTCGTCACACTGACCTGGCACGACCAGTGTGGGAACACTCACATCCTGTCCATACACAGTCATCTCCAGCTGATAAATGCACTTCGGCTTCACTTGAACCCCACCACACCCCACCAGTACCATGCCTGTGTCTGCAGTAATGCTCTCAGCACATAAGCCCACACTACGTAGTTTCTGTTCGGCCTCTTCATTCATTGTGCAGGCCATGGACCCACTGTCAATTAATGCATGCAACAAAACTTGGTTCTTCACTGAGACGTCAGTATAAAAGAGACTATCGGAATTTGCTAATTTGTGCACATTTTGATAAACAATCTTATTTCCAGCAGGAGCACACTTGCATTTTTCTTCATAAGTAGATTGCACATCATCTTCAAAACTGAGGGACTGACTAAATGCACCCACATCGTCCCCTCCCACATGTGGGTGGCCTAGTTTCCCTGAACAGGCGCAGTGGTATTGGGCATTGCTGTCCTGCGCTTGGAGCAGTCCTTTTTTTGATGTCCAGTTTCAAAGCAAGCAAGGCATCGCTTTTCTCTCATGCAGTGCGATCTTGTAGAGTGGGTGCTGTCGCCACAGACGCGGCAGGGAGTGACTCGAACCCACTGGGCTGGTTGCGCAACACCCGGTGCTGTGGCCTGGTTTGTCTTCTCCAGCACCCTCTCCAGCATACACAGGACACGCTCAAACGCACCCCCCTCCGCACTGGAGGACTCGCTGAATCTGGACGGGCTAGATGCACTAGGCTCACGAACACTCACTTCCTCCTTAACGTCTGGCATGGAGTAAGCGACAGCCGCGGTCACCTTAGATGGTTTAACTTCCACTGGCTTCCTCTTGAACAGGAACTCCCTCTGATACTCATCGATCGCTTCCTGCACCTCTGTCAAAGACCACTTGCTCATAGGTTTACTCTTAAATACACTGGACAGCTCAGGATCATTGCAGTTCCTAATAAACATCATGGATATTTCAGCATTCATGTTCTCCAATTTCCTGCCTTGCTTTTTCAGGAGACGATCTGCCTGCTCTGCTGCTGTATTCAAGCGCACCCAATAATCCACTGGATTCTCACCCACACTGGGCTGAGTGGCATAAAAATCAGCCAACGGTAAGCATGATGCAGGGGACTCACTGAAATACTTCCGCAGGATATCATAGATCATATCTGGCTGGACTGCATGGTCTGGGGTTAAGCTACTCCTTATTCCCACTTTAACTATTTTCTTGGCCTTTCCCATCAGATGACTCAGGATCTCATCAACTTGATCCGAAGTGGGGAATTTCTTTTTGCGTAAATACATTTCCATCAGCTCTATCCATTCCTGTACTGAGCATTTATCAGACCCCTCCCCTCTGAACACAGCAGGCTCACGAACATCTGACTTGACTACCACATTGACATTGGTGAGATCAAGAGTGCCACTGATGTTACTAGATTGTTCATGCCTGTCTGGCGCCATTGGAGAGACTGGGTCACATGACTGTGTGACAGGCTGAGTAGAAGGTAACAGCCGACTGGCTATGGAATCTCCAATTCGATTCCCTAATTCAGTAATTAGATCACGCAGCTCAGCTGAGGGGTCATTGCTACCAGGAGGAAACATGGGCGTGGAGGATGCGGGCCCTACCTCACATGCCTGTGCTGGTAAATCCCCCTCCCCATCACTGATATGTGGCTGTGGTGTCTGTACAACATAAGTAGCCCCCACTGGGTGTGTATGCATAGTACCACCCTCTCCCACCATGTCAGTGAAAGTTAACTGTTTAACTCCCCCACCCCTCAACAAAAAAAGACCCCTGCCTCTACCTGCCCCAGCTACAGGGGTGTGAGAATAAAGGCTATGAGACATATCACCATCCATTACTAAAAACTAGCTCAATTAAATGGTAATAAACACAAAATAGAAATTTCAAAACAGGCTACTCTGATATAACACACATAAAATAAAATTCAAAGCCAAATAATACTGAATGAGCTTCTGTCAAAAACCTTAAATAACTGAAGGATGCGTTGTGTTGATAAAGACTGGACTCTCCTTGCGAACCTCCACTCAGCAGGCAGCTGGACCCCGGAGATCAGCTGTGGCTGATCAGAAGAATCCTTGAAAGGTCACGGCACCAGTTTATGTAACGGACTCGAACTAGTCAGCTACATTAAAATAACAAAATAAAATAAATCTTGGCCGATGCAGAGAAGTAGACGTCAGGCAGGATCTCGATCAGTCAGTAGTCTGTTTATTTCTGAAACAGATTGGGGCAGACAATTTACACATGACACGGGAATGGGGACAAGTGCTGGCATTCCCCTTCCCAGGCTTCCAGCGTGTGAGAGACATAGCTTACAGCTACTTGGACTACATAACTTTAGATCGTATAGTTACAGTATACCACAAGCAAAGAAAAAGTTTAGCACCAAATACATGACAGCATTACATGACAGAGTTACATGACTGATCGTTTTTTCTATTTTTTACAACAGTACATTTAACATTTTAACATACCTGAAACAGATTGGGGCAGACAATTTACACATGACACGGGAATGGGGACAAGTGCTGGCATTCCTACAGAACAATGGACTCGTTAGCGCCTACTTAACTAGCCATCAATCATCGGTATTTATGACGCTACTTTGAATATTTTACATCGGTATTGCAAACGAAAATGTAACAGAAAATCTTACAATCAAAATTAGTACAATAACTTAAAGAAAACTACAGTAAATCAATCACATTAATCAATTTCGTTCCCTGAGGAATTACACACAACTTACCCCTTCCCAGGCTTCCAGCGTGTGAGGAAGTTCCCAGATGTGTCACACTAATTATCGCCCCATCAGAAACACTTGACATATTTACAACACGGACATTTTGGGAAGTTCATTACTGCAGGAACATATTTATTCTTAAGACTACTACATGTTTATGTCCCAAATCTTGACGACCAATCCTATTTTCACACTTTCTTCACTTCTCTTTCTGAACACTTGGACACCACACTCATAATAGGAGGAGACTTCAACCTGTTATTAAACCCTGCAATCAACAGGCTCAGTGCATCGGGGAATTATCAAAAATGGAAGGCTACTGACTTTCTCAAACAACACATGAATGATTTTGGTCTTTGCAATGAATGGCATTCTCTTCACCCAGCTCTTAGGGAAAACACATTTTTTTTCATCAGTTCATAGTTGACATTCCCGTTTAGACTTCTTCTTAGCCAGTAACTCTATTGTGAGGGATATCATAGACACTGAAATTTGTTCAAATCAAGCTATCAGCAATCACCATCCAGTATCTCTTACACTAGTAAATACAAAAGCTATCAGGAAAACTAGGAGCAGGAAATTTAATACATCACTACTGAAAGACAAAGACTTTATTACTTTAATAAAAAGAGTGGGAATCATATCTGGAATATAATGACGTGCAAGGAAAATTGCTGCGTGTTCTGTGGGAAGCAGCAAAAGCGGTCATGCGAGGTTAAATAATCTCTTACTGTTCGTAAAAGAATAAAAAAGAAAAAGCACTGCTACTGGAGTTAGAACAGAAAACTTAATCACTGGAGACAACCTGAACCGTTTCTCCACAGGAACAGGCACTTTACAGTCTGAGAAAATTCAAGCTGGAATTAAAAGAAATTACAAACAAAAAGACAAAGTTTTTAATACAAAGACTGTGTCTTGAGAAGTTTGGACACAGTAATAAATTGGGGAGATATCTTTCTAACCAGCTTAGATTGAAAAAAGAGAGAAAAAAAAAAAAAACTACTCTCCATTTTATTAAGGATATGACTGGAACTATAACCCATGAGCCCGAGGAAATAAATGACTCCTTCAGAAAGTTTTATGAAAACCTCTACTCATCTCAGATTAACCCATCTGACTCAGAGAAAAATAAATTTCTGGACAATATTAACTTACCACGATTAAATAATGAACAGATTGCAGCTCTGGATGCACCTCTTCTGGTGTTCGAACTCCAGGATGCACTTAACCCCTTGACGTTGATTGTCGCGAATTTGCGTCAAATTAACTTTCTCAACTTAATTTAGCATCTACTTGAAAGCAAAAACACAAGTGATTTTTTTTTTCATAATTGGAAATAAATTCAGGCATCAAGGGGTTAAGCACATCCCAAACAACAAAGCTCTGGGACCAGATGGATTTCCAGTTGAATTTCATAAATAATTCTGGCCTGTGGTGGCACCTACTTTCTTTAAAATGGTGAACCAAATTAAAGAAGATAATGTAATCCCTCAAAATATGAATTTGGCTAGTATTACCCTGCTCCGAAAACCTGGAAAAGAACCTATGCTTTCTTCCAGCTACCATCCCATTTCACTTATGAGTGTCCATCTTAAAATAATTTGCAAAGCTCTCGCCAAAAGACTGGAAAGGGTAATTCCATTTATTATACACCCAAATCAAACAGGTTTCATCAAGGGTAAGCACCCGGCTAACAATACATGCTGGCTATTGAATTTAATAGACTACTGTAAGATCAATAAATTAGAAACCACAATTTTATCTCTGGATGCAGAGAAAGCCTTTGACCGTGTTAACTGGAAATTTCTTTTTATGGTGTTAGACAAGTTTGGGTTTGGTTCATCTTTCATAAACTGGATAAAAATACTATATAGCTGTCCAACTGCATCTGTCTGAACAAATGATCAAACTTTTCTAAGCTTTAATTTCCAGAGAGGTACTAGGCAGGGTCGTCCACTCTCTCCTTCACTTTTGACCATCTTTATCGAACCATTAGCAGCAGCCATACAACAAAATGTTGGTATCAGAGGTATCCAAACTGGAGAAAAAGAACACAAGGTAAACCTTTATGCTGATGATGTGTTGATTTTCCTTGAAAACTCACAAAGATCTCTTCTTCAGACAGTTGCACTCACTGAAAATTTTTTGTCATTATATGACTACTCTATTAACTGGCGTAAATCAACAGTCTAAGCTATAAATTGTAATGTTTTCAAATATATCCATTATTCCAATACAATCAGATAATGTTATATATTTAGGAATAGATATTTCCTCCAGGCTGTCAGAGTTATTGCGACTAAATCACATTCCCCTTTGAAAAACAATACATGACAATCTTACGCACTGGAGGACACTACCTATATCACTAATGGGAAGAGTTGCAACAGTTAAAATGATGGTCCTTGTAGGGAGTTAGAAATGAAGAAGCGATGTGACTTTTATTAATCAAAGTTTAATATCAGCTTCACCTCCCTAACATGTCTCATCTCGGTGCAGATGCAGAATAAGAGGTCGAACGCAGTCAGACCTTCATACTTATACCCACACTCAACAAAAGACATTGCATATCAAAGCTGACATCCCGCATTAACATAATCCCCCCCTCCACTGTCCTCCGTCTCCTCCACCTGACCCTGGGTGGTCAGGGAGATCGATCCGGTCTCCACCGCTGCGACTCTGTCTGCTCTCTGATCGTCACTGGCGGTTGAGACCTCTTGTCCTGTTCTGAGGCGTGAGGTCATTCCACATATGTAATCACTAAACATTCTAATATGTCTATACATATGTAGGTATGGAATATATGATTAATATAAGCCACACCCCCGCCCCCCCCCAAACGACTAAGAAAAGGACAATCAAATTAAGTTTACAGTTTAAGATAATCTCTATGACATATTATACTGTTAAACCTCTTGACAGGGAAAACGGGGAAAAATCCTTCCAGCAGTCATGCTCCTGTAGAGAATTCAGTGGTAACAACAACAGTATAGTAACATCACAAATCAGCCTTAGAACTGTCACGGCACAATCTGATAACATAGTTAACAACTTTTGGTCAATCTGTATCAGTCCCTGTGCCGTCTGGGTTTTAATCTTCTCCCGAATCTGCTGTGGGTCCGCTTTGGCGTCGTGGTGGGACCCTCCTGTAAGGAATCTGCAGCTTGGGGAGGAGAGTGGTTATTTGTTCCCTGCAGGGGGGCTGAGTTTGTTTTCTTGGGGGGTCTACCCCGCCGAGGTGCTCTCGCCACCCGTGCAGGTTCTTCTCTCAAGAAGAAGGCAGGTTTAAGTCTGTCAATGCTGACTGTTTCTTTTCTGTCCCCTAAATCAAGCACAAAATGCTTATCACCAGGTTCCAGCACTCTGAATCGTCCGTCGTATGGTGGACGGAGGGTTGATTTTAAAGCTTCGTGTCTAACAAAAACGAACTCTGCGTTTTTTAAAGCTTGGGGGACAAAAACCCGTGGAAAGGAGTGATATGCCGGTCCGGGGAGAGTGTCCGGTCCGGTGCTGCCTAAAGGCCTCAGGGCTGGAAGATGCCCGGGCTCTGGGTTCTCTGGTAAAAACTCACCTGGGAGTCTGAGAGGTTGTGCAAAAACTAATTCTGCTGGGGAGGCGTCTAGATCCTCTTTAGGTGCAGAACGCAACCCTAATAAAACCCAGGGAAGTTTATTCACCCAATCTGTATCCGTTAGTGAGGCCCTGAGGGCGGCCTTTAAAGATCTGTGAAAACGCTCGCATAACCCATTAGCCTGAGGGTGATAAGCGGTGGTGCGGTGAATTGTCGCCCCTAAGCTGCTGGCCATGGCTGAACACAGCTCTGAGACAAATTGAGGCCCCCTATCGGACGTGATGTCCGATGGTACGCTGAAACGTGCCACCCAGTTTGTTAAAAAAACGCGAGCGACTTCCGCAGCTGTGGTTGACGCCAAAGGGACCGCCTCAGGCCAGCGCGTAGTACGGTCTATCATTGTTAACAGGTGTGTGAAACCCTGAGACGAAGGTAGTGGTCCCACGAGGTCGACATGAACGTGGTCAAACCTTCTGGCTGGGATTCGAAAAGGCTCTAGAGGAGCTTTTGTGTGTTTGTGTATTTTGGCGCGCTGACAAGACATGCAAGTTTTTGCCCATTCCTTTACATTTTTGCGCAGGCCTGGCCAAACAAACTTTTCTGCAACCATTTTAACCGAGGCGCGCACCTCTGGGTGCGCGAGGGAGTGAACCGAGTCAAAAATGCGGCGGCGCCATGCAGCTGGGACTACCGGGCAAGGTCGGCCGGTTGAAACGTCGCAGATTAGGGGGGGTACACCATCACGTAAACCCCTTTCCTCCAGTCTTAACCCTGTTGGTCCAGACAGGAGCGCGCGCACGTCCGCGTCGCTGCTTTGTTCCTCTGCCATGGCTGCGTAATCTATCCCTACGTGAATTGGGGCCGCGTACGCGTCCGCGTTGGCGAAGAGTTCTGCGGCTGAGGTAGTATAATCTGTCTCCTCGTGCTCTGGCGATGTCACAGCGTGAGAGAGGCAGTCTGCTACCACGTTAAGTTTGCCTGCCACATGTCGAATGTCTGTGGTGAACTCTGAAATTGCAGCTAGCTGTCTTTGTTGCTTGCCTGACCATGGTTCTGAAATTTTAGCCATCGCAAAAGTGAGCGGTTTGTGGTCTACAAAAGCCGTGAAGCGCCGCCCTTCTAACCAGAACTGGAAGTGGCGGATGGATAAATGAAGCGCTAGCAGCTCCCTGTCAAAAGTGCTGTATTTACGCTCGGTTTGGTTTAAAGATTTGCGAAAAAATGCTAAAGGTTGCCAGGTTCCGCCAACATGTTGTTCCACGACTGCCCCTATGGCCAGGTCTGAAGCGTCTGTGGTTAACGCTATGCGGGCCGAGGGATCGGGGTGAACCAACAATGTGGCATTCGCTAGAGCACTTTTTACTTCTGCAAAGGCGTGTTCGCGCTCCAGGGTCCATTCGACCGCGTTGGAAGGCTTTTGTTTTCTGAGCGCGGCATACAGGGGCTGCATGAGTTGAGCTGCGCGGGGGAGGAAACGGTTGTAAAAATTCACCATTCCCCAAAATTCTTGCAGCGATTTGACCGTTTGTGGTCGTGGAAAATTTTTTACCGCGTGGACTTTGTCTGGCAATGGGACTGCCCCCTTCGGTGAAACTCTGTGTCCCAAAAAATCAATTTGTGACACGCCAAATTTGCATTTGGCTGGGTTGATTATTAACCCGTGCTCTTCTAGTCTCTGAAAAACTGTAGTGAGGTGTTGTTCGTGTTCTTCCTCTGACGGGCTGGCTACCAGCATATCGTCGAGGTAGACGGACACGAAGGGGAGGTCGCGTAATACCGCGTCCATCATACACTGAAAGGTTTGAACAGCGCCTTTGAGGCCGAACGGCATCCGCAAAAATTCAAAAAGACCGAAAGGGGTTATTATAGCCGTTTTAGGAATGTCTTCCGCTTGAACGGGGACTTGGTGATAGCCGCGGACCAGGTCTATTTTTAAAAAAATGCGCGCCCCCGCCAGATGTAGTGAAAAATCTTGGATGTGAGGAATTGGGTAGCGGTCATGCGCTGTCGCATTGTTTAATCTGCGGTAATCACCACAAGGTCTCCAAGAACCGTCGGTTTTCGGGACCATGTGGAGTGGCGATGCCCAGGGGCTTTTCGAGCGTCTAATAATGCCTAATTTTTCCAGGGTGGCAAACTTGTCCCGTGCTATGGCGAGCTTGGTCGCGTCTAAGCGCCGAGCTTTGGCGAACACGGGTGGGCCTGTTGTGGGGATGAAGTGTTCAACCCCGTGTTTCGCTACCATTGCTGAAAATTTTGGAACTGTGAGTGCTGGAAATTGGGTGAGGAGTTGGTCAAACTTACCTCCTGCTGTTGCGACGCTGGCCTGCACGGGTGGTGGAGAAACTCGAGCTGAGCAGGGGATAGAAGAAAATGACAGTGCATTAACCAAGCGCCTATTTGCTAGATCGACTAACAACCCATGTGCACACAAAACATCAGCGCCCAGCAAGTTAAAACTCACCGCCGCTACAATAAATGTCCATCTATAGTTGCGGCCGTGGATGCAAAGAGGCAGGCTCCTTTCGCCGAAAGTGTCGATGATTGAGCCATTGGCTGCCATCGCTCCATTTCCCCGGGGACCCATGGCCCGGTCTGCGTGGGAAGGGGTGATAAAACTCAGCTGAGCTCCGGTGTCGATCAGGAACTGTCTCCCGGTGCGTCCGTCAGTCACATAAAGCAGTTTATTTGTCTCGCCGAGAGCCGCAGCTGTTAACGGTTTCTCGGCTTTGGCGTTTCCCGAACTTTTGAATTTGCAGGGGGGCACACATTTGTACGCCCTCTCGGCGAAATGGTGGTGGTAATAGCAGAGGTCGTTCCGCCTGCTGCGCCTTGGTCATGTTGCCGCCATGGTGGGCGGGCTCTGCTCGGTTGTCTGTGGTTCTCCGCTGCTCTGGGCTTTCGCGCTGAGATCTGCGGATGCTACTGTGGCCATCTGTTCGCCGCAGGCGTTGATGAGACGCTGCGCTTCTCTGGCCAGCGCGCGGAAGTCCTGCTGGGTGCTGCACCGCATGTTGACCAGCGTCCCTCTCATGTGTGGCGGCAGAGTGCTGAGGAAGATATGTTGGAAGAGGAAGTTGTCGTTGTCCTCTTCCTTAAGCTGCAGCATGTCCTCCATGATGGCCTTGGGTCTGCATCCTCTGTGGCCGTAGATCGCCAGGATCTTCTCTGCTCTCTCCTCGGCTGAGGGGACGAAGTTCTTGACGATGGTCGCCTTAAGTTCTCTGTATTTGTCATGGGCGGGCGGCCGTTAGATTATGCTCCGCGCACATCTTGACGTGGCAGCATCGAGTTTAGCGACGATATGATAAAATTTTGTCTCGTCCGCCGTTATGCCCGCTAGTGCAAACTGAGCCTCAGCTTGCTGGAACCACGAGCTCGGGTCGTCTCGCCAGAATTCTGGCAGCTTGACGGTGACGGCGCTTGTGTGGGCCGTCCCTGATGTGTCCGCCGGGTGAGAGCGCCTTTCTTCTGCTCTCACGGCGGGGCTGGGGATGGTGCTCGGTTGAGCCCTCTCTGTAGCTTCTGCCGTGGGGGAACGTCCTCCATCCGTTCCCCTGTCTGCATGGGCGCCGGCGCTTGCCTGGGTTGCCTCTGATGAGTTAATCGTGGGAGAACGTCTCTGTTCCATCCTCACGTCTGGTCACCAGTGTAGGGAGTTAGAAATGAAGAAGCGATGTGACTTTTATAAATCAAAGTTTAATATCAGCTTCACCTCCCTAACATGTCTCATCTCGGTGCAGAAGCAGAATAAGAGGTCGAACGCAGTCAGACCTTCATACTTATACCCACACTCAACAAAAGACATTGCATATCAAAGCTGACATCCCGCATTAACATAATCCCCCCCCCCTCCATTGTCCTCCGTCTCCTCCACCTGACCCTGGGTGGTCAGGGAGATCGATCCGGTCTCCACCGCTGCGACTCTGTCTGCTCTCTGATCCTCGCTTGTGGTTGAGACCTCTTGTCCTGTTTTGAGGCGTGAGGTCATTCCACATATGTAATCACTAAACATTCTAATATGTCTATACATATGTAGGTATGGAATATATGATTAATATAAGCCACAGTCCTTCCTAAAATCAACTATTTATTTCCAATGATTCCTACCCAACCATCTTTGGCCTGGTTTAAGTCTCTAGACTCAAATATAAGTAATTTTTTTATGGAAGGATAAACCATCACAGATCAGTTTAAAAACTCTTCAAAAAGCAAAAGAGTGGGGAGGTATAGATCTACCAATTTTTATATATACGCTACCGTTCAAAAGTTTGGGGTCACCCAGACAATTTTGTGTCTTCCATGAAAAGTCACACTTTTATTTACCACCATGAGTTGTAAAATGAATAGAAAAAAAAAAAAACAACAACAAGATGGCGCCCACAGCGGCCGCCGTGGTGTATCGCTGCCCTTTAATTTTTATAATTTGTCTGTTTTTGTTCACTGATTGTGCATCTGCCGGTTCATACACCCGTGAAGAACTACTAAATATCAGGACTCTCACCCCCATGGACCTTCTTCCAGTTTTTTTAGCTCCTGCCGCTGATCTGATCCATTTTTTGGCCAAAAAAGCAAGACGGCGGAAAAGAGGGAAGAGAGGAGGGATTCTCACTCGACTACGAAAAAGAGGCTCGCGAACAGCCTTGCCTGGCATATTTCTATCCAATGCCAATTCTCTCCTGAACAAGGTAGAAGAATTAAGACTGCTGATGCGTTTCAAGGACCTCGCTTCCTCGTCTGTCATCTGCTTCTCTGAGACCTGGCTTAATGAGAACATTCCAGATAGCGCGATCAGCCTCGAGGGTTTCCAGCTGATTCGTGCTGACCGCGTCACAGAGCTGTCCGGTAAGTCTATCGGAGGAGGAGTGTGCTTCTATATTAACAACAGCTGGTGCTCTGATGTAACGGTGATTTCCAAACACTGTTCTCCCGCCCTGGAATTTCTTTTCATTAACTGCAAGCCATTTTATTCCCCGCGGGAGTTTGCCTCATTCATTCTCGTCGCTGTGTACACCCCTCCTGACGCGGACACGCGCGAAGCTCAGCGCGTGCTTGCAGATCACATCCAACTTACGGAGCGGAACTTTCCAGACTCCCTGGTTATCGTGGTGGGCGATTTTAACCAGAGCAATCTGAGTCACGAGCTCCCCCGCTACAAACAGTGTATTAAATGTCCAACCAGAGGAAATAACACGCTAGATCACTGTTATACTTCAGTAAAGGACGCATATCGCGCTGTTCCCCGCGCTGCGCTGGGACTATCTGATCACGTGATGGTTCACCTCATCCCCACATACAAAAGAAGACTGAAACTCACTAAACCTGTTGTGACCACCACAAAGAAATTGACCAGTGAAGCTGGAGAGAAACTGAACACATGCATGGAAATAACTGACTGGGGCATGTTTAAAAGAGCCACACATGATCTTAATGAGTACACAGACACTGTGAACTCATATATCAACTTCTGTGAAGAGCACATTCTCCCATCACGCACCAGGATAAGATATTCTAATGACAAGCCTTGGTTCACAGCTAAGCTCAGACGGATCAGGAAGGAGAAGGAAGCAGCGTTGAAAAGTGGAGACAGGGACTGCTACAGGGAGGTCAAATATCGGTTTAACAGAGAGCTGAGGAGAGCTAAATCTGTGTATTCTGAGAGACTCCAGCAGCAGTTCGCTGCTAATGACTCGGCTTCTGTGTGGAGAGGACTGAGGCAAATCACCAACTATCGGCCTCAGGCTTCTAAAGGTCAGGATGACAAAGCCCTTTGTCAAAGACTGTCCCAACACTATGCCCGTTTTGACACCTCGTCAGCTGTGTCCAACTCACCCACTCCACCCAGCTCCACTGCCTCCTCAGCCCCCAATTCATCAAGAGCGGTCCCCCCCTCCTCCTCCTCCTCCTCCCCCTCTCCCCTTGTCATCAGTGAGCAGGACGTGCACAGACAGTTTTCCAGACTGAACCCGCGCAAGGCCCCCGGTCCGGACGGTGTGTCTCCCTCCACCCTGAGACACTGTGCGAAAGAGCTGGCTCCTGTCTTCACAGACATTTTTAACACCTCCCTTAAGCAATGTCACGTGCCGACCTGCCTCAAATCCTCCACCATCATCCCTGTCCCCAAGAAGCCACGGATTACTGGACTTAACGACTACAGACCTGTAGCGCTCACCTCTGTAGTCATGAAGTCCTTTGAGCGCCTGGTCCTGTCTCACCTCAAGTCCATCACCACACCCCTCCTAGACCCGCTGCAGTTTGCCTACCGTGCTAACAGGTCTGTGGACGACGCAGTCAACCTGGCCCTCCACTCCATCCTGCAGCACCTGGACTCCCCGGGAACCTACGCCAGGATTCTGTTTGTGGACTTCAGCTCCGCATTCAACACCATCTGCCCCGATCTGCTCCAGGACAAGCTGTCCCTGCTCAACGTGCCTGACTCCCTCTGCAGGTGGATCACCGACTTCCTGACGGACCGGAGACAGCATGTGCGGCTGGGGAAGTCTGTCTCAGACTCTGTTAGCATCAGCATTGGATCACCCCAGGGCTGTGTACTTTCCCCCCTACTCTTCTCCCTTTATACCAACTCCTGCACCTCCTCCCACCAGTCTGTTAAGCTGATTAAGTTTGCGGACGACACCATCCTCATCGGGCTCATCTCCAACGGCGACGAGTCCGCCTACAGGGAAGAGGTGGCCCAGCTGGTGTCCTGGTGCAGCCACAACAACCTGCAGCTGAATGCTCTGAAGACAGCGGAGATGATTGTGGACTTCAGGAAAGTCACATCCCCCCTGCCCCCCCTCACCATCACAGGCTCTCCCATCACCTTTGCAGATTCCTTCCGCTTCTTGGGCACCACCATCACCCGAGACCTCAAATGGGAGCCAACCATCAGCTCCCTCATCAAAAAGGCCCAGCAGAGGATGTTCTTTCTGCGGCAGCTGAGGAAGCTCAAGCTACCCACCAAGATGTTAGTGCAGTTCTACACGGCCATCATCGAGTCCATCCTCACCTCCTCCATAACTGTGTGGTACGCAGGAGCCACTGCCAGGGACAGACTAAGGCTGCAGCGCGTCGTGCGCACTGCTGAGAAGGTGATAGGCTGCAAGCTCCCATCTCTCCAGGACCTGTACATCTCCAGGACCCGGAGGCGTGCTGGCCGGATCATAGCCGATCCTTCACATCCTGGTCACGTGCTGTTTGCCCCCCTCCCCTCAGGTAGAAGGCTTCGGTCCATTCGGACAAAAACCTCCCGGCACATGAACAGCTTTTTCCCCTCTGCCATCAGACTGCTGAACACTAAGTGACTTTTGACTCTCGTGCACTATGTACAGCAGCTCAACCAGACTCATGTCAATCATCACTGTTTTTCTGTTGCATTATTGACTGCACTATGTGGTACTTCACATTATCTGCTACATGCTAATTTTTTTAAAACTGCCTTGACTAGTACTACTCATTATTACTAGTATTATTATTATTATTACTTATTATTACTTATTTTTCTACACTTATTGCACGTTTCTAGTCCTTTAGTTTTTTAGTTTATCCCTTTTTCTCATTATGTTTTTAATGTTGCAGCATGGCACCGAGACAAATTCCTAGTTGTGTATCACATGAACAATGGCAATAAATCTGATTCTGATTCTGATTCTGAAATATAGTCAAGACATTGACAAGGTGAGAAATAATGATTTGTATTTGAAATAATATTTTTTTTCCTTCAAACTTTGCTTTTGTCAAAGAATCCTCCATTTGCAGCAGTTACAGCATTGCAGACCTTTGGCATTCTAGCTGTTAATTTGTTGAGGTAATCTGGAGAATTCTGATGCAATGAGCAAACACATTGTACCATTAGAACACTGGAGTGATAGTTGCTGGAAATGGGCCTCTATACACTTATGTAGATATTGCACCAAAAACTAGACATTTGCAGCTAGAATAGTCATTTACCACATTAGCAATGTATAGAGTGTATTTCTGATTAGTTTAAAGTTATCTTCATTGAAAAAAACAGTGCTTTTCTTTCAAAAATAAGGAAATTTCTAAGTGACCCCAAACTTTTGAGCGGTAGTGTATATACACTACCGTTCAAAAGTTTGGGGTCACCCAGACAATTATTTTGTGTTTTCCATGAAAAGTCACACTTATTTACCACCAAGAGTTGTAAAATGAATAGAAAATATAGTCAAGACATTGACAAGGTTAGAAATAATGATTTGTATTTGAAATTATAATTTTTTCCTTCAAACTTTGCTTTTGTCAAAAAATCCTCCATTTGCAGCAATTACAGCATTGCAGACCTAACATGATTGCACAAGGGTTTTCTAATCATCCATTAGCCTTCTGACGCAATGAGCAAACACATTGTACCATTAGAACACTGGAGTGATAGTTGCTGGAAATGGGCCTCTATACACCTATGTAGATATTGCACCAAAAACCAGACATTTGCAGCTAGAATAGTCATTTACCACATTAGCAATGTATATTAGATATTAGAGTGTATTTCTGATTAGTTTAAAGTTATCTTCATTGAAAAAAACAGTGCTTTTCTTTCAAAAATAAGGAATTTTCTAAGTGACCCCAAACTTTTGAACGGTAGTGTATATATATATATATATATATATATATATATATATATATATATATATATATATACACACACACTTCTTAGCCAACAGACTGCAGTTTGTTTCTAAATGGACAAAATCAACCCCACTAGGAAACCCATGGTTAGATGCTGAACAGGCTCTCTGTTGGTCGTGAAATATCTCTGACTTACCTTTTATGAGTCCCTGTATTAAATGCCATGACTGTTTTAAAAGCATTAATATCAGCTCCTTTCTGACAGCTTGGTGGAATTTTTTTTTGAAATAATAGGGTCTTTACTTGTTCCTTGTAAACTCACATCCATTTGGAATAATCCTGATATCCTGCAACAAAAGAGGACGTTAAACTTTCCACTATGGTATGAGAAGGGAATAAAAAAACTTAGAGCATCTTATTTGAGGTGGAAATTCTATCCAACTTCAGGAACTAGTATCACAGTATGACATCAGTGATAAAACGTTTCTCGAATACCAACGGCTTTAATCCATAATAAAAGCAAGATTCAATCTTAATCAGACAGATTTAGAGGTACCAGTTAAGGTGACAGAGTTTCTAAATTTTCGTTCTTCTAAAATGATATTGAAAATACACGGACTATTATCAAAACTGGATGAGTCAGTATCTCTTCCAAAACCAAAATGGGAGACAGACTTAACAATCAATAAGGATGAAAGCTTCTGGACACAAATATGTTTAAACACTTTTAAGATGACTAAAAACTCTAATTTACAACTCATACAGTACAAAGTTCTACATGGAACTCATTACAAAGGACAAAGGAAGTTCATAATGGGCCTGAATCACATAAATATCTGCTACTACTACACCAGCAACGTCCCGGTTATATGCATGCTATTTGGTCCTGTGCACCAGTCCAAAAGTTCTGGCAGAAGACATGTGAAGACTTTTGGGCTTGGCTTTGGTATCATATCCCATCCTCACCCACACTTTGCATACTGGGTGATTTAAGTGAAATCAGAATCAGAATCAGAATCAGATTTATTGCCATTGTTCATGTAGTACACAAACTAGGAATTTGTCTCGGTGCAATGCTGCAACATTAAACATGATAAAATAAAAGAAGTAAACTATACATGCAATAAAGTGTAGAATAAGAATGAGTAATACTAGTCAGCAGTTTAAATATATTAGCGAGCAGCAGATAATGTGGAGAACCATATAGTGTAGTCGGTAATGCAAGAAGAAAACAGTGATAAATATGGATAAATATGAAATATATATGGATAAATATGAAATAAATATGGAGGCAAGGATGTCACACATGGTTATCACTACCTTATGTATCGCAAAGAAAACTATCCTCATGAACTGGAAATCAAGAAATAATTTATGCACAACCCACTATAATAACCAACTATTAGAATATATTAGCCTGGAGAGAATGTCTGCCTCCTCAAATAACCAACTGGCTGAATTCAATTCTCTCTGGTGCCCACTTATTAGTTCTATAACCTGAAGGGTTGGCTGGTGTGGTTTGCTCTCCTTGGCACCTCTGGTGGCTGGCTGCGCCCTGACCACGAGGAGTTTCTGTGACCCACTGGGGCCGGTGTCCGGGGAGTCTGTTCCGGGGTGGCTGTATGTCTGGCCTGGGGGAAGGTTGGTTGGGGGAAGGGGGGGCTGTGGGGTGGGCTGACAGGGTGGGTCGTGGCCCCAGGCTGGCAGGCCTTGCCTTCTGGGTGTGGCTGGGTCTGGCCATGGGCCCCTGGTGCTGGGGGCGGGGGGGGGGGTGGCGTTCCTCCTCTTGGATGGGGTTGGGTGTGCACCGGTGGAACGGACCAGCCCCGGTGTATCCTTGCGCGGTGGGGCCGTGCCTTCCCCAGGGCCCTGGTGGTGCTCTGGGACTGGTGCCTGCATCCTGGGGGCCTCGCCCTCCCCGTCCTCTGGGGCCTGCGGGTGTGGGTGTGCGTGTATATACTGTATGTGTGTGTACATTTGTGATTGTGTGTCCGCATGCAGGTGCATGTGAGTGTGGGTGTGATTGGGTTTGTGTGTGTGTGCGGGTGCAGATGTAGGTGCGTGCACGTGTGTGTGGGCATGTGGGGCTGTGTGTGGGTGTAGGTGGGCATGTGTGATGGTGAGTGTGTGTGTGTGTGTGTGTGTGTGTGTGTGTGTGTGCGCGTGTGTGTGTGTGCGTTCATGATGTGGGCATGTGTGTGCGGGTGCGGATACCTGTGGGTGGATGTGTGGGGGTGGAGGATGTGTGTATGGGTTGGGGAACGTTGTTGGGTTGCGGGGGTGGGGCGGACCATCTAGTGGCCTGGGGTTGGCGATTCGGGGCCTGCTTTTCATGGCCACCCTGCCGTTGTGTCACGGGCCGGGGTGCTTTGTTGCATTGCCTCTGGTGTCTTTGGCGCCGGGTGTGTGTGGGTGGTTAGGGGTGGTCAGGGGGCTGTTGGTGGAGGCTGGCTACTGTGTTGCCATCGGTTTTTTCCGGGGTGGCTGTGGCTGCGGGACAACTTGCTGCAGTCAGTGTATATTTGGGGTGGGTCGTTGGTGGGCTTGCGGTGGGTGCTCGGGGGTGTTGCTTGGCGTGTGTTCATGATGAGTTGGAGTGGGTGTGGCTGCTCCATCATGTTTGTGGTGCTGGGTGCACTGGGGCGCGATGCTGGTGGGTCCATGGTTGGGATTTGTGGGAAGTAGGTGGCCTCCTGAACCGGTTGGCTTCTGGGGGGGACGGGCTCCCTTTTGGCCCGCCTCCCTCCCAGTCTTACCCCCCCCCCCCCCCTTCCTGATTCTGGGTGGAACATACATCTTCTTGGATACAGTTAGGGGTGGGGGTGAGCCGCACTGTGTCAGTGAAGAGGATACCTCTGCTGCGCAGTTGGGCTGTCCTCATTTCAATTTTAATTACATTATAGACACTGAGGGCTTGGGGGGATGGGAGCCTCACTGCCTATCGCAGTGGCTAGTGGTACTCCAACATTATCCCCCCTATTTTAACTACACTATGGTAGTTCACACACCTACACACAATCACATCATACAATTGACACACACTTATCATGATATGTACGGGGGGGGGGGTCTTCCCTCACACCTGTTGCTCTCCTTCTGCCGGGGGCCTGGGGGCCCAGCAGGAGGCCTGGGAGCTGTCATGTCAAAATCCCTGGGTGCTGCCAAATGAATAGAAATGAGCACGGGAGTGAGAGAGTGATTAAACAAGAGAGTAAGCGAAAGTCATTGAGTGATGAATGGAGATGGTGATGGTGGGTCCATTTTGTGTGGTGCTTTGCATGTTGGGTGGCATCTCGGAGCGCCTGCGGTGGTCCACTGATCAGTTGCTTGGGTGGGGGCTGAAGGTGGTGGTCTGCTTCTTTGGCCGTGGCCGCCCTGGGGTGGGTCGACAGGGGGGTGGCTGCTGGCCTGCACTGGTGGTCTCCCTGGCCACTACCGGGGGCTGGTGCACGTTCATGCTCGCTGCATCTGCATCATGGTCACCCTAAGTAATAAGGGTGAATGGGGGTGGGTGAGTGTGTAGGGGAGAGCATGAATGGATGTGAGTAGGTCAGAGTGTGAGTGAGAGTGCGTGTATGGGTGAACATGAGTGAGTGTGGGTGACCTTGAGGGCGAGTGGGAATGAGATTGAGCGGGTACAGGAGTGAGAGAGAATGGGTGGGTCCGGGAGTGCGAGTGTGGGATTGTGTGGGGGAGAGGGTGAACGAGAGTGAGTGAGTACATGTGGGTGTGTATTGGAGCATGAGGGTGTGAATGTGTGGGAATAGGTGTGTCTGCTAGTCGGAAGGTGCTGGATTGAGGGGGTAGTGCCTCTTGTCTACGTGGGCTCCCCTGGATGGAGGGCTTCTTTAGGCATGGTGGTCCCTGGGGTGTGTGGCAGCGCCATTGTGGGAGTCAGGGGGGCGCTGTGGGGGTGCCTGGAGGGGCTACAGCCATGGGGGTTGGGACGCTGGCCTCCTGGGGCCCAGGGGGTTGCCGGTGGCCCCACTGGGGGAGGGGGGGATTGGTGGGCCCAGGGCGTGGGCACGTCGCACTGGTGGCCTGGCGGCCTGGCCTCCCTCGGCCGTCCCTCTTTGCGTGGATGCCTGAATTTCCTGGGGCTTGTTGGGCTCAGACATTTGAGCCCTGTGGGGGTTTGTGGCGTGGCCCTGTTTGCTCACGTTTTCTGGTGGTGGTGGGGGGGGGTGCTGAGACCGGCTGTCCTTTTCGTATGTTTCCTGACAAATCACTCTGTCAGGAATCTGAAAGTATTTGAACTCACAAAGACAAAAACATTCCAAATATTTGTCAATCAGATACAAGACATTTATTGCTCATATGAGTCTTTAACTTGTGCACAAGGAGCGTCACTGACCTTCTGTTACAGAATTGGAAGTAAGCGCTGCTGCTCACAGGCAGCATTTCCTTTATATACACAAAGTAAAAGCTGGACATAATTACACAACATTTGCCCCACCCTTGTGAGTGGTGCACAGAAATCAGACTTCTCATCACAAGAGTCTATCACAAGATTCTTTAGACAACAACTCAGCAGTTTCCAAACTTCAGTACAGACAGGACAATTATTTTTAACTTTCTTAGTAAGTTCCAGACATCATCAGACATGTTCATTAAAGGGCAATAGTGAAAAGGTACCAATCAGCAAGTATAGTTCAAAATCCATTATGAAATGATAACATGTATATACATAATGCATAATATGCATAATTTTCTGACATTCCCTCCTGTTTATCGTTTCATAATATTCTCATCACATGCAAACATCAGTACAATGTAACTTCAGAGCAGATTTTCTACATTGTCTTCACAAAGCATCATTTCCAAATTTATACAGGAGTACAGTCATCATTGTCCTCGGGTTTGGGGTTATGGCCATTATCAGTCTCATAGCCATCATCAGTCTCTTGGGGCAGTGGGGTATATTGTCCATATTGTCCTTCAGTGGAAATGGCCAAAAGAGTTTGTTGGAACATGAATGCATGCTGTGAAAGGGCGCGAGATATCATGGATCTGATACATGGAATGATACAACAACAGAAAAATGACACACAAATCAGAATCACACCAAGTGGTATAAGACTCCTTAAAAATACCTGCCACCAGGCACCTGAAAAGAACCATTGCAACCAACCTTGATCTGTCACATAATCTGCAGACATGGCTTTTTGAATGTTACGTAAAGCAGTAAGGGCATTAGTCATGTTGTTATTGTGTACATTATCTGGGACGTAAGTACCGCAGGTAAGATTAAATTTAACACATATTCCTCCATCTGCAGCTGTAAGCAAATCTAAGGCCATTTGATGCATCATTAGCATTTCCCTAAGAGAATCAATTTCAGCATTTTGTAATTTCACAATATCATAGGAAGCATTGACAAAAAGACCAAGTCTATAGTCTAGTGTCTCCACACGGAGCATTAACTTTGCAACCCCTTCCCAAGGAAACAATGAGAGGGCAATCTTTTGACCCTTAGTCCATAGTTTAAATTCCTCAGGGACATCTGCTCCCCAAATGCGATCATGTGGTTTTACCTGTGGTACTTGTCGTTTCTGTCGTGAGGGCTGTTGTATTTCCTTATCAATTATAAATGTGTGATCACTTACAAATATTGGAGCACACACTCCAGTCCAACCTGGTGAAAGTACAGGATAAGCCCTGTGTCCACACAACCACCATCCCCCTTGAACCCAATAAGTGCCATTACTTGCTTTTCCTAATACTACTGGGGCTCCTTCACCTTGAACTGCAATTTGTTCGCAGTTTTTAGTAATACCATATGACTCTGTACCTACTGACTGTTTGTAACACATGGGGTGGTCATAACCAGAATACTTCATAACAACCCTTTGTGGTTTAAACCTATGCTTAGTGGTGAACTTCCAATTTACCCAGAATGTTTTATCACATGCACCTTTTTTCAGGCCGCGAGAATAGGGATCTTTATCATCTATTTTAATATAATAATGCTGATAACCAATTCCTGCCATACTAGCATAACATTTGGCCTGAGATGTATTCATGGGCATTCCATAGATGGTTACCTGTTTAGCTGATTTAGGCATATAAGAGCATACATAACAATTTGACCTGTTAACAGACTTCACAACATTTGAAACATATTGATACCATGAATTAGAATATATTGGGTCAGGTTCATGATCTCCCTCTGTGAGCCACCAATGCTGGGTGTGATAGGTCCATCTCCGCTGTTGCTGTAGAACCGGGAAGGTGGTGAAAACGAAGGCCAGGATCAGAAGTGTAACAGAAACACAGGCCAGAATGCTTCCACAGGTCGCCATGGTGCCTGTTTCCCCTGGGAGTGTACCTGTGAACTCAGGTCACTATCTTCACCGGGGTTGAGACAGGTCTTATCCTTAAAAGGACTAGACCCCCCTTTGTAGCCGGACTTACCCTAGGGGTGGCTGGAGGTCACCTATGGGAACCTGAAGTCTCTTAACGTGAGAGAGGTGGATCCAGGATGGTCGTTCAGCAATTCTTACTGCAGTAGGAGTAGTCAACAGTACTTCATACGGTCCTAGCCACCTCACAGAAGTCCAGTTTTGGCGGTGGTGATTTTTGATGAAGATGTGATCACCTGGTTGGAGGGGATTCTCTTGGCCCTCCTGTGGATCAGAGAGAGATCTGACAGATTCAACATAGTCTCTGTTTTGTTTACAGGTTCTCAAGTGTTCCCCTAGACTTTTATAGGGGTTGGCAGGTATTAATGGCAAAAGGTCAGGCAACACATAGGGTCTATGGAAAGCACATTCAAATGGCGATAGGCCGCTTTTCTTATCTGGGATGGTGTTAATGTTTAGTTTAACTACCGTTAATGCTTTAGGCCATGTAAGTCCTTGATCATGCATCACCTTGTTTAGCATTTGTTTAATTGTCCCATTTTTCCTTTCCACTAGGCCTGCACTTTGTGGGTGATAGGCTGTGTGAAATTTCAGCTGTGTACCAACAGAGCGAGTCAAGTCTTTGACCATCTGTGCGGTAAAATGTGTACCATTGTCTGCATAGAGAATTTCAGGAATGCCAAATGTTGGAAAAATGTTGTTTTGTAAAACCTTACAAACAAACTTGGCATCTGCTTTAGCAGTGGGATGTATTTCAGTCCATTTGGTGAATGTGTCAATGAGAACCAGACAATATTGCAATTGTCCAACCTTAGACAGCTCAATAAAATCCATACACCACTGTGAAAAGGGTGCTTTAGGTGGTGGAAAACTACCTTGTCTCGTTCTCATAGCACCTTGAGCATTATTTTGTATGCAAACTAAACATTGTTGGCACACTTTTTTCAGTTCCTTCAGGATGCCTGGGCAATAAAAATGTTTTTCAGCTATTATCTTCATACCCCCTGCTGACACGTGGCCTCGGCCACGTGTCAGGAGCGCCACCCAGCGGTACAAGGAGGGAGGAAGAATTATTTTGTCATCATCTGTACAATAAACCCCATTGGAGGCTTTGACTGAGTGTGGAGGCATAGTCATCTGCTGTTGCTCGTCCAGTAGGACTGTAAGATCTACTGGTGAGGACACAAAACTAGTGGCTAGATGACCCCTAGCAGCACATTGAGCAGCATGGTCAGCTAAAGCATTCCCTTTGGATATCAGGTCAGTGCCTTTAGTATGAGCAGGGCAATGGACAATAGACAGTGTTTTAGGAAGCTTAAGAGCATCAGTAAGTTCCTTAAGGAGATCACTGTGTTGTGTTGGTTTACCAGAAGAAGTTGTAAACCCTCGAAGTTTCCACAATGTAGTGTGAGAGTGTGCAGCATTAAAGGCATATCTGCTGTCTGTGCAGATGGTGACATCAATGTTAGCAGCCCAGTGTAAAGCAGCAATTAAGGCCAGCAGTTCTGCTTTTTGAGCAGAGGCCGGTTGTGGCAGGTTTTTAACAATTAAGATCTCTGTCAAGGTGGTTACGGCAAAAGCAGTTGATGTGGACCCGTCAGGCAGTTTAGTAGATGATCCATCTGTGAAGAGCCAGAGGGAGTCCTGATTCACCTGTTGTGAGAGATCTGGACGAGGTAGGAAATCTGTTAATGACTGGTGAATGCAGTCATGATCTGGTGGATCTGTGTTGTCACCTGCAGAGGGTAGCAGTGTAGCTGGGTTCAATGAGGCACATCTCACAAAGGTAAGGTGTGGTTGTGTGAGTAGTGTCATGGTATAACGGAGACATCGTGCATTTGACAACATGGTGTGGCCATGCTCTGAAAGGAGAATGTCCACAGCATGTGGCACATGAACGACCAGTGAATGGTACAGGACAATGTCCAGCACCGCATTTACAGCGTCAACCGTGGCAGCAACTGTTTTCATGCATGGTGGAAGGCCCATAGCAACTGAATCCAGTCTTTTGGAATAGTAAGACAGTGGTTTATATTGCCCAGCATGCAATTGTGTTAGTACAGCTGACATGTGTCCCTCAACAGCATCACAAAACAAATGAAATGTCTGTTCATAATTAGGGATGTGTAGAGCACAAACATCAGATAGCATGGATTTTAAATGGTTAATAGCTACTTCATGTTCAGGAGTAAGGACAACCGGGGAATGCAGGTTGCCCTGAGGACCCTGAAGTAAAGCATACAGTGGTGCTGTGTGTTGTGAGAAATTGGGTAACCACTGCCTGCAATAATTCAGGGTGCCTAAGAGTGACATGAGCTCTTTCTTTGTTTTTGGGAGTGGTAAGTTCTGTATTGTACTGATTCGTGATTTTTCTAACATTTTCCCCCCAGCTGACAATGTATGCCCCAAAAATTTGACACTGTTTTTGCAAAATTGCAGTTTTTTCTTGCTGCACTTTAAGCCACTATCAAAGAGGAAGTGCAGCAAAGCCAGAGTGTCTTGTTTACACTGTTCCTCAGTAGTTGACGCCACTAGTATGTCATCCACATACAGGAGGATTTTAGATCCTGCAGGTGGTGAAAACTTAGCTATTAAAGCTGACATTTCCTGTGAAAAAATGGTTGGGCTCTCACAGTAACCCTGTGGCAGTCTGGTGTAAGTGTATCTGTTGCCCTTGAAAGTAAATGCAAACCAAAACTGGCTATTTTCATGTATTGGAATAGTAAAAAAATGCATTACTGAGGTCAACCACTGAGAAAACAGATGAATCATGACCCACAGTGTTCAACAATGTATGAGGGTCGGGAACGGAAGGAGCCCTGGGCACAACTGCAGCGTTTACAGCTTGTAAGTCCTGGACTAATCTCCATCCAACACTGGGTGGAGCCTTTTTTACTGGGAAAAGAGGAGTGTTTACAGGAGAATTCAGACATGGTATGATCACTCCACTTGTCAACAGATCAGAAATGATTGGTTGGATGCCTTCTATTGCTTCTGGTTTTAAGGGATACTGTTTTTTGTAAGGGAATCCTCTCCCATTAGAATGAATTTGGACGGGAGTAGCATTTTTTAATTTACCAACGTCCGCATCTCCTGCAGACCACAAACCTTTTGGTAGAGCTTGTAACTCTCATTCACTAACAAATACAGGAGCAGATGGTACTGTGATTCCTAGAGCATCAGGTGGATGCTCTGTGCCACACAAATAGGTAATGTCAAAATGTAGAATAATGGACATGTGCATAGGAACACGATACAGCATTGTTGTGGGGGAAAATTCAACATTGAGAATGTCGGTGTTCCTCCAGTCTGTTACCTGCTGTCCCTGTTGGACTAATTTACCTGCGTCTGCCCAAAAATAATTCTTAGGTCCCCACATAGACATGTGTGGGGGTGTGCCTGTATTATGCAAGGGCCGAAGCTTTTGGGGCAGCACTACATCTAGTGCTGCTTCACCCTCAGCTTTAAAGTAAAGATGATTTGTCATTACTGTGATGGTAGGTTCACAGTACAGTGCTTCAGCCAATGCACAATCAAATGGCTCATTACAGCGTGTGTATTTCATGGTAACATGCAGTGGCCTTGGTTTCTGGAGATCCCTCACAAGGAACCATGTAAGAATACTTGTCATGTGTCTAGCACTTTCTAACCTGAGCGCAGTTTCTGCTTTGCTGTCAATTTGGAGATTGTAAGAATATAGGGTACCACATCCGTGGTCGTCACAATCCTCATCATTTATAAAAAATGCATGCTGATTTCTGAGAATAGTGTAATCATCCTTAATTTTGTCAGGACCTAAAATGATGTCTAGTTTGAAAAGCACATCTCTTCCCAGCAAGTTCACCGGGCAGGAGGGTGCTACTGCTACTGTGGTGACACAGGTGTGTCCAGTATTTGGGTCAACTATGGTTGCTGGGCCACAAACACTCTCAGTTGTGGTGGTTCCACCAGCATTTTGAATTCTTATAGTTTCACCTGTAGGGAAACACTGTGGTGGAATTTCACGCATTGTTGTTTTTGTGGCTCCTGTGTCACACAGAAATTTTACTTCTTTCCCATTAACTAGTAAAACAATGGTAGGAGCTGAAGTAGTGCTGCAGTACATGTTTAAATTAGTCAAGTCTAAAGTCTCAGTTGGTCTATTTACAGTCGCAGCTAGTCGTCGTTTTTGGTCATTAACAACTGATTGGTCCTCTGGGGAGAGCGAGTCTTTGTCGGTTAGTCATGCTCTCCTCTCCTGCTGTCCTTGACCCCCTGAGGGTCCTGGGTTTGTGCTCTGTCCTTGTCCTTGAAAAGGCCCTCTGCCTCTTCCTCTCATCCATCCATCAAACCTTCCTCTCCCTCTACTTCCTCGTCCTCTCTCATAGAATCCCTGCCTCCTGGGCACAGGGCAATCTCGCCACCAGTGTCCAGGTTGACCACAATTAAAACACACATCCTGATTGCCTTCATCCCTCTCTCTGGTCTGGTACCTATTCCTCGGTCTAGCCCCTCCTCGTGTCATTTGGGCCACATATACAGTGTCTGTATCATTTTCTGAGGAGGCAAAAAGCATAACTGGTTTAACCTGAATTTTCTTTTTTAGTTTTGCCTCTGCTACATGAAAAACATGATCTTTAAACTCCTCTTGAGTGCATGTTTTAAGTGTCACACATGATACTTTGATTGCCTCTTTAAGTTCTGTGGGTAGAGTGTCTAAAAATGTGTATTTAAACAAGAGGAGCTCTTTTACAGTGTCTATTTCTCCCACTACATCTGTAAATATTTTATTGAAGCGGCACCAGTATTCCTGTATGTCTTCACCTGATTTCATCCTGGTCATGGCCACATCAGAGAGGGTTTTAATGGGTTTATAATGGCCTGACATTCTTTCAAGTATTTCTGCTCTTAGATAACCAAGAGTAGCTTTGTCTCTCTCTGGTTGATATTCGCCATCTCCCCATGCATGATTCTCCAAATCTTGGCAAAATAAATCAAATTTAGCTCCTAGGATCACTCTGAGAATTTTAATCATTTCCTCAGCACTTGGATTATACATCAGCCTAATCTCATCTATTTCTTCAGTGCACCTTTTTATATCACTCTCTGGTTTGGGTACAGCCTTTGCAATGTTATGCATTTCTGCTAAGGTCCAAGGCTTGTAGGTAGTGGCAGTTCTAATTATACTGGTTTTAATTTTGTCACCACCGGCCGTTTCATGAGTAATTGGCACACAAATAGGTTTTTCAATAAATGGAAAATTGGCACTTGTTTCTTCTTTTTGTTTAATAACATTTTCTAGTTTATATATATCCGCTGTGGGGAGACTTGAATAACGAAACCGAATTGCCTTTAATTTCAGTTTATTTCAAGTAACCATTCCACTGTCTGCTCTCATTCCTGAGCAGCGAACAAAGAGAGTGAACACACCAAAGTTCTCTCATTTAAACATTCTCACATCAAACCATTTCCCTCGCGGGGGAAATCACACATCTATATCAAAGTCTCTTTATTCACATTCATTAGCCTTTTATTTACATAACTCCCCCTTCTCTCCTCTCGAGCCTCAGTGGTCAGGAAGTCTTCTGTCCCCTGTCCTCCGCAGGGGGTTCAGGCTCTGTGGCTCCGCACCGCAGGGGGCTGGCTCTCCTTCATCCTGAGGTTAAATCACATATGCAGTGTCCAACATATACATGTCTCACAACACAGCCATATAACCCCCTCCAAACGATGAAGAACAGACTAATTCCTAAAATTTAATAGCACCTTACTCACTACTGAATAATCAACACCAACATTCAGTCTGTGCGCCGCTTGGGCTTCAGCCGTCTGCCGAATCTGCTGTGAGTTGGCCCCGCCTTGCCTGCGGTGCTTTTCTGCTTCGGCTCTGTTGACTGAGGAAGAGAGTGATTAATTGCCCTCTGCGGGGGCCTGCCTCGTCGAGGCGCCACTGCGACCGGTACAGACACGTCCTTCATGACAAAAGCAGGTTTTAGTCTGTCAATACTGACTGTCTCTTTTCTGTCTCCAAAATCTAGCACAAATTGCTTATCACCTGCCTCCAGCACTCGAAATGGCCCTTCGTAAGGTGGTTTGAGCGTTGCTTTAAGGGCTTCGCGCCTGACAAAAACGAAATCGGCATTTTTCAAAGCCTTGGGGATGAAAACTCGTGGAAAAGCGTGATGAACCGGACCCGGGAGCGTGTCTGCCCCCGTGCCGACTAACGGTCCCAGAGCAGAGAGAGGTGGGGGCTCTGGGTGCTCTGGTAAAAACTCGCCCGGCAGCCTCAGAGTTTGTGCGAATACCAGCTCCGCTGGGGAGGCGTCTAAGTCCTCTTTAGGCGCAGAACGCAACCCTAATAAAACCCATGGAAGTTTATTTACCCAATCTGCATCCGTGAGCGACGCTCTGAGTGCTGCCTTCAAAGACCTATGAAAACGCTCGCATAAACCATTGGCCTGAGGGTGGTAAGCCGTAGTGCGGTGAATTTTGGCTCCTAAGCCGTTGACCATCGCTGACCACAGCTCAGAGATGAATTGCGGTCCTCTATCGGACGTAATGTCCGACGGAACCCCGAAGCGCGCCACCCAAGCCGTTAAAAAAACGCGAGCCACCTCCGCGGCCGTGGTCGTCGCAAGTGGGACCACTTCCGGCCAACGTGTGGTGCGGTCCACCATTGTCAAAAGATACGTGAACCCCTGTGATGCCGGTAGGGGGCCCACAAGGTCGACGTGCACATGGTCGAACCTTCTGGCCGGAATGCGGAACGGTTCTAACGGGGCTCTTGTGTGCCTGTGAATTTTGGCCCGTTGACAGGAAATGCAGGTTTTTGCCCATTCCTTCACGTGCTTGCGCAGGCACGGCTAAACAAACTTTTCCACCACTAGTTTCACCGACGCGCGCACCCCCGGGTGCGCCAGTGAGTGGACCGAGTCAAAAACACGGCAGCGCCACGTGGCCGGAACCACCGGACGCGGGCGCCCCGTCGACATGTCGCAGATCAGGGGGGGCATACCGGTTTGTAAACACTTGCTCTCCAGCCTCAACCCTGTTGGTCCAGACTGGAGCGTGCGCACGTCTGCGTCCGCCCCCTGGTCAGCTGCCATGGCTGCGTAATCTATACCCACGTGCACCGGGGCTGCGCGCGCCACCGTGCCGCTCTCCTGCGGCGCGGTCACGGTGGCCCGTTCTGCCTCTGCGCATGTTGGGGTCGTGAACGCGCGTGAGAGACAATCCGCTACTACATTGAATTTGCCCGCGACGTGCCTAATGTCAGTGGTAAATTCCGAGATTGCGGCCAGCTGCCTCTGCTGCCTGCCGGACCACGGATCTGAAATTTTGGCCATGGCGTATGTGAGCGGCTTGTGGTCCACATAAGCGGTGAAGCACCGTCCTTCCAGCCAGAACTGGAAATGACGAATAGCCAAATGCAGCGCCAACAGTTCTCTGTCAAACGCGCTGTATTTTCGTTCAGCCGCGCTTAAAGATTTGCTAAAGAAAGCCAAAGCCTGCCAAACTCCGGCTACCTGTTGCTCAATAACGGCCCCTATGGCTAAATCTGAAGCGTCTGTCGTCAGCGCGATACGTGCTGCAGGGTCTGGGTGGGCCAGGAGCGCAGCGTCAGCCAAGGCTTTTTTAACCTCTGTGAACGCGCGCTCCCGCTCCGGGGACCATTCGACCGCCTGGGTCGGTTTTTGTTTTTTGAGCGCGGCATATAACGGTTGCATAATTTGAGCTGCGTGGGGCAGGAATTGGTTGTAAAAATTCACCATCCCCAAGAATTCCTGTAGTGATTTGACCGTTTGTGGACGGGGAAAATCCGCTACCGCGCGTACTTTCTCTGGTAACGGAACCGCTCCCTCCGGGGAGACGCGGTGACCCAAAAAATCGATCCGCTCGACGCCGAACTGGCACTTGGCTGGGTTAACTATTAAGCCGTGCTCTCCCAGCCTCCTAAAAACTGCTGTGAGGTGCGTTTCATGTTCGTCCTCTGAAGTACTCGCGACCAAAATGTCGTCGAGGTACACAAACACGAAAGGGAGATCGCGTAACACGGCATCCATCATCCGCTGAAATGTTTGCGCTGCCCCTTTGAGACCAAACGGCATGCGTAAAAATTCGAAAAGTCCGAACGGGGTTATTACCGCTGTTTTAGGAATGTCCTCCGGTTGGACCGGGACTTGGTGATAGCCGCGAACTAGATCAATCTTTGAAAAAATGCGCGCCCCCGCCAGGTGCACCGAAAAATCCTGAATGTGCGGGATGGGATAACGATCGTGCGCCGTAGCGTTGTTTAGCCTGCGGTAATCCCCGCACGGTCTCCAGGAACCATCGGCTTTCGGTACCATGTGCAGCGGCGAAGCCCACGGGCTCTTCGACCTACGAACGATGCCCAGCCTCTCCAGGCTGGCGAACTCCTCGCGCGCAATGGCGAGCTTAACTGCATCCAAGCGCCGAGCTTTTGCAAACACGGGAGGACCAGACGTGGGGATAAAGTGTTTCACCCCGTGCTTCGCGACCGTCGCTGAAAAAGTGGGCACAGTGAGCGCTGGAAATTGGGTGAGGAGTGTGTGAAACTTACCACCTGCTGTAGCGACGTGGGTCTGTACTGGTGGCGGGGACACTCGAGCTGAACAGGGGAGAGAGTAAAAAGAGAGTGCATTTACCAGCCGTCTATAAGCAAGATCAACTAACAGATTGTGTGAACACAAAAAATCCGCGCCCAACATGTTGAAACTCACCGCCGCTATTACAAAAGTCCATTCATATGTGCGGCCATGTAAGCACAAAGGCAAGGTCCTTCTCCCGTAGGTGTTGATGTTCGAGCCATTTGCCGCTGTAGCTCCGCTACCGTGGGGTCCAGCCACCCGGTCCGCGTATGTTGGGGTGATGAAGCTCACTTGTGCTCCGGTGTCGATGAGGAACTCTCGTCCGGAGCGCGCATCCGTGATGTAGAGCAGCTTGTTGCGTTCTCCGAGGGTCGAAGCTGCTAGCGATCCCCGGTCTTGCCGTTTCCCGAACTCCTGAAGATGCAGGGCGGCACACACCTGCGTGCCTTCTCTGCGAACCTCCGATGGTAAAAGCAGAGATCTTCTCCTCCGCTGTGTCGTGTCCGCGCCTCTGCCGCCGGGCTATTGGCTCCACCTCGTCGCGGCCGTGTTGCCGCCGTCGTCGGCCAGTCTGGTTCTGCCGCCTCTGGCTCCCCACTGTCTCGGGTCGCCGCTGTGGTTGCTTGCCCGCCGCAGGCGTCCAGGATCCCATCTGCCTCCTGGGCCAGCTCCCGGAACTCCTCCAGGGTGTGACACTTTTTGCCGGCCAGCGTGCTTCTCGCATGCGCCGGGAGGTTGGAGAGGAAGATGAACTGAAAAATGAAATCATCGTTGTCCAACCCTCTCAGCTGTATCATCTCCTCCATCAGGGCGCTCGGCCTGTGTCCACCTTGGTCTAGCAAAGACAGGATCCTCCTCGCCCTCACTTCAGCCGAGGGGGTGAAAAACTTGATGAGGGTGGATTTCAGCTTGCCGTACCTGTCGGTCGCGGGTGGCTGCTCCACCAAGCTCTGCACGCACCGAGTTGTGCTGTTGTCCAGTTTAGCGATGACATGGTGGAACTTAGTGTCATCCACCGTTACTCCTGCGAGCGCGAACTGCGACTCTGCTTGCAGAAACCACGACCGTGGGTTATCCTGCCAGAAATCAGGCAGCTTAACGGCCACTGCACTCGCCAGCTCTGAGCGCTGTGAGTCCGGGACCCTGAGAATTTCTTCGTTCATTCTCAACGTCGTCAGTCACCAATGTGGGGAGACTTGAATAACGAAACCGAATTGCCTTTAATTTCAGTTTATTTCAAGTAACCATTCCACTGTCTGCTCTCATTCCTGAGCAGCGAACAAAGAGAGTGAACACACCAAAGTTCTCTCATTTAAACATTCTCACATCAAACCATTTCCCTCGCGGGGGAAATCACACATCTATATCAAAGTCTCTTTATTCACATTCATTAGCCTTTTATTTACATAACTCCCCCTTCTCTCCTCTCGAGCCTCAGTGGTCAGGAAGTCTTCTGTCCCCTGTCCTCCGCAGGGGGTCCAGGCTCTGTGGCTCTGCACCGCAGGGGGCTGGCTCTCCTTCATCGTGAGGTTAAATCACATATGCAGTGTCCAACATATACATGTCTCACAACACAGCCATATCCGCCACTAATTTAGCATATGGACCCTCCTTAGGATCTTCACAGTCTGTGTTAGCGTAAGGGGGCGGAGGCTCGACGCCGCTCTGAACCAGGGGTAAGGGCGGCGCTGAGCTGGAGCAGCCAGCGCTGGCTTGGACATTCATTTTTACGTTCGCCGCTCCTTTTCCTGCATATTTCTTTTTCCCTTCATCTGCCTTTGTTTTAGCTTCTGCCGCGGCATTTGCCCAAAGTGTAGCGCATTGTAATTCTGGGCTTGGTTTGTTGGTCTTTTTATTTTTTCCTCTATTTCTTGACGTCATTTCTATTGTACTTACTAACACTTGACATTCATCCACGCTCAACGTGGGTTTAAATGAGAAATCCTTTTCCCATTTATTTAAATACTTATTAGGATCCTTCACTTTTTCCTTATCCTTTAATTTTTCATTGTAATTTCTTATTGTCCTGCGCGCAATTTCTTCTCTTTTCTTCTGCTTACCTTTCACTTGTCTATCCGGTTTTCCTGTACAATTGCCCATTTTATGTAGCTGTGAAACGCCGTCACCCTACCTTCTGAAAATTATTTTGCTCACTTTTTGAATGGAAATAGATTCTCACACAACAATTATTTTTACCACCAGGAAAATTGTGGGTTCCCCTCACAATACCATTACTTAGCGTCAGCTTGACCTGTGGTTACACTGATAACAATTGCATTTCCGCGATTTAGACAAAAAACTTCACTCACTTTAACCTCTGCTAGTGCGGAACGCCGTCACCAGACAGAGGTAGGACGTCGCAGGCTCACAGAGTTCTCTGAAGGCGAGTTTCCAAAACTGACCGGCAGGTCAGACCATGCATGGGTTTCAACCTGGAGCCCGCTCCGTTACTGCCTCTGGCTGGGTTGTTGGCGAACCATCCTCTGCTACCAAGTATGCCAGGAATCTGAAAGTATTTGAACTCACAAAGACAAAAACATTCCAAATATTTGTCAATCAGATACCAGACATTTATTGCTCATATGAGTCTTTAACTTGTGCACAAGGAGCGTCACTGACCTTCTGTTACAGAATTGGAAGTGAGCGCTGCTGCTCACAGGCAGCATTTCCTTTATATACACAAAGTAAAAGCTGGACATAATTACACAACATTTGCCCCACCCTTGTGAGTGGTGCACAGAAATCAGACTTCTCATCACAAGAGTCTATCACAAGATTCTTTAGACAACAACTCAGCAGTTTCCAAACTTCAGTACAGACAGGACAATTATTTTTAACTTTCTTAGTAAGTTCCAGACATCATCAGACATGTTCATTAAAGGGCAATAGTGAAAAGGTACCAATCAGCAAGTATAGTTCAAAATCCATTATGAAATGATAACATGTATATACATAATGCATAATATGCATAATTTTCTGACACACTCACATGCACATACACTACCGTTCAAAAGTTTGGGGTCACCCAGACAATTATTTTGTGTTTTCCATGAAAAGTCACACTTATTTACCACCATGAGTTGTAAAATGAACAGAAAACATAGTCAAGACATTGACAAGGTTAGAAATAATGATTTGTATTTGAAATAATAATTTTTTCCTTCAAACTTTGCTTTCTTCAAAGAATCCTCCATTTGCAGCAATTACAGCATTGCAGACCTAACATGATTGCACAAGGGTTTTCTAATCATCCATTAGCCTTCTGACACAATGAGCAAACACATTGTACCATTAGAACACTGGAGTGATCGTTGCTGGAAATGGGCCTCTATACACCTATGTAGATATTGCACCAAAAACCAGACATTTGCAGCTAGAATAGTCATTTACCACATTAGCAATGTATAGAGTGTATTTCTGATTAGTTTAAAGTTATCTTCATTGAAAAAAAGTGCTTTTCTTTCAAAAATAAGAAAATTTCTAAGTGACCCCAAACTTTTGAATGGTAGTATACTTATTTTGCACGTGCTCTCATATACATGCACACAGATAGACACACACAAATGTCTCCCCTTTAACAGGTGTGGATACCAGACTTGTGTCGTGATCTCTTCAGTGGAAAAAGCAGTCTGTCTTCTGTTTGTTTTAGTTGTTGGTTTGTTTGTCTTTTTTGTCTGTTCCTCTCCCTTTTCTGTCCCACTCCCCACATTTGCTTTCCCCATTCCCCATCCTGTCGTGTCCTTCGTGAGTAAAATAATTTAAACAACTAGTGCCTACCTTTGCATGCCCATAGAAAGCAGGTGTAAGCAAGGGTGTAAGCAAGCACGTCAGCACTCCTTTAGTGATTCCTGCCTTTGATCTTTGATGTCCTATGATTGTGAGTGAGTGTGAGTGAAGCCTGCCTTTGATCTTTGATGATGTCATAGCGAGTCCTATGATCGTGAGTGATGCAGTCCAAGGACGGAAATTTTTTTTTCACACATAAGGAGTCGTTATACATAGGAACATCATAGGACATCATGCAAACATCATAGGAACATCAGAGGCGGTCCTATCATCTTTGGTCGTGACACACACACAGACAGACACACAGAGATTTCCTGATTTTATAGTGATGTATTTAAAGTTATTACAAGAGGAGGTTACAACAATATGTAGTAAATAGGTGCCTACTGTATAAAGCTCCTTTTGGCAAAGTAAATCTGTTTTTGGCACAATAAGGGTAGCAGATTTCTGTTCTGCTCAGCTTGCTCCCTGACAGGACAAGGGAAACAAAACAAACAAAACAAAAAAACGCTGCAGCAGCCGTCCAATGCTCTGCAGCTTCTTCAGGATTAGAGCTGCATCGAACAGCGGTCACGCAGTGCAGCACCCTGGTAAACAGCGCTGAGTTGCTCCCTTCTCCATCTCTTTCTTTCCTTGCTGGTTTGCCCGCTGAGTCCTTTGCATGGTGATCTGAGTGCTGAGCTCATCCGGGCTCAGGTTTCTCAGTATTTTCCCTTTTTCTCCTGTGTTTTTTTCTGCTTGGTTATTATTGGTGCTCCCAAGGCTTTTACTGTGACAGTGCCTCGGCCGAACTTCCAGCTGTCAAAGTCTAGCCGGCACTTTCACAGCTGATCATGATTTTGGTCATTACGTTTCCTCCTCTCCTGTTTGGTTCATTGCTTTTTGTTATCAGTATTTAAGGGAGCAGCTGAGGCTCACTCCTCGCTGCGACCTGTGTCTACCAGAACTGGAGTCCCTATCCCCGGCTCCAGTCTTCCTTCTGTGCTTGGTTCGTCCTCGCTTCATCATTCATAAGTGTTTATTCGATAGCGCCAGGTTCCGCCCTTGCTATGCTCTTGCATTAGTGCTATTAGTTAGTGTTCTTTATTTTGTGTTCTAGTTTAGTGTATGTGTTTTGCCCCACATGGCTCATTATTTTGTACCTTCTTGAATAAACAAGCAAACTCGCTGTTTGCATCTGGCGCCTCATTTATGCCCTGAAAGGGGCAAACACGTCAGTAAGTCACAGCCAAGCGAGGTGCCAGCCACAGTAAGTTTGTTATTGGGCTTGAGTTTTTTTTCCTTATCCGGGTGCCAGTTTTTTGAGATGGCATATTGTATCGAGTACCTGATGGGGGTTGATGACCTCCTGTCCAATGCTCGCCTGTTCACCCCCTCCGACACCGCACACTGGTACCTGGACCTCGTGCAAAAGGCGTTAAAGCCTGACCTCATATCCAGAGGGCAGGGAGAGGTTGGCGATGTTAACGGTTCTACATAAGAAGTTGGAACCAATGGAGAATCCGGCCAAGAAGCCTCCATCTCCTCCCCGGGACAGGGCTGTTCCAACGAGGGGGAAACCTCCTGATTGGGCCAGTCCTCCATGAGGTTCCTGTCCGGATCCTGTCCCAGGTTGCCAGAAGAACTCCGCCTCCCAGCCAGCTGTTTCCCCCGCACCTCGATGAAAGGTATAGACAGCAGCCTCAGCCTCCGGGTCATCTTGCCCCACTGTTCCATCAGCTCCATGTCCCCAGACTGCCCCGGCTGCTCCTCCCTCCTCCTCGGTGCACCTTTCAGCTTCGGTGAGCCCAATGAGTACTTATCTGGTTCCGCCCGTCACCAATCCTCCGCAAGGTTCCCGTCCAGATCCTGTCCCAGGCCACCAAAGAAACTCTGCCTCCCAGCCAGCTGTTTTCCCTGCATTACGACGGAGGGTGAAAATAGCAGCCTCAGCCTCCGGGTTATCTTTTCCCACTGTTCTGTCAGCTCCACATCCCTGGACTGCCTCGGCTGCTCCTCCCTCCTCCTCAGCGCTCCCTTCGGCTGCTCTGAGCCCTAGAGTTCCTTGTCTGGCTCTGCCCATCACTGATCCTGTTGGTGCGACTCCTCCTTGTCTTCCGGGGTGGTCTTCCGTCACCATCCCTACGGGAAGTGGAACAGTCATCATCGTTCCCCGGGAAAGCAGGCAAGTGTTTTTTCATTCTAAATCTCTGTTTGATGAATTACCTTGCCTGATTCCTGAGGGTGGAGCTCAGGGTTCACAGTTCTCTGAGCTCCCACCACCTGCTGCAGCCACTGAAATCGAACCTGCTACCTCTGTGTTTCCTCCACTTCTCTCCGAGTGTCCCCCGGTGCCAGGAGTAGACCGTCGGACAGAAGAGGAGCCTGTAGCCCTGGAGAGCCTGGTTCCAGTCTTGCAGCTGTGTCATGGGCAGAGAAGGAGGGCTGAATGTCATTTGGAGCCTGCGCCGACGATTAAGCATCCCCAGGCCTCCGTGGAGCAGCAGTCAGCTCCTGCAGGCTATGGATCCCCTGCCACCACGCCAAGTGGGCCATCGGCGTGGGTTTCAGCACCAGGGGGTTCTCGGACTGTGGAGACCATCACGCCAGCTGCGGAGGTCACCGCAGTCAAGTGGAAACCGGAAACGGACCTCCAGATCATCGAGCCTGGATCATCGGAGTCCTGGACGACAGTAGAGCTCAAGATAAGGCAAGTGCTCTATTTTGTCATGCTACTTTCTGTCTTGGAGCATTCTTGCCTGTCTCTTGGGAAGAAGAACTGGGTGCAGCTGGCCGCTGCATCTGGGGTCACCGGAGTTAAGTCAGCTCCGGTCATGTTCGTCGAGGCTCTGGGTTCGTGTTTGGAGGTTATGCCAGGTGCTGCGCTGGCCTGGTCGGGGTCCACCGAGGGTGCTGCACTGGCCTGGTTGGGGTCCACCAAGGGTGCTGTGCTGGCCTGGTTGGGGTCCTCAAGGGGTGCTGCGCTGGCCTGGTCAGGGTCCACCGAGGGTGCTGTGTTGGTCCAGTTTGAGGTCGGCGAGGGAGCTGTAGAGCCGCTTCCGCCTGACACCAGACTGGTTCTCCATTTCCCCCCCTTTCCCCCCTATTCTCCACCACCGGGCGCCACTGGGGTCCCTTTCATTTGGTTCAGCTTCCCCTCGTTGTGCCTCTTGGTAGGGGAGCCGCCTCCAAGCTCCCCCCTCCGGTCCTGGTGGTCTAAGGACACAAGTCGGCCCCTTGACGGACTGTTCCACTGGTTCTGCATCCTGAGTCAGCCGCCTGACAGACTGCTTTGCTGGTTGGGTGACCTGGATTGGCCGCCTGAGGTACTGTTTCCCCGGTTCTAGGACTTGGGCCGGCCACGCTGTTTTTTTTTTTCCTTTTTTCCTGATGTGGAGTTGGGATGCCTGTAGGCCACCTGAACTGCCTTTTTTTTTTCCCTCTCTACCTGCCGGTATCCCCCATACTTGTGTTTTCTTGGTGTTTTGGGTTTTTTTGCCCTCGGATATTGTCAAAGTGATGTTTTTTTCTTCTCCTTGCCTGGTTATCTGAGTTGAAGTGAACTTATTTATCTTTGTTTTCACCTACTTATCTGTTTTTAGACATTTCTGCGAGGAAGTTCTAATTTCATGTTTTGCATTTTGCCACTTTTCATTTGTGTTTGTAAGGCGAGTATTAAGATAAGATAAGATAAGATAAGCCTTTATTAGTCCCACAACGGGGAAATTCCAGGATTGCAACAGCACAGGGATAGCAACACTCAGAGCAACAATCAGAAGGCAAGAAAAAAAAACAAGCAAGCAAGAGCAGCTAATATACATATGTACATATTACTATAAAATATATATATACACACACACACACACACAGACACACAGTGCAGAGCATTGTAGCTGGATGGAATAAATATATGAATATATGAACACACAGTGCAGAGCATTGTAGCTAGATGGAATAAATATGTAAATATATAAACACCCACAGTACGGAGCATTGCAGCTAGGTGGGATAAATATGCAAGTATATAAACACACACAGTGCGGAGCAATGTAGCTAGATGGAATAATATGTAGATATATAAAAACACAGTGCGGAGCATTGTAGCTAGATGGAATAAATATATAGATATATAAATATAAACACACCCAGTGCTGAGCATTGTAGCTAGATGGAATAAATATATAGATATATAAATATAAACACACCCAGTGCAGAGCATTGTAGCTAGATGGAATAAATATGTAAATATATAAACACACACAGTGCAGAGCATTGTTGCTAGGTGGGATGAAACAGCATAACCGTCTATTTAGTTATCCTACATGGTATGATTATGTGCCCATACATATTCTCACCCTCCATAGCGACCGGTATGTTCCTAGTTGTATGCCGGAGAGGACCATTGTGTAAGTCTATTGCATCTTTTGCATTCAAAAAAAAAAAAAAAAAAACAAAAAACCTATTAGTTTGTTACGTCTTTTTGCTATCTCTGCGAGCAGCCCTGCTTAGGTTGTACAGTCTGACAGCCGTTGGTAGGAAGGACCTACGAAACCTCTCGGTTGTGCACCTGGGATGATGTAGTCTGCTGCTAAATGAGCTCCTCAGTGCATCCAGTATGTCCTGCATAGGGTGGAACTCGGACTCCAGCAGAGATGACAGTTTAGCCACCGTCCTTCTCTCTCCTATCTCCTCCATCGGATCAAGGCGTTGCCCCAGGACAGAGCTAGCTTTCTTAATCAGTTTGTTCAGTCTCTTCCTATCGGCTGCAGTAATGCCACTGCCCCAGCAGACCACTCCAAAAGTGATGGCTGATGCCACCACCGTGTCATAGAATGACTTCAGCAGCGCCCCTTGTACACCAAAAGACCTGAGTCTCCTCAGCAGGAACAGCCTGCGCTGTCCCTTCTTGTAGTGTGCGTCAGTATTGTGTGACCAGTCTAGTTTATTGTTCAGATGAATACCCAGGTACTTGTAGGATGTCACCATCTCGATGTCTGTTCCCTGTATATTTACTGGTGCTGTGAGGGGCTGCCCATGCCTGCGGCAGTCCACCACCAGCTCCTTAGTTTTCCTCGCGTTGATCTGGAGGCAGTTCCGATGGCACCAGTCCACAAAGTCCTGGATAAGCCCTCTGTACTCAGCTTCATCTCCGCTGGAGATGAGACCAACGATCGCAGAGTCATCAGAGAACTTCTGTAGATGGCAATGTGTTGTGTTGTGTGAGAAGTCCGCAGTATAAAGAGTGAACAGGAAGGGAGCCAGCACCGTTCCCTGGGGGGCCCCCGTGCTACTGATGATCGTGTCGGAAACACAGTCCCGGGTTCTCACAAACTGAGGCCGGTTCGTGAGGTAGTCCAGGATCCATGATGACAGGTGCTGGTCCACCCCTGCGCGCAGCAGCTTGTCCTTCAGGATCATCGGTTGGATGGTGTTGAAAGCACTGGAGAAGTCAAAGAACATGATCCTCACCATATTCCCGGGCTTCTCCAGGTGGGACAGAGAACGGTGAAGGAGGAAGATCACCGCATCCTCCACCCCAATGCCATGCTGGTAGGCGAACTGGAGTGGATCCATCGCTGGTTCCACCAGGGGGCGGAGATGAGCAAGGAGCAGTCTCTCCAGGGTCTTCATCAAGTGGGACGTCAAGGCCACCGGTCTGAAGCTGTTCAGGTCTTTGGGGTGGGAAGTTTTTGGTACAGGTACCACACAAGATGTTTTCCACAGCTGTGGTACCCTCCCCAGTTTCAGGCTCATGTTGAAGATATACGTCACAATCCCACACAGCTGGTCTGCACAGGACTTGAGGAGCTTTGCGCTGATGCCGTCCGGTCCCGACGCCTTCCTCGCCTTGATCTTCCTCAGCTCCGTCCTCACCTGGGTCTTGGTCAGGGTCAGGATGGGGGGCTGTGTGTTGGGAGTGGGGAGGGTGTCGGTGGAGTGGGGAGTGGGCAGCAGGACTTGATTTCTTAGTGGCAGCAGTGGTTGTTGTGCAGACAGGGGGGAGGGCGGTTAAATAATGCTAATAAAATAGCATTAGTCATGCTATTTTGTGCTTGAGACTTTGTTATCATTTGATCTTTGTGTTGTTGTTTTTTTTTTCCTGTATTTTGCTGTTAGACATTTTGTGCTTGTTTCCATTCGGGTTTTTCTCCCTCCCAGCCTGTTTCCCCCTCTGCCCAACCAAGGTCAGTCGGTAGCTTTCTGGTTGTGGTGGTGGGGGCTTCGTGCATGTCACTGTGGACCCCTGGAATGCACCTTTTGAACGGGGGGTACTGTGGTGATCCGAGCGCTTAGCTCATCTGCACTCGGGTCACTCAGTATTTTCCCTTTTTCTCCTGTTTTTTTTTTCTCCTTGGTTATTATTGGTGGTCCCAGGGCTTTTATTGTGACAGCGCTGCGGCCGAACTTCCGGCTGTCAAAGTCTAGCCAGCACTGTCACAGCTGATCATGATTTTGGTCATTACGTTTCCTCCTCTCCTGTTTGGTTCATTGCTTTTTGTTATCAGTATTTAAGGGAGCAGCTGAGGCTCACTCCTCGCTGCGATCTGTGTCTACCAGGACTAGAGTCCCTATCCCCGGCTCCAGTCTTCCTTCTGTGTTTGGTTCATCCTCGCTTCATCATTCATAAGTGTCTATTCTATAGTGTCAGGTCCCGCCCTCGCTACGCTCTTGCATTAATGTTAATGTTCTTTATTTTGTGTTCTAGTTTAGTACAGTATATGTGTTTTGCCCCACGTGGCTCATTATTTTATACTTTCTTGAATAAACAAGCAAACTCACTGTTGGCATCTGAAGCCTCATTTATGCCCTGAAAGGCGCAAACACGACACTTTGAGTGCATCTTACTTTCACGTTTGTGTCATAAACTTTCCGTGTGCTTCTCAACAGCGCACGGAGGAGAAAAAGGACAAATGGACTTAAGTGCAGGGTTACACCAAACACACATTTATTAACACAAAAAGGCACATACAAAAGACACGACAGCTCGGGTACGCTAAAGAGTCCTTCAGGACGCCCAACCCACACACACCAGAGAATTAACTGGGCAAACAGCCAAGGCATTGCGGCCGTACTGCACAGAGGAACGCTGCAGAAAGTGAAGCAGCAAAGCGGCAAGAAAACACACTGCAGTTTACTTACGGTGTGTGTGTGTGTGGGGGGGGGGCAGTCCGAGAAATCCTAATCTCCCAGTGAGCACACACAGAAACACTCCTTAGTGACGTGACATTTAGACAGGGAAGAACTACCATCCAACACATACAATGGTCCAGCGGTGTTTGTCTAGCAAAGAGCTGCTTTAGTACAAGTGCCGCTGGCGTGGCAAATTGGGAGCACCTGGGCGAGGCGTGGGAAAGATGATTACTGGGACGAACAGCTAACTGTCAGAGAAAGAGGGGGCATGGCCGGACAGGCCAGGGAAGCAGCTACAGGCAGGAACAGAAACCATACACAGACATGAGAACGACGAGAAAACAAAGCATAACACCACATAATAAACCCACTGCCTGAGCCACCAGGAACGATCAGAACCGAGCCCACAGGAAACACGAGCTCGGCTCATGACAGTTTGCCCCTATGGGGCTTAAAGACAGACTCACTCACTTGGCAACATTTAAACATCATCACTCTATAAATTCAAGAAGTCTTTGTGTGTCTCTTGTGTGTGTCTATCACGTTTATAGGACATCATAGGATGGCCTATGATGTCTGCCTGATGTCCTATGATGATCCTATGATCTCAGGCATCATAGGACTCGCAATGCCGTCTTAAAGAAATGATGTCTATATGATGGAACATAGACAGAGCACATCATAGGATGGCCTATGATGGATGCATGATGTCCTATGATGCATGATGTCCTACGATGACCCTAAAAGATATGATGTCTATATGATGGGACATAGACAGAGCACATCATAGGATGGCCTATGATGTATGCATGATGTCCTATGATGCATGATGTCCTACGATGACCCTAAAAGATATGATGTCTATATGATGTCATATAGACATAGCACATAATACAACACCCTATGACGTCTGCATGATGTCCTATGATGATCCGACGATATCAGGCAACATAGGACTCGCGATGCCATCATATAGATAAATGTGTCTTTATGATGTCATGCCTAGAATAATGTGTCTTTATGATGTCATATGGCTCAAAATTGTCAAGGAGAATAAGTCACAGGGCCAGTCTTTACAGCGTGTTCGTGTTTTTTGCACAACAGATTTCTGCAGCCATGGCCAATTCTACGCTGCCGCGAGCAGAGTTGCCAGATCGAGCAGTCTTCGTATTCTTGCTCAAGATGAAGAAACTAAGTAAAAGCGTCACTTTCTCAGCAATGTCATTTTTAAAGAGGTGCTGACACAGTAAAAATGTGTAACCTTGAAGAATGCCAGTCTACACTACAAATGTGTAAAATGCCAAGCAAAGTGCTGATTTTCTCCAGGTGCTCCAGTTTCCTGGTTTCTACGGGCATGCACGGGCCTTCCTGAAGAGAATTGAAAGCCACTTTTTTCTCAGATCTATTTTCATGATCCTGCCCATGAACTGGAATTACGATGCACCTATCCCTCAACCAGTGGTCTGAACGAAGAAGAAGAAGACCCACCAGATGGAGAGGAATAGAATGAGGAGAACTGCTGCATTTCAGAAAAGATGCCGTGAACATGAAAAACCTCAGGTTCCAGCAATATGTCGCAGGCATGACTGTGAACAACACAGCTGTCTGAGACAGGAGGAGACCCTTCAGCAATGGGCATGCAGAAATATTTGCTTATTCTTGGTTTCTACGGGCATGGACAGGTATGCATGGGTATGTACTAGTATTTATTTAACAAAAGAACACAGCGCAGGGGCTGAACAGAAAATACAGTGGGGCAAAAAAGTATTTAGTCAGCCACCAATTGTGCAAGTTCTCCCACTTAAAAGATGAGAGAGGTCTCCAATTTTCATCATAGGTATATCTCAACTATGAGAGACAAAATGAGAAAAAAAAAATCCAGAAAATCACATTGAAGGATTTTTAATGAATTAAGTGGTAAATTCAAATAAGTATTTGGTCACCTACAAACAAGCAAGATTTCTGGCTCTCACAGACATGTAACTTCTTCTTTAAGAGGCTCCTCTGTCCTCCACTCGTTACCTGTATTAATGGCACCTGTTTGAACTTGTTATCAGTATAAAAGACACCTGTCCACAACCTCAAACAGTCAGACTCCAAACTCCACTATGGCCAAGACCAAAAGAGCTGTCAAAGGACACCAGAAACAAAATTGTAGACCTGCACCAGGCTGGGAAGACTGAATCTGCAATAGGTAAGCAGCTTGGTGTGAAGAAATCAACTGTGGGAGCAATTATTAGAAAATGGAAGACATGCAAGACCACTGATAATCTCCCTCAATCTGGGGATCCATGCAAGATCTCACCCTGTAGGGTCAAAATGATCACGAGAACAGTGAGCAAAAATCCTAGAACCACACGGGGGGACCTAGTGAATGACCTGCAGAGAGCTGGGACCAAAGTAACAAAGGTTACCATCAGTAACACACTACGCCGCCAGGGACTCAAATCCTGCAGTGCCAGACGTGTCCCCCTGCTTAAGCGAATACACGTCCCGTCCCGTCTGAAGTTTGCTTGAGAGCATTTGGATGATCCAGAAGAGGACTGGGGGAATGTCATATGGTCAGAGGAAACCAAAATAAAACTTTTTGGTAAAAACTCAACTTGTCGTGTTTGGAGGAGAAAGAACACCATACCTACTGTGAAGCATGGGGGTGGAAACATCATGCTTTGGGGCTGTTTTTCTTCAAAGGGACCAGGACGACTGATCCGTGTAAAGGAAAGAATGAATGGGGCCATGTATCGTGAGATTTTGAGTGAAAACCTCCTTCCATCAGCAAGGCATTGAAGATGAAACGTGGCTAGGTCTTTCAGCATGACAATGATCCCAAACACATCGCCCGGGCAATGAAGGAGTGGCTTCGTAAGAAGCATTTCAAGGTCCTGGAGTGGCCTAGCCAGTCTCCAGATCTCAACCCCATAGAAAATCTTTGGAGGGAGTTGAAAGTCCGTGTTGCCCAGCGATAGCCCCAAAACATCACTGCTCTAGAGGAGATCTGCATGGAGGAATGGGCCAAAATACCAGCAACAGTGTGTGAAAACCTTGTGAAGACTTACAGAAAACGTTTGACCTCTGTCATTGCCAACAAAGGGTATATAACAAAGTATTGAGATGAACTTTTGTTATTTACCAAATACTTATTTTACCAAGGAATTTACCAATTAATTCATTAAAAATCCTTCATTGTGATTTTCTGGATTTTTTTTTTCTGATTTTGTCTCTTAGTTGAGGTATACCTATGATGAAAATTGGACACCTCTCTCATCTTTTAAGTGGGAGAACTTGCACAATTGGTGGCTGACTAAATACTTTTTTGCCCCACTGTAAAACCATAATGGCAGAAAACTACACGGATTTAACGTGACAAATAATTATAACTCCAGATCTATGATTGAAACTGACAGCGACTAGACGAAAAAGAGTGATGTCTGAAGATAGAGTTGAAGTTTGATTGGACACAGCAATGATGATAGAAGGACAAAAGCTCCTGATCAGATAGTGTGATGATACAGAGTGAAGTACGTGGCGGTAATGCACCTGTAAGCTGGTTGCCACCGCCAATCAAATCTAAAAGAAGAAGAAGAAGAAGACACCCTGCTGAAGGCATCGTGTGAGATGAACAAATACTGATCAGCAGCTGAGACACAGCTGTGAGCAGTTAACAAGCAGTTAACTGCTTGGGGGGAGCAGTTAACAAGCTCCCCCCAAGGGGAGCTTGGTTGGGATTGTCACTTCCTTGTGGTAACGTATCGTCACTTCCTGTTTTGCTGTCTGCCTGTGTGGTTGCTCTCCAGCCATTAGCTATGGCTACTAGCTCTCTTTCCTCTCCTCCTCTGGTGTGCTCTCTCTGTCAGATGTTTAGCTACACCTCTGCCTCTTTTAGCGATAACGGTAAATGTAATAAATGTTGTCTTTTTGAGGCGCTTGAGGCGAGGTTGTCTGATTTGGAATCCCGGCTCTGCTGCATTGAAACACCGTCTGCGCCAGTTAATCTTGACGGACGCCCATTAGCTGCAGCGGAGCTAGCTAGCTTAGGCGCCCCTGTCAGCGGTCCCTCGGCTCTCCTCAGCAGCGAGGAGACTGGGTGGGTGACGGTGAGAAGGAAGCCTAGTCGCAAAGCCCCGGTTCACCACCAACCTGTTCACGTCTCTAATCGTTTTTCCCCGCTCAGCGACACACCCGCTGAGGAAAAAACTCTGATCATTGGCGACTCTGTAGTCAGAAACGTGAACCTAGAGACTCCAGTGGCCATAGTCAAATGCATTCCTGGGGTCAGAGCAGGCGACATCGAGTCAAATCTGAAAATGCTGGCTAAAAGTAACTGTAAATATTCCACAATTGTTATTCACGCCGGCATTAATGACATCCGTCTCCGGCAGTCGGAAGTCACGAAACTTGATGTAGAATCGGTGTGTGACTTTGCAAAAACGATGTCTGCCACTGTAGTATTCTCTGGGCCCCTCCCCAATCTGACCAGTGATGACATGTTTAGCCGCTCGTCATCCTTGAACCGCTGGCTGTCTGTGTGGTGTCTTAAAAACGACGTGGGCTACATTGACAATTGGAGCTCTTTTTGGGGAAAACCTGGTCTTATGAGACGAGACAGCATTCATCCCACTTTGGATGGTGTGTCTCATTTATCTAACAATCTGGCATCTTTTTTATCCAAATTTCCAAAACCTTGACTACTCAGAGTTGGGACCAGGAAGCAGAGTCGCAGTCTTACACGCCTCTCTGCAGCTCCTCTTCATCCACCACCCCTCAGCTTAGCCCCTGACTTCCCCATCAGAGAATCGTTGTCTGCTCCCTCCAAAGTGAATAAAAATATAATGTATAAGCATCCCAAAGTGATAAAGCAAAATATTGGTAAAACTCAAATTAAACATAAAGCCTCTAAATTGAATGATTTGGCCTCTGTTCCTCCTCATAATTTAAAAATTAAATGTGGTTTATTAAATATTAGGTCTCTAACTCCCAAGTCTCTGTTAGTCCATGATCTGTTAATTGATCATCAGATTGATTTAATTTCCCTTACAGAGACTTGGTTAGGGCAAGAGGATTATGTTGGTTTAAATGAATCAACTCCCTCTGGTTATTTAAACTGTCAAAATCCCAGAAGTTCTGGTTGTGGAGGAGGAGTAGCAACAATTTACCATTCCAAATTACTAGTTTATGTAAAGCAAAAAACATGTTATAATTCCTTTGAGGGCCTGGTCCTCAGTGTTGGGCACTTTAGCAATTTTAGGTTAAACCCAATTTTATTTGCCATAGTTTATCGTCCTCCATCAACCTACTCAGAATTTTTATCCGAATTTGCTGATTTCTTAGCTGATTTAGTGCTGAAATCTGATAGAATAATTATAGTAGGGGACTTTAATATACATGTGGATGTAGATAGTGACTGCCTTAATGTGGCTTTTAATTCAATATTAGACTCGATTGGGTTTTCTCAGAAAGTAGGAAATTCTACTCATTACCTCCACCATACATTGGACCTTGTTCTGACATATGGCATAGAAATAGAAAATCTTGTAGTGTCTCCTCATAACCCTGTACTGTCAGACCATTGTCTGTTAACCTTTGATTTTACTATTTCTGACTATTTGGCTCCTAAAGAAAAATATTATTACAGTAGATGCCTCTCAGATGATGCTGTTTCCAAATTTATGCAGATTGTTTCCTCTATGCCATGTGTCAATACAATGGAAATAAGCTATAGACAGCTTGCTCCTTCTGTAATTGATAACATGGTGGATAGTGTTTCAGCTTCTCTGCATCAGGCTCTAGACTTGGTGCCCCCTTAAAAAAGAAAAAGTCTAATCAGAGATTTCTAACTCCTTGGTTCAACACAGAAACTCGTAGCTTAAAACAGAAGACGCGTCAATTAGAAAGAAAATGGCGCTCTACTAATTTAGATGAAATCTATTTAGCTTGGAGAAATCATCTTTTAATTTATAAAAAATCTCTTAGAAAAGCTAGAACAAGTTATTACTCTGCGTTAATAGAAGAGAACAAGAATAATCCCAGGTTTCTTTTCAGTACTGTAGCCAGGTTGACAAAGAGTCAGGACTCTGTCAATCCTAGCTTTCCCTTAGAGCAGGGGTGTCAAACTCATTCCATGGAGGGCCAAGACCCTGCAGGTTTTACTTCCACCCAGTCTCTTCAGCAGGTGTTTTTACTGATCAGCAATCAGTGGGAAGAAATTCAGAGAAAACACCCGTTGAAGCCACTGGGTGGAGGTAAAACCTGCAGGGTCTTGGCCCTCCATGGAATGAGTTTGACACCTGTGCCTTAGAGCTTACTAGTCAGGACTTTATGAACTTTTTCAAAAATAAAATTTCATCCATTAGAGATAGAATCAATCAGATTCTTCCCACAGTTAACTTAAATACTGTAACTACTACAACTCCTTCTTTTGATGTCTGTCTTGATGAGTTTACTCCAATCGACCTTTGTGAGTTAGACAAATTAGTTTCGTCATCCAAACCTTCAACTTGTCTTTTAGACCCTATTCCTACCACGTTATTTAAAGAAGTCTTCCCACTTATTGGTAGCTTTATTCTTCATATAATCAATTCTTCATTAACTTTAGGCCATGTACCGCAGGCTTTTAAAACGGCTGTAATTAAACCCTTACTCAAAAAGCCAACGCTAGATCCAGGAGCTTTAGCTAACTATAGACCGATCTCTAATCTCCCTTTCATTTCAATAATCTTAGAAAGAGTTGTTGCTACGCAATTATTTGACCACCTGCAGGGAAATGGTTTACTTGAAGAGTTTCAATCTGGGTTTAGAATCCATCATAGTACTGAAACAGCCTTAGCGAAGGTCACTAACGACCTCCTCATTTCATCTGATAATGGACTAGTTTCTGTACTTGTCCTTTTAGACCTTAGTGCAGCTTTTGATCGTACTCTCGATCATAATATTCTACTTGATAGATTAGAACACTATGTTGGACTTAATGGAACTTCTTTGCAGTGGTTTAGATCTTATTTATCTGATAGGTTCCAGTTTGTTCATGTAAATAATGAGTGTTCTTTCAACTCAAAGCTTAGTCATGGAGTTCCACAGGGATCTGTGCTAGGCCCTACTCTTTTTAGTTTATATATGCTTCCGTTAAGCAACATTATTAGAAAGCACTGTATACATTTTCATTGTTATGCAGATGACACACAATTATACCTGTCAATGAAGCCAGATGATAGTAATCAATTAGCCAAGTTAGAAGCCTGTCTTAAGGAAATCAAAGCTTGGATGACTTGTAATTTCCTGCTATTAAATTCAGATAAGACTGAAGTCATTCTTGTTGGTCCAAAAAACCTTAGAAATTCCTTTCCAAATCAAACTTTCAGTTTGGATGCAGTTACTCTTTCTCTTAATAGCTCTGTGAGGAACCTTGGAGTTATTTTTGATCAGGATTTGTCCTTCAATTCACATATTAAATTTGTTTCTAAGACTGCCTTCTATCATTTGCGTAATATTGCCAAGGTTAGAAGCATCTTGTCTCAGAGTGATGCTGAGAAGCTGATCCACGCTTTTGTTAGCTCAAGATTAGATTATTGTAATTCTTTATTATCAGGCTGTCCTAAAACATCTTTAAAAAGTCTTCAGCTGATCCAAAATGCTGCAGCAAGAGTTTTAACAGGTACTAGAAAGAGAGATCATATCTCTCCGGTTCTGGCCTCCCTTCATTGGCTTCCCATAGAGTTTAGAATTAAGTTTAAAATCCTTCTTCTTACTTACAAAGCTCTAAACAATCAGGCTCCTTTTTATTTAAAAGATCTGATACTACCGTATTATCCTAACAGAGCACTACGGTCCCAAAATGCAGGATTACTTGTAATACCTAGAATCTCCAAAAGTACAATGGGAGGCAGAGCCTTCAGTTATCAAGCTCCTCTCCTGTGGAATCAGCTGCCAATCTGGATTCGGGAGTCAGACTCGATCTCTGTTTTTAAGAATAGGGCTAAAACCTACCTTTTTGATATAGCCTACAATTAGGGAGGGATCATGTGTTTCTGAACCCTCCCTTAGTTATGCTGCTAATAGGTTTAGTCAGCCGGGGGACCTCCAGTAATGCACTGGGCCTCACTCCTTTCCTCACTCTCTATGAAATATATTTTTTTGCTGGTCATTAACATTTGTTTGTTCTCTCCCATAGATTGAGTCCCCATCGTGCTGTTTGCTCTCTACATGTCTGTTCTTTTCTTCTTCTCTATCCCCTCACCCCCCAGCCAGTCGCAGCAGATGACTGCCCCTCCCTGAGCCTGGTTCTGCTGGAGGTTTCTTCCTGTTAAAAGGGAGATTTTCCTATCCACCGTCGCCAAGTGCTTGCTCACAGGGGATCGCCTGATTGCTGGGGTCTTTCTGCAACTGTGGGGGTTCCCCCCTACAGTTGATAGTGCTATGAGATGACTGTTGTTGTGAAATGGCGCTATATAAATAAAGTTGAAATGAATTGAATTGAATTAACAACAGAAAACCAATGACTGAGAGACAGGGAATGAACTGAGAACGATGTCACACCAGTATACAACAAAATGATGAGGGAGACAGGAACAAAGATAGTACTAATGAAAACAATAATGACAACTGAGAGGAAGCAGAACTTGAATAGTGGGACATGTCTGCAACATGTCCCCTCATGACATTATTTACTCATATATTTGCTACTTTTTGTTCATTTGCAAGTTTTCTAAATTTTTTCCTAATGAATTAGTGGGTTTTTTGTAAATTTGCATTTTTTTTTTTCTTCTCTGGATCTCTTTTCAAGTAATTTTACAATTTCTTCTTGTAAATCTGCAACTTTTTTCTCATAATTTTGTGACTTTTTTTCTAGGAATTTTTTTTTTCTTTTCCTCATAAGTTTGCTACTATTTGTTGGAAATTTGTCACTGTTTTTCTTATAATTTTTTATATTTTTTTCACATAAAGGTTTAACTTTCTTCTGATCATTTTGCCTATGGTGCCAGTTTTTCTGAAACCTGCTCACTCTCATTAAACCCATGTGGGGCCCAAATGGGTTTAAAGGGGTAAACAGATTAACCTGCTTACCTGCACCACTGAGAAAGTCCATGTGGGCAAACACAGATGGAGCCAACATGAAACCCGTGGACAAACATGGAACCCGTTGGGGCAGCTCGTTGGCACAGTGGTTAGCACTGTGGCAGCACAGTAAGAAGATTGTGGGTTCAATCCCACCCCCTGACCATTAGTGACCCTTCTGTGTTGAGTTTGCATGTTCTCCCCGTGTCTATGTGTCTATGTGGGTTTACCCCGAGTACTCCGGTTTCTTCCCACAGGCCAAAAACATGCAAGTTTGATTTATTGGAAACTCTAAAGTGGCCCTAGGTGTGAATGTGTGTGTGAATGGTGAAGGGATTGGTGCTGCACTGTGGCTGCCCCATCCATTCACGTGGATGCCCTAAATTTCCCTCTGGGATTAATAAAGTATATAAAAAAACTCTACAGAAATCCCTACATAGGACCCATAAGCAATCCCTCCAGGATTTTGTGATGTTATGATCGCATCAGTTCATGCAAAATCATGCAATCGGCGCAACTAAGCCAGTCCTCGTCAACTTCCGCTAATTTCACCTATCAAATTTGCCACTCACTGGCGCGCAAATGCTCAGTCTAACCAATCAAATACATTGCTGCACCACATTCACCTCCATGTTTATAGTGAGTATTAACCAAACACATCAGCAAAAACAGTGTGTGATTTAAAAAAAAACACTCACCCGCAAGGTTTCCAACACCGTCCCTTCCTCCGCCTCTGCTAGCCTGCTGGTGGACGTCTCACAACATCTCCACCTTGACTGTGTTTACGAAGCACTGGGTTTGTGTTGAAAAACGTCCACCTGCCCCAAAAGCACCCCATTGCGGGAGTGCGCGTGAAGACAAATGCCATAAAACCATAAACAAAACCAACAAATGTAACACTAGAGGCAGTGTTTGAACAATTTATACGTCTTTAGAGGTAAAATCATTACTACAGCTTGTCAATGAGCTTTAAAACTGTGAATCTCAGGTCTGGACACGGAGAAAATTACCCCCCGACTCCAACGTAAATGAAAAATGAGTGTCTGAAGAGACAAATGTGTGTGTGTGTGTCAAGACATGCAGCAGACAGACTGGTAGGAGTTTGGCATGGAAAGAGAAAGAATATTGTCTGTAATTTTTTTTTCAGAAAAACATAGATTCCAATAGACAATACAGACCAACAGAATATTTTTTTATTTATTATATATTTATTAAATTATTTATTTTTCATCTCCACTTGGTACTGTGTGGTTGGGGACTGTAGGGAGTTTTCAAATGAAGGTGCTGCCAATAATTTCCAAATCTATACTCTTTAGCATGCATTCAGTGCAATTTAGCTGTTGTAATGTATATTGTGTTAAAGTCTGTATTTGCTGTTGCACAAAAAGAGTTTTTCTGTATAGCAGAAGTTTCTGCTTAATTTACATATTACTGTAATAGGAAATTTTTTGACAATCCTGTGTCATGTGCGTGCGCCGCAGCGCACAGGTGAAAGGATTTGAGCCCTATCGCTGGTGAAGTGAGCGTGTTTATTAAACAGAAAATCAACATATACAGTGTTCCATGAAAACAGTCGCGAAATAACAAGGGCGAAATAACAAATGAGAAAAGAGCCCCCCGGCGGAATGGTGAGCAAATGACTTACAGAGGATCAGAGCGCAACTGGGCTCTGGGAACAGCAACACCATCAAAGTCCAAAGGAGGAGAAACAACTGTGAGTGAGCCTGGACATCAAATGTTGACTAATGCTGCCACACTGAGTGCTCACACTGTCACCCATAAATACCCCATGCACTTAATGAGTGATGGGTGGATGCAGGCGCGCGGCGGCAGCCGGTGCGTGAGTGCGTGTTAGCGAATGTGAGTAAGAAGGAATGTGTGTGTGTGTGTATGTGTGTGTGTGTTTGCAAGTATGAGAATGTGTACTGAATGATGCATGTATGTGTGGGTGAGTGCATGTGTGTGTGTGTGTAAGTGGGTGAGAGTGCTCAGGGAGGGGACAAATGAAAATGACAATCAGCTGGTGGATGCCTGGCAGGGAAAGAGGTGTGGCTGTAGGCTGGCAGGGAGCCCAGGACCAAGAGGCTCCTAAAGACTGCCTCTGACAATTAAGAAAACAATGATCAGAGAAAATACAGCCACAAATCATGGACGGGGTTGGAGAGGTCCAACCCACCCCATGACAGATCCCCCCCCCCAAGGGGTGGATGCCATACACCCACCGTTCCATCAAAAGAAAACAAAATACACAGGAAAACCTGCTGCCCCCCACCACCACCACCACCCAGAGAACTATCACAAGTAACCAGGGCGGGAGTTTGGGGGAAACAGGTCAGGAGGGAATAAACAAGAAAAAATTAATGCAACAATACAATACTAACTAACTAACTAACTAACCTGCACTTATATAGCACTTTTCTAGTCACAAAGACCACTCAAAGTGCTTTCATTAATACTAACCCTCTATTCTAAGGGCCTATAGGAAACAGATATCTAGGGACAATTTAGAACAGCCAATTAACCTAACATGCATGTTTTTGGCATGTGGGAGGAAACCGGAGAAATCCCGGAGTAAACCCACGCAACACGGGGAGAACATGCAAACTCCACACAGATCACTGTTGGTCGGGGGCTGGGATCGAACCCACGATCCCCACAATCCCCCGGCCAAGGGTAAACTGTGCTGCCGCAGTGCTAACCACTGCGCCACCGTGCAGTACAAAAAAACAAAACAAACACCCATCCAAACCAAAGACTATGCCCTCCCAAGACCCAAGAGTCCCAAAGTTCAGGGGGCTGACCAGAGTACCAGGCCCAGCAGGCGGCCCGCTGAACAGTGTCAGGCGGCCTGCCACAGCCATTGGCCCACCCGACCCACAGACTCAGTCTTTCAGGCGGCTGGTCCGCATAATTGAGCCACCAGGACCAGGGGGGTGAACGAAGAGGCGGCCTACCCACCGGAAAGCTAAGAGGTGGGTGGCCAGACCAGAGAAGGGGGACCCCAGTGGCTTCTGGTGGCAAGGCCTGGCAGACCACAGCGCTGCACCCTCGGTTGTCCCGGCTTGGGACTGGAGCACGGCCGCACCCACAGTGGACCCTGGCTGGGCCATGGCTGCACCCGCGGTGATCCCAGCCTGGGACAAAGTTGCACCAGCGGTGGTCCCGACCTGGGACCTCATTGTTACTGCGGTGAGCCCCGGCTGCGCCTGCATTGCACCACCGGAGGACCCCGACCGGGCCATGGTTGCACCCATGATAGAACCCGGCTGGGCTCCTGCTGCACCCGCAGTGGGACCCAGCTGGGCCTCTGCTGACCCAATACCATCTTAACTGTGGGTCAGCCGACCCACATGAGCACCCGAGCCAGGAGGCGATCAATCACGGGCATCCTGGACTGGAGCTGAGCACCCATGATGACCTCCTCAGCGGGGACAGCAGCAGCCATGATGACCTCCAGTGGTGAGCCTGGATCCTCGGACTCATCCGGCGATGGTGGACTCTCTCCAGCGACCCTGGAAGGGGACTTAGACAGAGAACAAAAGGGATCAGGGTCGCCGTCAGCAGCGAAGCCCAGCGAGACGAGCTCAGGTGCAGTGTGCGGCTGCACCTGGCTCTCCTCACCTGGAGCTAGGCAAAAATGCTCTAAAACTGAGAGAAGAAAAACAACAGAGAGCACTTGCCTTAGCTCGAGCTCTACCACCGTCCAGGACTCCGACTAGCCAGGTGATGTTCTCGCTGGCTCTACCTCCTGGAGGTTCAGCTCTGGCACTGACTCTGCTGAAGCGGCCTCCGCAGCAGGCATAATGGAATTAGCTGTCTTATTTGCCCCAGCTGCTGTGCTCCATGCAGGGAATTCCTCCGGCATGACAGCTGGGGTCTGGCTCACCATTGCTGCAGGGGAAGAATCCTCCCAGACCTCTGGCTCCTCCTGTTTCCAGCGGTCCAGCTCTGGTGCCGGCGTACTCTCGAGAAAAACAGGAGAGAGCATGGAGAGGGCTGGTGAGCAGTTCAAAGCAGAAGCAGGTGGGGAGAACTCAAGGGACTGCTTTTCTTGAGTCTCCCTATTGGGAATCAGGCAGGACATTTCATCATTAATAGAAGTGGAATGAAATAATACTTGCCTGCTTTCCCGGATTTGGATGTTGCCTTCTGCTGTGTGGGCATTGTCCTCCTGCGTGACTAGGGTGGTGTTGGGCCCATCTGTAGAACGTTGAGGAGCCACCCCTCTCACCACAGGAACGGGAGCTGCCGGTGAAGAATTCAAACGCTCCTTGACCGTCTGAGAATGCACCGAGGGAGGAGGCCTTGCAGCGGCAGTGGAGGAAGGTTTGGCAGACGGAACTGCCCGAGAGGAAAAACATGAGTGCAGGTCTGTTGTGGGGATAGCCGGGCTCAGTGTAAGGGGGGAGACTGTAAGAGCGGCTGAATTATTCTTCTGGGGAACTGGGACAAGACAACGTCGTCGTTTGGGTGCCAGGACTGGCTGGGTAGGAGTGGTATTCCGGTGAGCCATAGAAAGGACGGAGACCCCGGAGTGCCCTTCCTTCAGCGTGATCCAAGCCATTTTGGGGACTTCCTCCCTATTTTGCTGTTTTCACGCCATAGCTCTGCTAACCGGGCAATCCGCTCAGCTCCCTTGGGATGCTCTGAGAGCTGAGGACACCGCCGAACCTCTGCCCCCGCCAGACTCACATACCAAAGAATATTTTCCGGGGTGGAATGTGCACTAGCCGAGAAGATTAGCCGGTAGATGTCCATGAGGGCCCAGCAGCACTCCCATCCCAGACTCATTGAGTAGCCCCGACCCATCACCATCTCCAAAAACAGGTTAGTGGAAAAACAGAGAGAAAGGTGAAAAAACAACACACACTTCACCACTGGGCTCTTCTGGTGGCGGCATACTGTCATGTGCGTGCGCCGCAGCGCACAACTGACAGGATTTGAGCCCAATTGTTGGTGAAGTGAATGTGTTTATTAAACAGAAAATCAACATACACAGTGTTCCATGAAAACAGTCCAAGATGAATAATGATTAAGATGACTGGCTACAGACTCCGTTGGCTGGAAGAGAAAGGAAGAGCCCCACGCACTCCCAGACGGAACTGGGCAGCAGAGGAAAAGGGCAAAATAGCAATCAGAAAATAGCCTCCAGCAGAATGGTGGGCAAATGACTTACAGAGGGTCGGAGCACAACTGGGCTCTGGGAACAGCGACACCATCAAAGTCAAAAGGAGAAGAACCAACTGTGAGTGAGCCTGGACATCAAATGGTGACTAACGCCACCACACTGAGTGCTGACACTGTCATCCATAAATACCCCGTGTACTTAATGAGTGACGAGTGGGCGAGAGTGCACAGGGAGTGGGCAAATGAAAATGGCAATCAGCTGGTGGATGCCTGGTAGGGAGAGAGAGGCGTGGCTGTAGGCTGGCAGGGAGCCCAGGACCCAGAGGCTCCTAAAGACTGCCAGCTGACAATTAAGAAAACAATGATCAGAGAAAATACAGCCACAAATCATGGGCAGGGTTGGAGACGTCCAACCCAACCCATGACACTCTGTGCTTTTCTTGTATTGTTATATAGAATATCACTGCAGTAAAAGTGGATAAAAATATCTGCTTTAAAATTTGTAATTCTTCCCACAACTTTTAGTGCAAAAAAAAAAAAAACTCTCAAAACATCACAACTTTTTTAAAAAAGCTCCCACAAATTCAGGCTTTTTGGGCATCAACAATCACAAAAACATCCCGCAAAATACTGGCGGGTCTGTATAGCTGTCATGTTCGGGGTCGTTCAGGTCATGGGTGGGGTGAACCTGTAGGTTCACCTACAACCTGTAGGTTTTGATTACTTCTTATTAATTCCAGCTGGCAGATTGAGCCTTGCTCTCTGCCAGTCCTTCAGTCATGCCTTCCTCCTCTTACCAGACACTCACCAGCTGTTTGGGATCACCACATGCACAAATGCACACACTCACACATGCTCATACACGCATACACACATTTCCTATTAATCATGCACCTGCTTGCCACACAGCTGTGTCCACTTGCCTTTATCAGTATATTGAGTACTTATTGGGATGCAGTGGGCTCAGCCAGTGTGGCAGCTTATGTCGACATGGGACAACCTGACCTGACTCCCCGGATTATTGGCTTCCTTCCCCTGGACTTTGTATGTTGTTCATTAGAGCCGTTCCACTCCAACATAAGTCTCCAACGTAAGTCTTTTTGTGCCTTTTCCCTCTGCTCCAGACTGTCCGGAGTGTGTTAGGCATTCCCTCTAAGCCTACAAGGGTTGTAGCAGGTTGTCTTATTCTTTTTCACAGTGATTGCTATTTGGACATTTTGTACACTTTTCCTTTGTAAATAAACACGTAACTTACACTGCGTTTTGAGCTTGCTGCCAATTTATATGTTTTCTGCAAAATTACGCAGCAGACATGAAAATAAGACTAGTGGTGATTTTAATTATAAAGAAATAACATTTAACGAGTACACCACCTTTGAATATCACATCTTTGTTTTAACCCCCCCCCCCACAATTTTATACCTTACAGTTTATATACCACCAAAACCATGTGCATAATTTATCAATGAATTCTCTGACATGCTGTCAGTCATCTATACAAAATATAACAAGGTTGTCATAGTTGGTGATTTTAATCTTTACATAGATGATGCTTCTATCTCCTTTTCTAGTAAATTTTTAAACCTTCTTAACTGCATGGATTTTAAACAGCACATCACACAGTCAACTCACAACAGAGGACACACCTAGACCTTGTCATCACCTATGGCCTGTCCGCTAGTGTGTCTTCTGTTGTAGACTTGGCTGTCTCAGATCACTTCGGTGTTTTTTTAATGTCACCAGTTTTATTTAGCGAGAGACCCCGGTGAGAACTGTGAGGAAGTGCCATCTGACTTCTAAAGTGGCTGCAAATTTTATCAGGGTTATAACTGATGCTCCTGCTGTGGTTTTTCCTGCATCATGTAATTTTATTACTGACAGTTTTAACCATAAACTAAAATCAGCTCTGTACTTGGTTGCACCTTTAAAAACCAAAGCCACAAAACTTTACCTGTCCCATCCTGGTGGAATAAGGAGGTGAAACAGCAGAAAAGAAAATGCAGAGCAGCAGAGAGAAGGTGGAGAAAAACAAAATTAACACTACCAAGTTTTACGAGAAAAATTGAAACTATATAATAACATTGAAGCAAGCCAGAAACTCCTACTTCTCCAAAATAATACTCATGGAAACAATCTTAGAATCCTTTTCTCCACTATAGATCACTTGATCAACCCTGATTTTAAGAAGTCCAGCATGATGTGAACATACTCATTATGTGAGGACTTTGCAGAGCAATTCAGAAGTAAAATAGATATTATTAGAACTAATCTTTTATCACAAGATACTATTTTTAGAATAGAATAGAACAGTCTTTATTGTCATTGTGCAGTTGTGTAGTACAACAAAACTGTGGGTGCCCCACCAGGCTACTGTGCAATGATGTAAGAGAGAAGGATTAGATAAAAACACCATTACAGAACACATGACTAAACACATGACTGAAATAAAAATAGCCCAGGAGAGTGTCAGGGAGAGGTTGAACAGCTTGGTGAGGATCTCTGCCAGCTGGTCTGCACATGCTTTGACCACCGCTCCTGGGATGCCTTCAGGACCAGAAACTCTGCAGGGCTTCACTGCTCTCAGTTTCCTCACCTCATGCACCTGTAGAGAGAGAGAGGAGAGGGGAGAAAGGGGGGAGGAGGGGGAGAAAGGGGAGGGGGGTGAGTTGGTCGGGAAGGTGAGCTCAAACCAGGCAAAGAAGCTGTTAAGCTCCTCTGCCAGAGTGAGGCTGCTGTCCAGTGTTGGGGGACCCTGGCCCCTGTAGTTGGTGAAGGGCTGGATGCTGCTCCACATCTGTCTGGGGTTGTTGTCTGTGAGGAAGCCCTCCACTTCCCTTCTGTAGGTGTTCTTAGTATGTTTTGTGCCTCTCCTCAGGTTGGCTCTGGCAGTGCTATACAGAGAGCTGTCCCTCTGCCTGACAGCTGAGTTGCAAACTCTGATCAGAGCTTGGACCTCACTGGTCATCCAGGGTTTTTGTTTTGCAAAGACCCGGATGTGTTGGGTGATTGTCACATTTTCAACACAGCATTTAATGTAGAACAGGACAGACTTGGTGTAGGAGTCTAGGTCCTGCTGATCAAAGATGTTCCAATCTGTGCAATTAAAGCAGTCCTACAGCTGGAGGAGAGCATTTTCAGGCCAGGTTTTAATGTTAGTTTGGTTGCGGGGGGACTCTTCCTTGTGTGTGTGTGTGGGGGGGGGGAGGGGTAAGCATGTATTAGAAGCAGGGAGAGATGGTCTGATTGTACAAGGCGAAGGAGGGAGGGTTGCTCTGTAGTCGTGCTTAATGTTGCTGTAAACATGATCCAGTGTTCTTTCCCCTCTTGTGAGACACTTAATGTGCTGGTGGAATTTTGGGAGTACAGTTTTTAAGCATGCTTTGTTAAAAGCCCCTGCAATAATGTGGACTGCATCGAGGTGATCTTTATGTTGCCTGTTAACGATGTGCTGGAGGTAGCTGAGTGCTAAGCTAATGCTAGTGTCTAGAGGGACATAAACAGCTTTTACAATTATGGCCGTTAGCTTGCAGGGTAGATAGAAGGGCCTACACAGGAAGGACATGGCCTCTAAGTTCAGTGAACAGTGGCTTTGAATTATTCTGCTGTTATTACACCAAGTCTGAAGCACATAAAGACAGAGCCACTGCAATTGGAATGGAGCGTAGCTCGCTCAGTGACGAAGGCTGCAGTAAACAGTCGAAACATGTAAAGAAGGTAAAAACATCTCCTTTTTATTTTTGTCTTTAATAAGAACAAAAGGTAAGTAAAGGAGTGTAGCGTAAGGTTTCGCCCTCGCTGCTTTATATGTAAGAGACTATTTGATTCTTTATTTTCTCTTCTGTTATTTACCCCACTGGGTTGCATGTATAGTTGTTTGTGTTTTGCCCCTCGTGGCACATTCTTTTGTTACTTATCTTTAATAAACAAACAAACTCACTGCTGGCTCATGGTGCCTCATTTATGCCCTGAGAGGGGCATACATAACACTGTCAGCCTGAATGGACACAAACTTCTCTTTTGAATGTCAGATGTCCCGGGTTGGTCGAGCTAATCAGTTTTATTGCATTTTAATTTATCACCCTCCTGGTTCTGCTGGGCAGTTTTTATCTGAGTTTACAGAATTTTTATCATCTTATAAAACTTACGTTTACACACGTAAATGCGGTTTTATAAATGAAAGTGAACCTGTAACCACGTGACACCGATCCTCGGGGTAGGAGCATTATACCAAATTAATCGCACCTGTGGATGCACATCCTATATATGCCCTCTGCATCCACTCCCTGTTCCTCTTTCTGATGACTGGGAGGAGCCTGACTCCACTGACGAAGGACAATGAATGGTTACAGGTTCACTTTCATTCATAAAACTGCATTTACATGCATAAACATACGTTTTATTTCATTTCAGTGAACCTGTAACCACGTGACAACTGTATATCAAATGAGTCCTGAGGAAGAATGGAGCGGACAACACCAACAGGTCGAAGGAGCACAATGCATAACACAGTCAGATGCGTTTGGCTCCTTTATTGCACTCACCTGAGTACATACAAGTCAAGCCGGTTCCTATTGGGAACCAGAGCTAAAGCAAACGTTTTCAAGCACATGGCACACTTGCCAGCTCACATAAGGAAAACTAAGACGCAACCTAAGAACCTGTTGCGATCCCCAGAACAGATGAGTTCATTCATTTATCATACTCAACTGGATACCTACAAGTTAAGCTGGTTCCCACAGGTAACCGGAGATGAAACAACCCTCTCTGAGCACAAGGCATGCACGCCGGCTCACATGAGGGAGATTAAGATACAATTTAAGAATCCGCTGCAACTCCCGGACAGATGAGTTCGACTCCTTATTGCACTCAACCAGATACCCACAAGTCAACCCGGTCCCTCCAGGCAACCGGAGCTGAACAAAAAACCATTCCGAGCACAAGGCACACCTGCCGGCTCAGCGAGGGAAAAACTAAGACACAATTAAGAATCTGTTGCGACCCCTAGAACAGATGAGGGGGTGACTGAGGAAGCCAAATTGAGCCTATATAAGTGGGTGAACGTTGAGGAAGAGGCCAGCCAGCGGCCGCGCATACATCCTCTGGGGGTGCACCCCTGAACAATGCCCACGTAGTGGCCATTCCTCATTTTGAGTGAGCCACCAGCCTATCTGGTGGTCCCATTCCAACCTGTACCTATGCAAAACAATCAGGTTACTATCCAATGGGACAGGTGCTGCTCAGGAATAGGCCTGCCCATTGTGGATTCCCCATATGGCACAAAAAGCATGTCTGAAGAACGGACAGGCCTTGTACGGTCAACATAAACTTAAGGGCCTCACTGGGCACAATTATGAAGCCTCCCAGCCTCTGAAGGCTGAGTCTCAATCTGGGTTTAGAATCCATCATAGTACTGAAACAGCCTTAGCAAAGGTCACTAACAACCTCCTCATCGCATCTGATAATGGACTTGTTTCTGTACTTATCCTTTTAGACCTTAGTGCAGCTTTTGATACTATTGATCATAATATTCTACTTGATAGATTAGAACACTATGTTGGACTTAATGGAACTTCATTGGAGTGGTTTAGATCTTAATTATCTGATAGGCTCCAGTTTGTTCATGTCAATAATGAATTTTCTTTCAACTCAAAGCTCGGTTATGGAGTTCCACAGGGATCTGTGCTAGGCCCTACTCTTTTTAGTTTATATATGCTTCCGCTAGGCAACATTATTAGAAAGCACTTTATACAGTACATTTTCATTGTTATGCAGATGACACACAATTATACCTGCCAATGAAGCCAGATGATAGTAATCAATTAGTCAAGTTAGAAGCCTGTCTTAAGGAAATCAAAGCTTGGATGACTTGTAATTTCCTGCTATTAAATTCAGAAAAGACTGAAGTCATTATTGTTGGTCCAAAAAACCTTAGAAATAACTTTCCAAATCAAACTTTCAGTTTGAATGTGGTTACTCTTTCTCTTAATAGCTCTGTGAGGAACCTTGGAATTATTTTTGATCAAGATCTGTCCTTCAATTCACATATTAAATTTGTTTCTAAGACTGCCTTCTATCATTTGCGTAATATTGCCAAGATTAGGAGCATCTTGTCTCAGAGTGATGCTGAGAAACTGATCCATGCTTTTGTTAGCTCTAGGTTTGATTATTGTAATTCTTTATTATCAGGTTGTCCTAAAACATCTTTAAAAAGTCTTCAGCTGATTCAAAATGCTGCAGCAAGAGTTTTAACAGGTACTAGAACGAGAGATCATATCTGTCCGGTTCTGGCCTCCCTTCATTAGCTTCCCATAGAGTTTAGAATTAAGTTTAAAATCCTTCTTCTTACTTTCAAAGCTCTTAACAATCAGGCCCCTTTTTATTTAAAAGATCTGATACTACCGTATTATCCTAATAGAGCACTATGCTCCCAAAATGCAGGATTACTTGTAAGACCCAGAATCTCTAAAAGTACAATGGGAGGCAGAGCCTTCAGTTATCAAGCTCCTCTCCTGTGGAATCAGCTGCCAATCTGGATTCGGGAGTCAGACTCCATCTCTGTTTTTATGAATAGGGTTAAAACCTTCCTTTTTGATATAGCCTACAATTAGGGAGGGATCATGTGTTTCTGAACCCTCCCTTAGTTATGCTGCTAATAGGTTTAGACAGCCGGGGGACCGCCAATAATGCACTGGGCCTCACTCCTTTCTTCACTCTCAGTGAAATATTGTTTTTGTTGGTCATTAACATCTGTTTGTTCTCTCCCATAGATTGAGTCCCCATCATGCTGTTTGCTCTCTACATGTCTGTTCTTTTCATCTTCTCTGTCCCCTCACCCCCCAGCCAGTTGCAGCAGATGACTGCCCCTCCATGAGCCTGGTTCTGCTGGAGATTTCTTCCTGTTAAAAAGGAGTTTTTCCTCTCCACCATCGCCAAGCGCTTGCTCACAGGGGATCGCCTGATTGCTGGGGTCTTTCTGCAACTGTGGGGGTTCCCCCTACAGTTGAAAGTGCTATGAGATGACCGTTGTTGTGAAATGGCACTATATAAATAAAGTTGAATTGAATTGAATTGAATTGAATTGAAGAGGTGTGCGAGGTGGGTAAAAGGCTCAAGCACAATTCAATTCAATTCAATTCAACTTTATTTATATAGTGCCATTTCACAACAACGGTCATCTCATAGCACTATCAACTGTAGGGGGGAACCCCCACAGTTGCAGAAAGACCCCAGCAATCAGGCGATCCCCTGTGAGCAAGCACTTGGCGACGGTGGAGAGGAAAAACTCCCTTTTAACAGGAAGAAACCTCCAGCAGAACCAGGCTCAGGGAGGGGCAGTCATCTGCTGCGACTGGCTGGGGGGTGAGGGGATAGAGAAGAAGAAAAGAACAGACATGTAGAGAGCAAACAGCACGATGGGGACTCAATCTATGGGAGAGAACAAACAAATGTTAATGACCAGCAAAAAAATATATTTCATAGAGAGTGAGGAAAGGAGTGAGGCCCAGTGCATTACTGGAGGTCCCCCGGCTGACTAAACCTATTAGCAGCATAACTAAGGGAGGGTTCAGAAACACATGATCCCTCCCTAATTGTAGGCTATATCAAAAAGGTAGGTTTTAGCCCTATTCTTAAAAACAGAGATCGAGTCTGACTCCCGAATCCAGATTGGCAGCTAATTCCACAGGAGAGGAGCTTGATAACTGAAGGCTCTGCCTCCCATTGTACTTTTGGAGATTCTAGGTATTACAAGTAATCCTGCATTTTGGGACCGTAGTGCTCTGTTAGGATAATACGGTAGTATCAGATCTTTTAAATAAAAAGGAGCCTGATTGTTTAGAGCTTTGTAAGTAAGAAGAAGGATTTTAAACTTAATTCTAAACTCTATGGGAAGCCAATGAAGGGAGGCCAGAACCGGAGAGATATGATCTCTCTTTCTAGTACCTGTTAAAACTCTTGCTGCAGCATTTTGGATCAGCTGAAGACTTTTTAAAGATGTTTTAGGACAGCCTGATAATAAAGAATTACAATAATCTAATCTCGAGCTAACAAAAGCGTGGATCAGTTTCTCAGCATCACTCTGAGACAAGATGCTCCTAATCTTGGCAATATTACGCAAATGATAAAAGGCAGTCTTAGAAACAAATTTAATATGTGAATTGAAGGACAAATCCTGATCAAAAATAACTCCAAGGTTCCTCACAGAGCTATTAAGAGAAAGAGTAACTGCATCCAAACTGAAAGTTTGATTTGGAAAGGAATTTCTAAGGTTTTTTGGACAAACAAGAATGACTTCAGTCTTATCTGAATTTAATAGCAGGAAATTACAAGTCATCCAAGCTTTGATTTCCTTAAGACAGGCTTCTAACTTGACTAATTGATTACTATCATCTGGCTTCATTGACAGGTATAATTGTGTGTCATCTGCATAACAATGAAAATGTATACAGTGCTTTCTAATAATGTTGCCTAACGGAAGCATATATAAACTAAAAAGAGTAGGGCCTAGCACAGATCCCTGTGGAACTCCATGACTAAGCTTTGAGTTGAAAGAAAACTCATTATGTACATGAACAAACTGGAACCTATCAGATAAATAAGATCTAAATCACTGCAACGAAGTTCCATTAAGTCCAACATAGTGTTCTAATCTACACTACCGTTCAAAAGTTTGGGGTCACCCAGACAATTATTTTGTGTTTTCCATGAAAAGTCACACTTATTTACCACCATGAGTTGTAAAATGAATAGAAAATATAGTCAAGACATTGACAAGGTTAAAAATAATGATTTGTATTTGAAATAATAATTTTTTCCTTCAAACTTTGCTTTCGTCAAAGAATCCTCCATTTGCAGCAATTGCAGCATTGCAGACCTAACATGATTGCACAAGGGTTTTCTAATCATCCATTAGCCTTCTGACGCAATGAGCAAACACATTGTACCATTAGAACACTGGAGTGATAGTTGCTGGAAATGGGCCTCTATACACCTATGTAGATATTGCATCAAAAACCAGACATTTGCAGCTAGAATAGTCATTTACCACATTAGCAATGTATAAAGTGTATTTCTGATTAGTTTAAAGTTATCTTCATTGAAAAAAGTGCTTTTCTTTCAAAAATAAGGAAATTTCTAAGTGACCCCAAACTTTTGAACGGTAGTGTATCAAGTAGAATATTGTGATCGATAGTATCAAAAGCTGCACTAAGGTCTAAAAGGACAAGTACAGAAACTAGTCCATTATCAGATGCAATGAGGAGGTCGTTAGTGACCTTTGCTAAGGCTGTTTCAGTACTATGATTCAATTCAATTCAATTCAACTTTATTTATATAGCGCCATTTCACAACAACAGTCATCTCATAGCACTATCAACTGTAGGGAGGACCCCCACAGTTGCAGAAAGACCCCAGCAATCAGGCGATCCCCTGTGAGCAAGCACTTGGCGACGGTGGAGAGGAAAAACTCCCTTTTAACAGGAAGAAACCTCCAGCAGAACCAGGCTCAGGGAGGGGCAGTCATCTGCTGCGACTGGCTGGGGGGTGAGGGGACAGAGAAGAAGAAAAGAACAGACATGTAGAGAGCAAACAGCACGATGGGGACTCAATCTATGGGAGAGAACAAACAAATGTTAATGACCAGCAAAAAAAAAATATTTCATAGAGAGTGAGGAAAGGAGTGAGGCCCAGTGCATTACTGGAGGTCCCCCGGCTGACTAAACCTATTAGCAGCATAACTAAGGGAGGGTTCAGAAACACATGATCCCTCCCTAATTGTAGGCTATATCAAAAAGGTAGGTTTTAGCCCTATTCTTAAAAACAGAGATCGAGTCTGACTCCCGAATCCAGATTGGCAGCTGATTCCACAGGAGAGGAGCTTGATAACTGAAGGCTCTGCCTCCCATTGTACTTTTGGAGATTCTAGGTATTACAAGTAAACCTGCATTTTGGGAGCGTAGTGCTCTGTTAGGATGATACGGTAGTATCAGATCTTTTAAATAAAAAGGAGCCTGATTGTTTAGAGATTTGTAAGTAAGAAGAAGGATTTTAAACTTAATTCTAAACTCTATGGGAAGCCAATGAAGGGAGGCCAGAACCGGAGAGATATGATCTCTCTTTCTAGTACCTGTTAAAACTCTTGCTGCAGCATTTTGGATCAGCTGAAGACTTTTTAAAGATGTTTTAGGACAGCCTGATAATAAAGAATTACAATAATCTAATCTCGAGCTAACAAAAGCGTGGATCAGCTTCTCAGCATCACTCTGAGACAAGATGCTCCTAATCTTGGCAATATTACGCAAATGATAGAAGGCAGTCTTAGAAACAAATTTAATATGTGAATTGAAGGACACATCCTGATCAAAAATAACTCCAAGGTTCCTCACAGAGCTATTAAGAGAAAGAGTAACTGCATCCAAACTGAAAGTTTGATTTGGAAAGGAATTTCTAAGGTTTTTTGGACCAACAAGAATGACTTCAGTCTTATCTGAATTTAATAGCAGGAAATTACAAGTCATCCAAACTTTGATTTCCTTAAGACAGGCTTCTAACTTGGCTAATTGATTAGTATCATCTGGCTTCATTGACAGGTATAATTGTGTGTCATCTGCATAACAGTGAAAATGTATACAGTGCTTTCTAATAATGTTGCCTAACGGAAGCATATATAAACTAAAAAGAGTAGGGCCAAGCACAGATCCCTGTGGAACTCCATGACTAAGCTTTGAGCTGAGAGAAAACTCATCATTTACATGAACAAACTGGAACCTATCAGATAAATAAGATCTAAACCACTGCAACGAAGTTCCATTAAGTCCAACATAGTGTTCTAATCTATCAAGTAGAATATTATGATCAATAGTATCAAAAGCTGCACTAAGATCTAAAAGGACAAGTACAGAAACTAGTCCATTATCAGATGCAATGAGGAGGTCGTTAGTGACCTTCGCTAAGGCTGTTTCAGTGCTATGATGAATTCTAAACCCAGATTGAAACTCCTCAAATAAACCATTTCCCTGCAGGTGGTCAAATAATTGCGTAGCAACAACTCTTTCTAAGATTTTTGAAATGAAAGGGAGATTAGAGATTGGTCTATAGTTAGCTAAAGCTCCTGGATCTAGCGTTGGCTTTTTGAGTAAGGGTTTAATTACAGCCGTTTTAAAAGCCTGCGGTACATGGCCTAAAGTTAATGAAAAATTGATTATATGAAGAATAAAGCTACCAATAAGTGGGAAGACTTCTTTAAATAACCTGGTAGGAATAGGGTCTAAAAGACAAGTTGAAGGTTTGGATGAGGAAACTATTTTGTCTAACTCACAAAGGTCGATTGGAGTAAACTCATCAAGACAGACATCAATAGAAGGAGTTGTAGTAGTTACAGTATTTAAGTTAACTGTGGGAAGAATCTGATTGATTTTATCTCTGATGGATGAAATTTTATTATTGAAAAAGTTCATAAAGTCCTGACTAGTAAGCTCTAAGGGGATGCTAGGATTGACAGAGTCCTGACTCTTTGTCAACCTGGCTACAGTACTGAAAAGAAACCTAGGATTATTCTTGTCTCTTAGAAAAGCTAGAACGAGTTATTACTCTGCATTAATAGAAGAGAACAAGAATAATCCTAGGTTTCTTTTCAGTACTGTAGCCAGGTTGACAAAGAGTCAGGACTCTGTCAATCCTAGCATCCCCTTAGAGCTTACTAGTCAGGACTTTATGAACTTTTTCAATAATAAAATTTCATCCATCAGAGATAAAATCAATCAGATTCTTCCCACAGTTAACTTAAATACTGTAACTACTACAACTCCTTCTATTGATGTCTGTCTTGATGATGGATTCTCATGATGGATTCTAAACCCAGATTGAAACTCTTCAAGTAAACCATTTCCCTGCAGGTGGTCAAATAATTGCGTAGCAACAACTCTTTCTAAGATTTTTGAAATGAAAGGGAGATTAGAGATTGGTCTATAGTTAGCTAAAGCTCCTGGATCTAGCGTTGGTTTTTTGAGTAAGGGTTTAATTACAGCCGTTTTAAAAGCCTGCGGTACATGGCCTAAAGTTAATGAAGAATTGATTATATGAAGAATAAAGCTACCAATAAGTGGGAAGACTTCTTTAAATAACCTGGTAGGAATAGGGTCTAAAAGACAAGTTGAAGGTTTGGATGAGGAAACTATTTTGTCTAACTCACAAAGGTCGATTGGAGTAAACTCATCAAGACAGACATCAAAAGAAGGAGTTGTAGTAGTTACAGTATTTAAGTTAACTGTGGGAAGAATCTGATTGATTTTATCTCTAATGGATGAAATTTTATTATTGAAAAAGTTCATAAAGTCCTGACTAGTAAGCTCTAAGGGAATGCTAGGATTGACAGATGACAGAGTCCTGACTCTTTGTCAACCTGGCTACAGTACTGAAAAGAAACCTGGGATTATTCTTGTTCTCTTCTATTAATGCAGAGTAATAACTTGTTCTAGCTTTTCTAAGAGATTTTTTATAAATTAAAAGATGATTTCTCCAAGCTAAATAGATTTCATCTAAATTAGTAGAGCGCCATTTTCTTTCTAATTGACGAGTCTTCTGTTTTAAGCTACGAGTTTCTGTGTTGAACCAAGGAGTTAGAAATCTCTGATTAGACTTTTTCTTTTTTAAGGGGGCCACCAAGTCTAGAGCCTGATGCAGAGAAGCTGAAACACTATCCACCATGTTATCAATTACAGAAGGAGCAAGCTGTCTATAGCTTATTTCCGTTGTGTTGACACATGGCATAGAGGAAACAATCTGCATAAATTTGGAAACAGCATCATCTGAGAGGCATCTACTGTAATAATATTTTTCTTTAGGAGCCAAATAGTCAGAAATAGTAAAATCAAAGGTTAACAGACAATGGTCTGACAGTACAGGGTTATGAGGAGACACTACAAGATTTTCTATTTCTATGCCATATGTCAGAACAAGGTCCAATGTATGGTGGAGGTAATGAATAGAATTTCCTACTTTCTGAGAAAACCCAATCGAGTCTAATATTGAATTAAAAGCCACATTAAGGCAGTCACTATCTACATCCACATGTATATTAAAGTCCCCTACTATAATTATTCTATCAGATTTCAGCACTAAATCAGCTAAGAAATCAGCAAATTCGGATAAAAATTCTGAGTAGGTTGATGGGGGACGATAAACTATGGCAAATAAAATTGGGTTTAACCTAAAATTGCTAAAGTGCCCAATACTGAGGACCAGGCCCTCAAAGGAATTATAACATGTTTTTTGCTTTACATTAACTAGTAATTTGGAATGGTAAATTGTTGCTACTCCTCCTCCACGACCAGAACTTCTGGGATTTTGACAGTTTAAATAACCAGAGGGAGTTGATTCATTTAAACCAACATAATCCTCTTGCCCTAACCAAGTCTCTGTAAGGGAAATTAAATCAATCTGATGATCAATTAACAGATCATGGACTAACAGAGACTTGGGAGTTAGAGACCTAATATTTAATAAACCACATTTAATTTTTAAATTATGAGGAGGAACAGAGGCCAAATCATTCAATTTAGAGGCTTTATGTTTAATTTGAGTTTTACCAATATTTTGCTTTATCACTTTGGGATGCTTATACATTATATTTTTATTCACTTTGGAGGGAGCAGACAACGATTCTCTGATGGGGAAGTCAGGGGCTAAGCTGAGGGGTGGTGGATGAAGAGGAGCTGCAGAGAGGCGTGTAAGACTGTGACTCTGCTTCCTGGTCCCAACTCTGAGTAGTCAAGGTTTTGGAAATTTGGATAAAAAAGATGCCAGATTGTTAGATAAATGAGACACACCATCCAAAGTGGGATGAATGCTGTCTCGTCTCATAAGACCAGGTTTTCCCCAAAAAGAGCTCCAATTGTCAATGTAGCCCACGTCGTTTTTAGGACACCACACAGACAGCCAGTGGTTCAAGGATGACGAGCGGCTAAACATGTCATCACTGGTCAGATTGGGGAGGGGCCCAGAGAATACTACAGTGGCAGACATCGTTTTTGCAAAGTCACACACCGATTCTACATCAAGTTTCGTGACTTCCGACTGCCGGAGACAGATGTCATTAATGCCAGCGTGAATAACAATTGTGGAGTATTTACAGTTACTTTTAGCCAACATTTTCAAATTTGACTCGATGTCGCCTGCTTTGGCCCCAGGAATGCATTTGACTATGGCCGCTGGAGTCTCTAGGTTCACGTTTCTGACTACAGAGTCGCCAATGATCAGAGTTTTTTCCTCAGCGGGTGTGTCGCTGAGCGGGGAAAAACGATTAGAGACGTGAACAGGTTGGTGGTGAACCGGGGCTTTGCGACTAGGCTTCCTTCTCACCGTCACCCACCCAGTCTCCTCGCTGCTGAGGAGAGACGAGGGACCGCTAACAGGGGCGCCTAAGCTAGCTAGCTCCGCTGCAGCTAATGGGCGTCCGTCAAGATTAACTGGCGCAGACGGTGTTTCAATGCAGCGGAGCCGGGATTCCAAATCAGACAACCTCGCCTCGAGCGCCTCAAAAAGACAACATTTATTACATTTACCGTTATCACTAAAAGAGGCAGAGGTGTAGCTAAACATCTGACAGAGAGAGCACACCAGAGGAGGAGAGGAAAGAGAGCTAGTAGCCATAGCTAATGGCTGGAGAGCAACCACACAGGCAAACCACACAGGCAGACAGCAAAACAGGAAGTGACGATACGTTACCACAAGGAAGTGACGATACCAAATGCAACTGAAGGCAGGAAACAACCCATTAGCCAGCGTCCTGGGCTGAAAGCTGGGTTGGGCCGCAGGCAAACCACCTGATCATCATCAAACCTAAAGCATGCTGCATCCACAGAAAGTGCATTCAGTTCACCAACCCTCATGGCTGAGACAATTGCCAAGAGAAAAGCCGTCTTCCAGGAGAGCAGATGAAGGTCAGCACTGGGGAGTGGCTCAAAAAGGGACAAGCATAGAGCCCTAATAACTGTCTAGAGATCCCAAGGGGGCAGCAACGGACCCCAAGACGGATGGCTCCATTCCACGCCTCTCCAAACCGCTTAGCTAAGGAAGGCACCCCATGAGATAAGCCATCACATTTCTCATGGACAGTTGACACCACCACCAGGGAGCCCCTTATAGTCGACTCCGCCCAACCTAGGGCAAACAGGTACTGGAGGCACGACAAGATGACAGAGATGTGACATGAAAAGGGATTCTTCCCCTTGGTCCATCACCAGTTCAAACACTGTCCACTTCACACTGCATCCCTGCTGGGTAGATGGGGCCTATGAAGCCTACAAGGTGTCCAAAACCTCCTTCTCCAAGCCCAGTTTCCACAATTGGTCCTGTCCAAGGGCCATACATGAGACCTCCGGAGCTTGAAATTCAGATGCAAACTCTCACTCTGTGCCTGCGAGAGTATATTCCATGTGGTCAGGACAGGCCAAGGATGCCCCCCCCACCAACATCTCATGGATTTTCTGCCATCCGTGGTCTTGTGGCAAATTAGGACTATCAAAACAACTTGAACAGACAGCAGTCTCGCCTTTGAGAGGAAAGCTGGCAGAAGAGGCAGTAGTGGAAATGCAAACAGTTCACTGGAGACCAGGCATGCTCAGAGCATCTGTAGCTAGTGGACCTGACAGGCTCAAGGCCACACAAGCAGATGACACAACCTTGCATGGAGAGGGGGACCCCAGTTCATCCTGGTTGATGTACGACACCACAGCCACGCTGTCCGTCTGTCCCAGAATTTTTCTGCCCTGAATGACTGGAAGAAAGGCCCCAGAGCCAAACGCATCACTTCCATCTTGTGATGGTTCATATACCAAGACTGCTGTGCTGGAGCCCAGTGTCCCTGAACAACCTGCCCTCCCAGACTGCACCCCAGCCTGCTTGGGAGGTATGGGTTACAATGGTCACCCTCTTGGTCCAGGGGAACCCCATCTCGGACTGCTGATAAGCGTCTCCACCATCTGTGGACCATGAAGCTCCTTCGGAAGAACTATCCTCCTCCTTTGAGTCCGGGCAAAACCACCTTCTGAAGCACGAACCACCGCTGAAGGGGACGAGTATGCAAACGATCCAGCGGCACCACCTGGGCAGCTGCAGCAAAGAACACCAAGACCTTCTGGCACTGCTGCACTGACACAGTCCTCTGTGAGTTGCAGCTCTAAATGCATTCCCTTAAAGCATGCCTCCTCTTCAGAGTCAGGAATGCCCTCATGGCAACTGAATCCAGTGTGAGCTCCAAGTACTCGACAACCCTGGTTGGAACCAGGCAGCTCTTGTCCACATTCAAATCCAATCCAAGAGCTGACAGGTGAGTCAATATGGCCTCCATATGGCTCCTTGCTATGGGTTCCGATGGCGCACAAACCAGCCAATCGTCCAGATAATTGAACTCAACCGCCCCTCTGCTGCAGTGGAAGAATGCAGAGTCCATGCACTTGGCAAACGTCCGAGGAAAGGGACAGGCAGAAAGGCAGGATGTTGTAACCAAAGACTGCACTGAAAGAATCCTAAAGAACTTTCTGTGACTGGAATTATGGGAATATGGAATCAGCGTTGCAAAGGTCCATTGCTGTGAACCAATTGCCTTGCCCTATAGCCTGAATAATGTCCTCAGCCTGAACACCGGACAAGGGAATGCCTTGAGACACGTGCTCAGCCGCCTCAGGTACAAAAACTGGACGGAGACCCCCAGTTTGTTTAGTTAGTTAGTAATTCAATTCAATTCAACTTTATTTATATAGTGCCATTTCATAACAACATTCATCTCATAGCACTTTCAACTGTAGGGGAAATCCCCACAATTACAGAAAGACCCTAGCAATCAGGCGATCCCCTGTGAGCAAGCACTTGGCGACAGTAGAGAGGAAAAACTCCCTTTTAGCAGGAAGAATCCTCCAGCAGAACCAGGCTCAGGGAGGAGCAGTCATCTGCTGTGACTGGCTGGGGGTGAGGGGACAGAGAAGAAGAAGAAAAGAACAGACATATAGAGCGCAAATGGCACGACGAGGACTCAATCTATGGGAGAGAACAAATGGTAATTTCCTCCCACAGCACATGGGTAGGGTGGCACTTATCCCGTTCCTCTGGCCTTGGGCCACACAGCCACTGTAAGTAGTGGAACTACAGTGTGTGTGTGTGTGTGGGGGGGGGGGGGTGTCAGTCCTCAGGTAGCTCTGTGTGTCATGCACCAATCCACTTGGGAACAAGGAATAGGCAGTGTAAAAGCCTTGCTCCTCTTCTCCTGGAGACAGAGACCAAATCACGCTCTCTCCCAGCAGGGCAGAGACCTTGCTGCCCAGAACTGCGGAAGAGAGTCCTTCTAACTTTTGCTTCCAACCCCTTGAAGTTGGAAAAACATATGTCAATTTTAGGTGGTAACCACACACCAGTGTATCCATCACCCATGGACCTGAGGTGCACTGACGCCAACTCATGAGGTGCACCGTGGAAAAAGTTGATGTCAGGGGAAACGTACCATCATGGACACTGGCGGGGCTTGACAGAACCACAGCCTACACACTCATGAGAGCGCAGATGTGAGTGCTGCTGAACCTGCACCCACTGCCGAGAGGCCCTCTGCTTTGGGTGACCCAAGCTGTGCAAGGGACCTGGCTCTGTAAAAGACGCCTTTGTGGGTTTTCACACCCCTCAAGAGGTCTCAGGACACTCAACACGACACCTGTCATTAGGACGGTGTATAGACTCATTGCCTGTGGGGGGAGCTCCAGTCAGCAAAGTTAGGGCCAAGCTTCAACGTACCATCCAAGCCCTGCTCTGCAGCACCACTCAGAACACTGAGCCCAGAGCGAGGAGCAGCAGCCTCCATTGGACGAGCCCACAACTTCTGCAGGTGACTCACAAAATCAGGATACACTGGCAAGGACACGTGCCTGCAGGCTGCAGGACACCTGTCCAAAGCTGAAGCCCTAGGTGGAGAAGATGGAGGAGAAAGCCCAGCAGCCAATGCTGCTCTAGAGAGCAATGCCTTAAGGGATACATCATAGGGCTCTGGACGGTCCTTCCTGGCCAGAGGGTCACTGTCACCATCATCCTCTTCCTCAAATACATCCACTCGCCCACTGGCGCCACAGCCGGAGCCAGTGGTCTGACCCAAGTAATCAGAGGCCACACGAGACAAAGCATCAAGATGCAGTCCTGGGGCACATACAGGAGCTTGAGCGGCATACCCAGAGGCGATGTTGATTTGCCGCCATATGCCAATGGTCTTACGCACTGCTTTGCTGCCATATGTTTGCCGCCATTTGTTCAATGGTCGTATGCATCTCCTCCACCTGCCTCTGAATGAAGTCCACCCGTGGGCCATGCAGCTGACTTTCTTCAATACGCTTCCTCCTCCTGCTGGACTCCCTGATTCCAGCTGGAGCATCTAAAAGCTGGAGGAATAGCCATTTCCTCCTTCATTCCCGCAGAAGCTATTACTCCTCCAGGAGAACAACAGGAGAGAAAACAAGACAGTTATTCTTGTCATTCTTGTTATTATTATTATTGTTATTATTATTATTACACAGGGCTACAAAAATAATTTTTTTGTAAGTTGTCTGTGTTTTTTCAACTGATTTAAGACAATTTTTCACCGCTGAATCCGAAAATGACATCCATTTCTCTCGATCAGGTGCTAAGTAAAAACCTGTACTTAGTACTTACTTAGTACTGGGCATGTACTTACCTTTATATAAAGGTAACTACATGTAAATTGAATGTTACATCATCATTGTTCAAAATTCAGAGAATTTCAAGACATAAAAAAGAATTTTGCATCATAAAAAGCGAAAATACCTGTACATGTAAACAAAAAACGTATAAAACAACATGTGGCCATAATTCAAAAAGTTGACCTGATTGAGCAAAACCAATGTGATTTTTGGATTCAGCACATCAAAACTGTCCTAAATCAGCTAAAAAATCTTACCCAATAAATTTGGTTTGACCAGTGTAATCTCAATGTTGTTTTCCTCCTATATTTTGTATCCTGAACTTAAGGAGAGAAATAGAGAGAAGAGGGGAACTGAATTACCATTGTATGCACATCAAAAATAAATACTGTAAATACAGAAATATGGATAGAGAAAGAAAAAAAAAACCCAAAGAAAATTGGCAATGTGGAATATTTTGCTTCAAGAGCGAGAGAGAGCTGAGAAAAACTCCAGATCCCAGTCTAACCTCGGCAGAACAGAAAAAAAAAAAAGTCATTATCAGCTGACACATCTGTATGTCCACTACAGGTATTAGGGCTCCTATTGTATCCTATTTTATGGTTACAAATTCATGTAGTAGGCTATATACAGTATCAACAAATGAAAAATAACTGCCGGCTGATATCCAGTTCAGCATAACACCAATCTCTGTGAGACCGTTGATAATCTGTTCTTCTGTTATGCCAAATAAAGTCACAGGCAGAGAGAAGCTTCTGCCACATGACCTCGGTTCTCACCAGTGTCAGACAATAAATTTGGTGTTGACCAGTGTTATTATTATTATTATTATTATTATTATTGTTGTTGTTGTTGTTGTTGTTATTGTCATCATAAACATGGCAAAGGGCTGTTCCATGAGGTACAAGCGTGCTAGTCAAAGACAACACTGAGTATGAGATTTCAGTACCACTCCCTCACATAAGGTGGCGAGAGTGCACCATGCACAGGAACGCTCAGTACCAAGACAAAGAAGACGTCCCTGTTGTGTGGGGATTTGGCCTTTGGGGCTTGCCATAACCTGTACCGGGAAGTTGGGGGTGATGACGTCAGGTGGGCTACGGCCAGTGGATATATTGTGTTTTGTTCCTTAATAAAGTTAGTTTGGTGTTCAGCTCAATACGGCTCTGGTCTCATGTTATTCAGATATAGCATGATGGTGATGAAAATAAACCATGGGAGTGTGCATTCCACCGCCACCTCCATTTTTACAGTCTCCGGGTATGCCAGTTATACCATGGCGCTGCTGGCGGGAGACGTTTGAGGTGTATGTTGCTGCGGCCGGCCAAAGTGGCGCTTATGAAGAGAGATGGAGGAGCCTACTCGTTCACTTCCTCAGTGAGAAGGGTCAACGGATGTTTTTCAAGCTGGGTGGCAAGGACTCACTGAAGGAAGGTTTGGACTTAATGGACTATTTCTTTTGGGCCTATTCCAACATCACGGTGCAAAGATATAAAGTCTTTGCCGACAACGAGCTGGTGAGTCCATCCAATGCTTTATTATGGAACTAGCAAGAGAGTAGCAAGAGACTAGCAAGAGCAAGGACTAGCAAGAGAGTGCACCTTTGATCCGATTGAGGAGGAGCTAGTCCGGGACAAGCTAGCACATGGTATGAGTGACGGGTGTTTAAAAGACAAGCTAATGCTGACTACGGACATCCTCGCGCTGGAGAAAGTGGTTGAACTGACTAGGCAGATAGAGTCCACTGCCCAGCTTGGCCTGCCAGTGCTAGCTTAAAAGAACCTAGCCACCCAAGTTTTCCCTCCAAGTCTGGCCGCTATCAACATAGCTAAGAGTTCAAGGTGAACTCCAAAAAGGTGGTGGACTGTGGCACGGGCAGAAGCGAGGACTAGGAGTCTGTGTGACGGTGGTGGTTTCCCTCGTCACTGGGCAGGCTCATCCACCTGCCTCGCCAGAGGGAAGAAGTGCTATAACTGCGCCCACCACCACTCCTAAACCATCAGTGGCATAGCCCGAAAGCATGACACAGGTGTGTGTGGCGGGCGCCAAGAAGGTGACATATTATTCGGCCCAGGAAACACGCACGCAGGCTCAGGCAGATTTGAAAGCTTTATTTTTAACCAATGTAACGTGTATGGATGCGTGTGTGAGGGATAAGAATGTATTGTGGGTGGAGGTAGCAGGTCGGGACAGAGCAGCACGCCGTGCAGCCAGGCAACCCTATGAGCGAGAAGAGAACAGGGGTTAGCTGGGCAAACCACACAGGAGAGTGACAAGGTAATGTGCTTACTTGCAGTAACTGTGGTGGCTGGCGTTGGCAAGATCCCAAGCCTGGGAGACAGCGTCCTGCTGTGTGTCCGAGGAGGAGCAGCATGGCAGAGGAGCGGCAAGACGAGGGAGAGAGTGTCCGCCACCAGGAGATCCACCTGTGCACACGGGAAGGCTGACAGGAACAGGTGAGACAACAATTGACAACTTACGTGTCGTGATGAAGGTCAGCAGGCCTGGAGGAAAGGAATCTGCTGAAGGTTGAGCACGCAGGAAGACAGACGGCTCCAGGCCGAAGCTCAGGGCGAGGTGGAATAAGTAGCTGTGCACTAACGAGATGCAGGTATGCGCGCAGCTGAGGTGGATGCCCGTGAGTGGCGAATGGTGACAGAAGGGACCGTTAAAGAGGTACGTCCTGCAGCTCGACGGAGTTGATGTGCTACTTGTGGTGGACTCAGGAGCTGGTAAGTCCATAGTCAGTATGGTTACAATGAAAAGTCTTTTCTCAGGCAAAACCATCAATGCAGGGGCAGTGAAAATATTTGGGTATGGTCATGCTGAAATTGAAATAGCAGGCACGGTCAGCTTCTTGGTGAAAATGTGGCTTAAAGATTGTTCCCGCATTCACCTTCCAGGTATCGCCCCAGGGGGCTGACTTGCTGGGAATCGACTGCTGGGTGAAATGGGATTCTGCATCATGGGACCCAGAGGGCTCAATGGTGCTGACGGTGTCCCCTGAATGGCATGTCTGCTGGCCGGTATTGTTCGTGGGCCTTGGATGTATTAAGGTGTTCTACCACCGCCCGCTCATCGACCCAAGCGTGACACAGAAAAGCCAACCATTACGGTGGGTTCCCCTCGCTCTGCGTGATTATGTCACAGCGGAACTGAACAGACTGCTCAAAGCTGGCATCATCGAGAGGGTGGATGCTTCACCCTGGATATCGAACATGGCCAGGAAGAAGATGGGTGGAATCTGTCCATGTATTGACCTTAGGATGGTGAATATTGCAAATATCCGCTCCCCATGATGGAAGAACTTACTGCAACATTCAGCGGCTCAAGGGTATTCACAAAGCTGGATCTCCGCCAGGGTTACCCACAGGTGCCTCCTTCACCCAGCCAGCAGGAACTTGACAGCATTTGTGACCCACATGGGAATTTTCAGGTACACCTGGATGCCTTTTGGTCTGAGCTCAGTGCCTTGCTGCTTTCAGAAGATCATGTCCAAAATTCTGGCTGGCCTCAAGGATGTAGTGGTGTACCTGGATGACATTGTGGTCCACGGTGCATCACAGGGAGAACACAACAGTCATTTGAGATGAGTGATGGAGGTGCTGCTGGAGCATGGACTCACATTGAATGGGGAAAAGTGCATCTTTGCAGCGGATTCCACTGATTTTGTGGGATTCTGGCTGGCGGCGAAGGGTCTGAGGGCCCCTGCACTCGAACGTGGAGGTGGTCCTGCGTCTCCCAGATCCCAAGACACCCGTACAAATTTCCTCGTTCTTGGGCATGGTGAACTTTTACAGATGTTTTATTCCCCATTATTCAGAGACAATCAAACCACTCCGGGATCTTCTGAAACAGGATGCACTGTGGCAGTGGACCCAGCCTGCTCAGTGGCAGTCCCTAGACTGAAGTTCCAACTCACCTCCCCTCCAGTGTTGGCTCATTTTGATCAAAAATGGCCAACTTTTGTGACCTGGTTCAGTGGTGGGGGCGCTTATGTCTCAGGTGCAAGATGGTACAAAGCGTCCAGTGGCGTTTGCGTTGAGGTCTCTTTCAGGGGCTGAACAGAAATATCCCATGGCTGAGAGGGAGGGGCTCGCCTGTGTCTGGGCGTGTGAACGGTTGCACATCTACTCTACAGATGTCACTTCACCCTGCGAATGGACCACCGGGAGCTGACAACACTGCTGGAGATGACAGGCTCGGGATACAGGCACCTACAGATCCTCAGATGGATGGAGCAGCTGAGAGACTACAACTTTACTCCCCAGTTCACTCCTGAAAAAGAGAATGTAGTGGTGGACCTCCTGTCCCATGCCACAGCCAACACCCCGCAACCAGATGACGACGGTGACGACTCCACGGAGGCAGATCTGGTCAACACGCTGCTCGGACCCCTCTGGGACATGGTATCCCTCCAGGAGCTCCAGACAGAATCAGAACGGTACCCCACATTATCACAACTGTGCTCGGTTGTCAGGGAGGGTTGGCCCACGAAAGTACAGGGCGAGCTGGCACCTTTTCACTGGTTTAGGGATGAACTGAGCTGTTGAAACATTGTGTGTGTGGTGAGGGGACACTGCACATTGATCCCGGTGCCTCTGAGATCATGATGTCTGGCGATGCTCCACGAGGGTCACCTGGGCATGGTCAGGGTGAAGTAGCATTGCAGGGATTCAGTTTGGTGGCCTGGTATTGATAAGGACATTGAAACCATGGTAAAGAACTGTGTCCCGTGCTTGGAGAGCGGAAAGACCGGCGGGACCCCCTCCCCACAACCCCTGCAACCATTACTGTACCCAGAGGGCCCTTGGAATCACATCCAATTAGACATCTGCGGTGAACTGCATACAGCCCCTCGAACAGACGGTTTTTGCTTGTGGTCTACGATCTGTTCTCTAAATTGCCCGAGGTGTTGCCCACTACTTCAGTCATGACGGATGTGGTTACAGGTTTCCTCTCATCACCGCTCAATAGATGGGGGGTCCCAGATGCCATCACTACAGAGAAAGGCCCACAGTTCACCTCTGGAGGCTTTGAGGAGTTTTAGGGTATTAGGGGTGTGGAACACATCAAAACCACATTCTATCACCCCCAAGCCAATGGGGATGTAGATAAGCATTTCAACAAGACTCTGAAAAACTGGCTGAGAGCTCATTTGACAGACGGCTTCACGTTCCCTGACGCCCTCCAGACCACACTCCTCCACTACAGGGCAACGGTCCATGCCACGACAGGGTGCTCCCCGGTGAAACTCATGCTGGGGTGTGAACTCCACTTCCCCCTGGACCGACTGAGGCCACCCACGACCCCTTCTCCGGGGAACACAGATCCTCCACGTGACCGCATTGTTGCCCAACAGGAGAAGATGAAACGATGGTTTGACAGGATGCACAGGGTGAATGCCCACGGACTCAAGGTGTCGGACCAGGTCTGAATTAAACATCCCAACCGCATGCAAAAACTGCAGCCTTTCTGGACAGGACCCCTACAGATCATGAGGCGGCGGGGCCGGGACACGTTCGAGATATAGGATTGGTCACGGCGTTGCCTGCACAGAGTCCGGGAGCGACAGCAGAGCGGACTGGTGTACGTTGGGACTCATCTGATGTGGGTGTTAGGGACTCACAGGTGCAGCCGAAAGAGCCTGGAGGAGGTTCCCCTTCTGTGGGCGCTCGACTAAAACGTGTCAGAGGCCCAAATACCTGGATGACTACATCGTAAAAGTAGCTTTAGTAAATGCGTGTTGGGAATGGGCGGCAGAATCATTCGCCTCAACACAGGAGGGTGTCCTGGTAGTCTACCCAGGCGCCCATTCACGTAGTTGATTAGTTTTGCTGTTCTGTTCAAAAAAAAAATGTCTATGTTGCATGTGTTCTTGGGGTCCGTCACATATGTATCTGTGAGTTTTTTATGGGGGGGGTTCCATGTTTTGTTGGGGGGAGGGGGTGTTGTGTGGGGATTTGGCATTTGGGGCTTGCCATAGCCTGTACCAGGGGGTTGGGGGTGATGACGACAGGCGGGCCATGGCCAGTGGATATATTGTGCTGTGTTCCTTAATAAAGTTAGTTTGGTGTTCAGTTCAACATGGCTCCGTTCTCATGTTATTCAGACAACGGTCTCCTTTTCCTTTTTTTTTTAAGAAGATGACTGTCAGTCGAGAAAAAAGAAATGATACAGAATTAACGGTGAACTGCATCATGCTGTTACCTGTTAAGTAATTCCTCCTTGATGAAGGCACAATTATATCACATATCTCAAGCAGATAGCATATTGTGTGCTGTAATGCTGTCAAAACAGTTCTTCTGCTTGAAGAGAAGGCACAAAATACATCACAAACCTTAACCAGGTAAGTGTAGACATACCTCACGCCGCTAACTTGTTAACAGTTCTGGCTGAGAAGATGGCAAATGTATACTATATACCTCAGGCGAGCACAAACCGCGCAGGCCACGGTATGCAGCCTTTGCAAAAACCTTCTCTCATTCAGCAGAAAACCACAACAATTTTATGACACACTGCACAGGGTAACCAAGCAAAGGCAGCCCGCACAGCACACAAATACAATATTAAACAGATCGGTATAAGCTCTTACCATACCAGGAGGAAAGAAAGAGGAAGAGGGACTGGATGCAGAGGGTATATATAGGATGTGCATCCACAGGTGCAGTTAATTTGGTATAATGCTGCTTTCCCGAGGATTGGTGACACGTGGTTACAGGTTCACTGAAATGAAATAAAACTGGACAGAGTTTTAATAATTGGTGATTTTAATGGTCATGTTGATGATGTATCCTGCAAAACTGCATCAGAATTTTTACACATCATGTAGTGTTATAACCAAGGACGTAACTTTGTTTCAAACTTTGAGGGGGTTGAGATCTCTGCCAATATAAGGAGTTAAAAAAAAAAACTTTTTTTTTATAGGACTGTCAGATCATCAGAACAGGCAGTTGTCTCCAATGTGCTCTTTTTCATTTTTAAAGGAAAATATTTTTTTTAAGAAAAAAAAAATGACAGTAGACAGTATGTATCCTAGTGTGGAGGAAGAGCGCAAAATCATTAACTTTGCTAAAGGGACAAGGTTAAGTTACACCTTTATTTAGGTGTTCCCAAATTAGTAACAGTTGTAAAAATTATTTCCCTAATTTACCAAATCTATATTCAGCTTTGAAATAGTCTATGCCACTATGAAGCAGCAGGCCTACTTAATACCCATTATGTGTTAAGTATATTAGCATGGACGAACGTCCATGGAACGATGAACTTGACGCCGAGCCAACCATCGACGAACTCAGTAAGGCCATTGATAGCTTGGCCGCTGGCAAGGCACCCGGCAACGACGGCATACCCCCTGACCTGATCAAGCACTGCAAGACCGCCCTACTGCTGCCATTGCATGACGTCCTCTGCCAGTGCTGGAAGGAAGGTGCCGTACCACAGGACATGAGGGACGCCAAGATCATCACCCTCTACAAAAACAAAGGGGAGAGAAGCGACTGCAACAACTACAGGGGCATTTCCCTCCTCAGCGTTGTTGGCAAAGTCTATGCACGAGTTGTTCTCGTTCGTCTACAGAAGCTTGCCGAACGTGTCTACCCCGAGTCTCAGTGTGGCTTCCGCGCTGAGCGATCGACGGTAGACATGATATTCTCCATCCGCCAACTCCAGGAGAAATGCAGAGAACAGAACATGCCTCTGTACATCGCCTTCATTGACCTCACCAAAGCGTTCGATCTGGTCAGCAGAGAGGGCCTTTTCAAGATCCTGCCAAAGATAGGATGCCCACCAAAGTTGCAAAGCCTCATCGAATCGTTTCACACCAACATGCAGGGGATAGTGCAGCACGATGGCAACGTCTCAGAGCCATTCAACATACGCAGCGGAGTGAAACAGGGCTGTGTACTTGCGCCAACCCTCTTTGGGATTTTCTTTGCTATGCTCCTGAGGCATGCCTTCAGCACAGCAACAGAGGGAATCTACCTGCACACAAGATCTGACGGCAGGCTTTTCAACCTCGCCCGCCTGAAAGCCAGAACCAAAGTACGCGAGGCTCTAATCAGAGACATGCTGTTCGCAGACGACGCTGCAGTCGCAACCCACACACAGCAGGAACTTCAGACCCTGATGGACCGCTTCTCCCAGGCATGCAAGGACTTCGGGCTTACCATCAGCCTGAAGAAGACTAACGTCTTGGCGCAAGGCACGGAAGCACCACCAACCATCACCATTGATGACTACAAGCTGGAGGTCGTGAATCAGTTCACGTACCTGGGGTCCACGATCAGCAACAACCTCTCCCTTGATACAGAGATCAACAAGAGGATTGGAAAATCAGCCTTCACACTCGCTCGCCTCACCACACGAGTGTGGGAGAATCCCAAACTCTCTGTCAAGACGAAGATGGCAGTGTACAACGCCTGCGTCATCAGCACACTGCTCTATGGGAGTGAGACGTGGACAACATATGCCCGGCAGGAAAAGAGACTGAACTCCTTCCACTTGCGCTGCATTCGCCACATCCTGGACATATCCTGGCAGGACAAAGTGCCCAACACAGAAGTTCTGTCCCGCGCCGGCCTTCCCTCCATGTTCACTCTACTCAGGCAGCGCAGGCTCCGCTGGCTAGGCCACGTTCACCGTATGGAGGATGGCAGAATCCCCAAAGACGTCCTCTATGGAGAACTGGCAACTGGCAGGAGAGACGTTGGCCGCCCACAGCTGCGCTTTAGAGACGTCTGCAAGAGAGACATGAAGGCCCTGGATATCAACACAGAGCGCTGGGAGGACCTTGCAACGGACCGCTCCAAATGGAGAGGCACCCTGACCAGACAGCTCAAGGCGGGTGAAGAGAGACTGACTGCTGCAGCAGATGAAAAAAGGACCCGCAGGAAGAACCGCCACAGACCCAGCAGCACGGAGACCACCCACAAGTGTGACCTGTGTGACAGGGACTGTCATTCGCGCATCGGCCTGTTAAGCCACAGGCGGTGCTGTTCCAGCAGAGTAGACGTTTAGGATTCTCTTCCATGGTCATCATAGACCGACGGAGGCCGACGATATTAGCACTGGCAGAAATCAAGTTTTGACTATTGTTACCTGGTCATGTGTGCCTCCTGTGCCTCTCTGGTTACCTTTACCTCCTCTCCTTCTTGGTTCACCCTGCTGCTGCCACATTCTTTCTCCTGATATAAAAAAGCTCAGTTAATGTTCAAATGGTTTAAAAGAGGTACTTCATGGACAATTTTGGGTGTTGTAATTCATGCTTGTTTTTTGCCCTTCTTCCCCCTTAATAGCATCTTAACAGTGCAATTAGTATTGACTGAGGTTAATCTAGCTGCTGAGTGAGGCTTAATCACCATTATTCTTAACTCATTTTATTGTGTTATTCATCAGTTGTGGTGATTAACACAATTATTCTGACAGGACTAATGTTTTTTTTTTCATTAATTTATGATGTCACCACTTGCCACCATGTGGCTATTTCTTACCAAGCAGATGAACTTAGGACACTATTGTGATTAAGTCAGCTAGACTATGACAAAAGAAACAGTAATCATATCTGCAGAGGCATTATGAACACAGCACACCACACCTTAGGTGTGTTGTTTCACTCATTAAATAATAACAAATCTGTGAGTAGATTTGTGAGTAAATCATCCTGGTACTAAAAACTTACTCTGGATTCATTATCTAGACATTTAATTTTTTACAATGACATTCAGTTTTCAAATTTAGGATTCAGGTATATACCCCCCCCACACACACACACACACCAAAAAAAAAAGAAAGGAAAATAACAATTTACCTTTACTGTCATATGTCTGAGTATCTGTCCACAGCGCTCACACTCCCTTTGTAGTTTTGAATGTTTTTCTGTTTATTATTATTTTCCTGTTAGTTCTGTTACGTTGTTTGGGTGATACGAGCCCTTTCCTCCATTCCAGGCACAGCCACCTTTTCACTCGCAGTCTGTTTTCAGTCCATCAGCTGCAAGTGGTTGTGCTTTAGGTCACCTGCTATTTTCCCCTCTCACTGCTCTCTGTCTACTCACCCATCAGCTGGGAGCAGTTAGACGATTAGTCCCTGCCAGCTCACCGTTCGCACCTGCTGTCCATTACATTTCTTGTATTTAAACACTGCCCTTTCCTCCCTGCACTTACGGCTGCCACAATTGTGTTTAGACTGAACCCCAGCTCTTTGGTCAGTCTCCCCCTCCTTTCCTCCAGGGATTTCTCAGCCCTGGAGAAGCTCAGCTGTGTAAGTGTTTCTTGTTGCCTTTGTATGTCCGTCAACACAGTTATTTTTTGGACTGTTATGTCTTTTTCCTTTTAATAAATGTTCAACTGCAGTCAAGCGACTGGGTTTGTTTTTGCTCCGGATGGGCATTCATGACAGTTGGCAGCCATCAGTGATAACCCAGCTTCTGCAGTGGGGCATTGTTTTCACCTCTTTTGTGTATTTTTTGACTCACTTGGTTGTTGGAGTCCACTATGCCCCAGGCTCGCTGACCTCGCTGTAGCAAAAGAGGAGCGGCAGCGGGGGCTCCCAGCGTGGAGGAGGAATGGGCGACGGTGTTCATCCAGGACTTGGTGGATGAGGCACTGGAGGCTCAGAGACCCAAGAGGACTTGGGAGTGTCTGGATGGAGCAGTGGGGATTCTGGAAGAGCATCCTGGCTTGTGGAGTTACCCAAAGTACACAGAGTTGCTGTCCATGGTCTGTGTGCTCCAGCAATCTTTCCCGGGCCTGTTAAAGGGGGGGGGGGGGGTCATGGCAGGGCTGAAGCAAGGGTGCTTTCCACGGCAGAAGACCATATCCTGTCCCGGTTTGCTGGCTTCACCTCCAACCCTAGTGTGTGAGTCAACAATGCCATGGCGTCAGCGCCGCTCTGCCTCGGACCGCCGGAGGAATAATCTCACCCTGTTGGAAGCCTTTCCCCGAACACCAAGCCTGACATTCCCCACAGCAGACTCTCATCTTTCCTCTTTGTCTTCATTGGCTGTTCTGTCAGACTAATTTTCCTCCGTAACTGCTGTGAAGCCCGTCCCCTCGGTGTCTCTCCCTGCTGCCAAAGGGTGCTCCATTCTTCCACCGGCAATGCCCATTCCAGTGTCTACGGGGGCAGCTCCTCGACAATCCACAGAGGGGCCCCGGATTACCTTAGCAGTGGAGAGGGGAGACACATCACCAGCTCCAGCAGGAAAATCATTTGCCAGGAGGAAAGGCAAGTTCCCTTTAATTCTATTCCAAATTTTGATGATTTTCCTTGCCTGATCCCTGGTAGGACTCATGGATTGCAGTCCCCTGAGCTCTCTTTACCTGCTGCAGCCACCTTTTACTCATCAGCCCTCTCCGAGTCTGCTCCTTTCCCCTCTGAGTGTCTGCCGGCTCCAGAACAGGACCGTTGGACAACAGAGGAGGCCGTAGCCATGGAGGTTACCATTCCAGAGCCAGCACGGAGCTGACCACCAGCTGACGAGCCACCAGCGTGGTCCCCTTCGCCTGGGAATCTGAGGACTACAATAACCATCATGCCTGCTGTGGAGGCTGCCACAGCAGTGTCAGCTTCCAGAGCTAGACCTCCAGAGGGCCGAGCCCGAGATGACACCGCCTGGATCATTGGAGTCCTGGACAGCGGTGAAGCTTGAGCTCAGGCAAGTGTTCTCCTTTGTCTTCCTTTTGTCTGTGTTAGAGCAATCTTGCCTGGCTCTTGGTGAGGAGAGCCAGGTGCAGCCGCCCGCTGCTCCTGAGCTCGTCTTGCCTGGCTCTGCCGCTGCTGGTGACCCTGAACCCCCCTTCTGTCTGTCTGTCTGAGCTTTTTCCCAGGGTCACCGGAGATGCACCAACACAGCCAGAGGTCTGTGTGGGTCCAGGCTCGCCGCTGGAGGTCATTGTGGGTGTAGATCCGACTGAGGCTGAGTCCTCCATTGGTGCAGCTTCCCATCTGCCCGAGGCCGTCGTATGGGTCCCTCCTTGGGTTGAGTCTCCATGGGTGCTGCTTTCCGGCCGGGGACCAACATGGGTGCTGCATCCTAGCATCAGCCCAGTGTTGGTGCTGCGCCCTAGAATGGGCCTGCCATGGGCGTTACCCCTCCATGAGGGGTCCACCGAGGGTGTGGCATTGGCCCAATCTGGGTGCACCGAGGGTGCAGCATTGGCCCAATTCATGTCCACAGAGGGTGCTGCAGTGCTCCAGCCCGGAGTCACTGTGGGTGCTGCAGTGCTCCAGTCCGGAGTCACCGCGGGTGCTACAGTGCTCCAGTGCTCCAGCCCAGAGCCACCACAGGTGCTGCTATGCTCCAGCCCGGAGCCACCGTGGGTGCAATCATGTCCCAAGCTGGGACCACTGAGGGTGCTGCCGGCCAGCCTGAGGACGCCAAGGCCTTTTTTCCTCTGGTAGACCCCATCAGGGTTCTTCTTCCTCCCCTGCCGGACACCATCGTGGTTCCCCTTCCTCCTCCACCAGACACCGTTGGGGTCCCCCTCCTCTGGTCCGGCTTCCTGTTATTGAGCCTCTCTGTGGGAAAGCCGCCTCCTGGTTCACCCCTCCAGTCCTGGTGGCTCAAGAATGCTGGCCGGCCGCCCAAAAGCCTGGGTCTCCGGGTTGGGTGGTCCATTTTCTCCGGCAGGCCGCCTGACTCTTTTCATTGGGCTGTCTGCCTGGCCTGGGACTTCAGCCGGCCACCCAAACCCTGGGGCTCTGGGACCATGGGGGCTTAGGGGTCTGTTGGGGCGCAGGTGTGAGACTTGAGCTGTTTTGTTTTGGGTTTTTTTTTCCCTCATAGCCGTTTTCCCCCCACCTCCCTCACAGGGTGGTTATTGCTGTACTCCTTCTTTGGGGGGGAAGGGGGATTTTTTTATTGGTGTTACCTTGGGGTGTCTTGAACCCATCTCTTGAGCAGAGGGCTCTGTCATATGTCTGAGCGTCTGTCCACAGCACTCACACTCCCTTTGTAGTTTTGAGTGTTTTTCTGCTCATTATTATTCTCCTGTTAGTTCTGTTACGTCATTTAGGTGATACGAGCCCTTTCCTCCATTCCAGGCACAGCCACCTTTTCACTCGCAGTCTGTTTTCAGTCCATCAGCTGCGAGTGATTGTGCTTGAGGTCACCTGCTATTTTCCCCTCTCACTGCTCTCTGTCTACTCACCCATTAGCTGGGAGCAGTTAGACAATTAGTCCCTGCCAGCTTGGCATTCGCACCTGCTGCCCAGTACATTTCTTGTATTTAAACACTGCCCTTTCCTCTCTGCACTTACGGCTGCCACAATTGTGTTTAGACTGAACCCCAGCTCTTTGGTCAGTCTCCCCCTCCTTTCCTCCAGGGATTTTTCAGCCCTGGAGAAGCTCAGCTGTTTAAATGTTTCTTGTTGCCTTTGTATGTCTGTCAACACAGTTATTTTTTGGACTGTTGTGTCTTTTTCCTGTTAATAAATGTTCAACTGCAGTCAAGCGATTGGATTTGTTTTTGCCCCGGAGGGGCATTCATGACACTTTACCAATTTTAACAGAAAAAAAGCATGCAAATATAGGAGAAAATAGTATAAACTCACAAGAAGAAAGTAGGAACTTGATGATAGTCAAAAAAAAAGTATTTAAAAAATTCAGAAATTTAAATTATTTTGCTAATGTATAAGGAAAAAGGCTTTATTTTCCATGACAGAAATATGCAAATTTGAGAAAAATGCCACATTTTTGAGAAACTGAATTTAGGCGGAAAAAAAAAAAAAACAAGTGAGAAATACTGCATTTTTATACAAAAAGTAGGCAAATTTACAAGAAAAAAAATGTCTCTGATTTACAAGAAAATCTGTAAAACTATGATAAAAAAAAGTTGCACACACAAAAAAGTGACATTAGAAATGTCACAGTGCTACATAAAAACACTGATGAAGTTTATTAAGGGAGAAAAAAGATTTGACAGAATATTTGCATCCTCAAAAGCTGGTAGTGAGGACAGCTCTAACTTTAAATGGGTTTATAATATGCTTTTAGTTGATATATAATATATATACATACACGCATATATTCAGTATTGAAGTGACCATACAGGAAAAGCAACAGGCTGGAGGAGATGACAAATGCTGCAAGAAAAAAAAAATGCTGGAAGAAGCATTGCAACTTTTTATTTATCAAATTATTTTTTTTATCACTCCTTTTATTGCAAATGGACCCTTAAACACCAACATACTCAAAAAGTATGGTGTTAAAGTGATGAATCTTGTTATATTAGGAGCTAAATCACTATACAGTGATGATAATAAGCCATCAATATCTCAGCGTTTGATCACTGACTAATGCTGTCTCGTGATTAAATAAAATGGGAACAGAAAACTAGAAATGTGGTTTTAAGCTTAAACTTAAACTATATTTTTTATTTATTTAAGCTCAATAATTAAAATGAACTCATTTTAACACATTATGCATATGAATAAAATTTAGAGTGCTGTATTTTCCTTAATGAGATATTTTAAAAGGTTTAGGCTTATGAAATGCATCTGTTCTTTCATTCATCTATTTGGTGTTTATTTCTTATATAGTCATTTAGATACTCTTTTGTGCAGTTGTGGTATTTTAAGCGAAGATAGATCTGAAAATGATCTGCAGGAAAAATAATCAATTTCTTTTAACATGGATATTTAAGAATAGCCTTCAGAGTGACTTAGTCTATAATTGAAAGTGGAAAAACTTGCTGTCTAATTGAATTTTATAATTATCAAAATCATGTCATTTTAAAAATACATAACAGTTTAAGGTTAACTTGAATTTTGTGGGGATGATAAGCAATATTTAAAGGCATTTATATTTAAGGACCAGTGGTATAGAGAGTTTGTTTCCATTCATACATCCACCTTCTACCACCTTTCCAGAGGTTCGGGTCACAGAGGCAGCAGTTCAAGCTGAGAAGCCCAGACTTCCCTTTCCCCAGCCACCTGGTCCAGCTCTTTGGAGAGGATACCAAGGCGTTCCCAGGCAAGCTGGGAGACATAGTTTCTCCAGCGAGTCCTGGGTCTGCCCGAGGGTCTCCTCAAAGAGGGATGTGCCCAAAACACCTCAAGTGGGAGGCATCAAGGATGCATCTTGATCAGATGCCCATACCATCTCAACTGGCTCCTTTCAATGTGGAGGAGCAGCGGTTCTACTCTGAGATTCTCCTGGATGACTGAGCTACTCACCCTGTCTCTGAAGGTGAGTCCAGCAATTCCATGAAGAAAGCTCATTTCGGCGATCTTGTTCTTTCAGTCATTACACAAAGCTTGTGACCATAGGTGAGGGTAGGAACATAGATTGACTTGTAAATCAACAGCTTTCCCTTAGAACTCAGCTCCCTCTTCACCACAGCAGACCGGTACAACATTTGCATCACTGCAGATGCTGCTCCGATCCGTCTGTCAAGATACTTAACCCCATTGACGCCTGTTGTCGCGAATTCGCATCAAACCGCTTCCGCTCCAAATGCAACCAAAGTACCGTCTGTATTCCTCCACTTCCGGTTGGAGCACTTCCAACACCTACCTAGGAACCTTTTGCAAGCATTAGTTTCTCGTAGGAACGGTCAGAGACGGGGCACCATCCATTTCCTTATTGCTAGGGTTAGGGTTAGGGTTAGGGTTATAGTTTGGCAGTCATGAGAATTGAAAATACTGAAAATTACTTTGTTGCATAAATAAAAGACTCTTCATACTTGAGATGGAAACAGGTGCTTTTTTACCATTTTTTTTACCAGATGCCTGTTGTCGCTAACTTGCATCATACCTAAAATTATATCTATTTTATGTGCTATAGTCAAATTAACTTTCTCAACTTAATTTAGCATCTACTTGAAAGCAAAAACACAAGTGATTTTTTTTTTCATAATTGGAAATAAATTCAGGTGTTAAGGGGTTAAACTCCTCCTCTTGGGGCAGAAGCTTTTCCCCAACCCGGAGATGACATGCCACCTTTTTCTGGCTGAGGACCATGGACTCGGACTTCAAGGTACTAATTCTTCTCCCAGCCACTTCACACTCAGTGGCAAACTGTCCCAGTAAGACCTGTAGGTCATTGCTGGATGACGCCAACAGGACAACATCATCTGTAGACAACAGAGATGAGATCCTGTTGTCACCAAGCATGACACCCTCTGTTCCCTGGCTGTGCCAAGAAATCCTGTCCATAAAAATTACGAACTGGATCGGTGACAAAGGGCAGCCCTGGCGGAGTCCATCTCTCACTGGGAATGAGTCTGAACAAGTGTTGGCAATACAAACCAAACTCTCACAATGGTCGTACAGAGACCAAATAGCTTGTATCAACAAGCCCGATACTCCATACTCCTGAAGCAACCCCCACAAAAAACCATGAGGGACGCAGTCGAATGCCTTCTCCAAGTCCACAAAACACATGTAAACTGGTTGGGCAAACTCCCACAAATCCTCGAGAATTCTCGAGGGGGTAAAGAGTTGGTCTGAGAGGTCACGGTCAGGACAAAAACCACATTGCTCCTCCTGAATCCGAGGTTCGACCAACGGCTGGACTCTCCTCTCCAGTACCTTGGCATAGACCTTCCCAGGGAGGCTGAGGAGTGTGATACCTCTAAAGTTGGAGCACACCCTCCAGCCCCCTTTTTTGAAGAGAGGAACCACCACCCTGGTTTGCCATGCCAAAGGCACTGTCCCCGACCTCCATGCAATGTTGCAGAGGTGTGTCAACCATGACAGCCCTACAACAACCAGGGCCCTGAGGTACTCAGGGCCAATCTCGTTCACCCCCGGGGCCCGGCCACCAAAGAGATTTTTAACAACCTTGGTGACCTCATCCCCTGTGATAGGCAAGTCGACCCCGTCATCTACAAGCCCTGTTTCCTCTATGGAAGGCGTGTCAGTGGGATTGAGGAGATCCTCGAATTATTTCTTCCACTGCCCGATGATGTCCCCAGTCAAAGTCAGTAGTGCCCCATGTGCACCATACACAGTGTGGACAGGGAGCTGCTTCCCCCTCCAGAGACACTGGACAGTTTGCCAGAATCTCTTTGAGGCACACCGAAAGTCTTGTTCAATGGCCTCACCAAACTCCTCCCATACCCAAGTTTTTGCTTCAGCAACCACCCGAGCCACACTCCGCTTGGCCTGCCGATACACCTCAGCTGCTTTGGGAGCCCCACAAGCCAACCAAGCTTGATAGCACTCCTTCTTCAGCTTGATGGTCCCCCTCACCACTGGTGTCCACCTCTTGGTTCTGAGGTTGCCACCACGAGATGTCCCAATGACCTTGCAGCTGCAGCTCTGGGCAGCCGCTTCAACAATGGAGGTGAAGAACATGGCCCATTCAGGTCCCATGTCTCCAGACTCCCTCGGAATGTGGTTGAAGTTCTTCCAGAAGTGGGAGTTGAAGACCTCTCGGATTGGGGCCTCAGCCAGATATTCCCAGCACACCCTCACTATACGCTTGGGTCTACCAAGTCTCAATGGCATCCTAACCTGCCATCGGATCCAACTTACCACCAGGTGGTGATCATTTGACAGCTCTTCACCTCTCATTACCCAAGACATATGGTCGCAGGTCTGATGACACGATAACAAAATTGGGTCAAAATTGGCAACCTAGGGTGTCCTGGTGCCTGGTGCACATATGGACACCCTTATGCTTGAATATGGTGTTCGTTATGGACAAACTGTGGTTACCACAGAAGTCCAATAACTGAACACCACTCGGGTTCAGATCGGGCAGGCCATTCCTCCCAATCACCCCCTCCAGGTTCCACATGCACATTGAAGTCCCCCAGTAGGACAATGGAGTCTCCAAGAGGAACACTCTCGAGCACCCCAGTCAGAGACTTAAAAAAGGGTGGGTTCTCTGAACCATCATTTGGTGCATAGGCACGGATTATGGTCAGGACCCGTTTCCCAACCCAAAGACGCAGGGAAACAACCCTTTCATCCACCGGGAAAAACTCCAATACAGAGGAAGCAAGGTGGGTGATAGAAGAATACCCAACCCCAACCCTGCTTGTCGCCTCTCGCCTGGGGCAACTCCAGAGTAGGCCAAGCTCCAGCCCCTCTCCAGAAGACTGCTTCCGGAACCGGAGCTGTGTGTTGAGGTGAGGCCAGCTATATCTAGCTAGTATCTCTCAACCTCATGCACCAGCTCAGGCTCCTTCCCCACCAGAGAGGTGACATTCCAAGTCCCAAAAGACAGTTTAAGAAGCTTGGGATTCGACCGCCAAGGTCTCCGCCTTTGACCGTGTTAGAACAAAAATGAATTGACTGAGGCTGAAACAATAATCAATAGGCGGTTTTCCAAGTTCTGAGTCATTTATTCTCCTTCTGATCAGAAAGGAGGAAATCAGTATCAGCATACCCTCGCCTCAGAGCTTCACAGCACCGACTCCCTAACATGTATCCAAGGATGTTGATTTTTATACCCTGGTCTCTTATCTAAGCTAGACTGGCAGGAGCCAACTCTCCAAGTGACTCCTTCTTTATCTGTGGTCAGCAATGAACATTCTAACATGATCTGGTCATCCTGACAATACAGTACAGCTTGGTATGATAAAACAAAGAAACTTTCGTCATTATTCACAATCTTGCTCATCCTAATCTTGCTCTGAAAACAGACAGTCTTTTCAAGCTCTGAGGCAATGAAAATATCACAGTGACCCAGACATTGGATTGTATATGCACCAGAAACAATTATAATATAAAATAGAATAATATAGCATTAAAATCATATAGAATAATTAATGAAACTTGAAAATATCCTATCATTCCCCCCTATGATGCTCAAAAAGCATCAGAGATGAAACATTATGGCTTCTAAAACCTCATTGGGCAGCTCGCCAAGTTCCGGTGCATTTTATGCTAAAGCATTGTATTGCAAAAGATCCTAACTCGCTTTTTAATGAGGAAAGTCCGCCATCGGCCTCGCTGCCACTCCCGAGCGCTGCTGGAATGTTTCATTTCCTGGGGAGCATGTGAGGATATTACCTTTTATTTCAAAAAAGAAATCAATTATCTAATTAAGTCATAAAAGAGAAAAATTGAATCAGTGATGGTGATTAGCCATAAATTAAGATGAAATAGTGTATGTATTTGTCGTTCTATGTGTCAGTAAATTAGCAGTGATTAGCAGTGATTTAATAAAAAGTTAATACTTGTATGTAAATGTAAAGAACAATAAAAACAATAAAAATAACTAAAAACCTATCATGTGTAAAAGACATATGTGTATGTTTGTATCAGATATCTATGTGTATTAGTATCCTAACCTATGTGTATTAGTACCTCAACGTGAAAACAACAATCAATATAGTAAAACTGTATACTAGCTAAATAGTGATTAGTAACATAATGGTTTCAAATATGACATACATTAAGACAGAACATAAACAGGATAAAGTGAAAAAATCTCAAATAAGGAAAACAACTTCTCTGAACTTCAAGGCATATTTGATTACTCTTGCAATTCAGTACATTTCAAATTCACATCATGAACATACATCTCCTTTCGGTTTTCTGCATGTCAATCATACTTTTACTATGTACTCATAAGACATTAAGCTGGTGTTGTTTCCCCATCATCTCCAGTGGTGGCCTCATGATATAACACTAAATTCACCTGAACAAGTTTCAACATCATATCACGGATACAAGGAATGAAACATGAAAAGATCAAAAGTATCACTACAGTAATCACCACTAAGTTTTGACAAGACTCCTCCATGAGGAAAACAACCAGTTTATCCAGTGTGATGAATCATCAACATTATCCTGGGCCCCAGCAGTCTGCAAAGCAGTCAGATTACGTATGGCTGAAGCAATGACGCCTCCATCTGCATCATGTGCAGGTATAAAGGTGCAACAGTACTGGCCTATAATTGTGCACACACCGCCACGGGCGGCCGTCAACTGATCAAGTACCATTCTATTCTGTGTTGCTACAAGTCTTATAGCAGTCATTTCCTCCCTTTCACCTTTCCAGGCAGCTAAGGAAAAATTCACAAAAGACTGTAGTCTATAATTAAGAGTCTCAATCCACAAGGTATTTTTTGCCACTCCCACCCAAGGGAATAGCGATTGAACTACCTTTTGACCTGTAGTAAGTATCTTGAACTGCTCTGGCACGTCCCTACCCCAGATGGAATCATGTGGTGTGAAAAGGGCATCCTGTGATAGGTCTCTCTTCCCTCTGCTCGTCTGACCCGCTGACATAATCAGGGTGTTGTCAGTCACAAAGACGGGGGCACAGGTTCCTGCCCAGTTCATAGGCAGATGGGAATACGCCTTACGACCACACAGCCACCAGCCACCCGTCACCATATGTGCGCCGTACATATGGAAGTTGCAGATAGCAGCACTGCAGAGCTCCAGCATGGTGATAGGTCCATAATGACAACGGTTAACCCGTGGACACCACCTGCCCACCCGATTGGTCAGGGTACTAGCATCACAGGTGCGGTGTACACTGTACACCTCCTCACACCGAGAAAGGGGTTAGTCGCCCAGAGGGTTGTTACCACTTCCCTTCAGACAAAAAGAAAAAGTTCCTGATGAAACTAACCTTGCCCTTACAGAATAAGGGGTACCATAAGTTCTCTGATTAGTAGAGTGATGAAAGATTTCACAAGAGTGATTCAAAATAATCTTTTTTGTGTAGTCCCTTTTCATAGCCTTCTGTAAAAAACAGAGAGCCTTTGCTGGTTCCATCATTTTGGCTACAACAGCAATCTGTCCAGCTGACGTTGGCACTAAGGAGCAAACATAACAATTGGAACGATTAGCTGCCCTAGCCGTATAATTAGCATACCTCCACCACGTATTGGCAGCATATTCATGATCGTGATGCTCATGTAGCTCTAGCCAATTATGCTGAATATGTGCAAGGTCCCTAGCACTACGATGTATGGTTTGTGGTGCAGCTAAAGGAAACCAAAATAATAATGTCACCTCTAGGATGATGATGTAAAGGAAACAACAACTACACCCTTTAATGATCAAACGTCTTTCTTGCGCTTCTTGTCTCTCCATGATGGTCAACCACTTGCTTCCCTATCCCAAGCCGGTACTGGACACCACGTAGGGCATCGTCAGTCGACACTTGTATAGGAAAAACAATTAAGAAAAAGTCTCTTGCTGAGAGTCTTTAATGGAATGGAGTTGAAAATATTTATTCAGAAGTCCCTTACTGTGAGTTCAGAGCAGGGTAAAGTTTAGTATGTTAAATGCACCCAAGAGTCCCGTCCTTCAACTTTCACCGCTGTTGGCGTTGACAAAACAACTTTATGTGGTCCTTGCCAGGGTGAATCAGTCCAATTCTTCTTTTTGATGGCTTTGATGAGGACGAGGTCTCCTGGCTTGGCCAAGATCGGTGCAGTTTCCTCGTGAACCCTCCTAGGGAGAGTAGCAGCGATAATATCTCTGTTAGTCAACATCCTTCTCATGTAATCTGCTAAACACACTTCTTCATCACCAGGATTGAATGGTCTCAAAGGTGGCAACAAGTATGGTTTGCCATACATGATTTCAAATGGAGACAACCCCCCTTTGGTTGGGATTATCCTCATGTAAAACAAAACTAATGGAAGGCAGTAAATCCAATTTTGTCTTGTTTCTGCCATTGTTTTTCTGAGTCTTTCTTTAATAGTTCTGTTTGTGCGTTCTACCAGTCCTGCAGATTGTGGGTGATAAGCTGAATGATTCTTCAAAATGATGTTCAGTGCTGTGCCTAAATGTGACATAACTTGATTTACAAAATGTGTACCATTATCTGAGTAAATTTTCTCAGGTATTCCAAACCTAGTTACAATTTCTGCAAGCAATTTCTTTGCAACTGTGATTGCATTTGGATGTGTGCAAGGAAAAGCTTCTGTCCATTTAGAAAACATATCACAAATGACCAAACAATATTTCTTGCCTTCACATTTATTCAGTTCAATAAAAACCATGCAAATGTTCTGAAATGTATAAGTAGAAGCTGGGAAAGTGCCTCTCTCAGGTTTGAAGTTTCCCTGTGCATTGTTTTTTGCACAGATCAGACATTTCTTACAAAACTGTGTGGCAAACTGGCTAAACCCATAGGCAGTAAAGGTTTTATTCAATGTAGATACCATCCCCCCTCTTGCTACATGCAAAACGCCATGGAGCAAGGTAGAGACTTGGTGAAACAGTTTGCGTGGTAGAATAGGCTTGTTTGCCTTACATTTATAGAGCTTTAAGGTGTCATCAAGGATAGCTCCCTTCTTTATCCATTTGTAAATTTCAGCCTGTGGTGCTGCTTTTTTGAGCCTCAACAAGAATATCATGTGATAGCTCTTCAGTCAATGTCAAAACAGAATCAAATGTGCTTTGTTTAGGTTGCAAGCCTTGTGCTACCGCCTTTGCAGTTTGATCCGCAAAATAATTACTTTTAGAAACCGGATCATTACCATTCGTATGAGCAGCACATTTGCATATGGCCAGTTGTAATGGCAGTTTGACACTTTCAAGCAGCTCCAGAATGAGGTGTTTGCACTTTTTGTGCAAAGTGGTGAATAGTGTAAAATGCATACTGACTATCAATGCAAAATGAGTATTTTTTTTTTGTCCCAATTTGCATGCTTCAATTAGTGCTATCAACTCTGCTTCAGGTGTCTGCTCAATCTTGTCCACCTGTGCCATTGGTTTTATGTAAATAAGGTCAGACAATGGTTGCACTTCAAATGAATAATTTGCAATCCAGGAGCGACAATAATTTAATGTCCCAAAGAATGACATCATGTCTCTTTTTGTGATTGGTTTAGACGCTGCCAAAATAGCCTCTTTGCGAACAGGATCAACATGTCTCCCTTCTGCTGACAGAATGTGGCCTAAGTATTTCACTTCTGGCTTCCACAACTGCAGCTTTGCTTTGTTAACCTCGTGACCCTGCTCAGCTAAAAATTTCAACAAGGCAATGATGTTTTTGGTTTTTTTTGTGTTTTTTTTTCCTCTTTCAAATGATTTCATCAGGGGATGCCAGCAAAATGTAACTGGGCCAAATTTGCTGACATTGCCTGTGAAAAAAAAATGGTTGGTGATTCACAATAGCCCTGTGGTAGCCTCGTGAATGTGTACCTCTTGCCTTCAAATTTGAATACAACCCAAAACTGATGATCTGGGTAGATGGGAATGCTGGAAAAAGCATTACTGATGTCAATCACTGTGAAAAATTTTAATTTGTGATTGTAGATCATTTAACAAAGTATATTGCACAGTATTTTTAGATCTAATACTATAACCCCTGCATCTATCAATTCCTGTATAACAGGTCTAATGCCTTCTTGAATTCAATTCAATTCAACTTTATTTATATAGCACTATATCGCAACAACAGTCATCTCATGGCTCCTGGGCATAAAAGATATTGTCTCTGATAAGGCCTAAAATAAGGTTTTACATTTATTATTACCAATTCTGCATTATTCATTAAGCCTACGTCCTTCCATTGCACGTGTTTAGGCTTGCTCAATGCAGTGTGTGATGACTCCTAGTGTTTAAAGTGACCTTTATTTTTATCTAATAACCTCACAGATGTTTCTGCATAGACCTTCGGCGACCAGTACAAATCTGCAATAATTTTTTTTTCTGGAGGATGAGTTTACAAAAAATGTTTTCTCAAATTTGTCATCTGAGCCACTCAGATATTTGTCATACATGTTGCAATGATTTTGATTTGTGGCTTGCACGGTTGTAGGAACCCATGTTTTGAAATATTGTATTATTTTGGCCTCCAAACTCTCAGCCACTCCGGTTGGTCCGGCCGGTACCAAGCGAAGTGACCATGAGCTGGTACCGCAAAATCTTGCAAAATATGAATTTCTGATACATGTGGGAATTGTGATGCCCTCATACCACCTTCTGTCGGAATTAGGGCGATATTGAGAGTTGTAAGCAAATCCCTTTCTAATAAGTTAACTAGACACACTTGTGACAAAATGAATGAACCTTCTGCACTGTCCCCTGTAACATCTTTTTACTGTTACAATTTCAGAAAAATATTTCTTTTTTAGCTTCCCATTTGCTGATTTAATGATCACTGTGTGTTCTAATTTTGTGAGCCCCAGAATCATGAAGAAATTTCAAAGAAGTTCCCTGAACTTCTAGAGTAACCTCTGATAAACCCTTTAGTGTCATGATTAGGTCAAAGTCAGGTAAATGAAATACTGTACGTCAAATGTCATTGTCAGTAGCTGTACTTAGCTTTGGTTCGGTCAGTCACATGTCGGGATGTGGTGAGTCTGGTTGTCGCCGTTGCTGTCGTTGTTGTGGCTTCGAGCAGGGCGTAGTCCCTTCCCCTCCCTCTGGCCTCCTGAACGTGGCCCGCAGATCCAGCACCAAGGCCTCTCCCCGCCTCCTCCTAGCCGGGGACCCTGGGAAAATACAGAAGTGGGGGAAGCAAAGGCCTCCCCCTGAGGGTCAGCTCAGTTGTTCTGCGTGTTTTGCATATATCAACACATCAGCAAATGAACATGTGTGATATATTACAAGGTGTATGCGTACATGCTGTGCTAAATTTGGATGCATGTTCTGTAGGAATACACTTCTCAACTGTTGTCAATAGGGTTCTGAACCTGTATCTGCAGTAGGATTTTCCAAACCTGAATGACTGTCCAAAAACATTTTGCAACCTACACCTATAGGCTTCAACACTTTCTGTTTTATGTTAAGTGGAATTCTGAATAGCTGTCAAATCATGTTTTAATCTCCACTTGTTCCTAATATGTTCATTTAATTCTTTCATCTGCTGAGTTAATGCTGCATCAGTTGGTGGTTAACTAGCACAGTAGGAATATTTTAAAGAATGTTTTGGCTATTGACTTCAGCACCTTCAGCCGCTGGACCAACATAAGCCGGGTTGTATAGTTTAACCATAGGAAATTGTCCCAATTCTATCGCATGTTCCTCTTCCTTAATGTGTTCATCTAAGGGTGAGGATGTGTGTGCTGTTGAAATGGCATAATGTGAAGGTGCATAATCACTTAACTTTTTTGTCAGATGAGAAAGCTGGACTCTAGGTTTGATGTCCGGCCTGCGTTGAAAGGAAGGAGGAGGTGGGCATGGGGGAGGAGGTTGGGGAGGAGCCAAGGCAGGCGGGTCCGCAGTTGGCGACATGGGAGTGGTCACCGTCTCAAGATCCGGATGCAGAGAGGGAGGGGTCAGGTTGTCTCGCCACCTGCTCCGGCCATTATCTCCTTCGTCACCTCGGAATTTTGAGAAAAAAAAATATGCATTAGTCAAACCCTTCTTATTACAAACATCCGAGTCTTTTAAGGTCTGGTCTTTCCTATTCAAATCAGCTTGCTGTTGCCTGGCAATCTGAAGCCATTGTTCAGCCTCAAAAAAGTTCATATTTTAACTCTTTTTGCCTCCTGCCGTCTGCTGCTAATTTGATGGCAGAAATCAAACTCTCACAATCTTTAACCTCAAGTTCCCCACTGAAATCAAATTTCTTTCTCCATTTTGCCAGAAACCTTGTACTATTTTTGTCTTCTTTGTTTATAAATTTACCGTCTCCTGCCAAAACATAAATTTCATTCTCATCTGGCTGTGTTCTGCAACCCTTACAGCAAAATGAGGCATTATTTCTTCCTATCTGGACACTTTGTGGCTGCTTTACACTTTTGCTATAACAGCAACCCATGTTTGAAAGTTTTTTCCTCTTCTTTTCTTTTTACCAAGTTTTCCACACACAAATCAGTGGCTACACAGCTTTTCTATTTTTTTTTTTAATTTTTTTAATTCCCCAAACTCTCTGTTTCTTTTTCTCCTTCTCTCAAGGACACACACAGAATCTCAAACAGATACACATTGAGACAGACATTACACACAGACAGACAGGTACAGACAGACAGGGCCCAGACATGTTTTCTTTTGTGTTATCTCTACAAGGTCATACAATGAAGACTTTTAGGTTCATGCCAAAGCCCAAAACAGCATGAGAATTACTTCAATTAATTTCCAGATCTGGCAACCTCAGCGGAAAAAATCAAATATGGCAACCATCACACCGCCACTGGCAGCGTGAAGCTTCCCCTTTCATTTTTTTTTTACACTGCCATAAAGCACAACATCAGTCCACTGTTTCTGCTCAAAGCTACTATTTTCAAATACCTATATTTTTAAACACTTCCCAAAAGATAATTAACTAACCAACCCTTTTATGCTCCACAAATATTAGGGAGAAAAAACCACAGACATCAATTTCACACCGTATTCACTCCGCCTCCGTGGGAACTCAGCCTCTCTATGTTTCACACCAGAGCGGATTTCATGTAACACAGACAAAACAAACTCAGAACACAGTAACTCCTCTTTTTTTTTTTATTCTAGCGCTTCAACAAACTCACAAGACAAACAATTTCAACGGTCACGTCTGCCCCCCTGCTGTGTGTCTAAAGCCCAGAGTTAAACCTCCCTCGGCATCTTGCAATAGCTCACCGTAGCGGAGCCAATGGGCGATAAACAGACCCGATAAAGGCACAAATCTTCCGTGAAAACAACTTTTTCCCTTTTTCGGGGTTCACGTCGCCTCCCCACTAATGCTGACAAGTCCAAAACTGAAACATAAGCAGAAGCAGTCCCAAAAGGCACGCCAGAATTTGGCACGAATCTTACCCCGAAAAATTAACTTCTCTGGGATCACGTGGCTGTTCCGTAGAGGAACGAGAACATGTATCTTTCCCGTTTTTTTTTTAACCCAGTACTGGCTTCTAGACCTCCACTGGAACTTACTTCGAAAGTCGGAAAACGGCGAATTTCTAAGAATTACCCCGGATCTAGGAATATCGATCACCGCTTGGAAAGGAAAGCTCCATCTCTCCAAGGGATTATTGCAATATCCGCACCGTGAGTAACATAACTTATCAATTAGGCTGTAGGTCTCTTTCTTTCAGTCTTTCACCTAGTGTACAATCGGTCTAGGCAATCACTCTCTGGCCATAACAACAATAACAAAAACTGGAATAAATTACTCACACCTGGAATCCGCCTCTGAATTCCGGTAGACCCGTCAGAGCTCCACGCCGCTCCCCGACGTCACCAGGGCCATTGAAGAGGGAAATTCAGCGTTGTTTTTTTTTTTTTCCAGCGCTCCCAGAAGTATGGGTCTCTCCTCTCCTTTGACTGTGCACTTGTCTAAAGTCCAGGCTCGTCGGAAAACGCCGTGGACCATCCTATATGGGTCCCACGTCGGGCGCCAATTATGTTAGAACAAAAATGAATTGACTGAGGCTGAAACAATAATCAATAGGCGGTTTTCCAAGTTCTGAGTCATTTATTCAGACCGCCACCTGATCCACATAGCAACGGACCCCCATGGTCCCTCCTGCAGTTGGTGAGCCCACTGAAGGGCAGACCCATGTAACTCCTTCGGGGTGAGCCCAGGCAGGTCCCATGCGTGGAAACCCGGCCACCAGACGCTAGCCATCGAGCCCCTCCCGCAGGCCTAGCTCCAGGGTGGAGCCCCGGTAACCCCATACTGGACGGGGTACATTGAATCCTTGTTTTAGCATTCATCATGAGATTCTGTTGGATCGTTCTTAGTCTGGCCCTTCACCCAGGACCAGTTTGTCTTGGGTGACCCTACCAGAGGTAAATTTCCCCGGACAACATAGCTCCTGGGATCACTAGGGCATGCAAACCCCCCACCACAATAAGATGATGATCCATTAGGGGTAGAGAGTTTTTTTGTCCTTGATAAATGTTCAGAGTTGCTAACATTTAAATGAGCATTGCAACATATGCAAATTTCACTCTAACAGCTGACAAACAAATCCATTCTGATCACACTTCACGAATGATTAATACAATGTCAAGCCCAAATTTGCATGAGAAGAGCTAATCATTTCTCTGATCAGCTAAATCCTACCAGACAGCACATATGGTGTACTCCCATAGCTTTAACACATATTAGCAAACTAGCAACCAGCTAACGTCAGGCAGCAATTCACCACCTAAATCAAGAATATATTTACCTCCTTTTGGATAGAGGGGTTTGTCCTTTTATTTGACAACCAACAATTTAAAATGGTTTGTTGCCCTTGTGGAGCTCTTTTCATTCTGTCTCACTTGTGAGCTGCTCCTGCTGCATTGACAAGCAGGAGCAGCTCACAAGCAGCAGCTAACCTGCTGCTGCTACAAATGACTGAGTATTGACCAGAGAAGACATGGACCGGTTGGGCAATACCAAGTCTGTGGGGGGGGGGGGGGTACATTGTTTGATTATTTGAAAGGTTACTTTTCATTACTTGCAAATGAAAAAAAAACAACAACAACAAAAAAAGAAAACTTCTTTACTCACTTGCAGATATGTTTTTATTAATAATAATTATATGATTATTGGGGGGTTATATTGGATGGATTATATTTTGGGGGGGGAACCCCCCCCCCCCATAAATTACACCTATAGTTATAACTTTGTGCTCCAAGTCAGGCAACCAGCTCACAACAAAGGACATGTGTAGGACTTGGTTTTCTCCCTCAGTCTTGTGATTGATGATCATATAATTGAAGAGTCACTTGTGAGCGAACGTACGTTTTCTTTAATCTCTCTTTTAATAGTGATTCTTTGCCCCACTCACAATCCTTTTATAGATGTTTTATCTCCTAGTTTGCTGCTGACAGATTTTCTCTTTTATTTAATTTTTGTCCCAAGTCTGAATTTACTGATGTTGAACATTTTGTTCAATCCTTTAATGACAGTTGTGTCTCAGTACTTAACAGAGGGGCTCCAGTTAAATTTAAACAAGTCTTTTCCATAAATTTGGCCCGCTGGAAAAATCACTCTGTACACAGTTTTTGCCATATATACAGGAAGACTAAAAGACTGTGGAAAGCTACAAAATTGGAGGTTCAAAGGGTACACCTAAAGGATGTTTATCCATCCATCCATCCATCCATCCATCTTCTACCGCTTTTCCGGAGGTCCGGGTCGCGGAGGCAGCAGTTCAAGCAGAGAAGCCCAGACTTCCCTCTCCCCAGCCACCTGCTCCAGCTCTTCAGAGGGGATACCAAGGCGTTCCCAGACTAGCTGGGAGACATAGTCTCTCCACCGAGTCCTGGGTCTGCCTCAGGGTCTCCTTCCAGTGGGATGTGCCCGAAACACCTCAAGTGGGAGGCGTCTAGGAGGCATCCTGGTAAGATGCCCAAACTACCTCAACTGGCTACTTTCAATGTGGAGGAGCAGCAGTTCTACTCTGAGCCTCTCCTGGATGAGATCCTGTTGTCACCAAGAATGACACCCTCTGTTCCCTGGCTGCGCCAAGAAATCCTTTCCATCAAAATTATGAACAGGATCAGTGACAAAGGGCAGCCCTGGCGGAGTCCAACTCTCGCTGAGAATGAGTCCGACCAAACCAAATTCTCACAATGTTCATATAGAGACTGGATAGCTCATAACTCTATGCCCGATACCCCATACTCCCGAAGCACCCCCCACAAAAAACCATGAGGGATGCATTCGAATGCCTTCTCCAAGTCCACAAAACACATGTAAACTGGTTGGGCAAACTCCCATGAACCCTTAAGGCTTCTCTAAAGGGTAAAGAGTTGGTCTGATGTGCCACGGCCAGGACGAAAACCACGTTACTCGTCCTGAATCTCAGGTTTGATCAACGGCCGATTCATGGATCATCACCTTATCGTGGTGGCAGGTTTGTGTGCCCTAGTGATCCCAGGAGCTATGTTGTCTGAGGAAATTTGCCTCTGGTAGGGTCACCCAAGATAAACTAGTCCTGGGTGAAGAGCCAGACTAAGAACGGTCCAACAGACTCTCATGATGAATGCTCGAACAAGGATTCAGTGTACCCCTCCTGGTATGGGGTTACAGGGGCCTCACCCTGGAGCCAAGCCAGCAGGAGGGGCTCAGTTGCTAGCGTCTGGTGGCCGGGTTTCTCCCCATGGGATCTGGCCGGGCTCAGCCCGAAGGAGTTACATGGGTCCGGCCTCCAGTGGGCTCACCGCCTGCTGGAGGGACAATGGGGCTCCGGTGCTATGTGGATCAGGTGGCAAAGGTAGAGACCTTGGCAGTCTAATTCCAGATTTCCTAAGTTGGCTTTATCACTAGCTGCTCATGTAAATCAGCTGACTCGCTCTGCTTTTTTTCACCTGAAAAACATTACTAAACTGAGAGGCATGACGTCTGTGGCTGAGTTGGAAATGGTTATTAATGCTTCTATTTCTTATCCTTTATTGTAATTTACTTTTTAATATTCTTAACAAAACTTCCTTAAATCAGCTTCAGATGCTTCAAAATGCTGCTGAAAGGCTTTTAACAAAAGTTAACAAGAGATCTCACATCACTCCCTTCTTCTTCTTCTTGCGGCTGCTACCTTTAGGTGTCGCCACAGAGGATCATATGTCTCCATCTCACCCTGTCCCTTGCATCTTCCTCTCTAACACCAACCCTATCCATGTCTTCCTTCACTACATCTGTGAATCTGCTCTCTGGTCTTCCTCTTTTACTCCTGCCTGGAAGCTCTATCTTCAAAATACTTTGTCCAATATCTCCACTATCCCTCCTCTGCACAAGTCCAAACCATCTCAGCCTTGCCTCTCTTACTTTGTCTCCAAACTGCTCAACCTGAGCTGTCCCTCTAATATACTCATTTCTAATCCTGTCCCTCCTAGTTACTCCCAATGAAAATCTTAGCATCTTAAGCTCCACCACTTCTAGCTCCACCTCCTGTCTTTTTGTCAGTGCCACCATCTCCAAACCATACATCATTGCAGGTCTCACTACCATCTTGTAAATCTTCCCTTTCACTCTTGCTGCTATCCTTCTGTCACATATCACACCTGATAGTCGTCTCCACCCACTCCACCCTGCAAGCACTCTCTTCACCTCTCTTGTGTATTTTCCATTGCTTTGGCTGGTTGACCACAGGTATTTAAACTCATCTACTTTCACTACCATTACTCCTTCCATCTTCACCATTACACCTGCCTCCCTCTCATTCACACGCATGTAGTCTGTCTTGCTTCTACTGACTTTCACTCCTCTTCTCTCCAGAGCATACCGCCATCTCTCCAGGTTCTCTTCCACCTGCTCCCTACTCTCACTGCAATGAGGGGCAATGGATCAGCGTTCTCGTCGCGCCCTCCGCCAGTACCCGGGCTTGCCTGGGGAAGCTAATGATCCTACCAGCAGACTAAATTCGAAGAGACGACGCCTCTGTGCCAAGTCAAAGAAGAATCCTAGTCACAGTCCTAAAGCCGAAAGCAAACAGCCCCAAGAGCACTTTGTGGTAGGATCTGCCCTTCGCATATTACAACTAAACGTTGAAGGCCTATCTGCAGCCAAGCGAAGCCTTATCGAAGTCCTCGCCTTCCAACATTCGATTGATGTAATCTCCCTCCAAGAGACTCATATTGGCACAGAGGAAGCTGGCCGCTTCACCATCAAAGGCTTTGACCTCCTGTGCTATGTTCTACATGCTAAACATGGACGTGCCACCTATGTGCGTTCTGACATAGTTGAAGAAAATCACCTGATAACAACACATTTCTCAGACACCATAATCATTGGTGGCTTCCATATTGTCAATGTGTACAAGCCCCCTAATGCCAACTGGGATCTGCAGGTCTTACCCACCCTACCCCACCCTGCCATCTATGTGGGGGACTTTAACAGCCATCACCCTGACTGGGGGTACCCAGCAGTGGACAGTGATGGGGAGGCACTTTCAGACTGGGCATCCAGAAATGACCTCACTTTGATATACGACCCCAAACAAAGAGGAACCTTCCACTCTGCTAGGTGGAAGAAGGACTATTCTCCTGACCTGTGTTGGGTCAGCTCTTTGAATGGGGAGCCATATCCTACACAGATCCTCATTCTTGATGATTTTCCACACAGCCAACACCGGCCCCTGCTTGTACACATTGGCCTACAACTTCCAGTCATATACAGCCCAAGGAAGATGCGCTGGAACTTCCGCAAAGCCAACTGGAAGAAATTCAGTGAAACTCTGACCAGAGCATTGTTACCATCCCACTCCACACCATCACTGTAGATGAAGCATACAACCGCTTCTGCAGTGCAATCTTCAAGGCTGCCCATACTGCAATCCCACGAGGCTACCGACCCCTCTATGTCCCATGTTTGGACGGAGAAAGTGCTGCCCTCCTACAATCCTATCAAACATCAGGGGACCCAGAGATAGCAGACCATCTCATTGAATCGCTAAATACAGCCCGGCGAAAGAAATGGGAGGAGACAGTTGCTGACCGGAGCTTTACCCACTCTAGCAGGAAATGTTGGAGCCTCATCCGTCGCCTAGGAGCTGCACAGAAGCCCCCTAGCCAAAGCCGAGCATCCGTCACACCCAACCAAGTTGCATCCCACCTACTGACTATCGCCAAAGCACCCCAAGACAAAGACAACAAAAGAGCAGTTACAACTGAGCTAAAAAAACACAAAAAAATGCCTGTAGAGGAAACGAACCCTGAACCCTTCGAGGCTGCTGAACTGGAGAAAGTCCTACAGGGCCTGAAATGTGGAAAGGCAGCAGGATACGATAACATCTTCCCAGAATTCATGAAGAATCTTGGCCCCCGAGCCCTAACCTGGTTGACACAATTCTACACAAGGATCACACAAACGAACTCGATCCCAAAGAAATGGCGGACAGCAAAGGTCATTGCCATCCCAAAACCTGGCAAAGACCACAAACTACCAGCAAGCTACCGCCCAATCTCCCTTCTCAGCGTTCCTTACAAAATCATGGAGCGCCTAATACTGCAACGCATTTCCCCAGAAATAGAGGATATTCTAAGTGTGGATCAAGCAGGTTTCCGCAAGGACCGCAGTACAGGAGAACAAGTACTGGCCCTAACCACCTTCATTGAAAATGGCTTCGAGAGCAGACTGAAGACAGGGGCTGTGTTTCTCGATCTTACAGCCGCCTATGATACGGTCTGGCACAAAGGCCTCCTCCTGAAACTTATAAAGGCGATCCCTGCTTGGGCAACAGCAATTATAAAAACTCTGCTTACCAACCGAAGGTTCAGAGTCCACCTCAGTCAGAACACAAGTGCATGGAGAATGCAGAAAAACGGACTCCCACAAGGCTCAGTTCTAGCTCCAACTCTGTTCAACCTCTACATAAACGACCTGCCTACTACAAAATCCCGCAAATTCATCTATGCAGACGACATCTGTTTGGCATTCCAAGCACCAGACTTTGAACCACTGGAACGGGTGCTCACGGAAGATCTTGCTAAACTGGACCAGTTCTGCAAAATCTGGCGCCTAAAACCAAGCCCAGCAAAAACCGTCTCCAGTGTATTTCATCTCCACAATGCAAAAGCTGCCAGAGAACTAAACATCCACCTGAGCGGACTCAAGCTTAAGCCTGCCCCGAATCCAACTTATCTTGGAGTGACCCTTGATAGGACCTTATCCTTCAAGGAACATCTAAAGGGGACGGCTGCTAAGGTGAAAGTACGAAACAACCTGCTCTGCAAGCTCGCTGGTGCAAAATGGGGGGCGGCAGTCTCCACCCTGCGCACCTCAGCACTGGCCCTTTCATACTCTGTAGCAGAATATTGTGCCCCTGTCTGGTCCAGGTCATCTTACACACACCATGTAGACACCCAGCTCAACTCAACCATGAGAACTATAACTGGAACAATCCGCTCAACACCACTCCCCTGGCTCTCTGTACTGTCAAACATAGCCCCTCCACACATCCGGCGAGCAGCATTAACTCAAAGGATGCTCCAAAAAGTTAAAGATTTTCCTCACTTACCAATCCATGCAGATATCTACACCCCACCCACTGCCCGACTTTCATCCAGACGGCCGATTTGGAAAAACCCTCCCCCAGCTGACTTTACCATCCAGACAGCTTGGCAAGAGGAATGGGAAACCAAGGAGGTCCCAAACAAACAGCTGGTGATAAACCCCAACCAACAGGTCCCGGGCACCAACCTCCCAAGGAGACAGTGGTCTACACTCAATCGCTTCAGGACTGGACATGGCCCCTGCTTGGCCAGCCTTCACAGATGGGGCAGTAGCCCTAGCCCACTGTGCGCATGTGGAGAGGAGCAAACTATGGAACACATCATAGAGGCTTGCCCGCTCCAAAGACTGGAAGGAGGATTACACACCCTCCATACAGCAAACCAGGAGGCAACTGCTTGGCTTAAGGACTTTGCATTCGCTAAATAAATAAATCTCACTGCAGATCACAATGTTGTCTGCAAACATCATGGTCCACGGAGACTCCTGCCTGACCTCATCTGTCAGCCTGTCCATCACCATGGCAGACAAGAAGGGGCTCAGAGCCGATCCCTGATGTAATTCCACCTCCACCTTGAATCCATCTGTAACTCCTACAGCGCACCTCACCACAGTCTTGCTGACCTCATACATGTCTTGCACCACCCTCACATAGACCATCCTCACATAGCTTCTTGGGTTCTCCAGGAGGGTCAGCGCTCTGTGGAGAGTGGTGGTGATGGCGTCTTCCACAGACCGGTTCTCCCTGTGGGCAAACTGGTGGGAGTTGAAAGAGGATTAAGACAGTCCCTGCCTAATATAAAGGGCTTTATAAAAAAAGTTTTGATTGATTGATTGATTGATTAACCATCATTAGACATTTTATTTCCAAATGTCCCCATCATTCACTTTAATCACCACCAATAAAAGCTGCAGCTCTTCACCCCAAACCCCAATAAAGATTTTTATTTACCCTCATCATCATCATCACAGGACCCAGCTTTTGTCTCAAACTGATTTTATTCCATCAAGTTTACATTCAGACAGAATAAGCTCAGAGGAAATGAATAGCTCTTCCAAATGGATCAGCGACAGTCTGACCACGGCAGAAGGAGGAGGACGGACAGCCACATCTCTGTTCCCTTAGCAAGGGTAGATGGTGAAAGTTTTCCCGACCGGCATAACGCAGTAGTGTGGAGCTTCGTTGAACTGCGGTGCGATGTTGGCGGCCTGCCCCGGGTCCATGTGGGCCTCCTCGGGCTCCCATTTGGCCACCGGGAAGTTGTCCTCTTCCAGGGCCTCGTTCTCCACCTGCAGATAAGAACAACGCCACATCTTAAGTCATCCGGATGAACGGTTCAAGAGATATGTGAGAAACAGACAGACAGACAGCATTGCTGTAGAGGTTGAAGGGATGGGGGGGTCAGCCTGTCAGTGCTCAGACCATACGCCGCACACTGCATCAAATTGGTCTGCATGGCTGTCGTCCCAGAAGGAAGCTCCTTTTAAAGATGATGCACAAGAAAGCCCGCAAACAGTTTGCTGAAGACAAGCAGACTAGGCAAGCAGACTAAGGACATGGATAACTGGGACCATGTCCTGTGGTCTGATGAGACCAAGATAAACTTACTTGGTTCAGATGGTGTCAAGCGTGTGTGGTGGCAAACAGGTGAGGAGTACAAAGACAAGTGTGTCAAGCCTACAATCAAGCATGGTGGTGGGAGTTTCATGGTTTGGGACTGCATGAGTGCTGCTGAGACTGGGGAGCTACAGTTCAGTGAGGGAGCCATGAATGCCAACATGTACTGTGACATACTGAAGCAGAGCATGATCCCCTCCCTTTGGAAACTGGGCAGTAGGGCAGTATTCCAACATGATAATGAGCCCAAACACACCTCCATGACGACCACTGCCTTGCTCAAGAAACTGAGGGTAAAGGTGACAAAATAGCCAAGCATGTCTCCAGACCTAAATCCTATTGAGCATCTGTGGGGCATCCTCGAACGGACGGTGGAGGAGCACAAGGTCTCTAACATCCACCAGCTCCATGATGTCGTCATGGGGGACTGGAAGAGGATTCCAGTGGCAACCTGTGAAGCTCTAGTAATTCCATGTCCAAGGGAGTTAAGGCAGTGCTGGAAAATAATGGTGGCCACACAAAATACTGACACTCTGGGCACAATTTGCACATTTTCAATTAGGGGTGTACTCACTTTTGTTTCCAGTGGTTTAGACATTAATGGCTGTGTGTTGAGTTATTTTGAGGGGACAGCAAATTTACACTGTTATACAAGCTGTACACTGACTACTTTACATTGTATCACAGTGTCATATCTTCAGTGTTGTCCCATGAAAGGATATAATAAAATATTTATAAAAATGTGAGGGGTGTACTCACTTTTGTGAGGTACTGTAAAATGTCTATTTGTCCATATATGTAAAAAAAAAACAAATTGTATGTACCAGGTAATGTCAGGGTAATAATAAGCAAAACACCTGGAGAACACATGGAACCCTGCAGGTAATTTTGAGGGAGTTCTGAAATTAGAACCCAAGATGTTCTGGGTAATTTTGCAGTAGTTACACTTAAGGTTAATCTGAACAGTTAAACTTGTCTCAAACGTAGAAACTGCAAAGTTCTTATATGGTTATTACAGATAATCTACATGGTAAATACAAGGAAATTATATGTACTTATATGTAACAACAAAGTACTTTTATTTGTTAAAAAAAAAAAAACAGGCTAAACAGTGTTTTACACCACTGTCTTCACTGAAAGTACACAGTCATTTCTACTGCCTTTGGTTTGTCAGTAACAGACCTCTTTCCCCATTTTTTAAAAATTTGTAACATTTATTTAAATAACAGATTTAACTTTTAGTCTTCTAAATTAGAAAAAAAAAACTTTTGTAAATTCACATTTTTTGATTACAAAAAAAAAAAAAAACATTTTCCCTTGAAGTAAAACGGGACAAATTACTCTAAATTCAAATTTTGACACAGATGAGACAGAGTTTAAACGTTTTCTGAAGCTCAGGAATTCTAAACATTTTATTATTTAAAAAAATCTTCATAACTAGACTTTAAAACAGTTTTGTACGTTACTGATATTGAAAGCAAATCACAGATTTTTCTCATAATAATTCTGGCGCTTTATAAACTGTGTTTGGAGCCGGACCTGTGTGGAGCTCAGCTGCGGGTTCCGCTGGAGCAGCAGGCGGAGTTTGGAGTCTCTCTGGGCGGCGGGGGAGCAGCTGATGGAGGCGGTGAGGGCTGCGAGGAGCAGCAGGAGGCAGCGGAGGCTGCTGGAGGAGAGCATCTTCATCACCGAGTCGGTCTGCGGCAGTTCTCCGTGGGTTCTGGTTCCGTCCCGTCTACCGAGGCTCTTATAAAGCCCCGGTGACGTCACACCCGCCGGTGCCGGGGGGGGGGGGGGTTCCACCTCCTCCCTCTTTAGGGAAATGAGCCGTTCTTCAAACACTTCTCCTCCTTGCTCCTCATGTTGACTGGTTCCCAGTCTGAGGCTGGCGGGCCGCGCAGGTGACGCACCACTCCTCTGATGGGTCCCATCACTGATGGACTCAGTACCAGCTAGAATGTCCATGTGGGCCTCAACAAAGGCTACACTGGGTAGGGCTGCCAACTTTCCCACAGCCAAATTAGGGAGCGAGGGTTTTAACTGTTGCTCAGTGCCACGATGTTGTGGTCATTAGTGTTGTCATCATACTGGGATTTTTTACCTTGATAATACCTTTAAAATACTGGTATTCAATGTCATGTTTAATACTTCAAGGAAAATAAATATAGAAATTTCAGAATTTTGTTATAATGCCCATGTGTCAACTTGCTGACAGAAGACACTGGGAAAGCTGCAGCTAGTATCAACATATCTACTGGGAGCAAAATGAATACTTCATATATCCTGAATGAAAATATATTGCTATTTCAATATTTTTGAAAACAGTAGTGGATATAGTTGGTGAGGGTTTGTGAATAATCCCTAAAAATAAATGTGGACATTTACAGTAAATTAAAACAAAAACAAAAACATTCTAAATCCACAAGGCATTACTCACCAAATGTTGTTTTTTTTTTTTTTATGAATATTTTTCATTGCCTCCTGGACACCTCCCACTTGAGGTGTTTTGGGCATGGAGACCCCGGGGCAGACCTAGAGCTCGCTGGAGAGACTACGTCTCTCAGCTGCTGGTCTGGGAACACCTTGGTATCCTCTCTGAAGAGCTGGAGCAGGTGGAGAGGGAAGTCTGGGCTTCTCTACTTGAACTGCTGCCCCCGGACCTCCAGAAAAGCAGTAGAAGATGGATGGATGGATGGAATTTTTTATTGCTCTTGACTGACTCCAGCAGTCCCTTGTCCTTTTGCACAGCCAGAGAGAAGTCCTTACACGACAAGTCACAGTTCACAGATATTTCGTGTTGTAGCTTTCTTTTCTTCTTCTTCACAGATTTATTCAATTCAATTCAATTCAATTCAACTTTATTTATATAGCGCCATTTCACAACAACAGTCATCTCATAGCACTATCAACTGTAGGGGGGAACCCCCACAGTTGCAGAAAGACCCCAGCAATCAGGCGATCCCCTGTGAGCAAGCACTTGGCGACGGTGGAGAGGAAAAACTCCCTTTTAACAGGAAGAAACCTCCAGCAGAACCAGGCTCAGGGAGGGGCAGTCATCTGCTGCAACTGGCTGGGGGGTGAGGGGATAGAGAAGAAGAAAAGAACAGACATGTAGAGAGCAAACAGCACGATGGGGACTCAATCTATGGGAGAGAACAAACAAATGTTAATGACCAGCAAAAAAAAAATATTTCATTGAGAGTGAAGAAAGGAGTGAGGCCCAGTGCATTACTGGAGGTCCCCCGGCTGACTAAACCTATTAGCAGCATAACTAAGGGAGGGTTCAGAAACACATGATCCCTCCCTAATTGTAGGCTATATCAAAAAGGTAGGTTTTAGCCCTATTCTTAAAAACAGAGATCGAGTCTGACTCCCGAATCCAGATTGGCAGCTGATTCCACAGGAAAGGAGCTTGATAAGATTAGATTATTAGATTATTGTAATTCTTTATTATCAGGCTGTCCTAAAACATCTTTAAAAAGTCTTCAGCTGATCCAAAATGCTGCAGCAAGAGTTTTAACAGGTACTAGAAAGAGAGATCATATCTCTCCGGTTCTGGCCTCCCTTCATTGGCTTCCCATAGAGTTTAGAATTAAGTTTAAAATCATTCTTCTTACTTACAAAGCTCTAAACAATCAGGCTCCTTTTTATTTAAAAGATCTGATACTACCGTATCATCCTAACAGAGCACTACGCTCCCAAAATGCAGGTTTACTTGTAATACCTAGAATCTCCAAAAGTACAATGAGCATGAGGAGAGATGCCAAGCCAAGCTCCATGCCCGAACTCCAAGATGTACACCACTACTGACCCAAAAGCACAAGAAAAGCTAGCTCCACTTTGCTCAAAATTATATTAAAAAGCCAAAGAGGTTTTTGGATTCTGTTCTGTGGAGTGACAAATGGATCCAGTGGTATGTCTGGAGGAGGAAGAATGAAGCATTTTTGCGATGATTTGTTCACACTCCGACAGGCAGCGAAAAGTTAGCTAGGAGCAGGAAGACAAAAGAAGAGGAAAACAGCAGCCTTGTGTGTAGTAGAATGGAATGTACGCACCCTGTTGGACAGAACAACATCACAGCACCCAGAAAGGCAGACCGTGCTTGTGACCCTGAAAATGAATAGGTACAATGTAGACATAGCTGCACTTAGTGGAACAAGATTGCCTGGATATGACAGCCTGGAAGACCATGGGTACATCTTCTTTTGGAGTGGGAGATCAACTCAAGAAAGGAGAGAAGCAGGAGTGGGCTTTGCAGTTAGAAAGGAGATAGCAGCAATGCTTGATGAGGAACCGGTGCCAATCAATGACAGGATAATGACTATGAGACTCCCACTACAGCGGAAGATGTATGCCACACTCATCAGTGTATATGCTCCAACAATGACCAACACAGAGGAGGTGAAGGAAGAGTTCTACAGTGATTTACTTGAGACTATCAGGCGTGTACCGACTGATGACAGGCTGATACTCGTTGGAGATTTTAATGCCAGATTTGGTTTGGACACCGAGAAATAGAAAGGCATGCTAGGCAGTCATGGACTAGGCAAGTGCAATGCTAATGGAGAACTTCAACTTGCACTATGTTCAGAGTACAACCTCGTGATAATCAACACTCTATTTAAGCACAAGGACACACACAAGAAGACATGTATGCACCCAAGATCCAAGCAGTGGCACTTATTAGACTACATCATAGTCAGGCAAAAATACATAAGGGATGTATTGGACACCAGAGCAATGAGAAGTTTGGAGTGTGGTACTGATCATATTAAGCTGAGATCTAGATTAAGGATGTGCAGACAAAAACAGCACTGCAGGACGGGTGTGAAGCCACCACGGAAGCTAAACACTAGGGCACTGAAAGGCCAAAAGAAGCAGGAAGAACTTACACAGGAAATGGATGAAAACTTGAAAGACTGGGACAGCAACAACTCAGAGAATGACATAGAAGAGAAATGGGCAACACTGAAGGATACGGTGTATCAGACTGCGAGTGATGTATTAGGCTACCCTGAGAGGAAACATCAAGATTGGTTTGATGAGCATGATGAACACCTGAAGAAACTACTAGAAGCGATGAATTCAGCTAGGCAGGAAAACCTACAGTGTAACACAAGGTCGAAGAAGAAGAAATACTCAAAGGCTCAGAGTGAGCTACAGAAGTACACCAGAGAGATGAAGTCCAACTGGTGGAATGAAAAAGCAGAGAAACTTCAAACTGCAGCAGACAGGAAGGACATGAAAACATTCTTCACTGGTTTGAGAGAAATCTAAGGCCCTAAACCAAGAGGATTGATCCAACTAAAGGCTATGGATGGTGAAACGGTTTTGCAGGAGAAAGACAAGATCCTGGACAGATTTGCAGACCACTTTGACCAACTACTAAACAACCCTGGAGATCTCACTGAAGAGGCTAAAGAAGCTCTAGTGCAGTGACCAGCTGTATCAAGTCTGACTGAACCATCAAATTTTGATGAACTAATGGCAGCTATCAGGACAACACAGGATAGTAAAGCTCCAGGAAGGAATGGAATTCCAGCAGACGTGTGGAAATTTGGTGGTGTTCAGCTGACCAACTGCCTGCACAAGCTCATCCAAGAGATATGGGATGCCCAGAAAGTACCTCAAGACTGGAAGGATGCAAGTATTGTGCCTTTGTTCAAGAAAGGTGACAGGAAAGATTGTGGAAATTACCAAGGTATATCACTGCTAGCCACTGTTGGTAAGATTCTCTCATGTGTACTACTTAACAGACTCAGTGAACACATCTCGCAGAATGTACTACCGGAAACCCAGTGCGGCTTTAGAAGTGGAAGAAGCACAATGGACATGATTTTCTGCTTGAAACAGGTTCAAGAAAAGTGTATCGAACAGAACATGTCGCTTTGTGTAGTCTTCATAGACTTCAGTAAAGCCTACGGTTTTGCGACAAGGACTTTGGCAGGTACTCAAGAAATATGGTTGTACAGAGAAGTTTGTCAGCCTGATCGAGGCACTCCATACAGGTATGCAAGCAAATGTGGCAATGAGTGGTTCAATATCTAAAGACTTTTCAGTAAGCAACGGGGTGAAACAAGGGTGTGTGCTGGCACCCGCACTCTTCTCGCTATATCTGACAGCCATGCTTGAGGTTGCCTTCAAAGACACTTCAGACGGAGTATACAATCAAACAAGGAAAGAAGCAGACTTGTTCAATGTGGCACAGTTTAAAGCCAAGAGTAAGACATCGATAAAGGTAGTAAGAGAAATGCTCTTTGCTGACGACAGTGCTGTAGTTGCACACAGCGTGAAAGATATGCAATCTTTAGTGGAGAAATTTGCAAGAGCAGCTAGCCAATTCAGCCTCCAAATCAACATCAAGAAGACAGAATGCCTTTATCAACCACCAAAGTTCCAGTTATCAGCATCACTACCAGAAGAGATCAGCATTGGTACAGAGCTACTAGGCAAGTGCAAGACTTTCAAGTACCTAGGGAGTACTGTTTCAGAGAATGCTAGGCTGGAAAATGAACTATCTCTCAGAATGGGAAGAGCGAGTGCTGTGTTTGGAAACTTGAGGGAGAGACTGTGGAACAATTGACATGTGTCTATCCATGTGAAATGCAAAGTGTACAGAGCGACAGTACTGGCTACTCTATTGTACGGTACTGAAACATGGACTGTCTACAGAGTGCAGGTGAAGAAACTCCAAGCATACATTATGAGACACCTTTGAGCCATAATGAACATCTCATGGAAAGACAAGATAACCAACATAGAAGTGTTGAAACGAGCTGGTCTACCATCAATGGAGGACATGCTAATACAGATGAACCTGAGATGGCTCGAACATGTTGAGAGGATGGACCACCAGCATCTCCCTTGGCAGTTACTCTACTCACAGTTATGCGAGGGCAAACACAATCAGGGTAGACCAAGGTTCAGATTTAAAGACACTGTAAAAAGAAACTTGAAGAAGTTGGACATAGACAGGCGTTCCTGGTAGCAGAAGGCTAAGGACAGAGCTGCGTCGAGGAATCTGATCAGACCTAAATGAAACAGTCATTGTCGCCCACGACAGACTGCTATGATGATGATGATGATGTTTATGTTTTTGTCAGATCACTTTTTTGTGTCATCTTTTATGAGTTATATTCAAAACAGTGTAGCTTGCACTTTAGGGAATGGGAGTTGTTTAGTCACCATGATAATTTAGTTTATATGTGTAGTTTATAGTCTATTGTCAATAAACTCATGGAGTACTATAACAGGACACGTTTACAAACATTTGAGATCCATTGTAGTGAATTCTTTCATATTTTAGCAATATTATAAGTACAATAAATCTAACATTATTATTTTTTTGTATTTGTATTTTGTATACTTTATTGGTCCCCAGAGTGAAATTCAAGGCATCCATCTGGATGGATGAGGCAGCCATGGTACGGCGCCAATCCCTTCACCATTCACACCTCGGGCCACTTTAGAGTGTCCAATAAACCTAACTTGCATGTTTTTGTGCAAAGCAGAACGACCCCTCTGGCTTCAACTGTTGCATCAGCGTTGTCCATTTGTCTGTAAAGATTTAAATAAAAATGATTTTTTTCTTTATTTGGACATTTTTGCATCTTGTTGACTTGTTGCATATGTTTCCTCATGTGATATCTAGTTGATCTGGCCATTCCGCTCCACAATGAAGCAGCAGTTGGGACTGCCATCTACCACTGACCCCGGAGGCTGGGTCTGCTTCCCCATAAACGATTGTGGAGCGCCCCGTCGGACACTGGTGTTGGAGAAGCAGCAGCTTAACCAGCAGATTGCAGTCCTTCGCAGGGAGCCAAGCCCAGCCTTCCTGGTTAACAGGAGTCTTGGCTGCTGCTTTGCCTGTGTGCCAGTGATGTCCTTTGCGGCACCACGGGTCCCTGCAACTGCACCCCCCCAGCACACCCACGCACATTGTGTTCGCCATGCCGAATTATCCATTAGACCTACGCAATCACAGCAACTTTGTTGTTTAATTTTTTTTAAGCATAAACCCTTTCACATTCTTGATTTCAAATTCAGACTGTGCCCCCACTGCCTATGCTGCAGTGCAGCACCTGTCATGTGATGCCATGAGACGTGGCCAAATACTCCCTTAGTTGGACTAAGAATTCAACCTCATTAGGTGGCAGACACGAATAACTTACTGCTCTTGCATTGGAGGACTAATGGCGGACATAGAACCATCCAAAAACCTCACTTCTGGACACCAGAGAAGAAGATATTTTTAGACAAACAAATGATGTACTCGCTCGCAAGATGGAGGACGCATTTGCTTCCAAATTTGCCAACTATGATTCTAAAAATGTCATGACCCTCCTCGTATGCTTTTACACAGCGCGCGGAGGGGTAGGAAGATGGATTTATGTGCAAGTTACACCACAAACACATTTATTAAACAAAAGACAAACAAAACCAACAGTACAAAATAACATAATGGCTCAGTCTTACTTAGAAGTCCTCCAGGACGCTCTACAGTCATTGGGTGAGAACCACCGGGAAAATGCACACAGTTACTGTAATACTCACAATGCTGGAGCAGTCCAAGTAAGTCCAAATGTAGCCTGACAAACACAAAAAGCAAATCCGGAGAATCACGCCTCTCAGTGCGATGCGGTTCCGAGACGTAGGCAGGGCATCTAGACGTGAGGGTGGATAACCTTCATGAGACAATACAATAGTCCAGCAATGCTTGACTGGCAAGGAGCTGTTTTAGTACAAGCATTGCTGGCAACACCAAATGGGAACACCTGGACAAAGTGTGGGAAAGGCAATTACCGGGGGAGACCTAGCTGGCTGTCATGAGAGAGGGGGCGTGGTTGGACCGGTGAGAGTCAGACAGCACCCACACGAATGTAGGCCAAAGGAGGCTGCTTCACAACTGCTGGCAAGAATGCAGAAAATACAAAAAACTCAAACAATAACATAATACATAACTACACAGACAAACTTGAGCCACAGTGAGTCAGAACCGAGCCCGAAGAACAACCCAGATTGGTTCATGACATAGCTCCCCTCTCAAGAGATGGATACCAGACACCCACGGAAACATCAGAAAAGAAAGGAACCCCCCCCCCACCACGCACACACACAACAGGAACCACAACCAACGAACCCGGGTGGAAGGCAGGGGAAACAGGTAAGGAGGGAACAAAGTACAACAACGCTGGGGGCCCCTAACAGAAAAAGAAAAAGAATTAACCCCCCCCCCCCAAGTCCAAAGGTGTTGAGGCTCAGGGGGCCGCCCTGAGTACCAGGCCCAGTAGGCAGTCTGACGAACAGAGTCCAGTGGCCTGCCAGAACACATGGGCCACCTGGCCCAGAGACTCAGTCCTTCCGGCTGTCAGCCAGCGCTATTGAGGCTCCAGGACCGGAGGAGTGAAGCAGTTGGCGGCCTGCACACTCTGCACCCGTCCACCATGGGTGCTCTGCAGCACCTGCAGTGTCTCCCGATTGGTGCTCTGCAGCACCCTTGGTAGACCCCGACTAGGCCAATGCTGCACCCTCGGTGGACCCCGAACGGGCCAACGCTGCACTCTTGGTGGACCCCGACTGGGCCAACCCTGCGCTGGAGCGTGGCATCCATGAGGGGTCCATGTAGGGGCGCAGCACCCATGTCAGGCAAACCCAGGGGCGCAGCCCCCACAACGGTCCCAAGCCAGCGCACCACACCCACAGAGACAAAGCCTGGGGAGGGACCCACACGACAGCCACAGGCAGCAGGGGAGCTGGAACCGCGACGTTGTCAGGTGGCGAGGCTGGGTCCATGGGGACCCCTGGTGATGGGGGTTACTCTCCGGCGACCCTAGGAGGAAACTCAGGAGCGGGAGAAGAAACAAGATTGTTGGGGTCACCGACAGCAGTGGAGTCTGGCAAAAGGAGTTCAGATGCAGCTGTGTGCTGCACCTGACTCACCTCACCTAGAGCCAGACAAGATCTCTCTAACGCTGACATACAGTAAGAAATACAAGAGAGATAACTTGCCTGAGCTCGAGCTCCACTGCCGTCCAGGACACCATTGATCTTGACGATAAAGACTCAGGCCCAGCCTCTAGGAGGTCCAGCTCAGGCTCCCAATCTGCTGCGGTCCCCTCCACAGCTGGGAAGATGGTGATAGCAGTCCCGTGGTTCCCCGGCAACAGTTGCAATGCTGGAGACTCCTCCAGCGCGAATGCTGGGGAACAGCTCCGTGTTTGCTCCGAAGCAGGATCCTCCGAAGAGACCGGCTCCACCACCGTCCGATGGTTCTGACCTTGGGCCAACGGGCGCTCAGGAGAACATGGAGAAGACACAGAGAGAATAGAAATAAAGTCAATATTTGCAGCTGGAGGAGAGGACCCAGCGGACTGCTGAGACTGGGCCTCTCCCTCGGGAGACAGACAAGGTTTATTATGATTTAACTTGGTAGAATGAAAAAAACCCTTGCTTGTCATCCCGGTGCTTGTTGTTCACAGCTGCAGCCGGCAAATAGTCATCCCTCTATGTGTCTACGGTGATCTGGCCCCTTTCAACGGATTGTGGAGAAGTTGTCTCCATGGCAACGGAGGTTGGCATTCCCGAGGTGGACCTAGCAGACCTCACAGCAGCTGGAGGGAGATCACTGAGGAGGACGAGGAGGGCCTCTCCTTACGTTTCACCGCAGGATGACACTGTTTGTGGGAAGCTGGTGCTACGCAAACTGAAACTGGAGGTGAAGCTGACGAGTTGGGAGGGGAGAAGGACGTCAGCTGTGGAGAGCACCTCCGTCGCGACTCCTCTGGAAACGCCCCCATCCTCAGCCCAGGAAACGATTGCTGGAGCGCCGACACTGTGGAAAACAGCTCAGAGAATTCGGGATAGTTCCACTGGCCGGGATGCACCTCCAGAATTCCTACCACTCCATTTACACTTTCCCAGGCTTGCTTGGGTTCCCAGGCTTGCTTGGGTCCCCAGGCGGTGAAAGCCTCATCCACAAAACTCTGGATGAAGTCTGCTGCCCACTCCTCCTCCACAGTTGGAGACCTCGCTGCCTTTTTCCCTTTATTGGTGTGAAGCTGAAGAGCCGGGGACATAATGAGCTGCAGTGCTCAGGTGAGTGAAAAGAAAAAAAACAGTTCAAAAATTAAAAAAAAGTTATGTGTGGGTGTAACCCACTAAATCCTTGTCTGGCTGGACTATTCTGTCATGACCCTACCTGTGCACTTTTACGCAGCGCACGGAGGAGGGGAAGGAAGGTGGATTTACGCGCAGGTTAAACCACAGACACATTTATGAAGAAAAAGACAAACAAAACCAACAGTACAAAATAACATAATGGCTCAGACTTACTTAGAAGTCCTCCATGACACTCTACAGTTATTAGGTGAGACTCACTGGGAAAATGCACACAGTTAATACTCACAATGCTGGAGCAGTCCAAGTAAGTCCAAATGTAGCCTGACAAACATAAAAAGCAAATCCGGAGAATCACGCCTCTCAGTGCGATGTGGTAAGAGATGTAGGCAGGGCATCTAGACATGAGAGCGGATAACTTGCACCGAGGGGAACAGCGACGGTGAAGCTCCAAAACCTTCATGAGACAGTACAATAGACCAGCAATGCTTGGCTGGCAAGGAGCTGCTTTAGTACCAGTATTGCTGGCAACACCAATTGGGAACACCTGGGTGAAGCGCGGGAAAGGCAGTTACCGGGGGAGACCTAGCTGGCTGTCATGAGAAAGGGGGCGTGGTCAGACCAGCGAGTGTCAGACAGCACCCACACGAATGTAGGCCAAAGGAGGCTGCTTCACAACTGCTGGCAAGAATGCAGAAAATACAAAAAACTCAAACAATAACATAATACATAACTACACAGACAAACTTGAGCCACAGTGAGTCAGAACCGAGCCCGAAGAACAACCCAGATTGGTTCATGACATAGCTCCCCTCTCAAGAGATGGATACCAGACACCCATGGAAACATCAGAAAAGAAAGGAACCCCCCCCCCCCCCACCACGCACACACACAACAGGAACCACAACCAACGAACCCGGGTGGAAGGCAGGGGAAACAGGTAAGGAGGGAACAAAGTACAACAACGCTGGGGGCCCCTAACAGAAAAAGAAAAAGAATTAACCCCCCCCCCCCCAAGTCCAAAGGTGTTGAGGCTCAGGGGGCCGCCCTGAGTACCAGGCCCAGTAGGCAGTCTGACGAACAGAGTCCAGTGGCCTGCCAGAACACATGGGCCACCTGGCCCAGAGACTCAGTCCTTCCGGCTGTCAGCCAGCGCTATTGAGGCTCCAGGACCGGAGGAGTGAAGCAGTTGGCGGCCTGCACACTCTGCACCCGTCCACCATGGGTGCTCTGCAGCACCTGCAGTGTCTCCCGATTGGTGCTCTGCAGCACCCTTGGTAGACCCCGACTAGGCCAATGCTGCACCCTCGGTGGACCCCGAACGGGCCAACGCTGCACTCTTGGTGGACCCCGACTGGGCCAACACTGCAACCTCGTTGGACCCTGCGCTGGAGCGTGGCATCCATGAGGGGTCCATGTAGGGGCGCAGCACCCATGTCAGGCAAACCCAGGGGCGCAGCCCCCACAACGGTCCCAAGCCAGCGCACCACACCCACAGAGACAAAGCCTGGGGAGGGACCCACACGACAGCCACAGGCAGCAGGGGAGCTGGAACCGCGACGTTGTCAGGTGGCGAGGCTGGGTCCATGGGGACCCCTGGTGATGGGGGTTACTCTCCGGCGACCCTAGGAGGAAACTCAGGAGCGGGAGAAGAAACAAGATTGTTGGGGTCACCGACAGCAGTGGAGTCTGGCAAAAGGAGTTCAGATGCAGCTGTGTGCTGCACCTGACTCACCTCACCTAGAGCCAGACAAGATCTCTCTAACGCTGACATACAGTAAGAAATACAAGAGAGATAACTTGCCTGAGCTCGAGCTCCACTGCCGTCCAGGACACCATTGATCTTGACGATAAAGACTCAGGCCCAGCCTCTAGGAGGTCCAGCTCAGGCTCCCAATCTGCTGCGGTCCCCTCCACAGCTGGGAAGATGGTGATAGCAGTCCCGTGGTTCCCCGGCAACAGTTGCAATGCTGGAGACTCCTCCAGCGCGAATGCTGGGGAACAGCTCCGTGTTTGCTCCGAAGCAGGATCCTCCGAAGAGACCGGCTCCACCACCGTCCGATGGTTCTGACCTTGGGCCAACGGGCGCTCAGGAGAACATGGAGAAGACACAGAGAGAATAGAAATAAAGTCAATATTTGCAGCTGGAGGAGAGGACCCAGCGGACTTCTGAGACTGGGCCTCTCCCTCGGGAGACAGACAAGGTTTATTATGATTTAACTTGGTAGAATGAAAAAAACCCTTGCTTGTCATCCCGGTGCTTGTTGTTCACAGCTGCAGCCGGCAAATAGTCATCCCTCTATGTGTCTACGGTGATCTGGCCCCTTTCAACGGATTGTGGAGAAGTTGTCTCCATGGCAACGGAGGTTGGCATTCCCGAGGTGGACCTAGCAGACCTCACAGCAGCTGGAGGGAGATCACTGAGGAGGACGAGGAGGGCCTCTCCTTACGTTTCACCGCAGGATGACACTGTTTGTGGGAAGCTGGTGCTACGCAAACTGAAACTGGAGGTGAAGCTGACGAGTTGGGAGGGGAGAAGGACGTCAGCTGTGGAGAGCACCTCCGTCGTGGCTCCTCTGGAAACGCCCCCATCCTCAGCCCAGGAAACGATTGCTGGAGCGCCGACACTGTGGAAAACAGCTCAGAGAATTCGGGATAGTTCCACTGGCCGGGATGCACCTCCAGAATTCCTACCACTCCATTTACACTTTCCCAGGCTTGCTTGGGTTCCCAGGCTTGCTTGGGTCCCCAGGCGGCGAAAGCCTCATCCACAAAACTCTGGATGAAGTCTGCTGCCCACTCCTCCTCCACAGTTGGAGACCCCGCTGCCTTTTTCCCTTTATTGGTGTGAAGCTGAAGAGCCGGGGACATAATGAGCTGCAGTGCTCAGGTGAGTGAAAAGAAAAAAAACAGTTCAAAAATTAAAAAAAAGTTATGTGTGGGTGTAACCCACTAAATCCTTGTCTGGCTGGACTATTCTGTCATGACCCTACCTGTGCACTTTTACGCAGCGCACGGAGGAGGGGAAGGAAGGTGGATTTACGCGCAGGTTAAACCACAGACACATTTATGAAGAAAAAGACAAACAAAACCAACAGTACAAAATAACATAATGGCTCAGACTTACTTAGAAGTCCTCCATGACACTCTACAGTTATTAGGTGAGACTCACTGGGAAAATGCACACAGTTAATACTCACAATGCTGGAGCAGTCCAAGTAAGTCCAAATGTAGCCTGACAAACATAAAAAGCAAATCCGGAGAATCACGCCTCTCAGTGCGATGTGGTAAGAGATGTAGGCAGGGCATCTAGACATGAGAGCGGATAACTTGCACCGAGGGGAACAGCGACGGTGAAGCTCCAAAACCTTCATGAGACAGTACAATAGACCAGCAATGCTTGGCTGGCAAGGAGCTGCTTTAGTACCAGTATTGCTGGCAACACCAATTGGGAACACCTGGGTGAAGCGCGGGAAAGGCAGTTACCGGGGGAGACCTAGCTGGCTGTCATGAGAAAGGGGGCGTGGTCAGACCAGCGAGTGTCAGACGGCGCCCACACGAATGTAGGCCAAAGGAGGCTGCCTCACGACTGCTGGCCAGAATGCAGTGGCTACAGGTAGGGAAAAAACAAGGGGAATATAGAAACTACAAGAAACCCAACTGATAACATAATACATAACTACACAGATAAACCTGAGCCACAGTGGGTCAGAACCAAGCCCGAAGAACAACCCGGCTCGGTTCATGACAAAAAAGAGATTATTTAGCTTCTGAAGGTAAATATCAACATATTGTTATAACAGAGGGTGGGCGAAGCTGGTTGATGTTCACCTGCTATCGCCCCTCAACGCCATGTGACTGCAAAGAACAATCGCGCCAGTTCTGTGTCATCATATAAGCCCTCTGAAGATTACTTGTGGAGTCCCACAGGGCTCAGTTTTGGGGCCATTGTTATTCAATATGTACAGTATATAAATGATATATGTAAAGTTTTGGAAAAAAAATGGATTTAATATTGTTTGCAGATGACACTAATTTATTATGCAGTGGAAGCAATTTGGAACAACTTTTGGATACACTCAGAAAGGAATTAGGAAAGCTTAAACTGTGGTTTGATTCAAACAAATTAATGCTCAATTTAAGTAAGACACAATCACAACACACAACACCATCACAACAACTCAGTATTGAAACTCAGTGTAAATGGTGTAGAGAATGAATGGGTATCCAAAATTAAATTTCTTGGAGTAATAATTGATAATAGCTAATTGTCATGAAGATGACAAGATGGCACCAGTGTATGGGGCTGACCGTCCAACTCTGACAGCTTTGCTTGTTTTTTTACTGTTTTTAGCCATTGACATTCAAGAAATCAAGTTCCTACTTGTGTACGACCACCAAACACTGTTGGATCTTAGACTTTCTGCCGAGGATCTTATTCCGTCTGATTATGGTGGACAGAACCCTCCGCTCTTGTCAGATATCCCGCCTTACCTGTATCGGGCCTCAGCCCCTCTCTCCGAGCAAAGGCGGAGGCGGAGGAAGAGGCCTCACCGTTGCCGTGGGAAACGCAGCGGTCGGCTGGTGAAACTGAAGGCCCGCCTGGCACGTTTCTTCTCTGTTCCCCAGACGCCGGGGGGATTATGTTCCCTGGATCCTGCTGATGCCTGCCTGGTCCCTGTGACTGGCCCTGGTGAGGTGATCCGGCCCCAGCACTGCTACTCTCCCAGGCCCCGACAGTGTGGGGTAATTCCCTGACACCTGAGACCGCTGCGGCACGTTTCCTGTTCTGCTGAGGCCCTGGCTCCAGCTCCAGCCCGGATTGGCCTGGTAAACGCCAGATCGCTGGCAAATAAAACTTACATCCTGAAGGATTTCATCAGCTCCCGGGAACTGGATTTCTTTTTCGTTGCGGAGACCTGGCAGACTGTGTGTGAACTCTCTGCTCTGTCCGAAGTTTTACCCCCAGGTTACTGTTATTTTAATTCCCCGCGGACAACAGGACGAGGAGGAGGAATGGCAACTGTTTACAAAAATGACTATAAATGTCAGCAGCGCTTTTTACCTTCTCCGTTCTCCAGCTTTGAACTGACTTTCTTTGAGGTGGGTCGAATAAAACCTGTACTGTGTGCTGTCATATACAGACCACCCAAATATAATAAGGACTTTTTAAATGACTTTTTTTTTTTTGTTATTTATTTGTACCCGTAGGTAGACTTGGTTTGCAGTCTGGTGACAAGCCACCGGCTGCTGGTCGCTGCATGCGCGAGCGCCCTAAACCTACATGTTTTTGGTGTGCGGGAGGAAACCGGAGAAATCCCGGAGTAAACCCGCGCAACACGGGGAGAACATGCAAACTCCACACAGCTCACTGTTGGTCGGGGGCTGGGATCGAACCCACGATCTCATGATCCCCGCGATCCCCCGGCCGAGGGTAAAACTGTGCTGTCACAGTGCTAAACCACTGCGCCACCATGCAGACTTTGCCAATTTCTTAGCTGGTATTGTTACAAATTATGATCGTGTTCTTATCGTTGGAGATTTTAACATACATGTGTGTTGTCCTGATAAGCCGCTGGTGAAAGACTTTTTAAATCTCATTGATTCTTTAAATCTGGTGCAGTCCGTAACTGGTGGCGCTACACACGAGCACAGACACACATTAGATCTTGTCCTCTCGTATGGCCTGTCTGTTGTTAATTTAGAAATCTTTGACACCGTGTTGTCCGACCATCTGCCTGTATTATTTGAGGCTGATCTGTCACGCGCTGCAGCTAAAACTCGCACTCCTGCTCAGCGCTGCCGGGTTTTTAACCCTTCCACTGCCGGTCGGTTCTCCGCTGCCTTTGACCAGCTCTGTGTCCCTCCTGGTTCCATCTCATCTGTGGAGGAACTCAGCTCCTGGTTTCACTCCTCCTGCCAAACCATCTTGGACTCTGTGGCTCCACTGAAAACCAAGCAGCCTCGATCCAAACCTGAGTTGTGGTTCAGTGACTGAACTGGTGCAGTCAGGTGCTGCAGGATGGAGTGGAGGGCCAGGACGATGCAGTCAACCTGGCCCTCCACTCCATCCTGCAGCACCTGGACTCCCCGGGAACCTACGCCAGGATCCTGTTTGTGGACTTCAGCTCCGCATTCAACACCATCCGCCCCGCTCTGCTCCGGGACAAGCTGTCCCTGCTCAACGTGCCTGACTCCCTCTGCAGGTGGATCATCGACTTCCTGACGGACCGGAGGCAGCATGTGCGGCTGGGAAAGACTGTCTCAGACTATACTAGCATCAGCACCGGATCACCCCAGGGCTGTGTACTTTCCCCCCTACTCTTCTCCCTTTACACCAACTCCTGCACCTCCAGCCACCAGTCTGTCAAGTTGATCAAGTTTGCGGACGACACCACCCTCATCGGGCTCATCTCCAACGGCGACGAGTCCGCCTACAGGAGAGAGGTGGCCCAGCTGGCGTCCTGGTGCAGCAATAACAACCTGCAGCTGAACGCTCTGAAGACAGTGGAGATGATTGTAGACTTCAGGAAAGTCACTACTCCTCTGCCCCCCCTCACCCTCTCAGGCTGTCCCATCACCACTGCTGATTCCTTCCGCTTCCTAGGCACTACCATCACCAGGGACCTCAAATGGGAGCTGACCATCAGCTCACTCATCAAAAAAGCCCAGCAGAGGATGTTCTTCCTGCGGCAGCTGAGGAAGCTCAAGCTACCCACCAAGATGTTAGTGCAGTTCTACACAGCCATCATCGAGTCCATCCTCACCACCTCCATAACCGTGTGGTACGCAGGAGCCACTGCCAGGGACAGACTAAGGCTGCAGCGCGTCGTGCGCACTGCTGAGAAGGTGATCGGCTGCAAGCTCCCATCTCTCCAGGATCTGTACATCTCCAGGACCCGGAGGCGTGCTGGCCGGATCATAGCCGATCCCTCACACCCTGGTCACGTACTGTTTGCCCCCCTCCCCTCTGGTAGAAGACTTCGGTCCATCCAGACTAAAACCTCCCGTCACATGAACAGCTTCTTCCCCTCTGCCATTAGACTGCTGAACACTAAGTGACTCTCGTGCACCATGTACAGCAGCTCAACCAGACTCATGTCAATCATCACTGTTTTCTTCCTGCATTACCGACTGCACTATATAGTTCTCCACAGTATCTGCTGCTGGCTAATATATATTTTAACTGTTGACCAGTATCACTTAATCTTATCCTACACTTTATTACATGTATAGTTTATTTCTCTTATCTTATCATGTTTAATGTTGCAGCATTGTACCGAGACAAATTCCTAGTTTGTGTACTACATGAACAATGGCAATAAACCTGATTCTGATTCTGATTCTGATTCTGAGACAGGAGTGGTGCAGAGCTGAACGCAGATGGAAGAAGGACAAACTGCAGGTGTCATTGCAGATTTTAAAAGACTGCTGGCTTCAGTATCAAAACACTGTCAAGCAGGAAAAAAGCAAATACTTTGCTAATATTGTTTTATCTCATTGTCATAATCAACGTGTTTTATTTAACACTATTGACTCTGTTCTCAACACCCCACAGACTGACTGTTTGGAGCCTCCTCTGAGTTATGCAATGATTTTATGAACTTTTTTATTGATAAGGTGGCCACCACCAGGGCTCTCATCTCACCTCCTGCCTCTGATCCCTCTGTCTCTGTCCCTTGTTCTGCTGTTTTTAATCAGTTTGAACCTGTGACTCTATCATTTTTAGAGGACGTGGTTACCCACATTAAGCCCTCAGGGTCTCCCCGTGATGCTGTCCCTCCTAGACTTTTTAAAGAGGTGTTTCCCAGTATAGGCCAGTCAGTTCTCACCATCTTGAACAGTAGCCTGTCATCTGGTGTGGTTTCTGCAAATTTTAAACATGCAGTAGTGCAGCCCTTGATTAAGAAACCTGGTCTCGATCATACCATGTTGGCAAATTTTAGGCCTATTTCCAAGCTGCCATTTCTCTCAAAAATTTTAGAGAAAATTGTCAATATGCAGCTGAAATGTTTTCTGGATGAACACGGTATTTTGGAAATTTTTCATTCTGGTTTCAAAGCTCTTCATAGCACAGAGACAGCCTTGTTAAGAGTTTTTAACGATATTCTCTTGGCACGTGATTCAGGTGAATATGCTGTTCTTGTGCTGCTTGATTTAACTGCTGCCTTTAACACAGTGGACCATCATGTTTTAATTTCCCGTTTGCAGCACCTAGTGGGCATTTGTGACATTGCTCTCAACTGGTTTAGATCCTATCTGTCAGCATGTCTGGGTTTGAATCCTCTTCTGCTCCTCTGCCTTACGGGGTCCCACAGGGGTCAATTCTAGGGCCCATACTTTTTTCTCTGTACATACTTCCACTGGGTTCCATTTTTAAAAAGCATGGTACCTCTTTCCACCTGTATGCTGATGACTGCCAGATTTATGTCCCTCTAAAACAAAAAGCTGCCTCATCAGTAAACTCACTCCTGGCGTGCATTGAAGACATAAAGTCTTGGATGGCCCTAAACTTCCTAAATTTTAATGATAAGAAGACTGAAGTGATGGTGTTTGGAACTAGTCACCCCTGTGAGTCCCTTCCTGTATACTTGGGCCCCCTTACTCCTTATGTTAAATCCACAGCTAGGAACCTTGGTTTTATCATGGACAATGATTTTAAATTAGACACGCAGATTCGTTCTGTGGTAAAATCCAGCTTCTTTCATCTAAAGCATTTAGCAAAAGTAAAACCCATTCTCTCTAGACCACACTTGGAAACAGTAATCCATGCTTTTATTTCATCTCGGCTGGATTACTGTAACGCACTTTACGCCAGTGTCAGCCGGTCATCTCTTTCCCGTTTGCAGCAGGTTCAAAACGTTGCCGCTTGTCTTTTGACATGTACACGTGAAAGATATCACATCACACCCATCTTAGCTTCACTCTACTGGCTGCCTGTGTATTTTAGAGTTCATTTTAAAATTCTGTTATTTGTTTTTAAATCATTGAATGGTCTTGCTCCACCTTACCTCTCTGAGCTTCTGCATCCCTACGCTCCCACCCGGTCCCTTAGGTCAGCTGAACAGCTGCTTTTGGAGGTACCAAAGGCGAGGCACAAGCTCAGAGGGGCAGAGCCTTTTCGATCATGGCCACCAGGTTATGGAATGATTTACCCCTGGACATTAGACAAGCACCTTCACTGTCCATTTTTAAAACACGTCTTAAAACACATTTTTACTCCCTGGCCTTTGACCCAGTATGAGACATTGATTTTATTGAATGTAATGGATTTTTATTTATTTTACCTTTTTTTCTTGTGTCATCGCCCTTTGTGTTAGTGCCCTGCTTTTATGTTCTCTTGCTGTACAGCACTTTTGTTTAGCGAGTGTTGCTTTTAAAGTGCTTTATAAATAAAGTTGATTGATTGATTGATTGATTGACAATAAACTGTGTTGGAAGTCACATATTAATTATATTAAAGGTAAAATATCTAAATCAATTGCAATACTACACAGAGTGAAATATTTGCTGAATCAACCCACGCTATATACTTTGTATCATTCATTAATACTCCCTTACATGATATATTGTACTGAAGTATGGGGAAATACATATAAAACAAACACATATCCAATCTTTATGCTTCAGAAGAGAGCTATTAGAATAATAAACAAAGCTGCTTACAGGGAACCAACAAACCCACTTTTTCTTAAATTAAAAGCTCTCAAGCTGAAAGATCTGGTTGACTTTAAAACTGCAGTAATAATGTTTAAAGTGAAGAATCTATCACTGCCCACAAATATCCAAAAGTTGTTCAAAATAAGGGAGAAACAATATCATTTCAGAGGAACATGTATATTTCAAAAACCTTCAGTGAGAACTACCACCAAGCAACACTGTGTCTCAGTGCAAGGAGTTAGTTGTGGAATGCTTTTGGACCTGAATTAAAATCATGTACAAAGCTTGGACAATTTAAACCAAAACTAAAAGAAGAAATACTCCAAACATATAAACAAGATGACATGGAAAATCACATAAGGATTATCATATTCAGTCTGTGTTGTGTTGTTGCTTAGATTTTTATCACGTTTTGTTTGATTTTTCTCAGATTTTTCTCAGCTTTGTTCTGAATTGTAATCGCTCTTGTTTTTCTTTTGAATTCTTGGATGGAATATGGGTGGACAATATAAGCTGCGGCTTCAGCCCTCACCCATTTCGGATTACTTGTGTTGAACTGTATAATCAGAGGAGTTATTGCTTAATTTGACCTTGAAAGATGTTTTTTTCTTTCCCTTTTGTTATATTATTCTGTTCCTTTCTTTAAATCTTTACTTATAATCTATCCGAAATAAAGACTCATACATTCTTTCATTCATTAAATTGCGGCAGAATAAAAGTGAAACTGAGGTGGGATAATCATAAGAGTTACTGGATGTGGGAGAGCAAGCGCAAATGAACGCTAAAAGGCAAATTAACGACCAGGATGGATGAAAATGGATGAAGCAAGAGCCGCCTGGCAAGCAGTAAGTGACAAATTTGCTTGTTTGTTTACATTGTAACGGATTTTCTGGTTCATATACTTTAAGGATAAGATACCAAGATGCCCAAAACAACAAACACTGACAAAAAAAAACCCAAACCATCCTTTGTGTAAATATGTCCAAAGTCCGCGTTTGACTGAAAATTATTTAATTCAAAATTGCTGCCGTGGCATTATGCAAATTAGATGCATAAATTTACTCCTATCTCAAACGATGGATCATATTCTACATATTTTTAATTGACATTAAGCATTATCTCTTACCACTTTCAAGTTATAGCTTTGGAAATCTCTGACATCTGAACTGAATATTTTCTTGAAAAAACCTTGACCACTAGGGGCTGACGGCACAATGGAGCACCATAGGCAGTCAAACAGTTAAATCTTAATTATTATATTTTTCAAGTCAAATTTTTTGCTTTTCACTTCCTTGTTTATCAGTAACCATAACACCAGAGTGCTATGATTACTGATGTTGTAACGCCCCAAATTATCCAATCAGTACGGAGTCAATCTGAAACCCCACCCACACTTCTAGAAGCCTGGGCATGAGACAGAGCTGTGGCTAAACTTTTATTGACAAGAATTACATATTTTGACTGAGCGATTCCATAGTTGGGGATGCACACCCTCGTAACCTCAGCAGAGCACTTATGAAATCTTTGTGAAGCACTGTGGTGACTGACTGGGCATGTTATTCAATTAGCATGGCCGTGAGGCCGCATATTATCCAATCAGCACTGAGTCAATCCGAACCCTGCCCACACTTCCTGAAGCCAGGGCACGAAGAAACAGCACAGTGACAGAGCGGTGGCTAAACTTTTCTTGATAAAAATTACACATTTTGACTGAGCGACTCCATACTCGGGGATGCACACCCTTGTAAAAGACATAAAATCTTAGGTCAGTCTCAGGAACGGTTCAAGAGATATGGGTAGAACAGACAGACAGACAGAGATTTTGTGAATTTATAGACAGATATTTTCCCCAAAATAAATTCCTGTTTGTTACAGCTGGGAAAATAAGTATTGAACACGTCAACATTTTTCTCATTACATATATATGAGATTCCATTTATGGAAACAGGAACAGAAACTTTCCTGTGGAGCTTTGATGTGTGTGTGCATGTGTGTGTATGTGTGCATGTGTGTGTGTAAGCAACTGATGTGTGTGTGTGAATGGTGCATACGTATGTGGGCATGACTTGTGTGTCTGTGTGTGTGTGGATCTAAAAGATATGTGTATGCTTGCATACACATACACATACACATACACATACACATACACATACACATATGTGCTCCTAATTCCCCTCTGGGTGGTTGAGGATTTGTGTGTTTGCAGACTGTGTTTGACGAGAAGGCGTCGCCTCCTGGGAGCATCTCTCTAGCCCAGGGGTCTGCAACCTTGACCAAACAAAGAGCCTTTTTGCCCCTCGCTGACTAAAACAGAATTAGCTGAGAGTCACAACAGCTGTTTGGCTATTAAAATATTGATTATACTGATTATATAATTTTATATATACAATATATATCAATGAATATACATGAAATGTATTTTATATAGCATTTATTAATTCCTACTACAACAGTGAAGAAAACTGATGGAACTTTTCTTTTATGTGTCACAACAAATGAAAAAGCCAGAGTCTTATGTTATATGGTGCAGTCAGTGTGTAATCTAGTGTAATCCAGGTGTCGGGCATCAAAAAGCAAATATTTTCATTCATACTGGTTATTACTCTTATTAAACACTTACAACAGCCTACAGAAGTTTTTTGAGTTGAGTTATACATAAAAACTTGGAATAGTGAAGGTCCCTCTTCCTGTATATAAAAAAGTAATCTTACAATACAACAAACAAGATTTCTACTTAAAATGTTTAAATAACAATGCATACTATGCAATGATTTTATGATGCATTAAATTTCATAATTTAGATTACAGAAAATATTACACACTGTACCTTTAACTGAAAATAAAACTCTTCACACCGACATTTAAATCCTTCTCATATTTGGGAAAAATAGGCCACTTTGAAATAAATAAACCACAACAAACCAGTTGAAGGCTATCACCAAAAGAGATTTTTTTTTTTTTTTTTTAATACTCTTGTTTAGGTTATGCAGTCATTTGAGGGTGATGTCTTTCTGTTGTTTTTTTTTTTTTTTATCTATCTTTATCCATGTACAGCAATCAGCCTGCATAAAGATAAAACAGAACCAACTGTATTGACTATTAGCATTTAGCCACTTAAAGAGTGACTGGAGGAGATCTGATTTTGATACGCTTCCAAAGAAACTCCAGGCATCGCATTTACTTTTAAGTGATGTTCCCATTTATTCAGCAATCCAAGATCATCTTTGCAGAATTGTTGTAATTCAGCCACATTGGAGGATTTTTGTCATGTTTAGTGAATGATCAGCCTACGAGCAGAATGCAACACCAGAGAACGGCACTCACGACACTGGAAGCACGTTTAAACAGTTTATTAAATTTCAAAAAGAGGAGCACAGCTAGGGAAAACGTCACGCCAGAGGAAAGCAGCATGTGGGGAGAGAGACGAGAGCTGTTAACAGGAGAAGGGAGACAGGAAGGTGGAGAATACAAACTGGCCACTTACGTGGGCTGAGCAGAAAGCCCGACAGAAAATCCCAGCGAGAATAGATGAACCAGCAGGGTGATGCTGGTGGGGAGTTGAGTGGGAATGAGCTGTGAAGTGTCTGACTGGGTGGAGATCAGCAGCTGCAGCGGGGTGAGGATGATGGGGCAGGTGAGCTCACAACAATCCCTGGAGACTCACCGCACAAATGGCAGTAACCTTTAAGAAAGGGAGAGAGAGAGGCTGGATGGTGAGAATTCACCTCAAACACAAATGTACTTAGCTTGTCGTTAACTGAGGCAGTATACCCAATGAGCCAGTGCTGAAGCATTCACTTGATGGTCCTTATAAGCGCTGGCGATGAGGAGGTGGCAGGTGCGTCCACTCACGCAGGTTCAGTAATTACCTGTGAGTTGGGGAAACAGGACGGTAGGGGCTCACGCTCACCTGAATATGACAGTGTCCCCCCCTTCCCCCAAGTAGCACCTCCTGGCGGTCAATTGGGTTTGTCCGGATGGACTCGGTGGTAGGCCCGGACCACCCCTACGTTGTGGAAATGTGATTTTGGATTCCATGGGCTTTCTTCTGGGCCGTAGACCTCCCAGTGCAGGCCCTGGCCCCGACGGCAAACAACCAGAATCCTTTGGACAGTGTAGGTGGTCTGGCTGCCGAGGGTCCGAGGAAGAGGAGGTGACTTGGGGGGGGAACAGAGAGGACTGGCGGAGAGGGGTTTGATGCAGGAGACATAGAAAGTCAGGTGCACTCAGAGGGTCCGTGGGAGCTGTAGGCGGACTGTAGCATCATTGACGATCTTGCTGATGGTGTATGGACCCAAGAAGCGGGGTGAGAGTTTCCTGGAGTCCATCTTGAGTGGTATTTGGTCCACCAATAACAACACGTGCTGTCCGACCACGTACTTCAGAGCTGGGGTCTGCTTTTGGTCAGCGTACTGGCGGTTGCGCTCCATAGAATGGAGAAGGGTGACTCGGGTGGCCCTCCAGAGCTGGTGGCAGCGGCGTGCGTGGGCCCCTACAGATGGCACCGCAACCTTCCTCTCCGCCATGGGTAACGGGGGGGGGGGTGTACCTCATAGAGACCTCGAATGGGATGAGCCCCGTGGGAACGGAAATGGCTGAGTTATGGGCGTACTCCACCCAGGTCAGGTGCATGTTCCATGTCGAGGGGTTCTCGGCTGCTATGCATCTGAGGGCAGTCTCCAAGGACTGGTTGGTACGCTCAGCCTGCCCGTTACTCTGAGGGTTGTAACCTGATGTGAGGCTGACTGAAGTTTCAAGTGTCCGGCAGAAAGACCTCCAAACCTGGGAAGTGACTTTTGGACCCCAGTAAGACACAACGTCCATAGGGATGCCATGCAAGCATATGACATGTGTAGTGATGAGGTCAGTGGCTTCAGAGGCGGAGGGAAGTTTGGGGAGAGGAACCAGGTGGATTGCCTTCGAAAACCGGTCAACAGTGGTGAGAATAGCTGTCTTGCCATGGGAGAGGGGAAGTCCAGTGCAATGTGTGACCAATGTTGACTAGGAATGGGTAGATGATGCAGCAAGCCAGCAGGGGGTGAGGAGTTAGACTTACTGCGTGCGCAGGTCTCGCATGCCTTGACATAGTCATGCATGTCCTTCCACAACATGGGCCACCAGAACACTCGTCGGGCCAGGTCTATGGTGCAAATGATCCCAGCGAAGTGGCTGGTGTGACCCCGATGGATGACATCACTGCGGAGGGTGGCAGGCACAAACAGGCAGTTTCTCGGGCACCCTGCTGGTTCGGGTTCCAGACATTGGGCCTGTCAGACCTGCCACTCGATATCCCAGGTAAGGGTTCTGAGGATGCTAAAAGGTGAAATAATAGGCTGGGAGAGGGACGGGGGGACTGCATGGTCACAGCAAAATTGGTGGGAGAGAGCGTCCTGTTTGGTGTTTCGTGAACCAGGCTGGTATGTGATGGTGATATTGAATCTGAGAAAAAATAGAGCCCAGCGGGCCTGCCTGGCATTTAGTTGGCGGGCTGACTGGAGGTACTCAAGATTCCTATGGTCAGTCCACACAACTATGGGATGGACCGCTCCCTCCAGCCATTGTCTCCACTCCTCCAGGGCCAATTTAATGGCAAGGAGCTCTCGATCCGCTACGTTGCAATTCTTCTCAGCTGGCATGAGCCATCAAGAGAAAGACGCACATAGGTGGAACGTCTGGTCTGAGGTCAAGCAGTGCGAGAGGACAGCGCCCACCCACAAGTCAGAAGCATCTACCTCCAGGGTGAACTGGAGCTGTAGGTCGACCTGAGCCAAGATTGGAGTTTTTGAGGACAGGCGCTTTTATTTGGAAAAAGCCTGTTCTGCCACCTCGGACCAGAGAAATGGCTCTTTAATGGAGGTCAGCTGTATAAGAGGCTCTGCTACCCCACTATAGTTCCTGATGAACCTGCGATAAAAGTTTGCAACCCCCAAGAATCGCTTAAGCTCCTTGCAGGAGTGGGATGTATGCCAATCTAGCAAAGCCTTCACCTTGGCAGGGTCGGCTCTCAGCTCCCCCTCTACCACAATAAACCCCAGGAAGGAGGTGGAGCTGGTGGAGAACTCACATTTTTCTGCTTTCACGTAAAGTTGGTTCTCCAAGAGCTGTTGTAACACAGCCCTAACATGGATTTTGTGTTCCTCTGGTGAGCGCGAAAAAATGAGAATATCGTCAAGGTAGACGAAAACAAATTGATTCACCATATCGTGAAGGACGTCATTAATGAGTCACTGTAAGATGGCAGGAGCATTGGTGAGCCCAAAGGGCATCACTAAATACTCAAACTGCCCCAAATGAGTTTTAAAGACTGTCTTCCAGTCATCCCCCTGGCAAATACGGATTAAATGATATGCATTGCGCAAATCAAACTTGGAAAACACCCGCGCCCACTGAAGGAGCTCAAATGTGGAGTTTATCAGAGACAGAGGATATTTATCTTTAATAGTAATGGCGTTTTTTTTCTCTGTAATCAATGCATGAACGCAGAGATCCGTCCTTCTTTCCAAAAAAAAAAAAAGAAACTTGCCCCAAGAGGAGCCAAGGAAGGCTGAATGAGGCTGGCATTCAACAAGTCTTTGATATGTCTCTCCATTGCCTCCCTCTCCGGACCAGAGATGCTATAAAGCTGGCTGGACGGCAGCCACATACCCAAGAGGAGATCTATAGCACAGTCGTAAGAGCGGTGAGGTGGAACAGAGCACGCTCTCGACTTGCTAAAGACCTCCCCAAGGTCATGGTAGACCTCAGGTACGAGGGTGATGTCCGGGGGCTCAACCGGAGAGGAGGAAATGGGCAGAGAAGGTCAACACTCGGCTGAACTTAAACATGATGCCAAACAAAATGGACTCCCGGAGGAAATGGAGTTTTGTGCCCAGTTTATGATGGGCTTATGCCTCCGGAGCCAAGGATAACCCAGAATTGCCGAGGAGGATGAATTTAGGAAAACGAGGAACGATAATTCCTCTTGGTGGCTCCCAGAAAGAAGGACAGAGATCGGCGTTGTGTGTTCCGAGACTATAGTGATTTTTTTTTTTGCCCAATAGGGTGGTAGCATTCACAGGAGTGGGCAATTTGGAAGTGGGAATACCCATCTCCCGAACGAGCTGGGAGGAGACAAAATTCTGCCCTGCCCCTGAATCCAGTAATGCCGTAACCATCTTCTTGAACCCCAGCAATTGAATAAGGGCCAAAATAGAGAAACTATCGAGGGGATAAAAGTGAGTCCCGCCCATCAGACCCCCCACGGCTACTGACGGGCTGCGTCTTTTTGGCACCAGGGGGCAGTCGTCCAGTCTGTGTTTTAAAGAGCCACAGTACATGCACGCACCAGCCCTCCTCCACCACTGGCACTCTTCCCGAGTCAGCCGAGACCGGCCGAGCACCATCGGTTCGGAGAACGGGTCGGCGCTCCCTGTGTCAGTAGCCGAAACGGGCACCCGCATGAAGGACGGGCGAGAGGACGGTTTATGCTCCTTCGCATGCTCGTGGCACCAGTTATCCAAACCAACTGCATGATCAATAAGACCGTCCAGAGAGGAGGGAACAGTGTAAACCGCCAGGTCGTCGTGGGGGTGGGGGTTTAAACCATGGAAAAAGGCGCTGCGTAATGCAACTTCATTCCATCCAGAGTCCACTGCTTCGACCCAAAACTCCACTGAGTAGTCGGCTATGGACCGACTTCCCTGGTGGAGAGGTAACAGGTGGCCCATTATGTTCCCCTCATTCTCTGTACGGTCAAAAGTGCGGGAAAACTCTGCCACAAATTGATCAAAGGTGTAATCGGACACCCCCCCCCCCGGGCTGTCAAGAATGGACCGAGCCCAACTAAGAGCCCGATCCTGGAGCAGGAGGGTCAAAAAATGAATTTTTGACATCTCATCCGGGTACTCCTGTCCCACCTGGCCTAGGTATAGCCGTACGTGACAAAGTCCTTGCATTTCCCCACCTCCCCTGCATACGGAGCAGGCGGGGGAACAGAAGTGGTATGGCGTACAGCTGAAGAAACTGGGGCAACAGGTGGAGCGGGGGAACCTGAGTGAGACATGTGAGCCAAATGTTCGGTGACCGTGCTCAGTTGCTGCATAATTGTTTGCAGCTGTTGTGTGAGGACAGCCACCTGCCTCTCAGTGGCGTCTAGGCGATGGAGAGCGGAGTGTTCCACTGATGCTGCATTCGCTGAGCTTGCATTCTGGCTGGCTCGTTCTGTCATGTTTAGTGTATGATTAGCCCACGAGAAGAATGCAACAACAGAGAAAGGCACTCACGACACTGGAAGCACGTTTAAACAGTTTATTAAATTATTTATCTTTTGTTCTAATTAAAGACAAAAATAGAATAGAAAGGAGATGTGTTTACCTTCTTAACATGTTTCGACTGTACACTGCAGCCTTCGTCAGAAGAGTCAGCTGATTGCTGCCAGGTGACATTTATCAGCTGACTTTCGTAGGCGGGGCCAGCTCAGCAGATCTGTCAGATCCACCGAGTCGGCCCTGCCTTCTGCCGTCAGATGGTCTCTGGAGAATGTGAATAAATAATTAAAAGAAGACAAAATGAACCTACTTGAGCTAGTTCATTAAATTTCAAAAAGAGGAGCACAGCGAGGGAAAATGTCACTCGCCAGAGGAAAGCAGACTGTGGGGAGAAAGATGAGAGCTGTTAACAGGAGAAGGGAGACAGGGAGGTGGAGAATACAAATTGGCAACTAATGTGGGCCGAGCAGAAAGCCCGACAGAAAATCCCAGTGAGAATAGACGAACCAGATGGGTGACGCTGGTGGGGAGTTGAGGGGGAAGGAGCTGTGAAGTGTCTGACCGGGTGGAGATCAGCAGCTGCAGCGGGGTGAGGGTGATGGGGCAGTTGAGCTCACAAAAATCCCTGGAGACTCGCTGCACAAATGGCAGCAACCTGGAAGAAAGGGAGAGAGAGAGGATGAATGGCGATAATTCACCGTAAACACAAATGTACTTAGCTTGTCGTTAACTGAGGCAGTATACCCAACGAGCCAGTGCTGAAGCTTTCGCTTGATGGTCCTTATAAGTGCTGGCAATGAGGAGGCGGCAGGTGCGTCCACTCACGCAGGTGCAGTAATTACCTGTAGAGCCGGGGAAACAGGACGGAGGGGGCACGTGCTCACCTGAATATGACAATTTTCAAGCATGAACCGCCTTTTTAAGGTCATGCCACAGCATCTCATTCGGATTAAGGTCAAGACTTTGACTAGACCACTCCAAAGTCTTTATTTTGTTTTTCTTAAGCCATTCAGAGGTGGACTTGCTGGTGTGTTTTGAATCATTGCCTCGCTGCAGAACCCAAGTGCGCTTCAGCTTGAGGCCACCAACAGATGGCCGGACATTCTCCTTCAGGATTTTTTGGTAGACAGCAGATTCATGGTTCCATTTACCACACCAAATCTTCCAGATGCTGAAGCAATAAACCAGCCTCAGACCATCACGCTACCACCACCATATTTTACTGTTCGTATGATGTTTCTTTTCTGAAATGATGTGTTATTTTTATGCCAAATGTAATGGGACACACACTTTCCAAAAAATTCAACTTTTGTTTCATCAGTCCACAGAGTATTTTCCCAAAAGTCTTGGGGATCATCAAGATGTTTTCTTGCAAAACAGACACGTCTTTATGTTCTTCTTGCTCAACAGTGGTTTTTGTCTTGGAACTCTGCCATGCAGCCAGTTTTTGTCCAGTCTTTTTCTTATGGTGGAGTCATGAATACTGACCATCAGGCTACAGTTTGTCCGGCTGAGCAGTATCTTGTCTGTTGTGGTGGATAGTGATATAGGAGCTCCACAGGGGACTATGCTTTATCCTTTTCTCTTCACCTTATAAACCACCGACACAGACACACAACACTGAGTCATGCCACCTACAGAAATTCTCTGATGACTTGGTTATTGTAGGGTGTATAAGAGGTGGAGAGGAGGGGGAGTACAGGGCACTGGTACCCAAATTTGTGGAATGGACCGAGCAGGATTGTTATGATCAGCTGAGCGCCCGCTCCCCCTCCCTTCCTGCGAGACTTTCCCCGGCTCCACAGGTCATCATCTCTCCTGTGTGAGTAGATGAACCTGCTGCCTCTTCTCTGCCAGCACTGAAAAGGACCAGTTTGTGAACGCTCCAGCGCTGGCTCGTTGGGTATACTGCTTAAACAGCAAGTATGTTTATGTCTCGCTTTCTGAGGAACATTACTCTAATTCCTCTTCTCCTCTTTTCTCCTCCAGGTTGCTGCCATCTTCATGGTGCATCTCTGGGGTTTGTTGTGCACTCACCTGCCCCATCATCTTCATCAACACTTCAGCTGCCTTATTCCTTCTGGTCAGACACCTCACCCAGCTCCACTCCTGCCCTACTAGCATCCTCTCCACTTGTTCACCTTTTCCCTGCACGGTTCCGCTGCCAGGCTTGCTGCTCATCCCACGTGAGTGTTATCATATTTTCCCCTTGCCCAATTGCCCTCCGTTACTAATCAGCTCTTGTCTCCCTTTACAGTCCTCCTCTGTGTGCTCATTTGGATCAATAAATTGTGGTTACACAGCTTCTCTGTGTTGTGTGAGTGATTTCTCTGGTGTTTTTAACTGCACGGGAACTGATCATTCTTTCAATATGACAAAGTGCGCTTCAGCTTGATGTCATGAACAGATGGCTGGGCATTCTCCTTCAGGATTTGTTGGTAGACAGCAGAATTCATGGTTCCATTTACCACAGCAAGTCTTCCAGGTCCTGAAGCAGCAAGACAGCCCCAGACCATCACATTACTACCACCCTATTTTACTGCTGGCATGATGTAACTTTTCTGAAATGCTGTGTTACTTTTACGCCGGATGTAATGGGACACACACCTTCCAAAAAGTAAAACTTTTGTCTCTTCAGTCCACAGAGTATTTTCTCAAAAGTCTCGGGGATCATCAAGATGTTTTCTGGCAAGACTGACACAAGACTTTATGTTCCTTTTGCTGAGCAGCGGTTTTCATCTTGGAACTCTGCCATGAAGGCCATTTTTGCCGAGTCTCATTCTTATGGTGGAGTCATGAACACTGACCTTAACTGAGGAAAGTTAGGCCAGCAGTTCTTTGGATGTTGTTGTGGGGTCTTTTGTGACCTCTTGGATGAGTTGTTGCTGCGCTCTTGGGGTAATTTTGTTCCACTGGCCACTCCTGGGAGGGTTCACCACTGTTCCATGTTTTTGCCACTTGTGGATAATGGCTCTCACTGTGGTTGGCTGGAGACCCAAAGCTTTAGAAATGGCTTTATAACCTTTTCCAGACTGATAGATCTCAATTACTTTGTTTGAATGAATGAATGAATGAATGAACCATGTAGGTTTGGATTTTTTTTTTACCATTAATAATAAACACCTTCATTTAAAAACTGCATTTTGTGTTTACTTGTGTCATCTTTGTCTAATATTTAAATTTGTTTGAGGATCTGAAACGTGTGACAAAGACACAAAAAATGAGAAATCAGGAAGGGGGCAACCCACTGTATACGCCATCCTGGCCATAACTGACCTCGGCACATCACAAAGTGCATTTAGTTAAATAAAAAATGAACTGTCAAACACTTCAGTGCATAAACCCCCCAAGGAAAGATTGATAACATTAACAAGCATTAACAAACCCACAGATCGTGGGTTCGATCCCAGCCCCCGACCAACAGTGAGCTGTGTGGAGTTTGCATGTTCTCCCCGTGTTGCGCGGGTTTACTCCGGGATTTCTCCGGTTTCCTCCCGCACACCAAAAACATGTAGGTTTAGGGCGCTCACGCACGCAGCGACCAGCAGCCGGTGGCTTGTCACCAGACTGCAAACCAAGTCTACCTACGGGTACAAATAATAACAAAAAAAAAACAAAAACATTGCACATCTACTCTTGTGGTTTCTTTTGCTTTAAATCACCATATGTGCGAGTCAGAAACTCTTTTTATAACTACACATTCCATCGCACACACATATCAGTAAACCAGAAAGTTCTAGTAGAGTTAAGGATGCAAAAAGCACCCACTTAAAAACTTGAGTAATGAATTGTCTTGAAGATTTGAGGGTTTTCTCCAAAACTGAAACAATTTTCTTTTTGTAATTAAAGTTTTTATTGACTTTATACAAGATGGTACTACACATACTGATCTTCCAAGTATCACATCAGTCTCCAAAAAGGGTTAATAAATCGGGAAAAAAAATTATATATATATATACTGTATACAGTATGTGGGTGATTACAAAGCAAGGGTATCAGTGAGGGAAGGCAATAACCCCCCAGAAAAAAAGAAAGAAAAAAAAAACAGGGAAAGAGAGAAAGACAGGCCTTCATTAAGAGATTGAATTGTTAGCCAAAGAAATAAAATTCCAAAAGTCTCTCCACATTGGTCCCTTAGTGTGATTTCCATCAGTCCTCCTATTTAACATGGACTCATATGAGGCAGTCTTTATCATATAGCTAACCCATTCTTCCATTCTAGGGGGTTCGACTGATTTCCAGTGAGAAAGTATAGTTCTGGCTGCTGTAGTTAGTCCAGTCATGACCACAGAGAATTCTTCTTTCGATAAAATAGGTACTTGGGATTTGTCTCCAAGTAGACACATTCTTGGTGACAATGGGAGCGTCTTGCCCAACCACTCACCCATATGCCTGAGATTTTTAGTCCAAAAAGGCTGAACAAATGGGCAATCCCAGATACAGTGCAAAAAAGTTCCTTTTTCTTTCTTACATTTCCAGCATAGATTATTATTTAACAGACCCATCCTATGTAGTCTTACTGGCGTCCAATAGTATCTATGCATTATTTTGTACTGTATAAGTTTACTTCTGGCTTCCCTTACATATTTCCCACTATCTGACAAAATGTTTAACCACTCTTCTTCACTCATTATACAATCCAGGTCTTCCTGCCACATTCTTCTCAAGCTGTCACATCTGTTACTAAGTAGACCATTAATTAGTCTGTAAAAAGCAGATGCATGAAGACATTTCAATGGTAATTTAAAAAAATCTATGATAGGGTTACAGTCCTTATACTAATTCATTGATGTCAGACAGCTCCTAATTTGGAGATACTTCCAAAAGTGACCTTTCCCTGTAAGAGTATATTTCTTGAGCAAATCTGTATAAGACATGAGCACACCATCTTGGTACAGGTCATTCACCTGGCGTATGCCACCAAGGTGCCACGTTTTCCAGTATAATGGTGTTTTCCCAATAATAATTGCTGGATTATACCATAAAGATGAGTAGGATTGGCTAAGGTGTGGGATCTTTAACATCCTATGTATTCTGATCCAGACCTCTTTTGAATGAGATAAGATAGGGTTCAGGGATCTATGTTGGGACTGGGAAACACTATCTATAGGAGTAAACGGACAGCACATTTCAGCTTCAATGTCAACCCAATCCAATTTACTGTGTCTGCCTAAGTGTTTTGCTAATTTGGTCATTCCAAATGAGATATGATATAGCCTCAGGTTTGGTAACCCCAGGCCTCCTTTATCCTTTGGCCAACACAGTTTATTCATACCAATCCTTGGTCTCTTCCCCTCCCACAGAAATTCTTTAATTATGAAGTCATATTGTTTAAAAAACTGTGGTGATATGGCAATTGGCAACATCATTGTTATATAATTGAGCTGGGGTGCAACAACCATTTTAACAACAGTGATCTTGCCCCATAATAAGAGTTTTAATTTCCCCCACTTATCTAACTTAATTTTAATTTTCTGTAACATAGGCTCGAGATTCAGACTGGGGACATCTTCGATATTCCGGCTTAGCTTTATACCTAAGTATGACATTCCATTTGACACCCATTTGAAGTTAAAGCCAGACACTGAGCTAGGATGGCATGTACCAGAAATAGGCATAGCTTCTGATTTCTTCCAGTTAATTTTGTATCCTGATAGTTTAGAATAAGACTGAATAGTTGTCATTAAATGTGGTAAAGAGTTCAAAGGATCTCTAATTAATGTCAGAACATCATCTGCATACAGTAATAATTTATGTTCTTTCCTCCCTCCCACCACTCCCTTAATATTTCCGTCTGATCTGATGGCAATAGCAAGTGGTTCAAGTACAATGTTGAAAAGTAAGGGGGACAGTGGACAACCTTGTCTGGTACCTCTCGAAAGGTCGAAGAATGATGAAATCATCCCATTAGTTGTTAAGGCTGCCTTGGGATTTTTGTATATTATCTTAATCCAATTAATAAAAACTGGTCCAAAGCCAAACTGTGTTAACGTATAAAGCAAAAATTCCCATTCCACTCGATCAAAAGCCTTTTCGGCGTCAAGTGAAATGGCTACATTCGGGTCCTGGTTTGAATGATTAAGCCAGATCAGATGTAATAATTTTCTCATATGGTCTGTAGAAGATCGATTTTTCATAAATCTGGCCTGGTCTGAATGAATTATATTAGGGAGTACTCTCTCTAAGCGAAGGGTAAGAATCTTTGTAAGAATTTTGCAGTCCACGTTTAATAAACTTATGGGTCTATAATTACAGGGTTCTGTTGTGTCTTTATCTTTTTTAGGGATTACTGATATTAAGGCTTCATTAAATGATGGTGGGAGGAATCCTAATATGAATTCCTCATTGTAGACTTCCAATAACTTTGGGGCTAATATTTCAATGTATTGTTTATAATATTCTACTGGGAATCCATCCATGCCGGGTGATTTCCCTGTTTTCATCTGTGATACTGCCATCCTAATCTCCGCCTCTGTTATAGGATTATCTAAAAGTTCCACATATTCATCGGCTAATTTTGGTAGAGTGATATTAGAAAAAAAATCATTGATGTCGTTTGGATTTAAGTGGCCTTGTGATGTATAAAGTTCCCTATAAAATTGTTTAAATACATCATTTATTTCTTTACTAGATGACACCAGGGTATTCCTCTTCTTAATTATTGGTATCATATTGTAGGAGTTCTGTTGTTTAAGTTGCCTACTAAGCAGCTTGCCTGTTTTCTCTCCCTCCTCATAGAAAGTTGCTCTGAGTCTAAATAAGGCATATTCAGCTTTTTTATTATAAATTTCCTGCAACTGGAATTTAAATTTACATATATCTTGAAATAATTTATCTGAAAAATGTCTTGATAATACTATTTCCAATTTTCTAATTTGATATTCCAGATCCTTGATTTTATCCCTATTTTCATTTTTCTTTTTTGATGCCTGTCCTATAATTTTCCTCCGGATAAATGCTTTACATGCTTCCCATTCAGTGGCTCTTGAGCCCGTAGTACCTAAATTAAGCTCAAAGTAATACTTGAGTTCTTCCTTCATCGTCAGGTTAAATGTTTCATCATGTAAAAGTGATGTATTTAACCTCCATCTGCCTTTTCTATCCTTGTCAATATCAATGTCAATACATAACTCTATAGCTGCGTGATCTGACAGGGCCATTGCATTTATTTTACTCTCAATTACAGATTTTACAATATTACTTGAAATTAGAAAAAAGTCTATCCTGGAATATGATTTCTGGCAGTGGAAGAAGAAGGTGTACTCCCTCCCCTTCGGATTTACCAGTCGCCAAATATCCACCAAGCCCACATCTTCACACAGCATATGTAATGCAGCCCTATCCTTTGAAGTTGTCAATCCACTGAATTTACTGTTACCCAAAAATACATCCATCACTTGGTTGAAGTCACCTGCCAATATAATTTGACCCTCTGTTTCCCCTAAAATTTTGTTCACTTCATTAAAAAAAATTGGGTCTTCTTTATTAGGTGCATATATGTTACACAACACCATTTTTATTCCATTAATAATTGCCTCAATACAGACCATTCTGCCTTCATTATCCTTATGTTCTTTGACCAAAACAAAACCCATTTTTTTATTTATTAGAATACAAACCCCATTCCTCTTGCTTGAGTAGGAGCTATGAAAAACCTGGCCCACCCAGCCCCATTTCAATTTGTCTGCCTCCTCTCCCTTAAAATGGGTCTCTTGAATGAAAGCTATATCTACTTTATTATGTTTGAGATATAAGATAAGATAAGATAAGATAAGATAAACCTTTATTAGTCCCACAACGGGGAAATTCCAGGATTGCAACAGCACAGGGATAGCAACACTCAGAGCAACAATCAGAAGGCAAGAAAAAAAAACAAGCAAGCAAGAGCAGCTAATATACATATGTACATATTACTATAAAATATATATATATACACACACACACACAGACACAGTGCAGAGCATTGTAGCTGGATGGAATAAATATATGAATATATGAACACACAGTGCAGAGCATTGTAGCTAGATGGAATAAATATGTAAATATATAAACACCCACAGTACGGAGCATTGCAGCTAGGTGGAATAAATATGCAAGTATATAAACACACACAGTGCGGAGCAATGTAGCTAGATGGAATAATATGTAGATATATAAAAACACAGTGCGGAGCATTGTAGCTAGATGGAATAAATATGTAAATATATAAACACACACAGTGCAGAGCATTGTTGCTAGGTGGGATGAAACAGCATAACCGTCTACTTAGTTATCCTACATGGTATGATTATGTGCCCATACATATTCTCACCCTCCATAGAGACCGGTATGTTCCTAGTTGTATGCCGGAGGGGACCATTGTGTAAGTCTATTGCATCTTTTGCATTCAAAAAAAAAACTATTAGTTTGTTACGTCTTTTTGCTATCTCTGCGAGCAGCCCTGCTTAGGTTGTACAGTCTGACAGCCGTTGGTAGGAAGGACCTACGAAACCTCTCGGTTGTGCACCTGGGATGATGTAGTCTGCTGCTAAATGAGCTCCTCAGTGCATCCAGTATGTCCTGCATAGGGTGGAACTCGGACTCCAGCAGAGATGACAGTTTAGCCACCGTCCTTCTCTCTCCTATCTCCTCCATCGGATCAAGGCGCTGCCCCAGGACAGAGCTAGCTTTCTTAATCAGTTTGTTCAGTCTCTTCCTATCGGCTGCAGTAATGCCACTGCCCCAGCAGACCACTCCAAAAGTGATGGCTGATGCCACCACCGTGTCATAGAATGTCTTCAGCAGCGCCCCTTGTACACCAAAAGACCTGAGTCTCCTCAGCAGGAACAGCCTGCGCTGTCCCTTCTTGTAGAGTGCGTCAGTATTGTGTGACCAGTCTAGTTTATTGTTCAGATGAATACCCAGGTACTTATAGGATGTCACCATCTCGATGTCTGTTCCCTGTATATTTACTGGTGCTGTGAGGGGCTGCCCATGCCTGCGGCAGTCCACCACCAGCTCCTTAGTTTTCCTCGCGTTGATCTGGAGGCAGTTCCGATGGCACCAGTCCACAAAGTCCTGGATAAGCCCTCTGTACTCAGCTTCATCTCCGTTGGAGATGAGACCAACGATCGCAGAGTCATCAGAGAACTTCTGTAGATGGCAATGTGTTGTGTTGTGTGAGAAGTCCGCAGTATAAAGAGTGAACAGGAAGGGAGCCAGCACCGTTCCCTGGGGGGCCCCCGTGCTACTGATGATCGTGTCGGAAACACAGTCCCGGGTTCTCACAAACTGAGGCCGGTTCGTGAGGTAGTCCAGGATCCATGATGACAGGTGCTGGTCCACCCCTGCACGCAGCAGCTTGTCCTTCAGGATCATCGGTTGGATGGTGTTTAAAGCACTGGAGAAGTCAAAGAACATGATCCTCACCATATTCCCGGGCTTCTCCAGGTGGGACAGAGAACGGTGAAGGAGGAAGATCACCGCATCCTCCACCCCAATGCCATGCTGGTAGGCGAACTGGAGTGGATCCATCGCTGGTTCCACCAGGGGGCGGAGATGAGCAAGGAGCAGTCTCTCCAGGGTCTTCATCAAGTGGGACGTCAAGGCCACCGGTCTGTATCTGTTCAGGTCTTTGGGGTGGGAAGTTTTTGGTACAGGTACCACACAAGATGTTTTCCACAGCTGTGGTACCCTCCCCAGTTTCAGGCTCATGTTGAAGATATACGTCACAATCCCACACAGCTGGTCTGCACAGGACTTGAGGAGCTTTGCGCTGATGCCGTCTGGTCCCGACGCCTTCCTCGCCTTGATCTTCCTCAGCTCCGTCCTCACCTGGGTCTTGGTCAGGGTCAGGATGGGGGGCTGTGTGTTGGGAGTGGGGGGGGGGTGTCGGTGGAGTGGGGAGTGGGCAGCAGGACTTGATTTCTTAGAGGCAGCAGTGGTTGTTGTGCAGACAGGGGGGAGGGTGGTTGGTCAAATCTATTGAAAAACAGATTCAGGTTGTTCGCCTGAATTTAGAATTTAGGATCCCCACAGCCATTAATGTTCCAGCTGATATATTTAACGAAATTATTAGCCATGTATTTGGTTAAAAGCATGAATATTCATGATAGGGGACTGGCTACCTGATGTCCTACTATAGCCAATATCCCACTTTAAAACTAGCATCTTACTTATGATAATACTAGCAGTTATTTCCCTAGTTATTTCAATCAGTACCATACCCTTATCAAAACACATATTAATATAGACTTGAACATTTTTGAACTAAATACCTCTGAACATCTGAGGTAAGAAACAAAAATAATAAAAACTTAAATGGACTTCAAACGACATTAACAGGGGCATAAGGTCCCTGCTCCTTAGTAACAACTCAAAAATATCAAACAAAAACAAAAACAAAAACATCTTGGACCGTGGAGTATCGCTCACCCGGCCACTAGGTGTCTCCTCTGGCCTTGGCTCAGGCGGCACAAAAGTAAATCCTCACCCCCCCGCCCCACCACCATCACCAATTCAACAACATAATATTAAATCTATTACCCATTGAATGTCATTGGTCCACGCTATATGCATAATGGTATACAGATTCATTCATGCCTAGTAAAATTCTCCTCGATATATTGTTCAGCATCCCTTGCATCGGTAAAGCTGCAGCTCTTCCCTTCCCATGTAAAGCGCAACGTAGCTGGATATGTCAGCTTGTATCTTACGTTATGGAGCTGCAGAGATTTCCTCGTTGCCGTGAAAGTTTTCCTCTTTAACGCCAGTTCTCTAGCAACATCCGGGAACACCGATAATTTCAGCTTCTCCCATTTAATTCCGCGTTTCTCTCTCGCCATGGTGATCACTTTCTCCCTCGCCGATTGTCGTAGAAATCTAATGAGCACCGGTCTGGGCGGCTGGTCCCCGGCTGGTCTGGGGGCCGCTGTCCGGTGTGCTCTCTCCACCTCAAATTCTCCATCTACGTCAATGCCGAGCCCTTCGCATAAGATTTTCTTCACGCATGCTTCCATCGTGCCGTTTGTTCCGTACGTTTCCTTCAGACCCACAAGTCTCACGTTATTTCTCTTAGAGTGGTTTTCCAGCTCCTGTAGGCGGTTCTGTAATATTTCCATCTTTTTATCGCAGACTTCATTGTCGTTCACTAGTGGTGTAGAGGATGCATTCAAAGATGAGACTGAGTTTATTTCTCAGGATCAGTTTTATTAACAGGTCACATCCTCTATCAAATCTCCAAAAGCAGAAGAGGTAGAACAATCACATCACACTGTTCTTATACTCTGCAGAAGTCACACAACCTAAGTCACGTGGTGCTTATGCAAACATACAGTCCCAATGTCTCCTTGTTCTTCTCCCATTGTCTCTCATCCTTCGATGTTCCGGGGTTCCCCCTGGGACATCCTTGTCGAGACAAAAGCCCGACTTCACATCTCCTTGTCATCTCCTGTAGCTCTCTGCAGACCCAGACCTTCTTTGTCCTCTTGAGACGTGAAGCCCTCAATACACATACAGTCATGCATATGTGGGAAATATGGGTTCAATATATGCGCGATATAACCCCCCCCCCCAAATGTCTAGTCAAGGACAAAGTACCCCTGAGATGCATAGTGGAGAATATCACCTCATATCACACAAAACAGAAAATAGCACAACATATCACAACTCCAATTGCTTGGGCTTTAACCTCCTGCCATATCTACTGTAAGCAGGCTTCGCTCCGTCTGCAGCAGTTCCTTGCACCTGTGAATCAGAGTCATTAGTGCGTCCCTGTGAAAGCTTGGAACAGCATCTCCTTGGCGGCCCGCCGCGGCGGAGGGCCCTGGCCAACGGCACTTGTTCATCAGCCAAAACAAAAGCGGGTTTGAGTCTGTTAATGCAGACCAACTCCTTTCTGTCACCCAAATCAAGCAAAAAATGCTTTTCCCCGGTCTCCAACACTCGGAAAGGCCCGTCATAAGGCGGTCTCAGCCCCAGCCTTTGAGCATCGTGTCTGACAAAGACAAACTCTGCATTTTTTAGAGCTTTAGGCACAAAAACGCGCGGGAAATGTGATGAACTGGGCCAGGGAGGGTGTGTGATCCCGTGTCGCTCTGCAACAGCTGAGCGGGGGGGCAATTTGGCGCGGGGTTGTCTGGAAGGAACTCGCCCGGCAAACGGAGGGGTTGAGCGAAAACTAGTTCAGCCGGAGAGGCTTGCAAATCTTCCTTAGGTGCAGAACGCAATCCTAATAAAACCCATGGAAGTTTATCCACCTAATTTGTGTCCGTAAGAGCTGCTCTGAGAGCTGCTTTCAATGACCTATGAAAGCGTTCGCACAAACCGTTAGCCTGGGGGTTATACGTGGTAGTGCGGTGAATTTTCACCCCCAGGCTGTGAGCCATGGATGACCAGAGCTCGGAAACGAATTGGGGACCTCTGTCCGACGTTATGTCCAATGGGGCTCCAAAACGTGCGACCCAAGCCATTAAGAATGGGCGCGCAATGTCTGCTGCTGTAGTTGACGCCAGAGGAACCACTTCTGGCCAGCGCGTGGTGTGGTCCACCATCGTCAAAAGATGTGTGAACCCCTGCGACAACGGGAGGGGTCCCACCAAGTCGACATGCACATGATCAAAACGTTTAGCCGGGATGTGAAAAGGCTCCAGAGGGGCTCTAGTGTACTTGTGTATTTTAGCTCGTTGACACGCTACGCAGGCTGCGGCCCATTCTTTGACCTGTTTACGCAACCCCGGCCAAACGAATTTTTCCCCCACCATTTTGATCGATGTGCGCACCCCCGGATGCGCCAGAGAATGAATTGAGTCAAAAACGCGGCGGCACCATGCAGCTGGGACCACGGGGCGGGGGCGCCCCGTGGAGACATCGCAGATTAGAGGGGGCGCACCTATTTGCTGCACCCTGTGCTCCAGCCTTAACCCTGTTGGTCCAGACTGGAGCGCGCGCACATCCGCGTCGCCAACCTGCTCCGCGGCCATGGCTGCGTAATCTAAACCCACGCAGACCGGGGCTGCGAGCGCCTCGGCGCCACAAGCCCGGCCCGCGGCCACGGCCGCCGAGTCTGCCCCCTGGGGGCCTGGCGTTGCAATTGCGCGCGAAAGACAATCTGCCACCACATTATGTTTGCCCGTGACATGTTGAATATCGGTGGTGAACTCCGAAATCGCGGCCAGCTGTCTTTGCTGTCGGCCCGACCAAGGCTCTGAAATCTTGGCCATCGCAAATGTTAACGGTTTGTGGTCTACAAACCCGGTGAAACGGCGCCCTTCCAGCCAGAACTGAAAATGGCGGATGGCCAAATGCAGGGCCAACAGCTCCCTATCGAACGCGCTGTATTTCCACTCATTGCCGCGCAATGTTTTGCTAAAAAACTCGAGCGGTTGCCAGCTCCCCGCTACCAGCTGCTCAACGACCGCCCCAACTGCTACGTCGGAAGTGTCCATGGTGAGCGCCAAGCGAGCCATTGGCACTGGGTGTGCCAACAAAACGGCGTTCGCCAGGGCTGATTTGACCTGGGAGAAAGCGCGCTCCTGCTCCGGGGACCACTCGACCTTATTTGCAGGTTTTTGCTTTTTAAGTGCCGCGTACAGTGGGTGCATGAGCTGTGCTGCGCTGGGGAGGAAACGATTATAAAAATTAACCATTCCCAAAAATTCTTGCAATGCTTTGACCGTCTGAGGTTGGGGAAACTCTGTTATTGGGCGTATTTTATCGGGCAGTGGGACTGCTCCTTCTGGAGACACGCGATGCCCCAAAAAATCAATTTGCGTCACTCCGAACTGGCATTTCGCTGGGTTAATTATTAACCAGTGCTCTGTCAGCCTCTGAAAAACCGCTGTGAGATGGCGTTCGTGTTCGTCTTCGGATGTGCTGGCTACCAAAATATTAGTAGAGTCATTTTTGGGGGTTTCGTGACCAACCTCCCAGGACCTTTTTTTCTCACTGGATTTAGCATTCTAGACCCATTTTAATGAAAATAAGCTCCCATGTACCTCCCAAAAATTACGGGAAACCTTTTTTTTGCCCAAAATTCAAAATGTCCACCAAAATGCATACCACCACCTATATCTCAGTAACTAATTCAGCTAGGAGGTAGATTTTGGTGTCTAGACATAGGTTTTTGGGGTCAAGCATTCCATTAATGCCTTTAGTTTACTTGTGAAACAAACCCATCACGATGAAATCCAATATGGCCGCCAATATGGCCACCGATTAACATTTTTTTTGTTTCTTGACTACTAAGGCACCTAGAAAGCTGATGTTGGTGTCAAAACAGAGGTTTAAGGGGTCATACTATCTGTTTATTCCAATAAAAGTGTGTTTAAATGATTACATAATCGAGAAATCCAAGATGGCGGCCGGCTGTCATTTTCACATGCAATGGACTTTTTCATATCCGTCACCAAATGAGCTAAAAATGTCAAATGAGGTATCCTTACATTCATTTTTAATAATTATTAGAAAGCTCCTGCATTGATTCAGTGATTTCACTGAGGAACACTTGGGTAATCCCCTTAGGATTCCCGGAATCCTATGCTTGATTCATTGATTCCTTTTTGCATAGCAAGAGAGAGGATGCAGTGATTTTGTAACGTCTGTGCTGCCATAATATGTAGTCCTAATCTTTCCAATTTAACCAAGGTTGCCAGGTATGTATAAATTTAGCTTTAAACTTATCTGGAGAGGTTAGAATTCTGAATCTTGTTCCATACTGTATAGTCAGGTAATGTTAGCATATTGACCATGCTGCTTGCTTAATGCTACCGTAATGACAGTAGACAGTACAAGGGCCTTTGACTCTAGGTCTTGTCATCCCTCCTTTTTCTCTCCTCTGTTCTGATAATGACAAATTTGTTTTTGTTTTCAGACACTTATTCATATAAAGTGAGGGATAAAATGGATACTGCAAGTGACAATGATGAATTACCATCAACGTCTTCCGGTGAATACGAATGCATTCTACGTTGTGGTCAACCATGTACCAAAAGTGACTCTTTGGATAATACCAAGGACCAAAAATGGAATTCAATTCGTGAAAAAACTCTACGATGGAAAGGACTTGATCGGTTTCAATGTGGGAATATTGATTGGGCCAAAGGGCCAAAAGGGCATTATATGCACCAGACATGTTACACCACGTTATCTAACAAGCGTTGTCTATCTCAAGCCGAGAAACGTAAGCATAAATTAGAGGTAGATCTTGAAAGAGACAATCAATCAGTTCAGGGGGATCCATCTCCATCTGCTTCTCTCTTTTCACCGAAGAGGCTCCGGTCCAGCATTGGTATTGTGGTATATACCAGACGCAGACAGTCTGCATCATCACCTCCTCAGGACAAACTACCTTGCGTACTTGCTGACGAACTTCCACCTTCAAAGTCACCCATCACCAATCGGTCATGGGTGGCATTTGGTGAATGGTCTATGTCTACCTGTACGATCGACTCAACCGCCACTTCCCCTGTCAATGCCGAAACCGAACACAGAAGTCAACAGTGAGGAGAGCAGCAGTGGTGAAGACAGTGCTTCAGATAGCGCAAGTTCATACAGTGACTCATTCATTGATAGTGAATCAAGTAGTGATAGTGATGTGTAGTTGGACATCTTAGTATGATGTGATGTGGTGATTGATAGTGGACTACATGTAATTGAGTTGGACGTTTGCGTGGCATTAACATAAGGTCTAGAGAAAATGTGCCTGCGTAAAGTGTATTCCAAGATGGCAGCTGGGGGCCATTTTGAGCTTGATAGACAATGAGGGCACTAATGAACACAATGGATGGTTCACAGGAGCCTCACTTGACTTTTTTTAGCTCATTTGGTGACGGATATGAAAAAGTCCATTGCATGTGAAAATGACAGCCGGCCGCCATCTTGGATTTCTCGATTATGTAATCATTTAAACACACTTTTATTGGAATAAACAGATAGTATGACCCCTTAAACCTCTGTTTTGACACCAACATCAGCTTTCTAGGTGCCTTAGTAGTCAAGAAACAAAAAAAATGTTAATCAGTGGCCATATTGGCGGCCATATTGGATTTCATCTGATTTCATCACACACTGATGCCACCATCAGTGTGTGAATGTGTGTGTGAATGGGTGGATTGCAGGATCTGTAAAGCGCTTTGGTCATCAAGAGATGAGAATAAAAGCGCTATATAAGTGAATGCCATTTCATCATGATGGGTTTGTTTCACAAGTAAACTAATAGCATTAATGGAATGCTTGACCCCAAAACCCTATGTCTAGACACCAAAATCAACCTCCTAGCTGAATTAGTTACTGAGATATAGGTGGTGGTATGCATTTTGGCGGCCATTTTGAATTTTGGGCAAAAAAAAAAGGTTTCCCGTAATTTTTGGGAGGTACATGGGAGCTTATTTTCATTAAAATGGGTCTAGAATGCTAAATCCAGTGAGAAAAAAAGGTCCTGGGAGGTTGGTCACGAAACCCCCAAAAATGACTCTACTATATCATCCAAGTAGACGAACACGAAAGGGAGGTCGCGTAAAACCGCATCCATCATGCGTTGGAATGTCTGCGCGGCCCCCTTGAGGCCGAAAGGCATGCGCAAAAACTCGAAAAGTCCAAAAGGAATTATTACGGCCGTTTTGGGTATGTCCTGAGCGCGGACTGGGACTTGGTGGTAACCGCGCACCAAATCTATTTTGGAAAAAATGCGCGCCCCCGTTAAATGCGCCAAAAAATCCTGGATGTGCGGAATCAGGTAGCGGTCATGTGCTGAAGCATTATTTAGCCTGCGGAAATCACCGCAAGGTCGTCACGAGCCGTCAACCTTGGGAACCATATGCAGTGGTGAGGACCAGGGGCTGTTCAAGCGCCTAATAATGGCCAGTTTTTCCAGGTTAGCAAATTCCTCACGCGCAATGGCCAGTTTAGCTGGGTCCAAGCGCCGAGCCTTCGCAAAAACAGGGGGGCCAGAGGTAGTTATGAAATGTTCGACCCCGTGTTTGGCTACTGACGCCGAAAAGGTTGGGACTGTGAGTGTTGGGTACTGAGTAGTGCATGAAACTTACCACCCGCAGCTGTGACATTGGGATGTGCAGTAGGCGGGGCCACCCGAGCTGTGCAGGAAATAGAGTGGAAAGACAGTGCATTAACCATACGTCTATTAGCAAGATCAACCAATAAACCATTTGAGCACAAAAAATCAGCACCTAACATGTTGTTGCTGACTGCAGCCACGACGAAAGTCCACTCGAATGTGCGACCGTGGAAAGACAGGAGGAGTGTCTTCTCCCCGTAGGTCTTGATCTTCGAGCCGTTCGCCGCCAACACCAGGGGACCGCTGGAAGGCGCCAGCAGGTCGGCGTAGGAAGGCTTGATGAAGCTCAGCTGAGAGCCTGTGTCCACCAGGAATTGCTTCCCTGAATTCGCGACTGTTATGAAGAGCAGCTCGTTCTCCGTACCGACAGCAGCAGCTGCTACCGACTCTCGGTCTTGGCGTTTCCCGGGCGCTTGAACCGGCACGGTGGAATGCACTTGCGCGCCCTCTCGGCGAAGCGTCGATGGTAAAAGCAGAGGGTGCCGTCCGCTCCGCTTCTCCTGGTCTCCGCCACTGCTGACGTCAGCGAATCCGGTGCCGCAGCCTCTGGAATTCCACCATCTCCCGGGGATGCGCTCAGCTCCGCTGCCACCATCGTGGCCGTGTGCCGTCTGTGGGCGTTGACGAGCCGCTGTGCTTCCTGGCCCAGCCCGTGGTAGTCTCGGTTGGTGAGCAGCTGTGAGCTGGCCAGGGTGACTCTCACCGCTGGCGGTAGTGTTCTGAGGAAAAGATGGGCGAAGATAAAACTGTCGTCGTCCTCGCCTCTCAGATTCATCATCCTCGCCATCACGTCGGGGTCACCAGTGTAGAGGATGCGTTCAAAGATGAGACTGAGTTTATTTCTCAGGATCAGTTTTATTAACAGGTCACATCCTCTATCAAATCTCCAAAAGCAGAAGAGGTAGAACAATCACATCACACTGTTCTTATACTCTGCAGAAGTCACACAACCTAAGTCACGTGGTGCTTATGCAAACATACAGTCCCAATGTCTCCTTGTTCTTCTCCCATTGTCTCTCATCCTTCGATGTTCCGGGGCTCCCCCTGGGACATCTTTGTCGAGACAAAAGCCCGACTTCACATCTCCTTGTCATCTCCTGTAGCTCTCTGCAGACCCAGACCTTCTTTGTCCTCTTGAGACGTGAAGCCCTCAATACACATACAGTCATGCATATGTGGGAAATATGGGTTCAATATATGCGCCATAGCGGGTCTATTGTATCTTCCAGTTTAGAAATCCGTACCTCCATCTCCTCTAACCTCTCATGTATGTTGTTCACTGCATTCTTTAGCTCCGTAGTTGTAGTTTTAATGGTTGAGGTATCTGCTGTGACCACCTGAAGCGTCATGCTTATTTTGGAGATTTCAGCAAACATAGTGTTGCCGGGAAATAATACACACTGAACAACAAATGTATTTTATGGGTTTTATCTGATATATAGAAAATAAAGAAAAATACAATCTGGTAAAATGCTCAGTAAACTAATGACCCCAAATAAGTCCGTACAAACGGTAGTGGTGATACTGGAAATGAGAAAGGCACATAATAGCTTTAGTACACCACAAACCTTAAGTTCACACTCCAAATATGCTCAAAATTTAACAAGAAAAGCTTTTCACTTACAACATACACACGACGCCACACCAGCGCGTGATCACTGACTGATCTTCACAGGACACCCGAGTCTCCCTGGTTTGATTGACAGTATAAACTGTTTCAGTACTCGTCACCGTGTAAAACAAAAAAACACATCATAACATTGTGACCAGAGTAGCAAACAACACACTTTTACATTTACACTCATGCTTACATCGTACATAGCCTGATATTTTAAACTATATCCTCTTGGATAGGCACTATGTTCAGCCACGGTATACCATGCTAGTCAGGCAGCAAATCTGTAGGTCAATCTACGTCTTATCTGTTACTAGGCCGACTTTATTACATCCTCCTCGGCATAATTCACCGTGTTCGTTAAGAGTAACAATATATTTTAACTGCATTGGTGAACTTACAACGTTTCTTTATGAAGATTATTCCCCGTCTTGCTTGCTTTTCAAATCCGGTCTCCTGAACCGTTTCCCAACCAAAAAAACCCAGATATTCAAAATCCTCTACCTGGCATATCCCGCCCACACCCTGAAGTCACTTCCTGTTGAGTCAAGTTAAAATCAAAATATTTAAACGCAAATCAAATCAACAAAGATCCATAAATATGACCCGGTTACAATAGTCTCCATGTTCCTTGGCTCAGCGTCCTGTGTATTAGATTCTAAAGTGGGTACAGCAGCTTCCTCCACACGGCTGGGATTTTTCCTGGTAGATACGCGGCCTGTATGTCCTCCCTTAGAAGTCATTTGGACTCAAAAACTATCGCCGGGCAGCTTAAACAAACATACAGGCACTGATCGAGGCTGGTTTGCTCGGGGAATGTAGCAAATAATCAGGTATAAAACAATTTGGTGGACAGGGCGAGAAGAGCTAAATTAGTGCGCTGCCATCTTGCTCGGCGTACCCACGTCTATCTTCCCTGAAACAATTTTCTTATAGTTCTGTACTTTTCTCTTTAAATTTATCTAAATTTGAATCCATTTTCCTCAAATTTGTAATTTCCTCTTGTAAAATTGACTTTTCTTGTACATTTGAGACTGTATTATAAAATTGCAAATTATTTTATGGTTAATTTTTGTCTATTTTTTTAAAGGGCCTATATCATGCAAAATCGACTTTTTTGAGCTTTTAAGCATGTTATAATGTTAATTCCTACCAAAAACACCCCCAAAGTGGTATTTTGCTCGATTCATGCATCTCTGAGTATTCTTCCTCAACCCTGCTCTCTGAGCTGCTGCTCCGCCCTGTCCCTGACAATGATTGGGTCCCCACGTTCATACGTATGAACGTGGGTGAGCCACCCACTCCAGGAAGTGCCTGTGCTGCCAGCACCGCCCCCAGGCTAACACACACACCCACTTTCTCTGCGCAGCTGACGGAGCGGTGATCGGCAAAACTCTTTCACTTTAGCATTGACGCTGTGAAGAAGTAGTTCCTCTCGCACCTAATCTGCTCAGTGACAACAACTGTTTGCTTTTTTACGTAAGACAATGTCTTCTAAGTGGCGTAAATGTGTCTTTGGCTGTGAGAGATTTAGGAGTTTGTTCAGCCTTCCTAAAAAAGAGCCTACTCATCAGAAATGGTCAAAATAGACCAGAATGCAGAGGCTAAAATCATAATATTAAACGTGATTAACCATACACTACATAAGAATAATATTATAGGCTAAAATAATAACAGCAGGCTAAAGAGTTCAACATGCTCATCGATCTTTTCTAAAGTTTACTGTAGATGTGTTCGTGGGCGGAACCCAGCGACACGCTGCAGCAGCCGGCTCAGGGGTTACGTCATGAAATGGGCAGCAGCCACAAGAAGGAGAGGCAGAGCCTCAGAGATCGAGGCATCTTACTTCCGGGCTCGCAAAAATAACTCATATTTCATAAGAAATTCATTCTCCAGTGTACCAAAGGTAATATACCATCACATACAGTACATGCATATAGTTTACTCTGAAAGGCTTAAAATAGCATGATATAGGCCCTTTAAATGATTTTTTTTTTTTTTAATTTGAAACAGATTGTGGACTTTTTTCCTGATACAATTTACGCTTTCGATAATAGTTTTGCAGAGCCAGAAAAGAACAATAATGTAACTCTGATTTAAAAGAAAAAAATAATAAAATTATGTTTAATGGAATAAAATAACTTAAATGACCAAAGATGCAGGTTTTTTTTTCTGTTATAACATTTCTATATTTATAGGTTTTTTTTTTGTTTTTTTTTAGAAATCTCCTCACCAACCAGTCAGAAGGAAAAATTTCCCTTATTTTGAAATCCAAATGTTGGCATGTTTAGTTTTTCTGAAGGCTGTTGATGGATTAAAGTCATTGACTTGGTCCCTGACCAAGTCGATCCAGTCTGTACATGTACAAGTATATTTTCAATCCAGTGATTTACAAACAGATTCCTAATTTCCTAAAGCCTCGTTCAGAACATTCTAGTCCCACATACCTATTCTGTGGATTTTCATCTGGGGGCAGCAGTGACGAGCAGCAGCGGTGGAGAAGGAAAGTCTTTTGGAAGCAGAAACTGAGCCAGAACCTTCTCCGGGCACTATAGCTAACGCCATAGCTAGTCATAGCACCTAACACTGAAATGGAGAAGCGACTCTGTCCCCAGTGATTGGGGCTCACCGGAGGAACTAGCCGAGGCAGCAGTTGGATGGGAGCTGGATGAGAGTTCAAGTACAGCGGTGGTGGGAGACGGGGACCAGTGGAGGACCACCGGGGCCCCAGCCGGATAAGAGCCAGAGTCGGAGCCCAGTTGCAGCGGCGGGGCTCGGCGGAGGAGCTACCGGGACCCCAGCTGGACAGGAGCAGGATCAGAGCTCGGCTACAGTGGCGGTGGGTGGCGGGACTCGGTGGAGGAGCTGCCGGTACCCCGGCTGGACAGAAACTCGGTTGCGGCAGCGGTAAGCAGCGGGGCTAGCAGCGGAGGGGGCTAGCTGAGGCCCAGCTGGATTTGAGGTCGGTCGGATCGGATACCTGTGACACCAGCAGAGATTGTTTTACTATCCACAGGTCAGTAAAAATGCCACCAAAGAAGAAGGAAATGGAAGAGATCAAAAAATTTCTGAACTTCTTGTCAGAAGAACTGACCAAAGTGGTTAGTCAGCAGGCTAAAATATTAGGGCTAATGGAAGAAGTCCGAGAATTAAAACTAACAATTAAGGAAAAAGACAAAAAAAATTGCAGACTTGGAGCGATGCGTCGAGGATCTTGAACAATATTCTCGTATGGATGATCTAATTATGAGTGGACTAGACATTAAATATCAATCATATGCTCATGCTACAGCAGGATTGAGAGGTAGGGATGCTCCCCTGAGTGAATCAGTCTCCCTGGAAAACCAGGTGCTTCAGTTCCTTGATAGTAGAAATATAAAGGTTGAAGCAAATGCAATTTCAGCCTGTCATGCTTTACCCAGAAAGGATAATAAAACAAAGAAATCAATTGTGATGTGCTTTGTGAACAGAAGGGTAAAGAATGACATACTGAGGCAGTTCAGAAAGCTACGGGGAAGAGAAGTTTACCTAAATGAACATCTAACAAAAACTAATGCTGAAATAGCACGGCAAGCACGGATGCTGAAAAGACAAAATAAGATACAGGCAACATGGACAAGAAATTGTAGAGTTTGGATCAAACTAAATGGAACACCTGAGGAAGCAAAGGGTATAATAATCAGAGAGATTACTGACTTAAATAAATATAGATGAACACTGATTAAGAAAATTAAGAGACTATGATAATCCATATCCACACACACGGCAAGAATAGTTCTTTTGACATACCATGTCAATGTACTTTTTTAAAAAAATAAATAAACAAAACAAACAAACAAACAAACAAACCAAAAACTTATGACTGACTTGAGTAGACACCAATCATCCCCAGTTGGAGGAAGTCATTTGACACAAAGTGAGGAAATTCAAACTCTGAAAATATGCCATAACTTGGCTTAATGAAGAGCAGGCTCCTCTGATGGCAACAGAGAGATATCAGATGTTTCATATTAACAGATCTCAAAAAAAGGGTGGTGGTGTTGCACTGTATGTTGATGACCTGTATAGGTGTAAACTTGTAAAGAGAATGTCCTTTGCACTACCAGGGATTTTAGAATGTGTTACTGTTGAGATTGACCAAGATAAAACAAAAAATCTAATTATAAGTTGTATATATAGAACGCCGGGAACTTGCATTGAGACATTCAGAGATAAATTAGTCGAGCTGTACAATAATATTACTAGTAAGAAAATGGTAGTAATTTGTGGAGATTTCAATCTTGTTGATCGTCGGCCTCCGTCGGTCTATGATGACCATGGAAGAGAATCCTAAACGTCTACTCTGCTGGAACAGCACCGCCTGTGGCTGAACAGGCCGATGCGCGAATGACAGTCCCTGTCACACAGGTCACACTTGTGGGTGGTCTCCGTGCTGCTGGGTCTGTGGCGGTTCTTCCTGCGGGTCCTTTTTTCATCTGCTGCAGCAGTCAGTCTCTCTTCACCCGCCTTGAGCTGTCTGGTCAGGGTGCCTCTCCATTTGGAGCGGTCCGTTGCAAGGTCCTCCCAGCACTCTGTGTTGATATCCAGGGCCTTCATGTCTCTCTTGCAGACATCTCTAAAGCGCAGCTGTGGGCGGCCAATGTCTCTCCTGCCAGTTGCCAGTTCTCCATAGAGGACGTCTTTGGGGATTCTGCCATCCTCCATACGGTGAACGTGGCCTAGCCAGCGGAGCCTGCGCTGCCTGAGTAGAGTGAACATGGAGGGAAGGCCGGCGCGGGACAGAACTTCTGTGTTGGGCACTTTGTCCTGCCAGGATATGTCCAGGATGTGGCGAATGCAGCGCAAGTGGAAGGAGTTCAGTCTCTTTTCCTGCCGGGCGTATGTTGTCGACGTCTCACTCCCATAGAGCAGTGTGCTGATGACGCAGGCATTGTACACTGCCATCTTTGTCTTGACAGAGAGTTTGGGATTCTCCCACACTCGTGTGGTGAGGCGAGCGAGTGTGAAGGCTGATTTTCCAATCCTCTTGTTGATCTCTGTATCAAGGGAGAGGTTGTTGCTGATCGTGGACCCCAGGTACGTGAACTGATTCACGACCTCCAGCTTGTAGTCATCAATGGTGATGGTTGGTGGTGCTTCCGTGCCTTGCGCCAAGACGTTAGTCTTCTTCAGGCTGATGGTAAGCCCGAAGTCCTTGCATGCCTGGGAGAAGCGGTCCATCAGGGTCTGAAGCTCCTGCTGTGTGTGGGTTGCGACTGCAGCGTCGTCTGCGAACAGCATGTCTCTGATTAGAGCCTCGCGTACTTTGGTTCTGGCTTTCAGGCGGGCGAGGTTGAAAAGCCTGCCGTCAGATCTTGTGTGCAGGTAGATTCCCTCTGTTGCTGTGCTGAAGGCATGCCTCAGGAGCATAGCAAAGAAAATCCCAAAGAGGGTTGGCGCAAGTACACAGCCCTGTTTCACTCCGCTGCGTATGTTGAATGGCTCTGAGACGTTGCCATCGTGCTGCACTATCCCCTGCATGTTGGTGTGAAACGATTCGATGAGGCTTTGCAACTTCGGTGGGCATCCTATCTTTGGCAGGATCTTGAAAAGGCCCTCTCTGCTGACCAGATCGAATGCTTTGGTGAGGTCGATGAAGGCGACGTACAGAGGCATGTTCTGTTCTCTGCATTTCTCCTGGAGTTGGCGGATGGAGAATATCATGTCTACCGTCGATCGCTCAGTATGGAAGCCACACTGCGACTCGGGGTAGACACGTTCGGCAAGCTTCTGTAGACGAACGAGAACAACTCGTGCGTAGACTTTGCCAACAACGCTGAGGAGGGAAATGCCCCTGTAGTTGTTGCAGTCGCTTCTCTCCCCTTTGTTTTTGTAGAGGGTGATGATCTTGGCGTCCCTCATGTCCTGTGGTACGGCACCTTCCTTCCAGCACTGGCAGAGGACGTCATGCAATGGCAGCAGTAGGGCGGTCTTGCAGTGCTTGATCAGGTCAGAGGGTATGCCGTCGTTGCCGGGTGCCTTGCCAGCAGCCAAGCTATCAATGGCCTTACTGAGTTCGTCGATGGTTGGCTCGGCGTCAAGTTCGTCCATGGATGGCAGGCAGTCGATGGCATCAAGGGCTGACGGTGTCACGGTGTTCTGTCTAGAGTAGAGGTCGGAGTAGTGTTCCACCCATCTCTCCATCTGCTTGTTCTTCTCTGTGATCATCTCCCCAGTGGAAGATTTGAGGGGGGCCGTCTTGCTCTGAGCCGGACCAAGTGCTTTCTTGATGCCATCGTACATACCACGGATGTTCCCTGTTATGGCAGCGGTTTGAATGTCTTAGCTGAGCTGAGTCCAGTACTCGTTGGCACAGCGCCGAGCAGTCTGCTGAACTTTGCTTCTCGCAGCCCTGAGAATCTGGAGATTCTTCTCGTTTGGGTACTTCTTGTACTCAGCAAGTGCTGAGCGCTTGGCTTCAATGACGGGAGTCATCTCGGTCAACTTGGCATCAAACCAGTCCTGTGACTTCGAGGTCTTCCTCCCAAAGGTAGCCAAGGCTGTGCAGTAGATGGTGTTTCGCAGCTCTTCCCACTTCTGCTCTGCAGATTCTCCTCCTTGTGGTACACCAAGTTCCTTCTCAAAGGTGGAGGCAAACTGCTCAACAAGTTCTGGTTGGGCCATCTTGCTGGTGTCAATCCATGCCTTTCCAGGTTGTCTAGCACGATGGAATTTCTTCAGCTGCAGCTTGACCTTGCAACGCACCAATGAATGGTCTGTGTCGCAATCTGCACTCTGGAACGAACGGGTGATTAACACGTTCTTCAGTGAGGTGCGCCTGGTCAGGATCAAGTCTAGCTGGTGCCAGTGCTTTGAGCGCGGATGTTGCCAGGAAACCTTGTGTTGGGGCTTGGTCTTGAAGAATGAGTTTGTGATGCACAGATCGTGATATGTGCAGAACTCGAGCAGCCGCTGTCCATTGTCGTTCATTCTGCCCACGCCAAAAGGTCCAAGACAGGAGGGCCAGGAGTCGTGGTCAGCACCCACTCTGGCATTGAAGTCTCCAAGGAGAATGAGTTGTTCAGAGTTGGGGATGATCCTGACAGTTGTTGCGAGATTCTCGTAGAACTCGTCTTTTGCCTCTGGTGTGGCTGTCTGTGTTGGGGCATACACACTGACGAGGGTGACTGGGCCTTCAGTGGTGTTCAGGCGGAGGGTGAGGAGTCGTGCAGAGCCAGTGCTGCCCGGTTCCACCATCTTCAGCAAAGTGTTCTTCACTGCGAAGCCCACTCCGTGTTCCCTGTGTTCGTCACTGCCCTTTCCCTGCCAGTAGAACGTGTAGTCCTTCTCTCTCAGTGTGCCTGCATCAGCTAACCGTGTTTCCTGGAGAGTGGCAATATCCACTCCCAGTCTCTTCAGCTCATTATTGATGATGGCAGTCTTCCTGGTGTCGTTGATGTCCTTTAGGTTAGCAGTGAGTCCTGTCATCATAGTGCGGACGTTCCAAGTTCCCAGTTTTAGAGTTGGTCTCTTTTGTTTTATTGTCTTGCCTGGTGCGAAGGTTCTCAGCCTGCTGTTTGGATTTCTCCTTATCCCCATGCACCCAATGAGGAAAGCAAGCTGTGGCGGGACAACACCTTATTGGCTGGGGGCTGCCCAGCTTGAGGCGGGCGGTAGCTGTCCAGTGAGATCTGATGATCCCTCCCACCATCGGGAACAACCCCTGGCGCCACGCTCTACGCCAATTGAGCAGTGGCTTATAACCGGTAACTGTCATTCCCCGTGTTTTGTCTACGCCAAAGGCGAAGCTGGAGTGTCCTCTCCAGTGATCCGGTGTTCTACCTTCCAGCGTTGGGCGTTGGTAGGATTCAAGCCTGGGCAGGAAGATATGGAGGACAAGATGTTGCCCATGCAGCATGTCCCCCCTCTCCACGTCACTGATGAATCCAAAGGAACAGCAGGGCCACTACAGTTTGGCACCAGCGCCGTTGCAGGAGCTGCCAGAACGATGTTGAGCACAACATAGAACTGCCTTAGGGGCTCCGACTCCGGATTTTTCCTCAGGGTTGACTACCGAAGCCTTTCCGTGACCGGGTATGCCGCAAGGCAGCAGAGGTTTGAAATCAGGGTTTACCTTCCCCTAGAAGGGCTACCTTCTCAGGTTGACGAGCCACCATCTACCCGAAGCATCTGGTTTTAAAGCGCCAGAGTTGATTTACTAAATCCATATCAACAAAATGTAATTACAGAGTTCATGAATTCTATATACAGTATGAGTCTATATCCCACAATAACACATCCCAGTAGAATCACAGTTCACACTGCTACACTTATTGACAACCTGTTTGTTAATATTATTGATAAGAAAATAGAAAGTGGATTATTGATAAATGATATAAGTGACCATTTGCCAACCTTTGCACTTATCCATGGCCACACGGAGGCCAATACAGAAAAAGTCTGAAAATCATTCAGATACAAATCACAAAATGCAATCAGTTCTTTTAAAGAAGACTTGCTGAAGCAGGACTGGACAAAAGTCTATGTATCAGATGTAAATGAAGCCTATGACACATTTATGAACATTGTAACCACTCTTTATGAAAAAAATTGTCCATTAGTAAAGAAAAAGCTTAAACATAAATATGTCGATAAGCCATTGTTAACCAAAGGATTACAAAAGGCGTGTAAAAAGAAAAAAATATTATATAAAGCTTTTCTAAAGAAAAGGACAAAAAAAAACAGAGCAGCGGTATAAAACATACAAAAATAAGTTAACATATATAATGAGATGTAGTAAAAGAGACTATTACAGTAAAGAACTGGAGAAAACAGAGACAATATTAAAAATAAATGGACAATACTTAACAATATTCTTGGAAATAAAAACAGAAATACAAGCTACCAAACCAATTTTTCAAAAAATAATACAACGACTCAGAGTGTGAATGCAGTTTCACCTGCAGATGAATTTAATCACTTTTTTGTTAACATTGGTCCTAATTTGGCTCGAGAAATAGCCATTACAGCACCTACAGGTGATACAATAAGCAAAAACACTGCTATAAAAGCCTCCATTTTTATAAAGAACACAGATGAGAGAGAGGTCATTGAAATTGTTAAATCGTTTAAAAGTAAAACATCTACGGACTGTGGTGGTATTGACATGCTCTTAGTCAAAACTATTATTGAATGCTTAGTGAAACCACTGACGTATATTTGCAACCTGTCTCTCCAAACAGGTATATTTCCCAATGCAATGAAAATAGCTAAAGTAATTCCGATATACAAGACGGGTGACTGAGGGGAACTTTCAAACTATAGACCAATTTCACTATTGCCACAATTTTCCAAGATACTTGAAAAAATATTCTGTGAGAGAATTGACAACTTCATACTGAAGAATAATTTATTTTGTGAGCATCAATATGGGTTCAGACACAAGAGGACAACTGCATTTGCTCTAATAGAATTTATAGAAAAAATATCAACTGCCGTTGAAAATAAAGAGTATTTATTTGGGGTATTCCTGGATCTTAAAAAAGCATTTGATACAGTGGATCATAATTTATTATTAAAGAAACTACAAAATTGTGGTATGGGGGAGGGGGGGTAGCACTGTCCTGGTTAAGTAGTTACTTAAAGAATAGATATCAGTTTGTATGTGTTGGTAACAAAAACTCACAGTTACTGAAGGTTACTTGTGGAGTCCCACAGGGTTCAGTTTTGGGGCCATTGTTATTCAATATGTATATAAATGATATATGTAAAGTCTCAGAAAAAATGGATTTAATATTGTTTGCCGATGACACTAATCTATTATGCAGTGGAAGCAATTTGGAACAACTTTTGGATACACTCGGAAAGGAATTAGGAAAGCTTAAACTGTAGTTTGATTCAAACAAATTAACGTTCAATTTAAGTAAGACAAAATTTATAGTTTTTAACAACCATCACAACAACTTAGTATCTAAACTCAGTGTAAATGCTGTAGAGATTGAAATGGTATCTGAAACTAAATTTCTTGGAGTAATAATTGATAATAAACTGTGTTGGAAGTCACATATTAATTATATTAAAGGTAAAATATCTAAATCAATCGCAATACTACACAGAGTGAAATATTTGTTGAATCAACCCACATTATATACTTTGTATCATTCATTAATACTCCCATACATGATATATTGTACTGAAGTATGGGGAAATACATATAAAACAAACATATATCCAGTCTTTATGCTTCAGAAGAGAGCTATTAGAATAATAAACAAAGCTGCTTACAGGGAACCAACAAACCCACTTGTTCTTAAATTAAAAGCTCTCAAGCTGAAAGATCTGGTTGACTTTAAAACTGCAGTAATAATGTTTAAAGTGAAGAATCTATCACTGCCCGCAAATATCTAAAAGTTGTTCCAAATAAGGGAGAAACAATATCATTTCAGAGGAACATGTATATTTCAAAAACCTTCAGTGAGAACTACCACCAAGCAACACTGTGTTTCGGTGCAAGGAGTAAGATTATGGAACAATTTTGGACCTGAATTAAAATCATGTACAACACTTGGGCAATTTAAACAAAAACTAAAGGAAGAAATACTCCAAACATATATACAAGATGACATGTAAAGTCACATAAGGATTGTCATATCCAGTCTGTGTTGTGTTGTTGCTTAGTTTTTGGGTTGGTTTTTTTTGTCACATTTTGTCTTAGCTTTGTTCCGAATTGTAATCGCTCTTGTTTTGTTTTTCTTTTGAATTCTTGGATGGAATATTGGTGGGCAATATAAGCTGCGGCTTCAGCCATCACCCATTTCGGATAACTTATGTTGAACTGTATAATCAGAGGAGTTATTGTTTAATTTGACCTTGTTGGATTCCCCCCCCCTTTTGTTATATTATTCTGTTTCTTTTTTAATCTTTACTTTTAATCTATCCAAAAATAAAAATAAAGATTCATCTAGATTCATAAAGATTCATATAGACTTCCTGAATTTCCAATATCTTAACTTGCCAGGTCCATAATAATAAAGATAAATTAGTTAATATTGTCGTGGCTGGTGACGTCAGTCAGCAGTTAAGTTAATGTTTCCTTTCCCTTCATATGAAGTCTAGCCACACCTGTTAGCTAAGCGATTCTTCATTATTGTTTTCGTTACCAGTGGGTTAAAACCTCCATAAATGCCTCCATTGCTTACATTCCTCTTCTGATTTTTTTTCTTCCCCGTTTAAAGTACTTTAATAAGCTCATGCTTCTCTCGGAGAGTGACGCTAGAGACACTCTGACTGTCGACTGGAATGGTCATGCAGGTGGGGCACTTCTGAACTCTACGCAGATGATGGTCACACACGTTCTTCGTGTGCATGTTTGCGGACCATCATTCCATCATATTTTTTTTCTTAAATTAATTATTTCCCTGGCATAGCCTGGGCCTGTGGGTCACTCGGGAGTTGGATCTGAGCCCCATGTTGCCTGCGAGCCGCTAATTGAATCGGCCTGATATAGGCAATCACATATGTTAGAGTTTGACAAATATAAAAAAGAGTAAATGGCACAAAGATTTATTTGATTGTATGAATATTAATTACAGAATAATTGAAAATGAATCCAACATTAGCCACTGTTTAAGAACCGCTTGTTTATGTTTTTGTCAGATCACTTATTTGTGTGATCTTTTATAAATGGCACAAAGATTTATTTGATTGTATGAATATTAATTACAGAATAATTGAAAATGAATCCAACATTAGCCACTGTTTAAGAACCGCTTGTTTATGTTTTTGTCAGATCACTTATTTGTGTGATCTTTTATGAGTTTTATTCAAAATAGTGTAGCTTGCACTTTGGGGAATGGGAGTTGTTCAGTCACCATGATAATTTAGTTTATATGTGTTGATTATAGTCTATCGTCAATAAACTCATGCAGAAGTATAACAGGACACATTTACAAACATTTGAGACCCATTGTAATGCATCTTTTTTATATTTAGCAGTATTATAAGTACACTATAGCTAACATTTTTTTTTTCTTTTTTGTATTTTTCTTTTGTTTTCTTTATTGCTCCCCAGCTAGAAATTAAGAGCATCCACCTGGATGGACAAGGCAGCCATGGTATGGCGCCAATCCCTTCACCATTCACACCTAGGGCCAATTTAGAGTGTCCAATAAACCTAACTTGCATGTTTTTTTTATGCAAAGAAGAATGACCCATTTGACTGCAACTGTTGCATCAGTGTTGCCCATTTGTCTGTAAAGATTTAAATAAAAATGATTTATTTCGTTTTTTCGGCATTTCTGTATCTTGTTGTCTTGTTGCATATGTTTCCTCATGTGATGTCTAGTTGATCTGGTCATTTTGCTCCACAATGAAGCAGCAGTAAGGACTGCCATCTACTGACCTTGCAGGCTGGGTGTCCTTTCCTGCGAACGATTGTGTAACACCCCGTCGGACACTGGTGTTGGACAAGCAGCAGCTTAACCAGCGGATTTCAGTCCTTCGCAGGGAGCCAAGCCCAGCCTGCCCGATTAACGTGAGTCTTGGCTGCTCCTTTGCCTATGTGCCAGTGATGTCCTTTGTGGCACCACGGCTCCCTGCAAGTGCTCCCCCCTCCCCCCCCCCCGGCACACCAGTGCACCTCGTGTTCTCCATGCCGAATTATCCAGTAGACCTACACAATCACAGCAACTTTATGGTATAATTTTTAAGCATTAATTCTTAAATATTATCTTTTTCGAGTCAAATTTGTCGCTTTTTTCTTCCTTGTTTTCCAGGAACCATAGTGCCACAGTGCTATGATTACTGATGCCATAATGCCCCATGTTATACAATCAGTACGGAGTCAATCTTAAACCCCGCCCACACTTCTAGAAGCCTGGGCATGAGACAGAGATGTGGCTAAACTTTTATTGATAAGAATTATATATTTTGACTGAGCGACTCAATACTTGTGATGCACACCCTTGTAACCTCAGCAGAGCACTTATGAAATCTTTGTTTGCGAAGCGCTGTGGTGACTGACTGGTCATGATGCCACGTATTATCCAGTCAGCATGGTCGTGATGCCATGTGTCACGCAATCAGCATGGCCGCGAGGCCGCGGATTATCCAATCAGCACTTAGTCAATCCGAACCCCGCCCACATTTCCTGAAGCCAGGGCACAAAGAGACAGAACAGTGACAGAACGCTGGTTAAACTTTTCTTGATAAAAATTACATATTTTTACCAAGCGGCTCCATACTTGGGGATGCACACCCTCATAACCTCAGCGAAACACATATAAAATCTTAGGCCAGTCTTAGGAACAGTTCAAGAGATATGTGTAGAAAAGTCAGACAGACAGAGATTTTGTACATTTATAGATAGATATTTTCCCCCAAATAAATTCCTGTTTGTTACAGTGGGGAAAATAAGTATTGAACACATAAACATTTTTCTCATTATATATATGAGATTCCATTTATGGAAACAGGAACAAAAACTTTCCTGTGGAGCTTGGATGTGTGTGTATGTGTGCATGTGTGCGTGTAAGCAACTGATGTGTATGTGTGAATGGTGTATGTGTGGGCATGACTTATGTGTCTGTGTGTGTGTGTATCTAAAAGATATGTGTATGCAAGCACTTTGTGTAATATCTAATTAACTAATCTTCACTATTTACTTATTATAACATACTGTATATAAAAAGTATATATGTATACATCTGATAATCCTTTCTGTTCTGCTAATTCCCCTCTGGGTGGTTGAGGATGTGTGTGTTTGCAGACTGTGTTTGACGAGAAGGTGTCGCCTCCTGGGAGCATCTCTCTAGCCCAGGGGTCTGCAACCTTGACCAAACAAAGAGCCTTTTTGCCCCTTGCTGACTAAAACAGAATTAGCTGAGAGTCACAACAGCTATTTGACCATTAAAATATTGATTATGTTTCTTATATAATTTTATATATACAGTATATATCAATTAATATATATGAAATGTAGTTTATGTAGCATTTATTAATTCATACTACACCAGTGAAGAAAACTGATGGAACTTTTCTTTTATGTGTCACAAAAAAATGAAAAAGCCAGAGTCTTCTGAAAAAATGTTATTTGGTGCAGTCAGTGTGTAATCTAGTGTAATCCAGGTGTTGGGCATCAAAATGCAAATATTTTCATTCATACTGGTTATTACCCTTATTAAACATTTACAGCAGCCTACAGAAGTTTTTTGAGTTGTTACACATAAAAAATTGGAAAGACATTACAGTGATCCAAGATTGCCACCGACATAGTGAAGGTCCCTCTTCCTGTGTGTAAAAAAGTAATCTTACAATACAACAAAGAAGATTTCTACATAAAATGTTTATATAACAATGAATATGATGCAGTGATTTTATGATGCATTAAATTTCATAATTCAGATTACAGAAAATGTTACACACTGTACCTTTAACTGAAAACAAAATTCTTCAGGTCAACATTTAAATCCTTTTCATATTTGGGAAAAATAAGCCACTTTGAAATAATTAAACCACAACAAACCAGTTGTAGGCTATCACCAAAAGAGAAATTGTTTTTTAAAAAATACTCTACTTTAGGTTATGCAGTCATTTGATGGTGATGTCTTTGTTTTTGTTTTGTTTTTGTTTTGTTTTTTGGGGTTTTTTTTTGTTTTTTTAATTTTCAGCCATGTGCAGCAATCAACCTGCATAAAGATTGAACAGAACCAACTGTATTGACTATTAGCATTTAACCACAAGCAGGATGATGGGAGGAGACCTGTTTTTGACACTGTTAGAGTAATTTGTATTATAATTAATCTGAGTCAAAAAATCAGGCAGGATCTTGAGATATGAGAAGATTTATTCCTCTGGTAGAGGGAGAAGCAATACAGGCAGTAGCCCCGAGTCTACATGCACACACACTTCTGAATCAGTCATCTATTGCTCAAAGTTTTATAGTCCTCAGTGTTGGTGGGACGTGGAAGAGAACATCCTTGACAGTCTAGCTCAGTACATCTGGAGAACAACAGATAGTCTAATCTCCCAGGAACTAGGGAGTCATTCAAACAAGAAACTAACAGAATGAACCCAAACAAGGATAGACAGTGTGTCATCTATAGCATCATTATTTTTCTGCTGACCCAGTCTCACACACACAGACTGACTCTGGGGCATACTGAAAACCACATGAAGAATGAACAATATAAAATCACAAATATATATATATATATATATATATATATATATATATATATATATATATATACTACCGTTCAAAAGTTTGGGGTCACTTAGAAATTTCCTTATTTTTGAAAGAAAAGCACTTTTTTTCAATGAAGATAACTTTAAACTAATCAGAAATACACTCTATACATTGCTAATGTGGTAAATGACTATTCTAGCTGCAAATATCTGGTTTTTGGTGCAATATCTAGATAGGTGTATGGAGGCCCATTTCCAGCAACTATCACTCCAGTGTTCTAATGGTACAGTGTGTTTGCTCATTGCGTCAGAAGGCTAATGGATGATTAGAAAACCCTTGTGCAATCATGTTAGGTCTGCAATGCTGTAATTGCTGCAAATGGAGGATTCTTTGACGAAAGCAAAGTTTGAAGGAAAAAATTATTATTTCAAATACAAATCATTATTTCTAACCTTGTCAATGTCTTGACTATATTTTCTATTCATTTTACAACTCATGGTGGTAGATAAGTGTGACTTTTCATGGAAAACACAAAATAATTGTCTGGGTGACCCCAAACTTTTGAACGGTAGTGTATATATATATCAGACATGGTAATATAAAACAATAATATAGAATAATATGGAATTTTTCTATCATCCCCCTCCTTGATGCTTAATAAAGCATCACAATGTAAAGAAAAAACAACAAAAGAAATAATAAAACAAAGCCATAATAAAGAAAAGTAAGTTGAATAAAAATGAAAAATAATAAAAGGATATGTATATGTAAGGATGTATGTGTTGTTATGTGTGTTGGCAGATTAGCAGCAATTTTGTGAGGTAGTTTAAACTAAGACAAAACTATGATAAGGTGTGTAATGATAAGTGTAAAAACAAGCAAAATCACAATAAAGAAAAAACAAAATGATAATTCAGCAATTAAAGAAAAAGGGTTTGAAACCATGAACCCCTCAGATTGTGAAGGGTATTTAATACTGTTCATGGCTCTCAGCAGTGATGTGCTTACAAACCTATGGCAGATGCAAGCTCTGCCATTGAATACATATGGTCCCCATCAGTGTCAAAGCATCCCATGTCAACTCTGCTGGGCAATTGTGTTCTTTTGCTGGGCAAAAGTGTTCTTAACCACTTCCACCCAAGAAAACAGTGAATGAAGGACCTTTGTTCCTGTGCTCTTTATCTTGAATTGCTCTGGCATGTCCGTGCCCCAAATGGCATCATGTGGTGCAAAAGTAGCATCCTGTGGTAAGAAAGCATCTCTCTTTACCCTGCCCACCTGGCCTGCCGACAAAATGAGAGTGTGGTCAGTGGAAAGAACAGGGGCACAGATTCCTCCCCATCCCATGGGCAGGTGTGAATATGGCTGATGACTGCATAGCCACCAACCCCTGTCACCATGTGTGTGCCATATTTGTGAGAGATACAAATGACAGCACTACAGAGCTGTTGCAGGGTGACAGTTTCAGAATGACAAAAAGGATCTTCAGGGCAGCAATTGCCTGCTTCGTTGGTCAAGCAGGTGGCAGTACAGGGGAGAGACGCACTGTAAGCCATTGCACACTTAGAGAGTGGTAAGAGGGACATCACCGCTTCCCTTTAGACAGAAGGGGGAGTTCCCTGATGAAATTAACCTTGCCTTCACAGAGTAAGGAGTGTCATCATGTTTCCGATCAGTGGAGTAATAAGTGTTGTGACAGGTGTGAGTCAAAGTAATGTTTGCTGTGTTATTTCTGTATATAGCCTCTCTTAAGAAACAGACAGCCTGTGGTAGCTACATTATTTTAGCAGTAGCAGATAATTTGCCCAGCTGATAATGTCATTAAGGAACAAACATAACAATTCGAAGGATTAGCTGATTTAGCTGTGTACTTAGCATATCTCCATCAGACATTGCCAGCATAAACATGATCCTAATGACCTGGAGCTTCCAGCCATTCATGGTGTGTGTGTAATGAATCTTGCTCTATGGTGTATAGGCAGTGGAACAACTAAGAATAACCAAACTAAAAGTGTTACTATGAGAATGATGAGGATGAAAAGGAAACAATACCAATCGCACCCTTCAGTTGCCAACCTTCTCTCTCTTGCATTTTGCCCCTCCATGATAAACAAACAGTTGCTTCATCATACAAACTGTTACTGGACACCAAAGGGCACCGTCAGCCGACACTTGTATAGCAAAACAGCTAAACAGTCACTTGCTGAGGATTTTTAATGATTTCGCAGTGTGTAGTAAACACTCTCTTGCCAAGGGTTCCAAGTGGGGTCAAGTGTTAAATGCACCCAAGAGTCATGTCCTTCGGCTTTCACAGCTGTTGGTGTTGCCAGGATAACCTCTGTGTTTTCCTTGCCAGCGAGTATTGGTCCAGCTTTCCTCTTTGATGACCAGATCCCCTGGTTTGGCCAAAAGATGGATGCCCCCCCCCCCCCCCCCCCCCCGTGGTTCCTTCATCACATGGTCCCTCCTGGGAAGGGCAACATGGATAACATCTCAGTCAGCTGACTTTTTTTTTTTAACATATAATCAACCAAAAGCCCTTCCTCATCACCTAACTTAAATGGCTTTAATGGTGAGAGTAGTAGGGTTTGCCATTCATTATTTTCCTATTTTCTTTGTCACTATTTTCCTAAGCCTTCTTTAATAATCTTATTTGTGCATTATGCTAATCCTCTAGATTGTGGATGGTAAGCTAAATGGTTTCCTCGGTAAATGTTGAGTACTGTACCTAAGTGTGATATGATTTGATTTACAAAGTGTATTCCATTATCTGAGTAAATCATTTCATTTGTTTCAAATCTTGATATTATTTCAGTTACGGGTTTCAGCACTATCATAGCAATATTTGGATTAGTGCAAGGGAAGGCCTTTGTCTATTTAGTAAATATGTCAATAATCATTAAACAATATTTTTGCCTTCACACTTATTTAAGTCAATGAAATCCATGCAAAGGATTTGGAAAGAATAGGTTTATGCAGGGAAGGTCAAATTATCTTTGTTTTGAGTTCCCTTAAGGATTGTTTTCTTCTTACACAGTTGAGTGAAAATTTGCTTGAGTTAAAATTTGCTTTGTCTTCATAGCAAATTTTAAATTGAGTCCCACAGTACACTTCATCACCATAAATTGGACTTTCCTTAGAAATTTGGAACTTTTCCCATAAATTTGCACTTTTCTTTTTCCTTATTAGTTTACTGTATCATTTTTTTGCTCTTGTGGCCACACATTTGTATTACTGTATGCCTCGCATCTCAGATAAGAACAAAGAACTGAGTCTCCTTGGAGATAACAGGAGGATGTGAAAGTGTAGTCCTTGTTATGCAGGAGACGGCCTTGGGAGGATCCTTTGTGTGCCTAGAGACTGTGTAGAGGCCCTTTGTTGACCAAGGACGGAGAGGGGGAGTCTGAAGGATTAAAGGGGAAATACATTGTGACTGGGGATTTGAATGCATGTGAATTGTGAGCTGTGAAAGCCGGGATATATAAGGAACGAGTTTGTCTGAGAGTTCCTCTTCTTCAACTTTGCTTGATGATGGTGAATGTGTAATAAAAATGCCGTGAGACAAACCTGCCTTGTCATTTACACATTTCCACACTCTCCTATATTTCAATAGTCTGCAATTTTTTTAATGACATAATTTTCTTAAATACCTGCAAATTTATTGACATAAATTTAACTTCTCCTAGTGAATGTTGTGACTCCATTAACAAGCTGCAAAGATATTGCTGCAGAGATATTTGTAAAGTGTTTCACCTATATGGTTTTCTTTCCTACATTATTGATCATTTTTGTTCATTATCTATTTTTATTAATTGTTTACTTGCTGTTACAAAATTAATTATACTACCCCCCTCTGATACATGGAAGTCCACATGTATCAGAGTAGTGGCTTACTGAAACAGTGTGATAGTTTTTCTTTTCTTTTTTTTTCTTTTTTTTTTTGTTAGGAGAAGGAGTTCTTTTGGTAGGCAAGTGTTTTCCTTAGAGATTCAATCTGTACCATTAATATGTGAGGCACATTTACATATGGCTAATATAGATGAAATTTTGTTTCATAAGTTGATTGATTGTACTGACTGTCTATATTGTGAATGTTTTCCCTTGACATAACTTACAAATTTCAGTTAGAGCAATTAATCTAGTTTTCTGTGCAGATTTAGTGTGATTTAGCATTTATTGTAACCAATGCTGCAATTTCCATCAGGCCTACATCGTCTATTCCTGTTGACCACAGACAATTTTACAATTTGTGAAAGTGCATTTCCCACTACTTTTGTTAATGGTAAAGTGGACATATTGCTTAATTTGAATTTGGACTTCAATCTGCACAAGGAATGCGTTCTCTTTTTTTTTCCTAAATGTTGATCTGGCCTGCAGTCGCCGGGCCTGGCTCGGCCGAAAGCCAAGCAAGGCAAGTGCAGTGCCTTAGCATATCAATATCACACAACACAATTATTCCTTATTCTTGTCACTTGTATGAAATGTGATACTGTCACACCATTCCCAGGTATGAAGCTTTATTGAAATGTCTCAGACCTGCAATGTCACTTCATATAAACGCTGCATTGTCAAAGTCTAAGTCAGGTAAATTGATCTGCATTATGTCAGCGTTAATGTCATTTGTTGTACTTAGCTTTGGGTCTGCTTGTCACATGCTATGGTCCGCCTGTGAGCCCCCCCCCCCCCCCAGCCGCTGTGTCTCTCCAATGGCCCTGATGTTCAGATTGATAACAAACGTCACGTTCCCCTTGCTGCAACTAGCCCATCCCACGCCCCTCTCCACGCCCCCCCCCCACACCACAGGGGTCCAGTGTCGGTGCCACCCTGAAAAACAGAATAGGGGGAAGCCCTGGGCCTCCCCCACTTTGTGTCAATAATCACACAAGCAGGAGTGTAATTTTGCTTTTATAAATCTTCTAAGTGTTACTCTTGTAGTCATTCAACTCTTTCCTTTCAGTTTTTTTGTAACAGTGCTTATTTTAATGCTGGTAAAAAAAAAAAAAAAAAATTAGTCTGACTAATGGTTCAGGTGTCTTTTTGCCTGTACATCTAGAAAATGACCCAAGCTTACATCCTAATGTTTTTGCTGGAATGGGAGAGAAGTTCCGCTTCAAAAGAAACTCAAAGCATTGCATTTACTTTCAGGTGATGTTCCCATTTATTCAGCGATCCAAGGTCATCTTTGCAGAATTGTTGTAATTCAGCCACATTGGAGGATTTTAAAGCATGAACTGCCTTTTTAAGGTCATGCCACAGCATCTCAATCGGATTAAGGTCAAGACTTTGACTAGGCCACTCCAACGTCTTCATTTTGTTTTCTGAAACCATTCAGAGGTGGACTTGTTGGTGTGTTTTGGATCACTGTCCTGCTGCAGAACCCAAGTGCGCTTCAGCTTGAGATCACCAACAGATGGCCGGACATTCTCCTTCAATCAATCAATCAATCAATCAATCAATCAATCAATCAATCAATCAATCAATCAATCAATCAATCAATCAATCAATCTTTATTTCGGATAGATTAAAAGTACAGATTAAAAGAAACAATAATTTTTCAGGATTTTTTGGTAGACAGCAGAATTCATGGTTCCATTTACCACACCAAATCTTCCAGGTCCTGAAGCAGCAAACCAGCCTCAGACCATCACACTACCAGAATCAGAATCAGAATCAGAATCAGATTTATTGCCATTGTTCATGTAGTACACAAACTAGGAATTTGTCTCGGTGCAATGCTGTAACATTAAACATGATAAAAATAAAAGAAATAAAAAACTATACATGCAATAAAATGTAGAGTATGAATGAATAATACTAGACAAAGCATATATTAAGATAAGATAAGATAAGATAAGCCTTTATTAGTCCCACAATGGGGAAATTCCAGGATTGCAACAGCACAGGGATAGCAACACTCAGAGCAACAATCAGAAGGCAAGAAAAAACAACATCTAGTAAACATATGTCCATATTACTATAAATGTATATATATAGACACACAGTGCAGGGCATTATGGTTGGTTGGTGAATGTGCAGCAGAAAGTCTAAGCTCTCTCTCCGCGGATGCGGCGGGCCAGCTGGAAGTCTTTGGGCATGATGGTGACCCCCTTAGCGAAGAAGAGACCACCAGGTGGGCCTCGCTGGTCTCCTGCAGAGCCATGACGGCGAAGCTCAGGAAACGCAGGCCGGTCTTGAAGTCCTGAGCGATCTCCCTCACCAGGCGCTGGACGGGCAGCTTACGGATGAGCAGCTCTGTGGATTTCTGGCAGCGACGGATCTCTCTCAGAGCCACGGGCCTGTGACGGTGAGGCCTCTTCACTCTGCCGGTGGCCGGAGCGCCTCTCCGAGCAGCCCTGGTGGCTAGCTGTCTCCTGGGGGGCTTCTTCCTCCAGTAGATTTTACGGGCGGTCTGCTTGGTTCTTGCCATCGCTCTTTATTATTCTGTCTTATATTTCTTGCACGCCGCCTAAACTCCAGCCCAGCACCCGCGTCGTTTTCGCTACAGCTCCCGGTATGTCGAGTTTCCCATTAGCACCGGGCGGCGGCCAAGTGCTAGCTAGCACTAGCTCCTCCCCACTGTAGCGTCTCCCGCTGCAAACCGTGGCTCCGTCCGCCGACCCGGGAGACCCCCGGGGCGATCCGTGCGTCTGTGATATATATACAGAGTGAAAGGTGTAGAAAGAAGAAGGAAGATAAAAAAAAAAAGGCTGTTGCAACAGGCAGCCTACTCGTGTGGCGCCACCGGTCCGGCGGAACCGGAACTAAATTAAATATATTAGCGAGCAGCAGATATTGTGGAGTACCCCATAGTGCAGTCGGTAATGCAAAAAGAAAACAGTGATGATTGACGTGAGTCTGGTTGAGCTGCTGTACATAGTGCACGAGAGTCTAATAAGTCACTTAGTGTTCAGCAGTCTGATGGCAGAGGGGAAGAAGCTGTTCATGTGACGGGAGGTTTTAGTCTGAATGGACCAAAGTCTTCTACCTGAGGGGAGGGGGGCAAACAGTACGTGACCAGGGTGTGAAGGATCGGCTATGATCCGGCCTGCACGCCTCCGGGTCCTGGAGATGTACAGATCCTGGAGGGATGGGAGCTTGCAGCCGATCACCTTCTCAGCAGCGCACACGACCCGCTGCAGCCTTAGTCTGTCCCTGGCAGTGGCTCCTGCGTACCACACGGTTATGGAGGTGGTGAGGATGGACTCGATGATGGCCGTGTAGAACTGCACCAACATCTTGGTGGGTAGTTTGAGCTTCCTCAGCTGCCGTAGGAAGAGTATCCTCTGCTGGGCCTTTTTGATGAGGGAGCTGATGGTCGGCTCCCACTTGAGGTCCCGGGTGATGGTGGTGCCCAGGAAGCAGAAGGAATCCTCAGTGGTGATGGGAGAGCCTGTGAGGGTGAGGGGGGGGGCAGAGGGGTTGCAACTTTCCTGAAGTCCACGATCATCTCCACTGTCTTCAGAGCGTTCAGCTGCAGGTTGTTGTGGCTGCACCAGGACGCCAGCTGGGCCACCCTTTCCTGTAGACGGACTCGTCGCCGTTGGAGATGAGCCCGATGAGGGTGGTGTCGTCCGCAAACTTGATCAGCTTGACAGACTGGTGGCTGGAGGTGCAGGAGTTGGTATAAAGGGAGAAGAGTAAGGGGGAAAGTACACAGCCCTGGGGTGATCCGGTGCTGATGCTAACAGAGTCAGAGACAGTCTTTCCCAGCTGCACATGCTGCCTCCGGTCCGTCAGGAAGTCGGTGATCCACCTGCAGAGGGAGTCAGGCACGTTGAGCAGGGACAGCTTGTCCCGGAGCAGGGCGGGGCGGATGGTGTTGAATGCAGAGCTGAAGTCCACAAACAGGATCCTGGCATAGGTTCCCGGGGAGTCCAGGTGCTGCAGGATGGAGTGGAGGGCCAGGTTGACTGCGTCGTCCACAGACCTGTTGGCTCGGTAGGCAAACTGCAGCGGGTCCAGGAGGGGAGTGGTGATGGACTTGAGGTGGGGCAGGACCAGGCGCTCAAAGGACTTCATGACTACAGAGGTGAGCCCTACAGGTCTGTAGTCATTAAGTCCAGTGATCCGTGACTTCTTGGGGCCAGGGATGATGGTGGAGGTTTTGAGGCAGGTCGGCACGTGGCATAACTTCAGGGAGGTGTTAAAAATGTCTGTGAACACAGGAGTCAGCTCATCCGCACAGTGTCTCAGGGTGGAGGGAGACACGTCGTCTGGACTGGGGGCCTTGCGCGGGTTCAGTCTGGAGAACTGTCTGTGCACGTCCTGCTCACTGATGACAAGAGCGGGGGGGAGGAGGGGGGGCGCCTTTGATGAAGTGGGGACCATGAAGGCAGTGGCACTGGGGGGAGGGGGGAGATGGACACAGCTGACGAGGTGTCAAAATGGGCATAATGTTGGGACAGTCTTTGACAAAGGGCTATGTCATCCTGACCTTTAGAAGCCTGAGGACGATAGTTGGTGATTTGCCTCAGTCATCTCCACACAGAAGTAGAGTCGTTAGCAGTGAACTGCTGCTGGAGTCTCTCAGAGTACACAGATTTAGCTCTCCTCAGCTCTCTGTTAAACCGATATTTGACCTCCCTGTAGCAGTCCCTGTCTCCACTTTTCAATGCTGCTTCCTTCTCCTTCCTGATCTGTCTGAGTTTAGCAGTGAACCAGGGCTTGTCATTTGAGTACCTCACCCTTGTGCGCGATGGAAGAATGCTCTCCTCACAAAAGTGGATATATGAGTTCACAGTGTCCGTGTACTCATCCAGATCATGCGTGGCTCCTTTAAACATGCCCCAGTCAGTTATTTCCATGCACGTGCTCAGCTTCTCCCCAGCTTCACTGGTCAATGTTCTCGTAGTGCTCACAACAGGTTTAGTGAGCTTTAGTCTCTGTCTGTATGTGAGAATGAGGTGGACCATCACCTGATCAGATAGTCCGAGCACAGTGCGGGGAACAGTGCGATACGCGTCCTTCACTGTGGTGTAACAGTGATCCAGCGTGTTCTTTCCTCTGGTGGGGCATTTAATAAACTGTTTGTATTGGGGGAGATCATGGCACAGGTTGCTCTGGTTAAAGTCGCCAACCACAATAACCAGAGAGTCCAGGAAAGTGCGCTCCGTTTGTTGAATGTGATCTGCGAGCGCTCGCTGAGCCTCGCGCACGTCCACGTCGGGCGGGACGTAAACAGCGGCCAGGATGAATGAAGCGAACTCCCGCAGGGACTAAAAAGGCTTGCAGTTAATGAATATATATTCCAGAGCGGGAGAACAGTATTGGGAAATCACCGTTACATCAGAGCACCAGCTGCTGTTGATGTAAAAGCAGACTCCTCCTCCTGAGGACTTACCGGAGAGCTCTGTGTCTCGATCAGCACGAAATAGCTGAAAACGCTCGAGGAGGAGCGCGCTGTCCGGAGTCGCTTCCTTAAGCCAGGTCTCAGTAAAACAGAGGGCAGACGAGGTAGAGAGGTCCTTAAATCGCATCAGCAGTCTCAGTTCATCTACCTTGTTAAAGAGAGAATTGGCATTGGAGAGAAATATGCCAGGCAAAGCCGTGCACGCGCCTCTCCTGCGAAGCCACACGAGAGCGCCCGCTCGCCTTCCTCTCCTTCGTCGTCTCACTTTTTGGGCCAAAAAGTGAACCAGATCGGCGGCAGGAGCCCAAAAAACCGGGAGTAGGTCCGTGGAAGTGAAAGTCCTGATATTTAGTAGCTCTTCACGGGTGTAAGAGCAGACAGACACACAATTGACGAACAGAAACATACAAAGAAAGGCGCAGTGAAACACCATGGCGGCCACTGTGGGCGCCATCTTGGATCGAAGGATGTAGGATACTGATACCACCACCATATTTTACTGTTGGTATGATGTTTCTTTTCTGAAATGCTGTTTTACTTTAACACCAGATGTAATGGGACACACACCTTCCAAAAAATTCAACTTTTGTCTCGTCAGTCCACAGAGTATTTTCTCAAAAGTCTTGGGGATCATCAAGATGTTTTCTGGCAAAACTGATACAAGTCTTTATGTTCTTCTTGCTCAACAGTGGTTTTTGTCTTGGAACTCTGCCATGCAGGCCATTTTTGCCCAGTCTCTTTCTTATTGTGGAGTCATGAACACTGGCCTTAACTGTGGCAAATGAGGCCTGCAGTTCTTTGAATGTTGTTGTGGGGTCTTTTATGACCTCTTACATGAGTCCTCGCGAAGCTCTTGGGGTAATTCTGGTCAGCCGGCAACTCCTTGGAAGGTTCACCACTATTCCATGTTTTTGCCATTTGTGAGTAATGGCTTTCACTGTTTATCGTTGGAGACCCAAAGCTTTAGAAATGGCTTTATAACATGTGCCAGAATGATAAATCTCAATTATCTTGTTTCTCATTTGTGCCTAAATTTCTTTGGATTGAAGCATGATGTCCAGCTTTTGAGGATCTTTTGGTCTACTTCACTTTGTCAGGCACGTCCTATTCAAGTAATTTCTTGATTGAGAAAAGGTGTGGCAGTAATCAGGCCTGGGTGTAGCTAGAGAAATTGAACTCAGCTTTCCAAAGATGCGATAAACCACAGTTAATTTATGTTTTAACGTGGTGGTGGTGGTGGGGGGGGAATCACGTTTTCACACAGGGCCATGTAGGTTTGAATTTTTTTCCCCTTAATAATAAACACCTTGATTTAAAAACTGCATTTTGTGTTTACTTGTGTTATCTTTGTCTCATATTTAAATTTGTTTGATGACCTGAAACCTTTAAGTGTGACAGACATACAAAAAATAAAGACAAATCAAGAAGGGGGCAAACACTTTTTCACACCACTGTATATGCCGCGAGAGTTCACGTGAACCATTGTGATTACTTTTTATGTCACTCTGTCAGCTGATGCAGTGGTGGCCTGTAACGTCATCAGCTCCACTACTGCCACTTTACTGGAACAGCACACTGACACATTAATGGTCATCACAGGTGACTTTAACCATATATCACTTGCCAAAACATTACCAAACTTCCACCAGTCTGTTGACTGTCCCACCAGAGAAAATAAAACACTGGATCTACTATATGCCAATGTCAGATATGCATACAGTGCCACAGCTCCCCACTAGGCAGATCAGATCACAACCTCATTCTGTTATCACCCAAGTATGTTCCTCTTGTGCAAAGGCAGCCTGCTTACACACAGACTGTGAGGAGGTGGACACAGCAGGCTGCTGATGCACTACGGGACCGCTTCGAGACGATGGACTGGGACATACTCTGTGAACCACATGGGGTGGACATAGACAATATGACCCACTGCATCACAGAAAACATCAGATTCTGTGAAAACACAACCATGCCGGCTCAGACCGTGTGCTGTTTCCCCAACAATAAACCATTGATCACCAGTGACCTGAAAGCACTTCTTAACAAGATGAGGGATTTTAGGTCTGGATACAAAGAGGAACTAAGGAGAGTATAGCATGAACTGAGAGAGATGCTGAGATGTGTAGGGACAATTACAGGAGGAAGTTTGAAGAAAACCCCACCAAAGCTATGTCAAGGACATCTGGATGGGAATGAAACGAGTCACTGGGTGTAAAGTGAGGGACAGACAGACATCAGGGAACCTTGAGAGAGCTGAATTTGTTTTTTAATAGATTCAACTTACCATCTATCACCCCCATAACCCAGCCAGACCGCCACACACCCCTCACCCTCACCCTCCTGCGCAGTACCCCTCTCTCTCTTGTAGCATCATCTCACTTTGGCTCAGCAATAATTATTCTTTTGCTTAAAGACATTTTGTTTCACCCAGGAGTAAGACAAAGAAATGAATTTTCTTCCCCAGGCCACAGCTCAAATCCCATTCCTTTGTTAAAACCAGCCTAAGGAATTTCCCCAATGTCCGGCTTTAGTTTTATTGCCCCCATAAACATGCAACAGACCTGGCTACACAGATCCACAACTCAGCTAATTTCCTTAAACTCTGGGACAAGCTGGATTTAACCAGTGAATTTTAAAGTACATTATTACAAACTCAATTCTAAACCTTCTTCTTTTTAGGACTATGAAAGGCAAATGGACTCTGATGTCTTTAATGTGGAAAATCAATAATATGTGTGAAATGCATTAATCTGTGATTTTATATATATATATATATATATATATATATATATATATATATGCATGTTAAAATGTTTAAATGAATGTTTATTCCTGCATGTTGATTTAGAAGCACTGCTTATAAGATACACTAAGGTTAGTTTAGTTATACATAAATGTGTATATTCCAATGGATCAGAAATTTGCCTCTAAAACCATGTGACTCCAGCAGCCAATCTCTGCATGACAACAATTCTTCATCCCAAAGAGCTCGACAATAGACTGTTTGTTATTGGACTAAAGGTTCATCGGGCCTCCCACGAAGGACTCTCATTTGCTGAGATCCCGGAAGCCCGCGAAGCTCAACAGAACTTATATAAAGGAGAGGGACCCCTGCTTCAGCCTCTTTTCCTTTTTGGCTCTCTTCCCGGATCCCTCTTTTTCGCTTCGCCCCTTCTCGCCTCTGATTCATCTCTCTATTGTCTACACACAGCAAGGAAGAGCAAGAAAGAACAAAGGACCGTCTGAATAGACTCCGACCACGTGTCGTTTTTTCCGAGCACAGAGCAGATAACTCGTAATTTGTTTATGTAACTTTGTATTTTAATGTCTTTTCTTTTTCTCTTAAATGCCTAGGAATTCCTATTTCTTTGAGCTCAATTCTTAATCGGAGTTAAACTCCAATTTTTACTTATCTCTTTTTCTTTGTTAAACTTTCTGTAAAATCACCGTTTGTTTAATTTTAATGTAAACTTTAATCTTGACTTTATTTTTATAATATTTTTCTTGGCCAAGCACCCACCAGAAGCTACTATTTTTATCTAAAGTCCGAAACTCTTTAATTTGAGATCGGATTAGATATCCTTAATTAATTATTATCGAAGGCCTCTTAGAAGGTGCAGCTGAGGAATCAACGCGCAGCTGTTCATCACACGCTGAAGAAACGTCATCATCATCTGGCTCCAAACCCAGTTTCAACTGTGGGTCATACAGCCCAGAATCCAGCCTCTTCGACCGCTTGAATTTAAAGGTCGAAGTGTGGACCCTGAAAATATCTGCGGGCAGATATTAACGTCCACGAAATCTTGGGCTGAGGATGACGAAAGAACCATCATCGAACGAGGATCACGTGAGCTGCAAACTTTAATTCATCTGCTGAATTAAAATGTCTGAGGTTCGGTAATAATTTGTATATCTAATCAGATGCAAATTAAGAAGCCCTTAGAATAACTCTTCTTTTTATTAAAATTCCGTTTTTATTTTCTTAAGATTAATCCAGGACGTTTACATATAATTAGTAAACTTTCTCCATAAATTTGCGTTGTTTCCATAATCTGTTAACTCAAACTGATAGAAATTCATTTCTCAGTTTAACCCTGGTTCTGAAAATATTAACACTGTTAATCTATCATTTACAAGATTGATTTTATGATTAATGAAATTACTGCAATGTCTGTTAATCATTTCGTTTAATAAATATGTGGAAAATGAGAGAAGTTGTTGAGAATTTATTTCATTCTGAGTCTGTTCAAGCACAGGTATCGAATTCACGGAATTTTTTTGAGACTGATTATTGATTAATTTATTGAGTGATTAAACAGGTATAAAGTGAAATTAAAGATTAAATTGCTTCTTAGAGATAGGAGCTGGTGCCCCACGAGTGTTATTGACTTTTCTGATGTATATGAAATAAGATTTGATCTCAGATTCCAATACATCAATAGAAATTAAATAATTCATACCTGATCATATTTATTATTTATTAATATTCCCTATTTCACGCTACACTCTCCCCCTCCACTGAGGACATCAGCATCAACCCCCACATCACTGTGACTGCAGATCAGGTTTACAGACAGCTGGAAAGACTCTGTCAGCGGAAGGCTGGGGCCCTGATGACATCTCCACCAGGATCCTGAGAACCTGTGCCAACCACCTAGCTCCAGTACTGAAATGTCTGTCCAACCTGAGCCTGAATCTGGCGATAGTACCGGTACTGTGGAAGATGTCCTGCCTGGTTTTTGTCCCCAAGAAGTCATCTCGGACCTGAATGACTATTGACCAGTTGCCTTCACATCTCATGTGATGAAGGTCTTGGAGAGACTGGTTTTAGCCCTCCTGAAGCCACAGGTGAAGACGTAGCTGAACCTTATGCACTTTGCACATCATCCCCATTTAGGAGTTGAAGATGCTGTCATCTATCTGCTGCAATGTGCCCATCTGCACCTGGCTGGTGGAGGAGACACTGTGAGAATCATGTTCTGTGATTTCTCCAGTGCATTTAACACCATCCAGCTGCTGCTGCTGGGTGAGAAGCTGCGGGTGATGGGGGTTGACAGCTCTGTGATTTTGTGGATTACTGACTACCTGGCTGGCAGGCTACAGTTTGTCCGGATGAGCAGTGTCTTGTTTGATGTGGTGGTTAGTGATATAAGAGCTCCACAGGAGACTTTGCTCTCTCCTTTTCTCATCAACTTATACACCACCAACTTTCAGTACAACACCGAGTCGTGTCACCTACAGAAATTCTCTGATGACTTGGCTACTGTTGGGTGTATAAGAGGGGGAGTACAGGGCACTGGTAGACAGATTTGTGGAGTGGGCTGAGCAGAATCACCTGAGGCTGAACGTCACCAAGACCAGAGAGATTGTGATTGACTTCAGGAAGAAAAGGATGCCTTCACAGCCACCGCGGAATAGGGGGGAGGCTGTGGAGGTAGTGGAGGACTACAAAGACCTGGGTGTCATGGTCAGCAAAGGACTGGATTGGAAATCTAACATCGATGCTATGTACAAGAAGAGGATGAGCAGACTCCTCTTTGTGAGGAAGCTGAGATTCTTCAACGTGTGCAACAGGATGCTGGGGCTTTTCTATCAGGCCGTTGTCACCAACACCATCTTCTTTGCTGCTGTCTGTTGGGGTAGCAGTGTCAGAGCCAGCAACATCAACAGACTTGGCAAGATTATCAAGAAGGCGGCATCTGTAATTGGTCTCAGGCCGGAGACCTTTGAGAATGTGGTGGACCAAACAGTTATCCATCATGGACAACTCTGATCACCCCCTCCACCACACACTGGATGGAGAGCGGGGCACTTTTTCTAGCAGACTGCTATAGTTTTGCTGCCAAACAGTCAGATACAGGAAATCTTTCCTGCCACATGCCCTTTCATTGTACAATAACTCACTCTGATGTTGAATTTGGTTCATAACTCTGCTGCCATACTGCACCTTGCAGTCTAAAAGGTACCTCACATTGCGCCCTGTGCCTGATAGTCCTGTATTGTACAGTGAGTATGATGCACGTATCTATACAGGCCATTATCTGCGATGTATATAAATTTATCTAAGCAGTTTTACTTTCCTGGGTAATTCCTTTGTCTATTAGGCTGTGTGTGTTTCTATTTTTTGGTTGTCTACTGTCATGCTGTTACAATGTAATGTCCTAGTTTGGGGATCAACTCTCTCTCTCTCTCTCGCTCTCTGAGTGGGCGTGGTCGTGAGTGGGTTGCCTCAAACTTTTCACTATCTTTTTGTGTTTAAGGTGTTTTTTTTGTTAAATAATCTTAAGTTTCATTGTTTTCTGTAGCTGGGGTGGGGTAGGTGTTCTCGAAGGGGGGTTCTCTGCTGCCAGCTTTGCTGGTCAGCATGGTTTTGGAGCGAAGCTCCAGGTTTGAGAAGCTGACATGCCGGCATGCTGTCAAATTGGCTCTGGCTGTCAGCTGCTCAGTGGAAGAATGTAGTCTGGCTGTGGGGGAGTTGGTCGGCTATGAAAGCGTCAGGTCTGCTTCCAGAATGAATAATGCCATGGTAATTTTCCTAGACAGTGTTAAAAAAGTTAATCAGGTGGTGGAGAGCAAAGTTGTAATTAAAGACACACTAGTTCCTGTTCTGTCTCTGATAAATCCCGCAAAAGGAATCACAATATCAAATGTCGCACCGTTTTTAAAGAATGAGCTGTTGGAGAAGAAGCTGTCGAGATACAGGCAGCTTTTGTCCCCTATTAAACACATCCATCTCAGTTGTAAGTCCCCACATTTAAAGCATGTCATGTCTTTTAGACGACAGGTGCTCATGATTTTAAAGAACAGCGAAGAAAGCCTCAACCTCATATTTAAGTACCGGATTGACGGCTTTTATTATACCATCCATGTCACCTCTGATAATATGAAGTGTTTTGGCTGCAGAATGGAGGGGCATTTGATCCGATGATGCTCTCAGGGAGTGGGGAGTGATCACCCAGGGGAGGCCGCTAGCGCAGCCTCACCGTTGGGCACCGCGGCCGCGGAGCCGTCCAGCGACGGGGCGGCTTCGCTGTCCTCCAAGGCTGCTGGTGCAGCCGCACCATTGGGCGCTTTGGCCAAGGCCGCAGGGCCGTCTCGCGGCGGGGCAGCTTTGCCTGTCAATCATAAATGGAACAACAATAAAAGTTAAAGTACATCGCAGGGCTAATGCACAGACCAACATTGTGGAGAAGGGTGAGATTACCAAAAGGGATCACACTCAGGATCAGACAGATGAGTCAAATAAGGCATAGGTAGACGGTGGGACAATAAAGATGAATATAAAACCACAGCACAGGGTGAGTGAAAAACAAGAAGAGACAGCTACCAGGGTGGCTGTGTCAGTGTTGGAGGATGAGGATGATATTGAGATAGATGAAGAGTTATCTAAAACTTCAGTCAAACGGAAGAATTTGGAAAACAAACAGCAGAGGAGTAAAGTGAAAAGGGTTGTCAGAGAAAGTTCTGAGCTTTCTCTATCTCAACCAGATTCTTATGCTGGGTCTGAGATAGAGAGTGATGGTGAAAGCAGTGATGATGTGGCCAGTGGAGGTGGTTACCCCTTCACAAAAATACAAAAGTTTTTGCAGGACACTAAGGGATCCAGAATGGTTAAAGGTGAAAAATTTTCCCTGACCTAAAACTTTTTGTTGACTCTGCTCGGGTCTACATGAAAAACAGAGGAGCACTTGAGCAGGAAAGCTTCACTGATCAGGAGATCTACAGACTGAAAAAGCTTGTACTAAAAGTTAACCCTTGTATTATGTTGATAAAAAATTACATTGATTATGTTGCAGGTCATTTTGACCCGTACTGTGTAAATCCACTCAAAACAGTCAAAAAACAGGTTAAACCAATAACAACTTTATTTTAGATTATATAAACATTTATAAAAGAGACATAACAATACATTTTTAATTTCAACACTATATTTAAGAACTATTTTGTTCAAGTTTTTCTCAATGCATTTTTTTCATTTAACTTGCCCCTTTTTCTCACATTTTCAATGTTCATCATTTTCAATGCTCTCCACATGATGGACAGAATGTAACTGTGTGCTTTCTGCAGATGTAATGCTTGCATTTCACACAAGAGGCACTTGTTTTACTGTCCTCTCGGGAGGGACAGACCTGGCATCTTTTCCGTTTCTTTACACCTGTGTCCACTGGATCCATTGCAGATTGGTTGGATGACCTGACCTTGACCTTTTCAATGACAGCTGCAGCTGCTGGGGATCGAGTTGGCCTGGCTCGCCTCTGGATCTTGGGAATGACAAGTGCTTTGCCGAGTTCTTCCAGGAAAAGCCGACGTCGGTACAATTTGCCGGCATTCCATTGCTGGTTGATTTCAGTCCACAGGACATAGGCATTGTAAGCAGACACATCAACAGTGTTGAAGAAAATCACCAAGGGCCAATCGGCAGTCTTGCGCTGGCAGCTGTGACTTTGTCCAGATTGTCAACTCCTCCTTTGGTGGAGCTGTAGTCCAGGATCATTTGTGGCTTCATGTCTTCTCTTGTGCTCAGAGATGCATCTGTGTGCATTCAAGTTCCAAGGTTGTTATAGCCAGGAGCGGCACTGGGGTTAAGCTCCCAGTGCTCATAAAATGCTCCTTATGGCGTGCGTCTCGAAAAGCCTCTGACAACTAAGTCCAACTCCTAGCCTGCCCGTGTGGTTTAGTCTCTAAGCCCGGCGGAACTGCTTTTACTAATAGGAGAAGGGGCGAGGGGGGATCTCTGGTGCCTTAAAACCAGATGCTTCGGGTAAATGGTGGCTCGTCAACCTGGGAAGGTAGCCCATCTAGGGGAAGGTAAACCCTGATTTCAAGCCTTCACTGCCTTGCGGCACACCCGGTCACGGAAAAGGCTTCAGGAGTCAACCCTGAGGAAATATCCGGAGTCGGAGTCCCTAAGGCAGTTCTCTGTTGTGCTCAACATCATTCTGGCAGCTCCTGCGATGGCGCTGGTGCCAAACTGTAGCAGCCCTGCTGTTCCTTTGGATTCATCAGTGACGTGGAGAGGGGGGACATGCTGCATGGGCAACATCTTGTCCTCCATATCTTCCTGCCCAGGCTTGAATCCTACCAACGTCCAATGCTGGAAGGTAGAACACCAGATCACTGGACAGGACACTCCAGCTTTGCCTTTGGCGTAGACAAAACACGGGAAATGACAGTTACCGGTTATAAGCCACCGCTCAATTGGCGTAGAGCGCGGCGCCAGGGGTTGTTCCCGACGGTGGGAGGGATCATCGGATCTCACTGGACAGCTACCGCCCGCCTCAAGCTGGGCAGCCCCCAGCCAATAAGGTGTTGTCCCGCCACAGCTTGCTTTCCTCATTGGGTGCATGGGGATGAGGAGAAGTCCAAACAGCAGGTTGAGAACCTTCGCACCAGGCAAGACAAAAAAACAAAAGAGACCAACTCTAAAACTGGGAACTTGGAACGTCCGCACTATGATGACAGGACTCGCTGCTAACCTCAAGGACATCAACGACACCAGGAAGACTGCCATCATCAATAATGAGCTGAAGAGACTGGAAGTGGATATCGCCACTCTCCAGGAAACACGGTTGGCTGATGCAGGCACACTGAGAGAGAAGGACTACACGTTCTACTGGCAGGGAAAGGGCAGTGACGAACACAGGGAACACAGAGTGGGCTTCGCAGTGAAGAACACCTTGCTGAAGATGGTGGAACCGGGCAGCACTGGCTCTGCATGACTCCTCACCCTCCGCCTGAACACCACTCAAGGCCCAATAACCCTCGTCAGTGTGTATGCCCCAACACTGACAGCCACACCAGAGGCAAAAGATGAGTTCTATGAGAATCTCGCAACAACTGTCAGGATCATCCCCAACTCTGAACAGCTCATTCTCCTTGGAGACTTCAATGCCAGAGTGGGTGCTGACCACGACTCCTAGCCCTCCTGTCTTGGACCATTTGGCGTGGGCAGAATGAACGACAACGGACAGCGGCTGCTCGAGTTCTGCACATATCACGATCTGTGCATCACAAACTCGTTCTTCAAGGGCAAGCCCCAACACAAGGTTTCCTGGCGACATCCGCGCTCAAAGCACTGGTACCAGCTGGACTTGATCCTGACCAGGCGCACCTCACTGAAGAATGTGCTAATCACCTGTTCATTCCAGAGTGCAGATTGCGACACAGACCATTCATTGGTGTGTTGCAAGGTCAAGCTGCAGCTGAAGAAATTTCATCGTGCTAGACAGCCTGGAAAGGCACGGATTGACACCAGCAAGATGGCCCCAACCAGAACTTGTTGAGCAGTTTGCCTCCACCTTTGAGAAGGAACTTGGTGTACCACAAGAAGGAGAATCTGCAAAGCAGAAGTGGGAAGAGCTGCGAAACACCATTCACCGCACAGCCTTGGCTATCGTTGGGAGGAAGACCTCGAAGTCACAGGACTGGTTTGATGCCAAGTTGACCGAGATGACACCCGTCATTGAAGCCAAGCGCTCAGCACTTGCTGAGTACAAGAAGTACCCAAACGAAAAGAATCTCCAGATTCTAAAGGCTGCGAGAAGCAAAGTTCAGCAGACTGCTCGGCGCTGTGCCAATGAATACTGGACTCAGCTCAGCCAAGACATTCAAACCGCTGCCATAACAGGGAACATCCGTGGTATGTACAATGGCATCAAGAAAGCACTTGGTCCAGCTCAGAGCAAGACGGCCCCCCTCAAATCCTCCACTGGGGAGATGATCACAGAAAAGAACAAGCAGATGGAGAGATGGGTGGAACACTACTCCGACCTCTACTCTAGACAGAACACCGTGACACCGTCAGCCCTTGATGCCATCGACTGCCTGCCATTCATGGATGAACTTGACGCCGAGCCAACCATCGACGAACTCAGCAAGGCCATTGATAGCTTGGCCACTGGAAAGACACCCAGCAACGCCTGCATACCCCCTGACCTGATCAAGCACTGCAAGACCGCCCTACTGCTGCCATTGCATGACGTCCTCTGCCAGTGCTGGAAGGAAGGTGCCGTACCACAGGACATGAGGGACACCAAGATCATCACCCTCTACAAAAACAAAGAGGAGAGAAGCGACTGCAACAACTACAGGGGCATCTCCCTCTTCAGCGTTGTTGGCAAAGTCTACGCACGAGTTGTTCTCATTCGTCTACAGAAGCTTGCCAAACGTGTCTACCCTGAGTCTCAGTGTGGCTTCCGTGCTGAGCAATCGATGGTGGACATGATATTCTCCATCCGCCAACTCCAGGAGAAATGCAGAGAACAGAACATGCCCCTGTACGCTGCCTTCATCGACCTCACCAAAGCGTTCGATCTGGTCAGCAGAGAGGGCCTTTTCAAGATCCTGCCAAAGATAGGATGCCCACCAAAGTTGCAAAGCCTCATCGAATCGTTTCACACCAACATGCAGGGGATAGTGCAGCACGACGGCAACGTCTCAGAGCCATTCAACATGCGCAATGGAGTGAAACAGGGCTGTGTACTTGCACCAACCCTCTTTGGGATTTTCTTTGCTATGCTCCTGAGGCATGCCTTCAGCACAGCAACAGAGGGAATCCACCTGCACACAAGATCTGATGGCAGGCTTTTCAACCTCGCCCGCCTGAAAGCCGGAACCAAAGTACGCGAGGCTCTAATCAGAGAAATGCTGTTCGCAGACGACGCTGCAGTCGCAACCCACACACAGCAGGAGCTTCAGACCCTGAAGGACCGCTTCTCCCAGGCATGCAAGGACTTCGGGCTTACCATCAGCCTGAAGAAGACTAACGTCTTGGCACAAGGCACGGAAGCACCACCAACCATCACCATCGACGACTACGAGCTGGAGGTCGTGAATCAGTTCACGTACCTGGGGTCCACGATCAGCAACAACCTCTCCCTTGATACAGAGATCGACAAGAGGATTGGAAAATCAGCCTTCACACTCACTCTCCTCACCACACGAGTGTGGGAGAATCCCAAACTCTCTGTCAAGATGAAGATGGCAGTGTACAACGCCTGCGTCATCAGCACACTGCTCTATGGGAGTGAGACGTGGACAACATACGCCCAGCAGGAAAAGAGACTGAACTCCTTCCACTTGCGCTGCATTCGCCACATCCTGGACATATCCTGGCAAGATAAAATGCCCACCACAGAAGTTCTGTCCCGCGCCAGCCTTCCCTCCATGTTCACTCTACTCAGGCAGCGCAGGCTCCGCTGGCTAGTCCACGTTCACCGTATGGAGGATGGCAGAATCCCCAAAGACGTCCTCTACGGAGAACTGGCGACTGGCAGGAGAGACGTTGGCCGCCCACAGCTGCGCTTTAAAGACGTCTGCAAGAGAGACATGAAGGCCCTGGAGATCAATACAGAGTGCTGGGAGGACCTTTCAACCAGCCGCTCCAAATGGAGAGGCACCCTGACCAGACAGCTCAAGGCGGGTGAAGAGAGATTGACTGCTGCAGCAGATGAAAAAAGGACCCGCAGGAAGAACCGCCACAGACCCAGCAGCACGGAGACCACCCACAAGTGCGACCTGTGTGACAGGGACTGCCATTTGTGCATCGGCCTGTTCAGCCACAGGCGGTGCTGTTCCAGCAGAGTAGACGTTTAGGATTATCTTCCATGGTCATCATAGACCGACGGAGGCCGACGACTTGTTTCTCTTTGGGCAGTATGAAACAACTGCTGCTTTCTTAGTGAAAACAAATATTGAGGAATGGAGAGGTCTGCCCTGCATCTTCAGAATTTCACTGGAAAGTTCTGGCTTATTTCTTCTGACTGTTCCCAACATAGTCAGCTTTCTCTCCTGAAGTTCATCTCCAAGGCAGTAGGATGTAAAGCAGTTGTCACATGTGATGTTATGACCTTGCAACCCTTCATTCATCTCCAGCACCACACGCATCCCCTGATTCTTCTCAGATGCTCCTCCAGGTAGCTTTCCAGTATACACTTGCATATTCCATGCATAGCTAGATTTTGCATCACAGGCTACCCACATTTTGAAGCCATACTTGGCAGGCTTGTTGGTCATGTACTGTCTGAAAGGACAGCGCCCCCTGAATGGTACAAGGCGCTCATTTACAGTAACAGGGGGACCAGGATTGTACAACAAAGGTAGAATTTCAACCCATTTATCCCATACATCTCTAAACGCAGCTAGTTTGTCTCTTTCACGTCGACCAGCTCTGGTGTCACGGTTGTCAAATCGGATCACACGAGATATCATGTGAAATGTCTCCAGAGACATTGTTGCTCGAAAGATTGGCCTTCCATACTCTTCATCCCATAGACTTGCAGTTACTTCTCCCTTTGACCTGTATACTCCAGCTAATACCAAAATTCCAATGTAAGCATGCAAGTTAGTCTGATCCAGTGGCTTCCATTTCTCCTGAAATACACACCTCCCCTCCAAGTTGGTCATTTCCAGTATAATCTTCTCTATTGGTGGGGATATGACGAGCTGAAATGCTGATTGAATATCATCAAATCGTGTGACAGCAAATCTTGTAGGACGGGGAGTCATTTTGATGACACTGGAAGATGACAGTCTACCTCGGCTTTGGTGTGGTGATGTTGACCATTTTATATTACCATCCTTAGATGCCCATGTCCCCTCTGTGGATGATGATTGCTGCATTCCTTGGCTTTCATCCGATGGAGACACAACAGCAGGCTCGTCCTCTGAATCCTCCTCATCGTCGGAAAATTGACGTCAAAATAAAGTACATCAAAGAGGCATGTTTATTTTGGATCTGTACAGCTACTTACCCACATAAAAGTGTCCGGGTCAAAGTGACCCAAAACATCATCTTTGTATACAAACGCTGCACATGCATTCCACTACACATCAAAGTGTCCAGATTTTACACACCAGTTCATGACCCTAGATGAGGAAAAGTCACAAAATTTCATGAAGAAAAAGAAAGGATAACCCGTACTTTGGTCAACACAAAAACCGAAATGGGTCAAATTGACCCTTAACATAATACAAGGGTTAAGACCTAATTGCCCAGGATGATTAGTTTTTTTATTGCTCATTCTTTCTTTTCTGTTGTATTGGTTTTGCCCTCTTATACACAAGTGTAGTTTTAATTTTGGCACACTCAATATCAGTGGAGCAAGAGAAATGTCCAAGCAAGCATGTGTTTTTACTCTTGCAGAATGTAAGAAAAATAATGTTGTGTTTGTTCAGAAAACTCAGAGTTCTGAGGACAATGCCACTGACTGGAGGAGGCAATTTCAAGGGGAAGTTATCCTCAGTCACAAAAGTAGCAGCAGTGGTGGAGTGGGTATTTTATTTTCTCGAGATTTTATTCCACTTTCTTATGACATTGATGAGATAATTGCAGGCCACATCTGAAAAGTTAAAGCTGTTTTTGAGAATGTGAAAGTTGTCTTTATAAATGTGTATGCTCCAACCAGAGGCACAGAAAGACTGAAAAACTGAAAATTGAAAAATGAATCCAATACACAATAATTAAAAAAAAAAAAACTTTAATTATTTCAATTTCATTTTAAGGTGTAACGGCAGACAGCTCCAACAATGGGGCTGAAGAGCCACATGCAGCTCCGGAGTCGAGGGTTGCCAACCCCTGGTCTAGTCTGTAAGTGTTTCTGAACAAATTATGAAGCATCAGGAGAAATGATATATTCCCTCTGGCAAACAAACACCAACGCAAACATCTACATATGTATTGTAACTTTCACTTTAAACTGCAATAAGTTTCCTTAATGCACCACAGTGAAGTACAACGCCCGACACTAGGGATGGGCGATACCATCATTTTTCCTTTTGATACGATACCATTAATTTATGGGACTTTTTTTTTGATACAGACACTTTTTGCCCCTTAAAGGAAAATCACATAATTTCAGTTTCATTTAAATGCAGGATATCTGTGTGTGTGTGTGTGTGTGTGTGTGTGTGTGTGTGTGTGTGTGTGTGTGTGTGTGTGTGTGTTCCTCAGATATCTCCCAAACCGTTCGTCAGACTGACCTTAGATTTTATAAGTGCTTTGCTGAGGTTACGAGGGTGTGCATCCCTGAGTATGGAGTCGCTCAGTCAAAATATGTAATTTTTATCAATAAAAGTTTTCACTTCTACCGCTGTTCTTGTTATTCTGATGTAATGCTGTCACAAGTCCACATGGGGTTGTACGTAATCATTCATTGTTGTTTGTCAACTGGCATTAGGGATGGGTGATACTGTGGGGGCATGGTGTGTGGGTTTCTCCACCCAGAGAGGCAAGGGGACGGGAGAACAATGGATCAAAGGAGAAGGTGTCACCAGGGGGTATCAAACGGGACAGTTAGGGCTATGCACCCCCCATGGGAGGGCAAGAATGGCTGGAGCCGTGGAGAGAAGAAAGGTGTGAAAGCGGCGCCATTGTATGTTATGTTAATGTGCCATGCATTCCTTTGTTAAACAACAATGTATGATGGTCAGAAGCTCTGGGTCTCCATGCAATGGAATAAAGATATAAAAGGGGAATGCACAGAGACCCAAGAAGTGCAGTAGCTCAGCAGAGCTCAGTAGCGCAGTTTCGCTGTTTGCTGTTATGTTGTTGGAGAAACAATAAAGCCTTGTGTCGCTCAGCTCGTTGCCTCGACTATTCTTTTCTCCACAATACCAGCATTTTTCCTTTTGATACAACACCATTAATTTGTGGGACTTTTTCTTCGATACCGATAGTGTTTTCCCCTTAAAAGAAAATCACATGATTGCAGTTTCATTAACAAAATTATTGCAAGGGCAACGTGAATAAAACTCATGAACATAAATACTTAAAAGAAATGCTTATAAAATTATAATAAAATAGAATAATGAGTAAAGTAAATAAAATGAAATATAATTCAATTAAAATAAAAAATAATTAAGACTTAAAATGAATGCAAAATTAATTCAGTTTCTTAATTTGATGAAAATTCTCAGTCTTCCAAGTGGGTAAGTATGCTGTATGAAAGCTCAGTCAAGTCAACTGGATTCAAATATTTTTTTACTTCTGAAATATTTCAGCATACATCCAGATTCTATGGTAATACCAAGCAGCATATATGTGGAATTTATTTTTTTCACAATGTTTTTCTTAATTTTTATGTTATTATTTATTTATTTATTTATTTATTTTACACTATCCATCCATCCATCCATTTTCTTCTGCTTAATCATTTTCGGGTCGCGGGGGTGCTGGAGCCTATCCCAGCATCTTTGGACGAGAGGCAGGGTACACCCTGGACAGATCGCCAGTCCATCGCAGGGCGAACAAAGACAGACAGACAATCATTCACTCTCACAGTCATACCTAAGGACAATTTAGAATCTCCAGTTTGATGCCAATTAACCTAACTTGCATGTTTTTGGCATGTGGGAGGAAACCGGAGAATTCCCGGAGTAAACCCACGCAGACACAGGGAGAACATGCAAACTCCACACAGATCACTGTTGGTCGGTGGCTGGGATCGAACCCAAGATCCCCTGGCCAAACGTGAGTTGCTGTGCTGTTGCAGTGCTAACCACTCCGCCACCGCGCTGCCCTACAAAATTAAATAGTGCTTATTTTGTTTATTTTTCAAAATTATTCTGCTTGGTATCACCTTAGCATTTGGATGCATGGTGTAACATTTCAGAAGTAATACTTCTTCTGCCACCCGTGAAGCTGCTCTGCTCACCCTGCTCTGCACCAGAGTCATTGAGTGCTCAGGCTGCCAATGTGCAGTGAGTCTTTGGTGCTGACATGTGATATGCTGCCATAATCATGAGACACATCAGACAATCTCAAAAACATGCCTGGGCTGGTCTTTCCACTGGTTTTCACATATAAATCTAATGCCCAAAACACTCAGAAGTGAAAATAAATTGCACGTTTTGTATTAACACTCTGGTATCGCGATATTAAAAAAAGTATCAACTTTAAAGTATCGACCAGCTGGTATCGAAGTATGGATACTTGGTGTTAGAATACTTTTGTCCCCCTTACTCGTTGTCTGATGTGTGTGTAAGCATTCCACCCCAAATTCATTGATAAAGGAATAAGAGAGGTATATAGTCTTGAAAGATCTGTATTTATTCAGCAGGTTGAATATAGTATTACAGCACTATGGGTCAAATGTTCTGTCCCTAACATCAACAGGTGTTGTCAGGGCATGAAGTCTGACTCATACTATGCTCTCCCTGACCCAGTACCTTTATATGAATTCAAGCATGCATTATCAGCATAAAAGGCTGCAGATGTCTGTGGGATTAGTTTCAGTTCTTGTCTCAAATCAGTCTATTTATCGTACATGGTGTTGCAACAGGAGGTCATTCTTTAGGTCAGGGTGGCTGAGTTTCAGCCCCTTCTCAGCACATCCTGTCCATTTGTTTCCTCCCATACCTCGGGGTCTTAATCACAAGATGTTGTTATTCCCTTTGCTGGGGCAGGATTTTTACTCCTGTTTTGCAGATAATAAGCCACACATATTGCCAGTATATTTCCATGGATTATATTACCTAAGCATAAGAAGAGAACACACATTTTGAGTCACACATACAACTGTTATATATGGTTATATTGGTCACTTTACCCATCACTGGCTATCGATACACCCATCCCTACCTGCCACACAGCAAAAACACAGAAAGAAACAAAACAAACAAGTATGGTAAATGGTAAATGGCATTCACTTATATAGTGCATTTTACTCATCTCTGGATGACTAAAGCGCTTTACAGATCCTGCTATCCATCCATTCACACACTGATAGCATGTGTTGTAGAATCAGAATCAGAATCAGATTTATTGCCATTGTTCATGTAGTACACAAACTAGGAATTTGTCTCGGTGCAATGCTGCAACATTAAACATGATAAAAATAAAAGATAGAAATAAAAAACTATACATGCAATAAAATGTAGAATAAGAATGAGTAATACTAGTCAAAGCAATTTTTAAATATATTAGCGAGCAGCAGATATTGTGGAGTACCACATAGTGCAGTCGGTAATGCAAAAAGAAAACAGTGATGATTGACATGAGTCTGGTTGAGCTGCTGTACATAGTGCACGAGAGTCAATAAGTCACTTAGTGTTCAGCAGTCTGATGGCAGAGGGGAAGAAGCTGTTCATGTGATGGGAGGTTTTAGTCTGAATGGACCGAAGTCTTCTACCTGAGGGGAGGGGGGCAAACAGTACGTGACCAGGGTGTGAAGGATCGGCTATGATCCGGCCTGCACACCTCCGGGTCCTGGAGATGTACAGGTCCTGGAGAGATGGGAGCTTGCAGCCGATCACCTTCTCAGCAGCGCGCATGACGCGCTGCAGCCTTAGTCTGTCCCTGGCAGTGGCTCCTGCGTACCACACGGTTATGGAGGTGGTGAGGATGGACTCAATGATGGCTGTGTAGAACTGTACCAACATCTTGGTGGGTAGCTTGAGCTTCCTCAGCTGCCGCATGGAAGAACATCCTCTGCTGGGCCTTTTTGATGAGGGAGCTGATGGTCGGCTCCCACTTGAGGTCCCGGGTGATGGTGGTGCCCAGGAAGCGGAAGGAATCTGCAGTGGTGATGGGAGAGCCTGTGAGGGTGAGGGGGGGGGCAGAGGAGTTGTGACTTTCCTGAAGTCCACAATCATCTCCACTGTCTTCAGAGCGTTCAGCTGCAGGTTGTTGTGGCTGTACCAGGATGCCAGCTGGGCCACCTCTCTCCTGTAGACGGACTCATCACCGTTGGAGATGAGCCCGATGAAGGTGGTGTCGTCCGCAAACTTGATCAGCTTGACAGACTAGTGGCTGGAGGTGCAGGAGTTGGTATAAAGGGAGAAGAGTAAGGGGGAAAGTACACAGCCCTGGGGTGATCTGGTGCTGATGCTAACAGAGTCTGAGACAGTCTTTCCTAGCTGCACATGCTGCCTCCGGTCCGTCAGGAAGTCGGTGATCCACCTGCAGAGGGAGTCAGGCACGTTGAGCAGGGACAGCTTGTCCCGGAGCAGAGCGGGGCGGATGGTGTTTAATGCAGAGCTGAAGTCCACAAACAGGATCCTGGCGTAGGTTCCCGGGGAGTCCAGGTGCTGCAGGATGGAGTGGAGGGCCAGGTTGCCTGCGTCGTCCACAGACCTGTTGGCTCTGTAGGCAAACTGCAGCGGGTCCAGGAGGGGAGTGGTGATGGACTTGAGGTGGGGCAGGACCAGGCGCTCAAAGGACTTCATGACTACAGAGGTGAGCGCTACAGGTCTGTAGTCGTTAAGTCCAGTGATCCGTGGCTTCTTGGGGACAGGGATGATGGTGGAGGTTTTGAGGCAGGTCGGCACGTGGCATAACTTCAGGGAGGTGTTAAAAATGTCTGTGAAGACAGGAGTCAGCTCTTCCGCACAGTGTCTCAGGGTGGAGGGAGACACGCCGTCCGGACCGGGGGCCTTGCGCGGGTTCAGTCTGGAGAACTGTCTGTGCCCGTCCTGCTCACTGATGACAAGGGCAGCGGGGGAGGAGGAGGGGGGGCGCCTTTGATGAAGTAGGGACCGTGGAGGCAGTGGCGCTGGGGGGAGGGGGGGAGATGGACACAGCTGACAAGGTGTCAAAACGGGCATAATGTTGAGACAGTCTTTGACAAAGGGCTTTGTCATCCTGACCCTTAGAAGCCTGAGGCCGATAGTTGGTGATTTGCCTCAGTCCTCTCCACACAGAAGCAGAGTCGTTAGCAGTGAACTGCTTCTGGAGTCTCTCAGAATACACAGATTTAGCTCTCCTCAGCTCTCTGTTAAACCGATATTTGACCTCCCTGTAGCAGTCCCTGTCTCCACTTTTCAACGCTGCTTTCTTCTCCTTCCTGATCTGTCTGAGCTTAGCAGTGAACCAGGGATTGTCATTTGAGTACCTCATCCCGGTGCGCGGTGGAAGAATGCTCTCCTCACAAAAGTGGATATATGAGTTCACAGTGTCCATGTACTCATCCAGATCATGCGTGGCTCCTTTAAACATGCCCCAGTCAGTTATTTCCTTACACGTGCTCAGCTTCTCCCCAGCTTCACTGGTCAATTTCTTCGTAGTGCTCACAACAGGTTTAGTGAGCTTCAGTCTCTGTCTGTATGTGGGAATGAGGTGGACCATCACATGATCAGATAAACCGAGCACAGCGCGGGGAACAGCGCGATACGCGTCCTTCACTGTGGTGTAACAGTGATCCAGCGTGTTCTTTCCTCTGGTGGGGCATTTAATAAACTGTTTGTATCGGGGGAGATCGTGGCTCAGATTGCTCTGGTTAAAGTCGCCAACCACAATAACCAGAGAGTCCAGGAAAGTCTGCTCTGTATGTTGAATGTGATCTGCGAGCGCGCGCTGAGCCTCACGCGCGTCCGCGTCTGGCGGGACGTAAACAGCGGCCAGGATGAATGAAGCAAACTCCCGTGGGGAATAAAAAGGCTTGCAGTTAATGAATAAATATTCCAGAGCGGGAGAACAGTGTTTGGAGAGCACCGTTACATCAGAGCACCAGCTGCTGTTAATGTAAAAGCAGACTCCTCCTCCTGAGGACTTACCGGACAGCTCTGTGTCTCGATCAGCACAAAACAGCTGAAATCCCTCGAGGAGGAGCGCGCTGTCCGGAGTTGATTCCTTAAGCCAGGTCTCAGTAAAACAGAGGGCAGACGAGGTAGAGAGGTCCTTAAATCGCATCAGCAGTCTCAGTTCATCTACCTTGTTAAAGAGAGAATTGGCATTGGACAGAAATATGCCAGGCAAGGCCGTGCGCGTGCCTCTCCTACGAAGCCGCACGAGAGCGCCCGCTCGCCTTCCTCTCTTTCGCCGTCTCACTTTTTGGGCTAAAAAGTGAACCAGATCGGCGGCTGGAGCCAAAAAAACTGGGAGTAGGTCCGTGGGAGTGAAAGTCCTGATATTTAGTAGCTCTTCACGGGTGTAAGAGCAGGCAGACACACAATTGACAAACAAAAACATACAAATTAAAGCGCAGCGAAGCCCCATGGCGGCCACTGTGGGCGCCATCTTGGATCAAAAAAAGGATGTAGGATGTACGTATCTAGCTCATGTGTTTAAATAGGGCAGCTCAGTGCGTGAACGTGAGTGAATGAGTGCGTGCACGCAGCCGAGGTGTGCACGCCCTGTGAATGACCCCGCAGAGCAGACGGGTGTGTGTGTGTATGAGACGACCAGGGAGGAGACAGAGACAGCGACCGGGGCAGGTAGCAAACTAAAGTGCTGCTAATAACAGTGCAGTCAGACAATAAAGCCCCAACTCTTCAGCAAAATGGCCTGCTCTTCCGTGTGCTACCATACTTTTAACAGGCGTGGTTTACTCGGGAGTTAACCCCAGAGGAGAAGCTGCCTCCGACCCTGGAGAAGACAGATCTCCCCTGTGTCTCCCAACCACTGTTAGGAGACCAAAAGCAGGAATGGTTAACACATGTGTGAATGTAATCCATAGTTCATGAGGTGCTATGGTCGGTAACTGTCTGTTGGTTATGGCACTTCTTTTCTTTTAATGCCAATCCTGTGACAGATGTTGAGGGTTAGGGCTCTCCACTTGATACGATCATTAAGCTACAGTCACAAAAACCCTTACAAACGCCTGGGAACACCGTACAAAGGATTTTTGGACCAATTTATATTGCCTTCTTAAAGGTGCACAGGATAGCATTTTCATGACAACAAAGATTTAAAAAAAAAAAACATCAACAAAATGTTTAGAAATGTGCACAATGTAAGTCTTAATAGTCTTATAAAAATCAGTATATTGATGAAAAAAATATCTTTTTTACAGGTCGTAAATAATATAATATTTGCATCCAACAGGTGGAGGAAGACAAACGCGGAAGTCCAGTGAGGATGTCACAGTCACTAGCATTGCTAGCTTCATGTTATGTGCTATTGTCTCCTTTTGGGATGTTGGGTTGCCAGGTAGTGAATTATTCAGCTAAATACCTGAATCTGAAGGCAGACATTAGTTTCCCCAATCATTCTCAAGTATGGCACAACAAACAGAGGAGCAGGATAAATGTGGGTTCTGCTTTTGATGGGTGATGTCTGCTGAAGAGTCTCAATGGGCCGAAAACCTGAAAAATGGCTGCGGAACTGGGGAGGGACAATCTGGAACTAGTGGGTGGGAAGAGGCTGAAGTCAGAACTGCAACTGAAGAGGAAATCCTTGTCTCCGGCAAGTCGAAGGCAGGTGGCTCCTCTATCTCTGGCATGAAGGAGTACTCATCCGACCGCAGGAACTCCAAAAGCAAGAATATTCTCCCTCAGATGGGGCTTTATTGCCACTAGCTGGACAGCTCTCTCCCATGCAATGGCCCCTCCATACCATCTGCAGGAAAAGCTTGTACCACTCTCCCAGCTCCCAGATGAAGTCTCACAGCTCCTTGTGGTGGGCAAAGTCCTTTGGCGTGGAGCTCAGGGAAGCAGGGATAGGAAGCACCCATATCCAGGGATGGGAACAGATGTCCACGTTTGCCTCCATCATTGCTGCAGCAGCATTGATGGAGGCAGGGAGACGGCATGACACTGTGATCGCGAGACGTTCCGAGACTGTTGTGCAATAATCCAAAATGGTGACTTGCGCCGACCGAGCATAAACAGACTTTTCGACAGGTAGCATTTCTTTTTTTTTTGTAATTAATCTGCTAATTGACTATCTGTTCCTATCTTCATTTTTTCGTATATCCTTTCGCCATCTTCTCGACGGAGCTGGAGGAACTTGAGAATTTTATAGACAAGTTTTATTATAATAAAACTGATTTAAGACAATTTTGCACTGCTGAATCTGAAAATGACATCCATTTCTCTCGATCAGGCAAAAAAAAAATCTGATCTTCTGACGAAATTGATTACATTTTTGTGACATTATTGGTTGATTTTTGTTAATATTTCTCATCCGAAAAAGATTTTTAAGAGAACAAATAATTTTCTAACACAATTTATTGATTAAATGTTACAAACTTCGATTACTGTAAATTGAATAGTAGACACTGATAAAGGTAAGTACATGTAAATTGAATGTTTTGTCATCATTGTTCCAAATTCAGAGCTTCAACTTCCATTTATTCGAACCTCTAGAATGCTCAGTGGCAGGGATGTGTCTCTTCAGAGTCCAACAGTAATCAGCCATCATGACAATGTCATAAATTGTCATGACATCATGTCATGACAATTTATGACATCATGCTATAAATTGGCACATGCAAACTCTTCAGAGTTTGAGAAATTTCAAGAAATAAAGAATTTTGCATCATATAAAGCGAACATACCTATATATGTAAACAAAAACATAAAAAAACAACACAAGGCCAAAGTTCAAAAAGTTGACCTGATTGAACAAAACCATTGTGATTTTTGGATTCAGCACATCAAAATTGTCCTAAATCAGCTACAAAAAAACAAAACAAAACTGAGACAATAAATTTGGTGTTGACCAGTGTTATTGCTGCTGTAACATGGAGGACAATGTATCTCCCGGTCCTTCCTCCTCCTCTGTGTCCAAACGACTTAGATCTGCGGATTCTCCGAAATTGACACCCGAGAAATCACGGGATGGCTCAAAGGTTAGTGACATCCTTTTTTCTATTGAAAATAAACTTACCAGCACGGATGGTGGACTAGCGTTGGTCGAGCTGCTCCATAAAGAATTCCAGAGCGTACGGGAGTGTTTGGAATACAGCCAGGTGCAGCTCGTCACTCTCTTAGAAGAAAACAGTAGCTTGAAAAAGTCAGTAAAAATGCTAACCATGTAACTTGGTGTCGTTGTAAGAGAGAACCCGAAAATGACGGAAATAGTTTTCAACTTGCAGTCACGCAGCATGAGAAACAACCTTGTTTTTTTTTTTTTAAAGATAAGATAAGATAAGCCTTTATTAGTCCCACAATGGGAAAATTCCAGGATTGCAACAGCACAGGGGTAGCAACACTCAGAGCAATAATTTAGAAGATAAGAAAACAAGAGCAGTGAATATACATATGTACACATAAATATATAAATATACTGTATATACACAGTGCAGAGCATTGGGGCTAGATGGAATAAACAGCATAACCGTTTATTTAGTTACCCTACATAGTATGAATATGTACCCATACATATTGTCACCCTCTGTAGCGACTGATATTGTCCTAGTTGTATACTGGAGGGGACCATTTGTGTAAGTCTGTTGCATCTTTTGCATTCAATACTATTAGGTTGTCACGTTTTTTTCCTATCTCTGCGAGCAGTCCTGCTTAGCTTATACAGTCTGACAGCCGTAGGTAGGAAGGACCTGCGAAACCTCTCGGTCGCGCACCTAGGATGATGTAGTCTACTGCTAAATGAGCTCCTCAGTGCGTTCAGTATGTCCTGCATGGGGTGGGACTCGGACTCCAGCAGAGATGACAGTTCAGCCATCATCCTTCTCTCTCCTATCTCCTCCGCTGGGTCAAGGCATTGCCCCAGGACAGAGCTAGCTTTCTTGATTAGTTTGTTCAGTCTCTTCCTATCGGCTGCTGTAATGCTGTTGCCCCAGCAGACCACTCCAAAAGTGATGGCTGATGCCACCACCGTGTCATAGAATGTCTTCAAGAGCACACTCTGTACACCAAAAGACCTGAGCCTCCTCAGTAGGAACAGCCTGCGCTGTCCCTTCTTGTAGAGTGCATCGGTATTGTGTGACCAGTCTAGTTTATTGTTCAGATGAACACCCAGGTACTTGTAGGATGTCACCATCTCAATGTCTGTTCCCTGCATGTTTACTGGTGCTGTGAGGGGTTGTCCAAGGTTGTCATAGCCAGGAGCGGCACTGGGGTTAAGCTCCCAGTGCTCATAAAATGCTCCTTTTGGCGTGCGTCTCGAAAAGCCTCTGACAACTAAGTCCAACTCCTAGCCTGCCCGTGTGGTTTAGTCTCTAAGCCCGGCGGAACTGCTTTTACTAATAGGAGAAGGGGCGAAGGCGGATCTCTGGCGCCTTAAAACCAGATGCTTCGGGTAGATGGTGGCTCGTCAACCTGGGAAGGTAGCCCATCAAGGGGAAGGTAAACCCTGATTTCAAACCTCCGCTGCCTTGCGGCACACCCGGTCACAGGAAAGGCTTCAGGAGTCAACCCTGAGGAAAAATCCGGAGATGGAGCCCCTAAGGCAGTTCTCTGTTGTGCTCCACATCGTTCTGGCAGATCCTGCGACGGCGCTGGTGCCAAACTGTAGCAGCCCTGCTGTTCCTTTGGATTCATCAGTGACGTGGAGAGGGGGGACATGCTGCATGGGCAACATCTTGTCCTCCATATCTTCCTGCCCAGGCTTGAATCCTACCAACGCCCAACACTGGAAGGTAGAACACCGGATAAGTGGAGAGGACACTCCAGATTCGCCTTTGGCGTAGACAAAACATGGAGAATGACAGTTACCGGTTATAAGCCACCGCTCAATTGGCGTAGAGAGCGGCGCCAGGGCTTTGGTGTGTTGCAAGGTCAAGCTGAAGCTGAAGAAATTCCATCCTGCTAGACAGCCTGGAAAGGCACGGATTGACACCAGCAAGATGGCCCAACCAGAACTTGTTGAGCAGTTTGCCTCCACCTTTGAGAAGGAACTTGGTGTACCACAAGAAGGAGAATCTGCAAAGCAGAAGTGGGAAGAGCTGCGAAACACCATCCACCGCACAGCCTTGGCTACCTTTGGGAGGAAGACCTCGAAGTCACAGGACTGGTTTGATGCCAAGTTGACCGAGATGACTCCCGTCATTGAAGCCAAGCGCTCAGCACTTGCTGAGTACAAGAAGTACCCAAACGAAAAGAATCTCCAGATTCTCAGGGCTGCGAGAAGCAAAGTTCAGCAGACTGCTTGGCGCTGTGCCAACGAATACTGGACTCAGCTCAGCCAAGACATTCAAACCGCTGCCATAACAGGGAACATCCGTGGTATGTACGATGGCATCAAGAAAGCACTTGGTCCGGCTCAGAGCAAGACGGCCCCCCTCAAATCCTCCACTGGGGAAATGATCACAGAAAAGAACAAGCAGATGGAGAGATGGGTGGAACACTACTCTGACCTCTACTCCAGACAGAACACCGTGACACCGTCAGCCCTTGATGCCATCGACTGCCTGCCATTCATGGACGAACTTGACGCTGAGCCAACCATAGACAAACTCAGCAAGGCCATTGATAGCTTGGCCGCTGGCAAGGCCCCCAGCAACGACGGCATACCCCCCGACCTGATCAAGCACCGCAAGACCGCCCTACTGCTGCCATTGCATGACGTCCTCTGCCAGTGCTGGAAGGAAGGTGCCGTACCACAGGACATGAGGGACGCCAAGATCATCACCCTCTACAAAAACAAATGGGAGAGAAGTGACTGCAACAACTACAGGGGCATCTCCCTCCTCAGGGGCATCTTCCTCCTCCCCCCTCCGTTGTTGGCAAAGTCTATGCACGAGTTGTTCTCGTTCGTCTACAGAAGCTTGCCGGATGTGTCTACCCCGAGTCTCAGTGTGGCTTCTGCGCTGAGCGATCAACGGTAGAAATGATATTCTCCATCCGCCAACTCCAGGAGAAATGCAGAGAACAGAACATGCCTCTGTACGTCGCCTTCATCGACCTCACCAAAGCGTTCGATCTGGTCAGCAGAGAGGGCCTTTTCAAGATCCTGCCAAAGATAGGATGCCCACCAAAGTTGCAAAGCCTCATCGAATCGTTTCACACCAACATGCAGGGGATAGTGCAGCACGACGGCAACGTCTCAGAGCCATTCAACATACGCAGCGGAGTGAAACAGGGCTGTGTACTTGCGCCAACCCTCTTTGGGATTTTCTTTGCTATGCTCCTGAGGCATGCCTTCAGCACAGCAACAGAGGGAATCCACCTGCACACAAGATCTGATGGCAGGCTTTTCAACCTCGCCCGCCTGAAAGCCAGAACTAAAGTACGCGAGGCTCTAATCAGAGACATGCTGTTCGCAGACGACACTGCAGTCGCAACCCACACACAGCAGGAGCGACAGACCCTGATGGACTGCTTCTCCCAGGCATGCAAGGACTTCAGGCTTACCATCAGCCTGAAGAAGACTAACGTCTTGTCGCAAGGCACGGAAGCACCACCAACCATCACCATCGACGACTACGAGCTGGAGGTCATGAATCAGTTCACGTACCTGGGGTCCACGATCAGCAACAACCTCTCCCTTGATACAGAGATCAACAAAAGGATTGGAAAATCAGACTTCACACTCACTCCATGTTCACTCTACTCAGGCAGCGCAGGCTCCACTGGCTAGGCCACGTTCACCGTATGGAGGATGGCAGAATCCCCAAAGATGTCCTCTACGGAGAACTTGCGACTGGCAGGAGAGACGTTGGCCGCCCACAGCTGCGCTTTAGAGACGTCTGCAAGAGAGACATGAAGGCCCTGGAGATCAACACAGAGTGCTGGGAGGACCTTGCAACGGACCGCTCCAAATGGAGAGGCACCCTGACCAGACAGCTCAAGGCGGGTGAAGAGAGACTGACTGCTGCAGCAGATGAAAAAGGGACCCGCAGGAAGAACCGCCACAGACCCAGCAGCACGGAGACCACCCACAAGTGCGACCTGTATGACAGGGACTGCCATTTGCGCATCGGCCTGTTCAGCCACAGGCGGTGCTGTTCCAGCAGAGTAGACATTTAGGATTCTCTTCCAAGGTCATTATAGACCGACAGAGGCCGACGACGAGGGGTTGTCCTTGCCTGCAGCAGTCCACCACCAGCTCCTTAGTTTTCCTCGCGTTGATCTGGAGGCAGTTTCGATGGCACCAGTCCACGAAGTCCTGGATAAGTCCTCTGTACTCAGCTTCATCCCCGTTGGAGATGAGGCCAATGATCACAGAGTCATCAGAGAACTTCTGTAGATGCCAGTGTGTTGTGTTGTGAGAAGTTCGCAGTATAAAGGGTGAAAAGGAAGGGAGCCAAAACTGTTCCCTGGGGGTCCCCGTGCTGCTGATAATCGTGTCGGACACACAATCCCGGGTTCTCACAAACTGTGGCCGGCTAGTGAGGTAGTCCAGGATCCATGATGACAAGTGCTGGTCCACCCCTGCGCACAGCAGCTTGTCCCTTAAGATCATCGGTTGGATGGTGTTGAAAGCAGTGGAGAAGTCAAAGAACATGATCCTCACCACGCTCCCGGGCTTCTCCAGGTGAGACAGGGAACGGTGAAGGAGGGAGATCTTGTTTTGTGTTTTTCCAGAATTGCTGAAAAAAAATAAGGAAAATCCAGAACAGCTGGTCCCTGAATTCATGTCCAATCAGCTAAAACTATCCACTGACTTTACAAAATCAATTACCTTTCACGAATCCACTGCACTGGACAAAAAAAAAAAAAATAAAATCTGCAAAATAAACATCCTTGACCTATTGTTGCCAAATTTGAACATTTCAAGCAAAAAAAAAAATTGTTACAGAGGCAGGGCAGGCAGCTTCAAAACACCAATTATAGTATAAATCAGTGCTTCTTATTTATTTCCTGTTACGCCCCCTCTAGGACGATGAAAACATTTCGCACCCCCCCACTCTCCGCCGTGACTATAAATAGTATCATTTGTCTATAAAATTGTTATAAGTCGTCGGCCTCCGTCGGTCTATGATGACCATTGAAGAGAATCCTAAACGTCTACTCTGCTGGAACAGCACCGCCTGTGGCTGAACAGGCCGATGCGCGAATAACAGTCCCTGTCACACAGGTCACACTTGTGGGTGGTCTCCGTGCTGCTGGGTCTGTGGCGGTTCTTCCTGCGGGTCCTTTTTTCATCTGCTGCAGCAGTCAGTCTCTCTTCACCCGCCTTGAGCTGTCTGGTCAGGGTGCCTCTCCATTTGGAGCGGTCCGTTGCAAGGTCCTCCCAGCGCTCTGTGTTGATATCCAGCGCCTTCATGTCTCTCTTGCAGACGTCTCTAAAGCGCAGCTGTGGGCGGCCAACGTCTCTCCTGCCAGTTGCCAGTTCTCCATAGAGGACGTCTTTGGGGATTCTGCCATCCTCCATACGGTGAACGTGGCCTAGCCAGCGAAGCCTGCGCTGCCTGAGTAGAGTGAACATGGAGGGAAGGCCGGCGCGGGACAGAACTTCTGTGTTGGGCACTTTGTCCTGCCAGGATATGTCCAGGATGTGGCGAATGCAGCGCAAGTGGAAGGAGTTCAGTCTCTTTTCCTGCCGGGCGTATGTTGTCCACGTCTCACTCCCATAGAGCAGTGTGCTGATGACGCAGGCGTTGTACACTGCCATTTTTGTCTTGACAGAGAGTTTGGGATTCTCCCACACTCGTGTGGTGAGGCGAGCGAGTGTGAAGGCTGATTTTCCAATCCTCTTGTTGATCTCTGTATCAAGGGAGAGGTTGTTGCTGATCGTGGACCCCAGGTACGTGAACTGATTCACGACCTCCAGCTTGTAGTCATCAATGGTGATGGTTGGTGGTGCTTCCGTGCCTTGTGCCAAGACGTTAGTCTTCTTCAGGCTGATGGTAAGCCCGAAGTCCTTGCATGCCTGGGAGAAGCAGTCCATCAGGGTCTGTAGCTCCTGCTGTGTGTGGGTTGCGACTGCAGCGTCGTCTGCGAACAGCATGTCTCTGATTAGAGCCTCGCGTACTTTGGTTCTGGCTTTCAGGCGGGCGAGGTTGAAAAGCCTGCCGTCAGATCTTGTGTGCAGGTAGATTCCCTCTGTTGCTGTGCTGAAGGCATGCCTCAGGAGCATAGCAAAGAAAATCCCAAAGAGGGTTGGCGCAAGTACACAGCCCTGTTTCACTCCGCTGCGTATGTTGAATGGCTCTGAGACGTTGCCATCGTGCTGCACTATCCCCTGCATGTTGGTGTGAAACGATTCGATGAGGCTTTGCAACTTTGGTGGGCATCCTATCTTTGGCAGGATCTTGAAAAGGCCCTCTCTGCTGACCAGATCGAACGCTTTGGTGAGGTCGATGAAGGCGACGTACAGAGGCATGTTCTGTTCTCTGCATTTCTCCTGGAGTTGGCGGATGGAGAATATCATGTCTACCGTTGATCGCTCACCGCGGAAGCCACACTGAGACTCGGGGTAGACACGTTCGGCAAGCTTCTGTAGACGAACGAGAACAACTCGTGCGTAGACTTGGCCAACAATGCTAACGAGGGAAATGCCCCTGTAGTTGTTGCAGTCGCTTCTCTCCCATTTGTTTTTGTAGAGGGTGATGATCTTGGCGTCCCTCATGTCCTGTGGTACGGCACCTTCCTTCCAGCACTGGCAGAGAACGTCATGCAATGGCAGCAGTAGGGCGGTCTTGTAGTGCTTGATCAGGTCAGGGGGTATGCCGTCGTTGCCGGGTGCCTTGCCAGCGGCCAAGCTATCAATGGCCTTACTGAGTTCGTCGATGGTTGGCTCGGCGTCAAGTTCGTCCATGGATGGCAGGCAGTCGATGGCATCAAGGGCTGATGGTGTCATGGTGTTCTGTCTAGAGTAGAGGTCGGAGTAGTGTTCCACCCATCTCTCCATCTGCTTGTTCTTCTCTGTGATCATCTCCCCAGTGGAAGATTTGAGGGGGGCCGTCTTGCTCTGAGCCGGACCAAGTGCTTTCTTGATGCCATCGTACATACCACGGATGTTCCCTGTTATGGCAGCGGTTTGAATGTCTTGGCTGAGCTGAGTCCAGTACTCGTTGGCACAGCGCCGAGCAGTCTGCTGAACTTTGCTTCTCGCAGCCCTGAGAATCTTGAGATTCTTCTCGTTTGGGTACTTCTTGTACTCAGCAAGTGCTGAGCGCTTGGCTTCAATGACGGGGGTCATCTCGGTCAACTTGGCATCAAACCAGTCCTGTGACTTCGAGGTCTTCCTCCCAAAGGTAGCCAAGGCTGTGCGGTAGATGGTGTTTCGCAGCTCTTCCCACTTCTGCTTTGCAGATTCTCCTCCTTGTGGTACACCAAGTTCCTTCTCAAAGGTGGAGGCAAACTGCTCAACAAGTTCTGGTTGGGCCATTTTGCTAATGTCAATCCGTGCCTTTCCAGGTTGTCTAGCACGATGGAATTTCTTCAGCTGCAGCTTGACCTTGCAACACACCAATGAATGGTCTGTGTCGCAATCTGCACTCTGGAACGAACGGGTGATTAGCACGTTCTTCAGTAAGGTGCGCCTGGTCAGGATCAAGTCTAGCTGGTGCCAGTGCTTTGAGCGCGGATGTTGCCAGGAAACCTTGTGTTGGGGCTTGGTCTTGAAGAACGAATTTGTGATGCACAGATCGTGATATGTGCAGAACTCGAGCAGCCGCTGTCCGTTGTCGTTCATTCTGCCCACGCCAAAAGGTCCAAGACAGGAGGGCCAGGAGTCGTGGTCAGCACCCACTCTGGCATTGAAGTCTCCAAGGAGAATGAGTTGTTCAGAGTTGGGGATGATCCTAACAGTTGTTGCGAGATTCTCGTAGAACTCGTCTTTTGCCTCTGGTGTGGCTGTCTGTGTTGGGGCATACACACTGACGAGGGTGACTGGGCCTTGAGTGGTGTTCAGGCGGAGGGTGAGGAGTCGTGCAGAGCCAGTGCTGCCCGGTTCCACCATCTTCAGCAAAGTGTTCTTCACTGCGAAGCCCACTCCGTGTTCCCTGTGTTCGTCACTGCCCTTTCCCTGCCAGTAGAACGTGTAGTCCTTCTCTCTCAGTGTGCCTGCATCAGCTAACCGTGTTTCCTGGAGAGTGGCGATATCCACTCCCAGTCTCTTCAGCTCATTATTGATGATGGCAGTCTTCCTGGTGTCGTTGATGTCCTTGAGGTTAGCAGCGAGTCCTGTCATCATAGTGCGGACGTTCCAAGTTCCCAGTTTTAGAGTTGGTCTCTTTTGTTTTATTGTCTTGCCTGGTGTGAAGGTTCTCAGCCTGCTGTTTGGATTTCTCCTTATCCCCATGCACCCAATGAGGAAAGCAAGCTGTGGCGGGACAACACCTTATTGGCTGGGGGCTGCCCAGCTTGAGGCGGGCGGTAGCTGTCCAGTGAGATCTGATGATCCCTCCCACCGTCGGGAACAACCCCTGGCGCCACGCTCTACGCCAATTGAGCAGTGGCTTATAACCGGTAACTGTCATTCCCCGTGTTTTGTCTACGCCAAAGGCGAAGCTGGAGTGTCCTCTCCAGTGATCCGGTGTTCTACCTTCCAGCGTTGGGCGTTGGTAGGATTCAAGCCTGGGCAGGAAGATATGGAGGACAAGATGTTGCCCATGCAGCATGTCCCCCCTCTCCACGTCACTGATGAATCCAAAGGAACAGCAGGGCTGCTACAGTTTGGCACCAGCGCCGTTGCAGGAGCTGCCAGAACGATGTTGAGCACAACATAGAACTGCCTTAGGGGCTCCGACTCCGGATTTTTCCTCAGGGTTGACTCCCGAAGCCTTTCCCGTGACCGGGTATGCCGCAAGACAGCAGAGGTTTGAAATCAGGGTTTACCTTCCCCTAGATGGGCTACCTTCCCAGGTTGACGAGCCACCATCTACCCGAATGTTATAAGTACACCTCTGCAAAACATTGTATCCTTATTAACATTAAAGAAAACAAAAAAAGGAAAAAGAAAGAAATATAGATCAACTTACAAGAAAAAAATAACTTTATTAACATTGTTTTTTAGTCTGTAACAGAAAAGATTTAAAGTGCATCAATTTGCCTGAAATTCACAAAAAAAATAAATCCTTATTCAAAACATTTGAGTTTATCTACCAGCTGTTCTTTAAGATCGTTAGCAATGTCATTTATACGTCTGGCGACAGTGTCATTGGACAGAGGGATAGTTTTTATTTTTGCAGCACTTGCGTCATCCAGCATGACAGAGACCATGTCTAATGCTGCAGGCAGTATCAGCTCCTTTGCTATGGTGTTTGGTTTTTTGCACTGAGCTATTTGGTACGCCACCTTATATGATGCTAACTGTACTTGTTGGTTTACTGAAGTAGCATTCACAAAACTAGGATGATTGTTGGCAATATTCGGCACGTTTTCGCTGAAAAAACTCAAGCGGCTTATCAGCGTGACAAGGGTGTAATGTCTTTAAGTGACGCCTTAATTTATTTGACTTCATGCTGTCCGCTGCCAACATTTTAAGACACAGTAAACACACCGGTCTTTCCTCGTCTCCCACCGTAGTCACAGTGAAGCCAAGCGCTACATACGCTTCGTCATATTTCCTCGACTTAGCTTTCGGGAGACTTTCGTTTGTCTCATTATCTCCGTCTCTTCCCGCCTTTCTTTTCATCACTGTTAAATATTTTTTCATGGTGTCTCTTGAGGGTTTGTTCAATGCACTTCATATCTCCTGCTCTGTGCTGTGTGTGCACATGCATGGTGCAAAAAACCCTTCACCATAGAGCTAATACTCCCTGCGCACACTCTGACAATGAGAGCGCCACTGCCACCTACTGTAGAGGATGTGCAATTACACTTTATTCTAGTACGGCAAAAAAAGCATGTTCCCCAGGGTCACACACGCCCCCCCCCCCCCCCCAGCATGGCACTACACCCCACTATGTGAGAAGGACTGGTCTAAATGATCAATTTCCACAGGAAATAATGGAAAGGAGAAAGAAGCTTTTTCCCATTAGGAAACAAAAAATCCAAGAGGATAAACAAGCTATTGTCTCTGTAGATAGATTGTTTATAGATGGCAATCTGTTTATGTACGGAACTATAACCCCCTGGTTATTCGAGAGCCCCTTTTGTTTCCTTATCTACATGTGGAAAAAGAGAGTCACTGTGAGCAGGTCTCTTATTCGATCTCAGTTTAATTTGTTAACATTTGTTGAATGTTTTTTTTTTGTTTTGTTTTTTTGCTGAGGTTGTTTGCGTGTTTGCTGTAGCTAATTTTATTGAAGATGTTAGATTGATGTATGTTATCTGTATCTATTCACCATTTACTAACCTTATATCTGTTCTCTCTCATACATTTGGTCTATAGGAAGTAACCTTAAGTACATGCGCACCACTCACTCTTGAAAATGCAAGCAGATGGAACAGACACATCATGCGTGCACACCCAAGCACACCTACATAGGTATATATTTTACGTACAACACACATGCATACACACCTGTACATGCAGTCAGACAGCATACATGGACACTTATGTACACATATACATACATGCACTACAGACATATAAACACATCGGCATATTTAGTTTGCCTTGAGCACAAAAACCAGTCAGTGAAAACATGTCCACATTAAAGTTTGTCACATGAAACATAGGTGGAATTGGTACCAGGGAGAAGAGGTTAAAGTTTTTAATTGACTGAAGGATCTACAAGCAGAATTTGTCATATTACAGAAAACACGTTTCTAAGTCATTTGTAGATGTGCTCACCTCTCCTGAATTTCCCCACATGTACTCAGCCTGCTTTATTTCCAAACAAAGGGGGGTAGCTCTATATTGGTAAACAGAAGAAAAAGCTTTGTTGTAAATAACACCATAGCAGATCCAGAAGGTAGATTTATCATATTAAAAATCTCAGTTCAAAATTTGGATCTATGCATTTCAAGTGTTTATGTCCCAAATCTTGACGACCCATCCTATTTTCATACTTTCTTCACTTCTCTTTCTGAACACTTGGACACCACACTCATAATAGGAGGAGACATCAACCTGGTATTAAACCCTGCAATCGACAGGCTCAGTACATCGGGGAATTATCAAAAATGGCAGGCTACTGACACTCTCAAACAATACATGAATGATTTTGGTCTTTGGGATGAATGGCGTTGTCTTCACCCAACTCTTAGGGAAAACTTTTTTTTTTCATCTGTTCATAGTTCACATTCACATTTAGACTTTGTAACGTAAAATATGGGAATATTAATAAATAACAAATATGATCAGGTATGAATTATTTAATTTATATTGATGTATTGGAATCTGAGCTCAAATCTCATTTCATATACATCAGAAAAGTTAATAACACTCGTAAGGGGCACCAGCTTCTATCTTTAAGAAGCAATTTGATCTTTAATTTCACTTTATACCTGTTTGATCACTCAATAAATTAATCAATAATCAGTCTCAAAAATTTTCCGTGAATTCGATACCTGGGCTTGAAACAAGACTCAGAATGAAATAAATTCCCAACAACTTCTCATTTTTAAATATTTATTAAACAAAATGATTAATAGACATCGAAATAATTTCATTAATCATAAAATCAATCTTGTAAATGATAGATTAACAATGTCAATATTTTCGGAACCAGGGTTAAACTGAGAAACGAATTTCTATCAGTTTGAGTTAACAGATTATCAAAAACAACGCAAATTTATGGAGAAAGTTTGCTAATTATGAAAAAGTCCTAAATTAATCTTAAGAAAATAAAAACGGAATTTTAATGAAAAGGAGAGTTATGTTAAGGGCTTCTTAATTTGCATCTGATTAGATATATAAATTAGTACCGAACCTCAAGTTTAATTCAGCAGATGAATTAAAGTTTTTTCAGCTCACGTGATCCTCAGTGATGGCAGTTCTGTCGTCCTTTTTCAGCCCAAGACTTTGTGGATGTGAGGGAAATATCTGCCAGCAGATACTTCAAGGGTTCACAGCTCGACCTTTAGATTCAAGCGGTCGAAGGAGGCTGGATTCTGGGCTGCATGACCCACAGTTGAAACGGGTCTTAGCCAGATGGTGCCGACGTCTCTTCAGAGTGATGTGGGACAGCTGTGTGTTGATCCTACAGCTGCACGTTATGTGGGAGCTGCGTCTTTCTTCAAGAGGTCTTCGGTAATAATTAAGAGATATCTAATCCGATTTCAAATTAGAAAAGAAACTTTCGGACTTTAGATAAAAATAGTTTTGGGAGGTGCTTGGTCAAGAAAAATATTATAAAAATAAAGTCAAGATTAAAGTTTACCTTAAAATTAAACAAACGGCGGTTTACAGAAAGTTTAACAAAAGGTGATAAATTAAGAATTGGAGTTTGACTCCGATTAAGAATTGAGCTCAAAGAAAAAGGAATTCCTAGGCATTTAAGAGAAGAAGAAAATACAAAGTTACATAAACAAATTATCTGCTGTGTTCAGAAAAGCGCCATGTGGTCCTTTGTTCTCCCTTGCTGTGTGTAGACAATGGAGGAGATCAGAAAGAAGGGAGCAGGCGAAAAGAGAATCCGGAGCAGAAAGAGAGTGGTGTCTGACGAAAAAGGCAAAAAGGGCTGAAACAGAGTCTCTCTCTCCCTTTTATAAGCTCTGTTGAGTTTCGCGGGATTCTGGCCTGACCGGAACCTCAGCCAATGAGCGTCCTTCGTGGGCGGGCTCGATGAACCTTTAGTCCAATAACAGGCCTTGTCTGTGAGAGACCAATAGGATGAAGAAGCTGGGGTTCTATGAAGACTGGTGACACATGATATCAGTCCACAGGAATACACAGTTTTAAATGCATTGGAATGTACTGTTACAAACTTATGTATAACTAAACTAACCTTAGTGTATCTTATAAGCAGTGCTTCTAAATCAACATGCAGGAATAAACATTCATTTAACATCAACATGCATATATATATATAAAATCACAGATTAATGCATTTCACACATATTATTGATTTTCCACATCAAACACATCAGAGTCCATCTGCATTTTCATAGTTCTGAAAAGAATGAAGGTTTAGAATTGAGTTTGTAATAATGTACTTTAAAGTTGTTTAAATCCAGCATGTCCACAGTTTAAGGAAATTAACTGAGTCGTGGATCTGTGTAGGTTTTATGGGGGCAATAAAAGTGCAGCCGGACATTGGGGAAATTCCTTAGGCTGGTTTTAACAAAAGGGGATTTCAGCTGTGGCCTGGGGGAAGAAAATCCATTTCTTTGCATTATTCCTGGATGAAACAAAAATGTCTTTAAGCAGAAAAATAATTGTTGCTGAGCCAAAGTGAGATGATGCTACAACTTCTTCTTAGCGAGTAATTCTATTGTGAGGGATATCATAGACACTGAAATTTGTTCAAATCAAGCTATCGGCAATAACCATCCAGTATCTCTTACACTAGTAAATAGAAAAGCTATAAGGAAAACTAGGCGCTGGAAATTTAATACATCACTAGTAAAAGACAAAGACTTTATTAATTACTTTAATAAAGAGTGGAAATCATATCTGGAATATAATGAAGTGCCAGGAGTATCGCCGTGTGCGCAAAAGCGGTCATGCAAGGTAAAATAATCTCTTACCATTCGTAAAAGAATAAAAAAGAAAAAGCAGTGGTACTGGAGTTAGAACAGAAAACTAAATCACTGGAGATGACCTGTACCATTTCTCCACGGGAACATGCACTTAACAATCTGAGAAAATTCAAGCTGGAATTAAATGAAATTTCAAACAAAAGGACACAGTTTTTAATACAAAGACTGCATCTTGAGAAGTTTGAACACAGTAAAAAATTGGGGAGATATCTTCCTAACCAGCTTAGATTGAATAAAGAAAAAAAAAAACAACAACTATCCATTCTGTTAAGGATACGACTGGAACTATTACCCATTAGCCTGAAGAAATAAATGACTTCTTAAAGGGCCTATATCATGCAAAATGGACTTTTTTGAGCTTTTAAGCATGTTATAATGTTAATTCCTCACCAAAAACACCCCCAAAGTGGTATTTTGCTCCATTCACGCATCTCTGAGTATTCCTCCTTAACCCTGCTCTCTGAGCTGCTGCTCCGCCCTGTCCCTGATAATGATTGGGTCCCCACATTCATACGTATGAACGTCGGTGAGCCGCCCACTCCAGGAAGTGCCTGTGCTGCCAGCACTGCCCCCAGGTTAACGCACACACCCACTTTCTCCGCGCAGCTAACGGAGAGGTGATCGGCAAAACTCTTTCACTTTAGCATTGATGCTGTGAAGAAGTAGTTCCTCTCACACCTAATCTGCTCAGTGACAACAACTGTTTGCTTTTTTAAGTAAGACAATGTCGTCTAAGTGACGTAAATGTGTCTTTGGCTGTGAGGGATTTAGGAGTTTGTTCAGCCTTCCTAAAGAAGAGCCTACTCGTCAGAAATGGCTGGAGTTTATTTTCGGGAGCATGCGTCAAATTGCCAGCCAGCAACTTTTTGTCTGTGACTGCCATTTCACAGATGACTGCTTGGTGAACCTTGGCCTGTATCAAAGTGGATTGTCTGGAAGACTAAACCTTAGAACTGGCGCAGTTCCCACAATCAAACCTGATGATCTTTTCTAAAGTTTACGGTAGATGTTGTTTTCGTGGGCGGAACCCAGCGACACGCTGCAGCAGCCGGCTCAGGGGTTATGTCATGAATTGGGTGGCAGCCACAAGAAGGAGAGGCGGAGCCTCAGAGATCGAGGCATCTTACTTCCGGGTTGGAAAAGTAGCTCGCGAAAATAACTCATATTTCATAAGAAATTCATTCTCCAGTGTAATAAAGGTAATATACTATCACATACATGCAAATAGTTTACTCTGAAAGGCTTAAAATAGCATGATATAGGCCCTTTAAGAAAGTTTTATGAAAACCTCTACTCATCTCAGATTAACCCATCTGACTCAGAGCTAAATAAATTTCTGGACAATATTAACTTACCACGATTAAATAATGAACAGATTGCAACTCTGGATGCACCTTTTCTGGTGTCCAAACTCTAGGAGGCACTTCATCATCATTATCATCATCATCATAGCAGTCTGTCGCGGGTGACAATGACTGTTTCATTTAGGTCTGATCAGATTCCTCCACGCAGCTCTGTCCCCCGCCCTCTGCTGCTGGGAACTCTCGACCCTGCAAACCCGGGCGACGTCCGAGCTGATGAGTTGCTATCTGACTGACCATTTCATGAAACTGCTTACAAAGTATTTGAGTACCGCTAGCTTTTGCTGGACTAGCGGCACATTCTTGGCAGATAGAGGTATTATCAGTAGCAAGGACAGGCCAAGACAAACTGACTCCAGTATCTGTTGCAGTGACTGACCAGATGATAGGTTTGTTTATCTCTGTTCTTTGTGTAGTGCATGTCACAATGCACCAACTGGCAAAAGTCCACCACAGACCTTGCGACAGATGTGCTTATCTGCCAGGATGTCCAGTCTCACACCGTGTAACTGGGAGTGGTCCACCACAGACCTGTGACAGATGATATCCCTTTCATATAATAAACTATTCTTGGGTCTGCGGCGGCATGAAATAAAGCGGCGTTGTTGGAGGTTTTAAGTAGAGTTTTATTATATCATACCACCGTCACGAGCTCCGCTCCCGGCGCCGTGCATGAGCGCAGAGAGCGAGCCCACGGCTCTCAGGGGAGGGACACAAGCTGTGTCCTGCAGCAGGATTGAAGTCAGATTGAGAGTGAGAGAGTGAGAGGAAGTGTTACAGAACCTGTGCAGTATTTATACCCAACCCAAACAATACATCAAAGCAGATTCACAACGGTTGGTCTGATCAAAGGGACTGCAGGACAGGCATGAGATATCTGCATTTGTGAGACATACATCACAATAGGCAGATTTGCTAGACTCTGCTCAAGCTGCAGAACAAAGAGGTTAACAGGCACATCTACATATTGATCTGAGTCTCTAGGTCACAGTAAGGACAGGACGCATGAACACAATGCATGAAAGGTAACATTATCACAGTAGTGTAGCGGAAAAAACCAGAAGTAGCGAGCTGTCTGTCCTTAGTCTGTTGTGGGGGTTAACCGAACCGCCACACGCTCCCCCCCAGAGGGCGCGGCAGGGGGCTGAGACCTCGATAATCCATCTGTGTGAGTGAGCTGTGGGAGAAGCTCGCTGCAGGCGGAGGGGGAGTAAGTGCCAGCAGGGGCTGTAAAATCGCCCTGAGCCGCGCAAACATTGCTTGCTGCTCCGCGACGTCGAGGGGCTGTCCCGTTGCGCGTGCGGAGATCACAAGAAGGAAAATTAGTCTCTGGCTCCTCTCGTGGCCATAAAGAAAAGCAGGAGCGGCTGTAATAAAAAAATAAACAAAAGCAGAGGGACTGGCGTGTTGGCTTTTGGTGCTGGAGCAACCCCAAAGCCCCCGGGAACAGCTGACGGCTGAAATCCCTTTGTGCCGTGGCTGAGACCATTAAAAAATCCAGTGGCGAGCTGCGTGCTTGCTTCAGGTGAACAAGCAGCCCTGAAGGTTCTGTGAGCAGCGGCGGAGGACGATGGCGGTCTCTGGAGCCGTTACTTGTCCCGTGCGTGATGCGCTGTCCTTGTAACTCCCCGGTGCGTGCGCGGGGGTTCCGTGCGTGGGTGGGCCGCTGGAGTGGCGAGTCAGGGTGCAGAAACTTGGTGGAGATCGGCGCAGACGGCGCCGATAAAATCCAGGTTGAGCTGTGGCTGCATGATTGGCCATGGTGCGTTGGAGCGGTGAGAGGAAATAGACGATCTTTAGTCCTCAGGCTCCGGTGGATGAGTAGGATCGCTGAGAGGGAGGCGTAGCGGCGAGAGGGAGAAAACGTTCTGTGTCCCTCGGCTGGTCCAGCGTGGACGTCCTGATCTCAGGCGAGGGTCGCGCCATGACGTTTTCTGCAGTTTTCCCGGTCGTGGGTGATGTCCGGAGAACGGCTCGCCTGTGTTGGCTCCGCGTCGAGGTCTCCCTGAAGCCGCAGGGAGGGCGGACCAGTCAAGCCGCTGCGACGGAGCATTCATGCCCGGGTGCTGCGTTCGCTGGCCGCTCGTTTTTTTCAGCGTCGGTTCGCCAGCGTGGCCGTCCAAATCAGAAGGCTGCGTCGCACAAAGCGTGTGCGTCTTCAAGGGGTCACCAGTGCGGCGGCATGAAATAAGGCGGCGTTGTTGGAGGTTTTAAGTAGAGTTTTATTATCATACCGCCGTCACAGGCTCCGCTCCCGGCGCCGTGCATGAGCGCAGAGAGCGAGCCCACGGCTCTCAGAGAAGGAGAGGCGGGCACAAAGCTTGTGCCCTACCAGTTGCAGGATCAGAGTGAGAGAGTGAGAGGAAGTGTTACAGAACCTGTGCAGTATTTATACCCAACCCAAACAATACATCAAAGCAGATTCACAACGGTTGGTCTGATCAAAGGGACTGCAGGACAGGCATGAGATATTTGCATTTGTGAGACATACATCACAATAGGCAGATTTGCTAGACTCTGCTCAAGCTGCAGAACAAAGAGGTTAACAGGCACATCTACATATTGATCTGAGTCTCTAGGTCACAGTAAGGACAGGACGCATGAACACAATGCATGAAAGGTAACATTATCACAGTAGTGTAGCAGAAAAAACCAGAAGTAGCGAGCTGTCTGTCCTTAGTCTGTTGTGGGGGTTAACCGAACCACCACAGGTCTTCATTTTCCACGGAGACACATCTCTGCACACAGAGAGGGCGGCGGATGGTGTTTGGAATTGACTCTGACACCAGATACTTTTAGCTGACTCTGTGGACTCTGTGAAGCACATCCCAAACAACAAGGCTCCAATAATTCTGGCCTGTGATGGCACCTACTTTCTTTTAAATGGTGAACCAAATTAAAGAAGATAATGTAATCCCTCCAAATATGAACTTGGCTAGTACTTTCCTGCTTCGTAAACCTGGAAAAGAACCTATGCTTCCATCCAGCTACTGTCCCATGTCACTTATGAATGTCCATCTTAAAATAATTTGCAAAGCTCTCGCCAAAAGACTGGAAAGGATATTTCCCTTTATTATACACCCAGATCAAACAGGTTTCATCAAGGGTAAGCACTCGGCTAATAATACATGCAGGCTATTTAATTTATTAGACTACTGTAAGATCAATAAATTAGAAACCGCAATTTTATCTCTGGACGGAGAGAAAGCCTTTGACCGTGTTAACTGGAAATTTCATTTTATGGTGTTACACAAGTTTGGGTTTGGTTCATCTTTCATAAACTGGATTAAAACACTACATAGCTGTCCAACTTCATCTGTCTGAACAAATGATCAAACTTTTTGAAGCTTTAATCTCAAGAGAGGTACTAGGATGGGTTGTCCACTCTCTCTCTCACTTTTGACCATCTTTATCGAACCATTAGCAGCAGCCATACAACAGAATATTGATATCAGAGGTATGCAAACTGCAGAAAAAGAACACAAGACAAGTCTTTATGCTGATGATGTGTTGATTTTCCTGAAAACTCACAAAGATCTCTTCTTCAGACAATGGCGCTCACTGATAAATTTTTGTCATTATCAGACTACTCTATTAACTGGCATAAATCAACAGTCTTAGCTATAAATTGTAATTTTTTTTCAAATATATCCACTATTCCAATACAGTCAGATAATGTTAAATATTTAGGAATAGATATTTCCCCCAGGCTCTCAGAGTTATTGAGACTAAATCACATTCCCCTTTGAAAAACAATACATGACAACCTTACGCACTGAAGGACACTACCGATATCACTAATGGGAAGAGTTGCAACCCTTAAAATGACGGTCCTTCCTAAAATTCATTCATTCATCTTCTTCCGCTTAATCCTTTTTGGGTTGCGGGGGGGCTGGAGCATATCCCAGCATCTTTGGGCGAGAGGCAGGGTACACCCTGGACAGATCACCAGTCCATCGCAGTTCCTAAAATCAGCTATTTATTTTCAGTGATTCCTACCCAACCATCTATGGCCTGGATTAAGTTTCCAGACTCAAATATAAGTAAATATTTATGGATGGATAAACCATCACAGATCAGTTTAAAAACTCTTCAAAAAGCAAAAGAGTGCAGAGGTTTAGATTTACCATTTTTTTTATATACTTCTTAGCCAATAGACTGCAGTTTGTTTCTAAATGGACAAAACCAACCCCACTAGGAAACCCATGGTTAGATGCTGAACAGGCTCTCTGTGGATCACTAAATATGTCTGACTTACCTTTTATGAGTCCCTGTATTAAACACCATGACTCTTTTAAAAGCATTATCAGCTCCTCTCTGACAGCCTGGTGGATTTTTTAAAAAAAATAATGGGGTCTTCACTTCCATCCATCCATCCATCTTCTACAGCTTTTCCGGAGGTCTGGGTCGGGGAGGCAGCAGTTCAAGCAGAGAAGCCCAGACTTCCCTCTCCCCTGCCACCTGCTCCAGCTCTTCAGAGAGGATACCAAGGCGTTCCCAGACCAGCTGGGAGACATAGTCTCTCCACTGAGTCCTGGGTCTGCCCCGGGGTCTCCTCCCAGTGGGATGTGCCTGAAACATCTCAAGTGGGAGGCGTCCAGGAGGCATCCTAATCAGATGCCCATACCATCTCAACTGACTCCTTTCAATGTGGAGGAGCAGCGGTTCTACTCTGACCCTCTCCCGGATGACTGAGCTCCTCACCCTATCTCTGAGGGTGAGTCCAGCAATCCTACGGAGAAAGCTCATTTCAGCCGCTTGTATCCGCGATCTTGTTCTTTCGGTCATTACCCAAAGCTTGTGACCATAGGTGAGAGTAGGAACGTAGATTGACTGGTAAATCAACAGCTTTGCCTTAGAACTAAGCTCCCTCTTCACCACAACAGACCGGTACAACGTCCGCATCACTGCAGATGCTGCTCCGATCTGTCTGTCAATCTCTCGCTTCATTTTCCCCTCACTCGTGAACAAGACCCCAAGATACTTAAACTCCTCCACTTGGGGCAGGAGCCTGTCCCCAACCCAGAGAGGACAATCCACCTTTTTCCGGCTGAGGTCCATGGACTCAGACTTGGAGGTGCTGATTCTCATCCCAGCCGCTTCACACTCAGCAGCAAACCGTCCCAGCAAGAGCTGTAGGTCATTGCTGGATGAAGCCAAAAGGAAAACATCATCTGCAAACAACAGAGATGAGATCCTGTGGTCACCAAGCATGACACCCTCCATTCACTGGCTGCGCCTAGAAATCCTGTCCATAAAAATTATGAACAGGATCGGTGACAAAGGGCAGCCCTGGCAGAGTCCAACTCTCACTGGGAATGGCTCCGACCGAGTGCAATACAAACCAAACTCTCACAACGGTCGTACAGAGACCAAATAGCTCGTAACAACAAGCCCAATACCCCATACTCCCGAAGCCCCCCCCCACAAAAAACCACGAGGGACGAGGTCAAATACCTTCTCCAAGTCCACAAAACACATGTAAACTGGTTGCGCAAACTCCCACGAACCCTCAAGGATTCTCGAGAGGGTAAAGAGCTGGTCCGATGTGCCATGGCAAGGACGAAAACCACATTGCTCCTCCTGAATCCGAGGTTCGACCAACAGCCGGACTCTCCTCTCCAGTACCTTGGTATAGACCTTCCCAGGGAAGCTGAGGAGCGTGATCCCTCTAAAGTTGGAGCACACCCTCCGGTCCCCTTTTTTGAAGAGAGGAACCACCACCCCAGTTTGCCATGCCAAAGGCACTGCCCCCAACCTCCACACAATGTTGCAGAGGCGTGTCAACCATGACATCCCAACAACATCCAGGGCCTTGAGGTACTCAGGGTGAATCTCGTCCACCCCCGGCCACCAAGGAGATTTTTAACCACCTTGATGACCTCAGCCCCTGTGATAGGCGAGTCATCCCCCTCGTCCCCAAACCCTGCTTCCTCTGTTGAAGGCGTATCAGTGGGATTGAGGAGATCCTCGAAGTATTCCTTCCACCGCCCGACGATATCCCCAGTCGAAGTCAATAGTGTCCCATCCGCACCATACACAGTGTGGACAGGGAGCTGCTTTCCCCTCCTGAGCCGCCGGAAAGTTTGCCAGAATCTCTTCGAGGCCGACCGAAAGTCTTGTTCCATGGCCTCACCGAACTCCTCCCATACCCGGGTTTTTGCTTCAGCAACTACCCGAGGTGCACTCTGCTTGGCCTGCCGGTACACCTCAGCTGCGTCGGGAGTCCCACAAGCCAACCAAGCTTGATAGGACTCCTTCTTCACCTTAATGGATCCCTCACCACTGGTGTCCACCACTTGGTTCGGGGGTTGCCACCACGAGATGCACCGACCACCTAGTGGCCGGAGCTCTGGGCCGCCGCTTCAACAACAGAGGTGGAGAACATGGCCCATTCAGACTCCATGTCTCCAGACTCCCTCAGAATGTGGTTGAAGTTCTTCCGGAGGTGGGAGTTGAAGACCTCCCGGACAGGGGCCTCAGCCAGACATTCCCAGCACACCCTCACTATATGTTTGGGTCTGCCAGGTCTGAATGGCTTCCTCCCCTGCCATCGGATCCAACTCACCACCAGGTGGTGATCAGTTGACAGCTCTGCACCTCTCTTTACCAGGGTGTCCAAGACATACGGTCACAGGTCTGATGACATGATTACAAAATCGATCATCGACCTGCGACCTAGGGTGTCCTGGTGCCAGGTGCACATATGGACACCCTTATTCTTGAACATGGTGTTCGTTATGGACAAACTGTGGTTAGCACAGAAGTCCAATAACTGAACACCACTCGGGTTCAGATCGGGAAGGCCGTTCCTCCCAATCGCTCCCTCCAGGTTTCACTGTCATTGCCCACGTGCGCATTGAAGTCCCCCAGTAGGACAATGGAGTCTCCAAGAGGAGCACCCTCCAGCACCCCAGTCACAGACTCCAAAAAGGGTGGGTACTCTGAAACATCATTTGGTGCATAGGCACAAATGATGGTCAGGACCCGTTTCCCAACCCAAAGGTGCAGGGAAGCAACCCTTTCGTCCACCGGGAAAACTCCAATATAGAGGCAGCAAGGTGGGGGGATACAAGAATACCCACCCCTGCTCGTCGCCTCTCGCCCGGGGCAACTCCAGAGTAGGCCAAGCTCCAGCCCCTCTCCAGGAGACTGATTCCAGAACCGGAGCTGTGTGTTGAGGTGAGGCCGACTATATCTAGCCGGTATCTCTCAACCTCGTACACTAGCTCAGGCTCCTTCCCCACCAGAGAGGTGACATTCCACGTACCAAAAGCCAATTTAGAAAGCTTGGGATCAGTCCGCCAAGGTCTCCGCCTTTGACTGCCACCTAATCCACATAGCACCGGATCCCCATGATCCCTCCTGCAGGTGGTGAGCCCACTGGAGGGCGGACCCATGTAACTCCTTAGGGCTGAGCCCGGCCAGGTCCCATGGGTGGAAACCCAGCCACCAGACGCTAGCCTTCGAGCCCCTCCCCCAGGCCTGGCTCCAGGGTGGGGCCCGGTAACCCCATACCGGGCGGGGTACACTGAATCCTTGATATAGAATTTATCATGAGAGTCTGTTGGATCGTTCTTAGTCTGGCCCTTCACCCAGGACCAGTTTGTCTTGGGTGACCCTATCAGAGGCAAATTGCCCCGGACAACATAGCTCCTGGGATCACTTGGGCACACAAACCCCCCCACCACGATAAGGTGACGATCCATGGGGGGGGGGGGGGGTCTTCACTTGTCCCTTGTAAACTCACACTCATTTGGAATAATCCTGATATCCTGCAACAAAGGAGGATGTTAAACTTTCCATTATGGTATAAGAAAGGATTAAAAAACTTAGAGCATCTTATTTGAGGTGAAAATTTTATCCTATTTCAGGAACTAGTGTCACAGTATGACATCAGTGATAAAACGTTTCTTAAATACCAACACCTTAAATCCATAATAAAAGCAAGATTCAATCTTAATCTGACAGATTTAGAGGTACCAGTTAAGGTGACAGAGTTTCTAAACCTTCGTTCTCCTAAATTGATATCAAAAATACACGGACTATTATCAAAACTGAATGAGTCAGTATCTCTTCCAAAACCAAAATGGGAGACAGAATCATCAATCAATAAGGATGAAACCTTCTGGACACAAATATGTTTAAACACTTTTAAGATGACTAAAAACTCTAATTTACAACTCATACAGTACAGAGTTCTACATGGAACTCATTACAAAGGACAAAGGAAGTTCAAAATGGGCCTGAGTCACATAAATATCTGCTACTACTACACCAGCAATGTCCCGGTTATATGCATGCTATTTGGTCCTGTGCACCAGTCCAAAAGTTCTGGCAGAAGACATGTGAAGACTTTTGGGCTTGCCTTTGGTATTGTATCCCATCCTCACCCACACTTTGCATATTGGGTGATTTAAGTGAAATAAATATGGAGGCAAGGATGTCACACATGGTTCTCACTGCCTTATGTATCGCAAAGAAAACTATCCTCATGAACTGGAAATCAAGAAATAATTCATGCACCACCCACTACAATAACCAACTATTAGATTATAATAGTTGTGTCCGCACTGTGTGTGTTTATATATTTACATATTTATTCCACCTAGCTGCAATGATCCGTCGTCGGCCTCCGTCGGTCTATGATGACCAAGGAAGAGAATCCTAAACGTCTACTCTGCTGGAACAGCACCGCCTGTGGCTGAACAGGCCAATGCGCACCGGTGTTCTACCTTCCAGCGTTGGGCGTTGGTAGGATTCAAGCCTGGGCAGGAAGATATGGAGGACAAGATGCTACCCATGCAGCATGTCCCCCCTCTCCATGTCACTGATGAATCCAAAGGAACAGCAGGGCTGCTATAGTTTGGCACCAGCGCCGTCGCAAGAGCTGCCAGAACAATGTTGAGCACAACAGAGAACTGCCTTAGGGGCTCCGACTCCGGATTTTTCCTCAGGGTTGACTCCCGAAGCCTCTCCCGTGACCGGGTGTGCCACAAGGCAGCGGAGGTTTGAAATCAGGGTTTACCTTCCCCTAGATGGGCTACCTTCCCAGGTTGACGAGCCACCATCTACCCGAAGCATCTGGTTTTAAGGCGCCAGAGATCCGCCCTCGCCCCTTCTCCTATTAGTAAAAGCAGTTCCGCCGGGCTTAGAGACTAAACCACACGGGCAGGCTAGGAGTTGGACTTAGTTGTCAGAGGCTTTTCGAGACGCACGCCTAATTTTCGAGACGCACGCCTAAGCATTTTATGAGCACTGGGAGCTTAACCCCAGTGCCGCTCCTGGCTATGACAACCTTGGAACCAATGCTCCGTACTGTGGGTGTTTATATATCTACATATTTATTCCATCTAGCTACAATGCTCCGCACTGTGTGTTTATATACTCATATATTTATTCCATCCAGCTACAATGCTCTGCACTGTGTGTCTGTGAGTATATATATATATATATATATATATATATATATACTGTATATATATATATATATTTATAGTAATATGTACATATGTATATTAGCTGCTCTTGCTTTTTTTTCTTGCCTTCTGATTGTTGCTCTGTGTGTTGCTATCCCTGTGCTGTTGCAATCCTGGAATTTCCCCATTGTGGGACTAATAAAGGCTTATCTTATCTTATCTTATCTTATCTTATCTTATAGCCTGGAAAGAATGTCTGCCTCCTCAAATAAACAATTGGCTTAATTCAATTCTCTCTGGTCCCCGCTTATTAGTTCTATAACCTGAGGGGTGGCGGGTGTTGGTTCGCTCTCCTTGGCACCTCTGGCGGCTGGCTGCTCCCTGACCAAGAGGAGTTTCTGTGACCCATAGGGGCCGGTGTCCGGGCAGTCTGTTCAGGGGTGGCTGTGTGTCTGGCCTGCGAGAAGGTTGGTTGGGTTGGTAGAGTGCACATGTGCTGGTGTCTGTAGACATCTCGTCGCGTCAAAGCGTTATCTTGTCTGCTTCTGTTTGTTAATATTTTATCTCTTTTTGCTGATATTAGCTTTTGCTTGGTGTTAGCTTAGTGTTGGCCTAGCAAAAAGCCCAGTCAGACACATAGGTAGATTGGACCCCAAGTGGGGCTGTTCACTGAGCTAGGCTAACCTTTTTTTAGCTTTTGTTAGCTGTTTTTGGCTGACTGGCTATCCAGTTCTCACCTGGAACGTCATGGCTCCATCCCCGATGTGTGTCAGCTGTGTGTCCCTCCTTAGGAAGGTTTCTGAGTTGGAAGTGAGACTCTCCAGCCTCTATAAGATTTGGGAGGCTGAAGACCACCTTGACACTATAATTCTCGGGCAAACAATGGCCCCAGCAACCAACTCACAGCTGCAGAGACGGCTACTTACCTGGGTGAATTCGACATATCGCCATCCACTTCCACCCCTGCTCCGGTCTCTCCAGATGCCCGGGACCCCAACAATAAACACTGGCTTCAGCTCGGAGCTAAACCCAAAGCCGCGGGTTGTTTTTCTCATCCTCAGTGCATGCCCTGGACCTTGGTTGGGCCAACTAGCAAACATCAGCGATTGACCAGACAGAGCTGTGCCTCTTCTCTCCCCTTGATTCTGGAAAACAGATTCAATATCCTTTCTCTGGAAGATTTTCTCCACCTGGACGTCGATCATCCGCCCATGGCTGCCCCTCCTCCTCCTCCTCGTTCACCGGCGGCCCAAACCCGCAAGTCCCGGATTAAAACTACTTTAGGTGTGCCAAATTATGCACCAGCTCCAAAAAGAAGAGAGTGCATCACCCCGCCATCACAACAACAACATCGACAAAATTATCCTCCACTTCAGAAACCACCGACAAAGCCCCCCCAGACGACGCTGGTAATTGGTGACTCGATTATGAGGAACGTCAGAAGCAGGTACTGTGTCACTAAATTTTTCCTGTGGCTAAAGTGTCTGACATTGAGGCTCTTACCCCTGACCTATTAAATGAATTCCCCCATGCTAAAACTGTCATTGTACATGTTGGATGCAACAACATCCTAGATGAAGCATCGGAGATCTTAAAGAGTGACTTCAGGAGCCTTCTGTCCGCTCTTATGAACTGTGGCAGATGTGTGTTTATTTCTGGGCTTTTGGCACCTTTCAGATGAGGTTGCAATTATTATAGCAGAACTCTTAGCCTTAATACCTGGTTGTGTTCTACATGTCGTACTTTTAACATTGGTTTTGTAGACAATTTCAACCTGTTTTGGAACCGCCCATCACTTATGAGGCCAGATGGCATCCATCCAAATAGACTTGGTGCATGTGTTTTAAGGGACAATCTGTTGTATTCCATTCAGCGTTTTTTAGTACAGTGACTGAAATTTGGTGAGTTAACTCACTCTGAAGTTCCTGGGTCTGCCAACAAGCCCTTCTTTGTTTCCACTTCTCATATTATGAATGAATGAATGAATGAATGAATGAATCTTTATTTCGGATAGATTAAAAGTAAAGATTAAAAAAAGAAACAGAATAATATAACAAAGGGGGAAAGAAAATCCAACAAGGTCAAATTAGACAATAACTCCTCTGATTATACAGTTCAACATAAGTTATCCGAAATGGGTGATGCCTGAAGCCACAGCTTATATTGCCCACCCATATTCCATCCAAGAATTCAAAAGACAAACAAAACAAGAGTGATTACAATTCAGAACATAGCTAAGACAAAATGTGACAAAAAAAAAAAACTAAGCAACAACACAACACGGACTGGATATGACAATCCTTATGTGATTTTACATGTCATCTTGTATATATGTTTGGAATATTTCTTCCTTTAGTTTTTGTTTAAATTGTCCAAGCATTGTACATGATTTTAATTCAGGTCCAAAATCGTTCAATAATCTGACTCCGTGCACTGAAACACAGTGTTGCTTGGTGATAGTTCTCACTGAAGGTTTTTGAAATATACATGTTCCTCTGAAATGATATTGTTTCTCCCTTATTTGGAACAACTTTTGGATAATTGCGGGCAGTGATAGATTCTTCACTTTAAACATTATTATTGCAGTTTTAAAGTCAACCAGATCTTTCAACTTGAGAGCTTTTAATTTAAGAAAAAGTGGGTTTGTTGGTTCCCTGTAAGCAGCTTTGTTTATTATTCTAATAGCTCTCTTCTGAAGCATAAAGACTGGATATATGTTAGTTTTATATGTATTTCCCCATACTACAGTACAATATGACATGTATGGGAGTATTAATGAATGATACAAAGTATATAGTGTGGGTTGATTCAGCAAATATTTCACTCAGTGTAGTATTGCAATTGATTTAGATATTTTACCTTTAATATAATTAATATGTGACTTCCAGCACAGTTTATTATCAATTATTACTCCAAGAAATTTAGTTTCGGATACCATTTCAATCTCTACACCATTTACACTGAGTTTAGATACTAAGTTGTTGTGATGGTTGTTAAAAACTATTAATTTTGTCTTACTTAATTTGAGCGTTAATTTGTTTGAATCAAACCACAGTTTAAGCTTTCCTAATTCCTTTCTGAGTGTATCCTAAAGTTGTTCCAAATTGCTTCCACTGCATAATAAATTAGTGTCATTGGCAATCAATATTAAATCCATTTTTTCCAAAACTTTACATTTATCATTTATATACATATTGAATAACAATGGCCCCAAAACTGAACCCTGTGGGACTCCACAAGTAACCTTCAGTAACTGTGAGTTTTTGTTACCAACACATACATACTGATATCTATTCTTTAAGTAACTTTCTTTAAGTAAGTTTCTTTAATAATAAATTATGATCCATTGTATCAAATGCTTTTTTAAATCCAGGAATACCCCAACTGAATACTCTTTACTTTCAACGGCAGTTGATATTTTTTCTATAAATTCCATTAGAGCAAATGCAGTTGTCCCCTTGTGTCTGAACCCATATTGCTGCTCACACAATAAATTATTCTTCAGTATGAAGTTATCAGTTCTGTCACAGAATATTTTTTTCAAGTATCTTGGAAAATTGCGGCAATAGTGAAATTGGTCTATAGTTTGAGAATTCCCCTCTGTCACCCGTCTTGTATATCGGAATTACTTTAGCTATTTTCATTGCATTGGAAAATATACCTGTTTGGAGAGACAGGTTACAGATATACGTCAGTAGTTTCACTAAGCATTCAATAATAGTTTTGACTAAGAGCATGTCAATACCATCACAGTCCGTAGATGTTTTACTTTTAAACGATTTAACAATTTCAGTGACCTCTCTCTCGTTTGTGTTCTTTATGCAAATGGAGTCTTTTATAGCAGTGTTTTTGCTTATTGTATCACCTGTAGGTGCCGTAATGGGTATTTCTCAAGCCAAATTAGGACCAATGTTAAGTTATTAAATTCATCTGCAGGTGAAGCTGCATTCACACTCTGAGTCGTTTTATTGTTTTTTGAAAAATTGGTTTGGTAGCATGCATTTCTGTTTTTATTTCCAAGAATATTGTTAAGTATTGTCCATGTATTTTTAATATTGTTTCTGTTTTTTCTCCAGTTCTTTACTGTAATAGTCTCTTTTACTACATCTTATTATACAGTATATGTTAACTTATTTTTGTATGTTTTATACTGCTGTTCTGCTTCTTTTGTCCTTTTCTTTAGAAAAGCTTTATATAATAAATTTTTCTTTTTACGCGCCTTTTGTAATCCTTTGGTTAACCACGGCTTATCGACAAATTTATGTTAAGCTTTTTCTTTACTAATGGACATTTTTTTTTTTCATAAAGAGTGGTTACAATGTTTATAAATATGTCATAGGCTTCATTTACATCTGAGACATAGACTTTTGTCCAGTCTTTCTTCAGCAAGTCTTCTTTAAAAGAACTGATTGCATTTTGTGATTTGTATCTGAATGATTTTAAAACTTTTTTCTATATTGGCCCCCGTGTGGCCATGGATAAGTGCAAAGGTTGGCATATGGTCACTTATATCATTTATCAATAATCCACTTTCTATTTTCTTATCAATAATATTAACAAACAGGTTGTCAATAAGTGTAGCAGTGTGAACTGTGATTCTACTGGGATGTGTTATTGTGGGATATTGACTCATGCTGTACATAGAATTCATGAACTCTGTAATTACATTTTGTTGATATGGATTTAGTGAATCAATATTGAAATCTCCACAAATTACTACCATTTTCTTACTAGTGATATTATTGTACAGCTCGACTAATTTATCTCTGAATGTCTTAATGCAAGTTCCCGGCATTCTATATAAACAACTTATAATTAGATTTTTTGTTTTATCTTGTTCAATCTCAACAGTAACACATTCCAAAATCCCTGATAGTGCAAAGGACATTCCATTTACAAGCTTACACCTATACAGGTCATCAATATACAGTGCAACACCACCACCCTTTTTTTTGAGATCTGTTAATATGAAACATTTGATATCCCTCTATCGCCATCAGAGGAGCCTGCTCTTCATTAAACCAAGTTTCAGAGACTGCAATAGCTGTAAATTTTCTGTCTAGCTGTTTTAAATAGTCCTGAATCTGTGGAAAGTTTTTGTTAAGACTTCTGCTGTTGAAGTGTATTATTGATAGTTTACCATCTAGTTGCACTTGACTTTTGAATTGCTTCTCAGTATAATATTCACAGTGATTATGAATATTATTGAAAAAGTGGTTATCAGGATCAATATCATTCTCCATCTCTTGTAGTTCATATTAATCCTATTAATCCAAATAATCCTCACTGTTTAGATCAGTCTTCAATTTATAACCCCATAGAGATTGTGTCTGTCTCCTGTTACCCAAAATATTATAACCCAAGACAAATACAACATAACTTGATAAATACACACCTTTCTGCAGCTCCTCCTGGTCCGCCACCCCTCAACTTTGCCCCTGTCTTCCCCCTTAGAGAACCTTTGCCTACTCCACCAAAGTTATTAAAAATATAATGTATAAACATCCCAAAGTGATTAAACAAAATGTTGGTAAAACTCAAATTAAACAACAAGTCTCTAAATTTAGTAATTTGGCCTCTGTTCCACCTCATAATTTAAAAATTAAATGTGGTTTGTTAAATATTAGGTCTCTAACTCCCAAGTCTGTACTAGTTCATGATCTATTAATTGATCATCAGATTGATTTAATATCCCTTACAAAGACTTGGCTAGGGCAAGATGATTATGTTGGTTTATATGAATCAGCTCCTTCTGGTTATCTAAAATATCATAATCCCAGAAGTTCTGGTCATGGAGGTGGAGTAGCAGCAATTTTCCATTCTAAATTACTAGTTAATATAAAGCAAAAATCATGTTTTAATTCCTTTGAGGGCCTGGTCCTCAGTATGGGGCATGTTAGCAATCTTAGCTTAAACCCAATCTTCTTTGCCATAGTTTACCGTCCTCCCTCAGCCTACTCAGAGTTTTTTATCCAAATGTTCCGAATTTTTCGCTGATTTAGTGCTGAAATCTGATAGAATAGTAAGATTTTAATATACATGTTGATGTAGACAGTGACTGTCTTAATAAGGCATTCAATTCAATTTTAGACTCAATGAGGTTTTCCCAGAAAGTTGAAAACTCTACCCATTATCTCCACCACACATTGGACCTTGTTCTGACTTATGGTATAGAAATAGAAAATCTGGTAGTGCCTCCTCATAATCCTGTACTGTCAGACCATTGTCTGTTAACGTTTGATTTCACTATTTCTGATTATTTGACTCCTACAGAAAAATATTACTATAGCAGATGTCTTTCAGATGACGTTGTTACCAAATTTTTGCAGTGTCTCCTCTATGCCATGGGTCAACACAACAGGAATAAAAGATGGAGACCCTGCTCCTTCAGTAATTGATAGCTGGGTAGATAGTGTTACAGCCTCTTTGCATCTGACTCTAAACTTGATGGCCCCTTTAAAAAAGAAAAAGTCTAACCAGAGATTTCTAACCCCTTGGTTTAACACAGAAACTCATAGCTTAAAACAGAAGATTCATCAATTAGAAAGAAAATGGCATTCCCCTATTTTAGATGAATTCTATTTAGCATGGAGAAATCATCTCATAATTTATAAAAAAAAAAAAAAATCTCTTAGAAAAGCTAGAACAAGTTATTACTCTGCATTAATAGAAGAGAATAAAAATATTCCCAGGTTTCTCTTCAACGCTATAGCCAGGCTGACAAAGAGTCACGACTCTGTCAATCCTCGCATCCCCCTAGAGCTTTCTAGTCAGGACTTTTGGAACTTTTTCAATCATAAAATTTTATCTATTAGAGATAAAATCAGTCAGATTCTTCCCACCGTAAACTTAAGTACAGCAACTACTACAACTCCTTCAATTGATATCTGTTTAGATAAGTTTACTCCAATTGACCTTTTAGAGTTAGATGAAATAATCTCCTCATCCAAGCCTTCTACTTGTCTTTTAGACCCTATTCCTACCAGGTTATTTAAAAAAGTCTTTCCATTTATTGGTAGCCATATTCTTCAAATAATCAATTCTTTTTTTAACTTTAGGTCATGTACCGCAGGCTTTTAAAATTGCTGTAATTAAACCCTTACTCAAAAAGCCAACGCTCGATCCAGGAGTTTTGGCTAACTATTGACCAATCTCTAATCTGCCTTTCATTTCAGAAATCTTAGAAAGAGTTGTTGCTACGCAATTATTTGACCACTTGCAGGGAAATGGTTTATTTGAAGAGTTTCAGTCTGGGTTCAGAATTCATCACAGCACTGAAACAGCCTGAGTGAAGGTCACTAATGACCTCCTTATTGCATCTGATAATGGACTTGTTTCTGTACTTGTCCTTTTAGATCTTAGTGTAGCCTTTGATGCCATCGATCATGATATTCTACTTGGGAGATTAGACCACTATGTTGGACTAAATGGAACTTTGCTGCAGTGGTTTAGATCTTATTTGTCCAATAGACTTCAGTTTGTTCATATCAGTAATGAGTTTTCTTCCAACTCTAAGTTCAGTTATGGAGTTCCACAGGGATCTTTGTTAGGCCCTACTCTTTATAGTTTATATATGCTTCTGTTAGGCAACATCATTAGAAAGCGCTGTATACATTTTCATTGTTACACAGATGACACACAATTATGCCTGTCAATGAAGCCCGATGATTGTAATCAATTAGCCAAGTTAGATGCCTGTCTTAAGGAAATCAAAGCCTGGTAATTTTCTGCTATTAAACCCAGATAAGACTGAAGTCATTCTTGTTGGTCCAAAAAACCTTAGAAATACCTTTCCAAATCAAACTCTTAATTTGGATGTGGCTACTCTTACTCTGAATAGCTCTGTGAGGAACCATGGAGTTATTATTGATCAAGATCTGTTTTTTAATTCACATATTAAATTTGTTTCTAAGACTGCATTCTATCATCTGCGCAATATTGCCAAGATTAGCAGCATCTTGTCTCTGAATGATGCTGAGAAACTGATCCACGCTTTTGTTAACTCCAGATTAGATTATTCCATCCATCCATCCACCTTCTTCCGCTTAATCCTTTTCGGGTTGCGGGGAGGGCTGGAGCCTATCCCAGCATCATTGGGCGGCAGGCAGGGTACACCCTGAACAGACCACCAGTCCATCACAGGGCCAACACAGAGAGACAGACAACCATTCACTCTCACAGTCATACCTAAGGACAATTTAGAATCCCAGTTTGATGCCAATTAACTTAACTTGCATGTTTTTGGCGTGTGGGAGGAAACCGGAGGAATCCCTGAGTAAACCCATGCAGACACGGGGAGAACATGCAAACTCCATACAGATCACTGTTGGTCGGGTGCTAGGATCAAACTCAGGATCCCCCCGGCCAAGGGTGAGTTGCTCTGCTGCCGTAGTGCTAACCACTCTGCCACCGCGCTGCCCCGATTAGATTATTGTAACTAGTTATTATCAGGTTGTCCTAAAATATCTTTAACAAGTCTTCAGTTGACCCAAAATGCTGCTGCAAGAGTTTTAACTGGTTCTAGAAAGAGAGATCATATCGCTCCGGTTCTGGCCTCCCTTCATCGGCTTCCCATAGAGTTTAGAATTAAGTTTAAAATTGGTCTTCTCACTTACAAAGCTCTTAATAATCAGGCCACTTTTTATATAAAAGATCTGATACTACCGTTTTATCCTAACAGAGCACTACGCTCCCAATATGCTGGATTACTTGTAATACCTAGAATCTCCAAAAGTATAATGGGAGGTAGAGCCTTCTGCTATCAAGCTCCTTTCCTGTGGAACCAGTTACCAAACTGGGTTCGGGAGTCAGACTATATCTCTGTTTTGAAGAATAGGGTAAAAACCTTCCTCTTCAATATAGCCTACGATTAGGGAGGGATATTGTGTCTCTCAACCCCCCCCCCCCCCCATTGTTTGCTGGTAATATATTTAGACTGCCGGGTGACCTCTAATAATGTACTTGGATTCTCTCCAATAATGTTTGCTCTCTACATGTCTGTTCTTTTCATCTTCTCTATCCCCTCACCCCCCCAGCCAGTAGCAGCAGATGACTGCCCCTCCCTGAGCCTGGTTCTGCTAGAGGTTTCTTCCTGTGAAATGGGAGTTTTTCCTCTCCACCATCGCCAAGTGCTTGCTCACAGGGGATTGTCTGATTGCTGGGGTCTTTCTGCAATTGTGGGGTTTTCCCTACATTTGAAAGTGCTATGAAATGACTGTTGTTTTGATATGGTGCTATATAAATAAAGTTGAATTGAAATTGAGTTGAATTGAATTGGGGGAAAGTGGGGGGCTGCGCTGATCGATTTTGTTATCGTGTCATCAGACCTGCGACCATATGTCTTGGACACTCGGGTAAAGAGAGATGCAGAGCTGTCAACTGATCACCACCTGGTGGTGAGTTGGATCCGATGGAAGGAGAGGAAGCCATTCAGACCTGGTAGACCCAAACGTATAGTGAGGGTGTGCTGGGAACGTCTGGCTGAGGCCCCTGTCGGGGAGGCCTTCAACTCCCACCTCCGGAAGAACTTCAACCACATTCCGAGGGAGTCTGGAGACATGGAGTCTGAATGGGCCATGTTCTCCACCTCTGTTGTTGAAGCGGCAGGCCAGAGCTGCGGCCGCAAGGTGGTCGGTGCATCTCGTGGTGGCAACCCCCGAACCAAGTGGTGGACACCAGTGGTGAGGGGGGCCATTAAGCTGAAGAAGGAGTCCTATCAAGCTTGGTTGGCTTGTGGGATTCCCAAAGCAGCTGAGGTGTACCGGCAGGCCAAGCGGAGTGCACCTCGGGTGGTTGCTGAAGAAAAAACCCGGGTATGGGAGGAGTTCGGTAAGGCCATGGAACAAGACTTTCGGTTGGCCGCGAAATGATTCTGGCAGCTCAGGAGGGGAAAGCAGCTCCCTGTCCACACTGTGTATGGTGCGGATGAGGAGCTGTTGACTTTGACTGGGGATATCGTCGGGCGGTGGAAGGAATACTTCAAGGATCTCCTCAATCCCACTGATACGCCTTCCACAGAGGAAGCAGGGTTTGTGGACAAGGGGTTTGACTCGCCTATCACAGGGGCTGAGGTCGCCAAGGTGGTTAAAAATCTCCTTGGTGGCCAGGCCCCGGGGGTGGATGAGATTCGCCCTGAGTACCTCAAGGCCCTGGATGTTGTTGGGCTGTCTGCAACATTGCGTGGAGGTCAGGGGCAGTGCCTTTGGCATGGCAAACTGGGGTGGTGGTTCCTCTCTTCAAAAAAGGGGACCGGAGGGTGTGCTCCAACTTTAGAGGGATCACACTCCTCAGCCTCCCTGGGAAGGTCTATGCCAAGGTACTGGAGAGGAGAGTCCAGCCGTTGGTCGAACCTAGGATTCAGGAGGAGCAATGTGGTTTTCGTCTTGGCCGTGGCACATCGGACCAGCTCTTTACCCTCTCGAGAATTTTCGAGGGTCCGTGGGAGTTTGCCCAACCAGTTTGCATGTGTTTTGTGGACTTGGAGAAGGTATTTGACCATGTCGCTCGTGGTTTTTTGTGGGGGGTTCTTCGGGAGTATGGAGTATCGGGCTTGTTGTTACGAGCTATTCGGTCTCTGTATGACCGTTGTGAGAGTTTGGTTTGTATTGCGAACACTCGGTCAGACTCATTCCCAGTGAGAGTTGGACTCTGCCAGGGCTGCCCTTTGTCACCGATCCTGTTCATAATTTTTATGGACAGGATTTCTAGGCGCAGCCAGTGAATGGAGGGTGTCATGCTTGGTGACCACAGGATTTCATCTCTGTTGTTTGCAGATGATGTTGTCCTGTTGGCTTCATCCAGCAACGACCTACAGCTCTTGCTGGGATGGTTTGCCGCTGAGTGTGAAGCGGCTTGGATGAGAATCAGCACCTCTATGTCCGAGTCCATGGTCCTCAGCCGGAAAAAGGTGGATTGTCCTCTCTGGGTTGGGGACAGGCTCCTGCCCCAAGTGAGGAGTTTAAGTATCTTGGGGTCTTATTCACGAGTGAGGGAAAAATGGAGCGAGAGATTGACAGACGGGTTAGAGCAGCATTTGCAGTGATGCGGGCGTTGTACCAGTCTGTTCTGGTGAAGAGGGAGCTTAGTTCTAAGGCAAAGCTGTCGATTTACCAGTCAACCTACGTTCTTACTCTCACCTATGGTCACGAGCTTTGGGTAATGACCGAAAGAACGAGATTGCGGATACAAGCGGCTGAAATGAGCTTTCTCCGTAGGATTGCTGGACTCACCCTCAAAAATAGGGTGAGGAGCTCAGTCATCCGGGAGAGGGTCAGAGTAGAACCGCTGCTCCTCTACATTGAAAGGAGTCAGTTGAGGTGGTATGGGCATCTGATTAGGATGCCTCATTGATGCCTCCCACTTGAGGTGTTTCGGGCACGTCCCACTGGGAGGAGACCCCGGGGAAGACCCAGGACTCAGTGGAGAGACTATGTCTCCCAGCTGGTCTGGGAACGCCTTGGTATCCTCTCTGAAGAACTGGAGCAGGTGGCTGGGGAGAGGGAAGTCTGGGGTTCACTGCTTGAACTGCTGCCTCCGCGACCCGGACCTCCGGAAAAGTGATAGAAGATGGATGGATGGATGCATGCATGCATGGATGGATGCATGGATGGATGGATGGATGGATGGGGGGCTGCGCGGTGGGCTGACAGGGTGGGCCGTGGCCCAAGGCCAGCTGGCCTTGCCTCCCAGGTGGTGCTGGGTCTGGCCGTGGGCCCCTGGTGCTGGGGGGAAGGGGGGGCATTCGCCTTCTAGGTCAGGGTTGGGTGTGTGCCGGTGGTGCCACCAGCCCTAGTGCATCCTTGTACGGCGGGTCCATGTCCGCCATAGGGCCCTGGTGGTGCTCTGGGACTGGTGCTTGCGTCCTGAGGGCCTCGCCCTCCCCGTCCTCTGGGGACTGCAGATGTGGGTGTGCATGTATATGTGTGTGTGTGTACGTGTGTGATTGTGTGTGTGCATGCAGGTCTGTGTGAGTGTGGGTGTGATAGGATATTTTCAGGTTTCATTGATTATTCTATATGATTTTAATGCTGTATTATTCTATTTTATATTATAATTGTATCTGGTGCATATAATGAGCCAATGTCTGATTCTCTGTGTTTTTCCATTGTCTCGGAGATTGGAAAGAATGTCTGTTTCTCAGTGTAAGATTAGGCTGAGCAAGATTGTAAATAATGATGAAGGTTTTATTGTTTTATCATACCAAGCTGTTCTGTTCTGTATGCCCGAAGTTAGGGTGACTTAGCTTGACCAGGTCATGTAAAGATCAAAGCAGAATGTTCAGTGCTGTACATAGATTAGAGCAGTCTTGGGAGGAGATGGCTCCAGCTGTCTCTAGGTTTAGATAAGGTCAGGGTCTGTATGCCCAGGGTATAAGGAGCAACATCCTTGAACGCATGTTAGGGAGTTGGTGTGAGCAAGCTCCGAGACACTTTATGCTGTGACCGATTGCATCCTTTTTCTGATCAGAAAGAGAATAAATGGCTAAGAACTTGGAAACCACCTACTGATTATTGATTCAGTCTCAATCAATTAAGTTTTGATCTAACATTTTTGGCGCAACAAACAGGGACCCACATAAAGAGGTACATGGCATTTTCTGATGGATCCAGACTGGACTGTGCACGGTCATGAGGTGAGCCCATATTTCTGGGAGCGCTGAAATGACACGCTGAATTCCCTCTTCAAAAGCCCTGGGAACGTCGGGAAGTGGCGTGGAGTTCTGACGGGTCTACCAGAACTCCAAGAGGCGGACACCAAGTGTGAGTAATTTATTTCAGTTGTTGCTGTTGATTATTAAAGTTGTTTATGGCCAGTGAGATTCCCCAGACTGATCGTACACTGCTAATACTAAAAGGGGCGAAACCAGCGGCCTGAGTGCTGAGTTACTTTTATCCACGGTGAGCGATCTCGTAATAATCCCTTGGGAGGAACAAGGTTTTTACTCTCCAAACGGTGAACATTATTGCAAGACCTGGGGTGATTCTTTGAAATCTGCTGCTTTCTATGGCCCAAATTAAGTGCAGTGGAGGTCCGGAAGTGCATGCAAAGAAAAAAGGGAAAGATTTGTGGTCTTTAAACAACAGATGTTTGATGTCCTGTGAAAAAAAAAAAAAAACACTTGCTCCGAGAGAAGTAAATTTTCGAGGATAGATTGGTGCCTTTTGTGACCATTTCTGCTCATGGTCCAGTGTTTGGACTTTCAGCATTGGTGGGGAGGTTACGTGAACCCTGAAAAAGGTAGATTTTATTTTGTGAGTTTTGTTGAAGCGCTAGATAAAAAAGTTACTGCAGTCTGAATTTGTTTTGTCTCAGTGCTACATGGAATCCGCTCCGGTGTGAAACACAGAGAGGCTTAGTTCCCACGGAGGCGGAGTGAGTAGGGTGTGAAATTGATGTTTGTGATTTTTTTCTGATATCTGTGGATCATAAACGGGTTGATTAGTTAATTGTTATCCTTTTGAGAAGTGTTTAAAATGGTAGGTATTTGAAAAATAGAAGCTTTGAGCAAAAAGAGTGGACTGGTGTTGTGTTTTTACGGCAGTGTTAAAAAAAAAGAAAGGGAGCTTCACGCTGCAAGTGGCGGTGTGGGGGTTGCTGTATCTGTGATTTTTCCGCTAAGAGTTGCCAGTTCTGGAGATTAATTGAAGTAATTATCATGCTGTTTTGGGTTTTGGCATGAACCTAAAAGTCTTTATTGTGTGACTTTGTGAAGATAGTGCAAAAGAGAACATTTCTGTTGGCCCTGTGTGTGTGTTTGTCTGTCTGTGTGTATCTGTCTTGTGACTGTATGTATGTGTGTTCTTGATTAAGAGAGAGAAAAAAAAAACATAAACAGGGAGACAGAGAGAGAAACAGGTTGGGAAAAAAATATAGAAAAAGCTGTGTAGCCACTGATTTGTGTGTGAAAACTTGGTGAAAAGGAAAAAAAAAACTTTCAAACATGGGTCACTGTTACAGCAAGCAGGACATAAGACAGCCACAAAGTGTTCAGACAGGAAGAAATAATGCCTCATTTTGCTGTAAGGGTTGCAGAACACAGCAAGATGAGAATGAAATTTATGTATTGTCAGAAGATGGTAAATTTATGAACAAAAAAGACAGAAATAGCACAAGTTTTCAGGCAAAATGGAGAAAGAAATTTAATTTCAGTGGGAAACTCGGGGTTAATGATTGTGAGAGTTTGATTTCTGCCATTAAATTAGCAGCAGATGGCAGTAGGCAAAAAGAGTTAAACTATGGACTCTTTGAAGCTGAACAATGGCTTCAAATTGCTAGGCAACACCAAGCTGACTTAGATAAGATGACAGCGAATAGACAAGAATAGACCTCAAAAGACTCGGATGTTTGTAATAAAAAGGGTTTGACTAATGCACATTCTTCCTCAAATTCCGAGGTGAGGAGGAAGATAACGGCAAGAGCAAGTGGCGTAGAGAGGCCCCTCCCCTGTATCTGGACCTTGAGATGGTGATGGCCCCTATGGCACCGACGGCAGACCTGGCTCCCCCTCAACCTCCTCCTCCTCCTTCCCTTCAATGAATGCCAGATATCAAGCCTAAAGTCCAGCCTTCTTGTCTGGCAAAAGAGATAAGTGTTTATGCACCTCCATGTTATTACAGTTCAAAAGCACACACATCCTCATCCTTAAATAAACACATTAAGGAAGAGGAACATGCAGCAGAATTAGGACAATTTCCGAAGACTGAATTATCTAACCCAGCTTATGTTGGCCCAGCGGATGAGGACAGTGAAGCTACTATTCAAAATATTCCCACTGCGCTAATCTATAGGCCATAGACTGATGGAGATTTCAGTGAGGCGGTGAAGGAAATCCCTCACCCCCGAAACAAGCGGACTCAATTTTTTGAAGGGATGGCAAATGAATGAATGAATTTATTTCGGATAGTACAGTACAGGTTAAAAGAAACTGTATAATATAACAACAAGGTCAAATTAGACAAAGACTCCTTCTACTATACAATTCCACGTGAGTTATCCGAAATGGGTGATGGCTGAAGCCGCAGCTTATATTGCCCACCCATATACCATCCAAGAATTCAAAAGAGAAAAAAGAGAAAACAAGACAAGAGCGATTACAATTTAAAACAAAGCTAAGACAAAATGTGACTGAGAGAAAAAAAAAAAAACTAAGCTAGGCTAAGTTAAGCGGTTACTATTCAATACAAATCTAAGACAAAATGTCACAGAGAAAAAAAAACAAACAAAAAACTAAGCTACAACACAACACAGGCTGGATACGTCAATCCTTATGTGAGTTTACATGTCGTCTTGTAAATATGTTTGGAGTATTTCTTTCTTTAGCTTTTGTTTAAATTGTCCAAGCGTTGTACATGATTTTAATTCAGGTCCAAAATCGTTCCATAATCTGACTCCTTGCACTGAAATACAGTGTTGCTTGGTGGTTGTTCTCACTGTAGGCTCTCAAATCTCCTTCAAAGTTTCAAATCAAATGACCAGGAAACAGAGAGAGCATACAGAAAGGTCCTAAAAGCTGATTGGTGTGCAGTCTCAGGCGATTGGAACCCCAAAGATGATGCAAATAAACCTTTACCACCAACTGATGCAGTATTAGCTCAGCGGGTGAAGGAAATAAATGAACACATTGGGAACAAGTGGAGATTAAAGCATAATTGGACAGCCATTCAAAATGCCACTCAACATAAGACAGAAAGTGTTGAAGCCTGTCGGTGTAGATTGCAGGATGTTTTTGACAATCATTCTGGTTTGGAAAATCCTACCGCAGATACAGGTTCAGAACCCTATTGGTAACATTTGAAAAGTGTATTCCTACAGAACATGCATCCAAATTTAGCACAGTATGTACGCAAACACCTTGTAACATGTCGTACATGTTCATTTGCTGATGTGTTGACATAAAAAAAAAAAAATAAGATGGCGGGAGCGCGCTCGGACGCAGCGGCCCCTCTTGGCATCAGCGAGTGTGAGAGTTTTGAGTGTTGTGATCATCCCAGACGTACATTCTGTAAAACTTACAACCGTGAGACCTTATTAAACATCAAGGTACTGCACGCTGCAAGAATCGCGGCGATCGGTTGTGATTTGGACATTCTACGCCAGCACGGAATTCTGGCGGAGTCCCCGCTGGAAGCTACCCGTGAGAGGAGGAAGCGGAAGCAGAGGGAACGCAGGAAAAAGCGAGGAAAAAGGGCCGGGATCCATGCTAGGCTAAAGGCTAACCCTTCCAGACCAGCGGTACCGTCACTTCTTCTCTCAAACGTCCGCGCCCTCAAAAGCAAGGTGGACGAACTGCGTCTGCTAAGAGAAACCCGGAGAGAGTGGAGGGACTGCTGTGTGTTTGTTTTCACCGAGACATGGCTCCACGACAACATTCCTGACGAGGCCATTCAACTGGAAGATATGGCGATGTTCCGTGCTGACAGGGAAACGGCGAGCTCTGGTAAGAGCCGGGGGGGTGGGCTATGCATCTATGTTAACAAGAACTGGTGCGTTAATGCCACGTTAGTGTCTAAACACTGCTCTCCGTTGGCGGAGTTCCTTATTGTAAATTGTCGGCCTTATTATTTACCGAGGGAATTCAGCAACGTGTTTGTAGTCGGTGTTTACATAGCGCCAAGCGCTAACGCTAAAGCTAATGCTAAGAAGGCACTCGGGGAACTGCACAATGCAATCAGTGAAATCCAAACTTCACACCCGGACAGTTTTGTGGTGGTTGCGGGGGATTTTAACCACACCAGCCTAAAGACTGTGCTCCCCAAGTTTAAACAATGTGTAGACTTTAAGACCAGAGGAGAGAATATGTTGGACTTAGTGTACACAAACACAGATGCATATAAAGCGATACCCCGCCCCCATCTCGGCCGTTCTGATCACATATCCGTGATGCTGGTGCCTGCCTACAAACCTTTATTGAAGCGCAGCAGGCCAGCAGTGAAACAAATCAGGATTTGGCCAGAGAGTGCAACCCCTGCACTGAAAGACTGTTTTCAGCACACAGACTGGAAGGTCTTCAAACTAGCAGCCTCCCAGGAAGACAGGACAGATGTGGAGGAGTATGCTGATTCAGTCACCAGCTACATCGCGAAGTGCACAGAGGATTTCACTACAGTGAAGACCATCACTATGCGGGGTAATCATAAGCCCTGGATGACTGCAGAGGTGCGCTCGCTGCTCACAGCCAGAGATGCAGCCTTCAGAGTGAAGGACAGGATCGCCCTCCGCTCAGCCAGGTCTGCGCTTTCTAAGGGAATTAAGGCGGCAAAGCGCGCCTATGCGGAGAAAATCCAGGGACACCTCTGTGACACTAGGAGCACCAAGCAGATGTGGCAGGGAGTTCGGACACTGACGGGCTTTAAGCCTAGGCAGGGGGTCGATGATGACGACACTTCGCTTCCAGACAGGCTTAACGACTTCTTTGCACGTTTTGAAGCATCAAACTCGACAATCAGAGGGAGGGCTGGCCCTCCCCCACCATCGGTCGGACCAGCTTTTACCATCAACACAGCGGACACACGGAGGACCCTAACCAGAGTCAACCCACGCAAAGCTGCAGGTCCAGACAACATTCCGGGACGTGTGCTCCGAGACTGCACGAGCGAGTTGGTGGATGTCCTGACTGACATTTATAACATCTCCCTGAGTCAGGCCATCGTTCCCAGATGCTTCAAGGCCTCTACCATTGTACCGGTGCCAAAGAAACCAGTGGTGTCCTGTTTGAATGACTATCATCCTGTTGCACTGACACCAATTATGATGAAGTGTTTTGAGCGGCTTGTCAAACCACACATTACAGCCTGCCTCCCTGCATCACACGACCCGCTCCAGTTTGCATATCGTTCAAACCGCTCCACGGAGGATGCTATAGTCACCACCCTACACTCTGTCATCACCCACCTGGACCAGAAAGACACCTACGCCAGACTCCTGTACATTGATTTCAGTTCAGCATTCAACACCATTATTCCCCAGAGACTGATGGAAAAATTACTCCTTCTCGGTCTGAACACCGCCACATGTCTCTGGATCCTGGATTTTCTGACTGAGAGACCTCAGTCTGTCCGGGTTGGAAACAACATCTCCAAGTCTGTCACGCTGAGTACCGGATCCCCTCAAGGCTGTGTACTCAGTCCACTGTTGTTTACACTTCTAACACATGACTGTGTATCCAGACACGAGGGGAACCAGATTATTAAGTTTGCAGATGACACCACAGTGGTGGGACTTATCCAGAGGGATGAGGAATCAATGTACAGGGAAGAAGTGAGAGACCTGGAGGGCTGGTGCAGGGAGAACAATCTGGTGCTCAACGTGGACAAAACAAAGGAGATGATTATCGACTTTCGGCGGTCGCAGCCTGAGCACGCCCCCCTCAGCATCGGCGGCCGTTTGGTGGAGAGAGTAGAGAACATCAAGTTCCTTGGAGTGCAGATCTCGCAGGACCTGACCTGGAGCAAGAATTCCTTGGAGATCAGGAAGCGGGCTCAGCAGAGACTGCACTTCTTGAGGAAACTCAAACAGGCCTCTCTCCCCATCTGCATCCTCAGGACCTTCTACAGAGGTGTGGTGGAGAGTGTTCTGACGTACTGCATTGCTACATGGTACTCCAGCTGCAGTATGTCAGACAAAAAAGCCCTGCAGAGGATAGTCAAGGGGGCGGAGAGGGTAATTGGAGTCTCCCTCCCCTCTGTCCAAGAACTTTTTCAGAACCGTTGTAGGAGCAGGGCACTAAACATTGTCAAGGACCGTTCTCACCCTCTGCATAAACACTGAACTTCTTCCATCTGGTAAACGATTCCGGAGCATCAGAGGCAGAACCACCAGACTGATCAACAGCTTCCTTCCACAAGCTGTCAGGATGCTGAACAGTTGACCCGGAATCTCTCATACACACTACTGCACCTACGGACATTTTGTATATTATAGTTAGTTATTCTTTTTTTTCCCCAAGTATGTCAAGGGATGTGTGAATGGATGGGGGGTGGGGGGTGGAGCTATGTGGGAATGTGTCTTAAATCATGCTGCTTCTTATATGGATGCCAAGAGAAACGCAATTTCATCTTGCCTGCACTACAGCTGTATGTACAGCAATATGACAATAAAGTTTAATTTGATTTGATTTGATATGCAAAACATGCAGAATGGTTGGATGGGGGAGTATGTGGACAGAGAAGAAAGGAAGGCTAAAACAAAGCCTACTCCTGTTTTTGTAATTGCTGACATCAGGGGAAGGCCTTTGCTTCCCCCACTTCTTTACTTTTCCAGGGTCCCCAGCGTGGAGAAGAGAGGAGGGGCTGTGGTGCTGGGTCTGCAAACCCCCAACGGTGGAGCCATGACTATTGTCATGCCTGTGGGCAACAGAGCCACAGGAAAAAGCATTGCCCTGCACGTTCAAGGAGCTGGGGAGAGGGGAGGGGACTACGCCCTGCTCAGCAGCCACAACAACAACAACCGGACTCATCACATCCCAACATGTGACTGACCGAATCAAAGCTAAGTACAGCTACCGAAACTGACAATGACACAGTTGACATATTTCATTTACCTGACGTTGACCTAATCATGACACTTGAGTGTTTGCCAGAGGTTACTCTAGAAGTTCTGGGAACTCCTTTGAAATTTCTCTGTGATACTGGGGCTTGCAGATCTGTCATTTCAGGCCTAGATGCTGGGGGGTTCACAAAATCAGAACACACAGTGATCATTAAATCAGCAAATGGGAAGCTAAAAAAGGAATGTCTTTCTGAAATTGTAACAGTAAAAGATCCTGTTATAGGGGACAGTGCAGAAGGTTCATTCATTTTGTCACAAGTGTGCCCAGTTAACTTATTGGGAAGGGATTTGCTCACAACTCTCAATATCACCGTAATTCCGACAGAAGGTGGTATGAGGGCATCACGTTTCCCACATGCATCAGAAATTCATGTTTTGCAAGATTTTGCAGTACCAGGATACTCATATTTGCTTCGTTTGGTACCGGCCAGACCAACCGGGGTGACTGAGAGCTTGGAAGCCAAAATAATGCAACATTTCAAAACACAGGTTCCTACAACTGTGCAGGCCACTAATCAATATCATTGCAACTTGTATGACAGATATCTGAGTGGCCCAGGTGACAAATTTGAGAAAACAATTTTTGCAAACTCATCCTCCAGAACAGTCATTGCAGATTTGTAATGGTCACCAAAGGGCTATGCAAGAGCATCTGTGAGGTTATCTGATGAAAATAAGAGCCACTTCAAACACTGGGATTCACCACACATTGCAGTGATCAAGCCTAAACACATGCAGTGGAAGGATGTAGGCAGGTTTGTGAACACAGCAGAGGAGTGTGATCAGTTTTGGAAAAGTACACCTGATCCAAGAGTTCAGTACTGTTTAAAGCTTGACACCTACAAATTGCCTTTGATCTGGGTGGCACAAGTCCAAAAAGATGTCAGCATTGACTTCCCTGAATCACAAGCATGACTATTTCCTTTGACAGAGGGAGAGGAAAATGAACTCTCGGAAATTCTAAATTCCTTGTGGTCAACAGGAAAGGCAGATGTAGGCTTAATGAAAAATGCAGAATTGGTAACAATAAATGCAAAATCTCATTTTAGGCCTTATCAGAGACAATATCCTCTATGCCCAGAAGCACAAGAAGGCATTAAACCTGCTATACAGGAATTGATAGATGCAGGAGTTATAGTACCATGTCCAAAATCACCGTGCAATACACCTTTGTTTCCAGTGAAGAAAGCTGCCCCATCCTCCAGCTGGAGAATGGTCCAAGACCCTCAGGCAGTGAATAAAGCTGTTATTCTGAGGGCTGTAACAGTCTCAGATCCCCACACTTTGTTAAATTATCTACAATCACAAATTAAATTTTTAACAGTGATTGACATTAGTAATGCTTTTTTCAGCATTCCCATTCACCCAGATCATCAGTTTTGGTTTGCATTCACATTTGAAGGCAAGAGGTACACATTTACGAGGCTGCTACAGGGCAATTGTTAATCACCAACCATTTTTTCACAGGCAATGTCAGCAAATTTGGCCCAGTTTGTTCCACCTCATGGGAGTCAATTACTCCTGTATGTTGATGACATTTTGCTGGTATCCCCTGATGAAATCACTTGCAAAAAAGACACCTTTGTCTTGTTGAAATTTTTAGCTGAGCAGGGTCACAAGGTCAACAAAGCCAAGCTGCAGTTGTGGAAGCCAGAAGTGAAATACTTAGGCCACATTTTGTCAGCAGAAGGGAGACATGTTGATCCTGTTCGCAAAGAGGCTATTTTGGCAGCGCCTAAACCAATCACAAAAAGAGACATGATGTCATTCTTGGGGACATTAAACTTTTGTCACTCCTGGATTGCAAATTATTCATTTGAAGTGCAACCATTGTCTGACCTCATTTACAAAAAAACAATGGCACAGGTGGACAAGATTGAGTGGACACCTGAAGCAGGGGAAGCATTTGTCAGGATGAAAAAGCTTTTGGTCAGCACTGCAGTTTTGGCACTCCCTGACTATAAAAAGCCATTTATTCAAATTGCTGATTGTAGACAGGGGCACATGGCATCAGTGCTGCTTCAACCATTTGGGACAAAAATCTGTCTAGTGGCATATTATTCCACAAGACTAGACGCGGTTGCCAGGGCCCTTCCTCTATGCGTGTAGGCTTTAATGGCTGCATCAATGGCAGTTCAATCATCTGCAGGGATTGTTCTCTTTCATCCCTTGACCCTGAATGTCACACATGCAGTGTTTGTCATTTTATCCCAGAGCAAGATATCAGTTCTTTCACCATCCAGACACCTCGCATGCATGGCAGTATTAATGTCCCAGCCTCATTTAACGATTGAGCGTTGCACAGTGTTAAATCCAGCGAGGTTTTTTTTGCCAATTTCCACTGAAAGAGAACCTCATGACTGTTTGGCAGAAATTGAATATGAAGTACTACCACATCCTGATTTGCAAGACATTCCTCTGGATGATTCAGATCTCACATTGTTTGTGGATGGATCATCAAAACGTGATTGTGATGGATCAAATTTGTCTGGCTATGCAGTTGTCACTCATGACACTGTTTTGAAGGCCCAAAAACTTCCATCACATTTTTCAGCTCAAGCTGCAGAGTTGATTGCTCTAACTGAAGCATGCAAATTGGGACAAAAAAAAGAAAAAAAAAAAAAAAAAAACGTACAGTTTACATTGATAGCCAGTATGCATTTTCCACTATTCACCACTTTGCACAGCAGCGGAAAAACAGAGGCATGATAACATCAACAGGGAAGCCTATTCAGCATAAACACCTCATTTTGGAGCTGCTTGAAAGTGTCAAACTTCCATCACAACTGGCCATATGCAAATGTGCTGCTCATACAAATGGCAATGATCCGGTTTCTAAGGGTAATCATTTTGCAGATAAAACTGCACAAGGCTTGCAACCTGGACAAAGCACATCTGATTCTATTCTGACGCTGACTGAAGAGCTATCACATGATGTTCTTGTTGAGGCTCAAAAAGCAGCACCACAGGCTGAAATTTACAAATGTATAAAGAAGGGAGCTATTTTTGATGACACTTCAAAGTCTACAAATGTAAGACAAACAAGTCTATTCTACCACGCAAACTGTTTCACCAAGTCTCTACCTTGCTGCATGGTGTTTCATATGTAGCGGGGGGGAGGGGGGTATCTACATTGAAAAAAACCTTTAGCCAGTTTGCCACACAGTTTTGTAAAAAATGTCTGATTTGTACAAAAAACAATGCAAAGGGAAACTTTAAACCTGAGAGAGGCACTTCCCAGTCTCTACTTATCCATTTCAGAACATTTGCATGGATTTTAATGAACTGAATAAATGTGAGGGCAAGAAATATTGTTTGGTCATTTGTGATATGTTTTCTAAACAGACAGAAGCTTTTCCTTGCACACATCCAAATGCAATCACAGTGGCAAAGAAATTGCTTGCCGAAATTGTACCTAGGTTTGGAATACCTGAGAAAATTTACTCAGATAATGGTACACATTTTGTAAATCAAGTTATATCACATTTAGGCACAGCACTGAACACCAGTTTGAAGAATCAATCAGCTTATCACCCACAATCTGCAGGATTGGTGGAACGCACAGACAGAACTATTAAAGGAAGACTCAGAAAAACAATGGCAGAAACATGGCAAAATTGGATTTATTGCCTCCCATTAGTTTTGTTTTACATGAGGATAATCCCAACCAAAGGGGGGTTGTCTCCATTTGAAATCATGTATGGCAAACCATACTTGCTGCCACTTTTGAGGCCGTTCAATCCTGGTGATGTAGAAGTGTGTTTAGCGGATTACATGAGAAGGATGTTGACTAACTGAGATGTTATCGCTGCTACTCTCCCCAGGAGGGTTCACGAGGAAGCTGCACCGATCTTGGCCAAGCCAGGAGACCTCGTCCTCATCAAAGCCATCAAAAAGTAGAATTGGACTGATTCACCCTGGCAAGGACCACATAAAGTTGTTTTGTCAATGCCAACAGCGGTGAAAGTTGAAGGACAGGAATCTTGGGTGCATTTAACACACTGTAAACTTTACCCTACTCAGAACTCACAGCTAGGGACTACTGAATAGATCTCTTCAATTTCATTTCATTAAAGACTTTCAGCAAGAGACTTTTTTAATTGTTTCCCGATACAAGTGTCGACTGACGGCACCCTGTGTGGTGTCCGGTATCGGCTTGGGATAGTGAAGCAAGAGGTTTACCATCATGGAGAGACAAGAAGTGCAAGAAAGACGTTCAGTCATTAAAGGGTGTAGTTGTTGTTGTTTCCTTTGCATCATCATCCTAGGGGAGACGTTATTACTTTGGTTTCTTTTAGCTGCACCACAAACCATACATCATAGTGCTTGGGACCTTGCACATATTCAGCATAATTGGCTAGAGCTACATGAGCATCACGATCATGAATATGCTGCCAATACGTGGTGGAGGTATGCTAACTATACGGCCAGGGCAGCTAATCGTTCCAATTGTTATGTTTGCTCCTTAGTGCCAACGTCAGCTGGACAGACTGCTGTTGTGGCTAAAATGATAGAACCAGCAAAAGCTCTGTTTTTTTTTTACAGAAGGCTATGGAAAGGGACTATACAAAAAAGATTATTTTGAATCACTCTTGTGAAATCTTTTGTCACTCTACCAATCAGAGAACTTATGGTACCTCTTACTCTGTAAGGGCAAGGTTAGTTTCATCAGGGACTTTTTCTTTTTGTCTGAAGGGAAGTGGTAACAACCCTCTGGGTGACCTTCCCCTTTCTCGGTGTGAGGCAGTGTACAGTATACACCACATCTGTGATGCTAGTACCCTGACCAATCGGATGGGCAGGTGGTGTCCACAGGCTAACCGTTGTTATTATGGACCTATCACCATGCTGGAGCTCTGCAGTGCTGCTATCTGCAACTTCCATATGTATGGCGCACATATGGTGATGGGTGGTTGGTGGCTGTGTGGTCATAAGGCGTATTCCCATCTGCCAATGAATTGGGCAGGAACCTGTGCCCCCATCTTTGTGACTGACAACACCTTGATTATGTCAGCGGGTCAGGCGAGCAGAGGGAAGAGACCTATTACAGGATGCCATTTTCACACCACATGATTCCATCTGGGGTACGGACGTGCCAGAGCAGTTCAAGATACTTACTACAAGTCAAAAGGTAGTACAGTCGCTATTCCCTTGGGTGGGAGTGGCAAAGAACACCTTGTGGGTTGAGACTCTTAATTATAGACTACAGTCTTTTGTGGATTTTTCCTTAGCTGCTTGGAAAGGTGAAAAGGAGGAAATGACTGCTATAAGACTTGTAGCAACACAGAATAGAATGGTAATTGATCAGTTGACGGCCACCCGTGGGGGTGTGTGCACAATTGCAGGTCAGTACTGTTGCACCTTTATACCTGCACATGATGCAGATGGAGGTGTCATTGCTTCAGCCATATGTAATCTGACTGCTTTGCAGACTGCTGGAGCTAAGGATAATGTTAGTGACTCATCACACAGCAAATGAGCATGTACGATATGTTACAAGGTGGTTGCGTACATACTGTGCTAAATTTGGATGCATGTTCTGTAGGAATACACTTCAAATGTGGCCAATAGGGTTCTGAACGAGATCTGAATGTGTGATCTGCGATAGGATTTTCCAAACCAGAATGATTGTCAAAAACATCCTGCAATCTACACCGACAGGCTTCAACACTTTCTATCTTACAGTATGTTGAGTGGCATTTTGAATGGCTGTCCAATCATGCTTTAATCTCCACTTGTTCCCAATGCGTTCATTTAATTCCTCCACCCGCTGAGCTAATACTGCATCAGTTGGTGGTAAAGGTTGATTTGCATCATCTTTGGGGTTCCAATTGCCTGAGACTGTACACCAATCAGCTTTTAGGACCTTTCTGTATGCTCTCTCTTTTTCCTGGCCATTTAATTTGAAACTTTGAAGGAGATTTGCCATCTCTTCAAAAAATTGAGTTGGCTTGTCTTGGGGGTGAGGAATTTCCTTCGCTGTCTCACTGAAATCTCCATCAGTCCATGGCCTATAGACTAGCACAGTGGGGATATTTTGAATAGTAGCTTCACTGTCCTCAGCCGCTGGGCCAACATAAGCTGGGTTAGATAATTCAATCATAGGAAATTGTCCTAATTCTGCTGCATGTTCCTCTTCCTTAATGTGTTTATTTAAGGATGAGGATGTGTGTGCTTTTGAACTGGCATAACGTGAAGGTGCATAAACACTTATCTCTTTTGCCAGACGAGAAGGCTGGACTTTAGGCTTGATATCTGGCATGCATTGAAGGGAAGGAGGAGGAGGAGGGCGGGGGGGGGGGGGATCCAGGTCTTCTGTCCGTGCCGCAGGGGCCATCACCATCTCAAGGTCTGGATACAGGGGAGGGGCCTCTCTACACCACCTGCTCTGGCCGTTATCTTACTCCTCACCTCGGAATTTTGAGAAAGAATGTGCATTAGTCAAACCCTTTTTATTACAGAACATCCGAGTCTTTTGAGGTCTAGTCTTGTCTATTCGCTGTCACCTTATCTAAGTCAGCTTGGTGTTGCCTAGCAATTTGAAGCCATTGTTCAGCTTCATTCATTCATTCATCTTCTTCCGCTTAATCCTTTTCGGGTCACGGGGGGGGGGGGGGGGGCTGGAACCTATCCCAGCATCTTTGGGCGAGAGGCAGGGTACACCCTGGACAGATCGCCAGTCCATCGCAGGGCCAACACAGAGAGACAGACAACCGTTCACTCTCACATCCATACCTAAGGACAATTTAGAATCCCCGTGTCTGCGTGGGTTTACTCCGGGTACTCCGGTTTCCTCCCACATGCCAAAGACATGCAGGTTAGGTTAATTGGCATCAACTGGGGATTCTAAATTGTCCTTACGTATGGATGTGAGAGAGTGTTCAGCTTCAAAGAGTCCATATTTGAACTCTTTTTGCCTACTGCCACCTGCTGCTAATTTAATGGCAAAAATCAAACTCTCATAATCTTTAACTCTGAGTGTCCCACTGAAATTAATTTTTTCTCCATTTTGCCAGAAACCTTGTGCTATTTCTGTCTTTTTTGTTCATAAATTTACCATCTCCTGACAATACATAAATTTCATTCTCATCTTGCTGTGTTCTGCAACCCTTACAGCAAAATGAGGCATTATTTCTTCCTGTCTGAACATTTTGTGGCTGTCTTATGTCCTGCTTGCTGTAACAGCAACCCATGTTTGAAAGTTTTTTCCCCTTTTTCCCAAGTTTTCACACACAAATCAGTGGCTACACAGCTTTTTCTATTTTTTTCCCAACCTCTCTTTGTTTCTGTCTCCCTGTCTGTGTTTTTTTTTTTTCTCTCTCTCACTCAAGGACACACATACACACAGTCACAAGACAGATACACACAGGCAGACAAACACACACACAGGGCCGACAGAAATGTTCTCTTTTGCATTATCTCCACAAGGTCACACAATAAAGACTTTTAGGTTCATGCCAAAACCCAAAACAGCATGAGAATTACTTCAATTAATCTCCGGAACTGACAACTCTTAGCGGAAAAATCGCAAATATGGCAACCCCCACACCGCCACTTGCAGTGTGAAGCTCCCTTTCTTTTTTTTCTTTTTTTACACTGCCGTAAAAACACAACACCAGTCCACTCTTTTTTTTTTGTTGTTTTTTTTTTTTTTGTTACTTATTTGTACCCGTAGGTAGATTTGGTTTGCAGTCTGGTGACAAGCCACCGGCTGCCGGTCGCTGCGTGCGTGAGCGCCCTAAACCTACATGTTTTTGGTATGCGGGAGGAAACCGGAGAAATCCCAGAGTAAACCCATGCAGCACGGGGAGAACATGCAAACTCCACACAGCTCACTGTTGGTCCGGGTCTGGGATCGAACCCACGATCTCATGATCCCCGCGATCCCCCGGCCGAGGGTAAAACTGTGCTGCCACAGTGCTAAACCACTGCACCACCGTGCAGCCCCCTTTTTGCTCAAAGCTACTATTTTTCAAATACCTACCATTTTAAACACTTCTCAAAAAGATAATAATTAACTAATCAACCCTTTTATGCTCCACAGATATCAGAAAAAAAATCACAAACATCAATTTCACACCCTACTCACTCCGCCTCAGTGGGAACTCAGCCTCTCTTTGTTTCACACCAGAGCGGATTCCATGTAACACTGAAACAAAACAAATTCAGACTGCAGTAACTTTTTATCTAGCGCTTCAACAAAATTCACAAAATAAAATCTACCTGTTTCAGGGTTCATGTAACCTCCCCACCAATGCTGAAAGTCCAAACACTGGACCATGAGCAGAAATGGTCACAAAAGGCACCAATCTATCCCCGAAAATTTACTTCTCTGGGATCACGTGATTTTTTCCACAGGACGTCAAACGTCTGTGGTTAAAAGACAATGAATCTTTCCCTTTTTTCTTTGCATGCACTTCTGGACCTCCACTGCACTTAATTTGGGCCGTAGAAAGCGGCGGATTTCTTAGAATCACCCCGGGTCTTGCGATAAAGTTCACCGTTTGGAGAGGAAAAACCTCGTTCCTCCCAAGGGATTATTACGAGATCGCTCACCGTGGATAAAAGTAACTCAGCACTCAGGCCGCTGGTTTCACCCCTTTCAGTGTTAGCAGTGTACGATCGGTCTGGGGAATCTCACTGGCCATAAACAACTTTAATAATCAACAGCAACAACTGAAACAAATTACACACACTTGGTATCCACCTCTTTGAGTTCTGGTAGACCCGTCAGAACTCCACGTCACTTCCCGACATTCCCAGGGCTTTTGAAGAGGGAATTCAGTGTGTCTTCTCAGCGTTCCCAGAAATATGGGCTCACCTCTTGACCGTGCACAGTCCAGTCTGGATCCGTCGGAAAACGCCGTGGACCTCTTTATGCGGGTCCCAGTTCATTGCGCCAAAAATGTTAGATTAAAACAGAGCTCGCAGAGATAGCAAAAAGACGTAACAAACTAATAGTTTTTGAATGCAAAAGATGCAATAGACTTACACAATGGTCCTCTCCGGCATACAACTAGGAACATACCGGTCGCTATGGAGGGTGAGAATATGTATGGGCACATAATCATACCATGTAGGATAACTAAATAGACGGTTATGCTGTTTCATCCCACCTAGCAACAATGCTCTGCACTGTGTGTGTTTATATATTTACATACTTATTCCATCTAGCTACAATGCTCTGCACTGGGTGTGTTTATATTTATATATCTATATATTTATTCCATCTAGCTACAATGCTCCGCACTGTGTTTTTATATATCTACATATTATTCCATCTAGCTATATTGCTCCGCACTGTGTGTGTTTATATACTTGCATATTTATTCCACCTAGCTGCAATGCTCCATACTGTGGGTGTTTATATATTTACATATTTATTCCAACTAGCTACAATGCTCTGCACTGTGTGTTCATATATTCATATATTTATTCCATCCAGCTACAATGCTCTGCACTGTGTGTCTGTGTGTGTGTGTGTGTATATATATATTTTATAGTAATATGTACATATATGTATATTAGCTGCTCTTGCTTGCTTTTTTTTGCCTTCTGATTGTTGCTCTGAGTGTTGCTATCCCTGTGCTGTTGCAATCCTGGAATTTCCCCGTTGTGGGACTAATAAAGGCTTATCTTATCTTATCTTATCTTATCTTATCTTAAAAAAATGAATTGATTGAGACTGAATCAGTAATCAATAGGCAGTTTCCAAGTTCTGAGCCATTTATTTTCTTTCTGATCAGAAAAAGGAGGCAATCGGTCACAGCATAACGTGTCTCAGAGCTTGCTCCCACCAACTCCCTAATATGCTTTCAAGGATGCTGCTCTTTATACCCTGGGCATACAGACCCTGACCTTATCTAAACCTAGAGACAGCTGGAGCTATCTCCTCCCAAGACTGCTCTATTCTGTGTACAGCACTGAACATTCTACTTTGATCTTCACATGACCTGGCCAAGGTAAGTCACCCTAACTTCGGGCATACAAAACAGAACAGCTTGGTATGATAAAACAATAAAACCTTCATCATTATTTACAATCTTGCTCAGCCTAATCCTACACTGAGAAACAGACATTCTTTTCAAGCTCTGAGACAATGGAAAAACACAGAGAATAAGACATTGGCTCATTATATGCACCAGATACAATTATAATATAAAATAGAATAATACAGCATTAAAATCATTTAGAATAATCAATGAAACCTGAAAATATCCTATCAAGTTCATTCCTTTATCATACTCAACTGGATACCAACAACTTAAGCTGGTTCCCACAGGTAACCGGAGCTGAAACAACCCTCTTTGAGTACAAGGCATGCACGCCGGCTCATATGAGGAAGATTAAGATACAACTTAAGAATCTGCTGCAATCCCCAGACAGATGAGTTTGACTCCTTGTTGCACTCAACTAGATACCTACAAGTCAAGCCAGTCCCTCCAGGCAACCGGAGCTGAACAAAAAACCATTCCAAGCACAAGGCACACCTGCCGGCTCAGCAAGGGAAAAACTAAGACACAATTAAGAATCTGTTGCGACCCCTAGAACAGATGAGGGGATTACTGAGGAGGACAAATTGAGCCTATAGAAGCGGGTGAACATTGAGGAAGAGGACAGCCAGCTGCTGCGCATGCATCCTCTGGAGATGCACCCCTGAACAATGCCCACATAGTGGCCATTCCTCAAGCGGAGTGAGCCACCAGGCTATCTGGTGGTCCCATTCCAACCTGTACCTATGTGAAATAATCAGGTCACTATCCATTGGGACAGGCGCTGCTCATGAATAGGCCTACCCATTGTGGATTCCCATACAGCACAAAAAGCTTGTCTGAAGAACGGACAGGTCTCGTACGGTCAACATAAACTTAAAAAAATTTTATGTTGTCAGAAAATTTTTTTTTAAATAACACGAAACTGTTTAAATTACTGATCAATGCTGAAAAATGCAAGCAGCAGTTATGATGCTGCTGAGGGAAGGGAGGGAGGGAAAGGGTTGTTAGTGGTGTGAGATTTGAAAATTATTAAACAGCGCACATAGAATCGGCGTATTTTAAGTTGATAAATACATAGACAGAAGTACTTTTTGGAAGAGCCAAGATGTTGATCCATTTAAGTATTCATTTTCAGTTGTTTAAAGCTTATACTAGTTGCACTGATATTTTCAGAATTCAGTTTGAGTTTTTCTCGGAGCCGAAATGTGTCGGTAACACAATTCTTCAAGCAGAAGGATCCTTAACCACTTCATAGACAACCTCAGGTCTTAGCTGTGATAGATATTTGTGTTAAGTTACATGTTTTGCTTTGTTTCACACTTGAGAATTTAATATAATTCCATTTTGTTTGCTCATGCACCTCATAATACAGACAAACTCAAAAAAATAAGAACATACCAAAAAAATTATTTATTGATTTGTACACCTGTGTAGGTATAACAGAATATTCTGCGGAATTCAGTTTGTGTTTTTCTCTGAGCCGAAATTTGTCGGTACCACAATTCTTCAAGCAGAAGGATCCTTAACCACTTTATAGACAACCTCAGGCCTTAGATCGCCAGTCTGAGAAATTGTCAAGCCCAAGGTAGAGACAAAGTTGGTTATGCAATATTTATTTATGTAGGGGAAAAAAAACAACAAACTGAAAATATAATGCCCAATCTAAAAGCTAAATTTACCACATCTTGTTGTTTTCTTTTTAAAAAGAAATGACTTAAGGTTCATCCAGAAACATGTTTTTTTCTGTACACTTGAGGTTTTGACTGCATTTGCCTCTGAGTAAAATACTGTGAGATTGTTGCTTTATATCAAAAATTGTTTGGGCATATTTTTTTGGTGTTGTTGTTTTGTTGTGTTTTGTTTTGTTTTTGTTTTTTTTTTGTGACAATGAAGGTTGTTTCAAAAATATTACCCAGAATCTACTCTGGAGCTTGGTGACTGACCAAAAATTCACGTTGTCTGTGTGGACAACTTAATTGAACTGCGTGCTGTGATAGACTTTTATGTTAAGTTGCAAGTTTTGCTTTGTTTCACACTTGAGAATTTAACATCATTCCATTTTATCTGTTCATGCGCCTCGTAATGCAGACAAAACCAAAAAGAAATGTAAATTGCGAAGCTTAATCCTTTGTGAAATGTGGAGGCGGTGGTGTTGTCAGAAAGGCCAGCGCACATCGTCGGTCAACCTCGTACCTTATCTGTAAGATATTTGTGTTAAGTTGCGAGTACTGCTTTGTTTCACACTTGAGAATTTAATATCATTCCATTTTATTTGTTCATGCTATTATATCTACCAATTTCAAAGCCAGAGTTTGGAGACAAGGCTTTGGAATGTCAATGAACCACAAAGTAAAAAAAAAACAATAGTCTGTGTGTGTGTGTGTGTGTGTGTGTGTGTGTGTGTGTGTGTGTGTGTGTGTGTGTGTGTGTGTGTGTGTGTGTGAGGGGAAGGGTTAAAGAGCAGAGGGGGCTGGTGATCCGGTGACCCGGAATCTCTCATACACACTACTGCTCCTACAGACATTTTGTATATTATTTGTATATTATAGTTAGTTAGTTTTTTGTTTTGTTTTTCTCCCCAAGTATGTCTCAGGGATGTGTGAATGGATGGGGGGTGGGGGGGGGGTGGAGCTATGTGGGAGTGTGTCTTAAATCATGCTGCTTCTAGTTATATGGATGCCGAGAGAAACGCAATTTCATCTTGCCTGCACTACAGTTGTATGTACAGCAATATGACAATAAAGTTTGATTTGATTTGATTTGATCCCCTCATACAAGCAATAGCTTATGTTACACCGGGGCAGACAGATCTCAGAGTAACACGATATCTTTGGTTCATGGCACCGTTTGCCAGGGTGGTTAATATAACCCCCTGACATCGCTCATGGTGATATTGTTATGTCGTAACTTGTAATGTCCATGACAGATGCTGTGCTTTTAAAGCATGTAGGGAGGAGGGAAATGTGTTCCTTGGAATGAGAGAGAGAGAGAGATTTTTGATTTTTCAACACACCTTTATTGTCACAAGTTCAACAGAAAAACACAACTAAAACAACTAAAAGAAGCAATGGAAAAGAAAAATGACTCACTGACAAGAAATCAAAGACACAAGTAACCAAACCAGGAAAACTAATACAAAAAACTTGCTTCTTACATCAGGATTATACCATAGGTAATTTTCCCCTCCTTAACACAACACAGGATGTGCTAAAAGCACCACATAGCCTCAAAGGTTTCAACATTTTGCATCAGATGATAGTAATTGTAATCAATCATTATTCGGGCCTTAATCATGTCAACCAGCATGTCTTTTACATTACAATCCAGTATTTGTTCAATTTTTCTTTTCCTACTAACATAAATAGCCATTTTAGCCTGACCCAGGATGAAATTTAAAAGTTCACTCTTTTTCTTAGTCCTCTGTCTATATGGAAAGCCCAAGATAAAAATCTGCAGGGAAAAGACTTCTCCAAACAGATAAAACAGCTTCCCCAAAAAAACAAACAACAAATGCAGTCTGTCACAGTCCAGAAAACAATGAAACACAGTCTCTTTCTGAGGACAAAATGGACAAACCTCAACAACATTTGGGTTTAAAATGGAGATAAAAGCATTTACAGCCACAGCACCATGTAAAACTCGCCATTGTAGGTCTCCAACCTTCTTAGTTAATGGTGGTTTATAAAGTGCTCTCCAGGCAGGCCTCACCTCTGAAACCAAACCCAGGTGTTTCCTCCATGGTGTATCAGCTCGACCTTTTAACTTATTTACATTTAAAACTTTCACCAAAAGTCCATACATTTTTTTACCAGGAGAGTCACAAATGTTAATGTGTTCAGAGTTTAAAAACACACCAGTGCCATCTTTAAAATCAGGAGATAAAACACTAAAAGGAAAAGGCTCATCAGCAGTTTGCACAGAGTTTTTGCAGTGTAAAACAATAGCAGAGTGTTCTTCTGCAGACAGGCAGTCTCTCCAATCTTTCAGCAAGTTCATTATAGTTCTGACTGAAGAAACGCCAAGAGCCGAGCACAGGGCAACAGCATTGCCTAAGTTAGGACCACATAAATCCACCAAGTGTCCCAGTCTTGTGACCTTTGCAGAAATGAACTTTTTTAAAACAGAAGGTCCTAAAGCATTGCCCACATCAAAACAGGTCCCGAACACAAGTGGTTCCTTTAAAAGCCAGAAAGGTGACAAGGAAGCCTGGGGAGAGTTCTTTTTAAAAAATCCACAGATCTTAAAAGCACTTTGGTAAAACTGGGGAAGTTCTGGGAGTTTTTGGCTCCTTAAGTCCATTAAAAACAGCGACTCCTCTAGTCCAAGCCCTCCACAGCGAGCCAGGACAGCCCTGGCAATAGGTCTCCACACAAGGTCGAGGGGGCCACTCAGCAGTCGCTGAATGAACTGCAGGCGGAAGACAGCCCCCCTGCTGGCCAGATGGATGAGCCCTTGACCACCTTCTTCCCTCGGTAAAAACAGGATGCTCTGTGGAACCCAGTGAAGACAGTCCCAGAAAAAGTCCACGACTATAGATTGCACTCTGGCCAGCAAATTGGGTGGAGGGTCCAGACAAGACAGTCGATGCCACAGCATCGAAGCAATCAAGTTGTTGATGATTAAAACACGACCTCTGAAGGACAAGTTTGGCAGAATCCATTTCCATTTTTTTAGTCTTCCTTCAACTTTTTCTAAAAAACACTCCCGATTTTTCCCAGTAAAAGTCTGATTTCCTAAGAACACACCAAGATATTTAAAACCACCTTGTGTCCACGAGAGGCCACCAGGTAGGGCAATTTTTTGTGGTCTCCCCCCCACCACAACAGCTTCACTCTTACCCCAATTCACTCTCGCTGAGGAGCACTCACCCAAAAGATCGACAGTTCTTAAAAGGTAGTCTACATCATTTTGATTTCTTGTAAAAACAACAACGTCATCAGCATAGGCAGACACTTTAAAAACAGAGTCAGAGTTGGGGACTTTAAAACCAGTGAGGCCTTGCCTTAGTTTACAAAGGAGGGGCTCAATGGCAAGAGAGTACAGCATACCTGAGAGGGGGCAGCCCTGTCGGACACCCCTCTCAACTTTGAAAGGAGCACTCAAACCACCATTAATCTTAAGAATACTCTCAATGTCTCTATACAAAGCCTGGATCATGGCGATGAACCCTGAGCTGAAACCAAAGGCCTCTAATGTCTGCCAAAGGTATGGATGTTCAACTCGGTCAAACGCCTTTTCTTGGTCTATTGAAATAAGACCAAGTTCTTTGACCAATGAGCTGGAGAGGTCCAAAACATCACGAATTAAAAAAATGTTGTCTGTAACCAACCTACCAGGTACACAGTAGGTCTGGTCTACATGTATGACCTGCTCCATCGCCTTCCTCAGTCTGGTAGCCAACACTTTGGAGAGAATTTTGTAGTCAGTACAGAGGAGGGCCACCGGACGCCAGTTTTTAATGTCTTTCAAGTCGCCTTTTTTTGGAAGGAGGGTGAGGACTGCTCTCCTACAACTTAGGGGCAGGTGACCCTTCCGCAGACTGTCAGACAGTACTTCCAGCAAGTCCTCACAGATCTCAGACCAGAACGCCTTGTAGAACTCCGATGGTAGGCCATCTATCCCTGGGGCTTTTCCACACTGAAGAGACTGGACAGCCACTGCCAGTTCTTGCAGAGTGATCCCGCTCTCCAGCTCCGCATTCACACTAGCCATCACCTTTGGCAAGTCCATCAAAAAATGACTCAGTGCATGTGGATTCTCAACAAATTCTTTCTTAAAGAGATCCTTTTAGAAAGCAACTGCAAAGCGACGGATCTCTACAGACTCATGGATCGGCCGCCCGTCCTCGGAGCTAAGAGAGTGGATCATCCTCCTCTGACCATTCTTCCTCTCCAAACCAAAGAAAAAATGAGATGGAGCGTCCATTAGTGCGATGTTCTGGCGCCTACTGCATACCACAGCGCCCCTGGCAGCCACACCCAGTAGGTCAGTTAAAACAGACTTTTTGCCATTGAGGGCCTCAAAATGTCCTCTTTCTTCTGTGGAGCCTGCCAAAGACTGCAGCTCCACTACTTCTCTCTCCAGGTCCCTGACAGACCTGGCCAAGTCTCCAGAGACATTGCGAGTATACTGTAGGCACAGATTCTTTATTTGGCTCTTCCCTACATCCCACCACTGCTGCAAAGAACTAAAATTTGATTTTGTTAATTTAAAATTACTCCAAAAAAACATAAAAGCAGTTTTAAAACTGTTATCCGATAAAAGTGACGTGTTAAAATGCCAGTATGCACTACTGCACTTTATATTCTTGATAAAAACACAACACTGAACCAGGGAATGATCTGTGAAGCCAACAGGGACTATAAAAGCACTTTTAAAAATGCTAAAATGGTGCTTAAAACTGTAAACCCTATCCAGTCTAGCTAAGGACAGAATATTGTCCTTTCTATGGCTCCATGTGTACTGTCTAGCCTTGCCATGAAAATTTATCCACACATCACACAGATCATGAGCTTCTATGAGACCTTTTAAAACTCTCTTGGATGCAGCATGTGGCTCTGGGTGATTCCTATCCATAAGAGGATTTTCTGTACAATTAAAATCACCTCCCACAAATAAAAAAGTCATCATTACTGCAATTTTTGATCGTGTCATCTAAAATATTTAAAAAGGCCAATCTTTCTGTGCCTATGGTTGGAGCATACACATTTATAAAAACAACTTTCACATTCTCAAAAACAGCTCGAACTTTTAAAATGTGGCCTGCAATTATCTCATCAATGTCATAAGAAAGTGGAATAAAATCTCGAGAAAATAAAATACCCACTCCACCACTGCTGCTACTTTTATGACTAAGAATAATTTCACCTCGAAATTCCCTCCTCCAGTCAGCAGCATTGTCCTCAGAACTATGAGTCTCCTGAACAAACAGAACATTAATTTCCTTGCATTCTGCAAGAGTAAAAACACACACTCGCTTGGACATTTCTCTTGCTCCATTGATGTTGAGTGTGCCAAAATTAAAACTGCACATGCATATAAAAGGGTAAAACCAATACAAAAACAGAAAAGAAAGAATGAGCGATAAAAGACTAATCATCCTGGGCAATTTGGTTCTTAACTTTTAGCACAAGCTGTTTTAGTCTGTAGATCTCCTGATCAGTAAAACTTTCCTGCTCAAGCTCTCCCCTATTTTTCATGTAGGCCCGAGCAGAGTCAACAAAACGTTTTAGATCAGGGAAGAAATTTTCAACTTTAACCATTCTGGATCCCTTAGTGTCCTGCAAAAACTTCTGTATTTTTGTGAAGGGGTAACCGCCTCCACTGGCCACATCATCACTGCTTTCACCATCACTCTCTATCTCAGACCCAGCATAGGAATCTGGCTGAGATAGAGAAACCTCAGAACTGTCTTTGACAACCCTTTTTACTTTGCTCCCCTGCTGTTTGGTTTCCAAATTCTTCCGCTTGATTGAGATTTTACATAATTCTTCATCTATTTCAATGTCATCCTCATCCTCCAACACTGACTCAGCCACCCTGGTAGCTGTCTCTTCCTGTCTTTCGCTCACCCTGTGCTGTGGTTTTATATTCATTTTTCTAGTCCCACCATCTACCTGGGCCTCATTTGGCTCATCTGTCTGATCCTCAGCGTGATCCCTCTCGGTAATCTCACCCTTGTCCACAATGTTGGTCTGTGCAGCAGCCCTGCTATGTGCTTTAACTTTTGCTGCTGTTTCATTTATGATCGACAGGCTGGCTGCGGAGGGTGGCGAAGCCGCCCCGCCGCCAGACGGCCCCGCGGCCTCGGCGGTAGCGCCGTCAGCCTCGGAGAGCGGCAAAGCCGCTCCGCCGCCAGACGGCCCCGAGGCCGCACTAGCGGCCTCCCCCGAGTGATCACCCCCCCACTCCCTGAGGGCATGATCGAATCAAGTGTCCCTCCATTCCGCAGCCGAAACACTTCATATTATCGGAGGTGACGTGGATGGTGTAATCAAAGCCGTCAATCCGGTATTTAAATACGAGGTTGAGGCTTTCCTCGCTATTCTTTAAAATCATGAGCACCTGTCGCCTAAAAGACATGACATGCTTTAAACGCGGGGACTTACAACCGAGAGGGATGTGCTTAATTGGGGACAAAAGCTCCCCGTGTCTCGACAGCTCCTTCTCCAACAGCTCATTCTTTAAAAATGGTGGGACATTTGAGATCGTAATTCTCTTTGCGGGATTTACCAGAGACAGAACAGGAACCAGTGTGTCTTTAATCACAACCCCGCTCTCCACTACCTGGTTAACTTTCTCAACACTACAGTGCTTATTTGGTCACTCTGACAAAATGAACGCACTAAAAACATATCATTGATTATCCTTGAAAGCTGTTTCCCCCATAATTAACATTTCATTCTCATGCTATCCCCATATGGTCAAAGATCATTTTTAAAAGCATATATAAAAAGGATTAAGTGGAAGAAGATGAATGGATGGCTGGATATAATTGACATTCCATGCTCACACTAATTTCAAAGGTCAAAGATCATTTTTAAAAGCACTTATAATTGACATTCTATACCACATTAATCCCCGCACTAATCTCACAGGTCCATTATTATCAGCATTCGATACCCACACTAATCCCCATGTCATTAGAGATTACCCCCTGAGAATTACATAGCCCAGGTCAGAGGCAGGTCAGAGAGCATGTCGGGTCAAAGGTCACCTGTCAAAATGAAGATGATTTCTCCAAGCTAAGTAGATTTCATCTAATTTAGTGGAGTGCCATTTTCTTTCTAACTGACAAGTCTTCTGTTTTAAGCTGTGAGTTTCTGTGTTGAACCAAGGGGTTAGAAATCTCTGATTAGACTTTTTCTTTTTTAAAGGAGCCACCATGTCTAAGGTCTGATGCAGAAAAGCTGTAACACTATCTACCATGCTATCAATTACAGAAGGAGCAAGCTCTCCATAGCTTATCGCCACTGTGTTGACAAATGCCATAGAGGAAACAATCTGCTTAAATCTGGTAAAAGCATCTGAGAGGCATCTATTGTAGTAATATTTTTCTTTAGGAGCCTTTCTTTCTTCGTCGGCCTCCGTCGGCCGACGAAGAAAGGAGCCAAATAGTCAGAAATAGTAAAATCAAAGGTTAACATACAATGGTCTGACAGTACAGGGTTATGAGGAGACACTACCAGATTTTCTATTTCTATGCCATATGTCAGAGCAAGGTCCAAAGTGTGGTGGAGATAATGGGTAGAATTTCCTACTTTCTGAGAAAACCCCATCGAGTCTAATATTGAATTAAATGCCATATTAAGGCAATCACTATCTACATCTTCATGTATATTAAAGTCCCCTACTATAATTATTCTATCTGATTTCAGCACTAAATCTGCTAAGAATTTGGCAAATTCGGATAAAAACTCTGAGTAGGCTGAGAGAGGATAATAAACTATGGCAAATAAAATTGAGTTCAACCTAAAATTGCTAAATTGCCCAATACTGAGGACAAGGCCCTCAAAGGAATTATAACATGTTTTTTGCTTTACATTAACTAGTAATTTGGAATGGTAAATTGTTGCTTCTCCTTTTCCATGACCAGAACTTCTGGGATTTTGACAGTTTAAATAACTAGAGGGGGTTGATTCATTTAAACCAATATAATGCTCTTGTCTTAACCAAGTCTCTGCAAGGGATATTAAATCAATCTGATGATCAATTAACAGATCATGGACTAGAAGACTTGAGACTTATGCCCCTTTTCCACTAGTACCCAGTTGGCCTTACTCTACTCTACTCTACTCTACTCTACTCTACTCGGTTCAGTTCTGTTTCCATTACAGCTGGGTACGCCTGGGGTGGGTGGGATTTTTTTACAGCAAGGCGGTGCCACACTCCAGTGACGTAAAACACGCAATACAATACAGCCTGTCAACTGATGTCAATACAGCCTGTCACTGATGTCAGCACAGCTTCACAAACGATCAGTGGTTGTAGAGCTTAAGAATGTCTGGTTTATTTCCTGTGCAAAAAATTGCTCTGATCTAAGTAAAGGAACCCTATTTCACTGTTTATGGGAATGTAGAAAAATCAGAATGTTTTGGGAAGAGGTGAGGGTAACAATTGAAAAAATAATTTCAAAACAAATCACATTGAAACCGTAAACTATTTTTGTTGGGTCTATATCCAGAAAAAACTTTTAAATTACTTTTGTCTGTCTGACTGTGTGTGCTGTTTGTAAAAAAAAAAGGTTCAATAAAAATATTGTGGGAAAAAAAATTGCTCTGATCTGCGTGAAAATCATGGACTGTTGAGACATCATGGACGTGCCTGCTTCAGCTGCACTGAGTCTGAGATGTTGTCATAGCAAAAAATGATCAGCTGACACAACTTGATCGCCAGGTTAATAACTATATTAGCTACAAAATGTATATTCAAAAAGTAAACAGTACTGAGTTCGGTATAATAAGATGTATTTGACAGTTATGATGCATTTTAGGCCAAAACAAACTTGATCTAGGATGAAAAGCAATTAAAATAATGCAGTCACAAGGTTCAATGGAAAATAAGATAAGCCTTTATTAGTCCCACAACGGGGAAATTCCAGGATTGCAACAGCACAGGGACAGCAACACTGAGAGTAACAATCAGAAGGCAAGAAAAAAAAGCAAGAGCAGCTAATATACATATGTACATATTACTATAAATATATATATATATATATATATATATATATATATATATATATATATATATATATATATATATATATATATATATATATATATATATATATATATATATATATATATATATACAGACATACAGTGCAGAGCATTGTAGCTAGATGGGATGAAACAGCACAACAGTCTACTTAGTTATCCTACATGTTATGATTATGTGCACATACATATTCTCACCCTCCATAGCGACCGGTATTTTCCTAGTTGTATGCCGGAGGGGACCATTGTGTAAGTCTATTGCATCTTTTGCATTCAAAAAACTATTAGGTTGTTATGTCTTTTTTGCTATCTCTGCGAGCAGCCCTGCTTAGGTTGTACAGTCTGACAGCCGTTGGTAGGAAGGACCTGCGAAACCTCTCGGTTGTGCACCTGGGATGATGTAGTCTGCTTGATTTACTAGATACATATACTGTAGAAATATATATTCTCTGCATCAACAATGTACTATACATGCATTCATGTAGTATTGCACTGGGAATTGCACAGACAATAAACCTCTGAAGTTTTTGCAGATGTCTGTTTTTTATATGTGAAGGTTACCACCATGTGACATAAATTTCTTAAAAATGAGCCATTATTTTCAAGGTCACCCATTAATGGTTTGTACTATTGACTCTTTTCCCACCAGTGTATTAACAGACAAAAATAGAAATCATGATGCAAACACATAAGTCACTAAATTGTTTATTACAATCAGCAGCAAATTCCAGATTATTCAGAATGTGCAAAATGCAAACTGTAAGACTGGTTCACTCAGCAGCTGGGATGTGCAGCTCACACTGGTCTCAGATTAGCAGATCTTAGGCCTGCATCTCTGTAAATAGTGACGCAAGGTCCAGTTTGGGGTGGATCGATCGTTTACCTCTTGCCTAGACAAAAGACAGAAATGGGTGGTGGTTAAATAAAGGAAGTTTAAAACATATTTGGGAAATACATTTGTTGCTAAAAGCCAGTGGTGAAATGTGAATGAATGAATCTTTATTTCAGATAGATTAAAAGAAAATAGAATAATATAACAAAGGGGAAAAAAATCTAATAAGGTCGAATTAAACAATAACTCCTCTGATTATACAGTTCAACATAGGTTATCTGAAATGGGTGATGGCTGAAGCTGCAGCTTATATTGCCCACCCATATTCCATCCAAGAATTCAAAAGAAAAACAAAACAGGAGCGATTCCAATTCCAATGTGACAATAAAGTACTTTGTTGTTGTATTTAACCACAATTTTCATGTAGCTGCACTGATGTAAAGTCGATTTTACAAGGGCTGGGCTACATTTAAAATCATCTGCTTTTACTGTGGCCTCAGCAATCAGAATGAATTAATACATTCACTTGAATGGAATCTAGTACTTTAACTGAAGGTGTGCATCACTGAGTATGGAGTCACTCAGTCAAAATATGGAGTTTTTATCAATAAAAGTTTGTCTGGAATATAAAAGTGTCTCTTCTTGCCCTGGCTTCAAGTGTGGGCGGTGTTTTGTACTTTTATTGCTAAAATATAAAAGGAAGCACTACAATGGGTCTCAAATATTTGTAATGTGTCCTGTTACTGCATGACTTTATTGATGAGAGAGTATAAACTACACATATAAACTAAATTATATTGATGACTGAACAACTACCATTCCCCAAAAGATACAGTTATGAACATAACTCACAAAGGATCACACAAGTGATCTGACAAAAAAAAAAAATACATTAACAAGTGGTTTATTTTACAGTTGATGTGCCAGTCTTTTTCAATTATTCTGTAATTAATACTCACACAATCAAATAAATCTCAGTTCAGTCCCTTTTATATTAAGTGGAAATTGTGCTACTTTGGTTCTGACACTTTTACCTATAAAAGCAAAGGATTTCAGTACGTTCCACAGTGGCGACGTCCGTTGTTGAGCGACTGATTCCCTCCTCCCTAGACGAACGACAGAAATGGATGGTGTTTAGTTTTTTCAAGCAAGTTCAACACTTATACAGGCACATCTCAAAAATTAGAATATCATGAAAAAGTTAAATATTTTTGTCACTCATTTCAGAAAGTGAAACCCATATATAGATTCATTACAGGGACAGTGATATATTCAAAGTGTTTATTTTAATATTGATGATTATGGCTACAGCCCATATTAACCAACACCTCAGCGGCCAACATTTCTATTTAAAAAATATTTTTTTAAAGTTTATGTAATATTCTAATTTTTTGCCAAATTGAATTTGGGGTTTTCAGGGGCTGTAAGCCATAATCTTCTAAATTAAAATAAATAAATGCTTTAAATATATCACTGTCTGTGTAATGAATCAATATAATATATGGATTTCTCTTTCTGACGCTTTAGAAAATTATATGAATGACTTTATAAATCACTGGTTTGAAAAAGCACTTTTATATTGTTGAGATTTTGGCTCCTGTGGTCTCACCAGTATCCAATATAAACAGGGAGGCTAAACCCTGGCATGTGGAAACACATTCTAGCATTAAATTGCACACAATTTAATGTGCAGCACTAAAGTGCAATACAAAACAAAAACCAGGACTTTAACCAGGATTGATAGATTTCATCGTTTTGCTCTCAAAAGCGAATATTTAGGAGAAAACAAGCGCGAATCAGCAGTTGATATTAGGTAGCTACTAGCCAAAATTCGTTAGCTAAAATGAGTTAGCCAGCACAGAACGGGGCTGTATGGCTCAAAAGTGGGCTTACCACCAACAGGATAAATAAGCAAAGAGATGCATAATATTACAAATCACTCACCATTGATGGTTCTCTCACGTTCGTCTTCAGCTTGTCAGTAGTACGGTTCTATTCTGTGCAGTCATCTGTAGGGTCCGGATCACTCCTCTGACTGTGTATCTGCCAGCAAGCAGAGAAAACCCCGCACCTCTTCGTTGGACCACGGTGTAGATTTCTGCAAAACCTACAACGCTGTCTGTATTAATATCGTATTTACTCCGTGATCGAGTTAGTCCGTGATTGCAAATGGCGGTCGTAAAGATTTCAACGAAGACGGCCGCTTTCGTGACATTACGCCCTGACCAATCAGCGGCTAGCAGTCGATTGATGTCAAATCACACCTCGCTTTCACGCAGTTATCCCCTGCCTCTTAACCGATACGAAAATAGTATCGGTTAAAACGTGATGACTTTGGTGGAAATGGCAAGAAAGTGAATCAAGTAGAAGCAAGTAAAGGCAAGGTGATACTGATGGAAATGGCCCTTTTGAGACCTAATAGTTAACAAACTGCATTTAATTTTTTTTTTAAATTATGAGAAGGAACAGAGGCCAAGTCATTAAGTTTAGAGGCTTCATGTTTAATTTGAGTTTTACCAACTTTTTGTTTAATCACTTTGGGATGCGTATACATGATATTTTTATTTACTTTGGCTTTCCAAGGACTATGGAGGTCCTTCCTGAAAAGGATTTACTGCAAAGTAGAGCTGAGCAAGAAAATGGTGCTCAACTGCTGCATACTTCATAATATTTGTGAGGAACATGGTGACAACTTTGAACTCCCAGACACACATGTTCACAGTCAGCCTCCAGTTCAACCACTACCTTACCATGCCAATGTAGAAGGGAATGACATTAAGGCAGCGTTAATGGAGTACTTTAACAGTGGGGAGCAATAACCTGTTAAGTGCCTGCCATCATATTATAATGCAAGGACTCTCTGTCTGTGTGTCATTATGTCTGTTCCACACATATCTCTCGAACTGTTTGTCAGACTGGGCTCAGATCTGATACAGAGCTGATATGAGATGACGACTCAGGTGGCACCGTGACTGGCGGGATGGCACCTGTGTTTCCCGCAGCTAGTTTCGCGGGTGCAGTCTATTGCCCCCGTGCTGAGCCCGCCGACTTCACACCATTTCAGGAGGGCCCCAAGTTAGACACTGCGGGACAGCAGGGCACCATAGAGTGAATCCACGACAAGCTAGCCAAAGAGCACAGCACAGAGTGAGCACAGAGAAAAGGAAGAATTCAGTACATTGAGTGACCACAGCCCTGTGGATGAACACAACACGGAGAATGAAGATGGCACAGAGGGAGAACAGCGACCGGACTTGCCTCAGATCCTTGCCCAGTCGGATCTGCAGGCCTGCGTCTATTGGGAATGACAGCAACAAGAAATCAACTGTCCCATGTGTACAGGAGGAGCGCTGCCCAGAAGGGGGACAGCAGCAGGACTCGACTCAGATCCTTGCCCAGCAGGAGTTCATGGGAGCCACTGTGGAGTTGCAGGAGAGGAAGCCCACAGAGAGGAAGGGGTACTTCTGGTGTACGGTGTTGCCTACTGCATCTGGAGCCCACACGGCCTCCTTTGTGTCCAAGACAGACCTGGGCTCCTGCCACAGAGGAGAGACAGTTGAAGATGTTTGATGCGGCTTCCTGCAGTGGACCCGTCCAGGACGACACCATCTTCGTGGAGTGGACCGCTCAACGACCTCTGGCTCCTCCATCGTCTGGAAACCTCCTCCCAGGACCAGCGGGGATTTGGGGGAGACAGGAGACACAGGTGGATAAACGGTAACGACAGCTGATGATGGAGAATCAGCAGGCTGTGAAACCTGAGTCTCCACATCAGGAATCAGGCAAGTTGTTTCAGAGGAAAGAGCAAGTGAATGTATAAGAATTTGCCTGAATTCCTGGGGAATGATGGCATCAGTTGTCAACCCAAGGTCGTGCTCTGTCTCTACGAATGTTTGGGAGGATTCAGCAGCAGAATCTTCTTCCCCCTGAGAGGGAGGGGTCGCTGGCCGAAAGGTGGAGCCCCTTTGCTAAGATTTCCGGGTGCGGCAGCGACGAGCGGGGAAAGGAGACATCGGCTCATTTAGGAAAAGAGGCATTGGCGTCTGGGCGCACTCAGTCACCTGCTTCAGCTTCGACTCATGAGGAAAGCACTCCTCCATTTCATGGATTAACTCCGAGAGTAGCCACGGCTTCACCTCCAAGAGGAGGTCCATTTCAGCCTCGAACACACGTTTTCTTTCCTCCATTTCCTCGTCTGATGGAGAGGGACAAAACACAGGTGGAGGAAGTGGAGCTGCAGTGGGAGAGGCTGAAGGCTTCGAATGGTGCGAGTGCTTCCTCTTTGTAAGAGACGGCTCTGGCATCGGGACTTCTTCCTCTGGTTCATCACGCGGCAGGGAGTAAATGGAGTGGAGCCTGCAGAAAGGGAAGCCTGTGTCTGTGCCAGGAGGATCTCCAGGAAGGACACCGCCTGCTGTTCCATCTCGCTCAGATGGCCCATGGTGCTCCACAAAAACCGGTGAGTGGAAAACAGTTCCAAAAGGGGGGGGGGGGAAGGTCTGGGTATAACCTGCTAAATCCTGAAATGGCTGGATTATTCTGTCGTGATTCCCCATGCACTTTTACACAGCGTATGGATAAGAAGAGAAATGATTTATGTGCAGGGTTACACCACAAACACATTTATTAAAGGAAAAGCAAACAGTTCCCAAAAAGTGCAGACGTACAAAAAAAAACAATAAGCAAGGTACAATTACAGGCTAACACGGCAGGACATGCTGCAGGCAAACCACAGTGTACAGTGGCAAGGGCAGGCCAAGACAAACTGACTCCAGTATCTGTTGCAGTGACTGACCAGATGATAGGTTTGTTTATCTCTGCTCTTATTGAAGTGCATGTCACGATGCACCAACTGTCAAAAGTCCACCACAGACCTTGCGACAGATGTGCTTATCTGCCAGGATGTCCAGTCTCACCCCGTGTAACTGGGAGTGGTCCAACACAGACCTGTGACAGATATTTTTTTTACTTCTGCCAGGATGCCCATTTTCACCTTCCATGCCCTCGGAAGGGCGGGGTTGAAAGTTGAGTCGCTGACAGCATGACCCATGAGACAGGTAGTACTGGTTTTCATGGTTATCCGGTAGCAAGAAAACCAATGCCAGACCTGACTAGCATACAGCTAGTTGATGGAAAAACACCATGTTCATTTTACTCCCAGAAATTACTGTGCTCTGCTGCAGCAAACAGTATGTGCAAACAACAGGTGTCAAACTAGAACAACTTCATTAATGCAAAAACACATTAACTTAAGCAAACACATTTGCTAGCAAAAGCTGTGACGTTTGTAACTAGTTGTTATTAAATATTCGCTATCAAAGGTTTTGATGCCAAAAAAGACCCAGAGTACTGAGAATAAACTTAATCACAGTTAAAACTCAGTATTGCACCAACACAAAAATATTAGCTTGAATAGAAATCTATCTAACCTAGCAGTTAAAAGAGAAAATCTTCTACTTATTAACTAGCTAGCGAATTTACTAATTACAGGCTCCTACATGCTACCAATTTAATCAAAGTGTCAAGAATATTCAGGGATTTTCCTCACTTGAGGAACCTTACCTTTATCTTGCCATTTTTTCTTGTCATTTTTTCTCGTCTTCCTCTTTTTTCCTCTTTCTTTTCTCTGCCCCTGAAGGCTATGTCCTTTTTAGCTACATTATGTTTACCTGGTGCTCCTTAGATGAGCAGTGTGCGCTGTATGGCTGAATGCACACATTAACAGTGGAGTTCTGAGCTGAGCTTACAGTGGAATCACTACACCAGCAGTACTCTGTTGTTAACATAATATTGTGCTTTTGTGTGATAATATACCTTCGATAATACATTAATTATCGTCCATACGTGCAAAAAATAATTAATGAAAAAATAACTTTAAAAGTTAATTGCCCTTGGGGTCCCCCGTGGTCACGGGGCCCTAAGCAGCTGCTTAGTTCGCTTATGCCTTGGGCCGGCTCTGGGTGTACTGTGTGGTCTCAGTCCACCTACAGTGTGTCTGTAAATGTTTTGAGGTTTAATCGCATCTGAAAAATGTTAATGTTGGCCAAAGTGTTTGCAGTTTGGATAACAACGTATAGAATTTATGAGATTGCAATTAATTCCAATATTTATGTGCAAAATCCTCAGTGTTGTTTAGAAGCTACATAGAATATGTATTTATACAGTATCTACATGAATATATCAAATAAATCTATGTATTTTTCCATGTAACCTTGTGACTGCATTATTTTAATTGCTTTTAATCCTAGATCAAGTTTGTTTCTGGTTCAAAATGCATCATAAGTGTTAAATACAGTATATCTTTTTTATACCTAACTCAGTACTGTTTACCTGTTGAAATATATTTTATGGGTAATATGACCCCATAACTACAATATGGCACCTGGTGATCATTTTTTTGGCAGCTGATCACTTTTTGGCACGACACTGGAACAATGGAGTCCCACCAGTATCGTGACTGTGGATGTGGCCAGGTAACAGGCGACCTCCACTTCGTAATGTGCCGTAACACCACCTATTACAGAATTGACATAAAATACGTAAATGTGACCTGTGTTGGCAAAATGAGTCACTTTGAGGAATTTATCAAAACTGAGGTATCTGTAAGGTAACAGGTTTTTTTTTTTTCCATATTCTGTATTGAATGATCTTCAAAATGATTTTTAATTTGTAGGAAGTCTGCAAAAATGGACCCGAAAAAAGCCGATTTGTTTATATTTTGGCTAGGTTTAAAACTTGTGTTTGATCAGTCAGGAGTTACATCTTCCACCAAAACATATTTGCGGATGACACAGCAGTGATAGGACGCATCACTGGTGATGACAAAGCATTCTACAGGAGGGAGGTGGCCAACCTGGTGTCATGGTGTGAGGACAACAATCTCACCCTCAAGACGGACAAGACAAAGGAGATGATTGTGGACATGAGGAAAGGGAGGAGGACACCCCATCAGCCACTGTTCATCCAGAAGCTTGAGGTGGAGAGGGTGAGCAGCTTTAAATACCTGGGCATCCACATCAGCGAGGACCTTAAGTGGACACACAACACCACAGATCTGGTAAAGAGAGCTCAACAGCGACTGTACTTTCTGAGGAGGCTGAAGAAGTTTTGCATGTCTTCCAGGATCCTCAACAATTTCTACAGCTGCATCATTGAAAGCATCCTGACCAACGGCATCACTGCGTGGTACGGAAACACCACTGCCCTGGAGTGCAAATGCCTGCAGAGAGTGGTGAAGACAGCAGAGAAGATCATCAGGACTCTACTCCCCTCTCTGCAGAGCACCTACCACCGCAGGGTCCAAAAGAGAGCTAACGTCATCCTCCAGGACCCCACCCACCCCCAACACAGACTGTTCACACTTCTACCCTCAGGTCGGAGGTACAGAAGTGTGAAATGCCAGACAACCAGACTGAAAAACTCCTTCTTTCCCACTGCCATCAGATTCATGAACAGACAACAACTCCCAAAACTCTGTAACACAGCTTTGCATATAGGAACTCACACACCGGGTGTTAAATTTGCACACTGCTCACCTGTACAGTAGATATGGTCTCACCCGTCTGATGTCCATATCATCTCTGCTGCTACTTACCAATAATTTGTAATTATACACTGCTTGTTGCACAATGCTCATTTGCACACTGTACATAAGTCTATGCCATCTCAGGTTCACATCATCTCTGATATCAATATACCACTATCACTTTAGTCATCCAGTGACTTCATTTTCATTCCTCTACTGCCTGTGTGTTGGTGTATGTGTCTTAGCATCCATCAGTACTAGGAGTGAGTTACTGTGTTGTTAGTGTATCATAACCTATTAGAATTGTTTCTGTACCTTTAACTTGGCATTCGTTCGGAGAGCAAAGTAAGAATTTCATTGCTCAGGAAATGTAGCATTTCTAAACTGTTCACATGATAATAAAGCCTTTGAATCTTTGAATCTTTTTAGAAAGTATGATTTCTAAGCTTTACAATGATACCAGGCACTCATGGGGGTTTTCCTGCGACTTGCCGCTAGCAAACAAAGAGAGCCATGATTTATGACTTCTCGTGCCTGTAGCTCGTAATGACACGGTGTGCATTCCGACTCATTTTGCCAGCACGGGTCACAAATATTACGTTTAAAAGTGTAGTCAGTGTTAGCTAGTTGAGCTACAGACTTGAGCTAACAATGGCTGATAACTGAAATATTGATAATTACCTGTCTCCTTAAACATAGTTGCCATTATCTGCGATTAAGAATAAAGCTGTTTGTGGATGGTAATACAAGTCTGGAATAATAAAAGCAGCACTCCCAAAGAGACAACAAGCTCCCCCATGTTGACAAGTTAGTGCTTCTTCTTCTCCTGCTTTACCTTCTTCTTCTGTGGTGTTGCATAAAGAGGCTTTACATTACGTAATGACGTAGCTCTGATGTAGACCTGACTAGCTCCATGTCAGTTGAAAACCAACTGGTTCTTACGAGCCACAACAGTTGAACTGGTTAACGATCGGCACAGGCACTGGAACCGAACTAGCACCGGTTCTTTTTTGGTGGAAAAGGGGGCTGTGTGTACACCACAGCTGCAGTGTGTACAGGGAGAAAACATGTGAGAGGAGGGACCATACCATTTGCATGGAAGGGGAAGGGGGGGGTCATTTTCATTTATAAAAAGTTTAAACAACAAACTAATGAATACGTTTTGGATGTTATTTCAGCTTGTCAGAAAACAAACTAAAATCTTACAATCACAATTTTAATCTCTCCAATTTATAGGGGTGCTGAATTTAAATTTAAGTGTGCTACAGCACCTCAACAAAAAGGCCTGACGCCACCCATGCTTGAGAGTGCCATGAGTCGCACAAACATTTTCATAAGATATCAATAAGTATACCTTAAGGAGATCCCAAGGCACCCTTATGAGAACTCTAGGGCCACCATACGACAGAAAGGCCCTCATTTCTCAACAATTCCTCAAGTTGCTCTTGCAAATTGAATGGCAACCGTAAGAAACATTTCCCCCCTCCACGAATATCTGCAAACTCCAGAATTTGTAGGAACTGGGAGATTCTTACGACTCCATCATCTTTGTGACCGTAGCTTTAACCATACAATTTCAATCTTCCAAAGCCTCCCCCACAGTTGGGAGCACTCTTGCACATATCCATGTGACAAAGTAGTGGCTGGCAAATCTTTCTTGTTCCATCGACCAGTTCTCCACATAACAAAGTTCTGACTGACCGGCTGTCATCCAAATGGCAAACGTGCCCCATCCAGCAAAGGTGGTTCCTGACAAGCTTGTTCTCAATATCTTCTACATTGGCTTTTCATTTTTCACTGGCCTGTCATCATCCATGTGAACATTCAACAATTTTTTGAAAATTTACCACCTGATAAAAAGTTGCCAATTTACATGGAAAATCTGAGGGAAACAGTTGCAAATTTACCCCCAAAAAGTCCAAAATTAAAACAAAAATATTAGGAAAAATATAGCAAATTAATGAGAAAAACCTTGAAAATGTACATGAAAAAGTTGCAAATTAATAAGAAAAATTTGCAAATTCACATGAAAAAGTTGAAAATTAATGAGACAAAAAACTGAAAATTAATGAGAATAAAGTTGTAGATTGACATGAAATATGGTGCAGATTAATGAGAAAAATGTTGCAAATTTTCGAGAAAAAAGTTGCAAATTCACATGAAAAGGTTCAAATTAAAGAGAAAAAAATTTCAAATTAATGAAGAAAAACTTGCAAATTATTGAGAAAAAAGTTGCAAACTTGAGAAAATTAACAAAAAAAGGATCAAATAAATTTAAATTTTTGAGAAAAAGGTCACAAATTTATGAGAATAAGTTGCAAGTTTACAGTAAAAGTTGAAAATTTTTAAGAAAGTTCCAGATTTACAAAAAAATTGTACACATTTATGCAAATGTCACTAATTTACAAGGAAAAAGCAACAAATTTATGAGGAAAAAGTTGCAAAATTACAGTAAAAAAGTGGCAATTTTATGAGAATGTTACAAAATTACAAGAAAAACTAAATTTGCAAGAAAAAAGTCACAATTTTAAAAGAAAACAAATTTATGAGAATAAAGTTGCAAATTTAGAAGAAAAAACATCACTAATTTATGATGAAAAAGTTGCATGTTTAGAGCAAAAAAGTTGAAAATTTATGAGAAAGTTTCAAATTTTCAAGAAAAAATTATCAAATTTATGGGGAAAAACTCAAATTTAAAGGAAAATATCAAATTCATGAGAAAATAAGTTGAAAACAGGTAAAGTCCATGTGGGCAAACACAAATGGGGCCAACATGGAACCCACAGACAAACCCACATGGGACCCATAAGACAGCCCAGGTGTATGGTTGCCAACCATCCCGGTTCAGCTGGGACGTCGGGTTTATTGGACTAAATAAGTTTGTCCCAAGTGGGACGTGCATTGTCCCGTTTATTGAGTGCACTAACCACTAGAGGGCACCCTAACAGAACTTAGCTCGAACACAGGTGAAGTAGAAGATTGCTGTGCTGGTCACGCCCTGGTCACCCCTGGGATCAAGGGTGACAATTAACCAATCACAGTTCCCGTAATACGCATCGCTTGTATCTCGTGTAAATAGCGGCAAACAAAACATTTTGGTGACGCCTCTTGCTGTTTGGTTGGTTTTGTGACTTGTAAACATGGATAAATCTGTGAAGAAGAAGAAAAGAAAGCTACAACACGAAGTATCTGTGAACTGTGACTTGTCATGTAAGGACTTCTCTCTGGCTGTGCAAAAGGACAAGGGACTGCTGGAGTCAGTCAAGAGCAACAAAAAATTTTATCCACCCATCCATCTTCTACTGCTTTTCTGGAGGTCTGGGGGCAGCAGTTCAAGCAGAGAAGCCCAGACTTCCCTCTCCACCTGCTCCAGCTCTTCAGAGAGGATACCAAGGCGTTCCCAGACCAGCTGGGAGACGTAGTCTCTCCAGTGAGCTGTAGGTCTGCCCCTGGGTCTCCATGCCCAAAACACCTCAAGTGGGAGGTGTCCAGGAGGCAACAAAAAATATTCATGAAAAAAAATACATTTGGTGAGTAATGCCTTGTGGATTTGAAATGGGGTTTTTTTTGTTTTGTTTTGTTGTTGTTTTTTACTGTAAATGTCCACATTTATTTTTAGGGTTTATTCACAAACCCTCATCAACTATATCCACTACCGTTTTCAAAAATATTGAAATGGCAATATATTTTCATTCAGGATATATGAAGTATTCATTTTGCTCCCAGTAGATACACTACCGTTCAAAAGTTTGGGGTCACTTAGAAATTTCCTTATTTTTGAAAGAAAAGCACTTTTTTTCAATGAAGATAACTTTAAACTAATCAGAAATACACTCTATCCATTGCTAATGTGGTAAATGACTATTCTAGCTGCAAATGTCTGGTTTTTGGTGCAATATCTACATAGGTGTATAGAGGCCCATTTCCAGCAACTATCACTCCAGTGTTCTAATGGTACAATGTGTTTGCTCATTGCGTCAGAAGGCTAATGGATGATTAGAAAACCCTTGTGCAATCATGTTAGGTCTGCAATGCTGTAATTGCTGCAAATGGAGGATTCTTTGACGAAAGCAAAGTTTGAAGGAAAAAATTATTATTTCAAATACAAATCATTATTTCTAACCTTGTCAGTGTCTTGACTATATTTTCTATTCATTTTACAACTCATGGTGGTAAATAAGTGTGACTTTTCATGGAAAACACAAAATAATTGTCTGGGTGACCCCAAACTTTTGAACGGTAGTGTATGTTGATACTAGCTGCAGCTTTCCCAGTGTCTTCTGTCAGCAAGTTGACACATGGGCATTATAACAAAATTCTGAAATTTCTATATTTATTTTCCTTGAAGTATTAAACATGACATTGAATACCAGTTTTTTAAAGGTATTATCAAGGTAAAAAATCCCAGTATGATGACAACACTAATGACCACAACATCGTGGCACCGAGCAACGGTTAAAACCCTCGCTCCCTAATTTGGCTGTTTGAAAGTTGGCAGCCCTACCCAGTGTAGCCTTTGTTGAGGCCCACATGGACATTCTAGCTGGTACTGAGTCCATCAGTGATGGGACCCATCAGAGGAGTGGTGCGTCACCTGCGCGGCCCGCCAGCCTCACACTGAGAACCAGTCAACATGAGGAGCAAGGAGGAGAAGTGTTTGAAGAACGGCTCATTTCCCTAAAGAGGGAGGAGGTGGACCCCCCCCCCCCCCGGCACCGGCGGGTGTGACGTCACCGGGGCTTTATAAGAGCCTCGGTAGACGGGACGGAACCAGAACCCACGGAGAACTGCCGCAGATCGACTCGGTGATGAAGATGCTCTCCTCCAGCAGCCTCCGCTGCCTCCTGCTGCTCCTCGCAGCCCTCACCGCCTCCATCAGCTGCTCCCCCGCCGCCCAGAGAGACTCCAAACTCCGCCTGCTGCTCCAGCGGAACCCGCAGCTGAGCTCCACACAGGTCCGGCTCCAAACACAGTTTATAAAGCGCCAGAATTATTATGAGAAAAATCAGTGATTTGCTTTCAATATCAGTAACGTACAAAACTGTTTTAAAGTCTAGTTATGAAGGTTTTTTTTAATAATAAAATGTTTAGAATTCCTGAGCTTCAGAAAACGTTTAAACTCTGTCTCATCTGTGTCAAAATTTGAATTTAGAGTAATTTGTCCCGTTTTACTTCAAGGAAAAATGTTTTTTTTTTTTTTTTTGTTTTCTTTATCAAAAAAATGTAGATTTACAAAAGTTTTTTTTTCTAATTTAGAAGACTAAAAGTTAAATCTGTTATTTAAATAAATGTTATAAATTTAGAAAAATGGGGAAAGAGGTCTGTTACTGACAAACCAAAGGTAGCAGAAATGACTGTGTACTTTCAGTGAAGACAGTGGTGTAAAACACTGTTTAGCCTGTTTTTTTTTTTTTTTTTTTTTTACAAATAAAAATACTTTGTTGTTACATATTAGTACATATAATTTCCCTGTATTTACCATGGAGATTATCTGTAATAACCATATAAGAACTTTGCAGTTTCCACGTTTGAGACAAGTTTAACTGTTCAGATTAACCTTAAGTCTAACTAGTCCAAAATTACCCAGAACATCCTGGGTTCTAATTTCATAACTCCCTCAAAATTACCTGCAGGGTTCCATGTGTTCTTCAGGTGTTTTGCAAATTATTACCCTGACGTTACCTGTTACATACAGTTTGTTTTTTGACATAAATGGACAAATAGATATTTTACTGTATATCAATGTGAACAATACTGGGAGATTCAAGTGATGTAACCAAACAATTAAAACTGAAGAAAAGACTTTTAAACATTTTCTGTAAAATATAATTATTAAAAATAAAGTGAAGAATAAATTAGGACACCCCCCACACATTTATTCCCACTTTAAATGGCTAAAATAAAAATAATAATAAAAAAAAACATTAGGCATCAATTTGTGAACATTTCTTAATAATAACAAAGAATAATCAAGATAAATAAATAAAGATAATCTAATAAAGAAATATCTGTCTGTCTGTCTGTTCCTCACATATCTCTTGAACCGTTCATCCGGCTGACTTAAGATGTGGCGTTGTTCTTATCTGCAGATGGAGAACGAGGCCCTGGAAGACGACAACCTCCCACTGGCCAAATGGGAGCCCGAGGAGGCCCACATGGACCCGGGGCGGGCCGCCAACATCGCACCGCAGTTCGACGAGCCAGTGAAGAAAACGGAGGTAAACGTTCCACACTACTGCTTTAAATTGATGTTTGGCGTCTACTACTACTACCTCTGCTGAGGGAACAGAGATGTCGCTGTCCATCCTCCTCCTCCTGCTGTGGTCAGACTGTCGCTGATCCGTTTGGACGAGCTGTTCGTTTCCTCTGAGCTGATTCTGTCTGAATGTAAACTTGATGGAATAAAATCAGTTTGAGACAAAAGCTGGGTCCTGTGATGATGATGATGATGATGAGGGTAAATAAAAACCTTTGTCAGGGTGAAGAGCTGCAGCTTTTACTGGAGGTGATTAAAGTGAGGGAAGGGGATGTTTGGAAATAAAACGTCTAATGATGGTTAATCAATCAATCAATCAATCAATCAATCAAAACTTTATTTATATAGCACTTTATATTAGGCAGGGAGTGTCTTCCCCCTCCTTCAACCACCACCAGTTCGCCTACAGGGAGAACCAGTCTATGGAAGACGCCATCACCACCACACTCCACAGAGCGCTGACCCACCTGGAGAACCCAAGAAGCTACGTGAGGATTCTCTATGTGAGGGTGATGCAGGACATGTACGAGGACAGTGAGACTGTGGTGAAATGCGCTGTAGGAGCTACTGGTTGATTCAAGGTGGGGGTGGAATTACATCAGGGATCGGCTCTGAGTCCCTTCTTGTTTGCCATGGTGATGGACAGGCTGACAGACGAGGTCAGGCAGGAGTCTTCATGGACCATGATGTTTGCAGATAACATTGTGATCTGCAATGAGTGTAGGGAGCAGGTGGAAGAGAACCTGGAGAGATGGTGGTATGCTCTGGAGAGAAGAGGAGTGAAAGTCAGTAGAAACAAGACAGACTACATGAGTGTGAATGAGAGGGAGGCAGGTGTAATGGTGAAGATGGAAGGAGTAGCAGTAGTGAAAGTAGATGAGTTTAAATACCTGTGGTCAACCATCCAAAGCAATGGAAAATACACAAGAGAGGTGAAGAGAGTGTAGGCAGGGTGGAGTGGGTGGAGATGTCTATTAGGGGTGATATTTGACAGAAGGATAGCAGCAAGAGTGAAAGGGAAGATTTACAAGACGGTAGTGAGACCTGCAATGATGTATGGTTTGGAGATGGTGGCACTGACAAAAAGACAGAAGGTGGAGCTGGAGGTGGCTGAGTTGAAGATGCTAAGAGTTTCATTGTGAGTGACTAGAAGGGACAGGATTAGAAATAAGTATATCAGAAGGACAGCTCAGGTTGAGCGGTTTGGAGACAAAGTATGAGAGGCAAAGCTGAGATTGTTTGGACATGTGCAGAGGAGGTATAGTGGAGATATTGGACAAAGGATTTTGAAGATGGAGCTTCCAGGCAGGAGGGAAAGAGGAAGACCAGAGAGCAGATTCACAGATGTAGTGAAGGAAGACATGGAGAGGGTTGGTGTTAGAGAGGAAGATGTAAGGGACAGGGTGAGATGGAGACATATGATCCACTGTGGCGACACCTAAAGGTAGCAGCCGCAAGAAGAAGAAGAAGGGAATGATGTGAGATCTCTTGTTAACTTTTGTTAAAAGCCTTTCAGCAGCATTTTGAAGCATCTGAAGCTGATTTAAGGAAGTTTTGTTACGAATATTAAAAAGTGAATTACAGTAATTTAAAGGATAAGAAATAAAAGCATTAATAACTATTTCCAACTCAGCCACAGATGTCATGCCTTTCAGTTTGGCAATGTCTTTTAGCTGAAAAAAAGCAGAGCTAGTCAGCTGATTTACATGAGCAGCTAGGGATAAAGCCAGTTTCGGAAGCCTGGGATCAGACCGCCAAGGTCTCTGCCTTCGACTGCCACCTGATCCACATAGCACCAGACCCCCATGGTCCCTCCTGCAGGTGGTGAGCCCACTGGAGGGTGGACCCATGTAACTCCTTCAGGCTGAGCCCAGCCGGGTCCCATGAGTAGAAACACGGCCACAGGTGGTAGCCATCAAGCCCTTCCCCCAGGCCTGGCTCCAGGGTGGGACCCCAGTAACCCCATACCAGGCGGGGTACACTGAATCCTTGTTCTAGCATTCATCATGAGAGTCTGTTGGATCATTCTTAGTCTGGCTCTTCACCCAGGACCAGTTTATCTTGGGTGACCCTACCAGAGGCAAATTGCCTCAGACAACATAGCTCCTGGGATCACTAGGGCACGTAAACCCCCCACCACGATAAGGTGACGATCCAGGGTGACAGGGTGACGATCCAAGGTGACGTTTGGCCATTGGTCAAACCTCAGATTCAGGAGGAACTATGTGCTTTTTGTCCTGGCCGTGGCACATCAGACCATCTCTTTACCCTTTCCAGAATCCTCGAGGGTTCGTGGGAGTTTGCCCAACCAGGTTACATGTGTTTTGTGGACTTGGAGAAGGCATTCGACTGCGTCCGTCGTGGTTTTTTGTGGGGGGTGCTTCGGGAGTATGGGGTATTGGGCTTGTTGTTATGAGCTATCTGGTCTCTATACGAACACTGTGAGAGTTTGGTTCATATTGCCAACACTCGGTCGAACTCATTCCCAGTGAGAGTTGGACTCCGCCAGGGCTGCCCTTTGTGACCAATCCTACTCATAATTTTTATGGACAGCATTTTTAGGCGCAGCCAGGGAATGGAGGGTGTCATGCTTGGTGACCACAGGATCTCGTCTCTGTTGTTTGCAGATGATGCTGTCCTGCTGGCTTCATCCAGCAATGACCTACAGGTCTTACTTGGATGGTTTGCCACTGAGTGTGAAGTGGCTGGGATGAGAATCAGTACCTCCAAGTCTGAGTCCATGGTCCTCAGCCAGAAAAAGGTGGATTGTCCTCTCAGGGTTGGGGACAAGCTCCTGCCCCAAGAGGAGGAGTTTAAGTATCTCGGGGTCTTATTCACGAGTGAGGGGAGAATTGAGCGACAGATTGACAGACGAACCGGAGCGGCATCTACAGTGACGTGGACATTGTACCGGTCTGTTGTAGTGAAGCGGGAGCTAAGCTCTAAGGCAAAGCTGTCAATTAACCAGTCAATCTACGTTCTTACCCTCACCTATGGTCATGAGCTTTGGGTAATGACCGAAAGAACAAGATCGTGATTGAAGCACCTGAAATGAGCTTTCTTCATAGAATTACTGGACTCACCCTCAGAGACAGGCTGAGGAGCTCAGTCGTCTGGGAGCGGCTCAGAGTTGAACTGCTGCTCCTCCACATTGAAAGTAGCCAGTTGAGGTGGTATGGGCATCTGATCAAGATTCCTCCTGGATGCCTCCCTCTTGAGGTGTTCAGGGCACATCCCTCTTTGAGGAGACCCCGGGTCAAACCCAGGACTCACCAGAGAGACTATGTCTCCCAGCTGGCCTAGGAATGCCTTGGTATCGTCTCTGAAGAGCTTGAGCAGGTGGCTGTTGCAACGATATTTAATTATAAATTTAATTACAAGGTAAAAAGATTATTTAATTTAGACTCAGAGGTGTGTATGGAAATGTAGGTTTAACACACACTGGGAAAAACTCATTTTTGGGCACCAGTCCAGCTTCTTGGACAATTTATTAATAATTAATCTTTATACCTTCAATCAATTAGTCTCAAAATATTCATGAGTTCTACTGGGTGACTTCATAAACAACACACTGGAAAAGAAATCTACTGAAACTTCTATCTATCGTTAACAGATTTATTAATGACACTCTGATTAAATGACATTACATTCAAATGATTTGTGAGTAGGTGAAATGATCAACATTTAGCCGTACATTCATTTTAACTGATTATTGAGCAACAGAGTATAACCATATTTGTGGAACCCAGGTAACTTTATAGGAATTTGTAATGGTGATGAAAATTTAGACTGAACTAACTAAACAAAATTTTGAAGAAAATTGGATGCAATTTTATGGAGAAAATTATGAAACTAATTATGTGAACATTAGATTCTGAATTCCTCTAAAAATAAAATGGAATTTTAATGAAAAGAAGAATATTTATTCTCTCTAATTCTATATCTGTGATCAGAGTTATGAATTATTTCCAAATTTGAGGCAGGTCATGGCAGATGTTTCAGGCGACTGCATATCATTACTCAGCAGATGACACAAAGGAATATGGCTCACGTGACTGTTGGTTTTTATTGTTCAGCAGTTCTTGATCCCTTGGATTCTTAGCAGGACATTTATTTGAAGAGTTCCAGAATATCTTGCCAGCAGATATTTGACAAAGTCCAGCAGCTTTCAAAGTTCACAGTCCCAAGCTGAGATTTTACTGTGATGATGAGGCGTCTTCACTCCGCCGGTGTCGGAGCTCTTTCAAGGCAGCTATGGTGGCTAGGTGCTTCCTCTTCTCTGATGGCCGCTGATGCTGTATGCCATGCAGACACACGAGAGGCTTTCATGGTTCTGTGGCTTCCCTCCAGGGTCCCGATAAACTGGGAATAATTCATATCTGATCCGGATCACAGGATTAGAGAGATAAGTTTAAATAAAAAAATTCAAGCCACAAAAATCCGAGTTCTTCTGATGCTGTAGGTTTGGCAAAAATGGCTTGCAGTGAGAGAACGATACATCCCCTTTAAAAAACACAGTGAGTTTAAAGAAAGTTTATAGAACAAAAATAGGAAAGCGTTTGTGACCATGAAGTTTGACTTCGTATAACAGAGAAGGATTGAGCTCAAAAGAAAACGTATTTCCCAAATGTTTTAAAGGGAAAGGCAGGACACACACATGAACTTTTCACAAGACAATACAATAACGGCCGAACTAGGGCATCTTCCCTTCAAGACTGAGCAGGTTTTGTGGGGTTGCTCTGACTGACATGACCAGGAACCAATAGTCTTACATTGTGGGCGGGTTCAATGAATGTTTGGCCAATCAGAAGACAGTCCTTTGTCTGTAACCAATCAATAAAAATGAAAGGGGTCGTTTCCCAACAGAGACGGCCTGGTGACTGGCTGATACCAGCCAGATGATTTGAGTAAACTTTCCTCAGAGGATAAACACATTAATAACACTGAAAATTCATTAACATTCTTATGCATAGAGTCTGAGCTACTTCTGTGATTCATGACTACTTCAGTGAGCATGCACGTTTATAAACTGATACTTATATCATTAACATGAATTAAAATAAGATATATTTAAGCATCAAACATTCATGCACACATTTAACTCAAAGTTTTATGAAATATTTCAAACCAAAGTGATATATCAGAGTCCCACTTGATTTTCCAGGGTGTCCTGAAAAAGAAAATAAACTAAGAATTGAGAGTTCTGTAACAAAGGACGTCATTTCATTCATTAATTTCAGTTCAACCTGGAGATTCAAAAGTGAACAAATTCCAGTCATCCACCAGGGGGTAGTGTTGAGCTTTGGATAATTCCTAGAGACCATAACAAGCAGTTCAGAGTTTTATGGGTGTCTAGAAAGGCTCGAACCATTGTTAACTCATAAAACTGTATTTTTTTGGAGGAAGTTCCATTTATTTATGGTCAAATTCATCTGTTCCTTGCACAAGATGGGATCCTTATCTCTCGTACCATTTTACAAAGGAATGTGTTTCAAACTGGGGTCCTTAGATGAAGAAAAGTAATCCTTGACCAGTCCTCTTGGATGAAATAATTTCTTAAAGCTGAAGAGTGGTTTTATAGGTTTTTAACAGGGAGCTGATGCTACACTGGGGAGAGGGACGTCTGGGCTTCTCTGCTTGAACTGCTGCCTCCGTGACCTGGACCTCCAGAAAAGCGGAAGAAGCTGGATTGATGGATGGAAACAAACTCTCTATATCACTGGTCCTTAAATATAAATACTTTTAAATATTGCATATCGTCCCCACAAAATTCAAGTTAACCCTAAACTGTTATGTATTTTTAAAACATCATGATTTTGATAATTATAAAATTCAATTAGAGAGCAAGCTTTACCACTTTCAGTTATAGACTATGTCACTCTGAAGGCTATTCTTAAATATCCACGGTAAAAGAAATTTATTATTTTCCCTGCAGATCATTTTCAGATCTATCTTCTCTTAAAATACCACAACTGCACAAAAGAGTATCCAAATGACTATATAAGAAATAAACACCAAAGAGATGAATTAAAGAATAGATGTATTTCATAAGCCTAAACCTTTTAAAAGATCTCATTAAGGAAAACACAGCACTCTAAATTTTATTCATATGCATAATGTGTTAAAATGAGTACAAAATCATTGCAATACACCATCACTGATTTATTTAGAATTTTAATTATTGAGCTTTAATAAATAAAATAAAGTTTAAGTTTAAGCTTAAAACCACATTTCTAGTTTTCCGTTCCCATTTTATTTAATCACGAGACAGCATTAGGCATTGATCAAACGCTGAGATATTGATGGCTTATTACCATCACTGTATAGTGAGTTAGCTCCTAATATAACAAGATTCATCACTTTAACACCGTACCTTTTGAGTATGTTGGTGTTTAAGGGTCCATTTGCAATAAAAGGAGTGCTAAAAAATAAATAATTTGATAAATAAAAAGTTGCAATGCTTCTTCCAGTATTTTTTTTTCCTTGCAGCATTTGTCATGAATTTGTCAGGAAGTCATTTGACACAGAATGAGGAAACTCAAACTCTGAAAATATACCATTATGCTGAACATAAACCACAAGAGATGGAGAATGATATTGATCCTGATAACCACTTTTTCAATAATATTCATAACCACTGTGAATATTACACTGAAAAACAATTCAAAAGTCAAGTGCAATTAGATGGTAAACTGTCAATAATACACTTCAATAGCAGAAGTCTTAACAAAAACTTTCCACAGATTCAGGACTATTTAAAACAGCTAGACAGAAAATTCACAGCTATTGCAGTCTCTGAAACCTGGCTTAATGAAGAGCAGGCTCCCCTGATGGCAATAGAGGGATATCAGATGTTTTATATTAACAGATCTCAAAAAAAGGGTGGTGGTGTTGCACTGTATATTGATGACCTGTACAGGTGTAAGCTTGTAAATGAAATGTCCTTAGCACTACCAGGGATTTTGGAATGTGTTACTGTTGAGATTAACCTAGACAAAACAAAAAATCTAATCATAAGCTGCATATATAGAACGCCGGGAACTTGCATTGAGACATTCAGAGATAAATTAGTCGAGCTGTACAATAATATTACTAGTAAGAAAATGGTAGCAATTTGTGGAGATTTCAATATTGATTTACTGAATCCACATCAACAAAATGTAGTTACAGAGTTCATGAACTCTATGTACAGCATGAGTCTATATCCCACAATAACACATCCCAGTAGAATCACAGTTCACTCTGCTACACTTATTGACAACCGGTTTGTCAATGTTTTCGATAAGAAAATAGAAAGTGGATTATTGATAAATGATATAAGTGACCACTTGCCAACCTTTGCACTTATCCATGGCCACACGGGGCCCAACGCAGAAAAAATTTCAAAATCGTTCAGACACAAATCACCAAATGCAATCAGTTCTCTTAAAGAGGACTTGCTGAAGCAAGACTGGACAGAAGTCTATGTATCAGATGTAAATGAAGCCTATGACACATTTATAAACATTGTAACCACTCTTTATGAAAAAAACTGCCCATTAGTAAAAAAAAAGCTTAAACACAAATTTGCTGATAAGCCATGGTTAACCAAAGGACTACAAAAGGCGTGTAAAAAGAAAAATTTATTATATAAAGCTTTCCTAAAGAAAAGAACAAAAGAAGCAGAGCAGCGGTATAAAACATACAAAAATAAGTTAACATATATAATAAGATGTAGTAAAAGAGACTATTACAGTAAAGAACTGGCGAAAAACAAAGACAATATTAAAAATACATGGACAATACTCAACAGTATCCTTGGAAATAAAAGCAGAAATACAAGCTACCCAACTAATATTCCAAAAAATAATAAAACGACTCAGAGTGTGAATATAGCTTCACCTGCAGATGAATTTAATAATTTTTTTGTTACCATTGGACCTAAACTGGCCCGAGAAATACTCACTACAGTGCCTAAAGGGGATACAATATGCAATAACACTGCTGTAAAAGACTCCATCTTCATAAAGAACACAGACGAAAGAGAGGTCATTGAAATTGTTAAATCGTTCAAAAGTAAAACATCTACTGGGGATTGTCACTTCCTTGTGGTAACGTATCGTCACTTCCTGTTTTGCTGTCTGCCTGTGTGGTTTGCTCTCCAGCCATTAGCTATGGCTACTAGCTCTCTTTCCTCTCCTCTGGTGTGCTCTCTCTGTCAGATGTTTAGCTACACCTCTGCCTCTTTTAGTGATAACGGTAAATGTAATAAATGTTGTCTTTTTGAGGCGCTCGAGGCGAGGTTGTCTGATTTGGAATCCCGGCTCCGCTGCATTGAAACACCGTCTGCGCCAGTTAATCTCGACGGACGCCCATTAGCTGCAGCGGAGCTAGCTAGCTTAGGCCCCCCTGTCAGCGGTCCCCCGGCTCTCCTCAGCAGCGAGGAGACTGGGTGGGTGACGGTGAGAAGGAAGCCTAGTCGCAAAGCCCCGGTTCACCACCAACCTGTTCACGTTTCTAATCGTTTTTCCCCGCTCAGCGACACACCCGCTGAGGAAAAAACTCTGATCATTGGCGACTCTGTAGTCAGAAACGTGAACCTAGAGACTCCAGCGGTCATAGTCAAATGCATTCCTGGGGCCAGAGCAGGCGACATCGAGTCAAATTTGAAAATGCTGGCTAAAAGTAACTGTAAATACTCCACAATTGTTATTCACGCCGGCATTAATGACATCCGTCTCCGGCAGTCGGAAGTCACGAAACTTGATGTAGAATCGGTGTGTGACTTTGCCAAAACAATGTCGGACTCTGTAGTATTCTCTGGGCCCCTCCCCAATCTGACCAGTGATGACATGTTTAGTCGCTCGTCATCCTTGAACCACTGGCTGTCTGTGTGGTGTCCTAAAAATGACGTGGGCTACATTGACAATTGGAGCTCTTTTTGGGGAAAACCTGGTCTTATGAGACGAGACAGCATTCATCCCACTTTGGATGGTGCTTCTCATTTATCTAACAATCTGGCATCTTTTTTATCCAAATTTCCAAAACCCTGACTACTCAGAGTTGGGACCAGGAAGCAGAGTCGCAGTCTTACACGCCTCTCTGCAGCTCCTCTTCATCCGCCACCCCTCAACTTAGCCCCTGTCTTCCCCATCAGAGAATCGTTGTCTGCTCCCTCCAAAGTGAATAAAAATATAATGTATAAGCATCCCAAAGTGATAAAGCAAAATATTGGTAAAACTCAAATTAAACATAAAGCCTCTAAATTGAATGATTTGGCCTCTGTTCCTCCTCATAATTTAAAAATTAAATGTGGTTTATTAAATATTAGGTCTCTAACTCCCAAGTCTCTGTTAGTCCATGATCTGTTAATTGATCATCAGATTGATTTTATATCCCTTACAGAGACTTGGTTAGGGCAAGAGGATTATGTTGGTTTAAATGAATCAACTCCCTCTGGTTATTTAAACTGTCAAAATCCCAGAAGTTCTGGTTGTGGAGGAGGAGTAGCAACAATTTACCATTCCAAATTACTAGTTAATGTAAAGCAAAAAACATGTTATAATTCCTTTGAGGGCCTGGTCCTCAGTATTGGGCACTTTAGCAATTTTAGGTTAAACCCAATTTTATTTGCCATAGTTTATCGTCCCCCATCAACCTACTCAGAATTTTTTTCTGAATTTGCTGATTTCTTAGCTGATTTAGTGCTGAAATCTGATAATAATTATAGTAGGGGACTTTAATATACACGTGGATGTAGATAGTGACTGCCTTAATGTGGCTTTTAATTCAATATTAGACTCGATTGGGTTTTCTCAGAAAGTAGGAAATTCTACTCATTACCTCCACCATACATTGGACCTTGTTCTGACATATGGCATAGAAATAGAAAATCTTGTAGTGTCTCCTCATAACCCTGTACTGTCAGACCATTGTCTGTTAACCTTTGATTTTACTATTTCTGACTATTTGGCTCCTAAAGAAAAATATTATTACAGTAGATGCCTCTCAGATGATGCTATTTCCAAATTTATGCAAATTGTTTCCTCTATGCCATGTGTCAACACAACGGAAATAAGCTATAGACAGCTTGCTCCTTCTGTAATTGATAACATGGTGGATAGTGTTTCAGCTTCTCTGCATCAGGCTCTAGACTTGGTGGCCCCCTTAAAAAAGAAAAAGTCTAATCAGAGATTTCTAACTCCTTGGTTCAACACAGAAACCCGTAGCTTAAAACAGAAGACTCGTCAATTAGAAAGAAAATGGCGCTCTACTAATTTAGATGAAATCTATTTAGCTTGGAGAAATCATCTTTTAATTTATAAAAAATCTCTAAGAAAAGCTAGAACAAGTTATTACTCTGCATTAATAGAAGAGAACAAGAATAATTCCAGGTTTCTTTTCAGTACTGTAGCCAGGTTGACAAAGAGTCAGGACTCTGTCAATCCTAGCATTCCCTTAGAGCTTACTAGTCAGGACTTTATGAACTTTTTCAATAATAAAATTTCATCCATCAAAGATAAAATCAATCAGATTCTTCCCACAGTTAACTTAAATACTGTAACTACTACAACTCCTTCTTTTGATGTCTGTCTTGAGGAGTTTACTCCAATCGACCTTTGTGAGTTAGACAAAATAGTTTCCTCATCCAAACCTTCAACTTGTCTTTTAGACCCTATTCCTACCAGGTTATTTAAAGAAGTCTTCCCACTTATTGGTAGCTTTATTCTTCATATAATCAATTCTTCATTAACTTTAGGCCATGTACCGCAGGCTTTTAAAACGGCTGTAATTAAACCCTTACTCAAAAAGCCAATGCTAGATCCAGGAGCTTTAGCTAACTATAGACCAATCTCTAATCTCCCTTTCATTTCAAAAATCTTAGAAAGAGTTGTTGCTACGCAATTATTTGACCACCTGCAGGGAAATGGTTTACTTGAAGAGTTTCAATCTGGGTTCAGAATCCATCGTAGTACTGAAACAGCCTTGCGAAGGTCACTAACGACCTCCTCATTGCATCTGATAATGGACTAGTTTCTGTACTTGTCCTTTTAGACCTTAGTGCAGCTTTTGATACTATCGATCATAATATTCTACTTGATAGAATAGAACACTATATTGGACTTAATGGAACTTCGTTGCAGTGGTTTAGATCTTATTTATCTGATAGGTTCCAGTTTGTTCATGTAAATAATGAGTTTTCTTTCAACTCAAAGCTTAGTCATGGAGTTCCACAGGGATCTGTGCTAAGCCCTACTCTTTTTAGTTTATATATGCTTCCATTAGGCAACATTATTAGAAAGCACTGTATACATTTTCATTGTTATGCAGATGACACACAATTATACCTGTCAATGAAGCCAGATGATAGTAATCAATTAGCCAAGTTAGAAGCCTGTCTTAAGGAAATCAAAGCTTGGATGACTTGTAATTTACTGCTATTAAATTCAGATAAGACTGAAGTCATTCTTGTTGGTCCAAAAAACCTTAGAAATTCCTTTCCAAATCAAACTTTCAGTTTGGATGCAGTTACTCTTTCTCTTAATAGCTCTGTGAGGAACCTTGGAGTTATTTTTGATCAGGATTTGTCCTTCAATTCACATATTAAATTTGTTTCTAAGACTGCCTTCTATCATTTGCGTAATATTGCCAAGATTAGGAGCATCTTGTCTCAGTGTGATGCTGAGAAGCTGATCCACGCTTTTGTTAGCTCGAGATTAGATTATTGTAATTCTTTATTATCAGGCTGTCCTAAAACATCTTTAAAAAGTCTTCAGCTGATCCAAAATGCTGCAGCAAGAGTTTTAACAGGTACTAGAAAGAGAGATCATATCTCTCTGGTTCTGGCCTCCCTTCATTGGCTTCCCATAGAGTTTAGAATTAAGTTTAAAATCCTTCTTCTTACTTACAAAGCTCTAAACAATCAGGCTCCTTTTTATTTAAAAGATTTGATACTACCGTATTATCCTAACAGAGCACTACGCTCCCAAAATGCAGGATTACTTGTAATACCTAGAATCTCCAAAAGTACAATGGGAGGCAGAGCCTTCAGTTATCAAGCTCCTCTCCTGTGGAATCAGCTGCCAATCTGGATTCGGGAGTCAGACTCGATCTCTGTTTTTAAGAATAGGGCTAAAACTTACCTTTTTGATATAGCCTACAATTAGGGAGGGATCATGTGTTTCTGAACCCTCCCTTAGTTATGCTGCTAATAGGTTTAGTCAGCCGGGGGACCTCCAGTAATGCACTGGGCTTCACTCCTTTCCTCACTCTCTATGAAATATTTTTTTTTGCTGGTCATTAACATTTGTTTGTTCTCTCCCATAGATTGAGTCCCCATCGTGCTGTTTGCTCTCTACATGTCTGTTCTTTTCTTCTTCTCTATCCCCTCACCCCCCAGCCAGTCGCAGCAGATGACTGCCCCTCCCTGAGCCTGGTTCTGCTGGAGGTTTCTTCCTGTTAAAAGGGAGTTTTTCCTCTCCACCGTCGCCAAGTGCTTGCTCACAGGGGATTGCCTGATTGCTGGGGTCTTTCTGCAACTGTGGGGGTTCCCCCCTACAGTTGATAGTGCTATGAGATGACTGTTGTTGTGAAATGGCGCTATATAAATAAAGTTGAATTGAATTGAATTGAATTACTGACTGTGATGGTATTGACATGCTACTAGTCAAAACTGTTATCGAATGCATAGTAAAACCACTGACGTATATCTGTAACCTGTCTCTCCAATCAGGTATATTTCCCAATGCAATGAAAATAGCTAAAGTAATTCCGATATACAAGACGGGCGACAGAGGGGAACTCTCAAACTATAGACCAATTTCACTATTGCCGCAATTTTCCAAGATACTTGAAAAAATATTCTATGAGAGAAGTGACAACTTCATACTGAAGAATGATTTATTATGTGAGCAGCAATATGGGTTCAGACACAAGAGGACAACTGCATATGCCCTAATGGAATTTACAGAAAAAATATCAACAGCCATTGGAAATAAAGAGTATTCAGTTGGAGTATTCCTAGATCTTAAAAAAGCATTTGATACAGTAGATCATAATTTATTATTAAAGAAACTACAAAATTGTGGTATTAGAGGGGTAGCACTGTCCTGGTTAAGTAGTTACTTAAAGAATAGATATCAGTATGTATGTGTTAGCAACAAAAACTCAGAGTTGCTGAAGGTCACCTGTGGAGTCCCACAGGGTTCAGTTCTGGGACCATTATTATTCAATATGTATATAAACGATATATGTAAAGTTTCAGAAAAAATGGACTTAATATTGTTTGCCGATGACACTAATCTGCTATGCAGTGGAAACAATTTGGAACAACTTCTGGGTACACTCGGAAAGGAATTAGGAAAGCTTAAACTGTGGTTTGATTCAAACAAATTAACGCTCAATTTAAGTAAGACAAAATTTATAGTCTTTAACAACCATCACAACAACCCAGTACCCAAACTCAGTGTAAATGGTGTAGAGATTGAAAGGGTATCTGAAACTAAATTTCTTGGAGTAAAAATTGATAACAAACTGTGTTGGAAGTCACATATTAATTATATTAAAGGTAAAATATCCAAATCAATTGCAATATTACACAGAGTGAAATATTTGCTGAATCAACCCACACTATACACCTTGTATCATTCATTAATACTCCCATACATGACATATTGTAATGAAGTATGGGGAAATACATATAAAACAAACATATATCCACTCTTTATGCTTCAAAAGAGAGCTATTAGAATAATAAACAAAGCAGCTTACAGGGAACCAACAAACCCACTTTTTCTTAAACAAAAAACACTCAAGTTGAAAGATCTGGTTGACTTTAAAACCGCAATAATAATGTTCAAAGTGAAGAATTTATCACTGCCCGCAAATATCCAAAAGTTGTTCCAAACAAGGGAGAAACGATATCACTTCAGAGGAACATGTATATTTCAAAAGCCTACAGTGAGAACAACCACCAAGCAACACTGTATTTCAGTACAAGGAGTCAGATTATGGAACGATTTTGGACCTGAACTAAAATCATGTACAACACTTGGACAATTTAAACAAAAACTAAAGGAAGAAATACTCCAAACATATTTACAAGACGACATGTCAACTCACATAAGGAGTGACATATCCAGCCTGTGTTGTGTTGTAGCTTAGTTTTTTGGGGTTTTTTTTCTGTGACATTTTGTCTTAGATTTGTTTTGAATAGTAACCGCTTAACTTAGCTTAGCTTAGTTTTCTTTTTCTTTTTTTTTTTTTCTCTCAGTCACATTTTGTCTTAGCTTTGTTTTAAATTGTAATCGCTCTTGTCTTGTTTTCTCTTTTTTCTCTTTTGAATTCTTGGATGGAATATGGGTGGGCAATATAAGCTGCGGCTTCAGCCATCACCCATTTCAGATAACTTATGTGGAATTGTATAGTAGAAGGAGTCTTTGTGTAATTTGACCTTGCTGTTATATTATACAGTTTCTTTTAACCTGTACTGTACTATCCGAAATAAATAAATTCATTCATTCATTCATTCATTCATCTCCTACAGCCTGTTGCTTTTCCTGTATGGTCACTTCAATACATATATATGTTTGATATGATATTGATATGATATTGATATGTAATATATATTACATATCAACTAAAAGCATATTATAAACCCATTTAAAGTTAGAGCTGTCCTCACTACCAACTTTTGGGGCTATGAATATTCTGTCAAATCTTTTTTCTCCCTTAATAAACTTCATCAGTGTTTTTATGTAGCACTGTGATATTTCTAATGTTACTTTTTTTGTGTGTGCAACTTTGTTGTCATAGTTTTACAGGTTTTCTTGTAAATCAGAGACATTTTTTTCTTGTAAATTTGCCTACTTTTTGTATAAAAATGCAGTATTTCTCCCATGTTTTTTTTTCTGCCTAAATTCACAGTTTCTCAAAAATGTAGCATTTTTCTCAAGTTTGCATTTTCTGTCATGGAAAATAAGCCCTTTTTCCTTATATATTTGCAAAATCATTTAAATTTCAGATTTTTTTTTTAATTTTTTTTTTTGACTATCATCAACTTCCTACTTTCTTCTTGTGAGTTTACACTATTTTCTCCTAAATTTGCATGCTTTTTTTTCTGGTAAATTTGGTAAAGGTAAATTTGTTATTTACTTTTTTTTTTTTTTTTTGGCGGGGGTGGGGGGTGCAAAAACCGGAATCCTAAATTTGAAAACGGAATGTCATTGTAAAAAAATTAAATGTCGAGATAATGAATCCAGAGTAAGTTTTTAATACCAGGATGATTTAGTCACAAATCTACTCACAGATTTGCTATTGTTTAATGAGTGAAACAGCACACCTAAGGTGTGGTGTGCTGTGTTCATAATGCCTCTGCAGGAAAGATAACTGTTACTTTTGTCATCGTGTAACTGACTAGATCACAGTAGTGTCCTTAGTTCATCTGCTTGGTAAGAAATAGCCACATGGTGGCAAGTGGTGACATCATAAATTAATGAAAAAAAACATTAGTCCTGTCAAAATTAATGTGTTAATCACCACAACTGATTAATAACAAAATAAAAATGAGTTAAGAATAGTGGTGATTAAGCCTCACTCAGCAGCTACATTAACCTCAGTTAATACTGATTGCTATTCAGAGGGAAGAAGGGCAAAAATATAGCATGAATTACATCATCCAGAATTGTCTATGAAGTACTTCTTTTAAACCATTTGAACATTAACTGAGCTTTTTTATATCAGAAGAAAGAATGTGGCAGCAGCAGAGTGAACCAAGAAGGAGAGGAGGTAAAGGTAACCAGAGAGGCACAGGAGGCACACATGACCAGGTAACAATAGTCAAAACTTGATTTCTGCCGGTGCTGAAATACTTAACACAAAATGGATATTAAGTAGGCCTGCTGCTTCATAGTGGCATGGACTCTTACAAAGCTGAATATAGATTTGGTAAATTAGGGAAATAATTTTTACAACTCTTACTAATATGGGAACACCTAAATAAAGGGGTAAATTCAACTTGTCCTTTTAGCAAAGTTAATGATTTTGTGCTCTTCCTCCACACTAGGATACATACTGTATACTGTCATTTTTTTTCTTAAAAAAAATCATTTTACTTTAAAAATGAAAAAGAGGACATTGAAGAAAACTGCTTGTATTGATGACCTGACAGTCCTATAATAAAAAGATTTTTTTTTTTTATTCCTTATATGGGCAGAAATCTCACCCCCCCCCCCCCCCCAATGTTTGAAACAAAGTTACACCCTTGGTTAAAACACTCCATGATGTGTAAAAATTCTGATGCAGTTTTGCAGGATACATCATCAACATGACCATTAAAATCCCCAATTATTAAAACTTTGTCTAGTTTTATTTCACTTCAGTGAACCTGTAACCACGTGACACCGATCCTCGGGGTAGGACCATTATACCAAATTAACCACATTTAATTTAATTAACCACATTTAATTTAATTTAAGAACCGCATTGAAGAACCGCATTCTTTCCTCCTGATATGGCAAGAGCTTATACCGATCTTGTTTAATATTAAGTTTGTGTGCTGTGTGGGCTGCCTTTGCTTGGTTACTCTGCGCGCTGTGTCATAAAATTGATGTGGTTTTCTGCTGAATGAGAGAAGGTTTTTGCAACGGCTGTATGCTGTGGTCTGCGCGGTTTGTGCTCGCCTGAGGAATATAATATACATTTTCCATCTTCTCAGCTAGAACTGTTGGCAAGTTAGTGGCATGAGGTATGTCTACCCTTACCTGGTTAAGGTTTGTGATGTGTTTTGTGCCTTCTCTTAAGGCAGAAGAACTGTTTTTACAGCATTACAGCACGCAATATGTTATCTGCTTGAGATATGTGATATAATTGTGCCTTTGTCAAGGAGGAATTACTTAACAGTTCATCACATCATGGAATTCATCGTTATTTCTGTATTGTCTCTTTTTTCTCGACTGACAGTCATCTTTAAAAAAAAATTTAAAAAAAAAAACGAAAAGGAGGCTGCTATGTCTGAATAACATGAGACCAGAGCTGTGTTGAAGTGAACACCGAACTAACTTTATTAAGGAACACAGCACAATAGATCCACTGGCCGTAGCCCGCTTGACGTCATCACCTCCAACCCCCTGGTACAAGCTACAGCAAGCCCCAAATGCCAAATCCCCACACAGCATCCCCTTACAAAACATGGAAACCCCCCATAAATAACTCACACATGAATGAATGAATGAATGAATGAATGAATCTTTATTTCAGATAGATTAAAAATACAGATTAAAAGAAACAGAATAATATAACAAAGGGGGAAAGAAAATCCAACAAGGTCAAATTAGACAATAACTCCTCTGATTATACAGTTCAACATAAGTTATCCGAAATAGGTGATGGCTGAAGCCGCAGCTTATATTGCCCACCCGTATTCCATTCAAGAATCCAAAAGAAAAACAAAACAAGAGCGATTACAATTCAGAACATAGCTAGGACAAAATGTGACAAAAAACTAAGCTACAACACAACTCAGACTGGATATGACAATCCTTATGTGATTTTACATGTCATCTTGTATATATGTTTGGAGTATTTCTTCTTTTAGTTTTTGTTTAAATTGTCCAAGCGTTGTACATGATTTTAATTCAGGTCCAAAATCGTTCCATAATCTGACTCCTTGCACTGAAACACAGTGTTGCTTGGTGGAAGTTCTCACTGAAGGTTTTTGAAATATACATGTTCCTCTGAAATGATATTGTTTCTCCCTTATTTGGAACAACTTTTGGATGTTTGCGGGCAGTGATAGATTCTTCACTTTAAACATTATTACTGCAGTTTTAAAATCAACCAGATCTTTCAACTTGAGAGCTTTTAATTTAAGAAAAAGTGGGTTTGTTGGTTCCCTGTAAGCAGCTTTGTTTATTATTCTAATAGCTCTCTTCTGAAGCATAAAGACTGGATATATGTTTGTTTTATATGTATTTCCCCACACTTCATTACAATATGTCATGTATGGGAGTATTAATGAATGATACAAGGTATATAGCGTGGGTTGATTCAGCAAATATTTCACTCTGTGTAGTATTGCAATTGATTTGGATATTTTACCTTTAATATAATTAATATGTGACTTCCAACACAGTTTATTATCAATTATTACTCCAAGAAATTTAGTTTCGGATACCATTTCAATCTCTACACCATTTACACTGAGTTTAGATACTAAGTTGTTGTGATGGTTGTTAAAAACTATAAATTTTGTCTTACTTAAATTGAGTGTTAATTTGTTTGAATAAAACCACAGTTTAAGCTTTCCTAATTCCTTTCTGAGTGTATCCAAAAGTTGCTCCAAATTGCTTCCACTGCATAATAGATTAGTGTCATCGGCAAACAATATTAAATGCATTTTTTCTGAAACTTTACATATATCATTTATATACATATTGAATAACAATGGCCCCAAAACTGAACCCTGTGGGACTCCACAAGAAACCTTCAGTAACTGTGAGTTTTTGTTACCAACACATATACACTGATATCTATTCTTTAAGTAACTACATAACCAGGACAGTGCTACCCCCCTAATACCACAAATTTGTAGTTTCTTTAATAATAAATTATGATCCACTGTATCAAATGCTTTTTTAAGATCCAGGAATACCCCAACTGAATACTCTTTATTTTCAACGGCAGTTGATATTTTTTCTATAAATTCCGTTAGAGCAAATGCAGTTGTCCTCTTGTGTCTGAACCCATATTGCTGCTCACACAATAAATTATTCTTCAGTATGAAGTTATCAATTCTCTCATAGAATATTTTTTCAAGTATCTTGGAAAATTGCGGCAATAGTGAAATTGGTCTATAGTTTGAGAATTCCCCTCTGTCACTCGTCTTGTATATCGGAATTACTTTAGCTATTTTCATTGCATTGGGAAATATACCTGTTTGGAGAGACAGGTTACAGATATACCGTATGTCAGTAGTTTCACTAAGCATTCAATAATAGTTTTGACTAAGAGCATGTCAATACCATCACAGTCCGTAGATGTTTTATTTTTAAACGATTTAACAATTTCAATGACCTCTCTCTCGTTTGTGTTCTTTATGAAAATGGAGTCTTTTATAGCAGTGTTTTTGCTTATTGTATCACCTGTAGGCGCCGTAATGGGTATTTCTCGAGCCAAATTAGGACCAATGTTAACAAAAAAGTTATTAAATTCATCTGCAGGTGAAGCTGCATTCACACTCTGAGTCGTTTTATTATTTTTTGAAAAATCGGTTGGGTAGCTTGTATTTCTGTTTTTATTTCCAAGAATATTGTTAAGTATTGTCCATGTATTTTTAATATTGTCTCTGTTTTTCTCCAGTCCTTTACTGTAATAGTCTCTTTTACTACATCTTATTATATATGTTAACTTATTTTTTTTGATGAACAGATTAACAGTCCCAGAGAACAGACACAGGCTCGGGAATAGATACAATTATCTTTATTGTATAGTGAGTGTGTGAGTGTGTGGGTGCGTGTCTATGGGTGTGAATGTCAGACATGACATCGTAGCTGGGGGTGAGCAGAGCGCCATACATCCTGGCAACCCTATGGACAGAGTAGAGACAACAGATGTTCGTGAAGCCTTCCAGAGGGAACGTATGTGAATGACTGGGGCTTACTGTTTAAAGGGATAGCGCTGAGCTCAGATTGGCCCGTAGGCTACAGCCAGGAGGACAGCACCTGCTGTCACAGTGCAGCTGGAGAGGTGAAGGACTTGGGAGATGAAGCGTGGCTTGGTCCACAGCCAGGAGTGAGAGGACTCCGCTGCCACAGAACTCCGCCTGTGCACAGGGTCCAGCGCAGAGAAAGGTGAGAGAATAATGGCTTACTTGTTATGAAGGAGAAGTACCTTTCAGGAGGTAGCGCCAGGAGACGAGGAAGACTTAGGAATGCCGGCAATGGCTAGACGATCCTTTGATGAAGGTGAAGATGAGAGCAGGACTCTTCAGCCTAAGGAGACAGACGGCTCCGTGCTGATCTGAAGGCAGCACGGGTTAAGTAGCCCAAGGGTGATGGAGAGCAGATGTGTGTGCAGCTGCGGGAGATAATGATGCAGAGCGAGACATCATAGTACCCCCCCCCCCCCAAGAGGCACCTCCCGGCACCCGATCCAGCCTACCTGGGTGTGTCCGGTGAAAGTCCCTGATCAGCTGTTTGTCCAACACGAAGGACGGACGCACCCAGGACCTCCATTCCGGGCCACACCCCTCCCAGTCCACCAGGTACTGCAGGCCGCGACCCCAACGGCGGACGTCCAGGATGGTGTTGACTTTCCACACCGGGTCGCCGTCGATCACCACTGGTGGAGGTGGAGACCTGGGAGGGGGACACAGAGGGCTGGGGAAAAAAAATGGCTTAATTTGGGAGACATGAAAGGTTGGACAAATACGGAGGGAGGGGGAGAGCTATTTGCACAGCCACAGGGTCAACAATCTGGGCTATGGTAAAGGGTCCGATGAACCAATGAGACAATTTCTTCTTTTCCGCCTTAAGGTTAATGTGCTGGGTAGACAGCCAAACTTGCTGGCCCACTCGGTAGGGTGGGGCTGGCCTCTTTCATCGGTTAGCGGTCTTGGTGCTGCAGTCTTGGTGTTGCGGTCTTGGTGTTGCAGTCTTGGCTCCGCCGTGCACCGAAGTGCAGTCTGGGTCGCTTTTCACAGCCAACGACAGCATCTCAGGTGGGCATGGATGGATGGCATGGCGATGTCCCCCTCATCCTTGAGGAACAGCGGGGGATTGTATCCCAGGGAGGCCTCAAAAGGAGAAATGCTGATCGCCGAGGACACTGTGGTATTGTGAGCATACTCGATTCAAGGGAGATGGGTGTCCCATGAAATACGATTCGCGGTGGCGACACAACGCAGCGCAGCCTCCATCTCCTGGTTCGCCCGCTCACACTGTCCATTACTCTGTGGGTGATAACCAGAGGACAGGCTCACTGTAGCCCCCAGAGCATTGCAGAATTACCTCCACACCCAGGACACAAATTGGGGACCCTGATCAGAAACGATGTCCACGGGGATCCTATGCAACCTCATGATGTGCTGGATGAGCAGGTCCACTGTGTCCTTTGCTGTAGGCAGCCCCTGCAGGGGAATAAAGTGGGCGGCCTTGGAGAATCGGTCGATGATCGTGAGGATGACAGTGTGATGATTGGAAGGTGGGAGGCCGGTGATGAAGTCCAAAGCAATGTGGGACCAGGGTCTGCCGGGAGTGGGAATAGGGTGGAGCAAACCAGTCGGAGAAGAGGAAGACATCTTGCTGGTGGCACAGTGGGGACAGGTGCGGATGTATTCGCGACGGCCCTCCAGAGCGACGGCCACCAGAACGTCCTCTGGAGAAGCTCCACCGTGCGAGCCCTCCCCGGATGGCAGGAGAGCCTGGAGGAGTGGGCCCAGTGAATCACCTTGACCCCAATGGAAGAAGGCACAAACAGCCTCCCTGCTGGCCCCCCGCCCAGGTCCGGTTCAGCCTCCTGCACCCTCAAGACCCTCTCCTTGTTGCCCCACGAGAGGGTGCCCATAATGCACGATGAGGGAAGAATGGGATGGTCCGACACCTCTGCGGCATCCGAGGCGAACTGTCTGGACAGCGCATCCGGCTTAGTATTCTTGGCTCCGGAGAGGTAGGTGATGTCATTAAAGCGTCCAAAGAACAGGGACCAGTGGGCCTGATGAGTGTTCAGGTGTTTGGCCGCCCTGAAATACTCCAAATTCTTGTGGTCCATCCAAACGATAAATGGCTGGGTGGCCCCCTCCAGCCAGTGATGCCACTCCTCCAGCGCGAGCTTAACCGCCAGGAGTTCCCTGTCACTGATGTCATAATTCTTCTCCACCGGGTACAGACAGCGGGAGAAAAACGCACAAGGACGGATCACACCATCTACTGGAGAGCGCTGGGACAGCACGGTTCCCACCCCCGAGTTCAAGGCGTCCACCTCTACCAGGCATTGAAGGGCGGGGTCCACCTGTGTCAGAATAGGAGAGGAAGAGAACTTAGGCTTGAGTTTAATGAACGCCGCTTCAGCCTCCTCCGTCCACCGGAAGGCCACCTTGGGGAATGTGAGACGAGTCAGAGGAAGAGCAACAATACTGTAATCTTTGACAAAGTGGCTGTAGAAGTTGGCAAACCCCAGGAATTGTTGGAGCTGCTTCCTGGAGGAAGGGGTGGGCCAATCTACCACCGCTCTTACTTTATCGGGATCAGGGATGATCTGATTATGGGAAATAAAGAAGCCAAGAAGCGACATTTTGGATGCATGGAATTTGCACTTCTCAACCTTCGCAAAGAGGTTGTTCTCCAAGAGCCACTGCAGTACCCACCTCATGTGCACCCGATGCTAGTCTAAAGACCGAGAAAAGATCAGGATGTCATCCAGGTACACAAAGACGAACGAGCCCAAAAAATCCCATAACACATCATTAATCAGGCGCTGGAAGACGGCAGGGGCGTTGGTCAACCCAAACGGCATTACCAAATACTCGAAATGCCCGCTAGGAGTCCAAAAGCCAGTCTTCCATTCGTCACCCTCCCGAATCCACGCTAGATGATATGCATTGCGGAGGTCCAGTTTGGTGAACCAGGAGGCCCCCTGGAGAGAGTCGAACACCGTGTCCATCAGGGGAAGAGTATACTTGTCTTTGATGGTAATGTCATTAAGGGCACAAAAATCAATGCACGGCCTCAGGGAGCAATCCTTCTTTCCAAAAAAAAAACAAAAAAAAAAACAGTCCCCACCACCGAGGACGAAGGACAGATGATGCCAGAGCTGAGCGACTCCTTGATATAGGTCTCCATCGCTTCCCGCTCCGGAGCAGACAGGCTGTAAAGGCGGCTCGACGGTAGCGGGGCTCCAGCCCGAAGATTAATGGCACAGTCATACGGGCGGTGGGGAGGAAGGGACAGCACTTGGGACTTACTAAAAATGGCCCCTAGATCATGATACTCCAGTGGTACCCTGGACAGATCGGGAGGGGGGGGGCAACGGGGGCAGTCAGGGGCATGGACAGCGAGCAAGCAGCAGATTGCAGGCAGGCACTGAGACAAAAAGAGCTCCATGAAACAACACTCCCAGAGCGCCAGTCAATGGTAGGGTTATGTAGCCAAAGCCAGGGGTAGCCCAGGATAATCAGAGAGGCTGAAACAGGTAGCACAAACAACCTGAGATCCTCCCGATGGTTCCCAGAAATGATGACTGACACCGAGGCGGTTTGTTTGGATACCACTGCCAGGGGGGCTTTCGACAGGGCAGTGATCTTGAGGGGGGTCTTCAGTGGTTGGCATGGAAGCTCCAGTCGGGTTGCCAGTTCCGCCGAGATGTAGCTCTGCTCAGCCCCCGAGTCAATCAAGGTGTGTGTGGTTATTTCTGTCTGATTGTGTATGAACCTAATGGGCAGTAGGAGTCCCCTTACTGTGACACACGGACTCCCTCTTTTGGCCGAATGGGGTAGGATGCTACCTCATGCTCCTCGCTGCCACAGTAGAGACAAAACCCTAGATCACGTCGGCACTGTTTCTCCTCTAATGGTAGCTTTGTCTTCCCTACTACCATAGGCTCCGGAACATCCGGTGAATCTAGGGAAGGCAGGGCCAATAGAGGGGACTGTAGGGAGCGGCGAAACTGAGCGCCAGAGCAACCGGCGGTCTTTCGCTCGGCTGCCCGCTCCCTCAGCCTGTTATCAAAGCTAATTGCTAAGGAAATTAGCTCAGTTAACCTTTCTGGTTTCTCTAAGAGGGCTAGCTTGTCCCGCAGGCTAGGCCTAAGACTCCTAATGAATATGTTACACAACGAGGCGTCCTCCAACCCCACCTCCACAGCCACCACCCGGAAATCGACAGCATAGTCCACTACAGACCTGCTACCCTGTCTTAGATTTAATAGCCGGGTGGTAAGCACACTGTCACGGTCGGAGTGGTCAAACACCTCGCTGAATTCACTGACGAACTGGTTGTAGGTTAAGTTAGCATAGCTTGCCCTAGCCATAACTGCATAAGCCCAGGCTAACGCTTGCACTTCCAGAAGGTTAGCTACGTAACCTATGCAGCTGTGATCTATAGGGAAGTCACTGGGCACACGCTGGAACACTATCTCGCACTGGAGTAAAAAACCCCTAGCCTCCCCTAGCTTACCACTAAAGCAAGAGGGATTGGGAACTGGCGTTAGGCGAGATGTGGAAGCTTGACTGGGTGGCGAGCTAGCAGGAGCAGAGGAGCTACTTGGAGCTGGTGGAAACGCCTGCAGCCCAGCTAGACAATCCAGCCGACTGTTAATTTGGACCAGCTGTGAAAGGATAACCTGTTGCTGGTAAGCTAACTGATCTACCCGAGCCTCTAGGTTGTTAACTCTGCACGTTAGCGCGCTGTCTGCTGGGTCACTTTGGCGGAGCCGTACTGACATGATTAACAGACCCAGAGAACAGACACAGGCTCGGGAATAGATACAATTATCTTTAGGTTGTATAGTGAGAGTCTGAGTGTGTGAGTGCGTGTATGTGTGTGTAAATGTCAGACATGACGTCGTAGCTGGGGGTGAGCAGAGCGCCATACGTCCTGGCAACCCTATGGACAGAGTAGAGACAACAGATGTTAGTGAAGCCCTCCAGAGGGAACGTATGTGAATGACTGGGGCTTACTGTTTGCAGGGGTAGTGGTGAGCTCAGGTTGGCCCGTAGGCTACAGCCAGGAGGACAGCACCTGCTGTCACGGTGCAGCTGGAGAGGTGAAGGACTCGGGAGGTGAAGGAGTCGGGAGATGAAGCGTGGCTTGGTCCGCCGCCAGGAGTGAGAGGATTCCGCTGCCACGGAACTCCGCCTGTGCACAGGGGACCAGAGCAGAGAAAGGTGAGAGAATAATGGCTTACTTGTTATGAAGGAGAAGTTTCTTCCAGGAGATAGAGCCAGGAGACGAGGAAGATTTAGGAATGTCGGCAATGGCTAGATGATCCTTTGATGAAGGCGAAGACGAGAGCAGGACTCTTCAGCCCAAGGAGACAGACGACTCCGGGCTGATCCAAAGGCAGCGCGGGTTAAGTAGCCCGAGGATGATGGAGAGCAGGTGTGTGCGCAGCTGCGGGGGATAATGATACAAAGCGAGCCATCGCAACACATACATATGTGGTGGACACCTAGAACACATGCAACATAGACAAAAAAAACCTTTTTTGAACACACAGAACAGCAAAACTAATCAGCTAAATGGGCACCTGGGTAGACTACCAGGACATCCTCCCATGTTGGGACAGATTATTCAGAATCAGAATCAGAATCAGAATGAGATTTATTGCCATTGTTCATGTAGTACACAAACTAGGAATTTGTCTCGGTGCAATGCTGCAACATTAAACATGGAGTAACACTAAAGATAAAAAACTATGCATGCAATTAAAGGTAGAATAAGAATAAGTAATACTAATCTATGCAATTTTTAAATATATTAACAAGCAGCAGATATTGTGGAGTTCCACATAGTGCAGTCGGTAGTGCAAAAAGAAAACAAGAGATAGTTGTCATGAGTCCGGTTGAGCTGCTGTACATAGTGCACGAGAGTCTAATAAGTCACTTAGTGTTCAGCAGTCTGATGGCAGAGGGGAAGAAGCTGTTCATGAAGAGGGAGGTTTTAGTCTGAATGGACCGAAGTCTTCTGCCTGAGGGGAGGGGGGCAAACAGTGCGTGTCCAGGGTGTGAAGGGTCGGCTATGATCCGACCTGCACGCCTCAGGGTCCTGGAGATGTACAGGTCCTGGAGGGATGGGAGCTTGCAGCCGATCACCTTCTCAGCAGCGCGCACAACACGCTGCAGTCTTAGTCTGTCCTTGGCGGTGGCTCCTGCGTACCACACGGTGATGGAGGTGGTGAGGATGGACTCGATGATGGCCGTGTAGAACTGCACCAACATCTTGGTGGGCAGCTTGAGCTTCCTCAGCTGCCGCAGGAAGAACATCCTCCACTGGGCCTTTTTGATGAGGGAGCTGATGGTCGGCTCCCACTTGAGGTCCCGGGTGATGGTGGTGCCCAGGAAGCGGAAGGAATCGGCAGTGGTGATGGGAAAGTCTATGAGGCTAAGGGGGAGCAGAGGGGTTGTGACTTTTCTGAAGTCCACGATCATCTCCACTGTCTTCAGAGCGTTCAGCTGCAGGTTGTTGTGGCTGCACCAGGACGCCAGCCGGGCCACCTCTCTCCTGTAGACGGACTCGTCGCCGTTGGAGATGAGCCCGATGAGGGTGGTGTCGTCCGCAAACTTGATCAGCTTGACAGACTGGTGGCTGGAGTTGCAGGAGTTGGTGTACAGGGAGATTCTGCCGCCCATTCCCAACATGCATTTACTAAAGCTACTTTCACGACATAGTCATCCAGGTGTTTGGGCCTCTGATGCATCCTAGTCAAGCGTCCCAACGTACACCAGTCCGCTCTGCTGTAGCTCCCGAACTCTGTACAGGCAATGACTTCCTGAGTCGGCTGGAGTGCCACCGGGACCCATCCGATAGCTCGAATGTGTCCCGGCCCCGCCGGCTAACGATTTGTAGGGGCCCTGTCCAGAAAGGCTGCAGTGTATGCATGCGGTTGGGATGTTTAATTCAGACCTGGTCCGACACCTCGAGTCCATGGGCCTTCACCCTGTGCTTCCTGTCGAACCATCGTTTCATCTTCTGCTGTTGGACAACGACCCAGTCTCGTGGAGGATCTGTGTCCCCCGGGGAAGGGGTCGTGGGTGACATCAGTCGGCCCAGGGGCAGGTGGAGTTCATGCCCCAGCATGAGTTTCATCGGGGAGCACCCTGTCGTGGCATGGGCCATTGCCCTGTAGTGGAGGAGTGTGCTCTGGAGGGCGTCAGGAAACATGAAGCCATCCACCAAATGAGCTCTCAACCCATTTTTCAGAGTCTTGTTGAAACGCTCTATGCCCCCATTGGCTTGGGGGTGACAGTATGTGGTTTTGATGTGTCCCACGCCCCTAACACCCAAAAACTCTTCAAAGCCCCCAGAGGTGAACTGTGGGCCATTGTCTGTAGTGATCGCATCCGGGACCCCCCATCTAGTGAACAGTGATGAGAGGAAACTTGTTACCACATCTGTTTTGACTGAATTAGTAGGCAACACCTCCGGCCATTTAGAGAACATATCATAGACCACAAGCAAAAACCGGCTGTTTGGGGGGCTGTATGCAGTTCACCACTGACATCTAATTGAATGTGCTTCCAGGGGCCCTCTGGGTATCGTAATGGTCGCGGGGGGGGGGGGGGGGTTGCCGGTCTTTCCACTCTCCAAGCACGGGACACAGTTCTTTACCATGGTTTCAATGTCCTTTTCAATACTAGGCAACCAAACTAAACTCTGCAATGCTGTTTCACCCTGACAATGCCCAGGTGAACCTCGTGGAGCATCGCCAGAACTCATGATCTCAGACACCGGGATCAACGTGCAGTTTCCCCTTGCCACACACACAACGTTCCACCAGCTCAGTTTGTCCCTAAACCAGTGAAAAGGTGCCAGCTCGGCCTGTACTTTTGTGGGCCAACCCTCCCTGATGACCGAGCACAGCTGTGACAACATGGGGTCCCATTCCGATCCTGTCTGGAGCTCCCTGAAGGAGTCCGTGCAGCGTGTTGCCAAGATCCACCTCTGTGGAGCTGTCACCATCGTCGTCTGGTTGTGGGGTGTTGACTGTGGCATGGGACAGGAGGTCTGCCATTGCATTCTCTTTTCCAGGGGTGAACTGGGTAGTAAAGTTGTAGGCTCTCAGCAGTTCTGTCCATCTGTGGATCTGTAGGGGCCTGTCGTCTCCAGAGTGTTGTCAGCACCCGGTGATCCGTTCGCAGGGTGAAGTGGCTTCCGTAGAGATAAATGTGCAACCGTCCACACGCCCAGACACAGCTGAGCACCTCCCTCTCACCCACGGCATATTTCTGTTCAGCCCCTGAAAGCGACCTCAACACAAACACCACTGGGCACTCAGTACCGTCTTGCACCTGAGAGATAACTGCCCCCACCACCGAACCAGGTCACAAAAGTCGGCCATTTTTGATCAAAGTGAGCCAACACTGGAGGGGAGGTGAGTTGGAACTTCAGTCTAGCGACCACCGCTGGACAGACTGGGATCCACTGCAATGGTGCATCCTGTATCAGAAGAGCCAGGAGTGATTTGATTGTCTCTGAATAACGGGGAATAAAACATCTGTAAAAGTTCACCATGTCCAAGAACAAGGAAATTTGTGCAGGTGTCGTGGGATCCGGGAGACGCAGGACCACCTCCACGTTCGAGTGCAGGGGCCTCAGATCCTTGGCTGCCAGCCGCAATCCCACAAACTCAATGGAATCCACTGCGAAGATGCACTTTTCCCCGTTCAACGTGAACCTGTGCTCCAGCAGCACCTCCATCGCTTGTCTCAAACGACTGTTGTGTTCTCCCCGCGACGCGCCGTGAACCATGATGTTGTCCAGGTACATCACTACACCCTTGGGGACGGCCAGAATCATGGACATGATCTTCTGAAAGCAACTAGGCACTGAGCTCAGACCAAAAGGCATGCAGGTGTACCTGAAAATGCCTATGTGGGTCACAAACACTGTCAGGTTCCTGCTGGCTGGGTGAAGGGGCACCTGTAGGTAACCTTGGCAAAGATCCAACTTTGTGAATACCCTTGAGCTGCTGAATGTTACAGTGAGTTCTTCCATCATGGGGAGCGGATATTTGTCCGGCACAATCGCCTTATTCACCATCCTAAGGTCAATACACAGCCAGATGCCGCCCGTCTTCTTCCTGGCCATGTTCGATATCCAGGGTGAAGCGTCCACCCTCTCGATGATGCCAGCGTTGAGCAGTCTGTTTAGTTCCTCCGTGACATCGTCCTGCAGAGGGAGGGGAAGCCGCCATAATGGTTGGATTTTCAGTGTCACGCTTGGGTTGATGAGCGGGCGGTGGTAGAATGCCTTAATACATCAAAGGCCCACGAACAACACCAGACATGCCATTCGGGGGACACTGTCAGCACCGTTAAGGAATATGGGACATACTGAATAGTATAATCAAGAATGGCTCCAGACATTCACACTATACAGAGTTTTTTTGTTGTTAATGATAAGGATGCGTATAATATGGATGTTGTAGTAAATAGTTTTAACAATTTTTTGTCAATGTTGGTCCAGATCTGACAGAAAAAATTCCTGCCTAATGTATAACTAGGACAATCTCTGATGAGCTGATAAACAGGAATCCAAATTCAATGTTTCTTAATTCTGTGGATGGAAAAGAGGTGATTGATATCGTTATGAAGTGTAAAAACAAAAAGTCAACGGATTGTGGTGACATTGATATGATCCATCCATCCATCCATCTTCTTCTGCTTAATCCTTTTTGGGTCGCGCCTATCCCAGCATCTTTGGGCGAGAGGCAGGGTCCACCCTGGACAGATCGCCAGTCTATCGCAGGGCCAACAAGGAGAGACAGACAACCATTCACTCTCACAGTCATACCTAAGGACAATTTAGAATCCCCAGTTTGATGCCAATTAACCTAACTTGCATGATTTTGGCATGTGGGAGGAAACTGGAGAAAACGGTGAAAAAGGTAATTGATGGGATTTCCAAGCCATTAACCTATATATTTAACTTATCATTTCAAACTGGTATTTTCCCTGATAAAATGAAAACAGCTAAAGCCATTCCACTGTACAAATCTGGCAACAAGCATCATTTCACGAATTATAGACCTGTTTCACTTCTTCCACAGTTTTCCAAAATTCTTGAAAAACTTTTCAATAGCCGTGTGGACAAATTCATAGATAAACATAATTTAATCACTGACAGTCAGTACTATGGGTTCAGATCAAAGAGATCCACATCACTTGCATTATTAGATACTGTACAATAGAGGATATAACAAATTCCATTGATCAGAAAAAATATGCTGTTGGACTATTCATCAATTTTAAAAAAAGCATTTAGATATTGACGCGGGCAGTGAAGATGGCTGCTTAGGTGAGGAGCACCGCAGTGCAGACAGCCTTTTTTTCTTCTACAAGGGCGTTTTTCTCTTGTTTCCTCAGCTGAAACTATTAATACTACTAGACTTTGCATTGAGACTGGATTTGTGGAGAACAGGATTAAAATGCCAACGCAACAACAGAAACTTAATCTTCGCCCCAAAGCCGGTGCTAGCAAGGAAAATCTGGCTAAAGCTGGTGATAGCACAACGAGCCCTCCTCCCTCTCCGCCACCTTCAACAGGTGCAGGTGTTGCCAAAGACCAAATGGCGGAAGACATCTCTAAGATCTATGCACTGTTGAAAGAAATATCGGAGAGGCAAGACGCTAAACTTAACTCTATTGAGGTGTCAACGAGGGCGGTGGACACCAAGTTAACGGAGTTAGCCACCCGGCTGGGAGACGTGGAGTCTCGCATCGCTTTTCTTGAGGATGCCAATGTAGCTCTGGATGCTAATCCCCCCGCAACCCGGACACAAGTGGAAGATTTACTTCTGAAGCTGGTCAACTTGGAAAATAGATCACACCGAAACAATCTACGCTTTGTCGGCTTTCCAGAAAACTGTGAAAAATCCGATGCCCTTACCTTCATGCGCAAAACTATCCCAGATCTGCTGAAAATGGAGTTCCCTGGAGGGCTGGAAATTGACCGTGCGCATCGGAGCCTTGCCAGACGCAGACCTGATGGCCAGCCACCCAGGGCTATCCTGATTCGACTTCTGCACTTCCAGGATAGGGAGCGTATTGTGGAGGCAGCGCGCGGGATGGGAAAGCTGGATTGGAATGGTCATCACATCATGATTTTCCCGGATTATTCCAGACGAGTATCCGAGATGAGGGCAGCGTTCAAGCAGTGTAAACACCTGCTGCACCAGAAGAAGATTGCATTCTTTCTCAGGTATCCTGCAGTTCTTGTTGTGAAGTTGGCAAGTGATAAACAGGAGTTCACTGACCCTAAGAAAGCATTGAACCTGATTCTTTCACTACCGTGAGACATCGATGAACAATGGTATGAATATATGCTATATGTTTATTTGTTATATATTTTTGACGGAAGATTTGTTGCAGTATTAATGTAAGGTTCCATTTTTTTTTACTGCCCATGCTGTATTATCTGTAGGCATGAGGCGGCTGCAATGTTGCGGCTCTCCCTAAGTTTATTGCACTGTTCACAGTCACGGTCCTAGAGTTTTTTATTTTCTTTTTTTTGGTTGGTGCTATTTTTGTGCACCGATGGGTGACATTGGTTTTAGGTCACCGTTTATGTTACTTTATGATTAAGTGGTTTTCGTTTCTTTTTTTTTTGTATTTTTAATTTTTATTGTGTTTGTCTTTTGCCCAGTGAGGGGGTTTTTGGTGGAGAGTTGCTGGATATTTTGGATGGTAATATGTACCGTTTATGATGTCGGCTAATTGTCAGACCTATCTTAACCTCATTACTTGGAATGTTAAAGGCCTTAACCACCCAATTAAGAGGAAAAAAATGTTGGCGTTTATTAAATCAAAAAAAGTGGATGTAGCATTGCTTCAGGAGACCCACCTCACTAAAACAGAATCTAAAAAACTCTGTCGGGACTGGGTGGGCCATGGGTTTTCGTCTTGCGGTAATAGCCAGAGCAGGGGGGTGGCAATCCTTTTTCATAAACATTTGCAGTTCAAGTGTCTAAAAGAGGTTAGTGATGATGATGGATGACTCCTTATAATTCTTATAGAAATTCAGGGCCATAGGATGATACTCGCTAATGTTTATGCACCAAATATAGTTGATTGTGCATTTTTTGCACAACTGGAACACGAATTAAGCGAAATGGGTAATTATCCCATTTTAGTAGGCGGGGATTTTAATCAGGTCATGGACAACATTTTAGATCGGAGCACCCCCTCACAGCGTTCATCTAAATCTGGCTCTACATTGAAAGACATCTGCAATGCAATTGGTTTGGTAGACGTGTGGCGGCTTTTTAATCCGTCCACAAGGGATTACACTTTTTATTCCACTGCTCATAATGTGTTTTCCAGGACTGATTACTTTTTAATGTCAAAATTTTCTGTTTTTTCTGTAAATTCGAGCTTCATTGGTAGCATAATACTATCAGATCATGCCCCTGTTTTTTTACATATAATCCCGCCTTGTCAGTTAAAAAAAAATTCTAGATGGAGGCTTAATTCAAGCTTTCTTCTTAATCCAGATTTTGTGTCCTCTTTGAAAGCAGAGATTTCCTTATATCTTGAGACAAATTGGGATTCTGCTCCCTCTGCCAGTGTTGCTTGGGAGGCTTTTAAGGCATTTATTAGGGGACATATTATTCAATATGCTTCTTTTAAAAAGAAAACTAACATTGCTAAACAGATTGATTTGGAGAGGAGAATAGCCATATTAGAGACTTCATTCAAACAAGACACAAATTTAGTAAATTTGTCACCCCTTCTGAAGCTTAAGTATGAGCTGAATTCAATTCTAACACAAAAAGTTGAATTTTCCCTATTTCGCCTTAGGCATAAACAATTCGAGGAGGGGGACAAAGCTGGCAAAATGCTGGCTAGATATATTAAAATGAAAGAAGCTCGGTGTACTATATCTGCTATTAGGACACAGGATGGTACTCTGGTGTCAGACTTAAATGAAATTAATGGTGCTTTCAGAGAATTTTACACTTTGCTTTATTCTTCTGAAATGGAGGCTGGATCTCAAGAGATCTATGCATTTTTGTCATCCCTGTCTTTGCCCTCCCTAACGAAGGATCAAATAGACTTACTTGACGCCCCAATTACTAAAGAGGAAATTGTGAAAGTTATTAAGAGCCTCCCGACTGGAAAGGCACCGGGCCCTGATGGGTTCACTGTAGAATTTTACAGGGCCTGTGTTGATGAGCTTTCTCCTTTACTTTTAGAAATGTTTGCGGAATCTTTTGAACAAGGCCGTCTGCCCCCTTCTTTAACAGAGGCTTTCATTTCGCTTATTTTAAAAAGCAATAAAGATCCGTTAGAGTGTAAGAATTATAGACCAATTAGTCTTATAAACTGTGACTGTAAAATTCTCTCCAAAATTTTGGCATTAAGATTACATAAAGTAATGATATCTCTTATAAATCCTGATCAGGTGGGTTTTATTCGTTCCGATTTATTGATATCATATGGTCAGTTCAAAATGATCCCTCACTTGCACTCCTCTCTCCAGTGGCAGCCCTCTCCCTGGATGCTGAAAAAGCATTTGACAGGGTTGAGTGGCAGTATCTCTTTGCGACTCTAGAGACTTTTGGATTTGGTTCAAAGTTTCTTTCTTGGATTAAATTACTATATAATGAACCTAGAGCTTCAGTGATATCAAATCGAGTTACATCACAGCCTTTTAGACTTTATAGGGGTACGCGCCAGGGCTCCCCTTTAAGTCTCCTGCTTTTTGCTTTGGCATTAGAACCATTAGCTGTTGCTATCCGCAAAGACGGCAATTTTCCAGGTATTCAGGTCCATGGCAGTACCCATAAGATAATGTTGTATGCTGATGATGCATTGGTACTGATTACACAACCTCAAAAATCAATTCCAGCTCTCCTTAAAATTATTAACCAATTTTCACGTTTGTCTGGTTATAGAGTTAACTGGATAAAATCAGAAATTCTCCCTCTAACATCTTATTGCCCTAAAACACTGTTTACATTTGGTCAAAATATAGGCTTCTCTTGGCCAAAATTAGGAATTAAATATCTTGGCATCCTGTTTCCTCACACTTTATCGGATCTGATTCAGATTAATTTTGAGCCTTTGCTCGAAAAATTTAAAATAGACATAGAAAGGTGGTCACCTCTTTTTTTGTCTCTCTGGGGCAAGGTCAATGTTATTAAGATGATTTGTGCACCCCGATTTAATTACCTTCTGCAATCTCTTCCTCTTAGGATCCCAGTTGGTTATTTTCGACAATTTGATAGGTTGTGCAATAAGTTTTTATGGAATGGTAAGCGCCCTAGATTAAAGTTAAAAAGATTACAGAAGTCTACAGATGCAGGAGGTTTGGGGGTCCCAAATTTAGTTTTATATCATTACACTTTTAGTCTTAGACATTTGATTCATTGGGCTCTCCCCCCTGAGAGAGCTCCCCCTTGGTTTTATTTGGAGAGTTACCTGAGCAGCCCTCTTCCCTTAGTACATCTAATCACAATCGAACTTTCTTCTGAATTTCAGTCGCATCCTATTGTATCCTTTTTACAATACGTTTGGAAGAGAGTTGCTTCTATACTAGAGTTTAGCTCTCATCTTCATTCTATGGCTTCTATTTGGCTTAACCCAAGTCTCCATATTGGAAAATCCCCATTTATGTGGAAAATCTGGGTGAAAAAGGACATCTTGATGTTAAAAGATCTATATGAAGGGGGAGCTCTCAAATCATTTGATGTTTTACGGGCACAGTATGGACTACCACAGAATCAGTTTTGGAAATATTTACAACTTCGACATCTGCTGTGTCAAGTCTTTGGATCTACAACTACCTCTCTTCCTGATGTAGATTGGCTCATCCAGGCTTTGAGTCCCTGTGGTAAAAGATCTAAGGCCTCAAATTTTTATTTAATGCTCCTTAAGAGCTCAAATAAAGATTCTTCATTCCTTAAACACGTATGGGAAAAAGATCTGAATTCACAATTTACTGATGTTGAATTGGCAAATATTTTAAAGAATGGGAAGAAAGTGTCTAGGGAATTGAAAACCAGACTTGTTCAATTTAAAATTTTGAATCGATTTTACTGGACACCTCGTAAAATGTTGAGAGCGAATCTCATTCATTCTTCAAGCTGCTGGAGATGTCTACAGGGGGAGGGGACATTAATCCATATGATCTGGAGTTGTCCGGTAATACAGGACTTTTGGTTGCAGATCCATAGACATATTATGACAATTGTTAAGCAAGAAGTGCCATTTACTCAGAGACTTTTTGTCCTTGGGGATCCATCAACGATTCAGGACCCAATCTCGGATGCCGAGTGGATTCAGACTGCTCTGATGGTGGGCCGAAAGCTGATCACTTCTTACTGGAAATCTTCCTCTGCCCCATCTGTAGCTCAATGGCTCAGGGAGTTGGGCCAGCTTGCTGCACTAGAATGCCTTTCATATAAACTTTTGGACAGGATGGACAGCTTCTACAATAAGTGGGGATCCTACCTTACCTTTATAGGTGTTGTAGATTAAGCCAATCATCTTAAGAGTATTAGGGTGGAAATGGAATGTTTTATCCTCTCACTGGGTATATTTGTTTTTTTTTTGTTTTTTTTATGTTTTTTTGTGTTTTTGTTTGTTTGTTTGTTGTTTGTTTGCTTTATTTTCTAAATTGAAAACCCAATAAAATTCAAATTACAAAACAAAGCATTTAGATAGATAGATAGATAGATAGATAGATAGAGCCTTTAATGTCATTGCATAAAAAACACAACAAAACTGCACATGCCCCCTCCCACATAAAAACTACGAACAACACTCGATCCATACACATCAACAACTACCATAGCAAAACACACAGGACATAACATATCAGCATTAAAAAGAGCATTAAAAAGTGACAAAAAAGTGCAGTCATCTTTGTGTCTAGTTAGCAGAAGGCATTAGAAAGACACATTTAAGAATAAAGATAAAAATTTCTTTCCCTGTCAGGTGTAATGTGCTAGTGACTATGATGTGTATTGGTGATTTAAAAAGTAAATGGCTTTTGGAAAGAAACTGTTAATGAATCTAGTGGAGTGCGATTTAATTGGCCTGTATCGCCTCCCTGAGGGCAAAAGAGTAAAAGGGTGATGACCGGGGTGAGAAATGTCTGTACTGATGATCCTGGCTCTTGTATGATAACGGGTGTTAGCAATGTCCTGGAGTGATGGAAGAGGGCAGCCAATGACTTTTTCCGCAGTTCTTACAACTCTCTGTAGTGTTGTTTTGTCTGCAACAGAGCAGCCTGCATACCAAGACGTGATGCAGTATGTTAAGATGCTTTCAACAGCAGAGCGGTAAAGGGTCATCAGCAGCCTCTTACAAAGGTTGTTTCTTATTAAAATCCTGAGGAAGTGGATACGTTGCCAGGCCTTCTTAACGATAGCTGTGGTATTTGTGGTCCAGGAAAGGGTGTCTGTGATATGTCTACCAAGAAATTTATAGCTGTGCACTATTTCCACACAGTCACCATTGATAAAAATGGGGGATGGGTCAGCTCTGCGTTTCCTAGAAGTCCAATATGATTTCTTTAGTTTTCTTTGTATTTAAAATCAGATTGTTTGCAGAGCACCACAGAGACAGATTTTGAACCTCATCACGGTAGACGGACTCATCCTCCTCTGAGATGAGTCCCACCACAGTTGAGTCATCTGCAAACTTAATAATGCGGTTGGACGGATGAATAGGTGTGCAATCAGAGGTGTACAAACAATACAAAAGTGGGCTCAGCATACAGCCCTGCAGGGAGTCGGTGCTGAGAGTAATGGTAGAGGAAAGGTGAGGGCCAAGTCTAACAGTTTGGGGGCGGTTTGAGAGAAAGTCCATAATCCAGGAGCAGAGCTGTGTGTGAAGACCAAGGTGAACCAGTTTCCTAATCAGAATATGTGGTGTAATAGTATTAAATGCAGAGCTATAATCGACGAAGAGCATCCGGACGTATGAGTTCTTGTGTTCTAGATGTTCCAGAGCTGAGTGGAGAGCGATGGTGATGGCATCCTCCGTTGACCTGTTTTCTCTGTAGGCGAATGAAAGGGGTCAAAGGTCGCGGGTAGTCTGGTTTTGATGTGCCTCAGTACAAGTCTCTCCAAGCATTTTGTGACAATAGAGGTGAGAGCAATGGGTCTGTAATCATTTAAACAGTCCACAGCATGCTTTTTGGGGACAGGGATTATGACAGCTGATTTGAGGCAGGGTGGGACAGTGGCTTGTGACAGAGACAGATTAAAGATTTTTGTGAACACCGGGGCAAGCTCAAAGGCACAGGCTTTGAGTACCTTTCCAAGTACGCCATCCGGACCAGTCGCCTTCCTTGGATTCACAGATCTGAACACTTTCCTCACCTCATACTCCTGTACAGACAGCACCTGGATGTCAGTGTCAGGAAGAGATGAGTATGGTAATGATCTGGTCTTTTCTTCAAAGCGTGCAAAAAAGCAGTTTAGCTCCTCTGCCAACGATGCCCTGGTGTCGGAGATGATGGATGTGCTGCCCTTGAAGTTGGTGATCTGCTGCACTCCCTGCCACATCCACCTTGTGTTGTTGTTGTTTGTGAGATGCTCCTCGATTCTCCTCTTGTAGGTCCGTTTGGCCTCTTTAATGCCTCTTTTCAGGTCAGCTCTTGTTACTGCATATAAGGCCCTGTCACCTAATTTAAAAGCCATGTCACGAGCTCTGAGAAGGTTGCAAATATGTCCTGTCATCCAGGGTTTCTGATTAGGATAAACCTGGATGTTTTTCTTAATTGTAACATTTTCTGTACAGCATGAAATGTAGAATAACGCCGTCTGTGTATATTCTTCTAGGTCATGGTGTTCAAATAAGTCCCAATTTGTCTCAGCAAAACAGTTTTGCAATTTAGGGAGAGCGTCTGCATCCCAGATGTTAACAATTTTTGTGGTGGGCTTTATTTTCCTCCTAAGAGGGGCATAGGCTGGTACCAAGAGCAGGGAAGTATGGTCAGACAGACCAAGATGTGACAGGGGTACTGCTCTATAGGCATGCTTGATGTTTGAATACACCCGATCAAGTGTATTCCCTCCTCTGGTGGAATATTTCACGTTGGGTGAAATTGGGGAGAACAGTCCTTAAACATGCCTGGTTAAAGTCTCCAGCAATAATATGTACTCCCTCAAGGTAAGCCCTCTGATGTTTGTTTACAGTGTCATACAAGTGGCTGAGAGCAGTGCTAACCTTAGCATCAGGTGGAATGTAGACAGCTGTAATAACCACGTTTGATAGCTCTCTAGGCAGATAGAAGGGTCTGTGTGTAACTGACAAAATCTCTATATCCGGTAAACAGTAACTGTCAATAACCCGGCTCTGTGAGCACCAGTCAGTATGGACATAGATACATAGTCCTCCACCTCTGTTCTTACCAGAGTCTCCATTGCGGTCCTGCCGGTGTAGCATGCGCGCTGCTAGCTGGACGGCGGCATCGGGAATCGTCGGGTGTAGCCACGTCTCTGTGACTATGAGGACACAACAGTCTCAAACAGAGTGATTTGCAGCAAGCAGAAGCTCCATATCATCCATTTTGTTCACGATGGATCTGGTGTTTGAGAGAAAAATGCTCGGAAGCGGTGGTTTGTGGGGCCGTTTCCGCAGCTTGGCTAACAGGCCCGCCCGGCAGCCCCGCTTTTGCTTCCTCTCTCTACGCCAACGGCGCCACTTGATACTCCTGATAACAATCCACGAAGAGCTGTGGGGTCTCGTAATGTCCACGGGAATGTTGTGCGCCCGCTGAAAGTCAGCCGTAATATCCACCCTGGCTTGTAGTCCATAAGTTATCAGCTCCTGTCGACTGTATATAAACTTTGCTTGCAAGCCTCAAGCACACAAACAAGCAAACACACAACCACCATACTGGGGAGCAAAGAGCCGCTGCACTAGTGTGTGCCACCATCTTGAAAAAAAAAAATATTTGACACAATAAATCACGATATATTAGCAAGAAAATTGGAAAGATGTGGTATCAGAGGGGTTGTGTTGCAATGGATAAAGAGTTATTTGAACAATAGGAGACAGTTTGTGAGTTTTGGTAAATGGTGCTCTTTATGTTTGGATATTGTCAGTGGTGTCCCCAAGGGGTCAGTGTTGGGTCCAAAACTGTTCACTCTTTATAGCAATGACATTTGTAAAGTGTCACAAAAATTAAAACTGGTTTTGTTTGCTGATGATACGAACATTTTCTGTGCAGGAGAAGATCTACAGCAATTACTGGATGACATAAACATAGAAATGGAAAAACTGAAGATGTGGTTTGACACAAACAAGTTATCACTAAACTTAGGCAAAACAAAAATGATGCTATTTGGCAACTGTAGAACAAAAATACAAATTGGTGGAACAGATATTGAAAGAGTCAATGAAATCAAATTGCTTGGGGTGATAATTGATGATAAAATTAACTGGAAACAGCATATAAAACATTTAAACTCAAAAATATAAGATGAGATAAGATAATATAAGATAAGATAAGATAAGATAAGATAAGCCTTTATTAGTCCCACAATGGGGAAATTCCAGGATTGCAACAGCACAGGGATAGCAACACTCAGAGCAACAATCAAGAAGACAAGAAAAACAAGAGCAACGAATATACATACACTACCATTCAAAAGTTTGGGGTCACTTAGAAATTTCCTTATTTTTGAAAGAAAAGCACTTTTTTTCAATGAAGATAACTTTAAACTAATCAGAAATACACTCTGTACATTGCTAATGTGGTAAATGACTATTCTAGCTGCAAATGTCTGGTTTTTGGTGCAACATCTTCATAGGTGTATAGAGGCCCATTTCCAGCAACTATCACTCCAGTGTTCTAATGGTACAATGTGTTTGCTCATTGTGTCAGAAGGCTAATGGATGATTAGAAAACCCTTGTGCAATCATGTTAGGTTTGCAATGCTGTAATTGCTGCAAATGGAGGATTCTTTGACGAAAGCAATGTTTGAAGGAAAAAATTATTATTTCAAATACAAATCTTTATTTCTAACCTTATCAATGTCTTGACTATATTTTCTATTCATTTTACAACTCATGGTGGTAAATAAGTGTGACTTTTCATGGAAAACACAAAATAATTGTCTGAGGTGACCCCAAATTTTTGAACGGTAGTGTATGTACATATAAATATACAGTATAATATATAAACACACAATGCGGAGCATCGTCACTAGATGGAATACATATATAAATATATATATACACACAGTGCGGAGCATTGTAGCTAGATGGAATAAACAGCATAACCGTCTACTTAGTTATCCTACATAGTATGAATATCTACCCATACATATTGTCACCATCCGTAGCGACTGACATTGTCCTAGTTGTATATATACTGGAGGGGACCATTGTGTAAGTCTATTGCGTCTTTTGCATTCAATACTATTAGGTCGTCACGTTTTTTTGCTATCTCTGCGAGCAGCCCTGCTTAGGTTACACAGTCTGACAGCCGTAGGTAGGAAGGACCTGCGAAACCTCTCGGTTGCGCACCTAGGATGACGTAGTCTGCTGCTAAATGAGCTCCTCAGTGCGTTCAGTATGTCCTGCATAGGGTGGAACTTGGACTCCAGCAGAGATGACAGTTTAGCCACCATCCTTCTCTCTCCCATCTCCTCCACTGGGTCAAGGCGCTGCCCCAGGACAGAGCTAGCTTTCTTGATCAGTTTGTTCAGTCTCTTCCTATCGGCTGCTGTAATGCCGTTGCCCCAGCAGACCACTCCAAAAGTGATGGCTGATGCCACCACCGTGTTGTAGAATGTCTTCAGCAGCGCCCCTTGTACAGCAAAAGACCTGAGTCTCCTCAGTAGGAACAGCCTGCACTGTCCCTTCTTGTAGAGTGCGTCGGTATTGTGTGACCAGTCTAGTTTATTGTTCAAATGAACACCCAGGTACTTGTAGGATGTCACCATCTCAATGTCTGTTGCCTGTATGTTTACTGGTGCTGTGAGGAGTTGTTCTTGCCTGTGGCAGTCCACCACCAGCTCCTTAGTTTTCCTCGCGTTGATCTGGAGGCAGTTCCGATGGCACCAGTCCACGAAGTCCTGGATAAGTCCTCTGTACTCAGCTTCATCTCCGTTGGAGATGAGGCCGACCATCGCAGAGTCGTCAGAGAACTTCTGTAGATGGCAGTGTGTTGTGTTGTGTGAGAAGTCCGCAGTATAAAGGGTGAACAGGAAGGGAGCCAAAACCGTTCCCTTGGGGGGCCCCCGTGCTACCAATGATCGTGTCAGACACACAGTCCCAGGTTCTCACAAACTGTGGCCGGTTAGTGAGGTAGTCCAGGATCCATGATGACAGGTGCTGGTCCACCCCTGCGCACAGCAGCTTGTCCTTCAGGATCATCGGTTGGATGGTGTTGAAAGCACTGGAGAAGTCAAAGAACATGATCCTCACCGCATTCCTGGGCTTCTCCAGGTGGGACAGAGAACGGTGAAGGAGGAAGATCACTGCATCATCCACCCCAATGCCATGCTGGTAGGCGAACTGGAGTGGATCCATCTCTGGTCCCACCAGGGGGCGGAGGTGAGCAAGGAGCAGTCTCTCCAGGGTCTTCATCATGTGGGACGTCAGGGCCACTGGTTTATAGCTGTTCAGGCCTTTGGGGCGGGAAGTCTTTGGTTCAGGTACCACACAAGATGTTTTCCACAACTGTGGTACCCTCCCCAGCTTCAGGCTCAGGTTGAAGATGTACGTCACAATCCCACACAGCTGGTCTGCACAGGACTTGAGGAGCTTTGCGCTGATGCCGTCCGGTCCCGACGCTTTCCTCACCTTGATCTTCCTCAGCTCCGTCCTCACCTGGGTCTTAGTGAGGGTCATGTTGGGGGGGCTGTGTGTTGGGAGTGGGGGGGTGTTGGTGGAGTGGGGTGTGGGCAGCAGGACTCAATGTCTTATATCAAGAACGATTGCAATTTTAAACAAAGCAAAACATGTTCTGGATCACAGACCACTCCACATTCTCTACAGATCATTTTTTTCACCATACTTCAGCTGCTGTGCCCAGGTTTGGGGCAATAATTACAGAAGCACACTAAAGCCACTAATTATTCTACAAAAAACAGCAAAAAGAATTATTCGTAAAGCTGGTTATGGGGATCACACAAATCCATTGTTCTTGCAGTCAAATATATTAAAATTTTTGGGCCAAGTAAAATACCAAACTGGACAAATCATGTTTTGACCTAAAAATAATCAACTTCCAAAAAATATGTTAGGCCTGTTTACAGAAAGGAAAGGCATTTACAATTTAAGAGGATTATTTAATTTTAAAACAGTAAATGTAAGAACAACCAGGAAATGTTTCTGTGTATCCATCTGTGGAGTGAAATTCTGGAACAGTCTAGGTGATGAACTGAAGCAATGTCCAAACATAAAACAATTTAAAAGGATGTACTGTGGAGAGAGGAATAACCAGGCAGAATGGTCCAGATCATATCAGGCTTTATTCATCTCTCTCTCTCACATTTCTCTAGAAACACAAGCAACAAAAGAGTAACAGATCTCAGGAACCTCTGTTCTTAAATCATACCACTTGGTCAGCCTTCTCTGTGTGCTGCATTAACATCAAAGCCTTTGTAATTCCCATTCTCTTTGTCACTGTTCACATCAACACACCATCTCCGCATCCACACACAACCCCCCCATGATGAATCCTTTTTGTCTTTTAAGTCTTAGTGTAAATATACTGAGAGGGATTCCCACACCATAAAAAAAAAAGATCTTTGCAAAGTATGAGGATGAAAGTGTTTGAACAAAATTGCATTTCTGAATAATGTGTATTAAATGTATGTATTTTTATTTTCTATGATTTAATTTAAATGATATATTGTGGAGAATGTGGAAATGACGACGCTGAGTTTATCTCACAAGTAAGGTTTATTCCATTCTCCAACATCATCAAAACAGAAAGAGAGAGAATCCCCCGACATCTGTCCCTTTTATACCCCAGGACATCAAAGCACACAGTCACATTGTCTTTTAACCCCAATTCACAATGCATCTTCTTCCAAGTCATCTCACCTCCACCTAAAGTCACTGGTGGTCAGGAAATCCCTCAAGGTCATCTCTTTGCATACAAAAGGTCACATTTCACATCCTCCCGTTATCTCCTAGGAGGTTCAGTCCTTTTGTTCCTCTGAGACGTGAAGCATACAATAAGCATACAGTAATATACATGTGAAGCATATGAAACCCACATATGTGTCCCACATGACCCCCCCCCCCAAACATCTAAGATGGAACAACGTAATAACAGTTTGCATGTCATAATAAAATCACTACACATCAGTCCACATGCTGCTTGGGCCTCAGTCTTCTCCTGTATTTGCTGAAAGCAGGCTTTACCACCTCCGCGGCGCCCTCCTGCTGGGGAGCTGCTGTCTGAGGATGAGAACTGTTAGTCAATCTCTGTGGGTGTTCTGGGGAATGCTCTCTAGGGTGTCTGCCGCGCCGAGGAGCCTTAGCCAACTGCACACCTTCGTCAGCCACCACAAAAGCGGGTTTGAGCCTGATTATGCCAATCATTTCTTTTCTGCCCCCCAAATCTAGCAAAAAATGCTTATCCCCTGTTTCTAGCACTCTATATGGTCCATCATAAGGTGGGCGTAACAGTGGGCGATGGGCATCGTGTCTGACAAAAACAAACTCCACATTTTTTAAAGCCTTAGGCACAAAAACGCTCGGAAAACTGTGGTGAACGGGGCCAGGTAGCGTGCTCGAGTCCGTCCTACTCTGTAACCGCTGAGCTGGGGAGCACTCTGGCGCAGGATTATCTGGGAGAAATTCCCCGGGCAGCCGAAGTGGCTGTGCGAAAACTAGCTCAGCTGGGGAGGCTTCTAAATCCTCTTTAGGTGCAGAACGCAACCCCAATAAAACCCATGGTAGCCTGTCCACCCAATTTGCATCCGTAAGCGACGCTCTGAGGGCGGCCTTCAATGACCTGTGAAAACGTTCGCATAACCCGTTAGCCTGCGGATTGTACACGGTCGTGCGGTGGATCGTTGCCCCCAGGCTGTGGGCCATCGCTGACCAAAGTTCGGAAACAAATTGAGGGCCTCTGTCGGACGTAATGTCTGACGGGACTCCAAAACGCGCTACCCATGCCATTAAAAATGCGCGTGCCACCAACTCGGCTGTGGTTGATGACAGTGGGACCACTTCCGGCCAGCGCGTGGTGTGGTCTACCATTGTCAGAAGATGTGTGCGCCACTGTGAGGGCGGGAGGGGGCCTACGAGGTCCACGTGAACATGATCAAACCTCTTAGCCGGAATGTGAAATGGCTCCAAGGGAGCTCTCATGTGTTTGTGTACCTTGACCCGTTGACAAGCCATGCAGGCTGCCGCCCACTCTCTAACTTGTTTGCGCAGGCTCGGCCATACAAATTTCTCTCCCACCATTTTGACCGACGCACGCACTCCCGGGTGCACCAGAGAATGGATTGAGTCAAAAACGCGGCGCCGCCACGTGGCCGGTACCACAGGACGCGGTCGCCCAGTGGAGACATCGCAGATTAGGGGGGGCATACCGTCTTGCAGCACCCTGTTCTCCAGCCTTAACCCTGTTGGTCCAGACTGGAGCGCGCGCACTTCTGCGTCGCTAACCCGATCTGCGGCCATGGCTGCAAAATCTACCCCTACGTGGGCTGGAGCCGCAACGGCGCGAGAGAGGCAGTCTGCCACTACATTAAGTTTACCCGCCACATGCTGGATATCGGTAGTAAACTCCGAAATCACGGCCAGCTGTCTCTGCTGCCGGCCCGACCAAGGTTCTGAAATCTTGGCCATCGTGAAAGTCAGCGGCTTGTGGTCAACGAACGCGGTGAAACGGCGTCCCTCCAGCCAGAACTGGAAGTGGCGAATGGCCAAGTGGAGAGCTAACAACTCCCTGTCGAATGCGCTGAATTTTCGTTCACTATCGCGCAAGGTCCTGCTGAAAAAGGCGAGCGGTTGCCAGGCTCCGGCTACATACTGTTCCACGACCGCCCCTATGGCCACATCTGACGCGTCAGTAGTGAGTGCCATGCGGGCCGTTGGGACTGGATGTGCTAACAACGCAGTGTTTGCCAGGGCTGTTTTGACTTCAGAAAATGTGTGCTCTCGCTCCGGAGACCGTTCGATTTTATTTGTGGGTTTTTGTTTTTTTAGTGCAGCATACAATGGTTGCATGAGCTGCGCTGCGCGGGGGAGGAAACGGTTATAAAAATTCACCATTCCCAAAAACTCCTGTAATGCTTTGACCGTTTGTGGCTGGGGAAAATTTGTTACTGCGCGCACTTTGTCAGGCAGAGGAACCGTTCCTTCTGGAGAGACGCGATGCCCCAAAAAGTCAATCTGCGTCACCCCGAACTGACACTTCGCTGGGTTGATTATTAACCCGTGCTCTGCCAACCTCCTGAAAACTGCCGTGAGGTGGTTTTCGTGTTCGTCTTCGGACGCGCTGGCTACCAATATGTCGTCCAGGTAGACGAACACGAAGGGGGCATCGCGCAACACCGCGTCCATCATGCGTTGGAACGTCTGCATCGCGCCTTTAAGCCCAAACGGCATGCGCAAAAACTCGAATAGCCCGAATGGAGTTATTACCGCTGTTTTGGGTATGTCCTCAGCGCACACTGGGACCTGGTGGTAACCGCGTACCAAGTCTATTTTAGAAAAAATGCGCGCCCCCGCCAAATGAACTGAAAAATCTTGGATGTGCGGGATCGGGTAGCGGTCGTGCGCTGTAGCGTTGTTCAACCTGCGGAAATCACCACAAGGTTGCCACGAGCCATCAGCTTTCGGGACCATGTGAAGCGGTGAAGCCCATGGGCTTTTCGAACGCCTGATGATGCCCAACTTTTCCAGGTTGGCGAACTCCTCGCGCGCTATGGTCAGTTTAGCTGAATCCAAGCGCCGAGCTTTTGCAAAAATGGGTGGTCCGGTGTTAGTAATAAAATGTTCCACCCCATGTTTAGCCACGGTCGCCGAAAATGTTGAGACCGTGAGTGCTGGGAACTGATTGAGCAGTGTGTGGAACTTACCACCTGCAGCTGTGACGTTGGCTTGTGCTGTTGGCGGGGCCACTCGAGCTGTACAGGGAATAGAATAAAAAGAGAGTGCATTAACCAGGTGTCTGTTAGCAAGATCAACCAACAAACCATGTGAGCACAAAAAATCAGCCCCTAACATGTTGAAATTGACTGCAGCTATGACGAAAGTCCACTCGAATGTACGGCCGTGTAGGGACAGAAGCAACGTCCTCTCACCGAAGGTCTTAATTGCCGAGCCGTTCGCTGCTGACACCCTGGGACCACTGGAAGACGCCAGCCGGTCAGCGGAGGAAGGTGTGATGAAACTCAGCTGGGAGCCTGTGTCCACGAGGAAATGCCTCCCCGAGCGCGCATCCCTCAAGTAGAGCAGCTTGTTCTCCTCTCCGAGGGCAGCAGCTGCTACCGACCCCCAGTCTTGGCATTTCCCGAGCGCTTGAAATGGCACAGTGGTATACATTTGCGTGCCCTCTCTGCGAAGCGGCGATGGTAGAAACAAAGGACGTCATCTGCTCCATGTTTCCTGGCCCCTGCCGCCGCAGTCGTCAGTGAGTCTGGTACTGCAGCCTCTGGCCCCCTGCCGAGCTCCGCTGCCGCGGCCGTGGCCGCGCACCGTTTATTGGCAGTGACGAGTCGCTGCGCCTCCTGGCCCAGCTCACGGTAGTCTCGTCGGGCCAAAAGTGGTGAACTGGCCAGGGTCACTCTCACCGCTGACGGTAGGGTCCTGAGGAAAAGGTGGGTGAAGATGAAGTGATCATCGTCAGAGTCTTTCAACCTCAACAGCTTCTCCATCAGGTCCGCAGGCCTGTCGCTTTCAAATTCAGTCAGCGCCAGGAGCCCCTCTGCTCGCTCCTCCACCAAGGGGGTGAAGTAACGGATGAGTGCAGCCTTCAACGCGCTGTACTTGTCGCTGTCCGGCGGCTGGTTGATCAGGCTCTCCACCTGCTGGGCTGTGTGGTTGTCCAGCTTTGCAACCACATGGTAGAACTTTGTGTCGTCTACCGAAATCCTCCGGAGGTTGAACTGCGCCTTGACCGTGTTAAACCAGGAGCGCGGATTGTTCTGCCAGAAGTCTGGTAGCTGAACTGTGGCTGCATTCATTTGGTTGGCTCCTGACGAGTCTGGCTCGGGAGAATTTCTTCCACTCATGATACGTCTTAGGATCACCAGTGTGGAGAATGTGGAAATGACGACGCTGAGTTTATCTCACAAGTCAGGTTTATTCCTTTCTCCAACATCATCAAAAACAGAAAGAGAGAGAATCCCCCAACATCTGTCCCTTTTATACCCCAGGACATCAAAGCACACAATCACACTGTCTTTAATCCCAAGTCACAATGCATCTTCTTCCAGGTCTTCTCACCTCCACCTAAAGTCACTGGTGGTCAGGAAATCCCTCAAGGTCATCTCTTTGCATACAAAAGGCCACATTTCACATCTTCCTGTTATCTCCTAGGAGGTTCAGTCCTTTTGTTCCTCTGAGACGTGAAGCATACAATAAGCATACAGTAATATACATGTGAAGCATATGAAACCCACATATGTGTCCCACAATATATATACACTACCGTTCAAAAGTTTGGGGTCACCCAGACAATTATTTTGTGTTTTCCATGAAAAGTCACACTTATTTACCACCATGAGTTGTAAAATGAATAGAAAATATAGTCAAGACATTGACAAGGTTAGAAATAATGATTTGTATTTGAAATAATAATTTTTTCCTTCAAACTTTGCTTTCGTCAAAGCATCCTCCATTTGCAGCAATTACAGCATTGCAGACCTAACATGACTGCACAAGGGTTTTCTAATCATCCATTGGCCTTCTGACGCAATGAGCAAACACATTGTACCATTAGAACACTGGAGTGATAGTTGCTGGAAATGGGCCTCTATACACCTATGTAGATATTGCACCAAAAACCAGACATTTGCAGCTAGAATAGTCATTTACCACATTAGCAATGTATAGAGTGTATTTCTGATTAGTTTAAAGTTATCTTCATTGAAAAAAAGTGTTTTTCTTTCAAAAATAAGGAAATTTCTAAGTGACCCCAAACTTTTGAATGGTAGTGTATATTGTGTAGTGTATGGCTAGGAAGCAAATGAATGGAAATCAATGATTTGTGGAGAAGGGGTGGGATTAACTAAGTTTAGACTTCTTCCCACTCCTTTTCGGATATGTACGTGAATTATGTGCACGGAGCCCTCTGGGTCCATGATGGAGAATCCCAGTTCACCCAGCAGGTCGATTCTCAGCAAGTTGGCCCCCTGGCGCGAAACCTGGAAGGTGAATGCAGGAACAATCTTTACCCCACATTTCACCAAGAAGCTGACCATGCTTGCCATTTCAAGTTCAGCATGACCATACCCAAACATTTTCACTGCCCCTGCATTGATGGCTTTGCCCGAGAAAAGTCTTTTCAATGTAGCCATACTTAGTATGGACTTACCAGCTGCTGAGTCCTCCATAAGCAGCACATCAACTCCGTCTAGCTGCAAGAAGTACCTCTTTAACGGTCCCTTCTTTGTGCCCACCACACACACCTGTGTCATGCGTTCGGGCTCCACCGCCGATGGTTTAGTAGTGGTGGTGCAGACCCTGGCCCAGTGATTAGGATGGCTGCAGTTATAGCACTTCTTCCCTCTGGTGGGACAGGTGGATGAGCCCGCCCGGTGACAAGGGAAACCACAGCCGTCGCACAGACCATTAGGCCCCGCTCCTGCCTGTTCCACAGTCCGCCGCCTTTTGGGAGTCCACCCTGAAGTGTTAGCTACGTTGCTAGTAGCCAGACTTGGAGGGAAAACTTGGGTGGCTAGGTTAATTTCAGCTAGCACTGGCAGGCCCAGCTGGGCAGTGGACTCTATCCGCCTAGTCAGTTCAACCACTTTTTCCAGCACGAGGACGTCGGTAGTCAGCATTAGCTTGTCTTTTAACCACTTGTCACTCGTACTGTGTTCTAGCTTGTCCTGAACTAGCTCCTCCTCAATCGGCCCAAAGGTGCACTCTCTTGCTAGTCTACGGAGTTCCATAATAAAGCACTGGGTGGACTCACTAGCTCGTTGTCGGCGGTCGAAGAATTCATATCTTCGCGCCGTAATGTTGGAATGGTCCCTAAAGAAATAATCCATTAAGTCCAAACATTCCTTCAGTGAGCCCTTGCCACCCAGCGCAAACAATATCCGTTGGCCCTCCTCACCGAGGCAGTGAACAAGTATGCTCCTCCGTCTCACTTCGTCGGTGCCGCTCAGGCCAGCCGTGGCAACATACACCTCGAACGTCTCCCGCCAGCAGCACCATGGTATAGTTGGCATACCCAGAGATTGTAAAAATGGAGGTGATGGTTTAATGCACACTCCCATGGTTTATTCTCGTCGCCATCATTTTATGTCTGAATAACATGAGACCAGAGCCATGTTGAATTGAACACCGAACTAACTTTATTAAGGAACACAACACAATATATCCACTGACCATAGCCCGCCTGACGTCATCACCCCCAACCCCCCGGTACAGGTTACAGCAAGTCCCAAATGCCAAATCCCCACACAACAGGGACAACTTCTTTGTCTTGGTACTGAGCGTTCCTGTGCTTGGTGCATTCTCACCACTTTTTTTGAAGGAGTGGTACTGCATTCAGATGGGAACTGAAATCTGATATTTCAGTGTCGTCTTTGACTAGCACGCTTGTACCTCATGGAACAGCCCTTTGGCCTGTTTATGATGATGACGATAACAACAACAACAACAACAATAATAATAATAATAATAATAATAATAATAATAACTGTCTTGTTTTCTCTCCTATTGTTTTCCTGGAGGAGTAATAGCTTCTGCAGGAATGAAGGAGAAGAAAATGGCTATTCCTCCAGCCTTTAGTTGCTCCAGTTTAAATCATGGAGGCCAACAGGAGGCGGAAGCGGATTGAAGAAAGTCAGCTGCACTGCCCATGGGTGGACTTCATGCAGATGCAGTTGGAGGAGATGCATTAGACCATTGAACATATGGTGGCAGATCAATGCGTAAGACCATTGAACATATGGCGGCAAAGCAGTGCGTAAGACCACTGGCAAATCAACATCACCTTTGAGTATGCAACTCAAGCTCCTGGATGTGCCCCGGGACCACATCTTGATGCTTTGTCTCGTGTGGCCTCTAATAACTTGGGTAAGACCACTGGCGCCATCTTTCCAAGATGGCGTCCACAGTGGTCGCCATGGTGCTTCGCTGCGCCCTTTGTTTGTTTTTGTTTGTCAGTTGTGTGTCTGCTTGCTCTTATACCCGTGAAGAACTTCTAAATATCAGGACTTTCACTCCCACGGACCTATTCCCAGTTTTTTTAGCTCCTGCCGCCGATCTGGTTCATTGCTTGGCTCGAAAAGTGAGACGGCGAAAGAGAGGAAGACGAGCGGGTGCTCTCGTCCGGCTTCGCAGGAGAGGCACGCGCACGGCGTTGCCTGGCATATTTCTGTCCAATACCAACTCTCTCTCTAACAAGGTAGATGAACTGAGACTGCTGATGCGTTTTAAGGACCTCTCTTCCTCGGCTGCCCTCTGTTTCACCGAGACCTGGCTCAGGAAAAACACACTGGACAGCGCGTTGCGCCTCAAGGGATTTCAGCTGTTTCGTGCTGATCGTGACACAGAGCTCTCCGGCAAGACCACAGGAGGCGGAGTCTGCTTTTACATCAACAGCAGCTGGTGCTCTGATGTAACGGTAATTTCCAAACACTGTTCTCCCGCCCTGGAATTTCTTTTTATTAACTGCAAGCCATTTTATTCCCCGCGGGAGTTTGCCTCATTCATCCTCGCCGCTGTGTACGTCCCTCCCGACGCGGACACGCGCGAAGCTCAGCGCGTGCTCGCGGATCACATCCAACACACGGAGTGGATTTTTCCAGACTCTCTGGTTATTGTGGTTGGCGACTTTAACCAGAGCAATCTGAGCCACGATCTCCCCCGCTACAAACAGTTTATTAAATGCCCCACCAGAGGAATAAACACGCTGGATCACTGTTACACCACAGTGAAAGACGCATATCGCGCTGTTCCCCGCGCTGCGCTGGGATTATCTGATCACGTGATGGTCCACCTCATTCCCACATACAGACAGAGACTGAAGCTCACTAAATCTTGGACTTGTCACTCTTCATGTTAGAGGGTGACCTTGCTCACCCACATCTAATGTCTGTGTTTCTTCGAAAGGTAGCTAAAAATATTAGACTTTCAGCTAACACTTTGACAACGAGTCTGCCTTCACCGCTTCTTGCCCCTGTTTCAGATGTCACAAAGTTATTCCTCATTGCCACTCAAAGAACAATGATGACTCCCCATGCTCGCTCAGTCTTCCAGAACAAAGGTCTCAAGCACCCTCTGAGTAAGACCTCTGTGGAACCATGGTTTAGTCCAAATAAACCAATTCAATTCGAACCTCCTTGAATTAACTCAATATTGCTTAACCTAAACATCTACCTCAGATAAGCAATACATTTTTGTTTTGCATTCTTTGTTTTGACTTTTATTTTTCTTTATTTTTAGAATTTTTAAAAGTTATATGCATGCTTATATACAAACCTATATTTTTATATATAGCTCTTGCACTCCATTTTGATTTTTGTACCCATTCAAACTATTTTTTTTTTTTTACAACTATGATAGCTATTTCATCGTGAACCAAAATTCCTACCTCAGGTATGTAAGACTATGCACCTATTTTTGTAGCTAGAATTTTTGAGTCATTTCAAGACCTATGCCTTAGCTTACTACTCCAAGTCAATTTTATAATCTACATTTGTCCATATTCAAATTATTTTTTTTTGAAATTCATGGAAGTCCTTCCAGCAAACCAAAGTCAAAGATCTGTACTTAGTAATAGATACAGTTTGCATGCTAGTGTGTATGGACATCACACAAACCTTTTAACCCAGTATTTAGGTCAAGTGTTGCCAAGGAGACGAAGCTGCCATGGATGTGTACCGACGCTGACCGATGCTCACCATCGCTACAAAGGGGGGAACTGTAGCATCATCGTCCTCCTCAAAACCAAGACAAGATCACTTCTCTCCAGTTTACAGGAATTTCAATTTATTCATTACACAGGAATATCACCTTTCTGCCTTCTCAGGAATATCACTGGCTTTTTGCTGACTCATGCAGGCTTCTTCCAGACCTGACCAAAGATGCTTGCTTTCCCAGGACCCCAATGTAAACAATTGCCGCTTGCAGAGATTGTAAGGATCAGAGTTTGCTTTTAAAGGCTCAAAGGAACATAAAACTCAGGAGACCAGACCTCTCAACATGAACACTGCATTTGATAACGTACCTTTTCACAGGAAACCAATGTTTTTAAAAGAGTCATAAACCACTTAATCTGACAGTTTTATAGCCTATGCTGTCCAGGCCTTCGCCAGATACTAAGGAAATCATCTACAGCTCAACAGTACCTCCTAGCGGATACCTACGGAATGTGTTTTCAGTACGTAGGATGACTTTTAATTTGTTCTAAATATTAAGTTTCTTTCAGCTTATCCTGGATCCTAAGGACACTGAAAATCATCCCCCTTATCACCAACCATGGTTTGCTGCATGTTCTGCTGTTCTAATCTTGATCTAAATGTGAATGCATGTATTATAATTATGTATAAGAAATGTTATATTCATGAGTGTTATTGGAGTAATGGTATAAATGCATGATCACCATATATTAGCCAAGTCATGTAATTTAGTTAGATTTTATATTGAGCATTTATCTTATAAGAACTGACTGTTGATTTTTCCCTCTGAAAATTCATGGGATGGTGTCTCCATTTGGTTGGCTGCTCTCAAACAAAGAAATGTTTTCACATTGGATAACAGCCATTTCAAACTGATTCTGAAAGAGTAGATTGGTCGTTTGACGACTGACCTCATCAGTTTTACGACCCGGCGAGGTAACTTTAAAAGACAGAAGTTAGATTTGAGTACACTTGAAAAAAAAAGACAGAAAAAAAACAGGGTTAACAGTTGAGACACAGTACAGTTAAGAGTTTTAAAAAAAGTCAGAGATCAGACAACAGGCAGGAAGATTAGCTAGAAATAGAATTAAGAATTAGAGGAACTAAATTAAGATTAAAGAAGCAGAATAGTAATCTAGATCTCAGAAGATTTTATTCCACCGTTTCGAGGCCCTGTGAAGTTTTATTTTATTCTCTGTGTGTTTGTCAAATCTTTTCTTATATTCTGGAAACTGAGGAGAAACCATTTTTCTTTAGAGCTCGTCCCTTTTTAGAGAATCAAATTCTCAAACTTTTTCTTTCACCTCAGAAGCCATTCTTATCCTAGTAAATGTTTTTCTAACACTTTTTTTTTTAATGACTTTTCACGCCATTAAAGTGGACCTTTAATTTGCCTAGTTAAAGAGAACAGAGACTGAGAAGATTTTCCTTCAGTTTTGGGTCGATCCAGCTACAAGAGACCCCAAATTTGGATTCTTTTCCCAAGGACTTTTCACACCGCCCTGAGACAAAACCACCCACGGCTGCAAATGTCTCTTTGAAGGGCCACCCAGCTGAGTTATCGCCCCACGGCTGTGAGTGAGGATAGCAGCCGCTTCCTCCCGACGTCCGAGCTTCAAAAAAAACCCCAGCGGTACCGACGAGCGGGATTTGGACCTACGGCCGTGTGTGAGTGAGACTTATTCCTCCTATTTCTGGGTTAAAACGTGATGTCCTAACAATTAAATTACAATTGAATATGGCCCGTATTTCAGGGCTCAATTAGTCTCAGCCACAGGATAGGACTGTAAACTGAACGAAAACTTTAAGTCATTTTTAAGTAACTGCCCTTAAAATTTTGTAGATTAATTCAGGAGTCATTTTTAGATAATTAGCTTATGAATTTTCCCCATAAAATTGCGTTGTTTTGTTAAAACATTCCAGTCTCACCGTTGAAACATAAGTCTGTTTCTCCTTGGTTCTACAGAGGTGTAATGCTGGATTTTATGTTCAGGAACTCAATATCAGTTGATGTGATATTTTACGCTGTCATCATCTGAATCTGTTTATTCATCATTTGAACGCCATGCCATGTAACCTGAATGATTTTAATAAACGAGTGAATAAGAGCAGTTGAAGCGTTTTCCTTTCGCATATACAGGTTTCCTAATCACGGCAGGACAAAAACTCACTGAAACTTTGAGACTGATTCATTAAGCAATTTAAGGTACAAAATTAATTAAAACTAAAGTTAATTTTATTGTCCTTAGGACTGGTGCCCCTTTTACGAGTGCTTTTATTTAATTTAGCTGGTGTAGAAGTGATGGTTCAACTCCGCCCCTTTCACACCCACTATTAAATAAAATAAATAATTCCTGTACCTTATGACAAATAATTTTATAGGCTCTTCATCCTACATTATTAATGGTGACCCGTTTGTGAGGCCTCTGTAATTGGGAAACATATATGCAAAAGGAAAATTCATTGAAATCATAATTTGTTCCTGCAAATATTGATCCACTATTTGGCGAGTCTGTGTGTTTGTTTGAGACTGAGGCCTGCATCTCTCCTCCTGCCTGTGTGTGTCTGCTGTGTTTATTTACCTAACCCCCGCTGGTGGTTGATAGCTGCAAAGGGGGGTGAGTGATTCGCCCACTAAAAAGTCAACAGTTTTTGATGCATGCAAAGAAGTTTAAACAGTATTATTATATGCTGGATTAAGAAACAAAGGCCTAGAGCGACAGAAACGTGAAGAAAACCGTCCTGTCTCTCGCCAGTTTAACCTTTCGGCGATTATCCCGAAAGGAGTAATTAAACTGGCCAGTTCTGTAATTTAATTACCCAAGCGTGGTGACGTCAGATTAAGCTGGACGCGGTTTGATCTGGTCACTGAATAAACCGCTGGGGAAAGTAGCGCTAAGCTATACCCGAAATTAAAGGGGTAACATTATTTGTGAAAGTTGGAGATTAAACTCTCATTTTGAAAAGCAAGGCGTGGCGTTGTCGCTGAGACTCGCGCCCGCGTCGTGTCACGTGAACACGCACAGTCGCGCGCGTGACCGAAAGGCGTGCACGAAAAACTGCGCATGAGCAGAGTAAGCGTGCAGACGCCATCTTGAAGGCGCTAAGAGGGAGTCACCCTAGCCGCCATTTTGAGTGAGACCGATAGACCCGCCCAGAGCGACGTCACCAGTGTCTCCTCCCCCTGGGAGGGCAGAGACAACTGCCTCCATCGTGTGGTCAACTATAGGAGTTGCATTTCTTGCATGAATGCACACTCGGATTAAAGCAGAGCAAATCTATTAAGCTGATTTATAATCAAACAGAGCTTCCAAATTGACTTTAAATCAATCCGAATTATCCGGAACAATCTAAATTTAAACCCAATTCAAAGTTTTATCCCAAGAACTAAAAGGAAAAGGAAACTTGTGTGTTTGAAGTTTGTTCTCATTGGTGGAAGAGCTTTTGACTGCATACATACACACTGAAAGAACATAGAAGCATAGACTTTGTATTTACTCACATATGTTAACCACATATTTTAATCTTTTTAGTTAAAAGCATATATTCACACATCTTATGCTAAAAGTCTGCAAACTTTTAAGCTATATATATGTGTTTTGTTTTAAAGATCACTTTGTGCAATTTCTTTCACAGGAAGCCATTCAACTTAGGGACCCAAATAAATGACAATGTTCATTTAAACTCAAGTTAATGTTAATCCTGTGCATGTTGGTAAAGGATTTAGTGATTTACTAAATATTTAACCAAAATTCTCCAAAATTAGGAAACCACATCCAGCAATTAACACTTGAAAGCTTTAGCTTATTTACAGTCAGTGTTGCTTTTGATTCATGTTTCCTCCCCAGGAGAAGGAAAATATTTAACCAACTCACTATTTCTATCCAGGATTTGAAAGAAGTCAAAAGTGAAAACTTTGACTAGTCTGTAAAATATTTTTAATATTTTTCTCCTCTTTTAAATAATCATTAACTTTAATCCTAAGGAAGCCTTAGTGACAATACGCAAAGACAATTCATTTGTTTCCTAACTTGTAAATATTAAAACATTGAAAGGCTTTAAATGAAGATAAGCTTTAACAAATAGAACAAAGCCAGTTCTAACTTTAAAACAAAGTGAAGACTTATACTGTAACCCTAAAGCCTTAAAGCATTTAACCTTTTCTATTTTTGTTGCTTTCTTTTTCTTTTGTAAATAAAATCATTACTTTCAAGTGAGATTCAACAAAAAATTCACAACCTAGTTGAGGACTATTCCAAAACTACACTTTGATAACTGAACTGAAAGAAGTCAATCAACACAAAAATTTTTTTTTGCTTTTGTCTTGTGAAATACAAATCAAAATACAGTGTCAACAAATAAACTAACACCTATTCCACATTTCTAAAGAATTCCAAAATATTTGCTTTCCTTCTTACAAGCCTGGAAGTTGAAACAAACTCCAAAAAGAAGCTTGTAATTACCCTCACTGTAAAACGACACTCAAGGTTAACTCTTGACGCACAACTTTAGCTATAATCAACGAATTGATTTCAAGCTAAGCGTTACACAAACGGTCAAACATGTCGAATCCACTTGACGAATTAAATGACCTTCAAGCAATATTGGAAGAGTTGGCTTCCGACCTTATACCCGGTTTCTCCAAACAAGTTTGGGATACTCAAATAGATACTCAACTAGATACTCAAATAGATACTCAACTCCAGACTTGATACCAAAAGATTTGAAGCAAATCACGGAAAAACTTTCGGATGAATGCGAAGCTAACCCACCGAAAGCAAAGGAAATCCCCGGTGTGTTAGGAAAGTTTGCACTAGCATTAGTTGCAAGGCTAAAACGAGCTGAAACCCAAGTACTCTACGCCGAAAAGGAACTGGTGAAACGACAAACAACCATCCTTTCTCTTCAGGAAGAGAACAAATCCCTTGTGAAAAAGCAGGAACAAGCTCGCATAGAGAAAGAAGACACCCAAGCTACGCTCGATCAGACGTTGCTAGATCTGGAACAAGCAGAGGAAGAAAAGCAACGACTAGAAGACAACAATACCTCACTTCAGCAAGAAAACGAGGAATTGAGAACCGCCCTGCTTTACAAAGAGAATCAACTCAAGGAAGTTGAAGGTCAATTGGACGAAACAAGCTCCAATTATGGGAAATGCAAACTGCTCCTACAAGAAGCACAACAAGGTCTTCAGGACGTCCAAGAAGAGCTGGAAGACCACCGCAAACAAAGGGATCTGAGATCAGAATCCATGAACAGGCCGGTTCCCTCGACAAAGGGGGGCATCCCCTCATGGGATGGGGACTCCCCCGGCTCACACTCACCTGACCCGTTCAGACCCGAACGGCAACGTGAAAGACGTGTGCAAATTCCATCCGATGGAGATCTCAATAAGATCGTTCGCCACGTCACGAAATTTGACCCCTCAACCAGTGGCTCACCTGATACCAGGGCTTATTTGCAAGACATCGACTACTACTTGCGTAAATACCCTGATGCTACTATTGACGACCGCATTTATTTGATCAAGTTGACATCCAACAGGTCGGTATCAAAATTTATAGATCGGCAACCATTTGACATCAAGATGAACCACCGGAAACTCTATGAAGCCATCGAAAGAGAGTTTTCCGACGACTGCTTACAGTCAGGGCTAGCGACAGCCCTAGCTGTGAAACAGGGTCGCTTAGAGCCCCCACAGGCATACTACCAGCGACTCCTGCGCGCATATTTCGGATCTCAAAACACGCCTGAGATGGAAGAAGACCACAATTTCAAGGCTCTGTTCATTCAGAATCTCCATCCCACGATTGGACACCACCTTGGAGTCATGGCTAACCCAAAGACAAACTCGATAAACCAACTAAGAGAGTTCGCACATTATGCATTCCAGAAACAGCGACAAAGCAATCAGAAGCATACCGAGTCTACCGCGGTGTTAGCAGTCAACACCGCATCAGACACCCTGGACCTAGAGGGCGCCCCAAGGCCAGCCCCTGTTCCAGCATCTCGGTCACAAATAAAATGACGACAGTCCTCTAGTCAAGATAAGTCGAGTCATGACCCGGAAAAATTTTTGACACCAAGTGCCATGACAACATCACCAAAACCTGACTACCGTCGGAGACTGAGTCCACCAGGTAAGTCACGAGAATACGGTACGGATACCCGGGATGACAGATATCGATTTCAAAACTCGCATAATCGCGGAAAGTGGTCACCTCCTTCGTACCGCCGGAAAAACTTCAACAGGGAAGCAAGACCTCCCCCTGGAAAGTTTAACTCCAAACCCTGGGAGAAGAAAGAAAAGCCCATTTTCAGCCAAGAAGACCTGGAGACTCTCCAACGCATACTTGACGAACTGAAGAGGAAAAAGGAGGCAAAAGAGGACAAGAAACCAGATGTCCTAGCCATAAATATTGTGACCACCCCAAACGATCCTTTAGATTTGCCACAAGTCAACCCTGAGGATTCTCCTACTACAAAAGGGAAGGATACCAAAGACACAACCGAGCATCCTCCGCCCGAAACTCAGGAGGAGCTCCAAAATGCAACGCCACCCAGTGCCATTTTGGTAGTCCAGCTACCTGGAAAACCTCACTCGCCCGAAACCGGCGACTCTTTAATCTGCGTTGAACCACCGGTCCAAGAATTTCTGTGTGATTTAACCGAAAGGGGGGTTGCACGGAAATTTTTCCTGTCATTGACCCTGGAAGATGTGATGACGCACGAAGCCCTACTAGATACTGCCGCGGACATCACACTCATGTCGCGTGACCTTTTTGAACACCTACGTGTCACTGCTAATTATGCGCACAAAGACTTGAAACTAAGACCTTGCTCCTTAGCTATTCAACCTTATGCACCCTCAAACACGACTGTGTCACACATGTCATTGATACAAATCTCCATTGGGCCCATGACCTTGATCCACCCGGTCTATGTGTCCAATCTCAACTCAATTCCATTGCTGATAGGCAAAGATCTACTTAATCGCTTTGAGCCTCTGATAGACTTCAAGAATCTCAAGCTATGGGCTCAAGTTCGACAACCTCTTCCAACCACTCTACCTGAAGCAACCGGATCACAGTGCTACACTCTTGACACCTTGGATGTTCCAGGAGTCAACCCACTCGCACTGCTGACCCAACAAAGTTTGACGGAAGGTGACCTTGGGGACCAAGCTGAAACAGACACCCCTTTTCAGGTCACCACATCTGACAACCCAACCTTAAATGAACACAGTTCATTTCTTTGCACCCTGAAACCAGGGGCAGTCGACGAAGAGTACTGCCCCCAAGTGGTCAAAGGACTAGCTATCCAAAGCTCCCATGTAGTAGACGTGGTACTGGCTCTCTGGGCTGATAAATCTGCAATCAGCCAGACACTTTTCGACTCTCTACACGAGAAATACCCTGATCTTATGGTCACTAACAAGTCTTCTCATTTCCCTGCTGGGACCAAATCTAACAAAACATTGGTCGCCAGAAGTGTCTGCGCCCTCCACCTTCAGTGGAACCACAGACTGCTAACGCATCCCTTCTTGGTCGTTCCCGACCTGCCACATGCAGTCTACATCGGCAGTGATCTTCTTGTGAGACTTGGAACCCAGGTTGATACCATAAACAATGTCTTATGGTCTCTCACCTCAGTTCGAGACGCTCACTCTAAACCAGATCTTGACACTCTAAAGTCAGGCCAGACCATCCCTGAGGCCTGCCAGGTACTGAACACCCAACATTGTCTCATACCTGCTAATGTCACGTGCTACCCAGTCCAACTATGCATTCAAACAGGACAGAAACTTATGCATCCACAAGCATTTTTTCAACCGGCTCCTTTGCTTGACAATCTAGGCTTAACTCTGGAGGCCATGCCCCTTCTAAGCCTAGAATACAGAACCACCACATTACCGGTTAACAATCCCACGGCAGAGACCATCGTCCTGCCCAAGGCCACGCCTCTTGGCTGGCTCATCACCACAGATTTCCACGATTTTGAACTGACTGTTCCTGTGCTAGGCGGCCTCCCCGATTCTCTTTGGGCCAACTCTCTTGAACCTACAGTCATTTACACTAAGCCTTCTAAGGCCATCGCTCTTGTGTCAATACCAACCCCTGACAAAGAGTCAGTGGGACGAATCGACTTGACCAACAATGACCAAATGCTTGTCCAAGCCATTGAACTCCTTCCATCGGAGTCCGATCAGCAAACCAATGACAATCCCAGCAATGCTCCGCCGAAACCAGTCCTCACTATCGCTGAAGAGATTGCACAGGTGGTAGCTGATGCTGATGCCCTAACCTCTGACGAAGAACGTGAAAAACTTCACCAAGTTCTTCTTAAGTATGAACAATCCTTCTCCAAAGACTCCTTGGACTGTGGACTGACCACAATCCACTCAGTACGCATTCCTACACCACCTGACGCCCTTCCAACCTACGTCAGGCAGTACAAGATTCCCTTGGCCTCGTACGGCCCAGTACAAGAAATAATCGATGATTTACTGGACCGTGGCATAATCAGGCCATGCAACAGTACCTACTCAGCTCCCTTATGGCCTGTCCTAAAGCCCAATGGTAAGTGGAGACTCACCATTGATTACAGGAAATTGAACACTCAAGTTCCTCTCTCTAGGTGGCCTATGACTCAACTGGAGCAAGAACTCCCTAGAGTCAAAGATGCCAAATACTTCTCAACACTGGACATTGCTTCTGGTTTTTGGACTATTCCTGTCCAAGCTGAAGACCAACACAAACTGGCCTTCACGTTCGCGAATCGCCAATACACATTCACCCGATGCCCTTTCGGTTATGCCAACTCTCCTGCAGAGTTCAACATTTTCTTGAACAAAGCATGTCCAGACGCCCGAGACAGAGGTAACCTCATCTATGTTGACGACATTCTCATTCGGAGTCCAACTCTGGACACCCACCTCACTGAAATTGACCATGTTCTTGGCCAGCTCACGCGAGCTGGAGCCAAAATTTCTCTCTCCAAATGCCAATGGTGCAAAACCAAAGTCAACTATGTCGGTCTCTTGGTAGGATCCAAAGGGGTACTACCACAAACGGCACGAATTCAAGGTGTGTTAAACATCAAAGCCCCTACCAACATCTCAGAACTCCGGAGCTTCCTAGGGGTATGCAATTACTCACGTCAGTTCATGGAGGGTTATGCAGACTTGGCAAAACCCCTTACAGACCTCCTACGAAAGGACATCCCTTTCATTTGGTCTGAGGCTCAAGAACAGGCTATGCTAGCGTTGAAGCAAAAGTTATGCACAGCACCATGTTTGGCCTATCCCAACTGCGACCAGCCATTCTTCTTACAAGTGGGATTCTCTGCCAACTGCTTAAGTGCTGGATTATACCAAATCTACGACCACGACAAACGAGTCGTGGCCTATGCCAGCAAAACCCTCTCTGGCCCGGAACTGAAATACTCGGACTGTGAAAAAGCCCTTCTGGCCACTGTATGGGCAATCAAGCATTTCTCCAACTATGTGGGAGGCCAGAGAATCACAGTTGAGACTCACCACCAACCAGTGGTCTTCCTCAACAGTCAACGCATCAGAGAAGGCGTTGTAACAAATGCCAGAATAGCCTCCTGGTTGATGGCTCTACAAAGCTTTGATGTGGAGATCCGCTACGCACAAAAGTTGAGAAGCCCTCTCGGCACAGACTTGGCTGCCTGCCAACGGTGCTCTGAGGACACTCCAGGACCATCCATTCGTGCAGAGCCACCTACAGTCACTGAAGACCCAAACCATCACTACTTTGACCAGAACATCTGCCAAGATATGGTCACCGCCTATGTCGATGGTTGTTCTTTTCACCATGAAACTCACATTCGTGCTGGTGTGGGTGTGGCATGGCTGAACAATCAGCCTTGTGAACCCCACAACTATCAACTGGGTTCCCAATCATCTCAGTATGCGGAAATCGCAGGCGTGCTCATTACACTGCAACTTGCTGTAGACCATGGCATTCGCACATTGGTCATCTGCACTGACTCCAACTATGCACGTCTCAGTTTCACTTGTCATTTAACACTCTGGAAGGCCAAAGGTTTTATAACCTCCAACCGCAAACCGGTTAAACATCAAGACCTTTTCAAGGCATGTGATCACCTGGTCACCTCCAACAACCTCCAAGTGTATTGGAAAAAGGTCAGAGGTCACTCGCGCACACCAGGTCAGGACAAAGAATGGAATGACCTTGTGGACTCACTTGCAAAACAAGGAGCTATACAAGGCACACCCTGGTCCTTTGATTCTGCTCAGGTGCCGACTTCACAGTCCCACCCACCCACCCCTACAGTCTGCGCAGTCACTAGGGCCCAGACTAACAGGGCCCAGGACACGACACAAACCACAGGTCCCCTTGCGGTTGACCCTGTTTTCACTGACGCTGACCTTATCTCTCTTCAAACCCTTGACCCTGCGGTCCATAAAATGATACAATACATCTCAGATCCTGCACTTAATGCACCATCCGACTCGGATCTCGCTGACACTCCAGACTTGAAGCCACTTTTTGCCGCACGATCATCCTTGCAGCTGCGAAATGGCATTCTAGTTCATGTTTCCGATGAACTCCCTACGCCTGCGCTTGTGGTCCCTCGTAACCAGAGGGGGGTGATGATTGTTCATGCCCATGATCTCCCAACTGCAGGACACAAAGGCGTCAAAGCGACGTACAACGCGCTCAAACAAGTGGCATATTGGCCATACATGCGAAAGGATGTAGCCGACTACATAAAGGGATGTCTCGTATGTTGCCAGTTTCAACCAACCAACCCGATGCATCGAGCACCCCTACAGAAAAGAGGCATTTCATTCCCATGGTCTGACCTCCAAATTGACTGGGTAGGTCCCCTTCCACGGTCAGCCAGAGGAAACAAATACTTCCTCACAGTCACATGTGCTTTCACCAAATGGGTCGAGTGCCTGCCTGCTCCTAATGACACGGCAGAAACCACGGCCTACTTGTTGATGAACCACGTATTCTCTAGGTTTGGTCTGCCAAGCCGAATCAACTCTGACCGCGGCACTCATTTCACCGCCGAAGTCATGCGACAACTGTGGGAAACCTTGGGAGTTAAAGCTAACTTCCATATTAGCCACCACCCACAATCCTCCGGACAGGTTGAAAGAACCCACCGAACTGTGATCAACATAATGATGTTGATGGGTGAAGGATCGTCACTTCCTTGTGGTAACGTATCGTCACTTCCTGTTTTGCTGTCTGCCTGTGTGGTTTGCTCTCCAGCTCTCGAGCCACTAGCTATGGCTACTAGCTCTCTTTCCTCTCCTCCTCTGGTGTGCTCTCTCTGTCAGATGTTTAGCTACACCTCTGCCTCTTTTAGTGATAACGGTAAATGTAATAAATGTTGTCTTTTTGAGGCGCTCGAGGCGAGGTTGTCTGATTTGGAATCCCGGCTCCGCTGCATTGAAACACCGTCTGCGCCAGTTAATCTCGACGGACGCCCATTAGCTGCAGCGGAGCTAGCTAGCTTAGGTCCCACTGTCACCGGTTCCCCGGCTCTCCTCAGCAGCGAGGAGACTGGGTGGGTGACGGTGAGAAGGAAGCCTAGTCGCAAAGCCCCGGTTCACCACCAACCTGTTCACGTTTCTAATCGTTTTTCCCCGCTCAGCGACACACCCGCTGAGGAAAAAACTCTGATCATTGGCGACTCTGTAGTCAGAAACGTGAACCTAGAGACTCCAGCGGCCATAGTCAAATGCATCCCTGGGGCCAGAGCAGGCGACATCGAGTCAAATTTGAAAATGCTGGCTAAAAGTAACTGTAAATATTCCACAATTGTTATTCACGCCGGCATTAATGACATCCGTCTCCGGCAGTCGGAAGTCACGAAACTTAATATAGAATCGGTGTGTGACTTTGCAAAAACGATGTCTGCCACTGTAGTATTCTCTGGGCCCCTCCCCAATCTGACCAGTGATGACATGTTTAGTCGCTCGTCATCCTTGAACCGCTGGCTGTCTGTGTGGTGTCCTAAAAATGACGTGGGCTACATTGACAATTGGAGCTCTTTTTGGGGAAAACCTGGTCTTATGAGACGAGACAGCATTCATCCCACTTTGGATGGTGCTTCTCATTTATCTAACAATCTGGCATCTTTTTTATCCAAATTTCCAAAACCATGACTACTCAGAGTTGGGACCAGGAAGCAGAGTCGCAGTCTTACACGCCTCTCTGCAGCTCCTCTTCATCCGCCACCCCTCAACTTAGCCCCTGTCTTCCCCATCAGAGAATCGTTGTCTGCTCCCTCCAAAGTAAATAAAAATATAATGTATAAGCATCCCAAAGTGATAAAGCAAAATATTGGTAAAACTCAAATTAAACATAAAGCCTCTAAACTGAATGATTTGGCCTCTGTTCCTCCTCATAATTTAAAAATTAAATGTGGTTTATTAAATATTAGGTCTCTAACTCCCAAGTCTCTGTTAGTCCATGATCTGTTAATTGATCATCAGATTGATTTAATTTCCCTTACAGAGACTTGGTTAGGGCAAGAGGATTATGTTGGTTTAAATGAATCAACTCCCTCTGGTTATTTAAACTGTCAAAATCCCAGAAGTTCTGGTCGTGGAGGAGGAGTAGCAACAATTTACCATTCCAAATTACTAGTTAATGTAAAGCAAAAAACATGTTATAATTCCTTTGAGGGCCTGGTCCTCAGTGTTGGGCACTTTAGCAATTCCAGGTTAAACCCAATTTTATTTGCCATAGTTTATCGTCCCCCATCAACCTATTCAGAATTTTTATCCGAATTTCCTGATTTCTTAGCTGATTTAGTGCTGAAATCTGATAGAATAATTATAGTAGGGGACTTTAATATACATGTGGATGTAGATAGTGACTGCCTTAATGTGGCTTTTAATTCAATATTAGACTCGATTGGGTTTTCTCAGAAAGTAGGAAATTCTACTCATTACCTCCACCATACATTGGACCTTGTTCTGACATATGGCATAGAAATAGAAAATATTGTAGTGTCTCCTCATAACCCTGTACTGTCAGACCATTGTCTGTTAACCTTTGATTTTACTATTTCTGACTATTTGGCTCCTAAAGAAAAATATTATCACAGTAGATGCCTCTCAGATGATGCTGTTTCCAAATTTATGCAGATTGTTTCCTCTATGCCATGTGTCAACACAACGGAAATAAGCTATAGACAGCTTGCTCCTTCTGTAATTGATAACATGGTGGATAGTGTTTCAGCTTCTCTGCATCAGGCTCTAGACTTGGTGGCCCCCTTAAAAAAGAAAAAGTCTAATCAGAGATTTCTAACTCCTTGGTTCAACACAGAAACTCGTAGCTTAAAACAGAAGACTCGTCAATTAGAAAGAAAATGGCGCTCTACTAATTTAGATGAAATCTATTTAGCTTGGAGAAATCATCTTTTAATTTATAAAAAATCTCTTAGAAAAGCTAGAACGAGTTATTACTCTGCATTAATAGAAGAGAACAAGAATAATCCTAGGTTTCTTTTCAGTACTGTAGCCAGGTTGACAAAGAGTCAGGACTCTGTCAATCCTAGCATCCCCTTAGAGCTTACTAGTCAGGACTTTATGAACTTTTTCAATAATAAAATTTCATCCATCAGAGATAAAATCAATCAGATTCTTCCCACAGTTAACTTAAATACTGTAACTACTACAACTCCTTCTATTGATGTCTGTCTTGATGAGTTTACTCCAATCGACCTTTGTGAGTTAGACAAAATAGTTTCCTCATCCAAACCTTCAACTTGTCTTTTAGACCCTATTCCTACCAGGTTATTTAAAGAAGTCTTCCCACTTATTGGTAGCTTTATTCTTCATATAATCAATTCTTCATTAACTTTAGGCCATGTACCGCAGGCTTTTAAAACGGCTGTAATTAAACCCTTACTCAAAAAGCCAACGCTAGATCCAGGAGCTTTAGCTAACTATAGACCAATCTCTAATCTCCCTTTCATTTCAAAAATCTTAGAAAGAGTTGTTGCTACGCAATTATTTGACCACCTGCAGGGAAATGGTTTATTTGAGGAGTTTCAATCTGGGTTTAGAATCCATCATAGCACTGAAACAGCCTTAGCGAAGGTCACTAACGACCTCCTCATTGCATCTGATAATGGACTAGTTTCTGTACTTGTCCTTTTAGATCTTAGTGCAGCTTTTGATACTATTGATCATAATATTCTACTTGATAGATTAGAACACTATGTTGGACTTAATGGAACTTCGTTGCAGTGGTTTAGATCTTATTTATCTGATAGGTACCAGTTTGTTCATGTAAATGATGAGTTTTCTCTCAGCTCAAAGCTTAGTCATGGAGTTCCACAGGGATCTGTGCTTGGCCCTACTCTTTTTAGTTTATATATGCTTCCGTTAGGCAACATTATTAGAAAGCACTGTATACATTTTCACTGTTATGCAGATGACACACAATTATACCTGTCAATGAAGCCAGATGATACTAATCAATTAGCCAAGTTAGAAGCCTGTCTTAAGGAAATCAAAGTTTGGATGACTTGTAATTTCCTGCTATTAAATTCAGATAAGACTGAAGTCATTCTTGTTGGTCCAAAAAACCTTAGAAATTCCTTTCCAAATCAAACTTTCAGTTTGGATGCAGTTACTCTTTCTCTTAATAGCTCTGTGAGGAACCTTGGAGTTATTTTTGATCAGGATTTGTCCTTCAATTCACATATTAAATTTGTTTCTAAGACTGCCTTCTATCATTTGCGTAATATTGCCAAGATTAGGAGCATCTTGTCTCAGAGTGATGCTGAGAAGCTGATCCACGCTTTTGTTAGCTCGAGATTAGATTATTGTAATTCTTTATTATCAGGCTGTCCTAAAACATCTTTAAAAAGTCTTCAGCTGATCCAAAATGCTGCAGCAAGAGTTTTAACAGGTACTAGAAAGAGAGATCATATCTCTCCGGTTCTGGCCTCCCTTCATTGGCTTCCCATAGAGTTTAGAATTAAGTTTAAAATCCTTCTTCTTACTTACAAAGCTCTAAACAATCAGGCTCCTTTTTATTTAAAAGATCTGATACTACCGTATCATCCTAACAGAGCACTACGCTCCCAAAATGCAGGTTTACTTGTAATACCTAGAATCTCCAAAAGTACAATGGGAGGCAGAGCCTTCAGTTATCAAGCTCCTCTCCTGTGGAATCAGCTGCCAATCTGGATTCGGGAGTCAGACTCGATCTCTGTTTTTAAGAATAGGGCTAAAACCTACCTTTTTGATATAGCCTACAATTAGGGAGGGATCATGTGTTTCTGAACCCTCCCTTAGTTATGCTGCTAATAGGTTTAGTCAGCCGGGGGACCTCCAGTAATGCACTGGGCCTCACTCCTTTCCTCACTCTCTATGAAATATTTTTTTGCTGGTCATTAACATTTGTTTGTTCTCTCCCATAGATTGAGTCCCCATCGTGCTGTTTGCTCTCTACATGTCTGTTCTTTTCTTCTTCTCTGTCCCCTCACCCCCCAGCCAGTCGCAGCAGATGACTGCCCCTCCCTGAGCCTGGTTCTGCTGGAGGTTTCTTCCTGTTAAAAGGGAGTTTTTCCTCTCCACCGTCGCCAAGTGCTTGCTCACAGGGGATCGCCTGATTGCTGGGGTCTTTCTGCAACTGTGGGGGTCCTCCCTACAGTTGATAGTGCTATGAGATGACTGTTGTTGTGAAATGGCGCTATATAAATAAAGTTGAATTGAATTGAATTGAATAATGAAGAAGTATGTTTCACCACACCAAAAAGACTGGGATGTAAAGCTCCCGCTGGTCTTAATGGCCATCCGAGCCACACCCCATGAAGCTACGGGGGTGTCACCTTTTGAAATGATGACAGGCCAGCAAATGACTTTGCCCCTGCATTTACTCTACCAACCTGGAGAAGCCAGTGTTGCTACAGCTTACACTACTCACCAGTACATGACTGACCTGACTAAACATCTCCGACAGACTTTTGCCTTTGCCCAAAAACATTTGGACCGATCAGCTGAAGGACGCAAAGCCTACTACGATCAGAAAGCCTCACATGACGAACTCCAAGTGGGAGACAGGGTTTTCTATTATGCTTTCATTCCTCAGACAGGACAGACCAACGCACGAGCAGGAAAACTCGCTCGGAAGTTCCTCCCCAGGTGGACAGGTCCACACACGATCACAGATAAACTCTCTCCGGTTGTTTACCAAATCAAAATAAGCAAAGGTCGCCAGGACCCCATCTCCAAATGGGTCCATCGTAATCAAATCAAAGCTTACAAAAACCCCATGGGACTTGTCGGGGACAACACTGTTCCATTAAGTCAGTAAACAAACCTAAATCTTGTTTGCGCCCGATAGATAACTGTTAGCTGACGATCAGCCTCAGACATTCTCGGTCGCATTTCTCTTCCTCAATCAGGTAACTGCATTAAACCTTCAAAAGGAGAAAGTTAACCCAAACTAACTGACTTCCTTAAAATCTAACCTTAAAAGACCCCGCAAAATTTCTTTCAGTATCATCAAGTTACTATTTCAAAGTAGTACAAACAAAATCAACAACATCACTAGCTTAAGTCAATAATCACAAAACCCTCTAAAGGTGATAAACACTAATAGCTTAGAGCTCAGTCTCTAACAAAGTTGTTCCACCTCTAAGAATAACTTTCACCTATCACTCAGGTACCTCAAGAAAAGGAAAACTGACAAGAAGCTCAAGATTAAAATGACTCACTTCTATTTGTTGACCAGGACGATGGCCCTCCTGTTTTTCAGTTTAGCTCTCTACCTAGCACTCTCACCTACCTTCGCCCAGTTAGAACTGGACAGAACCCAAACAAGAAGTCAACAATCCTTAGGTAGATTCTCAACCACGGCCTCATCATTAGGGCCCCTTGCTACCCTTAGCACGTCTACTGTTAAATCAGTCAACACCGCTACACTGAAATGCCAGACAGTTGAACCACCAACTGTTACCAAAACTTTGCAAGATACTGTGTTGGTTTTGAATGTTTGCTCCAAAGCCTCATTCAAACTCAACAAGGTCTTGGACTTGTCACTCTTCATGTTAGAGGGTGACCTTGCTCACCCACATCTAATGTCTGTGTTTCTTCGAAAGGTAGCTAAAAATATTAGACTTTCAGCTAACACTTTGACAACGAGTCTGCCTTCACCGCTTCTTGCCCCTGTTTCAGATGTCACAAAGTTATTCCTCATTGCCACTCAAAGAACAATGATGACTCCCCATGCTCGCTCAGTCTTCCAGAACAAAGGTCTCAAGCACCCTCTGAGTAAGACCTCTGTGGAACCATGGTTTAGTCCAAATAAACCAATTCAATTCGAACCTCCTTGAATTAACTCAATATTGCTTAACCTAAACATCTACCTCAGATAAGCAATACATTTTTGTTTTGCATTCTTTGTTTTGACTTTTATTTTTCTTTATTTTTAGAATTTTTAAAAGTTATATGCATGCTTATATACAAACCTATATTTTTATATATAGCTCTTGCACTCCATTTTGATTTTTGTACCCATTCAAACTATTTTTTTTTTTTACAACTATGATAGCTATTTCATCGTGAACCAAAATTCCTACCTCAGGTATGTAAGACTATGCACCTATTTTTGTAGCTAGAATTTTTGAGTCATTTCAAGACCTATGCCTTAGCTTACTACTCCAAGTCAATTTTATAATCTACATTTGTCCATATTCAAATTATTTTTTTTTGAAATTCATGGAAGTCCTTCCAGCAAACCAAAGTCAAAGATCTGTACTTAGTAATAGATACTGTTTGCATGCTAGTGTGTATGGACATCACACAAACCTTTTAACCCAGTATTTAGGTCAAGTGTTGCCAAGGAGACGAAGCTGCCATGGATGTGTACCGACGCTGACCGATGCTCACCATCGCTACAAAGGGGGGAACTGTAGCATCATCGTCCTCCTCAAAACCAAGACAAGATCACTTCTCTCCAGTTTACAGGAATTTCAATTTATTCATTACACAGGAATATCACCTTTCTGCCTTCTCAGGAATATCACTGGCTTTTTGCTGACTCATGCAGGCTTCTTCCAGACCTGACCAAAGATGCTTGCTTTCCCAGGACCCCAATGTAAACAATTGCCGCTTGCAGAGATTGTAAGGATCAGAGTTTGCTTTTAAAGGCTCAAAGGAACATAAAACTCAGGAGACCAGACCTCTCAACATGAACACTGCATTTGATAACGTACCTTTTCACAGGAAACCAATGTTTTTAAAAGAGTCATAAACCACTTAATCTGACAGTTTTATAGCCTATGCTGTCCAGGCCTTCGCCAGATACTAAGGAAATCATCTACAGCTCAACAGTACCTCCTAGCGGATACCTACGGAATGTGTTTTCAGTACGTAGGATGACTTTTAATTTGTTCTAAATATTAAGTTTCTTTCAGCTTATCCTGGATCCTAAGGACACTGAAAATCATCCCCCTTATCACCAACCATGGTTTGCTGCATGTTCTGCTGTTCTAATCTTGATCTAAATGTGAATGCATGTATTATAATTATGTATAAGAAATGTTATATTCATGAGTGTTATTGGAGTAATGGTATAAATGCATGATCACCATATATTAGCCAAGTCATTTAATTTAGTTAGATTTTATATTGAGCATTTATCTTATAAGAACTGACTGTTGATTTTTCCCTCTGAAAATTCATGGGATGGTGTCTCCATTTGGTTGGCTGCTCTCAAACAAAGAAATGTTTTCACATTGGATAACAGCCATTTCAAACTGATTCTGAAAGAGTAGATTGGTCGTTTGACGACTGACCTCATCAGTTTTACGACCCGGCGAGGTAACTTTAAAAGACAGAAGTTAGATTTGAGTACACTTGAAAAAAAAAGACAGAAAAAAAACAGGGTTAACAGTTGAGACACAGTACAGTTAAGAGTTTTAAAAAAAGTCAGAGATCAGACAACAGGCAGGAAGATTAGCTAGAAATAGAATTAAGAATTAGAGGAACTAAATTAAGATTAAAGAAGCAGAATAGTAATCTAGATCTCAGAAGATTTTATTCCACCGTTTCGAGGCCCTGTGAAGTTTTATTTTATTCTCTGTGTGTTTGTCAAATCTTTTCTTATATTCTGGAAACTGAGGAGAAACCATTTTTCTTTAGAGCTCGTCCCTTTTTAGAGAATCAAATTCTCAAACTTTTTCTTTCACCTCAGAAGCCATTCTTATCCTAGTAAATGTTTTTCTAACACTTTTTTTTAATGACTTTTCACGCCATTAAAGTGGACCTTTAATTTGCCTAGTTAAAGAGAACAGAGACTGAGAAGATTTTCCTTCAGTTTTGGGTCGATCCAGCTACAAGAGACCCCAAATTTGGATTCTTTTCCCAAGGACTTTTCACACCGCCCTGAGACAAAACCACCCACGGCTGCAAATGTCTCTTTGAAGGGCCACCCAGCTGAGTTATCGCCCCACGGCTGTGAGTGAGGATAGCAGCCGCTTCCTCCCGACGTCCGAGCTTCAAAAAAAACCCCAGCGGTACCGACGAGCGGGATTTGGACCTACGGCCGTGTGTGAGTGAGACTTATTCCTCCTATTTCTGGGTTAAAACGTGATGTCCTAACAATTAAATTACAATTGAATATGGCCCGTATTTCAGGGCTCAATTAGTCTCAGCCACAGGATAGGACTGTAAACTGAACGAAAACTTTAAGTCATTTTTAAGTAACTGCCCTTAAAATTTTGTAGATTAATTCAGGAGTCATTTTTAGATAATTAGCTTATGAATTTTCCCCATAAAATTGCGTTGTTTTGTTAAAACATTCCAGTCTCACCGTTGAAACATAAGTCTGTTTCTCCTTGGTTCTACAGAGGTGTAATGCTGGATTTTATGTTCAGGAACTCAATATCAGTTGATGTGATATTTTACGCTGTCATCATCTGAATCTGTTTATTCATCATTTGAACGCCATGCCATGTAACCTGAATGATTTTAATAAACGAGTGAATAAGAGCAGTTGAAGCGTTTTCCTTTCGCATATACAGGTTTCCTAATCACGGCAGGACAAAAACTCACTGAAACTTTGAGACTGATTCATTAAGCAATTTAAGGTACAAAATTAATTAAAACTAAAGTTAATTTTATTGTCCTTAGGACTGGTGCCCCTTTTACGAGTGCTTTTATTTAATTTAGCTGGTGTAGAAGTGATGGTTCAACTCCGCCCCTTTCACACCCACTATTAAATAAAATAAATAATTCCTGTACCTTATGACAAATAATTTTATAGGCTCTTCATCCTACAGTGGTCATGAAGTCCTTTGAGCGCCTGGTCCTGTCCCACCTCAAGTCCATCACCACCCCTCTCCTGGACCCGCTGCAGTTTGCCTACCGAGCCAACAGGTCTGTAGACGACGCAGTCAACCTGGCCCTCCACTCCATCCTGCAGCACCTGGACTCCTCAGGAACCTACGCCAGGATCCTGTTTGTGGACTTCAGCTCCGCATTCAACACCATCCGCCCCGCTCTGCTCCGGGACAAGCTGTCCCTGCTCAACGTGCCTGACTCCCTCTGCAGGTGGATCACCGACTTCCTGACGGACCGGAGGCAGCATGTGCGGCTGGGAAAGACTGTCTCAGACTCTGCTAGCATCAGCACCGGATCACCCCAGGGCTGTGTACTTTCCCCCCTACTCTTCTCCCTTTATACCAACTCCTGCACCTCCAGCCACCAGTCTGTCAAGTTGATCAAGTTTGCGGACGACACCACCCTCATCGGGCTCATCTCCAACGGCGACGAGTCCGCCTACAGGAGAGAGGTGGCCCAGCTGGCGTCCTGGTGCAACAACAACAACCTGCAGCTGAATGCTCTGAAGACAGTGGAGATGATCGTGGACTTCAGGAAAGTCACAACCCCTCTGCCCCCCCTCACCCTCACAGGCTCTCCCATCACCACTGCTGATTCCTTCCGCTTCCTAGGCACCACCATCACCAGGGACCTCAAGTGGGAGCCGACCATCAGCTCCCTCATCAAAAAGGCCCAGCAGAGGATGTTCTTCCTGCGGCAGCTGAGAAAGCTCAAGCTACCCACCAAGATGTTAGTGCAGTTCTACACAGCCATCATCGAGTCCATCCTCACCACCTCCATAACCGTGTGGTACGCAGGAGCCACTGCCAGGGACAGACTAAGGCTGCAGCGCGTCGTGCGCACTGCTGAGAAGGTGATCGGCTGCAAGCTCCCATCTCTCCAGGATCTGTACATCTCCAGGACACGGAGGCGTGCTGGCCGGATCATAGCCGATCCCTCACACCCTGGTCACGTACTGTTTGCCCCCCTCCCCTCAGGTAGAAGACTTCGGTCCATCCAGACTAAAACCTCCCGTCACATGAACAGCTTCTTCCCCTCTGCCATCAGACTGCTGAACACTAAGTGACTTATTGACTCTCGTGCACTATGTACAGCAGCTCAACCAGACTCATGTCAATCATCACTGTTTTCTTCCTGCATTACCGACTGCACTATATGGTTCTCCACATTATCTGCTGCTCGCTAATATATTTAACTGCTGACCAGTATTACTCACTCTTATTCTACACTTTATTGCATGTATAGTTTATTTCTTTTATTTTATCATGTTTAATGTTGCAGCATTGCACCGAGACAAATTCCTAGTTTGTGTACTACATGAACAATGGCAATAAATCTGATTCTGATTCTGATTCTGATTCTGAATAGTGAAACATACCGGAAATCTCAGAAAATAAATGATATTTTTTTTTTTTTTTTGGCTCCAGCTGTGGTGCCAGTGGGTGGATGTCTTTGAGGATGAGGATGATGATGACAGTGACCCTCTGGCTGTGAAGAACCGTCCAGAGCCCTATGATGTGTCCCTCAAGGCATTGCCCTCTAGAGCAGCATCGGCTGCTGGGTTTTCTCATCCATCTTCTCCACCTAGGGCTTCGGCTTTGGACAGGGGCCCTGCAGCCTGCAGGCATGTGTTCTTGCCAGTGTATCCTGATTTTGTGAGTCGTCAGCAGAAGTCGTGGGCTCAACCAAGGGAGGCTGCTGCTCCTTGCTCTGGGCTCAGTGTTCTGAGTGGTACTGCGGAGAAGGGCTTGGATGGTGCGTTGAAGGTGGACCCTACCAATGCTGACTGGAGCTCCCCCCACAGGCAGCGAGTCTATACACCATCTTAATGACAGGTGTGGGGCCACTGATGGGTTAGTGGCTAGTACCTATCAGCCCGTGGCTATGGCCTTGAAGGTGGCAAATTCTAATACACTTCTTTTTGGTGTATTTAGAGGGTCTGATGAGGGACCTAGAGTGAAAAGCAGAAGTAACCTTCTACCAGATTTGGTTGTGGACGCTGTGATTCAAGGAGCTAGCTTTCAAGCTACAGCTCTTGGGAATTCCTTGGCCAGCTGATCATGGCCAGCAGAATGTGTGACTGAGCCAGTCTGGATTGACGGATACGGACAGGGCCCATAGAAGAGGCAGTATCGGGTGAGGTGCAGAAGGCGAGACTGCGTGCGCAGTCCTTTCTTCAGCCAGGACCACACAAGTCAAGTGTCCGGAGACCTCTTGAGGGGTGTGAAAACCCACAACAGCTTCTTTTACCTAGCCAGGTTCTTTGCAAAGCTCGGGTCACCCGAAACAGAGGGCCTCTCGGCGGAGGGTGCAGGTTCAGCAACACTCACACCCACGTTCTCATGAGTGTGTAGGCTGTGGTTCTGCCAAGCCCCACCAGCATCCCTGATGGTACGCTCCCCCTGACATCAACTTTTTCCACAGCGCACCTCATGAGTTGGCGCTGGTGCGCCTCAGGTCGATGAGTGATCGATACACTGGTGCGTGGATACCGCCTACAATTGACATCTCTTTTCCCAACTTCAAGGGGTCGGAAGCAGAAGTAAGAAGGACTCTCTTCTGCAGTTCTGAGCAGCAAGGTCTCTACCCTGCTCTGAGAGAGTGTGACACGGTCTCTGTCTCCAGGAGAAGAGTGATGCTTTTACACTGCCTGTTCCTTGTTCCCAGGCGGATTGGTGAGTAACGCACAGAGCTACCGGAGGACTGACCCCCACACTGTAGTTTCACTACTTACAGTGGGTGTGTGGCCCAAGGCCAGAGGAATGGGATAAGAGCCACCCTATACACTGTTTGATGTCCCACATACTGTGGGGGGGAAATTAACATCTGTTTGTTCTCTCCCATACATCGCGCTGTTTGCTCTCTACATGTCTGTTCTTTTCTTCTTCTTCTCTATCCCCTCACCCCCAGCCAGTCGCAGCAGATGACTGCCCCTCCCTGAGCCTGGTTCTGCTGGAGGTTTCCTCCTGCTAAAAGGGAGTTTTTCCTCTCCACCGTCGCCAGGTGCTTGCTCACAGGGGACTGCCTGATTGCTGGGGTCTTTCTGCAATTGTCGGGGTTTCCCCTACAGTTGAAAGAGCTGTGAGATGACCGTTGTTGTGAAATGGCACTATATAAATAAAGTTGAATTGAATTGAATTACTAACTAACTATACAAACCGGGGGTCTCCGTCCAGTTTTTGGACCTGAGGCGGTTGAGCACATGTCTCAAAGCGCTCCCTTGTCCGGTGCTCAGACTGATTATATTATTCAGGCCATAGGGCAAGGCAATTGGTTCACAGCAATGGACCTTTGCAATACTGATTCCATATTCCTATAATTCCAGCCACAGGAAGTTCTTCAGGGTTCCTTCAGTGCAGCCTTCGGTTATGATATCCCGCCTTTCTGCCTGTCCCTTTCCACGGACGTTTGCAAAGTGCATGGACTCTGCACTCGTCCGCTGCAGCAGAGGGGTGGCTGAGTTCAATTATCTGGATGATTGGCTGGTTTGTGCGCCATCGGAACCCATAGCAAGGAGCCATATGGAGGCCATATTGACTCACCTGTCAGCTCTTGGGTTGCATTTGAATGTGGACAAGAGCTGCCTGGTTCCAATCAGGGTTGTCGACTACTTGGAGCTCACCCTGGATTCAGTTGCCATGAGGGAATCCCTGACTCTGAAGAGGAGGCATGCTATCAGGGAATGCATTAAGAGCTGCAACTCACAGAGGACTGTATCAGTGCAGCAGTGCCAGAAGGTCTTGGGTTTCTTTGCCGCAACCGCCCAGGTGGTGCCACTGGGTCTTTTGCATACTTGTCCCCTTCAGCGGTGGTTCGTGCTTCAGAAGGTGGTTTTTCCCAGAGACAAAGGAGGAGGATAGTTCTTCCAAAGGAGCTTCATGGTCCTCAGGTGGTGGAAACACACGTCAGCAGACCGAAATGGTGTTCCCCTGGGCCAAGAGGGCCGCAGGGTAACCATTATAACCCATGTCTCCCAAACAGGCTGGGGTGCAGTCTGGGAGGGCAGGTTGTTCGAAGACACTGGGCTCCGGTACAGCAGTCTTGGTATATGAACCATCCCAAGATGGAAGCGGTGCGTTTGGCTCTGGGACCTTTCTTCCAGTCATTCAGGACAGAAAAATTCTGGTACAGATGGGCAGCATGGCTGTGGTGTCATACATCAACCAGCAGGACGAACTGGGGTCCCCCTTTCCATGCGAGGTTGCGTCATCTGCTCATGTGGCCTTGAGCCTGCCAGGTCCACTAGCTACAGATGCTCTGAGCATGCCTGTGTTCCTGTGAACTGTTTGCATTTCCTCTACTGCCTCTTCTGCCAGCTTTCCTCGCGAAGGTGAGGCTGCTGTCTGTTCAAGTAGTTTTGATTGCCCGAATTCGCCACAAGACCATGGATGGCGGAGATCCACGAGATGTTGGGGGGGGGGCATCATTGGCCTCTTCCAACCAGTTGGGATATACTCTCACAGGCACAGAGTGAGTTTGCATCGGAATTTCCAGCTCTGTAGGTCTCATGTATGGCCCTTGGACAGGGCCAATTGTGGAAACTGGGATTGGAGAAGGAGATTATGGACACCTCGTAGGCTTCATGGGCCCCATCTACCCAGCAGGGATGCAGAGTGAAATGGACAGTGTTTGAAATGGCGTTGGACCAAGGGGAAGGATCCCTTGTCATGTCACATCTCTGTCATCTTGTCTTTCCTCCAGTACCTCTTCGCCCTAGGTTGGGCGGAGTTGACTATCAGGGGCTACCTGGCGGTGGTGTCAACTGTCCATGAGAAAGGTGATGGCTTATCTCATGAGGTGCTTCCCTTGGCTAAGCGGTTTTGGGAGGCGTGGAACAGAGCCATCCATCTCGGCGTCTGTTGCTGTCCACTTGGGATCTCCAGACAGTTATTAGGGTTCTATGCTTGGTCCTTTTTGAGCCACTCCCCAATGCTGACCTTCACCTGCTCTCCTGGAAGACAGCTTTTTTCTTGGCAATTGTCTCAGCCAAGAGGGTTGGTGAACTGAATGCACTTTCTGTGGACGCGGCATGCTGTAGGTTTGATGATGATCAGGTGGTTTGCCTGCGGACCAACACAGCTTTCAGCCCAGGGTGCTGGCTCATGGGTTGTGTCCCACCTCCTTGTGCTTGAAGCCTTCTACCCGCCTCGCACACCTCTTCAGAGGCTGGGAGGCTTCATAATTGTGCCCAGAGGGGCCCTTAACCCTTTGTCTGTGTGGAATATATGACAGGCAAACACAGAGTTTGACCTCAAAATTTCAAATGACAATCCCTTCAGAATGGTCAAAGTTAGAGGCACAGTGCCAATTAGAAAAATGTTGCAGGTGAACCAGTGTTTATGACTGGTGAAGTTGCATCCATGCATTTTGCATAATGGGACCTAATTTGCATATTGCAAAAATGAAATGTTCATAAGACAATATCTTCAGAAATGTCAAAGTTAGAGGTACAGTGCCAATCAGAAAAATGTTGCAGTTGACAGAAAAAGTTGTGATTTCAGAAATTTTATTCACCAATGTGCATAACACCAGGCAATGACGTGGTTTTTGGTCATCCTATCCTACAACTATATATGGAAAATCAGTAGAATCAAAACACACATTAGTAAAAAACTGGTAAAAAAAAAATAGAAGAAATGTGACATATAATTTGGCCATGACAAGCTACAAAGCCAATTTTTTTTACGTTTTTGGTCATTTTGTCAGTAAAAACGGTAAAAAAAAGGGGGGGGTAAAAAAAGGAACAACAGCAGCACAATGGAAGCCATATTTACATTTTTTTCCTCAAGTAGCAGTGTACCCCAATCTGCCCTCATCTGTCAAGGTGGCACAGTTTGAAGTTCTTGAGTGTGTGGTAACACTCAAAGCAAGGCGCAGCACACAGACCTACCCCACACTCAGAGCACCTGAAGTGCGTCTGGCGATGACCATGGTGACGGCTGCGATCAGAACATACTACACAATCAGGACGTTCATGAGTTTCAGTAATAAAGTGCCGTTCAGTGAGTCGCTGTGGCATCTCCAATGTTTGCTGTGAAGGCCTTCCAGGTCTCTTGCCCTCACTTCTTTTGTGCCCCTCAAGCAAACTTATGATTAGTTCCTGAATGAAGAACTTCAGGGGCTTGTGTGGAGCTGCAGTACACCTAGTGTATATGATGTGGGAGTTGACAATGCAGATGCTCATCAGTGTGTTGAAAATGTGGCTGCACCACTTCTTTGTTCTGTGTATTTTTTCATCCTCTGGTCAGCTCTGTCTACTGCACCCATATAGCTGTTGTAGCTGTCCACACACACAAGCTTGTTGACCTCACGGAAACCAGTCATAATCCCCTTTGAGCAAATGCATTTCCAGACACAAGTGTTACCATGAATGGATGACAGCATGGTGAGACGCTTCGTGTCATGCCACGCACAGGCCAGCAGTTTGTCTTGCTGCATGAACACTGGGTCATCTCCCCTTCTCAATGACAACTGGCCTGGTCGCAGATCCCTTGGCATACCTAAAGTAATGGCATAAATAGATAATGGCATGCATAAATTGGCATAAATAAATTGGCATAAATAACATAAAAACAAAATAAATAAATAAAATTAAAAAAATAATAAAAAATACCTCTCCTGTTGCTGTTCACGTTCCCACACAGTCCAGTGTCCTTGGCTGCGAGCTCCATAGCGATGGCTGGCGCTGTGTAATAGCTGTCCATGAACACCTCGTGTCCCTTCCCAGTGTATGGCTCCATCAGCTGACGCACAACAAGATGAGTTGTGCCCAAACCGTCACAGTAATCGCTATTTTGTCCTGTGTACAGTGACCACCGCAACACATATCCTGTGTTGGCTTCACTCAAGACAAGTGCCTTGTAGCCGTATTTGTCTGGCTTGTTGGGGTTGTACAGCTTCAAGGTGGACCTTCTCTTGAACCCAATCGTCATTTCATCCAGGGAGAGTTCCTTGCCTGGAGCATAAAGGGCAGCAAAGTGCAGAACTATACAGTCAATGACTGTACAGATCTTGAAGAGACGGTCTGGCTCTCCATACGCAACCCAGGTCTCATTGTTCACAACGTGAAGACAAGACAGCATCATTGCAAGCCTGTTGTACGTCATCATTGTCAAATACATGTGTAAAAGCTGGCCAAAACTCTGCCCAGTAGTCCCCCAGTGTGGACTTTGCCACAATTCCCATGCACAAATGGAGTGCCATGAATGCTTTCATCTCCTCCACAGTTACAGCAGTTCACTTATGAAGTCTGGACAGCGGTTTTAGTGCATCTGTTGCTTTTGCTTGGGCTACGACCTGGTCAGCATACCTGTTTGGGAAGCACAAAGTTTGACCTCAAAATTAGCACTGGAATTGGAAATTGGAAATTGAAAAATATAGCAAATGAACCAAAGTATATCAATGGGCAAATTTCCTCCATGCATTTGGTATAATATGATCAAACTTGGATATGGTTATCACATTTGTATATGGTGATCACACATTGTGCAAATAAAACTCTGCAACAGCTGTAGCCTTGCATGTGGTCATAACATTTGCATGCAGTGATTACATTTGCTAATGTCGATCACACTTTCGCATTGTGCCAAACAAACTTTGCAACAGCTGTAACCTTGCATGTGTTGATCACATTTGCATGCAGTCATTACATTTGCTTATGGCAATCACACTTGCGCATTGTGCCAAGCAAACTTTTCAACAGCTGTAAGCTGTAACCTGAAAATGCAACAACATACATTCATTGTCAAAATTTGAAAAATACAGCGAATGAACCACAGGTTATGCCACAATATGTACCTAAATGCTACAACTTAAATTCATTGTCAAAATTAGAAAAATAAAGCAAATAAAACACAGTTTATGCCACAATATGTACCTGTTTGTTTCGTCAGTGAGAATCCTCCAGAAGTCCTCTGTCCAAAACAGCGACAAAAAATCAATGGGGCATGCACATAGCATGTCCACCTCTCCACAATATCCATCTGACTCTTCAAATGGTTTGAGCCACAGCTGATAAGCTTCTTCATCAGCACGAAGCTCCCAGGCATCATTGTCCAAACATCCTGTTGGATCTCGACTGCCCGTTGTTGTTCTTCCACGGCTCGCAAATGGCGCATGCCGGGAAACACCGGATGCTGTGTGCTCTGGCCCACCCACACGTCACCCACAAACTGTTCTGGGCATTTTCACCCTGCGGCCACGGTTTGGCAAAGCAGAACAATCTGCAGATGATGCTCCTGTGTCATTTTGGGCTCGGATGGACACAGAAAAAGCACCTCCAGTCTCGCACGCACAACCACAGTCTCCACTTTCACCAGAACTGTTTGTACCATTGTCTGAAGGCACATAATCTGAGCTGGACTCTTCCTCAGACGATAAACTTGGGCTAATCTCTTCATCTGACCCAGGAGCGTCCCACACCAGAGCTAAAGCATCTTCAGCAAAGAGCGTTTTTCTCGCCATCTTGTCTTGTCCGCAACAAATGACAGAATGAGAGGGGTCGTTCTGCAAACGGATATTTGAATGAATGATTGCTTTGGACCAAAGCCAGTTTTTGTGGTAAGCGAAAAGCTATACCTGTCTGCCATCTTGTGGTGTTAAAAGCTTTGTACATTTCTGACTCTATTTAGCGGTACCGGCTTTGTTTTGACTGACAAGCTGACAGGCACACACGGGCGCCATTCACAAACAGTTAACATTCTACTCTCTACATTCTATTCTCTTCACTTCCGCCCTCCGAAGAGAGCAGACGCTTTTTTCCCAGCTCCGGCTCCTTATCTCTCTCTCCCTAACTGACTGGATCCCAGCTTGCTATCGTCTGTCTGCGTGTCTTTACTGCTGATTTATCTAACGAAATTATGGATTTAATAAGCTGGGCTTTGAACGCAATTGACACTGTTTTTTCAACGAGGAAATCTGGCCCGGGGCAGCCGATCTGTCCTGCAGGAACTGCTGCTGCGGGTTATTTAAAGGACACAAGCAATTGGAAATTCTTGTGCCTGTGTGATCTTTCTATTGAAGATATTGAAGATTTATATCTTTTCGGAGCAATGGTCATCGGAATTCTACTGATTGGATTTGGGATTGTTCTGGTGTACCGCAAATTGAAGAAGATGGATAGAGCTTATCAAAAAGCGGACCCGGCGAAGCTCACCCATCAAATTGACCAACTGGGCAGGACTCTGACAGCGGCCGATGGTGAACTGTACAGGAAAATGGATTACATCACGATCACGCTGAGAGCCGTCCACGAATCGATTTCAACGCCTGGCCATGAAGGATTTGGAGCACTGAATCCGTAAGAGAATAGAAAGTTTTTTCTCTGAAGTCAGTGCTATTTGACCTGTTTTTTTTCGGCACCCTCAGCACTCAGTCCTCCAGATAATCAACAGTATATTTGTTTTCATAACACTGGCGGGCAGCATCGGACTCTCAAGGACAGCTGTCTGGCACAATTATTCCATCTGCCGTGCTCAAGGACACGTGCCTTTGCTTCAGACCGTAGTCATAACATCTGCTGCGGGAAGAGACTATTGTTGTCCACCTAACTGATTGCCACTGATTGCACCCAACTTACACATACTGATCCACTTATACTGACTGATGAAGATATACACTCACTGCTCTCTTTGTGTCATTGTGTGGATTCTATTGTCTGCTAATTGTGCACTGAGAGGTTTTTTCTTGTAATCATAATATCGGTCATATATGAACTTTATTCTGATAAACAATGCTTTTTTCTCTCTCCTACTGTGTCCACCCCCCCTTCCCCCCACTGCCTTCTGTTCCCCTCCTGCTGACAGGCGCCTCCATGGCTGCCGCGTCATTGAAAATGTCATTTATGGCGTTCTCAGTGTCAAGTCAAATTCCTCGTATATTTACCTGTCATTTACTTGTAAATGTGCTTGGCAATAAATTTTTCTGATTCTGATTCTGATTCTGACTCAGTTTTTCCCGATGATCCAAACAATATTTTTCACTCTACAGTCAGTAAATGTAAAAGCGATTGATGAATAAATCAGACTAAAGTAAACTGAGGCCAGATATTCACAATTCTCAGTTTGGTTTCATAATACATAAAAAAAATATATAAGAAAGGGCATCCGGACAGTATAACACTGTACACAATATTTACCAATGGGTAAATTATTTTATTCAATTTATTTCAAAACCTTATCATTTGCAAATGTATTTAAAGTGGAAAATTCTAATTTAGAAAAAGCTTTATCTTTAAAAAAAAAAATAAGGCGATGGCTTTTACCTTCTTTTCCGAGTTTCTAAGTCCGCATTACTCGTGAGTAGGTAGATAGCTAAAGAGTATTTATTGACTTTTTAAAAAAGTATTTGATACATTAGATCATACCATTTTACTATCTACATTAGAAAAATGAAGTATAAGAACCCACCCATCTACACAACGAACGCAGGGTCATTCTATCCAGCGAACGGAGAGGGAGAGTCCTCCCCTATAACGGTATACAGGTGGGCCCCTACTGTCAACCAATGAAACTACAGGGTTGAACGTGTGAAAATTGGATAAATAATTAGCCTGAAATCCGAAAAATTGAACAATCTTCAGGATAAAGACAGAAAAAAACACACCATGACTAAGAGGACGAGTGATCTTCATCTGATCAGTGAGACACCTGTCTCCACTTTGCTACAGAGCGCTGCGGGATTACCGCCGAAAAACAGAATGTTGTATCTGTGGTGCATCCAGACCCCCACAACCGGGAGTCTTCAGGAGGAATGGCAGTTAGAACCCGCAGGTAAATGGGGTTATGTGTTCAACTACGCAAGTAGTGAACTGTGTTTTTACCAGTTGGAAGAAGGAGAAACTTTTGGCACGCTGTCCAGAAAAGCCACACTTTCGGCCGTGGACTGGAGCATACTGCGAAACGTGATTTACCCCAATCTGAAAACTAGCGATGTACATCATCAGCAGACAGGGGTGGAAGACGAGCCTGCTAGAAAAGACCAAAGGACCCAGACACCTGTGCATGTGAAAGAAGAGCAACTACCAGTATTCATTACTGGAAGTGTGTTGGCTAGTAGTGTTTGGGAGACGAAGGCGTCCCCATCTGGGGGGTGGTACTTCCGAGCCACTCTTCAGCTATCAATGGGTGACGGCCCATCCGAAGATGAATTTATCTTGCAGTATTTCAATTCAAACGCAGTTTGCTACTTGAGTAGTTGAACACATAGCCCCATCTACCTCCAGATTCTAACTGCCATTCCTCCTGAAGACTCCCTGTTGCGGGGGTCTGGATGCACCACAGATACAACATTCTCTTTTTCGGCGTTAACCCCGGAGCGCTCTGTAGCAAAGTGGAGACAAGTGTCTCGCTGATCAGATGAAGATCGCTCGGCCTCTTAGTCATGGTGGGTTTTTTTCTGTCGTTTTCCCGAAGATTGTTTAATTTTTACAATTTTCGGCTACTTATTTATCCGATTTTCACACACTCCATCCTGTAGTTTCATTGGTGGACAGTAGGGCCCCGCCTTTTGACGGTTATAGGGGAGGACTCTCCCTCTCCATTCATTGGATATAATGACCCTGTGTTCGTTGTGTAGATGGGTGGGTGTAGCTCACATATTTGTAACTGCATATGTTTAAGCACAAGAAGGATGTTTAAAGCTTACATGTGTGAATTGACCTCACGCCTCAGATGGACAATGCGTCTGGACCCCCTATGGACATGGAAGGAGGACAGAAGACCGGGGGCGAGATCCCGAGAGGACTTCCTGACCTCCTGGGGTCAGACAGGACAGCTGAAGGACTCGGAAGAGATGTATTGTGAATAGGGGGATTTGACTTGATGGTGTGATTGTGACTTTGATGTACCTGGTATAAATGTGGGGGTTTACTGCAGCTCACTCTCTTGTTCCTGTTAGAGAGAGCGAGCTGGGGATGTGAAGTTGTAATAAATCTGAATTGAGAAATAATTCAACCTCTTCATTTCGCGCTCCCTACATTGGTGACCAAAGACGTGAGATGCCGAGAAGTGATTCCCCTGGCCCAGATTCGTCGGAGACCGCTCTTACGAGCGCCGTCTCGATTAAACTCCCTGAGTTCTGGCAAGACGACCTGCACCCGTGGTTCCTTCACGCTGAATCACAGTTTGCCCTCGGGGGGATAACAGCAGATGACACCAAGTTTCACCATGTCATCGCAAAACTTGACAACCGCACAGCTCGATGCGTGCGGAGCCTGGTGCAGCAGCCGCCCGCTGACGACAAGTACGACGAGTTAAAGGCTGCCCTCATCGAGTGTTTCATGCCCTCAGCCGAAGAGAGGGCTAGGAGGCTCCTGGACCTGCGTGACCGAGGAGGACGCAGGCCGGTCAACCTTATGGAAGACATGCTGCAGCTGAGGGATACAGAAAACGACGAATTTCTGTTCAGGCATATCTTCTTGAAGACCCTCCCAACGCACATGAGGGGAACCCTATCCAACATGCATTGTGTGACCCGGCGAGACTTCCGCGTGCTGGCCAGAGAGGCGCAGCGGCTCCTCGATGCCTGCGGCGAACAGACGACCTCCGTGGCAGCAGCAGACCTCGGCGCAGTGACCGAGGGCAGTGGAAATCCGGAGGCAGCGGAAGCCACCCCACCGACGATGGCGGTGGCACGGTCCTGAGGCAGTGGAGGGGATGGCCTCTGCTTTTACCATCGACGTTTCGCAGAGAAGGCGCGCAGATGTATACCACCATGCAACTACAAGAACCAGGGAAACGCCAGGACCGTGGGTCGTTAGCAGCTTTGACTCTCGGCGAAAAAAACAAGCTGCTCTATCTGACAGATGCGAGCTCCGGGCGGCACTTCCTCATGGACACTGGAGCCCAAGTGAGTTTCATCACCGCGACCTACGCTGACCGGCTGGCAGGCCCCCGCAGAAACGGGGCAACAGCGGCAAACGGCTCGAGCATCAACACCTTCGGGGAAAGGACTCTGCGCCTGTCCTTACACGGCCGCACCTATGAATGGACTTTCATTGTAGCAGCGGTGAGTTTCAACATGTTAGGCGCTGATTTTCTGTGCTCACATGGTTTGTTAGTTGATCTTGCTAATAGACGCCTGGTTAATGCACTCTCATTTTATTCTATCCCCTGTGCCGCTCGAGTGTCCCCGCTACCAGTTCAGACCAACGTCGCAACAGCAGGCGGTAAGTTCCACACTCTCCTCACCCAGTTTCCAGCACTCACAGTCCCCACTTTTTCAGCTACGGTTGCGAAGCACGGAGTGGAGCACTTTATCTCCACAGCTGGCCCGCCAGTTTTCACGAAGGCTCGGCGCTTGGATGCAGCTAAACTCTCCATTGCGCGCGAGGAGTTCGCCAACCTGGAAAGGTTGGGCATAATTCGCCGTTCAAAGAGCCCATGGGCCTCCCCACTGCATATGGTCCCTAAGGCTGACGGCTCGTGGCGACCTTGTGGTGATTACCGCAGGCTAAACAATGCCACAGCGCATGACCGCTACCCCATCCCACACATCCAGGATTTCTTGGTGCACCTGGCGAGGGCGCACATTTTTTCTAAGATAGACTTGGTCCGTGGCTATCATCAGGTCCCGGTCCGAACCGAGGACATTCCAAAAACAGCGGTAATAACCCCGTTCGGACTTTTCGAGTTTTTACGCATGCCGTTTGGCCTGAAAGGCGCTGCGCAAACCTTCCAACGCATGATGGATGCGGTGTTACGCGATCTCCCTTTTGTGTTCGTCTACCTTGACGACATTTTGGTCGCTAGCACCTCCGAGGAAGAACACGAAAAACACTTCAAGACAGTTTTTCTGAGGTTGGGGGAGCACGGGTTAATAATTAATCCGGCCAAGTGCCAGTTTGGCGCGGCGCAGATCGATTTTTTGGGGCATCGCGTCTCCCCAGAGGGGGCAATCCCTCTACCGGACAAAGTACGCGCAGTGGCAGAGTTTCCTCGGCCACAAACGGTCAAAGCGTTACAAGAGTTTTTGGGAATGGTAAATTTTTATAACCGTTTCATACCCCACGCAGCGCAGCTCATGCAACCATTATACGCCACGCTTAAAAAACAGAAGCCCTCCAATATGGTCGAGTGGTCCCCAGAGCGGGAGCGCGCATTCACGGGGGTTAAAAGGGCACTTGCAGACGCAGCACTGCTGGCTCACCCAGACCCATCAGCCCGCATAACGATCACCACGGACGCGTCAGAGGTGGCCATAGGAGCCGTTGTGGAACAGCAGGTCACTGGGGTGTGGCAGCCGCTGGCTTTTTTTAGCAGATCCTTGCGCGAAGCTGAGCGGAAATACAGCGCGTTTGACAGGGAGCTGTTAGCGCTCCATCTGGCCATTCGCCATTTCCAGTTCTGGCTGGAAGGTCGGCGTTTCACCGCATTTGTTGACCACAAGCCGCTCACTTTTGCTATGGCCAAAATTTCAGAGCGGTGGTCAGGACTGCAGCAGACACAGCTGGCTGCAATTTCGGAATTTACCACTGACATGCAGCACGTGGCAGGTAAATTAAATGTAGTGGCGGACTGTCTCTCGCATGCAGTAACAGCGCCTGTCCGCGCGGAAGCAGATTATACTACCGCAGCTGCAGGGCAGAGTAGCAGCGCGGAAGCGCACGTGGCCCCGGTTCACGTGGGGATAGATTATGCAGCCATGGCAGCGGAGCAGGGTAGAGACGCGGACGTGCGCGCGCTCCAGTCTGGACCAACAGGGTTAAGGCTGGAGAGCAGGAGTCTACAAACCGGTTCGCCCCCCCTAATCTGCGATGTGTCTACCGGGCGACTGCGCCCGGTGGTACCTGCCGAGTGGCGTCATCGTGTTTTTGACTCGGTTCACTCCCTGGCGCACCCAGGGGTACGCGCTTCTGTGAAAATGGTAGCGGAGAAGTTTGTTTGGCCGAGCCTGCGCAAGCACATGAAAGAGTGGGCAAGAGCCTGCATGGCTTGCCAGCGGGCTAAAATCCACAGGGACACGAAAGCCCCCTTAGAACCGTTCCACATTCCGGCTAAGAGATTTGATCATGTGCATGTAGACCTCGTGGGCCCCCTACCGCCGTTGCAGGGGTTCACACATCTTTTGACGATGGTGGACCGAACCACACACTGGCCGGAAGTGGTCCCGCTAACGGCGACCACAGCGGCAGAGGTGGCTGGTGCTTTTTTAACGGCCTGGGTAGCTCGTTTCGGGGTCCCGTCGGACATTACGTCCGATAGGGGACCTCAATTTATGTCTGAGCTGTGGTCAGCGATGGCCAGCAGCTTAGGAGCGACAATCTACCGCGCTACCGCTTATCACCCACAGGCTAGCGGTTTATGCGAGCGTTTTCACAGGTCTTTGAAGGCAGCCCTCAGAGCGTCGCTTACGGATGCAGATTGGGTGAACAAACCACCATGGGTTTTATTGGGGTTGCGTTCGACGCCCAAGGAGGACTTAAATGCCTCCCCCGCTGAATTAGTTTTTGCGCAACCGCTCAGGCTGCCCGGTGAGTTCCTACCATCCCATACGGCGCCAGGGCGCCCCCCGGCGCGTGGACCACTGATCGGCACGGGAGCGGACATGCTTCCGGGCCCCGCTCATCACACTTTCCCGCGCGTTTTTGTTCCCAAAGCTCTGAAAAATGCCGAGTTTGTTTTTGTCAGGCATGAGGCTCAGCGACACAGCCTCCGCCCACCATATGACGGTCCATTTAGAGTGCTGGAGACCGGGGAGAAGCATTTTGTGCTGGATTTGGGAGGCAGAAAAGAAACAATTAGCATTGACAGACTAAAACCTGCCTTTGTGTTGAGTGACGAGTCTGTACAGCTGACGAGAGCACCTCAATGAGGCAGACCCCCCAGGGAACGCGCCCTAGAGCCCTCGCAGGGATCAAATAACCATTCTCTCCCTCAATTAACAGATTTGCCGCAGGACGGTGCCGCACAGACTGTGAAACCTGTTTACAGCAGGTTTGGAAGGCGGTTGAAACCTAGACTACGTGCAGACTGATGTGTAATGTGTCAAAGTGCTTAGGCTGCGCTGTCGATGCTGTTACGATGGTGTGAAATATGCTGTATTGCCTTTTCTGATTCTGTCATGGTGGTGTGACATAGGCTACATTGCCCATTCTTTGGCGTTTGGGGGGGGTTATGTAGCTCACATATTTGTAACTGCATATGTTTAAGCACAAGAAGGATGTTTAAAGCTTACATGTGTGGACTGACCTCACGCCTCAGATGGACAATGCGTCTGGACCCCCTATGGACATGGAAGGAGGACAGAAGACCGGGGGCGAGATCCTGAGAGGACTTCCTGACCTCCTGGGGTCAGACAGGACGGCTGAAGGACTCGGAAGAGATGTATTGTGAATAGGGGGATTTGACTTGATAGTGTGATTGTGACTTTGATGTACCTGGTATAAATGTGGGGGTTTACTGCAGCTCACTCTCTTGCTCCTGTTAGAGAGAGCGAGCTGGGGATGTGAAGTTGTAATAAATCTGAATTGAGAAATAATTCAGCCTCTTCATTTCACGCTCCCTACAGTGGGTTCTTTTTTCACATATTTCTAATGTAGATGGTAAAATGGTATGATCTAATGCGTCAAATGCTTTTTTAAAAGTAATAAATACTCTTTAGCTCTCTACCTACCCACGAGTAATGCAGACTTAGAAACTCAGAAAAGAAGGTAAAAGCTATTGGCTTTTTTTTTTTAAAGATAAAGGTTTTTCTTTTTTTTTTTAAATTAGAATTTGCCGCGGTAAATACATTTGCAAATGATAAAGTTTTGAAAAAAATTGAATAAAATAATTTAGGTTAACCCCTTGCACTCCGGTCAATTTCCCTAAAAACGCCAAAAAATAACGTGCCCAAAGTAAATCAAAAGCTGTTCTTCAACCCTTTGCAGCATCTTCATGGGGTTGGTCTCATTTAAAAGAAAACACTTTGAAGTTTTTGGCAAAACAGTCATAATCTCTCTAAGTGGTCCAGCCACTGAGTTACAGTCATCTAAACATACTGAACTTGAAGAAAATAAATTTGGCCTGGGTGTTTTTTTTGGATACAAATGCTTGCAAATAACACACAGCTTCAGATCTGGGCTGGAAAATGCAACAGAAATGTAGAACCAAGTGTTTTCCAGCTGAGGTCCAAATTTTGTAACAATACCACAAAAAATGAATATATTACACAGCTTTTTCCTCAGGTAGTTCCCAGGTGTTTTGGAACTGTGCCAAATTGTGCCAAATGGCACAGTTTGGAAAAACATCTGTAACTTTTGAATGATTCAATGTAGAAGCTTCATTTTGGGCTCTAAAGAAAGGTCATACTCAGGGCTAGGGCTGTGTCTGTGTGTGTGTGGCAACCCCCCCCCCCCCTCGCTACAGAGGATGGGCATCGGCCATCGCTACATCACGGATTAGCCTCATGTGGCGATGTGGCGACAGCAGCGCAGTCACCGCGGCTCCCCCCCCCCGCTACAAGAATAGCGGGGGGGCGGGGGGGCGGGGGGGCGGGGGGGCCGCGTTCATGGTCTGGACGGGCGAAAGACCCCTGTACCGCGGCGCACGAACTTCAGACTTCGTGCGCCGCACAGTTGTAATTTACCGATCGGTCAAAAGTCATTTTGGATTACAATTTTCAGGGATAAAGAATAATTTAGCTTATAACACCTTACCTCTTCACAGCAGCAGTGTCCTGGCGAACTTCTCTTACTCATTGTCAGACGAACGCGACGCTGGTCCGCTCGTGGTTCTGGTCTCGCGACTCGATCAAAACATAATTCCATTATTGCGGTTTTGTGCTTCCATGATTGCGGCTTTTGGCGAACGATTTTTCAAAACAAATAACAGTAGTAATTAAAAAAAGACTGGCGAACGCGTGTGTGTCACTCAGCCTTCGTCGTTGGCCTCCATCGGTCTATGACCATGGAAGTAACTCATAACGTCTACTCTGCTGGAACAAAAACAAAATAAGCACCGCCTGTGGCCGAACATGCCGATGCGCGAAAGCCAGTGGCTGTCACACAGGTTGCATTAATCTGTTCGCGGCTGTGTCTGCAGTGGAAGAACGGAAATGCAGCTTCTGTTGCTCCATCGTGCGTCCTAGAGTGCACGATGGCGCACGAGAGCGCCCTCGTGCGCTCTGGGACGCAGAGACTTGCCCGCCCGTGGTACAACAGAGTGCAAGAGGTTAATATGATCATTAACTATTCTAAAAGGTGCATTTTTCAGAAAACCTGGTGAAAAAACATCTGAAAGAGGCATAAATTCACTCTTGGACCAGTTTATAGTGTAGCCTGACAGTCTACCAAAAGAAATAATCAGGTCCAGGAGAGGGGAAATTGATTTTTCTGAATTGTCTAAATATAATATCACGTTGTCTGCGTACAAACTGATGAGGGATTCAACTCCTCTAACCTTCAGGCCTACAATATTCAGATTGTTTCTTATGCTTAAGACGAGGGGTTCAAGTGCAACTGCAAAAAGGACTGGTGATAAAGGGCAGCCCTGCTGAACTGAACAGTGTAGAAAGAATGGAGTTGACCTGTCACCATTTGTTAACACAGAACACATTGGATTGTCAAATGTCAATTTCACCCAAGCTATAAAAGAGTCACCGAACCCGAATCTCGTTAATGACTCTAACATATAGGTCCACTCGACCTGATCAAAAGCTTTTTGTGCGTCCAGCGAAAAAATTTCTGCTCCTTTAACTTTACTGTGATCAGCATAAATGGTGTTAAGAAGTCGTCTTACATTAAAAAATGAAAATCTGCCTGGGATGAACCCTGTTTGATCAGGATGAATAATTGATGAAAGATATTTGTTTAGCCGAATAGCCAGCAATTTAGTAATTACCTTCCTATCAAAATTCTGAAGTGAAATGGGTCTGTAACTGGCTGGGTCCGTCTCGTCTTTCCCTTTCTTTAAGATTAATATGATGTTGGCCTCATTTAATGTTTTAGGTAGGGCCTTGTTTGCCTTTGACTCGTATGTCATTCTAAGTAGAAGAGAAGCAAGAATTTCACAAAACCTGTTATAAAACTCACAACCAAAACCATCAGGTCCTGCTGCTTTACCAGATGGAAATGACTTAATGGCAGATTTTATCTCGTCCAATGTGAAACCGGAATCTAAATCTTTCCTAGCTACATCTGTAAGTTTGGGTAATATAAGGGAATCAAAAAAATCATTTAAATCAGAGTGAGAGGGGGGCCATTTGGAACTATAAGGTTCACTATAAAATTCTTTAAAACAACCATTTATATCTTTGGGGTTGGTTAATAATGTACCTGTCTTTGATTTAATACAATGAATAGACCTTGATCCCTGAACACCTTTAAGCTGTCGTGCTAGAAGCTTTTCAGGCTTATCCCCCAGTTCAAAGTGCTTCTGTTTTAGTTTTAGCAGGAGCTTATTTACCTGACCACCCAAGATACAGTTATATTCATATTTGAGTTTCATAATCTTATTATAATCTACCATGGAATTTGAAGCCTGATACGTTATTTCAAAGGTGGGGAGGATGCTTTCAATCTCTTTTAAGCACCCCTCCCTTTCTTTTTTAACACCAGATTCGTAAGAAATTATATACCCACGAACTACCACTTTGACCGTTTCCCAGAGGATGGCGTCTGTCACCTGACCATTGTCATTTATTTCCATGAAATCTTTTAACCGAGTGGTAATATAATTTGTGAATTTTTCATCTGAAAGTAATGATGGATTAAAACGCCAAGAATAAATTTGTTTAGAAAGGGAGAATTTCAAGGAAATTGTCACAGGACTATGATCTGAGATCAGAATATTATGATATTTTGAATTAGTAACATGAGAAATCAGCTGAGAGTCCACCAAGAGATAATCTATTCTGCTGTATGATTTATGAACATGGGAGTAAAATGAGCAGTCTTTCTGAGTGGGATGTTGGATTCTCCAGATATCGACCAAATTTTTAGATTTGAGCAAGTTATTTAGGACCTGTACTGAAGCTATATTTGGGGGAGGGCGAGAAGACAGCCTGTCCAAATAAGGATCCAAGTAACAATTTAAATCACCACCAATTGTTATATTTGAACTGCCATCGTCTGAGAGCAGCTCAAAAACATACTTGAAAAAATTTGGATCATCTATATTTGGACCATAAATGTTTAAAAACGTCAATGGAAATGAATTTATAGTACCTGACACCCTGATGTATATATAACATATAGGATTGTTAGTTCAGAATCAGAATCAGAATCAGGTTTATTGCCATTGTTCATGTAGTACACAAACTAGGAATTTGTCTCGGTACAATGCTGCAACATTAAACATGATAAGATAAGAGAAATAAACTATACATGTAATAAAGTGTAGGATAAGATTAAGTGATACTGGTCAACAGTTAAAATATATATTAGCCAGCAGCAGATACTGTGGAGAACTATATAGTGCAGTCGGTAATGCAGAAAGAAAACAGTGATGATTGACATGAGTCTGGTTGAGCTGCTGTACATGGTGCACGAGAGTCAATAAGTCACTTAGTGTTCAGCAGTCTAATGGCAGAGGGGAAGAAGCTGTTCATGTGACGGGAGGTTTTAGTCTGGATGGACCGAAGTCTTCTACCAGAGGGGAGGGGGGCAAACAGTACGTGACCAGGGTGTGAGGGATCGGCTATGATCCGGCCAGCACGCCTCCGGGTCCTGGAGATGTACAGATCCTGGAGAGATGGGAGCTTGCAGCCGATCACCTTCTCAGCAGTGATAGTTACTCATGATGTTTGCACCACACCCGATGTCCTCTGGAGAGATGACGACCTGAGGGGGGCAGGTCTATGCGAATGCCGGAAGGAGGACATCACGCACATACTGTACAGAACTTAGAAACACTATACACATAGGGGGTAGACTAGGGTTATGAGATGGGTTTTAGACCCATCTCAACAGGGGGAGATGCAAAATCGTAGGTTTAGATAGATAGATAGATAGATAGATAGATAGATAGATAGATAGATAGATAGATAGATAGATAGATAGATAGATAGATAGATAGATAGTGAGGTGCCCTGATAGGACACCTCATCAAGGGGAATTGTTGATAAATTGACTTGGTTTCTCTGTCTCTCTCTCTCACACTACTTAATCTGCTTGCTTTACATGCCACACTGCAGAGTTTAGTTTACACCCCATAATTAATTCGTTGAAATCAGTTAGAATCAGCTCTGCACGCAGCTGAGCTGCCACATAAGCTTAAAATGTGTTACAGATACAATGAGGTAAAACCCCTCCCTCTTGCATGAGGGGGTGGTTAGGCTATAAAAACCATAGGGCTCCATTTTGGGGTGGCACACTCTCTCGAGGAATTGCCTAAAGAGGTGTGTTCCAACGCTGCTTGTAACCATATCTCACTTTCAGTAAAAAAAGGAAAATATACTTCATCTCTCAGCTTGGTTATCTGGCCGTCATATCAAAGAACTGGGGTTTAAGGTAATATAGACTCAACACTACCATGGAGGTCTGTTGTCATGGACATAAATTGAAATGGGATATTTTTCTTGAAAAGGATAGCCACACCTCGAGCATGAGATGTAAAGGATGACTGGTAAACCTGTAATATCCAGCTACACCTCAATCTGCGTTGCTCAGTTGCTTTGATATGAGTTTCCTGCAGAAAAATCACATCAGCAGAGAGGGATTTAAGGTATCTGAAAACTTTATCTCTCTTAACGGGATGGCCAAGCCCCTTAACATTCCACGAGACCACTGTGACATCCCTTCCCCCTAGATTTGCTTTACCAAGAGACCTCTGCATCCAAAACGTACAAGGCCCACATTCCAGCCGACCAGCCTGGCACACCGTGTGTAATGTCTGGCAGACAAGAAAAAAGTAAAACAGTGGGGAAAAAAAACAAAAACAAAAAAAAAACAGAAGAACAACTATACATGATAAAACAAAAAAAAAAAAACAAACAAAAAAAAGCAAGAGACACACACACACAAAAAAAAAAAATTAAAAAACTACTTGAGCCATAACAGAACATATATTCACCCCCCACCCCCCTTCGCGTCTCCCTAAACCAGACACAAAAATCCTCATTTTCCATCTAAACAGGAGCTACCTGGCAAGAAGCTAACTTCACCATCAAGGGCTGCCCTCTTCGAGCAAAAAAAAAGAAAAAAAATTAATACCATCATAGCAATGATATGTGGGGGATTTTACACCCGCTAACAAAATAAACATTCAAACATAAGGTGCTCTATATTCGTTTCAGTTTAACATGAAAAATCTTTTCACAGTCAACAGTGCAAGTATTGGCTCCCCCAACCATTCCACAGCATATCAACTGGAGTACCTTTTAGTTGAGCTACCAGTGGGTGGATGTGAGTCTACTCCCCCCGTTCAATCTTTTCCAGAAAAAATGCTGCTTCTTTTGAATCGCTAAAAATCACAGGTGCTTCCTTCTCTTGTTGGTAAATATGCAGCCTAGCCGGGTACCGCAGAGCGTGTTTAATTCCTCTGTTCCGAAGCAGCTGCATCACATCCCGAAAGGCACACCGTTGCATCATCACCTCATTAGTGTAATCTGGAAAAATTAAGACTTTGTTACCTTTATACTGCATAGCGTTCATCCTGCTGTAGCGCAGAATCAACTCTTTATCCTAAAAGTGGTGGATGCGCGCCAGGATGGTGCGCGGTCTGCCTCCGGCTTCTGGCTTTGGCTGAAGAGAGCGATGTGCACAGTCCACTTTGACCGGGTGTGAAAAACACTTGTCTCCGAGCAGTTGAGGTAACAGCTGTGACATGAACTCTGTGCATTTACCTCCTTCCTCACCCTCTGGTATCCCCACGATCTTAATGTTGTGTCTCCGAGAGCGAGCCTCCAGGTCCAGCACCTTAGCTTGGAGCTGTTTGTTTTGGCTAGTGAGCGCTGAGCACGTAGCTTCGAGCTCCTGCATCCGCATTTCGAGGTTGCTGGTTGCTAGCTCATAGTTAGCCACATGAGCTTGAAGGTCGGCTTGAGTAGTCACTAATGACTGAAGGCTGATTTGGAAGGCAACGAATCGCTCATTGATAACACGTAGAATTGAGTCGGAGATCTGCTGGCAAAGTTCTTTACACATTTCATACGTTTTGTCCGGCAATTTGTCCGGGCTGGAGGGTGGACTAGCAGACCCATCTTTAGCATGAGCCGAGGCTCCAGTAACTTGAACGTCAGCAGATTTCGATTTGCTGGTCGCCTGTGGCTTTGGCATCTCACAAGCAGTTGATTTAAGCGTGGAGTAGACAAGGTTTAAGCACCTGTATGTCCGTTTTTATACGGCATTATTGCACTTTTAACAGAACTTAAAGAGGAGTGCAGCCGAAACACGTCCATCCCCTTCACATACTCACTAGCGCCCCCCTATCAGGTTATTTAAACAAGTCTTCCCACTTATTGGTAGCTTTATTCTTCAAATAATCAATTCTTCATTAACTTTACGCCATGTACCGCAGGGTTTTAAAACGGCTGTAATTAAACCCTTACTCAAAAAGCCAATGCTGGATCCAGGAGTTTTAGCTAACTATAGACCAATCTCTAATCTCCCTTTCATTTCAAAAATCTTAGAGTTGTTGCTATGTAATCATTTGACCACCTGCAGGGAAATGGTTTACTTGAAGAGTTTCAATCTGGGTTTAACTAACTACTAACTAACTAACCTGCACTTATATAGCGCTTTTCTAGTCACAAAGACCACTCAAAGCGCTTTCATTAATACTAACCCTCTATTCTAAGGGCCTATAGGAAACAGATATCTAGGGACAATTTAGAACAGCCAATTAACCTAACATGCATGTTTTTGGCATGTGGGAGGAAACCGGAGAAATCCCGGAGTAAACCCATGCAAATCCAGAATCCATCATAGTACTGAAACAGCCTTAGTGAAGGTCTCTAATGACCTCCTCATCGCATATGATAATGGACTTGTTTCTGTTCTTGTCCTTTTAGACCTTAGTGCATCTTTTGATACTATCGATCATAATATTCTACTTGATAGATTAGAACACTATGTTGGACTTAATGGAACTTCGTTGCAGTGGTTTAGATCTTATTTATCCGATAGGTTCCAGTTTGTTCATGTCAATAATGAGTTTTCTTTCAACTCAAAGCTCAGTCATGGAGTTCCACAGGGATCTGTGCTAGGCCCTACTCTTTTTAGTTTATATATGCTTCCGTTAGGCAACATTATAAGAAATCACTGTATACATTTCCATTGTTATGCAGATGACACACAATTATATCTGTCAATGAAGCCAGATGACAGTAATCAATTAGCCAAGTTAGATGCCTGCCTTAAGGAAATCAAAGCTTGGATGACTTGTAATTTCCTGCTATTAAATTCAGATAAGACTGAAGTCATTCTTGTTGGTCCAAAAAACCTTAGAAATGCCTTTCCAAATCAAACTTTTAGTTTGGATGAGGTTAATCTTTCTCTTAATAGGTCTGTGAGGAACCTTGGAGTTATTTTTGATCAAGATGTGTCTTTCAATTCACATATTAAATTTGTTTCTAAGACTGCCTTCTATCATTTGTATAATATTGCGAAGATTAGGAGCATCTTGTCTCAGAGTGATGGTGAGAAACTGATCCACGCTTTTGTTAGCTCTAGATTAGATTATTGTAACTCTTTATTATCAGGTGGTCCTGCCACCGCGCACATGTGGCACATGTCGATGCGCACCAACAGTGAGCTCTTGCCCAGCCAAACGTCGCCCACGGGCTGCTCAGGACCTTTTTCGCTCCGCAACCACAGTTTGGCAAAACAGAACAATCTGCAGACGAGGCTCCTGTGCCATTTTGGGCACGGCTGGACACAGAAAACACAGCTGCAGCGTTGCACACAAGATGTCTGTCTCCACTTTTGCAAGAACTGCTTGCACCATTGTCCAAAGACACATAATCAGAGTTGGACTCTAACTCAGATGACGAACTAGGGCTAAGCTCTTCCTCTAACCCGGGAGCGGTGAATACCAGTCCTAATACAGTGGTACCTCTACTTACGAATTTAATTCGTTCCGGAAGAATTCTCGTAACGTGAAAAATTCGTAAGTAGAGGCGCGTTTTACATGTAAATGCCGTAATCCGTTCCAAGCCCCCAAAATTCGGGCATAAATTTTTTATAAATCGTAAAAACGCATAAAAACATGTAACAAATACATGTTACAATTAGATTACTGCACAATAAACATAAAATGAGAGTTTAAAATGAGAGAAAGAATAATAAAAGAGAAAGAATAATAAAAATTATGTTCATTTACCTTTAAACTGCCATCGTCGGCGTCGGCGTCACCTTTTGCCTTCTTTGGTTCATGTTCTGTCTCATCAGTGGTTTTTGCCTGACGTTTTGTGATGAAACGATCCAAGGACGTTTGCTTTTATCGGCTTGTAAGGGCTTCCTTTTGTTTTAATACCGTGCTGATCGTTGATGTTGTTTTTTTTTTTTTTCCCAAAACTTTATTAAGAACAAGGTGAAAGTACAGAGTTATAACGTAGATGGTGATAAACATGGCAGTTAACAATTTTTTTTTCTCTAAATTGTGTAGTTCAGTCAACAGTCTTACAAGAGGTAAGAAGGATAAAATAAAGTAGTAAGAATAGTAAATAATAATAAGATAAAGCGAGATCAACCAAACGCACCCATTCGTGGCCAATGGGATACCAGGAAGATGCTAGGCGATAGCCAATGGCAGAGCAGCTACAGGTATGTTTACGTTCGGTAAAATACGGGAGCTGCGAGGAGCGCGTACTTTTTTTGCCTTTCGTATCCTGAAATTTTGTTCGTAACTAGAGGCAATATTTTCCCGTTGAGGCGTCTCGTAACCTGAAAATTTCGTATGTAGAGACGTTCGTAAGTAGAGGTACCACTGTACCTCTTCAGCTGAGAGCATTTTTTTCGCCATCTTGTTTGCTCCTGTCAAACAGCAGCATGAAAGGGGGTGGGCTTCAAACGCTGATTTGACCTACTTATTGCATTGGATCATTTCCAGTTCTTACGGTAAATGAAAAGCCACACCTCTCAGCCACCAAGTGGTGTTAAAAGGTTTGTACATTTCACACTCTATTCAGCTGTACAGGTTTTGTTTAGACTGATCAGCTGAAAGGTGCAGAAGTGCGCCATACACACTCAAAGGGTTAACACCTCCGAACATCACCGCTTAGGTCCTCCTCACGGCTGTCTTTTAAAAAAAATGGCCAACACATGCCAATTTATCACATCCTTTTTCCATGTAAATTAGAAACATTCTTTTGTAAATGTGAGGATTTTTTCATAAATTTGCAGGATTTTCCTGCAGAGTGAAAACCATTCTATTCAGAAATGTGCAACTTCTTACTTGAAAATGTGCAGCTTTTTATTATTCAGAATTTTGCAGCTTTTTCCTCATGAATTTAGAACTTTTCTTACCCTTGAATTTGCAGTTTAAAAAAAAAAAGCTTAAACTTGCAGCCTTTTACTCAAATCTTATATCTGCAGAGTTTTGGGTTGTAAACAGTTGGAAATTTACACCTTCTTTTGTCTTTCTGCTAAAGTTGCAGCTTCTTACCCATAAAATTCCACTTTTTTTGGTCAGAAATTGGCAGCTTTTAACTGAGACTTTTGTGTGTGTGTGTGTGTGTGTGTGTGTGTGTGTGTGTGTGTGTGTGTGTGTGTGTCAAGTTAGGCATTGGCTTGCTTGCTACCGGATAACCACGAAAACCGGTACTACCTGTTGATGGGATAAAGTGATCAATATAACCATAGAATAGTTATTTGTGTGACTCAAGATGTTTGTATTCTGCTTATACTTAGGTACTATGACCAATATACCAGAATGGAATGTATATATTGGCAAATGGAGGTTTATTACCTACAAATGGAGCAAATGGAATGGATCTCTGTCTCAGCACAGAGGGCAATAAAACGCCTGGTGTTTATGAGGAGGAAACACCGTTGTGATAAGGATGGGAAATGGCCTTCATCTGACACCCGGAGCCAGGAGCAGACCCTTCAGATCCTCCCTGGTCTTGGCACCTGGACTGTTATTGCATGCTTTCTTCTTTGTTCATTTGTGTATAAATATTCTGGGTCAGGGCCAGCATAGTCAGTCAGACTTCATGAATTGACACGATCTGTTGCTGTCAGGGCGAGAATGTTTGACCCAGCGCTGTAACCTACTATATTCAACTTGCTTGCTTAAATAAATACGTGTTCCAACTAAAGTAATCTCTTCCTTTAAAAACGAATCTGGGTGAACCATCTACACACATAGACAAGCTTTGAAGAGTAGACTTAGATGGTTTTCTACTTAGACTTAGAGTTTTTTTTCATCCTAACACTGTCTCATGGGTTGGGCCGTCGGCGAATCAACCGGCATCCCCGCCCTTCTGAGGGCATGGAGGGTGAAACAGGGCATCCTGGCAGAACTAAAAACAACATCTGCCTCAGGTCTGTGGTGGACCACTCACAGTTACACAGGGTGAGACTGGATATCCTGGCAGATAAACACACCTGTCGCAAGGTCTGTGGTGGACTGTGCCAGTCGGCGCATTGTGACATGCACTACACAAAGAGCAGAGATAAACAAACCTATCATATGGTCAGTCACTGCAACAGATACTGAAGGCAGCTTGTCTTGGCTTGTCCTTGCCACTGATAATACCTTTATCTGACAAGAATGTGCTGCTAGTATAGCAAAAGCTAGCAGTACTCAAATACTTTGCAAGCAGTTTCATGAAATGGTCAGTCAGAAAGCAATTCATACCGGTTCGGATGTTGCCCGTTCAAACAGGGTCTGTGTTGATCTGTTCACACTCTAACAGGCAGCGAAACGTAAGCTAGGAGCAGGAAAACAAAAGAAGAGGAAAACAGCAGCCTTGTGTGTAGTAGAATGGAATGTACACACTCTGTTGGACAGAACAACTTCACAGCACCCAGAAAGACAGACCACGCTTGTGGCCCTGGAAATGAACAGGTACAATGTAGACATAGCTGCACTTAGTGAAACAAGATTGCCTGGATATGACAGCTTGGAAGACCATGGGTACATCTTCTTTTGGAGTGGGAGATCAACTCAAGAAAGGAGAGAAGCAGGAGTGGGCTTTGCAGTTAGAAAGGAGATAGCAGCAATGCTTGATGAGGAACTGGTGCCAATCAATGACAAGATAATGACTATGAGACTCCCGCTACAGCAGAAGTTGTATGCCACACTCATCAGTGTATATGCCCCAACAATGACCAACACAGAGGAGGTGAAGGAAGAGTTCTACAGTGATTTACGTGAGACTATCAGGCATGTACCGACTGATGACAGGCTGATACTCGTTGGAGATTTTAATGCCAGAGTTGGTTCGGACACTGAGAAATGGAAAGGAGTGCTAGGCATTCATGGAGTAGGCAAGTGCAATGCTAATGGAGAACTTCTACTTGCACTATGTTCAGAGTACAACCTTGTGATAACCAACACTCTATTTAAGCACAAGGACACACACAAGAAGACATGGATGCAACCAAGATCCAAGCACTGGCACTTATTAGACTACATCATAGTCAGGCAGAGAGACAGAAGGGATGTATTGGACACCAGAGCAATGAGAGGTGCAGACTGTGGCACTGATCATGTTATGCGGAGATCTAGATTAAGGATTTGCAGATGAAAACAGCACTTCAGGACGGGTGCAAAGCCACCACGGAAGCTAAACACTAGTGCACTGAAAGGCCAAAAGGAGCAGGAAGAACTTACACAGGAAATGGATGAAAACTTGAAAGACTGGGACAGCAACAACTCAGAGAATGACATAGAAGAGAAATGGGCAACACTGAAGGATGCGGTGTATCAGACTGCGAGTGATGTATTAGGCTACCCTGAGAGGAAACATCAAGATTGGTTTGATAAGCATGATGAACACCTGAAGAAACGACTAGAAACGAGGAATACAGCTAGGCAGGAAAACCTACAGTGTAACACAAGGTCGAAGAAGATGAAATACTCAAAGGATCAGAGTGAGCTACAGAAGTACACCAGAGAGATGAAGTCCAACTGGTGGGATGAAAAAATGGAGAAACTTCAAACTGCAGCAGACAGGAGGGACATGAAAACATTCTTCACAGGTTCGAGAGAAATCTACAGCCCTAAACCAAGAGGATTGATCCAACTAAAGGCTATGGATGGTGAAACGGTTTTGCAGGAGAAAGACAAGATCCTGGACAGATTTGCAGACCACTTTGACCAACTACTAAACAACCCTGGAGATCTCACTGAAGAGGCTAAAGAGGCTCTAGTGCAGCGACCAGCTGTATCAAGTCTGGATGAACCACCAAATTTTGATGAACTAATGGAAGCTATCAGGACAACACAGGATGGTAAAGCTCCAAGAAGGGATGGAATTCCAAGTGTGGAAATTTGATGCTGTTCAGCTGACCAACTGCCTGCACAAGCTCATCCAAGAGATATGGGATGCCCAGAAAGTACTTCAGGACTGGAAGGATGCAAGTATTGTGCCTTTGTTCAAGAAAGGTGACAGGAAAGATTGTGGAAATTACCGAGGTATATCACTGCTAGCCACTGTTGGTAAGATTTTCTCACGTGTACTACTTAACAGACTCAGTGAACACATAAGATAAGATAAGATAAGATAAGATAAGCCTTTATTAGTCCCACAACGGGGAAATTCCAGGATTGCAACAGCACAGGGATAGCAACACTCAGAGCAACAATCAGAAGGCAAGAAAAAAAACAAGCAAGCAAGAGCAGCTAATATACATATGTACATATTACTATAAAATATATATATACACACACACACAGACACACAGTGCAGAGCATTGTAGCTGGATGGAATAAATATATGAATATATAAACACACAGTGCAGAGCATTGTAGCTAGATAGAATAAATATGTAAATATATAAACACCCACAGTACAGAGCATTGCAGCTAGGTGGAATAAATATGTAAGTATATAAACACACAGTGCGGAGCAATGTAGCTAGATGGAATAATATGTAGATATATAAAAACACAGTGCGGAGCATTGTAGCTAGATAGAATAAATATATAGATATATAAATATAAACACACCCAGTGCTGAGCATTGTAGCTAGATGGAATAAATATGTAAATATATAAACACACACAGTGCAGAGCATTGTTGCTAGATGGGATGAAACAGCATAACCATCTACTTAGTTATCCTACATGGTATGATTATGTGCCCATACATATTCTCACCCTCCATAGCGACCGGTATTTTCCTAGTTGTATGCCGGAGGGGACCATTGTGTAAGTCTATTGCATCTTTTGCATTCAAAAAACTATTAGTTTGTTACGTCTTTTTGCTATCTCTGCGAGCAGCCCTGCTTAGGTTGTACAGTCAGACAGCCGTTGGTAGGAAGGACCTACGAAACCTCTCGGTTGTGCACCTGGGATGATGTAGTCTGCTGCTAAATGAGCTCCTCAGTGCATTCAGTATGTCCTGCATAGGGTGGAACTCGGACTCCAGCAGAGATGACAGTTTAGCCACCGTCCTTCTCTCTCCTATCTCCTCCACCGGATCAAGGCGCTGCCCCAGGACAGAGCTAGCTTTCTTAATCAGTTTGTTCAGTCTCTTCCTATCGGCTGCAGTAATGCCACTGCCCCAGCAGACCACTCCAAAAGTGATGGCTGATGCCACCACCGTGTCATAGAATGTCTTCAGCAGCGCCCCTTGTACACCAAAAGACCTGAGTCTCCTCAGCAGGAACAGCCTGCGCTGTCCCTTCTTGTAGAGTGCGTCAGTATTGTGTGACCAGTCTAGTTTATTGTTCAGATGAACACCCAGGTACTTATAGGATGTCACCATCTCGATGTCTGTTCCCTATATATTTACTGGTGCTGTGAGGGGCTGCCCATGCCTGCGGCAGTCCACCACCAGCTCCTTAGTTTTCTTTGCGTTGATCTGGAGGCAGTTCCGATGGCACCAGTCCACAAAGTCCTGGATAAGCCCTCTGTACTCAGCTTCATCTCCATTGGAGATGAGGCCAACGATCGCAGAGTCATCAGAGAACTTCTGTAGATGGCAGTGTGTTGTGTTGTGTGAGAAGTCCGCAGTATAAAGAGTGAACAGGAAGGGAGCCAAAACCGTTCCCTGGGGGGCCCCCGTGCTACTGATGATCGTGTCGGACACACAGTCCCGGGTTCTCACAAACTGAGGCCGGTTCGTGAGGTAGTCCAGGATCCATGATGACAGGTGCTGGTCCACCCCTGCGCGCAGCAGCTTGTCCTTCAGGATCATCGGTTGGATGGTGTTGAAAGCACTGGAGAAGTCAAAGAACATGATCCTCACCATATTCCCGGGCTTCTCCAGGTGGGACAGAGAACGGTGAAGGAGGAAGATCACCGCATCCTCCACCCCAATGCCATGCTGGTAGGCAAACTGGAGTGGATCCATCGCTGGTTCCACCAGGGGGCGGAGGTGAGTAAGGAGCAGTCTCTCCAGGGTCTTCATCAAGTGGGACGTCAAGGCCACCGGTCTGTAGCTGTTCAGGTCTTTGGGGTGGGAAGTTTTTGGTACAGGTACCACACAAGATGTTTTCCACAGCTGTGGTACCCTCCCCAGCTTCAGGCTCAGGTTGAAGATGTACGTCACAATCCCACACAGCTGGTCTGCACAGGACTTGAGGAGCTTTGCGCTGATGCCGTCCAGTCCCGACGCCTTCCTCGCCTTGATCTTCCTCAGCTCCGTCATCACCTGGGTCCTGGTCAGGGTCAGGATGGGGGGCTGTGTGTTGGGAGTGGGGGGGTGTTGGTGGAGTGGGGAGTGGGCAGCAGGACTTGATTTCTTTAGAGGCAGCAGTGGTTGTTGTGCAGTCAGGGGGGAGGGCGGTTGGTCAAACCTATTGAAAAACAGATTCAGGTTGTTCGCCCACTCCCTGCCCCCCGTGGCCTGGGGGGAGGTATTCTGGAGCCCAGAGATGGTTTTGAGGTTTCTCCAGACCCCGCTGATGTCGCTCTGTTGCAACTTGTCCTCCGTCTTCTTCCTGAAGCTGTCCTTGCCTTCTCTGATCTTTCTCCTCAGCTCCCTCTGTACGGACTTCAACATCTCCCTGTTCCCCGACCTGAAGATCCTCTTCTTCTCTCTCAGAAGTGTTTTAATCTCAGGGTTGATCCAGGGTTTGTTGTTTGAGCAACACCGTATGGTCTTGGTGGGAACGGATTTGTCCACACAGAAGCTGAGGTAGCCCGTGAAGGTGTGAATGAGGCCATCGATGTCCTCACCATGTGGATCGCAGAGCTGCTTCCAGGCGGTAGCTTCAAAACAGCCTTTTAGAGTGTCCATTGTCTCCTCAGACCATAACTCCACTGTGCGCATGGCCGGACGTTGTCTGTGCACTAGGGGTTTGAACACCGGCCGGAGATGAACCAAGTTGTGATCCGATCTCCCGAGTGGGGGGAGTTGTGATGAGGTGTACGCCTCCTTAGTGTTTGCGTAGAATAAGTCCAGTGTTTTATTGTCTCTAGTGTGGCATGTGACATACTGGGTGAACGTGGGTAGAATGGGAGACAGTGAAACATGGTTGAAATCGCCTGAGATGAGGAGAAGAGCATCTGGGTGTTCTGTCTGCAGCCTGCTGGTTACTGAATGGATGACGTCACGCGCTGTCCCAGCGTTCGCCGTCGGATTTGCATAAACAACAATGCAGATCACGTGTGAGTGTTTTCTCGGGAGATATGTAGGCCTCATGCTAACAGCTAGCAACTCAATGTCTTTGCTGCAGTGTCGTTGTTTAACAGTGATATGTCCCGGTCTGCACCAGTTGTTGTTAACATACATTATCACTCCACCGCCCCTTGCTTTGCCACTGTCTGGTGTTCGGTCAGCCCGTATCATGTGGAAACCCTCCAGCTCAATGTTAGCATCTGCTGCTAGTTCAGTTAGCCACGTCTCAGAAAACAAAAGGAGAGAGCACTCCCGATATGTGCTATCATAACGGCAGATAGCCGCTAGCTCATCTACCTTTCCCAGTATAGAGCGTACATTTCCCATGACAACAGATGGAAGGGAGGGTCTGTACCTTATATTTTTTGTCCTCCGCCTTACTCCAGCCCAGCAGCCGCGGCGTTTTCGCCTCAGTTCTCTCGGTATGTCGAGTTTTTCCAATGGGACCGGGTGGCGGTTGAATGCTAGCAGCTCTTCCCTGCTGTATCGTATCCTGCTATAAACAGTGGCTCCGTCCACCGGCTCAGGAGACATTTGGGACGATCTGTGTGTCCGTGATATAAATGGAGTGAAACAAAGACGGATCAAAAAGAGAGAGGAAGGGAAAAAGACTCGGAATCGAGCCGCTGTTGCAAAAGGCAGCCGACTCGTGTGGCGCCGGGAGAAAAAAAAAAAAAAAAAAAAAAACATGGGTAAAACATCTCGCAGAATGTACTACCAGAAACCCAGTGTGGCTTTAGAAATGGAAGAAGCACAATGGACATGATTTTCTGCTTGAAACAGGTTCAAGAAAAGTGTATCGAACAGAACATGCCGCTTTATGTAGTCTTCATAGACTTCAGTAAAGCCTTCGATACTGTTTCACGACAAGGACTTTGGCAGGTACTCAAGAAATATGGTTGTACAGAGAAGTTTGTCAGCCTGATCGAGGCACTCCATACAGGTACGCAAGTAAACGTGGCAATGAGTGGTTCAGTATCTAAAGACTTTTCAGTAAGCAACGGGGTGAAACAAGGGTGTGTGCTGGCACCTACACTCTTCTCGCGATATCTGGCAGCCATGCTTGAGGTGGCCTTCAGAGACACTTCAGAAGGAGTATACATTCAAACAAGGAAAGAAGCAGACTTGTTCAATGTGGCACAGTTTAAAGCCAAGAGTAAGACATCGATAAAGGTAGTAAGAGAAATGCTCTTTGCCGATGACAGTGCTCTCATTGCACACAGCGTGGAAGAAATGCAATCTTTAGTGGAGAAATTTGCAAGACCAGCTAGCCAATTCAGCCTCAAAATTAACATCAAGAAGACAGAGTGCCTTTATCAACCACCAAATTTCCAGTTATCAACATCACTACCAGAAGAGATCAGCATTGGTACAGAGCCACTAGTCAAGTGCAAGACTTTCAATTTCCTAGGGAGTACTGTTTCAGAGAATGCTAGGCTGGAGGATGAACTATCTCAGAATGGGAAGAGTGAGCGCTGTGTTTGGAAACTTGAGGGAGAGACTGTGGAACAATCGACATGTGTTTATCCGTGTGAATTCCAAAGTGTACAGAGCAACAGGACTGGCTACTCTATTGTATGGTGCTGAAACTTGGACTGTCTACAGAGTGAAGGTGAAGAAACTCCATGCGGACATGATGAGACACCTTTGAGCCGTAATGAACATCTCATGGAAAGACAAGATAACCAACATAGAAGTGTTGAAACGAGCTGGTCTACCATCAATGGAGGACATGCTAATACAGATGAACCTGAGACGGCTCGGACATGTTGAGAGGATGGACCACCAGCGCCTCCCTCGGCAGTTACTCTACTCACAGTTATGCAAGGGCAAACACAATCAGGGTAGACCAAGGCTCAGATTTAAAGACAGTGTAAAAAGAAACTTGAAGAAGTTGGACATAGACAGGAGTTCCTGGCAGCGGAAGGCTAAGGACAGAGCTGTGTGGAGGAATCTGATCAGACCTAAATGAAACAGTCATTGTCGCCCACAACAGACTGCTATGATGATGATAATGATATTATCAGGTTGTCCTAAAGCATCTTTAAAAAGTCTTCAGTTGATCCAAAATGCTGTAGCAAAAATTTTGACAGGTACTAGAAAGAGAGATCATATCTCTCCAGTTCTGGACTCCCTTCATTGGCTTCCCATAGAGTTTAGAATTAAGTTTAAAATCCTTCTTACTTACAAAGCTCTAAACAATCAGGCCCCTTTTTTATTTAAAAGATCTGATCCAACCATATTATCCTAACAGAGCACTACGCTCTCAAAATGCAGGATTACTTGTAATACCTAGAATCTCCAAAAGTACAATGGGAGGCAGAGCCTTCAGTTATCAAGCCCCTCTCCTGTGGAACCAGCTGCCAGGGTAGACTAAGGTTCAGATTTAAAGACACTGTAGAAAGAAACTTGAAGAAGTTGGACACAGACAGGAGTTCCTGGCAGTGGAAGGCTAAGTACAGAGCTGTGTGGAGGAATGTGATCAGACCTAAATGAAACAGTCATTGTCGCCCACGACAGACTGCTATGATGATGATGATGATGATGATGTTTTCCAGTAACCATAGCGCCAGAGTGCTATGATTACTGATGTCGCAGCGTCCCATATTATCCAATCATTACGGAGTCAATCTGAAACCCCGGCCACACTTCTAGAAGCCTGGGCATGAGACAGTGCTGTGGCTAAACTTTTATTGATAAGAATTACATATTTTGACTGAACGATTCCATAGTTGGGGATGCACACCCTCGTAGCCTCAGCAGAGCACTTGTGAAATCTTTGTTTGTGAAGCACTGTGGTTACTGACTGGTCATGTTATCTAATTAGTATGGCCGTGAGGCTGCGTATTATCCAATCAGCACAGAGTCAATCCGAACCCTGCCCACACTTCCTGAAGCCAGGGTACGAAGAGACAGCACAGTGACAGAGCGCTGGCTAAACTTTTCTTGATAAAAATTACACATTTTGACTGAGTGACTCTATACTCGACATACAGACGTGGACAAAATTGTTGGTACCCCTCTGTTAATGAAAGAAAAACCCACGATGGTCACAAAAATAACTTGAATCTGACAAAAGTTGTAATAAATAAAAATTCTATGAAAATTAACCAATGAATATCAGACAATGCTTTTGAATTGTGGTTCAACAGAATTATTTTAAAAACTAAACTCATGAAACAGGCCTGGACAAAAATGATGGTACCCTTAACTTAATATTTTGTTGCACAACCTTTTCAGGCAATCACTGCAATCAAACAATTTCTGTAACTGTCAATGAGACTTCTGCACCTCTCAGCAGGTATTTTGGCCCACTCCTCATGAGTAAACTGCTCCAGTTGTCTCAGGTTTGAAGGGTGCCTTCTCCAGACGGTATGTTTCAGCTCCTTCCACAGATGTTCAATAGGATTTAGATCAGGGCTAATAGAAGGCCACTTTAGAATAGTCCAATGTTTCGTTCTTAACCATTCTTGGGTGTTTTTAGCTGTGTGTTTTGGGTCATTATCCTGTTGCAAGACCCATGACCTGCAACTGAGACCAAGCTGTCTGACACTGGGCAGCACATTTCTCTCTAGAATACCTTGATAGTCTTGAGATTTCATTGTACCCTGCACAGATTCAAGACACCCTGTACCAGATGCAGCAAAGCAGTCCCAAAACATAACAGAACCTCCTCCATGTTTCACAGTAGGGACGGTGTTCTTTTCTTGGTATGCTTCATTTTTGCGTCTGTGAATATAGAGCTGATGTGCCTTGCCAAAAAGTTCCAGTTTTGTCTCGTCTGTCCATAGGACATTCTCCCAGAAGTTTTGTGGCTTGTCAACATGCAGTTTGGCAAATTCCAGTCTGGCTTTTTTATGACTTGTTTTCAACAGTGGTGTCCTCCTTGGTCATCTCCCATGAAGTCCACTTTGGCTCAAACAATGACGGATGGTGCGATCTGACACTGATGTACCTTGACCTTGGAGTTCACCATGAATGTGTTTTTTTTTTTTTTTATTTAAGTTTTTGTAAAGGGTATACAGGTCGTTACAGCAATGCAGTGTTTACATTTTCATCACATGTTCCCTTATTTTCTGATATCTGACAACATTGGAAGATTAATTCTTACAACACCCCTTTTTTTTTTTTTTTTTTTAAAGTGAAAGAAAAAGTGAAATTAAAGAGAAAAAAAAAAACAAGAAACAAATAACAAAAAAAAAAAAACAAACCAGTAAAAAACAAACAAAAAGAAAAAGTAAGTAAATAAAGATAAAAGAGCATCTGAGTAGCGTTGGAACAAAGAGCTGAACCATTATTGAAATGGTATTTGTCAAAGATTAGATCTAATGGAAGACACATATGCGGTCCAGGGTTGCCAAAAGTTCATGAACACATCCATGTCCTGTCTCAGTGCGAATGTCAACTTTTCCATCGAGTAAATGTCTTGGATCACGTTAGTCCAATCTTCAGGTGTAGGACAGTCCTTCAACATCCATTTTTTAGTTAGAGCTTTTTTGCTTGCCAATATTAAAACATTGAATAAGTATTTTTCTCCTCGTCTTTCCAGTGAGTCCGGTAGTAAACCAAAATACAAAGTTACAAAAGAAAAGGGAACTGTAATTTTGAATATTTTCACCAATATTGTCTGTACCTTGGTCCAATATTGGTGGATAACTGGGCATGACCAAAACACATGAAAATGATTTGCAGTCTTTTCACCACACAAGCGCCAACAGTTCAATCCCTTATGGGTAAATTTGTTTTGTGCAGGTGTTCTGAAAAATCTTGCCAAGTTTTTCCATCCAAATTCTCTCCACTGCAGGGATGAGGTACTTTTCCATTGCTGTTTATTTAGCTTTTCCCATATTTCCAGTTGTAAAGTGAAATTCCCCTCTTTTTCCCATCTCTCTTTTATATAAGATGTGTTGTCTCCTTTTAAGTCTTGAAGACCTTGGTATATTTTAGAAATGTATCTGATCCCTGGGATCCCTTTATATGCCATTAAGAAGACCTTCAGAACACCTGACTGGGCCCTTTCCAAAACCTCCTTTTTAAGTATATTGTTTATGTGGTGTCTAAGCTGGAAGAACCTGCAAAGGTCCTGATTTACTAGGCCTTGTTTTTTCAAATCTTCAAAACTTCTTAAGATTTGCCCTTTAAAAAAATCGTAATATTTTATCAGCCCTCTCTCCTTCCACTTTTCAAATCCGGTGTCTGCTTTATTAGGAGTAAAGTCCTGATCATAGGCGATCCATTGCAGAAGTCGATAGGGCTCCCCAGCTCGATTCTCCCTGACCATCCCAAACCAAATTTTTAGCGGGGTCTCTATCCACGGGCCAGTGCCATTCAAAAGCTTAGGTAAAACATTGTTCCCCATTATCGCCTGCAGGGGGACGTCACCCGCCATTTGGCACTCGATCTCCCTCCATTGTGCAGTGCAGACTGGGCTACACATCTCAACTAAAGTTTTAATTTGTGCGGCTTTAAAGTAGTCCCTGACACTTGGCAGCGCGAGCCCACCCCCGTCCCCGTTCAGCTGCAGGGTTCTACATCTGACTCTAGGTCTCCCGCCCCGCCACATGAATCCCGAGATCCCTCTGTCCAGCTCCCGCCACGTTTCCCTGGGAGGCTCCACCGGCATTGCCCGGAAAAGGTATAGAAGACGTGGAAGTACACTCACCTTGACTGCTTCAATTCTTCGTGCAGCACCCAAGAATGGCACCACATTCCATCCCGCCAGGCCAGATTCCATTCTTGTCACCAGTGGATCATAGTCTAGTGATACAACTTTGTTGAGTTGTTTCGGGACACCGACCCCCAGACATTTCATAGACTCCGACTCCCAGTCAGTTCTGAGTCTGCTCAGTGAATAATGATTTGGGTCATAGTTGAATGTTAAAACTTGGGTTCTATGCATATTTAATTTGTATCCCGATAAATCTCCATACTCTGAAAAAACTGAGGTTAGTTCTGGTAAAGAAGTGTCCGGCTGCCCTAGGTATATTAAAATGTCATCAGCAAAGAGTGCTATTTTATGTTCCTTCTGACCAAGTGTAATACCTTGAATTTTTTGGTTTTGTCTTATCCATTGGCTCAGAGGTTCTATGAAGATTGCAAAGAGCAGTGGAGACAGGGGGCAGCCCTGACGACATCCTCTTTCCAGTTCAAAAGATGATGATAAATTACCGTTAATCCTTATTTTAGCTGTTGGTTTTTTATATAATGCCTGTATAGTTCTAATGAAGTTGTTATGAAAATTGAAACTGGATAAGATTCTATATAGAAAAGACCAGTCAACCGAATCGAATGCTTTTTCAGCATCTAATCCCAATATGACTGCATTTAAGTTATATTTTTTTATATGATGAATTATGTGTAAAGTGCGTCGAATGTTATCTTGTGTCTGTCTTTGTCTTATAAAACCTGTTTGGTCTAAATGAATTAGGTCTGTCAGTATATTTTCTAACCTTTTGGCAAGGATAATGGTAAAAAGCTTATAGTCCTGATTTAGTACACTGATTGGTCTGTAGTTGGAGCACTCTAGTTTATCCTTTTCAGGTTTAGGTATAACTGCAATGACCCCTTCTCTCCAGGAGGGGGGGATTTCCCCTGTGTGGAGGACATAATTAAATGTTTTCAGGAGGAGAGGAGATAGTTGCTGTTTAAAGGTTTTGTACCACTCTGCTGTATAGCCATCAGCTCCTGGGGATTTGTTAGCTTTAAGTTTCATAATTGCTTTTTCCAATTCTTTAGGATGTATTTCTGACAGTAGTGTTTTATTTTGTGACTCCGTAAGTTGGGGAAGGTTTAATGTGTTTAGGAATGCCTCGGATGCGTTTTTATGTTTTTTGTGGGAGTATAAGTTCTTATAGTAATTCTCGAAGTTTTTAAGAATATCCTGAATTCTGAATTTTATTTCCTTTGATACTGGGTCTCTGATTTTGTAGATTGCTCTTTCTGTTTGATGTTTCCTCAATTTATAGGCTAGCAATTTTGCCGATTTACTGCCTGCTTCATAGTATTTTTGTTTCAGAAATGTAAGTTTCTTCTGGATTTCTATTGTGTAGATCTCATTTATTTGGTTTTTAATTTCCTTAATCTTGAGCGAGTCAGTAGAATGAGTGTTGCCTTTGTGTTCTTTTTCTAGGTTCCTAAGTTCTGACTCTAATGTGGATAGTTTTTCTTGTCTTAGTTTCTTTTGGGTTGCCAGTTTTGCAATAATCTTTCCTCTTATTACAGCTTTACATGCATCCCACAGTATTAAAGGGGATACTTCTCCATTATCGTTATCTTCCAAATATCTGAGAATATCTGATTCCAATTCATCTTTCAATGGTCCTTTCAGGACATTTGAATTTAACCTCCAAGAAAATGTATTATTTGTGTATTTTTGGATATTTAAGTCCATGTAGATCGGACTGTGGTCGGAGAGATCCATCAGTCCTATTTTACATGTTTTTACTCTTCCAATGTCTCTATTAAACATAAAAAAATAGTCAATCCTTGAGTAAGATGAATGTGGAGTTGAGTAAAATGTATAGTCTTTTACACTGGGGTTGAGTTCCCTCCACACGTCACAGATTCCCAATTCTTTTAGTAGCATCCGAGTCTTCCTGTTTTGGGTGTTATTTTGATGTGGGGAATTACCAGAAGCATCCCAGTATGGGTTCAGTCTAAGATTGAAGTCCCCACCACATATCACTAAACCTTGAGCTTTAGTTATCATTAGGTCGAATACATTTTTGTAAAATTTCCAGTTAGCCCCTGGGGGAGCATACACATTCAGCAGGGTGATATCTTCTCCCTCTAGCCGCCCAGTTACCAAACTGTATCTCCCTTCTTTATCTTTGTGTTCTGATTTTTTTTCAAATGTAATTTTGGTTGATATCAATGTCGCTACTCCCCTCCTCCTCCCTGATTTATATGAAGATGAAGAGATCATTTTAAACCCTTGTCTACTGAGTTTATTGTGTTCCACGTCTGTTAGGTGGGTTTCTTGTAAAAGTATTATTCCTGCTTTGTCTTTTTTCATTTTGCCTAGAATCTTGGATCTTTTAACTGGATTCAGGATTCCTTTTACATTATATGAAATTATTTTGGTTACACCCTGTTTCTCCATTGTGTTGTTTTGTTTAGTATAACTGTGTGGTGGCCCTCTTTTATGCTACTCAGAAACTGAAAGAACATTAAAAACAAGAAAAACATTAAGAACATAGTGTAAAAAACTTTAAAACAAAAAGCTGTCATAAGAACTTCCTGAGCTGAGGTCTTTTTAAAGACCCTGTAAGAGCCTTGATGGAGTGAAGGCTCTGAGGGAAATTCCTCAAACTCTGTTACGTGTTGAGGGCCCTCTCTTACCACTGAAAGTAGTCCCATGCTTTTAACGTGAGTTTCAGAACCCAATCCAAACTTGTAATGATTTTTTTTTTCCCCTTTATGCCTAAACCCTGTGAAATTGTGTGCACCCTCCCACCCCCATCACATCAAACATTCACGCAAAAACAGTATTTGTTAGTATGAGGAGAACATGTGGATTATTGTCACATTTCTATTTTAACAAGTTTTTTTTTTTTTTTTTTATTACAAAGACTTATTTGTTTCAAATAATATGATTGTTCCATGAAATGTTTTACCACATGCTGAATATGCATCTCCTTTAATGTTTGTTACCTTGTATGAGGGGGGGATGGATGTGCGGATTGATTCAAGAGAAAGGAAAAAAAAAAAAAGGTCGCTATTCCAACCTGAAAACGGATAGTTTATCCGCGACGCTCTGGTGCTGGGTTTCCCGCCGCTGGTCCGTGGATTTTGAAGGTCTTTGTGTTGTCCATGTTTGCGTTTTGATCTTCTCACTCGTGTCTGCTGGGGGTTTAAATACCGTTACCGGGAGCCCTCTATTCGCCATGTCAGCTGTTGCTTCTTCCGCCGAATTATAGAGACACGTTTCATCGCCGTAGAAGACCCTTAACTTCGCAGGAAATGGTGTCTGAAAGCGCAATTTCTTCTCTCTTAACACCTTTTTCGCGTCGTTGTATTCCCTGCGCTTTTTAAGGACCTCCGGGGCGTAATCGTGTTCCACGTAGACTTTTCTCTCCTGGTGCATAAATCCTTTTTTCTGCCAGGCCAGTCTTACAACCTCTTGTTTTATTTTGAAATTGGAAAATCTTACCAACACCGAACGTGGGGGCGCTTCCGCCGCCGGCCTAGCGGCTAATGAACGATGTGCCTTTTCTATCTTCAAGTCGGTGGTTTGTGGAATATCCAATTTCTCTCTTAGTAAGGATTCCACGCATTCTGCCATTGAGTTAAAACCATTTTCGGTTCCTTCTATCAGACCATGAATTCTTATGTTGTCTCTTCTTTGTTTTCCTTCTTGGTCGGTTAGCTTAGCCTCTATAGCTGCTTGTCTTTTGCGTAGGTCTAGCACAGAATCTTCGAGCACTTTTATTCGATCCTCTGTTTCCAAGATTCGGTTCTCGGCCTGGTCCACTCTGCTGTTTGTCCTCTTCAATTCTTCTCTGAATTCCCGAAATTCGGCCGTAACATCTCGGCGAAATCGTCGTAGCTCCTCAAATAGTGATTTCAGGCTAACCCTTTTGTTAGCTATCACCAGTTCCTCGTCTTCTGAACGGAGATCTTCCAGTTCGGATTCTCCGGCCGATACGTGTCCTGGCCTGGAGAATTTCAGTTTCTTCTGTTTTCCTTTAGACATGATGATTTTGTCTTTTGATTTTCACTCCTCCAAAAATCCGTTAAGTTTGATTTTCAAGGTGTTATCCTAGATTGGGTCTGAGAACTTCAGTGTTAAGCTGCAGTCGCCATGGCGTCCAGACCGGAAGTCCCACCATGAATGTGTTTAGAGGTTGTTCTGGGCTCTTTTGTTACCATTCATATTATTTGTCTCCTCCTGCGGCCACATCCAGGGAGGTTGGCTACAGTCCTGTGGATCTTAAATTTCTGAATAATATGTGCAACTGTAGTCACAGGAACATCAAGCTGCTTGGAGATGGTCTTACAGCCTATACCTTTAACATGCTTGTCTATAATTTTCTTTCTAATCTCCTGAGACAACTCTCTCAGAGTTTAGTGGGGTACACACCATGTCAACAAACAGACAGTGACTACTTGTCACCCTTCAAATAGGCCGACTGACTGATTACAAGTTTGTAGACACCTGTGATGTTAATTAGAGGACAAATCTTGGTTGAACATGTCCCTATGGTCACATTATTTTCAATCTTTTCTAGGGGTACCATCATTTTTGTCCAAGCCTGTTTCATGGTTGCTTTGTAACTACCTCTGGAGAGTGAACCTGCACGTGCAGAAAAAAGAGAAATTGCCAGTCTCATAACTTAATATTGTGGTGGCTGGTGAAGAAATCAGGCTCCTCACACTCCGGGAGAACAAAGGGATTTCTCCCATGTGTTTTTTTTTTTTGTTTGTTTGTTTGTTTTTTCCTACGATCACAATCAACGTACATTGGCCGGGATCATGAGTCCAAAGAAAGCTCAGCAGACTGAGGAGGTGGACGACATTAAAAGAGTGCTGGACTTCTTGGCGGAAGAGATTTCTGCTGTTAAGCTGCAGCAAAGAAACATCCTGGACCTGGTCCAGGAGGTGAAAGCGCTGCAGATCCAGAACGCCGAGAAGGAGAAGAGGCTGGTGTATTTGGAGAGCAGAGTGTCGGAACTGGAGCAGAACACCCGGGTGAACGACTTGATCATCACGGGGCTCCACATTAAACCCCGATCGTATGTGCAAGTGGTGGCCGCTGACAGTGGAGGGAGGCTCGACGCGCTGGAAGACGAATCCACGGAGCAACAAGTGGCGGCCTTCATACAGTCCAAAGGAATCCAGCTGGACTGTAACACCATAGAGACCTGCCACCCTCTGCCCAGGAAAAACGGCGACAAACCGGCTGTGATCATGAGGTTTGTCAACAGAAAACACAAGACTGCGCTGTTAAAACAAGGTAGGAAACTGAAAGGAACGAACATTTACATAAACGAGCACCTCACAAAAGAAAACGCAGAAATAGCCAGAAAAGCAAGATACCTGAGAAAGCAGAAAAAGATTCAAAACACCTGGACATCAAACTGTAAAATATACATCAAATTAAACGGATCACCTGAAGAAGCCAAGGTCATTATGGAACTGGACAAATATCAATGAATGTTATGAACTGGAGTCACAGCAACAACAGACAATTGTAGGACACTGAAGGGATATACTCATCTGCTGCAAGACATTTAACAACATGAAACAAAAGATCAACAAACAGGAACAACAGGAACTGAAAGTTTTTGAATATACAGATCACAACCCACAGGACATAGAATATAACATAGACCCTGATAATAATTTATTTAGCTCCATCAATAATGACTGTAGTTACTACACGGATGAACAGTTTAACACAATGGTCACATCTGATTTCAATATTTCTATGATCCACTTCAACAGCAGAAGTCTCTATGCCAACTTTAATAACATTAAAGATTATTTACATCAGTTTGAAGAGCCATTCAATATTGTGGTAATATCAGAGACGTGGCTCAGTGAAGAGAAAGGAGTGGATTTTACCATGGATGGCTATGAATTAAATTATATAAATAGAAAAGTGAAAAAAGGAGGAGGAGTTGCAATTTATGTTGACAAGAGCTTGAAATACAAGGTTGTTGAAAATCTGTCAGTAACTGTGGATGATTTATTTGAATGTATTACAGTAGAAATCTGTCTGGACAATGTGAAGAATATAGTAGTGAGCTGTGTATATAAAACACCTGGATCACACATTGACTTATTTAAGGACTGGATGGAAAAAATGTATGCAAAACTAACTCATAAAGTTATGTTCATCTGTGGGGATTTCAATATAGATCTGATGAACTCAAAACAACATAGTTTGACAGAAGAATTTATCAACACAATGTACAGTATGGGCTTACATCCAACAATTGAGGCACCTGTATGGCTGCCGCGTCATTAGGGAGCGCTTAACACGAGCACACCCTAGTGATAAGTAAAATTCCTTGTATGTGTAAGCATACTTGGCAATAAAGTTGATTCTGATTCTGATTCTGATTTTGATTCAATTACCGGACCTAGCAGAATCACGTCACACAGTGCCACACTAATAGATAACATATTCACAAACATTATTGAAAATAATATCAGGAGTGGGCTTTTATTGAATGATATCAGTGACCACCTGCCGATTTTTGTTGTCTATCAATGTGATTATAGGAAGAAAAAGTATACCAAAAATATTAAATATAAAAGAATAAGAACCGAAAAATCTATGTATTTACTGACAAAGGAATTATTAATACAAGATTGGAAGATAGTTTATGATGAAATGATATAAATAAAGCAAATGACAAATTGTTACAAATATTTCAATCATTGTACAATAAAAACTGTCCTATAAAACAATACAGTGACAGACAATAAAAGAAAAATATTCCTTGGGTCAGCAAGGGGTTAATAAATGCATGTAAAAAGAAGAATACATTATATAAGGAGTGTTATAGAGTGCACACTGTGGAGTTATGGTCTGAGGAGACAATGGACACTCTAAAGGGCTGTTTTGAAGCCACCGCCTGGAAGCAGCTCTGCAATCCACATGGTGAGGACATCGATGGCCTCATTCACACCTTCACGGGCTACCTCAGCTTCTGTGTGGACAAATCCATTTCCACCAAGACCATACGGCGTCACTCAAACAACAAACCCTGGATCAACCCTGAGATAAAAACACTTCTGAGAGAGAAGAAGAGGATCTTCAGGTCAGGGAACAGGGAGATGCTGAAGTCCGTACAGAGGGAGCTGAGGAGAAAGATCAGAGAAGGCAAGGACAGCTTCAGGAAGAAGATGGAGGACAAGCTGCAACAGAGCGACATCAGCGGGGTCTGGAGAAACCTCAAAACCATCTCGGGGCTCCAGAATACCTCCCCCCAGGCCACAGGGGGCAGGGAGTGGGCGAACAACCTGAATCTGTTTTTCAATAGATTTGACCAACCGCCCTCCCCCCTGACTGCACAACAACCACTGCTGCCTCTAAAGAAATCAAGTCCTGCTGCCCACTCCCCACTCCGCCAACACCCCCCCACTCCCAACACACAGCCCCCCATCCTGATCCTGACCAGGGCCCAGGTGAGGACGGAGCTGAGGAAGATCAAGGCGAGGAAGGCGCCGGGACCGGACGGCATCAGCGCAAAGCTCCTCAAGTCCTGTGCAGACCAGCTGTGTGGGATTGTGACGTATATCTTCAACATGAGCCTGAAACTGGGGAGGGTACCACAGCTGTGGAAAACATCTTGTGTGGTACCTGTACCAAAAACTTCCCACCCCAAAGACCTGAACAGCTACAGACCGGTGGCCTTGACGTCCCACTTGATGAAGACCCTGGAGAGACTGCTCCTTGCTCACCTCCGCCCCCTGGTGGAACCAGCGATGGATCCACTCCAGTTCGCCTACCAGCATGGCATTGGGGTGGAGGATGCGGTGATCTTCCTCCTTCACCGTTCTCTGTCCCACCTGGAGAAGCCCGGGAATATGGTGAGGATCATGTTCTTTGACTTCTCCAGTGCTTTCAACACCATCCAACCGATGATCCTGAAGGACAAGCTGCTGCGCGCAGGGGTGGACCAGCACCTGTCATCATGGATCCTGGACTACCTCACGAACCGGCCTCAGTTTGTGAGAACCCGGGACTGTGTGTCCGACACGATCATCAGTAGCACGGGGGCCCCCCCAGGGAACGGTGCTGGCTCCCTTCCTGTTCACTCTTTATACTGCGGACTTCTCACACAACACAACACACTGCCATCTACAGAAGTTCTCTGATGACTCTGCGATCGTTGGCCTCATCTCCAATGGAGATGAAGCTGAGTACAGAGGGCTTATCCAGGACTTCGTGGACTGGTGCCATCGGAACTGCCTCCAGATCAACGCGAGGAAAACTAAGGAGCTGGTGGTGGACTGCCGCAGGCATGGGCAGCCCCTCACAGTACCAGTAAATATACAGGGAACAGACATCGAGATGGTGACATCCTATAAGTACCTGGGTGTTCATCTGAACAATAAACTAGACTGGTCACACAATACTGATGCACTCTACAAGAAGGGACAGCGCAGGCTGTTCCTGCTGAGGAGACTCAGGTCTTTTGGTGTACAAGGGGCGCTGCTGAAGTCATTCTATGACACGGTGGTGGCATCAGCCATCACTTTTGGAGTGGTCTGCTGGGGCAGTGGCATTACTGCAGCCGATAGGAAGAGACTGAACAAACTGATTAAGAAAGCTAGCTCTGTCCTGGGGCAGCGCCTTGATCCGATGGAGGAGATAGGAGAGAGAAGGACGGTGGCTAAACTGTCATCTCTGCTGGAGTCCGAGTTCCACCCTATGCAGGACATACTGAATGCACTGAGGAGCTCATTTAGCAGCAGACTACATCATCCCAGGTGCACAACCGAGAGGTTTCGTAGGTCCTTCCTACCAACGGCTGTCAGACTGTACAACCTAAGCAGGGCTGCTCGCAGAGATAGCAAAAAGACGTAACAAACTAATAGTTTTTTGAATGCAAAAGATGCAATAGACTTACACAATGGTCCCCTCCGGCATACAACTAGGAACATACCGGTCGCTATGGAGGGTGAGAATATGTATGGGCACATAATCATACCATGTAGGATAACTAAGTAGACGGTTATGCTGTTTCATTCCATCTAGCAACAATGCTCTGCACTGTGTGTGTTTATATATTTACATATTTATTCCATCTAGCTACAATGCTCAGCACTGGGTGTGTTTATATATTTATATATCTACATATTATTCCATCTAGCTACATTGCTCCGCACTGTGTGTGTTTATATACTTGCATATTTATTCCACCTAGCTGCAATGCTCCGTACTGTGGGTGTTTATATATTTACATATTTATTCTATCCAGCTACAATGCTCTGCACTGTGTGTCTGTGTGTGTGTATATATATATATATTTTATAGTAATATGTACATATGTATATTAGCTGCTCTTGCTTGCTTGTTTTTTTCTTGCCTTCTGATTGTTGCTCTGAGTGTTGCTATCCCTGTGCTGTTGCAATCCTGGAATTTCCCCGTTGTGGGACTAATAAAGGCTTATCTTATCTTATCTTATCTTATAAACTAGAAAAGCACTCGGAGAGCGCAGACCTCCGTCAAGCGCCACAGTTCCCCCCATACAGTGTTTGTGTGTACGTTTTCAGATTCCTTGACCATGGAAACATATGACTAGCAATTGGATTCACAATGATAGGATTAGTGGTTCAGTAGTTATTCACGAAAATCGCATTTTCCGTAATGGCGGTTTTCACCACAGTTCCCCCCATACAGTGTTTGTGTGTACGTTTTCAGATTCCTTGACCATGAAAACATATGTCTAGCAATTGGATTCACAATGATAGGATTAGTGGTTCAGCAGTTATTCAAGAAAATGGCATTTTCCGTAATGACAGTTTTCTTCTGGACGGTGATCCGGATCACCACCAAAATCTAATCATCTGTAGGATACCCCATTTCTGACAATCTGTGAAAATTTCATGAAAATCCATCCATAACTTTTGGAGTTATCTTGCTAACAAACAAACAGACAAACCAACGCCGATGATCACATAACCTCCTTGGCGAAGGTAACAATTCATTAAGTGCAGAACGGTGGAGGCTGAGATCAAATATAAAAGATATAAAAATAAGCTTACTAATATAATGAGGACCTGTAAGAAAAAATATTACAACAGAATATTTGAGGATAATAAAAATAACTTAAGAGGAATATGGCAAGTACTCAATGGGATTATTAGTAATCGACCTAAGAATGCTAATTATTGAGAATATTTTATTGAGAATGGCAATTTGATAAATAATATGGAGGATGTGGTCAGTGGTTTCAATAAATTTTTTGTAAACGTTGGTCCTGAATTAGCAAAATCAATAGTGACAACAGAAACAAACCACAGTGGTTCTGTAAATGAAATAGAAGATAGAAATCCTAACACAATCTTTTTGGGTGCAGTTACTGAAAAGGAAATTATCGAGACTGTGAGTAAATTTAAGAACAAAAACTCAACGGACTGGAATGAAATTGACATGACAATAGTGAAAAAAGTAATTGAAGGAATTGTTAAACCACTCACCCACATCTGTAACCTGTCATTTCAAACTGGTAAATTTCCAAACAAAATGAAAATAGCAAAAGTAATACCTCTATACAAAACAGGAGACAGTCATTGTTTCACAAATTACAGGCCAGTCTCTTTACTCTCACAATTCTCCAAAATACTTGAAAAAATCTTCACTAAGAGACTGGATGATTTCATTGAAAAACACAACCTCCTTACAGACAGCCAGTATGGTTTTAGAGCAGATAAATCTACATCTTTGGCACTGATCGAACTTATAGAAGAAATTACTAGTTGTATAGATAAAAAAAAAGTTTGCTGTAGGAGTATTTATAGATTTAAAGAAAGCTTTTGACACCATTGACCACAGAATACTACTAAGGAAACTGGAAAGGTATGGGATAAGAGGGGTCGCACTGAGTTGGGTGGAAAGTTATTTAAGTAACTTAGTTACACAAAGTTATTTGTGTAACTTGTAACAGACAACAATTTGTACAAATTGGTGAGCACAAATCACCCTTCATGGACATCACTTGTGGTGTGCCCCAGGGGTCAGTTTTGGGACCCAAACTCTTTATTTTGTATATAAATGACATATGCCAAGTATCAAAAATTCTGAAATTTATTTTATTTGCGGATGACACAAATATCCTTTGCACTGGTGAGAATTTGCAGCAAGTTTTAGAGGTGGTCACAACTGAAATGAAAAAGTTAACACAGTGGTTCAACAAAAATAAATTATCTCTAAATCTAAAAAAATCAGAGATTATGTTGTTTGGAAATTACAAAATAAATCATGAAATAATGGTAACGATAGATGATACCAGAATAGAAACAGTACAGGAAAATAAGTTTCTGGGGGTGACGCTAGACAATAAAATCTGCTGGAAACCTCACATCAGTCACATTTGGGCCAAGTTGGCAAAATGTATAGGCATACTGGGGAAGACAAGACACATCTTGGACTACAAATCATTGGTCTTACTGTACAATTCACAGTTTCTACCTTATCTTAACTACTGTGTAGAAGTCTGGGAAAACACCTACAAGACCAACCTACAGTCAATATGCACATTACAAAAAAGAGCTATAAGGATAATAAATAATGTAGGCTATAGAGACCATACCAATTTGTTGTTTTTAAAGTCACGTGTCATAAAGTTCATTGATTTAGTTAAATTTAAGATAGCACAAGTCATGTACAGGGCAATTAATAATCAACTCCCAACTAATATACAAAAAATATTTGAAAAAAGAGACAATGATCATAATTTGAGAGGAGACTTAAACTTTACAAAACCCAAGATACGAATAACCAAGAAAAGTATGTGCATATCTGTATGTGGGGTGGAATTGTGGAACAGTCTGGAGCCGGAACTGAAACCATGTACAAACAGAAATCAATTCAAAAAGAGGTACAAACATTATTTGCTGAAAGGATATATGCTAGAAGGGTAGTATTTATATGTACGATTCACTATGCTCACTCTGGGACACTATGGGACACTATGGAATGGTGGGTGAGACAACACTGTGTATATCTGTGTTGTTTGAGGCTAGTTTTGATGTATGGACATCAGTGTATGCTAAGATGGATGGGTGTTAATGTTGATATGTACAAAATACAGTTAATTGTTTACTTGGGGTCTTAAATGTGGTAATTTGTATATAATTCACATGAGTGTATTTATGGAAAAGAGGAGATGGAATTAATAAGTGTTCACTTCTTCCTTCTCCCTTAAGAACACTGTATACTGTTACTTTATTGCATTTGTCATTTGTTTTGTTTTTGTTATACTTTTTTGTTCGAAATAAAGTATCTATCTATCTATCTATCTATCTATCTATCTATGAGTTTGTTTTTTAAAATAATTCTGTTGAACCACAATTCAAAAGCATTGTCTGATTTTCATTGGTTAATTTTCATTGAATTTTTATTTATTACCACTTTTGTCAGATTCAAGTTATTTCTGTGACCATTGTGGGTTTTTCTTTCATTAACAGAAGGGTACCAACAATTTTGTCCACGTGTTTAAAATCTTAGGTCAGTCTCAGGAACAGTTCAAGAGATATGTGTAGAAAAGACAGACAGACAGAGATTTTGTGCATTTATAGATAGATATTTTCCACAAAATAAATTCCTGTTTGTTACAGCGTGGAAAATAACTATTGAACACATCAACATTTTTCTCATTATATATATGAGATTCCATTTATGGAAACAGGAACAGAAACTTTCCTGTGGAGCTTAGATGTGTGTGTGTGCATGTGTGTGTATGTGTGCATGTGTGCATGTAAGCAACTGATGTGTTTGTGTGAATGGTGTATGTGTGGGCATGACTTGTATGTCGGTGTATGTGTGGATCTAAAAGATATGTGTATGCAAGCACTTTGTGTAATATCTAATTAACTAATCTTCACTATTTTTTTATTATAACATGCTGTATGTAAAAAGTATATAAGTATACTGTACATCTGATAATCCTTTCTGTGCTCCTAATTCCCCTCTGGGGGGGTTGAGGATTTGTGTGTTTGCAGACTGTGTTTGAGGAGAAAGTGTCGCCTCCTGGGAGCATCTCTCTAACCCAGGGGTCTGCAACCTTGACCAAACAAAGAGCCTTTTTTTAATTTTTTTTTTTATTACTTATTTTGTACCCGTAGGTAGATTTGTTTTGCAGTCTGGTGACAAGCCACCAGCTGCCGGTCGCTGCGTGCGCAAGCGCCCCGTGTCCCTAACCTGCATGTTTTTGGCATGTGGGAGGAAACCGGAGAAATCCCGGAGTAAACCCACACAACATGGGGAGAACATGCAAACTCCACACAGATCACTTTTGCCCCCTGCTGACTAAAACAGAATTAGCTGAGAGTCACAACAGCTATTTGGCCATTAAAGTATTGATTATGCTGCTTATATAATTTTATATACAGTATATATCATTGAATATACATGAACTGTAGTTTATGTAGCATTTATTAATTCATACTACAACAGTGAAGAAAACTGATGGAACTTTTCTTTTATGTGTTACAACAAATGAAAAAGCCAGAGTCTTCTGAACAAATGTTATATGGTTCAGTCAGTGTGTAATCTAGTGTAATCCAGGTGTCGGGCATCAAAATGCAAATATTTTCATTCATACTGGTTATTACCCTTATCAAACATTTACAACAGCCTACAAAAGTTTTTTTTTTTGTTTTGTTTTGTTTTTTGAGTTGAGTTATGCATAAAAACTTGGAAAGACATTACAGTGATCCAAGATTGCTATCTACATAGTGAAGGTCCCTCTTCCTGTGTATAAAAAAGTAATCTTACAATACAACAAACAAAATTTCTACTTAAAATGTTTATATAACAATAAATACTATGCAATGATTTTATGATGCATTAAATTTCATAATTCAGGTTACAGAAAATATTACACACTGTACCTTTAACTGAAAATAAAACTCTTCACAACAACGTTTAAATCCTTATCATATTTGGGAAAAATAGGCCACTTTGAAATAAATAAACCACAACAAACCAGTTGTAGGCTATCACAAAAGAGATTTTTTTTTTTTTTTTAAATACTCTAGTTTAGGTTATGCAGTCATTTGATGGTGATGTCTTTCTGTTTTGGGTTTTTTTTTTTGTTAAATCTTCATCCATGTACATCAATCAACCTTCAAAAAGATAAAACAGAACCAACTGTATTGACTATTAGCATGTAGCCACTTGCAGAGTGACGGGAGGAGACCTGTTTTTGATACGCTTCCAAAGAAACTCCAGGCATCGCATTTACTTTCAGGTGATGTCCCCATTTATTCAGCAATCCAAGGTCATCTTTGCAGAATTGCTGTAATTCAGCCACATTGGAGTGTTTTTGTCATGTTTAGTGAATGATCAGCCCACGAGCAGAATGCAACACCAGAGAAAGGCACTCACGACACTGGAAGCATGTTTAAACAGTTTATTAGCTTTCAAAATGCAGAGCACAGCTCGGGAAAACATCACGCCAGAGGAAAGCAGCCTGTGCGGAGAGAGACGAGAGCTGTTAACAGGAGAAGGGAGACAGGGAGGCTGAATGGTGAGAATTCTCCTCAAACACAAATGTACTTAGCTTGTTGTTAACTGAGGCAGTATACCCAACGAGCCAGTGCTGAAGCTTTCGTTTGATGGTCCTTATAAGCGCTGGCGATGAGGAGGTGGCAGGTGCGTCCACTCACGTAGGTTCAGTAATTACCTGTGGAGCCGGAGAAACAGGACGGAGGGGGAGCGCGCTCACCTGAATATGACAGTGCCCCCCCCCACCCCAAGGAGTGCCTCCTGGCAGTCCACTGAGCTTGTCCGGATGGATTCGGTGGTAGACCCGGACCATCCCTATGTTGTGGAAATGTGATTTTGGAATCCACAGCCTTTCTTCTGGGCCGTAGACCTCCCAGTGGACAAGATACTGCAGGCCCCGGCCCTGACGGTGAACATCCAGAATCCTTTAGATAGTGTAGGTGGTCTGGCCGTTGAGGGTCCGAGGAGGAGGAGGTGACTTGGGGGGGAACAGAGAGGACTGGCGGAGAGGGGTTTGATGCAGGAGACATGGAAAGTCAGGTGCACTCAGAGGGTCCGCGGGAGCTGTAGGTGGACCATAGCATCGTTGACAATCTTGCTGATGGTGTATGGACCCAAGAAGTGGGGTGAGAGTTTCCTGGAGTCTGTCTTGAGCGGTATTTGGTCCACCGATAACAACACGCACTGTCCGACCACGTACTTCAGAGCTTGGGTCCGCTTCCGGTCAGCGTACTGGCGGTTGTGCTCCATAGAGTGGAGAAGGGCGGTTCGGGTGGCCCTCCAGAGCTGGTGGCAGTGGCGTGCGTGAGCCCCCACAGATGGCACCGCAACCTTCCTCTCCACCATGGGTAACGAGAGGGGGGTGTACCTCATAGAGACCTCGAATGGGGTTAGCCCCGTGGGAGCAGAAATGGCTGAGTTATGGGCGTACTCCACCCAGGTCAGGTGCGTGTTCCATGTCGAGGGGCTCTCAGCTGCTACGCATCTGAGCACGGTCTCCAAGGACTGGTTGGTACGCTCAGCCTGCCCGTTACTCTGAGGGTTGTAACCTGATGTGAGGCTGACTGAAGTTCCAAGTATCCAGCAGAAAGACCTCCAAACCTAGGAAGTGAATTGTGGACCCCGGTAAGACACAATGTCCATAGGGATGCCATGCAAGCATATGACATGGGTACTGATGAGGTCGGCGGTTTCAGAGGCGGAGGGAAGTTTGGGGAGAGGAACCAGGTGGATTGCCTTCGAAAACCGGTCAACAATGGTGAGAATAACTGTCTTGCCATGGGAGAGAGGAAGTCCAGTGCAATGTGTGACCAAGGTTGACTAGGAATGGGTAGATGATGCAGCAAGCCAGCAGGGGGTGAGGAGTTAGACTTACCACTTGCATAGGTCTGGCATGCCTTGACATAGTCATGCACGTCCTTCCACAGCGTGGGCCACCAGAACACTCGTCGGGCCAGGTCTATGGTGCAAATGATCCCAGCAAAGTGGCTGGTGTGACCTTAATGGATGACATCCCTGTGGAGGATGGCAGGCACAAACAGGTAGTTTCTCGGGCACCCTGCTGGTTAGGGTTCCAGACACTGGGCCTGTCAGACCCTCCACTCGATATCCCAGGTAAGGGTTCTGAGGATGCAAAAAGGTGAAATAATAGGCTGGGAGAGGGACGGGGGGACTGCGTGGTCGGAGCAAAATTGGTGGGAGAGAATGTCCTGTTTGGTGTTTCGTGAACCAGGCTGGTATGTGATGGTGAAATTGAATCTGAAAAAAGTAGAGCCCAGCAGGTCTGCCTGGTGTTTAGTTGGCGGGCCGACCGGAGATACTCAAGATTCTTATGATCGGTCGACACAACTATGGGATGGACTGCTCCATCCAGCCACTGTCTCCACTCCTCCAGGGCCAATTTGATGGCAAAGAGCTCTTGATCCACTACGTTGCAATTCTTCTCGGCTGGCATGAGCCATCAAGAGAAAAAAGCACATAGGTGGAGCTTCTGGTCGGAGGTCGAGTGGTGCGAGAGGACAGCGCCCACCCCCAAGTCAGAAGCATCCACCTCCAGGGTGAACTGGAGCTGTGGGTCAACCTGAGCCAAGATTGGAGTTTTTGAGGACAGGCGTTTTAATTTGGAAAAAGCCTGTTCTGCCGCCTCGGACCAGAGAAATGGCTCCTTAATGGAGGTCAGCTGTGTAAGAGGATCTGCTACCCCACTATAGTTCCTGATGAACCTACGGTAAAAGTTTGCAAACCCCAAGAATCGCTTAAGCTCCTTGCAGGAGTGGGGTGTATGCCAATCTAGCAAAGCCTTCACCTTGGCAGGGTCGGCTCTCAGCTCCCCCTCTACCACAATAAACCCCAGGAAGGAGGTGGAGCTGGTGGAGAACTCACATTTTTCTGCTTTCACGTAAAGTTGGTTCTCCAAGAGCTGTTGTAACACAGCCCTAACATGGATTTTGTGTTCCTCTGGTGAGCGGGAAAAAATGAGAATATCGTCAAGGTAGACGAAAACAAATTGATTCACCATATCGTGAAGGACGTCATTAATGAGGCACTGTAAGATGGCAGGAGCATTGGTGAGCCCAAAGGGCATCACTAAATACTCAAACTGCCCCAAATGACTTTTAAAGGCTGTCTTCCATCCATCCCCCTGGCGAATACGGATTAAATATATGTATTGCTCAAATCAAGTTTGGAAAACACCCGCGCGCACTGAAGGAGCTCAAATGCAGAGTTTATCAGAGGGAAAGGACATTTATCTTTAATAGTAATGGCATTTTTTTCTCGGTAATCAGTGCATGTACGCAGAGATACGTCCTTCTTTTCAAAAAAAAAAAGAAACCTGCCCCAAAAGGAGCCAAGGAGGGCTGAATGAGGCTGGCATTCAACAAGTCTTTGATATGTCTCTCCATTTCCTCCCTCTCCGGACCAGAGATGCTACCAGAGATGCATCCAAGAGGAGATCTATAGCACAGTCGTAAAAGCAGTGAGGTGGAACAGAGCGCGCTCTTGACTTGCTAAAGACCTGCCCAAGGTCATGGTAGACCTCAGGTACGAGTGTGAGTTCAGGGGGCTCAACCAGAGTGGAGGAAATGGGTAGAGAAGGTAAACACTCGACCGAACTTAAACATGATGCCAAACTAAATGGACTCCCAGAGGAAATGGAGTTTTGTGGCCAGTTTAACATGGGCTTATGCCTCCTGAGCCAAAGATAACCCAGACCCGCCGAGGATGATGAATTTGGGAAAATGAGGAACGATAATTCCTCCTGGTAGTTCCCAGAAAGAAGGACAGAGATCGGCATTGTGTGTTCCGAGACTATTGTGACTCTTTGGTCCAATAGAGTGGTAACATTCACAGGAGTGGGCAATTTGGAAGTGGGAATACCCATCTCCCGAACGAGCTGGGAGGAGACTAAATTCTTCTCTGCCCCTGAATCGAGTAATGCCGTAATCATCCTCTCGACCTCCAGCAATTGAATAAGGGCCAAAATAGAGAAATTACCGGGGGGATGAAAGTGAGTCCCGCCCATCAGACCCCCACAGCTACTGACGGGCTGCGTCTTTTTAGCGCCAGGAGGCAGTCGTCCAGTCTGTGGTTTAAAGAGCCACGGTACATGCACGCACCAGCCCTCCTCCACCACTGGCACTCTTCCCGAGTCAGCCGAGACCGGCCGAGCACCATCGGTTTGGAGGACGGGTTGGTGCCCCCTGTGTCAGTAGCCGGAACGGGCACCCGCATGAAGGATGGGCGAGAGGAGGATTTGTGCTCCTTCACATGCTCACGGCATCGGTTATCCAAACAGACTGTCTGATCAATAAGACCGTCCAGAGAGGAGGGAACAGCGTAAACCGCCAGGTCGTCGCAGGGGTGGGGGTTTAAACCATGGAGGAAGGCGCTGCGTAATGCAATGTTGTTCCATCCAGAGTCCACCGCTTCAACCTAAAACTCCACTGAGTAGTCGACTACGGACCGACTTCCCTGGTGGAGAGGTAACAGGAGGCTCATTATGTTCCCCTCATTCTCTGTACGGTCAAAATTGCGGGAAAACTGGGCCACAAATTGATCAAAGGTGTAATCGGACCCCCCCCCCCCCGGGCTGTCAAGAACAGACCGAGCCCAACTAAGAGCCCGATCCTGGAGCAGGAGGGTCAAAAAATGAATTTTTGACATCTCATCCGGGTACTCCTGTCCCACCTGGCGCAGGTATAGCTGTACATGACAAAGAAAGTCCTTGTATTTCCCCACCTCCCCTGCATACAGAGCAGGCAGGGGAATGGAAGTGGTATGGCGTACAGCTGAAGAAACTGGGGCAATAGGTGGAGTGGGGGAACCTGAGTGAGACATGTGAGCCAAATGTTCGGTGACCGTGCTCAGTTGCTGCGTAATTGTTTGCAGCTGTTGCATGAGCACAGCCACCTGCTTCTCAATGCTGTCTAGGCGATGGAGAGCGGAGTGTTCCACTGATGCTGCATTCGCTGACTTGCATTCTGGCTGGCTCGTTCTGTCATATTTAGTGTATGATCAGCCCACGAGCAGAATGCAACACCAGAGAAAGGCACTCACGACACTGGTAGCACATTTAAACAGTTTATTAAATTTCAAAAAGAGGAGCACAGCTAGGGAAAACGTCACTCGCCAGAGGAAAGCAGACTGTGGGGAGAGAGACAAGAGCTGTTAACAGGAGAAGGGAGACAGGGAGGTGGAGAATACAAATTAGCCACTAACGTGGGCTGAGCAGCAAGCCCGACAGAAAATCCCAGCAAGAATAGATGAACCAGCAGGGTGACGCTGGTGGGGAGTTGAGATGGAATGAGCTGTGAAGTGTCTGACCGGGTGGAGATCAGCAGCTGCAGCAGGGTGAGGATAATGGGGCAGGTGAGCACACAACAATCCCCGGAGACTCTCCGCACAAATGGCAGTAACCTTTAAGAAAGGGAGAGAGAGAGGCTGAATGGTGAGAATTCACCTCAAACACAAATGTACTTTGCTTGTCTTTAACTGAGGCAGTATACCCAACGAGCCAGTGCTGAAGCTTTCACTTGATGGTCCTTATAAGCACTGGCGATGAGGAAGTGGCAAGTGAGTCCACTCATGCAGGTGCAGTAATTACCTGTGGAGCCGGGGAAACAGGACAGAGGGGGCGCCTGCTCACCTGAATATGACAATTTTCAAGCATGAACTGCCTTTTTAAGGTCATGCCACAGCATCTCAATCGGATTAAGGTCAAGACTTTGACTAGGCCACTCCAAAGTCTTTATTTTGTTTTTCTTAAGCCATTCAGAGGTGGACTTGTTGGTGTGTTTTGCATCATTGCCCCACTGCAGAACCCAAATGCGCTTCAGCTTAAGGCCACCAACAGATGGCCGGACATTCTCCTTCAGGATCTTTTGGTAGACAGCAGATTCATGGTTCCATTTACCACAGCAAGTCTTCCAGTTCCTGAAGCAGCAAACCAGCCTCAGACCATCACGCTACCACCACCATATTTTACTGTTGGTATGATGTTTCTTTTCTGAAATGATGTGTTACTTTTATGCCTGATGTAATGGGACACACACTTTCCAAAAAATTCAACTTTTGTCCCGTCAGTCCGCAGAGTATTTTCCCAAAAGTCTTGGGGATCATCAAGATGTTTTTTTGCAAAACAAAAAAGCCTTTATGTTCTTCTTGTTCAACAGTGGTTTTTGTCTTGGAACTCTGCCATGCAGGCAATTTTTTTCCAGTCTTTTTCTTTTGGTGGAGTCATGAACACTGACCTTCAGGCTACAGTTTGTCTGGCTGAGCAGTATCTTGTCTGATGTGGTGGATAGTGATATTGGAGCTCCACAGGGGACTATGCTTTCTCCTTTTCTCTTCACCTTATAAACCACCAACACGGACACACAACACCGAGTCATGCCACCTACAGGAATTCTCTGATGACTTGGCTACTGTTGGGTGTATAAGAGGTGGAGAGGAGGGGGAGTACAGGGCACTGGTAGACAAATTTGTGGAATGGACCGAGCAGGATTGTCATGATCAGCTGAGCGCCCGCTCCCCCTCTCTTCCTGCGAGACTTTCCCCGGCTCCACAGGTAATCATCTCTCCCGCGTGAGTAGATGCACCTGCTGCCTCTTCTCTGCCAGCACTGAAAAGGACCAGTTTGTGAACGCTCCAGCGCTGGCTCATTGGGTATACTGCCTAAACAGCAAGTATGTTTATGTCTGGCTTTCTGAGGAGCATTACTCTAATTCCTCTTCTCCTCTTTTCTCCTCCAGGTTGCTGCCATCTTCGTGGTGCATCTCCGGGGTTTGTTGTGCGCTCACCTGCCCCATCATCTTCATCAACACTTCAGCTGCCTTATTTATCCCCGTCAGACACCTCACCCAGCTCCACTCCTGCCCGACCAGCATCCTCTCCACGTGTTCACCTTTTCTCTGCTGGGTTCCGCTGCCGGGCTCGCTGCTCATCCCATGTGAGTGTTATCCTATTTTCCCCTTGCCCAGACGCCCTCCTTCACTAATCAGCTCTCGTTTCCCTTTACAGGCTGAGTCCTCCTCTGTGTGCTCTTTTGGATCGGTAAATTGTGGTTATGCAACTTTTCTGTGTTGTGTGAGTGATTTCTCTGGTGTTGTTAACTGCACGTGAGCTGATTATTCTTTCAGTATGACAAAGTGCGCTTCAGCTTGATGTCATGAACAGATGGCTGGACATTCTCCTTCAGGATTTGTTAGTAGACAGCAGAATTCATGGTTCCATTTACCACAGCAAGTCTTCCAGGTCCTGAAGCAGCAACACAGCCCCAGACCATCACATTACCACCACCCTATTTTACTGTTGGTATGATGTAACTTTTCTGAAATGCTGTGTTACTTTTACGCCGGATGTAATGGGACACACACCTTCCAAAAAGTAAACCTTTGTCTCATGAGTCCACAGAGTATTTTCCCAAAAGTCTTGGGCATCATCAAGATGTTTTCTGGCAAGACTGACACGAGACTTTATGCTCCTTTTGCTGAGCAGTGGTTTTCATCTTGGAACTCTTCCATGAAGGCCATTTTTGCCCAGTCTCTTTCTTATGGTGGAGTCATGAACACTGACCTTAACTGAGGAAAGTGAGGCCTGCAGTTCTTTGGATGTTGTTGTGGGGTCTTTTGTGACCTCTTGGATGAGTCGTTGCTGCGCTCTTGGGGTAATTTTGGTTCACTGACCACTCTTGGGAGGGTTCACCACTGTTCCATGTTTTTGCCACTTGTGGATAATGGCTCTCACTGTGGTTCGCTGGAGACCCAAAGCTTTAGAAATGGTTTTATAACCATTTCCAGACTGATAGATCTCGGTTACTTTGTTTCTCATTTGTTCCTGAATTTCTTTGGATCACAGCATGATGTGTAGCTTTTGAGTATCTTTTGGTCTACTTCCTTTTGTCAGGCAGGTCCTATTGAAGTGATTTCTTGATTGAGAACAGGTGTGGCAGTAATCAGGCCTGGGTGTGGCTAGAGAAATGAAACTAAGCTTTCCAAAAATGTGATAAATCACAGTTAATTTATGTTTTAACTGGGAAGGGGGGGTCACTTTTTCACAAAGGGCCATGTAGGTTTGGATTTTTTTTTTACCATTAATAATAAACACCTTCATTTAAAAACTGCATTTTGTGTTTACTTGTCTTATCTTTGTCTAATATTTAAATTTGTTTGAGGATCTGAAACATGTGTGACAAAGACACAAAAAAAATGAGAAATCAGGAAGGGGGCAACCCACTGTATACGCCATCCTGGTCATAACTGACTTCGGCACATCACAAAGTGCATTTAGTTGAATAAAAAATGAACTGCCAAACACTTCAGTGCATAAACCCCCAAGAAAAGATTGATAACATTAACAAACATTGCACATCCAGTCTTGTGGTTTCTTTTGCTTTAAATCACCACATGTGTGAGTTGGAACCTCTTTTTATAACTACACATTCCATCACACACACATATCAGTAAGCCAAAAAGTTCTAGTAGAGTCAAGGATGCAAAAAGCACCCACTTAAAAACTTGAGTAATGAATTGTCTTGAAGGTTTGAGGGTTTTCTCCAAAATTGAAACAATTTTCTTATAGTTCACTACTTTTCTCTGTAAATTTATCTAAATTTGAAACCATTTTCCTCAAATTTGTAATTTCCCCTTGTAAAACTGACTTTTCTTGTACATTTGAGACTATTATAAAATTGTGAATTATTTTATGGTTAATTTTTGTCTATTTTTTTAAATAAAACTTTTTTTTTTTTAATTTGAAACAGATTGCAGACTTTTTTCCTGGTACAATTCACGCTTTTGACCATAGTTTTGCAGAGCCAGAAAAGAACAATAATGTAACTCTGATTTTAAAAAAAATTATGTTTAATGAAATAAAATAACTTAAATGACCAAAGATGCAGTTTTTCTGTTATAACATTTCTATATATTTATAGTATTGGGGGTTTTTTTTGTTTTTTTGTTGTTGTTTTTTTAGAAATCTCCTCACGAACCAGACAGCAGGAAAAAAACCTCCCTTATTTTGAAATCCAAATGTTGGCACGTTTAGTTTTTTCTGAAGGCTGTTGACAGATTAAAGATCATTGACTTCCTGAATTTTTGTTTTCTTAACTTGCCAGGTCCATAATAATAAAGATAAATTAGTTAATATTGTCGTGGCTGGTGAAGTCAGTCAGCAATTCAGTTACTCTTGCCTTTCCCTGCATATGAAGTCTTACCACACCTGTTAGCTAAGTGATTCTTCATTATTGTTTCCATTACCAGTGGGTTAAAACCACCATAAATGCCTTCATTGCTTACATTCCTCTTCTGATTTTTTTTCTTCCGCGTTTAAAGTACTTTGATAAGCTCATGCTTCTCTCGGACAGTGACACTAGAGACACTTTGCCTGCCAACTGTAACGGTCATGCAGGTGGGGCGCTTCTGAACTCCATGCGGATGACGGTCACACACGTTCCTTGTGTGCATGTTTGCGGACCATCATTCCGTCATATTTTTTTCTTAAATTAATTATTTCCCTGGTGTGACCTGGCCCTGTGGGTTACTCGTAAGTTGGATGTGGGCCGCATGTGGCCCACGGGCCACTAATTGAATGAGGCTGATGTAGGCAATCACACACGTTAGACTTTGACAAACATAAAAGGGAGTAAATGGCATTAAGATTTATTTGATTGTGTGAATATTAATTACAGAATAATTGAAAATGAATGGGGCATCCAATATTAGCCGCTGTTTAAGAACCACTTGTTTATGTTTTTTGTCAGATCACTTATTTGTGTGATCTTTTATGAGTTATATTCAAAATAGTGTAGCTTGCACTTTGGGGAATGGGAGTTGTTCAGTCACTATGATAATTTAGTTTATATGTGTAGTTATAGTCTATCATCAATAAACTCATGCAGTACTATAACAGGACACGTTTACAAACATTTGAGATCCATTGTAGTGCATCTTTTTATATTTTAGCAATATTATAAGTACAATATATCTGACATTTTTTTTTTTTGTATTTGTATTTTGCTTTCTTTATTGCTCCCCAGAGAGAAATTAAGGGCATCCACCTGGATGGATGAGGCAGCCATGGTACAGTGCCAATCCCTTCACCATTCACACCTAGGTCCACTTTAGAGTGTCCAATTAACCTAACTTGCATGTTTTTTATGCAAAGAGGAATGACCCATCTGGCTGAAACTGTTGCATCAGTGTTTCCCATTTGTCTGTAAAGATTTAAATAAAAATGGTTTATTTTGTTTTTTGGGCATTTTTGCATCTTGTTGTCTTGTTGTTGCATATGTGTCTTCAGCAGCAGTCGGGACTGCCATCTACTGACCCTGCAGGCTGGGTGTGCTTTCCTGCGAACGATTGTGGAGCGCCCCGTCGGACACTGGTGTTGGACAAGCAGCAGCTGAACTAGCGGATTTCAGTCCTTCGCAGGGAACCAAGCCCAGCCTGCCCGATTAACGTGAGTCTTGGTTGCCCCTTTGCCTGTGCGCCAGTGATGTCCTTTCCGGCACCATGGGTCCCTGCAAGCGCCCCCCCCCCCCCAAGGCACACCAGTGCACCTCGTGTTCTCCATTACCCATTAGACCTACACAATCACAGCAACTTTATGGTATAATTTTTTAAACATTAATTCTTAAGTATTATCTTTTCGAGTCAAATTTGTTGCTTTTTGCTTCCTTGTTTTCCAGTAACCAAAGCACTAGAGTGCTATGATTACTGATACCATAATACCCCGTATTATACAATCAGTACGGAGTCAATCTGAAACCCTGCCCACACTTCTAGAAGCCTGGGCATGAGACAGAGCTGTGGCTAAACTTTTATTGATAAGAATTACATATTTTGACTGAGCGACTCAATACTTGCGATGCACACCTTTGTAACCTCAGCAGAGCACTTATGAAATCTTTGTTTGCAAAGCGCTGTGGTGACTGACTGGTCACGATGCCGCATATTATCCATTCAGCATGGTCGTGATGCCATGTGTCATCGAATCAGCATGGCCGCGAGGCCACGGATTATCCAATCAGCACCGAGTCAATCCAAACCCAGCCCAGACTTCCTGAAGCCAGGGCACGAAGAGACAGAACAGTGACAGAGTGCTGGCTAAACTTTTCTTGATAAAAATTACACATTTTGACTGAGCAACTCCATACTTGGGAATGCACACCCTCATAACCTCAGCAAAAGACATAAAATCTGAGGTCAGTCGCAGGAACAGTTCAAGAGATATGTGTAGAAAAGACAGACAGACAGAGATTTTCTGCATTTTTAGACAGATATTTTCCCCAAAATAAATTCCTGTTTGTTACAGCAGGGAAAGTAAGTATTGAACACTTCAACATTTTTCTCATTATATATATGAGATTCCCTTTATGGAAACATGAACAGAAACTTTCCTGTGGATCTTAGATGTGTGTGTGCATGTATGTGTGTGTGTGCATGTATGCGTGTAAGCAACTGATGTGCATGTGTGAATGGTGTATGTGTGGGCATGACTTGCTATTTGGCCATTAAAATATTGATTATGCTGCTTATATAATTTTATATACAGTATATATCAATGAATATACATGAAATGTAGTTTATGTAGCATTTATTAATTCATACTACAACAGTGAAGAAAACTGATGGAACTTTTCTTTTATGTGTTACAACAAATGAAAAAGCCAGAGTCTTCTGAAAAAAAAAAAGTTATATGGTGCAGTCAGTGTGTAATCTAGTGTAATCCAGGTGTCGGGCATCAAAATATAAATATTTTCATTCATAATGGTTATTACCCTTATCGAACATTTACAACAGCCTACAAAAGTTTTTTTGAGTTGAGTTATACATAAAAACTTGGAAAGACATTACAGTGATCCAAGATTGCCACCTACACAGTGAAGGTCCCTCTTTCTGTGTATAAAAAAAATAATCTTACAATACAACAAACAAGATTTTTACTTAAAATGTTTATATAACAATGAATACTATGCAGTGATTTTATGATGCATTAAATTTCATAATTCAGATTACAGAAAATATTACACACTGTACCTTTAACTGAAAATAAAACTCTTCACACCGACATTTAAATCCTTCTCATATTTGGGAAAAATAAGCCACTTTGAAATAAATAAACTACAACAAACCAGTTGTAGGGTATCACCAAAAGATAAACTGTTTTTTTTTTTTAAAAAAATACTCTAGTTTAGGTTATGCAGTCATTTGATGGTGATGTCTTTCTGTTTTGATTTTTTTTTTATCTTAAGATAAGACAAGATAAGATAAGCCTTTATTAGTCCCACAATCGGGAAATTCCAGGATTGCAACAGCACAGGGATAGCAACACTCAGAGCAACAATCAGAAGGCAAGAGAAAAAGCAAGAGCAGCGAGTATACATATGTAAATATAAATATATATATATATATATATATATATATATATATATATATATATATATATATATATATATATATATATATATATACATATATATAGACACACAGTGCGGAGCATTGTAGCTAGATGGAATAAATATGTAAATATATACACAGTGCGGAGCATTGTAGCTAGATGGAATAAATATGTAAATATATAAACACGCACAGTGTGGAGCATTGTAGCTAGATGGAATGAAACAGCACAACCGTCTACTTAGTTATCCTACATGGTATGATTATGTACCCATTCATATTCTCACCCTCCATAGTGACTGGTATTTTCCTAGTTGTATATCGGAGGGGACCATTGTGTAAGTCTATTGCATCTTTTGCATTCAATACTATTAGGTTGTCACGTCTTTTTGCTATCTCTGCGAGCAGCCCTGTTTAGGTTGTACAGTCTGACAGCCGTAGGTAGGAAGGATGTCATGATGGCTGCTAGGCCATCATCAGCATCATCAACATCAGCTGCGCTCACTTCAGCAGGTGGCAATCAGCGGGCCATAAAAGCCCAACGCGCGGACGCCTCAGCACGGAGTCGTCTGTCACCCTCACTGAGCAACGTGCCAAGATCTCGACTTCTCGTGGAGAATTCTACGCTTCGCCAAACTAGGCCACATAAGCCATCTCCTCACAATTCCTCTGCTAGCCTTTTCCCCTGTGCACAGGTGGACCTCCCTGGCGGCGGACCACCCTTCTCTGCTGACGAGGCACCGTTCCCCACTCCGCGGAGCTCCTCCTCACCTCCACAGCACCGGACACCACGAACACAACGTCGCTCGGACACCAGGAGTCTGTCAGCCTCTCATTGTGGCACCTGCAAGTAAGCCCCTGCAGCATACCCGCCGAACATTGCTATTGAACAACTGTAACCTTGTGCTTGTGTTTTCCAGGGTTGCCAGGTTACCACAAGACGGGCTCAGCTCCAGTGGCCAGACGAACATTCACACATTCACTCACACTTCACTCACAAATTCACAATAAAGATAATTGTATGTATCTCTCGTGTCAGCGTCTGTCTCTTGGGTCGTAAATTATGTCAGTACGACTCCGTCACGATGACCCATCAGACAGTGCATTGTTGCGCCGCTTTAACACACTCAGCGCACGAGTAGACATGATTTCCCACCAGCAGACAGTAATCTTAAACCAACTAACTCAGATTAACAGCCGGCTGGATCGCCTGGAAGGTCACCAGGCATTCCCCCCGGCTAGCGGGGCACCTTCTGCACCCGCAGTTGCGGCTACTAGCCAAACCAGCCCATCTTCCACACATCGCCTAACTCCTGTACCAACCCCTGCACGCTTTACTGGTAAACTGGGGGAGGCTCGGGGGTTTTTGCTACAGTGTGAGTCAGTTTTTCTCCGCGTCCCGGGGGACTTTGCCACTGATATGAATAAGATTGGGTACATCATCAACCTGCTGGGAGGCAGGGTTCTTGATTGCCTTATACCATCATGGCCAAACCAAATTATCCATTGTTAACTTACCAGCTGTTCGTAGCGGAGTTCATGGAAGTGTTCGATCATGTGGACTGGGGCGCGGTGTTAACTGAACAGCTGCTTGGACTTCGGCAGGGCAGTAGATCTGCCGCCGATTATTCTGTAGACTTCCGGGTATTAGCCGGTCAGGTTGGGTGGGGGGAGCCAGCTCTCTGTGGAATTTTCCTCCGCAGCCTTAACTCCGAGTTGAAAGACGAGCTAGCGGCAAAGGAGAAACCAGATAGACTTGGGGAATTAATCTCCCTCACCATCAGCCTAGATAGCAGACTGAGGGAGTGAGCGGCAGAACGGCGAACAGCTGTCTGTGCTAATAAGTCTCGCCCTCGCTCTACTAGGTCCCCCCTCCTTGCTCTGCCCGCATCTGAAGAACTTCCGGGGCAGGAGGATATGGTTATGGGGCAATCGGGTCTTACAGCAGCTGAGAGACAGCGTCGCAGGGAGCAGGGGTTATGCTTCTACTGTGGGAGTGAGGCACATGGAGTAGTCGATTGCCCGTTAAAAGGGGAGGTCCGCAGATCACGGTAAGGGGATTCGCGGACAAGAATCAGACAAAGCCCCTCACTAGTTGCCACATTCCCATTCGGCTTATTCATAAACACAAGGAACACACCACACTAGCCTTAGTTGACTCTGGGGCTGAGCAAAACTTTATCTCCAGAGACCTGGCAACCCTGATGGGCCTCAGCTGTCAACCTTTACGCCCGCCCATCCATCTGGTCACCCTGTCAAAAACATCTTTGACGTCAGTTTCCCATCAGACGGCACCTGTGTTAACGATAGTTTCTGGTAACCACAGGGAGGAAATATGGTTCCTGGTCTTGCCCTTCTCCTCCGCACCCGTCATCTTGGGGTACCCATGGCTCCGGCTGCATAACCCCACGTTCGACTGGCAAGTTGGGAGAATAACGGCTTGGAGCTCATTCTGCTTGAGCGCCTGTCTTCAGTCCGCTGCATGCGCTCCCTCAGTGCCGATGACGCCTCCCTCAACACCTCCTCCGGACCTGTCAAAGGTGCCTGACGTCTACCATGATTTGGGCCAGGTGTTTAGTAAGTCACGGGCGTTGTCCCTTCCCCCCCATCGCCCGTACGACTGCGCGATTAATCTCAAGGCTGGGGCCCCTCTCCCGGCGAGCCGCCTGTACAGCCTGTCAGCTCCGGAACGCGAGGCCATGGATACGTACATCAAGGAGTCCCTGGCCTCCGGTATCATCCGTCCATCCTCCTCGGCCGTTGGGGCAGGGTTTTTCTTCGTTGGGAAGAAGGACGGGTCGCTACGCCCCTGCATCGATTTCCGGGGTCTCAACGACATTACTATTAAGGACAAATACACTCTCCCCTTGATGAACACTGCCTTCGATTCCCTCCAGGGGGCGTCTTGGTTTACTAAACTAGATCTACGGAACGCCTATCACCTGGTGCGCATTTGGGAAGGAGATGAGTGGAAGACTGCTTTTCGGACCCCAAGCGGCCACTTTGAATATTTGGTGATGCCGTTTGGGTTAACCAACGCTCCGGCAGTGTTCCAGCGCTTAATAAATGACGTTCTCTGGGACTTTCTGAATTCCTTCGTCTTTGTTTACCTTGATGATATCCTCATCTTCTCGCACACACTGGAGGAGCATCAGGTGCATGTACGACGGGTCCTACAGCACCTCCTGGAGAATCAATTATTTGTCAAGGCGAAGAAGTGTGAGTTCCACACGGATCACACCTCCTTTCTGGGGTTTATAATCGCCCATAACCAGGTGCTTCCCAACCCGGACAAGGTCAAGGCGGTGGTGGACTGGCCTACGCCCACATCCAGGAAACAGCTGCAGGGTTTTTTGTGGTTCGCCAATTTTTACCGGCGCTTCGTGCCAAATTTTGGGAACATCGCCAGACCCCTGACTGCACTCACATCCCCGAAGGTCCCTTTCCATTGGAGTGAGGAGGCTGCCGCGGCATTTGACAGGCTGAAGGGAGAGTTTGCTTCGGCCCGTGTGTTAACCCAGGTGGACCCGGAGCTCCAATGCCTGGTGGAGGTGGACGCATCGGATTCGGGGGTGGGGGCGGTACTCTCTCAGCACTCCCCGACAGACGGGAAGATCCGCCCCTGCGCTTACTTCTCTCATCGTTTGACACCTGCTGAGAGGAATTACAGCATCGGCGACAGGGAGCTATTGGCTGTCAAACTTGCGCTGGAGGAGTGGAGACATTGGCTGGAGGGGGCTGCCCAGCCGTTTGTCGTCTGGACTGACCACCGCAATCTTGAATACCTTAGGACTGCCAAGCGGTTGAATGCTCGTCAGGCCCGCTGGTCTCTCTTCTTCGGCCATTTTAAATTTACGATCACCTACCGGCCAGGGAGTAAGAATGGCAAGCCTGACGCCCTTTCCAGGCAGTTTGACGCGCCCTCCGCTGACGACCAGGAGGAGCCTATTCTGCCACCTGCGTGTGTGGTAGGTGCGTTGACCTGGGGCATCTGCGATAAGGTCAGAAGAGCACAGGAGGTGGAGCCCGATCCGGGTGGGGGGCCCCCGGGTCGCTTGTTCGTCCCTCGTCCTGTCAGGAGCCAAGTAATAGAGTGGGGTCATGCGTCCAAGCTGGCGTGCCATCCGGGTGTGAGTCGGACCGTTGATCTCCTCCAGAGAACCTTTTGGTGGCCAGGGCTGCGAAGGGACGTTAACAACTACATCTGGGCCTGCGCTCAGTGCGCCACGGAGAAGACATCATCATCAGCCCCGGCGGGTCTGCTTCATCCTTTGCCCGTTCCCTCCCGCCCCTGGTCCCATGTAGCCATGGACTTTGTGACCGGTTTGCCCCCCTCCGGCCACTTCACGACCGTTTTAACCATCGTGGACCGCTTTTCTAAAGCTGCCCATTTTGTGCCTCTCCGGGGGTTGCCTTCAGCGCGGGAGATGGCGGACCTCCTCGTTCTCCATGTGGTTCGCCCTCACGGAATCCCCGCTGACATTGTTTCGGATCGAGGGCTACAGTTCGTCTCGCAGGTTTGGAAGGCGTTCTGTACGGCGCTTGGGGCCACGGCCAGTCTCTCCTCTGGATACCACCCTCAGAGTAACGGCCAGTGCGAGCGAGCCAATCAGGAGCTGGAGGCTGCGCTGCGCTGCGTCATCTCCTCCTGCTCTTCTTCATGGAGCATGTACCTCCCGTGGATCGAGTACGCTCATAACACCACGGTGTCCTCGTCCACAGGGATGTCCCCCTTCAAGGCATCACTGGGGTACGATCCACCCTTGTTCCCGGAGGAGGAGGGGGAGGTAGCAGTCCCGTCTGTTCAGGCTCACGCCAGACGCTGTCGGCAAGTTTGGTCCATTGCCCGCAGAGCCCTTCTGAGGACCACGGAACGGAACATTGAGGTGGCCAACCGCCATAGGAGGCCTGCCCCGGATTTCAAGGTGGGTGACAAGGTATGGTTGTCCACAAAGAATGTCAGTGTGCCTGCCGAGAAGCGTAAGCTAACCAAGCGCTTCATCGGTCCCTTTGTTATCTCCCGCATTGTCAACCCTGTATCTGTGTGTCTTGCTCTCCCCTCTCACGTGCGCATCTGCCCCACTTTCCACGTCTCCCAGGTCAAGCCCTACGTCGCCGACCCGCTGTGCCCGCCCCCTGCAGATCCCGTTCCCCCGAGGATGATCGATGGCCATCCGGCCTGGGGGGTAACGGCAATCCTGGACGTCCGCAGGAGGGGTCGGGGCCTTCAGTATTTGGTGTACTGGGAGGGGTTTGGCCCTGAGCACCGCTCCTGGATACGCCCTGCGTTGATCCTTGACAAGCAGTTGATCCACGATTTCCATCGGACGCATCCACGTAGGATTGGGCAGGTGCCTGGAGGCACCTCTAGAGGGGGGAGTACTGTCATGATGGCCGCTAGGCCATCATCAGCATCATCAACATCAACTGCGCTCACTTCAGCAGGTGGCAATCAGCGGGCCATAAAAGCCCAACGCGCGGACGCCTCAGCACGGAGTCGTCTGTCACCCTCACTGAGCAACGTGCCAAGATCACGACTTCTCGTGGAGAATTCTACGCTTCGCCAAACCAGGCCACGTAAGCCATCTCCTCACAATTCTTCTGCTAGCCTTTTCCCCTGTGCACAGGTGGACCTCCCTGGCGGCGGACCACCCTCCTCTGCTGACGAGGCACCGTTCCCCTCTCCGCGGAGCTCCTCTTCACCTCCACAGCACTGGACACCACGAACACAACGTCGCTCGGACACCAGGAGTCTGTCAGCCTCTCATTGTGGCACCTGCAAGTAAGCCCCTGCAGCATACCCGCCGAACATTGCTATTGAACAACTGTAACCTTGTGCTTGTGTTTTCCAGGGTTGCCAGGTTACCACAAGACGGGCTCAGCTCCAGTGGCCAGACAAACATTCACACATTCACTCACACTTCACTCACAAATTCACAATAAAGATAATTGTCTGTATATCTCGTGTCAGCGTCTGTCTCTTGGGTCGTAAATCATGTCAAAGGACCTGCGAAACCTCACGGTTGTGAACCAAGGATGATGTAGCCTGCTGCTAAATGAGCTCCTCAGTGCATTCAGTATGTCCTGCATAGGGTGGAACTCGGACTCCAGCAGAGATGACAGTTTAGCCACCATCCTTCTCTCTCCTATATCCTCCACTGGGTCAAGGTGCTGCCCCAGGACAGAGCTAGCTTTCTTGATCAGTTTGTTCAGTCTCTTCCTGTTGGCTGCTGTAATGCCACTGCCCCAGCAGACCACTCCAAAAGTGATGGCTGATGCCACCACCGTGTCATAGAATGTCTTCAGCAGCGCCCCTTGTACACCAAAAGACCTGAGTCTCCTCAGTAGGAACAGCCTGCGCTGTCCCTTCTTGTAGAGTGTGTCAGTATTGCGTGACCAGTCTAGTTTATTGTTCAGATGAACATCCAGGTACTTATAGGATGTCACCATCTCGATGTCTGTTCCCTGTATATTTACTGGTGCTGTGAGGGGTTGTCCTTGCCTGCGGCAGTCCACCACCAGCTCCTTAGTTTTCCTCGCGTTGATCTGGAGGCAGTTCCGATGGCACCAGTCCACAAAGTCCTGGATAAGCCCTCTGTACTCAGTTTCATCTCCACTGGAGATGAGGCCAACGATCGCAGAGTCATCAGAGAACTTCTGTAGATGGCAGTGTGTTGTGTTGTGTGAGAAGTCCGCAGTATAAAGGGTGAACAGGAAGGGAGCCAAAACCGTTCCCTGGGGGGCCCCCGTGCTACCGATGATCATGTCGGACACATAGTCCCGGGTTCTCACAAACTGAGGCCGGTATGTGAGGTAGTCCAGGATCCATGACGACAGGTGCTGGTCCACCCCTGCGCACAGCAGCTTGTCCTTCAGGATCATCGGTTGGATGGTGTTGAAAGCACTGGAGAAGTCAAAGAACATGATCCTCACTGCATTCCCGGGCTTCTCCAGGTGGGACAGAGAACGGTGAAGGAGGAAGATGACCGCATCCTCCACCCCAATGCCATGCTGGTAGGCGAACTGGAGTGGATCCATCGCTGGTCCCACCAGGGGGCGAAGGTGAGCAAGGAGCAGTCTCTCCAGGGTCTTCATCATGTGGGACGTCAAGGCTACTGGTCTGTAGCTGTTCAGATCTTTGGGGTTGGAAGTCTTTGGTACAGGTACCACACAAGATGTTTTCCACAGCTGTGGTACCCTCCCCAGCTTCAGGCTCAGGTTGAAGATGTACTCCACAATCCCACACAGCTGGTCTGCACAGGACTTGAGGTGCTTTGCACTGATGCCGACTGGTCCCGACGCCTTCCTCGCCTTGATCTTCCTCAGCTCCGTCCTCACCTGGGTCTTAGTGAGGGTCAGGTTGGGGGGCTGTGTGTTGGGAGTGGGGGGGGGGGGTGATGGTGGAGTGGGGAGTGGGCAGCAGGACTTGATGTCTTTAGAGGCAGCAGTGGTTGTTGTGCAGTCGGGGGGGGGGGGGGAGGGCGGTTGGTCAAACCTATTGAAAAACAGATTCAGATTGTTCGCCCACTCCCTGCCCCCCGTGGCCTGGGGGGAGGTATTCTGGAGCCCAGAGATGTTTTTAAGGTTTCTCCAGACCCCGCTGATGTCGCTCTGTTGCAGATTGTCCTTCATCTTCTTCCTGAAGCTGTCCTTGCCTTCTCTGATCTTTCTCCTCAGCTCCTTCTGTACGGACTTCAGCATCTCCCTGTTCCCCGACCTGAAGATCCTCTTCTTCTCTCTCAGAAGTGTTTTTATCTCAGGGTTGATCCAGGGTTTGTTGTTTGAGCAACACCGTATGGTCTTGGTGGGAACGGTGTTGTCCACACAGAAGCTGATGTAGTCCGTGATGGTGTGAGTGAGGCCATCGATGTCCTCACCATGTGGATCGCAGAGCTGCTCCCAGGCGGTGGTTTCAAAACAGCCCTTTAGAGTGTGCATTGCCTCCTCAGACCATAACTTCACTGTGCGCATGGCCGGAGGTTATCTATGCACTAGGGGTTTGTACACCGGCCGGAGATGAACCAAGTTGTGATCTGATCTCCCGAGTGGGAGGAGTGGTGATGAGGTGTACGCCCTCTTAGTGTTTGCGTAGAATAAGTCCAGTGTTTTATTGTCTCTAGTGTGGCATGTGACATACTGGGTAAACGTGGGTAGAATGGGAGACAGTGAAACATGGTTGAAATCACCTGAGATGAGGAGAAGAGCATCTGGGTGTTCTGTCTGCAGCCTGCCAGTTACTGAATGGATGACGTCATGCGCTGTCCCAGCGTTCGCCGTCGGATTTGAATAAATAACAATGCAGATCACGTGTGAGTATTCCCTCGGGAGATATGTAGGCCGCATGCTAACAGCTAGCAACTCAATGTCTTTGCTGCAGTGTTGTTGTTTAACAGTGATATGTCCCGGTCTGCACCAGTTGTTGTTAACATACATTATCACTCCACCGCCCCTTGCTTTGCCACTGTCTGATGTTCAGTCTGCCCGTATCGCGTGGAAACCCTCCAGTTCAATGTTATCTTCAGCCATGTACAGCAATCAACCTGCATAAAGATTGAACAGAACCAATTGTATTGACTATTAGCATTTAACCATAAGCAGGGTGATGGGAGGAGACCTGTTTTTGACACTGTTAGAGTAATTTGTATTATAATTAATCTGAGTCAAAAATCAGGCAGGATCTTGAGATATGAGAACATTTATTCCTCTGGCTAGAGGGAGAAGTGATACAGGCAGTAGCCCCGAGTCTACATGCACACACACTTCTGAATCAGTCATCTATTGCTCAAAGTTTTATAGTCCTCAGTGTTGGTGGGAAGTTGAAGAGAACATCCTTGACAGACTAGCTCAGTACATCTGGAGAACAACAGATAGTCTAATCTCCCAGGAACTAGGGAGTCATTCAAACAAGAAACTAACAGGATGAACCCAAACAAGGATAGACAGTATGTCATCTATAGCATCATTATTTTTCTGCTGACCCAGTCTCACACACACACACACACTGACTCTGGGGCATACTGAAGGCCACATGAAGAATGAACAATATAAAATCACAAATTTATATATATATATATATATATATATATATATATATATATATATATATATATATATATATACATATCAGACATGGAAATATAAAACATTAATATAGAATAATATGGATTTTTTTCTATCACCCCCCCCCCCCCGATGCTTAATATTACCGGAGTGGTGGCTCAGTTGGTAGAGCCTCCGCCCCACACCCGGGAGGCAGGGGTTCAAATCCCGGCCGGGTCATGCCGAAGACCAAGTAAAAGTGGAACTTCCTGCCGTCCAGCTTGGTGCTCAGCAAAAAATGGAATGGAGGAGGGAAATTTGTGGTGGAGCCATGCATGGCAGCGGCCCTCTGATTCTACACTTGGGGTGTGTGTGATTAACACAGTAGATAGGTAAAGCACAATCTCGTTCTACTGTACATGATTGGTTGTACAGTTGAATAACAATAAAGGGTGATTTAATTTAAAGCATCACAATGTAAAGAAAAACAACAAAAGAAATAATCAAACAAAGTCATAATAAAGAAAATTGAATAATAATGAAAAATAATAAAAGGATATGTAAGGATGTATGTGTTGTTATGTGTGTTGGCAGATTAGCAGCAATTTTGTGAGGTAGTTTAAACTAAGACAAAGCTATGATAAGATGTGTAATGATAAGTGTAAAAACAAGCAAAATCACAATAAAGAAAAAAACAAAATGATAATCATGATAATATGATAAAAAGATAATATTGATTAAGTATATATATATATATATATATATATATATATATATATATATATATATATATATATATATATATATATATATATGTGTGTAATGAGGATATATGTGTGTTCGCAGCTTGAATCTATGAGTGGCAGTATCTTCATGTTTAAAAGTGTAATTGATCAATCAGAAAAGGAACAAAAAACCAACCCCACCAATAAAAGTGGCCATACTGAGTATATAATGATTAATGATATGGTGATTATAAGTGTAATGTGATAAAGGCAAAATGAAATGAAAACCCTAAACCAAAATGAAAGCAACATTTCAGAACTTCAAAAATGTATTTTGCAAATAGTACATTTCAAATTCATATCATGCATCTCCTGTCAGTTTTCTGCAGGTCACACTTTTACTCTGTACTTTTGAGTCATGGAGAGACACTTTCGGTTGGTACTGCTTTTCCATCATCTCCATCACCTCCAGTGGCTGCATCATGATACATCACCAAGTTAACATGAACAAGCCTCATCATCATACTACGGATGCAGGGAATGACACAAGAAAAAAAAAAAGAAAAGACTATCACCACAAGAATCACTGCCAGGTTTATGATGAGACTTCTCCATGAAGAGAACAGCCAACTTAACCAAGTCTGTGCATCAGTAAAATTATCCTTGGCCCCAGCAGCCTGTAAGGCAGTAAGGTTGGGTATGGCCGAAGCAATAACATGACCATCTGCATCATTTTCAGGGATGAAAGTACAATATTCACCCACAATAGCACACACGCCCCCACGGGCGGCAGTAAATTGATCAAGAACCATTCTATTTTGTGTCATCATAAGCTTCATAGCCGTCATCTCTTCCCTTTCGCCCGACCAAGCAGATAAGGAAAAATTTACAAATGATTGTAGCCTATAATTAAGTGTTCCAATCCATAGTGTTCTTACCCACTCCCACCCAAGGAAACAGTGAATGAAGGATCTTCACTCCTGTGCTCTTTATCTTGAATTGCTCTGGCATGTCCGTGCCCCAAATGGCATCATGTGGTGCAAAAGTAGCATCCTGTGGTAAGAAAGCATCTCTCTTTACCCTGCCCACCTGGCCTGCCGACATAATGAGAGTGTGGTCAGTGGCAAGAACAGTGACACAGATTCCTCCCCATCCCATGGGCAGGTGTGAATATGCCTGATGACCGCATAGCCACCAACCCCCTGTCACCATGTGTGTGCCATATTTGTGAGAGATACAAATGGCAGCACTACAGAGCTGTTGCAGGGTGACAGTTTCAGAATGACAAAAAGGATCTTCAGGGCAGCACTTGCCCGCTTCGTTGGTCAAGCAGGTGACAGTACAGGGGAGAGATGCACTGTAAGCCATTGCACACTTAGAGAGTGGTAAAAGGGACATCACTGCTTCCCTTTAGACAGAAGGAGGAGTTCCCTGATGAAATTAACCTTGCCTTCACAGAATAAGGAGTGTCATCATGTTTCCGATCAGTGGAGTGATAAGTGTTGTGACAGGTGTGAGTCAAAGTAATGTTTGCTGTGTTATTTCTGTATATAGCCTCTCTTAAGAAACAGAAAGCCTGTGGTAGCTGCATTTTTTTTAGCAGTAGCAGATAATTTGCCCAGCTGATAATGGCATTAAGGAACAAACATAACAATTCGAATGATTAGCTGATTTAGCTGTGTACTTAGCATATCTCCATCAGACATTGTCAGCAAAAACATGATCATGATGACCTGGAGCTTCCAGCCATTCATGGTGTGTGTGTAATGAATCCTGCTCTATGGTGTATAGGCAGTGGAACAACTAAGAATAACCGAACTAAAAGTGTTACTATGAGAATGATGAGGATGAAAAGGCAACAATACCAACCGTACCCTTCAGTTGCCAACCTTCTCTCTCTTGCATTTTGCCCCTCCATGATAAACAAACAGTTGCCTCATCATACAAACTGTTACTGCACACCAAAGGGCACCGTCAGCCAACAATTGTATAGCAAAACAGTTAAATAGTCACTTGCTGAGCATTTTTAATGATTTCGCAGTGTGTATTAAACAGTCTCTTGCCGAGGGTTCCGAGTAAGGTAAAGCGTTAAATGCACCCAAGAGTCATGTCCTTCGGCTTTCACAGCTGTTGGTGTCGCCAGGATAACCTTTGTGTTTTCCTTGCCAGGGAGTACTGATCCAGCTTTCCTCTTTGATGACCAGATCCCCTGGTTTGGCCAAAAGATGGGTGCACCCCCCGTGGTTCCTTTGTCAAATGGTCCCTCCTGGGAAGGGCAGCATGGATAACATCTCAGTCAGTTGACATTTTTTTTACATATAATCAACCAAAAACCCTTCCTCATCACCTAAGTTAAATGGCTTTAATGGTGAGAGTAGGTAGGGTTTGCCATTCATTATTTTCCTATTTTCTTTGTCACTATTTTCCTAAGCCTTCTTTAATAATAATTAATTAATAATTATTAATTTAATAATCTTATTTGCGCATTATGCTAATCCTATAGATTGTGGATGGTAAGCTAAATGGTTTCCTAGGTAAATGTTGAGTACTGTACCTAAGTGTGATATGATTTGATTTACAAAGTGTATTCCATTATCTGAGTAAATAATTTAATTTGTTTCAAATCTTGATATTATTTCAGTTAAGGGTTTCAGCACTACCATAGCAATATTTGGATTAGTGCAAGGGAAGGCCTTTGTCTATTTAGTAAAAATGGCAATAATCATTAAACAATATTTTTGCCTTCACACTTATTTAACTCAATGAAATCCATGCAAAGGTTTTGGAAAGAATAGGTTTATGCAGGGAAGGTCAAATTATTTTTGCTTTGAGTTCCCTTAAGCATTGTTTTCTTCTTACATAGTTGAGTGAAAATTTGCTTGAGTTAAAATTTGCTTTGTCTTAGTAGCAAATTTTAAATTGAGTCCCACAGTACACTTCATCAGCATAAATTGGACTTTCCTTAGACATTTGGAACTTTTCCCACAAATTTGCACTTTTCCTTTTCCTTATTAGTTTAGTTTATCATTTTTTGCTCTCCTATATTTCAATAGTCTGCAATTTTTTTAATCACATAATTTTCTTAAATACCTGCAAATTTATTGACGTAAATTTAACTTCTCCTAGTAAATGTTGTGACTCCATTACCAAGCTGCAGAGATATTGCTGCAGAGATATTTGTAAAGTGTTTCACCTATATTTTTCTTTCCTACATTATTGATCATTTTTGTTCATTATCTATTTTTATTAATTGTGTACTTGCTGTTACAAAATTAATTGTACTACCCCCCTTTGATACATGGAAGACCCATGTATCAAAGTGGTGGCTTACTGAAACAGTGTGATAGTTTTTCCTTTTTTTTTTTTTTTGTTAGGAGAAGGAGTTCTTTTGGTAGGCAAGTGTTTTCCTTAGAGATTCCGTATGTGCCATTAATATGTGTGGCAATTTTACAGATAGCTAATTTAGATGAAATTTTGTTTTATAAGTTGATTGATGGTACTGACTATTTGTCTAAATTGTGAGTGTTTTCCCTTGACCTAATTTACTAATTTCAGTTAGAGCAATTAACCTAGTTTTCTGTGCAGATTTAGTGTGATTTAGCATTTATTGTAACCAATGCTGCAATTTCCATCAGGCCTACATCGTCTATTCCTGTTGACCACAGACAATTTTACAATTTGTGAAAGTGCATGTTTGTGAAAGTGCCTTTCCCACTCCTTTTGTTAATGGTAAAGTGGACATATTGCTTAATTTGAATTTGGACTTCATTCTGCACAAGGAATGCGGTCTCTTTTTTTACCTAAATGTTGATCTGGCCTGCAGTCGCCGTGCCTGGCTCGGCCAAAAGCCAAGCACGGCGAGTGCAGTGCCTTAGCACATCAAAATCATACAACACAATTATTCCTTATTCCTGTCACTTGTATGAAATGTGATACTGTCACACCATTCCCAGGTATGAAGCTTTATTGAAACATCTCGGACCTGCATGAGGATCATGGCGGCACACACAGTTGCAGTGGCTGTACACCCTCTCAGTTGGTGTTATGGATGTGTGGACCAGTGTACACCCTCATGGGCTATAAACAACTACAGTCGGCATGAGCTCCTTACGATTGGAGTTTCATGCAAGCAGAATGTTACAGCCGAGTTTGTTTGATTGCATGACATCCCGGCGTATATAGCAAGGGGACCGGGCGATCCGTGGATTACCATCCCAGAGAGGAGGCGCCGGTGGTGGCGGAGAGAGAGGAGACAGAAGCGGGGCTGCCAGGCCGGAGCGTTAGCTAGACTACGGCAGCAGCCACACAGACCACCGCTACCGAGTCTCTTCATCTCAAACGTCAGAGCACTCTTGAACAAGATGGATGAGCTGAGGCTGCAGATAACAACGAAACCGATAAGGGATAGCTGCATTCTGCTGATTATCGAGACTTGGCTTCAACCATCCATCCCAAACAATGCTATCGAGCTAGCAGGCTATACCGTACAGCAGCATGACAGAACGAGGGACTCCGGGAAGACCAGAGGAGGTGGGCTCTGCATGTACATCAACAACAGCTGGTGCACAGACACAGCGACTGTGGACAGTCACTGCTCCTCAGACTTGGAATATGTGACTGTAAAATGTAGACCCTTCTATTTACCGAGAGAATTCACCGTAGTCACGGTAACCGCTGTATATATTCCACCTGATGCTAGTGTTAACGCGGCTAATAGATATTTATATGACAGTCTGAGCAAACAACAGAGTTTATATCCTGAGGCTGTGCATATTGTAGCAGGGGATTTTAACCATGTGGACTTGAAAAAGGTGCTCCCCAAGTTCCATCAGCATGTTAATTGTGCTACTAGGGGAGCAAATACACTTGATAAACTGTATTCCAATGTCAAGCAGGGCTTTAGGGTCATCCCACTTCCACATCTGGGCCAGTCTGACCACATGTCCCTGCATGTAATCCCAGCATATGTACCGCTCAGGAAAACTGCTCCTATTATTACAAAAACAGTTAAAACATGGCCTGATGGTGCAACTCAGCAGCTGCAGGACTGTTTCAATAGGACAAATTGGGACATTTTTGAACACCCAGACCTGGATATATTTGCGGATAGTGTGCTGTGTTATATTAAAACCTGCATGTACGCTGTTACAGTTGAGAAAGACATCAGGATTTATCCTAACAGAAAGCCCTGGATGACCCGGGAGGTCCAGAAACTGCTGAGGAAGAGGAGAGCTGCCTTCAGGTCAGGCAACATGGCTCATTATAGCTCAGCCAGGGCTAACCTGAAAAGAGGCATCAGGAAGGCCAAGAGGGAATACAGGAGGAGGATTGAGGACCACCTGGATAGTAATAACAGCAGACAGGTGTGGGAGGGGGTGCAGCAGCTCACTAATTTTAGAGCCAACCTTAGAGCGGCTGTAGGGAGCCCCTCGCTGGCAGAGGACCTGAATATTTTCTTTGCTCGTTTTGAGGTGGAGCCTCCAGAGATAGAAACAACAACGGAGCCCACAGCTCCCAGTAGCCCAAGCCTCCTTGTCAAGGAGTATGAGGTGAGGAGAGTTCTGAGAGCGGTCAATCCGAGGAAGGCCACTGGACCTGACGGTGTCTCCGGGCGTCTGCTGAAGAACTGTGCATACCAGCTGGCTGGAATTTTTACGAGGATTTTTAACCGGTCCCTGTCACAGTCCACTGTCCCACACTGTTTAAAATCCTCCACCATAATTCCTATACTCAAAAAACACAATGTTACCAGTCTTAATGATTACCGGCCAGTGGCTCTGACTCCAGTGGTGATGAAGTGTTTTGAGAAGCTTGTCAGAGCCCACATTATATCACTTCTCCCACAGTGTTTGGACCCCCACCAGTTCGCTTATAGGGCCAACAGATCCACTGAGGATGCTGTAGCCATGGCCCTCCACGCTGTCCTGTTCCACCTGGCGCAGCTGGGGAGCTATGTGCGGATGCTATTTGTGGACTATAGCTCCACCTTTAACACCATCCTCCCTGGCAGACTGGTGTCCAAACTTAGGGAATTAGGACTTCCATATTCCATTTGTACTTGGATCCAAAGTTTCCTCTCGGATCGCAGCCAGAAGGTCAAAGTGGGACCTCACATGTCCACCACCATTAGTCTCAGTACCGGCTCCCCACAAGGCTGTGTGCTGAGCCCCCTACTGTACAGCCTTTACACCTATAACTGCACCCCCATACACCACAGCAACAGCATCATCAAGTTTGCCGACGACACCACAGTGATGGGGCTCATCTCGGGGGGAGATGAGACCGGTTTTAGGGGCGAGGTGCAGCAATTGATAGAGTGGTGTGGTGACAACAACCTTCTTTTAAATGTCACAAAAACAAAGGAGGTCATCATAGACTTCAGAAGAAATAAAACAAACATTCAACCTCTGACTATTAGTGGTACAGGTGTGGAGAGGGTCAAGGTTTTCTGCTTCCCGGGGGTCCATATTCAGGAGAACATGACATGGGGGTGAACACAACTGAGTTACTGAAAAAAATTGAACTCAGCTCTCAAAAGATGTGATAAACCACAGTTAATTTATGTTTTAACGGGGGAGGGGGGGCACCCTTTTTCACACAGGGCCATGTAGGTTTGGATTTTTTTCCCTTTAATAATAAACACCTTCATTTAAAAACTGCATTTTATGTTTACTTGTGTTATCTTTGTCTAATATTTAAATTTGTTTGATGACCTGAAACCTTTAAGTGTGACAAACATACAAAAAAAAAGACAAATCAAGAAGGGGGCAAACACTTTTTCACACCACTGTATATGCCGCGAGAGTTCACGTGCGCCATTGTGATTACTGTTTACGTCACTCTGTCAGCTGATGCAGTGGTGGCCTGTAACGTCATCAGCTCCACTACTGCCTCTTTACTGGAACAGCACACTGACGCATTAATGGTCATCACAGGTGACTTTAACCATATATCACTTGCCAAAACATTACCAAACTTCCACCAGTTTGCTGACTGTCCCACCAGAGAAAATAAAACACTGGATCTACTATATGCCAATGTCAGATATGCATACAGCGCCACAGCTCCCCACTAGGCAGATCAGATCACAACCTCGTTCTGTTATCACCCAAGTATGTTCTTCTTGTGCAAAGGCAGCCTGCTTACACACAGACTGTGAGGAGGTGGACACAGCAGGCTGTTGATGCACTACAGGACTGCTTTGAGATGATGGACTGGGATGTACTCTGTGAACCACATGGGGTGGACATAGACAATGTGACCGACTACATCACAGAAAACATCAGATTCTCTGAAAACACAGCCATGCTGGCTCAGACCATGTGCTGTTTCCCAAACAACAAACCATGGATCACCAGTGACCTGATAACACTTCTTAACAATTCAATTCAATTCAATTCAACTTTATTTATATAGCGCCATTTCACAACAACAGTCATCTCATCGCACTTTCAACTGTAGGGGGAACCCCCACAGTTGCAGAAAGACCCCAGCAATCAGGCGATCCCCTGTGAGCAAGCGCTTGGCGACGGTGGAGAGAAAAAACTCCCTTTAAACAGGAAGAAACCTCCAGCAGAACCAGGCTCAGGTGAGGGGCAGTCATCTGCTGCGACTGTCTGGGGGGTGAGGGGATAGAGAAGATGAAAAGAACAGACATGTAGAGAGCAAACAGCCTGATGGGGACTCAATCTATGGGAGAGAACAAACAGATGTTAATGACCAGCAAAAAAAAAAAAAAAACATATAAAAAATATATATATTTCATTGAGAGTGAAGAAAGGAGTGAGGCCCAGTGCATTATTGGAGGTCCCCCGGCTGACTAAACCTATTAGCAGCATAACTACGGGACAGTTCAGAGACACATCTGATCACATCAGATCCCTCCCTAATTGTAGGCTATATCAAAAAGGAAGGTTTTAACCCTATTCTTAAAAACAGAGATCGAGTCTGACTCCCGAATCCAGATTGGCAGTTGGTTCCACAGGAGAGGAGCTTGATAGTTGAAGGCTCTGCCTCCCATTGTACTTTTGGAGATTCTAGGTATTACAAGTAATCCTGCATTTTGAGAGCGTAGTGCTCTGTTAGGATAATACGGTAGTATCAGATCTTTTAAATATAAAGGGGCCTGATTGTTTAGAGCTTTGTAAGTTAGAAGAAGGATTTTAAACTTAACTCTAAACTCTATGGGAAGCCAATGAAGGGAGGCCAGAGCCGAAGAGATATGATCTCTCTTTCTAGTGCCTGTTAAAACTCTTGCTGCAGCATTTTGGATCAGCTGAAGACTTTTTAAAGATGTTTTAGGACAACCTGATAATAAAGAACTACAATAATCTAATCTAGAGCTAACAAAAGCATGGATCAGTTTCTCAGCATCACTCTGAGAAAAGATTCTCCTAATCTTGGCAATACTCCACAAATGATAGAAGGCAGTCTTAGAAACAAATTTAATATGTGAATTGAAAGACAGATCTTGATCAAAAATAATTCCAAGGTTCCTGACATAATGTTGGGCCCAAGGAACATGCACACAGGCTCAAGTGTGATTCAATGATTTTATTATGCAACAACAGGTGTATGAATGCGTGTGTGCAGGATAAGATGTATTGCAGGAGGACGAGATGCGTCGAGGGCGAAACGGAGCGCTGTACAGCCAGGCAACCCTAAGGGCAGAGCAAACACAGAGATTAAGCTCACCCGAGCCTGTGTGCATGTTTTCTGGGCCAGATATCATGTCATGCACATTGGACTTGCCATCAATAGGAAACCAACAAAATGAAAAGCTAACAGCAGAAATAACAACACAAGAGATTAAAGATGTGATTAAGTCACTAAAAAATGGTAAATCACCAGGTAGTGACGGATACCCGTCTGAGTTTTATAAACTGTTTATAGAAGAACTCACGCCACAGCTCCTAAAGTCATTTAATTGGACATTAAACAACAACAAAATACCTCCATCATGGAACGAAGCCATTATTTCAGTTATTTTAAAGCCAGGGAAAGATAGGGAACAATGCAGAAACTATAGGCCGATCCCTTTATTAAATGTGGATTATAAAATATATACAACAATTATCTGTAAATGAATAAAGACATTCTTGACGGAATTGATAGAGGATTCAATTCAATTCAATTCAATTCAACTTTATTTATATAGCGCCATTTCACAACAACAGTCATCTCATAGCACTATCAACTGTAGGGAGGACCCCCACAGTTGCAGAAAGACCCCAGCAATCAGGCGATCCCCTGTGAGCAAGCACTTGGCGACGGTGGAGAGGAAAAACTCCCTTTTAACAGGAAGAAACCTCCAGCAGAACCAGGCTCAGGGAGGGGCAGTCATCTGCTGCGACTGGCTGGGGGGTGAGGGGATAGAGAAGAAGAAAAGAACAGACATGTAGAGAGCAAACAGCACGATGGGGACTCAATCTATGGGAGAGAAATGATCAAACTGGTTTCATAGAGGGACGCCAAACACATGATAATATCAGGAGAACAATACACATAATTAATCAAATACATAAAGAAAAGAAAAGCGCAGTAATAATGAGTTTAGACGCAGAAAAAGCATTTGATAGGGTTAATTGGATGTTCCTATATAATGTGCTGGAACGCTTTGGATTTAACGAAAAGTCAGTGCAATGCATAAAGACACTGTATCAAAAACCTGTGGCAAGAATCAAGATAAACGGTAGCTTAACAGACAAAGTAAATATACAAAGATCAACTAGGCAGGGACGCTGCCTATCGCCCACCTTGTTTGCTCTGTTCATAGAGCCACTGGCTCAAGCAACGCGACAAAATAAGAAATTAAAAGGTGTAACAATAATGGGAGTGGAACACAAGATTGGGCTGTTTGCAGACGATATTATAGTTTACCTTGAACAACCAGATGAATCAATAATGGAAATGATGGACTTGATAGAAAATTTTGGAAAATTATCAGGATACAAGATAAACATAACAAAAACACAAATACTGACATTCCACTATAACCCTTTAAACCAGATAACTGATAAGATCAAACTAAACTGGAAACAACAAGAATTAAAATACCTTGGAGTGAACATACCTAAAGATTTAAGCAAAATCTATAAAGCAAACAATGGGTTAGAACAAGAAATAAAAAAAGATATTGATAGATGGTCAATCTTAAACATGGATCTGAATTCAAAAATTAAGACCGTCAAAATCAGCATACAACCTAGACTGCTTTACCTCTTCCAGGCTCTACCAACAGAGATTCCTGGTGCTCAGTTCTCAAAGTGGGACAGGATGATATCGAGATTTGTTTGGGGAGGTAAAAAGCCAAGAGTGAAATATAAAACTCTCCAATTACCAAAAGAGAAAGGAGGCATGGGCCTACCGAGTCTAAAGGAATATTACTACTCAGCACATATAAGATATATCATATGTTGGTGCGACGGAGGATACAAGGCAAAATGGAAAGGAATGGAAAAGGAAATTCAGGGACTCCCAGTACAAAGCATAATAGGAGATAAGGATGCATATAAGCAAATCAAACAAATAGACCCAATCACTAAATTTACTTTGGAACTGTGGTATAAAATAGTACAAAAGTATAATATAAAGGAGGACATAAAGCTATTGAAATAGGTAGCATTTGACAGTCAATTTGAACTGGCAAAGCAAGATAGGGGATACAAAAATCTGGTGAACAAGGGAATCACAGCATGGGGCAATATGGGAAAAAAAGATTTCGGGAGTTTTGTAAACATGAGAAGAAATTTTAAACTAGAAAAATCTGAATTCTTCAGATATCTGCAGATGAGAGATTATTTTATGAGGAAGATTAGACATAACCTCCACACAGATGTGAGCGAGATCATACAATTCATTTTAAGCTCGTATGCAGGAAATAAAATAAGAATTATTTCAAAGCTATATCAGAAACTTACGGCAAACGAACATTCAAGTAACTATATAAAGGAGAAATGGGAGAAAGAGATAAATTTAAACATAACAGAAGAAAACTGGCAAGAAATATGGAAAACACAACACACATTAACAAGTTCAAGGACATGGAGGGAATTTGGATGGAAAACCTGATTCGCTATTTCATTACACCACAGATCCAAAGGAAATATACAAATACCAAATCTATATGCTGGAGGGGCTGTGGGGCTCAAAATGCAGACCACTCGCATATGTTTTGGAAATGCTGCAAAATCTCATCATTCTGGAAATCTATACATGTGACAATACAGAGGATAATAGGATATAATATACCAATGAAGTGTAACTTGATGTATTTATGTGATCTTAAAAGAGACAATGCAATACAGGCTGAGGACAGACATTTAGTTAAAATCATGCTGATTGCATGTAAAAAAACAATCACAAGAAAATGGCAATCAGAAGTTCTTCCTGACCAAGAGATATGGACAGACATTGTTGAGGATATACGTTTAATGGAAAAACTAACATATTGACAAATAATGCAAGAAGGACAATATGAAAAAAAAAATGGTGGAAATGGACACACTACAAAGTGCAACAACGAGACAGAAATTGAAAGAATAACCAAAGACAGTGGAAAAACCAGAAGAATTAAGAGATGGAAACTAAAAACTTGATGCTCCAACATTTGCCCCCCCCTTTTTTTTTTCTCTTTTTTTTTCTTCTTCTAGCTCCTTTTTTTTAAATATAGAGACTGTGATCTAAATGTAATATGTATGATGAAAAATGAATAAGAATCAAAGTTACAAAAAAAAAACTGGTGTCAAGTAGCCCTCCTTTGTACTGATTACAAAATTCTCTCCAAATTGTTGGCTAACTGATTGAAGAAAGTGATGGAGAAGGTCATACATGTAGACCAGACCAACTGTGTACCGGGTAGGTTGGTTACAGACATTTTTTTAATTTGTGATGTTTTGGACCTCTCCAGCTCATTGGTCAAGGAACTTGGCCTCATTTCAATAGACTAAGAAAAGGCGTTTGACCGAGTTGAACATCCATACCTTTGGCAGACAATAGAAGCCTTTGGTTTCAGCTCAGGGTTCATCGCCAAGATCCACGCCTTGTATAGAGATATTGAGAGTATTCTTAAGATTAATGGTGGTTTGAGTGCTCCTTTCAAAGTTGAGAGGGGTGTCCGACAGGGCTACTTTCTCTCAAGTATGCTGTACTCTCTTGCCATCGAGCCCCTCCTTTGTAAACTAAGGCAAGGCCTCACTGGTTTTAAAGTCAACAACTCTGACTCTGTTTTTAAAGTGTCTGCATATGCTGATGGTGTTGTTGTTTTTACAAGAAATCAAAATGATGTAGATTACCTTTTAAGAACTCTTAATTTCTTTGGTGAGTGCTCTTCAGTGAGAGTGAATTGGGGTAAAAGTGAAGCTGTAATGATGGGGGGTAGACTACAAAAAATTGCCCTACCTGGTGGCCTTTCGTGGACACAAGGTGGTTTTAAATATCTTGGTGTGTTTTTAGGAAATCAGACTTTTACTGGGAAAAATTAGAAGTGTTTTTTGGATAAAGTTGAAGAAAGATTAAAAAATGGAAATGGATTTTGCCAAACTTGTCCTTCAGAGGTTGTGTTTTAATCATTAACAACTTGATTGCTTCAATGCTGTGGCATCGACTGTCTTGTTTGGACCCTCCAACCAATTTGCTGGCCAGAATACAATCTATAATCGTGGACTTTTTCTGGGACCGTCTTCACTGGGTTCCATAGAGCATCCTGTTTTTACCTAGGGAAGAAAGTGGTCAAGGACTCATCCATCTGGCCAGCAGAGGGGCCGTCTTTTGCCTGCAGTTCATTCAGCGACTGCTGAGTGGCCCTCTCGACCTTGTGTGGAGACCTATTGCCAGAGCTGTCCTGGCTCGCTGTGGCGGGCTTCGACTAGAGGAGTCATTGTTTTTAATGGACTTAAAGAACCAAAAACTCCCAGAACTTCCTCAGTTTTATCAAAGTGCTTTTAAAATCTGGGGACTTTTTAAAAAGAACTCTCCCCAGGCTTCCTTGTCACCTTTTTGGCTTTTAAAGGAACCACTTGTGTTTGGGACCCATTTTGATGTGGGCAATGTTTTAGGACCTTCTGTTTTAAAAAAGTTCCTTTTTGCAAAGGTTACAATGCTGGGACACTTGGTGAACTTATGTGGTCCTAACCTGGACAATGCTGTTGCCCTGTGCTCGGCTCTTGGTGTTTCTTCAGTCAGTTATAATAAACTTGCTAAAAGACTGGAGAGACTTCCTCTCCGCAGAAGAACACTCTGCTATTGTTTTACCTTTTAGTGTTTTATCTCCTGATTTTAAAGATGGCACTGGTGTGTTTTTAAACTCTGAACACATTAACATCTGTGACTCTTCTGGTAAAAAAAATGTATGGACTCTTGGTGAAAGCTCTAAATGTGAATAAATTAAAAGGTCAAGCTGATACACCATGGAGGAAACACTTGGGTTTGGGTTCAGAGGTGAGGCCTGCCTGGAGAGCACTCTAAAAACCACCATTAACTAAAAGGGTTGGAGACCTGTAATGGTGAGTTTTACATGGTGCTGTGGCTGTAAATGCTTTTATTTCTATTTTAAACCCAAATGTTGTTGAGGTTTGTCCATTTTGTCCTCAGAAAGAGATTGTGTTCCATTGTTTTGTGGACTGTAACAGACTGTAATTGTTGTTTGTTTTTTGGGGGGAAGCTGTTTTGGAGAAGTATTTTCCCTGCAGATTTTTATCTTGGGTTTTCCATATAGACAGAGAAGCAAGAAAAAAAGTGAACTGTTAAATTTCATCCTGGGTCAGGCTAAAATGGCTATTTATGTTAGCAGGAAAAGAAAAATTCAACAAATGCTGGATTGTAAAGTAAAAGACATGCTGGTAAGCATGATCAATACTCGAATAATGATTGATTACAATTACTATCATCTGATGCAAAATGTTGGAACTTTTGAGGCTATGTGGTGCTTTAAGCACATCCCGTGTTGTGTTAAGGAGGGAAAAATTACTTATGGTGTGGTTCTGATGTAAGAAGCAAGTTTTTGTTTTAGTTTTCTTGGTTTAGTTGCTTGTGTCTTTGATTTCTTGTCAGTGAATTAATTTACTTTTCATTGCTTCTTTTAGTTGGAGTGTTTTTCTGTTGAACTTGTGACAATAAAGGTGTGTTGAAAAATCAAATCAAAAATTTCTCTCTCTATCTCTCTCTACATAATACAATATTTTTTTAAAATATATATTGTATGTTTACAAAATCATGCATTTTAATTGAAAAATGTATCCAATACACAATAATTGAAAAAAAAAAAAAACTTTAATTATTTCAGTTTCATTTTAAGATGTAACGGAAGAGAACTCCAACAATGGGGCTGAAAAGCCACATGCGGCTCCGGAGTCGCGGGTTGCTGACCCCTGGTCTAGTCTGTAAGTGTTGCTGAACAAATAATGAAGCATCAGGAGAAATTATATGTTCCCCTCTGGCAAACACAAACACCAACGCAAACATCTACATATGTATTGTAACTTTCACTTTAAACTGCAATAAGTTCCCTTGATGCACCACAGTGAAGTACAACGCCCAACACTAGGGATGGGCGATACCAGCATTTTTCCTTTCAATACGATACCATTAGTTTATGGGACTTTTTCTTTGATACCGATTCTTTTTGCCCCTTAAAGGAAAATCACATGATTGCAGTTTCATTTAAATGCAGCATATCTGTGTGTGTGTGTGTGTGTGTGTGTGTGTGTGTGTTCCTCAGATATCTCCCAAACTGTTCGTCAGACTGACTTCAGATTTTATAAGTGCTTTGCTGAGGTTACAAGGGTGTGCATCCCCGAGTATGGAGTCGCTCAGTCAAAATATGTCATTTTTATCAATAAAAGTTTTCACGTCTACCGCTGTTCTTATTATTCTGATGTAATGCTGTCACAAGTCCACATGGGGTTGTACGTAGTCATTCAGTGTTGTTTGTCAACTGGCACTAGGGATGGGTGATACTGTGGGGGCATGGTGTGTGGGTTTCTCCACCCAGAGAGGCAAGGGGACAGGAGAACAATGGACCAAAGCAGGAGGTGTCACCAGGGAGTATCAAACGGGACAGTTAGGGCTATGCACCCCCATGGGAGGGTAAGAATGGCCGGAGCCGTGGAGAGAAGAAAGGTGTGAAAGCGGCGCTGTTGTATGTTATGTTAATGTGCCACACATTCCTTTGTTAAACAACAATGTATGATGGTCGGAAGCTTTGGGTCTCCATGCAATGGAATAAAGATATGAAAGGGAAATACACAGAGACCCAAGAAGCACAGTAGCTCAGCAGAGCTCAGTATCGCAGTTTTGCTGTTTGCTGTTATGTTGTTGGAGAAACAATAAAGCCTTGTGTCGTTCAGCTCGTTGCCTCAAGTATTCTTTTCTCCCCAATACCAGCATTTTTCCTTTCAATACGATACCATTAATTTAAGGGACTTTTTCTTCGATACCGATAGTGTTTTCCCCTTAAAAGAAAATCACATGATTGCAGTTTCATTAACAAAATTATTGCAAGGGCAACGTGAATAAAACTCATGAACATAAATACTTCAAAGAAATGCTTATAAAATGATAATAAAATAGAGCAATGAGCAAAGTAAATAAAATGAAATATAATTCAATTATAATAAAAAATAATTAAGACTTAAAATGAATGCAAAATTAATTCAGTTTCTTAATTTGGTGAAAATTCTCAGTCATCCAGGTGGGTAAGTATGCTGTATGAAAGCTCAGTCAAGTCAACTGGATTCAAGTATTTTTTTACTTCTGAAATATTTCACCATACATCCAGATTATATGGTAATACCAAGCAGCATATATGTGGAATTTATTTTTTTTTTTCGCAATGCAATGTTTTTCTTTATTTTTATGTTATTATTTATTTATTTTACACTATCCATCCATCAATCTTCTTCCGCTTAATCATTTTCAGGTTGCGGTGGGGGGGCTGGAGCCTATCCCAGCATCTTTGGGCGAGAGGCAGGGTCCACCCTGACAGATCGCCTGGACAGATCGCCAGTCCATCGCAGGGCCAACACAGTCATACCTAAGGACAATTTAGAATCCCCAGTTTGATGCCAGTTAACCTAACTTGCATGTTTTTGGCATGTGGGAGGAAACCGAAGAAATCCCGGAGTAAACCCACGCAGACACGGGGAGCACATGCAAACTCCACACAGATCATTGTTGGTTGGTGGCTGGGATTGAACCCAAGATTCCCCCCCCCAAGGGTGAGTTGCTGTGCTGGGGCAGTGCGAACCACTCCGCCACCGAGCTGCCCGACGAACTTAAATAGTGCTTATTTTGTTTATTTTTCAAAATTATGCTGCTTGCTATCACCATAGCATTTGGATACATGGTGTAACATTTCAGAAGTAATGCTTCTTCTGCCATCCGTGACGCTGCTCTGCTCGCTCTGCTCTGCACCGGAGTCAGTGAGTGCTCAGGCTGCCAATGCGCAGTGATATGCTGCCATAATCATGAGACACGCCAGACAATCTCACAAACATGCCTGGGCTGGTTTTTCCACCGGTTTTCACTAATAAATTTAATGCCTAAACCTCTCAGAAGTGAAAACAAATTGCACGTTTTGTATTAAGACGCCGGTATAGCGATATTAAAAAAAGTATCAACTTCAAAGTATTGAAACGTTGGGGCCATGTTAAGGGGGACAGGGATTTCCCAGCATGCTTTGCCAGTTGAAACGTTACTGTGTGTGTGTATTAAATGTGTTATTACTGAGTTATTATACTGCTGGGTCATTATAACTGCGTTATAATGACCCAGCAGTGTTTAGCAGGATTAGGGAAAGCTGTATCATGTGTGTGTAACCATGATTAAAACGGAGGTCTGGGAGAATGACCTCCCCTCCTCTCTGTGCTCAGAAGTAGTTGGGGTTGGTGGTGTGTAAATAAAGCCTGTTCGTCAAAACCATCTTGCTCCTCTTTCTTTGTGTGAACCTCACAAATGTCACAGTATCAACCAGCTGGTATCAAAGTATGGATACTTGACTATCGATACACCCATCCCTACCCGCCACACAGCAAAAACACAGAAAGAAACAAAACAAACAAGTATGGTAAAAGGTAAATGGCATTCACTTATATAGTGCATTTTACTCATCTCTGGATGACTAAAGCACTTTACAGATCCTGCTATCCATCCATTCACACACTGATGGCATGTGTTGTAGGATGTGTCTAGCTCAAAAAAAATAAAACGACTCAGAGTGTGAATGCAGTCTCATCTGCAGATGAATTTAATAACTTTTTTGTTAACATTGGGCCTAATTTGGCTTGAGAAATACCCATCACGGCACCTACGGGTGATACAATAAGCAAAAACACTGCTATAAAAGACTCCATTTTAATAAAGGACACAGACGAGAGAGAGGTCATTGAAATTGTTAAATCGTTTTAAAAGTAAAACATCTACGGATTGTGATGGTATTGACATGCTCTTAGTCAAAACTATTATTGAATGCTTAGTGAAACCACTGACGAATATTTGTAACCTGTCTCTCCAAACAGGTATATTTCCCAATGCAATGAAAATAGTTAAAGTAATTCCGATATACAAGACGAGTGACAGAGGGGAACTTTCAAACTACAGACCAATTTCACTATTGCCGCAATTTTCCAAGATACTTGAAAAAATATTCTGTGAGAGAACTGACAACTTCATAATGAAGAATAATTTATTGTGTGAGCAGCAATATGGGTTCAGACACAAGAGGACAACTGCATTTGCTGTAATGGAATTTACAGAAAAAATATCATTCGCCGTTGAAAACAAAGAGTATTCAGTTGGGGTATTCCTGGATCTTAAAAAAGCATTTGATACAGTGGATCATAATTTATTATTAAAGAAACTACAAAATTGTGGTATTAGGAGGGTAGCACTGTCCTGGTTATGTAGTTACTTAAAGAACAGATATCAGTATGTATGTGTTGGTAACAAAAACTCACATTTACTGAAGGTTACTTGTGGAGTCCCACAGGGTTCAGTTTTGGGGCCCCTGTTATTCAAATATGTACATAAATGATATATGTAAAGTTTTGGAAAAAATGGATTTAACATTGTTTGCCGATGACACTAATTTATTATGCAGTGGAAGCAATTTGGAACAACTTTTGGATACACTCGGAAAGGAATTAGGAAAGCTTAAACTGTGGTTTGATTCAAACGAATTAACGCTCAATTTAAGTAAGACAAAATTTATAGTTTTTAACAACAATCACAACAACTTAGTATCTAAACTCAGTGTAAATGGTGTAGAGATTGAAAGGGTATCCGAAACTAAATTTCTTGGAGTAATAATTGATAATAAACTGTGTTGGAGAACATATTAATTATATTAAAGGTAAAATATCTAAATCAATTGCAATACTACACAGTGAAACATTTGCTGAATCAACCCACATTATATACTTTGTATCATTCATTAATACTCCCATACATGACATATTGTACTGAAGTATGGGGAAATACATATAAAACAAACATATATCCAATCTTTATGCTTCAAAAGAGAGCTATTAGAAGAATAAACAAAGCTGCTTACGGAGAACCAACTAACCCGCTTTATCTTAAATTAAAAGCTCTCAAGTTGAAAGATCTGGTTGACTTTAAAACTGCAGTAATAATGTTTAAAGTGAAGAATCTATCACTGCCCGCAAATATCCAAAAATCGTTCCAAATAAGAGAGAAACAATATCATTTCAGAGGAACATGTATATTTCAAAAACCGTCAGTGAGAACTACCACCAAGCAACACTGTGTCTCAGTGCAAGGAGTTAGATTGTGGAATGCTTTTGGACCTGAATTAAAATCATGTACAATGCTTGGACAATTTAACCAAAAACTAAAAGAAGAAATACTCCAAACATATATACAAGATGACGTGTAAAATCACATAAGGATTGTCATATCCAGTCTGTGTTGTGTTGTTGCTTAGTTTTTTGTCACATTTTGTCTTAGCTTTGTTCTGAATTGTAATCGCTCTTGTTTTGTTTTTCTTTTGAATTCTTGGATGGAATATGGGTGGGCAATATAAGCTGCGGCTGAACTGTATAATCAGAGGAGTTATTGTTTAATTTGACCTTGTAAGATGTTTTTTTTTTCCCCTTTGTTGGATTATTCTGTTCCTTTCTTTTAATCTTTACTTTTAATCTATCCGAAATAAAGATTCATTCATTCATTCATTCATGTGTTTAAATAGGGCAGCTCAGTCCGTGAACGTGAGTGAGTGAGTGCGTGCACGCGGCCAAAGTGTGGACACCCTGTGAATTCAATTCAATTCAATCCAAACTGAAAGTTTGATTTGGAAAGGAATTTCTAAGGTTTTTTGGGCCAACAAGAATGACTTCAGTCTTATCTGAATTTAATAGCAGGAAATTACAAGTCATCCAAGCTTTGATTTCCTTAAGACAGGCTTCTAACTTGGCTAATTGATTACTATCATCTGGCTTCATTGACAGGTATAATTGTGTGTCATCTGCATAACAATGAAAATGTATACAGTGCTTTCTAATAATGTTGCCTAACGGAAGCATATATAAACTAAAAAGAGTAGGGCCTAGCACAGATCCCTGTGGAACTCCATGACTAAGCTTTGAGCTGAAAGAAAACTCATTATTTACATGAACAAACTGGAACCTATCAGATAAATAAGATCTAAACCACTGCAACGAAGTTCCATTAAGTCCAGCATAGTGTTCTAATCTATCAAGTAGAATATTGAATGACCCCGCGGAGCAGATGGGTGTGTGTGTAATGGCCAGGGAGGAGACAGAGACGGCGACTGGGGCAGGTAGCGAGCTAAAAGTGCTGCTAATAACAGTGCAGCCAGACAATAAAGCCCCAACTCTTCAGCAAAATGGCCTGTTCTTCCGTGTGCTACCATACTTTTAACAAGCGTCAAGTTTACTCGGGAGTGAACCCCGGAGGAGAAGCTGCCTCCGGCCCTGGAGAAGTCAGATCTCCCCTGTGTCACCCAACCATGGTTAGGAGACCAAAAGCAGGAATGATTAACACATGTGTCAATGTAATCCATAGTTCATGAGGTGCTAAGGTCGGTTATTGTCTCTTGGTTATGGCACTTCTTTTCTTTTAATGCCAATCCTGTGACAGATGTTGAGGGTTAGGGCTCTCCACTTGATACGCTCATTAAGCTACGGTCACAAATACTCTTACAATTCAATTCAATTCAATTCAATTCAACTTTATTTATATAGCACCATTTCACAACAACAGTCATCTCATAGCACTATCAACTGTAGGGGGAACCCCCACAGTTGCAGAAAGACCCCAGCAATCAGGCAATCCCCTGTGAGCAAGCACTTGGCGACGGTGGAGAGAAAAAAACTCAATTTTAACAGGAAGAAACCTCCAGCAGAACCAGGCTCAGGGAGGGGCAGTCATCTGCTGCGACTGGCTGGGGGGTGAGGGGACAGAGAAGATGAAAAGAACAGACATGTAGAGAGCAAATAGCAAGATGGGGACTCAATCTATGGGAGAGAACAAACAGACGTTAATGACCAGCAAAAAAAAATATTTCATTGAGAGTGAAGAAAGGAGTGAGGCCCAGTGCATTACTGGAGGTCCCCCGGCTGACTAAACCTATTAGCAGCATAACTAAGGGAGGGTTCAGAAACACATGATCCCTCCCTAATTATAGGCTATATCAAAAAGGTAGGTTTTAGCCCTATTCTTAAAAACAGAGATCGAGTCTGACTCCCGAATCCAGATTGGCAGCTGGTTCCACAGGAGAGGAGCTTGATAACTGAAGGCTCTGCCTCCCATTGTACTTTTGGAGATTCTAGGTATTACAAGTAATCCTGCATTTTGGGAACGTAGTGCTCTGTTAGGATAATACAGTAGTATCAGATCTTTTAAATAAAAAGGAGCCTGATTGTTTAGAGCTTTGTAAGTAAGAAGAAGGATTTTAAACTTAATTCTAAACTCTATGGGAAGCCAATGAAGGGAGGGCAGAACCGGAGAGATATGATCTCTCTTTCTAGTACCTGTTAAAACTCTTGCTGCAGCATTTTGGATCAGCTGAAGACTTTTTAAAGATGTTTTAGGACAGCCTGATAATAAAGAATTACAATAATCTAATCTCGAGCTAACAAAAGCGTGGATCAGTTTCTCAGCATCACTCTGAGACAAGATGCTCCTAATCTTGGCAATATTACGCAAATGATAGAAGGCAGTCTTAGAAACAAATTTAATATGTGAATTGAAGGACAGATCTTGATCAAAAATAATTCCAAGGTTCCTCACAGAGCTATTAAGAGAAAGAGTAACCACATCCAAACTGAAAGTTTGATTTGGAAAGGTATTTCTAAGGTTTTTTGGACCAACAAGAATGACTTCAGTCTTATCTGAATTTAATAGCAGGAAATTACAAGTCATCCAAGCTTTGATTTCCTTAAGACAGGCTTCTAACTTGGCTAATTGATTACTATCATCTGGCTTCATTGACAGGTATAATTGTGTGTCATCTGCATAACAATGAATATGTATACAGTGCTTTCTAATAATGTTGTCTAATGGAAGCATATATAAACTAAAAAGAGTAGGGCCTAGCACAGATCCCTGTGGAACTCCATGACTAAGCTTTGAGTTGAAAGAAAACTCATTATTTACATGAACAAACTGGAACCTATCAGATAAGATCTAAACCACTGTAACGAAGTTCCATTAAGTCCAGCATAGTGTTCTAATCTATCAAGTAGAATATTATGATCGATAGTATCAAAAGTTGCACTAAGGTCTAAAAGGACAAGTACAGAAACCAGTCCATTATCAGATGCGATGAGGAGGTCGTTAGTGACCTTCGCTAAGGCTGTTTCAGTACTATAATGGATTCTAAACCCAGATTGAAACTCTTCAAGTAAACCATTTCCCTGCAGGTGGTCAAATAATTGTGTAGCAACAACTCTTTCTAAGATTTTTGAAATGAAAGGGAGATTAGAGATTGGTCTATAGTTAGCTAAAGCTCTTGGATCTAGCGTTGGCTTTTTGAGTAAGGGTTTAATTACAGCCGTTTTAAAAGCCTGTGGTACATGGCCTAAAGTTAATGAAGAATTGATTATATGAAGAATAAAGCTACCAATAAGTGGGAAGACTTCTTTAAATAACCTGGTAGGAATAGGGTCTAAAAGTCAAGTTGAAGGTTTGGATGAGGAAACTATTTTGTCTAACTCACAAAGGTCGATTGGAGTAAACTCATCAAGACAGACATCAATAGAAGGAGTTGTAGTAGTTATAGTATTTAAGTTAACTGTGGGAAGAATCTGATTGATTTTATCTCTGATGGATGAAATTTTATTATTGAAAAAGTTCATAAAGTCCTGACTAGTAAGCTCTAAGGGAATGCTAGGATTGACAGAGTCCTGATTCTTTGTCAACCTGGCTACAGTGCTGAAAAGAAACCTGGGATTATTCTTGTTCTCTTCTATTAATGCAGAATAATAACTTGTTCTAGCTTTTCTAAGAGATTTTTTATAAATTAAAAGATGATTTCTCCAAGCTAAATAGATTTCATCTAAATTAGTGGAGCGCCATTTTCTTTCTAATTGACGAGTCTTCTGTTTTAAGCTACGAGTTTCTGTGTTGAACCAAGGAGTTAGAAATCTCTGATTAGACTTTTTCTTTTTTAAGGGGGCCACCAAGTCTAGAGTCTGATGCAGAGAAGCTGTAACACTATCCACCAGGTTATCAATTACAGAAGGAGCAAGCTGTCTATAGCTTATTTCCGTTATGTTGACACATGGCATAGAGGAAACAATCTGCATAAATTTGGTAACAGCATCATCTGAGAGGCATCTACTATAATAATATTTTTCTTTAGGAGCCATATAGTCAGAAATAGTAAAATCAAAGGTTAACAGCCAATGGTCTGACAGTACAGGGTTATGAGGAGACACTACAAGATTTTCTATTTCTATGCCATATGTCAGAACAAGGTCCAATGTATGGTGGAGGTAATGAGTAGAATTCCCTACTTTCTGAGAAAACCCAGTCGAGTCTAATATTGAATTGAATGCCACATTAAGGCAGTCACTATCTACATCCACATGTATATTAAAGTCCCCTACTATAATCTATATATATCTATATCAGATTTCAGCACTAAATCAGCTAAGAAATCAGCAAATTCAGATACAAATTCTAAGTAGGTTGATGGGGGACGATAAACTATGGCAAATAAAATTGGGTTCAACCTAAAATTGCTAAAGTGCCCAATACTGAGGACCAGGCCCTCAAAGGAATTATAACATGTTTTTTGCTTTACATTAACTAGTAATTTGGAATGGTAAATTGTTGCTACTCCTCCTCCACAACCAGAACTTCTGGGATTTTGACAGTTTAAATAACCAGAGGGAGTTGATTCATTTAAACCAACATAATCCTCTTGCCCTAACCAAGTCTCTGTAAGGGATATTAAATCAATCTGATGATCAATTAACAGATCATGGACTAACAGAGACTTGGGAGTTAGAGACCTAATATTTAATAAACCACATTTAATTTTTAAATTATGAGGAGGAACAGAGGCCAGATCATTCAATTTAGAGGTTTTATGTTTAATTTGAGTTTTACCAATATTTTGCTTAATCACTTTGGGATGCTTATATATTATATTTTTATTTACTTTGGAGGGAGCAGACAATGATTCTCTGATGGGGAAGACAGGGGCTAAGCTGAGGGGTGGCGGATGAAGAGGAGCTGCAGAGAGGCGTGTAAGACTGCGACTCTGCTTCCTGGTTCCAACTCTGAGTAGTCAAGGTTTTGGAAATTTGGATAAAAAAGATGCCAGATTGTTAGATAAATGAGAAGCACCATCCGTGGGATGAATGCCATCTCGTCTCATAAGACCAGGTTTTCCCCAAAAAGAGCTCCAATTGTCAATGTAGCCCACGTCATTTGCAGGACACCACACAGACAGCCAGTGGTTCAAGGATGACAAGCGGCTAAACATGTCATCACTGGTCAGATTGGGGAGGGGCCCAGAGAATACTACAGCGGCAGACATCATTTTTGCAAAGTCACACACCGATTCTACATTAAGTTTCGTGACTTCCGATTGCCGGAGACGGATGTCATTAATGCCAGCTTGAATGACAATTGTGGAGTATTTACAGTTACTTTTAGCCAGCATTTTCAAATTTGACTCGATGTCGCCTGCTCTGGCCCCAGGAATGCATTTGACTATGGCCGCTGGAGTCTCTAGGTTCACATTTCTGACTACAGAGTCGCCAATGATCAGAGTTTTTTCCTCAGCGGGTGTGTCGCTGAGCGGGGAAAAACGATTAGAAACATGAACAGGTTGGTGGTGTATCGGGGCTTTGCGACTAGACTTCCTTCTCACCATCACCCACCCAGTCTCCTCGCTGCTGAGGAGAGCCGGAGGACCGCTAACGGGGTTAGCTATGCTAGCTAGCTCCGCTGCAGCTAAGGGGCATCCGTCAAGAGTAACTGGCGCAGATGGTGTTTCAGTGCAGCGGAGCCGGGATTCCAAATCAGACAACCTCGCCTCGAGCACCTCAAAAAGACAACATTTATTACATTTACCGTTATCACTAAAAGAGGCAGAGGTGTAGCTAAACATCTGACAGAGAGAGCACACCAGAGGAGGAGAGGAAGGAGAGCTAGTAGCCATCGCTAGTGGCTAACCCAAAAGCTCAGGAGAGTGAGGAGAGCAAACCACACAGACAGACAGCAAAACAGGAAGTGACGATGCGTTACCACAAGGAAGTGACGATCAATCCAGGAACATCCTGGATTACAACGTTACAAACGGCTGTGAACACCGTACAAAGGATTTTTGGACCAATTTATATGGCCTTCTTAAAGTGGATAGCGTTTTCATAACAAAGATTTAAAAAAAAAACATCAACAAAGTGTTTAGAAATGTGCACAATGTAAGTCTTCATAGTATTCTAAAAATTAGTATGTTGATGAAAGAAATATCTTTTTTACGATCGTAAATAATATAATAATTGCATCCAGCAAGTGGAGGAAGACAATCGTGGAAGTCCAGTGAGGATGTCACAGCCACTAACATTGCTAGCTTCATGTTATGTGCCACCCTCTCATTTTGGGATGTTGGGTTGCCAAGTAGTGAATTATTCAGCTAAATACCTGAATCTGAAGGCAGACGTTAGTTTCCCAATCATTCTCAAGTATGGCACGACAAACAAAGGAGCAGGATAAATGTGGGTTCTGCTTTTGATGGCTGATGTCTGCTGAAGAGTCTCAATGGGCCGAAAACCTGAAAATGTAGAGTTTACCTCCGGCCACTAGAGGCCACTAAGGAGTACGTTGTTTAACGATAGGGGATAGTCATCCATTTTGTTTGCTATTTGTCTCATGCTCCCGCATTGTTCATGCCACAACCTTTGCATCAAGTTACTGACTTTGTTCCTGTAAGTTTCTCTGCTTCAGTACTTATTCTGTTAGTGATATCCAGTTCTGTTGGTGTCTCTGTTACATATTTCCACGTTTAGTTGCCACGGTCATTTTATATTTGTATATTTGTATCCCTGCAGGGCTCCTTCATCCTTGTCATTAAAATATAAATTGACATCGAGGAGTGTATTTCTTCATGAAGGAGCCATGGTCGTCGTTGAATGCACTGTCCCTGGTTGTGATTTCAAGACGGGCAACGTGTCTGAAGCCCTCACCATTGCTTTGCTGACAAACCACGGATTTAATCATCAGAGCCCATCTATCCAGGCGCCCGTCCAACCCCCATCTTTTCATGGTCCGAAGTTAGATCGCCCTAGAGTTGACGTTGGCATATCGGCAGAGGAATGGAATATATTCACCCGTCGTTGGGATGTCTTCCGTACCGGTTCGAGCATAGAGGATGCACAAGCTCCTTTCCAGCTGTTCCAGTGCGCCGGGCCAGAACTCGGGGACAACCTGTTGAAAGCCAATCCCAATGCAGCTTCCGGACCCCTGCCAGATCTTTTCGCCGCCATGCGCTCCCTGGCTGTCATTCCAGTAGCCACCTCTGTCCTACGCACCGAGCTGCTTCAGTTTCACCAGGAACGTGATGAGGCGTTTCGCGTGTTCTCTGCCAGAGTACGGGGCAAGGCGGAGACATGTGCCTACAACACGGTATGTGAGTGTGGCAAAAATGTGGACTACACCGACCACGTCATCTGCGATGTTTTAATTAATGGTATATATGACTCGGACATACGCCGTGAGGCACTGGGGACACCAGACGTACTGTGCAAGCTAGTTAATGATGTGATTGCGCTTGTCGAAAACAAGGAAATGGCCCGCAACGCTCTTCCATCACCTACCCTATCAGCTGTGTCTTCATTCCAGTGCCTGAGGAAAAGTCCACCATTGGGTGCCGCCCCATCCCCAGTTGACAAGGCCAGACAAGCCCTGTGCCTGGACTGCAAATGCTCCTTCAAGGTCTTTACTGAGGGATCCCGCAGATGGAACACTAAGCCCCACCGAGTTTGTATTGACTGCTACAAGGCCCGCCGGCGTAGGAATCGTAAAACACCTGCAATAGACAGTCAGCACGCTGCCGTCGAGTGTGAGCCAATCTCCCAGATTTCTTCAATTCATGCTGGGGCCCGTACCGGCCGACGCCCTGTCCCAACAACTCGTGACAGTGTCCTCAAACCCTCACCCATTAAACTCGGGCACCACATTTTTTCGAGGGGTGAGTGGCGACGTGCCAGGCTGAGAGACCACCCCCGAGTGTCGATCATTGTCGCTGTTGATGAGCCGGATAGACAGGGCAGCAGCTCCAGCACCCGTGATTCAGTTAACGAGGCAAGGATATCTGCTATTGCGGACACTGGCGCGCAGTCTGACCTCTGGTCCCTGCAGGAGTTCCTGGCTTGTGGATTCCCACGCAATGTCTTGCGCCCTGTCAATCTTAGCCTGTCTGCTGCCAACCGGTCCCCTATCGCCATTGAAGGGGCATTTTTTGCAAGGCTCTCAACAGCCCCCAGCTGTGGTGTGGGGTCATCCTGCCGCTCCATGATATATGTTCGATCTGATAGGTTTATAGGTTCGATCTGATCGTCACTTCCTTGTGGTAACGTATCGTCACTTCCTGTTTTACTGTCTGCCTGTGTGGTTTGCTTTGTGGTTTGCTCTCTAGCCACTAGCTATGGCTACTACCTCTCTTTCCTCTCCTCCTCTGGTGTGCTCTCTCTGTCAGATGTTTAGCTACACCTCTGCCTCTTTTAGTGATAACGGTAAATGTAATAAATGTTGTCTTTTTGAGGCGCTCGAGGCGAGGTTGTCTGATTTGGAATCCCGGCTCCACTGCATTGAAACACCGTCTGCGCCAGTTAATCTTGACGGACGCCCATTAGCTGCAGCGGAGCTAGCTAGCTTAGGTCCAACTGTCAGCGGTTCCCCGGCTCTCCTCAGCAGCGAGGAGACTGGGTGGGTGACGGTGAGAAGGAAGCCTAGTCGCAAAGCCCCGGTAAACCACCAACCTGTTCACGTTTCTAATCGTTTTTCCCCGCTCAGCGACACACCCGCTGAGGAAAAAACTCTGATCATTGGCGACTCTGTAGTCAGAAACGTGAACCTAGAGACTCCAGCGGCCATAGTCCAATGCATTCCTGGGGCCAGAGCAGGCGACGTCGAGTCAAATTTGAAAATGCTGGCTAAAAGTAACTGTAAATATTCCTCAATTGTTATTCACGCCGGCATTAATGACATCCGTCTCCGGCAGTCGGAAGTCACGAAACTTAATATAGAATCGGTGTGTGACTTTGCCAAAACGATGTCTGCCACTGTAGTATTCTCTGGGCCCCTCCCCAATCTGACCAGTGATGACATGTTTAGCCGCTCGTCATCCCTGAACCGCTGGCTGTCTGTGTGGTGTCCTAAAAATGACGTGGGCTACATTGACAATTGGAGCTCTTTTTGGGGAAAACCTGGTCTTATGAGACGAGACAGCATTCATCCCACTTTGGATGGTGCTTCTCATTTATCTAACAATCTGGCATCTTTTTTATCCAAATTTCCAAAACCTTGACTACTCAGAGTTGGGACCAGGAAGCAGAGTCGCAGTCTTACACGCCTCTCTGCAGCTCCTCTTCATCCGCCACCCCTCAGCTTAGCCCCTGACTTCCCCATCAGAGAATCGTTGTCTGCTCCCTCCAAAGTGAATAAAAATATAATATATAAGCATCCCAAAGTGATAAAGCAAAATATTGGTAAAACTCAAATTAAACATAAAGCCTCTAAATTGAATGATTTGGCCTCTGTTCCTCCTCATAATTTAAAAATTAAATGTGGTTTATTAAATATTAGGTCTCTAACTCCCAAGTCTCTGTTAGTCCATGATTTGTTAATTGATCATCAGATTGATTTAATTTCCCTTACAGAGACTTGGATAGGACAAGAGGATTATGTTGGTTTAAATGAATCAACTCCCTCTGGTTATTTAAACTGTCAAAATCCCAGAAGTTCTGGTCGTGGAGGAGGAGTAGCAACAATTTACCATTCCAAATTACTAGTTAATGTAAAGCAAAAAACATGTTATAATTCCTTTGAGGGCCTGGTCCTCAGTATTGGGCACTTTAGCAATTTTAGGTTAAACCCAATTTTATTTGCCATAGTTTATCGTCCCCCATCAACCTACTCAGAATTTTTATCCGAATTTGCTGATTTCTTAGCTGATTTAGTGCTGAAATTTGATAGAATAATTATAGTAGGGGACTTTAATATACATGTGGATGTAGATAGTGACTGCCTTAATGTGGCATTCAATTCAATATTAGATTCGATTGGGTTTTCTCAGAAAGTAGGAAATTCTACTCATTACCTCCACCATACATTGGACCTTGTTTTGACATATGGCATAGAAATAGAAACTCCTGTAGTGTCTCCTCATAACCCTGTACTGTCAGACCATTGTCTGTTAACCTTTGATTTTACTATTTCTGACTATTTGGCTCCTAAAGAAAAATATTATTACAGTAGATGCCTCTCAGATGATGCTGTTTCCAAATTTATGCAGATTGTTTCCTCTATGCCATGTGTCAACACAACGGAAATAAGCTATAGACAGCTTGCTCCTTCTGTAATTGATAACATGGTGGATAGTGTTTCAGCTTCTCTGCATCAGGCTCTAGACTTGGTGGCCCCCTTAAAAAAGAAAAAGTCTAATCAGAGATTTCTAACTCCTTGGTTCAACACAGAAACTCGTACCTTAAAACAGAAGACTCGTCAATTAGAAAGAAAATGGCGCTCTACTAATTTAGATGAAATCTATTTAGCTTGGAGAAATCCTCTTTTAATTTATAAAAAATCTCTTAGAAAAGCTAGAACGAGTTATTACTCTGCATTAATAGAAGAGAACAAGAATAATCCCAGGTTTCTTTTCAGTACTGTAGCTAGGTTGACAAAGAGTCAGGACTCTGTCAATCCTAGCATTCCCTTAGAGCTTACTAGTCAGGACTTTATGAACTTTTTCAATAATAAAATTTCATCCATCAGAGATAAAATCAATCAGATTCTTCCCACAGTTAACTTAAATACTGTAACTACTACAACTCCTTCTATTGATGTCTGTCTTGATGAGTTTACTCCAATCAACCTTTGTGAGTTAGACAAAATAGTTTCCTCATCCAAACCTTCAACTTGTCTTTTAGACCCTATTCCTACCAGGTTATTTAAAGAAGTCTTCCCACTTATTGGTAGCTTTATTCTTCAAATAATCAATTCTTCATTAACTTTAGGCCATGTACCGCAGGCTTTTAAAACGGCTGTAGTTAAACCCTTACTCAAAAAGCCAACGCTAGATCCAGGAGCTTTAGCTAACTATAGACCAATCTCTAATCTCCCTTTCATTTCAAAAATCTTAGAAAGAGTTGTTGCTACGCAATTATTTGACCACCTGCAGGGAAATGGTTTACTTGAAGAGTTTCAATCTGGGTTTAGAATCCATCATAGTACTGAAACAGCCTTAGCGAAGGTCACTGACGACCTCCTCATTGCATCTGATAATGGACTAGTTTCTGTACTTGTCCTTTTAGACCTTAGTGCAGCTTTTGATACTATCGATCACAATATTCTACTTGATAGATTAGAACACTATGCTGGACTTAATGGAACTTCGTTGCAATGGTTTAGATCTTATTTATCTGATAGGTTCCAGTTTGTTCATGTAAATAATGAGTTTTCTTTCAACTCAAAGCTTAGTCATGGAGTTCCACAGGGATCTGTGCTAGGCCCTACTCTTTTTAGTTTATATATGCTTCCCTTAGGCAACATTATTAGAAAGCACTGTATACATTTTCATTGTTATGCAGATGACACACAATTATACCTGTCAATGAAGCCAGATGATAGTAATCAATTAGCCAAGTTAGAAGCCTGTCTTAAGGAAATCAAAGCTTGGATGACTTGTAATTTCCTGCTATTAAATTCAGATAAGACTGAAGTCATTCTTGTTGGTCCAAAAAACCTTAGAAATTCCTTTCCAAATCAAACTTTCAGTTTGGATGCGGTTACTCTTTCTCTTAATAGCTCTGTGAGGAACCGTAGAGTTATTTTTGATCAGGATTTGTCCTTCAATTCACATATTAAATTTGTTTCTAAGACTGCCTTCTATCATTTGCGTAATATTGCCAAGATTAGGAGCATCTTGTCTCAGAGTGATGCTGAGAAACTGATCCACGCTTTTGTTAGCTCGAGATTAGATTATTGTAATTCTTTATTATCAGGCTGTCCTAAAACATCTTTAAAAAGTCTTCAGCTGATCCAAAATGCTGCAGCAAGAGTTTTAACAGGTACTAGAAAGAGAGATCATATCTCTCCGGTTCTGGCCTCCCTTCATTGGCTTCCCATAGAGTTTAGAATTAAGTTTAAAATCATTCTTCTTACTTACAAAGCTCTAAACAATCAGGCTCCTTTTTATTTCAAAGATCTGATACTACCGTATTATCCTAACAGAGCACTACGCTCCCAAAATGCAGGATTACTTGTAATACCTAGAATCTCCAAAAGTACAATGGGAGGCAGAGCCTTCAGTTATCAAGCTCCTCTCCTGTGGAATCAGCTGCCAATCTGGATTCGGGAGTCAGACTCGATTTCTGTTTTTAAGAATAGGGCTAAAACCTACCTTTTTGATATAGCCTACAATTAGGGAGGGATCATGTGTTTCTGAACCCTCCCTTAGTTATGCTGCTAATAGGTTTAGTCAGCCGGGGGACCTCCAGTAATGCATTGGGCCTCACTCCTTTCCTCACTCTCTATGAAATATTTTTTTTTGCTGGTCATTAACATTTGTTTGTTCTCTCCCATAGATTGAGTCCCCATCGTGCTGTTTGCTCTCTACATGTCTGTTCTTTTCTTTTTCTCTATCCCCTCACCCCCCAGCCAGTCGCAGCAGATGACTGCCCCTCCCTGAGCCTGGTTCTGCTGGAGGTTTCTTCCTGTTAAAAGGGAGTTTTTCCTCTCCACCATCGCCAAGTGCTTGCTCACAGGGGATTGCCTGATTGCTGGGGTCTTTCTGCAACTGTGGGGGTTCCCCCTACAGTTGATAGTGCTATGAGATGACTGTTGTTGTGAAATGGCGCTATATAAATAAAGTTGAATTGAATTGCATTGAATATGTGAGTAGCTCTGTCCAAGCCATGTACCTCTTCCATGAGTCATTACTCAACCTTGGCCTCTTGCCTTTGGACTTTCCATTAGGTAGCCGTGGGGTGGGACACGACGGTACACAGGGTTCTGACAACCCTAGCACATATGACCAGCCCTCGTCCTCTAATGCCACACGGTCCACGATCAGTGGCTGTAAGGGCCCGGCTAGTCCTCAGAATGCTCAGTGTTCGTGTCCCCGGCGTACGGTACCCCCACCACGCCCTACAGAGCTACCGTTCCCTTGCACCCCAGAGAATAATGGTCAGATGAAAGAATGGCTGCTCAAAAGATATGCTTCATCTACATTCAATACATGCCCTCATCAAGCGTTGCCGTGCATGGAAGGACCACCCATCGAAATACATGTGGACCCGGCTGCTACACCGAAAGCATGCCACACAGCTGCCGTCGTCCCTATACACTGACAGCAGAGGGTCTATGATGACCTCCTACGGGATGAGGCCCTTGGTGTCATCGAGCGTGTCCCATACGGTGAGCCGGTGACTTGGTGCCATTGTATGGTAGTCACTCGTAAACATGACGGCTCCCCGCGAAGGACGGTGGACCTCTCGCCTCTTAACAAGTTTTGTCAACGGGAGACTTTCGCCACTGAATCCCCATTCCAACTCGCGCGACGTATCCCGAAGGACACCTGGAAGACTGTCACTGACGCCTGGAATGGCTACCACAGTGTACCCCTATGTGAATCTGACCGTCACCTTACCACCTTTATCACACCCTTCGAACGATGGCGGTACACCAGGGCACCACAAGGTTTTCTGTCATCGGGGGATGGGTACAACCGGCATTTCGATGCTGTTCTCTCGGACTTTGAGCGCAAAGAACGTTGTGTAGATGATACTGTCCACTATGACGCTGACCTAGTGCAGCACTGGTGGAGGACCATTGACTTTCTCACACGTGTTGGCCGATCGGGCATCATTTTGAATGCAGACAAGTTCTCCTCTGTGTCCAAATGACCTAGATCTGCGGATTCTCCAAAATTAACACCCGAGAAATCACGGGATGGCTCAGAGGTTAGTGACATCCTTTTTTCTATTGAAAATAAACTTACCAGCACGGATGGTGGACTAGCGTTGGTCGAGCTGCTCCATAAAGAATTCCAGAGCGTACAGGAGAGTTTGGAATACAGCCAGGCACAACTCATCACTCTCTTAGAAGAAAACAGTAGCTTGAAAAAGTCAGTAAACATGCTAACCATGTAACTTGGCGTCGTTGGAAGAGAGAACCCGAAAATGAAGGAAATAATTTTCGACTTGCAGTCACGCCAGCATGAAAAACAACCTTGTTTTTTTTTTTTTGTTTTGTGTTTTTTCCAGAATTGTTGAAAAAAAAAATAATGCAAATCCAGAACAGCTGGTCCCTGAATTCATGTCCACAGCAGCTAAAACTGTCCCCTGACTTTACAAAATCAATTACCTCTCACGAATCCACTGCACTGGACAAAAAAAAAAAAAAAAAAATCACCAAAATTACTGTAACTTGACCTATTGTTGCCAAATTTGAACATCTCAAGCAAAAAACTCTGTTGCAGAGGCAGGGCAGGCAGCTTCAAAACACCAACTATGGTCTAAATGATCAATTTCCACAGGAAATCATGGAAAGGAGAAGGAAGCTTTTTCCCATTAGGAAACAAAAAATCCAAGAGGGTAAACAAGCAATTGTCTCTGTGGACAGATTGTTTATAGATGGCAAGCTGTTTATGGATGAAATTATAACCCCCGGTTATTCTAGAGCCCCTTCTGTTTCGTTAACTACATGTGGAAAAAGAGTGCGACTGTGAGCAGGTCTCTTATTCAATCTCAGTTTAATTTGTTAACATTTGTTGAATGTTTTTTTTTTCTTTTTTGCTAAGGTTGTTTGCGTGTTTGTTGTAGCTAATTTTATTGAAGATGTTAGGTTGATGTATGTTATCTGTATCTGCTCACCATTTACTAACCTTATATCTGTTCTCTCTCATACATTTGGTCTATAGGAAACAACCTTAAGTACATGCGCCCCTATGACAACCTTGGTTCCAAGGTTGTCATAGCCAGGAGCGGCACTGGGGTTAAGCTCCCAGTGCTCATAAAATGCTCCTTATGGCGTGCGTCTCGAAAAGCCTCTGACAACTAAGTCCAACTCCTAGCCTGCCCGTGTGGTTTAGTCTCTAAGCCCGGCGGAACTGCTTTTACTAATAGGAGAAGGGGCGAGGGCGGATCTCTGGCGCCTTAAAGCCAGATGCTTTGGGTAGATGGTGGCTCGTCAACCTGGGAAGGTAGCCCATCTATGGGAAGGTAAACCCTGATTTCAAACCTCCGCTGCCTTGCGGCACACCCGGTCACGGGAAAGGCTTCAGGAGTCAACCCTGAGGAAAAATCCGGAGTCTGAGCCCTTAAGTCAGTTCTCTGTTGTGCTCAACATCGTTCTGGCAGCTCCTGCGACGGCACTGGTGCCAAACTGTGCCAAACTTGATGTACCACAAGAAGGAGAATCTGCAAAGCAGAAGTGGGAAGAGCTGCAAAACACCATCCACCACACAGCCTTGGCTACCTTTGGGAGGAAGACCTTGAAGTCACAGGACTGGTTTGATGCCAAGTTGACCGAGATGACCCCCGTCATTGAAGCCAAGTGCTCAGCACTTGCTGAGTAAAAGAAGTATCCAAACAAGAAGAATCTCCAGCTCCTCAGGGCTGCGAGAAGCAAAGTTTAGCAGACTACTCGGCGCTGTGCCAATGAGTACTGGACTCAGCTCAGCCAAGACATTCAAACCGCTGCCATAACAGGGAACATCCGTGGTATGTACGATGGCATCAAGAAAGCACTTGGTCCGGCTCAGAGCAAGACGGCCCCCCTCAAATCCTCCACTGGGGAGATGATCACAGAAAAGAACAAGCAGATGGAGAGATGGGTGGAACACTTCTACGACCTCTACTCCAGACAGAACACCGTGACACCGTCAGCCCTTGATGCCATCGACTGCCTGCCATCCATGGACGAACTTGACGCCGAGCCAACCATCAACAAACTCAGCAAGGCCATTGATAGCTTGGCCGCTGGCAAGGCACCCGGCAACGACGGCATACCCCCCGACCTGATCAAGCACTGCAAGACCGCCCTACTGCTGCCATTGCATGACTTCCTCTGCCAGCGTTGGAAGGAAGGTGCCGTACCGCAGGACATGAGGGACGCCAAGATCATCACCCTCTACAAAAACAAAGGGGAGAAAAGCGACTGCAACAACTACAGGGGCATCTCCCTCCTCAGCGTTGTTGGCAAAGTCTACGCACGAGTTGTTCTCGTTCATCTACAGAAGCTTGCCGAAAGTGTCTACCCCGAGTCTCAGTGTGGCTTCCGCGCTGAGCGATCGACGGTAGACATGATATTCTCCATCCGCCAACTCCAGGAGAAATGCAGAGAACAGAACATGCCCCTGTACGTCGCCTTCATCGACCTCACCAAAGTGTTCGATCTGGTCAGCAGAGAGGGCCTTTTCAAGATTCTGCCAAAGATAGGATGCCCACCAAAGTTGCAAAGCCTCATCGAATCGTTTCACACCAACATGCAGGGGATAGTGCAGCATGACGGCAACGTCTCAGAGCCATTCAACATACGCAGCGGAGTGAAACAGGGCTGTGTACTTGCACCAACCCTCTTTGGGATTTTCTTTGCTATGCTCCTGAGGCATGCCTTCAGCACAGCAACAGAGGGAATCTACCTGCACACAAGATCTGACGGCAGGCTTTTCAACCTCGCCCGCCTGAAAGCCAGAACCAAAGTACGCGAGGCTCTAATCAGAGACATGCTGTTTGCAGACGATGCTGCAGTCGCAACCCACACACAGCAGGAGCTTCAGACCCTGATGGACCGCTTCTCCCAGGCATGCAAGGACTTCGGGCTTACCATCAGCCTGAAGAAGACTAACGTCTTGGCGCAAGGCATGGAAGCACCACCAACCATCACCATCGATGACTACGAGCTGGAGGTCGTGAATCAGTTCACGTACCTGGGGTCCACAATCAGCAACAACCTCTCCCTTGATACAGAGATCGACAAGAGGATTGGAAAATCAGCCTTCACACTCGCTCGCCTCACCACACGAGTGTGGGAGAATCCCAAACTCTCTGTCAAGACGAAGATGGCAGTGTACAACGCCTGCGTCATCAGCACACTGCTCTATGGGAGTGAGACGTGGACAACATATGCCCGGCAGGAAAAGAGGCTGAACTCCTTCCACTTGCGCTGCATTCGCCACATCCTGGACATATCCTGCCAGGACAAAGTGCCCAACACAGAAGTTCTGTCCCGCGCCGGCCTTCCCTCCATGTTCACTCTACTCAGGCAGCACAGGCTCCGCTGGCTAGGCCACGTTCACCGTATGGAGGATGGCAGAATCCCCAAAGACGTCCTCTACGGAGAACTGGCGACTGGCAGGAGAGATGTTGGCCGCCCACACCTGCGCTTTAGAGACGTCTGCAAGAGAGACATGAAGGCCCTGGAGATCAACACAGAGCGCTGGGAGGACCTTGCAACGGATCGCTCCAAATGGAGAGGCACCCTGACCAGACAGCTCAAGGCGGGTGAAGAGAGACTGACTGCTGCAGCAGATGAAAAAACGACCCACAGGAAGAACCGCCACAGACCCAGCAGCACGGAGACCACCCACAAGTGCGACCTGTGTGACAGGGACTGCCATTCGCACATTGCCCTGTTCAGCCACAGGCGGTGCTGTTCCAGCAGAGTAGACATTTAGGATTCTCTTCCATGGTCATCTTAGACCGACGGAGGCCGACATGCGCCCCACTCACTCTTGAAAATGCAAGCACATGGAACAGACACATCATGCGTGCACACCCAAGCACACCTACATAGGTATATATTTTACGCACAACACACATGCATACACGCGTGAACATGCAGTCAGACAGCATACATGGACACTTATGTACACATATACAGTACATACATACACTACAGACATATAAACACATCGGCACATTTAGTTTACCTTGAGCGCAAAAGCCAGTTAGTGAAAACATGTCCACATTAAAGTTTGTCACGTGGAACATATGTGGAATTGGTACCAGGGAGAAGTGGCTAAAAGTTTTTATTTGACTGAAGGATCTACAGGAAGAATTTGTCATATTACAGGAAACACATGTTTCTAAATCATCTGTAGATGCGCTCACCTCTCGTGAATTTCCCCACAAGTACTCAGCCTGCTTTAATTCCAAACAAAGGGGGGTAGCTCTATATTGGTAAACAGAAGAAAAAGCTTTGTTGTGAATAACACTATAGCAGATCCAGAAGGTAGATTTATAATATTAAAAGTCTAAGTTCAAAATTTGGATCTATGCATTGCAAGTGTTTATGTTCCAAATCTTGACGACCCATCCTATTTTCACACTTTCTTCACTTCTCTTTCTGAACACTTGGACACCACACTCATAATAGCTAAATAAATTTCTGGACAATATTAACTTACCATGATTAAATAATGAACAGATTGCAACTCTGGATGCACCTCTTCTGGTGTCTGAACTCCAGGAGGCACTTCATCATCATCATCATCATCATCATCATAGCAGTCTGTCGCGGGCGACAATGACTGTTTCATTTGGGTCTGATCAGATTCCTCCACGCAGCTCTGTCCCCCGCCCTCTGCTGCCGGGAACTCTTGACCCTGCAAACCCGGGCAACGCCCGAGTTGGTATGAGTTGCTTTCTGACTGACCATTTCATGAAACTGCTTGCAAAGTATTTGAGTACCGCAAGCTTTTGCTGGACTAGCGGCACATTCTTGGCAGATAGAGGTATTATCAGTAGCAAGGACAGGCAAAGACAAACTGACTCCAGTATCTGTTGCAGTGACTGACCAGATGATAGGTTTGTTTATCTCTGTTCTTTGTGTAGTACATGTCACAATGCACCGACTGGCAAAAGTCCACCACAGACCTTGTGACAGATGTGCTTATCTGCCAGGATGTCTAGTCTCACCCCGTGTAACTGGGAGTGGTCCACCACAGACCTGTGACAGATGACATCTCTTTCATATAATAAACTATTCCCGGGTCTTCATTTTCCACGGAGACACATCTCCGCACACAGAGAGGGCAGTGGATGGTGTTTGGAATTGACTCTGACTCCAGATACGTTTAGCTGACTCTGTGGACTCTGTGAAGCACATTCCAAACAACAAGGCTCGGGACCAGATGGTTTTCCAGTTGAATTTTATAAATAATTCTGGCCTGTGATGGCACCTACTTTCTTTTAAATGGTGAACCAAATTAAAGAAGATAATGTAATCCCTCCAAATATGAACTTGGCTAGTACTTTCCTGCTTTGTAAACCTGGAAAAGAACCTATGCTTCCATCCAGCTACTGTCCCATCTCACTTATGAATGTCGATCTTAAAATAATTTGCAAAGCTCTCGCCAAAAGACTGGAAAGGATAATTCCCTTTATTATACACCCAGACCAAACAGGTTTCATCAAGGGTAGGCACTCAGCTAATAATACATGCAGGCTATTTAATTTAATAGACTACTGTAAGATCAATAAATTAGAAACTACAATTTTATCTCTGGATGGAGAGAAAGCCTTTGACCGTGTTAACTGTAAATTTCTTTTTATGGTGTTACACAAGTTTGGGTTTGGGTCATCTTTCATAAACTGGATTAAAACACTATATAGCTGTCCAACTGCATCTGTCTGAACAAATGATCAAACTTTTTGAAGCTTTAATCTCAAGAGAGGTACTAGGCCTGGATGTCCTCTCTCTCCCTCACTTTTGACCATCTTTATCGAACCATTAGCAGCAGCCATACAACAGAATGTTGATATCAGAGGTATCCAAACTGGAGAAAAAGAACACAAGACAAGTCTTTATGCTGATGATGTGTTGATTTTCCTGAAAACTCTCAAAGATCTCTTCTTCAGACAGTGGCACTCGCTGATAAATTTTCGTCATTATAAGACTACTCTATTAACTGGCGTAAATCAACAGTCTTAGCTATAAATTGTAATGTTTTCAAATATATCCACTATTCCAATACAATCAGATAATGTTAAATATTTAGGAATAGGTATTTCTCCCAGGCTCTCAGAGTTATTGCGACTAAATCACATTCCCCTTTGAGAAACAATGCATGACGACTTTATGCACTGGAGGACACTACCGATATCACTAATGGGAAGAGTCGCAACCCTTAAAATGACGGTCCTTCCTAAAATCAGCTTTTCATTTTCAGTGATTCCTACCCAACCATCTGTGGCCTGGTTTAAGTCCATCCATCCATCTTCTTCCGCTTAATCCTTTTCGGGTCGCGGGGGGACTGGAGCCTATCCCGGCATCTTTGGGCGAGAGGCAGGGTACACCCTGGACAGATCGCCAGTCCATCTAGACTCAAATATAAGTAAATTTTTATGGAAGGATAAACCATCACAGATCAGTTTAAAAACTCTTCAAAAAGCGTGCAGAGGTTTAGATTTACCAAATTGTTTTTATATACAGTACTTCTTAGCCAACAGACTGTAGTTTGTTTCTAAATGGACAAAATCAACCCCACTAGGAAACCCATGGTTTAATGCTGAACAGGCTCTCTGTGGGTCACTAAATATGTCTGACTTACCTTTTATGAGTCCCTGTATTAAACGCCATGACTGTTTTAAAAACATTAATATCAGTTCCTCTCTGACAGCCTGGTGGAATTTTTTAAAAATAATGGGGTCTTCACTTGTCCCTTGTAAACTCACACTCATTTGGAATAATCCTGATATCCTGCAACAAAAGCGGATGTTAAACTTCCCATTATGGTATAAGAAAGGATTAAAAAACTTAGAGCATCTTATTTGAGGTGAAAATATTATCCAATTTCAGGAACTAGTGTCACAGTATGACATCAGTGATAAAACGTTTCTTAAATACCAACACCTTAAATCCATAATAAAAGCAAGATTCAATCTTAATCAGACAGATTTAGAGGTACCAGTTAAGGTGACAGAGTTTCTAAATCTTCGTTCTCCTAAATTGATATTGAAAATACACGGACTATTATCAAAACTGGATGAGTCAGTATCTCTTCCAAAAGCAAAATGGGAGACAGACTTATCGATCAATAAGAATGAAAGCTTCTGGACACAAATATGTTTAAACACTTTTAAAATGACTAAAAACTCTAATTTACAACTCATACAGTACAAAGTTCTACATAGAACTCATTACGCAGGACAAAGGATGTTCAAAATTGGCCTGAGTCACATAAATATCTGCTACTACTGCACCAGCAACGTCCCAGTTATATGCATGCTATGTGGTCCTGTCCACCAGTCCAAAAGTTCTGGTAGAAGACGTGAAAACTTTTTGGCTTGGCTTGGGTATCGCATCCCATCCTCACCCACACTTTGCATACTGGGTGATTTAAGTGAAATAAATATGGAGGCAAGGATGTCGGGCAGTGCGGTGGCAGAGTGGTTAGCACTGCGGCAGCACAGCAACCCTTGGCCAGGGGATCTTGGGTTCGATCCCAGCCCCCGACCAACAGTGATCTGTGTGGAGTTTGCATGTTCTCCCTGTGTCTGCGTGGGTTTACTCCGGGATTTCTCCGGTTTCCTCCCACAAGCCAAAAACATGCAAGTTAGGTTAATTGGCATCAAACTGGGGATTCTAAATTGTCCTTAGGTATGACTGTGAGAGTGAATGGTTGTCTGTCTCTCTGTGTTGGCCCTGTGATGGACTGGCAATCTGTCCAGGGTGTACCTTGCCTCTCACCCAAAGATGCTGGGATAGGCTCCAGCCCCACTGTGACCCAAAAAGGATTAAGCGGAAGAAGATGGATGGATGGATGGATGGCAAGGATGTCACACATGGTTCTCACTGCCTTATGTATCGCAAAGAAAGCTATCCTCATGAACTGGAAATCAAGAAATAATTCATGCACCACCCACTATAATAACCAACTATTAGATAATAGTCCGCTGCCAATGGTGCACATACCTTGTTGGGGTGCAGCGGCTTGCGTGCCTCAGCAACCCCTGGAGCTATGTCGACGGGAGCCTAGTGCTCCCAGAAGGTTCAACCATGTCGAACAGGTCCGCGTGGGGTAGAGGCCAGACTAAAGAGTGCACCCTGGTCCTCCAGGTTGGGGGTTGTGCAGCATGTAACAAATCACTCACGTAAAACCCAAGTTTTTTGTTACAGCAACAAATGTCCCAACGGCGGAACAGGCAGAGAGGAGAGCGAACTCCCAACGGCTGTGAAGGCGGAGGAGGACAGACAGTTGCACGGGAAGAAGGGTCTCGGAAAGCCTTGGCAGGCAACCTTTCTACAGGGTGGACCAAGCTCTCGACAGCCCAGCCATGGAAGGCAGTTGGTCTAGGGGAGGGACCCCCAACAAGCGTCCATGGCTGAAGACGGAGATGCAGGACCCCTGTGGTGCCACAAACCTCTGCATCACGCATATTCGCATCATGATGAGTCACACTGATATTGCACGTGATGGTGCTCGTCCTCTGGGGATCCACCGGGGAGGAACCAAAAGCTGCACGGGGACCTCCGCAGGATGGCAGCATTCGTCAGGGCAGCTGGTGTGACCATCTAGCGATCGACGAAGAAGAAGAAGAAGATTATAGTAACCTGGAAAGAATGTCTGCCTCCTCAAATAACCAATTGGCTTAATTCAATTCTCTCTGGTCCCCGCTTATTAGTTCTATAACCTGAGGGGTGGCGGGCGTTGGTTCGCTCTCCTTGGCACCTCTGGCGGCTGGCTGCGCCCTGACCACGAGGAGTTTCTGTGACCCATAGGGGCTGGTGTCCGGTGAGTCTGTTCAGGGGTGGCTGTGTGTCTGGCCTGGGAGAAGGTTGGTTGGATTGGTAGTGTGCACATGTGCCGGTGTCTGTAAACGTCTCGTCACATCAAAGCGTTATCTTGTCCGCTTCTGTTTGTTTTTATTGACTTCGTTTTTAATTTTTTATCTCTTTTTGCTGATATTATTTTGCTTGGTGTTAGCTTGGTGTTGGCCTAGCAGAAAACCCAATCAGACACACGGGTGGATCGGACCACGAGCGGGGCTGTTCACCGGGCTAGGCTAACTTGTTTGTAGCTGTTTTTAGCTGTTTTTGGCTGGCTGGCTATCCACTTCTCGCCTGGAACGTCATGGCTCCATCCCTGACATGTGTCAGCTGTGTGTCCCTCCTTAGGAAGGTTTCTGAGTTGGAAGTGAGACTCTCCAACCTCTATAAGATTCGGGAGGCTGAAGACCACCTTGACACTATAATTCTCGGGCTAGCAACGGCCCCAGCAACCAACTCGCAGCTACAGAGACGGCTACTTACCTGGGTGAATTCAGCACATCGCCATCCACTTCCACCCCTGCTCCGGTCTCTCCAGATGCCCAGGACCCCAACAATAAACACTGGCTTCAGCTCGGAGCTAAACCCAAAGCCCCGGGTTGTTTTTTTTCATCCTCAATGCGTGCCCTGGCCCTTGGTTGGGACAACTAGCAAACATCAGCGATTGACCAGACAGGGCTGTGCTTCTTCTCTTCCCTTGCTTCTGGAAAACAGATTCGATATCCTTTCTCCGGAAGATTTTCCCCACCTGGACGTCAATCATCCGCCCATGGCTGCCCCTCCTCCTCCTCCTCCTCCTTCAGTGGTGGCCCAAACACACAAGCCTCGGATTAAAACTACTTTAGGTGTGCCAAATTATTCACCAGCTCCAAAAAGAAGAGAGCACATCACCCCACCATCACAACAACAACATCGACAAAATTATCCTCCATTTCAGAAACCACCGACAAAGCCCCCCCAGACAACGTTGGTATTTGGTGACTCGACTATGAGGAAGGTCAGAACCAGGTACTGTGTCACTAAATTTTTTTCTGGGGCTAAAGTGTCTGACATTGAGGCTCTTTCCCCTGACCTATTAAATTAATTCCCCCATGCTAAAACTGTCATTGTACATGTTGGATGCAACAACATCCTAGATGAAGCATCGGAGATCTTAAAGAGTGACTTAAGGAGCCTTCTGTCCACTCTTATGAACTGTGGCAGACGTGTGTTTATCTCTGGACCTTAGACACCTTTCAGACGAGGTTGCAATTATTTTAGCAGAACTCTCAGCCTTAATACCTGGTTGTGTTCTACATGTCCTACTTTTAACATTGGTTTTGTAGACAATTTCAACCTGTTTTGGAATTGCCCATCACTTATGAGGCCAGATGGCATCATCCAAGTAGACTTAGTGCATGTGTTTTAAGGGACAGTCTGTTCTAATCCATTCAGCGTTTTTTAGTACAGTGACTGAAATTTGGTGCGTTAACTCACTCCAAAGTTCCTGGGTCTTCCAACCAGCCCTTCTTTGTTTCCACTTCTCATATTAATCCTATTAATCCAAATAATCCTCACTGTTTAGATCAGTCTTCAGTTTATAACCTCATAGAGATTGTGTCTGCCTCCTGTTACCCAAAATATTATAACCCAAGACAAATACAACATAACTTGATAAATACACGCCTTTCTGCAGCTCCTCCTCATCCGCCACCCCTCAACTTTGCCACTGTCTTCCCCCTTAGAACACCTTTGTCTAATCCCCCAAAGTTAATAAAAATATAATGTGTAAACAGCCCAAAGTGATTAAACAAAATGTTGGTAAAACTCAAATTAAAAATCAAGTCTCTAAATTGAATGGTTTGTCCTCTGTTCCTCCTCATAATTTAAAAATTAATGCGATTTGTTAAATATTAGGTCTCTAACTCTCAAGTCTCTGCTAGTTCATGATCTGTTAATTGATCATCAGATTGATTTAATATCTCTTACAGAGACTTGGTTAGGGCAAGAGGCTTATGTTGGTTTGAATGAATCAGCTCCCTTTGGTTATTTAAACTGTCAAAATCCCAGAAGTTCTGGTCGAGGAGGAGGAGTAGCAACAATTTACCATTCCAAATTACTAGTTAATGTAAAACAAAAAACACGTTATCAATCCTTTGAGGGCCTGGCCCTCAGTATTGGGCATTTTAGCAATTTTAGGCTAAACCCAATTTTATTTGCCATAGTTTATCGTCCAAGTTTTTATCCAAATTTGCCGAATTCTTAGCTGATTTAGTGCTGGAATCAGATAGAATAATTACAGTAGGGGACTTTAATATACATGTAGATGTAGATAGTGATTGCATTAATATGGCATTTAATTCAATATTTGACTCGATGGGGTTTTCTCTGAAAGTAGGAAATTCTACCCATTATCTCCACCATGCGTTGGACCTTGTTCTGACATATGGCATAGAAACAGAAAATCTGGTAGTGTCTCCTCATAACCCTGTAGTGTCAGACCATTGTCTGTTAACCTTTGATTTTACTATTTCTGACTATTTGGCTCCTAAGGAAAAATATTACTACAGTAGATGCCTCTCAGATGATGTTGTTACCAAATTAATGCAGATTGTTTCCTCTATGCCATGTGTCAACACAACGGAAATAAGCTATAGACAGCTTGCACATTCTGTAATTGACAGCATGGTAGATAGTGTTACAGCTTCTCTGCATCAGACTCTAGACTTGGTGGCCCCTTTAAAAAAGAGAAAGACTAATCAGAGATTTCTAACTCCTTGGTTCAACACAGAAACTCGTACCTTAAAACAGGACTCATCAATTAGAAAGAAAATGGCTCTCCACTAATTTAGATGAAATCTTTTTAGCTTGGAGAAATCATCTTTTAATTTATAAAAAATTTCTTAGAAAAGCTAGAACGAGTAATTATTCTGCATTAATAGAAGACAACAAGAATAATCCTAGGTTTCTTTTCAGCACTGTAGCCAGGCTGACAAAGAATCAGGACTCTGTCAATCCTAGCATTCACTTTGAGCTTACTAGTCAGGACTTTATGAACTTTTTCAATAATAAAATTTTATCTTTCAGAGATAAAATCAATCAGATTCTTCCCACCGTTAACTTAAGTACAGTAACTACTACAACTCCTTCAATTGATATCTGTTTGTATGAGTTTACTCCAATTGACCTTTTAGAGTTAGACAAAATAATTTCTTCATCCAAGCCTTCAACTTGTCTTTTAGACCCTATTCCTACCAGGTTAGTTAAAGAAGTCTTCCCACTTATTGGTAGCTTTATTCTTCAAATAATCAATTCTTCATTAACTTTAGGCCATGAACCACAGGCTTTTAAAACGGCTGTAATTAAACCCTTACTCAAAAAGCCAATGCTGGATTCAGGAGTTTTAGCTAACTATTGACCAATCTCTAATCTCCCTTTCATTTCAAAAATCTTAGAAAGAGTTGTTGCTACGCAATTATTTGACCACCTGCAGGGAAATGGTTTACTTGAAGAGTTTCAATCTGGGTTTAGAATCCATCATAGTACTGAAACAGCCTTAGTGAAGGTCTCTAATGACCTCCTTATTGCATCTGATAATGGACTTGTTTCTGTTCTTTTCCTTTTAGACCTTAGTGCAGCTTTTGATACTATCGATTATAATATTCTACTTTATAGATTAGAACACTATGTTGGACTTAATGGAACTTCGTTGCAGTGGTTTAGATCTTATTTATCTGATAGGTTCCAGTTAGTTCATGTCAATAGTGAGTTTTCTTTCAACTCAAAGCTCAGTCATGGAGTTCCACGGGGATCTGTGCTAGGCCCTACTCTTTTTAGTTCATATATGCTTCCCTTAGGCAACATTATTAGAAAGCACTTCATACATTTTCATTGTTATGCAGATGTCACACAATTATACCTGTCAATGAAACCAGATGATAGTAATCAATTACCCAAGTTAGAAGCTTGTCTTAAGGAAATCAAAGCTTGAATGACTTGTAATTTCCTGCTATTAAATTCAGATAAGACTGAAGTCATTCTTGTTGGTCCAAAAAACCTTAGAAATACCTTTCCAAATCAAAATTTTAGTTTGGATGTGGTTACTCTTTATCTTAATAGCTCTGTGAGGAACCTTGGAATTATTTTTGATCAAGATCTGTCTTTCAATTCACATATTAAATTAGTTTCTAAGACTGCATTCTATCATTTGCATAATATTGCCAAGATTAGGAGCATCTTGTCTCAGAGTGATGCTGAGAAACTGATCCACGCTTTTGTGAGCTCTAGATTAGATTATTGTAACTCTATTATCAGGTTGTCCGAAAACATCTTTAAAAAGTCTTCAGTTGATCCAAAATGCTGTAGCAAGAGTTTTAACAGGTACTAGAAAGAGAGATCATATCTCTCCGGTTCTGGCCTCCCTTCATTGGCTTCCCATAGAGTTTAGAATTAAGTTTAAAATCATTCTTCTTACTTACAAAGCTCTAAACACTCCCCCCCCCTTTTTATTTAAAAGATCTGATACTACCGTATTATCCTAACAGAGCACTACGCTCCCAAAATGCTGGATTACTTGTAATACCTAGAATCTCCAAAAGTACAATGGGAGGAAGAGCCTTCAGTTATCAAGCTCCTCTCCTGTGGAACCAGCTGCCAATCTGGATTCGGGAGTCAGACTCGATCTCTGTTTTTAAGAATAGGGTTAAAACCTTCCTTTTTGATATAGCCTACAATTAGGGAGGGATCATGTGTCTCTGAACCCTCCCTTAGTTATGCTGCTAATAGGTTTCGACAGCCGGGGGACCTCCAATAATGGACTGGGCTTCATTCCTTTCTTCACTCTCAATGAATTTTTTTTTTTTTTTTTTTTTTGCTGGTCATTAACATCTGTTTGTTCTCGCCCATAGATTGAGTCCCCATCGTGCTGTTTGCTCTCTACATGTCTGTTCTTTTCATCTTCTCTATCCCCTCACCCCCCAGACAGTCACAGCAGATGACTGCCCATCCCTGAGCCTGGTTATGCAGGAGGATTCTTCCTGTTAAAAGGGAGTTTTTCCTCTCCACCGTCACCAAGCACTTGCTCACAGGGGATCACCTGATTGCTGGGGTTTTTCTGCAACTGTGGGGGTTTCCGTTGCAGTTGAAAGCACTATGAGATGACTTTTGTTGTGAATTTGGCTCGTAAAGAAAAATATTACTACAGTAGATGCCTCTCAGATGTAGTTTAACGGGCTCACATGTGTATGACTGTTCATATGCTCTCATGTATATTCCTAGTGTGGCCGACACACATTGTGGGCTCACGCTGCCACAGAGACAGAACTGAATGTGTATTGTGGAGTGTCACGTCTGCAAGGACTGAGGACTCAAATCTACAGGAGGTAACAAGGAAGTGTGAGATTTGCGGCCGTTTTACGACGGACCGTTCCGAGTGCTGGAGACCGGGCAGAAGCATTTTCTGCTAGATTTAGGGGGCAGAAGGGAGCTGATTTGCATTAACAGGCTCAAACCCGCTTTTGTTCTGGCTGAGGAGGAGGTGCAGCTCGCGAGGCCTCCCCGCCGGGGCAGGCCGCTGAGAAGACATTCTCCAAAGTCTTCACAGAGAGGTGCTAACAGCTTTAATCCACAGGTGCAGAGAGATGTTGCAGAGGCAGCCAAGCCAAGTTGCAGCAGATTCGGCAGAAGATTAAAACCTAGGCAGTTGGTGGATTGATTAGCGATGTATGGAGTGCTTTGTGTTTCTCTTTTTGTTATGCCATGCAGATTTTGCCTTACTCGACGTTTGGGGGGGGTAGTGTGGCCGACACACATTGTGGGCTCACGCTGCCACAGAGACAGAACTGAATGTGTATTGTGGAGTGTCACGTCTGCAAGGACTGAGGACTCAAATCTACAGGAGGTAACAAGGAAGTGTGAGATTTGTCTCTTTGTCCCACAGAAGACGCCCCGGAGGGTATTCCGGTTCATCAAGAAATGAGAGACAATGGTGAAGCTTCAAAGGGATGCTTTGTAACTGTATGTTGACTGAAGACACCATGTGACTTGAATTCTGATGCTGGAAATGTATAAAAGGGGGTTGAAGTATGATTCTTTCTCTTTCCTGCTTTGAGAATGCTAGGAGCTTGTGTTCTGTCAAATAAAGCTGGTTTATGACTAAAACTCAGCCTCGTTATTTGAGCATGCTCCTACACTGTGTGCTTATTTTGGCTTCACGTCTGAAGAGGAAAAAAAAGGTCTGGACCTCCCAGGGATAAGAGGAGGATTAGAGAGTTGGCCTTTTGATATGCAAAGAGATGGACATGAATGATTGCCTGACCACCCAGGTTGGGGTGGAAGCGAGAGGAACTGCAGGGGGGATGCATTGTGTTTGGGATTTAAAGACAATGGGATTTTGTACTTTGATGTCAGGGGTATAAGACTGGCAGATGTTGGGAGTTTTTCCTTCTTCTGCTTTTGAATGTTGGAGAGTGTGTTGTGAATAAAAATGGAACCTGAGAAATAACTCTGCCTCATCCTTTCCACACATCTCCACACTGGTGACCTTAAGACGTATTATGGCCGGAGACGATTCTCCTGCACCGGACTCATCAGGAGCCAGCCAATCTAATGCAGCTACCACAGTCCAGCTTCCGGACTTCTGGCAGAACAGTCTGCGCTCCTGGTTTAACGCAGTCGAGGCACAGTTCCATCTTCAGAAGGTTTCGGCAGACGCCACGAAGTTCTACCATGTAGTTGCAAAGCTGGACAGCCACACAGCCCAGTGTGTAGAGAGCCTGATCAACCACCCGCCAGACGATGACAAGTACGGCACTTTGAAGGCTGCTCTCATCCGTTTTTTCACCCCCTCGCTGGGAGAGCGAGCAGAGAAGCTCCTGGCGTTGACTGAGTGTGAAGTTGACAGACCTGCAGACCTGATGGCGAAGATGCTGAGTTTGAGAGACGCCGAGGATGATGGCTTTATTTTTGCCCACCTTTTCCTCAGGACACTACTGCCAGCGATGAGAGTTACCCTGGCCAGTTCACAGCTGCCGGCCCACCGAGACTACCACGAGCTGGGCCAGGAGGCGCAACGACTTGTCGACGCCCATAGACGACACACGGCCACGACCGCAGCAGCGGAGCTGGGCGCAACATCCGGAGATGGCGGGGGGCCAGCGGCTGCAGCACCAGACTCACCGACGACGGCAGTGGCGGAGGCCAGGAGGCGCGGAGCAGACGACGTCCTTTGCTTTTACCATTGCCGTTTCGCCGAGAGGGCACGCAAGTGCATTCCACCGTGCCAATTCAAGCGCTCAGGAAACGCCAAGACCGGGAGTCGGTAGCAGCTGCGGCTCTCGGTGAGGAGAACAAGCTGCTCTACTTGAGGGACGCGCGATTGGAGAGGCACTTCCTCGTGGACACAGGCTCCCAGCTGAGTTTCCTCACACCTTCCTACGCTGACCGGCTGGCGTCTTCCAGTGGCCCTGTGGTGTCAGCAGCGAACGGCTCGGCGATTAAGACCTTCGAAGAGAAGACCCTGTCTCTGTCTTTACACGGCCGCACATTTGAGTGGACTTTCGTCATAGCAGCAGTCAATTTCAACATGTTAGGTGCTGATTTTTTGTGCTCACATGGTTTGTTGGTCGATCTTGCTAACAGTCGCCTGGTTAATGCACTCTCTTTTTCTTCTATTCCCTGCACAGCGTGAGTGGCCCCGCCAACAGCACAAGCCAACGTCACAGCTGCAGGTGGTAAGTTCCATACACTCCTCACTCGGTTTCCAGCACTCACGGTGCCAACGTTTTCGGCGACCGTGGCTAAACACGGGGTGGAGCATTTTATTACTACCACCGGACTGCCCGTTTTTGCAAAAGCTTGGCGCTTGGATTCAGCTAAACTGGCCATAGCGCGCGAGGAGTTCGCCAACCTGGAAAAATTGGGCATCATCCGATGTTCAAAGAGCCCTTGGGCTTCACCGCTGCACATGGTCCCTAAAACTGATGGCTCGTGGCGGCCGTGCGGTGATTTTCGCAGGCTGAACAATGCTACAGCACACGACTGCTACCCAATCCCACATATCCAGGATTTTTCAGTTCATTTGGCGGGGATGCACATTTTTTCTAAGATAGACCTGGTACGTGGTTATCATCAGGTCCCAGTCCACGCTGAGGACATACCCAAAACAGCGGTAATAACTCCTTTCGGGCTTTTTGAGTTTTTGCACATGCCGTTTGGGCTTAAAGGCGCAGCGCAGACTTTCCAACGCATGATGGACGCTGTGTTGTGCGATCTCCCTTTCGTGTTCATCTACCTGGATGACATTTTGGTAGCCAGTGCGTCCAAGGACGAACACGAAAACCACCTCACGGCAGTTTTCCGGAGGTTGGGGGAGCACGGGTTAATAATCAACCCAGCGAAGTGTCAGTTCGGGGTGGCCCAGATTGATTTTTTGGGGCATCGCGTCTCTCCCGAAGGAGCAGTCCCTCTGCCCGACAAGGTGCGTGCGGTGGCAAATTTTCCCCAGCCACAAACGGTCAAAGTGTTACAGGAGTTTTTGGGAATGGTGAATTTTTATAACCGTTTCCTCCCCCGCGCGGCGCAGCTCATGCAACCATTGTACGCTGCGCTTAAAAAACAAAAACCCGCAAATAAAATTGAATGGTCTCCCGAGCGGGAGCGCGCATTCTCTGAAGTCAAAACAGCCTTGGCAAACGCTGCGTTGTTAGCGCATCCAGTCCCAACGGCCCGCATGGCGCTCACTACTGACGCGTCAGATGTGGCCATAGGAGCGGTTGTTGAACAGTATGTGGCTGGAGCCTGGCAGCCGCTCGCGTTTTTCAGCAAGACTTTGCGCGATAGTCAGCGAAAATACAGCGCATTCGACAGGGAGTTGTTAGCTCTGCATTTGGCTATTCGTCACTTCCAGTTTTGGCTGGAGGGATGCCGTTTCACCGCGTTCGTTGACTACAAGCCGCTGACTTTTGCGATGGCCAAGATTTTGGAACCTTGGTCGGGCCAGCAGCAGAGACAGCTGGCCACAATTTCGGAGTTCACTACCGATATCCAGCATGTAGCGGGTAAACTTAACGTAGTGGCAGACTGCCTCTCGCGTGCCGTGGCTGCTCCAGCCCGCGTAGAGGTAGATTTCGCAGCTGTTGCCGCAGATCAGTGTAGCGGCGCAGAAGTGCGCGCGGCCCCAGTCCGCGTAGGGATAGATTACGCAGCCATGGCCGTGGAGCAGGGCGGCGACGCGGACGTGCACGCGCTCCAGTCTGGACCAACAGGGTTAAGGCTGGAGGACAGGGTGCTGCAAGATGGTATGCCCCCCCTAATCTGCGATGTTTCCACCGGGCAACCCCGTCAGGTGGTTCCGGCCTCGTGGCGCCGCCGCGTTTTTGACTCGATCCATTCGCTGGCGCACCCGGGGGTGCGTGCTTCGGTCAAAATGGTAGGGGAGAAATTTGTATGGCCGGGCCTGCGCAAGCAAGTTAGAGAGTGGGCGGCAGCCTGCATGGCCTGTCAGCGGGCCAAAGTGCATAGACACACGAGAGCTCCTTTGGAGCCATTTCATATTCCAGCTAAAAGGTTTGATCATGTCCATGTGGACCTCGTAGGCCCCCTACCGCCCTCGCAAGGGTGCACACATCTTCTGACAATGGTTGACCACACCACGCGCTGGCCAGAAGTGGTTCCCCTGTCATCAACCACAGCCGAGGAGGTGGCGCATGCTTTTTTAACTGCATGGGTAGCACGTTTTGGAGTTCCGTCAGATATTACGTCTGACAGAGGCCCACAATTTGTTTCCAAACTTTGGTCAGCGATGGCCCGCAGCCTGGGGGCAACGATCCACCGCACGACCGCGTATCACCCACAGGCTAACGGGTTATGCGAACGTTTTCACAGGTCGCTGAAGGCGGCTCTCAGAGCATCGCTTACGGATGCAAATTGGGTTGACAAACTACCATGGGTTCTATTGGGGTTGCGTTCTGCACATAAAGAAGATTTAGACGCCTCCCCAGCAGAGCTAGTGTTCGCACAGCCACTTCGGCTGCCTGGAGAATTTCTCCCTGACAACCCAGCGCCAGAGTTCTCCTCGGCTCAGTGGTTGCAGAATAGCATGGGCCCGAGTGTCCTACCAGGCCCCGTTCACCACAGTTTTCCGCGTGTTTTTGTGCCTAAAGCGTTAAAAAATGCGGAGTTTGTTTTTGTCAGACACGATGCCCACCGCACAGCTCTGCGACCGCCTTACGATGGATCATTTAGAGTGCTAGAAACAGGTGATAAGCATTTTTTGCTAGATTTGGGGGGCAGAAAGGAGATGATTGGCATAGACAGACTCAAACCTGCTTTTGTGATAGCTGACGAAGCTGTGCAGTTGGCGAGGGCCCCGCAACGGGGTAGACCCCCTAGGGAGCATTCCCCAGTACACCCACAGAGATTGACTAACAGTTTTAATCCCCAGACAGCAGCTCCACAGCAGGAGGATACCGCGGAAGAGGTTAAGCCCACCTGCAGCAGATACGGCAGACGGTTGAGACCAAGACAGCATGTGGACTGATGTATGGCGATTTTATTATGACATGCAATCTGTGTTGGTTTGTTCCGTCTTAGACGTTTGGGGGGGGGGGGGGTTATATGTGGTGCACATATGTAGTTTCACGGGCTGACATGTGTATGACTGTTCATATGCTCTCATGTATATTCCTGTGTGCTTATTTTGGCTTCACGTCTGAAGAGGAACAAAAGGTCTGGATCTCCTAGGGATAAGAGGAGGATTAGAGAGTTGGCCTTTTGATATGCAAAGAGATGGACATGAATGATTGCCTGACCACCCAGGTTGGGGTGGAAGCGAGAGGAACTGTAGGGGGGATGCATTGTGTTTGGGATTTAAAGACAATGGGATTTTGTACTTTGATGTCAGGGGTATAAGACTGGCAGATGTTGGGAGTTTTTCCTTCTTCTGCTTTTGAATGTTGGAGAGTGTGTTGTGAATAAAAATGGAACCTGAGAAATAACTCTGCCTCATCCTTTCCACACATCTCCACAGTTTGTTAAATATTAGGTCTCTAACTCCCAAGTCTTCTAGTCCATGATCTGTTAATTGATCATCAGATTGATTTAATATCCCTTACAGAGACTTGGGTAGGGCAAGAGGATTATGTTGGTTTAAATGAATCAACTCCCTCTGGTTTTTTAAACTGTCAAAATCCCAGAAGTTCTGGTCATGGAGGAGGAGTAGCAACAATTTACCATTCCAAATTACTAGTTAATGTCAAGTAAAAAACGTGTTATAATTCCTCTGAGGACCTTGTCCTCAGTATTGGGCATTTTAGCAATTTTAGGTTAAACTTAATTTTATTTGCCATAGTTTATCATCCTCCCTCAGCCTACTCACAGTTTTTATCCGAATTTGCCGAATTCTTAGCAGAGTTAGTGCTGAAGTCAGATAGAATAATTACAGTAGGGGACTTTAATATACATGAAGCTGTAGATAGTGATTGTCTTAATATGGCATTTAATTCAATATTAGACTTGATGGGGTTTTCTCAGAAAGTAGGAAATCCTACCCATTATCTCCACCACACATTGGACCTTGTTGTGACATATGGCATAGAAATAGAAAATCTGGTAGTGTCTCCTCATAACCCTGTACTGTCAGACCATTGTCTGTTAACCTTTGATTTTACTATTTCTGACTATTTGGCTCGTAAAGAAAAATATTACTACAGTAGATGCCTCTCAGATGCTTTTACCAAATTTAAGCAGATTGTTTCCTTTATCACAACGGAGATAAGCTATGGATAGCTTGCTCCTTCTGTAATTGATAGCATGGTAGATAGTGTTACAGCTTCTCTGCATCAGACCATAGACATGGTGGCCCCTTTAAAAAAGAAAAAGTCCATCCATCCATCCATCTTCTACCGCTTTTCCGGAGGTTCGGGTCGCGGAGGCAGCAGTTCAAGCAGAGAAGCCCAGACTTCCCTCTCGCCAGCCACCTGCTCCAGCTCTTCAGAGAGGATACCAAGGCATTCCCAGACCAGCTGGGAGACATAGTCTCTCCAGCGAGTCCTGGGTCTGCCCCTGGGTCTCCTCCCAGTGGGATGCACCTGAAACACCTCAAGTGGGAGGCGTCCAGGAGGCATCCTAATCAGATGCCCATACCACCTCAACTGACTCCTTTCAATGTGGAGGAGCAGCGGCTCTACTCTGAGCCTCTCCCGGATGACTGAGCTCCTCACCCTATCTCTGACGGTGAGTCCAGCAATCCTACGGAGAAAGCTCATTTCAGCCACTTGTATCTGCGATCTTGTTCTTTCGGTCATTACCCAAAGCTCGTGGCCAAAGGTGAGAGTAGGAACGTAGATTGATTGGTAAACCAACAGCTTTGCCTTAGAACTAAGCTCCCGCTTCACCACAACAGACCGGTACAATGTCCGCATCACTGCAGATGCTGCGCCAATCCGTCTGTCAATCTCTCGCTCCATTTTCCCCTCACTCGTGAACAAGACCCCAAGATACTTAAACTCCTCCACTTGGGGCAGGAGCCTGTCCCCAACCCAGAGAGGGCAATCCACCTTTTTCCGGCTGAGGACCATGGACTCGGACTTGGAGGTGCTGATTCTCATCCCAGCTGCTTCACACTTAGTGGCAAACCGTCCCAGCAAGAACTGTAGGTCATTGCTGGATGAAGCCAACAGGACAACATCATCTGCAAACAACAGAGATGAGATCCTGTGGTCACCAAGCATGCTGCGCCTAGAAATCCTGTCCATAAAAATTATGAACAGGATCGGTGACAAAGGGCAGCCCTGGCGGAGTCCAACTCTCACTGGGAATTAATCTGACCGAGTGTTGGCAATACGAACCAAACTCTCACAACGGTCGTACAGAGACCGAATAGCTCGTAACAACAAGCCCGATACCCCATACTCCCGAAGCACCCCCCACAAAAAACCACGAGGGATGCGGTCAAATGCCTTCTCCAAGTCCACAAAACACATGTAAACTGGTTGGGCAAACTCCCACGAACCCTCAAGAATTCCCGAGAGGGTAAAGAGCTGGTCCGATGTGCCACGGCCAGGATGAAAACCACATTACTCCTCCTGAATCCGAGTTTCGACCAACAGCCGAACTCTCCTCTCCAGTACCTTGGCATAGACCTTCCCAGGGAGGCGGAGGAGTCACAAAGAAACAGTCTAATCAGAGATTCCTACCTCCTTGGGTCAACAGAAACTCGTAGCTTAGAACAGAAGACTTGTCAGTTAGAAAGAAAATGGTGCTGCACTAAATTAGATGAAATCTATTTAGCTTGGAGAAATCATCTTCTAATTTATTAAAAAAAAATCTCTTAGGGAAGCTAGAACAAGTTATTATTCCACATTAATTGAAGAGAACAAGAACAATCCCAGGTTTCTTCTCAGCACTGTAGCCAGGCTGACAAAGAGTAAGGACTCTGTCAAACCTAGCATTCCTTTAGAGCTTACTAGTCAGGACTTTATGAACGTTTTCAATAATAAAATTTGATCTATCAGAAATAAAGTCAGTCAGATTCTTCCCACCGTTAACTTAAATACAGTAACTACTACAACTCCTTCAATTGATATCTGTTTGGATGAGTTCACTCCAAATGACCTTTTTGTCATGAACTCTCTGTGCGCACTACAACTGTGCACTGTGGAGAGAAGGAAGAATGAGGATTTAACCACAGGGTTTCACCAAACACACATTTATTGACATAACCAGTTCAGGTACAGACGAACATATTAGTCAAAATACAACGAGGAAGCGCTCGGAGAGCGGGGAGGACAACAGGGCGTTAAACAGCTCGTGGGAACATAAACTGGGCCACAGCCTAAGCGTAGCAGTTTGCTGTGGAGAGAAACGCCGCCAGAAGCACAGCAGAATACTGCAAGGGAAGAAGCGCTTTTGGTTCAGCGCAGCAGCGAACCACGGAGTGAAATGCAAACAGTTTACTCACAAGTAAAACAGTCCCGAAGGTCCAATACTCCCAGCGAGCGTAATCCAGATATCCTTCAATGACGTGACGGTCACACCATAGAAGATGAGAGTGTGACTCATACAATGAACCAGTGGTGTTTGTCCAGCAGAAGGCTGCTTTATACAAACACCGCTGGCCTCACAAATAGGCAGCACCTGGGCGAGGATAATTACAGGGATAGGGAACTGCTGATAGAATTACTGAGAGGGAGGGGGCGTGGTAGGACCAACAGACTTTCAGCAGCATGGGAAAAACGTCAAATGGGTTCATTTTGTCTTCTTTTAATTATTTATCTTTTGTTCATACAAAAGACAAAAAATAAAATAGAAAGGAAATGTCTTTACCTTCTTTACATGTTTCAACTGCACTGCAGCCTTCGTCAGAAGAGCCCCCACCCCCCCTCCACCTCTTCCTGCACAGAGCATTTCCCGCAGCTCGCTTCCAAAGCCGGCCGATCGACGCCTCATCTCCTGCTGAGCCCTCTGGGAGGGGGCGGTGTGGTGACCCCCACAGCCTACGGGACAGGCAGAGCACTCAGCTGGAGCAATTAGCAGAACAGTGGGATGTATGGACTGATATCAATATGTAGATGTGCCTTGCAGCCTCTCTTTGTCTTACAGCCCCAGAGCAGAGAGGAATCCCGGTGCCAGTAATCCTGCTATTGATATGTGTGACTCTAATGCAAATGTCCATGCTTTCCTGCTGTATACTGTGATGATAATATGCCATGCATGCATTGTCTGTAGCTGGGTATATAAGTCGACTGCATATCGCTTGCCCTTTCTCTTTTTGATCACTCGCATTGCCTGTTGCTGACTTTGAGATGCAGGGCTCGCTCCAGCGCGCTGCTACAGCACTGGGTGAGCCTCATTATGGAGGATTGTCATGACCTGAACGCTATCCTTCTCTGCGTTCGGGTTGTCCAGTGTCGCTCCTGCTCCGTGGTAGTCCGTGCCGGGTCTTCCAAGGCCCGTACTTGACAGCGCCCAGCTGATTCCCAGCTGTCTAGTTCAGCTGCGCTGGGACAGCTGTCTCCTATCATCAATCATCTCCCCCACTTAAGCGAGCAGCCGAGAGTTACTCGTCGCTGCGACCTCGCTATGGAAAGACGTGCCTTGTGTTTCCACGACTGTTAGCTCCTACGTCTAGCTGCAGTTCGCCGTTACCTCGGCGCTTCCCCCAAAGTAAGTGCTGCGACTCGGCGTGTGTTTTTTCCCTCGCCGCCTCTCTAGCCTTTCTCCCTGGGTTGTATGTTATCCTTAGTTCTGTGTGTATTTTAGCCCCACGTGGCTCTTTACTTTGCTGTTCGTTATCTAGTGTAGTGTGTGTGTTTTAGCCCCACGCGGCTCTTTACTTTGTTATTTTGTATGCTGTGTGTTTGTATTAATAAATTACGCTAACTCACTGGTCGCCCTCGCATCTCCTTTCTGGCTCGTGAGAGCCAGGTTATGACAAGGATGAATAAAGCTCCCTTTTAAACTTCAGTTTGCCGTGTCCGCCTGCACTGATTTGATCCTTACCTCCACACAGGTGACACCTTATTCATAGCGCAGCTGTGTGCTGCGCCTGACTCTCCCCACCTAGAGCCAGGCAAGATCTCTCCAACACTGTGATCAGAAAAAACAGAGAGAGTACTTGCCTTAGCTCGAGCTCCACCACAGTCCAGGACTCCGTCGATCCTAGTGATGAATCCTCAGGCCCGGCCTCCAGGAGGACCAGCTCAGGCTCCCAGTCCACCGCAAATGGCTCAGCAGCTGGCAAGATGGTGTTGGCAGTCCTGTTGTCAACCTGCAGCAGCTCCAATTCTGGAGATTCCTTCGGCGAGGCTGCAGGGGGACCTCTCTGTGCTGGCTCCAGGCAGGAATCATCCGAAGCCACTGGCTCCTCCACCGTCTGTTGGCCCTGACCCTGGGCTGACAGGTCCTTGGGGTGAATTGGAGGAGACACAGAGAGGGGAAAAAATGGGTTAGTGCATGCAGCTGGAGGAGAGGACCCAGCAGACTGCTTATGCTGGGCCCCTCCCTTGGGAGACAGGCAAGATTCAGCGTCATTAGCTGGTAAACAATGAAGAAATACTTGCCTGTCCTCCCAGTCGTCATTGTTCCCAGCTGCAGGCAGGAGACAATCCTCCCTCTCCGTGTCCATGGTGACATGGACCCCATCGGAAGCTTGTGGAGGAGCTGTCTCCATGATGACAGAGGAGGGTGTTACTGGGGTGGACTCGGCGGACCTCACGGCAGCCGGAGAGCAGAGGTCTGCCAAAGGCGAAGAGGAGTTCTCCCAGTGTCTCCTAACTGGCGGGTTGGTGTTGGCAGTCCTGGTCCTACGACACTCCTCCTCGACCCGGAGGTTGACTGTAGCAAGCAAGTTCTCCCACTCCTCATCAGATGGTGCATTCAGGGTCAGCGTAGGCCTAGGAGATGAGACCCTCACCGCCGGTGAAGCGCGTCCGTGGACCTCCCTCTCTTGGAGTTCCTCCTCAACCTGGCGGTTGAGCACGGCTAGCATAGCCGACCATTCCTCGTCCACCGACACAGCCACAGAGGGACCTCTCTGTGCTGGCTCCGGGAAGGAATCATCCGCAACCACCGCCTCCTCCATCATCTGGCGGCTCGGTTCTCGGACCGGTAGGCACTCAGGAAGTGAAGGAGGAGGCACAGAGAAGGTAGAAAGGGAGTTATTTGCTACAGCTGGTAAGGGGAGCCCGGCGGACTGCTGTGACTGAGCCCCTCTCCCGGGAGACAGACAAGGTTTATTATTGTCATAATGAGAATGGGGGCAAAAACACTTGCCTGTCACCCCGGCCCTTGATGTTAACTGCTGCAGCTGGCAAGCTGTCATTCCTATCTCTGTCCATGGTGAAACGGCCCCCTTCAACAGGCGGAGGAGGAGCCGGCTCCATGGCAACGGAGATGGGTGTTCCCGGGATGACCTCAACAAAACTCACAGCTGCTGGTGGGATGATGGCGGCTGACAGAGGAAAGGGACTCTCCCAGCGCTTCCACGCAGAACGACGCTGTCCTTGCTTTGCTGGGTTGGGTTTGGTGTGAGCGGGAGCGAAGAGCTGGCGGGGAACAGTCTCAGCGGCGTCCTGGGAGCGCCCTCCCCTCGGCGCGAGCCCGGTCTTTTTCAGGGATTTCCTCTCCCTGTGTCCATACTCACATCGGAGTGCTGCCAGCTGGGAAATCTGCTCAGCTCCCTCGGGATGATCGGAGAGCTGGGGGCATCGCTGGACCTCTGCCTCCCCCAGTTTAACATACCACATGACGTCTGCTGGAGTGGAATATTCGTTTGCCATGGATATGAAGCCATCGATGATGATCAGATTTCGGCAGCATTCCCAGCCGAGACTCATCGGATAACGCCGGCCCCACGACATCTAAAACCCAGGTAAGTCACTGCAAGTAATGCAAAAAATAGAAAAGGGATCTGTGGGTGAACCCGCTAAATCCTTTTTATGGGCTGATTCATTCTGTCATGAACTCCCCGTGTGCACTACAATTGCACACGGTGGAGAGAAGGAAGAATGAGGATTTAACCGCAGGGTTTCACCAAATACACATTTATTGACATAAACAGTTCAGGTACAGACAAACACGTTAGTCAAAATATAACGAGGAAGCGCTCGGAGAGCGGGGAGGACAACAGGGCGTTAAACTGCTCGGGGGAACGTGAACTGGGCCACAGCCTAAGCGTAACAGTTTGCTGCAGAGAGAAACGCCACCAGAAGCGCAGCAAAATACTGCAAGGGAAGAAGCGTTTCTGGTTAAGCGTAGCAGCGAACCACGGAGAGAAAAGCAAACAATTTACTCACAAGTAAAACAGTCCCGAAGGTCCAGTACTCCCAGCGAGCGTAATCCAGGTATCCTTCAACAACGTGATGGTCACGCCACAGAAGACGAGAGTGTGACTCGTACATTGAACCAGCGGTGTTTGTCCAGCAGAAGGCTGCTTTATACAAACACCGCTGGCCTCACAAATAGGCAGCACCTGGGCGAGGATAATTACAGGGATAGGGAACTGCTGATAGAATTACTGAGAGGGAGGGGGCGTGGTAGGACCAACAGACTTTCAGCAGCATGGGAAAAACGTCAAATGGGTTCATTTTGTCTTCTTTTAATTATTTATCTTTTGTTCATACAAAAGACAAAAAATAAAATAGAAAGGAAATGTCTTTACCTTCTTTACATGTTTCAACTGCACTGCAGCCTTCGTCAGAAGAGCCCCCACCCCCCCTCCACCTCTTCCTGCACAGAGCATTTCCCGCAGCTCGCTTCCAAAGCCGGCCGATCGACGCCTCATCTCCTGCTGAGCCCTCTGGGAGGGGGCGGTGTGGTGACCCCCACAGCCTACGGGACAGGCAGAGCACTCAGCTGGAGCAATTAGCAGAACAGTGGGATGTATGGACTGATATCAATATGTAGATGTGCCTTGCAGCCTCTCTTTGTCTTACAGCCCCAGAGCAGAGAGGAATCCCGGTGCCAGTAATCCTGCTATTGATATGTGTGACTCTAATGCAAATGTCCATGCTTTCCTGCTGTATACTGTGATGATAATATGCCATGCATGCATTGTCTGTAGCTGGGTATATAAGTCGACTGCATATCGCTTGCCCTTTCTCTTTTTGATCACTCGCATTGCCTGTTGCTGACTTTGAGATGCAGGGCTCGCTCCAGCGCGCTGCTACAGCACTGGGTGAGCCTCATTATGGAGGATTGTCACGACCTGAACGCTATCCTTCTCTGCGTTCGGGTTGTCCAGTGTCGCTCCTGCTCCGTGGTAGTCCGTGCCGGGTCTTCCAAGGCCCGTACTTGACAGCGCCCAGCTGATTCCCAGCTGTCTAGTTCAGCTGCGCTGGGACAGCTGTCTCCTATCATCAATCATCTCCCCCACTTAAGCGAGCAGCCGAGAGTTACTCGTCGCTGCGACCTCGCTATGGAAAGACGTGCCTTGTGTTTCCACGACTGTTAGCTCCTACGTCTAGCTGCAGTTCGCCGTTACCTCGGCGCTTCCCCCAAAGTAAGTGCTGCGACTCGGCGTGTGTTTTTTCCCTCGCCGCCTCTCTAGCCTTTCTCCCTGGGTTGTATGTTATCCTTAGTTCTGTGTGTATTTTAGCCCCACGTGGCTCTTTACTTTGCTGTTCGTTATCTAGTGTAGTGTGTGTGTTTTAGCCCCACGCGGCTCTTTACTTTGTTATTTTGTATGCTGTGTGTTTGTATTAATAAATTACGCTAACTCACTGGTCGCCCTCGCATCTCCTTTCTGGCTCGTGAGAGCCAGGTTATGACAAGGATGAATAAAGCTCCCTTTTAAACTTCAGTTTGCCGTGTCCGCCTGCACTGATTTGATCCTTACCTCCACACAGGTGACACCTTATTCATAGCGCAGCTGTGTGCTGCGCCTGACTCTCCCCACCTAGAGCCAGGCAAGATCTCTCCAACACTGTGATCAGAAAAAACAGAGAGAGTACTTGCCTTAGCTCGAGCTCCACCACAGTCCAGGACTCCGTCGATCCTAGTGATGAATCCTCAGGCCCGGCCTCCAGGAGGACCAGCTCAGGCTCCCAGTCCACCGCAAATGGCTCAGCAGCTGGCAAGATGGTGTTGGCAGTCCTGTTGTCAACCTGCAGCAGCTCCAATTCTGGAGATTCCTTCGGCGAGGCTGCAGGGGGACCTCTCTGTGCTGGCTCCAGGCAGGAATCATCCGAAGCCACTGGCTCCTCCACCGTCTGTTGGCCCTGACCCTGGGCTGACAGGTCCTTGGGGTGAATTGGAGGAGACACAGAGAGGGGAAAAAATGGGTTAGTGCATGCAGCTGGAGGAGAGGACCCAGCAGACTGCTTATGCTGGGCCCCTCCCTTGGGAGACAGGCAAGATTCAGCGTCATTAGCTGGTAAACAATGAAGAAATACTTGCCTGTCCTCCCAGTCGTCATTGTTCCCAGCTGCAGGCAGGAGACAATCCTCCCTCTCCGTGTCCATGGTGACATGGACCCCATCGGAAGCTTGTGGAGGAGCTGTCTCCATGACGACAGAGGAGGGTGTTACTGGGGTGGACTCGGCGGACCTCACGGCAGCCGGAGAGCAGAGGTCTGCCAAAGGCGAAGAGGAGTTCTCCCAGTGTCTCCTAACTGGCGGGTTGGTGTTGGCAGTCCTGGTCCTACGACACTCCTCCTCGACCCGGAGGTTGACTGTAGCAAGCAAGTTCTCCCACTCCTCATCAGATGGTGCATTCAGGGTCAGCGTAGGCCTAGGAGATGAGACCCTCACCGCCGGTGAAGCGCGTCCGTGGACCTCCCTCTCTTGGAGTTCCTCCTCAACCTGGCGGTTGAGCACGGCTAGCATAGCCGACCATTCCTCGTCCACCGACACAGCCACAGAGGGACCTCTCTGTGCTGGCTCCGGGAAGGAATCATCCGCAACCACCGCCTCCTCCATCATCTGGCGGCTCGGTTCTCGGACCGGTAGGCACTCAGGAAGTGAAGGAGGAGGCACAGAGAAGGTAGAAAGGGAGTTATTTGCTACAGCTGGTAAGGGGAGCCCGGCGGACTGCTGTGACTGAGCCCCTCTCCCGGGAGACAGACAAGGTTTATTATTGTCATAATGAGAATGGGGGCAAAAACACTTGCCTGTCACCCCGGCCCTTGATGTTAACTGCTGCAGCTGGCAAGCTGTCATTCCTATCTCTGTCCATGGTGAAACGGCCCCCTTCAACAGGCGGAGGAGGAGCCGGCTCCATGGCAACGGAGATGGGTGTTCCCGGGATGACCTCAACAAAACTCACAGCTGCTGGTGGGATGATGGCGGCTGACAGAGGAAAGGGACTCTCCCAGCGCTTCCACGCAGAACGACGCTGTCCTTGCTTTGCTGGGTTGGGTTTGGTGTGAGCGGGAGCGAAGAGCTGGCGGGGAACAGTCTCAGCGGCGTCCTGGGAGCGCCCTCCCCTCGGCGCGAGCCCGGTCTTTTTCAGGGATTTCCTCTCCCTGTGTCCATACTCACATCGGAGTGCTGCCAGCTGGGAAATCTGCTCAGCTCCCTCGGGATGATCGGAGAGCTGGGGGCATCGCTGGACCTCTGCCTCCCCCAGTTTAACATACCACATGACGTCTGCTGGAGTGGAATATTCGTTTGCCATGGATATGAAGCCATCGATGATGATCAGATTTCGGCAGCATTCCCAGCCGAGACTCATCGGATAACGCCGGCCCCACGACATCTAAAACCCAGGTAAGTCACTGCAAGTAATGCAAAAAATAGAAAAGGGATCTGTGGGTGAACCCGCTAAATCCTTTTTATGGGCTGATTCATTCTGTCATGAACTCCCCGTGTGCACTACAATTGCACACGGTGGAGAGAAGGAAGAATGAGGATTTAACCGCAGGGTTTCACCAAATACACATTTATTGACATAAACAGTTCAGGTACAGACAAACACGTTAGTCAAAATATAACGAGGAAGCGCTCGGAGAGCGGGGAGGACAACAGGGCGTTAAACTGCTCGGGGGAACGTGAACTGGGCCACAGCCTAAGCGTAACAGTTTGCTGCAGAGAGAAACGCCACCAGAAGCGCAGCAAAATACTGCAAGGGAAGAAGCGTTTCTGGTTAAGCGTAGCAGCGAACCACGGAGAGAAAAGCAAACAATTTACTCACAAGTAAAACAGTCCCGAAGGTCCAGTACTCCCAGCGAGCGTAATCCAGGTATCCTTCAACAACGTGATGGTCACGCCACAGAAGACGAGAGTGTGACTCGTACATTGAACCAGCGGTGTTTGTCCAGCAGAAGGCTGCTTTATACAAACACCGCTGGCCTCACAAATAGGCAGCACCTGGGCGAGGATAATTACAGGGATAGGGAACTGCTGATAGAATTACTGAGAGGGAGGGGGCGTGGTAGGACCAACAGACTTTCAGCAGCATGGGAAAAACGTCAAATGGGTTCATTTTGTCTTCTTTTAATTATTTATCTTTTGTTCATACAAAAGACAAAAAATAAAATAGAAAGGAAATGTCTTTACCTTCTTTACATGTTTCAACTGCACTGCAGCCTTCGTCAGAAGAGCCCCCACCCCCCCTCCACCTCTTCCTGCACAGAGCATTTCCCGCAGCTCGCTTCCAAAGCCGGCCGATCGACGCCTCATCTCCTGCTGAGCCCTCTGGGAGGGGGCGGTGTGGTGACCCCCACAGCCTACGGGACAGGCAGAGCACTCAGCTGGAGCAATTAGCAGAACAGTGGGATGTATGGACTGATATCAATATGTAGATGTGCCTTGCAGCCTCTCTTTGTCTTACAGCCCCAGAGCAGAGAGGAATCCCGGTGCCAGTAATCCTGCTATTGATATGTGTGACTCTAATGCAAATGTCCATGCTTTCCTGCTGTATACTGTGATGATAATATGCCATGCATGCATTGTCTGTAGCTGGGTATATAAGTCGACTGCATATCGCTTGCCCTTTCTCTTTTTGATCACTCGCATTGCCTGTTGCTGACTTTGAGATGCAGGGCTCGCTCCAGCGCGCTGCTACAGCACTGGGTGAGCCTCATTATGGAGGATTGTCACGACCTGAACGCTATCCTTCTCTGCGTTCGGGTTGTCCAGTGTCGCTCCTGCTCCGTGGTAGTCCGTGCCGGGTCTTCCAAGGCCCGTACTTGACAGCGCCCAGCTGATTCCCAGCTGTCTAGTTCAGCTGCGCTGGGACAGCTGTCTCCTATCATCAATCATCTCCCCCACTTAAGCGAGCAGCCGAGAGTTACTCGTCGCTGCGACCTCGCTATGGAAAGACGTGCCTTGTGTTTCCACGACTGTTAGCTCCTACGTCTAGCTGCAGTTCGCCGTTACCTCGGCGCTTCCCCCAAAGTAAGTGCTGCGACTCGGCGTGTGTTTTTTCCCTCGCCGCCTCTCTAGCCTTTCTCCCTGGGTTGTATGTTATCCTTAGTTCTGTGTGTATTTTAGCCCCACGTGGCTCTTTACTTTGCTGTTCGTTATCTAGTGTAGTGTGTGTGTTTTAGCCCCACGCGGCTCTTTACTTTGTTATTTTGTATGCTGTGTGTTTGTATTAATAAATTACGCTAACTCACTGGTCGCCCTCGCATCTCCTTTCTGGCTCGTGAGAGCCAGGTTATGACAAGGATGAATAAAGCTCCCTTTTAAACTTCAGTTTGCCGTGTCCGCCTGCACTGATTTGATCCTTACCTCCACACAGGTGACACCTTATTCATAGCGCAGCTGTGTGCTGCGCCTGACTCTCCCCACCTAGAGCCAGGCAAGATCTCTCCAACACTGTGATCAGAAAAAACAGAGAGAGTACTTGCCTTAGCTCGAGCTCCACCACAGTCCAGGACTCCGTCGATCCTAGTGATGAATCCTCAGGCCCGGCCTCCAGGAGGACCAGCTCAGGCTCCCAGTCCACCGCAAATGGCTCAGCAGCTGGCAAGATGGTGTTGGCAGTCCTGTTGTCAACCTGCAGCAGCTCCAATTCTGGAGATTCCTTCGGCGAGGCTGCAGGGGGACCTCTCTGTGCTGGCTCCAGGCAGGAATCATCCGAAGCCACTGGCTCCTCCACCGTCTGTTGGCCCTGACCCTGGGCTGACAGGTCCTTGGGGTGAATTGGAGGAGACACAGAGAGGGGAAAAAATGGGTTAGTGCATGCAGCTGGAGGAGAGGACCCAGCAGACTGCTTATGCTGGGCCCCTCCCTTGGGAGACAGGCAAGATTCAGCGTCATTAGCTGGTAAACAATGAAGAAATACTTGCCTGTCCTCCCAGTCGTCATTGTTCCCAGCTGCAGGCAGGAGACAATCCTCCCTCTCCGTGTCCATGGTGACATGGACCCCATCGGAAGCTTGTGGAGGAGCTGTCTCCATGACGACAGAGGAGGGTGTTACTGGGGTGGACTCGGCGGACCTCACGGCAGCCGGAGAGCAGAGGTCTGCCAAAGGCGAAGAGGAGTTCTCCCAGTGTCTCCTAACTGGCGGGTTGGTGTTGGCAGTCCTGGTCCTACGACACTCCTCCTCGACCCGGAGGTTGACTGTAGCAAGCAAGTTCTCCCACTCCTCATCAGATGGTGCATTCAGGGTCAGCGTAGGCCTAGGAGATGAGACCCTCACCGCCGGTGAAGCGCGTCCGTGGACCTCCCTCTCTTGGAGTTCCTCCTCAACCTGGCGGTTGAGCACGGCTAGCATAGCCGACCATTCCTCGTCCACCGACACAGCCACAGAGGGACCTCTCTGTGCTGGCTCCGGGAAGGAATCATCCGCAACCACCGCCTCCTCCATCATCTGGCGGCTCGGTTCTCGGACCGGTAGGCACTCAGGAAGTGAAGGAGGAGGCACAGAGAAGGTAGAAAGGGAGTTATTTGCTACAGCTGGTAAGGGGAGCCCGGCGGACTGCTGTGACTGAGCCCCTCTCCCGGGAGACAGACAAGGTTTATTATTGTCATAATGAGAATGGGGGCAAAAACACTTGCCTGTCACCCCGGCCCTTGATGTTAACTGCTGCAGCTGGCAAGCTGTCATTCCTATCTCTGTCCATGGTGAAACGGCCCCCTTCAACAGGCGGAGGAGGAGCCGGCTCCATGGCAACGGAGATGGGTGTTCCCGGGATGACCTCAACAAAACTCACAGCTGCTGGTGGGATGATGGCGGCTGACAGAGGAAAGGGACTCTCCCAGCGCTTCCACGCAGAACGACGCTGTCCTTGCTTTGCTGGGTTGGGTTTGGTGTGAGCGGGAGCGAAGAGCTGGCGGGGAACAGTCTCAGCGGCGTCCTGGGAGCGCCCTCCCCTCGGCGCGAGCCCGGTCTTTTTCAGGGATTTCCTCTCCCTGTGTCCATACTCACATCGGAGTGCTGCCAGCTGGGAAATCTGCTCAGCTCCCTCGGGATGATCGGAGAGCTGGGGGCATCGCTGGACCTCTGCCTCCCCCAGTTTAACATACCACATGACGTCTGCTGGAGTGGAATATTCGTTTGCCATGGATATGAAGCCATCGATGATGATCAGATTTCGGCAGCATTCCCAGCCGAGACTCATCGGATAACGCCGGCCCCACGACATCTAAAACCCAGGTAAGTCACTGCAAGTAATGCAAAAAATAGAAAAGGGATCTGTGGGTGAACCCGCTAAATCCTTTTTATGGGCTGATTCATTCTGTCATGAACTCCCCGTGTGCACTACAATTGCACACGGTGGAGAGAAGGAAGAATGAGGATTTAACCGCAGGGTTTCACCAAATACACATTTATTGACATAAACAGTTCAGGTACAGACAAACACGTTAGTCAAAATATAACGAGGAAGCGCTCGGAGAGCGGGGAGGACAACAGGGCGTTAAACTGCTCGGGGGAACGTGAACTGGGCCACAGCCTAAGCGTAACAGTTTGCTGCAGAGAGAAACGCCACCAGAAGCGCAGCAAAATACTGCAAGGGAAGAAGCGTTTCTGGTTAAGCGTAGCAGCGAACCACGGAGAGAAAAGCAAACAATTTACTCACAAGTAAAACAGTCCCGAAGGTCCAGTACTCCCAGCGAGCGTAATCCAGGTATCCTTCAACAACGTGATGGTCACGCCACAGAAGACGAGAGTGTGACTCGTACATTGAACCAGCGGTGTTTGTCCAGCAGAAGGCTGCTTTATACAAACACCGCTGGCCTCACAAATAGGCAAAACCTGGGCAAGGATAATTAACGGAATAGGGAACAGCTGGTAGAATTACTGAGAGCCAGGGAGCGTGGTAGGACCGACAGACTTTCAGCAGCATAGGAAAAAGATCAGAGGCTGACTAACAGCTGTCGGTCAGGCAGTGGCTAAGGATAAGAAAATACACAAAGTGCACATACACAGTAGCACCAAAAAACCCCAAAGCGATTGAGACCGAGCCGGGGAAATCCAAGCCGGCTTGGCTCGTGACCCTTTTAGAGTTAGATGAAATGATTTCATCATCCAAGCCTTCAACTTGTCTTTTAGACCCTTTTCCTACCAGGTTATTTAAAGAAGTCTTCCCTTTTATTGGTAGCTCTATTCTTCAAATAATCAACTCTTCATAAAGATTAGTCCATCTACCGCAGGCTTTTAAACATGCTGTAATTAAGCCCTTCCCCAAAAAGCCAACGCTGTATCCAAGAGTTTTAGCTAACTATAGACGAATCTCTAATCTGCCTTTCATTTAAAAAATCTTAGAGTTGTTGCTACGCAATTATTTGACCACTTGCAGGGAAATGATTTATTTGAAGAGTTTCAATCTGGGTTTAGAATCCATCTTAGTACTGAAACAGCTTTAGTGAAGGTCACTAATGACCTCCTTATCACCTCTGATAATGCACTTTTTTCTGTACTTGGCCTTTTAGACCGTAGTGCAGCTTTTGATACTATCGATCATAATTAGATTAGATTAGATTAGATTCAACTTTATTGTCATTACACATGTATGAATACAAGGAAACAAAACACAGTTTTGCATCCAATCAGAAGTGCAAAGGACAGCAGTGCAGTATATACAGTAATTGACAGTATGTGCAATTTAAGCAAATATATGCAAATATATGCAGCAGTGCAGAAAGTTAAGAGTACTGTTATGTGCAAATAATGTACAATAAGTTAGATGGGCAGTTATGTACAGGTGAGGATGGTAAGAGATGATGGTAAGAGAGTCAGCGGGGAACTAAGTTCAATAACGTGACAGCTGTTGGAAAGAAACTGCTCCTAAACCTGCTGGTTCTAGTCCGAAGGCTTCTGAAGCGCCTTCCGGAGGGGAGAAGCTGGAACAGTCCATGAGCAGGATGGTTGGAGTCCCTAAGAATGCTGCCTGCCCGGTGCAGACATCTTTTCCTGTAGACGTCCTCTATAACTGGAAGTGGAGTCCCTGTGATGCGTTGGGCGGTTTTCACCACCCGCTGCAGCGCCTTACGGTCAGCGACAGAGCAGCTCCTATACCAGACTGTGACACAGTTGGTCAGGGTGCTCTCTATCACGCAGCGGTAGAAGTTGCCCAGGATGTCAGTTGACAGATGGTTCTTCTTCAGTGTCCTCAAGAAGAAGAGGCGCTGATGGGCCTTCTTGATCAGGCTGGTGGTGTTAACTGACCAGGACAGGTCCTCCGTGATGTGGGTCCACAGGAATTTGAAGCTGGGGACACGGTCAACAGCTATGCCATTGATATGGATGGGGTCATGTGTCTCTCCTCTTTCCTTCCTGTAGTCCACTATGAGCTCCTTGGTTTTGCTGGTGTTAAGGAGCAGGTTATTGTCAACGCACCAAGTAGCCAAGTGCTCAACCTCTGCCCTGTAATCTGACTCATCGTTGTCCCTGATGAGTCCAATCACCGTGGTGTCATCTGCGAACTTTATGATGGAATTGGATCCATACATAGGCCTGCAGTCATGGGTGAAGAATAGTAGAGGAATGGGCTGAGCACACAGCCCTGTGGTACACCAGTGTTGAGTGTGATGATGGAAGAACGGTTGGGGCCTGACCTAACATGCTGGGGTCTGTTGGTCAGAAAATCCATGATCCAGTTGCAGGTGGAGGTACTGATTCCCAGGTCCCCAAGTTTAGTGATCAACTTGGAGGGGATAACTGTGTTGAATGCTGAGCTGAAGTCAATAAACGGCATTCTTGCATAGGTGTTCTTGTCATCCAGGTGTGAGAGTACATAGTGTAGCGCTGTAGAAACCGCATCCTCTGTACTCCTGTTGCTCCGGTAGGCAAACTGGTGAGGGTCCAGTGTAGGGGGCAGGCATTTTTTGAGCTGTGCCAAGACCAGTCGCTCAAAGCACTTCATGACTATGGGCGTCAGTGCCACAGGGCAATAGTCATTTAGGCACGATGGTGTTGAATGTTTCGGCACTGGTACTATAGAAGTGGTCTTGAAGCACGCTGGTACCACGGCCTGAGCCAGGGACAGGTTGAAGATGTCTGTGAAGACCCCTGCCAGCTGCTCAGCGCATGCCCTCAGCACACGCCCAGGAATGCCGTCAGGGCCAGCAGCCTTACGTACGTTGACATGACTCAGTGCGTTACGGACGTCGGTGTGGATGAGTGTGAGGTGGTGGAGGTCGTCAGAGGGTGGGAAATTGATATTCTTTTCATTATTGTCCTTGTCAAAACGAGCATAGAAGTCATTTAGCTCATTGAGAAAGGACACAGTCATGGCTATAGGTATGGAGTTGCTGGGCTTATAATCAGAGATAGCTTGAATGACCTGCCACATGCATCGGGGGTCAGAGTCCCCAAAATGTTCCTCCACCTTCAGCTTGTAGCTGTGCTTGGCCTTCTTGATGCCCCTCTTCAGATCTGCCCTGGATGAACTGTAGGCCTGTGCGTCACCAGATCTAAAGGCATTGTTACGTGCCTTTAGCAGAAGACGCACTTCTCTGTTCATCCACAGCTTCTGATTTTGGTACGTGGTGATCTGTCTTTCCGTGGTGACACTGTCAATAGTGGTGTTGATATGGTCCAGGACTGAGTGGGTGTAAGAGTCGATGTTTATGTGGGAGCCCCAGGTAGCCTGAGAGGTGAACATACTCCAGTCTGTGTTTCTAAACTTTTCCTGGAGTACAGAGTCAACCCCCTCTGGCCACACTTTGATGGTCCTCACTGATGGCTTTACCCGGTTGATGAGTGGTACATACTTGGGGGTAAGGAACAAAGATAAGTGATCAGACTGACCTAGGTGGGGGAGGGGAGTTGCTGTGTAGGCTCCCACAATATTGGTGTAAACGTGGTCCAATGTTTTGTCCCCTCTTCTGTGACAGGAGACATGCTGGTAGAATTTAGGAAGCACTGTCTTGAGGTTAGAGTGGTTAAAATCACCCGCCACAATAAATGCTGCCTCTGGGTGTGCAGTTTGTTGTTTGCTAATAGCTGCATGTAGTTCTTTCATAGCAAGCTTAGCATTAGCATCCGGAGAAATATAAGCAGCTGTTATGATGGTAAAAGTGAACTTGCGTGGCAGATAGAAAGGTCTACATTTTAATAATATTTTACTTGCTAGATTAGAACACCATGTTGGACTTAATGGAACTTTGTTGCAGTGGTTTAGATCTTATTTATCTGATAGGTTCCAGTTTGTTCATGTCAATAATGAGTTTTCTTCCAACTCAAAACTCAGTCACGGAGTTCCACTGGGATCTGTGCTAGGCCTTATTCTTTTTAGTTTATATATGCTTCCGCTAGGCAACATTATTAGAAAGCACTGTATACATTCTCATTGTTATGCAGATGACACACAATTATACCTGTCAATGAAGCCAGATGATAGTAATCAATTAGCCAAATTAGAGGCCTGTCTTTAGGAAATCAAAGCTTGGATGACTTGTAATTTCCTGCTGTTACATTCAGATAAGACTGAAGTCATTCTAGTTGGTCCAAAAAACCTTAGAAATACCTTTCCAAATCAAACTCTTAGTTTGGATGCGGTTACTCTTTCTCTGAATAGTTCTGTGAGGAACCTTGGAGTAATTTTTGATCAAGATCTGTTTTTTAATTCACATATTAAACTTGTTTCTAAGACTGCCTTCTATTTTATCTTATCTTATATTGCCAAGATTAGGAGCATCTTGTCTCAGAGTGATGCTGAGAAACTAATCCACGTTTTTGTTAGCTCTAGATTTGACATGATTCGAGACCGAGGAAGCAGACAAGACACAGACTCGGAAATAAACTCAATTATCTTTCTTGTGCAGTGTATGTATGAGTGTGTGCGTGTGTGTATGAATGTAATAACTGGGGTGAGCAGAGCACCATACAGACTGGCAACCCTATGGAAGAGCAGAGACAAGGGGGGTTAGTGTCAACACTCTGGAGAGGTGGTACAGTTATATTCAGTCTTACTGTAGGCGAGTTGGAGAACAGCACAGGCTTGGTCCCGAAGGCTCCGGCCAGAGAGACAGTGTCTTCAGCCCCGGTTGCAGAGGGAATGAAAGGAGGACTTGGTGAAGTGCAGGGTGCGCTCGGTCCACCGCCAGGAGGAGGATGTCCGCCGCCACGGATTTCCACCTGTGCACAGGGGAGCAGAGCGTAGAGTGGTAATGAGGATGAAGGAGGCTTACTTGGCGTTGGGAAGCTGGAACTCCCAGGAGAATGACGAAGTAGAGAAGGAATCTTAGGAGCTGGAACTCCGGACGAAGCAGTGTAGCGGTCCTTACCAGACCAGGGAGTTAAACGATTCAGTGCAGACCAGAAAGCAGCATGGCTAAAGTATGCAGGCTGATGAGGAGACCAAGTGTGCGCGCAGCTGTGAAGGAATTAGGCAACAAGCAGGCAGAGCGGATCACCACTGTACTCCCCCCCCCCCCCCCACGTGACGCCTCTTGGCGACTGATCTAACCTCCCCGGGTGCGTCCGGTGGAAGTCCCTGATGAGCTGAGGATCCAACATGAAGGAGGGACGCACCCAGGACCTCCATTCAGGACCGTTACCCTCCCAGTCCACCAGGTACTGGAGGCTGTGACCCCGGCGACGAACGTTCAGAATGGCGTTGACCTTCTACGCTGGGTCGCCATCGATCACTACCAGTGGAGGTGGCGTCTTGGGAGGGAGGCACAGAGGGCTGGAGCAGAACGGCTTCACCTGGGAGACGTGAAAGGTGGGATAGATGTGGAGGAGGGGGGAAGAGCTAGGCGCACAGCCACGGGATTCACAATATGGGTGATAGCAAATAGACCAATGAAATGCTGAGAGGGTTTCCTAGACTCAGCCATGAGGTTGATATTTCTAGTAGAAAGCCATATATGTTGCCCAACCCGGTAGGGTGGAGCCGAGGTCCTGCGATGGTTGGCGATGGTGGAGTTGCGATCCACCACGCATCACAGTGTGGCCCGGGTAGCCTTCCACAACCGGCGACAGTGCCTCAGGTGGGCGCGCGCTGAAGGTACGGCAATGTCTCCCTCCTCCTCAGGAAACAGCAGGGAGTTGTAGCCCAATGAAGCCTCGAATGGAGACATGCCTATGGCGGACGAAATGGTGGTGTTGTGAGCATATTCAACCCATGGCAGGTAGGCACTCCAGGACGCTGGGTTGGCGGTGGTGATTCATCGTAGCGCTGCCTCCAGGTCCTGATTGGCACGCTCACATTGGCCATTGCTCTGCGGGTGGTACCCCAACGACAGGCTCACCGTAGCCCCAATGGCGTTGCAAAAGGCTCTCCATACCTGCGAGATGAACTGGGGCCCCCGGTCGGACACGATGTCCAGAGGAATGCTGTGAAGCCTCACCACATGGAGGACAAGCAGATCTGCAGTCTCCTTCGCTGTGAGCAGACCTTGCAGGGGCACAAAGTGGGCTGCCTTGGAGAATCGGTCCACTATGGTGAGGATAATGGTGTTGTTGGCAGAGGATGGGAGACTGGTGATGAAATCCAGGGCCACGTGGGACCAGGGCCTGCCGGGGATAGGGAGAGGATGAAGCAGGCTGGCCGGTGGAGAGGAGGACATCTTGCCAGTGGCACACTGGGGACAGGTGCGAATATACTCCCCGACATCCCTCCGGAGTGATGGCCACCAAAAGGTCCTCTGTAGTAGAGTCACTGTGCATGCCATCCCCGGATGGCACAGTAGCTTGAAGGAGTGGGCCCAATTTATCACTTCACCCCGGATGGCAGAAGGCACATACAGCCTCCCCGCTGGTCCCCCACCCGGGTCTGCCTCGGTTTCCTGCACCCGAAGAACCCTCTCCTTAATACCCCATGAGAGGGTGCCCACGATACACGATGGGGGAATGATGGGGTGAGCTGGTACTTCCGCAGCATCCGAGGCGAATTGCCTAGATAGGGCATCAGGCTTGGTGTTCTTGGACCCCGGGCGGTAGGTGATGGTAAAGTCGAACCGGCCAAAAAACAGGGACCAGCGGGCCTGGTGCGCGTTCAGTCACTTAGCCGTCCTGAGGTATTCCAAGTTCTTGTGGTCTGTCCAGACGATGGATGGTTGGGAGGCCCCCTCCAGCCAATGGTGCCACTCTTCCAGTGCCAGCTTCACCACCAGGAGCTCCCTGTCCCCAATGTCATAGTTCCTCTCCGCCGGGGAGAGACGGCGGGAGAAGAACGTGCAGGGGTGAATCATGTCATCCACTGGGGAGCGTTGAGACAGCACAGCTGCTACGCCAGAGTCCGAAGCGTCTATTTCCACCAAGCACTGTAAAGCAGGGTCCACCTGTACCAGAATCGGAGGAGAGGAGAATAATGATTTTAGTGCTACAAAGGCAGCCTCAGTCTCCTCAGTCCACCGGAAGGGCACCTTGGAGGAGGTGAGGCGAGTAAGAGGAAGGGCAGTGAGGCTGTAATTCTTTATGAAGTGGCAATAGAAGTTGCTGAATCCCAGAAACTTCCGTAACTGTTTCCGGGAGGAAGGAGTCGGCCACTCTACCACAGCTTTTACCTTGGCTGGGTCCGCGATGACTTCGTTGTGCAAGATGACGAAGCTCAGAAATGACGTGGATGGAGTGTAGAACTTGCACTTCTCTGCCTTCACGAACAGTTTGTTTTTCAGCAGCCACTGCAACACTCGCCTTACGTGCACCCGGTGTTCATCGAGGGACTGAGAAAAAATCAGGATATCATCAAGGTAAACAAAGATGAACGAGCCCAGAAAGTCCCTCAACACGTCGTTAATGAGCCGCTGGAACACAGCGGGAGCGTTGGTCAGCCCAAACGGCATGACAAGGTACTCGAAATGGCCACTGGGGGTCCAGAACCGTCTTCCATTCATCTCCCTCTCAGATTCACACCAGGTGGTAGGCATTGCGGAGGTCTAGTTTATTGAAACAGGAGGCCCCCCGGAGGGAGTCAAATGCCATGTTGATGAGCGGGAGTGTGTATTTATCCTCAATGGTGATGTTATTGAGTTCCCGGAAGTCGATGCACGGTCTCAGTGAGCTGTCCTTCTTGCCCACGAAGAAGAATCCCGCCCCCACTGCCGAGGATGTTGGATGAATTATGCCTGAGCTCAGGGACTCCTTGATATAGGTCTCCATGGCCTCCCGTTCTGGAACTGACAGGCTGTACAGCCGACTAGATGGTAATGGAGCTCCGGGCCGGAGGTTAAAGGCACAATCGTATGGGCGGTGGGGGGGGGGAGAAAAGGCTTGGGACTTACTAAAGATGGCCCCCAGATCGTGGTATTCTGGGGGAACCCTCGACAGGTCAGGCAGGGGTGTGTCAGGGACACCGAGAGGCATGGAGGGCGAGCATGCAGCAGACTGGAGACAAGCAGTAAGACAAAACAAACTCCATGAGATGAGGTTCCCAGAGCGCCAGTCAATGGTGGGGTTCTGCAACCAGAGCCAGGGATGTCCCAAAATGACCGGGGAGGTAGAGACCGGAAGCACAAACAACCTGAGCTGCTCACAGTGATTTCCAGACACTATAACAGAGACCGGGGCAGTTTGTTTTGACACCAAAGCCAATGGAGCCTTGGACAGAGTGATGAGTTTAAGCGGTGTCTTTAACTGGTGGCAAGTGAGCCCCAGTCGGGTTGCCAGTTCTTCAGAGATGGAGCTCTGCTCGGCCCCTGAATCAATAAGTGCATGTGTGGAAATCTCAGCATGATTGTGAACAAAACAAATGGGTAACAGGAATTTAGTGAGGGGATTGCTTTGGAGTGAGTCCGTGAGTCCTCATACTGCGATGCACGGACTCCCTCTTTTGGCTGGATGGGGCAAGTAGCGAGCTCATATTCATCGCTGCCACAATGCAGACATAGACCCAACTCCCAGCGGCGCTGTTTCTCTGCCGGTGGCAACTTGGACTGACCTATTACCATCAGCTCAGGGGAGTCTAATGTATCAGAGGGAGGAAGGGCCAGCAGGGGAAGCCACGGGGAGCGGTGAAACTGAGTGCCTGAGAGACTGGAAGATTTACGCTCGTTGGCTCGCTCCCTTAACTGATTGACCAAGCTAATGGCCAGGGAAATGAGCTCAGTTAACTTACTGGGTTTCTCAAATCAAATCAAATCAAATCAAACTTTATTGTCATATTGCTGTACATACAACTGTAGTGCAGGCAAGATGAAATTGCGTTTCTCTCGGCATCCATATAAATAGAAGCAGCATGATTTAAGACACACTCCCACATAGCTCCACCCCCCACCCCCACCCCCACCCCACCCCCCATCCATTCACACATCCCTGAGACATACTTGGGAAAAAAAACTAACTATAATATACAAATAATATACAAAATGTCCGTAGGTGCAGTAGCGTGTATGAGAGATTCCGGGTCAACTGTTCAGCATCCTGACAGCTTGTGGAAGGAAGCTGTTGATCAGTCTGGTGGTTCTGCCTCTGATGCTCCGGAATCGTTTACCAGATGGAAGAAGTTCAAAGTGTTTATGCAGAGAGTGAGAACGGTCCTTGACAATGTTCAGTGCCCTGCTCCTACAACGGTTCTGAAAAAGTTCTTGGACAGAGGGAAGGGAGACTCCAATTACCCTCTCAGCCCCCTTGACTATCCTCTGCAGGGCTTTTTTGTCTGACATACTGCAGCTGGAGTACCATGTAGCAATGCAGTACGTCAGAACACTCTCCACCACACCTCTGTAGAAGGTCCTGAGGATGCAGATGGGGAGAGAGGCCTGTTTGAGTTTCCTCAAGAAGTGCAGTCTCTGCTGAGCCCACTTCCTGATCTCCAAGGAATTCTTGCTCCAGGTCAGGTCCTGCGAGATCTGCACTCCGAGGAACTTGATGTTCTCTACTCTCTCCACTAAACGGCCGCCGATGCTGAGGGGGACGTGCTCAGGCTGTGACCGCCGGAAGTTGATAATCATCTCCTTCGTTTTGTCCACGTTGAGCACCAGATTGTTCTCCCTGCACCAGCCCTCCAGGTCTCTCACTTCTTCCCTGTACATTGATTCCTCATCCCTCTGAATAAGTCCCACCACCGTGGTGTCGTCTGCAAACTTAATGATCTGGTTCCCCTCGTGTCTGGATACACAGTCATGTGTTAGAAGTGTAAACAACAGTGGACTGAGTACACAGCCTTGAGGGGATCCGGTGCTCAGCGTGACAGAGTTGGAGATGTTGTTTCCAACCCGGACAGACTGAGGTCTCTCAGTCAGGAAATCCAGGATCCAGAGACATTCTATTCTATTCTATTCAACTTTATTTATATAGTGCCATTTCACAACAACAGTCATCTCATAGCACTATCAACTGCAGGGGGGAACCCCCACAGTTGCAGAAAGACCCCAGCAATCAGGCGATCCGCTGTGAGCAAGCACTTGGCGACGGTGGGGAGGAAAATCTCCCTTTTAACAGGAAGAAACCTCCAGCAGAACCAGGCTCAGGGAGGGGCAGTCATCTAGACATGTGACGGTGTTCAGACCGAGAAGGAGTAATTTCTCCATCAGTCTCTAGGGAATAATGGTGTTGAATGCTGAACTGAAATCAATGTACAGGAGTCTGGCGTAGGTGTCTTTCTGGTCCAGGTGGGTGATAACAGAGTGTAGGGTGGTGACTATAGCATCCTCCGTGGACCGGTTTGAACGATATGCAAACTGGAGCGGGTTGTGTGATGCAGGGAGGCAGGCTGTAATGTGTGGTTTGACAAGCCGTTCAAAACACTTCATCACAATTGGTGTCAGTGCAACAGGACGATAGTCATTCAAGCAGGACACAACTGGTTTCTTTGCCACCGGTACAGTGATAGAGGTCTTGAAGCATCTGGGAACATTGGCCTGACTCAGGGAGATGTTATAAATGTCAGTCAGGACATCCGCCAACTCGCTCGCGCAGTCTTGGAGCACACGTCCCGGAATGTTGTCCGGACCTGCAGCTTTACGTGGCTTGACTCTGGTTAGGGTCCTCCGTGTGTCTGCTGTGTTGATGGTAAAAGCTGGTCCGACCGATGGTGGGGGTGGGCCAGCCCTCCCTCTGATTGTCGAGTGTGATGCTTCAAAACATGCAAAGAAGTCGTTAAGCCTGTTTGGAAGCGAAGCGTCATCATCATCGACCCCCTGCCTAGACTTATAGCCCGTCAGTGTCCGAACTCCCTGCCACATCTGCTTGGTGTTCCTAGTGTCACAGAGGTGTCCCTGGATTTTCTCCGCATAGGCGCGCTTTGCCGCCTTAATTCCCTTTGAGAGCGCAGACCTGGTTGAGCGGAGGACCATCCTGTCCTTCGCCCTGAAGGCTGCATCTCTGGCTGTAAGCAGCGAGCGCACCTCTGCAGTCATCCAGGGCTTATGATTACCCCGCATAGTGATGGTCTTCACTGTAGTGACATCCTCTGTGCACTTTGCGATGTAGCTGGTGACTGTATCAGCATACTTCTCCACATCTGTCTTGTCTTCCTGGGAGGCTGCTATTTTGAAGACCTCCCAGTCTGTGTGCAGAAAACAGTCTTTCAGTGCAGAGGTTGCACTCTCTGGCCAAATCCTGATTTGTTTCACTGCTGGCCTGCTGCACTTCAATAAAGGTTTGTAGGCAGGCAGCAGCATCACGGACATGTGATCAGAACGGCCAAGATGGGGGCGGGGTATCGCCTTATAAGCACCTGTGTTTGTGTACACTAAGTCCAACATATTCTCTCCTCTGGTCTTAAAGTCTACACATTGTTTAAACTTGGGGAGCAGAGTCTTTAGGCTGGTGTGGTTAAAATCCCCTGCAACCACCACAAAACTGTCCGGGTGTGAAGTTTGGATTTCGCTAATAGCATTCTCCAAACGGGCTAACTCATCCCTCAGGCTTGGGCTAAGGCTACGGACGAAGATGCTGCAAAGGGAGGTATCCTCCCACCCCACCTCCGCGGCTACCACCCGGAAGTCTACGGCATAATCGGCTACCGATTTGTTCCCTTGTCTTAAGTTGAGGAGCCAGGTGGTGAGCATGCTATCTCGGTCTGAATGATCAAACACCTCATTAAACTCACTCACAAATTGGTCATATGTTAAATTAGCGTAGTCAGCCCTCGCCATCACCGCATAAGCCCAGGCTAACGCCCCCCCCCCACAGAAGATTAACTACATAAACTATGCGGCTGTGACTGGTGGGAAAATCCCCTGGAACACTATCCCACATTGCAACAGGAATCCCCTAGCTTGCCCTAGCTTACCGCTGAAGAGTGTGGGTGTGGGAACTGGAGTCAGCCGGGATGGTGGAGACGGAGAAGGGATGGAGCTAGCTGGAGTGGCCGTGCTACCCAAAGCCGGGGGGAAGGGCTGAGGACCTGACAGGTGATCCAGGCGGGAGTTTATCTGGACCAGCTGTGTGAACATGACCTGTTGCTGGTGTGATAATTGGTCTACTCGAGCTTCTAAGATGTTAATTTTGTGTGCTAGCGCACTGTCTGCTGGGTAATTTTGACGGAGTCGTACTGACATGATTCGAGACCCAGGAAGCAGACACAGACTCAGAAATAAACTCAATTATCTTTATTGTGCAGTGTATGTATGAGTGTGTGCATGTGTGTATGAATGTAATAGCCGGGGCAAGCAGAGCACCGTATAGACTGTCAACCCTATGGAAGAGCATTGACAAGGGGGGTTATTGTCAACACTCTGGAGAGGTGGTACAGTTATATTCAGTCTTATTGTAGGCGAGTTGGAGAACAGCACAGGCTTGGTCCCAAAGGCTCCAGCCAGAGAGACAGTGTTTTTGGTCCTGGTTGCAGAGGGAATGAAAGGAGGACTTGGTGAGGTGCAGGGTGCCCTCGGTCTGCCGCCAGGAGGAGGAGGTCCACCGCCACAGATTTCCACCTGTGCACAGGGAAGCAGAGTGCAGAGTGGTAATGTTTATGAAGGAGGCTTACTTGGCGTTGGGGAGCTGGAACTCCTAGGAGAACGACAAAGTAGAGAAGAAATCTTAGGAGCTGGAACTCCGGACGAAGCAGTGTAGCGGTCGTTACCAGACCAGGGAGTTAGATGACTCCGTGCAGACCAGAGAGCAGCACGGTTAAAGTAGGCAGGCTGATGAGGAGAGCAGGTGTCCGTGCAGCTGTAGAGGAATTAGGCAACAGGCAGGCAGAGCGGATCACCACAAGATTAGATGATTGTAACTCTTCATTATCAGGTTGTGCTAAAACATCATTAAAAAGTCTTCAGCTGATCCAAAATGCTGCAGCAAGAGTTTTAACAGGTACTAGAAAGAGAGATCATATCTCTCCGGTTCTGGCCTCCCTTCACTGGCTTCCCATAGAGTTTAGAATTAAGTTTAAAATCCTTCTTCTCACTTACAAAGCTCAAAATAATGAGGCCCCTTTTTATTTAAAAGATCTGATACTACCCCATTATCCTAACAGAGCACTACACTCCCAAAATGCTGGATTACTTGTAATACCTAGAATCTCCAAAAGTACAATGGGAGGCAGAGCCTTCAGTGACCAAGCTCCTCTCCTGTGGAACCAGCTGCCAATCTGGATTCGGGAGTCAGACTCAATCTCTGTTTTTTAAGAATAGGGTTAAAACCTTCCTTTTTGGTATAGCCTACAAATAGGGACGGATCATGTATCTCTGAACCTTCCCTTAGTTAGGCTGCTCATAGGTTTAGACAGCTGTGGGACCTCCAACAATGCACTGGGCTTCACTCCTTTCTTCACTCTCAATGAAATATTTTTGCTGGTCATTAACATCTGTTTGTTCTCTCCCACAGATTGAGTCCCCGCCGTGCTGTTTTCCCTCTACATGTCTGTTCTTTTCTTCTTCTTATCTATCCCCTCACCCCCCAGCCAGTCATAGCAGATGACTGCCCCTCCCTGAGCCTGGTTATGCTGGAGGTTTCTTCCTGCTAAAAGGGAGTTTTTCCTCTCCACCGTCGCCAAGTGCTGCTCACAGCACCCAAGCCTCCGTGGGGCCCTAAGCAAAATTTGATTTTGGGGCCCCCATTACTGCCGATATTACTGGTTAATGATCATTCACATCAACTGTAAATTTATGTAATTTTCTAATATGTCATTACGAATACACTTGTAAAACTAGATGTGAGAATGTTTTGTTGTTAGACTGTAATCCACATTGATGAAGGTCATGGAAGCAGACAACAGATTTGCAAACTTGTAGAAAAATCTTTCAGTATTTGGCAAAGTCAGCAACTCCCTCCACACAGTTGCAGCAGCGTTGTTTACATCATCTAATTGGAAGCTTGGCATGTTTTTACCAATCTATGGCTTTTAATTTCAAGGTTCCAGTTTCAAGGTTTCTTTATTGTCATTTAATATGCACGCTTGCACACAAAAACGAAATTATGTTCTCCCAGCATAACACAGTACCATGATATGTATAGAAAATAAGTTTAAAAACATCTTCAAAATCAGACTTAACGGATTTTTGGAAGAATAAAAATCAAAAGACAAAAACACCATGCCTAACCAAAAACAGAAGAAACTGACATTCCCCAGGCCAGGACGCGCAGCGGCCGCAGAATCTGAACCGGAGGACCTCCGTTCAGAAGACGAGGAGCTGAACGTAGCTAACAAGAAGGTTAGCTTGAAATCGCTATTTGATGAATTACGACGATTTTGGGCCGAATTTCATGAATTCAGAGAGGAATTAAAAAGGACGAACAGCAGAGTGGAACAGGCCGAAAACCGAATCTTGGAAGCTGAAGAAAGAATAAAAGTGCTTGAAGATTCTATGCTGGATTTACACAAAAAACAGTCAAGGCTGGAGGCTAAGCTAACCGACCAAGAAGGAAGACAGAGACGAGACAACATCAGAATTCACGGTCTGAAAGAAGGAGCTGAAGATAGTTTCAACACAATGGCGGAATGCGTGGAATCCTTACTGAGAGAGAAGTTGGATATTCCACAAACCACTGATTTGAAGATAGAAAAGGCCCATCGTACATTAGCCGCAAAGCCAGCGGCAGAAGCGCCCCCACGTTCGGTGGTGGTAAGATTCTCCAATTTCAAAATAAAACAAGAGGTTGTAAGACGGGCTTGGCAGAAAAAAGGATTTATGCATCAAGAGAGAAAAGTCTTCGTGGAGCACGATTACGCCCCGGAGGTTCTTAAAAAGCGACGGGAATATAACGACGCCAAAAAGGTACTATGGGAACAGAATCTACGCTTTCAGACGCCATTTCCTGCTAAGTTAAGGGTCTTTTACGGTGAAGAGTCATGTCTCTATAATTCGGCGGAAGAAGCAATAATTGACATGGCGAGAAGAAGGCTCCCAGTATCGGTGTTTAAACCCGCAGCAGACCTGAGCGATAGGATCAGAGCTCAAACGTGGTCCACTCAGAGACCTTCAAAATCCACGGGCCAGCAGCAGGAAACCCAGCCCCAGAGCTACAAAGATAAGCTTTCCAGTTCCAGGAAGGAATAGCGACCTTTTTGTTTTTTTTCTTTTCAGTCATTCTGCACTTCCATCCCCCCTCCTACAAGGTAACAAACATTAAAGGAGATGCAGAATCAGCATGTGGTAAAACCTTTCATGGAGCAGTTATAGCATTAGAAACAAATGTCTTCTTAATTTAAAGGAAAAAAAAAATCTTGTTAAAATAGAAATGTGACAATGACCCACATGTTCTCCCCACACTAACAAATACTGTATTAGAGTGAATGTTTGCTGTGATGGGGGTGGGAGGGTGCACACAAGCTCATAGGGTATAGGCATAAAAAAAAAAAAACATTACAAATTCGGATTGGGATCTGAAATTCACGTTAAAAACATGGAACAACTTACAGGGGTAAGAGAGGGCCCTCAACACGTAACAGAGTTTGAGGAATTTCCCTCAGAGCCTACACTCCATCAGGGTTCTTACAGGGTCTTTAAAGAGACCCCAGCTCAGGAAGTTTTTTTGACAGTTTTTTGTTTTAAAGTTTCATACACTATGTTCTTAATGTTTTTTATGTTCTTAATGTTCTTTCAGTTTCTGAGTAGCAAAAAAGAGGGCCACCACACTGTTATACTAAATAAGAAAATACAATGGAGAAACAGGGTGTAACCAAAATAGCCTCATATAATGTAAAAGGGATCCTGAATCCAGTTTAAAGATCCAAGATTCTACGCAAAATGAAAAAAGACAAAGCAGAAATAATATTTTTACAAGAAACCCACCTAACAGACGTGGAACACACTAAACTCAATAGACAAGGGTTTAAAATGATCTCTTCATCTTCATATAAGTCAGGGAGGAGGAGGGGAGTAGCGACATTGATATCAACCAAAATTACATTTGAAAAAAAATCAGAACACAAAGATAAAGAAGGGAGGTACAGTTTGGTAATTGGGCGGCTAGAGGGAGAAGATATCACCCTGCTGAATGTATATGCACCACCAGGGGCTAAATGGAAATTTTATAAAAATGTATTCGACCTAATGATAACTAAAGCCCAAGGTTTAGTGATATGTGGTGGAGACTTCAATCTAAGACTGAATCCATACTGGGATGCAACAGGTAATTCTTCACATCAAAATAACATTCAAAGTAGGAAAACTCGGATGCTATTAAAAGAAATGGGAATCTGTGACGTGTGGAGGGAATTCAACCCCAATGTAAAAGATTATACTTTTTATTCAACGCCACATTCATCTTACTCAAGAATTGATTACTTTTTTATGTTTAATAGAGACATTGGAAGAGTAAAAACATGTAAAATAGGACTGATGGATCTATCTCACCACAGTCCGATCTATATGGACTCAAACATCCAAAAATACACAAATAATACATTTTCCTGGAGGTTGAATTCAAATGTCCTGAAAGGACCACTGAAAGATGAATTGCAATCAGATATTCTCAGATATTTGGAAGAAAACGATAATGGAGAAGTATCCCCTTTAATACTGTGGGATGCGTGCAAAGCTGTAATAAGGGGAAAAATTATTGCAAAACTGGCAACCCAAAAGAAACTGAGACAAGACAAACTAATCACATTAGAGTCAGAACTCAAGAACCTAGAAAAAGAACACAAAGGCAACACTCATTCTAATGACTCGCTCAAGATTAAAGAAATTAAAAATCAAATAAATGAGATCTACACAATAGAAATCCAGAAGAAACTTACATTTCTGAAACAAAAACACTATGAAGCAGGCAGTAAATCGGCAAAATTACTAGCCTATAAATTGAGGAAACAACAGAAAGAGCAATCTACAAAATCAGAGACCCAGTATCAAAGGAAATAAAATTCAGAATTCAGGATATTCTTAAAAACTTCGAGAATTACTATAAGAACTTATACTCCCACAAAAAACATAAAAACGCATCCGAGACATTCCTAAACACATTAAACCTTCCCCAACTTACGGAGTCACAAAATAAAACACTACTGTCAGAAATACAACCTAAAGAATTTGAAAAAGCAATTATGAAACTTAAAGCTAACAAATCCCCAGGAGCAGATGGCTATACAGCAGAGTGGTACAAAACCTTTAAACAGCAACTATCTCCTCTCCTCCTGAAAACATTTAACTATGTCCTCCACACAGGGGAAATCCCCCCTCCTGGAGAGAAGGGGTCATTGCAGTTATACCTAAACCTGAAAAGGATAAACTAGAATGCTCCAACTACAGACCAATCAGTGTATTAAATCAGGACTATAAGCTTTTTACCATTATCCTTGCCAAAAGGTTAGAAAACATACTGACAGACTTAATTCACTTAGACCAAACATGTTTTATAAGACAAAGACAGACACAAGACAACATTAGATGCACTTTACACATAATTCATCATATAAAAAAATATAACTTAAATGCAGTCATATTGGGATTAGATGCTGAAAAAGCATTCGATTCGGTTGACTGGTCTTTCCTATGTAGAATCTTATCCAGTTTCAATTTTCATAACAATTTCATTAGAACTATACAGGCATTATATAAAAAACCAACAGCCAAAATAAGGATTAACGGTAATTTATCATCATCTTTTGAGCTGGAAAGAGGATGTCGTCAGGGCTGCCCCCTGTCTCCATTGCTCTTTGCAATCTTCATAGAACCTCTGAGCCAATGGATAAGACAAAATCAAGAAATTCAAGGTATTACACTTGGTCAGAAGGAACATAAAATAGCACTCTTTGCTGATGACATTTTAATATACCTAGGGCAGCCGGACACTTCTTTACCAGAACTAATCTCAGTTTTTTCAGACTATGGAGATTTATCGGGGTACAAATTAAACATGCATAAAACCCAAGTTTTAACATTCAACTATGACCCAAATCATTATTCACTAAGTGAACTCAAAACTAACTGGGAGATGGAATCTATGAACTATCTGGGGGTCAATATCCCGAAACAACTCAACAAAATTATAACACTAAACTATGATCCACTGGTGACAAAAATAAAATCTGACCTAGCAAGATGGAATATGATACCATTCTTAGGTACTGCACCAAGAATTGAAGCAGTCAAAATGAATATACTTCCACGTCTTCTATACCTTTTCCAAACAATACCGGTAGAACCTCTCAAAAAAACATGGCAAGAGCTGGACAGAAGGATCTCAAGATTCATATGGCAGGGCAAGAGACCTAGAATCAGATATAGAACCTTACAGCTAAACAAAGACAAAGGTGGGCTCGCGCTGCCAAATATCAGGGACTATTTTAAAGCCGCACAAATTAAAACTTTAATAGAGATATGTAACCCAGTCTACACTGCACAATGGAAGGAGATCGAATGCCAAATAACAAGTGACATCCCCCAACAGGCGATAATAGGGAACAATGCCTTACCTAAACTCTTGAATAACACTAACCCGTGGATAGAGACCCCGCTAAAAATTTGGTTTAAGATAGTCAGAGAGAATCAAGCTAAAGAGCCCTATCGACTTCTGCAATGGATTGCCTATGATCAAGACTTTACCCCCAATAAAACAGACACTAGATTTAAAGTGTGGAAAGAGAAGGGGCTGATAAAATATTACGATTTTTTTAAGGGGCAAACTTTAAGAAGTTTTGAAGATTTGAAAAAACAAGGTCTAATAAATCAAGATCTTTACAGGTTCTTTCAGCTTAGACACCACATAAACAATATACTTAAAAAGGAGGATTTGGAAAGGGCCCAGCCAGGTGTTCTGAAGGTCTTCTTAATGGCATATAAAGGGATCCCAGGGATCAGATACATTTCTAAAATATACCAAGGTCTTCAAGACTTAAAAGGAGACAACACATCATATATAAAAGAGAGATGAGAAAAAGAGGGGAATTTCACTTTACAACTGGAAATATGGGAAAAGCTAAATAAACAGCAATGGAAAAGTACCTCATCTCTGCAGTGGAGAGAATTTGGATGGAAAAATTTGGTAAGATTTTTCAGAACACCTGCACAAAACAAATTTACCCATAAGGGGTTGAACTGTTGTCGCTTGTGTGGTGAAAAGACTGCAAATCATTTTCATGTGTTTTGGTCATGCCCAGTTATCCACCAATATTGGACCAATGTACAGACAATATTGGGGAAAATATTCAAAATAACAGTTCCCTTTTCTTTTGTAACTTTGTATTTGGGTTTACTACCGGACTCACTGGAAAGACGAGGAGATAAATACTTATTCAATGTTTTAATATTGGCAAGTAAAAAAGCCCTAACTAAAAAATGGATGCTGAAGGACTGTCCTACACCTGAAGATTGGATTAACGGGATTCAAGACATTTACTCGATGGAAAAGTTGACATTCGCACTGAGACAGGACATGGATGGGTTCTTGAACTCTTGGCAACCCTGGATCGCATATGTGTCTTCCATTAGATCTAATCCTTGACAAATACCATTTCAATAATGGCACCGCTCTTTGTTCCAACGCTACTCAGATGCACTTTTACTTTTAATTACTTAATTTTCTGTTTGTTTGTTTTTTGCTGTTCTGTTTGTTTGTTTGTTTTTTTATTTTATTCTCTTTAATTTCACTTTTTCTTTCACTTTAAAAAAAAGGGGTGTTGTAATAATTATCCTACCAATGTTGTCAAATAGCAAAAAATAAGGGAACATGTGATGAAAATGTAAACAATGCAATGCTGTAATGACCTGTATACCCTTTACAAAAACTTAAATAAAAAAAAAATGTTAAAAAAAGCAGCATAAATAAATTAAAATACAACAATAAAATACAATTAAAAACACTATGGTTAGACTAACCTAACAAAATACATGTTTGTGTTTAGCAGAGGTGTGTGTGTGCACGCGTGAGGGGAGCAAAAGCAGTTGGCAAGGGAAAAGGGCGGAGTCCATTTATAATCCCAACTGCATGTGAGAAAAACACTGTTCAACATTTGAAATGGTATGAAATTCAACTACAACAAATTCAACTACAACTGCTCAGTGTACACAAGGGATGGGCAACTGGTGGACTGCGGGCAACATGCGGCCCCTGATGTCATCCACTGCAACCCGCCAGTCCATTTCCAAAAATCAATTATTTATTTATATCCCGTTTAAATGTATTTGGAACTGCATTCTTTCATGCAGTTATAGAGTCCGCCCGCAGAGGGACCCCTAATCGAAACCTTGGTGTAGCATGCAAGTGTTGCGCTAGAGTGAGGGAGCCAGAGATAGAGGGAGTAGTGTGTCCTGGAGTACGTCTTTTAAGGTATGTACAGTATTTCACAAAAGTGAGTACACCCCTCACATTTTTGTCAATATTTTATTATATCTTTTCATGGGACAACACTGAAGATATGACACTTTGATATAATGTAGTCAGTGTACAGCTTGTATAACAGCGTAAGTTTGCTGTCCCCTTAAAATAACTAAGCACACAGCCATTAATTTTTAAACCGCTGGCAACAAAAGTGAGTACATCCCTAAGTGAAAATGTCCAAACTGTGCCCAATTAGCCATTTTCCCTCCCTCGTGTCATGGGACTCGTTAGTGTTACAAGGTCTCAGGTGTGAATGGGGAGCAGGTTTGCTAAATTTGGTGTTATCGCGCTCACATTTTCTGATACTGGTCACTGGAAGTTCAACACAGCACCTCATGGCAAAGGATCTGAAAAAAAGAATTGTTGCTCTACATAAAGATGGCCAAGGCTTTAAGAAGATTGCCAACACCCTGAAACTGAGCTGCAGCATGGTGGCCAAGACCATACAGCGGTTTAACAGGACAGGTTCCACTCAGAGCAGGCCTTGCCATGGTCGGCCAAAGAAGCTGAATGCACGTGCTCAGCATCATATCCAGAGGTTGTCTTTTGAAAATAGATGTTTGAGTGCTGCCAGCACTGCTGCAGAGGTTGAAGGGGTGGGGGGTGGGGGACAGACTGTCAGAGCTCAGACCATAAGCCGCACACTGCATCAAATTGGTCTGCATGGCTGTCATCCCAGAAGGAAGCCCCTTTTAAAGATGATGCACAAAAAAGCCAGCAAACAGTTTGCTGAAGACAAGCAGACTAAGGACATGGATTACTGGAACCATGTCCTGTGGTGTGGTGAGACCAAGATAAACTTATTTGGTTCAGATGGTGTCTAGCGTGTGTGGTGGCAACCGGGTGAGGAGTACAAAGACAAGTGTGTCTTGCCTACAGTCAAACATGGTGGTGGGATTGTCATGGTTTGGGGCTGCATGAGTGCTGCTGGCACTGGGGAGCTACAGTTCATTGAGGGAACCATGTACTGTAACATACTGAAGCAGAGCATGATCCCCTCCCTTCGGAAACTGGGCTGCAGGGATATATTCCAACATGAAAACCACCCCAAAAACACCTCCAAGATGACCGCTGCCTTGCTAAAGAAACTGAGGGTAAGGGTGATGGACTGGCCAAGCATGTCTCCAGACCTAAACCCTATTGAGCATCTGTGGGGCATCCTCAAACGGAAGGTGAAGGAGAACAAGGTCTCTAACATCCTCCAGCTCCATGATGTCGTCATGGAGGAGTGGAAAAGATTTCCAGTGGCAACCTGTGAAGCTCTGGTGAACTCCATGCCCAAGAGAGTTAAGGCAGTGCTGGAAAATAATGGTGGCCACACAAAATATTGACACTTTGGGCACAATTTGGACATTTTTACTTAGAGGTGTACTCACTTTTGTTTCCAGCGGTTTAGACGTTAATGGCTGTGTGTTGAGTTATTTTGAGGGGACAGCAAATTTACACTGTTATACAAGCTGTACACTGACTACTTTACATTGTATCAAAGTGTCATATCTTCAGTGTTGTCCCATGAAAAGATAGAATAAAATATTGACAAAAATGTGAGGGGTGTACTCACTTTTGTGAGATACTGTGTGTTGCATGCTGAGACTGTATTAATAGGCTGTCAACAGCAGTAATTGTAGAGAAGGCTTCTTTTAACCCCTTGACGCCTGAATTTATTTCCAATTATGAAAAAAAAATTTCACTTGTGTTTTTGCTTTCAAGTAGATGCTAAATTAAGTTGAAAAAGTTAATTTGACGCAAATTCGCGACAATCGACTTCAAGGGGTTAAACAACAATAAATGCTACAGCTTCTCAATGAGGAATATTTACAGTAACAAGTTTCAACTGAAAGGCAAATTTATAGAAGAAACAGAAAATTTAAGACAGAAAAACTCACTAATTTTGGCCTCAGGCATAGTGGTCCACGCAGGACACTCATCCAGCATGGTGGCTGGAGTACAAATCACCATAGGGGCTGGACTCAGCGTGACAGGCTCGGGTCCAGTGTCCTCCCTCTGCTCGTAGGGGCCCTGCGGAGCTGGGATGGTGTCTTCCTGCACCACGGGCTCCTCCATCATCCGGTGGTCGAGCTCCAGGGCCAATGAACACTCAGAAGTGGGAGAAGGAGAGGTAGAGAGGGTAGGTGAAAACTTGTCCTCTGCAGCAGGCAAAGAGCACTCAGGGGACTGTATAATCTGAGTCTTTTTACCAGGAGATAGGCAAGACGATTCATCAATAATTAACATAGAATGAGTCTGTACTTCCCTGCACTTCTGGTATACGGCGTCGCCTGCTGCATCTGGAGCCCACTCAGCCTCCTTCATGTCCAAGACAGACCTGGGCTCCTGCCACAGAGGAGAGACAACTGAAGATGTGTGATGCGGCTTCCTGCGGCGGACCCGTCCAGGGCGACGCCGTCTTTGTGGAGTGGACCCCTCAATGACCTCTGGCTCCTCGAAAGTCTGGAAGCCTCCTCCCATGACCGGCGGAGATTTGGGGGAGACAGGAGACACAGGTGGATGAGCGGTAACGACAGCTGATTATGGAGACTCAGCAGGCTGTGAAACCTGAGTCTCCACATCAGGAATCAGGCAAGTTATTTCAGAGGAAAGAGCGAGCGAATGTATAAGAATTTGCCTGAATTCCTGGGGAATGATGACGTCAGCTGTCGACCCAAGGTCGTGCTCTGTCTCTACAGAAGTTTGGGAGGATTCAGCAGCAGAATCTTCTCCCCCCCGAGAGGGAGGGGTCACTGGCTGAAAGGTGGAGCCCCTCTGCTAAGATTTCCAGGTGCGGCAGCGACGAGTGGGGGAAGGAGATGTCGGCTCATTTAGGAAAAGAGGCATCGGCGTCTGGATGCACTCGGTCACCTGCTCCAGTTTCGACTCACGAGGAAAGCACTCCATTTCATCGATTAACTCTGGGAGCAGCCACAGCTTCACCTCCAAGAGGAGGTCCATTTCAGCTTCAAACACCCGTTTTCTTTCCTCCAGTTCCTCATCTGATGGAGAGGGACAAAACACAGGTGGAGGATGCGGAGCTGCAGTAGGATAGGCTGAAGGCTTCGAACGGTGCGAGCACTTCTTCGTAAGAGACGGCTCTGGTATCGGGACTTCTTCCTCCGGTTCATCACGTGGCAGGGAGTAAATGGAGTGGAGCACATCCATCGCCTCTTGGTTACTCCATAGGCTGAGGAACAACTCCATTACCCATGCCGCGGTGTCCCGACCCTCATGAACCATCTTCGGGAAATTGGAAGCCTGCGTCTGCGCCAGGAGGATCTCCAGGAAGGACACCGCCTGCTGTTCCATCTTGCTCAGATGGCCCATGGTGCTCCAAAAAACAGGTGAGTGGAAAACAGTTCCAAAAGGGAAAAAAAAACATCTGGATGTAACCCGCTAAATCCTTAAATGGCTGGATTATTCTGTCGTGATTCCCCGTGTGCTTTTACACAGCGTATGGAGAAGAAGAGAGATGGATTTACGTGCAGGGTTACACCACAAACACATTTATTAAAGGAAAAGCAAACAGTTCCCAAAAAGTGCAGATGTACAAAAATAGCAATAAGCAAGGTACACTTACAGGCTAACATGGTGGGATGTGCTGCGGGCAAACCACAGTGTACAGTGGCAAGGGCAAGCCACGGCTGAGAGTGACCAAGACAGAAATAATAATCCAGCATTGAGAAGATGACAATGAGCAGGCTAAATACACAGACTAATGAGACAGTGATAAGATACACCTGAGCGGGGAAACAGGATGAGTAATCAAGGAACAAGGATCAGCTGTCAACATTTGACAGGAGACGGGGGTGTGGCTGACAGAATAAAATGAACACAAAACCGAACACAGACTAAGGAATAATTTACAAATACCAAAAAGGATAATCAAATGGAAAAGAGTAAATAAGGAGCACCAAAAATGCACAGAACAGAACTGAACAAAGAAACACAATATGGAACTCAAAAGGTAACATACAGATGTGGACAAAATTGTTGGTACCCCTCTGTTAATGAAAGAAAAGCCCACAATGGTCACAGAAATAACTTGAATCTGACAAAAGTGGGCGCATGCGCATGCAGCGACCGGCAGCAGGTGAAAAAAGTTAGACGTCTGTGTCTCTGTTTTTATGCACTTTAAGGTGTTTAAACGTGATTCTCTGTGCCGTTTTTGTCCTTGAATGTTTATGGACTGTATAATGAAGAGCTCCCTGGTTCCATCAGTATGGATTTCCTTCTTGTTTTTGCACTGTCGTTTCTTTCCTACCGGCTCTTTGTTTTGGAGGTAAGCATGATCGCGATCACGCCGGGAAGAACACAGTATTCCACAGAAATGTCACTGCATTTAAATGTGGATAATGCAGCATCTGTGTTTGAGTCTGTGCCTCAACTGCCAGACTTTATTTTAAGAGATTTTCATGGACACAGCGATGAAAAGAGAGACAAGAAGAGGAAACGCGGAAAGCGTGGAGGCATAAGATTAAATCTGAGGAGGCGTCAGCTTAACCACATTCCTCTTCCTTCCATTATTATGGGGAACGTACAATCCCTGAGAAATAATGTGGATGAAATTCAAGGAAATGTACGATATCAGAAGGATTTCAAGAATTGCTGTGTCATGGCTTACACAGAGACATGGCTTACAGCGCATGACCGGGATGCAGACCTGTAGATTGACGGCTTTGGAGCCCTACTTCGCTTGGATTGGCAGGGAGAGGTAATGGGGAAATGTCAGGGGGGCGGCGTATGTTTATATATTAATAAACAGTACTGTACATCTGTCACAGTCAGAGAGCACATCTGTACACCAGATGTGGAGCTTCTGTCCATGTCACTACGCCCCTTTTATCTGCCCTGCGAGTTCCCCCAACTTTTCATAACAACTGTGTACATTCATCCGAGGGCAGATGCTGACTCCGCCTCCAGCATCATCTTTGATGTGGTCCAGCGGTTGCAGTCAATTTCCTCAGAGGCTCCAAATTTTATTCTTGGGGATTTTAACCATATGTCTCTAAAGAAGACACTTAAAAACTTTTATCAGTATGTGTCCTGCCCAACCAGGCGAAAAAAGACATTGGATCTGTGCTACGGATCCATAGATAGGGCCTATAAATATCTTCCCCTTCCTCCTTTAGGATCCTCAGATCACAACTGTGTACATTTGCTGCCCACATATAAAACTGCTCTCAGAAGAGACAAGGCGAAGACCAGAGACATAAACGTGTGGACAGAGTATTCAGTGCACTGCCTCCAGGAATGCTTTAACTGTACGGACTGGGAGGTGTTCACACTGTCCTGCGGAGATGATTTGGACTCTTTAGTGGATGTGGCATGCTCATACATGGCTTTCTGCAGAGACATGATCATTCCACGTAAACGTGTCAAAATATATCCCAACTACAAGCCATGGATTACAAAATCAGTTAAATCCTGCTTACAGAGGAAAGCACTTGCCTTTAAACAGGGGTCTGTTTCTGAGCTGCAGGTTGCCACAAAAGAGCTGAAGTCCGAAATTTTAAGAGCAAAACAGAATTATAAACCAGAGTTGGAAAACAAGATGGCAACAAAGAAGCTTGGTTCAGCCTGGGCCAGTATGAAAACTATTGCAGGCCTTCAGAGCACAGAGCGCAGTAATCGTGTGTTTTTAGATGGTTTTAATTCAGACACAGAGCTGGCTAATGCTCTTAATTGTTTTTATGGTCGTTTTGACTCCTTTGATTTTAGCACAGAAACCCAAGATTTGAAACAAAAACTCAAAGACAATCAGCGCTTTAATATTGAGGTGCAGGATGTTAAAAGGGCATTCTGTGCTGTAAACGTGAACAAAAGTCAGGGCCCTGATAATATATGTGGGCAATTGTCATGTTCACAGTCCTGTGAACATGAATTGAGTCCTGTATTTCACTACATTTTCAGTAAGTCCTTACAGACACAACATGTACCTAAGATCTGGAAAGATGCTGTGGTTGTCCCCGTTCCAAAATCCAGCTGTCCTAAAACGGTAAATGATTTTAGACCAGTTGCTTTGACTTCAATTTTAATGAAAATTTTTGAAAAATTGGTCAGATTTGAGGTTCTAAAGCAGACTGAACATGCATTGGATCCTTTGCATTTTGCCTATAGGCCTCACAGAGGAGTAGAGGATGCCACTGTCACTCTGTTTAACATGCTTTTTGAACATCTGGATTTTAATGGGACACACGCCAGGCTTTTATCTGTGGACTTTTCTTCCGCCTTTAATACAATCCAACCTCATATTTTAGTTGAAAGGCTCCTGCAACAATTTGATTTGAGTAATAATCTGGTGGGTTGGATTCTGGATTTTTTAACCAACAAGACACAGAGAGTAATGGTCAATGGTACATTGTCTGACCAAAAGTGTTCTTCTACTGGCTCTCCGCAGGAGTGTGTGTTGTCACCACTACTCTTCATCCTGTACACAAACATGTGTCGGAGCAGACATGACAACAGACACATTATAAAGTATGCTGATGATTCAGTTGTTGTCAGTCTCCTCCAGGATGGTGTAATATAAATGTGTTTTTAATGTGTGCCCTGATTTGTTTCTCAGTTGTTTTTATGTTTTAACAATCCAGTTCTCTTCCCATGATGAATTTATCTTAAGGCACACCATGACCTGGACAATATGACCTGTTTCTAGAAACTGTTTTCCTTAGCACAGCAAGTTTCTCACTCCTTAAATCACTGTTGCATGCTTATGAAACAAAGGCGTGGCCTTTATTCCTCATGTGTGTGTGTGTGTGTGAGTGAAATGTAGCAGGTGTTTGTGTATGTTTTGGGAGCCAGGCAGAGTTGAATTGCCTGGGAGCAGAAAACTGGCCCTTCCTGCTCCCCAAGCAATTCTATGATGGGGGGGGGGGGGGCTTGCTCGGAGCAGAGATGGCCACTCTGTTCTGTACCTAGCCTTCCTTTAAAAACAGGGGCTTTCCCTTAATACGGTGAGTCTGCCGTGAGTTTTTGCGCAGAACGTCCGGCTAAGGGAAAATCACGCTCTTCCTGGCTGTCGGCTCCCGGTCACCTGTATCAAACGGTAAGAGCTTGTGAAATGACATGAAATGCATTGATCCTTGTGTGAAGGAAATGTGTGACATGCAATGATTTCTCTTTTGTGTATGGAGATATGGTCTGTGGGGAATAAAGAGATACAGCTTATTCTAGCAGCCGTGTCTCAGTGTGAATTATTTTGTCTCAGTGTGAATCACTTTCTATATGTGCCGACTCCTCGCGAACCTGTCTAAATATTTTCATAAAACATTTTGGCGTCACGAACAGGATCACAACGAAGAAAATTAACAGAGGTTAAAGAGGAGCTGTGCATAGGAAAGTCATGTTTAAAAAAAAGGATAAACAGAGTGTAGCTGGGGGCTTTCCCAGCTATTGTGCTGATGATTGTGCTGTTATTCCAGGCTGGAATGGTTTATGGGGGCAAGTTGGTGTATGCTTAACAAGTGGGGGCGGACGCCCAGAGCCATGGGGGGATTTGGTTGGGGACGGGTCCCCTTCGGTAGTGTCTGCGTGTCTACGGGGTATCGAGGTTGCCCCGAAAGCTCCGCTGAGTGGAATTCAGCGGTGGATGTGGTGTTGTGTGGGCGGCTGTTCTCTCCCTCCCATCAGCAAGGGGAGGGGCGAGCAGCGCTCCCTCTCTTTCTCTGTTCCTCGCTCTCCCAGAGGGGGCGGGTGAGGGATAGTGTTCTCTCTCTCTCTCTCTCTCTCTCTCTCTCTCTCTCTCTCTCTCTCTCTCTCTCTCCTTTTGCCTCAGGGGCGGGGGAGAGGCAGAGTTGGCCTTTAGAAAAAAACAGAAGTGTGAATTTTTGCTCAGCTCAAGTGAAGAATGCAAGAGGCGGGGGTGCCTGCCTCACAAGGCTTGGGAGATGCTGGGTTGCATAAAGGAAATATAAAAACAATAGGATTCAACAGTGACTCAAATGCTTTAAATTTAAACAAAGAGGACAGTTTGACCCAGTTTTTAATGGATTTGGAACAAAGCAGTCACTGTGGGGAAGGTACATATGGAACCTTTTCCCATTCCATTGGCAAATAAGGTGGTGAACATGAAGCAGTATCGAATCCCTGGAGGACATGATGAGATTACTGCTACCATAAAAGATTATGTGGAGGCTGGAGTGTTGAGAACATGTACCACCGCGTGGAACAACCCCATTTGGCCAGTCCGAAAGTCTGACGGCTCCTGGCGAATGACGGTTGATTATCGGGAACTAAACAAACACACTCCTCCATTGACAGCGGCAGTACCTGATTCTCCCACCATAATTGACCGGGTGCAGCATCATCCGGGAATATGGTATGGGGTGATTGATCTGGCTAATGCCTTCTTTACGATTCCAATCCCAGAAGATAGGCAGGAGCAGTTTGCGTTTACTTGGGAGGGACGACAGTATACGTTTACTAGACTCCCACAGGGCTATCTCCATAGTCCTACTATCTGTCACCGGACGGTGGCAGAGAATCTGGACGGGCTAACAACACCCCCTGGGGTGTTGATATCCCATTATATTGATGACATCATGGTACAAGGGACCTCTGAAAAAGAAGTCCAGCAGGTACTGGATCGGCTGATCCAGCACATGAAGATTCACGGTTGGGAGATTAATCCAGCAAAGGTGCAGGGACCTTCCCAGAGGGTGAAATTTCTGGGAATCTGCTGGAATAAGGGAGAAAGAGAAATCACAGATAAAGCCCGAGAAAAGATAATGGCTTTTGCCACCCCGCACACCAAAAAGGATGTGCAGCGGTTTATTGGGCTGTTTGGATATTGGAGGAGTCACATTCCTCATTTGGGGCAAATTTTGCAGCCTTTATATCAAGTGACAAGGAAAAAAGAGCAGTTTGAATGGACAGAAAAACAGCAAGTGGCTTTTGACATGGCCAAAGAGGCCATACAGCAAGCCCTATCATTAGGAAAACTGCAATCTGGTCCGGTTGAATTGCAGGTGTCGGCTCGGAATGATTATGCAAATTGGAGCTTATGGCAAAAACAAGGCAAACAACGGAAACCTTTGGGTTTCTGGTCAAGGAAGCTGCCAAGTGCAGGAATTCGTTACACGCCCTTTGAAAAACAATTATTGGCGTGTTATTGGAGTTTGGTGGAAACAGAGGCATTAACTGCAGGGCATGAGGTGCTCATGAGGCCATTGATACCTATTCTGACGTGGGTAATGAGTAACCCCACCACACATCGGATAGGTACCGCCCAGGAGAGTAGCATCATTAAGTGGAAATGGTACGTGTCTGAAAGAGTGAAATCTGGACAAAAAGGAGTTTCGGTCTTGCATGAACAAGTTGCTGATGTCCCAGAGGCAGATGAGTCTTGTTTTGAAGTTGAGCAGCTGCAGGAATCTCCTGTGTTAACAGGGCCCCGCTATGATGAACTCACAGACGAGCAAAAGAGTAGGGCGTGGTTTGTAGATGGTTCTTCTCAGTGGGTAGCGGGAAAACGAAGGTGGAAAGCCGGGGCTTTCAACCCTCATCTGGGGCAAATTTTGGAAGAAATGGGTGAGGGAAAAAGCAGCCAATGGGCCGAGTTGAAGGCCGTGCACATGGTGATACAACATGCGGGTGTGTCAGGAGCGTATATCTACTCTGACTCCTGGTCAGTGGTTAATGGGTTAACCACATGGATGCCTACATGGCAGTCCAATCAATGGCGGATTCAAAAGAAAGAGGTGTGGGGTAAAGAGTTGTGGGAGGAAATCTGGCAAAAGGTCCAAGGGGTCACTATCCATGTCACCCATGTTGATGCCCATACCCAAAATATGGACTCAGAAGCCCTCCACAACCGTTATATTGATGGAGTGGTCAGAGCAATGTCAGTGGAAAGGCAATCCACTGTGGATTTGGCCCGGTGGGCCCATGAAAAGAGTGGACATTGGGGAATTCAAGCTACCACCCAATGGGCCAGGGATAGAGGCATTGATTTAAAAACTGATGATGTAAAGACAGCCATTGAACAGTGTGAGGCCTGTCAGCATCACAGAAGAGGTGTCCCACAACATCTCACTGGACATATACAAAGAGGAAAGAGTCCAGGACAAATCTGGCAAATGGATTTTATTGGTCCTCTTCCAGAGTCACAACGATGTAAATATGTATGCACGGCTGTGGATACATTTTCGGGTGTGGTAGTGGCACACCCAGCCAAAGTGGCTAATCAGAAGGCCACGCTGGCCTGTGTGGAACTAATTGAAAGGTTCTACGTATGGGCTACCTGTACAGATTCAAACTGACAATGGGACCCATTTCACCGGAAACCTGGTGAAAGATTGGGCTAAACATAATCATGTGGAATGGATCTATCACGTTCCATATCATCCCCAAGCTGCGGGTTTAATTGAGAGAATGAATGGGTTGTTGAAAGCCACCTTGAAAAAAGGAGGGATAAACAATAGTTTGGAAGGGTGGAAAAAACGCTTACCACAAGCGCTGAAACAGCTAAACAATAGACCCATTGCACCTGGTACAACACCACTGAACCGAATGATCACTGTCAATCTTGAACATTCTGAAGGACAAATTATTAAAATGTGGAAGATTAACCCAGAAGCAACACTACCAGTGCGAGCGACAAAGGGCTCGGCTGGATTAGATTTAAGAGCTATGGAAACCCTCACCTTAGTACCAGGAACACCTACTGTGGTAAAAACAGGGCTAGGGTTGCAATGTCCGAATGGAATGTATGGTCACATATTGCCAAAGTCTGGATTATCCCTAAAAGGTTTGACGACTCTGGCAGGTGTGATTGACAGTGATTATCAAGGGGAATTGGGAGTGGTGTGCTACGTACTGGGATCAGAGCCCATAACCCTGAATAAGGGGGATAAAGTGGCCCAATTGGTCATTAAACCATGTCTAATGACTGACCCTGAAGAGATTGCTAAGCCGGCTGTGATGACGCAAAGGGGCGAAAAAGGCTTTGGTTCCACAGATAAATCTGGGGCCAAAGTATGGGTGAGGCAAGAAAATGGCCCTCCCCGCCCGGCTGAGATCATAGCTCAAGGGACGGATCAGGTGGTGACCATTTTGTATCCAGGAGAGGAAACCTGGATAAATGTACCAGTATCAAAATGTTATCTAAGGGAGAACTAATTCTGTGCTTTCTCTTCTCCTAAGTATGTGCTTGCTTTGCAGGAATGTTCGGGGGGAGACTGGTGATTGGACACCCGCCACGTCATGGGTCTTCTTCAACACCCCCACAAGCACCGAGGACATGGCTATGTCGTCTGCTGGGACATGTGCCGCCCTGCCCTCGTTGTGATCCTGTGGATGAGCATCGCCGGTTGCTGGATCCAGATCCACGCCACACCAGGCCAAGAAATGTTTGAGGTGGACCAATCTGTTTCGTTGGAGTGGAGGGAAAGTCGAATCGGTGCCAATCGGAGTCAAGACGGTTTCTATTGTTTATCAAACCAAAAGTGCAAGATACTGAACTTAACCAGCCACTGTCCTATCTACATATGCCCCAAATGTGTCAAAAATCAATATAATGTGCCTGCGGTGGAGAAGGGGTGCATAGTGAACTTAACTGCCAATGTAACCATGTGCGTGGCCAAAGCGACTAATGATTCACTGAAATGTGATACTACCTTAAATGGTACAAAGCTATCCATCAATATAACAGGAGATAAGGAAGTGTATTTGATGAATGGAACAGTCATAAAGGGGCGACAAATCCCCTTTGTGTACCCTATTGTAGTGGTCGACAAAAACCCGAAGCATATATCCCCAACGAACCTGGCACCCATACTATCGACCTGTACAACGGTGGCCACACAAACCAGCCATATCACCGTCAATTGGATGGTAAGGATACCACCCATTCCCAAATGTCCAACCAAGAAGAAGAGAGCATGGTATGACACGTTGCTGGGAGGATTTGGCACAATTTTGGGAATCTCCAACACCATTAACAATGAGGTAACCAGATCAATGTTGGCAGATACTGGACATCAAACGTCTTTAGGCATTCAACAAGTTGGGTTTTGGATGCCTACGGTGGTGGGGCCTCAAATGGAGGCCGCCAATCTGTTTCAAAAACGTCTGAATCGGGATTTGACCATGTGGAATGCTACGAGTGAATTGATGACGAACATCACTCGCGCTTTCAATTGGACTGTGTGCAACATTCAAGTTTTGGATATCCGCACGCAGTTGGAACGTTTCACTCGCATTGTCACTACCAATCACGCTCGACAATGGCGAGAAGTGTGGAACATCACTGAAGAATGGTGGTTAATCCCGCATCCTGAAAAAACCATCTGTAATAGCACGATGTGTAGCGGGCAATGGACTCAATTACATGTCACAAAAGCTGTTGACGTGTGCAAATATCATGTGTTACCAGTAATTACTGCCACGGCATTTTGGTTTATTCAATTAAAAGGGGGATGGTTTGATACAGGGCAAAATGATACATATGATTTATCAGAATGTGATTTGACTGACCAAGGATATGCATGCCTAAGTCGAGAAATATATACTGAACCATGCTTAACCATGACAGAGGCACTATGTGAATGGAGAATAGAAAAACCTCGTGACATGATGTGGCAAATAGGGCCCCATACTCTATGTGTAGCCACCTTAAATTTCCATCCAATGTTGCCTAGGGTACCTTTCACTGGGTGTCTGCATGGTGTTCACATGTGGCAATGGCATAATCGGACATATCGTCTTACCAACTTTTCCAGTGAGGCTCACCTGACCGCCCTGCAATGGCGGGTGCTGGAAGTTCCATGGCAGGTGTCCCTGGATCGATTCAGAGGCGCACTGAATGGATCCACGGAGATACAAAAGCTCATTGGTGATCATATGTCTAATGTGCGTGCTGCAGTGATATCCACTGTGGTGGCCCAAGGAAAGGTATTGCATGCAGCTCATCAGATAGAGCAAGTTTCTGCTCATCACTGGTGGGATATATTCTCAGGCATGTCAGTCACTGCTCGCAAAACACTGGTGCCTCCCCTAGCTATATTAATTGCTGTTCTATCTGTCTTAACAATATGCAATTTCAGTGCTTTCTGCTATATTAGAAGAGTAAAACAAATTCTAAGTAGAAGAATATATAATTCTCTAGCAATATGAAAATCACAGTCATTTTTCGAGATGGAGGGTATGGTACCATATCTTGCAAAGTAGAGGTGAGTGCTGACCCTCCTGGTCACTGGATATGTTATGATTATGCCGTGGGCTTGAGTAATGAATGGAGTTACTACAATAGACAATTTACTACGAGAAATGAACTATTGTGGCATGTTGTAACATGCATTTGGGACATCAATTGGGTGGAATTATCTCACCATAATCATGCCGGCATACCTTATGAGGATGAAAGTATTCCCCAAGAAGACAGTAATTACCCAATGTTCTTCACCAACTGATAGAACAAATAAGGTCAAAGGGTGGAAAATGTGATATAAATATTTTTAATGTGTGCCCTGATTTGTTTTTCAGTTGGGGAAGAAAGCATTTAGTTGGGGAAGAAAGCACTTAGTTGGGGAAGAAAGCAATTATCTTTACCAACTGATCACAAATAAGGTCAAAGGGTGGAATGTAATGTAAATGTGTTTTTAATGTGTGCCCTGATTTGTTTCTCAGTTGTTTTTATGTTTTAGCAATCCAGTTCTCTTCCCATGATGAATTTATCTTAAGGCACACCATGACCTGGACAATATGACCTGTTTCTAGAAACTGTTTTCCTTAGCACAGCAAGTTTCTCACTCCTTAAATCACTGTTGCATGCTTATGAAACAAAGGTGTGACCTTTATTCCTCATGTGTGTGTGTGTGGGTGAAATGTAGCAGGTGTTCGTGTATGTTTTGGGAGCCAGGCAGAGTTGAATTGCCTGGGAGCAGAAAACTGGCCCTTCCTGCTCCCCACGCAATTCTATGATGGGGGGGGGGGGCTTGCTCGGAGCAGAGATGGCCACTCTGTTCTGTACCTAGCCTTCCTTTAAAAACAGGGGCTTTCCCTTAATACGGTGAGTCTGCCGTGAGTTTTTGCGCAGAACGTCCGGCTAAGGGAAAATCACGCTCTTCCTGGCTGTCGGCTCCCGGTCACCTGTATCAAACGGTAAGAGCTTGTGAAATGACATGAAATGCATTGATCCTTGTGTGAAGGAAATGTGTGACCTGCAATGATTTCTCTTTTGTGTATGGAGATATGGTCTGTGGGGAATAAAGAGATACAGCTTATTCTAGCAGCCGTGTCTCAGTGTGAATTATTTTGTCTCAGTGTGAATCACTTTCTATATGTGCCGACTCCTCACGAACCTGTCTAAATATTTTCATAAAACAGATGGTGAGAGTGGCCACGGCCCAGTAGTTGATGATTTTGTTCACTGGTGTGAGGATTCCTACCTGCAGCTGAATACGACAAAAACTAAAAATATGATTATTGACTTTAGGAGGAAAACTCCCAGGCACGAAGTCACTGTACTAAAAGGCCAGATCACTGAATGTGTACAATCCTACAAATATCTTGGGACGATTATTGATAGTAATTTAAACTTTGAAGAGAACTGTGAAAGGGTGTGCAAAAAGGGTCAGCAACATTTGCATTGTTTAAGGAAACTTGCACGCTTCCAAATTGACCAAACCATAATGACAATGTTTTATCGGGCTTTTATTGAATCTGTTATCATTTTCTTTAGTGTCATAGTTTGGTCAGATAAAACTGAAACAGAGGAAAGCCTTGGATCAGGTAGTTAGGTGGTCCAGTCGTTTGCTTGGTGAGTCACAGCTGAGCCTGACATCCCTGTACACCAGACAAGTACAGAGGATGGCTACCTCCATTTTAAATGATGACTCCGACCCTTTGCACTGCAACTTTCAGCTTCTTCCCTCCAGACGGAGTGTGATATTTTGGTGCATGGAAAGCGAGACCAACAGTCTTCAATTCTAATTTTCTTTATTTTATTTCAAACTCCAGTCTCTCAGGTAAACAAGTCGATACCGACATCCATAATCCAAAATACGATCGTCAATGAACCACACTGAGCATCTCTCAGTCTTTACATCCAACATCTCCACTCTTCGACAATCAAACATCACCTGTTTATATATTCTCAGAGATAATTAAGCTAATTATGACCATACCAAATCCCAGGTAAAACAATAGCATTTTCTTTTACCTTACACATACCCATTAATATCTAAACGTCCATCATATTTTCCCCAGCTAATAAATAGAATAAATATACATAAAACACCATAAATAACATCAATAAATAATTCAATAAATAATTTAACCCCTATTTACAAATCTAAATCTCCCCTATAACTCACCATAGCGTGTATCCTTCCTGCAGGTGTCCTTTAAAAGGCATTCACCCTCTGATAGAGTCTTTTGCCCGGACACCCACAGGAACATGTTGGCAAAGGTATGTGAATAATTAATTATCAATTGTTTTTTATCCAAATAATTAGCCGTACAATATCTCACAAGGGGCATTCAATTAGTCACAGACAGATACCATAATGTGCACTTTAGAAACAGTCAAATTAACATTTACAATATTACACAAATAATACAGTTACACATACAAACAATAATAAGAGTGGTGACACCTCGTCGTCACACGGAGGTTTGCTGTCACAAAAAGTAAAACCCAGCGCTACAAAAACAGCTTTGTTCCTGCTGCTGTAAAAGAGTTGAACGAGATGTAACAATATATTGCACATAATTTAGTTACCTATTTATTAACTTTATTTTATATTTACTTATTTTTGTAGGTTTTTTATTTGGGTTCTAAATCTTTTATTGGGTTTTAGACTTTGGAGTTTTAAACCTCTTTGACTAGTCTTTAACTTTTTAATATGACCCTTCTCTCTTATCTCTTTGTTTTTTCTCTTATCTCTTTGTCCTATGTCCTGATTGGTGGAGCCTTGAGTACTTTTATCATGTTTATAGTCAGCTTCATGTGTGCCTGTGTTTGTGTTCATGTTGAATGTAATTGTGGTTTGTAAATATGGATGTCACCTGACTGCAAAACAAATCTACCTACGGGTACAAATAAAGTAACCTGAACCTGAACCTGAAAGTGGTAATCAATAAAAATTCTATGAAAATTAACCAATGAAAATCAGATAATGCTTTTGAATTGTGGTTCAACAGAATTATTTAAAAAAAAAAAAAAAAACTTGTGAAACAGGCCTGGACAAAAATGATGGTACCCTTAACTTAATATTTTGTTGCACAACCTTTTGAGGCAATCACTGCAATCAAACAATTTCTGTAACTATCAATGAGACTTCTGCACCTCTCAGCAGGTATTTTGGCTCACTCCTCATGAGCAAACTGCTCCAGTTGTCTCAGGTTTGAAGGGTACCTTCTCCAGACGGCATGTTTCAGCTCCTTCCACAGATGTTCAATAGGATTTAGATCAGGACTCATAGAAGGCCACTTTAGAATAGTCCAATGTTTCCCTCTTAGCCATTCTTGGGTGTTTTTAGCTGTGTTTTGGGTCATTATCCTGTTGCAAGACCCATGACCTGCGACTGAGACCAAGCTGTCTGACACTGGGCAGCACATTTCTCTCTAGAATACCTTGATAGTCTTGAGATTTCATTGTACCCTGCACAGATTCTAGACACCCTTTGCCAGATGCAGCAAAGCAGCCCCAGAACATAACACAACCTCCGCCATGTTTCACAGTAGGGACAGTGTTCTTTTCTTGGTATGCTTCATTTTTGCGTCTGTGAACATAGAGCTGATGTGCCTTGCCAAAAAGTTCCAGTTTTGTCTCGTCTGTCCATAGGACATTCTCCCAGAAGCTTTGTGGCTTGTCAACATGCAGTTTGACAAATTCCAGTCTGGATTTTTATGATTTGTTTTCAACAGTGGTGTCCTCCTTGGTCGTCTCCCATGAAGTCCACTTTGGCTCAAACAACGACGGAGGGTACGATCTGACACTGATGTACCTTGACCTTGGAGTTCACCATGAGTGTGTTTAGAGGTTGTTCTGGGCTCTTTTGTTACCATTCGTATTATCTGTCTCCTCCTGTGGCCACGTCCAGGGAGGTTGGCTACAGTCCCGTGGATCTTAAATTTCTGAATAATATGTGCAACTGTAGTCACAGGAACATCAAGCTGCTTGGAGATGGTCTTATAGCCTTTATCTTTAACATGCTTGTCTATAATTTTCTTTCTAATCTCCTGAGACAACTCTCTCCTTTGCTTCCTCTGATCCATGTTTAGTGTGGTACACACCAAGTCACCAAACAGCACAGTGACTACTTGTCACCCTTTAAATAGGCCGACTGACTGATTACAAGTTTGTAGACACCTGTGATGTTAATTAGAGGACACATCTTGGTTGAACATGTCCCTATGGTCACATTATTTTCAGTCTTTTCTAGGTGTACCATCATTTTTGTCCAGGCCTGTTTAATGAGTTTGTTTTTTAAAGTAATTCTGTTGAACCACAATTCAAAAGCATTGTCTGATTTTCACTGGTTAATTTTCATCTAATTTTTATTTATTACCACTTTTGTCAGATTCAAGTTATTTCTGTCACCATTGTGGGTTTTTCTTTCATTAACAGAGGGGTACCAACAATTTTGTCCACGGCTGTAAAGCACAGATAACTAAGCAACAGGAAGCTGCCATGAACCGGGCTCGGGAGGAGCCCGGTTCATGACAAGAGAGTTTTAAAAATTAGGTCATGATTTTATCAGTAATTTTAATTCTAATATGATAAAACACTGAGTAGCTTTTATATTCATTGCATTTTCAGTTTGAATTGTGAAACTTTTGACTTTGAAGAAAATACCCCCCAAGGTTTAATGTAAATCTGGCCCTTGGGAAGTATGGAAAAAAAATTATGGCCCTGACTACCACCAACGTTGCCCATCCCAGCTTTACACTGAGCAATTTAACAAGGCTGTCTTGTTGTCAACTTTCCAGGTACATCAGCTGAGGTTACAGCAGTCACGGAGGGGACAGTGGGAACAGTGGGTGAGGATGAGAGTCAGTGCTCTGCAAAGGATAGAGATGGACCTCAGATGAAAACAACAACTACAAAAGCTAGCAACGTTGCACTTGAAAATTAAGAAAACTTTTACTCCAGTGTGTTTTTGCTTGTAATAAGTAAAAAATCTGCCAGTGGAACAACTGAAAATTGCTTCAGAATTTTTGAAATAATATGCATTTGTCTAAAAACAAGTGCCTTGTCATATGATGATCATGATGATGATGATGTCATATGATCAAACCTTATATTGAGTCTTAATGAGATAATTTGACTAGAAATTAAATGTACAGTATATGGTGACAGTTTTCCCTCACCTGATGCATTAGCCTGGGCTGAGCCTGAGGAGGTGGAGTGACACTGGCCTGTATCAGTGCCTCCTCCAAAATACTTTAACAGTGCTCCTTCATAGAACTTATGAGCATACAGCTCATTATCATCATAGCAGTCTGTCGGGGGCAACAATGACTGTTTCATTTAGGTTTGATCAGATTCCTCCACGCAGCTCTGTCCCTCACCCTCCGCTGTCAGGAATTCCTGACCCCGTCAACCCGGGTGACGTCCGAGCCGGCATGAGTTGCCCCCTGACTGACCAGTTCATGAAACTGCTTGCAAAGTATTTGAGTCCTGCTAGCTTTTGCTGGACTAGCAGCACAATCTTGGCAGATAGAGGTATTATCAGTGGCAAGGGCAGGCCAAGACAAACGGACTCCAGTATCTGTTGCAGTGACTGACCAGATGATAGGTCTGTTTATCTCTGCTGTTATTGAAGTGCATGTCACAATGCACCAACTGACAAAAGTCCACCACAGACCTTGCGACAGATGTGCTTATCTGCCAGGATGTCCAGTCTCACCCCGTGTAAGTGGGAGTGGTCCACCACAGACCTGTGACAGATATTTTTTTTTAGTTCTGCCGGGATGCCCATTTTCACCTTCCATGCCCTCTGAAGGGCGGGGTTGAAAGCTGAGTCGCTGACAGCATGACCCATGAGACAGGTAGTACTGTTTTTCATGGTTATCCGGTAGCAAGCAAACCAATGCCAGACCTGACTAGCATACAGCTAGTTGATGGAAAAACACCATGTTCATTTTACTCCCAGAAATTACTGTGCTCTGCTGCAGCAAACAGTATGTGCAAACAACATGTCTCAAACTAGAACAACTTCATTCATGCAAAAACACATTAACTTAAGCACACACGTTTGCTAGCAAAAGCTGTGACGTTTGTAACTAGTTGTTATTAAATATTCGCTATCAAAGGTTTTGATGCCAAAAAAGACCCAGAGTACTAAGAGTAAACTTAATCACAGTTAAAACTCAGTATTGCACCAACGCAAAAATATTAGCTTGAATAGAAATCTATCTAACCTAGCAGTTCTACTTATTAACTAGCTAGCAAATTTGCTAGCAAATTTGCTAATTACAGGCTCCTACATGCTACCAATTTAATCAAAATGTCAAGAATATTCAGGGACTTTCCTCACTTGAGGAACCTTACCTTTATCTTGCCATTTTTTCTTGTCATTTTTTCTCGTCTTCCTCTTTTTTCCTCTTTCTTTTCTCTGCCCCTGAAGGCTATGTCCTTTTTAGCTACATTATGTTTACCTGGTGCTCCTTAGATGAGCAGTGTGCGCTGTATGGCTGAATGCACACATTAACAGTGGAGTTCTGAGCTGAGCTTACAGTGGAATCACTACACCAGCAGTACTCTGTTGTTAACATAATATTGTGCTTTTGTGTGATAATATACCTTCGATAATACATTGATTATAGTCCATATGTGCAAAAAATAATTAATGAAAAATAACTTTAAAAGTTAATTGCCCTTGGGGCCCCCCGTGGTCACGGGGCCCTAAGCAGCTGCTTAGTTCGCTTATGCCTTGGGCCGGCTCTGGGTGTACTGCGTGGTCTCAGTCCACCTACAGTGTGTCTGTAAATGTTTTGAGGTTTTATTGCATCTGAAAAATTTTAGTGTTGGCCAAAGTGTTTGCAGTTTGGATAACAACATATAGAATTTATGAGATTGCAATTAATTCCAATATTTATGAGCAAAATCCTCAGTGTTGTTTAGAAGCTACATAGAATATGTATTTATACAGTATCTACATGTACAGTATATATCAAATAAATCTATGTATTTTTCCATGTAACCTTGTGACTGCATTATTTTAATTGCTTTTAATCTTAGATCAAGTTTGTTTCCAGTTCAAAATGTATCATAAGTGTTAAATATATCTTTTTATAACTAACAGTACTGTTTACCTGTTGAAATATATTTTATGGCTAATATGACCCCATAACTACAATATGGCACCTGGCGATCATTTCTTGGCAGCTGATCACTTTTTGGCACGACATTGGAACAATGGAGTCCCACCAGTATTGTGACTGTGGATGTGGCCAGGTAACAGGCGACCTCCACCTCGTAATGTGCCGTAACACCACCTATTACAGAATTGACATAAATGTGACCCGTGCTGGCAAAATGAGTCACTTTGAGAAAATTATCAAAACTGAGGCAACGGGGGTTTTTTTGTTTGTTTTGTTTTTTTCCATATTCTGTATTGAAAGACCTTTAAAATGATATTTAATTTGTAGGAAGTCCGCTAAAATGGACCCGGAAAAAGCCAATTTGTTTATATTTTGGCTAGGTTTAAAACTCGCGTTTGATCGGTCAGGAGTTAAAGTACATCTTCCAACAAAACATATGTATTTTTAGAAAGTACGATTTCTAAGCTTTACAATGATACCAGGCTCTCACGGGGGTTTTCCCGGGACTTGCCGCTAGCAAAAAAAGAGAGTCATGATTTATGACTTCTCGTGCCTGTAGCTCGTAATGACACAGTGCGCATTCCGACTCATTTTGCCAGAACGGGTCACAAATATTACGTTTAAAAGTGTAGTCAGTGCTAGCTAGTTGAGCTTCAGACTTGAGCTAACAATGGCTGATAAATGAAATATTGATAATTACCTATCTCCTTAAACATAGTCGCCATTCTCTGCGATTAAGAATAAAGCTGTCTGTGGACGGTAATACAAGTCCATACCTGTCAACTTTTCAAACCTGAAAAGCCTAGTAGCTAGCCGGGGTCCAGGGGCCGATGCTAATGCTAATAATGCTAATGCTAATAATAATAATGCTAATATTTGCCAAACAAATATTAGCATTAAATCTAGTTAAATGTAGCTAACAACCTCATATTTCTTCAACTTTCAAACCTGAAAAGCCTAGTAGATAGCCAGGGTCCAGGGGCCGCAGGCCCTGGTAGGTCCAGTACAAAGTCCTGGTGGGGGGTTCAGGGGGGCGAAGCCCCCCGACGCCAAACAAATATTAGCATTAAATCAAGTTAGAATGTAGCTAACAACCTCATATTTCTTCAACTTTCAAACCTGAAAAGCCTAGTAGCTAGCCGGGGTCCAGGGGCCGCAGTGTCAAACAAATATTAGCATTTGACATAGAAGTCACATATTAATTATATTAAAGGTAAAATATCTAAATCAATTGCAATACTACACAGAGCAAAATATTTGCTGAATCAACAACCCACATTATATACTTTGCATCGTTCATTAATACTCCCATACATGACATATTGTACTGAAGTATGGGGAAATACATATAAAACAAACATATATCCAGTCTTTATGCTTCAGAAGAGAGCTATTAGAAAAATAAACAAAGCTGCTTACAGGGAACCAACAAACCCACTTTTTCTTAAATTAAAAGCTCTCAAGTTGAAAGATCTGGTTGATTTTAAAACTCCAGTAATAATGTTTAAAGCTAAGAATCTATCACTGCCCGCAAATATCCAAAAGCTGTTCCAAATAAGGGAGAAACAATATCATTTCAGAGGAACATTTCAATTCAATTCAATTTTATTTATATAGCGCCATTTCACAACAACAGTCATCTCATGTATATTTCAAAAACCTTCAGTGAGAACTACCACCAAGCAACACTGTGTTTCAGTGCAAGGAGTCAGATTATGGAACGATTTTGGACCTGAATTAAAATCATGTACAACGCTTGGACAATTTAAACAAACACTAAAGGAAGAAATACTCCAAACATATATACCGGTACAAGATGACATGTAAAATCACATAAGGATTGTCATATCCAGTCTGTGTTGTGTTGTTACTTAGTTTTTTTTTGTCACATTTTGTCTTAGCTTTGTTCTGAATTGTAATCGCTCTTGTTTTGTTTTTCTTTTGAATTCTTGGATGGAATATGGGTGGGCAATATAAGCTGCGGCTTCAGCCATCACCCATTTCAGATAGCTTATGTTGAACTGTATAATCAGAGGAGTTATTGTTTAATTTGACCTTGTTGGATTTTTTCGCCTTTGTTATATTATTCTGTTTCTTTTTAATCTTTACTTTTAATCTATCCAAAATAAAGATTCATTCATTCATTAAATTTACATTCAAAAGACTATCTTAACACTGCATAGAACTTTGAATAGGCCAGATGTGATGTATTATGAATACTAGAAAAGCACTCAGACAGCGCAGACCTCCGCCAAGCGCCACAGTTCCCCCCATACAGTGTTTAACATCATAAATAAAATATTGAAAATGGCCCTATCTCGCAATGTTAAATTAAAAAAAAAAAAAGACTCCTTTAAAAAATTCCTGGATCCAGACGGTAATCCGGATCACCACCAAAATCTAATCATCTTAAGGTACCCCATTTCTGACAATCTGTGAAAATTTCATGAAAATCCGTCCATACCTTTTTGAGTTATCTTGCTAACAAACAAACAGACAAACCAACGCTGATGATCACATAACCTCCTTGGCGGAGGTAACTAGAAGACTAGAAATATCAGCAGGCACAGGCACATGTGTAAAAGACGGCAAAATCGCTCTGATATTTTATGTGTTTACATGATACACCAAGCATGACAAGGCTTGCAATTACACAGCACATGTTCTTCAGAATCTTAGGCATTATATAAAATGTATTCTCCCTTTAAATGTCGAATATGGTCCATTTGCCAGGGCTGAAGTGCAGTCGTGCGAACGTCTGCAGCAGTTTACAACGTGTTTACATCTCGCCATGTACGCACGCCTCTCCGGGATTTCGCGCGAGAATAGAAACCTCAATACCCTCAATAGCGATAGCGTTAGCTTAGCAAACGCTTCAGGTAAAGCGTAGCAGCGAACCACGAAAAGAAACGCTACTGACGCTACTATGTTCTAAATTTAGATACGATTCCTAGCGATCTCGTGTTTGGAATTGCTTTCGTGTTTTTTTTACGATTTAAAATTTTTGACTGAATTGTTAGTGAAAAACCGTAATTTTGATTAATAAAGCCGTAACCCGGAATGGGGTCTTGAAAACCGGAACCATTACGGCAAAACCAGAGTAGTTGGCAGGTATGCAAGTCTGGAATAATAAAGGCAGCACTCCCAAAGAGAACAAGCTCCTCCATGTTGATAAATTAGTGATTCTTCTTCTCCTGCTTTACCTTCTTCTTCTGTGGTGTTGCATAAAAACGCTTTACATTGCATAATGATGTAGCTCTGATGTAGACCTGACTAGCTCCGTGTCAGTCGAAAACCAACTGGTTCTTACGAGGTACGACAGTTGAATTGGTTAACCAACGGCACAGGCACCGGAACCAAACTAGAACTGGTTCTTTTTTGGTGGAAAAGGGGGTTGAGTGTACACCACAGCTGCAGTGTGTAAAGGGAGAAAACATGTGAGAGGAGGGACCATACCATTTGCATGGAAGGGGAAGGGGGGGTCATTTTCATTTATAAAATGTTTAAACAACAAACTGCTGAATATGTTTTGGATGTTATTTCAGCTTGTCAGAAGACAAACTAAAATCTTATAATCACAACTTTTATCTCTCCAATTTATGGGGTGCTGAGTTTAAATTTAAGTGTGCTACAGCACCCCTAAAAAAGGCCTGACGCCACCCATGCTTGAGAGTGCCATGAGTCGCACAAACATTTTTGTAAGATATCAATAAGTATACCTTAAGGAGATCTCAAGGCACCCTTATGAGAACTCTAGGGCCACCATATGACAGAAAGGCCCTCATTTCTCAAGAATTCCTCAAGTTGCTCTTGCAAATTGAATGGCAACCGTAAGAAACTTTTCCCCCCTCCACGAATATCTGCAAACTCCAGAATTCGTAGGAACTGGGAGATTCTTACGACTCCATCATTCATAAGAATCTTTGTGACCATAGCTTTCACCATACAATTCCAATCTTTCAAAGCCTCCCCCACGGTTGGGAGCACTCTTGCACATATCCATGTGACAAAGTAGTGGCTGGTGAATCTTTTTTGTTCCATCGACCAATTCTCCACATAACAAAGTTCTGACTGACCGGCTGTCATCCAAACGGCAAATGTGCCCCATCCAGCAAAGGTGGTTCCTGACTAGCTTGTTCTCAATATCTTCTACATTGGCTTTTCATTTTTCACTGGCCTGTCATCATCCATGTGAACATTCAAAAATTTTTTGCAAATTTACCACCTGAAAAAAGTTCCCAATTTACATGGAAAATCTGAGGGAAACAGTTGCAAATTTACCCCCAAAAAGTCCAAAATTAAAACAAAAATATGAGAAAAATATAGCAAATTAATGAGAAAAACCTTGCAAATTTACATGAAAAATATCAATTGCAATACTACACAGAGTGAAATATTTGTTGAATCAACCCACACTATATACCTTGTATCATTCATTAATACTCCCATACATGACATATTGTACTGAAGTATGGGGAAATACATATAAAACAAACATATATCCAGTCTTTATGCTTCAGAAGAGAGCTATTAGAATAATAAACAAAGCAGCTTACAGGGAACCAACAAACCCACTTTTTCTTAAATTAAAAGCTGTCTGTCATGCGCTGGCCCTCGCGAGCCAGCATAAGACGCACACAGTCACCAGTGAGTTTACAGTGAGTTTTATTACGGTGAAAAGTGAACAACACAAGATGCAGGGGCAATGACACATGAGTCTACACACTTCCGGAGGCGTAAGGCTAGACAGCTCACTTACGAGTCCATAGGAGGAGACAGTCATACACGGGCAAAGGTTGTTTAAATAATTAGCTACACAGGCTGCTGAAGCAAAGACACACAAAGGTCTACTTTCACCGGAAGGGGTAAGGCTAATAGCTCACTTACTGGTGCCGGAGAAGTGATGGTCAACAACAAGCAGACAAGGTAGATGATAGTCCAAGTCATCCGTAGCTCAGACGTATAACGACTGACACTGCTGCGTCATACCGTCGCCAGTGCTGGGCTCAAATAGCGAAACACTAACGACGGTAATGACACTCAGCTGGCCGACCGTTGACAGGCGGAAACCCCACCGAGCACCTTCACAATAAGAGCCCGGTGAGGCCAGAATACAGCCCGCAGCTGTCAAGGCCAGTAGCGAGACATAACTTTAACCCGAGCGCGATCAGAACCGGCGTTCAGGTCATAACAGTACCCTCCCTCCACGGGCGGACTCTGAACGCCCCAAGGAACCACCCTGCACCCCCCCGCCCCCCCCAGGGTGGGAGGTGGGAGGACAGGTGCGGAGGGAGAGAAACCAACCCCTGAACAAGACCATGACCAGACAAAAAAAACATACGAAACCAAAAAAAAAAATACATGAAAATACCTGGAAACAAAGAACAAAATCCTCATACAATAGCCCCTCAAGAAAGGAGGGGAGAACAAAACAAAGACAAGACTTAACCAAACTATGAATACAAAACACAAAAGGCAATATAGATTGCTTTACCTGACTTATGGCTTTCAACACACGAACAAAACAAAAAAAATACACACCAACACACAGGGAGCAATCTAAAATTGCTTAGCTTTGGCTATGACAATGACTATGGTTTTCCAAAAAAAACAAGAACAAGAGGCAATCAAAAATTGCTCCGAACTAGACAGTGACTAAGGCTGTGGCTTACAAAGAAGGAAAAAAAACAAGAGGCAATCAAAAATTGCTCAGACCTGACTAAGACTAAGGCTTACAAGAAAACAAGAGGCAATCTAAAAAACTGCTCAGACCTGACTAAGACTATGACTTTGAGAAACAACAAAAATCTCAAGACGTACTTAACATGACCAGGCCCCGTTTGGGCCCACAGATAGTCCCACAGTACATGATAATCAGGTGGCCTGCCCCAGTCCCATGCCCCCAGAAATAAGTCCTCTGGTGGCCGAACCAGGTCACCCCAAAACACACACAGTTTATTGGGTGGCCAACCCAAGACGCCGAATGCTCCAAGCAGTTCCTCAGATGGCCGACCCGTATCCCACAACCACCAGGACCGTGGAGGGATTGCATGCAGCCGCTCACCTGAACAGAACAAGACAGGGGAGCGCCAGACCGTCAAACAGAGCCCTCTCACGGACCCCAGCTGGTGGCTCCTGAGAGGGGGACAACCAAAACCTTGGGCCCCCTCGAATCCTGATTGGGTCACAGTCGCACCTGCGCTGGACCCCCACTGGACCTCGTCGGACCCCGATTGGGTCACAGCCACACCTGAGTCAGACCCCGACTGAACCTCGTCGGACCCCGATTGGGTAATCGCTGCACCCACGTTGGACCCCGACTGAGTCACCTCGGCCCACACACCGGACCCCGACTGGGTCAGGACTGCTCCGGCGACGACCTCCATCTCCGAACCTGGAACCCCCGGTCCCATGACCTTGACTGGCTCCGGACCGGTAATGCTGTGGAGGTGCTCAGAAAACAAGAGAGGACCGGGATCAGTTCCACCGGCAGCGCCAGAGCCCAGCGAGACGAGCTCGGGTGCAGCGGACGGCTGCCCCTCACTCACCTCCCCATGAGGCAGGCAAAAATGCTCTAACACACCATACAGGAAAACAAGAAAGAGCACTTGCCTGCACTCGGGCTCTGGAGCCGTCCAGGACTTCGCCGATCCAGGTTCAAGAAGCAGCTCGTTGTCGGGCTCCCATTCGGCTGTGTCGGGTTCCACAGCCGGCCTGATGGGCTCTGCAGCTGGATCCTCACACGCTGGCGTCCATGCCAATAACCTGTATGGCGTGGGGGCAGAGGACCCTGGACCTGCTGACTCGGACTGCATCCCTGAGGAACCCTGGGGACGCTCTCTCGTCGGCTCTGGCTCCTCACTGCAGTCCGTTCTTCTCTGTCCAGAGCGCGGCTGCAGGGCTGGGATATTGCCCAGAGCTGCAGGCCTCCCCCTCGTTCGATGGCGTGGGACTGATGCCGTGGACCGCTCCGCAGGAGGAGACACAGAGGCAGCAGGTTTAATAACAATGGCTACAGCTGGGGAAAGAAGCTCAGGGAGCTGCAAACCCCGAGCTTCACCCCCAGGAGTCAGACAAGACAGATCACTATGATCGTTAGGTAAGTGAACTTGAACTTGCCTGTCTCCCGGGGGGAGGATGGTATCAGCTGTAGCGGACATCGCTCCTTCCCTTGCTCGCTGGGTGGTAAAAACGGACCCATGGACGGAGCCCACCGGCACAGGACTCAGCTCACTCACAGCAGCCGGCTGGTTGAGGGGGTCATCCCGGCGGCCCGGAACTGGATCCGGAGCAGGAGCTTCCCGAGGATGCGCCCGGCCGCGGCGCCGACGCCTTCGCCGGCCCCCAGACGGTGCGAACTCCCAGAACGGATCGAGGAAAGGATCAGGATCCATGAGCAAAGAGCAGGAGTGCCTCTTCTCCTGCTTCATGCCGCGTTCCTCCTCCATCATCAGGTAAATCTCGCGTTGCGCAGCGATGTCCTCCCTCCTCGCGTCGACTTCCGGGTGGTCAGCGTAGCGGGGAGAGAGATGACAAAGTATATCCTCGGCGGCGTCCAGGTACCAGTGTATGTCGTGGTCATAGTCTAGCAGAGAAGCGGAGATGAGAAGCTCATCCACCACTTCCAGCACATCAGTCAGCTCGTGGCTCGGACTCCACACACGGTTCCTGCGCGATGGCATTCTTCACATACACGGTACCCAGACAGGAAAAAGCAAATGTCCAAAAACCTCAAACCCACTGGTGAATAGCGTCTCGGGTTGGCGTCACCGTAACGCTGTTTTGGCAGCAGTGTACTGTCATGCGCTGGCCCTCGCGAGCCAGCATAAGATGCACACAGTCACCAGTGAGTTTACAGTGAGTTTTATTACGGTGAAAAGTGAACAACACAAGATGCAGGGGCAATGACACATGAGTCTACACACTTCCGGAGGCGTAAGGCTAGACAGCTCACTTACGAGTCCATAGGAGGAGACAGTCATACACAGGCAAAGGTTGTTTAAATAATTAGCTACACAGGCTGCTGAAGCAAAGACACACAAAGGTCTACTTTCACCGGAAGGGGTAAGGCTAATAGCTCACTTACTGGTGCCGGAGAAGTGACGGTCAACAACAAGCAGACAAGGTAGATGATAGTCCAAGTCATCCGTAGCTCAGACGTATAACGACTGACACTGCTGCGTCATACCGTCGCCAGTGCTGGGCTTAAATACCGAAACACTAACGACAGTAATGACACTCAGCTGGCCGACCGTTGACAGGCGGAAACCCCACCGAGCACCTTCACAATAAGAGCCCGGTGAGGCCAGAATACAGCCCGCAGCTATCAAGGCCAGCAGCGAGACATAACTTTAACCCGAGCGCGATCAGAACCAGCGCTCGGGTCATAACACTCTCAAGTTGAAAGATCTGGTTGACTTTAAAACTGCAGTAATAATGTTTAAAGTGAAGAATCTATCACTGCCCGCAAATATCCAAAAGCTGTTCCAAATAAGGGAGAAATAATATCATTTCAGAGGAACATGTATACAGTATTTCAAAAACCTTCAGTGAGAACTACCACCAAGCAACACTGTGTTTCAGTGCAAGGAGTCAGATTATGGAACGATTTTGGACCTGAATTAAAATCATGTACAATGCTTGGATAATTTAAACAAAAACTAAAGGAAGAAATACTCCAAACATATTTACAAGATGACATGTAAAATCACATAAGGATTGTCATATCCAGTCTGTGTTGCGTTGTAGCTTAGTTTTTTGTCACATTTTGTCTTAGCTATGGTCTGAATTGTAATCGCTCTTGTTTTGTTTTTCTTTTGAATTCTTGGATGGAATATGGGTGGGCAATATAAGCTGCGGCTTCAGCCATCACCCATTTAGGATAACTTATGTTGAACTGTATAATCAGAGGAGTTATTGTCTAATTTGACCTTGTTGGATTTTCTTTCCCCCTTTGTTATATTATTCTGTTTCTTTTTAATCTGTACTTTTAATCTATCCGAAAAAAAGATTCATTCATTCAAAAAGTTGCAAATTAAAAAGAAAAATTTGCAAATTCACATGAAAAGGCTGAAAATTAATGAGAATAAAGTTGCAGATTGACATGAAGTATGGTGCGGATTAATGAGAAAAAAGTTGCAAATTTTCGAGAAAAAAGTTGCAAATAAACATGAAAAGTTTCAAATTAAGATAAGATAAGTTAAGATAAGATAAGCCTTTATTAGTCCCACAATGGGGAAATTCCAGGATTGCAACAGCACAGGGATAGCAACACTCAGAACTATAATTAAGAAGATACGGAAGATATAAATAAGAGCAGTGGATATACATACATACACATCAATATATAAATATATATACAAAGTGCGGAGCATTGTAACGAGATGGAATAAACAGCATAACCGTCTACTTAGTTATCCTACATAGTATGAATATGTACCCATACATATTGTCACCCTCCGTAGCGACCGATACTTAAAGAGAAAAAGTTTCAAATTAAAGAGAAAAACTTGCAAATTATCGAGAAAAAAGTTGCAAATTTGAGAAAATTAACAAAAAAGGATCAAATAAATGACATATTTACCAGACCCAGGGAACACACACACAGGCTCGAGTGAATACAATAATCTTTATTTGTTCAAAGTGAGTGTGTGAGTGCCTGTATGTGTTGTATGTGCAGAGTATGAAGTGGTATAGGATAGTGGTGACGTCGTGACCGGGGAAGAGCAGAACGCCGTTCAGCCTGGCAACCCTATAATAAATCAGAGCACAGATGTTAGCACAGTCCACCAATAAAGGAGCGTGGTAACGACTGGGGCTTACTTTGCAGGTGGGAGTTGGATACTCAGGTTGGCCCAGGGGCTGCAGCCAAGGAGACAGCGTTCTCGGCCCACACCAGGGAAGGGCAGGAGGCCCTGTTGGAGCGATGGAAGCTTGTACCACTGCCAAGAGGAGGAGAGTCCGCCACCGGAGAAATCCACCTGTGCACAGGGAAAGATGACTAAAAAGGTGAGTGGAAATCAGGCTTACATGAAGCGAAGAGATGATTCAGGTCAGGAGCGAAGAAGCCAGGAAGTTCGCCGTTTGACGGGAGACGTGATTCTGTTGGCAGGACGACAGACGGCTCCGTGCCAGATCCCAGGCAGAGCAGGCTATAAAGCCCGTGGGAGATTGGGAGCAGGTGTGCGTGCAGCTGTAGCAGGTAATGGCCCAGAGGGAGCCATGACACCCCCCCTGCCCCCGAGAGGTGCCTCCTGGCACCTGATCCAGCCTACCTGGGTGCGTCCGGTGGAAGTCCTTGATGAGGTGTTTGTCTAACACGAAAGACGGACATACCCAGGATCTCCACTCGGGACCATACCCCTTCCAGTCCACCAGGTACTGCAGACCGCGACCCCAGCGGCGGACGTCCAGGATGGCGTTGACCTTCCAAGCCGGGTCGCCATCAATCAACACCGGTGGAGGTGGAGTCTTGGGAGGGGGACAGAGAGGGCTGGAACAGAAGGGCTTCACCTGGGAGACATGGAACGAAGGACAGCTATGGAGGGAGGGGGGAGAGCCAGGTGCACAGCCACAGGGTTTACAATATGCACAATAGGGAAGGGGCCAATAAAGCGTTGGGCCAACTTCCTCTTTTCAGCATTCAGAGCAATATGCTGAGTTGACAACCAAACCCGCTGACCCACCTGGTATTGAGGAGCCGGTCTTCTGTGGTGGTTCGCGGTCCAGGAGTTGTGTTCGGCCGTGTGAAGAAGGGCCTGACAGTTAGCCGTCCAGAGCCGGCGACAGCGCCTCAGGTGGGCGTGGATGGATGGTACAGCCAAGTCCCTCTCCTCCTTTGGAAAAAGCGGAGGGTTGTAACCCAGAGAGGGCTTGAAGGGGGACATGCCAATCGCTGAGGACACGGTCAAGTTGTGGGCATACCCAGGGGAGATGGCTGCTCCAAGATGAGGGACTGGAGGCGATGACACAACGTAGGGCGGCCTCCAGCTCCTGATAGGCCCACTCACATTGCTTGTTGCTCTGTGGGTGATGACCGGAAGACAAGCTCACCGTTGCCCCCACTGCGTTGCAGAAAGCCCTCTAAACCCGGGACAGGAATTAGGGACCCCGATCGAAGACGATGTTGATGGGAATCCCATGAAGGCGCACCACGTGCTGCACCAGCAGGTCCGCCTTGTCCCGTGCCGTAGGGAGCTCCTGTAATGGAACAAAGTGGGCGGCCTTGGAAAAACGGTCCACGATGGTGAGAACAGTGGTGTAATGGTTGTGGGGGGAAGGCCAGTCACAAAGTCCAGGGCAATGTGGGACCAAGGCCTGCTGGGAACCGGCAAAGGGTGAAGGAGACCAGCAGGCGGAGAAAATGTTTTCACGGTGGCGCACTGAGGACAGGCACGGACATAGTTGATGACGTCCCTCCGAAGCGCCGGCCACCAGAACGACCTCTGAAGAATCTCCACCATGCGCATCACCGCTGGATGGCACGAAAACCTGGAGGAATGGGCCCAGTGGATCACCTCGCCCCGGACCGACGAGGGGACGAACAGCCGCTCCGCGGGTCCTCCACCCGGATCAGGCTCAGCCTCCTGCACCCTCAGGACCCTCTCCCTGATGCCCCACGAGAGGGCGCCAACGACACAAGAGGCAGGGAGAATGGTGTGCTCATGCCCTGCCGCCACATCCGAAGCGAACTGCCTGGAAAGGGCATCTGGTTTGGCGGTCTTAGCGCTGGGGTGATAAGTAATAGTGAAATTGAAATGCCCGAAGAACAGGGACAAACGGGCCTGACGGGCATTCAGACGCTTCGCAGTCCTCAGGTGTTCCAAATTCTTATGGTCAGTCCATACAATGAAGGGTTGAGCGGCCCCCTCCAACCAGTGACGCCACTCCTCCAGGGCAAGCTTCACCGCCAGGAGCTCCCTGTCACCGATGTCGTAATTCCTCTCCGCCGGGGACAGACGATGGGAGAAGAATGCGCAAGGACGGATCACCCCATCCACTGGGGAGCGCTGAGAGAGGACCGCCCCCACCCCAGAATCAGAAGCGTCCACCTCAACCAGGCACTGAAGAGAGGGATCCACCTGCGTCAGGACACGAGAGGACGAGAACTCCCTCTTGAGAGTGGTGAACGCCGCTGCAGCCTCCTCCGTCCACCGGAAAGCCACCTTGGGGGACGTGAGACGGGTCAAGGGAAGGGCGATCACGCTGTAATTAGGGACAAACCTACCGTAGAAATTGGCGAACCCCAGGAACTGCTGAAGTTGCTTCCTTGACGGAGGGTGGCAATCCATCACCGCCTTAACCTTGTCGGGGTCGGGAATAATATGGTTGTGAGATACGATGAAGCAGAGAAATGAGGTTGTGTTGGCATGGAACTCACACTTCTCGGCCTTCACGAACAACTTGTTTTCCAGGAGCTGTTGGAGGACCCATCTCACGTGGACCCGGTGTTCGTCTAATGACTGGGAGAAGATAAGGATGTCGTCCAGGTACACGAAGACAAACGACCCAAGGAAGTCCTGGAGAACGTCATTAATGAGGCGCTGGAAGACGGCCTGAGCGTTGGTAAACCCAAACGGCATCACGAGGTACTCGAAGTGACCGCTTGGGGTCTGGAACCCCGTCTTCCACTTGTCCCCCTCCCTGATCTGCACGAGATGGTAGGCATTGCAGAGGTCGAGCTTGGTGAACCAGGAGGCCCCCTGGAGGGAGTCGAACACCGTGTCCATGAGTGGGAGGGTATACTTGTCCTTCACGGTAATGTCATTAAGGGCCCTGAAGTCAATACATGGCTGCAGGGAGCCATTCTTCTTACCAACGAAGAAGAACCCCGCCAGACCCAGGGAACACACACACAGGCTTGAGTAAATACAATAATGTTTATTTGTTCAAAGTGAGTGTGTGAGTGTGTGTATGTGTTGTATGTGCAGAGTATGAGGTGATAAAGGATAGTGGTGATGTCGTGACCGGGGGAGAGCAGAACACCATTCAGCCTGGCAACCCTATAATAAATCAGAGCACAGATGTTAGCACAGTCCACCAATAAAGGAGCGTGGTAATGACTGGGGCTTACTTTGCAAGTGCAAGTTGGATGCTCAGGTTGGCCCAGGGGCTGCAGCCAAGGAGACAGCGTTCTCGGCCCACACCAGGGAAGGGCAGGACGCCCTGTTGGAGTGATGGAGTCTTGTACCGCCGCCAAGAGGAGGAGATTCCGCCGCCGGGGAAATCCACCTGTGCACAGGGGAAGATGACTAAAAAGGTGAGTGGAAATCAGGCTTACATGAAGGGAAGAGATGATTCAGGTCAGGAGCGAAGAAGCCAGGAAGTTCGCCGTTTGACGGGAGATGTGATTCTGTTGGCAGGACGACAGACGGCTCCGTGCCAGATCCCAGGCAGAGCAGGCTATAAATCCCGTAGGAGATTGGGAGCAGGTGTGCGCGCAGCTGTAGCAGGTAATGGCCCAGAGGGAGCCACGACAATAAATTGAAAATTTTCGAGAAAAAAGTCACAAATGTGTGAGAATAAGTTGCAAGTTTACAGTAAAAGTTGAAAATTTTTAAGAAAGTTCCAAATTTACAAAAAAATTGCACAAATTTATGACAAACGTCACTAATTTACAAGGAAAAAGCAACAAATTTATGAGGAAAAAGTTGCAGAATTACAGTAAAAAAGTGGCAGTTTTATGAGAACATTACAAAATTACAAGAAAAAACAAATTTGCAAGAAAAAAGTCACAATTTTACAAGAAAACAGACAAATTTATGAGAATAAAGTTGCAAATTTAGAAGAAAAAACATCACTAATTTATGATGAAAAAGTTGCATGTTTAGAGCAAAAAAGTTGAAAATTTATGAGAAAGTTTCAAATTTTCAGGAAAAAAAATATCAAATTTATAGGGAAAAACTCAAATTTAAAGGAAAATATCAAATTCATGAGAAAATAAGTTGAAAACAGGTAAAGTCCATGTGGGCAAACACAGATGGGACCAACATGGAACCCACAGACAAACCCACATGGGACCCATAAGACAGCCCAGGTGTATGGTTGCCAACCATCCCGGTTGGTATACAAACATACGAAGCATACATACGATTTTTCACAAACCCTCACCAACTATATCCACTACTGTTTTCAAAAATATTGAAATAGCGATATATTTTCATTCAGGATATATGAAGTATTCATTTTGCTCCCAGTAGATATGTTGATACTAGCTGCAGCTTTCCCAGTGTCTTCTGTCAGCAAGTTGACACATGGGCATTATAACAAAATTCTGAAATTTCTATATTTATTTTCCTTCAAGTATTAAACATGACATTGAATACCAGTTTTTTAAAGGTATTATCAAGGTAAAAAATCCCAGTATGATGACAACACTAATGACCACAACATTGTGGCACCGAGCAACAGTTAAAACCCTCGGTCCCTAATTTGGCTGTGGGAAAGTTGGCAGCCCTACCCAGTGTAGCCTTTGTTGAGGCCCACATGGACATTCTAGCTGGTACTGAGTCCATCAGTGATGGGACCCATCAGAGGAGTGGTGCGTCACTTGCACGGCCCGCCAGCCTCACACTGAGAACCAGTCAACATGAGGAGCAAGGAGGAGAAGTGTTTGAAGAACGGCTCATTTCCCTAAAGAGGGAGGAGGTGGAACCCCCCCCCCCCCCGGCACCGGCGGGAGTGACGTCACCGGGGCTTTACAAGAGCCTCGGTAGACGGGACGGAACCAGAACCCACGGAGAACTGCCGCAGATCGACTCGGTGATGAAGATGCTCTCCTCCAGCAGCCTCCGCTGCCTCCTGCTGCTCCTCGCAGCCCTCACCGCCTCCATCAGCTGCTCCCCCGCCGCCCAGAGAGACTCCAAACTCCGCCTGCTGCTCCAGCGGAACCCGCAGCTGAGCTCCACACAGGTCCGGCTCCAAACACAGTTTATAAAGCGCCAGAATTATTATGAGAAAAGTCAGTGATTTGCTTTCAATATCAGTAACGTACAAAACTGTTTTAAAGTCTAGTTATGAAGATTTTTTTAAATAATAAAATGTTTAGAATTCCTGAGCTTCAGAAAACGTTTAAATTCTGTCTCATCTGTGTCAAAGTTTGAATTTAGAGTAATTTGTCCCGTTTTACTTCAAGGAAAAATGTTTTGGGTTTTTTTGTTTTCTTTATCAAAAAAATGTAGATTTACAAATGGTTTTTTTTCTAATTTAGAAGACTAAAAGTTAAATCTGTTATTTAAATAAATGTTATAAATTTAGAAAAATGGGGAAAGAGGTCTGTTACTGACAAACCAAAGGTAGCAGAAATGACTGTGTACTTTCAGTGAAGACAGTGGTGTAAAACACTGTTTAGCCTGTTTTTTTTTTGTTTTTTTTAACAAATAAAAGTACTTTGTTGTTACATATTAGTACATATAATTTTCCTGTATTTACCATGGAGATTATCTGTAATAACCATATAAAAACTTTGCAGTTTCCACGTTTGAGACAAGTTTAATTGTTCAGATTAACCTTAAGTCTAACTAGTCCAAAATTACCCAGAACATCCTGGGTTCTAATTTCATAACTCCCTCAAAATTACCTGCAGGGTTCCATGTGTTCTCCAGGTGTTTTGCAAATTATTACCCTGACGTTACCTGTTACATACAGTTTGTTTTTTGACATAAATGGACAAATAGATATTTTACTGTATATCAATGTGAACAATACTGGGAGATTCAAGTGATGTAACCAAACAATTAAAACTGAAGAAAAGACTTTTAAACATTTTCTGTAAAATATAATTATTAAAAATAAAGTGAAGAATAAATTAGGACACCCCCCACACATTTATTCCCACTTTAAATGGCTAAAATAAAAATAATAATAAAAAAAAACATCAGGCATCAATTTGTGAACATTTCTTAATAATAACAAAGAATAATCAAGATAAATAAATAAAGATAATCTAATAAAGAAATATCTGTCTGTCTGTTTCTCACATATCTCTTGAACCGTTCATCCGGCTGACTTAAGATGTGGCGTTGTTCTTATCTGCAGATGGAGAACGAGGCCCTGGAAGACGACAACTTCCCACTGGCCAAATGGGAGCCCGAAGAGGCCCACATGGACCCGGGGTGGGCCGCCAACATCGCACCGCAGTTCGACGAGCCAGAGAAGAAAAAGACGGGAAAAAAATCCTACTGCATTCACTTCTTCTGGAAGACCTATTTCCCCTGCTGAGGGAACAGAGATGTCGCTGTCCGTCCTCCTCCTCCTGCCGTGGTCAGACTGTCACTGATCCGTTTGGACGAGCTGTTCGTTTCCTCTGAGCTGATTCTGTCTGAATGTAAACTTGATGGAATAAAATCTGTTTGAGACAAAAGCTGGGTCCTGTGATGATGATGATGATGGTAATGATGATGATGAGGGTAAATAAAAATGTTTATCAGGGTGCATTCAATTCACTTCAATTCAGTTTTATTTATACTGCACCACATCACAACAGAAGCCGTCTCGTGGTGCCACAGTGCAGAAAAAAACCACACAGTCTCAGAAAAACCCAGCAATCAGATGATCCCCTATGAGCAAGCACTAAGCGACAGTGGAGAGGAAAAACTCCTATTTGGCAGGAAGAAACCTCTAGCAGAACCAGGCTCAGGGGGGGGCAGTCATCTGCTGCAACTGGCTGGGGGTGAGGGGATAGGGAGGATGGAGATGCCAAGTACATTATTGGAGGTCAACCAGCAGTATGGATCAAATAACAGAACAAAAGTGGGGTTAAGAGACACAAAATCCCTCCTTAAACGTAAGCTATATTAAAAAGGGAGGATTTTACCCTGTTCTTAAAAACAGAGACCGAGTCTGACTCCTGGATCCAGAGTGGTAACTGGTTCCAGAGAGAAGGAGCTTGGTAGCAGAAGGCTCTGCCTCCCACTGTACTTTTGGAGATTCTGGGCACCACAAGTAAGGCAGCATTTTGGGAGCGTAATGCTCAGAATCAGAATCAGAATCAGGTTTATTGCCATTGTTCATGTAGTACACAAACTAGGAATTTGTCTCGGTACAATGCTGCAACATTAAACATGATAAGATAAGAGAAATAAACTATACATGTAATAAAGTGTAGGATAAGATTAAGTGATACTGGTCAACAGTTAAAATATATATTAGCCAGCAGCAGATACTGTGGAGAACTATATAGTGCAGTCGGTAATGCAGGAAGAAAACAGTGATGATTGACATGAGTCTGGTTGAGTTGCTGTACATGGTGCACGAGAGTCACTTAGTGTTCAGCAGTCTAATGGCAGAGGGGAAGAAGCTGTTCATGTGACGGGAGGTTTTAGTCTGGATGGACCGAAGTCTTCTACCAGAGGGGAGGGGGGCAAACAGTACGTGACCAGGGTGTGAGGGATCGGCTATGATCCGGCCAGCACGCCTCCGGGTCCTGGAGATGTACAGATCCTGGAGAGATGGGAGCTTGCAGCCGATCACCTTCTCAGCAGTGCGCACGACGCGCTGCAGCCTTAGTCTGTCCCTGGCAGTGGCTCCTGCGTACCACACGGTTATGGAGGTGGTGAGGATGGACTCGATGATGGCTGTGTAGAACTGCACTAACATCTTGGTGGGTAGCTTGAGCTTCCTCAGCTGCCGCAGGAAGAACATCCTCTGCTGGGCTTTTTTGATGAGTGAGCTGATGGTCAGCTCCCATTTGAGGTCCCTGGTGATGGTAGTGCCTAGGAAGCGGAAGGAATCAGCAGTGGTGATGGGAGAGCCTGAGAGGGTGAGGGGGGGCAGAGGAGTAGTGACTTTCCTGAAGTCTACAATCATCTCCACTGTCTTCAGAGCGTTCAGCTGCAGGTTGTTATTGCTGCACCAGGACGCCAGCTGGGCCACCTCTCTCCTGTAGGCGGACTCGTCGCCGTTGGAGATGAGCCCGATGAGGGTGGTGTCGTCCGCAAACTTGATCAACTTGACAGAGTGGTGGCTGGAGGTGCAGGAGTTGGTGTAAAGGGAGAAGAGTAGGGGGGAAAGTACACAGCCCTGGGGTGATCCGGTGCTGATGCTAGTATAGTCTGAGACAGTCTTTCCCAGCCGCACATGCTGCCTCCGGTCCGTCAGGAAGTCGATGATCCACCTGCAGAGGGAGTCAGGCACGTTGAGCAGGGACAGCTTGTCCCGGAGCAGAGCGGGGCGGATGGTGTTGAATGCGGAGCTGAAGTCCACAAACAGGATCCTGGCGTAGGTTCCCGGGGAGTCCAGGTGCTGCAGGATGGAGTGGAGGGCCAGGTTGACTGCATCGTCTACAGACCTGTTGGCTCGGTAGGCAAACTGCAGCGGGTCCAGGAGAGGGGTGGTGATGGACTTGAGGTGGGACAGGACCAGGCGCTCAAAGGACTTCATGACTACAGAGGTGAGCGCTACAGGTCTGTAGTCATTAAGTCCAGTGATCCGTGGCTTCTTGGGGACAGGGATGATGGTGGAGGATTTGAGGCAGGATGGCACGTGGCATAACTTAAGGGAGGTGTTAAAAATGTCTGTGAATACAGGAGCCAGCTGTTTCGCACAGAGTCTCAGGGTGGAGGGAGACACGCCGTCTGGGCCGGGGGCCTTGCGCGGGTTCAGTCTGGAGAACTGTTTGAGCACATCCTGCTCACTGATGATAAGGGGAGGGGGGGAGGAGGGGGGGTGCCTTAAATGAAGTAGGGAATGTGGAGGCTGTGGAGCTGGAGGGAGGGGGGGAGTTGGACACAGATGACGAGGTGTCAAAACGGGCATAGTGTTGGGACAGTCTCTGACAAAGGGCTTTGTCATCCTGACCTTTAGGAGCCTTAGGTCGATAGTTGGTGATCTGCCTCAGTCCTCTCCACACGGAAGCCGAATCATTAGCAGTGAACTGCTGCTGGAGTCTCTCTGAGTACACAGATTTAGCCCTCTTCAGCTCTCTGTTAAACCGGTATTTAACCTCCCTGTAGCAGTCCCTGTCTCCACTTTTCAGCGCTGCTTCCTTCTCCTTCCTGATCTGTCTGAGCTTAGCTGTGAACCAGGGTTTGTCATTAGAGTAACTCACCCTGGTGCGTGATGGAAGAATGTTCTCTTCACAAAAGTGGATATATGAGTTCACAGTGTCCGTGTACTCATCCAGATCATGCGTGGCTCCTTTAAGCATGCCCCAGTCAGATATTTCCATGCACGTTTCCAGCTTCTCCTCAGCATCACTGGTCCGTATCTTCGTAGTGCTCACAACAGGTTTAGTGAGCTTCAATCTCTGTCTGTATGTGGGAATGAGGTGAACCATCACGTGATCAGATAATCCCAGCGCAGCTCGAGGGACAGCGCGATATGCGTCTTTCACTGTGGTGTAACAGTGATCCAGTGTGTTTAATCCTCTGGTGGGGCATTTAATAAACTGTTTGTAGCGGGGGAGATCGTGGCTCAGATTGCACTGATTAAAGTCGCCAGCCACAATAATCAGCGAGTCTGGAAAACTCCAATGCTCTATTAGGATGGTAAGGTAATATCAAATCTTTTATATATTGGGGGCCTGATTGTTAACAGCCTTGAAAGTAAGAAGAAGGATTTTAAAATTGATTCTAAATTCTGTGGGAAGCTAATGGAGGGAGGACAGAACCGGGGAGATATGATCTCTTTTTCTAGAACCAGTTAAAACTCTAGCAGCAGCATTTTGAATCAATTGATTTTTTAAGGATACTTTAGGACAACCAGATAATAGCAAATTACAATAATCTAATCGAGAGCTGACAAAGGCGTGAATCAGTTTCTCAGCATCATTCAGAGACAAGATGCTCCTTATCTTGGCAATATTGCGCAGATGATAGAAGGCAGTCTTAGAAACAGTTTTAATATGTGAATTAAAGGACAAATCTTGATCAAAAATAACACCAAGGTTCCTCACAGAACTGTTCAGAGTGAGAGTGGCGGCATCTAAATTAAGGGCATAATTTGAAAAGGAATTTCTAAGATGTTTTGGGCCAACAAGAATGACTTCAGTCTTATCAGAGTTTAACAGTAAAAAATTACAAGTAATCCAAGCTTTGATGTCCTTAAGACAGGCATCTAACTTGGCTAATTGATTACAATCATCGGGCTTCATTGACAGGTATAGTTGTGTGTCACCTGTGTAACAGTGAAAATGTATACAGTGCTTCCTGATGATATTTCCTAACGGGAGCATATATAAACTAAAAAGAGTAGGGCCCAACACAGATCCCTGTGGAACTCCGTGACTGAGCTTAGAGTTGGAAGAAAATTCATCATTGATATGAACAAACTGAAATCTATCGGACAAATAAGATCTAAAGAAGATAGAAGTCATTCTATGACACGGTGGTGGCATCAGCCATCACTTTTGGAGTGGTCTGCTGGGGCAGTGGCATTACAGCAGCCGATAGGAAGAGACTGAACAAAATGATCAAGAAAGCTAGCTCTGTCCTGGGGCAGCGCCTTGACCCAGTGGAGGAGATGGGAGAGAGAAGGATGGTGGCTAAACTGTCATCTCTGCTGGAGTCCGAGTTCCACCCTATGCAGGACATACTGAATGCACTGAGGAGCTCATTTAGCAGCAGACTACATCATCCTAGGTGCACAACCGAGAGGTTTCGCAGGTCCTTCCTACCTACGGCTGTCAGACTGTACAACCTAAACAGGGCTGCTCGCAAAGATAGCAAAGAGACGTGACAACCTAATAGTATTGAATGCAAAAGACGCAATAGACTTACACAATGGTCCCCTCCGGTATACAACTAGGAAAATACTGGTCGCTATGGAGGGTGAGAATATGTATGGGTACATAATCATACCATGTAGGATAACTAAGTAGACGGTTGTGCTGTTTCATTCCATCTAGCTACAATGCTCCGCACTGTGTGTGTTTATATATTTACATATTTATTCCATCTAGCAACAATGCTCCACACTGTGTGTGTTTATATATTTACATATTTATTCCATCTAGCAACAATGCTCCACACTCTGTGTTTATATATTTACATATTCATCCCATCTAGCTACAATACTCCGCACTGTATTTATATACTCATATATTTATTCCATCTAGCTACAATGCTCCGCACTGTGTTTATATATTTATATATTTATTCCATCTAGCTACAATGCTCTGCACTGTGTGTCTATATATATATATATATATATATATATATATATTTATATTTATATGTACATATGTATACTCGCTGCTCTAGTTTTTCTCTTGCCTTCTGATTGTTGCTCTGAGTGTTGCTATCCCTGTGCTGTTACAATCCTGGAATTTCCCCATTGTGGGACTAATAAAGGCTTATCTTATCTTATCTTATCTTAAACCACTGCAACGGAGTTCCACTCAGTCCAACAAAGTGTTCTAATCTATCAAGTAGAATGGCATGATCAATAGTGTCAAAGGCTGCAGTGAGATCTAAAAGAACAAGAACAGAGGCAAGTCCATTATCAGATGCAATCAGGAGGTCATTAGTGAACTTCACTAAGGCAGTTTCAGTGCTGTGATGAGCTCTGAACCCAGACTGAAACACCTCAAACAAACCAACTCCCTGCAAATGGTCAGATAATTGTGCAGCAACAACTCTTTCCAAGATTGTTGAAATGAAAGGCAAATTAGAGATTGGTCGATAATTGGCCAAAACTCCTGGATCGAGCGTCGTTTTTTTGAGTAAGGGTTTAATTACAGCAGTTTTAAAAACCAGTGGTACATAACCCAGAGTTAAAGAAGAATTAATTGTAAGAAGAATACGGCTACCAATAATTGGGAAGATAATTTTAAATAAACTGGAAGGAATAGGGTCCAAAAGGCAAGATGAAGACTTAGATGAGGAAATTATTTTATCCAACTCTAAGAGGTCGATTGGAGTAAACTTATCTAAGCAGATATCAATTGAGGGAGTTGTAGTGGTTAATGTACTTGAGTTTACAATAGGAAGAATCTGACTGATTTCATCTCTAATAGATAAAATTTTAAGATTGAAAAAGTTCAGAAAGTCCTGACTAGAAAGCTCAGGGGGGATGCGAGGATTGACCGAGTCCTGGCTCTTTGTAAGCCTGGCTATAGTGTTGAAGAGAAACCTGGGGTTTTCTTGTTTGCTTCTATTAATGGAGAATAATAGCTTGATCTAGCTTTTCTAAGAGATTTTTTATAGATTAAGAAATGATTTTTCCACGCTAAGTAGAATTCATCTGAATTAGTTGAACGCCATTTCCTTTCCAGTTGACGAGTTTTCTGTTTTAAGCCACGAGTTTCTAAGTTAAACCAAGGGGTTAGAAATCTCTGGTTAGACTTTTTCTTTTTTAAAGGGGCTACCAAATCTAGAGTCCGATGCAGAGAGGCAGTAACACCATCAACCATGCTATCAATCACGAATGGAGCAGACTCTCCATCATTTATTTCTGTTGTTTCTGTTGTGTTGACCCATGGCATAGAGGAGACAATCTGCAAAAATTTGGCAACAACGTCATCAGAAAGACATCTGCTGTAGTAGTATTTTTCTTTAGGAAACAAGTAATCAGGGATAATGAAATCAAAAATTAACAGACAATGGTCAGACAGTACAGGATTATGAGGGGACACTTCCAGATTTTTGATATCTATACCATAAGTCAAAACAAGGTCCAATGTATGGTGGAAATAATGGGTAGAATTTTTTACTTTCTGGGAAAACCCCATTGAGTCTAAAATTGAATTGAACACCTTATTAAGACAGTCACTCTCAACATCAACATATACTGTATATTAAAGTCCCCTACAACAATTATTCTATCGGATTTCAGCGCTAAATCAGCTAAAAATTCAGCAAATTCCGATAGAAACTCTGAATAGGCCGAGGGAGGACAATAAACTATGGCAAAGAGAATTGGGTTCAAGCCAAGATTGCCAACAGGCCCCACACTGAGGACCAAACCTTAAAACATAATTTTTGCTTAACATTAACTAGTAATTTAGAATGGAGACTTGCCACCACTCCACCACCACGACCAGAACCTCTGGGGTTATGACAGTTTAAATACCCAGAGGGCGTTGATTCATTCACACCAACAAAATCATCTTGCCCAAGCCAGGACTCTGTGAGGGATAGTAGATCGATCTGATGATCGATTAATAGATCATGAACCAGAAGAGACTTAGAAGATAGAGACCTAATGTTTAATAGACCACATTTAATTTTTAAATTTTGGGGAGGAACAGAAGCCAATTTATTAATTTTAGGGACTTGAGGCTGGATTTGAATTTTACCAACATTTTGTTTAATCAATTTGGGATGTTTATGCATTCTATTTTTTTTTTTTTTACTTTTTTATTAACTTTAGAGGGAGCAGAAAAAGGTTCTCTAAGGGAGGAGACGGGGCAAAGTTGAAAGGTGGTGGAAGAGGAGGAGCTGCAGAAGTGCGTGTGCTTTCAGGTTGTGTTGTATTTGTCCTGGGTTACAATATTTAGGGCAACAGGAGACAGAATCAATCTCTTTAGGATTATAAATCAAAGGCTGATCCAAATGGTAAAGACAACCTGAATTAATGGGATCGATACAATAAGTGGGAACAGAAACAAAACAGGGCAGTTTGGCAAACCCAGAAGCTTCAGAGCGAGTAAACACACCAAGTCCCACTCACTGTACCAAAAAGCACCAAATGGAATAGAAAAGATTGTCTCTTAAAACACGTGCACCAAGTCTATTTGGGTGGATGCCATCAGGCCTCATAAGTAATGGGCGGTTCCAAAATAAGTTAAAATTGTCAACAAAACCAATGTTAAAAATAGGACAAGTAAAACACAGCCAAGAATTAAGACTGAGAGTTCTGCTAAAATGATTGCAGGTGCCAAAGGCCCAGAGATGAGCCCACGTCTGCCTCAGTTAATAAGAGTGGACAGAAGGCTCCTGAAGTCACTTTTTAAAATCTTCGACACTTCATCTGGGATGTTATTGCATCCCACATGCACAACGACAGTTTGTAAGTGGGGGAATTCATTTAGCAGGTCAGGGATAAGAGCCTCAATGTCAGAGACTCTAGCCCCGGGAAAAAATCGAGTGATGCAGTACCTGCTTCTGACGTTCCTCACGATCGAGTCACCAATTACCAGCGTCGTCTGGGGGGGGGGGGGGGGGTTGTCGGTGGATTCTGACGTGGAGAGTAATTTTGAAGAGGGTGATGTTGTTGTTGCTAAGGCGGGGTGATGCGTTCTTTTCTATCTGGAGCTGGTGTGTAATTTGACACACCCAGAGTGGTCTTTATCCGGGGTTTGCAGACACGAGCCGCCGCTGAAGGAGAGGAGGGAGGACGAGGGGCATCCACGGGCGGACGGCCAGCGTTCAGGTGGAGAAAATCCTCCAGGGAAAGGATATCAAATCTGTTTTCCAAGGACACGGGAAGAGAAGAGGCGCAGCCCATTCTTGTCGATCGAAGATGGTTGTTAGCTAGTCGAACCAAGGTCCAGGGCGCGCATGGAGGATGAGAGGGACCAACCAAAGCTTTGTGTTTAGCCCAGAGATGAAACCAGTGTTTGTTGCTGAGGTCATGGACGTCTGCAGAGGCTGGAGCAGGAGTAGAGGTAGATGGAGATGCGCTGAGCTCACCCAAGTAAGTAGCAGTCTCTGCCAGCTGCGAGTCGGTAGCCGGAGCCGATGATCGCCCGAGAATGATGGTGTCGAAGTGATCTTCGGCCTCCCGAATCTGATAAAGGTTGGAGAGCCTCGTTTCCAACTCAGAGACCTTACTGAGGAGAAATAAACAGTGGGTACATGTCGGAGAAGGAGCCATGGCGTTCCAGGCGCTGAGATGGATAGCCCACCAGCTAGCCAAAAACAGCTAAAATAGCTAAAAACAAGTTAGCTGAAAGTTAGCTAAAAACAGCTAAAAAGCTAAAAGCAGGCTAGCAGGAAGCCTAGCCCGGTAAAAAGTAGCCCAGCTGGGGATCGGACCTACTCGCGCGTCCGAACAGACTTTTAGGCGAGGCCAATACCAAGCTAACAATAAACAAAGACTAGTAACAACAAACAGAGATAAAAAAAAAAGAAAAAATTAAAAATGAAATTGATAAAAACAATCAATAAAAACAAACAAAAGCAGAAAAAATAGTACTCTGATGCGATGAGTGTGCACAGTGAAGAGCTGCAGCTTTTACTGGAGGTGATTAAAGTGAGGGAAGGGGGATGTTTGGAAATAAAACGTCTAATGATGGTTAATCAATCAATCAATCAATCAAAACTTTATTTATATAGCCCTTTATATTAGGCAGGGACTGTCTTCCCCCTCCTTCGACCCCCACCAGTTCGCCTACAGGGAGAACCGGTCTATGGAAGACACAATCAACACCACACTCCACAGAGCGCTGAAACACCTGGAGAACCCAAGGAGCTACGTGAGGATTCTCTATGTGAGGGTGGTGCAGGACATGTACGAGGACAGTGAGACTGGTGAAGTGTGCTGTAGGAGTTACTGGTTGATTCAAGGTGGGGGTGGAATTACATGAGGGATCGGCTCTGACCCCCTTCTTGTTTGCCATGGTGATGGACAAGCAGACAGATGAGGTCAGGCAGGAGTCTCCGTGGACCATGATGTTTGCAGACAACATTGTGATCTGCAGTGAGTGTAGGGAGCAGGTGGAAGAGAACCTGGAGAGGTGGAGGTATGCTCTGGAGAGAAGCGGCGTGAAAGTCAGTAGAAGCAAGACAGAATACATGGGTGTGAATGAGAGGGAGGCAGGTGTAATGGTGAAGATGGAAGGAGTAGTGGTAGTGAGAGTAGATGAGTTTAAATACCTGTGGTCAACCATCCAAAGCAATGGAAAATACACAAGAGAGGTGAAGAGAGTGCAGGCAGGGTGAAATGGGTGGAGGCGTCTATCAGGGGTGATATGTGTCAGAAGGATAGCAACAAGAGTGAAAGGGAAAATTTGTAAGATGTTAGTGAGACCTGCTATGGTGTTTGGTTTGGAGATGGTGGCACTGACAAAAAGACAGGAGGTAGAGCTGTAGGTGGCGGAGTTGAAGATGCTAAGATTTTCATTGGGAGTGACTAGGAGGGACAGGATTAGAAATGAGTATATCAGAAGGACAGCTCAGGTTGAGCGGTTTGGAGACAAAGTAAGAGAGGCAAGGCTGAGATGGTTTGGACATGTGCAGAGGAGGGATAGTGGAGATATTGGACAAAGGATTTTGAAGATGGAGCTTCCAGGCAGGAGGAAAAGAGAAAGACAAGAGAGAAGATTCACAGATGTAGCGAAGGAAGACATGGAGAGGGTTGGTGCTAGAGAGGAAGATGCAAGGGACAGGGTGAGATGGAGACAGATGATCCACTGTGGTGACTCCTAAAGATAGTAGCCGCAAGAAGGAGAAGAAGAAGAAGAAGAAGAAGAAGAAGAAGAAGAAGAAGAAGAAGAAGAAGAAGAAGAAGAAGAAGAAGAAGAAGAAGAAGAAGAAGAAGAAGAAGAAGAAGAAGAAGAAGAAGAAGAAGAAGAAGAAGAAGAAGAAGAAGAAGAAGAAGAAGAAGAAGAAGAAGAAGAAGAAGAAGAAGAAGAAGAAGGGAGTGATGTGAGATCTCTTGTTAACTTTTGTTAAAAGCCTTGCAGCACCGTTTTGAACCATCTGAAGCTGATTTAAGGAAGTTTTGTTAAGAATATTAAAAAGTGAATTACAGTAGTCTAAAGGATAAGTAATAAAAGCATTAATAACCATTTCCAACTCAGCCACAGATGCCATGCCTCTCAGTTTGGCAATGTCTTTTAGCTGAAAAAAGCAGAGCTAGTCAGCTGATTTACATGAGCAGCTAGTGATAAAGCCAGTTTCGGAAGCCTGGGATCAGACTGCCATGGTCTCTGCCTTTAACTGCAACCTGATCCACATAGCACCGGACCCCCATGGTCCCTCCTGCAGGTGGTGAGCCCACTGGAGGGCGGACCCATGTAACTCCTTCGGGCTGAGCCCGGCCGGGTCCCATGGGCAGAAACTCGGCCACAGGCGGTAGCCATCAAGCCCTTCTCCCAGGCCTGGCTCCAGGGTGGGGCACCAGTAACCCCATACCAGGTGGGGTACATTGAATCCTTGTTCGAGCATTCATCATGAGAGTCTGGTGGATCGTTATGAGTCTGGCTCTTTACCCAGGACCAGTTTATCTTGGGTGACCCTACCAGAGGCAAATTGCCTCAGACAACATAGCTCCTGGGATCACTAGGGCACACAAACCCCCCACCACGATAAGGTGATGATCCAGGGTGACAGGGTGACAATCCAAGGTGACATTCGGCCACTGGTCGAACCTTGGATTCAGGAGGAGCTATGTGGTTTTCATCCACATCAGACATCAGGCACATCAGACCAACTCTTTACCCTTTCCAGAATCCTCGAGGGTTCGTGGGAATTTGCCCAACCAGTTTACATGGGTTTTGTGGACTTGGAGAAGGCATTTGACCGCGTCCGTCATGGTTTTTTGTGGGGGGTGCTTCAGGAGTATGGGGTATTGGGCTTGTTGTTATGAGCTATCCGGTCTCTATACGAACATTGTGAGAGTTTGGTTCGTATTGCCAACATTCGGTCGGACTCATTCCCACTGAGAGTTGGACTCCGCCAGGGCTGCCCTTAGTCACCAATCCTGCTCATAATTTTTATGGACAGGATTTCTAGGTGCAGCCAGGGAACAGAGGGTGTCATGCTTGGTGTCCACAGGATCTCATCTCTGTTGTTTGCAAATGATGTTGTCTTGCTAGCTTCATCCAGCAATGATCTACAGATCTTACTGGGATGGTTTGCGCTGAGTGTGAAGCATCTTGGATGAGAATCAGCACCTCAAAGTCTGAGTCCATGGTCCTCAGCCGGAAAAAGGTGGCTTGTCCTCTCAGGGTTGGGAGCAAGCTCCTACCTCAAGAGGAGGAGTTTAAGTATCTCGCGGTCTTATTCACGAGTGAGGGGAGAATGGAGCGAGAGATTGACAGATGGATCGGAGTAGCATCTGCAGTGATGCGGATGTTGTACCGGTCCATTGTGGTGAAGGGGTAGCTGAGCTCTAAGGCAAAGCTGTCGATTTACCAGTCAATCTACATTCCTACCCTCACCTATGGTCACAAGCTTTGGGTAATGACTGAAAGAATGAGATTGCAGATACAAGCGGCTGAAATAAGCTTTCTTTGTAGGATTGCTGGACTCAACCTGAGAGACAGGGTGAGGACTTCAGTCATCCGGAAGAGGCTCAGAGTAGAACCGCTGCTCCTCCACATTGAAAGGAGCCAGTTGAGTTTGTTTGAGCATCTTATCAGGATGCTTCCGAGTCGCCTCCCACTTGAGGTGTTTCAGGCACGTCCCACTGGGAGGAGACCCCGGGGCAGACTCAGGACTCACTGGAGAGACTTCATCTCTCAGCTGGTCTGGGAATGCCTTGGTATCCTCTTTGAAGTGCTGGAGCAGGTTGCTGGGAAGAGGGAAGTCTGGGCTTCTCTGCTTGAACTGCTGCCTCCGTGACCCGGACCTCCGGAAAAGCAGTAGAAGATGGATGGATGGATGGATGGATGGATGGCACTAGGGTTAAAGAGCTGTCAAGAACTACTCCAAGAACTACTCCAACTACTCTCACACTGTGCGTCCTAGGAGGCACTGAAAAAAAAAAAACACCTGCATTTCCGTTCTTCAAATCAAATCAAATCAAATCAAACTTTATTGTCATATTGCTGTACATACAACTGTAGTGCAGGCAAGATGAAATTGCGTTTCTCTCGGCATCCATATAAATAGAAGCAGCATGATTTAAGACAGACTCCCACATAGCTCCACCCCCCACCCCCACCCCCCCATCCATTCACACATCCCTGAGACATACTTGGGGGGAAAAAAACTAACTAACTATAATATACAAATAATATACAAAATGTCCGTAGGTGCAGTAGTGTGTATGAGAGATTCCGGGTCAACTGTTCAGCATCCTGACAGCTTGTGGCAGGAAGCTGTTGATCAGTCTGGTGGTTCTGCCTCTGATGCTCCGGAATAGTTTACCAGATGGAAGAAGTTCAAAGTGTTTATGCAGAGGGTGAGAACGGTCCTTGACAATGTTCAGTGCCCTGCTCCTACAACGGTTCTGAAAAAGTTCTTGGACAGAGGGGAGGGAGACTCCAATTACCCTCTCAGCTCCCTTGACTATCCTCTGCAGGGCTTTTTTGTCTGACATACTGCAGCTGGAGTACCATGTAGCAATGCAGTACGTCAAAACACTCTCCACCACACCTCTGTAGAAGGTCCTGAGGATGCAGATGGGGAGAGAGGCCTGTTTGAGTTTCCTCAAGAAGTGCAGTCTCTGCTGAGCCCGCTTCCTGATCTCCAAGGAATTCTTGCTCCAGGTCAGGTCCTGCGAGATCTGCACTCCGAGGAACTTGATGTTCTCTACTCTCTCCACTAAACAGCCGCCGATGCTGAGGGGGACGTGCTCAGGCTGTGGCCGCCGGAAGTCGATAATCATCTCCTTTGTTTTGTCCACGTTGAGCACCAGATTGTTCTCCCTGCCCCAGCCCTCCAGGTCTCTCACTTCTTCCCTGTACATTGATTCCTCATCCCTCTGAATAAGTCCCACCACCGTGGTGTCGTCTGCAAACTTAATAATCTTGTTCCCCTCATGTCTGGATACACAGTCACGTGTTAGAAGTGTAAACAACAGTGGACTGAGTACACAGCCTTGAGGGGATCCGGTGCTCAGCGTGACAGAGTTGGAGATGTTGTTTCCAACCCGGACAGACTGAGGTCTCTCAGTCAGGAAATCCAGGATCCAGAGACATGTGGCGGTGTTCAGACCGAGAAGGAGTAATTGCTCCATCAGTCTCTGGAAAATAATGGTGTTGAATGCTGAACTGAAATCAATGTACAGGAGTCTGGCGTAGGTGTCTTTCTGGTCCAGGTGGGTGATGACAGAGTGTAGGGTGGTGACTATAGCATCCTCCGTGGAGCGGTTTGAACGATATGCAAACTGGAGCGGGTCGTGTGATGCAGGGAGGCAGGCTGTAATGTGTGGTTTGACAAGCCGTTCAAAACACTTCATCACAATTGGTGTCAGTGCAACAGGTCGATAGTCATTCAAACAGGACACAACTGGTTTCTTTGCCACCGGTACAATAATAGAGGTCTTGAAGCATCTGGGAACGATGGCCTGACTCAGGGAGATGTTATAAATGTCAGTCAGGACATCCGCCAACTCGCTCGTGCAGTGTCGGAGCACACATCCCGGAATGTTGTCTGGACCTGCAGCTTTGCGTGGGTTGACTCTGGTTAGGGTCCTCCGTGTGTCCGCTGTGTTGATGGTAAAAGCTGGTCCGACTGATGGTGGGGGTGGGCCAGCCCTCCCTCTGATTGTTGAGTTTGATGCTTCAAAACGTGCAAAGAAGTCGTTAAGCCTGTCTGGAAGTGAAGCGTCGTCATCATCGACCCCCTGCCTAGACTTATAGCCCGTCAGTGTCCGAACTCCCTGCCACATCTGCTTGGTGTTCCTAGTGTCACAGAGGTGTCCCTGGATTTTCTCCGCATAGGCGCGCTTTGCCGCCTTAATTCCCTTCGAGAGTGCAGACCTGGCTGAGCGGAGGGCAATCCTTTCCTTCGCTCTGAAGGCTGCATCTCTGGCTGTAAGCAGCGAGCGCACCTCTGCAGTCATCCAGGGCTTATGATTACCCCGCATAGTGATGGTCTTCACTGTAGTGACATCCTCTGTGCACTTCGCGATGTAGCTGGTGACTGTATCAGCATACTCCTCCACATCTGTCTTGTCTTCCTGGGAGGCTGCTATTTTGAAGACCTCCCAGTTTGTGTGCAGAAAACAGTCTTTCAGTGCAGAGGTTGCACTCTGGCCAAATCCTGATTTGTTTCACTGCTGGCCTGCTGCGCTTCAATAAAGGTTTGTAGGCAGGCAGCAGCATCACGGACATGTGATCAGAAGGGCCGAGATGGGGGCGGGGTATCGCCTTATATGCATCTGTGTTTGTGTACACTAAGTCCAACATATTCTGTCCTCTGGTCTTAAAGTCTACACATTGTTTAAACTTGGGGAGCACAGTCTTTAGGCTGGTGTGGTTAAAATCCCCCGCAACCCCCACAAAACTGTCCGGGTGTGAAGTTTGGATTTCACTAATCGCATTGTGCAGTACCCCAAGTGCCTTCTTAGCATTAGCTTTAGCATTAGGGCTCGGCGCTATGTAAACACCAGCTACATACACGTTGCTGAATTCCCTCAGCAAATAATATGGCCGACAATTTACAATAAGGAACTCCGCCAACGGAGAGCAGTGTTTAGACACTAACGTGGCATTAACGCACCAGTTCTTGTTAACATAGATGCATAGCCCCCCCCCCCCTCCCCCGGCTCTTACCGGAGCTCGCCGTTTCCCTGTCGGCACGGAACATCGCCATATCTTCCAGTTGAATGGCCTCGTCAGGGATGTTGTGGTGGAGCCATGTCTCGGTGAAAACAAACACACAGCAGTCTCTCCACTCTCTCCGGGTTTCTCTCAGCAGACACAGCTCATCCACCTTGTTTTCGAGGAAGCGGACGTTAGAGAGAAGAAGCGACGGTACCGCTGGTCTGGAGGGGTTAGCCTTTAGCCTAGCATGGATCCCGGCCCTTTTTCCGCGCTTTTGCTTGCATTCGCTCCGCTTCCACTTCCTCCTCTCTCGGGTAGCTTCCAGTGGGGACTCCGCCAGAATTCCATGCTGGCGTAGAATGTCCAAATCACAACCACTATAGACACTACAGACACAGCCGTGAACAGAAAGCCAAAGGAGTGCTTTGATTGGTTTAGATGTGACTGACCTCTCATTCGACTAATAAGAGCCTTGAATTGGGTTTCTGAAACCTTGAAGAACCAATGACTGAAAACCTAGCAAGAAGGACCCGCCTACCAACGGCTGCGAATACAGCCAGCCAATTGAAGCACAGAAGTTCGAAAGCTTTTTTGTGTAAGGCTGGGTGACACACAGGCGTTCGCCAGTCTTTTTTTCTTATTACTGTTCTTATTTGTTTTGAAAAATCGTTCGCCAAAACCGCAATCATGGAAGCGCAAAACCGCAATAATGGAATTATGGTTTGACCGGGTCGTGTGACCAGAACCACGAGTCCGTAACAAGCGGACCAGCTTCATGTTCATCTGACAATGAGGAAGAGAAGTTCGCCAGCGAGACTGCTGTTGTGGACAGGTAAGTGTTATAAGCTAAATTATTCTTCATCCCTGAAAATTGTAATCCAAATGATTTTTGACCGATCGGTAAATTACAACTGTGCGTTATCAGAACATGACGGACCGTCCCATCCGGGTCCGTTATGTTGCGAACGCCCCCCCCCCCACTACTCTTCTGTAGCGGATTGCAGATATATTGCAGATATTTTAGTCCAACTGTGCGTAGTAGACCACGGCGCACCGTGACCGCGGCGCACCGGGCAATGTCCGTCCTCTGTAGCGGGGGGGGGGGGGGAGTTGTTATCTTCTACATTACAGATATTTTAGAATAATTTTTAGTGCACTGTAGGTTATTTTTTCTTGTAAAAAAAAAAGCCACACATTTTTTACGTGGCATGCTTCTTTGTGTGTGGGGGCGTGTTTGTTCATTCATTCATTCATGAATAAATAAAGAACCCCACACACACACACACACACAGCCCTGAGTGTCACCTTTCATTAGAGCCCAAGATGAAGCTTCTATATTGAATCATTCAAAAGTTACAGACGTTTTTCCAAACTGTGCCATTTGGCACAATTTGGCACAGTTCAAAAACGCCTGGGAACAACCTAAGAAAAAAGCTGTGTAATATATTCATTTTTTGTGGTATTGTTACAAAATTTTGACCTCAGCTGGATAACACTTGGTTCTACATTTCTGTTGCATTTTCCAGCCCGGATCTGAAGCTGTGTGTTATTTGCAAGCATTTGTATCCAAAAAAACACCCAGGCCAAATTTATTTTCTTCAAGTTCAGTATGTTTTGATGACTGTTACTCAGTGGCAGGAGCACTTTGAGAGATTATGACTGTTTTGCCAAAAAATTCAAAGTATCTTCTTTTAAATGAGACCAACCCCATGAAGATGCTGCAAAGGGTTGAAGAACAGCTTTTGATTTACTTTGGGCACGTTATTTTTTGGTGTTTTTAGGGAAATTGACCAGAGTGCAAGGGGTTAAAAACCATCATCACAGCCATTAAAATGTTATTAGTAACTTTAAAGAGAGAAGTTTCAGTGAATTGCATTTTACAAAAACCAGACTGAAATTTTCCTAAAAGATTATGTGTCTCCAAAAATGACAAAAGCTGATTAGTAACTACCCTCTCTAAAATCTTTGATAATAAAGGCAACTTGCAGAGCTGGCTCAAGACTGTTTTTTTTTTTTGTTGTTGTTGTTTTTTTTTTAAAAGGAGTTGTACAATGGCATATTTAAAATATTTAGGAACAAAACTGTCATGATCCTGAGCACACCTGAGGGCTGTGCTCAGCCTCAGTGTTGTTAAGTCCTTTTCTGTTTGTTGCGTTCTATTGTTTGTCATGGTCTATTGTATCTGGTCTCTGTTCATTTATGAGTTGTTGTATTCCTAGCTGTGTTCTTATAGTCTTGTCTAGATATCGTGTGTCATTTTGTAGTTATGGCATTAGTTATATCTTTTGGGGTTGTGTTATTTTATTCTGTATTATTTGGTTGTAGTCTGTACTTTTATTTTGACAGTGCTGTGCAGCTTTCAGCTGTCAAACTGTTTCACGGGCTGCACAGCTGTCACTTGTTAGTTTGATTATGTTCTCACTCATGCGCCCACACCTGATGATCATCTGGTGCAGTTCTATTTAAGCAGACCGGTGTAGTTGATTCCTTGCAGCGGTCTTGCATTTCTGGAAGTTATTCCTACGTTGTTCTCATTCCCAGATGGATCCCCTGTCTGTGTTGTCTCCTCCTGGTGTTCCCTGGGATTCATCATTATCTGTAAGTGTGCGTGTTTGTGTATTTGTTTCTGCACATCTTTCATTTAATAAATGTGCAAAAACTCACAGCCTGTGATTGGTGTACTTTGTTTAGCCTTAGTAAATGCGTTTTATGACAGAAGACCGCTGCCACTGTGAGACGCCAGTGGCTGTGAGTTTGCCATTTTTTTCTTTCTCTCTCCCGGTTTCTTCATTTAAGCCTGTTTTTTTCCTTCTGTTATGGCAGCAAGCATGGACTTTAGCTTGCTCGGGTTGACTGAGGGTGAGTGCAGGGCGATGCAGTTAATCCAAGTTTTCATCTCTGATGCCCACACCTCCCGTACTCCCGAGGAAGCTCAGAGATGGCTGAACAATGCAGTGGAGATTGTTGAGGCAACCCCAAGCCTGTGGTGTTATCTGGAGCTCATGAACTTACTTCTCTCCATAGTTAATCCATAGTTCATGCTCAGCGGGCGGGAGGAAACTTCTTCCGCATCCGTGCCGGTGCCAAAAAGAAGTGGCGCTGGGCATGGAGGCTCCTAGCCTCTCACCATTCTCCAGCAGCAGCCCTGCCTTCCACTCCTGAACAGTGGCCCGTGCCATCGACCACAGAGCTGGAGGAGCGCAGGCAAGTTTTTGTGGCTGAAACTGAACTGTTGTTGGATTACAAGCGATGGCTCCTTCCAGACTATGCAGCCCAGATGGAGAGAGATTCAACGGGTGAACCAGAGTCTGAACCAACGGAGAAACGTCCTATGACTCCGGTGATTCATCCATTTCACCAGATGTCCTCCATAGCTCCCGGAAGTGCTTCGTCTGGACCCCCAGCGGCAGCCACCATCAAGCACCGGGAATTAAGTCAAGTGTCTATTCACTCTCTAACTGTTAAAAATGAATTGCCTTGCCTAATTCCCTGTGGGAGGGCCCACACTGTCAATGAGTTCTCGTCACCTGCTGCTGCAGTTGATTCTGATTCCTTACCCACTTCTCCTATGTCCGCCTCTGCTCTCCTTGATTGCTCACCGGTCCTGGGAGGGAGCCTCTGGATGACGAAGGGTCCTGTGGTGCCTAAGGGTCCTGTTCCAGTCCCACAGCCACGCTTTCCACGGGAGAGGAGCCCCCCCGTGTCCTGAATCTGAAGCCGACAAAGGAGTGTCCCCTGGTTTTGGCATTGCGGGATCTGGGGCCATCGGTGAATTGTTTTCTGGCTCCACTACATTGAGCTGGAATTCATCCTGCTGCAGAGGTCGCCGCAGCAGAGTTGTCGGAGTCCTGGATGGTGGTGGAGCTCGAGTCCAGGCAAGTACTCGGTTCTGTTTTTACCATCTACAGATCTAGAGAATTCTTGTCTGGCTCATAGGGGGGGGAACCAGTTGCAGATGTCCTCTGCTACTGGGTTCTCCTCACCAGGCTCCACTGCTGCTGGTGATTCTCCAGTGTTTTTCTATTTCTCACTGTCTGAGGTGCCCATGTAGGTGGTGAAACATCAGGTGAGTAGAGCCGAGACGCCCCAGCAGGAGTCGCTGGAGTCCTGGATGGCGGTGGGGCCCGAGTTGAGGCAAGTACTCTTTCCTGTTTCTAAATTATCAGTGTAAGTGAAATCTTGTCTTGCTCATGGCGAGGACAATCAGCTGCAGACGCCCTCTGCCCCTGAGTTCACCTCGGCAGGCTCCACTGCTGCTGGTGGTAGTAACCCGGCGTAAGTGTCTTCTCCTCTGCACTAGTCCTTGTCTGGGTCCGCTGATGGTCCTCCTTCATCTCCACCTGAGGTCATCACAGGTCCCTTATCTCCGTCACAGGTCCCCATGGGTCCTGCCTCATCGCTGGAGGTCTCCGTGGGTCCTGCCTCGTCGACGGAGGTCTCCATGGGTCCGTCCTCATTGTCGGAGGCCTCCGTGGGTCCTGCCTCATCACCAGAGGTCTCCATGGATCATTTGCTTTATATCGGAGGTCACCGGGGGTCATCAGGTCCCGCTGGGGGTCCCGCCTGATCAGTCATCTTCACCATTTGGTTGCCTCACTGGTCTGCTGCTTCCTCCCTCTGGTGTCCTCGCTGGTCAGCCATCATCGCTGTTGCAGCCCTTGTTCTGCTTCATCCACACTGCAGTCCATGTGGTCCATTGGGGGCATGGGTTCCAGCTCCCGCCTCCAGGAGGGGGTGCATTGTGCCCTGCAGCCCATTGGCTCTGGGGTGTAGGGAGACCCCCCAACAGACTGCATCATTTGGTTGGGTGGACCTCTGAGAGACCACCCGACAGGCTACGCCAGCTGCTCAGCTGGCTCAAAAACTCTGGAAGGCCACCGAGCAGGTGTGATCTCATATTCTGGTGGTCTTGGTACTTTGGTAGGCCACCCAAACTTCCTTATCTACCTTTCCATGGGCCCTAGAGTTCTGTGCTACCAAATCTGTTTGGGTTGTGGGTCATGAGTTTTGTTTTGTTTTGTTTTTTGTCTTGTTTCTGTTTTCAGTTTGGTCCCTCCGTGCCTAGGTCTCCCCTCCTCCAGCCCGGGGTGGGTTGTTTTCCTTGTTGAGGGGGTTCTCTGTTTTGGGTGGGTCCTCTCTTCTTTTTAGATATTACATGTTACCCTTGGGTGTCTGGGATCCCCCCTTGGGGAAGGGGGGACTGTCATGATCCTGAGCATGGGTGAGGGCCGTGCTCAGCCTCAGTGTTGTTAACTCTCTGTCTGTATATGTCTCCAAATGGTGACATAACCCCTAGTGGTCAACAGGGGTAAAGATTTTTTTCAAGAAAATATTCACATCACACGTCACAACTTTCCAAGGCTATAACTTGAAAGTGGTGAGAGATAATGGCTTACTGTCAAATAGAAAGATGTAGACTATGATCCAAAGTTTCAGATAGCAGTAAATTTAGGCATCTAATTTGCATACAAACAAACAAAGACATTTGTCACTTACCGGAGTCCTTTTGCCGCATTCTGGTTGCTATTTGTTCCTCTCCTGGTCATTTTAGCTTTCTCTCCTACATCCACAAACTGTTATTGATTATTCCACCTTAATTTTGCTTTTATTCTGGTGCTATTTATCTTATAAAACTGCACAGAAGTGGAACGATTTTCCTCTCTTCAACGATCGTAGCGGCCATATTTGTTTTGGTCTAATCCCACAGTACAAGAAGAAGGAAGTATTTCTTCCTCTTTGGTGTATTACGTGTCATCCATGAGTCATCCAACGCGTGCCTGCCACCTTGTGAACTGGCATGATCAGTTCAAATCCTCAGTACAGCTGGGGAGTGTTTGGCACGTTATTATGAGTTGACAGGAGCAGCACCGCACTCTGCCACTAGGGGCACACGAAATATCACAGCTTAAGGGTTAAGTCCTTTTCTGTTTGTTGGGTTCTATTGTTTGTCATGGTCTATTGTATCTGGTCTCTTTTCATTTACGAGTTGTTGTATTCCTAGTTGTGTTCTTATAGTCTTGTCTAGTTACCATGTGCCATTTTGTAGTTATGGTATTAGTTATATCTTTTGGGGTTGTGTTATTTTATTCTGTATTATTTTGTTCTGGTCTGAACTTTTATTTTGACAGTGCTATGCAGCTTCCGGCTGTCAAACTGTTTCACGGGCTACACAGCTGTCACTTGTTAGTTTGATTACGTTCTCACTCATGTACCCGTACATGATGATCATCTAGTGCAGTTCTATTTAAGCAGACTGATGTAGTTGTACTGTCCTCACTAAGTTGTAAGAACTAGCTAGACAGCAAGTTAAACTTTTCTTCATTGGTGATTTATTTCTTGACAAGCAGACTTCAACATCACAGCTTCAGAGGATAAAGTGAAACTAAAAATGAAACAAGTAGGAGACTAATTAAATTCTGTAACGTTTCTACATAAGCTAGCACTTAAAACACAACCTAGAAAAGGTAACTAATGACCTTGGCATTCATTACAGTGGTTAAGCTATGATATTGCTAACATTTAGCTACCATTAACATATGTTCAAAAAATCGTTTTTTCTACATTTACTTTTAACAGTTTCTAAACAACATAAACCATGAAATTATCTTCCATAACAAATACTAAGAACATAAAGAATGAATACATACAAGGGATGCATCTGCTGGGGCTATGAAAAGCGAATTTTTTAGGAACTCCTTCCTCTGAATGGCAACATGACTTTGCCCTTGGTCCAACTGACATTTTACTTCCTACTTCCTGTTTCTAACGTTATGACATCACTAGTCAAATTAAAAGTACTTCCTATTGCATGAACTTACATTGAATAAAAGTCCCAAATTCTGCCAGAAGGCAGCACACTCCCCGTCTGACCTTAAAGGTCACTACCCACCAATAAATGTCTCTGGCCTGAAGTTTCAGTCTTTTGGCAGCAGAAGAATTACTTCTGACACCGGCCTCTCGAACAGCTTGGATTCCTTGCCTGCTGTCTTCAGCTCGACCTTCCTTACTCTGCCGTCCCTGCCAGGGACGACCGCTGTAATCCTCGCCATGGGCCACGCATTACGTGGAACTTGACGGTCCTTCAGGAGCACGATGTCTCCTTCCTTGACATCCCGTCGTGTCTCCCTCCACTTCCGTCGGGGCTGAAGAGTGGGAAGGTATTCCTGTCGCCAGCGACGCCAGAAACAGTCTGCAAGGGCTTGCACCTGTCTCCATTGTCTGCTGAGAATATCCTTTCCCGCGAATTCCCCGTATGGTGGAGGAACTCCCACCTTCTGGGTGAGAATCATCGCAGGAGAGAGCACGAAGGGTGACTCTGGGTCTGTGGAGACCGGAACAAGGGGTCTGGCATTGAGTATTGCAACCACCTCAGCCATGAGAGTGTTCAAGACGTCGTGAGTTAGCTGGACATTCTCCTGCAGCAGGATGGCATCCAGAATCCTTCTTGAGAGGCCTATTAAACGCTCCCACGACCCTCCCATGTGTGACGAGTGAGGTGGGTTGAACACCCAAGAACACCCTTGCTGGCTCAAGAACTGCTGGACTGAAGTGTTTTGACTGAGTCCCAATTCCTTTGCAGCGGCAACAAAGTTTGTTCCGCAGTCTGATCTTATTTGCTTAGCAGGTCCCCTTATCGCGAAGAATCTCCTTAGTGCATTGACACAACTGGAAGTGTCCAGGGAGTCGATGAGCTCAATATGCACGGCTCGGGAGCTCATGCAACAGAAGAGCATCGCCCATCTCTTGCCTTGGGCCTGTCCACCTCGCGTGCGCCTTGAGATGACTGGCCAAGGTCCGAACACATCCACTCCCACATAGGTGAAGGGTGGGCATGTGTGTAGTCGTTCCGGAGGTAAGTTGGCCATGAGTTGTTCCTCTGTTCTGCCGCGTAACTTTCGGCAAACAACGCACTTGTGCAGCTCTGAGGCGATAAGCTTTTTTCCGCCTATGACCCAAAAGCCTGCAGCTCTCAGGGCCCCTTCTGTAAAGTGTCGTCCTTGATGCTTGACATCTTCATGACACTGGCGCACTAGCAGCAGGGAAACATGACTGTTCTTGGGCAAGATGATGGGGTTCTTTTCCTGACTGCTCAAGTCAGCATGCTTTAGTCTGCCGCCAACGCAAATCAGGTCTTCTTCAAGAACAGGTCTGAGTTTCTGAAGAGAACTGTCCTTGGCTACAGTTTTTCCATTTTCAAGTGCTGTTAATTCCTTAGAGTAGGCCTCTTCCTGCGCTGCTCTGATGATGATGTGTCTAACTTGGGACAGCTCATCTGGAGTACGCGGGAGGTTGCAGTAGTGCCATCCTTTGCACTGACTGGACTTGTGCTTGTAAGATTTAGCAATGTGGATGAGTAGAGCAATTGCCCTAGTGAGAGAGCGCATTGATGAGAACCGCTGGAAACGTGCGGCATTGAGGCCTCTGTTTAGACTGTGAGTCAAGAGGCTGCTCACTTCAGGGCGTATCTCTCCATCCAATTCTGGGTTGAGAAGCTCAAAGACTTCCTTTGAGTCTTCATCAGGTGGACTGGGTTTGTATAGAAGGTCTGGTCCGATGAACCATGTGGTCTGTGCCAGATGTGATGCCGCAACTGCCCGCGAAGCGTGGTCTGCGGGGTTGTCTTCCGTACTGACATAGTGCCACTGGTCAGGTGTTGAGAACTGACGTATTCTGCTAACTCGGTTGTGGACGTATACATAGAAACGTTTCGTTTGATTGTAGATATAGCCAAGAACTACCCTGCTGTCACAGTAGAACTTGACCTCATCAAGCTTCAGGTCCAGCTCGTCTTGTATGAGCTCAGCAACTTCTACGGCTAATACTGCGGCACACAGCTCTAGCCGGGGAATTGTTGGTTCTGACTGTGGAGCCAGTTTAGCTTTCCCTAGGATGAATCCAACTTGGATTTCTCCATCAGCTTGTGTAGTCTTCAGATATGCCACCACTCCAATGGCCTTGGTGCTTGCGTCGGAGAACACACATAGCTCTGTGTGCTCACCCTTGGAGAGGGATGTCGTAGTGTATGCGCGTGGGATGTGCAGCTGGTTTAAATCATGCAATGACGTTCGCCATGATTCCCATTGTTTCAGCTTTTGTTCTGGGAGCGGTGCATCCCAGTCACACATGTCAACACTGAGTTCTCTGAGCAGACTTTTGCCTTCAATGGTCACTGGCGCAACCATGCCTAGCGGATCAAAGATGCTGTTAACCGTAGACAACACTCCTCTGCGAGTGAAGGGCTTCTTCTCTTGTGAGACAGTGAATGTGAATGTGTCTGTTGTGGTCTCCCACAATAGTCCCAAGCTCCGTTGCACAGGTGTAGCTTCGCCACTGAAGTCAAGGCTCTTTAGGACTGCCCTGTCTTCTGGTGCGAAGGCTTGAAGGACGACGTCGCTATTTGAAGCGAACTTGTGTTGCCTCAGGTTTGATTCGCTGAGTGAGGCCTGCGTTCTACGCAGGAGGCTGATGGCGTCAGCGTCGGTGGGTAGGCTGATGAGTCCGTCATCGACGTAGAAATGACGTTCCACAAATTGTACAGTGTCCGCTCCATGTTTGTTCGCACCTTCTTGGATGGCCCTCCTCAGACCGTAGATGGCCACAGATGGGGACGGACTGTTGCCAAAAACATGGACTCTCATCCTATAGTCGATTACGTCCTTGGACATGTCATTGTCTCTGTACCACAAGAAACGCAGGTACTTCCTATGGTCGTTGCGAACTAGGAAGCAGTGGAACATCTGCTGTATGTCGGCGATCACTGCAACTTGTTCCTTCCGAAAGCGGATCAGAACCCCAATGAGTGAGTTATTGAGGTCAGGTCCCGTCAGGAGAACGTCGTTCAGAGATGTTCCTGAATACTTCGCACTGGAGTCGAATACAACGCGAATGTTCCCAGGCTTTTGTGGGTGGTAGACTCCGAAGGTTGGGAGGTACCAACATTCTTCATTGTCTTCCAGTGGCGGAGCCACTTCTGCATGTTTCTTCTCTAATATTTTCCCCATGAATTCCAGGAACTGTTGTTTCATCTCCGGTTTCCTTCGTAGCGTCTTCTCCAGAGCGGCGAAGCGGGTGAATACTTGTTCACGGTTGTTAGATAAGCGCTGCCGAGGGACCCTAAAAGGTAGCGGAGCGACCCAGTTGTTTGACTCGTCTCTGTAGACTTCTTGGTCCATAATCTCCAGGAAGATGGTGTCCTCCATGGACGGGGCAGGTCTGTTATCATACTCGGTCTCTTTGAAGACTTTCCTTCCAAGGGTATCCAGTGATGGCTTTGTGGACTTACTCCTCTGCTCCCCGCCATGAGACACGGTCTGAGTCAGCTTTATGGAGGCTTTGCAAGGTGTGAGCATAGAGGGACGGCCATTCTCCAGCACATTGGTCTTGAATGTCCCCACGACTGGTTTATGTGCACCCCCTAAGCACACATCTCCGACAAGCACCCAGCCTAGCTCCAACTTTTGTGCGAAAGGAGCGTCTGGGGGTCCGCTTACTTGCTGCCAGACCTTGTGCACTCTGACGAGATCTCTGCCGAGCAGGATAAGTATCTCCGCATTGTGGTCAAGCTCAGGCATGTATGGTGCTACACCCCTGAGGTGTGGATGGTGGCGGGCCGCGTCAGGTGTCGGTATTTCAGTGCGATCATTGAGTATTTCATTGCACTCAATTAGAGGTGGAAGTGGTAGGCTGGTTTGGCCATCCAGAGATTCGACCTGGAATCCTTCAGCCTTCCGGCCTGACGTCTCCACCAGCCCCGCACAGGTCTTTAGTGAGTAAGGGAAAGACTGGCCTTTGATGTTAAAGAGCTCAAAGAAGTCAGACCTGACCAATGAACGATTGCTTTGGTCGTCCAGGATTACGTACATGTTAGTTGCCCTCTCACGTTGACCTTCGGGATATACTCGAACCAGACAAATCTTTGAGCAGGATCTTGCTGTTCGGCCTGGACCACAAATCTGTGTGCAGCTAGAATTGATGACTGTGCTGTCACCGGCTGGCACATCTTCCTCCCCGCCATTGTCTGATGGTGGTGGAGGCCCTTTCGCAGCTTGAGGTGGTGGACCTGGGTGCATGGCAGGATGGTGACGGTCACTACCACACTCTGTGCACTTCACAGTTGCTTTACAGTCTTTAGCGAGATGACTTGCGGACGTGCAGCATTTGAAACACATCCCGTTGTCTTTGAGAATACTCTTCCTCTCTTCAAGCATCTTTCCTCTGAATGTTCTGCACTTCCTGAGTGGGTGTGGTTTGTTGTGAATGGGACAATTTTTTTCTGACCCTTCAACTTTTTTCTCAGGTATATCTGCTGGCGGATCTTTACCTGATGAAACCTCTGTCTTATGAACTGATATCTTGCTTCCTAAGTTGCGTGAGGGTGCCTTGTCTGATTTCAAACTGCTGCTGCTAGCAGATGGTAGGGCGAAGCTGGGATCATTCCTTCTCCGTGCTTCGTGACAGATGAAATCGGCAAAGACATCAAATGGAGGGAAATAGCCTTTGTTCTTTTCTTTAAACCTTGAGCCTATTGCGAGCCATTTCTCTTGAAGCCCATAGGGGAGTTTTTCAACAATGGGCCCAATTCCCCTGGCTGTATCCAGGTATGCCAGTCCTGTGAGGTAACCTTCTCCTCTAGCACCCTGTAGCTCCGTGAGGAGATCGCCTAGGTCCCTCAGTTTCCCGTAGTCTTTTGCAGATATTTTTGGGAATTCGTCCAGTCGTTTAAACAGAGACTTCTCCATGACTTCAGGTGCAGCATAACACTGCTGGAGGCGCTCCCAGGCCTTCTCTAGTGCTACGTCTGGGCGCCCTACATGCACAGAGCGAATGCGTTTTATGTGCTTTACTGACTCTGGCCCGAGCCACTTAATGAGCAGATCCAGCATTTCAGTGCCTGTGAATCCCAGGCCAGCAGTTGCATTATCGAATGATGACTGCCATGCCATGTAATTTTCGGGTTTGTCATCAAATTGGTAGAGGCTGGTACTCACTAGATCGCGGCGAGCCAGGTATCGTGCCAGGTGTTCTGTTTCAGGTGCCCCGCTTGGGGTGGTTGGGACATTGCGAGGAAAGTATGATGGTGCCATTGGGCTTGGTGCTGGTTTCTGAGGGAAATGTGCTTTCTTAGGCACATCGGGATGTCCACTTTCTCGATTTGGAATTGTTTGGTTCCCAGTATGAGGTGCGCTCTGATTTGATGCCATGCTGAGAAGGGGTTGCCTTTGGGGGGCCTCACCCTGTTGGCGTACATCATCCTCGTTCGGGCCTATTGCTGACAAAGGATGCCATGTAATGTAGCTCTCTTCAGACGCTGCTGCATCGTGTGCTGAGCTAGGGGGAGACACTGGAATGCCTGTTCGGCGCAGTTCAGTTTGTGCTGCAACGTACTCTTTAGTACGTGTTGCAATTTCCTCTTGGAGGACCTCATGTGAAGATGAACTAGACTTAACTGAATTCTCTTGATATTCAGCTGCTTCTAATGCTTCAGCCTGTGCTTCAGCTGCTGCTGCCTCTTTTTGTTGTTCTAGTGCGCTTAATTCAGCTTCCAGCTTTGCTTTTCCCAACTCTAGATCAGCTCTAACTCGTCCCAGCTCTGCTTCTGTAGTAGCTTTCTCAACTTTTAGCCTTGCTTCTTTTTCTGCATAAGCAGCTCGTACTTTTGCAGCCTCTGCTGCTGCACGCGCCTTGACTGCGGCACTAGATGAAGATGAGCGAGAGCTCCTTGACTTGTGTGTGTGCACTGATGCAGACTTCTCACTCTTTCTTTCTTCCATCTTTCTTGCTAGGTTTTGCTTCTTTCTACTTTAGTTGTTGCGCTCCAGCTGAATCACCCTTTTTCACTGTACTGTCCTCACTAAGTTGTAAGAACTAGCTAGACAGCAAGTTAAACTTTTCTTCATTGGTGATTTATTTCTTGACAAGCAGACTTCAACATCACAGCTTCAGAAGATAAAGTGAAACTAAAAATGAAACAAGTAGGAGACTAATTAAATTCTGTAACGTTTCTACATAAGCTAGCACTTAAAACACAACCTAGAAAAGGTAACTAATGACCTTGGCATTCATTACAGTGGTTAAGCTATGATATTGCTAACATTTAGCTACCATTAACATATGTTCAAAAAATCGTTTTTTCTACATTTACTTTTAACAGTTTCTAAACAACATAAACCATGAAATTATCTTCCATAACAAATACTAAGAACATAAAGAATGAATACATACAAGGGATGCATCTGCTGGGGCTATGAAAAGCGAATTTTTTAGGAACTCCTTCCTCTGAATGGCAACATGACTTTGCCCTTGGTCCAACTGACATTTTACTTCCTACTTCCTGTTTCTAACGTTATGACATCACTAGTCAAATTAAAAGTACTTCCTATTGCATGAACTTACATTGAATAAAAGTCCCAAATTCTGCCAGAAGGCAGCACAGTAGTTGATTCCTTGCAGCGGTCTTGCGTTTCTGGAAGTTATTCCTATGCTCTTCTCATTCCGAGACGGATCCCCCGTCTGTGTTGTCTCCTCTGGGCGTTCCCTGGAATTCATAATTATCTGTAAGTGTGTGTGTTTGTGTATTTGTTTCCGTACGTCTTTCAGTTAATAAATGTGCAAAAACTCACAGCCTGTGATTGGTGTCCTTTGTTTAGCCTTAGTAAAGGCGTTTCATGACAGTAACCAGTTAAAAGTGACAAATTTATCAGTCTAGCAACACTAGGCCAAATGGAGTTAAAAACGTTTAAAAACAAAGTAGCAGGTAAAATATCTAAAGGACTGGATGAAGGTTTAGATTTATTTAAGAGGTCAGTTGTGTCTTCTAATGAGACAGGAAGAAATGAATCAAAAACTGCATCATGGTGTGAGCTAGGAAAAGGAGGATTAGATAGAGGTAAAATGATAGAATGAACAGAGTTTACTTTATCAATAAAATAAGCAAAATAGTTGTTGCAATCGTTTTTTGAATATAATGGTGTTGTAGGAGAAGCAGGGGACACGATGGATTTTATTAATTAAATAAGAGTTTAGGATTTCTTTTACTTGAGATAAGAGCAGCAAAATAGTTTTTACGAGCATCTTTAATCACATTATTTAAGGTAAATATAAGATCCTTTAGGTGTACCCTCTGAACCTCCAGTTTTGTAGCTTTCCACAGTCTTTCAGTCTTTCTGTATATATGGCGAAAACTGTGCTACATCTCAGTAACGGAGAGTCGAGAAGGAGCTGGTCTGAACATTCTCTCTTTATTGATCCAAGTTCACACATATATATATATATATATATATATATATATATATATATATATATATATATATATATATATATACAGTGGGGTAAAAAAAGTATTTAGTCAGCCACCAATTGTGCAAGTTCTCCCACATAAAAAATGAGAGAGGTCTCCAATTTTCATCATAGGTATACCTCCACTATGAGAGACAAAATAAGAAAAAAAAAATCCAGAAAATCACATTGAAGGATTTTTAATGAATTAATTGGTAAATTCCTCGGTAAAATAAGTATTTGGTCAATAACAAAAGTTCATCTCAATACTTTGTTATATACCCTTTGTTGGCAATGACAGAGGTCAAACGTTTTCTGTAAGTTTTCACAAGGTTTTCACACACTGTTGCTGGTATTTTGGCCCATTCCTCCATGCAGATCTCCTCTAGAGCAGTGATGTTTTGGGGCTGTCGCTGGGCAACACAGACGTTCAACTCCCTCCAAAGATTTTCTATAGGGTTGAGATCTGGAGACTGGCTAGGCCACTCCAGGACCTTGAAATGCTTCTTACGAAGCCACTCCTTCGTTGCCCGGGTGGTGTGTTTGGGATCATTGTCATGCTGAAAGACCCAGCCACGTTTCATCTTCAATGCCCTTGCTGGTGGAAGGAGGTTTTCACCCAAAATCTCACGATACATGGCCCCATTCATTCTTTCCTTTACACGGATCAGTCATCCTGGTCCCTTTGCAGAAAAACAGCCCCAAAGTATGATGTTTTCAACCCCATGCTTCACAGTAGGTATGGTGTTCTTTCTCCTCCAAACACGACAAGTTGAGTTTTTACCAAAAAGTTCTATTTTGGTTTCATCTGACCATATGACATTCTCCCAGTCCTCTTCTGGATCATCCAAATGCTCTCTAGCAAACTTCAGATGGGCCTGGACATGTACTGGCTTAAGCAGGGGGACACATCTGGCACTGCAGGATTTGAGTCCCTGGTGGCATAGTGTGTTTCTGATGTAGCCTTTGTTACTTTGGTCCCAGCTCTCTGCAGGTCATTCACTAGGTCCCCCCATGTGGTTCTGGGATTTTTGCTCACCGTTCTCGTGATAATTTTGACCCCACGGGGTGAGATCTTGCGTGGAGCCCCAGATCAAGGGAGATTATCAGTGGTCTTGTATGTCTTCCATTTTCTAATAATTGCTCCCACAGTTGATTTCTTCACACCAAGCTGCTTACCTATTGCGGATTCAGTCTTCCCAGCCTGGTGCAGGTCTACAATTTTGTTTCTGGTGTCCTTTGACAGCTCTTTGGTCTTGGCCATAGTGGAGTTTGGAGTCTGACTGTTTGAGGTTGTGGACAGGTGTCTTTTATACTGATAACGAGTTCAAACAGGTGCCATTAATACAGGTAACGAGTGGAGGACAGAGGAGCCTCTTAAAGAAGAAGTTACAGGTCTGTGAGAGCCAGAAATCTTGCTTGTTTGTAGGTGACCAAATACTTATTTTACTGAGGAATTTACCAATTAATTCATTAAAAATCCTTCAATGTGATTTTCTGGATTTTTTTTTCTCATTTTGTCTCTCATTGTTGAGGTATACCTATGATGAAAATTGGAGACCTCTCTCATCTTTTAAGTGGGAGAACTTGCACAATTGGTGGCTGACTAAATACTTTTTTGCCCCACTGTGTATATATATATATATATATATATATATATATATATATATATATACTGTATATATATATATATCCCCTGCCATAGCCCACCTGACATCACTCTGACCCCGCCCCGGCCAGGCTATGGCAAGCCCCAAGGCCCAATTCCCTTATGTCACACTATGTACTGAGTCATTTATCCAGCGGGCCGAATTTATGGAAGAGACTTGTTTAAATTTAACTGGAGCCCCTCTGTTAAGTACTGAGACACAACTGTCATTAAAGGATTGAACAAAACGTTCAACATCAGTAAATTCAGACTTGGGACAAAAATTACACAAGAGAAAACCTGTCAGCAACAAACTGGGTGATAAAGCATCTATAAAAGGATTGTGAGTGGGGAACAGAATCACTATTAAAAGAGAGATTAAAGAAAACGTACGTTCACTCACAAGTGACTCTTCTATTCTATGATCATCAATCACAAGATTGAGGGAGAAAACCAAGTCCTACACGTCCTTTGTTGTGAGCTGGTTGCCTGACTTGTAGCACAAAGTTATAACCATAGGCGTAATTTATGGGAGGGATGGGGGGGGGGGTTCCAGCCCCCCCCCCAAAAAAAAATTAGATCCATCCAATATAACCCCCCCAATGATCATATAATTATTATTAATAAAAATATCTACAAGTGAGTGAAGAAGTTGTCGTCTTTTTCATTTGCAAGCAGCAAAAAGTAACATTTCTAACTAGAAAAGCACTCATAGAGCGCATACCTCCGCCAAGGCTGTTTCCGTTTGCCATGGATCACCTCCAAAATGTAATGGGTTTGTGTGTAGGTCAATAGCCACTTGTGGTGAAAATGGCATCAAAGTCTGTCTATCAGTGTTGGAGTATTGTTGCTAACACACTGTGAGAAGATAAGAGCCTTGGCTGAGGTATGCATTCTGAATGAATGAATGAATGAATGAATGAATTTTATTTATTTCGGATAATACAGTACAGGTTAAAAGAAACTGTATAATATAACAACAAGGTCAAATTAGACAAAGACTCCTTCTACTAAACAATTCCACGTGAGTTATCCGAAATGGGTGATGGCTGAAGCCGCAGCTTATATTGCCCACCCATATTCCATCCAAGAATTCAAAGAAAAAAGAGTAAACAAGACAAGAGTGATTACAATTTAGAACAAAGCTAAGACAAAGTGTGACTGAGAGAAAAAAAAAAGAAAACTAAGCTAAGCTAAGTTAAGCGGTTACTATTCAAGACAAATCTAAGACAGAATGTCACAGAGAGGAAAAAAAAAACAAAACTAAGCTACAGCACAACACAGGCTGGATATGTCAATCCTTATGTGAGTTTACATGTCGTCTTGTAAATATGTTTGGAGTATTTCTTCCTTTAGTTTTTGTTTAAATTGTCCAAGCGTTGTACATGATTTTAATTCAGGTCCATAATCGTTCCATAATCTGACTCCTTGCACTGAAATACAGTGTTGCTTGGTGGTTGTTCTCACTGTAGGCTTTTGAAATATACATGTTCCTCTGAAGTGATATCGTTTCTCCCTTGTTTGGAACAACTTTTGGATATTTGCGGGCAGTGATAAATTCTTCACTTTGAACATTATTATTGCGGTTTTAAAGTCAACCAGATCTTTCAACTTGAGAGTTTTTTGTTTAAGAAAAAGTGGGTTTGTTGGTTCCCTGTAAGCTGCTTTGTTTATTATTCTAATAGCTCTCTTTTGAAGCATAAAGAGTGGATATATGTTTGTTTTGTATGTATTTCCCCATACTTCATTACAATATGTCATGTATGGGAGTATTAATGAATGATACAAGGTGTATAGTGTGGGTTGATTCAGCAAATATTTCACTCTGTGTAATATTGCAATTGATTTGGAAACTTTACCTTTAATATAATTAATATGTGACTTCCAACACAGTTTGTTATCAATTATTACTCCAAGGAATTTAGTTTCAGATACCCTTTCAATCTCTACACCATTTACACTGAGTTTGGGTACTGGATTGTTGTGATGGTTGTTAAAGACTATAAATTTTGTCTTACTTAAATTGAGCGTTAATTTGTTTGAATCAAACCACAGTTTAAGCTTTCCTAATTCCTTCCCGAGTGTATCCAGAAGTTGTTCCAAATTGTTTCCATTGCATAGCAGATTAGTGTCATCGGCAAACAATATTAAGTCCATTTTTTCTGAGACTTTACATATATCGTTTATATACATATTGAATAATAATGGTCCCAAAACTGAACCCTGTGGGACTCCACAGGTGACCTTCAGCAACTCTTGAGTTTTTGTTGCTAACACATACATACTGATATCTGTTGTTTAAGTAACTACTTAACCAGGACAGTGCTACCCCTCTAATACCAGAATTTTGTAGTTTCTTTAATAATAAATTATGATCTACTGTATCAAATGCTTTTTTAAGATCTAGGAATACTCCTACTGAATACTCTTTATTTTCAATGGCTGTTGATATTTTTTCTGTAAATTCCATTTGGGCATATGCAGTTGTCCTCTTGTGTCTGAACCCATATTGCTGCTCACATAATAAATCATTCTTCAGTATGAAGTTGTCAATTCTCTCATAGAATATTTTTTCAAGTATCTTGGAAAATTGCGGTAATAGTGAAATTGGTCTATAGTTTGAGAGTTCCCCTCTGTCGCCCGTCTTGTATATCGGAATTACTTTAGCTATTTTCTTTGCATTGGGAAATGTACCTGATTGGAGAGACAGGTTGCAGATATACGTCAGTGGTTTTACTATGCATTCGATAACAGTTTTGACTAGTAGCATGTCGATACCATCACAGTCAGTAGATGTTTTACTTTTGAACGATTTAACAATTTCAATGACCTCTCTTTCGTCTGTGTTCTTTATGAAGATGGAGTCTTTTACAGCAGTATTATTGCATATTGTATCACCTGTTGGCACCGTAGTGGGTATTTCTCGGGCCAGTTTAGGTCCAATGTTAACAAAAAAATTATTAAATTCATCTGCAGGTGAAGCAATATTCACACTCTGAGTCGTTTTATTATTTTTTGGAATATTAGTTGGGTAGCTTGTATTTCTGCTTTTATTTCCAAGGATACTGTTGAGTATTGTCCATGTATTTTTAATATTGTCTCTGTTTTTCTCCCGTTCTTTACTGTAATAGCCTCTTTTACTACATCTTATTATATATGTTAACTTATTTTTGTATGTTTTATACCGCTGCTCTGCTTCTTTTGTTCTTTTCTTTAGGAAAGCTTTATATAACAAATTTTTCTTTTTACACGCCTTTTGTAGTCCTTTGGTTAACCATGGCTTATTAGCAAATTTGTGTTTAAGCTTTTTTATTACTAATGGACAGTTTTTTTCATAAAGAGTGGTTACAATGTTTATAAATGTGTCATAGGCTTCATTTACATCTGATACATAGACTTCTGTCCAGTCTTGCTTCAGCAAGTCCTCTTTAAGAGAACTGATTGCATTTGGTGATTTGTGTCTCAATGATTTTGAAGTTTTTTCTGCGTTGGGCCCCGTGTGGCCATGGATAAGTGCAAAGGTTGGCAAGTGGTCACTTATATCATTTATCAATAATCCACTTTCTATTTTCTTATCGAAAACATTGACAAACAGGTTGTCAATAAGTGTAGCAGAGTGAACTGTGATTCTACTGGGATGTGTTATTGTGGGATATAGACTCATGCTGTACATAGAGTTCATGAACTTTGTAACTACATTTTGTTGATGAGGATTCAGTAAGTCAATATTGAAATCTCCACAAATTGCTACCATTTTCTTACTAGTAATATTATTGTACAGCTCGACTAATTTATCTCTGAATGTCTCAATGCAAGTTCCCGGCGTTCTATATATGCAGCTTATGATTAGATTTTTTGTTTTGTCTAGGTCAATCTCAACAGTAACACATTCCAAAATCCCTGGTAGTGCTAAGGACATTTCATTTACAAGCTTACACCTGTACAGGTCATCAATATACAGTGCAACACCACCACCCTTTTTTTGAGTTCTGTTAATATAAAACATCTGATATCCCTCTATTGCCATCAGGGGCGCCTGCTCTTCGTTAAGCCAACTTTCAGAGACTGCAATAGCTGTGAATTTTCTGTCTAGCTGTTTTAAATAGTCCTGAATCTGTGGAAAGTTTTTGTTAAGACTTCTGCTATTGAAGTGTATTATTGACAGTTTACCATCTAGTTGCATTTGACTTTTGAATTGTTTTTCAGTGTAATATTCACAGTGGTTATGAATATTATTGAAAAAGTGGTTATCAGGATCAATATCATTCTCCATCTCTTGTGGTTTATGTTCAGCATAATGGTATGTTTTCAGAGTTTGAGTTTCCTCATTCTGTGTCAAATGACTTCCTCCAACTGGGGATAATTGATGTCTACTTGAGTCGGTCATAAGTTTTTGTTTGTTTTGGTTATTTTTATTAAAGTACTTTGGCATGGTGTATCAAAAGAACTATTCTTATCGTGTGTATGAATATGGATTATCATTGGCTCATAATTTTCTAATCAGTGTTCATCTGTATTTACCTAAGTCAGTAGCATCTCTGATCATTATACTCTTTGCTTGCTCAGGTGATCCATTTAGTTTAATCCAAATTCTACAATTTCTTGTCCAGGTTGCTTGTATCTTATCTTGTTTTTTTAGCATCCGTGCCTGTCGTGCTAATTCAGCGTTTTTTTTTTGTCAGGTGTTCATTTATGTAAACTTGAGTTTCCTTTAGCTTTTTGGCCTGCCTCAGTATGTTATTCTTTACCCTTCTGTTCACAAAGCGCATCACAATTGATTTCTTTGTTTTGTTATCTTTCTTCGGTATCTTTCTTCTTGGATCATCACCAAAATATAATGGGTTCATCTCTAGCCCAAGAACCACCTCTGGTGAAAATTTCATCCAAATCCATACTGTAGTTTTTGTGTAATCCTGCTGCAGAAATACAAACAAAGCCCTTGGTGGAGGTATGCACTCTCAGATCATCACCAAAATCTAATCATCTGTTCCCCGTGACATTACACATCTTTCCTGAAAATTTCATCAAAATCTGTCCATAGCTTTTTGAGTTATCTTGCTAACAAACAGACAAACAGACAAACCAACGCTGAAGAAAACATAACCTCCTTGGCGGAGGTAATAATCAAACAATGTAACCCCTTACCCCCATCCTGTAGACATGGTATTGCCCAACCGGTCCATGCCTTCTCTGGTCAATACTGAGTTGTTTGTAGCAGCAGCAAGTGAGGACGCTTGCCAATGCAGCAGGAGCAGCTCACAAGTGAGACAGAATGAAAAGAGCTCCACAAGGGCTACAAACCATTTTAAATTGTTGGTGTTGAAAAAAAGGTCAAACCCCTCTGTCCAAAAGGAGGAAAATATATTCTTGATTTAGCTGGTGAATTGTTGGCTGACATTAGCTGATGGCTAGTTTGCTAATATGAGTCAAAGCTATGGGAGTACACCATATGTGCTGCCTGGTAGGATTTTGCCGATCTGAGAAATGATTTGCTCTTCTCATGCAATTTTTTTTTTTTATCAGAATCAGAATGAGATTTATTGCCATTGTTCATGTAGTACACAAACTAGGAATTTGTCTCGGTGCAATGCTGCAACATTAAACATGGAGTAGCACTAAAGATAAAAATAAAAAACTAGAATATGAATAAGTAATACTAATCTATGCAATTTTTAAATATATTAACAAGCAGCAGATATTGTGGAGTTCCACATAGTGCAGTCGGTAGTGCAAAAAGAAAACAGTGATAATTGTCATGAGTCCGGTTGAGCTGCTGTACGAAGTGCACGAGAGTCTAATAAGTCACTTAGTGTTCAGCAGTCTGATGGCAGAGGGGAAGAAGCTGTTCATGTAGCGGGAGGTTTTAGTCTGAATGGACCAAAGTCTTCGGCCTGAGGGGGGGGGGGGGGCAAACAGTGCGTGTCCAGGGTGTGAAGGGTCGGCTATGATCCGACCTGCACGCCTCCGGGTCCTGGAGATGTACAGGTCCTAGAGGGATGGGAGCTTGCAGCCAATCACCTTCTCAGCAGCGCGTTGTGCGTGCTGCTGAGAAGGAATACATTGTATTAATACATTGTATTAATCATTGTATTAATACATGATACATTATTATTATTATACATTATTACATGATTATGCATTATTATTATACATTATTAATACATGATACATTAATACAGAGTACATTGTATTAATCATTCATGAAATGTGATTAGAATGGATTTGTTTGTTAGCTGTTAGAGTGAAATTTACATATGTTTCAGTGCTCATTTAAATGTTAGCAGCTCCAAACATTTATCAAGGACAAACAAATGCTCTACCCCCATGGATTATCACCTTATTGTGGTGGGGGGTTTGCATGTCCTAGTGATCCCAGGAGCTATGTTGTCCGGGGCAATTTGCCTCTGGTAGGGTCACCCAAGACAAACTGGTCCTGGGTGAAGGGCCAGACTAAGAACGATCCAACAGATTCTCACTATGAATGCTAGAACAAGGATTCAGTGTACCCCACCCAGTATGGGGTTACTGGGCCCCCACCCTGGAGCCTGGACTGGGGGAGGGGCTCGATGGCTAGCGTCTGGTGGCCGGGTTTCCGTGCATGGAACCTGGCCGGTCTCAGCCCGAAGGAGTTACATGGGTCCGCCCTCCAGTGGGCTCACCACCTGCAGGCGGGACTATGGGAGTCCGGTGCTATGTGGATCAGGTGGCGATCAAAGGCAGAGACCTTGGCGGTCTGATCCCAAGCTTCCTAAACTGGCTTTTGGGACATGGAATGTCACCTCTCTGGTGGGGAAGGAGCCTGAGCTGGTGCAGTGGTGGTGAGGTTGAGAGATACCAGCTAGATATAGTTGGCCTCACCTCAACACACAGCTCCAGTTCTGGAACCAGTCTCCTGGAGAGGGGCTGGAGCTTGGCCTTTTCCGGAGTTACCCCGGGCGAGAGGCGATGAGCAGGGGTGGGTACTATTTTATCCCCCCACCTTGCTGCCTCTGTATTGGAGTTTTTGCCAGTGGACGAAAGGGTTGTTTCCCTGTGCCTTCGGGTTGGGAAACTGGTCCTGACCATCATTCGTGCCTTTGCACCAAATGATGGTTCAGCACACCCACCCTTTTTGGAGTCTCTGACTGTGGTGCTGGAGAGTGCTCCTCTTTGAGACTCCATTGTCCTACTGGGGGACTTCAGTGTGCACGTGGGCAACGGCAGTTAAACCTGCAGGAGGGTGATTGGGAGGAATGGCCTGCCTGATCTCATCCTGAGTGGTGTTCAGTTATTGGACTTCTGTGTTCACCACAGTTTGTCCATAACAAACACCATGTTCAAGCATAAGGGTTTCCATATGTGGACTTGGCACCAGGATACCCTAGGTTGTAGGTTGATGATGGATTTTGTTATCATGTCATCAGACCTGCGACCGTATGTCTTGGACACTCGGGTAAAGAGAGGTGCAAAGCTGTCAACTGATCACCACCTGGTGGTAAGTTGGATCCAATGGCAGGGGAGGATGCCATTCAGACCTGGTACACCCAAATGTTTAGTGAGGGTGTGGTGGGAATGTCTGGCTAAGGCCCCTGTCCTAGAGGTCTTCAAATCCTACCTCTGGAAGAACTTCAACCACATTCCAAGGGAGTCTGGAGACATGGAGTCTGAATGGGCTATTTTCTCCACCTCCATTGTTGAAGCGGCTGCCCAGAGCTGCAGCTGCAAGGTCGTCAGGGCATCTCGTGGAGGCAACCCCCGAACCAAGAGGTGGACACCAGTGTTGAGGGGGACCATTAAGCTGAAGGAGTCCTATCAAGCTTGGTTGGCTTGTGGGACTCCCGAAGCAGCTGAGGTGTACCGGCAGGCCAAGCGGAGTGTGGCTCAGGTGGTTGCTAAAGCAAAAACTTGGGTTTGGGAGGAGTTTGGTGAGGCCATGGAACAAGACTTTTGGTCGGCCTCCAAGAGATTCTGGCAAACTATCCGACGGCTCAGGAGGGGGAAGAAGCTCCCTGTCCACACTGTGTATAGTGCGGATGGGGCACTGCTGACTTTGACTGGGGATATCGTTGGGCGGTGGAAGGAATACTTCAAGGATCTCCTCAACCCCACTGACACGCCTTCCACAGAGGAAACAGGGCTTGTGGACGAGGGGGACAACTCGCCTATCACAGGAGCTGAGGTCGCCACGGTGGTTAAAAATCTCTTTGGTGGCTAGGCCCCGGGAGTGGACGAGATTTGCCCTGAGTACCTCAAGGCCCTGGATGTTGTAGGGCTGTCATGGTTGACATGCCTCTGCAACATTAACGTAGAGGTCGGAGGCAGTGCCTTTGGTATGGCAAACTGGGGTGGTGGTTCCTCTCTTCAAAAAAGGGGACCGGAGGGTGTGCTCCAACTTTAGAGGGATCACACTCCTCAGCCTCCCTGGGAAGGTCTATGCCAAGGTACTGGAGAGGAGAGTCCGGCCGCTGGTCGAACCTCGGATGCAGGAGGAGCAATGTGGTTTTCGTCCTGGCCGTGGCACATCGAACCAGCTCTTTACCCTCTCAAGAATCCTTGAGGGATCGTGGAAGTTTGCCCAACCAGTTTACATGTGTTTTGTGGACTTGGAGAAGGCATTCAACCGCGTCCCTCATGGTTTTTTTGTGGGGGGTGCTTCAGGAGTATGGGGTATCAGGCTTGTTGCTACAAGCTATTTGGTCTCTGTATGACCATTGTGAGAGTTTGGTTCATATTGCCAACACTCGATCGGACTCATTCCCAGTGAGAGTTGGACTCCGCCAGGGCTGCCCTTTGTCACTGATCTTGTTCATAATTTTCACGGACAGGATTTCTAGGTGCAGCCAAGGAGCGGAGGGTGTCATGCTTGGTGACCAAAGGATGTCATCTCTGTTGTCTGCAGATGATGCTGTCCTGCTGGTTTCATCCAGCAATGACCTACACGTCTTACTCGGATGGTTTGCCACTGAGTGTGAAGCGGCTGGGATGAGAATCAGTACCTCCAAGTCTGAGTCCATGGTCCTCACCCGGAAAAAGGTGGATTGTCCTCTCAGGGTTGGGGACAAGCTCCTGGCCCAAGTGGAGAAGTTTAAGTATCTTGGGGTCTTATTCACGAGTGAGGGGAGAATTGAGCGAGAGATTGACAGACGGACCAGAGCGGCATCTACAGTGATGTGGACGTTGTACTGGTCTGTTAGGGTGAAGAGGGAGCTGAGCTCTAAGGCAAAGTTGTCAATTAACCAGTCAATCTACGTTCTTACCCTCACCTATGGTCATGAGCTTTGGGTAATTACCGAAAGAATGAGATCATGATTAAAGTAGCTGAAATGAGCTTTCTTCATAGAATTGTTGGACTCACCCTCAGAGACAGGCTGAGGAGCTCAGTCGTCTGGAAGAGGCTCAGAGTTGAACTGCTGCTCCTCCACATTGAAAGTAGCCAGTTGAGGTGGTATGGGCATCTGTTTAAGATTCCTCCTGGATGCCTCCCTCTTGAGGTGTTGAGGGCACGTCCCTCTTTGAGGAGACCCCGGGGCAAACCCAGGACTCACTGGAGAGACTATCTCCCAGCTGGCCTGGGAACGCCTTGGTATCATCTCTGAAGAGCTTGAGCAGGTGGCTGTTGCAACAATATTTAATTATAAATTTAATTACAAGGTAAAAAGATTATTTAATTTAGACTCAAAGGTGTGTATGGAAATGTAGGTTTAACACACATCGGGAAAAACCCGTTTCTGGGCACCAGTCCAGCTTCTTGGACAATTTAATAATAATTAATCTTTATACCTTCAATCAATTAGTCTCAAAATATTCATGAGTTCTACTGGGTGACTTCATAAACAACACACTGGAAAAGAAATCAACTGAAACTTCTATCTATCGTTAACAGATTTTTTTAATGACACTGATTAAATGACATTACATTCAAATGATTTGTGAGTAGGTGAAATGATCAACATTTAGCCGTACATTCATTTTAACTGATTATTGAGCAACATATTTGTGGAACCCAGGTAACTTTATAGGAATTTGTAACAGTGATGAAAATATAGACTGAACTAACTAACCAAAATTATGAAGAAAATTGGATGCAATTTTACGGAGAAAATTATGAAAGTAATTATGTGAACATTAGATTCTAAATTCCTCTAAAAATAAAATGGAATTTTGATGAAAAGAAGAATATTTATTCTCTCTAATTCTATGTCTGTGATATATCAGAGTTATGAATTATTTCCAAATTTGAGGCAGGTCATGGCAGATGTTTCAGGCGACTGCACGTCATTACTCAGCAGATGACACAAAGGAATATGGCTCACGTGACTGTTGGTTTTCATTGTTCAGCAGTTCTTCATCCCTTGGATTCTTAGCAGGACATTTATTTGAAGATGGTTCCAGAATATCTTGCCAGCAGATATTCTGACAAAGTCCAGCAGCTTTCAAAGTTCACAGTCCCAAGCTGAGATTTTACTGTGATGATGAGGCGTCTTCACTCCACCCGTGTCGGAGCTCTTTCAGGGCAGCTGTGGTGGCTAAGTGCTTCCTCTTCTCCCATGGCCGCTGATGCTGTATGCCATGCAGACACACAAGAGGCTTTTGTGGTTCAGTGGCTTCCCTCCAGGGTCCCGATAAACTGGGAATAATTCAAATCTGATCCGGATCACAGGATTAGAGAGATAAGTTTAAATAAAAAAAATTCAAAGCCACAAAAATCCTAGTTCTTCTGATGCCGTAGGTTTGGCGAAAATGGCTTGCAGTGAGAGAACGATACATACCCTTTAAAACACACAGTGTAGCCACACATGTGTATTACGGTATGCCTCACATCTCAGATAAGAACAAAGAACTGAGTCTCCTTGGAGATAACAGGAAGCTGTGAAAGAAGATAAAGAAGATATACACATTCATATAGATAATGTAGTTATTGAAAAAGTTAAGGAGATCAAGTTTTTGGGTGTAGTACTGGATGATAAAATTAGTTGGAAACCACATGTCAGATACATACAAAATAAAGTTGCAAAAAATATTGCAATTATAAATAAAATTAAGCAGGTCCTAGATTATAAATCCCTTCATATTTTGTATTGTTCATTAGTACTTCCATACTTGACTTATTGTATAGAGGTTTGGGTAACAGTTATAAAAGTAAACTTAATTCATTGTTAATATTACAAAAAAGGGCAGTCCGTGTTATACACAAAGTCGGGTACCTCGAACATACTAATTTATTGTTTTTACATTCGAAGTTATTGAAATTATGGGATCTGGTTCATTATTACACAGCACAATTAATGTTTAAAGTTAGTAAAAACCTCTTGCCACACAATATACAGAATCTATTCAGGGAGAGAGAAGGGAAATATAATTTACGGGGGAATACAAAATTTAAAATGCACTTAGTAAGATCTACAAGGAAGAGTTTTTGTGTGTCTGTGTGTGGGGTAAAATTGTGGAATGGGTTGGGGGAGAAACACAGGCAATGTCCAAACATCCATATATTTAAATCAACATATAAAGAAATGATTTGAGCAGTATGTGACATAACGTTCGGCTCAGGAGACGCACACACACAGGCTCAGAGTAGTTCAAACTGTTTATTAACAACAGGGATGTTTGGGTGCGTGTCTGCGGAATGTTAATGTGTTGGTGGTGGCGTCTGCTTCGGACCCAGAGGCAGGAGACCGTTCAGCCGGCAACCCTATGGGAGAAATCAGACACAGGGTGATGAGCACACACCAACACAGAAGGAGAATAGGCGAGGGAGAGAAGCTTACTTGTTTGGGCAGATGACTGGCGCTTCAAGGATGGAAGCCCGGGAGACAGCCACCTGCAGGGCTCGGTGCAGCAGCGAGGAGAGACGAGAGACGGGGTTGTCCGCCGCCGAGGAATCCACCTGTGCACAGGGGAGCAGACTGGAGAGATGAGGTGAGTGATCTTCTTACCGGTGATGAGGATGCTGAAGAGAATGTGGTAGAAGTCCATGCAAGGGAAATGAAGTCTACGGCTTCAGGCCGACGCTCAGGGCGAGGCGGCTTTTATCCCTCGCCGCTGACGAGTAGCAGGTGCGTGAGCAGGTGGCGCCGCTGATGAATGGCGCGGCGTGACAGTACTCCCCCCTCTAGCAGCGCCTCCTGGCGATGGCTTATCCGGGTGCGCTCGGTGGAAGTCCGCGATGAGCGATGGGTCCAACACAAACGACGGGGGCACCCACTGTCGATGCTCGGGCCCATAACCCTCCCAGTCCACCAAGTATTGCAACCCACGACCCCGGCGCCGGGAGTCCAGGATGGAGGAGGCGGACCAGGCCGGATGGCCACCAATCATCCGGGGCGCGGGTTGCGCTGCAGGAGGAGGGCAAAGGGGGTCAGTAACTGCCAGTTTCACCTTTGACACGTGGAAAGTAGGATGAATGCGGAGGGAGGGGGGAATAGCCACGCGCACAGCCACCGGGTTGATGATCCGGGTGATGGGGTAGGGACCCATGAAGCGCTGTGCCAGCTTCCTCCTCTCGCCTTTTAGAGTGACGTCCTGGGTGGAAATGTAAACAAGCTGCCCAACTCTGTACGCCGGGGCAGGTCTTCTACGCCGGTCCGCCACGGTCCTGTTGCGCTCCGCTATGCGTAATAGCGCATGGCGCGCGGCAGCCCAGGTGGAGCGGAACTGCCTGAGATGGGCCCTAACTGACGGGACAGTTACTTCACTCTCCTGCTCCGGAAACAGCGGGGGGTCGTAACCCAGGGACGCTTTGAAGGGGGACATCCCTGTAGCAGAAGAGCGAGCAGTGTTGTGGGCATATTCAACCCAGGCAAGATGGTTGCTCCAGGACGTGGGTTTGGATCTGGACACACAGCGGAGCGCAGCCTCCAGCTCCTGGTTGGTCCTCTCACACTGCCCGTTGGATTGGGGGTGATGGCCGGAGGAGAGGCTCACCTTGGCTCCGATGGCGTTGCAGAAAGACCTCCAAACCTCAGATGAAAACTGGGGGCCCCGGTCCGAGACCACGTCCACCGGAATCCCATGCAGCCTGACCACGTGTTGGACGAGGAGGTCCGCCGTCTCCAGGGCAGTAGGGAGGCCTCGCAGGGGGACGAAGTGCACGGCCTTGGAGAAGCGGTCCACGATGGTCAGGATGGTGTCATAGGAGTTGGAGACAGGGAGTCCGGTGACGAAATCCAGAGCGATGTGCGACCAGGGCCTGCCAGGGACGGGCAGGGGCTGGAGCAGACCCGCTGGAGGGGCATTTCCCGACTTGCAGGTGGCACAGATTGGGCAAGCCCGGGCGTAGCGGGCTGCATCCCTCCGCAGGCCTGGCCACCAAAAGGACCGTTGGAGGAGATCTATCATCCGGGAGGTGCCAGGGTGACAGGTGAGCTTGGAGGTGTGGAGCCAGTGGATGACCTCTCCTCGGACCGCGGATGGCACGAACAGCCTCCCCTCCGGTCCGCCGCCAGGGTCAGGTTCCACCTCCTGTGCCTTCCGGATCTTGCTCTCGATGTCCCACGAGATGGCTCCCACGACGCACGACCTGGGCAGGATGGAGTGGGGCGCCTCCTCCGACTCCACGGGGGCGAACTGCCTGGAGAGGGCGTCAGGCAGGACGTTCCTAGAGCCAGGCCTGAAGGTGATGGAAAATTGGAACCTGGCGAAGAACAGGGACCAGCGCGCCTGGCGGGCGTTCAGGCGCTTGGCAGATCGTAAGTATTCCAAGTTCTTGTGGTCCGTGAGGACCACAAACGGCAGGTTCGCCCCCTCTAACCAGTGGCGCCACTCCTGCAGGGCGAGCTTGATGGCCAAGAGCTCTCTGTCCCCCACATCGTAGTTTCTCTCCGCCGGGGACAAGCGCCGGGAGAAGAAGGCGCACGGTCGCTTGGCGCCATCGTCCGGTGACCGCTGGGACAGCACTGCTCCCACTCCCGTGTCCGAAGCGTCTACCTCTACAATGCACTGCAGCGCGGGGTCGACCTGGCGAAGGACCCGGGAGGAGGAGAATTCCGCCTTCAGCGCCTCAAAGGCGGCAGCGACCTCTTCGGTCCACCGGAACGGGACCTTCGGGGACGTGAGGCGGGTCAGTGGTCCAACGATGGCACTGAAGTTGGGAACAAAGCGGCGGTAGAAATTGGCGAAGCCAACAAATTGCTGCACCTGCTTCCGGGATGCAGGTGTGGGCCATTCCACCACCGCCTTTACCTTCTCTGGGTCGGGGAGCACCTTATCGTGGGCGATGATGAACCCCAGGAAGGACGTACTCCTGGCGTAAAATTCACACTTTTCTGCCTTAACGTACAGACGGTTCTCCAGCAGCCTTTGGAGGACCCGCCTCACGTGGACCTGGTGCTCATCCCTGGACTTGGAGAAGATGAGAATATCGTCCAGGTAGACGAACACGAAAAGGCCAATGAAGTCCCGGAGGACGTCATTAATGAGGCGCTGGAAGACTGCAGGAGCGTTGGTCAACCCGAACGGCATCACCAGATATTCAAAGTGGCCGTTCGGGGTACGGAAGGCCGTTTTCCACTCATCTCCCTCCCGGATCCGGACGAGGTGGTAAGCGCTGCGTAGGTCCAGCTTGGTGAACCAGGTCGCCCCCTGGAGGGAGTGGAAAGCAGTGTCCATGAGAGGCAGGGTGTAACGGTCCTTCTCCGTGATATTATTGAGGGCCCGGTAGTCGATACAAGGGCGGAGGGACCCATCCTTTTTCCCCACGAAGAAGAACCCTGCCCCCACGGGTGACGATGATGGGCGGATAATCCCAGCACTTAATGATTCCTTCAGGTAGGCGTTCATCGTCTCCTTCTCCGGCGCAGACAGGCTGTAAAGGCGACCAGAAGGTAAGGGAGCCCCCTGGCGGAGGTTGATGGCGCAGTCATAGGGCCGATGAGGGGGAAGAGACATAGCTTTCGCTTTGCTGAACACCATACCCAGGTCGTGAAATTCTGGGGGCACCAGAGACAGGTCCGGGGGTGCAGCGTCCGTCGCAGGGGGAGGAGCGGACGGAGAGCAGGCAGCGGACTGAAGGCAGGTGCCCATACAGAACGTACTCCATGCCGAGATCCCAGCTGATTTCCAATCCAGGACCGGATTGTGAAGGCGGAGCCAGGGATACCCCAGGATGACGGGCGACACAGAGTTGGGAAGGACGTAAAAGGTCATCTCCTCCCGGTGGTTTCCCGAGATGATGACCGGTAGGGGAACAGTTTGATGTGTCACTCTCCCGAGGGTGGCACGGGAGAGGTGGATTAGGGAGATGGGAGTGTTGAGTGCCTGGCAGCGGATGCCCAATCGGGTTGCCAGGCTTTGTGAAATGAAGCTGCCTTCTGCGCCCGAATCCACCAGTGCGTGGGTGAGGTGCCCAGTAGGGTTATGGCAGAAACGGATGGGCAGCTTCAATTGAGTAAGTGATCCTAACCGATTGACATCCGCGAGGCTTCCAACAGTGACTCGCGGAACCCACCGACTGGCTTTCCGTGGACAACGCTCCACGGTGTGTTGGTCGCCTCCGCAATACATGCAGAGGCCCAACTCACGGCGGCGTTGTTTCTCCACAGGGGAAAGTTTAGTCCAGCCCGTCACCATCGGCTCCGACTCCTCGGGGCGCGATGCTGGCGGCGCCGCCAGGGGGCGAGCTTGGAACAGGTGCGGCGAGGCTCCATGAGGGCGAGAAGAAGAAGACCTCCGCCCCGAGGAGCGCTCGCGCAGCCTGTTATCCAAACTTATCGCTAAGGATGTCAGCTCCGCTAACGTCCCAGGGATATCCCGACCAGCCAGTTCATCCCTCAGATCACTATTGAGGCTGCGGAGGAACAGGCCACAGAGGGAGCGTTCCTCCCAGCCCAATTCCTCCGCCGCTACCCGGAAGTCGACCGAGTGGTCCGCTGCCGACCGGCTTCCCTGCTGGAGAGCGAGAAGCCGATCGACCTGGACCGTTTCGGTTTGTGAGTGGTCAAAGACCTCCAGAAAGCGCCTCACGAATTGGTCATAGGTGAGGGTGGCATAACTGGGCCTCGCCATTACGGCGTAGGTCCAGGTTAACGCACGCCCCTCCAGAAGATTCCCTATGTAACCAATTCGGCTGTGATCCGAGGGAAAATCTCCGGGCACACGGTGGAACACGGACTCACACTGCATAATAAACCCCCGCGCTCCGCCGAGCTTACCGCTAAAGCGGGCGGGGGTCGGAATCGGCGTGAGCCGAACCGGTGCCACTGGAGCCGGCTGGACGGCCGCTGGAACAGCAGGAGCCGCGCCACCCTGGCGAGTCGGGAGGAACGGCTGTTGGGGGTCCAAGCGGTTCAATCGGTTAGTCAGTTCTAATAATTGATTAAGAACCACCTGTTGCTGATAAACAATCTGATCCACCCGAGCCTCGAGGATGGTAAACCGGTGTGCGAGCCCGCCGTCCGCCGAGCCGCTCTGCTGAAGCCGTACTGACATAACGTTCGGCTCAGGAGACGCACACACACAGGCTCAGAGTAGTTCAAACTCTTTATTAACAACAGGGATGTTTGGGTGCGTGTTTGCGGAATGTTAATGTGTTGGTGGTGGCGTCTGCTTCGGACCCAGAGGCAGGAGACCGTTCAGCCGGCAACCCTATGGGAGAAATCAGACACAGGGTGATGAGCACACACCAACACAGGAGGAGAATAGGCGAGGGAGAGAAGCTTACTTGTTTGGGCAGATGACTGGCGCTTCAAGGATGGAAGCCCGGGAGACAGCCACCTGCAGGGCTCGGTGCAGCAGCGAGGAGAGACGAGAGACGGGGTTGTCCGCCGCCGAGGAATCCACCTGTGCACAGGGGAGCAGACTGGAGAGATGAGGTGAGTGATCTTCTTACCGGTGATGAGGATGCTGAAGAGAATGTGGTAGAAGTCCATGCAAGGGAAATGAAGTCTACGGCTTCAGGCCGACGCTCAGGGCGAGGCGGCTTTTATCCCTCGCCGCTGACGAGTAGCAGGTGCGTGAGCAGGTGGCGCCGCTGATGAATGGCGCGGCGTGACAGTATGAGAATGAAGGGCAGTGATGTTACATTGTGTCTTCAGTGAGGGAAGGTTGTTGTGTGTTATGGTGATTGTGAAGGTGATGGTGTTGTTTGTGTTTGCATTGAACATGCCAGAAGTGTATGTTTATTGTTGTCGCAATATTGTTGGATATGGACTGTCATTGTTGTGTCATTTTTGTTGTATAATTTGACTATGGGTGTATTATGGTGAATGTGGTTGTGGGATAATGATGATTATGAGTAATACTGTAATTTGTTTGGTGTGGAGAAGGGGTGGGACTGTATAAGCATTGGCTTCTTCCCACTCCTTTTGAACATTTTATTTTTGGTTTGTTTTTTTGTTGTGTTTTGAACTCTCTTCTTTCTTTCTTTAACAATGTTCAAATAAAATCAATGTCAATGTCAAAGTGTAGTCCTTGTTATGCAGGAGACGGCCTTGGGAGGATCCTTTGTGTGCCTAGAGACTGTGTTGAGGACCCTTTGTGGGCCAAGGACGGAGAGGGGGATGCTGAAGGATTAAAGGGGAAATGCATTGTGACTTGTGATGTTAATGCAATGTGAATTGTGAGCTGTGAGAGTCCTGGTTATATAAGGGATGAGTTTTTCTGGGAGTTCCTCTTTTTTTCAACTTTGTTGATGATGGTGAATGTGTAATAAAACTGCCTTGAGACAAACCTGCCTCGTCAATTACACATTTCCACAACAGTAAGTTTAAAGAAAGTTTACAGAACAAAAATAGGAAAACGTTTGTGACCATGAAGTTTGACTTCGTATAACAGAGAAAGTTTGAGCTCAAAAGAAAACGTATTTCCCAAATGTTTTAAAGGGAAAGGCAGGACACCCACATGAACTTTCCACAAGACAATACAATAACGGCCGAACTAGGGCGTCTTCCCTGCTTCAAGACTGAGCAGGTTTTGTGAGGTTGCTCTGACTGACATGACCAGGAACCAATAGTCTTACATCATGGGCGGGTTCAATGAACGTTTGGCCAATCAGAAGACAGTCCTTTGTCTGTAACCAATCCATAAAAATGAAAGGGGTCATTTCCCAACAGAGACGGCCTGGTGATTGGCTGATACCAGTCAGATGATTTGAGTAAACTTTGCTCAAATCATCAATGATGTAAGACCAATATGTAAGACCAATAGTCTTACATATTACATATTACATATGTAAGACCAATATGTAAGACCAATAGTCTTACATCGTGGGCGGGTTCAATGAACGTTTGGCCAATCAGAAGACAGTCCTTTGTCTGTAACCAATCCATAAAACTGAAAGGGGTCATTTCCCAACAGAGACGGCCTGGTGATTGGCTGATACCAGTCAGATGATTTGAGTAAACTTAGCTCAGAGGATAAACACATTAATAAAACTGAAAATTCATTAATATTCTTATGCACAGAGTCTGAGCTACTTCTGTGATTCATGACTACTTCAGTGAGTATGCACGTTTATAAACTGGTACTTATATCATTAACATGAATTAAAATAGATAGATAGATAGATAGATAGATAGATACATACATACATACATACATACATACATACATACTTTATTTAAAAAAAAAGTTAAAAAAAAACAAAAACAAATGACAAGTGTGATAAAGTGACAGTGTACAGTGCTCAAAAGGGAGAAGGAAGAAGTGAACACTTATTAACTCCAACTCTTCTTTTATAAAGAATAAATTGGGTTGTATAATAAATACAACCCAATTCTTTTATAAAGAATAAATTGGGTTGTATAATAAATACAACCCAAATGAAATATATACAAATTAACACATTTAAGACCCCAAGTAAACAACTATATTTTGTCCATATCAACATTAACACCCATCCATCCCAACATACATACAGACCATACATACAGTCCATATATCAAAACCCAGCCCCAAACAACACAGATATACACAGTGCTGTCCCACCTACCATTTCATAATGTCCCAGAGTGAGGATAGTGAATTGTACATATAAATACTACCCTTCTAACATATATTCTTTCAGCAAATGATGTTTATACCTATTTTTGAATTGATTTCTATTTGTACATAGTTTCAGTTCCATTTCCAGACTGTTCCACAAATCCACCCCACAGACAGATATGCACATACTTTTCTTAGTTGTTCGTATCTTAGGTTTTGTAAAGTTTAAGTCTCCTCTCAAATTATAATCATTGTCTCTTTTTTTGAATATTTTTTGTATATTAGTTGGGAGTTGATTATTAATTGCCCTGTACATTACTTGTGCTGTCTTAAATTTAACTAAATCCATGAACTTTATGATATGTGACTTTAAAAACAACGAATTGGTATGGTCTCTATATCCTACATTATTTATTATCCTTATAGCTTTCTTTTTGTAATGTGCATATTGGCTGTAGGTTTGTCTTGTAGGTGTTTCCCCAGACCTCTACACAGTAGTTAAGATAAGGTGGAAACAGTGAATTGTACAGTAAGAACAATGATTTATAGTCCAAGATGTGTCTTGTCATCCCCAGTATCCCTATACATTTTGCCAACTTGGCCCGGATGTTTATTTTATTTTATTTTTTTTTTTATTTTATTTTATTTTTGATTTATTTTATAATTTCCAAACAACGTAACCTTTGTTTTTTTTTCAGATTTAGAGATAATTTATTTTTGTTGAACCACTGCGTTAACCTTTTCATTTCAGTTGTGACCACCTCTAAAACCTGCTGCAAATTCTCACCAGTGCAAAGGATATTTGTGTCATCAGCAAATAAAATAAATTTCAGAATTTTTGATACTTGGCATATGTCATTTATATATACAGTAAGATAAAGAGTTTGGGTCCCAAAACTGACCCCTGGGGCACACCACAAGTGATGTCCATGAAGGGTGATTTATGCTCACCAATTTGTACAAATTGTTGTCTATTACTTAAATAACTTTCCACCCAACTCAGTCCGACCCCTCTTATCCCATACCTTTCCAATTTCCTCAGTAGAATTCTGTGGTCAATGGTGTCAAAACCTTTCTTTAAATCTATAAATACTCCTGCAGCAAACTTTTTTTTTTATCTATACAACTAGTAATTTCTTCTATAAGTTCGATCAGTGCCAAATATGTAGATTTATCTGCTCTAAAACCATACTGGCTGTCTGTAAGGAGGTTGGGTTTTTTTTTGTTTTTTTTTCAATGAAATCATCCAGTCTCTTAATGAAGATTTTTTCAAGCATTTCGGAGAATTTTGAGAGTAAAGAGACCGGGCCTGTAATGTGTGGAATAATGACTGTCTCCTGTTTTGTATAGTGGTATTACTTTTGCTATTTTCATTTTGTTTGGAAATTTACCAGTTTGAAATGACAGGTTACAGATGTGGGTGAGTGGTTTAACAATTCCTTCAATTACTTTTTTCACTATTGTCATGTCAATTTCACTCCAGTCAGTTGATTTTTTGTTCTTAAATTTACTCACAGTCTCGATAATTTCCTTTTCAGTAACTGCACCCAAAAAGATTGTATTTGGACTTCTATCTTCTATTTCATTTACAGAACCACTGTTGTTTGTTTCTGTTGTCACTATTGATTTTGCTAATTCAGGACCAATGTTTACAAAAAATTTATTGAAACCACTAACCACATCCTCCATATTATTTATCAAATTGTCATTTTCAATAAAATATTCTGGATAATTAGCATTCTTAGATTGGTTACTAATAATCCCATTGAGTACTTGCCATATTCCTCTTAAGTTATTTTTATTGTCCTCTAATATTCTGTTGTAGTATTCTTTCTTACAAGTCCTCTTTATATTAGTTAGCTTGTTTTTATATCTTTTATATTTGATCTCAACCTCAACCATTCTGCACTTAATGAACTGTTTATATAATGTATTCTTCTTTTTACATGCATTTAGTAACCCCTTGGTGACCCATGGAATATTTTTGTTTTGTTGTCTGTCACTGTATTGTTTTATAGGACAATTTTTATTGTACAATGATTGAAATATTTGTAAAAACAATTATCATATGCTTTATTTATATCATTTTCATCACAAACTATCTTCCAGTCTTGTATTAATAATTCCTTTGCCAGTAAATATATAGATTCTTTGGTTCTTATTCTTTTATATTTAATATTTTTGGTATACTTTTTCTTCCTATAATCACATTGATAGACCACAAAAATCGGCAGGTGGTCACTGATATCATTCAATAAAAGCCCACTCATGATATTGTTTTCCATAATGTTTGTGAATATGTTATCTATTAGTGTGGCACTGTGTGACGTGATTCTGCTAGGTCTGGTAATTGTTGGATGTAAGCCCATACTGTACAGTGTGTTGATAAATTCTTCTGTCAAACTATGTTGTTTTGAATTCATAAGATCTATACTGAAATCCCCAAAGATGAACATAACTTTATGAGTTAGTTTTGCATATTTGTTTTCCATCCAGTCCTTAAATAAGTCAATGTTTGATCCAGGTGTTCTATATACACAGCTCACAACCATATTCTTCACATTGTCCAGACAGATTTCTATTGTAATACATTCAAATAAATCATCCACAGTTACTGACAAATTTTCAATAGCCTTGTATTGCAAGCTCTTGTCAACATAGATTGCAACTCCACCTCCTTTTTTCACTTTTCTATTTATATAATTCAATTCATAGCCATCCATGGTAAAATCCACTCCTTTTCTTCACTGAGCCACATCTCTGATATTGCTACAACATTGAATGGCTCTTTAAACTGATGTAAATAATCTTTAATGTTATTAAAGTTGGCATAGAGACTTCTGCTGTTGAAGTGGATCATAGAAATATTGAAATCAGATGTGACCATTGTGTTAAACTGTTCATCCGTGTAGTAACTACAGTTATTATTGATGGAGCGAAATAAATTATTGTCAGGGTCTATGTTATATTTTACGTCCCGTGGGCTGTGATCTGTATAGTTAAAAACTTTCAGTTCCTTTTGTTCCTGTTTGTTGATCTTTTGTTTCATGTTGTTAAATGTCCTGATGCAGATGAGTAAATAAGATATATTTAAGCATTAAACATGCATGCACACATTTAACTCAAAGTTTTATGAAATATTTCAAACCAAAATGATATATCAGAGTCCCACTTGATTTTCCAGGGTGTTCTGAAAAAGAAAATAAACTAAGAATTGAGAGTTCTGTAACAAAGGAAGTCATTTCATTCATTAATTTCAGTTCAACCTGGAGATTCAAAAGTGAACAAATTCCAGTTATCCACCAGGGGGTAGTGTTGAGCTTTGGATAATTCCTAGAGACCATAACAAGCAGTTCAGAGTTTTATGGATGTCTGGAAAGGCTCCAGCCCACCCGCGACCCGAAAACGATTAAGCGGAAGAAGATGGATGGATGGAAAGGCTCGAACCTTTGATAACTCATAAAACTGTATTTTTTTGGAGGAAGTTCCATTTATTTATGGTCAAACTCATCCATTCCTTGCACAAGATGGGATCCTTATCACTCATACCATTTTACAAAGGAATGTGTTTCAAACCGGGATCCTTACATGAAGAAAAGTAATCCTTGACCAGTCCTCTTGGATGAAACAATTTCTTAAAGCTAAAGACTGGTTTTATAGGTTTTTAACAAGGGAGCTGATGCTACACTGGGGAGAGGGACGTCTGGACTTCTCTGCTTGAACTGCTGCCTCCGTGACCTGGACCTCCAGAAAAGCAGAAGAAGCTGGATGCATGGATGGAAACAAACTCTCTATATCACTGGTCCTTAAATATAAATGCCTTTAAATATTGCTTATCGTCCCCACAAAATTCAAGTTTACCTTAAACTGTTATGCATTTTTAAAACATCACGATTTTGATCAATCAGTCAATCAATCAATCAATCAATCAATCAATCAATCAATCAATCAAACTTTATTCCAGACTCATGGTCCATCAAAATAAAATAAACAAGACAATTAAAACAGTTAATAAAAAAAAAACAAGACAATTAAAAAAGTTACAAAACAATAAGAAACAATTACTAAAAGAAATACAAAAACAGTACAGACTTTAAAAAGACTTAAAAAGACGACTGTACCAATGCCTTCTAAACTGTGACTGACAGCGAATAGAACTGAGCTTAATGCTAGACATAACCTGAATGATTTCATTTCCAGATACATCAAGCCGACAGATGAGTTTATACATAAGATTCCTTATTACTGCATGCAGTGTATTTACACGTGATGATACAAATAACTCAGAAGCACTGCACCATCGAGGCTTTTTAAGTAAAATTCTTAAAGCATCATTGTAAGCAACCTGTAATCTCTGCGTAACCCAGTGTTAAAAATGTGAATAAAATCATAAATATCGATACCACTTTAAAAAACACTCATTTCACAATGGGAATAAATATTTTGAAGATAAATAGATAAATAATTATAAGTTCATAAAATATATTCATAACTAGTTAAAAACATTTCTAAAAAGCTCTGATAAGGTTCCTAATATTTTTATCTGGTATATTGAGCAACCAATGGCTGTGTCGTTTGTTGGCAGCATCAGCCAATAGGGTCACGCCCTCTCTCACTCGGTCTTGGCGTAACCTGCAGAACGCTTTTAGTCACGGCAGAGACACCGACCGAGAGCGAGAGAGAGAGATCCCTTACTGAGACGGTGAGCTAACGTGCTAGTAGCAGCCTTTGCCTGGATAAAACTCTTGAGATTGGTAAGCCTAAACCAACATGAGAAACGAGGTACTGCTGTATTGTCAAATTCTAATACCTCTTTTGTAAACTTTTAAGATTTGAATCCAAAGGCTGTGAATTCACGTGAGCACGGGAATCCCCTTTGAAGCACGTGTTGCTAGGCATGGTGAGTGCCATTCATTGTGTATGTGAAATGCTAACCGCTAGCTTAAAATGCTAACCTCCGATGCTAATTCCGGCTAGGTTTTTCATAGGGGAAAGTCATTTTTCAAGGCTGTGGTAAATAGCAAAGGTCCCAATTCCCTTGCTATTGATTGTTACTTAGAAATGCATGTTACACCTGTGGTTTATATGTGTTTAAAAGTGTCCAATTGAGATAAGTTGTTGTGCTAGCACACTTTTCTTTTTTTTTTCCTTGTCAAGTGCTTTCCAATACACTTGACTTATTTATTTTTGGTACCATTTTGATAAATTTGAATAGTAGATGTGTTTATTTTATGCACATTTAGGATTTAAGAAATTTGAATTATGGTTGTGCAACATGGAAGTAATCGGAAATATATAAAACCAGCTGTGGATTATAGCTTAAGTTTTTGTCTGGCCTATTCTGTAGGTCAGGTTTTTTTTTTTTTGGCCTGGATTGGGAAGAACGTGGATCTCCAGATCTGGATGGCGAGCCAAAGCCTGAACCTAACTAACTGGTAGAGGTGAGCCAACTGGTCACTATCGCACTGAACAAACGTTCAAAGACTGAAACGAATACTAGAGGACTGTACATATTGTAAATATATTTTGGGGGTATTTTATTTTATTTTATTTTTTATTGTTACAAGCGTTGTATTTTTGTTAAAGTGTACACAACTGTCAAAAATACACATATTTGCAAGTTCCCATACTTCTGTGTGTGTGTCATCTGTTGTTGTACCCTCCAGGCTCCCACGAACCTAGAATCTATCTGACCTGGCCCAATTGTCCCTTCTGTCCAGGTAGTAAGGTTAAAGGTAACTACACTGCCATACCCAGTACTACCAAAAGGGTACAAGACTGCACCTAAAGTGGTGTTACAAAAAAAATTCTGGCAAGCCAGCCAGGAACCTGGAGCGTTGGGCGACAACAGATGTGGATTCTGTTTTGACCCCTGACCAAACAGTTAATATACTGTCAAGATGGATTTTGTTGCAAAATATGGTATCAAAGTTCCAAATGCAGTCATTGTCAGTGGTGTGGTTGACAAAGAAAAAGACAAAGACGTTTTTAAGTTCCTAGAGCAACATGGCACTATTCGTAGGGTAGTTAGCATTGATGGTAACTCGTCTGAATTTGACAAAAGTCACATTGTAGAGTTCGAGTCTGGATTAGCTGTTGAAACAGTAGTACCTGCGTTGCCGTACTTCCTTCCATCCACTGACAATCCTGATGTTAAGTACTGCATTCAAGCCTTAGCTGATGTGTACACTAAAACTGTAGGGGGCAGTGTTACTGAGGCTTATCTTAGCAACCTGAAGGGCTTAGCTAAGTTAAGTGGAAAAGGTTTTGAAGAGGTGTTGCGGGAGGTTATGTCCGCAATAGGGAAGTTCATTAAAGCTGCTGAGACAGCTGAAACGGTCTCTGCTGACATTGATCCTGCTTCCCCTACTGTAGAACCCACACAAAGTGGAGTCTCTCCTCCACTCCAAGTTGAAGTGCCTCGCACCCCTAAAACCACTCAAGCACTCTTCCAAAGCCCTCTTAGACCAAACTTGACACCTCAAATGTTGAGTCCAGCTGATTTTAACCCACCCAAGGTTCAGAAAATCGTAGTTGAGTATGTCGTTAAAAATGCAGAGAAGCCGTCAAACGCCCTTTCCTCCTAGAGAATCAGAGCTTTCTCTGGCAAAATGCCAAGACCGTATACTGAAGCTGATTATGAAACATGGCGTTTACATGTTGACTTGATGATGGAAGATACTTCTTTGTCTGACTTGGAAAAATCTCGCAAGATCCTTGGAAGTCTTCTTGCTCCTGCGTCTGATGTTATTTGCCCTCTTGGGCCTGAAGCCACCTCTGCCGACTATCTTAAGCTTTTGGACTCAGCTTTTGGGACTGTTGAAGACGGTGAGGAACTGCTTGTGCGATTCATGAACACTTTCCAAGATTATGGAGAAAAACCCTCTGCATATCTGAATCGTTTGCAGGTGGCGCACAATCTCACAGTGCATAGAGGCGGTCTAGAGCCACAGGATGTGGACAAACAGCTTCTCAAGCAGTTTAACAGAGGCTGTTGGGATGATAATCTGCTAAAGGAGCTACAGCTGGAACTAAAAGATAAACATCCACGGGCTGCACGGTGGCGCAGTGGTTTAGCACTGTGGCAGCACAGTTTACCCTCGGCCGGGGGATCGCGGGGATCATGAGATCGTGGGTTCGATTCCAGCCCCCGACCAACAGTGAGCTGTGTGGAGTTTGCATGTTCTCCCCGTGTTGCGCGGGTTTACTCCGGGATTTCTCCGGGATTTCTCCGGTTTCCTCCCGCATACCAAAAACATGTAGGTTTAGGGCGCTCGCGCACGCAGCGACCAGCAGCCGGTGGCTTGTCACCAGACTGCAAACCAAATCTACCTACGGGTACAAATAAGTAACAAAAAAAAAAAAAAAAAATCCACCTGCATATGCAGAGTTATTGCTTCACCTTCGCACTGCTGAAAACAGACAAGAAGTTAAAAACACATGCATGAAAAAACACTTGGGCACCACAAAACCAAAAGCAGCCTCCTACGAACAGTCACCGAAACAAGTACAAATAGTGAAGTAGAGTCTGACAGCCTGAAAGAACTGAAAAAGCAAGTCACTGATCTAAAAAGCCAATTAGCTGCTGTCGTGAAGCAAAAGAAACAAGCACCATCGAAGAAGGACCCAACTAAGAAATCTGAAAATAAAAAACCTGACCATGACAAACCTGAAAACTTACCTTCGTCCAGCCGTCCCAGTACTAGGCCCAAACCATGGTATTGCTTCCGCTGTGGCGAAGATGGGCCTATTGTAGCCACTTGTGAGTCAGAGCCAAACCCTGCACTTGTAGCTGCAAAACGCAAAGAATTAAGAGTAAAAAGACAGATTTGGGAACGTCAGAACCCCACATCCTCTTTAAAACTGAAGTCTGCCCCTGTTGCGGGACAAACAGAGGCTAGTTCAGAGATGACCTGTCCCAAAAGCTCTATCCAAGACACGTGCTAAACTGAAGTCACACTCCAAAACAGACCCCTTTAACTTTCCTAATGGTCTAATTGGTACAAAAAGTACAGCACAAGTGAAAGTGAATGGCTGTACTGTGAGCTGTTTGTTAGATACAGGCTCCCAGGTGACTACTGTCCCTGAGTCCTATTACAAACAGTACTTATCCAACCATGAGATTAAGCCACTTTTTGAGCTGTTAGAAGTGGAGGGAGCTAATGGTCAGAGCGTACCTTATTTAGGCTACATTGAAATGCATGTCACTTTCCCAAAAGACTTTCTCAGTATTGAAGCCGAAGTGCCAACACTTGCCTTAGTGGTTCCCAATGTACGTGCAGCTGCTCAGTCCTTAGTGTTAATAGGGACAAACACATTAGATGTACTTTACGAGCTGTACTCTGATGCATGTTCTGAACTGCAGCCAACCATGTCACTTGGTTATAAGGCAGTGTTAAAAATCCTTGAGCTACGGCACAGACAGTCCAAAGACACTTGCCTTGGTTTAGTGACCATGCACAACAAAGAGCCACAGTTAGTTCCTGCAGGCCAAACAGTTGTTCTAGATGGCGCTGTAGCTGTGTCAGCCGGCAACAGTGAAAATTCTGTCTTGTTAGAACACCCATTAATGTCAGCCTTACCTGGTGGTATCCTAGTAAAACCATGTCTCATAGACTTACCTGAAAGAGCACCTTACCTTGTTCCAGTTATACTTACCAATGAATCGGAACATGACGTGACAATCCCTCAGAAGTGTGTCATTGGAGAAATTTGTGCATATCAACGAGTCCTATCGCAAGAACACTCCGTGAAAGTTACAGAGTCCAAAACTGAACAAAAGTCCACTCTGAAGTTCAACTTTGACTCTTCCCCCATTAGCCCTGAATGGAAAGAGCGCCTAACAGAAAAACTCAGTCAAATGCCCGAAGTATTTGCACAGAACGATCTTGACTTTGGCAAAACAGATCAAGTGAAACACACAATCAAATTATCAGATGAAACACCTTTCAAACACAGAGCACGTCCCATACATCCAAATAAGATAAGATAAGATAAGATAAGCCTTTATTAGTCCCACAATGGGGAAATTCCAGGATTGCAACAGCACAGGGATAGCAATACTTAGAGCAATAATTAAGAAGATACGGAAGATATAAATAAGAGCAGTGGATATACATACATACACATCAATATATAAATATATATATATACACTACCGTTCAAAAGTTTGGGGTCACCCAGGCAATTATTTTGTGTTTTCCATGAAAAGTCACACTTATTTACCACCATGAGTTGTAAAATGAATAAAAAATATAGTCAAGACATTGACAAGGTTAGAAATAATGATTTGTATTTGAAATAATATTTTTTTCCAGATACTCAACCTGCTCAAAGGAAGGTCAGTTTTATAGCTTCTCTAACCAGCTAAACTGTTTTCAGCTGTGCTAACATGATTGCACAAGGGTTTTCTAATCATCCATTAGCCTTCTGATGCAATGAGCAAACGCATTGTACCATTAGAACACTGGAGTGATAGTTGCTGGAAATGGGCCTCTATACACCTATGTAGATATTGCACCAAAAATCAGACATTTGCAGCTAGAATAGTCATTTACCACATTAGCAATGTATATTAGATATTAGAGTGTATTTCTGATTAGTTTAAAGTTATCTTCATTGAAAAAAAAAAACAATGCTTTTCTTTCAAAAAGAAGGAAATTTCTAAGTGACCCCAAACTTTTGAACGGTAGTGTATTTACAATTGTGATAATTGTATTCACAATACCATTGTGAATATTACACTGAAAAGCAATTCAAAAGTCAAGTGCAACTAGATGGTAAACTATCAATAATACACTTCAACAGCAGAAGTCTTAACAAAAACTTTCCACAGATTCAGGACTATTTAAAACAGCTAGACAGAAAATTTACAGCTATCGCAGTCTCTGAAACTTGGCTTAATGAAGAGCAGGCTCCCCTGATGGCAATAGAGGGATATCAGATGTTTCATACTAACAGATCTCAAAAAAAGGGTTGTGGTGTTGCACTGTATATTGATGACATGTATAGGTGTAAGCTTGTAAATGGAATATCCTTTGCACTACCAGGGATTTTGGAATGTGTTACTGTTGAGATTGACCAAGATAAAACAAAAAATCTAATTATAAGTTGTATATATAGAACGCCAGGAACTTGCATTGAGACATTCAGAGATAAATTAGTCGAGCTGTACAATAATATTACTAGTAAGAAAATGGTAGTAATTTGTGGAGATTTCAATATTGATTTACTAAATCCACATCAACAAAATGTAATTACAGAGTTCATGAACTCTATGTACAGCATGAGTCTATATCCCACAAAAACACATCCCAGTTGAATCACAGTTCACACTGCTACACTTATTGACAACCTGTTTGTTAATATTATTGATAAGAAAATAGAAAGTGGATTATTGATAAATGATATAAGTGACCACTTGCCAACCTTTGCACTTATCCATGGCCACACGGGGGCCAATACAGAAAAAATTTTAAAATCGTTCAGATACAAATCACCAAATGCAATCAGTTCCTTTAAAGAGGAATTGCTGAAGCAAGACTGGACAGAAGTCTATGTATCAGATGTAAATGAAGCCTATGACACATTTATAAACATTGTAACCACTTTTTATGAAAAAAAATTGTCCATTAGTAAAAAAAAAAAGCTTAAACATAAATTTGCCAATAAGCCATGGTTAACCAAAGGATTACAAAAGGTGTGTAAAAAGAAAAATTTATTATATAAAGCTTTCCTAAAGAAAAGGACAAAAGAAGCAGAGCAGCGGTATAAAACATACAAAAATAAGTTAACATATATAATAAGATGTAGTAAGAGAGACTACTACAGTAAAGAACTGGAGAAAAACAGAGACAATATTAAAAATACATGGACAATACTTAACAGTATTCTTGGAAGTAAAAGCAGAAATACAAGCTACCCAACCGATTTTTCAAAAAATAATAAAACGACTCAGAGTGTGAATGCAGCTTCACCTGCAGATGAATTTAATAACATTTTTGTTATTATCATATAATTTTGTTATTATATGTCATTGGTCCTAATTTGGCTCGAGAAATACCCATTACGGCGCCTACGGGTGATACAATAAGCAATAACACTGCTATAAAAGACTCCATTTTCATAAAGAACACAGACGAGAGAGAGGTCATTGAAATTGTTAAATCATTTCAAAATAAAACATCTACGGACTGTGATGGTATCGACATGCTCTTAGTCAAAACTATTATTGAATGCTTAGTGAAACCACTGACGTATCTGTAACCTGTCTCTCCAAACAGGTATATTTCCCAATGCAATGAAAATAGCTAAAGTAATTCCAATATACAAGATGGGTGACAGAGGGGAATTCTCAAACTATAGACCAATTTCACTATTGCCGCAATTTTCCAAGATACTTGAAAAAATATTCTATGAGAGAATTGACAGCTTCATACTGAAGAATAATTTATTGTGTGAACAGCAATATGGGTTCAGACACAAGAGGACAACTGCATTTGCTCTAATGGAATTTATAGAAAAAATATCAACTGCCATTGAAAATAAAGAGTATTCAGTTGGGGTATTCCTGGATCTTAAAAAAGCATTTGATACAATGGATCATAATTTATTATTAAAGAAACTACAAAATTGTGGTATTAGAGGGGTAGCACTATCCTGGTTAAGTAGTTACTTAAAGAATAGATATCAGTATGTATGTGTTGGTAACAAAAACTCACAGTTACTGAAGGTTACTTGTGGAGTCCCACAGGGTTCAGTTTTAGGGCCATTGTTATTCAATATGTATATAAATGATATATGTAAAGTTTCAGAAAAAATGGACTTAATATTGTTTGCCGATGACACTAATCTATTATGCAGTGGAAGCAATTTGGAACAACTTCTGGATACACTCAGAAAGGAATTAGGAAAGCTTAAACTGTGGTTTGATTCAAACAAATTAACGCTCAATTTAAGTAAGACAAAATTTATAGTCTTTAACAACCATCACAACAACTCAGTATCTAAACTCAGTGTAAATGGTGTAGAGATTGAAAGGGTATCTGAAACTAAATTTCTTAGTTTAGTTTAGTTTATTTTAGTTTATTTGAAAAGGGACAATGCAATTTCATAAAACACATGATTACACATGGTTAAAAAAGCCAGAATTAGCCAAAAGGCTAGTTTTCATCTGTAGTCCCCTGGCCAAGATGTAAAAAAGCAGTAAAATGCATCTACAAGAAAAAAAACATGGTTAGACATTTAAGAGGGCACGAATGTAACAAATAATATATACATAACAAACCGTACATTGAAACACAACATCAAACATCACAGCAGACTTATCTTTTAGTGTTGGCAGCTGTAGGTGTTTATAAGCCACATTTTCAATTTTTTTGTGAAGGCCTTGAAAGTTGTGAGCAGTTTAACCTCCTCAGGTACTGAGTTCCACTCACTAGCGCTCCTTGCTGACCAGGCCGACTTACTGAAAGTGCTCCTGCGCAGAGGAATGAAACAGTCACCTCTGACAGAGCCTCGAGTGACACGCTCAGAGCTGTTTCTTTGGCTGATGAACTCTGCCAGAGGATCTGGAGCCAAATCATGCAGTACTTTATAAGTCAAATTTAAATTTGCAAATGTATGAAGACTATCCCAATTTAAAAGACTGCATTTTTTTAAAATTGCACAATGATGATAATGCCTAGGTTTTTTTATCCATAACTTTAACTGCTTGGAGTAATAATTGATAATAAACTGTGTTGGAAGTCACATATTAATTATATTAAAGGTAAAATATCCAAATCAATTGCAATACTACACAGAGTGAAATATTTGCTGAATCAACCCACACTATATACCTTGTATCATTCATTAATACTCCCATACATGACATATTGTACTGAAGTATGGGGAAATACATATAAAACAAACATATATCCACTCTTTATGCTTCAGAAGAGAGCTATTAGAATAATAAACAAAGCAGCTTACAGGGAACCAACAAACCCACTTTTTCTTAAATTAAAAGCTCTCAAGTTGAAAGATCTGGTTGACTTTAAAACTGCAGTAATAATGTTTAAAGTGAAGAATCTATCACTGCCCGCAAATATCCAAAAGTTGTTCCAGATAAGGGAGAAACAATATCATTTCAGAGGAACATGTATATTTCAAAAACCTTCAGTGAGAACTACCACCAAGCAACACTGTGTTTCAGTGCAAGGAGTCAGATTATGGAACGATTTTGGACCTGAATTAAAATCATGTACAACGCTTGGACAATTTAAACAAAAACTAAAGGAAGAAACACTCCAGACATATATACAAGATGACATGTAAAATCACATAAGGATTGTCATATCCAGCCTGCGTTGTGTTGTAGCTTAGTTTTTTGTCACATTTTGTCTTAGCTTTGTTCTGAATTGTAATCGCTCTTGTTTTGTTTTTTTCTTTTGAATTCTTGGATGGAACATGGGTGGGCAATATAAGCTGCAGCTTCAGCCATCACCCATTTAGGATAACTTATGTTGAACTGTATAATCAGAGGAGTTATTGTCTAATTTGACTGTTGGATTTTCTTTCCCCCTTTGTTATATTATTCAGTTTCTTTTAACTGTACTTTTAATCTATCCGAAATAAAGATTCATTCATTCATTCATACAAAGTGCGGAGCATTGTAGCAAGATGGAATAAACAGCATAACCGTCTACTTAGTTATCCTACATAGTATGGATATGTACCCATACATATTGTCACCCTCCGTAGCGACCGATACTGTCCTAGTTGTATATACCGGAGGGGACCATTGTGTAAGTCTATTGTGTCTTTTGCATTCAATACTATTAGGTCGTCACGTTTTTTTGCTATCTCTGCGAGCAGCCCTGCTTAGGTTATACAGTCTGACTGCCGTAGGTAGGAAGGACCTGCGAAACCTCTCGGTTGCGCACCTAGGATGATGTAGTCTACTGCTAAATGAGCTTCTCAGTGCGTTCAGTATGTCCTGCATAGGGTGGGACTCGGACTCTAGCAGAGATGACAGTTTAGCCACCATCCTTCTCTCTCCTATCTCCTCCACTGGGTCAGGGTGCTGCCCCAGGACAGAGCTAGCTTTCTTGATTAGTTTGTTCAGTCTCTTCCTATCGGCTGCTGTAATGCCACTGCCCCAGCAGACCACTCCAAAAGTGATGGCTGATGCCACCACTGAAGGGAGCCAAAACCGTTCCCTGGGGGGCCCCCATGCTACCGATGATCGTGTCGGACACACAGTCCCGGGTTCTCACAAACTGTGGCCGGTTAGTGAAGTAGTCCAGGATCCATGATGACAGGTGCAGGTCCACTCCTGCGCACAGCAGCTTGTCCTTCAGGATCATCGGTTGGATGGTGTTGAAAGCACTGGAGAAGTCAAAGAACATGATCCTCACCGCATTCCCGGGCTTCTCCAGGTGGGACAGAGAACGGTGAAGGAGGAAGATCACTGCATCCTCCACCCCAATGCCATGCCAGTAGGCAAACTGGAGTGGATCCATCGCTGGTCCCACCAGGGGGCGGAGGTGAGCAAGGAGCAGTCTCTCCAGGGTCTTCATCATGTGGGATGTCAGGGCCACTGGTCTGTAGCTGTTCAGGTCTTTGGGGCGGGAGGTCTTTGGTACAGGTACCACACAAGATGTTTTCCACAACTGTGGTACCCTCCCCAGCTTCAGGCTCAGGTTGAAGATGAGCTCCACAATCCCACACAGCTGATCTGCACAGGACTTGAGGAGCTTTGCGCTGATGCCGTCCGGTCCCGACGCCTTCCTCGCCTTGATCTTTCTCAGCTCCGTCCTCACCTGGGTCTTAGTGAGGGTCATATTGGGGGGCTGTGTGTTGGAATTGGGGGGGGGGGGTGTTAGTGGAGTGGTGTGTTAGCAGCAGGACTTGATGTCTTTAGAGGCAGCAGTGGTTGCTGTGCAGTCGGGGGGGTGGGCGGTTGGTCAAACCTATTAAAAAACAGGTTCAGATTGTTTGCCCACTCCCTGCCCCCCCCCATGGCCTGGGATGAGGTATTCTGGAGCCCAGAGATGGTTTTAAGGTTTCTCCAGACCCCACCGATGCCGCTTTGTTGCAGCTTGTCCTCCATCTTCTTCCTGAAGCTGTCCTTGCCTTCTCTGATCTTCCTCCTCAGCTCCCTCTGTACGGACTTCAGCATCTCCCTGTTCCCCGACCTGAAGATCTTCTTCTTCTCTCTCAGAAGTGTTTTTATCTCAGGGTTGATCCAGGGTTTGTTGTTTGAGCAACACTGTATGGTCTTGGTGGGAATGGTGTTGTCCACACAGAAGCTGATGTAGTCCGTGATGGTGTGAGTGAGGCCATCGATGTCCCCACCATGTGGATCGCAGAGCTGCTCCCAGGCGGTGGTTTCAAAACAGCCCTTTAGAGTGTCCATTGCCTCCTCAGGCCATAACTTCACTGTGCGCATGGCCGGAGGTTGTCTGTGCACTAGGGGTTTGTACATCGGCCGGAGATTCAGGCTCAGGTTACTTTATTTGTACCCGTAGTTAGATTTGTTTTGCAGTCTGGTGACATCCATATTTACAAGCCACAAATTACATTCAACATAGACACAAACACAGGCACACATGAAATTGACCATGAACATGATAAAAATTCTCAAGGCTCCATCAATCAGGGTATAAAAAGACAAAGAGATGAGAGAAAAACCAGAGGTAAGAGAGAAGAGTCATATTAAAAGTTAAAAACTAGTCAAAGAGGTTAAAAACTCAAAGGTCTAAAACTCAATAAAATATTTAGAACCCAAGTAACATCCTACAAAAATAAGTAAATATAAAATGGAGATGAACCAAGTTGTGATCCGATCTCCCAAGTGGGGGGAGTTGTGATGAGGTGTACGCCTCCTTAGTGTTTGCGTAGAATAAGTCCAGTGTTTTATTGTCTCTAGTGTGGCATATGACATACTGGGTAAACGTGGGTAGAATGGGAGACAGTGAAACATGGTTGAAATCGCCTGGGATGAGGAGAAGAGCATCTGGGTGTTCTGTCTGCAGCCTGCCAGTTACTGAATGGATGACGTCACGCGCTGTCCCAGCGTTCGCTGTCGGATTTGCATAAACAACAATGCAGATCAAGTGTGAGTATTCCCTCGGGAGATATGTAGACCGCATGCTAACAGCTAGCAACTCAATATCTTTGCTGCAGTGTCCTTGTTTAACAGTGATATGTCCCGGTCTGCACCAGTTGTTGTTAACATACATTATCACTCCACCGCCCCTTGCTTTGCCACTGTCTGATGTTCGGTCTGCCCATATCGCGTGGAAACCCTCCAGTTCAATGTTAGCATCTGCTGCTAATTCGGTTAGCCAAGTCTCTGTGAATAGATACAGACTACACTCCCAGTATATGCTATCGTAGCGGGAGATAGCCGCTAGCTCATCTACCTTTCCCAGTAACGATCGTACATTCCCCATAACAACGGATTGAAGGGTGGGTCTGTGCCTTGTATTTCTTGTCTTCCACCTTACTCCAGCCCCGCACCCACGGCGTTTTCACCTCAGTTCTCCAATGAAATGGAGGAGTGAAATTTGTGGTGACGCCTTGCATGGCAGTGACCCCTCTGATTCTATATATGTTTGTGATTAACACTGTAGATAAGAGAAACATAACTTTGTTCTACTGTACATGATTGGCTGTATAGATTTGAATGACGATAAAGATGGCTTAATACAGACATGGACAAAATTGTTGGTACCCCTCTGTTAATGAAAGAAAAACCCAAAATGGTCACAGAAACAACTTGAATCTGACAAAAGTGGTAATAAATAAAAATTCTATGAAAATTAACCAATGAAAATCAGACAATGTTTTTGAATTGTGGTTCAACAGAATTATTTTAAAAGACAAACTCATGAAACAGGCCTGGACAAAAATGATGGTACCCCTAGAAAAGATTGAAAATAATGTGACCATAGGGACATGTTCAACCAAGATGTGTCCTCTAATTAACATCACAGGTGTCTACAAACTTGTAATCAGTCAGTCGGCCTATTTAAAGGGTGACAAGTAGTCACTGTGCTGTTTGGTGACATGGTGTGTACAACATGAAACATGGACCAGAGGAAGCAAAGGAGAGAGCTGTCTCAGGAGATTAGAAAGGAAATTATAGACAAGCATGTTAAAGGTAAAGGCTATAAAACCATCTCCAAGCAGCTTGATGTTCCTGTGACTACAGTTGCACACATTATTCAGAAATTTAAGATCCACGGGACTGTAGCCAACCTCTAAACACATTCATGGTGAGCTCCAAGGTCAAGGTACATCAGTGTCAGATCGCACCGCCTGTCGTTGTTTGAGCCAAAGTGGACTTCATGGGAGACGACCAAGGAGGACACCACTGTTGAAAACAAATCATAAAAAAGCCAGACTGGAATTTGCCAGACTGCATGTTGACAAGCCACAAGGCATCTGGGAGAATGTCCTATGGACAGACGAGACAAAACTGGAACTTTTTGGCAAGGCACATCAGCGCTATGTTCACAGACACACAAATGAAGCATACCAAGAAAAGAGCACTGCCCCTACTGTGAAACATAGAGGAGGTTCTGTTATGTTCTGGGGCTGCTTTGCTGCATCTGGTACAGGGTGTCTTGAATCTGTGCAGGGTACATGAAATCTCAAGACTATCAAGGTATTCTAGAGAGAAATGTGCTGCCCAGTGTCAGACAGTTTGGTCTCAGTCGCAGGTCATGGGTCTTGCAACAGGATAATGACCCAAAACACACAGCTAAACACCCAAGAATGGCTAAGAGTGAAACACTGGACTATTCTAAAGTGGCCTTCTATGAGCCCTGATCTAAATCCTATTGAACATCTGTGGAAGGAGCTGAAATATGCCGTCTGGAGAAGGCACCCTTCAAACCTGAGACAACTGGAGCAGTTTGTTCATGAGGAGTGAGCCAAAATACCTGCTGAGAGGTGCAGAAGTCTCATTGGCAGTTACAGAAATCGTTTTATTGCAGTGATTGCCTCAAAAGATTGTGCAACAAAATACTAAGTTAAGGGTACCATCATTTTTGTCCAGGCCTGTTTCATGAGTTTGTTTTTTAAAATAATTCTGTTGAACCACAATTCAAAAGCATTGTCTGATTTTCATTGGTTAATTTTCATAGACTTTTTATTTATTACTACTTTTGTCAGATTCAAGTTATTTTTGTGACCATTGTGTTTTTTTCTTTCATTAACAAAGGGGTACCAACAATTTTGTCCACGTCTGTATATATATTGTGGAGAGAGAAATAATCAGGCAGAGAGGTCCAGATCGTATCAGGCTTTATTCACTCTCTCTCTATTTCTCTAGAAACACAAGCAGCAAAAGAGTAACAGATCTCATGCACCTCTGCTCTTAAATCCAACCACTCGGTCAGCCTTCTCTGTGTGCTTCCTTAACATCAAAGCCTTTGTAATTCCCATTCTCTTTGTCACTGCCTTAAGTCTGAGTGTGAATATACTGAGAGGGATTCCCACTATATATATATTTACATCCAGCAGGTAGAGGAAGACAAACACGGAAGTCCAATGAGGATGTCTCTGCCATTAGCATCACTAGCTTCATGTTACGTGCCATCATCTCATTTTGGGTTGTTGGGTTGCCAGGTTTTGAATTATTCAGCTAAATACCTGAGTCTCAAGACAGATGTCAATTTCCCAATCATTCTCAAGTATGGCACAACAAACAATGGAGCATGATAAATATCAGTTCTTCTTTTGATGGCTGATGTCTGCTGAAGACTCAGAGAGCTGGAAAATTAGGCAGAGATGACCGCTTTTCTTCTGACTGGAAAGGTAACCAGTGCTAGCTATGATGTCAACTAGCGCATTCAACTTCTGCTGTCAATTTGGTGGTTAGGGTTGCGGGGGAGCAGCAGTTGTGAGAGATTATTAAGGGGAAAATGAATGTGTGATGATTACTTGTTGAACCATCAATTCATTAATGTGTGTTGATCATGTATTTGATTGTTTACTTAATCAATATTGAGATAGGCTAGACTGTATTAACCTCACCAGCCCACGTGACAAACGCGCAATGCATTCTGGGCAGGGTAGGAACAGCGATCGTAAACGGACTGCAATCACACAGCGCCTCGGCATTTCTTGTGAATGAACGGAAAAAAAAATCACAAAATGGACCGTGAAGGAAAATTTAAAGGGACCATACTCCGCCAAATTGAATGGGACTGCAAAGGCACGCTATTTGGCGAAGCTTGAAGGGGTTAATGGACTAGATCCCTACCAACATACCACATGGAGTTCGGATGTAAACATTCTGCCAAACTTCGACCATGCCTCCATTTATAATTATATGACTGTAAGCATAAGTCCATACACACATGAAGTTTTTAGTAACTTTAGGTCTTTGAAACAAGAAAAAGTGCAGTTCACAGATGGATGGGTGCATGACTCGTAGATGTACAAGGTAGACTTGAAGACAGTTGTACTCACAAAGGTGTTTTTTTTAATTTCTTGTATTGATTACAAGTATTTATGTACTAAATAAAATAAGTGCATGCCATAAATTGAATTATGTACCTAATATACATGTGAAAGTGTGCTTATAATATTTTATAATCAACCCCTCCTTTCCTGAAGTTGGTGCAACCCCGATGCACTTGTGTCCTGCACCTGTTGTGAAAAAGGCTGTGTGGAAATAAAATCCCCATATAAGCACCGCAACAACAACATCCTGCAGGCCTGTGCAGACAAGGATTTTTACCTGAAACTCTCTGATGGGAGACTAGAACTCAAGCACAGTCACAAGTACTACAAGCAGGTACAAATGCAAATTTTTGTGACAGGCTCACATTTCTGTGACTTTGTTGTGTGGACCACAAAAAGTTGTGTTGTTGTAGCGCTTTGAGTGGTCTTTGTGACTAGAAAAGCGCTATATAAGTGCAGGTTAGTTAGTACGCGTCACACCAGATTCTGACCTGTGGGAGCAAACACTTTTACCAGTGGCCCAGAACTTTTTTTTTATAAAGTTTTCCTACCTGAGCTTGTTGCCCGTCACTTTACTGGCTCTGACCCCACAACACAAGAGGAAAGCTGCAGCTGATAAACCCACCCAGAAGCCCAAAAGACGACATCTAACTGCATTACAGCTAGGTCCCACACACAATCCCAAAAGACAGGCACATAACACAGCAGAAGTGCGGTGGACTTGCAGGCAGCCAGAAGAGCTTGATGACATGGTTGCCTGTGATAACCAAAACTGTGAAATTCAGTGGTTCCATTTAGGATGTGTGGGACTCTGAAGCACCAACCCCACAGCAGCCGTGGTTTTGCAATGTGCACATTAGAGTAGTGCTGTAACGTGGGACAGTTATGCGCTATAACATTGTGTGAACAATGATACATGTTGATCATGCATGTCAATTTATATTCTTGTATTGTGTCATGTTTATGGTTAGTTTTGCATCTTTGAAATAAAGAGCTGGAGTTTGTAAGCCATTGTGTACTTTATTCCAAAAATTGTTACAAAGCAAGCAAGTGTATTTATATTGCACATTTCATACACAAGGGCAACTCAGTGTGATTTACATATATAAAAAGAGGAAATAAAGCAAAATGTTTGAGCAATAAGAAAAATTGAAGAGGTGCTGCTTTAACTGCTTCAATATTATTGACACAGTTAAGGACATGATGTCAAAATGGGTAAACCACACCAAAAGCATGTCATGGCCTACATTCTAAAACTAAAAAGTTCAAAGCAGTCAATAAAAACTGTGACCTTACTGCCAAACATTTCAACGTACTGATGTGGCGTGCTAGCCTGCAAACAACGTCTCTTTGGCCAGGACACCAAAGGGCTGAGGTGTGCATGGAGCACATTTATGGTGTCGCAGAATAGGATGGATGCGGTTTGTCTGCTTATGTCAAAAAGGTGTGCAATATGTTCAAGAGGCAAATTAATCCGCAAACGCATCATAGTTAAAAGGAGAATTTGAAAATGGGAAATTTTTCTGTCTTTGGTAGGCTGGGAAAAAATTGCATCAGCAGAGCCATTAAACTGAAAGATGGAAGCCCAGTGTAGTATTTCACCTTTGAGTCATTATCTTTGAGGAAATTCTCATCCAGGGTCTTTCTGGAGAGCTCTCCCTTTAACTTTCTATTCTCCTCTTGCAAGAGTAAAATTTCTTTAAGCCTAAGGTGACACATGCTGCAGTTCTGTAGTTCTTGTGCATTTTCCTCTGGAGCATCATCAGCCTGACAGATCTGTGCTGCTTCATCAGATGTCGTCTCCTCCACCTCAGCCAGAGGTGTGGTGTTGTCTGTTGGTGATCAGGACAATAAACAACTGTAGTTAATATATTTTGTAATCAAAAGGAATCCCAAGACACATTTTAGAAAGAAAAACATAGGTACAAAAAGACTACCTGAAGGAGCTGCATTATCCATCTCAGTCACAGGGCCAGTGATGTTGGGGGTCTGTGCTGGGGGGTCACTTGCATGCCCTGCTGATTCTTTTTGCCATAATCTCGCCCGTCTGCATACGAGGTTAAACCTGTCAGGAGTGGCAGCTGGAAGCTCTGCATGCCCAAGGTTTAGAGAAGGTGCCCAGTCAGGATCACAGTCTAGCATTTCATAAGCTGGTCTGCCTGTTAAAGCAAAGGAAACGGTAAGAAAATACTTTGGTGTAGAACAAATTAAACCTGCTCACACAGGAGTGGGAACTTTCTCTAGTTACTTGGATATCGGAGTCTTTCTTTAGCTTAGCTCTGTTTAGCTTAGCACTGCTGACGTAGGGTAAAAGCTACGACCAAGCAAGTCTTAACCACAACACAAGCAAGTTTTAACAACAGACATACACAATAAATCATAACGTACCTTTATGAAAATGCTTTGAGCACACCACCATCGATTCAGGTGCGTGTTTGAAAGTTATGTTGGGTCTTCTGACTGCTGCAATCCAGGCCAGGCGTCGCCTCTTAGTTACATCCGAAACGTGTGCTGTTCTTCTTCCATGCTGGAAAACGATAAAAGCCTATTCCGTGGTTTACCTTTTCTCCACGGCGGTTGTGAGAACGACTATTACAGTTTAAAACACAGCTGCTTTGTGACGATGTCTCCGACGTTGACGTGATCTCAGTGAACTAACGGTTCCTACCCTACCCAGAATGCACTTGGTCAATTCTACGGACACTACGTAACACTGGCGGAATCAATTCAGAGTTGAGATTCTTAGTGTGTGTGTGCATTCCTGTGCGGATCACTGTGTATCTCGGGGGCTGGGGGAGAATAGAAAGCATGTTTTATTGTACCAATTGGAGTCTGGCATCGCTGATAAGAACATTCCAATGTGGTTGGAGAGAGAAGGAGGGGGGTTTGAGCACAGAGAGGCAGGGATGTTGCTCAGGAGCATATCTCTGGCACCACGTGGCGGTAGAAGAGCAGAGGTGCAGCCTTTTGGAGCCCATCCCGGGGGAGGAGAGACATTGAAAATATAAAGCTGTAGGTCATGATTGTTTCACCGTCTGTTACAGGAGATCAAACTGGTTGAACGTTGACTCTCGACAGACCCAGTCAATTGTAGTTATTTGTGCCTATTTGCGCTCTCAAATCTCAATATAATTATTCTTCTAACTTCATTCTGTCTCAGTCTGATTTTTTTTTTTAGTGTGGCTTCATATTTCAAGGATAATTTTGAACCCCCTGCAATTGGTGGCTCCATGCAGGGAGTTCGTCTTTTTGGAATTTCAGAGGAGACCAGATTACTTCAGCAGATTCTAACTCACAGTCGCCTCAACAACACTGGGTGAGCACATCCTTTTCCAAATTGTGTATATTTGGCAATATAATTCCAAATTTGTGTGTCAGTCTATGCATGGAGGACACTGGTCTATGAATATTAATAATTTAAAAATATAATTTGAAAAATATAAAATGAGAATTATTTACTGTTGAAAAAGTTGGGATTTGGAAGCACGCCCGGTCATCGAAGACCCAGCTGGGCTCGTCATATTGGCTGGACAAGCAACCTGTGTGCAACATGCAGTCACCGAGCAAGCACACAAAAAACATTTGACCCTTTATTTGAATGTTCAAACACAGCAATCTTGAAGAGAAAACGCCAATCACTCGCCAGATAAGCAGGAGCCCTGTGGAGGACAGACGAGGCTGATTAGGGAGGAATGGAGATATAATGGGAAAACAGATAATGCCACTCATGTGAGAGATAGGAGGAGACCAGCACAGAACCCAGCGAAGGAGAGGAACCAGCAGGCGGAACTGCCGGACGGGTAGGGTGGATGGGTCTGACCGGGCAGAGAAGGAAGGCTGCTTCGAGGAGGAGCAACAGGCTGGTGAGGGCACCAAATCCCTGCAGATGCACCGCTCCGTTGGCAGCAACCCGGAAAAGGTGGAGGACAGAAGATTGTTAGGTAATGCCATAAGATGAATAACCGCTTACAATAGAGCCGTCGGTCGAGCAGTATACCCAAATGAGCCAGCGGTGAATCACTGAAGACTGCTTCCTTATAAACGCTGGCAGGCAGGAATCAGCAGGTGCGTCTGATGAGGGAGCCGATGAGCAGGAAAGTGGGGGCGAGCGCTCGCCGCACATGACAGGGCTGGGCAAAATTGAATTAAAGTCCTCTGATAGACTGGGTCCAGAGGCTGGCTGCTGTTAAAAAGGCAAGGGTGATAGATCCCTGTTCTGCTTGCCTAGCTGCCTGACAGGACAAGGGGGAAAAAAAGGAGGGAAAAAAGGCAGTCAAATCTTCAGTAGCTAGAGAATAAAACTCATGAAAATTGTGAGTGTGAACCAGGTACATGAAGTGAAGGCAGTACAATAAAGTGTTGTGAACTCTGGAGTATTTTTACTGTGTTGTGTGAGTGAGAACTGTATGAGTGTGACTCATATGCATGTATGGACCTAGGGCCATCTCACTGAATGTCTTACATGGAGGGAGAAGCGGAAACCTCATGTTGTACAACGACAACGTCTCCAAGACAGGTGAACCAGAGTTACTTTGGACGTATGTGTCTAATCTACCGAGGTTCACCTTGTCTGTCTCAGTGTAACTGGGTTCTCATAAGAACTGGCTCAATAGATTGCGCCGGGTGTGTTGGAAGAGGAAGTGAAGTTAAGACAGGATCTGAGAAGTGAGCCTTTAGAAGGAGCAGAGAAAGTGTTGTTTTGTGATGGTTGTTGCTATAAGGGCAACAATGGCTTGGTAGCATTGTATGCGGTGGTGAGACATATAGGACATGGAAAGTTTGAAACAGTTAAAGCAGAAGCTATTCCCCAACCAGCTTCAGCTCAGAAGGCAGAGCTCAGATGCCTCATGGAGGCCCTTAGGATGGGAAAGAACAAAATTATCACCATCTATACTGACTCAGCTTATGCACATGGAGCAGTTCATCTGGATGGCCCAAGTTGGTGTAGAAGGGGATTCATTACTTCAACAGGAGCCCCCATAAAACATGCATAAGAGCAACACCAGCTGCTGGAGGCAGTACATCTGCCCCACCAGGTGGCAGTAGTGAAATGTAAAGGGTGTGGAGGAACAAAATAAGTTCAGGCGAGACACGGCGAGCTGAAGGTTTAAGAGTTTTATTCCTCCATCATCATGAGACACACTGCAGCACTGTGTGCTGTGTGTGCGCTGTTGTGAGTGCGCTCGTGAGGCATGTAAAGTCAGCTCTTTTATACAGACAAGAGATAATGCATGGCACATTTACATATTGATATACATATCAGACAATACATATCAATTGCGTGATTAACTGACGCCAGACTTCTCTCCTTACTCCAGGGATGAATAACAATAGTCATTCATTCATTCATTCATTCATTCATTCATTCATTCATTCATAAATTCATTCATTCATTCATTGTTCTGGTTGTCCCCCTAGGGCTCTCTCTTCGTATGCAGTCCCTGCTGAGCGTGAATATTATCAGTCTGCATTGTGCTGGGTGCCCACACGTGTGCTGGGTGCCCACAAGGGCATCAAAAGGAGGACTCCCTAGTATCAAAAGGAAATCAATATGCAGACCAAACTGCAAAAGCGATAGGTGGATTCCGTCACAAATGGTAGTGATTCAGCTGCAACAAAAACCTGTAGTCACAGTAGACAAACTGATTGAGCTACAGGAGCCAACAGGCCCCTATGAACATAACCAATGATTAAGAAAGGGGGCAAGAAAAGATAATGAGGGTCTTTGGAGATCGCATGATGGCAGGATAGTTGCTCCAGGGCCATTGTTGCAACAACTGTGCAAACTGGCTCATGGACAAGCCCACCTGTCAGCAAAGCTCACAGTGAACAGATTGACTGAAAGCTGGTGGCATCCGCACATGAGAGAACTAGCCACCACGTTTGTAGGAGAATGTCAAACCTGCCATGAATTTAATCAGAAAAAAAAAAAAAAAATTGTGGTCCCCATGGGGGCTTTCCCTGTCCCAGATGCTCCATTTAAAGAGATCTGTATGGATTACACGGACGTGGGACCTGATAACAGATGTAAAGGTTACAGGTACATGCTAGTAATAGTGAACAGGTTCACAAGGTGGGTAGAGGCAATCCCCACCAAAAAAAGAGGATGCCCAGTCAGTGATTAAATTTCTTCACAGGGAACTGATCCTAAGATTTGGGCTCCCAAAGGTGATCAGGTCAGACAATGGATTTCATTTCACAAACAAGCTGCTTGTGAAGGTAGAAGAAGGCTTGGGAATAATGCATGTACATGGGGCAGTTTATCATCCTACCTCACAGGGACTGGTGGAGAAAGAAAACCAAACACTGAGAAACAACATAGCAAAGATCTGTAGGTCAACATTCCTTCCTTGGGTAGATGAGTCTGGCATCGCTGATAAGAACATTCCATTGTGGTTGGAGAGAGAAGGAAGGGGGTTTGAGCATTGAGGGGAAGGAATGTTGATCATCAGGAGCATAGATATATAACCCTAGATTGGCAGCGCTGGCCAGTCCGTGGTCGCGGGGGGCGTGACGCGCGTCCGCCATCTTGGTACAGGATATCTGTAGCACATCCCTGTGGTCCAGTGCAGACACCTGCTTGGGTCATTCTCCTTTGTTAAACGTTTGACAGGCTTCAGTGAACATGTTTACAACACAGTACAACACAGCGCATAGTGGTTTACTTTCAGCATAATCTGCATAAATATTAGGTGTTTAAGAGCTTCATAATTATTAAATTATGGCATTTTGCAGTGTCTCAATCAAGAACTGTCAAATGAGCTGAAAAAAAAGTTACCATACCCCCTGGTTAATAATTAAGGCTAGCTCTTTCATTGTGGCCATTTATGCATAAATATATGGCCGAAATTGATTAATTCATACTTTGTCCTGGGCTGTATTTGTTATATTTGCCACCCCAGGCAACCAGCTTATTGCCCCCACCCAATTGTCAAAAATGTTTATCAAAGAAATATTTCAGCCTGTGCTATACAAATTGGCCTAGATATGTAAACTTTGAAATAAATAAAGAGAATAAAAAATTACAAATCAATTATTCAAGTTTCTTCATTTAACTAGACAGACATTATACACGCTCCCCCCCACCCCCCACCCCCCCATCTACCTGGATCTGTATAGCAGTTGTTTAAAATCAATTTGAAATTCTTATTGATTTTAGGCCCACATAACAAATTTATACAATACACCAATGTTCATTACAAATTTATTAAATTTATTGCATAGAATAATGCACTCAACATGAAAGCAGCAAGCTCATATTAATCAATTGCAAAGTGAGATGAAGTGTTAATTGAATCAAAACCCAGTTTAAAGCAGTAGATGTAGGCTTTATAAATTTAACCCAGAGCCAGGTCAAGAATTCGGGCAATATAGAACATGTACAGTATATAGGCTTATATATTAATGCGGTAGACATGTACATTTATTTATTTTATTTTTTTTTTTTTTTGTTACTTATTTGTACCCGTAGGTAGACTTGGTTTGCAGTCTGGTGACAAGCCACCGGCTGCTGGTCGCTGCGTGCGCGAGCGCCCTAAACCTACATGTTTTTTTTTGGTGTGCGGGAGGAAACCGGAGAAATCCCGGAGTAAACCCGCGCAACACGGGGAGAACATGCAAACTCCACACAGCTCACTGTTGGTCGGGGGCTGGGATCGAACCCACGATCTCATGATCTCCGCGATCCCCCAGCCGAGGGTAAAACTGTGCTGCCACAGTGCTAAACCACTGCGCCACCGTGCAGCCCTGTATGTACATTTATTTGCATACATACATGAAGGGCTAGGCCTATAGGCCCTATTGATTTAAAAGTACTAGTGCTGAAAAAATTGAAGCTGAAAAATTGATATAATATATACCTTGTAGCTGAACACAGACCTGTTGCTCACTCTTCTGAGAATGCCACAGATCAACTTTAAAGACCACTGTTATATAATTCTTCCTCTTGTAGTGGAAACTAAGGTGATATGCATAATAACAATAGTAAGTTAACATACATAATAACAATATTACATGATCTGCAAATGGTAAAAGGTAGCAACTTACACATGGAAAGTGTGTCCATTTCCCTTCCTCTGCACATTCCTACAAGTTGAATGTGCACACTGTCTCGGCATCTCGGAAGCCTTGGCAAAAGGGAACTTCCCATGAACTGTAGACCTACACCTAACAGCAATAAGCACATATTTTAAAAAATATTATATTATGTAGCACAATAAGCACATGTCTACAAAGTAAAAAATATCACAAAGACTTAATGCTTTTATAAACCAACATTAATAAATTACAAAGTACAATTACTTTTAAATGCTTTGCAGGAATATCCACCCTGTCCCCTCCTATCCATCATAGCAAATATTTATAGTAATGTCAGGCAAAATGCAATATAAGACAGAAATAGTAATGTCTATGAGATATGACTGCATTAATCATCACCAGATCTTCTTGTACCCCCTCCCTGTAATAGACAAATGCGAAATAGGTACTGTAAAATTCTATCTGTAAAGTTTAAATTTTCAAATAACATATCTGTAAATTACTATCTGCAAACCTTTATGATGTTGGTCTGATACAGGAGGTAGATGTTTGTACACATATATGTGTAATTATTGTGTAAAGATGGTTTGATAACCCTAAATCTTTCATTAGGCCAAGTGTATACAGGAAAAAGAAAAACTATCCTCACGCTATTTGAGTAACTACCAAACTAGTTACAAGAACCCAAAGTTCATTGTTGATAATATTGGCTACCAATACTGACCCAGTAACAAAGAACACAATGTAACACTGTATACTAATATTACATGAGAAATATTGCCATAAGTATCGATACTGAATTACAATATATATTACACTCATGGCAGTCATGCATGTACAGAAATCAGTGACCTCCCAAATGAAAATCAGAGTTTTTACCTTTATTTTTGACAACATGCCATTAAATTATTTAAAAACAAATACTCGACACTTACCTGATCGTTTAGACACCAGTTACACACTGTGTAAACAAACGAGAACCTTGGAAATGAAGACTTAATCAGAGTGTTGTGCGTTGAGCTGCACGGTGGCGCAGTGGTTAGCACTGCGGCAGCACAGTTTACCCTCGGCCGGGGGATCGCGGGGATCATGAGATCGTGGGTTCGGTCCCTTCCCCCGGCCAACAGTGATCTGTGTGGAGTTTGCCTGTTCTCCCCGTGTATGCGTGGGTTTACCCTGGGATTTCTCCGGTTTCCTCCCACATGCCAAAAACATGCAGGTTAAGTTAATTGGAGACTCTAAATTGGCCCTTTGTGTGAATGTGTGTGTGAATGGTTAAAAGGGATGGCGCCGTATTGTGGCTGCTTCATCCATCCAGGTGATGGATGACCCTTAATTTCTGTAAAACGTCTTTGAGTGTCTATGATAAAGCGCTATATAAATCTGATGTATTGATTGAGCTGTGGATTTGTTGTGATTCCTGTACCAATATGGCATCCCGAAATCACGCGCTCCAGTGACCTACTGCCAATCTAGGCTTCTATATCTATGATCAGGAGCATATCTTTGGCACCACCTGGTGGGAGAAGAGCAGAGGTGCAGTCTTTTGGAGCCCATCCCAGGTGAGGAGAGACACTGAAAATATGAAGCTGTTGGTCACTATTGTTTCGCCGTCTGTTACGGGAGATCAAACTGGTTGGAGGTTGACTTTTGACAGACCCAAATGATTGTAATTATTTGTGCCTATTTGCGCTTTCAAATTTCAATATAATTATTCTTTTAACTTCATTCTGTCTCAGTCTGAATTTTTTTTTGTGTGTGTATATTTTGTGTGTATATATTTCAAGGATAATTTTGAACCCCTGACATAGTCTAAACTCTATATAACCAACTAAATTTTATTTATGACAAGTTCATATTATAATTATGAGTGTATGATAACATCAGCCAATATATGGCGAGGAATAGACCCCATTTACTGCTCCTTACAAAGCTGACACATAGGACAGGTTCATGATATGATCAGCATTTACATCTATGAATGTAACAGCACATACTAATTGTACAGCAGTCATGTTTTACAAAAGTTTGTTTTTAATTATTCAATTCAATTCAATTCAGCTTTATTTATATAGCACCACATCACAACAGATGTCCTCTCAAAGCGCTACAAAATGCGAAGAAAACCACACAATTTCAGAAAGACCCAACAATCAGACGATCCCCTGTGAGCAAACACTTAGTGATGGTGGAGAGGAAAAGCTCCCATTTAACAGGAAGAAACCTCTAGCAGAACCAGGCTCAGGGAGGGGCAGTCATCTGCTGCGACTGGCTGGGGGTGAGGGGATAGAGAGGATGAAGAGGACAGACATAAAACAGAAGTGGGGTTAAGAGACACAAAATCCCTCCCTAATTGTAGGCTATATTAAAAAGGAAAGATTTTACCCTGTTCTTAAAAACAGAGACCGAGTCTCCCAGACCCAGAGTGGTAACTGGTTCCACAGAGAAATGATAGTAGAAGGCTCTGCCTCCCAATGTACTTTTGGAGATTCTGGCCATTACAAGTAATCCAGCATTTTGGGAGCGTAGTGCTCTATTAGGATGGTAAGGTAATATCAGATCTTTTATATATAAGGGGGCCTGATTATTAAGAGCTTTGAAAGTGAGAAGAAGGATTTCAAACTTAATTCTGAACTCTATGGGAAGCCAATGATGGGAGGACAGAGCTGGGGAGATGTGATCTCTTTTTCTAGAACCAGTTAGAACTCTTGCAGCAGCATTTTGAATCAACTGAAGGTTTTTTAAGGATATTTTAGGACAACCTGATAATAATGAGTTACAATAATCTGATTGGGAGCTGACAAAGGCGTGGATCAGTTTCTCAGCATCATTCAGAGACAAGATGCTCCTAATCTTGGCAATATTGCGCAGATGATAGAAGGCAGTCTTAGAAACAAATTTAATATTTGAATTAAAGGACAGATCTTGATCAAAAATAACTCCAAGATTCCTCACAGAATTATTCAGAGAGTGGCGGCATCTAAATTAAGAGCATGATTTGGAAAGGAATTTCTAAGGTGTTTTGGGCCGACAAGAATGACTTCAGTCTTATCTGAGTTTAATAGCAGAAAATTACAAGTAATCCAGGCTTTGATATCCTTAAGACAGGCATCTATTGCTGGCCTTCAGAGCACAGAACACAGTAATCGTGTGTTTTTAGATGGTTTTAATTCAGACACAGAGCTGGCTAATGCTCTTAATTGTTTTTACGGTCATTTTGACTCCTTTGATTTTAGCACTGAAACCCAAGATTTGAAACAGAAACTCAAAGACAATCAGCACTTTAATATTGAGGTGCAGGATATTAAAAGGGAGTTCTGCGCTGTTGAACAAAAGTCCGGGCCCTGATAAAATATGTGGGTGCTTGGTAAAGTCCTGTGCACATGAACTGAGTCCTATATTTCATTACATTTTCAATAAGTCCTTACAGACACAACATGTGCCTAAGATCTGGAAAGAAGCCGTGGTTGTTCCCGTTCCAAAATCCAGCTTGTGGTGACCCCCACAGCCTACGGGACAAGCAGAGCGCTCAGCTGGAGCAATTAGCAGAACAGTGAGATGTATGGACTGATATCAATAGGCAGCCTCTCTTTGTCTAATTCCGGCACCAGTAATCCTGCTATTGATATGTGTGACTCTAATGCAAATGTCCATGCTTTACTGCTGTGCATGTATTGTCTGTAGCTGGGTATATAAGTCAACTGCATATCGCTTGCTCTCTCTCTCTCTTTATGATCACTCACATTGCCTGTTTGCTGACTAGAGACACAGGGCTCCCTCCAGCGCGCTCCCACAGCGCTGGGGTGAACCCTCGTGATGGAGGATGAATAAAACACCCTTTTAAACTTCAGTTCGCCATGTCTGCCTGCACTTATTCCGTGCCTCCACATTGGTGACCCTTATTTGATCCTCCACACTGGTGACCCCGAAGACAAGAACACGCTGACGACGAACGAACGAACGCAGCCCCTGACGGTGACTCCGACGACAAACGAACACAGCTGCCTGACGCAAATGGACTGCCCTCCCTTCTGCCACACGGGAGACCTCGACGCAGAATCAACACCAGGCGAACACCCCGGAGATCATCCAGGACTGGGAAAGCTGCAGAAAGCGTCATTGTGCGACCCTCGCCTGAGATCTGGACATCCACGCTGGGACCAGCCGAGGGACAAAGAACATGTACTTCCTCTCACCGCTCCTCCGCATCCACACGAGCGAGCACGCAATTCGTCCTGTCTCCACGACGGCGACCTCCAGGGCTGGACGGAGAACGCAGCGCGTGGACCAGAACGCACCATGACCCGGCACGAGCGAATGACAGCAACAGCCCGAACAAGGAAGACCATCGGCGCCAACGACGCTGATTTCCATCAAGCTCCCTGACCCTGACTCGCCTCGCGACAGCGGACCTGCCATGCACCGCACCCCCACACGCACACCGGGGGGTTACGAGGACAGCGCGCCACGCACCAGGGACCATCCGGCTCCACAGATTGCCATCGTCCTCCGCCACTGCACATGCCCGAGAAACACAGCCGACCGCAATCCTCGGAACCTTCAGGGCTGCTCACACACCTGAAGCAGACACGCAGCCCGCACACAGGATGTATGGGTCTCAGCCACGGCGCACAATGGGAATCCAGCCGTCAGCTGTCCCCGAGGGCTTTAGGGCTGCATCCGCACCTAAAGCCAAAACGCCAAGTCCCTCACACAGCTCCAGCTTTTGTTTTTTTCTTCATGCCTGCTACGCATTCTCGGAGGACTGGGCCACGAGAGGAGTCAGAGACAAATGTTTCTTTTCACAGCCGCTGTGGACCTCCGCCACGTTTAATGGGACAGCCCCTCAACATCGTGGATCCACATGCAATTTTTGCGCAGCCCGGACAACCTTGCCGTCCCGGGCCGGCACTTGCTACCCCCACCCCCCTCCCTCCCCCTCCTCTGGCACAGAGCTTTTCCTGCAGCTTGCTTCCAAAGCCAGACGATCGACGCCTCAGCCCCCTGCTGAGCCCTCTGGGGGGGAGTGATGTGGTGACCCCCACAGCCTACGGGACAAGCAGAGCGCTCAGCTGGAGCAATTAGCAGAACAGTGAGATGTATGGACTGATATCAATAGGCAGCCTCTCTTTGTCTAATTCCGGCACCAGTAATCCTGCTATTGATATGTGTGACTCTAATGCAAATGTCCATGCTTTACTGTTGTGCATGTATTGTCTGTAGCTGGGTATATAAGTAACTGCATATCGCTTGCTCTCTCTCTCTCTTTATGATCACTCGCATTGCCTGTTTGCTGACTAGAGACACAGGGCTCGCTCCAGCGCGCTCCCATAGCGTTGGGGTGAACCCTCGTGATGGAGGATGAATAAAACACCCTTTTAAACTTCAGTTCACCGTGTCTGCCTGCACTTATTCCGTGCCTCCACACTGGTGACCCTTATTTGATCCTCCACAAGCTGTCCTAAAACGGTAAACGACTTTAGACCAGTTGCTTTGACTTCAATTTTAATGAAATTTTTTGAAAAACTGGTCAAATGTGAGGTCCTAAAGCAGACTGAGCATGCATTGGATCCTCTGCAGTTTGCCTATAGGCCTCACAGAGGAGTGGAGGACGCCACTGTCACTCTGTTTAACATGCTTTTTAAACATCTGGATTTTAATGGGACAGACGCCAGGCTTTTATTTGTGGACTTTTCCGCCGCCTTTAATACAATCCAACCTCATATTTTAGTTGAAAGGCTCCTGCAACAATTTGATTTGAGCAATAATCTGGTGGGTTGGATTCTGGATTTTTTAACCAACAGGACGCAGAGAGTAAGGGTCAATGGTACATTGTCTGACCTAAAGTGCTCTTCTACTGGCTCTCCTCAGGGGTGTGTGTTGTCACCACTACTCTTCATCCTGTACACAAACATGTGTCAGAGCAGACATGACAACAGACACATTATAAAGTATGCTGATGACTCAGTTATTGTCAGTTTCCTCCAGGATGGTGAGAGTGGCCACGGCCCAGTAGTTGATGATTTTGTTCACTGGTGTGAGGATTCCTACCTGCAGCTGAATACGACAAAAACTAAAGACATGATTATTGACTTTAGGAGGAAAACTCCCAGGCACAAAGTCACTGTACTAAAAGGCCAGACCACTGAATGTGTTGATGGAATAAAGTGATCAATATAACCACATAACAGTTATTTGTGTGATTCAAAATATGTGTGTGATCAATATAACCACATAACAGTTATTTGTGTGATTCAAAATATGTGTGTGATCAATATAACCATATAATAGTTATTTGTGTGACTCAAAATGTTTGTATTCTGCTTATACTTAGGTACTATGACCAATATGCCATAATGGAATGCATATATTGGCAGATGTGTGGTTTATTTCCTGCAAATGGAGCAAATGGAGTGGACTGTAGGGAGCTTGGAATGAAGAAGCGATGTGATTTTATAAATCAAGATTTATTATCAGCTTCACCTCCCTAACATGTCTCATCTAGATGCAGAAACAGAATGAGAGGTCGAACGCAGTCAGACCTTCATACTTATACCCACACTCAACAAAAGACATTGTATATCAAAGCTGACATCCCGCATTAACATAATCCCCCTCCATTGTCCTCCATCTCCTCCACCTGACCCTGGGTGGTCAGGAAGTTTGATCCGGTCTCCACCGCTGAGACTCCGTCTGTTATTTGATCCTCGCTGGCGGTTGAGACCTCCTGTCCTGTTCTGAGGCGTGAGGTCATTCCACATGTGTAATCACTAAACATTCTAATATGTCTATACATATGTAGATATGGAATATATGATTAATATAAGCCACACACACCCCCAAACGACTAAGAAAAGGACAATCAAATTGAGTTTACAGTTTAAGATAATCTCTATGACATATTATACTGTTAAACATCTTGACAGGGAAAACAAGGAAAAAATCTTTCCAGCAGTCATGTGTCATGCCGCGCCGTTCATCAGCGGCGCCACCTGCTCGCACACCTGCTCGTCATCAGCGGCGAGGGATATAAGCCGCCTCGCCCTGAGCTTCGGCCTGAAGCCGTTAGACTTCTCATGCATCGCTGTGAGTTCCTTCACCTTCGGCTATTCTCCCGGGTAAGAAGCTCTTACCTCCTTTTTCTCTCTCGAGTCTGCTCCCCTGTGCACAGGTGGATTCCCCGGCGGCGGACATCGCCTTTCCATCGCCTATTCCTCGCTGCTGCACCGAGCTCTCCAGGTGGCTGGCTTCCGGACCTCGTCCTTTGCTGTGCCAGTCATCTGTGCCCTCCAAGTAAGCTCCTCTCTCGCTTGCAAATCTCCTGTGTTGGTGTGTGCCCGTCACCCTTCTCCTTTTGCTTTTCCCATAGGGTTGTCCGGCTGTACGGCCTCCTGCCTCTGTGCCCGAAGCAGACGCCGCCACCAATACATTTACATCCCGCTGACACGCATTCATTCACTCCTGTTGCTAATAAACTATTTGAACTTCTCTGAGCCTGTGTGGGTGCGTCTCCTGAGCCGTGCGTTATGTCAGTACGGCTTCAGCAGAGCGGCTCGGCAGACGGCGGACTCGCACACCGGCTTACCACTCTCAAGGCTCGGGTGGATCAGATAGCCTAACAGCAACAGGTGATCCTAAACCAGTTGATTAACATAAATAACCGATTGGACCACCTGGACCCCCAGCAGCCGTTCCCCCTGGCTCATCAGGGTGGCGCGGCTCCTGCCGCTCCAGTGGCCGTCCAGCAGGCTCCGGCGGCACTGACTCGGCTCACGCCCATTCCGACCCCCGCCCGCTTTAGCGGAAAGCTCGGCGGAGCGCGGGGGTTCATTATGCAATGTGAGTCCGTGTTCCATCGCGTGCCTGGAGACTTTCCCTCGGATCATAGTCGGATTGGTTATATCGGGAATCTCCTGGAGGGGCGAGCATTGACTTGGACCTACGCCGTAATGGCGAGGCCCTGTTACGCCACCCTCACCTATGACCAGTTCGTGAGGCACTTCCTGGAGGTCTTTGACCACTCGCGTACCGAGACAGTCCAGGTCGACCGGCTTCTCGCTCTCCAGCAGGGAAGCCGGTTGGCTGCGGACTATGCGGTCGACTTCCGGGTAGCAGCGGAGGAAGTAGGCTGGGAGGATCGCTCCCTCTGCGGTCTTTTCCTCCGCAGCCTCAATGATGATCTGAGGGATGAACTGGCTGGGCGGGACCTCCCTGAGACGCTAGCGGAGCTATCTTCCCTTGCCATCAGCTTGGACAACAGGCTGCGCGAGCGCTCCTCGGGGCGGAAGTCGTCTTCTTCTCACCCTCGTGGAGCCTCGTCGCGCCAGTTCCAAGCTCGCCCCCTGGTGACGCCGCCACCATCGCACCCCGAGGAGTCGGAGCCGATGGTGACGGGTTGGACAAAGCTCTCCCCGGCGGAGAGACAACGCCGCCGTGCGTTGAATCTCTGCATGTATTGCGGAGATAGTCAACACACGGTAGAGCTTTGTCCACAGAAGCCAAACGGTGGGGTCCGCGAGTCACTGTAGGGGGCCTCGCGGACGTCAATCGGTTAAATCCCCTCACTCAATTAAAGCTGCCCATCCGTTTCTGCCACAACCCCATTGGGCATCTCACCCACGCACTGGTGGATTCGGGCGCAGAAGGCAGCTTTATTTCACAAAGCCTGGCAACCCGATTGGGCATCCGCTGCCAGGCGCTCAGAAACCCCATCTCCCTGGTCAACCTCTCTCGTGCCTCCCTTGGGAGAGTGACGCACCAGACCATCCCGGTCCCGGTGATCATCTCTGGAAACCACCGGGAGGAGATAACCTTTCTCATCCTGCCCAACTTTGTGTCGCCCGTCATCTTGGGGTATCCCTGGCTACGCCTCCACAACCCAGTCCTGGATTGGAAGTCAGCCGGGGTGTCGGCATGGAGCACGTTCTGCATGGGCACCTGCCTTCAGTCCGCTGCCTGCTCTCCGTCCGCTTCTCTCCCCCCTACGGACGCTGCACCCCCGGACCTGTCTCTGGTGCCCCTGGTATTTCACGATCTGGGTATGGTATTTAGCAAGACCAAGGCCATGTCTCTCCCTCCTCATCGGCCCTATGACTGCGCCATCAATCTCCGCCAGGGGGCACCCTTACCTTCTGGTCGGCTCTACAGCCTGTCGGCACCGGAGAAGGAGACGATGAACGCCTACCTAAAGGAGCCGCTGAGTGCTGGGATAATCTGCCCATCGTCATCACCCGTGGGGGCAGGGTTCTTCTTCGTCGGAAAGAAGGACGGATCCCTCCGTCCTTGCATTGACTATCGGGCTCTAAATGACATCACGGAGAAGGATCGCTACACCCTGCCCCTCATGGACACTGCTTTCCACTCCCTCCAGGGGGCGACCTGGTTCACCAAGCTGGATCTACGCAGCGCTTACCACCTCGTCCGGATCCGGGAGGGAGATGAGTGGAAGACAGCCTTCCGAACCCCGAACGGCCACTTCGAATAACTGGTAATGCCGTTCGGGTTGACCAACGCTCCTGCCGTCTTTCAGCGCCTCATCAATGACGTCCTCTGGGACTTCATCGGCCTCTTTGTGTTCGTTTGGACGACATACTCATCTTCTCCAAGTCCAGGGACGAGCACCAGGTCCATGTGAGGCGGGTCCTCCAAAGACTGCTGGAGAACCGGCTATACGTGAAGGCTGAAAAGTGCGAATTTTATGCTAAGACTACATCCTTCCTGGAATTCGTCATCTCTCACGACCAGGTGCGTCCAGACCCAGAGAAGGTGAAGGCGGTGGTAGAGCGTGCCTACACCTGCGTCGAGGAAACAGGTGCAACAGTTCGTTGGATTCGCGAACTTCTACCGCCGCTTTGTCCCAAACATCAGTACCATCGTCGGGCCGCTGACCCGCCTCACGTCCCCTAAGGTCCCGTTCCGGTGGACCGAAGAGGCCGCAGCTGCTTTTCAGGCGCTGAAGGCGGAGTTCTCCTCCTCCCGGGTCCTTCGCCAGGTCGACCCCGCGCTGCAGTGCATCGTGGAGGTGGATGCTTCGGACACAGGAGTGGGGGCGGTGCTATCCCAGCGGTCGCCTGACGAGGGCGCCAAACGGCCCTGTGCCTTCTTCTCCCGGCGCTTGTCCCCGGCGGAGAGAAATTACGACGTGGAGGACAGAGAGCTCCTGGCCATCAAGCTCGCGCTGCAAGAATGGCGTCACTGGCTAGAGGGGGGCGGACCTACCATTCGTGGTCCTGACGGACCACAAGAACTTGGAGTACCTTCGATCTGCCAAGCGCCTGAACGCCCACCAGGCGCGCTGGTCCTTGTTCTTCGCCAGGTTCCAGTTTTCCATCACCTTCAGGCCTGGCTCCAGGAACGGCCTGCCCGATGCCCTCTCTAGGCAATTCGCACCCGAGGAGTCAGAGGACGCACTCCACACCATCCTACCCAGGTCGTGCGTCGTGGGAGCCATCTCCTGGGACATAGAGAGCAAGATCCGGAAGGCGCAGGAGGTGGAACCTGACCCTGGCGGCGGACCGGAGGGGAGGCTGTTCGTGCCATCTGCGGTTCGAGGAGAGGTCATCCATTGGCTACACACCTCCAAGCTCACCTGTCACCCTGGCTCCTCCCGGATGATAAACCTCCTCCAGCGGTCCTTCTGGTGGCCGGGCCTGCGGAGGGATGCTGCCCGCTACGCCCGGGCCTGCCCAGTATGTGCCACCAACAAGTTGGGTAATGCCCCTCCAGCGGGTTTGCTCCAGCCCCTGCCCGTCCCTGGCAGGCCCTGGTCGCATATTGCCCTGGACTTCGTCACTGGACTCCCTGTCTCGAACACCTATGACACCATCCTGACCATCGTTGACCGCTTCTCCAAGGCTGTGCACTTCGTCCCCCTACGAGGTCTCCCAACTGCCCTGGAGACGGCGGACCTCCTCATCCAGCACGTGGTCAGGCTGCACGGGATTCCGGTGGACGTGGTCTCGGACCGGGGGCCCCAATTTTCCTCTGAGGTTTGGAGATCGTTTTGCAACGCCATAGGAGCCAAGGTGAGCCTCTCCTCTGGCCATCACCCCCAATTCAACGGGCAGTGTGAGCGGACCAACCAGGAGCTGGAGGCTGCGCTCTGCTGTGTGATGGCATCCAAACCCACGTCCTGGAGTAACCATCTTGCCTGGGTTGAATACGCCCATAACACCACTCGCTCTTCTGCTACAGGGATGTCCCCCTTTAAGGCATCCCTGGGTTACGACCCCCCGCTGTTCCCGGCGCAGGAGAGTGAGGTAACTGTCCCCTCAGTGAGGGCGCATCTCAGGCACTTCCGCTCCATCTGGGCTTCAGCGCATAATGCGCTTTTCCACACGGCGGAGCGCAACAGAACCGTGGCGGACCGGCACAGAAGACCTGCCCCGGCGTACAGAGTTGGGCAACAAGTCTACGTGTCGACCCAGGACATGACATTAAAAGGCGAGAGGAGGAAGCTGGCTCAGCGCTTTATGGGACCCTACCCCATCACCAGGATCATCAACCCGGTGGCTGTGCGTGTGGCTATTCCCCCCTCCCTCCGCATCCATCCCACCTTCCACGTGTCCAAGGTGAAGCTGGCAGTCTCCAATCCCCTTTGCCCTCCTCCTGCTGCGCAACCCGCGCCCCGGATGAATGATGGCCATCCGACCTGGTCCGTCGCCTCCATCCTGGACTCCCGGCGCCGGGGTCGTGGGTTGCAGTACTTGGTGGACTGGGAGGGCTATGGGCCTGAACATCGACAGTGGGTACCCTCGTCGTTTGTGTTGGACCCGTCACTCATCGCTGATTTCCACCGAGCGCACCCAGAGAAGCCATCGCCAGGAGGCGCTGCTAGAGGGGGGAGTACTGTCATGCCGCGCCGTTCATCAGCGGCGCCACCTGCTCGCACACCTGCTCGTCATCAGCGGCAAGGGATATAAGCTGCCTCGCCCTGAGCTTCGGCCTGAAGCCGTTAGACTTCTCATGCATCGCTGTGAGTTCCTTCACCTTCAGCTATTCTCCCGGGTAAGAAGCTCTTACCTCCTTTTTCTCTCTCGAGTCTGCTCCCCTGTGCACAGGTGGATTCCCCGGCGGCGGACATCGCCTTTCCATCGCCTATTCCTCGCTGCTGCACCGAGCTCTCCAGGTGGCTGTCTTCCGGACCTCGTCCTTTGCTGTGCCAGTCATCTGTGCCCTCCAAGTAAGCTCCTCTCTCGCTTGCAAATCTCCTGTGTTGGTGTGTGCCCGTCACCCTTCTCCTTTTGCTTTTCCCATAGGGTTGTCCGGCTGTACGGCCTCCTGCCTCTGTGCCCGAAGCAGACGCCGCCACCAATACATTTACATCCCGCTGACACGCATTCATTCACTCCTGTTGCTAATAAACTATTTGAACTTCTCTGAGCCTGTGTGGGTGCGTCTCCTGAGCCGTGCGTTATGTCATCATGGTCCTGTAGAAAATTCAGTGGTAACAACAACAGTATAGTAATGTTACAAATCAGCCTTAAAACTGTCACGGCACAATCTGATAACATAGTTAACAACTCTTTGTCAATTTTGCATCAGTCCCTGTCCCATCTGGGTTTTAATCTTCTCCCGAATCTGCTGTAGGTCCGCTTGGGCGTCCTGGTGGGACCATCCTGTAAGGAATCTGCAGCTTGGGGAGGAGAGTGGTTATTTGTTCCCTGCAGGGGGGCTGAGTTTTTTTTCTTGGGGGGTCTACCCCGCCGAGGTGCACTCGCCACCCGTGCAGGCTCGTCACTCAACAAGAAGGCAGGTTTAAGTCTGTCAATGCTGACTGTTTCTTTTCTGTCCCCTAAATCAAGCACAAAATGCTTATCACCAGGTTCCAGCACTCTGAATGGTCCGTCATATGGTGGACGGAGGGTTGATTTTTAAGCTTCGTGTCTAACAAAAATGAACTCGGCGTTTTTTAAAGCTTGGGGGACAAAAACCCGTGAAAAAGAGTGATGTGCCGGTCCGGGGAGCGTGTCCGGTCCGGTGCTGCTTAAGGGCCTCAGGGCTGGAAGATGCCCAGGCTCTGGATGCTCTGGTAAAAACTCACCCAGGAGCCTTAGAGGTTGTGCAAAAACTAATTCTGCTGGTGAGGCGTCTAGATCCTCCTTAGGCGCAGAACGCAACCCCAATAAAACCCAGGGAAGTTTATTCACCCAATCTGTATCCGTTAGTGAGGCCCTGAGGGCGGCCTTTAAAGATCTGTGAAAACGCTCGCATAACCCATTAGTCTGAGGGTGATATGCGGTGGTGCGGTGAATTGTTGTTCCTAAGCTGCTGGCCATGGCTGACCACAGCTCTGAGACAAATTGAGGCCCCCTATCGGACGTGATGTCCGATGGGACGCCGAAACGTGCCACCCAGTTTGTTAAAAAAACGCGAGCGACTTCCACAGCTGTGGTTGACGCCAAAGGGACCGCCTCCAGCCAGCACGTAGTACGGTCTATCATTGTTAACAGGTGTGTAAACCCTTGAGACGAAGGTAGTGGTCCCACGAGGTCGACATGAACGTGGTCAAACCTTCTGGCTGGGATTCGAAAAGGCTCTAGAGGAGCTTTTGTGTGTTTGTGTATTTTGGCGTGCTGACAAGACATGCAAGATTTTGCCCATTCCTTTACATTTTTGCGCAGGCCCGGCCAAACAAACTTTTCCGCGACCATTTTAACCGAGGCGCGCACCCAGGGGTGCGCGAGGGAGTGAACCGAGTCGAAAATGTGGTGGCGCCATGCAGCTGGGACTACCGGGCGAGGTCGGCCGGTTGACACGTCGCAGATTAGGGGGGGTACACCGTCACGTAAACCCCTTTCCTCCAGTCTTAACCCTGTTGGTCCAGACAGGAGTGCGCGCATGTCCGCGTCACTGCTTTGTTCCTCTGCCATGGCTGCGTAATCTATCCCTATGTGAATTGGGGCCGCGTACGCGTATGCGTTGGCAAAGAGTTCTGCAGCTGAGGTAGTATAATCTGTCTCCTCGTGCTCTGGCGATGTCACAGCGCGAGAGAGGCAGTCTGCTATCACGTTAAGTTTGCCTGCCACATGTCGAATGTCTGTGGTGAACTCTGAAATTGCAGCTAGCTGTCTTTGTTGCCTGCCTGACCATGGTTCTGAAATTTTAGCCATCGCAAAAGTGAGCGGTTTGTGGTCTACAAAAGCCGTGAAACGCCGCCCTTCTAACCAGAACTGGAAGTGGCGGATGGATAAATGAAGCGCTAGCAGCTCCCTGTCAAAAGTGCTGTATTTGCGCTCGGTTTGGTTTAAAGATTTGCTAAAAAATGCTAAAGGTTGCCAGGTTCCGCCAACATGTTGTTCCACGACTGCCCCTATGGCCAGGTCTGAAGCGTCTGTGGTTAACACTATGCGGGCCGAGGGATTGGGGTGAACCAATAATGTGGCATTCGCTAGAGCACTTTTTACTTCCGCGAAGGCGCGTTCGCGCTCCGGGGTCCATTCGACCGCGTTGGAAGGCTTTTGTTTTCTGAGCGCGGCATACAGGGGCTGCATGAGTTGAGCTGCGCGGGGGAGGAAACGGTTGTAAAAATTCACCATTCCCAAAAATTCTTGCAGCGATCTGACCGTTTGTGGTCGTGGAAAATTTTTTATCGCGCGGACTTTGTCTGGCAATGGAACTGCCCCCTCTGGTGAAACTCTGTGTCCCAAAAAATCAATTTGTGACACGCCGAATCGGCATTTGGCTGGGCTGATTATTAACCCGTGCTCTTCTAGTCTCTGAAAAACTGTAGCGAAGTCTTGTTCGTGTTCTTCCTCTGACGGGCTGGCTACCAGCATATCGTCGAGGTAGACGAACACGAAGGGGAGGTCGCGTAATACCGCGTCCATCATACGCTGAAAAGATTGAGCAGCGCCTTTGAGGCCGAACGGCATTTGCAAAAATTCAAAAAGACCAAAAGGGGTTATTACAGCAGTTTTAGGAATGTCTTCCGCTCGAACGGGGACTTGGTGATAGCCGCGGACCAGGTCTATTTTAGAAAAAATGCACACACCCGCCAGATGTAGTGAAAAATCTTGGATGTGAGGGATTGGGTAGCGGACATGCGCTGTCGCATTGTTTAATCTGCGGTAATCGCCGCAAGGTCTCCAAGAACCGTCGGTTTTCGGGACCATGTGTAGTGGTGATGCCCAAGGGCTTTTCGAGCGCCTAATAATGCCTAATTTTTCCAGGCTGGCAAACTCGTCCCGTGCTATGGCGAGCTTGGTCGCGTCTAAGCGCTGAGCTTTGGCAAACATGGGTGGGCCTGTTGTGGGAATGAAGTGTTCAACCCCGTGTTTCGCTACTGTTGCTGAAAATTTTGGAACTGTGAGTGCTGGAAATTGGGTGAGGAGTTGGTCAAACTTACCTCCTGCTGTAGTGACGCTGGCTTGCACGGGTGGTGGAGAAACTCAAGCTGAGCAGGGGATAGAAGCAAATGATAGTGCATTAACCAAGCGTCTATTTGCAAGATCAACTAATAACCCATGTGCACACAAAAAGTCGGCGCCCAACAAGTTAAAACTCACCGCAGCTATAATAAATGTCCATCTATAGTTGCGGCCGTGGATGAGAAGAGGCAGGTCCCTTTCACCAAAAGTGTCGATGATCGAGCCATTGGCTGCCATCGCTCCGTTTCCCCGGGGTCCCATGGCCCGGTCTGTGGGGGAAGGGGTGATGAAGCTCACCTGAGCTCCGGTGTCGATGAGGAACTGCCTCCCGGTGCGTCCGTCAGTCACATAAAGCAGCTTATTCGTCTCGCCGAGAGCCGTAGCTGCTAACCGTTTCTTGAATTTGCAGGGGGGCACGCATTTGTGTGCCCTCTCGGCGAAACGTTGATGAAAATAGCAGAGGTCGTTCCGCTTGCTGCGTCTTGGTCGCGTCGCTGCCATAGTGGGTGGGCTCTGCTCCGCTGTCTGTGGTTCTCCGCTGCTCTGGGCCTCCGCGCTGAAATCTGCAGATGCTGCTGTGGCCATCTGATCGCCGCAGGCGTTGATGAGCCGCTGCGCTTTTCGGGCTAGCGCGCGGAAGTCCTGCTGGGTGCTGCACCGCATGTTGGTCAGTGTCCCTCTCATGTGTGGCGGCAGAGTGCTGAGGAAGATATGCTGGAAAAGGAAGTTGTCGTTGTCCGCTTCCTTAAGCTGCAGCATGTCCTCCATGAGGGCCTTTGGTCTGCATCCTCTGTGGCCGTAGATCGCCAGAATCTTCTCTGCTCTCTCCTCGGCTGAGGGGACGAAGTTCTCAATGATGGTCACCTTTAGTTCTCTGTATTTGTCTTGGGCGGGCGGTTGTTGAATTACGCTCCGCACGCATCTATGCGTGGCGGCGTCGAGTTTGGCGACGATGTGGTAAAACTTCGTCTCATCCGCTGTTATGCCCACCAGTGCAAACTGAGCCTCAGCTTGCTGGAACCACGAGCTCGGGTCGTTTTGCCAGAACTCTGGCAGCTTGATGGTGACAGCGCTTGTGTGGGCCGTCTCTGATGTGTCCGCCGGGTGAGAACGCCTTTCTTCTGTCCTCACGGCGGAGCTGGGGAAGTTGCTCGGTTGAGCCCTCTCTGCGGATTCTGTCGTGGGGGAACGTCTTCCATCCGTTCCCCTGTCTGCATGGGCGACGGCGCTTGCCTGGGTCGCCTCCGATGAGTTTGTCGCAGGAGAACGTCTCTGTTCCATCCTCACGTCTGGTCACCAGTGTAGGGAGCTTGGAATGATGAAGCGATGTGATTTTATAAATCAAGATTTATTATCAGCTTCACCTCCCTAACATGTCTCATCTAGATGCAGAAACAGAATGAGAGGTCGAACGCAGTCAGACCTTCATACTTATACCCACACTCAACAAAAGACATTGCATATCAAAGCTGACATCCCGCATTAACATAATCCCCCTCCATTGTCCTCCATCTCCTCCACCTGACCCTGGGTGGTCAGGAAGTTTGAGCCGGTCTCCATTGCTGCGACTCCGTCTGTTCTTTGATCCTCGCCGGCGGTTGAGACCTCCTGTCCTGTTCTGAGGCGTGAGGTCATTCCACATGTGTAATCACTAAACATTCTAATATGTCTATTCATATGTAGGTATGGAATATATGATTAATATAAGCCACATGGATCTCTGTCTCAACACAGAGGGCAGTAAAACGCCTGGAGTTTATGAGGAGGTCTCAGCACAAAGGGCAATAAAATGCCTGGTGTTTGTGAGGAGGAAACACCGTTGTGATAAAGGATGGGAAATGGCTTTCATCTGGATACACCCGGAGCCAGGAGCAGACCCTTCAGATCCTCCCTGGTCTTGGCACCTGGACTGTTATTGCATGCTTTCTTCTTTGTTCATTTGTGTATAAATATTCTGGGTCAGGGCCAGCATAGTCAGTCAGACTTCATGAACTGACACAGTCTGTTGCTGTCAGGGCAAGAATGTTTGACCCAGCACTGTAACCTACTATATTCAACTTGCTTGATTAAATAAATACGTGTTCCAAGTAAGCTAAATCTCTTCCTTTAAAAACGAATCTGGGTAAACCATCTACACACATAGACAAGCTTTGAAGAGTAGACTTAGATGGTTTTCTACTGAGTTTTTTTTTTTCATCCTAGCAATTTGGGGGCTTCGTCCAGTGAAAGGGGGAGATTATCATTTGATTTGGATCTTCGTTTGCCTGAACAACGGACCTGCATCACCAGCTGACAACACAAGGGCCCTAAAAACAACGAGGTAAGCAGACGCCTGTTATATCAAAAGTTCTGCTATTTGACTATAACCAAAGTTTTGTGTTGTCAAACGGTTGATGTGTGTCCTAGGTTAAAAAAAAAAAGCAGTTGAATATAGTAAATGTTTTCTGATGAATACTTGCATGGTTAAAGAAAGATGAGTGCATGCTTATTTGATTAAAGAAAACCGGGAGAGAGGTGAAAGGCCCCCGGCCCGGATGATATCGCATATTTATTCATTGTCATCCGGCCTGACTACAGGTTCACGGACTGAGCAAATTAGTCCGTGACTTGTGAGGACAGGAACTGGGTTGGACTCCTTTAGCCTTAACGAAGGCCAAAAGATCTGGGTCATATAGGTGACGCCCTCGGTTTAGTACCCGAAAAAGTCCAGTGCAACGGAGACTATCCTTCGCCATCCGACGGGAAAGCGAGAATTGGGGTAACGCCCCGAGGAAGTGGCGCCCTCGAACAGTTGCAATTACTATTTTTGTTTTATATTGGTAACGCTGTAGTTGAAGAAGAAAAAAAAAGCAACAGAGGGGCAAGCGGCGGTTCTCTCTCCCATCAGCAAAGGGGGGGGGGGTGAACGGCAGCTCTCTCTCTCTCTACTTAGCAAGGGAAGAAGCAAGTGACAGGTTTGCTCTGTAAAAATAGAAGAGTGAACAGGACAGAGTTTCTCTCTCTATTTCTCGCTCTCCCAAAGTGGGCAGGCGAGGGATAGTTCTCTCTCTCTCTCTCTCTCTCTCTCTCTCTTTCTAATTCTCGCTCTCCCAAAGGGGGCGGGCGAGGCGCTCTCTCTCTCTCTCTCTCTCCTTTTTCCCCAGGGGCGAGGGAGAGGTAGATTTGGCCCTGTAGAAAAAATAAGAAGTGTGAATTTGTAGAGGGTGACTCCCGTAAAGAAAATATGAAAAACCAGTGGGATTCAACAGTGACTCAAATGCTCAGTGGTATATCACCCAGAGACAGAAGTGAGGTTAAAGCAGAATGTGATAAATTGTATCAGAAATTAGTGGAAGAAGGCATTCTAAATTTAAATAAGGAGGACAGTTTGACCCAGTTATTAATGGAGTTCGAACAAAGAAGGATTAATGGTGAAAGGGTTAATGTATAGTTAGTGCCAGAATAATAATTCTGTAGGTGATCTCCCATTATGCCCTACACATATTCCATACAAATTCTGTTTGCATGCTTATGAACAATTATGTTATGTTATGGTATATTGATAAAACAGGAATGAGACAAAGGTATAGAGGTCTCTCTGTCTTTTCTCTCTCTCCTAAGTCAGGTCTTTTCACATTAGTTACACACCCAAAAACAGCATTCTCACACACTCTTTTGATAGCACATTTAAACTGGCCAATCAGAAGGACGCGTATAAGCCCCTCCTATTGTACTGGGTCGCCCAACCCGAGAGGATAACTGTAACACACACCCGGAAGTCGGGGTTCAGTCTGACCACGCTCCAGAGGGAGCGGCGTCACGCTGCACCCAGTGCTGCTTGCTTTACATGTGACTTCTAAATAAATGTTTCATCTTAAAATTGAAGAAATCTCCGGTTTGTTCTTGGATCTTTCAATCAAAGAATCGGGTATTTTTCTAACAAATTGTTGCCGGTGACCCGGATTGAATTACGTATTCCGAGATGAGCCTGAAAAAACTACATCGGAAGGACCCATAAACTACATCGGAAAGACCCTTTTTAGTCGACTGTGGCGATGCCTGAATGAAACAAAAAGGTAAGCAGAAAGCCTTTTTACGCAAATTTCTGCAGTTTGGCCATTCTAAATTTACAGTCGTCTGATTAAGGGGTATATCCGATCTCGAAATGTATCATTTGGTTGGGAGTCACATGTAAAGTTTAAATAATAGTTTGAAAAGTTAAAGGGAGTGCACATGTTCTATTTTCAGTCTGAGATAGAACGGCCGCGGTCAATGGACATGTATGACGGGTGCATGGTCCGCCAAATTTTGAAACGTTTTGGATTCAGTCTGAGCCACAATGACGAGACTTAGGATGCCAGGGTGACTAATAATCACCCAGGTTCGTCTCCCAAATGAAAAGAGCCAGGTTTTAGCAATCTGATGCCGGGGGGAGCCATGGAAGTGTTCGACCCGAAGCCACTCTGGGAGTGAAGTCGCGGTCATTTTAATTTGCTAAACACAAGACACCGCTTGTTCTCGGAGCCAAGAGGACCCGGAGGAAAGTGTCCGCTGTGATTAGAGGTAATCACGGTACCGCTTGTACTGGGGGACTTGCCGAAGCCTCAGTGAAAGTATCCTCTGTTTAACAAAAGATTAAAATGGACCGGCGAGATTCTGGGGTGCAGTCTGCACCCAGAATTGATAAGACAATAGGAGGCAACGGCCGTGCCTGTCTTCCAAATTGAAATCCAGGGTTAGCCTGATTTCGGTTGCAGCAGTGAGTATATATAAAGATACTCTTAATACGTTATAAGAACCTCAGACTACATCATGAGTGAGTAACGTAACAAGCAGCCGCAAGAATCTTTTTTCCACCTTTAGTGAGGGTCTGCTCATAAGTATAAAATAATAGCTTACAGAATTGCATAAGATTCTTTTATTCCAACAATAGTGAATGCATTCATAAGTATAGAACTGATTTCTGTAAAATTTTGTGTCCTTAGGGGATAAAAGTGTGGGTTGGGAAATACCGGGAGCTGAGAATATTTAGTAAAATTTTTCCCCACAATGATTTAACTAATGGCGGGCTCCAGACCGCGTGGTCAGAACAAAGGAAAAGTATGCACCCCCACCACTGAGCGCGGGCTCCGGACCGCGTGGTCAAGAACAAAGAAAAGTAATGGGCCCCCACCACCGAGTGGAGGTGCGATTGGTAAAACAGGTTACTGAGAGGAGAATTATTTGAGGTAACAGCATTAAAATGAAGCCCTAAATTAAGGTTATTATACTGTGCTAGTGTGTATAGCTGGGGTCAAGGAGACAGCGCTCCAGTTTCTTAAAAAAAAAACAAAAACAAAAAAGCACATGGTTTGTGAACAATAGGCTCAGGGGCCATTTTGCACGTGTCCCATTTACTGCGCATGCGAGGGCGCCATTTTGAATCACCTTCAAGCTGTGGCACAGTGCCTCCATCGTGTGGCCAAATATAGGAAGTGCACTATTTCACGAAATTACTGCCAACAAAACTTAAAACATTAAGAATAAGTCTGGAACTTTATCTCTCTGGTTGAAAGGAAGGCTTTAAAAATTCCATGCATGGTGACCTCAGGGGCCTGCTAGAATGCAGGTTTGCCTATAGTGAGGCAAAGCAAGCCATTCAGCTTGGAGAGAAGAGAGATAAAAAGTTAAACTTTAAAATTAGGCAGAGGGAACTGGAGAATAAGGAGATTTATTCCTCAGCAAAACTGTAGGAAATCCTACACTATATAAAGGTGAGAGAATTTAAATGAAAAATTGCAGGTTGGTGCAGATAAGTAAAAATATAAATGAATTAAATTATAAATACAAAATAATTGAATAAATGCAATAAACTAAAATGAATGAATGAAGTAAATAGGGTTTTTTGTTGTGGAGATGAGAGTGGGCAGAATATGGAAACGGAAATTTGTTTTTGAAGAAAATTGAAAACTGATGAAATGTTAAAGTTTTGTGCAGGACGCAAGACAAAAAATATGGAGAAACGATTGGAGGAAGGAAAGAAAAAACGTAAGAATAAGAGACTTATGCTGCAACGGTGAGAACAAATGCAAAATAATCAATAAACACGATATAACAGAAAATGACAAAAACACGCTGTTTAATAGCTTGTTTCTCTCCATTAAATTTGAGACAGTGTTGGCTGTGGACAACCCCTCCCCCAGCAGCTGCCTCCTCCTTCATGCAGTGACCCCCTCCTCCCTCCACTTCGCTGTCCCACTCCAGCAATCAAAGAAAGCAACACAATGGGTCAAAGAGGAGCAATTGAGCACATGTAAGTAAAGTATTGTTGCTTTCCATATCAGAGATGTGCCAAGACCACATATTGAGCAGACACAATACATGACCAATCTTCAAAAAAACCCATACCCATGCCCCATCTAAGTTGACCTATCAGTATCAGCTGCAGGACCACAGGAGGTCAGAATAGTCAGAGGCCCCCATGGGACTAATACTTCCTATGTTAAGCAATTTGGCCACTGAGCTCAAACACCCACAAGGGCCCCTGAGGGGTCCCCTAAAATTAGCAACACAATAGGTATCCTTCCCTACAGGATGTTGAAAAAGAACCGGCTTTGATATTAAGCCGTTCTGTTTCAAGGGGGGAGAGGTCAAGACGAGAGGTCAAGACAGGAACAGATAGAAAAGTTACTAATCCATTAAGGTTTGAGGGCTCCATTAAGGCTTGGAGTCTTATAGCTGAGGGGTCGGTGTGCTTTTTCATCTAAAATGCTACCATGTATGCAAACTATTGAGTAGCTACAGAAAGAGCGTATAAATATGAATGAATTTTTATTTTTGGAAAAAGATTAAAAGAAAGGAATAGAACAATAAATCAAGGAAAAATCCAACAGGGACAAATTAAACAATAACTCCTCTGATTGCACAATTCAACATAAGTTATCCAAAAAGCGTGATGGCTGAGGCTGCAGCTTATATTACTCACCCATGCTCCATCTAAGAAACATCTAATAAAACAAAGGCTAGCAACTAAGACCAAAATCTGAAAAATTCTTGACGCTTGAAAGGTCATCTTTCCACAGAATATTAGGCAGTCTGAACTTTTGCTACAAGAAAACTAGCCACCTAGTGACCAAGAGAAATGAGGCAGGTTTAGGGCTCCTTAATATTTAAGGGCCAATACATATTTGGAGGTTCCCAGACCCTCCTATCTGTATTTTTTGCACATCTCTACAAATCTGGTGAAATCTAATAACATTGTTAGGCATTTTTAACTTAACATAAGGTATGAGCATGTGAGTGTTATGACCCGAGCGCCGGTTCTGATCGCGCTCGGGTTAAAGTTATGTCTCGCTGCCGGCCTTGACAGCTGCGGGCTGTATTCTGGCCTCACCGGGCTCTTATTGTGAAGGTGCTCGGTGGGGTTTCCGCCTGTCAACGGTCGGCCAGCTGAGTGTCATTACCGTCGTTAGTGTTTCGCCATATAAGCCCAGCACTGGCGACGGTAAGACGCAGCAGTGTTAGTCGTTATACGTCTGAGCTACGGATGACTTGGACCATTATCTACCTCACATGCTTGTGGCTGACCGTCGCCTCTCCGGCACCAGTAAGTTAGCTGTTAGCCTTGCTCCTCCCGGTGAGAGTGGACCTTTGTGTGTTTTTGCTTCAGCAGCCTGTGTAGCTAATTATTTAAACAACCTTTGCCTGTGTATGACTGTCTCCTCCTATGGACTTGTAAGTGAGCTGTCTAGCCTTACGCCTCCGGAAGTGTGTAGACTCATGTGTCATTGCCCCTGCATCTTGTGTTATTCACTTTTCACCATAATAAAACTCACTGTAAACTCACTGGTGACTGTGTGCTTCTTATGGTGGCACCGCGAGGGCCACCGCATGACAGTACACTGCTGCCAAAACAGCGTTACGGTGACACCAACCCGAGACGCTATTCACCAGTGGGTTTGAGTTTTTTGGACATTTGCTTTTTCCTGTCTGGGTACCGTGTATGTGAAGAATGCCGTCGCGGAGGAACCGTGTGTGGAGTCCGAGCCACGAGCTGACTGACGTGCTGGAAGTGGTGGATGAGCTGCTCATCTCCGCTTCTCTGCTAGATTATGACCACGGCATACACTGGTACCTGGACGCCGCCGAGGATATACTTTGTCATCTCTCTCCCCGCTACGCTGACCACCTGGAAGTCGACGCGAGGAGGGAGGACATCGCTGCGCAACGCGAGATCTACCTGATGATGGAGGAGGAACGCGGCATGAAGCAGGAGAAGAGGCACTCCTGCTCTTTGCTCATGGATCCCAATCCTTTCCTCGATCCGTTCCGGGAGTTCGCACCGTCTGGGGGCCGGCGAAGGCGTCGGCGCCGCGGCCGGGCGCATCCTCGGCAAGCTCCTGCTCCGGATCCAGTTCCGGGCCGCCGGGATGACCCCCTCAACCAGCTGGCTGCTGTGAGTGAGCTGAGTCCTGTGCCGGTGGGCTCCGTCCATGGGTCCATTTCCACCATCCAGCAAGCGAGGGAAGGAGCGATGTCCGCTACAGCTGATACCATCCTCCCCCCGGGAGACAGGCAAGTTCAAGCTCACTTACCTATCGATCATAGTGATCTGTCTTGTCTGACTCCTGGGGGTGAAGCTCGGGGTTCGCAGCTCCCTGAGTTTCTTTCCCCAGCTGTAGCCATTTATATTAAACCTGCTGCCTCTGTGTCTCCTCCTGCTGACCGGTCCTCGGCGTCAGTCCCACGCCATCGAACGAGGGGGAGGCCTGCAGCTCTGGGAAATATCCCGGCCCTGCAGCCTAGCATTGGACAGAGAAGAACGGACTGCAGTGAGGAGCCAGAGCCGACGAGAGAGCGTCCCCAGGGTTCCTCAGGGATGTAGCCCGAGTCAGCAGGTCCAGGGCCCTCTGCCCCCACGCCATACGGGTTATTGGCGTGGACGCCAGCGCGTGAGGATCCAGCTGCAGAGACCATCAGGCTGGCTGTGGAACCCGACGCAGCCGAGTGGGAGCCCGACGACGAGCTGCTTCTTGAACCTGGATCGGCGAAGTCCTGGACGGCTCCAGAGCCCGAGTGCAGGCAAGTGCTCTTTCTTGTTTTCCTGTATGGTGTGTTAGAGCATTTTTGCCTGCCTCATGGGGAGGCGAGTGAGGGGCAGCCATCCGCTGCATCCGAGCTCGTCTCGCTGGGCTCTGGTGCTGCCGGTGGAACTGATCCCGGTCCTCTCTTGTTTTCTGAGCACCTTCACAGCGTTACCGGTCCGGAGCCAGTCAAGGTCACGGGACTGGGGGTTCCAGGTTCGGAGATGGAGGTCGTCGCCGGAGCAGTCCTGACCCAGTCGGGGTCCGGCGCGTGGGCCGAGGTGACCCAGTTGGGGTCCGACGCATGGGCTGAGGTGACCCAGTCGGGGTCCAACGTGGGTGCAGCGGTGACCCAATCGGGGCCCGTCCTGACCCAGTCGGGGTCCGACGCATGGGCTGAGGTGACCCAGTCGGGGTCCAACGTGGGTGCAGCGATTACCCAATCGGGGTCCGACGAGGTTCAGTTGGGGTCCGACTCAGGTGTGGCCGTGACCCAATCGGGGTCCGACGAGGTCCAGTGGGGGTCCAGCGCAGGTGCGGCTGTGACCCAATCAGGATTCGAGGGGGCCCAAGGTTTTGGTTGTCCCCCTCTCAGGAGCCACCAGCTGGGGTCCGTGAGAGGGCTCTGTTTGACGGTCTGGCGCTTCCCTGTCTTGTTTTGTTCAGGTGAGCGGCTGCATGCAATCCCTCCACGGTCCTGGTGGTTGTGGGATGCGGGTCGGCCACCTGAGGAACTGCTTGGAGCGTTCGGCGTCTTGGGTTGGCCACCCAATATACTGTGTGTTATGGGGTGACCTGGTTCGGCCACCAGAGGACTTGTTTCTGGGGGCATGGGACTGGGGCAGGCCACCTGATTATCATGTACTGTGGGACTATCTGTGGGCCCATACGGGCCTGGTCGTGTGAAGTACGTCTTGAGATTTTTTGTTGTTTCTCATAGTCTTAGTCAAGTCTGAGCAATTTTTAGATTGCCTCTTGTTTTCTTGTAAGCCAAAGTCATAGTCTTAGTCAGGTCTGAGCAATTTTTAGTTTGCCTCTTGTTTTCTTGTAAGCCAAAGTCATAGTCGTAGTCAGGTCTGAGCAATTTTTGATTGCCTCTTGTTTTGTTTTTTCTTCTTTGTAAGCCACATTCTTAGTCATAGTCTAGTTCTGAGCAATTTTTGATTGCCTCTTGTTCTTGTTCTTTTGGATAACCATAGTCATTGTCATAGCCAAAGCAATTTTAGATTGCTCCCTGTGTGTTGGTGTGTATTTTTTTTTGTTTTGTTCGTGTTTTGAAAGCCATAGTCAGGTAAAGCAATCTATATTGCCTTTTGTGTTTTGTATCCATAGTTTGGTCAAGTCTTGTCTTTGTTTTGTTCTCCCCTCCTTTCTTGAGGGGCTATTGTATGGGGATTTTGTTTATTGTTCCCAGGTATTTTTCATGTATTTTTTTTGGTTTCGTATGTTTTTTGTTTTTTTTTTGTCTGGTCATGGTCTTGTTCAGGGGTTGGTTTCTCTCCCTCCGCACCTGTCCTCCCACCTCCCACCCTGGGGGGGGGCGGGGGGAACAGGGTGGTTCCTTGGGGCGTTCAGAGTCCGCCCGTGGAGGGAGGGTACTGTTATGACCCGAGCACCGGTTCTGATTGCGCTCGGGTTAAAGTTATGTCTCGCTGCCGGCCTTGACAGCTGCGGGCTGTATTCTGGCCTCACCGGGCTCTTATTGTGAAGGTGCTCGGTGGGGTTTCCGCCTGTCAACGGTCGGCCAGCTGAGTGTCATTACCGTCGTTAGTGTTTCGCCATATAAGCCCAGCACTGGCGACGGTAAGACGCAGCAGTGTTAGTCGTTATACGTCTGAGCTACGGATGACTTGGACCATTATCTACCTCGCATGCTTGTGGTTGACCGTCGCCTCTCCGGCACCAGTAAGTTAGCTGTTAGCCTTGCTCCTCCCGGTGAGAGTGGACCTTTGTGTGTCTTTGCTTCAGCAGCCTGTGTAGCTAATTATTTAAACAACCTTTGCCTGTGTATGACTGTCTCCTCCTATGGACTCGTAAGTGAGCTGTCTAGCCTTACGCCTCCGGAAGTGTGTAGACTCATGTGCCATTGCCCCTGCATCTTGTGTTGTTCACTTTTCACCGTAATAAAACTCACTGTAAACTCACTGGTGACTGTGTGCGTCTTATGGTGGCACCGCGAGGGCCACCGCATGACAGTGAGGGTAAAACAAGTACGAATTTGTAAGATGTAGGTGCAAAATATGATAAAAACGCTGATTTACAATCACAAGTTAAGACAAGGGTTGAAAATTTATGCAAAAAGGTATAAGGGTAAAGCTGCAACTTTCAGGAAATTGCACAATTGAGAAATTTGCCAAATATTAGAAAATGTCACGAATTCCTGAAAAGGAACTTGCAAATTTACAAGGAAAAAATCCAAAATTTGTTAGGAGAAAATAACTATTAAGAGAAAAGGTTGCAAAGTTAGAAGGGAAGTGTGTAAATTTGAACAAAGCTGTAAACTTACATGAAAGCCACATTAAGATAAGGTAAGCCTTTATTGGTCCCACACCGGGGAAATTCTAGGATTGCAATGGCACAGGGATGACATAACGTTCGGCTCAGGAGACGCACACACACAGGCTCAGAGTAGTTCAAACTGTTTATTAACAACAGGGATGTTTGGGTGCGTGTCTGCGGAAAGTTAATGTGTTGGTGGTGGCGTCTGCTTCGGACCCAGAGGCAGGAGACCGTTCAGCCGGCAACCCTATGGGAGAAATCAGACACAGGGTGATGAGCACACACCAACACGGGAGGAGAATAGGCGAGGGAGAGAAGCTTACTTGTTTTGGCAGATGACTGGCGCTTCAAGGATGGAAGCCCGGGAGACAGCCACCTGCAGGGCTCGGTGCAGCAGCGAGGAGAGACGAGGGACGGGATTGTCCGCCGCCGAGGAATCCACCTGTGCACAGGGGAGCAGACTGGAGAGATGAGGTAAGTGAACTTCTTACCGGAGATGAGGATGCTGAAGAGAATGTGGTAGAAGTCCATACGAAGGAAATGAAGTCTACGGCTTCAGGCCGACGCTCAGGGCGAGGCGGCTTTTATCCTTCGCCGCTGACGAGTAGCAGGTGCGTGAGCAGGTGGCGCCGCTGATGAATGGCGCGGCGTGACAAGGGATAGCAACACTCAGAGCAATAATTTAGAAGATAAGAAAATAAGAGCAGTGAATATACATATGTACACATAAATATAAATACACAGTGCGGAGCATTACAGATTTCCTTACACTTTGTATGGAGATGGGGGATGGCAGCGTAACAAGGGTTATGGTTTTTGATCATCCAGAGATGAGTAAAAAGCACTATAGAAGACGATGAATTAAAACAAACACAACCAGAGTAAACTAGAGAAACAAGAAGATAATTTGGGGTAAAAACAGCAAACACTCGGCCGAATAGACTCAAGAATGAAGCATATACATACATATAGCTGTGTGCACACCAGCCTTATCCAAGGGATCATCATAGATGCACACACAGAGCGGAGGTGGAGCATGAACAAGGCTTTAATGTCCTGTGCACATAGATCTGCAGCTCTGACACACAAGACAACCAGTGTAGCTTGACAAACAAACCAGCGGTTCACACCCACATGGTCTGTGTGTCACATGGTTAAGTCCTGATTTAAATATTATTTAGAATTGTTTTGGGGGGCTAATGAAAGTTTTAGATTTTTGGATCTAAAATTGTTATAGTTTTGTAGGCATAATGATAGCTCGTCTGAAGTTATCTGTTCAGGAGAAAAAGACAGAAGACTCCACCACACCAAGATACAGATGACTCTGTTAAGCTTAAGTTTTCATAATAATCAGCAGACGTCTTAGTTTAATACATTCCTTGAAAGGCACACCAGGTGTTCAGACTCAGAGATATTATTTAATTCCAAAACAAATTCAAAAGGTCAGTAATTAAAAGGCATCCAAGGCCAGGGTATAAATCAAGAGATGAGTTTTGTCACAAAACAGAATTTTGAATTGAGCCATGTTGGTTTATTATAAAGCTGACTTTTCAGAATGAAACCGATCACTTTTATGTGCAGGATCTTGCATGGAGCATTAGCTGTGGACAGCAGTCAGTAGTATGAATGACAGGACAGTGAACAGAAGGAAGTTTTAATACTGAAAGAGATTATAGATGTGAGGTGTTTCATCAGCTAGTCCAGGGAAAGGTGAAGTCTTGTACACAGATGGATAGTGGATGGTAAAGAATTGAGTGTTTCTGATGGGAAAAAGTACTTAGGGGAAGAGAAGAAGAACGGTGGATTTAGCAAGTGTAGAGAATATTTCTGATGTTGAGATGGAAATGGAAAAAGAAATGGAAGCAGAGTATGTGTAACCAAAGAAAAATAAAGATCCACGTAAGATTTGAAGCTGTAGCTGTAAAAACCAAACAAACAGAAAACCAACAATAAATAAAAATAAATTTTTGGCTAAGAGTGCCAGGAAGAAGGCACAAATGCAGGTAGCCATCTTAGATGTTTCGAAGTACTTAAAGCAGCAATGAGGCATTAGGTGTCCAATCTTTCAGTGAATTTCCGTAATTGTGAATATTAACATCAATGAGCAAACACTCACAGCAAAGATTATAGCCTTACCATATACACAGTCATTTAAAGTCAATCTAACAACGTAGTTATGTTCCTCCCCAACAGAGGGTATGCATTTGATGTTACTCACCACATAATGGTGTGATATGTGATATATGATACGTCATATTTCAGGAATATGACAGTAATGAGGAATGTGTTTTTTTCCTGATTCAGCGGTGGCCAAGCTGGGTCAGGGCAAACTACATTCACTCCACAATTTACCAAGGAATATATAAAATGAGGCATTCAAGGAAAATTTAAATCAAATTCTAATTAGGCAAAATGTCCACCTTTCCGTTGACTGAAAATGTGACGCAACTTTTATTCATTTATTCAAATTCAACCCGTCTGTGTTCAACTGGACAAACTGATCTTATTTATCAATACTGAAGGATATCAAAATGCACAGGTGGTTATTTTGTTTTTCTTAAATGAAATTTGTAAACTGGTTAAGCTGTGACTATTGAAACCTTATTGAACAAAACTCTTGGAAGACAAAGGTCCGCAAGGTTCAATTACAGTAGTGCAGATAATATCTGTTGGCATGGTGGAGAGTCAATCTTATTATCCCATCTTATATTAATTAGGAAAATTAAATGAAGACTTTGAAGCAGTTCCTTTCTTGATTCAGTGTTGGAAATCTAGATAAGAAGGGAAAAGAAAATTTGGAGAAAAACTGAACTTATTTATGGAATGGCTGACATAAGGGGAGCCTGAGGCTCCCCATGAATCTGTTTCTCTTATAAAAGGAGGCCAAGAGGACAAGGGGGGAGGACGGCAAGGAGGAGGAGGAGGGAGCACGCCCCACAATGGCCGCTGCTGGCAGGAGAGGCGTCCACCTCCACCACTGGAAAACTGGACTGCATACTTGAAGACTAGAACAGATAAGTGGACTCACTTCTACACGTATGCAGAAAATTAGCAAAATTAAATAATTGCATGTAAAGTAAGAACTCTGGGGTAATGACATACAGGACTCTTCAAAGTAAGAAAGGTAACGATCAAATTCTGCAAATGACAAGCCACCAGTAGAACACCTATCAACATCTGTAAAGGTAGCATTGCACCCAATGTACTGTAGGCAATTGAATGGATCTGATCCAAATTGTGAACTACCATCATTTGCAAATCCATCCTCTAGATTGGTCATAAAATTAGACTGATAAACAAGGAAATGTGTGGAAGCATCCATTGTCCTAATTGAAGAGGATAAGAGGCATTTCAACCAATGTGGGGTTCCACACATCCCGCTGGTTAGACCCAAACACATGGATTGGAAAATGTTAGACATATTGTCATCTCTAGTGCAGAATAGAGCCATTCGTGGAAAACCAATACCTGACCTTAACATAGAATATTCTCCCAAAATAAAACCATAAGCATTGTCTCTTAACTGGGCAACCACAGCACAAAAGGCGGCACAAAGATGCCCAGAAATCTCCTATATGACCAATCTTAACATTAACATGAGGGGATGAGGAAAATTTGAAGCAAATTCCAAATTGGTTATGGTAAAGGGATAACCAAATGCAGATCTAATAAAAGGAGCAGAGTACGACACTATAGGCCATATATTCAGAAGCCCAGAAGGGCGTTAACAAATGCAATTTTCCACAGTGGAAGTCATCAGCAAGTTTTAGACCAACTGCTGGGTCGAGAGGAAGAGCTGAGGACCCCAAGACGAAAGATGATGACGAGGAAGACCATTCTGCCATCACAGATTATTTGTAAACACAGTGTGCTAATGATAATACATAAATCATACATAGCTCACCACACGGATGTAGGGGTGTGAGACTTATAGGGTTCTTGCGTTATTTATCTCCATCATGCTAATTACGGTTAGGTAATCTGAATAAGGGAGAAGGTTAGAAGCTCTGAATGCCTGAATACAACAATGCATGAATAAGGATGTCTCCTAACGTTAAATAATATTGTTTACTACCTACCCACTGAACATATAGGTCCCATCACCCAACACACACATCACAACACAATCACCACACGCAGATTTCATATAGTCAACAATCACACACTCAAGGCTGCTGGGAGATAACGTACAACAACACATAGATTACTACAGATGTGGTGAATAAGGATAAAACTGTACAGGCTCCATGCATTGTGATGGCAACCCCTCAGACCATTATTGGTCCTGCCCCAGCTGAGCCCTTTGTATCGGCACTTGATCAAAGGTGTAGGGTACAGGGAAGATGCATGCCGGAGAGCACCAGACCATCAGGACGTGTGCCCGTGACATAGAAAAGGTTGTAGGGCGAGTGACTGTATGACTTCAGTCCCCAGCAGAAGAATGGACTGGTACCCGAGCGCATCCACCGCATCTCCAGCGTCCAGGGTGGAGCCAGGAGCTCGAGACTTACCAACACCAGCATGTTCACCTCTTTCCAGCGACAGGGGGGTGGCATCCCTGGGACAGCATCACTGAGCTGTTCACTGGCTGGACTGGATGTTACACACCCTCTGCTGCACCCACCAGACTGTCCTGTAGACCTCATGGGATGAGGTGCGCCTCTGAGAGCGGGGACACAGTTGGTTCATTCCTGTGTCACCAAGATGGAACTATGCTCCACAGCTGCAGATACGGGAAGCAGACACAGAGGAAGGTCAAACCTCTGTCGCAACCGTGTGATGAGTGCAGCTGAATGATGTGAGCCCTGGCAAGGGTCAACCGGTGGACAAAGGTTTCGTGGACTTTGTGGACTGACTCTATCCTACCCTATGACCCCTACATGGTCCACTCCACTGGACAAAGGACAATGATCATGAGGATACCTCGAGGGGGGTACAGGACCTGGTGACAGTCCACCTCTAAGACATCACTGCACCGTGCTAAGGTGTCCACAAGGGGGGAGGCAAGGGTATAGCCAATGGTGCAAGCCTCTTGGGTTGACACACAATGCAGGGACCTGCCTTATTCACCATCTGTTAATTGCTAGAGTCTCTCACACCATACATGGTTGACATGATAAAATCATGTCAAAGGGGGATTGAAAGGGTTAATGTATAGTTAGTGCCAGAATAATAATTCTGTAGGTGATCTCCCATTATGCCCTACACATATTCCATGCAAATTCTGTTTGTATGCTTATGAACAATTATGTTATGTTATGGTATATTGATAAAACAGGAATGAAACAAAGGTATAGAGGTCTCTCTATCTTTTCTCTCTCTCCTAAGTCAGGTCTTTTCACATTAGTTACACACCCAAAAACAGCATTCTCACACACTCTTTTGATAGCACATTTAAACTGGCCAATCAGAAGGTCGCGTATAAGCCCCTCCTATTGTACTGGGTCGCCCAACCCGAGAGGATAACTGTAACACGCACCCGGAAGTCGGGGTTCAGTCTGACCACGCTCCAGAGGGAGCTGCGTCACGCTGCACCCAGCGCTGCTTGCTTTACATGCGACTTCTAAATAAATGTTTCATCTTAAAATTGAAGAAATCTCCGGTTTGTTCTTGGATCTTTCAATCAAAGAATCGGGTATTTTTCTAACAATGGCATACAAGCTATGAAAGATATGTCTGTCACAGGATTTTTGGTGAAAAAGAGACATAAGCATCATATTGAGAAGTGTGAACGTGAGCGCAGACTGATTCATAATTTGGTTACATGCTCTGCTGCAATGGATAGTGTGAAATTGATGAAGGCACAGGTGTCTGATAAGGAGCAGAATCAGCACATGAGGACAATGGAGGCAAACAGTGGTTTGAGGCAGGATTCAGCAGTGGTTGGCCCAGTGAGGTGTGTGAGTGAGATAGAGAAGAATAAAGATTTATTGGTTGATAAGCAGCTGGCCAAACAAAAGGGAGAGGTGCTGTCCCTCTACCCTAATTTGGAAGACTTAAAAGGGGAATTGCCCCCACCGCCATATTGTGTTAATCAGATGCCTTTGGTTAAACTTAAAGAAGGGGTGGTAGAAGTTGAGACGGTGACATCACAGGAACAATGTGAACAGTTGAAAGGTTGGCTGGAAACTCAGAAACAGGTAATGCAGGCAGACAGATGTGAGATGGAAAGGTTGCAGGAAGAGCTTGAAAGATTAAGGTTGGAAAAAACTGTGGGAGAATGGCTGCAGAATGTTGAAGCTGGTGTAACTAATTTGCAAAGTCAAACACAGGATATTCAGCATAGCTTATGGTCTAATACTGGCAGTGTGGAATCAGGTGTAGCAGATGATGAAGGTACAGGCTATCAAGAGATAAGCGACTGTGGTCAGTGGAGTGAACATGCAGACAGTGAGGAACTATATCTCCTTTCCCCTACAGTATTTGCTTCATCTACCCCTTATGGTCAAGATGATTTTAAGAGCAGGCAGAGGAGAGGAAGTTCAGATGCTATGATTTCAGCTCTTACAAAAACAAATAATGCACAAAAACATGAAGGCAGACCACTGCAGGAAATAGAGATTTGTGTCGTAGAGTTTGGGATGGTGATGAATGTGACCCTTATACAGGCTGCCATCTTAATTCAGCTGCACGTAGAAACACACAACAGGCCACAAGCACCGCATACACACACAGGCACCACTGGTAATGAAAAGCAGAGGCAAAATATATCAGCCATTCTCGTGGACAGACAGACATAAATGGCATTTCAGAAAAAATGCCCCCACCCTGTGAGGGTGGAAGTCAGTGGATGACAAAATTTGATCAGTTAACTCAAAGAGTTACCGTGGCAATGGGAGATTTTAAAGCTTTGCTTGGGTGACAATTAAGTGTTGTGGAGGTCTCTCAAATTGAACAATTGGCAGGGACCCAAACAGTGTCAGATTCAGCACCTTTCACCCCTGTAGCATCAGCCTTAGGCACAGCAATGAGACACAAATTTCCAATTCCACCAGGAGCTTTAAGAGCGTTAACTTTTTCAATTAAGGAGAATGAGTCTCTTATGGCATTTATCAGTAGATGTAAAATGGAGTGGACAGCGGCTGCTGGCTCTCATCCTAATACATCTGATTTTCAAAGGGACGTATTTAGGCAGGCAGTGTTAAAAGGAGTGCCTCAGGCAGTGAGAGAGGCCATGGACAGTAACCCTGATATTCCCAGTAGCTCTGTGGAATTGTGGGAAAGGCACTTCACACATCATATGAGTAAGGAACAGGAAAAAGCAGAAAAGGAGAAGATTGACAGAGATAATTAAGAACTGCAACTGTTAAAATTGCAGTTACAAAAGGCTAAACAAGAAATAGCTGAAGTTAAAAAGACAAACAAACTAGCTAAGCAGTTGATACAGCAGGCTCCGGAAACACCCTTAGGGCCAATGCCCACACCGGGAATGGCAGCTTTACCTGCCCCTGTGTACCCGGCACCCACTGGTTGGACACCCCAAACACCACATTTTCAGGGTGTACCACGTGGTTTCAATTATTATCGGGGGGTATCCCGTGGAAGGCGGGGTGTGAGATAGTGTTGTAGTACTCGAGATCGGTCTTGGTCTCGAGACCGGTCTTGAAACCACTTTTTAAGGGTCTCGGTCTTGTCTCGGAATCGAAGGCATTTTTACTCGGTCTTGTCTAAATTGTCCCTAGATATCTGTTTCCTATAGGCCCTTAGAATAGAGGGTTAGTATTAGTGAAAGCGCTTTGAGTGGTCTTTGTGACTAGAAAAGCGCTATATAAGTGCAGGTTAGTTAGTTAGTTAGTTAGTTGTCTCGGACAGGGTGGACTCGGGATTTTTGATCAAGACTGGTCAAGACCAGGCCAGTGATAAGTGATCTGTGATAAGTGAGAAAAGTAGAATGCAGGCTGGTGCCTTCCCAGTCACGCAGTGTGACACGCGGAGTGACACGCCCCCTGTACACAGAGAGTGGATGAAGACGACTGGAGACGCTGCGCCTCCGGGGAAACTAGCCGTTAAAAATGTCGGCAAACTCATCAGTCATTAAGTTTGGTTTCCAAAACCATAAGGACTTTATCTGCAAAACGACATGCAAGCGAAAACACTCTGCAGTGTGTAAATTCTGCGGTGCTCAACTCACAGAAACCGCTGGGGCAACGTCAAACTTTTATCATCACATTGAGAGGAAACATAAAGACAGGTAAATTAACCATTAAATTAGCTACACTGGGAAAGTTAAAATCAAAAAATTTCAACACCCCATCTTAAAACATTGAGCGAAAATAAGCTCTTTTCTTCCAACGATCGTTTTTTGCTAACGTTCAGAGCACCGACTTTATATTATAGCCAAGTTAGCTTGCGTAGCATTGTCAAAAGCAAGATAACAGAATAACAAACAATGAACACGCCAGGTATTAGTCGAGGCCACTGGTGTTACTTGGGAGGTTCTTATGCAATGGAAACGTTGTTCACTGCACCAGTAAATGGGCTGAACTTTAGTTGGGACCAACAGGACATATTTCTGGTCAACAGTGTCTTCAGCTGCAGAAAGTTGATCGTTTGGCTCAGCCATGAGCTAGAAAGCTAACGCTGTGCTAGCTAGTTCAAAGTCAATAACAGTGAATGAGTATGTTCATCAAATTTGTTTGAAAAAAATATATTGTAAAAGAAAAAAAGTTAAAAAGCATATTTTAAGACAATAAAGACTCCGAAAAAGGTAATGCTAAAAATTAAAGATTGTTTAAAAGCAGTAATTCAAAGTGAAATTTGACTTCATTCATTTTAAAAAAGTGAATATATATGAACTATGTAGTGATGCATGATGTGTTTCTCTGGCTTCTATAATTTGTTGCTTGTTTGCACTAAGCACATATTTGTTAGATGTAACGTTTGCATCTTCTGAGAATTCTCTCTTGGTATTGGTAAATTGTAAATCCTCCTCAATTTCAGGTTCCTGGAGTACAAGGCTGGACAACAGGTAGATGCTACACAGCCAACTATAGCATCCTTTGCCCAGAAAGTGCAGATCTACAGTCTCCATTCCCCAAGACAGCAAGCCATCAGCGATGCCATTGTCAAAGATTTGATAATTGGGTGTTGCCTGCCACTGTCCTTTGTGGAAAATGAACATTTTAAACACTTTCTTGAGATTGTAGATAACAAGTACACACCAATCTCTAGGAGAACAATTGGTGAGAAACACATTCCAGTTTTGGTAAAGAAAGTTAAGGAGACTGTTCTTGAGAAGTTGGAGAAAAGCTCAACAGTGTCCTTAACTACTGATATCTGGTCTGATCGTAGACTGCGTTCCTTCCTCGGAGTAACTGCTCATGTGTGCAACAAGTCAAAGGAATCTTATGCCCTTGAATCCTACTTGCTGGACTGTAGACGTTTCACAGGCAAACATAGTGGACAGCAAATTTCTTCTGCCTTTGAGGAGATCACCGACAAATATGGTGTCCGTCAGAAGATAAGTTATATTGTCACAGACAATGCTGCCAATATGAAGTGTGCTTTTAAAGTTCAGATGCCACAACAGCAGTCAGATGGCAGTGAGAGTGAGGAGGAGAATCTAGATGATGAGAACCTGTGGGAGGACATGAATTCTGTGGAGGACACAGAGCCACTCTGGTCATCAGGTGAGCGTCTTTCTTGTTTTGCTCACTCCCTGCAGTTAGTTGTGAATGACGGCATGAAGGAAGTTAAAGCCATGTCTCGCAGTATTGCCAAAACATCACGCTTCTCAACTCTGTTACACAGCAGCTCACAGTTCAAAGACAAATTTGAGGCTGCATTTGACTCTACTAAGACTATTCCAGCTGCAAACAACACTCGCTGGAACAGCATTTTCAAACAAGTGAAGGCCCTCACAGCTCTGGACCATAAAGCTCTGACTGAAATGTGCAGCAAGGACTATGAAGAAGTGGTATTCAGCACTCATGAGTGGAACCAGCTTAAAGAACTGGTTCTGGCGCCATTCTCAGAGGCAACAGACCTGACAGAGGGAGAGAAATCAGTTACCATTAGCATGGTCGTTCCGACTGTTCTGGACCTGCATACACACCTTGTGAAGATGGAGACACGAATACAGTGTCGGCCATTAGTAAAGGCCCTCCGTCAGTCTCTGATTACAAGATTCGGTGGAATCTTTGGCAAAACAAATATGACTAAAGACAGTGGGAGACAGGAACCTTTTAGCCATAATGTGTATTTTTTAGCTACAATGCTTGATCCACAGTTTGGATTAAGCTGGGTGGATCTGGTTGTTACTAATGGGCTAAATGCAACGCCACTCAAGAAGTTTAGAGATGAGCTGAAGAAAACACTGACAGGTATACACATACATTTTACATCAAGAGAAAAATATTGTGAGAGCAGTTTATTATTTGATACCTGCAGACACTGTATATCCTTTAATCTAATCTGGTCTTTTTTTCCATGTGCTTGTGTTTTTCAGACACTTTGATCTCTGAGGTTGAGAACTTGATGGACTGTGAAGGTACTGCAATGGACTACAGACCAAGAAATGGAGAGTCACCTGGGGATTCACCTCCAGTCAAATGCCCACGCCTTCTTTCTCGCTACAAGGCTCACAAAAAGCGCAGCACAGGCCAGGATTCAAGTGTCAGGGCACAGATAAGCAAATACTTTGATGCCATACAGGACACTGACACTGACAATGCACTTGTCTTCTGGCACAAAAACCATCACAGATTCCCACATCTCCACAATTTGGCACTGAAGGTGTTGTCAGTCCCTGCATCCTCTGCACCAGTTGAGAGGGTATTTAGTAGAGGAGGCATCATCATGAGGCCCCACTGAGCCCGTTTAGGTCACAAAATGCTTCAGTCTCTAATTTTTCTGAAATGCAACCAAGCTTTTGTTTAACCTCCTCATCCCTAGAGCCAGGCAGGACCATCCATCTCACCCTAACCCTGGCCCAGAAATGGGACCTTTGAGGTTTTTTACAACCACCCTTTTGTGAGTGTATTCTTAGTGTTCAGCTCAGACTTTTAAGGGTGTTTTTTTAAAACACATTTTGTTCATGCTTGGCATGCCATAATTTTCAGTTAAATTACTCCTAGTTAATTTATGTTGTAATTTTATGAAGGAAACTTGTTGTGGCTGCCTAGGAGAATTAATACTTCTAAAAAGAACATTATCTGGCTTTCTTTGTTGTTGTGAAAGTTCTGTTACTGTGAATGTTCTTCATGGCTGTGCACCTAAGTTGGCTGGCAAAGCACCAAAATGCAAAATGTCAAAGGGACCCATGTTCAAGAAAATTATTTAAAAAAATACCTTGCTGAAAAGAAATGTCAGGGTTATTTTTTCACTCATTTAATTTAATTTAGGCGTTATTCCTTACTTTTTCTTAATTTTTCTTTCTGAAATGACATATTTATCGTGGCTTGTCAGGACAATGCAGTTTTAATGAGTACAATTGCGTAATTTGTACAAGTGAAAAAACAAATTTGCTTAGATTTGAGATTTGTTTCATTTTGCTGGTTTGAAAACAACATAGAATTTTTTTTGTTGCTGTTGCATTTATGTAAAAGCAAACTTAAATTTAAGAAAAAAAAAGATACTGGTCATTTTGTTCTGTTTTGTTATGATTTTTCTTTGATATATACAGTCTTGGTCTTGTTTCGGTGTCGACCTCCAAATGTCTTGGTCTTGTCTCGGTGTCGGCCTCCAAATGTCTTGGTCTTGTCTTGGTCTCGATACTCTCTAGTCTCGACAATGTCTTGGTCTCGGTTGGTGTGGTCTTGACTACAACACTAGTGTGAGAAGCTTTCAGGGTCAAAAGGTCATGGGCCGGAATGCATGTCATGGCTGTGGTCAAAATGGTCATTGGAGGAAGGATTGCCCAACTAATCCCTACCCACCACCAGTGGCACCAGCAAGTGCAGGACATCAAGCACCCTATGCAGTGGCAGCTCCACCTGCTGGCCAATATCCAGCATACACTTCAACTGCGGGGGAAGTGTACCTCACACAATATGAGGAACAATGACGGGACCCACAGAGAAAAAGTGATGTGGGAATGGCAGATCCCATGGTCACACTAAAGGTTATGGACTGTGACCTGCCTTTTCTGGTTGATACGGGGGCAACCTATTCCACTTTGAACTGTGACATTGAGCCTACACTGTTATCGGCTAAAGCTGTGGAGGTTATTGGTTTCTCTGGGGTTCCTGAAAGACTGCCTGTGACAAAACCTTTGGACACTTGTGTTGCTGGTCAAACTGTGAAACAACGTTATGCCTGCTCAAAAAACTCTCCCACAAACTTGATGGGAAGAGACCTGCTTATTAAACTGGGGGCATCGGTGCTGTGCTCGGCCGATGAAGTCATCTTGTTATTTCCTAATGGTGCTGCTGTGAACTGTTCAGTGCAAGGACTGTCTATGCATGGACAAATGCTGTTGAAACCTGATGTGATACCACAAGCGCCAAACACCTGGGCTGACATTTACTGGGGCCTGTTATCACCTGATTCGCCCTCACAGACTGGCGTGTTGCCAGTGTTCATGGCCTGGAAGCCGTGGATTGCTCTTCTTGCACCCTACACACCTCCCATTGATCCCCTACATGTCACTCTGTATTATGACAGAAATTCGGATGTTGTTTATCATGATAGATTTTTCTCCCAACTGGATGGTCAAACTTGGACCATCAAGTCTAGGTTTTTGTATGTAGGACAAGAGGGTGTCGCCTGCAGAGCAATTACAGTGGTATGAAATGTCAGAGGAATCAGCTCCACACATTACCTTGCTCATACATGCTAATCACCAAGAAAAAGAGTTAGGGCCTATGGTTAAAACACTGGCTGAAGCCACTGATTGGCAGGTGACACAGATCCCAAATGTTGAATATTCTGCAAAATATCAGGCCTATCGCATCCAAATTGACACAACTGATGAGCTTTTGTTTGAACACCAACAGATTGAGAGAGAGCATGGTAGGGAACGCACTGATCATGAATCAGCAGCAGATATGTTGAATTCACTGCCACAAAATTTATTTGGGTCACTGGTGGCATCCCTTTCTCCCTGATATGATACAAAATTTTGTAAAAAGTTGTGCCATTTGTGTTTCTCACAATCCAAAACAGACGGTTAAAGTTCATCAAGGTCATTTTCCATTGCCTACTTTGCCAGGTCAGGAGATAATCATAGATTACACTGACATGGTGGAAAGAATTAGGGGATACAGATATCTCCTAGTGGCAGTGGACACATTTACAGGATGGCCTGAAGCGTATCCTGCAAAGAAAGAAGACAGCAAAACTGTGATCAAATTTTTGATAAATCAATACATTCCTACTTACGGATTTCCTAGGAGAATTAGATCAGATAATGGAACACATTTCAAAAATCAAGACCTACAAAAAGTGGAAAAAATGTTAGGTCTAAAACATTCATTTGGAACAGTTTATCACCCTCAATCTCAAGGTCAGGTTGAACGAATGAACCAAAACATTAAGGTGAAGCTTGCGAAGATCTGTAGCCAGACAGAAATGAACTGGTTGGATGCTTTGCCTATTGCCCTATTGACGGTTAGAAGTTCTGTTAACAGCTTAACAGGTTTTACTCCTTATGAACTTTTAACAGGTCGTCAGTTCCCAGGACCGGGAGCACGATTGCAGTTGTGTGAGGAAGAAGAGCCCAAGATGGGCTATAAACCATTTTATGACCAGCTAAGAGCTCTTGTGTCAGCTTTCTCACAACAGGTACAGGAAAAGAAGAAGCTATTTAAAACCCACGGAACCAATCACAACAGAGTGGGTTCTCCTGAAGTGCATGAAAAGGAAGTGGTCAGAACCAAGGTGGACAGGACCATTCCAAGTGGTGGAAAGAACTTCACACGCAGTGAGGTTAAAAGGTAAAGGCGACACATGGTACCACTGGAGTATGTGTGCAGCTGCTGAAGAGCCTGGACGTACATTGAGTGACATCAAACAAGGACTAAAAGGACAGTAACCGACTTCCGGTTATGGCTGCCACGTAGGACGGACGTGTCTCGCTCTGCTCTGCTCCTGGAGAAAAAAAATCGGCAAATAACTCTCTCATTTGGGACAGAACGTATCCCAGCATTTGGGCGAGGATATGTCGGCGAAGCCTAAGGCTGGAAAACCAGGAAAAGGAAAAAGCGAGCCGCCGAAACAGTCCAAATTAACGGACTTTCAGGTCTGTGACGCAGCAAACAAAACTCCATATATGGTGGAGGAGGCTGGCAACGGTGCGATATCTGCGGGGAATGGCGCAGATGCGCTGATGGCTGCCATGAGTTCAATGAGAGCGGACTTTTCCTCTAGATTTGATGGGATTATGACAGCGTTGGAAGGAATAAGAAAGGAATTGGGTGACTGTGTAGAACGAACGGCGCAGATGGAGCTCCGTCTCGCTAGTGCTGAAGATGACGTCACCCGTCTTCAATTAAAGGTGCGCACTTTGGAAAAAAAAAATAAATCTCTGGAAGATAATATTTTGGATTTGGAATCTCGGTCGAGACAGAATAATTTGAGGCTGGTGGGTCTTCCAGAGGAATCAGAAGGTCGGGACGTATGTTCCTTTCTGGAAAAGTGGATTCCGGAGGTGCTGGGCAGCGAGGAGTTGCAATCAGCAGTGGTTCTGGAAAAAGCACATCGTATTGGCCCACGGAGAGATAAGGGACCGCCGAGGACCTTAATTATGAAGTTTCTTAGCAACAGAGACAGGATGAAGATCTTCAACGCTGCACGTGCTAAAGGAGAGATTAAACACCAGGACCAGCAGGTGCGGTTCTACCCAGATTTGGCCACAGGAATCCAGCAATTGAGGAAGCAGTTTGATCCCATACGTAAGGAGCTGCGCAACCTTGGGATTCGTCATGGTGTAATCTATCCTGCGAGACTGCTGACCACGTATGAGGGCAGAACCCACATCTTCAAGACCCCAGAGGAGGCGCAGGAGTTCATCAAGAAGATCAAAGAAGAAGAAGAGACTGGTGGGAGCTAAGCATGAACAAAATATAAGGTAGAATAATTAAGCATTTGCACAGGCGTCTGACTGACTTGAAGTAAATAGTAAGTTTACAAAATATAGATTGTATTATATATTAAAAAAACAAAACAAAAACAAAACAAACAAACAAAAAAAAAACTATGATGTACAAAGTTGTTAAAAATTTTGGAGTTAAGTTGGAAAACTACAGAGGAGAGTTAATGTTACGTCATTAAAAGCAGTAGAGTTAGGGTGATTGGGAGGATGAAGAAGGAGTGGCTTAGGCTGTTCCCCGTGGGTGTGGAACGGTCGATGGCTATATCGGGAGACAGAATTTTTCTTTTGATTTTGGGGGGTTTGCCACAAGTGTGGGAAGGGGAAATTTGTTTGTGTGTAGTTTGTAGGATGAATGTTCAACCACTCATGTTTTTGCTTCTCTGTATGAGCATGTTTACACTGCAAGGTAATCCCAAACTCTCTATTGATCATGGACCAAAGTGTTAATCTTAATTTAACTTCATGGAATTGCAGAGGTCTACAAAATTTAAAAAAACTTAAACAAGTTATGAATAAAATAAAGGACATGGGTTCAAGAATTGTGTTTTTACAAGAAACTCATCTGATAGAGGAGGATGTTAAAAGAATTAGGAGTAGATGGCAGGGAAGTGTATTCACCTCTTCATTTTCATCCCGAGCCAGGGGAGTTATGACTCTCATACATAAATCAGTTCCTTTTCAAGTGAAAAATGTAATTGGAGACAAATTTGGAAGATATGTAATCATTCAAGGTTCTTTGCTATTAGAAAATATAAATCTTGTGAACTTATATGGTCCCAATATAGATGATCAGAAGTTCTTTGCTAATTTATTTCTCATCTTATCATCACTTACAGGGCAACATATAATAGCAGGGGATTTTAATTGTACATTGAATCCAGGTGTGGATAGATCAACAGGACTGGATTGTACGCACATTGGATGTAGGATGACTATTAATCATTTTATGAAAGAATTGAGATTGTTAGATATATGGAGAGAAATGAAACCACAAGTTAAAGCCTATTCTTGTTATTCCAGTACCTACAAGACATTCTCACGTATTGATTATTTTTTGATTTCCACAGAATTAAGGTCCAAGATTCAAAACTGCTTTTATGATAACATCGTGATCTCTGATCATGCACCCTGCTGTCTAATATATGTAGATAAAAAATTGACAAAGGAATCAGGTAGATGGCAATTTCAGCATAAATGGCTTCAGGATGAGGAATTTGTCAAGTATATAGAAAAACAGATAGACGAGTTCTTTGACATCAATACTACACAAACATCAGCATGTGTAAAGTGGGAGGCTTTCAAAGCTTTTATTAGGGGACATATTATTAGTTATACAGGATCAAAATCTAAGAAGACTCGAGAGGAGAGAGCTAAATTGGAACATAAAATAAAAAATCTTCAGGAAAAAGTGTATGCAGGAAGTGACCCAAGGTTGGAGAATGAATTACTGATTTTGAGAGCTGAATACGACAAAAAAATCAGCGAATAGAGCTGCCTCGAGTCTTCTAAGATTGAAACAATCTTTTTATGAACAAGGTGAAAAATCAGGAAAATTATTAGCATGGCAGATTAAACAATTGGAAATTAAAACACCAATTACCAGTATTATAAGTAATGGACAGGTAGTTATAGATCCTTTAGAAATTAATAGAGCCTTTAGAGATTACTATGAAAAATTATATGATACCAAAAATGAACCTGATTTAACAAAACTAAATGGGTTTTTGAACGAACTATCTATACCGTGTATTCCAAATGAAAACAGGGAGATATTGGAGTCTAAAATTAGTCAAGAAGAAGTTGGGCTAGCCATTGATAATATGAAATCAGGAAAAAGTGCAGGACCAGATGGTCTTCCAGTTGACCTTTATAAAAAATTTAAGAATAAATTAATAAAACCTTTTTTGGAAATGGTTTTAGAAGCATTTCAAAATAATAATTTACCATCATACATAAATAATGCCTTAATTATACTGCTGCCAAAACCAGGTAAGCCCTCTAATAAATGTGAAAATATGAGACCAATAAGCCTATTAAACGCCGACCTTAAGATAATCTGTAAAATTTTAGCAAGACGAATACAAGAAATTTTACCAAATATTATTAATCGAGATCAGAATGGCTTTATAAAGGGTAGACAAGGCTTCCATAATGTAAGAAGACTATTTAATATTATTTATTTTAATAAAGAAGCACCGGATACAGCTCTCCTATCATTGGACGCCGAAAAGGCCTTTGATAGAGTTGAATGGCCCTTTCTTTTTGAAGTCCTACAAAGGTTTGGACTTGGAAATAATTTCATAAAATGGGTTCAAATAATATACAATAATGCTACAGCAGAAATCCTAACAAATAACAATATTTCAAAACCAATAAAAATCAATAGAGGATGTCGACAAGGCTGTCCACTTTCACCTTTACTGTTTACTATGGCAATTGAACCTTTAGCGATAGCGATACGTTTACATTCACAAATATATGGAATTAAAGTTGGACCAACAGAACATAAAATCTCCCTGTACGCCGATGATATAATTTTGTTTATGTCGAATCTAAAAAAATCTAAAAAAATCAATTCCAACCTTGTTGAATTTAATAAAGAATTTTGGGGAAATATCAGGATATAAAATAAATAAAACTAAATCTTCAATATTAATGCTAAATGAGACCCAGAGAAATTACCCAGCCCCTGAGGTAAATCAATTCAATGTTGTAAATCAGTTTAAATATTTAGGAATCCAAATTATGCCTAAGCTAGAATCAGTTGCCAGTGTCAACTATGAAGCCTTAATGTCAGATATCAGTGAGTTAACTCAGAGATGGATGTCACTACCAATGTCGATGATCGGGAGAATCAATATACTTAAAAGTAATATTTTACCTAAAATACTTTATTTATTTCAATACATTCCCTTATCACCACCTTTAGATCTATTCTCAAGAATAAAAAAAAAGTTAGTGGAATTTATATGGAACAACAGGAGGGCTAGATTACGTTTGTCTTTATTATATTTACCATTTGATCGTGGAGGTCTGAAATGTCCAAATTTTATGTTGTATTATTGGTCGGCACAACTGAGGTCTATGACATATTATTTTTCATCAAATGATCTCCCTCACTGGACTGAAATGGAATCATACAATTTACCTTTACCTCTTCCCATATTCATATACTCAGATTCGGCAAAAAAATTACAAAAACAAGTTAAAAATCCATTTGTAAAGCATATGATCAAAATATGGTGTGAAGCTAAAAACTATTTAAAAGAACCACAGTTATTGTCACAATTTAGTCCAATATGGGGTAATCAATATTTTAAACCAGGGAGAGCGGACGCTGTATTTAAAGTATGGAATTTAAAAGGGATACAAAAGATTCAGGATTTATATTTGCCATGTGCAGACAACATAATGTCTTTTGAAGAGCTGAGGATCAAATTTAATCTCAATAGAACACATTTTTTTAAATATCTTCAACTTAGAAACTTTATTCGATCAAATCAAAATAAAGCTCTCACTCGACCTATTTATTCTCCTATTTATCCTATTTTATCCTTGGAAAAAATGATGATGAAAGATAGTAAAAGAAAGGGTATTATTTCAGAGTTTTATAACTCATTGACACTATCTTCAAGTGAAAATTCACTGAAAAGATTAAACTACTGGAAAGAAGATCTGCAAATTGAAATTTCAGAGGAACAATGGGAATTGGCTTGTACAGAAGCTCAAACCAAATCAATAAATGCACGCCTTAAATTGATACATTTCAAATGGTTAATGCGGATGTATGTTACACAGGAGGAGTTAAATAGATATAACAAAAATATACCAGATACATGCACAAAATGCATGGAAAGTAAAGGAACCCTATTTCATTGTTTATGGGAATGTAGATTAATAAGAATGTTTTGGGAAGAGGTGAGGGTAACAATTGAAAAAATAATCTCAAAACAAATCATATTGAATCCTAAACTGTTTTTGTTGGGTCTGTACCCAGAAAAGCATAATTTTAATAAAAGTGAAAGAACATTCATAGACCTCAGTTTGCTTAATGCCAAAAAATGTATTGCACTATTATGGAAAAAGACTCATAGACCAGATGTGACTCAGTGGTTAAGACAGATGTTAACAAACCTTCCATTAGAAAGAATAACATATATACTAAAATCAAAGGAAATTGTGTTTGAGAATATATGGAGACCTTTTATTGATTATGTAAAAAATTTAAACATAACTCTTGAAGAAGAAGGTGAATGATGTGTGTGGACCTTGTAAATTCCAAACTGGTGAACATAATATGTATACTTATGTATTGGATTGTCTAGACTAAACAGAGGAGCATTGTTGAAGACTTGATTTTGTTGGTGGTTGTTGGTGTTTTTAGTGCATTTTTTTTTTTTTTTGTAGTACTTTAGTGTTAGTGTTTGATTGTTTGTATCATGTTTGTTAAAAAAAAAAAAAGGTTCAATAAAGATATTGTGGAAAAAAAAAGGACAGTAACCAGTGACTTTTTATACAATAAGAGTGTTTTGTAGGCATTAATTGCTTAAAGGTTTTTATTTGTCTGCTAGTAAGTATCATAATCATCACATAATCAGTAATTAGTGAACTGTGTAACTGCATAACTGTGTGATTGTATGATGAATGGCCTCAGGCATAAATAATCCCATGGATGGATGGATGGATGGATGGAGAAAGTCTTTGGAAAATGGAAAGATGTGATTGTGTCTATCATTATATCCATTGTAAGTGTTATTGCTATCTTTGCATTTTGTGGGTGTTGTTGTGTCCCTTGTATTCGATCTCTTTGCCTCAGGATCATCACTACAGCAGTGGAAGGCAAACAACCTCCTCCATGTCAAATGCCATTATTAAAACCTGATGGATCAATTGCACTTGAAATGGACTCAGACAAAGATGATGATGAGGAGGACTATGACGTGCCTTTGAAGGCTTAAAGGGTTTGAGTTATTGGTCTCATCATGGATGAGACCAAATGGGGGAAATTGATGGAATAAAGTGATCAATATAACCACATAACAGTTATTTGTGTGATTCAAAATATGTGTGTGATCTGTTAGAAAAATATCAGATTCTTTGATTGAAAGATCCAAGAACAAACCGGAGATTTCTTCAATTTAAAGGATGGTACATTTATTTAGAAGTCACATGTAAAGCAAGCAGCGCTGGACCAGTTTGACGCTGTCCCCTCGAGAACGTCGTCAGACTGATCCCGACTTCTGGTTGTGTGTTACAGTTCTCTTCTCAGGTGGGGGCGGCCTAGTACAATGGGATGGGCTTATACGCAACTATCTTATTGGCTAATCTACCTATGGCGGGAACAGGCCATCCACTGAACACGCCACTTCATTCTAGAATGTGCTATCAACAGTGTGCGTGGGTGTTGAGTTTGGGTGTGTATCTAATGTGAAAGACCTGACCTAAGAGAGAGAAAAGAGAGAGGGCTCTATACTTTTGTTTCATTCCTGTTATCAATATACCATAACATACTTGTTCATAAGCATGCAAACAGAATTTGTATGGAATATGTGTAAAGCATAATGGGAGATCACCTACAGAATTATTATTCTGGCACTAACTATACATTAACCCTTTCAGATCAATATAACCACATAACAGTTATTTGTGTGATTCAAAATATGTGTGTGATCAATATAACCATATAATAGTTATTTGTGTGACTCAAAATGTTTGTATTCTGCTTATACTTAGGTACTATGACCAATATGCCATAATGGAATGCATATATTGGCAGATGTGTTGTTTATTTCCTGCAAATGGAGCAAATGGAGTGGATCTCTGTCTCAACACAGAGGGCAGTAAAACGCCTGGAGTTTATGAGGAGGTCTCAGCACAAAGGGCAATAAAACGCCTGGTGTTTGTGAGGAGGAAACACCGTTGTGATAAAGGATGGGAAATGGCTTTCATCTGGATACACCCGGAGCCAGGAGCAGACCCTTCAGATCCTCCCTAGTCTTGGCACCTGGACTGTTATTGCATGCTTTCTTCTTTGTTCATTTGTGTATAAATATTCTGGGTCAGGGCCAGCATAGTCAGTCAGACTTCATGAACTGACACAGTCTGTTGCTGTCAGGGCAAGAATGTTTGACCCAGCGCTGTAACCTACTATATTCAACTTGCTTAATTAAATAAATACGTGTTCCAAGTAAGCTAAATCTCTTCCTTTAAAAATGAATCTGGGTAAACCATCTACACACATAGACAAGCTTTGAAGAGTAGACTTAGATGGTTTTCTACTGAGTTTTTTTTTCATCCTAGCAGTGTACAATCCTACAAATACCTTGGGACGATTATTGATAGTAATTTAAACTTTGAAGAGAATTGTGAAAGGGTGTGCAAAAAGGGTCAGCAACATTTGCATTGCTTGAGAAAACTTGCACGCTTCCAAATTGACCGAACCATAATGACAATGTCTTATCGGGCTTTTATTGAATCTGTTTTATCCTTTTCTTTAGTGTCATGGTTTGGTCAGATAAAACTGAAACAGAGGAAATCCTTGGATCAGGTAGTTAGATGGTCCAGTCGTTTGCTTGGTGAGTCACAGCTGAGCCTGACATCCCTGTACACCAGACATGTACAGAGGATGGCTATCTCCATTTTAAATGATGACTCCCACCCATTGCACTGCAACTTTCAGCTTTTTCCCTCAAGACAGAGGTTTGCTGTCCCAAAAAGTAAAACCCAGCACTACAAAAACAGCTTTGTTCCTGCTGCTGTCAAAGAGTTGAACAAGTTGTCACAATACATTGCACATAATTTAGGTACCTATTTATTAGCTCCATTTTATATTTACTTATTTTTGTAGGATGTTATTTGGGTTCTAAATATTTTATTGGGTTTTAGACCTTTGAGTTTTTAATCTCTTTGACTAGTTTTTAACTTTTTAATATGACCCTTCTCTCTTACCTCTGGTTTTTCTCTCATCTCTTTGTCTTTATACCCTGATTGATGGAGCCTTGAGTATTTTTATCATGTTTATAGTCAGCTTCATGTGTGCCTGTGTTTGTGTCTATGTTGAATGTAATTGTGGCTTGTAAATATGGATGTCACCAGACTGCAAAACAAATCTACCTACGGGTACAAATAAAGTAACCTGAACCTGAACCTGATCTAACTTGACTAATTGATTACAATCATCGGGCTTCATTGACAGGTATAGTTGTGTGTCGTCTGCGTAACAATGAAAATGTATACAGTGTTTTCTAATGATATTGCCTAGCGGAAGCATATATAAACTAAAAAGAGTAGGGCCTAACACAGATCCCTGTGGAACTCTGTGACTGAGCTTAGAGTTGGAAGAAAATTCATCATTGATGAGAACAAACTGAAATCTATGGGACAAATAAGATCTAAACCACTGCAGCGGAGTTCCTTTTAGTCCAACATAGTGTTCTAATCTGTCAAGTAGAATGGCATGATCGAGAGTGTCAAAGGCTGCATTAAGATCTAAAAGGACGAGAACAGAAACAAGCCCATTATCAGATGCGATAAGGATAGATAGATAGATAGATAGATAGATAGATAGATAGATAGATAGATATCTATATAGATCTATCTATATAGATATCTATATAGATCTATATATCTATATATAGATCTATATATCTATATATAGATCTATATCTATAGATATATAGATCTATATATATAGATATATAGATCTATATATATAGATCTATATATATATTGATCTACAGTATATATCTATATATAGATCTATATAGATATATAGATATCTAGCTAGATAGATATCTATCTAGCTATCAGATAGCTGCATTAAGATCTAAAAGGACGAGAACAGAAACAAGCCCATTATCAGATGCGATAAGGATAGATAGATAGATAGATAGATAGATAGATAGATAGATAGATAGATAGATAGATAGATAGATAGATGTACTTTATTGATCCCAAACTGGGAAATTACAGTGTAACAGCAGCATGACAGTTGACAACCAAACAACAGAAACACACACATGACAGACAAAGGGATTACCCATGGAAAGTAAAAACCAACATGACTATAAAACCTATATACATCATATCTTAATATATGATGACCCGTATAGACACATGAATCATCCCATTGCACAAAGGAGGACTATAAGGAGCAGAGTGAAAAAGTGATGTACTAGTCTGTAAGGTGCAGTGTGGCAGCATAGCTATGCCAGAATACAACATCATAGTGAGTTAATGTACAGTGAAATTGCATGTGACAGGAAAGATTTCCTGTACCTGGCTGTTCGACAACGAAGCTGTAGTAGTCTACTGGAGAAAGTGCTTTGCTGTCTATCTAGTGTGTGGTGGAGGGGGTGATCAGGATTGTCCATGATGGATCACAGTTTATTTAGTGTTCTCCTCTCCATCACTGTCTCAAAGGTCTCCAGTCTGAGACCAATTACAGAGCCAGCCCTCTTGATAATCTTGTCAAGTTTGTTGGTATCTCTGGCCCTGATACTGCTACCCCAACAGACAGCAGCAAAGAAGATGGTGCTGGCGACAACAGTCTGGTAGAAAAGCCCCAGCATTCTGCTGCACACGTTGAAGGATCTCAGCTTTCTCAGGAAGTAGAGTCTGCTCATCCCCTTCTTGTGCGCGGCATCGGTGTTGGATCTCCAGTCCAACCCGTTGCTGATCCTGACACCCAGATATTTGTAGTCCTCAACCACTCCCACATCCTCCCCCCTAATCTGCAGTGGCTGAGAAGGAGCCTTCCTCGTCCTGAAGTCAATCACCGTCTCTCTGATCATGCTGACATTCAACCTCAGGTGATTCTGCTCCGTCCACTCCACAAATCTGTCTACCAGTGCCCTGTACTTCCCCTCCTCTCCTCCTCTTATGAGTCATTCTCCGAAACAGGTGCCATTTCCACTTTGCAATTTGTAAAATTTTCATGCAAACTCCTTTTTTCAAAATCCACAACATGAAAGACATGTTAATCCTCCAAGAAAACATATTTTCCCACCTCAGGCATAAAATCCTTATTAATAATATCCTTTGTGGCACATATATTGAGTTCATATTTCCCCACAAATGTATGGCTGTATGTGTATTGGGGGCTTCCCATCTCACGGGACAAAGAAGGTCTGGGTCTGCAGAGATCTACAGGAGATGATGAGGAGGTGCGAGTTTTGGCCTTTGTCTCAGAGAGGATGCCCCAGAAGGATTCCCGGAACATCGAGGGATAAGAGACAGACATCAAAGAGTTGCATTGGGCTGGGAATTAAATGCCATGTGATTGTATGTTTGCTGAAGCACCATGTGACTTAGGCAGTATAAGAGTGTGGTATTTCTTTGCTCGGTCTCTTTTTTTCATGTTGAGAGATTGCTAGAGAATGTGTTCTCTTAATAAAACTGAACCTGAGAAATAAACTCAGCCTCATCCTTGAATGCATTCTCTACACTGGTGACCCGATGACAAATTATGGCCGGGAACGACCTTCCCGCACCGGACTCATCAGGAGCCAGCCAGGCTAACGCAGCTACCGCAGTCCAGCTGCCTGATTTCTGGCAGCATAGCTCGCGCTCCTGGTTCAACACTGTCGAGGCGCAGTTCCATCTTCGGGGAATTTCGGCCGATGCAACGAAGTTCTACCATGTAGTCGCAAAGCTGGACAGCCTCACAGTCCAGTGGGTGGAGAGCCTGACTAACCACCCACCAGACGACGACAAGTACGGCGCATTGAAAGCCGCTCTCATCCGTGCTTTCACCCCCTTGCTGGGAGAGCGAGCAGAGGAGCTCCTGGTGTTGAATGAAGGCGAGGCAGACAGGCCTGCGGACCTGATGGCGAGGATGCTGCGCCTGAGAGGCGATGATGATGACGGCTTTATCTTCGCCCATCTTTTCTTCAGGACACTACCGCCAGCAGTGAGAGTTACCCTGGCCGGTTCACAGCTGCTGACCAACCGAGATTACCACGAGCTGGGCCAGGAGGCACAGCGACTCGTCGACGCCCATAGACGCCACACGGCCACGGCAGCGGCAGCGGAGCTGAGTGCAACACCCGGAGACGGCAGGGGGCCAGAGGCTGCAGCACCAGATTCGCTGACGTCAGCAGCGGCGGAGGCCAGGAGACATGGAGCGGGCGACGTCCTCTGCTTTTATCATCGACGTTTCGCCGAGAGGGCACGCAAGTGCATTCCACCGTGCCAGTTCAGGCGCTCGGGAAACGCCAGGACCAAGTCGGTAGCAGCTGCGGCTCTTGGCGTGAAGAACAGGCTGCTCTACCTTACGGACGCGAAATCGGGGAGACATTTCCTGGTAGACACAGGCTCCCAGCTGAGTTTCATCACACCTTCCTACGCTGACCGGCGGGCGACTTCCAGCGGATCCCTGGTGTTGGCAGCAAACGGCTCGACGATCAAGACCTTCGGGGAGAAGACCCTCCCCCTGTCTTTTCACGGTTGGACATTCGAGTGGACTTTCGTCGTAGCGGCAGTCAGTCATAACATGTTAGTTGCTTGATTTAGGAGGCAGAAAAGAGTTGATTTGCATTAACAGACTCAAAACCGCCTTTGTTCTGGCTGATGAACACATGCAGTTGGCTAGGGCCCCCCGCCGTGGCAGGCCGCTGAGAAGGCATTCTTCGCAGCCCTCACATAGATGTGCTAATGATTCTGATCCACAGATGCAGCAAGCCGGGGCAGAAGGAACCAAGCCGGCTTACAGCAGATATGGAAGGAGGTTAAAACCCAAGCATTTGGCGGACTGATTTGTGATATGCAGTGATGTTTTTTTGTCATGCATCTGTGATTATGTTTTGTCCCTTAATAGACGTTTGGGGGGGGGGGGGGTATGTGGCGCATATATTGAGTTCATATTTCCCCACAAATGTATGGCTGTATGTGTATTGGGGGCTTCGCGTCTCGTGGGACAAAGAAGGTCTGGGTCTGCAGAGATCTACAGGAGATGACGAGGAGGTGCGAGTTTTGGCCTTTGTCTCAGAGAGGATGGCCCAGAAGGATTCCCGGAACATCGAGGGATAAGAGACAGACATCAAAGAGTTGCATTGTGACTGGGAATTAAATGCCATGGGATTGTATGTTTGCTGAAGCACCATGTGACTTAGGCAGTATAAGAGTGTGGTATTTCTTTGCTCGGTCTCTCTTTTTCGTGTTGAGAGATTGCTAGAGAAAGTGTTCTCTTAATAAAGCTGAACCTGACAAATAAACTCAGCCTCATCCTTGAATGCATTCTCTACACCTTTTTTATTTAGACCTTGTAGCCATTTTTGTACCACCCCTTCACGGACAATATGTACACTATTTGAGTGATGGTACATTAAATAAATTTTAAAAATCTAATGTTTTGCTGCTAGTAAAATGTCCTTTTTTGAAAACCATCAATAGACAGTTTGTAATTTAATCAGTTTTTTTTTCATTTTTAGGCTCATTAGCCGTGGAATATGAATTTCACATGTCAACGGTGTCATTGTTTTTACAAAAAATATAGATCGACTTCAAAATTTGAAATAAAACTTACAGTCCTTTGATTAGTCCACAACAAGAACGTTATTCACCATTAATTTATGAAGCATTTCACTCCGTTTCCATTATTTTTTTAACAAGATGACCCTGTGACGGGGTGGTTACTGCTGTGACGGGGTGGATCACTGTGACGGGGTGGTACGGACAAACTGTCTCTTTATATGATCTGTTGGTTTTAGCCTTCATCTGACATTAGACACTTTTGTTAATTCTGGATATGAATGTAGGCATGACTTAATGATACAAGAGCCAAAATACATATCAAAAATTAGGATTAATACAACAGCTTGCTAGAAAAGTGCAAGAAGTACATCTCTGTTCTTCCTGGACATTCGCTTTCCTTCTTTACTTTGCCTAAAACAAAACCAAATAAAAATTAATTGGTTACTTAGTAGGTCAGTCATGCATACCATATGTAAACAATCATTCATCAATGATAGGCTTGTTTCTTATTTTCTACGTGTCCATTTATTTTCAGTCCTAACTGCACCGGAGTGGTGGCTCAGTTGGTAGAGCATCCGCCCCACACCCGGGAGGCAGGGGTTCAAATCCCGGCCGGGTCATGTCAAAGACTATATAAAAGTGGAACTTCCTGCTGTCCAGCTTGGAGCTCAGCAATAATAGAATGGAGGAAGGAAATTTGTGGCGGTGCCTTGCATGGCAGCAGCCCTCTGATTCTACACTTGGGGTGTGTGTGATTGACACAGTAGATAGGTAAAGCACAGTCTCGTTCTACTGTACATGATTGGTTGTACAGTTGAATGACAATAAAGGGTGATTTAAAAAAAGATTGATTACTATCCTGACCTTGAAGATCCTAGCTGCTGCTCTGGCTGTTGGACAGAATCTGGACTCTGAGGAGGGGTGGACAATTGCTTCCTAGTCTCCGCTTTCTCTTTCCTCTTCTTGTTTTGCTTCCTCCACTTTTTACGCAGCTGATGTTTCCCTCGCTCACTTATATCCTTAATCCTCTTCTTTTTCCCTTGCTCTACAGCCCATCTCCATCTCTGACGCTCACTCTCTAAGTATTTCTGCCTTTTCTCAAGGTCAGCATCACGACGTGCACGGCAATGACGTTGTCTCTCAGCAGCACCTAATGGAGCCATGCTGGAGACAGATCTGTTATGAAATGTAACATTATTCTTTCAACACAAATATTTTGTAACATGGGCTGCATGGTGGCGCAGTGGTTAGCACTGCGGCAACACAGTTTACCCTCGGCCGGGGGATCGCAGAGATAATGGGTTCGATCCCTGCCCTCGGCCAAAAGTGATCTGTGTCGAGTTTGCATGTTCTCCCCATGTTGCGTGGGTTTACTCCGGGATTTCTCCGGTTTCCTCCCGCATGCCAAAAACATGCAGGTTAGGGATACGGGGCGCTTGCACACGCAGCGACCGGCAGCTGGTGGCTTGTCACCAGACTGCAAAACAAATCTACCTACGGGTACAAAATAAGTATAAAAAAAAAAAAAAACACGTGGTCAAGAACAAGAAAATTAAAACTCTTCTATGGTAGGGAAGTGAAAGGCTGCATGTACTTGGGATATAATTAAGACTTTTATTCTATGTATTGAAACTACAGTATTACATAATTTGGACATAATTTTGTGAGTGAGTTGAAGAAGAACCACCCCGTCACAATAAAACATGCGACGGGGTGGTATGTGACGGGGTGGTAAATTTCATCCTAAAATGGCCGTTGTTCTCCATGTGGTCAAGTTCCTGACCTAAGTGAGTATACTTTCATTTGAAAATATCATTGTCTTTACATTAATAGTGTAATTTTTTTTAATAAAAAACAGTTTTCCCTATCAATATTGCGTGACGGGGTGGATGGGTTGAGCTTGACGGACCTCATCTAACATGAAAAAACAACAAAAAAAAAAAACAACAATGAAAATGAATGTCACAACTTGCCTTCTTTGTTCCTGGCTGCTCCAGAGGTTCAAATGATGTCACTTCCTCTTTGTGATGTCACTTACAGCAACAGTCAGTTATTTATAGACAAAACTGGTGAGTGTGACGGGGTGCTAAGACAAACTGAAGGACGCCCACAAATAATAAAATTTTTACCAAAAATAATGTTTTTATTTTGAATAAATATATTTAATGAAATCAGTGACACACTTATACTCGTGGAAATAATAAAGGTTTGATAAAAATCTGAAATGTATTTGGTGATATTTTGGATGCACATGTTATGCTGGTCAATATGGATATGTGAAAATGGCCATGTTCATGAAAATGATTAAAAATAGTATGTCACTCTCAAAAAAATATGGTATTTACTCATATATCATGTTAACAAGAACAATGAAATTAAAAGCTTTAAGCTTTAGAAACACACTTTGGCACATTTTTTGTGCCTTATACACTTCATCAAACGTTGTGGACCCAAATGGCACTCGTCTGGTAGAATGACTCTTATACAGCCCACAACAGCTGAGTCATCAGAATTTTTGCAAGTGGCATGACTCAGTGTTGTACTGAAAGTCAGTGGTGTATAAGATAAAAAGAAAAGGAGAGAGCACATTCCCCTGTGGAGCTCCCGTATCACTAGCCACCACTCCAGACAAGACACTGCCCAGCCGGACAAACTATGGCCTGCCTGTCAGGTAGTCAGTAATCCAGGAGATCACAGAGCTGTCAACCCCTATCACCCAGCAGCAGTGGCTGGATGGTGTTAAAGGCACTGGAGAAATCAAAAAAAGTGATTCTCACAGTATCTCCTCCATCATCCAGGTGCAGATGGGCTTGTTGCAGCAGGTAGATGACAGCATCTTCAACTCCTAAATGGAGCTGATATGCAAACTGCAGAGGGTCCAGCCACGTCTTCACCTGCGGCCTCAGGTGGGCTAAGACCAGTCTCTCCAGGACCTTCATCACATGAGATGTGAGGGCAACTGGTTGGTAGTCATTCAAATCCGATGGAAATGACTTCTTGGGGACAGGAACCAGGCAGGATGTCTTCCACAGCACCGGTACTCTCTCCAGACTCAGGCTCAGGTTGAACAGGTGTTTCAGTACCGGAGCTAGATGGTTGGCACAGGTCCTCAGGGTCCTTGCGGAGATGCCATCAGGGCCCGAAGCCTTCCGCTGACGGAGTCTCTCCAGCTGTTTCTCCACCTGATCTGTAGTCACCGTGAAGTGAGGGAGGGTCCTGGTGCCCCCTGAGGAGGAGGAGGGGGGCGATGGAGAGAGGTTCTGCACAGGAGGGTGGGTGGGGAGGGGTGCGTGGGGGTCTGGTTGTGTTGCTCGGGTGACAGGCTGTGAGTTGACCCTATTAAAAAACAGATTCAGTTCCTCAGCTCTCTCTTGGCTGCCAGATGGCTGCCTGACTCTCCCCTTGCACCCAGTTATTTGTTTCGCCTGATTGCTGGGCCTGATTGCAATCGCCTGATTGCTGGGGTCTTTCTGCAACTGTGGGGGTCCCCCCTACAGTTGATAGTGCTATGAGATGACTGTTGTTGTGAAATGGCGCTATATAAATAAAGTTGAATTGAATTGAATTGTTTCATTCCCTCCCACACATCTTTAGTGTTGTTTTGCCTGAGTTTCTCTTCCAACTTCCTCCTATAATTGTCCTTGCACCTCTCTCAGCTCATGCTGCACTCCCCTCAGCGTCTCCTTGTCCCCAGCCCTAAAAGCTCTCTTCTTTTTGTTCAGAAGTGCTTTCAGGTCACTGGTGACCCATGGTCTGTTGTTGGAGAAGCAGTGTACAGTCTGAGCTGGCATGGTCATGTCTTTATAGAATCTAATGTATTCTGTGATGCAGTCGATCATATTGTCTATGTCCACCCCATGTGGCTCACAGAGTATGCTCCAGTCCGTTGTATCGAAGTAGTCCTGCAGTGCATCAGCAGCCTCCTGTGTCCACCTCCTCACAGTCCGTGTATAAGCAGGCTGCCTTTGCACAAGGGGGACATACTTGGGTGTTAACAATTTTTTTTTTTTTTGTTACTTATTTGTACCCGTAGGTAGATTTGGTTTGCAGTCTGGTGACAAGCCACCGGCTGCCGGTCAACAACAAACTGGTGAAAGTTTGGTCGTGTTTTTCCCACTGAGACATGGTTAAAATCACCTGTGATGGCCATGAATGCATCCGGATGCTTCTCCAGTAATGTGGCCGCAGTGGAGCTGATGACGTCACAGGCCACCACTGCGTCAGCTGACGGGGGGACGTAGACGATAACAATTAAAGCGCACTTCATTTCTCGCGGTATATAATAAGGTCTCATACTAACAGCTAGCAATTCAATGTCCAGGCTGCAGCACTTTTCCTTCACATAAATGTGTCTGGGATTACACCACTGCTCATTAACAAGAAGTGCCACTCCTCCTCCTCCTCTCTTTTTCCTGCTACTTATCACGTCTCTGTCCCCCCGTATAGTCTTGAAGCCAGGTGTCGCTACGTTTACATCCAGGATCTGTGAGTGTAACCACGTCTCCGTAAAACACATGAAACTACACTCACGATACTCCTTTTGCGTCCTGACCAGCGCTGTAAGCTCGTCTGTTTTATTTCCCAGCGATCGCATGTTCCCGGTGATGACCATCGGTACAGCTTATGCTTCCTCCTCCTCCTCCTCACCTTCGCTCCAGCCCTTCGCCCGCGGTGTCTCCTCTTCAGCTCATCTGGGATGAGGGCCTTCACTGCTGGCCGCAGCGCTCCAGGCTCCGGCATCCTCAGCGCAATCAGTTGTTCACGTGTGTAAACAATGCGTCCGCCCCCACCTCTGTTGATCTCCATTGTCCGAGGAAGAGAAAAAGAAAGAAAACTAGAAAAAGACTGGCTATAATAGAGAAAAAAGTTGGTCCAGTCTTAGTCCGAGTATTCCTACAGAGCCCTGGTTAATACGAGACACACTATATACAGGTAGAAACAGGTAGAAACACAAAGACACGAGAGAGTTGCTGCTGGTACGGCCGCCCTGCCTCCGGCACCATTAAAAAAAAAAAGGAGGTCATTAGTGACTTTCACTAAGGCAGTTTCAGTGCTGTGATAAACTCTGAACCCAGATTGAAACTCCTCAAAAAAAACAACTCCCTGCAAGTGGTCAAACAATTGCACGGCAACAACTCTTTCAAAAATTTTTGAAATGAAAGGCAGATTAGAGATTGGTCGATAGTTAGCCAAAACTCCTGGATTGAGCTTTGGCTTTTTGAGTAAGGGTTTAATTACAGCAATTTTAAAAGCCATTGGTACATAACCCAGAGTTAAAGAAGAATTAATTATATGAAGAATATGGCTACCAATAACTGGGAAGACAATTTTAAATAACCTGGTAGGAATAGGGTCCAAAAGGCAAGATGAAGGCTTAGATGAGGAGATTATTTTATCCAACTCTAAGAGGTCAATTGGAGTAAACTTATCTAAACAGATATCAATTGAGGGAGTTGTAGTAGTTAATGTACTTGAGTTTACGGTAGGAAGAATCTGACTGATTTTATCTCTAATAGATAAAATTTTATGATTGAAAAAGTTCAGAAAGTTCTGACTAGAAAGCTCAAGGGGGAGGCGAGGATTGACCGGGTCCTTACTCTTTGTCAGCCTGGCTATAGTGTTGAAAAGAAACCTGGGGTTATTCTTATTCACTTCTATTAATGCAGAACAATAACTTGATCTAGCTTTTCTAAGAGATTTTTTATAAATTAAGAGATTATTTCTCCACGCTAAATAGAATTCATTTAAATTAGTAGAATGCCATTTCCTTTCCAACTGACGAGTCTTCTGTTTTAAGCTACAAGTTTCTGAGTTAAACCAAGGGGTTAGAAATCTCTGGTTAGACTTTTTCTTTTTTTAAAGGGGCTACCAAATCTAAAGTCTGATGGAGAGAGGCTGTAACAATATCTACCATGCTATCAATTACGAAAGGAGCAGGCTCTCCATCTTTTATTTCCGTTGTGTTGACCCATGATATAGAGGAGACAATCTGCAAAAATTTGGTAACAACGTCATCTGAAAGACATCTGCTGTAGTAGTATTTTTCTTTAGGAGTCAAATAATCAGAAATAGTGAAATCAAAGGTTAACAGACAATGGCCTGACAGTACAGGATTATGAGGAGACACTACCAGATTTTCTATATCTACACCATAAGTCAAAACAAGGTCCAATATATGGTGGAGATAATGGGTTGAATTTTCTACTTTCTGGAAAACCTCATTGAGTCTAAAATTGAATTAAATGCCTTATTAAGACAGTGACTCTCTACATCAACATGTATATTAAAGTCTGATTTCAGCACTAAATCAGCTAAAAATTCAGCAAATTCAGATAGAAACTCTGAGTAGGCCGAGGGAGGACGGTAAACGATGGCAAAGAGAATTGGGTTCAAGCCAAGATAGCCAACATGACCCACACTGAGAACCAGGCCCTCAAAGGAATTAAAACATGATTTTTGCTTGACATTAACTAGTAATTTAGAATGGAAAATTGCCGCCACTCCACCTCCATGACCAGAACCTCTGGGGTTATGACAGTTTAAATAACCAGAGGGAGTTGATTCATTCAAACCAACATAATCATTTTGGCCAAGACAAGTCTCTGTGAGGGATAATAAATCGATCTGATGATTGATTAATAGATGATGGACTAGAAGAGGCTTGGGAGTTAGAGACCTAGTATTTAATAAACCACATTTAATTTTTAAATTTTGGGGAGGAACAGAGGCCAAATTATTAAATTTAGAGACTTGAGGTTTGATTTGAATTTTATCAACATTTTTTTTAATCACTTTGGGATGTTTATGCATTCTATTTTTATTAACTTTTTTATTAACTTTGGGGGGAGCACAGAAAGGTTCTCTAAGAGAGAAGACGGGCAAAGTTGGGGGGTGGTGGATGAGGAGGAGCTGCAGAAAGATGTGTATTTATCAGGTTGTGTTGTATTTGTCTTGGGTTTATGGTGCTGAAACTTGATTAGATTAGATTATTTGTTTATTTGACAGGGACAGTGCAATAAACATAGACAATTAATCAGTGACAATCAATCTGATGTGTTGCACAAAGAGTGTATAGCTATTAGCTAATTTGCAACTCTTGTCCCTGGATGGGCTTTAGAAAGGAGAAACAAGTAAAAAGAAAAAAAGGAAAGGAAAAGATAAAAAAATGAAAACAGAATACACAATAACCACATACATCAATGCAAAAAAGATTGTAAATACATTATAAATACACAATTATAAATATTATAAATATTATAAATACACAATATAACAACCTGACTCACATTTGCCTATTTCAGGCCTCCCTCCCTTTGTCACTCACTATAAACAAACATTCATTCCTTCCCTTCATTCACTCTCACCCTGCAATCATTTCATACATGGGTACATTCTTGTTTATTTTTCAGCCAGTTTTTAACCTTTTTAGTGAATGTTTTAAAGTCCATTATTATTTTAATTTCATTTGGCATTGTGTTCCAGATGTGACTGCCCTTTATAGAGAAAGCTGTTTGTCCAAATGTGGTTCTGCGGTGGAATATTTTACAGTTATTGTTAACAGAACTCCTGGTGGCTCTGCTGCTGTCCTGTCTTTGGATGAAACCAGCAAGTGGCTCGGGTGCTGATTTATGGAAACATTTGAAAGTTAATTTCAGAAAACAGAGGTCGATGAAACTCTCAAAACTCAATAGGTTGTATTTTTTTTAAATATTACAGTGATGCCACCTAATGGGCTTTTTGTCCAAGATTTTTAGAGTTTGATTATATAATGAACCTATATGTCTTATGGTGGAAGGGGCTGCTTGAGCCCAGACTGTCAAACAATATGATATATGAGAAAAAACCATAGAATGCATATACAGTACAGCTGCTTCGTAAGGTATGTAATATCTAATTAATTTAAAGCAGTTCAGATTTTTTTTTTTTTACTGTTTTTGAAATTTTCTTTATATGAAGATTAAATTTGAGTTGAGGATCTAGTACAGTGCCAAGGTATTTGAATTCTGTAACTAAACTGATGTCTTGATCATGTATATTAACTTTAAAACGTTGCAGGTTACATTTTTTGATTGAAAAGCACATTGAAACTGTTTTCTGAAGGTTCAGCAATAGATGGTTCTGGAGGAGCCACTCTTGGACATCAACCATACTTGTAGATAGTACATCTGCAGCCTGAGCTGGAGTCTTGGCAGCTGTGTAAATAACTGCATCATCTGCATAAAGTTGGCATGTTGCAGCTGAGCAGTGTAGCGGCAAGTCATTAATAAAAATGCTGAAAAGTAATGCGGTTGTTTAAAAATGAGGATTTATCCTGGTGAACTTTTACACACTGTTCTCTATTCTGGAGATAAGATGCAAACCATTCTAATGTATCTGGAGAGAAGTTAAAAGATACCATTTTGGATAAAAGCAAACTGTGGTTTACAGTATTGAAAGCCTTTTTGAGATCTAGAAAAACAGCTCCTACCACATTACCCCTGTCCAAGGACTGTTTGACATTTTCAATAAGGCAACAATTTGCTGTTTCTGTTGAGTATCCTGGTCTAAAACCAAATTGATGTGGATGAAGAAGTTGACTGTCTTGTAAATAGTCTATCAGCTGTGTAGCTACAACTTTTTCAAGAACCTTAGACAGGACTGGTATAATAGAGATTGGGGGGTAATTGCATATATCGTCTTTACTGCCTGATTTATGAACTGGTATGACGACAGCTTTTTTCCAGCCAGATGGAAATGTACTAGACCTAATGGAGAGATTAATGAGATGAGTCAGTGGTTTGATTAATATTTTGCTGTGTGTTTTGAGAAAGGAAGTGCTCATATTGTAGATATCATTAGTTTTTGAGTTTGACAGTGTTTTAACAATACCAGCAATTAACTCCTCATTTACCTCATCGATGTGAAAAGAATCTGTTGGAAGTATTGATTTTGTGTTGTTGAGCACATTTGGCAGCACAAAGTTTTTTGTTAAGTCTTCCACAGAGTCCACAAAATATGAATTAAATTCATTTGCCAATGTAGCCTTGTCACCGATGGTCTTGCCATTGATTCTAAGTTCCTTTACCCCCTTCTGAACATTTTTTTTATTAGTTAAGTTATTTAAATGCCTCCATAGGGAACTGTTGTTACCCTTTGCATGATCTATCAGTTTATTGTAATAAGATACTTTTGATTTTCGCAGCTCTTGTACCACTTTATTTTTTAAACTTTTGTACACAAGGTGATCATTTTGTAGTTTAGAGGTTAATGATGTTTTCAATGCAGAGTCTCGCCTCTTCATAAGTTTTATTTCATTATTTAACCATGGTAGGTTAATCTTCTCTTGTCTACTTTTAATTTGCTTTGTAAATTTTTCTATAGACTTTGTAATTGTTGCAGTTATAAAACTACAACAATCATCTACTTCATATATTGACATGAGCTGCTCCCAATTTTGATTCTCTAAGTAACGTTCAAACTCCTCCTTTTTTGATTTGGGAATAATAAAATTTGATTTGTCAATATCGACTCCCCCAAAATACTGTAGTCACTTTTTAGTAAGTTTTCTGACAGCAAGAACCATGTTATGATCTGAGAGACCAGTTACAAGATTATAGGTTCTGGTTATTCGTTCTGGTTTATTAGCAAATACCATGTCAATAAGTGTTCTAGATTGTTTGGTTATCCTGGTAGGTCCTTTGATCATTTGTTGGTAATTAATTTTAGTCATGAGGCTTTTCAGTTTCTGTTTGTCCTTTTTATCAGACCAGTTGATATTGAAGTCACCATAAAATATCTTTTCTCTGCTCCTCTCAAGTTGTTTAACCAGAGCACTTAATTCATTATAAAAAGAAGAATTGTGTGAGGGTGGGTTGTACAATACTGCAATGTTGAAATTCATTACCGGTGAGAGACATACATTAACAGCTAAACATTCAAGTGAAGTATTCAAATCAACCAATTGACATTTAAATTTCTCTTTGATGTAAATTAAAACACCTCCTCCCCTTCCTGCCTGCCTGTCTTTTCTAAAACACTGATAACCCACAATATCGATCATATTAGTGTCTATGTTCCCATGTAGCCAGCTTTTTGAGAGACAAAGATAGTCCAGATCTGAGTCAGACAGCAACACCGAAATATCATCTCTTTTGGGGATTATGCTCTGTATGTTTAAATGTCCGCCGAGGGTCCCCTTTGGTTTAACCTTTGTGTCCCAAAGAACTTGTGCATGATTAACAGTTTGGAAAAATAGATGTTGTTTTTGCTTTTGTACAGCTCGGTTTTCAGATCTCGCCTCATTTGCAATTTGTTTAACCGCTCCTGTTTCCAAAAGTTTGGACGTAGCGCAGCTGTTTACAGCAGGATCAGATATGTGAGTCTGTTCAGTGCTATTCGACTCACCCGACTCGCTATGCCGGGCTGTAGATAGAAACAACCAATCCGCCGGCTCAGATGTTTGTGCTAACCCAGTGGTCTGCTGTTTAATAGTGGCAGGTCCAGGGTTAAGGTGAATATCCCCTGCCAGAAGTAGCAGTACTAACAGTACCTTTAACTGTATAGCCTCTGCCATATTGTGATATTTTCTTACCCGTCATGTTTGCCTTGTTTTGGGAGCTTTTTCTCAGGGCTTTTGAAGACCAGATAGAGTACAGGGTGAATTGACCATGTCCATATCCATATAAATAAAACTTTTTAGCTTCACCTTTAGTTGAGTTGGCCGGAAAACCCTTCTTGTTGCAGTTCCAGACACACAAAGACAATAATAAGAAGAAGTAGATAGATGAGATGAGATGATGAGATTCAACTTTATTGTCATTACACATGTATGAATACAAGGTAACGAAACGTGACTTGGCATTTGGGCACGCTCTATAGGCAGAAAGGCAGATAGGCAGATAGGCAGAAAATGTCTAGAAGTGGGGCCCATCAGACCACTCCTCACTCCGGTGGCAGCCATCTTTTTTTTGAAATCATACATTCTCATACATTCCCAATGTGCCCAAGACAAGAAACTACCCCACAATAAATATTATAAATAGCATAAATACCCTAAAAGGCACATAAGGGAAAAAAGCAATACAATTCTTTCAACCAGAGTCACTTCCTGCGCTACAAGATGAAAACCTTCTGAGCGTCCTCAATCGAGCGTGATGCATTCACTGACTGTCCGGCCAGTAACTCCCGCTATCGTCCTCCTTAGCCTGGAAGTTAAGCACCGAACTGTCCGGGCTCGTCCAAGGCCCTCTCGTACGCCTCGAGGAGGGGATGCTCCATGCCCGAGGAGAGGTGGCAGACAGGTGGAGAGAAGAGGAGCAGCTCCTTGGTTTCCGTCGTCCAGGGGAAACCTGCAGCACACAGTGCAGTACAACTTAGCCTCCCGTGAACGCACCGGGGCTAACAAACATTCACCACACACACAGACAGTAAGCACGTTCCTTTACTTATCTGCTTTTTCGCCTCTCATTCAGCACTATGGCGTCTCCGCCAGCTGGTCACTCTCCCGGCGTCTTCGGTCCCGTGCGCTGCCGCTGTAAATTCCCACACCGTCCTCTCTCCGCTGCGGCCCACGTCTCCCAAAGTGAATGGTTCTCTTTCTCTCTTTGTTCTCCCTGAGGGTGAGGGGCCCGATTGCTTCACCAGCCACTTCTGGCAATTTCTCCTTTTTCGCACGAGCAGGTTTATTCTCCAGCGGTAGTAACAAAAAAAGCTCAAAACGCCAGCTCTAAACTGTGTTTTAACTGCGTTTAACTGCGTTTTAAACAGAAACGAACTGGGAGCCTTTACTTGTGCGTCCTCACCCTACAGGAACCATAAGTCCTGGACTGTCTACAGAGTGCAGGTAAAGAAACTCCACGCGTACATGATGAGACACCTTTGAGTCATAATGAACATCTCATGGAAAGACAAGATAACCAACATAGAAGTGTTGAAACAAGCTGGTCTACCATCAATGGAGGACATGCTAATACAGATGAACCTGAGATGGCTCAGACATGTTGAAAGGATGGACCACCAGCGTCTCTCTCAGCAGTTAGTCTACTCACAGTTGTGCGAGGGCAAACGCAATCAGGGTAGACCAAGGCTCAGATTTAAAGACACTGTAAAAAGAAACTTGAAGAAGCTGGATATAGACAGAAGTTCCTGGCAGCGGAAGGCTAAGGACAGAGCTGCGTGGAGGAATCTGATCAGACCTAAATGAAACAGTCATTGTCGCCCCCGACAGACTGCTATGATGATGATGATGATGATAATATTTTGGGTAACGGGAGACAGACACAATCTCTGTAGGGTTATAAATCGAAGGCTGATCCAAACAGCGAAGATTATTTGGATTAATGGGATTAATATGAGAAGTAGAAACAGAACCAAAAAAGGGCTGATTGGCAGACCCAGGAGCTTCAGAGTGAGTTAACACACCATGTTTCAGTCACTGTACCAAATAACACTGAATGGAATAGAACAGATTGTCTCTTAAAACATGTGCACCAAGTCTATTTGGGTGAATGCCATCAGGCCTCATAAGTGATGGGTGGTTCCAAAACAAATTAAAATTGTCTACAAAACAATGTTAAAAATAGGACAAGTAAAACACAACCAAGTATTAAGACTGAGAGTTCTGCTAAAATAATTGCAGCCTCGTCTGAGAGGTGCCAAAGGCCCAGAGATAAACGCACATCTGCCACAGTTCATAAGAGTGGACAGAAGGCTCCTGAAGTCACTCTTTAAAATCTCCGACGCTTCATCTGGGATGTTATTGCATCCAACATGTGCTATGACAGTTTTAACATGGGGGAATTCATTTAGCAAGTCAGGGATAAGAGCCTCAATGTCAGAGACTCTAGCCCCAGGAAAAAATCTAGTGGTACAGTACCTGCTTCTGACGTTCCTCATAATCGAGTCACCAATTACCAGCGTCGTCTGGGGGGGTTTTGTCAGTGGATTCTGACGTGGAGAATAATTTTGTCGAGGGTGTTATCAACTTTGATGTGCAGCTGCTCAGTCTTATAATTTGCCGTACAGTGAAAAAAGTTACAGTTGTTTATTATTACAGTTTAAGATACTAATGTAAAACTTTATTGAGCACCATGGTGGAAATTCAGGTTAAAAATAGTTCAAATTCTATTAGTAGAATAAATGGGTCTTAACCCTTTTATTGTCCGGCTGTCATAAAACATCTGCACCACCTGCTGTCCCAGTCGCAGGTCGTGTGATGTGTTTAAAAACCACAGAAAAAGCCCAGATGTACCAAGCATTTCACATCACAAGATGGCAGACACGTGCATCTTACTGCTCTTCACGGGAAGACTGAATTCACCCAAATGAACCACCTCGAAACATCACTTCCGTGGGCACCAAAGAAGCAAATGTAAGCAAATGTCGACGAGGGCTCCATTGCAACATTTATTTCCACATTGAGGAAGCATTTGCTCCAAATTTTGCCAACAATGATTCTAAAAAGAGATTATTTACTGTAGCTTCTGAAAGGAAATATTTACCTACTGTGACAGCAGAAGATGGCCTGGAGCATGTACACTGCTCATCTGCTATTGACGAGCTCCATGTGACGGGAGAGCACAATAGAACTGGTTCGGCTGCATTATATAACAGAAATTGAGGTGGAATAAATCATAAGATAAATGTGAGCATTTCTGGATGTGGGAGAGAAAGAGAAAATGACTGGCAGAAGACGAAATAAGGACCGGGGATGAGGGCGCATGAAGATGCATATCGCGCAGTAGGCCTGATGTATTTATTTGTCTGTGTACATTCTACTGATTTTCTGGTTCATATAATTTGAAGATAAGATAACAAAAAAACAAAAAACGAAGACAAAAAAAGACAAAACCATCCTTTGTGTAAATATGTCCAAAGTCCACTTTTGACCGGAAGTTATGTAATTTGATATGGCTGCTGTCGCATTATGCAACAAACTTTGGATCATATTCTACATCTTTCTAATTGACAGTAAAAAATTATCTCTTACCACTTTCAAATTACAGCCTTTGGAATTTGGGATATCTGAACTGAATATTTTCTTGAAAAAAACCTTGACCGCCAGAGGGTGGTGAGCTGACAGGTGTGCCGGTGTGCCATAGTCAGAAAACAGGTTAATTTATTTTCTGACTAATTAATGTTACTGCACAGTATTAGCCACAGGATTTCTTGAGCACTTGAAATAGCTGAAATTATGTATGAAGAAATTTATGTCAGATTGTTCACCCCCCCCCCCCCCCCCATGGATCATTATCGTGGGGAGGGGGGGTTGTGTATCCTAGTGATCCCAGGACCTATGTTGTCCAGGGCAATTTTCCCCTGATAGGGTCACCCAAGATAAACTGGTCCTGGGTGAAGGGCCAGACTAAGAACGATCCAACAGACTCTCATGATAAGATAAGATAAGCCTTTATTAGTCCCACAATGGGGAAATTCCAGGATTGCAACAGCACAGGGATAGCAACACTCAGAGCAACAATCAGAAGGCAAGAAAAAAAAAAAGCAAGCAAGCAAGAGCAGCTAATATACATATGTACATATTACTATAAATATATACTGTATATATACACAGACACACAGTGTAGAGCATTGTAGCTGGATGGAATAAATATATGAGTATATAAACACACAGTACGGAGCATTGCAGCTAGATGGAATAAATATGTAAATATATAAACACACAGTGCGGAGCAATGTAGCTAGATGGAATAATATGTCGATATATAAACACACAGTACGGAGCATTGCAGCTAGGTGGAAAAAATATGTAAATATATAAACACACAGTGCGGAGCATTGTAGCTAGATGGAATAATATGTAGATATATAAACACACAGTGCGGAGCATTGTAGCTAGATGGAATGAATATATAGATATATAAATATAAACATAAACGCACCCAGTGCGGAGCATTGTAGCTAGATGGAATAAATATGTAAATATATAAACACCCACAGTGCAGAGCATTGTTGCTAGATGGGATGAAACAGCACAACACAATGATGAATGCTCGAACAAGGATTCAGTGTACCCCGCCCAGTATGGGGTTACCAGGGCCCCACACTAGAGCCAGGCCTGGGGGAGGGGCTTGATGGCTAGTGCCTGGTGGCTGGGTTTCCACCCATGGGACCCGACCAGGCTCAGCCCGAAGGAGTTACATGGGTCCGCCCTCCAGTGGGCTCACCACCTGCAGGAGGGACCATCGGGGTCCAGTGCTATGTGAATCAGGTGGCAGTCGAAGGCAGAGACCTTGGCGGTCTGGTCCCAGGCTTCTGAAACTGGCTTTTGGGACGTGGAATGTCACCTCTCTGGTGGAGAAAGAGCCTGAGCTGGTGCGTGAGGTTGAGAGATATCAGATAGATACAGTTGGCCACACCTCAGCACACAGCTCTGGTTCTGGAACAAGTCTCCTGGAGAGGGGCTGGAGCTTGGCCTACTGTGGAGTTGTCCCGGGCGAGAGGCGACAAGCAGGGTTGGGTATTCTTGTATCCCCCCACCTTGCTGCCTCTATATTGGAGTTTTTCCCGGTGGATCAAAGGGTTGTTTCCCTGCACCTTCAGGTTGGGAAACGGGTCCTGATCCACATTTATGCCTATGCACCAAATGATGGCTCAGCGTACCCACCCTTTTTGGAGTCTTTAACTGGAGCTGGAGGGTGCTCCTCTTGGAAATTCCATTGTCTTACTGGGAGACTTTAATGCACACACGGGCAATGACATGTAACCCAGTGTTAAAAACGTTAATAAAAATATGAATATTGATACCGCTTTTGAAGCGAAAACACCCATTTCACAATGGGAGTAAATAATTTAAAGATGAATATTTAAATAAATATATATTCATAAAACAGTAGGGAACATTTTCTAGGGAGTTTTGATAAAGTTCCATATGTTTTTATCTGGTATATTGAGCAACCAATGGCTGCGTCTTTTGTTTGGCAGCAACAGCCAATGGGGTCACGCGCTTTCTCACTCGGTCTTGGTGTAATCCACAGAACGCTGTCAGTCGCAGCAGACATCGACCGAGAGAGCGCGTTCCCTTATGGAGATGGTGAGATAGTGTGCTGATAGCAGTCTTTGTCTTGGATAAAACTTGAGATTGATTTGGTTCCAAAGGCTGTTAACGCCGTTGAGCGCGGGAACCCCATGACGCACGTGTCGATTAGCATGGTCAAGTTTCTTTTTGGCCTGGTTTGACCAGCACGTGGATTCTCCAGATCTGGATGGCGAGCCGAAGCCCGAATCAGATTAACTTCTAGAGGTGGTCCAATTGATCACCTGGAAAGGACACTAGAGGACTGTAAATTTTGTAACTATATTTTGGGTATTTTATTTTTCATTTTTTTTATTTGTGACAAGTGCTGTGTTTTTTTTGTTTATGTGTACATATCTGTAAAAATATATATAGTTGCAAGTTCCATACACCTTCTGTGTTGTGTCATCTGTTGTTACGCCCTCCAGGCTCCTACGAACCTGTAATCTGTCTGATCTGGACCAATTATCCCTTTTATCCAGGTAGTAAAGTTAAGGTAACTACATTGCCATAACACAACACTACCAAAAGGGTACTACACCTAAAGTAAATAGGTGTTAGTGGTGTTACAAAAATCTGGCGAGCCAGCCAGGTGCCTGGAGTGCTGCGACAACAGATGTGGATTCTGTTTTGATCCCTGACCAAACACTCCATATACTGTCAAAATGGATTTTGTTGAAAAATATGGTGTCAAAGTTCTAAATGCAGTCATTGTCAGTGGTGTACTTGACAAAGAAAAAGACAAAGATGTTTTTAAGTTCCTAGAGCAACATGGCACTATTCGCAGGGTGCTTAGCATTGATAATAACTCGTCTGAATTTGACAAAAGTCACCTTGTGGAGTTCGAGTCTGGATTAGCTGTTGAAACATTAGTACCTGCGTTGCCTTTTTTCTTTCCATCCACTGACAATCCTGATGTTAAGTACTGCATTCAAGCCTTAACTGATGTGTACACTAAAACTGTAGGGGGCAGTGTTACTGAGGCTTATCTTAGCAACCTGGGGGGTTTAGCTAAGTTAAGTGGAAAAGGTTTTGAAGAGGTGTTGCGGGAGGTTATGTCCACAATAGGGAAGTCTATTGAAGCTGCTGAGACAGCTGAAACGGTCTCTGCTGACGTTGATCCTGCTTCCCCTACTGTAGAACCCACACAAAGTGGAGTCTCTCCTCCACTCCAAGTTGAAGTGCCCCGCACCCCTAAAACCACTCAAGCACTCTTCCAAAGCCCTCTTAGACCAAACCTGACACCTCAAATGTTGAGTCCAGCTGATTTTAACCCACCCGAGGTTCAGAAAATCATAGTCAAGCATGTCATTAAACATGCAGAGAAGCCGTCAAACGCCCATTCCTCTTGGAGAGTCAGAGCTTTCTCTGGCAAAACGCAAAGACCGTATACTGAAGCTGATTATGAAACATGGCGTTCACATGTTGACTTGATGATGGAAGATACTTCTTTGTCTGACTTGGAAAAATCTCGCAAGATCCTGGAAAGTCTTCTTGCTCCTGCGTCTGATGTTATTCGCCCTCTTGGGCCTGAAGCCACCTCTGCAGACTATCTCAAGCTTTCGGACTCAGCGTCTGGGACTGTTGAAGACGGTGAGGAACTGCTTGTGCGATTCATGAACACTTTCCAAGATTATGGAGAAAAACCCTCTGCATATCTGCATCGTTTGCAGGTGGCGCTCAATCTCACAGTGTGTAGAGGCAGTCTAGAGCCACAAGAAGTGAACAAACACCTTCTCAAGCAGTTTAACAGAGGCTGTTGGGATGATAATCTGCTAAAGGAGCTACAGTTGGAACTAAACGATGAGAATCCACCTGCGTATACAGAGTTATTGCTTCACCTTCGCACTGTTGAAAACAGACAAGAAGTTAAAAACACACGCATGAAAAGACACTTGGGTGCTACGAACAGTCACCGAAACAAGTACAAATAGTGAAGTGGAGTCGGACAGTCTGAAAGAACTGAAAAAGCAAGTTGCTGATCTAAAAAGCCAATTAGCTGCTGTCGTGAAAGAAAAGAAACAAGCGCCACCAAAGAAAGACCAAACTAAGAAGTATGGAAATAAAAAACCTGACCATGCCAAACCTGAAAACTTACCTTCGTCCAGCCATCCCATTACTAGGCCCAGACCATGGTATTGTTTCCACTGTGGTGAAGATGGGCATATTGTAGCCACTTGTGAGTCAGAGCCAAACCTTGCACTTGTAGCTGCAAAACGCAAAGAACTAAGAGTAAAAAGACAGATTTGGGAACGTCAGAACCCCACATCCTCTTTAAAACTGAAGTCTACCCCTGTTGCGGGACAAACAGAGGCTAGTTCAGAGATGACCCATCCCAAACCAAAAGCTCCATTCAAGACACGTGCTAAACTGAAGTCACAACTAAAACAGACCCCTTTAACTTTCCTAATGGTCTAATTGGTACAAAAAGTACAGCACAAACGAAAGTGAATGGCTGTACTGTGAGCTGTTTGTTAGATGCAGGCTCCCAGGTGACTACTGTTCCTGAGTCCTATTACAGACAGTACTTATCCAACCATGAGATTAAGCCACTTTTTGAGCTGTTAGAAGTGGAGGGAGCTAATGGTCAGAGTGTACCTTATTTAGGCTACATTGAAATGCATGTCACTTTCCCAAAAGACTTTCTCGGTATTGAAGCCGAAGTGCTAACGCTTGCCTTAGTGGTTCCCAATGTACGTGCATTGTTCTTTGACTTCTTCAGTGCTTTCAAACCATCCAACCGATGATCCTGAAGGACAAGCTGCTGTGGGCAGGGGTGGACCAGCACCTGCCATCATGGATCCTGGACTACCTCACTAACCGGTCACAGTTTGTGAGAACCCGGGACTGTGTGTCCGACACGATCATCGGTAGCACCGGGGCCCCCCAGGGAACGGTTTTGGCTCCCTTCCTGTTTACCCTTTATACTGCGGACTTCTCAGACAACACAACACACTGCCATCTAAAGAAGTTCTCTGATGACTCTGCAATCGTCAGCCTCATTTCCAACGGAGATGAAGCTGAGTACAGAGGACTTATCCAGGACTTCGTGGACTGGTGCCATCGGAACTGCCTCCAGATCAACAAGAGGAAAACTAAGGAGCTGGTGGTGGACTGCCGCAGGCAAGGACAACCCCTCACAGCACCAGTAAACATACAGGGAACAGACATCGAGATGGTGACATCCTACAAGTACCTGGGTGTTCATCTGAACGATAAACTAGACTGGTCACACAATACCGACGCACTCTACAAGAAGGGACAGCGCAGGCTGTTCCTACTGAGGAGACTCAGGTCTTGTAGTGTACAAGGGGCGCTGCTGAAGACATTCTACGACACAGTGGTGGCATCAGCCATCACTTTTGGAGTGGCCTGCTGGGGCAGTGGCATTACAGCAGCCAATAGGAAGAGACTGAACAAACTGATCAAGAAAGCTAGCTCTGTCCTGGGGCAGTGCCCTGACCCAGTGGAGGAGATAGGAGAGAGAAGGATGGTGGCTAAACTGTCATCTCTGCTGGAGTCCGAGTCCCATCCTGTGCAGGACATACTGAACGCACTGAGGAGTTCATTTAGCAGCAGACTACATCATCCTAGGTGCGCAACCGAGAGGTTTCGCAGGTCCTTCCTACCTACGGCAGTCAGACTGTATAACCTAAGCAGGGCTGCTTGCAGAGATAGCAAAAAAAAACGTGATGACCTAATAGTACTGAATGCAAAGGACGCAATAGACTTACACAATGGTCCCTTCCAGTATATACAACTAGGACAGTATCGGTCGCTACGGAGGGTGACAATATATATGGGTACATATTCATACTATGTAGGATAACTAAGTAGACAGTTATGCTGTTTATTCCATCTCGCTACAATGCTCCGCACTTTGTATATATACAGTATTTATATATTGATGTGTATGTATGTATATCCACTGCTCTTATTTATATCTTCCGTATCTTCTTAATTATTGCTCTGAGTGTTGCTATCCCTGTGCTGTTGCAATCCTGGAATTTCCCCATTGTGGGACTAATAAAGGCTTATCTTATCTTAACTTATCTTATCTGATCAGTCCTTAGTGTTAATAGGGACAAACACATTAGATGTACTGTACGAGCTGTACTCTGATGCATGTTCTGAACTGCAGCCAACCATGTCACTTGGTAATAAGGCAGTGTTAAAAGTCCTTGAGCTACGGCACAGACAGTCCAAAGACACTAGCCTTGGTTTAGTGACCATGCACAACAAAGAGCCACAGTTAGTTCCTGCAGGCCAAACAGTTGTTCTAGATGGCGCTGTAGCTGTGTGAGCCGGCAACAGTGAAAAATCTGTCTTGTTAGAACACCCGTTAATGTCAGCCTTACCTGGTGGTATCCTAGTAAAACCATGTCTCATAGACTTACCTGAAAGAGCACCTTACCTTGTTCCAGTTATACTCACCAATGGATCAGAACATGACGTGACAATCCCTCAGGAGTGTGTCATTGGAGAAATTTGTGCATATCAATGAGTCCTATCGCAAGAACACTCCGTGAAAGTTACAAAGTCCAAAACTGAACCAAAGTCCACTCTGAAGTTCAACTTTGACTCTTTCCCCATTAGCGCTGAATGGAAAGGGTGTCTAACAGAAAAACTCAGTCAAATGCCCAAAGTATTTGCACAAAACGATCTTGACTTTGGCAAAACGGATCAAGTGAAACACACAATCAAATTATCAGATGAAACACCGTTCAAACACAGAGCACGTCCCATACATCCAAATGACCTGGATGCGGTCCGTAAGCATCTCAAACAACTCCAACAAACAGGCATGATAGGAGAGTCCACTTCCCCATTTTCTTCACCTATTGTAGTGGTGCGAAAGAAAAATGGCGATGTCCGCCTTTGTATTGATTACAGGAAGCTTAACATGCAGACTGTAAAAGATGCTTACGTCCTTCCCAGCTTGGAGGAAACATTTTCCACCTTGACCGGTTTGCAGTGGTTCTCTGTCCTCGATTTAAGGTCGGGGTACTACCAAATTGAGGTAGAGGAGCTGGACAAACCAAAGACGGCGTTCGTATGTCCCATGGCCTTCTGGGAATTCAATAGAATGCCCCAAGGCATTACAAACGCCCCCAGCACGTTCCAGCGCCTCATGGAGAAATGCATGGGCGACATGAATCTGCATGAGGTGATTGTGTTCCTTGATGACATCATTGTATTCTCCAAGACGCCCGAAGAACATGAGGCTCGCTTAATGAAAGTCCGTAATCGCCTAAAAGAGTACGGGCTTAAACTCTCCCCTGAGAAATGCAGATTTTTTTTCAAATTTCTGTCAGATACCTTGGTCACATTGTGTCCAGTAAAGGAGTTGAGACCGACCCCGAAAAAATGAAAGCCCTAAGTACCTGGCCTGTGCCCCGTGATCTCAAAAAGCTCCGCTCGTTCTTAGGCTTTTCAGGGTACTATAGGCAATTCATTAAGAACTATTCCAGCATTGTTAAGCCCCTCACTGACTTAACATCAGGCTACCCTCCTTTGCGCAAAAGCACAAAGCCCAAAGCTAAGCCTGCCCAGTACCATGACCCAAAGACACCGTTTGGCGAGCGATGGACTTCTTACTGTGATCTTGCATTCAAAACCATCATTGAAAAGCTCAGTACTGCGCCTGTCCTGGGTTTCGCTGACCCTTAGTTGCCATATACACTCCATACTGACGCCGGCACTACAGGGCTTGGCGCCGCCCTCTATCAAGAGCAGGAGGGCCAGACTAGGGTCATAGCTTATGCAAGCCGGGGGTTGTCTAGAAGTGAGTCCCGTTACCCCGCCCATAAATTGGAATTTTTAGCTCTAAAGTGGGCAGTAATGGAGAAGTTTGCAGACTATTTATATGACAATCATTTTACTGTCGTGACATATAGTACCCCCTGACGTACATTTTGACTACTGCTAAGATGGATGCCATGAGTTATAGGTGGCTATCTGCTCTGTCGAAGTTTAATTTTAAGCTCCAATACAGAGCAGGCAAGCTTAACTCAGATGCAGACGGCCTCTCTAGACGGCCACATGGCGAGTTACTCAATGACGTCGTGTCCCAAAATGAGTTTGACCGCATACAGCAGTTCACTCAAACTCATTTGTCTCTTCCTGAAAGCAGTTTAAGTTCCGAGGTAGTGTCTGCTATATGTGAAAAACACCTTGTCTGTAGCTCTCCAGACAACACCTTCCCTTTAGTTCACTCATTAGCCCTCTCTGTAGCCGCCATTCCAGATGGCTATGCCGATGAAAATGACTGTGGTGGTCTTCCAGTTGTACTCCACATGACTCCTGAACAGATCAAAAATGAACAAAGAACTGACCTCTGTTTAAGAGAAGTGATTGCCAAATTGAAACTGGGCTAAAAGTTCCACCAACTGTATGAACTGAGCTTCCTGACATCAACTTGTTACTCCGAGAGCTCAGTCGACTTGAAATGTGCAATAACATCCTCTACCACACTCGTCAAGACGGAGGAAATGTTACTTACCAGCTCGTCTTACCTGAACAGCTCCGCAATTCAGTCTTTCAAAGCCTCCACTGTGACATGGGCCATTTAGGCACAGAGCGTACTTTGGATCTCACCAGAACAAGGTTCTGTTGGCCTCGCATGACGGCAGATATTGAAAAGAAGATCAAGACATGTAATCGCTGCATAAGACGTAAAACCGCTCCAGAACGAGCTGCTCTGCTTGTCAACATCAAGTCCACCTGACCGCTCGAACTTGTCTGTATGGATTTCCTGTCCATTGAGCCCGATCAAAGTAACACAAAGGATGTGCTCGTGTTAACTGATCATTTCACGAAATATGCTATAGCCATCCCTACCAGCAATCAGAAAGCTGAGACCGTTGCAAAGGCACTTTGGGACAACTTTATAGTCCACTACGGGATACCCGAACGATTACATAGTTATCAGGGTCCCATATTATAAAAGAACTTTGCAAAATCATGGCCATTTGCAAAATCTGGATGACACCCTATCATCCCAGAGGTAACCTGGTAGAACGTTTCAATAGAATGTTATTGAGCATGCTGGGTACTCTGGAGGAAAAGAACAAATCTCTTTGGCACAACTATGTAAAACCACTTGTACATGCGTACAATTGCACAAAAAAATGACACTACTGGTTTTGCCCCGTATGAGTTAATGTTCGGCTGTCAGCTGAGATTGCCAATTGATCTTGCATTTGGGCTGCCGTTTCACAACAAAAGTTTCAAGTCACATTCCCAGTACATTGAAAAACTGAAGATAACTCTACAAGAAAGCTACAAACTAGCAACAGAAAATGCTAACAAGATGGCTGAAAGAAACAAAACAAGATTCGATATGCGAGTGAAACCCTCAAAACTAGAACCAGGCGACAGAGTTTTGGTACGTGCAGTCCACCGCAGAGGAAAGCACAAACTAGCAGACAGGTGGGAAGCTGAAATCCACATTGTGGTGAACCAAGCAGGTGACTTGCCTGTTTACACTATAAAACCTGAGACAAAAGATGGTCCTGTTCACACCGTTCACCGCGACCTCTTGCTTCCCTGTGGTTTTCTTGCCCCTGTTGAAGAAGAACCTGTCCAACCAAAACGTGTCCGCCAACCTAAGACAAGACAATCACCTGAACAAAGTGATGAATGTGAGAATTCAGAACCGGAAAATGAAGATGTCTATTGGTACAGAGAAGAACCAATCCAAACGCCCATAAAGCTCACTCGAGTTTATGAAATTCCCCATCCAAAGACATTCTTTAAAGGAGACATTCCTGCTGAAACTCACTTACCTGAGAATGACAACCAAATAGAAAATGTCACTTCACCTGGATGTGACAACTTGTCTGGAAATGACAATTCACCTGGATGTGACAACTTACCGAATGATGGAAACCTGGAGGAAACTGAAACAAATGTGGAACCATCGAACAATGAGAATGGAACTGAAAGTGAAACCAACTTACCTGATAAAAGTACCTGTGATGAACCTGTGGAAGAAAAAGAACCTGAAAAAGAAATCCCAAAGACTGTGAGACGTTCCGAGAGGACAACCTCCCAGCCAGAAAGACTACAGTATAGTCAGTTGGGAAATCCTCTCATAACTGTTGCCCAGTCCCTGTTTCAAGGACTAAACCTGGCTTTTACCAGAGCCTTAACAGAGACAGATCCTAAGATTATTCCCATGAACACTGGTTCTCTTGTCATCACTATCTAGCTAATCCCATGCAAAGGGACTTGCATGATTCTAGGGGGGGATAGTGTAACCCAGTGTTAAAAACGCAAATAAAAATATCAATATTGATACCGCTTTTGAAGAGAAAAACACCCATTTCACAATGGGAGTAAATAATTTAAAGATGAATATTTAAATAAATATATATTCATAAAACAGTAGGGAACATTTTCTGGGGAGTTTTGATAAAGTTCCATATGTTTTTATCTGGTATATCGAGCAACCAATGGCTGCGTCTTTTGTTTGGCAGCAACAGCCAATGGGGTCATGCCAGCCAATGGGGTCACGCGCTTTCTCGCTCGGTCTTGGTGTAATCCACAGCATGCTGTCAGTCGCAGCAGACATCGACCGAGAGAGTGCGTTCCCTTACGGAGACGGTGAGCTAGCGTGCTGATAGCAGTCTTTGTCTTGGATAAAACTTGAGCTTGATTTGGATCCAAAGGCTGTTAACGCCGTTGAGCGCGGGAACCCCATGACACACGTGTTGATTAATAATAATAATAATAATGCATCAGATTTATATAACGCTTTATCATAGACACTCAAAGACGCTTTACAAGTAGATACATTATTCATTCACTCCAGACAGACAATGGTAGTGGCAAGCTACTACTGTAGCCACAGCTGCCCTGGGGCAGGCTGATGGAAACATGGCTGCCAATCCGCGCCAACGGTCTCTCCGGCCACCACCGAACATTTATACATTTATACACATCCATACCCAGTGTTATGGGCGCTGGAGGCAATGTGGGTGAAGTGTCTTGCCCAGGGACACAACGGCAGGATATCTGGGGAAAGCGGGATTCGAACCGCCAACCATCGGGTCATTAGACGACCTGCTCTACCCCCTGAGCCCCTAGCATGGTCAGGTTTCTTTTTGGCCTGGTTTGACCAGCACGTGGATTCTCCAGATCTGGATGGCGAGCCGAAGCCCGAATCAGATTAACTACTAGAGGTGGTCCAATTGATCACCTGGAAAGGACACTAGAGGACTGTAAATTTTGTAACTATATTTTGGGTATTTTATTTTTCATTTTTTTTATTTGTGACAAGTGCTGTGTTTTTTTGTTTATGTGTAAATATCTGTAAAAATATATATAGTTGCAAGTTCCATACACCTTCTGTGTTGTGTCATCTGTTGTTACGCCCTCCAGGCTCCTACGAACCTGTAATCTGTCTGATCTGGACCAATTATCCCTTTTATCCAGGTACTAAAGTTAAGGTAACTACACTGCTATAACACAACACTACCAAAAGGGTACTACACCTAAAGTAAGTAGGTGTAGTACCCTTTTGGAGGGGAGTGGAGGGGGTGGAGGGAGGAACGGCCTGCCCGATCTGAACCCGAGTGGTGTTCAGTTATTGGACTTCTGTGCTAACCACAGTTTGTCCATAACGAACACAATGCTCAAGAAAAAGGGTGTCCATATGTGCACCTGGCACCAGGACACCCTAGGTCGCAGGTCGATGATCGATTTTCTTATCGTGTCATCAGACCTACGACCGTATGTCTTGGACACTAGGGCAAAGAGAGGTGCAGAGCTGTCAACTGATCACCAGCTGGCGGTGAGTTGGATCCGATGGCAGGGGAGGATGCCATTCAGACCTGGTAGACCCAAACGCATAGTGAGGGTGTGCTGGGAACGTCTGGCTGAGGCCCTTGTCCGGGAGGTCTTCAACTCCCAATTCTGGAAGAACTTCAACCACATTCCAAGTGAGTCTGGAGACATGGAGTCATAATGGGCCATTTTCTCCACCTCCATTGTTGAAGCGGCTTCCCAGAGCTGTGGCCGGAAGGTTGTCAGTGCATCTCGTGGTGGCAACCCCCGAACCAAGTGGTGAACACCTGTGGTGAGGGGGGCCATTATGCTGAAGGAGTCCTATCGAACTTGGTTGGCTTGTGGATTCCCGAAGCGGCTGAGGTGTACCGGCAGGTCAAGCGGAGTGCGTACCTGTTTTATCGGGTGTTTGGTACAATTACTACTGCTCATTAGGAAAGAAAGTTCTGCAAATGTTGATCAATGCAAGTTTCTTTTTTTAAAAAAAAAAAAAAAAAAAAGAAGTATCAGTTTACTTGAGTAATCTTTGATTAGAGTGGATGATTACCCGAGCCGTAAAATAGTCATTAGCTGCAGCCCTAGTACACACTCATTACTTGGTAGGGGCTCCTTTTGCATGAGTTACTGCATCAATGTGGCACGTCATGGAAATGATCAGCCTGTGGTGCTGCTGAAGTGTTATGGAGGCCCAGGTTGCTTTGATAGTGGCATTAAACTTGTCAGCATTGTTGGGTCTGGTGACTTTTATCTTCCTCTTGACGATACTCCATAGATTCTCTATGTGGTTTAGGTCAGGAGAGTTTGTTGGCCAATCAAGCACAGTGGTACCATGCTCATTAAACCAGGTTTTGGTACTTTCAGCAGTGTAGGCAGATGCCAAGTCCTGCTGGAAAGTGAAATCAGCATCTTCCTAAAGTTTGTCAGCAGAGGGAAGTATGACGTGCTCTAAAATTTCCTGGTAGATGACTTGATAAAAGACAGTGGACAAACACCAGCAGATGACATAGCTCCCCAAATCAGGTTGCCAAGCTCTGTCATTTTGAAATCAAGGTCCCAGAGTCTGGAGAAAGAGTGGACAGGGACAGAATCAAAGTTACTTGAGGTTCAGTGTGAAGCTTCCACAGTCAGTGATGGTTTGAGGAGCCATGTCATCTGCTGGAGTTGGTCCACTGTGTTTTAAGTCCACAGTCGGTGCAGCTGTCTACCAGGAAATTTTAGCGCATCTCACACTTCCCCCTGCTTACAAACTTTATGGAGTTTTCAATAGAGAGTCAGCCAACCCTTCTATTAAAAATCAAATTAACCCCTTGCACTCCGGTCAGTTTTCCTAAAAACGCCAAAAAATAATGTGCCCAAAGTAAATCGAAAGCTGTTATTCAACCCTTTGCAGCATCTTCATGGGGTTGATCTCATTTAAAAGAAAACACTTTGAATTTTTTGGCAAAAAAAACATGATCTCTCTAAGTGCTCCGGCCACTGAGTTACAGTCATCTAAACATAGTGAACTTGAAGAAAATAAATTTGGCCTGGGTGTTTTTTTGGATACAAATGCTTGCAAATAACACACAGCTTCAGATCCGGGCTGGAAAATGAAACAGAAATGTAGAACCAAGTGTTATCCAGCTGAGGTCCAAATTTTGTAACAGTACCACAAAAAATGAATATATTACATAGCTTTGTTCTCAGGCTGTTCCCAGGCGTTTTGGAACTGTGCCAAATTGTGCCAAATGGCACAGTTTGGAAAAACGTCTGTAACTTTTGAATGATTCAATGTAGAACCTTCATTTTAGACTCTAATGAAAGGTCACACTCAGGGCTGTCTGTGTGTGTGTGTGGGGGGGGGGGGGTTGCCCCCCCCCCGCTACAGAGGATGGACTTCGCCCATCGCTACACAACAGATTAGCCTCATGTGGCGATGTGGGACAGCAGCGCAATCACCGCGGCTTCCCCCCCCCTCGCTACAAAAGAATAGCGGGGGTGGGGGTGGGGGCGTTCACGGTCTGAACGCGGCGAACAACCCCTTGTACAGCGGCGCACAAACTGCGCCGCGCCGCACAGTTGTAATTTACCGATCGGTCAAAAGTCATTTTGGATTACAATTTTCAGGGATAAATAATTATTTAGCTAATAACACCTTACCTCTTCACAGCAGCAGAATCTTGGCCAACTTCTCTTCCTCACTGTCAGACGAAGGCGACGCTGGTCCGCTCGTGGTTCTGATCTCGCGACCCGATCAAAACATAATTCCATTATTGCGGTTTTGTGCTTCCATGATTGCGGTTTTTGGCGAATGATTTTTCAAAACAAATAACAGTAGTAATTAAAAAAAGACTGGCGAAGGCATGTGCGTCACTCAGCCTTCGTCGTCAGCCTCCGTCGGTCTATGATGACCATGGAAGAAATCATAACGTCTACTCTGCTGGAACCAATACAAAATAAGCACCGCCTGTGGCCGAACATGCCGATCCACGAATGGCACTCCCTGTCACACAGGTTGCATCTGTGGATGGTCTCTGTGCTGCTGGGTCTGTGGGGCTCTTCCTGCGTCCTTTTTTGATCCGCTCCAGCAGCCAGTCTTCACCCAGACTTAAAAAAAACAGCTCGCGAACTTCTCTGCTTCAATTGGCTCACTGCATTCAAAGCGTTGGGAGGCGGGTCCTTCTGGCTAGGTTTTCATTCATTGGTTCTTCAAGGTTTCAGAATCACAATTCAAAGCTCTTATTAGTCGAATGAGAGGTCAATCAGATGAACTAATCTGTTCGCGGCTGTGTCTGCAGCTTTTATTTTCAGTGCGCGCTTGGACGCCACTACATCACCATCACCACCTACATCACCATCTACACCATGCGTCCTACAACTCATGAATGTAATTTATTTACAGAACTGTACATTATTTACAGAAAACAATTACACTAAATTATTAAACTTATGATTATTATTATTTTAACAGTTGACACCATTTTGACACATGAAACAGGTTCTTGTGGAGTTCCTGAAGATCCCATTTGAAACAACTGGAAATCCTGCAGATTCCGTAGATATAAAACAAACCTTGTAAAGCTTGTTCAGTTCTACCAAAGGCCCTGTAGTGTGGTGTAGTGTAGAGGTTTAAAATGCAAGATCTTAGTGAATCACAGTTTTTCAAGATCCAGAGAAATTTTCAAGGATTTCGTGCACCTTGTGTAGATCCTGAAGAGTTTAGAAGAAGTTAATGAGTGAATCAAAAGTTCTAGGCCTTTTCTCAGTGGGTGTTTGGGGCATCAATTTCCTCTGGGATCTGCGACAGGTTTGGTGAGGGGGGCTCAGTTGGTTGAGGTGAGATTTTTGACGTGCGATGACGTAGGCTGCTGGGCGTGGCATCTTCATCTCCGATAATTATGATCTTCCCCAGAGACTGCAAGCACACAACACAACATGACGCCATGGCAGCAATACCAATCCCAAGCAAATTGGAAACTGAATTTCGTAGAGTTCTGGAGTACCTGGTTCTCAGCCAGCGCCTCTTTAGCCATGTAGTGCTCCCTCTTTATTTTCATCTCTACTTCTTCTGAAACATCGGGGACCATGAAGTCAATTAGGCGACCAATGAAAAAGACCACATGCTGAGGAAGGAAAAGAGGAAAAGCCTTGATCAGTTTGCAGGAGGAATGAAACTGTCCTTTTGTTGTTCTACGTAACACACCAGGTTATGGCAGTATAGTGAGGCACTACTCCAACGGGTAGGTCAAACTACCTTTAACTAAACCCAACCAAGTTGTTTTTCGAGTCTAAACCTAACCAGAGACTGAAAGTGACAATAAAATGGATCGAAAACAGGATCCAGAAACATGTTACTTCACTGCCATCCTTTCAAACCTGACACGGCAATGGAGACTTTGCCAAAAGATGCCAAAAGACAAATTTTTTCTGTAACTGCACAACAAGTGGCATCTGGTGAAGAGGCACAGATGGACACCCTTGGTCGTGGCATGCATTCTTTTAACCAGTGATTTCCTTATGTGTGGGCCTTGGTGGACCATCTGATCTAACCACTCTTTAAAGGCCAAATGTCACGTAATTTTTTTTTCTAAATAACAACGAATTTAGATAAAATACACATAGCTTAAACCAAATATTCATACCGGAGACCATATCACCCACCTGTATTTACATAATTGCACAAAATACACCAGGTGAAGGCCCCACCTTGCTTGCTGGCTTGTGACAGCCAGTCCAGACCACGCCCATGTTTTTGACATCACCAGTTGTACCCTGGCTGCCCTGCCTATCCACATTCACACTTATCAACATTGGACAATCATGACGGAAAGTGACAGCGATTGTGAACAAATTAGTTTAGTTTTGTCTTTTTTTTTTTGGTCTTTTTTTTTGTCAGTGGTTCAGACAGTGACAGAGGCATTGAACCTTACAGGTTCGAGCCGTCCGAGACGGAATCAGATGCTTTGTCTGATGACAACAGTTCCAACGATGACCAGATAGCAGAACCAGTGGAAAATGTCATTGAACTGGACATTAATCGCCTCCAGAATTGCGAAGCCGAAGGGGGTCTGTCGAGGGTGCCCCATAAATATTGATTTTTCGGAAGCCATTATTATTACAGTGGAGGAGAGCCGCTGCTGTCAAGAAATTGACCAGATCAATATGAAAATGGAGGCGCATACCTGTCAAGTGAGACGTTTTCACCGTATTTTGGTGCCAAGCGCGGCTGTGGGGGACGGCGGAGTGGTGGGGGACACTTTTCTGGGAAATGTTTTAAATGTAGTTCGTGTTGTTATTGTCAAATATTTTAAGGAAAATACGGGGAAAATGCAATTTTAGCAAAAACGGGCGTATTGCCATTTCTGTACGCCCAAAAGAAAAATATACGGGAAAAAAAATTGAGTGTGTTGCGGAGCACGTCCTGTGTGTGATCCCCCACAGCTGGTGCTGGCAGATGGCTCAGCCTGAGCTATTATCACTACAATGAGAAGTGTGGAGTCACTCATTAGTCAGATTGTCGGGGCGGGCTGATCGCTCAGCGTGAGCTATTCTCACTACAATGAGAAGTCATTAGGACAATGGTTTAACACGTTCAGCTGTGCAGCGGTTGCGGAACAGAGAGAGATCGCCTGACAAATACAGAATTCTGCTTTTTTTTTTATTTTGCGCCGGACGCTGAGTTGTGCTGTTATTGTCAAATATCCATGAATCCTTAAAATATTTGACAATAACAACACGAGTTGCATTTGGGGCATTTCCCAGAGAGGTGTCCCTTGTTGCTCCGCCGTCCCTTATAGCCGCTTTTTACGGTGTTGAAGTACGGCGAAAACGTCTCACTTGACAGGTATGAAAACATTTCCCAGAGAAGTGTCCCTTATTACCCAGCTGTCCCTGATAGTCCCGTTTTAAGGTATGGGTGAAATATCCAATTTTTTCTTTCTTGTTGCTCACTTCAACCTTCCAGTCTCCATATAAACAATCAATTGAAATACCCCAAGCATCAAACTAGGGTACAATCGATTTCGTCACTTCCGCCTTCTTCCCCAGGCGATTCCAGGGGCCGTGTCAGGCCAAGCGCGGCAGTTTTAAATTAACGAATATTCCGTTGTTACTGAAGCATATGCACCAAGACCCGAACGGATCGGTTCCCTTTTATATCTAGTTTCAAGATATTTAAAGTACCCTGTTACGTGACATTTGGCCTTTAAACAACAACAACAACAACAACAACGAGATGTGTGTGGCCACGTATGTGAACGTAGCAGTCCACCACTTGTAAACAGAGTGGTCCTGAGCCAGGCTGATCGGGTCAGGCAGAGGGTGCATTGATGCGATCTGTGATAGCCAGAGGCACCAGCCTTTGAGAGGGAGGTGGGAACAATCCAAGGGATATTTGCTTGGCCGGAATATCATTTCTCAGAAAAGCAATGTGGCCCAAGAGCCGACGTCTTCCTCTTCTGATTGGTGGTCATGATGGGGATGTGGTCGCCAGCTCTGGCGTACACCTCACAGTTGGTAACATGATGGAACTAACAGCTGCCGTTTCAGGGGTAACCATCAGCAGTTTCAGGGGTAACCATCGAGGGAGCTGCGGCTTCAAGGGTCCATGTCTTGGAACCATACAGGGGGATGGGAATCGCACAAGTGTTGACAATGCCAAGCTTCGTCGCTGTACAGATCTTGCCACTTCTCCAAACTCTGCATGGGTGACCAAAGGTGATGCTGGCCTGTTAAATGTGCCTAACGATCTCAGAGTCTGATAAGCACTCGCTCGAGATCTTGGAACCAAGGTAAAGGAAGTCATTTACTACTTCAACTTCCTCATCAGTGACCTGAACGAGGTGTGGTGGTGGTGGCAGGAAGTTGGACATTGACAAGATTTTTGTCTTTGCTCAGATGATGGTGAATGTTCATCTGCTAGTGCCTCCAGTGTGTCAGCAATGATGTCAATGAAAGCGGTGAACTCTGCCTCAGCTGGCCCCAAGCCTGCACTGAGAAAGGAGGAGGGTTGGGGGTTAGGCCAGTGACCCAGCTCCCCGTAAAAAATCCTCTGTGCTACAAATATCCTGTTAAACAGCACAAACATAAAAATAAGGAAGTCAGGGTCGTTATGAAAATTGCCACGGCTTCATCTAGCCTATTTTATGCTGTATGTTTTCAGTTAAATGGCTACAAGTAGGCGCTGAAAAAAAAGCATTGACGGTGAAATGCCCCCCACCCCACCCCAAGGACCCTCATCCAGAAAACCTGAAGACTATCCCTTAGATCTTAAACTAGAACCCAGCAGTCATACAAGATTTAAGGATAAGCTTCAGTGTTTGTTTCCCACTGTCACGCTGACCGCTCAGATTACCCAGACTCCAGACACTGACCTCAAAGACGATGACAAAACCGAGGCGTATGGCGAGGAGTTGGAAGTATTCAGGCAGGTACATTCCATTTTCATCCCTGAAACCTCGATACCTGCAGGAAACACCACACCACCGAGAACACACGTTGAGGACAACATTATTTCAAGTTGCGTCAATGAGTTCCTTAAACTAACTCTATGGAAGAACCGCCCTCTGGGTCCTCCTACAGTTGTGAAGCATAACTGTCTGTTACCACAGCTATAAATACTTGTAGCTGTAACTTCAAATTTTTTCCTCATAAATTTGCAACTTTTTAATGTAAATTTTCATATTTTTCTCATAAATTTGTAAATTTTCAACATTCTTCCTCATAAATTTGCAACTTTCTCATAAAATTGTGCCTTTTTTCCTCTAGATTTTCATATTTTTCTCATAAACTTGAAAGTTGTTTTTTTTATCATAAATCTGCTACTTTTTTCTTGAAAATTTGAAACTTCTTTTCCCTCATTGGTCTGGCTTGTTTTTTTTTGTGGGGGGGGGGGGTAAATTTTAAACCATTTTCCTCATAAATTTGCAATTTTTTTCCTCATAAATTTGTGACTTCTATCTTGCCAATTTTGATATTTTTTCACTTAAATTTGCATCTTTTTTTCCAGTAAATGTTAAACATTTTCCCTCATAAATGTGCAGCTTTGTTCCTGTCAATTTTCAACCTTTTGTCTCATAAATTTGCAACTTTTTCTCATAAATTTGTCTCTTTTTTCTTCTGTAAATTCAGGCTTTTTTCTCATAAATTTGAAACTTTTTTAATCATAAATTCACAACTTTGTTCCTGTAAATTTAAAAATTTTACTCATAAATTTGCAACTACTTTCCCCGTAAATCTTCAACCTTTTTATCCTGATAAATTGGCAACTTTTTTCTCATAAATTTGTAACTTTTATCCTGTAAATTCTGAGATTTTTTCTCATAAATTTGAAACTTTATAATAAATTTGTGACTTTTTTCTTCTTGTAGATTTTCAGCTTTTTTCCTGTAAATTTTCAACCTTTTTTTTCTCATAAATTTGCAACTTTTTTCCTCAAAAGTTTGTGATTTTATTGTGTAAATGTTAATATTTTTTTTTCCTAAGAAATTTGCATCTTTTTAAGATTTTCAGTTTTTGTCCTAAATTCCAAACTCTTTCAATCATGAATCTGCAACTTTTTTTTCTTGTAGATTTGCAACTTTTTCAGATTTTTTGTCATTAATTTGTATCTTTTTTCCTGTAAATTGTCAACTTTTTTTCATAAATTTGCATCTTTTTCCTCAAAATCTTGTGGCTTTTTTCTCATCAATTTGCTACTTTTTTCCTCATACATTTGTGACTTTTATCCTTTAATTGCTCATATTTTTTGTCATAAATTTGAAACTTTTTTAATCATAAATGTGCAAATTTTTGCTCATAAATTTGCAACTTTTTTCCTGAAAATGTTCAACCTTTTTTCTCATAAATTTGCAACTTTTTTCCTCATAAATTTGTGACTTTTATTGTGTAACTTTTTATATTTGCTCTCGTAACTTTTTCCTGTCAATTTTCAACTTTTTATGTCATAAATCTGCAACTTTTTTCCTGTAAACTTTAAACCTTTTTCTCATAAATTTGTGACTTTTATCCTGTAGATTTTAATATTTTTTCTCATAAATTTGCATATTTTTCCTGTAAATTTTAAACTTTTTTCCTCATAAATTTACATATTTTTCCCTGTAAATTTTCATATTTTTTTCTCACGAATTTGCACATTTTTCCTGTAAAATTTCAGCTTTTTTCTCATAAATTTGCAGCTTTTTTCCTGCAAAATTGTAACTTTTTTCCTGTAAATTTTAAACCTTTTTTTCCTCATAAATGTGCAACTTTTTCCTCATAAATTTATGACTTTTATCATGTGAATTTTCATATTTTTTTCTCATAAATTTGCATATTTTTTCCTGTCAATTTTCAACTTTTTTCCTCAAAAATTTGACTTTTTCCCATAAATTTGCAATGTTTTTTCTGAAACATTTGCTGTTTTTTTCATGAAGTCATGTGACCCATGATTTAGACCAGGGATGGGCAACTATGGTAGTAGTGAGGGCCACAGAATTTTTTCCTCACTTCCCGAGGATCAGATTTACATGTAAACCTTCCTTGGGGGGGATGGGGGGATTATTTCCTGCAAAGTCAAGAGTTTCACAATTAAAACTGAAAATGCAAATAAAAATTAAAGCTACTCTCAGTTTTATCATATTAAAATTATAATTGCTGATAAAATTATATCTACCCTGCAATGGACAGGCAATCTGTCCAGCGTGTACCCTGCCTCTCGCCCAAAGATGCTGGGATAGGCTCCAGTCCCCCCAACCCGAAAAGGATTAAGCACTAGAAGATGGATGGATAAAATGTTAATCACTAGGTTGTACGCTAGGTGGCGCGTGAACATGCTGCGGCCTCCCTTCTCTCCTTGTGTTTTTTTTTTTTGTTTGTTTTTTTTTTTTTGTTACTTATTTGTACCCGTAGGTAGACTTGGTTTGCAGTTTGGTGACAAGCCACCGGCTGCTCGTCGCTGCGTGCGCGAGCGCCCTAAACCTACATGTTTTTGGTGTGCGGGAGGAAACCGGAGAAATCCCGGAGTAAACATTTTGTGGCATTTAGTGTTGTTTAAATTATGCCTAAGTGTATATTCATGTACTTAATGTCTGTTTGTGATGCTGCGCACAAGCTACAGTCGCCGCAGCCTTCTGGAGATAAGGAATATGACTAAACATTACATCCTGGACCAGACAGAGGAATTCCGTGGCATAGGTCTCCTCCACCAGACCTCCACACCCCTGGACTTGACTGCTGTGTATTTTCCCAAATGATGATGTCGTAGACGGTGTGAGCAGCGACAAAAGAGAAGTAAACATGGAGGTATCTGAACGAAGCTAACCGCTAGCCCACACAGACTGCCGATTCCTTCCCTCATTCTAGCCAACGTACGCTCACTGGACGACAAAATAGACCCCATACAGCTCCTGAGAACTATGCAACGTGATATGTGGAACTGCTGTGTTTTTATCTTGACGGAAACTTGGTTAAATGACAATATACCAGACTCTGCCATTCAGTTAGCAGGGCTAGCATACTATCGTGGTGATAGAGTGTTCGCAGAAGGAAGGAAAACCCGAGGCGGCGGGGTCTGTGTGTACATCAGTGATACTTCGTATCATGATGCAACTGTTGTACACAAACACTGTTCTCCATTGGTGGAGGTTATGATCATCAAGTGCCGACCCTTTCACATTCCGAGAGAATTTTTATCTGTCCTACTAGTCGCTGTGTATGCTCTGCCAACTGCCATTGGTGAGAGGAGTAAAGCACTAAAAGAGCTCTATCAGACTATCAGTGAGACACAAACGGTGCATCCAGACAGATTCCTCATCACAGCAGGAGACTTCAACCATGCAGATTTAAAGGCCCTCCTACCAAATCTATACCAACATGTAGACTTTCCAACAAGAACAGACAATTTGCTGGACCTGGTGTACACAAGTCACAAGAAAGCACACAGAGCCTCCCCCCTTCCCCACCTGGGTCTCTCTGATCACATCACCATCTTGTTAAGGCCGGCATACAAACCCAGAGTGAAAACAATCTGACCAACAAAAAAGCAGGTATGTGTGTGGCCAGAGGGGGCCTCTGATGTTCTGAAAGACTGATTCAGCACTACAGACTGGGACACTTTCAAGCACATAGCCACTCACAATGGACACATAAACCTAGAGGAGTACACTGAGGTTGCTGTAGCATACATAGCTAAATGCATTGATGATGTCACTCACTGCAAAACCATCACTGTTCGTACCAACCAAAAGCCATGGAAGACAGTAGAGGTCCACAGGCTCCTGAGGGCACGGGAGGCAGCCTTCAGGGCCAGCGACACTGCAGAACTAACAACAGCTAGGGCCAACCTGTCCTGTGGCATCAGGGAGGCAAAACAACAGTACAGCAAGAAAATATCCAGCCACTTCAGCAACACCAGAGATGCATGTTCCCTCTGGTGTGGCATACAGACCCTCACCAACTACAAACTGTTGTGTCCACAAAACTAGCACAAAGGAGACAAACGAGGAGGTTGCACTGGAACTGAACTTTAATATAGATAAGGTTGCAACACAGGGAACACAGCAGTGTGTGGACTCGTCCTGGGCAAGAGAGCCCCTAATGGCAGACGCTCCCTATTATAGGGCGGTGTGATGACGCAACCGGTAGGTAGCATCATTACACTGCACTTCACAATAAAACCCCGATACCAAATTCTCCCCCTTTTATAAAATACATAACACACTGAATTAAAACCCTCCCCAATTTGGCAAAAAAGAACCCCCTAAAACACACAAACTAACATACAGATAAGAAAAACACACACAGAACAGCCTAAAACTGGGGCCCGTGGGTGGACTACCACAGAGCCCTGCACAGCCAAGTGGAATATTCTGCCACTTTTCGTTGATCTGGCTGTGCTACTACCTAAAAGTCTTTAATTTCTTCTTAACCATCTCCCACGGTACGGGTGGGTCGGCCGGGGGGGGGGGGGGCGTGAAGCAGCCTCACAGCAGACACACCCCTGGAGGCAGTAGGCCCCCGGGACAGGCACTGATCTTCATGACACAGGAGCCCGGATCCCACACCACCTTCACCAGTTCCTGCGTAGTCTTGCCACATGGAGCGTCCACCTGGACACGCCGCAGCTGGTTTGCATGACGAACCGAGCCGTCTGTCAGCTGGAAACGCGCCGCTCCCAACTTTGCCACAATCTTCAGCGGTGCCAAATGTTTTGCCAGCTGTGGTCCAGCCGGTTGTCGCCCTGGTCTTTCATCGGCACAAACCCAAACCCAGTCCATGACCTGTAGTACCTTACTTGGTTTGATGTGCTGCTGTGTTTGCAGCAGCTCCATGCTGTCTTTCCGTCTGGCCCTGTCGTTACACTGCGATGATGCAGCAGTCACTGTCATTGCAGCAGACCCCTCACCTGTCTTCAGTCGAAACCCAACATGGGCACTGAAGGTGTCCGGTGCCTCCCTGGTGTCACTCGTCGGAACGGACCCTCCACTCGCTAACTCAGTCACCCCCATTACCTCTGGCAGAGCGCGGGTACTGAAGCTGTCCGATTCCTCCACTGAGCTTGGAGTGAGCGCCTTGGTGCCGGTACTGTCTGAAAGCACCTCATCCCACACCACAACGTCCTCCACCAGAGCCGGCAAGCTCCAACGTCCACACCCAGACCATTAAGGCCCAGCACTGTCTCTAATGGTGAAGCCCACTCCGTAGAACAGGTCACACCCCATGATGTTATCACCATGTGCCGCCACCTTGAACATGAAGTCAAGCACAGCTTCAGTCTTATAGCGAATGGTCAGCTCCACAGTCCTAACATTGCACAGTCTATTACCGCCGTAGTCATACAACGGTGCTGGGTTTTTCCTGATTCTGTGATGTGGAAAGAACTTTTTCACCGTGGCTCAGTTCAGCATCGATCGCACCACTGCCATGTCAAGCAGGAGTGGAACAGCTACACCATCCAACTCCACCATGCAACAGGAATTGGCGTTGGGACTCACGGAGTGGATGGTTGTCATTGGCAGGAGGGCTGGCTTACTTGGCGGGCTCCATAGTGCTGAAAACTGGCATGCTCTGGCTGAATGGTTCAAGTGCCCACAGTTGCTGCACTGATTTCCTCTTGCTGGGCACACTCGCACTTTAATCTGATGCGCTGGGGACCCACAACCCCCGCAGACGGGGCTTCTCAGGGCAGACCTCCGGCTCACTGCATTAGCCTTGTAGTCCTCATCCATGCTCTCTTCGTCCTCCAGGTCCACCACATTTGCTAACGTCGCCATCTCTGGCGTCTTCTGTGACTGGCGCCACTTTAGTTCCAAGGCTAACTTATCTGTGGCCTCCAACTGGAGAGCTAGCTCGACTGCTCAAGCTAATGTTAAGTCATTAGGTGACGTTAGCACCCTAGCACATAGCCCAACATTACACGTGTGCTCAGCCAATTAGTCCCACACCATCTCGTCCTCCAACAACCCAAAATGGCACACACTTGCTAACTGTCTGAGGTCAGCGACGAACTGCTGAATTGGCTCACTGACTCTTTGGCGTCTCTGCCAAAAGCAAATCTGTTGTACCGTCACGCTGTCCGGTGTGGTAGTGGTTAGCTAGTAGCTCCACGATGTCCTCGTATGAGTCCTTCGCACCAAGCATCCATAGAATCCTTTGGCCTTCAATGCGTAGACTGTGGACCAGCAGCGCTCACGTCCCCACCTTACCTAGCTTCCCCAGGTCCAAAGCTATGATGTAGGTCTCGAAAGCCTCTAACCAGCGAGGCCATGGAACCGGTGGTTCCCTGGAGAGCTCGAGGAAAGGCCACAGTGGTATTACGCACGCCTCCATGTGTTAATCCTCAGTCACCAAATGTTATGTCCACTAACCTGGCACAAAGGAGACGGACGAGGAGGTTGCACTTGAACTCAGTTTTAATATAGATAAGGTTGCAACACAGGGAACATAGCAGTGTGCAGAGTCGTCCTGGGCAAGAGAGCCCCTAATGACGGCCGCTCCCTATTACAGGGCGGTGTGATGATGCAACCACTGAAGAGAGAGAAACACCATTTCAATTCTCCTGTATGTCCTGTACATATAGTAGTATTGACAAATAAAATCTTTGAATCTTGAATCTTTGAATCTTTGAAAATTATATCATGACCTAATTTTTAAAACTTTCCATCAAAATGATGACCAAAGAAAAATTCTGGACAATAATTAACAAAAAAAGACAAGAAGAAAAGGAAATATGATGAGGCTTAGCTTGCTCTTAGATTCATTGTGGGTGTGGAAGGGCAGAGAAATAGCTGTGGGTAGGTGGGCTTGTTAATCATCTGGCTTCACAAAATGAGGGAAAAAAATTAAGAGCCACTGGTATAAATGAACAAAAAAACCAGTAGATTACAATGACCACAGTCACTGAACTTTTACTGCTGACATGGAATTGAAACTGTCAGTGCTTTAGACACGTTCTTTAGAAAGAAACCTCAAAGCTTTGAATATTTTTCTGCACAATTAGAAGAAAAGCCTCCAAGCTCCATGAGGCTTCACCTGCCAAACAAGAATAAATGCTACAGCTCCACAGTAGTATTTATTCTTCTTTAAAAGCAGCCTACTCTGACTTCCGGTCTGGACGCCATGGCGACTGCAGCTTAACACTGAAGCTCTCAGACCCAATCCAGGATAACACCTTGAAAATCAAACTTAACGGATTTTTGGAGGAGTGAAAATCAAAAGACAAAATCATCATGTCTAAAGGAAAACAGAAGAAACTGAAATTCTCCAGGCCAGGACACGTATCGGCCGGAGAATCTGAACTGGAAGATCTCCGTTCAGAAGACGAGGAACTGGTGAGAGCTAACAAAAGGGTTAGCCTGAAATCACTATTTGAGGAGCTACGACGATTTCGCCGAGATGTTACGGCCGAATTTCGGGAATTCAGAGAAGAATTGAAAAGGACAAACAGCAGAGTGGACCAGGCCGAGAACCGAATCTTGGAAACAGAAGATCGAATAAAAGTGCTCGAAGATTCTGTGCTAGACCTATGCAAAAGACAAGCAGCTATAGAGGCTAAGCTAACCGACCAAGAAGGAAAACAAAGAAGAGACAACATAAGAATTCATGGTCTGATAGAAGGAAACGAAAATGGTTTTAACTCAATGGCAGAATGCGTGGAATCCTTACTAAGAGAGAAATTGGATATTCCACAAACCACCGACTTGAAGATAGAAAAGGCACATCGTTCATTAGCCGCTAGGCCGGCGGCGGAAGCGCCCCCACGTTCGGTGTTGGTAAGATTTTCCAATTTCAAAATAAAACAAGAGGTTGTAAGACTGGCCTGGCAGAAAAAAGGATTTATGCACCAGGAGAGAAAAGTCTACGTGGAACACGATTACGCCCCGGAGGTCCTTAAAAGGCGCAGGGAATACAATGACGCGAAAAAGGTGTTAAGAGAGAAGAAATTGCGCTTTCAGACACCATTTCCTGCGAAGTTAAGGGTCTTCTACGGCGATGAAACGTGTCTCTATAATTCGGCGGAAGAAGCAACAGCTGACATGGCGAAAAGAGGGCTCCCGGTAACGGTATTTAAACCCGCAGCAGACCCGAGTGAGAAGATCAAAGCGCAAACATGGACAACACAAAGACCCTCAAAATCCACGGACCAGCAGCGGGAAACCCAGCACCAGAGCGTCGCGGATAAACTATCCGTTTTCAGGTTGGAATAGCGACCTTTTTTTATTTTTTTTTTTTTTTTTCCTTTTCTCTTGAATCAATCCGCACATCCAACCCCCCTCATACAAGGTAACAAACATTAAAGGAGATGCATATTCAGCATGTGGTAAAACATTTCATGGAACAATCATATTATTTGAAACAAATAAGTCTTTGTAATAAAAAAAAAAAAAAACTTGTTAAAATAGAAATGTGACAATAATCCACATGTTCTCCTCATACTAACAAATACTGTTTTTGCGTGAATGTTTGATGTGATGGGGGTGGGAGGGTGCACACAATTTCACAGGGTTTAGGCATAAAAGGAAAAAAAAAAAATCATTACAAGTTTGGATTGGGTTCTGAAACTCACGTTAAAAGCATGGGACTACTTTCAGTGGTAAGAGAGGGCCCTCAACACGTAACAGAGTTTGAGGAATTTCCCTCAGAGCCTTCACTCCATCAAGGCTCTTACAGGGTCTTTAAAAAGACCTCAGCTCAGGAAGTTCTTATGACAGCTTTTTGTTTTAAAGTTTTTTACACTATGTTCTTAATGTTTTTCTTGTTTTTAATGTTCTTTCAGTTTCTGAGTAGCACAAATGAGGGCCACCACACAGTTATACTAAACAAAACAACACAATGGAGAAACAGGGTGTAACCAAAATAATTTCATATAATGTAAAAGGAATCCTGAATCCAGTTAAAAGATCCAAGATTCTAGGCAAAATGAAAAAAGACAAAGCAGGAATAATACTTTTTCAAGAAACCCACCTAACAGACGTGGAACACAATAAACTCAGTAGACAAGGGTTTAAAATGATCTCTTCATCTTCATATAAATCAGGGAGGAGGAGGGGAGTAGCGACATTGATATCAACCAAAATTACATTTGAAAAAAAATCAGAACACAAAGATAAAGAAGGGAGATACAGTTTGGTAACTGGGCGGCTAGAGGGAGAAGATATCACCCTGCTGAATGTGTATGCTCCCCCAGGGGCTAACTGGAAATTTTATAAAAATGTATTCGACCTAATGATAACTAAAGCTCAAGGTTTAGTGATATGTGGTGGGGACTTCAATCTTAGACTGAATCCATACTGGGATGCTTCTGGTAATTCCCCACATCAAAATAACACCCAAAACAGGAAGACTCGGATGCTACTAAAAGAATTGGGAATCTGTGACGTGTGGAGGGAACTCAACCCCAGTGTAAAAGACTATACATTTTACTCAACTCCACATTCATCTTACTCAAGGATTGACTATTTTTTTTATGTTTAATAGAGACATTGGAAGAGTAAAAACATGTAAAATAGGACTGATGGATCTCTCCGACCACAGTCCGATCTACATGGACTTAAATATCCAAAAATACACAAATAATACATTTTCTTGGAGGTTAAATTCAAATGTCCTGAAAGGACCATTGAAAGATGAATTGGAATCAGATATTCTCAGATATTTGGAAGATAACGATAATGGAGAAGTATCCCCTTTAATACTGTGGGATGCATGTAAAGCTGTAATAAGAGGAAAGATTATTGCAAAACTGGCAACCCAAAAGAAACTAAGACAAGAAAAACTATCCACATTAGAGTCAGAACTTAGGAACCTAGAAAAAGAACACAAAGGCAACACTCATTCTACTGACTCGCTCAAGATTAAGGAAATTAAAAACCAAATAAATGAGATCTACACAATAGAAATCCAGAAGAAACTTACATTTCTGAAACAAAAATACTATGAAGCAGGCAGTAAATCGGCAAAATTGCTAGCCTATAAATTGAGGAAACATCAAACAGAAAGAGCAATCTACAAAATCAGAGACCCAGTATCAAAGGAAATAAAATTCAGAATTCAGGATATTCTTAAAAACTTCGAGAATTACTATAAGAACTTATACTCCCACAAAAAACATAAAAACGCATCCGAGGCATTCCTAAACACATTAAACCTTCTCCAACTTACGGAGTCACAAAATAAAACACTACTGTCAGAAATACATCCTAAAGAATTGGAAAAAGCAATTATGAAACTTAAAGCTAACAAATCCCCAGGAGCTGATGGCTATACAGCAGAGTGGTACAAAACCTTTAAACAGCAACTATCTCCTCTCCTCCTGAAAACATTTAATTATGTCCTCCACACAGGGGAAATCCCCCCCTCCTGGAGAGAAGGGGTCATTGCAGTTATACCTAAACCTGAAAAGGATAAACTAGAGTGCTCCAACTACAGACCAATCAGTGTACTAAATCAGGACTATAAGCTTTTTACCATTATCCTTGCCAAAAGGTTAGAAAATATACTGACAGACCTAATTCATTTAGACCAAACAGGTTTTATAAGACAAAGACAGACACAAGACAACATTCAACGCACTTTACACATAATTCATCATATAAAAAAATATAACTTAAATGCAGTCATATTGGGATTAGATGCTGAAAAAGCATTCGATTCGGTTGACTGGTCTTTTCTATATAGAATCTTATCCAGTTTCAATTTTCATAACAACTTCATTAGAACTATACAGGCATTATATAAAAAACCAAGAGCTAAAATAAGGATTAACGGTAATTTATCATCATCTTTTGAACTGGAAAGAGGATGTCGTCAGGGCTGCCCCCTGTCTCCACTGCTCTTTGCAATCTTCATAGAACCTCTGAGCCAATGGATAAGACAAAACCAAAAAATTCAAGGTATTACACTTGGTCAGAAGGAACATAAAATAGCACTCTTTGCTGATGACATTTTAATATACCTAGGGCAGCCGGACACTTCTTTACCAGAACTAACCTCAGTTTTTTCAGAGTATGGAGATTTATCGGGGTACAAATTAAATATGCATAAAACCCAAGTTTTAACATTCAACTATGACCCAAATCATTATTCACTAAGCAAACTCAAAACTAACTGGGAGTCGGAATCTATGAAATATCTGGGGGTCAATATCCCGAAACAACTCAACAAAATTATATCACTAAACTATGATCCACTGGTGACAAAAATAAAATCTGACCTAGCAAGATGGAATATGATACCATTCTTGGGTACTGCACAAAGAATTGAAGCAGTCAAAATGAATATACTTCCACGTCTTCTATACCTTTTCCAAACAATACCGGTAGAACCTCCCAAAAAAACATGGCAGGAGCTGGACAGAAGGATCTCAAGATTCATATGGCAGGACAAGAGACCTAGAATCAGATATAGAACCCTACAGCTAAACAAAGACAAAGGTGGGCTCGCGCTGCCAAATATCAGGGACTACTTTAAAGCCGCACAAATTAAAACTTTAGTAGAGATATGTAACCCAGTCTACACTGCACAATGGAAGGAGATCGAATGCCAAATAACAAGTGACATCCCCCTACAGGCGATAATAGGGAACAATGCCTTACCTAAGCTTTTGAATAACACTAACCCGTGGATAGAGACCCCGCTAAAAATTTGGTTTAAGATAGTCAGAGAGAATCAAACTAAAGAGCCCTATCGACTTCTGCAATGGGTCGCCTATGATCAGGACTTTACTCCTAATAAAACAGACACCAGATTTAAAAAGTGGAAGGAGAAAGGGCTGATAAAATATTACGATTTTTTTAAAGGGCAAATCTTAAGAAGTTTTGAAGATTTGAAAAAACAAGGCCTAATAAATCAAGACCTTTACAGGTTCTTCCAGCTTAGACACCACATAAACAATATACTTAAAAAGGAGGTTTTGGAAAGGGCCCAGTCAGGTGTTCTGAAGGTCTTCTTAATGGCATATAAAGGGATCCCAGGGATCAGATACATTTCTAAAATATACCAAGGTCTTCAAGACTTAAAAGGAGACAACACATCTTATATAAAAGAGAGATGGGAAAAAGAGGGGAATTTCACTTTACAACTGGAAATATGGGAAAAGCTAAATAAACAGCAATGGAAAAGTACCTCATCCCTGCAGTGGAGAGAATTTGGATGGAAAAACTTGGCAAGATTTTTCAGAACACCTGCACAAAACAAATTTACCCATAAGGGATTGAACTGTTGGCGCTTGTGTGGTGAAAAGACTGCAAATCATTTTCATGTGTTTTGGTCATGCCCAGTTATCCACCAATATTGGACCAAGGTACAGACAATATTGGGGAAAATATTCAAAATTACAGTTCCCTTTTCTTTTGTAACTTTGTATTTGGGTTTACTACCGGACTCACTGGAAAGACGAGGAGAAAAATACTTATTCAATGTTTTAATATTGGCAAGCAAAAAAGCTCTAACTAAAAAATGGATGTTGAAGGACTGTCCTACACCTGAAGATTGGACTAACGTGATCCAAGACATTTACTCGATGGAAAAGTTGACATTCGCACTGAGACAGGACATGGATAGGTTCATGAACTTTTGGCAACCCTGGACCGCATATGTGTCTTCCATTAGATCTAATCTTTGACAAATACCATTTCAATAATGGTTCTGCTCTTTGTTCCAACGCTACTCAGATGCTCTTTTATCTTTATTTACTTACTTTTTCTTTTTGTTTGTTTTTTACTGGTTTGTTTGTTTTTTTTTGTTATTTGTTTTTTGTTTTTTTTTCTCTTTAATTTCACTTTTTCTTTCACTTTAAAAAAAAAAAGGGGTGTTGTAAGAATTAATCTTCCAATGTTGTCAGATATCAGAAAATAAGGGAACATGTGATGAAAATGTAAACACTGCATTGCTGTAACGACCTGTATACCCTTTACAAAAACTTAAATAAAAAAAAAAAAAGCAGCCTACTCTGTACATTTACTGCTGTTTACAGCCTATTAATGCCATCTTAGCAGGCAACATACAGTATGTTAACCCTTTAACCTCTTGCACTCCATTGTACCGTGGGCGGGCAAGTCTCTGCGTCCCAGAGCGCACAAGGGCGCACGAGAGTGCCCTCGTGCGCTCTAGGACGCATGATGGAGATGGAGATGGTGATGGCGTCCAAGCGCGCACTGAAAATAAAAGCTGCAGACACAGCCGCGAACAGATTAGTTCATCTGATTGACCTCTCATTTGACTAATAAAAGCCTTGAATTGGGTTCCTGAAACCTTGAAGAACCAATGACTGAAAACCTAGCAAGAAGGACCCGCCTACCAACGCTGTGAATGCAGTGAGCCAATTGAAGCAGAGAAGTTCGCGAGCTGTTTTTTTTAAGGCTGGGTGAAGTCAGACTGCTGCAGCAGATCAAAAAAGGACCCGCAGGAAGAACCGTCACAGACCCAGCAGCACGGAGACCACCCATAAATGCAACCTGTGTGACAGCGACTGCCATTCGCGCATCGGCATGTTCGGCCACAGGCGGTGCTTATTTTGTTTTTGTTCCAGCAGAGTAGACGTTATGATTTCTTCCATGGTCATAGACCGACGGAGGCCGACGATGAAGGCTGAGTGACACACACGCCTTCGCCAGTCTTTTTTTAATTACTACTGTTATTTGTTTTGAAAAATTGTTCGCCAAAATCCGCAATCATGGAAGCACAAAACCGCAATAATGGAATTATGTTTTGATCGGGTCGCAAGACCAGAACCACGAGCGGACCAGCGTCGCGTTCGTCTGACAATGAGGAAGAGAAGTTCGCCAGGACACTGCTGCTGTGAAGAGGTAAGGTGTTATTAGCTAAATTATTGTTTATCCCTGAAAATTGTAATCCAAAATGACTTTTGACCGATGGATAAATTACAACTGTGCGGCGCACGAAGTCTGAAGTTCGTGCGCCGCGGTACACGGGTCATTCGCCCGTCCAGACCGTGAACGCCCCCCCCCCCCTGCTATTCTTCTGTAGTGTGGGGGGGGGCCACGGTGACTGCGCTGCTGTCGCCACATTGCCATATGAGGCTAATCCGTCATGTAGCGATGGGCGATGTTCGTCCTCTGTAGCGAGGGAGGGGGACTAACCCCCCCCCCAACACACACACACAGAGCCCTGAGTGTGACCTTTCATTACAGCCCAAAATGAAGCTTCTACATTGAATCATTCAAAAGTTACAGACGTTTTTCTAAACTGTGCCATTTGGCACAATTTGGCACAGTTCCAAAATGCCTGGGAACTACCTGAGGAAAAAGCTGTGTAATATATTCATTTTTTGTGGTATTGTTACAAAATTTGGACCTCAGCTGGATAACACTTGGTTCTACATTTCTGTTGCATTTTCAAGCCCGGATCTGAACCTGTGTGTTATTTCCAAGCATTTGTATCCCAAAAAACACCCAGGCCAAATTTATTTTCTTCAAGTTCACTATGTTTAGATGACTGTAACTCAGTGGCCGGAGCCCTTAGAGAGATTATGACTGTTTTGCCAAAAAATTCAAAGTGTTTTCTTTTAAATGAGACCAACCCCATGAAGATGCTGCAAAGGGTTGAAGAACAGCTTTGGATTTAATTTGGGCACGTTATTTTTTGGCGTTTGACCGGAGTGCAAGGGGTTAACTGCCCAGATTAAATGGATGGGTCATGCGCTCCCAGTGGCACAGCGCAGCTACTGCATGTGTCAACTTATTGACGTCCCCCGGTTATACTGAGAATTTGTACTAATCTCTTGATCTGACAGTTTAGAAGGTGGCAGACACGCACCGAAGGAATCATGGCTGACATGGAATATAGCAAAGAAGGAGAAATCCTCATTATTATTCTTCCTTTTTCCATTTTGAGCTCACACACCAATGTGGATGCCTTCACGATTGGTCATCGCAGCAGCGATGATGACAGAAACTGCATGAAACAGGAAAAATAGCCGTGTAATACAAATGAAATTCACGTGGGATAATCATAAGAGTTTGTAGATGTGGTACACATCGAGGTCGATGTAACAAAAAACTGGAGCTCCCTGTACCAAGATGGCGGCGCCCACGAGCGGCATGGATTCCCACAGGAAAAATGCACCAAACAGAAAAAATAGCCATGTAATACAGATGAAATTCACGTGGGGTAATCATAAGAGTTTGCAGATGTGGTACATGGTGTAAATGGCTGAGCAAACACAGAAACATTGGCTACGATGGACGAAAACGGAAAGGTCACGTGGGCAGGGGAGCCCCCGTCCCGGTAACAGGTAAGAGAGAAATATGTTTTTTTTGACATTTTATTGATTTTCTGGTTCATATACTTTGAAGATTAGATAAAAACATACCCCTGTAGACAAATCGCTGTAAAAAAAAATTGGACCATTCTTTATGTAAATGTGTCCAAAGTCCACTTTTGACTGAGTTATGTAATTTACATAGCTGCCGTGACATTATGCAAATTAGATGCGTATATTTATTCCTTTCTGAAACTTTGGATCATATTCGACATCTTTCTAATTGACAGTAAGCCATTATCTCTTGTAACTTTCAAGTTAGAGCCTTGGAAATCTGAACTATTTTATTGACAAAATTTTTTTACCACTCTTGACCACTGAGGGGGGGGGGGCTTGAGTTGCCTTGCATTGCCCCAGGCGCCACATGGCACCTAGGGCAGTTAAATGGTTAAAAACATATTCTCTGCCAGTACACTGTTCCCTCTGGCTCCCTCCCTCCCTCTCACTCTCTCCTGGACCACTTGCACAGAGCGGCACCTAGGTTTCAATTAGTGCTCCCTCTGTTGGCAAACTCTATAACTGCATTTAAGAATGTGCTTCCAAATACGGCAAACATGATACAGTAAATAAGTAATTGAATTTTGGAAATGGACTGGTGGGCCGCAGTAAATGAGGGGGTGGGCCACGGGCTGCCAGTTGCCCATCCCTGATTTAGACAGTGAAGGTTTTCAGTTTCTCTTACTCACCTGCAAGTTGTGTTGTGCTTCTGCTGGTAGCTGAGTGGAGCTGTTGCCAGGGTGAAGTTGATGAAGCCGCTCAGTGTGTCATTTCTGGTGTAACGGTAGTACAGACGGGGCACGAACGATGAGGTGAACGCTATGAGGAAAGCCTGAAATCACAAGTTTGGGAGAGTTCAGTTTCTACTGCCTCATAAAAACCTGAAAAAAGGGGCGAAATTCTGCCTTACATTGCTGAGGACGGCCGCGTGTGTGATGAACTGCAGGATAGGGAACCAGATGCCGATGTCTTGAGCTCGCTCCGCCACCGGGCGGCGATATTCAGTCACAAACTTCTGAGCATCCAGACGGATCTCCACCCAGTTGTTGACGAGGGCGAAGAACGGAGCGAGAGGACACGCCGCCACGAAGATGGTGATGAAACCAAACTGGAGCACTGAGCAGGAGTTAGAGGATTACAAAACACTGCAGTAAAAATGAGAAACCGATCCACAAAATCTCCCAATGTTTGATAAAATCCAGTGTGTTTTAAAAGGAAAAAAGTCACAAATGTGTAACAGAAAAGTTGCACATTTATGATGGGAAAAAAAAGTAGCAAATTTACAAGAAAAAAAGTCATAATTTGATTTAAAAAAAAAAAGCTGCAACTTTACAACAAAAAAGTAGCAAATTTATGATAAAAAGGTTGCATGTTTTTGAGGAAAAAGTTGTAACTTTATGTTTTTTTTCAGCTGGGGGGGCGGCATGTCCACCCCATCCCCCCTTGATTTTGACCTATGGTGAGGATGAACCAGATGGACAGGACTCACCCATCTCCAGATACTCGTTGAACAGGCCCTCACAGACCAGCAGCTGGTAGTCCACCTTCCAGGGGGAAACATCCTCCTGGCTCTGGGCCTCCTTTTCCTCCGTTTTCTTCGGCGTAGCACTCAGCTTCCTCTTCTGCCACCAAGATTTCAGCTTCCTGCCAAATAACAAATGATCCTCTATCAACACACTTTTGATCAAACTGACCTGAATGTTTGGGAGAGGGTTCCTCATAAATTTGAAACTTTATGCCTGTAAATTTTCTACTTTTTTCCAAATAAATTTGCTACTTTTTCCTGTAAATCTTCTACCCTTTTTTCCCCATAAATCTGAAACTTTTTTAAAATCATATATCTGCAATTTTTTCTGAATAAATTTGTATCTTTTTTCCAGTAAATTTTCAACTTTTTTGTCATAAATTTTAATTTTTTCCCCTCATAAATGAGCCTCTTTTTTCCCGTAATTTTTCCAACTTTGTCATAAATCTGCATCTTTTTTTCTTGTAAATTTTCAACTTTTTTTTATCACAAATTTGAAACTTTTTAAATCATAAATCTGCATTGTTCTTGTAGATGTGCAGCTTTTTTCCTCATATATTTGTACCTTTTTCCTCAAAATTTTCATATTGTTCTCATAAATTTGAAACTTTTTAAAATCATAAATCTGCAACTTTTTTCTTGTAGATTTGTGTTTTGTATTGGGATTGGGTTGTTGTATTTTGGTTATCCGAGCTGTCCTTTGTTTCTGTTTTGAGTTTTCGTGGTATCATAGCTTAGTTGGTTATTAGTCATGTGTATTTATTTTAGATACTTCTGTATTATCTTGTATTTCTATTTATCGTCCTGTGTTTATATTTGAGCCTCCTCCGTCCCTGTCTTCAGTTCTCTTTTGGTAACCTCAGTATTCAGGTAGTATTTCAGTATTTGCATCTTGTGTTGTCTGTATTTATCTTGTCCTCACACTGGTGGTTATTTTCCCTTTGCTGTATTCGTTGATCTGAATCTTGTATTTTAACTTTTCTTATTCGTAGTCATCTTTTGCCGTTATTTCTCCCTGTGCTTTTATTTTGACAGTCACCTTTGTTTAGGCCCATGTGCCAAAGTCTGTTCGATCACACCTGTCATTGGTTTGATTTGATTATCCTCGCTCATGTCACCCACACCTGTTTTTCATATTCCTACTTGTCCTATTTAAGGACTGCTGCATCGTTCACCCTTCGCAGCATCCTTCTGTCTGATCAGACGTGAATCCCACGTCTCCCCTCATTTATTATCCTGTGTGTCCCATGATCATCCGGCGTTTCCAGACGCCTCAGCCTTTGTGCTGTTCATCTTGTATCCTGCCTTCACCTCTGGTTGTAAGTTTTGTGTTTTTGTTATACTTTGTGTTTTTTATTATTAAACTTGCAAACTCACAGCTGGCGTTTGGGGTTTTTATTCCTGCCCTAAAGGGGCAATTTATGACAGATTTGCAACTTTTTCCTCATAAATTTGTGGCATTTTCCTCAAACTTTTCATATTTTTTCTCATAAATTTCTGTAAATTTTCAACTTTTGTTGTCAAATCTGCAACTTTTTTAGATGGGATGCGTACAGATGGAGCAGGTGTCACAGTGCTCAGGGACCGCCCCTGGTGAGACGCAGGAGGAGCTAAGCACGGAGTCAACCCACAGTGCCCAGAACCTTCAGGTGGTGCAAGCCCCAGATCTACACAGACCATCAGAACATTGTAGGGTTAAGTGGCCCCGAGCCAATAAGGAGAAGGAGTGGCTCCAATTTGACAAAGATGGCAATAGCATCTTGGAGGCAACACCCAAGGGGGAAGTGGATCAACACCTCCACACCATGACAACTATCATCATCACCCTGGGAGCAGAGAGATTCGGCCTGGAGAAGAAGAGAGAAAAAATTCCTTACATAAAGAACAACCGGGCAAATGAGATCCACCAACTCAAATAGGAGCTGAAGAGCCTGAAGCAGCAGATCAAACAGGTGAGGTTAGAGGAGAGGGGACCTCTGGTAGTACTGCGCAACATACTCTGCAAGACGCTCATGACCTTGATGAGGGCTGAGTGGAACAGGAGAAGGAGGAAAGAAAGAGCAAGGAAGTGAACAGCTTTTCTGAAGAACCCATTTGGATTCACAAAACTGCTGGGAGAGAAGCGTAGCGGCAAGCTCACCTGTCCTAAAGATGAGATTGATCGGTACCTTAGTGTTACTTTCAGTGATGCATCCAGGGAGCAAGAGCTGGGCCACTGTCAGTCCTTGATCAAGCCACCCACACCAATACTGGACTTCGACAACAGAGAGCCCAGTTGGAAAGAGATCCAGGAGGTGGTCAAGAAAGCAAGATGAAGCTCAGCCCCAGGGCCCAGTGGGGTACCTTATAAGGTATATAAAAACTGCCCAAAGTTACTTCAGACTCTGGAAGATTGTGAAGGTAATATGGAGGAGGGGAAAGGGGCCCAACAGTGGTGGTTCACAGAAGGGGTGTGGGTTCCAAAGGAAAAGGAGTTGGAAAGCATCGATCAGTTTAGAATCATCTCCCTACTCAGTGTTGAAGGGAAAATATTCTTCAGCATTGTTGCCAGGCGCCTGACAGACTACCTACTGAAGAACTCATACATCGATACAACAGTCCAGAAAAGAGGGATCCCCAAGGTACCGGGGTGTTTGCAGCATACAGGAGTAGTCAAGCAGCTGATCAGGGAAGCTAGAGAGAACAAAGGCGACCTGGTTGTGCTGTGGTTAGACCTGTTAAATGTGTATGGGTCCATACCCCAAAAGCTTGTGGAAGAGCCACTGCACCAGTATCACATCCCAGGGAAGATCAGAGACCGCCTTCTCAGCTACTACAAACGGTTCAGTCTGAGAGACTCGGCTGGGCCAACAAACTCCAGTTGGCAAAAGCTGGAGGAGGGGATCATTACTGGGGGTACTGTCAGTGATTCTGTTCACATTAGCCATGAACATGATGGTGAAATCCAGTGTAGAGGGCCCCCTCACCAAGTGTGGTGTCCAACAGCCACCTATCAGGGCCTACATGGACGACTTGACTGGAACAACACCACACGCCCCAGGGGGTTGTTGGATCCTGAAGGGCCTGGAGGAGCTGCTTAGTGGGGCCCGAATGAGCTTTAAACCAGCAAAATCCAAATCCCTCCTGTTGAAGAAGGAGAAGGTTACTGACAAGTTCCACTTCACACTTGGAAGCATCCGGATACCTTCTATCACTGAGAAGCCAGTGAAGAGCCTGGGTAAAATCTTCGACTGCAGCCTAAGAGATACAGCATCTATCCGCTCAACCAACCAAGAGCTGCAGGCCTGGCTGGCCATAGTAGACAGATCGGGCCTGCCAGGCAAGTTTAAGGTCTGGATATACCAACATGGGAAACTCCCCAAAGATTCTCTGGCCCCTCTTGGTCTATAAAGTTCCGATTTCCACAATCGAGGGCTTTGAGTGGAGAATCAATAGTGTTATGCCCACAAATCTGGCAGTAAAGAGACGGACGAAGGTACTGTAGTGGAACTGGGCTTTATTGCAGAACTATGTAAACAGCATTACATACTGTCTTCATACACAGCCACCACGGCCAGACCGCCCTGTAATGGTGGACTCTCCCATACATAGGCTGGTGTGATGATGGCACCAGCCGGCTGCGTCATCATGCTGCTCCCTGCTGTTAACCCCTTCACTTCTAATAAATCATAACCCTCCCCAATTTGGCATAAACAACAACAATAATAATAATAACCCACAATTCTAACTAGGGTTAGCGGGCTGCTCAACCCATCGTAACTGAGTGGATTATTCTGCGACTTTTTTTTTTCAGCCACGCTCCTAACTAAACAGTTACGTTTTTTTCCTCACAGTCTTCCACTGGGAGAACAGTTCTGCCTGGGGGGGCTCTGTGCGGGCCCGTGGCAGCCGCATCCCTGGAGCCGCCGGACCCCTGGGGCCTGGGTCCTACACTGTGGCAGCTGACCCCTGCGATGCCTCACCATCTGGAGCAGCCACCTGGACATGCCGCAGTTGGTTCACGTGCCGAACCAAACCATCCGCCAGCCAAAAGCACGCTAGTTCCAGCTTCGCCACAATCCCCAGCAGCGCCCGCTGTCTCGCTGGCTGCGGTCTGGTCAGTCGCTGTTCTGGTCTCTCGCCGGTGTGAACCCGAACCCAGTTCATGGCCTGGAGTGTTGCCCTACTTGATCCCATGTGCCGTCACTGTGCTCCCTGTGGCTCCACGCGCTCTCCCAGCTTGGTATCTCCATCACGCCACGCCAGCTCCACAGCCACTGTGTTCATTGCAGACCCTTCACCTCTTGTCTCCATCGTAACCTCCATAGCTTGTTGAGCAAGGGTACAGAGACCATCCGGCTCTTCCTCTCTGCCGTCTGAAGTGTTCTGCTGTGCTGCATCATGCGTCGTGTCTGCGCCCGGCTACTGCTGTGCCTCGGGGCTGTCTGCATGCTCGAGCTCCACCTCCCGCAGCTCCAATTCTGGCTGAGGAGGGAACGGCTGCGAGTCTGGTCACTGCTCTCTTTCCATGTCATCTTCATTCTCCTCCTGAGCACACGGGGTAGATGGAGTGCTGTCAGTGCCGTCCTTAATTACCTCATCCCACACCACGACGTTGTCATCCCGGTCCGCTGTGCCCCAACTGCTGCACCGGACTATTCGAACCCACCGCTGGCTCTGATAGCGAAGCCCAGTCTGTAGAAAAGGTCACATCCAATAATGTTGTCACCACGCGCTGCCACCTGGAACATGAAGTCGTACACAATTTTGGGCTTGCAGCAGTCAGTTCTACTGTTCCGACACTGCACAGTCTGTGACCACTGAATCCGTACAGCGGCATTGGGTTCTTTTTTTTGCTCCCTTGTCCTGTCAGGCAGCTAGGTGAGCAGAACAGAAATCTGCTGCCCTTATTGTGCCAAAACAGATTTACTTTGCCAAAAGGAGCTTTACACGGTACCTATCTATGAACTGTATATAGTTGCAAACTCCTCCTGTAATGACTTTTAATACCTTATTTAAATTATTTTACCCATGAAGAGCCCGACAGGATTGAGAATGGGGAATGGAAGTGTGGGGATGGGAAAGGAAAAGGGAGAGGAACAGACAAAAAAGACAAACAAACCAACAACTAAAACAAATGGAAGACAGACTCCTTCTTCTACCAAAGAGGTCTCAACACGTGTCTGGTATCTGTACCTGTTAAAAGTGAGACATTTGTGCATGTGTGTCCGTGTGCATGTATATGAAAGTGCGCACAAAATGAGTGTGTGCATGTGAGTGGTTTCTCATAGAGCATACGAAGAGGGCGGCCGGTCGCTGCAACCCCGCCCCCCCCCCCGGAAACCCCGATCAGGTAAGGCAGTGCCACCAACCCCCACATGGCACAAATGCCCGAGGTCAACAAGCCCCAGGAAAGCCATGCACCTGCCCCAAGAGGGACCGCTGAGAGAGGCCAGGCTGTCAGGTGGCCGGCATGGTGGGCCCACACCCTCAGTGGGGCCAACGCCAGCCCCTGGGCCCCAGGCACTGGCATCCTCACCACCTGAGCTGGAGACCAGCCCACGCCCCTGGCGCAAGCCCCCCAGGCACCTCCCCAGCAAGCTCACCCCCTCAGCACCACTGCCACACACCCCGGGGACCCCCATGCCCAAAGAGCCCCCCCCCCATACAGGGGAGCCCATGTAGCTGAGAGGCACTACCCCCTCAATCCAGCACCTCTCGACTGGCAGACACACCCATTCCCACACATTCACACCCACATGCTGTCATATGCACCCACATGCACTCACTCGCTGTCGCTCCCCCACTCCCCCACACAGTTCTGCACTCCCACTCCCATACCCACCCATTCTCTCTCACTCCTGTACCCACTCAATCTTGCTCCCACTCGTCCTCATGGTCACCCACTCTCATTCACATTCACCCATACACGCACTCTCACTCACACTCCGACCTACTCATACACATTTGTGCCCCCCCCCCACACTCACACTCACCCACCCTCATTCACCCTTATTACTTAGGGCAACCGCGATGCAGATGCAGTGAGCCTGAACACGCACCAGCACCTGGCAGTGGCCAGGAAGACCACCGGCACAGGCCTGCAGCCACCCCCCACCAACCCACCCCAGGGTGGCCACGGCCACAGAAGCAGACCCCCTCCCCCAGCGCCCACCCGAGCGACTGATCAACAGACTACCACAAGTGCCCCGAGATGCCACCCGACATGCAAAGTGCCACATAAATCCAACCCACCATCACCAGCTCCACTCATCAGTCCCTCACTCTCGCTTACTCTCTTGTTCAATCCCTCTCTCACTCCCTTGCTCATATCTATTCAGTCGGCAGCACCCAGGGATTTTGACAACATGCCGGGTCCCAGGCCCCCCTCCAGGCCTCCGGGCCCCCCGGACCTGGGTAGAAGGAGGGCAAAAGGGGTGGGGGAGGACCATCCAACCCCCTCCCCCTTGCACAAATCATGATAGGTGTGTGTCAGTCGTATGATGTGATTGTGTGTGGGTGTGTGAACTACCATCGTACAGTTAAAATTGGGGGAGGGGATGGCTGGAGCACCACTAGCCACTGTGGTAGGCACTGGGGCCTCCATCCCCCCAAGCCCTCAATGTCTAAAATACAATTAAAATTGAGGTGAGGGTAGCCCCACTGTGTGGCAGAGGATCCCCTTCACCGACACTGCGGCACGGCATTGGGTTCTTCTTGATTTTGTGGTTGGGGAAAAATTTTTTCACCATGGCCCAGTTTAACATCGACCACACCACCGCCGTGTCGAGTAGAAGTGGTACAGCTACTCCGTCTAATTCAACCATGCTGTATGAACAACCACTGATGCCGGGGCTTACCGAATAAATGGTCGTTGTTGGCGGGCAAGCTGGCTCACTTGGCGGGCCCCATGGTGCTGACGACCAGCATACCCTGGAGAAATGGTCCAGGCGTCCACACCTGTTACACCATTTTCCTCTTGCTGGGCAAACTCGTGCTCTGTCCCAATGTGTTGGGGACCCACAATCCCCACAGATGGGGCTTCTCGGAGTGGACGTTCAGTTCACTGCATTCACCTCGTACTCTTCTGCCATGTATTCTTCATCCTCTGTGTCCACCATGTTAGCCAACATTGACTGTCCAGGTAGCCTCTGTGTTTGGCACCCATTTAGCTCCATGGCTAACTATTTATCCTTTTTTTTTTTTTTTTTTTTTTTCCTTTGAAAGACAAAAGTAAAATAGAAAGATGTCTTTACCTTCTTTACATGTTTCAACTGCACTGCAGCCTTCTTCAGAAGAGTCAGCTGATTGCTGCCAGGTGACATTTATCAGCTGATTTTCATAGGCGGGGCCAGCTCAGCAGATCTGTCAGATCCACCGAGCCGGCCCCGCCTCCCGCCGTCAGATGGTCTCTGGAGAATGTGGTCCCAGGTGTGAGAAAGCATAAAGGCCCCCTCATCTCGGTTCATGGTGTCTTTTCCCCGCTTTCTGATCTCTATTGCCTCCTTGATCCAACGTTTGTGTCTGTTGCTCTCCGATCCAATAATCCTGGGACCACATTCTCCAGAGACCATCTGACGGCGGGAGGCGGGGCCGGCTCGGTGGATCTGACAGATCTGCTGAGCTGGCCCCGCCTACGAAAATCAGCTGATAAATGTCACCTGGCAGCAATCAGCTGACTCTTCTGATGAAGGCTGCAGTGCAGTTGAAACATGTAAAGAAGGTAAAGACATCTTTCTATTTTACTTTTGTCTTTCAAAGGAAAAAAAAAAGGATAAATAATTAAAAGAAGACAAAATGAACCTGTTTGACGTATTACGTGGAAGTTATGGACAAGTTTGCATTAAAGACTTCCGCCGGCTGGAGAAATTGGAGAAAACACGGGCACGCTTCAGAAACCACCTACGATTCAACCTCCGTTGCAGAGATGAGGAGGTCACACCCCAAAGCCTCAATATAAGGAATCCAATCCCGACCAAGAACGCAGAAAAAATCATCAACAAAGCACGGAAAGACCTTATAAAAGAACGTATAAGAATAACGGCAAATAAAGTAGACAAAATAAACAACCAAATCAAAGAGGAAACGGACATGTTTAAGCAACGCTACCCGACGGACCAGAAAACGCAGGAGCAGATAAAAGCACAACTGAAACACGCACACGAACAAGAATTCATTACAACGAAAAACCGCCAATTGAAAAAATTAAAAAAACTCACAGAAAGAAAGAACGGACGAAGACAAACACACACGGAAAAGAACGATAAGTGGGTCAAAAACCTATCACAACGCACACTCACGGACACGGAGAAAACAGTGCTGAACAGAGGACTGAACTTCGCCATCACACCAGCCAGAATCCCCCATGAAGAATACATCCTCGCAACAGAACTGGCATGTGAAAAAATCCAGGACCAAGGAGAAAAAGCAGCACTCCGGAACGCAGTCGCAGGAATCCTCAAAACGGCCAAATTACCACAAAGCAACGTTACAAGAAAAGAAGAAAAAGCATTAAACTCACTCAAGACAGATAAAACGATCACAATACTCCCAGCAGATAAAGGCAGAACAACAGTAATTTTGGACACGGAAACATACGAAAAACAGATGGAAACCATGTTGGCAGACAGTAACACATACGAAATCATTAAAACAAACCCGACAGAAGAAAAGAAAAAAATGCTCAAAGCCCTTCTAAAACCTCTATTAGAAAGCAATAAAATCACAAAGGACGCATATGATCACCTGATCCCCACAGCCAGCATCACCCCTCGGATTTATGGAACACCGAAAATACATAAAAAGGATATCCCACTGCGGCCAATAATAGACAGCATTGGATCAGTCACATACAACTTATCAAAAGCCCTAGCTGAAATCATCAAACCCCTCCTTGGACTATCAGACTTTCACTGTAAAAATTCAAAAGAGCTGGCACAAGAACTCAAAGACATAAAAATAGAATCAGACGAGATCCTCATCTCACATGACGTCATCTCTTTATTCACAAAGACTCCTATTGACGTCACACTACATATAGTGCAAGAACGCCTCAACAAGGACAGTACCCTAAAAAGACGCACCAACCTCACAGTCCATGACATATCCAAATTACTACAGTTTGTTGCAAAATCCACTTATTTTCAATTCAGAGGAAAAATCTACAAACAAAAAGAAGGATTTGCAATGGGAGACCCACTATCAGCCATCATGAGCAGTTTTTTTATGGAGGATCTGGAAAATAAAGCCATCAACACAGCACCCACAATATGCAAACCCACCCTTTGGAAGAGATACGTAGATGACATTCTGGAAAAAATAAGGAAAGGACATACACAAGAACTCACTGACCATCTGAACAGTACAGACAGTACGGGGAACATAAAATTCACACACGAAGAGGAGGAAAATGGCACCATAGCCTTTCTGGACATGAAAATCCACCACAACGAGGACGGCAGCATAAAAATCACAGTCTACAGGAAACCAACCCACACAGATCAATACCTACTTTGGACATCGGAACACCCCACAGCACACAAGCTATCAGTCGTCAGGACATTATATGAACGAGCCACCATCATCACGGAACAAGAAGACAGACAGGAAGAGGAAAACCACATAAAACATGCACTTATACGCTGCCAATATCCAGTATGGGCCATAAACAAAGGGAAACAGCAAGTCAAAAACAAAGAAAATAAACAGGACACAAGACATAGAACAAAAGCTGAAATCAAAAACAAGGACACCATAACTATACCATACATACGAGGGATCACGGAACCAATTCAAAGGATCATGAAAAAATACAAAATAAACACAGCAGTCAAACCACACAAAAAATTAAGACAGTTATTAGTACACCCCAAGGACAGAATAGAACAAGACAATAAATGCAATGTATTATATGAAATATCATGCAGATCATGCAACAAAACCTACATTGGAGAAACCGGAAGATTATTCACCACAAGAAAAAAAGAACACCAAAAGGAATGTGAGAAGGAAACGCAAGGACGACTCACAAGATCACAAAAAGAAAAAGCAGAACAAGAAACATTAAAATCAGCTATATCGGACCACTGCAAAAGAAATAATCACATCATGGACTGGGACAACACAAAAATTATTGGATCGGAGAGCAACAGACACAAACGTTGGATCAAGGAGGCAATAGAGATCAGAAAGCGGGGAAAAGACACCATGAACCGAGATGAGGGGGCCTTTATGCTTTCTCACACCTGGGACCACATTCTCCAGAGACCATCTGACGGCGGGAGGCGGGGCCGGCTCGGTGGATCTGACAGATCTGCTGAGCTGGCCCCGCCTACGAAAATCAGCTGATAAATGTCACCTGGCAGCAATCAGCTGACTCTTCTGATGAAGGCTGCAGTGCAGTTGAAACATGTAAAGAAGGTAAAGACATCTTTCTATTTTACTTTTGTCTTTCAAAGGAAAAAAAAAAAGGATAAATAATTAAAAGAAGACAAAATGAACCTGTTTGACGTATTCCATGGCTAACTTCTCTGCCGATTCCAATTGGAGCACTAGCTCAACTGCTCTAGCTAGCGTCAAGTCATTTAGCACCATTAGAAACCTAGCTCGTAGCCCAGCATTACATGTGTGTTCGGCCAATTGGTCCCACACTATTTCATCTTCCAGCAACCAAAAACGGTACAAACTAGCCAACTGTCTCAGGTCAGCGATGAACTGCTGTATTGGCTCACTGACTCTCTGTCGTCTCATCATCATGTCGTACCATCACGCTGTCCAGCATGGTAAAATAGTTAGCTAGCAGCTCCACTACTTCCCCATATGAGTCCATTGCGCCAAGCGTGCAGAGAATCCTTTGGCCCCCTATGACTAGGTTGAGGACAAGCAGCACTCGTGTCCTCACCTTATCCAAATTTCCCAGGCCCAACTCTATAAGTCCCAAACGCCTCCAGTCATCATGGCCATGGAACTGGCGGTTCACCTGATAGCTCAAGGAAAGGCCGCAGCGGTGTCAAGCACACCTCCATGGTTAATCCTCTGTCACCAAATGTTATGTCCACAAACCTGGCAGTAAAGAGATGGACAAGGGTACTGCACTGGAACTGGGCTTTATAGCAGAACTGTGTAAACGGCATTACATACTGTCTTCATACCGACTCGCCAGGGCCAAAGCACCCAGTAATGGCGGACTCTCCCATATATAGGTTGGCGTGATGATGGCACCAGCCGGCTGCATCATCATGCCACTCCCTGTTGTTAACCCCTTCACTACAAGTAGGTTGTTAAGGAAGTGGCTGGGTCTGCCTCGGAGTCTGAGCAGTATAGCCTTGTATGGGAACAAAATGTTGAAGCTCCCCATCAATAGTGTGAGAGAGGAATTCAAGGTTAGCTGTGCAAGAGAGGTGCTGCAATACCAAGAGTCAAATGACCCAAAAGTCTCTCAGGCTGGGATTGAGGTCAGGACAGGACGGAAGTGGAGGGCAGCTGAGGCTGTAGATGTGGCTGTGTCAAGGCTAAGGCACAGGGAGCTTATGGGGACAGTAACTCGGGGAAGAGAGGGCCTAGGTAGCACCGCAACACCTTGCTACAGCAGTGTAAAAGGGAAGGACAGGGGGTCACATATGCAGGATGAGGTGCAAGCATCAGTAGAGGAGGAGCAAGATAGCAGGTCAGTTGGGATGCGACAGCAGGGACAAAATGGGAGCAAACAGTGGAGTGCAAAGACTGAGCTGTGGAAAGTCGAGCCTCAGTGCATCAGTTTCTTGATCCAGAGTGTCTACGATGTACTACCAAGCCCATGCAACCTGTTCTGCTGGGGGAAGGTGGAGTCACTAGTTTGTGCTTTGTGCCAAGAAAGAGGGACCCTGGAGCATATCCTGAGATGCTGTTCAAAAGCCCTTGTTGAGGGGCGGTACCGCTGACATTATGACTGAGTGTTCAAGGCAGTAGCAAATACCATCTGCAGTGGAATTGAGCACTGCAAGAGCCTCCTCCCAGTGAAAAAGACCATTACTTTTGTCAGAGCTGGGGAAAAACCATTAACTATTACCAGGTCAACTTCCTCTGGCCTGCTTGCGTCAGCAAAAGACTGGGACCTAAGGGTAGACCTTGGGAAACAACTAAAGTTCCCAGAACAGGTAGCTGTAACGATGCTCAGGCCAAATCTGGTTCTGATTTCAACAACCTCTAAGCAGATTGTTCTCTTGGAGCTCACTGTCCCCTTGGAGGACCAGATGGAGGAGGACAGTGAGAGGAAGAGGGCCAAATATGCTGAGCTGGTGGAGCAATGCAGACGTAATGGGCAGCACACAAGATGCGAGCCCATCAAGGTGGGCTGCAGGGGGTTCGCAGGCCAGTCCCTCTGCAGGGTCTATAACATGCTGGGCATCACAGGGGCCAGGAGGCAAAGGGCTTTCAAGGAGGCCACAGAGGCAGCAGAAGTTGCCTCATGGTGGCTGTGGATCAAAAAAGGAGATCCATGGGTAGGGTAGCGATACCTGGACACAAGCAGGGGCTTGATCACCCCTTGCTAGGCTGCCTGGGTGAGAGTGTATGATGTTTGAAAGACCCGAAACACTCGAGGACCCCAAGTAACTTCACTGATGATGTGTCCAGGTTGGATCACTATGTGAAGTATGTTATTAGTCCTCATAAATTTGAAACTTTTTTCTGTAAATTTTCAACATTTTTTGTCATAAATTTGAAGTTTTTTAATCATAAATCTGCAATTTTTTCTTGTAGATATGCAACTTTTTCCTCATAAATTTGTGCATTTTTCCTCAAAAGTTTCATATTTTTTTGCATAAATTTGAAACTTTTTAATCATAAATCTGCAGATTTTTTCCTTGTCGAATTGTAACTTTTTTCTACATAAATTTGTGGCTTTTTCTTCAAACTGCATATTTTTATTCTCATAAATTCCGTTAAATTGTCAACTTTTGTTGTCATAAAGCCACAACATTTTTCCTCAAATTTGAAACTTTTATCCTATAAACTTTCACCTTTTTTACTCATAAATTTGCTAAATTTTTCCTGTAAAATTTCTACTTTTTTTCTCATAAATTTGCTGCTTTTTTAAAAATCATAAATCTGCAACTTTTTTCTTGTAGATTTGCAACTTTTTTTTCACCATGCTTGATCAAACAGACCCAATTGGTGGTGGTGGTGTGGGGGGGGGTTATTTACGGGGTGATGAATTCCTGGATGTTGTTGATCAGCTGTTTTCCCACCATGATGACCAGCAGCTCCTGAGCCAGATCGATCAGACATCCACCTGCACCGCACTGGAACATAAAAAAAAATAAAACTAAGTCGTTACCTGTCTGATTGGCTGGGGCTAATTAAGAAATGAACTCAGTTACTATCCAGATACAAACAATTTCATGCTGGCTGACAGTTTAACCTCTTAAAATTCTGCTGCTCCGTTGGTGGGACATTTCAAATTTTCTACTGCCACTCATTGAACAAAGAATTTGATTTTCTTTGCGTATGCTGAATTTAGGGAAACTGTCTGGAATGCTAAGGAGTTAAAATTGGATATCGATCAGTCAGGAGAACTTAGAAAGCCAATTTGGTCAGGAAGTCCTGGTACTCACACAAACTAATGATTATGAGTTACGGCCTGACTCGGCCAAGGCCAGAAATACCTTTTTACCTGGGATCCCAAATCCAATTTCACCCTCTAAAATCATAACTATTTGAATTTAACTTGCCAATACACTGTCATGTCGCAGCGGACATATAAATTGGCATCAAACCCAAAATGCAGTGTAAGGAACGTGTTTATTTACAATGGGAAAATGTACAAAAGTGTCCAAATAACAGTCAATGTTGAGAATGGATGAGACAACCGGCTACAAACTTAGCTGGCTCAGATGAGATGCCCTATGTGCTCCAGGCAGGGTTGGAGCGGAGAGGAAAGGCACAATTAAAAAGACTTACAAATATGTTGGAGAGGAAAGGCTTTGAGGTACAACATGGTGAAGTCCAAAGAAGGGAGCCAATACTCAGTGAGCCAGGATGTCCAATGTTGACTTAAAGCGTACCTGTGGTGGTCGTGAAGACGCATTTAACTTGAAAACATTAGGAAAAGGTATTTGTTATTTGGGTAAATAATTGTTGCCAGCCATATACCACCTGAGATATATTGAAATAGGACCGCGGGCATGGCCAGCCAATGAAAACTATGGGCGCCGCCATGACATATGCGGAAGTGACGTCATACCGTTGCTACTGAAAATTCAATTTCAATTCAACTTTATTTATATAGCGCCATTTCACAACAACAGTCATCTCATAGCACTATCAACTGTAAGGGGGACCCCCACAGTTGCAGAAAGACCCCAGCAATCAGGCGATCCCCTGTGAGCAAGCACTTGGCGACGGTGGAGAGGAAAAACTCCCTTTTAACAGGAAGAAACCTCCAGCAGAACCAGGCTCAGGGAGGGGCAGTCATCTGTTGCGACTGGCTGGGGGGTGAGGGGATAGAGAAGAAGAAAAGAACAGACATGTAGAGAGCAAACAGCACGATGGGGACTCAATCTATGGGAGAGAACAAACAAATGTTAATGACCAGCAAAAAAAAAATATTTCATCGAGAGTGAGGAAAGGAGTGAGGCCCAGTGCATTACTGGAGGTCCCCCGGCTGACTAAACCTATTAGCAGCATAACTAAGGGAGGGTTCAGAAACACATGATCCCTCCCTAATTGTAGGCTATATCAAAAAGGTAGGTTTTAGCCCTATTCTTAAAAACAGAGATCGAGTCTGACTCCCGAATCCAGATTGGCAGCTGATTCCACAGGAGAGGAGCTTGATAACTGAAGGCTCTGCTTCCCATTGTACTTTTGGAGATTCTAGGTATTACAAGTAATCCTGCATTTTGGGAGTGTAGTGCTCTGTTAGGATGATACGGTAGTATCAGATCTTTTAAATAAAAAGGAGCCTGATTGTTTAAAGCTTTGTAAGTAAGAAGAAGGATTTTAAACTTAATTCTAAACTCTATGGGAAGCCAATGAAGGGAGGCCAGAACCGGAGAGATATGATCTCTCTTTCTAGTACCTGTTAAAACTCTTGCTGCAGCATTTTGGATCAGCTGAAGACTTTTTAAAGATGTTTTAGGACAGCCTGATAATAAAGAATTACAATAATCTAATCTCGAGCTAACAAAAGCGTGGATCAGCTTCTCAGCATCACTCTGAGACAAGATGCTCCTAATCTTGGCAATATTACGCAAATGATAGAAGGCAGTCTTAGAAACAAATTTAATATGTGAATTGAAGGACAAATCCTGATCAAAAATAACTCCAAGGTTCCTCACAGAGCTATTAAGAGAAAGAGTAACTGCATCCAAACTGAAAGTTTGATTTGGAAAGGAATTTCTAAGGTTTTTTGGACCAACAAGAATGACTTCAGTCTTATCTGAATTTAATAGCAGGAAACTACAAGTCATCCAAGCTTTGATTTCCTTAAGACAGGCTTCTAACTTGGCTAATTGATTAGTATCATCTGGCTTCATTGACAGGTATAATTGTATGTCATCTGCATAACAATGAAAATGTATACAGTGCTTTCTAATAATGTTGCCAAACGGAAGCATATATAAACTAAAAAGAGTAGGGCCTAGCACAGATCCCTGTGGAACTCCATGACTAAGCTTTGAGCTAAAAGAAAACTCATCATTTACATGAACAAACTGGAACCTATCAGATAAATAAGATCTAAACCACTGCAACGAAGTTCCATTAAGCCCAACATAGTGTTCTAATCTATCAAGTAGAATATTATGATCAATAGTATCAAAAGCTGCACTAAGATCTAAAAGGACAAGTACAGAAACTAGTCCATTATCAGATGCAATGAGGAGGTCGTTAGTGACCTTCGCTAAGGCTGTTTCAGTACTATGATGGATTCTAAACCCAGATTGAAACTCTTCAAGTAAACCATTTCTCTGCAGGTGGTCAAATAATTGCGTAGCAACAACTCTTTCTAAGATTTTTGAAATGAAAGGGAGATTAGAGATTGGTCTATAGTTAGCTAAAGCTCCTGGATCTAGCATTGGCTTTTTGAGTAAGGGTTTAATTACAGCTGTTTTAAAAGCCTGCGGTACATGGCCTAAAGTTAATGAAGAATTGATTATATGAAGAATAAAGCTACCAATAAGTGGGAAGACTTCTTTAAATAACCTGGTAGGAATAGGGTCTAAAAGACAAGTTGAAGGTTTGGATGAGGAAACTATTTTGTCTAACTCACAAAGGTCGATTGGAGTAAACTCATCAAGACAGACATCAATAGAAGGAGTTGTAATAGTTACAGTATTTAAGTTAACTGTGGGAAGAATCTGATTGATTTTATCTCTGATGGAGGAAATTTTATTATTGAAAAAGTTCATAAAGTCCTGACTAGTAAGCTCTAAGGGGATGCTAGGATTGACAGAGTCCTGACTCTTTGTCAACCTGGCTACAGTACTGAAAAGAAACCTGGGATTATTCTTGTTCTCTTCTATTAATGCAGAGTAATAACTCGTTCTAGCTTTTCTAAGAGATTTTTTATAAATTAAAAGATGATTTCTCCAAGCTAAATAGATTTCATCTAAATTAGTAGAGCGCCATTTTCTTTCTAATTGACGAGTCTTCTGTTTTAAGCTACGAGTTTCTGTGTTGAACCAAGGAGTTAAAAATCTCTGATTAGACTTTTTCTTTTTTAAGGGGGCCACCAAGTCTAGAGCCTGATGCAGAGAAGCTGAAACACTATCCACCATGTTATCAATTACAGAAGGAGCAAGCTGTCTATAGCTTATTTCCGTTGTGTTGACACATGGCATAGAGGAAACAATCTGCATAAATTTGGAAACAGCATCATCTGAGAGGCATCTACTGTGATAATATTTTTCTTTAGGAGCCAAATAGTCAGAAATAGTAAAATCAAAGGTTAACAGACAATGGTCTGACAGTACAGGGTTATGAGGAGGCACTACAAGATTTTCTATTTCTATGCCATATGTCAGAACAAGGTCCAATGTATGGTGGAGGTAATGAGTAGAATTTCCTACTTTCTGAGAAAACCCAATCGAGTCTAATATTGAATTAAAAGCCACATTAAGGCAGTCACTATCTACATCCACATGTATGTTAAAGTCCCCTACTATAATTATTCTATCAGATTTCAGCACTAAATCAGCTAAGAAATCAGCAAATTCGGATAAAAATTCTGAATAGGTTGATGGGGGACGATAAACTATGGCAAATAAAATTGGGTTTAACCTGAAATTGCTAAAGTGCCCAACACTGAGGACCAGGCCCTCAAAGGAATTATAACATGTTTTTTGCTTTACATTAACTAGTAATTTGGAATGGTAAATTGTTGCTACTCCTCCTCCACGACCAGAACTTCTGGGATTTTGACAGTTTAAATAACCAGAGGGAGTTGATTCATTTAAACCAACATAATCCTCTTGCCCTAACCAAGTCTCTGTAAGGGAAATTAAATCAATCTGATGATCAATTAACAGATCATGGACTAACAGAGACTTGGGAGTTAGAGACCTAATATTTAATAAACCACATTTAATTTTTAAATTATGAGGAGGAACAGAGGCCAAATCATTCAATTTAGAGGCTTTATGTTTAATTTGAGTTTTACCAATATTTTGCTTTATCACTTTGGGATGCTTATACATTATATTTTTATTTACTTTGGAGGGAGCAGACAACGATTCTCTGATGGGGAAGACAGGGGCTAAGCTGAGGGGTGGCAGATGAAGAGGAGCTGCAGAGAGGCGTGTAAGACTGCGACTCTGCTTCCTGGTCCCAACTCTGAGAAAAGACAATACTCCCGTCTGTATGAGAGACTAGGGTGCTGTTGTGAGTGTTTTTGTTCTATTATGGCTGAATTGTCGGACTCTGAGGAAGAATTCGTCCAACATGGCTACAGGTTTGAGCCAGAAAGGTCTTCTGAGGGTGAAAGTGACGAAGTGGTCCTCACACACAACGCAATTTCGTCTGACAGGATTCGTCTGTGCCCTGTTCCGAGATTGCGCAATCACTTTTCCTCTATGATCTTCTGACAAGGTGAGCTGGGTTTGGGTACACAAAAGAAGTGTTTATCTTTGTTTTTTCGCTTATTATTGAGACATCCAAAGGCTTTACATTCCGCCATGTTGCGATATCCATATCGTATTGTATGTTTTTGTTTTAACAAGAGCGCCGAGTGTCTGCCGCTGTGTATAGCGGTGAGGGAGGAGCCGAATCATCTGCCGTGTTGCGGCAGTTATAAGCTCAGATCAGACGAGACGACCCGCTGAATTTAAGCATTTATTTATTTATTTTCTAATCGTTTTAGTTCTGCATTTAATATGAACCCTGAGTTTGAAATAAACGTTTGAATTTGAATTTGAATATCCCGAAAGCCACTGCTCATCCGGGCACTCCAGGCTCAGCCAACATTGATCCAGATCGCGGTGCCCACTTTCTTACGTCACAGGAAGCGTCCTGCAAGGCCATGTAGCCGCTAGTATGGCTGCACCCATGTTTTGCTGACATAGCTGAACCAGCACATCAGCAATGGATTTATATCAAATTGCTTTGAACATGAATTTCAACTTAAACTTGAACTAGAACGTGAGACAGGGGCTCAATATAATATCTTCTTTTTCACGACCACCACAGGTACCCTTTAAGCTACCACACTGACTGGTCACACTGCCTCCCTATAAGTACACAATACACTAACAAAGGCAAGTGGACACAGCTGTGTGGCAAGCAGGTGCGTGAATGATTGGATGTGTGCGTGTGTGAGTGTGTGTGCGTGCGTGCGTGCATGTGTGTGCATGTGGTGAAGGAAAACAGCCGGTGAATGTCTGGCAAGAGGTGGAGGCGTGGCCGTAGGGCTGGCAGAGAGCAAGGCTCAATCTGCCAGTTGGAATTAATAAGCAAAGATCAAAACCTACAGCCACGGGTCATGGACGGGGTTGACAACAACCCCGAACATGACATACACCAAGCAGATTCTTCTAGGATAGGCTGTATTCAAGGCTGTTTAAGTGAAAAAAACTTTTTGTGCCAGTGTGTAAACCATCTGAAGTTGGTCTTTTGAACAGGGTTGTCAGCAGGGATTCGCTTGCTTTCTAAACTGGCCCCCAGTGGCTAAAGCATGAACTGTATGTTTTGGCACTGAAGAATGACACATTTTTCTTTTCTGTTATTACTTGACTGCTTTCACTTCTATTACCATACATATTTCATTAATCTTATATATTCTTCTTTTCTGTCCATCATCATCACTGTCCCAAAATAATGTGCATTTTTTATGCATTTTTGTATGTATTATCATAGGGGAAACATTTGTCTGCAGTAGGTTTCTTTGGTTATCCTGGTTATGCATCATTGGTTGAAATGGTTACCATCTGAGGACTTTTGCCAGTGGCCTCATGGCATTTAATTTTAAAAGTTACATATATACCCCTGTTCCCACAGGCAGAGGTGCTGCATGCCGGCAGGCAAATTCTTGTAGCCCCAGTCCAGAAGGGGGACCACTCTGATGGCTGACCAATTGTAAATCATTACAGCAGTGACAATGTGAAGAGTGCTGCTCGCCGGATGTGTGTGGGGGGGGGGCTATGTTTGACAGTACAGGAAGCCAGGGGAGTGCTGTTGAGCGGATTGTCCCAGTTATGGTTCTCATGGTTGTGCTGAGCTGGGTGTCTACGTGGTGTATGTAGGATGACCTGGACCAGACAGGGGCACAATATTCTGCTGCAGAGTATGAAAGGGCCAGTGCTGAGGTGCGCAGGGTGGAGGCTGCCACCCCCCATTTTGCACCAGCGAGCTTGCAGAGCAGGTTGTTTCATGCCTTCACCTTAGCAGCCATCCCCTTTAAATGTTCCTTGAAGGACAGGGTCCTGTCAAGGGTCACTCCAAGGTAGGTTGGATTCGAGGCATGCTTAAGCTTGAGTCCGCTCAGGTGGATGTTTAGTTCTCTGGCAGCTTTTACACTGTGGAGATGGAATACACTGGAGATGGGTTTTGCTGGGCTTGGTTTTAGGTGCCAGGTTTTGCAGAACTGCTCCAGTTTGGCAAGATCTTCCGTGAGTACCCGTTCCAGTGACTCAAAGTTTGGTGCTTGGAGTGCCAAACAGATGTCGTCTGCATAGATGAATTTACGAGATTTTGTAGTGGGCATGTCATTTATGTAGAGGTTGAACAGGGTTGGAGCTAGAACTGAGCCTTGTGGGAGTCCGTTTTTCTGCGTTCTCCATGCGCTTGTGTTCTGACCGAGGTGGACTCTGAACCTTTGGTTGGTCAGCAGGGTTTTTATAATTGCTGTTGCCCAGGCAGGGATCGCCTTTGTAAGTTTCAGGAGGAGGCCTTTGTGCCAGACCATATCATAGGCGGCTGTAAAATTGAGAAACACAGTGTCTTCAGTCTGCTTTCGAAGCCATTTTCAATGAAGGTGGTTAGGGCCAGTACTTGTTCTCCTGTGTTGCAGTCCTTGCGGAAACCTGCCTGATCCACACTTAGAATTTCCTCTATTCCTGGGGAAATACGTTGCAGTATTAGGCGCTCCATGATTTTATAAGGGAGATTGGGCGGTAGCTTGCTGGTAGTTTGTGGTCTTTGCCAGGTTTTGGTATGGCAATGACCTTTGCTGTCCGCCATTTCTTTGGGATTGAGTTTGTTTGTATGATCCTTGTGTAGAGTTGTGTCAACCAGGTTAGGGCTTGGGGGCCAAGATTTTTCATGAATTCTGGGAAGATGTTGTCGTATCCTGCTGCCTTTCCACATTTCAGGCCCTGTAGGACTTTCTCCAGTTCAGCAGCCTCGAAGGGTTCAGGGTTCGTTTCCTCTATGGGCATTTTTTGGTGTTTTTTTTTAGCTCAGTTGTAACTGCTCTTCTGGTGTCTTTGTCTTGGGGTGCTTTGGCGATGGTCAGTAGGTGGGACGCAACTTGGTTGGGTGTGACAGATGCTCGGCTTTGGCTAGGGGGCTTCTGTGCAGCTCCTAGGCGACAGATGAGGCTCCAACATTTCCTGCTAGAGTGGGTAAAGCTCCGGTCAGCAACTGTCTCCTCCCATTTCTTTCGCCGGGGTGTACTTAGCGATTCAATGAGATGGTCTGCTATCTCTGGGTCCCCTGATGTTTGATCGGATTGTAGGAGGGCAGTGCTTTCTCCGTCCGGGCATGGGACATAGAGGGGTCGGTAGCCTCGTGGGATTGCAGTGTGAGCAGCCTTGAAGATTGCGCTGCAGAAGCGGTTGTATGCTTCATCTACAGTGATGGTGTGGAGTGGGATGGTAACAGCATTCCGATCCAGGGCTTCACTGAATTTCTTCCAGTTGGCTTTGAGGAAGTTCCAGCGCATCTTCCTTGGGCTGTTTATGACTGGAAGTTGTAGGCCAATGTGTACAAGCAGGGGCCAGTGTTGGGTGTGTGGAAAATCGTCAAGAATGAGGATCTGTGTAGGATATGGGGTCCTATTCAAAGAGCTGACCCAGCACAGGTCACTATCTCAAAGGATGCTTCAAAAAACCAAAGACTCTCCTCACTTACCAATCCCTGCAGATATCTACACCCCACCCACTGCCCGACTCCCATGCAGACGGCTGATTTGGAAAAACCCTCCCCCAGCTGACTTCACCATCCAGACAGCTTGGCAAGAGGAATGGGAGACCAAGGAGGTCCCAAACAAACACCGGGTGACAAACCCCAACCAAGAGGTCCCGGGCACCAACCTCCCAAGGAGACAGTGGTCTACACTCAATCGCTTCAGGACTGGACATGGCCCCTGCTTGGCCAGCCTTCACAGATTGGGGCAGTAGCCCTAGCCCACTGTGCGCATGTGGAGAGGAGCAAACAATGGAACACATCATAGAGGCTTGCCCGCTCCAAAGACTGGAAGGAGGATTATACACCCTCCATACAGCAAACCAGGAGGCAACTGCTTGGCTTGAGGACTTTGCATTCGCTGAATAATAATAATGTGAAGAGTTTGCAGTGACACCCCCACCTCTCACTCTCGCAAGTACAGGTGTGCATCTTATGTAAACAAACAAGTGAGAGTGGCTATATCAAAATGAAGCAAAGTTATCCGTCTGGCAGTGACGTTGTTGTTCGTGTCGGATTATTATATAAGGGTGATGAACGCTGGATGGAGGGGCCCCCATAAATTTTTTCTTCCAACTTTAGTTTCTGCTTTTTGATCATATGCAAAAATGAAAACATGCGTAAACAAGGGGAAAAAAACACCCCATCCCTCAAGGCTTAAACAGAAATAAAGGGAACAGGGTTATCTTGCTGTATTTATAACTTGACTCAAACTGATACACGTTTACGATCACCTTACAGTTTTCCAACCAGACATTCATTACAGTTTTATAGACATAATTTTGAGTAAAAAAGAGAAGCCCTCACCATAATCTATAAAGGGACTCCAGGTCGAGACAAAGTTCCTGCGAGTTCTACAGACATATGTCTAAGCTTTTCTAGTGGTAGAAAGGAAAGCACCTCCTTCAACCAATGCGAAAAAGATAGTGTTATTAGACTTTCACTTAAAAAGAATGAGCCTGCGAGAAAGTAAAGAGGCGAATGCCAAAGCATTACCCTGATGACTTGTGAGTTTGCAGTCAGGGGGTCATCATCATCATCATCATCATCATCATCATCATCATAGCAGTCTGTCGGGGGCGACAATAACTGTTTCATTTAGGTCTGCTCAGATTCCTCCACGCAGCTCTGTCCTTAGCCTTCCACTGCCAGGAACTTCTGTCTATATCCAGCTTCTTCAAGTTTCTTTTTACAGTGTCTTTAAATCTGAGCCTTGGTCTACCCTGATTGCATTTGCCCTCACATAACTGTGAGTAGAGTAACTGCTGAGAGAGATGCTGGTGGTCTATCCTCTCAACATGTCCGAGCCATCTCAGGTTCATCTGTATTAGCATGTCCTCCATTGATGATGGATGGTAGACCAGCTTGTTTCAACACTTCTATGTTGGTTATCTTGTCTTTCCATGAGATGTTCATTATGACTCGAAGGTGTCTCATCATGTGCGCGTGGAGTTTCTTTACCTGCACTCTGTAGACAGTCCAAGTTTCAGCACCGTACAATAGAGTAGCCAGTACTGTTGCTCTGTACACTTTGCATTTCACACGGATAGACACATGTCAATTGTTTCACAGTCTCTCCCTCAAGTTTCAAGATAGTTCATCCTCCAGCCTAGCATTCTCTGAAACAGTACTCCCTAGATACTTGAAAGTCTTGCACTTGACTAGTGGCTTTGTACCAGTGCTGATGTCTTCTGGTAGTGATGTTGATAACTGGAACTCTGGTGGTTGATAAAGGCACTCTGTCTTCTTGATGTTGATTTTGAGGCTGAATTGGCGAGCTGCTCTTGCAAATTTTTCCATTAAAGATTGCATATCTTCCGCACTGTGTGCAACTAGAGCACTGTCGTCTGCAAAGAGCATTTCTGTTACTACCTTTATCGATGTCTTACTCTTGGCTTTAAATTGTGCCACATTGAACAAGTCTGCTTCTTTCCTTGTTTGAATGCATACTCCTTCTGAAGTGTCTTTGAAAGCCACCTCAAGCATTGCTGCCAGATATAGCGAGAAGAGTGTAGGTGCCAGCACACACCCTTGTTTCACCCCGTTGCTTACTGAAAAGTCTTTAGCTACTGAACCACTCATTGCCAAGTTTGCTTGCATACCTGTATGGAGTGCCTCTATCAGGCTGACAAACTTCTCTGTACAGCCATATTTCTAGAGTACCTGCCAAAGTCCTTGTCACGAAACAGTATCAAAGGCTTTACTGAAGTCTATGAAAACTACATAAAGCAGCATATTCTGTTCGATACACTTTCCTTGAACCTGTTTCAAGCAGAAAATCATGTCCATTGTGCTTCTTCCACTACTAAAGCCGCACTGGGTTTCCGATAGTACATTCTGCGAGATGTGTTCATTGAGTCTGTTCAGTAGTAAACGTGAGAGAATCTTACCAACAGTAGATAGCAGTGATATACCTCTGTAATTTCCACAATCTTTCCTGTCACCTTTCTTGAACAAAGGCACAATACTTGCATCCTTCCAGTCTTGAGGTACTTTCTGGGCATCCCATATCTCTTGGATGAGCTTGTGCAGGCAGTTGGTCAGCTGAACACCACCAAATTTCCACACTTCTGCTGGAATTCCATCCCTTCCTGGAGCTTTACCATCCTGTGTTGTCCTGATAGCTGCCATTAGTTCATCAAGATTTGGTGGTTCATCCAGACTTCATACAGCTAGTCGCCACACTAGAGCTTCTTTAGCCTCTTCAGTGAGATCTCTAGGGTTGATTAGTCATTGGTCAAAGTGGTCTGCAAATCTGTCCAGGATCTTGCTTTCTCCTGCAAAACTGTTTCACCATCCATAGCCTTTAGTTGGATTAATCCTCTTGGTTTAGGACCGTAGATTTATCTCAAATCTGTGAAGAATGTTTTCATGTCCTTCCTGTCTGCTGCAGTTTGAAGTTCCTCTGCTTTTCCATCCCACCAGTTGGACTTCATCTCTCTGGTGTACTTCTGTAGCTCACTCTGACCCTTTGAGTATTTCTTCTTCTTTGACCTTGTGTTACACTGTAGGATTTCCTGCCTAGCTGTATTCCTCGCTTCTAGTAGTTTCTTCAGATGTTCATCATGCTCATCAAACCAATCTTGATGTTTCCTCTCAGGGTGGCCTAATACACCACTCGCAGTCTGATACACCGTATCCTTCAGTGTTGTCCATTTCTCTTCAATGTCATTCTCTGAGTTGTTGCTTCTGTGGTGACTTCCCACCCATCCTGCAGTGCTGTTTTCGTCTGCAAATCCTTAATCTAGATCTAAGCATAACATGATCAGTACCACAGTCCACACCTCTCATTGCTCTGGGGTCCAATACATCCCTTTTGTCTCTCTGCCTTACTATAATGTAGTCTAACAGGTGCCAGTGCTTGGATCTTGGGTGAATCCATGTCTTCTTGTGTGTGTCCTTGTGCTTAAATAGAGTGTTGGTGGACTTCCGGTCTGGACGCCATGGCGACTGCAGCTTAACACTGAAGCTCTCAGACTCAATCCAGGATAACACCTTGAAAATCAAACTTAACGGATTTTTGGAGGAGTGAAAATCAAAAGACAAAATCATCATGTCTAAAGGAAAACAGAAGAAACTGAAATTCTCCAGGCTAGGACACGTATCGGCCGGAGAATCTGAACTGGAAGATCCCCGTTCAGAAGACGAGGAGCTGGTGATAGCTAACAAAAGGGTTAGCCTGAAATCACTATTTGAGGAACTACGACGATTTCGCCGAGATGTTACGGCCGAATTTCGGGAATTCAGAGAAGAATTGAAAAGGACAAACAGCAGAGTGGACCAGGCCGAGAACCGAATCTTGGAAACAGAGGATCGAATAAAAGTGCTCGAAGATTCTGTGCTGGACCTACGCAAAAGACAAGCAGCTATAGAGGCTAAGCTAACCGACCAAGAAGGAAAACAAAGAAGAGACAACATAAGAATTCATGGTCTGATAGAAGGAACCGAAAATGGTTTTAACTCAATGGCAGAATGCGTGGAATCCTTACTAAGAGAGAAATTGGATATTCCACAAACCACCGACTTGAAGATAGAAAAGGCACATCGTTCATTAGCCGCTAGGCCGGCGGCGGAAGCGCCCCCACGTTCGGTGTTGGTAAGATTTTCCAATTTCAAAATAAAACAAGAGGTTGTAAGACTGGCCTGGCAGAAAAAAGGATTTATGCACCAGGAGAGAAAAGTCTACGTGGAACACGATTACGCCCCGGAGGTCCTTAAAAAGCGCAGGGAATACAATGACGCGAAAAAGGTGTTAAGAGAGAAGAAATTGCGCTTTCAGACACCATTTCCTGCGAAGTTAAGGGTCTTCTACGGCGATGAAACGTGTCTCTATAATTCGGCGGAAGAAGCAACAGCTGACATGGCGAGAAGAGGGCTCCCGGTAACGGTGTTTAAACCCGCAGCAGACCCGAGTGAGAAGATCAAAGCGCAAACATGGACAACACAAAGACCCTCAAAATCCACGGACCAGCAGCGGGAAACCCAGCACCAGAGCGTCGCGGATAAACTATCCGTTTTCAGGTTGGAATAGCGACCTTTTTTTTTTTTTTTTTTCCTTTCTCTTGAATCAATCCGCACATCCAACCCCCCTCATACAAGGTAACAAACATTAAAGGAGATGCATATTCAGCATGTGGTAAAACATTTCATGGAACAATCATATTATTTGAAACAAATAAGTCTTTGTAATAAAAAAAAAAAAAAAAAAACTTGTTAAAATAGAAATGTGACAATAATCCACATGTTCTGCTCATACTAACAAATACTGTTTTTGCGTGAATGTTTGATGTGATGGGGGTGGGAGGGTGCACACAATTTCACAGGGTTTAGGCATAAAAGGAAAAAAAAAAAAAAAATCATTACAAGTTTGGATTGGGTTCTGAAACTCACGTTAAAAGCATGGGACTACTTTCAGTGGTACGAGAGGGCCCTCAACACGTAACAGAGTTTGAGGAATTTCCCTCAGAGCCTTCACTCCATCAAGGCTCTTACAGGGTCTTTAAAAAGACCTCAGCTCAGGAAGTTCTTTTGACAGTTTTTTGTTTTAAAGTTTTTTACACTATGTTCTTAATGTTTTTCTTGTTTTTAATGTTCTTTCAGTTTCTGAGTAGCACAAAAGAGGGCCACCACACAGTTATACTAAACAAAACAACACAATGGAGAAACAGGGTGTAACCAAAATAATTTCATATAATGTAAAAGGGATCCTGAATCCAGTTAAAAGATCCAAGATTCTAGGCAAAATGAAAAAAGACAAAGCAGGAATAATACTTTTACAAGAAACCCACCTAACAGACGTGGAACACAATAAACTCAGTAGACAAGGGTTTAAAATGATCTCTTCATCTTCATATAAATCAGGGAGGAGGAGGGGAGTAGCGACATTGATATCAACCAAAATTACATTTGAAAAAAAATCAGAACACAAAGATAAAGAAGGGAGATACAGTTTGGTAACTGGGCGGCTAGAGGGAGAAGATATCACCCTGCTGAATGTGTATGCTCCCCCAGGGGCTAACTGGAAATTTTATAAAAATGTATTCGACCTAATGATAACTAAAGCTCAAGGTTTAGTGATATGTGGTGGGGACTTTAATCTTAGACTGAATCCATACTGGGATGCTTCTGGTAATTCCACACATCAAAATAACACCCAAAACAGGAAGACTCGGATGCTACTAAAAGAAATGGGAATCTGTGATGTGTGGAGGGAACTCAACCCCAGTGTAAAAGACTATACATTTTACTCAACTCCACATTCATCTTACTCAAGGATTGACTATTTTTTTATGTTTAATAGAGACATTGGTAGAATAAAAACATGTAAAATAGGACTGATGGATCTCTCCGACCACAGTCCGATCTACATGGACTTAAATATCCAAAAATACACAAATAATACATTTTCTTGGAGGTTAAATTCAAATGTCCTGAAAGGACCATTGAAAGATGAATTGGAGTCAGATATTCTCAGATATTTGGAAGATAACGATAATGGAGAAGTATCCCCTTTAATACTGTGGGATGCATGTAAAGCTGTAATAAGAGGAAAGATTATTGCAAAACTGGCAACCCAAAAGAAACTAAGACTAGAAAAACTATCCACATTAGAGTCAGAACTTAGGAACCTAGAAAAAGAACACAAAGGCAACACTCATTCTACTGACTCGCTCAAGATTAAGGAAATTAAAAACCAAATAAATGAGATCTACACAATAGAAATCCAGAAGAAACTTACATTTCTGAAACAAAAATGCTATGAAGCAGGCAGTAAATCGGCAAAATTGCTAGCCTATAAATTGAGGAAACATCAAACAGAAAGAGCAATCTACAAAATCAGAGACCCAGTATCAAAGGAAATAAAATTCAGAATTCAGGATATTCTTAAAAACTTCGAGAATTACTATAAGAACTTATACTCCCAAAAAAAACATAAAAACGCATCCGAGGCATTCCTAAACACATTAAACCTTCCCCAACTTACGGAGTCACAAAATAAAACACTACTGTCAGAAATACATTCTAAAGAATTGGAAAAAGCAATTATGAAACTTAAAGCTAACAAATCCCCAGGAGCTGATGGCTATACAGCAGAGTGGTACAAAACCTTTAAACAGCAACTATCTCCTCTCCTCCTGAAAACATTTAATTATGTCCTCCACACAGGGGAAATCCCCCCCTCCTGGAGAGAAGGGGTCATTGCAGTTATACCTAAACCTGAAAAGGATAAACTAGAGTGCTCCAACTACAGACCAATCAGTGTACTAAATCAGGACTATAAGCTTTTTACCATTATCCTTGCCAAAAGGTTAGAGAATATACTGACAGACCTAATTCATTTAGACCAAACAGGTTTTATAAGACAAAGACAGACACAAGACAACATTCGACGCACTTTACACATAATTCATCATATAAAAAAATATAACTTAAATGCAGTCATATTAGGATTAGATGCTGAAAAAGCATTCGATTCGGTTGACTGGTCTTTTCTATACAGAATCTTATCCAGTTTCAATTTTCATAACAACTTCATTAGAACTATACAGGCATTATATAAAAAACCAACAGCTAAAATAAGGATTAACGGTAATTTATCATCATCTTTTGAACTGGAAAGAGGATGTCGTCAGGGCTGCCCCCTGTCTCCACTGCTCTTTGCAATCTTCATAGAACCTCTGAGCCAATGGATAAGACAAAACCAAAAAATTCAAGGTATTACACTTGGTCAGAAGGAACATAAAATAGCACTCTTTGCTGATGACATTTTAATATACCTAGGGCAGCCGGACACTTCTTTACCAGAACTAACCTCAGTTTTTTCAGAGTATGGAGATTTATCGGGGTACAAATTAAATATGCATAAAACCCAAGTTTTAACATTCAACTATGACCCAAATCATTATTCACTAAGCAAACTCAAAACTAACTGGGAGTCGGAATCTATGAAATATCTGGGGGTCAATATCCCGAAACAACTCAACAAAATTATATCACTAAACTATGATCCACTGGTGACAAAAATAAAATCTGACCTAGCAAGATGGAATATGATACCATTCTTGGGTATTGCACAAAGAATTGAAGCAGTCAAAATGAATATACTTCCACGTCTTCTATACCTTTTCCAAACAATACCGGTAGAACCTCCCAAAAAAACATGGCAGGAGCTGGACAGAAGGATCTCAAGATTCATATGGCAGGGCAAGAGACCTAGAATCAGATATAGAACCCTACAGCTAAACAAAGACAAAGGTGGGCTCGCGCTGCCAAATATCAGGGACTACTTTAAAGCCGCACAAATTAAAACTTTAGTAGAGATATGTAACCCAGTCTACTCTGCACAATGGAAGGAGATCGAATGCCAAATAACAAGTGACATCCCCCTACAGGCGATAATAGGGAACAATGTCTTACCTAAGCTTTTGAATAACACTAACCCGTGGATAGAGACCCCGCTAAAAATTTGGTTTAAGATAGTCAGAGAGAATCAAACTAAAGAGCCCTATCGACTTCTGCAATGGATCGCCTATGATCAGGACTTTACTCCTAATAAAACAGACACCAGATTTAAAAAGTGGAAGGAGAAGGGGCTGATAAAATATTACGATTTTTTTAAAGGGCAAATCTTAAGAAGTTTTGAAGATTTGAAAAAACAAGGCCTAATAAATCAAGACCTTTACAGGTTCTTCCAGCTTAGACACCACATAAACAATATACTTAAAAAGGAGGTTTTGGAAAGGGCCCAGTCAGGTGTTCTGAAGGTCTTCTTAATGGCATATAAAGGGATCCCAGGGATCAGATACATTTCTAAAATATACCAAGGTCTTCAAGACTTAAAAGGAGACAACACATCTTATATAAAAGAGAGATGGGAAAAAGAGGGGAATTTCACTTTACATCTGGAAATATGGGAAAAGCTAAATAAACAGCAATGGAAAAGTACCTCATCCCTGCAGTGGAGAGAATTTGGATGGAAAAACTTGGCAAGATTTTTCAGAACACCTGCACAAATCAAATTTACCCATAAGGGATTGAACTGTTGGCGCTTGTGTGGTGAAAAGACTGCAAATCATTTTCATGTGTTTTGGTCATGCCCAGTTATCCACCAATATTGGACCAATGTACAGACAATATTGGGGAAAATATTCAAAATTACAGTTCCCTTTTCTTTTGTAACTTTGTATTTGGGTTTACTACCGGACTCACTGGAAAGACGAGGAGAAAAATACTTATTCAATGTTTTAATATTGGCAAGCAAAAAAGCTCTAACTAAAAAATGGATGTTGAAGGACTGTCCTACACCTGAAGATTGGACTAACGTGATCCAAGACATTTACTCGATGGAAAAGTTGACATTCGCACTGAGACAGGACATGGATGGGTTCATGAACTTTTGGCAACCCTGGACCGCATATGTGTCTTCCATTAGATCTAATCTTTGACAAATACCATTTCAATAATGGTTCCGCTCTTTGTTCCAATGCTACTCAGATGCTCTTTTATCTTTATTTACTTACTTTTTCTTTTTGTTTGTTTTTTACTGGTTTGTTTGGTTTTTTTTTTGTTTTTTGTTTTGTTTTTTTTTTTTCTCTTTAATTTCACTTTTTCTTTCACTTTAAAAAAAAAAAAAAAATAAGGGGTGTTGTAAGAATTAATCTTCCAATGTTGTCAGATATCAGAAAATAAGGGAACATGTGATGAAAATGTAAACACTGCATTGCTGTAACGACCTGTATACCCTTTACAAAAACTTAAATAAAAAAAAAAAAAATAGAGTGTTGGTTATCACAAGGTTGTACTCTGAACATAGTGCAAGTAGAAGTTCTCCATTAGCATTGCACTTGCCTACTCCATGACTGCCTAGCACTCCTTTCATCAGTTGGTACACGCCTGATAGTCTCACGTAGATCACTGGAAAACTCTTCCTTCGCCTCCTCTGTGTTGGTCATTGTTGGGGCATATACAGTGATGAGTGTGGCATACATCTTCCGCTGTAGTGGGTGTCTCATAGTCATTATCCTGTCACTGATTGGCACCGGTTCCTCATCAAGCATTGCTGCTATCTCCTTTCTAATTGCAAAGCCCACTCCTGCTTCTCTCCCTTCTTGAGTTGATTTCCCACTCCAAAAGATGTGCCCATGGTCTTCCAAGCTGTCATATCCAAGCAATCTTGTTTCACTAAGTGCAGCTATGTCTACATTGTACCTGTTCATTTCCAGGGCCACAAGCACGGTCTGCCTTTCTGGGCGCTGTGATGTTGTTCTGTCCAACAGAGTGCATACATTCCATTCTGCTACACACAAGGCTGCTGTTTTCCTCTTTTTTTTTTTTTTTTTTTTTGTCTTCCTGCTCCTAACTTACTTTTCACTGCCTGTCGGAGCGTGGACAGATCAGCGCAGACCTTGTTTGCCGAGGCGACGTCCAAGCCGGTATGAATTGCTTTCTGACTGACCATTTCATGAAACTGCTTGCAAAATATTTGAGTACCGCTAGCTTTTGCTGGACTAGCAGCACATTCTTGGCAGATAAAGGTATTATCAGTGGCAAGGGCAAGCCAAGACAAACTGACTCCAGTATCTGTTGCAGTGACTGACCAGATGATAGGTTTGTTTATCTCTGCTGTTTGTGCAGTGCATGTCACAATGCACCGACTGGCACAGTCCACCACAGACCTTGGAACAGATGTGTTTATCTGCCAGGATGTCCAGTCTCACCCCGTGTAACTGGGAGTGGTCCACCACAGACCTGTGGCAGATATTGTTTTTAGTTCTGCCAGGATGCCCTGTTTCACCCTCCATGCCCTCGGAAGGGCGGGGATGCTGGTTGAGTCGCCAACGGCCCGACCCATGAGACAGGTAGTACCGGTTTTCATGGTTATCCGGTAGCAAGCAAACCAATGCCTGACCTGACAAAAAAAAAAGGGGGGGGGGGATGTAAGTCTCAGTTTAAAGCTGCCAATTTCTGACCAAAAAAGTAGAATTTTATGGGTAAAAAAGCTGCAACTTTAGACAAAAAAGGTGTAAATTACCAACTGTTTACCACCTAAAGTGCTGCAAATTTACGAACAAAAACACTGCAAATATAAGATTTGAGTAAAATGCTGCAAATTTAAGCATGTTTTTTTTTTAAACTGCAAATTCAAGAGTAAGAAAAATTCTATATTCATGAGGGAAAAGCTGCAAAATTATGAATAATAAAAAGCTGCAAATTTTCAAGTAAGGAGCTGCCTATTTCTGAGTAAAATGGCTGTAACTCTGCAGGAAAATCCTGCAATTTTATGAGAAAAATCCTCACATTTACAACAGAATGTTTCTAATTTACATGAAAAAGGATGTGATAAATTGGCGTGTGTTGGCCATTTTTAAAATGACAGCCGTGAGGAGGAACTAAACAGTGGTGTTTGGTGGTGTTAAATCCTGCAGATCTGCCCTAATCAGCAGGGAAAAGGAGAAGAAGAAGAGGAATAGGTGATCCACAGCAGCATAAATAATCCAGTTAACCCAGGAAGAGTAAACACATGACACCCCATGACAGCCAACAGATCACCCCCCCCCCCCGCCCCATGACATCAGTGGGAACAGCTGGGACAAACTTCACACCTCTGTGGATTTACATGTTCCCTTCTGAGGACAATTCAAACAGATCTGCTGCTGAGATGGAAAACAAAGGGTTAAAGGGTGACATGGCTTTAACAGCAGCACTGCCCCCCCCCCCCAAAAAAAACTGACCTGCTGGACAGGTAATGTGCCAAAAATCAGGCTGCATGGTGGCACAGTGGTTTTGCACTGTGGCAGCACAGTTTTACCCTCGGCCGGGGGATCGCGGGGATCATGAGATCGTGGGTTCGATCCCAGCCCCCGACCAACAGTGAGCTGTGTGGAGTTTGCATGTTCTCCCCGTGTTGCGTGGGTTTACTCCGGGATTTCTCCGGTTTCCTCCCACATACCAAAAACATGTAGGTTTAGGGCGCTCGCGCACGCAGCGACCAGCAGCCGGTGGCTTGTCACCAGACTGCAAACCAAATCTACCTACGGGTACAAATAAGTAACAAACAAAAAAAAGATGGCTGTATGGAAATTGGGGGTTATTTCTTTTTTGCAAATGTGTGAGGTGTGAGAAAACCTCAAATGTAAGTCCCCAGAACCCTGCCTCTAGCCCAAAGATGCTGGGATAGGCTCCAGCTCCCCCCCCCCCCGCGACCCGAAAAGGATTAAGCAGAAGGAGATTGATGGATGGATGGATGGAAGTTTGCGAGAGCGGGGCACAGCCAAAACATGTGTCCTCCTGTGACTACATCTTGGACAACTAGGGTCAATAGTGGGGAAAATCTTAGGAAGCTTATCTTTTGAATATTAGAGACGGTGAAGCACCTTGAATTGGATGAGCCTGTGATGGACACATAATGAAAAAGTGTATATGTGTGTCAGGCTCTTGTGCCACTCTCTTTCAGAAACCTTCACCCCTAAATCTCTCTCCCATTCTGCTTTTGTCTTATCCCACGATATCACAGTTAAATTTTGTATCATCACGTAGATCGTATAAATACGTTTCTTGGCACAGGGATCCAAGTCTAGAATTACATCTAATTGATTTGTCGGTATCAAGAGGGGAAAAAAGGAAACACTTATTTTTTTTTTTATTTTTTTTTACAAAACTACGGATTTGAAGCTATCTGAAAAAATGAGATCTCAGTATGTCATAATCTATTTTAACATATTAAAAGAAGAGAAGGTGTTTCCTGGAAACAAATCCTTTAACAAACTAAACTGTCTACGCCAGAGGTGAAAAGCGTCATTGAGCACTGAGGGTGTGAAAAATTGGTTATTTGCTATTGGATAAAATCCACTGGCCTGTACTAGCCCAAAGTGTCTTCTAAATTGGAGCCATATTTTTAGAAAGGATCTAACCACCGGGTTCAGCAGCTGTATGCCACGGGCATATGGCAATGGTGAGGATACAGTGAGTAGTGGGTTAGACAGGAGTTCCATCTGTATCCAACCTAAACCCTACTTATTCCTGTATGTGGAGATCCAATGTAGTAATTTCATTACATTTGCTGCCCAATAATAAAAAAATAAAATTAGGTATCCCCAGACCTCCTGCTTCCTTTGGTACCTGCAAGTATTTCTTCTTCATTCTAGGGTTAGAACTGTTCCAAATGAATGATGAGATCAGCCTGTTTAATTGTTGGAAGACTGTATTAGGTAGAAATATTGGAATCATTTGAAATACATATATAAAAGTCTAGGCACGATTGTAATTTTAACTATATTAATGCAGCCTAGTAATGAAATGGGTAAATTCAACCATTTTTTAGTATCCTGTGCTGTCCATTCAAGTAATTTTCTAAAATTATGATTATACAATCCACCCACTGCGTGAGTAATCTTGATGTCTAGGTATGTGAATGTATTCTTCTCAAGTTTAAACAGAAACCCAGAGTAGTCACCATCTGCATCGTTGATGGGAAATACCAAGCTCTTAGAGTAATTAATTTTATAGCCTGAGACATGACCAAAATTATCTAAAATGTATAGTAATTTTGGTATAGATTCCTCTGGGTTGAATATATACAGTAGTAGGTTGTCCGTGTACAATGATACCTTATGGAGTTTACCACCCCATGAGATGCCCTTCACTTCATCATCCTTTCTAATAGCAATGGCCAGCGGTTCAATCGCTAAGTTGAAGAGGTAGGGGGAAAGGCCTCAACCCTGCCTATAGCCCCTGTAGAGCCTAAAATGGTCAGAGATTGTAGTGCTCGTCCGTACTGCTGCCATGGGTGAACCATATAATATTCTAATCCAAACTAGGAATGATGGGTCAAAGCCAAATCAAGATTCAAGATTCAAAGGCTTTATTATCATTTGCCAAGTAAAGAAATGTTACATTTCCTAAGCAATGAAATTCTTACTTTGCTCTCCGAACAAATGCCAAGGTAATAGGTACAGAAAAAACAATTCTAATAAGGTCATGACACACTAACACAGTAACTCAATCCTAATACTAATGGATGCTAATAACACATAGGCCAACACAAAGCTAGGCAATTAGGACTCCTTAAGCACACCTTGATACTAAATACTAAAACTAATGAGCACTAATAACACATACTAGGCAGTTAAAGCAGTTAAAGCAGTCAGCCAAGAAGAATGAAACTGAAAATTCACTGGAAAATTCACTGGATGACTAAAAAGATAGTGGTATATTGATATCAGAGATGATGTGAACCTGGGATGGCATAAACCTATGTACAGTGTGCAAATGAGCATTGTGCAATGAGCAGTTTATAATTACAAATTACAAATTAGCACCTGGTGGTAATTTCTCTGTAACGATAGTACCAGTAGACTGTGTATGATGAATAGCAGCAGAGATGATAATTAGCAGCAGAGATTATATGGACATCAGACGGGTGAGACTATATCTACTGTACAGGTGAGCAATGTGCAAATTTAGCAGCCGGTGTGTGAGTTCCTACATGCAAAGCTGTGTTGCGGAGTTTGGGAGTTGTTATTTGTTCAGGAGTCTGATGGCAGTAGGAAAGGAGTTCTTCAGTCTAGTTGTCCTGCATTTCACACTTCTGTACCTCCAGCCTGAGGGTAGAAGTGTGAACAGTTTATGCTGGGGGTGGGTGGGGTCCCGGAGGATGGTGTCAGCTCTCCTTTGGACTCTGTGCTGGTAGATCTGTCTTGAAACCACTGCCTGGGAGCAGCTCTGCAATCCACATGGTGAGGACATCGATGGCCTCACTCACACCATCACAGACTACATCAACTTCTGTGTGGACAACACCGTACCCACCAAGACTATACGGTGTTGCTCGAACAACAAACCCTGGATCAACCCTGAGATAAAAACACTTCTGAAAGAGAAGAAGAGGATCTTCAGGTCGGGGAATGGGGAGATGCTGAAGTCCGTACAGAGGGAGCTGAGGAGGAAGATCAGAGAAGGCAAGGACAGCTTCAGGAGGAAGATGGAGGACAAGCTGCAACAGAGTGACATCAGCGGGGTCTGGAAAAACCTCAAAACCATCTCTGGGCTCCAGAATACCTCCTCCCAGGCCACAGGGGGCAGGGAGTGGGCGAACAATCTGAACCTGTTTTTTAATAGGTTTGACCAACCGCCCTCCCCCCCCGACTGCACACCAACCACTGCTGCCTCTAAAGTCATCGAAACCTGCTGTCCACACCCCACTCTTCTTCCGGTAAACTTCTTCCGGTAAACTTTTTCCGGCTATCAGAGAGAGCAGACGCATTTCTTCTCCTCTCCCTTCTCCTCCTCCCTTCACTGATCCCAGCTTGCTGTGTCCTGTCTGTGTCTCGCTCTTCTTCTGCTGCATCTCGACCCAAACGGAAAATTATGGAATTGGTGAGCTGGGCTTTAAATGCAATTGACACCACTTTTTCAAACAGAAAATCGGGCCCGGGGGAGCCCAAGTGGAGAGACTCATGGGACAATTGGAAACTCATGTGTCTGTGTGATCCGATTGAAGATGTGGAAGACATCTACCTGTTTGGCTTCATGATCACAGGATTTCTGCTGTTTGGCTTTGAAGTTTTCCTGGTGTATCGGAAATTAAAGAAGTTGGAAAGAGCTGGTCAAAATGCGGATCCAGCGAAGCTCCTTCAACAATTCGACCAGTTGGGGAGGGCACTGATAGCGGCTAATGGCGAACTGAATCGGAAGGTGGGAAACATCTCAGAGTCGCTGGGTGCTCTCCAGGGAATGATTTTAAAGCCTGGGAATAAATGTAAATTGCTGCACAGAATCGCATGAGAGGTGAAAATTCTATGCTCTAAGTGAACTGTGCTTATCAGGCCTTGATTCGGCGTCCTTGGGAGAACTCATTCCTCCAGGAGAAAAGATAAGGCAGAAGGGAGTTTTGGCTTCTCTCTAACCCAAACACTCTGATGTGCAGCAAACTGAACTCTCTATAGACAGCGGTCATCATGTGACTAGCATGGAATTTTACTATATGACATGCACTGAAGAGAGATGAACTCTTGTGGACATGCTATCTATGTTTAGAATACCATGGTCATAACATCTAGTTGTTGCTTAGGAGAGGAATTTTGTTGCCCACCAGTTACTGACACTTCACACTGCATCCACGAACATCACATGACTGACACACACACACACTGGTCTCTCTCGCTCTGTTAATGTGTGTAACTGTAACTTGTCTGCTATGTGTGCAATTAGAGGGTTTTTTTTTCTATGTGATCATAATCTTGCTCACTTGAGCTCTATTTTGATAACTATGCTTTTTTCTCTCTGCCCAATGTGTCACCCCTCCCCCTCCCCCTCTTTACCCCCCACTGTACAGGTGCCTGTCGGCTGCCGCGTCATTAGGGAGCGCTTAATATGAGCGCATCTTAATGTCAAGTAAAATTCCTCGTATGTGTAAAAGCATGCTTGGCAGTAAAGTTCATTCTCATTCTCATTCTCATTCTCCACCAACACCCCCCCACTCCCAGCACACAGCCCCCCAACCTGACCCTCACTAAGACCCAGGTGAGGACGGAGCTGAGGAAGATAAAGGCAAGGAAGGCCTCGGGACCTCAGGACCATCAGCGCAAAGCTCCTGAAGTCCTGCGCAGACCAGCTGTGTGGGATTGTGGAGCACATCTTCAACCTGAGCCTGAAGCTGGGGAGGGTACCACAGTTGTGGAAAACATCTTGTGTGGTGCCTTTACCAAAGACTTCCCACCCCAAAGACCTGAACAGCTATAGACCAGTGGCCCTGACGTCTCACATGATGAAGACCCTGGAGAGACTGCTCCTTGCTCACCTCCGCCCCCTGGTGGGACCAGTGATGGATCCACTCCAATTCGCCTACCAGCATGGCATTGGGGTGGAGGATGCAGTGATCTTCCTCCTTCACCGTTCCCTGTCCCACCTGGAGAAGCCCGGGAATGCGGTGAGGATCATGTTCTTTGACTTCTCCAGTGCTTTCAATACCATCCAACCGATGATCCTGAAGGACAAGCTGAACAATAAACTAGACTGGTCACACAATACCGACGCACTCTACAAGAAGGGACAGCACAGGCTGTTCCTACTGAGGAGGCTCAGGTCTTTTGGTGTACAAGGGGTCCTCTTGAAGACATTCTATGACACGGTGGTGGCATCACCCATCACTTTTGGAGTGGTCTGCTGGGGCAACGGCATTACAGAAGCCGATAGGAAGAGACTGAACAAACTAATCAAGAAAGCTAGCTCTGTCCTGGGGCAACGCCTTGACCCAGTGGAGGAGATAGGAGAGAGAAGGATGGTGGCTAAACTGTCATCTCTGCTGGAATCCGAGTCCCACCCTATGCAGGACATACTGAATGCACTGAGGAGCTCATTTAACAGTAGACTACATCATCCTAGATGAGTGACCGAGAGGTTTCGCAGGTCCTTCCTACCTACGGTTGTCAGACTGTATAACCTAAGCAGGGCTGCTTGTAGAGATAGCAAAAAAACCGTGACGACCTAATAGTATTGAATGCAAAAGACGCAACAGACTTACACAAATGGTCCCCTCCAGTATACAACTAGGACAATATCAGTCGCTATGGAGGGTGACAATATGTATGAGTACATATTCATACCATGTAGGGTAACTAAATAGACGGTTATGCTGTTTAGTCCATCTAGCTACAATGCTCCGCACTGTGTATATATATTTATATATTTATGTGTACATACACTACCATTCAAAAGTTTGGGGTCACTTAGAAATTTCCTTATTTTTGAAAAAAAAGCACTTTTTTTCAATGAAGATAACTTTAAACTAATCAGAAATACACTCTATACATTGCTAATGTGGTAAATGACTATTCTAGCTGCAAACGTCTGTTTTTTGGTGCAATATCTACATAGGTGTATAGAGGCCCATTTCCAGCAACTATCACTCCAGTGTTCTAATGGTACAATGTGTTTGCTCATTGCGTCAGAAGGCTAATGGATGATTAGAAAACCCTTGTGCAATCATGTTAGGTCTGCAATGCGGTAATTGCTGCAAATGGAGGATTCTTTGACGCAAACAAAGTTTGAAGGAAAAAATTATTATTTCAAATACAAATCATTATTTCTAACCTTGTCAATGTCTTGACTATATTTTCTATTCATTTTACAACTCATGGTGGTAAATAAGTGTGACTTTTCATGGAAAACACAAAATAATTGTCTGGGTGACCCCAAACTTTTGAACGGTAGTGTATGTATGTTCACTGTTCTTATTTTCTTATCTTCTAAATTATTGCTCTGAGTGTTGCTATCCCTTTGCTGTTGCAATCCTGGAATTTCCCCATTGTGGGACTAATAAAGGCTTATCTTATCTTATCTTATCTTATCTTATCTTAGATGATCTGCAGAGAGGGGAGTGGAGTCCTGATGATCTGTGCTGCCATACCACACAGTGATGCAGTTGGTCAGGATCCTCTCGATGATGCAGCTGTAGAAATTGTTGAGAATCCTGGAGGACATGCCAAACTTCTTCAGCCTCCACAGAAAGTACAGTTGCTCTTGAGCTCTCTTAACCAGCTCTGTTGTGTTGTGTGTCCACTTCAGGTCCTCGCTGATGTGGATGCTCAGGTATTTAAAGCTGGTCACCCTCTCCACCTCAAGCTTCCGGATGAACAGCGACCGATGGGGTCTCCTCCTCCCTTTCCTCATGTCCACTATCATCTCCTTTGTCTTGTCCGTGTTGAGGGTGAGGTTGTTGTCCTCACACCATGACACCAGGCTGGCCACCTCCCTCCTGTAGGATGCTTTGTCATCGCCAGTGATGCGTTCTATCACTGCTGTGTCATCTGCAAAATTTAGGATGATATTGTCCTTGTGGGAGGCAACACAGTCATGGGTGAAGAGGCTGTAGAGGATGGGGCTGAGAATACAACCCTGTGGGACACCTGTGTTCGTGATGATGCTGGCTGAGGTCCTGTTACCCATACTGACAGACTGGGGCCTGCCAGTTAGAAAGTCCAGTAGCCAGTCACAGAGGGTGGGGTGCAGGCCAAGTGAAGACAGTTTGTCGGTGAGTTTGTGGGGGATGACTGTGTTGAAGGCGGAGCTATAGTCGACAAAGAGTATCCTAATGTAGGAGTCGTTATCTTCCAGGTGGGAGAGAGAATAATGGAGTGCATCTGAGGTGGACCTGTTGGGCTGGCTGGCGTACTGCAGGGGGTCCAGGGTGCCCGGTATGCTGTCCTGAATGAGGGGCAGCACCACTCTGTCGAAGCACTTCATGATGATTGGAGTGAGTACTACAAGTCTGTAATCATTCAGACAGGTCGGCGGGAGGGACATGATGGTTGTCATTTTGAAGGAGGAGGGAACTATGTTCTGGTTGAGGGAGAGGTTGAAGATTTATGTGACAACGTCGGTCAGCTCAGCAGCGCATGCTCTGAGAGCCCGTCCAGGTATGTTGTCTGGTTCTTCTGCCTTACGGGGGTTGATATTCCTCAGTGCTTTGTCTACCTGGCCTGATAAGACTCTTAGTGGGGGGGGGGGTGCGTGAGTGTGTGTCTCTTCTCTGTACAGTAGCTGGTGGTCTCAAAGTGGGTGTAAAAGATGTTGAGATCATTTGGCAGGCTGTCTGTGGAGCTAGTGGTACTGCTGTTGGTCCTCTTGTAGTCTGTGATATGTTGCAGGCCTTGCCACATGCGCCCCGGGTCAGGAGTGGAGCAGAGGCTGTCCATCTTTTCTCTGTACTGCTTCTTGGCTGTTGTTATAGCCTTTCTCAGTCCATACTTTGCATCTTTGTACTCAACCTCACAGCCTGATTTAAATGCATGAGAGCAAGCACTCAGCATCTGACGTGCCTGACTGTTGATCCAGGGCTTCTGGTTGGGGAACGGCCTGAATTGTATGGTGGGTACGATGGTATCAACGCACGTGCTGATGTACCTAGTCACATATTCAGCGTAATCCTGTATGTTTTCAGAAGAGTCCTCTCGGGTGGCTGCAGCCTTAAACGCATCCCGGTCTGTGCAGGCAAAACAGTCTTGTAAGGTGCATTTAGTCTCTGGAGTCCAGCGCTTAATTTGCTTTGAGACTAGAAAAAGCGCTATATGAATACAAGTCCTTATCCCTTATCCTTAGTAGCAGGGTTTGTTTGTTTCAGCTTTTGTCTGTAGGCTGGGTACATAAACAATGAGATGTGATCTGACTGTCCGAAGTGGGGGCGGGGTGCCGCTCTGCAGGTGCCATGTATATTGGAATAAACATAATCCAATGTGCTTTTATCGCGGGTGGGAATGTCCACATGCTCGTAATATTTGGGGAGTACAGTCCATAAATTGCACTGGTTAAATTCGCCAGCAACAATAAAAACAGCATCAAGATGTTTCGTCTCTACTGCGCTGATGACATCATGGAGTTTGTTTTGCACTACTGTGTAGTTGCTCTGTGGACAAATGTATACAGTGGCCAAAAACACAGCAGTAAATTCCCTCGGTCAGTAATAGGGATGGCATTTCAGCAGTAAAACCTCCACATTGGGCGAGCAGTGCTTGTAAACGGTTTGTACATCTCCACACCACAAGTGGTTTACAAATACCGCCCCCCCCTTGTCTTACCAGAGTCTCCTGTTCTGTCTGCTGTGTGTGTTGAGTGGGTCTGTAGCTGAATAGCGCTCTCCAGGACTCTATCTGAAAGCCAGGTCTCGCAGAAAATTAGGGCACAGCACTCTCTTGTCTCCCGCTGGTCTTCAATCCTTGCTCTTAGTTCGTCTAGCTTATTTTCCAAAGACCGAGCGTTTGCAGTTAAGAGACTGGGTAGTGGTGGCCGACTGGAGTGAGCCTTTAGCTTAGCATGTGGCCCTCCTCTCTTGCCTCGACTTTGGCGCCTTCGGCCCCTCCTCCAACACACTCTCTTGGGGTCAGCATGCTCATTCGGGCTCGGTGCTTCGGGGCCTTCCTGAGGATGGTGATGGTCGCTCCGGGAGCGGACAATGCATTGCAGATCGGGTGGTATAAAGCCAGTAAATTCTGTGTGACTGCTTGACTTGGCAGTATCCGTAGTGTCTGTCGGTCATATGTTAGCAGTGCATGACCTCCATACACTGTAGAAAGAACAGCAACAATGCAAAAAGGAGAAAAGTCGGCATTCGAGAGCGGAACGAGCAAAGACGGTCGCCAACGGTGGGCGCCATCTTGGTTTTTTTTTTTTTTCAAATCTTTCTAAAACAGCAAATTGCCACTCCATGCGGTCAAACGCCTTTTCAGCATCTAATGAAATCACTACTTCTGACTCTTCTGTCGGGTGTGGTATATACAGTATATTCAAAAGGTGGTGCTTGTAAAAGGATTGCCGACTGGGTAGAAAACCAGTTTGGTCATTATTCACAATCGATTATATAACTGTCTCAACTGCAGACCCTTCACCTGTTGTCTCCATCGTAACCTCCGTAGCTTGTCGAGCGAGGATATGGAAACCGTCCCGAGTGGCAAAAATTTTTGTAAGGATTTTGTAATCACAATTTAGCAAGCTTGTCAGGTGATATGAATCGCACAGTGAGGGATCTTTATCTTTTTTAAGCAAAACCGATATACAGTATCTCACAAAAGTGAGTACCCCCTCACATTTTTGTAAATATTTTATTATATCTTTTCATGGAACAACACTGAGGATATGACACTTTGATGCAATGTAAAGTAGTCAGTGTACAGCTTGTATAACAGTAAATTTGCTGTCCCCTCAAAATAACTCAACACACAGCCATTAATGTCTAAACTGCTGGCAACAAAAGTGAGTACACCCCTAAATGAAAATGTCCAAATTGTGCCCAGAGTGTCAATATTTTGTGTGGCCACCATTATTTTCCAGCACAGTCTTAAAGGTCTGATGACACATTTTTGACCTTTTTTAGCATGTTCTGTAAACCCAAAAGTCATTGTCAATGATCAGTATAATATTTACAACCACGCCTGCATAAACTAGTTATCATCAAAAAACAGCAGCCGCTGACTGGACTGTGGAGCTGCCCACCGAATTAAGGGCGGCACCCCCATGACATAATCGCAGGAACGGACTCTGGTGTTGTTGACTGGAATGACAGCAGCTTTGTGGCTCACAGTTTCTCTGGTTTCTTGTTTTAATTTTACGGCTATGCCTTCACGTTGTGTCGCAGGCTTACATAAAGCATGTGATGTGTGAAAGACCACATCACACGCTTCAGCTCCAACTGTCTGAGCCTACTCTCCTCTGCGCTTTTATGCAGGAGAGGGCGAGGAGAGGAAGGATTAATGGATTTACGTGCAGCTTTGACTTACTTTCTCTGATCGCACACCTGTCCGGGCACATCCCCTCTGTCATTATCAACAGGTGATTCAAACTCCCGCTGATCATATTTCCTGGTCCTCGCCCAGGTGCTTGTCATCACACCATCACCAGCGGCAAACAGCTGCCAAAATGTACATGCACTGCTGGTCAATATTATTGTCATCTGTGCTGTTAATCTGCCAGTATTTTCAGCACTCTCACGATGTGTTAGCCACTCCACACAGCCGTGGTTCTCGTGCGTCCTTGAAGTGATCTCGGCTGTGGTGCGCAACCATGGTTAATATGTCTCCTTTCCGTGTTCGCTGAGCGATGTTGGCCCCGAACACCTACTGTTTGTGTTTCTGTATATAATTTGTAAGTCTTCACCTTTTTGGGAATTGTCTGTCGTTATATATTAAATGTGCTGTGGTGAATCCTGCGCATCCTCGTTATTTCATGCACCCTCTCCCTGCCCTGCGTAAGAGTGCATGGAGAGGGATGATTTACGCATAAATAACGAGGATTAACGCGAGGATTTAAGCATAGGACTCATCACAGCACATTTAATATAGAACGACAGACAATTCCCAATAAGGTGAAGACTTACAAATAATATACAGAAACACAAACATTAGGTGTTCGGGGCCGACATCGCTCAGCGAACATGGAGAGGAGACGTATTAACCCCGGTTGCGCACCAGAGCCGACATCGCTACAAGGGGCGCAACAGAACCACGGCTGTGTGGAGTGATTAACACATCGTGATAGTGTTGGCAATATTGGCTGTCTGACAACATGGCAGATGATGCACACAAAACATGAACAGCTGACTGTCACTGAGTCTGACTCGCTAGGCCCGCTTGGCACGGCTCAAACCTATACGGTTTGATGCCCCCAGATTCTTCATTGTCATCCCATTCTTCAGAACTATAATCGTCTGAAGACTGGACAACATAAACCAATTCCAGACTACATGTGCTGGAACCATGCTCGATGTTTTCAACTGCTTCCATCCTGTGTGTACAAAGGGCAGCCAAGTGCTGTGTTCCGTCGATGACGTTACAACATAGCCGGGGGAGTTTCCAGCCACTGACGCAATGGGTGACATGGCGCTCATGAAAATGTCGGATATTCGCATGAAAAAAAGTCTGTTTCACTTAGAACTGCACAGACAAACCAATTTTGTCATATTGTATTATGTGTTGAAAAATTAGAGGAAGTTATGAACTTATCATCAGACCTTTAACTCTCTTGGGTATGGAGTTCACTAGAGCTTCACAGGTTGCCACTGGAATCCTATTCCACTCCTCCATGATGACATCACGGAGCTGGTGGATGTTAGAGACCTTGTGCTCCTCCACCTTCCGTTTGAGGATGCCCCACAGATGCTCAATAGGGTTTAGGTCTGGAGGTATGCTTGGCCAGTCCATCACCTTTACCCTCAGTTTCTGACAAGGTAGTGGTCATCTTGGAAGTGTGTTTGGGGTTGTTATCATGTTGGAATACTGCCCTGCAGCCCAGTTTCCAGAGGGAGGGAATCATGCTCTGCTTCAGTATGTAACAGTACATGTTGGCATTCATGGTTCCCTCAATGAACTGTAGCTCCCCAGTGCCGGCAGCACTCATGCAGCCCCAAACCATGAAACTCCCACCACCATGCTCGATTATAGGCAAGACACACTTGTCTTTGTACTCCTCACCTCGTTGTCGCCACACACACTTGACACCATTTGAACAAAATAAGTTTATCTTGGTCTCATCAGGCCACAGGACATGGTTCCAGTAACCCATGTCCTTAGTCTGCTTGTCTTCAGCAAACTGTTTGCGGGCTTTCTTGTGCATCATCTTTAAAGGGGGCTTCCTTCTGGGACGACAGCCATGCAGACCAATTTGATGCAGTGTGCAGTGTATGGTCTGAGCACTGACAGGCTGACCTCCCACCCCTTCAACCTCTGCAGCAATGCTGACAGCATTCGTACATCTGTTTTCAAAAGACAACTTGTGGATATGACACTGAGCACGTGCATTCAACTTCTTTGGTCGACCTTGGCGAGGCCTGTTCTGAGTGGAACCTGTCCTGTTAAACCGCTGTATGGTCTTGGCCACCGTGCTGCAGCTCAGTTTCAGGGTACTGACAATCTTCTTATAGCCTAGGCCATCTTTATGTTGAGCAACAATTCTTTTTTACAGATCCTCAGAGTTCTTTGCCATGAGGTGCCATGTTGAACTTCTTGTGACCAGTATGAGAGAGTGTGACAGCAATAACACCAAATTTAACACACCTGCTCCCCATTCACACCTGAGACCTTGTAACACTAATGAGTCACACGACACCGGGGAGGGAAAAAGGCTAATTGGACACAATTTGGACATTTTCACTTAGGGATGTACTCACTTTTGTTGCCAGCGGTTTAGACATTAATGGCTGTGTGCTGAGTTATTTTCAAGGGACAGCAAATTTACACTGTTGTACAAGCTGTACACTGACTACTTTACATTGTATCAAAGTGTCATATCTTCAGTATTGTCCCATGAAAAGATAGAATAAAATATTTACAAAAATATGAGGGGTGTATTCACTTTTGTGAGATACTGTAATTGCCTGTGTCATGGTCTTGGGTAGTTTCTGTTTGAGAAAGATGTCTTTATATACAGTAATTGTTTAAGTATTGGGGCCAATTTAGGTGCAAATTCTTTATAAAATTCAATAGCAAAACCATGAGGGCCTGGGGCTTTGTTGCTCAGCATAGATCTTATTGCTTGTAATATTTCTACTGTCGATATTTCTCTGCCCATTTGTGTGCGGTCGTCTGGTGCAATTTTTGGGATAGTCAGGCCGTTTAAGAATTTGGAAACACGTGAGAGATCACTGGGTAGTTCAGAAGAGTAAAGACTTGTATAAAATTGTTTGAACTGGTCATTTATATCATCCAGGATGGTGGTTTCTACTCCTAATGACGTACAAATTTTGGGAATGGTACTGGCGGCTGCAGATTGTCTGATCTGATGAGCCAATAATTTCCCCGCTTTCTCTCAATGCTCATAGAAGGTTTGTTGAGATTTGAAAAACAATCACTCTGCCCCCCATGAATTTTTGAATAGGGCAGAGAGAGACTCTAAAATTGCCTCCCTCCACAGGAGCTGGGCTGAGCACTGCTCTCCATTTCCACACCGCAAAAACACTGGTGCTCTAGTACAAAGCTGGCCTAGGGTCCCAGTACCATTGATGTCATGAGCCAGGAAGTGAACCATCCTACAGGAGTAACCAACTATGTCACAATGTGACATCTAGAGACAATGACCAGGAATCAGCATGTAGTGATTTGAGAGTGAGAAAACCAGTAAACCCCATACTGTCCACATTAACTGCAGCCTGTTCTTGCCATTTATACAAGTTCCAATCTAAGCTGCCTTGGTGAGAAATCAGACTTCCCATCCAGCATGTCCTTGTGGGCCCCAGCAAAGATGAAATCTGGGCTGTCTTATGGGTCCTACGTGGGTTTGTCCATGGGTTCCATGTTGGCGCTATCTGTGTTTGCCAACATGGAGTTTACTTGTTGTACAGGTGAGCAAGTGTCTTCTAATAAATATGCTATTTTTTTGTAGATTTGTGACTTTTTCCCCTATCCATCCATTTTCTATCGCTTTTCTGGAGGTCCGGGTCACGGAGGCAGCAGCTCAAGCAGAGAAGTCCAGACTTCTCTCTCCCTGGCCACTTGTTCCAGCTCTTCAGAGAGGATACCAAGACGCTCCCAGACCAGCTAGGAGACATAGTCTCTCCAGCGTGTCCTGGGTCTGCCCTGGGGTCGTCCACCCTCGGGACTCGGCCACTGAAGAGTTTTTTAACCACCTCGGAGACCTCAATCCCTGTGATGGGCGAGCTGTCTCCCTGATCCTTAAGCCCTGCTTCCTCTGTAGAAGGCGGGTCAGTGGGATTGAGGAGATCTTCAAGGTATTCCTTCCACCGCCCAACGATGTCCCCAGTCGAAGTCAGCAGCGCCCCATCCGCACCATACACAGTGTGGACAGGGAGCTGCTTCCCCCTCCTGAGTCACCGGACAGTTTGCCAGAATCTCTTTGAGGCAGACTGAAAGTCTTGTTCTATGGCCTCACCGAACTCCTCCCACACCTGAGTTTTTGCTTTAGCAACCACTCGAGCTATGCTTTGCTTTGCCTGCCAGTAAATGTCAGCTGCTTCAGGAGTCTCTCAAGCTAACCAAGCTCAATAGGATTCCTTCTTCAGCTTGATGGCCCCGCTCAACACTGGTGCCCACCACTTGGTTTGGGAGTTGCCACCTCGAGCTGCATCAACAACCTTGCGGCCACAGCTCTGGGCAGCTGCTTCGACAATGGAGGTGGAGAACATGGCCCATTCAGACTCCATGTCCCCAGGCTCCCTCGGACCGTGGTCCAAGTTCTTCTGGAGGTGGGAGTAGAAGACATCCTGGACAGGGGCCTCAGGAGGACGTTCCCCACACACCCTCACTATATGTTTAGGTCTGCTGGGTCTGAGTGGCGTCTGCCCCTGCCATCGGACCTAACTCACCTCCAGGTGGTGATCAGTTGACAGCTCTGCATCTCTCTTTACCTGAGTGTGTAAGACATGTGGTCACAGGTCTGATGACACGATAACAAAATTGATCACCAACCTGCGATGCAGGGTGTCCTGGTGCCAGGTGCACATATGGACACCCTTATGCTTGAACATGGTGTTCATTATGGACAAACTGTAGTTAGCACAGAAGTCCAATAACTGAACACCACTCTGGTTCAGGTCGAGCAGGCCGTTCCTCCCAATCACGCCCTCCAGGTTTCACTGTCATTGCCCACGTGTGCATTGAAGTTTCCCAGTAGGACAATGGAGTCTCCAAAAAGAGCGCTCTCCAGCACCCCAGACAGAGATTCCAAAAAGGGTGGGTACTCTGAACCGTCATTTGGTGCATAGGCACAAATGATGGCCAGGACCCATCTCCCAACTCAAAGGCAGAGGGAAACTACCTTTTTGTTCACCAGGGAGAGCTCCAATGTCGAGGAAGCAAGGCGGGGAATACAAGAATACCCACCCCTCCCCATCGCCTCTCACCTGGGCCAACTCTAGAGTAGGCCAAGCTCCAGCCCCTCTCCAGGAGACTGGCTCCAGAAGTGGAGCTGTGTGTTGCAGTGAGCCCAACTATGTCTAGCCGGCATCTCTCATCGTCATGCACCAGCTCAGCCTCCTTCCCCACCAGACAGGTGATGTTCCACGTCCCAAAAGCCAGTTTCAAAAGCTGGGGATCAGACACTGAATCTTTGATTTTTTATTTATAATTTTTCACCTATTTTGATAAATATTTCTTGAAAATTTGAATAAATTGCAACTTTATTTTTACTGTAAACATGCAACTTTTTCTTATAAATTTCTTGCTTTTTCTTGTAAAATTGTGACTTTTTTCTTGCATATTCGCTAACTTTTTCTTGTAATTTTGGAACTTTCTCAGAAATTTGACACTTTTTTACTGCAATCTTGCAACTTTTTCTCAATTCGTTACTTTTTTCCTTGAAAAGTTACTATTTTCTTGTAAATTTGTGAGTTTTTCCCATACAGTAAATTTGCAACATGTTTCTTATATATTTAGAACTTTGTCAAAAATATTCAACTTTTTTTTACTGTAAAGTTACAGCTTTTCCCCATAAATTTAGGATTTTTTTCTCATAAATTTTCAATTTATTTCCTCATATAGTTGTTACATTTTTGTAAAGTTGCAACATTTTCTAACTTTTTACTCATAAATTTGTGACTTTTTTTCTTGTAAATTTGCTAAATTTTGTCTTGTAAGTTTGTAACTCCAAGTAATTTTAGGATTTTTGTTTTTGTAAATTTGCAATTTTTTTCTCCTAAATTTTCACTTTGAGAAATTTGCAACTTTTTTTTTTAGTATATTTGTGACTTTTTCCTCATAAATTTATTAATTTTTCTGGTAAATTTGTCACGTTTTTCGGTTATAAATTTTCACTTTTTTTCTCTCAGATAAATTCCATGTGGACAAACCCACATGGGACCCATGAGACAGCCCAGATTTAACATTTGGTTGGGCCCACATTTGGAGAGTGGGCTGGACAGGAAACAGAACCTTTAAAAGATGACCATTTGGAAAGAAATTCAAAACATTTTTCCTTTCTGCTTAAACATTTTGCTATGGATTTTTTTTTTTATTGTCCGTTCATTCTGTCTCCTGTAATCATAAATGAAATTACACAGTACTTTTCCCATGAGAAAGCAAGGATCCAATACAGCCATGACCACTGCAACAGAATATTTAGATGTAGCTGTGAGAGACTGCTGACTCAGCGTTCTCAAAACAGCACTTGTCTGTCTGGTCTACTATATTGTAGCATCATCTCACTTTGGCTCAGCAATAATTATTCTTCTGCTTAAAGACATTTTTGTTTCACCCAGGAGTAAGACAAAGAAATGGATTTTCTTCCCCAGGCCACAGCTGAAATCCCATTCCTTTGTTAAAAACCAGCCTAAGGAATTTCCCCAATGTCCGGCTTTGCTTTTATTGCCCCCATAAAACATGCAACAGACCTGGCCACACAGACCCACAACTCAGCTAATTTCCTTAAACTCTGGGACAGGCTGGATTTAACCAGTGAACTTTAAAGGCCAAATGTCACGTAACAGGGTACTTTAAATATCTTGAAACTAGATATAAAAGGGAACCGATCCGTTCGGGTCTTGGTGCATATGCTTCAGTAACAACGGAATATTCGTTAATTTAAAACTGCCGCGCTTGGCCTGACACGGCCCCTGGAATCGCCTGGGGAAGAAGGTGGAAGTGACGAAATCGATTGTACCCTAGTTTGATGCTTGGGGTATTTCAATTGATTGTTTATATGGAGACTGGAAGGTTGAAGTGAGCAACAAGAAAGAAAAAATTGGATATTTCACCCATACCTTAAAACGGGACTATCAGGGACAGCTGGGTAATAAGGGACACTTCTCTGGGAAATGTTTTCATACCTGTCAAGTGAGACGTTTTCGCCGTACTTCAACACCGTAAAAAGTGGCTATAAGGGACGGCGGAGCAACAAGGGACACCTCTCTGGGAAATGCCCCAAATGCAACTCGTGTTGTTATTGTCAAATATTTTAAGGATTCATGGATATTTGACAATAACAACACAACTCAGCGTCCGGCGCAAAATAAAAAAAAAAAGCAGAATTCTGTATTTGTAAGGCGATCTCTCTCTGTTCCACAACCGCTGCACAGCTGAACGTGTTAAACCATTGTCCTAATGACTTCTCATTGTAGTGAGAATAGTTCACGCTGAGCGATCAGCCCGCCCCGACAATCTGACTATTGACTGACTCCACACTTCTCATTGTAGTGATAATAGCTCAGGCTGAGCCATCTGCCAGCACCAGCTGTGGGGGATCACACACAGGACGTGCTCCGCAACACACTCAATTTTTTTTCCCGTATATTTTTCTTTTGGGCATACAGAAATGGCAATACGCCCGTTTTTGCTAAAATTGCATTTTCCCCGTATTTTCCTTAAAATATTTGACAATAACAACACGAACTACATTTAAAACATTTCCCAGAAAAGTGTCCCCCACCACTCCGTCGTCCCCCACAGCCGCGCTTGGCACCAAAATACGTCGAAAACGTCTCACTTGACAGGTATGCGCCTCCATTTTCATATTGATCTGGTCAATTTCTTGACAGCAGCGGCTCTCCTCCACTGTAATAATAATGGCTTCCAAAAAATAATATTTATGGGGCGCCCTCGACAGACCCCCTTCGGCTTCGCAATTCTGGAGGCAATTAATGTCCAGTTCAATGACATTTTCCACTGGTTCTGCTCTCTGGTCATCGTTGGAACTGTTGTCATCAGACAAAGCATCTGATTCCGTCTCGGACGGCTCGAACCTGTAAGGTTCAATGCCTCTGTCACTGTCTGAACCACTGACAAAAAAAAAAGACAAAAAAAAAAGACAAAACTAAACTAATTTGTTCACAATCGCTGTCACTTTCCGTCATGATTGTCCAATGTTGATAAGTGTGAATGTGGATAGGCAGGGCAGCCAGGGTACAACTGGTGATGTCAAAAACATGGGCGTGGTCTGGACTGGCTGTCACAAGCCAGCAAGCAAGGTGGGGCCTTCACCTGGTGTATTTTGTGCAATTATGTAAATACAGGTGGGTGATATGGTCTCCGGTATGAATATTTGGTTTAAGCTATGTGTATTTTATCTAAATTCATTGTTATTTAGAAAAAAAAATTACGTGACATTTGGCCTTTAAAGTACATTATTACAAACTCAGTTCTAAACCTTCTTCTTTTCAGGACTATGAAAAGCAAATGGACTCTGATGTTTTTAATGTGGAAAATCAATAATATGTGTGAAATGCATTAATCTGTGATTTTATATATATATATATATATATAAAATCACAGATATATATCATATTTATATATATATATACAGTATATATATATATATATATATATATATATATATATATATATATATATATATATATATATATACACGTATATATATATATATATATACTGTATATGCATGTTAATGTTTAAATGAATGTTTATTCCTGCATGTTGATTTAGAAGCACTGCTTATAAGATACACTAAGGTTAGTTTAGTTATACATAAGTGTGTATATTCCAATTTATCAGAAATTTGCCTCTAAAACCATGTGACTCCAGCAGCCAATCTCTGCATGACAACAATTCTTCATCCCATTGGTCCCTTGTAGACTGTTTGTTATTGGACTAAAGGTTCATCGGGCCTCCCACGAAGGACTCTCATTGGCTGAGATCCCGGAAGCCCGCGAAGCTCAACAGAACTTATATAAAGGAGAGGGACCCCTGCTTCAGCCTCTTTTTTTTTTCTCTTTTTCGGCTTTCTCTTCTCCTCTGATTCATCTCTTTGGATGTCCGTCTATCTCTATTGTCCATGGTCTACACACAGCAAGGAAGAACAAAGGAGGAACAAAGACTCCGACCACGTGTCACTTTTCTGAACACAGAGCAGATAACTCGTAATTTGTTTATGTAACTTTGAATTTTAATGTCTTTTCTTAAACTCCAAATTTATTCATCACTTTTTCTTTGTTAAACTTTCTGTAAAATCACCGTTTGTTTAATTTTAATGTAAACTTTAATCTTGACTTTATTTTTATATATTTTCTTGACCAAGCACCCACCAGAAGCTACTATTTTTATCTAAAGTCCGAAGCTTTTTAATTTGAGATCGGATTAGATATCCTTAATTAATTATTATTGAAGACCTCTGCAGCCGCTTGTCTACCAGGAAGAAAACACAGCTCCCACATCACGCGCAGGCTGAGGAATCAGCGCGCTTCTGCAGGATTTCAACCATCGAGATCCAACTTACGATTTCATAAATATCATTCATCGTCAAGAGAATATTTGCGGGACAAATATTCTGGGCTTTGCCCGTGAACAACACTTCAAAACTTCATGAGGACGACGACAGAACCATCATCAAACGAGGATCACGTGAGCTGCAAAACTTTAATTCATCTGCTGAATTAAACGTCTGCGGTTCGGTAATAATTTGTGTATCTAATCAGATGCAAATTAAGAAGCCCTTAACATAACTCTTCTTTTCAGTAAAATTCCGTTTTTATTTTCTTAAGATTAATCCAGGACTTTTTCATATAATTAGTAAACTTTCTCCATAAATTTGCGTTGTTTCCATAATCTGTTAACTCAAACTGATAGAGATTCATTTCTCAGTTTAACTCGGGTTCCGAAAATATTGACATTGTTAAGCTATCATTTACAAGATTGATTTTAGGATTAATGGAATTACTGCAATGTCTGTTAATCATTTCGTTTAATAAATATGTGAAAATGAGAAGTTGTTGAGAATTTATTTCATTCTGAGTCTGTTCAAGTACAGGTATCGAATTCACAGAAAATTTTTGAGACTGATTATTGATTAATTTATTGAGTGATTAAACAGGTATAAAGTGAAATTAAAGATTAAATTGCTTCTTAGAGATAGAAGCTGGTGCCCCCTACGAGTGTTATTGACTTTTCTGATGTATATGAAACGAGATTTGATCTCAGATTCCAATACATCAATAGAAATTAAATAATTCATACCTGATCATATTATTATTTATTAATAATTCTATTTTACGCTACAATATTAAAACTCTGCTCTGTTCTGAGACTTGGAAAATTTTCCACTGCACTGCCTGCCTGCGTGCAGTGCTGCATGACATTTTTCCTTCTTGGCCAAGATGTAAATAAATACCCAAAAAAAGGCATCTCTGACTCCGAACTTTATTTATTCACCAGATCAACAAGGGGCATTTATTAATATAAAGAAAATCCATGACAATTTCTTCAGAAAAAATGTGATAGACTCACATCTTCATTGCGAACTCCAAATAGGGTGTTGTGGTTTCCAGGGTAACCAACAAATCTAAACAAGATGAGATGAGAAACACATTTCTAAAGACAATTACATAAAAAATACTTCACCTCCAAAACTTTGCATTACTTCAAAGTTTTACATATAAATACAATTTTAAGAAGGTTAAAATCACCGACTTCCCTGTCATACAGGAAAAAAAAATTACATTTATGAAAAAAGTTGCAAATTTGAGAAAAAAAATATGAGAAAATTTTAAAGAAAAAGTGGCAACTCTACAAGGAAAAAAAAATATTACTGGAAAAGTTGCAAATTAACAAGAAAAAATGTACAAATTTTTGAGAAAATGTCACAAATCTATGAGAAAAAAGTTGCAAACTTATGAGAAAAATTCACAAATTTAGGAAAAAATAGCAAATTTATGAGGAAAAAGTCACAAATTTATGAGGAAAAAGATGACAATTTATGAGAAAAAAATACTAAAATTTTTGAGAAAAAAGTTGCAAATTGATGGGCAAATTTGTAAGAAAATTTTCAAAATAAAATTGAAAAAAGTTGCCAATCTACAAGAAAAAAAGTTTTAAAAATTACTGGAAAAAATGTGCAAATTTATGAAAAAAAAGATGGTTAAAATCACTGACTTTAAAAAATAATCAACATAGAAGTGAAACATTTCTTCAGCTGTCAAGCCTTTGAAACTGGTTTCCTTGGGAAACTCACCTGCCTTTGAAGAAGGCGATGTAAACTGGAGATGAGTAGAAGTTGACAAACTGGAAGATGAAAACTTTGAGGGTAAACATGTCTTCGTATTTAGTCTGCGTGCGGTGCATCTCTAAATCACACCCAAAAAAGAAACACCTAGTGACTATAACAATTATATATAATAAAAAATGTTTTTATTATTTTTTTATTTATTTGATAAATGTAATAAAGTGGATGGCAGCTCACCCCAGCGGGTTAGTACGTGAGCCAATAAGATGTAGAGCCTGGACAATAGTAGGATGACTATAAGGTTCAACACGGACCCTGACAGACTAGCTATCCTCCCAGCCTGAACACACACACACACACACACACACACACACACACACACACACACAGATAATAATAGGTTATAAGTGGTGTCCCTCAGGGAAGTATCCTGGGACCTCTGTTTTTATGATTAAACACAAGCTGTATACTCACAGAGAAGCTGAAGAAGCCGTAGCCTGACTTGTAGATGATGATGCTGAGCATGGTGCGATACAAAATGATGGCGGTGAGAATCATTAAAACCACTGTGACCTGTGAGCATAATTCAACAACATATTTAATCTCTGTCAATGTAGTTTCTGCTTTGAGGTCATCCAAAATCTATAGAATTAGACACTTTTAGTTACACATTATATTTCAAGGGCAAAGTTCAGAAAACTTGCCATGATGATGATGATTATGCAGCCTGTCAAAGTCCGGTTCAATCGCTTCTTTTCAGGAAAATAAGGCTCTTCTGATCCAGTCACTGGGTTCCTCATGGTCATCGGTGCCATGGCAGTGAACTCTGGACGAGGTCGCTCCTGTCACGATAAAACAAAAGAAAGACCTCAATGAACTTGAAACCCTTTCAATCACTGTTACTGTTTACAAATAAAAATGGTTGCACCTCAATATCCTGGAACTCGGAGCAGTCCCAGCGGTGAGACAGAGATGAACACGTCCTCTTCCAGTACTCGAGAAAAGTGACGGCCCACAGAGACATGAAGACGCTGAGAAACACCGTGCCTCCGTTATCGAAGAGGATCCCCGCCTACACAGACACAGTTTATGATACCTCAACACCAAGGTTTGTCATACATGCATAAACTAAAAGCCCTCATTATGTGTATGTCTCATGATACCCTTTCACGCTTTAAAGTGTTATGGTATACAGTGGTGCTTGAAAGTTTGTGAATCCTTCAGAGTTTTCTACATTTCTGCATACATATGACCTAAAACATCATCAGATTTCCATGAGTCCAAAAAGTAGATAAAGAGAACCCAGTTAAATAAATACATGCTGAATGGTTTCCTCACATGAACTGCTCGCTTCAGGTCCTTCCACAACATCTCAGTTGGATTAAGATCAGGACTTTGACTTGGACATTCCAAAACATTAACTTTATTCTTCTTTAATAATAATAATAATAATGTTTATTTGTAGGACACTTTTTACAGACAGGGTCATAAAGTGCTTTCCATACAATCAAACAGTAAATAAATAAAAGACAATGAAAGACATAAGTTTGGTTGAAGTTTTTTTTTGCATCTGTGAGCGAAGCTCTGCCTCACTGCCACGTGAGGGATCGTCACTTCCTTGTGGTAACGTATCGTCACTTCCTGTTTTGCTGTCTGCCTGTGTGGTTTGCTCTCCAGCTCTCTAGCCACTAGCTATGGCTACTACCTCTCTTTCCTCTCCTCTGGTGTGCTCTCTCGGTCAGATGTTTAGCTACACCTCTGCCTCTTTTAGTGATAACGGTAAATGTAATAAATGTTGTCTTTTTGAGGCGCTCGAGGCGAGGTTGTCTGATTTGGAATCCCGGCTCCGCTGCATTGAAACACCGTCTGCGCCAGTTAATCTCGACGGACGCCCATTAGCTGCAGCGGAGCTAGCTAGCTTAGGCCCCCCTATCAGTGGTTCCCCGGCTCTCCTCAGCAGCGAGGAGACTGGGTGGGTGACGGTGAGAAGGAAGCCTAGTCGCAAAGCCCTGGTACACCACCAACCTGTTCACGTTTCTAATCGTTTTTCCCCGCTCAGCGACACACCCGCTGAGGAAAAAACTCTGATCATTGGCGACTCTGTAGTCAGAACCGTGAACCTAGAGACTCCAGCGGTCATAGTCCAATGTATTCCTGGGGCCAGAGCAGGCGACATCGAGTCAAATTTGAAAATGCTGGCTAAAAGTAACTGTAAATATTCCACAATTGTTATTCACGCCGGCATTAATGACATCCGTCTCCGGCAGTCGGAAGTCACGAAACTTAATATAGAATCGGTGTGTGACTTTGCAAAAACGATGTCTGCCACTGTAGTATTCTCTGGGCCCCTCCCCAATCTGACCAGTGATGACATGTTTAGTCGCTCGTCATCCTTGAACCGCTGGCTGTCTGTGTGGTGTCCTAAAAATGACGTGGGCTACATTGACAATTGGAGCTCTTTTTGGGGAAAACCTGGTCTTATGAGACGAGACAGCATTCATCCCACTTTGGATGGTGCTTCTCATTTATCTAACAATCTGGCATCTTTTTTATCCAAATTTCCAAAACCCTGACTACTCAGAGTTGGGACCAGGAAGCAGAGTCTCAGTCTTACACGCCTCTCTGCAGCTCCTCTTCATCCGCCACCCCTCAACTTAGCCCCTGTCTTCCCCATCAGAGAATCGTTGTCTGCTCCCTCCAAAGTGAATAAAAATATAATGTATAAGCATCCCAAAGTGATAAAGCAAAATATTGGTAAAACTCAAATTAAACATAAAGCCTCTAAATTGAATGATTTGGCCTCTGTTCCTCCTCATAATTTAAAAATTAAATGTGGTTTGTTAAATATTAGGTCTCTAACTCCCAAGTCTCTGTTAGTCCATGATCTGTTAATTGATCATCAGATTGATTTAATTTCCCTTACAGAGACTTGGTTAGGACAAGAGGATTATGTTGGTTTAAATGAATCAACCCCCTCTGGTTATTTAAACTGTCAAAATCCCAGAAGTTCTGGTCGTGGAGGAGGAGTAGCAACAATTTACCATTCCAAATTACTAGTTAATGTAAAGCAAAAAACATGTTATAATTCCTTTGAGGGCCTGGTCCTCAGTATTGGGCACTTTAGCAATTTCAGGTTAAACCCAATTTTATTTGCCATAGTTTATCGTCCCCCATCAACCTATTCAGAATTTTTATCCGAATTTCCTGATTTCTTAGCTGATTTAGTGTTGAAATCTGATAGAATAATTATAGTAGGGGACTTTAATATACATGTGGATGTAGATAGTGACTGCCTTAATGTGGCATTTAATTCAATATTAGACTCGATTGGGTTTTCTCAGAAAGTAGGAAATTCTACTCATTACCTCCACCATACATTGGACCTTGTTCTGACATATGGCATAGAAATAGAAAATCTTGTAGTGTCTCCTCATAACCCTGTACTGTCAGACCATTGTCTGTTAACCTTTGATTTTACTATTTCTGACTATTTGGCTCCTAAAGAAAAATATTATCACAGTAGATGCCTCTCAGATGATGCTGTTTCCAAATTTATGCAGATTGTTTCCTCTATGCCATGTGTCAACACAACGGAAATAGACAGCTTGCTCCTTCTGTAATTGATAACATGGTGGATAGTGTTTCAGCTTCTCTGCATCAGGCTCTAGACTTGGTGGCCCCCTTAAAAAAGAAAAAGTCTAATCACAGATTTTTAACTCCTTGGTTCAACACAGAAACTCGTAGCTTAAAACAGAAGACTCGTCAATTAGAAAGAAAATGGCGCTCTACTAATTTAGATGAAATCTATTTAGCTTGGAGAAATCATCTTTTAATTTATAAAAAATCTCTTAGAAAAGCTAGAACGAGTTATTACTCTGCATTAATAGAAGAGAACAAGAATAATCCCAGGTTTCTTTTCAGTACTGTAGCCAGGTTGACAAAGAGTCAGGACTCTGTCAATCCTAGCATCCCCTTAGAGCTTACTAGTCAGGACTTTATGAACTTTTTCAATAATAAAATTTCATCCATCAGAGATAAAATCAATCAGATTCTTCCCACAGTTAACTTAAATACTGTAACTACTACAACTCCTTCTATTGATGTCTGTCTTGATGAGTTTACTCCAATCGACCTTTGTGAGTTAGACAAAGTAGTTTCCTCATCCAAACCTTCAACTTGTCTTTTAGATCCTATTCCTACCAGGTTATTTAAAGAAGTCTTCCCACTTATTGGTAGCTTTATTCTTCATATAATCAATTCTTCATTAACTTTAGGCCATGTACCGCAGGCTTTTAAAACGGCTGTAATTAAACCCTTACTCAAAAAGCCAACGCTAGATCCAGGAGCTTTAGCTAACTATAGACCAATCTCTAATCTCCCTTTCATTTCAAAAATCTTAGAAAGAGTTGTTGCTACGCAATTATTTGACCACCTGCAGGGAAATGGTTTACTTGAAGAGTTTCAATCTGGGTTTAGAATCCATCATAGTACTGAAACAGCCTTAGCGAAGGTCACTAATGACCTCCTCATTGCATCTGATAATGGACTAGTTTCTGTACTTGTCCTTTTAGATCTTAGTGCAGCTTTTGATACTATTGATCATAATATTCTACTTGATAGATTAGAACACTATGTTGGACTTAATGGAACTTCGTTGCAGTGGTTTAGATCTTATTTATCTGATAGGTTCCAGTTTGTTCATGTAAATGATGAGTTTTCTTTCAGCTCAAAGCTTAGTCATGGAGTTCCACAGGGATCTGTGCTAGGCCCTACTCTTTTTAGTTTATATATGCTTCCGTTAGGCAACATTATTAGAAAGCACTGTATACATTTTCATTGTTATGCAGATGACACACAATTATACCTGTCAATGAAGCCAGATGATACTAATCAATTAGCCAAGTTAGAAGCCTGTCTTAAGGAAATCAAAGCTTGGATGACTTGTAATTCCCTGCTATTAAATTCAGATAAGACTGAAGTCATTCTTGTTGGTCCAAAAAACCTTAGAAATTCCTTTCCAAATCAAACTTTCAGTTTGGACGCAGTTACTCTTTCTCTTAATAGCTCTGTGAGGAACCTTGGAGTTATTTTTGATCAGGATTTGTCCTTCAATTCACATATTAAATTTGTTTCTAAGACTGCCTTCTATCATTTGCGTAATATTGCCAAGATTAGGAGCATCTTGTCTCAGAGTGATGCTGAGAAGCTGATCCACGCTTTTGTTAGCTCGAGATTAGATTATTGTAATTCTTTATTATCAGGCTGTCCTAAAACATCTTTAAAAAGTCTTCAGCTGATCCAAAATGCTGCAGCAAGAGTTTTAACAGGTACTAGAAAGAGAGATCATATCTCTCCGGTTCTGGCCTCCCTTCATTGGCTTCCCATAGAGTTTAGAATTAATCCTTTTTTTTTTTCCTTTGAAAGACAAAAGTAAAATAGAAAGATGTCTTTACCTTCTTTACATGTTTCAACTGCACTGCAGCCTTTATCAGAAGAGTCAGCTGATTGCTGCCAGGTGACATTTATCAGCTGATTTTCGTAGGCGGGGCCAGCTCAGCAGATCTGTCAGATCCACCGAGCCGGCCCCGCCTCCCGCCGTCAGATGGTCTCTGGAGAATGTGGTCCCAGGTGTGAGAAAGCATAAAGGCCCCCTCATCTCGGTTCATGGTGTCTTTTCCCCGCTTTCTGATCTCTATTGCCTCCTTGATCCAACGTTTGTGTCTGTTGCTCTCCGATCCAATAATTTTTGTGTTGTCCCAGTCCATGATGTGATTATTTCTTTTGCAGTGGTCCGATATAGCTGATTTTAATGTTTCTTGTTCTGCTTTTTCTTTTTGTGATCTTGTGAGTCGTCCTTGCGTTTCCTTCTCACATTCCTTTTGGTGTTCTTTTTTTCTTGTGGTGAATAATCTTCCGGTTTCTCCAATGTAGGTTTTGTTGCATGATCTGCATGATATTTCATATAATACATTGCATTTATTGTCTTGTTCTATTCTGTCCTTGGGGTGTACTAATAACTGTCTTAATTTTTTGTGTGGTTTGACTGCTGTGTTTATTTTGTATTTTTTCATGATCCTTTGAATTGGTTCCGTGATCCCTCGTATGTATGGTATAGTTATGGTGTCCTTGTTTTTGATTTCAGCTTTTGTTCTATGTCTTGTGTCCTGTTTATTTTCTTTGTTTTTGACTTGCTGTTTCCCTTTGTTTATGGCCCATACTGGATATTGGCAGCGTATAAGTGCATGTTTTATGATGAAGGCTGCAGTGCAGTTGAAACATGTAAAGAAGGCAAAGACATCTTTCTATTTTACTTTTGTCTTTCAAAGGAAAAAAAAAAAGGATAAATAATTAAAAGAAGACAAAATGAACCTGTTTGAGTAGTTTAGAATTAAGTTTAAAATCCTTCTTCTCACTTACAAAGCTCTAAACAATCAGGCTCCTTTTTATTTAAAAGATCTGATACTACCGTATTATCCTAACAGAGCACTACGCTCTCAAAATGCAGGATTACTTGTAATACCTAGAATCTCCAAAAGTACAATGGGAGGCAGAGCCTTCAGTTATCAAGCTCCTCTCCTGTGGAATCAGCTGCCAATCTGGATTCGGGAGTCAGACTCAATCTCTGTTTTTAAGAATAGGGCTAAAACCTACCTTTTTGATATAGCCTACAATTAGGGAGGGATCATGTGTTTCTGAACCCTCCCTTAGTTATGCTGCTAATAGGTTTAGTCAGCCGGGGGACCTCCAGTAATGCACTGGGCCTCACTCCTTTCCTCACTCTCTATGAAATATTTTTTTTTTGCTGGTCATTAACATTTGTTTGTTCTCTCCCATAGATTGAGTCCCCATCGTGCTGTTTGCTCTCTACATGTCTGTTCTTTTCTTCTTCTCTATCCCCTCACCCCCCAGCCAGTCGCAGCAGATGACTGCCCCTCCCTGAGCCTGGTTCTGCTGGAGGTTTCTTCCTGTTAAAAGGGAGTTTTTCCTCTCCACCGTCGCCAAGTGCTTGCTCACAGGGGATCGCCTGATTGCTGGGGTCTTTCTGCAACTGTGGGGGTCCCCCCTACAGTTGATAGTGCTATGAGATGACTGTTGTTGTGAAATGGCGCTATATAAATAAAGTTGAATTGAATTGAATAAGAATAAAACACAGTAAACAATAAAAGACACAAGAACAATGTACAACCAGCAGAGGACTGATAAAATGCCAAAGTAAAAAGATGTTTTTTTTAACTGCTTCTTAAAATGAGCAAGTGAAGGTGCAGATCTTAAAATGTGGGGTAGGGAGTTTCATAAATTTGGTGCCACAGCTGCAAAGGCTCTGTCACCTTACTGAGAGAAGGTTCTGACCCGAAGACCTGAGAAACCTGCTAGGAGAGGATGGATGCAGTAGGTCACAGATATAAGAAGGAGCCTCACTATGAATGGCTTTCTAGGTAAAAATAAGAATTTTAAATTGAATTCTAAAAGTAATGGGAAGCCAAGGCAGGGAGGATAAAATGGGTGTTATACAACAGAACCTACTAGATCAAGTTAGGCGGCGAGCAGCAGCATTCTGGACTGACTGTAAGTGATCCATGGAAGACTTGTTCAAACGTAAAAAAAGAGCATTACAGTAGTCCAGACGTGAAGAGACAAAGGCATGTATAATAGTTTCCAGCTGATTCTGTGAGACCAACAATCTAATTTTGATTTTTGATTTGATTTTGTACACTTTATTGATCCCAGAGGGGAAATTCAGGGCATCCACCTGGATGGATGAAGCAGCCACGGTACAGCACTATCCCTTCACCATTCACACACACATTCACACGTAGGGCCAATTTAGAGTCTCCAGTTAACCTAACCTGCATGTTTTTGGCCTGTGGGAGGAAACCGGAAAATTCCCGGAGTAAACCCACGCAGACACGGGGAGAACATGCAAACTCCACACAGATCACTGTTGGTCAGGGGCTGGGATCGAACCAGGGATCCCATGGCCAAGGGTGAGTTGCTGTGATTGTCATGTTCTGGTGAGCGCATGCCTCTGCCTTCCCGTTTCTCCTCAGGTAATCATCTCACCTGGGAGATTAGACGCACCTGCCGCCTATTCCCACCAGCGCTCATAAGGATCTGCTCATCAATGCTCCAGCACTGGCTCGTTTGGGTACACTGCCTAAAGAATGACGCAAGTGTTAAACTAAAGTTTTTGTTGAGTTCTCGTACTCACCTCGTCTCTCCTCTTCTCTTCTCAGGTTGCTGCCATCGGTGTGGTGTGTCTCTAGGGACTGCGTGTGCTCATCAGCCTCATCGTCTTCATCCAGCTTCAGTATTCTCCAGCCGGTCAGGCACCGTCAATCCAACCCACTACCTACTCACTTCCAGCGTCATCCTGCTGGTTCGTCTCCTGCACTGGGTTACAGCAGGATCCTCAGGTCAGCTCATGTGAGTGGCAATCTGTCTTGGCCCATTCCCCAGCTCCTCTCCTCTAATAGCTCTCGTCTCTCCCTCTGCAGGCTGATTCCTCTGGCGAGTGACGTTTTCCCTAGCTGTGCTCCGGCTCTTTTGAAAATCAATAAAATCTGTGAAACCTGTTTTTGTGTTCTGAGTGTTCCTCTGGTGTTGCACTTTGCACGTGAGCTGTCTGGTAATTAAATCATGACAGAACGAGCCAGCCTTAATACCGGCTCAGCAGGTGCAACAGCAGCAGTGCACTCTGCGCTCAGCCGCCTCGATGCTACTGACAGGCAGGTGGCCGTGCTTACTGAGCAGCTGCAGACTATTACACAGCAGCTGGGCACAGTCACTGAACATTTGGTCAACATGGCTCCTCCGGGCCCTCCTGTTCCGCCTGCCCCCGCTGGTCGTACTCCCGTTCACCGTACCACCTCAGTTCCCCCTCCTTCTTCGTACGCGGGGGAGGTGGGGAAATGCAAGGAATTTTTACTCCAAGTACGGCTGTATTTGGAACAGGTGGGAGGGGAGTACCCGGACGATGTTGCCAAAAATTCACTTTATGACCCTCCTGCTTAGAGATCGAGCCCTCAGTTGGGCCCGGTCCATTTTAGATAGTTCGGAGTGTCCCTCTTACACCTTTGAGCGATTCGTGGTTGAATTCACCCAGGCTTTTGACCATACTGAGAGTCAGGGTAACATCATGGGCCACCTGCTGTCGCTCCGCCAGGGTAGCCGGTCTGTTGCCGACTACTCGGTGGAGTTCCAGGTCGAAGCGGTGGACTCGGGGTGGAATGAGGTTGCATTACGCAGCGCGTTACTCCATGGGTTAAACCCTCACCTCCGTGACGACCTGGCGGTTTATGCCATTCCCGACTCTCAGGATGGCCTAATTGATCAGGCAGTCTGTTTGGACAACCGATACCGCGAGCGTGAGAAGGAGCAGCAATCCTCCTCTCGCCTGCCCTTCACGCGGGTGCCTGCTCCAGCTACTGACACAGGGGTTGCCAGCTCCTCCTCGGAACCAATGGTGCTTGGCCGGACTCGGCTGTCTGACGAAGAGCGCCAGCGAAAGAGAAGGGTTGGAGCCTGCATGTACTGTGCTTCCATGAAGCACAAAGTGCACAATTGCCCCCTAACGCCAAAAGACGCGGCCCGTCAGTAGCCGTGGGGGGTCTGATGGGCGGGAGCCATTCTCATCCCCCCGACAATTTCTCTATTTTGGCCCTCGTTCAATTGCCGAGAGTTGAGAGGAGGGTTATGGTGTTCGTGGATTCAGGGGCAGAGCAGAATTTCTTCTCCTCCCAGCTCGTTTGGGAGATGGGATTTCCCACATCCAGATTGCCCAAACCTGTTAACATCACCACCTCATCAGGCCAAAGGATTGCGTTTGTCTCAGAATGCATGGACCTGATCTCGTCTAGCCGGCTTTATAGTATTTCTGGACCGGAGAGGGAGGCAATGGAGAGATATATTAAAGATTCTCTGAATGCCGGTCTAATTCGGCCATTCTCGGCTCCTCTTGGGGCGGGTTTCTTTTTCGTTGGGAAGAAGGGTGGATCTTTACGGCCATGCATCGATTACCGAGAGTTGAACGTGATCACCGTTAAAGACAAATATCCTCTGCCTCTGATAAACTCCGCGTTTGAGCTCCTTCACGGGTGTTTACCAAATTAGACCTCAGAAACACCTACCATCTGGTCCGTATTCGCAAAGGGGATGAGTGGAAGACTGCATTTAAGACTCATTTGGGGCAATCTGAATACTTGGTGATGCCGTTTGGGCTCACTAACGCCCCTGCCATTTTCCAGCGGCTCATAAACGATGTCCTTCGCGCTATGGTCAACCAGTTTGTGTTTGCATATTTAGATGATATCCTTATTTTTTCCCACTCACCAAAGGAACGCCGAATCCATGTACGGGCCATGTTACAACGACTCCTGGAGAACCAACCTTTCATCAAAGCTGAAAAGTGCGAGTTCTCCACTAACTCCACATCCTTCTTGGGGTTCATAATAGCAGAGGGGGAACTGAGAGCCAACCTGGCCAAGGTGAAGGCTGTGCTGGATTGGCCCACACCCTGCTCCCGCAGGGAGCTGCAGTGCTTCCTGGGGTTTGCAAACTTTTATCACAGGTTCATTCAGAACTATAGCAGGGTAGCACAGCCGCTAACTCAGCTGACCTCCATTAAGGAACCATTTCGCTGGTCCGAGGCAGGTGAACAGGCCTTTTCCAAATTAAAAGGCCTGTTCTCTGAAGCACCCGTCTTGGCGCAGGTCAACCCTCAGCTCTAATTCACCCTGGTGGTGGATGCATCTGATTCGGGGGTGGGCGCTGTCCTCTCACAGCACTCATCCTCTGACCAGAAGCTCCACCCGTGCGTGTTTTTCTCTCGGAATTACAGCGTTGGAGATAGGGAGCTATTGGTCATTAAATTGGCCTTGGAGGAGTGGAGACACTGGCTAGAAGGGGCTGCACACCCCATAGTCGTGTGGACCGACCATAAAAATCTGGAATATCTCCGGTCAGCCCACCGACTAAACGCCAGGCAGACCTGCTGGGCCTTATTTTTTCACCAATTTGACTTTATCATCACCTACAGGACTGGCTCTCAGAACACTAAACCTGATGCGCTCTCCTGTCAGTTTAGTACCAAGCAGGTAGCCCTCCCTACCCTCTCCCAGCCTATTATTCCCTCTTCGTGTGTTCTTGGAGCCCTCACGTGGGACACTGAGCTAGTTCAGGCCCATTCGCTGGAGCCCAAACCAGCGGGTTGCCCCAGCAACGGGCTGTTTGTCCCTGCCGCCCTCCGCAGTGATGTCATCCAATGGGGCCACACCAGCCGCTTCGCTTGTCATCCGGGCATTGCCCGCACCATTGACTTGGTTCGGCGGGCGTTCTGGTGATCCACCCTGTGGAGGGACGTGCAGGAGTACGTCAGAGCCTGCCAGACTTGCACCCGAGGCAAGTCAGACTGTTCACCTCCTACCGGTCTTCTTCATCCCCTTCCCATCCCCAGCCACCCTTGGTCTCATATAGCACTGGACTTTGTTTCTGGACTTCCCCCTTCCCGTGACCATACTGTCATCCTCACTATAGTCGACCGTTTTTCCAAGGCCATCCACCTCGTTCCCCTCCCCAAACTCCCCTCTGCCTCCGAAACCACCGACCTTCTCACCACCCACGTGATCTGCCCGCACAGCATCCCTTTGGAGGTTGTGTCTGGCCAGGTCCCCCAATTTACATTGCAGGTGTGGAGATCTTTCTGTCAGACTCTTCGAACCTCTGCTAGCCTCACATCCGGTCACCACCCCCAGAGTAACGGACAGGCTGAGCACATCAACCAGTCCATGGAGGCCACCCTCAGGTGTGTAGCGGCCAAAAATCCCTCAGCCTGGAGCACGCACCTGACCTGGGTGGAGTATGAGCACAACTCTGCCATCTCCACAGCCACAGAGCTTACCCCTTTTGAGGCTTCCCTGGGTTACATGCCTCCACTGTTGCCTATGGTGGAGAGGGAGGTTTTGGTGCCGTCCGTGGGGGCCCACGCACGTCGCTGCTGCCACTTATGGAGATCCAACCAAGCTGCACTCCTCCGCTCCTCGGAGAGCAACCGGGAGCGCACTGACCAGAAGCAGACCCCTGCTCTCAAGTACGTGGTGGGTCACCACGTGTGGCTAGCGGCGGATCAAGTTCCTCTCAAGACTGAGTCCAAGAAGCTCTCACCTCGCTTTATGGGCCCCTATCCCATCACCGGTATCATCAATGATGTCACGGTCCGCCTGCTGCTCCCACAGACCCTACGAGTGCACCCGATCTTCCACGTCTCACACATCAAACCCATCTCCGTCAGCCCTCTCTGCCCCCCCCCCCCCCGGACGCTCGACGGCCACACCACCTACAACGTCCAGAGGATCCTGGATGTGCACCGTCGGGGCCAGGGTCTGCAGTACCTTGTCCACTGAGAGGGCTACGGCCTGGAAGAATGTTCATGGATCCCCAGGTCGCATTTTCACGACAAGGGGATGGTCCGGGCCTACCATCGAGCCTACTCACTTCCAGCGTCATCCTGCTGGTTTGTCTCCTGTGTTGGGTTACAGCCGGATCCTCAGGTCAGCTCACATGAGTGGCAATCTGTCTTGGCCCATTCCCCAGCTCCTCTCCTCTAATAGCTCTCGTCTCTCCCTCTGCAGGCTGATTCCTCTGGCGAGTGACGTTTTCCCTAGCTGTGCTCCGGCTCTTTTGAAAATCAATAAAATCTGTGAAAAGTGTTTTTGTGTTCTGAGTGTTCCTCTGGTGTTGCACTTTGCACGTGAGCTGTCTGGTAATTAAATCATGACAGTGATGCCACAGTGCTAACCACTGCCCCACCACACCACCAATTTTAGAGATATTTCAGAGATGGTAAAAACACGACTTAGTTAACGGCTTTACATGTTTATTAAAAGACGTGGACTGATCAAAAAATAACTCCTAGATTTTTAAGATCAGCCCATACGTGTGAGCTCAATGTCCTGATATCATCCAACACCTTTGGAGCTATACTGTCGAGTGCTACAATGAGAACCTCAGTTTTATCAGTAGCCACGGTTACATGGGCAAAATTTCTTCAATCTGATTACAAGTCAGATCAGAACTTTACTGTTTACATGGATCCTGAAAAAGCTGATCCGATTAGGACGTGCGTTTCCATGTGTCACACGTTTGAACGGACTAAATCATTTTGACATGCGCACGTCGACATTTTGACATTCCGAAAATAGTAGAAGAAGAAGCAACTTCCAGTGCAAACAAACCCCGCTTTGTGTCTTTCTCTTTTTGAAATGGACCTGTATTGTGTTATTCAGACTGTACTTTTGCTTCTGTTGGTCCCCGTAATGAAGTTACAAGTACAGACTTCTGCATATGATGAACAGAGGGAGACAGCAGGACAATACAGACCAGTTTTGTTTTGCTCCCGCCATGTCTTCCGCTAGCTGCTGTAAAGGCAGAAATACATCACGTTGACTTGTGGCTGATGTACAGACATGTGCAGTAAACATATTTTCTGCCCAACCTTCGGAATAAGTGTTTTCATGCGCACCGTTCGGATTAACAATTGGCATAACCCACCTGTCTCAATTGGAATGAAATTTTGATCCAAATGAGCGTGATCGGGTCAGAATATTCAGATTGGTGTGTTTACATGAAGCATTTTTATTCTGATCAGGCTTTTAATCCGGTTACTTGTGTCCATGTAAACAAGGCTAGTGTTAAGTTGAAGAAAGTTGTTACTCAACCACTCCTTGATCTCAGATAGACATTTATAAATAAGTTTAAAACTATGAGTGTGGTCTGGTTTAAAAGAAAAGTACAGCTGGATATCGTCTGCATTAAAATGATAAGACACCTTTAATTTTTTTTAAATAAAACCCAAGGGAAGCATATAAATAGCAAACAAGACAGGAGCCAGTATAGAGCCCTGAGGCACCCCACAAGTTAAGGCTGCAGACTCTAAGATAAAAGAACCAACAGCTACTGAAAAACTTATGTTAGAGAGGTAAGAGGAAAACCATTCTAAGGCTTTCCCAGCTAACCCTACCCACTCTCTAAGCCTTCATAATAAGATACGATGATCCACTGTATCAAAAGCTGTGGTGAGATCCAATAGCACTAAAACAGAGCATTTGCCAGCATCTGATGACATTAAAACATAGTTAGACACTCTGAGAAGAGAAGACTCAGTTGACTGAAATTTATCAAAAACATTATAGTAATTAAGAACATCAGTGAGCTGCTTGGCTACAACTTTTTTCCAATATCTTGGAAACAAAGGGGAAGTTCAGAGATGGGTCTACAATTTTTATAGTGTGCTAGGTTGAGGTTAGGCTTTTTTAAAAGAGGTTTAATAATAGCATGTTTAAAATAAGAGGGAACATAACCAGATTCAAGAGAGCTGTTAATGATGCTGACCAGAGAGGTACCTACAACGCTGATCACCTGCTTTAGCATGGAAGCGGGTACAAAATCTAATGTGCAGGGGGAGGACTTCATGGAACCCACCAGTTCTGACAAGTCCTCTAAAGAAATTAATGAAAAGGAACTTAAAATAAGCCATTCTGGGGAACAGACTGAGGGTGAAGGCAAAAAGTTCACAAAACTACCCCTCACAGTTGCAACTTTGTCCACAAAAAAGGGCAAAAACTCATTGCAGTCATTGCCTGATTGAACAGGAGGAGAAGACGGAGCAGGGTTGACTATGAAATTAATTGTGTAAAAGCGTGTCTTAGGATTGTTCCTGCTGATGAAGATCAAATTGGAAAAATAGGAGGTCCTTGCTCCTTTCAACATGGTATTAAGATCCATTAAAAGTTCTTTCAGATACAGCCGATGTACCTCAAGTTTAGTGAATTTCCACAGTCTTTCCACCTTTCGACATTTTCGTTTGAAACTACGTATGTCCTCATTTAACTGGGGAGAAGACTTAACAGCAAGGACAGTCCTGGTTGTTAGAGGAGTAACTTTGTCCATAATGGCATAACAGTGTCTATTAAAGGACTGAACAAAGTTCTCAGTGTCTTTATGTGAGGATTAAGGCTGCGTGTCCAACAAATGCGTTTTTTCAGCTCTGGGCGGCTATTTTCCATTCATTCTCTATGTAGTCCAGCAGTTACAGCGCTGAGCGCCCACAGCGCTGAAATGCTCTCAGCGGTGGCCATTTTTTGTCGCGGCGCTCAGAGCTGAAAAATATTCAACTTTTCAGAGACTGCAGCTGAGCTCGTCAATGTCAGACCTTTTAAGCAGCCAATCAGAACTGCTGCGTGGGCGGGACATAGGACACCAGTACTAGTCCGTACTCAGACTCCTGCTTTCTGTGTCATCATATTTACATCCAGAGCTGCTAGAAAACATTTCCTGTCCATTGCTATTTAGAGACTGCTATTAAAAAATCTGTAGAAAGTCTGACAATAGGAAAAGCAGGAGTGATGAGCTGAGAGTGACAAGCTGTTGCAGGGATACAGGGCACAGACTTTTTCCCCCACAGCGCAGCATACAAACGCTGAAAAAAAAAAGCTCAGGACAGTCGGGCGACAAAAAAACATGTTTGGTGGACACGCAGCCTAAATCACAGTGCTGTCAAAAGCTTCAGAAAATTTTCTTTGTGCTGCACAGCTGCACAATGACAATAAAGTCTATACTATTCTATTCGATCAATGACACAAAAGCATTTCACATGCTTGCCAATAAAACTGCCTGATTTAAAAGATAAATTAAAAAGAACACAAAAATAATCTGACATAGGAAGCACTTTAGTCGTAACATTATTCACATTAAGACCAGGTGTAAAAACAAGACTAAGAGTATTTCCTTTAGCATGTGTGGGACCAGAAAGACATAAATTAAAACGATTTAGTAACATTTAAAAAATTAAGGGCAAAACTGTCATTTAGCCATTCTTTGGTAGAATAACTTGTGTTCTTAGCATTGTTATCTTGCTGCATGACCCACTTTATCTGAGATGCAGTTCATGGACAGATGTCCTTACATTTTCCTTTAGTATTTGCTGGTATAATTCAGAATTCATTGTTCCATCAATGATGGCAAGCCATCCTGGCCAAGATGCAGCAAAACAGGCCCAAACCATGACACTACCACCACCATGCTTCACAGATGGGATAAGGTTCTTATGCTGGAAGTCAGTGTCTTCCTTTCTCCAAACATCCATCCATCCATCCATCCATCTTCTTCCGCTTAATCCTTTTTGGGTCACGGGGGGGCTGGAGCCTATCCCAGCATCTTTGGGAGAGAGGTAGGGTACACCCTAGACAGATCGCCAGTCCATCGCAGGGCCAACACAGAGAGGCAGACAACCATTCACTTTCACAGTCAGACCTAAGGACAATTTAGAATCCCCAGTTTGATGCCAATTAACCTAACATGCATGTTTTTGGCATGTGGGAGGAAACTGGAGAAATCCCGGAGTAAGCCCACGCAGACACGGGGAGAACATGCAAACTCCACACAGATCACTATTGGTCAGGGGCTGGAATCAAACCCAGGATCCCCCGGCCAAGGGTGAATTGCTGTGCTGCCGCAGTGCTAACCACTCCGCAACCGTGCTGCCCCTTCTCCAAACATAATGTTCCTTATTTATACCAAAAAGTTCTATTTTGGTCTCATCTGTCCACAAGACATTTTAAAAACAGCCTTCAGGCTTGTCCATGTGATCTTTAGCAAACTGCAGATGAGCAGCAATGTTCTTTGTGGAGAGCAGTGGCTTTCTTCTTGCAGCCCTGCTATGCACACCATCGTTGTTCAGTGTTCCTCTGATGGTGGACTCATGAACATTAACATTAGCCAATGAGAGAGAGGCCTTCAGTTGCTTAGAAGTTACCCTGGGGTACCTTGTGACCTCGCCGACTATTACATGCCTTGCTCTTAGAGTGGTCTTAGTTGGTCGACCACTCCTGGGGAGGGTAACAATGGTCTTAAATTTCCTCCATCTGTGCACAATCTGTCTTACTGTAAACTGGTGGAGTCCAAACTCTTCAGAGATGGTGTTGTAACCTTTTCCTGGCTGATGAGCATGAACAACCATTTTTCTGAGGTCCTCAGAAGTCTCCTTTATTCGTGCCATGATACACTTCCACAAACATGTGTTGACACTTTGATAGATCTTTAAATAAAAGATTTGGTGCCCACTCACACCTGACTGTCATCCCATTGATTGAAAACACCTGCTAATATAGGGGTTCACAAACTTTTGCCACTCACAGATATGTAATATTGGATCATTTTCCTCAATAAATAAATGACAACGTAAAATATTTTTGCCTCATTTATTTAATTGGGTTCTCTTTATCTATGTTTAGGGCTTGTTTGAAAATATGATGATGTTTCAGGTCATATTTATGCAGAAATGTAGAAAATTCTAAAGGGTTCACAAACTTTCAAGCACCATTGTACAGTAACCCTTTAGATCAGCGTTATGTGGGCAGAAGTTAACATGGTGCTACTGGTTCCTTTAGAATAACAGCCGATAAATGACTGGGTCACAAGGCTTTTAGAAAAGAAACAAAACATTTTAGAAACATGTGGTTACTGGTCAGACTGTACAACCTACCTACTGAACGTGTGGTCAGACTGTACAACCTAAGCAGGGCTGCTTGCAGAGATAGCAAAAAGACGTAACAACCTAATAGTTTTTTTTGAATGCAAAAGATGCAATAGACTTACACAATGGTCCCCTCCGGCATACAACTAGGAAAATACCGGTAGCTACGGAGGGTGAGAATATGTATGGGCACATAATCATACCATGTAGGATAACTAAGTAGACGGTTGTGCTGTTTCATCCCATCTAGCAACAATGCTCTGCACTGTGTGTGTTTATACATTTACATATTTATTCCATCTAGCTACAATGCTCCGCACTGGGTGTGTTTATGTTTATGTTTATATTTATATATCTATATATTCATTCCATCTAGCTACAATGCTCCACACTGTGCGTTTATATATCTACATATTATTCCATCTAGCTACATTGCTCCGCACTGTGTTTATATATTTACATATTTTTTCCACCTAGCTGCAATACTCCGTACTGTGTGTTTATATATCTACATATTTATTCCATCTAGCTGCAATGCTCCGTACTGTGTGTTTATATACTCATATATTTATCCCATCCAGCTACAATGCTCTACACTGTGTGTCTGTGTGTATATGTATATATATTTATAGTAATATGTACATATGTATATTAGCTGTTCTTGCTTGCTTGCTTTTTTTTTCTTGCCTTCTGATTGTTGCTCTGAGTGTTGCTATCCCTGTGCTGTTGCAATCCTGGAATTTCCCCGTTGTGGGACTAATAAAGGCTTATCTTACTGTTACGACCCAAGCGCTGGGTCCTGTTCGTGCTCGGGCTAAGCTCAACTCGCTGTCGGCCTTGACAGCTGTGGGCTGTATTCTGGCCTTACCGGGCTCTTACTGTGAAGGTGCTCGGTGGGGCTTCCGCCTGTCAAGGCTGGTCAGCTGTGTGTCATTACTGCTCGTTAGTGTTCGCCTTCATAAAGCGGGCAATAGCGACAGTAAAGTTGCAGGAGTATTGTCAACTATCCTTGTCAGAGCGTCGTTTTGACCTTCATGTCAGGTTTGTGTCTTTTTCATGTCACAGTTTAGCTCGTAGTGGCTGGGGTCAGCCCTGCGAGCCCATGTATTGATTTATGTGTGTTTTTGCCGAGAGCGGCTCACAGTCTTGTCCTGTCTCGTCTTGTTAATAGTTCACCATCTTCGCAAAACTCACTGGTGGACTCTTGGCGTCTTATGGTGATCCGCGAGGGTCACCGCATGACAGTATACTCCTGCAGGACATCTAAACGGAGACACCACACCGAGATGCCTTTTCACCGTGAGTTTTTGCCTTAATTAGACTGTTGTTCTTCCCTGTCTGGGTGTCTATTGCTGGGAGAATGCCGTCATCCAGGGGCCGCGGTCAGCGCCTTGGCAGAGAGCTAGCGGAGGCTCTGGAGTATGTGGACGGTACTCTATTCACCGCTACGCTGTACAATACTCCCAGCGACATACGCTGGCACCTGGACTGCGCTGAGGATCTCCTGGACAATCTTCCCCTCGATTACGACAATCACCCGGAGGTGATTATGAGGAGAGAAGAACTCGCTGCACAGCGCGAGATACTCCGTGGGCTGGAGGGAAATCTCGGCAGGAAGCCGAAGAGGAGGCGTCCCCGCTCCTCATGTCTGGATCCCGTTCCTGCCTGTACTCCGGTCCAGGAGTTTGCTCTGCCCAGGGGTGATTCCCACCAGAGAACGCCGTCATTCGGGAATCCCCCAGAGAAGCTTCAGCTCGCAGCTGCTTCCATCTGGGACCGAGTGGCGGCTGCTCGTTCCGCAACTCACCCCTCATTGATTATAAAACATGTGACGGCGGCAGTCAGACTGGTGGAAAGGAATCCTGGATTAAGTGACTTCCCGGAGTTTGCCGACCTCCTCGCCTCGGTCGCAGCACAGGAGCGGCGATTCCCGGACCTTACCTTCGCCTCGCCCTCTGCCAGAAACCGCCATCACCACCACAATCGACCTCAGCAGAATCCCCAGCTGGACTCGCTGCCGGCGAAGCCCGTCAGCGAACTTCGGAGAGCGGCTCCACCTCGTCCTTCCAGGGGGCCCTCTGTCACCATCCAGCGGGAAGAAGGAGGAACAACGTCCCCTACAGCAGGAACCATCTCTTCCCTGGGAGAAAGGCAAGTGCATGATAATTCATTACATCTTGATTATAATCTGCCTTGTCTGACTCCTGGGGGCGGAGTTCGGGATTCGCAGCCCCCCGAGCTCCTTCCACCTGCTGTAGCGAAAATAACTAAACCTGCTGCCTCTGTGTCCCCCCCCGTGGAGCGGTCCGCGACGCCAGGCCAACGTCGTCGGATGAAGAGGGGGCCTGCAGTGCTGGAAAGCCTGGATCCGGCCCTGCAGCCACATCATGGATGGAGGAGAAGAGCGGACTGCGGCCCGGAGACTGTGCTGACGATGAAGCGTCCCCGGGTCTCCTCGCCGGAGCGGTCTGAGCCAGTGGGTCGAGGGTCCCCTGTCCCCACACCTTACGGGTCATCGGCGTGGACAGCTGCGTGGGAGGAACCTCAGGCTGCAAGTGACATCCTGCCAGCTGCGGAGCCCGACGCAGCTGAGTTTGAGCCTGCTGACGAGAGTCGCCGCCCTGAACCTGGATCATCGGAGTCCTGGGTGGCAACAGAACCCAAGTGTAGGCAAGTGCTCCCTCTTTTGTCTCTGTCCCCTGTGTTGGAGCATTTTTGCCTGCCTCTCGGGGAGGCGAGTGAGGAGCAGCCGCCTGCTGCGCCCGAGCTCATCTCGCTGGGTTCTGTTGCTACCGGTGATTCTGATCCCGGTTTTCTTGTTTCTGAGCCTTGTTGCAGTTTCGCCGGCGTGGAACGAGTCGGAGTCACTGGGTTGGAGGTCCCAGGTTCGGGGGTGGAGATCGTCAGCGGAGCTGCACCGACCCAGTCGGGGTCCGTCATGGATGCTGCTGTGGCCCAATTGAGGTCCGACGTGGGTGCACCAGAGGCCCAGTTGGGGTCCACCGCGGGTGCACCGGAGACCCAATCGGGGTCCAACGTGGGTGCACCGGAGGCACAATCGGGGTCCACCGCAGGTGCGTTTCCGGCCCAATCGGGGTCCGACGTGAGTGCACCAGAGGCTCGATCGGGGTCCACCATGGGTGCGGTTCCGGCCCAATCGGGGCCCGACGTGGGTGCAGCTAGGACCCAATCGGGGTCCAGCGGGGGTGCGGCGCCAGCATGGTCCGCGGACGGGGGAGGAGCTGCAGACCTTTCACCGTCGAACGGATTACAAGCTCATCCTGGCCATCTGTCCCCTCTACTGAGTCACTGCCGCTGTGCATCGTCGTCGGGGGCCGTGGGGGCTCCTGTTCGCTCACCCCGGCTCTCCCGAGTTTTGTCCTTGTCAGGAAGGCCGCCGCGGGCTGTTTTTCCCCAGGACTGGTGGCTGAGGGACACGGGTCGGCCGCCCAAGGAACGGTTTCGCCAGTTCGGCGCCTCGGGTCGGCCACCCGACGTGTTGTGTGTGTTTTCGGGCGACCTGGTTCGACCACCAGAGGAGCGGACGTGCTGGGCGTTGGACTCTGGTGAGCCGCCTGGTCATGCTCCGGATCCTAAGACCACCCGCCGGCTGTTGGACGCGGGGAGACCACCTGAACTGTTCCTGTGGTGCTCGGTCTCCACCGGTCAGCATAAACTGTCGGGGGGGTAGTGGTTTTTCTGGGTTAATCCGTCAGTGATTATTCAGTTTTTTTTCTTCTTGTCCTTGCTGTCCTGTGTATTTTGTGCTTGGTTATGTCTTGCAGTTGCCTAGCATGTGTTATGTTGCCTTGTTTTTCTCTGTATTTTGTCTGATTTTTGAATATTTGGTATTTTGTCATAGTCTTGTGTTTAGTAGTTCTGACCCAGTGGTTCTGTTTTTTTGTTTTCTCCATGTGCATTTTTTGATTTATTCTGAGTAGTTAGTCTTGTCATTGTCCTGTATGTAGTTGTTCTTGTCGCTGTCTTGTTTCTGGGTTTGGTCTCTCTCCCTCCGCACCTACCCCCAGCCACCCACCCTGGGGGGTGGGGGGGGCAGGGTGGTCCTTGGGGCGTTCTGAGCCTGCCCTCGGAGGGAGGGTACTGTTACGACCCAAGCGCTGGGTTCTGTTCGCGCTCGGGCTAAGCTCAACTCGCTGCCAGCCTTGACAGCTGTGGGCTGTATTCTGGCCTCACCGGGCTCTTATTGTGAAGCTGCTCGGTGGGGCTTCCACCTGTCAAGGCTGGTCAGCTGTGTGTCATTACTGCTCGTTAGTGTTCACCTTCATAAAGCAGGCACTAGCGACAGTAAAGTTGCAGGAGTATTGTCAACTATCCTTGTCAGAGCGTCGTTTTGACCTTCATGTCAGGTTTGTGTCTTTTTCATGTCACAGTTTAGCTCGTAGTGGCTGGGGTCAGCCCTGCGAGCCCATGTATTGATTTATGTGTGTTTTTGCCGAGAGCGGCTCACAGTCTTGTCCTGTCTCGTCTTGTTAATAAATCACCATCTTCGCAAAACTCACTAGTGGACTCTTGGCGTCTTACGGTGATCCGCGAGGGTGGCCGCATGACAGTTACAGCAATTGTTCTTGTAACTTTTAATTTCTAAACCTTCTAAGAACTTCTTCAAACTTCACAGAAGAGCAAAAACATAACTAGAACTTGTTCGTGTGCCTCTAAAAAAGCTTGGAGCATTAAAGCCTGGATTTTAAAGGTTGTTGTGGTATTTGACACCAGCCTGTTGGATTATTTGTCCTTGTAGAAGTGGCTCAACTCTTCATAGCCCACTAAATTTGCTACAAGAAACTTCAAGAATCACTAGGTTCTCAAAAACCGGTAAAGTTGGCATGTACTGGTTAACCTGATTGGCTCTACACATGGTGATACCACCCAGCCCTCAACCCGCAGGAGTAGTAAGGTAAGGTAAGGTTACAGTGTTGGAGAAATCTTAAATTTATAGGGTGAGGCAACCTCTGCCGGATGGTTGGATTTAAGAATTTTCCATTATAACTCTTAGATATTCCATCCAAAAGATACTGTATATCTATTTCTTCTTCTTCTACTCCTCTTCCTCCTTCCCGTTGCTCCCTTTAGGGGTCGCCACAATGGATCATGTGTCTCCATCTCACCTGATCCCGTGTATCTTCCTCTGTAACAAAAACCCTCTGCATGTCCTCCTCCACCACATCCATGAATCTTCTCTGTGGTCTTCTTCTTTTCCTCCTGCCTGGCAGCTCCATCTTCAACATCCTTTGTCCAATATATCCACTGTCCCTCCTCTGCACATGTCCAAACCATCTCAGCCTTGCTTGTCTTACTATTTCTCTAAACCGCTCAACCTGAGCTGTCCCTCTGATATACTCATTTCTGTCCCTCCTAGTCATTACCATTGAAAATCTTAGCATCTTCAAGTCTGACACCTCAAGCTCCACCTCCTGTTTTTTTTTGTCAGCGCCACCGTCTCCAAGCCATACATCATAGCAGGCCTCACTACCATCTTGTAAATCTTCCCTTGCTCTCTTGCTGCTCCCTTTCTCTCATAAATCACTCCTGACACTCATCTCCACCCTGCCTGCACTCTCTTCTTCGCCTCTCTTATGCATTTTCCATTGCTTTGGATGGTTGACCCCAAGTATTTAAACTCATCTACTTTCACTACCGCTACTACTTCAATCTTCACCATCGCACCTGCCTCCCTCTCATTTACACTTATGTATTCTGTCTTGCTTCAACTGACTTCAATTCCTCTTCTCTCCAGCGCATACCTCCACCTCCCTAGGTTCTCTTTCACCTGCTCCCTATTCTTACCACAGATCACAATGTTGTCTGCAAACATCATTGCCCACGGAGACTCCTGCCTGACCTCGTCTGTCAACCTGTCTATCACCATGGCAAACAAGAAGGGGCTCTGAGCTGATCCCTGATGTAATCCCACCCCCACCTCGAATCCATCCGTCAATCCTACAGCGCACTTCACCACCATCTCGCTGTCCTCATACATGCCCCGCACCACCCTCACATACTTCTCTGCCACTCCTGACTTTCTCATGCTGTATCACACTTCCTCTCTTGGCACCCTATCATCTGCTTTCTCTAGATCCACAAAGACACAGCACAACTCCTTCTGACCTTCTCTATACTTCTCCATCAGCACTCTGAGAGCAAACATTGTATCTGTAGTACTCCTTGGCATGAAACTGTACTGCTGCTCACCCCTCCTCTTAACTTGGCATCAACAACTCTTTTCCATATCTTTATAGTGTGGCTGACCAACTTTATGACTCTGTAGTTACTACAGCTCTGAGCATCACCTTTGTTCTTGAAAACTGGTACCAAAACACTTCTCCATTCCTCAGGCATCCTCTGACTCGCCAATACTGTGTTAAACAATCTGGTTAAAAAGTCCACTGCCATCTCTCTTAAACATCTCCGTACCTCCACAGGTATGTCATCTGGACCAACCAACTTTCTATTCTTCATCCTCTCCAAAGATGCCCTCACTTCGGAACTTTCTTGTTCACCATCTTTCCTTCATTCTCCTGTCTCTCTCATTTTCTTTATTCATCAACTCTTCAAAGTACTCCTGCCACCTTCTCAAAAACACTCTCATCACTTGTTTGTACATTACCATTTCTGTCCTTAATCAACCTAATCTTCTGGACATCCTTTCCAGCTCGATCTCTCTGTCTAGCCAGTTGATACAAGTCCTTTTCTCCTTCCTTAGTGTCCAGCCTCTCAAACAACTCGCTAATAATAATAATAATAACAATGGATTAGATTTATATGGCGCTTTACATGTTAAGTGACATCTCAAAGCACTTACAGTGAGTCCACTATTAATTCACTCCAAACAGACAATGGTAGTGGTAAGCTACTACTGTAGCCACAGCTGCCCTGGGGCAGACTGAGGAAAACATGGCTGCCAATCCACACCAACAGCCTCTCCGACCACTACTAAACATTTATACACATTCATACCCACTGTCACGGACACTGAGGCAAGGTGGGTAAAGTGTCTTGCCCAGGGACACAACCACAAGACAGGGATGAGAATGGGGTTTGGAAAAAAAAGAGGAAACTAAGCCAGGGGTCTTGGAGGATGCAGGCCCCCAAGCCGGATCCAAGGCAGAGCCTTGGTGGGGGGTCTGGGGGGCGTTGCCCCCCAGAAGCTAACGAAATCTGGTGTTTTAGAATGCTCAAATGTGGTCTTATATTTAAAGTTAGAAGTACAAATGCATTTATAGTTTACCTTTTTAATCTGCTGCTGCATCAGATGTGTAATCATGTTCAATACTGTTTTGATTCAGTGACAAACTTGATTGAGAAATAGAAAATGTCACTTCCATATATACATGCCTGTGCTACTACTCTATGAACTTATCATTGCCTTTCACCTGAAACGGGTGTATCCACAGTTCCTTCCTTACTCCTCTCCGCTCTATGTCGAGCCCGTCTTTTCTCGTAAGCCATCACTCTCTTTGAATTATGCGCCCTACAAACTTTCCTCGTGAGGTTCTTCCATTCTGCTCTATCATGTACTACCAATTGCCATTGATCTAAAACATCGGCACACTTCAATGCATTTTTGCATGTGTCCTTAAAACGGAGTTTGGGTCGACCTACTTTGTGAGAACCATGAGCCAGCTCACAATACAGGAGTTCCTTCACCGGCCTATCATCATTCATTCAACAGACATGACCTAACCAGCGCAAGCGACTCATTACAAGCTTGATCTCGATGTCTTCGACGTGTGCCCACATCAGCACCTCTTCATTGCTGATGAAATCGTCCACTTGATGTTTAGTATAAGGCAAAGCTGCCTGACTTCGTGCTGGTAAAGGGTCCAGGTTTCGCTGCCATACATCAGGAGGGGCATAAGGCACTGATTGTAAACTGCGACTTTGGTAGAGACTGTGAGGTCATGCAATTCAAACACCCTCTTGCGCAGACGCCAAAAGCACACGATGCTGCTTGGATGCGAGATGCAAGTTCCCCCTTCATAAAGCAGTCACTGCTGACATAACTGCTGAGATACTTGAAGCGAGTAACGTTGGCCAATTTGATGTCGTCAATAAAGAACTCAGCTGTATTGCCAATACACATGGTTTCTGTTTTGACTGTGTTGATGCAGAGACCCATTCTCTTAGCAACGTCATTGTAGGAGGATAATAACGTCTGCAGGCCCTCTGGTGTATCACTGAAAATCGCGATATCGTCAGCATACTGAGCTTCTCTAAAATATTCTGTGAGGACTCTGGATTTCGCTTTTAATCTGCGGAGGTGATAAAGATTGCCATCGTAACGCAGTCTGATCTGTACGCTGCATGTGTGCTTGATTTCTTTGAAGGCGAGCCAAAGTAGGACTGCTGCGTACATGCCAAAGAGTGTTGGAGCTAGTTTACACCCCTGCTTGACCCCGCTGTTGTATTCAAGGGATTGGGTGAGCTCACCATTGATAGCAAGTCGGGCGTGCACGTCCGTGTATAGTCTCTTGATGATTCTTATAAACTTTGGAGGACAGCCAAGTTTGCCAAGGATGATGAAGAGGAGCTCGCGATTGACCGTGTCAAACGCCTTCATAAAATCCACGAAGACTATGTACAAACATCTGCGCTGCTCTCTTGTTTTTTCCATCAGCTGGCAAAGGGTGAAAATCCCATCTATTGTACTTCTACCATTTCGATACCCTGACTGCAACTGGGGGTAGATATATTCTGCTAACAGGTGAAGCTTCTGCAAGATAATGCCCGCAAAGACTTTACCGACAGCACTGAGCAGTGAAATTCCTCTGAAATTACCACAGAGGCTTCTGTCACCTTTTTTGAACAGAATTGTGATGATGGCGTCTATCCAGTCGATTGAGATAATCTCTGTAGTCCAGCAGATAGTCTGCTGTAGTCCCAGCAGATTGAATAGGACAAGTAGGAAAGCTCTTAAGCGGCATCCTCCATGCACAAGTACTTCAGGTAGAATACCATCTGGACCTGGGCTCTTTCCTAATCGGGTGTTTCTAAGGGCTTGGTCAAGTTCTTGGTCTTCAATTGGGAGGCTCATTGATTCAATAACTGGAAGCTGGTCTATGTCATCGACGATGCTCAAGTCAACATCCGTTGGTTGGTTTAATAAGTCGCTGAAGTGTTCAACCTATCTGTCCTTTATCTTGTCAGGAGCAGTCAGGAGCTCACCATCTTTGGACTTCACAGGATGGGTGCTTCTGGATCTAGGGCCATAGACAGCATTGAGGGTAGCATAGAACTCTCTGTGGTTCTTCTCCTGAGAGTGCCGCTCTGCCTCCTCAGCTCTGCGCCGAAACCAGTCATTCTTTAGCTCTCTGATCCGCCTTCTTAGAACATGCCTGTCCAAGTTCTTGTCTTGAAGCAACTTTTGAATTTCTTGGTCCTGATCATCAAACCAGTCATTCTGCACTCATTTCTTTTTGCCGAAGACATGGGTGGCAGCATTCTGGAGAATAACTCTGAGTTCATCAAAGTCCGTCTTACAGGTAGACAACTTTTCGTCTAAGAAGAGCTCCAGTAATGCTTTTTTGTCATCATCCAAATGTATGTCTAGCTTCTTGGGAGGCCTTGTACCACTCTTCTTGTTATTAATAAAGAACAGGCACTTAGAAACCAGGAGCTTATGATTGGTGAAGCAATTTGCTACTTGATTGACTCGTGTCACTGTGACATATGGTTTTGCGGCCTTATTGGATAGTACATGGTCGATTTGGTGCCAGTGCTTTGAACGTAGGTGTTGCCATGTGTTCTTTAAGGTGTTTTTCTGTTGGAATATAGTACCCATGACACTGAGCTGGAATCTGGTGCAGAATTCTAAGAGCATAAGCCCGTTGGAGTTCATTTTACCAACGTCATGTTTTCCAATTACATTCGGCCATGATTTCCAGTCCTTGCCCACTCGAGCGTTAAAGTCGCCCAGGATGATGACGATGTCCATCTTGGCGGCAGATGTACAGCTGCCAAGCTTTTCATAGAACTGCTCTTTTTCTTCCTGAGATCTTTGCATGGTCAGCCCATATACACTAATGGGAGTTAGACTGTTTCCTCTCTTTAGCTGTATGCGCATTGACATGAGCCTGTCGCTGATTGGTGTAGGGGTGATACCTTGAGCAGCTAGCTTGTTGGAGATAGCAAAGCCAACGCCAGCTGTTCTCTCTTCTCCTCCACTCCAAAAGATTGTGTGACTCCTCTCAACTACGTTTCCGGTGCCAGGTCGCCGAACTTCGCTTAGGGCACAGACGTCAATGGTCGCTTTCTCTAACTCATGACAGATAAGGGCTGTTGCTCTTTCAGGTCTGATTGAAGACTCACTGTCGTTGGTTGTACGGACATTCCAAGCACCGAGATTGAGGCATTGTTTGCATGAGTTTGAAACAGAAGGTCGATGGTGTTGTTCATCAGTTACCCCGGACGCGGTAGCAGTATATGGACTTTGTCCACTTGTCGCCACTGCCGTATTGAGTGGCGCATCGGTTCCCCCATATGCAGTAGCCATATCTACTCTCCTTAACTGTGCTTCCATTGAAAACTGTGGGGCTGCACCTATGATGATGACGACACTGCTTAGCGCATAGGCAGTGTCCCTTGGCGAGGTACTCTGTTGGTCGACAACACAGTTGCATTTTGCCGTAACTGAAGCCGAGTAGACAGTCAGAGACGCCTGCTGCAGCTGAAGCCAAGTTGACATTCAGAAGCGCCAATGATGTAGTGCCAGAGATGCCATCGAGTTGATGACATAACTGCCGTGCCGTGACCCTGGCAAGGGAGGCTGCGGGTGTACTAGCACTTGCCCAAGGTACGCACCCAAGGCTAGTGGAGGGAAGGAGGCACCTCAGTGCTCCATTCTACACCAGCTCCGAGCAAAGCTCCAAGCAAAGTCAAGCCACTGCCACTTGTAATTGTACATAATTGAACTTATGTACAATTACCAATTACGCGAAAATTCTCAAGTACATTACTTATAATGAGAAAAAAATCTTACCTTGGAATGTGTTTTCCGATCACTAATTGCTGTAATCGGGGCTGATTGTGATGAACTTTGATCGACTGGCATCTGAATTTGACCGTGTCCATCGATCGTTTTGAATGCAGCACCGAGCGAGTAGTTCGATCTCCTTGTAGCTACAATGTTGAGATGCTTCTGTTTTGAACAGTGTTCAACTAAGGCAACACAACCACGAGATCCATAACTCAAGAAATCGTTGCAATAAACACACTGGGCTTTCCCTGGTACTTCGCATTTCGCTATGAAATCGGCGATTTTTTTCAACCACAACTTCAGTATTTTTACCGATCTTTACAGTTATTGACACAGTTTTTTCGAGCCATTCCCAACGAAACTTGTTCCTTATCCCTTTGTCGATTTCTAAAATTCTTGCTTCATTGTCTTTCGTGAGTTTTAGGTTCACCATTTTCACGAAATCGGGAAAACTCGGTTGATTATTTTGAACTGTCCACCATTTACATTTCGCTCCACGTGTTGGCTATGACAAAGTTATATCCAGCACAAAATGACAAAATCGCTGATTGGTTGCTTCAATAAGTATCAGCCAATCAGTGGCCTTGTTACATTACATTACTGATCTCGCTGGGTAGCGCGTTCTGCGCGGTAGATTTTAGCAGCCGATCGAAAATACGACTTGCTGGTCATAACATACCTCACCCCCCCACCTAAAATTTTCTCCACGAATTTAGACGATTCACGAGAATGACCCTAGACATGATCAAATCCGCGGAATTCCGTGGATCCACGGAAAATTCTCATCCCTGACACAAGAAGGCTGGGGAGAGCAAAATTTGAACCACCAACCCTCTGGTTATTAGACGACCCACTCTACCTCCTGAGCCACTGCCCTCCAGCTTTCCCTTCTCCGTTCCATTTTTGATGAGCACCAAGCTGGATGGCAGGAAGTTCCATTTATTCCATATAGTTCCATATATGCCTTATCCTTTGCCTTTGCCACCTCTCTCTTTGCCATGCATCTATATTCCAAATACTCCTGTCTACTTTCTTAATCTCCCTGACTATCCTACATTTTCTTTGCTAACCTCTTCCTTTGAATATTTTAAAGTACCTTCTCATTCCACCACTGACTCTCCTTGTCTTCCCTCTTCTGTCCACTGGATACACCCCATACCTTTCTATCCATTTCCCTCAATACTTTTGCTGTACTTTCCCAGTCATCTGGTAATTCTTCCCTACCACCCGGAGCCTGTATCAGCTCCTTCCAGAACTCTGTGTGACCTTCTTCCTTCTGTAACATTTGGCTCTGCCTTCACTGTTTTCTTCTTCTCATTTTGCAAAGTCATCCTAAAGACTACCATCCGATGCTGTCTAGCTACATTCTCCTCTGCTACCACCTTGCATCTCTTTCAGCTTTCTCCTAATGCATAAGATATAGTCCACCTGTGTGCACCTTTCTCCACTCTTGTAAGTGTAATTTCCTGCTAATAAATTCAGATAAGACTGAAGTCATTCTTGTTGGTCCAAAAAACCTTAGAAATACCTTTCCAAATCAAACTTTTAGTTTGGATGCAGTTACTCTTACTCTTAATAGCTCTGTGAGGAACCTTGGAGTTATTTTTGATCAAGATCTGTTTTTCATTTCACATATTAAATTCGTTTCAAAGACTGCCTTCTATCATTTGCATAATTTTGCCAAGATTAGGAGCATCTTGTCTCGGAGTGATGCTGAGAAACTGATCCACGGGTTTGTTAGCTCTAGATTAGATTATTGTAACTCTTTATTATCAGTTTGTCCTAAAACATCTCTAAAAAGTCTTCAGTTGATCCAAAATGCTGCTGCAAGAGTTTTAACAGGTACTAGAAAGAGAGATCATATCTCTCCGGTTCTGGCCTCCCTTCATTGGCTTCCCATAGAGTTTAGAATTAAGTTTAAAATCCTTCTTCTCACTTTTAAAGCTCTAAACAATCAGACCCCTTTTTATTTAAAATATCTGATATTACCCTATTATCCTAACAGAGCACTACGCTCCCAAAATGCTGGATTACTTGTAATACCTAGAATCTCCAAAAGTACAATGGGAGGCAGAGCCTTCAGTTATCAAGCTCCTTTCCTGTGGAACCAGCTGCCAATCTGGATTCGGGAGTCAGACTCGATCTCTGTTTTTAAGAATAGGGCTAAAACCTTCCTTTTTGATATAGCCTACAATTAGGGAGGGATCATGTGTTTCTGAACCCTCCCTTAGTTATGCTGCTAATAGGTTTAGTCAGCCGGGGGACCTCCAATAATGCACTGGGCCTCACTCCTTTCTTCACTCTCAATGAATTTTTTTTTTTTTTGCTGGTCATTAACATTTGTTTGTTCTCTCCCATAGATTGAGTCCCCATCGTGCTGTTTGCTCTCTACATGTCTGTTCTTTTCATCTTCTCTATCCCCTCACCTCCCAGCCAGTCACAGCAGATGACTGCCCCTCCCTGAGCCTGGTTCTGCTGGAGGTTTCTTCCTGTTAAAAGGGAGTTTTTCCTCTCCACCGTCGCCAAGTGCTTGCTCACAGGGGATCACCTGATTGCTGGGGTCTTTCTGCAACTGTGGGGGTTGCTGCTACAGTTGAAAGTGCTATGAGATGACTGTTGTTGTGAAATGGCGCTATATAAATAAAGTTGAATTGAATTGAATATCCGGGGAGAGTGGGATTTGAACCACCAACCATGGGGTTACTGGACAACCTGCTTTACCTCCTGAGCCACTTCCGCCCCCAAGTGGAGGAGTTCAATTATCTCGGGGTCTTATTCACGAGTGAGGGGAGAATGGAGCGACAGATTTTTTTTTTTTAGATTTAGATTTAGATTTAGTATACTTTATTAATCCCCAGAGGGGAAATTGAGGGTCATCCACCACCTGGATGGATGAAGCAGCCACGATACGGTGCTATCCCTTAACCATTCACACACACATTCACACCTCGGGCCACTTTAGAGTCTCCAGTTAACCTAACCTGCATGTTTTTGGCATGTGGGAGGAAACCGGAGAAATCCCAGAGTAAACCCACGCATACACAGGGAGAACATGCAAACTCCACACAGATCACTGTTGGTCGGGGGCTGGGATCGAATCCACGATCCCACGATCCCCCGGCCAAGGGTAAACTGTGCTGCCGCAGTGCTAACCACTGCGCCACCGTGCAGCCCAGATTGACAGAGGGATCAGAGCAGCATCTGCAGTGATGCGGATGTTGTACCAGTCTGTTGCGGTGAAGAGCGAGCTAAGCTCTCACGCAAAGCTGTTGATTTACCTGTCAATCTACGTTCCTACCCTCACCTATGGTCACGAGCTTTGGGTAACGACCAAGCAGCAGCAGCTGCACTTCCACTATGTCCTGAGGAAGCACAACCTGGACCAGAAGCTGCTGCTGGCCTTCTATCACTGCTTAGTGGAGAGCATGTTCACCTACTGTCTGGGTGTGTGGTACGCTGTCTCCACGGCCAAGAACAGGAAGGCTGTGCAGAGTATCATCAACACCACCCAAAAACTTATCGGCAGCCCTCTGCCCTCCCTGGAAGACATCTCCAGAGCCTCCTGTCTCAAAAGGATCAAGGCCATCACAGGAGACCCCTCACATCCCGCCCACCACCTGTTTGACATGTTTCCCTCTGGACAATGGTTCAGATCGATAAAGTCCCACACCTCCAGAATGACAGTTTCTTCCCCTGGGCCATCCAAACTGCAAACAGTCAGAGGCCCCACCCCCCTCCCTCTGAATGCTCACATGCACAGAACTGAGGACCTTTTAATTATCACATTAACTCATGTGTCTTTGCACTCCTCACTATCAAATAGATTGACCCAGCCGTGAAATCACTACTGTATTATGAAATGGACCATAAAATGGCCCTATAAAATGGCCCATAAAATGGTCCATAAACCTTGGGCCATTTTACTCTATGTGTTCTCCACTCCGCACTCTTATGTACATAGTTCCCCCCGCATAGCCACTACTGTACCTATGTATATACCTATGGGCTATTTGTAATTTTTAATTTTACCTTTACTTCAGTCGTATGGTTAATCATGTGTTCTGTAACTGTTTTATTTCAAATTCTTCTCACATACTTTATTGCACAGTAGTCTGGTGGAGCACACACAATTTTGTTGTGCTGTACAACTAACTGTACAATGACAATAAAGCCTATTCTATTCTATAAAGTTCATCAGCCACACTATGAAGATATGGGAAAGAGTTGTTTAAACCAGGTTAAGAAGAGAGTGTGAGGCGAGCAGCAGTACAGTTTCATGTCAAGAAAGAGTACTACAGATGCAATGTTTGCTGTACGAGTGCTGATGGAGAAGTATAGAGAAGGTCAGAAGGAGTTGCACTGAGTCTTTGTGAATCTAGAGAAAGCATATGATAGGGTGCCAAGAGAGGAAGTGTGGTACTGCATGAGAAAGTCAGGAGTGCCAGGGAAGTATGTGAGGGTGGTGTGGAACATGTATGAGGACAGCGACACGGTGGTGAAGTGCGCTGTAGGAGTGATGAATGGATTCAAAGTGTGGGTGGGATTACATCAGGGATCGGCTCTGAGCCCCTTCTTGTTTGCCATGGTGATGGACAGGCTGACAGACGAGGTCAGACAGGAGTTTCTGTGGACCATGATGTTTGCAGACGACATTGTGGTCTGCAGTGAGAGTAGGGAGCAGGTGGAAGAGAACCTGGAGAGGTGGCGGTATGCTCTGGAGAGAAGAGGAATGAAAGTCAGTAGAAGCAAGACAGAAGACATGAGTGTGAATGAGAGGGAGGCAGGTGCAATAGTGAAGATGGAAGGAGTCACAGTAGTGAAAGTAGATGAGTTTAAATACCTGGGGTCAACCATCCAAAGCAATTGAAAATGCACAATAGAGGTGAAGAAGAGAGTGCAGGCAAGGTGGAGTGGGTGGAAATGAGTATCAGGGGTGATTTGTGACAGAAGGGTAGCAACAAGAGTGAAACGGAAGAGTTTCAAGACGGTCGTGAGACCTGATGTGATGTTTGGCTTGGAGAGGGTGGTGCTGACAAAAAGACAGGAGGTGGAGCTGGAGGTGGCAGAGTTGAAGATGCTAATTTTTTCATTGGGAGTGACTAGGAAGGACAAGATTAGAAATGAGTATTTCAGAGGAACAGCTCAGGTTGAGCGGTTTGGAGACAAAGTAAGAGCGGCAAGGCTGAGATGGTTTGGACATGTGCAGAGGAGTGATTAGTTGACTTGAGAGGGGGACTACAGATGCAAATTAGTAGTATTACTAAATCTGGCATACTTACATTTGTATAAATGTCCATTAGTATGATATGTCCCTTTCAAATAAACATTAAACTAACTAACTAAATATAGGACAAAGGATGTTGAAGATGGAGCTGCCAGGCAGGAGGAAAAAAGGAAGACCACAGAGAAAATTCATGGATGTAGTGAAGGAGGACATGGAGAGGGTTGGTATTACAGAGGAAGGTGCAAGGAATATGGTGAGATGGAGGCAGAAGATCCACTGTGGAGACCCCGAAAGGAAGCAGCAGAAAGAAAAAGAAGTAGTTGCATTGGCCTGAAAGTCAATAAGAGAAATTATCATGAACATGTAGTTACCTTTTTTCCCCGTTTAGGTTGGAGCTTTCTGTGTTAATAGTAATTAGGAAAATTAGCAGCAGCTGTGGGCTGATCTCATCAACTACACCAGGTTTTTGCACATCAGTATTTTTTTAAAAGGTTGAAATAATTATGCCCGTGGCATTACACTATAAAACGATCTATCATCAAACTGTGTTCATTATGTAAGCTTACGTGGGTAACAGGTGATGGGTCAGATTGTGGAGAGTGTAAATAACGGAGGCAGACTTATGCAGCAGACGACTTTATTCACTCTCAAATCAGTCATACACAGAAAAAGCATATCTCAATACAACAGGGTCTCCCCTTTTATATCAACCGCCCATCTCACCTCTGCATGACATCTTGCATCACAATACATTCAACCCTTCTCCCCCCACTACTTCTTCCTGCTACCTCACCATAATCTCTCTCATCTCAATACCTATTGTCCTTCTCTGTTTACCCTCTGCATCCAGTCTGAGATGATTAACCCAGCTTCTACACCACCCCACCCCCCACAGAATCTCAGACCAAGCTTCAGTCCTCACGTCCTTTCGGCTTCAGTCTCCTCCCATATCTGCTGTAACGTCGGTTTTCCGCCTCCGCAGCGCTGCTGTGACGGTGGGGGGCTCCTGAGGGTGTGTCTGTCTGCGGGTGGGCAATGGCGAGGGGGGGGAACCTTCGACTTGCCCGTGTGGCTGCTCTAATGAATCGTTTACCTGAGGAGTTCTCAGTGGGGGTCTTCCACGCCGAGGGGCCCGAGCCAACATCACTTGCTCGTCCGCCACCACAAAGGCGGGCTTAAGTCTGTCCTGTTTCCAGCACTCTGAATGGGCCATCGTAGGGTGGGCGCAATGGGGGGCGGTGGGCATCGTGCCTGACAAACACGAATGCCGCGTTCTTCAAAGTTTTTGGCACAAAAGCGCGTGGAAAGCAGTGGTGGGCCAGGCCCGGCAGCGTGCCTGTGTGTGCGCTATGCTGCAAACGCTGAGACGGACAGTTGTCCGGCGCGGGACTATCTGGCAAAAATTCCCCGGGGAGCCGCAGTGGCTGAGAAAAAACTAGCTCTGCCGGGGAAGCCTCCAAATCCTCTTTTGGTGCAGAACGCAACCCAAAAAAAACCCATGACAATCGGTCTGCCCAATTTGCATCTGTCAGCAAAGCCCTGAGTGCTGCTTACAGTGACCTATGGAAACGCTCGCATAACCCATTGGCCTGTGGGTTGCACGCGGTTGTGCGATGAATTGCAACACCCAGGCTACGGGCAATTGCGGACCAGAGGTCGGAAACAAACTGTGGGCCCCTATCGGACGTGATGTCCGACGGGATGCCAAAACGTGCCACCCATGTCGTCAAAAAAGCGCGCACCACGTCTACGGACGTGGTTGCCGTCAGCGTGGCTGCTTCTGGCCAGCGTGGCTGCTTCTGGCCAGCGTGTGGTGCGGTCCACCACTGTCAGAAGGTGCGTGCACCCCTGCGATGGTGGGATGGTGGGAGGGGGCCCACGAGGTCCACGTGAACATGGTCGAACCTCTTAGTCGGTATGCGAAACGGCTCCAAAGGAGCCTTCGTGTGTCTGTGTACTTTGGCTCGTTGGCACGCTACGCAGGCTGCCGCCCACTCTTTCACTTGTTTGTGCCGGCCTGGCCATACGAACTTTGCTCCCACCATTTTGACTGATGCGCACACTCCTGGGTGCGCCAGAGCGTGAACTGACTCAAACACTCGGCGGCGCCAAGCAACTGGGACCATCGGGCTCGGGCGTCCCGTGGAGACGTCGCAGATTAGGGGGGGCTGCCGTCTTGCAGTACTCTGCTCTCCAGCCTTAACCCTGTTGGTCCAGACTGGAGCACGCACACGTCCGCATCGCCAATCTGCTCTGCGGCCATGGCTGCATAATCTATCCCCACGCAGACTGGGGCCACTACTGCGCACGAGAGGCAGTCCGCCACCACATTCAGTTTACCCGACACATGCTGAATATCGGTCGTAAACTCCGAGATCACGGCCAGCTGTCTCTGCTGCTGGCCCGACCATGGGTCCGAAACCTTGGCCATCGCGAACATTAGCGGCTTGTGGTCCTCGAACGCGGTGAAGCTGCGCCCTTCCAGCCAGAACTGGAAGTGGCGTATGGCCAGGTGGAGAGCCAGCAACTCTCTGTTGAATGCACTGTATTTACGCTCACTGTCGCGCAAAGCCCTGCTGAAAAAAGCGAGCAGCCGCCAAGAACCGGCGACGTGTTGCTCCACGATGGCCCCTGTGGCCACGTCCGAGGCGTTGGTAGTGAGCGCTATCTGGGCCGCCGGGTCCGGGTGCGCCAACAGTGCGGCGTTTGCCAGGGCTGCTTTAACCTCAGAGAACGCCTGCTCCCACTCCAGAGTCCATTCGACTCTGACGGTTTCCGTTTCTTGAGCACGGCGTACAATGACTGCATGAGCTGAGCTGCGCGGGGGAGGAACCGGTTATAAAAGTTAACCATCCCCCAAAACTCTTGCAGCACCCTGACCATCTGAGGCTGAGGAAAGTTCGCCACGGCGCGCACCTTTTCGGGCAAGGATATCGCTCCCTCCGGTGAGACGCGGTGCCCCAAAAAGTCAATCCCCGTCACACCGAACTGGCATTTCGCCGGGTTAATTATTAACCCGTGCTCCTCCAACCTCCGGAAAACAGTCCTGAGGTGGGTTACGTGTTCGTCCTGGGACGCACTGGCCACCAGGATATCATCCAGGTAGACAAACACAAATGGCAGATCGCGCAACACCGCATCCATCATGCGTTGGAATGTCTGTGCCGTGCCTTTTAATCCAAAGGGCATGCGTAAAAACTCAAACAAGCCAAACGGAGTTATTACCGCTGCTTTGGGTATGTCCTCCGCGCGCACTGGGACCTGGTGGTAACCGCGGACCAGGTCTATTTTAGAAAAAATGCGTGCCCCGGCGAGGTGAATGGAAAAATCCTGAATATGGGGAATCGGGTAGCGGTCATGCGCTGTGGCGTTATTCAACCTGCGGAAATCTCCGCACAGTCGCCACGATCCCTCGGCCTTAGGGACCATGTGTAGCGGGGATGCCCATGGGCTGTTTGAGTGCCTGATGATGCCCAACCTTTCCAAGTTGGCAAACTCCTCGCGCGCTATGGCCAGTTTAGCTGTGTCCAGGCGCCGAGGTCGTGCGAAAACGGGCGGCCCAGTGGTGGTAGTAAAGTGCTCCACCCCGTGTTTAGTGATGGCCGCTGAAAACGTCAGGACCGTGAGTGCTGGGAACTGAGAGAGCAGTGTGTGGAACTTACTGCCTGGAGCTGTGACGTTGGCTTGTGTTATTGGCCCGGCCCCTCGAGCTGTACAGGGGAGAGAATCAAAAGACATTGCATTAACCAGGCCCCTGTTAGCAACATCAACTAGCAACCAGTGTGCACACAGAAAATCAGCTCCTAGGATTTGGGAAACTCAGTGCTGCTATGACAAAAGTCCACTCGTACATACGGCCGTGTAGGGATACAGTCAGTGTCCTCTCATCAAAAGTCTTAATGTCTGAGCCGTTTACGGCTACCAGCTGGGGGCCGCTAGCTCCCGCTAGCCGGTCGGCGTAGGACGGCAGGATGAGGCTCTTTTGGGAGCCGGTGTCTACGAGGAACCGTCTCCCTGAGCGCAAGTCCGTCACGTAGAGCAGCTTGTTCTCTTCACCGGCGGTCACAGCTGCTACTGACTGTCGGCCTTGGCATTTCCCGAATGCTTGAATTGGCACGGTGGCACACATCTGCGTGCATTCTCTCCAAAGTGGCGGTGGTAGAAGCACAGCGTGTCTCTCTGGTGCTTCCTGGCCCCCGCTGCCGCTACCGTCGCTGGCTCCTCACCTCCGCTGGTCGTCTCGCTGGGTTCCGATGCCACCGCATTCAGTGTGAGGGCTCTGGTGGTGAGAATGATCCGATCTGCCTCCTGGGCTAGCGCCCGGTAGTCACGCGCGGCCAGCAATGGCGAATTGGCAAGAACCGCTCTTGCCTCTGTTGGGAGGTTCCGGAGGAAAAGGTGGGCAAACAGAAAATGCCCGTCGTCTGTGCCCATCAATGGCCAACATCTTCTCCATCAGCTCGACTGCCGAACCATCTCCTAACTCGGAGAACCTCAGGAGCCTCTCTGCTCTCTCACAGTCCGAGAGCGTGTAGCGCCGGGTCAGTGCGGCCTTGAGAGCCCCGTATTTGTCGTGGGCTGGAGGCTGTTGGAGCAGGCTCACTACTTGCTGAGACGTGCGACCGTCCAGTGCTGCGACCACATAGCCACATCTGTTGTCGTCTGCCGTTATTCCCCGGAGGGCGAACTGAGCCTCGGTGTGGTGGAAACAAGACCGCGGGTCGTGCAGCCAAAAGTCCGGTAGTTTGACCAAAACAGCACACGCATTGCTGGGGGTTCCCATCTGGGCCATCTCTGGGATGCTTGTCGCATTGCTGGGGCTTCTCGTCCGAGCCGCCTCCGGGGTACTTGCCTCGTGTTCCATAATTCGTCAAGGGGTCACCAGTGTGGAGAGTGTAAATAACGGAGGCAGACTTATGCAGCAGACGACTTTATTCACTCTCACATCAGTCATACACAGAAAAAGCATATCTCAATACAACAGGGTCTCCCCTTTTATATCAACCGCCCATTTCACCTCTGCATGATATCTCGCATCATAATACATTCAGCCCTTCTCCCCCCACTACTTCTTCCTGCTACCTCACCATAATCTCTCTCATCTCAATACCTATTGTCCTTCTCTGTTTACCCTCTGCATCCAGTCTGAGATGATTAACCCAGCTTCTACAAGATCAACATTACCTGTTGAGGAGGAAACATGAAACTTCAGTATAGATCTGTGTTCTTCATCAGTGATGTCCATGTAGAAAAAGCCACACCAGTATTAACTGATGTTTTTTTTGATCCATTTTCATCCCGATTTCTCAAATATTTATGATGAAAAGTCTCCTAAAAAAAAACTGGATCTTCCACATTCTTCTTCTCTAGTCTTAGAGTGGGATTTGTCTCAAACAGTCCACTAGTGCCACTCAGGTGAAGCTCGGTACAGCACTGCTTGTCCATTCTGACCTATGATTGAACAAATGGCGGCGCAAAATGGCGGTGTCCATGGAGGTGCGGGTCCAAAACCATGAAGATATAAACGGCTCATTCTGAGGTAACAAAAATCAAATGGATTTTTATCATTTATGATTATACACCACTGAAAACATGTTCATAGACGATTATCTTAATTTTTGCAAAAAAAAAATTCCAAAATTCTACAGTGTACCTTTAAGATACTGCAAAATTACACTTTGTATTTTGTTGAAAATAAACATAATCTTGTCAAATCCTGGTTGTCAAACTAGGTCCACATGCTACAGAGTGGAAGGGCTTGGACCAAACAATGGTGGAGGCACACATAGTTTCATCGCACAGTTAAAAAGCAGTTGATCAGTTCAGCAGAGGGCATAACACCCTTTCAGATTAAATGGAAAGAAGGCATGCAGACAAACAGCTGGGTTACCCTGTAAGTCACACAGATGCTGGAGTAGTTCCAGTAGGAGCAGATGTTGCAGATCGGACACATGATGAAAGCATCTGCACTGTCGCACATCTCCTTCCTACAACCATGAGAATATAACTTCGGATTATTGACGGGCATTTACTGGATAATTTTCACTGCAGGGAAAGTAAGAGAATTTCATTTGAGAGAACAGGGTCTCATCTGCATATTATCAAATAAATAGCTGAGTTTGCCACACTATCCATTATGATGACCTGACACGTGAAACAAAATATCTCATTTATGAGTAAGATACTGACTTTATACTTACGCTGGAACATCAGTGGCCATGAGCCCAAATCCAATCAGGAAAATGACAGTCCCAACAAGAGATGCCGGTAAGAGCCAACCGGTGTAGAAGCCTACAGCCAGAAATAAAACATACCATCATCCACCATCATCTTGGATCCTGGACTACCTCACAAACCGACCACAGTTTGTGAGAACCCAAGACCGTGTGTCTGACACCATCATCTGCAGTTCGGGGGCCCCCCAGGGAACAGTTCTGGCCCCATTCCCATTCACCCTCTACACTGCTGACTTTTCACACAATACACCACACTGCCATCTGAAGAAGTTCTCTGACGTCTCTGCAATCATTGGCCTTATCTCTGATGGAGATGATGCGGAGTACAGAGGACTTATCCAGAACTTTGTGGACTGGTGCCTGCAGAACTGCCTCCAGATCAATGCGAGGAAAACCAAGGAACTGGTGGTGGACTGCCGCAGGTGAGGACAACCACCCCACAGCACCGGTAAACATCCAGGGAAAAGACACTGAGATGATGACATCTTACAAGTACCTGGATGTTCATCTGAACAATAAACTGGACTGGTCACACAACACCAATGCACTCTACAGAAAGGGGCAGTGCAGGCTGTACTTCCTGAGGAGACTCAGGTCTTTTGGAATGCGGGGGGCACTCCTGAAGATCTTCTACGATTCGGTGGTGGCATCAGCCATCACATTTGGAGTGGTCTGCTGGGGCATCGGCATTACGGCAGCTGACAGGAATAGACTGAACAGGCTGATCAAAAAGCTAGCTCTGTTCTGGGGCGCTGCCTCGACCCAGTGGAGGAGATAGGAGAGAGGAGGATGGTGGTTAAGCTGAGTCCCACCCCATGCAGGACACGCTGAATGCACTGAGGAGCTCATTTAGCAGTAGGCTGTGCCATACTAAGTGCTCGAGGGAGAGGTTCCCCAGGTCCTTCCTACCTACGGCTGTCAGACTTTATAATCTAACCAGTGCTGCTCGTAGAGGTCGTATTAAACGTACTAAATGTCACAACTTTGCACAATAGAGATCGTCCCCGCCAATACACAACTAAGACAATTACAATTATTATTGAGGGTGGCAACAACACTGTTGATTCAAATGTAAAATGTGCTGTGTGGAACCATATTTATATTCTGCTGGGAAATGTAACTAACCGTAATGCTGTCAATACCATCTAGCTGCAATGCTCCTGCACTGTGTATATAACTGTGTACATATGTATATATATATTTATTGCTTTGGCTAACTAGTTATTATCTTATTTACTATTGCTCTGAGTGCTGTTATCGCTTTGCTGCTGCAATCCTGGAATTTCCCCATTTTGGGACTAATAAAGGCTTCTCTTCTCTTCTCTTCTCTCGTTTCCGCTTCTGGTGGGTGCGAGTGAGAGCGTGAGTGAGGAGGTGTTGGGTGTGTGAGTGAGGAGTTTTGGATTATACTTTTTCACAACGTTTGGACTTTTCCTTTATCCTTTGTTATTGGCTGCATATTCAGGTAAGTTTATTTCAGTCTTTTGAGTGCGTTTGTGTTTTTGTTTGCGTTTTGCTGGAGGATGGCGTCCTTTGAGACGCCACCTCCGTCTATCCGGCAGGGAGTGAGGATAGTGCCGCCGGATAGCAGCGTTGCTGTGGAGGAGGTTCTTCTTGCTGTGGGTGAGAAGGTGGGACATGATATGATCTGCTTTGCCTCAAGAATGAATAAAGCTGTCGTTGTGTTTTTGACTGGTGAGGAATATGTCCATAGTCTGATTGGGAGCGGTGTTGTAATTAGGAACACGTATGTACAGGTGTCCCCGTTATCTGTTCCATCAACGCGCATCACCGTTTCAGGTGTTCCTCCCTTCATCACTAATGAGCAGTTGGAGACGGAGCTTCGCAGATTTGGGAAGTTTGCGGGCCCGTTTAGAACTGTGAGTTTGGGATGTAAGGATAGTAAATTAAAACATGTCAAATCACTTAGCGCCAGGTATTCGTGTTTTTGGACTCGCCCACTCAAACGCTAGAAGTGTCCTTCCGGGTTAAACATGGGGACGGTTCCTACATGGTGTATGCGAGCTCAGGGCAAATGAAGTGCTTTGAATGTGGAGACGTGGGCCATAAACGGTTCGCTTGTCCGCATAAGCAACGGGCGGGAGGCTCCGATGAAGCCGCAGCTGAAACCAGCGGTGCAGCCTCCGCTCATGCCGCTACTACAGATGACGTTGCGGGGCCTTCCGCCGGTCCTGCTCCGGAACCTGCTGCTGTGTGTGTGGACAGCCCGTCTGTGGCGCCCGCAGCCCAGCTTACGGTTGGGAGCGTGCCTGGTGATGACGCCCAAACAGTCACTGATGGTGCATCAGAATCTAGCTGTGAGAAAGAGCCTGTAAAATCAGCAGCTGTGGTTCCGGTGGCTGCTAACGTTTCTGAACAGCTGACGGAACAACACCAGTCAGCTGCTGTAAGTGGCGTTCAGGAAACTGCAGATCACGATCAATCAGCTGGGACAGCTGTATCAAACAGCCAATTAAGTTGTGATGAGGAAATGGATTCTGATTCTGATACTGTGTCTATTGGAGAAACTTGCAGTAAAAGCAAAAGCTTGTACTCACTGGATGAAATAAATGTTTTTCTGGACGAAACCTACAAACGAGCAGTTAAAGTCACTGATTACTTCAGTGACGCCAATAAATTTATTAGATCTGTTAAAGTGCTGGAAAGGCAGGTTGGCCTTGACCTCCTGGATGAGAGAAAACGTTTTCGCCTTAAAAAACACCTAACGGCCCTGCGTAAATCAGCAGGAGGAAAAAAGGTCACACACACCCGACAGATGAAATAACTTACATGGGTATGCACAGCACGGTGTTCCTATATATCTACTGCTCTTTGCTGTCTCTCCCTGCCTTCTATCTTCTCTATCTCTCTATGCAAAACATAAAATTAGGAACCCTAAACATCAATGGTGGGAGGGGCAATCATAAGAGGGGATTAGTTAGTGAATTGTTTAGACAAAAAAATCTTAACATTTTGTTTTTGCAAGAAACTCATACCACTTCAGCAGATGAAGTGGACTGGGGCTTGTGGTGGAAGGGCCCTTTTTCACTCAGTCATGGTACAAATTTTAGTGCAGGAGTAGCCATTTTGTTTGGGGAATCTGTGAATGCAACAGTTCTATCTGTAGTGGAGGTAGTGAAGGGCAGGCTGCTCTTTGTTAGGGCAGAAATAGAGAATTCCGTGTTTTGTTTGATCAACATCTATGCTCCAAATCAGGGTTCTGAAAGAACTGCCTTTTTCAATAAACTGAAAAATGAATTGCAGAATTATCACCAAGATCAACTTATTGTTGCTGGTGATTTCAACTGCACCTTAGATTTTACTGTGGATCGAACTAATGCAGAACCTCATCTTCAGTCATCACAAGTTTTAAAAAATATCACTGTACAGTTTGACCTTTTGGATACATGGAGAATTAAACATGCAAACACTAGACAGTATACCTGGGTCAGAGTCGTAGACAATATGGTCAGTGCTGCTAGATTAGATAGGATATATGTTTCTCAAAGTTTTGGCCCAGGAATTCTTCATAGTAACATAAGTCCTGTCGGTTTTACAGATCATCATCTAGCTTCTGTGATGTTAATCATTTCACCAGGGGAAAGAACTAGATCCTATTGGCATTTCAACAATAAGCTCCTTCAAGACAACGCTTTTTGTCATTATTTTGTGTGTTTCTGGGAACACTGGAGGGCTACAAAGCCTCGTTTTAGTTCCTTAGGACAGTGGTGGGAGGTTGGCAAGGTGCAAATTCACATCTTTTGTCAGCAGTATACTGCAAACTCGACTGCTATCATCAGAACCAAAGTTTGTGAACTTGAGGACACTGTCAAGAGGCTGGAGGAGAGTTTGATTAGGGATCAGGATTCTACCTCGGGTCCTTTGTTGCAGGCGAAGAGATCAGCGCTGAGCTCTTTACTGCGGGAAAGAGTGAAGGGAGCACTTGTTAGGTCCCGGTTTACTCAGCTGAAGGACATGGACGCCCCAACGTCCTTTTTTTTCAATCTGGAGAAGTCTGCCGCAAAAAAGAAATTGATGACTTGTTTAAAACTCCCACATGGTCAAATAACTACAAGTCCATCTGAGATGAGGAGCCATGCAGTGGATTTTTATGGGGCTCTGTTTGGTGCAGAACCATGCTGCATAGAATCTCGAAATCAACTCTTTGAGGGTCTTCCCAAGCTCAGCCCAGGGGAAAGGGCTGCTCTGGACTGCGAACTGACCTTGGATGAGTTAACTGTAGCAGTTAATCAAATGGCTCTGGGACGTGCACCTGGACTTGACGGTCTCTCTTCTGACTTTTTTAAGCACTTTTGGGACATTATAGGATCAGATTTTTATGACGTTCTAATTGACTGTTACAGAACTCGATCTTTGCCTGTCTCCTGTCGGCGTGCAGTACTATCCCTGCTGCCTAAGAAAGGGGACTTGGCCTTGCTTAAAAACTGGAGGCCCGTTGCTCTTCTTTGCACAGACTATAAGGTGCTTTCTAAAGCCCTATCAAATAGACTGAAAAATGTTTTGGATGTAATCATAGATAGAGATCAAACATATTGTATTCCTGATCGAACCATTATGGACAATATTTTTCTCATACGTGATGTTCTTAATCTTAGTAAATGTTATGATTTAAAGTTTGGTACTGTGTCTTTGGACCAGGAAAAAGCTTTTGATAGGGTTGACCACTCCTATTTGTTTTCCACACTTAAGGGGTTTGGTTTTGGCAATATTTTTTTGACATGGGTTAATATGTTATATACTGGAGCTGAGTGTTTGGTAAAGTTGGGGGCAGGGCTGAGTCGGCCAATCCCTGTACATCGAGGAATAAGGCAGGGTTGTCCGATCTCAGGTCAACTGTATAGCTTGGCCATTGAGCCTTTGCTGTGCAGGTTGCGCACTCAGCTGGGTGGTTTGACCCTGCCGGGGCCCTCCAGTAGTTGTCGTCCACTCGTCTTGTCTGCTTATGCAGACGACGTTAACATTTTCATCACATCCCACAGGGATGTACAGTGTTTGGTGGACACTCTGTCTATTTATGAAAAAGCATCTTCTGCACGGGTAAACTGGGGCAAAAGTGAGGGTTTATTGGTGGGGCAGTGGACACATCAAAACATTCCTCATCTACCTGGAGGTCTTCTGTGGGGGAAAGCCGGTCTTAAAGTGTTGGGGGTGTTTTGGGGTTCTGAGGACTTTGAAAGCAAGAACTGGGAGGGATTTAAGGAAAAGGTGTGTGCCCGTTTTTCTAAACGGAATTGGTTGCTACCACAGCTGTCATATAGGGGAAGAGTTCTGGTCGCCAATAATCTGGTCGCTTCGGCTCTTTGGCATAGACTTATCGCTTTGACACCGCCCAGGAGCCTGGTGGAGGAGGTCCAGAAGATGATCGTGGGCTTCTTTTGGTCTGATCGACACTGGGTGCGTGCGGCTGCTCTCTACCTGCCTGTTGCCGAGGGAGGACAGGGCCTGGTTGACATACAGTCCAAGATCACCTGTTTTAGGCTTCAGACTGCGCAACGGTTCCTCTATGGATGTGGCCCCTGCTGGATGGACACTGCAAAACTGCTCCTGAGGAGAGTTGGCCGCTTGGGCTACGACAAGCAGCTTTTCCTCGTGAAATCCGGGGAGGTGGACTTTACTGGACTTTCTGCCTTTTATGCTTCTGTCTTGCATGCATGGCAAGTCTTCACTGTAGCCCGTATTCCTGAGGAGACACCAGGTATGTGGCTGTTTGAGGAACCGTTGTTTTTCAATGGATTCATGGACACTCAAATGCTGCAGTCTGTCAGTCTGCGAACCTGTTTAAGAGAGGCGGGCTGCACCAAGCTTGGCCATCTGATGAAGATGTCAACCACGTCCATAGAAACGCTGAGGCGGAAAGCCAATATTACATCCGTCAGACTGGTGCATAGGGTGGTGAAGGAAGTATGTGCTGCCCTGCCACGACCACTGAGAGCCTTTGTGGAAAACCGCACTCTTTCTGATCAATGGGATGAGGACACTGTGTTCAGCTTTCCTGCCCTTTCCATAAGTCCAGCAGTGGGAGTGTGGCAGGAGGAAGAAGACCACTTGCTGTCTTTCAGAACTCCTCGTCTGGGCAAGTTCCAGGCTGTAGGGAAGAAGGCGGCGTATCACATCTGTGTGAAAGTTCTAAATCTGCGCTCTCTGACGGGGGTAAAAGAGTCGAAGTGGGCGGGGTTTTTGGGGCCGGGATTCTCCCCAAAAGGCAGCTGGCGCTCCATGTACAAGCCCCCTATAGAGAAACGGACAGCAGATCTCCAGTGGAGGATTGTACATGGGGCAATAGCTACAAACAAATACAGAGCACACCTGGATCCTAGTGTTGGGGAGGGTTGTTTGTTTTGTTCTCAAGTCGAGACCCTGGAGCACTTGTTTGTTGGATGTTTTCGTTTGTCTGGGCTTTTTGATCTTTTGAAAGTGTGGTTTCATGATTTTGGTGAATATTTTTCTTTTGGTTTGTTTATTTATGGTCCGAAGTACAAAGTGGCAAAGAAGTCTGTGCATATTTTGATAAACTTCTTGTCTGGTACCGTTAAACTTGCCATTTGGCTGACGAGGAAAAACCGGACTATTAACACTGGCAATGTCGACCCCGTGTCTGTTTTTAAGGCCCTGTTAAAAGTCAGACTCCGGGTGGAGTTTTCTTATTATAAAATGGTGGACAATTTGGAGGAGTTCACCAATAAATGGACTGTTGGGAGTGTTTTGTGTTCTGTGGGGGAGGGGGATGAGTTATGTTTGAATTTTTGAAATGTGGAACACTTGGGTGGAATGATGGTATGATGGTGATTTCATATTTTTGAATTGTACAATAAAGGGACTTTTTAAACGTCTCTTCTCTTCTCTCTTTTCCGCTTCCAGTGGGTGCGAGTGAGAGCGTGAGTGAGGAGGTGTTGGGTGTGTGAGTGAGGAGTTTTGGATTATACTTTTTCACAACGTTTGGACTTTTCCTTTATCCTTTGTTATTGGCTGCATATTCAGGTAAGTTTATTTCAGTCTTTTGAGTGCGTTTGTGTTTTTGTTTGCATTTTGCTGGAGGATGGCGTCCTTTGAGACGCCACCTCCGTCTATCCGGCAGGGAGTGAGGATAGTGCCGCCGGATAGCAGCGTTGCTGTGGAGGAGGTTCTTCTTGCTGTGGGTGAGAAGGTGGGACATGATATGATCTGCTTTGCCTCAAGAATGAATAAAGCTGTCGTTGTGTTTTTGACTGGTGAGGAATATGTCCATAGTCTGCTTGGGAGCGGTGTTGTAATTGGGGACACGTATGTACAGGTGTCCCCATTATCTGTTCCATCAACGCGCATCACCGTTTCAGGTGTTCCTCCCTTCATCACTAATGAGCAGTTGGAGACGGAGCTTTGCAGATTTGGGAAATTTGCGGGCCCGTTTAGAACTGTGAGTTTGGGATGTAAGGATAGTAAATTAAAACATGTCAAATCACTTACATGCCAGGTATTCATGTTTTTGGACTCGCCCACTCAAACGCTAGAAGTGTCCTTCCGGGTTAAACATGGGGACGGTTCCTACATGGTGTATGCGAGCTCAGGGCAAATGAAGTGCTTTGAATGTGGAGACGTGGGCCATAAACGGTTCGCTTGTCCGCATAAGCAACGGGCGGGAGGCTCTGATGAAGCCACAGCTGAAACCAGCGGTGCGGTCTCCGCTCATGCCGCTACTACAGATGACGTTGCGGGGCCTTCCACCGGTCCTGCACCGGAGCCTGCTGCTGTGTCTGCGGACAGCCCGGCTGTGGCGCCCGCAGCCCAGCTTACGGTTGGGAGCGTGGCTGGTGATGACGCCCAAACAGTCACTGATGGTGCATCAGAATCTAGCTGTGAGAAAGAGCTTGTAAAATCAGCAGCTGTGGTTCCGGTGGCTGCTAACGTTTCTGAACAGCTGACGGAACAACACCAGTCAGCTGCTGTAAGTGACGTTCAGGAAACTGCAGATCACGATCAATCAGCTGGGACAGCTGTATCAAACAGCCAATTAAGTTGTGATGAGGAAATGGATTCTGATTCTGATACTGTGTCTATTGGAGAAACTTGCAGTAAAAGCAAAAGCTTGTACTCACTGGATGAAATAAATGTTTTCCTGGACGAAACCTACAAACGAGCAGTTAAAGTCACTGATTACTTCAGTGACGCCAATAAATTTATTAGATCTGTTAAAGTGCTGGAAAGGCGGGTTGGCCTTGACCTCCTGGATGAGAGAAAACGTTTTCGCCTTAAAAAACACCTAACGGCCCTGCGTAAATCAGCAGGAGGAAAAAAGGTCACACGCACCCGACAGATGAAATAACTTACATGGGTATGCACAGCACGGTGTTCCTATATATCTACTGCTCTTTGCTGTCTCTCCCTGCCTTCTATCTTCTCTATCTCTCTATGTAAAACATAAAATTAGGAACCCTAAGCATCAATGGTGGGAGGGGCAATCATAAGAGGGGATTAGTTAGTGAATTGTTTAGACAAAAAAATCTTAACATTTTGTTTTTGCAAGAAACTCATACCACTTCAGCAGATGAAGTGGACTGGGGCTTGTGGTGGAAGGGCCCTTTTTCACAAAGTCATGGTACAAATTTTAGTGCAGGAGTAGCCATTTTGTTTGGGGAATCTGTGAATGCAACAGTTCTATCTGTAGTGGAGGTAGTGAAGGGCAGGCTGCTCTTTGTTAGGGCAGAAATAGAGAATTCCGTGTTTTGTCTGATCAACATCTATGCTCCAAATCAGGGTTCTGAAAGAACTGCCTTTTTCAATAAACTGAAAAATGAATTGCAGAACTATCACCAAGATCGGCTTATTGTTGTTGGTGATTTCAACTGCACCTTAGATTTTACTGTGGATCGAACTAATGCAGAACCTCATCTTCAGTCATCACAAGTTTTAAAAAATATCACTGTACAGTTTGACCTTTTGGATACATGGAGAATTAAACATGCAAACACTAGACAGTATACCTGGGTCAGAGTCGTAGACAATATGGTCAGTGCTGCTAGATTAGATAGGATATATGTTTCTCAAAGTTTTGGCCCAGGAATTCTTCATAGTAACATAAGTCCTGTCGGTTTTACAGATCATCATCTAGCTTCTGTGATGTTAATCATTTCACCAGGGGAAAGAACTAGATCCTATTGGCATTTCAACAATAAGCTCCTTCAAGACAACGCTTTTTGTCATTATTTTGTGTGTTTCTGGGAACACTGGAGGGCTACAAAGCCTCGTTTTAGTTCCTTAGGACAGTGGTGGGAGGTTGGCAAGGTGCAAATTCGCTTTTTTTGTCAGCAGTATACTGCAAACTCGACTGCTATCATCAGAACCAAAGTTTGTGAACTTGAGGACACTGTTAAGAGGCTGGAGGAGAGTTTGATTAGGGATCAGGATTCTACCTCGGGTCCTTTGTTGCAGGCGAAGAGATCAGCCCTGAGCTCTTTGCTGCGGGAAAGAGTGAAGGGAGCACTTGTTAGGTCCCGGTTTACTCAGCTGAAGGACATGGACGCCCCAACGTCCTTTTTTTTCAATCTGGAGAAGTCTGCCGCAAAAAAGAAATTGATGACTTGTTTAAAACTCCCACATGGTCAAATAACTACAAGTCCATCTGAGATGAGGAGCCATGCAGTGGATTTTTATGGGACCCTGTTTGGTGCAGAACTATGCTGCATAGAATCTCGAAATCAACTCTTTGAGGGTCTTCCCAAGCTCAGCCCAGGGGAAAGGGCTGCTCTGGACTGCGAACTGACCTTGGATGAGTTAACTGTAGCAGTTAATCAAATGGCTCTGGGACGTGCACCTGGACTTGACGGTCTTTCTTCTGACTTTTTTAAGCACTTTTGGGACATTATAGGATCAGATTTTTATGACGTTCTAATTGACTGTTACAGAACTCGATCTTTGCCTGTTTCCTGTCGGCGTGCAGTACTATCCCTGCTGCCTAAGAAAGGGGACTTGGCCTTGCTTAAATACTGGAGGCCTGTTGCTCTTCTTTGCACAGACTATAAGGTGCTTTCTAAAGCCCTATCAAATAGACTAAAAAATGTTTTGGATGTAATCATACATAGAGGTCAAACATATTGTATTCCTGATCGAACCATTATGGACAATATTTTTCTCATACGTGATGTTCTTAATCTTAGTAAATGTTATGATTTAAAGTTTGGTATTGTGTCTTTGGACCAGGAAAAAGCTTTTGATAGGGTTGACCACTCCTATTTGTTTTCCACACTTAAGGGGTTTGGTTTTGGCAATATTTTTTTGACATGGGTTAATATGTTATATACTGGAGCTGAGTGTTTGGTAAAGTTGGGGGCAGGGCTGAGTCGGCCAATCCCTGTACATCGGGCAATAAGGCAGGGTTGTCCGATCTCGGGTCAACTGTATAGCTTGGCTATTGAGCCTTTGCTGTGCAGGTTGCGCACTCAGCTGGGTGGTTTGACCCTGCCGGGGCCCTCCAGTAGTTATCGTCCACTCGTCTTGTCTGCTTATGCAGACGACGTTAACATTTTCATCACATCCCACAGGGATGTACAGTGTTTGGTGGACACTCTGTCTATTTATGAAAAAGCATCTTCTGCACGGGTAAACTGGGGCAAAAGTGAGGGTTTATTGGTGGGGCAGTGGACACATCAAGACATTCCTCATCTACCTGGAGGTCTTCTGTGGGGGAAAGCCGGTCTTAAAGTGTTGGGGGTGTTTTTGGGTTCTGAGGACTTTGAAAGCAAGAACTGGGAGGGATTTAAGGAGAAGGTGTGTGCCCGTTTTTCTAAATGGAATTGGTTGCTACCACAGCTGTCATATAGGGGAAGAGTTCTGGTCGCCAATAATCTGGTCGCTTCGGCTCTTTGGCATAGACTTATCGCTTTGACACCGCCCAGGAGCCTGGTGGAGGAGGTCCAGAAGATGATCGTGGGCTTCTTTTGGTCTGGTCGACACTGGGTGCGTGCGGCTGCTCTCTACCTGCCTGTTGCCGAGGGAGGACAGGGCCTGGTTGACATACAGTCCAAGATCACCTGTTTTAGGCTTCAGACTGCGCAACGGTTCCTCTATGGATGTGGCCCCTGCTGGATGGACACTGCAAAACTGCTCCTGAGGAGAGTTGGCCGCTTGGGCTACGACAAGCAGCTTTTCCTCGTGAAATCCGGGGAGGTGGACTTTACTGGACTTTCTGCCTTTTATGCTTCTGTCTTGCATGCATGGCAAGTCTTCACTGTAGCCCGTATTCCTGAGGAGACACCAGGTATGTGGCTGTTTGAGGAACCGTTGTTTTTCAATGGATTCATGGACACTCAAATGCTGCAGTCTGTCAGTCTGCGAACCTGTTTAAGAGAGGCGGGCTGCACCAAGCTTGGCCATCTGATGAAGATGTCAACCACGTCCATAGAAACGCTGAGGCGGAAAGCCAATATTACATCCGTCAGACTGGTGCATAGGGTGGTGAAGGAAGTGTGTGCTGCCCTGCCACGACCACTGAGAGCCTTTGTGGAAAACCGCACTCTTTCTGATCAATGGGATGAGGACACTGTGTTCAGCTTTCCTGCCCTTTCCATAAGTCCAGCAGTGGGAGAGTGGCAGGAGGAAGAAGACCACCTGCTGTCTTTCAGAACTCCTCGTCTGGGCAAGTTCCAGGCTGTAGGGAAGAAGGCGGCGTATCACATCTGTGTGAAAGTTCTAAATCTGCGCTCTCTGACGGGGGTAAAAGAGTCGAAGTGGGCGGGGTTTTTGGGGCCGGGATTCTCCCCAAAAGGCAGCTGGCGCTCCATGTACAAGCCCCCTATAGAGAAACGGACAGCAGATCTCCAGTGGAGGATTGTACATGGGGCAATAGCTACAAACAAATACAGAGCACACCTGGATCCTAGTGTTGGGGAGGGTTGTTTGTTTTGTTCTCAAGTCGAGACCCTGGAGCACTTGTTTGTTGGATGTTTTCGTTTGTCTGGGCTTTTTGATCTTTTGAAAGTGTGGTTTCATGATTTTGGTGAATATTTTTCTTTTGGTTTGTTTATTTATGGTCCGAAGTACAAAGTGGCAAAGAAGTCTGTGCATATTTTGATAAACTTCTTGTCTGGTACCGCTAAACTTGCCATTTGGCTGACGAGGAAAAACCGGACTATTAACACTGGCAATGTCGACCCCGTGTCTGTTTTTAAGGCCCTGTTAAAAGTCAGACTCCGGGTGGAGTTTTCTTATTATAAAATGGTGGACAATTTGGAGGAGTTCACCAATAAATGGACTGTTGGGAGTGTTTTGTGTTCTGTGGGGGAGGGGGATGAGTTATGTTTGAATTTTTGAAATGTGGAACACTTGGGTGGAATGATGGTATGATGGTGATTTTATATTTTTGAATTGTACAATAAAGGGACTTTTTAAACGTCTCTTCTCTTATCTTATCTTATCTTATCAGAACTGGTAGACAGATTGAGGATACAGCAATACTGATGCTATTGCACACACTTGGACAAGAAACAAGAAATTATCATGGCACCAAAAATCCTGCCCCATGCATTATCATATTCATATGTTTACTAGGGAATACTGATTTATTTACCAAGCCAGGCAAAGTAAAGTGCTATCTTCTCGCCAAAGTACTCTCTGATGTGGTCCAGAGGTTGATAGCGTCTCCAACAGGACCACCTGGCCCAGTATCCGTAGAGGATCTGTCTGAGGCCTAAAGACTGGAGTGCTACTGGGAGCTTAGGCAGCTGGTAATCACCCTGTAACACAGTCAGTGGAAGAACATTGATTTCACATCTGTAGGCGAGATAAAACATGATTAGATGTGGACTTCCATCATTCTATCTATCTATCTATCTATCTAGAAGGAGTTCTGGGTCTAGCAATAGGATCGTACCTCATGGAGTGGGTAGGCAGCAGTGAAGACCCCCTCACTAACAAGTCGGTCAATGCCCACCTCTCCCTTTTTCACTGAGCCATACTGGGTCCTGGCCAGGAGCTCGTAGAGCTGGAGGGACAAGACGCTCAAATTAGTTCAGAGCAAACTCTCATTTGATCAGTTTATTAACTGGTTCATCCATTTTGGGTCACAGAGGGCCTGGAGCCTATCTCAGCTTCTTCTGGGCAAGTGGTTTTGCCACTCTGGACCGATCACTGGTCCAGTGCAAGGCCAGAGCTTGCCAGTTGTATCCACAACAAAGTTTACCAAACAGCCAGAGAAGTCAGAAAGATAGTACAGAGTCAATGTGTTATCTGTAAAACAAAGGGACCTGTTAAATTTGGAAAGTTACTTCAGGCAGGACACAATGCTTTTCAGTTGTCTCGTGGACAGTTGAGCTTGTTGTCCACTAGAGTCCCAAGATATTTGTAGTTCTGAGCAAAATTATATCTTTTCTGATCAAGGTTAATGGATTTCTCACTAATTAAGCAATATTATATGAGAGGGAGTACGGTAATAATGGATATAGTAACTCCAGGGTGGCCTCCACGTATGGCATTAGAGTATCACAGCCTGAAGTTACTATATCCACTGATACAATACTCCCTCTCATGTAATATTGCTTTTATGCAACAGTTTCGCAAGCACAATTTATTAAATGACAGTAATACTGGACAAAATACTATGATTTGTTTGTTTAACCAGTTATTTTGCACAGCTGAAAAAAATAGTACCTTCTAAATGTAGCCAGTAACTATTGCTAAACATCTCAGTCAGCATGAAGATGTCTATTGTCATTTCACACACATGTAAACCAATTAAATATTGTCAAGTGCAAAAGTAATGTGTTTTTAAAACATACCTGTTCAGTCAATACTGCAGAAGACCCCAGATCAAAACGGCGGTTGTCAGAACACCGGTAGTTAGCCTGTAGCTAGTAGGTAGCATGCTAGCAATTTAGCACACTTCGCTCACTTTTCTTCACATTTTCAGATGAAACAAAGAGTCCATCACCACAAAGGTATTGTAGTTTGTTAATTGAGAAAATAAATCAAACTCTAGCACTGCCTATTTTTTTAAACAGCTTCTCCTGAGGGTGCAAAAGGGAAAGCGGAAGCTCAGAGGGGACAGAGCCTTTTCGATCATGGCACGTAGGTTATGGAATGATTTACCTCTGAACATTAGGCAAGCACCTTCACTGTCCATTTTTAAAACCCGTCTTAAAACATACTTTTACTCCCTGGCCTTCGAACCAGTGTGAGAAATGGATTTTATTAAAGAAATTGATTTGTATTTGTTTATTTATTTACTTATTTTACCTTTTATTTTATTGTTTCTATTGACTGTGGTTTCTACTTGTGCTCAGTTTCATATTGTTTTTGTTGGTTTTATGTTGTTTTGGTGTTAGTGTCCTGCTCCTTGCTTTTAAGTTTTCATGTGCTTTCTTGCACAGCAGTTTGTGTAGTGAGTGTTGCTTTTTAAAGTCCTTTGGAAATAAAGTTGATTGATTGATTGAGTGATTGATTGATTGATTGAGTGAGTGATTGATAAACAGTCATGAAATAGCTTAATGAGCTTAATGATGTTTATACAAGGGCAGACAGAAACAGTTTTTCTCAAAAAGGGTGGGACTTCCCGGTCACAGATGTATAATTCCTTGTCAAACAGCAACTCACTGTGGAAATTAAGGTATCCAAAACAGTCCTGCAATTCTCAGAGAGATGATAGTAAATTACTATTAGTAATTAATGGTTACATGAACATCTTTGAAGTGGAGTAATACATATCCAGTGAAGTTGGAGTGCAATTATCGTGGAATATGGTAACTGTTGGAATCCCTACTGTCCAATCAAATTGCTTGGATGGAACTAACTGTTGTATACAATCAAAATACACCTCCTTTGTTTTCTGGACATTTAGTAGGAGAAATGCATTCTCACACATGACAGAACCATGACTATGTTCATCACCATGAAGGATGCAAACTACCACAGAGTCGTTTGCACACTTTAAAATGAACCTGTTATCATGCTGGCTACATGGGGAATGATTGAGGAGACCCAGTGGATGATATCAGTTCCCGCAACATGCATCCATTCACCCTCATTCTCTGTCTTTGGACTGTGGAAGGAAGTCAGGCGATCTAGAGGGAACCCACACAGGTACAGGGAAAACATGCAGAAATGCCTCAGGTGGCTGGGTATTTCAAATCTGGGACATTCTAGCTGTGAGGCAACAGTGTCAACCACTATCTCAACATCTTTTACACCCGTTTTGAGACCACCAGCCACAGCGCAGAGAAGAGACACATACTCATACACCCCCCCACCCACCCACTAAAGGGCCTTTTCCACTAGCACGGCTTAGCACGCCACGGGACAGCTCAGCACGCTTTGTAAGTCTTTCCACTAGCCCCAACACAGTTTAACAGCAGCGATTCTCGGCCTCGCTCAAGGGCAGGGTCCAGTCGTGCCGAGTCGTGCCGTGTTGTGATGTTAAAAGACTGGTCGCCGCTGATTGGTCAGGTCTTAACGTCACGAAAGCGACCGTCTTCGCCGTTTTCTGATACACGACCGCCATATGCAATATTTCACGGACTAACTCGGTCATGGAGTAAATACGATATTAATACAGTCAGCGTTGTAGGTTTTGCGGAACTCTACACCGTGGTCCAATGAAGAGGTGCGGAGTTTTCTCTGCTTGGTGGCAGATCCACAGTGAGGAGTGACCCGGACCCATACAGATGGCTGGCCAGCATAGAAACCGGACAATGGGCAAGCTGAAGACGATCGTGAGAGAACCATCGATGGTGAGTGATTTGTAATAATGTGCATCTGTTTGCTTATTTATCCTGTTGGTGGTAAGCTCACTTTTTTTGAGCCATACAGCGCCGTTTTGTGCTGGCTAACTCGTTTTAGCTAACGTTTTTTTTGCTAGTAGCTAGCTAGTACCAACTGCTGATTCGCGCTTGTTTTCTCCTAAATATTCGCTTGTGAGAGCAAAACGATGAAATATGTTAATCCTGGTTAAAGTCCTGGTTTTTGTTTTGTATTGCACTTTGGTGCTGCGCATTAAATTGTGTGCAATTTAATGCTAGAATGTGTTTCCACATGCCAGGGGTTACCCTCCCTGTTGTGGATAATGGTGAAATGGACCACACGAGCCGAAATCTCGTCATATTAAAATTGCTTTTTCAAACCAGTGGTTCCGGTTCCTCCGGACCGGTGGCGCCACACGAGTTGGCTGCCCGTTGCAACAGCCTTTTTTTTATCTTCCTTCTTTCTACAACTTTCACTCTATATATATATCACGGACACACAGATCGCCCCAAAGGTCTCCCGAGTCGGCGGACGGAGCCACTGTTTACAGCGGGAGACGTTACAGCAGGAAGAGCTAGTGCTAGCTAGCACTCAACCGCCACCCGGTGCTAACGGTGAAACTCGACATACCGGGAACTGTAGCGAAAACGACGCGGGTGCCGGGCTGGAGTTTAGGCGGCGTGCAAGAAGTATAAGACAGAATAATAAAGAGCGATGGCAAGAACCAAGCAGACCGCCCGTAAAATCTACTGGAGGAAAAAGCCCCCCAGGAAGCAGCTAGCCACCAAGGCTGCTCGGAAAAGCGCTCCGGCCACCGGCGGAGTGAAGAAGCCTCACCGTCACAGGCCCGTGGCTCTGAGAGAGATCCGTCGCTACCAGAAATCCACGGAGCTGCTCATCCGTAAGCTGCCCATCCAGCGCCTGGTGAGGGAGATCGCTCAGGACTTCAAGACCGACCTGCGCTTCCTGAGCTTCGCCGTCATGGCTCTGCAGGAGGCCAGCGAGGCCTACCTGGTGGGTCTCTTCTTCGCTAAGAGGGTCACCATCATGCCCAAAGACTTCCAGCTGGCCCGCCGCATCCGCGGAGAGAGAGCTTAGACTTTCTGCTGCACATTCACCAACCATAATGCTCCGCACTGTGTGTCTATATATATATATATATATATATATATATATATATATATATATATACGTATATTTATAGTAATATGTACACATGTTTACTAGCTGTTCTTGTTTTTTCTTGCCTTCTGATTGTTGCTCTGAGTGTTGCTATTCCTGTGCTGTTGCAATCCTGGAATTTCCCCATTGTCGGACTAATAAAGGCTTATCTTATCTTATTTATAAAGTCATTCACATCATTTTCTAAAGCGTCAGAATAGACACACACACCTATTCTGTGGATCCTGCAGTGCTTGTCAGGGAAATGAAGCACGTCACATCCCACCACTGAATTTCACAGGTGTATTTCCCGAATATAGTTACATCTCCAAAAATTAGGATGTCATGAAAAACTTCAATATTTTTTGTCACTCATTTCAGAAAGTGAAATCCGTATATTATATAGATTCATTACAGAGTGATATATTTCAAGCGTTAATTTATTTTAATTTTGATGATTATGGCTTACAGCCCCTGAAAACCCCAAATTCAATTTGGCAAAAAATTAGAATATTACATAAAATTAACTTTAAAAAATAGTTTTTAAATATAAATTTTGGCCGCTGAGGTGTTGGTTAATATGGGCTGTAGCCGTAATCGTCAATATTAAAATAAACACTTGCAATATATCACTGTCTGTCAAGTGGTGGCTCTCGCAAGCCACCATAAGACACCACACAGTCACCAGTGAGTTTTCAGTGAGTTTTATTACGGTGAAAAAGTAACAACACAAGATGCAGGGGTAATGACACATAAGTCTACACACATCCGGAGGCATAAGGCTAAACAGCTCTCATACAGGTCCTTAGGAGGAGACGGTCATACACAGGCTAGGTTGTTGGAGTAATGGCTACACAGGCTGCTGAGGCAGAGACACACAGAGGTCTACTCACACCGGGAGGGGTAAGGCTAACAGCTCACTTACTGGTCCTGGGGAAGCGACGGTCAACCACAGGCAGACGAGGTAGGTAACAGTCCAAGGCATCCGTAGCTCAGACGAAGAATGACCGACACTGCTGCGTCTTACCGCCGCCAGTGCCGGGCTTAAAAGGCGAAGCACTAATGACGGTAATTACAATCAGCTGACCGGCCGTTTGACAGGCGGAAGCCCCACCGAGCACTTTCACAATAAGAGCCCAGTGAGGCCAGAATACAGCCCACAACTGTCAAGGCCGGCAGCGAGACATAACTTAGCCCGAGCGCGATCAGAAGCCGCGCTCGGGTCATAACAGTACCCTCGCTCCACGGGCGGACTCCGAACGCCCCAAGGAACCACCCTGCCCCCCCCGCCCCCCCAGGGTGGGAGGTTGGGGGACGGGTGCGGAGGGAGAGATACCAACCCTAAATCAAAAGGAAAAAGAATACATCAATTTCCCCCAGAACCATGACGAAACCAGAAAAAACAAGACATGACCAAAAATAATACAAGGAATACAAAACCATAAAGAGCATAAGTACCTGACACCGAACGTCTTCCCACAGGGACAACAGACAACCCGTCTAACTCCAAAGTACATAATCCCACGTGGTAAAGAACTCAAAGTAAGGATCTCTTCAAAAACCCAAACTTAACATGCCAAAATCATACTCCCAAACAACCTAAATACATGATAACTATGGAACAAGAAATACCTGGAAACACACGATAACTATGGAACAAAAAAAAATACATGGAAACACACATGGAGCAATCTAAAATTGCTTGGCATAACGTGACTACGACTAGACCGTGACTTTCAAAAAAAAACTTGAGGCAACCTAAGCACAAACAAAACAAGAAATACATGCAAACACACATGGAGCAATCTAAAATTGCTTTGACACAACTTGGCTATAACTAAACCGTGGCTTTCAAAAAAAAACATGAGGCAATCTAAAATTGCCTGACTTAACTTTGACCAGACTGTGGCCTACAAAAAGAAGAGACATGAGGCAATCTAAAATTGCTTGACTTAACTTGACTATGACTAAACTGTGGCTTTCCAAAAAAAAAGGAAACATGAGGCAATCTAAAATTGCTTCGACTTGACTATGACTAGACTATGACTACGTGAAGCAACAAAAAAAAAAAATCGCTAAACGTACTTGACATGACTAGGCACCGTATGGGCCCACAGATAGTCCCACAAAAACAGTACATGATCAGGTGGCCTACCCCAGTCCCAGGCCCCCAGAAACAAGTCCTCTGGTGGCCGAACCAGGTCACCCCGTAGCAAACACAGTTTATTGGGTGCCCAACCCAAGACGCCGAACGCACGAAGCAGTTCCTCAGGTGGCCGACCCGCATCCCACAACCACCAGGACTGTGGAGGAAATGCATGCAGCCGCCCGCCTGAAGACGACAAGATAGGAGAGCACCAGTCTGCCAAACACAAACCTCTAACGGCCCCCAGCTGGTGGCTCCTGAGAGGGGAACAACCAAAGACTTGGACCCCCTTGAATCCTGATTGGGTCACAGCCGCACCTGCGCTGGACCCCCACTGGACCTCGTCGGACCCCGATTGGGTCATCACTGCACCCACGTCGGACCCCGATTGGGTCATCGCTGCACCCGCGTCGGACCCCAACTGGGTCACCTCGACCCACGCGTCGGACCCCGACTGGGTCATCGCTGCACCCACGTCGGACCCCGACTGGGTCACCTCGGCCCACGCGTCGGACCCCGACTGGGTCAGGACTGCTCCGGCGACGACCTCCATCTCCGAACCTGGAACCCCCAGTCCCGTGACCTTGACTGGCTCCGGACCGGTAACACTGTGGAGGTGCTCAGAAAACAGAAGAGGACCGGGATCAGTTCCACCGGCAGCGCCAGAGCCCAGCGAGACGAGCTCGGGTGCAGCAGATGGCTGCCCCTCGCTCGCCTCCCCATGAGGCAGGCAAAAATGCTCTAACACACCATACAGGAAAACAAGGAAGAGCACTTGCCTGCACTCGGGCTCTGGAGCCGTCCAGGACTTCGCCGATCCAGGTTCAGGAAGACGCTCGTCGTCGGGCTCCCACTCGGCTGCGTCGGGTTCCACAGCCGGCATGATGGTCTCTGCAGCTGGATCCTCTCGCGCTGGCGTCCACGCCAATAACCCGTATGGCGTGGGGGCAGAGGACCCTGGACCTGCTGACTTGGGCTGCATCCCTGAGGAACCCTGGGGACGCTCTCTCGTCGGCTCTGGCTCCTCACCGCAGCCCGTTCTCCTCCTCTGTCCAAAACAAGGCTGCAGGGCCGGGATATCTCCCAGAGCCGCAGGCCTCCCCCTCGTTCGACGGCGTGGGACTAACGCCGAGGACCGCTCAGCAGGAGGAAACACAGAGGCAGCAGGTTTAGTACAAATGGCTACAGCTGGGGAAAGAAACTCAGGGAGCTGCGAACCCTGAGCTTCACCCCCAGGAGTCAGACAAGACAGATCACTATGAAAAATAGGACAGTGAAATTGGACTTGCCTGTCTCCTGGAGGAAAGATGGTATTAGCTGTAGCGGACATTGCTCCTTCCCTCGCTCGCTGGGTGGTAGAAAAGGACCCATGGACGGAGCCCACCGGCACAGGACTCAGCTTACTCACAGCAGCTGGCTGATTGAGGGGGTCATCCCGGCGGCCCGGAACTGGATCCGGAGCAGGAGCTTGCCGAAGATGCGCCCGGCCGTGGCGCCGACGCCTTCGCCGGCCCCCAGATGGTGCGAACTCCCGAAACGGATCGAGGACAGGATCGGGATCCATAGGCAAAGAGCAGGAGTGCCTCTTCTCCTGCTTCATGCCGCGTTCCTCCTCCATCATCAGGTATATCTCGCGTTGCGCGGCGATGTCCTCCCTCCTCGCGTCGACTTCCGGGTGGTCGGTGTAGCGGGGAGAGAGATGACAAAGAATATCTTCGGCGGCGTCCAGGTACCAGTGTATGCCGTGGTCATAATCCAGCAGGGAAGCGGAGATGAGCAGCTCATCCACGACTTCCAGCACACCTGTCAGCTCGCGGCTCGGACTCCAAATGCGGCCTCTCCGCGATGGCATTCTTCACAAACACAGTACCCAGACAGGAAAAAGCAAATGTCCAAAAACTCGAACCCACTGGTGAATTGCGTCTCGGGTTGGCGTCACCGTAAACGCCGTTTTGGCAGCAGTGTACTGTCAAGTGGTGGCTCTCGCGAGCCACCCTAAGACGCCACACAGTCACCAGTGAGTTTTCAGTGAGTTTTATTAAGATAAGATAAGATAAGATATGCCTTTATTAGTCCCACAATGGGGAAATTCCAGGATTGCAACAGCACAGGGATAGCAACACTCAGAGCAACAATCAGAAGGCAAGAAAAAACAAGAACATCTACTAAACATATGTACATATTACTATAAATATATATATCTATAGACACACAGTGCGGAGCATTATGGTTGGTGAATGTGCAGCAGAAAGTCTAAGCTCTCTCTCTGCGGATGCGGCGGGCCAGCTGGAAGTCTTTGGGCATGATGGTGACCCTCTTAGCAAAGAACAGACCCACCAGGTAGGCCTCGCTGGCCTCCTGCAGAGCCATGACGGCGAAGCTCAGGAAGCGCAGGTCGGTCTTGAAGTCCTGAGCGATCTCCCTCACCAGGCGCTGGATGTGCAGCTTACAGATGAGCAGCTCCGTGGATTTCTGGTAGCGACGGATCTCTCTCAGAGCCACAGGCCTGTGACGGTGAGGCTTCTTCACTCCGCCGGTGGCCGGAGCACTTTTCCGAGCAGCCTTGGTGGCTAGCCGCTTCCTGGGGGGCTTTTTCCTCCAGTAGGTTTTACGGGCGGTCTGCTTGGTTCTTGCCATCGCTCTTTATTATTCTGTCTTATATTTCTTGCACGCCGTCTAAACTCCAGCCCAGCACCCGCGTCGTTTTCGCTACAGCTCCCGGTATGTCGAGTTTCCCATTAGCACCGGGCGGCGGCCGAGTGCTAGCTAGCACTAGCTCCTCCCTGCTGTAACGTCTCCCGCTGTAAACAGTGGCTCCGTCCGCCGACTCGGGAGACCCCTGGGGCGATCTGTGTGTCCGTGATATATATATAGAGTGAAAGGTGTAGAAAGAAGAAGGAAGATAAAAAAAAGGCTGTTGCAACGGGCAGCCGACTCGTGTAGCGCCGCCGGTCCGGCGGAACCGGAACTGGAAATTGTGGTTAAAAATTACGTAATTACAATACAAATTACGGTGAAAAAGTAACAACACAAGATGCAGGGGCAATGACACATAAGTCTACACACATGCGGAGGCGTAAGGCTAAACAGCTCTCATACAGGTCCTTAGGAGGAGACGGTCATACACAGGCTAGGTTGTTGGAGTAATGGCTACACAGGCTGCTGAGGCAGAGACTCACAGAGGTCTACTCACACCGGGAGGGGTAAGGCTAATAGCTCACTTACTGGTCCTGGGGAAGCGACGGTCAACCACAGGCAGACGAGGTAGGTAACAGTCCAAGGCATCCGTAGCTCAGACGAAGAACGACTGACACTGCTGCGTCTTACCGCCGCCAGTGCCGGGCTTAAAAGGCAAAGCACTAATGACGGTAATTACAATCAGCTGACCGACCGTTTGACAGGCGGAAGCCCCACCGAGCACTTTCACAATAAGAGCCCGGTGAGGCCAGAATACAGCCCGCAACTGTCAAGGCCGGCAGCGAGACATAACTTAGCCCGAGCGCGATCAGAAGCCGCGCTCGGGTCATAACACTGTCCCTGTAATGAATCTATATATGGGTTTCACTTTCTGAAATGAGTGAAAAAAATATTGAATTTTTTCATGGTATTCTAATTTTTGAGATGTGCCTGTATAAGTGTTGAACTTGCTTGAAACTAACCATCATCCATTTCTGTCGTTCATCTAGGCAGGAGGAAATCAGCCAGCCCACAGCGGACCTCGCCACTGTGGAAAGTACTGAAATCCTTTGCTTTTATAGGTAAAGTGTCAAAACCAAAGTAGCACAATTTCCACTTAATATAAAAGGGACTGAACTGAGATTTATTTGATTGTGTGAATATGGCACATCAACTGTAAAATAAACCGCTTGTTAATGTATTTATTTTTTTGTCAGATCACTTGTGTGATCCTTTGTGAGTTATGTTCATAACTGTATGTTTTGGCGAATGTGAGATGTTCAGTCGTCAATATAATTTACTTTATATGTGTAGTTTATAGTCTATCATCAATAAACTCATGCAGTAACAGGACACATTACAAATATTTGAGACCCATTGTAGTGCTTCCTTTTATATTTTAGCAATGCTAGCACAAAACACCGCCCACACATGAAGCCAGGGCAAGAAGAGACACTTTTACAGACAAGACAAACTTTTATTGATAAAAACTTCATATTTTGATTGAGTGACTCCATACTCGGTGATTCACACCATCAGTTAAAGTACTAGATTCCATTCAAGTGAATGTATTAATTCATTCTGATTGCTGAGGCCACAGTAAAAAGAGATGATTTTAAATGTAATGCAGCCCTTGTAAAATCTACCGAAGCGCAGCTACATGAAAATTGTGGTTAAATACAACAACGTGCCTTAAGAGTCTCACCAGGTCAAGTAAACAAAGCACTGAAGAATATCAACCCCCGCAAGGCAGCAGGACCAGACAACATACCTGGGTGGGCCCCCAGAGCATACGCTGCAGAGCTGACTGATGTTCTCACAGCAATCTTCAACCTCTCCCTTAACCAGAACATAGTCCCTTCCTGCTTCAAAATGACAACCATCATCCCCCTCCCCAAAAGGAGCCCGCCAGCCTATCTGAATGATTACAGACCGGTAGCACTCACTCCAATCATCATGAAGTGCTTCGAGAGAGTGGTGCTGCCCCTCATTCAGGACAGCATACCGAGCACCCTGGACCCCCTGCAGTACGCCTACTGGCCCAACAGATCCACCTCAAATGCCATTGCTGCAGCACTCCATTATTCTCTCTCCCACCTGGAAGATAAAGACTCCTACATTAGGATGCTCTGTCGACTACAGCTCCGCCTTCAACACGGTCATCCCCCACAAACTCACGGACAAATTGTCTTCACTTGGCCTGCACCCCACCCTCTGTGACTTCTCAGCCCTATCCTCTACAACCTCTTCACCCATGACTGTGTTGCCTCCCACAAGGACAATATCATCCTAAAGTTTTCCGATGACACAGCAGTGATAGGACGCATCACTGGTGATGACGAAGCATCCTACAGGAGGGAGGTGGCCAACCTGGTGTCATGGTGTGAGGACAACAACCTCACCCTCAACACGGACAAGACAACAGAGATGATAGTGGGCATTAGGAAAGGGAGGAGAAGACTCCATCGGCCACTGTTCATCCAGAAGTTTGAGGTGGAGAGGGTGAGCAGTTTTAAATACCTGGGCATCCACATCAGCAGGGACCTTAAGTGGACACACAACACCACAGAGCTGGTTAAGAGAGCTCAACAGCGACTGTACTTCCTGAGGAGGCTGAAGAAGTTTGGCATGTCTTCCAGGATCCTCAGCAATTTCTACAGCTGCATCATCGAGAACATCCTGACCAACTGCATCACTGCGGCGTGGTACGGCAGCACCACTGCCCTGGACCGCAAATGCCTGCAGAGAGTGATGAAGACAGCAGAGAAGATCATCAGGACTCCACTCCCCTCTCTGCAGAGCATCTACCACCGCAGAGTCCAAAAGACAGCTGACGCCATCCTCCGGGACCCCACTTACCTCCAGCATGGACTGTCACACTTCTACCCTCAGGCCGGAGGTACAGAAGTGTGAAATGCAGGACAACCAGACTGAAAAACTCCTTCTTTCCCACTGCCATCAGACTCATGAACAGATAACAACTCCCAAAACTCTGTAACACAGCTTTGCATATAGTAGCTCACACACCGGCTGCTAAATTTGCACACTGCTCACCAGTACCAGTAGATATGGTCTCACCCGTCTGATGTCCATATCATCTCTGCTGCTAATTATCATCTCTGCTGCTATTTATCATGTACAGTCTACTGGTACTATTGATACAGAAATAATTTGTAATTATACACTGCTTGTTGCCCAGTGCTCATTTGCACACTGTACATAAGTCTATGCCATCTCAGGTTTACATCAGGTTGCACAATGCTCATTTGCAAACTGTACACAGGCTCATGCCATCTCAGGTTCACATCATCTCTACACCACTATCACTTTAGTCATCCAGTGAATTTTCAATTTTATTCCTCTACTGCCTAACTGTGTGTTGGTGTGTGTGTTTTAGCATCCATTAGTATTAGGATTGAGTTACTGTGTTAGTGTGTCATGACCTATTAGAATTGTTGTCTCCGTACCTTTTGACTTGGCATTCGTTTGGAGAGCAAAGTAGAAATTTCATTGCTCAGAAAATGTAGCATTTCTTAACTGTGCACATGATAATAAAGCCTTTGAATCTTGAATCTCGATCTAGACCACCATGCTACCCTGATTCCTTGTAAAAACACAGGCTGAACATGCATCTCAAACATAAACTGTGAATAAAGAAAGATAAAACTGATTTAACGTTGGTTTTCCTTTAAACTTTATATTAGAAAGAACAAATGCTTCAGGACAGTTCCAGGAGGAAGTTAACAATTTACTGATCTCATTCTATACATTAAGCACTATTTAGTTATTGTAACATGGTTTAAGTTTGTAAAACACCAAACAAAAACAAACAGATATTTGTGTTATTGTATTAGCTGTATTACATTAGCTGAACCCACACAAGGGCGGGGGGGGGACTGGGTGGTTGGGTAAGGGTGGGTCAGGGCCAGCATCCGGGCCCTTAGGGGGGTTTGGTCGGTGGTAAATAGAAGCTCTTCCTTCTTCGGTGTGCCCCCAGGGTATCAGGTTGGTTTTGGGGGATGGCTGTGGTGGCCAGGCCCACCTTGGATTTGGCAGGGGCTGCCAAACTTGCTGGGCATTGTGAGATTGGGGGTCGTGTGCTGGTTACTGCAAAGTGGGGTGGGGCTGGGGGCTGGTTTCACTAGCCTGGGATTCTCGGGGTGGGGCTGTGCTACTTTGGTGGGGTGGTGGAGATTCATGGGTGGTGGGCTTATTTGTGAGTTGGGGTTGTTTGCTACCCCCCCCCCCCATACACACACACACACACACACACACACACACACACACAGGGTGAGATCCTGTTTGGGGGACTGGGATCGGGATGGTCTGCTTGGCTGCCTGTGCTGATATGGGGTCATATTGCCCAACCCCATAAGACAAAGGGTTGCCTTTTGATTGTTGTTGCTATAATTTATTAAATACTTGTTAACAGACCCTTGGGAAAGATAGGAGTTGTCTGGAGTTTGTATATATAGGTATGTATGTCTATATTCTGTATTAGGTGTTTGCATATGCTCATATGCATTTGTATCCGTATTTATGTGTATGTATGCATGTAATCCAATTCTTTCCACACATGCACACACACTCACATATATTGCACATACTTTAACTTTATGTTGTAATTGTCCTAAAACTGTTCACCTATCACTGTACATACTGTATTCTTCAGTTGACACTATTAACAGTTCTCACCAAAAATAACAATAATCACAATAGGACTCACATAAAATGGATTGCTTTCAGACATGTTTTTATTTGCAGCATATTTTCTATTTTACTATTCTCACCCATGCGGTATACATTAAATCGTAAATATTAATATTTATAGTAATTCAAAGGGTCATATGTAGTGTAGAAATATGCAATTACAGAATATATAGTCTTTTAACATAGCAATGTTAAAGGATTTTATTTGATTTCTCTGAGTCTCTATATGCTGACGACTACAAACCAGTTAATGTACTGCACAGGAAATAAAATTATAAAATTTAGCATTTGCATTTACTCAGTTTTGGTAAAATTCACATCCGACACAACTTGCACCACTGAGTTTTTATGCCACCCATCTGCAGTGATGAAAATAAGTCACTACTTAAGTATTTCCCATCCTCTACAAGTCTATGCAAACAAAACTGCTGCAGCCTTGATGACTCATAAAGAAGCTGACAATCTGATAGGGGATATCTCACGACAACACAAACTTCTAACTTTAGGGCATATACATCTGATAATCCTTTCTGTGCATCTAATTCCCCTCTGGGTGATTGAGGATGTGCGTGTTTGCAGACTGTGTTTGAGGAGAAGGCGTTGCCTCCTGGGAGCATCCGTCTGCTGACTGAAACATCCTGGACCTGAGAGGTCTGTGGACTTTTTTATCTCAGAACCAATCAGTGAGAAATAATTCACAACCGGAGGCCTGCTCACACGCAATTTAGGTTCAAAGGGTTTGCTGAAATCTGCCAAGTTCTAAGTGTTCCTGAACAAATAATGAAGCATCAGGAGAAATAATATGTTCACCTCTGGCAAACATAAACACCAGCAAAGCAAACAACTGGAAATGTACTGTAACTTTTACTTTAAACTGCAATTTCCCTTAATGCACCACAGTGAAGTACAAGAATGCCTGACACAAGCAAAAGCACAGAAAGAAACAAAACAAACAAGTAATCCATAGTTCATGAGGTGCTAAGGTCGCCAATTGTCTATTGGCTATGGCGCTTCTTTTAGTTTAATTTCAATTCTGTGGCAGATGTTGAGAGTTAGGGCTCTCCATTTGGTGTGATCGCTAAGCTATGGTCAGAAATACCCTTAGGAATGGCTGCAAACACCATATGAATGATTTTTGGACCATTTCATACGGCCTTTTTAAGGTGGCCTTAGGAGAATCCAGCGTTTGTAAGCCGTTCATAAGTTCATGGGCAGGTTGATGGTCTTGCCCAAGATTTCTACGAATGCCCCACAAAAACCTCTCATCATAGGGCAGCCATACGAATGCCATAGGAACAACGTAAAAACTACTCAAGATATTGGCTGTAAGTATGCCTCAAGAACACATTAAGCTTTTCTTGAGAACACTATCAGTTGTTATTGAGCGTCCCTTACAGCAGTTGTAGTAAATGCCATACAGTCTCCGTTCGTACGGAGGTTCGCACAGCATGTGTAAGTCAGTAGTGAGGCGGTCATAAGGTGGAAGTACATCATTTGTGCGACATTTGTGCCGATAAAATGTGCCAAAAACCGTAAGATCTTCCTACCATTAACTTAAAAGTGCCATGAGTTGGACAAAAATTTTCCTAAGACAGCAGTAAGTATGCCTTAGGGAGATCACAAGGCACCTTTACGAAGAACGTAAGAACTCTATGGCCATCATACGACAGAAAAGCACCTCATTTCTCAAGAATGCTTCAAGTTGCTCCTGTAAATTGAACGGCAGCTGTAAGAAATTATACCCCCCTCCACGAATGTCTATGAACTCCAGAATTTGTAGGAACTGGGAGATTCTTACAAACCCATCATTCGTAAGAATTTTTGTGACCGTAGCTTTAACCATACAATTCCAGTCTTCCAAAGCCTCCCCCATGCTTGGGAGCACTCTTGCACATACCCTTGTAATGAAGTAGTGGTTGGCCAATCTTTCTTGTTCCATCAGCCAATTCTTCATAACAAAGCTCTGACTGGCTGGTTGTCATGCAAACGGGCCCCATCCAGAGGAGGTGGTCCTTGACTAGCTTGTTCTCAATGCCTTCTACATTGGCTTATCATTTTTCACTGGCTTGTCATCATCCATGTGAGCTATCCGAAATTTATTTGCAAATTTACATGAAAAAAATGAGGGAAAAAGTTGCAAGTTTACCCACAGTTAAGCCACAGTTATACAGTAGTTGAATGCTTGTGAAAGTTTTCCACCAACAATGACCCTTGCTTGTAATAAATCAACTAATCAAACAAAAGAACAAGTGCAACATGTGCTGGAGAACCTTCTGTTTGTCATTCAGATATTTGTATATGACCAAAGTCATATTCAAACTGGACTCACCACTTGGTGTCTCTGAGTTGTTTTGAAGAACGTATCTTGGTTGTCACTTCCCAGAAACCTGGAGACAAAAAACAAAAGGATGAAGACATTGCAGAAAAACAAGCTTTACCAGATTAGTCTGGTCCCACAATGATTACATTAAACTCAGAGTGTTTTCACCTTTCTAGCTTGTTTGCCCTGAACTGGCAGGTGTAGTAGTCAGGAGGAGGGTTGGGGACTTCCTGGGCCAGCGGGTTGGGGAGGGACATCCTGGACATGATCTGTTCAGACCAGTTAGTGATGGGAGCAGTGACTACCTGTACAAGGACATGGGACATGCAGGAGGACTGAGTGAGGACCAAAGGGAAAGCATAGTTTTGAACAATAGAGTTATGAAAGCAATGAAAAGAGAGTTGAGATGGAAAAAGGACAGAGGAATCCACTAGTTTCCAGGACCTTTATGAACATATACAACAGATGCAAACTGCTATGGATGTAGATGCAGAACATTGCTAAGGTACGAGGTAACCCCCATTTTACTCATTAGCTGAGGGACCCTGTTCATGCAAATCCCTCAGCCCCTATGTTTTACAAACATAATAGGAGGGGGGAAGGAAAAATTGTAACCCATGCACAACAGATGGAAATTAGCCACTGGCTACAATCTGGCAAGTTTACATTAACTGATATCAATGTTCATCAACCTGCACTGTCCTAAAAAAACAGCAATTTACAATTTACAGCCAGTTGTTGGCACCAGACTAAACAAAAGTTATTACAACCCAAAAGTACTAGAATCATTGTAGACGACATCTCAAGATCCTTGAACAGTACCATAAGTACTGTCTCCACTGTATCTTAACCTATGGTCACAAATACCCTCATGAATGGCTGCGAACACTGTACAAATGATTTTTGGACAATTTCATACAGCCTTCTCAAGGAGGCCGTATGAGAATACAGCATTCGTAGACCAGTCGTTAGTTCGTGGCCAAGTCGATGGTCTTGGTCAAGATTTCTACAAATGTCCCATGAACCCCCCCATCATAAAGCAGTCAAACGAATGCCATAGGAACAACACAAAGAAAACAGATTTTTCTTATAAAATTAGAGGACTGTATGTTTGTACAGTTACATAAAAATAGACCACAATGAAATACCATTGCTTCCAGAAAATTACACTTCTCACATTTCATGATGCGTGGGGCAACACGATGCAACACATCAGCAAAGGTGTTACAGTCCATCCTTGTGCCTCGTCCCCTGGAGACAGAAGCACTGTGCACAGTGCGCACTCAGCCTTCTACAGCACTGCTCTGACACAGCACAAACCAGGATGAATCTGCTCAAAATTGCCAGAACAGACAGATAAAACTTTTCTCCAAAAGAAATTTCTTCTCCCCTCTGGGAATTGATTTTCTCTGTGTCATTGAAATTAATCACCACTCCAGGTGAGTTCTTGCATGTTTTCTGAACAATTTTTTTTCTGTATTTCTAAGTATTTCTTTCCTTAGAAAACATACTTTTTCGTAAGAAAAAATATATTAAAACAAGATTATTATTAAATAATTTCATTTGTAGAAGATATTATCATGTTATTAATGAAATAACTGGAAGTAGTTGTAATTCAATGCTGACACTGCTCCTTTAATTTTCTTTTAAAAATACACCAAAAATAATTATTTAAATACAACATGCTGTTTATTTTGCTAGTTGGCAACTTTGAGTATAATTTAATATAAGCATACAGTATCTCACCAAAGTGAGTACACCCCTCAAATTTTTGTAAATATTTTATTATAACTTTTCATGGGACAACACTGAAGATATGACACTTTGATACAATGTACAGTAGTCAGTGTACAGCTTGTATAACAGTATAAATATGCTGTCCCCTCAAAATAACTGAACACACAGCCATTAATTTCTAAACAGCTGGCAACAAAAGTGAGTACACCCCTAAGTAAAATGTCCAAATTGTGCCCAAAGAGCCAATATTTTGTGTGGCCACCATTATATTCCAGCACTCCTGTTCCACTCCTGCCTGATGACATCATAGTGTGAGAGACCTTGCGCTCCTCCACCTTCCATTTGAGGATGCCCTACAGATGCTCAATAGGGGTTTAGGTCTCGAGACATGCTTGGTCAGTCTATCACCTTTACCCTCAGTTTCTTTAGCAAGGCAGTGGTCGTCTTGGAGGTGTGTTTTGGGTTGTTATCATGTTGGAATACTGCCCTGCAGCCCATTTTTGATCATGCTCTGCTTCAGTATGTCACAGTACATGTTGGCATTCATGGTTCCCTCAATGAACTGTAGCTTCCCAGTGCTGGCAGCACTCATGCAGCCCCAAACCATGACACTCCCACCACCACCATGCTTGAATGTAGGCAAGACACACTTGTGTTTGTACTCCTCACCTGGTTTCCGCCACACACGCTTGACACCATCTGAATCATATAAGTTTATCTTAGTCTCATCAGACCACAGGACATGGTTCCAGTAGTCCATGTCCTTAGTCTGCTTGACTTCAGCAAACTGTTTGTGGTCTTTCTTGTGCATCATCTTTAAAAGGGGCTTCCTTCTGGAACGACAGCCATGCAGACCAATTTGATGCAGTGTGTGGCTTATGGTCTGAGCACTGACAGGCTGACCCCCACCCCTTCAACTTCTGTAGCAATGCTGGTAGCACTCATACATCTATTTTCAAAAGACAACCTCTGGATATGACGCTGAGCACGTGCACTCAACTTCTTTGGTCGACCATGGCAAGGCCTGTTCTGAGTGGAACCTGTCCTGTTAAACCACTGTACGGTCTTGGCCACCGTGCTGCAGCTCAGTTTCAGGGTGTTGGCAATCTTCTTATAGCCTAGGCCATCTTTATGTAGAGAAACAATTCTTTTTTTCAGATCCTCAGAGTTCTTTGCCATGAGGTGCCATAGTGAACTTCCAGTGACCAGTATGAGAGCGTGTGAGAGCGATAACACCAAATTTAACACACCTGTTCCCCATTCACACCTGAGACTTTGTGACACTAACAAGTCACATCACACCGGGGAGGGAAAATGGGTAATTGGGCACAATTTGGACATTTTCACTTGGGATGTACTCACTTTTGTTGCCAGTGGTTTAGTCATTAATAGTTGTGTGTTGAGTTATTTTGAGGGGACAGCAAATTTACAGTGTTATACTAACTAACTAACTAACTAACCTGCACTTATATAGCGCTTTTCTAGTCACAAAGACCACTCAAAGCGCTTTCATTAATACTAACCCTCTATTCTAAGGGCCTATAGGAAACAGATATCTAGGGACAATTTAGAACAGCCAATTAACCTAACATGCATGTTTTTGGCATGTGGGAGGAAACCGGAGAAATCCCGGAGTAAACCCACGCAACACGGGTAAAACATGCAAACTCCACACAGATCACTGTTGGTCGGGGGCTGGGATCGAACCCACGATCCCACGATCCCCACAATCCCCTGGCCAAGGGTAAACTGTGCTGCCGCAGTGCTAACCACTGCGCCACCGTGCAGCCCAAGCTGCACGGTGGCGAAGGGTCATCTTAAAAAGTTAAAGACTAGTCAAAGAGGTTAAAAACTAAAAAGTCTAAAACCCAATAAAAGCTTATACAAGCTGTACTCTGACTACTTTACATTGTATCAAAGTCTCATATCTTCAGTGTTGTCCCATGAAAAGATATAATAAAACATTTACAAAAATGTGAGGAGTGTACACACTTTTGTGAGATACTGTACATATACTGTACATATACATACTGTACCGCGGGGTCTCAGGTTCAGGTTCAGGTTCAGGTTACTTTATTTGTACCCGTAGGTAGATTTGTTTTGCAGTCAGGTGACATCCATATTTACAAACCACAATTACATTCAACATGAGCACAAACACAGGCACACATGTAGCTGACTATAAACATGATAAAAGTACTCAAGGCTCCACCAATCAGGACATAGGACAAAGAGATAAGAGAACAAACAGAGATAAGAGAGAAGGGTCATCTTAAAAAGTTAAAGACTAGTCAAAGAGGTTAAAAACTAAAAAGTCTAAAACCCAATAAAAGATTTAGAACCCAAATAAAAAAACATACAAAAATAAGTAAATATAAAATAAAATTAATAAATAGGTAACTAAATCATGTGCAATATATTGTTACATCTTGTTCAACTCTTTAACAGCAGCAGGAACAAAGCTGCTTTTGTAGCGCTGGGTTTTACTTTTTGGGACAGCAAACCTCTGTCTGGAGGGAAGAAGCTGACAGTGGCAGTGCAAAGGGTGGGAGTCATCATTTAAAATGGAGGTAGCCATCCTCTGTACCTGTCTGGTGTACAGGGATGTCAGGCTCAGCTGCGACTCACCAAGCAAACGACTGGACCATCTAACTACCTGATCCAAGGATTTCCTCTGTTTCAGTTTTATCTGACCAAACCATGACATTAAAGAAAAGGATAAAACAGATTCAATAAAAGCCCGATAAAACATTGTCATTATGGTTCAGTCAATTTGGAAGCGTGCAAGTTTCCTTAAACAATGCAAGTGTTGCTGACCCTTTTTGCACACCCTTTCACAGTTCTCTTCAAAGTTTAAATTACTATCAATAATCGTCCCAAGATATTTGTAGGATTGTACACATTCGGTGGTCTGGCCTTTTAGTACAGTGACTTCGTGCCTGGGAGTTTTCCTCCTAAAGTCAATAATCATATCTTTAGTTTTTGTCGTATTCAGCTGCAGGTAGGAATCCTCACACCAGTGAACAAAATCATCAACTACTGGGCCGTGGCCACTCTCACCATCCTGGAGGAGACTGACAACAACTGAATCATCAGCATACTTTATAAAGTGTCTGTTGTCATGTCTGCTCCGACACATGTTTGTGTACAGGATGAAGAGTAGTGGTGACAACACACACACTCAGATGGGACAGAAAGATCTATTCACCCCCAGGGGAGTTCAGGAGGTGCCAGAACCGCTGGAAGAAGAGAGAGTATGAGAAGCGGTACTCGCATTATGTGATGTTAATGTGCCGCGCATGTCTTTGTTCCACTGAATATATTGTTGTCGGGCTCCCTGGGTCTCAAGGCACGGAATTAAAGGTTATAAAAAGAAGGTGCTCAAAGACCCAATCAGAGTTGTACTGTACTTGATGTCGGAGGAGGAATAAAGTTTGTGTGTCGTCCAAGCTCGCTACCTCGTCTGCTTCCTTTCTCCACATTGGTGACCCAAGATGTGCCATGGAGAATGAGCCAAGCACCGCCCTGGAGACTATCTGGAGGGAGTGCACCAGCGCCACATGTGCTGTCTCAGTCAAGCTCCCAGACGTCTGCCTTCACAACCCAACAGGGTTGTTCCGGCATATAGAAGCCCAGTTCATACTCCACAGGATAAAAATGGACGACACAAAATATTACTATGTGGTCGCTGCGCTGGATGCGCGCAGCACACAACAGGTGATGAGTCTGCTCCAGGAGCTGCCCGCCCAAGGAAAATATGAAGCGCTCAAGCAGATGCTACTCCAGCACTATACCTTGTCTGACACTGAGAGGGCAGACAGACTCCTAACATGTTCAGAGTTAGGTGACAGATGAGCTGTAGAGCTTATGGAGAGCATGTTGACGCTGAGGGGGAAGAACGACGAATCTTTCCTGTTCAGGAACCTACCTGCCACAGCGAGGGCGATCCTGGCCAGCTCGCCGCAGCTAGTGACCAAGGACTTCCGCGCCCTGGCGCAGGAAGCGGACCATATCATTTTAGCAACCAGAGCTCTCAGCGTGCATGCAGCGGCACCCACATCCATGAGGGCCTCCAGCGAGGTCGAGGAGACGTGGTTGGTAGCCGGGACGGACACCAAGAGATGCAGGAACGGAGCGATCTGTTTCTATCATCACCGCTTTGGCTCGAATGCCAAACGCTGCCTGTCGTCATGCCAGTTCAAGAAGCCGGGAAGACGGCATGACCAGCAGTCAGTAGCGGCTGCAACCGCTGGCGACAGGAACAAGCTGCTTTATATCACGGACACACGTTTGGTGATACTTTTTTTTGTGGACTCCGGCTCTCAGAAGAACCACATCCTGCTGGTCAGCACAGACAGATAAGCAGGAGGCAGTGGTCCCGAGCTCACGGCCACCAACGGATCCACCATCAGGACGTTCGGCGAACAGACACTGACGATATGCTTGCATGGATGCAGCTTCCAATGGGACTTTGTGGTAGCTGCATGTTCTGCCCCCATTTTAGGCACAGATTTTTTATGTGCTTAGGGGTTATTAGTCGATGTGGCCAACAGACATTTAGTGGACACTGTTTCTTTCACCTCCCTGCCTTGCACAGCTCGGGGAGCTGGGTCAACAGCACTGGCTAACGTTACAGCTCCAGGGGGTACCAGCATTTACATGCACAGTCCCCAGCACTCACGGTCCCGACTTTTTTGGCTACAATAACCAAGCACAGGGTTGAGCATTTTTTAACCACAAAAGGCCCGCCGGTGTTTGTGCGTCCTTGGCACCTAGACACGGCTAAACTGGCCAGCGCGCACGAGGAGTTTGCCAACTTGGAGCAGCTGGGCATCGTCAGGTGCTCCAACAACCCAGGGGCATCCCCGTTACACATGGTGCCTACGGCCGACGGATCGTGGCGACCGTGCAGCGATTTCTGGCGCTTGAACAATGCCACGGACACGATCGGTATCCCATCCCACACATCCAGGACTTTTCTGTGCACCTGGCCGGGACGCGTGTTTTTTCAAAAGTGGATCTGGTCCGCGGTTACCACCAGGTCCCGGTACATGAGGAAGACATTCCTAAGACAGCGGTAATAACTCCTTTTGGCCTTTTCGAGTTTTTACACATGCCGTTCGGATTAAAGGGCACGGCACAAACCTTTCAGAGAATAATGGACGCAGTGATACGTGACTTGTCCTTCATTTTTGTCTACATAGACAACATTCTGGTCACTAGCGCATCCGAAGAGGAGCACCTCGCCAATCTCAAAATGGTTTTCCAGAGGTTGGAAGCGCACGGGCTTATAGTTAACCCGGCGAAGTCAGTGATTGATTTTTTGGCCACTGCATTTCGCCGGAGGGCGCGATTCCACTACCAGATAAGATGCACGCCATGCTGGACTTTCCATATCCGCAGACCGTGAGGGCCCTACAGGAGTTTTTGGGAATGGTCAACTTTTATAACCATTTCCTCCCCCGGGCAGCCCAGCTGATGCAGTCGTTGTATGCCGCACTTAAGAAAAAGAAGCCTGCGGAAAACATCGACTGAACCCCCAAGCAAGTCCAGGCTTTCACAAACGCCAAAACAGCACTTGCTGATGCCGCTTTGTTAGCCCACCCTGACCCGTTGGCGTGGATAGCCCTCACCACGGACGCGTCTGAAGTTGCCATAGGGGCAGTGGTGGAGCAGTACGTCTCCGGTATGTGGCAGCCGCTTGCATTTTTCAGTCGAACTTTGTGCGACAATGAACCCAAATACAGCATGTTCAACAGAGAATTGTTAGCTCTCCACCTGGCGACACATCATTTCCAGTTTTGAGGGGTGCGAGTTCATTGCGTTTGTTGACAATAAGCCGCTGAGGTATGCAATGTCCAAGGTCTCAGAACTGTGGTCGGCCTGGCAGCAACGGCATTTGGTCTCGATCTCGGAGTTTATGACCGACATTCAACAAGTTGCTGGTAGGCTCAATGTAGTGGCCGATTGCCTGTTGCGCACTTTAGTCTCCCCGGTGTACATGGGAACAGATTTCCCTGCCATGGCCATGGAGCAAGCCGAGGACGCAGACATTTGAGTGCTCCAGTCTGCGCCTACTGGGTTAAAGCTGGAGACCAGGGTGGTGCGGAAAGGGTGCCCTACTTTGCTCTGCAACATCTCCATTGGTCGCTCGCGCCCGGTGGTTCCGAGATCTTGGCGCCGCCGCATTTTTGAGTCAGAACACTCCCTTTTGCATCCAGTCATGTGCACTTCAGTTAAACTGGTGGGAGCAAAATTTGTTTGGCCGCACTTGTGCAAGGACGTGAAAGAGTGGGCTGCAGCGTGTGTCGTGTGCCAGTGGGCCAAAGTGCACAAGCATACCAGAACCCCTCTTGAGCCGTTCCAAATCCTGGCCAGGAGGTTTGACCATGTCCACGTGGATTTGGTGGGAGCCCTTCCGCCATCGCAAGGTTTACCGCACCTTTTGACAATTGTGGACGGCACCACGTGCTGGCCTGAAGTGGCCCCACTGGCTTCCACCACGTCCGTGGAAGTGGCTCGCACTTTTTTGTCAGCTTGGGTTGCACAGTTCGGATCCCCGTCAGACATAACTTCCGACAGGGGTCTGCAATTCATTTCGGAACTCTGGTCCGCGATGGCCCAGAGCCATGGTCTCAAAATTCACCACACTACCATGTACAACCCCCAGGTTAACAGGTTATGCGAGAGTTTTTATAAGTCGCTTAAGGCAGTGCTCAGAGCTTCGCTCACGGATACCAATTGGGTTGACCGCTTGCCCTGGGTTCTTTTAGGGTTGCGTTCAGCACCTAAGGAGGATCTGGCAGCCTCCCCGGCAGAACTCGTTTTTTGACATCCGCTGCCGATCCCCGAGGAGTTTTTACCGGAAAACCCCACGCTCGGGGCCGATCCGCCCAAACAATTTTTTCACAGTACAGAGGCTTTTAACATCCCGGGCCCAGCCCACCATTGTTTTCCCCGCACCTTCATCCTGAAAAGCTTACAGAATGCCAGTTTTGCTTTTGTCAGGCACAAGGTGTACCGGACCCCATTGCGCCCACCGCATGACGGACTGTTCAGGGTGTTGGAAATTGGGGCAAAGCATTGTGTGTTAGACTTGGGGGGGGGGTAGGAAGACTGTCTGCATCGACAGGCTGAAGCCCGCTTTTGTGTTGGCAGATGGGCAGGTGGTGTTGGCCCAAGCTCCCCGGCGCGGACGCCCACCATCGGTGGCTCCGCAAGTTGGTGTTTCCTCAGTAGAGACCTGCACTCGTGAAGCTAACATGTTTCCCCCCCCACCTTTTTTCCCCTCCACAGACTGCCGTGCCCTCATGTACACCTCACCAGCAGGGTGTTTCGACCAGATCAGCGACCCCCCGCTACAGCCGCTATGGGCGCCGGCTCAAGCCCAGAGGATGAGAGTCTTCTACAATGAACTTACCCCAAGCATAAGATCGCCAGGGGACCCGAGAAAATGGTTCAAGGATAATCTGAAAGCATCACTGAAATCATGCAACATTAACGTGAATGACTGGGAAGCACTTGCTTGTGAAAGGACAGAATGGTGTAAGACAGTTTGAGAGGTTGTCACCCTTTCTGAGCAGGAAAGACATTGTAAAACTGAGGAGAAACGCCTACAGCGCAAGAAATTCGAAGGGGTCCCTCCACCATTTATACAGCTACCACCCACATCTGTACAGTGTGCAACAGAGTCTGTGCTTCTTGCATTGGACTAATTAACCACCAAAGAGCGTCTAAGTAATTTCAGTGGACAATCTTACTCGATTCGAGGGGTTCCTGATGATGATGATGCCAACCATTGACACTGATTCAGACACAACCGCTACCACCCTGTATTTTTTGGTCACATAAAGTGTCAGACATGTCTTCACTTTTCAATCAGTCCATGTTTTCTCATTTTCATTTTAATAAACTGTGATTACTATTATTTTTTTAAATGGACTTTTTCTGTGAATCGTCAAGTCAGCACCCATTGCATTTTGACCAATCACATGTCTATAGTGGAGAAAGGTTTCAGTTTTGTTGCAGAGTACCTTTTCTGGAGGGGTGTCACAAAAGTTTCTAAAGGATCTAAAGGGGGTCCTAGTATTATAAGTGTGAAAGAGAGGAAAAAAGAGGAAATACCTTCTTGGTGCTCATAAGGTTCCTTTGACGGGAAAGTGAATAAAAGAGCACTTGCAGATTATGGAACACAAAAGAAGAACAATCCAAAGATCAATCTTGAATGAGCCAGTGGCCTAGGATGAGGTTTTTACCTGCAGAGGAGCTCTGAGACTGATCTCTTCAGCGTAATAACACAGCACGCTCCATGGAGCATTGAGGAGGACAAAACAGATCTTCTTCTTTGCCTGAAGGACCTCTTTCTGTAAGGAGACAGAAAGTGGAAATCTTTTAGATGTCTTTCTTTTATTCCAAGAATGATCCAGTCTCTCCTGGTTCAGACCAATTCTCTCTCATCTTGGAATTATCCTGCCTGAGGATCTCCATCTAGTTTAAACTCAAGTCAAGGTCTCCACATGTAAGAAGAATTTTGAAACAAAAACTTACTGATTTCTACATCTAGTATGACAAATACTGGTTATTATACAGCTCCGCCGGATTCCTCTCAGTAGGGCGGTTAGGAAAAAAATCTCTTAACAGTGACCCAATTCAGCACTGACCTCACGGTGGTGGTGTCCAGCAGCAATGGCAAGTCACTGTCTTCCAGCTTTACCGTGCACCACATGTACACTGAGTCTCTGGAGTGCACAGCGTGGACGGTGGCCACCGGTGGGTCTATTTGGCTGAGTGGCTGGTCTGATGTCCATCGTGATGATCGTCACACCTTGTTGAAGTGATTGAGCTTGCCGCAGCGTCTGGATTGCTGCCCCCTGGCTGGGTAGGATCGCACTCACTCTCGTTACCTTGGGGAGCCGCAGTTACTTCCCGAATGGTGTCCCATGATGTTCCGTTGCCCCGTAACATTCACCTCTGCATAAGCTAGCGAGATTTGTTGTTGTGGCTCACCTAGTTGTGATGTTAGCTTGTTGCGGCCTCCAACTGAAATGCCAACTCCACTATCTTCACCAACAGTAGGTCGTCGGGCACCCCGATTAGCTTCACCCACAGCTGCGGGTTGCTGGTGTGCTCCGCTAACTGGTCCTGCACCATTTCCTCCTCTAGTTGCCCAAATCTGCACCTGCTTGCCAGACAGCGGAGTCCGGCTTGTCCGGCCACATCACTCCCCGACCGGGTTGCCAGACACGCGTCCATCTTCAGGAAAAAAGACGAGTTTTCCTCCGGAAGGCCAACTGTTCTTTTCGTTGCCATTTGTTATGTCTGGAATAGGACTGCAGAGGCAGGAGTTACACTGATCCCGAACTTTATTACAATAAATCAAGTCGGTACACGTGTTGGAGGGAGGTAGCTAATATGCTAGTATCTAGCTGTGACAGGCTGTGGTTGGCTTAGAGGCTGAGCGCCAAAGAGGACGACTCCTGCCAACAGTCCCTCCAAGTAGGCACAGCGTGATTACGCCACCCTGCCTGCGTCCTCACACCCGTGCTGCTCGTCTGCTAAATATCTATATCAAACACAACTGAATAAAGGTTATTGAGTCTTATAGAGTCATTATTTAACATACTGAGAATTACTGTCCATTGTGTACATATTTACTATACGTAATGAAGTTACCTTCATTGCAAGCCCGCAAGGTCCTATGAGGTGCTCCTTGCCTAATCAGATGCAAAATAAATCAATTATAGCTCCACAAGTCTAAGGACTACATGCAGAATCTTGGTAACTACAGACAGGCAAGACATCACAGAATTTCCCCACAGCACAATTAGCGCTGCGTACTTTACTATGACTGAGGAAACTGCAATATACCAGAGCAGAAATCAGTGGGATTTTTTTCCTTGCCTAATCTTTTTCAGTGTTTATAAAACCATGACAACAATGACTATGTGCAGAGACTGTACTGAATCAATTAAAAAATAAAAATAAAATGCAAGTAAAAATGTAAACCATGTAAAATCCATATGTCATACATCTTTGGAAAGCTCATGGGATGTAGAACAATGGAACGTTAACATTTTAGTCATTTGCAGCACTGCAACACCACCGTTAACCCGCCAGTTTCTAACGTTTGACCTGACCGCACCGCTGAAGCTCTGACTCGCCTGCTCCTGGACCAGCCCGCTGCGCCTCAGCTTCTGCAGAAACTCTGCTCTCCACTTTTTGTGGGTGGGGCCAACGCCTGTGTTTGTCTCCTCTGTACTCTGAGGGTTCTCTGAGCTCGGCGGCTCCTCCTTGCCCAAAGGCTCCTCCCACACCAACACAAAATCTGCCCAACAAGAAAAAACAAACAAACAAACAAAAAATCAATAAGAAACAGTGATTGGTTGTATCTGGCTGATGTCACACGTTTTCATTCGTTTATAAATGTTCTTCATTTTCACAAATGTTTTTAATTTTTAATTGCATTCTTTGTCATTGTGAATATACTGCATCATTTAGTCATGCTGAAGCCATTACACTTCAGTTAACAAAAGAAAACTGCTATGACATCTCAGTTTTCTGGTCTCAACTTTAAAACAACAAAAATTAAGCTTCTGTTTGATTTATAAAAACATAATTCTATTTTGGGGTGAATTAAGCTCATCTTGCAATCATCCCCAAAAGCACACATACGCCGTGCCAACATTAGCAAGAGTCCTTAAAATGTCATCAAGCCAATGTCTTGCCAATGCGCAAACGACTTCTAAAAGATGTATTCCTGATGTGAATTTGCTGAGTCAGCCGATGTTGGAGCGATGTATGTGCACTGTTGTGAATAGAAAAGAGCTCTCAACAGAATTTTCCCTTCTAAATATGTCTCAAAAGACTCAAGACTAAAGATTATCCACCCCTTAATTATTTTATATTTATGAAATGTTCCGATAGATAATCAAATTTGTGAGTGTAAGTGAATGCAGCGTCAGATTGCAAACCCCTCCCTTCTCAGATGGGAGAGTGTGAGGAGATCGGCGGTCTGCAGGTCTTCTACACGTAACCAGTGCCTTGTCTTTTACTATTATTGTGCAAAATGCTGAATACTTGTGGAGTCTTTCTGATATTATTCTGTATAGAAGAGAATGTACACCTGCCATTATTTAGGTTTTAAAAAATGGTAGGCTTTTACCGAGTTGGTGAGGAATTTAAAAAAAAAATAACAGAAAGGAGTGTTTCTTTGCTCATTTTTAAAACTAATATTGTGATTTTCTTTTTTGAGAATCATTCTTAAAATCGTTGTTCTATTCTGGCTCTTTAAAATAAGTTTAATACATATGTGAAAAAAGTCACAATTTTACCACAAGCTTTTCAAAATCATTAAGAAAACATAGCAAATTTATTTTAAAATAGACCTAAATTTGGTGAAAAATCCACATATGGATGTGGAAAAAGTAATACATTTAGAAACATGAAAAGAAAAGAAAAAAATGTCTGACCCCTTACAAATTTACAAGAACAACTCTCAAATGTACAATAGTCCTACATCCACAGCAGCAAAAACAAAGGAAGAAAGTTCACATTTTAAATTACAAAAATCTTTCAAACTTAAACAGGAAAGTCCTTAATTTAAAAGAAAACTGTCATAAATTCATGAGAAAAACCCCTCAAAACTGTCAAGAAAGAAATCACATCTCAAATAAGTTTAAAAGTTCACGCTTTCTTGCTCTTTACTAAAACAAACAACATAAATTTGGAAGGAAAATTTATATATCAAATAATAATGTATTACTTGGGATACAACAGTAATTTTATTTTATTTTACGAGAGCATCTGGCCCTCACAATGCCAGCCGAGAAGAGTTCTTCCACTTACCAATGCGAGTGGATCCATCACTGAACACGTTCCTGTTGTGAGTCTGAACATGTGCATTCTGGGAAAAATTAGATAAATCCAATTATGTCATTATGATTATAGCCAGATAAACAATCATTCTGTAAATTAAAAAAATATATATATTGTAGATTTGCAACTTTTTCTCAAAAATTTGTGACTTTTTTTCTCATAAATTTGCAACTTTTTTCTCATTAATTTGCATTTTTTCCTCATATATAGGCCCTGCGATGGACTGGCGATCTGTCCAGGGTGTACCCTGCCTCTCGCCCAAAGATGCTGGGATAGGCTCCAGCCCCCCTGCAACCCAAAAAAAGATGAAGTGGTAGAAGATGGATGGATGGATTTGCATTTTTTTTTTCACAAATTTGCAATTTTTTTCTGCAAATTTTCAAACTTTTTTCTCATAGATTTGCAACTTTATCCTCAATAATTTTCATTTTTTTTCATAAATTTGCAATTTTTTTCTTGTTGTTTTGCACTTTTTTCTAAGAAGTTTGTATTTTTCCCTGTAAAATTTCAGCTGTTTTGCTCCTAACTTTGCTGTTCCTGTTTTGGGACTGAACACGTGTGTTCTGGGACGGTGGGGGTGGGGGTGGGGAGTTATGAAATAAATGTAATTATGCCATTATGATTATAGCCAAATAAGAAAACAAAATAGTTGGATTCAAGATCATTCCCCGTAGATGGACCTACAGTGTCTAAGTACAGAATTAGATAATGTGTTACACTTTTAGGGGCAGATTTACTAATGTGCTGTGCCATCACAAAACCCTGTTTTGGTATTAAAAAACTACTGTTGAGACTTACTAAAGGGCACCGGGCAAAATTTGCAGTGGAAGGGTGTGGATTATGTAAATTTTGCACCTGGCTTCATTGCATATGTATTTGTGGGAGTTGTCATGTCAACATGCAAATTTGAGGGAGGGGAGTATTTAAATGACTGGTGCAAGGTGATTTATTAAGGTTTGCGGTTGTCAATCTGCTGCTAAATGCGCCTGTCAAGAATTGCCCCTCAGGGCAGAGAGAGACAGAGCCACGCGCCAACTGCAGTTTGTAGAATTTATTACAGAAAAACATAAAGTTCCAAGGTGCACAAACACAAAATCCAAAAACAAACACAAAGGAAAACTTATAGGCTGGTACAACTTCAGGCAAACTCACCAGAGCAGGATTAGGGCTTCTGGTGGCAAAGAGACAGGATAAGATTAAGACTGCCGCTGTGAGAAAGCAATCTGACAGTCTATATAGTTTGGGTAGATGGTGGCTGGTCAACCTGGGAAGGTAGCCCATCTAGGGGAAGGTAAACCCTGATTTCAAACCTCCGCTGCCTTGCGGCACACCCGGTCACGGGAAAGGCTTCGGGAGTCAACCCTGAGGAAAAATCCAGAGTCGGAGCCGCTAAGGCAGTTCTCTGTTGTGCTCAACATCGTTCTGGCAGCTCCTGCGACGGCGCTGGTGCCAAACTATAGCAGCCCTGCTGTTCCTTTGGATTCATCAGTGACGTGGAGAGGGGGGACATGCTGCATGGGTAACATCTTGTCCTCCATATCTTCCTGCCCAGGCTTGAATCCTACCAACGCTGGAAGGTAGAACACCGGTGCGCATCGGCCTGTTCAGCCACAGGCGGTGCTGTTCCTGAAGAGTAGACGTTTAGGATTCTCTTCCATGGTCATCATAGACCGACGGAGGTCGACGATAGTTTGGGGAACAAGATGAAACAATGGGCAGCAGGTGCGGGCAGCATGAGCGGGCAGGTGACCTAATTAAACAACAACTCACAGCTGGGATGACTAACGAACAGACCGTGAGAAAATGACAGGATGGGGGTGTCTGGAAGGGAAGGGAAGCCACTAATGTCATACAGAAACAAAATATAAATCCGAAACTACAGAAGCTGACAAAATAATAATGATACTAAGGACATAAATAATTAATGGAACAATAAACCGCCAAGGAGATATCATAAGTCAATACACAGGAGAAAGCACAACGCTGGCAAAATACAGAAAATATTCAGAAGTAATTTAAGAGCCTGAGCCCGGTAATACACCATGCTCAGTATCATGACAGAACACCCCCCCCACTCCCCAAGGGGTGGATATAGACACCTAAAGGTAACACCAAAAAAAAAAGAAAAGTCCCCCCCCCCCAAAAAAAGGTATAACAACGCACCACCCCGGGTGGGAGGTAAGGGGAACAGGCTAGGAGGGAACAAAAACACACACCCCGCGAAGGACCTGCACCCACGCAAAACCAGGCCCCCAGGCCAAAGAACTGAACAGTTTGGGCGGTCGGCCGAAGTCCCAGACCTGACAGATGGCAAGGTGGTACGAGTCGGGTGGCCTACCGGAGAATAAGGGCCACCCAAACCAACGGCACAGTCTGTCAAGCAGCTGACCAGAGTTCTTTAGCCACCTGACTTGGAGGGGTGGCCCAGGAGGCGGCTCCCCCATGGGGAGGCCCAGTGAAGGGAAGGAGAGCCGAGGAGGAGGAACCACGACAGCATCTGGCTGACGAGGGGGAACCACGACGGTGTCTGGCACTGGAGGGGGAACCATGATGGCATCTGGCGCAGGAGTGGGAACCACGATGCCCTTGGGCTGACCAACAGCACCCTCAGTGGTCCCGGACTGGGACAAGGTAGCACCTGAGGAAGCTCTGAACTGGAGCGAAGCAGCACCCACAGTGGCTCCAGGCTGGAGCAAGGCAGTACCCGCAGTGGGTCCAGGCTGGAGCAAAGCAGGACCCGCGGTGAGCCTGGACTGGGACATAGTTGCACCCTCAGTGGGCCCGCACTGGGCCAAGCCTGCACCCTCGGTGGGTCCACACTGGGCCAAAGCCGCACCCTTGGTGGACCCGGACCGAGCCAAAGCTGCACCCACGGTGGCCCCTGGGCTGGGGCATAATGCCCATGGTGGGCCCACCCTGGAGCGCAGCACCCACGACGACCCCCAACTGGGACACAGCACCAACGGAGACCCGGACTGAGGAGGAGCTGCATCCACAGAGGTCCCAGGCCGGGACAGTGCACCCGCAACGACCTCAACAGGAAGCGGAACAGCACCCACGGAGGATCCGGACTGGGCCGAAGCTGTACCCACGGAGATCCCGGGCTGGGACAGAGCATCCTCAACGACATCAGCAGGGAAGGCTGGACCCACGGGGATCTCAGGTGGCAAGCCTGGACCCACAGAGACATCTGGCAATGCTGGAACATCCTCAGCAACCCTGGGGGAAAGCTTGGATAGGACAAGCAGAGAAACAGGGTCAGGGTCACCGGCAACAGCGGAGCCCGGCGAGGTGAGGTCAGGTGCAGCTGACGGCTGCACCCGACTCTGCTCACCAAGAGCCAGACAAGACTTCTGCAAAACAGACACAAGAAAAACGAAGGAGAGCACTTGTCTAAGCTCGAGCTCCACCGCCGTCCAGGACTCCGTCAATCCAAGCGACAGTGCCTCGGGCCCGGCTCTCTGGAGATCCAGCTTCAACTCTGCTGCAGCAGCCCGTGCAGCAGGCATGGTGGTTGGTGCAGTCGTAGGACCCCTCAGCAATGTGGCCCAAACGGGTGGCTCGCCTTGCGTGGTGACAGGAGGTCAGCTCCCTGCTGGTGATGCATCCTGCTTAACTGAAGCCTGGGGACTCTCCTTAGATGGCGCAGGCTTCAGCTCAGTTTCAGCACTCTCCCTCCTTTCACAGCGTGGCTGCGGGACTGGAGTCAGGTCCTCCAGAGCCGCAGGCTCTTCCATCGTATGGCGGCTCAGTTCTGGGGCAGGTGGACACTCAGGGGTGAAAGGAGAAGACATGGAGAGGGCAGGTGAGAAATTAATAGTTGCAGCAGGTGGTGAGAGCTGAGTCTCACTACTGAGAATCAGGCAAGGCACACTATCATGAGATGTGGGAGAATGAAAAGACACTTGCCTGTTATCCCGGCGTTCGATGTTTCCTGCTGGAGACTGTGTAGGGCCAACCCTCTCCGTGACTTTAGTTGGAGAGGACCTCCCGAGGGAATGTGGTGGAGCCGCCCCTGCAGTCACAGCGACGGGCGGAGTCAAAAAGGAAACAAGCAGCCACTCGGCAGCAGAAGAGAACGGCGAGGAGAAGTGAGGAACAGCAGCTGCAGGAAAACAAGGAGCTGGCAGCACAGCAGAAGAGGAAAAACATGGAGGATGCACTGCTGCGGGAGTCTTCTGCCTCGGCGAAGGGAGAGTGGCTTACTGAGAGGCGGGAGAGACTCAGCACCCGGAGGCAGAAGGGCACGCTAGGTCTGGCCTCCAGCAGATTAGCAACACCACCCCAGCACAGCATCTCATCCTCCTGGAAGGAGCAGCTCCAAGCGCCAGCTGCCATGTCCTCAATCATGGTCACAAACTGCAGCTCGTCCCAACTCCACTTTTTCCTCCTCCTCTCAGATTCGCCTGTTGGAGACATAATTGCTCCGCAGGACAGGTGAGTGAAAACACAAAAAAAAGGCAAAAACCACTAACTGCAGCAGCCGAGTCATGCGCAAGATGGCGCCCACAGTGGTCGCCATGGTGCTTTGCTGCGCCCTTTGTTTGTTTTTGTTTGTCAATTGTGTGTCTGCCTGCTCTTATACCCGTGAATAGCTTCTAAATATCAGGACTTTAACTCCCACGGACCTACTCCCAGTTTTTTTAGCACCTGCCGCCGATCTGGTTCATTGCTTGGCGAAAAGTGAGACGGCGAAAGAGAGGAAGGCGAGCGGGCGCTCTCGTCCGGCTCCGCAGGAGAGGCACGCGCACGGCTTTGCCTGGCATATTTCTGTCCAATACCAATTCTCTCTCTAACAAGGTAGATGAACTGAGACTGCTGATGCGTTTTAAGGACCTCTCTTCCTCGGCTGCCCTCTGTTTTACCGAGACCTGGCTCAGGGAAAATACACTGGACAGCGCGCTGCGCCTCGAGGGATTTCAGCTGTTTCGTGCTGATCGTGACACAGAGCTCTCCGGTAAATCCTCAGGAGGAGGAGTCTGCTTCTACATCAACAGCAGCTGGAGCTCTGATGTAACGGTAATTTCCAAACACTGTTCCCCCGCCCTGGAATTTCTTTTTATTAACTGCAAGCCATTTTATTCCCCGCGGGAGTTCGCCTCATTCATCCTCGTCGCTGTGTACGTCCCTCCCGACGCGGACACGCGCGAAGCTCAGCGCGTGCTCGCGGATCACATCCAACACACGGAGCGGATTTTTCCAGACTCTCTGGTTATTGTGGTTGGCGACTTTAACCAGAGCAATCTGAGCCACGATCTCCCCCGCTACAAACAGTTTATTAAATGCCCCACCAGAGGAATAAACACGCTGGATCACTGTTACACCACAGTGAAGGACGCATATTGCGCTGTTCCCCGCGCTGCGCTCGGACTATCTGATCACGTGATGGTCCACCTCATTCCCACATACAGACACAGATTGAAGCTCACTAAACCTGTTGTGAGCACTACGAAGAAATGGACCAGTGAAGCTGAGGAGAAGCTGGAAACGTGCATGGAAATAACTGATTGGGGCATGTTTAAAGGAGCCACGCATGATCTGGATGAGTACACGGACACTGTGAACTCTTATATCCACTTTTGTGAGGAGAGCATTCTTCCATCGCGCACCAGGGTGAGGTACTCTAATGATAAGCCCTGGTTCACTGGTCTCTCAGATCATAACATGGTTCTTGCTGTCAGGAAACTTACTAAAAAGCGACTACAGTATTTTGGGGGAGTCGATATTGACAAATCAAATTTTATTATCCCCAAATCAAAAAATGAGGAGTTTGAACATTACTTAGAGAATCAAAATTGGGAGCAGCTCATGTCAACATGTGAAGTAGATGATTGTTGTAATTTTATAACTGCAACAATCACAAAGTCTATAGAAAAATTTTCAAAGCAAATTAAAAGTAGACAACAGAAGATTAGCCTACCATGGTTAAATAATGAAATAAGAAAACTTATGAAGAGACGAGACTATGCACTGAAAACATCACTAACCTCCAAACTACAAAATGATCACCTTGTGTACAAAAGTTTAAGAAATAAAGTGGTACATGAGCTGCGAAAATCAAAAATATCTTATTACAATAAACTGATAGATCATGCAAAGGGTAACAACAGTTCCCTATGGAGGCATTTAAATAACTTAACTAATAAAAAAAACGATCAGAAGGGGGTAAAGGAACTTAGAATCAATGGCAAGACCGTCAGTGACAAGGCTACTTTGGCAAATGAATTTAATTCACACTTTGTGGGCTCTGTGGAAGACTTAACAAAAATTTTTGTGCTGCCAAATGTGCTCAACAACACAAATTCCATACTTCCAACAGATACTTTTCACATCGATGAGGTAAATGAGAAGTTAATTGCTGGTATTGTTAAAACACTGTCAAACTCAAAAACTAATGATATCTACAATATGAGCACCTCCTTTCTCAAAATGCACAGCAAAATATTAATCAAACCACTGACTCATCTCATTAATCTCTCCATTAGGTCTAGTACATTTCCATCTGGCTGGAAAAAAGCTGTCGTCATACCAGTTCATAAATCAGGCAGTAAAGACGATATATGCAATTACCGCCCAATCTCTATCTTACCAGTCCTATCTAAGGTTCTTGAAAAAGTTGTAGCTACACAGCTGATAGACTACTTACAAGACAATCAACTTCTTCATCCACATCAATTTGGTTTTAGACCAGGATACTCAACAGAAACAGCAAATTGTTGCCTTATTGAAAATGTCAAACAGTCCTTGGACAGGGGTAATGTGGTAGGAGCTGTTTTTCTAGATCTCAAAAAGGCTTTCGATACTGTAAACCACAGTTTGCTTTTATCCAAAATGGTATCTTTTAACTTCTCCCCAAATACATTAGAATGGTTTGCATCTTATCTCCAGAATAGAGAACAGTGTGTAAAAGTTCACCAGGATAAATCCTCATTTTTAAACAACCGCATGGGTATCCCACAAGGGTCCATTCTTGGTCCTTTACTTTTCAGCATTTTTATTAATGACCTGCCGTTACACTGCTCAGCTGCAACATGCCAACTTTATGCAGATGATGCAGTTATTTACACAGCTGCCAAGACTCCAGCACAGGCTGCAGATGTACTGTCTACAAGTATGGTTGATGTCCAAGAGTGGCTCCTCAAGAACCATCTATTGCTGAACCTTCAGAAAACAGTCTCAATGTGCTTTTCAATCAAAAAATGTAACCTGCAACATTTTAAAGTTAATATACATGATCATGACATCAGTTTAGCTACAGAATTCAAATACCTTGGCATTGTACTAGATCCTCAACTCAAATTTAATCTTCATATAAAGAAAATTTCAAAAACAGTAAAAAAAAATCTGAACTGCTTTAAATTAATTAGATATTACATACCTTACGAAGCAGCTGCACTGTATATGCATTCTATGGTTTTTTCTCATATATCATACTGTTTGACAGTCTGGGCTCAAGCAGCCCCTTCCACAATAAGACATATAGGTTCATTATATAATCAAACCCTAAAAATCTTGGACAAAAAGCCCATTAGGTGGCATCACTGTAATGTTTTAAAAAAATACAACCTATTGAGTTTTGAGAGCTTCATTGACCTCTGTCTTCTGAAATTAACGTTCAAATGTTTCCATAAATCAGCACCCGAGCCACTTGCTGGTTTTGTCCAAAGACAGGACAGCAGCAGAGCCACCAGGAGTTCTGTTAACAATAACTGTAAAATATTCCACCGCAGAACCACATTTGGACAAACAGCTTTCTCTATAAAGGGCAGTCACATCTGGAACACAATGCCAAATGAAATTAAAATAATAACGGACTTTAAAACATTCACTAAAAATGTTAAAAACTGGCTGAAAAATAAACAAGAATGTACTCATGTATGAATTAATTGTCTGCAAAGTGAGAGTGAATGAAGGGAAGGAATAAATGTGTTTGTTTATAGTGAGTGACGGAGGGAGGAAGGCCTGAAATAGGCAAATGTGAGTTATGTTATATGTGTTAAATGTGAGTCAGGCTGTTATATTTGTGTATTTATAATATTTATAATATTTATGTTAAATGTGAGTCAGGCTGTTATATTTGTGTATTTATAATATTTATAATATTTATAATTGTGTATTTATAATTTTTCTGCATTGATGTATGTGGTTATTGTGTATATTTTTTATCTTGATTCTTTTTTCTAAAGCCCATCCAGGGACAAGAGTTGCAAATTAGCTAATAGCTATACACTCTATGTGCAACACATCAGATTGATTGTCTTTGATTAATTGTCTATGTTTATTGCACTGTCCCTGTCAAATAAACTAATCTACTACTACTACTACTGCTAAGCTCAGACAGATCAGGAAGGAGAAGGAAGCAGCGCAGAAAAGTGGAGACAGGGGCTGCTACAGGGAGGTTAAATATCGGTTTAACAGAGAGCTGAGGAGAGCTAAATCTGTGTATTCTGAGAGACTCCAGCAGCAGTTCACTGCTAATGACTCTGCTTCTGTGTGGATAGGACTGAGGCAAATCACCAACTATCGGCCTCAGGCTCCTAAAGGTCAGGATGACAAAGCCCTTTGTCAAAAACTGTCCCAACACTATGCCCGTTTTGACACCTCATCATCTGTGTCCAACTCCCCCCCTCCCTCCAGCTCCACAGCCTCCACGATCCCTACTTCATCAAAGGCGCCCCCCCTCCTCCCCCCTGCCCTTGTCATCAGTGAGCAGGACGTGCTCAAACAGTTCTCCAGACTGAACCCGCGCAAGGCCCCCGGTCCGGACGGCGTGTCTCCCTCCACCCTGAGACACTGTGTGAAAGAGCTGGCTCCTGTCTTCACAGACATTTTTAACACCTCCCTTAAGCTATGCCACGTGCCGTCCTGCCTCAAATCCTCCACCATCATCCCTGTCCCCAAGAAGCCACGGATCACTGGACTTAACAACTACAGACCTGTAGCGCTCACCTCTGTAGTCATGAAGTCCTTTGAGCGCCTGGTCCTGCCCCACCTCAAGTCCATCACCACCCCCCTCCTGGACCCGCTGCAGTTTGCCTACCGAGCCAACAGGTCTGTAGATGACGCAGTCAACCTGGCCCTCCACTCCATCCTGCAGCACCTGGACTCCCTGGGAACCTACGCCAGGATCCTGTTTGTGGACTTCAGCTCCGCATTCAACACCATCCGCCCCGCTCTGCTCCGGGACAAGCTGTCCCTGCTCAGCGTGCCTGACTCCCTCTGCAGGTGGATCACCGACTTCCTGACGGACCGGAGGCAGCATGTGCGGCTGGGAAAGACTGTCTCAGACTCTGCTAGCATCAGCACCGGATCACCCCAGGGCTGTGTACTTTCCCCCCTACTCTTCTCCCTTTATACCAACTCCTGCACCTCCAGCCACCAGTCTGTCAAGTTGATCAAGTTTGCGGACGACACCACCCTCATCGGGCTCATCTCCAACGGCGACGAGTCCGCCTACAGGAGAGAGGTGGCCCAGTTGGCGTCCTGGTGCAACAACAACAACCTGCAGCTGAACGCTCTGAAGACAGTGGAGATGATTGTGGACTTCAGGAAAGTCACAACCCCTCTGCCCCCCCTCACCCTCACAGGCTCTCCCATCACCACTGCTAATTCCTTCCGCTTCCTAGGCACCACCATCACCAGGGACCTCAAGTGGGAGCCGACCATCAGCTCCCTCATCAAAAAGGCCCAGCAGAGGATGTTCTTCCTGCGGCAGCTGAGGAAGCTCAAGCTACCCACCAAGATGTTGGTGCAGTTCTACACAGCCATCATCGAGTCCATCCTCACCACCTCCATAACCGTGTGGTACGCAGGAGCCACTGCCAGGGACAGACTAAGGCTGCAGCGCGTCGTGCGCACTGCTGAGAAGGTGATCGGCTGCAAGCTCTCATCTCTTCAGGATCTGTACATCTCCAGGACCCGGAGGTGTGCTGGCCGGATCATAGCCGATCCCTCACACCCTGGTCACGTACTGTTTGCCCCTCTCCCCTCAGGTAGAAGACTTCGGTCCATCCAGACTAAAACCTCCCGTCACATGAACAGCTTCTTCCCCTCTGCCATCAGACTGCTGAACACTAAGTGACTTATTGACTCTCGTGCACTATGTACAGCAGCTCAACCAGACTCATGTCAATCACTGTTTTCTTCCTGCATTACCGACTGCACTATATGGTTCTCCACATTATCTGCTGCTCGCTAATATATTTAAACTGCTGACTAGTATTACTCATTCTTATTCTACACTTTATTGCATGTATAGTTTATTTCTTTTATTTTATCATGTTTAATGTTGCAGCATTGCACCGAGACAAATTCCTAGTTTGTGTACTACATGAACAATGGCAATAAATCTGATTCTGATTCTGAGTCTTATTACTGGTAGCAGTCTTCTGTCAAGAATTGCCCCTCAGGGCAGAGAGAGACAGAGCCATGCTCCAACTGCAGTTTGTAGAATTTATTACAGAAAAACATAAAGTTCCAAGGTGCACAAACACAAAATCCAAAAACAAACACAAAGGAAAACTTATAGGCTGGTACAACTTCAGGCAAACTCACCAGAGCAGGATTAGGGCTTCTGATGGCGAAGAGACAGGATAAGATAAAGACTGCTGCAGTAAGAAAGCAATCTGACTGTGGTCTATATTAATCATATATTCCATAACCTACATATGTTGAAGCATGTGGAAATGTTTAGCAATTACATATGTAAAGGACTTCACACCTCTGAAAGGACAAAGGCTCTCAACCGCCGAGTGAAGAACAAAGACGTTCCCAGACACGGCGGAGGAGACCGGAGGAGCCACCCTCACCCCCTAAGGCGAGGAGAGGAAATACCAAGACAATGGGGGGATTAAGATAATGAGGGATGTCAGCCTTTGTTATGCATGTCTTTTGTTGTGTGCAAGTATAAAGCCAGTGAGCCGGAGACATTCTGTCTCTTTTTTCCTTCTGCCACTCTGCACCAGATAAGACTTGTTAGGAGAGCTGATTATTAAACTTTTGTTTATAAATCAAATCGCCTCATCATTTCCAAGCTCTTCTACACTGGTGACCTTGATGCGAGTATGGCCCTGAGGCGTACCCCCGCAATCGACTCATCCGTGGCGACCCAGGCAGACGCCAGCGACCACGCAGACGGGGGAACAGATGGACAACTGTTCCCCCCGGCAGAAGAGATTGAGAGGGCTCAACCGAGCACCAGCACCGCCGTGAGAGCCGAGGCAAGGCACTCTCACCCGGCGGACACAGCAGTGATGGTATACACGAATGCCGTCGCTGTCAACCTGCCAGACTTCTGGCAAGAAGACCCCGCCTCGTGGTTTCAGCAGGCTGAAGCCCAGTTTACACTGGCGGGCATCACGGCTGACGATACCAAATTCTACCATATCGTCTCCAAACTCGACGCCACCACTTCGAAGTGTGTGCGGAGCATGATCCGGCGGCCACCGGCCCAGGACAAATATGAGACGCTCAAAGCAACCATCGTGGCGAACTACGTCCCATCAGCAGAAGAGAGAGCCGAGAAGATCCTGGCGGTCTACGGCCACAGAGGGTGCAAACCGAAGGCCCTCATGGAGGATTTGCTACAGCTTAAAGAAGAGGACAATGACAACTTCCTCTTCCAATTTATATTCCTCAGCACGCTGCCGCCACACATGAGAGGGACACTCGCCAGCATGAAATGCAACAACCACCAAGACTTCCGCGCACTGGCCAACGAAGCTCATCGGCTCATGAGCTTCGCCTGCAAGGAGCTGACACCCACAGCAGCATCCGCAGACCTCAACGCTGACACCCCGAACCACGAGGAGCCACAACCCACTGAGCAGACCCAGCCCACGGTGACAGCGACACGGCCAAAACGTAACAGACAGAGAGGACGTCTGTTATTATCACCACCGCTTTGCCAAGAAGGCCCGCAAATGCATTCCCCCCCTGCAAAATTGCGATTTCGGGAAACGCCAAAGCCGAGAGCCGTTAACGGCAGCGGTTCTCGGCGAGAAGAATAAGCTGTTGTACGTGACGGATGGACACACAGGCAAGCAGTTCCTCATCGACACAGGAGCTCAGCTGAGTTTCGTCACGCCCTCCCACGCAGATCGAGCCACGGGCACCCGGGGCAACGGAGCCGTGGCAGCCAACGGCTCTAACATCGACACGTTTGGCGAAAAGAGCCTGCACCTCCTCATCCACGGCCGCAACTACAGATGGACATTTGTTGTAGCGGCGGTGAGTTTTAACTTATTAGGCGCAGATTTTTTGTGTGCACATGGGTTATTAGTGGATCTAGCAAATAGGCGCCTGGTTAATGCACTGTCCTTTGCTTCTATTCCATGCTCAGCCCGATTTTCTCCACCACCTGTGCAGGCCAACGTCACCACGGCAGGAGGTAAGTTTGAGCAACTCCTCACCCAATTTCCAGCACTCACAATTCCCAAATTCTCAGCCACTGTGGCTAAACACGGGGTTGAACACTTCATTCCCACAACGGGACCACCCGTATTTGCCAAAGCTCGCCGCTTAGACGCGGCCAAGCTCAACATAGCACGGGACGAGTTTACAACCCTTGAAAAATTGGGCATTGTTAGACGCTCGAAGAGCCCCTGGGCCTCACCACTTCACATGGTTCCGAAATCCGACGGTTCTTGGAGACCGTGCGGAGATTACCGCAGGTTAAACAATGCTACAGCGCATGACCGTTACCCAATTCCTCACATTCAAGATTTTTCACTACATCTGGTGGGTGCGCGCATTTTTTCAAAAATAGACTTAGCCTGCGGTTATCACCAAGTCCCAGTCCGAGCAGAGGACATTCCTAAAACAGCGGTAATAACCCCTTTCGGCCTTTTTGAATTTCTGCGAATGCCTTTCGGCCTCAAAGGTGCTGCTCAAACTTTTCAACGAATGATGGACGCGGTCCTACGCGACCTTCCTTTTGTCTTCGTCTACCTCGACGACATGCTGGTAGCCAGCTCGTCTGAGGAAGAACACGAGCAGCACCTCACTACGGTTTTTCAGAGGCTAGAAGAGCACGGGCTAATAATCAATCCAGCCAAATGCAAATTCGGCGTGTCACAAATTGATTTTTTAGGACACAAAGTCTCTCCGAAGGGGGCAGTTCCACTTCCAGACAAAGTTCACGCGATAGAAAGTTTCCCACGGCCAAAAACGGTCAAATCGCTACAGGAATTTTTAGGGATGATTAATTTTTACAACCGTTTCCTCCCCCACGCAGCTCAGCTCATGCAGCCCCTATATGACGCGCTCAAAAAAAAGAAAGCTTCCAACGCGGTCGAATGGACCCCGGAGCGCGAACGCGCTTTCGCGGAAGTAAAAAGCGCCCTAGCTAACGCCACATTGTTAGTTCACCCAGATCCCTTGGCCCGCATCGCGCTAACCACAGACGCTTCGGACCTAGCTATAGGGGCAGTTGTAGAACAACTTGTCAGCGGGGTCTGGCAACCTTTAGCATTCTTTAGCAAATCGCTAAACCAAACTGAGCGTAAATACAGCACTTTTGACAGGGAGCTGCTAGCGCTTCATTTATCCATCCGCCACTTCCAGTTCTGGTTAGAAGGGCGAAGTTTCACGGCTTTTGTAGACCATAAACCGCTCACCTTTGCTATGGCTAAAATTTCAGAACCATGGTCAGGCAGGCAACAAAGACAGCTAGCTGCGATTTCAGAGTTCACCACAGACATTCGACACGTGGCAGGCAAACTTAACGTAGTAGCAGACTGTCTCTCTCGTGCTGTGACACCACCAGGGCGTGAGGAGACAGATTATACTGCCTCAGCAGCAGAACTCTTCACTAACGCAGACACATACGCAGCACCTATCCATGCAGGGATAGATTATGCAGCCATGGCGGAGGAACAAAGCGGTGACGCGGACGTGCGCGCACTCCTGTCTGGACCAACAGGGTTAAGGCTGGAGAAAAAGGGTTTACGCGACGGCGTGCCCCCCCAATATGCGATGTTTCAACCGGCCGACCTTGCCCGTTAGTACCAGCTACATGGCGCCGCCGTATTTTCGACGCAATTCACTCCCTCGCGCACCCAGGTGTGTGCGCCTCGGTTAAAATGGTCGCCGAAAAGTTTGTGTGGCCAGGCCTGCGCAAAAACGTAAAAGAATGGGCAAAAACTTGCATTTCTTGTCAACGCGCCAAAATACACAGACACACAAAAGCCCCTCTGGAGCCTTTTCCAATCCCTGCTAGAAGGTTCGACCACGTTCATGTCGACCTCGTGGGGCCACTACCTTCCTCCCAAGGTTTCACACACCTGTTAACAATGATAGACCGCACCACGCGCTGGCCAGAGGCTGTCCCTCTAGCGGCAACCGCAGCGGAGGAAGTCGCTCGCGTTTTTTTGACAAACTGGGTAGCACGTTTCGGCGTCCCATCGGACATCACGTCCGATAGGGGGCCTCAATTTGTCTCAGAGCTCTGGTCAGCCATGTCCAACAGCTTAGGGGCAACAATTCATCGCACCACCGCTTACCACCCTCAGGCTAATGGGTTATGCGAGCGTTTTCACAGGTCTTTAAAGGCTACCCTCAGAGCCTCACTAACGGACACAAATTGGGTAAATAAACTTCCCTGGGTTTTATTGGGGTTGCGTGCTGCACCTAAAGAGGATCTAGACGCCTCTCCTGCAGAATTAGTCTTTGCACAACCTCTCAGGCTTCCAGGTGAATTTTTACCAGAGAACCCAGAGCCAGGGCATCTTCCAGTCCCAAGGTTTTTAGGCAGCAACGGACCGGACTCTCTCCCCGGTCCAGCTCATCACTCCTTCCCACGGGTTTTTTGTCCCTCAAGCTTTAAAAAACGCTGAGTTCGTTTTTGTTAGGCATGAAGCTTTAAAACCAACTTTCCGCCCAGCATACGATGGGCCATTCAGAGTGCTGGAACATGGTGATAAACACTCTGTGCTCAATTTTGGGGATAGAAAAGAAACAGTCAGCATTGACAGACTTAAGCCTGTCTTCTTGTTGAGAGACGAGCCTGCACAGTTGGTGAGAGCACCTCGGCGGGGTAGACCCCCCAAGAGAAAAGACTCAGCCCCCCGGCAGGGAACAGTTAACCACTCTCCTTCCCACACTGCAGATTCCTCACAAGAAGGTCCCAGCAGGGCGCCTAAACCAACCTACAGCAGTTTTGGGAGAAGATTAAAACCCAGACAGCACAGGGACTGATGCAAACCACTCCACAATTGTTCACTAATTGTGCTGCAACAGTTTAGGACTGACTTATGATTTTACTATGCTGTTATGATTACCACTGAACTCTCTTAGGAGCATGGCTGCTGGAAAGTTTCTTCCGTGGCAAGAGATGTAACACTTAGTATGTCATAGTAATTATCTTAGACTGTTAACCTTTCTATTGTCCTTTCTTAGTTGTTTGGGGGGCCTGTGGTCTATATTAATCATATATTCCATAACCTACATATGTTGAAGCATGTGGAAATGTTTAGCAATTACATATGTAAAGGACTTCACACCTCTGAAAGGACAAAGGCTCTCAACCGCCGAGTGAAGAACAAAGACGTTCCCAGACACGGCGGAGGAGACCGGAGGAGCCACCCTCACCCCCTAAGGCGAGGAGAGGAAATACCAAGACAATGGGGGGATTAAGATAATGAGGGATGTCAGCCTTTGTTATGCATGTCTTTTGTTGTGTGCAAGTATAAAGCCAGTGAGCCGGAGACATTCTGTCTCTTTTTTCCTTCTGCCACTCTGCACCAGATGAGACTTGTTAGGAGAGCTGATTATTAAACTTTTGTTTATAAATCAAATCGCCTCATCATTTCCAAGCTCTTCTACACTGACAGTCTTTATGTAGTTTGGGGAACAAGATGAAACAAAGGGCGGCAGGTGCAGGCAGCATGTGCGGGCGGGTGACCTAATTAGGCAACAACTCACTGCTGGAACGACTAGGGAAGAGACCGTGAGAAAATGACAGGATGGGGGTGTCTGGACGGGAAGGGAAGCCACTCATGTCATACAGAAACAAAATCTAAATCTTAAACTACAGAAGCTGACAAAATAATAATGATACTATGGACATAAATAATTAACAGAACAATAAACCACCAAGGAGACATCATAACTCAATACACAGGAGAAAGCACAACGCTGGCAAAATACAGAAAATATTCAGAAGTAAATTAAGAGCCTGAGCTCGGTGATACACGGCGCTCAGTCTCATGGCAGTGCCAGGATTTAACGCCCCCAAAAAGCTTGTCTTAATTCATCTGCGCCTGACATGATAGCGGCCGTTGGTGCTGAGACACTGGTGAGAACTGAGGGCGCGTGACAGAAGCTTCTCTCTGCCTATGACTTTATTTGGCATGACAGAAGAACAGATTATATGAATATCTGTGGTCTCACAGTGATCGGTGTTATGCTGGACTGGACATCAGCCGGCAGTTCTTTTCATTTGTTAATACTGTATATAGCCTATTACATGAATATGTATCCATAAAATAGGATACAATAGGAGCCTTAATACCTGCAGTGGACATACAGATGTGTCAGCCAATAATAACTCTTTTTTTTTTTCTTTTCTGCGGAGGTTAGACTGGGATCTGGAGTTTTCCTCAGCTCTCTCTCGCTCTTGAAGCAAAATCTTCCACATTGCCAATTTTCTTTGGGTTTTTTTTTCCTCTATCCATATTTCTATATTTACAGTATTTATTTTTGATGTGCATAAAATGGTAATTCAGTTCCCCTCTTCTCTCTATTTCTCTCTCCCAGTTCAGGATACAAAATATAGGAGGAAAACAACAATGAGATTATTAACAAAAAGAGCCCACAGAGCCACAGAAATGTCCCTCGAAACTGCAACACCGTAACTCAATAGCATTTATACAAAGTTGTGAACCGGGAGACCTGTAGATTTTGTTAAAACAAAGTTATTCACACAATAAAACCCCAGAGTCTCCATTAGACTATCTTGATGGGTCAAGTGTTAATAAAATAAACACGCTGGTTAAATACTAAGTTTATTCATGAGTCCATTTTGAAATTAGATACAAATGCTTCCTTTAGACATACTAGTTCATACCTGTGCATGCCCCTAGAAACCAAGTATAAGCAAGCATTTCTGCATGCCCTTAGAAAGTTACTGTTACCATTGCTGTGTCTGAAATGCTCACTCCTTCCCCATATAGTGTACTATGTAGTGTATCAGCCGTTTTGTAGTACACTGTTTGAAATCTTAACTGAAAATTTAATTCACTATATAGTACACTCAAAATATCCCACAACGCATTTTGAAAAGTAGTGTACAACGGATGGTCACTAAATTAGCCAATATATCCCATAATGTATTGCACAGCTAATGGAGCAGAGAGAAGAGCTTCAAATCACAACATAAACTACGTTAAGGTATTTATATTTATTAATTCAGCAAAAATGATTTGATTTAATACATATTTACTACAAATTAAATGCAGGTATTCATTTTTTTTTACCACCGTTAGTCTGCTACGTTTTACTGTCACACATGATGACATCATTAACCATGCCGTGAAAACAAGCCCAGTAGTGTCCGAAAGTGGTTAATTTTTTTGTTATATTGAGTTTACTGTATAGTCTTTCATTCATTCATTCATTCATTTTCTTCCGCATAATCCTTTTAAGGGTCGCGGGGGCGGGGGGGGCAGGAGCCTATCCCAGCATCTTTGGGCGGGGGCAGGGTACACCCTGGACAGATCGCCAGTCCATCACAGGGCCAACACAGAAAGACAGACAACCATTCACTCTCACATTCATACCTAAGGACAATTTAGAATCCCCAGTTTGATGCCAATTAACCTAACTTGCACGTTTTTGGCACTGACATCTGTATGTCAGGTTCAGGTTACTTTATTTGTACCCGTAGGTAGATTTGTTTGTAGGTAGATTTGTCCACTGGTATTGTATAGTCTACTATATCTAAATTCGCTATATAGAGAATAGGGAGGGAGGGAGGGAGTGAATAGTCCGAACACAGCCCATGGCAACAGTAACCATAGTGATGCCTGCCTTTGATCTTTGACATGGTTACCATGACAACAGTAGCCATGGTGAAACCTGCCTTTGATCTTTGACGTCACCACTCGTTCAGCGATGCCTGCCTTTGATGATGCGTCTGCCTGGCAACAGTAACCATGGTGATGCCTGCCTTTGATCTATGACATCACAATAATCATGGTAATGTCTGCTTTTGATGTCTCCCTGGCAACAGTAACCACGGGGATGTTTGCCATTGATCTATGACATCCACAGCACCCCTATGGAAGTTCATTAGAGTCCTTTGATCTCTCTATTCTATGATGTCATAGAGAGATCAAAGGACTCTCTATGACATAGGACTCTCTATGTCAAAGGACTCTCAAAGGACTCTCTATGTCATAGATGCACAGATGTGCATCTATGACATAGATGCACATCTGTGTGTCATATGTCATAGCTATGAACGTCCATAGGGACGTTCATTAAAGACTTCCCCTCATCATCATCATCATCATCATCATAGCAGCCTGTTGGGGGCGACAATGACTGTTTCATTTAGGTCTGATCAGATACTTACACCTGCTTTCTACAGGCATGCAGAAATACTTGCTTATACTTGGTTTCTATGGGCATGCACGGGTATGCATGGTTATGCACTAGTAAAATATAATGGAGACACGGCGAATGTTTTGACATGAGGTTTTTGTCATGATCTCCTTCTGCATATTGTTTGCCAAAAACTCCATACTGGTATCATTTCTGTTCTGCTTTATGAAGGATTTCCCCTCCTAAACTTCCGCATATCCGGGGAGGCTGAAATTCGGGGATACACACCCTCGTAACCTCAGCAAAGCACGTATAAAATGTGAGGCCAGGCTGACAAACGGTTCGGGAGATATGCATGGAACACACAGACACACAGACGGAGATTCCTTGCATTATATGATTAAACAGAAAAGTCTGTCATGTTAAATGAAAATCTAAATTTTGAAATATAATGAACAAAAATAAACTATTTTAGCGGGGTTTGCACTTAAACAAAAACCGCTGTTGCTAATTTGCACTGCCTTAGTAAATCTGCCACTTAGTCTGGTTCAAAAGGGATCAACTGCCCTTGAAGGAATGGAGAACCAAAACACTCAAAACTTTCCATAGCTATTGTTCACAATGAGGATGATGATGGATGTGCAGATAAGTGGAAAAGCATAGCAAGCTTCTCCCGCTTTCATCATTTAAAGCCGCTTTTTCACACACTTCCTGTTTCCTTCAACCATCAACAGATGCCAAACTGAATGGCGCAAATGACAATTCAGTCCTGCTTTATCTCTAAAGAGTCCACTTTAATGACCAGAAGTTATACAGCGGAGAAAGTAAGCATTGAACACATCAACATTTTTCTCATTAAACATATTTCTGATGCAGCCACTGTTCTGAGATTTTCACCAGATATCAGTAACAACCCAAGTAATACATACATACAAAGAAATCAAGGCAACTGTGTTCACAAAACAAGTTATATTTAATAAAGTGGAATGACATAGGAAATAAGTATTGAACACACTTGGTGAAATCCATTTAATATTTAGTAGAAAAGCCTTTGTTGGTAAAATTATAAAACTGTCAATTTTGCCTGTTTAATTTATAAAACATTAAATGGCTATGCACCCACCCACCCCCACCCCGAGGAGAATATGTTAAACTGAGGACTGTCACTGGCACAACCACCAGAGCAATCACCAGAAGAGACTGTGAGGTCCCCCACAGACGCACCACATTTGCTCAATCTGTGCTATCAGTGAGGGGCACCAAGATCAGGAATAATATACCACCTGGAATCAGAGAATGTACCACACTAAACACTTTTAAGACTCAGTGTAAAAACTGACTTTTAAACAACCAAAACTGTACCCATAACTAGTGGTTGCTCTGCAGCATGTGCATACAGTGCATCCGGAAAGTCTTCACAGTGCTTCACTTTTTCCACATTTTGTTACCGTAAAACGGGGCTATAAGGGATGGCGGGGTAATAAGGGACACTTTTTTTTTTTCGAATTTTCCTTAAATATAACGGCGACAAATTTCTTAAAACTAATATCTATCTACAGGAAAGACAATAACAACACAACTCAGCGTCCTGCTCAAAATAAAAAAAAGCAGAATTACATTTAAAACATTTCCCAGAAAAGTGTCCCTTATTACCCCGCCGTCCCTTATAGCCCCATTTTACGGTATGTTACAGCCTTATTCCAAAACGGATTAAATTCATGATGAGAGTGATGTCTGAATAGAGTAGAGTGATGTCTGAAGATAGAGTAGGTGGTGGTAATGCACCTGTAAGCTGGTTGCCAACCGCCAATCAAATCTAAAAGAAGAAGATGAAGAAGGATTAAATTCATTGTTTTTTCATAAAAGTCACTTTGAGCCATCCTTTTCTGCTTCCTGTGGTAACATATCATCACTTCCTGTCATGAGCTGAGCTGGGATGTTCTCCCAAGCTCAGTTTCATGGCTTTTCCCTGTTTTCATAATTGTCTGATGTATTGTTATGCCGTTTGAGTTTTATACTGCCCTCCATTTTCCTTGTTTTTGTTCAGTCTGTTTTTGCCGTGTCTTGTTTTATTTGCTATTTATTTCCAGTCTATTCTGAGTTTGTTTATTTCTCTACTGGTGCTTTAGGCTGGCAGCTGGCAGGCAACTTCTCCTGGTCTGCACTTTGCGTGGGCATTGCCTGTCACTCTACCAGTCTAACTACTCCCCTCTCATCATCACCAGCTGATCTCAATTACTAGTTTTTGTTCCCTTCTCCTGCTCACGTGATTCCACACCGGTGATCACTCATGTTGATTGTTTCTGGCACGACTTAAGCTCTGTCTGTGCACTTTGTAATTGCCGCTTCATTGGATTAGTCTTCTGAACTCACCTGTCTCTACAAATGTGCTGCTCAATCCCTCCGGAGCCCCGTCCCGAGGCACATTTGGTAAGTTAATCCTTGTTTGTCATCTTTGTATTTTTTTATGCACATTTTTGTCTGCAAGTCTCTTTGTTTATTTAAATGCACGAACACCATCCAGCGTCTGGGCTGTCTCCCTCTCTGTGCCTCGCAGAGGCACATATGACACTTCCTGTGTTGCTGGCTGTTTGTGTGGTTTGCGCCGCGCTTAGCTCTCCTCACTCTCCTGAGGATTATTGCCTTTCATTGTATGTTAATCACTTTTTTCCATCTACCGTCACCTCTCACTTCTGTTTAATAAGCCTCTTGCACCTGTGTGCATACTCAGTGTCACCTAATCACCCTCTTTAGCCTTCTGTTCACCTTTCATCTGTGTTTGTGTTAGCTTCGGGTTAGACACTAGCTATGGCTACTAGCTCGCCTTCCCCTTCTCCTCTGGTGTGCTCTCTGTGTCAGATGTTTAGCTGCACCTCTGCCTCTTTTAGTGATAATGGTAAATGAAATAAATGTCTTTTTGAGGTGCTTGAGGCAAAGTTGTGTGATTTGGAATCCTGGCTCCGCTGCATTGAAACACCATCAGCACCAGTTAATAATGATGGACTCCCATTAGCTGCAGCGGAGCACCCTAGCATGGGGCCTGCTAGCCGTCCCCCGGCTTCCACCTCTCCTGAGCAGACAGGAGAGAACGCGTGAGTGGCAGTGAGAAGGAAGCTCCGCTGCATTGAAACACTGCGCCAGTTAATAATGACGGACGCCCCTTAGCTGCAGTTTTTACCCAAATTTGCCAAATTCTTAGCAGATTTAGTGCTGAAAACAGATAATAATAATAATAATAATAATAATAATAATAATAATAATAATAGTAGGGGACTTTAATATACATGTAGATGTAGATACAGTAGTGACTGCCTTAATATGGCATTTAATTCAGTATTAGACTGGTTGGGGTTTTCTCAGAAAATAGGAAATTCTACCCGTTATCTCCACCACACATTGGACCTTGTGCTGACATATGGCATAGAAATAGAAAATCTTGTAGTGTCTCCTCATAACCCTGTACTGTCAGACCATTGTCTGTTTACCTTTGATTTTACTATTTCTGAATATTTGGCTCCTAAAGAAAAATATTACTACAGTAGATGCCTCTCAGATGATGCTGTTTCCAAATTAAGCAGATTGTTTCCTCAATGCCATGAGTCAATACAAGTTTCTGTTTTTTAATTCACATATTAAACTTGTTTCTAAGACTGCCTTCTATCATCTGTGTAATATTGCCAAGACTAGGAGCATCTTGTCTCAGAGTGATGCTGAGAAACTAATCCACACTTTTGTTAGCTCTATATTAGATTATTTTAACTCTTTAATTCAATTCAATTCAACTTTATTTATATAGCGCCATTTCACAACAACAGTCATCTCATAGCACTTTCAACTGTAGGGGAAACCCCCACAATTGCAGAAAGACCCCAGCAATCAGGCGATCCCCTGTGAGCAAGCGCTTGGCGAGGGTGGAGAGGAAAAACTCCCTTTAAACAGGAAGAAATTTCCAGCAGAACCAGGCTCAGGGAGGGGCAGTCATCTGCTGCGACTGGCTGGGGGTGGGGGGGTAGAGAAGAAGAAAAGAACAAACATGTAGAGAGCAAACAGAACGATAGGGACTCAGTCTATGGGAGAGAACAAACAGATGTTAATGACCAGCAAAAAAAATAATATTTCATTGAGAGTGAAGAAAGGAGTGAAGCACAGTGCATTATTGGAAGTACCCCGGCTGACTAAACCTATTAGCAGCATAACTAAGGGAGGGTTCAGAAACACATGATCCCTCCCTAATTGTAGGCTATACCAAAAAGGAAGGTTTTAACCCTATTCTTAAAAACAGAGATCGAGTCTGACTCCCGAATCCAGATTGGCAGCTGGTTCCACAGGAGAGGAGCTTGATAACTGAAGGCTCTGCCTCCCATTGTACTTTTGGAGATTCTAGGTATTACAAGTAATCCAGCATTTTGGGATCATAGTGCTCTGTTAGGATAATAGGGTAATATCAGATCTTTTAAATAAAAAGGGGCAGCACAGTGGTGGAGTCGTTAGCACTGTGGCAGCACAGCAACTCACCCTTGGCCGGGGGATCCCGGGTCAGTCCCAGCCCCCGACCAACAGTGATCTGTGTGGAGTTTGCATGTTCTTCCCATGTCTGCGTGGGTTTACTCCGGGATTTCTCCGGTTTCCTCCCACATGCCAAAAACATGCAAGTTAGGTTAACTGGAAACAAACTGGGGATTCTAAATTGTCCTTAGGTATGACTGTGAGAGTGAATGGTTGTCTGTCTCTCTGTGTTGGCCCTGTGATGGACTGGCAATCTGTCCAGGGTGTTCCCTGCCTCTCGCCCAAAGATGCTGGGATAGGCTCCAGCCCCCCCGCGACCCAAAAAGGATTAAGCGGAAGAAGATGGATGGATGGATAGATGAGCTAAGAAGTTGAGGGGTGGCGGATGAAGAGGAGCTGCAGAGATGCATGTAAGACTGCAGCTCTGCTTCCTGGTCCCAACTCTGAGTTGTCAAGGTTTTTGAAATTTGGATAAAAATGATGCTTGATTGTTAGATAAATGAGACGCACCATCCAAAGTGGGATAGATGCCGTCTTGTCTAATAAGACCAGGTTTTCCCCAAAATGAGTTCCAGTTGTCTATGTAGCCCACATCGTTTGCAGGACACCACACAGACAGCCAGCAGTTGAAGGATGACAAGCGGCTAAACATGTCATCACTGGTCAGATTGGTGAGGGGCCCAGAGAATACTACAGAGGCAGACATCATTTTGGCAAAGTCACACACCGATTCCACATTAAGTTTTGTGACTTCCGACTGCTGGAGTCGGATGTCATTAATGCCGGCGTGGATAACAATTGTGGAGTATTTACAGTTACTTTTAGCCAGCATTTTCAAATTTGACTTGATGTCGCCTGCTCTGGCCCCAGGAATGTATTTGACTATGGCCGCTGGAGTCTCTAGGTTCACGTTTCTGACTACAGAGTCGCCAATGATCAGAGTTTTTTCCTCAGCGAGTGTGTCGCTGAGCGGGGAAAAACGATTAGAAACATGAACAGGTCGGTGGTGAACCGGGGCCTTGCGACTAGGCTTCCTTCTCACCGTCACCCACCCGTTCTCCTGGCTGCTAAGGAGGACCGGAGGACCGCTAGCAGGCCGCCCTATGCTAGGGAGCTCCGTTGCAGCTAAGTGGCGTCTGTCATTATTAACTGGCACAGACGGTGTTTCAATGCAGCAGAGCCAGAATTCCAAATCAGACAACCTCGCCTCGAGCGCCTCAAAAAGACAACATTTATTACATTTACTGTTATCACTAAAAGAGGCAGAGGTGGAGCTAAACATCTGACAGACAGAGCACACGAGAGGAGGAGAGGAAGGAGAGCTAGTAGCCATAGCTAGTGGCTAACCCAAAGCTAACAAAAACACCGAAGAAAGGTGAACAGAAGGCTAAAGAGGGTGATTAGATGACACTGAGAGCGCACACAGGTGCAAGAGGCTTGTTAAACAGAAAAGAGAGCTAACGGTAGATGGAAAAATGTGATTAAAATATAATTAAAGGCAAAAATCCTCAGGAGAATGTGAAGAGCTAACCAAAGAGCAAACCACACAGACAGCCAGCAACACAGGAAGTGATGATAGTTAACACAGACAGCCTTTATTATCAGGTTGTCCTAAAACATCTTTAAAAAGTCTTCAGCTGATCTAAAATGCTGCAGCAAGAGTTTTAACAGGTACTAGAAAGAGAAATCATATCTCTCCAGTCCTGGCCTCCCTTCATTGGCTTAGATTAGATTAGATTCAACTTTATTGTCATTACACATGTATGAATACAAGGTAACGAAACACAGTTTAGCATCCAATCAGAAGTGCAAAGGACAGCAGTGCAGTATATACGGTAATTAACAGTATGTGCAATTTAAGCAAATATATGCAAATATATGCAGCAGTGCAGAAAGTTAAGAGCACTGTTATGTGCAAATAATGTACAATAAGTTAGATGGGCAGTTATGTACAGGTGAGGATGGTAAGAGATGATGGTAAGAGAGTCAGCGGGGAACTAAGTTCAATAACGTGACAGCTGTTGGAAAGAAACTGTTCCTAAACCTGCTGGTTCTAGTCCGAAGGCTTCTGAAACGCCTTCTGGAGGGGAGAAGCTGGAACAGTCTATGAGCAGAATAGTTGGAGTCCCTAAGAATGCTGCGTGCCCAGCGCAGACATCTTTTCCTGTAGACGTCCTCTATAACTGGAAGTGGAGTCCCTGTGATGCATTGGGCGGTTTTCACCACCCGCTGCAGCGCCGTACAGTCAGCGACAGAGCAGCTCCTATACCAGACTGTGACACAGTTGGTCAGGGTGCTCTCTATCACGCAGCGGTAGAAGTTGCCCAGGATGTCAGTTGACAGATGGTTCTTCTTCAGTGTCCTCAAGAAGAAGAGGCGCTGATGGGCCTTCTTGATCAGGCTGGTGGTGTTAACTGACCAGGACAGGTCCTCCGAGATGTGGGTCCCCAGGAATTTGAAGCTGGGGACACGTTCAACAGCTATGCCATTGATATGGATGGGGTCATGTGTCTCTCCTCTCTCCTTCCTGTAGTCCACTATGAGCTCCTTGGTTTTGCTGGTGTTAAGGAGCAGGTTATTGTCAGCGCACCAAGTAGCCAAGTGCTCAACCTCTGCCCTGTAATCTGACTCATCGTTGTCCCTGATGAGTCCAATCACCGTGGTGTCATCTGCAAACTTTATGATGGAATTGGATCCATACATAGGCCTGCAGTCATGGGTGAAGAGGGAGTAGAGGAATGGGCTGAGCACACAGCCCTGTGGTACACCAGTGTTGAGTGTGATGACGGAAGAACGGTTGGGGCCTGACCTAACATGCTGGGGTCTGTTGGTCAGAAAATGTAATGAAAATAATGAGGGCCCCTTTTTATTTAAAAGATCTGATACTACCGTATTATCCTAACAGAGCACTACGCTCCCAAAATGCTGGATTACTTGTCATACCTAAAATCTCCAAAAATACAATGGGAGGCAGAGCCTTCAGTTATCAAGCTCCTCTCCTGTGGAACCAGCTGCCAATATGGATTTGGGAATCAGACTGAATCTCTGTTTTTAGGAATAAGGTTAAAACTTTCCTTTTTGATATAGCCTATAATTGGGGTGAGATCAGGTGCTTCTGAACCCTTCCTTAGTTATGATGCTAATAGGTTTAGACAGCCGAGGGACCGCCAACAATGCACCGGGCTTCACTCCTTTCTTCACTCTCATTGAAATATTTATCCTGGTCATTAACATCTGTTTGTTCTCTCCCATAGATTGAGTCCCCATCGTGCTGTTTGCTCTCTACATGTCTGTTCTGTTCTTCTTCTTCTCTATCCCCTCACCCCCCAGCCAGTCACAGCAGATGACGTCCTCACCCTGAGCCTGGTTCTGCTGGAGGTTTCTTCCTGCTAAAAGGGAGTTTTTCCTCTCCACCGTCGCCAAGTGCTTTCTCAGAGGGGATCGCCTGATTGCTGGGGTCTTTCTGCAATTGTGGGGGTTTCCCCTACAGTTGAAAGTGCTAACTGTTGTTGTTGTGAAATGGCGCTATATAAATAAAGCTGAACTGAATTCAAAAATTCTACACACAACGCTCCATAATGACAATGTTTAAAAAAAAGAGATTTTTGCAAATTTATTAAAAATAAAAAACTAAGAAATCACATGTGCATAAGTATTCACAGCCTTTGCGCAATACTTTGTTGATGCACCTTTGGCAGCAGTTACAGCCTCAAGTTTTTTTGAATATGATGCCTCAAGCTTGGCACACCTATCTTTGGGCAGTTTGGCCCATTCCTCTTTGCAGCACCTCTCAAGCTCCATCAGGTTGGATGGGAAGTGTCGGTGCACAGCCATTTTCAGATCTCTCCAGAGACGTTCAATTGGATTCAAATCTGGGCTCTGGCTGGGCCACTCAAGTACATTCACAGAGTTGTCCTGAAGCCACTCCTTTGATATCTTGGCTGTTTTCTTAGGGTCGTTGTCCTGCTGAAAGATGAACTGTCGCCACAGTCTGAGGTCAAGAGCGCTCTGGAGCAGGTTTTCATCTAGGATGTCGCTGTACATTGTTGCATTCATCTTTCCCTCTATCCTGACTAGTCTCCCACTTCCTGCCTCTGAAAAACATCCCCACAGCATGATTCTGCCACCACTATTGGTATGGTTATGAATGGTGCTTGGTTTCCTCCAAACACGACACCTGGCATTCATGCCAAAGAGTTCAATTTTTGTTTCATCACACCAGAGAATTTTGTTTCTCATGGTCTGAGAGTCCTTCAGGTACCTTTTGGCAAACTCCAGGTGGGCTGCCATGTGCCTTTTTCTAAGGAGTGGCTTCCTTCTGGCCACTCTACCATACAGGCCTGATTGCTGCGGAGATGGTTGTCCTTCTGGAAGGTTCTCCTCTCTCCACAGAGGAACACTGGAGCTCTGACAGAGTGACCATCGGGTTCTTGGCCACCTCACTGACTCAGGCCCATCTCCCCCAATAACCCAGTTTAGACGGCTGGTCAGCTCTAGGAAGAGTCCTGGTGGTTCCGAACTTCTTTCATTTATGGATGATGGAGGCCACTGTGCTCATTGGGACCTTCAAAGCAGCAGAAATTTTTTTGTACCCTTCCCCAGATTTGTGCCTCAAGACAATCCTGTCTCGGAAGTCTACAGACAATTCCTTTGGCTTCATGCTTGGTTTGTGCTCTGACATGCACTGTCAACTGTGGACCTTATATAGACAGGTGTATACCTTTCCAAATCATGTCCAATCAACTGAATTTACCACAGGTGGACTCCAATTAAGCTGTAGAAACATCTCAAGGATGATCAGTGGAAACAGAATGCACCTGAGCTCAATTTTGAGCTTCATGGCAAAGGCTGTGAATACTTTACATGTGATTTCTTAGTTTTTTATTTTTAATAAATTTGCTAACATCTCAAAAAAAAAAAAGTTTCACATTGTCATTATGGGGTATTATGTGTAGAATTTTGAGGGGAAAAAGGAATTTCATCCCTTTTGGAATAAGGCTGTAATATAACAAAATGTGGAAAAAGTGAAGCGCTGTGAAGACTTTCCGGATGCACTGTATACAGTGGGGCAAAAAAGTATTTAGTCAGCCACCAACTGTGCAAGTTCTCCCACTTAAAAGATGAGAGAGGTCTCCAATTTTCATCATAGGTACTGTATACCTCAACTATGAGAGACAAAATGAGGAAAAAAAAATCCAGAAAATCACATTGTCTGATTTTTAAAGAATTTATTTGCAAATTATGGTGGAAAATAAGTATTTGGTCACCTACAAACAAGCAAGATTTCTGGCTCTCACAGACCTGTAACTACTTCTTTAAGAGGCTCCTCTGTCCTCCACTCGTTACCTGTATTAATGGCACCTGTTTGAACTCATTAGTATAAAAGACACCTGTCCACAACCTCAAACAGTCAGACTCCAAACTCCACTATGGCCAAGACCAAAGAGCTGTCAAAGGATACCAGAAACAAAATTGTAGACCTGCACCAGGCTGGGAAGACTGAATCTGCAATAGGTAAACAGCTTGGTGTGAAGAAATCAACTGTGGGAGCAATTATTAGAAAATGGAAGACATACAAGACCACTGATAATCTCCCTCGATCTGGGGCTCCACGCAAGATCTCACCCCGTGGGGTCAAAATGATCACGAGAACGGTGAGCAAAAATCCCAGAACCACTCGGGGGGACCTAGTGAATAACCTGCAGAGAGCTGGGACCAAAGTAACAAAGGCTACATCAGAAACACACTACGCCGCCAGGGACTCAAATCTTGCAGTGCCAGACGTGTCCCCCTGCTTAAGCCAGTACATGTCCAGGCCCGTCTGAAGTTTGCAAGAGAGCATTTAGATGATCCAGAAGAGGACTGGGAGAATGTCATATGGTCAGATGAAACCAAAATAGAACTTTTTGGTAAAAACTCAACTTGTCGTGTTTGGAGGAGAAAGAATGCTGAGTTGCATCCAAAGAACACCATACCTACTGTGAAGCATGGGGGTGGAAACATCATGCTTTGGGGCCATTTTTCTGCAAAGGGACCAGGACGACTGATCCCTGTAAAGGAAAGAATGAATCGGGCCATGTATCGTGAGATTTTGAGTGAAAACCTCCTTCCATCAGCAAGGGCATTGAAGATGAAACGTGGCTGGGTCTTTCAGCATGACAATGATCCAAAACACATCGCCCGGGCAACGAAGGAGTGGCTTCGTAAGAAGCATTTCAAGGTCCTGGAGTGGCCTAGCCAGTCTCCAGATCTCAACCCCATAGAAAATCTTTGGAGGGAGTTGAAAGTCTGTGTTGCCCAGTGACAGTCCCAAAACATCACTGCTCTAGAGGAGATCTGCATGGAGGAATGGGCCAAAATACCAGCAAGTGTGTGACAACCTTGTGAAGACTTACAGAAAATGTTTGACCTCTGTCATTGCCAACAAGGGTATATAACAAAGTATTGAGATGAACTTTTGTTATTGATCAAATACTTATTTTCCACCATAATTTGCAAAAAAATTCTTTAAAAATCAGACAATGTGATTTTCTGGATTTTTTTTTCTCATTTTGTCTCTCATAGTTGAGGTATACCTATGATGAAAATTGGAGACCTCTCTCATCTTTTAAGTGGGAGAACTTGCACGATTAGTGGCTGACTAAATACTTTTTTTCCCCACTGTATATGTGTGCCCGTGCGTCACACACATATGTCCCGCCTCTTGTTTGTTGCTGCTGTTTGTTGTTGCTGTGAGGTGCTTGGGAACATGTGTGTGTGTACACATACACAGCAATTCATTCGTGTGACATTTGAATGATTTGTTTTGTAACACCTTACCTCTTGCACTTTTGCATAGCCACTTTGTACAATTTTATTGCAGATGTTCTTCTCATGTATGATTGTTTGTTTGTGTGTTTTTGTTACCTTCCGGGGACGACAGATGCAAATTAGCAGTATTGCTAAATCTGGCATCCTTACATTTGTATTAATGTTCATTACTATGTAATGTCCCTTTCAAATAAACATTAAACTTAAACTTAATAACAGCTTCCAGACACCTCCTTTAAGGAGAAACTAGGCACAGACATTGCTCAGGAGTGATTTTAGCCCATTCTGCCACACAAACTCTTCAAATCTTAAAGGTTCCGTGGGTGTCTTCTATGAACTCTGATCCTCAGTTCATTCCATAGATTGTCAATTGGATTCAGGTCAGGTGACTGACTGGGCCATTCTAGCAGCTTTATTTTCCTTCTCTGGAGCCAGTTGAGTTTCCTTGGCTGTATGTTGGAGATCATTGTCTTGCTGAAATGTCCACCCTCGTTTCATCTTCAGCATCTTGTCAGATGGCAACAGGTTCTTTTCAGGGGTGTCTCTGTAGATTTGTCCATTCATCTTTCCTTCAATTATATGAAGTCTTCCTGTACTATGTGCTGAAAAACATCCACACACCATGATGGGATGGGCAGTGCCATTTCTCCTCCAAACATGTGTGTGGTGGCATCTAAAAAGTTCAATTTTGGTCTCATCTGACCATACCATATTCTCCCAATATTTTACTGGCTAGCTCAGATGTTGTGCAGCAAACTTTAAACGAGCTTCAACATGCTTTTTCTTCAGCAATGGAGTCTTGCAAAGTGAGCGGGCATAGAGCCCATGTCGGTTGAGTGCATTACTTATTGTTTTCTTTGAAACAGCAGTACCTGCTAACCCAGGTCTTTCTGGAGCTCTCCACAAATGGCCTTTGGCTCTTGGATAACTCTTCTGATAATTCTTTTGACTCCTCTGACAGAAATCTTGTGAGGAGCTCCTAGTCATGGCCGGTTTATGGCAAAACAATCTTCTTTCCACTTCCAAATGATGGCTCCAGTAGTGCTCACTGGAACATTCAACAGTTTAGAAACCAAGGCCATCATTATGTTTTGCAACAATAAAGTTGTAAAGGTCTAGAAAGAGCTCTTTGCTTCTATCCATCATAAGTTTTTTGTGGTGTGACAATCTGATATTCACAGACCTTTTTAAAGGCTGTCAATCAGGACTTAACCAGCTGAAATTAATTAACCAGCTGAAATTAATTGCATGGGACAGCTTCCTAAATTCTGATGGATTTCAGCTGGTTTCTTGGCTTTCTATACCTTTTTGCACATCTTTTTCTTCATGTGTTCAATACTTATTCCAAGTGTCATTCCACTTTATTATATATAACTTGTTTTTTTGTTCTTTTTGTATACTGCAGCGGCCCCACAATGCTACCTTGAGGGATGCCACCATTAACTAACTTGATGTTTCTATCAGTGTTTTTTTAAATCTTCATAATGTTTTTTGTCTTTAACCTTTTAAAATTCCAGTGTTCCGCTGGTGGGACATTTCAAATTCTCTACGTCCTTCAGTGAAGAAAGAATTTGATTTTCTTTGTGTATGCTAACTTTAGGCATTTTTAGGAAAATTGGCTGGACTGCTAAGGGGTTAATTAATTTTGTGTTTTTTCATGTCAATTTGGGAATTTATTTCATGAAAGTTTTGGACTTTTCAATTAATGTTGTGAAGTTTTTCATGTAAAGTTGAGACTTACCCTCTTAAAACTCTGGTGTTCTGCCGGTGAGGCGTTTCAAATTTTCTACTGCCACTCAGTGAAGAAAGAATAAGATGTTCTTTGCGTATGCTAAACTTAGGCATTTTTAGGAAAATTGGCTGGAAAGCTAAGGCGTTTAGTAAAATTGCTTCAATAATGGTATTTTTAACCAAAATATAAATATGTAAAGAGCTGTTACCGTGGTGATGCTGCCGTATTTGTTCCCCAAAGCAAAGTCCAAAGAGATGAGGGTGCTGCAGTCTTCTCTCAGCTCCCCTCTCTTCCTCATCCTTCAGCACTTTCTTTCTCCTCCCTTTCCACATCAAAAAAAACAAAGAAACAGATGAGCATCAATCCTCACAACAAACTGAACTTGAGCCTGCATCTGCTAGATCAAGTTTGATGAGACCCAGAACCTCAGATCAGCACATGCTAAAAGAGAAACATCACAACAAATCACATCAATGAAGAACATCCTACAATTCCAATGAAGATCCAGGGATTACTCCATTATTATTACATTAGCAAAATGAATTAATTTGAGGCCAGAATGGCTTGGCCTTGTATTTGTATAGAACAGGGGTTGGCAACCTGTGTGCTACACAAAGAGCTGCTGTGAGTGATTTTTGTATTCAAAAAAACCTGCATGGAACCACAAAAATATCTGAGCCTAAAAACTGAAGTAAAACAGCAGAATTCCATCAAGATTAAGAGTTTTTCTTATAAATGTGCAGCTTTTTTGACTATAAATTTGTTACCCCCTCCACCCCACACACACACACAAAATTTTAACTTTTTCTAATGAAATTTTGATGATGTGCAAAAAAAAAATTGAAGTTGTGTTGTTTTCCTCATTAAACTGTGATGTTTTTGTTCCAATATTTGATATATTTTTTTTGCATGAATATGTTCTGCTTTTTTCATAAATGATTTTACAAAACTTGAAAATTTTTATACTTTATTGAATAAAACTGAAGACTTTTTCCATGTAAATTTGTGACCTTTCTCCCAGCAGAATTATGACTTTTTTCACAAATTTTGATGTTTTGTGCACAATCTTCTGCCTTTCTTATAAATCTGGCATTTTTTTTTTTTTTAAATTGTAACTTTTTCGGGTAAAAATGCAGCCCTTCTTCTTCTTCTTCTTCTTCTTCTTCTTCTTCTTCTTCTTCTAGACTTGATTGGCGAGTCACATAAATTTGTGACAGCTTTTTAATGAAGCTTATAGGTTTCTCAGGAAATTTATGATTTTTTTGGAAAACTTATGATATTTAAACAAAATTTCTAATATTTTTGGCATAAATTTTAAACTATTCTTATAAATGTATTGTATTTTTCTTTGTAAATTTATTGCCTCTAATTTTTATCATAAGACTCCAACTACTTCAAGTAACGTTGTGATTTCTTTTCCAGAAATGTTGTGATCTTGCAAATCCAAAAATATAACAAATTTTGAAAAAAAAAAATTACAGTTTAATGAGGAAAACAGTCACACAATTTTGCAGGAAAAAAAAGACACAAACTTCTGCAAATAATCAAAAAATTACCAGAAAAAGTAGGAATTTTGTGAGGAAAAAGGTAATAAATTTGCAATTAAAAAAGCTGCATATTTATAAGGAAAAACTCTTAATCCTGGTGTTGTCAGGACAAACTGCAGCTGGAATTCTGCTGTTCTCAGGCTCAGATATTTTTGTGGCTCCATGCAGATTTTTTTAGACCAAAAACTCTCACAGTGAGTCTTTGTGTAGCACAAAGTGACTTATGGTTAAAGATTTACTACAAATGGCCAAAAGATGCAGTAATTTAGTGAAAATAAGTATAAACAAGAACATTTCCGTCTAGTTTCCAAACCAGTGAAATCAAAAACCAAAAGTAAGAGTACAGTTTTTCATTAAAAATGTATCCTGCAATAAAACTACTTACAGTAGTCCAATTCTGTGAAAAACTTGCAGTAAACTGCCAGTTGTTCAACTTGTTCAGCTGCAGTAGTTACTGACTCATCCACAGCTGACTCCGTTTTGTGTTTAAATTGTCTTTTAATGTCAGAATTCCTTCAGCACGACTTACCTGCGCTCACAGCTGACGAGTCCTCAGGTTGAACGTCACAGGACAGCGCAAGTCCTGCAGCCGAGACTGAAGCCCCGCCCCCTTCATGCTAACCACGCCCATCCTCTCATACGTCAGACCTTCCAAAACAAAAGTCACAAATGACGGAAATAAAGACATAAAACCAAGGACCATTCGAAAGTGAATGGTTTTGTTCTTTAATTCAGCCTCTTAAAATCCCAGTGTTCTGCCAGCCAGATGTTTCAAATTTTCTTCTCTTTTTTAAAATTAATTTTGTAAAGTTTTTCATGTAAATCTCGGACTTTTTTGGTGTAAATTTTCGACTTTTTTCAATTAATTTTGTGAAGTTTTTCATGTAAATTTGGGCCTTTTTTTCTATGGAATAAGGATTGTGCCACCAGAAACTCAATTTATTTTTTTTATTTTAATTTGAATAACTGAATTTGAACAGCAATTGATCAATTTGAATAATTGCTTTTAAAATTTGAATCTGACCTAATTTGAAATTGAATCTACTGGTTTGAATGTGTATTGCAATAAAATTGAAATTGTTTTTATTTAGACTTAGACTTAGACTTAACTTTATTAATCCCTTTGGGATGACTCCCTCTGGGAAATTTAAAATTTCCAGCAGCACATAAAAGGAGCATACAGATCAGAAAAGCAAAAAAGAAAAATTGAAAAAACTTGAAAGCAAAAACTTGAACTTGAAGCAAAAACTTGAAAAATTCTGCTCCCTAATTCATTATTAGCCGAGGCAATAGATTATGGATTATGTTTAGTGAGATTTACTCACCTGACATGAAAATATAGAATCATTTATTCTGATGAAGCACTAAGTCTGCTCTGAATATGCTCATCATGTTAATACAGTCATGTTTCTGTACATCATGTGACATTTTACAGATTATAAATTACCATGCAAACAATACTGCGCTAATTTTGTGGATGAGCTCTGTGAAGTTAATAATGAAACAGACAAAACTGGACAATTATTGATCATTTGCTGCCACATCAGTACATTAAATGTAATATCAGGCTGTTACAAATCTAAAGTGTGTCAGTTTTGGTGGATAATCTATAGATTATATCTGAAGTCATTTTATAGTGCTGATTTCTGATATTAGCATCTTACCAGCTGACTGTGGCGAGTTATCAAGCTAATGACACTACTTATTTACTTGCCAACCTACTAACAGCTTTATTAGTTTGAAACCTAATTTTAAAGGCCAGACAACCACTGTAACTGCAGTCTCCATCCTCTTAGTAACTCAGAGAAGGCAGAATGCTTCATTCTTATTATCATTTCATAATTATGTCTTTTATGATGCTAAATAGCCAAGATTAGAACAAGTTACTGACCATTGTGTGGTGTTGTGAGTGTAGTGTGTGTGTGATGCCGTATCCGCCCACAGGGTGACGTCAGGCGGGCACGGCCACTGGTGTATATAATTCTGTGTTCTGTAATAAAGTGTGGTTCGCTGTTCAGTTCAGCACGGCTCCTGTCTCATTATTCATACATAACATATTGGCAGCGTATGGGCTACCTCAACCCCAAGTGCCATTTCTGGAGTACACGGGAGAGCCGGTGATCCTGTGACTGAAGTGGGGGGCCATGTTTGAGGGTTACATCGGGGCGCTGGGCCTAGGTGGACTCGACAGGAGAAGACAACGAGCGCTCCTGGCCCATCATCTCGGCACAGAGGGCCAAAGAATTCTTGGTACGTTGGGAGAGACAGAGCGCTATGAGGATGCTGTCCAGCGGTTGGACGATTTTTTTCGCCGGGCAGACAAGTGCCACAAAGCTGTGTGTGGCAGAAGTTTTGGCACCAAGGGAGGCTAGGCTAGCACGGTGGCGCAGTGGTTAGCACAGTGGCAGCACAGCAAGAAGGTCATGGGATCGATTCCACCCTTGACCATCGTGGGTTCGATCCCACCCCCAGACTATCGGTGACCCTTCTGTGTGGAGTTTGCATGTTCTCCCCGTGTCTGCGTGGGTTTACTCCGGGCACTCCGGTTTCCTCCCACATGCCAAAAACATGCAAGTTAGGTTAATTGGCATCAAAACTGGGGATTCTAAATTGTCCTTAAGTATGGATGTGAGAGTGAATGGTTGTCTGTCTCTCTGTGTTGGCCCTGTGATGGACTGGCGATCTGTCCAGGGTGTACCCTGCCTCTCGCCCAAAGATGCTGGGATAGGCTCCAGCCCCCCCGCGACCCGAAAGGATTAAGCGGTAGAAGATGGATGGATGGATGGATGGATGGGAGGCTAGGCTAGCTAGCTTGGAGAAGCTAACGGCCCATTCATTATCTATGGGCAGGCTAGCCACTAAGCCAACTGCGCGGTGAAAAACAGCTCCAAGCTGCCAGCTAGACTTTGCGGTGGGACCGGGACTGCGAGAGGGGGAGTCCCCGGTCACTGAAGAAGGCGGGCTAGCCACGAAGCGCAGAAAGGTGGAGGACCGGAGCGCTGATGAGTTGGACTGTGCAGTGTGCAATGACAGTGGAGAGGGAGAGCAAGCAGGAGTCATCCCCACAGCTGGAGGCTAGGCAGCGGGAGAGCGGGACCATGGAAGCCGAGAGCCCCTGGGAAGAGGAGCAAAAGCCATGCATGGAGACAATGCAGCGGAGTGCCTGGGACGAGGGTGCCAAGAGCAGCAAAACGCCCAGGTGGGAGAGTGACGCCGACGAGAGTGATGCCGACAAGAGTGACGCTGAGAGCCCCGAGGGGGAGCAGCTGCAGCCGGACATGGAGTCGACGCAGCAGGGCGGCTGGAACGAGGGTGCTGAAAGCAGCGACGAGACACATGGGTCGGAGAGTGACACCGACCAGAGCGAAGCTGAGAGCCCCGGGAGAGAGCAGCTATGACCGAGCATGGTGACAGCGCAGTGGAGCGCCTGGGACGAGGGTGCTGGGAGCAGTGGCAAGGTTGCCTGGGTCGGGAAACAAGGCTTCGATCTTCCCCGGAGTGCGACCGCGGGGGGCCGGAGTGTTTAGAGCCACGACAGCGGTGTTGAGGGCGGTTGGGAGTGGACCGATGAGCATGGAGGGACGGTGTGCCGGACAGCAGCACGGCAGGTCCCGAGGAGTGACGCAGTCGACGGTGAAGAGGGATGTTATGGCGGGAGAGATTGTTTTTGATCCCGGGGGCAGACAGCGGCCACATGTCGAGGGGCTGCCCGAGACCTCCAAGCCGGTCTTATCTTCAGCGGCCAGGGGCATGTATGATTTGGGGCTACCCTGGGCCCCCAGGTCGGTTTTACCATTGGCTGCCAGTGGACAGAGGTGTGACTTGAACACTATTAGTGTAAATACATGTACATAGTGATGGTGTGCATGAGAGTATGTATGTGGTCTGTTATGGGATTATTACACCAGTGGCACGGCCACCGTATACTGTGTATTGTCATGTTCAAGAAAGCAGTCTGAGATGATTCCAGCTTTATGACATGGCGCATTATCCTGCTGAAAGTAGCCATCAGAAGTTGGGTACATTGTGGTCATAAAGGGATGGACATGGTCAGCAACAATACTCAGGTAGGCTGTAGCGTTGCAACGATGCTCAATTGGTACCAAGGGGCCCAAAGAGTGCCAAGAAAATATTCCCCACACCATTACACCACCACCACCAGCCTGAACCATTGATACAAGGCAGGATGGATCCATGCTTTCATGTTGTTGACGCCAAATTCTGACCCTACCATCCGAATGTCGCAGCAGAAATCGAGACTCATCAGACCAGGCAACGTTTTTCCAATCTTCTATTGTCCAATTTCGATGAGCTTGTGCAAATTGTAGCCTCAGTTTCCTGTTCTTAGCTGAAAGGAGTGGCACCCGGCGTGGTCTTCTGCTGCTGTAGCCCATCTGCCTCAAAGTTCGACGTACTGTGCGTTCAGAGATGCTCTTCTGCCTACCTTGGTTGTAACGGGTGGTTATTTGAGTCACTGTTGCCTTTCTATCAGCTCGAACCAGTCTGGCCATTCTCCTCTGACCTCTGGCATCAACAAGGCATTTCCGCCCACAGAACTGCCGCTCACTGGATATTTTTTCTTTTTCGGACCATTCTCTGTAAACCCTAGAGATGGTTGTGCGTGAAAATCCCAGTAGATCAGCAGTTTCTGAAATACTCAGACCAGCCCTTCTGGCACCAACAACCATGCCACGTTCAAAGTCACTCAAATCACCTTTCTTCCCCATACTGATGCTCGGTTTGAACTGCAGGAGATTGTCTTGACCATGTCTACATGCCTAAATGCACTGAGTTGCCGCCATGTGATTGGCTGATTAGAAATTAAGTGTTAACGAGCAGTTGGACAGGTGTACCTAATAAAGTGGCCGGTGAGTGTATAATTGTGTGTTCTGTAATAAAGTGTGGTTCGCTGTTCAGCTCAGCACGGCTCCTGTGTCATTATTCATACATAACGCTTTGTCCACTTTCTGACTCCATTGAACTTCGTGTAGAAGAAGCATGTCTCACAGAAAGCGTCTGGTTTTTGAAAGCGCAGTGTCCCGACAGCAGGATCACCTCCTCCTGGGCTGCTCCACCTCCGGACACCTGAATGGAGGCTCAGCTGTTAATCTCCGCTAATCTGTTGCCCTGGCTAATGTTTTGTATGCATACATGACACCTCTTCTCATACATGTCACCATTATTATTATTGTTATTTTTACAAACCTGGTGCGTGGCTTCTGAATATCACTTTGAACTAACCACTCAAGCCCGTGCAGGTGTTTAACAGGTAAATGGCACGTAAAGCGAGAGTCGCAGGCATAAAACAGAGTTCTTGCTATCTGTGCTCGACTAGTTTTGACTGAGACTAGGACCCGGATGTATGGCACAAAAACCTGAAATAAAAAAACTGAATTTGTTTGACAAGTGAAACTGAAGTCTGATAATGAATTAGGGAGCCAAATTTTTCAAGTAAATTAAATACAGTATCAATTTTATTGCAATACACATTCAAACCAATAGACTCAATTTCAAATTACGTCTTGTGGAGTGTGTAAATGAAGAAGCAGCTTCATGTCAGATGATTTATTACACACTCACATCTCACAAGCACAGAACAGAAAAACTGGTTACAGCAAGCACTCCTCTCTATATAACAAGTCACCTTCACAAGCTTCAAGGCACTTCCTCATACACAGCATGATATTTACACTACACTTCATTCAACCCCCTCTCACCCACTTGGGCATTGTTCTCCCATGTGTATTCATTGTCTCTGTCTGAGGTGCGAAATAACCTGACTTCCATACCACCACCCCCCCAGCATCTTAGATAGAACAATAGAATATCAGTCCACATGCTGTTTCGGCTTCAGTCTGCTCCCATATCTGCTGTAACTGGGGTTTACTGCCTCCGTGGCGCTGCTGTGCCGGTGGGGGGCTAATGGGAGTGTGTCCGACTACGGGTGAGCCGTGGTGGTGGTGGTGGGGGGGGGTTCGCTCTGTCCGTGTGGCTGCTCTGATGAATTGTTCCCCTGGGGAGTTCTCCGTGGGGGTCTTCCACGCCGAGGGGCCCTCACCAACAGCACTTGCTCATCCGCCACTACAAAGGTGGGTTTGAGTCTGTCTATGCCAATTTTCTCCCGTCTACGCCCCAAGTCTAGCACAAAATGCTTATCCCCTGTTTCCAACACTCTGAACGGTCCATCATAGGGTGGGCGCAATGGAGGGCGGTGGGCGTCGTGTCTGACGAACACGAACTCCGCGTTCTTCAAAGTTTTAGGCACAAAAACACGTGGAAAACAGTGGTGGGCCGGGCCCGGCAGCGTGCCTGTGTTTGCGCTACGCTGCAAAAGCTGAGACGGGCAGCTGTCCGGCGCGGGATTATCTGGCAGAAATTCCCCGGGCAGCCGTAGGGGCTGCGCAAAAAACAGCTCTGCCGGGGAAGCTTCCAGATCCTCTTTTGGCGCAGAGCACAACCCCAATAAAACCCACGGCAACCTGTCCACCCAATTTGCATCCGTCAGTGAAGCCCTGAGTGCTGCTTTCAGTGAGCTATGAAAACGTTTGCATAACCCATTGGCCTGTGGGTTGTATGCGGTTGTGCGATGAATTGTAACACCCAGGCTGCGGGCCATCGCGGACCAGAGTTCGGAAACAAATTGAGGGCCCCTGTCGGACGTAATATCCGACGGGACTCCAAAACGCACCACCCATGCTGTTAAAAAAGCGCGTGCTACGTCTGCGGACGTGGTTGCCACCAGTGGGACTGCTTCTGACCAGTGCGTGGTGCGGTCCACCACTGTCAGGAGGTGCGTGCACCCCTGTGATGGCGGGAGGGGGCCCACGAGGTCCACATGAACATGGTCAAACCTCTTAGCCGGTACCCGAAACGGCTCTAAGGGAGCCTTTGTGTGTCTGTGTACCTTGGCTCGTTGGTACACTACGCAGGCTGCAGCGCACTCTTTTACTTGTTTGCATAGGCTCGGCCACACAAATTTCTCTCCCACCATTTTGACCGACTCACGCACTCCTGGGTGCACCAGAGTGTGAACCGACTCAAACACATGGTGGCGCCACGCGTCCGGGACTACCGGACGCGGGCGTCCCGTGGAGACATTGCAGATTAGGGGGGACATGCCGTCTTGCAGCACCCTGCTCTCCAGCCTTAACCCTGTTGGTTCAGACTGGAGTGCGCGCACGTCTGCATCGCTAATCTGCTCCGCGGCCATGGCTGCGTTATCTATCCCCACATAGACCGGGGCCACCACGACGCGCGAGAGGCAGTCCGCCACCACATTCAGTTTACCCGACACATGCTGAATATCGGTAGTAAACTCTGAGATCGGGGCCAGCTGTCTCTGCTGCCGGCCCAACCACAGTTCTGAAACCTTGGACATTGCGAACGTTAGTGGCTTGTGATCCACGAACGCGGTGAAGCTGCGCCCTTCCAGCCAGAACTGGAAGTGGCGTATGGCCAGGTGGAGAGCCAGCAACTCCCTGTCAAACGCGCTGTATTTACGTTCACTGTCGCGCAAAGTTCTGCTGAAAAAAGCGAGAGGCTGCCAAGCCCCGGCGATGCGCTGCTCTACGACAGCCCCTATGGCCATGTCTGAAGCATCGGTGGTGAGCGCTATCCGGGCTGCCGGGTCCGGATGCGCCAGCAGTGCGGCGTTTGGCAGGGCTGCTTTAACCTCCGAGAACGCCGGCTCTCGCTCTGGGGTCCATTCGACCCTATCCGCGGGTTTCTGTCTCTTGAGCGCGGCGTACAATGGTTGCATGAGCCGCGCCGCGCGGGGAAGGAAACGGTTATAAAAGTTCACCATCCCCAAAAATTCCTGCAGCGCCCTGACAGTCTGAGGCTGGGGAAAATCTGCCACGGCGCACATTTTGTCAGGCAGCGGGATCGCTCCTTCTGGAGAGACGCGGTGCCCCAAAAAATCAATCTCCGTCACACTGAACTGGCATTTCGCCGGGTTGATTATTAACCCGTGCTCCTCCAACCTCCGGAAAACCGTCCTGAGGTGGGTTTCGTGTTCGTCTTCGGATGCAATCGTCCAGGTAGACGAACACGAACGGGAGATCGCGCAGCACTGCATCCATCATGCGCTGGAACGTCTGTGCCGCACCTTTTAACCCAAATAGCATGTGCAGGAACTCGAATAAACCGAACGGAGTTATTAGCGCTGTTTTGGATATGTCCTCTGCACGCACTGGGACTTGATGGTAATCGCGGACCAGGTCTATTTTGGAAAAAATGCATGCTCCGGCGAGGTGGACAGAAAATTCCTGTATGTGGGGAATTGGGTAGCTGTTGTGTGCTGTGGCATTGTTCAACCTGCGGAAATCACCGCACAGTCGCCACGATCCCTCAGTCTTAGGGACCATGTGTAGCGGGGATGCCCATGGGCTGTTCGAACGCTTGATGATGCCCATCCTTTCCAGGTTGGCGAACTCCTCACACACTATGGCCAGTTTAGCTGCGTCCAAGCACCGAGGTCTTGCAAAAACGGGCAGCCCGGTGGTGGTGATAAAGTGCTCCACCCCCTGTTTAGCGATGGCTGCCAAAAACGTTGGGACCGTGAGTGCTGGGAACTGAGTGAGCAGTGCGTGGAACTTACCACCTGGAGCTGTGACGTTGGCTTGTGCTGTTAGCTGGGTCGCTCAAGCTATACAGGGGAGAGAGTCAAAGGACAGTGCATTAACCAGGCGCTTGTTAGCAACATCAACCAGTAAACCATGTGCACACAGAAAATCAGCCCCCAGGATATGGTAATTCAGTGCTGCTACGACAAAAGTCCACTCGTATGTACGGCCATGTAGAGATAAGATCAGTGTCCTCTCACCAAAGGTCTTAATTTCCGAGCCGTTTGCTGCCAACATCACGGGGCCGCTAGGTCCTGCCAGCCGGTTGGTATAGGTCGGCAGGATGAAGCTCTTCTGGGTTCCGGTGTCCACGAGGAAACTCCTCCCCGAGCGCGCGTCCGTCAAGTAGAGCAGCTTGTTCTCTTCACCGAGGGTCGCAGCTGCTACCGACCGCTGGCCTCGGCGTTTTCCTGAGTACTTGAATTGGCACGGTGGCGCACATCTGCGTGCGTTCTCTCCGAAGCGGCAGTGGTAGAAACAGAGCATGTCTCTTTGGCGCTCCTTGGCCCCCGCTGCTGCTACCGTCGGTGACTCCTCGCCTCCTCTGGTCATCTCGCTGGGCTCCGTCGCTGCCGTGTTGACTGTGATCGCCCTGGTGGTGAGGATGATCCTGTCTGCCTCCTGGCCTAGCGCACAGTAGTCACGCACGGCCAGCAACGGCGAATTGGCCAGAACCGCTGTCGCCACTGTTGGAAGGTTCCAGAGGAAAAGGTGGGCAAACAGAAAGTGCCTGTCGTCTGTGCCCATTAATGCCAGCATCTTCTCCATCAGGTCTACGGCCGAGCCATCTCCTAACTCGGATCGCGTCAGGAGCCTCTCCGCTCTCTCACATTCCGAGAGCGTGTAGCGCCGGGTGAGCGCAGCCTTGAGCGCCTCATATTTGTTGCTGGCTGGTAGCTGATCAAGCAGGCTCGCTACCTGCTGGGCTGTGCGGGAGTCCAGCGCTGCTACCACATGGTAGAACTTGGTGTCATCTGCCTTTACTCCCCGGAGGGCGAACTGGGCCTCGGTGTGGTGGAACCAAGAGCGCGGGTTGTGCTGCCAGAAATCCGGTAGCTTGACTGAAACTGCACACGCGTTGCTGGGGGTTCCAGTCCTGGCTGTCTGTGGAATGGCTGCTGCGTCTCTGAGGCTTCCCGACCGGGCCGGCTCCGGGGTTCAGAATCAGAATCAGATTTATTGCCGTTGTTCATGTAGTACACAAACTAGGAATCTGTCTCGGTGCCATGCTGCAACATTAAAAACATGATGAGATAAAGAGATAAACTAAAAAAAAAACTAAAAGACTAAAAACATGCAATGAGTGTAGAATAATAAGAAGTAATAATAATAATAATAATAATAATAATAATGAGTAATACTAGTCAAGGCAGATTTAAATAAATTAGCAAGTAGCAGATAATATGGGGTACCACAGTGCAGTCGATAATGCAACAGAAAAACAGTGATTAACGACATGAGCTGCTGTACATAGTGCACGAGAGTCAATAAGTCACTTAATGTTCAGCAGTCTGATGGCAGAGGGGAAAAAGCTGTTCATGTGCCGGGAGGTTTTAGTCTGAATGGACCAAAGTCTTCTACCTGAGGGGAGGGGGGCAAACAGTACGTGACCAGGGTGTGAAGGATCGGCTATGATCCGGCCTGCACGCCTCCGGGTCCTGGAGATGTACAGGTCCTGGAGAGATGGGAGCTTGCAGCCGATGACCTTCTCAGCAGTGCGCACGATGCGCTGCAACCTTAGTCTGTCCCTGGCAGTGGCTCCTGCGTACCACACGGTTATGGAGGAGGTGAGGATGGACTCGATGATGGCCGTGTAGAACTGCACTAACATCTTGGTGGGTAGCTTGAGCTTCCTCAGCTGCTGCAGAAAGAACATCCTCTGCTGGGCCTTTTTGATGAGGGAGCTGATGGTTGGCTCCCATTTGAGGTCCCGGGTGATGGTGGTGCCCAAGAAGCGGAAGGAATCTGCAATGGTGATGGGAGAGCCTGTGATGGTGAGGGGGGCAGGGGGGTTGTGACTTTCCTGAAGTCCACAATCATCTCCGCTGTCTTCAGAGCGTTCAGCTGCAGGTTGTTGTGGCTGCACCAGGACACCAGCTGGGCCACCTCTTTCCTGTAGACGGACTCATCGCCGTTGGAGATGAGCCCGATGAGGGTGGTGTCGTCCGCCTCGTGTTCCATAATACGTCTTGGGTCACCAGTGTGGAGTGTGTAAATGAAGAGGCATTATTACACACTCACATCTCACAAGCACAGAACAGAAAAACTGGTTACAGCAAGCACTCCTCTCTATATAACAAGTCACCTTCACAAGCTTCAAGGCACTTCCTCATACACAGCATGATATCTACACTACACTTCATTCAACCCCCTCTCACCCACTTGGGCATTGTTCTCCCATGTGAATGAATGAATGAATGAATGAATGAATGAATGAATGAATTTATTTCGGATAGTACATTACAGGTTAAAAGAAACTGTATAATATAACAACAAGGTCAAATTAGACAAAGACTCCTTCTACTATACAATTCCACGTGAGTTATCCGAAATGGGTGATGGCTGAAGCCGCAGCTTATATTGCCCACCCATATTCCATCCAAGAATTCAAAGGAGAAAAAAGAGAAAACAATGTGTGTTCATTGTCTCTGTCTGAGGTGCGAAATAACCTGACTTCAATAGTCTTTCAGATTCAAATTTTAAAAGCAATTTTTCAAACTGATTAATTCAGCTTGAAACTCAGTTATTCAAAATCAGATTAAAAAATTCAGTTTTTGCTGGCATAGTTGTTAGCCCATATTTTTCTAATTAATTTTGTGAAGCTATTCATGTAAATCCCAGACTTTTTTGGTGTAGAATTTGAGACTTTTTTCAATTAATTTTGTGAAGTTTTTCATGTAAATCTGAGACTTTTTTCAATTAATGTGACATTTTTCATGTTAATTTGGGACTTTTTACATGTACCTTTGGGACTTCTTTCAATTTTGTGATGTTCGTATAAATTTTGGACTTTTTTGGTGTAAATTTGAGACTTTTTCAATTCATTTTGTGAAGTTTTTCATGTAAATTTGGGACTTTTTCAGGTAAATCTGGGACTTTTAACACAAAATTTAGGACTTTTTTCAACTTTGTGAAGTTTTCCATGTAAATTTGGGACTTTTTAGATGCAAATTTGGGACTTTTTCAGGTAAATTTGGGACTTTTAACACAAAATTTAGGACTTTTTTTCACCTTTGAGAAGTTCTTCGTATAAATTTTGGACTTTTTTGGTGTAAATTTGAGACTTTTTTCAATTCATTTTCTGAAGTTTTCTGTGTAAATTTGGGACTTATCTCTTAAAATTCTGGTGTTCTGCCAGTGGGACTCATTGAAGAAAGAATTAGACTTTCTTTGCATATGCTAAATTTAGGCATCTTTAGGAAAATTGGCTGGAATGCTAAGGGGTTAAAATATAAAATAAGAACCAAAATATAAATATATAAGATAGGCTAGAAAAAAGCAATATATAAGGACTGACACCAGTTGAGCTGAAATTCATGTTTATTTCGGGGGGTCAAACACAAACTGCTTATTTCAACACCTTTTACTTTACAAATAACTCCACACCATCACAACAGAAATTCAACTTAACTTTATTAGATATTTTCAACATTCATAAATCGGACTTCCATAAATGTTCATTAAAAATAGACTGTTGTGTTTTTATATTTGACCTAGTCATACAGTTATTCCCTAAATTCACCCCTAATAATGTAAAACTGTGATTTTTAACATTGCTTTCTGAAAAACCAATCTTCCTGTGAACTCATATTTACTTTCACTCAGCTGACAAAACTCTTGGACGCTTAACAATCCAGCCCAGCACACATACGTCCTCCCAACATTGGCCCGACGTACCAAGTTTACATCAGGAATACGTCTTACAGAGGTTGTTTGCACAATGGCAAGATGTGGACTAGACATCGGCATAATCTCATAAATTTGAAAAAAAAAAAAAAAACAACTTATAAATTTTCAAACTTTTTCCTCAAATGTACAACTTTTTTAACCCAAATGGGTAGCTTTTTCCTCATAAATTTGCTAATTTTTTTCTTGTAAATTTTCAGTTTCTTTCCCTAAATATTTGTAACTTTTTTGTCATAAAGTTGCATTTTTTTCTTAAAATTTTGTGACTTTTTTCTCCTAAATTTGCAGTTTTTTTTCCTATAAATTTGCAACTTTTTTCTCATAAATGCTCAACTTTTTTCCTCATAAATCTGCAACTTCTCTCATAAATGTGTGACTTTCCTCTAAAAAAATGTGCAACTTTTTGCTCATAAATTTGTGCATTTTTTCTTGAAAATTTTCTATTTTTTCTTTTAAATTTTCAACTTTTTTCTTAAAAATTAGTGACTTTTTTCTCATAAATTTGCATTTTTTTTTCATAAAATTTTGTGACTTTTTCTCATAAAGTTGCAGATTTTTTTCTCCTAAATTTGCATCTTTTCTTCCCGTAAATTTCAACTTTTTTTTCCCTCATACATGTGCAACTGTTTTCTCATGTGTGACTTTTTCTAAAAAATGTGCAACTTTTTTTTCCTAAATTTGCACATTTTTTTCTTGAAAATTTGCAGCTAAAAGTTTGCTACTTTGTTCTCATAAATCTCGAACTTTTCCCCCTTTTATTCATAGATTTTTTCTAATAAATTTTCAACTTTTTCTGTAAATTTAATTTTTTCATGTAAATTTACCCCGTTCATTTATATAAATTTACAACACTTTTCTTAAAATGACTATTAATTGTTTACCCACCATCAGTTCTAAAAAGAGATGCAAAATATTGCATCTCCATCAATGTTGGATTTTTATTTGCAGTATCAACAGTGATAGTTTTGAATTAGGTTTGAATCTGATCTCAGTTGCTAAACCTTTTGCTGTGAGGCAGCAGTATTAACCGCTGCTCACCGAACTGTGCTCATTAAATATCACCTTCATGCTAGTGTTCTGTTTTCCTTCATGACACTGTGGATTTGACTGAAACGTGAGCATTCTGGTTGATTTTGCACACCCATGATCTCCTCTCCTGCAAATTGTCATCAGTTAGATAAAATCTGACAATATTTGAAACATCAGCCTGCACTCTGCAGTTTCTTTCTCTTGCTCAGGTCCTAACATGTCAGTTCAGATTTTCTTTGTTCACGCTGCCACCTGCTGGTCCACAAATCAACTACAGGGCATCCACGAGAGGATTGTCTCTCATGGATCTACATGTTCAGATATACAGTATATAACTTCCAGGGAAATGTAGATTTTAGCAAACTTTTTAGGACCTCTTCAGAGAAGTAGAAAAGTGGTTCTGTACACTTACCTATTCCAGCAGTTGTGCTAGGTTGGATTGTTATGTCTTTAAAACTGGGGAGACTCAGAGAGTGGTGTCGGCTTGGAACATGACCTTTATTACAACAATGTACAACTTACAGTATAGGTCTGTTCTTGTATACTGTGCCAACGGGTAAAGAGGCTGTAAGATGGCCGATCCTCCTTATAACAGCTCGGCGTGATGACGTCACCACACGGCTGCGTCATCATGCCGATTCCGGTTAACCAATTGTGGCTTTACATACCACAATCACCCCCCCCCCCCCGCCTTCCTGGAAAAAAAAAAAAAAACAACAGAACAGCATGCAAGTTTGAATTAGCCCTCCCCAATTAATGTCACATAAAACCCCAAACTAGCTAGGGCTAGCGGTTAGACAACCGCGTAGCCCAGTGTGGCTGAGTGGTTTATTCTGCCACTATCTGTCGGCAGCCATGCCCCTAGCTAAACAGTCGTCTTTTTTTTTCTTTTCTCTGAGGGGGGCGTTCAGTCGGAGGGTCAATGAGGCAAGCTTGTGGTAGATGCGCCCCTGGAGGTGCCAATTGCAGCAGGCCTGGGTGCCATCCTGCTGGAGTCGCAGTACACTCATCAACAATGTCCGAGTTAGGATCCCACACCAGCTGGGTCGGCTCCAACACTGTGTCCGATCTGCAGCAGCTGCTCTCACCCTTCGCAGATGGCTGGCCTTCCCTCTCGACCCATCCGCCATCTGAACGGTGGCTGATCTCAGCTGCACGGCGATCTTCATAGGTGCTGGTGGTGGTTACGAGGTTAAGGCCGACTGTGAGCCCAGCTGCTTGGTTCTGCAGATCCAAACCCAGTTCATCACTGTGAGCGGCACCCTTTCGGCTGCGTTCAGCATCGTAGTTGTGATGTTATAACTCTCACATCTGCTGCGGGGCGTCCACCAGGTTGTAGTACATCCTGTTGGGTCATGGACTCTTCATCCTGCATTTCAGAGGCGGCTCCTGGAGGCTGATGCCAGTCGTGGATTCGGAAACAGTCTGGCTTCTTCTCTCTCTCAGCTGGTGCTGGTTGAGGTCGGGGTGACATGTCGCTGTTGTCGGTGATGGACACACGCTGAGCTATCCTCGGTCACCGGGGTCCCCTCTCTCCTCAAACTCCCTCTCATGCGGCTCCACGGCAGCTGTCTGCAGTTCATGCCGGGTGAGGATCGGAGGTGAGTTCAGTTTGTTCTCCCTTGGTGGTGGTGATATGTTGTTTTCACCGTTGGTAGAATCTGAGCTGCGTTACTGTGTCCTGGAGTTCCCGATAGACGTGGGCTCCCTCTCCTGCAGCGGCTCCCTGAGGCTCATACTGGGTGAGGAACTGTGACAATGGAGTGTTGCCACTGCTATGGACCTCTTTAATTAATCAATCAATCAATCAATCATTCAATCAACCTTTATTGTCATGATGCTATACATACAACTGTAGTGCAAGCAAGATGGAATTGCATTTCTCTGGGCATAAGGACATAATTTAAAACACACTCACACCCTCCCTCACCCCCCACCCCAAAAGCCATTCACACATCCCTGAGACACATTTAGTTTTTACAGTAATATTAACTTATTACAGTTGCAATTTAAGGTGATAATAACTGCCTAAAATACCAATTAAAATGGCTAAGTGAGTCAAGGTAGCTAAGTGAAATAAATACTTAAAATTAACTAGAACTATAATATACATATAATATACATAATGTCCATAAAGTACAGTAATACGTATAAAAGATTCCGGATCAGCTGTTCAGCATCCTAACAGCTTGTGGACGGAAGCTATTAACCAGTCTGGTGGTTCTGCCTCTAATGCTCTGGAATCGTTTGCCAGATGGCAGCAGTTCATGTCATGGATGGCCCTCAAAAGCCATCATAAGACATTGCAAATCGCCAGTGAGTTTGCACAGTTTATTAATCAAACAGAAAAGGAACAAATTAACAAGCCACGGGGGGCTAAAACACACTACAACGAAATTCAGACAATGACAATGGAAAATGGATATATAAGGAACACACATACGAATAACGATAAAGGACTGTCTACGCCTGAGCAACGGGATGCTCAATAACGTCTGACCATGGAAAGGTTTTTGACGAGACTGCCACGCCTCTTCGTTCTCAGCTGCCCTCTTAAGTGGAGGGCAGCTAATGAGACGAAATGCGGCTCAGCTGCCAAAGTCTGACAGCCGGAAGCCCCTCCGAGCGCTGTCACAATAAAGGCTCGGGGAGCCAAAAGGGACACACAGCTGTCAAAATAGGCAATAGTGCAATGGCACTATTGCCAATAGTGCAATGGCAATGCAATAGTGCATGGCTCGAGCGCAGACGGGATCGGTGCTCGAACCATGACATTACCTCCTCCCCAAGGGCGAACTACGAGCGCCCTATGACATCCAAGCCCCCCCCCCCCAAGGGTGGGCAGATGGGGGAAAAGGCCTGGGGGGCGAGAACCAGCAAGAGAGAGGAAAAAAACCCACCATAACGAAGACCGGGAACAAATGAGGTAATTACAGAGTATGGTTAGCAAGCAAAACACAATACTCCATAGCGCACAAATGATAATTAGTACAGGGCACAAAAGAGGCAATTACTGAGTATGGCTAACAGAAAAACCCACTACCCATACACAGATCGACATAGAGGACAAAACAATGCACCCAAGTGACCTTAATATTAAATGAAAATAAGCGACACCCGAGGATGACGGCAGGCAAAGTCCAATAAAGCCGGAACTGTTCTGGTGGTCTTCCTGCATCCAATGCCCAGCTGGTAAACTGGGGAAAAAGGAAACGTTCAGGTGGCCTACCCCAGTCCCAGGCCCAGAAAGTCAGAACCTCCGGCGGCCAAACCAGGTCGCCCAGTAGAAAGCACAGTTTCAAGCACTGATGAGACGAAATGCGGCTCAGCTGCCAAGTCTGACAGCCGAAAGCCCCTCCGAGCACTGTCACAATAAAGGCTTGGGGAGCCAAAAGGGACACATAGCTGTCAAAATAGGCAAAGATAGTGCATGGATCCAGCGCGGACGGGATCGGCGCTCGAACCATGACAGTTCAAAGTGTTTGTGCAGAGGGTGAGAGTGGTCCTTAACAATGTTCAGTGCCCTGATCCTACAACGGCTCTGAAAAAGTTCTTGGACAGAGGGGAGGGAAACTCCAATTACCCTCTCAGCTCCCTTAACTATCCTCTGCAGGGCTTTTTTGTCTGACATACTGCAGCTGGAGTACCATGTTGCAATGCAGTACGTCAGAACACTCTCCACCACACCTCTGTAGAAGGTCCTGAGGATGCAGATGGGGAGAGAGGCCTGTTTGAATTTCCTCAAGAAGTGCAGTCTCTGCTGGGCCCGCTTCCTGATCCCCAAGGAATTCTTGCTCCAGGTCAGGTCCTGCGAGATCTGCACTTCGAGGAACTTGATGTTTTCCACTCTCTCTGCTGAATGGCCACTGATGCTGAGAGGGACGTGTTCAGGCCGTGACTGCCGGAAGTCGATAATCATCTCCTTTGTTTTGTCCACATTGAGCACCAGATTGTTCTCCCTGCACCAGCCTTCCAGGTCTCTAACTTCTTCCCTGTACATTGATTCCTCATTCCTCATTCATTAAGTGTTATATTATATGTGTAAAAGGATTTATATCTTCAAATGTCAACATGTATTTTAATGAGACTACAATACATGTACTGTATTGAGACTAGAAAAGCGCTATATAAGTACAGGTCTTTATCCCTTATGTATAAATGCACATATAGTTTGAGATCTGTTTTGGGTGAATTGAGGTCCACTTGTGTGAGATAAATGCTAATGTTAATTATGTTAATTGGGTGAGGCAAATGAATAATCTGAAAACCACGTACCTTTGCCAGCATGCTTCCTGGTGGTGTCCGGGCAAAAGATTCCCCAGGGTTTTGAGTGCCCTTTAAAGGATGCCAGGAGGAGGAAGTATGTAATGGTTGAGTAGAGGGGGAAGGTTGGTGGATTTATATTGTAAATAAGGGTTTATACTATTTATTGTATTATTTATGGTGTTTGTTTATTGTGTAAATATTGTGGGAATTATTTATGTATTTATGAATCTCTTTTTAGATACTATTGGGTATTGGTGGGAATGTGAATATTTATTGTCTTACCTGGGACATCGGTACGTTCCAATTGGATTCATTATCTTCTAAGTATATTAACAGGTGTTTTTCATTTGGTTGGTGTTGCTGGGTGTCGGATGTTCTATGTAAGTTGTTGCCTGCAAAGTATTTGTAATAAATGGGAAAATGCTTGTTGCAAACTTTGGAAGTCTCGCCCTTCTGTGATGTACCTTGACTGCTCGGCAAGTTCCTGACAGGAGCTGAGGCGATTCTGGTCAATGCTCTCCCTCCGTGTTGTGTTCATTCTCTGTGTCATGTTCACCCTCTGTGCTGTGGTCACTCTCTGTGCTGTATTCTCCCATTAGCTTGACACTGATTAGCTCATCTCTTAAGGGCCCGAAGGCGCATATGCTCGCTAAGACTCGGACCTCCAAGGTATAACGTTGAGTTGACTCGCCCGCCTTTTGTTCGCGGTTGAAGAAAGTGACTGTTTGAGCCGTAATGTTGGTCCAGTTACGGGCAGTTATGGATTTTCCCAGGCAGTGCCAGAAGTTGTTGAATAGCTTGCATCCTGAAATTGAGCTTCTGACTGTAAAGTACAATATTTTTTACAAAGTCAGAAAACCAAGATCGATGCCTCCATGGAAATGGTATATTTTTCTTGAGCTTCCGTATTATGTTGACGCAGTCCTTTTGAATCCTGAACGATGCACGCAGTGGAAAAAGAAATCTACATTGTCTAAAAAGGTATGTTATGCCTTTTTGCCACAAAAAGTTTTATTGTCATTGTCTTACAGTTGCTTGTGAAAAATTCTGCCCTTTTCCTCCTCCTTCAAACACCAAGCTCTAATTAGGCCCACCCACATCCTACCCACCTGGACGCTGACGTGCTGCCTCTCTTCCAAGAGCACAGCACACAGAAGTCTGCAAGCTGTACAATTTGAACAGCCATTGCTTAGTCCTGATTAGTTCACCTGTTTTTTAGATAGATAGATAGATACTTTATTTCGAACAAAAAAGTAAAACAAAAACAAAACAAATGACAAGTGCAATAAAGTAACAGTATACAGTGTTCGAAAGGGAGAAGGAAGAAGTGAACACTTATTAATTCCAACTCTTTTCCATAAATACACCCATGTGAAATATATACAAATTACCACATTTAAGACCCCAAGTAAACAATTAACTATATTTTGTACATATCAACATTAACACCCATCCATCCCAATATACATACCTGTTATAGTGACATCACAAAAAAACTCGCTGTTAGGTCAGAAATGAATTGATTGAGACTGACTCAATAATCAATAGGCGGTTTCCGAGTTCTGAGTCATTTATTCTTTCTGATCAGAAAGGAGGCAATTAGTCACAGCAAGAAGTGTTTCAGAGCCTGCTCACACTAGCTTCCTAACATGCATTACAAAGGTGGTACTCTTTATACCTCAGGCAGACAGACCTTGAGAAGACAGCTGGAGCCATCTCTCGGTCAACCTAACTCCCCTCCGGACATCCTGGCCCTGAACAGAACAGTTTGGTATAATAGAGCAGTAAAGCCTTCGTCATTATTTACAATCTCGCTCAGCCTAATCTCACAGTGAAGAACAGACATTCTTTTCAGGCTCTGAGACAATGGAAAATCACAGAGAATCAGACATTGGCTCATTATATGCACCAGATAAATCAAATCATATCAAATCAAATCAACCTTTATTGTCATGTTGTTGTACATACAACTGTAGTGCAGGCAAGATGAAATTACGTTTCTTTAGGCATCCGTATAAGTAAAAAGAACATAATTTAAGACACACTCACACACCCCCTCACCCCCCAACCCAACACAGCCATTCACACATCCCTGAGACATACTTGAAACTAACTAGAACTATATACATATAATATACATAATGTCCATAAGGTGCAGTAGTATGTATGAAAGATTCCAGATCAACTGTTCAGCATCCTAACAGCTTGTGGAAGGAAGCTGTTAATCAGTCTGGTGGTTCTACCTCTGATGCTCCGGAATTGTTTGCCAGATGGCAGCAGTTCAAAGTGTTTATGCAGAGGGTGAGAGTGATCCTTGACAATGTTCAGTGCCCTGCTCCTACAACGGTTCTGAAAAAATTCTTAGACAGAGGGGAGGAAAACTCCAATTACCTTCTCAGCTCCCTTAACTATCCTCTGCAGGGCTTTTTTGTCTGACATACTGCAGCTGGAGTACCATGTTGCAATGCAGTATGTCAGAACACTCTCCACCACACCTCTGTAGAAGGTCCTGAGGATGCAGATGGGGAGAGAGGCCTGTTTGAGTTTCCTCAAGAAGTGCAGTCTCTGCTGGGCCCGCTTCCTGATCCCCAAGGAATTCTTGCTCCAGGTCAGGTCCTGCGAGATCTGCACTCCGAGGAACTTGATGTTCTCCACTCTCTCCACCAAACGGCCACTGATGCTGAGAGGGACATGTTCAGGCTGTGACCACCGGAAGTCGATAATCATCTCCTTCGTTTTGTCCACGTTGAGCACCAGATTGTTCTCCCTGCACCAGCCCTCCAGGTCTCTAACTTCTTCTCTGTACATTGATTCCTCATCCCTCTGAATAAGTCCCACCACTGTGGTGTCGTCCGCAAACTTAATAATCTGGTTCCCCTCGTGTCTGGATACACAGTCATGTGTTAGAAGTGTAAACAACAGTGGACTGAGTACACAGCCTTGAGGGGATCTGGTGCTCAGCTTGATAGAGTTGGAGATGTTGTTTCCAACACGGACAGACTGAGGTCTCTCGGTCAGGAAGTCCAGGATCCAGAGACATGTGGCGGTGTTCAGACCGAGAAGGAGTAATTTCTCCATCAGTCTCTGGGGAATAATGGTGTTGAATTCTGAACTGAAATCAATGTACAGGAGTCTGGCATAGGTGTCTTTCTGATCCAGGTGGGTGATGATAGAGAGCAGGGTGGTGACTATAGCATCCTCCGTGGAGCGATTTGAATGATACGCAAACTGGAGAGGGTCATGTGATGCAGGGAGGCAGGCTGTGATGTGTGGTTTGACAAGCCGTTCAAAACTTTTATTTCTAAGCTTTTAGAAAAAGTTGTTGCCAAGCAGCTCACTGACTTTCTGATTAAACACAATATTTTCAACAAATTTCAGTCAGGTTTTTGTCAGAAACACTCGACAGAGACCACTCTTCTTACGGTGCTGAATGATATTTTAATGTCATCAGACTCTGGTAAATGCTCTGTTTTAGTGTTATTAGATCCATGAACTCATGTCTGTAAAAATAGAAAAGTAATGAACTAACGATGTTAGTCTGTACAGAGGGATCAAATTATATCTGTACTTAATGTTGAAACTGTGATTTTGTCACAGCCGATCCTTCACATCCTGGTCACGTGCTGTTTGCCCCCCTCCCCTCAGGTAGAAGGCTTCGGTCCATTCGGACTAAAACCTCCCGGCACATGAACAGCTTTTTCCCCTCTGCCATCAGACTGCTGAACACTAAGTGACTTTTGACTCTCGTGCACTATGTACAGCAGCTCAACCAGACTCATGTCAATCATCACTGTTTTTCTGTTGCATTATTGACTGCACTATGTGGTACTTCACATTATCTGCTACATGCTAATTTTTTAAAACTGCCTTGACTAGTACTACTCATTATTACTAGTATTATTATTATTATTATTACTTATTATTACTTATTTTTCTACACTTATTGCACGTTTCTAGTCCTTTAGTTTTTTATCCCTTTTTCTCATTATGTTTTTAATGTTGCAGCATGGCACCGAGACAAATTCCTAGTTTGTGTATTACATGAACAATGGCAATAAATCTGATTCTGATTCTTGTCATTTGATACTATTGATCATTGTATTTTGTTACAAAGGCTTAGAGATTGGGTAGGTATTTCTGGAAAAGCTCTGGATTGGTTTTTCTCCTACCTTTCTGGTAGGAGTTTTTCCGTGGCTGTTGGCTCTTATTCATCTGACTCTGCTCCTTTAACCTGTGGGGTGCCTCAGGGTTCTATTTTGGGTCCACTTTTAAGGCACTTTTCCATTTGGAACAGTTTGGCCTCGTTTGGCCTGGAACGGAACAGTACAGTTCGGTACAGTTCGGCACGCATGTTTTTCCACAGCACAAGGCTCACTGTAGTGTGGGTGGGAGAAGGAGGGAGTCGGAGGCGGGATTTGGAGGGAGTTGGAGGCAGCGCTACGCTCCCCGTGAGGCGGCGCCATACTCCTGTTCAGTAAAATCAACATCAAAACATGTAGCAATACATCTCCAAAAATAATGCAAAAGTTGTAAATATTTTTGGACACTCATGTCAGAAAGTGAGACCCATATATTATACAGAATCATTAATCAGACAGTGAAGTATTGTTAGATTTTAATCATTTATTGGCTCACAGCGCATGAATATCAAAAATTACTTTTCTTGACAAATAAATGGTTAGGTAAAAATACATGATCTATGTCAAAATCATGGAGAGACTGTTGAGACGTCATGGAATTTATCTGCTCCAGCCAGTGGTGTCGTGGCAAAACATGGATCAGGTGCCATATGAGCCGTTAAATATATATTTCAACAGGTAAACAGTACTGAGTTAGGCATAAGATATATTTAGCAATTATGATGCATTTTAAGCCAAAACAAATGGATCTAGGATTAGAAGTAATTAAAATAAAGCAGTCCCAAGGTTACATGGAGAAATACGTGGATTAACTGGAAATATATCGTATTGAGTATTGCTGACTACATGTAGATACTGTATAAATATATATTCTCTGCATCAACAGTGAACTATACATGTATTCATGTAGTATTGCCCTGGGAATTTTGACAATAAACCTTTGTACTTTTGCAGATGTCTCTATTTTGTTTTACAGTCTTCAGCAAATAATTGTGTTAGTTACTTTTCTTAAAATGAGCCATTATTTTCAAAGTCACTGATAAATGGTTCGTACTGTTGACTCTTTTCCCACCGGTGTCTGAAGAGACAAAATAGAAAATCATGATGCAAACACATAAATCACTAAATTGTTTATTCCAATCAGCAGCAAATTACAGATTATTTAGAATGTGCAAAATTCAAACTGTAAAAAAAAAAGAAACTGAGACAAAACGTGACAAAAAATAAGCAACAGCACAACACAGACTGGATATGATAATCCTTGTGTGATTTGACATGTCGTTTTGTATATACAGCCGTGGACAAAATTGTTGGTACCCCTCTGTTAATGAAAGAAAAACCCACAATGGTCACAGAAATAACTTGAATCTGACAAAAGTGGTAATAAATAAAAATTCTATGAAAATTAACCAATGAAAATCAGACAATGCTTTTGAATTGTGGTTCAACAGAATTATTTTAAAAAACAAACTCATGAAACAGACCTGGACAAAAATGATGGTACCCCTAGAAAAGATTGAAAATGGGCCATAGGGACATGAACACGACCATAGGGACATGTTCAACCAAGATGTGTCCTCTAATTAACATCACAGGTGTCTACAAACTTGTAATCAATCGGCCTATTTAAAGGGTGACAAGTAGTCACTGTGCTGTGACCATTGTGGGCTTTTCTTTCATTAACAGAGGGGTACCAACAATTTTGTCCACGTGTGTACGTTTGGAGTATTTATTCCTTTAGTTTTTGTTTAAATTGTCCAAGCTTTGTACATGATTTTAATTCAGGTCCAAAAGCGTTCCACAGTCTGACTCCTTGCACTGAAACACAGTGTTGCTTGGTGGTAGTTCTCAGACCCAGAACTTACTGGAGAGACAACATCTCCCAGTTGGTCTGGGAACACCTTGGTATCCTCTCTGAAGATCTGGAGCAGGTGGCTGAGGAGAGGGAAGTCTGGGCTTCTCTGCTTGAACTGCTGCCTCTGTGACCCGGACCTCTGGAAAAGTGGTAGAAGATGGATGGATGGATGTCATGTATGGGAGTATTAATGAATGATACAAAGTCTATAGTGTGGGTTGATTCAGCAAATATTTCACTCTGCGCAGTATTGTGACTGATTTGCATATTTTAGCTTTAATATAATTAATATGTGACTTCCAACACAGTTTATTATCAATTATTACACCAAGGATTTTAATTGTGGATACCCTTTCAATCTCTACACCATTTATACTGAGTTTAAATACTGAGTTGTTGTGATGTTGTGAAATAACGTTATCAATAAAGTTTAGCCACCGCTGTGTCGCCCTGGTTTCAAGTGTAGGTGGTGTTTTGTGCTTGTATTGCTAAAATATAAAAGGAAGCACTGCAATGGCTCTCAAATATTTGTAATGTGTTCTATTACTGAATGAGTTTAAAGATGAAATACTATACACATATAAACTAAATTCTAATGGTGACTGAACATCTCCCATTCCCCAAGGTGCAAGATACACTATTATGACTAGAACTCATAAAGGATCACAGAAATGATCTGATAAAAATAAATAAACAAGCGGTTTATTTTATCTGATTAGGATGCCTCCTGGACGTCTCTCACTTGAGGTGTTTCAGGTACGTCCCACTGGGAGGAGACCCCGAGGCAGACCCAGGACTCGGTGGAGAGACTATGTCTCCCAGCTGGTCTGGGAACGCCTTGGTATCCCCTCTGAAGAGCTGGAACAGGTGGCTGGGGAGAGGGAAGTCTGGGCTTCTCTGCTTGAACTGCTGCCTCCGCGACCCGGACCTCCGGAAAAGCGGTAGAAGATGGATGGATGGATGGATGGTTTATTTTATGGTGGCTATTATTGGATGTGCCATTCATTTTCAATTACTCTGTAATTAATATTCACACAAATAAATCTCAATTCAGTCCCTTTCATATTAAGTGGAAATTGTGCTGCTTTAAATTTGGCACTTAGTCGGATCCGGGAAAAAAAATGCTTTTTTTGCGTGCATGGAAAGAAAATCCTACAGACACATATAGCGCGATTGTCTGCGAGTGTGAATGACCTGTTCCACGAGCAAATGTACGTTTTTTTGGTCTGTGGCTGTTTAAATTGAATTCTTTCCTCCCGAAAATATCATTTTTGAATATTAATTACAGCTAAATGGGAGCAGTTTCGATGCCGACATTTCACATCCTAATATACGTGTTCTATACACCATCGGCTTTTGCGTATCCGAATACCTCGCTTTAAAAAGCAAAAGATTTCACTATAAATATGATGTGTTGTTTACCTGTCACAATACATTGGTGTCAAAACGTCGCCATTCTGAGCAGATCCTGTTTGGACTCTACAATGAAATACACACAAATTAAGTTCATGCACAGCACGAAAGTGCAACATGTAAAAAAAAAAAAATAAATAAAATAAACTTTTTTAACCAGGATTACAACTAGCTTATTTCATCAGATATTGTCAACACAAAAAAACAACATACAAGGACGGACATAGCATTGAGCTAGGTCATCGTTTAAACACGATTAAGTTTTCGTCTGTCCTAAGTGAACTTTCCACTGTTGGAAAAAATAACATAAAGCATGAATATCACATCACTCACCGTCCTGTATATCACAATATCACGGCTTCAACTGCTGAAGTTGGGTGCGTCGCGGCTGTACATTCAATTCAATTCGGGTGGCTGGGTCTAATTCCCGGTGTGTCTCTGTGTATTTTCTGGTGCGTCTGTTTGTGCGCACCACTGCAGGCTCAGTCTGCTTCCCTCTGCATTCTCTCATCAGCCAAAACGCACAGGAAACTCTGCTGGACTGCGGTGTTAGATTTCTTCTGATTTCTGTTAAGCCATTCTATCGTTGTGGTTTATAATATCACTTGTTCGCGGGCTCACTGACGAAAAATTGCAAGTGGCGACCAGCAAGCGATTCTCGAAAGTCAGCGTAACGCCCACTCTCATGACGCTACGCCCAGACCAATGAATGGCCAGCAGTGGCGTGACGAAACCGTGCCGGTACCCTTCGGACCTACTTTTAACGGTGCCGATAAAAGTGTCGATAAAAGTGGAACAGTTCCGAAATAACGAACTGTGAGGCCATTGGGTGCCAAAAGGAAAAGCGGACAATGGAGGCCGAACCGTGCTAAAGGAGGCCAAACGAGGCCAAACAGTTCCAAATGGAAAAACGCCTTTATTTGCCCTATATATGCTGCCACTTGATTCTATCATCAGCAAATTTAAAGGTGTGTCTTATCACTGCTAGCCTGATGATTTACAGTTACTTTTCTCTTTTAAACCTGACCATGTTGACAATTTAAAAATTATTCATGATTGTCTGTCCGCAGTTAAGGACTGGATGTGTAGTAACTTTTTGCTACTTAATGCTGATAAAACTGAAGTCCTTATTGTAGCACCTGATAATCTAATTCCTAAGATGGTTAATAGCATTGGTTCATTAAGCTCTAATGTATGGTCTAATCTAAAAAAATCTTTGTCATTTTCGATCAATCGATGAGTTTTGATCAGCACGTCAAATCTCTGACCCTGAGTTGTTTATTCCACCTTAGTAATATATCCAAAATTAGGTCATTGGTTTCCTACAGTCAGTGAGAAATTATTATTCATGCCTTTGTTTCTTCACGTTTGGACTGCTGTAATGCTCTTTTCACATGTCTTAGCAAATCCTCTTTACACCACCTACAGTTAGTCCAGAACTCTGCTGCAAGATTACTATCTAGGTCCAGTAGATTCTGTCATATCACTCCCGTTTTGGCCTCCTCGCATTGGCTTCCTGTAAATTATAGAGTTGATTTTAAAGTTCTTGTTCTTACTTACAAAGCCATTCATGAAGAGGCGCCTTTTTATATTAGTGACCTGCTCCATCTACACCATCCCAGCAGGTCTCTCAGGTCTTGTCATCAGAATCTACTGGTAGTCCCTAGCACTAGGCTCAGAACCAAAGGCGATAGAGCCTTTGCTGCTGTTGCTCCCAGACTTTGGAACTCCTTACCTTTTGAACTTAGATCTGCACCTTCCATTGATGTTTTTAAGAAGCAACTAAAGACCCACCTTTTTAATTCAATTCAATTCAATTCAATTCAACTTTATTTATATAGCGCCATTTCACAACAACAGTCATCTCATAGCACTATCAACTGTAGGGGGGACCCCCACAGTTGCAGAAAGACCCCAGCAATCAGCCTTTTTAGCCTGGCTTTTTAAGTAACTATGTGTTGATTGTATTTTTATGTGCTTTTACTGTCTACTTTGGGTTTTTTTTTTTTTTACTGTTTTATGTGCCTGTGTTTTTATTTTGTTTTTTAACATGTTAAGCACTTTGTGACTCTGTCTGTGAAAAGTGCTCTATAAATAAACTTATTATTATTATTATTCTTAAAACACTTCATCACAATTGGTGTCAGTGCAACAGGACGACAGTCATTCAGACAGGACACAACTGGTTTCTTTGCCACTGGTACTATGGTAGAGGTCTTAAAGCATCTGGGAACAATGGCCTGACTCAGGGAGATGTTATAAATGTCAGTCAGGACATCCAACCAACTCGCTGGTGCAGACTCGGAGCACACGTCCCGGGATGTTGTCCAGACCTGCAGCTTTATGTGGGTTGACCCTAATTAGGGTCCTCCGTGTGTCCGCTGTGTTGATGATGATAGCTGGCCCAACAGATGGTGTAAATGGGCCAGCCCTCCCTCTGATTGTCGGGTTTGATGCTTCAAAACGTGCAAAGAAGTTGTTGAGCCTGTCTGGAAGTGAAGCATCATCATCATAGACCCCCTGCCTAGACTAATAATCCGTCAGCGCCCGAACTCCCTGCTACACCCGTTTGGTGTTCCTTGTGTCACAGAGGTGTCCCTGGATTTTCTCCGCATAGGCGCGTTTCGCCGTCTTAATTCCCTTTGAGAGCGCAGACCTGGCTGAGCGGAGGGCGATCCTGTCCTTCGCTCTGAAGGCTGCATCTCTGGCTGTGAGCAGCAAGCACACCTCTGCAGTCATCCAGGGTTTATAGTTGCACCGTGCAGTGAAAGTCTTCACTATAGTGACATCCTCTGTGCACTTCGTGATGTAGCTGGTGACCATTTCAGCGTACTCCTCCCAATCTGTCCTGTCTCCCTGGGAGGCTGCTATTTTGAAGACCTCCCAGTCTGTGTGCAGAAAGCAGTCCTGAAATGCCGAGGCTGCACCCTCTGGCCAAATGCTGATTTGTTTCTTTACTGGCCTGCTGCGCTTTAGTAAAGGTTTGTAGGCAGGCACCAGCATCACGGATAGGTAGTCAGAATGATCGAGGTGGGGGTGAGATGTTGTCTTGTATGTATCTGGGAAATTTGTGTACTCCAAGTCTAACACATTCTCTCCTCTGGTCTTAAAGTCCACACATTGTTTGAACTTGGGGAGCACAGTCTTTAAACTGGTGTGATTAAAATCCCCTGCAACCACCACAAAACTGTCAGGGTGTGAAGTTTGAAATTCACTGATAGCGTTGTGCAGCTCTCCGAGTGCCTCGTTATCATTAGCTTTAGCATTAGCGCTATGAGCTATGTAAACAGCAGCTACAAACACACTGGTGAATTCCCTCGGCAGGTAGAATGGCCGGCAATTCACAATAAGGAACTCCGTCAACGAAGAGCAGTGTTTAGTTGCTAACATGGCGTTAACACACCAGTTCTTGTTAATATAAATACATAACCCCCCCACCTCGGCTCTTACTGGAGCTAGCAGCCTTCCTGTCCACTCAGAACGATGTCACACCTTCCAGCTGAATGGCTGCGTCAGGGATGCTGTTGTGGAGCCATGTCTCCGTGAATGCAAACACACAGCAGTCCCTCCACTCTCTCCAGGTTTCTCTCGGCAGACGCAGCTCGTCCAGCTTGTTGTCGAGGGAGCGGACATTGGAAAGTAGGAGTGACGGTACTGCTGGTCTGGAGGTGTTAGCCTTTAGCCTAGCATGAATCCCGGCTCTCTTTCCTCTCCTTTGTTCGCGTTCGCGCCACTTACGCCTCCTCCTTTCCCGGGGAGCTTCCAGCGAAACCTCCAATAGTATTCCATGCTGGCGTAGAATGTCCAAGTCACACACAAATATAATATAAAATAGAATAATACAGCATAAAAATCATATAGAATAATTAATGAAACATGAAAATATCCTATCACTTGCCTTTTTCAGAGGGGAGGAGCTGAACTTTAAATAGCAGAAAAACACAGAACTGACACATAAGAGTGATTTCACTCTTGATATGACAAGATAGTCATGAAGATTTTCACCAGTGTGTCACTTACATAAGCTCCTCCTGAAATTGGGTATATTGCCAACGGCCTAATACATACTCGTACAGTCACAAACTCAACTTCAGTGGCTGTGGCACTTCGGGTTCACTGGATTGTGGCATTGGACAACTTCTGGCAACTTAGCGTTAACAGTTTGACCGAGCACTATGAAGACATTGGCATCAGAGATGGATGTTTTGTTAAACAACCCAATCTCACCAAAAGTAGTACAAGTGGCACATTTTCCACCCCCACAAAAAAGTGCCATTTATACTACAAACAACAAAAAACATACCTGACATCTCACTAAAGCTTTCAGTCACTGTGTATGTGCAAAATCAATGCACCACTGTCACTCTGTGCATGCACGTAAAGAACACACCTGTTTTAATAAGGCTTCAACACTCCACCCACACCGAGCTGTTAATCAGTTTAACTTATTTTACCTTTAATTTTTCATTTTACATTTAATCACTTACTCCACTTATGGTTACGATTCTGAAAAAGTTCAGGTTATGCGTCACCTCCTAGCCTTATTAGCTGCGTTAGCTCACGTATAAAGTTAGTATCCCCGAGTTTAGATTAAAATCTCACAGCATTTAGTTTCGACAAAAGCCTCATAGCATAATATATGCTGCTGACTCTTCATTTGAAAATGTTAATAAGAAGGCAGTGAAGAGAATGTAAACAAAAGTGGCCATACCCATAGGGCACTAGTTAACTAAGTAGCAGTGATGTACGGTCAGGGGAGGTGGAGCCTCACCTATTATGAAAAAATAAAAAAAATAAAGAATTATAAATATATTATTATTTGTCCATTAATTTGTCTTGTAGGTCTAAAAGTAATTTCTGAATGATTCTAATCATTTCAACAATATTTATATATTTAAAATTGCCAAATCGGCACACTTCCTGTTTAAATAAAAGGGAGAGAGGCCAGGTGAAGCAGCAACAAATGCAGCCTCAAAAGGATTGTGCAATCCTCCACAGCCCAGTTAGAGCTCATGCAAGATGTGCATTCCTGGTGACAGCTCTGTGTATGTCAAAGATGCAATATTTGTAGGAGCTTTTATTGTGTGTCCTCCTTTTCTATAGTCTATGTAATGTACTTAATGTGTGTGTATAACATATTTATTCTTCTTAGTCTGACATAAAACTTTAGTTAAAAATCATGGTCAGAGGGTGCGCAGTACTGTTGCTCTATGAGGGGGGGCATGCTTGAGCACCGTAGGCACAGGAGATACTTATATTTAAGTATTTATACTTAAAAAATTCTCAAAAATTGGACTTTCAATGAAAACTTTACTTTATTTTAATTATTTTACCCATGGAAGACCCGACAGGATGGGGAAGAGGGAAAGGAAGTGTGTGGAGGGGGAAAGAAGAGGAAGGAGAACAGGCAAAAAGACAAACAAACCAACAACTAAAACAAACAGAAGACAAACTGCTTCTTCCACCGAAGATGTCTCAACACAAGCCTGGTTTCTGCACCTGTTAAAGGAGAGATACTTGTACGTGTATGTCTGCATGCGCATACATGAGAGCGTGTGCAAAATAAGTGTGTGCATGTGAGTGGTTTGTCAGGAAACATACAAAGCAGAGGGCCGGTTGCAGCAGCTCTCCCTCCTGCCTTGGAACCCCAAGCAGGCAAGGCAGCGCCACCAACCCCCACAGGGCACAAACGTCCAAGGTCAGCAAGCCTCCGGAAAGCCAGGCATCTGCCCTCGGAGGGACGATTGAGGGAGGCCAGGCTGCCAGGCAGCCGGCGCACTGAGCCTACATTGCCGGACCTGCCAGCCCCTTACCCCCCCAGCGGGGCCAATGCCCGCCCCCAGGCTCCAGGCGCCAGAAGGCCAGCAACCTCACCCCCCGGGCCGGAAACCAGCCCACACACCCCTTCCTGGTGTGAGCCCCCCCAGGCAACCCCACAGTGGGCCCCCTCCCACCAGCGCCACCGCCGCACACCCCGGGGACCCCATGCCCAAAGAAGTCCCCCCCACCCAGTGGAGCCCACATTGCCGAGAGGCACTACCCCCCTTAATCCAGCACCTCCCGACTCGCAGACACACACCCCTACCCACACCTTCACACCCACATGCTCCCCTGTGCACCCATTGCACTCTCTCACTCTCACTCACCCGGACCCACCCGTTCTCTCTCACTCCTGTACCCGTTCAATCTCACCCCTCATTCACCCTTGTTTGTTAAGACGGCTGCTAAGCAGATGCAGCAAGCCTGAATGCGCACCAGCACCCGGCAGCAGCCAGGGAGACCACCGGCGCAGGCCACAGAAGCAGACCACCACCCCCGGCACCCACCCGGGCAACTGATCAGCAGACCACCATAGGTGGCCCGAGATGCCATCCGACACGCAAAACGCTGCACAAAACCGACCCACCATCACCACCTCTATTCTCACCCCCTCACTCTCACTTACTCTCATATTCAGCCCCCCTCTCACTCCCTTGGTTGTATCTATACATTCAGTAGCACCCAGGGATTTTGACAACATGACAGGTCACAGGCTCCCCACCAGGCCCCCACACCCCCAGCAGAAGGAGGGTAACAGGGGTGGGGGAAGGCCTCCACTCTCCTCCCCCCTGCACAAAACATGGTGGTTGTATGTCAGTTATATGATGTAATTTTGTGTAAATGTGTGGACTACCAAAGTGGAATTAAAATTGGGGGGATGGTGATTGGAGCACCGCTAGCCACTGCGATGGGCAGCGGGGCCCCCATCCCCCCAAGCCCTCAGTGTCTAAAATGCAATTAAAATTGAGAGGAGGGCAGCCCCACCATGCAGCAAAGGTATCCCCTTCGCTTACACAGTGCGGCACACCCCCACCCCAAAACCCTAAATGTATCCAAGAAGATGTATATTCCACCCAGAGTCAGGGGGAGGAGGAGGGCAGGAAATAAGATTGGGAGGGAGGTGGTCTAAAAACGCCCCCCCCCCCCCCGGAAGCTAGCTTGCAAATTGGTTCATGAGGCCACTCACTGCCCCCAAATCCCAACCCAGGATGAGGGCCGCCAGTGCGACCAGCCCAGGACCCACCAGCATCGTGCCCTGGCACTCTCAGCACCACAAACATGATGGGGCAGCCATGCCCATTCCCACTCAACTTACACACACAAACATAGACAACAACAATAGTCACAATAGTGAACAATGGGCCGGATCCACACGACGCCTCACATGCCAAGCGACACCCTCGAGCACCCACGCAAGCCCACTGACCACCCACCCCAGATGTACACCAACAGCAGCAGGCCGCCCTGCAGCCACAGCCACCCTGGAGCAACCTGACGGAAACATGGCCACCAACCAGCGCCATCAGCCCCCCCCAACCACCCCCGAGCACCAATACACACCTGCCGCCAATGACACCAGGGGCAATGCGACAAAGTGTCCCACCCCATGACACAACAGCAGGGCGGCCGGGACAAGCAGGCCCCGAAATGCCAACCCCCATGCCACTAGATGGACTGCCCCACCTGCGCCACCCAACGAAGTTCTCCTACCCATACATACATCTTCCACCCCCAGACATCCACCCACAGGTAACTGCACCCTCACACACATGTACCCCCACCCACCATCACACATGCCCACCTACACCCACACACAGCCCCACCTGCCCACTCACAACACACACACCGACCTCCGCACCTGCTCACACAAACACCCCCACTCACACCCACTCTCACACTGCAGACCCCAGAGGACGGGGAGGGCAACCCAGGATGCAGGCACCTGCCCCAGGGTGCCGCCAGGGCCCCAGGGAGAACACAACCCCATTGCGCAAGGACGCACTGGGGCCAACCTGCACCACCGGCACACACCCAACCCCGGCCCGGGCGGGGGGGGGCATCCCCCCCCTCCAGCATCGGGGGCCCAGGGCCAGACCCAGACCCCCCGGGAGGCGAGGCCAGCTGGCCAGGGGCCACGGCCCAGTTAACAGTTAGAGTATTCTGATAATGAAAATTTATCAGAGCACCATTGTCTGAAGAAGAGGTCTTTGTGAGTTTTCAAGGAAAATCAGTACATCATCAGTATAAAAACTTATCTTGTGTTCTTTTTCTCCAGTTTGGATACCTCTGATATCAACATTTTGTTGTATGGTTGTTGCTAATGGTTCAATAAAGATGGTAAAAAGTGAGGGAGAGAGTGGACAACCCTCCCTAGTACCTCTCTGGAGATTAAAGCTTCGGGAAGTCTGATCATTTGTTCAGACAAATGCAGCTGGACAGCTACCTGTATATAGTATTTTAATCCAGTTTATGAAAGATGAACCAAATCCAAACTTGTAACTGTACCAGTCACTGTTTGGTGACATAACCCCGAGTGGTCAAGAGTGGAAAAGATTTTTTGTCAGTAAAATAGTTCAGATTTCCAAGGCTATAACTTGAAAGTTGCAAGAGATAATGGCTTACTGTCAATTAGAAAGATGCAGAATATGATCCAAAGTTTCATATAGGAATAAATTATAAGACAATATAAGACAGAATAATAAAGAGCGATAGCAAGAACCAAGCAGACCGCCCGTAAATCTACTGGAGGAAAAGCCCCCAGGAAGCAGCTGGCCACCAAGGTTGCTCGGAAAAGCGCTCCGGCCACCGGCGGAGTGAAGAAGCCTCACCGTTACAGGCCCGGTACCGTGGCTCTGAGAGAGATCCGTCGCTACCAGAAATCCACAGAGCTGCTCATCCATAAGCTGCCCTTCCAGCGCCTGGTGAGGGAGATCGCTCAGGACTTCAAGACCAACCTGCGCTTCCAGAGCTCCGCCGTCATGGCTCTGCAGGAGGCCAGCGAGGCCTACCTGGTGGGTCTCTTCGAGGACACCAACCTGTGCACCATCCATGCCAAGAGGGTCACCATCATGCCCAAAGACATCCAGCTGGCCCGCCGCATCCACGGAGAGAGAGCTTAGACTTTCTGCTGCACATCCACCAACCACAATGCTCCGCACTGTGTGTCTATATATATATATATACTGTATATATATATTTATAGTAATATGTACATATGTATACTAGCTGCTCTTGTTTTTTCTTGCCTTCTGATTGTTGCTCTGAGTGTTGCTATCCCTGTGCTGTTGCAATCCTGGAATTTCCCCATTGTGGGACTAATAAAGGCTTATCTTATCTTAAATTAATGCATCTAATTTGCATAATGTCACGGCAGCTATATAAATTACATAATTCAGTCAAAAGTGGACTTTGGACATATTTACACAAAGAATGGTTCGTTTTTTTGACACCGTTTTTTCTACAGGGGCATTTTGTTATCTTATCTTCAAAGTATATGAACCACAAAATCAGTACAATGTAAAGAAACAAAGAAATTTGCCACTTACTATTGGCGAAGGGGGGCTGGCTGGCTGGTGTGGTTGCTGCATTGTCGTCCATCGTGGTCGTTATTTTGCGTTCTGTCAGTTGTTTACGCTCTCTACCACATCTACAAAGTCTTATGATTATCCCACGTAAATTTCGCTTGCATCCCATGGCTATTTTCCGTGTACGAAGCTGTTTATATGATGGTGCATGATGGTGCATGAAGGCCATATTTGCTTTCTGGGCTCAAACAAGAAAAACAGGAAAAGGAAATAAGAATTTCTTCTTCTTGGGTGTATTACATGTCATCCATGAGTCCTCCAACGCGTGCCTGCCACCTTCTGAACTGGCAGATGAGTACAAATCGTCAGTACAGCTGGGGAGTTAAAGGGATGTCAGAGTTGACAGGTGCAGTTGCTGCACTGTACCACTGGGGGCGCATGACCTGTCCATGAAATATGGCCAATTAAAAGGTTAACACCATAAAAAGAAATTTCCATTTAACATGGTCAAAGTCTTTCTCTGCAACCAGGGACAAAATTGTAGTTTCTAAGCTGTTAATCTTGCAGTAGTCTTAAATTAAATAGCCTGCGTGTATTATTAGCCGAGTGCCTACCCCTGGTGTTTGATCTGGGTGTATAATAAATGGAATTATACTTTCCAGTCTTTTGGTGAGAGCTTTGCAAATTATTTTAAGATAGACATTCATAAGTGAGATGGGATGGTAGCTGGATGGAAGCGTATGTTCTTTTCCAGGTTTAAGGAGCAGGATAATAATAGCCAAATTCATATTTGGAGGGATTATATTATCTTCTTTAATTTGGTTCACCATTTTAAAGAAAATAGGTGCCATCACAGGCCAGAATTCTTTATAAAATTCTACTGGAAAACCATTTGGTCCCGGGGCTTTGTTGTTTGGGATGTGCTTAAGTGCTTCCTGGAGTTCAGACACCAGAAGAGGTGCATCCAGAGCTGGAATCTGTTCATTATTTAATCGTGAAAAGTTAATATCATCCAAAAAATTATTTATCTGTGTGTCAGATGGGTTAATTTGAGATGAGTAGAGGTTTTCCTAAAACTTTCTGAAGGAGTTATTTATTTCTTCAGGCTCATGGGTAATATTTCCAGTCATATCCTTAATAGCGTGGATAGTTGTTTTTGCTTTATTCAATTTAAGCTGGTTCGCAAGATATCGCCCCGATTTATTACTGTGTTCAAACTTCTCAAGACACAGTCTTTGTACTAAAAACTGTGCTCTTTTGTTTGTAATTTCTTTTAATTCCAGCTTTAATTTTCTCAGATCGTTAAGTATCTCCTCCTGTGGAGAAACAGCATAGGTTGTCTCCAGTGATTTAATTTTCTGCTGTAACTCCAGTACCAGTGCTTTTTCTTTTTTATTCTTATATGAACAGTAAGAGACTATTTTACCTCGCATGACCACATTTGCTGCTTCCCAAAGAACACATGGGGATATTTCTGGCACATCATTATATTCCAGATATGATTCCCACTCTTTATTAAAGTAGTTAATAAAGTCTTTGTCTTTTAGTAGTGATATATTAAATTTCCAGCTCCTAGTTTCCCTTGTAGCTTTCCTATTTACTAGTGTAAGAGATAGTGGATGGTGATCGCTAATAGCTTGATTTGAACATATTTCAGTGTCTGTGATGTCCCTCACAATACAGTTACTGGCTAAAAAGAAATCTAGACATAAATGTGATCTATGAACTGATGAAAAAAAGCGTATTCCCGATGAGTTGGGTGAAGAGAATGCCATTCATCGCAAAGACCAAAATCACTCATGTATTGTTTAGGAGTGTCAGTAGCCTGCCTTTTTCGGTAATTCCCCGATACACTGAGCCTGTCAATTGCAGGGCTTAATACCAGGTTGAAGTCTCCTCCTATTATGAGTGTAGTGTTCAAGCGCTCAGAAAGAGAAGTGAAAAAAGTGTGAAAATAGAATGGGTCTGTTGGAATCTCCTCGTGGACTTTTACGCAGCACACGGAGGAAGGAATTAAAACCCACATGCAGGAGATAGTTGTGCATATTTTTTTTTTTTATTTAAGTTTTTGTAAAGGGTATACAGGTCATTACAGCACTGCATTGTTTACATTTTCATCACATGTTCCCTTATTTTTTGCTATTTGACAACATTGGTAGGATAGTTATTACAACAACCCCCCCCCCTTTTTTTTTTAAAGTGAAAGAAAAAGTGAAGTTAAGGAGAATTAAATAAAAAACAAACAAACAAACGAATAAACAAACAGAACAGCAAAAAACAAACAAACAGAAAATTAAGTAGTTAAAAGTAAAAGAGCAACTGAGTAGCGTTGGAACAAAGAGCGGGACCATTATTGAAATGGTATTTGTCAAAGATTAGTTCTAATGGAAGACACATATGCGATCCAGGGTTGCCAAAAGATTATGAACCCATCCATGTCCTGTCTCAGTGCGAATGTCAACTTTTCCATCGAGTAAATGTCTTGAATCACGTTAATCCAATCTTCAGGTGTAGGACAGTCCTTCAGCATCCATTTTTTAGTTAGGGCTTTTTTACTTGCCAATATTAAAACATTGAATAAGTATTTATCTCCTCGTCTTTCCAGTGAGTCCGGTAATAAACCCAAATACAAAGTTACAAAAGAAAAGGGAACTGTTATTTTGAATATTTTCCCCAATATTGTCTGTACGTTGGACCAATATTGGTGGATAACTGGGCATGACCAAAACACATGAAAATGATTTGCAGTCTTTTCACCACACAAGCGCCAACAGTTCAACCCCTTATGGGTAAATTTGTTTTGTGCAGGTGTTCTGAAAAATCTTACCAAGTTTTTCCATCCAAATTCTCTCCACTGCAGGGATGAGGTACTTTTCCATTGCTGTTTATTTAGCTTTTCCCATATTTCCAATTGTAAAGTGAAATTCCCCTCTTTTTCCCATCTTTCTTTTATATATGATGTGTTGTCTCCTTTTAAGTCTTGAAGACCTTGGTATATTTTAGAAATGTATCTGATCCCTGGGATCCCTTTATATGCCATTAAGAAGACCTTCAGAACACCTGACTGGGCCCTTTCCAAATCCTCCTTTTTAAGTATATTGTTTATGTGGTGTCTAAGCTGAAAGAACCTGTAAAGATCTTGATTTATTAGACCTTGTTTTTTCAAATCTTCAAAACTTCTTAAAGTTTGCCCCTTAAAAAAATCGTAATATTTTATCAGCCCTTTCTCTTTCCACTCTTTAAATCTAGTGTCTGTTTTATTGGGGGTAAAGTCTTGATCATAGGCGATCCATTGCAGAAGTCGATAGGGCTCTTTAGCTTGATTCTCTCTGACTATCTTAAACCAAATTTTTAGCGGGGTCTCTATCCACGGGTTAGTGTTATTCAGGAGTTTAGTTAAGGCATTGTTCCCTATTATCGCCTGTAGGGGGATGTCACTTGTTATTTGGCATTCCATCTCCTTCCATTGTGCAGTGTAGACTGGGTTACATATCTCTACTAAAGTTTTAATTTGTGCAGCTATAAAATAGTCCCTGATATTTGGCAGTGCGAGCCCACCTTTGTCTTTGTTTAGCTGTAGGGTTCTATATCTGATTCTAGGTCTCTTACCCTGCCATATGAATCTTGAGATCCTTCTGTCCAGTTCCTGCCATGTTTTTTTGGGAGGTTCTACCGGTATTGTTTGGAAAAGGTATAGAAGACGTGGAAGTATATTCATTTTGACTGCTTCAATTCTTTGTGCGGTACCTAAGAATGGTATCATATTCCATCTTGCTAGATCAGATTTTATTTTTGTCACCAGTGGATCATAGTTTAGTGTTATAATTTTGTCAAGTTGTTTCGGGATATTGACCCCCAGATATTTCATAGATTCCAACTCCCAGTTAGTTTTGAGTTCATTTAGTGAAAAATGATTTGGGTCATAGTTGAATGTTAAAACTTGGGTTTTATGCATGTTTAATTTGTACCCTGATAAATCTCCATAGTCTGAAAAAACTGAGATTAGTTCTGGTAGAGAAGTGTCTGGCTGCCCTAGGTATATTAAAATGTCATCAGCAAAGAGTGCTATTTTATGTTCTTTCTGACCAAGTGTAATACCTTGAATTTCTTGATTTTGTCTTATCCATTGGCTCAGAGGTTCTATGAAGATTGCAAAGAGCAGTGGAGACAGGGGGCAGCCTTGACGACATCCTCTTTCCAGCTCAAAAGATGATGATAAATTACCGTTAATCCTTATTTTAGCTGTTGGTTTTTTATATAATGCCTCTAAACTGTCATCTCTGCTGGAGTCCGAGTTCCACCCTATGCAGGACATACTGGATGCACTGAGGAGCTCATTTAGCAGCAGACTACATCATCCCAGGTGCACAACCGAGAGGTTTCGCAGGTCCTTCCTACCAACGGCTGTCAGACTGTACAACCTAAGCAGGACTGCTCGCAGAGATAGCAAAAAGACGTAACAAACTAATAGTTTTTTGAATGCAAAAGATGCAATAGACTTACACAATGGTCCCCTCCGGCATACAACTAGGAACATACCGGTCGCTATGGAGGGTGAGAATATGTATGGGCACATAATCATACCATGTAGGATAACTAAGTAGACGGTTATGCTGTTTCATCCCATCTAGCAACAATGCTCTGCACTGTGTGTGTTTATATATTTACATATTTATTCCATCTAGCTACAATGCTCAGCACTGGGTGTGTTTATATTTATATATCTATATATTTATTCCATCTAGCTACAATGCTCCGCACTGTGTTTTTATATATCTACATATTATTCCATCTAGCTACATTGCTCCGCACTGTGTGTGTTTATATACTTGCATATTTATTCCACCTAGCTGCAATGCTCTGTACTGTGGGTGTTTATATATTTACATATTTATTCCATCTAGCTACAATGCTCTGCACTGTGTGTTCATATATTCATATATTTATTCCACCCAGCTACAATGCTCTGCACTGTGTGTCTGTGTGTGTGTGTATATATATATTTTATAGTAATATGTACATATGTATATTAGCTGCTCTTGCTTGCTTGTATTTTTTCTTGCCTTCTGATTGTTGCTCTGAGTGTTGCTATCCCTGTGCTGTTGCAATCCTGGAATTTCCCCATTGTGGGACTAATAAGATAAGATAAGATAAGATAAGATAAGATAAGCCTTTATTAGTCCCACAACGAGGAAATTCCAGGATTGCAACAGCACAGGGATAGCAACACTCAGAGCAACAATCAGAAGGCAAGAAAAAAAACAAGCAAGCAAGAGCAGCTAATATACATATGTACATATTACTATAAAATATACTGTATATATACACACACACACACACAGACAGACAGTGCAGAGCATTGTAGCTGGATGGAATAAATATATGAATATATGAACACACAGTGCAGAGCATTGTAGCTAGATGGAATAAATATGTAAATATATAAACACCCACAGTACGGAGCATTGCAGCTAGGTGGAATAAATATGCAAGTATATAAACACACACAGTGCGGAGCAATGTAGCTAGATGGAATAATATGTAGATATATAAAAACACAGTGCGGAGCATTGTAGCTAGATGGAATAAATATATATATATATATATATAAATATAAACACACCCAGTGCTGAGCATTGTAGCTAGATGGAATAAATATGTAAATATATAAACACACACAGTGCAGAGCATTGTTGCTAGATGGGATGAAACAGCATAACCGTCTACTTAGTTATCCTACATGGTATGATTATGTGCCCATACATATTCTCACCCTCCATAGTGACCGGTATGTTCCTAGTTGTATGCCGGAGAGGACCATTGTGTAAGTCTATTGCATCTTTTGCATTCAAAAAAACTATTAGTTTGTTACGTCTTTTTGCTATCTCTGCGAGCAGCCCTGCTTAGGTTGTACAGTCTGACAGCTGTTGGTAGGAAGGACCTACGAAACCTCTCGGTTGTGCACCTGGGATGATGTAGTCTGCTGCTAAATGAGCTCCTCAGTGCATCCAGTATGTCCTGCATAGGGTGGAACTCGGACTCCAGCAGAGATGACAGTTTAGCCACCGTCCTTCTCTCTCCTATCTCCTCCATCGGATCAAGGCGCTGCCCCAGGACAGAGCTAGCTTTCTTAATCAGTTTGTTCAGTCTCTTCCTATCGGCTGCAGTAATGCCACTGCCCCAGCAGACCACTCCAAAAGTGATGGCTGATGCCACCACCGTGTCATAGAATGACTTCAGCAGCGCCCCTTGTACACCAAAAGACCTGAGTCTCCTCAGCAGGAACAGCCTGCGCTGTCCCTTCTTGTAGAGTGCGTCAGTATTGTGTGACCAGTCTAGTTTATTGTTCAGATGAATACCCAGGTACTTATAGGATGTCACCATCTCGATGTCTGTTCCCTGTATATTTACTGGTGCTGTTAGGGGCTGCCCATGCCTGCGGCAGTCCACCACCAGCTCCTTAGTTTTCCTCACGTTGATCTGGAGGCAGTTCCGATGGCACCAGTCCACAAAGTCCTGGATAAGCCCTCTGTACTCAGCTTCATCTCCGTTGGAGATGAGACCAACGATCGCAGAGTCATCAGAGAACTTCTGTAGATGGCAATGTGTTGTGTTGTGTGAGAAGTCCGCAGTATAAAGAGTGAACAGGAAGGGAGCCAGCACCGTTCCCTGGGGGGCCCCCGTGCTACTGATGATCGTGTCGGAAACACAGTCCTGGGTTCTCACAAACTGAGGCCGGTTCGTGAGGTAGTCCAGGATCCATGATGACAGGTGCTGGTCCACCCCTGCGCGCAGCAGCTTGTCCTTCAGGATCATCGGTTGGATGGTGTTGAAAGCACTGGAGAAGTCAAAGAACATGATCCTCACCATATTCCCGGGCTTCTCCAGGTGGGACAGAGAACGGTGAAGGAGGAAGATCACCGCATCCTCCACCCCAATGCCATGCTGGTAGGTGAACTGGAGTGGATCCATCGCTGGTTCCACCAGGGGGCGGAGATGAGCAAGGAGCAGTCTCTCCAGGGTCTTCATCAAGTGGGACGTCAAGGCCACCAGTCTGTAGCTGTTCAGGTCTTTGGGGTGGGAAGTTTTTGGTACAGGTACCACACAAGATGTTTTCCACAGCTGTGGTACCCTCCCCAGTTTCAGGCTCATGTTGAAGATATACGTCACAATCCCACACAGCTGGTCTGCACAGGACTTGAGGAGCTTTGCGCTGATGCCGTCCGGTCCCGACACCTTCCTCGCCTTGATCTTCCTCAGCTCCGTCCTCACCTGGGTCTTGGTCAGGGTCAGGATGGGGGGCTGTGTGTTGGGAGTGGGGGGGATGTCGGTGGAGTGGGGAGTGGGCAGCAGGACTTGATTTCTTAGAGGCAGCAGTGGTTGTTGTGCAGACAGGGGGGAGGGCGGTTGGTCAAATCTATTGAAAAACAGATTCAGGTTGTTCGCCCACTCCCTGCCCCCCCGTGGCCTGGGGGGAGGTATTCTGGAGCCCCGAGATGGTTTTGAGGTTTCTCCAGACCCCGCTGATGTTGCTCTGTTGCAGCTTGTCCTCCATCTTCTTCCTGAAGCTGTCCTTGCCTTCTCTGATCTTTCTCCTCAGCTCCCTCTGTACGGACTTCAGCATCTCCCTGTTCCCCGACCTGAAGATCCTCTTCTTCTCTCTCAGAAGTGTTTTTATCTCAGGGTTGATCCAGGGTTTGTTGTTTGAGTGACGCCGTATGGTCTTGGTGGGAACGGATTTGTCCACACAGAAGCTGAGGTAGCCCGTGAAGGTGTGAATGAGGCCATCGATGTCCTCACCATGTGGATCGCAGAGCTGCTTCCAGGCAGTGGCTTCAAAACAGTCCTTTAGAGTGTCCATTGTCTCCTCAGACCATAACTCCACAGTGTGCATGGCCGGAGGTTGTCTGTGCACTAGGGGTTTGTACACCGGTCGGAGATGAACCAAGTTGTGATCCGATCTCCCAAGTGGGGGGAGTTGTGATGAGGTGTACGCCTCCTTAGTGTTTGCGTAGAACAAATCCAGTGTTTTATTGTCTCTAGTGTGGCATGTGACATACTGGGTGAAAGTGGGCAGAATGGGAGACAGTGAAACGTGGTTGAAATCGCCTGAGATGAGGAGAAGAGCATCTGGGTGTTCTGTCTGCAGCCTGCTGGTTACTGAATGGATGACGTCACGCGCTGTCCCAGCGTTCGCCGTCGGATTTGCATAAACAACAATGCAGATCACGTGTGAGTGTTCTCTCGGGAGATATGTAGGCCTCATGCTAACAGCTAGCAACTCAATGTCTTTGCTGCAGTGTCGTTGTTTAACAGTGATATGTCCCGGTCTGCACCAGTTGTTGTTAACATACATTATCACTCCACCGCCCCTCGCTTTGCCACTCTCTGGTGTTCGGTCAGCTCGTATCATGTGAAAACCCTCCAGCTCAATGTTAGCATCTGCTGCTAGTTCAGTTAGCCACGTCTCAGTAAACAAAAGGAGAGAGCACTCCCGGTAAGTGCTATCATAACGGGAGATAGCCGCTAGCTCATCTAACTTTCCCAGTATCGACCGTACATTTCCCATGACAACAGATGGAAGGGAGGGTCTGTACCTTATATTTTTTGTCCTCCGCCTTACTCCAGCCCGGCAGCCGCGACGCTTTCGCCTCAATTCTCTCGGTATGTCGAGTTTTTCCAGTGGGACCGGGTGGCGGTTAAATGCTAGCAGCTCTTCCCTGTTGTATCGTATCCTGCTATAAACAGTGGCTCCGTCCACCGGCTCAGGAGACATTTGGGACGATCTGTGTGTCCGTGATATAAGTGGGGTGAAAAAAAAGTGATCAAAAGAGAGAGGAAGGGAAAAAAAACTCGGAATCGAGCCGCTGTTGCAAAAGGCAGCCTACTGGTGTGGCGCCGAGAGGAGAATGAATAAAGGCTTATCTTATCTTATCTTATCTTATAGTTCTAATGAAGTTCTTATGAAAATTGAAACTGGATAAGATTTTATAGAGGAAAGACCAGTCAACCGAATCGAATGCTTTTTCAGCATCTAATCCCAATATGACTGCATTTAAGTTATATTTTTTTTATATGATGAATTATGTGTAAAGTGCGTTGAATGTTGTCTTGTGTCTGTCTTTGTCTTATAAAACCTGTTTGGTCTAAGTGAATTAAGTCTGTCAGTATGTTTTCTAACCTTTTGGCAAGGATAGTGGTAAAAAGCTTATAGTCCTGATTTAATACACTGATTGGTCTGTAGTTGGAGCATTCTAGTTTATCCTTTTCAGGTTTAGGTATGACTGCAATGACCCCTTCTCTCCAGGAGGGGGGGATTTCCCCTGTGTGGAGGACGTAGTTAAATGTTTTCAGGAGGAGAGGAGATAGTTGCTGTTTAAAGGTTTTGTACCATTCTGCTGTATAGCCATCTGCTCCTGGGGATTTGTTAGCTTTAAGTTTCATAATTGCTTTTTCCAATTCTTTAGGTTGTATTTCTGACAGTAGGGTTTTATTTTGTGATTCCGTAAGTTGGGGAAGGTTTAATGTGTTTAGGAATGTCTCGGATGCGTTTTTATGTTTTTTGTGGGAGTATAAGTTCTTGTAGTAATTCTCGAAGCTTTTAAGAATATCCTGAATTCTGAATTTTATTTCCTTTGATACTGGGTCTCTGATTTTGTAGATTGCTCTTTCCGTTTGTTGTTTCCTCAATTTATAGGCTATAAATTTTGCCAATTTACTGCCTGCTTCATAGTGTTTTTGTTTCAGAAATGTAAGTTTCTTCTGGATTTCTATTGTGTAGATCTCATTTATTTGATTTTTAATTTCTTTGATCTTGAGCGAGCCATTAGAATGAGTGTTATCTTTGTGTTCTTTTTCTAGGTTGTTGAGCTCTGACTCTAGTGTGATTAGTTTTTCTTGTCTCAGTTTCTTTTGGGTTGCCAGTTTTGCAATAATTTTTCCCCTTATTACAGCTTTGCACGCATCCCACAGTATTAAAGGGGATACTTCTCCATTATCGTTTTCTTCCAAATATCTGAGAATATCTGATTCCAATTCATCTTTCAGTGGCCCTTTGAGGACACTTGAATTCAACCTCCAGGAAAATGTATTATTTGTGTATTTTTGGATGTTTAAATCCATATAGATCGGACTGTGGTCGGAGAGATCCATCAGTCCTATTTTACATGTTTTTAAGATAAGATAAGATAAGATAAGATAAGCCTTTATTAGTCCCACAATGGGGAAATTCCAGGATTGCAACAGCACAGGGATAGCAACACTCAGAGCAACAATCAGAAGGCAAGAAAAAACAACATCTAGCAAACATATGTCCATATTACTATAAATGTATATATATAGACACACAGTGCAGAGCATTATGGCTGGTGGATGTGCAGCAGAAAGTCTAAGCTCTCTCTCCGCGGATGCAGCGGGCCAGCTGGAAGTCTTTGGGCATGATGGTGACCCCCTTAGCGAAGAAGAGACCACCAGGTGGGTCTCGCTGGTCTCCTGCAGAGCCATGACGGCGAAACTCAGGAAACGCAGGACGGTCTTGAAGTCCTGAGCGATCTCCCTCACCAGGCGCTGGACGGGCAGCTTACGGATGAGCAGCTCCGTGGATTTCTGGTAGCGACGGATCTCTCTCAGAGCCACGGACCTGTGACGGCGAGGCCTCTTCACTCTGCCGGTGGCCAGAGCGCCTCTCCGAGCAGCCCTGTGGCTAGCTGTCTCCTGGGGGGCTTCTTCCTCCAGTAGATTTTACGGGCGGTCTGCTTGGTTCTTGCCATCGCTCTTTATTATTCTGTCTTATATTTCTTTCACGCCGCCTAAACTCCAGCCCGGCACCCGCTTCGTTTTCGCTACAGCTCCCGGTATGTCGAGTTTCCCATTAGCACCGGGCGGCGGCCAAGTGCTAGCTAGCACTAGCTCCTCCCCGCTGTAACGTCTCCCGCTGCAAACCGTGGCTCCGTCCGCCGACCCGGGAGACCCCCGGGGCGATCCGTGATATATATACAGAGTGAAAGGTGTAGAAAGAAGAAGGAAGATAAAAAAAAAAGGCTGTTGCAACAGGCAGCCGACTCGTGTGGCGCCACCGGTCCGGCAGAGCCGGAACCGGAAATTTACCGGAAATTTACTCTTCCAATGTCTCTATTAAACATAAAAAAGTAATCAATCCTTGAGTAAGATGAATGTGGCGTTGAATAAAAAGTATAATCTTTTACATTGGGGTTGAATTCCCTCCATACGTCACAGATTCCCATTTCTTTTAGTAGCATCCGAGTATTCCTATTTTGGGTGTTATTTTGATGTGAAGAATTACCTGTTGCATCCCAGTATGGATTCAGTCTTAGATTGAAGTCTCCACCACATATCACTAAACCTTGGGCTTTAGTTATCATTAGGTCGAATACATTTTTATAAAATTTCCATTTAGCCCCTGGTGGTGCATATACATTCAGCAGGGTGATATCTTCTCCCTCTAGCCGCCCAGTTACCAAACTGTACCTCCCTTCTTTATCTTTGTGTTCTGATTTTTTTTCAAATGTAATTTTGGTTGATATCAATGTCGCTACTCCCCTCCTCCTCCCTGATTTATATGAAGATGAAGAGATCATTTTAAACCCTTGTCTACTGAGTTTAGTGTGTTCCACGTCTGTTAGGTGGGTTTCTTGTAAAAATACTATTTCTGCTTTGTCTTTTTTCATTTTGCGTAGAATCTTGGATCTTTTAACTGGATTCAGGATCCCTTTTACATTATATGAGGCTATTTTGGTTACACCCTGTTTCTCCATTGTATTTTCTTATTTAGTATAACAGTGTGGTGGCCCTCTTTTTTGCTACTCAGAAACTGAAAGAACATTAAGAACATAAAAAACATTAAGTACATAATGAACAGAAACTTTAAAACAAAAAACTGTCAAAAAAACTTCCTGAGCTGGGGTCTCTTTAAAGACCCTGTAAGAGCCCTGATGGAGTATGGGCTCTGAGGGAAATTCCTCAAACTCTTTTACGTGTTGAGGGCCCTCTCTTACCCCTGTAAGTTGTCCCATGTTTTTAACGTGAATTTCAGATCCCAATCCTAATTTGTAATGATTTTTTTTTTTTTTTTTTTTTTATGCCTATACTCTATGAGCTTGTGTGCACCCTCCCACCCCCATCACAGCAAACATTCACTCTAATACAGTATTTGTTAGTGTGGGGAGAACATGTGGGTCATTGTTACATTTCTATTTTAACATGATTTTTTTTTTTCCCCTTTAAATTAAGAAGACATTTGTTTCTAATGCTAAAACTGCTCCATGAAAGGTTTTACCACATGCCGATTCTGCATCTTCTTTAATGTTTGTTACCTTGTAGGAGGGGGGATGGAAGTGCAGAGTGACTGTAGAGAGAAAGAAAAAAAAACAAAACAAAAAGGTCGCTATTCCTTTCTGGAACTGGAAAGCTTATCTTTGTAGCTCTGGGGCTGGGTGTTCCCGCTGCTGGCCCGTGGATTTTGAAGGTCTCTGAGTGGACCACGTTTGAGCTCTGATTTTCTCGTTCAGATCCGCTGCGGGTTTAAACACCGTTACCGGGAGTCCTCTTCTTGCCATGTCAGTTGTTGCTTCTTCCGCTGAATTGTAGAGACATGACTCTTCCCCGTAAAAGACCCTTAGCTTCGCCGGAAATGGCGTCTGAAAGCGTAGATTCTTTTCCCGTAAAACCTTTTTGGCGTCGTTATATTCCCGTCGCTTTTTAAGAACTTCAGGGGCGTAATCGTGTTCCACGAAGACTTTTCTTTCTTGATGCATAAATCCTTTCTTCTGCCAAGCCCGTCTTACAACTTCTTGTTTTATTTTGAAGTCGGAGAATCTTACCAACACTGAACGTGGGGGCGCTTCCGGGGCTGGCTTTGCGGCTAATGTGCGATGTGCCTTTTCTATCTTCAAATCGGTGGATTGTGGAATATCCAACTTCTCTCTCAATAAGGATTCCACGCATTCTGCCACTGTGTTGAAACCATCTTCAGCTCCTTCTTTCAGACCGTGAATTCTGATGTTATCTCGTCTCTGTCTTCCTTCTTGGTCGGCTAGCTTAGCCTCCAGCCTTGACTGTTTTCTGTGTAAATCCAGTACAGAATCTTCAAGCACTTTTATTCTGTCTTCAGCTTCCAAGATTCGGTTTTCGGCCTGGTCCATTCTGCTGTTCGCCTTTTTTAGATCCTCTCTGAATTCAAGAAATTCGGCCCGAAATCGTCGTAATTCATCAAATAGCGATTTCAAGCTAATCCTTTTGTTAGCTAGGCCCAGGCACTCGTCTTCTGAACGGAGGTCTTCTGGTTCCGATTCCGCGGCTGCTGTGCGTCCTGATCTGGGGAATGTCAGTTTCCTCTGCTTTTGGTTAGGCATGGTGTTATTGTCTTTTGAATTTTAATCTTCCAAAAATCCGTTAGGTCTGATTTTGAGGAGGTTTTCCTTGGATTGAGTCTGGGAGTTTCACCATTAGGTTGCTATCACCATGGCGTCCAGACCGGAAGTAGTTGTGCATATTTTAATGACAGGATGTGATTCAACAGTACAAAATAACAGGTGAGTAGTTCGGGATACACAGGGAAGTCCTTTAGGACGCTCTACAGAACAGGTGAGTAAAACTCAGGGAAAATGTTCTGTGGCAGACAGGATTGCAGAGGCAGAATGGATAAAGTGCCCGGGAAAAGAACCGCCAAACAGAACTGGACGGCAGGGGCGAAACAGTTTGTACTCACACAGCTGGAGCAGTCCAAGATATTCCGAACAATATCAAAAAAAAAAAAAAACTGTAGGAAAAGATTTACACCACCCAGAGTGATGCGGTACAACAAACAGCAGGCAGGGCATCTAGTCATGAGTAGCGTATAACAAACACTGAGTGGAACAGACACAGTGTAGAACAGTGATCCAGCAGTCTGCTCCCGCAGACACAGGGCTTAAATAATGCCAAACCTAATCAGGGGAGAGATTGCCAGTGTGGGTAATGAGGGAGAGTGAGTAGGAGTGAGTGGCAACACAAAGTGGAAACAGGTGTGTAAATGTCATCAGTGAGCATGGCAGAGAGGATAAATGGGTGTGTGAGTGTATGCGTGCAAGAGAGTGCATGAGTGTGAGAATGAGAGGAAGTGTGTACATGTGTGTGTGCGTGCGTGAGCAGAGGGGCAAACACCATCATGACAAACAGCTGATAAAATTGGCAGGAGAGGGAAGCATGGCTGAGCTGTCAGGAAGCCGAGCGAACCCCAGAGGCTCCCTGAGAGCGCCTGATGGTAAATGGGAAGCAAAAACACACAAAGAGACAAAATAGCCACAGCGTCATAGAACTGGGTTTGAAACCATCAAACCCAAGTTCATGACAGAGCCTCCCCGTCAAGGGGTGGATACCAGACACCCCTGGAACATCAGAAAGAAAAAGAGAATCCCCCCTCCCCCGAAGGGACAAACAAACAAACCAGGGCGGGTACTGGGGGAAACAGGTTAGGAGGGAACAAGCAAATAATAATGCAGGAACAATACACAAGAAAAAATGAAATGAACCTCCTTCCTCCCTCAAACCTAGAACAATCCTCCCCCCAAACCCAGGAGTCCAAGATTTCAGGGGGCCGACCAGAGTCCCAGGCCCAAGAGGTGATGGCAGGAGGCCAGTCGGGTGGTCTGTCCAGGTCCAACACCTGTCGGACCGCCCGGGAGAGTGGGTCAGGTGTCCAGCCAGGAAAAATGGGCCACCTAACCCCACGACACAGTTTGTCGGGCAGACAACCTGGGTCTTTGAGCCACCAGCTCAGGAACAGCGGCCCGGGAGGCGGTCTCCCCACTGGAATACCCAACTCAGACAGGGGAGACCAGGAAAGGGGAACCCCAGTGTAATAAAACTACAGCAAAAAGGGAGCCCCCTGTTTCCCATGGCCTTGTGCTGGGGGACAGTTGCACCCACGGTGGTCACAGTCCGGGACATAGTAGCACCTGTGGAGGCTCCAGAATGGAGCTTCGCAGCACCCGCGGTGAACTCTGGCTGGAGCTATGCTGCACCCGCGGTGGACTCCGGCTGGAGCTATGCTGCACCCACGGTGGGCCCCGGCTGGACCAGCACTGCCTTGATGGTGGGCCAGCTGACCCGCATGAGCACCCGAGCCAGGAGACGATCAATCAGCGGTACTGCCTCCAGATCAATGCGAGGAAAACTAAGGAGCTGGTGGTGGACTGCCGCAGGCAAGGACAACCCCTCACAGCACCAGTAAACATACAGGGAACAGACATCGAGATGGTGACATCCTACAAGTACCTGGGTGTTCATCTGAACAATAAACTAGACTGGTCACACAATACTGACGCACTCTACAAGAAGGGACAGTGCAGGCTGTTCCTACTGAGGAGACTCAGGTCTTTTGGTGTACAAGGGGCGCTGCTGAAGTCATTCTACGACATGGTGGTGGCATCAGCCATCACTTTTGGAGTGGTCTGCTGGGGCAGTGGCATTACAGCAGCCGATAGGAAGAGACTGAACAAACTGATCAAGAAATCTAGTTCTGTCCTGGGGCAGCGCCCTGACCCAGTGGAGGAGATAGGAGAGAGAAGGATGGTGGCTAAACTGTCATCTCTGCTGGAGTCCGAGTCCCACCCTATGCAGGACATACTGAACGCAATGAGGAGTTCATTTAGCAGCAGACTACATCATCCTAGGTGCACAACTGAGAGGTTTCGCAGGTCCTTCCTACCTACGGCAGTCAGACTGTATAACCTAAGCAGGGCTGCTCGCAGAGATAGCAAAAAAACGTGATGACCTAATAGTACTGAAATCAAAAGACGCAATAGACTTACACAATGGTCCCCTCCAGTATATACAACTAGGACAGTATCGGCCACTACGGAGGGTGACAATATGTATGGGTACATATTCATACTATGTAGGATAACTAAGTAGACGGTTATGCTGTTTATTCCATCTCGCTACAATGCTCCGCACTTTGTATATATATTTATATATTGATGTGTATGTATGTATATCCACTGCTCTTATTTATATCTTCCGTAGCTTCTTAATTATTGCTTTGAGTGTTGTTATCCCTGTGCTGTTGCAATCCTGGAATTTCCCCATTGTGGGACTAATAAAGGCTTATTTTATCTTATCTTATCTTATCTTATCTTATCTTATCTTATCTTATCTTATCTTACTTTGTGCTGAAGCTGTGTACCCACGAAGATCTCCAGCGGCGAGCCTGGGTTCCCAGACACATCCAGCGGAGTTGGATTCTCTCCAGCAACCCTGGAAGAAGACTCAGACAAAGAGCAAAGAGAAGAGTGGCCAGGGTGGCCAGCAGCGGTGGAGCCCGGCGACGTGAGCTCAGGTGCAGCGGGCAGCTACACCTGGCCCTCCTCACCAAGAGCAAGGCAAGAATGCTCGAGAACAGAGAGGAGAAAAACAAAAGAGAGCACTCGCCTGAGCTCGAGCTCCACTGCCGTCCAGGACTCTGACGATCCGGATGATGTATTCTCGGGCTCAGCCACTGGAGGTTCAATTTGGGTGAAGACACTGCTGTGGCAGCCTCTGCAACAGGTGTGATGGTCATAGCAGTCCTGGTACCCCCATGTGAAGGTACCTCATCAAGCATGGCGACTGAGGGCTGCCTCACCGCTGGCCCCGGAACAGGATCCACCAGGGCCTCCGGCTCCTCCATCGTCCAACGGTTCAGTCCTGAGTCCGGTGGATGCTCAGAGGGAAAGGGAGGAGGGACAGAGATGATAGGGACAAAGTCAATAGCTGCAACTGGAGGGGAGGACCCAGTGGACTGCAGAAACTGGGCCTCCCCCTCGGGAGACAGACAGAGTTTATCATAGTTAAAGTGAATGGAATGAAAAAACACTTGCCTGCCCTCCCAGTCACTGATGTTAACAGCTGCAGGAGGTAGGCAGTCATCTCTCTCCGTGCCCATGGCTGATGCAGGCCCTCTAGAGGAGTATGGAGGATCCATTCCTGTGGCAATGGAGGTGGGCATAGCCGGAGGAGGCCGGGAGGATTTCTCAACAGCGGGAACAGTCTGACCAGACAAAGGGGAAGTGGCTGTCGAAGAGGCGGGCCTCCTCCAGTGCTTAGATGCAGGATGACTCCGATTCTGGTGAGCTTGAGACACACGGGCTGACGCTGGTGAAGCAGGAGAGGAATTGGCTGCAGGCTGTGGAGCACGTCCTCGCCTGGGCTGCGTGAGGAATGCCGCTGTCCTCAAACCAGGGACAGCCTGCTGGAGTGCGCAGACTAAGGAAATCAGCTCTGCGTATTGTGGGTAATTCCAGAGTCCATGATGCACCTCCAGAATACCCACTGCTGCATCCAGGCAACTCCACTTTGCCTTTGGGCCGTGGGCCTCGAAGGTTTCGTCCACAAAATCCTGGATGTCAGCCGCCACCCACTGCTCTGCCACTGTAGGACGCTCCGCCGCTCGTCAACTTCGACCTGTGTGGGCATGGCACGCTGAAGACGTCTTGTTCCAGAACCAGATAGGGAAAAAATAAGCACACCAAAATGAAAGGAAAAATTACGCACAACTATTCTGCTGGGTTTTAGGCTGTCCAGATCATTCTATTTTGATCTCCTTGTGCGCTTTTAAGCAGCACACAGAGGAAGGATTTAAACCCCACATGCAGGAGATAGTTGTACATATTTTAATGACAGTATGTGATTCAACAGTACAAAATAACAGGTGAGTAGTTTGGAATACACAGGGAAGTCCTCCAGGACGCTCTACAGAACAGGTGAGTAAAACACAGGGAAAATGTTCCATGGCAGATGGGACTGCAGAGGAGAAATGGATAAGATGCCCGGGAAAAGAACTGCCAGACAGAACTAGACGGCAGGGGCAAAACAGTTTGTACTCACACAGCTGGAGCAGTCTGAGATAGTCCAAGCAATATCCAAATACCAAACTGTAGGAAAAGATCAACGCCACCCAGTGTGATGCAGTACCACGAACAGCAGGCAGGGCATCTAGTCATGAGTAGTGGATAATAATAATAATAATAATAATAATAATAATAATACATCAGTCTTATATAGCGCTTTTCTAAATACTCAAAGACGCTTTACAAAGCAGCATAGGGAGAAACATACAGAGAACGGGTAAACAGACAAGGTAGGTACACATAGGTAGAAGAGGCAGTCAGTTTTCGTAGGTAGATTTGAAGAGATGGGTTTTGAGTTGACTTTTGAAGGAAGCAAGTGTGTTGGCGGACCGGATGTGAAGGGGCAAGGAATTCCAGAGGGTTGGTGCGGCGATGGCGAATCATCTATCACCCAGGGTGCGGAGTTTTGTCTTGGTGATGGGGGTGAGAAGGTGAGTGTCAGCAGAGCGGAGGAGGCGAGTGGGGGAATGACGAGACAGAAGGTCAGTTAGGTATGAGGGGGCGAGGTTATGAAGAGCTTTATAGGTGATGAGGAGGATCTTGAAGTTGATGTGCTGTTGAATGGGGAGCCAGTGGAGTTGACAGAGGAGACGAGTGATGTGGTCTCTGGAGCGGGAGTGAGTAAGTAGGCGGGCGGCTGAGTTTTGGACATACTGTAGTTTTTGGAGGATGGTGAAAGGAAGTCCATACAGAATGCTGTTACAGTAATCAAGTCTGGAGGTGATGAAGGCGTGGATGAGTATTTCAGCAGCAGAGGGGGAGAGGGTGGGACGGAGGCGTGCAATATTACGAAGATGAAAAAATGATGTTTTGGTGATATGGTTGATGTGAGATTTGAAGGAGAGGGTGGGGTCCATGATAATGCCGAGGTTTCTGGCCAGGGGGGAGGGGGTGACTGAGTGACCATCGATTTGGAATGAAAAGTTCTGGGAAGAGGAGAAAAGAGATTTTGGTCCAAAAATGATGATTTCATCCCCCAGAGAATGGGGATACAGTTTCTTGTGGTGAAGTGGTAATTAAACTTGCGGCGTGAACTTCGGTGGATGTATCAGGGCCGGAGGAGAAGTTTGGAGCTTTTTAGTGAGGCAATGAGTTCCAAGGAGGGAGAGGTTTGGTGTTTTAGCCAGAGGAGTTGCGCGGATGTGTAGCGTAGCACCATAACTGGAGCTATGCCGGTGCCGGAGGTGGGTGATGGAGGTCCGAGTTTGCTGCAGGCGTTAAAACCACTGAGTCGGCAGAGTTGCAGGATGGAGTGACAGAACGTGTCGACCATGGAAGGACGCTTCCCAGCCTCTCTGATTTCTAGCCGAGCAGCGCTAGCACCAGGCAGCAGCCAGCTAGCCGTTGACCCGCCAGCTTGTAGCGAGACACCCGGTAGCGAGCTAGCTGATGGCCCAGCGATGTTAGCAGGGAGTCCCAGACAGATGACAGCCAAAGCACGGACAGGCGGACAGGTAGCAGTTGGCCAGCTGTCAACTGGCTGGCTAACAGCCAGTTTCCCGCTAACCCACTTTCCCGCAGGCCAAGGCCACCAGCAAGTCGCGGGTAGATGTTCCAGAGATGGAGAGTAGAGAGGCAGATAAAGACAATCCAAACCATGACAGGACAACAGAACAGTTTGTGACCAGAGTGGCACTTGAGTCAGCCCAGTGGGTGAAGTTGACAGCCGAGATCGTCTTGCAGGTAAGCGTCCACACCACCAGTAAAATGAACAAAAATAGTAGTATCCAGTTCCAGCAATGTAGGGAAGCAAACAAACAAACAAACAAACAAAAAACACAGAAACTGTAAAGTTTAAAAAAAAATTAAGAATGAGTCACGAATCGGGAAGTGGCGAACAGAGCAGAGCCAGCGTCCTCCCCATGTTTTCTAACAAACACTAAGTGGATAACAAACACTGAGTGGAACAGACACAGTGTAGGACAATTATCCGGCAATCTGCTCCCGCAGACACAGGGCTTAAATAATGCCAAACCTAATCAGGGGAGAGATTGCCGGTGTGGGTAATGAGGGAGAGTGAGTAGGAGTGAGTGGCAACACAAAGTGGAAACAGGTGTGCAAATGTCATCAGTGAGCATGGCAGAGAGGATAAATGGGTGTGTGAGTGTATACGTGCAAGAGAGTGCATGAGTGTGAGAATGAGAGGAAGTGTGTATATGTGTGTGTGCGTGCGTGAGCAGAGGGGTAAACACCATAATGACAAACAGCTGATAAGATTGGCAGGAGAGGGAGGCATGGCTGAGCTGTCAGGGAGCCGAGCGAACCCCAGAAGCTCCCTGAGAGCGCCTGATGGTAAACGGGAAACTAAAACACACAAAGAGACACAATAGCCAGTGTCATAGAACTTGCAATACATAGATCCAAATTTTGAACTGAGATTTTTAGAATTATAAATCTACCTTCCGGATCTGTTATGGTGTTATTCACAACAATTCATTCATTCTGCTGCCTTCAGAGAGAGCAGTCGCATTTTTCCTCCCTCCTCCTATCCTGCCTTCCTGACCTAATCCCAGCTTGCTGCGTCTGAGTGAGTGTCTGTGCCGTCTCACCATCTTGCTGATCTCAACCCAAATGGAAAATACGGAAAATGGATATAAGCTGGGCTTTAAACGCAATTGACACCACCTTTTCAAACAGAAAATTGGGCCCGGGGGAGCCCAAATGTGGAGAGACCCATGGATTGGAACTCATGTGTCTGTGTGATTCGACTGAAGATGTAGAAAACATCTACCTGTTTTGGCTTTACGATCACAGGATTTCTGCCGATTGGGCTTTGGAGTTCTCCTGGTGTATCGAAAATTTAACTGGAAGAGCTAATCAAAATGCGGACCCGGCGGAGCTGCTTCTTCAACAATTCGACCAGATGGGGAGTGCATGAAATAGCGGCAAATGACCAACATGGAATTTACCATCTGCATGCACTGTAGAGAGATGGACTCTACCGGACATGTTCATCTGTGTTTAGAAGGGGAAACATCTGGAGTCGCTTCGTGCTCTCCAGGGAATGATATGAATTTAAAGCCAGTGAATGTGAATGTTACTAACTAACCTGCACTTATATGTTGTTGAATGTTAATTTGAATTGTAAGCACAGAATATGAGAAGAGGGAAATCCTATACTCTGTCTGTGCAGATTCGGCCTTGATCGGCGCCCCTGGATAGCTCACTCCTCCAGAGTTGAGATAAGCGGATGTGTCAGCTGGCTCTGCTAACCCAAACACTGCTGCTGTGCAATAAACAGAACTCTTCAGGGACAGCGTTCATGAACTATAACATCTATCGTTGCCTAGGAGACTATTTGTTGTACTCCAGTAACTGATACACTCAACACTGCACACACACTGACATCATCATCATACTGATATACACACACTGCTCTCCCTCTGCTGTGTGATCTGTCTACTAAATGTCTGCTAAATATGCATTGAGGGTTTTTTGCCTGCAATCAAAATTTCGCTTACTCATTAAGCGTCAATTTGATAAAACATGTTTTTTTCTCTCGCCTACTGTGTCATATCCTTTCTCTTTTCATTTTTTTCTCCTTTCTTCTTTATGACTGGCGCCTAGCGGCTGCCCCGGCCTTGGATGCACTCTGCAGAGCGTGCCCAAATGCCAAGTCACGTTTCGTTACCTTGTATTCATACATGTGTAATGACAATAAAGTTGAATCTCAATCTCATCTCATCTCAACAAAGCGTATTCTTCTGTTTACCAATGTAGCTACCCCCCTTTGTTTAGAATTAAAGCCGACTGAGTACATGTGGGGGAATTCCGGGGAGGTGAGCGCATCTAAAGATGACTTAGAGACATGTGTCTCCTGTAATAAGACAAAGTCTGCCTGTGCAATTTGTTTTCACTTCTGAGAGTTTTAGGCATTAAACTTATATGTGAAAACCGGTGAAAAACTGACCCAGGCACATTTTAGAGATGGTCTGTTGTGTCACATGATTATGGAAGCCTATCAGATGTAACTCACTGCACACTGGCAGCCTCACTCAAGCAGTCACGGACTATGGTGCAGAGCAGAGTGAGATCAGCAGTGTCACAGACAGCACAAGAAGTATGTCAGTAATGCTCCTTGAATCTATGTGGAACATGTGTTTTTAACTTACAGCTACCCTATAATGGCGTATTTGCAGCGTTGGTTCACAGGAAAAACCCATACAGAGCTCAGCTGCTGTTTGCAACGCATACACAAACACACAGAGAGCTAAACACACATACTTATTCATGTAACGGGACCTGCCGGATGTGTCTGAACACTTTCAAGCTACAGGATAAAGAGCTAAATCGCTGTTTAGCCCTCCATCCATGGTTTTTACCTTTTACTGCAGTCTGTACCATCAGCTGTCCAGTGTTATTTTGATATGTCAAAATGTCAGAACACTGGAGGAGGTGGAGCCAATCAGCTGATCACCAAAGTGCAGAGCTCAGCTGTTTTCCATGACAAAATCACACTTTGCTATTGGCTGTGCCTCCTGGCAAAAGCACACTCCATGCATTATCTTGTTTTTTTCACTTTATTGAAAATAAACTTTTTATTGCCATCAGTTAGCATGCCTTTGAGCCAGGTTGTGAAAACTGTCATCTAACGTTCCTGACGTGTCACATCAGCTGTTTTAGGCATGACCGACCTGACAGATTTCACAGCTCTGCCAGGTCGGTCATGCCCCCCGCCGTGGTCTCTGGAGGGGAGAATCATCTGAATTGAACAGAGATGATATCTCACACACCTAGGATTCATGGATTGGGAGTTAAAATAAATAAATAATAAAATTAAAATTAAAAAAAACATTGCATTATGAAAAAAAATCACACATATATGCTGCTTGGTATTCCTATAGAATATGGATTAATGGTAAAACATTTCCATTCATCCATCTTCTACTGCTTTTCCGGAGGTCTGCGTCGCGGAGGCAGCAGTTCAAGCAGAGAAGCCCAGACTTCCCTCTCCCCAGCCACCTGTTCCAACTCTTCAGAGAGGATACCAAGGCGTTCCCAGACCACCTGGGAGACAGTCTCTCCAGTGAGTCCTGGGTCTGCCCCGGGGTCTCCTCCCAGAGGGACATGCCCAAAACACCTCAAGTGGGAGGCGTCCAGGAGACATCCTGATCAGATGCCCAAACCACCTCAACTGACTCCATTCAATGTGGAGGAGAAGCGGTTCTACTCTGAGCCTCTCCCGGATGACTGAGCTCCTCACCCTATCTCTGAGGGTGAGGTGATTTCAGGGTGAGGAGGGTGAGTCCAGCGATTCTATGAAGAAAACTCATTTCAGCTGCTTGTTCGATCTTGTTCTTTCGGTCATTACCCAAAGCTCATGACCATAGGCGAGGGTAGGAACATAGATTGACTGGTAAATCGACAGCTTTGCCTTAGAGCTCAGCTCCCTCTTCACCACAACAGACTGGTACAACGTCTGCATCACTGCAGATGCTACTCTGATCCATCTGTCAATCTCTCGCTCCATTCTCCCCTCACTCGTGAATAAGACCCCAAGATACTTAAACTCCTCCACTTGGGGCAGTAGCCTGTCCCCAACCCGGAGAGGACAATCCACCTTTTTCCGGCTGAGGACCATGAATTCAGACTTGAAGGTACTGATTCTCATATTAGCCGCTTCACACTCAGTGGCAAACCGTCCCAGTAAGAACTGTAGGTCATTGCTGGATGAAGCCAGCAGGACAACATCATCTGCAAAAAACAGAGATGAGATCCTGTGGTCACCAAGCATGACAATCTCCGTTCCCTGGCTGCGCCTGGAAATACTGTCCATAAAAATTATGAACAGGATTGGTGACAAAGGGCTGCCCTGGCGGAGTCCAACTCTCACTGGGAATGAGTCCAATTGAACGTTGGCAATACGAACCAAACTCTCACAACGGTCATACAGAGACCGAATAGCTCGTAACAAGCCTGATACCCCATACTCCTGAAGCACTCCCCACAAAAAAACACTAGGGACGTGGTCGAATGCCTTTTCAAAGTCCACAAAACACATGTAAACTGGTTGGGCAAACTCCCACGAACCCTCGAGGATTCTCGAGAGGGTAAAAAGCTGGTCCGATGTGCCACAGCCAGGACGAAAACCGCATTGCTCCTCCTGAATCCAAGGTTCGACCAACGGCTGGACTCTCCTCTCCAGTACCTTGGCATAGACCTTCCCAGGGAGGCTGAGGAGTGTGATTTCTCTAAAGTTGGAACACACCCTCCGGTCCCCTTTTTTGAAGACAGGAACCACCACCCCTGTTTGCCATGCCAACGGCACTGTCCCCGACCTCCACGCAATGTTGCAGAGGTGTGTCAACCATGACAGCCCTACAAAATCCAGGGACTTGAGGTACTCAGGTCGAATCTCGTGCACCCCCGGGGCCCGGCCACCAAAGAGATTTTTATCCACCTTGGCGACCTCAGCCCCAGTGATAGGTGAGTCGTCCCCCTCATCTACAAGCCCTGCATCCTCTGTGGAAGGCGTATCAGTGGGATTGAGGAGATCCTCGAAGAATTCCTTCCACCACCCAACAATATCCCTAGTCGAAGTCAGCAGCTTCCCATCCACACCATACACAGTCTGGACAGGGAGCTGTTTCCCCTCCCGAACCCCTGGACAGTTTGCCAGAATCTCTTCGAGGCCAACCGAAGGTCTTGTTTCATGGCCTCACCGAACTCCTCCCATACCTGAGTTTTTGCTTCAGCAACCACCTGAGCTGCACTCCACTTGGCCTGCCAGTACACCTCAGCTGCTTCGGGAGTCTCACAAGCCAACCAAGCTTGATAGGACTCCTTCTTCAGCTTAATGGCCCCCCTCACCACTGATGTCCACCACTTGGCTTGGGGGTTGCCTCCACGAGATGCCCCGGCGACCTTGCAGCCGCAGCTCTGGGCAGCCGCTTCAACAACGGAGGTTGAGAACATAGCCCATTCAGACTCCATGTCTCCAGACTCCCTTGAAATGTGGTTGAAGTTCTTCCGGAGGTGGGATTTGAAGACTTCCCGGACAGGGGCCTCGGCCAGACGTTCCCAGCACACCCTCACTATACGTTTGGGTCTACCAGGTCTGAATGGCATCCTCCCCTGCCATTGGATCCAACTCACCCCCAGGTGGTGATCAGTTGACAACTTTGCACCTCTCTTTACCCGAGTGTCCAAGACATACGGTAACAGGTCTGATGACACTATAACAAAATGGATCATCGACCTGCGACCTACAGTGTCCTTGTGCCAAGTGCACATATGAACACCCTTATGCTTGAACATGGTGTTCATTATAGACAAACTGGGTTAACCCCCCTTCCAGGTTTCACTGTTGTTGCCCACGTGTGCATTGAAGTCCCCCAGTAGGACAATGGAGTCTCCAAGAGGAGCACTCTCCAGCACCACAGTCAGAGACTCCAAAAAGGGGGGGTACTCTGAACCATCACTTGGTGCATAGGCACAAATGATGGTCAGGACCCATTTCCCAACCCGAAGGCGCAGGGAAACAACCCTTTCGTCCAAGACGGAAAACTCTAATATAGAGGCAGCAAGGTGGGGGGGGTACAAGAATACCCACCACTGCTCGTCGCCTCTTGCCTGGGGCAACACCAGAGTAGGCCAAGCTGCAGCTCCTCTCCAGGCGACTGGTTCTGGAACCAGAGCTGTGTGTTGAGGTAAGGCCGTCTATATCTAGCCGGTATCTCTCAACCTCATGCACCAGCTCAGGCTCCTTCCCCACCAGAGAGGTGACATTCCACATCCCAAAAGCCAGTTTTGCAAGCTTGACTGCCAAGGTTTCCGCCTTTGACCGCCACCTGATCCACATAACACCGGACCCCCATGAACCCTTCTGCAGGTGGTAAGCCCACTGGAGGGCAGACCCATGTAACTTCTTCGGGCTGAGCCCGGCCGGGTCCCATGGATGGAAACCTGGCCACCAGACGCTAGCCATCAAGCCCCTCCCACAAGCCTGGCTCCAGGTTGGGGCCCTGGTAACCCCATACCAGGTGGGGTTCACTGAATCCTTGTTCTGATATTTATCATGAGAGTCTGTTGGATCGTTCGTAGTCTGGCCCTTCACCCAGGACAAGTTTGTGTTGGGTGACCCTACCAGAGGCAAATTGCCCTGGACAACATAGCTCCTGGGATCACTCGGGCACGCAAACCCCCCACCTCAATAAGGTGAAGATCCATGAAGGGGGGTAAAACATTTCAGAAGTAAAAAAATACTTGAATCCCGTTGACTTGACCGAGCTTTCATTCAGCATACTTACCCACCTGGATGACTGACAATCTTCACCAAATTAAGAAACTGAATTAATTTAACATTCATTTTAAGTCTTAATAATTATTATAATTGAATTATATTTCATTTTATTTTTTATTTATTTTACTTATTGTTCTATTTTATTATCATTTTATAAGCATTTGTTTCAAGGCTTTATGTTCATGAGTTTTATTCATATTTCATATTGCCCTTGCAATGAAGTTGTTAATGAAACTGCACTCGTGATTTTCGTTTAAGGGGCCAAAAGTATTGGTATCAAGAAAAAGTCCCATAAATTAATGGCATCGTATCCAAAGGAAAAATGCTGGTATCGCCCATCCCTAGAGTGTATGACTATTTCTGCTTCTACCCTTCACATTAAAAGCTCTAGACATGCATTGCAGAATGAACTTAAATTCACTGTCCATTCTATCAAGATGCAATTCAGTAAATGCCTTATTTTTTTGTTAATAATTTATTTATATCACTGCATTTTATAACGTACAATTAGCAGATCATAAAACATGCAAACTTTCAATTGAAATTAAATTCAAGCTTATGCTATTGTGTTCCTATATTTGTTAATCTGACTTTGAAAGAGTCAGTGCCTTACCACCCACAAACCTCACTGTACGTCACTGCTAAATAGCTAACAATTAGCTCACTTTTACAATTCATTTTCCCCAAATTTAGATTAAAACCTTACAGTGTAAACTTTCTACTGAAATCTCATGATATAATGCAGGTTTCTAATGGTCTGCTTCATCTAAAGCTTCTCAAAAGAAGATGGTGAAGAAAATATAATCAAAAGCAGAGATACTCATCATGTGCTAGCTAGCTAGCTATAGGCTACTCAGTAAACGAGACCGAATCAGTGGACTTTGGAAAAGTATAAATGATGACTGGTGGACACCCCAACAGCACATATACATTAGGCCAACGTCGGCAAGCTTACATCAGGAATACATCTTATAGCGGTTGTTTGCACATTGGCAAGACAATGGCTAGACGTCGCCGTCCAACATCTAGCCATTGTCTCGCCAATCTGCAAACAACCGCTATAAGATGTATTCCTGATGTAAACTTGGTACATCAGGCCAATGTTAGCGTGATGTATGTGTGCTGTTGAGGCAATAGTAAATTTCATTAAACATATGTATAAAATGACAAAAAAGCTATTGTATTCTACATTATACTAGTTGCTTGTGTTCGTACCATCCAAGCGTACAAGCTGGGAACCACTTATTTTTCCATAGTGATCCTAGTCTCGGCAAAACAATAAACAAAACATAACCTGTTGTCTTGTGGAGAGTGTAAATAACGGAAACTGATTTATGCAGCAGACGACTTTATTCACTCTCACATCAGTCATACACAGAGAAAGCATGTCTCTCTACACCAGGGGCTCTCCTTTTATATCAACTGCCCATCTCACATCTCGCATCACAATACATTCATCCCTTCTCCCCCAACTCCCTCTTCCTGCTACCGCACCATAATCTCCACACCTATTGTCCTTCTCTGTTTACCCTCTGCATCCAGTCTGAGATGATTAACCCAGCCTCTACACCCCCCCCACCCCCCAGAATCTCAGACCGAGTTTCAGTCCTCACATCCTTTTGGTTTCAGTCTCCACCTGTATCTGCTGTAATGGGGATTTACCGCCTCCGTGCGCTGCTGTGCCGGCGGGGGGCTCCTGGGGGTGTGTCTGTCTGCGGGTGGGCCATGGCGAGGGGGGGGAAACCTTCGACTTGCCCGTGTGGCTGCTCTGATGAATCGTTTACCTGGGGAGTTCTCAGTGGGGGTCTTCCACGCCGAGTGGCCCGAGCCAACATCACTTGCTCGTCCGCCACCACAAAGGCGGGCTTTAGTCTGCCTATGCATATTTTCTCCCGACAACCCCCCAAGTCTAACAAAAAATGTTTGTCCCCTGTTTCCAGCACTCTGAACGGGCCATCGTAGGGTGGGTGCAATGGGGGGCGGTGGGCATTGTGCCTGACAAACACGAACGCTGCGTTCTTCAAAGTTTCTGGCACAAAAGCGCGTGGAAAACAGTGGTGGGCCGGGCTGGGCAGCATGCCTGTGTCTGCACTATGCTGCAAACGCTGAGATGGACAGCTGTCCGACACGGGATTATCTGGCAAAAATTCCCCGGGCAGCCGCAGTGGCTGAGAAAAAACCAGTTCCGCTGGGGAAGCCTCCAAATCCTCTTTTGGTGCGGAACGCAACCCCAATAAAACCCACGGCAACCAGTCTACCCAATTTGCATCCGTCAGCGAAGCCCTGAGTGCTGCTTTCAGTGACCTATGAAAACGCTCGCATAACCCATTGGCCTGTGGGTTGTACTCGGTTGTGCGATGAATTGCAACACCCAGGCTATGGCCATCGCAGACCAGAGGTTGGAAACAAACTGAGGGCCCCTATCAGACGTGATGTCCGACGGGATTCCAAAACGTGCCACCCATGTCATCAAAAAAGCGCACGCCACGTCCGTGGACGTGGTTGCCGCCAGCGGGACTGCTTCTGGCCAGCGTGTGGTGCGGTCCACCACTGTCAGAAGGTGCGTGCACCCCTGCGATGGCGGGAGGGGGCCCACAAGGTCCACGTGAACATGGTCAAACCTCTTCGCCGGTATACAAAATGGCTCCAAAGGAGCCTTCGTGTGTCTGTGTACTTTGGCTCGTTGGCACGCTACGCAGGCTGCAGCCCACTCTTTCACTTGTTTGCGCAGGCCTGGCCACACGAACTTTGCTCCCACCATTTTGACTGACGCGCGCACTCCTGGGTGTGCCAGAGCGTGAACTGACTCAAACACGCGGCGGCGCCAAGCAACTGGGACCATCAGGCGCGGGCGTCCCGTGGAGACATCACAGATTAGGGGGGGGGGGGCTTGCCGTCTTGCAGTACTCTGCTCTCCAGCCTTAACCCAGTTGGTCCAGACTGGAGCGCGCACACGTCCGCATCGCCAATCTGCTCTGCAGCCATGGCTGTATAATCTATCCCCACGCAGACCGGGGCCACTACTGCGCGCGAGAGGCAGTCCGCCACCACATTCAGTTTACCCGACACATGCTGAATATCGGTCGTAAGCTCCGAGATCACGGCCAGCTGTCTCTGCTGCTGGCCCGACCGTGGTTCCGAAACCTTCGCCATCACAAACGTTAGCAGCTTGTGGTCCACAAACGCGGTGAAGCTGCACCCTTCCAGCCAGAACTGGAAGTGGCGTATGGCCAGGTGGAGAGCCAGCAACTCTCTGTCGAACGCGCTGTATTTACGCTCACTGTCGCTCAAAGCCCTGCTGAAAAAAGCGAGCGTCTGCCAAGAACCAGCAATACGTTGCTCCACGACGACCCCTATGGCCACGTCCAAGGCGTTGATAGTGAGTGCTATCCGGGCCGCCGGGTCCGGGTGCGCCAACAATGCGGCGTTTGCCAGGGCTGTTTTAAATTCAGAGAATACCTGCACCGCTCCGGAGTCCATTCGACTCTGTCCGCGGGTTTCCGTTTCTTGAGCACGGCGTACAATGACTGCATGAGTTGAGCTGCGTGGGGGAGGAACCGGTTATAAAAGTTAACCATCCCCAAAAACTCTTGCAGTGCCCTGACCGTCTGAGGTAGGGAAAAATTCACCACGGTGCGCACTTTGTCAGGCAAGGGTATCGCTCCCTCCGGTGAGACGCGGTGCCCCCAAAAAATCAATCCCCGTCACGCCGAACTGGCATTTCGCCGGGTTGATTATTAACCCGTGCTCCTCCAACCTCCGGAAAACCGTCCTGAGGTGGGTTACGTGTTCGTCCTCAGACGCGCTGGCCACCAGGATATCATCCAGGTAGATGAACACAAACGGGAGATTGCGCAACACCGCATCCATCATGCACTGGAATGTCTGTGCCGCTCCTTTTAATCCGAAGGGCATGCGTAAAAACTCAAACAAGCTAAACGGAGTTATTACCGCTGTTTTGGGTATGTCCTCCGTGCGCACCGGAACCTGGTGGTAACCGCAGACCAGGTCTATTTTAGAAAAAATGCGTGCTCCGGCGAGGTCAACGGAAAAATTCTGAATATGGGGGCTCGGGTAGCAGTCGTGCGCTGTGGCGTTATTCAATCTGTGGAAATCTCTGCACGGTCGCCACGATCCCTCGGTCTTAGGGACCATGTGTAGCGGGGATGCCCATGGGCTGTTCGATCGCCTGATGACGACCTGATGAAGTCTGAGAGCATGTAGCGCCGGGTCAGCGCAGCCTTGAGAGCCTCGTATTTGTCGTGGGCTGGAGGCTGTTGGAGCAGGCTCGCTACTTGCTGAGACATGCGAGAGTCCAGCGCTGCGACCACATAGTAATATCTGGTCTCGTCTGCCGTTATTCCCCGCAGGGCAAAGTGAGCCTCGGTGTGGTGGAACCAAGACCGCAGGTCGTGCAGCCAAAAGTCTGGTAGTTTGACTGAAACAGCGCACGCGTTGCTGGGGGTTCCATTCCGAGCCGTCTCTGGGATGCTTGCCGCTTCGCTGGGGCTTCCCGTCCAGGCCGACTCCGGGGTTCTTGCCTCGTGTTCCATAATTCGTCAAGGGGTCACCAGTGTGGAGAGTGTAAATAACGGAAACTGATTTATGCAGCAGACGACTTTATTCACTCTCACATCAGTCATACACAGAAAAAGCATGTCTCTCTACACCAGGGGCTCTCCTTTTATATCAGCCGCCCATCTCACATTTGCATGACATCTCGCATCACAATACAGTCATCCCTTCTCCCCCAACTCCCTCTTCCTGCTACCTCACCATAATCTCCACACCTATTGTCCTTCACTGTTTATCCTCTGCATCCTGTCTGAGATGATTAACCCAGCCTCTACAGTCTCTTATTAAATTAAATTAAATTAAAATTAAATCAACCTGGTGACTTCCGGTTATGGCGGCCACCTAGAAGGACACGTATCACTCTGCTCTGCTCCTGGAGATAAAAATTCGGCAGATAACTCTCTCATTTGGAACAGAATTTTTCCCAGCGTTTGGGCGAGGATATGCTGGTGAAGCCTAAGGCTGGGAAATCAGGTGGGGGAAAAATTGAACCGCCGAAGCAGTCCAAATTAACGGACTTTCACGTCTGTGGCGCAGCAGGAAAAGCTGCGGATATGGCGGATGAAACTAGCGGTGGTGCGGTAACTGCTGATGATGGCGGCACAGGTGCAGTGCTGGCTGCCATTAGCTCAATGAGAGCAGACTTTTCCGTTAAACTTGATGGGATTATGGGAGCGTTGGATGCAATGAGAAAGGAATTGGGTGACTGCGTGGAGCGAGTGACGCAGGTGGAGCTTCGTGTTTCTAGTGTGGAGGATGACGTCGGCGGACTTCAATTAAAGGTGCGCACTTTGGAAAAAAAAAATAAATGTCTGGAAGATAATGTCCTGGACTTGGAGTCCCGGTCGAGACGGAACAACCTGAGGCTGGTGGGTCTACCGGAGGGAGCCGAAGGTCATGATTCATGCTCCTTTTTGGAGGGGTGGATCCCGGAGGCGCTGAACAACGCGGAGCTAAATTCATCAGTCGTCTTGGAAAGCGCCCACCGAATTGGCCCACCGAGAGATAACAAGGCAGCACCGAGGACGCTAATTATGAAGTTCCTCAGCTACAGAGACAGGATGACGATCTCCAACGCAGTGCGGGCCAAAGGAGAAATTAAATACCAAGATCAACAGGTGCGGTTCTACCCAGATTTGGCCTCAGGAATCCAACAATTAAGGAAGCAGTTTGACCCCATCCGTAAAGAACTGCGCAACCTTGGGATTCGTCATGGAGTGATTTACCCTGCAAGACTTCTGGTCACATATGAGGGCAGAACACACATCTTCAAGACACCTGAGGAGGCGCAGGAGCTCATCAAGAAGATCCAGGAAGAGACTGGTGGGAGCTAAGCATGAACAGAATATAGGGTAGAATATTTAAGCATTTACATAGGCATTTAACTGATTTGAAGCATATAGCAAGTTTACAAAATATAGATTGTATTACATATTTAAAAAAAAACAACTAAGATGTACAAAATTGCTATAAAATTTTGGGAGTTAAATTGGAAAATTACAGAAGAGAGTTAATGTTACGTTATTAAAAGCAGTAGAGTTAGGGTGATTGGGAGGATGAAGAAGGAGTGGCTTTGGCTGATCCTCATGGGTGTGGAGCGGTCGATGGCTATAGCGGGAGACGGAATTTTTTTTTGATTTTGGGAGGTTTACCACGAAGGTGGGAAGGGGGAATTTGTTTGTGTGTAGTTTGTAGGATGAATGTTCAACCACTCATGTTTTTGCTTCTCTGTATGAGCATGTTTATATTGCGAGGTAATCCTAAACCCCCTATTGATCATAGACCAAAGCGTTAATCTTAATTTAACTTCATGGAATTGCAGAGGTCTACAAAATTTAAAAAAACTTACAAGTTATGAATAAAATAAAAGACATAGGTTCAAAAATTGTGTTTTTACAAGAAACCCATCTAATAGAGGGGGATGTAAAAAGAATTAGGAGAAGATGGCAAGGAAGTGTATTCACCTCATCATTTTCATCCCGAGCCAGGAGAGTTATGACTCTCATACATAAATCAGTCCCATTTCAAGTGAAAAATGTAATTGGAGACAAATTTGGAAGATATCTAATTATTCAAGGATTTTTGCTATTAGAAAACATAAATCTGGTGAACTTATACGGTCCCAACATAGATGATCAAAAGTTCTTTGCTAATTTATTTCTTATCTTATCATCACTTACAGGGCAACATATAATAGCAGGGGATTTTAATTGTACATTGAATCCTGGTATAGACAGATCAACAGGACTGGACTGTACACACAATGGATGCAGGATGATCATTAAGCATTCTATGAAAGAATTGAGATTGCTGGATATATGGAGAGAAATGAAACCACAAGTTAAAGCCTACTCTTGTTATTCTAATACCTACAAGACATTCTCACGTATTGACTATTTTTTGATCTCCACAGAATTAAGGTCCAAGATTCAAAATTGCTTTTATGATAATATTGTGATCTCTGATCATGCACCCTGTTGTCTCATATATGTAGATAAGAAATTGACAAAGGAGCCAGGTAGGTGGCAATTTCAGCATAAATGGCTTCAGGATGAGGAATTTGTTAAGTACATAGAAAAACAGATAGATGAGTTCTTCGATATTAATACTACACAAACATCAGCATGTATAAAGTGGGAGGCTTTCAAAGCTTTTATTAGGGGAAATATTATTAGTTATACAGGTTCAAAATCTAAGAAGACTCGAGAGGAGAGAGTCCAATTGGAACACAAATTAAAAACTCTTCAAGAAAAAGTGTATGCAGGAAGTGACCCAAAGTTAGAGAACGAATTAATAATTCTGAGAGCTGAATATGACAAAAAATCAGCGAATAGAGCTGCCTCGAGTCTTCTAAGATTGAAGCAATCTTTTTATGAACAAGGTGAAAAATCAGGAAAATTATTGGCATGGCAGATTAAACAATTAGAATCTAAAACACCAATTACCAGTATTATAAGTAACGGACAGATAGTTGTAGATCCTTTAGAAATTAATAGAACCTTTAGAGATTACTATGAAAAATTATATGATACAAAAAATGAAACTGACTTAACAAAACTAAATGGGTTTTTGGACGGACTATCTATACCGTGTATTCCAAATGAAAACAGGGAGATACTGGAGTCTAAAATTAGTCAAGAAGAAGTTGGGCTAGCCATTGATAATGTGAAATCAGGAAAAAGTGCAGGACCAGATGGTCTTCCAGTTGACCTCTATAAAAAATTTAAGAATAAATTAATAAAACCTTTTTTGGAAATGGTTTTAGAAGCATTTCAAAATAGTAATTTACCATCATACATGAATAATGCTTTAATTATACTGTTGCCAAAACCAGGTAAACCCTCTAATAAATGTGAAAATATGAGACCAATAAGCCTATTAAATGCTGACCTTAAGATAATCTGTAAAATTTTAGCCAGACGAATACAAGAAATATTACCAAATATTATTAACCGAGATCAGAATGGCTTTATAAAGGGAAGACAAGGCTTCCATAATGTAAGAAGATTATTCAATATTATTTACTCTAATAAAGAAGCACCGGATACAGCTCTCCTATCATTGGACACCGAAAAGGCCTTTGATAGGGTCGAATGGCCCTTTCTTTTTGAAGTCTTACAAAGGTTTGGATTTGGAAATAATTTCATAAAATGGGTTCAGATAATATATAATGATGCTACAGCAGAAATCCTAACAAACAGCAATATCTCAAAATCAATAAAAATTAATAGAGGATGTCGACAAGGTTGTCCACTTTCGCCTTTGCTGTTTACTATGGCAATTGAACCTTTAGCGATGGCAGTACGTTTACATCCGCAAATATATGGAATTAAGGTTGGACCAACAGAACATAAAATCTCCCTGTATGCCGATGACATAATTTTGTTTATGTCGAATCTTAAAAAATCAATTCCGACCTTGTTGAATTTAATAAAGAATTTTGGGGAAATATCAGGATATAAAATAAAGAAAACTAAATCTTCAATATTAATGCTAAATGAGTCCCAGAGAAAGCACCCAGCTTCTGAGGTAAATCAATTCAATGTTGTAAATCAGTTTAAATATTTAGGAATTCAAATTGTGCCCAGGCTGGAATCAGTCGTCAGTGCCAACTACGAAGCCTTAATGACAGACATTAATGAGTTAATTCAGAGATGGATGTCACTACCAATGTCGATGATTGGGAGAATTAATATACTTAAAAGTAATATCTTACCCAAAATACTTTATTTATTTCAATACATTCCTTTACCACCACCTTCAGATCTATTCTCAAGAATTAAAAAAAAGTTAGTGGAGTTTATATGGAACAATAGGAAGGCTAGATTACGTCTGTCCTTACTATATTTACCATTTGATCGTGGAGGTCTGAAATGTCCAAACTTTATGTTGTATTACTGGTCAGCACAACTGAGGTCTATGACATATTATTTTTCATCAAATGATCTCCCTCACTGGACTGAAATGGAATCATACAATTTACCTTTACCTCTTCCCATATTCATATACTCAAGACTCGGCAAAAAAATTACAGAAACAAGTTAAAAATCCATTTGTAAAACATATGATCAAAATATGGTGTGAAACTAAAAAATATTTAAAAGAACCACACTTACTGTCACAATTTAGTCCAATATGGGGTAATCAATATTTTAAACCAGGGAGAGCGGATGCTGTATTTAAAGTATGGAATTTAAAAGGGATCCAAAAAATTCAAGATTTATATTTGTCATGTTCAGATAACATAATGTCTTTTGAAGAGCTGAGGATCAAATTTAATCTTAACAGAACACATTTTTTTTAAATATCTTCAGATTAGGAACTTTATTCGATCAAATCAAAACAATACTCTCACTCGACCTATTTATTCATCCTTGGAAAAAATCTTGACAAAAGATAGTAAGAGAAAGGGTATTATTTCAGTTTTATAACTCATTGACATTATCTTCAAGTGAAAACTCACAGAAAAGACTGAATTATTGGAAAGAAGACCTGCAAACTGAAATCTCAGAGGAACAATGGGAATTGGCTTGTACAGAAGCTCAAACCAAATCAATAAATGTACGTCTAAAATTGATACATTTTAAATGGTTAATGCGGATGTATGTTACACCGGTGGAATTAAATAGATATAACAAAAACATACCAGATACATGCACAAATTGTATGGAAAGTAAAGGAACCTTATTTCATTGTTTATGGGAATGTAGGAAAATTAGAATGTCTTGGGAAGAGGTGAGGGGAACAATTGAAAAAATAATTTCAAAACAAATCATATTGAATCCTAAATTGTTTTTGTTGGGTCTGCATCCAGAAAAGCACAACTTTAATAAAAGTGAAAGAGCATTCATAGACCTCAGTTTGCTTAACGCCAAAAAATGTATTGCACTATTGTGGAAAAAGACTCATAGACCAGATGTGACTCAGTGGTTAAGACAGATGTTAACAAACCTTCCACTAGAAACAATAACATACATACTGAAATCAAAGGAAACTGTGTTTGAGAATATATGGAGACCTTTTATTGATTATGTAAAGAATTTAAACATAACTTTTGAAGAAGAAGGTGAATGATGTGTGTGGACCTTATAAATTTCAAACTGGTGAATGTATAATATGTATATTTATGTAATGGATTGCCTAGACTAAACAGAGGAGCATTGTTGAAGACCTGTTCCTGTTAGTGGTTGTTGGTGTGTTTTAGTAAATTTTTTTTTATTACTTTAGTGTTAGCGTTTGATTGTTTGTGTTATGTTTGTAAAAACGGTTCAATAAAAATACTGTGGAAAAAAAAATTAAATCAGCCTTATTGTCATTCAACCGTACAACCAATCATGTACAGCAGAACGAGATTGTGCTTTACCTATTTACAGTGTAAATCACACACACCCCAAGTGCAGAATCAGAGGGCCTGTCAATTTATAATATTTTTATTGCATAATGTTTTAATATTCTATCTTTTTATCTTTTTTATGAGATTACATTTCTTTAAACATTGTATAAAACAATATTACTCATGAGGTCATGCAATACATGAATATAGAACCACAGTGATGTTTTTGGCCCTTCACTGCACATTGAGCCTAACCAAATGACTGTCATGCTGCATTCACTGATACATCCATCCATCTTCTACCACTTTTTCGAGGGTCCAGGTTGCAGAGGCAGCAGTTCAAGCAGAGAAGCCCAACTTCCCCCTCCCCAGCTACCTGCTTCAGCTCTTCAGAGAGGATACCAAGGCATTCCCAGTCCAGCTGGGAGACAGTCTCTCCAGTGTGTCCTGGGTCTTCCCTGTGGTCTCCTCCCAGTGGGGCGTACCCAAAACACCTCAAGTGGGAGCTGTTCAGGAGGCATCCTGATCAGATGCCCAAACCACCTCAACTGGCTACTTTGCAGAGGAGTGGCACCCTTCTCTTGAGCCTCTATTGGATGATTGAGCTCCTCAATCTATCTCTAAGGGTGAGTCCAGCAACCCTATGGAGAAAGCTCATTTCAGCCACTTGTATCAGTGATCTCATTCTTTCGGCCATTATCCAAAGTTCATGACCATAGGTGAGGTTAGGAACATAGGTTGACCGGTAAATGGACAGCTTTGGTTTAGAGCTGAGTTCTCTCTTCACCACAACAGACCGGTACAACATCCGCATCACTGAAGATGCTGCTCCAATCCATCTGTCAATCTGCTATTCCATTTTCATGTCACTCGTGAATAAGACCCCAAGATACTTGAATTCCTCTCCTTGGGGCAGGAGCCTGTCCTTGACCTGAAGAGAACAGCCACCCTTTTCTGGCTAAGGACCATGACAGCAGACATGGAAGTGCTGATTCTCATCCCAGCTGTCTCACACTCAGTCGCAAACTGCTCCAGTAAGACCTGTAGGTCATTGCTCGCTTTAATTAACAGGACCACATCATCTGCAAACAGCAGCTATGAGATCCTGTGGTCTCAAAACATAACATTCTTTGTTCCTTGGCTGCACCTAGAAATCCTGTCCATAAATATTATGAACAGGATCGGTACCACAAGGCAGCCCTGGTGGAGTCCAACTCTCACTGATGAACTACTTCAACTGATTGTTGACAGTATGAACCAAATTATCATGATGGTCTGCTCCAAATTTTGCCAACTATGATTTTAAAAAGAGATTATTTAGCTTCTGAAGGGAAATATCTACTTTCTGTGATAACAGAGGATGGCCGAAGCAAGTACAGTTTTGTCTGTCATCGACCAGAGCTGCACGTGACTGGAGAGAGCAATAGCGTCAGTTCGGCGGCATTATATAAGCGAAATTGAGGTGGAATAATTCATAACATACATGTGACAGTTTCTGGATGTGGGAGAGAAAACGAAAATTACTGGCAGAAGATGAAATAAGGACTGTGGATGACGAGGGGTAGGTGTGGGTTGTTTTTTTTTTGTTTGTTTGTTTTATCGGTTTGTGTATGTTCTACTGATTTTCTGATTCATATACTTTGAAGGTTATGGGTCCTCACTAGGGTGAGGAGCTCAGTCACCCGGGACAGGCTCAGAGTAGAACCACTGCTCCTCCACATTGAAAGGAGCCAGTTGAGGTGGTATGGGCATCTGATCAGGATGTCTTCTGGACGCCTCCCATTTGAGGTGTTTCAGGCATGTCCATCTGGGAGGAGACCCCGGGGCGGACCCAGGACTCACTGGAGAGACTATGTCTCCCAGCTGGTCTGGGAACGCCTTGGTATCCTCTCTGAAGAGCTGCAGCAGGTGGCTGGGGAGAGGGAAGTCTGGGCTTCTCTGCTTGAACTGCTGCCTCCGTGACCCGGTCCTCCGGAAAAGCAGTAGAAGATGGATGGATTGATGGATATACTTAGGAGACAAGATAACAAAAAACCAAAAACAAAAATGGTGACAAAAAAACAAAACCATCCTTTGTGTAAATATGTCTAAAGTCCACTTTTGACCGAAAGTTATATAATTCGATACGGCTGCCATTGCATTATGCAAATTAGATGCATAAATTTACTCCTATCTCAAACTTTGGATCATATTTTACATCTTTCTAATTGACAGTAAGCCGTTATCGCTTACCACTTTCAAGTTACAGCCTTTGGAATTTGTCATATCTAAAGTGAATATTTTCTTGAAAAAAAATTGACCACCAGAGGGTGGTGAGCTGACGGGAGCACTGCTGCGCCATAGACAGAAAATGGGTTAACATGATGTCAGTAGAAAGTGAGTCGGACACAGAGTTTATGGTTGTGTTCAGTGTTTATTATATTTCTTCAGTCTGATAGAAAACACCTCTGATTTCTGTTGCTTACACAATCTCTGACAACAAAATAAAATCTGATAAAACTCACATCAAACGTATGAGAGCAGCCACGTGGAACGCGGCTTTGTGATTGGACAAACAGAGCACTGACGGTGTTTACAATGAGCTGAGTGTATTCTACTTCTGATCTACTGTTGTCTACTGTACACACAGGTTATTACACAGCTCTGACCCCTGATACACACATATGTATTTCTATACTTGTGAGGACCTGCCAAAACACATGTTCTCACCAGAGGTGGGTAGTGTCTGGTTACATTTAATCAAATACTGGCATTGAAGTAACTTTAATAAAATTGTGCTTACATTAGCACCTTTATTGCAGCAAGCTTTTTACTTTTACTTGAGTACATTTCTGAAGAAACACCTGTACTTTTACTCAAGAACTCTTGTTGATTGTACTCTTTGAGTAAACAAACTAGTCAGAAATATGTTATTTTAAAGTGTAATAACTACAAATGGCTGCATATTTAGTAATTTTAGTGAAATGATCATTTTATCTGATTTTGATTATATTTGAAGATAATTATGGAAAGTTTATTTTTAGCCTCTTAAAATACTCAGAAGACAAAACATTCCAAAATGGCAACAGTAAAGGTAATATCTAACGGAGCGGAGAATGCTGACTAACGCTGTGATTTTTGGATGCCCCAACTTCTCTGACAAATGTTGGTGGAAATCAAGCTAGTATCTCATAGAGTGGTTAGAATTGGAGAATACTGGTGAACGCTGAGCTTTTTGGGCTTCATCAGGATTAATAAAAGTTGCAAAACAGTTTACCAACAGTTTTTAAGGTTGCAAACAATTTTGCTGTAAAGGTGCTTAAACATCTGCTAATGTTCACTACTTGGCGAACCAAAAAGAACTTTAGCAACACACATTACAACTCTTTACAAATCCTTATAACTGTTTTGCAGCTGTTTGTAGAAAAATACATTTGGAAAATTTTTTTGAACATGTTAAAAAAATTTTGGCGACAAGACAAACTATTGGTGATCTTAAAAACTGTTGGCAAACTGTTTGCCAACCTTTAATGAACCCTGACAAAACGAAGAAGAACAAAAAAAAAGAAAATTTCTAAACAAAATTTGCTATAAAAAAGTTTTACAATTATTTTAAAAATGTGGCAAGAAGAATATCTCATTTATGAGGAAAAAAAACAAGCAAATGTTTGAAAATAAAGTCTCAGATATACTAGAAAAAAATCACAAATTAAAAGAACAAAACATTATTTTTAAAAGCTTACAATTTTGGAGCAAAAAGTAATAATTTCAAGAAAATGGCTACATATTTAAGAGAAAAACCTCACAAAAGTAACTTTTTAATCAGTACTTCTTAATCTTACTCAAGTACTTTTTTGGTGACTACTCATACTTAAGAAAATAATATCCTAATGTATAGGTATTTGAATATAATTTCTAGCTACTCTACCCACCTGTGGTCCTCCCTTTAATAGTTCAAAACTCAAACAGGTAACTGTGAGGACCTATGACCACAACTTAACCCGGATCCCGACTCCACATTTTAAGGTCCGACCTAGTGTCCCCCATGTGGTCTACAATTGCAAACGGTCCTCACAAAGATAGATATACATGTACAATCAGTCACACATCTTTGGCAGGAAGCAGCTTCTTCTTCTGCTGTACAAACACGATACACAGGAGCTGCACGGGATTGGACATAATGGCGAAGCAAACACACACACACACACACACACACACACACACACACACACACACACATATGAATGCATGCACACGCACACACTCATACACAAACACATGAACACATGCGCGCCAACATATTGTTATACAGTTTACAGTGTGTTGCACTGTGTCGCCGTGAAGCAACAAAGTCTAAAGATAAAGGCCAACAGCGCCACCTGCTGTCAGATTCTCCTAACCACGCCACCAAGGAATTATGGGTAACCAAGTCAGAGGCACAAGGCTGTGAAGTTCTCCTTTTTAATCGGATAAATGTGTGACACGACCACATACTGAATATAAAAAAGATAAACGCTCCGATAAGTGAAGCCAGTGCAAAAATAACTAACACCTGCATTCTCTCTAGTGACCAACAGAGGGCAGCACATGTGGCTGAAAAATCAGTCTGGCTCTGTAGAAGTCTATGGAATAACAGTACACTGGATTTCATTCAGCAAGACGCTTTCATGATGGGATTTTGGTCTCAGTTGCTAGTTTTACATCACATTGAATAAAACTCATTACTTTGTCTGCTATCGCCCCTGTTAAGTAAACAGGAGAATAAATCATGGTATGTCTGATCAGTTCAGTTGTAGTCCATTTTTTTGAATAAAACTTTTAGCCTTTTTTGTGAAAGATTATCACATATTTAGTAGTATATTTGGCACTCTTGGTACAGCTGTCTAGTGTCAAGTTTTGCATCTGGTGTCACCTTTACATCCCAACACACCTCGCTCACTAAACAGCTGATGACTCAACATTTTAAGGTGCTTCCCTTTTTGCAAAATTTAAGGCAAAGTCTCAAATTGGGTTTTTAAGTATAGTGACCTGTAGGGCTATGCGATATGACAATTTACTGTATACTGGATGATGAAATAAAAACATGTATCGCTTCATCTAACAATCTCATTTATATCAGGATTTTAAAATGCATTTACTGTTTCTTCAGCAAAATTCCTCAAAAGCTTGACTTTCAATAAATAAATAATTAAAACTTTATTCAAATGACTAAATCACTGCAAAAAATTTAAAAAGGTCATTCGCATAGTCAGCAAAATGAGCCCAAACCATCCCCTCTGTTAAACTGCCCCCCGCCATCCCCACCAAGACTGCAAGGATAGTTTATACAGGACAACGTAGTACAGGTGCATCTCAATGAATTAAAATTTCATCAAAAAGTTGATTTACTTCAGTAATTCAGTTTAAAAAAGTTAAAGTCATATATTATATAGATTCATTACACACAGAGTGATATAGTTCATGTGTTTATTCCTTTTAATGTTGATGATTATGACTTATAGTTCATGAAAACCCCAAATTGATTTTCTCAAAAAATAACAAGATTAGCTTATAATTAATTTAAAAAACGGTGCCAAGTCCTGCTGGAAAATGAAATCAGCATCTCCATAAAGCTTGTCAGTAGAGGAAAGCATGAAGTGCTCTAAAATTTCCCGGTAGACGGCTGTGCTGACTTTGAATTAAAAAAAAAAAATCATTTTTTTTAAAATTAATTTTATGTAATCCACCTTATTCCTAGCCCCCATGATGCCTTGTGTGAATTATGTGCGCAACTTCCGGTACTAGTTCAGAACATTTTTTTTTTTTTTTGTTACTTATTTGTACCCGTAGGTAGATTCGGTTTGCAGTCTGGTGACAAGCCACCGGCTGCCGGTCGCTGCGTGCGCGAGCGCCCTAAACCTACATGTTTTTTGGTATGCGGGAGGAAACCGGAGAAATCCCGGAGAAAACCCATGCAACACGGGGAGAACATGCAAACTCCACACAGCTCACTGTTGGTCGGGGGCTAGGATCGAACCCACGATCTCATGATCCCCGCGATCCCCCGGCTGAGGGTAAACTGTGCTGCCACAGTGCTAAACCACTGCGCCACCGTGCAGCCATGCAGCAGACCATGGATTTGTCATTGAAAGGGGACACTTTTCCTTGTTAAAAAAACAATGACTTTGGCATCAAAAATGCAGGAACACGGCTTTTTGCAGCGCATAAAGAGTAATATAATCATACGACTTCCCACGACTATGGAGGGATGGGAAGATGATCTTAAAAAGTGGCCTCTCAGACAGTAGTTTCGTTAGTTAGCTCTGCTGCTCAGATGCTAACACTGTAAACAAATAAAAGCTCTGTGATATATCAATGTCTCCACCGCAATAAAGTTGGTTACATTTTGTTAAAAGATGTTGGACATAATCAAATTTACCTCAGAGAAGACGTAGAATCTAGTCAGAGCCACAAAGAACCACAACACCATGCTTGGGCGTTTTAATGTCGGGGTAAAACAGACAGCCGCGGCTGTTTTACTCTGAAATTAAAATGCTCATGCTGTTGTCATGCCATGAATGCTTGTTATTTAACTTAACATGTACAGACATTTTCTGACAGTTGTTCAAAATTTTATTGATCTATATTTTGTGATAATTTAAAGAATTATCTATATTAGCAGCTGAAGCTGCTAATATCAAGTCCATACCGTTCCAAGGCAGTGCAACAAATGCAACCCTCCCTCCAAAAAAAAAAAAAAATATTTGTTATCTTTCTTAAATTGTTAACCCTTAGGAAGCAAACTGTTACTATTTTTTATTTATTATTTTACTTCATGCAGCCTTGCATCTGGTAACATACAGTATATGATGCATAAACATCAGATCTGTGACATTCATACAAGTGAAAACATTCTTGGTGCTTTTGTGTCTGTCCTGTGTTTGTACCACCGATCACACCAACAATCCTTTTTAGTTTTCAGTGCATGATCTACGCATTGCCGCTGAAGCCACAGATTTAGCTGTGCTTGGTTGTGAGAAGCCTTCATTTATACAGTCTATGGCACAGCCACGAACACCAGTAACAAGCACCAGAACTATACAAAACATTAAAAAAAAAAAAAACTTAAGTGCTGAAATGAGCTGCCACTTGACTGCAAAACACATATGTGGACTATACATTAAAACAAATTTGAAAAACTTAAAAACACTATTCTAAATGCCCCACTACTCCTCTCTTGCTGACTGATTTAACACCGCTTCAGCTTGGAACCGGAAGTTACCCCCATAACTGTTTCTACAGCAGCGCCCTCAGGAATAAGGTGGATATTCTATTTTTTTTTTTTTTGTTGAGAAATTGAATTTGGGGTTTTCATTAGCTGTAAGTCATAACCATCAAAAATAAAAGAAACACACACTTGAAATATATCACTCTGTGTGTAATAAATCTAGTTTTATTTTTTAAATTGAATTACTGAAATAAATCAAGTTTTTGGTGACATTCAAATTTTTTAAGATGCACCTGTCAGTGAGAGGATAGGTGCAAATGTGAAATGAAAATCATGAAAATATGAGGAAAAAAAGGTGAAACACGGCAAAAGTAAAAAAAAAAAAAAGTATTAAACTCGGCAGGAAAAAGGTGCAAGAAAAACCTCACTAATCATTGAGAAAATTGAATATTTGGACATTTAAGAGAGAAATAAAAAGCTAAAAAAAAGTTTTAAAATGTGTGTGTGTGTGTGTGTGTGTGGCGGGGGGGGGGGGGCTGCCGGGGAGGCAGTCCTCCCAGGGCATCATACAAGCCAGGACCGCCCCTGCACACACTACTAATCAGCGCCTGGCCTCTCTCCCCAGTGTGAGGAGCAGAGCAGCTGTGTGGGTGAGTGGCTTCATTCAGGTGATTAGTACGGCAGCTAACTGGAAACTGATGGGTTGGTCAGATAGCCGCTGCTTCTGTGTGTCAGCAATGTTGGACTGTTTCCCACCGTGCTGCGTCAGACAGGATGGTCTTCTAACCCCAGTGTAATTGGAGGTAAGTCACGTTAACACCATCTCACTCTAATTAATAAACAGCAAATGCTAAGTGACAATGCTAAGTTGTTGCTAAGAGTGTACCAGACCATTGTTTCTTTGGTTTAAATTACTACTGATTTTCTTAGTTTTTGCTGAAAAAAAAATGTTATTAAAGCTACAAAAGTTTGTGATAGTTGCACATAAGCAAAATAAATAATAAATAAAACGTGTTGTAGGAGCAAAATGTCTCTTAATGTAATTTATTTAATTCCAATAATTTAATTAGGCAAGTAGCAGTAATGAATAAAGTTGAAGTTATCACATGTATTTTTTACATTACCTTTTGTAGCTACCTTTGGTTTTCAGATCATGGCTAATCTCAAAAATTTGTACAAAGAAGCAAACAGGTTAAATCAGACCAGAATGGCATCTTCAGGCTGCCATTTGTTCAAGCTGTACAAATTTGTTCAATTGATTTTTTTTTAGTATGTAATTTAAAATGTAAAAAAAAAAATCAAAAAAATAATGGCCCTTCTTATGTGTTTAAACTGTATAATATACATAAAATGTATATTGTGATATATACTGTTATCATGATATAAGATGACTTATATCGTGATATGAAATTCTGGTCATATCGCACAGCCCTGGTGACCTGTTCTTCAGGCTTTTGCTGAGCCTTACTTCAACACTGAACATGAGGGGGTGAAACAACCTTTCAGTCACCACGGCAACCCAATCGTGGTGGTGAGTGGTTTTATACATTTACAATATATTTACTGTGAGGTGGAATACTTTCACTTTTATATTAAAACTACCAAAAATCAACAACAAAAAGATAAATCCAAGGGTTTTAATTGATTACCATGAGCTGTGTGGGGGGAGGGGGATGCTTTAAAAATGCTTTACAATTTTCTAAGATTCACTTTAAAATAGTTAAAGTGGAAACTGCACAATTAAGAAGTTTGTCATATAGTACAGCCAGAAGGGGATTTATTATTTTTTAACATGGGGGATGGGGATATTCACAAATTTAGAATGGACAAATGTATAAATATAAATCATGTACAAATTTGTAAGAATGAATTTGCAAAAATATGGCAAAAGATGCCAATTTAAAAATTAAAAAGGGCTGCAAATTATTCATTAAATGTAATTACATAGAATAAAAATTTAACCAGAATCCAAGTGAATGTGCAAATTTACAAGAAAAAAGTGAAAACTTTACAGGAAAAAGTCACAAATTTCCAAGAAAAAAAGTTGCAAATTCATGATTAAAAAAAAAATGTTGCCAATTAATGAAGAAAAAAAATGCAATTTTGCAAGAAAAAAGTTGCAAATTTAGAAGTCAGCCTAGCTGCTCCTGTTGCTAGGGTAGCTGGAGAAGTCGGCCCCACTGTCGGCCTCCTGGCTTCATTCTTTACACATCATACAAGAACCCCCCACCCCCACCCCAGGCTTGACAAACTTTGACTCACTACAGCAGGTGCAGTAATCCCTGAAGGGGCCCCGCCCCACGTCTCACTCTGGCAATACAGGTGTGTGTCTTATGTAAACAAGCGAGAGTGGCTGTATCAAAAAGAAGCAAACATATCCATCTGGAGGTGACAAAAGAAAGAAGAAAAAAGAGGAAGAGGCGAAAAGAAAGCAAGAATTTTGAGAAATGTTAAGTTTCTGTAGTTTGTAAAAGGCCTATCTTTTTGAAGTTTATGCTTTTATAATATTTATAATACAATATTTAAATCATATTTGCCCTATATACTTATATTGTATCCACTTTGTACATTTTACATGTTTTCTTGAAGTTCTTTTGTTATCTAAAGTTATTTAATTATTTTTGTTCTGTTTTCTATTGCTCTTCAGAATTCCATTTGTGAATTTCATGTTTATATTCTTATTTTAAAATGTGCACCTTTGAAAAAAGTTTACATTTCACATTTTTTGTCAGTGTCAGATAAGGGTGATGAACGTTGTTTGGAGGGGCCTCCTGTGAATTTCTGCCTAGGGCCCCAAGAGACCCTAGAATTGCCTCTGACCCCAGTGACCACTCAAACCACAATTTATTTGAGCTTTTACATTCTCAAAATTCAGCGAGTTTTACATTAATTAGCTCAGACTATACTCGTCACCGAAGTCTCTGGCCAACTAGCTAACATTAGCCAGGACATGGCGTCAAACACGGATCTCAAAAATGGTGGAAGATGGAGCAAAATGCAAAAAAAGAAACAACTAACTGTGAAGAAAGCTCCTTCAGCTGGGTATAAAATGGTGCTGCAATATGTTGACTGCCTTTTTATACCTGTCCTATCCAGCAGCTTAGCAAATGGAACAGATGCCTGCTTGCCTTATTGTGCCAAACAGATTTACTTTGCCAAAAGGAGCTCCAATCATATTTGATATATGCTGTATATTTATAGACTCCTCTTGCTGTATAATAACTTCAATACTTTATTTAAATTGTCTTTCTTATGCTGGACTTGACTGGGGGGGGGGGGATTAAAGGAATGTAATATAATATTTTGACTCCTGACTTATTTTGACCAAATCATGAGCTGTGCCAACATGTTGAAATTGGGAACTTTAACGGACAACCTCTAAAAGCCTGCATTGACCCCATGAACTAAAAGCCGCCAGACCTGGTTTTAAATCTGAAGAAATATGGAAATCAAACAAAACCCTTTGATTTATAGCAATCTATCAATTTTCCAACCAATTAATGTCTTCAGATTCTAAAAATACATCTTAATTGGAAAATTAAACCCTCCAAAATATTGGACAACCGCTTATTCAGACACCCACATGAACCCATGAACACACGCAGCAATGAGTGGTGACATAATACTCTAGGTTTTTATGAGCTCATCACAGTGATGTCATCAAGGACGGTGTTATAGAGCTCTTTTACTAAACACACACGCATACACACACTCACACACGCAAACCAAAGCCCATTAATAATAATAATAATATCATCAATAAAGGTGATCAAGCAAAAGTCAGCAACACTGTCCCAGCATGGCGTCATTGCCATCATCATCAGTCCTTCATTGTCTCTGCATGACGTCCACCAAGCCTGCTGCATTTCCAGACAGGAAGTGAGTCCGATCATTGCTATTTAACAGATTAACTGAAGCTAAAGAAGCACAGCTCGAAAGAACCTGCTGACTCTACTTAAGACACTAACGAGCCCACTGACCTGTCAATTAACGGAGTGACCTAATTGAGCCTAAACCTCCGCAAATTAAAAGCTTGACCCAATCCACTCCAGTCCATCTACCAGACCTCGCAGCGTTTTCCTGTGTTCATGGGTGTCCCCACTGGACAGGTGAAGTGGCGGCTGAAGTCTGGGGAGTTGGCCAACGTGCCGGTGACTCTGTATCGTGGGGGGCTGTGGGGGTCGGTCAGCAAACCCTCATGAGCGCTCTCTGGTGTTCGGACTGAGCACCACACCTAAAAAAAAAATACATAATTTTCAATTCAATTCAACTTTATTTATAAAGCGCCATATCACAACAATAGTCATCTCATAGCACTTCCAAATGTAGGGGAAACCCCATAATTGCAGAAAGACCCCAGCAATCAGGTGATCCCCTGTGAGCAAGCACTTGGTGATGGTGGAGAGGAAAAACTCCCTTTTAACAGGAAGAAACCTCTAGCAGAACCAGGCTCAGGGAGGGGCAGTCATCTGCTGCGACTGGCTGGGGGGTGAGGGGATAGAGAAGATGAAAAGAACAGACATAAAGAGAGCAAACATTAATGGAGAGAAGCCAAGTATATTATTGGAGGTCACCCGGCAGTCTAAATCTATTAACAGCAAAACAAAGGGAGGGTTAAGAGACACAAGATCCCTCCCTAATTTTAGGCTATATTGAAGAGGAAGGTTTTAACCCTATTCTTAAAAACAGAGATCAAGTCTGACTCCCGAACCCAGATTGGTAACTGGTTCCACAGGAAAGGAGCTTGATAGCAGAAGGCTCTGCCTCCCATTGTACTTTTGGAAATTCTAGATAATACAAGTAATCCAGCATTTTGAGAGCATAGTGCTCTGTTAGGATGATAGGGTAGTATCAGATCTTTTGTAAATCTGATACGGTAGAGGCTCAGGAGGTACGTATATATTGTATATCTGATACGGCAGTGGCAGTAGTACGTATATATTGTATATCTGATACGGCAGTGGCTCAGGAGGCAGAGCAGGTCGTCCAATTACCACATGGTTGGCGGTTGGAATCCTGCTTTCCCCAGATATCCTGCCGTTGTGTGCCTGGGCAAGACACTTCACCCCCAATTGCTCCTGGTGGGTCTGGAAGCACCATGTTAGGCAGCATGCCACCATCAGTGTGTGAATGAATGGGTGGATAGCAGGATCTGTAAAGCGCTTTGGTCATCAAGAGATGAGAATAAAAGCGCTATATAAGTGAATGCCATTTACCATTTGTATATAAGGGGGCCTGATTATTAAGAGCTTTGTGATTTCTAAATTCTATGGGAAGCCAATGAAGGGAGGCCAGAACAGGAAAGATATGATCTCTCTTTCTAGTACCTGTTAAAACTCCTGCTGCAGCATTTTGGATCAAGTGGAGACTTCCATCCATCCATCCATCTTCTACCGCTTTTCCGGAGGTCCGGGTCGCGGAGGCAGCAGTTCAAGCAGAGAAGCCCAGACTTCCCTCTCCCCAGCCACCTGCTCCAGCTCTTCAGAGGGGATACCAAGGCGTTCCCAGACTAGCTGGGAGACATAGTCTCTCCACCGAGTCCTGGGTCTGCCCCGGGGTCTCCTCCCAGTGGGACGTGCCTGAAACACCTCAAGTGGGAGGCGTCCAGGAGGCATCCTAATCAGATGCCCATACCACCTCAACTGACTCCTTTCAATGTGGAGGAGCAGCGGTTCTACTCTGAGCCTCTCCCGGATGACTGAGCTCCTCACCCTATCTCTGAGGGTGAGTCCAGCAATCCTACGGAGAAAGCTCATTTCAGCCGCTTGTATCCGCGATCTCGTTCTTTCGGTCATTACCCAAAGCTCGTGACCATAGGTGAGAGTAGGAACGTAGATTGACTGGTAAATCGACAGCTTTGCCTTAGAACTAAGCTCCCTCTTCACCACAACAGACCGGTACAACGTCCGCATCACTGCAGATGCTGCTCCAATCCGTCTGTCGATCTCTCGCTCCATTTTCCCCTCACTCGTGAACAAGACCCCAAGATACTTAAACTCCTCCACTTGTGGAGGAGTTGTCTCCACTTCAAGTGGAGACTTTTTAAAGATATTTTAGGACAACCTGATAATAACGAGTTACAATAATCTAATCTAGAGCTAACGAAAGCGTGGATCAGTTTCTCAGCATCACTCAGAGACAAGATGCTCCTAATCTTGGCAATATTGTGCAGATGATAGAAGGCAGTCTTAGAAACAAATTTAATATGTGAATTAAAAACAGATCTTGATCAAAAATAACTCCAAGGTTCCTTACAGAACTATTCAGAGTAAGAGTAGCCGCATCCAAATTAAGAGTTTGATTTGGAAAAGTATTTCTAAGGTTTTTTGGACCAACAAGAATGACTTCAGTCTTATCTGGGTTTAATAGTAGAAAATTACAAGTCATCCAAGCTTTGATTTCCTTAAGACAGGCTTCTAACTTGGCTAATTGATTATAATCATCGGGCTTCATTGACAGGTATAATTGTGTGTCATCTGCATAACAATGAGAATATATACAGTGCTTTCTAATGATGTTGCCTAATAGAAGCATATATAAACTAAAAAGAGTAGGGCTTAGCACAGATCCCTGTGAAACTCCATGACTGAGCTTAGAGTTGGAAGAAAATTCATTATTGATATGAACAAACTGAAGTCTATCGGACAAATAAGATCTAAACCACTGCAGCGAAGTTCCATTTAGTCCAACATAGTGTTCTAATCTATCAAGTAGAATATCATGGTCGACAGTATCAAAGGCTGCACTAAGATCTAAAAGGACAAGTACAGAAACGAGTCCATTATCAGATGCAATAAGGAGGTCATTAGTGACCTTCACTAAGGCTGTTTCAGTACTATGATGAATTCTGAACCCAGATTGAAACTCTTCAAATAAAACATTTCCCTGCAAGTGGTCAAATAATTGCATAGCAACAACTTTTTCTAAGATTCTTGAAATGAAAGGCAGATTAGAGATTGGTCGATAGCTAAAACTCCTGGATCGAGCGTTGGCTTTTTGAGTAAGGGTTTAATTACAGCAATTTTAAAAGCCTACGGTATATGACCTCAAGTTAAAGAAGAATTGATTATTTGAAGAATACGGCTACCAATAAATGGGAAGACTTTTTTTAAATAACCTGGTAGGAATAGGGTCTAAAAAGACAAGTTGAAGGCTTAGATGAGGAGATTATTTTATCTAACTCTAAAAGGTCAATTGGAGTAAACTTATCCAAACAGATATCAACTGAAGGAGTTGTAGTAGTTGCTGTACTTAAGTTTACGGTGGGAAGAATCTGACTGATTTTATCTCTAATAGATAAAATTTTATGATTGAAAACGTTCAAAAAGTCCTGACTAGTAAGCTCTAGGGGGATGACAGGACTGACAGAGTCCTGACTCTTTGTCAGCCTGGCAACAGTGTTGAAAAGAAACCTGGGATTATTCTTATTCTCTTCTATTAACGCAGAGTAATAACTTGTTCTAGCTTTTCTAAGAGATTTTTTATGAATTAAGAGATGATTTCTCCACGCTAAATAGAATTCATCTAAATTAGTGGAATGACATTTTCTTTCTAATTGACGAGTCTTCTGTTTTAAGCTACGAGTTTCTTTGTTAAACCAAGGGGTTAGAAATCTCTGATTAGACTTTTTCTTTTTTAAAGGGGCCACCAAGTCTAGAGTCTGATGCAGAGAGGCTGTAACACTATCTACCATGCTATCAATTATGGAAGGAGCAAGCTCTCCATACATAAGCACATAAGCACAATACAATTACAGCAGGGGTCTGCAGCCTGTGGCTCTGGGACCACAGGTGGCTCTTTTGCTAATGACCCTGTGACTGAAAAGATGCACCAAGTTTTGCCAAAGTTTACAAATTCATGTGCAAAGTTTCTGATGGAAAAATTTTGTTACACCAAATTATATGATTTTTTTATGAATATGAATATGAATTTTTCTTTATGAAGCTTAATGTGTATACCTAGGAAATCCTGTTACCATATTTGGAGTTGTTGAGTAGTGGAAAAAAATAGATTGAAGGATGCTGATGTGACTGATCACCACTGTGAATGTTCAGTTCAATCACTGACTGTTCAGCTTATCACTAGTGTTTTCTGCATGTACTCAGCAGATACAATCTTAGTCATGAATGAAATAATCAAGAAGAGACCTCACCCCGATGGCCCCTTGGAGATATATTAGCCAAAATCACTCTGTTAATTAAGCCAATGCACTGTGACAGTCTGTGAAAGCTGTTCTCTGTATTGTCTTCCGCTGATCTGTGCATATTAAATTTGCTGAAACTTTGATCCTGCCTGATTTTTGACTCCTGGTTATATGGAATTTTTCCAACAGTTTAAAATTTAGAAAAGCTGCAAGCATAAGAGAATAAGTGGTGCACTGATAAAGATAAATACTGAAAACTTTTTTCACTCTAAAATCTTTTGAGACAGGGAGGGGTTGTTAAACTGCCCTCTGGCATATAAATGACATCATCAGCATATAAACTGAGCCTGATTAAAAGCAATTTAACCAAACATCAGCAGCCCTAGTCTTGACCTCTGTGGGACAACATTTTTTAAAAGATAATTGAGCTGCTTTTGATTGCCTGGAGCTCCTCACCTGGGCAAATCCCACGAAGAAGAGCTGGTCATTGGTAAGGTTGACAGCTGGAAGCCTCTTCTCTTGTCCATTTTTCTGGATATATGACTGATAGGCCTGAAGAAAAAAAAAAAAAAACGGCAACAGTAAGATGCTTTTATACAAACACATACAGTACGATGAAGCATTGCAGATCAGCTCAGGTTATGTTCATACTAACATGGTATGCAGCCTTCAGCCCTCCATTATCTGCAATGTTTTCTCCGAGGGTCTGCTTCCCATTGACGTGTTCTCCGTTTACGGTGTATTGGCTGTACTGATCCACCATACATTCAGTTCTCTGGCGAAACGCCTCGACTGATGAGTTCTGCCACCACGGCCTCAGGTTACCTTCTTTATCATACTCACGGCCTGGTGGATGGAAGGAAGACATTATGAGCACCAGTCCACAATACACTAAGATATAGAAGAATTGAACTGGTAACAGTATTTTTCCCCCTGTGGTTATCTCCATGTCACTGCTATTGTGAATCCTTTTTGTGGTGGGTTTTCTCTTGGCCTCTGAAATCATTTCTCCAAGAAAAACTGTACAGGAGGTTCTTGTTATAAAAATATAGATATGTTTATATGATAGAAGGAAACAACTTGGATACAAAAGGATTCTCTGTCCATGGACACCAGAAGTCCCCAAACAGTGATAATCCATAAGTTAAATCATAAAATAGACGTTTCTGGTAGACAATATGGATAAACACATGCTATAAGGACATTTCAAGTCATAGTGTCTCAACAATATTATTTATGGGGGTGATATGATGTGAGGTTCTGAACTGGGCACCCATCAATTCATCTACAACCACTTTTCTGGAGGTCTGGGTCACGAAGGCAGCAGTTCAAGCAGAGAGGCCCAGACTTCCCACTCCCCAGCCACCTGCCCCAGCTCTTCAGAGAGGATACCAAGGTGTTCCAAGACCAACTGGGAGATGTCTCTCCAGCAGGTCCTGGATCTGCCCTGGGGTCTCCTCCCAGTGGGACGTGCCCGAAACACCTCAAGTGGAAGGCGTCCAGGAGGCATCCTGATCAGATGCCCAAACCACCTCTTCTGGCTACTTTCAATGAGGAGGAGCAGCAGTTCTACTCTGAGCCTCTCCCAGATGACTGAGTTTCTCACCCTATCTCTAAGGGTGAGTCCAGCAATCCTACAAAGAAAGCTCTTTTCAGCCGCTTGTATCAGCAATCTCATTCTTTCTGTCATTACCCAAAGCTCATGACCATAGGTGAGGGTAGGAATGTAGATTGACCGGTAAATCGACAGCTTTGCCTTAGAGCTTAGGTCCCTCTTCACCACAACGGACCGGTACAACGTCCGCATCACTGTAGATGCCGCTCCGATCTGTCTGTCAATCTTTTGCTCCATTCTCCCCTCACTCGTGAATAAGACCCCAAGATACTTAAACTCCTCCATTTGGAGCAGGAGCTTGCCCTCAACCCGGAGAGGACAATCAACCTTTTTCCAGCTGAGGACCATGGACTTGGCCTTGGCGGTGCTGATTCTCATCCCAGCCGCTTCACACTCAGCGGCAAACCATCCCAGGAAGACCTGTACGTCATTGCTGGATGAAGCCAACAGGACATCATTTGCAAAAAACAGAGATGAGATCCTGTGGTCACCAAGCATGACATCCTCCGTTCCCTGGCTGTGCCTAGAAATCCTGTCCACAAAAATTATGAACAAGATCAGTGACAAAGGACAAAGGGCAGCCCTGGCAGAGTCCAACTCTCATTGGGAATGAGTCCGACTGAGTGTTGGCAATATGACCCAAACTTTCACAATGGTCGTATAGAGACTGGATAGCTCGTAACAACAAGCCCAATACCCCATACTCCCGAAGTACCCCCCACGAAAAACCATGAGGGACATGTACACTGCATTCTTCTGACTAAGGCTGCAGTGTACAGTCGAAACATGTTAAGAAGGTAAAGACATCTCCTTTCTATTCTTGTCTTTAATAAGAACAAAAGATAAATAAACATGAAGGACATGGTCGAATGCCTTCTCCAAGTCCACAAAACACATGTAAACTGGTTGGGAAAACTCCCATGGCCCCTCAAGGATTCTTGAGGGGGTAAAGAGTTGGTCCGATATGCCACGCGCAGGACAAAAACCACACTGCTCCTCCTGAATCCGAGGTTTGACCAACGGCCGGGTTCCCCTCTCCAGTATCTTGGCATAGACCTTCCCAGGGAGGCTGAGGAGTGTGATCCCTCTAAAGCTGGAGCACACCCTCCAGTTCCCTTTCTTGAAGAGAGGAAACACCATCCCGGTTTGCCATGCCAAAGGCACTGTCCCCGACCTCCACGCAATGTTGCTGAGGTGTGTCAACCACGACAGCCCTACAACATCCAGTGCCTTGAGGTACTCAGGGCGAATCTCGTCCACCCCCGGGGCCCAGCCACAAAGGAGCTTTTTAACCACTTTGACAACCTCAGCACCTGTGATGGGCGAGTCGTTCCCCTCATCCACAAGCCCTGCTTCCTCTGTGGAAAGCGTATCAGTGGGATTTAGGAGATCCTCGAAGTATTCCTTCCACCGCCCGACGATATCCCCAGTCGAAGTCAGCAGTGCACCATCCACACTATACACAGTGTGGACAGGAAGCTGCTTCCCCCTCCTGTGCCACCAGAAAGTTTGCCAGGATCTCTTCATGGCCAAAAGTCTTATTCCATGGCCTCACTGAACTCCTTCCACACTCAAGTTTTTGCTTTAGCAACCACCCGAGCTGCACTCTGCTTGGCCTGCCAGTGCACCTCAGCTGCTTCGGGAGTCCCACAAGCCAACCAAGCTTGATAGGACTCCTTCTTCAGCTTAATGGGCCCCCTTGGGTACCCCTGAATGTTAAATACGGGGGGGGGGCTGTAAAGTTCATCGCGGTCAAATTTGAGCACTATGAACGTTTCAGCCTATGAACTTTTCACCCCCCACCCCCACCCCCGGTATATATCATGGATATTTTAGGATAACTTTAATAGGCTGAGAATAAAATAGACAGAGTTCACCAGAAATGCTCACTTTGCTATATAACCCAGCCAGCATGTCCATGTCGGCCCCCAAGGTTTTTAGAAATATATTTTTGTTGATTTTTAACATTTTAACAGTGAACATACACCACAGAACACATCACACAACATGTACTGCTCAGTTCTAAAAAAGGTGAAAAAATCCCAATAATGAATAAACAAAAACAGACGCCATCATGCATGTGCTCCAATCCAACGCAAATGACCAAACATCTCATGCACAGACAAAAGCCCTGGTCAAAATGGCCGATACATTCATACTGACATAGTCAAGAAAAGGTTTCCAAGTTGTGTACAAAATTCCCAGTCTGTGAGTGGATTAGACATGTCATGAAGTCCAGTAGGATATTTTCCATTATTATCCTGTGCCACCCAGAGATAGTGGGGACTTTGTGGGAGATCCATTGAAGTAATACAGTGGTGTGAAAATGTGTTGGCCTCTTTTGTGATTTCTCATTTTTTTGTACGTTTGTCACACTTAAATATTTAAGATCATCATCCATCCATCCATCCATCTTCTTCCGCTTAATCCTTTTCGGGTTGTGAGGGGGCTAGAGCCTATCCCAGCATCTTTGGGTAAGAGGCAGGGTACACACTAGACAGATCACCAATCAAATTTAAATATTAGACAAAGATAACACAGTGTAAAAGTAACACAGCATTTCAGAAAAGGAACATCATACTAACTGTAAAATATGGTAGTGGTAGTGTGAAGGTCTGGGGCTGTTTTGCTGCTTCCCGACCTGGAAGACTCGCTGTGGTAAATGGAACCATGAATTCTGCTGTCTACCAAAAAATCCTGAAGGAGAATGTCCGGCCATCTGTTTGTGACCTCAAGCTGAAGCACACTTTGGTTCTGCAGCAGTACAATGATCCAAAACACGCCAGAAAGTCCACCTCTCAATGGCTTAAGAAAAACAAAATGAGGACTTTGGAGTGGCCTAGTCAAAGTCCTGACCTGAATCCCATTGAGATGCTGTGGCATGATCTTGAAAAGGTGGTTCATGCTCAAAAACCCTCCAGTGTGGCTGAATTACAATTCTGCAAAGATGAGTGGGCCAAAATTCCTCCACAGTGCTGTAAAAGACTCATTGCCAGTTATCGCAGATGCTTGATTGCAGTTGTTGCTGCTCAAGGTGGCCCAACCAGTTATTAGGTTTAGGGGGCAATCACTTTTTCACACAGGGCCATGTAGGCTTGGATTTTTTTTCTCTTAGTAATAAACACCTTCATTAAAAAAATACATTTTGTGTTTACTTGTGTTATCTTTATCTAATATTTAAATTTGTTTGGTGATCTGAAACATTTAAGTATGACAAACATACAAACAAATGAGAAATCAGGAAGGGGGCAAACACTTTTTCACACCACTGCATATTTTTCCTCGCACAGAAGGTCAAGATATTAAACAGTTTCATATGATATTTGTTTTTAATGTTCTTACTGGGAAGGCCAAGGAGAAGAGACAGTGGATCAAGATCAAATTCGTTTCCAAACATATTCAGGAGCTCATGTAAGTCACATTCCCAGTATTTTTGCAATTTGGGACAGGACCATAGACAGTGTATTAGGGTACCCGTGTTTATTGTCATGGTCTGGTCTGCTCGTCATTCCCAGCTGCGCGCACACCTAGTCCTCATTATGCCTGGCCTATATCTTCTGCGCTGACCGTCACGGCGGTGCGGAGATGAGATGTCTCTCAGCGCTCCTGACGAGCTCATCGCCAATTCCTCCTGTCTACTGAAGTTCCAGCCAAAGCCTGCTTCATCGTCGCCGGAGAATCCCTCCAGCTGGCCACGTAAGCTCACCAATTCCTACTCAACTTTGTCTTCAGATCCCCTGTGCACAGGCGGAGCCCGTGGCGGCGGAATTCTCCTCCTATCCTCCCGGCGGTGGATTTCCCCCGCACTCCCGCCTCACCAACTCCATTGGACACTCACCTGCCAGAGTCGCACCACCCACGGAAGGGCACTGTTTCCCTGGCTGCAGTCACCACGCTGAACCTAAGCTGCTACCATCTGCTCTCACAGAAAGCACAGTGTAACTGTTTACCTCCAGCCGTGACTTCCAGTAATCCCCTTTCTCTGTGTGTTCCTAGGGTTGCCAGGCCGTACGGTGTCCCGCTCTGTCTCCGGCAGTTCCACCCTACACTCACATGCACCAACACCATACTTGTTGTTAATAAAATCAATTGTATCAATTCTGAGTCCGTGTCTTGTCACTGGGTCACGTAACCATGTCAGTACATCTCCGCCAGAACGACCCAGCTGACAGTGCTTTGGTGCACCGTATTAACAACATGGAGATCAGAATTGATCAATTAGCTTATCAACTGCAGTCCATTCTCACCCAATTAGCCGAAGTCACAGACCGGTTAGACCGGCTAACTAGCTCCCAGGCTTTACCTTCTCCCAGCAGCTCCTCAGCTCCCGCTAGCTCCCCAGCTAACCAGCCCAGGCTAGGACCTCCGGCTCACCTTACTCCTGTTCCTACCCCCAACCGTTTTAGCCGAAAACTTGGAGAGGCCCGGGGGTTCTTCATGCAGTGCGAGGTAGTGTTCCAGCGGGTACCTGAGGACTTTTCCTCGGACCACAGTAAGATCGGGTATGTTATCAACCTGTTGGAGGGAAGAGCGCTAGCATGAGCATATGCAGTTATGGCTAGAGCTAATTATGCTAGTCTGACCTTTTGCCAGTTTATCCAGGAATTCAGCGAAGTGTTTGATCACTCAGACTGAGATAGCGTTCTCACCACTCGGCTATTGAACTTGAGACAGGGGACTAAGGCTGTGGCAGATTATGCTGTGGCTTTCCGGGTAGCGGCTACTGAAGTGGGGTGGGAAGACGCTGCCCTCTGTAGCATTTTCATTAGGAGCCTTAGCCCCAGCCTTCAGGATGAGCTAGCCACTCTAGCGAAGCCATCTAGGCTCTCTGAGTTAATTTCGCTTGCCATTAGCCTAGATAATAGACAGAGAGTGGGCGGCTGAACGTAAGGCCTATGGTCGCTCAGGGAATCAGCTTCGTCCCACTCCTCAAGCCTCCCTATTGGCTCTACCATCTTCTGACGCCTCTGTTACCTCAGAACCTATGAGTGTAGGGCAGTCCAGGTTGTCTGCGGCAGAGAAACAGCGCCGCCGCGAATTGGGATTGTGCCTTTATTGCGGGAGCGAGGAGCATGAGGTCTCATGTTGTCAGCTTCAGCCAAAAGGGGGAGTCCGTGCGTCGCAGTAGGGGGACTCACGGACTCACCTCAGCCTAATCCCCTATGCAGACTTCTTCTCCCTATCTGGTTCATACATAAACACACTGAGATTCCTACACAGGCATTAGTCAACTCTGGGGCAGAGCAGAGTTTTATCTCTAAGGACCTGGCAACCCGTTTGGGGCTTCCTTGCATTTCCCTTAAGACTCCGCTACAGCTGATAGCACTGTCCAAGGCCCCCATGGCCATTGTGTCCCAGTGCACCGCCCCAGTGTCCGTCATTGTGTCTGGTAACCATCGGGAGGAGCTTCAGTTTTTTGTGCTGTCGATCGCTTCCTCTCCTGTCATCCTTGGGTTCCCCTGGGTACGCCTCCATTGACTGGTGCTCAGGGAGTGTCAGATCATGGAGTTCGTTTTGCCTCAGTGCCTGTCTCCAGTCAGCCGCATGCTCGCCATCCTTGCCTCTGGGGGTTCCCTCCGCCCCGCCCCTCGACCTGGCTAAAGTTCCCCCTGAATATCATGACACTGGAGCCGTTTTTAGTAAGGCCCAGGCCCTATCTCTTCCCCCCCTACCATCCGTATGACTGCGCCATAAACCTCCGCTCGGGGGCTCCACTTCCATCTGGCCAGCTATATAGCCTGTCGCCGCTGGAGCAGGCAGCTATGGAGGCCTACATCAAGGAATCTCTGAGTTCGGGCATCATCCGCCCATCCTCCTCAGCGGTGGGGGCTGGGGTTTTTTGTGGGCAAGAAGGACGGTTCGCTAAGCCCATACATTGATTTCAGGGAATTAAACAATATCACCATCAAGGATAAATACTCGCTCCCCTTGCTTAATTCTGTGTTTGACTCTCTCCAGGGGGCATTATGGTTCACAAAGCTGGATCTGCGCAATGCCTACCATCTGGTGCGGATCCGCGAGGGTGACAAATGGAAGACAGGTTTTCGCACTCCCAGTGGTCATTTCGAGTACCTGGTAATGCCTTTCGGATTAACCAATGCGCCCGCTGTGTTCCAACGATTGATCAATGATGCTCTGAGAGACTTTCTGGGGGTATTCGTGTTTGTGTACCTGGATGACATCTTGATCTTTTCCCAATCTCTAGAGGAACACTGGGTGCATGTCAGACAAGTGTTGCAGTGGCTATTGGAGAACCAGCTGTTTGTCAAGGTGGAGAAATGCGAGTTTCACACTTCCAAAATGTCTTTTTTGGCTTCATTATCTCGCATAAGGAAATTATCCCAGACCCTGGCAAGATCAAGGCGGTGGTGGAATGGCCGGTTCCATCCTCCAGGAAACAGCTTCAGCAGTTCCTGGGGTTTGCTAATTTCTACCGCCGGTTCATCAGGAACTACAGCAGTTTGGCTCTCCCCTTGACGCGTCTCACATCTATGAAGGTCCCTTTCCAGTGGACTGAGGAGGTGGCTGCAGCCTTTACGGATCTTAAGAAGCAGTTCTCCGAGTCTCCCATCTTGGTGCAGGTGGATCCTAATCTGCAATGTCTGGTGGAGGTGGATGCTTCGGATTCTGGTGTGGGGGCCGTCCTGTCTCAGCATTCCCTGGCGGACGGCAAGGTCCGACCGTGTGCTTTCTTCTTTTAGCGGCTGTCCCCTGCGGAGTGGAATTATAGCATCAGTGACAGGGAGCTGCTGGCGGTTAAACTGGCCCTGGAGGAGTGGCACCATTGGCTGGAGGGGTCCTCACAGCCATTTGTGGTTTGGATGGATCATAGGAACTTGGAGTACCTCCGGACGACCAAGCGCTTGAATGCCCGCCAGGCCCGCTGGTCCTTGTTTTTTGGTCGGTTTGACTTCACCATCATGTACCATCCTGGGTCCAAAAATACCAAGCCGGACGCCCTCTCCAGGCAATTTGCCACGGATCCCGTAGAGCCTGAAGATCATCCCGTCCTTCCTGCCTCCTGTGTCGTGGGCGCCCTCTCGTGGGGGATTAAGGAAAAGGTTAGGAGGGCTCAAGAGACAGAGGTGGACCCGGGCAGGGGGCCAGCGGGTAAGATGTTTGTTCCATCGGCTGTCCAGGGTGATGTCATTCACTGGGCTCACTCCTCCAAGTTCGCCTGCCACCCAGGGAGGCGACACACGGAGGAGCTGTTGCAATGTTCTTTCTGGTGGTCCTCTCTGCAGAAAGACGTCGGAATATGTCCGTGCCTGTCCCCAGTGTGCCACCGGTAAGTCCCCATCGTCCCCGCCAGCTGGGCTGCTCCACCCCCTCCCGGTTCTTGGCATCCCTGGTCTCATGTAGCCTTGGACTTCGTCACCAGCCTCCTTCCTTCCAACAACCACACGGTAGTGCTCACCTTGGTGGACAGGTTCTCTAAGGTGGCCCATTTTGTTCCCCTTCCGGGGCTGCCTACTGCTAAGGAGACAGCTGACCTATTGGTCCAACATGTGGTGAGGCTACACGGGATCCCCATGGATATCGTCTCCGATCGGGATCCTCAATTTATCTCTCAGGTCTGGAGGTCATTTTGTCACGCCCTTGGGCCACTGTCAGCCTGTCATCCGGGTACCACCCGCAGTCTAATGGTCAGTGTGAACGGGCCAACCAGGAGTTAGAGGCAGCGCTGCGGTGTGTGGTTTCGACCAACTCGGCCTCCTGGAGCTCATACCTACCCTGGATTGAGTATGCCCATAACTCGACTGTGTCCTCTGCCATAGGTATGTCCCCTTTTCAGGCTTCACTTGGGTATTCTCCTCCTTTATTTAACGAAGAAGAGGGTGACATCGCCGTACCATCAGTCCGGGCGCATCTGAGATGCTGTCGACGTCTGTGGAGGGCAACCCGGACCGCGCTGCTTCACACGGCTGAACGCAACGCTTCAGTGGCCAACCGCCACCGGACCCCAGCCCCATCATACCAGGTGGGCCAGCAGGTTTGGCTTTCTACTAAGAACATCAATGTGAAGGGTGAGTGCAGGAAGATGACGCAGCATTTTATTGGGCCTTTTTCTATCTCTCGCACCATCAACCCTGTGTCTGTGCGGCTCGATCCCCCCCCCCCTCCCTCCGCATATGTCCCACGTTTCATGTCTTTCAAATTAAGCCTGTGTTTTCCAGCCCCCTGTGTCCTCCTCCCAGGTCTCCACCCCCTCCGAGGATGATCGACGGCAGCCCGGCGTGGGGAGTGACTGCTATCCTGGACGTCCGCCGCCGGGGCCGCGGTCTGCAATACCTGGTGGACTGGGAGGACTATGGGTCGGAGTCCAGGTCCTGGGTGCGTCCTGCCCTCGTGCTTGATCAGGGAGTTCCATCAAACGCATCCAGATAGGCTGGGACGATCGCCAAGAGGCGCTCATTAGGGGGGGAGTACTGTCATGGTCTGGTCTGCTCGTCATTCCCAGCTGCGCGCACACCTGGTCCTCATTACGCCTGGCCTATATCTTCCGCGCTGCCCATCACGGCGGTGTGAAGATGTCTTTCAGCGCTCCTGACGAGCTCATCGCCAATTCCTCCTGTCTACTGAAGTTCCAGCCAAAGCCTGCTTCATCGTCGCTGGAGAATCCCTCCAGCTGGCCACATAAGATCACCAAATCCTACTCACCTTTTTCTTCAGATCCCCTGTGCACAGGTGGAGTCTGTGGCGGCGGAATCCTCCTCCTATCCTCCCGGCGGCGGATTTCCCCTGCACTCCTGCCTCACCAACTCCACTTGGACACTCACCTGCCGGAGTCGCACCACCCATGGAAGGGCACTGTCTCCCTGGCTGCAGTCACTACGCTGACCCTGAGCCGCTACCATCTGCTCCCACAGTAAGCACAGTGTAACTGTTTACCTCCAGCCATGACTTCCCGTAATCCCCTTTCTCTGTGTCTTCCCAGGGTTGCCAGGCCATACGGAGTCCCGCTCTGTCTCCAGCAGTTCCAGCCTACACTCACACGCACCAACACCATACTTGTTGTTAATAAACTTAATTGTATCAATTCTGAGTCTGTGTCTTGTCACTGGGTCATGTAACCATGTCATTTTTCGTACATTTAGAACACACAGAGGAGGTGTCAGCCTTGAATTTGGAAAGACAAGAAGGAGACAGTTGTGTTCTATGTAGTAATTTAAGCTGTAATGCCTAGATCAATTTCATACTGTTGTATTTTTCGAATTAGTCCAAATGTCCAAATTAGCCATCACTTTTGGAGTGGTCTGCTGGGGCAGTGGCATTACTGCAGCCGATAGGAAGAGACTGAACAAACTGATTAAGAAAGCTAGCTCTGTCCTGGGGCAACGCCTTGATCCGATGGAGGAGATGGGAGAGAGAAGGACGGTGGCTAAACTGTCATCTCTGCTGGAGTCCGAGTTCCACCCTATGCAGGACATACTGGATGCACTGAGGAGCTCATTTAGCAGCAGACTACATCATCCCAGGTGCACAACCGAGAGGTTTCGTAGGTCCTTCCTACCAACGGCTGTCAGACTGTACAACCTAAGCAGGGCTGCTCGCAGAGATAGCAAAAAGACGTAACAAACTAATAGTTTTTTTTTTTTTTTTTTTTTGAATGCAAAAGATGCAATAGACTTACACAATGGTCCTCTCCGGCATACAACTAGGAACATACCGGTCGCTATGGAGGGTGAGAATATGTATGGGCACATAATCATACCATGTAGGATAACTAAATAGACGGTTATGCTGTTTCATCCCACCTAGCAACAATGCTCTGCACTGTGTGTGTTTATATATTTACATATTTATTCCATCTAGCTACAATGCTCTGCACTGGGTGTGTTTATATTTATATATCTATATATTTATTCCATCTAGCTACAATGCTCCGCACTGTGTGTGTTTATATAGTTAGTTAGTTAGTTAATCCCTTCACACCTGAAGGTGTATATGGGCGGCGCCTATCTCCGTTTCTCTGACCCTAGGCCACACAGCTACTGTAAGTAGTGAAAGCTACAGCGGGGGGTCAGTCCTCTGGTAGCTCTGTGTGTAACTTTACTTTCCCCATTCCATTATGCGGAGCACCATGCTAGAAGGCAGAAAGCACCATTTTTATATGGTCTTTGGTATGACCCGGCCGGGATTTGAACCCCTGCCTCCCGGGTGTGGGGCGGATGCTCTACCAACTGAGCCACCACTCCACTCCACCTAGCTGCAATGCTCCATACTGTGGGTGTTTATATATTTACATATTTATTCCATCTAGCTACAATGCTCTGCACTGTGTGTTCATATATTCATATATTTATTCCATCCAGCTACAATGCTCTGCACTGTGTGTCTGTGTGTGTGTGTGTGTGTGTATATATATATTTTATAGTAATATGTACATATGTATATTAGCTGCTCTTGCTTGCTTGTTTTTTCTTGCCTTCTGATTGTTGCTCTGAGTGTTGCTATCCCTGTGCTGTTGCAATCCTGGAATTTCCCAGTTGTGGGACTAATAAAGGCTTATCTTATCTTATCTTATGTCTTCCCACATACAGTAAGTTCTGCAGTCTTTACACCCAGATCTCTCTCCCAGGCACATCCCAGGTCACCCAGGCCAAACATGGAGTATCCCTTCAGGGTTTTATATAAAGCAGTGATTGATACATCACCCCTGGTACAAAGAATATGTTTTTCAGTGTCAGAGACCTTAGAATTGTTTAAAAATAGTTTTTTTGTTTTGTTTTTTTTTTTCTTAATGAAGTTTCTTATCTGAAAAAAAATGAAAGAGGTTATTTCTGGGTATCCCAAATTTTTGCTCTATCTAAGTGAAGGTCATAACGACCCCATTGACAAATCTATCTATAAATGCACGATATCTTTGTCTGTGTGTGTCTCTGTCTGTTCCACACATATCTCCTGAACCGTTCCTCAGACTCACCTAAGACTTTAAAAGTGCTTTGCTGAGGTTACAAGGGTGTGCATCCCTGAGTATGGAGTTGCTCCGTTAAAATATGTAATTTTTATCAATAAAAGTTTAGCCACTGCTCTGTCACCGCTCTGTGTCTCCTCACGCCTGGCTTCAAGAAGTGTGGGCAGGGTTTTGGATTGACTCCATACTGATTGGATAATACACGGCATCACGACCTGTCAGTCACCACTGAGTTCCCTGGACAAAACAAGGAAGTGAAAAATGACAAATTTGACTAGAAAAAGATAATACTGAAGAATTAATGCTTAAAAACGTTACACCATACAGTTGCCATGATTGCATAGGTCTAAAGGATAATTCACCATATGTGGAGAACATGAGGTGCTAGAGCAGACTGGGCGGAGCATCAGCAGGGACCGGGTCTGACAAAGAGTACCGGTGTATCAACACAGAACATGCCAGGAGAAGCAGCAGCCCGACCGGGCAGACCACAGTCCTTCACGGGGAGGCACGCCCAGCCTGCCCAGTCAGTAGCAGACGGGAGTACCTGCTTCTGCTTCAACCATGTGGTACCACTGTACTTTGCAGGACCGCGAGTCCCCCCTCCCGCGCAAGTACTTAAAAATTAAAAACTTAATACCGCCATGATTGTGGAGCAGAATGGCAAGATCTGTCACGACCCTCCTCATATGCTCTTACGCAGCGCACTAAATTCACACTAAATTGCTCACACGACGAGAGTGCAGTGGGCAGACCACAGTGTACCGTGGCCACAAGACAAATAATACAAAATAGGCAGACTTACAAAAAGAAGACAGGGTTCACTTCTTGACTCACACCATACGTGCAGCAGGCAGACCACAGTGAATGGTGGCCACAAGACAAACAGTACAAGTAACGTAATAGCTCAGGTAAACTTAGAGTCCTCCAGGACGCTCAACTGGCTTGGAGAAAGAAACTGGGCAAAGTACCAAAGCGTAGCAGCCTCGCTGCATGGGGAAACGCTAACAGTTCGTACTCACAGAACAGGAGCAGTCCGAGTAGTCCAAGTCTTCCAGCGAGCACACACAATCAGCAACTACACTGAGGGGAATAGCGACAGTGTAGCTCCCAACACCCTCATAGGAAAATACATCCATATGACAATAAAATGGTCCAGCAATGCTTGACTGGCAAAGGCCGCTTAAGTACAAGCATTGCTGGCACAACAGATTGGATGCACCTGGGCGAGGCACGGGAAAAACAATCACCGGATTGGAACTAGCTGGCTCTCATGAGAGAGAGGGCGTGGTCGGACCGGCAGGTGTCCGACAACGCCCACACGAATGTAGGTCAAAGAGGATGCCTAACAGCTGCTGGCCAGAACAGTGGCTACAGGTACAGGAAAAAGAACAAGTGACAAAGAAACTACAAGAACTCAAAAGACGGTGGAAGCTGAGATCAAATATAAAAGATACAAAAATAAGCTTACTACTATAATGAGGACCTGTAAGAAAGAATATTACAACAGAATACTAGAGGATAACAAAAATAACATAAAAGGAATATGGCAAGTACTCAATGGGATTATTAGTAATCGTCCTAAGAATGCTAATTATCCAGAATATTTTATCGAAAATGGCAATTTGATAAATAATATGGAAGATGTGGTCAGTGGTTTCAATAAATTTTTTGTAAACGTTGGTCCTGAATTAGCAAAATCAATAGTGACACCAGAAACAAACTACAGTGGTTCTGTGAATGAAATAGATGATAGAAATCCAAACACAATCTTTTTGGGTGCAGTTACTGAAAAGGAAATTATCGAGACTGTGAGTAAACTTAAGAACAAAAAATCAACGGACTGGATGAAATTGACATGACAATAGTGAAAAAAGTAATTGAGGGAATTGTTAAGCCACTCACCCACATCTGTAACCTGTCATTTCAAACTGGTACATTTCCAGACAAAATGAAAATAGCAAAAGTAATACCTCTATACAAAACAGGAGACAGTCATCGTTTCACAAATTAAAGGCCAGTCTCTTTACTCTCACAATTCTCCAAAATACTTGAAAAAATCTTCACTAAGAGACTGGATGATTTCACTGAAAAACACAACCTCCTTACAGATAGCCAGTATGGTTTTAGAGCAGATAAATCTACATCTTTGGCACTGATCGAACTTATAGAAGAAATTACTAGTTGTATAGATAAAAAAAAAAAAAAGGTTGCTGTAGGAGTATTTATAGATTTAAAGAAAGCTTTTGACACCATTGACCACAGAATACTACTAAAGAAACTGGAAAGGTATGGGATAAGAGGGGTTGGACTGAGTTGGGTGGAAAGTTATTTAAGTAACAGACAACAATTTATACAAATTGGAGAGCACAAATCACCCTTCATGGACATCACTTGTGGTGTGCCCCAGGGGTCAGTTTTGGGACCCAAACTCTTTATTTTGTATATAAATGACATATGCCAAGTATCAAAAATTCTGAAATTTATTTTTTTTGCGGATGACACAAATATCCTTTGCACTGGTGAGAATTTGCAGCAGGTTTTAGAGGTAGTCACAACTGAAATGGAAAAATTAACACAGTGGTTCAACAAAAATAAATTATCTCTAAATCTAAAAAAAACAAAGATTATGTTGTTTGGAAATTATAAAATAAATCATGAAATAATGGTAACGATAGATGACACCAGAATAGAAACAGTACAGGAAAATAAGTTTCTGGGGGTGACGCTAGACAATAAAATCTGCTGGAAACCTCACATCAGTCACATCTGGGCCAAATTAGCAAAATGTATAGGCATACTGGGGAAGACAAGACACTTCTTGGACTATAAATCATTGGTCTTATTGTACAATTCACTGTTTTTACCTTATCTTAACTACTGTGTAGAAGTCTGGGGAAACACCTACAAGACCAACCTACAGTCAATATGCACATTACAAAAAAGAGCTATAAGGATAATAAACAATGCAGGATATAGAGACCATACCAATGCGTTGTTCTTAAAGTCACATGTCATAAAGTTCATCGATTTAGTTAAATTTAAGACAGCACAAGTAATGTACAGGGCAATTAATAATCAACTACCAACTAATATACAAAAAATATTTTTAAAAAAAGAGACAATGATCATAATTTGAGGGGAGACTTAAACTTTACAAAACCCAAGATACGTACAACCAAGAAAAGTATGTGCATATCTGTCTGTGGGGTGGATTTGTGGAACAGTCTGGAGCCGGAACTGAAACTATGTACAAACAGAAATCAATTCAAAAAGAGGTATAAGCACCATTTGCTGAAAGGGTATATGTTAGAAGGGTAGTAGATATATGCACGATTCATTATGTTCACTCTAGGATATTATGGGTCACTATGGAATGGTGGGTGGGACAGCACTGTGTATATCTGTGTTGTTTGAGGCTGGTTTTGATGTATGGACATCATTGTATGTTAGAATGGATGGGTGTTAATGTTGATTTGTAAAAAATACAGTAAATTGTTTACTTGGGGTCTTAAAGGTTGTAATTTGTATAAAATTCACATGGGTGTATCTATGGAAAAGAGGAGATGGAATTAATAAGTGTTCACTTCTTCCTTCTCCCTTTCGAACAGTGTATACTGTTACTTTATTGCATTTGCCATTTGCTTGTATTTGTTATATTTTTGTGTTCAAAATAAACTATCTATCTATCTATCTATCTATAGCACAATACACAAATATACCGATAACCTGAGCCACAGAGAATGGTCAGAACCGAGCCTAAACGACAAAACTGGCTCGGTCCATGACAGAGCCCCCCTCTCAAGGGGTGGACTCCAGGGTGGGTTGTCCATCGGATCTGATGATGACGTATTGCATTCTGCAGCTCATCGATGCACATGAAGGTGGCTCTGCAGTCCTAGCCTGGTTGTGCAGAGTCTTGAACAGTGGGGGCATTGGAAGTCCGTTGTTGTGATCACTGCTGATGCAGCTCTGTATCGCTTTTCTCTGGCATCAGTGAGTTTCTGGCGTCGTGCTTCTTCGTAGTTGGCAGCAGCTTTGTGGATTAAGGCTCTCCATTCTGGTCTGTCCATAGCACGCTCCTCCAGTTCCTTCGGCTTGACGTGGCACCACTGGATGTTTGCTTTCACAGTATCTTTGTATCGCAGCTTCGGGTGGCCTCGGTTTCTCTTGCCGAGCTGGAGCTCACCATACATCAGGCGTCTTGGCATCCTAAACTCCTCCATTCGGATGACATGCCCCACCCATCGAAGTTGGGCCTTAATGAGCATGGCCTCAATGCTGGTGGAGTTGGCACGCTCCAGGACCTCCAGGTTGGTGATGTGGTCTTGCCAGCTGATTCTGAGTATGGAACGGAGAGCTCGCATGTGGAAGTACTCCAGCTTTTTGACGTGTCTGCGATACAGCGTCCATGTTTCACAACCGTAGAGGAGGGAGGGGAGTACCACATTATTGTAAACTTTCAGTTTCATTGATAGCTGGATACTGTGTTGGTTGAGCACTCGGGTGCGGAGTCTGCCCAGTGCCTGGCTAGCCTTGCCGATTCTCGAGGCGATTTCTTTGTCCAGGGAGCCATCACAGGAAATGGTGCTTCCTAGGTACTTGAAATGTTCGACATTGGCAAGTGGTGTGTCGTCGATGACAATGTTGAGTGCAGGTGGATGAGTGTTTGGTGTAGGTTGGTGAAACACCGCCGTCTTGCCGAGGCTGACGGTCAGGCCGAAGAGCTTTGAAGCCTCAGAGAAGCGGTCTAACATCATCTGCAGGTCAGATTCTGCGCGGGCCACAAGGGCACAGTCATCAGCAAAGAGGACTTCTTGGAGGAGGGTTTGCAGGCTCTTTGTCTTGGCAGTGCGACGACGCAGGTCGAAGAGGGAGCCATCCAAACGGTAGCGAATGTAGACCCCCTTCACCAGGTCTCGGACGGCATGGGACAGCATGCAGGTGAAGAACACGTTAAATAGGACTGGAGCTGGGACACAGCCCTGCTTCACACCGTTGCTGATTGCAAAGGCTTCCGACACATTCCCGCTGGAGATGACCTGGCCAGTCATACCGTCATGGAAAAGCCTGATCATCGATATAAACTTTGGCGGGCATCCGATACGCTCTAAGACTGTCCAGAGGGCCTCTCTATTGACCGTGTCGAAAGCCTTGGTCAGATCTATGAAGACAGAGAATAGGGGCATGTTTTGTTCAATGCATTTCTCTTGGAGTTGTCTCATGGCAAAAATCATATCAACAGTACTTCTGCCAGGCCTGGAGCCGCACTGTGCCTCTGGGAGATTCTGCTCTGATACTGTAATAAGTCTGTTGAGTATGACTCTGGCAAAGATCTTCCCTGCGATAGAGAGGAGGGAGATGCCCCTATAGTTGCCACAATCAGATTTGCTTCCCTTGTTCTTGTAGATGGAGACAATCAGGGCATCACGGAAGTCATCAGGCATCTCCTCCTCTTCCCAGATACTCTGCAGGACATCATGAAAGGCTTTGAGGGCGTTGGGGCCTGCCGCCTTGTAGATCTCGGCAGGAATGCCATCCTTTCCCGACGCTCTGCCCGAGTTCATCTGAAGGATCGCCTTCTTAATTTCGTCTATGGACGGGGGTTCTGCGAGCGAGTCTTGCATTAGCTGCTGGGGGATCTGGTTCAGTACGTCTGCATCAGCTGATGAGGGTCAGTTAAGCAGATTACTGAAGTGCTCTTGCCAGCGCTTGATCAAGCCCTCTTGGTCTTTAATCAGGGTCGAACCGTCCGAGGACAGCAACGGGGAGCAGCCTGATGTGGAGGGGCCAAAGACTGTCTTCAGAGCACTGAAGAATTTCTTGGAATTGTGGGTGTCTGCATAGTGCTGGACTTTGGCCGCTTTATCCTGCCACCACTGGTCCTGCATCAGTCGAAGGTCGGACTGGACTTTTTTTTTTTTTTTTTTTTTTTTGTTACTTATTTGTACCCGTAGGTAGACTTGGTTTGCAGTCTGGTGACAAGCCACCGGCTGTTGGTCGCTGCGTGCGCGAGCGCCCTAAACCTACATGTTTTTGGTATGCGGGAGGAAACCGGAGAAATCCCGGAGTAAACCCACGCAACACGGGGAGAACATGCAAACTCCACACAGCTCACTGTTGGTCGGGGGCTGGAATCGAACCCACGATCTCATGATCCCCGCGATCCCCCGGCCAAGGGTAAAACTGTGCTGCCACAGTGCTAAACCACTGCGCCACCGTGCAGCCAACCGTGGTTGGCCGATGTGCAGCAGAAAGTCTAAGCTCTCTCTCCGCGGATGCGGCGGGCCAGCTGGATGTCTTTGGGCATGATGGTGACCCTCTTGGCGTGGATGGCGCACAGGTTGGTGTCCTCGAAGAGACCCACCAGGTAGGCCTCGCTGGCCTCCTGCAGAGCCATGACGGCGGAGCTCTGGAAGCGCAGGTCCGTCTTGAAGTCCTGAGCGATCTCCCTCACCAGGCGCTGGAAGGGCAGCTTACGGATGAGCAGCTCCGTGGATTTCTGGTAGCGACGGATCTCTCTCAGAGCCACGGTACCGGGCCTGTAACGGTGAGGCTTCTTCACTCCGCCGGTAGCCGGAGCGCTTTTCCGAGCAGCCTTGGTTGCCAGCTGCTTCCTGGGGGCTTTTCCTCCAGTAGATTTACGGGCGGTCTGCTTGGTTCTCGCCATCGCTCTTTATTCTTCTGTCTGTGAACAGCAGAAAAAAAAGCCTGCAGAGTTTTGAATCTTTCACGCTTGGAGATGGAGGACGGGTCATTCTGCCACTCGATGTAAGCCTTGTTCTTAGTATGGAGGGCTTCTCTGATCTTGTCATTGTTTTCGTCTAACCAGTCTTCATGGGTTCTAGTTTTGGCTCCGAGCACTTCCTTTGCAGTCTCAGCGACGGTATCTTTGAAGGAGGACCATTTCTCGGAGCTGCTTTCGGAGGTCAGACCATCTTGGAGTTTTTCATCAAGTGCTTCTTGGAACTCTGTCACACAGATTGGATTCTTCAGTCTGGTGACATTGTGGGAGGCCCTGACAGTCTTGGGTCGATTTCTGTGAGGCATAGCGATGTGCAGTGTCATTACAGCCCTGACCAGCCTGTGATCAGTCCAGCATTCAGCACCTCTCATGGCACGGGTCACTCGGACGTCCCTGATGTCACGTTGGCGTACAATGACAAAATCGATCATGTGCCACTGTTTTGACCTCGGGTGCATCCAGGTGGTCTTGTACTTGTCTGCCATCCTGAACAAGGTGTTAGTGATGCAAAGGCTGTGTTCTGCACACTTGCTGAGGAGGAGCAGGCCGTTGTCGTTGATCTTGCCTACTCCGTGTCTACCCAGAATGCCTTTCCAGTTGCTGGGGTCCTTTCCTATTCTAGCGTTGAAATCGCCGAGCACAACAAGTTTGTCACTCTGTGAGGTTGACCTAATGACCTGGTCAAAGTGTTCATAGAACTGCTCTTTGTCTTCGTCCGGGCTGGTGAGCGTAGGAGCGTATGCACTGATGACTGTGAGGTATCTGGACTTGCTGAGAGGAATGCGTAATTTCATGAGTCTCAATGAGACTCATGAAATTTCATGAGTTTCAATTTCTGGAGTCCCCCCTCTCAAGGGGTGGATTCCAGACACCCACGGACACATCATAAGGGAAAGGAAAACCCCTGCCGCCCCCCCCCCCCAATCAGGAACAACAACCACGAACCCGGGTGGGAGGTAGGGGGAACAGGCAAGGAGGGAACACAATTCACCCCACCCAGGGCCCACAATTAACCCCCCCAAGTCCAAAGGCATGGAGGCTCGGGAGGCCACCCAGAGTCCCAGGCCCAGCAGACAGTCCGGCGAACAGAGTCCGGTGGCCTGCCAGGAAACATGGGCCACCTGGCCCAGAGACTCAGTCCCTCCAGTGGTCAGCCAGCGTTGTTGAGCCACCAGGACCGGAGGGGTGAAGCAGGAGGTGGCTTGCCCACCGGGAGGCTCACTGGTGGGTGACCGGACCGTAGGGGGGGAACCCCCACGGCATTGGACAGGGAGGGGGAGGAGACCACGGTGTCTTCAAGCTGACTCGCAGTACCCTTGGTGATCCTGTCATGGGACACAGCTGCACCCGCGGTGGACCCCGACTGGGCCAACACTGCACCCGCAGTTGCTCCCGGCTGGAACTCCGCAGCACCCATGGTGTCTCCCGGCTGGAGCTCTGCAACACCCACGGTGGCTTCCGATTGGATCTCTGCAGCACCCGCGGTGGACCCCGACCGGGCCAACGTTGCACCCTTGGTGGACCCCGTGCTGGGGCGTGGCGTCCATGACGGATCCGTGCAGGAGCATAGCACCCACGTTGGACTAACCCTGTGGCGCAGCCCCCACGAGGGTCCCAAGCCAGCGTGCTGCACCCACGGAGACACAGCCTGCGGAGAGCCCCACATAATGGCCTCAGGCAGCAGGGAAGCTGGACCCGCGACGTCATCTAGCAGCGAGACCGGTTCCAAGGAGACCCCTGGTGATGATGGTTCCTCTCTCGCAACCGTAGAAGGAAACTCAGGAGTGGAAGAAGAAACAAGGTTATTAGGGTCGCTGGCAGCGGTGGAGCCCGGCGAGGGGAGTTCAGATGCGGCTGAGGGCTGCACCTGATTCTCCTCACCTAGAGCCAGACAAGATCTCTCCAATACTGACATCAGAAATACAAGAGAGAAAACTTGCCTGAGCTCGAGCTCCACCGCCGTCCAGGACTATGTTGATCCTGATGATGAAGACTTGGGCCCGGCCTCTAGGAGGTCCAGCTCAGGCTCCCAATCTGCTGTGGTCGCCTCCGCAGCTTGCAAGATGGTGATAACAGTTCCATAGTCCTCCTGCGATGGCTCCAACGCTGGGGCTTCCTCTGGCGCGGCTGCAGGGGGACATCTCCATGCTGGCTCCGGACCGAAGTCCTCCGAGGCCACCGGCTCCACCACCGTCTGATGGCTCTGACCCTGGGTCAACGGGCGCTCAGAAAAGGAGGAGACATGGAGAGAATAGAAATACAGTCAACATCTGCAGCTGGAGGAGAGTACCCAGCAGACTGCTGAAACTGGGTCTCTCCCTCAGGAGACAGACAAGGTTTATCATGATTTAACTGGGTAGAATGAAAAAACACTTGCCTGTCATCCCAGTGCTCGTTGTTCTCAGCTGCAGTAGGCAAACAGTCATCCCTCTCCGTGTCTACGGTGATCTGGCCCCTTTCAACAGATTGTGGAGGAGCCGTCTCCATGGCAACTGAGGTGGGCGTTCCCGGGGTGACCCTAGCAGACCTCACGGCAGCTGGAGGGAAAATGGCTGACGAAAACGAGGAGGGCCTCTCCTGACATTTCCCCGCAGGGTGACACTGTTTGTGGGAGGCTGGTGCTTTGCACACTGAAATGGGAGGTGAAGCTGATGAGCCGGGAGGGGAGAAGGACGTCAACCGTGGAGAGCGCCTCCGCTTTGGCTCCTCTGGAAGTGTCCCCATCCTCAGCCCAGGAAATGATCATTGGAGCACTGACACTGTGGACAACAGCTCAGAGAATTCGTGATAGTTCCACAGACCGGGATGCGCCTCCAGAATTCCCACCACTCCATATACACTTTCCCAGGCTTGCTTGGGTCCCCGGGTGGCGAGACCCTCATCCACAAAACTCTGGATGAAGTCTGCCGCCCACTCCTCCTCCACCATCGGAGACCCCACTGCCTTTCTCCCTTTATTGGTGTGAGGCCGACGAGCTGGGGACATAATGAGCTCCCATTCTCTGGTGGGTAAAAAAGAAAAAAAACAGTTCAAAAAAGAAAAACAGATGTGTGGGTGTAACCCGCTAAATCCTCTGCGTTGGCTGGACCATTCTGTCACGACCCTCCTCATATGCTCTTACGCAGCGCATTGAGGAGTGAGGAGGAAGGATGGATTTACGCGCAGTGTTACACCACAACACATTTATTAACAAAGAGGCAGACAGTTCCAAAAATAAAGACTTACAAAAATGCTACAGTGTACACTAAATTGCTCACACGACAAGCGTGCAGCGGGCAGACCACAGTGTACCGTGGCCACAAGACAAATAATACAAAATAGGCAGACTTACAAAAAGAAGACAGGGTTCACTTCTTGACTCACACCATACGTGCAGCGGGCAGACCACAGTGAATGGTGGCCACAAGACAAACGGTACAAGTAACGTAATAGCTCGGGTAAACTTAGAGTCCTCCAGGACGCTCAACTGGCTTGGAGAAAGAAACTGGGCAAAGTGCCAAAGCGTAGCAGCCTCGCTGCATGGAGAAACGCTAACAGTTCGTACTCACAGAACAGGAGCAGTCCGAGTAGTCCAAGTCTTCCAGCGAGCACACACAATCAGCAATGACACTGAGGAGAGTAGCGACAGTGTAGCTCCCAACACCCTCATAGGAAAATACATCCATATGACAATACAATGGTCCAGCAATGCTTGACTGGCAAAGGCCGCTTAAGTACAAGCATTGCTGGCACAACAGATTGGGTGCACCTGGGAGAGGCGCGGGAAAAACAATAACCAGAGTGGAACCAGCTGGCTCTCGTGAGAGAGGAGGTGTGGTTGGACCGGCAGGTGTCAGACAATGCCTACACGAATGTAGGTCAAAGAGGCTGCCTAACAGCTGCTGGCCAGAACAGTGGCTAAAGGTACGGGAAAAAGAGCAAGTGACAAAGAAACTACAGGAACTCAAAAGATAACACAATACACAAATATGCCGATAACCTGAGCCACAGAGAATGGTCAGAACCAAGCCTAAACGACAAAACTGGCTCGGATCGTGACAAGATCAACTGCACATTTTCATCATCATCATCATCATCATCATCATCATCATCATCATCATCATCATAGCAGTCTGTCATGGGCGACAATGACTGTTTCATTTAGGTCTGATCAGATTCCTCCACACAGCTCTGCCCTTAGCCTTCTGCTGCCAGGAACTCCTGTCTATGTCCAACTTCTCCAAGTTTCTTTTTACAGTGTCTTTAAATCTGAGCCTTGGTCTACCCTGATTGCGTTTGCCCTCACATAACTGTGAGTAGAGTAACTGCCGAGGGAGATGCTGGTGGTCCATCCTCTCAACATGTCCAAGCCATCTCAGGTTCACCTGTATTAGCATGTCCTCCATTGATGGTAGACCAGCTCGTTTCAACACTTCTATGATGATTATCTTGTCTTTCCATGAGACGTTCATTATGGCTCGAAGGTGCCTCATCATGTACGCGTGGAGTTTCTTCACCTGCACTCTGTAGACAGTCCAAGTTTTAGCACCATACAATAGAGTAGCCAGTACTGTCGCTCTGTACACTTTGCATTTCACATGGATAGACACATGTCAATTGTTCCACAGTCTCTCCCTCAAGTTTCCAAACACAGCGCTCGCTCTTCCCATTCTGAGAGATAGTTCATCCTCCAGCCTAGCATTCTCTGAAACAGTACTCCCTAGATACTTGAAAGTCTTGCACTTGACTAGTGGCTCTGTACCAATGCTGATCTCTTCTGGTAGTGATGTTGATAATTGGAACTTTGGTGGTTGATAAAGGCACTCTGTCTTCTTGATGTTGATTTGGAGGCTGAATTGGCTAGCTGCTCTTGCAAATTTCTCCACTAAAGATTGCATGTCTTCCACGCTGTGTGCAACTAGAGCACTGTCGTCGGTAAAGAGCATTTCTCTTACTATCTTTATCGATGTCTTACTCTTGGCTTTAAATTGTGCCACATTGAACAAGTCTGCTTCTTTCCTTGTTTGAATGTATACTCCTTCTGAAGTGTCTTTGAAGGCCACCTCAAGCATGGCTGCCAGATATAGCGAGAAGAGTGTAGGTGCCAACACACACCCTTGTTTCACCCCGTTGCTTACTGAAAAGTCTTTAGATACTGAACCACTCATTGCCACGTTTGCTTGCGTACCTGTATGGAGTGCCTCAATCAGGCTGACAAACCTCTCTGTACAACCATATTTCTTGAGTACCTGCCAAAGTCCTTGTCGCGGAACAGTATCGAAGGCATTACTGAAGTCTATGAACACTACATAAAGCGGCATGTTCTGTTCGATACACTTTTCTTGAACCTGTTTCAAGCAGAAAATCATGTCCATTGTGCTTCTTCCACTTCTAAAGCCGCACTGGGTTCCTGGTAGTACATTCTGCGAGATGTGTTCACTGAGTCTGTTAAGTAGTACACGTGAGAGAATCTTACCAACAGTGGCTAGTAGTGATATACCTCAGTAATTTCCACAATCTTTCCTGTCACCTTTCTTGAACAAAGGCACAATACTTGCATCCTTCCAGTCTTGAGGTACTTTCTGGGCATCCCATATCTCTTGGATGAGCTTGTGCAGGCAGTTGGTCAGCTGAACACCACCAAATTTCCACACTTCTGCTGGAATTCCATCCCTTCCTGGAGCTTTACCATCCTGTGTTGTCCTGATAGCTGCCATTAGTTCATCAAAATTTGGTGGTTCATCCAGACTTGATACAGCTGGTCACTGCACTAGAGCTTCTTTAGCCTCTTCAGTGAGATCTCCAGGGTTGTTAAGTAGTTGGTCAAAGTGGTCTGCAAATCTGTCCAGGATCTTGTCTTTCTCCTGCAAAACCATTTCACCATCCATAGCCTTTAGTTGGATCAATCCTCTTGGTTTAGGGCCGTAGATTTCTCTCAAACCTGTGAAGAATGTTTTCATGTCCTTCTTGTCTGCTGCAGTTTGAAGTTTCTCCGCTTTTTCATCCCATCAGTTGGACTTCATCTCTCTGGTGTACTTCTGTAGCTCACTCTGAACCTTTGAGTATTTCTTCTTCTTCGACCTTGTGTTACACTGTAGGTTTTCCTGCCTAGCTGTATTCCTCACTTCTAGTAGTTTCTTCAGGTGTTCATCATGCTCATCAAACCAATCTTGATGTTTCCTCTCAGGGTAGCCTAATACATCACTCGCAGTCTGATACATTGTATCCTTCAGTGTTGCCCATTTCTCTTCTATGTCTTTCTCTGAGTTGTTGCTGTCCCAGTCTTTCAAGTTTTCATCCATTTCCTGTGTAAGTTCTTCCTGCTTCTTTTGGCCTTTCAGTGCACTAGTGTTTAGCTTCCGTGGTGGCTTCGCACCTGTCCTGCAGTGCTGTTTTCGTCTGCAAATTCTTAATCTAGATCTCAGCATAACATGATCAGTGCCACAGTCCACGCCTCTCATTGTTCTGGTGTCCAATACATCCCTTCTGTCTCTCTGCCTTCCTATGATGTAGTCTAAGTGCCAGTGTTTGGATCTTGGGTGCATCTATGTCTTCTTGTGTGTGTCCTTGTGCTTTAATAGAGTGTTGGTTATCACAAGGTTGTACTCTGAACATAGTGCAAGTAGAAGTTCTCCATTAGCATTGCACTTGCCTACTTCATGAATGCCTAGCACTCCTTTCCATTTCTCGATGTCTGAACCAACTCTGGCATTAAAATCTCCGAGTATCAGCCTGTCATCAGTCGGTACACGCCTGATAGTCTCACGTAAATCATTGTAGAACTCTTCCTTCACCTCCTCTGTGTTGGTCATTGTTGGGGCATATACACTGATGAGTGTGGCATACATCTTCCGCTGTAGTGGGAGTCTCATAGTCATTATCCTGTCGTTGATTGGCACCGGTTCCTCATCAAGCATTGCTGCTATCTCCTTTCTAACTGCAAAGCCCACTCCTGCTTCTCTCCTTTCTTGAGTTGATCTCCCACTCCAAAAGATGTACCCATGGTCTTCCAAGCTGTCATATCCAGGCAATCTTGTTTCACTAAGTGCAGCTATGTCTACATTGTACCTGTTCATTTCCAGGGCCACAAGCACGGTCTGTCTTTCTGGGCGCTGTGATGTTGTTCTGTCCAACAGAGTGCGTACATTCCATTCTGCTACACACAAGGTTGCTGTTTTCCTCTTCTTTTGTCTTCCTGCTCCTAGCTTACTTTTCGCTGCCTGTCGGAGTGTGAACAGATCAGCATATTATATGTGGACACATATGCACGCTTTGACTAAATGACAACAAGACGCAAAAATGCCCAAAAATAACAAAACAAATCATTTTTATTTAAGTATTTACAGACAAATGGGCAACACTGATGCAACAGTTGCAGCCAAACGGGCCATTCTGCTGTATGTGTGTGAATGGTGAAGGGACTGGCACTGTACCTTTGATGCCCTGAACTTCCATCTGGGTACCAATAAAGTATACAAGATACAGATACAAAAAAAAATGTTCGGTGTTTTGTGTTATGTATGGAAATACCTCCGTAATGACGAAGCCAGGTGCACAGTTGAACTCAGCTTTATTGGGTTGAACACACACAATACAGCCACCAGGCAGGGGCATTGGCAAAAGTGGCCGAACAGGGATGCCCGCTGGTATTTATAGGGCGGTGCAGTGGCAGGAGAGGAAGTGACCGCCACTACACCGCACTTGATAAAACAACAGCATTACATTGTGTACTTATAATATTGCTAAAATATAAAAGGATGTGCTACAGTGGGTCTCAAATATTTGTAAATGTGTCCTGTTATATGTGTCCCAGCTAGTCTGGGAACGCCTTGGTATCCCCTCTGAAGAGCTGGAGCAGGTGGCTGGGGAGAGGGAAGTCTGGGCTTCTCTGCTTGAACTGCTGCCTCCGCGACCCGGACCTCCGGAAAAGCGGTAGAAGATGGATGGATGGATGGATGGTGTCCTGTTATAGTACTGCATGAGTTTATTGACGATAGACTATAAACTACACATATAAACTAAATTAAATGGCGACTGAACAACTCCCATTCCCCAAAGTGCAAGATACACTATTATGAATATAACTCATAAAAGATCACACAAATAAGTGATCTGACAAAAAAAAAACAAAAAAAAAAAACAAGCGGTTCTTAAACAGTGGCTAATATTGGATGTTCTAATCATTTTCAATTATTCTGTAATTAATGTTCACACGATCAAATAAATCTCAGTTCAGTCCCTTTCATATTTGTCAAAGTCTAACATGTGATTGCCTACATATAGGCTACACCTCTGTATTCCACTTTCAAACACAGCCTACATTTGGGCCTGTAAATCCTGACTGGGCTACCAGTTTCAGACAGGAATACTTGCTTTCTACAGGCATGCACTAGTTCTTAAAAAAGGGAAATGTCCAGAAAGAACCGCTTGTTTATTTTTTTGTCAGATCACTTATTTGTGTGATATTTTATGAGTTATATTCATAATAGTGTATCTTGCGCTTTGGGGACTGGGAGTTGTTCAGTCACCATTATACTTTAGTTTATATGTGTGGTTTATAGTTGATCGTCAATAAACTCATGCAGTACTATAACAGGACACGTTTACAAATATTTGAGACCCATTGTAGTGCATCCTTTTATATTTTAGCAATATTATAAGTACAAAACACCTAACATTGTTTTTTTGTATTTGTATTTGTATTTTGTATACTTTATTGAACCCAGACAAAAATTCAGGGCATCCACCTGGATGGATGAGGCAGCCATGGTATGGTGCCAATCCCTTCACCATTCACACCTCCAATCCCTTCACCATTCACACCTAGGGCCACTTTAGAGTCTCCAGTTATCCTAACTTGCATGTTTTTTATACACAGCAGAAGGGCTGCAACTGTTGCATCAGTGTTGCCCATTTGTCTGTAAATATTTAAATAAAAATGATTTATTTCATTATTTGGGCATTTTTACATCTTGTTGTTGCATATGTGTCCGCATATGATATGCAGTTGATCTGGGCATTCTGCTCCACAATTATTAACTTTTAATTTTTAGATAGCCGTGTGAGCACATTGAGAGGAGCACCATCGGCAACGGCGAGTCATGGTCCTGCAAAGGGACTCCCGTCTACCGCTGACCGGGTGGGCTGGGCTTGCTTTGCATTCCGCCCGTTGTGTTGGAGAAGGCAGACCCCGGGTCTCCACTGGCATTGCCTGAATTATCCTTTAGATATACGCAATCACGGCAACATTACAGTATAATTTTTTAAGCATTACATCTTAACTATCCTCTCTTTCTTGTCATATTTGTTGCTTTTCACTTCCTTTTTCTGTTTGCGAAATGCTGTGGTGACTGACTGATCGTGACATTGTGTATTATCCAATCAGCATGATCATGATGTCACATAGTATCCAATCAGCACGGAGTCAGTCTGATACCCTGCACACACTGAAGGGCATGAAGAGCCAGAGTGGTGACAGAGTGGTGGCTAAACTTTTTTTGATAAGAATGACATATTCTGACTGAGCGACTCCATACTCCGGGATGCACGCCCTCGTAACCTCAGCAAAGCATGTATAAAATCTGAGGCCAGTCTGACAAATGGTTCAAGAGATATGCATGGAACAGACAGACACACAGACAGAGATTTTGTGCATTTATAGATAAATTAAAGAAATATGGGCCTCCCTTATGGATGGGGGCAGGCAGCCTTTTCCACATGAGCGATTTAACATATTTAGAAATGGTGTGATCAGCAAGTCTCTAAATCCTTGATAAAACTCAGTGGAGAGCCCGTCTGGAACGGGAGCCTTTCCACTTTGAAGTGAACTGACAGCTTCTATCACCTCGCCTTCAGATATCTCAGCATTCAAACAGGACTTCTGATCACCCGTAGGAGTAGTGAGTTAAATTTTAGAAAAGAAATTTTTCATCAGCAACTGTGCATTCTTACTCTGCTCAGATCGATATAAAAGCTTATAGGAGTCCAAGAAGGAATAACTGATCACTTCTGGATTGGTAGAACAGGACTCGGCCCCACCTGAAATAGAGGCAATAGTTTGGGAAGCTTTCCGTCTTTTAGTTAGGTAAGTCAGCTATTTCTCTCCGTGCTCAAACATCCTTTGTTTTGCATATATTAATAAATCTGTAGCCAACTGTGTTATTAATAAATCCAGTGAAGATTGTAGCGCATTAATTTTTTTTTAATTTAGATGTCAAGGGATTTTTAAAATAATCCCTTTTCTGCTGTTTTTAGTCTTGTTTCTAGTACATATATCCTGCTGTTCTCTAATTTTCCACTTTTTATTAGCCGTATATATTATTAGGCTCCTTGCGAAGGCTTTGGAAGTTTCCCAGAGCAGAGAAGGGTCGGTGGCTGAGGGGGAATTAATAGACAAAAATTCCTGTTTGAAATAATCCCAAAATTTATCATCTTTTACAATGTGAGGGTTCAGCCTCCAGTACCTAGTCTGGTTTCCACTGTTTTTTGATTCGCTATCTAAACAGACTGGAGCATGATCAGATATAACAATGTTACTGATTTCACATGAAATAACTGATTGTAACATGACCTTGGGGATAAAAAGAAATCTATCGTCATGTAACGCTGATGCGGATTAGAAAAAAACGTCAGCTCTTTATCTGCAGGGTGAAACGTTCTCCACACATCGACATATCCCAGTTCGTCCATGAGGCTAACAGTCTGCTTTGGTTGTTTACCACCACTGGGGAGCCGATCAATTAATGGGTTCGTAAGACAGATGAAGTCGCCTCCAAGAATAATATTATCCATTGACCGGGCAGCTAGGATGGCCTGGCGGGCAGTGCACGTTTAACAGCCCAACTTCCTCACCATAAATAACAGCTTTAATGAACACAAAGCATCCACAGTTACCCTTAGCACATTCTGTCAGTTTAAAAGGTAAATTCTTCCTGACTAAGATGGCAACACCTCTCGTCTTACTAGTGAGAGATGAGAACTAGACATGCTCAGAACCACACTGCTGGAATTTTAAGTCTTCTTTGTCACCTACGTGTGTTTCTTGTGCTATGTCGACATTTTCCTTTTTTAAGGCTAGTAGAACTTTTTTCCTCTTAACTGGTGACTTCCAGTTAATATATATTATAATATATTTGTTACTTATTTTGTTAATTTGCAGATTTATCAGTTTTTTCCCCATAAATTTGTGACTTTTTCTTGTAAATTTGTTAAATTTTTCTTGTAAGTTGGTAACATTTTTCAAGTAATTTTTCTAATTTTTTTCCTTGTAAATTTGAAACTTTTTTCTCCTAGATTTTAACTTTTTTTTTTTCTCATAAATTTACTACTTTTTTTTTGTAATTTTGTCACTTTGTTTTCTTGTAAATTTTGATATTTTTTTCTCATAAAGTTTGGACTTTTTTTCATAATTTTGCCTATTGCACCCGTGTTAGTCATATTCCACCCCGGTGGGGCACAGACGGGTTGAAAGCAGATCACCCGCTCACCTGCACCACAGGTAAAGTCCATGTGGGCAAACGAAGATGGAGCCAACATGGAACAAACCCACATGGGACCCATAAGACAGCCCAGATTAATCTCCAGAAGTGCCGTCTTGTGGGGCCCACGTGGACTGGTCTTCTGATGCCCGTGGACAGATGATCCTGTTGTGTCCCAGCTGGCTACCTTCCAGCCTATAAATAAATGTATATTTTTTTATAATAAGGGTCTCCTGTACAGTTTTCTTGGAGAAATCCTTCCAGAGGCCCAGAGAAAACCCTCTATGAAAAGCACTAATCACTGTCTGAAAATGCGATGTTGTGCTGATAAACCCAGCAGACAAGCATAATTGACATAAAAGTCCATTCTCTGGAGGAAGAAAGACAAGGTTCCGTGAATGCAACAGTACCCATTATTGCCATCCATCTTCCATTCTCAGGTTTTTCTGCTTTTAAATACATTAAATCTAATGATTGTGAGTCTCTTCCCTTGGTATAAAAATCATGGTATTGTAACAACACAGATAATGTAAAACACACTGATGGAGGAGAAAAATCTATGTAATGAATGAAGCATAATGTGCTTCTAGATTTTTAATGGGGGCAGCTGTGGCGCAGGTGTAGTGTGGTTGGGTTTGATTCCCGCTCTCTCTGCAGTTTGCATGTTGAAGTGTCCTTGAGCGAGACACTGAGCGCCCAGTTGCTCCTGGTGAGCCAGGCCAGCGCCTGTGTGTGGCAGCTCTGCCGCCATCAGTGTGTGAACGGGCGATAGCAGGATCTGTAAAGCGCTTTGGTCATCCACAGATGAGTAAAAAAGCCCTGTATAAGTGAACACCATTTAATGAGCCTAAATAGACATACTAATAGATCACTGAGTGTTTGGCTATTCAGTACAAACATTAATTACAAAACTTTTTCAAAGAACCTCCGTAGCATACATCCACACAATGGCAATAACTCATTTGTGGAATTTGCTTCAGTTTTTCTTTGTAAATTTAAAATGAGTCCTTGAAATATTACCCAAACTTCCCAAATCAGAATAGCACCACTGTCACCCATGAGTCATGACAGCCTCGATGCATTCCTGGATATGGAAGATCCAGACTCACCCTGATCATCGAAGGCGTGCGTGAGCTCGTGACCCATCACCACCCCGATCCCGCCAAAGTTCAACGCCCTGAAAGTACAAAGTGTAAAATTAAGCTAAAAGTCAGAAACCGATAAGACAACAAAATATCAGGGTGTAGAGACTGGGTTAATCATGTCAGACTGGATGCAGAGGGTAAACAGAGAAGGACAATAGGTATGGAGATGAGAGAGATTATGGTGAGGTAGCAGGAAGAAGGCGTTGGGGAAGAAGGGTTGAATGTATTGTGATGCGAGATGTCATGCAGATGTGAGATGGGCGGTTGATATATAAGGAGAGAACCTGGTGTATTGAGATATACTTTTTCTGTGTATGACTGATGTGAGAGTGAATAAAGTTGTCTGCTGCATAAATCTGCCTCCGTTATTTACACTCTCCACACTGGTGACCCCTTGACGAATTATGGAACACGAGGCAAGAACCCCAGAGTTGGCCTGGACGGGAAGCCCCAGCAACGCGTGCGCTGTTTCGGTCAAACTACCGGGCTTTTGGCTGCGCGACCCGTGGTCTTGGTTCCACCACACCGAGGCTCAGTTCGCCCTCCTGGGAATAACGGCAGACGACACCAGATATTACTATGTGGTCGCAGCGCTGGACGCTCGCACGTCTCAGCAAGTAGCAAGCCTGCTCTAACAGCCTCCAGCCCACGACAAATACGGGGCTCTCAAGGCCGCGCTGACCCGGCGCTACACACTCTCGGACTGTGAGAGAGCAGAGAGGATCCTGAGGCGTTCCGAGTTAGGAGATGGGTCGGCGGTCGAACTGATGGAGAAGATGCTGACGTTGATGGGCACAGACGACGGGCATTTTCTCTTTGCCCACCTTTTCCTCCGGAACCTCCCAACAGAGGAAAGAGCAGTCCTTGCCAATTTGCCGTTGCTGGCCGCGCGTGACTACCATGCGCTAGCCCAGGGGGCAGATCGGATCATCCTCACCACCAGAGCCCTCACAGTGAACGCGGTGGCGTCGGAACCCAGCGAGACAACCAGCGGAGGTGAGGAGCCGGCGATGGTAGTGGCAGCGGAGGCCAGGAAGCGCCAGAGAGACACGCTCTGCTTCTACCACCGCCGCTTTGGAGAGAACACACGCAGATGTGTTCCACCGTGCCGATTCAAGCGTTCGGGAAACTCCAAGGCCGGCAGTCGGTAGCAGCTGCGACCGCCGGTGAAGAGAACAAGCTGCTCTATGTGACGGACTCGCGCTCGGGGAGACGGTTCCTCGTAGACACCGGCTCCCAAAAGAGCCTCATCCTGCTGTCCTACGCCGACCGGCTAGCGGGAGCTAGCAGCCCCCAGCTGGTAGCCGTAAATGGCTTGGACATTAAGACTTTTGGTGAGAGAACACTGACTTTATCCCTACACGGCCGTATGTACGAGTGGACTTTTGTCATAGCAGCATTGAGTTTCCCAATCCTGGGAGCTGATTTTCTGTGTGCGCACGGGTTGCTAGTCGATGTTGCTAAAAGACGCCAGGTTAATGCAATGTCTTTTGATTCTCTCCCCTGTACAGCTCGAGGGGCTGGGCCAATAACACAAGCCAACGTCACAGCTCCAGGGGGTAAGTTCCACACACTGCTCACTCAGTGCCCAGCACTCACGGTCCCAACGTTTTCGGCGGCCACCACTAAACACAGGGTGGAACACTTCATCACCACCACTGGGCCACCCGTTGTCGCATGACCTCGGCGCCTGGACGCAGCTAAACTGGCCATAGCGCGTGAGGAGTTTGCCAACTTGGAAAGGTTGGGCATCATCAGGCGCTCAAACAGCCCATGGGCATCCCCACTACACATGGTCCCTAAGACCGAGGGATCGTGGCGACCATGCGGAGATTTCCGCAGGTTGAATAACGCCACAGTGCATGACCGCTACCCAATTCCCCATATTCAGGATTTTTCCATTCACCTCGCTGGGGCACGCATTTTTTCTAAAATAGACCTGGTCCGTGGTTACCACCAGGTCCCGGTGCATGCGGAGGACATACCCAAAACACTGGTAATAACTCCGTTTGGCTTGTTTGAGTTTTTACGCATGCCCTTCGGATTAAAAGGCACGGCACAGACATTCCAACGCATGATGGATGCAGTGTTGCGCGATCTGCCGTTTGTGTTCGTCTACCTGGATGATATCCTGGTGGCCAGTGCGTCCGAGGACGAACACGTAGCCCACCTCAGGACGGTTTTCCAGAGGTTGGAGGATCACGGGTTAATAATCAACCCGGCAAAATGTCAGTTCGGCGTGACGGGGATTGATTTTTTGGGGCACCGCGTCTCACTGGAGGGAGCGATACCCTTGCCCGACAAGGTGCGCGCCGTGGCGAATTTTCCCTGGCCTCAGACGGTCAGGGCACTGCAAGAATTTTGGAGGATGGGTAACTTTTATAACCGGTTCCTCCCCCATGCAGCTCAGCTCATGCAGTCATTGTACGCCACGCTCAAGATACGGAAACCCTCGGACAGAGTCGAATGGACTCCGGAGCGGGAGCAGGCGTTCTCTGAGGTTAAAACAGCCCTGGCAAACGCCGCACTGTTGGCGCACCCGGACCCGGCGGCCCGGATAGCGCTCACTACCGACGCCTCGGACGTGGCCATAGGGGACGTCGTGGAGCAACGTGTTGCCGGTTCTTGGCAGCCGCTCGCTTTTTTCAGCAGGGCTTTGCGCGACAGTGAGAGTAAATACAGCGCGTTCGACAGAGAGTTGCTGGCTCTCCACCTGGCCATACGCCACTTCCAGTTCTGGCTGGAAGGGCGCAGCTTCACCTCGTTTGTAGACCACAAACCGCTAACGTTCGCGATGGCCAAGGTTTCGGAACCACGGTCGGGCTGGCAGCAGAGACAGTTGGCCGTGATCTCGGAGTTTACGACCGATATTCAGCATGTGTCGGGTAAACTGAATGTGGTGGCGGACTGCCTCTCGCGCGCAGTAGTGGCCCCGGTCTGCGTAGGGATAGATTATACAGCCATGGCCACAGAGCAGATTGGCGATGCGGACGTGTGCGCGCTCCAGTCTGGACCAACAGGGTTAAGGCTGGAGAGCAGAGTACTGCAAGACGGCAGCCCCCCCCAATCTGCGACGTCTCCACGGGACGCCCGCGCCCGGTGGTCCCAGTTGCTTGGCGCCGCCGAGTGTGTGAGTCAGTTCACGCTCTGGCGCACCCAGGAGTGCGCGTGTCAGTAAAAATGGTGGGAGCGAAGTTCGTGTGGCCAGGCCTGCGCAAACAAGTGAAAGAGTGGGCAGCAGCCTGCGTAGCGCGCCAACAAGCCAAAGTACACAGACACACGAAGGCTCCTTTGGAGCCATTTTGTATGCCGGCTAAGAGGTTCGACCCTGTTCACGAGGACCTCATGGGCCCCCTCCCGCCATCGCAGGGGTGCACGCACCTTCTGACAGTGGTGGACCGCACCACACACTAGCCAGAAGCAGTCGTGGCGCGCGCTTTTTTGACGACACGGGTGGCACGTTTTGGCATCCCGTCTGACATCACGTCGGATAGGAGCCCTCAGTTTGTGTCAGACCTCTGGTCCGCGATGGCCCGTAGCCGGGGTGTTGCAATTCATCGCACAACCGCGTACAACCCACAGGCCAATGGGTTACGCAAGCGTTTCCATAGGTCACTGAAAGCAGCGCTCAGGGCTTCGCTGACAGATGCAAATTGGGTAGACCGGTTGCCGTGGGTTTTATTGGGGTTGCGTTCCGCACCAAAAGAGGATTTGGAGGCTTCCCCGGGGGAGCTTGTTTTTTCTCAGCCACTGTGGCTGCCCGGGGAATTTTTGCCAGATAATCCCGCGCCGGACAACTGTCCATCTCAGCGTTTGCAGCATAGCGCAGACACAGGCACGCTACCGGGCCCGGCCCACCTCTGTTTTCCACGTGCTTTTGTGCCAAAAACTTTGAAGAACGCGGCGTTCGTGTTTGTCAGGCACGATGCCCACCACCCTCCATTGTGCCCACCCTACGATGGCCCATTCAGAGTGCTGGAAACAGGGGACAAACATTTTTTGTTAGACTTGGGGGGTTGTCGGGAGAAAATATGTATAGACAGACTTAAGCCTGCCTTTGTGGTGGAGGACGAGCAAGTGCTGTTGGCGCAGGCCCCTCGGCGTGGAAGACCCCCACTGAGAACTCCCCAGGTAAACGATTCATCAGAGCAGCCACATGGGCAAGTCGAAGGTTTCCCCCCCCCTCGCCATGGCCCACCCGCAGACAGACACACCCCCAGGAGCCCCCCACCGGCACAGCAGCGCCACGGAGGCGGAGAACCCCCGTTACAGCAGATATGGGAGGAGACTGAAGCCAAAAGGATGTGAGGACTGAAACTCGGTCTGAGATTCGGGGGGGGGGGGGCGTGTAGAGACTGGGTTAATCATCTCAGACTGGATGCAGAGGGTAAACAGAGAAGGACAATAGGCATGGAGATTATGGTGATGAGGTAGCAGGAAGAAGGAGTTGGGGGAGAAGGGATGAATGTATTGTTATGCGAGATGTCATGCAGATGTGAGATGGGCGGTTGATATACAGTGGGGCAAAAAAGTATTTAGTCAGCTACAAGTTGTGCACGTTCTCCCACTTAAAAGATGAGAGAGGTCTCCAATTTTCATCATAGGTATACCTCAACTATGAGAGACAAAATGAGAAAAAAAAAATCCAGAAAATCACATTGAAGGATTTTTAATGAATTAATTGGTAAATTCCTCGGTAAAATAAGTATTTGGTCAATTACAAAAGTTCATCTCAATACTTTGTTTTATACCCTTTGTTGGCAATGACAGAGGTCAAACGTTTTCTGTAAGTCTTCACAAGGTTTTCACACACTGTTGCTGGTATTTTGGTCCATTCCTCCATGCAGATCTCCTCTAGAGCAGTGATGTTTTGAGGCTGTCGCTGGGCAACACGGACTTTCAACTCCCTCCAAAGATTTTCTATGGGGTTGAGATCTGGAGACTGGCTAGGCTACCCCAGCACCTTGAAATGCTTCTTACGAAGCCACTCCTTCGTTGCCCGGGCGGTATGTTTGGGATCACTGTCATGCTGAAAGACCCAGCCACGTTTCATCTTCAATGCCCTTGCTGATGGAAGGAGGTTTTCACTCAAAATCTCAAGATACATGGCCCCATTCATTCTTTCCTTTACACGGATCAGCCGTCCTGGTCCCTTTGCAGAAAAACAGCCCCAAAGCATGATGTTTCCACCCCCATGCTTCACAGTAGGTATGGTGTTCTTTCTCCTCCAAACACGACAAGTTGAGTTTTTACAATAAAGTTCTATTTTGGTTTCATCTGACCATATGACATTCTCCCAGTCCTCTTCTGGATCATCCAAATGCTCTCTAGCAAACTTCAGACGGGCCTGGACATGTACTGGCTTAAGCAGGGGGACACGTCTGGCACTGCAGGATTTGAGTCCCTGGCGGCGTAGTGTTACTGATGTAGCCTTTGTTACTTTGGTCCCAGCTCTCTGCAGGTCATTCACTAGGTCCCCTCGTGTGGTTCTGGGATTTTTGCTCACCGTTATCGTGATCATTTTGACCCAACAGGGTGAGATCTTGCGTGGAGCCCCAGATCGAGGGAGATTATCAGTGGTCTTGTATGTCTTCCATTTTCTAATAATTGCTCCCACAGTTGATTTCTTCACACCAAGCTGCTTACCTATTGCAGATTCAGTCTTCCCAGCCTGGTGCAGGTCTACAATTTTGTTTCTGGTGTCCTTTGACAGCTCTTTGGTCTTGGCCATAGTGGAGTTTGGAGTCTGACTGTTTGAGGATTTGGACAGGTGTCTTTTATACTGATAATGAGTTCAAACAGGTGCCATTAATACAGGTAACGAGTGGAGGAGAGAGAAGCCTCTTGAAGAAAAAGTTACAGGTCTGTGAGAGCCAGAAATCTTGCTTGTTTGTAGGTGACCAAATACTTATTTTACTGAGGAATTTACCAATTAATTCATTAAAAATCCTTCAATGTGATTTTCTGGATTTTTTTTTTCTCATTTTGTCTCTCATAGTTGAGGTATACCTATGATGAAAATTGGAGACCTCTCTCATCTTTTAGTGGGAGAACTTGCACAATTGGTGGCTGACTAAATACTTTTTTGCCCCACTGTATAAGGAGAGACCCTGGTGTATTGAGACATGCTTTTTCTGTGTATGACTGATGTGAGAGTGAATAAAGTCGTCTGCTGCATAAATCTGCCTCCGTTATTTACACTCTCCACAAGACAACCAATCCACTAGTTGCCAAACTGAGAACAGGTGAAGGATACAGATTTATATTATATTAATATGTTTGAATAAGGATAATTATGAGGAAACATAAAAAGGATGAAAAGCTGCTTCTTCTAAATAAAACTTTGGTCTGTAATTTATTAAAATATCAGGAACTAAAGCTGTGTGATCATTGTTTAAAGTCGGAGATGGATGACATTTTTTCAGATTTAAACGATTTATGAATGTGCTGATAATTAAAAGCTGTACAAAAAATTATGGTCAGATATTCAGAAATTCATTTTTCATCACAAAACAATTTGAAATATATTTCTAATACTTTTATTCTACAACACCTGACAGTTTTTTTTTCCACTGTTGTAGTATGACTTCATTAATGCCACATAATATTCAGAGCTATGTATATATAAAACTTTATAAGCAGCATAATCTTTATCTTAAAGGTCAGATTGCTGTTGCAGCCCTGAGCAACTTCTACTTTAGTTGGAGATGGGCAAAATGGCTCTTTGGTTGCCAAAGGTTGCAGATCCCTGGTCTAGATGAAGAGCGAAAATTTAAGGCATTACATAGAATAAAAGCTTAATCAGCATCAATACGATATTGTGAATTTACAAGAAAAAATTGAAAATTTGTGATGAAAAAAGTTGTATGTTTACAAAAAACTGAAAATTTATAAGAAAAAAGTTGCAGACTTTTATAAGAAAAAAGTTGAAAATTTATCAAAAAAATTTTATCAAAAAATTTATAAGAAAAAAGTTGAAAATTTATCACAAAAACTGCAGATTTAAAAGAAAAAAAGTTGCAGATTTATGAGGAAAAAATAAATTTAGTTTGAAAAAGCTGCTGCTTTAAAAGAAAACAGTTGCAGATTTAAAAGAAAAAAGTTGCAGATTTACGAGAAAAAAGTTGCAAATTTATGAAAAAAGTTACATATTTATGAAAAAAAGTTGCAGATATATGAGAAAAAGATTCCAAATTTAAAAAGATAAAAGTTGCAGATTTAAAAGAAAAAAAACTGCAGATTTTAAAGAAAAAAAGTTGCAAATTTATGACAAAAAAAGTTGCAAATTTAAAAGAAAAAGTTGCAGCTTTAAAAGAAAAAACAGCAAATTTATTTTTGGTAAAGTTGCTGATTTATGAGAAAAAAAATTTATGAGAAAAGTTGCAGATTTAAAAGAAGAAAGTCACAGATTTACGAGAAAAAAGTTGCAAATTTCTGAAATAAAAAAACAGTTAAATATTTATGAAAAAAAAGTTGCAGATATATGAGAAAAAAGGTTCCAGATTTAAAAAGAAAAAAGTTGTAAATTTATGAGAAAAAAGTGCAGATTTAAAAGAAAAAAACTACATATTTTAAAGAAAAAAGTTGCAAATTTATGATAAAAAATTTGCAGATTTATGAGAAAAAAGTTGCAGATTTAAAAGAAAAAAGTTGCAGATTTATGAGAAAAAAGTTGCAGATTTAAAAGAAAAAAGTTGCAGATTTGAGAAAAAGCTGCAGATTTACGAGAAAAAAGTTGCAGATTTATGAGAAAAAAGTTGAAAATTTATCAAAAAAAATTGCAGATTTAAAAGAAAAAAGTTGCATATTTATGAGGAAAAAATAGCAAATTTAGTTTGAAAAAGTTGCTGCTTTAAAAGAAAACAGTTGCAGATTTATCAGAAAAAAGTTGCAGATTTAAAAGAAAAAAGTTGCAGATTTACAAGAAAAAAGTTGCAAATTTATGAAAAAACAGTTGCATATTTATGAAAAAAAGTTGCAGATATATGAAAAAAGGTTCCAGACTTAAAAAGAAAAAAAGTTGCAGATTTTAAAGAAAAAAACTGCAAATTTATGAGAAAAAAGCTGCAAATTTATGACAAAAAAGTTGCAGATTTAAAAGAAAAAAGTTGCAGATTTACAAGAAATGTTCCAGATTTGCAAAGTTTTTATTTTTTAGTATATGTGCTTCAAACTCTTTTGTACCGTGGTATTAAAGGTTTCTGATGATATTGTAGTGGGGGGGGGGGGTGTCTCTGTTTTTTCAGGCTGTCCTCCCATTGATTTACTCCTACATGTACACCTCTAAGTACATTATTCAAATATTTGACAGTTGCGGCTGAATAAACGAAGGTTGTTGCTGCTGACGCTATGGTTAGCCTAGCATTGATACGCTATCAAATACTGTAAGGGAAGATGCGGCTCTAGGCTTGCTTGCTATAGTTACGTTAAAGAAACACTTGCCTAATCCAATTAAAGACTTATGAGTATCAATAGGAATATATTTTTTCATAAGATTTTTTTACATTTTTTTTTTTGAGAAAATATTTCAATTTATTGTCATGCTACTGTATTAATTAATTCAGGCACTTCAAACAGAAATAGGCTGGAAGCATAAGGGGTTAAAGCGCCCAAAACTGAGCAGAAAGAATGCGGTCACATTTTTACAGACGGACATGGAGCTAAAACAGACTTGGGGTGGTCGTGGGCGTAGAAAGGAGCCTGGAGGATCCCGGCGGGGAAGACGATGCCGTTCTTAGTGGGCATGTAGTAGGCGTTAACTGTGGGAGGGGTCATGCTCCACCTGCGGGAGGACAGGAGAGGAGGAGAGGAGGTGAGGAGGAGCCAGGAGCTCATTACGGTCCTGATGGAGCCCACTGCTCTTGATACGCTGCAATCTGCTCTGCCCATTCTGGCTCAATTGTTAAAAAAAAAGAGAGAGAAAAAAGCTGCAAATTATATTAAAAAAGCTTAAAAATTATATGAATGTCACAATTTTATTACAAAAAATTTTGCAAATTTATAAAAAAAAAAAAGTAAATTTTTTTTAGAAAAGTGCAAATTTACAAGAAAAAAAGTTGCAAATTTATGACAAAAAATCAAATTATTTTGAGAAAAAAGTTGCAAATTTACAGGAAAAAGCTTTGCACATTTAAGAGAAGTAGCAATTTTTTGAGAAAAAAGTCACTTGTGAGAAAAAAGTTGCAGATTTATGAGAAAAATGTCACAAATCTTTGAGAATAAAGTTGCAAATTTGCAAGAATTTTATTTTTTGGAAATTTTCAAGAAAAAAATGTACAAATTTATGAGAAAAAGTTGCACATTTTTGAGAAAAAAAAGTCAAACTTTTGAGAAAAAGCTGCAAATTTTTTTTGCAAATTTTCAAGAAAAAAGTGCAAACTTATGAGAAAAGGTTGGGATTTTTTGAAAAGAGTCACACATGAGAAAAAAGTTGCAGATTTATGAGGAAAAATGTCACAAATCTGAGAATAAAGTTGCAAATTTTCAAGAATTTTTTGGGGAAATTTTTAAGAAAAAATGTACAAATTTAGATGAAAAAATTGCACATTTTTGATAAAAAAAGTGACACATTTATGAGAAAACAAGTTGGAAAATTTATAAGAAATAAATATTGCAAATTTTTGAGATTAAGCCGACATCTTGCCAATGTGCAAATGACCTCTATAAGACGTATTCCCGATGTAAACTTGGTACGTTGGGCCGATGTTGGGCAGACGTACAGTATATGTGTGCTGTTCTGCATTCTGTACGGGCCTGTGAGTGTTTCCCTGAGTATTTCTGTGGCGTGCAGGTCTGCAGTGGTCTTACTGGTCTTTGTTGGGCGTCTTCCTCAGCTGGTCGGCCATGACCCGGGCGGAGAAGTTGTAGAAGTTGAGCATGTTCTGGAAGAAGCTGTCGTCCGAGACGTCGTACTGGAACCAACCATAAAACAGCTGTTAGAACACATGCCGGACAGCAGAGGGCGGCAGAGGATCGCCCAGACCTAAAACTCAAGCCCCTCCTCCTAAATCCATCAGGCTGTCACTCACCCCGTCATAGACGTCGTCCAGCTCTTTGGAATCGAGGATGAACTCCGGGAAGCCGATCATGTCATAAATGGCGTCCGCCTGATGACAGAGAAGCAGACGTCTCAGCATCTTTTTTCACGTAAATTTGCAACAGTCTCTCATTAATCTGCAGCTTTTTTCAAGCAAATTTGCACATTGATTCTTAATAATTTTTTGCATCTCTTTTCTCTCAGGGAATGTGCAGTTTTTCTCGTTAATTTGCAACTTTTTCATGGAAATTTGCACCTTTTTTTCTTATTAATTTGCAGCTTTTTTCGCTCGTTAATTTACAACTTTTTTCTAATAAATTTACAACTTTTTCATGTAAACTTGCAACTTTTTCTCATTAATCTGCAACTTTTTCATGTAAATTTGCACATTGTTTCTTAATAATTTGCATCTTTTTTCTCTCATTACTTTGCACCTTTTTCTTGTTAATTTGCAACTTATTCATGCAAATTTGCAACTTTTTTTAATTATCTGCAACTTTGTTCATGTAAATTTGCACCTTTTTTCTTTTTAATTTGCAGCTTTTTCTCATTAATTTGCAACTTTTTTTCTAATAAATTTAGAACTTTTTTCAAGGAAATTTGCAACTTTTTGTCATTAATCTGCAACTTTTACATTTAAATTTGCAAATTTTTCTCAATAATTTAGATTTTTTTCTCTCATTACTTTGCACCTTTTTTCTCGTTAATTTGCAACTTTTTCATTAGTCTGCAATTTTTTCATGCAAAGTTGCACCTTTTTTCTTATTAATTTGCAACTTTTTTCTTGTTAATTTGCAACTTTTTTCATGTAAATTTGCAACCTTTTGCCATTAATTTGCAAGTTTTTTCATGCAAATTATCAACTTTTTCCTCATTAATATGAAACTTTTTTTTGGAGGCTGCAGGCTGATGAGTTTGCACACGTAGCTCTTTGTTGGAGACGTGACGGCACCATCTGATGTTTTAGATGGTCCTGAGAGCTCTGCTGTCGAGGCTGTCAATCTTCTTTGCCAGGGTCTTTGTAAGGGCCACGTTTCTGCTCCGCAGAAGACAACGGCGAGGAACAAGGCATTGTAGGTGTAGCTTTGTCTTCTGGGAGATAGAGCGGCGTGCCAAAGAGGCTTCCATAGGGAGTGCATGACTCCACGGTGGTGGGACAAATACGGAGTGGGGGAGGATCCTGGCCATCAGTGACATACACCAGCTTGGTCTTCGCTTGATTGTTACATAGCTATGGTGTAACGAATCACCATGAAGTTTATCTTGAGGCCTCATGTATTTGCTTCTGACAGCAAAACGTCAGCCTGTCATCAACAGCGTAACGGGCCATCTTGCTATAATGAACCCACCCACTTTAAGGTGGTACTCAGTTGCAACGGAAAATGACCCAAATCCTGTCGGGGTGAATAGAGTCACGGCAAGTCGAGCAGAGTAGGTGCTAGTGGAAAAGGGCAATCAGTGAACTACAAGCCATTTCACTCCATTCTAACACAACATACACCTTGGCTTTTTTAGAGTGGAATGCGACCCACAGTCCTTCTCAGTCTACCTTGTCTTTGGCCGCCTGTCTGGTCTGCCCGTCCATCCAGTCGAGTCGGTCCAGCGCTTCTTTGAACGCCGAGCGGATCTCGTCGATCATTTCCTCTGCCTGTGAGAGTGAGAAAATGAAGAATGAGTGAAGCAGACAGTGGGGGTGACTTAGGAAGGTCGTAGCTGCGCAGGGACTCACGATCTCTTTGCTGTGTTTGTCAAACGTCGCTTTGACGAACAGTGCCCCCAGGGCGAAGCCCAGAGTGTCGTCGGTGTTCCCGATACAGGTCTGCCAGCGGGGCGTGCAGGACTAGAACCAAACAGAGGCGCATGAAGGTGGGATCTGCTTGAACCAGTTAGAAATACGCAGACGTACAGCAGTTAAAGTGCAGTTGGGCTGCACGGTGGCGCAGTGGTTAGCACTGCGGCAGCACAGTTTACCCTTGGCCGGGGGATTGTGGGGATCGTGGGATTGTGGGTTCGATCCCAGCCCCCGACCAACAGTGATCTGTGTGGAGTTTGCATGTTCTCCCTGTGTTGCGTGGGTTTACTCCGGGATTTCTCCGGTTTCCTCCCACATGCCAAAAACATGCATGTTAGGTTAATTGGCTGTTCTAAATTGTCCCTAGATATCTGTTTCCTATAGGCCCTTAGAATAGAGGGTTAGTATTAATGAAAGCGCTTTGAGTGGTCTTTGTGACTAGAAAAGCGCTATATAAGTGCAGGTTAGTTAGTTAGTTAGTTAGTTAAACCAGGGTGTCCACGGTCCTCCAGAGGTTTTGGAAATTAGATTTGCTAAGCCTAGAAAGCCACTCCGCTAAACACAGGCGTAAATCAAGGATGGGGGAAGGAGGATGTCCCCCCTAACATGGGAAGAAACAGGGACACCCCCCCCCCCCCAATATCATCATAAACTTTTAATATCATGTTACATAAGACTTTGAAGCACCAATGCTAAATGGGGAAAAAAAACTTGCAAATTTGGAACATTTCTTGTAAATTTTCAAATTGTTTGTTTGAAATCTGCAACTATTTTCTCATAAATTTCACATTTTTTTCTTTTAAATCTGCAACTTTTTTCTCATAAATTTGCAACTTTTTTCTTCTAGAGAAAAAAGCATCAGGGCTGCTGAAACTCAGCTGCTTTAAATCCAGGTTCAGAACTTTCCTATTTGCTGCCATCCAGTAGAACAACTGTTCATCTCCCACACTGCACTGGGAAACTTGCTGTACATGAAATGCATTGTACAAAAAGCATGCCTTGCCACGAATTTTAAGGCTGCTATTTTTTCATAAATTTGCAACTTTTTTGTTTTAAACAGGAGAAAAATGGAAGGAGAAAATGGTCTGTTTATCGTGCCCCCCCCCACCACCATACACACACACACACACACACACACACACACACACACACACACACACTTTGTTAGTGTTTGCTTTTGTTTTAGCCGTACGGTAAATGATGGCACCGCACAAAAGTTTCACACCCAAAGACATTTCGACATGTAAACCACCAACCTTCCAATTAGTGAATGACTCGCCATCTCTCGAGTCCCGGGCATAAAGGGATGAAGTGGACATTCTGATTAAAAATTCTCACACAAAACATGGCCACACATCCCAATGATGAGGGCGACTTATGCTTGGCTAATCCTCACGAGCCATGAGGCCATTAGACGACACACACCCTGGCTTTAAAGAAAGTCAGCGCCGGCCAGGATAAAAAGCAGCTTTTTCCTTTTAGAAACAGCAAAAGTGTAAATGCCCAGAGTTCACAACCAAATTTGACTAATCAGACCTAGCAACAAAAGATCCATCCTATTAAATTCTCGGTAGAATGCAGACTTTGAAGGCAACAGACAATATTTGAGGTATTGGGAGTATCCTAGTTTTGTTTGTGGTCTCTCGGGTGACGGCGGCCAGTCGTGTTTGAGTCAGCACTAGGGCTGCAGCAAAACGACTCCTTTATGGCTCGGGTAATCGGCCACTCTAATTCAAGAATACTCGAGTAATCGGATACTTTTTTTAAAAGAAATTTACATTGACCAACATGTGCGGAACTTTCTTTCCTAAAGAGCAGTAGTAATTGCACCAAACACTCAGTAACACATACACACATTTATTGCAATGTTTATTGCATAGAATGTAACTTTAAATGCTGCATCACACCATAAAGTTCCATTCGCTAGCTAGTCCGCTAGCGGCAGTGGCTATACAGTCATGTGAAAAAATCAGGATACCCCATTAAATATTCAGTTCTTTATTAAGAAATGTTCACATATCTATGTCTAACCTTGTTTTTTGTTTTTATTTGCATTTTTTTAAAATTTATTTTAGCCATTTTAAGTGGGACTGAATGTGGTGTCCTAATTTATTCCTCACTATTTGTTTAGAATTATATTTTAGAGAAAATTTGAAAAAAGTCTTTAATTCATTTTTAATTGTTTAGTTGTATTACATGATCTCCCAGTATTTTAAACACTGATATTAAATATCCATATGTCCAAATATGTTAAAAAAAAAAAACCCAAAAAAACCAAAACAGGCTTATACAGGGTATTCTAATTTTTTCACATGACTGTATGTTCTTTGGTCATATAAGCATAATTAGCATAGCTGACGAGATTTTATTCATCCTAATTTAAAATCTCAATCATGTACCTTGTCCGGGGTGTGCTGGCTGTGCATGATGTGGGATTCTTTCTGCCGAGACAGTGTAACATCAACGTAGTAGGATGCTAGCTTGCCACTCGGCTTTACCATGTACACACTGTGCAACGTTTTCCTTCAATTTGGGCTTGAAATAATCCCAGACTTGAGATACTTTTGTCATTTTTTCTAACTTTCTTCCTCTTTGCCGGCCCGCCCTGTGTCTGTTTGATATGGCTCCATTAAACAAAGTTGTGTCTTGTTTACGTAGCATGACCAGAAGAAGGCTGTGCTGAAAGAAGGTCATATAGACTGGAAGTGCTACATTAAACGACACCTCAAAACACAGATTTTGAATCAAGGAATTTTTGTAATGGAATTATTTGAACTATTGGAGTAATCGTTGCAGCCGTATTATGCACTGTTCGCGTGCAGTTAAATAGCCGATGCAGAGGAAAAGAGTAAACTTATCTAGCCAAATATAACCTTGAAACCACCAGTAACAATAAGACAAGAATCTAGTTTTATTAGCTTCATCAACTGATAATAACTGTCTGCAGCTGATGGTTCTTGGTTTCCAGAGCAGCTTCATTATAGTAGAAAGGAGTTGTCAAAGGTTCTAAAATCAGTAAAAGGAATTGAGGACCAAAATAACCCATCCCACCTCAGGGGAAGTCTTTACTGTCCTGAAGGCAGACTGGAACACTTGCAGTACCAAGTATTAGCAAACGCAGTAATCATTGTTTCATTAGCAGTAGTTTTACCTGCTGTAGCATCGAAACAGACGTGTATCAGTCCCAGAAAAGGTATCAACAGTGTTATCTGCTGCAGCAGCATGGGTACCTATGACTGCATTACCTTCTTTGTGCCGTAAAGACTCTCCAGAAGTTTATCCTGAGCATTCTCGAAGCGTTGATCCAGACTGGCGACGCTCTTCTGAACCAACGTCCACATCATGTAGTTATTCAGAAGACTGAAAACACATGAAGGAAGGGAAGGTCGATCAGATTTGTTGCACTGTGAGTTCTAACACGGCGGTTCTCTGAAGAGCACAGACTGAAGGTCTGTACATACTCCGCAAGAACAGAGACATTTTTCTTGAGATTGCAAGAACAAGAGCAAAGTTCTTTCTGGCCAGGACATTCCATACTTCCCAAGAAACTCAAATGCAGGACTCCTGGGAAATTCAAATTTCTGACCAATCACACAATAGTTGTCCGACATCACGCAAGAAAAAGCTCTGTTCTTGTTCTGATGTGTCAAGAACAAGCTGCAAGAACTCCCAACCCAGGGCTGCAAGAACAAACTGATGTCTTTTTTTTTTCTGGCAGCCAAGGGAGAGAGAACAAATTTCTCTGTTCTTGTGTACAGGATGTAAATCAGGATGAGAGTAGCACACCTGCGGTCGGTCTTGTTGATGAGCTCAGAAACCTGCTGCAGGTACTCTTTGGCATACAGGACTACAGGTTCTGTATCATTCAGCTCCAGAGGTGACAGAGATGATGACAGGTAGTCTAACCAGTCCACTGCCGGAGCCAGCATCTGGAACACCCAACATGAATCGATATCAGTATGAGCATAGAAAGGAAACGGAAAAACGGCTAACCCGAAAACTGAGACCCAAACTCAGATCAGGCCTGATGCTCTACTGGACAAAAATCACCCACATGAGCAAAAGTTTGTGGGACCAAATTGATCCAGAATTCAACTATGGAACACATCTCATCTTAGAATCTCAGTGACTGGCTGTAGAGAAATCTACAAGGGAATAACTCCACCTTTACTGTCCCAGAAAACATTTTCCTAATGAAGTCAAATTTAACATGGCATGATGCTTATTCTGTGAAGTATGGACATACATGTGGAGTCATACAGGCAATAAAAGAGGTTATGCTTCAGTTAATATACAGGTACATCTCAAAAAATTAGAATATCATGAAAAAGTTCAATATTTTTTGTCACTCATTTCAGAAAGTGAAACCGATATATTATATAGATTCATTTCACAGAGAGTGATACGTATATTTCAAGTGTTTATTTTAATTTTGATGATTATGGCTTACAGCCCATGAAAACCCTAAATGCAGTTTCTCAAAAAATTAGAATATTACATAAATTTAATTTTAAAAAATAGTTTTTTTTAAACACCAGCAGATGACCTCTGTTCAGATAAAAGTAAATTTTGCATTTCATTTGGAAATCAAAGTCCCAGAGTCTGGAGAAAGAGTGGAGAGGCACAGAATCTAAGTTGCTTGAGGTTTAGTGTGAAGTTTCCACAGTCAGTGATGATTTGAGGAACCATGTCATCTGCTGGTGTTGGTCCACTGCGTTTTATCAAGACCAAAGTCAGCCCAGTCGTCTACCAGGAAATTTTAGAGCACTTCATGCTTCCCTCTGCTGACAAGCTTTATGGAGAAACTGATTTCACTTTCCAGCAGCACTTGGCACCCACTCACACTGCCAAAAGTATCAAAACCTGGTTTAATGACCATGGCATCACTGTGTTTCATTGGCCAGCAAACTCTCCTGACCTAAACCCCATAGAGAATCTATGGAGGATTGTCAAGAAGAAGATGAGCGACACCAGACCCAACGATGCAGACGAGCTGAAGGTCACTATCAAAGCAACCTGGACCTTCATAACACCTCAGCAGTGCCACAGGCTGATCACCTCCATGCCACGCCACATTGATACAGTAATTAATCCAAAAGGAGCCCTGACCAAGTATTGAGTGGCACATGGACATACTTTTCAGTCGATCAACATTTCTATTAAATTTTTTTTTTTTAATTAATTTTATGTAATATTCTAATTTTTTGAGAAACTGAATTTGGGGTTTTCATGGGCTGTAAGCCATAATCATCAAAATTAAAATAAATAAACACTTGAAATATATCACTCTGTGTGTAATGAATCTATATAATCAATATAATATGGGTTTCACTTTCTCAAATAAGTGACAAAAAATATTGAACATTTTCATGATATTCTAATTTTTTGAGATGTACCTGTAGTCTTTTCTGGTTGAAAAGAAACAGACAGAAATAAAAATGCATACATACCATTATCAAAACACCAGGTTTATATAATGTAAGAAAATGAGACTCAGCTTTAATGTGATCTAAACCTGTACAGTTCAACTGAAAAACAAACAAATCTATCAAAACAATCAACCCCCACTGGGGGTTTATTAAAATTATATAATAATTAGGTTTATTGGCAAAATATAAAAACTAGCAGCTGTTTGCAATAAACAAATTAAATAAAAACAATTTAAGCAGCTCAACACAACTAATATCACAAGTGGTTTCTCCAAATTCAACACACAATTGTGACCCACGCTGACAAAATCAGTCGGAATGCGCACTGCGCCATTATGAGCCACAGGCACAAGAAGTCATAAATCATGACTATTTCTTTGTTTGCTAGCGGCAAGTCCCGGGAAAACCCCCATGAGTTCCTGGTATGATTGTAAAGCTTAGAAATCGTACTTTCTAAAAATACAGTTTTGGCAGAAGACGCAACTCCCGACTGATCGAATACGAGTTTTAAACCTAACCAAAATAGAAACAAATCGGCTTTTTCCGGGTCCGTTTTTGGGCACTTCCTACAAACTAAATATCATTTTGAAGGTCTTTCAATACAGAATATGGAAAAAAACGTTACCTCAGTTTTGATCATTTCCTCAAAGTGACTCATTTTGCCAGCATGGGTCACAATTCCACTTTTAATGACTACCGCAGTTTCAAAATGACTCAACCCCTTCATGGCAAGCATCTTTAGTACTTAAGTAGAGCACCCTTTTGCTGTTATGACCTGCTGAAAATGTGATGTATAGTCAGACATCAGCTTCTGGCAGCGTTCTGAAGAATCTTAGCCCATTCCTCATGGGCAAAGGCCTCTAGTTTACTAATGTTCTTGGGTTTGCATGCTGCAACTGCCTTTTTCAAATCCCACCAGAGATTTTCAATGGGATTCAAGTCAGGTGACTGTGACGGCCACTCTACTATCTTCCAGGACTTCTTTTGAGGCCAAACCTTGGTGGACTTTGAGGTATGCTTGGGATCATTGTCCTGTCGGAAGGTCCAGTGATGCCCAAGCTTCAGCTTGCTCCCAGACGGCATGACATTTTCTCCCAGGATTTCCTGATAGGTGACCGAATCCATCTTACCCTCCGCACGCTGCAGGTTTTCAGTGCCAGAGGAAGCAAAGCAGCCCCACGGCATTAGTGACCCACCGACATGCGTCACTTTAAGCAGGGTGTTCTTTTCACCATATGCTTCATTCTTCCATCCTCAAAATACTGCTGTTCCATAGGCATGAAAAGTCTGCTCCAATTTGCTCAAAACTATTTAAATAAGCCACAGAGGTTTGGAGATTCTGTTCTGTGGAGCAATGAAACAAAACTACGGATCAGCGGTATGACTGAAAGAATAGAAGAATGAAGCATGCGCTGAAAAGAACGCCATGCAAACTTGACCAGAATACATTTTTCCACATGCTTTTGGGAGACTTGATGTATAATTTTCAGCAAAATTAAGTGGGCTTGGATCTTTTTCTTTGGACCCTACCCTATAGCCCAAACACATGGAGAATATAGGAGACTGTTTTCACGTTAACTAGTACCTACAAAATATTATAGCTCCTTCTATTTAGCCACGGATAGTAAAAACACTAATCAGTTAGTGAAATTACAAACATGCCTTGAAGACATAAAGGTCTGGATGACTGGTAACTTCCTTAGGTTCAATTCTAGCAAAACTGAAGTAATTGTTTTTGGCCCTAAAAAAGTCAGAGATTCCCTGTTTAACCATATATAGTGAGGAAAATAAGTATTGACCTCATCAACATTTTTCTCATTAAACATTTCTGATGGAGCCATAGACCTGAGATTTTCACCAGATATCAGTAACAACCCAAGTAATCCATACATACACAGAAATCAAGGCAACTGTGTACACAAAACAAGTTATATTTAATAAAGTGGAATGACACAGGGGATAAGTATTGAACATGCTTTGTGAAATTAATTTAATATTTAGAAGAAAAGCCTTTGTTGGTAATAACAGCTTCCACACACCTCCTGTATGGAAAAACTAGGTGCAGGCATTGCTGCTCAGGAGTGATTTTAGCCCATTCTTCCACACAGACTGTCAAATCTTGAAGGTTCCGTGGTTGTCTTTTATGAACTCTGATCTTCACTTTATTCTATAGATTTTCAATTGGATTCGGGTCAGGTGACTGACCGGGCCGTTCCAGCAGCTTTATTTTCCTTCTCTGGAGCCAGTTTAGAGTTTGTCAAAGCTGTGTGTTTGGGATCATTGTCTTGCTGAAATGTCCACTCTCATTTTATCTTCAGCATCTTGGCAAATGGTAACAGGTTCTTATCAAGGATGTCTCTGTACATTTGTCCATTCATCTTTCCTTCAATTATACTCGAGCATGCACGTAGAAAGCAACTATTCTTGTCTGAAAACAGGTAGGCCAATTAGGCTTTACAGGCCCAAATGTAGGCTGTGTTTGAAAGTGGAATACAAAGAGGTGTAGCCTATATGTAGACAATCACACATGTTAGACTTTGACAAATATAAAAGGGACTGAACACTAAGATTTATTTGACTGTGTGAATATTAATTACAGAATTGTTGAAAATGAATGGGACATCCAGGATTAGCGACTGTTTAAGAACCTTTGTTTATTTGTTTGTCAGTCTTATTCGTGTGATCTTTTATGACTTATATTCATAGGTGTTGTATCTTGCACTTTTGGAGAATGGGAGTTGTTCAGTCATCATTACAACTGTTTTAGTTTATATGTGTAGTTTATAGTCTATCTTTAATAAACTCATGCAGTACTATAACAGGACACGTTTACAAATATTTGAGGCCCATTGTAGTGCATCCTTTTATATTTTAGCAATATTATAAGTACAAAACACCAAACATTATTATACTCAGAAGAATGACCCATTTGGCTGCAACTATTGCATCAGTGGTGTCCATTTGCCAGTAAATAAAAAATGATTTATTTCATTATTTGGGTGTTTTTTGTCATGGTCGTCGTTTAGTCAAAGCATGCATATGTGTCAGTATATGATATGCAATTGATCTGGCCATTCCGCTCCACTGTCATGGTGGTATTATTAATAACTTTTAAATAATAGATAGCTGTGCACCGGGAGGAGCACCATGATGACCCCACAGTGCCGCAAAGGACAGCGGTGGCATGGGTGAAGCAGCAGCTGAGACTCCGTCCCTTTAATCAGGCAGGCTGGGCTTGGCTCCCTGGGAAAGACTTTGATAAGCCGGTCCGGCTGCCCCGCACCCCTGCACACGCGTGCACCTTGTGTTCTCCACATATCAATGGCCTGAAAAAACCTTTTTCTTGCAAAATGCCATACTATTTTTTTCCACATCAGAATAATTTTCTGTCACAGTAAAGAGTGGGAATCTCTTGCAGACAGATATGAGCAGCCTTCCTTGTTCTCATCATCCAAAGTGAAATCCACAAATCAGAAAATCCTGCAGATAGGAGGATTTGCATTTCAGCCATCGATATGCCAAATTATCCTTTAGAGCTACGCAATCACAACAGCATTATAGTATAATTCTTTAAGCATTAAATCGTCAATATTCTCTGCACTGTGCTCTGCACTGTGCTCTGCACAGTGCAGAGTGCTCTGCACTGTGTGTGTTTATATATCTACATATTATTCCATCTAGCTACATTGCTCCGCACTGTGTGTGTTTATATACTTGCATATTTATTCCACCTAGCTGCAATGCTCCGTACTGTGGGTGTTTATATATTTACATATTTATTCCATCTAGCTACAATGCTCTGCACTGTGTGTTCATATATTCATATATTTATTCCATCCAGCTACAATGCTCTGCACTGTGTGTCTGTGTGTGTGTGTATATATATATATTTTATAGTAATACGTACATATGTATATTAGCTGCTCTTGCTTGCTTGTTTTTTTCTTGCCTTCTGATTGTTGCTCTGAGTGTTGCTATCCCTGTGCTGTTGCAATCCTGGAATTTCCCCGTTGTGGGACTAATAAAGGCTTATCTTATCTTATCTTATCTTATCTTATTCTCTTTTTCTGGTCAAATTTATCACTTTTCACTTTTTTGTTTTGTTTGTGGAGCGTTCTGGTGACTGGCCCACACTTCTAGAAGCCAGGGCATGAAGAAAGCGGTGGCTAAATTTTTATTGATAAAAACTACATATTTTCACTGAGCAACTCCATACTCGGGGATGCACACCCTCGTAATCTCAGCAAAGCACTTATAAAATCTGAGGTCAGTCTCACAAATGGTTTGAGAGATATCTGAGGAACACACAGACAGACACACACATACACACTCACAGACACACACAAACACAAACAGACAGAGATATGCTGCATTTATAGATAGATGAAGTCTGCCTGTACCATGTGCTGAAACCCTCCCACACACCATGATGAGATGGGCAGTGCCATTTCTCCTCCAATCATGCTGTGTGTTGTGGCATCCAAAAAGTTCAATTTTGGTCTCATCTGACCAGACTATATTCTCCCAGTATTTTACTGGCTTGCCCAAATGTTGTGCAGCAAACTTTAAACAAGCTTCAACATGTTTTTTCTTCAGCAACGGAGTCTTGGGAGGTGAGTGGGCATAGAGCCCATGTTGGTTGAGTGCATTACTTGTTTTCTTTGAAACAGCAGCCAGTACTTGCTAACTCCAGGTCTTTCTGGAGCTCTCCATGAATGGTCTTTGGCTCTTGGATAGCACTTGTGATAATTCTTTTGACTCTTCTGTCAGAAATCTTGTGAGGAGCTCCTGGTCATGGCCGGATTATGGCAAAATGATCTTTCCACTTCCAAATGATGGCTCCAACAGTGCTCACTGGAACATTCAGCAGTTTAGAAATGTCCCTGTAACCAATGTCATCATTATGCTTTCCAGCAATAAGGTTGCAAAGATCTAGAGAGAGCTCTTTGCTTCTACCCATCATGAGTTCTTTGTGGTGTGACAATCTGATATTCACAGACCTTTTTAAAGGCTATTGGTCAGGACTTAACCAGCTGAAATTAATTTGCACTGATGGGGGATGGGATGGTTTCCTAATTTCTGATGGATTTTAGCTGGTTTCTTGGCTTTCTATGCATTTTTGCGTCACTTTTTCTTCATGTGTTCAATACTTATTCCCTGTGTCATTCCACTTTATTAAATATAACTTGTTTTGTGAACATAGTTTCCTTGATTTCTTTGTATGTATGGATTACTTGGTTTGTTACTGATATCCAGTGAAAATCTCAGGTCAGTGGTTCCATCAGAAATACGTTTAATGAGAAAAATGTTGATGTGTTCAATACTTATTTTCCCTGCTGTAGTCACACTGGATGGCTTTACCTTGGCATCCAGTACTACTGTGAGGAACCTTGGAGTAATTTTCGACCAGGATTTGTCTTTAATTCACACATTAAACAGATGTCTAGAACTGCTTTCTTTCATCTGCGCAGTACTGAAAAATCAGGAACATCCTGTCTCAAACGGACGCTGAAAAATTGGCCCATGCATTTGTTACATCTAGGCTACACTACTGCAACGCCCTGTTGTCTGGGTGTCCAAACAATTCCCTCAAAATTCTTCAATTGATTCACAGTGCTGCTGCCTGAGTACTGACAGGTGCTACCAAGGAAGGTCACATTTCTCCCATCTTATCCTCTCTACACTGGCTCCCTGTTAAACCTAGAATAGACTTTAAAATCCTTCTCATTACTTATAAAGCCCTCAGCAGCCAAGCCCCTTCCTACCTTAAAGAATTTATTGTTCCATATTACCCTTCAAGACCTCTTCACTCTTAGAATGCAGGCTTACTTGTGGTTCCCAGATTTATTTTAAAGTAAATTTGGAGGCAGAGCCTTCAGCCATCAGGCCCCTCTCCTGTGGAACCAGCTCGCTGCCTGGGTACGGGATGCTCATACTCCCTCTTCTTTTAAGATCAAGCTTAAAACTTTTCTCGTTGATAGAGCTTTAGTAATGTTGTTGTTATTTTCACTGATTTCCAATTCGTGGAATTTTAACTCTCACTTTGACAGTTTTATTGTGATTTTATTGTCTTATAGTTGCTTTAATCAATTCTGTTTTTGCCTTCATATTTTTTTTTAATATTTTAATCTCTTACCTTTTTGTGTTTTTATGTTTCTGTTTGACTATAGCTCTGTAAAGCACCTTGGGTTGCACATGTGCTTGAAAGGTGCTATATACTGTAAATAAACTGAACTGAACTTCAGTGTTTCTGTAGGTTTTCTTGGCAGCCTCTCATGACCAGTTTTTGTCTTCTCTTTTATCAGTTTTGGAGGGTAACGTCACTGTTTTCTCAGATTTTTTCCCACTTCTCGATGACTTTTCTTCACTGAGTTCCATGCTTTACGTAATGCTGTTTGACAATGCTTTTGTACTCCTCTCCCGACTGATACTTTTCAACAATGAGAATACTTTGATGCTTTGTAATGAGATGGAAAATGCTCCGCAATGATTTATCGTGGTGTATTTTTTACATCACATAAAACTGGTATTTAAACAGGGGTGTGCACTCTCTTTATACCCACTGCGTAAGCCTACGCTGTCAGCTTACCGAAAAAAATCCCCATTCATATATAATCTGACATTCTGCGCATATATCTAGGCTGTGACTCAGTTTTACTGCACTGCTTCAAACCGTCTGAGCTGGTGGAGCTAATTTAAATTCACTCTGCAGTTATTCCAGCGAGGCTTGCTTAGATTGTCTTTTATTATGAAGTGATCCCTCCTCAGAGTCACATTTTTGGGATTTCACCTTGTTCTCGCAGAATAATGAAGACCTTAAAATATCACGTTAAAGTGAGAGCTCCCAGTGAAGCTTCCACTGTGACAAAACGACAGAGGCTGTGGAGCAGAGGGCCCAAATTCTTCCCTATAAATGGGCCAATAGTGAATCTAGATGGATAAGAGAAAAGACTGAGGATGAAGCAAAATCAAGGAACACCGCTTGTCTTTGCAGAAGGGTATTTTGCTATTGTGCCCTATATTAAATTGCAAATCAGCCATGTTATAAGAATAAACTGTCCTGTCAGCATTTAGTGATAGGAGAGGTTTTCCTCTTAAACTTGCCACTTTTAGAAATTTGCACAGTTTAAATTTAAAGCTTTTCCAGTAAATTTGCAGTTATTTTGAAAATTGGTCAATGTGTAATGGTAGAATTGCAGTGTTTCACTCTTAAGTTTAAACATTGTCTAGTTTAGTTTCCCTGATTCTTAGGTTTATTTTGAAAGTGCTCCCTGTCTTGGTTTGTCTTGTGTAAATTTATTTCTGTAGTACTTCAGGTAAAGTGCACTCTCTCACCTCAATCACCTGCTAATTGCTATCATGAGTACCTCCAGCTGCACCAATCAATGCACCTGTGTCTCATCAACTCTTGCCTATAAAGCGTGCCTCCTTACTCTCCTGCTCTGTGGGGATTGTTGGACTTCTTGATGAGCTGTCAGTGGTGTTCAGTAGGTAGGTTTTCAAGTGCCTACTCTCCCACCTTCTCCCAACACTGGACGAAAAGTAGACTCCATATTTCATAGTGATGGGCAGGTGAAGCCTCAGTGAAGTTTTGAGGCTTTCCTTCTAATTGTGCCGAAAAAGATTCAACACTTCGATGCTTCAGTCTAACTAAGAATACTGACATCTGATGGCCAACTGAAGCCATAGCATCCTCCAGACAGCGAGACTGAAGCAATGACAATGTTTCCATCCCATGTCAGCAATAAAAGTTGGGAAAAGACTGTGTGGTCACTTTAATCTGCTGATGTTTTTGTTCATTTATACAAGTGGCTCTTAAACTTTTTTCCTTTTTTTGTTATTCTTCACTTCGGGGAGGCAGATGATTACTACACACACACACACACACACACACACACACACACACACGCGCGCGCACGCACAGGCCTTTCTATGCCCCTTCCATATCCACAATGAATCCAAAAGCAAGCCAAGTCTTGTCGTATTTCCTTTTCTTCCTGGCTTTTTGGTTGACTAGTGCATACCCGTAGAAAGCAAGTATTGTCTGAAAATGGGTAGGCCAATTAGGCTTTACAGGCCCAAATGTAGGCTGTGTTTGAAAGTGGAAAACAAAGAGATGTAGAGCATATGTAGGCAATCACACGTTAGACTTTGACAAATATGAAAGGGACTGAACACTAAGATTTATTTGTGTGAATATTATTACGGAATTACTGAAAATGAATGGCACATCCAATATTAGTGACTGTTTAAGAACCCTTGTTTATTTGTTTGTCAGACTTATTTGTCTGATCTTTTATGACTGATATTCATAGGTGTTGTATCTCGCACTTTGGGGAATGGAAGTTGTTCAGTCACCATTGTAATTGTTTTAGCTTATATGTGTAGTTTATAGTCTATCGTCAATAAAGTCATGCAGTACTATAACATGACACGTTTACAAATATTTGAGACCCACTGTAGTGCATCCTTTTATATTTTAACAATATTATAAGTGCAAAACACTGAACATTATTATACACAGCAGAATGATCCATTTGGCTGCAACTGTTGCATCAGTGTTGCCCATTTGTCAGTAAATAAATTTTTTATTTTGTTATTTGTGCATTTTTTGTCAAGGTCGTCGTTTAGTCAAAGCGTGCATATGTGTCCACATATGATATGCAATTGATCTGGCTATTCCGCTCCACAATCATGGTGGTGTTATTATTAACTTTTAATTTTTAGATCGCCGTGCGAGCACACCAAGAGGAGCACCATGCTGAACCTGCTGTGCTGTAAAGGACAGCGTTGGCACACGGGTAAAGCAGCAGTTAAGACTCCCCTTAACCGAGCAAGCTGGGCTTGGCTCCCTGCAAGGACTGCAGTCCCCCCCCCCCCCGCCCCACCGCCAAGCAACATTATAGAAAATTTTCTAAAGAGTAAATCTTAAGTATTCTCTTTCGCTTTTCACTTCCTTGTTTTGTTTGCGGAGTGCTCTGGTGACTGGTCATGATGCCGCGGATTATCCAATCAGTTCGCAGTCAATCCATAACCCCGCCCACATGTCTAGAAGCCAGACTATGAGGAAACGGAGTGGTGGCTAAACTTTTTTTTTTTCCCCTTGTCCTATCAAGCAGCAGTGTAAGCAGAACAGAAATCTGGTTCCCTTTTTGTGCCAAACAGATTTACTTTACCAAAAGGAGCTTCATACAATACATATACTGTATATGCAATGTATATTATTTATAGACTCGTCTTGTAATAATGTTTAATACTTTATTTAAATTGTTTTACCCATGAAGGGTACAGGGTGGGGATGGGGAAAGCATGGGTGGGGAGGGGAGGGGGAAAGGAAAGAGAGAGGAACAAACAGAAAAAAAAAACAGACTAACACAACTGAAACATCCAGAAGACAAACCGTTTCTTCTACTGAAAAGGTCTCATCACGAGTCTGATATCTGCACCTGTTAAAGGACAGAGAAACATACTGCGTGTGTGTATGAGAGCGTATGCAAAATAAGTGTGTGTGTGTGTGAGTGGTTTGCCAAGAAACACACAAAGACAGTGGCAGGTCACAGCGCCCCCCCCCCACCCCCCACCCAGAAACCCCGAGCAAGCAAGACAGTGCCACCAACCCCCACAGAGCACAATGTCCCAAAGCCAACAAGCCCCAGGAGGGACGGTCAAGGGAGACCGGGCCGCCAAGTGGCCGGCATGGCGCACCTCTGACCCCGGACCCGCCAGCCCCCACCGCCCCCAGCGGGGCCAATGCCAGCACCCAGGCCCCAGGTGCCGTAAGACCAGCACCACCCTACCTCCGGGCCTTCAGAAACCCCCACAGCGGGCCCGGCCGCCCCCGACACACACCCCAGGAGCCCTCAGGCCCCCACGGCCAAGAAAGGTGGCAGGAAGGCAAGGGAGCCCCATGGGGGGCCAACCCCCCAGTCCAAGGGAGCCCACACGGCCAGGAGGTACCAGGAGGTGCCACCCCCTCAGTCCAGCAGCCCCCAACCAGCACACATGCCCATTCCCACGCACTCACACGCACCCACTCGCACCCACACACACTCACAAGCCCTCACTCACCCTCTCCCCCACACAATCCCACATACCTTTGTGACACTGGGCTCTGTGGGGGTTGGTGGCACCGTCTTGCTTGCTCGGGGTTTCCAGGGGAAGGGGGGGGGGGGTTGCTGTGACCTACCACCATCTTTGTATGTTTCTTAGCAAACCACTCACATGCACACACTTACTTTGCGCACACTCGCATACGTCTCTCTGTCTTTAACAGGTCGGGGAGACCACCGGCACGGATCAGCAGCCCCACCCCCGCCAACCCGCCCTGGGGCGACTGCGGCCACAGAAGCAGACCACCATCACCAACGCCCACCAGTAGTGACTGATCAACGGAACACCGCAAGCGTTCCAAGATGCCACCCGACACGCAAAGCGCCACACAAATCTGACCCACCACCATCATCATCTCCACTCATCACTCCCTCACTCTCACTTACTCACTTGCTCACGCACTCTCTCACTCGCTCACTCCCTTGCTCACACCTATTCATTTGGAAGCTCCCAGGGGTGATGACAACATGACGAGCCCCAGGTCACCAGCCAGGTCCCAGGCCCCCGGCAGAAGCAGGGCAGCCCACACCCGCCTCATGCACAAATCTTGATGGGTGAGAGTTAGTTGTGTGGTGTGATTGAGTGCAGGTGTGTGAACTACCACAGTGCAGTTAAAATTGTGGGGATAGTATAATAGTGTGCCGCTATCCACTGCTATGGCCAGTGGGGCTCCCATCCCCCCCAAGCCCTCAGTGTCTACATTGCAATTAAAACTGAGGTGAGGGTGGCCCCACTGTGCAGTAGTAGACAGAGGGATTAAACCCCAAGTTTGGGGTAAGATGGCCGACTGCAGGAAGTGCTGAGCAGAGCTGCGCTGACCTCAACTGACCTCTTCGCCAACACTCCCAAATTATGCCATAAAACTTAGTCGGAGAAGTGACCGACTAACTCATAACAAACTGGATTCACCTGTGGATGAACCAATAGAGGATTTGCAATTCTATATTGACGCACAATATTACAACAACATCATGCCTGGCGGGCAAACCGGCGTCCAAATCCACCCAGACTAAACCAAACTGGAGCGAAGTGGACGATACTTCACCCTGTGACATTAGTGAGTCCCTAATGTCTATTAAACACCAACTTAAAAAGCTTGACTTACTCGATCAGCTGACAACTGATATTAATGAACTAAAGAAAGTCAACAACTCACTGATCGAGGTGCTAAAGGCTGATAATGTGTCACTCAGGCTTGAATTAAAGAACCTCAACCGTACTTGACCTGCAGTGTCGGAGCATGAGGGATAATATCATTATACATGGACTTCCAGAAGTAAAAAATGAAACTCACCAAAAGTCAGAAGAACTTCTAAAGTCATTCCTAGTCAACGAGTTGAAAATGAAGCTGGAGGAGGCCAGGGCTGTCCGCTTCTCCAGAGTGCATCGCCTCGGAAGGACCAAAGCCGACCAACAGAGGAGGCCCCGTCCTATTGTGGCCAAAACCACCAATTCCAAGATGAAAGCTGCCGTCATGTCCAAGGGTAAAGAACTAAAAGGAACCAACTACTCCATCAACAATCAGTTTCCACCTGAGATCATGAACAGATGGATGCTGCTCTTCCCGATCATGATGGAGGCAAGAAACGGTAAAAGGAACGCTCGTCTGTTCATTGATAAACTTTACATCGATGGAAAACTGTATAGGAATCCTCAAATCACATATTGGCTAACTGGAGGTGACCAAAACATCACTGCTGAACCTCAGGAGATGCCACCGGGACTTTTGCATGCTGCCTCTCTAGCAGTGTAAACGCAGACGCGTGATGATGACGAAACCATCGCGTCCCTGCTGCCATAACAACCGATGAACCTGAAAGACGGTGAATGACTTACTTTCTTTATTACTCACTTTCCATCTTCCTTCTGTCTCTCCCTCTTATCCGTATTTTCATTTTGGTTTGGGAATTGGCCTAAATTCTGCTCGTTTGACTGGGTAGGTCTGCTGCCTGGTGCGACGAGGCCAGAATCTGTGTGCTCTCGGACTAATGGACTGTTGTGCTGACAATGTGTCTCTGTGTATTTGAGTGTGTGTGTAATTGTGTGTGTGTGTTTGTCCGACCGTCTTACGTATGGATGAGGGTTTGTCTATGTCTATGTCTTTAAATGTGTATTGTTACTGTGTGATCCCAGTAAATTTTATCAGCTATCACGCATAATGATCTTCAATGAATCTAATGAAGAAGGAGTGGATGTGACACAATTTATGAACTGTAATAGGAATATAAGCTGTGATCAGTATATTCCTGAGCAATTACCATCTTTTAAAAACCAATACAATTTTTTTTTCATGCATTTAAACATCAGGAGCTTGAATACACATTATCATGATCTAGTTACTTTACTTACCAGCACAGGCTGCAGCTTTGATGTAATTGGTTGTAGTGAAACTTGGCAGAACGATAAGTCATACATAGACATCTTAAACCTTGATGGGTATAAACTGTTCACGAAGAACAGATGTGGCAGATCTGGTGGTGGTGTCTGTCTGTATATCTCTTGTAGACATGATGTCAGTGTTTATGATGATATTGTCATGGAAGACTGTCATATTGACTCTCTTTTTGTTGAGATACATGTCAAAAATGGGAAAAATTTAATTGTAGGTGTGATTTATCGCCCCCCCCCCGGACACCGACCTTAATATTTTCACAACCAAACTGGAAGAAATTTTATTCTCAATCAACAACAAAAATAAAAGTTGTATCCTCCTTGGAGACTTCAACATTGACCTCTCCAGGAATGATGCAGCTAAAAATGACTTTATGAACACACTACACTCCTCTTCCTTCTTCCCTACCATTAATACCTATACTAGAATCACTCACTCCACCAAGTCCATTATTGATAATATCATTACTAGCATCTGCAATTCCACACTGGTATCTGGAGTCGTGCTCTCCGAGATTTCTGATCATTTCCCCATTGTTCTGTTTCTTGACCTTGCTGTTGGGCCCTCAATCTCGCAACATAAACTAAAAATAAAAATACTTAATGAAGAAACCTTACAACGACTGAGTGAGGACTTGCATGTCAAGGCATGGGATAGAATTTACAGTTGTAGTGATGCTGATGCTGCGTTTGACGCCTTGACTAAGGAAATAACAGAATCCATCCAGAGGACAATTCCTGTCAAGACTGTCACATGTAATCGTACTATTCAACATCCATGGCTTTCTAAGGGCATACTAAAATCTATTAAGTACAAAAATAAATCATATAAACGCTACATAAAAAATCCAAATATTAACAATAAAAATGAATACACTAATTATAGAAATAAACTAACACATATTATTAGAAAGAGTAAGAGTAATTACTATGCAGAACTTATAAATGCATCACAGGGTGATTCCAAGAAATCCTGGAGAATACTAAATAAGGTTCTAAATAGAGACCAAAAAGCCCACACACTTCCGAACAATAACGCGGTCAGTAATCTCACCAGTAATGCCACTCTTGCTGACAAATGTAATAATTATTTTGTCTCTATTGGAAAAAATTTATCTAATAAAATTAACCAACCCCAGGCTGCCCCTTTCAAACACTATCTATCAGGAAACTACCCAAAGTCTATCTTCCTGAAGCCAACTGATTGTGAGGAAGCCTGGAAAATCATCAAGGACATGAAGAACTCAAACTCTGCTGGAGCTGATAAAACTTCCAGCAAAATTTTGAAAAGTATCATTAATTTAATACTGGAACCCCTTACCTACTGCATTAATCTGTCTCTAATCTCCGGAGTAGTGCCACAAATAGCAAAAATTGCACAAATTATACCAATTTATAAATCAGGTGATAAGAATGATTTGACTAATTATCGCCCAATATCCATTCTGCCTACTCTTTCAAAGGTTTTGGAAAGAGTAGTTTATAACAGACTTACCAGTTACCTTGATAGCTCAACATTATTATCCCATCTCAGTATGGCTTCAGAAAGAAACACACTACCTACTGTATATGGCAATACTTGACCTAATTGAAAAAAATCAATGATGCAACTGAAAGAGGCAACTATGATATCGGCATTTTTTTAGACCTGTCTAAAGCATTTGATACCATTAACCACGACATCCAAATTAATAAATTACAACATTACGGTATCAGAGGCCTTGCATTAGATTGGTTTATTAATTATTTATCTGGAAGACTTCAGTATGTTTATATAAATAACCACAAGTCATCATATAAATCCATTGATCATGGAGTTCCCCAGGGTTCCATTTTAGGACCAGTTCTATTCATTCTGTATATAAATGACATTGCTAACTCCTCGTCTCTACTACTGTACATAAAGTACTGTTTGCTGATGACACTAATTTATTTTTTGCTCACCAGTATCCAAATGAACTTGAATAGATAACAAATAATGAACTTATGAAAATAGACACCTGGCTTCAGTGTAACAGACATTCACTTAATATCAGTAAAACTAATTATATTGCATCCCGTTCCAATAAAAAGCCAGACACCAAGGAACTTTGCCCCAAATTAATGGACAGAATATTACAAGAGTTAGCTCTATAAAATTCTTGGGGGTCTTCATTGAGAAATTTCTCAATTTCAAATGTCACATCGACGATCTAACCAAGAAACTAGCCAAATACGCGGCTCTGGTTTTTAAAGTGAGACATTTTCTACCACTTTCAGCACTTGTCACTCCATATAAATCTTTATTTGAGCCTCACTTACATTACTGCAATATCATATGGGGTCATACATGCCTTATCATGGTCTGAATATAATTCTCCTACTAGTCATCTTTTTCCATCGTTATGATGTTCTAAGACTTGTTGAGCATAATTACTTTCAGAATGCTTGTACAATGTATCAGGTTGTCCACAAACTCAACTATACATTATGTGAACTCATTCCAACCTTCCTTTCCATACACACCTATACCACTAGAAATAAAAAACAAATTACTAGGAAAAAATGAAGACTAAAATCCACCAGGTTTAGTATTGTGTGCAGAGGACCGCAGATTTGGAGTGAGCTTGATGAGAATCTAAAAATGTCACCTTCCATCTCCATCTTCAAGAAAAAACTAAAAATGCAACTCCTATCATTATATAAATCTGTTATTTGTTACACAAACTTGCTTACTGATGAGTTGTTTCTCCATTGTAATTTTGTTTTATATGTTGATTCGCTCCAATAGTATTTAATAACTTGACTATATATCTTGAACTTACCTACTAATTCAATGTAAACAAATGCTGGGATTATGTGCTATATGTCTGTCATATGTTTGTTTGTTCCTGTATACAAAGATATCAGACTGATTTCCGTCATCATTTTATAGTAGAATTGGGCTCCCTACTAAAAGCTTTAAATAGTTTATTGGCGGAGTGGTTAGCACTGCGGCAGCACAGCAACTCACCCTTGGCGGGGGGATCCTGGGTTCGATCCCAGCTCCTGACCAACAGTGATCTGTGTGGAGTTTGCATGTTCTCCCCGTGTCTGCACAGGTTTACTCCGGGATTTCTCTGGTTTCCTCCCACATGCCAAAAACCTGCAAGTTAGGTTAATTGGCATCAAACTGGGGATTCTAAATTGTCCTTAGGTATGACTGTGAGAGTGAATGGTTGTCTGTCTCTCTGTGTTGGCCCTGCGATGGACTGGTGATCTGTCCAGGGTGTACCCTGCCTCTCGCCCAAAGATGCTGGGATAGGCTCCAGCCCCCCCCGCGACCCGAAAAGGATTAAGTGGAAGAAGATAGATGGATGGATGGATGGGATGACCCGTTCACATTCCAAAATCATGTAAAAAAAAAAAGCCTGTTGTAAACTGCTACTCATGCTGTTGATAATTCATATTGTAATTCATTCATGCTGTAGATAATGTGTGATGTGTGTGTGTGAATAAACTGTGAACTTGATCCTCTTCACCGACACCGTACGGCACACCCCCACCCCAAAACCCTAAGTGTATCCAATAAAAATGTCTGTGTATAAAATGTCTGATCCACCCAGAATTGGGGGAGGGGGAGGTAAAACTGGGAGGGAGGCGGCCCCAAGACTAAATTTTCATTGATAAAAAATTACCTATTTTCACTGAGCAACTCCATATTCGGGGATGCACACCCTCGTAACCTCAGCAAAGCACTTATAAAATCTGAGGCCAGTCTGACGAACGGTTTGAAAGATATCTGAGGAACACACACACACACACACACACACACACACACACACACACAAACACAGATTTGCTGCATTTATAGGTAGATTACTGTCAGGAACTTCTCTTTGTCCATCATTTTGACAGAAAGGGTTTTTTTGTAATTTTTTCACCACATTTTGAGATTTTTAATTTATTTTTAACACAACTGGACATTTTTTTTGGTAATGTCCAGGACAATACAAAAAAAAAGAGCTGAATATCCGAATACCAAATTAGCAAAGGAATATCTTATAACTGAATATTGGGGTACAGTAGAGTTTTTCCCTCTTGAATTTGTGATTTTTTTTTTTTTTTTTTTTTTTTTTTTGCTAGTTTATGGTCAAAACCACAGAAAGCTCCTGATAACAGACAAAAATAAACCAGCATGTGGTTCTGGTTACTACTGGACAAAAAAAGTGCACACAAAATGAAAATAAATTTAAAAAGAAGCAAATAGAACAATTAAAATCTATCCAAGCCTTTTATTTCAGAGTTCCCAGAAACGAGCTGGATCAATCAGCATCATTACAACTTCATTAGAAGATTCCTTTCATAATTAATATTTAATGTTTAGCTGCTACTCATCCCCAAGAAAGTTCAGCTGTGGCACCTTTATGGATGAGCTCCCTTGCCTCATCAACGCCTCAAATTCTTATTTTTAGCAGGTTGTGTACTGTATATATCTGTGTCAACCCAGACCCATCACAACGTCAGCAGCTCCTTTTTTTTCTGTCTGTCTGTGAGAAGCAACTCTGGGACCTTTAACGGGTCTGTTTCTGTCAGCAGTAATCCTCAGTGTGGGAGCAGACTGCACCACCACCTGGGGGGCAGTGGGACGCCCAGATGAAAAACTAAAGCCTGCTGTCTGCTTTACTGCAGCTTCAAAGAGTCAGAAAGTCAAAAAGTAAAAACATGGGAGACTCAACGGGAGGCAGCGCTGCAAACTAAACCAGCTGAAGAGGTTGTTTTTTTTTTTTTTTTGTAAAGACAAAAGTAAACGGAGACCCAGCAGGTTTGACTAAAAAAACACACGAGTCCTGCAGCTTATGTTACAGTGGAAAAGTTTGACAGTTAGTCCAAATGGGCCCTCAGATCTCGTAGCACAGAATTATAAATAAATCCTCTAACATTGGATATGTTTTAACAAATCAAAAAGCTGTATCCATAACACTGGTGTGCACTGACTAACAACAGTTTTTACCCCTCAGAGACTGCAGTACATTATATTTTTGGATAAATGTGTCCTGCTTTAACCCTTGTTTGGAGAATCAGTATAAGATATCAATTCTGGTATGATGCGGGTCATTGGATCAGATTCAGAAATGGAGCTAGTGGGGCGGGGGCTGGCCGGTCCAAGGGCAGGGGTGCACCGCGCCAGCCACTTGATGGCCCAGCCTCCCTCAGCCGTCCCTCCTGGGGCAGAGGCCTGGCTGTCCTGGAGCTTGTTGGTCTCAGGACATTTGTGCTCTGTGGGGGTTGGTGGCATTGTCTTTCTTGCTCAGGGTTTCTGGTGGGGGGGGGGGGGGGGGTTGCTGTGACCTGCTACCCTCTTCGTATGTTTCCTGGCAAACCTCTCACACACACACTTATTTTGCGTGCACTCTCATACACACGCATGCACATACACATATGTCTCTCCTTTAACAGCTGCAGATACCAGATACCAGACTCATGATGAGGCCTTTTCAGTAGAAGAAACAGTTTGTCTTCTGTTTGTTTCAGTTGTGTTAGGCTGTTTGTCTTCTTTGTCTGCCCCCCCCCCCCATGGTCAGGTCCTTCATGGGAAAAACAATTTAAATAAAGTATTAAATGTTATTACAAGAGGAGTCTATAAATGACTCATTATTTGACTCATGTCAATAATGAGTTTTCTTTCAACTCAAAGCTCAGTCATGGAGTTCCACAGGGATCTGTGCTAGGCCCTACTCTTTTTAGTTTATATATGCTTCCATTAGGCAACATTATTAGAAAGCACTGTATACATCTTCATTGTTATGCAGATAACACACAATTATACCTGTCAATGAAGCCAGATGATAGTAATCAATTAGCCAAATTAGAAGCCTGTCTTAAGGAAATCAAAGCTTGGATGACTTGTAATTTTCTTCTATTAAATTCAGATAAGACTTATCTGTGACTGAAGTCTTATCTTATCTGCTCCTGGGCTGTAGGACAAAAGAGGCTGCAAGGCACATCTACATATTGTCGTACCTCCAGTGTGGAGGATACGAATAAGGGTTACCAGTGTGGAGACAAGGATCAAATAAGTGCAGGCGGACACGGCGAACTGAAGGTTAAAAGTGTGCTTTATTCTTCCTCCATCACGAGGCTCACTCAGCGCTGTGGCAGCGCGCTGGTGTGAGTCCTGCGTCTCTAGAGTGTCAGAATGCGAGTGAGAGTCAGAGAGTGAGGCATATACAGTCAGCTCTTTTATACTGAGCTACAGACAGTGCATGCATGGCATATTGGCATAACAGTCAAGCAGGAATGCATGGAAATTTACATGAGAGTCACACATATCAATAGCAGGATTACTGGCGCCGGAATTCCTCTCTGCTCCGGGGCTGTAGGACAAAAGAGGCTGCAAGGCACATCTACATATTGATATCAGTCCATACATCTTATTGTTCTGTTAATTGCTCAAGCTGAGTGCTCTGCCTGTCCCGTAGAGTGTGGTGGGTCACCCACACCGCTCCCCCCCCAGAGTGCTCAGCAGGGGAACGAGGCGGCGATCGGCCGGCTTTGGAAGCGAGGTGCGGGAAAAGCTCTGTGCAGGAGGAGGTGGAGGGGGGTGGGGGTAGCAAGTGCCGGCCCGGGACGGCAAAGTTGTCCGGGCCGCGCAAAAATTGCCTGTGGATCCACGATGTTGAGGGACTTTCCCGTTAAACTTGGCGGTGATCCACAGCGGCTGTGAGAAGAAAAAAATTGTCTCTGACTCCTCTCGCGGCTCCGTCCTGCGAAGATGCGTAGACAGACATTCAACTGACAAACAGACATTCAACCTCTGACTATTAGTGGCACGGGTGTGGAGAGGGTCGAGGATTTCCGCTTCCTGGGGGTCCACATTCAGGAGGACATGACATGGGGGGTGAACACAACTGAGCTGCTGAAAAAGGCCCAACAGAGACTACATTTCCTTAGGGTGCTGAGAGGAAATAACATCTGCCAGAGACTGCTGTTGTCTTTTTATCGTTGCTCTATTGAGAGCATTTTAACTTATTGTATTTGTATTTGGTTTAGCAGCTGCACAGTAGCTCAGAAGAAAGCTCTTCAGACTGTCATCAACACAGCCCAAAAAATTATTGGTTGCCCTCTCCTCAGCCTTGAAGAACTGCACCACGCCCGTTGCCTTAAAAAGGCACAAAAAATCCTGAAGGACTCCTTCCATCCCGGTCACTCTCTCTTCCAACTACTACCATCAGGAAGGCGGTTTAGAGCAATCAAAACAAGGACAAACAGATTCAAAAACAGTTTTTATCCGACCGCAATTACCTGTCTGAATTCTAGTAGAACATGAGGTTTGAAACTGTGAAACTGAGTGTGTGTGATATTTAAAATTAGTAATTTGTATAATTTTTTAAGCTTCTTTTTACTCCCCATTCACTGATTGGTTTGCATTTTAATTTCGTTGTACTTGTTATAATGACAAATAAAGTCTATTCTATTCTAAGTCATTCTTGTTGCTCCAAAAAAACCTTAGAAATACCTTTCCAAAACAAACTTTTAGTTTGGATGCAGTTACTCTTTCTCTTAATAGTTCTGTGAGGAATCTTGGAGTTATTTTTGATCAAGATCTGTTTTTCAATTCACATATTAAATTCGTTTCTAAAACTGCCTTCTATCATTTGCGTAATATTGCCAAGATTAGGGGCATCTTGTCTCAGAGTGATGCTGAGAAACTGATCAATGCTTTTGTTAGCTCTAGATTAGATTATTGTAACTCTTTATTATCAGGTTGTCCTAAAACATCTCTAAAAAGTCTTCAGTTGATCCAAAATACTGCAGCAAGAGTTTTAACAGGTACTAGAAAGAGAGATCATATCTCTCCAGTTCTGGCCTCCCTTCATTGGCTTCTCATAGAGTTTAGAATTAAGTTTAAAATACTTCTTCTCACTTACAAAGCTCTAAACAATCAGGCCTCTTTTTATTTAAAAGATCTGATATTACCCTATTATCCTAACAGAGCACTACGCTCCCAAAATGCTGGATTACTTGTAATACCTAGAATCTCCAAAAGTACAATGGGGGGCAGAGCCTTCAGTTATCAAGCTCCTCTCTTGTGGAACCAGCTGCCAATCTGGATTCGGGAGTCAGACTTGATCTCTGTTTTTAAGAATAGGGTTAAAACCTTCCTTTTTGATATAGCCTACAATTAGAGAGGGATCATGTGTCTCTGAACTCTCCCTTAGTTATGCTGCTATTAGGTTAAGACAGCCGGGGGACCTCCTATAATTGCACTGGGCTTCACTTCTTTCTTCAATCTCAATGAATTTTTTTTTTTTTGCTGGTCATTAACATCTGTTTGTTCTCTCCCATAGATTGAGTCCCCGTCGTGCTGTTTGCTCTCTACATGTCTGTTCTTTTCATCTTCTCTATCCCTCACCCCCCAACCAGTCGCAGCAGATGACTGCCCCTCCCTGAGCCTGGTTCTGCTGGAGGTTTCTTCCTGTTAAAAGGGAGTTTTTCGTCTTCACCGTCGCCAAGCGCTTGCTCACAGGGGATCGCTTGATTGCTGGGGTCTTTCTGCAATTATGGGGGTTTTCCCTACAGTTGAAAGTGCTATGAGATGACTGTTGTTGTGAAATGGTGCTATATAAATAAAGTTGAATTGAAATAATATACAGTACATATACAGTATATATGTACACTATAAAGCTCCTTTTGGCAAAGTAAATCTGTTTGGCACAATAAGGGAAGCAGATTTCTGTTCTGTTCACCTAGCTGCTTGACAGGACAAGAGGAAAAAAAGAAAAAAAATTAATGGCGCTAGTGTTCCAGTCAAATTCAGTGTTGCTAATGTTAGCACCGTTTAAGCACTGGCAGAAAAGAGGTATCAAACGTGACGGTGAATACCTCAGGCAACGACATCATCATCTTTGTTAGCAGTCAGAAAGAACTGAACCAAACGAGTTTGAAGGTCGGGCTAGGTGTGAACCTCAAACCAGACCTTCAATCACCGCAGGAATGCTCAGTTCTCCTGACCGTCGACCTTGACCTTAAGGATAGTGTGTATTTCACTGGGCTGAGACAGCTTGAGACCAGTTGGAGAATGGCATTCTTGAAGGAGTTTACAAAATGTCTCCAAACATTCATGGCAGTTCTCATTTCCCTCTCCAGAGTTGCAGGGTCTAGCACTCGTTTCGCAGAAATTTGGAACATGTCGAAAAAATCTGTGCGATGGCTTTCTTTCAAAATAGTTTGAGTCATCACAGTTGTCTCAAACTCACCTCAACCTCATCTCGAGTGTTGAGCAGCCACTGTGGGACTGTCGACAGTGCAAAAATAAATCTATTTTGTCTCACGCATGTTGTGAGAATGTCCTGCAACACTTGCATGACATGTATGCAAACACCTGGAGAACTTTGGCCAAAAACACACTGGGAGTTTGTGCAACGTTATTGCAACATTTGTGAGGCAGTGTGATCCCAAGTGAAAATTGCTGCAAATTTTCAGATTTTTTTTCACTTTTTTTTTTTTATCTCCAACTAGTCTCAAGCTGTCTGATCCCAGTGAGATTCTACTCTGTAGTATCTCACTGGGTTGAGACAGCTTGATACTAGTTGGAGAACAGCATTGTCAAGGAAGTTTCCAAAATGTCTCCAAACATTTTCGGCAGTTCTCATTTTCCTCTTCTGTGTCACAAGGTCTTGCTGCAATTTTGAACATGTTCAAAAAATTTGTGAGACAGCTTTCTCTCACAATAGTCTCAGTGTCATCTCAGGTGTCTCAAACCGTCTCGACTCCGTCTAGAGTGTTGGGCAGCCATTGTGGGACTATTATGGGTGCAAAAAACCCTCTAAATTTAGTCTTGTGCATATTGCAAGAATGTCCTACAACACTTGCATGACATGTATGCAAACACCCAGGGAATTTTGGCCAAAAACACACTGGGATTTTGCACAACTTTATTGAGACAGTGTGATTCCAAGTGAAAATTGTCACAAATACTCAGATTTGTCTCACATTTTTTTTTTATATCTCCAACTAGTTATGAGCTGTCTCAGCCCAGTGAGATACTACCCTAAGCACAGCCAGATGCAGACCCACCTAGGCTGTGCTTAAAGTCAAGGTCAGTGGCCTAGGATGAGTAACATTTTTCAAGATCTCCTGACTTTTGACAATGACCTTGACCTCAACCTGGATGCAGACCTACCTTAGGGTCATCATGAGTGGGTTTGGTGAGAACTGAGGTAATTGCCTAGGAGGAGTACCTGTACTTATGTATATAGTGCTTTTTCTAGTCACTGTGCTGCTATTCTAAGGTCCTATCACAGACAGATACCTGGGGACAATTTCCATCCATCCATCTTCTACCGCTTTGTCTGGGTCGTGGAGGCAGCAGTTCAAGGAGAGAAGCCCAGACTTCCCTCTCCCCAGCCACCTGCTCCAGCTCTTCAGAGAGGATACCAAGATGTTTCCAGGCCAGCTGGGAGACATACGTAGTCTCCAGCATGTCCTGGGTCTGCCCTGGGGTCTCCTCCCAGTGGGACGTGTACGGAACACCTCAAGTGGGAGGTGCCAAGAGGCATTCTGATCAGATGCCCAAACCACCTCAACTGGTTCCTTTCGATGTGGACAAGCAGCGGTTCTACTCTGAGCCTCTCCCGGATGACTGAACTCCTCACCCTATCTCTAATGGCCCTTTTCCACTAGCACCAACTCAGCCTGACTTGCCTCGACTCTACTCGGCCCAACACAGTTTAGGTCAGTTTCCATTACCACTGAGTACCACCTCAAGGTGGGTGGGTTCATTACAGGAAGCCCGTTAAGTTGTTGACATGCTGACGTTTTGCTGTCAGAAGCGAATATTTATTACTAATACAAATTAATTAATACCAATACTTATTACGGCAAGTGCAAAATACAAGCAAAGCATGGAGTTAGCATTGATGGCTAGCTTGGTAGCTAACTAGTTAGCTTGTCTGCATGCAGGAGACAACAGCGATATCCTTATTTGTTCAAGTGAGCTTGCCACCAATGGGAAAAATAACGTAAAAGATGCTTAAAATCATGAAACACTCACCGTCTTCCCTGTGAGCAGTCATCAGCTCAAAGACCTTCTGGTATTTCATTTTGGGGTGCTCCGCCATTGGCGGGGCTGGAAAGTTCATAGGCTGAAAAGTTCATAGTGGTCAAATTTGACCAGGTATGACGTATTTTTCAACTGCAAGGATCCAAGCACTGCAGCACAAATGGAAGAAGTGTGTGACCCGATGGGGAGACTGTTGGAAAATAACCACATTTGGTCAAATTTGACCACTATATGAACTTTTCAGCCCCATCGCCAGTGGAGCAACCTGAAATGAAATACCCGGAGGTCTCCAAGCTGATGGCTGCTCACGGGAAAGATGGTGAGTGTTTTGTGACAGTGTTGATTTGTGTGTAGCCATTTATTTCATTGATTATCACACGAATAATAAAAAAAAAAATTCTTGTGAAGACGTCACTCTCATCTAGTGATGTTATGCCCTGGCCAATCAGTGGCCTGCAATCTGTTGATGTCACATTTTCAGCTCGACTCAGCATGGTTGGAATCTCACTGAAGTAGGTCCCAAAAAAGTCCCTGGTATCAGGTACTAGGTACTAATGGAAAACCCTACAAACAGAGTAGAGTCGAGGTGAGCCGGGCTGAGTAGGTACTAGTGGAAAAGGGGCTTAAGGGTGAGTCCAGCAATCCTACAGAGAAAGGTAATTTCAGCTGCTTGTATCTGCAATCTCATTCTTTCGGTCATTAGGCAAACCTCATGACGGTGAGGCAAGGAACATAGATTGAACAGTAAATCGACAGCTTTGCGTTAGAGCTTAGCTCCCTCTACACTAGGACAGAGCAGTACAACATTCGCGTCACTCCAGATGCTACTCCAATCCATCTGTCATTCTCTCGCTACATTCTCCCCTCATTCGTGAGTAAGACCCTGAAATACTTAAACTCCTCCACTTGGGCAGGAGGTCACCCCGAACCCAGAGAGGACAGTCCACCTTTTTCCGGCTGAGCACCATGGACTCAGACTTGCAGGTGCTGATTCTCATCCCAGTCACTTCACACTCGGTAATAAACCATCCCAGCAAGTCCTGTAGGTCATTGCTTAATGAAGCCAACAGGACGACATCATCTGCAAACAGCAATGATAAGATCCTGTGGTCACTGAACATGACACCCTCCGTTTCTTGGCTGCACCTAGAAATCCTGTCCATAAAAATTATGAACAGGATCGGTGACAAAGGGCAGCCCTGACGGAGTCCAGCTCTCACTGGAAACGAGTCCGACTGAGTGATTGCAATACGAACCAAACTCTCACAACGGTCATATGGAGACCGGATAGCTCGTAGAAATAAGCCTGATACCCCATACTCCCGAAGCACCCTCCACAAAAAAAACATGAGGGAGGTGGGAGAATGCCTTTTCCAAGTCCACAAAACACATGTAGACTGGTTGGGCAAACTCCCACAAACCCTCGGGGATTCTTGAGAGGGTAAAGTGTTGGTCCGATGTGCTACAGCCAGGATGAAAATCAAACTGCTCCTCCTGAATCCGAGGTTCGACCAATGGCCAGACTCTCCTCTCCAGTACTCTGGCATAGACCTTCTAAGGGAGACTGAGAAGTGTGATCCCCCTAAAGATGGAACACATCCTACAGTCCTCCTTCTTAAAGAGAGGAATCACCACCCCAATTTGCCATGCCAAAAGGTACTGTCCCTGACTTCCACACAATGTTGCAGAGGCATGTCAGCCATGACAGCCCTACAACATCCAGAGCCTTGAGGTCCTCAGGGCAGATTTCGTCCATCCATGGGGCCCGGCCACCGAAGAGGTTTTTAACCACTTCAGCAACCTCAGCCCCTGTGATGGGGGAGCTGTTTCCCCCTCCTGAGTCGCCGGACAGTTTGCTAGAATCTCTTTGAGGCTGACCGGAAGTCTTGTTCCATGGCCTCACCAAACTCCTCCCACACCCAAGTTTTTGCTTCAGCAAACACCTGAGCTGCACTCCACTTGGCCTGCAGGTACACCTCAGCTACTTTGGGAGTCCCACAAGTCAACCAAGCTCCATAGGACTCCTTCTTCAGCTTAATGGCCCCCTCACCACTGGCGTCCACCACTTGGTTCAAGGGTTGCCACCACGAGATGCACCAACGACCTTGCGGCCACAGCTCTGGGCAGCTGCTTCCACAATGGAGGTGAAGAACATGGCCCATTCAGAATCAGTGTCTCCAGACTCCCTCCAAATGTGGCCACAGTTCTTCCGGAGGTGGGAGTTGAAGACCTCCCGACCTACATTTGGGTCCAACATGGCATCCTCCCTGCCATAGGATCCAATTCACCACCTGGTGGTGATCAGTTGACAGCTCTGCACTTCTCTTTACCCGAGTGTCCAAGACATATGGCCACATGTCTGATGACACTATAACAAAATTGATCACCGATCTGCAACCTTGGGTGTCCTGGTGCCAGGTGCACATATGGACACCCTTATGCTTGAACATGGTGTTCGTAATGGACAACGTGTGGTTGGCACAGAAGTCCAATAATTGAACATCACTTGGGTTCAGATCGGGCAAGCCGTTCCTCCTAATCACCCCCCTCCAGGTTTCACTGTCATTGCCTACGTGTGCATTGAACTCCCCTAGTAGGACAATGGAGTTTCCAAGAGGAGCACTCTCCAACATCCCAGACAGACACTCCAAAAAGGGTGGGTACTCTAAACTATCATTTGGCACATAGGCACAAATGATGGTCAGGACCCATTTCCCAACCCAAAGGCGCAGAAAAAAAACTCTTTCATTCACCAGGGAAAACTCCAATGTAGAGGCAACAAGGTGGGGGGGTACAAGAATACCCACCCCTGCTCACCACCTCTAGCCCAGGGCAACTCCAGAATAGGCCAAGCTCCAGCCCCTCTCCAGGAGACTGGTTCCAGAACCAGAGCTGTGTGTTGAGGTGAGCTCGACTATATCTAGCCGGTATCTCGCAACCTCATGCACCAGCTCAGGCATCTTCCCCACCAGAGAGGTGGCATTCCACATCCCAAAAGCCAGTTTAGCAAGCAGGGGATCAGTTTGCCAAGGTCTCTGCCTTTGCCCGCCACCTGATCTGCATAGCACCGGACCCCCATGGTCCCTCCTGAAGGTGGGATTCAAACCTGCAACCTACTAGCTATCAGACAACAGTGCTAACCCCTGTTACCTCAGTCAACTTACTTCCTTGGACTCTGGCCTCAAGGGAACAAGAGATCAAATGATGTATAACCTTAGGTTGGTGAGCAGTTTTCAAGATCAAAGACATGCCCATGGTACTCAAAGGTCAAATTTATGACCAGTGGATCTAATCAATGATTGTGTACGGTGTAGAAACATGGAACATCACCGAAAAAAGAAATCTTTGAAGCTCCGCACAATACAACAAGCTCATGAAAGGATCACGCTAAACGTCACGTAGTGTGATTGGGAAAACCGGCACAATAGATCCAAGAGAAAACCAATCAGAGGTGTGCTGGAAATGATCAGCAAGCTCAAATAAAGCTGGGCGGGTCACACATCCAGAGGAACAGATGGGTATGTAACAATATGTCATACTGGATGATCTAAACTGTGTCTATGCCATTAAGCTCCATCACGCCCTTAGATTTTTTTGGTGGGGAATCAGAAATGAAGCTGCTGTTCACTTTACAACCACAAGGTGTCACTAAAACCCCAAAATCAAAAACTTCCACAAAGTGCCTGAAACCTAAAAAAAAAGCCTGCTCCACAATCATCTCACCCCCTGCCTCTACTATCACCTATATGGGATTGAACATTAAATAAAAGACTAAATTAAATGGAACAATGGCCTTCTGAAAGAAGACAAATGGTCCAGGTGGATCTACACGTTCCTCCTCTGACTTCCTTCTTCATCTCCATCATGTCAGCCGTGTTTATATAATAACCAGTTATCTAACCTTGCTCCCTCTCTCAGGGATGCAAGCACATAGCAACAACAGCTCATGGCAACAGTCGCTATGGTGACCCCTGAAGCATCCGCAACCCCGAAGGATGGTGAGCTGCAGCGGGGGGGGGGTGAGAGAGAGAGAGAGAGAGTTGAGTTTTAAAAAATCCCTTTATTGTACAATTCAAAAATGTAAGATCACCAATACCATCATCCCACCACGTGTCTCACATTTCAAAAGTGCAAACATAGCTCATCCCCCTCTCCCACAGAACACAAAATATTCCCTACAGTCCATCTATCAGAGAGAGAGAGAGAGAGAGAGAGAGAGGCTGCGGCGGAAATCTATCCATGAAGCCGGTGCAATAATACTGATGATAAAAGCACATCTAGTGTATTACTGCTGCTCACCAATCTGCCAGAAGGTCACTCATGAATATTAAAACCTGAAAACAGAAACACTGCGGGAACCTGAATCACAAGATGAGAGCAAGGACGGAGAAGCAATCTGGTGAACACGCGGGGGAAATGGCGGGAGGAACGCAGCCACGGATGTTTGCTTCAGGTTGTTTATTGTTTAAAACACATCTAAAAAGAACTGACATTAACAAGGAATAAAAGGAAACAAGTATAGAGGTTTAGATATATCTGGACTTTTTTCTGATATGTTTGACAGTCTTTTTAACTTCTATGTCAAAACCACAGGAGACACCGATTATGGGGGGAACAGAGACACGATGCTCCAGCGCCGCCTGCCTCACCTGTAGCTCAGCGATGGTGACCTTGTGGTAGATCTTCTCCTCGTCCCGCCGCTGGTCCTGTGGGATGGTAATGTTGGCGAGTGCTGTCTCAAAGTCCATGATCTGCTGCATCTGGGCCTGAGTAAAGCTCCTCTCGCCCCCCAGCAGCATCCCCAGCTCCACCATGTAGTCCAGGTACGCTAGCAAGACCTTGGAAGCCAATGAAAGAGTTTGGATTAACCTCACAGTCTAAATGATCCGTTACTGTGTTGGATTTCCCCCCACCCCACCCGCTGCCAGAAGAGTCCTGACCCACTGAGGCATGGACTCCACTAGACCCCTGAAGGTGTGTTGTGGTATCTGGCTCAGAGATGTTAGCAGCAGCTCCTTCAAGTCCTGTAAGTTGCGAGGTGGGGCCTCCATGGATTTGTTTGTCCAGCACATCCCACAGATGTTCGACTGGATTGAGAGCTGGGTAATTTGGAGGCCAAGTCAACACCTCAAACTTGTTGTTTTGCTCCTCAAACCATTGCTGAACCATTTCTGCTTTGCGGCATGGTGCATTTATCTTGCTGCTACATGGAGAATGTGCTATGTGGGTGTGATGTTTAATGGAACGGGTGTCTCGGATTGTCTGATGCTCATCCGCAATTGCCATTCCTAATGGATAAATAAAGCTGTTTAATTTGACTTGATTTGAAAGAGGCCACAATCATCAGGGAATACCATTTCCATGAAAGGGTGTACAGTACACCCCCGCTAACATCTTGGTGCCAGATACCACAGCTCACCTTCAGGGGTCTAGTGGAGTCCATGGCTCGACAGGTCAGGGCCGTTTGGGCAGCATAAGGGGGACCAACACAATATTAAGCAGGTTCAGGTTACTTTATTTGTATCCGTAGGTAGATTTGTTTTGCAGTCAGGTGACATCCATATTTACAAACCACAATTACATTCAACATGAACACAAACACAGGCACACATGAAGATGACTATAAACATGATAAAAGTACTAAAGGCTCCACCAATCAGGACATAGGACAAAGAGATAAGAGAAAAAGCAAAGAGATAAGAGAGAAGGGTCATATTAAAAAGTTAAAGACTAGTCAAAGAGGTTAAAAACTCAAAAGTCTAAAACCCAATAAAAGATTTAGAACCCAAATAAAAAACCTACAAAAATAAGTAAATATAAAATAAAATTAATAAATAGGTAACTGAATTATGTGCAATATATTGTTACATCTTGTTCAACTTTTTAACAGCAGCAGGAACAAAGCTGTTTTTGTAGCGCTGGGTTTTACTTTTTGGGACAGCAAACCTCCGTCTGGAGGGAAGAAGCTGAAAGTGGCAGTGCAAAGGGTGGGAGTCATCATTTAAAATGGAGGTAGCAATCCTCTGTACCTGTCTGTTGTACAGGGATGTCAGGCTCAGCTGTGACTCACCAAGCAAACGACTGGACCATCTAACTACCTGATCCAAGGATTTCCTCTGTTTCAGTTTTATCTGACCAAATCATGACACTAAAGAAAAGGATAAAACAGATTCAATTAAAGCCCGATAAAACATTGTCATTATGGTTCGGTCAATTTGGAAGCGTGCAAGTTTCCTTAAACAATGCAAATGTTGCTGACCCTTTTTGCACACCCTTTCACAGTTCTCTTCAAAGTTTAAATTACTATCAGTAATCGTCCCAAGATATTTGTAGGATTGTACACATTCAGTGGTCTGGCCTTTTAGTACAGTGACTTCGTGCCTGGGAGTTTTCCTCCTAAAGTCAATAATCATATCTTTAATTTTTGTCGTATTCAGCTGCAGGTAGGAATCCTCACACCACTGAACAAAATCATCAACTACTGGGCCATGGCCACTCTCACTATCCTGGAGGAGACTGACAATAACTGAATCATCAGCATACTTTATAGTGTGTCTGTTGTCATGTCTGCTCCGACACATGTTTGTGTGCAGGATGAAGAGTAGTGGTGACAACACACACCCCTGTGGAGAGCCAGTAGAAGAACACTTTTGGTCAGACAATGTACCATTGACCCTTACTCTCTGTGTCCTGTTGGTTAAAAAAATCCAGAATCCAACCCACCAGATTATTACTCAAATCAAATTGTTGCAGGAGCCTTTCAACTAAAATATGAGGTTGGATTGTTTTAAAGGCGGAAGAAAAGTCCACAAATAAAAGCCTGGCGTGTGTCCCGTTAAAATCCAGATGTTCAAAAAGCATGTTAAGCAGACTGACAGGTGGTCATAATGTTATGCCTGATTGATGTATACTGGCTTAAAAGTTAGAATAACATAAAACTGAAAGGCGTAGCTCACAAGCAAAGTAGCCAAAGCTGAATAATTAGCTTCAATCTTGAAAGCTTTAAGGGAATTTGAAAAACTTCTCTATTCACTTCCCATATATTTTATCTTAAGAAGTGTAAATATAAAAAGTGTAAGAGTTATAATATCCTTAAAATAAAACTGATCTTGTTCTTCTATTAAGACAAAGCAAAGAGATGTCTCATATCTCTGACATATTTCTACTGTCATCTGCAGTCTTCAGAAAAACGTCACCTGATGTCCGTGATGTGTCACATCACGCATTTTATCCTTTCTGTAGGTGTAACCGACTTAACAGATTTGACAGATCTGCCTGGTCGGTCACACTCCCCACCGTGCAATGGTCTTTGGAGAAGAGAGTCCCAGGTGTTCGAGAGCATGAAGGCTCCATCATCTTCATGGTGTTGTGGGCTCGCTTCCTAATTTCAATTGCTTCTTTGATCCAGCGTTTGTGTTTGTTGTCCCCTGATTCAATTATTTTTGCATTGTTTCAGTCCATGACGTGGTTGTTTACTTTGCAGTGATCTGATATTGCTGATTTGAGGTTTTCCTGTTCTGCCTTTTCTTTTTGCATTCTTGTAAGTCGCCCTGCTGTGACAAGTCATGGACGTCAGACAACGTTTTTCAGAAGAAGACTGCAGATGACAGAACATGTCAAAGGTATGGGACATCGCTTTGCTTTATCATAATAGAACAACAAGATCAGTTTTATCATTTAGAAGACAAATGAACCTGTTTGAGATATCCTTAAAATTCTGAACAGAATGATACCAATATTGAGTTTCCAGTATCAAGTATGCAGATGGAGTTGTGACGAAAAAAACTACATAAGAATAAAAATTACATATGCATATAGCAATAACAGCATCTGCATCCACTTTCACATCTATAGGAATCACCTTCTCGTTGGCCGTCTTGTTGAGGTAATAGTCTCTGGACGGCAGAAAGAGCCCTGATTGGTCCACCTGCCAAGATTAACAAGTGAGTATAAGCCAACGGTTAGATAAACTGTTTTCATAAAGGTGTTGGTAACACCTCGGTACCCCAACAGCACACAAACTGAGTTTACATGGGAAATACATCTTACAGAACTTGCTTGCCCATTGGCTAGATGTTGGCAATGCCCTCTCTAAAATCTAAAATCGTCTTCCCTTCCACCAAATGTCTTTGAAAGTGGGAAGTATTTATTAGCACACATCAATGTGGCCAACATTGGAAAGTTTACATCAGCACATTAGCAAGATGTCTGGCTGCCATCTTGCCAATGTGCAAACGACCTCTGTAAGATGTATTCCCCATGTAAATTTGGTACATTGGGCCGGTGTTGGTGCGATGTAGTATGTGTGTGGTCGGGGCATTTTAGACTTTAGCTCAGTTTCTACATGATTGCAGTTCTGGCCTACCTGGATGACATTACTGTTGGAGTTTTTAGGATCGGCGCTGACCCCAACACTAAAGAAAGGCTGAGCTCTGTATGGACCCGAGACCACCTTCAAAACCTCCATAAAGTTGTCTTTATCCCAGGGGCCGGTCATGTTCCAGCCACCAATCTACAAACAGATCACACATTTACCCCCAAAATCCGACATGTAGCAGTATTGTACAGTACCGTGCAAAAAGTTTTGATAACAGTGTCTTAAGGTGGCTACCTTGGCAATGAGGTCTATGAGGGGCTGAGCGCCGAGTTCTTCGATCCTCTGTGTGTTCAGGCAGGACAGATAGTAGGATTGAGTCTTCCTCTCTGCTTCGCTGCTTCCATTAAACGTCCCGTTCTCTGGAAATAAAAATGTGGTGTGTGACGAGGGCCAGTAATGAGTAAAGAGAAGCATCCAGTCTGGGGCTTAAACTATTAATATAAGTGCATGGAGAGACATGTGGCTCAATGCTATCTCTAAATTAATTGCTAAACACTGAACTGGGCAATAAGAACTAGTCAGTTCTAAAACCAGTAAAGACTACAGAGTTTTAAGTTTTTAGTTATCTATTCTATTATGGGTATATTGGGTGCACTGAATCCCTGTTATAAAATTTCTAAGTATTCTAATAAAGGAAGTAAGACATCAGGCATCTCAGACTGGGCATAAAACTGCTTCTAAATACATTCAACCCAGCGAAAAAGTCCTCTTTCGTACCCAGCAGGTGTTTGAGCAGGGCCTGGTTCTGTTCCCAGATGCTGTTGAAGGTGGACCAGCGAGACCGTCCATCAGGCAGCGGGTTCTTCCTCATCCAGCCTCCGCAGGCGAACTGGTAGAAGTCCTGGCAGGGGTCGGTGCTGCGGTCCATCGCCTCAACTATCTGACTGGCAACGGTGACACAGGCTTCCGATAAACATAGGCCGCGTCCAGCATCTGCAGAGCAAACCAAAGCACATGAAAATCCAGGGCAGATGGAACTCTACAGCAAACACAATGTGGTGGGGAAGGATAGGTAGGCAGGGATGTGTGTACCTGAGCTGAATCCCAGTCCCAGGACCACCAGACAGGCCAGTAGAGCAAGCAGGGCAGCCAGGAGCAGGACTGACAGGAGAACCTCCAGCTGAGTCCTCCTTCCAAGGATATCAACACCTCCTTTCCTGAAACCCACCTGAGACAGTGAAGGAGAGAGGATGAACTCATCACAAGCCCAGCTCAGGCACAACAGCCCAGTAATCAAAGTGTTGATATCAGGCAGTGTGAGAGCATTGTAGACCTTCTCGCACTGCACAAAAAAAGAGTTTAGGAAAAGACCATAAGATCATGCTCATATTAAAGGTCTGTGGAGGCATCATCTCTTTGGGTGGAAAGGTAATTCTTCAGACTGTTCTAAACTCTCAATTTCTTGTGTTTTTTTATACTGTTGGATATGCATGATGTCATAAAGTGGCCATATCCTTATAAGGTTATCTAACTGTGGTCCCATCTCCGTTCTTTGTCTCTTACTAAAATACCAGCCAGTTATTGCTCAATGTCTTTAAAAGTTTTGAGAATGGCATGTGGTTGCTACATTGTTAAGGGTGACAATATCAAAGATGAAGAACTAGTGTGGTAGTAAAAAGACCAAGAACAAGACTTTAAGGGGTCCAGACCAAGTCCAGTCTGAGTCAAGACCAAAACAAACATATGCAGTGGTCATGGTCTCGACTTGATTTCTGCATGTCTAGGTTTTAGTTGAGGCTCGGTCTCAACCCTTTAAAGTCTTGATCTTGATACACTCTGGTCTCATGACCATGAGGGGTTTTCTTAGCTGCCAAACCAAGTTTTGGAAGAGACTTTGATTCAGTTAAGTTAGGTCTTAATGGTGGATGAGGTGTCTTAGAAAGAGAAGACACATAAGAAACTGTGAAAGAGCCCAGTATGCATAAAATTAAATGGGCGACTTTGAACTGTAAAGTCATGAAAGTTACTTTAGCAGTGAAATAAGGCTGAAGTGAAAAAAAATCAGAAAGAGTTCCTTCCAATTCCAGGTAGTAGTAATATAAGATGATGGACAACACCACTGCACTGTAGTGACAAAGGGTAAAAAAGAAACAAGGATACCAATTAGGAAGCTACAGTGCATCCGGAAAGTATTCACAGCGATTCACTTTGTCCACGTTTTTTTTTATGTTACAGTGTGGGCCTCAGGTTATTTCACACCTTAGACAGAGACAATGAATACACATGGGAGAACAATGCCCAAGTGGGTGAGAGGGGGTTGAATGAAGTGTAGTGTAGATGTCATGCTGTGTATGAGGAAGTGCCTTGATCCTTGTGAAGTGTGACTTGATATAGAGAGAGGAATGCTTGATGTGACCAGTCAGTCTGTTCTTTGCTTGTGAGATGTGAGTATGTAATAAATCGTCTGAAATGAATATGCCTCTTCATTTACACACTCCACACTGGTGACCCAAGACGTATTATGGAACACGAGGCAAGAACCCTGGAGCCAGCCCGGTCGGGAAGCCCCAGAGACGCTGAAGCCAACCCGCAGACAGCCAGGACTGGAACCCCCTGCAACGCGTGTGCAGTTTCAGTCAAGCTACCGGATTTCTGGCAGCACAACCCGTGCTCTTGGTTCCACCACACCGAGGCCCAGTTCGCCCTCCGGGGAGTAACAGCAGACAACACCAAGTTCTACCATGCGGTAGCAGCGCTGAACTCCCGCACAGCCCAGCAGGTAGCGAGCTTGCTCGATCAGCCACCAGCCAGCAGCAAATATGAGGCGCTCAAGGCTGCGCTCATCCGGCGATACACGCTCTCTGAATGTGAGAGAGCGGAGAGGCTCCTGGCGCGGACCGAGTTAGGAGATGGGTCGGCCATAGACCTGATGGAGAAGATGCTGGCATTGATGGGCACGGGCGACAGGCACTTTCTGTTTGCCCACCTTTTCCTTCGGAACCTGCCAACAGAAGCAAGAGCGGTTCTGGCCAATTCGCCGTTGCTGGCCGCGCGAGACTACCGTGCGCTAGCCCAGGAGGCAGACCGGATCATCCTCACCACTAGGGCGATCACAGTCAACGCGGCAGCAGCGGAGCCCAGCGAGATGACCAGGGGAGGCGAGGAGCCACCGACGGTAGCGGCAACGGGGGCCAAGGAGCGCCAGAAAGACACGCTCTGCTTCTACCACCGCCGCTTCGGAGGGAACGCGCGCAGATGCGCGCCACCGTGCCACTTCAAGCGCTCGGGAAACGCCAAGGCCGGCAGTCGATAGCAGCTGCGACCGCCGGTGAAGAGAACAAGCTCCTCTACGTGACAGACTCGCGCTCAGGGAGACGCTTCCTCGTCGAAACACCGGAGCCCAGAAGAGTGTCATCCTGCCGTCCTACGCTGACCGACTGGCAGGACCTAGCGGCCCCGGAATGGTGGCAGTAAACGGCTCGGAGATTAAGACGTTCGGTGAGAGAACACTGACCTTATCTCTACGTGGCCGCTCGTATGAGTGGACTTTTATCATAGCAGCACTGTGTTGCCCGCTCCTGGGCGCTGATTTTCTGTGTGCACATGGTTTACTTGTGGATGTTGCTAACAGATGCCTGGTTAATGCACTGTCCTTTGAATCTCTCCCTTGTATAGCTCGAGGGACCCGGCCAACAGCACAAGCCAGCGTCACAACTCCAGGCGGTAAGTTCCACGCACTGCTCACTCAGTTCCCAGTACTCACGGTCCCGACGTTTTCGGCGGCCATCGCTAAACACGTGGTGGAGCACTTTATCACCACCACCGGGCCGCCCATTTTTGCAAGACCTCGGCGCTTGGACGCAGCTAAACTGGCCATAGCGCGCGAGGAGTTCGCCAACCTGGAAAGGTTGGGCATCATCAGGCAATCAAACAGCCCATGGGCATCCCCGCTACACATGGTCCCTAAGGCTGAGGGATCGTGGCGACCGTGCGGTGATTTCCGCAGGTTGAACAACGCCACAGCACACGACCGCTACCCAATTCCCCACATACAGGATTTTTCTGTTCACCTCGACGGAGCACGTGTTTTTTCTAAAATAGACCTGGTCCGCTGTTACCACCACATCCCAGTGCGTGCGGAGGACGTACCCAAAACAGCGGTAATAACTCTGTTCGGTTTATTCGAGTTCCTGCGCATGCCATTCGGGTTAAAAGGCGCAGCACAGACGTTCCAGCGCATGATGGATGCAGTGCTGCATGACCTCCCGTTCGTGTTCGTCTACCTGGACGATATCCTGGTAGCCAGTACGTCCGAAGACGAACACAAAACCCACCTCAGGATGGTTTTCCGGAGGTTGGAGGAGCATGGGTTGATAATCAACCCGGCGAAATGCCAGTTCGGTGTGAATTGATTTTTTGGGGCACCGCGTCTCTCCGGAAGGAGTGATCCCGTTGCCCGACACAGTGCGCGCCGTGGCAGATTTTCCCCAGCCTCAGACGGTCAGGGCGCTGCAGGAATTTTTGGGGATGGTGAATTTTTATAACCGTTTCCTTCCCCGCGCAGCGCGGCTCATGCAACCATTGTACACCGCGCTCAAGAGACAGACACCCGCGGATGGAGTCGAATGGACCCCGGAGCGAGAGCGGGCATTCTCGGAAGTTAAAGCAGCCCTGGCAAACGCCGCACTTCTGGCACATCCAGACCCGACGGCCCAGATAGCGCTCACCACCGACACTTCAGACGTGGCCATTGGGGCGGTCGTGGAGCAGCGCGTCGCTGGGGCTTGGCAGCCGCTCGCATTTTTCAGCAGAACTTTGCGCGACAGTGAACGTAAATACAGCGCGTTCGACAGAGAGTTGCTGGCTCTCCACCTGGCCATACGCCACTTCCAGTTCTGGCTGGAAGGGCGCAGCTTCACCGCGTTCGTAGACCACAAGCCACTAACGTTCGCGATGGCCGAGGTTTCAGAACCGTGGTCGGGCCGGCAGCAGAAACAGCTGGCCGTGATCTCAGAGTTTAGTACCGATATTTAGCATGTGTCGGGTAAACTGAATGTGGCGGCGGACTGCCTCTCGCGCGTCGTGGTGGCCCCAGTCTACGTGGGGATAGATTACGCAGCCATGGCTGCGGAGCAGATTAGCGATGCAGACGTGCGCGTGCTCCAGTCTGGACCAACAGGGTTAAGGCTGGAGAGCAGGGTGCTGCAAGATGGCGGCCCCCCCCCAATCTTCGACGTCTCCACGGGACGCCCGCATCCGGTAGTCCCGGTCGCGTGGCACCGCCGCGTGTTTGAGTGGGTTCACACTCTGGCGCACCCAGGAGTGCGTGCGTCTGTCAAAATGGTGGGAGAGAAGTTCGTGTTGCCGAGCCTACGCAAACAAGTAAAAGAGTGGGCTGCAGCCTGCGTGGCGTGCCAACGAGCCAAGGTACACAGGCACACGAAGGCTCCCTTGGAGCCGTTTCCGGTACCGGCTAAAAGGTTCGACCATGTGCACGTGGACCTCGTGGAGCCCCTCCCACCATCACAGGTGTGCACGCACCTCCTGACAGTGGTGGACCGCACCACGCGCTGGCCAGAAGCAGTCCCGCTGGCGGCAACCACGTCTGCGGACATAGCACGCGCTTTTTTAACAACATGGGTGGTGCGTTTTGGAGTCCCGTCGGACATTACGTCCGACAGGGGCCCGCAATTTGTTTCCGACCTCTGGTCCGCAATGGCCCGCAGCCTGGGTGCTGCAATTCATCGCACAGCCGCGTACAACCCACAGGCCAATGAGTTATGCGAGCGTTTTCATAGATCACTGAAAGCAGAACTCAGGGCTTCACTGACAGATGCAAATTGGGTAGACAGGATGCCGTGGGTTTTATTGGGGTTGCGTTCCACGCCAAAAGAGGATTTGGAAGCTTCCCTGGCAGAGTTGGTTTTTGCGCAGCCCCTACGGCTGCCCGGGGAATTTCTACCGGACAATCCCGTGCCGGGCAGCTCCCCGTCTCAGCTTTTGCAGCGTAGCGCAAACACAGGCACGCTGCCGGGCCCTGCCCACCACAGTTTTCCGCGTGCCTTCGTGCCTAAAACTTTGAAGAACACGGAGTTCGTGTTCGTCAGACACGACGCCCACCACCCTCCATTGCGCCCACCCTATGATGGACCGTTCAGAGCGTTGGAAACAGGGGACAAGCATTTTGTGCTAGACTTGGGGGGTAGAAGGGAGACAATTGGCATCGACAGACTCAAACCTGCCTTTGTAGTGGCGGATGAGCAAGTGCTGTTGGCGAGGGCCCCTCGGGGTGGAAGACCACCACGGAGACCTCCCCAGGGGAACGATTCATCAGAACAGCCACACGGACAGAGTGGACCCCCCCCCCCCCTCTCCACGGCTCACCCGCAGTCAGACACACTCCCAGCAGCCTCCCACTGGCACAGCAGCGCCACGGAGGCTGTAAACCCCAGTTACAGCAGATATGGGAGGAGACTAAAGCCGAAACAGCATGTGAACTGATGTTCTATTGTTCTATCTAAGATGCTGGGGGGGCGGTGTGGGCCTCAGGTTATTTCACACCTTAGACAGAGACAATGAATACACATGGGAGAACAATGCCCAAGTGGGTGAGAGGGGGTTGAATGAAGTGTAGTGTAGATGTCATGCTGTGTATGAGGAAGTGCCTTGATCCTTGTGAAGTGTGACTTGATATAGAGAGAGGAATGCTTGATGTGACCAGTCAGTCTGTTCTTTGTTTGTGAGATGTGAGTGTGTAATAAATCGTCTGAAATGAATATGCCTCTTCATTTGTCGGCGCCACACCAGTCGGCTGCCTTTTGCAACAGCGGCTCGATTCCGAGTTTTTTTTTTTCCCTTCCTCTCTCTTTTGATCACTTTTTTTTTTCACTCCACTTATATCACGGACACACAGATCGTCACAAATGTCTCCTGAGCCGGTGGACGGAGCCACTGTTTATAGCAGGATTCGATACAACAGGGAAGAGCTGCTAGCATTTAACCGCCACCCGGTCCCACTGGAAAAACTCGACATACCGAGAGAACTGAGGCGAAAACGCCGCGGCTGCCGGGCTGGAGTAAGGCGGAGGACAAAAAATATAAGGTACAGACCCTCCCTTCCATCTGTTGTCATGGGAAATGTACGGTCGATACTGGGAAAGTTAGATGAGCTAGCGGCTATCTCCCGTTATGATAGCACTTACCGGGAGTGCTCTCTCCTTTTGTTTACTGAGACGTGGCTAACTGAACTAGCAGCAGATGCTAACATTGAGCTGGAGGGTTTTCACATGATACGAGCTGACCGAACACCAGAGAGTGGCAAAACTAGGGGCGGTGGAGTGATAATGTATGTTAACAACAACTGGTGTAGACCGGGACATATCACTGTTAAACAACGACACTGCAGCAAAGACATTGAGTTGCTAGCTGTTAGCATGAGGCCTACATATCTCCCGAGAGAACACTCACACGTGATCTGCATTGTTGTTTATGCAAATCCGACGGCGAACGCTGGGACAGCGCGTGACGTCATCCATTCAGTAACCAGCAGGCTGCAGACAGAACACCCAGATGCTCTTCTCCTCATCTCAGGCGATTTCAACCACGTTTCACTGTCTCCCATTCTGCCCACTTTCACCCAGTATGTCACATGCCACACTAGAGACAATAAAACACTGGATTTGTTCTACGCAAACACTAAGGAGGCGTACACCTCATCACAACTCCCCCCACTTGGGAGATCGGATCACAACTTGGTTCATCTCCGACCGGTGTACAAACCCCTAGTGCACAGACAACCTCCGGCCATGCACACTGTGGAGTTATGGTCTGAGGAGACAATGGACACTCTAAAGGACTGTTTTGAAGCCACTGCCTGGAAGCAGCTCTGCGATCCACATGGTGAGGACATCGATGGCCTCATTCACACCTTCACGGGCTACCTCAGCTTCTGTGTGGACAAATCCGTTCCCACCAAGACCATACGGCGTCACTCAAACAACAAACCCTGGATCAACCCTGAGATAAAAACACTTCTGAGAGAGAAGAAGAGGATCTTCAGGTCGGGGAACAGGGAGATGCTGAAGTCCGTACAGAGGGAGCTGAGGAGAAAGATCAGAGAAGGCAAGGACAGCTTCAGGAAGAAGATGGAGGACAAGCTGCAACAGAGCGACATCAGCGGGGTCTGGAGAAACCTCAAAACCATCTCGGGGCTCCAGAATACCTCCCCCCAGGCCACGGGGGGCAGGGAGTGGGCGAACAACCTGAATCTGTTTTTCAATAGATTTGACCAACCGCCCTCCCCCCTGTCTGCACAACAACCACTGCTGCCTCTAAGAAATCAAGTCCTGCTACCCACTCCCCACTCCACCGACACCCCCCCCACTCCCAACACACAGCCCCCCATCCTGACCCTGACCAAGACCCAGGTGAGGACGGAGCTGAGGAAGATCAAGGCGAGGAAGGCGTCGGGACCGGACGGCATCAGCGCAAAGCTCCTCAAGTCCTGTGCAGACCAGCTGTGTGGGATTGTGACATATATCTTCAACATGAGCCTGAAACTGGGGAGGGTACCACAGCTGTGGAAAACATCTTGTGTGGTACCTGTACCAAAAACTTCCCACCCCAAAGACCTGAACAGCTTCAGACCGGTGGCCTTGACGTCCCACTTGATGAAGACCCTGGAGAGACTGCTCCTTGCTCATCTCCGCCCCCTGGTGGAACCAGCGATGGATCCACTCCAGTTCACCTACCAGCATGGCATTGGGGTGGAGGATGCGGTGATCTTCCTCCTTTACCGTTCTCTGTCCCACCTGGAGAAGCCCGGGAATATGGTGAGGATCATGTTCTTTGACTTCTCCAGTGCTTTCAACACCATCCAACCGATGATCCTGAAGGACAAGCTGCTGCGCGCAGGGGTGGACCAGCACCTGTCATCATGGATCCTGGACTACCTCACGAACCGGCCTCAGTTTGTGAGAACCCGGGACTGTGTTTCCGACACGATCATCAGTAGCACGGGGGCCCCCCCAGGGAACGGTGCTGGCTCCCTTCCTGTTCACTCTTTATACTGCGGACTTCTCACAACACAACACATTGCCATCTACAGAAGTTCTCTGATGACTCTGCGATCGTTGGTCTCATCTCCAGCGGAGATGAAGCTGAGTACAGAGGGCTTATCCAGGACTTTGTGGACTGGTGCCATCGGAACTGCCTCCAGATCAACGCGAGGAAAACTAAGGAGCTGGTGGTGGACTGCCGCAGGCATGGGCAGCCCCTCACAGCACCAGTAAATATACAGGGAACAGACATCGAGATGGTGACATCCTACAAGTACCTGGGTATTCATCTGAACAATAAACTAGACTGGTCACACAATACTGACGCACTCTACAAGAAGGGACAGCGCAGGCTGTTCCTGCTGAGGAGACTCAGGTCTTTTGGTGTACAAGGGGCGCTGCTGAAGTCATTCTATGACACGGTGGTGGCATCAGCCATCACTTTTGGAGTGGTCTGCTGGGGCAGTGGCATTACTGCAGCCGATAGGAAGAGACTGAACAAACTGATTAAGAAAGCTAGCTCTGTCCTGGGGCAACGCCTTGATCCGATGGAGGAGATAGGAGAGAGAAGGACGGTGGCTAAACTGTCATCTCTGCTGGAGTCCGAGTTCCACCCTATGCAGGACATACTGGATGCACTGAGGAGCTCATTTAGCAGCAGACTACATCATCCCAGGTGCACAACCGAGAGGTTTCGTAGGTCCTTCCTACCAACGGCTGTCAGACTGTACAACCTAAGCAGGGCTGCTCGCAGAGATAGCAAAAAGACGTAACAAACTAATAGTTTTTTTTGAATGCAAAAGATGCAATAGACTTACACAATGGTCCTCTCCGGCATACAACTAGGAACATACCGGTCGCTATGGAGGGTGAGAATATGTATGGGCACATAATCATACCATGTAGGATAACTAAATAGACGGTTATGCTGTTTCATCCCACCTAGCAACAATGCTCTGCACTGTGTGTGTTTATATATTTACATATTTATTCCATCTAGCTACAATGCTCTGCACTGGATGTGTTTATATTTATATAGTTAGTTAAGTTAATTCCCTTCACACCATGTTGGTGTATGGGGCGGCGCCTATCTCCGTTTCTCTGACCCTAGGCCACACAGCTACTGTAAGTAGTGAAAGCTACAGCGGGGGGTCAGTCCTCTGGTAGCTCTGTGCGTAACTTTACTTTCCCCATTCCATTATGCGGAGCACCACGCTAGAAGGCAGAAAGTACCATTTTTATATGGTCTTTGGTATGACCCGGCCGGGATTTGAACCCCTGCCTCCCGGGTGTGGGGCGGATGCTCTACCAACTGAGCCACCACTCCGGTTATATTTATATATCTATATATTTATTCCATCTAGCTACAATGCTCAGCACTGGGTGTGTTTATATTTATATATCTATATATTTATTCCATCTAGCTACAATGCTCCGCACTGTGTTTTTATATATCTACATATTATTCCATCTAGCTACATTGCTCCGCACTGTGTGTGTTTATATACTTGCATATTTATTCCACCTAGCTGCAATGCTCCGTACTGTGGGTGTTTATATATTTACATATTTATTCCATCTAGCTACAATGCTCTGCACTGTGTGTTCATATATTCATATATTTATTCCATCCAGCTACAATGCTCTGCACTGTGTGTCTGTGTGTGTGTGTGTGTGTGTATATATATATTTTATAGTAATATGTACATATGTATATTAGCTGCTCTTGCTTGCTTGTTTTTTTTCTTGCCTTCTGATTGTTGCTCTGAGTGTTGCTATCCCTGTGCTGTTGCAATCCTGGAATTTCCCCGTTGTGGGACTAATAAAGGCTTATCTTATCTTATCTTATCTTATTTACACACTCCACAACAGCCTTATTCCATAATGAATTAAATTCATTTTATTCACAGCAAATAATACAAATTCATTTGTATTCACAAATTCATTTGTATTCACAGTCTTTGCCATGAAGCTCAAAATTGAGCTCAGTTGCATCCTGTTTCCACTGATCATCCTTGAGATGTTTCTACAGTTTAATTGGAGTCCACCTGTGGTAAATTCAGTTGATTGGACATGATTTGGAAAGGCACACACCTGTCTATATAAGGTCCCACAGTTGACTGTGCATGTCAGAGCACAAACCAAGCATGAAGTCAAAGGAACTGTCTGTAGACCTCTGACACAGGATTGCCTCAAGGCACAAATCTGGGGAAGGGTACAGAAAAATTTCTGCTGCTTTGAAGGTCCCAATGAGCACAGTGGCCTCTATCATCCATAAATGGAAGAAGATTGGAATCACCAGCACTCTTCCAAGAACTGGCCGGCCGTCTAAACTGAGCGATCGGGGGAGAAGGGCCTTAGTCAGGGAGGTGACCAAGAACCCGATGGTTACTCTGTCAGAGCGTTCTTCTGTGGAAAGAGGAGAACCTTCCAGAAGGACAACCATCTCTGCAGCAATCCACCAAACAGGCCTTTATGATAGAGTTGCCAGATGGAAGCCACTCCTTAGTCAAAGGCACGTGGCAGTCCACCTGGAGTTTGCCAAAAGGCACCTGAAGGACTCTCAGATCATGAAAAACAAAATTCTCTGGTCTGATGAGACAAAGATTGAACTCAATGTCATGAATACCAGGTGTCATGTTTGGAGGAAACCAGGCACCGCTCATCACCAGACCAATACTATCACTACAGTGAAGCATGGTGGTGGCAGCATCATGCTGTGGGGATGTTTTTCAGTGGCAGGAACTGGGAGACTAGTCAGGATGGAGGGAAAGATGAATGCAGCAATGTACAGAGACATCCTGGATGAAAACCTGCTCCAGAGCGCTCTTGACCTCAGACTGGGACGATGGTTCGTTGTTCAGCAGGACAACAACCCTAAGCACACAGCCGAGATATGAAAGGAGTGGCTTCAGGACAAGTCTGTGAATGTCCTTGTGTGGCCCAGCCAAAGCCCAGACTTGAACCCAATTGAACATCTCTAAAAAAGATCTGAAAATAGCTGTGCACCGATGATTCCCATCCAACCTGATGGAGCTTGAGAGGTGCTGCAAAGAGGAACTGGCGAAACTGCCCAAAGATAGGTGTTCCAAGCTTGTGGCATCATATTAAAAAAGACTTGAGGCTGTAATTGCTGCAAAAGGTGCACCAACAAAGTATTGAGCAAAGGCTGTGAGTACTTATGTACATGTGATTTCTTAGTTTTGTTTTTTTTTAATTTTTAATAAATTTGCAAAAATCTCAAAAAATATTTTTTTCAAGTTGTCAATATGAGGTATTGTGTGTAGAATTTTGAGGAAAAAAAATGAATTTATTCCATTTTGGAATAAGGTTGTAACATAACAAAAGGTGGAAAAAAAGAAGTGCTGTGAAGACTTTCCGGATGCACTGTAATATAGAAAAACAATAGCTATGGAGAATACAAACTTGAGCATTGGGTTTAAAGCTAAGCTGATGAAAGGAAAGAAACTGGGGGGATTGAGAAAAGAGCTGATTGAACACAGATGCGGCAGAAGAACACTGGGAAGGAAACAGTACTGACAGTAATGAATCAGGGTGCAAGATTTCAAAATAAAGTGACAGAACAAGAAACACAAGCCATATGTCAACTACTTGATTCTGAGTTTAGTTGAGTCACTTAGGAAGGATAACCAAGCTAGTTACAAGCCCTCAAATGCACAATTATAACATGAGTGAAGCTAGGGCTGGGCGATATCTCGATACTGTAAAATCTATATATTTACTCCTGCGACACAGGTAGACCCAGCACTGCTTGCATCGATGCTCCATCTGCTTTCTCCTTTTTATCTGCCCTGCAACTTCCTCCTCCTCCACCTCCACCTCTTCTCCCTCCAAACACATAACTCCTCCCCCACCCACTTGCTCTCGACCCGGGTCAAGAGGATGGCCATCAAAGGGGTAAAAATGAATGAAATAAACCCGCGAGTAGACCCAAATGGACCCATAAGCTATCCCACGCCAGCCGCTGGGCAGAGGAGGCTACGGTCGGGGCACCATCACAGCAGGAATCCTGCCCAAGAACGTAAGCCTTGGTCTTCAGACCAGCTTTTTCCCAAACACCACTCCGAGTCTGCGTGTCCACCGTTTTTTTTCCCCCACTCTGAGCGTCTATTTTCTGTTCATTTTCTATGTAGTCCAGCGTTTAACGTGCTCACTGTGCACAGGTCTAGGGTAAGAATAAGTGGACAGATGCAGTGTTTTTAGCCACAGATTTCATCTCTCCGGTGGTGAGGTGAGTGCAGTATTGAATTTTATTTAGCGAATGCAAAGTCCTTAAGCCAAGCAGTTGCCTCCTGGTTTGCTGTATGGAGGGTGTGTAATCCTCCTTCCAGTCTTTGGAGCGGGCAAGCCTCTATGATGTGTTCCATAGTTTGCTCCTCTCCACATGCGCACAGTGGGCTAGGGCTACTGCCCCATCTGTGAAGGCTGGCCAAGCAGGGACCATGTCCAGTCCTGAAGCGATTGAGTGTAGACCACTGTCTCCTTGGGAGGTTGGTGCCCGGGACCTGTTGGTTGGGGTTTATCACCAGCTGTTTGTTTGGGACCTCCTTGGTCTCCCATTCCTCTTGCCAAGCTGTCTGGATGGTAAAGTCAGCTGGGGGAGGGTTTTTCCAAATCGGCCGTCTGGATGAAAGTCGGGCAGTGGGTGGGGTGTAGATATCTGCATGGATTGGTAAGTGAGGAAAATCTTTAACTTTTTGGAGCATCCTTTGAGTTAATGCTGCTCGCTGGATGTGTGGAGGGGCTATGTTTGACAGTACAGAGAGCCAGGGGAGTGGTGTTGAGCGGATTGTTCCAGTTATAGTTCTCATGGTTGAGTTGAGCTGGGTGTCTACATGGTGTGTGTAAGATGACCTGGACCAGACAGGGGCACAATATTCTGCTACAGAGTATGAAAGGGCCAGTGCTGAGGTGCGCAGGGTGGAGACTGCCGCCCCCCATTTTGCACCAGCGAGCTTGCAGAGCAGGTTGTTTCGTACTTTCACCTTAGCAGCCGTCCCCTTTAGATGTTCCTTGAAGGATAAGGTCCTATCAAGGGTCACTCCAAGATAAGTTGGATTTGGGGCATGCTTAAGCTTGAGTCCGCTCAGGTGGATGTTTAGTTCTCTGGCAGCTTTTGCATTGTGGAGATGAAATACACTGGAGACAGTTTTTGCTGGGCTTGGTTTTAGGCGCCAGATTTTGCAGAACTGGTCCAGTTTAGCAAGATCTTCCGTGAGCACCCGTTCCAGTGGTTCAAAGTCTGGTGCTTGGAATGCCAAACAGATGTCGTCTGCATAGATGAATTTGCGGGATTTTGTAGTAGGCAGGTCGTTTATGTAGAGGTTGAACAGAGTTGGAGCTAGAACTGAGCCTTGTGGGAGTCCGTTTTTCTGCATTCTCCATGCACTTGTGTTCTGACTGAGGTGGACTCTGAACCTTCGGTTGGTCAGCAGGGTTTTTATAATTGCTGTTGCCCAAGCAGGGATCGCCTTTATAAGTTTCAGGAGGAGGCCTTTGTGCCAGACCGTATCATAGGCGGCTGTAAGATCGAGAAACACAGCCCCTGCAGTATTGAATGATTTTACATGAAATAAGATAAGTAAATACCAATGCATAATGTTCAGTAAAAACTTAGTTTACAGTAAGAATAACTTACAGGGCTAATATCCCAATGTTGTTCACATTGTGATTCATGCTTTTATTACCTCACGATTGGACTACTGTAGCTGACTGTATTTTGGAGTAGAACAGTCCCCTGTGCACCGTTTGCAGCTTGTTCAGAATGCAGCGGCTCGGCTTCTATCTGGTATAAAAAAGCGTGAACATATGTGCCACTGACCCTGCGATTAGTAGTCGGCCACCCTACCCCTGTGCCACAGCAGCTGTATGTGTTAGGTGTACATGACACCTATAGTTTTTGTACTGAGATATATATATTGTGTACCGGGATACTGAATTATATCAAGATATGATTTTTGACCCATATGGCCCAGTCCTGAGTCAAGCCATGAAGTCTTAAATAGTTTCAGCTTTTCCCAGTCATTCACCGGAAGTTGCTGAATGGCCCGCAGGTTGAAATTGAATTTTTGACTATAAACTTGTTCCAACACGTTTTCGCAAGGCTGGAAAACCAAGATAGATACCTTTACAAAAGCTGTCAGAAGTGCTAATAAATAGTGACATTTTATTTCAGGGTCCCATTTACTGTTAATACTTGATGCAGTTACTCCTTAACTCCTTCTTGGTACCAACTACCAGATTTATGCAGAGATCCAGCTTCAGGGGTGGGAAATTCAGCAACGTCTAGTAACTGACAGGGAAAATTCCTCAAACGGGTAAGTAGTTCTGCTTAAAAGGTTCCAGTATTTTGATGCAGGAAAAAACAAACTGTCAACGGGCATTTTCCAACCAAACTTTGCGAGGGGAACTGTCAGCAAAGAAGGCTCCACAGACCCTGAGGCTTTTCTATTGGTGTGTTGTCATCAGTTGGCACGGCAACACTACAGACTCTGCGTTCCAGACCCCCAGCTGCTCCCTGCTTTGTTGGTGGTGAACTCACACTGAGCTGGCCCTCCTGTTGTGTTTTCAGTCTGAGGTCTCGCTCCAGGAGGGGGCCCTCTGTGTCTCCATAATGGGATTGGAATCATCACAACTTCACCCGGGACCAGTTATATGAAAGATTCCAGCTATTGCCCTTCCTCTAATAGTGAGAGGTCTTGACCTTCCTGTGTAAAGATCCCTGATATGATTCCTGTCATGGACATAAATAAAGCTGAATTGCATTTCCTGCACACATGACTCAGGCTAAACTCATTTTCTGACCTCCACTCTATCAGGGGACGAGGCTGCCTCAGCTGGGGCGTCTGACACTTCCTCCTCCTCCAACGTAGCTCGCTTATAGCTGGACATCTGCGGAGAAAGAAGACAGGTTGTCATTTAACAAAAATGAATTAGAAGCCGGCCCCGGGCAAATTAGATTTTCTAGAAACAAAGCGGGGCCTTTCAAATTGCCGTCTTATGATTATTAACTTTTGCGAGAAAAGGCCTGGGCTCTCAGCCGACGCACAGAGACAATCTCCAGTCCCCAGTCACACTAACATGAAAATATGGCCAGAGAGTATCCAAATTATCTATTAGACCTGTCAACACATGCTCTAAATGAAACTATATGATCAAATATTCAAAAGGTGTGCGTTTGATATTCAATAATAACACGATGGGAGGAGGGTGGAGCAGGGAGACAGACAGGCTGACTGCCACAGAGGCTGCAGTTCACTTGTTGGGTGCCTCTGCCCTCCCTGGAGGACATCTCCAGATCCTCCTGCCTCAGAAAGCCCAAGGCCATCAGAGGAGACCCCTCTCATCCCGCACACCACCTGTTTAGCCTGCTTCCCTCTGGACAACGGTTCAGATCAATCAGGTCCCACACCTCCAGACTGGCAAACAGTTTCTTCCGCTGGGCCATCCGGACTGCAGACAGTCAGAGGCCCCACCCCCTCCCTCCGAACACTTTCATGCACAGAACTGGGGACCTTTTTAATAATAATAGTCACACCTGTCTTTGCACGCCACACTTTCATGCATATTGACCCATCCATGAAACCACCACCACACCTGTGTATATTTTCCATAAACCTTGGGCCATTTTATTCAGTCGTGTGTTTGTGTGTTCTGACCTCTGCACTTTTATGTACATTGTCTCATCTGTGAAGCCACTACCATATCTGTGTATATTCCCATAATCCTGGGCCATTTTTATTTCAGTCGTGGGTTCAATCATGTGTTCTGTAACCGTGTTTTGTCCAATCCTTCTCTCTTACTTTATTGCGCAGTAGCCTGGTGGAGCACCCACAATTTCGTTGTACTGTACAACTGTACAATGACAATAAAACCTATTTTAATTGCATCAGCATGATTAATCACATGCCACACAATAAACTTGACACAGTTCTCTTTTACCCATATGCCACCAATGGCAAAATAACTGCATTAATCACACTTCATGCAATGCCATTAATCACAATTAATCAGTATCTGCTTTAATCGCAGTGCAATTAATCATGATTAATGTGATTACAATGATTCATGCCCATTTTGCTTTCAAGGTGTCAGGTAACTTATTTATAATGTTATGCAAACATTCAAGAAGAATTATGTGAATTAGTCAATAAAAAATATTTTCTGTCCTGGGTGATGTAAAAATAGAAAAAAAAAATCTCGAAACAAAATGTCCATTTTTGGCGGAATGGTGGAACTGAGAGGTAAATGGTGCTCACTTATATATCGCTTTTTACTCATCTCTGGATGACCAAAGCGTATTACACATCCTGCTGTCCACCCATTCACACAGTGATGGTGGCGAGGATACCATACAAGGCGCTGGCCGGACCCGCCAGGAGCAACTGGAGGTTCACTGTCTTGCTCAAGGACACTTCAACATGCAGACTGCAGACAGAGTGGGAACCGAACCCCTGACCCTCCGATTAGTAGTCGGCCACACTACACCTGCGCCACAGCCGCTGATTTGGTACAGCAAAATCAATGTTACCAATGTGATTTACAGTAAAGTGAAATGTTCTTTCATTTCACTTTACTGTAACTGTACTGTTTATACATTCACTGAATAAATATTCATGTTCACAACTGATAAATAACAGACATTTTCATGAATTAACATCTTTAGCTTGATATATTCAGGTGAAGGTGCATCAGGGTGACCAGACTGCATATATCAGTCAGCTTCTTCCAATGATCTGTTCTTGTTATGCAAATCCATAATTTTTTTCATCATTCTATTGCCTTCCCTCTCTATTCACCCATAATAGTGACATAACATGTCCATAAACCCAGTTTCACACATGCGTAGGCTACGCCATGAACAAATACCAGGCTGTGATATTGTATAGCAGATATAAATAATGACCTGTGGAATCATACAAAATAGTTCTTTCAAGCATACTTTATTCTCCGTAGCCCCCCATAGTACAGTATATCAAAGAAATTAGCAACCAATTTGAAAATTAAAATCATTAATATGATTCATGTGCAGCAGTTGTCACGACCCACAGTAATAGAAATATTACAATTCATTATGACTAGAAACCACAGCCCTCAAAACTGTAATGTATTCTCCGTAGCCCCTATAATATACTGGATCCAATAATAATTACTACACAGGTACCTTGACTGACCTGTTCACCACCTATTACCCACATTTATAGTTTAGCTGTGGAACAAACTCAATATGATACTTTAAAGGGTTGTTTGTGTCACTCCTGTTCATATTCAAAGCATGTTGTGATGTCAATGTATTTTCCATAGCCTTGTATTTGTATGCATTGGGTTACTTGCGTTTACTGTAATAATTTATCTTGAACACTATTTGAACTTTTTTCTCATAAAGCTGCAACTTTTTTCCTCATAAAGTTGTAATTTTTCTCATAAATCTACAACTTTTTTGTCAAAAATTTGCAACTTTTTCTCATAAATTTGCAACTTTTTTCTCATAAACTTTCAACTTTTTTCTTTTAAATTTCCACTTTTTCCTCAGGAATTTGCATTTTTCATAAATCTGCAACTTTTTCTCATAAATTTGCCACTTTTTTCTCGTAAATTCGCAACTTTTTTCTCATAAATCTGCAGCTTCTTTCCTCAAAGTTGTAACTTTTTTCTCAAAAATTTGCAACTTTTTTTCCCTCATAAAACTGCAACTTTTTTGTCATAAATTTGCAACTTTTTCTCATAAATTTGCAATTTTTTTCTCATAAACTTTCAACTTTTTTCTTTTAAATTGCCATTTTTTCCTCATGAATCTGCATTTTTTTCATAAATCTGCAGCTTTTTTCCTCATAAAGTTGTAGCTTTTTCTCATAAATTTGAAACCTTTTTCCTCATAAAACTGTAACTTTTTTGTCATAAATCTGCAATATTTTCTCATAAATTTGCAACTTTTCTCTCATAAATCTGCAACTTTGTTCCTCATAAAGTTGTAACTTTTTTCCTCATTAAGTTGTATCTTTTTTCTTATAAATCTGCAACTTTTTTCTTATAAATATGCAGCTTTTTTCTCATGAATCTGCAGCTATTTTCCTCATAAAGTTGTAACTTTTTTCTCATAAATTTGCAACCTTTTTCCTCATAAAACTGTAACTTTTTTGTCATAAATCTGCAACATTTTCTCATAAATTTGCAACTTTTTTCTCATAAATCTGCAACTTTGTTCCTCATAAAGCTGTAACTTTTTTCCTCATTAAGTTGTATCTTTTTTCTCATCAATCTGCAACTTTTTTCTTTTAAATTTGCAACTTTTTTCTCATAAATCTGCAAGTTTTTTTCTCATAAAGTTGTAACTTTTTCCTCATAAATTTGCAACTTTTTTGACATAAATCTACAACTTTTTTCTTGTAAATTTGCCACTTTTTTTCACAAATTTGCAACTTTTTTCTCGTAAATTTGCTACTTTTGTCTCATAATTTTGCAACTTTTTGTTGTAAAGTTGCATCTTTTTTTAAATTGACTTTTTACTTGTACACTTGCTCCTCTTTTCCACTGGAATTTGCCATTTTTTTTCTCATAAATTCACCACTTTTATCATCATTAAATCTGCAACTTTTTAGTTGTAAATTTGTAACTTTTCCCTTTTAGATGTGCAACATTCATATGAATGCTGGTTAAGTTTTTCTTCTATACAACGCCTTAAATTTTTTCTCTTCAGACTTCCGGTAGAGACCGGAAGGGAGTAGACGTACAGTATATTCTAGGCTCTCCCAAACTGACCTGAAAATTACAACCTTTTGCAACCCATATTTTACTTAAGCTACAGGTAAAAGCAAGCAATGTCTCTAACAGACGTCATGGCTTCTGGAACCAGACAAGCGAAGAAAAAAGACACCAAAAGAGACAACGTGTCTGCTACAGCTAACCAGGTTAGCATGCCTGCTTTGACTAGCTTGTTGGAGCAACATCACCAAACCATATCGGCAACGCTGTCTGCAGAGCTCAGATCAGCTTTTACCTCTATTGAAGCCAAATTAGATAAAGTGCAAGCCACAGTAACTGATTTTGGGGAACGAATTACAAGTCTAGAGGCAAATGCCAACTTAATGGAGGAACGCATACAGGCCCTCGAGGCATCACACATCACCTTACGGGAGGCCAACGCAAACCTCAAAGTTAAAACCATCAACTTGGCGGGAAGAAGCAGAAGGAACAACATCAGGATTATCAGCCTACCACAGTCCATTGAAGGTCCTTGACCCACAAGTTTTTTCTCCAAGATTCTGGTGGACTTACTTGGGGAACAAGTATTGCCAATCTTGCCGGAGCTAGATCAGGCCCACCGCATGCTAGCTGCCAAACCAAGACAAGGGGACAAGCCCTGGCCGGTGATCATGTGTTTCCATCAACACCAAATCAAGAAATTGGTTATCTGGGAGGCCCGCAAGCGGAAGAATGACTTGGGTTATCATGACACACTGGTCTGCATCTATGAAGATTACTGCCCAACATTTTAGAGTAGCGAGCAGCCTATCAGGATGTCATGCCTGAGCTATACAACTTAGGCCTCAGACCAACTCTGTTGTACCTGGCGAAGCTTCAGATCACCAACAAAGATGGTAATAAGAAACGCTTCTCCTTAGTCGAGGAGGCAGCAGTGTTCATGAAGTCGGTATCTACTATTACTAAATGAGTCCAACTTTACAACCCCAATTTTGTATTAAGATTACGATCTAACTGATTAATGGCCAAGGCTAGCACTGCCACCAGTAAGAGTGCTTAAATGTGATAATGTTCTACACTTATTGAATCGAAAAATTTACTGGTGCCAAGTGGAAACATTGGAACTTTTTATTTGTTTTGGCTAAACTGTGTCACATAATTTTCATGGCCAAATTTACACTTTTTATTTTTGAAGGGAATCCCAGCTATTAAGCACTTGACTTGGAGGGGCCTGTTGCATAATAAGGAGCGACTGGAGGACTAATGTGGGGTGGCTGTGCTAGTTAGCTGTTTGGTTTTAATTTTATATCAAAAGACAGTACATGGAATGCTACCATTCTATAAGCGTACATTGGGCTACAGCACCTCCATCTGTTTTATAAGGGTAAGGGGATGGAAAATCATATTGCTTATTTTTACTTGTCTTTTGTTCTTCATAATAGTGTTACAAAGATGGTCACATTGTAATGGTTACACTTTTATTGAGTAGTTTTGATTTAGACACAACAGTATAGGGATTTACAGGGTTTACAGCGTCTCATAAAAGTGAGTACAACCCTCACATTTTTGTAAAATTTCATTTTATCTTTTCATGGAACAACACTGAAGATATGACTCTTTGATACCCTGTAGTCAGTGTACAGCTTGGACAACAGTGTAAATTTGCTGTCCCCTGAAAATAACTCAACACACAGCCATTAATGTCTAAACCACTGGCAACTAAAGTGAGTACACCCCTAATTGAAAATGTCCAAATTGTGCCCAATTAGCTATTTTCCCTCCCTGGTGTCATGTGACTCATTAGTGTTACAAGGTCTCAGGTGTGAATGGGGAGCAGGTGTGTTAAATTTGATGTTATCGCTCTCACGCTTTCTCGTACTGGTCACTGGAAGGTCAACATGGCACCTTATGGCAAAGAACTCTGAGGATCTGAAAAAAAAAAAGAATTGTTGCTCTACATAAAGATGATCTAGGCTATAAGAAGATTGCCAACACCCTGAAACTGAGCTGCAGCATGGTGGCCAAAACCATACAGCGGTTTAACAGGACAGGTTCCACTCAGAACAGGCCTCGCCATGGTTGGTCAAAGAAGTTGAGTGCATGTGCTCAGTGCCATATCCAGAGGTTGTCTTTTGAAAATAGATGTATGAGTGCTGCCAGCCTTGCTGCAGAGGTTGAAGGGGTGGGGGAGTAAGCCTGTCAGTGTTCAGACCATACGCCGCACACTGCATCAAATTGGTCTACATGGCTGTCGTCCCAGAAGGAAGCCCCTTTTAAAGATGATGTACAAGAAAGCCCACAAACAGTTTGCTGAAGACAAACAGACTAAGGACACAGATTACTGGAACCATGTCCTGTGGTCTGATAAAACCAAGATAAACTTATTTGATTCAGATGGCGTCACGCGTGTGTGGTGGCAACCAGGTGAGGAGTACAAAGACAAGTGTGTCTTGCCTACAGTCAAGCATGGTGATGGGAGTGTCATGGTTTGGGGCTGCATGAGTGCTGCCGGTACTGGGGAGCTACAGTTCATTGAGGGAACCATGAATGCCAACATGTACTGTGACATACTGAAGCAGAGCATGATCCCCTCCCTTTGGAAACTGTGCCGCAGAGCAGTATTCCAACATGATACCCACCCCAAACACACCTCCAAGACGACCACTGCCTTGCTAAAGAAACTGAGGGTAAAGGTGATGGACTGGCCAAGCATGTCTCCAGACCTAAACCCTATTGAGCATCTGTGGGGCATCCTTAAACGGAAGGTGGAGGAGCGCAAGGTCTCTAACATCCACCAGCTCTGTGATGTCGTCATTGAGAAGTGGAAGGGGATTACAGTGGCAACCTGTGAAGCTCTAGTGAACTCCATGCCCAAGAGAGTTAAGGCAGTGCTGGAAAATAATGGTGGCCACACAAAATACTGACACTTTGGGCACAATTTAGACATTTTCAGTTAGGGGTGTACTCACTTTTGTTGCCAGCGGGTTAGACATTAATGGCTGCGTGTTGAGTTATTTTCAGGGGACAGCAAATTTACACTGTTGTACAAGCTGTACACTGACTACTTTACATTGTATCAAAGTGTCATATCATCAGTGTTGTCCCATGAAAAAATATAATAAAATATTTACAAAAATGTGAAGGGTGTACTCACTTTTGTGAGATACTGTACAGCTGATACAAAGTGCTGTACATAAGGAATAATGTAGATAAAGTGTGAAGTACATGTAAGACATAAAAATAAATAAAAGACAATAAAATACAACTTTCAAAGTATAAAACAAGACAGGTAAAAATGACAATCATATAATAAAAGCAATAAAACAAGTAAAATCAACGTCTCATGCTGGGTTGAAAGCCAAGGAGTAAAAATGACTTAGATAAACTAAGATACGTTTTAAAAATGGACAGTGAAGGAACCTGTCTAATAGGCAAAGGGAGACTGTTCCATAATTTAGGAGCAGCGACAGAAAAAACTCTGTCCCCTCTGAGCTTCCTCTTCGATCTCGGTATCTCCAGGAGCAGCTGATCAGCTGACCTGAGAGACTGCACAGGAATGTAAGGGTGAAGAAGCTCAGAGAGGTAAGGTGGGGCAAGGCCATTTAATGAATTAAAAACAAATAAAATAATTTTAAAAATGAACCCTAAAGTGCACAGGCAGCCAGTGAAAGGAAGCTAAAATGGGTGTAATGCGGTCCCTCTCTCGTGGTCCAGTTAAATGATGTGCAGCAACATTCTGAACCAACTGGAGACATGAGAGGGAAGACTGGCTGACTCCAAAATAAAGTGCATTACAGTAATCCAGCCGGGATGTGATGAAGGCATGGATTACTGTTTCAAAGGGCTGTTTGGAAAGGATGGGTTTAACCTTTGTCAGTGGCCTTAAATGAAAAAAGCTGCACTTCACTACTGCAGCAATTTGACAGTCTAATTTAAAATCACTGTCCATCTCAAAACCCAGATTAGTAACAGTAGGTTGGACAAACCCTGCCAAGGGGCCCAGGTCAACAGGGGAGGACTCACAGGAGCCACTGGGTCCAAACACAATCACTTCTGTCTTCTTTTCATTCAAACTTAAGAAGTTCACTGCCATCCAATCTTTAATGTCGTTAAGGCATTAAAGAAGTGATTTGATTGAGAAAGCCTCCTTCTGCCTTATTGGAACATAAACCTGACAGTCATCTGCATAGCAGTGGAAGGAGATACCATGCTTTCTAAGAACTGAACCCAGTGGAAGCAGATAAAGTGAAAAGAGCAGGGGCCTTAAAATTGAGCCCTGTGGGACCCCACATGACAGGGAAGCAGAAGAGGATTCAGACCCAGCAAGGCTTACACACATGGTTCTTAGTTAAATAGGACCTGAACCATTCCAATGCAGTACCAGAAATACCCACAAGATGCTGCAGGCGAGAAATTAAAATGTCATGGTCCACTGTATCAAAAGCAGCGGTTAGGTCAAGCAGAACAAGAGTCACATAATCACCAGAATCAGACATCAAAAGGATTTCATTAAAAAAACTCTTAATAGTGCTGACTCTGTACTATGTAGGGTTTTAAAATGATATTGGAACATCTTCCAATCTTTATGAAAAAATCCTTTTTTCACCAGTTAGACCAGACAATATTGCCATTTTTTTTGGTCGGACAAACCTTCTGGAATCAAAAAAACTACCTTACATCTCAAATCAAATCAAATCAATCAAATCAAATCAACTTTATTATCATATTGCTGTACATACAACTGTAGTGCAGGCAAGATGAAACTGTGTTTCTCTCGGCATCCATATAAATAGAAGCAGCATGATTTAAGACACACTCACACATAGCTTCACCCCACCCCCACCCCCACCCCCCATCCATTCACACATCCCTGAGACATACTTGGGAAAAAAAACTAACTAACTATAATATACAAATAATATACAAAATGTACGTAGGTGCAGTAGTGTGTATGAGAGATTCCGGGTCAACTGTTCAGCATCCTGACAGCTTGTGGAAGGAAGCTGTTGATCAGTCGGGTGGTTCTGCCTCTGATGCTCCGGAATGGTTTACCAGATGGAAGAAGTTCAAAGTGTTTATGCAGAGGGTGAGAACGGTTCTTGACAATGTTCAGTGCCCTGCTCCTACAACGGTTCTGAAAAAGTTCTTGGACAGAGGGGAGGGAGACTCCAATTACCCTCTCAGCCCCCTTGACTATCCTCTGCAGGGCTTTTTTGTCTGACATACTGCAGCTGGAGTACCATGTAGCAATGCAGTACGTCAGAACACTCTCCACCACACCTCTGTAGAAGGTCCTGAGGATGCAGATGGGGAGAGAGGCCTGTTTGAGTTTCCTCAAGAAGTGCAGTCTCTGTTGAGCCCGCTTCCTGATCCCCAAGGAATTCTTGCTCCAGGTCAGGTCCTGCGAGATCTGCACTCCGAGGAACTTGATGTTCTCCACTCTCTCCACTAAACGGCCGCCGATGCTGAGGGGGACGTGTTCAGGCTGTGACCGCCGGAAGTCGATAATCATCTCCTTCGTTTTGTCCACGTTGAGCACCAGATTGTTCTCCCTGCACCAGCCCTCCAGGTCTCTCACTTCTTCCCTATACACTGATTCCTCATCCCTCTGAATAAGTCCCACCGTGGTGTCGTCTGCAAACTTAATAATCTGGTTCCCCTCGCGTCTGAATACACAGTCATGTGTTAGAAGTGTAAACAACAGTGGACTGAGTACACAGCCTTGAGGGGATCTGGTGCTCAGCGTGACAGAGTTGGAGATGTTGTTTCCAACCCGGACAGACTGAGGTCTCTCAGTCAGGAAATCCAGGATCCAGAGACATGTGGCAGTGTTCAGACCGAGAAGGAGTAATTTCTCCATCAGTCTCTGGGGAATAATGGTGTTGAATGCTGAACTGAAATCAATGTACAGGAGTCTGGCGTAGGTGTCTTTCTGGTCCAGGTGGGTGATGACAGAGTGTAGGGTGGTGACTATAGCATCCTCCGTGGAGCGGTTTGAACGATATGCAAACTGGAGCGGGTCGTGTGATGCAGGGAGGCAGGCTGTAATGTGTGGTTTGACAAGCCATTCAAAACACTTCATCACAATTGGTGTCAGTGCAACAGGACGATAGTCATTCAAACAGGACACAACTGGTTTCTTTGCCACAGGTACAATGATAGAGGTCTTGAAGCATCTGGGAACGATGGCCTGACTCAAGGAGATGTTATAAATGTCAGTCAGGACATCCGCCAACTCGCTCGCGCAGTCTCGGAGCACGCGTCCCGGAATGTTGTCCGGACCTGCAGCTTTGCGTGGGTTGACTCTGGTTAGGGTCCTCCATGTGTCCGCTGTGTTGATGGTAAAAGCTGGTCCGACCGATGGTGGGGGTGGGCCAGCCCTCCCTCTGATTGTCGAGTTTGATGCTTCAAAACGTGCAAAGAAGTCGTTAAGCCTGTCTGGAAGCGAAGCGTCGTCATCATCGACCCCCTGCCTAGACTTGTAGCCCGTCAGTGTCCGAACTCCCTGCCACATCTGCTTGGTGTTCCTAGTGTCACAGAGGTCTCCCTGAAATACTAGGTGGTCTCGCACTACCTAATTTTATTCAATACTATTGGGCATGTAATATCACTAAACTTAGTTACTGGCTTGATAATAAAGCTGGAACGTGCACTTCATGGGCTCAAATAGAACTGCGGTCCTCGAGGTTTTCTTTGCAATCTCTCCTTACTGCTCAACTCCCTCTTAAGATGTATAATGTGTCACAGAATCCTGTTGCTGTTAACTCACTGAAGATTGGATACAATTCCCTAAACATTACGGCTTGAAAGAACCCTCAGTCCTGGCTCCGATTTTTAAAAAAACATTTATTTCCACCCTCTTTGTCTGACTCTACATTTTGCATTTGGCGTGACAAGGGCCTATTTTTTGTCAGGGACATTTATGAAGAAAAGATTTTTTTTAAGATTTTTTTTAGATTTTACAGAACTTGCAGCCAAGTTCAAATTGCCTCACTCTCATTTTTTTTCTGTTATCTACAAATTATACACTTTGTCCAAACTACTGACCCTCATTTCCCTAACCATCCACCCGGATCCCCATTTGACTCATTGTTCACACTTGACCCGGCTCAAAGACGGTCTACTTCTATGATCTACAGCACCATTGACTCCCTTAACTCCAATCGTTCGACCTATTTGGAACAGACCTGGGAGAAGGAAATAGAAGAACTGATTTCAGATGACCGGTGGGACCAGGTTCTTGACCTAGTTCACTTGTCTTCCTTATGTGCCAGATATGGTTTATTACAATGTAAGGTAGTTTTTAGAGTACATTACATGAATGCTCGGCTGGCGAAAATTTACCCAAACACCGACGACAGTTGCAATAGGTGTAATCAGTCATCTGTTAATCACACCCACATGTTCTGGTCCTGTCCAAACCTCACAAATTTTTGGCATCAAATCTTTGATACACTTGCAACAGTGTTGGATATGGATCTTGGTCCTGAACCATATACAGCCTTGTTTGGGATCTCACCACTTACAACATCTAACCTCCCACCAATAAAGCATCATGTATTGGCCTTTACAACTCTACTAGCCAGACGCCTTATTTTGTTTAAATGGAAACACACTCCTCCCCCCTCACACAACAGCTGGCTTAGGGAGGTGTTAACACACATTAAATTGGAAAAGATTAGAATTCCACTTGCTGGTGCCAGTAAGATCTTCAATAAAACCTGGCAGCCCCTTATAGAATACCTAGAGAATACCACTGTTCACCCTGGAAACGATTAGATGCAGCTAATACCCCCCCCCCCCACACACACACACACCCTTTTGTTTTATTTCTTTGTTTTGTTTTTGGGATGGGAAGAAATGAATAGTTTCATATGTTTCTAGAGATGTTCTTAGAAGCTGTTTACAGTAAGTTATTGTTGATACTACCCTGAGCAGTATATTTATTTGATTACCTGTCACAGAAAATGTCGAGCTGCATGGTTTTGTAAATGCCATTCTGTGTGAACTGGAAAAATAAATAAAAATATTTATTAAAAAAATGTTTCTCTCTTCATCTAGACAATGACAAGTTTGTTTCCATAAAGTTTTTGTTTTAGAGGGTTTGAACTCTTATTACCAAAATAGATGCCCATAAACACAATCTTGCATGGGGCCCCACTACCTATAGTGTCCCCCTCAATCTTTATTCTGGAGAAAATGTTCTGTTTATCTCTCCTCCCCCAACAGTGACAAAAAATATCCGTCCATGATCAGAAGGACATGCCACCATCAATGTGTTTTTATGAAGATGACACCTCTCTTTATATCGGTCTGTGGAGACAACGCTATATTTGAAAATGGAAGCTCTCTTGTTTGCTTTTTTAGGGGTATTAAAGAAGGTATCTACATAATATAACAACACTATCATCTATATAATAGACTGCAGAGTCCATTTACTTGAACAAATAGAACCGTTTCTCATTTTGCTCAGCTGACCCTGTTTAAAGCATCCTCTGTGTTTTTTTAAATGACAGATGAAAATGAGGACAGTGACAGTGTTAACCTGCTGTCTCCATTCATTGTTTTTCCTATTGATTGCTGCACTTTATTTATTATTCATCTGCTGCTGTCTGAAAGGCAGGGTGTCCCACTGGGGCATTAAAGCTTCACTCTGCTGTGGACATCCGATATGAGCTGTCAGTGCTGAGCAGGTTTTTAACCTCAAATGATACAAACACGTTCAGGCTTCAGAGGTTCTTTTTGATTACTTGTTTGTATGAAGGCATCCATGTTTAATGCCTGCAGCACATTCCAAAAAAGCTGGACAGGTTCATGTTCACCACTGTGTTACATCACCATTCCTTTTAACAACACTCAATAAGCATTTAAGAGCTGAGGACACTAATTTTTGAAGCTTTGTAGGTGGAATTCTTTCCCATTCTTGCTTGACATTTGACTTCAGTTGCTCAACAGTCCGAGGTCTCTGTTGACATATTTTGTGCTTCATAATGCTCCACACATTTTCAGTGGGAGACAGGTATGGACTGCAGGCAGACCAGTCTAGTACCCGGACTCTTACTATGAAGCCACGCTGTTGTAACACGTGCAGATTGTGTCTTGGCATTGTCTTGCTGAAATAAGCAGGGACATCCCTGAAAAAGACATTGCTTAGATGGTAGCATATGTTTCTCCAAAACCTGTATGTACTGTTCAGCATCAATGGTGCCTTCAGAGATGTGCAAGTTACCCATGCCATGGGCACTAACACACCCCCATACCATCACAAATGCTGGCTTTTGAACTTAATGCTGATAACAATCTGGATGGTCCTTTTCCTAGCTCGGAGGACACGATGTCCATGATTTCCAAAAACAATCTGAAATGTGGACTTGTCAGACCACAGCACACTTTTCCACTTTGTGTCAGTCCATCTCTGATGAACTCGGGCAAAGACCAACCGTCAGTGTTTCTGGGTGTTGTTGACATATTGCTTTGTCTTTGCATGGCAGAGTTTTAAAGTGACAGTTGTAGATGCAGCTACAAGCCGTATTAACTGACAATGGTGTTCCTGAGCCCACGTGGTAATACCCTTTACAGAATGATGTTGTTTTACACAGTGCTGCCTGAGGGGATCGAACATCACAAGCATTGAATGTTGGTTTTTGGCCTTGTCACTTGTGTGCAGAAATTTCTCCAGATTCTCTGAATCTGTTGATTATGTAATGAACTGCAGATGATGAAATACCAAATTTCTTGCAATTATACATTGAGAAACGTTGTTCTTAAACTGTTGGGACTATTTGCCCATGCAGTTGTTCACAAAGTGGTGACCCTCACCCTAACCTTGCTTGTGAATGACTGAGCATTTCAGGGATGCTCCTTTTATACCTGTTACGTGTACCTCAGTGCACTGTGCACGCCTGTCTATAGTGTTTGTTTCATATTAGTTTGTCTTTGTTTAACCCTGTATCATGTGTTATTGGCTCCAGACTGCAAGGGACGCCTATAAAAGGAGGTGGAGCGGACGCTGAGGCAGGCACTTTACTTCCTCAGTCACCAGCATCCACTCCCAGCCTACTCACTCTCCGTTCTCTTAGTTTTTTTTTTAAATAATTTTTGTATATTAATCTAAGTTGAGTTGGGAGTTGCCGGCAGACTTGTTTTCGGGCTTGCTTTTGGTTAGGTAAGTTTCTTTTGGTTAGGTTAGGGGTGAAGGCGGAATCCGACAGCCCATTGTTAGGTTGGTTCTTAGCCTTCTCCCTCTTTTGTTTGTTTTAGCCGGGGCTCCCATCTCTGTTTGCTTGGTTTTGTTTTGTGTTTTCCAATAAACACTGTTAACGGCAAAACCGAGTGACTCTCATATGTTCGGTCCCTCTGAGCCATTAAAGGGGGCTGTAACAATACCCAATCATGACACTCACCTGTTTCCAGTTAACCTGTTTACCTGTGGAATGTTCCAGAAAGGTGTTTGTTCTATTTTTGCATTCCTCAACTTTCCTAGTCTTTTTTTGCCCTTATCCCAGCTTTTTGAGAATGTGCTACAGGCATCAAATTTAAAATGAGTGAATATTTGCAACAAACCTACAAAGTTTATCAGTCTGAACATTAAGTAACTTGTCTTTGTAGTGTATTCAACTGAATATAGGTTGAAAATGATTTTTAAATCATTGTGCTTTGTTTCTATTTACATTTTACACAATGTCCCAACTTCACTGGAATTGGGGTTTGTAAAACCAAGTGAACTATTCAATGACTGAAAGAAACAAAGGCAAAGCTTGAACTGGAATCTACTGGGTAATATTGCTGTGATTTATACCACCACCACCACCTCCTGAACCTCCTTGGTCTTTGTGCGATGTCTCTTTCTTAGTGGCAAATGTATAAATCACTAATGACTGTTCCTGTGTGTGGTACAGAGCAGCATTCAGCATCTGACAGAAAACCTCTAATTAAAACCCTGGGATGCGAGGAAGCTGGTAATCAATAAGGGGACTAATAACGAATTGCACAGAAGATAAAACTGAATCAATTGGATCTTTTCACGACACACAAACCTGAAAGATGGAGAACAACTAAGAGACCAAGGTGAGAATGTGATGTAATATTTGAATGTGACACCACACAGAGTCAGGAAGTAGTATCATCGGTGGGATGTCACAGTGGCTTGTACTTCAGTCACTCTTATGCTGCTTTCACATGTTGATGGTACGTGGTAGACGGATTCCTCTACTGCTAACAGTAAAGAAACCATTTTATCTGACTGAGCATTCCATCGAAAGTAAAAACTGAAAAATGGTGGCTGGGAGGCAGAAATCATGGACCTCAGGAGGCCAACTAGTCATACCAGGGTGGAAATGTTAGCTTACATGCTAAGGTGGCCTCCCGGCTTCAAACAGCAGCTGGGAGGGAGAAATGGCATCATCGGGCAGGAAGCAAGCCTCAGAAAGCCAACAAGGCATGCCAGGGTGAAACTATTAGCTTCGACACTAACGTGACCTCCCAGCTCAAAATGGCACCCAGGAGGTACAAATCATGTTATCGGACTGGAAACCATGCTCAGGAGGCCAACTAGCCTCGCCAGGGTGAAAATATGAGCTTAGAAGGCAACATTGCCTCTTGGCTCAAAACGGTGGCAAGGAGAAAGAAACTGCGTCACTGGGCCAGAAGCTGGCCTTAGTAGGCTAACTAGCCATGCCAGGGTGAAAATGTTAGCTTAGATGCTAACGTGGCTGCCTGGCTCAAAACAGTGGCCGGGAAGCAGAAATGGTGTCACCAGGCGGGAAGCTGGCTTTAGACACTAACAAGTCCTTCCAGCGCAAAACGATGGCTGGAAGGAAGAAATTGCATCACAGGGCAGGAAGCCAGGTTCAGGAGGCCAGCTAGCCTTGTCAGGTTGAAATAGAGTTGTCAACTGTCCCATTTTAGCCAGGACGTCCCAATTATTGGGCTAAATACGTCTGTCCAGAGCAGGACGTGCGTTGTCCCGTCTATTTCAGGCCCCCTTAATTAACAGGCTAGGCTGGGCTGAAGCCCATGGGCCTACAAAGGTCAGAGCCTATCATCAGCCAATGAAAAAGATCACATTGTTGTTGATTGGTCGAATTCTATGTCCATCACTTGACATTCATGTGTGGCTGCTGATTGGTCTAAGTTACAAGTGCCCCACGTGGGTACCATGTAACAATAGCCTATCAGAGGAACTGTTTTGACATGTGACTATGCAAGCATCAGTGAGAGGAAGTAATTATCTCGGTCAAAATGTCCAGAAAAAAAGTTTGAAAGTGCCACTCATAAAAATATGAGGAAAAGAGCTTAGGATAAACGAATTGCTCAAAAAATCCCAAAGTGTAAAGGATTTTTCTAAGCTGGAGCATTGAGTGGGGGAGGCTGCAAATTACTGCGGAGGAGACCGGTGGGCCATTAACCTGTGCAGGTTTTTCAATTTGCTGCTGTTGTGCATTGTTTGAATCAGGAATACTTCACTGATTTAATTTTATGCCAAAGGCAGTATCTGTCACACTGTGAAAAGGGAAATCTCAGTAAGATAAAATATTCTAAATCAAGGCTTTATGCTTGTTTTTCTCTCACAAGATAATTTTGACAAGAATTTCTTTTTGTTGTGAAGTTTTCTGTAAGATTTTACTTGTTTTACAAAAGTTTTTACTTGTTTTAAGCAATTTAATCTTACTTTGTTAGCAGACATTTTTCTAATTTTAACGAGAATTATCTATTGCCAGAATCTTTTTTGTTGAAGTAAAATTATCTGCCAACAGAGCAAAAAAATGGGACTCATCAAATTGCGGAAAAACAAGTTAAAACTATTCGAAAGCATGTAAAAGTTTCTTACATACAAACTGCACAGCAAGAATAAATATCTTGTCAGACAAAAAAACAAGCATAAACAGCCTTAATTTATTTAATTTTTCTTATATTTGACTTTTTGCAGTGTTTTCTAGCTCAAAGTTGTGGGCAGTGGTGGCCTAATGGTTACAGATAAGGACTGGTGAGCAGAGGGTCACTGTTTCAATCCCAGGACCGGCAGGATCGGATCTGGGTGGGACAGATTACATAACAGTGTTTGCCCCACTCTCCTTAACCCCACTGTGGTGCCCTTGAGCAAGGCCCTTAACCCCAATAGCTCCAGTGGAGCTGCTCAGTGGCCCCAGGCCAGTGTGTGGTTGTACTGGGCAGCTTCCTGGTGTGAATGTGTAACTGTGTGAGTGCGAACAGGGCGTCCTTGAAAAAGAGAGGTTGCTTCTCAATGGAACCCCCCTGTATAAATAAAGTTTAAGTTAAAAAATAAAACAAAATAAAAAAGTTGCATTCCACGTCCCAAAAGCCAGTTTAGGAAGCCTGGGATCAAACTGCCAAGGTCTCTGCCTTCGACCGCCACCTGATCCACATAGCACCGGACCCCCATGGTCCCTCCTGTAGGTGGTGAGCCCACTGGAGGGCGGACCCATGTAACTCCTTCAGACTGAGCCCGGCCAGGTCCCATGGGCAAAAACCCGGCCACCAGGTGCAAGCCATCGAGCCCCTCCACCAGGCCTAGCTCCAGGGTGGGGCCATACCGGGCAGGGTACACTGAATCCTTGTTTGAGCATTTATCATGAGAGTCTGTTAGATTGTTCTTAGTCTGGCCCTTCACCCAGGACCAATTTATCTTGGGTGACTCTACCAGAAGCAAATTGCCCTGGACAGCATAGCTCCTGGGATCACTAGGGCGCACAAACCCCCCACCGTGATAAGGTGACGATCCATGAGCTGGGTAAACCCTAGGTTGAAATATTAGCTTAGACGCCAACGTCCTTTCTGACAAATGTTCGTGAAAATCAGGGTTCGCTTCCATCAATAGTGACATTTAGTGATGTTTAGTTTGCCAACAGTTTTTCTACTCACCAAAAAATTGTCATTTCAGTTCAAAATTTTTCTGCAAATGTATTTTTCCGCAAACAGTTGCAAAAGAGCTGTAAAGCTGGATTCATTGTACTTTTCCGCTCTGGTCCACTTTGGACAAAGCCGGAGCACACATGGTTGTGTATTATATGCTTCACTTTTTTTTTCTACCAGGCCAAGCGGTTGACACATGCACACAACTGTTATTTGTAGTTTCACCCCAGCCCTATGGGTAGCGCAAATGTGCTAACATGCCAGTTTGTTCACTGGCTATAAACATGCGAGCGATGCACATTTTTTGTAGCAACAACAATGGCATTGTTTCAAGGAAAAGGAGGAATGACCGTGTTTCAATGCTCCTCTCCGCTCAAGCTGCTGTTGCTGCTGCAAAACGATCCATGTATGTTTATTCTCATTTTCCTCTTCCTCTTTGTCTTCTCCGTCTACTTTGACTTTGTATGCTGTCTTGGTAGTGCCACCTCGTGAATGAGAGGTTCAATCTTACACATGTGTAGTCATTGCAGTTAGACAATTTGGGCTGCACGCAGAGGTTCGCGGACTGGAGACAATGACGTAATTTTCGTCACACAAGCCTCGCTGTCAAGCGAACGTGGACAACAGAGGTGCAGCATGAATCCAGCTTAAGCATTTGCTAATGGTTGTAATGCATGTCTCGAAAGTTCTTTTTCATTCACCTAGTAGTGAACACTAGCAACTGTTGAAGACCCTTATGACACAACTGTTGGCGACCTTAAAAACTGTACGCAAACTGTTATGCAACCCCGATGACAACCCAAAAATCACTACCCCAACAGCACACATACATTGTGCTAACATCAGCCCAACGTATGCTGACATCTAGCCAATGTCTTGCCAGTGTGCAAACAACCTCTATAAGATGTGTTCCCGATGTAAATTTTCCAACATTGGCCGGACGTATGTGTGCCGTTGGGGTACATTTGTCAGCATTCACCGCTCCGTCAGATGCTAGCTTAATGGATGAACCAGGGAGTAACGCCCAGTATGAAGGAAAGTATTTGCATTTTGAAGTCTGACGGCTAAATTCCACAAATTGTCCCACACTGCACCATATCAAATTTCATCTGTTGCGACACACAATGGCAATAAAGTTCTACCAGTTTTCTTCATTGTTGTAGCATGAATTCATAAATGTAAAGGATGCAGAGCCCCCGGCCGAGGAAGAGTAGCAATTTTTGTGAAATGTGGATGGACAGAGGGACGACAGAGGCATTAGCTCCTTTCAGCTTTGTCAGTATGAGGTAAAGATTAAATAATGTAGTCTATGCGTAGGAGCTATTGGATTTTCACCTCGAAAATTATAGAGTGCAGAGAGACTTCATAGCTCTGCCAGCACTTAAGCTCACTAGTCAGTTTTCAGCCTTTTCACGACATTTGCATGCTGATTAATGTCTGTTATGGCTACGGGCCATTTTACACATTTATAGATACCCACCTACCAAATTCTGGAATGAAGTTACATGCATGATTCTCAGAAAACGTAATAAAAATGCCACAAAAAAGTTCTATCCCACAATACTGGTGTCCCTGTCTAAAATCTAAATGGGCCTCCTGGTGTCCGAGCTCCACCCTTCCACCAAACGTCTTTGGAAGTGGGGAAGTATTTATGGTTTAATCCCGCTAACAGTGAAAAACTCAAAAAACATGCTTTGGTGGAGGAAGAGAGAATATCTGTGGTGCAGAAAAGCTGTGAGTGCGGCAACAGAGGGCAGCTCAGCATGAGGAGCTATTTAACTGTGATCAAATAAATCTGCACTTCCTCTGTTTACCCTCATCCACCCCCCCATCATACCCCCCCATCATAACCCCCCCCCCCCCATCATCCACCCACTTGCTCATTGTGAGGCAGGAGTGTAAACTGCGCAGTGCTCCACCCTGCAGACTCTGATTCCTGTCTTCCCATCACCCCCAAAACTGTTGTGGCCTGGCTAACCTCGAGCAGCTGCAGAGTCCGCCGCCTTCCCTTCGGCACATGCGGCATTTTGATTGCCGTGGTAACCACTGCAGCAGCTATATAGCACAAAAGTGGCCATAAATCAGAGTATGTCAAAGTATCTGCTCTGTGCCACAGTTTTTACGACACCTCTGAACTGCAGCCAAAACTTCCCCGGACCCTCGCTGGTTCTCCTCCTGATCCACGTTCTGGTCAGCTTGCATTTTCACAAAAAGTCTCACCGAGGTTTAGTTTCTCGTGGTTGCTTGCAGGAAATAAAATGTTTATTCTGAACAGCAGACGTGGGCGTGCAAAGTCGTTTCTGGAGTTGCTGGAGTGAAAGTCAAACCAGTCAGAACTCATGATCTCTGAGATTTTGTTTCCAACAATGGGAGGAACTGTTGTTTCTCACATGTCTTCATACTCATAGTTGGTGAGTTAGTTACTACTACAGACAGTATTGGGGGATGGGGGGTATTCACCAATTCAGCATGCGGTACAAACTGATAAATGTAAATTAGGTGCCAATTTGCAAGAATAAAAGGTGCAAAAATTTGATAAAAGATGCTGTCATGTTAACCACAGTACTCCACTTGTGTTAACGGTAAATTTATTAGCAGCCAAGAACTTGTACAACCTTAACTGCAACTTGTGTTGTAACGTCCACAATAGCAACCCGTACAACAACCACATTCGGTAATGTCCAACCCCGGTCTGGCGGGAGCGCGCCCATACATATAGAGACGGGGCACACCTTGTGACATCACACTCCAGTGACTACAGAAGCCCCAATGGTTCATGCAGATATCTTCCATTATAGATGCCAATTTAGGGATTAAAAATTCACAAATTACAATTTAATTACATTGAATACAAATTTGGCAGCATGGTGGCGCAGTGGTTAGCACTGTGGAAGCACAGCAAGAGGGTCACGGGATCAATTCCTCCCCTGACCATCGTGGGTTTGATCCCACTCCAAGACCATCGGTGACCCTTCTGTGTGGAATTTGCCTGTTCTCCCCGTGTCTGCGTGGGTTTACTCTGGGTACTCCGGTTTCCTCCCACAGACAAAAGACATGCAGGTTTGGTTAACTGATATCAACTGGGGATTCTAAACTGTCCTTAGGTATGACTGTGAGAGTGAATGGTTGTCTGTCTCTCTGTGTTGGCCCTGTGATGGACTGGCGATCTGTCCAGGATGGACCCTGCCTCTCGCCCAAAGATGCTAGGATAGGCTCCTGTCCCCCCGCGACCCGAAAAGGATTAAGCGGAAGAAGATGGATGGATGGATGGATGACTACAAAGTTAGCCTGCATCCACATGAGTGTTGCAAATTTTTGAGAACATTTACAAATTTACAGGTAAAATGTGCACATTTCTGAGAAAAGTTTAAAATTTATTTTAAAAAAAAGGAGAAATTTATGAGAAAAATGTGACCCGTGCTGGCAAAATGATGGATAGATAGATAGATACACTACCGTTCAAAAGTTTGGGGTCACTTAGAAATTTCCTTATTTTTGAAAGAAAAGCACTGTTTTTTTCAATGAAGATAACTTTAAACTAATCAGAAATACACTCTATACATTGCTAATGTGGTAAATGACTATTCTAGCTGCAAATGTCTGGTTTTTGATGCAATATCTACATAGGTGTATAGAGGCCCATTTCCAGCAACTATCACTCCAGTGTTCTAATGGTACAATGTGTTTGCTCATTGGGTCAGAAGGCTAATGGATGATTAGAAAACCCTTGTGCAATCATGTTAGCACAGCTGAAAACAGTTTAGCTGGTTAGAGAAGCTATAAAACTGACCTTCTTTGAGCAGGTTGAGTATCTGGAAAAAATTATTATTTCAAATACAAATTATTATTTCTAACCTTGTCAATGTCTTGACTATATTTTCTATTCATTTTACAACTCATGGTGGTAAATAAGTGTGACTTTTCATGGGAAACACAAAATAATTGGCTGGGTGACCTCAAACTTTTGAACGGTAGTGTAGATAGATAGATAGAGAGATGTACTTTATTGATCCCAAACTGGGAAATTACAGTGTAACAGCAGTATGACAGTAGACAACCAAACAACAGAAACACACACATGACAGACAAAGGGATTACCCATGGAAAGTAAAACTAACGCGATTATAAAACCTATATACATCATAGCTTAATATATAATGACCCGTATAAACACATGAATCATCCCATTGCACAAAGAAGGACTATCAGGAGCAGAGTGAAATGTGAGGTACCAGTTAATCTGTAAGGTGCAGTGTGGCAGCATAGCTATGACCAGAATACAACATCATAGTGAGTTATTGTACAGTGAAATTGCATGTGGCAGGAAAGATTTCCTGTACCTGGCCGTTCGATAACGAAGCTGTAGCAGTCTGCTGGAGAAAGTGCTTTGCTGTCTATCTAGTGTGTGGTGGAGGAGGTGATCAGGATTGTCTATGATGGATCTCAGTTTATTTAGTGTTCTCCTCTCCACCACTGTCTCAAAGGTCTCCAGTCTGAGACCAATTACAGAGCCAGCCCTCTTGATAATCTTGTCAAGTCTGTTGGTATCTCTGGCCCTGATACTGCTACCCCAACAGACAGCAGCAAAGAAGATGGCGCTGGCGATAACGGTCTGGTAGAAAAGCTCCAGCATCCTGCTGCACACGTTGAAGGATCTCAGCTTTCTCAGGAAGCAGAGTCTGCTCATTCCCTCCTTGTGCGCAGCATCGGTGTTGGATCTCCAGTCCAACCTGCTGCTGATCCTGACACCCAGATATTTGTAGTCCTCAGCCACTCCCACATCCTCCCCCCTAATCTGCAGTGGCTGAGAAGGAGTCTTCCTCTTCCTGAAGTCAATCACCATCTCTCTAGTCTTGCTGACATTCAGCCTCAGGTGATTCTGCTCCGTCCACTCCACAAATCTGTCTATCAGTGCCCTGTACTCCCCCTCCTCTCCCCCTCTTATACACCCCACAACAGCTGAGTCGTCAGAGAATTTCTGCAGGTGGCATGACTCTGTGTTGTACTGAAAGTCAGTGGTGTATAAGGTAAAAAGAAAAGGAGAGAGCACAGTCCCCTGTGGAACTCCTGTATCACTAGCCACCACTCCAGACAAGACATTTCCCAGCCGGTCAAACTGTGGCCTGCCTGTCAGGTAGTCAGTAATCCAGGAGATCACAGAGCTGTCAACCCCCATCATCCGCAGCTTCTCACCCAGCAGCAGTGGCTGGATGGTGTTAAAGGCACTGGAGAAATAAAAAAAAGTGATTCTCACAGTGTCTCCTCCACCATCCAGGTGCAGATGGGCTCGTTGCAGCAGGTAGATGACAGCATCTTCAACTCCTAAATGGGGCTGATATGCAAACTGCAGAGGGTCCAGCCACGTCTTCACCTGCGGCCTCAGATGGGCTAAGACCAGTCTCTCCAGGACCTTCATCACATGAGATGTGAGGGTAACTGGTCGATAGTCGTTCAGGTCCGATGGAGATGACTTCTTGGGGACAGGAACCAGGCAGGATGTCTTCCACAGCACCGGTACTCTTTCCTCAGGCTCAGGTTGTACAGGTGTTTCAGTACCAGAGCTAGCTAGTTGGCACAGGTCCTCAGGGTCCTGGCGGAGATGTTATCAGGGCCCACCGCCTTCTGCTGACAGAGTCTCTCCAGCTGTTTCTCCACCTGATCTGTAGTCACCGTGAAGTGAGGGAGGGTCCTGGTGCCCTCTGGGGTGGGGGGTGGGGGGTGGAGAGAGGTTCTGCACAGGAGGGTGGGTGGGAAGAGGTGCATGGGGGTCTAGTTTTGTTGCTCGGGTGACAGACTGTGAGTTGAACCTATTAAAAAACAGATTCAATGAGTCGGAATGCGCACTGCGTCATTACGAGTTACAGACACGAGTAGTCATAAATCATGACTCTCTTTGTTTGCTAGTGGCAAGTCCCGGGAAAACCCCCATGAGTTCCTGGTATCATTGGAAAGCTTAGAAACCGTACTTTCTAAAAGTACATATGTTTTGGCAGAAGACGTAACTCGCAACCGATCGAACGCAAGTTTTAAACCTAGCTAAAATATAAACAAATCGGCTTTTTCCGGGTCCGTTTTTGCACTCTTCCTACAAATTAAATATCATTTTGAAGGTCTTTCAATACAGAATATGGAAAAAACGTTACATCAGCCTTGATCATTTCCGCAAAGTGACTCATGTTGCCAGCACGGGTCACAAATGTGCAAATTTACAGGTAAAAAGTTGAAAATTTTTAAGAAAAAGTTTCAAATCTATGAGAAAAAAACATAATAATTTAGGAAAAAGTTAGAATTTTAAAAAAAAGTTGTTAATTTCTGAGAAAAAAGTTGCCCATTTAAAGGGAAAAAGGTGCACATTAAGAAAAAACTTAAAAATTTACAGGAAAATGTGCAAATTTTTTCAAAAAAATGTGCTGATGTATATGTTTTTGCATTTTGGCTTAGAATTGGTGGTTCAAATTCATTTTATTCAGTTATGTAACATGATTAATAAAAAAGATTATGATGATATTGGGGGGGGGGGGGGGGTAATTCTCTTTTTTCCCCAGTAACAAACTTTCAACAGGAAGTTTTATTTAAAACTATTTGATGGTGTTTGAAGAAAAACTTGCAAATCTACAAGGAAAAAAAATGGAAAATTTACAGGAAAAAATGCAGATTTAAAAGAATAAAGTTTTTAAAATTATGAGAAAAAAGAAAATTTACAAGAGAAATGTTGCATATTTATGAGAAAAAGTCACAAATTTTTGAGGAAAAAAATTGAAATCTGAAAGAAAAAAGTTGAAAATTTACAGGAAAAATTACAAGGAAAAAAGCAAACTTCTGAGAAAAAAGACAATTTTGGGGAAAAGGCTGGAAATCTGCAAAAAAAAAATATTGAAAATTTACAGGGAAAATTGCACATTTACAAGAAAAAAGATCAAAAATTTATGAGAAAAACAAATTGAAAATTTACAAGAAAATGTTGTGCATTTATGAGAAAAAAGTCATTAATATTTGGAGAAAAAAGTTGCAAACCTGCAAGAAAAAAGCTGAAAATTTACAGGAAAAATTGCAAATTTACAAGAAAAAATGCAAATTTCAGAGAAAAAAAGTTGCAAACTTTTGAGAAAAAAATTAATTTTTTTTTAGGAAAAAGTTGCAAATCTACAACAACAAAAAAAATGGAAAACTTACAGGAAAAAATTGCACATTTACAAGAAAAAGATCGAAAATTTGTATGAAAAATTATGAAAATTTACAAGAAAAAAATTTCAAACGTGCAAGAAAAAAGCTGAAAACAAGAAAAATTGCAACTTTAAAAGAAAAAAATGCAAATTTCTAAGAAAAAAGTTGCAAATTTTTGAACTTTTAAAAAATTTATATTTTTTGAGGAAAAAGTTGCAAATCTACAAAAAAAGGAAAATTTACAGGAAAAACATGCACATTTACAAGAAAAATGTTGCAAATTTATGAGGAAAAAATTCAAATTTGTGAGGAAGAATTGCAAATCTGCAAGAAAAGAAATTGAAAATTTACAGGAAAAAATGCATATTTATAATAAAAAAGTTAAAAACATTTATGAGAAAAAAATGATGAAAATTTAAGAAAATTGCAAATTAATGAGAAAAAGTTACAACTTTGAGAAAAAAAGTGCAAATTTAAAAGAAAAAAACTGCAGATTTTTGAGGAAAGAAGTTGCAAATGTAGAAGAAGTTTCAAATGTTAAGATGTTTTTTTTTGTGCATTTGTTGCCATCATGAAAATGTTTTGTGAGCTGAAGGCTTTATTCTTGCGCGTTATGGTTTGGTTGCTGTCAGAGCCACGGGGGCTGCTGCAGGCTGACAACACAAGCTGACTTCACCAAACATCTGGTCACCCAGACCACCGACCAGAGCCGCCACCGGGGCCCGTTTCAGCGGCAGCGGCGGGTCTGCGTCCGTGTCAGCGGACGGCGGACACGTCTTCCCGTCTGAGTGTCCTGCAGGAAACTAAAGGTTTCCAACTGTTTCCTTCCTCGGGACCCTGGCTGAAAACGGCCCCCACGCTCTCTCTCTCTCTCTCTCTCTCTCTCTCTCTCTCTCTCTCTCTCTGTCAGGGTCTCTCATCCGGCTCTGCTCTCATTAATTGATGACGCACGCCGAGGGGGACAGAGGGAGGGGGGTGAGTGAGGTGGTTGCTAGGTGACAGAAGTGTGTGTGTGTGTGTGTGTGTGTGTGTGTTGTATCTCTCTGTGGAGGGTGATGTCACTCTGTGTGTGTGTGTGTGTGTGTGTGTGTAATCAAATAATGCGTGTGAATCATCTCCATTCAGCTCTAATGGACTCCACCGCAGCTTATATAACGTCCGTCCGTTCTTTTGTCCCCTCACAGCCACCATACTCCATCAACACTCAGACACAAATATGGCAGAAAACCAGTGCAGCATCAGGTGAGTCTCATCTGTCTGGACTGAAGCAGAACTTTTAAGGAGCGCCTTCTATGCTTTTTGGGGGGTGTGGTAGACTGCAAGTCTAAAATAAATCATTACTGGCACATGCCTCTAGGGGGAACTACCTTTATTGTTCAGCACTGCTACTAAGGGGACACATTAGAACAAGAGTGTGAAAACCCCGCGCAGAATCCATGTTCAGTCTTGTTGTGTGTGTTGCAGAATAAACGGCAGAGTTAGCCAAAGAAATAACTCAAGTGTGATCATTGCTACACGGTAGGATATCACACAATTGGCGACGAGGATTAAAAGAAAAAAATCAGCGGCGAGAAACAGAGAACATTGCAAGTGTGGCGAACTCAAGTGACTCCAGTAGTTCGAGTGCAAGTTCAGAGGAGGAAAAACGAGGTTTCCCCACCACGACGAGCAATGGCGGCTGTAATCGGAACGGTAACCCCTTTTGATAACTCGACTCAGTCATGGGAAGAATATAGTGAAATGTTGGACTTTTTCTTCCAAGCTAATGACATTGAGGAGCCAGACAAAAGGAAGGCTGTACTGTTGAGTGGAGTTGGTGCAACTACTTACAGCTTGTTGAGAAATTTAATAAGCCCTGCATTACCGAAAGATAAAACGTACGACCAGCTTACTGCTGAGCTTCAGAAGCACTTCAGCCCCAAACCGAGTGAAATCGTGCAACGATTCAAATTTAATTCACGCATAAGGAGGAACACTGAGTCCATAGCAGAGTATGTGGCAGAATTGAGGAAATTAGCACTGCACTGTGATTACAAAGACTCATTGGAAGAAATGTTAAGAGACAGACTTGTGTGTGGAGTGAATGATGACCGAATGCAACGGCGACTTTTATCTGAAACAAAACTCACTTTTGCAAAGGCTTTGGAATTATGCCAAGCGATGGAAACAGCATCTAAAGATGTGAGAGAAATGCAAAGGAAACTAGCAGAGGACACAGCAACGCATGTTCGTGTGCCTAAGACCCAAGTAGGTGTCCACAAAGTGTCGACTGACAAAAATCAGCACAAATTCCCCAGTTGTTATCGCTGCAAAGGCCAGCACAATGCCGCCGAGTGCAAATTTGCCACTGAGCTGTGTCATAATTGTGGCAAGCGAGGGCACATTAAGAAAGCATGTAGAATAAAGGTGGACAGCGCACAGGTGCTGAAAGCGACAGTTAATGGGCAAAAGTATGAAAACAAGGGCCCAGGAAAGGAACAGCGAGCGAATCAACTGAGAGGGGAGGGAGAAAGTGATACAGAAGACATGGATTTTCACACAATTTACAACACGTCAGAGGAGCTGACCAAGGTAGCGCCCATCACGCGTACCATGAATGTTAATGGAATGAAAGTAACATTTGAAGTTGATACAGGCTGTGGAGTAACCATATTAAGTAAACAGCAATATACACAACTGTGGAAGAAAACAGACACAGCAGAATTAAATCCCTGTTCATTAAAATTAAAAACATACACAGGAGAGAAGCTAGACGTGCTAGGCATGGCACAAGTGAAGGTGCAGCACGAAAACAAAGAAAAGGACTTACCTGTAGTAGTAGTTGGGAGCGAAGGACCAAATCTACTAGGGCGAAGTTGGCTACAAGAACTGGCCATGATTGATCAGTTGGTGAATAAAGTGGAATCTCAGCCCAAATTGCAGCTGGAGGAGATCCTCGAAAGACACGCTGAGGTGTTCAAAGAAGGCGTAGGACAGCTAAAAGGTGTCACTGCAAAGATTAATGTGGACAAGGAGGCCCAACCACGATTCTGCAAACCCCGACCGGTACCCTATGCAGTCAAGCCACTGGTTGAAAGCGAGCTACAGAGGCTGCTGGATGACAAGATCATTGAGCCAGTGCAGGTTGCAGAATGGGCGGCGCCCATAGTCCCAGTGAGAAAGCCGGATGGCTCCATTAGAATATGTGGAGATTACAAACTCACTGTCAATCGAGCATCACGGGTGGATCAGTATCCAATTCCTAAAGTGGAGGACCTCTTCGCACAGCTGAACGGCGGCCGACACTTCACGAAATTAGACATGAGTCACGCCTACCAACAAGTAGTCCTGGAAGAAGAATCAAGAAAGTATGTAACCATCAATACACACAAAGGCTTATATACCTACACACGCTTACCATTTGGAGTAGCTTCCAGTCCTGCTATATTCCAGAGAACTATGGAGGGCATCCTAGGTGGAATTCCGAATGTTGCCGTTTATTTGGATGACATCCTTTGTACAGGACCAAATGAACAAGAACATCTGAAAACGCTGAAGGAAGTGCTTCAACGGTTGGAGAAAAGCGGTCTGAGGTTGAAAAGAAGCAAGTGTGAGTTCATGGGAAAAGAGGTGGTGTTCCTAGGCCACAAGATCAACGCCAGTGGTCTACACCCTCTAACAGACAAAGTGGAAGCCATTGCGGAGGCGCCTGAGCCACAAAATGTTACTGAGTTAAAAGCCTACCTGGGCTTGTTGAACTATTACCATAGGTTCCTCCCAAAGCTCTCCACGCTGCTGGCACCACTACATACCTTACTTAAGAAGGAAGAAAAATGGTCATGGGGGGTCAAGCAGCAGAAGGCGTTTGAAGAGTCCAAAGCGCTACTTCAGTCCTGTAGTGTGTTAGTGCACTATGATTCAAACAAACCACTCATCCTGGCGTGTGACGCATCACCCTACGGTGTGGGTGCTGTACTCTCTCATCGTATGGAGGATGGCTCAGAGAGACCCATAGGGTTCGTCTCAAGAACTCTTAGTGCAGCTGAGAAAAACTACTCCCAGCTAGACAAGGAGGGCCTTGCAGTAGTATTTGGTGTAAAAAAGTTCCACAAATACCTGTATGGGAGACAGTTCGCTATAGTGACTGACCACAAGCCACTAATTTCACTGTTCAGTGAAATGAGAGCCATACCCCAGATGACATCTCAGAGAATTCAGAGATGGGCCGTTACATTAGCAGCGTATGAGTACACCATCGTTTACAAAGCCGGACGGGACCATACGAATGCTGACGCGATGAGTAGGCTACCCTTGGATGGAGGAAGAGACAGCACGCCTGAGGAGGAGGAGAGAGTGCTATTGTTTGAAGATATCGGCGTGCCCCTGGTGAACGCACAACAAATAAAGAAGTGGACAGACAAAGACCCTGTTCTAGCAAGAGTGCGAGAATACATCTTGCGAGGATGGCCGAAGATGAACAGTCCTGAGTTCATTCCCTATGCCCGACGACAGGATGAGCTCAGCACCCAGGAAGGTTGTATCCTGTGGGGAGGACGCGTGGTTGTTCCACCACCTGGTAGGAATGCCTTACTGCAACAACTACACCAAGCACACCCTGGCATCACTCGCATGAAAGCGTTGGCGAGGAGTTACATGTGGTGGCCCAACATGGATGCAGAGGTGGAGGCGCTTGTGAAGTCATGTGCGGCATGCCAGGAGAACAGGAACAGTCCTCCAGCAGCCCCACTACATCCCTGGGAAGTTCCAGATAAACCGTGGAGAAGAATTCACATTGACTACGCAGGTCCATGGATGGGAAGAATGTTCCTGATCATAGTTGACGCATACTCAAAGTGGATCGATGCATATTCTGTGAGTAGCTCTACTTCTACTGTTACCATTGAATGTCTTAGAAAGAGTTTCAGCCAACATGGGCTACCTGAAATCATAGTATCAGATAACGGTACATGTTTTACGAGTGAACAGTTCCAAGAGTTTTCTGAAAAGAATGGCATACGTCACATCACGACTGCGCCATACCATCCTTCTTCTAACGGCTTAGCCGAGAGGGCCGTGCAGACATTCAAGTCACTCATGAAAAAGATGACAGGAGACTCTATTGAAACCCGAATGTCGAGAGCTCTGTTCAGCTATCGAATAACACCCCAATCTACAACTGGCAAGTCACCAGCTGAGCTGTTGTGTGGAAGGAAGTTGAGGTCAACATTTGACTTAATACATCCAGACTTCAGAAACAAAGTGCATGATAAACAAGAGAAACAAAAAGGTTATCATGACATGCATGCTAGAGAGAGAATACTGAGAGAAGGAGACGTGGTCTACACCCGCAACTTTGGCTCAGGACCAGCCTGGGTACCAGGAGAAATAACAGAAAAGACAGGCCCTGTGTCATTCAAGGTGACATTAGGTCATGGACAAGTGGTGAGGCGACACATCGACCAAGTTCGTGGTAGGAGCTCCATTCCCCTGCCGATGGCACCAGAGGTGTTGTCTGACACCCATCCTGAGGAGAGCATCAACGAACCACCACTTCAGGTGAAACCTGAGGTAACCGTCTCTGCAGATTCTACGGGCAGCACTGCAGCAGCCGAAACAGTGGAGCAGTCTGAGTCTTCACCTGCAGTTGGCTCACCAGCCGTGAGAAGATCTCAGCGAGCTAGGAAAGCTCCAGACTACTTGAAGGACTATACTTAGTCAGTAGTGAGTTCCCCAGCCACAGGACAAGAATGCGTCCTGGAACCTCACTGGGATGCGGTAGTCAAACCAAATCCCCAGTTAGACTGTTATGTGTGTTATACATGTGAAAAAAAAAAAAAAAAAAAGAGAAAGAAATTATGTGTATGACACATGTGTTTAAGAAGTTAAAAGTAACTGTGATTGTTTAGGGTTAAATGGGAGTTCCAGGATGTCTAGTAATTGGCTAGTGTAATTAAGAGTAGTTTAATCTAGAGGGGAGGGATGTGGTAGACTGCAAGTCTAAAATAAATCATTACTGGCACATGCCTCTAGGGGGAACTACCTTTATTGTTCAGCACTGCTACTAAGGGGACACATTAGAACAAGAGTGTGAAAACCCCGCGCAGAATCCATGTTCAGTCTTGTTGTGTGTGTTGCAGAATAAACGGCAGAGTTAGCCAAAGAAATAACTCAAGTGTGATCATTGCTACACGGTAGGATATCACAGGGGGGCTCACGTAAGCAGCATCCAGGTGAGGCTTAAACATGTACAGGAAAAAAGATGGACATTTTTAAGAAGAAATCACAAACTTAAAAAAAAATTTGCACATTTATGAGAAAAACTGATAATTCTCAGAAAAAATTGGAAATTTTTGAGAAAAAAGGTGAACATTCTCAGAAAAAAAAATGCAAAATTTTGCAAAACTCTGCAAATTTACAAGAAAAAAGATGTAAATTTATAAGAAAAAAGTTGCAAATTCAGAGAAAAAAAGAGATGAAAATTCTCAGAAAAAATGGCAAATTTTGGAGGAAAAAAGTGCAAATGTTTGAGAAAAAAGTTGCACATTTATGAAAAAAAAAATGACAAATTTGAGGGAAAAAGTTCAAGCACATTTTTAATGAAAACTTTAGTACAAGAGTAAGTGTGACCGCTGCACCACCGTCACAGCCGTCCTCAGAGACGTGAAATATTCAGAATCAAATAGAGAAAAGGTCTCCGGCAGCACGAAGACGCTGCTGTGACTCAGCTATGGAAGGTCAGCTGAACACGCTCTCGGGCCTCACATTCAGCCACAGCAGCTGCGGGACAAAACCGCAGCACACACGCAGACTCGGACCGCACCGTCAGGGACGGCGGACGGATGGAAGCCTGGCAGAAGGAAGCAGAGCTGCACCCATGCTGGACTAGACGCACGTCTGCCTGTTAGGACATTAGAGACATTTCTGAGGTTCCAAATCCGTAAGAGAAAAAACTGCACAGCTACAAGAAAAAAGTTGTAAAATTATGAACAAAAGAGACGAAAATTTACAGGGGAAAAATGCTAATTTTTGAAAAAAAAAAGTTACAAATTTATTAAGAAAAAAGATGAAAATTTACAGGGGAACAATACTAATTTTTGAAAAAAAGTTATAAATTTATTAAGAAAAAGATGAAAATTTACAGGGGAAAATACAAATTTTTGAAAAAAGTTGCAAATTTATAAGAAAAAATGTGCAAATTTAAAAGAAAATTTTCCAAATTTATAAGAAAAAATGTGCAAATTTATTAAGAAAAAAGATGAAAATTTACAGGGGAAAAATACTAATTTTTGAAAAAAAAAAGTTACAAATTTATTAAGGAGAAAGATGAAAATTTACAGGGGAAAATACTAATTTTTGAAAAAGTTACAAATTTATAAGAAAAAAGTTGCAAATTTGTTAAGAAAAAAGATGAAAATTTACAGGGGAAAAATACTAATTTTTGAAAAAAAAAAGTTGCAAATTTGTGAGAAAAAATGTGCAAATTTAAAAGAAAATTTTCCAAATCTATAAGAAAAAAGTTGCAAATTTATTAAGAAAAAAGATGAAAATTTACAGGGGAAAAATACAAATTTTTGAAAAAAGTTGCAAATTTATAAGAAAAAATGTGCAAATTTAAAAGAAAATTTTCCAAATTTATAAGAAAAAAGTTGCAAATTTATTAAGAAAAACGATGAAAATTTACAGGGGAAAAATACTAATTTTTGAAAAAGTTACAAATTTATAAGAAAAAAATTCCAAATTTATAAGAAAAAAGATGAAAATTTACAGGGGAAAAATTCAAATTTTTGAAAAAAAAAGTTGCACATTTGTGAGAAAAAATGTGCAAATTTAAAAGAAAATTTTCCAAATTTCTAAGAAAAAAGTTGCAAATTTATTAAGAAAAAAGATGAAAATTTACAGGGGAAAAATACAAATTTTTGAAAAAGTTACAAATTTATAAGAAAAAATGTGCAAATTTATAAGAAAAAAGTTGCAAATTTATTAAGAAAAAAGATGAAAATTTACAGGGGAAAAATACCAATTTTTGAAAAAGTTGCAAATTTATAAGAAAAAATGTGCAAATTTAAAAGAAAATTTTCCAAATTTATAAGAAAAAAGTTGCAAATTTATTAAGAAAAACGATGAAAATTTACAGGGGAAAAATACTAATTTTTGAAAAAGTTACAAATTTATAAGAAAAAAATTCCAAATTTATAAGAAAAAAGATGAAAATTTACAGGGGAAGAATTCAAATTTTTGAAAAAAAAAAGTTGCACATTTGTGAGAAAAAATGTGCAAATTTAAAAGAAAATGTTCCAAATTTCTAAGAAAAAAGTTGCAAATTTATTAAGAAAAAAGATGAAAATTTACAGGGGAAAAATGCAAATTTTTGAAAAAGTTACAAATTTATAAGAAAAAATGTGCAAATTTAAAAGAAAATTTTCCAAATTTGTAAGAAAAAAGTTGCAAATTTATTAAGAAAAACGATGAAAATCTACAGGGGAAAAATACTAATTTTTGAAAAAAGTTGCAAATTTATAAGAAAAAATGTGCAAATTTAAAAGAAAATTTTTCAAATTTATAAGAAAAAAGTTGCAAATTTATTAAGAAAAACGATGAAAATTTACAGGGGAAAAATACTAATTTTTGAAAAAGTTACAAATTTATAAGAAAAAAATTCCAAATTTATAAGAAAAAAGATGAAAATTTACAGGGGAAAAATTCAAATTTTTGAAAAAAAAAAGTTGCACATTTGTGAGAAAAAATGTGCAAATTTAAAAGAAAATTTTCCAAATCTATAAGAAAAAAGTTGCAAATTTATTAAGAAAAAAGATGAAAATTTACAGGGGAAAAATGCAAATTTTTGAAAAAGTTGCAAATTTATAAGAAAAAATGTGCAAATTTAAAAGAAAAAAGTTGCAAATTTATTAAGAAAAACGATGAAAATTTACAGGGGAAAAATACTAATTTTTGAAAAAAGTTGCAAATTTATAAGAAAAAATGTGCAAATTTAAAAGAAAATTTTCCAAATTTATAAGAAAAAAGTTGCAAATTTATTAAGAAAAAAGATGAAAATTTACAGAGGAAAATACTAATTTTTGAAAAAGTTACAAATTTATAAGAAAAAATTCCAAATTTATAAGAAAAAAGTTGCAAATTTGTTAAGAAAAAAGATGAAAATTTACAGGGGAAAAATAATTTTTGAAAAAAAAAGTTGCAAATTTGTGAGAAAAAATGTGCAAATTTAAAAGAAAATTTTCCAAATTTATAAGAAAAAAGTTGCAAATTTATTAACAAAAAAGATGAAAATTTACAGGGAAAAAATACAATTTTTTGAAAAAAGTTGCAAATTTATAAGAAAAAATGTGCAAATTTAAAAGAAAATTTTCCAAATTTATAAGAAAAAAGTTGCAAATTTATTAAGAAAAACGATGAAAATTTACAGGGGAAAAATACTAATTTTTGAAAAAGTTACAAATTTATAAGAAAAAAATTCCAAATTTATAAGTAAAAACTTGCAAATTTATTAAGAAAAAAGATGAAAATTTACAGGGCAAAAATGCAAATTTTTGAAAAAGTTGCAAATTTATTAGAAAAAATGTGCAAATTTAAAAGAAAATTTTCCAAATTTATAAGAAAAAAGTTGCAAATTTATTAAGAAAAACGATGAAAATTTACAGGGGAAAAATACTAATTTTTGAAAAAAGTTGCAAATTTATAAGAAAAAATGTGCAAATTTAAAAGAAAATTTTCCAAATTTATAAGAAAAAAGTTGCAAATTTATTAAGAAAAAAGATGAAAATTTACAGAGGAACAATACTTATAACATTTATATATAATACTTACATATAATAATTTTTGAGCCAAACAATTGCAACTTTGTGAAAAAATGCAAATTCATAAGAAAAAATGCAAATTTACAAGAAAAACAATGGAAATTTGTAAGATAAAAGTAGTGAATTTATAAGGAAAAAAATATTAAAAGTTACAGGAAAAAATGCAAATTTTTGAGAAAAATGTCAAATTTATAAGAAAGAAATGCAAATTTAAAAGAAAAAAGTTGGAAATTTCGAAGAAAAAGTAGCAAATTTATGAGCAAACAACATTAAAATTTACATGAAACAATGCAAATTTTGAGAAAATTTTACAATTTTTAAAGAGAAAAAATGTAAATTTGTAAGAAAAAAGTTGCAAATTTAGGAGAAAAAAATGACAAATTTTTGACAAATATTGACAAAATTTCCAAATTTATAAGAAAAAAGTTGCAAATTTATTAAGAAAAAAGATGAAAATTTACAGAGGAACAATACTTATAACATTTATATATAATACTTACATATAATAATTTTTGAGCCAAACAATTGCAACTTTGTGAAAAAATGCAAATTCATAAGAAAAAATGCAAATTTACAAGAAAAACAATGGAAATTTGTAAGATAAAAGTAGTGAATTTATAAGGAAAAAAATATTAAAATTTACAGGAAAAAATGCAAATTTTTGAGAAAAATGTCAAATTTATAAGAAAGAAATGCAAATTTAAAAGAAAAAAGTTGGAAATTTCGAAGAAAAAGTAGCAAATTTATGAGGAAACAACATTAAAATTTACATGAAACAATGCAAATTTTTGAGAAAAATTTTACAATTTTTAAAGAGAGAAAATGTAAATTTGTAAGAAAAAAGTTGCAAATTTAGGAGAAAAAAATGACAAATTTTTGACAAATATTGACAAAATTTCCAAATTTATAAGAAAAAAGTTGCAAATTTATTAAGAAAAAAGATGAAAATTTACAGGGGAAAATACTTATAACATTTATATATAATACTTATATATAATATAATAATTTTTGAGCCAAACAATTGCAACTTTGTGAAAAAATGCAAATTCATAAGAAAAAATGCAAATTTACAAGAAAAACATTGGAAATTTGTAAGATAAAAGTAGTGAATTTATAAGGAAAAAATATTAAAATTTACAGGAAAAAATGCAAATTTTTGAGAAAAACGTCAAATTTATAAGAAAGAAATGCAAATTTAAAAGAAAAAAGTTGGAAATTTCTAAGAAAAAGTAGCAAATTTATGAGGAAACAATATTAAAATTTACATGAAACAATGCAAATTTTTGAGAAAAATTTTACAATTTTTAAAGGGAAAAAATGTAAATTTGTAAGAAAAAAGTTGCAAATTTAGGAGAAAAAAATGACAAATTTTTGACAAAAAAGGTACAAATTTATAAGAAAAAAACATGCAAATTTATGAGAAAAAAGACGAAAATTTATTAGAAAAAAGGTGCACATTTATGACAAAAATGCAGATTTATGAGAAAAAAGGGAAAAGATGCAAATTTTTGAGAAAGATGTTCCAAATTTATAAGAAAAAAAATGCTACATTTTTTGGGGGGGGGGGGCTGAAAAGTTCGTAGTGGTCATATTTGACCAAATATGGTTCATTTTTCAATGGCAGGGATCCAAGCGCCGCAACACTGAAGAAAGAAGTGTGTGGACTGAAGGGGACATGATGGTGAAAAATAAACCACATTTGGTCAAATTTGACCACTATCAACTTTTCAGCCCCCCCCCCTCCCATACAAGAAAAAAGTTGGAAATTTCTAAGAAAAAGTAGCGAATTTATGAGGAAAAAATATTAAAATTTACAGGAAAAAAATGCAAATTTTTGAGAAAAATGTTACAAATTTATAAGGAGAAAAAAAATGAAAATTTGTAAGAAAAAAGTTGCAACTTTATGAGGAAAAAAAAAGACAAATTTTTGACAAAGTTACAAATTTAAAATCGGAGTGGTGACCTAGTGGGTAGAGCATCTGCCCCACAACCAGGAGGGTGGGGGTTCAAATGGTACCAAAGACCATATAAACCTGGTACTTTCCAGCTTGGTGCTCGGTGTAACAGAACGGGGGAAGGAGAAGGTGTTTGTGGCAGCGACCGCTCCTTCTGTTCCACTGCACATGATGGACTGAATGGAGGCAGCTTCTTCTTTAAAGGAAAAAAGCTCATTTACAAGAAGCATCTCGACTGACATTCAGTCCACATTTGTTACCCGTTTACCCAGGGTCAGATTTTTTCATCACAAACCTAAGTTTTCTTGTAAAATTATGACTTTTTTCTTATACATTTGTAAACTTTTTCTTGCAATTTTGAAACTTTCTCATAAATTTGTCACTTTTTTTTTTACAGTAAAGATGTAACAAATTTGTGACTTTTTTCCTTGCTAATTTGTGAGTTTTCCCATAAATCTGTGAGATTTTTTTTTTGATTTTGTAAATTTGGGACTTTCTCAAAAATTTTCAGCTTTTGTTTCTGTAAACTTACAACTTTTAGTCATAAATTTGGGGATTTTTTTTTCTCATAAATTTTCAGTTTATTTAGTCACATTTGTTACTTTTTTGTTAATTTGCAACTTTTTTCCAAATTTTTTCCTCAGAATTTTTTTTCTTGTAAATGTGCAACTTTTTTCTCCTAAATTTTCACTTTTTTCTAGTAAATTTGTGACTTTTTTCTAGTTAAGTTGCTAATATTATAGTTGTAATATATAATATATAATATAATATAATATATAATTGTAATATAGTTGTAATATATTATATTATAGTTGCTAATATAATAAAGTTTATATTTATATATCTATTGTAACGTGCTGCTCGACATGGCGACGTCCCACCGGGAGATTCGAACTCACGCCTCCCGCTCCGGAGTCCCGCACCCTACCTGTGTCGCCAATAGGGTCAACCCTCTTGGCAAGCCAAGTAGGGTGCTCATATTGAGTTCGCTACACTACTCCCCTCTGGTTCTCGACATCGTCCCGATGTCAGCGCCCCATTACTGCTTTGGACAGGAGATCCCACTTCTGACACCAGTGTAACGTGCTGCTTGACATGGCGACGTCCCACCGGGAGATTCGAACTCACGCCTCCCGCTCCAGAGTCCCGCACTCTACCTGTGTCGCCAATAGGGTCAACCCACTTGGCAAGCCAAGTAGGGTGCTCATATTGAGTTCGCTACACTATATATTTATTCAATCTAGCTACATTGCTCCGTACTGTGTGTTTACATATTCATATATTTATTCCATCCAGCTACAATGCTCTGCACTGTGTGTCTGTGTGTGTATATATATATATTTTATAGTAATATGTACATATGTATATTAGCTGCTCTTGCTTGCTTGTTTTTTTTCTTGCCTTCTGATTGTTGCTCTGAGTGTTGCTATCCCTGTGCTGTTGCAATCCTGGAATTTCCCCGTTGTGGGACTAATAAAGGCTTATCTTATCTTATCTTATCTTAATATTTTGTTGTAAATTTGTCACCTTTCTCTCCTAAATTTGTGACATTTTTGCCTAATTTTGCGGATGGCAGCAGTGTTACTGAACCCTGCTCACCCACGCTAAACCCATGTGGGGCCCAGTGGGTTTAAAGCCAGACTTTTTCTTATAAATTTGCATTTTTTTTCTTGTAAATTTGCAGCTTGTTTTCCTGTGAATTATTGGCAACTTGCTCCCCATAAATCTGTGACTTTCTTTCTTATGAATTTGCAGATTTTCCATCCATCCATCCATCCATCTTCTACCGCTTTTCCGGAGGTCCGGGTCGCGGAGGCAGCAGTTCAAGCAGAGAAGCCCAGACTTCCCTCTCCCCAGCCACCTGCTCCAGCTCTTCAGAGGGGATACCAAGGCGTTCCCGGACTAGCTGGGAGACATAGTCTCTCCACCGAGTCCTGGGTCTGCCCCGGGGTCTCCTCCCAGTGGGACGTGCCTGAAACACCTCAAGTGGGAGACGTCCAGGAGGCATCCTAATCAGATGCCCATACCACCTCAACTGACTCCTTTCAATGTGGAGGAGCAGCGGTTCTACTCTGAGCCTCTCCCGGATGACTGAGCTCCTCACCCTATCTCTGAGGGTGAGTCCAGCAATCCTACGGAGAAAGCTCATTTCAGCCGCTTGTATCCGCGATCTCGTTCTTTCGGTCATTACCCAAAGCTCGTGACCATAGGTGAGAGTAGGAACGTAGATTGACTGGTAAATCGACAGCTTTGCCTTAGAACTAAGCTCCCTCTTCACCACAACAGACCGGTACAACGTCCGCATCACTGCAGATGCTGCTCCAATCCGTCTGTCGATCTCTCGCTCCATTTTCCCCTCACTCGTGAACAAGACCCCAAGATACTTAAACTCCTCCACTTGGGGCAGGAGCCTGTCCCCAACCCGGAGAGGACAATCCACCTTTTTCCGGCTGAGGACCATGGACTCGGACTTGGAGGTGCTGATTCTCATCCCAGCCGCTTCACACTCAGCGGCAAACCGTCCCAGCAAGAGCTGTAGGTCATTGCTGGATGAAGCCAACAGGACAACATCATCTGCAAACAACAGAGATGAGATCCTGTGGTCACCAAGTATGACACCCTCCATTCCCTGGCTGCGCCTAGAAATCCTGTCCATAAAAATTATGAACAGGACCGGTGACAAAGGGCAGCCCTGGCGGAGTCCAACTCTCACTGGGAATGACTCCGACCGAGTGTTGGCAATACGAACTAAACTCTCACAACGGTCGTACAGAGACCGAATAGCTCGTAACAACAAGCCCGATACCCCATACTCCCGAAGCACCCCCCACAAAAATCCACGAGGGACGCGGTCAAATGCCTTCTCCAAGTCCACAAAACACATGTAAACTGGTTGGGCAAACTCCCACGAACCCTCAAGAATTCTCGAGAGGGTAAAGAGCTGGTCCGATGTGCCACGGCCAGGACGAAAACCACGTTGCTCCTCCTGAATCCGAGGTTCGACCAACGGCCGGACTCTCCTCTCCAGTACCTTGGCATAGACCTTCCCAGGGAGGCTGAGGAGTGTGATCCCTCTAAAGTTGGAGCACACCCTCCGGTCCCCTTTTTTGAAGAGAGGAACCACCACCCCGGTTTGCCATGCCAAAGGCACTGCCCCCGACCTCCACGCAATGTTGCAGAGGCGTGTCAACCATGACAGCCCAACAACATCCAGGGCCTTGAGGTACTCGGGGCGAATCTCGTCCACCCCCGGGGCCCGGCCACCAAGGAGATTTTTAACCACCTTGGCGACCTCAGCCCCTGTGATAGGCGAGTCATCCCCCTTGTCCCCAAACCCTGCTTCCTCTGTGGAAGGCGTATCAGTGGGATTGAGGAGATCCTCGAAGTATTCCTTCCACCGCCCGACGATATCCCCAGTTGAAGTCAACAGTGTCCCATCCGCACCATACACAGTGTGGACGGGGAGCTGCTTTCCCCTCCTGAGCCGCCGAACAGTTTGCCAGAATCTCTTTGAAGCCGACCGAAAGTCTTGTTCCATGGCCTCACCGAACTCCTCCCATACCCGGGTTTTTGCTTCAGCAACCACCCGAGCTGCACTCCGCTTGGCCTGCCGGTACACCTCAGCTGCTTCGGGAGTCCCACAAGCCAACCAAGCTTGATAGGACTCCTTCTTCAGCTTAATGGCCCCCCTCACCACTGGTGTCCACCACTTGGTTCGGGGGTTGCCACCACGAGATGCACCGACCACCTTGCGGCCGCAGCTCTGGGCCGCCGCTTCAACAACAGAGGTGGAGAACATGGCCCATTCAGACTCCATGTCTCCAGACTCCCTCGGAATGTGGTTGAAGTTCTTCCGGAGGTGGGAGTTGAAGACCTCCCGGACAGGGGCCTCAGCCAGACGCTCCCAGCACACCCTCACTATACGTTTGGGTCTACCAGGTCTGAATGGCTTCCTCCCCTGCCATCGGATCCAACTCACCACCAGGTGGTGATCAGTTGACAGCTCTGCACCTCTCTTTACTCGGGTGTCCAAGACATACGGTCGCAGGTCTGATGATACGATAACAAAATCGATCATCGACCTGCGGCCTAGGGTGTCCTGGTGCCAGGTGCACATATGGACACCCTTATGCTTGAACATGGTGTTCGTTATGGACAGACTGTGGTTAGCACAGAAGTCCAATAACTGAACACCACTCGGGTTCAGATCGGGCAGGCCGTTCCTCCCAATCACCCCCCTCCAGGTTTCACTGTCGTTGCCCACGTGCGCATTGAAGTCCCCCAGTAGGACAATGGAGTCTCCAGGAGGAGCACCCTCCAGCACCCCAGTCACAGACTCCAAAAAGGGTGGGTACTCTGAAACATCACTTGGTGCATAGGCACAAATGATGGTCAGGACCCGTTTCCCAACCCGAAGGCGCAGGGAAGCAACCCTTTCGTCCACCGGGGAAAACTCCAATATAGAGGCAGCAAGGTGGGGCGATACAAGAATACCTACCCCTGCTCGTCGCCTCTCGCCCGGGGCAACTCCAGAAAAGGCCAAGCTCCAGCCCCTCTCCAGGAGACTGGTTCCGGAACCGGAGCTGTGTGTTGAGGTGAGGCCCACTATATCTAGCCGGTATCGCTCAATCTCGTACACCAGCTCAGGCTCCTTCCCCACCAGAGAGGTGACATTCCACGTACCAAAAGCCAGTTTAGAAAGCTTGGGATCAGTCCGCCAAGGTCTCCGCCTTTGACTGCTACCTAATCCACATAGCACCGGACTTCCATGATCCCTCCTGCAGGTGGTGAACCTACTGGAGGGCGGACCCATGTAACTCCTTCGGGCTGAGCCCGGCCGGGTCCCATGGGTGGAAACCTGGCCACCAGACGCTAGCCTTCGAGCCCCTCCCCCAGGCCTGGCTCCAGGGTGGGGCCCCGGTAACCCCATACCGGGCGGGGTACACTGAATCCTTGATATACAATTTATCATGAGAGTCTGTTGGATCGTTCTTAGTCTGGCCCTTCACCCAGGACCAGTTTGTCTTGGGAGACCCTATCAGAGGCAAATTGCCCCGGACAACATAGCTCCTGGGATCACTGGGGCACGCAAACCCCCCCACCACGATAAGGTGACGATCCATGAGGGGGGATCGTTTCTTGTAAATTTGCAATTTTTTTCTCACGAATTTGCATTTGTTTTTCTCCTAAATTTGGCTGACCGGTGCGTTTGTGTGACATCAGCGCTGTGAGGACGTGAAACTTGATGCACCGCAGAAATCCGTTGTTACCTGCAGCCAATCAGATCTCCTTAAAGTTTGAAAAGGCCATGGAGGATTGTTGGGATGTTAGCTTACGCTAACGGAACCCGCGACTGCAGCTCACCAGCTGTAGTTAGAAAACGGCGTATGTCCTCTTGTGCAACGTGGGCACAAAATAACTACTTTTGCACCTTAATAATTTGTAGCCACACAAGCCTCCGACCACTGAGGTGGTTTTTGCTGGTCAGCAGCTCAGTCTCATAAACCACCAACGTAATGACTTTGCGCCCAGCCGCACTCCTTTTAAAAGACGCAATTCTTCAGCCCCGTGCCGAACAAGGAGCTGCAGTTACAAACGGAACCGTCAGAAAAAACGCCGCTCCTATGAGTGAGGACTGAACTAGGATCCCAGAATGAAGCTGCTCACAGTCTAAATGTTAAACCCGTTACTACTACCCACCTCTGCTTCCAACTTCATGGCTGTTTTAGCCGACGGCCGTCAAACCTAATTCAAGATGATGCTAACAGTGGTCTGCAGCCCCCCCCCACCCACCCACCCACCGTTGTACCGTAACCATGGGAACACCTAACAGTGGGCGCATCAGAGAAGTGATTATTAGGAGGCTGCATGGAGCCTTTTCATGGCCTTTCTAATTGGATTCTGTGCTCCCTGAAGCCGCGTTCGGGGCAGACAACAGCTAACAGAAAAAATGAAAAAAACTCCAGTGACAACACCACCAGGTTCTCTAACGCAGGGCCACTCCCACCCCAACAAAAACCCGCTGCTGCTGTCGCATCCGAAACCGCCCCAACAAACGGAGTCTATCAGAGCGGCTCCTTTTAGATGGGATTAAGCTAACGGGAGGAGGCGGGGGCGTTATTATTCCCCGTGGTTCCACAGTAATTTAACTTACTGGTCTGGAAATTCTGCAGGATAATCACCTAACCTTCATGCCCATCAGTTCCGGTTAGAGTCACTCACGACGTCCTCGATGGCGAACACGAGGCCCGATCTGACGGGGGGAGGTGAGTGGCTTAACGCAGCAGAACGTAAACAGGAGACGGAGGCAGAGGATCGGGAGATCAATAAAACCACCGATCCACAACGGGGCCAAATACTCACAACGGATCACCGACACACTGACAAAACCACTTATAAGGAACAGATACGCGTGGGGGGGGGGACTGTTGGCCATGTTAGCAAAATGAACCTGAAGCACCCCCCCACACACACACTTCTGTTCTGTAGGCGCCTGTGCACAGCGACGGCTCGTTGTTTGGAGCGATTAAGAAGCTGAACGTCGAAGGAGCCTGAACGTCCCGCGAACCCCAGGTTGGGAACCGTTGCTTTGACCCACTGATTCTGAGCAGAAAGGCAAAATAAATCAGAAACACTGTGTTAACCTTCATCTTTTTCTCAGAGACAGCAACGTTCCCCTCATTAATCTGCAACTTTTTTCTCATAAATTTACAAAATATTTTCCTGTGAATTATTTTCTCCTTTTTTTTCTCATGAATTTGACTTTTTTTTCTCATATATTTGCAAAAATTTTCTTGTAAATTTGCAACTTTTTATCAAAATTTGCAACTTTTTTATAAATTTTAAACTTTTTCTCATAATTTGTGACTTTCTTCTCATAAATTTGCATTTTTTTTTTCCTGAGTTTGAACCTTTTCTCTCAAAAATTTGTGACTTTTTTCCTCAGAGATTTTAAGTTTTTTTTCCTCATAAATTTGTGAGTTTTTCCTCATATATTTGAATTTTTTTTCTTGCAAATTTGCAACTCTTCTCTCAGAAATTTGAAACTTTTTTCTGAAAAATTTGTGACTTTTTTCATAAATGTCCACTTGTTTCCTCGTAAATTTACAGCTTTTTTTCCTGTAAATTATTTGCAACCGTTCTGTCATAAATCTGCAGCCTTTTCCTTGTGAAGGATTTGAAACTTTTTTTATCAAAAAATTGTATTTTTCTTAGAAATTTTTAGATTTTTCTAATAAATTTGTCACTTTTTTCATGAATTTGAATTTTTTTTTCTTAAAAGACTGAAATTCTGCCAAAATTTAGCATTTTTTTCTTTAAAATTTGCAACTTTTTTCCTGTAGATTTTCAACTGTTTTTTTTTCCCTCTGGATGTTGGTTAATTTTTTTTATTCTGTGTAATTAAACTAGTTATCAACTTTAAAAAAAACACCTGACATCTTTTATCACGTTTGCACCTTTATTCTTATGAATTTGTACCTAATTTAAATGTATACATTTATACCTCCATCGACCTTGTTAAAAAATAAATCACCTCCAAACAATCATCCTGAAAGTTTCAAATTACACAAGATTTAAATAGAATAGAAGTCAAATAAATACAAAAACAATTCAAATTTACAAAAAAAGTACAAATATGTAGAAGAAAGTCCGAAAATCTGTGAAAAAATGTCAGAAATTTATGGATGAAAATAATATCCGAATTTAGGGGTAAAAAAATCTAAAAAATTATGTCTAAAAAATTTAAGAATTAGGTTAGTAATTTAAAAGAAAAGAAAAAAAGACTAAATTCACAAAGCAAGACAAAAAATCCACAAATCTAGCAGAGTAAAGTCACAAATTGTCTGTGCTGTGAGAAAAGCTGCTGAGCAGATGGTCGATATGAATCCATCCTCATCACAAACTCAGCCCCAGCAGCTCCTGCGGGCGGTCACCATGACAACCTGTCAAACACCGCCTCCCTCCTCCGTGGACGCACGAACCCCGGCGGCGACGGCGGCTCCTCCTTAACCTCTGACCTCCCACCGCTACGGTGAAAAAATGAGACTCGGGCTGTCGGAGGAGGGAAAACGGCAGCGCGGCGCTGAACCAGAACAAAAACCGGCGATACAGCTGGGATTGTTGCAGCTAAAATATGGGACGATGGAAGAAAACTCGAGTCGACAAAAGTGAAAACTACACTGAAGCAAATGGAATCCACTGGAATAAAAAAAACTGCATGGGAAGAAGAAACGTTTTATCAGCTCAAGATCAAGAGTTTGGAGCCTCGGTTTATGAGAGTTCATCTGACTTTGAGCTCACATTTGCAGCGTTAAGGTTTCTCACATTTTCTATAGATACCGTCATGTGTCACTGCAGCGGTGCAGTCTTCGCTTTCAGTGGAACTTTTCATGTTATTGTTAATGTGCAACTTTTTTCATGCACATTTTGACACTTTTTACTCACCAATTTGCCACTTTTTTCTCGTTAATTTGCAGCGTTTTTCAGGTAGATTTACACCTTTTTTCATTAATTAGCAACGTTTTTCTCATATGAATTTGCAACTTTTTCGTATAGAATTGTAGCTTTTTTCTCATTAATTTGCAACTTTTTTCTCCCATTAATGTACTTTGTTTTTTTTCATGTACAGCCGTGGACAAAATTGTTGGTACCCCTCTGTTAATGAAAGAAAAACCCACAATGGTCACAGAAATAACTTGAATCTGACAAAAGTGGTAATAAATAAAAATTCTAGGAAAATTAACGAATGAAAATCAGACAATGCTTTTGAATTGTGGTTCAACAGAATTATTTTAAAAAACAAACTCATGAAACAGGCCTGGACAAAAATGATGGTACCCTTAACTTAATATTTTGTTGCACAACCTTTTGAGGCAATCACTGCAATCAAACCATTTCTGTAACTGTCAATGAGACTTCTGCACCTCTCAGCAGGTATTTTGGCCCACTCCTCATGAGCAAACTGCTCCAGTTGTCTCAGGTTTGAAGGGTGCCTTCTCCAGACGGCATGTTTCAGCTCCTTCCACAGATGTTCAATAGGATTTAGATCAGGGCTCATAGAAGGCCACTTTAGAATAGTCCAATGTTTGGCTCTTAGCCATTCTTGGGTGTTTTTAGCTGTGTGTTTTGGGTCATTATCCTGTTGCAAGACCCATGACCTGCGACTGAGACCAAGCTGTCTGACACTGGGCAGCACATTTCTCTCTAGAATACCTTGATAGTCTTGAGATTTCATGTACCCTGCACAGATTCAAGACACCCTGTGCCAGATGCAGCAAAGCAGCCCCAGAAGATAACAGAACCTCCTCCATGTTTCACAGTAGGGACAGTGTTCTTTTCTTGGTATGCTTCATTTTTGCGTCTGTGAACATAGAGCTGATGTGCCTTGCCAAAAAGTTGCAGTTTTGTCTCGTCTGTCCATAGGACATTCTCCCAGAAGCTTTGTGGCTTGTCAATATGCAGTTTGGCAAATTCCAGTCTGGCTTTTTTTAGGATTTGTTTTCAACAGTGGTGTCCTCCTTGGTCGTCTCCCATGAAGTCCACTTTGGCTCAAACAACGACGGATGGTGCGATCTGACACTGATGTACCTTGACCTTGGAGTTCACCATGAATGTGTTTAGAGGTTGTTCTGGGCTCTTTTGTTACCATTCGTATTATCCATCTCTTCCATTTTTCATCAAGTTTCCTCCTGCGGCCACATCCAGGGAGGTTGGCTACAGTCCCGTGGATCTTAAATTTCTGAATAATATGTGCAACTGTAGTCACAGGAACATCAAGCTGCTTGGAGATGGTCTTATAGCCTTTACCTTTAACATGCTTGTCTATAATTTTCTTTCTAATCTCCTGAGACAACTCTCTCCTTTGCTTCCTCTGGTCCATGTTTAGTGTGGTACACACCATGTCAACAAACAGCACAGTGACTACTTGTCACCCTTTAAATAGGCCGACTGACTGATTACAAGTTTGTAGACACCTGTGATGTTAATTAGAGGACGCATCTTGGTTGAACATGTCCCTATGGTCACATTATTTTCAATCTTTTCTAGGGGTACCATCATTTTTGTCCAGGCCTGTTTCATGAGTTTGTTTTTTAAAGTAATTCTGTTGAACCACAATTCAAAAGCATTGTCTGATTTTCATTGGTTAATTTTCATAGAATTTTTATTTATTACCACTTTTGTCAGATTCAAGTTATTTCTGTGACCATTGTGGGTTTTTCTTTCATTAACAGAGGGGTACCAACAATTTTGTCCATGTCTGTAAATATACAACTTCCTCTCATTCATTTGCAACTTTTTGCTCATTAATTTGCAACTTTTTCTCATTAATCTGCAACTTTTTAATGTAAATTTGCACCCTTTTTCATTAACTTGCAACTTTTTTCTCCCATTAATTTGTAACTTTTTCATGTAAATTTGTAACTTTTTTTCCTTTTTAATTTGCAACTTTTTTCACTTAAATTAGCAACTTCTTCGTGTAAATTTGCACCTTTCATCTCATTAATTTGCAGATTTTTTCTCCCGTTAATGTGCAACTTTTTTTCATGTACATTTGCCACTTTTTACTCACTAATTTGTAACTTTTTTCTCATTAATTTGCAAAGTTTTTCAGGTAGATTTACACCTCTTTTCATTAGCAACATTTTTCTCATATGAATTTGCAACTTTTTCATGTAGGTTTGTAGCTTTTTTCTCATTAATTTGCAACTTTTTCTCCCATTAACGTGCAATTTTTTCATGTAAATATGCAACTTTTTCCTCATTTGCTAATTTTTTCTCGTTCATTTGCAACATTTTGGCCATTAATTTGCAACTTTTTCTCATTAATCTGCAACTTTTTTCATGGGAATTTGCACCCTTTTTCATTAATCTGCAACTTTTTTCATGTGAATTTGCACCCTTTTTCATTAATTTGCAACTTTTTTCTCCCATTAATTTGTAACTTTTTCATGTAAATTTGCAACTTTTTTCACTTAAATTAGCAACTTCATGTAAATTTGTACCTTTCATCTCATTAATTTGCAGATTTTTTCTCCCATTAATATGCAATTTTATCATGTAAATTTGCAACTTTTTCCTCATTAATTTGAAACTTTTTTCTCCCATTAATTAGCAACTTCTTCATGTAAATTTGTAACTTTTTTCTTGTTAATTTGCAACTTTTTTCACTTAAATTAGCAACTTCATGTAAACTTGCATCTTTTATCTCATTAATTTGCTGATTTTTTCGCCCATTAATATGCAATTTTATCATGTAAACGTAAAACCTTTTCCTCATTAATATGAAACTTTTTCTCCCATTAATTTGCAACTTTTTCATGTCAATATGCAACTTTTGTCTCAGTAACTTGCAGCTTTTTATCTGCAACTTTTTTATTATAAACTTGCACTTTTTTCTCATTAATTGAATCTCATTGCAAACTTGTTTCATGTAAATTTGCACCTTTTTTCATTAATTTGCAAATGCTTTGTTGTTAATTTGCATTTTTTTCATATAAATTAGTAACTTTTTCATGTAAATTTGCACCTTTTTTCTCATCAACTTGCAGATATTTTCTCCTGTTAATTTGCAATTTTTCCATGTAAATTTCCAGCTTTTCTCATCAATTTGTAGCTTTTTTCTCAATAATCTGCAACTTTTTTCTCCCATTAATTTGCAATTTATTGCTCATTAATTTGCAACTTTTTTAAATTAATCTGCAACCTTTTCATGTAAATTTGTACCTTTTTTCATTAATTTGTGACTTTTTCCTCTGGTTCATTTACGACTTTTTCATGTAAGTGTGAAACTTTTCATGTAAATTTGCACCTTTGTCTCCTTAATTTGCATATTTATTAATATTTTTACTGTAGTCATGTGACCCAAGAAACCATTTTAGAAAGTTAAAACCCACAAACACACCATATTTGAGAGAATGGGACCCTCAAGAAAAACTATTTTCTTTCCTCTTGACTTTCTGATGTTTTTCTTCCATAAATTCTGGACATTTTACTTGCAGATTTGTGACTGTAGATGTATGGGGAGATACGCCTGTGAATTTACAGAAACACTAAGTGTGGCTTTAAACTGAATGAAATGAGGAGTACGATGAAGGTCAGATGTGAGCAGTGCCAGTGGTGGTGATGATGATGATGGAGGTCTTGCTTTGTTTTGTTGCTCAGATGGAAACTGGGCGTCTTAAGACAGGAAATCACAGAGCTGCAGACAGGAAACGGTGGAGCTGCCCGGCCCACACGCGCTCACTGGCAGCTCTCATGAAGGGACTCTGATAACCGACACATGAAGCAGGTTTGACATTTTTTCACAAGGGGGATGGGGGTTATTGTGGGGGGGGGGGGGTATTCACCAATTTAGCATAAGGTACAGGCATACGAATGTAAATTAGTTATAAATTTGAAAGAATAAAAGTGCAAATATGTGACAGAAGATGCTAATTTAACAAGTGAAAAAAGTCCTAAATTTACCACAAGTCCCAAATTTATCATTTTTATTATTATTATTTTACGAATTTATAGGATGGGAAAAGGGGAGTCACAAGTTTACGAAACTGGGGGAAAAGTTGCAAATTTACAAGGTGGGAAAAAGTACCTTATCGTGGTGGGGGGTTTGCATGCCCTAGTGATCCCAGGAGCTATGTTGTCCGGGGCAGTTTGTCTCTGGTAGTGTCTCCCAAGACAAACTGGTCCAGGGTGAAGAGCCAGACTAAGAGCGATACAACAGACTCTCATGATGAATAAACAATCAAGGATTCAGTGTACCCTTCCCGATATGGGGTTACCGGAGCCCCGACTTGGAGCCAGGCCCAGGGGAGCATCTGATGGCCGGGTTTCTGCCCAAGGGACCCAGCCGGGCTCAGCCCAAAGGAGTTGCATCGGTCCGCCCTCCAGTGAGCTCACCACCTGCAGGAGGGACCATGAGGGTCTGGTGCTATGTGGATCAGGTGGCGGTCAAGGGCAGAGACCTTGGCAATCTGATCTCCGGCTTTCTAATCTGGCTTTTGGGATGTGGAACATCACCTCTCTGGTTGGGAAGGAGCCTGAGCTGGTGCATGAAGTTGAGAGATACCGGCTAGATATGGTTGGGCTCACTTCAACACACAGCTCCGCTTCTAAAGTCAGTCTCCTGGAGAGAGACTGGAGCTTGGCCTACTCTGGAGTTGCCCCGGGTGAGAGGTGGCGAGCAGGGGTGGGTATTCTTGTATTCCCTTGCCTTGCTGCCTCTACACTGAAGTTTTCCCCGATGGACAAAAGGGTAGACTCTCTGGGTCTCGGGGTTGGGAAACGAGTCCTAACCATCATTTGTGCCTATGCAACAAATAATGGTTCAGTGTACCCACCCTTTTTGGAGTCTCTGACTGCTTATCTTGGAAACTCCATTGTCCTACTGGGGGACTTCATTGTGCACGTAGGCAACAACAGTGAAACCTGGAGGGGTGTGACTGAGACGAACGGCCTGCCCGATCTGAACCCGACTGGTGTTCAGTTACTGGACTTCTGTGCCAACCACAGTTTGTCCATAACGAACACCATGTTCAAGCATAAGGGTGTCCATATGTGCACCGGACACCAGGATGTTCTCCACCTCCATTGTTAAAGCAGCTGCCCAGAGCTGTGGCCACAAGGTCGTTGATGCATCTTGTGGTGGCAACCTCCGAACCAACTGGTGGACACCACTGGTGAGGGGAGCCAACAAGCGGAAGAAGGAGTCTTATCGAGCTTGGTTGGCTTGTGGGACTCCTGAAGCAGTACCAACACCCACCCGGAACTGGATTCTGGACTTCCTCACAGACAGACCACATGTGGTGAGGAAGGAAAGGAGGGTTTCTGCTGAGCTTACAGTGAGCACAGGAACCCCGCAAGGCTGCTGCCTCAGCCCCAAACTCTTCTCTCCCTATACACACGACTGCACCTCTACCCATGACAATAATATCATCATCAAGTATGCCGATGACGCGACCATCCTTGGCCTCATCAGGAAAGGGGACGAGTCATCATACAGGGACCTGGTTCAAAAGGTCACCGTCTATGGAGAGGACAACAACCTTGTCCTCAACATAAGCAAAACAAAAGAACTCATTGTGGATTTCAGGAGAAGAGGCCCACCTTTGCAGTCGCTCACCATCAAGGGGACTGAGGTGGAGCGGACCGACAGCCACAAGTTCCTTGGTCTTCAATTCACAGAGAGCCTCATCTGGGCTAAAAACACTGCAACTACAGTGAAAAGAGCTCAGCAGAGGCTGTACTTCATCAGGCAGCTGAAGAAGGTCAGACTTAAATGTTGGCTCCTCACCCAGGCCTACAGAGGACTCGTTGAAAGCATCCTCACCAGTGGTATCACAGTATGATATGGCAATACCACCCTGGCAGAGAGCAAAAAGCTACAGCGGGTCATCAAATCTGCAGAGAGGCTCATCAGCTCCATCCTCCTTTCCATGGATATCATGTACACACAGCGCTGTAGGAGAAGGGTACAGAGCATCCTCAGGGACAAACATCACCCAGCCCACGCTCTGTTTCTGTGGGTGGACTCAGGTCCCAACCTCAGGCACCGCTGACCTGAGAGCATCAGCACTCACAAGGCCCGCTTCTACAACAGCTTTTTTCCAGCCGCTGTCAGGCTAGTGGCACAGGACATTAAAGACAGTAAACATCCATAATTCATTCATATGCTGGATAATTACCCCTTCACTGACCCTCTCTCACATACACACAACAGTCCACCCGTCCCTCACAAACATACACATCCAATACAGTCCTCCTGTCCTTCCTCACACATACACATAACTTTCCATCCATTCCATAATACTGTGTGCAACAGCAAAACTACCTCTACACCACCTACCGCATGTGCAATAAATTAAAAATCTCAGGACATTCCTATCTCTTAGTATTGCTGTTATATAGCTTTTTAACTACAGTATAAAGTATATGTATATTCTTACATGATTGCACCGTTTATCTAGTCAGTGTTTTTTCTGACTTTGTTCCTTTTACCTTTTTATTATTATTACTGTTATAACTGACTCAGAGAGACACGCACAAGAATTCCAATGTACCTGTTTTTTACTTGTACAAATGGCAATAAACTTTAACTTTGAACTTTGAAACATCGTACTAGACTGACTGAAAAACTCAGTGGGACTTTCTGGTACAGCACTTAGCTGGTTTGAGTCCTATTTAAAAAACAGGGACTATCTTCTGTCTATAGGTAACTACAAATCCGAGTGAACAAAAGAAACCTGTGGAGTTCCTCAAGGTTCCATTTTGGGACCTTTGCTTTTCAATATCTATATGTTCCCACTAGCTCAAATCATAAAAAAAAACAACAAAATACATTACCATAATTATGCAGATGATACACAAATCTACATAACCATCTCACCAGGAGATGGTCCAATTAAAACCCTGATCAAATGCATTGGTCAAATTAAAGAGTGGATGTGCCAGAACTTTCTTCAGTTAAAGTTTTTCTTCTTGCCTTGAGAGAGAGCAGTCGCATTTTTCTTCCCTCCTCCCCTGCCTTCCTGACCTATTCCCAGCTTTTGCAATGTTGCGTTTTTGTCTGTGTTTAGTCGCTCTTCTTCTGCTGAATCTTAATCTAAACGGAAATTATGGATTTGGAAGTGGCTTAAATGTGCTATTGTCACTATTTTTCAACAAGAATTGGGCCAAGGGGGAGCCCAAGAATTGGAACCTACGAGAGACTCATGAACATTGGAATCCATGCGTCTATGGAAATATTATTGGCTATGATCTCAGGACTTCTATTTTTGGCTGTGGAGTTCCCTGATGCATCAGAAATTGAAGGAAGGTGAGAGAGCGGATCAAGCGGACCCAGCCAGCTCCTTCATCAAATTCGACCAGTTGGGGAGGGCACGAGTAGCGGCAAACGGTGAACTGAATGATAGTGTTTCAGTGAAGGATTACATCTGAAGCCCTGTGCTCTCTATGGAAAAACAGTTTAAGCCTGCATATATAATGGAAGCACAGAATTACACGGGTGAGGACAAAATTCTACTCTCTGAGTGCACTGTGCTGATTTGATTTGATTTGACCTTGTTTGCCCCGTGTTTACATTCCTCCTGACTGAGATTAGCGGAAGAACCGGCTCTTATGTCTACCCATACAATCAACAATCAGTTGTTGTCATCAGCGGATTGGACTCTCAAGGACAATGCCCATGTGCCTTCTGCAAGCAAGAGAAAAAGAGAGATAGACTCTGAACTCTGGACTTGTTTATAAGTCACATGATTATAACATCTATCCACTGCCAGGAGGCGCCCTCTGCTGCTCACTAACAACTGTTACATTTACACTACACAATGACAGGCAAATATACACACACTGCTCTCCCTCCCTCTGCTGTGTGATTGTATCTATTGTCTGCTAATGTGCATAGAGGGTTTTTTTCTGTGTAATCAAAATTTGGCTCATTGAGCTTATATGAGCTTATACGAGCGTTATTCTGATAACTATGTTTTTTCTCTCTGCCTATTGTGTTTCCCCCCCCCCCTTCCCCTCTTTACCCTCACTGCATGACAGGCGCCTTCATGGCTGCCGCGTCATTGGATGCGCCTAACGTGCGCGCCCAATGTCAAGTCAAATTCCTTGTGTGTTTACTTGTAAATATACTTGGCAATAAAGCTGATTCTGATTCTGATTCTGATTCTGAAGACAAAACTGAAATAATAGTTTTTGGAGCCAAAGAAGAAAGACTCAAAGTTAGTACTCAGCTGCAATCAATGATGCTAAAAACCAACAGCCAAGCGAGAAATCTGGGTGTGGTTCTGGACTCAGACCTGAATTTTAACCGCCACATTAAGACAGTAGTGAAGTCATCCTATTATCACTTAAAGAACATAGTGAAGATTAAAGGTCTGATGTCTCAGCAGGATCTAGAAAAACTTGTCCATGCATTTATCTTCAGTAAACTGGACTACTGTAATGCAGTCCTCACAGGTCTCCCCAAAAAGTCCATCAGACAGCTGCAGTTGGTTCAAAACGCTGCAGCTCGAGTCCTCACTAAGACCAAGAAAGTGGATCATATAAATAAAAGCTACAGTACACTGAAGGCTACTGAAAGGCTGCGGCAAATAGGAGAGTTTTTAACCTCGATTTAAAGCAGCTGAGAGTTTCAGTAGCCCTGATGCTTTCTGGGAGTTTTTTCCACATGTGAGGGGCATAAAAACTAAATGCTGCCTTACCATGTTTGGTTCTAACTCTGGGCACAGATAGTTGGCCTGACCCTGATGATCTGAGGGCCCTGGGTAGTTCATAATGGACCAGCAGATCGGAAATGTATTTTGGCCCTAAAAAATTCAGAGCTTTATAAACCAACAGCAGTATTTTGAAATTTATTCTTTGACAGACAGGAAGCCAATGTAAAGATTTGAGAACTGGAGTTCTGTCATATTCTATTGTAGCTTGTTTTTGTTTTTCTTTAATTTACTTTCTAGTTTGCTTTTAAAAAATCTTGTTTTGGTAAAATATATGTTTAAACTTTAAGAGAGGGTTTGAGGCCCCCCTCATAAAAGAAAAGGAGTGAGTTAGAGACCCCCTGATAAAAGGAGTTTGAGGCTCTTTAAAGGGATTGACATCATCATTGACTGTGTGTCAGGTCAGGCATTGGTTTGCTTGCTACCGGATAACCATGAAAACCGGTACTACCTGTCTCATGGGTTGGGCTGTCGGCGACTCAACCGGCAACCCCACCCTTCTGAGGGCATGGAGGGTGAAACTGGGCATCCTGGCAGAACTAAAAACAAAATCCGTCACAGGTCTGTGGTGGACCACTCCCAGTTACACGGGGTGAGACTTGACATCCTAGCAGATAAGCACATCTGTCGCAAGGTCTGTGGTGGACTTGTGCCAGTCAGTGCGTCGTGACATGCACTACACAAAGAGCAGGGATAAACAAACCTATCATCTGGTCAGTCACTGCAACAGACACTGGAGTCAGTTTGTCCTGGCCTGTCCTTGCCACTGATAACACCTGTATCTGCCAAGAATGTGCCGCTAGTCCAGCAAAAGCTAGCGGTACTCAAATACTTTGCAAGCAGTTTCATGAAATAGTCAATCAGAGAGCAACTTGTGCTGGCTCGGACGTCGCCCGGATTGGCGAATTCAGGAGTTCCTGGCAGCGGAGGGTGGGGGACGGACCTGTGTGGAGGAGTCTGATCAGGCCTAGATGGAACAGTCATTGTCGCCCCCGACAGACTGCTATGATAAAGGGATTGACAAAACCTAAGGCTATTTGAATTAGTCAAAACATTGTCCATTTTTTTCACATATAAAAAATAAAAGGAAAGGGAAGGAGGTTTGAGGCCTACTAATGTGTAGATTCCTTTTGCACCTTGCTGTAATGCTTTAATGTTTTTATGTAAAGCACTTTGAATTGTCTTGTACACAAAATGTGCTATACAAATAAACATGCCTTGCCTTGGTTCTAAGTGACTGAATCTCCACAGCTCTGATGATGATCCACTCTAAACCCACACCAACCTCTGCTCTCATTGCCGTATTAAACCAGAGCTCTGAGAGTCATGGGTACAAAGTGAAAGAATGCCGCACTGGTTTGTTTCACCCAAGAAACCAAAAGAGAGGGTTCAAAATGTTGAAAATCCTTCATTTATTTATATTAAAGTAAACATAAAAGTTCCATAAAGGTGTGGGTTGTAAGAGGACGACACCAGCAGCCTCCAAGTTTGCCTGCTTCCCCCTTGTCGGCTGGTCCCTGTACCACCACTGATCTAATTCAGACCAATATCCATCAAACCCAGCCTCAGTAAAAACACCCCCAGGTCGTTCTCTGCCCTCAACTCATCTGCTCAGGCACTCTGAGAAGAAGAAGTGAAGCAGCTTTTTTTTTTTTTTTTTAATCAGTCTCTGTCTCTGAAATCACAGAACTTGCCAAACCAGACGGTTCACCGGAGGACGGCAGGTGAGGCTTCGTTTTACACGCCTGTCACTTCCTCATAACTTCTGCTGGGATACTTCCTGGAAGGAATGCAGGTATTAATAACCCTTCTGAGAGACTTCCCCATTTAAAGTCATAAAGACGAATAATAAACCATTTGTGTCTGGAAAATGTCAGCTCAGTTTCTGTGAAGAGCTTTCCACTTGTGTTTATTCTTCCTGTCAGACTTGCTTCAAAACTGTAAAATACCAAGCGACGGTGGGGTGAGTATTAAAGCTAATAACAGAATAACGGGAGCGCGAGCTGCTCACACACGTTCAGGCTGATTTTTTTATGGTTTTAATAAAAGACTTTTTGATGTTAAAGGTTTAATCACCAACCAGCCCCGCCCAGAGGAAAAAGTTGCTGCTGCTGCTGTTACATGTCACACAATTTCAGTGGTCATTAACCGTCCCTCAAACCCTGAAACCCTGGTTTCTGGTTGTTCTTGCAAAAGAGGCCCCATAGGTGTGTGTGTGTGTGTGTGTGTGTGTGTGTGTGTGTGTGACCAATTTTTTTCTCATAAATTTGCATCTTTTTACTCATAAATTTGCACTTTTTTCCTTTTAAATCTGCAACTTATTTTCTCATCAATTTGCAGATTTTCTTCTCATAAATTTGCATTTTTTTTCTATTAAATCTACAATTTTTTCCTCATAAATTTCTATTTCTTGTTGTAAATTTGCTACTCCTCACACGCTTTCAACTTTTTCTTGTGAATCTGAAACTTTTTTCCCACAAATTTGGAAATGTTTTTCTGGAAAATTTGCCATTTTTTTCTTGTAAATTTGCAACTGTTTTATCATGAATTTGCTGTTGTTGTTTTTTTCTTTTCCTCATAAAATTGCTTTTTTCTAATAGATTTGCAACTTTTTTCCTCATTTTTTTTTGTAAATTTGCAACTTTTTTCTCTTTTAAAATTGATAATTTTTTCCAGCTACATTTTCAGTTTGTCTGTGTCTTATTTGCTAATTTCCATCTCACTCATTTTTAACTTTTTTCTAATGAACTTGCAACTGTTTTCCTTGTAAATATGACACCTTTTTCTTGTAAATTTGCAACTTTATTCCTCATATTTTTTCTCTATAAATCTTCCACTTTCATATTAATGATACATTAATTCTATGCAATTTATTTTTAATGTAGAAAATATCATATCATAAAACTTTAATATCATGTTACATAAGACTGAAAGACCAATGCTAAATGAAAAAAAAATATATTGCAAATTTGGAACATTTTTCATAAATGTGCAGTTTTTTTCATTTAAAATCTGCAACTTTTTTCTTCATAAATTTGTTACATTTTTCTAATAAATTTCAGCTTTTTCATTGAAAGCTGTAATTTCTTTTCTTTCAAATCTGCAATTAAAAAAAATCTGCATTTTTTAAATAAATTTGCAACTTTTTCCAATAAATTTGCAAATGTTGTCTTTTAAAGCTGCAACTTTTTCTTCAGTCACATTTGTTTTTATAAATTTCAATTTTTTCCATTTAAATCTGCATTTTTTTCTTTCAAATCTGCCATTTAAAAAAAACAAAACAAAAACAAACAACCTAAACAGTATTTTCTCACAAATTTGCAACTTTTATCTTTTAAATCTGCAACTATTTTCTCTTATATTTGCAACTTTTCTCATAAATTAGCTGGAGAAAGTAAGTCGAGCTCCTTTTTAATGTTTCAGCTGGGAGGGGAGGGAGCCGGTCCCTGGAGAAGAGCCCCAGCACTGCCGGGCCCTCGGGACCCAGAACCCAGAACCGCCCCTGGGCTGCAGCAACATGTTTCTCTTTTTGTTTTGTCATCAACCAGCCTGTTGGATCTGTGACGTCACAGTGAGTTAGCTGATGGGGTCTTCCCAGAAAAAATTACAATGAAAAACAAAACAGTAATGAAGAAGCCACACGCGCGCGCCCGCGCGCGCGCTCAGATGTGCTCCGTCGCAGTGACTGACAGCATCTCACCGGTGAACCTGGGGCATGTCACGCGTCGTGGCGCGTGCGCATCGTGTGCGTGTACTCACGGTGTTCCGGAGGTCCTGCAGCGCTACGCTCATCCTGGAGCTCCGTCCCCGCAAACAGAGCGCTACCGACGGCCGCTCCGCCGGCCCATCCTCCCGGCTGTCCGTCCGTCCGTGTGTGCTGCGCTCCGCTCCGGCTGGCCGCCCGTCTCCCTCTGTCTGTCCGCCTGTCCGTCTGCCCTTCTTCTTTGTGTGAGTGGGCAGCAGCAGCAGGAGGAGCAGCAGGAGCAGAACGGAGGTTTTTCTCTTTTCTCCCCCCCCCTCCTCCCTCTCTCTCTGTGTCTCCTCAGTCTCCGCCCAGCATCCAACCAGCCTCTTCTCCTCCTCTCACAAACAAACACACCCCGAAACACACAGATACTGACGTCATCGACAGGCCCTACGTCACCTCATCCATCTATCTAGCTATCTATCTCAGTGTTTCATTTTAATTAACCCCGCCAGGAGCCTCGTTAACCTCCCGAAGGACCCCCGGAGCAAAAATCTGTTGCTACGCCCCTGTCATCCTTCCCCTCCACCAAATTTTTATTATAGGGCAAAATGTTTTTATACACAAAATACAAATGTGAAACTCTACAAGAAAAAAGTCAAACATACAGTATGTGACACATTCTGGAGTGTCCGTTTAACGTTTTTAAAGTGGTCATTTACTGCACTTGTCCCACATGTTCACACCTCACACAGGTCTGAATGACATGTCTGTGACATATAGGCTATTCTGGTCATATTTTCTTTAATTATTTAGTTATTGCAGCATCACTGGGTATTGTGGCGGTTTGGGAAAAACCCCACAAACAGACTAAGGACAGACAGCTCGCTACTCCTGGTTTTTTCCGCTACACTACTGTGATAATGTTACCTTTCATGCATGTGTTCATGCGTCCTGTCCTTACTGTGACCTAGAGACTCAGATCAATATGTAGATGTGCCTTTTGACCTCTTTGTTCTGCAGCTGGAGCAGAGTCTAGCAAATCTGCCTATTGTGATGTATGTCTCACAAATGCAAATATCTCATGCCTGTTCTGCAGTCCCTTTGATCAGACCAACTGCTGTGAATCTGCTTTGATGTGTTGTTTGGAGTTGGGTATAAATACTGCACAGGTTCTGTAACACATTCTCTCAATCTCACTTCAACTGCTGCTGCAGACACGGGCTCTGTGTCTTCTTCTCTGAGAGCCAGAGGATCCCGCTCCAGCCTGCACACACTTGGGCTGGAGAGGGGATCCCGTGACGGCGGTATGATTAATAAAACTCTACTTAAAACCCCTCATCGCTGCCTTATTTTATCATGCCGCCGCAAGTATCATCTTTTGCAGCCTTCCTCAGAATGGCTCTTTTCAGTGCATGTCTCTTTAAATCACCAAGCCCACATTTAGCTACCCCCCCCCCCCTATAGTCGGGGCTGTTGGGGCACAACTGGGGTTGTTTGGTTCAAAGTCTTCCAAAAGCACCAAATTTGGTCCTGATATTGCTGATGCCATATTTTTTGCGGGCACAAAAAATCCGACTTCTGGGGTCGCCATATTTGGAAAATCCAATATGGCCACTAGTCGCGTCAACATCAAGTTATGCTTAAAAAACCAAAAGGGGTATAATAATGTGTAATACCACGTCTTATTGGTTTTTGAGGTCGAGGAATTCAATTCTGGTGTCATTTTAAGGATCTGAAGTCACAGTCACCTAAAAATATAAGACCATGTATTTATATGAGGCTGTGTGCAGTTGGTCACACTAAACTGAACAGAAAAGTTAGCTGGTAATATTGTTCTAGTATTATGCTGCAATAGACTAACCATGTGACAGTGTCACAGTCTGCAATCTTGTCCTGCTTTAGGAATCTTGCAACATGTAGCATCCAGACCTCATTCTTGGCTTTTGCACCATCCACTTTAAAGGATGGTCTGAGTTCACCATCAGCCAAGATAGGTACATAGACATCTGTTTCATTTTATTCAACAGGAGCCTGAATCACATAAGAGTCTAGCAGTTTGGGAACAGACGTGTCTGTGGGATCTAGCTTGATAGGGGTGCGCTGAACCCCATGGTTCTCATGGGATAAATGTTTGGTCACACCCAGGCCATATCCATGGAATTCCTCCAATGAGAAATTTCCCTGAGCTTTACTGTCTATGTTGCCCACATCGTGTGTAGCGAAAACCTTAAAACAGCTGTTAATGGGTTTCACTACCCCATGCCAAGAGCACACTGCACGTGCAATGCTTTGTTTCACTTCCATTATACAACTGTAGGATGCAGACAGACCCAGTTCATGGTCAGTCTCAATCTGTTGTCTGTTCCTTTCAGTTCCATGTAGCTTGAGACCAAGATACAAGAGAAACAGTGTTTCATGCTTTTTGCTGTGTCACACTCCTGTAGTTTTCACTGGATGATGTCTACCCTTAATGAAGTTGTAGATGAGAAGTTGGGAAATGTTGCATGCAGCCTTCTTCCGAGCATCTACATTGGCATCACCTCCAGTGTTTTCATGCCAATGAAGAACTGATGGACCCAAAATGACTACATTAAACAAAGTTCTCATCTCTTTGTTGACAGGGGCTGTGAGACAATTTGGTGGCAATGTGCCTTCAAAGGGTTCTTGACTCTAGACAAAATTTATGCATCATGACTGCAGCCCACATGAATACAACAGCTTCCTCTTGACCAGGTTGAGATTTATATGTCCTGACAAGCTCATCAGCAACCTTGGTTTTGTGTGATCAGGAAATGTCTTTTCTGCCTTTATTGCCCTTAGTAACTTCAAACCATTCAGGCAGGAGTTTCAGAAGATGATCCTGAACCAAGTAGAGTGTGGCTCTTTTGTGTCATGGCAAGGATGACCCTGAGCCCTCATTAGATTTTGGTACATCTCACAAAGGTCTGAGAGGTTGAAGACAGTGGTTTCAGAATCTTCGATCAGTGCAACAATTTGAGCACAGGTAATGGGATCAAAAGGTTCATGTGCAGGGCCCAAAGAATTGTGTTGCTCAGCAGCACAAGCAGAGTCATGCAGGCGTACATAACACTGATGGTGGTAATAAACATCAGCAGCATGCAAATTGGAAGCTACAGTCACTAGTCTACCAGGTAAAATGGAAAGTTCTTGGTTGTCTTTGCCCATCTTTTAAGGTTTGAGTCAGTTATAACCTTGTGAAGGTTGGTCTGATCATATTGCAGACAAATCATACAACTGTTGACACACAGGAGACTTAAACTCTCCAGAGGACCTGAGCTTTTTTGGACTGTTCTGAGAGATGTCATCCTTTTTCAGCCTTTCTCTGGCTCACACGTGAGCTACTACGATAGCTTCTGCATCTCCTGTGATACTTGGCCTTGTGTAGTGTAAGAGTTTACCTGATCCATCATCCAATTGGGCGATAGTTACATTGATGCAAGCAGGAAGATTTTTGTCATCAATAGTGTGGAAGTCCCTCAGACCTCTCTCAAGAGTCCTTCTTCCTTTGGTGTTTGCAAGGCCTCTTCAGATTTGTCTATTTCAATTCAATTCAACTTTTTTTATATAGCGCCATTTCACAACAACAGTCATCTCATAGCACTTTCAACTGTAGGGGAAACCCCCACAATTGCAGAAAGACCCCAGCAATAAAGCGATCCCCTGTGAGCAGCACTTGGTGACAGTGGAGAGGAAAAACTCCCTTTCAACAGGAAGAAACCTCCAGCAGAACTAGGCTCAGGGAGGGGCAGTCATCTGCTGTGACTGGCTGGGGGGGGGGGGGGGTAGAGAAGAAGAAGAAAAGAACAGACATGGAGAGAGCAAACAGCACGATGGGGACTCAATCTATGGGAGAGAACAAACAGATGTTAATGACCAGCAAAAATATTTCATTGAGAGTGAAGAAAGAAGTGAAACCCAGTGCATTATTGGAGGTCCTCTGGCTGTCTAAACCCATTAGCAGCATAACTAAGGGAGGGTTCAGGGGCACATGATCCCTCCCTAATTATAGGCTATATCAAAAAGGAAGGTTTTAACCCTATTCTTAAAAACAGAGACAAAGTCCGACTCCTGAATCCAAATTGGCAGCTGGTTCCAAAGACAAAGACAAAGACAACAAAGTTCCCAGTTTATACCTTTGGCACAAGATATTTTGACATCCAACTAACCTTGTTTTGAAGTCCCCCTTTTCTTGATTTCAATACTTATTTTCAATCAGATTACTTTGCACTTGTCATGCAATATCTGAAATATAGAATGTGAAATTAGGCTAGCTCAGGTTTAATGACATTTTAAATTGTTAGTAACAATTACGATGATTATTTAAGACAAGATTATTGGGTCACTTTATTGGTGAAAGTGTAATCAAAAAAAGTTTAACTTTGCCTTTCTGAATGACTTTCTTACTGATCTTAGCCTTAAATTCATAAAATAGCTCCCGGATCGAATTCCTTAACCTCAAAAACCTAAAAAATGTTGTATTACACATTATTCTACTCCTTTTGGTTGTTTAAGTTTAGCCTGACGCTGATGCGACTGGTGGCAATATTGAATTTTCCAAATACTAGTGCATGTCCGTAGAAAGCAAGTATTCCTATCTGAAACAGGTAGCCCAATCAGGCTTTACAGACCCAAATGTAGGCCGTGTTTGAAAGTGGAACACAAAGAGGTGTAGCCTATATGTAGGCAATCACACGTTTGAAAAAATGAAAGGGACTGAACTGAGATTTATTTGATTGTGTGAATATTAATTACAGAATAATTGAAAATGAATGGGACATCCAATATTAGCCACTGTTTAAGAACCGCTTGTTTAGTTTTTTGTCAGATCACTTATTTGTGTGATCTTTTATGAGTTATATTCATAATAGTGTATCTAGCACTTTGGGGAATGGGAGTTGTTCAGTCACCATTATAATTTAGTTTATATGTGTGGTTTATAGTCTGTCATCAATAAACTCATGCAGTACTATAACGGGACACGTTTACAAATATTGAGACCCATTGTAGTGCATCACTTTATATTTAAGCAATATTATAAGTGCAAACTGTCTCATGGGTCGGGCCGTCGGCGACTCAATCCTGGCAGAACTAAAAACAACATCTGCCACAGGTCTGTGGTGGACCACTCCCAGTTACACAGGGTGAGACTGGACATCCTGGCAGATAAACACATCTGTCGCAAGGTCCGTGGTGAACTGTGCCAGGTGGTGCATCGTGACATGCACTACACAAAGAGCAGAGATAAACGAACCTATCATCTGGTCAGTCACCGCAACAGATACTGGAGTCAGTTTGTCTTGGCTTGTCCTTGCCACTGATAATACCTTTATCTGCCAAGAATGTGCCACTAGTCCAGCAAAAGCTAGTGGTATTCAAATACTTTCATGAAATGGTCAGTCAGAAAGCAACTCATACCGGTTCAGACATTGCCCGGGCTAACAAGGTCCACGCTGATCTATTCACACTCCGACAGGCAGTGAAAAGTAAGCTAGGAGCAGGAAGACAAAAGAAGAGGAAACAGCAACCTTGTGTGTAGCAGAATGGAATGTACGCACTCTGTTGGACAGAACAACATCACAGCGCCCAGAAAGACAGACCGCGTTTGTGGCCCTGGAAATGAACAGGTACAATGTAGACAAAGCTGCACTTAGTGAAACAAGATTGCCTGGATATGACAGCTTGGAAGACCATGGGTACATCTTCTTTTGGAGTGTGAAATCAACTCAAGAAAGGAGAGAAGCAGGAGTGGGCTTTGCAGTTAGAAAGGAGATAGCAGCAATGCTTGATGAGGAACCGGTGCCAATCAACGACAGGATAATGACTGATACTCCCACTACAGCAGAAGATGTATGCCACACTCATCAGTGTATATGCCCCAACAATGACCAACACAGAGGAGGTGAAGGAAGAGTTCTACAGTGATTTACGTGAGACTATCAGGCATGTACCGACTGATGACAGGCTGATGCTCATTGGAGATTTTAATGCCAGAGTTGGTTTGGACACTGAGAAATGGAAAGGAGTGCTAGGCAGTCATGGAGTAGGCAGGTGCAATGCTAATGGAGAACTTCTACTTCCACTATGTTCAGAGTACAACCTTGTAATAACCAACACTCTATTTAAGCACAAGGACACACACAAGAAGACATAGATGCACCAGAGATCCAAGCACTGGCACTTATTAGACTACATCATAGGAAGGCAGAGAGACAAAAGGGATGTACTGGACACCAGAGCAATGAGAGGTGTGGACTGTGGTACTGATTGTGTTTTGTTGAGATCTAGATTAAGGATTTGCAGATGAAAACAGCACTGCAGGATGGGTGTGAAGTCACCACGGAAGCTAAACAATAGTGCACTGAAAGGCCAAAAGAAGCAGGAAGAACTTACACAGGAAATGGATGAAACCTCGAAAGACTGGGACAGCAACAACTCAGAGAATGACATAGAAGAGAAATGGGCAACACTGAAGGATATGGTGTATCAGACTGCGAGTGATGTATTTGGCCACCCTGAGAGGAAACACCAAGATTGGTTTGATGAGCATGATGAACATCTGAAGAAACTACTAGAAGCGAGGAATACAACTAGGCAGGAAAACCTACAGTGTAACACAAGGTCGAAGAAGAAGAAATACTCAAAGGCTCAGAGTGAGCTACAGAAGTACACCAGAGAGATGAAGTCCAACTGGTGGGATGAAAAAACGGAGCAACTTCAAACTGCAGCAGACAGGAAGGACATGAAAACATTCTTCACAGGTTTGAGAGAAATCTACGGCCCTAAACCAAGAGGATTGATCCAGCTAAAGGCTATGGATGGAGAAACGGTTTTGCAGGAGAAAGACAAGATCCTGGACAGATTTGCAGACCACTTTGACCAACTACTAAACAACCCTGGAGATCTCACTGAAGAGGCTAAAGAAGCTCTAGTGCAGCGACCAGCTGTATCAAGTGTTGATGAACCACCAAACCTTGGTGACCTAATGGCAGCTATCAGGACAACACAGGATGGAAAAGCTCCAGGAAGGGATGGAATTCCAGAAGAAATATGGAAATTTGGTGGTGTCCAGCTGACCAACTGCCTGCACAAGCTTGTCCAAGAGATATGGGATGCCCAGAAAGTACCTCAAGGCTGGAAGGATGCAAGTATTGTGCCTTTGTTCAAGAAAGGTGACAGGAAAGATTGTGGAAATTACCGAGGTATGTCACTGCTAACCACTGTTGGTAAGATTCTCTCACGTGTACTACTGAACAGACTCAATGAACACATCTGGCAGAATGTACTACTGGAAACCCAGTGGACCTTTAGAAGTGGAAGAAGCACAGTGGACATGATTTTCTGCTTGAAACAGGTTCAAGAAAAGTGTATCGAACAGAACATGCCGCTTTATGTAGTCTTCATAGACTTCAGTAAAGCCTTCGATACTGTTTCGCGACAAGAACTTTGGCAGGTACTCAAGAAATATGGCTGTACAGAGAAATTTGTCAGCCTGATCGAGGCACTCCATACAGGTATACAAGCAAACGTGGCAATGAGTGGTTCAGTAGCTAAAGACTTTTCAGTAAGCAACGGGGTGAAACAAGGGTGTGTGCTGGCACCTACACTCTTCTCGCTATAGCTGGCAGCCATGCTTAAGGTGGCCTTCAAAGACACTTCAGAAGGAGTATACATACATTCAAACAAGGAAAAAAGCAGACTTGTTCAATGTGGCACAGTTTAAAGCCAAGAGTAAGACATTGATAAAGGCAGTAAGAGAAATGCTCTTTGCCGACGACAGTGCTCTAGTTGCACACAGTGCGGAAGATATGCAATCTTTAGTGGAGAAACTTGCAAGAGAAGCTGGCCAATTCAGCCTCCAAATCAACATCAAGAAGACAAAGTGCCTTTATCAACCACCAAAGTTCCAGTTATCAACATCACTACCAGAAGAGATCAGCATTGGTACAGAGCCACTAGTCAAGTGCAAGACTTTCAAGTGTCTAGGGAGTACTGTTCCAGAGAATGCTAAGCTGGAAGATGAACTATCTCTCAGAATGGGAAGAGCGAGCGCTGTGCTTGGAAACTTGAGGGAGAGACTGTGGAACAATAGACATGTGTCTATCCGTGTGAAATGCAAAGTGTACAGAGTGACAGTACTGGCTACTCTATTGTACGGTGCTAAAACTTGGACTGTCTACAGAGTGCAGGTGAAGAAACTCCACGCGTACATGATGAGACACCTTTGAGCCATAATGAACATCTCATGGAAAGGCAAGATAACCAACATAGAAGTGTTGAAACGAGCTGGTCTACCATCAATGGAGGACATGCTAATACAGATGAACCTGAGATGGCTTGGACATGTTGAGAGGATGGACCACCAGCATCTCCCTCAGCAGTTACTCTACTCACAGTTATGCGAGGGCAAATGCAATCAGGGTAGACCAAGGCTCAGATTTAAAGACACTGTAAAAAGAAGCTTGAAGAAGTTGGATATAGACAGGAGTTCCTGGCAGCGGAAGGCTAAGGACAGAGCTGCGTGGAGGAATCTGATCAGACCTAAATGAAACAGTCATTGTCGCCCACGACAGATTGCTATGATGAGATGTGATGATAAGTGCAAAACACTGAACATTATTATTTTTTTTTTGTATTTGTATTTTGTATACTTTATTCATCCCCAGATGGAAATTCGGGGCATCCACTTGGATGGATGAGACAGCCACAGTACGGCGCCAATTCCTTCACCATTCACACCTAGGGCCACTTTATAGAGTCTCTAATTAACCTAACTTGCATGTTTTTATACACAGTAGAATGACCCGTGTAGCTGCAACTGTTGCATCAGTGCTACCCATTTGTCTGTAAATATTTAAATAAAAATGATTTATTTCATTATTTGGGCATTTTTGCATGTTGTTGTCATTTAGTCAAAGCATACATATGTGTTTGCATATGATATCCAGTTGATCTGGCCATTCAACTCCACAATGAAGCAGCAGACGGGACTGCCGTCTACCACTGACCGGGCAGGCTTGGCCTGCCTTCCCATGAACGGTTGTGGAGTGTCTGGTCAGACACTGGTGTTGGAGAAGCAGCAGCTGAACCGTCGGATCGCAGTCCTTCGCAGGGAGCTAAGCCCAGGCTGCCTGGTTAACGAGAGTGTCAGCTGCTGCTTTACCCGTGTGCCAGTGATGTTCTCTGCGGCACCACAGGTCCCTGCCAGTGCCCCCCCAGCACACCCCTGCACCTCGTGTTCTCCATGCCGAATTATCCATTAGACCTACACAATCACAGCAACTTTATAGTATAATTTTTTAAGCATTAAATCTTAAGTATTATCTTTTTCTAGTCAAATTTGTCACTTTTCGCCTCCTTGTTTTGCTCACGGAGAGCTGTGGTTACTGGTGCCATAATGCCACGTATTATCCAATCAGTATGGAGTCAATCTGAAACCCCATCCACACTTCTAGAAGCCTGGACATGAGACAGAGCGGTGGTTAAACTTTTATTGATAAGAATTACATATTTTGACTGAGCGATTCCATACTCGGGGATGCACACCCTCGTAACCTCAGCAAAGCACTTACAAAATTTTTGTTTGTGAAGCCTGTGGTGACTGACTGGTTGTGATGCTGCGTATTATCCAATCAGCATGGCTGTGATGCCGCCTATTATCCAATTAGCATGGAGTCAATCCAAAACCCCGCCCACACTTGCTGAAATCAGGGATTGAAGAGATAGAATGGTAACAGAGCGGTGGCTAAACTTTTATTGATAAAAATTACATATTTTGACTGAGCGACTCCATACTCGGGAATGCACACCCTCGTAACCTCAGCAAAACACGTAAAATCTGAGGTCAGTCTGACAAACGATTTGAGAGATATCTGAGGAACAGACAGACAGATGCACATGCACACACATACAGAGATATGCTGCATTTGTAGATAGGTGGACACCCCAGGAGCTGGATTTCTTAGTGCCCTCAAAAAATCAAAAAAGTTTTGTAAAAGGAATATCTCTTCCAAATTTGGTGCTTTTGGAAGAATCTGAACCAAAAATCCCTAACAGCCCCGACTATTACATAGCTATAGGCCTTTTTCACGCCCACATTACGTACTTCCGGTACAGCTTTTGTTGTGTTACTCCACTTCCGCTAAAATGGAGAAAGGAGGTAGTGTCCTTGAATTTACAAGTTCACTAAACAATTTACCAAAATTGTCATCCACAGATGTGGTCTGTTTAGTTTAACAGCATTCCCCGGTACCACACTCCACACAAGATCGAGGATATAAGTTTTTCTTTAAAATTTTATCTACAGCTATGAGGGTAAGTGGTTGATTTACAGTAATGCTATGTTAGTTTAGCACTAGCTAATATCTGATCATCCTAGCTCACCGTCTTGACTTTGACATTTGTTTTGATGTGACTGTATTTGACAGAATATACATTATGCCCTTTTAAAAAGTCACAGTCTTATGTATGATGATTGTACTTTTCTGTCAGTTTCTAATTGTGGTGATCCGCGCTGTGTGTGCCCTTTGCTCTAATTATCTTTCACAGCTGCGGGCACACCTGCGTCCCCTCATTAAGCACCTTATATAAGGAACGCTGCCCAGTAGGCAACATGGAGACGTCTACGCTCTCTCCCAGGAAGAACTCCCTAGAGTCTTCCTCCACAGCTCTACGAGTTTCTTCACTTCGCAACTGCTTCTCGACTCATGAGAGTTCTGTTTCCCCAATGCCACGTAAGCCTTTACAGAGTGTTTCTCTGCAACCATCTGTTCTTCCCTTTGTTCCCTGTGCACAGGTGGACCACCCTCCAGGCGGACCTTCCCTTCCTCCTGGCGGCGGACCGGACCTCGTCTGTGAACAACTGCTTCCCTCTTCTCACTATCGGTGAGCTGGAGTACACGGCACACATTCTTCACTCCAAGCTGCACTGTAATTATTCTGCACCTGCACCACGGCACCACAGCGGAACGCTGGATCGGTATTGGATCATCATCTCTTCGGAGCCAGATTAACTCTTTGCTGCCATAAGACTGTAAAACCTCTGCTAATATGCTAATATCATTACCTGTCAGCCTAAGTCTAACCTCTCCATTTCTGCTGTCATTCCAGGGTTGCCAGACCTGTCCTGCTGTGCATGCTCCTGCTCCCGCTACACTACACTCACACAACACCATACGCACACACACACCTTCACTCTCATTTAATAAAAGATCATTATTGTTGCTGAGCCTGTGTCTTCTTCTGGGTGTTTCTGAAATCATGTCACTAATGTTGTAAACAGGGAGGTTGTAGTCAGATGCAGGTGTCAGTGGTTGATGAGAAAGACAGAAGTCCCGCACTCATTACAGGTTTTTATGATACGATAAGGACCAAACATTATTTTTTTTTAACCCTTTCCACTTTTTGGTTTGAGATATTTCTATTAGTCATTTATCAGCTGAATTTATTACACACCCAACAATGTGTAAGAACTCATATTTGTTCATAGTTAAAATATTACAATATTGATTGCAGATGTATAGCTTTCAATACCATACTTATACTGAAGCAGCTGTGTTGAGTGTAAGGGGTTAAAATGTTACTGCTGTTGCAGATTTACTCCAATTCAAAAGGAAGTTGGACTCTGGTGTTTTGAAATGCCATTCATATATTCATGTTTGGTTAATTTTGTATTTATTTTTTTCATCCAAAATGGCTGGTTAATTTATTTTCACCATTTAAAAATTGTGAGTGACATTTGTGTATGTCTTTACCCTAGATTGTTTTGCAAAATGGCACAGATCCCATTCAGCTGAATGGAACATCATGCACCTGTGCTGCAGGCAAAGTCCTGTGCAACCACTGTGTTGCCTTGCTGTTTCAGAGTGCTCATTATGGTCATGAGCTGACCACTGGAGGTTTCCGTCCTGCTCAGTCTCATGGCTTTTTCACTATATTTATATATTTGTTGTATTTTGTGCTTATTGGTCTCTGTTATTCTCATACTGTTTTCTATTTTCCTGTGTGTCTTAGTTTTGTTACACTTTTATTTTGTATTAACTTGCATTTGTATCTCAGTCTGCATTTGTGGATATTTTATTCTTTATACTCCTACTGTTATGTTCTCCCTCTTGCTTGACAGCTGTCAGTGGAGTTTCTGAGTTTGTTCTCCATGTGGGCTTTGCCCTGTCAGCTGTCAGCTTCAGTTGCTCCCCTCTCATTGCCCCCAGATGGTCCAATTATGAATCACTGCCTCTCGCCCAAAGATGCTGGGATAGGCTCCAGCCCCCCCACGGCCCGAAAAGGATTAAGCGGAAGAAGATGGATGGATGGATGGATGGATGTTTCCTTCTGCCCACTCATGTGACCCACACCTGTCATTACATGTATGATTTGTTTCTGACCTTATTTAAGGGTGGTTATTTTCATTTTCCCTTGCCGCAGTCTTAGTTTCTCCTTTCCTCGTCTCCACCAGAATGTAGCCCTTGTTCTGGTGCGCTTAATCTGTAAGTTTGATTGCTTGTTTGAATTTTGTGTTAGAGCACTGTTTTGGACTTTGTGTTTCATTGTTTTTCAATAAATCTCACAAACTCACAGTTCAGTGCATGGGTCTTCCTCTCTGCCCCAAGGGGCAATTCATGACAGAATACTGCGGCTAGTAAAAGAACCAGCTGCTGTGAGTTGTGGGGGGTTTTTTTGTTTTTGTTTTTTTTGTTGTTGTTGTTTCACTCACCTGTTTCTCTGGAGCAAATCATGTCCCCAGTCCATACGGACTCTCTAGGTGGGCGCAGCTACCCGATGATCCTGGGGTGGGAGTGCTTCAAAGCCCTGATGGAGATGGATGGGCTAATCTCCGTAGCACGCATCGGTCCTACCCCGAAAGACGCATTGTGGTACCTGGGTCTCATGGAGGCAGCTGCTCGCTGGTGCCCCCAGCTTCAGGAGCATGCTGAGGGGGTGGAGAGGATTTCTCTGGTCGCGGCTCTGTAATGTGAGAACAGTGAGATGGTGAGGAATTCCTCGAGGAAATCTGGGCCCACGCCGAAGGTGGAGGTGTTCCCGGGCCTCTGTAGAATCGGCTCCTCACCAGTCTCCGGCACCCATTCCCGCTCCCACGCCACCTGCTCCAGAATGCCGCAATCCATGGAAATCCCGCCGGAGGAACGCCTCCACCTCTCAGGCAGCAGTTTTTCCTTGGCCGAGGCAGAAGACCCCCCTTTGTGTTTATCCTCTGCCAGCTTCCTCTCTCGCCGCAGCTGCTGTTTCCTGCTCCTCCTTGGCGATTCCTCCCACTGCTGAGAGGTCAGCCATTTCCTTCCAGGCTCCGCCCATCACCATGTCTGCAGGGACAGCTCCTCCACGTTCCACTGAGGGGCCCACAACCGCTGAAGCCACAAAGAGGGTGGATTCTACACCTGCTGCAGCAGAAAACATTATACCCCGGGAACACAAGCAAGTGTCTTTTCATTCTCTATTAGCAACATATAAATTATCTTGCCTGATTCCCGGTGGTGAGGCTTAGCCCCCACAATCCTGTGAGCTCTCACCACCTGCTGTAGCTAAAAACCTTTCACTTGCTCTCTCCGTGTCTCCTCCTCTGCCCCCTGAGTGTCTGCCGGCCCCAGGATTAAGCTGCCGGACGATGGAGGTGACCCTGCGGCCTTGGAGAACCTGGTCCCAGCCCCAGAGCCACAGTCTGGACGGAGGGAAAGTGCTGCGTCCAACCTGAAGCCTGGACCAACGGTAGAGAGGTCCCTGGCTTCAGCTATGCAGGAATCAGCGCCAGCAGAGATTTGACCTCCTGTATCCACGCTGGATGAGCCACCTGAGTGGGTCACCTCACTGGAGGGTCCCGGGACTGCACCAACCACCATGCCTACTGCAAAGGCCGCCACCACAGAGCCGGAGCTTGATCTCCAGAGGGCCCGGTCCAAGATGTTGTTGCCTGGATTGACGGAGTCCTGGACGGTGGTGGAGTTCGAGCTCATTCAAGTGCTCTCCTTTGTTATCATTGTTTCTTTTTTGGAGAGATCTTGTCGGGCTCTTGGTGGGGATAGCAAAGTGCAGCCATCAGCTGCACCTGAGCTCACCTCGCTGGTAGGGATGTAACAATATTGACGTTATCGCGATATCGCGGTAGTAAAAGTGTCTCGATACCATCGTGGTCGTGTTATGGTATTAAGAGGGCGGGTATCTGTCAAAAAACAACAAGAAATAAGCAGGCTCCCACACAACAAAGCATTGTAAACTACACAGACCATGATCCTTTGCGCTGCGTCGTCACAAGAACTGTTGTTGAGCCAATAGGAGTGCATGCTGCACGCTGTCCACACAACAAACATGGCGGCGGACAAAGTTCGGCTCACGTAAATACTGAAGAAAACACCCCCAAAGTTGAGATTGTGCAAGCCCCAGCAACTTTTAAATCAGATGTGTGGAGGCATTTTGTTTTTGCCGTGTCTAAAAACACTAAAGGAGAGAGGGTGGCGGACAGACAATGGCCTCATTAGCAAAGATAATGTCCTCATTAGCAAAGACCTACCTATGTATACCCGCTACCTCAGTGCCCAGTGAGAGAGTATTTTCTACAGCAGGGGATATTGTAAATGCCCAGAGGTCTCTTCTTCTCCCTTGCAATGTAGATCTTTTGATCTTTCTGAAGAGAAACTTGAACATAAGCTAAAGGATAGGTCAGTGTTTTCCAGTAGGCTTTTTGCCTGACTTAATTGTTTCAACAGGCTGTTTTTATTTGCCTAGCACATTTATGATTAATTTTACTTTACACATTGAACCCGGCTTAACTTGATCTTCGTTTGCTCTTAAAGGGAATTCCCTATTGTTGTTTACAGTTGTTCTAGTTGCTGCTTAGTATGATCCTTGCACATAAGAAGAATCAGTTATGTGACCAAATATTACCAAATGGTATATTGATGTTCCTGACTTGAACTTGCACTTTAAAAGCACTAAGTGATCAGCATTTTATGTTGTCATGATCCATAAATATAAAAATAAATGGCCTGGTGACTGGCAAAAACAGATTTAATGGAGGTTTTTGGTTATTATCATCACAAACACAATATTATGAGCCATTTTACAATACCGTGAGCCTCTCCACAATATCGCAACAAATATCGTACCGTGAGATCAATATCGAAATCGCATCGTACCGTGAAATTTTGATATCGTTACATCCCTACTCGCCGGGCTCCACTGCTGCCAGTGATCCTGACCCAGTTTCTCTACCTCTCTTGCCTGAGCTTTTCTCCAGGGTCACCGAGGATCATCAAGCTTCACTAGAGGTCTCAGTGGATCCGGCCTCGCCGCCTGAGATCTCCGTGGGTCAAGCTCCCCCTGCCGAGGTCATCGCGGGTGCTCTGTTCCAGCCCGGAACCTCCGTGGGTGCTGCTCCCCCTGCTGAGGTCGTCGCGGGTGCTCCGTCCCAGCCCGGGACCTCTGTAGGTGCTGCTCCTCCTCCAGCTGAAGTCGTCGCAGGCACTCCATCCCAGCCCGGGACCTCTGTGGGTGCTGCTCCTCCTCCAGATGTGGTCTTCACGGGTGCTCTGTCCCAGCCCGGGACCTCCGTGGGTGCAGCTTCTCCTCAGTCCTGGTCTCTGTGGGTGCTGTGTCCTAGTCGGGGACCGTCATGGGTGCTGCACCCCAGCCTGAAACCTACTTGGGTGCTGCGCTCTAGTGTGGGCCCGCTGTGGGTGTTACGCTCCAGCCCGAGGTCCACCGTGGGTGCAGCTCTGGCCCAGTCCCGGTCCACCGAGGGTGCAGCTCTAGCCCAGTCTGGGCCCACTGAGGGTGCAGCTATGTTCCAGTCTGGGACCACCTCGGGTACAGCTCCGTTCCAGCCCGGAGCCACCGCCGGTGCGGCTCTGCTCCATCCCGTAGCCTTCGCTGGTGTAGCTCCGCTCTAGCCCAAAGCTACTGTGGATGCTGTGATGTCCCAGTCCAGGACCACCGAGGGTGCTGCAGAACAGTCCGAAACCATCGTGGTCCCCTCTCCTCTACCAGACACCATCGTGGTTCCGCCTCCTCTTCCAGACGCTGTTGTGGTTCCCCCTCCTCTGCCCAAGGTCATCGTGGTTCCCTGTCCTCTGCCCGAGGCCGTCGTGGTTCCCTCTCCTCACCCTGACATTGTCGTGGTTTCCCCGACTCCTCTATCTTGCCTGCCATTAGTTCTTCCCATTGGGCAGAGGCATCCTGGACCACCTTTTCTGTTCAGGTGGCTAAAAAACTCTGGCAGACCACCTGACAGACTGTGCCACTGGGGTGGGTGGCCCACATTCTCTGGTAGGCCACCCAACTCTTTCCATCATGCCATCTGCTGGGCCTGGGACTTTGGCCGCCCACCTGAACTGTCCAGCTCTTCAGTCCAGGGGGCTTACATGGTTGGGGTTTTGCCTGTTGTGGGTCCTGAGGTTTTTTTTTGTTTTGTTCCCACCTAAGCTGTTCCACCCACCGCCCGCCCGGGGTGCGTTATTGTTGTGCTCCTATTGGATGGGGGGGGGGGGCTTTTTTCTTTTGATGTTACCCTGGGGTGTCTGATGTCCACCCCTTGAGAGGGGAGGCTCTGTCATGAGCTGAGCACTGGAGGTTTCCACCCTGTTCAGTCTCATGGCTTTTTCTCTATATTTATATGTTTGTTGTATTTTGTTCTTTTTGGCTCCTGTTATTCTTGTACTGTTTGCTATTTTTCTGTTTATGTCTTAGTTTTGTTATACTTTTATTTTGTATTAATTTGCATTTGTATCTTGGCCTGCATTTGTGGATATTTTATTCTTTATATTCCTACTGTTATGTTCTCCCTCTGGGTTGACAGCTGTCAGTGGCGTTTCTGGGTTTGTGCTCTGTGTGGGCGTTGCCCTGTCAGCTGTCAGCTTCAGTCGCTCCCCTCTCATTGCCCCCACTTGGTCCAATTATGAATCATTTGTGGGACACATATGTGGGTTTCATATGCTTCACATGTATATTACTGTATGCTTATTGTATGCTTCACGTCTCAGAGGAACAAAAGGACTGAACCTCCTAGGAGATAACAGGAGGATGTGAAATGTGGCCTTTTGTATGCAAAGAGATGACCTTGAGGGATTTCCTGACCACCAATGACTTTAGGTGGAGGTGAGAAGACCTGGAAGAAGATGCATTGTGACTTGGGATTAAAAGACAATGTGACTGTGTGCTTTGATGTCCTGGGGTATAAAAGGGACAGATGTTGGGGGATTCTTTCTCTTTCTGTTTTTGGATGATGTTGGAGAATGTGAATAAACCTGACTTGTGAAATAAACTCAGCCTCGTCCTTCCACATTCTCCACACATTGTTTCCTTCTGCCCGCTCATGTGACCCACACCTGTCATTATTCGTATAATTTGTTTCTGACCTTATTTAAGGGTGGCTATTTTCATTTTCCCTTGCCGCAGTCTGAGTTTCTCCTTTTCTCTTCTCCACCAGAATGTAGCCCTCGTTCTGGTGTGCTTAATCTGTAAGTTTGATTGCTTGTTTGAATTTTGTGTAAGAGCACTGTTTTGGACTTTTTTGTTTCGTTGTTTTTCAATAAATCTCACAAACTCACAGTTCAGCACGTGGGTCTTCCTCTCTGCCCAAAGGGGCGATTCATGACAATTATAGCATGATGCAGGTGAAGGCCCTTCCATCAGCTGCGGCCTGCACAAGCACTTTGCAAACATGGCATTGATCACGGACAAAGGTAATTTAATGCAATGTTTTGTGTTTTTTAAAAAAGAAGTGAGAGTAGGGACGTTAAATGTAGGGACTATGACTGGTAAAGGCAGAGAGTTGGCTGATATGATGGAGAGAAGAAAGGTAGATATACTGTGTGTTCAAGAAACCAGATGGAAGGGATGCAAGGCTTGGAGCACTGGAGGTAGATTTAAACTGTTCTACCATGGTGTAGATAGGAAGAGAAATGGCATAGGAGTAATCTTGAAGGAAGAGTATGTGAAGAGTGTCCAGGAGGTAAAGAGGGAGTCAGAGAGAATCATGAGTTTGAAGTTAGAAGTCAAAGGTGTGATGTTTAATGTTGTCAGTGCGTATGCCCCACAAGTTGGATGTCAGGTAGAAGAGAAAGAGGAATTCTGGTGTAAGTTGGATGAAGTGGTAGAGAGTGTTCCCAGGGGGAGAGAGTGGTTATTGGAGCAGACTTTAATGGACATGTAGGTGAAGGGAACAGAGGTGATGAGGAGGTTCTGGGTAGGTATGGTCTTAAGGACAGAAATGTGGAAGGACAGATGTTTGTGGATTTTGCTAAAAGGATGGAAATTGACTGGCGCCTAGCAGCTGCCCCGGCCTTGGATGCGCTCTGCAGAGCGTGCCCAAATGCCAAGTCATGTTTCGTTACCTTGTATTCATACATGTGTAATGACAATAAAGTTGAATCTCATCTCATCTCATCTCAAATTGCTGTGGTGAACACATACTTCAGGAAGAGAGAGGAACATAGGTGACTTACAAGAGTGAAGGAAGGTGCACACAGTTGGACTACATCTTATGCAGAAGGAGAAATTTGAAAGAGATAGGAGACTGCAAGGTGGTGGCAGAGGAGAATGTAGCTAGACAGCATCGAATGGTAGTCTGTAGAAGACTTTGCAAAGCAAGACGAGGAAAACAGTGAAGGCAGAGCCAAAGATTAAGTGGGGGAAGTTAGGTAAGGAAGAAGGTCGCACAGAGTTCAGGAAGGAGTTGATACAGGCTCTGGTTGGTAGAGAAGAATTACCAGATGACTGGAAAATTACAGCAAAAATATTGAGGGAAATGGTTAGAAAGACATGTGGTGCATCCAGTGGACAGAGGAAAGAAGACAAGGAGACTTGGTGGTGGAATCAGGAGATACGTTAAAGTATCCAAAGGAAGAGGTTAGCCAAGAAAAAGTGGGCTAGTCAGGGAGATGAAGAAAGTAGACAGGAGTATTTGGACTCTAGATGCATGGCAAAGAGAGAGGTGGCAAAGGCAAAGGATAAGGCATATAGTGAGTTGTATGAGAGGCTGGACACCAAGGAATGAGAAAAGGAGTTGTGTCAACTGACTAGACAGAGGGATCGAGCTGCAAAGGATGTACAGCAGGTTAGGCTGATTAAGGACAGACATGGTAATGTACTAACAAATGATGAGAGTGTGTTGACAAGGTGGAAACAGTACTTTAAAGAGCTGATGAATAAAGAAAATGAGAGAGAGGAGGATGGATGAAGTAAAGATGGTGAATAAGGAAGTCCCAAGGATATCGGCAAGTTCCTGTGGCAGTGCTTCTCCCTCAAACTATAGAGGTTCCAGATGCTCATCAACCACGGTCCATTCTTGTCCATCACATGGATCTGGAGTATCAGCTTTGGCAATGTGAGCACGTTTCCAAATTCCAACCTGATAATTAACTCTCCTTATATGCTGTTCAAGGCTCTTTCTATATGGGGCTATTGGACACATGTCAAAGTTTTTTGATGGATGGAAATGTTTGAAGAGTTTGTTTGCAAAAACCAATAAATGCCACTTCAAAGAAAATTTCCCTCTGTACAACAAACAACTGTTCACATTACCTACTTATAGAAGTTCAAATTGTTTTTTTCTAAAAATCCACTTTATAAGATAAGATAAGATAAGATAAGCCTTTATTAGTCCCACAACGGGGAAATTCCAGGATTGCAACAGCACAGGGATAGCAACACTCAGAGCAACAATCAGAAGGCAAGAAAAAACAAGCAAGCAAGAGCAGCTAATATACATATGTACATATTACTATAAAATATATATATACACACACACACACACACAGACACACAGTGCAGAGCATTGTAGCTGGATGGAATAAATATATGAATATATGAACACACAGTGCAGAGCATTGTAGCTAGATGGAATAAATATGTAAATATATAAACACCCACAGTATGGAGCATTGCAGCTAGGTGGAATAAATATGCAAGTATATAAACACACACAGTGCGGAGCAATGTAGCTAGATGGAATAATATGTAGATATATAAAAACACAGTGCGGAGCATTGTAGCTAGATGGAATAAATATGTAAATATATAAACACACACAGTGCAGAGCATTGTTGCTAGGTGGGATGAAACAGCATAACCGTCTATTTAGTTATCCTACATGGTATGATTATGTGCCCATACATATTCTCACCCTCCATAGCGACCGGTATGTTCCTAGTTGTATGCCGGAGAGGACCATTGTGTAAGTCTATTGCATCTTTTGCATTCAAAAAAAAAAAAAAAAAAAAAAAAAAAAAATCCACTGTTATATACACTACGAAGTTCATGTTTTTTTTTTTTCAAAAGCCAATAAATGTGGGAACCTCCATCCATCCATCCATCTTCTACCGCTTTTCCGGAGGTCAGGGTCGCGGAGGCAGCAGTTCAAGCAGAGAAGCCCAGACTTCCCTCTCCCCAGCCACCTGCTCCAGCTCTTCAGAGGGGATACCAAGGCGTTCCCAGACCAGCTGGGAGACATAGTCTCTCCACCGAGTCCTGGGTCTGTCCCGGGGTCTCCTCCCAGTGGGACATACCTGAAACACCTCAAGTGGGAGGCGTCCAGGAGGCATCCTAATCAGATGCCCATACCACCTCAACTGACTCCTTTCAATGTGGAGGAGCAGCGGTTCTACTCTGAGCCTCTCCCGGATGACTGAGCTCCTCACCCTATCTCTGAGGGTGAGTCCAGCAATCTTACGGAGAAATGTGGGAACCTGTTTTTACAAAACCAGGTAACTCCACACACGGCAAATCAGCACTTGGTATTTGGGTGACGTGACTCAATGGTGCAGTGAGGATCAGCCAACCATGTGTCTAAATGCTGAGACCAGCCAATAATGTGTCTATCTGCTTTCTGCAGAGACCCCTACTTGGGTCTGCTCATTTTTGTTTTTTTTTTACAATTTTGTTGCATTTTATGTAAAACATGGATAATTTTGATGAAGCAGATGAGCCAGTGATGCGTTCACCAGACAAACTAGCATGGTTTTCGGGACATGTCTGTTTTTGCAAAAGCATGTGTTGTGGACTTATCTGTTTTTGCGGCAAGAAGTACTCAAAAATTGCAAAAAAATAATAATAAGTTGATGTTCAATTTTTGGCTTTATTATGTCTTAGATACTTATATTTCAAGTGACCATGTCTTAGAAGCTGAATTGGAAATACTAACACAAAAAAACAACAGATGAAAAGTTGTCCTTCTTATTATTAAAACAATTGGACTTATCTGTTTTTGCAAACGAACTCTTTGTTTGTTATCCACACAAAGCTCATGTATACAAGAATACCTCAAATTGTTTACAGTCTTTGTATGTGGCTTTCCATAAATGGCACAGGTAAAGGAATCCAATTCATTGAATACGTCATTTGATACATCCCAAGTTTCTCCTAGCCTTGCTAATGATGGAATGTACTTTGGATATCTGAAGAGCATTTTGAGGGGCTTGATTTTTCCAACTCCTTTGAATGCACTGGTGGTGTCAGTGCCAGTAAAGGCATGAAGTGCCATCGGAGCTGTGGCCTCTTGCTGTGTAAATTTATCTCAAAGTTTGGTAACATTAATCAGCACCTGTGGCACAGGTGTAGTGTGGCCGACTATTGATTGGAGGGTCAGGGGTTCGATTCCCGCTCTGTCTGCAGTCTGCATGTTGAAGTGTCCTTGAGCAAGACACTGAACCCCCAGTTGCTCCTGGTGGGTCAGGCCAGTGCCGGTGCATGGCAGCTCCGCCGCCATCAGTGTGTGAATGGGTGGATAGCAGGGTCTGTAAAGCGCTTTGGCCGTCTAGAGATGTGAAAAACCACTATATAAGTGAACAACATTTAGCCATTTTTTTGTTTCCTGCTCCAGTGTCAAAGAGAATGGAAGTGTGTTGCATTTTATGAGTGTAGTTCGGTAAAACGAAAAACACATCTGAATCAGGACTGCTAATTCTGATTGTCTGATAATTGGTTGTATTCACAGTAGAGAATAATTCTTGTCTGTTTCTTCCTGGGAAGATGCTAGTGCTGGAATCTCAGTGCAAGTGGTGTTTTCTCCATTCTCCGATGTTAATAGGTATGCAGCACCTTCACCAATACTTGTTATACTGTATACCTCCCATGAAGCTTCTCAGCATATGAATCCTGACACCACAGCTGTGTAAGGAGATGCATGAACTGCTCCTTATTCTTGTCATTTGCCAAAAACTATTTCCAATTACTTGTTTTTTTTGCTATTTTCTCCTTTTATTATTAGTGTTTCACCCTGACCTCTCTATTTTGTTTCCGTTGCTTTTATTGAGCATGGGTCATATGAGTCAGTGCTAAATATCACATTGCTTGTCTTCGTCATTGTATCAAATATCTTTTGGCAAATTTGACTGAAGTTCTGTGGTACCTCTTTTAAGAGGTAGAACATTGCATTTCCATCATAGATCCAGGGCGTTTCATTTGGTGGAGGCTGATCTGCATCATCTGCATCATCTACAACTTTTGTGATGTGTTGAAAAGGCTTTGACTTGTCAGTTTTACCTAGGAAGCCATCAGCTGTACCAAGACTGTAAGGCAGGGGTGTCCAACCATGTGCCATGGAGAGCCAAGACCCTGCAGGTTTTACCTCCAACCAGTGTCTTCAACAGCAGATTTCTGTGAACTTCTTCCCACTGATTGCTGATAAGTGAAAACACCTGCTGAAGAGACTGGGTAGAAGAGAAAACCTGCAGGGTCTTGGCTCTCCATGGCACATGGTTGGACACCCCTGCTGTAAGGAATGGGTGTAAGTGGATACATCTATAATTCCTTCAAGTTAAGCTGTATTCCTTGCTCCTGACAATGTACAAATAGGTGCAAGGCGATGTTTCCCTGTTGTTGATACTGGACAACTTTGTTTTATGGTGTTATTACGTTCATCTTCTTGTTCATGTCAGCCAAAGTCTTTAAGTTCAAACACTTGATTGGTGTGAAGAAATTTTTACCTGACTGTAAGTGTGATTTGATGAGGCCATCCTTTGCTGACCGTCTTGCTTTCTCTGCTCCTAATACATCCTTTTCTATTGCAGTTGATACCACTTGGCCTGATGACAAGATTACTAGGTTATCTTGATCTTCTACGGAAAATGTATTGATGGAACTTTGAATGGCTTCTATGGTTCTGCACACTAGCTTCTCGCTCTTGCTTATTTCAGAGGGGTGAGCGTTATGGTGTTTGGCATCTTCAGTATTGCTAAATTCCATGTTAGCCATCCATAGTATAGCATGAACATACTGTGTTCTTGCATGGATTGTCCTAACCCAGTGTTGGTAAGCATCATGAATGGATAAAACACTTGATACTCCTGCACCACCTCCACCTGCTGCTCCATGGTATTTTGCATGATGCATGAATGTTTCTTCCATTGTCTTATCAAAATCACACCAGTTACCAGGAATGAAAAAACATGCCACACTAATAGGTCCCCTTTTCAGCAGAGCAGTTGCCACAGGATAAGAAGCCTCAATGTTTGCAATGAAAGCACCAAAATATATTAGATGCCTAGCATAGTTTTTTCCCATCAAAACTGAAGAACAAGTCTGACATTTGGTAAAGGCACTGTGAATATGAGAGTAAGTCACTGTGTTTCCTAGCATGGATGAGTGACAGTACAAGCCAGACATACTAAAGATATGACATCCATAACTGAGCAGTTTTGCCATATTGTCCTTCAGCAACGTTGTCCCGAAACTCCATGTATTTTGCAATGTATCGTGTAGATGATCGTTGGAGAGTAGGGCAATTCTTGCTTCTTTAGAAGATTCAGAGAAAAGTTGTAGAATGAGAACATGAACATCTGCTGGCAAAGAGGAGAAAACCTCTTCTTCTCCATGCACTGTCCAGTAACATCTCAATAGCAAATGCCCCATAAGAATTTTGTGAGAGTGAATAGCGCTGTCATAGTGTTTTCCTGAAAGAACACCCTCCACAGAGTCAGATGTTATGAGCCCTGCTTCCAAAAGAGTGTTAGACAATCCTGAACCATTCATCTTTTTGTCAATCATTTGCATATAGGCACAGGGCAAGTGAATGGTTCCAATGAAAATAATGTGTTTCTCATCTTTTGGGTTGTTTTGTAATCAGTGATTGGTCTGGCTTTCACCGGATAGTAGTCTGCAGTGGTCAAACTGCTGGATGTCTCTCAAGTTGTGGACAATAAAATAACAATATGTGAAAAATAGGGTACTATTAGATTAATAGCATAACATGCAAATGATTCAGCCTATATATCAAAAGTTGACTTTATTGGATTGCCCTTTGCCCAAGTTATAATTTGGGATCTTACTTACAGAAATCTCTTAAATACTGCAGACTTTATAGAGAATTATGCAGGAATGGCTTTGCACTTGAATGAAAAATCAGAGAAAATGTTGCTTTGGGGTAGGTTTATTCAAATGCCTGAAACACCTACTGAGTTCCAACTTTTTCAATCTTAACATTTATTTTCAGACTCTAGACACCCTAAGCTTTCAGAAAATAACAAATTCATGGGGGGGGGGGGGGGGGGGGTGAGCGGTGACCCTATCTGGCCCATGGCCTACATGCAATGAGGAACTAAGGAACATACTGTAAGGTTTGTCAGTTGTCAGTCTGCCTGGTTGAGTTTGTTCATTAAGCCATTAATCATTAATCCAGGCAGTTAGCCAACAAATGACAAGCAATAATTTGGAAAACAGTTTTCGAAAACACTCTGTAAGAAAAGCCTTAATTAGTCCTTCAGTGGGGAAATAAATTCCAAAAGGTATATGGACAGCATGGGGAACAAGTGTATTGCTCCTGTAACATGCCTGAGGATTCATATCTGTAGTTTGAATGTTGTAAATGTAGGGAGTGGTTTCATCCCCCAAGGACTAGGACAAAAATCTGAGGAAGACCTCAAAAAACTGTCACTGAAATGTGTAAAATGCCTAGCAAAGCATGAAAGATAAATCACAAAAAACATATAATTTTTTTTTTCCTACCAGGTCCAGTGTAACAGGCCAAATTAACCCCCACCAGGATTAAACCGGGGGATAAACTGGCCGAGGTCAAACTATACCCTGGGGTGTAAAAGAGCCTAGGCCAGAATATAGCCCTCTTGTGTAAAAAGGTTTTGATTGTATTTACACATTATGTTTACAACACGTCACCACGTCATGACATCACTATGTTACGTTACCTTATGTTATTATCAGCTGACCTGACCACTGTTTCCCATTTTGTAAAATGACATATACTGTATAAAGTACTGAAATAAATGACACGCCTGCCCATCCCACTTCTATGCACAGGTAAATATTTTTCTACTACAATATTAAAACCATATCTCAGTGTTTTACATAGTCTGTCACCGTCAAACAAACATCGTGTTTAGAAGCCGCACATTCAGTCTCACTTTCCGTTTTTAAAGTTTTTTTGCCGCTCCAAACTGTAGCGAAGGGGTTAACAAGAGGGAGCGGTGTGATGACACAGCTGGATGATGCCGTCATCACGCCAGCCTATATGTGGTAGAGTCTGCCATTACAGGGCATTCTTGCCCTGGCGACTCGGTATGAAGACAGTAATGCCGTGTACATAGTTCTGCAATAAAGCCCAATTCCAGTGCAGCACCCTTGTCTGTCTCTTTACTGCCAGGTTTGTGGACATAATGTTAGGTATTGAAATACTAACAGATAGGCAGCACGGATGTGACGCAGGATCCATGGGTGATGCCAGCGCACCGTGCCTACTTAAGGGGACTGTTGGCGGGAGTCGTCCTCTTTGGCGCTCCGCGTCTAGCCAATACACCAGCCTGTATCTCTATAGTTAGTTATACTGTAACACAGGTTGTTAATAGTGTGTGTGTAATAAGCCATCATTCAGTTCAACCATTGCCTCCGTGGTCACTCATTTACAGACATAACACATGAAGACAAGGAGAAAAATGGATCTTCTGGAGGAAAACTCGCCATTTTTTCAAAAGAACGATGCGTGTCTGGCACCCCGGTCGGAGAGTGACGTGGCTGGACGAGCCGTAATCCGATGTCTGGCGAGCAGGTGCAGGTTTGGGCAACTAGAGGACGAAATGGTGCGCGACCAGCTAGTGGAGCACTCCAGCAACCCGTGGCTGCAGGAGAGGCTGGACAGAGGGCCCGACGACCTACCGCTGGTGCTGGCATTCCGATTGGAGGCCGTCAACAAGCTAACATCAAAGCTAGGTGAGCCACAATGACGAGTCTCACTAGCTTATTCTGTTACCCCAGCAGAAATACCCGTTAATACTGCGACTCGCTTGGAGGAGGCTGAGGTGTATGTTACGGGAAAAAAGAATGCCATGGGACACTGCTCGTGCAATAACTGCAGTTCCCCGAGGCACTGAGAGTGGGTGTGATCCTGCCCAGCTGGGTGACAGTGATCCAGTTGCTGCGGTAAGCTCCTTCGCTTCGCCAAGGTGTGCCAATTGTCACGACAGACATCAATCCAGCCACTCAGCCAAAAAGACTCACCGGTGACCACCATCCACACTGTGAACTCCGGAGACTTGGTGTACATGTGGTGCATGTTAAAACTGGATGATGCCGACGTACCGTCACTGTTGGACACTGCCGCCGTGAGGTCAGTGCTGAATTGGCTTACCGTTAAGACACTTTTCCCCAACCGTCCTTTTGAGAAAAATCCAGTGGGTTGTATGGGTACAGGCACACACACATCAGTATTGTAGGGACCGTATCGCTGGCAGGTCACTACGGGTCAACAGTCCACCTGGTGTTCATTTTACAGGTGGCTGCACATGGGGATTATGAACTGGGTTTTACCATCTGCAGAAACCTTAGACTCTGTTGGGACGCTGATGTTGGGAGTGCAACAAGCTCGGACAGGGATACAGCCGCTCCAAGCTTGACACTGTAAGAACAGGACAGCGAGGGAAAAGGGCAGAAACCGGACTCATCCACTATCCGCGCCCGGCATCAGAAGTAAAGAACCGCCGCAGTGCTACGGGATACAGAGTTTGTGTCCCAGCAGGATCCAGCGGGACAACGCCAACCAGGGGTACATCCTTCCGTCAGCGCGAGAGTCACGCCGACTCAGCTGCAGCCAGCATCAGAGACGAGCGAACAACAGTGCCGAGTGTAGCCGAACAGATCGCCGCTCACAGTGCCTGGTTGGGTTCAGGTCCGCCGACCCGAATGCCCAGGCGGCCTGCGGATGGTCCTCTCCCTGCCAATGCAGATCGCTGCACGGTCGGGCCTAACCATTTTCCAGATGATCGGTGATTCGAGATGGTATCCAGGCCCGCCGCTGCCGGCGTCTCCAGGGCCACGCCCACCGCAGGCTCGACTGAGGCCCCTGAGGTTGAACTGTAAGCAATGACTGTTTTGACATGTTTTACAGAGCATGACTGCTTCAGTAGTGGCAGAATAATCCACACAGTCATGCAGGGTTAACCGACAGCCTACCTGGTGGCCCAGGTTATGTTTGAGTATTTAAAAAAAAAAAGGGGGGGGCTGCTGTGAAATAAAGGTTCTTGATGTGTGTAATAAAAAAAAAAAAGAGGAGAGCTGTTATGAATGCTATGCAACTGCTGTGAATGTTTTGGGCTTTTCCAAAGGGGAGGAAGATGTTAGGTATTGAAATACTAACAGACAGGCAGCACGGCTGTGACGCAGGATCCATGGGTGACGCCAGCGCTCCGTGCCTACTTAAGGGGACTGTTGGTGGGAGTTGTTCTCTTTGGCACTCTGCCTCTAGCCAACACACCAGCCTGTATCTCTATATAGTTAGCTTGCCAACTGTATACTGTAACACGTGTTGTTAATAGTGTGTGTGTGTGTGTGTGTAATGAACCATCATTCAGTTCAGCCACCGCCTCCATGGTCACTCATTTACAGACATAATGACATAATGTCCGGCTCAGGAAACACGCACGCAGGCTCAGGGTAGATTTAACAGCTTTATTCAACAAGCAGGCGTGTATGGATGGATGTGTGAGATATGTATATGTGGTGAGGGTGAACGCCGATGCACAGGAAGCAGAGCGGTGCGCCGTACAGCCGGGCAACCCTATGGAGAGAGCAGAGGGCAGGGGTAAAGGGCACCACACCTGGACAGGAATAATGAGCAGTGTGCTGCTTACTTGTGGACGACAGGTGGCTGGCGTTGGCAAGGGAGAAGCCCGGAAGACAGCGTCCTGCAGAACCTGTGACGACGGTGAGGGTGGGATGGCGATGACGGGGTGTCCGCCGCCAAGGAATCCACCTGTGCACAGGGGAGAAGACTTGCAAAAGGTAAGGGAAGGTATGCTTACGTAGAAGCGTAGTTTAGCTGTCGTTTAGGAGACAATCCAGCCGCGAAGAAGTGCCGATGCGAACAGACGGCTCCAGACCGCTGCACGGGGCTGAGTGGGTTAAATAGCTCGCGGCTGACGAGGCGCAGGTGTGCCTGCAGCTGAGGCAGATGATGAGCGGCGAGTTGTGACACATAACACATAACATCTGTTATGTGCCCAGGCGTGAACACAAACGCACACCAAACGTGACGAAAGTATTTGGAAAAACATGACAGAGATTTTTTTTCATAACTCTGGTTTTACTTGCTCTATCAACACAATTTAAAGACTGGAAGAGAGTTTTGAAACTGCACTTTCAACACAAGATGAAATGGCAATGCTGCGAGGCTGCGTCTTGCTTCTGCCTCGTCCTAAAGCAGTCATGTGATTTGGACGTGCCAGTGGGACTTTGCACAACCATGGAAGACCACCTGTATGACCAGCTTTTGACATTCAACCCTGTGACACAACAAAAGTACTCCCTGTGGATCTATAATGTACCTCCTTTTGAGACCGGTGGCGGATAAAAAATTAAGTAATTCTTGTGTATATCACTGAACACTGCTGATCATGGAAGTATAAATTGGCCTAGAGGGAATGAATTGGCTTAGGCCATAATATACCCGGGGTATAATCTAGCCTCGGCCGTTTTAACCCCGGCTATAGTCTGGACTGTGGATATACTGTGGCCTGTTACACTGGTTTTATTAAAGCAACACTCCAGCAAAAATCAAGTTTGTTCTATTGTTAACATGTCTGTAACATGTTTTTTGTGACTTGCAAGACATCCATCCATCCATCTTCTACCGCTTAATCCTTTCGGGTCGCGGGGGGGCTGGAGCCAATCCCAGCATCTTTGGGCGAGAGGCAGGGTACACCCTGGACAGATCGCCAGTCCATCACAGGGCCTTGCAAGACATATCCAAAGCAAAATCTGCAACTTACCTTGATGATGTTGTCATTTACAGTGAAACGTGGCAGGAACATCTAGCCCATCTGAAGGAGGTTCTACAGTATTAAAGGGGCGGGCCTGACAGTTCACCCGAAGAAATGTTTTCTGGCAAACGAGGACCTCCAGTATTTGGGTCATATCTTGAGTGCTGGTGTAATTAGGCCAGTAAAAGACAAAGTGGAAGCAATTAAAACAGCCCAGAGGCCAACCAGCAGGAAGCAGGTCTGATTCTGTGTTTTTCTGCTGTGAATTTCCAGGTAAGGGCGGCGTGGTGGAGGAGTGGTTAGCACTGCGGCAGCACAGCAACTCACCCTTGGCCGGGGGATCCTGGGTTCGATCCCAGCCCCCGACCAACAGTGATCTGTGTGGAGTTTGCATGTTCTCCCTGTGTCTGCGTGGGTTTACTCCGGGATTTCTCCAGTTTCCTCCCACATGCCAAAAACATGCAAGTTAGGTTAATTGGCATCAAAACTGGGGATTCTAAATTGTCCTTAGGTATGGCTGTGAGAGTGAATGGTTGTCTGTCTCTCTGTGTTGCCCTGCGATGGACTGGCGATCTGTCCAGGGTGGACCCTGCCTCTCACCCAAAGATGCTGGGATAGGCTCCAGCCCCCCCCCCCCCCCACGACCCGAAAAGGATTAAGCGGAAGAAGATGAATTTCCAGGTATGCTCTGCCCCCCACCCCCCCCCCAAACAGATGAGTTCGGACAGAGCGTTTCTAGCTAAGTAAGCATTCCTGCTTAGCCTGATTGGTTATAACATTAACCAATCAGGATAAACACTGGGCATGGCTACAGACCTGAGTTCATTCCATGGGGGAAGAGGAAGGAGCCAAGGAACAAGCAGGAGGAGCAGTGATTTTGTGTGTGTGTTCCTAGTTTAAAAGATGGCAGATTATATGTGTTCAGTTTTTGGCTGTTTGAGCAAGAAATCTGTTACGTATGAGTTTAGTAGTAGTACACGGCCTGCTGCCCGTGCCTTGGCCTAGGTGGTTTGCGGCATTTACTAACTATCTGGTGGCTCTAAACCTCAGTGAGCTCGAGAAGCTCCGCTCGAGGGCAGTTCTGGTTCATAACTTGGGTATGGAAGGACAGAGAATTATGGAAACGATGGGAGAAGTCGATTGCCTCGATGAGGTCGTGGAGCTAATGGTGCACTATTTTCGCGCCCCTGTAAACGTAACTGTCCATCGCATTCAGTTTCGACAGCGCCGCCAGCAGACGGGAGAGTCTGTGAAGCGATATATAGCAGACCTCCGTGAGCTGGCGAGAGAATGCCAATTCGGATCACTGGAGGATGAGATGATCCGGAATCAGCTAGCGGAGCATGTTTGCTGTCCAACAGCCTGATCAAGACTGCTAACTTATCCGGGTGAGCTGATGTTGACCTCCGCTATTGAGCTAGTACAGCAATTTGAGGAAGCTGAGATGATAGCGAAGGGCATTAGTGATAAGCTCACTCCGACCCAGGATGAGCCTCGCTTAAAGGCGCTGACATTGGGCCCTGAGGATGAGGATAACAGAGAAGATGAAGATTATACCTCCGTTGTGAAGATTAGGTTTGCCCCAGGAACACCTAGATGTTATGGCTGTGGGTCCCCTAAACACCGCTATAAGTCCAGGGAATGCCTGGCAAAGGGCAAGTGCTGTGGAAGATGTGGCTTGTTGCACCACTTTGCCAGGACCTGCAAAAATTTTGAGCGAAGGGATCAACAGTGTGAGGCGGGTCCCTCGCCGATGACCCCAACGGTAGTTCATGCAGTTTCTCCGGAGACAGATGGACGCATTAGCTGCACTGTTTCACTGGATGGTGTTGAGGTGCCGCTGTTGGTGGATACTGGAGCGGTGATCTCCGTGTTAAATTTAGCAACAGTGAGGGGTTCGATCGCCAACAACACCGGAGAGGAGTGGTCGGGCTGTGGAACCGAATTGCTCCGGATGTGGCAGAGGAGAAGGTGTGGGACGATGACTGGTCTGGTATTACAGGAGGAGTGCACGCTCGGCGCCATGTGTCATCATCCTGGGATGGACCCGATGCCAGGATCCAAGTTACCCTTGGTGTGGGAACTGGACGGCACAGCAGGACCCCCGGGGTGACTGGTAAGGACGAGGCGCCTGCGCTGAAAAAATGATGGGGCTAGACCAGAGGGTGCAGTGCTGAAGCGCTCCAAGCGACTGCCTTCGAAGAGGACTTCGAAATGGACCCGCAAGATGACCGGTTCCAAGGAGGAGGCCCGCTTATACCGTGGTGGTCCGAGATTGCATGACAGAGCTCCCCTGAGGATTGGTTATAGATTCTGTCCAAGGGTCGAAGCTTGGCTGAGAGGGACACACGAGCGGTGCAGTGACCAGGGGCGGCTCTAGGTGGTGGCTGCCCGGAGTGACGGGTACCTGGGCCTGTCGTACAAGATGTGGAGGCACCTCAACGAGCTGCACCGCATGGTGGAGAAGAGGAGATGGTGCAGTTTGTCTGCAGAGGCCAAAAAACGGAGGTGCTCTGGATGGGAACCATGAGATGGTAATCCAAAGGGGGGAGGGGGGCTCCACTGGGTTGGAAATGACTGGGGATGTGTTCTGGGTTTTGTGCCCCGGGTGTGCCTTTTAAGAAATGAAAATTAGTCAAATTGTTTGAATTGAGTATATTAAGAAGAAGAAGAAGAAGAAGAAGAAGAAGAAGAAGAAGAAGAAGAAGAAGAAGAGCTAAGGAGATGGGTGACTAAACTGCTCATATTGGGTTTGGTGACTTGAGTGTATTGTAAAGTGTTAATAATAATAACAAGAAAGGAAAAGTATAACTAATTTGCTTGTGCTAGATTTAATAATCTGAGTATGCTGTAAAAGAAAACGCTGAGTTAATTGACTTCGGTAAGGATATGAAGCTGTTTATTTGAGAGGTGTACGTGTTACACAGAAAGTAAATAGTATTTTGATATTTGGAGTGTACTGCTGCTTAGTACTTTGGCTGTCTGACATGTGAAATGATGATAACGAGGAGTTGTTTGTAATACCCAACATTACTGATTGTATAATGTGCCCAAGTGTGGGGTGGGTGTGATGGGGTAGGGGCCGGCAATGGGGTTATAGGTTATTTATTAGGAATGGTTGTTGTGTGTATTAAATAAATGGTTTTGGGATTATTTTCTTTTAGAAACATGGCTGTATTTTGGTTTGGACTATACAGATAAGGCGGCAGAATAACCCCCCTGGCCGTGTAGGGGGTGCCAGTAGTCCACCTGGCCCTCCAGCTTGTGTTGTGTGAATGGATGGATTTGCTTATTTATTTTTGTACGTTCTGTTTTGCTGTTAGTGAGTGAGTCGGATGACAAATTTGCGTGGGCCAATTAGTGTGCTTGCCATTTATTTTAAAAGGGGGGGAGGAATGCTACTGTACGTATGAGTTTAGTAGTAGTAGTGTAGGAAACTCGAAATGAAGAGACTGAATGATTTTTCAGTATTGGTTTATTCCATCTCCAGTCCTACAGCTCCTCTCTCAGTCAGGGAATGAAGAGGGCGAGCTGACGTAAACCACATACCTTTATACTGTTACATCAGACACAGATCACATTCACATCAAACACAGAATTCCATTCATATCTAATCCTCCTATTGTCCTCTCGGCTTCTCTGTCTGGCCCTAGGAGTCAGACAGTCCCTTCAGGTTCACTCTCAGATCTTCTCACTTCTCCTCTAGTCCGCAGGGGGTCCAGACTCACTGTCCGTTTGAGGCGTGATGTCAATACACACTGTGAGGTCAAGGTTCCCTCATGTCTGGGTCTCTGCCAAGGAATATGTGAGCTACATAATGTTACGCCACATCACTCCCCCCGAAACGCCCAAGAACGGACATACACCAACCTTAAGTCAATAATGGACAGTCATACACACTATGTCAAGAAAGGACACACACACACCGCCTTCATGTCCATAATGGGCAGTCATACACATTACACTCTTACATCCCCCCCCCCTTTGCAGGATCTACGGCACAATTTACATGGGCTGATCAAAATACACATCACTCTGCCCGTTGCTTAGGCTTCAATCTCCTCCCCGAATCTGCTGAACGCAGGCTTCGCAGCCTGTGTTGTGCCTTCCTGTGGTGTGCCTGTGGAATGAGGGGGAGAAGGGTTATTTACCCCCTGCTGGGGAACTAGAGGCTGTCCCTTGGGAGGCCTGCCACGTCGAGTCGCCCCCGCCGGCCGTACAGGTTCGTCACGTAACACAAAAGCAGGCTTTAATCTGTCAACACTGATTGTCTCTTTCCTGCCCCCCAAGTCCAGTACAAAATATTTCTCCCCGGTTTCCAGCACTCGGAACGGACCATCGTAAGGTGGGCGGAGACTGTGATGCTGAGCGTCGTGCCTGACAAAAACAAACTCTGCGTTTTGCAAAGCCTTGGGAACAAAAACCCGCGGAAAACTGTGATGAGCGGGGCCCAGGAGCATTTCTGCCCCGTGCCGCTTAGAGGTCCCCGCACCGGGGGGGGGGGGGGGGGCTCGGGTGCTGCATGGGCTGGCAGGAACTCTCCTGGCAGCCTGAGAGGTTGAGTAAAAACTAATTCAACAGGTGCCGAACGCAACCCCAATAAAACCCATGGTAGTTTGTTTACCCAATTTGTATCCGTGAGCGACGCTCTGAGGGCTGCCTTCAACGATCTGTGAAAACGCTTGCATAAACCGTTGGCCTGTGGGTGATAAGCAGTGGTGCGATGAGCTGTTGCCCCTAAGCCGCTGGCCATGGCTGACCACAGCTCTGAAACGAACTGCGGACCCCTATCGGACGTAATGTCCGACGGGACTCCGAACCGCGCTACCCAGGCTGTTAAAAAAACGCGAGTTACCTCTGCTGCTGTGGTAGACTGCAATGGGACCACTTCCGGCCAACGCGTGGTCCGGTCCACCATTGTTAGGAGATGTGTGAACCCCTGCGAGGGCGGCAGGGGTCCCACTAGATCAACGTGCACATGATCAAACCTCTTAGCCAGGATGTGGAAAGGTTCTAAAGGGGCTTTTGTGTGTCTGTGAACTTTGGCCCACTGGCAGGACATGCAGGCTCTCGCCCACTCCTTCACGTGCTTGCGCAGGCTCGGCCAAACAAACTTCTCTGCTACCATTTTCACCGAAGCGCGTACTCCCGGGTGTGCTAGGGAGTGCACCGCGTCAAAAACCCGATGGCGCCACGTGGCTGGTACCACCGGGCGACCTCGCCCGGTGGATACATCGCAAATAAGCGGGGGTGAACCTGTTTGTAAACTTACATTCTCCAGCCTTAACCCTGTTGGTCCAGACAGGAGCACGCGCACGTCTGTGTCCTCGCCCTGCTCTGCTGCCATGGCCGCGTAATCTATCCCTACGTGCACCGGAGCCGCGTGTGCGTCCGCGCTGTTACCGCGCTCCGCGTCTGCGGCGCTACAGCCCCCATCCGCGCGGACAGGCGCTGTTACCGCTCACGAGAGGCAGTCCGCCACCACATTAAATTTACCGGCTACGTGCTGTATATTGGTGGTGAATTCTGAAATTGCGGCCAGCTGCCTCTGCTGTCAGCCTGACCATGGTTCCGAGACTTTGGACATTGCAAAGGTTAACGGTTTGTGGTCGACAAACGCGGTGAAACGCCGCTCTTCCAACCAGAACTGAAAATGGCCAATGGCCAGGTGGAGCGCTAGTAGTTCCCTGTCAAACGCGCTATATTTTCGCTCAGCATCGCGTAGGGACCTGCTAAAAAAAGCGAGTGGCTGCCAAACCCCGGCGACTTGCTGTTCTACCACGGCTCCAATGGCCACATCTGACGCATCTGTGGTTAGCGCTATTCGGGCTGCCGGGTCTGGGTGAGCCAGCAGCGCTGCATTCGCTAGTGCTTTCTTAACCTCAGTAAATGCACGCTCCCGCTCCGGGGACCACTCAATCGCATTGGAGGGTTTCTGTTTTTTTGGCGCGACGTACAACGGTTGCATGAGCTGCGCCGCGTGAGGTATGAAACGGTTGTAAAAATTTACCATACCTAAGAATTCTTGCAACGCTTTGACCGTTTGTGGCTGAGGAAACTCAGCCACCGTGTGTACTTTGGAGGGCAGCGGAACTGCACCCTCTGGGGAGACGCGGTGCCCTAAAAAATCGATCTGTGCTGCGCCAAAATGGCACTTGGCTGGGTTGATTATCAACCCGTGCGCTCCCAACCTCTGAAAAACAGTTCTGAGGTGACTTTCGTGTTCCTCCTCAGAGGCGCTGGCGACCAAAATATCATCTAAGTAGACGAAAACAAAAGAGAGGTCGCGCAAAACGGCATCCATCATGCGTTGGAAGGTTTGCGCAGCGCCTTTAAGGCCAAAAGGCATGCGTAAAAATTCAAAAAGCCCGAAAGGGGTTATTACCGCTGTCTTGGGAACGTCCTCTGATCGGACCGGGACCTGGTGATAACCACGGACCAGGTCTATTTTAGAAAAAATTCATGCCTTGGCCAAATGCACCGAAAAATCTTGGATATGCGGAATTGGGTAGCGGTCCTGCGCTGTGGCATTGTTTAACCTGCGATAATCGCCGCACGGTCTCCACGAGCCGTCCGCCTTAGGGACCATGTGGAGGGGGGGAAGCCCAAGCGGACTTTGAGCGGCGAATTATGCCCAACCTTTCCAGGTTGGTGAACTCCTCACGCGCAATGGAGAGCTTAGCTGCATCCAAGCGCCGTGCCTTAGCAAAAACTGGTGGGCCACTTGTGGTTATAAAGTGCTCCACCCCGTGCTTCGCCACCTTAGCTGAAAACGTGGGAACTGTGAGTGCTGGGAACTGGTTTAGGAGAGTGTGGAACTTACCTCCTGCTGCGGCGGCGTTGGCCTGTACTGACGGCGGGGACACTCGCGCTGCACAGGGAATAGAACAAAAAGAGAGTGCATTAACCAAGCGTCTATTAGCCAGATCTACCAACAAGCCATGTGAGCACAAAAAATCGGCGCCCAACATATTGAAACTCACCGCCGCTACTATGAAGGTCCATTCATAGTTGTGGCCGTGCAAGGACAGGCGCAGAGTTCTTTCGCCAAACGTCTTGATCGACGAGCCATTTGCGGCTGTTGCTCCATCTCCGCGGGGACCGGCCGCCCGGTCCGCGTAGGTTGCGGTGATGAAACTCCTCTGTGCTCCGGAGTCAACGAGGAATCGCCGTCCGGAGCTCGCGTCCGTCAGGTAGAGCAGCTTGTTCCGTTCGCCGAGGGTCGAAACTGCTAACGACCTCCGGCTCTTTGCGTTTCCCTGCTTCCTGAAGTTGCATGGCGGGACGCATCTGTGAGCCTTGTGTGCGAAACGTCGATGGTAGAAGCACATCTCGTTCTCTCCTCTGCTCCGGGACCGCGCTGCCACTGTTGTCGCTGGGGTTGGCTCTGCTGCCACCGGTTCTCCGTCGCCCTGGGCTGCCGCGCCGAGGTCCGCTGCTGCCGCTGCCGTCTCCTGCTCCCCGCATGCGTCCAGGAGTCGCTCTGCTTCCAAAGCCAGCGCGCGAAAGTCCTGCTGGTCCACACACCTCATGCTGGACAGGGAGCCTCTCATGTGCGCTGGAAGGGTCCTCAAAAAGATGTGCTTAAATAAAAATGCATCGTTGCCTGCCCCGATCATCTGCAGCATGTCCTCCATGAGGACGGTCGGCCTGCGTCCTCCTCTGTCGCGCAGGTCCAGGAGTGTTCTGGCCCTCACCTCGGCTGATGGCACAAAGCTCCGAATGAGGGCGGCTTTCAGGGCGTCGTATTTGCCAGCAGCGGGCGGCTGCTGCACCAGGCTCCGCACACACCGGGCAGTGCGGCTGTCGAGTCTTGCGATGACATTGTGGAACTTCACGTCATCCTCTGATACCCCGTTAAGCACGAACCGTGATTCCACATGTTGGAACCATGAGTGCGGGTCCTCTTGCCAGAACTCGGGGAGTCTAATGGAGTTTACGCCGGTGCGGGCGGTCTCCGGTGAATCAGGTTCGGAGTCGGAGAGACGACCTCCAAGCCTTTCCATACTTCTCACGAGTGGGTCACCAATGTAGGAAACTCGAAATGAAGAGACTGAATGATTTTTCAGTATTGGTTTATTCCATCTCCAGTCCTACAGCTCCTCTCTCAGTCAGGGAATGAAGAGGGTGAGCTGACGTAAACCACATACCTTTATACTGTTACATCAGACACAGATCACATTCACATCAAACACAGAATTCCATTCACATCTAATCCTCCTATTGTCCTCTCGGCTTCTCTGTCTGGCCCTAGGAGTCAGACAGTCCCTTCAGGTTCACTCTCAGATCTTCTCACTTCTCCTCTAGTCCGCAGGGGGTCCAGACTCACTGTCCGTTTGAGGCGTGATGTCAATACACACTGTGAGGTCAAGGTTCCCTCATGTCTGGGTCTCTGCCAAGGAATATGTGAGCTACATAATGTTACGCCACAGTCGTAGTAAGATGGCGGCTGGGTTGGTCGGGGAATAGACAGGGGTGGCGGACTGCCGTTTCCAGTAGTGACGCCACCCGAGGTATAAAGGGCATGGGCAGAAGAGGCACGTCCTCTTTCGTCGTGCACCCCTGGCTTGCTGGAGAGCGTCGAGAGTCTGTGGGTATTGTCTATAGTTCTGTTAATAAAGCTCCGTTCATAGTACCTCCGCTCTACTCATTATTATCCAAGTTGTGGACACAACAAAATCCTCTTCTTTTAAATTACATGTCTTACCCACAGACATAAAAATACGACAGCAATGATTAATTTTATTTGGAAAAACCTCAGTGTCCCTGCTAAAATACAAAAGAGAAGACAAAGGCACTGTTATGTATTGAAGTGTTGATAAAGTTGTATTGACAGGAGACTGATGATGATGTCATCGGGGTGAGACTCGGAAAAGGAAGCACAGCATGTGGAGGCGTAATAAAGTCAAGTGTTCAGCAGCAAGCTGTGTCTGTCCATAATATTACTTGCACTGTCTAATTAATGCAGTAAGATAAGTGGCAAGTACGCAACAGGCACCAAGACCGCCACCCGTCCGCAATGGCCAGGATGAGACAGATGTTGCAGTCATGGTTCCACGGCGGCGGGTGGGCGCACCAGACCGCCGGCTCCCAGCAAGCTGATCTCGGCGAGATTGCAAAAAAAAAAAAAAAAAAAATCACAATATACTTGAATTAATGCAATGAGTTAAACTTACCACATTTTCCTGTACATTTTTGAGTAATAAAAACCTTTACAAGCAGAATAGCAGAAAATAGCTGTTGTAGGAAAAATGTTACTTTAAACTCACCAACAAAATCTTCAGTAGTTCAACATTATAGTTATACTGAAGGGGTTAACATACTTCAAATCAGACAGATAAAGGTGAAACAAAGAAATGAAAAAGTGTTCCTGCTCGGGAACAATGAAAACCACAACCATTGTTTCGAGTTTACTTTGTTTATTTCGCCTGGAGCAGGTGGAGCAGCTCTGATCACCCCATAATCCCATTTCTGCAGAGGGAAGGAAACAAAATCAAACCGGTGAACGGGAATCAACCAGCAGAGGAAAGAGACTGATTGTCTGTGACGGCTTTATTATATCCACAAATCTGATGCATTATTTTTTTTCTGCTACTTCCCAGCCAGTGTGTCCATGTGGGCCCGCCAAAGGTTAAAACTGGGCTGTCTTATAGGTCAATGTGGGTTTGTTTGCAGGTTCCATGTTGGCCCCATCTGTGTTTGCCCACATGGGCTTTACCTGTGATACAGGTAAGTCAGTAATCTGCTTATCCTATACAGCCCTTGCCGTTTGTTCATGGTTTTTTCTGTGTTGTGTTTGTTGTTTTTCTGCTGCAGTGAATCATCTTCTCCATAGAGTGGGCCTATTCAGTTAGCGGCCTGCGGGCCACATGCGGCCCAGAACCAACCCTCGAGCGGCCCAGGCCCAGTCTGTAGCCCAGCCAGAGAAGTAAAGGCCAACTTTGTGTGCATTTGTAACTCCCGTTTGTGTTTGGTGTGGGCTTGGTGTCTTGCTGCTGGCACAGCCACAGTCATATTAATAGAGCCCACGCTTTGGGGCAGGTGTGCTGCATTGTGGGTTGACGGTTGCTGGGCTGCGTGGAGTGTTGCATTTGCAGTCTGTGGTAATTGATGGATTTCGGTGGTTCTATCAATGGAAAGAGGTGAACACACACAAAATTGCACACCCATGTCCGTGGGACAATGCCAGCCCCGTGACTCTGTTGTCATCGGAGCAAAAGCATCAGCATTGGAGAGCAAACCAGCTCAAAAATGAGACTGCCACCCACCCGGAGAAAGAAGGACTGGGACCTTCCCAGCCGAATCTGAACGCCACTGCCACCCACCCACGGACTCTTGCCATGGATGTGCCAACAAGGCCAACAATGCAAATGCCCACCATCCCGCGAAGCCCCACAGGCAGGGACAACCCCCCGCAGGTGAGCGCCCCGTCAGACAATGCAAACCTAAGCATGACGTTATTTTGGGGATTTCAACAGCAGGTTGAACACAGCTGCAGAAGTTGTAAAGGCTGGTTAAAGTTAATCCTTTAACTGTCCAGATTAAATGGACGGGTCGCGCGCCCCCAGTGGCACAGCGCAGCAACTGCACGTGTCAACTTATTGACGTCCCCCGGCTATACTGAGAATTTGTACTAATCTCTATTGATCTGACAGTTTAGAAGGTGGCAGACACGCGCCAAAGGAATCATGGCTGACATGGAATATAGCAAAGAAGAAGAAAACCTCATTATTCTTTTTCCTTTTTCTGCTTTGAGCTCACACACCAATGTGGATGCCGCCATGTTTGGTCATTGCTGCCGCAATGATGACTGAAACTGCATTAAACGGGAAAAATAGCCACGTAATACAAACAAAATTCACGTGGGATAATCTTAAGAGTTTGTAGATGTGGTACACGGGTGTAAATTACTAAGTAAACACGATACATTGATCACGATGGACGAAAAACTGAGCTACCAGTACCAAGATGGTGGCACCCGCGATCGTCATGCATTCTCACAGGAAAACTGCATTTTACAGGAAAAATAGCCGTGTAATACAAACGAAATTCACGTGGGGTAATCATAAGAGTTTGTAGAGTGGTACATGGTGTAAATGGCTGAGCAAACACACAAACATTGACTATGATGGACGAAAATGGACTGGTCACGTGGGTGGGCGAGCCCCCCCACCCGGCAACAGGTAAGAGAAATATATGTTTTTTTGACATTTTATTGATTTTCTGGTTCATATACTTTGAAAATTAAGTAAAAACATACCCCTGTAGACAAATCGGCATCAAAAAGACCGGACCATTCTTTATGTAAATGTGTCCAAAGTCCACTTTTGACTGAGTTATGTAATTTATATAGCTGCCGTGACATTATGCAAATTAGATGCATAAATTTATTCCTATCTGAAACTTTGGATCATATTTTACATCTTTCTAATTGACAGTAAGCCATTATCTCTTGTAACTTTCAAGTTATAGCCTTGGAAATCTGAACTATTTTATCGAGAAAAAGTTTTACCACTCTTGACCACTAGGGCGGCCTTGAGTTGCCTTGCGCTGCCCAGGCACCACATGGCACCTAGGGCAGTTAAAGAGTTAAAGATGTTGCCTGTCTGCAACTCACTCAGATGGTGAATTCATGTCTAGTCGCGTGTTTATATTGAGTTATAATGTAATCACACCACGCAAAAAATTTGCCCGTTCGCGTTTGTTGTGAAGGCACCTTAAAACATGTCACTGTCAATTCTGAAGCATAAACTTGATGATCAAAATTGTCTGTTTAACCCGGCCTGGACTGATGTGTGTGTGTAATGGAATGTGTAGTTATAAAAAGAGGTACTTACTGTCATGTCCGCTGCGTAATTTCACAGCGGACAACAGAATTAGTTTGAACGCAGGTGAAGTGAACAAGTTTATTAACAGAACAGGACAACTCAAAAATACACAAAATATAGAAAAATGTTCAGTAGGAAGAGAGTCTGGCACACAAGCATTGGATGTCCAAGCTCAGTTGGTAGGGGAAGGAGCCCCACTTGCTCCCAGGGCGGAACTGGGCAGTGGGAAAAAGGGCAGTTAGTAATAGAAGAAGACTTACATAGGCGTTGGAGCTCAGCGGGCTCTGGGAAGAAACAACACCGTAGCAGTCCAAAGGGAAAGGTAACCCAGCAGCTCCAGGACATCAACAAAGGCAGGTGGCTACAGGCTGACTGTGTAATGTAGACTGATGCCACAACACTGAATGCTCCCACTGTCACCCAATAAATACCAGACAGGCTAATGAGTGACAAGTGGACGCAGGTGTGTGGCAGGAGTCTGTGTAAATGTGTGTGTGTGTGTGTGCATGCATGTGTGTGTATGTGAACAAATAAGAAAATAACTAACAGCTGGTGAGTGTCTGGCTGAGAGGGGGGTGTGGCTGTAGACTGGCACGGGCCTAGCACAGGGCTCAACCTGCCAGCTGGAGCCAATTAACAACAAATCAGAAGCTACAGCCACAAATCATGGGCGGAGCCGAAACACCAGCTCCACACATGACACCTACTCACACATGTGGTGATTTAAAACAAAACAAACCACAATAGTGGATGTGCAACGTTTGTTAATGTTATCAATTCTTTCTTGGGAGTTTGTGCACTGAAGGTGTTTGGCAAGTTTTTTTTTTTTTTTTAATTATTCAGCTAAATGCACTTTGTGATGTGCTAAGGTCAGTTATGACCAGGATGTAGTATATTTTATTTCAAAAGAGAAACAACTGTTAATGCTACAAACCGTGCACATTGAATTTTTATGCACTTTGAGATATGCCTGAGTAAGATGTGACCAAAATGGTTATTTACAGAAATTTTTTTCCATTCTATTTATTTAATTGTTGTTCAAGAGGAAAGATATTTCTACTACTTCAAGTTCTGTTCAACCCCAGCACTGTTATTGTGTTTTTATGCATTTTTGATATGCCTTTGTCATGTGCCAAGCGCACATTTAAAACCAAGACAATTAACTAAAAGTGCTGATTTTTCGTTACATTGATCTATTTTGGTTTGAAATTTTTTTATTTAACAGATTGCTGAACATGTGCAGCCCAGTTACATGTCTTGATTTAAAATTGTGGCCCAAATGATTTTGTAATTGAATAGTCCTGCCATAGAGGATCTTCACTAGTGCAGCACACCACACCTGGGCGGTAATCACTGAGGATTGGCTGAAACTGGTGCCAGCGCCAGTTTAAAACCTCTGGCCAGACCGGGTGACGATTGGCAGCTTGACTCTCATTTCGGCCTCCAAAATTGTGTGCTTTGCTTAGTTTGATTAATGCGTTGTTACTTATTTTGTGATTAATTTGTTAATCACAAAATTAACCTTGTTAACCTTGTTAACCTTGTGACCTTTTTCCCAAAAAATTGGAATATCATGAAAAAGTTCAATATTTTTGTCACTCATTTCAGAAAGTGAAACCCATATATTACGTATATAGATTCATTACACAGAGACTGATATATTTCAAGTGTTTATTTATTTTAATTTTGATGATTATGGCTTACAGCCCATGAAAACCCCAAATTCAGTTTCTCAAAAAATTAGAATATTACATAAAATTAATTTTAAAAAAATTGTTTTTTAATAGAAATGTTGGCCGACAAAAAAGTATGTCCATGTGCCACTCAATACTTGGTCGGGGCTCCTTTTGGATTAATTACTGTATCAATGTGGCGTGGCATGGAGGTGATCAGCCTGTGTTACTGCTGAGGTGTTATGAAGGTCCAGGTTGCTTTGATGGTGACCTTCAGCTTGTATGCATTGTTGGGTCTGGTGTCTCTCATCTTCCTCCTGACAATCCTCCATAGATTCTCTATGGGGTTTAGGTCAGGAGAGTTTGCTGGCCAATCAATCACAGTGATCCCATGGTCATTAAACCAGGTTTTGATATTTTTGGCAGTGTGAGTGGGTGCCAAGTGCTGCTGGAAAGTGAAATCAGTTTCTCCATAAAGCTTGTCAGCAGAGGAAAGCATGAAGTGCTCTAAAATTTCCTGGTAGACGACTGCACTGACTTTGGTCTTGATAAAACACAGTGGACCAACACCAGCAGATGACATGGTTTCTCAAATTATCACTGACTGTGGAAACTTCACACTAAACCTCAAGCAATTTAGATTCTGTGCCTCTCCACTCTTTCTCCAGACTCTGGGACTTTGATTTCCAAATGAAATGCAAAATTTACTTTTATCTGAACAGAGGTCAGCTGCTGATGTTGGTCCACTGTGTTTTATCAAGACCAAAGTCAGCGCAGTTGTCTACCAGGAAATTTTAGAGCACTTCATTCTTCCCTCTGCTGACAAGCTTTATGGAGAACCTGATTTCATTTTCCAGCAGGACTTGGCACCCCCCCCCCCCCCGCCACACACATACACTGCCAAAAGTATCACAACCTGGTTTAATGACCATGGCATCACTGTGTTTGATTGACCAGCAAACTCTCCTGACCTAAACCCCATAGAGAATCTATGGAGGATTGTCCAGAGGAAGATGAGAGACACCAGACCCAACAATGCAGACGAGCTGAAGGTCACTATCAAAGCAACCTGGACCTTCATAACAGCTCAGCAGTGCCACAGGCTGATCACCTCCATGCCACGCCACATTGATACAGGAAATAATCCAAAAGGAGCTCCGACCAAGTATTGAGTGGCACATGGACATACTTTTCTGTCGGCCAACATTTCTATTAAAAAACAATTTTTTTAAAATTAATTTTATGTAATATTCTAATTTTTTTGAGAAACTGAATTTGGGGTTTTCATGGGCTGTAAGCCATAATCATCAAAATTAAAATAAATAAACACTTGAAATATATCACTCTCTGTGTAATGAATCTATATATGGGTTTCACTTTCTGAAATGAGTGACAAAAAATATTGAACTTTTTCATGATATTCTAATTTTTTGAGATGTACCTGTATATAAATTGGTAAGACCACATCTTTGTATATATTCACAGGGCAGAGGGGGTGAGCTGCCTATTTCTTTGTGTCTGTTTTTCTCCTGTTTTTGTTAGTGTAGGGAGTCAGGTGTAGGATTGTCTTTTTGTTCTTCCATAGGATTGGTAGCACTAATCTGGATAAAGGTAGGTGGGGTTTTGTTTGCTATTTTGGCCTTGGTTCAGCCCGGAGACACACTCACTGCTTTGTGAATCCCCAGGCTGGCAGGGGTTGGAACCTTTCTGTGTGGAGTTTGCATGTTCTCCCTGTGCTGCGTGGGTTTACTCCGGGGGCTCCGGTTTCCTCCCACAATCCAAAGACATGCATGTTAGGTTAATTGGCTGTTCTAAATTGTCCCTAGATATCTGTTTCCTATAGGCCCTTAGAATAGAGGGTTAGTACTAGTGAAAGCGCTCTGAGTGGTCTTTGTGACTAGAAAAGCGCTATATAGGTGCAGGTTAGTTAGTTAGTTAGTAAATAATTCACGTGTAAAGAAAGCCCACTGAACTTGTTATTCATCTCCAGTTTTGTTTTTTGGGGACCGGGACTGGGCTTTTCCCATTCTGTTTATGGTGCGCTCCTTTTCCCCTTGACAGGTGCGCAACAACCCACTTTAAACCCAACTGGGCCCCAGATGGGTTTAGCATGGTTGAGCAGGTTTCAGTAACACTTGTGCCATAGGCAAAATTATGCAACAAAGTCACAAATTTATGAGAAAAAAATGAAAATTTATAAGAGAAAGTAGTGACAAATTTACAAAAAAAACCAGTAGTAAATTTATGAGAAAAAAGTGACAAATTTACTAAAAAAAAAATTGCAAATTTCTGAGAAAAAAGTGAAAATTTAGGAGAAAAAAGTTGCAAATTTACAAGAAAAAAAAGTAAAATTACTTTGAAAGCATTGCAGACTTACAAGAAAAAAACAGCAAATTTACCAAGAAAAAATCACAATTTTATGATTAAAAATTAGAAAATGTTGCAAATTAACAAAAAGTAGCAACTATGTGAGTAAATAAATTGGAAATTTATGAGGAAAAGGTGTAAGTTTACAGTAAAAAAAAAGATGAAAATTTTTGACCAAGTTCCAAATTTACAAGAAAAATGTTGCAAATTTATGAAAAACTCACAAATTTCGAAGGAAAAAAATGAATTATAGGAAAAAGTGGCAAATTTATGAGAACGTTCCAAAATTACAAGAAAGTTAGCAAACGTGCAAGAAAGAAGTCACAATTTTACAAGAAAAACTAAAATTTATGAGAAAAAGTTGCATGTTTACAGTAAAAAATAAAGTTGCAAATTTATTCAAATTTTCTAGAAAATTTATCAAATTAGGGGAAAAAGGTCACAAATCTACAAGAAAATAATGAATTTATGAGAAAATACCTGCCAAGTCCATGTGGGCAAGCAGAGAACCTGCAGCCAAACCCACATGGACCCATAAGACAGCCCAGTTTAACTTTGATGGGGCCCACATGGACATGCTGGCTGGGTTTGTATATCATAGCCTACACCAGGACTCAGCAACCTCGACTAGAAAAAGAGCCATTTTAAGCATTTTTTGTCCCCAAAAATCTGCATGGAGCCACAAAACTTATTTTAACCTTACATTGAAAAAAAAAGGTTAAAAAAAGGCCAAAAGATTTGCAACATTGCTCTAAACAGCTTTTTACCATTTTTTTTCATTTGTACTTTTTAAAATTAATTTACAACTTTTAAAAGAAACATTTGCTATTTTCACTTAAATTTGCAACTCATGTTGTCAATCTGAGGCGTTTTTCCTCCAAAACTTCCAATTTTCCCCCTTCAAACTGTGAAATAAATTTGCAACAGATTTCCTGAATACTAACGACTTTCTTTATGTAAACATGCAGCTTTTTTCCTAAATATGTGGCTTTTTTCCTCATAAATTTGCATTTTTTTGTTAAAAATATGCAACTTATTTCACAGAAATTTGCTAAGTTTTCCTCATTAATTTGCAAATTTTTTTTCTTGTAAATGTCCATCATTTTTCTTTCAAATTTATGACTTTGTCCTTTTTAATTTGCATCCTGTTAACTGTCAATTTGCACCACTTTTTGGCATAAATTTGACATAAAACTTTTTTCATATATCTGGGGCTTTTTTCTCCTAAACTCATTTTTGTTAAATTTACAATTCTTCATGTAAATGTGCATTTTTTTCTCTCTCTAATTTGGACCGTTTTCTTTTAAATTCACAAGTTAACATAAGCAATATTCTCCTAGATTTTTGTCATTTTTTCTCTCATATTTTAGAGGTTTTCTTTGTTAATTTTTGCAGCTTTTTTCTTGTACAACAGAGAATTTATTCTGTCATAAATTTGTGACTGTTTTTCTGCAAATTTGTGCATTTTACAAAACCACAGGGAGCCACTGAATATTGGCAAAAGAGCCACATGTGGCTCCTGAGCCACTGGTTGCAAACCCCTGGCCTTCACTTTTACAAGGAAGTTTTTTGTGGTCTTAAATTTCCATGTGAACGGTGTTATTTCAGACATTAAAGGGGAAGAATTCACTGTGAAAATGAACTGTAAAAATAAGATATATAATTTTTTTAATGTCTTCCTGTCAATGAATTGGAGACATCAATTCAACCCCATTTCTCATGACCTGAGAATGGGGGAAACAGTGCCCTCTGCTGTCAATATGTGGTCAGACGTGGTACTGTACTCATTCATTCGAGTGTATTTTTAACCTTGTGATAACCAACACTTTATTTAAGCACAAAGACACACACAAGAAGAGATGGATGCACCCAAGATCCAAGCACTGGCACTTGTTAGACTACATCATAGAAGGGAGAGAGACATAAGAGATGTATTGGACACCAGAGCAATGAGAGGCGTGGACTGTGGTACTGATCATGTTAAGCTGAGATCTAGATTAAGGATTTGCAGACGAAAACAACACTGCAGGATGGGTGCAAAGCCACCACGGAAGCTAAACACTAGTGCACCAAAAGGCCAAAAGAAGCAGGAAGAACTTATACAGGAAATGGATGAAAACTTGAAAGACTGGGACAGCAACAACTCAGAGAATGACATAGAAGAGAAATGGGCAACACTGAAGGATATGGTGTATCAGACTGCGAGTGATGTTTTAGGCCACCCTGAGAGGAAACATCAAGATTGGTTTGATGAGCATGATGAACACCTGAAGAAACTACTAGAAGCGAGGAATACAGCTAGGCAGGAAAACCTACAGTGTAACACAAGGTCGAAGAAGAAGAAATACTCAAAGGCTCAGAGTGAGCTACAGAAGTACACCAGAGAGATGAAATCCAACTGGTGGGATGAAAAAGCGGAGCAACTTCAAACTGCAGCAGACAGGAAGGACATGAAAACATTCTTCACAGGTTTGAGAGAAATCTACGGCTCTAAACCAAGAGGATTGATCCAACTAAAAGCTATGGATGGTGAAACAGTTTTGCAGGAGAAAGCCAAGATCCTGGACAGATTTGCAGACCACTTTGACCAACTACCAAACAACCCTGGAGATCTCACTGAAGAGGCTAAAGAAGCTCTAGTGCAGTGACCAGCTGTGTAAAGTCTGGATGAACCACCAAATTTTGATGAACTAATGGCAGCTATCAGGAAAATACAGAATGGTAAAGCTCCAGGAAGGGATGGAATTCCAGCAGAAGTGTGGAAATTTGGTGGTGTTCAGCTGACCAACTGCCTGCACAAGCTCATCCAAGAGATATGGGATGCCCAGAAAGTACCTAAAGATTGGAAGGATGCAAGTATTGTGCCTTTGTTCAAGAAAGGTGACAGGAAAGATTGTGGAAATTACCGAGGTATATCACTGCTAGCCACTGTTGGTAAGATTCTCTCACGTGTACTACTGAACAGACTCAATGAACACATCTCGCAGAATGTACTACCGGAAACCCAGTGGACCTTTAGAAGTGGAAGGAGCGCAGTGGGCATGATTTCCTGCTTGAAACAGGTTCAAGAAAAGTGTATTGAACAGAACATGCCGCTTTATGTAGTCTTCATAGACTTCAGTAAAGCTTTCAATACTGTTTCGCGACAAGGACTTTGGCAGGTACTCAAGAAATATGGCTGTACAGAGAAGTTTGTCAGCCTGATCGAGGCACTCCATACAGGTATGCAAGCAAACGTGGCAATGAGTGTTTCAGTATCTAAAGACTTCAGTAAGTAACAGGGTGAAACAAGGGTGTGTGCTGGCACCTACACTCTTCTCGCTATATCTGGCAGCCATGCTTGACGTGGCCTTCAAAGACACTTCAGTATACATTCAAACAAGGAAAGAAGCAGACTTGTTCAATGTGGCACAGTTTAAAGCCAAGAGTAAGACACTGATAAAGGTAGTAAGAGAAATGCTCTTTGCCGACGACAGTGCTCTAGTTGCACACAGTGCAGAAGATATGCAATCTTTAGTGGAGAAACTTGCAAGATCAGCTAGCCAATTAAGCCTCAAAATCAACATCAAGAAGACAGAGTGCCTTTATCAACCACCAAAGTTCCAATTATCAGCATCACTACCAGAAGAGATCAGCATTGGTACAGAGCCACTAGTCAAGTGCAAGACTTTCAAGTATCTAGGGAGTACTGTTTCAGAGAATGCTAGGCTGGATAATGAACTATCTCTCAGAATGGGAAGAGCGAGCGCTGTGTTTGGAAACTTGAGGGAGAGACTGTGGAACAATCGACATGTGTCTATCCGTGTGAAATGCAAAGTGTACAGAGTGACAGTACTGGCTGCTCTATTGTACGGTGCTGAAACTTGGACTGTCTACAGAGTGCAGGTGAAGAAACTCCACGCGTACATGATGAGACACCTTTGAGTCATAATGAACATCTCATGGAAAGACAAGATATCCAACATAAAATTGTTGAAACGAGCTGGTCTACCATCAATGGAGGACATGCTAATACAGATGAACCTGAGATGGCTTGGACATGTTGACAGGATGGACTACCAGTGTCTCCCTCGGCAGTTACTCTACTCACAGTTATGCGAGGGCAAACACAATCAGGGTAGACCAAGGCTCAGATTTAAAGACACTGTAAAAAGAAACTTGAAGAAGTTGGATATAGACAGGAGTTCCTGGCAGCGGAAAGCTAAGGACAGAGCTGTGTGGAGGAATCTGATCAGACCTAAATGAAACAGTCATTGTCGCCCACGACAGACTGCTATGATGATTTCTGGCCAATCATAACAAACTATATTTTTTCATAAAACAATAAATCATATTACAGACAGAAAGGGTGTAGGCCAGGGGTGTCCAATCATGTGCCATGGAGGGCCAAGACCCTGCAGGTTTTCTCTTCTACCCGGGGGCAGCTGTGGCGCAGGTGTAGTGTGGCCGACTACTGATCGGAGGGTGAGGGGTTCGATTCCCACTCTGTCTGCAGTCTGCATGTCGAATTATCCTTGAGCAAGACACTGAACCCCCAGTTGCTCCTGGTGGGTCAGGCCAGCGCCGGTGTATGAATCACACACATCAGTGTGTGACTGGGTGGCTAGCAGGCTCTGTAAAGCACTTTAGTCATCTAGAGATCAGAGAAAGCACTATATAAGTGGGCTCCATTTACCCAGTCTCTTCAGCAGGTGTTTTCACATGTCATTGGGAAGAAATTCAGTGAAATCTGCCGTTGGAGGTAAAGCCTGCAGGGTCTTGGTGTAGGCTGAAGCAGCAGCTTATTAAAGCCTACCTCTCATACACTATACAAATGTTTAGCCAGCCACGTAGCAATGGCAAAAAAAAAAACAACAAAAAAAAAATCTATAATCGAGTTACACATCCATCCATCCATCTTCTACTGCTTGATCATTTTTCGGGTTGCGGGTGGCTGGAGCCTATCCCAGCATCTTTGGGCGAGAGGCAGGGTACATCCTGGACAGATCGCCAGTCCCTCGCAGGGCTCAAGTTACACAATTATGTTAATTTTAAATACATTAAATACCATTCTATTTCTTCATTAGCACAATTTTGGTCAAATATTTAAACTTATTAAATGTGCCACATAACTTCAAATCAGCAATAATGTTATTCCATAAACTCACCCCGTAACAGAAAAACTGTGATTTTTTTTTTTTTAAACATTGGTTCTTGTCTTTGGTTTCTGAAAAATCCATTTCCCCTTAAGTCATAATTGCTCTTCCTCAGACGGAGCAACTCCAGGAGACTAAGATGTAACTGGCAGTTTTTCCATCCTGAACGAGATCTGCAAAATTTTGAATTCTTTTAATTTACTGAATTTTAAACATACGTATAGTGAGTTAGTAGAATCATAATAATTTGCTCTGCATGCAATTCTTATAGCTTTCTTTTGTAGTAAAAATATTGAATTAGTGATTGTTTAATATGTATTTCCCATACCTCATGTATGGAACTATGAGCGAACAGTATAATATATAAAGTGAAACTGGAGTTCCAAGATCTTTGCTTTGTGTAACAATGCAATAGACTTTGATGTTTTTGTTGTTATATCTTTTGGGACAAAAGATCGACTCAGTGATGGATCGCAATACTTGACACTACCGATGATGCACTGATCCCTAAACGCATGGATCAATCTTTTATTAATTATATACAGTATATATTCATGTAAACATTGTAAACTCTCTTGGGTATTCAACCAGTTGCGTTTTCAGTCCACTAGATGATGCCAAGCAAGCCCAGTCAAGTAAAGTCATCTTTTCTTGTGAGATCTGCAACCAGCTTTGAAAGTTAGGAAGCAGTTAGCTCAATGTTAGCTCAAATGTTGGACCTTTTACGATTTTGTAACAAAGATGGAAGGAAAGACCTTGACATGACACACAACCCGCAAGAAGCACTGGACAAAAAAAAAAATCCAAAACACTCGGAACTGTAGGCCAGCACACATCTCAGAGCAGCATTAGCAACAGCTAAGCTAAAGAGACACTGGCATGGAGCTTGCTTTTTATCCGAACGCCAAGTAAGTAAAGTTTATTAATGAAGCGCTTTTCACAGACATACAGTCACAAAACGCTGTACAATAAAATGGAATAAAAAGAAGTTGATGGATAAAAAAAAAAAATTAGAAATACAAAAACAAGTTAAAATACAAGATTAAAATAATTTAAAAATATCAGAGTTACCGTTAAAAAGTGCTATGACTCCCCGTGCGCCATTACGCGGCACCCGAGGGAAGGAATGAAAAACCCAATTGCTGGAGTAGAACATGCACTTTATTAACATAAACCACAAAAATAACAAGTCCAGTAATGGCCACCCTAATTATAGAGGATAGGAATGATGAGTTTAAGGCCACCAGACATACAGGGGTGCCACCCGTATGTTCCACAGCCTGGGAGAGGGAATGCCTAGTGCCGCCGTAATGGTGGGCACGAAGAGAAAGGAAAACATTTACTTACGGCTGGAACAATCCGGGGCTGTCCGTGTAGTCCAGTGGATGAGGGGGTGAGGCAGGGTCAGCCGCTAATGCCAAGGGAGTACCCGAACTTGAGATGTCTGGCTGAATGAACCGTAGGGAGTAGAAACAAACATACACGGAGGAACCTTCTGCCATGTATGAAGCTGAATGCTCCGACGATCTCTTCCTACTAACACATCGTTTAAGTAATAATGATCCTAACGAGGGAAGAGACTGCCGGTGTGAAAGTGCGTGGGCTGAACATAATGAATCCCAGGTGTGCATGAATGAGTGTCTGAGCGTGTGAATGGGAATGAATGGAGTGTGTGTGTATGTGTGTGAAAACACCCAATAACGAGGCACAGTTGATGGCACTGACAGGAGGAGGGAGCATGCCCGAGCTGTCAGGGGGCAAAAGCCCAATAGCTCCCTGAAGTGCCTGATGGAAAATAGGGCAAAATAACCACAAGTCAGAACTGGGTTTGGAACCATCAAACCCAGGTTCATGACAAAAAAGAGTTGAAACTCACAGGAAATCCTTGTTAAAAAAGTTTTTAGCTGTTTTTTAAAAAGAGTCCACAGAGCCAGCTAAACATATCTGAAGTGGGGTCAGTTTCAAACACCATCCACCGTCCTCCCTGTGTACAGAGACACGTTTCCGTGGAAAATGAAGCCCCAAGAATAGTTTATTATATGAAAGAGATGTCAACAGTTTTACTCTGGGACATGATTTGAGGTTGATTAAGGTGAAAAATGTTGGAAATGTATGGGATCGTAATAATTGATATCACGATATTGTAATTATCGTTGAGTCATGAAAGGATCATATTTTGACCCAAGTATCGCAATCCAAATTGAATCGCAAGGTCCTCACGATTCCCACCCCTAATATTTTATATGAGGTTTCCATCTTAATTTACTATCCAATAACACACCTAATGTCATGTGTCTGAGTTTGCAGGTCATCTTTGAGCTCAGACCCACCTTATTGTTGAGTTTTTGCATTTCTGTCATTGTTTTTTGTGTCTGTTCATGTGTTTAGGTTTGGTCCCTGTGTTGGCATTGCCCCTCTCTCTCCAGACACTTCCCACTCGCTGTTCACAGTCTGCTTGCCATCAGCTGTGAGCAGCACTGCAATTAGTTCACCTGCTGCTCAGCTCACACACCTGTTATCACTTATGCTGTTGTCTCACCTATTATTTAAGCTCAGGCTGTTCATTTGTTCTTTGCCGTTTCATTGTGAGTTTGTTCTGTCTCCACCTCCACCAGAACACCCTGTAAGTAATCTTTGACACTCACCAGTCAGTCTGGGAGCGCTTTGTATTTATTTTACTATTTTTGTTCACCAGTCAGTTTGGGAGCGTGTTGTGTTAACTCGTCTATTTCACTCACCAGTCAGTTTGGGAGTGCTGTGTGTTATTCTTTGTCAATAAATACATAATATCATTCAACTCTTGGGTTCGTCTTTATCTCTGTGCGCCGTGTAAAGGCGCACATGACAGCTAAGAATTTTGTTTCTGATACATTATCAGTTTCAGTGTCATTTGTTATAAGTTTCCTACTTAGAGGACACCAGATCAAAGACACCTCTTATTAACCGGAAAAATTAACCAATCAGATGATGCAACAGTCATACCCCTCTTAGAGTATGATTAGTAAGACTGTGGTACAGAGGGACACAAGTTTCATGTGGCATCCTCGAGAGCCACTAGTTTCCTCACATTTACATCAGACTAATCAACGCATAGTGTAACCCAGCTGAGAAAATGACCCTTTTTCTCAGATTTCATTTGTATTAATGAAAGTGTGTGATTTTATTTTGAAAAACGGTTATTTTGGGGAAGAGGAAGTGTGATCCTCGTTATCCAACTTTTAAATTCTCGTTTCATGGTCACGTTGGGTGATCTGGGTCTTTCCATTCGTTAAGAGCGATATTAGCCCCGCCTTCCGAGTAGAGGCAGCAGGCGTGCACTTGGGTTTCGGTCTTTTCACGATATGAGAGCGGACGAGAGAGGCTGTGAGCGGTCTGGTTCACACTGATACCTCTTCTTGGTGAGTTAATTCAGAAAGATGCTATAAATGGATCTAAACACTCTCCAAACGCTAATTTGCAACCTTTATTATCCTAAGTTGACGGGAGCACGAGCTTGAGAGGCCGTGAAGCGGTGACTTTTGCTGTGTTCACACTGAGACTTCATCTTGGTGAGTGAGATACATGCTAATGTTAGCGTTATGCTAATGCTAATCGCGAGTGGATTTTTTCCTGTTTAAAAGCAATGGAAAAGGCTGTCTTTGTGTCTGTATGGTTTTCCTAAATGTGATTTCAGTTCCCAACAGTATGCTGAAGTACTTTTAGTTCTTATGCACTATTTCTGTCAAATGTAATGTGTAGTTTGATGCTAAAAGCACATGGTGTTGGTCCCCTATGTAAAAGCATAGGTTATGCTAAACCCAGTAGCTCAGACCGGGTTTTACTGATTTTAAAAGGGAATATTGGAAGTAATAGGACGGTATATTCCCTGGTTATGTGATAGATTAATTGTATTTCATTTCATGATTTACAAAGACAAGGTTAAAAGGGATTAATCATAATTTCATGGTTAAATGATGTCGAGATAAAAGGAGAAATCCATTTAATTGGTTACATGAAAAAAAGGGTATTTCATGTGCTACCAGAGAGATTGTGAAAAAAGAACACATACAAGTAAGATGTAAGATGTGAAATGTAAGATATTACTATATTGCTGGATTGTAATAATAGTAATATGAGAGAAGAATTTAAACACTAAGCTATGGTGTTATATAAGAAGGGATTGGAAGACAAATTACTCTAGCTGGAAACAATAATACCATTATTGTTGTACAGGCTAGGTTTTTTTGGTTGCCGACCAAAAACCTTCTGGATCCTGGATTCTCTCCAAATGGAGATGGCAAGCCTGACCCGAGATTGAACCGAGATCTGACCAAGATCTCAACTGAAGAACATCCTTCCTCTCTCCAGTGCACAACATTGAAGTGGTAACAACTCAAGCTGCCGCTTTAAAAGAGGAAAAGAAACCTGAGCCGGGAGATACAAGATATCTTGGCTGGTCAAACGGCTAAACCAAACGGACAAACAAACACTGAGCTCAGTAGGACATTTTGGGGGTTTTATTTCATGCCGGCCGTTGTTATATTTGTATATTTGTACATTGTTTGTATATTTTGCTCCTTTTATCTTTATTAATAACAGATATGAATTGCTCATTTCTTGCCTCCAGCTATTTCATTCCACACTCTAATTCCCTATTGTAACCCTTACAAACCTAGCAACTGGTCTACACTTAATAATTTCCCTTACCTAATTAACATAAGGCAAGGGTTACAATAGCATGTCACCAGCATCACTGCTGATTGGGCATCTTGTTAGCTATGTTAGGAAGTGTAGGAAGCTTGTATCGCATAATGCGCGTGGCCTGAGTGTGGGTCATAGTGCTGTTGATACAACAAGACATCTGGTTGTTGACAAACTCTTGGAAGAGTGTGACATTCTGTGTCTTCAAGAAACCTGGCTTGCCAAGCAGGACTTGGACAAATTAAACACTCTACATCAGGATTTCCATGGTACTGGTGAATCCACCACTGATCTCAGTACTAGAATAGTCCATGGCAGGATTCCTGGTGGAGTGGCTATTCTATGGAACACAAAATATGACTCAATAGCAAATGTGGTGAGATTTAATGTCGACTGGGCTTTGGGGTTAGAAATTAATTTGAATGAAAAGAAATTTATGATTATAAATATTTATGCACCATTTGAGTCTTATCAGTCTGAAGATGAATTTATGAACAGATTAGCATTTGTGAATTCCTTCATTGAGGATAATGATTCAACCTGTGTCTTTGTTATTGGAGATTTTAATGCAGATCTGTCTGATACTAACTCTATATTTGCCAAACATCTTCTGCAATTCTGTGATGACAGCAATCTTACTGTGTCCAGCAAAAATGCTCCTGCCTGATACAAGCTTCACCTACGTTAGTGAAGCCTGGCACACCACCACCTGGCTCCATCACTGTACATGTACAGCAGATGCCCATGCATCACTGAGCAACATGTGCATCTATTATGGGATGGCTACTTTTGATCACATACCATCTGGCATGTCTCTAAATGCTGTCTCTGCTGATGGCGGTGCTGCTTGGTCAGGGAAGCTGGACTGGGCCAGTCTAACACTGGAAGAGTTAAATGAATACGCCACTGTAACTGACAACTTGTTTAGCAGAATCCATCTTCCCAGGAGTGCTCTGGTGTGCTCTGATATGAACTGTACAAACCCACAGCATGCTAGTGAACTCTGATATGTATGATGCTGTTGTTAATGTTTTTATCAGCTGTAGCAGACCATTTTGTAGAAATCCAAATGGGGCTTAACACCAAACCTGGATGGAATGAGTTTGCGTTAGAACAGCATGCCACAGCTAGAGAGGCCTTTATTCTCTGGTCTGAAGCAGGTCGGCCCAGACAGGGACCATTGCTGGGAATTAAAAAACAAACTAATGCAAGATTTAAACATGCTCTTCGTTTTATTAAAAGAAATGAGGACAAAATGCGGACTGAGTCACTTGCCAGGAGCCTGCAGAGTAAGAATGCTTATGATTTTTTTTTTTTTTTTATTTAAGTTTTTGTAAAGGGTATACAGGTCGTTACAGCAATGCATTGTTTACATTTTCATCACATGTTCCCTTATTTTCTGATATCTGACAACATTGGAAGATTAATTCTTACAACACCCCCTTTTTTTTTAAAGTGAAAGAAAAAGTGAAATTAAAGAGAAAAAAAACAAAAAACAAATAACAAAAAAACAAACAAACCAGTAAAAAACAAACAAAAAGAAAAAGTAAGTAAATAAAGATAAAAGAGCATCTGAGTAGTGATGGAACAAAGAGCGGAACCATTATTGAAATGGTGTTTGTCAAAGATTAGATCTAATGGAAGACACATATGCGGTCCAGGGTTGCCAAAAGTTCATGAACCCATCCATGTCCTGTCTCAGTGCGAATGTCAACTTTTCCATCGAGTAAATGTCTTGGATCACGTTAGTCCAATCTTCAGGTGTAGGACAGTCCTTCAACATCCATTTTTTAGTTAGAGCTTTTTTGCTTGCCAATATTAAAACATTGAATAAGTATTTTTCTCCTCGTCTTTCCAGTGAGTCCGGTAGTAAACCCAAATACAAAGTTACAAAAGAAAAGGGAACTGTAATTTTGAATATTTTCCCCAATATTGTCTGTACCTTGGTCCAATATTGGTGGATAACTGGGCATGACCAAAACACATGAAAATGATTTGCAGTCTTTTCACCACACAAGCGCCAACAGTTCAATCCCTTATGGGTAAATTTGTTTTGTGCAGGTGTTCTGAAAAATCTTGCCAAGTTTTTCCATCCAAATTCTCTCCACTGCAGGGATGAAGTACTTTTCCATTGCTGTTTATTTAGCTTTTCCCATATTTCCAGTTGTAAAGTGAAATTCCCCTCTTTTTCCCATCTCTCTTTTATATAAGATGTGTTGTCTCCTTTTAAGTCTTGAAGACCTTGGTATATTTTAGAAATGTATCTGATCCCTGGGATCCCTTTATATGCCATTAAGAAGACCTTCAGAACACCTGACTGGGCCCTTTCCAAAACCTCCTTTTTAAGTATATTGTTTATGTGGTGTCTAAGCTGGAAGAACCTGTAAAGGTCTTGATTTATTAGGCCTTGTTTTTTCAAATCTTCAAAACTTCTTAAGATTTGCCCTTTAAAAAAATCGTAATATTTTATCAGCCCTTTCTCCTTCCACTTTTTAAATCTGGTGTCTGTTTTATTAGGAGTAAAGTCCTGATCATAGGCAATCCATTGCAGAAGTCGATAGGGCTCTTTAGTTTGATTCTCTCTGACTATCTTAAACCAAATTTTTAACGGGGTCTCTATCCACGGGTTAGTGTTATTCAAAAGCTTAGGTAAGGCATTGTTCCCTATTATCGCCTGTAGGGGGATGTCACTTGTTATTTGGCATTCGATCTCCTTCCATTGTGCAGTGTAGACTGGGTTACATATCTCTACTAAAGTTTTAATTTGTGCGGCTTTAAAGTAGTCCCTGATATTTGGCAGCGCGAGCCCACCTTTGTCTTTGTTTAGCTGTAGGGTTCTATATCTGATTCTAGGTCTCTTGCCCTGCCATATGAATCTTGAGATCCTTCTGTCCAGCTCCTGCCATGTTTTTTTGGGAGGTTCTACCGGTATTGTTTGGAAAAGGTATAGAAGACGTGGAAGTATATTCATTTTGACTGCTTCAATTCTTTGTGCAGTACCCAAGAATGGTATCATATTCCATCTTGCTAGGTCAGATTTTATTTTTGTCACCAGTGGATCATAGTTTAGTGATATAATTTTGTTGAGTTGTTTCGGGATATTGACCCCCAGATATTTCATAGATTCCGACTCCCAGTTAGTTTTGAGTTTGCTTAGTGAATAATGATTTGGGTCATAGTTGAATGTTAAAACTTGGGTTTTATGCATGTTTAATTTGTACCCCGATAAATCTCCATACTCTGAAAAAACTGAGGTTAGTTCTGGTAAAGAAGTGTTCGGCTGCCCTAGGTATATTAAAATGTCATCAGCAAAGAGTGCTATTTTATGTTCCTTCTGACCAAGTGTAATACCTTGAATTTTTTGGTTTTGTCTTATCCAATGGCTCAGAGGTTCTATGAAGATTGCAAAGAGCAGTGGAGACAGGGGGCAGCCCTGACGACATCCTCTTTCCAGTTCAAAAGATGATGATAAATTACCATTAATCCTTATTTTAGCTGTTGGTTTTTTATATAATGCCTGTATAGTTCTAATGAAGTTGTTATGAAAATTGAAACTGGATAAGATTCTATATAGAAAAGACCAGTCAACCGAATCGAATGCTTTTTCAGCATCTAATCCCAATATGACTGCATTTAAGTTATATTTTTTTATATGATGAATTATGTGTAAAGTGCGTCGAATGTTGTCTTGTGTCTGTCTTTGTCTTATAAAACCTGTTTGGTCTAAATGAATTAGGTCTGTCAGTATATTTTCTAACCTTTTGGCAAGGATAATGGTAAAAAGCTTATAGTCCTGATTTAGTACACTGATTGGTCTGTAGTTGGAGCACTCTAGTTTATCCTTTTCAGGTTTAGGTATAACTGCAATGACCCCTTCTCTCCAGGAGGGGGGGATTTCCCCTGTGTGGAGGACATAATTAAATGTTTTCAGGAGGAGAGGAGATAGTTGCTGTTTAAAGGTTTTGTACCACTCTGCTGTATAGCCATCAGCTCCTGGGGATTTGTTAGCTTTAAGTTTCATAATTGCTTTTTCCAATTCTTTAGGATGTATTTCTGACAGTAGTGTTTTATTTTGTGACTCCGTAAGTTGGGGAAGGTTTAATGTGTTTAGGAATGCCTCGGATGCGTTTTTATGTTTTTTGTGGGAGTATAAGTTCTTATAGTAATTCTCGAAGCTTTTAAGAATATCCTGAATTCTGAATTTTATTTCCTTTGATACTGGGTCTCTGATTTTGTAGATTGCTCTTTCTGTTTGATGTTTCCTCAATTTATAGGCTAGCAATTTTGCCGATTTACTGCCTGCTTCATAGTATTTTTGTTTCAGAAATGTAAGTTTCTTCTGGATTTCTATTGTGTAGATCTCATTTATTTGGTTTTTAATTTCCTTAATCTTGAGCGAGTCAGTAGAATGAGTGTTGCCTTTGTGTTCTTTTTCTAGGTTCCTAAGTTCTGACTCTAATGTGGATAGTTTTTCTTGTCTTAGTTTCTTTTGGGTTGCCAGTTTTGCAATAATCTTTCCTCTTATTACAGCTTTGCATGCATCCCACAGTATTAAAGGGGATACTTCTCCATTATCGTTATCTTCCAAATATCTGAGAATATCTGATTCCAATTCATCTTTCAATGGTCCTTTCAGGACATTTGAATTTAACCTCCAAGAAAATGTATTATTTGTGTATTTTTGGATATTTAAGTCCATGTAGATCGGACTGTGGTCGGAGAGATCCATCAGTCCTATTTTACATGTTTTTACTCTTCCAATGTCTCTATTAAACATTAAAAAATAGTCAATCCTTGAGTAAGATGAATGTGGAGTTGAGTAAAATGTATAGTCTTTTATACTGGGGTTGAGTTCCCTCCACACGTCACAGATTCCCATTTCTTTTAGTAGCATCCGAGTCTTCCTGTTTTGGGTGTTATTTTGATGTGGGGAATTACCAGAAGCATCCCAGTATGGATTCAGTCTAAGATTGAAGTCCCCACCACATATCACTAAACCTTGAGCTTTAGTTATCATTAGGTCGAATACATTTTTATAAAATTTCCAGTTAGCCCCTGGGGGAGCATACACATTCAGCAGGGTGATATCTTCTCCCTCTAGCCGCCCAGTTACCAAACTGTATCTCCCTTCTTTATCTTTGTGTTCTGATTTTTTTTCAAATGTAATTTTGGTTGATATCAATGTCGCTACTCCCCTCCTCCTCCCTGATTTATATGAAGATGAAGAGATCATTTTAAACCCTTGTCTACTGAGTTTATTGTGTTCCACATCTGTTAGGTGGGTTTCTTGTAAAAATATTATTCCTGCTTTGTCTTTTTTCATTTTGCCTAGAATCTTGGATCTTTTAACTGGATTCAGGATTCCTTTTACATTATATGAAATTATTTTGGTTACACCCTGTTTCTCCATTGTGTTGTTTTGTTTAGTATAACTGTGTGGTGGCCCTCATTTGTGCTACTCAGAAACTGAAAGAACATTAAAAACAAGAAAAACATTAAGAACATAGTGTAAAAAACTTTAAAACAAAAAGCTGTCATAAGAACTTCCTGAGCTGAGGTCTTTTTAAAGACCCTGGAAGAGCCTTGATGGAGTGAAGGCCCTGAGGGAAATTCCTCAAACTCTGTTACGTGTTGAGGGCCCTCTCTTACCACTGAAAGTAGTCCCATGCTTTTAACGTGAGTTTCAGAACCCAATTCAAACTTGTAATGATTTTTTTTTTCCTTTTATGCCTAAACCCTGTGAAATTGTGTGCACCCTCCCACCCCCATCACATCAAACATTCACGCAAAAACAGTATTTGTTAGTATGAGGAGAACATGTGGATTATTGTCACATTTCTATTTTAACAAGTTTTTTTTTTGTTTTTTTTTTATTACAAAGACTTATTTGTTTCAAATAATATGATTGTTCCATGAAATGTTTTACCACATGCTGAATATGCATCTCCTTTAATGTTTGTTACCTTGTATGAGGGGGGTTGGATGTGCGGATTGATTCAAGAGAAAGGAAAAAAAAAAAAAGGTCGCTATTCCAACCTGAAAACGGATAGTTTATCCGCGACGCTCTGGCGCTGGGTTTCTCGCTGCTGGTCCGTGGATTTTGAGGGTCTTTGTGTTGTCCATGTTTGCGCTTTGATCTTCTCACTCGGGTCTGCTGCGGGTTTAAATACCGTTACCGGGAGCCCTCTTTTCGCCATGTCAGCTGTTGCTTCTTCCGCCGAATTATAGAGACACGTTTCATCGCCGTAGAAGACCCTTAACTTCGCAGGAAATGGAGTCTGAAAGCGCAATTTCTTCTCTCTTAACACCTTTTTCGCGTCATTGTATTCCCTGCGCTTTTTAAGGACCTCCGGGGCGTAATCGTGTTCCACGTAGACTTTTCTCTCCTGGTGCATAAATCCTTTTTTCTGCCAGGCCAGTCTTACAACCTCTTGTTTTATTTTGAAATTGGAAAATCTTACCAACACCAAACGTGGGGGCGCTTCCGCCGCCGGCCTAGCGGCTAATGAACGATGTGCCTTTTCTATCTTCAAGTCGGTGGTTTGTGGAATATCCAATTTCTCTCTTAGTAAGGATTCCACGCATTCTGATATTGAGTTAAAACCATTTTCGGTTCCTTCTATCAGACCATGAATTCTTATGTTGTCTCTTCTTTGTTTTCCTTCTTGGTCGGTTAGCTTAGCCTCTATAGCTGCTTGTCTTTTGCGTAGGTCTAGCACAGAATCTTCGAGCACTTTTATTCGATCCTCTGTTTCCAAGATTCGGTTCTTGGCCTGGTCCACTCTGCTGTTTGTCCTTTTCAATTCTTCTCTGAATTCCCGAAATTCGGCCGTAACTTCTCGGCGAAATCGTTGTAGCTCCTCAAATAGTGATTTCAGGCTAACCCTTTTGTTAGCTATCACCAGTTCCTCGTCTTCTGAACGGAGATCTTCCAGTTCAGATTCTCCGGCCGATACGTGTCCTGGCCTGGAGAATTTCAGTTTCTTCTGTTTTCCTTTAGACATGATGATTTTGTCTTTTGATTTTCACTCCTCCAAAAATCCGTTAAGTTTGATTTTCAAGGTGTTATCCTGGATTGGGTCTGAGAGCTTCAGTGTTAAGCTGCAGTCGCCATGGCGTCCAGACCGGAAGTCCCAAGAATTCTTATGATTTTTGGAGAGAGGTTAAAGTCATGAATAATGTTAAATCCTCCTTGCCATCTAACATAGAGGGCAAAGTGGCCCAGAGAAAATAGCTGAGATGTGGCGTGATCACTATTCTGAACTTTTCGACTGTGTCAGGGGTTATTCACTATGCACAGTGTAGACTGCTCTGAGAGCACGGTGGTTCAGCCCATGGAGGTGTGTGATGCAATTTTGGTGCTTGAGGACAGGGAGGCTTGTGGACTGGATCTTGTCGTAAGGGGGCACCTCAAAAATGCAAGCAATAAGCTCTGTCCACTGCTCTCTCTTTCACTAGCTTTTTAGTTCATGGTGTCCTCCGAGACTCTCTTGTGTCTGTGGTGCTAGTTCCTGTTATCAAGGACAAAGCTGCTAAGCTAGTGTTCAGAATTACAGGCCAATTGCGCTACCAAGTATTCCATCTAAAGTGTTGGAAAAAATTTTGCTCACACTGCTGGAGATATTTGTTTTTTTCTTCTGACAATCAATTTGGTTTTAAAAGGAAGCATGGCACTGATGTGTTTATTTGCTCTAAAGTTGTTAGTGGCAAAGTATAGAAGCCTTAATTCCTCTGTCTTCTTGAGTTTTATTGATGCATCCAAAGCATTTGATAGAATTAATCCTGAAAAAAAAAATGAAATTATTTCTTAGAGGTGTCCCCAAGTATTTAATTAGAATTCTGGTTTTCTGGTACGCCAATCAGACCATGTGTGCAAAATGAGGGAACATTCTATCAACTCCCTTTCATGTGAGCAGCGGTGTACACCAAGGTGGAATTTTGTCCTCTGTTCTGTTTAATGTATATATGGATGATCCGTCGAGACAATTGAACGGACATAACACAGTCTGTGTTGTGGGTGGCTCTGTCATCAATCATCTCATGTACTATGCAGATGACCTAGTAATAATGAGTCCTTATAGTGTTGGGCTGCAACAACTATTAAGAGTTTGCTCACAATATGGCAATGATCACAACATCAAAGTTAACGCTAGAAAGAGTAATGTCATGATTGTGAGATGCAGAGAGGACAGGGAACTCATTTTTCCTACCTTTAAATTGTGTGATACTTCTCTTGCGACATGCAAGGAAATAAAATATCTGGGTCACATCATCACTGATGATTTGAGAGATGACAGAGATATCTTCAGGCAGTGCCGTAAACTGTATGCCCAAGCCAATATGTTATAGAGAAAGTTTAGTATGTGCTCTGTAAATGTTAAATCTTCTCTGTTCAGATCAGATTCTGGTCTGGGAGGAGCCTGTTGTTCCTGAGAACCCAGTGGTTTGCAGGATTGGGGCTGCAATGCTGGTACCCCTGTGTGGGGGTGACAAGGAGGAGCAGGAAGAGCGCTGGCAGGCTGTGCTCACCCAGAAGGAGATATTGCTGGACTTCAGACTGTGGCTCCTTGCAGAGCATGTATCCCAGCTGGTTTAGAACCAGCTGGCATCGGATGGCCCAGATGTACCAGCTCCATGTCGCTCCCTAGCACCACCACCAACTATGGCTCCTCTTCTGACAGCTCCAGCCATCCCTGAGGTGCCCACAATGGCTTCAGCTTCCTCTGAGAGTGCACACAACGGCTCCTGCTGTCTCCAATGTGCACACAATGACTCCCGCTGTCCATGAGGCGCAGGCCACAGGTCCAGCTGCCCCTACACTGCCCATCACAGTTCCTGCTCAGGCCAAGATGCATGCTCCTGTTCCTGCTCTGCCCGAAGTGCATGCTCTGGTTCCAGCAATTCATGCAGAGGTTGTCACCCTGGCAGCGGGAGACCAGGAATTAAGGCAAGTACCTCTCCATTTATTTACAAACACTATTTTTGAAAAGTCTTGCCTTGTTCCTGTTAGGGGGTTCTAAGCACACATTCCACCAGCTTGTGGGCCCTCCCCAACAGTCTCTGCTGCTGAGGACTGTGGTGTCACCTCATTGACCTCCTGTTCTCCTCCCTCGTCCGAGGTCTCCCAGAGGCCGGGGAGCCTCCACCTGTCATTCCAGAGACCGGGGGGTCTTTACCTGCCATTCCAGAGGCTGGGGGGTCTCCATCCATTGTTTCAGAGGTCAGAGACCTCCAGCCGTCTTCCAAGAGGTTGAGCAGTCCACTCCATCTGGGCCATCTGAGCAATCCACTCCACCCATCGTTGTTTCAGAGGTTGAGCAGTCCACTCCACCCATCATGGTTCCTTAGTTTGAGCAGTCTGTTCCACCCATCATTGTTCCAGAAGTTGAGCAGTCCACTCCATCTGGGCCGTTCAAGCAGTTTGCTCCACCCATACCATTCGAGGAGTCCGCTCCACCCGTCATTCCAGAGGTCAGGGGACCTCCACCCATTGTTCCAGAGGTCAGGGGACCTCCACCCGTCATCCCAGAGGTTGAGCAGTCTGCTCCACCTGTCATTGTTCCAGAAGTCGAGCAGTCTGCTCCACCTGGGCCGTCTGAGCAATCCGCTCCACCCGGGTCATTCGAGCAGTCTGCTCCACCCATCATTCCAGAGGTCAGGGGACCTCCACCCATTGTTCCAGAGGTCAGGGGACCTCCACCTGTCATCCCAGAGGTTGAGCAGTCTGCTCCACCTGTCGTCCCAGAGGTCGAGCTTTCCGCTCTACCCGTCATCCAAGAGGTTGTGCAGTCCACTCCACCTGTCATCCAGGATGTGGAGCAGTCCACTCCACCCATCATCCAAGAGGCTTGGGAGTCTCTACCTGGTGTCCCAGAGGCCGGGGGGGGGGGGTGTCTTCACCTGCCATCACAGAGGCAGGGGGGTCTCCACCTGCTGTTCCAGAAGCTGAGGGGTCTCCACTTGCTGTTCCACAGGCCGTGGGGTCTCTACCTGCTGATTTTGAGGTCAGCATGTAGCCGTTGCCTGCTTTTGAGCTATAAGCCCCGGTATTTCTGCCTGTAGAACCAAAAGCCAAAGTATTACTGTCTCCAGGACTGAAAGTCCCAGTATTATTGTCTCCAGAGCTCCCTTGTTGCAGTTCTTAGACTTGGGAACTCTTTTGTTGCTGCGCCCCAAGCTCAGCGCCCCAAGCTCCCCTTGTTTTATTATCTAGTGGTCTAGGAACTTTGGTAGGCCACCAGACCCACCATGTACTGCAGCCTGGGGACCCTTGAACACTGGCAGACCACCCGATCTGCTCTGTGCTCCACTCTGGTGGGCTATGGACTTGGACAAACCACCAAACCCGTTTTGGGGCTTTGGACCTGGGTTGGCACCACAAGACTATGTTGAGGTTTGAACTCTGTAGGAAGTAAAGATCTGTTTCGGCCTGCCTGGCCTTGTACCCCCATCACCCACCCGATGAGGGTTCCTTTTTTCTTTTTTGATAGTCCTTTGAGGTTCTGGGATTGACCATTCACTTAATGTGACAAAGGGCTGCTGAATCAAATTGTCATTCATTTTTCTCAACAACACTGCTTCACTCTGAACACTGTCGAGACTTCCATCACTCTGTGTACTTTTCTGTACAGCTCCATGTGCATCTGATGAAGGTCACCAAAGGTTCAGACACCAGACTCTTTTCAGCTAGACTGCCTATTATTTAGTATGCTATTGTGGGAATGTGAGAAGGATGAGACTGATCTCTCTCAAAGCAGCTTTATTCACATTCACCATCATCTCAATGAAGAAAGAGAGTATCACAGGAAACTCTCGTCCCTTAAATACCCGGGACTCTCACAGCTCACAAGTCACTTTGCATCACAAGTCACATTGCATTATAATCACCAGTAACAATGCATCTCCTCTATAATCTCTTAATATCACCCCCCACAGTCTCAGGCCTTGCATACCAAAGCTAACACCTTCCAGCTTCCTGTTATCTCCAAGGAAATTCTGTCTTTGTTCTTATCTCAAATGTGAGGCCTTAAATAAGTCACAAAGTAGGTCACATGTGTGGCCACACTATACAATATCTTATGTCTGTACAGTGCAAGCTGTTGTGTAAAACACTAAAAGCTGTGGATATTTTCTGCATTCCATACTGAAAAAGACTGATCCCCCCACCCCACCCACGGCTGAAAGCAGAGCCGGAGCATCCTTTTGTTGTGACTCGATTTTCTCTTTTCTTTCTTTGCTTTTGTTGCATCCGGAAGTCAACCCCTCCCACACCACCACCACCAAAAAAGAATGAAATGTGCAAACGTGTCTGTAAATTTGACCTTTTCATGGAAATTTACTGTTTTGTTTTTTTTCATAAATGTGTAACTCTTCCACTGCAGCTATTGGTTCTGTTTGTAGGGTCTAGTCTCAGGTATTTTACTTGAGTAGGGACATTGACCCTGGCCAAGAGCAGTTTTGATGGGAGCTGTATTGACGACCCAGAATTTGTGTGAATTTAAGTTCCAGTAAATAATTGGTTAATATGGTCACAAACTTGTTGCCATTTCACTGATAGAAAGTACTGAAATTTGACTATGACCATTTAATATAAAGCTGCACATAACCATCCAAATTTACATAAATACATTAAACTTACTGTATATATATAATATATATAAAAAATGACAAATATTACAGAAACTATTTGCTTGAATTGACACTTTAATTGACTTGCTGTTATTTGTATTAATTTAAGATTCCCATCATTTCAGGCAAATATATATTGCAGCAGTTAGCATTCAAATGTTTTTTATTCAATTTCCTAACAGCAAGGCTTATTTAAAGGGTGTTAATTCCCTTTCATCTTAGCTGATACTAGGGTGTGTTTTTTTTTTTTTTGTTTGTTAGTACTCTGAGAATTGTCTGGTATCCGCTGCTTAAGAGGGGGGTACTGTTGTAGTCTGGACAGGGTCAGACCCTGTCCACACTTTATGGTCTTGTTTGGACTCATTATGATTATTAGTATGTTCTTTATTGCCTTCAGTTATATTCAAACTCAGTTATGTGTGATGATCAGGGGAGCGTGCTCACCCTCCCCACTTGCTCCTGTCTTCCCGGCTCCGGAGTAATTATCACACCTGCGTGATTGACACACCTGCTGCTTCCTGGTTTTCCAGCGTATTTAAGAGCCAGCGTGTGAGGAGCTCACTGCTAGATCGATAGGTTTGCTGCCTGTGAAAAAACACATTAAGTTATCACTCTTTGGTTGATCTGTGTTCCTCACTCCCGTGTCTTCACTCTCTCCTCAGGTTTGCTGCCACCTTAGCAGTGTTTACTCCGGGGCTGATCACGCTCGCCTGACCCGAGAGACACCGGACGTCCACCCAGGTCAACAGTCTTCCCCCTATTTCCCCTGGTTCCACACAGGAGTTCCCTGCTGGGGTCCTCTGCTCACAGTAGTAAGAGTGTACTCCTTTTTTTATTTTCCTCTTGTGAAGAATCTGCCTCTAATCATCTTTCTCTGCTCTTTTCCAGTAGGTTGTGTGCGCTCCAGTGGGCACCTGTTTTGTGTTTTAATTTAAGTGTGTTTTTGTTTTGCGCTGTTCTTTAGGACTGCGACAGGGGTGTAAGGATCCGGTTTCACACTGATGGCAGTGTATTCAACTTGCAACGTTTAAAGGCTAAAACAAAGACATCATGCATGATGCTGCGAGATCTTCTCTATGCCGATGACGATGATGTGCGCTCATCGCTCACACTCTTGAAGACGTGCAGTTCATCGTTGACCAGTTTGCTAGAGTTGTTATGGACTCACTATAAGTATCAAGAAGACAGAGGTTTTACATCAACCTCGTCCTGGCACGCTCTCAATAAATCCTGTTATTATCATCGGTGGCAAACCCCTCAAGGCAGTTGACAAGTTCTGTTACCTGGGGGGCACCATCTCACAGAACGCTAAGATTGATGATGAAGTTACCCACTGCATCAGCAAGCCTAGTGCATCCTATGGACACCTACAACATCATTTATGGTCGAAGCGTGGCATTCGTCTAAGCACCAAGATCAAGGTCTATCGTACTGTTGTTCTATTTACACTTCTCTATGGGTGCGAGTCGTGGACAACCTATCGCCCCCATGTGAAGAAACTTGAACAGTTTCACATGCGGTGTTTAAGGAAGCTGTGTGGAATCATGTGGCGAGACAAAGTTGCCAATACTGAAGTCCTCCGTTCGTGCAATATCACCAGCATCGAGTCATTCATCATACATGCCCATTTACGCTCGACGGGCCACGTTGTTCAGATGACAGATCAGCGCATTCCTAATATCCTGTTATTTGGCCAGTTGGACAAAGGGCAGAGGTTACGGGGCGGTCAATGGAAGCGGTATAAAGACGTGCTCATAGCCTCACTCAAGATGTGTGGGATTTATCCTATGACATGGAAAATGCAGGCCAAGAACCGCCCCCTTTGGCGAAAGATCTGCCATGAAGGTGTTGACCTCTTCGAGAGAGATAGAACTGCCTGTTTGGATGCCCGCCACGAAGCATGTCACGGTGCCGCCCAGCAACAGAGACGTCTACAGCAGTCGGTCTCATCCACTCAGCCAATTATGTACATCTGTCCCAACTGCCATGTGCTTCATGCATCAGCCTCATCAGCCATCGCCGTCACAAGCACCCCCTTACAATTTAATGCAGCCAGAGGGCAGGAGATCCATTGTTGGCGACGGTTCAATCCATCATTTTTTAATTGTGCACTTTTATTTAGGTTGGTGTATTAGGGTTTGTTCTTTCATTAAAGTGGTGAAACTTTTTTACACCTGAGTCGGAGTGTTCGTTTGGTGTGACTGCTCTATGTCTGAGTCTCTCTCTTGAATTAAATCATGACATTATGCCTTATTCTTTATCCTGTCTTACCCTTCATCTTACCCCACAATTTTGTTGTATTGTACAACTGTACAATGACAGTAAAGCCTACTCCATTGTATTCTATCATGTTCTATTCTAGTCTATCTTGTGTTTACTTTTGTGATGTTGTTCTCAGCTTATTTCTGCTCCTCCCTTATTGTTTTTTTTGTACTGCTAATTTGCCAGAGCTGCTCCTTGTTCCCCTAATTGCTGTCTCCTCTATATATGTTTGCTGTGGGCACTAATTTCTGTGGCATCCTTGTGTTACCACGACGACTGTCTTCACCACTCCTGGAATTATTTCTGTATCTCCACCCCACGAGCTGAGTCATTCTTTTCTGTAATAAATCTGCAAATGACAGTTTCCACATTTGGGCCCTGAATTCCACCCTGGAGGGGCCAAACTTTGATAATATAGCCATGATGACAGCTTGACCTTTGACGAGGGGGAGTTGCTGCACATGGTCCATATATGCTGCATGTGCTATTCAGATTATTTTATGAATTACTGTGGTGGTGCAAAAAAAAAAAAAAAACCCTCCATTTTACTCAGCTTCTTCAAAAAATTTAACCAAGCCACACCACTGTCTAAAATGTGTCTATTGGTCATCTAATTATTGAAAAAAACATCAAAACACTCACTTTTCTTAAAAAAAAACCCCACCCTTTACATCGATTCAGGCTTTGACCAGCTGATGTTCCTTTCTTGGGTTTTTTTCACTTTACAAAATGATCACTTATTAGCCGGCCTATAGGTGTCTGTTTGCAAACAAAGGTGTTAGCTTCAGAGCTAATACTGCAACTCGGGAGTTAGCTTATCAAGCACAGTTTATATTGTTGTTTTCTTTAGATTTCAGTCACCCTGATACACATCCCTGTTTCCACCTTCTTCACTAATCCACAGTCACTAATATAACTTGCATAATTCTGGCTTATTTTGCTGTATTTTCACTGTGATGCTACATAGTACCGTTAGCATTAGCTTGGCTAGCGCTTGCCTTAGCTCGTGTTAGCTTAACCTTTGATTTGGCTGGTTTTGATCTCTATTTTCTATAAATTCTATTCACCTCCCACTGGAATCCTTGTTCATCTTCCAACACGACTGTATACTGTATACACGGCTGCCCGTTGCAACAGCCTTTTTTTAGCTTCCTTCTTCTTTCTACACCTTTCACTCTGTATATATATCACGGACGCACGGATCGCCCCGGGGGTCTCCCGGGTCGGCGGACGGAGCCACGGTTTGCAGTGGGAGACGTTACAGCGGGGAGGAGCTAGTGCTAGCTAGCACTTGGCCGCCGCCCGGTGCTGATGGGAAACTCGACATACCGGGAGCTGTAGCGAAAACGACGCGGGTGCCGGGCTGGAGTTTAGGCAGCGTGCAAGAAATATAAGACAGAATAATAAAGAGCGATGGCAAGAACCAAGCAGACCGCCCGTAAAATCTACTGGAGGAAGAAGCCCCCCAGGAGACAGCTAGCCACCAGGGCTGCTCGGAGAGGCACTCCGGCCACCGGCAGAGTGAAGAGGCCTCGCCGTCACAGGCCCGTGGCTCTGAGAGAGATCCGTCGCTGCCAGAAATCCACGGAGCTGCTCATCCGTAAGCTGCCCGTCCAGCGCCTGGTGAGGGAGATCGCTCAGGACTTCACGACCGTCCTGCGTTTCCTGAGCTTCGCCGTTATGGCTCTGCAGGAGACCAGCGAGGCCCACCTGGTTGTCTCTTCTTCGCTAAGGGGGTCACCATCATGCCCAAAGACTTCCAGCTGGCCCGCCGCATCCGCGGAGAGAGAGCTTAGACTTTCTGCTGCACATTCACCAACCAACCATAATGCTCTGCACTGTGTGTCTATATATATACATTTATAGTAATATGGACATATGTTTACTAGATGTTGTTTTTTCTTGCCTTCTGATTGTTGCTCTGAGTGTTGCTATCCCTGTGCTGTTGCAATCCTGGAATTTCCCCATTGTGGGACTAATAAAGGCTTATCTTATCTTATCTTATCTTATCTTATACGTCATTCTCAGATTCTCAGATGTTATTTTGGCTGTGTGGTAGACCACCAGGAGGATCCACTCTCACCCAGTGACTTGGGGAGTAGGGGGAGGGGAGGTGTAAATGTAAGCGCCTTGGCATCTGGGGCAGAAAATGTAAATGCAAGCGCCTTGGTGCCAAGGGGAGGAGATGTAAATGTATGTGCCTTGGTACCAAGGGGGAGGAGGCAGGAGATATAAATTATGCACCTTGGCCCCAGAGAGTTAGTCTTGTTGTTGGAGTTGAATAAAGTTCTGAACTGGCAGCTCTCGTGTCTCGTCACATCATTCCTCCACACTGGTGACCTATGACGTGAAAATGCTCAGGCTGGAAAATGAAGCAAGCTCCTCTTCGGGAACACCCACGCTAGGGTTTCCCCCCGAGATCCCGGCCTCATTCGCCGTGGCAATCAAGCTCCCGGACTTCTGGTTTCATGACCCAGCTACCTGGTTCATCCAGGAAGCCGGATGGAAGCTCAATTTGCTCTCCGTGGAATTTCTGCAGATGACACGAGATACCATTATTTGGTGGCTTCGCTAGGCCCGCGCTCCACTCAGCGCGCCATGACCTGCTCCAAGACCCCCACCCCGGGAAAATACGACACTCTCAAACAGCTGCTGTTACGACATTACACCCTATCTGATGGGGAGAGAGCGGAGAAGCTCCTCTCCCACTCTGGGTTAGGAGATGGCTCAGCTGTGAAGTTAATGGACAGTATGCTGGCTTTGCTGGGCACAGATGACTTTTCTCTTCACCCATCTCTTCCTGAGGAAACTGCCAATTCTGGCCAACTCACCGCTGCTGGCTGCGAGGGACTACCGCACACTGCTGGAAGAAGCAGACCACATTATCCTGGTAAATAGGAGGTTCAGCGTCCAGGCGGTGACACCGGGATCTTCGGCGGAGTCCACTGAGGTTGCGGAGCCGAAGGCTGTGGCCGAGACAGCCACTCGGAGACGCCGGAACGGGACAGTGTGTTTCTACCACCAGTGTTTTGGCACCGACGCGCAGCGTTGTCTCCCACCATGCCATTTCAAGATGCCGGGAAACGGGCCAGCCAGCAGTCAGTAGCAGCTGAGACTGCTGGCAACAAGGAGAAGCTGCTTTTCCTCAAGGACACAAATTCTGGGAGACGGTTTTTGGTAGACTCTGGTTCCCAGAAGAGTCTTATTTTGCCGGTCGGCGCTGATAGGTTGGCTGAAGGCTGTGGCCCGTCATTAACTGCCACTAATGGCTCCCCTATCAAGACTTTTGGAGAAAGGTCAGTGACTGTGTGTCTTCATGGCTGCAACTACGAGTGGGAGCTTGTGGCAACTGCCTGCTCGGTTGCTGTCTTAGGTGCTGATGTTCTGTGTGCTTATGGTCTCCTTGTAGATGTTGCTAATAGACGTTTGCTGGATGCTATGTCTTTTTCTTCACTGCCTTGTATGACTCCGGGAGCTGGGCCACTAACACATGCTAAGTTTTTAGCCTCAGGGGATGTGCATCAATGTTTGCTTTCTGATTTTCCTGCGCTCACGGTGCCTAGCTTTTCCGCTACTGTGACCAAGCATGGGGTTGAGCATTTTGTCACTACAAAGGGCCTGCCAGTTTTCGTGCGCCCGCGCCACCTGGATGCAGCTAAATTAGCCATTGTGTGGGAAGAGTTTGCTAACTTGGAATGTTTGGGGATTGTTAGGCACTCCAATAGCCCTTGGGCGTCCCCACTGCACATGGTGCCCAAGTCTGATGGTTCGTGGCAGCCGTGCGGTGATTTCCGTTGCTTGAACAACATCACTGAGCACAACCGTTACCCCATCCCACACATTCAAGATTTTTCAGTGCACCTGGCTGGAATGTGCATTTTTTCTAAGGTGGATCTGGTCCGTGGCTACCATCACGTCCTGGTTCACACTGAAGACATCCCAAAAACAGCAGTGATAACACCTTTTGGCCTTTTCAAGTTTCTTCGCATGCCGTTCGGGCTGAAGGGCGCAGCTTAGACTTTTCAGAGGATGATGGATGCAGTGCTCCACAACTTGCCGTTTGTGTTCATCTACCTAGATGACATTCTGGTGGCTAACGCGTCTGAGGAGGAGCACCTATCCCATCTGAAACAAGTTTTCCGTCGGCTGGAGGCACACGGGCTGATAGTTAATCCAGCAAAGTGTCAGTTCGGGCTGCTGGTAATCAATTTCTTGGGCCACCGCATCTCATCTGAGGGCGTGATCCCGCTGCCGGAGAAAGTGCGGGTGGTGTCAGATTTTCCATGTCCGCAGACCGTGAGGGCACTGCAGGAATTTTGGGGGGAATGGTCAGTTTTTACAACCGTTTCTTCCCCCGGGCAGCCCAGCTGCTGCAACCGCTGTATGGTGCACTCAAGAAAAAGAAACCCGCGGATAGCATCGACTGTACCCCCAGTTGGGTCCAGGCTTTTGCAGGCGCCAAAGCTGCACTCACCAATGCGGCTTTGCTGGCCCACCCACCCCTCTCAGCGTGGATCGCGCTTACTACAGATGCGTCTGACATTGCAGTAGGAGCAGTACCTCTCCGGTTCGTGGCAACCATTTGCCTTTTTCAGTCTTACTTTGTGTGATAACGAGCATAAGTATAGCACCCTTGGCAGGTGGTTGTTGGCCCTCTACCTGGCCACGTGTCACTTCCAGTTTTGGCTCGAGGGTCACACATTTACCGTGTTTGTCAATCACAAGCCTCTAACCTATGCGATGTCCAAAATTTGGAACCATGGTTGGCGCGGCAGCAACATCACCTATCCGCAATATCGGAGTTCACTACCAACATTCAACATGTGGCCATAAGCTCAACATTGTGGCTGACTGTTTGTCAGGCACACTGGTCTCTCCAGTCTACTTGGGTATTGAATTTTCCGCCATGGCCGCCGACCAACCGGGGGACGTGGGCATTTGTGCGCTCCCTTCTGCGGGTATGGGCCTTAAACTGGAGAGCATGGTGATACAAGAGGGTCCCCCCCCCCCCCCGCTTTGCGATGTCTCCACCGGCTGTCCCCACCCGGTTGTTCCGAGCTTTTGGCGCCACCGCGTTTTTGAGTCCGTTCACTCTATCTCACACCCTGGCGTATGGGCTTCGGTTAACCCCTTGCACTCCGGTCAATTTTCCTAAAAACGCCAAAAAAAAAATGTGCCCAAAGTAAATCGAAAGCTGTTCTTCAACCCTTTGCGGCATCTTCATGGGGTTGGTCTCATTTAAAAGAAAACACTTTGAATTTTTTGGCAAAAAAAACATGATCTCTCTAAGTGCTCCGGCCACTGAGTTACAGTCATCTAAACATAGTGAACTTGAAGAAAATAAATTTGGCCTGGGTGTTTTTTTTGGATACAAATGCTTGCAAATAACACACAGCTTCAGATCCGGGCTGGAAAATGCAACTGAAATGTAGAACCAAGTGTTATCCAGCTGAGGTCCAAATTTTGTAACATCCATCCATCCATCCATCTTCTACCGCTTTTCCGGAGGTCCGGGTCGCGGAGGCAGCAGTTCAAGCAGAGAAGCCCAGACTTCCCTCTCCCCAGCCACCTGCTCCAGCTCTTCAGAGGGGATACCAAGGCGTTCCCAGACTAGCTGGGAGACATAGTCTCTCCACCGAGTCCTGGGTCTGCCCCGGGGTCTCCTCCCAGTGGGACGTGCCTGAAACACCTCAAGTGGGAGGCGTCCAGGAGGCATCCTAATCAGATGCCCATACCACCTCAACTGACTCCTTTCAATGTGGAGGAGCAGCGGTTCTACTCTGAGCCTCTCCCGGATGACTGAGCTCCTCACCCTATCTCTGAGGGTGAGTCCAGCAATCCTACGGAGAAAGCTCATTTCAGCCGCTTGTATCCGCGATCTCGTTCTTTCGGTCATTACCCAAAGCTCGTGACCATAGGTGAGAGTAGGAACGTAGATTGACTGGTAAATTGACAGCTTTGCCTTAGAACTAAGCTCCCTCTTCACCACAACAGACCGGTACAACGTCCGCATCACTGCAGATACTGCTCCAATCCGTCTGTCGATCTCTCGCTCCATTTTCCCCTCACTCGTGAACAAGACCCCAAGATACTTAAACTCCTCCACTTGGGGCAGGAGCCTGTCCCCAACCCGGAGAGGACAATCCACCTTTTTCCGGCTGAGGACCATGGACTCGGACTTGGAGGTGCTGATTCTCATCCCAGCCGCTTCACACTCAGCGGCAAACCGTCCCAGCAAGAGCTGTAGGTCATTGCTGGATGAAGCCAACAGGACAACATCATCTGCAAACAACAGAGATGAGATCCTGTGGTCACCAAGCATGACACCCTCCATTCCCTGGCTGCGCCTAGAAATCCTGTCCATAAAAATTATGAACAGGACCGGTGACAAAGGGCAGCCCTGGCGGAGTCCAACTCTCACTGGGAATGACTCCGACCGAGTGTTGGCAATGCGAACTAAACTCTCACAACGGTCGTACAGAGACCGAATAGCTCGTAACAACAAGCCCGATACCCCATACTCCCGAAGCACCCCCCACAAAAATCCACGAGGGACGCGGTCAAATGCCTTCTCCAAGTCCACAAAACACATGTAAACTGGTTGGGCAAACTCCCACGAACCCTCAAGAATTCTCGAGAGGGTAAAGAGCTGGTCCGATGTGCCACGGCCAGGACGAAAACCACATTGCTCCTCCTGAATCCGAGGTTCGACCAACGGCCGGACTCTCCTCTCCAGTACCTTGGCATAGACCTTCCCAGGGAGGCTGAGGAGTGTGATCCCTCTAAAGTTGGAGCACACCCTCCGGTCCCCTTTTTTGAAGAGAGGAACCACCACCCCGGTTTGCCATGCCAAAGGCACTGCCCCCGACCTCCACGCAATGTTGCAGAGGCGTGTCAACCATGACAACCCAACAACATCCAGGGCCTTGAGGTACTCGGGGCGAATCTCGTCCACCCCCGGGGCCCGGCCACCAAGGAGATTTTTAACCACCTTGGCGACCTCAGCCCCTGTGATAGGCGAGTCATCCCCCTCGTCCCCAAACCCTGCTTCCTCTGTGGAAGGCGTATCAGTGGGATTGAGGAGATCCTCGAAGTATTCCTTCCACCGCCCGATGATATCCCCAGTTGAAGTCAACAGTGTCCCATCCGCACCATACACAGTGTGGACGGGGAGCTGCTTTCCCCTCCTGAGCCGCCGAACAGTTTGCCAGAATCTCTTTGAAGCCGACTGAAAGTCTTGTTCCATGGCCTCACCGAACTCCTCCCATACCCGGGTTTTTGCTTCAGCAACCACCCGAGCTGCACTCCGCTTGGCCTGCCGGTACACCTCAGCTGCTTCGGGAGTCCCACAAGCCAACCAAGCTTGATAGGACTCCTTCTTCAGCTTAATGGCCCCCCTCACCACTGGTGTCCACCACTTGGTTCGGGGGTTGCCACCACGAGATGCACCGACCACCTTGCGGCCGCAGCTCTGGGCTGCCGCTTCAACAACAGAGGTGGAGAACATGGCCCATTCAGACTCCATGTCTCCAGACTCCCTCGGAATGTGGTTGAAGTTCTTCCGGAGGTGGGAGTTGAAGACCTCCCGGACAGGGGCCTCAGCCAGACGCTCCCAGCACACCCTCACTATACGTTTGGGTCTACCAGGTCTGAATGGCTTCCTCCCCTGCCATCGGATCCAACTCACCACCAGGTGGTGATCAGTTGACAGCTCTGCACCTCTCTTTACTCGGGTGTCCAAGACATACGGTCGCAGGTCTGATGACACGATAACAAAATCGATCATCGACCTGCGGCCTAGGGTGTCCTGGTGCCAGGTGCACATATGGACACCCTTATGCTTGAACATGGTGTTCGTTATAGACAGACTGTGGTTAGCACAGAAGTCCAATAACTGAACACCACTCGGGTTCAGATCGGGCAGGCCGTTCCTCCCAATCACCCCCCTCCAGGTTTCACTGTCGTTGCCCACGTGCGCATTGAAGTCCCCCAGTAGGACAATGGAGTCTCCAGGAGGAGCACCCTCCAGCACCCCAGTCACAGACTCCAAAAAGGGTGGGTACTCTGAAACATCATTTGGTGCATAGGCACAAATGATGGTCAGGACCCGTTTCCCAACCCGAAGGCGCAGGGAAGCAACCCTTTCGTCCACCGGGGAAAACTCCAATATAGAGGCAGCAAGGTGGGGCGATACAAGAATACCTACCCCTGCTCGTCGCCTCTCGCCCGGGGCAACTCCAGAAAAGGCCAAGCTCCAGCCCCTCTCCAGGAGACTGGTTCCGGAACCGGAGCTGTGTGTTGAGGTGAGGCCGACTATATCTAGCCGGTATCGCTCAATCTCGTACACCAGCTCAGGCTCCTTCCCCACCAGAGAGGTGACATTCCACGTACCAAAAGCCAGTTTAGAAAGCTTGGGATCAGTCCGCCAAGGTCTCCGCCTTTGACTGCCACCTAATCCACATAGCACCGGACTTTCATGATCCCTCCTGCAGGTGGTGAACCTACTGGAGGGCGGACCCATGTAACTCCTTCGGGCTGAGCCCGGCCGGGTCCCATGGGTGGAAACCCGGCCACCAGACGCTAGCCTTCGAGCCCCTCCCCCAGGCCTGGCTCCAGGGTGGGGCCCCGGTAACCCCATACCGGGCGGGGTACACTGAATCCTTGATATACAATTTATCATGAGAGTCTGTTGGATCGTTCTTCGTCTGGCCCTTCACCCAGGACCAGTTTGTCTTGGGAGACCCTATCAGAGGCAAATTGCCCCGGACAACATAGCTCCTGGGATCACTGGGGCACGCAAACCCCCCCACCACGATAAGGTGACGATCCATGAGGGGGAATTTTGTAACAATACCACAAAAAATGAATATTTTACACAGCTTTGTTCTCAGGCTGTTCCCAGGCATTTTGGAACTGTGCCAAATTGTGCCAAATGGCACAGTTTGGAAAAACGCCTGTAACTTCTGAATGATTCAATATAGAAGCTTCATTTTAGGCTCTAATGAAAGGTGACACTCAGGGCTGTCTGTGTGTGTGTGTTTGGGGGGGTTGTCCCCCCCCTGCTCGCTACAGAGGATGGACTTCGGCCATCGCTACACAACAGATTAGCCTCATGTGGTGATGTGGGACAGCAGCGCAATCACCGCGGCTCCCCCCCCCTCGTTGCAGAAGAATAGCGTGGTTGGGGGAGGCGTTCACAGCCTGTACGCGGTGAACAACCCCTTGTACCGTGACGCACGAACTTCAGACTTCGTGCACCGCACAGTTGTAATTTACCGATCGGTCAAAAGTCATTTTGGATTACAATTTTCAGGGATAGAGAATAATTTAGCTTATAACACCTTACCTCTTCACAGCAGCAGTGTCCTGGCCAACTTCTCTTCCTCACTGTCAGACGAATGCGACGCTGGTCCGCTCTGGTTCTGGTCTCGCGACCCGATCAAAACATAATTCCATTATTGCGGTTTTGTGCTTCCATGATTGCGGTTTTTGTCGAACGATTTTTCAAAACAAATAACAGTAGTAATTAAAAAAAGACTGGCGAAGGCGTGTGTGTCACTCAGCCTTTGTCGTCAGCCTCCGTCGGTCTATGATGACCATGGAAGAAATCATAACATCTACTCTGCTGGAACCAATACAAAATAAGCACCGCCTGTGGCCGAACATGCCGATCCACGAATGGCACTCCCTGTCACACAGGTTGCATTTGTGGATGGTCTCCATGCTGCTGGGTCTGTGGGGCTCTTTCTGTGTCCTTTTTTGATCCGCTTCAGCAGCCAGTCTTCACCCAGCCTTAAAAAAAAACAGCTCGCGAACTTCTCTGCTTCAATTGGCTCACTGCATTCAAAGCGTTGGGAGGCGGGTCCTCCTTCCTAGGTTTTCATTCATTGGTTCTTCAAAGTTTCAGAAACCCAATTCAAGGCTCTTATTAGTCGAATGAGAGGTCAATCAGATGAACTAATCTGTTCGCGGCTGTGTCTGCAGCTTTTTTTTCAGTGGCGCTTGGACGCCAACACCAACTACATCACCACCATCAGGACCATGCATCCGAGAGCGCGCGAGGACGCACGAGTGCGCCCTCGTGCGCCCTAGGACACAGAGACTTGCCCGCCCACGGTACAACGGAGTGCAAGAGGTTAAGCTGGTGGGGTCTAAATTCATCTGGCCCCGCTTACGCAAGGATGTGAAGGAGTGGGCTGCTGCGTGCATTGCGTGCCAATGGGCTAAGGTTCAGAGACAAACCAAGGCCCCCATCGAACCTTTCCGGATTCCAAGGAGGAGGTTTGACCACATCCATGTGGGCTTAGTGGGCCCCCTTCCGCCGTCACAGGGTTTCACACACCTTTTGACGATAGTGGACCACACCACGCATTGGCCAGAGGCAGTTCCGCTGGCTTCCACCACATCCGCTAACATTACCTGTGCGTTTTTGTCATCCTGGGTCGCACGTTTTGGTTCCCCATTGGACATCACCTCTGACAGGGGTCCCCAGCTCGTTTCGTCCCCAGTTCGTTGACGTCATCATGCTGCGGCTATAAAGGAGAATGGCGGGAGTCGTCCTCTTTGACGCCATGCCTCCATGCCAGCTGTAGCCTGTATTAGCTTGGGGTTAGCTTGTGTGCTGTTTGCTGTAACATGTGTAGCTACAATGTATCTTGTAATAAAGTTATTGTTTGGTATAACTCCTGCCTCCGCTGTTCTGTTTCCAGACATAAGCACATTTATTTGTTTTGTGGAAATCAGCTAAAAACAAAGTTCTAACAAGCAATAATGCTTTATGATGACAACAACAGTACAAAATTGATTATAAAGTAAAGAATTATACACAAAGACACATACATATGAGATACTGAAAAATAATAAAAGCAAACAGAAACTAACAGAAGCAAAACATTCATGAAATTAAATATCTTATAGCAGAACCCTAGATTGTCCTAACCAGGGGTCTGCAACCTCTACTACACAAAAAAGAAAATCTTTATGGAGCCACACAAATATGAGCCTGAAAACTATGATAAAGCAGCAGCATTACAAACAGCATTAATATTAACAAGATTTTCTGTGATATTGTATTTTATTATGAAGTGCGGTGTAGTGGCGGCCACTTCCTCTTCCGCTGACGTTATCTGAGGCTGTTGAGCTAGCTCTCCAAGTGGAGACCACAGACAAGCTAGCCTCGGAGCTAAATTGGCGCCAGTCACAGCGGCGGCTGGAGCTTCCCGCCACTCTACAAGTAGCGGACACAGACAGCGAGGATAACATGACCGACGACAACGCGGAAACCAACCTATCAGCCAAAGGTCTGCCCCGAGAAAACCCTTGTGTATGGGTTGTGGGTCCGTGAAGCACCTTTTCAAGGCCAGGGATTGCCCAGCGAGAGGGAAGCGCTGTAGCAAGTGCGGACGCTTGAACCATTATGCCAGGGTGTGTCATATGTCCGAGCCGGAAAGCCTATGGAGGAAAACAACTTCACCCGCCCCAACAGCTGTCCATGCGGTGTCCCCAAGTACCAGCGGGTTCAAGTTCTGCAAGGTGACGCTGGATGGTGAGGAGGTGCCGCTACTGATCAACATGGGGGCGGAGGGATCGTTATTGAATTGGGCCACGGTGAGGAAAATTTCCCCCTACTACAAAATAAGAGATAACCCAGCGTCGCTCTACGATTATGGAGGTGGCAGACTGCGCACGGTTGAAACACTGGAGTTAACGGCTCAGTACAAGTCGGCGTTGATGGCTGACTGCATGTTCCACATAACAGCCCGAGGCAACAATATCATGGGCTGTGACCTGTTTTATGGACTGGGGTTCACCATTAGAGATGACGCTGGGGAAGAATGGACTGGGTGTGGCCAGTGGAACCGTCCGGTTCCAGTGGTGGAGGACGACGCGATGTGGGATGAGAATTTACCAGGCACCACAGCGGCCAAGCAGGACCAGGTTCACTCAGGTTCGATGCAGGAGGGACTCAGTGCCGGCACTCAGAGTACTGTGGAAGAGGGTGCTGAGCGTGGTGGCGAGGCGCCTGCATCGGTGAATGACGCCGACGAGCGAGCCCCAGTTTCCTCCGGAGCTCAGCCGCAGTGGGCCAGAGGATTTGGAGCTACGATGGCGACTGCTGCAGCAGCTTTAAAAGGAGTCAGGGCCAGACCGACAGGCATGGAGGGACCGCATGCCGATCAGCAACACTGCAGGCCGAGCAGAGCCCCTCTGAGAATCACGGACCTGGTCCAGGCTTGTGAAAAGGGACGTCCTCAACGATTATGGACCAAACGACAGCCAGAGGGTCACCGGGAGTGGCTGCGCATTGTGGCTAAACGGGGCGCGGCCTACTTCCAGCTGTCAGATAGCTCGTGGAGGCACGCCAGTGAGCTGCGGCATGCCCGGGAGGAGACTTCGGATGGTGGGTCTGGACGAGGGGAGCGGCTGACGGCAAGGAGGAGACACATTCTCGTCTATGAGGTCAGCTGCGACCCCGGAGGCATGCCGCCTCCAGGGGTGGGTCTACTGGGGGGCAGCCCTGGGCCCCCACAAGCCAGTTCTACCTCCCTTTTCTGCCAGAAGGATAACAGTGTGGTTTTGAAAAAATAATGATAAAAAAAGTTGTAATGTTCATATGGCATGTGTTAAAAATGCCAAATTTGCTGTATTATGTATGTGTAGTCCATGTTTCTGGTTTTCATGATTCTTTCCGTGTGGTTTTAGTTGCTAAATTTACTTTGTATAACCTGGATGGAAAAGTTGAATTTCTTTTAAACAGAAAAGGTGTAAATGTTAGTGTTTGGAGTATTTTATTAGTTAGGAACAGGGCAGTATTTTAAGTTATTAATGGACTTTATTTTACAGGTGGCAGAATAATAACACTTTGCCGTGTGGGCAGGACGGTAGTCCACCCGGCCTCCCTAGTTTAGGTTTGTTGTGTGAATGTGTTAGGCCATTTAATGATTTCAGTTATAGTTTTTCAGTGTGTGATTCGGGTCCTAAATTGGGGAAGGTCTCAGTTGAATGTGTGGTTTTGGACTTTCTACGGGGGGGAAATGTGATATTGTATTTTATTATGAAATGCGGTGTAGTAGCGGCCACTTCCTCTTCCACCACTGCACCGCCCTGTAAATACCAGCAGGCATTTTCATCCGGCCTCTTTGCTGATGCCCCGCCAATGGTTGTATTGTGCCAAGTTTATACAATAAAGCTGAGTTCTACCGTGCACCTGGCCTTGTCTTTCAAAAGGTAATTTGATACATAACATTTTCCTCATAAGTTTACAACTTTTTCCAAAATTGGTGAGATTTTTTTGCATAATTTTTCTGCTTGACTAATAAATTTGTCATATTTTTCTTTGAAAATCTGTTTCCTTTTCAGGTAAAACTGCAGCCTCTTTCCACATAAATCTGTGACATTTTCTCTCATTAAAATCCAATGTTTCCTGTAAGTTGAATTTTTTTCAGAAATGTTTTGATTATTTCCGTGCAATTTTGTAAAAAGTTTTTCTCGTAAGAAAACTTGTTTTTCCCCTAAATTTGTCACATTTCTGCCATAAATTTTCTGCTTTTCTAATAAATTTGTTATTTTTTCCCTTGTAAATTTGCTACCTTTCCTGGGTAAATTTTGTAGCAGATTTCACTGAAATTTACAACTTTATTCATTCAAAACTGCAACTTTTCCAGCAAAATCGTGTTTTTCTCAGGAATTTTATGACTATTTCTTGGAAATTTGTTGCTGTTTTCTCCTCATAAAATTTAAAAAAAAATTCCCTAAATTTGTGAGAATTTTTTAAATGCATTTTTACAAAGCCTTTAAAGGTCCTACATTAATATAATTCATTTTTACTGTTTCCCTGAGATCTCAAGTTATATATCTTGGGATCTTGAGATAACAACTGTGATTTTTTTCCCCAAGATAATGAGATTGTTTTCTCACTATTTCAGGAAAGTGACACTTGTTATCCCAAGATGACAATAAAATGATCTCATTAGTTGTGTTCTTGAGATCTTGAGAAAATGATCTCGTTATTTTAGGAAAACTACATTCATATTTTGAGATCTTGAGAAAGTTATCTCATTATCTCGGGAAAACGACATCAGTTATTCCTATAACAAGAAAATTATCTCATTATCTCAAGAACACAACTTTGTTATCTCTAGATCTCGAGAAAATTATCTCTGGAAAATAACAGTTGTTATCTGGAGAAAACGAGATAAAAAAAGACTCAAGATCTCAGGAAAACTGTGAAAATAAATAATATGAATATGACCTTTTAGGGCTTCCGTAAATTTCAGCTTTTCTCATAATTTGTTATTTTTCTAGTAAATGTATATTTTTTTTTCCCCTCACAAAATTGTGCCCTTTTTGTCAAGGCTTTAAGGAGCCGCTGGCTATGGGCAAAAGAGACACATCTGGCTGCAGAGCTGCAGGTTGCCCCACATGTTGCCTGTGGAAGGAAGAAACATCACATCACATTCATAATCATTATGCGCAGCACAATTAAAACTCATTTTCAATAATTTAGACTAACCGCATTTTTAATGGGTGAGAAAGCAGGTCCAGACTGAAACCAGATGGTGGAAAAGTCAAGACTTTAGGGCTCCAGACCACTGTGCACAAGGTGGGGCTGAAAAGCTTATAGGCTGAAAAGTTCATAGTGGTCAAACTGACCAAATGTGACTTATTTTTCAACTGCAGGAAGAAGTGTGTTGACATCGAAGGGGAGACTATGTTGAAAAATAAACCACATCTGGTCAAATCTGACCACTATGAACTTTTCAGCCCCCCCCCCCCCCCCCATCTTGGACTTGCCTTTTCTTGACCCCCTGAAAGGCTTGCTCTTGTCTGGTCTTGGAAGACTGTGGTCCTGATCTGCTCTTGTCTACACTACTTAGCAAATGTTTTTAGAACTCTTCTGCTAAACAAGCCTAAACATGTCTCTGTTGCCTGCTGACTACAATAAAATGCGGGTCAACAGCTCCCCCTGCTGGCCACAGGCTCACAGTACACATTCACAACCTGACAAAGAAGGAGAATACAGGGAGGTGTTGATCAGTAGGGTGTTGTAGTCAAGAGCAAACGTGACCAAATCTGGATCAGGGCGTACCAAGACAAGACTAAGTTCAGACTAAGGTTGCTCTCACACCTGCAGGCTTTAGTCCGTTTCAATCAAACTCAAGTCCGTTAGTGCAGTTCATTTTGTCTGGTGAGAACACGGTAATCGCACTCAAGTGCGTACCAAAACAGCCATACTCAGGTGATCTTTGTTAGAATCAAATGGCGAACTTTGGTGTGGTCCTGCAGGTGAGAAAGTGACTGCACTAAAACGGGACCAGCGGCAAACAAAACATTTTATGTCACTTTACATACCTGATAGATCTTTGAAAATACCTGTGGCTGAGCGCGTCACGGGTCTGGAGGATCAATGAATGTTAACATGTTATTTCCCATCCGTAGCAGTGCTTCATTTTCAAATTACGATTTGCCGAAAGTGGTATATGCACGTATGTAATAAACGATAACCAGGGTGATGAAAAACCTCTGTAGATTATGCTACAATCTGTACTGTCTCCCCAGAAATGCATAAATACACATATAGTCCTGTATACGTGCATACAGTATATTGGTCATGGTCTTAACTCAGTTCTGATCTCTCTACGGGACACTCTGGTCTTGGTTTAGCTTTGATTACAGCAGTAGTAGAATTGTGTGTCAGTCATTTGTAAACTTTTTTTAAGTGATAATCAACTGCTGAATAATTGCACCTTTGGACATTGCTCAGCTATGTTGAATATCAAGTTGGTTTTAGCATGCTAACTCTTCCACAGCAAGCGTGACGCCATGTGGTGTGTATGGGTGGCACCTCTCTCTGTTTCTATGACCCTAGGCCACACAGATAAAGTGGAGCGCCAGCCCCCTAGTAGCTCTGCATTCCTTTCCACATTCTATATTATGCTGATCTCCATACTAGAAGGCAAAAAGTACAATTTTTATGGTCTTTGGTATGACCCAGCTGGGGTGTCTGCGGTACAGACCATGCAAACCATTATAGAGCAACATGCTCTATGCTATGCATCACACTGTAGAGTGGTAGGCCACAGGATGGACCCTGGTTGTTCTGTTTTTGTGGGATATTTTGTGTGGACTATTTAGGGATTATTGCTGCATTCCTAGGAACATGAAGGTCAGAATAATGTCACTTCCCCATTGCCCAAGTTACAGCAAAACAAGCCAGAAACGACTGACTCTGGTGTTAGCAATTGTTAGCAATGTTAGCACAGACTGAAAATAATCCAGTAGGGTTGTAGTCAGGACCAGACTAAGATCAAAGTGTAGAAAGACTTTGATTTTAGCAAGAAACTTTAGTCTTGATTTGGTCTTGACCCCTTAATGTCTTGGTGATCAAGACCAACTTGGTCTTGACTTGATCTCATCTTGGTCTTGTCTGTTCTTGTCTTGGTCTTGAGAGACTCGTTTCTTGGTCTGGTCTTGATAAGGTCTTGACTACAACCCTGTCTTTAAGGCTCAGTTCAACTGTCAGAAATCTGATGGTGATTTTTGACAGCCATTTAAAATTTGACAAACAGATTGACAATGGAGTCAAGATGAGCTTTTATCAGTTACGTCTGTTATCCAAAGCCAAACCTTTCTTGATCCGTCATGACCTTGAGATAGCCATCCATGCTTAATCACTTCTAGACTTTATTACTGCGATGCACTTTATCTTGCTGTTTCCCAGTCCTCTCTCAGCCACCTTCAACTTGTGCAAAACACAGCGGCCTGTCTTTTAACCAACACAACTAGATGAGAGCACATTACACCTATTCTTTTTTCACTCCATTGGCTTCCAGTCCATTTTAGAATTAATTGTAAACTTTTATTCTTTGTTTTTAAAGCTCTTAATGGCCTTGCTCCGGCTTATTTATCTGAGATTTTAACTGTCTGTGACCAAGGCAGAGCTTTGAGGTCATCCAATCAGCTTTTCCTGGATGTGTCCAGGTCAACTGGTATAAACACTGGGGTGACCGGGCCTTTTCTGTTGTCACCCCCAGGCTCTGGAGTAATCTCCCCACTGACTTACGTGCTATTTCTGACCTGGCCCTTTTTATATCAAAACTTTAAAATGTATTTGTTCAGGATGGTTTTATTACCCAGTAGTGGTGACACTTATTCTTTTTATTCTTTTCATCTTGCTTTTATTTTTAGGTATTTATGCTTATCCCTTTGTTTATGTAATCTGTTTTTATACTGTGTGTGTTTCTAGTGTTGGTCAGTTTTTCTGTAAAGCACTTTGGTCACCTACGGGTTGTTTTAAATTGCATTACATTACATTACAATGCTACAACCCAGTATGTGATCATTTGTGTTGTGAAGGAAATTTATACAATGTACTAATGTAATCTACCGTACTGTTTCTGATTCTTGTTCATCTTCAAAGACGGAAGGAATAAAGACAACCTCTTGAGTAGAATTTCTTTATTTCATCTCTCTTCGTACACAAATCATACAAGTTCATCTTTTTTCTCAATATGTATACAATGAAAACAATAAGGCAACATGCCTAGCAATAGAAGCTGGGCAGTATTACGTGTATGACTGACTAGAAGGGACACACAAGACAGACATGCTAATAAAAGATATGATTTTACACTACTGTTGATGTCTGTGTTGCTCCCCTGGGTAGCGGCCCAGGAGGAGGAAACGTGCATGTGGAAGTTAACTCTCCAACCTGTGATAGAGAATCGTCAGAACACGTTTCGTTATTTCACACAAGGAGTTTATTCTTCGTCCAAGTCATTCACATGACCAACATCAACTGACTAGTATTTACTATCAAAGTCCATAGTTTCTCTCTTATTGTCTGATCACATCACCATTAAACAAAACACAATCATGTCCATTTATCACAATTTCCGATTTGACATTAACTGTATACTGAACATTCTTAACAAATTACTCTAACCCATCCATCCATCCATCCATCGTCTACCGCTTTTCCGGAGGTCCGGGTCGCGGAGGCAGCAGTTCAAGCAGAGAAGCCCAGACTTCCCTCTCCCCAGCCACCTGCTCCAGCTCTTCAGAGGGGATACCAAGGCGTTCCCAGACTAGCTGGGAGACATAGTCTCTCCACCGAGTCCTGGGTCTGCCCCGGGGTCTCCTCCCAGTGGGACGTGCCTGAAACACCTCAAGTGGGAGGCGTCCAGGAGGCATCCTAATCAGATGCCCATACCACCTCAACTGACTCCTTTCAATGTGGAGGAGCAGCGGTTCTACTCTGAGCCTCCCCCGGATGACTGAGCTCCTCACCCTATCTCTGAGGGTGAGTCCAGCAATCCTACGGAGAAAGCTCATTTCAGCCGCTTGTATCCGCGATCTCGTTCTTTCGGTCATTACCCAAAGCTCGTGACCATAGGTGAGAGTAGGAACGTAGATTGACTGGTAAATCGACAGCTTTGCCTTAGAACTAAGCTCCCTCTTCACCACAACAGACCGGTACAACGTCCGCATCACTGCAGATGCTGCTCCAATCCGTCTGTCGATCTCTCGCTCCATTTTCCCCTCACTCGTGAACAAGACCCCAAGATACTTAAACTCCTCCACTTGGGGCAGGAGCCTGTCCCCAACCCGGAGAGGACAATCCACCTTTTTCCGGCTGAGGACCATGGACTCGGACTTGGAGGTGCTGATTCTCATCCCAGCCGCTTCACACTCAGCGGCAAACCGTCCCAGCAAGAGCTGTAGGTCATTGCTGGATGAAGCCAACAGGACAACATCATCTGCAAACAACAGAGATGAGATCCTGTGGTCACCAAGCATGACACCCTCCATTCCCTGGCTGCGCCTAGAAATCCTGTCCATAAAAATTATGAACAGGACCGGTGACAAAGGGCAGCCCTGGCGGAGTCCAACTCTCACTGGGAATGACTCCGACCGAGTGTTGGCAATGCGAACTAAACTCTCACAACGGTCGTACAGAGACCGAATAGCTCGTAACAACAAGCCCGATACCCCATACTCCCGAAGCACCCCCCACAAAAATCCACGAGGGACGCGGTCAAATGCCTTCTCCAAGTCCACAAAACACATGTAAACTGGTTGGGCAAACTCCCACGAACCCTCAAGAATTCTCGAGAGGGTAAAGAGCTGGTCCGATGTGCCACGGCCAGGACGAAAACCACATTGCTCCTCCTGAATCCGAGGTTCGACCAACGGCCGGACTCTCCTCTCCAATACCTTGGCATAGACCTTCCCAGGGAGGCTGAGGAGTGTGATCCCTCTAAAGTTGGAGCACACCCTCCGGTCCCCTTTTTTGAAGAGAGGAACCACCACCCCGGTTTGCCATGCCAAAGGCACTGCCCCCGACCTCCACGCAATGTTGCAGAGGCGTGTCAACCATGACAACCCAACAACATCCAGGGCCTTGAGGTACTCGGGGCGAATCTCGTCCACCCCCGGGGCCCGGCCACCAAGGAGATTTTTAACCACCTTGGCGACCTCAGCCCCTGTGATAGGCGAGTCATCCCCCTCGTCCCCAAACCCTGCTTCCTCTGTGGAAGGCGTATCAGTGGGATTGAGGAGATCCTCGAAGTATTCCTTCCACCGCCCGACGATATCCCCAGTTGAAGTCAACAGTGTCCCATCCGCACCATACACAGTGTGGACGGGGAGCTGCTTTCCCCTCCTGAGCCGCCGAACAGTTTGCCAGAATCTCTTTGAAGCCGACCGAAAGTCTTGTTCCATGGCCTCACCGAACTCCTCCCATACCCGGGTTTTTGCTTCAGCAACCACCCGAGCTGCACTCCGCTTGGCCTGCCGGTACACCTCAGCTGCTTCGGGAGTCCCACAAGCCAACCAAGCTTGATAGGACTCCTTCTTCAGCTTAATGGCCCCCCTCACCACTGGTGTCCACCACTTGGTTCGGGGGTTGCCACCACGAGATGCACCGACCACCTTGCGGCCGCAGCTCTGGGCTGCCGCTTCAACAACAGAGGTGGAGAACATGGCCCATTCAGACTCCATGTCTCCAGACTCCTTCGGAATGTGGTTGAAGTTCTTCCGGAGGTGGGAGTTGAAGACCTCCCGGACAGGGGCCTCAGCCAGACGCTCCCAGCACACCCTCACTATACGTTTGGGTCTACCAGGTCTGAATGGCTTCCTCCCCTGCCATCGGATCCAACTCACCACCAGGTGGTGATCAGTTGACAGCTCTGCACCTCTCTTTACTCGGGTGTCCAAGACATACGGTCGCAGGTCTGATGATACGATAACAAAATCGATCATCGACCTGCGGCCTAGGGTGTCCTGGTGCCAGGTGCACATATGGACACCCTTATGCTTGAACATGGTGTTCGTTATAGACAGACTGTGGTTAGCACAGAAGTCCAATAACTGAACACCACTCGGGTTCAGATCGGGCAGGCCGTTCCTCCCAATCACCCCCCTCCAGGTTTCACTGTCGTTGCCCACGTGCGCATTGAAGTCCCCCAGTAGGACAATGGAGTCTCCAGGAGGAGCACCCTCCAGCACCCCAGTCACAGACTCCAAAAAGGGTGGGTACTCTGAAACATCATTTGGTGCATAGGCACAAATGATGGTCAGGACCCGTTTCCCAACCCGAAGGCGCAGGGAAGCAACCCTTTCGTCCACCGGGGAAAACTCCAATATAGAGGCAGCAAGGTGGGGCGATACAAGAATACCTACCCCTGCTCGTCGCCTCTCGCCCGGGGCAACTCCAGAAAAGGCCAAGCTCCAGCCCCTCTCCAGGAGACTGGTTCCGGAACCGGAGCTGTGTGTTGAGGTGAGGCCAACTATATCTAGCCGGTATCGCTCAATCTCGTACACCAGCTCAGGCTCCTTCCCCACCAGAGAGGTGACATTCCACGTACCAAAAGCCAGTTTAGAAAGCTTGGGATCAGTCCGCCAAGGTCTCCGCCTTTGACTGCCACCTAATCCACATAGCACCGGACTTCCATGATCCCTCCTGCAGGTGGTGAACCTACTGGAGGGCGGACCCATGTAACTCCTTCGGGCTGAGCCCGGCCGGGTCCCATGGGTGGAAACCCGGCCACCAGACGCTAGCCTTCGAGCCCCTCCCCCAGGCCTGGCTCCAGGGTGGGGCCCCGGTAACCCCATACCGGGCGGGGTACACTGAATCCTTGATATACAATTTATCATGAGAGTCTGTTGGATCGTTCTTCGTCTGGCCCTTCACCCAGGACCAGTTTGTCTTGGGAGACCCTATCAGAGGCAAATTGCCCCGGACAACATAGCTCCTGGGATCACTGGGGCACGCAAACCCCCCCACCACGATAAGGTGACGATCCATGAGGGGGAATTACTCTAACATGAAATGAATTATTGGTGTTATCTCCTTCCCATGTATATAGCTTTTAACTTGTTCAAATGTTTATATTTTAAACAATAACCCATGAACTTACATTTACATTAATCATTTTAAGCACTGTCATAAATGTACAGCATGTGGTGTTATTCTTAACAATTCACTGACCTGGCCACTGTGTACCTAACACACTTACAATAGTATTCCTGGTATTCGGTAATACACCCGAAATGTGCACACTTGGTGACAAATCAAACCAGTAAATGTCGTACTGTATGAAAACTGTTTCATAACTGTCTTTAAATAAAGTAAGCAAATGGTTCCCAACATGTGGGGGGATTTCACTGTTGTGGCACGTCCCATACACTCGATCATTAACATTAGCAGGTTAGCTTATACAACAACACATCAACTTTAACAGAAATACCCTTACCAAACCCGCTTTTCGCCTCACACTTATCACAATATAATCTCGGACATCCTAGGACTCTTACAGTTTATATTGCACTCTTGAATTATTAGTATTTACCAACCTGTGATAGAGAATCGTCAGAACACGTTTCGTTATTTCACACAAGGAGTTTATTCTTCGTCCTCCGGTGCGTGAGTCTACTCTCTATCACTGTGCGACATGCGCCATCTATTGGTCGGCGTATGGAACTGCACTCAACTCACATGAGTTATAATGGAACCAGGTGGATTACAAATGCATTGTAGAAAAATAAACAATTAAAGAATAACATAAAATTGTAGGGGTGCCTATTTTTTTTAAAATTTTCTTATCCAAATGTCTTTTTCACCTCTTACATAACTATTAACTATTTCCAACCCTCTACACTCTCCCCCACTTCAAATAAATGTCTCCCGACATTTCATGTTCTAGGGTGACTTAATGCATGAGAGTGTACCAATTATAACCATGGGACTGAGGTTGGGTGAGGTAGTGGAATGGCATATAGTTTTGAGTTAGCGGCACAGGGGTAGGGAGTAGGACAGGTCTTACGTCTGCAGTCCAAGGCTGGTACGATGGCTGTCCCAGGACGTCGTAGGTCAGTCTCTCTACTGGCCTTGTTCTCCGCTGTGACCTTCTCAGTTCCTCCTGTTCTCTATCCATCACCTCCACTTGTCCTTGGCATTCTTCCTGCATCAATGCTGGTCCATCCATTTGCTCCTCAGCATCCCGCTGAACGGGGACCGGTTCCTGCCTTACTGGTGGGCAGAACTCTCTAGCTGTCGCTCGAAGCCTTTGCTGATTTTGAGGATTTTGCTCTGGCATGACAGGTACTGGTTGCTGAGTGTTTTGGTCTGGGAGATTTGAGGCATTTTGCTGAGGATTTACGGGTCTGTAACATGGGATTTGGCTACGGAGGTTGTAGCGGTAAGTATTTTCCTCTTCTTCCTCCGAGCTGTCATTGTCTGTGTTGTCACTGTTAGGAGTGTCCTCTTCTTCCGTTTCTGTTTTGTCTTTTCTTTTGCAGGCAGTTCTTCTTCTAAAGGCAAGTCATTTACAGGCAACAGCAGGTTTCTGTGTAACACTTGCATCACTTGGCTGCCTCTCTCTGCTTGTACTTTATAGACTGGTCCATCTCCCACTCTCTCAACTACGCGATGTACTGCTGACTCCCAGTAAGCGCGCAGTTTCCCTGGGCCTCCTCTTTCAGAGAGGTTTCTGACCAACACCCTGTCACCTGGTTGGAGTGTGACACCTTTTAAGCGTTTGTCGTACTGCTTTTTGCCTTTATCTGAAGACTTTTGACTGTTTTCTGCAGCGATTTTGTAAGCAACACGCATCCTATCAGCCCATTTTTTAGCGTAGGTTTGATGGCTGTGTGTGTCAGTGTCTTTTGTCTGGTTCAATAGTAGATCTACAGGCAACCTTGGGACTCTGCCATATAAGAGGAAAAATGGAGAATAACCTGTTGACTCATGTCTTGTACAATTGTAAGCATGTACAATTTGGGGTAGGTGATCCTTCCATTCACTTTTTTTCTCCTCCTGTAGGGTACGAAGCATTTGGAGTAGTGTACGATTCAGGCGCTCCACGGGGTTGCCCTGCGGATGGTATGGAGTGGTTCGTGAGTGAGAAATTCCAGACAGTTGTAATCTGTGGAAGAGACTGTTTTCAAAGTGACGATATTAGCTTAGTGGGCTTACTGTCAGAGACCTTAAAGGTCCAGAAAGGTAATGTTGAATCACTCATCTCTGTTGTCCACGCCAAGTCAATAGAAAATGAACCAGAAAGTCCAGTGGTGAGAGTTGGGAAAAAAGGACTCACTGTTCACAGTAGCCAAATCTGTATGGTAAAATGTCACATCAGAGCATTTCCTGGAGGAGGAGAAATGTTGTTCGAGCCAGCTGTGAAATGTAACTTACCGGATGGGTTGGAGTTATTCTCAGCTCTTATTGATGTACCCGCTGGTGCTTCAAAAACTGTCAAAATCCCAATCCAAAACTCAACAAAGCACAACATTTTTCTAAATCCAAAGACTGTTTTAGGACTTATTTCAGAGATCATTGAATACAAACCTGTAAATGTTTGTTCCAGTGCTGAAAATGCAACCAAAACTACAGACAAGCCATTTTGTCACTCTGCTCAAGTGACATGTGACAGTCAAGGTGAGGGTGAAGAAACATTAAGCACTGCTCCCTCACACCTGAGATGGCACCCTAATGTCAATTTAGACCATCTCTCAGAGGGTGATCGGGAGGTGGTTCGGCAGATGCTCTATGAACAGTCTGATGTGTTTGCTCATGATGAAGGAGACATTGGATGTATTCCTGGACTACAGCTAAAAATCAACACCACTGACAACACACCCGTGCAGAAAAGTTACAACTCCATTCCAAGACCACTGTATAAAGAGGTGAAGGAGTATGTTCAAAACCTTTTAAGCAGGGGCTGGATCAGGAAATCAGTGTCAAACAACTTGTCGCCAGTAGTGTGTGTGCGTAAAAAGGACAATACTTTGTGCTTGTGTGTTGATTTTCGTGAGCTGAACCGAAAAACCATACCTGACAGGCATCCGTTACCACGGATACAAGATCTACTGGACAGTCTTGGGGGTAACTCCTGGTTTTCCATATTGGATCAGGGAAGTGCCTACCATCAGGGTTTTGTAAGTGAGGAGTCAAGACATTTAACTGCTTTTAGCACACCCTGGGGACTATACGAGTGGGTGCGGGTTCCATTCGGGTTGTCAAACGCACCGGCCGCATTCCAAAGGTGTATGGAGGGGGTGTTAGAAGGGATCAGAGACGAGTGTTGCGTGCCTTACTTGGACGATGTACTGTGTTACTCCAAAACCTTTGATGAGCACGTAGAACACCTTAAACAGGTTTTGTGCAAAATGCGACAACACGGCATAAAACTTCGGCCAGCCAAATGTGAACTGTTCAAAAACCAAGTACGCTACCTGGGTAGGCTAGTGTCGGGAGAAGGAGTCCAGATTGACCCAAAAGACTTGGATGCTGTGTTCGCTCTGAAAGACAAGAACCTTCGCACAGTCGGAGAACTCAGAACGTTACTGGGTTTTCTCAGTTATTACCGATCATTTATTCAAGATTTTTCACGTCTGGCGAGACCCTTGTTCGAACTCCTCCAGAGCACTAATGAAACAAGCAATGACAATAAACCAGCACCAAAAAGGAGTAAAGGACAAACAAAGAAAGGAGACAGAAACCAGCTTCCTTCTCGCACACCAATAATATGGACCAGTGAACATCAGGAAGTTGTGTCAAGATTTGTGGACATTCTGACTAATCCTCCCATTCTAGCCTATCCCAATTTGGACCTTCCATTTGTATTGCATACAGATGCGTCAAACAAAGGCCTGGGAGCCGTCTTGTATCAAAAACAAGAAAACAAACTTAAGGTGATTGGCCATGGATCCAGAACTCTCACACCGGCCGAGAAGAATTATCACTTACATTCCGGTAAACTAGAGTTTCTAGCTCTCAAGTGGGCCATCTGCGACAAATTCCGTGACTATCTGTATTATGCACCGACTTTTACTGTCTATACAGATAACAATCCTTTAACCTATGTCCTCAGTTCAGCCAGGTTGAATGCAGTGGGTCATAGGTAGGTTGGGGAGTTGGCTGACTTCCATTTTGATATCAAGTATAGGCCAGGGAAAAGGAATGCAGATGCAGATATGTTGTCCAGACACCCATTAGATCTGCAAGAGCAAATGAATGAGTTCACAGAGACAGTTTTACCGGAAGTAGTGTCCGCAGTGTGGCAAGGGAGCAAGGCAGCACAAAACAGTGATGTGCCATGGATAGCTGCGTTACAACTGAGTTCTAATGACAACAATGTGCCAACTGACAGTGTTTTGAGCATGACACCTAAAGACATCAATGCTGCTCAACAAGACGATGAGTCAATTAGAGAAGTAATCTCACTCAAACTCAAAGGATGGACACCAAACGATAAAGATAGACGGACAATGAGTAAACGGACACGGAGACTACTGTATGAGTGGAACAAGTTGGGAGTTGACAATGGATTATTGTACAGAAAGACAGAGCACAGCAAACAACTTGTCCTACCTGAACAGCTAAAGCTGATGGTGTTAAAGAGTTTACACAATGACATGGGTCACATAGGGTGCGATAAGGTGATACATCTGGCCCGTGAGCGTTTCTATTGGCCATGTATGCAACAAGATGTTGAAGATTATGTAACAAAAAAATGTCCGTGCATCAAACAAAAACGCCCAAATGTTCCCCAGAGAGCTCCAATGGGCTCTATCACAACCAGTGCTCCCTTTGAGTTAATCTCCATCGACTACTTACACCTTGAGCCAAGTAAAGGAGGGTATGAGTACATCCTCGTACTAGTGGACCATTTCACTCGTTTCGCACAGGCATACCCTACAAGGAATAAATCAGGCAAAACAGCTGCAGAAAAGATATTTCAGGATTTTATTCCTCGTTTCGGGTACCCTGAGAAGTTGCATCACAATCAGGGACGTGAGTTTGAAAACAGTCTCTTCCACAGATTACAACAACTGTCTGGAATTTCTCACTCACGAACCACTCCATACCATCCGCAGGGCAACCCCGTGGAGTGCCTGAATCGTACACTACTCCAAATGCTTCGTACCCTACAGGAGGAGAAAAAAAGTGAATGGAAGGATCACCTACCCCAAATTGTACATGCTTACAATTGTACAAGACACGAGTCAACAGGTTATTCTCCATTTAACTGGCAACTGATCATACACCTACCGCCAATGAGCTGTGCCACACGCTTTGTGTTGGGTGACTTTTGGGACTTGGCAGTAGTCTGTTTGGAGTTCCGTCTTTTAGTGTTGTGGGACTCTGCTGGTGGTTCAGTCACTGGTGGTCCCTCCCCAGCGACCTCCTCGTTTCCTGACACATTGCTTTTCTGAAGGCAACCTATAGCTCTGTGCCCCTCCTCTCCACATCGAAAACAGTGTGCGCAGCGCTCAGTCTCTTGGGCGGTACACTTTTGGCACTTTCCTTTCACTGCAGGTTTCAGTGCTGGCTGTTTAGGGACAGGTGCTGTGGGACTGGTGTTTACTGTATTTACCATTGGGGTTAGGGCCTTTTCTAAACTCTTGGTTAGGGAGGAGACCTGTGCCGTCAGCTCCTGGATAGCTACACGATTAGCTTGGACTTCAGTGTGCATTTTAATAGAGCTTTGATCTGTCTCTACCTGTGCCGCATTAACACTGGTGACTTTCTGTTTATGACTTTGTCCCAACCTACTTAATCTCTCTGTCTCTTCACTGACAGAATTTGCTATGAGCTCCAGGATGGAGTCATCTGTGACACTGGTGTTTGAGATGTGAGGTTTAAGGTCTCTCCTGACATAAGAGTATTTTTCATTCAAACCCTGATACAATGAATGGATAAACACACCTTGTACCAACTCGTTGTCATAATGAAACCCACTACTGTTTTTAGTTGCAATCAGCACACGCTGTTTTAGCCCCATTAGTCTATACATAAACTGTTGTGGTGTTTCTTTGTCATTTTGCTTAGCATTACTCAGCTCCTGAAATAATTCAGTGCTGCTTTTCTCACGTAGATGTGTCCTTAAGAAACGTTTTAACTCAACTACAGTAAGGCTATCTTTGGTTACAAGCATATCTTTAAAGGTACCAGGCTTAATTATCTTAAACACCGTTCTGATAACCTCAGCCTCTGTGAACCCTTCATTTAGCCCTTCATCAAGCTGTTTGCACAAGTTATTGTAACTCAAATCAGAATCAAAATCAGAGATTTGACCACCATAAATCTTGTACTCTCTACGTGGCAACAGTGACGTAAGTTCAGTCAGTCTGACTAACCCTGGGTCAGGAACTACAGATGGTGATGTTGGATGGTTCTTCCCTGATGGTGCTGCAGCTCCAGTGGTCACAGGAACCACTATGACCGGATCATCGTCGGGTGACACCTCTGCATCCACTTCTCCAGCTGCTGTGGGCCGTTGTAGTTCAATGATGAGGTCACGGAAAGCAAGCAGGCGAGACATCCCCTGGTCCTCAAGGCTCTTCAGTTGTGGACTTCTCAGCGAGTCAACAATGAAGTCGAAGAATTCCACTTCGGTCGATTCTACGCCTGGCAAATCTTCTCCCACCTCATCCTTGAATGACTCAGCCAGCTTGTAAAGAATGTTTCTGCGGCGGGCAATGGTCAGCTGGCGAAGCTCTTGCTGGATTTCCCATCTCAGGTCATGTGGAGCAGACATGGCCGTGGTCTCCTGTAGTCAGTCGCTTAGGTCAATGGCTCAGGAACAGGTGGTCAGCATCCCTTGGTTCTTCAATGATTAGTGCCAGACCAGTAGGTGGCGCTAATCCCGGACGAGCCACCAAAATTATTGCTCCCCTGGGTAGCGGCCCAGGAGGAGGAAACGTGCATGTGGAAGTTAACTCTCCAACCTGTGATTGAGAATCGTCAGAACACGTTTCGTTATTTCACACAAGGAGTTTATTCTTCGTCCAAGTCATTCACATGACCAACATCAACTGACTAGTATTTACTATCAAAGTCCATAGTTTCTCTCTTATTGTCTGATCACATCACCATTAAACAAAACACAATCATGTCCATTTATCACAATTTCCGATTTGACATTAACTGTATACTTAACATTCTTAACAAATTACTCTAACATGAAATGAATTATTGGTTTTATCTCCTTCCCATGTATATAGCTTTTAACTTGTTCAAATGTTTATATTTTAAACAATAACCCATGAACTTACGTTTACATTAATCATTTTAAGCACTGTCATAAATGTACAGCATGTGGTGTTATTCTTAACAATTCACTGACCTGGCCACTGTGTACCTAACACACTTACAATAGTATTCCTGGTATTCGGTAATACACCCGAAATGTGCACACTTGGTGACAAATCCATCCATCCATCCATCCATCTTCTACCGCTTTTCCGGAGGTCCGGGTCGCGGAGGCAGCAGTTCAAGCAGAGAAGCCCAGACTTCCCTCTCCCCAGCCACCTGCTCCAGCTCTTCAGAGGGGATACCAAGGCGTTTCCAGACCAGCTGGGAGACATAGTCTCTCCACCGAGTCCTGGGTCTGCCCCGGGGTCTCCTCCCAGTGGGACATACCTGAAACACCTCAAGTGGGAGGCGTCCAGGAGGCATCCTAATCAGATGCCCATACCACCTCAACTGACTCCTTTCAATGTGGAGGAGCAGCGGTTCTACTCTGAGCCTCTCCCGGATGACTGAGCTCTTCACCCTATCTCTGAGGGTGAGTCCAGCAATCCTACGGAGAAAGCTCATTTCAGCCGCTTGTATCCACGATCTCGTTCTTTCGGTCATTACCCAAAGCTCGTGACCATAGGTGAGAGTAGGAACGTAGATTGACTGGTAAATCGACAGCTTTGCCTTAGAACTAAGCTCCCTCTTCACCACAACAGACCGGTACAACGTCCGCATCACTGCAGATGCTGCTCCAATCCGTCTGTCGATCTCTCACTCCATTTTCCCCTCACTCGTGAACAAGACCCCAAGATACTTAAACTCCTCCACTTGGGGCAGGAGCCTGTCCCCAACCTGGAGAGGACAATCCACCTTTTTCCGGCTGAGGACCATGGACTCGGACTTGGAGGTGCTGATTCTCATCCCAGCCGCTTCACACTCAGCGGAAAACCGTCCCAGCAAGAGCTGTAGGTCATTGCTGGATGAAGCCAACAGGACAACATCATCTGCAAACAACAGAGATGAGATCCTGTGGTCACCAAGCATGACACCCTCCATTCCCTGGCTGCGCCTAGAAATCCTGTCCATAAAAATTATGAACAGGATCGGTGACAAAGGGCAGCCCTGGCGGACTCCAACTCTCACTGGGAATGACTCCGACCGAGTGTTGGCAATACGAACCAAACTCTCACAACAGTCGTACAGAGACCGAATAGCTCGTAACAACAAGCCCGATACCCCATACTCCCGAAGCACCCCCCACAAAAATCCACGAGGGACGCGGTCAAATGCCTTCTCCAAGTCCACAAAACACATGTAAACTGGTTGGGCAAACTCCCACAAACCCTCAAGAATTCTCGAGAGGGTAAAGAGCTGGTCCGATGTGCCACGGCCAGGACGAAAACCACATTGCTCCTCCTGAATCCGAGGTTCGACCAACGGCCGGACTCTCCTCTCCAGTACCTTGGCATAGACCTTCCCAGGGAGGCTGAGGAGTGTGATCCCTCTAAAGTTGGAGCACACCCTCCGGTCCCCTTTTTTGAAGAGAGGAACCACCACCCCGGTTTGCCATGCCAAAGGCACTGCCCCCGACCTCCATGCAATGTTGCAGAGGCGTGTCAACCATGACAACCCAACAACATCCAGGGCCTTGAGGTACCCAGGGCGAATCTCGTCCACCCCCGGGGCCCGGCCACCAAGGAGATTTTTAACCACCTTGGCGACCTCAGCCCCTGTGATAGGCGAGTCATCCCCCTCGTCCCCAAACCCTGCTTCCTCTGTGGAAGGCGTATCAGTGGGATTGAGGAGATCCTCGAAGTATTCCTTCCACCGCCCGACGATATCCCCAGTTGAAGTCAACAGTGTCCCATCCGCACCATACACAGTGTGGACGGGGAGCTGCTTTCCCCTCCTGAGCCGCCGAACAGTTTGCCAGAATCTCTTTGAAGCCGACCGAAAGTCTTGTTCCATGGCCTCACCAAACTCCTCCCATACCCGCGTTTTTGCTTCAGCAACCACCCGAGCTGCACTCTGCTTGGCCTGCCGGTACACCTCAGCTGCTTCGGGAGTCCCACAAGCCAACCAAGCTTGATAGGACTCCTTCTTCAGCTTAATGGCCCCCCTCACCACTGGTGTCCACCACTTGGTTCGGGGGTTGCCACCACGAGATGCACCGACCACCTTGCGGCCGCAGCTCTGGGCCGCCGCTTCAACAACAGAGGTGGAGAACATGGCCCATTCAGACTCCATGTCTCCAGACTCCCTCGGAATATGGTTGAAGTTCTTCCGGAGGTGGGAGTTGAAGACCTCCCGGACAGGGGCCTCAGCCAGACGCTCCCAGCACACCCTCACTATACGTTTGGGTCTACCAGGTCTGAATGGTTTCCTCCCCTGCCATCGGATCCAACTCACCACCAGGTGGTGATCAGTTGACAGCTCTGCACCTCTCTTTACTTGGGTGTCCAAGACATACGGTCGCAGGTCTGAAGATACGATAACAAAATCGATCATTGACCTGCGACCTAGGGTGTCGTGGTGCCAGGTGCACATATGGACACCCTTATGCTTGAACATGGTGTTCGTTATGGACAGACTGTGGTTAGCACAGAAGTCCAATAACTGAACACCACTCGGGTTCAGATCGGGCAGGCCGTTCCTCCCAATCACCCCCCTCCAGGTTTCACTGTCATTGCCCACGTGCACATTGAAGTCCCCCAGTAGGACAATGGAGTCTCCAGGAGGAGTACCCTCCAGCACCCCAGTCACAGACTCCAAAAAGGGTGGGTACTCTGAAACATCATTTGGTGCATAGGCACAAATGATGGTCAGGACCCGTTTCCCAACCCGAAGGCGCAGGGAAGCAACCCTTTCGTCCACCGGGGAAAACTCCAATATAGAGGCAGCAAGGTGGGGCGATACAAGAATACCCACCCCTGCTCGTCGCCTCTCGCCCGGGGCAACTCCAGAAAAGGCCAAGCTCCAGCCCCTCTCCGGGAGACTGGTTCCGGAACCGGAGCTGTGTGTTGAGGTGAGGCCGACTATATCTAGCCGGTATTGCTCAACCTCGTACACCAGCTCAGGCTCCTTCCCCACCAGAGAGGTGACATTCCACGTACCAAAAGCCAGCTTAGAAAGCTTGGGATCAGTCCGCCAAGGTCTCCGCCTTTGACCGCCACCTAATCCACATAGCACTGGACCCCCATGATCCCTCCTGCAGGTGGTGAACCCACTGGAGGGCGGACCCATGTAACTCCTTCGGGCTGAGCCCGGCCGGGTCCCATGGGTGGAAACCCGGCCACCAGACGCTAGCCTTCGAGCCCCTCCCCCAGGCCTGGCTCCAGGGTGGGGCCCCGGTAACCCCATACCGGGCGGGGTACACTGAATCCTTGATATACAATTTATCATGAGAGTCTGTTGGATCGTTCTTAGTCTGGCCCTTCACCCAGGACCAGTTTGTCTTGGGAGACCCTATCAGAGGCAAATTGCCCCCGGACAACATAGCTCCTGGGATCACTGGGGCACGCAAACCCCCCCACCACGATAAGGTGACGATCCATGAGGAGGGGTGACAAATCAAACCAGTAAATGTCGTACTGTATGAAAACTGTTTCATAACTGTCTTTAAATAAAGTAAGCAAATGGTTCCCAACATGTGGGCGGATTTCACTGTTGTGGCACGTCCCATACACTCGATCATTAACATTAGCAGGTTAGCTTATACAACAACACATCAACTTTAACAGAAATACCCTTACCAAACCCGCTTTTCGCCTCACACTTATCACAATATAATCTTGGACATCCTAGGACTCTTACAGTTTATATTGCACTCTTGAATTATTAGTATTTACCAACCTGTGATAGAGAATCGTCAGAACACGTTTCGTTATTTCACACAAGGAGTTTATTCTTCGTCCTCCGGTGCGTGAGTCTACTCTCTATCACTGTGCGACATGCGCCATCTATTGGTCGGCGTATGGAACTGCACTCAACTCACATGAGTTATAATGGAACCAGGTGGATTACAAATGCATTGTAGAAAAATAAACAATTAAAGAATAACATAAAATTGTAGGGGTGCCTGTTTTTTTTAAATTTTCTTATCCAAATGTCTTTTTCACCTCTTACGTAACTATTAACTATTTCCAACCCTCTACATCTGGCACATGGGTGCAGCCATCTTGGATTGTGAAGTCAGTTGTGGTGAAGGCCGTCCATGTTCCAGGTGCAGTATCCAGTCACAAACTTGAGAACCACCAAATGAGACAAGTCCAGAACACAGTATTATTCAATATGTACCAGGCTTATTAGACATTCCACACTGGGCCTTGACAAAGCCAAACACCACGCTAGGACTGAAGAGATTTACTGCACATGGGATTTATTTGGCACTTAAAAGTGCAGAAAGGTTTGTTTCTGCTGGGAAAGGTAAAGGTAAAAAACTAATTATGTTGTCATGTTTTTCAGGCAACCATTGAGCTAAAGTCAAGTGGGGGGTGTTAAGTATATATAATTCATTGGTACCCTTACTAATTGTGTTAGAGTATCAACAGATTTTTTTTTTTTCCTGTTGGGGTGTTTTGACGCATTGGGATGCAACATCACTATGTATTGTGTTTTTCCTGTCTGGGCAGAGGTGAGTAGCAGCAGGCACAATGTCTGTATATGCTACTGACACGATGGAGGAATGTTCCACTCTATTGTAACATTCAATAAATATGGCTGACAGCTAAAGAGAGTAAAAGCAAAGCTTTGCTTCTCCTCTCCATGTCAGAAGAAGCAAATGCCACTCACCTTTACAGGATGGGCCAGACTCATTACATCCTTTCAACTTAATTTCTTGTTTCTTCCCCTAAAGGAGCAGGAGACATCAGAGGGAGAGGAGACACTGTGAAGGAGCGTCGGAGTGAAAGCGGAGCTCTTTTGGTGGCACCTTGTCATCAGCAGAAGAAAAGCAGCAGCTGCGATTTGAAAAAGACGTCAACCTTCGGCGTGTCGCTCTCAGAGGGGCCTTTATTCTCCGGGAGACATAGGTGACGTTCAACCACCTGCGGGAGGATGAGCTGAGAGGCGAGGGGACGCCAGATCATCTTCACCCGTTTGTGTGGGTTTTACTTGTCATACTGATGTGGGCTTTGCATTTATAGTTCACTCATATTTTAGGCGACAAGTCTCACAGAGAAAAAAGTTGATGCTGAAGATTCTGATGTTTGCTCAACATCTTCAATAGGAAACACATTTGAGGATGGATTTTGTTATTTATGACAATGCGGGAGGAGAAGGAAAAGCAAATTTGTTGCCTGGCAGCAGCCCCTCTGATTCTAGATGTGATTAACACTGTAGATAGGAGAAACATAATTTTGTTCTACTGTACATGATTGGCTGTATGGAATAAGTGACAATAAAGTTGGCTTTTAAATTTATTTTGGGGTTACTCATACATAGTGCTCACTATATATAGAACATGAAAATTTCACCAGATATTGGTATTAAGAAACCCACCCACATAAAGCAATTAAAAAAACTTTAAGTTCATTAATACAGTTAATTTTAATAAAGTGTCATTAAACATGTATTTAAAAATATATTTAATCATTCCTGGAGAAGCTTTTCTTCATGATGACAGCCTCAGGACCCTTCCTGTATGAAGAAACAAATCTCCCGCAGTGCTCAAGTGGGAGATCGGCCCATTCTACTAAGCGGATCTTGAAGGTTCTGGGGGATCCTCTTACGAACTGTAAAAGATTTCCTTAATTTATCATTTAATACCACACTGTGTCCGTGTTATTATGTTCCTAGACACAGTATATCGTGTTTCTTCCTTAGACACAGAGTCTGGGCTTATCAGGATCAGTCCCGGGAGACAGCAAGGCTTCGTACTCCCACAGAATGTTCTCAACATGATATCTTTGTTTGTTTCAAGGTATAAAGCCTGCCCGCACCATTTTGACTGTGGACATTTCTGCTGAACTGTTGCAAGAAATCTTCTGCAAACTATAATTGAGAATTTTGTTCTCCATGTTTTTGGGATCGTTGTCCCGCTGGAAGCTCTGCCCCCATCCGTCTCATCTTCATCATCCCGGTGGACGGCAGCATATTATTCTCAAGAATACTCCAGTACATAGGTGTATTCATTGTTCCTTCAATTATATGAAGTCAGCCAGTGCCAGGAGATGACAAACATCCTTCAAACATGATGTGTAGTACAGTCAAAATGCTCTATTTTCATCTCATATGACAACACGACATTATTCAGGGGTGAAAGCAAAAAAAATCCTGAGCCTGAACCTTTTTCCGGGGTCAGGGTCACAAGGGTGGACACACACACACACACATATAAATGTATATATATATATATGTTAGTGGTGTTGGACGATTAAAATTTTTAATTGCAATTAGTCTTTTGGAATGTTGAGTTAATCGCAATTAACACATTAATCGTGTGTTTTTCCATACAGATACAGTGTATCTTAAATTGGTAATTTTTCCAAGTTTGTCATACTGTTATGAACATGGGAGTGGACAAATATGCTTGCTGTCTTCACCTGCAGGTTTATTAAAACTCTCAACATATCCAAAATGACAAAAACTATCCAGAATATTCTCCAGAAAATCCTCAAAAGCAGACTGCATGTGCAAAGAACAGAATGCCAGAGCTCATGTCAGCATCCAACCAGCCAGCAGCCACAAATGGAGCTTGCTCTTTCTCCCATAGCAAACATTTACAACTTTTAAGCAGATCAACACAAAACCATAGACCTCATGTGTCACAACAGACACAATTTCCCTTTCAGCAGAAAAAAATTGCAAAGATAAATAAAGAACTATTTCGCCCATCATGACACCTCACCGTGCTGCAAAAATGGCGGGGGAGTGAATGGACATTACGATCACAGCTTGAGAATTTTTTTAGACTGGTACTCACCAACAGTTGGACCCAAAGCTATGAGGATGAAAACAGGTGAATTTCTGTCCGTGTCGGCTGCTGGAGGTCAGCTACAACCTAACATATAGTTACTAGCCAGCTAGCTAGCTTCCACAGAAGAAGAACAGCCCAACATCCAAGCGAAGTTTTAGAGGAGGCTGTAATAATTATTCAGGTGAGAGCTCCGACAGATAACGTTGTAAACTTAAACAAGACAGCACTTTGGGGATTTCCATGGCTGTAATCCATCTTGTTTGACTTAGCAACGTCTGCATGGTGCGCACAGTGTCTTTGGCCAGAACGGCATTGGTACGGAGAGCTGCTAAGCTAAAAAGTAATGTTTGCGCTTTCTGCCGTTAACTACTGTTAACCGCAAACAGAATTTGTCGCCGTTAAAGGGGGGTGTTGTGTCCACAATTGGTGAAATAAGTAACAGGGCGGAAGGCAGTTTATAGTGTTTATTATAAAGACTCACAGATGAACAGCAGTGGACTACAGCGCTCCTGATCCAGGCGTCAACGGCAAAAGAGGATGTGCCCCTTCCGGCTGTGGCCTTTATACCCTGGTTGGTGTCACCACTGGAAAGGTGGGACGCCAACCCCCTCTATTCCCTGGTCGTTCCCAGGCCGCCATCTTACCACTGTTTTCATATGTAACATTTCTCCCCCTTTAAAAAAATTGGAGGCACACAGATTGACCCACCCAAATTTAACACCTGACTCACACTCTAACAGGGGAAAACAGTATGTACACACACACACACACACACACACACAAAAAAAAAACCCTATTCATCCATACAACCAAGGCTAGGGGCTGGGCAGACTACCAGCACCCCCTACATGGCCAGGCGGATTATTCTGCCGCCTTGTCCCTATCAGTCCAAAACAAAATATAGCCGTGTATTCAAAAAAAAAAATTAATCCCAGAACAGTCTATATACATCAAGTCCTGAACAATAACCAGTCCATAATACAATGTAAACATACCCTACTGGCAGCCCCCACCCCAGCACACCCACTCCACACTTGGGCACACATGATAAAACAGTGCTGAGGCATCTCAGTTAAACACTACCAATTTCACAATAACATACATCAGGTCGAGACTCAGAGCACCTACTAACCATCTGCCAGTTATTAAATAGGTTTTACCTCCATGCATGTTTAGTCATCATAAACCATCAAATTCAAATAATTCACCCACATTTTTTCTTTTTTTTTTTTAAATATTCACACAATTTCACCAAATTAGTTCTCCGAAATATTCAATCAAATATCCAAATAATATTAGCAAAACACACTCGGGGCACAAACCCAGTAAAGATAACTCATATACATAATGACATGTGGGAAAGAAACTTGAAACACACTAACTCCACAAGTCCACAGTCATTTCACAAACCCAGTGGAAAGATCCCCCCGCCTTCCCCCACTTCCCCTAGGATTGCCATCTTGTGGTTACCGGCCAGGGTATCTCCACTTCCTTGATTCTGGTGACGGGCTGCATCGTCTCCTCTTCTCCACCACCTGACGCAGCTCACTGGGGTGCCTCCACGTTTCATCTGACAGGCAAAGATAGCCGTCACTCTGGGCCGCTTCCACCCGCAGCTGCCCCTGGTCATAATATTGCCCATGACGCTTGTGGATCCCTCTCAACCGAGTGTCAACTCTAGAGTGAACCATGTCACCAACACCCAGGGGCACTCTAACAGATCCTCCTGTCGTGGGGGGGCTTCCCATTTGGACCAGGTTCGTTTACCAGTCTAGCCTGAAGCCCTTTTCAAAGGCCGCCTTCTGGTGCGTTTTAAGCGTGCACCTGTTGGTCTAGCCCCGGTGCTGTTCAGCGCTGATGTCCTGGTTCCGCCTACCGACCCGGGGGCCCCGTCGTGCCGCCCAGCTCCCACACCCAGGGTAGCTTGGGCTCTGGCATCAGGTCCATCCTGGGGAGGCGCCCCGTGACAGTCCTCCTTGCTGTCTTCTCCCAATCCGGACCAGTCGGCGTCCCAAACCGCATCATTGTCCACATCTGGCAGGGGTCAGTTCTACAACCTTCCGCCCAACCACCCCTCTCCGGTGTCGCTGGCGATGAAGAAGCCCAAGTCGTAGAACATGTCGCATCCCATAATGTTGGATCCCATGGCAGTCACCACCACCTGGACATCCGCCATGCTACACGACTTGTACCGTGCCATTAACTTGATGTACCCCAATACGGCAATCCTACTCCTACCATAGCTGTAGAATGGGGCCACCGTCTTCTGGATGCGGTACCGGGGAAACAGGCTCTTCACTGTTTGCAGATTTAAAATCGAAGCCACTGCACCCATATCCACCAGCATCAATACCTCGACTCTGTCCAGAGATACCGTGCAATAGATTTGGCCGCCGGACTCTGGTGCAACCGTATGAACAACAGTGGGAGTCTTCATGGAGGAGTCCCCCCTTTTTCATGTTCCCCTCGTTCAAAATTCCTACAGGACAGTGCAAAGTGGTGTAGCAGGCCACATTTCCCACAGCGCTTTCCCTTTGCCAGACACTCTCTGGACTTATATCTGTGTCTAGCGGACCCACAGCCGTAACATCTCACCGTTCCTGGGGTAGACCTTATTTTGACAACAGAGGCGTATTCTTCATCCTTAACATCATCTTCATCTTCAGGGCCTGCTGTCAGCGCCTTTAGTCGAGGCTCATTTAATGCAGAAGAGGAGGACTCTCTACTGAGGTCCCTTGCTAAGACTTCAGCCACCTCAAACTGCTGGACAATTTCAATAGCGGCAGCCAGAGTCAATTCACCCGAGTAGGTCAGGAGCAGTGACCAGGCAGCAGGGCAGCAAACATGCTCCACCAACTGATTCCGGACCATCTCGTCCTGTAGAGCCCCAAATTTGCACTCTGCTGCCAGTTGGCGTAGGTCTGCCACAAACCTCTTCACCGACTCTCCCGTCCTCTGGCAGCACTGTCGGAACTGAATACGTCGGACGATGACGTTGTCTGGCGTGCAAAAATATTGTGCCATCAGCTCTATTACCTCCTCAAAACTCTCGGCTCCCCCCAGAGTCTCCAGGATTCTTCATCCTTCCATGCCAAAATTATGGACCAATATTGGTCTAGCCAGCAGTTTCATTAACCCGCCGAGGTTGAGAGCCACCAGATAGTTGCTAAATGCAGCATACCTCCTAGGCCAAGGCACGTGAGGCTCACCAGGGGCCTCCAGAAATGGCTGAAAACTGGTTGCAGCACGCTTCATAACCGTGTTCTTCTCGTCACCAAACGTTGTGTCCATAATTGGTGAAATAAGTAACAGGGCGGAAGGCCATTTATAGTGTTTATTATAAAGACTCACAGATGAACAGCAGTGGACTACAGCGTTCCTGATACATATCCATGGAAAATGGAAATTGCATCCAATTTCATACGTATTTTCGTTAGTTACTTCACAATCTCCCATTCCATTACAGTTACAAATTCAAAATCTAGTTTCTCTTGTCTCCACAAAGGTTTAACTATATACTTTAGGCTTATTAATACGTTACAAGTGATATGATGTTTGATACTTGTTGATCATTTCACCTGCTTACAAATCAATTGAATTCAATGCCATTTAACTTGAGTTTTGATCATTAAAACTGTTAACGGTATATAGAAGTTTCTGCTTGATTTTTTTTTTTGTGTGTGTGTGTGTCTGCTTTCCTTGGTCACAGCAGAAGAATTCACAAATATTAAGACTGATTAATGAAAGGTACAAGGATTAGTTATTAATAAATTGTCCAAGTTTGGACTGGTGCCCCTACGAGTTGTTTCCCTCTTGTTTATGTGTCTGTGGTCACAGAGTAAACCTTTGTTTCCACATACACGCCTCTGTGTATAAATGAAATAATCCTTGTGCCTTTTCACATTTATAACTAATTGCTCCTACACTGGGTATATGAAACTCAGTCAAGTGAACTAATTCACAACTGGAATACAATTTTATTAGCAACCATTCAGTAAAGGGTATATGGAAAAGGCCATTGATTTACTATTTTTTTAATGGCATGTGCAACATTTGCACTATGTACTGTATTTTTAATCACAAATTGTAAACAGCAGAAGTGAACTGTATCTAATACTCTAAATTGCATTATTTCCATAATTGTTTTGTTCAAAACAAATAACAGTAAATTAAATACTATAAAACATAAAAAGGGAAATGCACAAAGGCAGATTAATACAGAAAACTACAGTTTAATTCAATTAACAAAAACAGACAGCTGTTGCCGGGATCTAGTTTTTGAAGTGGTAACACTTTCTAACTGCTGGTTGTGTACATGAGTTTGTTCAAGCACAACATGCAGAAACCAGTGCCATATGGTGCTGGCAGAAACAAGCTCCTGGTTCTCTAATTTTTTTGCACCAGCTCCCAAAAGGCTTGCCATCTTTGCCCATTTCTTCGATCCACACCCAGCATCATTTGTTTTTTAAGTGTGTTGTCATTTAGGACATCTTACTCAGGCTTAAAAGATTACTCTCCATCCTACAGAATGTATGAAAGTATTGTGTGTATGTTGAAGGATGAAACACTCACATTTCCAGTCACTCATTCTTGCTGTCACTGTCCGATTAGGAGCATGCCACACTGATCTCAATAGAAAAACTGGATGGATCATTGGTTGCCAGAAGTGAAGTCACCTGGCCACCATATTAGTACTGAGTGTTTTGGATGTACTAATATGGTGGCCAAGGGCCTTCACTTGGCTTGCTAATGGGGCGTGAGCTATCCAGATTTTTATAGAGATCAGTGGAGCTGATATGGCAACTCCGCTTGGACAAAAAAGTGTTTCTGTGTACAGAAATAGGAAGTACATTTCCCTGCAGCCAAAAAAACAAAACAAAACAAAACAAAAACGTCATGTGCTAAAAATCTGGCACGGTGCCGGAAAACCTTAAGCGCTGCATTATTGTAGTATGTCATGACTCCCCAGTCAGATGTCTCTCGAGGCGCTCCTGTGCATGGCCAGTTGATGCTAGAGTGATGTTCTTGTAGATAATCCTGAAGGTCCTGGGGGGGGGGGGGGTCAAACCTGTAGATAATGGTCCCCTCAATGGTGCCGACAAAGATTCAGAAGTTTTGATATACGTCTATAACCAAATCCATCAATGTGTTTTACAGCGATTAGGTTGTGAAGGTCATGGGAGAGCTCTTGGCTTTTACCCATCATGAGATGTTTCTTCTGTGACATCTTGGTAACAAAAAAACTTTTTATAGCATCTCATTGCAGACTGAAGGTGTCGTTTAATTTTCTTTTCCTGAAGTTCTGCTGAGCTTCTTCACTCAGAGTTGAGTTTTGAACAGAAGAATCAGGATGAAAACAGCTGCTATAGGGGTTAAACGTCCCCATTTCTTTAATGCTAAACTGTCTCCTGGCCCATCATCATCTACCTGACACCTGAACCCCATTTTAACTCATCGAGCACCCAGCTAAACAAAAAACAAACCAAAAAAAAACAGTCTGTCTCACCTCCAGACCTGGAGGCCTTTGATAATGTTACCCCCGGCAACAAGCTTTGTTCCCTCTTCTTTTGTCAGCTGATGCGTGATTGGTCCACACCTGCAGATATGAGCAGTCTGACCTCTGACCTCTACGGTGATGTCATCCCCACTGTGTGGAAGTGTGGGATGCTGTGCGCCATGGCTGATTAGTCACCGTTTTGTTTTCAATGAATCGTCTTTTTAAGGTGAAAAGCGCCATCAAATGCCATTCACAACACATGTGCATACTTACACACACGCATGCATGCGCGCGCGCGCGCGCGCACACACACACACACACACACACACACAGAGCGCTAAAAAGGCAGTGCTGCCTTCCACCGAAGCTTTCAGCTGTAATTAAAGCTCATTAAGTTTTATATGAAGTCGTTTAAAATGCTGGGGTGTGATTGGTCGATTAGGCTCTTTGTGCAGAGTGCAGCTGTGACTTCCTGTTAATTTTATAAGAAACACTCGCTTCTTAACAAGACGGAGGCATGTGTGACGTCATTCCAACAGAGACTGAAAACACCTGCAGATGCCGCAGAATAAAGGTGATGAGGGGATGTGCGTCAAAGTTTGGTGGTCATTTTCATCCGTAGATTCCACCCTGAGGAACTGAGATGAAACAACAGTCCTTCTTACCCTGATGTTCTTAAAGGGGTCATTGACTGCACTTTCCCCACATTTTAACAGCTCACATGTCTTAATAAAGTGTTTGTGACATATTTTGTTCACGTTTTCTTTAATTTTTGAAAATATTGAAGCAAATTTGTTTTGCATTTTTCTTGGCTTTCTTGAAATGTTCTGATTTAAAAGGAACTCCGATTATAACGACTTATAGATTTAAAAATACAAACACTGGCCTCCACTATTAAAATACATTGTTAGAACTATATAAACATTTATTGTAGTTATAAAAATCGTTTTTGTTTACAATGTAAATCGATACATGGCGGCCGCCATGTTTTCAGGTGCGCAATGCATTCTGGGGGCGATGACGTAGAATGGTTGCAGCCATTTTTTCTGTTTTATACAAGCCAAGAAGCGAAGCTACGAACTACTGCCATTTGTCAGTGAAAATGCCACATTGCGCGGCTTTTGGATGTAATTTCCGATCAAAGGGAAATAAAGAGAGCGAGGTAAGCCTCCATAGCTTTCCTAAAGAGGGAAAGTGGAGGAAAAAGTGGGGCGGCAGCGGCTCAGCAGGTAGAGCAGGTCGTCTAATAACCCGATGGTTGGCGGTTCGAATCACGCTCTCCCCAGATATCCTGCCGTTGTGTCCCAGGGCAAGACACTTCACCCGCATTGCCTCCAGTGCCCATAACACTGGGAATGAATGTGTAAAAATGTTTAAATGTTCGGTGGTGGCCGGAGAGGCCGTTGGCGCGGATTAGCCGCCACGTTTCCATCAGCCTGCCCCAGGGCAGCTGTGGCTACGTAGTAGCTTGCCACTACCGTTGTCTGTCTGGAGTGAATGAATAATGTATCTACTTGTAAAGCATCTTTGAGTGTCTATGATAAAGCGCTATATAAATCTGATACATTATTATTATTAAAAGTGGGAGGATGCGGTTGGAAGAGTCCAACTTCCCAAAGACCCGCGGCTGTGCTCTCATCACTTTAGCCCTGAGGATTTGGAGGATTTTCGTCGCCCCCAGCTCATGAAAGAGCTCACAGGTGTGTCTGGCTACAAACGACGGCTTAATGCAAACGGCATCAAAGCTTTGATGTGCTGTGATACAGGACAGATCTGTAAAGCGGGCATGCATCCTGTTATACCACTTTACTGAACAAGATAAATTTATAGCATCAGGTACCATGGACAGCAGCAGAAATGAAGTGGAGCTCTTTGCAACAGATGCTCTCCTTCTCCGTCGGCATTGGCGAACATTTGCCACAAAAACACCATCCAACATGACCAGCTCTAGCTTCCTCGCGGCTGCTGTCTTCATTCTCAAGTCCATTTTCACTTTGTGTGTCTTCGTCATTGTCTTTATTGCTTTGGCTTCGCACTGGTTCGAACTGAAAAGGCTGTTTACAGACCGCTGCTGCTTCCGGGCACAACCAATCTACCTCACTACCCAGAATGCATTGTGACGTAAACAAAAATGGCGATTTACATCGTAGTAAAGTTTTTTAAAAATATATAAAACTGGGAATTATTTTCAAAAAAATTATATTATAGTTATGTTACTAACATCAAAATAAAGCATATAGAGCTAACATGCCAATATAATCGGAGTTCCTTTTAAAGCCTGTAACTTTAAGAACCATCCTTCACCTGTTCAACTCTGCCCTCCCTTTTACATCAGTTAGCTATTAGCTGACTAGCTTATAGCCTCCTTGCTCCGATGAGCAGCACTGGTTCACTGATTCACATTCGATGGTGTACTGCACGTTACTCCAGCCAATCTCCCAATAATTTTGCTGTGATTCCACAACAAATCACTAGCACCATGTGCCAGATGGCCACCCGGATCGGTCTGTGGGGCTCCGCTTTACTGCCCACGACCAACTGGGAGACCCCCTGTCACAAGGCGGCTCTCCTATGCTGCCTACGAGAGCGGAGCGGAGTCGCTCAGAGCCCCGGAGGACAGTGGGGAGCTGTCCTCCAAATTATTTAGCACTGGGTTTTCCACAAACATGCATCCATGATTGGGGAAGGGCGGCCACCTTCCAATCGCCCCCTGGCCTGATCACAAGAGCGTTCCATCTTCAACCAGGGCCGGCTATCCGAGGCCAACCAGAGATCAGCAGCACTATGGTATCGCTACGTCTAGGCAGGATTCTGATTTAGAGGCTGTTGTGTTAGGTTTTAGGGAGCTTTATTGTGTGACACGGGTGGTGGCTCCACCATTCCGATTCCACCACCACCCAGGGTATAAGAGGGCAGTGAGAGGGAGGGGCAGTCTCTTGGCCTCCTCCCTGCCTGGCGGGTGCGCATGTAATGTGAGAAGGCGTCACTAATAAACGTGTGCCCAGTTCAACACTCAGTCACGTCCTTGGCTCCTACTACCGACATAACATTTGGCGAAGAGGATAAAAGATATGGACACGTGTGTCACTTCAATTCCGCCATTTTTAGAGGTTCCCGGGGAGCCACCCATCTCTTGGGCGAGGTGGTTCGCCATATTTCAAGCATACTTGATGGCGTTGGATCTTGGGAGGCTGGAAAAGTTGAGGGTACGAGCACTGCTGGTTCATAATTTAGGAATGGAGGGACAGTGTATTTTAAGTACTTTGGGCAAGTGTGATAGCTTTGAGGAAGTGATGGAGCTAACGGCGTGACATTTTCACGCTCCAGAAAATGTCAACTTCTGCAGAATCCGGTTTCGACAGAGCCCGCAGCACTGACTCGCCAACTGGAGGGTCGGTACAATGGTTTGTGGCAGACCTATGCCAGCAGGCCAAAGACTGTCAGTTTGGACCATTGGAGGAAGAGATGGTCCATGACCAGTTGGTGGAACATACTATTTGCCCGGCTACATGGTCGAAGCTCCTTACGTTCTCGGGTGAGCTGACATTATCCAAGGCCATCGAGTTAGCTCAGCAGTTGGAGGCAGCAGACAAGCTATCACGGGAGCTCGGTGGGAGAGTATTACATCACCATTTTGAACCACAGTCGACAGCGCGGGCAGTGGACCCGGACAGTGACGACAGCATAGAGGATGAGAGAAGCTATGCTAATGCTGTGAAGATGAGGTCCGCCCTGGGAACGCCCATGTGTTTGGGTTGTGGGTCCACCAAGCACTGTTATAAGGCCAGGGAGTGTCCAGCAAGAGGAAAACACTGCGGCAAGTGTGGACTCTTGCATCATTTGGCTAGAGCATGCCACAAGTTTGAGCGAGGGGATTCGAGATGTAAAGAGGATCCTCTCTCTCCCACGGTTATTCACACTGTGTCCCCGAGTACCAATGGCCGTTCCTACCGCATGGTAGAACTGGACAGGGTAACAGTGCCATTGCTGATCGACAGGAGCGGTGAGCTCCGTGTTGAATTGGACAACCGTGAGGAGTTTTTTCCCACATTATCATATTAGAGGTGATTTGGCACCGCTCTGTGGTTGTGGTGGAGGAAGACTGGCCACAGTGTGATCGGTGAGACTGACGGCTGGGTGCAAGTCGGCAGAGGTGTGCGACCTGAGGTTCATCGTGACTGCCAGTGGAGAGAACATAATAGGATGTGATTTGTTTTATGGCCTGGGCTTTGCCATCACGGGCAGCGCTGGAGAAGAGTAGCTGGGTTGTGGTTTGTGGAACCACCCAGTCCCGCGGACGGTGGACGGAGACGAGAACTTGCCTGGCACTCTGGAGGGTGAACAGAACAAACCTCACCCAGGGCCATCACAGGAGGGTTGTGGTGCCAATGCCCAAGTAGCCCCAGCTGAGGGAGCTGAGTGGCACAGCGGGACGCCTGTGACGGCGGGTGGTGCTGAGTGGCTACTTCCATCTGCTCCCGGATTTAGGCTGGGAGGGACCGGAGAGCAGCGAGTCACAACGGAGAGGCCGGCAGTGGAAATGACAGCGAGCAGGGCAGGACCGGCTGGCACAGTGAGACGACGTGCCTAACAGGAACACTGGAAGCTGAGTAGGGTCCCTCTTGGGGTCGCGGATATGGTCCGGCCCCAGGAGGAGGCCCGATAGAAAGGAGTTTGGGTCATGCGTCGGGGAGGAGAAGACGAGGGATGGCTACAAGTGGTGGATGCCTACCTCCAGCTATTTGATGGCTTGTGGAGGCACCCTAATGAGCTGCAGCACGCCCGGGAGAAGAGGGAGGTGCTTGGGCCTGAACGTGGGTTGTCCCCGGTGGTGAGGAAGAGGAGGCACACCGGAGTTGAATCAACCGATGGTAATCCGGGGTGTGTATCTTCTCCTGGTGCAGACTGATGGTTGGACAGTGTGTTTAATACATGTGTAAGAAAGGGGGACAGCCGTTATGTTCAAATTGTTCTTGTTTGTGAGGATTATTTTGTGTTAATTTAGGAACATGGCAGTTATTTTCTTTTAGTTGGACTGTTTCCTTAGTACAGACGGCAGAATAATCCAGCTTGCCATGTGGGGGTGGGATGGTAGTCCACCTGTCCTCCCCTAGATTTTAGTTGTTTTGAGAGTCTGTAATAGGCCCCTTTTAGGTATTTCTGTTTAGTTTTCTTAGTGCGTGATTCGGGTTCTAAATTGGGGAGGGTCTCGATTGTATGCATGTGTTTTGGACCTTTTTGAAGGGGAGGGAGAATGTTGTATTAGGTTTTAGGGAGCTTTATCGAGTGACACGGGTGGTGGCTCCACCTTTCCGGTTCCGCCACCACCCAGGGTATAAGAGGGCAGTGAGTGGGAGGGGCGGTCTCTTGGCCTTCTCCCTGCCTGGCAGGTGCGCATGTATTGTGAGAAGACGTCACTAATAAACGTGTACCCAGTTCAACACTCAGTCTCGTCCTTGGCTCCTACTACTGACGTAACAGAGGTATTCAGCCATAATCCCACAGCTGATAGCTTCGCACCACAGATGATAGCTTGGCCGCCACAAGCCAGTTATCCCTGTGGTAACTTTTCTCACAGCTCCAGCTTAAAACCCAAAAAGTCAGATGGCTCGGGAAGCCCCACTTTCACACTCTGTATTCATACTGAAAATCACGATCAAGCAAGCTTTTGCCCTTCTGCTCCATGGGAAGTTTCTGTCCTCTCGAGCTCATTAGGATGCTTGTGTTACAGTGAGTGTCCTGGTGCCAGTGTTAGCTCGGGGGCTAATAGCTCAGGGGCTAATAGGCTACCTTTAGCCTCCCCCTTTGATCTGCATGGCAGATAGCTAGGCGGGCCAATGATAGAGCAGTGGGTGCGTCTTCAGGACGGTAGTGGGTTGACTTTTTCTAGACTTGATATATACGATCTACCCGGAAGAGTCAAAAACGTTTCTGGCGTTTCTTGGAACAGGAAAACGAGATAAAGGCTGTGTGTTTTTTAAGAGAATTGACTGTAGGCTTTAACTGTCTGAAGTGAGTCTACTGGTCATGTAATTATCAAAAAAAATGTCAAAACAAACCGTCCATTTTTCAGGCAGTGACCCCTTCAAAGGTCCTGTTCACTAAAACGTGGTGTGTTTGTGGGTTTTAACCTTCTAAAATGTTTTCTTGGATCAATACACAATACTTATATTTTCTAGCAGTGGGCAACGATTAAAAATTTTAATCATGATAAATCTTTTGGAATTGCACATTGTTTGCTGTTAATCGTGGTTATTGCAGGTTTAAAAACATGCAGAGGTGATTGAAAGTTTGTGAACCCTTTAGAATTTTCTTAGATTTTTGCATAAATATGACCTAAAACATCATCAGATTTTCACATAAGTCCTAAAAGTAGATAAACAGAACCCAGTTAAATAAATGAGACAAAAAAATTACTTTGTTATTTATTTATTGAGGAAAATGAGCCAATATTACATATTTGTGAGTGGACGTTTTTAATTGACAAAATTGCTCACCTGTCTTTGCACTCCACATTTTCATGTACATTGACCCATCCGTGAAACCACTACCATTCCTGTGTATATTTTCCATGATCCATGGGCCATTTATTCATTTGTGTGTCCTGCACTCCGCACTCTTATTTATATAGTTCCATCCATGAAGCCACTACCATACCTGTGTATATACCTGAGGCCTATTTTTATTTTATTTCAGGCATATGTTTAATCATGTATTCTGCAACTGTGTTTTCTCAAATCCTTCTCTCTTACTTTATTGCGCAGTAGCCTGGTGGAGCACCCACAATTTTGTTGTACTGTACAACTGTACAATGACAATAAAGCCTATTCTATTCAATTCTATTCTATTCTACTCTACAGACCCATAGCACTCACGTCTGTAGTCATGAAGTGTTTTGAGCGACTGGTGTCCCAGCACATCAGGGACAGTGTTCCCCCCTCCTTCGACCCCCACCAGTTCGCCTACAGGGTGAACTGGTCTAGAGAAGACACCATCGCCACCACTCTCCACAGAGCACTGAACCACCTGGAGAACCCAAGGAGCTACGTGAGGGTGATCTTTGTGGACTACAGCTTAGCTTTCAACACCATGAATGAATGAATGAATGAATGAATGAATCTTTATTTCGGATAGTACAGGTTAAAAGGAACTGAATAGTGTAGCAAAAGGGGGGAAATAAAATCCAACAAGGTCAAATTAGGCAATAACTCCTCTGATTATACAGTTCAACAAAAGTTATCCGAAATGGGTGATGGCTGAAGCCGCAGCTTATATTGCCCACCCATATTCCATCCAAGAATTCAAAAGAAAAAACAAAGCAAGAGCGATTACAATTCAGAACAAAGCTAAGACCAAGTGTGACAGAAAAAAGTAGAAAAAAAAGAAAAAACAAAAAAAACTAGGCAACAACACAGCACAGGCTGGATATGACAATCCTTATGTGATTTTATATGTCATCTTGTATATATGTTTGGAGTATTTCTTCCTTTAGTTTTTGCTTTAATTGTCCAAGTGTTGTACATGATTTTAATTCAGGTCCAAAATCGTTCCATAGTCTGACTCCTTGCACTGAAACACAGTGTTGCTTGGTGGTAGTTCTCACTGTAGGCTTTTGAGATATACATGTTCCTCTGAAGTGATATCGTTTCTCCCTTATTTGGAACAACTTTTGGATATTTGCGGGCAGTGATAAATTCTTCACTTTAAACATTATTATTGCAGTTTTAAAGTCAACCAGATCTTTCAACTTGAGAGCTTTTAGTTTAAGAAAAAGTGAATTTGTTGGTTCCCTGTAAGCTGCTTTGTTTATTATTCTAATAGCTCTCTTTTGAAGCATAAAGAGTGGATATATGTTTGTTTTATATGCATTTCCCCATACGTCATTACAATATGTCATGTATGGGAGTATTACTGAATGATACAAGGTGTATAGTGTGGGTTGATTCAGCAAATATTTCACTCTGTGTAATATTGCAATTGATTTGCATACTTTACCTTTGATATAGTTAATATGTGACTTCCAACACAGTTTATTATCAATTATTACTCCAAGAAATTTAGTTTCAGATACCCTTTCAATCTCTACACCATTTACACTGAGTTTAGGTACTGGGTTGTTATGATGGTTGTTAAAGACTATAAATTTTGTCTTACTTAAATTGAGCGTTAATTTGTTTGTGTCAAACCACAGTTTAAGCTTTCCTAATTCCTTTCCGAGTGTATCCAGAAGTTGTTCCAAATTGTTTCCACTGCATAATAGATTAGTGACATAATGCACGGCTCAGGAGACACACACGCAGGCTCAGAGTAGCTCAAATAGCTTTATTAACAACAAGGGTGTATGAATGTGTGTCTGCGAGATGTAAATGTATTGGTGGTGGCGTCTGCTTCGGGCACGGAGGCAGGAGACCATACAGCCGGACAACCCTATGGGAAAAGCACAGGGAGAAGGGTGACGGGCACACACCAACACAGGAGATGTAAAAGTAGTGATGAGCTTACTTGGAGTGAGCAGGTGGCTGGCACAGCAAGGACGAGGTCTGGTAGACAGCAACCTGGAGAGCCCGGTGCAGCAGCGAGGGAATGGAGACGGAGAGGAATGGTCCGCCGCCGGGAAATCCACCTGTGCACAGGAGAGCAGACTTGGAGAGGAAAAAAGGTAAGGGCTTCTTACCGCGATGCTTGCTGAAGTGTTAGAGGTTACTCACAGCAATCCAACGAGTGAAGTCTGACGGCTTCAGGCCGAAGCCCAGGGCGAGGCGGCTTAAATCCCTCGCCGCTGATGATGTGCAGGTGTGTGTGCAGCTGGCGCCGCAGATGAGCGGCGAGGCATAACAGTACTCCCCCCTCTAGCAGCGCCTCCTGGCGATGGTTTCTCCGGGTGCGCTCGGTGGAACTCAGTAATGAGGGATGGGTCCAACACAAACGACGAGGGTACCCACTGCCGATGTTCAGGCCCATAACCCTCCCAGTCCACCAAGTACTGCAACCCACGACCCCGGCACCGGGAGTCCAGGATGGAGGAGACAGGCCAGGCCGGATGGCCATCAATCATCCGGGGCGCGGGTTGCGCAGCAGGAGGAGGGCAAAGGGGGTCGGAGACTGCCAGCTTCACCTTGGATACGTGGAAGGTGGGATGGATGCGGAGGGAGGGGGGAATAGCTACACGCACAACCACCGGGTTGATAATCCTGGTGATGGGGTATGGGCCCATAAAACGCTGTGCCAGCTTCCTCCTCTCGCCCTTTAAAATTACGTCCTGTGTTGACACATAGACATGCTGACCCACCTGGTACGCTGGGGCAGGTCTTCTGTGCCGGTCCGCCGTGGTTCTGTTGCGCTCCGCCGTGCGTAAAAGCGCACTGCGCGCTGATGCCCAGATGGAGCGGAACTGTCTGAGGTGCGCCCGAACTGAGGGGACCGTTACCTCACTCTCCTGCGCTGGAAAAAGAGGGGGGTCGTAACCCAGGGACGCCTTAAAGGGAGACATCCCTGTAGCAGAAGAGCGGGCGGTGTTGTGGGCGCACTCAACCCAGGCGAGATGGTTACTCCAGGACATAGGTTTGGACACAGTGACGCAGCGGAGCGCAGCCTCTAGCTCCTGGTTGGTCCGCTCGCACTGCCCGTTGGTTTGGGGGTGATGGCTGGAGGAGAGGCTCACCTTGGCTCCCAGGGCGTTGCAGAATGACCTCCAAACCTCAGAGGAAAATTGGGGCCCCCGGTCCGAGACCACATCCACCGGAATCCCGTGCAGCCTGACCACGTGCTGGACTAGGAGGTCCGCCGTCTCCAGGGCGGATGGAAGACCCCGTAGCGGGATGAAGTGTGCCGCCTTGGAGAAGCGGTCCACGATGGTCAGGACGGTGTCGAAGGTGTTCGAGACTGGGAGTCCGGTGACGAAATCCAGGGCGATATGCGACCAGGGCCTGCCAGGGACGGGCAGAGGCTGGAGCAAACCCGCTGGAGGGGCATTACCTGATTTGCTGGTGGCACATACTGGGCACGCCCGGGCGTAGCGGGCAGCGTCCCTCCGCAGGCCCGGCCACCAGAAGGACCGTTGAAGGAGGTCGATCATCCGGGAGGAACCAGGGTGGCAGGTGAGCTTGGACGTATGCAACCAGTGGATGACCTCCCCCCGAACCGTGGATGGCACGAACAGCCTCCCCTCCGGTCCGCCGCCAGGGTCAGGTTCCACTTCCTGCGCCTTCCGGATCTTGCTTTCTATGTCCCAGGTTACGGCTCCCACGACGCACGACCTGGATAGGATGGTGTGGACCGTGTCCTCAGACTCCTCAGGGGCAAATTGCCTAGAAAGGGCGTCGGGCAGGCCGTTCTTGGAGCCAGGCCTGAAGGTGATGTTAAAGCGGAACCTGGCAAAGAACAAGGACCAGCGCGCCTGGCGGGCGTTCAGACGCTTGGCAAATCTCAGGTACCCCAAGTTCTTGTGGTCCGTCAGGACCACGAACGGCAGGTCCGCCCCCTCTAGCCAGTGACGCCACTCCTGCAGCTCGAGCTTGATGGCGAGGAGCTCTCTGTCCCCCACGTCGTAATTCCCTCCGCCGGGGACAAGCGCCGAGAGAAGAAGGCGCAGGGCCGTTTGACTCCATCACCTGGCGACCGCTGGGATAGAACCGCCCCCACTCCTGTGTCCAAAGCGTCCACCTCCACGATGCACTGCAGCGCCGGGTTGACTTGGCTAAGGACCCGGGAGGAGGAGAACTCCGCCTTCAGCGCCTGAAAAGCAGCCGCGGCCTCTTCGGTCCACTGGAACGGGACCTTAGGAGACTTGAGGCGGGTCAGCGGGCCGACGATGGTGCCAAAATTAGGGACGAAGCAGAGGTAGAAATTTGCAAACCCGATGAATTGTTGAACCTGTTTTCTCGATGCAGGTGTAGGCCATTCCACCACCGCCTTCACCTTCACTGGTTCCGGAAGCACCTGGTCGTGGGAGATGATGAACCCGAGGAAGGATGTTGTCTTAGCGTAGAATTCGCATTTTTCGGCCTTCACATACAACCGGTTCTCCAGCAGTCTTTGGAGGACCCGCCTCACATGGACCCGGTGCTCGTCCCTGGATTTGGAGAAGATGAGGATGTCATCCAGGTAGACGAACACAAAAAGGCCAATGAAATCCCGGAGGATGTCATTAATTAGGCGCTGAAAGACGGCTGGAGCGTTGGTCAACCCGAACGGCATCACCAGGTACTCGAAGTGGCCGTTCGGGGTACGGAAGGCTGTCTTCCACTCATCTCCCTCCCGGATCCGGACGAGGTGGTATGCGCTGCGTAGATCCAGCTTGGTGAACCAAGTCGCCCCCTGGAGGGAGTGGAAGGCGGTGTCCATGAGGGGCAAGGTGTAGCGATCCTTCTCCGTGATATCATTTAGGGCGCGATAGTCGATGCAAGGATGGAGGGAACCGTCCTTCTTGCCCACGAAGAAGAATCCTGCCCCTAATGGTGATGATGAGGGACGGATAATTCCAGCACTCAGCGATTCCTTGAGATAGGCATTCATGGTCTCCTTCTCCGGCGCCGACAGGCTGTAGAGTCGCCCAGAGGGTAAGGGTGCCCCCTGGCGGATGTTTATTGCACAGTCGTAGGGTCTGTGTGGAGGAAGAGACATCGCCTTGGACTTGCTGAATACCATACCCAGGTCGTGAAATTCCGATGGCACCAGGGAGAGGTCCGGGGGCGCAGCGTCCGTAGGTGTTGGGGAAGAGGACGGAGAGCAGGCAACGGACTGTAAGCAGGTGCTCATACAGAATGTGCTCCATGCCGACACCCTGGCAGACTTCCAATCCAAGATGGGGTTGTGGAGGTGTAGCCAGGGGTATCCCAGGATGACGGGCGACACAGAGTTGGGGAGGACGTAGAAGGTTATTTCCTCCCGGTGGTTCCCAGAGATGATAACAGGAACAGGGACGGTCTGATGTGTTACTCTCCCCAGGGAGACACGGGAGAGGTTGACCAGGGAGAGAGGACTTCTTAGTGCTTGGCAGCGGATGCCCCATCGGGTTGCCAAGCTTTGTGAAATAAAACTGCCCTCCGCGCCCGAATCCACCAGTTTATTTATTTAGCGAATGCAAAGTCCTTAAGCCAAGCAGTTGCCTCCTGGTTTGCTGTATGGAGGGTGTGTAATAAAATCCACCAGTGCATGAGTGAGATGCCCAGTGGAGTTGTGACAAAATCGGATGGGCAGCTTCAATTGGGTGAGGGGACTTAACCGATTGATGTCCGCGAGGCCCCCTACAGTGACTCGGGGACCCCGCCGTTTGGCTTCTGTGGGCAAAGCTCCACCGTGTGTTGGCTGTCTCCGCAATACATGCAGAGATTCAACTCACGGCGGTATTGTCTCTCCGCAGGGGGGAGCTTTGTCCAGCCCGTCACCATCGGCTCCGACTCCTCGGGGCGCGATGGTGGCGGCGTCGCCAGGGGGCGAGCTTGGAACTGGCACGACGAGGCTCCACGAGGGCGAGAAGAAGACGACTTCCGCCCCGAGGAGCGCTCGCGCAGCCTGTTATCCAAACTGATAGCTAGGGACGTTAGCTCCGCTAGAGTCTCCGGGATGTCCCGCCCAGCCAGTTCATCCTTCAGATCATCATTGAGACTGCGGAGGAAAAGGCCGCAGAATGAACGTTCATCCCAGCCCAATTCCTCCGCCGCTACCCGGAAGTCGATCACATAGTCCGCTGCCGACCGGCTTCCCTGCTGGAGACTGAGAAGCCGATCGACCTGGACTGTCTCGGTACGAGAATGATCAAAGACCTCCAGGAATTGTCTCACGAATTGGTCATAGGTGAGGGTGGCGTAACTGGGCCTCGCCATTACGGCGTAAGCCCAAGTTAGTGATCACCCCTCTAGGAGATTCCCAATGTAGCCAATTCAGCTATGATCTGAAGGAAAGTCTCCGGGCACGCGGTGGAACACGGACTCACACTGCATTATGAACCCCCGCGCGGCCGAGCTTACCGCTAAAGCGGGCGGGGGTCGGAATGGGCGTGAGCCGAGCCGGTGCTTCCGGAGCCGGCTGGACGGCCGCTGGAGCAGCAGGAGCCGCGCCACCCTGACGAGCCGGGGGGAACGGCTGTTGGGGGTCCAAGCGGTCCAATCGGTTAGTGATAATGATCAACTGGTTAAAAATCACCTGTTGCTGGTGAGCTATTTGGTCCACTCGATCCTCGAGAGTGGTAAGTCGGCGTGTGAGCCCGCCGTCTGCCGAGCCGCTCTGCTGAAGCCGTACTGACATAATGCACGGCTCAGGAGACACACGCGCAGGCTCAGAGTAGCTCAAATAGCTTTATTAACAACAAGGGTGTATGAATGTGTGTCTGCGAGATGTAAATGTATTGGTGGTGGCGTCTGCTTCGGGCACGGAGGCAGGAGACCGTACAGCCGGACAACCCTATGGGAAAAGCACAGGGAGAAGGGTGACGGGCACACACCAACACAGGAGATGTAAAAGTAGTGATGAGCTTACTTGGAGTGCGCAGGTGGCTGGCACAGCAAGGACGAGATCCGGTAGACAGCAACCTGGAGAGCCCGGTGCAGCAGCGAGGGAATGGAGACGGAGAGGAATAGTCCGCCGCCGGGAAATCCACCTGTGCACAGGGGAGCAGGCTTGGAGAGGAAAAAAGGTAAGGGCTTCTTACCGCGATGCTTGCTGAAGTGTTAGAGGTTACTCACAGCAATCCAACGAGTGAAGTCTGACGGCTTCAGGCCAAAGCCCAGGGCGAGGTGGCTTAAATCCCTCGCCGCTGATGATGTGCAGGTGTGCGTGCAGCTGGCGCCGCAGATGAGCGGCGAGGCGTGACAATTAGCGTCATCGGCAAACAATATTAAGTCCATTTTTTCTGAAACTTTACATACAGTATATCATTTATATACATATTGAATAGTAATGGCCCCAAAACTGAACCCTGTGGGACTCCACAAGTAACCTTCAGTAACTGTGAGTTTTTGTTACTAACACATACATACTGATATCTATTCTTTAAGTAACTACATAACCAGGACAGTGCTACCCCTCTAATACCACAATTCTGTAGTTTCTTTAATAATAAATTATGATCCACTGTATCAAATGCTTTTTTAAGATCCAGGAATGCTCCAACTGAATACTCTTTATTTTCAATGGCTGTTGATATTTTTTCTATAAATTCCATTAGAGCATATGCAGTTGTCCTCTTGTGTCTGAACCCATATTGCTGCTCACACAGTAAATTATTCTTCAGTATGAAGTTGTCAGTTCTCTCATAGAATATTTTTTCAAGTATCTTGGAAAATTGCGGTAATAGTGAAATTGGTCTATAGTTTGAGAATTCCCCTCTGTCACCTGTCTTGTATATCGGAATTACTTTAGCTATTTTCATTGCATTGGGAAATATACCTGTTTGGAGAGACAGGTTATAGATATACGTCAGTGGTTTTACTAGGCATTCAATAATAGTTTTGACTAAGAGCATGTCAATACCATCACAGTCCGTAGACGTTTTACTTTTAAACGATTTGGCAATTTCAATGACCTCTCTTTCATCTGTGTTCTTTGTGAAAATGGAGTCTTTTATAGCAGTGTTATTGCATATTGTATCACCTGTAGGCACCGTAGTGGGTATTTCTCGAGCCAGATTAGGACCAATGTTAACAAAAAAGTTATTAAATTCATCTGCAGGTGAAGCTACATTCACACTCTGAGTCGTTTTATTATTTTTTTGGAATATTAGTTGGGTTGCTTGTATTTCTGCTTTTATTTCCAAGGATACTGTTAAGTATTGTCCATGTATTTTTAATATTGTCTTTGTTTTTCTCCAGTTCTTTACTGTAATAGTCTCTTTTACTACATCTTATTATATATGTCAACTTATTTTTGTATGTTTTATACCGCTGCTCTGCTTCTTTTGTCCTTTTCTTTAGGAAGGCTTTAGATAATAAATTTTTCTTTTTACACGCCTTTTGTAGTCCTTTGGTTAACCATGGCTTATCGGCAAATTTCTGTTTAAGCTTTTTTTTTTTTTACTAATGGACAGTTTTTTTCATAAAGAGTGGTTACAATGTTTATAAATGTGTCATAGGCTTCATTTACATCTGATACATAGACTTCTGTCCAGTATTGCTTCAGCAAGTCCTCTTTAAAAGAACTGATTGCATTTGGTGATTTGTATCTGAACGATGTTGAATTTTTTTCTGTATTGGCCCCCGTGTGGCCATGGATAAGTGCAAAGGTTGGCAAGTGGTCACTTATATCATTTATCAATAATCCACTTTCTATTTTCTTATCAGTAACATTGACAAACAGGTTGTCAATAAGTGTAGCAGTGTGAGCTGTGATTCTACTGGGATGTGTTATTGTGGGATATAGACTCATGCTGTACATAGAGTTCATGAACTCTGTAATTACATTTTGTTGATGTGGATACAGTAAATCAATATTGAAATCTCCACAAATTGCTACCATTTTCTTACTAGTAATATTATTGTACAGCTCGACTAATTTATCTCTGAATGTCTCAATGCAAGTTCCCGGCGTTTTATATATACAACTTATAATTAGAATTTTTGTTTTATCTTGGTCAATCTCAACAGTAACACATTCCAAGATCCCTGGTAGTGCAAAGGACATTCCATTTACAAGCTTACACCTATACAGGTCATCAATATACAGTGCAACACCACCACCCTTTTTTTGAGATCTGTTAATATGAAACATCTGGTATCCCTCTATTGCCATCAGGGGGGCCTGCTCTTCATTAAGCCAGGTTTCAGAGACTGCAATTGCTGTAAATTTTCTGTCTAGCTGTTTTAAATAGTCCTGAATCTGTGGAAAGTTTTTGTTAAGACTTCTGCTGTTGAAGTGTATTATTGATAATTTACAATCTAGTTGTACTTGACTTTTGAATTGCTTTTCAGTGTAATATTCACAGTGGTTATGAATATTATTGAAAAAGTGGTTATCAGGATCAATATCATTCTCCATCTCTTGTAGTTTATGTTCAGCATAATGGCATATTTTCAGAGTTTGAGTTTCCTCACTCTGTGTTAAATGACTTCCTCCAACTGGGGATAATTGATGTATACTCAAGTCAGTCATAAGTTTTTGTTTGTTTTGCTTGTTTTTTTTTTTAAAAGTACTTTGGCATGGTGTATCAAAAGAACTATTCTTATCGTGTGTGTGAATACGGATTATCATTGACTCATGATTTTCTTAATCAGTGTTCATCTGTATTTATCTAGGCCAGTAACATCTCTGATCATTATACTCTTTGCTTGCTCAGGTGTTCCATTTAGTTTAATCCAAATTCTACAATTTCTTGTCCAGGTTGCCTGTATCTTATTTTGCCTTTTCAGCATCCGTGCTTGCCGTGCTAATTCAGCGTTTGCTTTTGTCAGGTGTTCATTTAGGTAAACTTGTGTTCCCCGTAGCTTTCTGGCCTGCCTCAGTATGTCATTCTTTACCCTTCTGTTCACAAAGCGCATCACAATTGATTTCTTTGTTTGGTTATCTTTCTTCGGTAAAGCATAACAGGCTGAAATTGCATTCGCTTCTACCTTAATATCTCTGCTATCCAGGAACTGAAGCACCTGGTTTTCTAGTGAGACTGATTCACTCATGGGAGCATCCTCACCTCTCAGTCCTGTTGTGGCATGGGCGTATGACTGATATTTGATGTCTAGTCCGCTTATAACTAGGTCATCCATACGAGAACCTTATTCAAGATCCTCGACACATTGCTCCAAGCCCTTAATTTTTTTGTCTTTTTCCTGAATTGTTAATTGTAGGGCTCGTACATCTTCCATTAGGCCTATTATTTTGGCCTGCTGGCTAACCATTTTGGCCAATTCTTCTGTCACGAAGTTCAGGGCTTTTTTTATCTCTTCCATTTCCTCCTTCTTTGGTGGCATTTTACTGACCTGTGGATAGTAAAAACAATGAATCCAGCTTGGCCTCCGCTCCGCTGCTGGTCCCTCTGCTCACTGCTGTTGCAACCGAGCTCCTGTACAGCTCCTCCACCGGGTCACACCGCCGGTACAGCCGAGCTCTGCTGGGGTCACGGTAGATGCTCCGCTGATCACCGCCGCCTGCCGCCGACTGCCTGGGTGGCACCTCTGCTAAGTCCCGTCACCAACCGCCGTCAGTCTGGTAGGTCCTCAGCTGGGCCTCGCAACTGGGCTCCGACTCAGGCTATTGTTTTGCTGGGTCCAGGTGGCCCCCGTCTCTCACCAACGCCGCGCCCAAGCTCCAATCCGGCTCGCGCCCAACTGCCGCCTCGGTTAGTTCCTCCAGTAAGCCCTCACCGGGGACTGAGTCGCTTCGTGTCGGAGTTTGGTGGCGCACTGGGGCCAGCGTTAAGCTAACTAGCGTTAGCTTAGCAATCACTTCGGGTAGAGCGCAGCAGTTCTACCCGATTAAAGGGGTATTCCAACGGTGTTCTGACGGAGGTGGAAATTCAGCCCGTGGGTGTCCGTCACGAGCGCCGATCGCTGTTGGTTAGGTACTTTTAATGGGAAAATCAGCGACTTTGTCTCAGCGCTGAAAAAGTGTGACCATCCCGGTCGCCATCTTGTTTTTTTGTTTTTTTTTTTATCCCGGACATCCTGATCAACAAACTGTACCTCCTCCAGACCCCCCCCCCCACACACACACACACCTGCTCCTGGATAAAAACCTTTCTCACCAACCACAAACAAACAGTCAGACTTGGCCCCCACCACTCCTCCACACTGTTTCTTAGTACTGGCTCTCCCCAGGGCTGCGTGCTAAGCCCTCTACTGTACTCCCTGTCATTATGAAATATGCAGACGACACCACCTTGGTTTGGTTCATCACCGATGACGATGAGAAGGCATACAGGGCGGAGGTATAGAATCTGCTGCTGTGGTGCCAGGCAAACAACCTGAAACCGAATGTCCAAACAAACAAAGAACTCATACTGGACTTCAGGAAGAACAGACAGGACCCTCCACCCCCATAAATGGCGACCGCGTGGAAAATGTCCCCGCTTTCAGGTTCCTGAGCACCCACATCTCCTCTGACCTCTCCTGGACTATCAACACCAAGGCCCTGGTGAAGAAAGCCCAGCAGCGGCTGCACTTCCTCTGTGTCCTGAGGAAGAACAACCTGGACCAGAACCTGCTGCTGGCCTTGTATCGCTGCTCAGTGGAGAGCATGTTCACTTACTGTCTGGGTGAGTGGTACGCTAGCTCCACAGCCGAGAACAGGAAGGCTGTGCAGAGGGTCATCAGCACCACCCAAAAAAGTATTGGCAGCCCTCCCTGGAGGACAGATCCTCCTGTCTAAAGGTGTGTTCAGACCAAAAGCAAACGGGCAAATTTTTCGAGCGGCGCAGTTATGTTGTAAATCAATCAATCAATCAATCAATCAATCAATCAATCAACCTTTATTGTCATGATGCTATGCATACAACTGAAGTGCAAGCAAGATGAAATTGTGTTTCTCTAGGCATCCGTATTGTAAAAAGAACATAATTTAAAAACACACTCACACCCCCCACACCGACAGCCATTCACACATCCCTGAGACACATTTGGATTTTACAGTAATGTTAACTTATTACAGTTGCAGTTAAAATGATAATACTGTAACTGCCTATGTATGTATAAAACAATTAAAATAGCTAAGTGAATCTAAGTAGCTAAGAGAAATAAATACTTAAACTGACTAAAACTATAATATACCTATAATATACATAATGACCATAAAGTGCAGTAATATGTGTAAAGGATTCCGGATCAACTGTTCAGCATCCTAACAGCTTGTGGAAGGAAGCTGTTGATCAGTCTGGTGGTTCTCCCTCTGATGCTCCGGAATGGTTTGCCAGATGACAGCAGTTCAAAGTGTTTGTGCAGAGGGTGAGAGTGGTCCTTAACAATGATCAGTGCCTTGCTCCTGCAATGGTTCTGAAAAAGTTCTTGGACAGAGGGGAGGGAAACTCCAATTACCTTCTCAGCTCCCTTAACTATCCTCTGCAGGGCTTTTATGTCTGACATACTGCAGCTGGAGTACCATGTTGCAATTCAGTACGTCAGAACACTCTCCACCACACCTCTGTAGAAGGTCCTGAGGATGCAGATGGGGAGAGAGGCCTGTTTGAGTTTCCTCAAGAAGTGCAGTCTCTGCTGGGCCTGCTTCCTGATCCCCAAGGAATTCTTGCTCCAGGTCAGGTCCTGCGAGATCTGCACTCCAAGGAACTTGATGTTCTCCACTCTCTCCACAGAATGGCCACTGATGCAGAGAGGGACATGTTCAGGCCGTGACAGCCGGAAGTCGATCATCATCTACTTCGTTTTGTCCACGTTGCGCACCAGATTGTTCTCCCTGCACCAGCCCTCCAGGTCTCTAACGTCTTCCTTGTACATTGATTCCTCATCCCTCTGAATAAGTCCCACCACTGTGGTGTCATCCGCAAACTTAATAATCTGGTTCACCTCGTGTCTGGACACACAGTCATGTGTTAAAAGTGTAAACAACAGTGGACTGAGTACGCAGCCTTGAGGGGATCCGGTGCTCAGCGTGATGGAGTTGGAGATGTTGTTTCCAACCCGAACAGACTGAGGTCTCTCGGTCAGGAAATCCAGGATCCAGAGACATGTGGCGGTGTTCAGACCGAGAAGGAGTAATTTCTCCATCAGTCTCTGGGGAATAATGGTGTTAAATGCTGAACTGAAATCAATGTACAGGAGTCTGGCATAGGTGTCTTTCTGATCCAGGTGGGTAATGACAGAGTGCAGGGTGGTGACTATAGCGTCCTCTGTGGAGCGATTTGAACGATACGCAAACTGGAGCGGATCATGTGATGCAGGGAGGCAGGCTGTGATGTGTGGTTTAACAAGCCATTCAAAACACTTCATCACAACTGGTGTCAGTGCGACAGGACGATAGTCATTCAGACAGGACACAACCGCTTTCTTTGCCACCGGTACTATGATAGAGGTCTTAAAGCATCTAGGGACGATGGTCTGACTCAGGGAAATGTTATATATGTCAGTCAGGACATCCGCCAACTCACTCGCGCAGACTCGGAGCACACATCCCGGGATGTTGTCTGGACCTGCAGCTTTACGTGGGTTAACCCTGATTAGGGTCCTCCGTGTGTCTGCTGCGTTGATGGTGATAGCTGGCCCAACAGATGGTGAAGATGGGCCAGCCCTCCCTCTGATTGTCGGGTTTGATGCTTCAAAACGTGCAAAGAAGTTATTGAGCCTGTCTGGAAGCAAAGCATCATCATCATCAACCCCCTGCCTAGACTTATAATCCGTCAACGCCCGTACTCCCTGCCACATCCGTTTGGTGTTCCCTGTGTCACAGAAATGTCCCTAGATTTTCTCCGCGTAGGTGCGTTTCGCCTTCTTTATTCCCTTTGCGAGCGCAGACTTGGCTGAGCGGAGGGCGATCCTGTTCTTCTCTCTGAAGGCTGCATCTCTGGCTGTGAGCAGCGAGCGCACCTCTGCAGTCATCCAGTTGCCCCGTGCAGTGAAGGTCTTCACTATAGTGACATCCTCTGTGCACTTCGCGATGTAGCTGGTGACCGTTTCAACGTATTCCTCCACATCAATCCTGTCTCCCTGAGAGGCTGCTATTTTGAAAACTTCCCAGTCTGTATACAGAAAACAGTCCTGAAGTGCCGAGGCTGCACCCTCTGGCCAAGTCCTGAATTGTTTCTCTACTGGCCTGCTGCGCTTCAGTAAGGGTTTGTAGGCAGGCACCAGCATCAGGGATAGGTGGTCAGAATGGTCGAGTTGGGAGCGAGGTGTTGCCTTGTATGCATTTGGGAAATTTGTGTACACCAAATCCAACATATTCTGTCCTCTGGTCTTAAAGTCCACACATTGTTTGAACTTGGGGAGCACAGTCTTTAGACTGGTGTGATCAAAATCCCCTGCAACCACCACAAAACTGTCCGGGTGTGTAGTTTGAAATTCACTGATAGCATCATGCAGCTCTCCGAGTGTCTCATTAGCATTAGCTTTAGCATTAGCGCTAGGAGCTATGTAAACAACAGCTACAAACACGTTGGTGAATTCCCTCGGCAGATAGAATGGCCGGCAGTTTACGATAAGGAACTCCGCCAACGGAGAGAAGTGTTTAGTTGCTAACGTGGCATTAACACACCAGTTCTTGTTAATATAGATACAAAGCAATGTAAATGCGCGAATAGATATCAATTCACCGTCTGAGTGAGATGCAGACATGCAAAGTTGCCTTTATAACTTCTGCGGCAGTGTTCAGCCTAATATGGAAATCGCCAAAAATAACATCATGCTTTAGGTTTACATTATCCAACGGAGGGCTCACCTGAAAAAGTTGTCCCTGTCTCCAAAACTTTATAAGATGATGAGTGTTTCCGTTGCTAGCTCACTAGCCTTGTTAGCACATCCGTAGCAGGAAACCGTTGGTAAATAACTCTGGAATTCAGCTGAAGAGCTCCTGTTCCTCCTGTCTCCAGATGAGTGACAGTCTCATTTTCAAACTAGTCTACTCTCCAATGTTAATACTTTTACTCCGGTGATGGCAGAATCTTAAAGCTAGCGCTATCCCTCGGACGTGAACGCATGAATGTGCGATTTTGCGTGTCCTTGCATCTTTCCATTGACTTTGTATGGATTCACGTCCCCCGTTCGTGTTTGGTCTGAACACACCTTAAGAGGAATCAAGGCCATCACAGGAGACCCCTCACATCCCACCCACCACCTGTTTGACCTGCTTCCCTCTGGGTGACAGCTCAGATCAATCAGGTCCCACACCTCCAGACTTACAAACAGTTTCTTCTCCTGGGCCATCTGAACTGCAAACAGTCAGAGACCCCACCCCCCTCCCACTGAACGCTCACATGCTCAGAAATGAGGACCTTTTAACTATCATAGTAACTCACCTGTCTTTGCACTCCACACTTTCATGTTCATTGACCCATCCCTAAAACCACTACTCAGAGTTGGGACCAGGAAGCAGAGTCGCAGTCTTACACGCCTCTCTGCAGCTCCTCTTCATTCGCCACCCCTCAGCTTAGCCCCTGTCTTCCCCATCAGAGAATCGTTGTCTCCTCCCTCCAAAGTAAATAAAAATATAATATATAAGCATCCCAAAGTGATTAAGCAAAATATTGGTAAAACTCAAATTAAACATAAAGCCTCTAAATTGAATGATTTGGCCTCTGTTCCTCCTCATAATTTAAAAAATAAACGTGGTTTATTAAATATTAGGTCTCTAACTCCCAAGTCTCTGTTAGTCCATGATCTGTTAATTGATCATCAGATTGATTTAATTTTCCTTACAGAGACTTGGTTAGGGCAAGAGGATTATGTTGGTTTAAATGAATCAACTCCCTCTGGTTATTTAAACTGTCAAAATCCCAGAAGTTCTGGTCGTGGAGGAGGAGTAGCAACAATTTACCATTCCAAATTACTAGTTAATGTAAAGCAAAAAACATGTTATAATTCCTTTGAGGGCCTGGTCCTCAGTGTTGGGCACTTTAGCAATTTTAGGTTAAACCCAATTTTATTTGCCATAGTTTATCGTCCCCCATCAACCTACTCAGAATTTTTATCAGAATTTGCTGATTTCTTAGCTGATTTAGTGCTGAAATCTGATAGAATAATTATAGTAGGGGACTTTAATATACATGTGGATGTAGATAGTGACTGCCTTAATGTGGCATTTAATTCAATATTAGACTCGATTGGGTTTTCTCAGAAAGTAGGAAATTTTACTCATTACCTCCACCATACATTGGACCTTGTTCTGACATATGGCATAGAAATAGAAAATCTTGTAGTGTCTCCTCATAACCCTGTACTGTCAGACCATTGTCTGTTAACCTTTGATTTTACTATTTCTGACTATTTGGCTCCTAAAGAAAAATATTATTACAGTAGATGCCTCTCAGATGATGCTGTTACCAAATTTATGCAGATTGTTTCCTTTATGCCATGTGTCAACACAACGGAAATAAGCTATGGACAGCTTGCTCCTTCTGTAACTGATAACATGGTGGATAGTGTTACAGCTTCTCTGCATCAGACTCTAGACTTGGTGGCCCCCTTAAAAAAGAAAAAGTCTAATCAGAGATTTCTAACTCCTTGGTTCAACACAGAAACTCGTAGCTTAAAACAGAAGACTCGTCAATTAGAAAGAAAATGGCGCTCCACTAATTTAGATGAAATCTATTTAGCTTGGAGAAATCATCTTTTAATTTATAAAAAATCTCTTAGAAAAGCTAGAACGAGTTATTATTCTGCATTAATAGAAGAGAACAAGAATAATCCCAGGTTTCTGTTCAGCACTGTAGCCAGGTTGACAAAGAGTCAGGACTCTGTCAATCCTAGCATTCCCTTAGAGCTTACTAGTCAGGACTTTATGAACTTTTTCAATAATAAAATTTCATCCATCAGAGATAAAATCAATCAGATTCTTCCCACAGTTAACTTAAATACTGTAACTACTACAACTCCTTCAATTGATGTCTGTCTTGATGAGTTTACTCCAATCGACCTTTGTGAGTTAGACAAAATAGTTTCCTCATCCAAACCTTCAACTTGTCTTTTAGACCCTATTCCTACCAGGTTATTTAAAGAAGTCTCCCCACTTATTGGTAGCTTTATTCTTCATATAATCAATTCTTCATTAACTTTAGGCCATGTACCGCAGGCTTTTAAAACAGCTGTAATTAAACCCTTACTCAAAAAGCCAACGCTAGAACCAGGAGCTTTAGCTAACTATAGACCAATCTCTAATCTCCCTTTCATTTCAAAAATCTTAGAAAGAGTTGTTGCTACGCAATTATTTGACCACCTGCAGGGAAATGGTTTACTTGAAGAATTTCAGTCTGGGTTTAGAATCCATCATAGTACTGAAACAGCCTTAGTGAAGGTCACTAACGACCTCCTCATGGCATCTAATAATGGACTGGTTTCTGTACTTGTCCTTTTAGACCTTAGTGCAGATTTTGATACTATCAATCATAATATTCTACTTGACAGATTAGAACACTATATTGGACTTAATGGAACTTTGTTGCAGTGGTTTAGATCTTATTTATCTGATAGGTTCCAGTTTGTTCATGTAAATAATGAGTTTTCTTTCAACTCAAAGCTTAGTCATGGAGTTCCACAGGGATCTGTGCTAGGCCCTACTCTTTTTAGTTTATATATGCTTCAGTTAGGCAACATTATTAGAAAGCACTGTATACATTTTCAATGTTATGCAGATGACACACAATTATACTTGTCAGTGAAGCCAGATGATAGTAATCAATTAGCCAAGTTAGCAGCCTGTCTTAAGGAAATCAAAGCTTGGATGACTTGTAATTTTCTGCTATTAAATTCAGATAAGACTGAAGTCATTCTTGTTGGTCCAAAAAACCTTAGAAATACCTTTCCAAATCAAACTTTCAGTTTGGATGCGGTTACTCTTTCTCTTAATAGCTCTGTGAGGAACCTTGGAATTACTTTTGATCAAGATTTGTCCTTCAATTCACATATTAAATTTGTTTCTAAGACTGCCTTCTATCATTTGCGAAATATTGCCAAGATTAGGAGTGATGCCGAGAAACTGATCCACGCTTTTGTTAGCTCGAGATTAGATTATTGTAATTCTTTATTATCAGGCTGTCCTAAAACATCTTTAAAAAGTCTTCAGCTGATCCAAAATGCTGCAGCAAGAGTTTTAACAGGTACTAGAAAGAGAGATCATATCTCTCCGGTTCTGGCCTCCCTTCATTGGCTTCCCATAGAGTTTAGAATTAAGTTTAAAATCCTTCTTCTTACTTACAAAGCTCTAAACAATCAGGCTCCTTTTTATTTAAAAGATCTGATACTACCGTATTATCCTAACAGAGCACTACGCTCCCAAAATGCAGGATTACTTGTAATACCTAGAATCTGCAAAAGTACAATGGGAGGCAGAGCCTTCAGTTATCAAGCTCCTCTCCTATGGAACCAGCTGCCAATCTGGATTCGGGAGTCAGACTCGATCTCTGTTTTTAAGAATAGGGCTAAAACCTACCTTTTTGATATAGCCTACAATTAGGGAGGGATCATGTGTTTCTGAACCCTCCCTTAGTTATGCTGCTCATAGGTTTAGTCAGCCGGGGGACCTCCAGTAATGCACTGGGCCTCACTCCTTTCCTCACTCTCAATGAAATATTTTTTTTGCTGGTCATGAACATTTGTTTGTTTTCTCCCATAGATTGAGTCCCCATCGTGCTGTTTGCTCTCTACATGTCTGTTCTTTTCATCTTCTCTATCCCCTCACCCCCCAGTCAGTCGCAGCAGATGACTGCCCCTCCCTGAGCCTGGTTCTGCTGGAGGTTTCTTCCTGTTAAAAGGGAGTTTTTCCTCTCCACCGTCGCCAAGTGCTTGCTCACAGGGGATCGCCTGATTGCTGGGGTCTTTCTGCAACTGTGGGGGTTCCCCCTAAAGTTGATAGTGCTATGAGATGACTGTTGTTGTAAAAGGGTGCTATATAAATAAAGTTGAATTGAATTGAATTGAATTGAATTGAATTGTCAATAAATACTCCCAAATATTTATAGGAACTAACCTGTATTATAGTGTGGTTGTGGATGACCACAGGCCTGTGGTCACCAACTCCCCGAGGGTCAAACACCATCTCCTTTGTTTTATCAGTATTCAAAATGAGATGACTGTCATCACACCAATTGACAAACCTCTAAATTTCTGTAAAATAGCTTGACAGATCATGAGTCTTTTGAAGTAGTGATAAAATAGCAGTGTCATCAGAAAATTTAATAATTTGATTGCCTGGATAGACACTTCTGCACTCATCAGTGTACAAGGTGAACAAAAATGGTGAACTAACACAGCCTTGGAGAGCTCCTGTGCTGAGGGTTCTAAATTTAGAATAAGTTCCATTTACACTAATTTGCTGTTTACGATAAGTTAAACATGAGTGGTACCATTTAATAATGACAGGATGCACTTTAAAATCATTTAACATCTTAATTAAAAGGTGTGGCTGCAGTGTGTTAAAAGCTGAACTAAAATCAATCAATAAAAGACATGCATACGAGGCTGTCTCCTCCAAAGGTTTAAACACAGAATGAGTTAAGGTTAAAATGGCATCCTCTGTACTTCTGTTATTTTTATAAGCAAACTGCAGAGGATCCAAAAGTCCTCCAAAATCAGTTTTCAGAATGTCAATGACAATCTTCTCGAGGCACTTCATTACCAGTGAGGTCAGTGCAACAGGACGATAGTCATTATTCTCTTTACAGCTTGCGTTTTTTGGTACAGGAATTATAATAGAGCTTTTCCAAATTACTGGGACAGAACAAGTATTTAAGGACTTCTGGTAGATGGGACTCCAGGCCTCTGCTAGCTCCTCACTACATGACTTCAGTAAGCGCCCAGAGATCCTGTTTGGTCCAGATGCCTTCCTGGGGCACATACGCGAGAAAAATCTTTCCACAACATGCTGGTCAACTATAATTTTTTCAGAGCCTGAAACTGATATAGCGTCCAGAGCAGCTTTTTGTTCATGAGAAAAATCTCTAGTCTCAAATCAGCAAAAGAAATTATTCAACTCGTTTGCCTTTTCTTCCTCATTCATTACATTAATGCAGGTTTTGGATGGAGTCATCTTTGTCATTACTTGAACTGAGTCCCACAATTTCCTAGAACTTCTTCCTAGGCATTCAGATTCAAATTTCTTCCTCGTCTCATCTCTAGCTGTTCTTAGTTTATAATTTAGTTCTTTCTGTATATTTTTCACACTTAACATGTCCCCATTCTTAAAAGCAATCTTTTTTCTGTACTATGCACCGTTTTAATTCCTTGGAAATATAAGACTTATTATTGGGGTACATAGTGATTACTTTCTGAGGTAAAACATTTTCTTTACAGAATTTTACGTACTCAGTTATGGTATCTGTGGCCTCCTCCAACTCCAAGTTATGGAAGAGTCCCCAATCGGTACAAGAAAAACAACCTCTCAAAGTTTCTATGCCTTCATTGTCCCATATGGAGATTGTCTTTGTCTGTGGTTTGCTGCTTTTAAGCAAGGACTTGTAAGTAGGAATCAGATGAGCAGTATTATGGTCTGAGGACCCCAAGGGGGACTTAACCCTTGCTATATAGGCATTTTTGACATTCCCATAGCATTTGTCCAAAATATTTTTCCCCCTTGTACTGCAGTTCACATATTGGCTGAAGCCAGGCAGTGCCGCATCCAGTTTGCAGTGATTAAAATCACCTAAAATCAAACAAGGTGCTTCAGGAGTGCATTCCAGTTGTCTGTGTACACAGTCCACGATAGCGTTCGCCGCATTGAAAGCGTTCCCGCTGGGCGGGATATAAACGGTGCATAATAAAATGTTTCCAAATTCACGGGGGAGATAAAACGGTCTCAGGCTTAAGCACAGCAGTTCTATGTCCGGGGTACAAACCGACTCTCTCGTAGTGAACTGTGAGCACCATTTGTTCTTAACGTCCACACAAATACCTCCTCCTTTGATCTTACTGGAGAGCACGACCCTGTCCTGCCGCACTAGGGAGAAGCCGTCCACGGATAGGAGTGAGTCGGGTATGTCCTCCTGAAGCCACGATTCCGTGAAAACGAGCAGGCATGACTCCCGGTACTAGTATAGGAACCTGGCATTGATTTTGAGTTCCTCCATTTTGCTCTTCACTGAGCGGACATTACAGAACAACATGGATGGTAGTGGCGGCCTGTTCTCTGTCCTCAGCAGTCTCTGTCATACTCCGCCACGTTTCCCTCTCTTCCGCGACCGGCTTCTACGTCCTCCCGTCAGATTTCGTAAGAGCTCCATAGGCAGGAGGGGTGCCGAGACGTGGCTGGAACGAAGAAGCAGGAACTGGTCTCGGGTATAGCTCAGGAGCGTGGTTGGCCTCATGTCCCGATCCACTTGGGTACAGTGGCATATTATCCCAAGCAACCAGATCACAAGCAGTCCCTTTAGCAAAAACATCATTATGATACTTCAGACTGAGCACTAAAAACTAAGTACTACAAACTAAGTACTACAACCATACACACACAGTAGCAGCACAGGGTAGCCTGGATCGCAGCAGAGCAGCGCCACCAGCAGTGTCCATGTCGGAAAAGAAGGAAAAAATGTTTACCCCTTAACCGTTCCTGTTGCCATGCAGCGCCTGGGGCATCTAAAGGGTTAATTTTACTTTTATTTCAGTCATGTGTTTAATCATGTGTTCTGTAACCATGTTTTATCTCTCCGTCATTACTGTGCAGTAGCCTGGTGGAGCACCCACAATTTCATTGTACTGTACTACTGTACAATGACAATAAAGCCTATTCTATTCTATTCTATTCTATTCATTCATCCTTTCACACAGTTTCACGCTGATTGGCTCAGACTGCATTCACTTCTTCAACTAGGCGCTCGCCAGCTACCATTAGTGATACATTGTCAATGTCTGGCCTCATAGGTTATGAAAAGATGACGGCGGGGTGAACTGGAGCTCACGAGCATTTAAAGAGACATGCACTGAAATGAGTCATTCCGGGGAAGGCTGCAGAAGATCAGTCAAAATTGTACTGCAGTAATTAAATGCTGACATGTTTTGAACAAATCGTGTCACAGACATTTCATTAAATCAGAAGGAATTGGATAAACATGTGGAAAAGGCAACAGGTGATTTGAGGGGGGGATGAGGGGGGATGCCACCCTCCTTTGTTAGCAAAATGACACACAATCATCCCCCTTGGAACAGGGGGGACATTTCCCTCACAACCCGAAAAAAGAGAGAATTGTCCCTCCAATATCATAACAAACCCCTTTTTAATCATATTATATAAATGAATAAAATTAATTTGACACACCAATTAAGCAAAAATGCTTTTGTTTCTTCCTACTCTTTTTCAGGAACCCAAGGAAAGAGTTTTGTCACTTTGCATTGTGTTTTTGTATCTTTTGGTGTATTTGTTAGATGGTTTTTTTGTTTCCTTTTGTCCGAAATTAAAAAATAAATAAATAAAAATGCAAAAAAAACGTTATTAGTTTTAAACTTTTTTCTCAATTTGCCTTTTATTTCTATTTTTTTTAACTTTTTTCCTAAAAATTGCAACTTTTCTATTCAAAATTTGTAATTTTTTTCCTGTTTTTTTAAATAAAAAAGTTACATCTTTTTCTCTTAAATTTGCAAATTTTTCTCTCAAAAATTTGCAAATTTTTCTCTCAAAAATTTGCAACTTTTTTCCTGTAATTTTTTCCACAAAAATTTGCAACTATTTTTCTGTAAATTTGCAACATTTTCTAAAAGATTTGCAACTTTTCTCTTTAATATTTGCAACTTTTTTCAGGTAATTTTTTTCTCAAAATTTTGCAACTTGAATCCTATGAATTTGCATTTTTTTTCTTGTAAATTTGCAATTTTTTTGTCAAAAATTTGCAACTTTTTTCCCTATAAATTAACAATTTTTTTTCTCAAAATTTTTTTTCCCCTATAAATCTGAGGCATTTTTCTTTTAGATCTGAATTTTTCTCTTGTAGATTTGAAACTTTTTGCCTGTAAATTTTCAATTTTTCTTCTTGTACATTTAAAAGTTTTTTCTTGTAAATTTTCAATGCTCATCTGGATGCTGGCTAAATTTTTATTTAATGTAAATAAATTATAATTTATGACTTTTTGAATTTTTAAATTGTCATCTTTTATCACTAGTGCATGCCCATCAAAAGCAAGTATTCTTGTCTGAAAAGAGGTAGGCCAATTAGACTTTACAGGTTCAAACCTAAGCTGTGTTTGAAAGTGGAATACAAAGAGGTGTAGCCTATTCACAGCCTATACACAATCAGTTGTGTGAATATTAATTACAGAATTATTGAAAATGAATGGGACGTCCAATATTAGAGACTGTTTAAGAGCCCTTGTTTATTTGTTTGTCAGATCACTTATTTGTGTGATCTTTTATGACTGATATTCGTAATAGTGTATCTTGCACTTTGGGGACTGGAAGTTGTTCAGTCACCATTATAATTATTTTAGTTTATATGTGTAATTTATAGTGTATACTTAATAAAGTCATGTAGTACTATAACAGGACATATTTACAAATTTTTGAGACCCATTGTAGTGCATCCTTTTATATTTTTGCAATATCATAAGCAGTGTTGGGCAAGTTACTAAAAAATAGTAACTAAATACAGTTACTAGTTATTTCTTTTCAAAAGAAATTGAGTTACTTTTCCAATTACTGCATGATTAAAGTAACTAGTTACTTGGAAAAGTAACTTTCATGTTACTTTTAAATGCATACTTAAATCATCTTGCACACATAGCAAGATAATTTAATTAATAGATTACATTACGGTCTTATTAATGTCAGGCTGAAAACACGCTGTTTCAGACAGAGCTTTTAGAACATGTTCAGTCTGCTTCATCCTGTCTTGACAGCTCTTATTGTCGGAAAAATATGAAAAAAATCAACATGATATTGCCAGTAATTTCTTCATTTTGGAGTGAGAGTTGGCAACACTGCATAAAGCTGTCTTTGTTTATCTTACCTTTATGATATGGATTTAATTCGATGTGCAATGATCCAAAGAAAATTATCCACAGTCCAAATGTCTGCTGTGACAGAGACATGATCCAGTACCTTAAAATTCCTATTTGGAGATCAAAATCCATTTTTGAATAATCTTTATCCAGGTAGCAGGTAAATGCATTTTAAATGCATTTTAACTTCAGTGGATCACAATCTCACCTGTCTGATGGAAAGTGACTGTTATCATGTCTTCAGTCTGTAATAACGTATCTGGCAGTCAGTTTAATTCTTGCTGGGTCACAAACTGTCCAGATGCATACCAGTGCTTGAAATCCAGCCATGGCTGTTAAGACAGAGTATTTCCACTTTACATCCAGCTGTGGCTGTTCAGATAGAGTAGATCCACTAACACCATGTTCATAGTGTAGCTAGCCATTAATTATTGTAACGGGGTTGAGACTTTATATTTTTATTTTTGTAATGGTCTGCTCCAGTGCTCATTCCCTTCAGCTGCACCCACATCTGCTCCTCATCATGGTCTGGGCTGTATTAACCGCGCTGCCCTGGGATCAGTGCAGAGTTGTCTGTCTTCTCTCCACACAACCTTCTCCTGCCTTTGTCATCATTCCTGAGTTCCAGTCTAAGTCTACCCCTGTCCTCGCTCCTATCCTCCTGCCTACCGGCATCTGGAAGAAATCCCCTCCAGCTCAAGCAAGCCTTGCTCATTCCCTCTAACCTCTCTCTCAGTCCCCTGTGCACAGGCGGAGCTCTGTGGCGGCGGATCTTCCTCTCTCTGAGGTGGCGGACCACCTTCCTTCCTTCCTAGTGGCGGACAACGCCTCACCACTCACCCTGCACACATTCACCTCCAGCAGCCACGATGAGAACGGAGAACACTGTCCTTCTGGCCGTAGCCTCCGAGCTGAACCTGAGCCGCTTAACATCTCTACAAACAGTAAGCTTTGGTCTAAACTGCACATTCCCAGCGGTGAGAACCTCTAACTGTCCCTGCTTCTGTTTGTCCCTAGGGTTGCCGGGTCATATGGTGTTCTGCTCTCCCCCAGCGAATTCTGACTACACATCCACGCACGCACGCATGCACGCACGCGCGCGCACGCACGCACACACACACACACACACACACACACACACACACACACACACACACACACACACACACACATTATTGTTAATAAACTCAGTTGTATCTATTCCTGAGTCTGAGTCTGGTCACTGGGTCTATACACCATATCAGTATGACTCCGCCAGAATGACCCAGCTGACAGCGCTTTGGTGTGCAGAGTTGACAACATGGAGACTCGGATAGATCAATTAGCTTATCAACAGCAAATTATCCTGACCCAATTAGCCTGTGTAATGGACCGGTTGGATCGCCTGGCAGGTCCAAAGGCATTTTCTCCAGCTCCTTCGGCCCAAAGCAGCTCCCCTGGAGCTGCCAGCTCCAGGGGAGGGCAGGGGCAGAGACCCGGGCAGGGGTCTCCTTCCCGGCTAACCCCCGTTCCCACTCCAACCCGTTTTAGTGGTAAACTAGAGGAGGCTAGGTGATTTATTATGCAATGTGAGATAGTTTTTTAGCAAGTGCCCGGGGACTTTCCCACTGATCACAGCCAAATTGGCTACATAATTAACCTATTGAAAGGTCAAGCGTTAGCATAGGCCTATGCCGTTATGGCTAGGGCGAACTATACCAGCCTGACATACAATCAGTTCATCTGTGAGTTTAAGGAAGTGTTCGACCACTCTGACCGCGATAGTATGCTTACCTCCTGGCCGTTGAATTTGAGACAGGGTACCAAGTCCATGGCTGACTATGCCATCGATTTTCAGGTGGTGGCCACTGAGGTGGGGTGGGAGGACGTTTCGCTGTGCAGCATCTTCACCAGAAGTCTTAGCCCTAGCCTGCGGGATGAGCTAGCCCCCTTAGACAAACCAAGTAGGCTGACCGAGTTAATTTCCCTGGCCATAAATCTAGACAACAGACTAAGGGAATGGGCAGCGGAACACAGAGCTTCCGGTCTCTCGGGTGCCCAGTATCGCCACGCCCTTCAGCCTTCCCTATTGGCTCTACCTCCCTCAGATTTCCCTGAGGCCCCGGAACCTGTGGTGATGGGACAGTCCAGGTTACCTCCAGCGGAGAAACAGCGCAGCCGTGAGTTGGGGCTGTGCCTCTACTGTGGGAGCGAGGAGTACGAGGTAGCGTCATGCCTTCTATGGCCAAAAGGGGGAGTCTGTGCATCGCAGTAGGGGGACTCACGGACTCACCTCAATCTAATCCCCTCTCCAAGTTTCTTCTCCCCATTTGTTTCATTCACAGCCATAGGGAAATTGTTACACATGTATTAATTGATTCGGGGGCGGAACAGAGTTTTATTTCGGGGGATCTGGCAACCTAGTTGGTCTTTCCTGTCAATTACTTAAGATCCCACTGAGACTCATCGCTTTGTCCAAAGCCCCCCTTGACATAGTATCTCAGCAGACCGCCCCAGTGTCTGTCATTATTTCTGGTAACCATTGGGAGGAGTTGAAGTTTTTTTGTGTTGCCGGTCTCCTCTTCCCCAGTGATTCTCGGCTACCCCTGGTTACGCCTCCATAACCCCTCCATCGACTAGCGCTCTGGGAACGTGATGTCTTGGAGCTCGCTCTGTCTCGGCACCTGTCTTCAATCTGCCGCCTACTCACCATCCATGCCCCTGGGTGCTCCCATCACCGACCCCCCCCCCCCCCCCGATCTGTCCAAAGTAGTGCCATGACCTTGGGGCTGCCTTCAGTAAGACCCAGGCTCTTTCCCTTCCCCCTCACCGCCCATATGACTGCACCATCAACCTTCGTGTCGGAGCCCCGCTGCCGTCGAGTCGCCTGTACAGCTTGTCACCTCTGGAGCGGGAAGCCATGGAGGCTTATATTAAAGAATCTTTGAACTCTGGCATAATTCGGCTGTCATCCTCAGCGGTGGGGGGGGTGTTTTGTTTTGTTTTTTTTTTGGCAAGAAGGACGTTTCACTGAGACCATGCATTGATTTTAGAGAATTAAATAACATCACCATCAAGGACAAATACACCCTTCCTCTTCTTAACACGGCATTCGATTCCCTCCAGGGGGCCTCCTGGTTCATCAAGCTGGATCTCCATAACACCTACCATCTGGTGCAGATCCGGGAGGGCGATGACTGGAAGACGGGGTTTCAGACCCCCAGCAGACACTTCGAGTACCTGGTAATGCCGTTTGGTCTGACCAATGCCCCCGCTGTGTTCCAATGCCTAAACAACGACTTGCTGAGGGATTTTCTGGGTGTTTTTATGTTTGTTTATTTTGACGATATCCTAATTTTGTCACAGTCTTTGGACAAGCATTGGGTGCATGTGAGGCGGGTTTCGCAGCAGCTCCTGGAAAATAAACTATTCGTCAAGGCCGAGAAGTGCGAGTTCCACACCTCCAAGACATCCTTCCTGGGCTTTGTTAATTCCCATAACGAGATCCTTCCAGACCAGGCGGTGATAGAATGGCCCACTCCCTCTTCCAGTAAACAGTTGCAGCAATTTTTGGGGTTCACCAATTTTTACCGCCGCTCCGTGCAGAATTACAGCACTATTGCCCTCCCCTTGACGCGTCTCACTTCTCCCAAGGTCCCTTTCCGGTGGATGGAGGAGGCGGCTACAGCCTTTGTGGTCTTCAAGAAGAAGTTCTCTGACTCCCCCATCCTGGCTTAGGTGGAGTCTGCTCTCCAGTACCTGGTGGAGGTGGATGCCTCGGACTTGGGGGTGGGAGCCATTCTTTCTCAGCAGTCCCCGACAGATGGCAGGATCCGACCATGTGCTTTCTTCTATTGTCGGCTGTCCCCTGCCGAGCGAAATTACGACATCGGTGACAGAGAGCTCCTGGCAGTCAAGCTTGCGCTGGAGGAGTGGAGCCATTGGTTGGAGGGGGCCTCTCAGCCGTTCGTGGTTTGGGCGGACCACAAGAATCTGGAATACCTCCGGACGGCTAAGCGTCTGAATGCACATCAGGCCCGCTGATCCCTGTTCTTTGGACGCTTTGACTTTACCGTCACATACCGCCCCGGGTCCAAAAACACCAAACCGGATGCTCTCTTCAGGCAGTTTGCCTCGGATGCTACTGAGACTACGGAACACCCTATTCTTTCTCCTTCATGTGTCGTGGGTGCCCTCTCGTGGGGCATCAGGGAGAAGGTCTTGAGGGCACAGGATGTCGAAGTGGACCCGGGCGGGGGGCCAGCGGGGAAGCGGTTCATCCCATCGGCCGTTCAGGGTGAAGTTATCCATTGGACCCACGCATCCAGGTTCTCGTGTCACCCTGGGAGGGTTCGCACGGTGGTGCTTCTTCAAAGAACGTTTTGGTGGCCCTCACTGCAGAATGACATTGGGGAGTATATCCGTACCTGCCCCCAGTGCGCCCCTGGCAAAACGTCCTCATCCTCTCCAGCCGGGCTGCTCCACCCTCTCCCTACTTCCAGCAGGCCCTGGTCCCATGTGGCGTTGGATTTTGTCACTGGCCTCCCACCTAATAACCATACTGTTGTTCTCACCATTGTTGACAGGTTTTCCAAGGCTGCTCACTTCATTCCCCTGCAGGGGCTGCCTACGGCGAAGGAGACGGCGGACCTGCTCATCCAGCATGTGGTGAGACTGCACGGGATCCCCCTGGACATCGTCTCCAACCAGGGTCCCCAGTTCATTTCCCAGGTGTGGAGGTCTTTCTGCAATGCCCTTGGGACTACGGTGAGCCTGTCATCTGGATACCACCCTCAGTCCAACTGGCAATATGAATGGGCTAACCAAGAGCTGGAGGCTGCACTGCGGTGTGTGGCTACCGCCAACCCGGCATCATGGAGCACGCATCTACCGTGGATTGAATATGCCCACAATATGATGGTCTCCTCGGCTATCGACGTGTCCCCATTCGATGCTTTGCTCGGATACAACCTCCCACTGTTTCCTGAGGAGGAGGGAGACATCACCGTCCCGTCCGTCTGTGCACATCTGAGGCGCTGCCGCCGACTGTGGAAAGCGACCCGGACCGCGCTACGGGGCACGGCAGAGCGCAATTCCACGGTTGCCAACCGTCGCAGGACACCAGCCCCTTCCTACCAGGTGGGTCAGCGGGTATGGCTATCCATGAAAAATATTAACCTGAAGGCAGAGTCTAAGAAGATAATGATGCCATCTTCTGCATTATTAATCCTGTCTCTCCGCGCCAAGCTCTTCCCCCCTCCCTCCACATCTTTTGCTCCAGCCCTCTGTGTCCCCCTCCCAGGTCTCCACCTCCGCCGATGGTGATCGATGGCGACCCGGCATGGAAGGTCAATGCCATCCTGGACGTCCATCGCCAGGGTCGTGGCCTACAATACCTGGTGGACTGGGAGGGCTACAGGCCGGAATGGAGGTCCTGGGTGCGTCCCTCCTCCATCACTGTGAACTGTATTCTAGAGTGGGATGGCCTTCTTCGTCCACCAGGAGGTTGACTCACTGGTACATTTTTATTTATAAGGCCATGCTTGGAGTGCTGCCTCCTTACATCTGTAATTTAATCACACTGAGAAGTGTTGATTCTTATGTTCCGCGTTCTAATGATCATTTGTTGCTTTCTGTCCCATTTGCCCGTACTGAGCTGGGAAAAAGAGCTTTCATGTTCTCAGCTCCCTCTACATGAAACATGTTGCAAAAAGACTGGAAACTAACGGTACTTGTTTCATTGAACGACTTTAAATCCAGAGTGAGAACACTTGAGACGGCCTCACTAATTTGTTATATGATTTGTATGTCATTGTAAGTGTAACTGTGATTTTTTTTGCTGCCTCTTGGCCAGGACTCCCTTGAAAAAGAGGTTTTTAATCTCAATGGGATTTTTCTGGTTAAATAAAGGTTAAAATTAAAAAAAAAAAATCTTGGATAAAGACGTCATCAGGGATTTCCATCAGGCGCACCCAGGTAGGTTGGATCAACTGCCGAGAGGCGTCTCGTAGGGGTGGGGTGGGGGAGTACTGTAATGGTCTGCTCCAGTGCTCATTCCCTTCAGCTGCGCGCACACCTGCTCCTCATCGTGGTCTGGGCTATATTAACCGCCCTGCCCTGGGATCAATACGAAGTCATCTGTCTTCTCTCCACACGACCTTCTCCTGCCTTTGTCATCATTCCTGAGTTCCAGTCTAAGCCTACCCCTGTCCCCTCTCCTAGCCTCCTGTCTACCGGCGCCTGGAATAAATCCCCTCCAGCTCAAGTAAGCCTTGCTCATTCCCTCTAACCTCTCTCTCAGTCCCCTGTGCACAGGTGGAGGAGCTCCATGGCGGCGGATCTTCCTCTCTCTGAGGTGGCGGACCACCTTCCTTCCTTCCTAGCGGCAGACAATGTTTCACCACTCACCCTGCACACATTCACCTCCAGCAGCCACGATGAGAATGGAGAACACTGTCCTCCTGGCCGTAGCCTCCGAGCTGAACCTGAGCCGTTTAACATCTCTACAAACAGTAAGCTTTGGTCTAAACTGAATATCCCCAGTGGTGATAACCTCTAACTGTCCCTGTTTCTGTTTGTCCCTAGGGTTGCCGGGTCGTACGGTGTTCTGCTCTCCCCCAGTGGCTTCTGACTACACATCCACGCACGCACACACACATTATTGTTAATAAACTCAATTGTATCTATTCCTGAGTCTGAGTCTGGTCACTGGGTCTATATGCCATGTCAATTTTAATGTGTATTTCATCAAATCCTTCACTGCTGGTTTATGTCAAAGTGTGTGTGGGTTTGTTTTTTTTTTTTTTTTTTTACATTTTGAGCTGAATTTACTGTTGAATGTAACCTTGCATGAGAATACTTGTACTGCCACTTTAAGAGTAATCCTCCATCTTGTGTGTTGCTTGTATGTCACGTGTTTTACGTCACAGGAGTGTTGTGCCGCCTTGCTCTAAAAAAGTCACACCCACCTCAGGCGGTACTCAGCTGTAATGGAAACAAAAGCGTGCTGTGTAAAGCTAAGTCGAAGTGAGTAGGGCTATATAAGTACTAGTGGAAAAGTCTGTGGTGGCCAGCTCTCCTCTCAGTCTGCACCACACCATCTGAGAGGAGGTGTGTACTGCTTTTCTCTCAGTTAGTTATCAATTTATTTTGCTTCTTTAAGCCATGAAAACATGATAATGTGCAAATACATGGTCACTGTTAGCTCTGGGGCTGTGTATGTGCAGTTTTGTCATTCCTGGGTAAACTTTATGAACACATTTTACAAGTTTTCTGAGACACGTGCTCCCAAGAACTACAGGGTTTTCTGTGTGTTTGCTTGCTAATAGGGGACTGAGCTGTTTGCATGGAGGAGGCTGCATGTCACAGATTGTGTATTGTCTAATGTCTGGAAATGTTTGTACTACTTTTCCCATTATCCAAGAGTTCCAAGGTGCTGTGTGATCCACTATAAGCACTATATCCCCTAGAATGATGTTGCATTTCAGCCTCTTCCATCGCTGACATTCCTGTAGGTGAGGGAGGTACTCCTTAACCCACCTTTTCCAGAACAGGTCTGACATGCACTGAACCTGTTTCCATCTCCTACAAGCATATATTGTCTGTACTATCAAAGTTTCCTGGGGGTAGGGATGGTTGGTTTTCAACAACAGCTGTCACCATGGGTTGAGATGCCGTCTCGGCACTCAGCCCATGTTTTCCCTCATCCCTGCTTCCCATTGAGCAGCGTCTCAGCTGGCCCCCAGCTGGCAGCATTATGGACAGCTGGGGCCAATTAGTCTTCATCAGCTGGGGCGCTGCCAATGAGGATAAATAGGAGCAGCCTCGATGACTCGGGGCTGCGACATAAACACATTGCTAAGCTGAAGCCCCTTCGTCTGGTGTCAGCTTATACTCCTCTTGCAGCATTCCTGTGTTTGTATCCCGCTGTGAGTATGTACGTCTTGTTACCCCCACGTCCGGTACGAGCTGCTTACCTCTGTGCTGTGCAACCTGTGAGTGTACGTCTGCATGAGTATCTGTGCTCTCCTCATCCCTTCCCCTTTTCCCTGAATAAAATATCACGACTCACTGGCTTGCTCCTGGCTCTGATTGCCCGGCTCCCTAGAGCCGGATATGACAGTATGTCGCAGCCAGAAGAGTTGCCGGCGGCCGTGAGTCGCTGTGGAAATGTACCTTTCTGTCCGGGTGTCAGCGCTGCTAGCATGCCGTTTCCCAGGAGTCACTTCCGGCGCCAGGGCGACGAGCTGAGGTCCATCTCGGAGGCTGTCGACGGGACGTTCTTCACCCTGCACGACGCCTCCAACGCGAGACACTGGCATCCGGGCCGTGCTGAGGAACTCCTGGACTGTCACCCTCACTCTCTGTACCATCTGGAGGACAGTGCCAGGATAGACGCTGCAGGTACACAGCGAGAGAAGCTCCACGGGGTGGATGGAAATCCCGGCAGGGAGTCGAAGTGGGCGACGTCTTTCCCCGCTTCGGAGTCCCGTTCCTGCCGCCATTCCAGTCCGGGAGTTTGCGCCAACCAGAGGACTTCCCCCGACCTGCGCCACGTCACTCGGGATTCCCTTCAAGGAGCCGCAGCTGACAGCAGTTATGTCCGGGGTCGAGTGGCTGTCGCGAGCTCTACTGTGTTTCCTGTCACCACCTTCAGGCATGTGGCGGCGGCAGTGAGATTGATGGTGAGGACTTCAGGGCTACGAAGCTTTCCCGTGCTCGACGCCTTCCTCGTCTCGATCTCCGATCTGGAGCGGCGAATCCTGGGTTTCCCCCTCGCTTCGTCCCCTGGGAGTAGTCGTCATCACATCGCCGAGTCACCTCTGCACGAACCTCGTCCGGATCCAGTTCTGGGTCATCGTCAGGACCGTTCCTCCCACGCAGCTGTCATCCCTTCGCCTCGTCAGTGTGGAGATTCTACAGCCTCGTCCCCTGAGCCTCGTTCCCCCGCTGTCATTCCTGGACATTCGGGCTGGCTCACCCCGGCTGTTTCCCCCTCCTCCTCGACGCGCTTCCTGACCGCTGTGTGTGCCTGGAATCCCGGCCTGGTGAGCTCTCTGCTGGAGACAACGCGAGCGACCCTCAGACGAATTCCCGGGGGGTCCTCCGTTATCGCCGGGCGGGGAGAGGAAGAAGCAGATTCCACTACAGCAGGCGATACTCAACCTCCAGGGGGCAGGCAAGTCATTGTTTTTTCACACCTGCTTAATGATTTGCTCTGTCACATCCCTGGAGGAGAAGTTCAGGGTTCGCAGCTCCCTGAACTCTCCCCACCTGCTGTAACCTGTATGCCTAATCCCGCATCCTCTGTGTCTCTCTCCGCCGAGCGGTCCCCGGCTCCGGGTCAACGTGGTGGGATATGGAGAGGGCCTGTGGTTCCGCAGCTACATTGCGGACGGAGGAGGGGGACTGACTGCTGCGTGGAGTCTACGCCGACGACTGAGCGTCCCCGGGTCTCCACGGAGGAGCGGTTCGGTCCGGCGGGACGAGATTCTTCTGGCTTCACGCCGAGTGGATCGTCGGCGGGGTTACCTGAGCTGGAGGGATCTCAAGCTGCGCTGACCATCGTGCTGGCTGCGGGGCCCGACGCGGCTAGATGGGAGCCTGACAACGACCTCCTGACGACGGATCCTGGATCTTCGCAGTCCTGGACGGCGTCAGAACCCGAGATCAGGCGAGTGCTCTCCTTTCTTTTCTCTCTTTTTATCCCCGAGCACTTCAGCCTATCTCCAGGGGAGACGAGCCGGGTGCAGCCGTCCGCTGCATCTGAACTCGTCTCGCCGGGTTCTGGCGCTGCCGGTGATCCTGATCCCGGTTCTGTTTTCTCTTCTGAGCCTTCTTCCAGGGTCACCGGCAAGGAGTTGCTGTTCCTCGTGGTGCTGGAGGGTCCGGGTTCAACGTTGGAGGTCGGTTCTGGTGCAGTATTCAATGTGGGTTCGCCCGAGACCCAGTCGGGGTCCAACGTGGGTTCGCCTGAGGCCCGATCGGGGTCCGACGTGGGTGCTGCCCCAGTATTGTCCAGGTCCGGTGAGGAGGTGGCCGTTTTCCTGCGGCCTGACGCCCGCCGCCCTCATCATCGGCTCTCCCCTGAGCCTCTTCCACCGGGATCCGCTCTGATCCTTCGCCCGTCTCAACGGTCCTGGTGGTTGAGTGATGCGGGTCGACGACCCGACCCACAGAACTTTCGGTTCGGTGATCTGGTTCCCCCCACTGGTCTGTTTCCCTCTGGGCAGCCTGGTTCGGCTGCCGGTGGACTGGATTCCTGGGATCTGGGTCCAGAGTTCGCCGTCCGAACACTTCTCTTTCCCTGATTCGCCAGCTGGACGATGGGCGGGGAGATCTCCGGAGCCATCTCGGCCATTTTTGGACTCTGCCTGCCATTCACCTCGGGTGTCACTTTTTCTTTTGTTATTAAGGTCACTCGGGTGTAATGTTTTGTCCTGTTGGTGGATTCGTTTTTATAGTGCTGTGTTTTCCATCGCTCATGCTCAGCATTTTACTTTTTGTGCCATGTTTTTAGCCTCGTTTTTTGTATTGTAGAGTTATGTTTTGTTTTCCGTAACACCATGCTCTGCAGTTATCCATTTATTCCAGTCACTTTCATTTCTTTAGGTGACTGGGTATTTATATATTCGTGTGTGTGGGTTTTTCTTTGCCTGCACTCAGTATTTCTTTTTTGTCCTGTTGGTTCATTATAGTCATGTGCCTTGTTTTCCGTAACACCATGCTCTGTAATTGTCTATTTGTTCCAGTCACCCTCACTTTTCTTGGTGACTGTGTATGTACTTAAATTAGCGCTGTGTATAGGTTCCCCTTTATTTAACCGTACTCAGCATTTTTTGCCCTGTACCTTTTTGGTGGTTCTTTTTTCCTTGCTCTGGGTCACGCATGGTTGGTACTCTCTGGGTAGTATGTAACCGGCGTGCTGACCCAGTTCTTCTCCCCATCTGTACCTGGGTTAATTATTCTGTTTTGTCAGTATTGTATTTGGGTTTTTCTTTCCCGCTACCCTACATTGCCCCATTGGTGTTGTCCTTCCCTTGGCTTCTTCCCCTCCGGTCCGCCTCCCTTCCTCCCACCCTAGGTGGGGGGGGGGGGGGGGCTGGGATGTTCCTGGTCGTTCAGGAGCCCGACCTTGAGGGAGGGGCTCTGTCACTATGGGTTGAGATGCCGTCTCGGCACTCAGCCCATGTTTTCCCTCATCCCTGCTTCCCATTGAGCAGCGTCTCAGCTGGCCCCCAGCTGGCAGCATTATGGACGGCTGGGGCCAATTAGTCTTCATCAGCTGGGGCGCTGCCAATGAGGATAAATAGGAGCAGCCTCGATGACTCGGGGCTGCGACATAAACACATTGCTAAGCTGAAGCCCCTTCGTCTGGTGTCAGCTTATACTCCTCTTGCAGCATTCCTGTGTTTGTATCCCGCTGTGAGTATGTACGTCTTGTTACCCCCACGTCCGGTATGAGCTGCTTACCTCTGCGCTGTGCAACCTGTGAGTGTACGTCTGCATGAGTATCTGTGCTCTCCTCATCCCTTCCCCTTTTCCCTGAATAAAATATCACGACTCACTGGCTTGCCCCTGGCTCTGATTGCCCGGCTCCCTAGAGCCGGATATGACAACAGCAGGTGATTTGGTGTCAATGCTTCCAGACCATTGGGATCTGTAAATGCTTTAGTGATTGGGTGGCTATTAATTATAGCTTCTACTTCACAAAACACCATACTCAGACCTTCTTCGTCCAAGTTCTGCATGTTCAATGTAGAATTGAGGACCTTCCTCACAGACCTGATCAATCTCTCCCAAGGACCTCCATGATGGGAACCTGCTGGGCGGTCAAAAGTCCATTTTATCCCCTTTTGAAGAAGCGCATCATTAATCTGAGACAGATTCCATTCCTGTATGGTGTTCTAAATTCATGTTCAGCTCCTATGAAATTTGTTCAGTTACCAGAGCGTAGCTCTTGAACTTGGCCACATCTCGCTGTAAAGCATCTCAGTGCATTTATAAAGGAATCAGTGTCTAGTGAATATGCCATCTCAATGTGAATTGCCCGTACAGCCATATATGTAAAGATGACACCATACCGCTTCACTAAACTTCTACTCTTTACGTCGAAGGGCCCAAAGTAGTCTACTCCAACACGTGTAAATAGTGGTTCATCTAGAAAAACTCTGTTATGCCCCCAGAAAACATGTTTAATGTGTTTTTCTTATTAGGAGATGTGTTGTTGCCACAGTTCAATGTATTTATTCATTCTTGCAGTCAAAAAAACTACAAACATGACAGCAGTGCATGCTGGGAGTCAAGAAGTGACTTTCCATGTGGTGATCAGTGTAGCTAGCTACAGGTTCAGAGCTCACACTCACAGTTGTCAGCTCCCCATTTAGACCCTGTTCTCTGATTCTCCCTCTGCTCAGGCAACGTCTGTGAGTATCAGAATTGTTAAGATGATGAGTTAACTACATGTTTTATCGCCACTTGTTGTTTGTTGGTTAAAAACCAGTTTATTGCATAAATGTGTAATTTGTTTAACTAGGCTGTCACATTTCATTTGAACGTCATGCTGTTTGACGTGTGGACTAATTTAGTGTTGTACTGTATTGTGTTAGTTTTACAAGATTCCCGTTAAACTCCATGAAAATGAATCATCTGTTTCCTGGAGTTTTTTTGGCAGTGTTTAACTGATTGGAAACGACCCATGACAGTGAAAAGACGGTATTACAGCAACAAGGGACACAGAGAGTGCCATCATACGGAGCTTCCCACTATCAAAAGATAAGTGATGCACCTATAAGCTGGTTGCCAACCGCCAATCAAATCTAAAAGAAGAAGAAGAGATGCATGGTTAACACAACAGCATCCAGACAGCTTCACGCTAGCCTCCTTCTCCTGATATCACAACCACATTAAGCTGCAATGTCGCAGTGCAGCAACAATTGCAGAGAAGATGAAAATAAGCAGTCAAAGTATGCTCACTCAAAGAAAAGCCACTCGTCTAGCACATTGCCCAGCGTGAGCATTAGCATGGCCATCGCCAAGGCAAAGGCGAAAGCTGAAGCATCACAAGCTAGAGCGGCACACTCAAAGAGGGAAATTGAACTTAAAGTGGAGCAGGCACGCATCCAAGCAAGCCTTGAGGCATTAGAAGAAGAGAAAGGAAAAAAATGCCACCATATGCAGAAGTGAATGCCCTCATCACTAGCTTACAAGACAGGCATTGGGCTATGCAGCAAAGCTAACAGTGCAATCCCTCAGTCTGTCAAAGACCAGTGCACCGCAGCCTTCATGGCAGAACAAGCTAGCCTGCATGGCAGAAACTCGCCTACTATGATAGACGGTGATGAAGCCCCTCCAACATTTCATCGTTCACACCCTCAGTCAACCGAAGTTATTCCATTAAGAATTCATCCACCTGACACAGACCAAAACCCACATGCTGCTTCCAGTGCTGCTATGGCTCACCACGTTCTTCAACCCCCTCGGCCAAGCGAAACACCACTGCAACAAAGCTTCAACCATTCTCCCTATTTCCCCCAAGCTCCTCAGCTTAACAGAATGCTTTCACAACAGAACTTCAAGCAAGATCGCTGATCTCCTGCTTACCAACCTGCTCTCAGAACACCACATCGACTTAGCCACAATGACTCCCCAACCACCAGCGACCTCATCAAATATCTTGCCCACAACCACCTGGTAACTTCAGGTCTTGCCACGTATGATGGCCAGCCAATGAACTATTGGACCTGGAAGTCATCATTCCAGAATGCCATTGCCAACCTGGACCTATCTGCTGCAGAAGAACTTGACCTCTTGACCAAGTATCTGGGAAAGGAGTCAGCAGAACAGGCAAGAAGAATAAAAACAGTCAACATCAAAAACCTGCATAAAGGACTGTGTATGGCATGGGAGCACCTTGACGAAGTATAAGGCTGACCAGAGGCCATTGAGCAGGCCCCCTTCAACAAACTGGAGGACTTTCCAAAGATCACAATGAAGGACCCACAGAAACTCTGAGATCTAGCCGACCCTGTTGGCAGAGCTGCTAGCTGCCAAGGAGGACAGCTACCTCACAGGCTTGTCATACTTGGACGCCTCCAGAGGGACCAAGCCCATCACTGAAAAGCTCCCACACAACATACAAGAAAAGTGGCTATATTACGGGGCAAGATACAAGAATGAACATTTCATCAGTTTCCTACCTTTCTCTGCATTGGTTAACTTTATCCACGCAGAGGCAAAGCCTCCCACAGACCTAGGCTTTAACCTCTACATGCAAGCCCCAGCAAAGAGAAAGAGCAAAAGGGAGAGACCCACAAAGACATCCGTGTATGTTCAGAAGACATAGGTCTCAGGAAACGCAAAGTTTGAGTCTAAGGAAACCAAAGAATGAATTGACCCAAAAAAGTTCTGCTCCCTGCATAAGAAGCCCCACCCTCTGAGGAAATGAAGAGGCTTCCGTTAGAAGAGCATAGAGGATCGCAAGCAGCTCTTGAGGGAACACTTCATTTGCTTCCGCTGTTGCTTCTCCACAGAACATCTGGCAAAGAACTGCACCGCCCAGATAAAATGTACGAAGTGTGAGAGTACTGCACACGCGTCAGTGCTTCACCCCAGCACACCTACCTGGAAATCCAAGTTTTCCCCTCCCTCTTCACAGGACGGTGGGCAGGAGGACAAAGCAGATAACCAGGAAGTCAAGTGGGCATGCACACAAGTCTGCAGAGAAGATTTGAGCTCCAGAGCATGTGCTAAAATCTGCCTCGTCAGCGTGCTCCTGAACGGATACAGGAAGAAGTCTCAGAGAATGTATGCCATACTGGATGAGCAGAGCAATCGTTCCCTTGCACGGTCAGAGTTCTTTGATGTGTTCAAGATCTTCAGCGGCTCCTACTCCTACACACTCAAGACCTGCGCGGAGCGCACAGAGGCAGCTGGGAGGAGAGCCAGTGGCTACACCAGGGGTGCCCAACCTGGGGTTCCTGGAACATTTAGGTTTCTGTGGGAAATTTTTTCATTTCACTTCTTAACAGTTTGAGTGTGTCTGTCGCCGAATTGCGACATAACCCCTAGTGGTCAAGAGTGGTAAATATTTTTGTCAATAAAATAGTTCAGATTTCCAAGGCTATAACTTGAAAGTGGTAAGAGATAAAAATATGATCCAAAGTTTCAGATAGGAATAAATTTGCACATCTAATTTGCATAATGTCATGGCAGCTCTTTAAATTCCATAACTCAGTCAAAACTGGACTTTGGACATATCTACACAAAGAATGGTTCAGTCTTTTGACACCGTTTTTTGTACAGAGGTACCTCATCATCTTATCTTCAAATTATATGAACAAGAAATCAGTACAATATTAAAAAAACCACAGAAATAAGTCACTTACTGGCGGCTTACGGGACTTGCCCGCTGCCATGGCCGCTGCGTTTTCACTCATTGTGGTCGTTATTTTGCATCCTGTCAGTCATTTACGCTCTCTACCACATCTAAAAAGTCTTATGATTATCCCACATAAATTTCGCTTGTATCCCGCAGCTATTTTCCGTGTACAAAACAACGGTGACGATGACCAATCACGGCCATATTAGCTTTCTGAGCTAAAAGAAGGGAATACAGGAAAAGGAAATGAGGAGTTCTTCTTCTTTGGTGTGTTACGTGTCATCCATTGAGTCCTCCAACGCATGTCTGCCACCTTCTGAAATTGGCAGATCAGTGCAAATCAGTACAAATCCCCAATGCAGCCGGCGATGTCAGAGTGAGATGACAGGCGCAGTGCCACACTCTGCCACTAGGGGCACACAAATTCACACACTCAAAGGGTTAATTGGTCCAAAGATTTGCAAAGAATTTGCTGTTGTTGTGCATGGGTGCAAGGGTGCCTACAGAACACATCCACAACAATGACAAATTATTTTCAAATCTTTGGATTTTTGGGGGGGAGTGTTTAACTGATTGGAAATAAGATAAGATAAGATAAGATAAGATAAGCCTTTATTAGTCCCACAAAGGGGAAATTCCAGGATTGCAACAGCACAGGGATAGCAACACTCAGAGCAACAATCAGAAGGCAAGAAAAAACAAGCAAGCAAGAGCAGCTAATATACATATGTACATATTACTATAAAATATATATATACACACACACACACACACACACAGACACACAGTGCAGAGCATTGTAGCTGGATGGAATAAATATATGAATATATGAACACACAGTGCAGAGCATTGTAGCTAGATGGAATAAATATGTAAATATATAAACACCCACAGTATGGAGCATTGCAGCTAGGTGGAATAAATATGCAAGTATATAAACACACACAGTGCGGAGCAATGTAGCTAGATGGAATAATATGTAGATATATAAAAACACAGTGCGGAGCATTGTAGCTAGATGGAATAAATATATAGATATATAAATATAAACACACCCAGTGCAGAGCATTGTAGCTAGATGGAATAAATATGTAAATATATAAACACACACAGTGCAGAGCATTGTTGCTAGGTGGGATGAAACAGCATAACCGTCTATTTAGTTATCCTACATGGTATGATTATGTGCCCATACATATTATCACCCTCCATAGCGACCGGTATGTTCCTAGTTGTATGCCGGAGAGGACCATTGTGTAAGTCTATTGCATCTTTTGCATTCAGAAAAAAAAAAAAAAAAAAAAAAAAAAATATTAGTTTGTTACGTCTTTTTGCTATCTCTGCGAGCAGCCCTGCTTAGGTTGTACAGTCTGACAGCCGTTGGTAGGAAGGACCTACGAAACCTCTCGGTTGTGCACCTGGGATGATGTAGTCTGCTGCTAAATGAGCTCCTCAGTGCATCCAGTATGTCCTGCATAGGGTGGAACTCGGACTCCAGCAGAGATGACAGTTTAGCCACCGTCCTTCTCTCTCCTATCTCCTCCATCGGATCAAGGCGTTGCCCCAGGACAGAGCTAGCTTTCTTAATCAGTTTGTTCAGTCTCTTCCTATCGGCTGCAGTAATGCCACTGCCCCAGCAGACCACTCCAAAAGTGATGGCTGATGCCACCACCGTGTCATAGAATGACTTCAGCAGCGCCCCTTGTACACCAAAAGACCTGAGTCTCCTCAGCAGGAACAGCCTGCGCTGTCCCTTCTTGTAGAGTGCGTCAGTATTGTGTGACCAGTCTAGTTTATTGTTCAGATGAATACCCAGGTACTTGTAGGATGTCACCATCTCGATGTCTGTTCCCTGTATATTTACTGGTGCTGTGAGGGGCTGCCCATGCCTGCGGCAGTCCACCACCAGCTCCTTAGTTTTCCTCGCGTTGATCTGGAGGCAGTTCATGGGAAATAACAAATAACAGTGTCATGGGAAATAACCCATGACACTGTTAATCAGCCATTTGATGACACTGATTGGCTATTAATCTTGTATAATCTGGCGATTTTGTAATTCTCATCCTGTTTGACCTACCATCCATCCATCCATCCATCCATCTTCTACCGCTTTTCCGGAGGTCCGGGTCGCGGAGGCAGCAGTTCAAGCAGAGAAGCCCAGACTTCCCTCTCCCCAGCCACCTGCTCCAGCTCTTCAGAGGGGATACCAAGGCGTTCCCAGACTAGCTGGGAGACATAGTCTCTCCACCGAGTCCTGGGTCTGCCCCGGGGTCTCCTCCCAGTGGGACGTGCCTGAAACACCTCAAGTGGGAGACGTCCAGGAGGCATCCTAATCAGATGCCCATACCACCTCAACTGACTCCTTTCAATGTGGAGGAGCAGCGGTTCTACTCTGAGCCTCTCCCGGATGACTGAGCTCCTCACCCTATCTCTGAGGGTGAGTCCAGCAATCTTACGGAGAAAGCTCATTTCAGCCGCTTGTATCCGCGATCTCGTTCTTTCGGTCATTACCCAAAGCTTGTGACCATAGGTGAGAGTAGGAACGTAGATTGACTGGTAAATCGACAGCTTTGCCTTAGAACTAAGCTCCCTCTTCACAACAACAGACCGGTACAACGTCCGCATCACTGCAGATGCTGCTCCAATCCGTCTGTCGATCTCTCGCTCCATTTTCCCCTCACTCGTGAACAAGACCCCAAGATACTTAAACTCCTCCACTTGGGGCAGGAGCCTGTCCCCAACCCGGAGAGGACAATCCACCTTTTTCCGGCTGAGGACCATGGACTCGGACTTGGATTATCCATCCATCCATCCATCTTCTACCGCTTTTCCGGAGGTCCGGGTCGCGGAGGCAGCAGTTCAAGCAGAGAAGCCCAGGCTTCCCTCTCCCCAGCCACCTGCTCCAGCTCTTCAGAGGGGATACCAAGGCGTTCCCAGACTAGCTGGGAGACATAGTCTCTCCACCGAGTCCTGGGTCTGCCCCGGGGTCTCCTCCCAGTGGGACGTGCCTGAAACACCTCAAATGGGAGGCGTCCAGGAGGCATCCTAATCAGATGCCCATACCACCTCAACTGACTCCTTTCAATGTGGAGGAGCAGCGGTTCTACTCTGAGCCTCTCCCGGATGACTGAGCTCCTCACCCTATCTCTGAGGGTGAGTCCAGCAATCCTACGGAGAAAGCTCATTTCAGCCGCTTGTATCCGCGATCTCGTTCTTTCGGTCATTACCCAAAGCTCGTGACCATAGGTGAGAGTAGGAACGTAGATTGACTGGTAAATCGACAGCTTTGCCTTAGAACTAAGCTCCCTCTTCACCACAACAGACCGGTACAACGTCCGCATCACTGCAGATGCTGCTCCAATCCGTCTGTCGATCTCTCACTCCATTTTCCCCTCACTCGTGAACAAGACCCCAAGATACTTAAACTCCTCCACTTGGGGCAGGAGCCTGTCCCCAACCCGGAGAGGACAATCCACCTTTTTCCGGCTGAGGACCATGGACTCGGACTTGGAGGTGCTGATTCTCATCCCAGCCGCTTCACACTCAGCGCCAAACCGTCCCAGCAAGAGCTGTAGGTCATTGCTGGATGAAGCCAACAGGACAACATCATCTGCAAACAACAGAGATGAGATCCTGTGGTCACCAAGCATGACACCCTCCATTCCCTGGCTGCGCCTAGAAATCCTGTCCATAAAAATTATGAACAGGACCGGTGACAAAGGGCAGCCCTGGCGGAGTCCAACTCTCACTGGGAATGACTCCGACCGAGTGTTGGCAATGCGAACTAAACTCTCACAACGGTCGTACAGAGACCGAATAGCTCGTAACAACAAGCCCGATACCCCATACTCCCGAAGCACCCCCCACAAAAATCCACGAGGGACGCGGTCAAATGCCTTCTCCAAGTCCACAAAACACATGTAAACTGGTTGGGCAAACTCCCACGAACCCTCAAGAATTCTCGAGAGGGTAAAGAGCTGGTCCGATGTGCCACGGCCAGGACGAAAACCACATTGCTCCTCCTGAATCCGAGGTTCGACCAATGGCCGGACTCTCCTCTCCAGTACCTTGGCATAGACCTTCCCAGGGAGGCTGAGGAGTGTGATCCCTCTAAAGTTGGAGCACACCCTCCGGTCCCCTTTTTTGAAGAGAGGAACCACCACCCCGGTTTGCCATGCCAAAGGCACTGCCCCCGACCTCCACGCAATGTTGCAGAGGCGTGTCAACCATGACAACCCAACAACATCCAGGGCCTTGAGGTACTCGGGGCGAATCTCGTCCACCCCCGGGGCCCGGCCACCAAGGAGATTTTTAACCACCTTGGCGACCTCAGCCCCTGTGATAGGCGAGTCATCCCCCTCGTCCCCAAACCCTGCTTCCTCTGTGGAAGGCGTATCAGTGGGATTGAGGAGATCCTCGAAGTATTCCTTCCACCGCCCGACGGTATCCCCAGTTGAAGTCAACAGTGTCCCATCCGCACCATACACAGTGTGGACGGGGAGCTGCTTTCCCCTCCTGAGCCGCCGAACAGTTTGCCAGAATCTCTTTGAAGCCGACCGAAAGTCTTGTTCCATGGCCTCACCGAACTCCTCCCATACCCGGGTTTTTGCTTCAGCAACCACCCGAGCTGCACTCCGCTTGGCCTGCCGGTACACCTCAGCTGCTTCGGGAGTCCCGATGTTTTATGTTTGACCTACCATGACATTTTAATATATCATCTACAGCATCTTGTTGGTATTTGTGGTACTGCTTTGGAATGGTTCAGGTCCTACTTGACAGATAGAACCATGTGTGTAAGCCTTGTTGGTTTTCAATCTTCCTCTGCTTCCCTGTCATGTGGGGTCCCACAGGGCTCAATTTTAGGGCTCCTGCTTTTCTCCCTTTATCTGCTTCCACTGGGTTCCATTCTTAGAACGCATGGTATCTCCTTCCACTGTTACACTGATGACACTCAGATATATGTATCATTAAAGTGTAAGGAGGCCTTTTCATTAAAATCACTCCTTGCGTGTCTTAATGACATTAAAAATTGTATGGCTTTAATCTTCTTAAGTTTTATTGAAAATAAGACTGAAGTGATGGTGTTTGGACCCAGTGGCTCTAGTGAGTCCCCACCTGTTGACCTCGGCCCCTTGGTATGGTTTAAGCCAACCTTTACTACTCTAGGTTTTAAGTTGGACAGTGAATTTAAATTAGATCCTCAAATCAGTGCAGTGGTGAAGTGCAGCTTTTTTCATCTAAGGCAGCTGGCAAAGATTAAACCCATCCTTTCAAAGCAGCACTTTGAAACAGTAATCCATGCCTCGTCACATCTTGGCTGGATTACTGTAATGCACTTTATTTTGGAGTCAGCCAGTCTTCCCTCTCACGTCTCCAGTTGGTTCAAAATGCAGCTGCACATCTTTTAACTGGAACACCCATTTTAGCTTCCCTTCACTTGCTGCCTGTATATTTTAGGGTTCATTTTAAAATTCATTTATTTGTTTCTAAATCATTAAATTGCCTTGCCCTGCCTTACCTCTCTGAGCTGCTCCATCCTTACACTCCTGCTCGGTCTCTCAGGTCAGCTGATCAGCTGCTCCTGGAGATACTGAAACCAAAGAGGAAGCTAAGAGGGGACACAGCTTTTTCTGCTGCTGCTCCTAAATTGTGGAACAATCTACCTTTGTCCATCAGAGAGGCCTCTTCACTGTCCAGTTTTAAAACTCATCTTAAAACCCATTTTTATTCTCTGGCTTTTGACCCATTTTGAGACATTGATTTTATTTGTTCTTATTGTCTCTATTGTATAACTACTGTTTTGTTTGTGCTGTTTTGTACTTTTTTAGCTGTATTTTATTGCTTTTATTGTTTTTATGTTTTATGTTTTAATATTTTATTTATTGTTGATGTACAGCACTTTGTGTCAGCTGTTGTTTTTAAAGTGCTTTATAAATAAAGCTTTATTGAATTGGATTGGATTGGATAAAGACTTTTGCTAACAACACACTTTGGGAGGATCGTTCTAATAGCAACACCACCCCGTGTGGGGTGGGGTGGTCGTAACATGTGGTTACGACCACCATAGCCCACCTGTTGATGGATGTGCCTTAACAAGATGTTGGCGATGTGAGAATCCTTTGCTAGAGTCACAGGGTGTTTAGCCTCTGCAGGCATAGATGATTTGCTGAGCCGACCGCCAACTCTCAGAAGACCATCTTCTAAAAGTGGACAGTATTTAAAAATGTGACTACAACCTTTCACATTTTTGCCTCTTTGCAGTGTGGAAAATTCTTCTGGAAAGCTCTTTCTTTGGTAAAACCTGATAATTTTGAGTTTGGCTGTTTCCAACTCTTCTACAGACAGATGATTTGGAACAATGCCTCTGCCAAAAATGTCTGCCCTTTGTTGTAAAGAACTACATTGTTGCTCCCCATTCAGTCTAGAGTGTGTGCAATCATTTCTTGGTGATCTTTTCCAACACCAAGACCTGAGCCAGGTCTTAAATCTTAAGATCCAAGCAACTGATTTTTTCAAATGGCTCCAAGTTGAAAAATGGTGGATCGAATGTGTCACAGCATCAACTTCTTCCACTTGCATGGCATTCGATGAAGCCATTTTCTTGACCTCCATATAATAATAATAATACTAATAATACTACTACTACTACTACTACTAATAATAATAATAATAATAATAATAATAATGATAATAATAATAACTTTATTTGTATAGGGCTTTTCACAGAGAAAGTCACAAAGTGCTTTACATGTGTCACGATCTGAGAATGGGGGGATTTCACCGGGCTCAGTCTGTTTTTTTTTTTTTGTTTCATATTTGTACTGTGTTGTCGTTTTGAGTTGTAATTCCTGTTTGATTTGTCACATATTCTGTATTGCGTCTTACTATGATTTAGTTCCCTGTTTACGTTCATTATAGTTTGTTAATCACATTTTTGAGGTTACTTGTCCTTATTTTGCCACCACTTTATATTTTTATTCTGTTGTGTGTTCTCTCTTTAGGTTGACAGCTGTCAGTAGATTTCCGGGTTGTTGCCCCACGGAGGTGGGGGCCCTGTCAGCTGTCAGCCTGCTCTCTTCTCTCTCATTACTCCCAGCTGGTCTAAATTGTATCTTTGCTTTCTCCTTCCCACTCATGTGACCCACACATGCCACTCCTTGTGTAATTTGTTTCTTATCCTATTTAAGGGCAGTTATTTTTCTTTTCCCGTTGCTGCTGTCTTGTATGTGGTTCCCTTCATCTCCACCAGAGCCCTGTCCTTGCTCTGGTGTGCCTTGTCAGTAAGTTTACCTGTTTGTTTGTATTTTCCATTCAGAGCACTGTGTGGACTTGATGTTATTTTCAATAAATTTCACAAACTCACAGTTCAGCACGTGGGTCTCGCCTCTCTGCCCCAAAGGGCAATTCATGACAACATGAAATACAACACAGAAAGTTTACAGTGATAAAATAAAATACAAGTTAAGAATAGATTACAACAAATAAATAAAATAAAACAAATAAAACTAGTAAGTACCCCCCCCCCTTTGTTCGACCTAAAGGCCTGTCTAAACAACAGTGTTTTAATTTGCTTCCTAAAAATAACCTCAGAGTCAGTCAAATGGTGTGAAGGGGGTAGAGAGTTCCAGAACTTTGGTGCTACAGCTTGAAAAGCTCAGTCACCATGCATTTTAAAATAAGTCTGGGGTACCGCTAATAAAAGCTGACCAGAGGACCTGAGGGGCTGAGAGGAGGAGTATGGCTGAATGAGGTCTGCAATGTAAGGAGGTGTCAGACCATGCAAGGCTCTAAATGTCATGAATGCGCCCCTCCAGGGCAGAAAGACAGGCTCACGCCCAGACTGCAGTGTGATATTTAATAACCAAGAGACAGTGCATGATGAACAAAAATTACAGATAAGGTACACTTACAGACAAACACTCCGGAGCCGACATCGCCCCGCAAGTGTTGAGGAGAGAACAGAGGAGTAGTCCAGTTAAACATTCAAATAAGATTGCCGCACTGAGCAATGAGCAGCCAGAGTTTAAATAACACACAGACAAATGAGGCACAGGTGCGAGGAGCAGAGACCAAGTGACCTGATTAATTAATTCCATACAGCAGTGCAAGCAGGGAACAACCCTAGGTGGTAGGTGGGTGAAACTGGCAAGAGGGAAGGGCTCGGAAGGCAAACAAACCAAAATATATAAACACAGAACTGTATCATAATCACCACAGACAGAAAAATACTCAAGACTACAAAAGGAAGTCTGAGCACTGAGAACAATGCTCAGATACATGACAGAGCCCCTCCCTCAAGGGGTGGAAACCAGACACCCAAAGTAACACCAAAAGGATGCCCCCCTCCCCCCAAGAAGGAGTACAGCAAAACACAACCAAGGGAGGGAGGTGGGGGAAGAGGCTAAGGAGGGAAAACACAATACAGAACAAATGCGCACCTGCGCAAAACCAACCCCCGGACCCCAACCAGAGAAACCAGAATTCAGGGGGCTGACCAAAGTCCCAGGCCGCGCAGACGGCGAGGTGCACCAAGTCAGGTGGCCTACCGAAGTCCCAGGCCAGCTGGACAGCGAGATGGTATGAGTCGGGTGGTCTGCCAGAGAATATGGACCACCCAACCCAGTGGCTCAGTCTTTCAGGCAGCCGGCCCGAGTGCTTCAGCTACCTGAACAGAAGAGGTAGCCCGGGAGGTGGCCTCCCCACCGGGAGACCCAAAACTGGGGAAGAGGACCGAGGATGGGGAGCCACGACGTCGTCTGGCAATGGAGGAAGGGGGACCACGACGGCATCAGGCAGTGGAGGAAGGAGGGGGACCATGATGCCTTCTGGCAGTGGAGGATCTGCAGCTCCCATGGTGGCCCCAGGCTGGAGCTTAGTAGCATCCACAGTGGCTCCAGGCTGGAGCTCTGTAGCACCCATGGTGGGCCCCGGCTGAGCCAACGTTGCACCCTCAGTGGACCCTAGGCTGGGTGTAGCACCCATCGTGGTCCAAAACTGGAGTGCAGCACCCACGTAGGACTGATACTGGGGTGCGGTACCCACGATGGTCCCTGGCCGGGATGCAGCACCCATGCAAACTCAGGCTGGGGAGGAACCCAGACTACAGCCACAGGCAGAGGAGGAGCAGGATCCGGGATGACCTTAGCGGGGGGAGCTGGACTCACGATGTCATCAGTAGGTGGGCCCGGATTCACGGAGACATCAGGCGATGGTAGATCTTTCCCGGCGACCCTAGGACAACGCTCAGGAGAGGCAGGGAGAATGTTGTTAGGGTTGCCGGCAGCAGCAGAGCCCGGCGAGGTGAGCTCAGATGCAGCTGAAGGCTGCACCCGACTCTCCTCACCAAGAGCCAGACAAGATCTCTCCAAAATAGACATGAGGGAAAAAAAAAGAGATCACTTGCCTGAGCTCGAGCTCCACCACCATCCAGGACTCTGTCAATCCTAGTGATGATGACACCTCAGGCCCAGCCTCCAGGAAGTCCAGCTCCGGTTCCCATTCTGCTGCTGTGGCCTCCACAGCAGGTGTGATGGTGATAGCAGTCTTGGTTACCCCAGGCGACGTGACCTACATAGCTGGCTCTTCCGGCATGGCGACTGGGGTCTCGCTCACTGCTGGCACTGGAGCGGGGTTCTCCAGGGCCACGGGCTCCTCCGTCATCCGGCAGCTCAATTCCGGGGCTGGTGGACACTCTGAAAACACAGGAGGAGACACGAGGAAGACTGGTGAGCTCAGATTGACTGCAGCAGGTGGAGAGGTCTCGAGATGGCATACCCAGAGACTCTCTACCAGGGACCAGGCAAGAAATTTCATCAATATTTGAAGTAAAAAGAGAGGAAACTTGCCTGTTCTCCTGGTTAGTAATGTTCCCTGCTGCAGCTGGTGAAAAGTCGTCCCTCTCCATGGTTTGGATGATTCTGGGCCCCTCCTGAGGATAGTGGAGGAGCCGCCCCTCTGGCCACGGGAATGGGAGCTGCCAGCAAGGAAATCAAATGCCCCTTGACAGTCAGAGGATGCACCGATGGAGGAGGCCTTGCAGCGGAAGTGGAGAGAGATTTGGCAGGCGGGATTGCCAGCGAGGAAAAACAGAAGCGAGAGTCCACTGTGGGAATAGCCGGGATTGGTGCTGGGAGAGAGGCCGTCGAAGGAGTTGGATCACTCGTTCGGGGATCCGGGACAGGACGACGTCGCTTTTTGGAGGCTGGGACTGGCTGGATTGGAGCGGAAGCGGGTGCGGGGTTCTGGCAAGTAACAGAAATGGCGGAGCCCCAGGAGCGCCCTCCCCTCGGAGCGAGCCCAGCCTTCTTCGGGGACTTCCTCCATCCTTTCGCCATTTTTGCACCATAGCACTGCTAACCGGGCTATCCTCTCATCTCCCTCGGGGTGCTCCGAGAGCCGAAGGCACCGCCGAACCTCCGCCAGGTCCACATACCAGAGGATATCTTCCGGGGTGGAATGGATGCTTGCCAAGGAAATTAGCCTGTTGATAGCCATAAAGGCCCGACAGCACTCCCGTCCCAGGCTCATTGGGTAGCCTCGACCCATTGCCATCTCCAAAAAACAGGTGAGTGGAAAAAATTGCACAACAGGTGAAAAAATGCCTCACTATAGTAGCTGAGCTTTAATATGGCAGCAGTCTTCTGTCATGACTGCGCCCCTCCGGGGAAGAAAGACAGGCTCACACGCAGACTGCAGTGTGACATTTAATAACAAAAAGACAAACAGTGCATGATGAACAAAAATTACAGATAAGGTACACTTACAGACAAACACTCCAGAGCCCCGCAAGTGTTGAGGAGAGAACAGAGGAGTAGTCCAGTTGAACATTCAAATAAGACTGCCACGTTGAACAATGAGCAGCCAGAGTTTAAATAACACACAGACAAATGAGGCACATGTACGAGGAGCAGAGACCAAGTGACCTGATTAATCAATTACATAAAGCAGTGCAAGCAGGGAACAACCCTAGGTGGTAGGTGGGTGAAACTGGCAAGAGGGAAGGGCTCAGAAGGCGCACTTAAAATCCTTTAATTTTCTCAAAAATCGACAGTGCGCTTTATAATCCGGTGCGCCTTATGTATTAATTCTGGTTGTGCTTACTGACCTCGAACCGATTTTATGTGGTACACGGCGCTCAAAAATCTGTCAAAAATGTTTTAGTATGACTTTGGTACGTTACGAAGCCGAACCGCTTGATCGATTGTCGGAGCATTACAGTAGTCAGGAGCCTCGCGGAGTAATATGTGCTTCAACATAATGGCCGGATGGCTTTTTCCACAAATCTCCATCCCTATTGATCTGCCACTCCATGCACGCCCATCTCACCGATACTGTCAAAACCCAAGTGAAGCAAACTAATTCGGAGCTTGCCATCATTCCGGGTGGATTAACCAAAAGAACTCCAACCGCTATATTGGTGTCAACAGGTCGTTCAAAGTTAAATTGCTAGCGAGTTACGCCACTATCTGCCAATGGATCGTGGATCGAAACTGCTCCTGTTTAGCTGTAATTTATATTCAAAAATGGTATTTTCGGAACGAAAGAATTCAAGCGTCCCGGCATTTGTTTGCATTGTTTACTTCTCGGGGCTGCCGCCGGAGAGCGAGCCGTATCGATTACTGAGCGAGTATCCTGGCGATGTAAACAGCCACAGACCAAAAACGTACATTTGCTCATGGAACAGGTCATTCACACTCGCAGACAATCGCGCTATATGTGTCTATAATGACTATAGATAGGATTTTCTTTCCATGCACGCAAAAAAAAAAAAAAAAATAATTCCCAGATCCGACTACCTCGCGAGGTAGTCGATACCCAAAAAAGCCAACACGTACACTACCGTTCAAAAGTTTGGGGTCACCCAGACAATTATTTTGTGTCTTCCATGAAAAGTCACACTTATTTACCACCATGAGTTGTAAAATGAATAGAAAATATAGTCAAGACATTGACAAGGTTAGAAATAATGATTTGTATTTGAAATAATATTTTTTTCCTTCAAACTTTGCTTTCGTCAATGAATCCTTCCTTTGCAGCAATTACAGCATTGCAGACCTAACATGATTGCACAAGGGTTTTCTAATCATCCATTAGCCTTCTAACACAATGAGCAAACACATTGTACCATTAGAACACTGGAGTGATAGTTGCTGGAAATGGGCCTCTATACACCTATGTAGATATTGCACCAAAAACCAGACATTTGCAGCTAGAATAGTCATTTACCACATTAGCAATGTATAGAGTGTATTTCTGATTAGTTTAAAGTTATCTTCATTGAAAAAAAGTGCTTTTCTTTCAAAAATAAGGAAATTTCTAAGTGACCCCAAACTTTTGAACGGTAGTGTATATTAGGAATTGTATGTGAAATTTCGGCATCGAAACTGCTCCCGTTTAGCTGTGAACGGGAGCAGTAAATACGGCTGTAAATACGTATTTACGGCTGTAAATACGGCTCGCTCTCAGAGCGAGCCGTATCGATTACCGAGTGAGTACCAAACGAGTATTCTGGCCAATATGGTGATGTAAACAGCCACGGACTAAAAACGTTCCGCCTGCTCATGGAACAGGTCATTCACACTCGCAGACAATCGCGCTATATGTGTCTATAATGACTACAGATAGGATTTTCTTTCCATGCACGCAAAAAAATTTTTTTTCCCGGCTCCGACTACCTCGCTTTAATGCGCCTTATAATCCGGTGCGCCTTATGTATGAAATTAGACCATCAAATAGACCTTTCATTGATAGTGCGCCTTATAATCAGGTGCGCCTTATAGTCCCAAAAATACGTTACACACAGAACTGTAACATAATCACCACAGACAGAAAAATACTCAAGACTACAAAAGGAAGTATGAGCACTGAGAACAACACTCAGATACACAACACTAAAAGTTAAAACCAGAATTTTAAACTGAACTCTAAAATTAACAGGGAGCCAATGAAGATTAAAGAAAATTTGGGTGACGTGAGATCTCTTGTTAATTTTAGTTAAAAGCCTTTCAGCAGCATTTTGGACTATCTGAAGCCGATTTAAGGAGGTTTTGTTAAGAACATTAAAAAGTGAATAACAATTGCCTTAACGAGAAGAGATAAAAGCATTAATAACCATTTCCAACTCAGCCACCGACACCATGCTTCTCAGTTTGGCAATGTTTCTCAGCTGGAAAAAAGCAGAGTGAGTCAGCTGATTTACATGAGCATCTAGGGATAAAGCGCTATCAAGAACTACTCCAAGATTATGTACAGCGGATTTGCTGAAGGAACTAAGTGGCCCAAGGGATTCTTTAATAGTAGGGATCGCACTGTCAGGAGCAATGATTAGAGTCTCTGTTTTAACATCATTTAACTGTAAATAGTTTGCAGATAGCCAGTTCTTGACAGCAGTTATACAATCACCAGAGGAAAGGCGAGAGATGTCAGGATGAACAGGCCATTCTCTATTAAATTTAAGAAAATGAGGGCCCACTACACATAAGATAAACCTTTATTATTCCCACAATGGGGAAATTCCAGAATGAGGTCCTTTTGAGAAATGCTGGCACCTTTAAGCCTCTGGATACCATGTCAGCTGGCTTATGTGCAGTGTCCACATACCTCCACTGAGAAGGTTGTGAAGCTTTAAGGATCTCTGAAACTGTTGGCAACAAACACCTTGTAAATAGATGTCTCATTTCTGAGATATATGAGTACTGATGTCCAAAATACAGAGTCTTTAAGATTCATATGCAGTTCCTTCCTCCATAGGACATCCATAAGGCTTACCATTGTGGCAGCAATGAGCTCCATCCGAGGAATCGTAACAGATTTTAAAGAAGCTACCCTTGCCTTTCCCATGACAACAGCACTGCACACGCGTGAATGTGGATTATGTGACAAAAGATATGTCACCATTCCATATCCATCCTCACTGGCATCACAAAAATTATGTAGTTGTGCACTCAGGTTCAGGTTCAGGTTACTTTAGTTGTACCCGTAGGTAGATTTGTTTTGCAGTCTGGTGACATCCATATTTACAAGCCACAATTACATTTAACATAAACACAAACACAGGCACACATAAAGCTGACTATAAACATGATAAAAATACTAAAGGCTCCATCAATCAGGGTATAAAGACAAAGAGATGAGAGAAAAACCAGAGATAAGAGAGAAGGGTCATATTAAAAAGTTAAAGACTAGTCAAAGAGGTTAAAAACTCAAAGGTCTAAAACCCAATAAAAGATTTAGAACCCAAATAAAATCCTACAAAAATAAGTAAATATAAAATGGAGTTAATAAATAGGTACCTAAATTATGTGCAATATATTGTTACAACTTGTTCAACTCTTTGACAGCAGCAGGAACAAAGCTGTTTTTGTAGCGCTGGGTTCTGCTTTTTGGGACAGCAAACCTCCGTCTTGAGGGAAGAAGCTGAAAGTTGCAGTGCAAAGGGTGGGAGTCATCATTTAAAATGGAGGTAGCAATCCTCAGTACTTGTCTGGTGTACAGGGATGTCAGGCTCAGCTGTGACTCACCAAGCAAACGACTGGACCATCTAACTACCTGATCCAAGGATTTCCTCTGTTTCAGTTTTATCTGACCAAACCATGACACTAAAGAAAAGGATAAAACAGATTCAATAAAAGCCTGATAAAACATTGTCATTATGGTTCTGTCAGTTTGGAAGCGTGCAAGTTTGCTCAAGCAATGCAAATGTTGCTGACCCTTTTTGCACACCCTTTCACAGTTCTCTTCAAAGTTTAAATTACTATCAATAATCGTCCCAAGATATTTGTAGGATTGTACACATTCAGTGGTCTGACCTTTTAGTACGGTGACTTTGTGCCTGGGAGTTTTCCTCCTAAAGTCAATAATCATATCTTTAGTTTTTGTCGTATTCAGCTGCAGGTAGGAATCCTCACACCAGTGAACAAAATCATCAACTACTGGGCCGTGGCCACACTCACCATCCTGGAGGAGACTGACAATAACTGAATCATCAGCATACTTTATAATGTGTCTGTTGTCATGTCTGCTCCGACACATGTTTGTGTACAGGATGAAGAGTAGTGGTGACAACACACACCCCTGAGGAGAGCCAGTAGAAGAGCACTTTAGGTCAGACAATGTACCATTGACCCTTACTCTCTGCGTCCTGTTGGTTAAGAAATCCAGAATCCAACCCACCAGATTACTGCTCAAATCAAATTGTTGCAGGAGCCTTTCAACTAAGATATGAGGTTGGATTGTATTAAAGGTGGAGGAAAAGTCCACAAATAAAAGCCTGGCATGTGTCCCATTAAAATCCAGATGTTTAAAAAGCATGTTAAGCAGAGTGACAGTGGCATCCTCCACTCCTCTGTGAGGCCTATAGGCAAACTGCAGAGGATCCAATGTATGTTCAGTCTGCTTTAGGACCTCGCATCTGACCAGTTTTTCAAAGATTTTCATTAAAATTGAAATCAAAGCAACTGGTCTAAAGTCGTTTACCGTTTTAGGACAGCTGGATTTTGGAACGGGAACAACCACGGCATCTTTCCAGATCTTGGGCACATGTTGTGTCTGTAAGGACTTATTGAAAATGTAATGAAATACAGGATTCAGTTCATGCACACAGGACTTTACCAAGCGCCCACATATATTATCAGGGCCCTGACTTTTGTTCACTTTTACAGCGCAGAACTCCCTTTTAATATCCTGCACCTCAATATTAAAGTGCTGATTGTCTGAGTTTCTGTTTCAAATCTTGGGTTTCAGTGCTAAAATCAAAGGAGTCAAAACGACCATTAAAACAATTAAGAGCATTAGCCAGCTCTGTGTCTGAATTAAAACCATCTAAAAACACACGATTACTGCGCTCTGTGCTCTGAAGGCCTGCAATAGTTTTCATACTGGCCCAGGCCGAACCAAGTTTCTTTGTTGCCATCTTACTTTCCAATTCTGATTTATAATTCTGTTTTGCTCTTAAAATTTCGGACTTCAGCTCTTTTGTGGCAACTTGTAGCTCAGAAACAGACCCCTGTTTAAAGGCAAGTGCTTTCATCTGTAAGCAGGATTTAACTGATTTTGTAACCCATGGCTTGTTGTTGGGATATATTTTGACACGTTTACGTGGAACGATCATATTTTTACAGAAAGCCATGTATGAGCATGTGATGTCCACCAAAGAGTCCAAATCATCCCTGCAGGACAGTGTTAAAACCTCCCAGTCCGTACAGCTAAAGCATTCCTGGAGGCAGTGCACTGAATCCTCTGTCCACCCATCTATGTCTCTGGTCTCCACCTTTTTTTTTTTTTTTGCCTCTTCTGAGAGCAGTTTTATATGTGGGCGGCAAATGTACACAGTTGTGATCTGAGGATCCTAAAGGAGGAAGGGGAAGTGATTTATAGGCCCTCTCAATGGATGGATGGATGGATCCATAGCACAGGTCCAATGTCTTTTTTCGCCTGGTTGGGCAGGAGACATACTGATAAAAGTTTTTAAGTTACTCTTTATTTCTCCAAAATCAAGTGGTTTTAAACACATGCCAACACTGAAGTCTTCAAAAGATGAAGTTCCTGCATCCAACTTACCCACCCTTTGACAACTGGCTCAGGTATAACATCTTACCACCCAAGTGCTCTCCTACACAAGTCTCTCAGAATTTTCTTTGCCACTAATACTACAGGACTCAAAGCTCCCAAAGGTCCATAGATTGAGCTGACCGTTGAGAGAATCCCGCTTCTGATTAGAAGAAGAAGAAGAAGCAGACAATTCTATTGTCCTTCAGACCATACAACCAATCATGTACAGTAGAACAAAATTAAGTTTGTCCTATCTACAATGTTAGTCACATCTAGAATCAGAGGGGTCGCTGCCATGCAAGGCGCCACCACAAAAAATTTCTCCTTCCCTCATTCTATTATGCTGAGAACCAAGCTAGAAGGGAGGAAGTACCATTTTTATATGGTCTTTGGAATGATCCAGCCAGGACTTGACCCCCCAACCTCCTGGTTGTGGGGGGCAGATGCTCTATCAACTAGGCCACCACTCCAGACGTTAGTTTTTTTTATCATGATTTTAAATCTGAAAGTATCAGACTGGATACACCATCTCACACCAAAAACCCTCTCGATAGGTAACAGATCTTTATCGAGATCCAGTCCTTTTACATCTTCAGCTCTGTATTTCTCAGCTATTGCAGCCAGGACATTGCGGCTATTGCTGACCCACTTTGTCAATAGAAATTCCCTTTTGCTGCATAGAGAGACCAGATCATGATAAAGCAGCTTTGCCTCCTGATTAATTCCTACAGATATTAATAATCCACATTGATGCAATGTAGCAACTTATCCACTGTTTCCTTACTGAACTCATCTTAATTATCATCAGCACATTTTCTTAAGATGAAGTTAGCACAGCTAGATGGAGATGTTGCTCCAAAGAGATGCACCTTCATCCTGAAGTCAGCAGGATTTTGGTTTAAATCTCCTTTTTGCCACCAGAGAAACCTTAGCAAGTCAACATCTTCAGCAGGTACTCTAACCTGATGAAGCATTAATTCACTGTCTGCTATCATCACGACTGGTTCTTTACTGACCACACCAATCAAATTGCTGGTCAAGGCTGGGTCCTGTAGAAAGTGAACGTTAAGAGACGTTCCCTGAAAACTTGCTCCACAATCAAAGACTACCCTGATTTTATCTTTTGTGGGATGGTAAACACCATGATGGGGGATGTACCAGACTTTTCCATCATTACGTCTCAACCCATCCACATCAACTCTTTCAGCATATCCTTTGTTAATGAGCTTGTTCATAAACATGGTGTAATCTTTATGAAAAGAAGAGTCTTTCTGAAGTCTCTTCTTTAAATGTAAGACATGCTGCTCAACAATCTTCCAATTATTTGGCACTCCAAATGATCTTTCCTTCAGTGGTAAGTGGATGCAGTAGTGACTACTGACTTGCTTTACTGAATTTGTTACCAGCTCCATACACGTCATCTTCTCAAAACATACTAGTTTCTTCTTCCTTTTTACATTCGGGCAATGCAATACTGCTGCCAAATTTCACTTAATTCATCAACAAACACTGTTCACTAATAACTCTGACTGCTCAGTCTATTTTAGCACTCTCACTTAATGGCCCATTCACAATCCATCCAAGCATTATCTTAACTGCAAAGGGTCCACCATCAACACTGCAAATAACCTCCAATGGTTCCAAGGCTTTAGGCATGTTTGTCCCAATTAACAGCTCAATGTCAGAAACTATTTCAGACAAATCAACAGATTTCAAGTAGGGCCATCTCTGAATGTCACTTTGTCTGGGGATGTTACCTCTATGAAGAGGCATGTACCCTTGTGCGTACATCTTTAGTAACTCACAGAAGTCATTTCTATATAGACCAGCCACCTCCAGTCCAGACACACTGTAACTAGGCACAACTCTCTCTTGACATATAGCTTTTAAAAGGATGTTTACTTTCTTGCCCGTGAGGCCAAGTTGTACATCAGACCCTCTGTACAAAATACTGCAGTGCTGCCTTGATTCAAAAATGCTTAAGTGGTGATGATTTTATTACCCTTTTTTGATTTAACTTGAACTGGAATGATGGGAAGCTTACAGACTTGGTCACCAGCTCCAGTAAGGCTATCAGAGACCAATATGGGGCAGCTGGCAGCTGGCCACCAAGGCTGCTCGGAGAAGCGCTCCGGCCACCGGCGAAGTGAAGAAGCCTCACCGTTACAGGCCCGTGGCTCCGAGAGAGATCTGTCGCTGCCAGGAATCCACGGAGCTGCTCATCCGTAAGCTGCCCATCCAGCGCCTGGTGAGGGAGATCGCTCAGGACTTCCAAGACCGACCTGCGCTTCCTGAGCTTCGCCATCGTGGCTCTGCAGGAGGCTGGCGAGGTCTACCTGGTGGGTCTCTTCTTCGCTAAGGGGGTCGCCATCATGCCCAAAGACTTCCAGCTGGCCCGCCCCATCCGTGGAGAGAGAGCTTGGACTTTCTGCTGCACATTCACCAACCATAATGCTCCGCACTGTGTGTCTATATATATATATTTATAGTAATATGTACATATGTTTACTAGCTGTTCTTGTTTTTTCTTGCCTTCTGATTGTTGCTCTGAGTGTTGCTATCCCTGTGCTGTTGCAATCCTGGAATTTCCCCATTGTGGGACTAATAAAGGCTTATCTTATCTTATCTTATCTTATCTTGTCTTATCTTATCTTATCTTATCTTATATGCTGTTTGTGATTGGTTCTGCTTCAGGGTCTGTTTGGTCAGGGTTCTGAATCCTTTCTCCCTATTTATATGAAGAGCAGTTGGATGACTGAGGCTACATTTTACACAGGTTATCTGTCTCCTGCAGTTTTTCTTGACGTGTCAGTGCACAAACAACCAAAACAGATGTCACTGTCTTTAAGAAAACTCATTTTCTCCTTATGACGCATTTTTGTCACCTGTTCACAAAAACTCAGTGTATGTTCTCCTCCACAACATTGGTATACATAGGTATTGGAGTGCATACATTCATGTCACCTTCACAATGAATTACATTCTGCAATGGGGCGACAGTCATGGCAAAACAAGTCCCTCTAATTCCAGACCGTGGTTGTAATTCTGTTCCTGGTTATACCTGTGTTTGTGGCTGGTGTATCCTGAATGTTTCCAAAAACTGGATCAGCCAAGATTTTCGTATTTCCTACATATGCGTGACATGCGCACATGCGTAGTAACCCAGGGTATAGCCGTTCTGATAAGTATGGTAAAATGTCAGAACACCAGGACTTCCGTCCACTGCTAACCCGGCAAGCTGGGCTTGGCTCCCTGTGAAGGACTGCAATCAGCCAGAGTTTTGACATTTTACTATACTCATGAGACCGGCCATGCCCTGGGTTACTATGCATGCATGTCATGTGCGTGCATGCGTAGTAACAGGAAATACATTTCTGCCTATAATTTTAGCATACGATACAGCTGACGGAAACAGCTGATGGAAGGTAAGCAATGCGCATGCATGTAACACGAAAGCGGCAGGGTGCTGCACCGTGATTGGCTGATTCAAAAATAGAATAGATTAGCCTTTATTTTCATTGTACAGTTGTACAGTACAACAAAATTGTGGGTACTCCACCAGGCTACTGTGCAATAAAGTAAGAGAGAAGGATTTGATAAAACACAGTTACAGAATACATGATTAAACATACACCTGAAATAAAAATAAGAATAGCCCACAGGGATATACACAGGTGTGGTAGTGGCGTCACGGATGGAACTGTGTACATAAGAGTGTGGAGTGCAGAACACATGATTGACTAAAATGTCCCAAGAATTATGGAAAATATCCACAGGAATGGTAATAGTTTCACAGATGGTTAATGTATATGAAAGTGCGGAGTGCAAAGACAGGTGTGTTATCATGAAAATTAAAAAACGTCCTCAGTTCTGTGCATGAGAGCGTTTGGAGGGGTGGGAATGGGGCCTCTTACTGTTTGCAGTTCGGAAGGCCCAGGGGAAGAAACTGTCAGTCTGGAGGTGTTGATCTGGTTGATCTGAACTGTCATCCAGAGTGGAGCAGGTCAAACAGGTGGTGGGCAGGATGTGAGGGGTCTCCTGTGATGGCCTTGATCTTTCTGAGACAGGAGGATCTAGAGATGTCCTCCAGGGAGGGCAGAGGGCCGCCGATGATTTTTTGGGCAGTGTTGATGACCCTCTGCACAGCCTTCCTGTTTTCAGCTGTGGAGCCAGTGTACCACACACCCAGACAGTAGGTGAGCATGCTGTCCACTGACCAGCTGTAGAAGACCAGCAGCAGCTTCTGGTCCAGGTTGTTCTTCCTCAGGGCACAGAGGAGGTGCAGCCACTGCTGGGCTTTCTTCACCAGGGCCTTGGTGTTGACAGTCCAGGAGAAGTCAGAGGAGATGTGGGTGCCCAGGAACCTGAAGGCGAGCAATGCAGCTGATTCTGACAAAGGAGTCTGGTATTCTGAGAAAGTATGGTAAAACGACAGAACACAATCTGGCTGCTGCTTCTCCAACACCAGTGTTTCCTGCCAGACACTGGGTCCATGCCAGCGCCCCCCCCCCCTTCCCCAAGCGCACCTTCGCACTTTGTATACTCCATGTATGCCAAATTATCCTTTAGACCATGGGTGTCCAATCATGTGCCAAGGAGGGCCAAGACCTTGTAGGTTTTCTCTTCTACCCAGTTTCTTCAGCAGGTGTTTTCACTTATCAGCAATCAGTGGGAAGAAATTCAGTGGAGATTCCACTGGTTGGAGGTAAAGCCTGCAGGGTCTTGGCCCTCCATGGCACATGATTGGACACCCCTGCTTTAGACCTATGCAATCATGGCAACATCTTCAGTATTCTTTTTTTCTGGTCAAATTTGTTGCTTTTCATTTCCTTTTCTTGTTTACAGAGCACTGCGGTCCACTTGTGTTCAAACACCATCACTTCAGTCTTCTTTTCATTAAAATTTAAAAAGTTTAAAGCCATCCAAGCTTTAATGTCATCAAGACATGCAAGAAGTGGTTTAATTGAGAAGGCCTCCTACTTCTTTAATGGTACATACAGTAAATCTGACCATCATCAGTGTAACAGTGGAAGGAGATACCATGCTTTCTAGGGACTGAACCCAGTGGAAGTACAGTAAGCACAGGGAGAAGAGCATGGGCCCTTAAACTGAGCCCTGTGGGACTTCACATGACAAAGAAGCCAAGGAAGATTCAAAACCAGCCGGACTTAAAGACATGGTTTTATCTGCCAAATAGGACCTGAACCATTCCAATACAGTACCAGAAATCCCCACTAGATGCTGTAGATGGGATATTAAAATGTCGTGGTCCACTGTATCAAAGGCGGCAGTTACGGTAGGTCAAGCAGGACAAGAATCACAAAATCACCAGAATCTAATGCCAGGAGGATGTGATTAAAGACCCTTAACAAAGCCGACTCTGTGCTATGGACAGTTTTAAATCCAGACTGAAACACCTCCAGGACACCATTCTCATTAAAAAAAAAAAAAAGCCTTTAACTGAAGATAAACATTTTTCTGCAGTATTTTTGAGAGAAAAGGCAGCTTTGAAATAGGCCTAAAATGAGCCAACACAGTTTGATCAAGACCAGGTTTCTTTAGCAAAGGTTTCACTACTGCATGCTTAAAATTTGCAGAAACCACACCAGAAGACAAACTGTTGTGTAATATGGCTAAAACTGACTGACCTATGCTAGATTAAACCTTTTTAAAAAATCGAGGAGGGAGAGCATCACAAGGGGAACCTGAGGGCTGAATATGACCAACCACATCCTCTAATTATGCCTCGGGGAAACGGAGGCATACAGTAATCAGTTAGTGCGTCTGTTTGTGGCCGTGTGTATCTGTCCATCTGTCTGTCTTTTCACCTCTCTGTATCAGCTCACCCGGTCAAAATTAAGTGGAACTAAAGGCTTGTATCGTTGTATGACCATATTTTCTCAACTTTTAATTGGCCAGAATTTTGAAATAATGCTTTGTTTTTAAAATAAACACAAAAATAGCTCACCTTTACTATCAATGGAACAGTACTACGCATGCGCCCGGACACTCCCATCAGAGGAAAGTAATGAGCAATCCGCCAATACTGGGTGAACAAATGTTCGTCTTTTTGCCCGTCTGTTTTCTTCCTCTACCACTAAACAGCAAAAGCTCCTGTTCGTCTTGATTGTCATTGTATTCACATACCTCCTTCGCTTCTGCTATTTAAAACATCTGCCACCATGCGCTTCTTCTGTGGTTGCAGCTGTTCAAATCAATTTGGTGACTTTTGGCTCCCGCCGACAGTATGGACATGTGAACTGCAGATTATTTTCACTGCACATGCATGTACTCCAAAAACTACTGGATGAATTTGGATGAAATTTTTACCAGAGGTGGTCCTTGGTCTAGGGAGGAACCCAAAACATTTTGGTAATGATCCGAGAATGCATACCTCCACCAAGGCTCTGGCACCAAGGCATCAGCACTTTGGTGCTTTCATTGAAAGCAGCAGAGCAAGGGACAGACACAGAGGGATCAGGGGCAGGTGCTGGGATGAGAGGCCTAATAGTGGTGACCTTACCAATAAAAAATTGCAGCAAGTCATTGCACAATTCAGTAGATGCTTCTATACCCACAGTTGGTGAGGCATTAAGAACAGAGTCAATGGTGTTGAATAACATGTGGGTTATTATGATTGGACACAATAATAATAGACAAATGTTCCCTTTTAGCCTCTTTAACAGCACTCTCATAACATTACCAACAGTCCTTTAAAATTTGACTAGATATCTGCAGCTTATCCTTCTTCCACCTGCGCTCAGCTTTGTGGCATTGCCTTCTGACTGCCCGAGTTCTGTTATTGAACCATGGCTCGAGTTTGGCTCTGGGCTGCTTAATTTTTGATGGAGCCACAGAGTCCAGGATGGTTTGGCAGGAGCAATACACACGTGGACAAAATTGTTGGTACCCCTCTGTTAATGAAAGAAAACCCCACAATGGTCACAGAAATAACTTGAATCTGACAAAAGTGGTAATAAATAAAAATTCTATGAAAATTAACGAGTGAAAATCAGACAATGCTTTTGAATTGTGGTTCAACAGAATTATTTTAAAAAACAAACTCATGAAAGAGGCCTGGACAAAAATGATGGTACCCCTAGAAAAGATATGTTCAACCAAGATGCGTCCTCTAATTAACATCACAGGTCTCTACAAACTTGTAATCAGTCAGTCGGCCTATTTAAAGGGTGACAAGTAGTCACTGTGCCGTTTGGTGACATGGTGTGTACCACACTAAACATGGACCAGCAAAGGAGAGAGTTGTCTCAGGAGATTAGAAAGAAAATTATAGACAAGCATGTTAAAGGTAAAGGCTATAAGACCACCTCCAAGCAGCTTGATGTTCCTGTGACTACAGTTGCACATATTATTCAGAAATTTAAGATCCACGGGACTGTAGCCAACCTCCCTGGACGTGGCCGCAGGAGGAAACTTGATGAAAAAAAAAAAATAGAAGAGACAGATAATATGAATGGTAACAAAAGAGCCCAGAACAACCTCTAAACACATTCATGGTGAACTCCAAGGTCAAGGTACATAAGATAAAATAAGATAAGATAAGCCTTTATTAGTCCCACAACGGGGAAATTCCAGGATTGCAACAGCACAGGGATAGCAACACTCAGAGCAACAATCAGAAGGCAAGAAAAAAAAAAAAACAAGCAAGCAAGAGCAGCTAATATACATATGTACATATTACTATAATATATATATACACACACACACAGACACACAGTGCAGAGCATTATAGCTGGATGGAATAAATATATGAATATATAAACACACAGTACGGAGCATTGCAGCTAGGTGGAATAAATATGTAAATATATAAACCCACACAGTGTGGAGCAATGTAGCTAGATGGAATAATATGTAGATATATAAACACACAGTGCGGAGCATTGTAGCTAGATGGAATAAATATATAGATATATAAATATAAACACACCCAGTGCGGAGCATTGTAGCTAGATGGAATAAATATGTAAATATATAAACACACACAGTGCAGAGCATTGTTGCTAGATGGGATGAAACAGCATAACCGTCTACTTAGTTATCCTACATGGTATGATTATGTGCCCATACATATTCTCACCCTCCATAGTGACCGGTATTTTCCTAGTTGTATGCCGGAGGGGACCATTGTGTAAGTCTATTGCATCTTTTGCATTCAAAAAACTATTAGTTTGTTACGTCTTTTTGCTATCTCTGCGAGCAGCCCTGCTTAGGTTGTACAGTCTGACAGCCGTTGGTAGGAAGGACCTGCGAAACCTCTCGGTTGTGCACCTGGGATGTTGTAGTCTGCTGCTAAATGAGCTCCTCAGTGCATTCAGTATGTCCTGTATAGGGTGGAACTCGGACTCAAGCAGAGATGACAGTTTAGCCACCATCCTTCTCTCTCCCATCTCCTCCACTGGGTCAAGGTGTTGCCCCAGGACAGAGCTAGCTTTCTTGATCAGTTTGTTCAGTCTCTTCCTATCGGCTGCTGTAATGCCACTGCCCCAGCAGACCACTCCAAAAGTGATGGCTGATGCCACCACCGTGTCATAGAATGTCTTCAGCAGCGCCCCTTGTACACCAAAAGACCTGAGTCTCCTCAGCAGGAACAGCCTGCGCTGTCCCTTCTTGTAGAGTGCGTCAGTATTGTGTGACCAGTCTAGCTTATTGTTCAGATGAACACCCAGGTACTTATAGGATGTCAATTCAATTCAATTCAACTTTATTTATATAGCGCCATTTCACAACAACAGTCATCTCATAGCACTATCAACTGTAGGGGGGGCCCCCACAGTTGCAGAAAGACCCCAGCAATCAGGCGATCCCCTGTGAGCAAGCACTTGGCGACGGTGGAGAGGAAAAACTCCCTTTTAACAGGAAGAAACCTCCAGCAGAACCAGGCTCAGGGAGGGGCAGTCATCTGCTGCGACTGGCTGGGGGGTGAGGGGATAGAGAATAAGAAAAGAACAGACATGTAGAGAGCAAACAGCACAATGGGGACTCAATCTATGGGAGAGAACAAACAAATGTTAATGACCAGCAAAAAAAAAATATTTCATAGAGAGTGAGGAAAGGAGTGAGGCCCAGTGCATTACTGGAGGTCCCCCGGCTGACTAAACCTATTAGCAGCATAACTAAGGGAGGGTTCAGAAACACATGATCCCTCCCTAATTGTAGGCTATCTGTAGGCTAGATGTCACCATCTCGATGTCTGTTCCCTGTATATTTACTGGTGCTGTGAGGGGCTGCCCATGCCTGCAGCAGTCCACCACCAGCTCCTTAGTTTTCCTCGCGTTGATCTGGAGGCAGTTCCGATGGCACCAGTCCACGAAGTCCTGGATAAGCCCTCTGTACTCAGCTTCATCTCCATTGGAGATGAGGCTAACGATCGCAGAGTCATCAGAGAACTTCTGTAGATGGCAGTGTGTTGTGTTGTGTGAGAAGTCCGCAGTATAAAGAGTGAACAGGAAGGGAGCCAGCACCGTTCCCTGGGGGGCCCCCGTGCTACCGATGATCGTGTCGGACACACAGTCCCGGGTTCTCACAAACTGAGGCCGGTTCGTGAGGTAGTCCAGGATCCATGATGACAGGTGCTGGTCTACCCCTGCGAGCAGCAGCTTGTCCTTCAGGATCATCGGTTGGATGGTGTTGAAAGCACTGGAGAAGTCAAAGAACATGATCCTCACCATATTCCTGGGCTTCTCCAGGTGGGACAGAGAACGGTGAAGGAGGAAGATCACCGCATCCTCCACCCCAATGCCATGCTGGTAGGCAAACTGGAGTGGATCCATCGCTGGTTCCACCAGGGGGCGGAGGTGAGCAAGGAGCAGTCTCTCCAGGGTCTTCATCAAGTGGGACGTCAAGGCCACCAGTCTGTAGCTGTTCAGGTCTTTGGGGTGGGAAGTTTTTGGTACAGGTACCACACAAGATGTTTTCCACAGCTGTGGTACCCTCCCCAGCTTCAGGCTCAGGTTGAAGATGTACGTCACAGTCCCACACAGCTGGTCTGCACAGGACTTGAGGAGCTTTGCGTTGATGCCGTCCGGTCCCGACGCCTTCCTCGCCTTGATCTTCCTCAGCTCCGTCCTCACCTGGGTCCTGGTCAGGGTCAGGATGGGGGGCTGTGTGTTGGGAGTGGGGGGGGGGGTGTTGGTGGAGTGGGGAGTGGGCAGCAGGACTTGATTTCTTTAGAGGCAGCAGTGGTTGTTGTGCAGTCAGGGGGGAGGGCGGTTGGTCAAACCTATTGAAAAACAGATTCAGGTTGTTCGCCCACTCCCTGCCCCCCGTGGCCTGGGGGGAGGTATTCTGGAGCCCAGAGATGGTTTTGAGGTTTCTCCAGACCCCACTGATGTCACTCTGTTGCAGCTTGTCCTCCATCTTCTTCCTGAAGCTGTCCTTGCCTTCTCTGATCTTTCTCCTCAGCTCCCTCTGTACGGACTTCAACATCTCCCTGTTCCTCGACCTGAAGATCCTCTTCTTCTCTCTCAGAAGTGTCAGATCGCACCATCCGTCGTTGTTTGAGCCAAAGTGGTCTTCATGGGAGACGACCAAGGAGGACACCACTGTTGAAAACAAATCATAAAAAAGCCATACTGGAATTTGCCAAACTGCATGTTGACAAGCCACAAAGCTTCTGGGAGAACGTCCTATGGACAGACTAGACAAAACTGGAACTTTTTGGCATGGCACATCAGCTCTGTGTTCACAGACACAAAAATGAAGCATACCAAGAAAAGAACACTGTCCCTATTGTGAAACATGGAGGAGGTTGTGTTATGTTCTGGGGCTGCTTTGCTGCATCTGGCACAGGGTGTGTTGAATCTGTGCAGGGTACAATGAAATCTCAAGACTATCAAGGTATTCTAGAGAGAAATGTGCTGCCCAGTGTCAAGACAGCTTGGTCTCAGTCGCAGGTCATGGGTCTTGCAACAGGATAATGACCCAAAACACACAGCTGAAAACACCCAAGAATGGCTAAGAGCGAAACACTGGACTATTCTAAAGTGGCCTTCTATGAGCCCTGATCTAAATCCTATTGAACATCTGTGGAAGGAGCTGAAACATGCCGTCTGGAGAAGGCACCCTTCAAACCTGAGACAACTGGAGCAGTTTGCTCATGAGAAGTGGGCCAAAATACCTGCTGAGAGGTGCAGAAGTCTCACTGACAGTTACAGAAATCGTTTGATTGCAGTGATTGCCTCAAAAGGTTGTGCAACAAAATATTAAGTTATGACATGTTTGGTAAACCCAGGGAACAGACACAGGCTCAAAAGTGGATTCAATTATCTTTATTAATAGAAAGTAAGATGTGTGAGTGCGTGTGTGTGTAGTGTATGTGGATGTGACTTGATATGTCTGCAGTAGCGTCGTAGCTGGGGGTGAGCAGAGTGCCGTTCGACCTGTCAACACTATAACAAAGCAGAGGCGTAGATGTTAGCACTGTCCAACTGAAGGAGTGTATAGGAATTGACTGAGGCTTACTTCACAGATGGGAGAGACGCTCTCAGGTCGGCCCGGAGGCTACAGCCAGGAAGACAGCGTCTGCTGTCACGATGCCGCTGGTGAACAGATGGCCCGCTGGGACGAGGGAGGCTCAGTCTGCCACCAGGAGGAACGAATCCGCCACCAGGGGATTCCGCCTGTGCACAGGGGATAACGTTGGAAAAGGTGAGTAAGAATTGGCTTACTTGGCAGATGAGGCTGAATCCTTCCAAAGGATGAAGCAGGGACAAGGAGGGCTTTGACAGAAACGAAGAAGACCGGATCATAGGCTTTGAAGACGAGAGTCGGGCTTCTGCAGCCAGGGAGACAGACAGCTCCATGCCGGTCGGAAGGCAGAGCAGGTTAAATAGCCCGAGTGTGATGGAGAACCGGTGTGTGTGCAGCTGTGGGAGATAATGACACAGAGCGAGCCATCACAAGTTAAGGGTACCATCATTCTTGTCCAGGCCTGTTTCATGAGTTTGTTTTTTAAAATAATCCTGTTGAACCACAATTCAAAAGCATTGTCTGATTTTCATTGGTTAATTTTCATAGAATTTTTATTTATTACCACTTTTGTCAGATTCAAGTTATTTCTGTGACCATTGTGGGGTTTTCTTTCATTAACAGAGGGGTACCAACAATTTTGTCCACGGCTGTAAAACCAGGAATTAAGCTCCTCCATATCAGAGAGAATTGAATCAGAGGGAGCACAGAGCTGGATAAAAGCAGTCGAAAAAAAGACCAGCAGCGAGGGGTTAAGAATCTGACAGTGGCCAAATGGAGTGGAGGTTTTAACTTTGGTACAGAACAAGGCAGCATCAAATAAAATCAGCATATGATCAGAGAACACATTGTCACAGATCTCCAGGTTGAAAACAGATAAAACATGTGAAAGAACAAGGTCTAATGTGTGTCTGTGTTCATGTGTAGGGCCGCCAGATAAAAGCTGTTCCAGGTTAAAAGAATAAATAAGGTTTAAAAAGTCATTCACCAGTAGTTTATCAGAAGAGCAGACACTGATATTAAAATCTCCAAAAATAAGGACTGGGTCATACATTAGCATAATTTCAGCCAGAAAATCTGCAAAGTTATTCACAAAGTCCTTATCATATTTGGGGGGTTGGTAGATGACAGCGACCAGCACCAGGTCAGAGTGACCCATCTCAAATAAAGTCAATTTAAAACTGGTGAAGAAAGAAGATAAAAAGCACTGCCTACATTTAAAATCATTTTTATAAATAGTTGCCGTTCCTCCTCTTCGACCTGACGTCCGCGGGGAGTTAAAATAAGAGCAACCAGCCGGTAAAAGTTCAGAGAAAGCACTACAGTCACCAACACTCAGCCAAGTCTCACATGTATAGAGGAAGTCCAGACCGCGGGAGGTGAAGAAATCCCTGAGAATGAAAGTTTTATTTACCAGTGATCTGGTGTTTACCAGGCTAATTCTGGCAGGAGCTGGGGCCTGTGATGGAGCGGACCGGGAAGCCCGACACAGTGGCCTCAAGTTCCCGAGGTTCACCCTGCGCTAGTGGAACCGGGGAGAGCAGGGGCCGTGGGGCTGAAGCACCTGGTTGAGGCCAGCTACAGGTAGCAGGCAGGCATCAATGGGATTCAGGGAGCGCCGAGACACCAAGAGATGAAAGAATAATCCATATTGTGTTCGAGATGCAACAGAACATGCCAGGGAGAGTTTTAGCTTCACCAACCAACCGCTGCATTTACCGCAGCGAGGGGAGGGTGGGGCAGCCAAGCCCCAGTGAAGGTGAGAGGAAATTCCAGATAAGAGTGGGGGCAAGGCTTTCTGTCCACCATACTCAAAAGAAACAAAATCTTTGACAGAGCTTTGAAGAGCCAATAGAGTTTGGCGATCATAGACCAGCAGAGACTTGATTTGTTGAGTGCAGAAGGTCAAAAACAATAAAAACACAAACAGAAGTGTCAGTGGCAGACGGTCAGCCACACACACCGGTGTCATCTTGCCACAAGGTAAATGTCTATTAAATGTCTCCTTTAAGATGTTGTTTTTTTAATATCTGTGCATCTCCAGCTCTACTCTTACATTCTGCTAAAACTGCTTTGCATGAGTCACAGCCTCGAATAATCATGTCAACCAAAAAGGTTTTGCCAGTTGGATGCAATGATTAGTACGTGCCTTCCTGTGTCTTTGAAAAAGAAAAAAAAAAAAAGAAACAACCTTTAACAAGCAGGGACCCCCCCCCCCCTCGCTCCACCCAAATAATTTCCAAATCACACTCCAGTTTAGTCTGTGTGTTTAAAGTAGTTGGAGCTTATTTGAAGAAATGTGTCTGAAGTTTGTCTTTTTCTTGATTACCACCTTGTTCTGTTACATGACGAGAACATGAGAAACACGTGTTCCACATCCTCCCCGCGTGATGTGGAGCACATTACAGTCTTTAAAAAACAACCCACGAAGGAGATCCTGACAAGTGAGATGGTCACAGTTTTGTGAACGAACCACAGGTTCATGCTGCCCCGTGATCATCAGTGACGAACATCTTCGTTAGCATGAGCTGTCAATCAGCCGTTCCCATTAAGCCTACCGTGTTTCTGAAAGCTTTTCTTAACAAAGAACTAATGAGTGAAAGGAGCTGCTAATCTGACTGTGGCAGCTGCTCCACACATGCACACTAACGCACGCTAATAACACACACACACACACACACACACACACACACACACACACACACACACACACACACACACACACACACACACACATCGTGTTCGAGGGTGAGTTGCTCACTTTTACCTGAAGCTGGAAGCGGAGGACATTAACGGGACAGGTTTGATTAATCTACCTATCCTCATCTTGCAGCAGCTGTTTCTGCCTGATTGTACATCCGTCTGTTTAATGCTCCGTTAATTCTCATGTAAACACAGAACTGGGCTTAATAGCCAGGAAGTAATTTGATGTGATGAAAAATCTTGTGATTGTTGTACATGTTCTCTAGGGGACAGAAGTCACACTGGGCTGGCTGATGGCTTCATAAACCGCTTTAACCTTGGTGTTCCACAGGGTTCCTTCCAGGGACCACTACAGTTCCATTTTTCTTTTCAAATGTTTATAGCCTGTTTTCATTCCTGAAGCATCTACTGGTGATTTCTTTTTAAGGTGTGGTTGGCTTTAAAATCATTTTCACACTGTTAAAAAATTAAATCTTAATCAGAAAAACCATCTTCATCAAAGAATATAATTCTTGTTTGTTTGTTTGTTTGTCTGACAAGATATTTTTTTCTTGTTGCACTTTTTTCTGAGAAAATTTTTACCTATTCTAAGATATTTTTTACTTGTTTAACGCAATTTCATCTGGTTTTAAGTAAAAAATGTCTGCCAATGGAGCAAGAAAATTTCACTCATCAAATTGCTTAACACGTTTTTTGCCAGGAAATTTTTACTTGTTTCAAAGCAATTTGATAAGTACATTTTTCTTGCTCCATTGGCAGATTTTTTTTTTTATATACAACCAAATTAAATTGCTTAAAACAGTAAAAAGATCTTATAACAAGTAAAATTTTCTTACAGATAAATGATGACAAGAAAAAAATATCTTGTCAGACAGAAAACAAGAATTGCATCCTTGAGATCAGATTTTTTTCATAATAAGATTTCATTTTTTTTGCAGTGCAGAAACAAAGCCAGAGTGCTCCTGTTCAGCCTGTGTTAACTGTCCTGACACCAGCAATAAAAACGGTCATTTCACATCCAGTTTGGAACTGTGTGCATATGTAACTTGAGAACAAAAATCATTTGACCTCAAATCCAACCCACTGCCTTCAGAACTTCTGACAGAGATTTTGCCCAGTAATGGGATCTATTTCATAAATGTGAGACAGCACTGGACCAAAAAATTAAATTCCTTTTAGTGACCTTACTCAAAACTGAGATGATTTAATTACAGGACCCATAACAGAAAGCACACCGAGAACTGATTGCGAGGCTTTCTATTTTTAATAAAAAAGAGAGAAGAAGAGAACAGGATGTAAGTTAAACAAGTTAACAGAATGGGAGATGTGTAATTAAAACTGACTAAGCTGCAGCCTCTTCACCTATGTCTTCTGGGTAAGTATTTGCAAGAGGAAACAGAATAGATCCAGAAGCTTCTGAAATTGACCGAGGAGAGCATTGAAGGTACCCCGGGCCCAGGGTGACTGTAGGTTAATGATTGCAGAATGAGATGGCTCATGTGTTTTCCTTTTCCAGGGTGGACGCAAGGAGAAGAGGACCAGGACTGACTGGAGTCTAAGAGTAGGGAGCAGAGGAGAATGCTTCCAAGGTAGGTTGAGTTTTGAGTTGAATATGTGAATTCCAAGGGAAGGTTGGGCAAGTGCATGGTAGTAAAGCCAGCATAGATGGCAAGTTGTTGAGCTGGGGCAAACCCACAACGAACTGGGTGCAACTAAGGTTTATCTATATTCAGTTAGCAATCAGCTCAGGTGTGCTGATGAGAATGACTGCAGGAAATGAGATGATTAGGAGACAATTGCTACATTCCAATCCACAGTGTACTTCAACTGTATTCCCTACTCCCTGCTCCGTTCTCGTTGAATATCAGTAAGTTAACTGCCCTTCACAAAATTTCTTTATTTGAAACACCCCGTAACCGTTGGCGCCCTCCTCTGTATGTTACCACGGTAACCATGGACCCGTACTGATACTATGGTGGATAATTTATATTCCTTAAATAAAACATTAATTCAAATATATTTTTATGACTCTCAGTTGATATAAACAATAACCAACATCAGTTAAGCTTGTTAATAATGTTAGCAACAATAGTTTGTTTTACTCGTATTTGAGGCACAGTGGCTTATGGGGTAATCTTCCTGTCAACTTCCTGTGAAGTGATGTACCATTGTTCACTTCTTCCCTGCACAGATCTCAGTTCCCTTTAAACTTGAAGACCATTCACTCCCTTTGGTTTGGCATCTCAGTTAATATGGCGGATACCCTGTGCAGTCCACTTCGGCGTACACTATTGTGCGATTGGAACGCAGCTAATGACAACAACAGCCTGTAAACATCTGGGAACCGTGGAGTCCAGTTGCTGAACCTTCGTACAGAAATACTATTCATTTTTGTATGATGTAGGTTCTAGCTGCTCAACAGTCCTGGGTCCATGAAAACAGTGATGAGAGAAGCTGGAAATTTACATAAAAGTCCAAAATTGTTGCAGATTAATGCAAAAAAGTTTGCCAATTTATATGAAAAAAGTATCACATTAACAACAAAAATAGTTGCAAATTTACATGAGTAAGATGCAAGTGAACAAGAAAAAAGTTGCAAATTAATGATAAAAAGTTTCAAACTGAGATGAAATTGCAAATTAAAGAGAAATTTTTCTAAATGACCAAGAAAAAAGTTGCAAATTAAAGAGAAAAAGTTTCAAATTAACAAGAAAAAGTTGTAATGAGCAGGAAAAAAGTTGCAAAATTCACGACAAAAAAGTTGAAAATGAGGAAAAAGCTGAAAATTTACATGAAAAAGTTGTAAATTTACATAAAGAAAGTTCCAAATGAAAGAGAAAAAAGTTGAAAATTAATGACAAAAAGTTGCAAGTTTATATGAAAAAGCTGTAAATTAATGAGAAAAAAAGTTGAAAATTAATGAGAAAAGTTGCAAATTTACATGAAAAAAGTCCTAAATTATTGAAAAAAGTTGCAATTTAATGAGAAAAAAGTTGCAAATTACATGGAAAACTTGCAAATTTACATGAAAAAAGTAATAAATTATTGAAAAAAGTTGCAATTTAATGAGAAAAAAGTTGGAAGTTACATGGAAAACTTGCAAATTTACATGAAAAAAGTAATAAATTATTGAAAAAAGTTGCAATTTAATGAGAAAAAAGTTGGAAGTTACATGGAAAATTTGCAAATTTACATGAAAAAGTTGCAAATTAAACAGAAAAACAGTTGCAAATTTACATTAAAAGTTGTAATGAACAAGAAAAAAGTTGCAAATTCATGAGAAAAAAGTTGAAGTTGAACTAGATTTGTTTACAAACTCTTCTTCTCTGGTGAGGTTTCAGGATGGTTCTATGTCCGCCATAATTCCTCCAAGGCAAGAGCAGTAAGTTATATGTGTCTGCCATCTTGTGAGGTGGAATCGTTTGTACAACTTAAATCAACTGGGGAGTTTTTGGCCACATCATATAACATCATATGACAGGCGCAGCGCTGCACCTGTACCAGTGGGGGCGCTACCTGTCCATGAAATCTTCCCAGTTTAAGAAAAAATGAAAACTGATCAGAAAAAAGTTACAAATTTACATGAAAAAGCTGCAAAGGAAAGAGAAAACAATTGAAACCTGAGAAAAAGTTGCAAATTAATGAGAAAAAGTTGAAAATTAATGACAAAAAGTTGCAAATTTACATGAAACAGTTGCAAAATAATGAGAAAACAGTTCATCCCTTCCACAGCATGTGGGACACCATGTGGGACACCATGTGGTGTATGGAGCGGCACTTATGTCTGTTTCTCTGACCCTAGGCCACACAGCTACTGTGAGTAGTGAAAGCTATAGTGGGGGATCATTCCTCTGGTAGTTCTGTGCATTAACTAATTTACATGAAAAAAGCTGAAATTTATGAGAAAAAAGTTGCAAATGAAAATTGATAAGAAAAAGTTCTGAATTTACATGGAAAAAGTTGAAAATTTATGAGAAAAAAGTGGCAAATTACATGAAAAAGTTGAAAAATTTACGTGAAAAAGTTGAAAAAAAATCATAAATCTGCACCCCCCCCCCAAAAAAAACAAACAAACAAAAAATTGTTTTGCATGTATGCTTAGCATTGGTGCTTATAATGCATTTTATTCAGTTCTGTAACATGGTGGCCAATCGAAAGGCTTATGATGATATTGGGTAGGACAATTCTTAAGACATGTCCCCCCCTGTCCCCTGCTTGATTTATGCCTATGTTTACAATGAGTAATTAACAATTTAAGGAGCTGATGTTGCAGGAATGACCTGATGACAGGAATTTTCAAAAAAGAAAAAAATTCTCAGGAATTTCCTCTAGCTGAGACAATTCTCGAGACTCAAAACATCAATTTATGTTTTTATATCAGCAGAACAAACTCAGTCTTTGTGTTGTAAATATGTTCAAGCTACCTCTTAAATATCCATCTATATCACTGTGTATTGCTGGAAGATTTTCAAGTTTTGATTGGATTTCAGTTGTGGAAAATGTTGGTTCTTATTTGGTTCTTTGTAGTTTTTGTAGTCTTTGTACATTGTGGTATTTAATTTCCATTTGGCTCTGTCGATTTTTTTTTTTAGTCCCACTGTTTAGCAGAGACAGCAATTACACGGCAGCCCAGCCATCACCAAATGTGTGGAAACAAGTCGGCAACTGTTTGATACTGAGGGGTTGGGTGAGGCGATGGAATGAAGTAATTGAAATGGAAAATTGAAAAGCTTCCTGCTGCTGCCATTTTAGTGATGGTGTTGGAGCGTGGCAAACACAGCAAAGAGGACACCCAGTGTCACTGTGATTAAAGGGACGCGGTGGAACATTTCTGTCAAGTCAAACTGGGAGTTCAGAACATGTTGGCTGGTTCCTTTGTTATGGGTGTGGTTGATGACTTTCTAAACATCAGTCACAGATTTAGGAGGACGTAGTAAAGTTGGTTACTGGTGATTGACCAAGACTCTAACCCAGGGGTCACCAACTGGCAGACTCCGGTCCAGATCTTGATCCTGAGAGTCCTCCGTCTGAGCCCCAAAGCCTTTTGATACAATTTGGGGAAAACGGAGACTGCTTTATTTTGGTGGGGAAAAAAAGTGGAAAAAGCAGAACTGAACTGCTGCATTGGTGACCGTTTATGGCACGAGCTGTTGGGCGCTCTCCTCCTGCTGCGGACTCCCCTCTTCGCTGTCCCACTAAAACCACTCTCTAAAGAGACTCTATGGCTCCAAGCACTCCAGAGTATGCAGAAGGTTGCAAAATCAGGTTCACTGCCCCCCCCCCACACACACACACATACAAGACCGACAGCCAGGACATCCACCCCGGACAGACCGTTTCAGGTCTGAACCCACAAAAAGAAGCGCTGTTGTGAAATTGAATTTATCTACCTTCTTCCTCTATTCTGCTGAGAGTGGTCCATGCTGGGATGCAGTGGTCAGGTCGCTGGTTATTGACGCCCTTTTTGTAGCCTCTGATATCACCTAAAAACTCAATAGAAGCTCCGTGTGTTACTGAACATAAAAAGTTCCACCTCCCCTCTCCCTGTAAACATGGAGTTACAGCTCCATCCGTGCTGTAACACAGTTTACTGTTGAGATTAAAAAAATGTTGAGGAATTCTGTCGCGTGGAATTATATCTTGTGTCCTGGAATTATATTTTGTGTCCTTTTTTTTTTTGTCTTAGTTTGAAACAGTTTTTTTCTGCATTGAAAATATTGTATAGAGGTGGACTTTTTGTGAAATATTTTTTCTTTAGATAATCTTTTTTTTAAAAAATGCAATACAATTTCGTTTGTGTTCTTTTGTAAAACATTTTTAGGATTTTAATTGTAGATTTTAGAATTTTAGACCAATTTATTTCAAGTCAACAAACACATTTCGTGTTCTCCTATATTATAAAATTTTATATTACATTTTGTTTGAAATTGAACAAAGATTTCATTTTGTTTTTTGCTTAAAAATTAACATAGAGCTAAAACCAACTTAAATGTGAGCTTAATAAAATAATGTATGAAAGCAGGTTAAGTGATATTGGCCTGTCTGGAGACAGCTGTGGTCTTCTGAAAGAATGTCAGTTCTTAAAAGCACATTTTGAGATACATTTGTCCATGTTTTTTATTTAACCTTTATTTATACACGGTAGTTCCACTGAGAGGCAGCCTCGCTTTTTCAAGGACGCCTGTTCACACTCACACCAGGAAGCTGCCCAGTACACCCACAGACTGACCTGTGGCCACTGGGCAGCTCGGTCTTGCTCAAGGGCACCACAGTGGGGTTAAGGAGGGTGGAGCAAACACTGCAATGCTACCCGTCCCACCCAGATCTGATCCTGCCGCTCCAGGGATCAAACCCACTGCCCTCCGCTCACCAGTCCACATCCCTAACCATCAGGCCGCCACTGCCCACCATGTGTCAGATTTCTCTTCAGTTTGTTTTAATAAAAGACGTTGGAAGTAAATTCAAGGGTGAACACTCCGCTTTAAAAGGGTGAAGTTGTCACACAGTGGGAGGGAAAAATCTTGGATAGAAAAAAAAAAACTGGGAAAGATGCATTGAGAATGGTTTTAGAATCAAGTTGGAGTTCTGATTCATAATCGAATCAATTCCCCTAAATTTAGCATATCGAAAGAAAATCAAATTGTTCACTAAATGGCAGAAGACACCCCCCCCCCCCCCCTGTGGAACACCAGAATTTTAAGGGGTTAAATTTTCAACTTTTTCTCCTCAATTTGTAGTTTTATTTGTGTAAAATTGTAACTTTTTTCCCAAAAATTTACAATCTTTCTATCAAAGATTTGAAACCTTTATCTCAAAAATTAAGAGCTTTTTTTTTTAGTGGAAATTTGTTTTTTTTTTCCTTCAAAAATTAGGAACTTTTTTCCTCTAAATTTGCAACCTTTTTATGAAAAATTAACTTTCTTTCCTGAAAATTTGCAATTTTTTTCTCCTCAATTTACATTTTTTTCTTGTAAATTTGCAACTTTTCTCAAAAATTTACAACTTTTTTCTCCTCAATGTGCAACTTTTTTCGTGAAAATGTCCAACTTTTTCTTGTAAATTTGCAATTTTTTCACAAATTTGTAACTTTTTTCTCCTCAGTTTGCAATTTATTCTTGTAAATTCTCAGGTTTTTTTTACCAAAAATTTGCAACTTCTTTCTTGTAATTTTTTTTTTTAAATTTTTCTCAAGTATTTGCAACTTTTTTCAATAAATTTTGAACCTTTTTTGCCCAAAAATGAGAAACTTTTTCCTGTAAATATGCAACTTTTTTCTCCTCAGTTTGCTATTTGTTTCTTGTAAATTTGCAACAGTTTTCTCAAAAGTTAACAACTTTTTTTTCCTGTAAATTTACAATTTTTTTCTCAAAAAGATCAAAATTATTTCTTGTAATTTTTTAAAAACTTTTTTCTCAAATATTTACAACTTTCTTCCTGTAAATTTGCATCTTCTTTCTTGTAGATTTAAAACTTTTCTTTCAACCCCTTAGCATTTCAGACGATTTCTGTAAATTTAACAAACACAAAGAAAATTAAATCCTTTTTCCAATGAGTGGCAGTAGAAAATTTGAAATGTCCCACCGGTGGAACACCGGAACTATGGGTTGAGACCAAGTCAAAACCAAGACCTACAGGACTGTGCCCCATCCATCTATCATCCATCCAATTCAATTCAACTTTATTTATATAGCGCCATTTCACAACAATGGTCATCTCACAGCACTTTCAATTGTAGGGGAAACCCCCACAATTGCAGAAAGACCCCAGCAATCAGGTGATCTGTGAGCAGCACTTGGCGATGGTGGAGAGGAAAAACTCCCTTTTAACAGGAAGAAACTATCATGAACGCCCCTTTGGGACAAAAAACACACCCAAGTGCTGACTGCAGTGAGACAATTTATTGACTGACAAACATGACAGTCCAAAAGTAACGGTGCAAACAAAGCCCAAAAAGCCAACAAGGAAAACTTACACAGAGTAAGTGCTTCAGAGTTAAGGAACTCTGGAGAAGTGTGGGGGGGGGGGGGGCTGCTGAGCTGCGAGATAAGTTCAGTCTGGACACAAATGAGACTGCTACAAAAACAGGGTGGAAAGGCAGAGTTTAAATACATGAACAGAAATGGGCAGCAGGTGCGCGAGCCGGGCTGGGGAACATTAATTGTCTAACTGCTCTCAGCTGAAGGGAGAGTGGCCTGAGAGCAGAGAGAGGGGGAAAAGCAAGAGACAAAAAAGAAACACAATCACTCACAGCTGAGGAACAGACACAGACTGCGAGTGGAGATGGGTGTCTGGAATGGAGGAAAAGGGACTCATATCACCAACACAACATACAGAACTAGCAGGAAAATAATAATGAACAGAAAAACATTCAAAACTACAAAGGAAAGTCTGAGCTCTGAGGACAGATGCTCAGACATATGACAGAAACCTCCAGCAGAACCAGGCTCAGGGAGGGACAGTCATCTGCTGTGACTGGCTGGGGGGTGAGGGGAGAAGAAGAAGAAAAGAACAGACATGTAGAGAGCAAAGAGCCGGATGTGGACTCAATCTATGGGAGAGAACAAACAGATGTTAATGACCAGCAAAAATATTTCATTGAGAGTGAAGAAAGGAGTGAAGCCCAGTGCATTGTTGGAGGTCCCCGGGCTGTCTAAACCTATTAGCAGCATAACTAAGGGAGGGTTCAGGGGCACCTTATCCCACCCTAAACATAGGCTATATCAGGGGTGTCCAATCATGTGCCATGGAGGGCCAAGACCCTGCAGGTTTTCTCTTCTACCCATTCTCTTCAGCAGGTGTTTTCAGTGATCAGCAATCAGTGGGAAGAAATTCAGTGAAATCTGCTGTTGAAGACACTGGTTGGAGGTGAAGCCTGCTGGAACTTGGCCCACCATGGCACATGATTGGACACCCCTGGTCTATATCAAAAAGGAAGGTTTTAACTCTATTGTTAAAAACAGAGATCGAATCTGACTCTTGAATCCAGATTGGGAGCTGGTTCCAAAGGAGAGGAGCTTGATAACTAAAAGCTCTGCTTCCCATTGTACTTTTGGAGATTCTAGGTATTACAAGTAATCCTGCATTCTGGGAGCGTAGTGCTCTGTTAGGATGATAGGGTAATTTCAAATCTTTTAAATAAAAAGGGGCCTGATTATTTAGAGCTCTGTAAGCGAGAAGAAGGATTTTAAACTTAATTCTAAATTCTATGGGAAGCCAATGAAGGGAGGCCAGAACCAGAGAGATATGATCTCTCTTTCTAGTACCTGTTAAAACTCTTGCTGCAGCATTTTGGATCAGCTGAAGACTTTTTAAAGATGTTTTAGGACAGACTGATAAAGAGTTACAATAATCTAATCTAGAGCTAACACAAACGTAGATTAATTTCTCAGCATCACTCTGAGACAAGATGCTCCTAATCTTGGCAATATTAAGCAAATGATAGAAGGTAGTCTTAGTGACAAGTTTAATATGTGAATTAGAGAACAGATCTTGATCAAAAATAACGCTAAGGTTCCTCATAGAACTATTAAGGGAAAGAGTAACCACATCCAAACTAAGAGTTTGATTTGGAAAAGTATTTCTAAGGGTTTTTGGACCAATTAGGATGACTTAAGTCTTTTCTGAATTTAACAGCAAGAAATTACAAGTCATCCAAGCTTTGATTTCCTCTAATTTTGCTAATTGATTACTGACATCTGGATTCATTGACAATTATAATTGTGTGTCATCTGCATAACAGTGCGTGCATGCATGCATGCATGCATCCAGCCAGCCAGCCAGCCAGCCATTCCCACAACGCATTACCCAACATAATTTCTGGCATCTTCCTGTGAACTTCTAGTTACAACCTACCACCTTTTCATACACAAGAAGAAGAGTTGGGTGTTCCATGGGTTTTACAGGTTTGGAGAGAAACTCAGGCAGTTCTTCTGTTCACCAGGCCAGAATGTTTGGCTAAGCTCAAAGGATCTCCAACTACAGGTGGATTCAAGGGAACTTCATCAGAAGGAGAACCAATCACAAACTCTTCTGTAGCCCCCTCAAAGCTGCCAGTCTCCCTTCGAGTCCACCCCACATTCCATGTAACCCAAATCAAACCTGTTGTTACCTCTCCCACTGTGTCCTCCAACTTCCCTGGTAGCAGACATCCAACCATACCGTCTGGCCGCTTCTCAAAGTTCGTCATGGGGGTTATGGGCTCCTGTTTCTCTTGGCGTTGGAGGGTTATGAGGCTGAGCAACAGTTTCGGGTTCCCCCATCATCAAATCCTGGACCTGGAGACGACATCTGCAACATGGTAATGCCTGCTGCTAGGTGTGAATTAAGGGTGCTTCAAAGTCTTCTGTAACATAATATTAAAGGTTTATGATGATATGGGGGGGGGGAATTCTCTGTTTTTTCTGGTTGGGGGTACAGGGGGACCTTACATAGACTTTGAAGCACCAATGCTAAATAGAAAGAAAATGTGAAATTTGCAATTTTTTCTTGTAAATCTACAATATTTTTTCTTGCAGATTTGCAACTTTTTTCATAAATTTGCAACTTTTTATTTTACATTTACAACCTTTTTCCTGTAACATGCATATTTTTTCCTCATGAATCTCCTTTTTTCCCCCCTCATAAATTCTATGCTTTTTTCAGCATAAATCTGCAATTTTTTTCTGTAAAAGTGTGACTTTTTTTCTTTTACAGGTGCAGCATCCGTATGAATGCTGGATAAGTTTTTATTCTCTGTAATACCTTAAATTTCCTCTTCATCTCCACAGTGACTCATTTGTTTTTATGAAGTTTTTGTTTTAAAGGGTTTGAACTCTTCTCTTTTACAAAAATGGGGGGGGGGGGCACAATCTTCCATTCCGTCCTGACTACCTGTAGTGTCCCCCTCAATCTTCCTTCTGCAGTAAATGTCCTGTTTATTGTCCCCCCAACAGTGACGTGAAACATCTCCCCCTGCTCACACCGCGGTGTCTGTTCATACTAACCAAGGTTTGACTCCCAACACCTGGAACACTTTAACAAATGTGATCACTCCTTACTGTTCTGCAGAACAGAACATTTGCCCAGCTTTGGAACAGTTGGGAGAGGTAGTCTCAGGAATGGAATGAATGCAAATGTTCACTCACAGCTCGGAATAAGAAGCCATGCTTAAAGTCTAGGAACCGTGCAAAAAACAATGCGAAGGCAGACCGGTACAGCGTGGACCAGATCACGGGGCATCGGTGTGATGGGGCTCTTAGTTTACCTTGAGGTGGCCATGGGTGGGGGTTCTGTCGGTGCAGCTGCAGAATAACCTTTAGCTTCAGGTCTGTTGTGCGAACAGCAGAAGCAGCAGCTGAGAACACTGAATGCAAAGGAGCAGATTCACGTGTGTCAGGCCACGGGCTTCGCTTTAACCCCATCGTCTGCTTCTCCTCCTCCTACAGAACCAGCCAGCATGCCCAACTGGGCCCCACCAAAGGTCTTGTGGGTCCATGTGGGTTTGTCAAATCAAATCAAATCAAATCAAACTTTATTGTCATATTGCTGTACATACAACTGTAGTGCAGGCAAGATGAAATTGCGTTTCTCTCGGCATCCACATAAGAAGCAGCATGATTAAGACACACTCCCACATAGCTCCACCCCCCACCCCCACCCCCCCACCCCCATCCATTCACACATCCCTGAGACATACTTGGGGAAAAAGAATAACTAACTAAAATATACAAAATGTCCATAGGTGCAGTAGTGTGTATGAGAGATTCCGGGTCAACTGTTCAGCATCCTGACAACTTGTGGCAGGAAGCTGTTGATCAGTCTGGTGGTTCTGCCTCTGATGCTCCGGAATCGTTTACCAGATGGAAGAAGTTCAAAGTGTTTATGCAGAGGGTGAGAACGGTCCTTGACAATGTTCAGTGCCCTGCTCCTACAACGGTTCTGAAAAAGTTCTTGGACAGAGGGGAGGGAGACTCCAATTACCCTCTCCACCCCCTTGACTATCCTCTGTAGGGCTTTTTTGTCTGACGTACTGCAGCTGGAGTACCATGTAGCAATGCAGTACGTCAGAACACTCTCCACCACACCTCTGTAGAAGGTCCTGAGGATGCAGATGGGGAGAGAGGCCTGTTTGAGTTTCCTCAAGAAGTGTAGTCTCTGCTGAGCCCGCTTCCTGATCTCCAAGGAATTCTTGCTCCAGGTCAGGTCCTGCGAGATCTGTACTCCGAGGAACTTGATGTTCTCTACTCTCTCCACTAAACGGCCGCCGATGCTGAGGGGGACGTGCTCAGGCTGTGACCGCCGGAAGTCGATAATCATCTCCTTCGTTTTGTCCACGTTGAGCACCAGATTGTTCTCCCTGCACCAGCCCTCCAGGTCTCTTACTTCTTCCCTGTACATTGATTCCTCATCCGTCTGAATAAGTCCCACCACCGTGGTGTCATCTGCAAACTTAATAATCTGGTTCCCCTCATGTTTGGATACACAGTCATGTGTTAGAAGTGTAAACAACAGTGGACTGAGTACACAGCCTTGAGGGGTTCCGGTACTCGGCGTGACAGAGTTGGAGATGTTGTTTCCAACCCGGACAGACTGAGGTCTCTCAGTCAGGAAATCCAGGATCCAGAGACATGTGGCAGTGTTCAGACCGAGAAGGAGTAATTTCTCCGTCAGTCTCTGGGGAATAATGGTGTTGAATGCTGAACTGAAATCAATGTACAGGAGCCTGGCGTAGGTGTCTTTCTGGTCCAGGTGGGTGATGACAGAGTGTAGGGTGGTGACTATAGCATCCTCCGTGGAGCGGTTTGAACGATATGCAAACTGGAGCGGGTCATGTGATGCAGGGAGGCAGGCTGTGATGTGTGGTTTGACAAGCCGTTCAAAACACTTCATCACAATTGGTGTAAGTGCAACAGGACGATAGTCATTCAAACAGGACACCACTGGTTTCTTTGCCACCGGTACAATGATAGAGGTCTTGAAGCATCTGGGAACGATGGCCTGACTCAGGGAGATGTTATAAATGTCAGTCAGGACATCCGCCAACTTGCTCGCGCAGTCTCGGAGCACACGTCCCGGAATGTTGTCTGGACCTGCAGCTTTGCGTGGGTTGACTCTGGATAGGGTCCTCCTTGTGTCCGTTGTGTTGATGGTGAAAGCTGGTCCGACCGATGGTGGGGGTGGGCCGGCCCTCCCTCTGATTGTCGAGTTTGATGTTTCAAAATGTGCAAAGAAGTCGTTAAGCCTGTCTGGAAGCGAAGCGTCGTCATCATCGACCCCCTGCCTAGACTTAAAGCCCGTCAGTGTCCGAACTCCCTGCCACATCTGCTTGGTGTTCCTAGTGTCACAGAGGTGTCCCTGGATTTCCCTGGATGGTGTCCATGGATTCCATGTTGGTCCCATCTGTGTTTTCCCACATGGACTTTACCTGTTTACCTATTTTCTACTTATTTTCTCATAAATTTGCTAATTTCTTGTAAATTTGTGACTTTTCCCCTCCTGATTTGATAAAATTTTTCTTGAAAATTTGAAACTTTCTTATAAATTTGCATATTTTTTTGCTATAAACTTACAACTTTTTCCTCATAAATTTGTTAGTTTTTCTTATAAAACTGTGACTTTTTTATTGCATATTTGCTAACTTTGTCTTGTAAATTTGGAACTTATAAATTTGCCACTTTTATTACTGTAATTGTGCAAATTTTTCCTCATTAAATTTGCATTTTTCCTTGTAAATTTGTGAGTTTTTTCCATAAATTTGAGCCATTTTTCTTGTAAATTTGGAACTTTCTCAAAAATATTCAACTTTTTTTTTAACTGTAAATTTACAGCTTCTTATAAATTTGGAACTTTTTTTTAAAATAAATGTTCTTTACTCGCACACTAACTACTTTTTTCATCATACGTTTGTTAACTTTTTTCTTGTAATTTTGCTAAAAAATTGTAAGTTTGTAACTCTTTTCAAGAAATTTTACAATCTTGTACTTGTAAATGTACAACTTTTTTCTCGTAAATTTTCATATCTTTTCCCATAAATTTGTGATGTTTTTGCATAATTTTCCCTCTGGCATCATTGTTACTGAAACCTGCTCATCCACATTAAACCCTTGAAACGGAGGATTGTCCAAACTTTCGCCGCTGCCCTGCTTGCATTCATACCTCGTTTGGCCCCGACCCATTTATCTCCTGGATCTTTAATCAACTCTTCCCTTCCTTTGGCCCTGGCTTCCCAGAGATCAGCCGGTCCCCGTGCCCTCATCTCCCCTGCCTCTGGCAGCTTCTGCACATGGGTCCCCAAGCCAGAACCCCTGAGAAAGACTCAGATGTATTTTTTAGAAAGAACTTTATGTTGCAAACTTCAGTCTGCACCACGGTCTCATCATTCTTGAGTCATTTTTACTTCAGTCTTCATTTATATTTCACAACTCAAAAACATTTTCATAATTAAGAATAAAATAAGCAAAAATGCTTCTAATGTTATGATCTGAGCACGGGGATTCCACCATGCATAGTCTCATGGTCTTTTTCTATATTTTTGTATTTGTTGTATTGTATGTTCTCTGGGTTCCTGTCTTTTTATCCGTGGTTGGATTCCACTTATCCCGTATTGTTTCTTATTTTTTCTCTTCCCCTTGTTTATGTCATCATAGTTTTGCTACTCTTTTTTTTTTTGGTGTTAGTTTGTATTTTTTCTCAGTCCGTAACTGTTGGCATTTAATTCTTTATTATCGTGCTGTTGTGTTCTCTCGCCAGAGTGACAGCTGTCAGTGGCACTTCCGGGTTTTTAATCCGACATGGGCGGTGTCCCTGTCAGCTGTCATTCCCATCTTCTCCCCCCTCATTACACTCAGCTGACCCCAGTCGGTAATCATTGTCTTCTCCTGCCCACTCATGTGAGCCATACCTGCAACCATTTGTGTTCATTGGGTTCATGTTCTATTTAAGATCTGTTGTCTCTCTCCTTCTTTTCTGGAGTCTAAAGAATCATTTGCGTCAGAACCCTGTCCCCGTTCTGACGTTTGCTATCCGTGTGCATCCTGTTTTCTCCCTGCCGTTCGCAAGTTTTGCTTTGTGCACCATTTGGATTTTTGTGTTTGTGCACTGTTTGGACTTTTTTGTTTCGTTAATAAATATCACAAACTACAGTTCAGCATCTGGGTCTCTCCACTCTGCCCCGAGGGGCAATTCATGACAGTTGACTCCACCCAGCTGCTGTGGTTTGTGTTTTTTTTGTTTTTGTTTCACTCAACAGTTTGTGGTGCTCACATCATGTCCCCAGCACGCCAACCTCCAGCAAATAAAGGGTGATCGGCAGCAGGGTCTCCGAGTATAGAGGAACAGTGGGCCGCTGATTTCATCCAGAGCTTCGTAGGTGAAGCTCTCACCTCCCACAGCCCTAAGAAGATATGGGAGAGCGCAAATTCAGCAACCGGTATTGTCAAGGCACACCCAGGGTTGTGGAGGTATCCCCAGTTTGTGGAGCTGCTGGCCACGGTCTCCGTCCTGCAACAGTCCTTCCCCGGGCTGATGTAAGGGCTGCCTCCAGTGGGCCTGAAGCTGACACGGAAGTGCACTCCGCGGCAGATGCCTTGCTCCACCTCCAGTTTGCCCATTCCTGCTCCCGCTCCGCTGGCTCCAAGATGCCGCCACCCAGTTCCGGACAGCCGGAGGAACACCACCACCTCTCAGGCAGCATTTTTTCTCACACTGAGTCAGACAATTCCCACAGTAGTTCCTTCTACTAGTTTGGTTTTGTTAGCTGTCCCATCAGCCTCCTCCTTCTCCTTGGCTGCTGTGACTCCCGTCTCCTCGGCACATCCTCCCGCTGCTTAAGGTCCGGCTATTTTCTCTCCAGCTTAGCCCAACACTGTGGCGGAAGAGGTGGCTCCTCAACGTTCCCCTGGGAGTCCCTCTTCAACTGAGATCATGGAGACGGTTGACCTTACACCCGCTGCAGCAGAGAACTTCGTGCCCCGGGAACTCAGGCAAGTGTCTTTTCACTTTCCAACATATTATGATGATATGCCTTGCCTGATTCCCAGTAGTGAGGCTCTGTTTTTGCAGTCCCCTGAGTCCTTACCACCTGCTGCAGTCAACACCATCTTACCTGCTCTCTCCGTGTCTCCCCATATTTTCCCCAAGGGTGCACCTGTCCCAGGGTTGAGCTGCTGGGTTATGGAGGAGCCTGCGGTCCTGGAGGACCTAGTACCAGCCCCGCAGCCATGGTCTGGACAGAGTGAGAGTGCTGCCAGTGATCCGGAGCCTGCGCCGATGACTGAGCATTCCTGGGGTTCAGCTGAGCAGAATCCAGCGCCAACAGGAAACCAACCCCCTGTATCCACTCAGGACGAGCCACCGGTGTGGGTCGCTTCCCTGGAGGGTCCCGGGACTGTACCTATCACCATGCCTGCTGCGGGGACAGCTGCAGCAGAGTTGAAGCTGGACCATCTGAGAACCGAGCATGAGACATCGCCACCTGGATCGATGGAGTCCTGGACGGTGGTGGAGCTTGAGCTAAAATAAGTGCTCTTCTTTGTTTTCACTGTATCTGTTTTGGAGAGATCTTGCCTGGCTCTTGGTGGGGAGAGCTAAGTGCAGCCATCGGCTGCACCTGAGCTCACCTCACCGACTCCACTGCCACCAGTGACCCTGACCCTGTGTCTCTGTTCCCCTTGTCTGAGCCTTTCCCCAGGGTCACCAAGGTTTGTCCAGCTCACCAGAGGTCTCCGTGGGTTCAGTCTCACTGCCGGAGATCTTCGTGGGTCCAGCTTCTCCTGCTGAGGTCGCTGCGGATGCTCCATCCCAGCCCGGGGCCTCTGTGGGTGCTGCTCCCCCTTCAGCTGAGGTCATCGCGGGTGCTCCGTCCCAGCCCAGGAACTCCGAGGGTGCTGCTTCCCTGTCAGCTGAGGTCATTGCGGTTGCTTCATCCCGGCTCGGGACCTCCGTGGGTGCAGCTCTTCCTCAGTCCAGGTTTCCGTAGATGCTGTGTTCTAGTCAGGGACCGTCGAGGGTGCTGTGCCCCAGCCTGAAACCAATGTGGGTGCTGCGCTCCAGTGTGGGCCTGCTGTGGGCATTATGGTCCAGCCCGGTGGCCACCATGGATGCAGCTCTGGCCCAGTCTGGGTCCACCAAGGGTGCAGCTCTGATCCTGTCCGGGTCCACCGAGGGTGCAGCTTTAGACCAGTGTGGGTCCACCGTGGGTGCAGCCTCGCTCCAGCCCAGAGCCACCGCGGGTGCAGCCTCGCTCCAGCCCGGAGCCACCACGAGTGCAACTTTGCTCCAGCCTGGAGCCACCGCGGGTGCTGCTTTGCTCTAGCCCAGAGCCACCGTGGGTGCTGCTTTGCTCCAGCTTGGAGCCACTGCGGGTGCTGTGATGTTCCAGTCTGGGACCACCGATGGTGCTGCAGAGCAGTCCGAAAGTGGTGGGGTCCCCTCTCCTCTGCCTGACGCTGTCGTGGTTCCCTCTCCTCTGCTCGAGGCCGTTGTGGTTTCCCCTATTCCTCCATCCTCCTCACTGCCGGTTGTTCCTGTTGGGCAGCCAGCCACCCCCTGGACCACCTTTACTTTTTAGGTGGTTAAAGAACTCTGGCAGACTACCTGACAACTGTGCTGTTGGGTTGGGTGGCCCACATTCTCCAGCAGGCCGCCCAACTCTTACCATCACTCCATCTGCCGGGTCTGGGACTTTAGCCGACCACCTGAACTGTCCAGCTCTCTGGTCCAGGTGGCCTAGGTGTATGGTTCTACGTGGGTGTGGGTCCTGAGCGGGGTTTGTGTTTTTGTTCCCTCCTAGCCTGTTCCCCCCACCACCCAACACCAGTGTTCCCGGCCAGACACCCCCCCCCCCCCAGCACACCCGTGCACCATGTGTTCTCCACATATGTCAAATTATCCTTTAGAAGAATAGAAGAATAGAACCGAAAAATATCGGCTCAGTAGGAATATTCATTCCAGTTTGAGCCGCTACCTTAGTATGACTTTTTCACAGTCATCACAGGCAACAGTAGGTTGTCCAATGCGCTATAATTATAGAGGACTTGATGATCTTCAAAATGCTTATCAAATCTGGCCTTAAAGACATCCACACTCGGGACATTCACCACATCCTCTGGTAGATTATTCCACCATGAAACCACTCTATTGCTAGAGAAGAACAACCTGCCATTCGACCTGACACTGTTCTTTTGAAGCCGCAAATTATGACCTCGGGTCCTTGTATCTGTCAGAAGGTCTGGTAGACATGGATCTGCATCGTATTTCTTATGGATGCACTTAAAGCTGTTGATTGGATCTCCTCACAAACGTCTATACACTAGCGTGGGAATATTGAGGTGCCTCAGGCGCTCTTCATACAACAGGTTGCTTAGCCCAGGTACTCGTTTGGTGGCTCTTCTCTGCACTCGTTCAATAGCGTCTGTGAGCTTCCACAAGTGGGATGACCACGCAGGGGCTGCATATTCAACATGAGGCCATATCATTGTCTTATACAGGGGCCTGAAAACTTCACTGTCTATGCATTCAAAGGTTCTCCACATGACACCTGTTATCTGGGTGGTTTTTTTCACCATTGTCTGTATGTGTTTTTCAAAAGACAGCTCTTTATCAACAGTTACTCCAAGGTCCCGTTCATTGTCTGTGAATTGGAGGGGAATACTTTTTCCCTGAGCAGTCATTTCATATGTAAATTCTGGATGGCCTGCCCCTATTCGTATCACTGTGCATTTGTCGGGATGAAAGCATAATTGCCACTTCACAGTCCATTCCTGGAGACTCGGCAGATCCTGCTGTAGCCTCTTACAGTCTGTTGGTGATCTTATGGGTATGTAAGTTTTTGTATCATCAATAAAGAGCTTCAGGTTAGCTCCAACATCTTCAGGCATATCATTAACAAATAATGTGAATAACACTGACCCAGGACACTGCCCTGTGGAACACCACTTGTGACGTCAGTCCACTGTGACAGAGATCCATTGACACAAACCCTTTATTGTCATCCTGTGAGAAAGGAATTAATCCATTTTAGTAGCTTGCCAGAGATACCGTAAGTTTCTACTTTTTGTAGAAGGCATCTGATGGGTGCTGAATCAAAGTCCTTTTTAAAGTCAAGATGAATAGTATCCACTGATATGTGAAGATCTACCCATTCTGTCCATTGTTCAAAGCATTCAAACATCTGTGTAACTGTGGAGCGCCCTGGCAGGAAACCATGCTGATGCCTGGAGGCCAACTTATTTGTCTTCATATGTTTGACCATTTCATCATGAATAATACCCTCCAATATTTTGCAGACTAGTGATGTAAGGCAAATTGGTCTATAATTGCCAGGGAGATTTTTAGTTCCTTTCTTAAATATTGGTGTAATATGTCCTTTTTTCCAAGTTTCTGGGAGTTTACCTTCACTCATAGATTTTTCAGATATTATATACAACAGAGACCTAATGACATCTGCCATTTCTTTAAGGATTCTCAGGTGGATACTGTCAGGTCCCATTGATTTGTTAGGATTCAGGCTCTTTAGTCTATTATATACATCTTCCTCACTAATTTTGAAATCACTGAGATCTTCAGTGAAGTGTTGTCTTCCTATATCAGGGATGTTATGGATGTTCTCATTAGTAAAGGTACTAACAAAGAAGTCATTCAAGGTTTCTGCCTTCATCAAATCTGATGTTAGCATCTTAGACTCATTTAATCAGGAATGCACTCTCTTGTTTTTGATTTTGATTTAACGTACTCCCAAAACAATTTAGGATTGGACTTTATTTTCTTAGCTAAATGCTTCTCAAATTTCTTGAGGCCTTTTCCTTTCTTTAGACCTATGCAATCACAGCAACATTATAGTATAATTTTTTAAGTATTGAATCTTCAGTATTATCTTTTTCTGGTCAAATTTGTCACTTTTCACTTCCTTGTTTTGCTCACAGAGCACTGTGTTTACTGGTCGTGATGCTGCGTATTATCCAGTCGGTAGGGAGTCAATCTGAAACCCCGCCCACACTTCGAGAAGCCTTGGCATGAGGAGACAGAGGAATGACTAAACTTTTATTGATAAAAATGACATTTTAACTGAACAACTCCATACTCTGGGATGCACACCCTCCTAACCTCAGCAAAACACTTATAAAATCTGAGGCCAGTCTGGCAAACGGTTTAAGAGATATATGTGAGGAATACACACACACACACACACACACACACACACACACACACACACACACAACCAGAGATTCCTTGCATTTATAGATTGATTAGTCTTCTGCCCTGTTTGGTGTTTAGGAGCCAAAGACTCATTAAGACAGAAGCATTTCTTCGTCTTGTTGCCATGGCGTCTCGCCTGCGTTTATTAACCATCATTAGACGTTTATTTCCAAAAACTCCCCCGGCTCTCATTTTAATCACCTCCAATAAAAGCTGCAGCACTTCACCCTGATGAATATTTTTATTTACCATCATCATCATCATCATCATCATCATCATCACAGGACCCAGCATTTGTCTCAAACCGATTTTATTCAAACCAACAATTAAAAATAGTTCCATCAAGTTTACATTCAGACAGAATCAGCTCAGATGAAACGAACGGCTCGTCCAAACGGATCAGCAACAGTCTGATCACAACAGGAGGTGGGGGAGGACGGACGGACAGCGCCGTTGCTCCCTCAGCAGGAGGTGAAGGTCTTCCAGAAGAAGTTCTTGCAGCCGGCTTTCCTTTCCCTGGGGGCAAGCAGTGGTCCGGTGCCAGCGGCCCGCTCCAGGTCCATGCGGACCTCCTCGGGTTCCCCATCAGCCAGCGAGAAGTTGTCCTCCATGGCCTCGTTCTCCACCTGCAGGAGGTCTGAGAGGAGCAGCTCGGCCAACGAGGAGCGGGACATGTCCTGGAGGGGTAAAAAGAGAAACGTCTAAGATGCACAGTGTATAAATATATAAACGTTTATAAGAGGCAGCCAATCAGAGGACAGCTGTCTGATGACATTACAAACAGTCAGACAATAAATCCAACTAATACTAAAGCAGTATGTATATATATATATATATATATATATATACACTGCTTCTTGTGGTATGCAAAAATGTGGACACCCTTTGACAAATAGCATATTTTAGTGATTTGTTTTTTAAATTGATGTGTATAATGAATGAATAAATGAATTTATTTATTTATTTAAAGTCTAGAGGCTGCCTAGATTTTTGCATCTTTGCAAGTGTTTATTTAAAATAACATAAGATAAACCTTTATTAGTCCAACAATGGGAAATTACAGCATTGCAGCAGCAAAGGGATAGCAGCACTCAGAGCGATAGTAAATAATATAAGATTTTTTAAAAATGGGTAGAAAAACAGTGTATATACACAGTGGAAAAGCGTTGCAGTTAAATGGTATTTATGTATTTACTAAAATAAAAAGCAAATATGCTTTAATGTTTTCTGGTAATATGTAATTTTTTTTCTATACCCTACAGCAGAGATCATCAGCTACGCTTGTCTGAGGGCCAGCTGCTCTTGCAAAATGAAATGAAATTAATACTGTATCCTAAGTAATATATTATTATTTGATATATTACTTTTCCTTCCAAATTTATGTTATGTTGTTTAGCCTGTGTCAGTGTTAACAGACGTGTATTACCTGTACTGCAGCCAGCCACTAGGGGGCGACTGTGATATTTTTGGCTTCATATTTGTGAGGCTGTCAGTTTGTGGAGAACACTGGTGGGAGAAAGGCCGTCTGAATATATTTCAAGCATGAAAAATGGCGCTCTGGAAGAGCCGCAGGTGGAAAGTTGATGTAGAAAAACTCAGATTTAATGAAGAATGGACTGATGAGTATATATTCATCGTGCCAACTTCTCTTTCTGAATTCAGTCATATTCTGGGGGCCAGATGGAAACGGTGTCCACCTAAATCACTGTGAGATGATTGATATGAATTGGTGGTACAGAAAGAAAGTTGCATTAAATTCTCTTATACAAAAAATTATTTGACCAACTAGTTTAAAAATAATCTTGCTTCTATATAATTTGGCTATTCTTCTCTATTTGCACATAGAAGGGAAAAAATGCAAATTTATGAAAAATCTTCTAAAATTTGAAACAAAAAATGCTAAATTGTGAGGAAAAGTCACAAATTTCAAACAATTAAGTTGGAAATTTCAAACAAATTACTCATGTTTTTCTTTTCTTTCTCTTTATGTGTTTTACTGCATTTTTATACCTCAGGTGAAATATTCTGAATCAGCTGCAGACAGAGTGAACGACGCTGGAATAAATAAACCGAAACACACAGATTCACTGAAACTGCTCCGCTGTCGTGATGAATGTTTGTCTTTTTATTGTGCTCAGTGCAGGAATTAAAATCCTCTAACTAACATCCTCTGAATTATGTAAAGTGGATAAAAAGCCTAAAATATTAAGTCTCTAAAACACATAAAAGACACAGATGTCAGAAAATAAAGCTGAAATATGCTGTCAAAATGTCAAATTTCATCATTAAAAGGAGTGAAAAGCTCATTTGACTGATTTCTGCCCCTCTGAACTTGTCACTCTTACTGTTTTCACTCACAGCTGTTTTCTAATTGTTTTCGTAACGATCCACAGACAGCGACGGCTCTGATTCACTCTGGCTTCAGCTGATAACGGATTTTCTTAATTTCTCATTTAAAATCATGCTGTGAGTGTGCAGGAGTGTGGAGATGTGCAGCAGGACTGGGATCACTGCTGCTGTGTCAGATGAAGAAAATGCTGCCTGGTGAGTGGTTCCACGTTGGAGAAATTCTGTGAAGAATTTTGTCTCTGCAGAAGAAAAGGTTTGGATCTTTGACTTTAAATTAGAAGATGAATTTATTGCTTTTACACGCTGCAAAAAAGAAAAGAAAAGAAAAAAGAAAAACTGAGATTTCAGGTGAAGCTGACTACCTCTAACCAATGTGCAAACGACCTCTATAAGATGGATTCCCGATGTAAACTTGGTATTTTGAGCATAAATGTTCTGTAAGAAAATTTCACTTTAAGATAGTTTTTACTGGTTTTATACAGTTTGATAATCCAAATTATCTTGCTCTCTTAACAGATAATTTTATTTAATTTAAGTAAAAAAAAAACCTGCCAACACAGAAGGATTAAATTGCTTCAAAAGGATAAAAACTGTGTTAAAACAGAAGAACAAATATCCAGCCTGATGATGTTTAATCGTTCTGTTTCATTTTTGCAGTCCATCACTATCAGATATTATACTTAAGATGCTCTAAAGTTGAAGTTTCCTGAAACTGTTTAAAACATTATTTCAATTTTGATCAAAAATTACAGTTAAGACAAGAATATATTTATTTTGGTTTTGTGAATTTAATAAGTTGCATTAATTATCTATTTTTTTATTTTTTTATTTTTTTTTTACAGAAAGGAACATTTTTTAAGTTTTATTTCTGTGATTTTAAATATCTAAATAAACATTTTAAAAGTTTTATTAATTAATTTGGCAACAACTTATAACAGAATTGGTGAAATGAAATTACAGGGTTGTTTCTGTGTACTTTCCCTGAAATCACTGCAGTTAGAAATATATTATTTAAAAAAAAGTACTGTTTTTATCCTATAATTATAAATAATTATCCTTAAAGAACCCTATATTAGCATGTAATAGTTACCATATAAAAACGTGTGTAAATACTCCAAAACTACCCAGCACTTCCTGGGTTCACTACCGAGAAAGAACCCAGAACTTCCAGGGTTCTGGACTGTGTTACACTGGTGCAGTCGGGTGAAAAAAAAAAATCAGTTCTTTATAGAGAAATGTTCACAAACTGATGTCTGATCTTGTTCTTGTTTTTTTTATTTTAGCCATTTTATGTGGGGATAAATGTGGGTTTGTCCTAATTTAATTGAAGAAAGTCTTTTCTCCAGATTTATTTGTTAAGTTATATTAATTGATTCTCCCAGTATTGTTCACATTGATATTAAATATCTATATGTCCAAATATGCATAAAAAAACATTTTATATTGGGTGTCCTGATTTTTTTTTTTCTCACATGACCTTATGTACCCGGTAATGTAATAATTAAAAAGCAAAACACCTGGAGAACACATGGAACCCTGTAAGAACCAGGTCATTTCAAGGTAGTTATGAAATTAGAACCCAAGAAGTGCTGCAAAATGTTCTTACACTTAAGATTAATCTGAACAATTAAACTTGTCTCAAACATGGAAACTGTAAAGTTCTTATGTGGTTGTTACAGAGAATCTACATGGTAAATACAGGGTAATTATACGTACTTATATGTAACAACAAAGTACAAATTTATTTCTAGAAAAAGGCTGAAACAGCATTTTCCTTACAGGAAGCACCCGTCATTTCTGCTGCCTTGTCAGGAACAAACCTCTCCCTCATTTTCCCATTGATACGTTTTTTAAATGACAGATTTAACTTTGATTTTTCTATGCCACCAAAACTTTTATAAATCCACATTAAAAATCCAGTTTTCCTTGAAATAAAACGGGACAAATTAGTCTAAATTAAAACACACAGATGAGACAGAATTTACAGGTTTTCTGAACCTCGGGAATTCTTAACATTTTATCTTTTTAAAACATCTTAATAACTAGACTTTAAAACTGTGTTTTAAGCATTACTGACATTGTAAATCACTTTATTATTTAACAGTGTTGGCGCTTCATAAACTTCGTTGTGCGTGCGTGCGTGCGTGCGTGCGTGCGTGGCGGACCTGTTTGGAGCTCAGCTGCGGGTTCCGCTGGAGCAGCAGGCGGAGTTTGGAGTCTCTCTGGGCGGCGGGGGAGCAGCTGATGGAGGCGGTGAGGGCTGCGAGGAGCAGCAGGAGGCAGCGGAGGCTGCTGGAGGAGAGCATCTTCATCACCGGCGGCTTTCCTGTCCGTGGGAGTCGGTCTGCGGGGTCTTCGGCAGTTCTCCGTGGGTTCTGGTTCCATCCCGTCCACGGAGGCTCTTATAAAGCCCCGGTGACGTCACTCCCGCGGGTGCCGGGGTGGGGGGGGCAGATGACTGATGGTGATGTTCCACCTCCTCCCTCTTTAGTGAAATGAGCCGTTCTTCAAACACTCCTTCTCTCCTCCTCATGTTGACTGGTTGTCAACCTGAAGCCTTATTCGTGCTGCATTTCCCCTCTAGTCCACGTTGGTCCACGTGCACTTTGGATGAGCCCGGCACGCATGCGGCACTGTTCATGTTCACTTTTTTCATCTCCCCAGGCCAAGCAGTTGACACATCACATGCACACAACCATCATTTGTAGTTTCACTCCCGCCCAATAGGTAGCACCAATGCGAAGATGTGCCAGAATTTTCACCAACGAAGAAACGCTGCTTGCTTTCCGCCGCTCGACTTCCCGATTTTCACTCCTTTTCCACGAAGATGCTGCTGCTGCTGAAGCATTTATGTATGATTCATGTATGTTTGTTCTCGTCTTCCGCTTCCTCGTTGTCTTCTTCGTCTACTTTGTCTTGGTATGCTGTGCCGATATCGCCACCTCGTGAATGGGACGTTCAGTCTTGCGCTTTTCAACGTGTTCAGGTCGTGGGCAGGCGGCGCGGTGACAAAATTTGGGCTGCACGCGGTCGTCCGCGGTCGAGCACTGCGGACACTAGCGGAGTGGAGACAATGGCGTAAATTTCATCACACGAGGTTTCCGGTTACACGTATGTGGACAGCAGAGGTGCAGCATGAATCCAGCTTCAGGCTGGCGGGCCGTGCAGGTGACACAGCACTCCTCTGATGGGTCCCATCACCGATGGACTCGGTGCCCAGCCAGCATGTCCGTGTGGGCCCCAGCAAAGGTTAAAATGGGCTGTCTGATGGGACCATGTGGGGCTGCCTGTGGGTCCCATGTTGTCCCATCTGTGTCTGCCCACATGGACTTTACCTGTTTACCTGTTTTTACCTTTTTTCTCATAATTTTGATATTTTCTTGTAAATTTGTGACTTTTTCCTCAAAAGTTTGATACATTTTTCTTGAAAATTTGAAACTTTCTACTTTTTTAACTGAAAAGTTGCAACTTTTTCTCATAAATTAATTATTTTTTTCTTATAAATTTGCATTTTTTTTCTCATAATTTTTTTCTTGTAAAATTGTGACTTTTTTCTTACAAATTTGTTAACTTTTTCTTGTAATTTTGGAACTTTCTCATAAATTTGCCACTTTTTTTTACTGTAATCTTGCAACTTCGTCTCATAAATTTGTTGCTTTTTCCTTGTAAATTTATGAGTTTTTCCCCATAAATTTGCAACATTTTTGTTGTAAATTTAGAAGTTTTTCAAAAATTTTAAACTTTCTTTTACTGTAAACTGGCAACTTTTTCTCATATATTTGTGACTTTTTTCGCATAAATTTTTAATTTATTTATTATGTTTGATACTTTTTTGTTAATTCGCAACTTTTTCAAAATTTTTCCTCATAAATTTGTAATTTTTTTCTTGAAAAATTTAAAACTTTTTTCACCAAACTGTTCAGTTTTTCCTCCCAAACTTGTGACTGTTTCCTAGTAATTTTGTTACTGAAAACTGCTCACCTGCTTTAAACCCATGTGGGAGCCAGTGGGTTTAATGCAGGTGGGCAGATTACCTGCTTACCTATGCCACACATAAAGCCCATGTGGGCAAACACCAATGGAGCCAACATGGAACCCGTGGACAAAATCACATGGACCCACTAGACAGCCCAGCCTAAATCTACAGTGGACCCACATGGACATGCTGGCTGGTGTGCTCAGTAATCTCATTTTAAAAAAGTTCAAACTGATAATAGACACTCAGCCTCACTTTAATAAGGGTGACTTGAAATGACTGATATCAGTTATTAATCCTTCATCAATAATGTATCATTGATTGATTTTGGCTGCAGGATGTTGCTGCTTTCTGCTCCAGTACCAATGTAAAATCCCAAATGATGGAAAACAAAAAGGGAAACATTTTCTAAAACTGTCAGGAGGAACATTACCCCTCCCAACCTGGAAAAGAAAATTGTTGTCACGCTCTGAGCACGGGGGGAGTCTACCGGGCTCAGGTTGTCTGCCTTTTTTTTCACATTTGTACTGTGTTGTCATTCTGAGCTGTCACTTATCCTATATTGTTTCTCAGTATGATTTATTTTCCTGTTTACGTTCGTTAAAGTTTGTTTATTTGAGGTTGCCTGTCTCCATTTTCTGCCATATCATTATGTTTGTATTCTGCCGTGTTCTTTCTCTCGGGGTTGACAGCTGTCAATGGCTTCTGGGGTTTTTTCTCTGCATGGGCGTGGCCCTGCCAGCTGTCAGCTCCAATGGCTCCCTCATTATTCCCAGCTGATCCGAATTGTGTCATTGCTTCCTCCTGCCCGTTCAGATAACTCACACTGGTCATTAATTATGTAAAGGTTTTACCCCTATTTAAGGGGAGTTATTTTCATTTCCATTTGCCGCTGTCTTGGTTTGCATTCTCCTCATCTTCACCAGAGCCCTGCCCTGCTCTGGTGTGCAAAATCTGTAAGTTTTCTCCTTTGTTTGTTTTTTGTGTTTATAGCACTGTGTTGAACTTTATGTTTGTTGGTTCTTTTCAATAAATTGCCCAAACTCACAGTTCAGCGCGTGGGTCTCAGTTGCCTCTGATAGTCAATTCATGACAGAAGACAGCAGCCAGTAGAAACCCAGCTGCTGTGAGTTTGGTGATTTTTTTTCACCGTTTCCTTCACCTCAGCGGCGGCAAAAGCTTGTTGGTCCCTGTATTTTTTTCTTGTTTTTTTTTTTGTTTGTTTTTTTTTACACCGGGAAATACCATGTCTGTCACCCCAGGGGTGTCCACCCTTAGACTGGACGAAGTGGAGCGATGGTCTGTGTGTGTCCTGGAAGATATTCTGTCACAGGGTCAAGCCTCCTGTACTCCCAAGGCAGCTCAAGAGTGTCTGGAGGGCACGGTGCAGGTGCTTGAGGAATGTCCCAGCCTATGGGATCATCAGGAGCTCACAAACCTACTCCTCTCCATACTTCTTCCCCAATCTACAAGTGATGAGCCAGGGAAGTCAGCTCCGATGCCTGCGCCTGCGCCAATGAAGAGCAAACACTCATACAAACAGAAGCCTCCAGCCTCTCACCACTCTCTAGCGGCAGCTCCGCTTCCTCCTCCCGAGCCCGCTCCATCAGCCAAGGAGCTGGAGGAGCGCAAGCAGGTTATACTGGCAGAAACTGACCTCCTACTGGAAGTTAAGCCATAGCTTCTCCCAGATTTGGCTCAGGAGCTGGAGGAGATTTCACTGAGGGACCTGGAGTTTGAGCCGATGGGCGGGTGTCCCCTGACTCCCGAGCCTCTCCCTCTATGCCTTGAACCTACATCTCCTCCTCCCGTTCCTCGCTGTCGTTCTGGGAGATCCCACCGGAGGAACGCTCCTACCTCTCAGTCGATAGCTTCTCCTACACCGGGACGGAAGCCTTCCTCAGCAGTGCACCTTCCAAGTTCTTCTTCGGCTGAATTGTCAGCCTTCTCCCTCTCTGCAACTGCTGTTCCTTGCTCCCCTTCAATGCCTCCTCACGCTGCTGTGAGCCAAGCTGTTTTTTCCCCGGCTCCGCCCGAAACCATGTCGGCAGAGGCACCTCCTCCACGTTCCTCAGAGGGGTCTACGACTGTTGAAGTCACGGAGAGGGCCGATCTCCAACCAGCTGCAGTAGTAAACATCATGCCCCAGGAATACAGGCAAGTGACTTTTCATTCTCTATTACCTACGTTTAAATTATCTTGCCTGATCCCCGGTGGTGAGGTTAAGTCCTTGCAGTGCTGTGAGCTCTCACCACCTGCTGTAGCTAACGACTTATCACCTGCTCTCTCCGTGTCTCCTCTTCTGCCCCTTGAGTGTATGCCGGCCCCTGAATTGAGCCGCCGGACACTGGAGTAGACTGTGGCCCTGCAGGACCTTGTTCCAGCCCTGCAGCCGTGCTCTGGACGGAGGGTGAGCACTGAAACCAAGCCAACACCTGCACTGATGCAAGAGCGGCCCCCGGCTCCAGCTGAGCAGGAGCAGAATTCAGCACCAGCAGGAGATCCACCTCATGTCACCATGCAGGGCAAGCCACCTGCATGGGTCACCTCGCTGGGAGGCACCAGGACTGAACTGACCACCATGCCTGCTGCAGGGGGCCACCGCAGCAGAGCTGGAGTTGGACGCCCAGAGAGCCGGGCCCAGAGAACCACCACCTGAATCGTCGTAGTCCTGGACGGCAGTGGAGCTTGAGATCAGGCAACTGCACTCCTTTGTCTCTGTCTCTCTTTTGGAGAAATCTTGCCTGGGTCCAGGTAGGGAGAGCCAAGTGCAGCCGTCAGCTGCACCTGAGCTCACCTCACCGGTCTCCACTGCCACCAGTGACCCTGACCCTGTGTCTTTGCATCTCCTGTCCGAGTTTTTCCCCAGGGTCACCGAGGATATTCCACCTGTTCCAGATGTCTCCATGGGTCCAGGCTCACTACCCGAAATCATCGTGGATCCAGCTCCCCCTACTGAGGTCGTCACAGGTGCTCCACCCCAGTCCAGGACCTTCGTAGGTGCTGCTTCCCCTCCGGCTGAGGTCTTCAAGGGTGCTGCTTCCCTTCCAATAGAGGTCATTGCGGGTGCTCTGTTCCAGCCTGGGGCCTCTGAGCGTGCAGCAGTGGCCCAGTCCGGGTCCACCGAGGGTGAAGCAATGGCTCAGTCTGGGCCCTCCGTGGGTGCTGCTTCCTTTCCTGCTGAGGTCGTCGCGGGTGCTCCGTCCCAGCCCGGGGCCTCCAAGGGTGTAGTTCCACCCCAGCCTGGAGCCACCGAGAGTGCTGCTGTGCTCCAGCCCGGAGCCACCGAGGGTGCAGCCTTTGCCCAGTCTGTGTCCACCGAGGGTGCAGCAATGTCCAGCCCGGAGACACTGCAGGTGCTGCTTTGCTCCAGCCCGGATCCACCGCGGGTGTGACCTTGTCTCAATCCAGAACCACCGCGGGTGCAACCTTGCCCCTGTCCGGGGCCACCGCGCGTGTTGCTACGTCCCAGTCTGGAACCACCATGGGTGCTGCTATGTCCCAGTCCGGGACCACCGCGGGTGCTGCTATGTCCCAATCCGGGACCACCGCGGGTGCTGCTATGTCCCAGTCCTGGACCACCGCGGGTGCGGCTTCGCTCCAGCCCTGAGCCACCACAGGTGCCGCTTCGCTCCAGTCCGGAGCCTCCGCGGCTGCAACTTTGTCCCAATCTGGGACCACCAAGGGTGCTGCTGGCCAGTTCAAGGGCATTGTGGTTCCCCCTCCTGTGCCTGACACCGTCGTGGTTCCCTCTCCTTTGCCAGACACCATTGTGGTCCTCCCTCCTCTGCCAGACGCCATTGGGGTGCCATGCCCTCTGCCTGATGTCGTCGGGGCTCCGTCTCCTCTTCCTCCTTCCTCACCTCTGGTCATCCCAGTTGTGCAGCCGCCCCCCTGGACCACCCTCTCTGTGGTGGTGGCTAAAGAACTCTGGCCGACTGCCTGACAGGCATTGCCGTTGGGTTGGGTGGGTCACATTCTCCAGCAGACCCCCCGACGCTTACCATCTCACCGTCTGTCAGGCTTGGGACTTCGGCCGACCACCAGAACAGCCTTGTGCTTATGTCTAGGGGGTCTAAGTGCCCAGGTCGGTGTGGGTCCTGAGCGGGATTTTGTTTTTTGATGTTTTCCCTCAGTCTGGGCCTTGCTGGGATGCTTCCTGAAAGCTTTTCTTGTTCCTCTTGGCTTGGTTCAGTCCCTCCGTGTCTGGGTCCCCCTCCTTCCACCCAGGATGGGGTTGTTTTCTTGTTGAGGTGGGATCGCTGTGTGTGTGTGTGTGTGTGTGTGTGTGTGTGTGTGTGTGTGTGTGTGTGTGTGTGTGTGTGTGTTCTTTTCTTTTGATATTACCCTGGGGTGTCTAGTACCCACACCTTGGGGGGGGGGCTCTGTCATGCTCTGAGCATGGGGGGATTCCACTGGGCTCAGGTTGTCTGTGTTTTTTCATATTTGTACTGTGTTGTCATTTTGAGCTGTCACTTTTCCTATGTTGTTTCTCAGTATGATTTATTTTCCCGTTTACATTCGTTATAGTTTGTTTATTGTATTTTTGAGGTTGCCTGTCTCCATTTTCTGCCATATCCCGGAGGGGACCATTGTGTAAGTCTATTGCATATTTTGCATTCAATATTATTAGGTTGTCACGTCTTTTTGCTATCTCTGCGAGCAGCCCTGCTTAGGTTATACAGTCTGACAGCCGTTGGTAGGAAGGACCTGCGAAACCTCTCGGTTGTGCACCTAGGATGATGTAGTCTGCTGCTAAATGAGCTCCTTAGTGCATTCGGTGTGTCCTGCATAGGGTGGAACTCGGACTCCAGCATACAATGCTCCGCACTGTGTGTTTATATATCTATATATTTATTTCATCTAGCTACAATGCTCCGCACCGTGTGTCTATATATTTATGTTTATATGTACATATGTATACTCGCTGCTCTTGTTTTTTTCTTGCCTTCTGATTGTTGCTCTGAGTGTTGCTATCCCTGTGCTGTTGCAATCCTGGAATTTCCCCATTGTGGGACTAATAAAGGCTTATCTTATCTTATCTTATCTTATCTTATCATTATGTCTGTATTCTGTTGTGTTCTTTCTCTTGGGGTTGACAGCTGTCAATGGCTTCTGTTTTTTTTTTCTCTGCATGGGTGTGGCCCTGCCAGCTGTCAGCTCCGATGGCTCCCTCATTATTCCCAGCTGGTCCGAATTATGTGTCATTGCTTTCTCCTGCCTGTTCAGATAACTCACACTGGTCATTAACTATGTAAAGGTTTTACCCCTATTTAAGGGGAGTTATTTTCATTTCCATTTGCCGCTGTCTTGGTTTGCATTCTCCTCATCTCCACCAGAGCCCTGTCCTGCTCAAGTGCGTGAAATCTGTAAGTTTTCTCCTTCGTTTGTTTTTCGTGTTTATAGCACTGTGTTGACCTTTGTGGTTGTTGGTTCTTTTCAATAAATTGCCCAAACTCACAGTTCAGCGCGTGGGTCTCAGTTCCCTGCCCTGAGAGGCAATTCATGACAGTTGTTCCCTGATATCATCATAAACATTTCTATATCATTTTACAGAACTGGATACCATGATTTAGTCATGATCTGGGCAGGGTCTGGGGACAATGCCCACACTTTAAGTTTGTTCCACTGTTTTTGTGTTTTCCTTGTTTTTAATATTCTCATTATTTGCCTTTTGTGTTCCATTACTATCATCATTTTGTCTTCTGTGCCCCCTTGGGTTCTCCGTGGTCATCCTCTGTTTCCTCGGTCTCTTGTAATTTTGGTTGATCCCGTATTTGCTATTTTTTATCGTATTATCTTTTGTGTTTTTCCCCCAGTCCCTAATCAGTTGGTTGTCACATGTTTGTTCCTGTTACTGTCGTCTGTGTTTCCCCTCGGCCCTTTGGTTTTGTATAATTGTGTAAACTCTGGGTTGCTGTTATTATTTGCATCTATGGTCCTCTGTTCCCCCTTCGTCTTTTAGTGCATGTCTCGTGTGTATCCCCTGTACTTGTCTCCCTATTGTTCACAGCTCCTCATGTTTCCATACCCATAGACACTTTCCCTCATGTGAGTTACTGGTTAGCCCTTGATTGCTCTACCAGCTGTCCTGCATCTGTAATCATTAGTCTCCCTATATATGTTAGTCTGTGATTGTGCTCTGTGTTGAGTCATTGTCATTCATTCTGCCATGCTCCCCATGTGTACTAAGTGATTCTCCGTGAGTTTTTTGTTACCTGAGATTCCAGAGTTTATTCCAGCCCTCGTGCTGTGTTTTTTGTTGCTCTAGTATTTTCTGTTAAATTATTGTTGCACCACATCCCTCGCCTGCATGAGGGTCCATCCATCCATCCATCCTCACCTGCCTTGAAGGTAGATGGGGTTTTATGACAGACTTGGAACCGACAATTCTAAACAAAAATGTAAAAAAAAAAAAAAAAAGTTTGTGACTTTTTTCTCACAAATTTACAAAAAAACTTTCTTGTAATCCAGTCCTCCTGTGACCCGAAAAGGATTAAGCGGAAGAAGATGGATGGATGGATTAAAAAAAAACATCCTGTAAAATTTCTACTTTTTTTCTCATACACTGTTAGGCATTACAAGGGTGTTGCCCTTGTAATTTAGAATTACAGTACTATACTGTAATTCAATTACAGTATAATACTGTAATTGAAAACAATACAGTGACAGTTGCTTCTTTAAATGAAGGGTTATTAATCTAAATATCATTATCAGCTATACAAAAATGATAAATGACTGAATTAAAATCTCTTTGGACAGACTCCTGGTTAATTAAAAGAATGTCTGCCAAAGCCATTACAGTAGGTTAAATACAGTAGGAAACTGTATTTTCAAAATGGACAGTAACGTACAGTAAATGATTAGATCTTACAGCTGAATTCAACAAAAATTCCCGTAATGCAACAGAAATTACAGTAGCTCCCTTACAGTGTCATACTGGGTGAAATATGGAAGGCAACTGTAGAAATTACAGCAATGTCTAAGTGTAGATTTGCAGCTGTTTCCCAAAATTTGTGACCGTTTTTGTATGATTCTGAAAAATGTTTTCATGTAAATTTGTATTTTTTTTTCCTGTAAATTTGTGATGTTTTCCTGTAACTTTTCATTTTTTTTCTCATAAATTTGTAAGTTTTCCTTGTACATTTGAGGTACGTTCAGGTTTCTCTGGGAAAGTATCTAATTTCATTTGTTAATTGGACCCCAAAAATCCAAGTAATGTGCCACTGTAATACATGTGTTCCTACAGAACCCATGTGTTACAGTGGCACATTCAACAATAGCAAATTCCGAAGGCTCCATCAGCTAAAAACCAGTGTGACGTTATCTTCTACATGCTTTATTATGGAAGCCCTAAAATCATAATCATGTTCACTTATATAGTGCATTTTACTCATCTCTGGATGCTGATGGTGGTGGAGCTGCCATACACAGGTGCTGGCCTGACCCACCAGGAGCAGCTGGGGGCTCAGTGTCTTGCTCAAGGACACTTCAACATGCAGACAGAGCGGGAATCAAACCTCTCACCCTCCGATCAGTAGTGGGCCACACTACACCTGCCCCAAAGCCGCCCCCTGTATACCTTCATACTATTTCCTTTCTGTGTGGAGTTTGTATGTTCTCTCTGTGCTGCGTGGGTTTACTCCAGGGGCTCCGGTTTCCTCCCACAATCTAAAGACATGCATGTTAGGTTAATTGGTTGTTCTAAATTGTCCTTAGATAGCTGCCTCCTATAGGCCCTTAGAATAGAGGGTTAGTACTAGTGAAGCGCTTTGAGTGGTCTTTGAGACTAGAAAAGCGTTATATAAGTACAGGTCCTTATCCCTTATTTATTGTCACTGTTTTCTCAAGCTCTCGAGTTAATTATGCCTCGGTGTAAATGGAAGCATACAGTAATCAGTTAATGTGATCTCTGTGTGTGGTTGTACGGTGGGGCAAAAAAGTATTTAGTCAGCCACCAATTGTGCAAGTTCTCCCACGTAAAAGATGAGAGAGGTCTCCAATCTTCATCATAGGTATACCTCAACTATGAGAGACAAAATGAGAAAAAAAAATCCCAGAAAATCACATTGAAGGATGTTTAATGAATTAATTGGTAAATTCCTCAGTAAAATAAGTATTTGGTCACCTACAAACAAGCAAGATTTCTGGCTCTCACAGACCTGTAACTTCTTCTTTAAGAGGCTCCTCTGTCCTCCACTCGTTACCTGTATTAATGGCACCTGTTTGAACTCGTTATCAGTATAAAAGACACCTGTCCACAACCTCAAACAGTCCGACTCCAAACTCCACTATGGCCAAGACCAAAGAGCTGTCAAAGGACACCAGAAACAAAACTGTAGACCTGCACCAGGCTGGGAAGACTGAATCTGCAATAGGTAAGCAGCTTGGTGTGAAGAAATCAACTGTGGGAGCAATTATTAGAAAATGGAAGACATACAAGACCACTGATAATCTCCCTCGATCTGGGGCTCCACGCAAGATCTCACCCCGTGGGGTCAAAATGATCACGAGAACGGTAAGCAAAAATCCCAGAACCACACGGGGGGACCTAGTGAATGACCTGCAGAGAGCTGGGACCAAAGTAACAAAGGCTACCATCAGTAACACACTACGCCGCCAGGGACTCAATCAATCAATCAATGCATCACATTTATATAGTGCTTTATCATAGACACTCAAAGACGCTTTACAGAAATTAAGGGTCATCCACCACCTGGATGGATGAAGCAGCCACAATACGGCACCATCCCTCAAATCCTGCAGTGCCAGACGTGTCCCCCTGCTTAAGCCAGTACATGTCCAGGCCCATCTGAAGTTTGCTAGAGAGCATTTGGATGATCCAGAAGAGGACTGGGAGAATGTCATATGGTCAGATGAAACCAAAATAGAACTTTTTGGTAAAAGCTCAACTTGTTGTGTTAGGAGGAGAAAGAATGCTGAGTTGCATCCAAAGAACACCATACCTACTGTGAAACATGGGGGTGGAAACATCATGCTTTGGGGCTGTTTTTCTGCAAAGGGACCAGGACGACTGATCCATGTAAAGGAAAGAATGAATGGGGCCATGTATCATGAGATTTTGAGTGAAAACCTCCTTCCATCAGCAAGGGCATTGAAGATGAAACATGGCTGGGTCTTTCAGTATGACAATAATCCCAAACACACTGCCCGGGCAATGAAGGAGTGGCTTCGTAAGAAGCATTTCAAGGTCCTGGAGTGGCCTAGCCAGTCTCCAGATCTCAACCCCATAGAAAATCTTTGGAGGGAGTTGAAAGTCCGTGTTGCCCAGCCACAGCCCCAAAACATCACTGCTCTAGAGGAGATCTGCATGGAGGAATGGGCCAAAATACCAGCAACAGTGTGTGAACACCTTGTGAAGACTTACAGAAAACGTTTGACCTCTGTCGTTGCCAACAAAAGGTATATAACAAAGTATTGAGATGAACTTTTGTTATTGACCAAATACTTATTTTCCACCATAATTTGCAAATAAATTCATTAAAAATCCTTCAATGTGATTTTCTGGATGTTTTTTTCTCATTTTGTCTCTCTTAGTTGAGGTATACCTATGATGAAAATTGGAGACCTCTCTCATCTTTTAAGTGGGAGAACGTGCACAATTAGTGGCTGACTAAATACTTTTTTGCCCCACTGTATCTGTCTGTCTGTCTGTTAGCAGCTTTTCAGCTCACCCAGTCAAAATTAAGTGCAGCTAAAGCAGGGGTGTCAAAGTCATTCCATGGAGGGCCAAGACCCTGCAGGTTTTACCTCCACCCAGTGTCTTCAACAGGTGATTTCACCAAATTTCTTCCAACTGATTGCTGATCAGTGAAAACACCTGCTGAAGACACTGGGTGGAAGTAAAACATGCAGGGTCTTGGCCCTCCATGGAATGAGTTTGACACCCCTGAGCTAAAGGCTTGTATCATTGTATGACCATATTTTCTTGACTTTCAATTTCCCAGAATTTAGAGATAAGGTTTTGTTTTCAAAATAAACACAAATTTAACTCACCTTTACCGTCAATGAAGTCGGGAAAATGGTATTGTAATAACTAAGACGGGCCTCTAGAGGTGGCACTGTGACTTTTTTTTTACAGAACATGGATGACTTCCTGTCACAGTCGATCTCTATCTGAGAGATAAATAGCGATTACTGGAAAAAAAAAACAAGTATTCAGCAACTACACCAATTATTCATCACATCAATTGTTTTCACACTGGTTTTGCCATTTTGTTTCGCAGAAGAAGGACGAGGTATTTTCTTCCTGGAGTTTTCAGTTCGCTAAAAGCTACAAGTCCCAACATTCCTCACCTCAAAAACATTTGTGGGGTTGGTTAGGTGACCGTGCTGATGTCTGTCCAAAATTAAGCAAATGTAAATAAAGTCTTTGACAAACATTTGAGTTACAATTATTTATGCTAGTGCATGCCTGTAGAAAGCAAGTATTCTTGTCTGAAAACAGATAGCCTAATTAGGCTTTACAGGCCCAAATGTAGGCTGTGTTTGAAAGTGGAATACAATGAAGTCTAGCCTATATGTAGGCACTCACATGTTAGACCTTGACAAATATAAAAGGGACTGAATGGCACAAAGATTTATTTGATTGTGTGAATGTTAATTACAGAATTATTGAAAATGAATGGGACATCCAATATTAGCGACCGTTTAAGAACCTGTGTTTATTTTTTGTCAGATCACTTGTTTGTGTGATCTTTTATGACTTATATTCATAGGTGTATCTTCACTTTGGGGAACGTGAGTTGTTCGGTCATCATTATAATTGTTTTAGTTTGTATGTGTAGTTTACAGTCTATCGTCAATAAACTCATGCAGTACTATAACAGGACATGTTTATAAATATCTGAGACCAATTCTAGTGCATCCTTTTATATTTTAGGAATTGTTATGTATAAGAATATGGGTGTCTGGGATGCCGTGACCACCCACAGGGTGACGTCAGGCGGGCACAGCCCACTCTGTATATAGGTGAGGGTTCGACCTAATAAAGTTCAGTTGTATGTTCCTCAAGAAGCTCTCTGTGCTGTGTCATTTACAATATAACATTTGGCGACGAGGTAAATCAGTGTTATTTTGAATAATGGATTATGCATTCGAGGACTCTTTCACTCTCTCCAGGAGAAGAGGCAAATTCATGTGCCTTAGCCAGCGGACGGGCAAGTCCCTTACGTTGTTTCTGGCGAGGCTTCGTAGCCTAGCTAAAAAGTGCAGGTTTCGGGCTTTGGAGGACAACATGGTGAGGGACAAATGGGCCCATGGCACCAGCGACGTCTGGCTGATGTACACGCTGAGGACAGCTAAGGTGCCGCCGTCATTGGAGGAAGTGCTGGCCTTGGTGGAGCAGAGGGAGTCCGTGATCCAGCGCGCGCTAGCAGCTAAGGCTAGCGTGGGGCCGACCGCGTGCGATTTCCCGCTGAGAGCGGAGGTTTGCATGCTAACTAGGCAGCAAGACCCGGTAACGGCACAGCAGAGCACCAAGACCGTGAGTGCTGGGGACAGCAGCCAGAAGCCGGGGTCGGAGGACGACACCGGCGAGGGTGACGTCGTGAGCCCCAGAGGTGAGCAGCAACAGCCGCTTGTGGAAGCTATGCAGCAGGCGAGCGGGGCCAGGCAGGCTGACGGCCCCGAGGAGGAGCAGCAGCCACAGGACACAGTGACAGCACAGCAGAACACCAACACCGAGAGCACTGAATGCAGCGGTGAGGAGCCCAGGTTGGTGAGCGGGCCGACGAGGGTGATGGTGCATGTCCCAGAGATGAACAGCAGCCGAATACGGAGACTACACACCAAGACACCTGGAACGAGGGAGTCAAGAGCTGCATCCGGGTGCCTGGACCAGAGAATGATGCCAGTGAGGACAATGCTATGATCCCCGAAGGTGAACGACAAGAGCCGGACACGGTGGCAGCGTGGCGGAGTGCTCTGGATGAGGGTGCTGGGTGCTACAACGAAGCGATCGAGGCAGCGAGCAAGGCCGACGAGTGGGTTTTGGCGGTCCCCAGAGCACGACCACAGCGGGCCGAAGTGTTCCAAGAGAGAAGAGAGCAGAGTAGGACAAATTGGTGCGGTTCTGCAGAGCGCCAAACGCCATCGTTGGGGTAGGAGTTTGGACCGGGTCAGCGGGACAGCACGACGCAGGAAGGAGGTCCAGAGACAGTGTGGCAGGCACAGAAGACCAGGTCGGATTCCCCTGTGGGTCGGCGGCGGGGTCCGACCCAGAGAAGAAAAACAGGTTTTGGCGGTTGGAGACATTTTGGACAGGAAGGAACATTTTGACCCTGGAGGTGGACAGAGGCCAGGGGCGCATATGCTGTGGGGGCGTCTGGGGCTTCGGAGGCAGTTTCGTGGATGGTGGCTGCCCAGAGACATTGGGTTTCCTGGAAAAAAAAAAAAAGTTTAAATACCTGTATACGTATATATATATATATATATATACGTATATATATATATATATATATATATAAAGTTGATCTGGGCATTCTATAATCATAGTCCTTCTATCATCATTGATGATAGAAGATCTGAGTCCTGCTCACATCTCCAGAATTGCTCACACCTGCGCCGGCGTCTGTAAACGTCTCGTCGCGTCAAAGCGTTATCTTGTCCGCTTTTGTTTGTTTTTATTGATTTCATTTTTAATTTTTTATCTCTTTTTGCTGATATTAGTTTTTGCTTGGTGTTAGCTTAGTGTTGGCCTAGCAGAAAGCCCGATCATACACACGGGTGGATCGGACCCCCGGCTGGGCTGTTTACCGGGCTAGGCTAACTTGTTTTTAGCTGTTTTTAGCTAACCTGTTTTTAGCTGTTTTTGGCTGGCTGGCTATCCACCTCTTGCCTGGAACGTCATGGCTCCATCCCCGACATATGTCAGCATTGTGTCCCTCCTTAGGAAGGTTTCTGAGTTGGAAGTGAGACTCTCCAACCTCTGTAAGATTCAGGAGGCTGAAGACCACCTTGACACCATAATTCTCGGGCGAACAACGGCCCTGGCAACCAACTTGCAACTGGCAGAGACAGCTACTTACCTGGGTGAGTTCAACGCATCGCCATCCACTTCCACCCCTGCTCCAGTCTCTTCAGATGACAACAACCACAGCAATAATCACTGGCTTCAACTCGGAGCTAAACCCAAAGCCCCAGGTGTTTTTTCTTATCCTCAATGCACGCCCTGGACCGTGGTTGGGCCAACTAGTAATCATCGACAATCGACCAGACAGGGCCGCACCTCTTCTCTTCCCTTGCTTTTGGAAAACAGATTCGACATCCTTTCTCTGGAAGATTTTCCCCACCTGGACACAAATCATCCGCCCATGACCGCCCCTCCTCCTCCTTCTCCTCCTCCTTCAGCGGCGGCTCAAACCCGCAAACCCTGGATTAAGACTACTTTAGGTGTGGCAAATTACACACCAGCTCCAAAAAGAAGAGAGCGCATCACCCCGCCATCACAACAACAACATCGACAAAATTATCCACCACTTCAGAAACCACCGACAAAGCCCCCCCAGACGACGCTGGTAATTGGTGACTCGATTATGAGGAACGTCAGAAGCAGGTACTGTGTCACTAAATTTTTTTCCTGGGGCTAAAGTGTCTGATATTGAGGCTGTTTCCCCTGACCTATTAAATGAATTCCCCCACGCTAAAACTGTCATAGTACATGTTGGATGCAACAACATCCCAGATGAAGCGTCAGAGATCTTAAAGAGTGACTTCAGGAGCTTTCTGTCCACTCTTATGAACTGTGGCAGACGTGTGTTTATCTCTGGACCTTTGGCACCTTTCAGACAAGGTTGCAATTATTTTAGCAGAACTCTCAGTCTTAATACTTGGTTGTGTTCTACATGTCCTACTTTTAACACTGGTTTTGTTGACAATTTCAACCTGTTTTGGAACCGCCCATCACTTATGAGGCCAGATGGCATCCATCCAAATAGACTTGGTGCATGTGTTTTAAGGGACAATCTGTTCTATTCTATTCAGCGTTTTTTAATACATTGACTGCAATTTGGTGCGTTAATTCACTCCGAAGTTCCTGGGTCTGCCAACAAGCCCTTTTTTGTTCCCACTTCTCATATTAATCCTATTAATCCATATAATCCTCACTGTTTAGATCAGTCTTCAATTTGTAACCCCACAGAGATTGTGTCTGTCTCCTGTTACCCAAAATATTATAACCCAAGACAAATACAACACAACTTGATAAATACACGTCTTTCTGCAGCTCCTCCTCATCCACCACCCCTCAACTTTGCCCCTGTCTTCTCCCTTAGAGAACCTTTGTCTACTCCCCCTAAAGTTAATAAAAATACAATGCATAAACATCCCAAAGTGATTAAACAAAATGTTGATAAAACCCAAATCAAACCTCAAGTCTCTAAATTTAATAATTTGGTCTCTGTTCCTCCTCATAATTTAAAAATTAAATGTGGTTTGTTAAATATTAGGTCTCTAACCCCCAAGTCTGTACTAGTTCATGATCTATTAATTGATCATCAGATCGATTTAATATCCCTTACAGAGACTTGGCTTGGGCAAGATGATTATGTTGGTTTGAATGAATCAACTCCCTCTGGTTATCTAAACTATCAAAATCCCAGAAGTTTTGGTCATGGAGGTGGAGTAGTGGCAATTTTCCATTCTAAATTACTAGTTAATGTAAAGCAAAAATCATGTTTTAATTCCTTTGAGGGCCTGGTCCTCAGTGTGGGGCATGTTGGCAATCTTGGCTTGAACCCAGTTTTCTTCACCATAGTTTACCATCCTCCCTCGGCCTACTCTGAGTTTTTATCCAAATTTGCTGATTTTTTTAGCTGATTTAGTGCTGAAATCAGATAGAATAATTATAGTAGGGGATTTTAATATACATGTTGATGTAGATAGTGACTGTCTCAATAAGGCATTCAATTCAATTTTAGACTCAGTAGGGTTTTCCCAGGAAGCAGAAAATTCTACTCATTATCTCCACCACACATTGGACCTTGTTCTGACTTATGGTATAGAAATAGAAAATCTGGTAGTGTCTCCTCATAATCCTGTACTGTCAGACCATTGTCTGTTAACCTTTTATTTCACTATTTCTGATTATTTGACTCCTAAAGAAAAAATATTACTACAGCAGATGTCTTTCAGATGATGTTGTTACCATAGTTTTGCAGATTGTCTCCTCTATACCATGGGTCAACACAATGGAAATAAAAGATGGAGAGCCTGCTTCTTCCGTAATTGATAGCATGGTAGATAGTGTTACAGCTTCTCTGCATCAGACTCTAGATTTGGTGGCCCCTTTAAAAAAGAAAAAGTCTAACCAGAGATTTCTAACCCCTTGGTTTAACACAGAAACTTGTAGCTTAAAACAGAAGACTCGTCAATTGGAAAGAAAATGGTGTTCTACTAATTTAGATGAATTCTATTTAGTGTGGAGAAATCATCTCTTAATTTACAAAAAATCTCTTAGAAAAGCTAGAACAAGTTATTACTCTGCATTAATAGAAGAGAATAAGAATAATCCCAGGTTTCTTTTCAACACTATAGCCAGGCTGACAAACAGTCAGGACTTGGTCAATCCTCGCATCCCCCCAGAGCTTTCTAGTCAGGACTTTTTGAACTTTTTCAATTATAAAATTTTATCTATTAGAGAAACTGTAAAATCAGTCAGATTCTCCCCACCGTAAACTTAAGTACATTAACTGCTACAACTCCTTCAGTTGATATCTGTTTAGAACTCAGAACTCAGAACTCAGAAAAAGATTTATTGCCAAGTACATTAACAGATATGACAACTGATAACATACGAGGGATTTGACTTGACACAGAAAACGACCTGCATTTCTGGTGACACGGCAGCATCTGTGAACGCGCCTGTCATCAGATGGGTACAGGATGCATAGGGAAGAAAGGATAATACAATAGGAAGGAGCAAAAAAACCATTGATTGTCAGAATACTGGTCATATATGATCAATATTATGATTACAAGAAAAAAAAGCCCTCAATGCACAGTTAGCAGACAAAAAGTTCACAAGGACACAGAGAGAGCAGTGAGTGAGTAATCTTTTTCATCAGTTTTTTGAGTCAGTGTGGATGTAGTGTTGAGTGTAGGTGTTTGTATCAGTTAAGAACAACAAGGTCTCTTTGGCAGGAGATGTTTTGTCTAGCTGCTGGCATTGTCCTTGGGCCATGCAGCTGGCTGTCCGTGAAGGCCGTGAAACTCAATGTTTTGAAAACAAAAAACTGCAGATAATCTGGAGGATTTGTGTGAGGGGAGTCAGATTAGTCGAATAGTACTGATCCCAGAGAGAAAAAAAACTTTATATTCTCTTACAGATTCAGTACTTAATCCTTCATTGCTGGACGTTGAATCCTTCATGGACGGCTCTCAGCGTAATCATGATGTAATCCACCTTCCTAGACAGTTCTCCATTTGCCGCTGTCAGAGTCCTCTCCATTTTTTCAATTTGATGGTTAAACCTCGCTTGGCCAGCATTTTGATAGGTTGTGTCCATCTTCATCAATTTACGGTACACCAGGACAATCCCAGATCCAATCAGAACGATCCCAATCACCATTACTACGAAGACGTACAAATCTTCTACATCTTCGATGGAAAGATCAGACAGGCACAAGAGTTTCCAATTACTTGTGTCCCTCAAATAGCCCGCAGCAGCCGTTCCTGCGGGGCAAACAACCTCCCCCGGGGCACTTTTCCTCGTTGAAAAAATAGTGTCAATTGCGTTCAAAGCCACTCTATATTAGATGAGTTTATTCCAATTGACCTTTTAGAGTTAGATAAAATTATCTCCTCATCCAAGCCTTCATCCTGTTTTTTAGACCCTATCCCTACCAGGTTTTTTAAAATAGTCTTCCCAATTATTGGTAGCCATATTCTCCATATAATTAATTCTTCTTTAACTTTGGGTTATGTACCGCAGGCTTTTAAAATTGCTGTAATTAAACCCTTACTCAAAAAGCCAACGCTGGATCCAGGAGTTTTGGCTAACTATCGACCAATCTCTAATCTGCCTTTCATTTCAAAAATCTTAGAAAGAGTTGTTGCTGTGCAATTGTTTGACCATTTGCAGGGAAATGGTTTATTTGAAGAGTTTCAATCTGGGTTCACAGTTCATCACAGCACTGAAACTGCCTTAGTGAAGGTCACTAATGACCTCCTTATCGCATCTGATAATGGACTCGTTTCTGTACTTGTCCTTTTAGATCTTAGTGCAGCCTTTGATACTATCGATCATGGCATTCTACTTGATAGATTAGAACACTATGTTGGACTAAATAGAACTGTGCTGCAGTGGTTTAGATCTTATTTGTCTGATAGACTTCAGTTTGTTCACATCAATGGTGAGTTTTCTTCCAACTCAGAATCAGAATCAGAATCAGAATCAGATTTATTGCCATTGTTCATGTAGTACACAAACTAGGAATTTGTCTCGGTGCCATGCTGCAACATTAAAAACATGATGAGATAAAGAGATAAACTAAAAAACTAAAAGACTGAAAACATGCAATAAGTGTAGAATAATAAGTAATAATAATAATAATAATAATAATGAGTAATACTAGTCAAGGCAGTTTTAAATAAATTAGCAAGTAGCAGATAATATGGGGTACCACAGTGCAGTCGATAATGCAACAGAAAAACAGTGATGAGTGACATGAGTCTTGTTGAGCTGCTGTATATGGCGCACCAGAGTCAATAAGTCACTTAATGTTCAGCAGTCTGATGGCAGAGGGGAAAAAGCTGTACTCTAAGCTCAGTCATGGAGTTCCACAGGGATCTGTGTTAGGCCCTACTCTTTTTAGTTTATATATGCTTCCGCTAGACAATATCATTAGAAAGCACTGTATACATTTTCATTGTTACGCAGATGACACACAATTATACCTGTCAATGAAGCCCGATGATTGTAATCAATTAGCCGAGTTAGATGCCTGTCTTAAAGAAATCAAAGCTTGGATGACTTGTGATTTTCTGCTATTAAACCCAGATAAGAGTGAAATCATTCTTGTTGGTCCAAAAAACCTTAGAAATACCTTTCCAAATCAAACTCTTAATTTGGATGCCGCTACTCTCACTCTGAATAGTTCTGTGAGGAACCTTGGAGTAATTTTTGATCAAGATCTGTTCTTTAATTCACATATTAAATTTGTTTCTAAGACTGCCTTCTATCATCTGCGCAATATTGCCAAGGTTAGGAGTATCTTGTCTCTGAATGATGCTGAGAAACTGATCCACGCTTTTGTTAGTTCTAGATTAGATTACTGTAATTCATTATTATCAGGTTGTCCTAAAATATCTTTAAAAAGTCTTCAGTTGATCAAAAATGCTGCTGCAAGAGTTTTAACGAGTTCCAGAAAGAGAGAGCATGTCTCTCTGGTTCTGGCCTCCCTTCATTGGTTTCCCATAGAGTTTAGAATTAAGTTTAAAATCCTTCTTCTCACTTACAAAGCTCTTAATAATCAGGCCACCTTATATATAAAAGATCTGATATTACCCTATCATCCTAACAGAGCACTATGCTCCCAAAATGCTGGATTACTTGTAATACCCAGAATCTCCAAAAGTACAATGGGAGGCAGATGTAGCCCTTGCCTTGTGTTAATTAGATAAGGGAAATTATTAAGTGTAGACCAGTTGCTAGGTTCGTAAGGGTTATAATAGGGAATTAAAATGAGTGTGGAATGAAATAGCTGGAGGCAAGAAATGAGCAATACTGGTTGTTATTTGTAGAGGTAAAGAGAACAATATATACAAACAATTTACAACTATACAAATATAACAACGGCCGGCATGAAATAAAACTCCAAAAATGTCCTACTGAGCTCAGTGTTTGTTTGTCCTTTTGGTTTAGTCGTTTGACCAGTCAAGATATCTTGTATCTCCAGACTCAGGTTTCTTTTTCTCTTTTAAAACGGCGGCGTGAGTTGTTACCACTTTGAATTCTGGGCACTGGAGAGAGGAAGGATGTTCTTCAATCGAGATCTTGGTCAGATCTCGGTTCAGTCTCGGTTCAGGTCTCGGGTCAGGCTCGCCATCTCCATTCGGAGACAATCCAGGATCCAGAAGGTTCTTAATCGGCAACCAAAAAAAACCTAGCCTGTACAACAATAATGGTATTATTGTTTACAGCTAGAGTAATTCGTTTCCCAATCTCTTCTTATATAACACTATAGCTTAGTGTTTAAATTCTTCTCTCATATTACTATTATTACAATCCAGTAATATGGTAAGATCTTACAATTCACATTTCACACCTTACATGCATGTTTTCTTTTCTCAAAATCTCTCTGGTAGTACATGAAATACTTTTTTTCTCATGTAACCAATTAAATGAATTTCTCTTTTTATCTCTACATCATTTAACCATGAAATTATGATTCATCTTTTTAACCTTGTCTTTGTAAATCATAAAATGAAATACAATTAATCTATCACATAACCAGGGAATATACTGTCCCATTACTTCCAATATTCTCTTTTAAAATCAGTAAAACCCTGTCTGAGCTACTGGGTTTAGCATAACCTATGAATTTACATAGGAGACCAACACAATGTGCTTTTAGCATCAAACTACACATTACATTCGACAGAAATAGTGCATAAGAACTAAAAGTACTTCAGCATACTGTTGGGAACTGAAATCACATTTAGGAAAACCATACAGACACAAAAATAGCCTTTTCCATTGCTTTTAAACAGAAAAAATCCACTCGCGATTAGCATTAGCATAATGCTAACATTAGCATGTATTGTTTGGTTCCCACTTACCAAGATGAGGTATCAGTGTGAATACAGCAAAGGACACAGCCATAATGCCCCTCACGCTCGTGCTCCCGTCAACTTAGGATATTAAAGGTTGCAAATTAGCGTTTGGAGAGTGTTTAGGTCAATTTATAGCATCTTTCTGAATGAAACTCACCAAGAAGAGGTATCAGTGTGGACCACATCGCTCACAGCCTCTCTCTCGTCTGCTCTCATATCGTGAAAGACCGAATTCGAACCAGGGATCCCATGGCCAACGGTGAGTTGCTGTGCTGCCGCAGTGCTAACCACTGCACCACCGCACCATTCACACAACAAAGCCTAAAATAGGGCAGACGGGTGGACTGCCGTCCAGTCCACACGGCAAGGTGGATTATTCTGCCACCTGCTAAACTAAAGAAAAGTCAATTAAACAACTAGAATCATTGCCGTGTTCCTAAATTAACAAAACCCACACAAAACAATGACATTTTACCACATGCATAAACATCAGAGATATACAGTGATCCCTTGCTACTTCGCGCTTCACCTTTCGCGCCCTCAGTGCATCGCGGATTTTTCAGAAATAGTCATCAAAAATTCAAAATTGAGAAAAAATGGGCGGGCGCTAGCAGAAGGCAGGGAGACTACATTAGAACATCAGGTATCAACACGGAGAGCCGCTCAACTCAAAATCCACCTCTCTGACCACCGCTCCACTCCTCTCCGCCCACCTCTTCACTGCTCGGGAATCTCGCAAGCTGATTGGCCGAGACGTTTTACCCAGCTTCTCTCCCTGCAGAGCGCCCATACCCACCGAAGGAAGACCGCATTCATTGTTCTTTATCGCTAGTCTCGCAGCGTGGAACTTTTCGCTGTTCTCTTGTCCCTTTTTGTGTGAAATAGTCTTCCCGTCGAGCCACTACGCCGCCTCCTGCAGCTGCCCTCGACAATCCTGCGCCTCTAGCACCTGACGATGAGGCGTCACCTGAGGAGCAGTAAAGCTCTCATTAACCTGTGCAGTACGTAAATCATCTTCATCTTGAGTTACGTATCTTGTTATAAAAATAAAAGAGTTCTAAAAACATATTTATGTACACTTTATTTACATCTACGTACAGTATGTATGTACACTTACACACACACACACACACACACGTATCATATGAGAGAGAGTGAGAGAATGAACGTATGTGTTATTTATGGGTGACGTCATTAGGGGTGGCGCTACTTCGCGGTTTTTCACTTTTCGCGGTCGGTTCTGGAACCCATTAACCGCGATAAGTGAGGGATCACTGTATACCAAAATTTACAGCACTGTTCCTTGAGCAGGAAGAGCAGGACCGGCATGGGGGGAGGGCCAGGGCAGCCCCTCAGCAGACACGCCCCTGGAAGCATCAGGACCCCGGGACAGTGGCTGGTCTTCCGGACGAAAGTATCTCTCCGCTTCACCACTGACTCCCATTCTCGTCCAGCCCCCTCACCAGAAACCTCTTCCCAGACATGCCAAAGCTGACTGGCATGCCTTGCCGAGCCATCAGACAGCTGGAAGTATGCTGTGCCAAGTTTAGCTACTATATGCACACACACACTCCTTATGTTTCATTGGTTGTCGTTTGGCCCATCTTTTCTGTGGACGTTCCTCTCCTCGAACCCGGACCAAGTCCATAACCCTAAGAGGGGCTCGGCTCGGCCTGACGTAGTGCTGCTTAGCATGTGGTTTTCCCGTGCTAGTCGGTCTGGCCCCATCCTCTTCTAAAGCCACCGTAGCGGTCGCCATCGTAGCTGTAGATCTTCCATCCCTCTGCGTCCAAGCTCCTGAGGAATCTGGGGCTAGCACATCGCCATCACTCGCCAGCGCAGGCGCCTCGCCGTCACACTCAGTAACCCTCTCAACCATTTCCCGAGCACCGGCACTGAGACCCTCCTGCTCCGAACCTGAGTGAGCCTGGTCCTGCTTGACTGCAGTGGTGTCCGTTAGTCCTTCGTCCCACACAATGTCATCATCGACTACCAGAACCAGAGGGTTCCACTGGCCACAACCTGACCATGCTTCTCCAGCGTCGTCTTTGATGGCAAAACCCAGTCCATAAAACAAGTCACAGCCCATGATGTTGTCACCTTGGGCCGTACCAATTCATCCTCCAGCGGCCCAAAACAACACTCACTAGCTAACTGCCTCAAGTCGGCGACAAACTGATGAATAGGCTCACCCACTCATTGATGTCACTGCCGGCAGCAAATCCTCCGGACAGTCATGCTATCCAGGGCATGGAAGTGGCTTGCTAGCAGCTCAACAATGTCCTCAAACGAGTCCAAAGCCCCGAGTGAGCCCAGGACACGCTGGCCCTCAATTCCAAGGTTGTGAACAAGCAGCGCATGTGCTTGTAACTTGTCCAGCTTACCCAGGTCGAGCGCGGTGATGTAGGTCTGGAAAGCTTCAAACTATCTCAGCCACTGAACGGGCAGCTCCCCCGGGAGCTCACGGAAGGGCGAAGTGGTGTCATACACACCTCCATTAGTTAATCCTCGATTGCCAAATGTTATGTATGGTAAAATATCTCTGAAAGGATGAGGCCAGGTGACTGGACAAACTCAGCTTTATTAAATAGTGAAATCACAATGGACACAGTAGACATCAGGCAGAGGGCACCAGTCAAAGAGACCGTGTAATGGGTGTCCTCTGCTATTTATAGGGCAGTGCAGTGGCAGAACAGGAGGTGGCCGCCACTACACCGCACTTCACAATAAATGTGTTAAACCCCAACACCACAACCCATTCAAAATCAACTGGAACTAAAGGCTTGTATCATTGTATCACTATGTTTTATCGACTTTTAATTTCCCACAATTTCCAGATAAGGCTTTGTTTTAGTAGTAGTAGTAGATTAGTTTATTTGACAGGGACAGTGCAATAAACATAGACAATTAATCAAAGACAATCAATCTGATGTGTTGTACATAGAGTGTATAGCTATTAGCTAATTTGCAACTCTTGTCCCTGGATGGGCTTTAGAAAAAAGAATCAAGATAAAAATATACACAATAACCACATACATCAATGCAGAAAAATTATAAATACACAATTATAAATATTATAAATATTATAAATACACAAATATAACAGCCTGACTCACCTTTAACATAAATATTATAAATACACAAATATAACAGCCTGACTCACATTTAACACATATAACATAACTCACATTTGCCTATTTCAGGCCTTCCTCCCTCCGTCACTCACTATAAACAAACACATTTATTCCTTCCCTTCATTCACTCTCACTTTGCAGACAAATAATTCATACATGAGTACATTCTTGTTTATTTTTCAGCCAGTTTTTAACATTTTTAGTGAATGTTTTAAAGTCCGTTATTATTTTAATTTCATTTGGCATTGTGTTCCAGATGTGACTGCCCTTTATAGAGAAAGCTGTTTGTCCAAATGTGGTTCTGCGGTGGAATATTTTACAGTTATTGTTAACAGAACTCCTGGTGGCTCTGCTGCTGTCCTGTCTTTGGACGAAACCAGCAAGTGGCTCGGGTGCTGATTTATGGAAACATTTGAACGTTAATTTCAGAAGACAGAGGTCAATGAAGCTCTCAAAACTCAATAGGTTGTATTTTTTTAAAACATTACAGTGATGCCACCTGATGGGCTTTTTGTCCAAGATTTTTAGGGTTTGATTATATAATGAACCTATATGTCTTATTGTGGAAGGGGCTGCTTGAGCCCAAATAAAATGTTTTATGTTTAAAATAAACATAAATTTAACTCACCTTTACCATCAATGCAGCTGCTACAAAAGGTATTGAAATAACTATGCCCACCCACTAGAAGTGACAGTGTGACTTTTTAAGAGCCCCCATTCTACCATGCCACAGGCACTGAGGCACCAGTACCTAGGTGCTTTCATTATCCCATTATCTCCAGGTAATCCAACTGTGGTTGTCCTGAGATAATGACATAATTTTCTTGAAATCTCCTTAGAAAACTGGAAAATTATCTTGTCTCACAAAAATGGTGGTTTTTAACTCGAGATTTCAAGAAAATTCCATCCATCAATTTTATACCACTTTTCTGGAGGTCCGGGTCTTGGAGGCAGCAGTTCAAGCAGAGAAGTCCAGACATCGCTCTCTCCAGCCACCTGCTCCAGCTCTTCAGAGAGGATACCAAGACATTCCCAGGCCAGCTGGGAGACATAGTCTCTCCACCATGCCCTGGGTCTGCTCTGGGGTCTCCTCCCAATGGGACATGCCCGAAACACCTCAAGTGGGAGGCATCCAGGAGGCATCCTGATCAGATGCCCAAACCTCCTCAACTGACTCCTTTCGATATGGAGGAGCAGCGGTTCTACTCTGATCCTCTTCCAGATGACTGAGCTCCTCACCCTATCTCTGAGGGTGAGTCCTGCAATCCTACGGAAAAGCTCATTTCAGCCACTTGTATCTGCAATCTCATTCTTTCAGTCATTACCCAAAGCCTGTGACCATAGGTGAGGGTAGGAACGTAGTGTAACCGGGTCATATTTATGGATCTTTGTTGATTTGATTTGCGTTTAAATATTTTGATTTGAACTTGACTCAACAGGAAGTGACTTCAGGGTGTGGGCAGGATATGCCAGGTAGAGGATTTTGAATATCTGGGGTTTTTTTGGTTGGGAAAACGGTTCAGGAGACCGGATTTGAAAAGCAAGCAAGACGAGGAATAATCTTCATAAAGAAACGTTGTAAGTTCACCAATGCAGTTAAAATATATTGTTACTCTTAACGAACACGGTGAATTATGCCGAGGAGGATGTAATAAAGTCGGCCTAGTAACAGATAAGACGTAGATTGACCTACAGATTTGCTGCCTGACTAGCATGGTATACCGTGGCTGAACATAGTGCCTATCCAAGAGGATATAGTTTAAAATATCAGGCTATGTACGATGTAAGCATGAGTGTAAATGTTAAAGTGTGTTGTTTGCTACTCTGGTCACAATGTTATGATGTGTTTTTTTGTTTTACACGGTGACGAGTACTGAAACATTTTATACTGTCAATCAAACCAGGGAGACTCGGGTGTCCTGTGAAGATCAATCAGTGATCACGCGCTGGTGTGGCGTCGTGTGTATGTTGTAAGTGAAAAGCTTTTCTTGTTAAGTTTTGAGCATATTTGGAGTGTGAACTTAAGGTTTGTGGTGTACTAAAGCTATTATGTGCCTTTCTCATTTCCAGTATCACCACTACCGTTTGTACGGACTTATTTGGGGTCATTAGTTTACTGAGCATTTTATCAGATTGTATTTTTCTTTGTTAGTAATCCACCATTTTGTTTAAGATCCGCCTCCTGTGTGTTTGAGGCAGTACAAACTGTAACACAAACGTGAGAGTTATATACAAAGAGACAATTTGTACATTTCATTTTATTTTATTTACATTTAAAAAAATTATTGTAAATCTTTTCATTCTGAAGCGTGCTGCTCTTTATTTTCTATATATCAGATAAAACCCATAAAATACATTTGTTGTTCAGTGTGTATTATTTCCCGGCAACAAATTTTGGTACCAGGAGTGGGGTCAATTACCTGATAGTTTAGAGTGGGTTGGTGTACAGTAAACGGTAGTGGTGATACGAAGCAGACGAGAGCGGCTGGACGGTTGGAGCCTGACGGGGTGCAGACGGAGAGACCGGCCGGAGTGATCGTGGACCTTGGATCAGCGGAGAGGACTCGGGGCCAAGAGACTGCAATTCCCGGGGTTCCATCAGACTGGACAGTTCAACACAATATCCTTGACTACTTGTAAGAGAGACTTTTGAACATGGAAGAGGGCGCAGTGGGGGGCGTTGAAAACAGAGGCGTTGAGGACTCCTCTGCGAGCAGAAATGCTGAGGTATCACCTGAAAACAGAGACCTTTTAGAACAGGTTTCTGAACTGAAACGTAAACAAACTGAAGCCTTGACAGCCATCGCGGCTTTGAGTGAGGAACCACAGAGATCCTATGTTTATGTACCTAGAGAACGGCAAATCCCCCCTTTCAGTGGTGATTATGATAAGGATGGTTGTTCTGTTGAGGATTTTATTGAGGAGGTTGAGCGTGTAGTGCATTCTAGATACCAATCAAACAGTGACCGGTATGACTTCATAATGTCACTTCTAAAGGGTGCAGCTCTAGAGGAGATGCGATTTCGTAGTGGGGGGAAATCACTACCCGTTGCTGACCTGTTCAAGTACCTCAGAGAAGCCTTTAGAGATAAAAGATGCGCCGCTCAGCTCTTACATGACCTATACAGTCGAAAACAAAAAGATGGTGAAGATATCCTTGGCTACTCACATGCCTTGTGTCAGATTTTGAGAATGATCTCAAAGCACGACGCAAATGCCTTAGCTAATGAGCAGAAAGTTCTTAGGGATCAGTTCATTGAAGGCCTTAGTGATCCACTCCTTAAGCGAGAACTGAGGAAGTTTGCAAGACAGAAACCAGACTCCACTATGATACAGATCCGAGAAGAAGCCTATTTGTGGTCAGTGGAGGATGCTAGCCATTCCAGATCTTCTAAAAGCCGAAGTAAAGGAGACAGTGGAGATAGAGAGACCCAGTGCAGTGCCATAACGGCTCAGGAACAACAAGTGGGAACTGTGGGTGATCTTTTCAAAGTAGTAGCAGAGCAAGGGAAGCAGATCAGTGAGCTGGCTGCTGCGGTTAAGACCCTAACTATGCAGAGAACAAATTCAAGTGAACAGACCAATACCCGCCGTCGAGCTCAGTTGAAATTTACAGATGATGGAAAACCCATCTGTCTTAAATGTCAAGGGGAGGGGCATATAGCCAAGAATTGCACCCAGAAGCAAAAGGCACAGCAAAGCGGTCAGAATCAGGGAAACTAGAGGCCCCGGTCGCCGTGAGTCAAGCGATTAGGGGGAACACTTCAGACTCAGTTAAAGCACAGATTACTCAGGATCAGTTACTGGCCCGTGCAGTAGGAACATGTCCCACGGTAGAGATTAACATACGTGGTGTGGTAACCCGTTGCTTACTAGATACGGGCAGCCAGGTCAGCACCATAACTGAACAGTTTTTCCGTCAGCATTTGTGTGGGGAGGATGATGACATGGTGACTACAGCGGGGTGGTTAAGGTTGACTGCTGCTAATGGATTAGAAATCCCATATTTAGGATATCTTGAGTTAGAGATTGAGACCATGGGACTGAAAATACCTGATTGCGGTTTCCTCGTTGTGAAAGACCCACCGAATTCAGAAACTGCAGGGATTGTCGGCATGAATATCATTAGCCGCTGCCGTCAACTGGTGCATGCTGAGTTTGATACTGTCCTTGGGGGGAAACTCGATTCAGACTGGAGAAGTGCCTTTCAGCAGGTTCAGAAATGTACAGTCACTAGGCGGAGTGTGGCTAGGCTGGTAGGTAGGGATGGAGCCCACATCCCCTCAGCATCAGTAGTTACAGTCATGGCAAAAGGGTTTCCCAAGGTACAAGAGGGTAACGGCTTGAGATTACTAGAGCTGGGGAACATGACTTTGCCAAGTGGTCTGGTTGTCCTACCCACATTGGTTGAAGCTAGCAGTAATACTGTCCCAGTGCAAGTAGTGAATCTTTCATCAGAGGATGTGTGGCTAAACGCGAGGACCCGGCTTGGGGTATTTTCCCTTGTGGAGTGCTTAAGTGACGAACCCCCAGTTAAAGTAAAGTTTAACCGTATTTCAGCAAGTATCGAACATGTCTCAGTTGATCAGCCTAGTGCCCTTGATGCCAGCACCTCGTCTGTCTTGGACAAATTAGACATTGGAGGGAGTAAAGAGCAACAGGATCAATTGAAAACTGTGCTGGCCAAGTATGTTAATGTTTTTGCTGTCGATGATGATGACTTGGGGTACACAGACAGAGTCAAACGTGACATAAACCTAGTGGATGATGTACCTGTGAGCCTACCCTATCGGCGAATTCCACCCAACCAATACACAGAGGTTAAAGAGCACATATCCAAGCTGTTGAAAAAGGGGATAATCAAGGAGAGTTGTAGCTCTTACGCATCTCCTGTGGTGGTAGTGAGAAAAACTGATGGTAGTATACGGCTATGTGTGGATTTCCGTAAGCTTAACCAGAAGACACGAAAAGATGCTTTTCCACTGCCGCGAATTGATGAGAGTTTCGATGCTTTGCAGGGAGCAAAGTTTTTCTCAACAATTGACTTAGCAAGTGGGTACCACCAGGTGGCAGTAAAAGAGCATGACCAACATAAAACAGCCTTCACAACCCCTTTTGGTCTCTTTGAGTACTTGCGCATGCCCATGGGTGTCTGTAATGGTCCAGCAACGTTTCAAAGATTGATGCAAACTGCGATGAATGATTTGATTTTCCAAATAATGCTGGTGTTTTTGGATGACATTTTGCTGTTTTCCAAGACATTCACGGAGCACCTAGAAAGAGTTGACATAGTCTTGAAACGACTACAAGATACCGGTCTTAAAGTCAAACTAGAGAAATGTCACTTTCTGCAGCAGAAGGTTAAGTTTTTAGGTCACCAGGTTTCAGCAGATGGAATTGAAACAGACCCAGGTAAAATAGAGGCAGTGAAGCAATGGCCAGTGCCTACCACACTGAAAGAGTTGCGCTCGTTCCTAGGCTTTTGCGGTTATTATAGGCGATTTGTTGAGCACTTTTCCCAGATAGCTAGCCCGCTTCACGAACTGGTGAATCTCTGTTTGAATTCAGGGCCTCCTTCCAAGGTGAATCAATGGATGTGCAGTCTATGGACGCCGCAATGCCAAAGCTCGTTTGATATTCTGAAACAGAAACTCACTAGCGCCCCAGTACTAGGGTATGCGGATTTTACTCATCCCTTTATTGTTGAGACAGATGCCAGTAATCAAGGGTTGGGAGCAATATTGTATGAAGAACAAGGGGGAAAGAAAAGAGTAATTTCATATGCAAGCCGTAGGCTCAGAAATGCAGAGAGGAATGACAGAAATTATAGCAGTATGAAATTAGAACTTCTAGCTCTGAAATGGGCAATATCAGAAAAATTCAGAGGCTACCTACTAGGTTCTAAATTCACGGTCCTTACTGATAACAATCCGTTGTGTCATCTCAACACTGCTAGATTAGGAGCACTAGAACAGCGATGGGTGGCTCAGTTAGCAGTGTTTGATTTTGATGTTCAGTATCGGCCTGGCCGGTCTAACCGGGCTGCTGATGCATTATCTAGGCACCCGTTTGCAGGGGAGCAGGAACCAATGTCGGACGACATGGATTATGATGGGTGTGTGGCTATCTGCAATGTGATACAGAAAGGGACAACACTTGGCACTGAGCTAACCAGTGCTGGTCTTGAGAGTTGCAGGATTAGGCAAATGCGGGCGAACGAAAAGGGAGATGGTTCCGGTTCTGGAGCCCAGGGTAATACTCCTACCTTACCTGGCTACTCAAAAGAGGAATTAAGGGAATTTCAGGGGCAGGATCCAGTACTGGGAGTTTTTAGAAGGTTTTGGGACGGCAAAAATAAACTTAACTTTCAGGAGAGGAAAGACCTTGAAAAACCAGTGCTCTCTTTATTGAAACATTGGCCACATATTAGGGAGAAGGAGGGACTGCTTTATCGGGTGATTGAGGATGTGAGGTATGGGGAACGTTTTCAACTACTAGTGCCAGGCTGTTTAAAGTCTCAGGTGTTAGAGAGTGTGCATGACTCGATGGGGCACCAAGGCATTGAGCGTACTCTGGAATTGCTACGACAAAGATGTTTTTGGGTAGGGATTCATGAGGATGTCAAACAGTGGATAAAGAAATGGGAACGCTGTGTGTTAACAAAAATGCCAAATCCCAAGATTCACCCCCCCATGAAATCATTTCTAGCTAGTAGGCCATTAGAGGTAGTCGCAGTTGATTTTACTCTTCTAGAACCCTCTAGCGATGGTAGAGAAAATGTTCTAGTGATCACCGATGTGTTTACAAAGTTTACGCAGGCTTTCCCAACACGTGATCAAAAAGCTGACACAACAGCCAAGGTTCTGCTGCGAGAGTGGTTTCTCAAGTATGGTGTCCCTGAGCGTTTGCACTCGGACCAGGGCCGGAATTTTGAAAGCGAGGTGATCTCAGAACTCTGCAAGTTGTATGGTGTAAAAAAAAGTCGTACAACCCCCCATCATCCTACTGGGAATGCCCAATGTGAACGTTTTAATAGGACGTTGCATGAACTCTTGCGCACCCTCCCGCCTGAGAAAAAACGCAGATGGCCAGAGTCTTTGCCAGAGTTAGTCTATGCGTACAACGTTACCCTGCATTCAACAACAGGCTACTCCCCTTACTACCTTCTGTTTGGTGTGGACCCACACCTTCCTGTTGATGCCCTTTTAGGACAGGAGTCTACTGCAGAGCCCAGTCACGACTGGCTGGCGATCCACCAAAGGCGTCTCAATGATGCTCATGCCAGGGCCAAAGAGTACTGTGAACAGAAAGCTGCTGAACGCATTTCAATGCATAACGAGAAGGGGTACTGTCCCCCTATTGAGCTAGGTCAGATTGTGTATGTCAGAAACCGGCCCCCAGGCAGAAACAAAATTCAAGATGCTTGGAAACCCATTCCCCACCGTGTGGTGCAGATTCAAGGAACTACATACACTAACTAACTAACTAACTAACCTGCACTTATATAGCGCTTTTCTAGTCACAAAGACCACTCAAAGCGCTTTCATTAATACTAACCCTCTATTCTAAGGGCCTATAAGAAACAAATATCTAGGGACAATTTAGAACAGCCAATTAACCTAACATGCATGTTTTTGGCATGTGGGAGGAAACCGGAGAAATCCCGGAGTAAACCCACGCAACACGGGGAGAACATGCAAACTCCACACAGATCACTGTTGGTCGGGGGCTGGGATCGAACCCACGATCCCACGATCCCCACAATCCCCCGGCCAAGGGTAAACTGTGCTGCCGCAGTGCTAACCACTGCGCCACCGTGCAGCCCACGTGCAACCCCTTCTACACGGTAGAACCTGTAGAAGGAGGACCGACAAAAAGAGTTAACAGAGTTGACATCAGACCATGTGTGTCCCCACCCGTCTTCAGGTCACGACCGAGTAGCCAGTGTCTTAGAAAGTCCCCAGAGTCCCCGCCGGAGGACAGTCTAAATTCAGAGGACCCTACCGATGGTTTAGTTTTGGAAGAAGTGAGGGCTCTTAGTCCCATCCGTAACCCAGCTCACACTGATGGTCAGGTCAGGATCCCTAGCAGTGAGAATAGTGCGGAAGGTAGCATCAATGGTGAGTCAGAGCAGGATGATGAATTTCCTGAACCAGAATCTGAGGTAGACTCACAAGAAACACGGTCTGATACAGAAGATGAAGCCATGCCTGAACCTGTTCCCTTTCCCCGCAAGAGTCAAAGGTCAACAGCAGGCCAGCACTCAAACCCGTACCATGAGCCAAAGTCAGTTTTGGATCCCAGTTCTTCAGCTATAATCGCTCAGATTTTTGCAAACTTAGGCACGGTCTTGTTTAGAGAAGCTGTGAGGGAAATCAAAAACTCATTTGTAGTCACCGAGGCCGTTGACTTGTAAGCAGGGGAGAATGTAACCGGGTCATATTTATGGATCTTTGTTGATTTGATTTGCGTTTAAATATTTTGATTTGAACTTGACTCAACAGGAAGTGACTTCAGGGTGTGGGCGGGATATGCCAGGTAGAGGATTTTGAATATCTGGGTTTTTTTCGGTTGGGAAAACGGTTCAGGAGACCGGATTTGAAAAGCAAGCAAGACGAGGAATAATCTTCATAAAGAAACGTTGTAAGTTCACCAATGCAGTTAAAATATATTGTTACTCTTAACAAACACGGTGAATTATGCCGAGGAGGATGTAATAAAGTCGGCCTAGTAACAGATAAGACGTAGATTGACCTACAGATTTGCTGCCTGACTAGCATGGTATACCATGGCTGAACATAGTGCCTATCCAAGAGGATATAGTTTAAAATATCAGGCTATGTACGATGTAAGCATGAGTGTAAATGTAAAAGTGTGTTGTTTGCTACTCTGGTCACAATGTTATGATGTGTTTTTTTGTTTTACACGGTGACGAGTACTGAAACATTTTATACTGTCAATCAAACCAGGGAGACTCGGGTGTCCTGTGAAGATCAGTCAGTGATCACGCGCTGGTGTGGCGTCGTGTGTATGTTGTAAGTGAAAAGCTTTTCTTGTTAAGTTTTGAGCATATTTGGAGTGTGAACTTAAGGTTTGTGGTGTACTAAAGCTATTATGTGCCTTTCTCATTTCCAGTATCACCACTACCGTTTGTACGGACTTATTTGGGGTCATTAGTTTACTGAGCATTTTATCAGATTGTATTTTTCTTTGTTAGTAATCCACCATTTTGTTTAAGATCCGCCTCCTGTGTGTTTGAGGCAGTACAAACTGTAACACAAACGTGAGAGTTATATACAAAGAGACATTTTGTACATTTCATTTTATTTTATTTACATTTAAAAAAATTATTGTAAATCTTTTCATTCTGAAGCGTGCTGCTCTTTATTTTCTATATATCAGATAAAACCCATAAAATACATTTGTTGTTCAGTGTGTATTATTTCCCGGCAACAGTAGATTGACTGGCAAATCAACAGCTTTGCTTTAGCGCTCAGCTCCCTCTTCACCACAACAGACCGGTACAGCGTCCACATCACTGCAGATCCTTCTCCAATCCGTCTGTCAATCTCTCGCTCCATTCTCCCCTCATTCGTGAATGAGACCTCGAGATACTTAAACCCCTCTACTTGGGGCAGGAGCTTGTCCTCAACCCAGAGAGGACAATCCACTTTTTTCCGGCAGAGCACCATGGACTCAGACTTGGAGGTGTTGATTCTCATCCCAGCTGCTTCACACTCAGTAGCAAACCGTTCCAGCAAGGCCTGTAGGTCATTGGTTAACGAAGCCAACAGGACAATATCATCTGCAAACAGCAAAGATGAGATCCTGTGGTCACCAAGCATGACACCCTCTGATCCTTGGCTGCGCCTAGAAATCCATCCATCCATCCATCCATCTTCTACCGCTTTTCCGGAGGTCCGGGTCGCGGAGGCAGCAGTTCAAGCAGAGAAGCCCAGACTTCCCTCTCCCCAGCCACCTGCTCCAGCTCTTCAGAGGGGATACCAAGGCGTTCCCAGACTAGCTGGGAGACATAGTCTCTCCACCGAGTCCTGGGTCTGCCCCGGGGTCTCCTCCCAGTGGGACGTGCCTGAAACACCTCAAGTGGGAGACGTCCAGGAGGCATCCTAATCAGATGCCCATACCACCTCAACTGACTCCTTTCAATGTGGAGGAGCAGCGGTTCTACTCTGAGCCTCTCCCGGATGACTGAGCTCCTCACCCTATCTCTGAGGGTGAGTCCAGCAATCTTACGGAGAAAGCTCATTTCAGCCGCTTGTATCCGCGATCTCGTTCTTTCGGTCATTACCCAAAGCTCGTGACCATAGGTGAGAGTAGGAACGTAGATTGACTGGTAAATCGACAGCTTTGCCTTAGAACTAAGCTCCCTCTTCACAACAACAGACCGGTACAACGTCCGCATCACTGCAGATGCTGCTCCAATCCGTCTGTCGATCTCTCGCTCCATTTTCCCCTCACTCGTGAACAAGACCCCAAGATACTTAAACTCCTCCACTTGGGGCAGGAGCCTGTCCCCAACCCGGAGAGGACAATCCACCTTTTTCCGGCTGAGGACCATGGACTCGGACTTGGAGGTGCTGATTCTCATCCCAGCCGCTTCACACTCAGCGGCAAACCGTCCCAGCAAGAGCTGTAGGTCATTGCTGGATGAAGCCAACAGGACAACATCATCTGCAAACAACAGAGATGAGATCCTGTGGTCACCAAGCATGACACCTTCCATTCCCTGGCTGCGCCTAGAAATCCTGTCCATAAAAATTATGAACAGGACCGGTGACAAAGGGCAGCCCTGGCGGAGTCCAACTCTCACTGGGAATGACTCCGACCGAGTGTTGGCAATACGAACTAAACTCTCACAACGGTCGTACAGAGACCGAATAGCTTGTAACAACAAGCCTGATACCCCATACTCCCGAAGCACCCCCCACAAAAATCCACGAGGGACGCGGTCAAATGCCTGGACAAATGACAGGATGACAAATGACAGATGACAAATGATGTCAAATGACAAATGACAAATGACAGGATTTCTAGGCGCGCTGACCGCGCCTAGAAATCCTGTCCATAAAAATGATGAACAGGATCGGTGACAAAGGGCAGCCCTGGCGGAGTCCATCACTCATTCAAGAAAATTCTCTCAGGGAAAACAATGGTTGTTATCTCAAGGAAATTATTTCATTATCTTGGAAGAACAACATTGTTATCTCAAGCTCTCGAGGAAATTATGTCCTTATCTTGGGGAAAATGACGGTTGTTATCTTGAGATTTCATGAAAATTATCCTGTTATCTCGGAAAAGTTATGGTTGTTATCCCGGGATATCAAGAAAATTTTCTTGTTAATTCAGGGAAAATAATGGTTGTTATCTCAAGAAAATTATTTCATTATCTCGGAAAACAACATTGTTTTTGCATGCTCTCGAGGAAATTATGTCCTTATCTTTGGGAAAATAATGGTTGTTATCTTGAGATCTCAAGAGAATTATCTTATCTCAGAAAATTTATAGACGTTATTTCAGGAGCTCAAGTGGTGGCTCAGTTGGTAGAGCATCCGCCCCACACCCGGGAGGCAGGGGTTCAAATCCCGGCCGGGTCATGCTGAAGACCATATAAAAGTGGAACTTCCTGCCGTCCAGCTTGGTGCTCAGCAAAAATGGAATGGAGGAGGGAAATTTGTGGCGGCGCCTTGCATGGCAGCGGCCCTCTGATTCTACACTTGGGGTGTCTGTGATTAACACAGTAGATAGGTAAAACACAATCTTGTTCTACTGTACATGATTGGTCGTACAGTTGAATGACAATAAAGGGTGATTTAATTAATTGATTTAATTTAATTAATTTAAATTATCTTGCTATCTCAGGAAAACAACCACTGTTATCTCAAGATCTTGAGGAAATTATCTGGTTGTTATCTCAAGAAAATTATCTCTTTATCTCGGAAAACAACATTGTTATCTATGGCTCTCGAGGAAATTATGTCCTTATCTTGGGGAAAATGACAATTGTTATCTCAGCACCTCAAGAAAATGTTCTTGTTATCTTGGGAAACCAACATCTTTATCTTGTGCTCTTGAGAAAATTATGCTGTTATCTCACGAAAACAACAGTTGTTACCTGGAGATAATGAGATAAATTAATCGAAATCTCAGGAAAACAGTACAAATCAATAGTATGAGTGTATGACCTTTTAGGGCTTCCCTACTTTATCTAACCTCTAACACGTCTCTGATCTGGTGTGTCTCTGACAGGTTCATCCAGAAAAGTTCTGGTCTTTGACATCACAGCCTCACATTATGGAGGAATGCCCTGATATACCTTTTTTCATATTTCCTCCCATGCCTGACTGACAAGAGTAAAACCGTCCTGTTTTCAGTGAAGCATCAGTTACGGTTGTAAATAATGACTCCTTCTTGCTCCCGTCTCCCCATCAACTCCCTCCTCTTCTCGTCGTGTCTGTCATGCTGAGCAGTCGGTCAGGTCACCAATACGTCGTGCTGCTGCCTGTGGGGTAATCATTGAAAACTCATTTACCTGTTGACACGCGCTCAGCAATTCTGAGCTAAATGGTTCACCTCATCCTCCTCACGTCTCTTTGTGGTGGAGATTTTCCCACACACAGGACCTTCGTGTTTGGACTGTGACTCCGAGCTCGTGCTTGAACCCTGTAGAGGCCCTAATCTGCAGTAATGGGGTTGGATCTGTGGGGGTCTCGGTAATGAAGCTCCCGTCGCAGCAGTTGAACCGTTTTACCAGCGGTTCCCCACTGCTCCAACACAAACACTAATCACACCTCCACCCTGTTGGAACAAACATCACTTTGGTGTTTGTTTCTACTGTATTAGTCAGATTTTTTAAAAAGAAATACTCCTGTCATGTGTGGCCCATTTTGAGCACTGTGGCAATAGAGGAAGGAAACCAGACTTGTATGAATGATGAAAGAAGCCATGGTGATTTGTTGGATGGGCATCATATAGAAGTGGGTCCAAAAACTCCTTCCATTTAAACATTTCAGCCACATCTGCAAGGGTCCCTTCTCAGCAGAGATGCCCCCACCTCCTCACTCTCCATTCACTGGTTCCACCACTTCAGGAAATATACCCAGCCTTTCCACACCGGCCAATGGACTTCCCTTTGGGACTCCTTATGGAGTCGGAAACACCTCCAGTTCCTCAATGAAAGAGTGGTCACTCAACTCTGAAACTCTAACTCCATGTTGGCGTGGATTTTCTTCATATTAATACATTTTCCTTGTTGAGCTGGTTAATATATAAAGGTGTGGAGTCAGAGACGCCTTTTCTAGGTATTTATTCTTGATCAAGAGTGAGACTTCATGCAGCAGTTTGGCAGAAATATTCACAGTCAAAATGGTGCAGGCAGATTTTATACCTTGAAACAAAGATAACACATTATGAGAACATTCTGTTTTCGTCTAAGGTGGCAAAAATAATTCCTTTGAGGACAGTTTTCATCCTGGGAAAGAGCCAGAAGTTGCAACGGTGCAAGATCTGGGGAACAAGGAGGATGGTGAGGAGCTGGGAGCTGTTCGTTGGCTGAGAGCTGTCTCACACTGAGTGCGGTGTGTGCAGGCCACATCATTTTGGTGTAGCAGCAACAACGCCCCTTTCCACAGAGCTCAACTGTTACGCCAGACCCGTTCGTAGAGGTGGCTGAGAACCTACTGGTCGAAATGCTGGTTGACTGTGTTGTGGATTTTCTTTATATCAATAAATGTGCCTTGTTGATAAATAAAGGTGCAGAGTCAAAGATGCCTTTTCTTGGTATTTATTTCCATCTTGGCCAAGAAGGGAAAATGTCATGCAGCACCGCACGCAGGCAGCACAGCAGAAAATGTTCAAAGTCTCAGAACAGAGCACAGAGTTTTCATGCAGTAGACCAGACAGATAAGCGTTGTTTTAACCCTGAGGGCTGCACTCATCATGGGCCAATCCCTTCTGGTCAAAGAATGCAATCAGCATGACCTCGATTTTTTGATTTGGACATGGTGAATTTGGGATGTTCCGTTACAGGCTCTGTTACTCAGTTTTTGGGTCGTACTGGAAGAGCCAAGGCTCATCTCTTGTGATGATCCGGTCAAAGAAGTCTGGAGCTTCCTCTGTCTTCTCCAGCAAGTCTTGACAAACATTGACCCAAGTGCTTCTTCATGTTGTCCGACAAAGTGAACAATGTTGTGCAACACTGTGACATAAGCAGTTAGCCACTGTGGCACTGAGTCATGAGCGTAACTGCCAAAGTCTTGTTTCTTTATTGTCACACTTTGTGCTGTACAAGTGCAATAACTAATGTCTTTTTCTGTATAACTTAGGCCTGTGCATCGATTTGAAAAAGTTGCAACTAATTAACTGCATAATTTTCTGTAGTTAATTGCAATTAATGGCTAAATTCTTGTCTATGCCGCCATCATATTGTGTGAATGTGTGTGTGAATGGGTGGGTAGCAGGATCTGTAAAGCACTTTGGTCATCTAGAGATGAGAATAAAAGCGTTATATAAGTGAATGCCATTTACCATTTACCATTTAAAATAATCAATAAAAAAGAAGTGTACTTTAGCAACTTTAAATTGTATTTTCATTTATTAAACATACTCACAAGTATCATTCAACGGAAATACTGCTAGAGCAACATAAAACACTTGATTATCATGAATGTATACTCAGTTAAAACGTTTTACAATTTTTGAAAGCAATTTATAATGTTCTTTTTCAGTTCGTTATAAAGAAAAAACTACAAAAGTCTAATATTGCTGTCACATTTCCAGTTTTATTTTGAAATGTGGAATGAAATAAATTGCGATACAAATTGTGAACAGACATAAGAAAATATGACAGCAATCTAAGAAATTATCTTAAAATATAAAATAACACCATCTAAGAACAAGAGAAAACAGGCTCAACCTTGGTTAAATGAAAAAATATGGAATCTCATGAAAAAAAGGGATTTAGCGCTTAAATATGATTAAAAACTGATTTAAGTACAGATAAACTGATTTTTAAAAGCCTCAGAATTGAAGTCACCATGCAGCTTTGTAAAGCAAAAGCACATTTCTTCTTAGAAATAATCAAAAATGCATGCGGGAACGACAAAAAACTTTGGAAATGTATTGATAAACTCACAGGAGAAAGATGCAAAAAAGTGGCTATTGACACACAAATCTGGTAATGAAGACGGATGAGGATGCTGTGCAGGAACTCAAACTTTATTACAAACTCTTAGTAATGCAATACACACATGTGAGCACTTAGCTCCTAACTGTGGCTATCAGGGGCAAGTCAGTGGAAGAGACCATAACATGGCCGACTCTTCCCTTATATAAACACAAAACACTTTATTCAATTAGTAACCTCCCCAATTTGGTACAAATAACTCCTGAACTAGGGCCAGCGGGTGGACGACCACTGGACCCAACGCAGCTACCGTAAATGGATTATTCTGCCACTTTTCTTTAGCCACCAAACTAAACAGTCACTTCTTTTTAACAGTCTTCCATTGGGAAGGCGGCTCTGCTGGAGGGGCCCTGTAGTGAGCCCATGGTGGATGTGTCCCTGGAGATGCTGAGCCCCCAGGACCAGGACCAGTCTTCGTAATGTTGGAGCCCGGGCCCCACGCTGCATCAGCTGACTCCCACAAAGCCTCACCGTCTGAAGCCATCAATTGGACATGCTGGAGATGGTTTGCGTGCAGAACCAAACCATCTGTCAGCCTGAAGTGCACTGTTCCTAGCTGCTCCACGATCCTCAGCAGTGTCCGCGGTCTCATCGACTGTGCCTTTGCCCGCCGTTGTCCTAGCCTCTCATCGGTGCGGATTCAAACACAGTCCATGACTTTGAGGGGCACTTTGCTCGATCTCACATGCCCTTGCAGTTGCGGCAGTGCTTCATTTACCCCCGTCGTTATGCTGATCGCAGACTCTTCACCCAACGCGCCCACAACAGTATCAGGGGTCCAAGGCTGGTCATGGGCACCAAAGACATCCGGCATCTCTCCCATGTTGCTTGCCTTCACAGACCCTTCACCCGTCGGCTCAGCTGTGTCTCCCGTAGACTGGTGCTAAGTGAGGATACTGAAACAGTCTGGCTCCTCTTCTCCTTTACCTCATGTACTTTGTTGTTGGTGTTCCATATCGCAGGTAGTGCCCGTGCCTGGTTGTTGTGCCCTGAGGTCCTCCGTGTGCACGGGCTCCCTCTCCTGCAATTCTGCAGTGGTCTCCGTAGTCTTCGGCTGGGCGAGGATCTGAGACGAGTTCGGCTGCTGCCCCCTCTCCGAGCAGCTCTTCTCCTGTGCGCTGGGGATGGCTGGTTTCTCATTGGTGTTGCCCTCAATACTCTTGTCCTGCACCACATCATCATCATCAATGTCCATTTTGTCCCAATTACCATAGCCTGACAAGTTGAGCCCATCGCTGTCGTGGATGGTGAAACCCAGTCGTAGAAAAGGTCACATCCCATAATGTTTTCACCATGTGTAGCCACTTTGAACTCAAAATCCTAAGCAGTCTTGTAGTAGACCATCAGCTCAATTGTCCCAGCATTGCTAACTCTGTGACCACCATATCCATGCAGCGCTGCTGGGTTTTTTCTAATCAGGTGGTTGGGGAAAAATTTCTTCACCATGGCTCAATTCAGCATCAACTTCACCGCCGCAGTGTCAAGCAGCAGCGGCACAGTCATGTCATCCAATTCAACCATGCTGTATGCACATGAATTAATTTCAGGGCTTACCACATGGATGGTGGTCATAGGCGGGCAGCATTGCTTGCTTGGCAGGTCCCACGGTACCGGCGACCAGCACATTTTGGCAAAATGGTTGAATCTCCCACACTTGTTACATCGTTGTCCTCTTGCCGGGCGAAAAGGCACTCTTTCATGGTGCGTCGGGGAACCACAGTTACCACACGCGGGGCCTCTCAGAGCGGTTCTCCATTTCACAGCAGTCGCCTCGAACTCTTCTGCCATGTCTCAATATTCCTCCATGCCCACAGCATTGATTAGCTGTGACTGTCCTAGCTGTCGATGTTGTTGTTGGCGCAAACCTAGCTCCGATGCTAACCTGTCCGCTGACTCCAATTGGAATGCCAGTTCTATAGTGTTAGCTAGTGTCATGTCATATGACATCATTAGCATCTTAGCCCCTAGCCTTGGGTTGTTTGTGTGCTCGGCCAACTGGTCCCGTACCATCTTGTCTTCTAATAGTCCAAATCTGCACATGCTAGCCAGTTGTCTCAAATCGGCAACAAATTTTTTGGTGAACTCACCAATTCCCTGTCACCTCTGGTGGATTCTTATATGGCATGCTAGGACGTTGTCCGGCGTAGCAAAGTAGCTAGCTAATAGCTCCACAGCATCTACATATGAGTCCGTTGGACCAAGCATGTGAAAAATCCTCTGACCTTCTATGCCCAGGTTGTGGACAAGCAGTGCCCGCTTCCTTCCTTTATCTAACTTTACCAGGTCCAATGCTGCAACATAGGTTTCAAACGTGTCCAGCCAACATGGCCACGGGATGACCAGTTTGCCTAGGGACTTGAGGAAAGGCCTCAGCGGTCTTAGGCATGCTTCCATGGTTTGTAAATTCTCGTCGCCAGACGTTATGTCCACAAACCTGGTAATGAAGACAGACGAGGATGCTGTGCAGGAACTTGAACTTTCTTACAAACTCTTAGTAATGTAATACACACAAGTGAGCACTCAGCTCCTAACTGTGCCTATCAGGGGCGAGTCCATAAAAGAGACCATAACATGGTCAACTCCTCCCTTATGTATGTCGGCATGATGACGACACCAGCTGGCTATGTCATCACACCGGTCATTGTTATAAATCTACTTTATAACATTCATACAACTTACTTTGAATGGAAAACTTCACTCAGATAGTGACATAATGTCTGGCTCAGGAAACATGCACGCAGGCTCAGGGAAGATTCAATAGCTTTATTCAACAAGCAGGTATGTATGGATGGATGTATGAGATATGGGTATGTGATGCGGGTGAACGCAGATGCACAGGAACAGAGCAGTACACTGTACAGCCAGGCAACCTTATGGAGAGAGCAGAGGACAAGGGTAAAGGGCACCACACCAAGACAGGTACAATGAGCGCTGTGCTGCTTACTTGTAGGTGATGGGTGGCTGGCGTTGGCCAAGGGAGAAGCCCGGGAGACAGCGTCCTGCTGAGCCAGTGACGACGATGAAGGAAGGGATGGCGATGACGGGGTTATCTGCCGCCAAGGAATCCACCTGTGCACAGGGGAGAAGACTTGCAAACAGGTGAGGACAGTGATGCTTACGTGGAAGCGTAGTTCAGCTGGCGTGGAGAGACGATCCAGCTGGGAGAGAGTGCCAATGCGAACAGACGGCTCCAGACCGCTGCACAGGGCTGCATGGGCTAAATAGCCCGTGGCTGACGAGGCGCAGGTGTGCGCGCAGCTGAGGCGGATGATGCGCGGCGAGTCGTGACAGTACTTCCCCCCCAGCAGCGCCTCCTGGCGCTGGCTTGTCCGGGTGCGCCCGGTGGAACTCCGTGATGAGACTCCTGTCCAACACCAAGGAAGAGTGCACCCAGGACCTCCACTCAGGACTGAATCCCTCCCAGTCCACCAAGTACTGCAGCGCGCAACCTCGGTGCCGGGAGTCCATGATGGAGGTGACTCTCCAGGCCAGATGGCCATCGATCATCAGAGGCACAGGCAGCGCCCTGGGCGGGGGACAGAGTGGGTCGGAGACCACAGGCTTGATCTTCGAAACGTGGAAGGTGGGACATATACGGAGGGAGGGGGGGAGGGCCAGACGCACAGCCACCGGGTTGACGATTTTAGAGATGGTGAAAGGGCCAATGAAGCGTGGGGCCAGCTTCCTCTTCTGAGCCTTGAGGTTAATGTCATGTGAGGACAACCAGACTCGTTGGCCCAGCTGGTAGGCAGGGGCCGGTCTCTTGTGGTGGTTCGCCGTCAAACTGTTGCGCGCCGCCGTGCGTAATAGCGCATCGCGTGCTCTGGTCCACAGACTCCGACAGCGTCTCAGGTGCGCCTGGATGGAGGGAACGGCCAGCTCACCCTCCTGCTCAGGGAACAAAGGTGGGTCGTACCCCAAGGACGCCTTAAAGGGGGACATTCCCGTGGCAGAAGACCGTGCCATGTTGTGGGCATACTCCACCCAGGCCAGGTGCGTGCTCCAGGATGACGGGTTGGAGGAGGTGACGCAGTGTAGGGCAGCTTCCAGTTCCTGGTTGGCACGCTCACACTGCCCGTTGGACTGCGGGTGGTGGCCGGAGGAGAGGCTTACCTTGGCCCTCAGAGCGTTGCAGAAACACCTCCATACCTCAGAGACAAATTGGGGCCCCCGATCAGAGATGACGTCCACCGGTATCCCATGCAGCCTGACTACGTGTTGAACTAGAAGATCTGCCATCTCCCGCGTAGTAGGGAGACCCCGGAGCGGCACGAAGTGGGCAGCCTTGGAGAACCGATCCACGATGGTCAGCACAGCATCGTAGGTGTTAGAGACCGGGAGACCAGTGACAAAGTCGAGGGCTATGTGAGACCAGGGCCTGCCCGGGACCGGCAGGGGCTGGAGCAGACCCACGGGAGAGAATTAGCAGACTTGCCTGTGGCACACACAGGGCACGCCCGGACGTAGTTGGCGACGTCCTTCTGTAGACCTGGCCACCAAAAGGAACGCTGGAGGAGGTCCACTAGCTGGGAGACGCCAGGGTGACAGGCGAGTTTGGAGGTGTGAACCCAATGAATGACCTCCCCCCGGACAGTCGATGGAACAAAGAGCTTCCCTTCTGGTCCGCCGCCAGGATCCGGTTCGGTCTCCTGCGCCCTCCGGATCTTGTCCCTGATGGACCAGGAAATTGCCCCCCACAACGCACGAGCTGGGCAGGATGGTATGACCTGGCTCCTCCGGGGTCTCAGGGGCAAACTGCCTGGAAAGGGCGTCGGGCAGGCCATTTTTAGAACCAGGGCGGTAGGTGATGGTGAAACGGAACCAGGCGAAGAACAGGGACCAGCGCGCCTGGCGGGCATTCAGTCGTCTGGCAGATCTTAAATACTCCAAGTTCTTATGGTCCGTTAACACCACGAACGGCTGGGCAGCCCCGTCCAACCAGTGGCGCCACTCCTGCAGTGCGAGCTTGATGGCAAGTAGCTCCCTGTCCCCGACGTCGTAATTGCGCTCAGCCGGAGACAGGCGCTGTGAGAAGAAGGCGCAGGGTCGCTTGACCTCATCGGTGGGTGATCGCTGGGACAGCACCGCCCCCACTCCCGTATCAGACGTGTCGACTTCGACCAGGCACTGCAGCGCGGGGTCAACCTGGGTCAGGACCCGGGAGGAGGAGAACTCCATCTTCAATGCCTTGAAAGCCACTGCAACCTCTTCGGTCCACCGGAAGGGGGTCTTGGGAGAGGTGAGGCGGGTCAAAGGGGCAACAATGGCGCCGAAGTTGGGAACAAAGCGGCGATAAAAATTGGCAAACCCAATGAACTGCTGCACCTGCTTTCTGGAGGTCGGCGTGGGCCACTCGACCACCGCCTTAACCTTCGCGAGGTCGGGAAGGACTTGATTGTGCGAGATTACGAGCCCTAGGAAGGAAGTGGTCTTGGCGTAAAACTCGCACTTTTCGGCCTTAACATACGGCCTGTTCTCCAGCAGCCGCTGTAGGACCCTCACATGGACCTGGTGTTCCTCCCGTGACCTGGAGAAGATGAGGATATCATCCAGGTACACGAACACGAAGAGACCCAGGAAATCACGTAGGACGTCGTTTATGAGGCATTGAAACACGGCAGGGGCGTTGGTCAGCCCAAACAGCATTACCAGATACTCAAAGTGACTACTAGGCGTTCGAAAGGCCGTCTTTCACTCATCCCCCTCCAAGATCCGGACGAGGTGATAAGCACTGTGGAGATCCAACTTAGTGAACCAGGTCGCCCCCTGGAGGGAGTGGAAGGTGGTGTCCATCAAAGGCAGGGTGTAGCGGTCCTTCTCCGTGATGTCGTTTAGCGGCCAAAAGTCTATACGGGGCGAAGGGACCCATCCTTCTTCGAGACGAAGAAAAACCCTGCGCCGAGTGGGGACGAAGAAGGGCGGATGATACCTGCATTGAGTGACTCCTTGATATAGCTGTCCATGGCCTCCAGTTCCGGCGCTGACAGCCTGTAGAGATGTCCGGAAGGCAAAGGCGCCCCGGGGCGGATGTTGATGGCGCAGTCGTAGGGCCGGTGAGGAGGGAGAGACATCACTCTGGACTTACTGAACACGAGGCCCAGGTCATGGAACTCTGGGGGCACCAGGGTGAGGTCCGGAGGCGCGGCGTCCGAGGCCGGAGGTGGGGAGGACGGGGCGCAAGCTGCGGACTGGAGGCAGGTGCCCATGCAAAAGGAACTCCAGGCGGCAATTCTTCCTGTCTGCCAATCTAGCACTGGGTTGTGCAGGTGCAACCAGGGGTAGTCTAAGATGACAGGAGACACTGAAGAGGGAAGGACATACAGGGTGAGATCCTCCCGGTGATTACCAGAGATAATTACGGGGATTGGCTGGGTGCGATGAGTCACCTGCCCAAGGGGCGCACGGGAGAGGGTGATCAGACTGAGAGGAGCGGCCAGAGGGTGGCAGGGTATGCCCAATTGGGTTGCCAGGCTCTTAGAAATGAAACTTTGCTCTGCTCCCGAGTCCACCAGTGCGTGTGTGAGGTGCCCCTGTGGGATTGTGACAAAATCGTATGGGCAGCGACAAGAGAGTCCGCGAGGCCCCCTACTGTGACTCGCGGACCTCCCCGTCTGGGCTTCACCGGACAGTGCTCCACGGTATGCTGATCGCCTCCGCAATACATGCAGAGGCCCAGCTCCCGACGGCGCTGTCTCTCCGCTAGGGGGAGCCCTGACCGGCCAACTACCATTGCCTTCGACTCCTCGGAGGACTCTGGAGTGGGTAACGCCAGGGGGTGAGACTGGGGCAAATGGGCGGAACCTACACGCGAGCGGCCAGTTAACTTCCGCTCGGCGGTCCGTTCACGCAGCCTGTTGTCTAAGCTAATTGTCAGGGAGATTAGCTCCGACAGCCATTCCGGAAGGTCTCGGCTGGCCAACTCATCCCGCAGACCAGAGTTGAGGCTGCGGAGGAAGATGCTACAGAGTGATGCCTCACCCCAGCCTACCTCCTCCGCTGCGACCCGGAAGTCAATAGCGTAATCCGCCGCTGACCGGCCTCCCTGTTGGAGGCCAAGGAGACAGTCAGCGAGGATGCTGTCACGCCGGGAATGATCGAATACCTCAAGGAAACTCTGCACGAACTGGTCATAGGAGAGGTTTGCGTAACTGGGCTTCGCCATTACGGCGTAAGCCCAAGTTAGCGCTCGTCCCTCCAGGAGATTAGCTATATAACCAATTCGGCAGTGGTCCAAGGGAAAATCCCCAGGAACGCGCAGAAACATCGACTCGCACTGCATGATGAACCCCCGGGCTCTGCCGAGCTTACCGCTGAAGCAGGCGGGGGATGGAATTGGCGTGAGTCGGGTTGGCGTTCCCGCGGCAGGCTGGCCAGCCACGGAAGCTGCTGGAGCTGCCCCTCCCTGGCGAGCAGGGGGGAACACGTGCTGGGGGTCCACACGGTCTAACCGGTGAGTAATGTTTGTTAATTGATTTTGAATTACCTGCTGTTGGTGGGCTATTAAATCCACCCGAGCCTCGAGGGTGGAAAAACGGCGTGCGAGCCCGCTGTCTGCTGAGCCGTTCTGCTGGAGCCGTACTGACATAATGTCTGGCTCAGGAAACACGCATGCAGGCTCAGAGAAGATTCAATAGCTTTATTCAACAAGCAGGTATGTATGGATGGATGTATGAGATATGGGTATGTGATGCGGGTGAACGCAGATGCACAGGAACAGAGCAGTACGCCGTACAGCCAGGCAACCCTATGGAGAGAGCAGAGGACAAGGGTAAAGGGCACCACACCAAGACAGGTACAATGAGCGCTGTGCTGCTTACTTGTAGGTGATGGGTGGCTGGCATTGGCCAAGGGAGAAGCCCGGGAGACAGCGTCCTGCTAAGCCAGTGACGACGATGAAGGAAGGGATGGCGATGACGGGGTTATCTGCCACCAAGGAATCCACCTGTGCACAGGGGAGAAGACTTGCAAACAGGTGAGGAGAGTGATGCTTACGTGGAAGCGTAGTTCAGCTGGCGTGGAGAGACGATCCAGCTGGGAGAGAGTGCCGATGCGAACAGACGGCTCCAGACCGCTGCACAGGGCTGCGTGGGCTAAATAGCCCGTGGCTGACGAGGCGCAGGTGTGCGCGCAGCTGAGGCGGATGATGCGCGGCGAGTCGTGACAGATAGCTTAGTTATAGCCAGCAATTTTAATGAGTACTTTATCAAATCGGTACAGGAATTGGGTTCCAAGGTTGTCATAGCCAAGAGTGGCACTGGGGTTAAGCTCCCAGTGCTTATAAAATGCTCCTTATGGCGTGCGTCTCAAAAAGCCTCTGACAACTAAGTCCAACTCCTAGCCTGCCCGTGTGGTTTAGTTTCTAAGCCCAGCGGAACTGCTTTTACTAATAGGAGAAGGGGCGAGGGCGGTTTTCTGGCACCTTAAAACCAGATGCTTCGGGTAGATGGTGGTCCGTTAACCTGGGAAGGTAGCCCATCTAGGGGAAGGTAAACCCTGATTTCAAACCTCCGCTGCCTTGCGGCATACCCGGTTATGGGAAAGGCTTCGGGAGTCCAGAAAAATCTGGAGTCGGAGTCCCTAAGGCAGTTCTCTGTTGTGCTCAACATCATTCTGGCAGCTCCTGCGACAGCGCTGCTGCCAAACTGTAGCAGCCCTGCTTTTCCTTTGGGTTCATCAGTGACGTGGAGAGGGGGGACATGCTGTACGGGCAACATCTTGTCTTCTATATCTTCCTGCCCAGGTCTGAATCCTACCAACGCCCAACGCTGGAAGGTAGAACACCGGATCACTGGAGAGGACACTCCAGCTTTGCCTTCGGCGTAGACAAAACACGGGGAACGAGAGTTAACGGTTATAAACCACTGCTCAATTGGCGTAGAGCGTGGCACTAGGGGTTGTTCCCAACGGTGAGAGGGATCATCTGATCTCACTGGACAGCTACCGCCCGCCTCAAGCTCAGCAGCCCCCAGCCAATAAGGTGTTGTTCTGCCACAGCCTGCTTTCCTCATTGGGTGCATGGGGATGAGGTGAAGTCCGAACGGCAGGCTAAGAACCTTCACACCAGGCAAGACGACAAAACAAAAGAGACCAACTCTAAAACTGGGAACTTGGAACGTCCGCACTATGATGACAGGACTCGCTGCTAACCTCAAGGACATCAGCGACACCAGGAAGACTGCCGTCATCAATAATGAGCTGAAGAGACTGGAAGTGGATATTGCCACTCTCCAGGAAACATGGTTGGCTGACGCAGGCACACTGAGAGAGAAGGACTACACGTTCTACTGGCAGGGAAAGGGCAGTGACAAACACAGGGAACACGGAGTGGGCTTCGCAGTGAAGAACACCTTGCTGAAGATGGTGGAACCGGGCAGCAATGGCTCTGCACGACTCCTCACCCTCCGCCTTAACACCACTCAAGGCCCAGTCACCCTCGTCAGTGTGTATGCCCCAACACTGACAGCCACACCAGAGGCAAAAGACGAGTTCTACGAGAATCTCGCAACAACTGTCAGGATCATCACCAACTCTGAACAACTCATTCTCCTTGGAGACTTCAATGCCAGAGTGGGTGCTGACCACGACTCCTGGCCCTCCTGTCTTGGACCATTTGGCATGGGCAGAATGAACGACAACAGACAGCGGCTGCTTGAGTTCTGCACACATCATGATCTGTGCATCCCAAACTCGTTCTTCAAGACCAAGCCCCAACACAAGGTTTCCTGGCGACATCTGCGCTCAAACCACTGGCACCAGCTGGACTTGATCCTGACCAGGCGCACCTCACTAACGAACGTGCTAATCACCCGCTCGTTCCAGAGTGCAGATTGCGACACAGACCACTCATTGGTGTGTTGCAAGGTCAAGCTGCAGCTGAAGAAATTCCACCGAGCCAGACAGCCTGGAAAGGCACGGATTGACACCAGCAAGATGGCCCAACCAGAACTTGTTGAGCAGTTTGCCTCCACCTTTGTGAAGGAACTTGGTGAACCACAAGAAGGAGAATCTGCAAAGCAGAAGTGGGAAGAGCTGCGAAACATCATACACCGCACAGCCTTGGCTACCTTTGGGAGGAAGACCTCGAAGTCACAGGACTGGTTTGATGCCAAGTCGACCGTGATGATCCCCGTCATTGAAGCCAAGCGCTCAGCACTTGCTGAGTACAAGAAGTACCCAAACGAGAAGAATCTCCAGATTCTCAGGGCTGCGAGAAGCAAAGTTCAGCTGACTGCTCGGCGCTGTGCCAACGAGTACTGGACTCAGCTCAGCCAAGATATCCAAACCGCTGCCATAACAGGGAACATCCGTGGTATGTACGACGGCATCAAGAAAGCACTTGGTCCGGCTCAGAGCAAGACGGCTCCCCTCAAATCCTCCACTGGGGAGATGATCACAGAAAAGAACGAGCACATGGAGAGATGGGTGGAGCACTACTCCGACCTCTACTCCAGACAAAACACCGTGACACCGTCAGCCCTTGACGCCATCGATTGCCTGCCATCCATGGATGAACTTGACGCCGAGCCAACCATCGACGAACTCAGCAAGGCTATTGACAGCTTGGCCGCTGGCAAGGCACCCGGCAACAACGGCATACTCCCCGACCTGATCAAGCACTGCAAGACTGCCCTACTGCTGCCATTGCATGATGTCCTCTGCCAGTGCTGGAAGGATGGTGCCGTACCACAGGACATGAGGGACGCCAAGATCATCACCCTCTACAAAAACAAAGGGGAGAGAAGCGACTGCAAACTGGTACCACCGGACGCGGCCGTCCAGTGGAAATATCGCAGATTAGGCGGGGCATACCATCTTGCAGCACCCTGTACTCCAGCCTTAACCCTGTTGGTCCAGACTGGAGCGCGCGCACGTCCGCATCACTAACCTGCTCCGCGGCCATGGCTGCATAATCTAACCCTACGTGGACCGGGGCTGCGCGCGCTTCCGCGTCGCTACCCTGGCCCGCGGCCATGGCTGCAGAGTCTGCCCCCACGGGGCCCGGAGCCGCCACAGCACGTGAGAGGCAGTCTGCCACTACATTATATTTACCTGCCACATGCTGGATATCGGTGGTAAATTCCGATATCGCGGCCAGCTGTCTCTGCTGCCGGCCCGACCAAGGTTCCGAAATCTTGGCCATCGCGAAAGTCAGCGGTTTGTGGTCCACGAACGCGATGAAATGGCGCCCTTCCAGCCAGAACTGGAAGTGGCGGATGGCCAAGTGCAGAGCCAACAGCTCCCTGTCGAACGCGCTGTATTTTCGCTCGCTATCGCGCAAGGTTTTGCTGAAAAACGCGAGCGGTTGCCAGGCCCCAGCTACATACTGTTTCACGACCGCCCCGACGGCTAAATCGGACACGTCAGTGGTGAGCGCCATGCGGGCCGTTGGAACTGGGTGTGCCAACAAAGCAGTGTTTGTGAGAGCTGATTTGACTTGACAGAATGCGCGCTCCCGCTCAGAAGACCATTCCATTTTATTCGTGGGTTTTTGTTTTTTTAGTGCAGCATTCAATGGTTGCATGAGCCTTACTGCGCTGGGGAGGAAACGGTTATAAAAAATTAACCATTCCCAAAAACTCCTGTAACACTTTGACCATTTAAGGTTGGGGAAAATTTGTTATTGCGCTCACTTTATCGGGCAGAGGGACCGCTCCCTCTGGCGAAACGCGATGCCCCAAAAAATCAATCTGCGCCTCCCCAAACTGACACTTCGCTGGGTTAATTATTAGCCTGTGCTCTGCCAACCTCTGGAAAACTGCTGTGAGGTGGCTTTCGTGTTCGTCTTCGGACGTGCTGGCTACCAAAATGTCGTTCAAATAAACGAACACGAAAGGGAGGTCGCGCAGGACCGCGTCCATCATGCGTTGGAACGTCTGCGCCGCTCCCTTGAGTCCAAAAGGCATGCGCAAAAACTCAAAAAGCCCGAAAGGAGTTATTACCGCTGTTTTGGGTATGTCCTGTGCGCGCACTGGAACCTGATGGTAACCGCGTACTAAATCTATTTTAGAAAAAATGCGCGCCCCCGCCAAATGCACCGAAAAATCTTGGATATGCGGAATTGGGTAGCGGTCGTGTGCTGTGGCGTTAATCAACCTGCGGAAATCACCGCAAGGTCACCACGAGCCATCAGCCTTTGGGACCATGTGCAGTGGTGAAGCCCAGGGGCTTTTCGAATGCCTGATGATGCCCAGTTTTTCAAGGTTGGCAAACTCCTCGTGCGCTATGGTCAGTTTAGCTGAGTCCAGGCGCCGAGCTTTTGCAAAAACGGGCGGGCCGGTGGTAGTGATATAATGCTTCACCCCATGCTTAGCCACTGTCGCCGACAACGTTGGGACTGTGAGTGCTGGGAACTGAGTGAGGAGTGCGTGGAACTTACCACTCGCAGCTGTGACGTTGGCTTGTGCAGTTGGCAGCGCCACTCGAGCTGTGCAGGGAATAGAGTGAAATGACAGTGCATTAACCAGACGTCTGTTAGCAAGATCAACCAATAAACCATGTGAGCACAAAAAATCAGCCCCTAGCATGTTGAAATTGACTGCCACTATAACAAAAGTCCACTCAAATGCACGGCCCTGCAAAGACAGAAGCAGAGTCCTCTCACCGAAGGTCTTAATTGCTGAGCCGTTCGCTGCTGACACCCGGGGACCCTTAGACGGTGTCAGCCGGTCCGCGTAGGAAGGCGTGATGAAACTCAGCTGGGAGCCTGTGTCCACGAGGAAATGCCTCCCTGAGCATGCATCCGTCAGGTAGAGCAGCTTGTTCTCCTCCCCGAGGGCCGCAGCCACTACCGACCCCCGGTCTTGGCATTTCCCGAACGCTTGAAGTGGCACGGTGGGAGGCACTTGTGTGCCCTCTCTGCAAAATGGTGATGATAGAAGCAAAGAACGTCGTCCGCTCCGTGTCGCTTGGTCCTGACTGCTGCCGTCGCCGGTGAGTCTGGTGCTGCAACCACTGGCCCCATGCCGTCTCCGGACGTTGCGCCTAGCTCTGCTGCCGCGGCCGAAACCGCGCTCCGTTTGTGGGCGTCGACGAGTCATTGCGCCTCCTTACTCGGCCCATGGTAGTCTCGCTGGGCCAACCGAGGTGAGTCTGCCAGGGTAACTCTCACCGCTGGCGGCAGGGTCCGGAGGAAAAGGTGGGCGAAGATAAAATCGCAATCCTCGGAGTCTCTCAGCCTCAGCATTTTCACCATCAGGTCTACGGGTCTGTCGTTCTCCGACTCCGTCAACGCTAGGAGCCCCTCTGCTCGCTGTTGCACCGAGGGGGTGAAATGGCTGATAAGCGCATCCTTCAATGCGCCGTATTTGTCGCTGTCCGGTGGGTGATTGACCAGATCCTCTACCCTCTGAACTGTGTGGCTGTCCAGCTTCGCCACCACATGGTAGAATTTCGTGTCGTCTCTCGAGATTCTCCGGAGGTTGAACTGCGCCTCGACCGCGCTAAACCAGGAGCGCGGACTATGCTGCCAGAAGTCGGGCAGCTGGAACGTGGCGGCAGTCATCAAGCTGGCTTCTGCCGAGCCCCGCTCGGGAGAATTATTTCTGCTCATGCTTCGTCGTAAGGTCACCAGTGTGGAGGATGTGCGGAAGGATGAGACTGAGTTATTCCTCAGGTTCAGCTTTATTCACAAACACATACTCCAACAATTTCAAAGCAGAAAAAGAGGATGAATTATCTCACATCTGTCCTTTATACCCTGGACATCAAAACTGCAGACACATGGTGTTTAATCAAACATACAGTCACATGGTACTTAATCCCAGTCACAATGTAACTCTTCTGATCTTCACACCATTGTCTCTTAGTCTCCGGTGGTCTGGAAATCTCTCCAGGTCATCTCCCTGAAACAATGGTCAAACCTTGCACTCTCCCGTTACTTCCCGGAGGCTCTCTCGGAGGCTCAGTCCTTTTGTTCCTTGAGACGTGCAGCACACAGTACAATCAACACACAGCAATATATTTGTGGAGCATATGTAACCAACATATGTTGCCCACACCCACATCGAATTAAAATAAATTATGAAACTGATCTAAACCTTAAACCCACAAATGAGGTAAAGCTTAATAAAATTTTAACATCTCTATCAAGTTCCGGAACTAAGGATATTCATGGACTCAATGCTGTATTCTTGAAAAAACATAAAGATACTTTAATAATACCAGTTACAAAACTACTAAATCAGTGAATACATGAAAATATCTTTCCTAATGCACTGAAACCCGCCATTGTAACTCCCATACACAAAGCTGGACACAAACAGGAAATTAATAATTATAGGCCGATAAGTGCACTTCCTGTTTTGTCAAAAGACATTGAAAAGGTGGTAGTAGACCAATTCGTAGAACATCTCGAATCTGCCAAACTACTGCATCCCACGCACTTTGGTTTCAGGCCGAACTACTCATCGGAGACAGCATGTTGTTACTTCATTGAAATGATTAAAGAAAATCTGAACAAAAGGGGTGGGGTGTGGTGGTAGGACCCATCTTTTTAGACTTGCGTAAAGCCTTTGATACGGTCAATCACTCAGTCCTTCTTTCTAAACTATCAGGATATCTCTTTGATTGTCCATCAATTATGCGATGGCGACGTCTTCTCTGCTGCCCTACATCAGTTGCTGTATTTGGGATGTTGCTGGTGGCTGCGATGATGACTATGTAGGCCAAATGCAGAGGCACACTTGCGCCCACAGGTTGGACGAGGAATGCCATCTCTGGGTGGAGGGTTGAGTTGTTGCGTGTGGCGTCGGCATTGGCAAACCATCCTGGTATGCATGCGGCAGTCTTCAAAGAACTGAAAGGCTTGATTGATGGTAGAATGCCAGGTGGAACGATCGGTGGCTAACTGTTCCAGGCTGGAAGGCAAGATATTGCATTTCTTCAGTGAAGCATTCAGGTTATCCTTAAACCACTTCCGCTTACCGCCAGTTGTACGTCGTCCGCTGCAAAGCTCTCCATAGAGAATTTTATGGGGCAACCAATCATCTGCGCATCCTACGGACGTGTCCCACCCAACACAGCTGCCCCTTGATGATCTGTGTTTATATCAGGATATAAACTATCCATGAATACCCTTAGCTGTTTAAAATCTTATCTATCTGGTCACTCCCAGTGTGTGCACATAAACAATACTGTATCCCAATCAAAGACATGCACCATGGGAGTACCACAAGGTTCAATTTTAGGCCCACTGCTGTTTTCTTTGTATATACAGTAGTGTGAAAAGGTGTTTTCCCCCTTCCTGATTTCTCATTTTTTTTTGTATGTTTGTCAGACTTAAATGTTTCAGATGATCAAACAAATTTAAATATTAGACAAAGATAACACAAGTTAACATAAAATACAGTTTTTAAATGAAGGTGTTTATTACTAAGGGTAAAAAAAATCCAAACCTACATAGCCAAGTGTGAAAAAGTGATCCCCCCCTACCCCACCCTGTTAAAACATAAATTAACTGTGGTTTATCACTGTCAAGATCTGAGCACGGGGGGGATTCCACCGGGCTCAGTCTTTCTGCCTTTTTTCATATTTGTATTGTGTTGTCATTTTGAGTTGCAATTCTCTTATTTTATCCTTGGTTGATTTGTCACATATTCTGTATTGTTTCTTAGTATAATTTATTTTCCTGTTTACGTTCATTATAGTTTGTTATTTACATTGTTGAGGTTATTCGCTGTTATTTTACCATTTCATTACATTTTTATTCTGTTGTGGGTTGACAGCTGTCAAGTGACATTTCCGGGGTTTTGCTCAGTGTAGGCGGGGTCCCTGTCAGCTGTCATCCTGGTCTCTCCTTGCTCACTGCTCCCAGCTGGTCTTAATTGTATCCTTATTATCTCCTGAACGCTCAGGTGACCCACACCTGCTATCACTTGTTTCATTTGTTTCTAGCCATATTTAAGGGCTATTGTTTTCATTTTTGGTTGCCGGAGTATTGATGGTTCTTCCCCCTCATCCTCACCAGAACCCTGCCCTTGTTCTGGTGAGCGTACTCGTAAGTTTGTTTATTTATTTGCTTGACAGTTTGGATTTTTGTGTTGGTGCACTTTGTGTTTTTGTTTCTTAATAAATTTTGCAAGCTAGCAGTTTAGCATCTGGGTCTTTCTCTCTGCCCTGAGGGGCAATTCATGACACAATACTCCGGCCAGTAAGAGACCCAGCTGCTGCTAGATTGTAGTCTGTTTAGTTTTCTCGTTTATTCCTCCTGCCACCCCGGGCTAACCATGTCTGTCACCCCAGATTTGTCAACCCTGGGACTGAACAAAGAAGAGCGGTGGTCTATATGCGTGTTGGAGGACATCGCCACACAGGCTCGTGCCTCCCACACCACTGAAGCAGCCCAAGAGTGTCTGGAGGGCACGGCGCAGGTACTCGAGGCATGCCCCGCCCTTTGGAACCACCTGGAGCTCACAGACCTACTCCTCTCGGTAATCTTCCCACATCTATGACTCATGGGCCTGGGGAATCTACTCAGATGTCCGTCCCTGCGTCGATGAAGAGCAAGCACCCACGCGCACGGAAGCCTCCAGCCTCTCGCCGTTCTCCAGCGGCAGTTCCACCTCCTCCTCCCGAACATCAGCCAGCTCCTTATTTATCTTTTGTTCTTATAAAAGACAAAAATAAAATAGAAAGGAGATGTCAGAATCAGAATCAGAATCAGAATCAGAATCAGCTTTATTGGCCAAGTATGCACAACACATACAAGGAATTTGACTTTGGCTAAAAAACTTGCTCTCGTTGTTCAGGTGAAGGATTTAAATAAGGATTCAATGACAACCAGAGTATGTACAGTAAATTACAGTCTGTCCACGTTTCTATAAAAGGATGCAAATATATACAGGAATATATGCAGTTATTTACTCGGACTAACCACACTTTGCAGAAATATATGAAAAAATATACAATCACACAGTATTTCAATGTGGACTCAGATTCAGTGATATAATGTGAATGAAGTAAAAAGCAGTGTGAGAGTTATGTGCAATGTAATAATGGATGAAAAGTCATGAGTACAGCAACAGGTAGGACTAGGTGAATGTTAGGAGTTCATCAGAGTGATGGCTTGAGGAAAGAAACTGTTCCTGTGACGGGTGGTTTTGACCTTCAGTGATCTGTAACGACGACCAGAAGATAGAAGTTCAAACAGTTTGTGGCCAGGGTGTGATGGGTCAGCACAGATGTTTCCCGCCCGTTTCCTGGTTATGGACCGATATAAGTTCTCAATGGGGGGTAGGTCGGTACCAATGATCCTCTCCGCAGACTTAATGATCCGCTGCAGTCTGGTCTTGTCCTGTTTAGTGGCAGATCCAAACCAGACAGTGATGGAAAAGCAGAGGACAGATTGGATGATGGCGGTGTAGAAGACAACCAGCAGCTCCTGAGGCAAATCAAACTTCTTGAGCTGACGCAGAAAAAACAACCTCTGCTGGGCCTTTTTCCGGACAGTGTCAATATGGGAGGACCACTTCAGGTTCCGGGAGATTGTGGTACCCAGAAACTTGAAGGAGTCCACAGTGGACACTGTGCTGTTGAGGATGGTGAGTGGGGGGAATGAAGGGGGGTGTCGCCTGAAATCCACAGTCATCTCCACCGTTTTGGCTGGGTTAAGTTCAAGATGGTTCTGGCTGCACCAGAGGATCAGCTGCTCCACCTCCCGCCTGTATGCAGACTCATCATCATCCCGGATCAAACCGATGACTGTGGTGTCGTCCGCAAACTTCAGGAGCTTCACCGAAGGGTCCTCTGAGGTGCAGTCGTTGGAGTAGAGGGAGAAGAGCAGTGGGGAAAGGACACATCCTTGGGGGGCGCCAGTACTAATTTTTCGGGAGCTGGATGTAAATCTCCCTAGCTTCACCTGTTGCCACCTGTCAGTCAGAAAGCTGGAGATCCACTGGCAGGTGGAGGGGGGCACCTTGAGCTGGAGGAGTTTCTGATGAAGAATGCCTGGGATGATGGTGTTGAACGCTGAGCTGAAGTCGACAAACAGGATCCTGGCGTACGTCCCTGGGGAGTCGAGGTGTTGCAGGATGTAATGTAGTCCCATATTCACTGCATCATCCACTGACCTGTTTGACCGGTAGGCAAACTGCAGTGGGTCCATCAGGGGGCCTGTGATGACCTTCAGGTGGTTCAGCACCAATCTCTCCAAGGATTTCATGACCACAGAGGTCAGGGCAACAGGTCTGTAGTCGTTTAATCCTGTAATAGAGGGTTTCTTGGGAACTGGAATGATGATGGAGCGTTTGAAGCAGGAAGGCACTTCACGCAGCTCCAGTGATCTGTTAAAGATCCGGGTGAAGATGGGGGCCAACTCGTTGGAGCAGACTCTCAGGCAGGACGGAGACACACCATCAGGTCCTGCAGCCTTCTTGATCTTTTGTCTCTGAAAGACCCGGCGCACCTCCTCTTCACAGATCATTAGTGCTGGTGGGAGGTCAGAGTGGAGGAGGGATGGAGTTCCTGGGGCTGCAGATAATCCTTTTGTGTGGGTGGGAGGTGAGAACTGTAGGTTCTTTTCAAACCTGCAGTAAAAGCTGTTTAGGTCATTAGCCAGCTGGAGGTTTTCCGCAGGGTGGGGGGATGGTCTCCTGTAGTTGGTGATATTCCGTAGGCCTCTCCAGACAGAAGCAGAGTTGTTAGCTGAGAAGTTTTTTTGTAACTTCACACTGTAGCTCCTCTTAGCAAGCCTGGTCTCCTTCGTCAGCATGTTTCTGGCCCGCTTGTACAGAGTCCAGTCACCAGTCCTGTAGGCCTCCTCCTTGGTCTGACGTAGCTGCTTCAGTTTAGGAATGAACCAGGGTTTATTGTTGTTGTATATGCAGAAGGTCTTGGTCTGCACACACATGTCCTCGCAGAAACAGGTGTAGAAACATGTCTTTACCTTCTTAACATGTTTCGACTGTACGCTGCAGCCTTCATCAGAAGAGTCAGCTGACTGCTGCCAGGTGACATTTATCAGCTGATTTTCGTAGGCGGGGCCAGCTCATCTGTCAGCTCCACCGAGCTGGCCCCGCCTCCCGCCGTCAGATGGTCTCTGGAGAATGTGATCCCAGGTGTGGGAAAGCATAAAGGCCCCCTCATCTCGGTTCATGGTGTCTTTTCCCCCTTCCTGATCTCTATGGCCTCCTAGATTCAGCGTTTGTGTCTGTTGCTCTCCGATCCAATAATCTTTGCGTTGTCCCAGTCCATGATGTGGTTATTTCTTTTGCAGTGATCTGATATTGCTGATTTTAATGTTTCTTGTCCTGCCTTTTCTTTTTGTGATCTTGTGAGTCGTCCTTGTGTTTCCTTCTCACATTCCTTCCGGTGTTCTTTTTTTCTTGTGGTGAATGGTCTTCCAGTTTCTCCAATGTAGGTTTTGTTGCATGATCTGCATGATATTTCATATATTACATTGCATTTTTTGTCTTGTTCTATTCTGTTCTTGGGGTGTACTAATAACTGTCTTAATTTTTTGTGATTATGATTATGATTATGTTAATCATTCATTCATTCATTCATTCATTCAATTTTTTGTGTGGGAAGGAAACACAAGGACAACTCACAAGATCACAAAAAGAAAAGGCAGAACAAGAAACATTAAAATCAGCAATATCAGATCACTGCAAAAGAAATAACCACATCATGGACTGGGACAACGCAAAGATTATTGGATCGGAGAGCAACAGACACAAATGCTGAATCAAGGAGGCCATAGAGATCAGGAAGCGGGGAAAAGACACCATGAACCAAGATGAGGGGGCCTTTACGCTTTCCCACACCTGGGATCACATTCTCCAGAGACCATCTGATGGCGGGAGGCGGGGCCGGCTCGGTGGATCCGACAGATCTGCTGAGCTGGCCCTGCCTACGAAAATCAGCTGATAAATGTCACCTGGCAGCAATCAGCTGACTCTTCTGATGAAGGCTGCAGCGTACAGTCAAAACATATTAAGAAGGTAAAGACATCTCCTTTCTATTTTATTTTTGTCTTTTATAAGAACAAAAGATAAAAAATTGAGAGAAGACAAAATGAACTTATTTGACCTATCAGCCAGCTCCATCGGCCGAGGAGCAGGAGGAGCGCAGGCAGGTCATATTAGCGGAGACTGAGCTCCTTCTTGAGTACAAGCCATGGCTTCTCCCGGATCTCACCCAGGACCTGAAGGAGGTTCCAACGGTTCATCTTCCTCCACTCCAGGAGCCAACGTCTCCGCCTCCCGCTCCCCGCTGTCTCCCAGGGAAATCTCACCGAAGGAACACCTCCACCTCTCTGACAGCAGTTTCTCCCTCACTGAGGCAGAATACTCTCTCAGCAGCACCTTCTCAGTGTATTTCCTCTCCAGCTGTCCCGTCAGTTTCTCTTCTCTCCGCCACTGCTGTTTCCTGCTTCCTCTGGGCGATTCCTCCAGCTGCTGACAGGTCAGCTGTTTCCTTCCCGGCTCCGCCCATCACCAAGCCTGCAGGGGCGGCTCCTTCACATTCCCCTGGGGGGCCCATAACCGCTGAGGCCACGGAGAGGGCAGATTCAACACCTACTGCAGCAGAAAACATCAAGCCCCGGGAACACAGACAAGTGTCTTTTCATTCTCTGTTACCCACATATAAATTATCTTGCTTGATTACCGGTGCTGAGGCTCAGCCTCCGCAGTCCTGTGAGCTCTCACCACCTGCTGTAGTTAAAGCCTATTCACCTACCCTCTTCGTGTCTCCTCCTCTGCCCCGAGTGTCTGCTGGCCCCAGGACTGAGCCGCCAGATGATGGAGGAGCCTGCGGCCATGGAGGACTTGGTCCCAGTCCCACAGCCACAGTCTTGATAGACGGAAAGCGCTGCCTCCAACCTGAAGCCTGCGCTGAGGGTAGAGCGTCCCCTGGCTTCAGTTACACAGGAGTCCACGCCAGCAGAGATTCGACCTCCTGAATCCATGCCAGAGGAGCCACCTGCGTTGGTCACCTCACTGGGGGATCCCAGGACTGCATCAACCACCATGCCTGCTGCTGGGGCCGCCATAGCTGAGTCCGAGCTGGACCTCCAGAGGGCCAGGCCCAAGATGTCATCGTCTAGATCAACGGCGTCCTGGACGGCAGTGGAGCTTGAGGTCAGGCAAGTGTTCTCCCTTGTTTCTGTTATTTCTATATCAGAGAGATCTTGTCTGGCTCTTGGGGGGAGAGCCAGGTGCAGTCGTCAGCTGCACCTGAGGTCACCTCGCCGGGCTCCACTGCCGCCGGTGACTCTGACTCTGTTTCTCTGCATCTCCCATCTGAGTTTTCCCCAAGGGTCACCGAGGATTGTCCAGCTTTTCCAGAAGTCTCCGTGGGTCCAGCCTCGCCACCTGAGATCACGGTGGGTCCAGCGCTTCCTGTCGAGGTCCTCACAGGTGCTCCGTCCCAGCCCGGGACCTCCGTGGGTGCTGCTCCCCCTCCATCTGAGGTCTTCACGGATACTCTCTCCCAGCCTGGGACCTCCGTGGGTGCAGTTTTTCCTCAGTCTGGGTCCACCAAGGGTGCAGCTCCACTCCAGCCCAGAGCCACCAAGGGTGCAGCTCCGCTTCAGCCCGGAGCCACCGAGGATGCAGCTCCACTCCAGCCCAGAGCTACTGCGGATGCAGCGCCACTCCAGCCAGGAGCCACCGAGGATGCAGCTCTGCTCCAGCCCAGAGCTGCTGTGGGTGCTGCAATGTCCCAGTTCAGGACCACGGAGTGTGCTACAGGCCAGTCCGAGGGCGTCGTGGTCCATGACACTCCTCCTCTGCTTGACGCCGTTGTCAAGAAGAGAAGGGGGGCCTAGGTGCCCGGTTCTGTGTGGGGCCTGAGCGGGGCCGTTGTTGATTTTTGTTGTTTTCTCTTAGTCTGAATTCTACTGGGATGGTTATTCTGAAAGTTTTTTCTTATTTTTTCTGGTTTGGTTTAGTCCCTCCGTGCCCTGTGTCCCCCTCCTCCAACCCGGGGTGGGGTTGTTTTCTTGTTGGGGTGGGTTTTTTGTGTGGGGGGGTTCTTTACTTTTGATGTTACCCTGGGATGTCTAGTATCCACCCCTTGAGACGGGGCTCTGTCATGATCTGAGTGCGGGGGGATTACACCAGGCTCACTCTTTCTGCCTTTTTTCATATTTGTACTGTGTTGTCATTTTGAGTTGCAATTCTGTTATTTTATCTTTGGTTGATTTGTCACGTATTCTGTATTGTTTCTTAGTATAATTTATTTTCCTGTTTATAGGTTCATTATAGTTGGTTATTTACATTGTTGAGGTTATTCATCGGTATTTTGCCATTTCTTTGCATTTTTATTCTGTTGTGGGTTGACAGCTGTCAAGTGACATTTCTGGGGTTTTGCTGCATGTAGGTGGGGGTCCCTGTCAGCTGTCAGCCTGGTGTCTCCTCTCTCACTGCTCCCAGTTGGTCTTAATTGTATCTTTGTTATCTCCTGCCCGCTCAGGTGACGCCCCCCAGCCATCACTTGTTTCATTTGTTTCTAGCCATATTTATGGGCTGTTGTTTTCATTTTTGGTTGCCGGAGTATCGAGGTTTCTTCCCCCTCATCCTCACCAGAACCCTGCCCTTGTTCTGGTGAGCGTACTCATAAGTTTGTTTATTTATTTGCTTGACAGTTTGGATTTTTGTGTTGGTGCACTTTATGTTTTTGTTTCTTAATAAATTTTGCAAACTAGCAGTTCAGCATCTGGGTGTTTCTCTCTGCCCTGGGGGTCAATTCATGACAATCACATCTTTGGAAAGCTGAGTTCAGTTTTTCTAGCTACACCCAGGCCTGATTACTGCCACACCTTTGCTCAATCAAGAAATCACTTAAATAGGACCTGCCTGGCAAAGTGAAGTAGACCAAAAGATCCTCAAAAGCTAGACATCATGCTGCAATCCAAAGAAATTCCAGAATAAATGAGAAACAAAGTAATTGAGAGCTATCAGTCTGGAAAAGGTTATAAAGCCATTTCAAAACCTTTGGGACTCCAGCAAACCACAGTGAGAACCATTATCCACAAATGGCAAAAACATGGAACAGTGGTGAACCTTCCCAGGAGTGGCTGGCCAATCAAAATTACCCCAAGAATGCAACAATGACTCGTCCAAGAGGTCACAAAAGTCCTTGAAACAACATCTAAAGAACTGCAGGCCTCACTTGCCTCAGTTAAGGTCATTGTTCATGACTCCCCCATAAGATGGAGACTGGGCAAAAATGGCCTGCATGGCAGAGTTCCAAGACGAAAACCACTGCTGAGCAAAAAGAACATAAATGCTCATCTTAGTTTTGTCAGAAAACAACTTGATGCTCTCCAAGACTTTTGGGAAAATACTCTGTGGACTGATGAGACAAAAGTTGAACTTTTTGGAAAGTGTGTGTCCCATTACATCCGGCGTAAAAGTAACACAGCATTTCAGAAAAGGAACATCATACCAACAGTAAAATATGGTGGTGGTAGTGTGATGGTCTGGGGCTGTTTTGCTGCTTAAGGACCTGGAAGACTTGCTGTGGTAAATGGAATCATGGATTCTGCTGTCTACCAAAAAAAAATCCTGAAGGAGAATGTCCGGCCATCTGTTGGTGAACTCAAGCTGAAGCGCTCTTGGGTTCTGCAGCAGGACAATGATCCAAAACACACCAGCAAGTCCACCTCTGAATGGCTTAAGAAAAACAAAATGAAGATTTTGGAGTGGCCTAATCAAAGTCCTGACCTGAATCCGATTGAGATGCAGTGGCATGACCTTTAAAATGCGGTTCATGCTCGAAAACCCTCCAATGTAGCTGAATTACAACAATTCTGCAAAGATGAGTGGGCCAAAATTCCTCCACAGTGCTTTAAAAGACTCATTGTCATTTATCGCAAACGCTTGATAAAATTTGAAAAAAATTGAAAAAAATGAGAAATCAGGAAGGGGCAAACACTTTTTCACATCAGTGAAATGATTTGTCATCAGCATGTGAAAATGACATAAAAATTCAAATGTATGCAAATGACAGCCATCTACACACGTGGGAAGTATGCCAAACAAGTGGCTGACAAGTTAATGATAGCAATGGAGAAAGTGTCAAAATGGCTTAATCAATCATGCCTCACTCTGAACACAGGGAAAACAGCAACCACGCACTTTACCAACAAACAACATCACACGTATTCTCTCTTACATGGTAATAATCGGGGTTACTTGATTGAATGAAATATGAAAATACCATACACATAAGACCACAAAATTATCATCATGGTTAAAATTTGGTGCTTAAAGACTAGATTTGTGCAGTTACTCTCTGAGGATAAAGAAAATGTACGCAGTTCTACCTAAAAAGTAGTTACAAAAATTAGAGTGTGGAATTTGAATTCTAATGGTGATGCATGGAGACGCCCATGCATCAAAGTTGTGGCGTACTTGAACAGTGTGATGGGTTGTCCCTTTTTTTTTTTTTTTACTGGAAGAAGGAAATCTTTTCCTTAAAGATACAGTATGTGTCATTAATATGTGTGGCACACGGTTAATTTAGATGAAACTTTGTGAGTAGTGTAACACCCTCAAAATGAGGTTTCTGTAATCATGCCTCTTTTTGTGAGTGTCCTAACTAACTAACTAACTGACCTGCACTTAATAGTGCTTTCCCTTGACCTAGTTTACAAATTTCAGTTAGAACAATTAACCCAGCTGTCCGTGCAGATTTAATGTGATTTAGCATTTATTGTAACTGTCGGTAAAATGACATGATTGCTCTGTCTTTCTCACACTTCATCTGCTTGCTTCACACGCTACACTGCAGAGTTTAGTTTACACCCTATACTGTAATTCATTTGCTGAAATCAGTTAGAATCAGTTCTGCACTCAGCAGAGCTGCCACATATGCGGAAATGTATTATTGATACAATAAGGTAAAACACTCCTTGGGTATTCCCTAAAGAGTTGTGTTTCAGCGGTGTTTGTAATTCCATATCTCACTTTCAGGAAATTAAGAGAAAGTATACTTCATCTCTCAGTCTGATCATTTGGCCGTCGTATCAAAGAACTGGGGTTTAAGGTATTTTAGACTCAACATAACCAATCCTGAATTATTCATTAAGGCCACGTCTGTTTGTCCTGTTGATCACAGACAGCTTGAATTTGTGTTAGTGCATCTTTGTGAAAGGTTATGTCCCACTCCTTCTGTTAATGGAAAGGTTGACATATTGCTTAATTTGAATCTGGCTTCATTCTGCACAAGGAATGCTTTATTTTCTCTGTTTCTTCCTAAATTTTGGTGTGGTCTGTAGTCCTGAGGCCCGGCTCGGCTGAGGCCAAACACCGAGAGCACAGCCCAGCTCTTTTAGCACATCAAAATCATACAACACAATTATTCCTTATTCCTGTCACATTTCTGAAATGTGATACTGTCAGACCTGCAGTGTCACTTCAGGTAAACACTGCATTTTAAAAGTCAATGTCAGTTAAATTGATATGCGTTATGTCATTGTCATTGTCATTTGTTTTACTTAGCTTCGGGTCTGCTTGTCCCCTGTGAGGTCTTCCTCGCTGCCAGTGCCCCCAGCCAATGACCCTGATGTTCAGACTGATAACAAATGTCATGTTCCCCTTGCCACAGCCAGCCTGCCCCACACCACTCTCCATCCTCCCGTCCACCACAAATGTCCAATGTCGGGGTTATCCTGGAAAAAAAAAATCGGGAAAAGCCATAGGCTCCCCCCTCCTTGTGTCAGAAATCACACAAACATAAATGCAAATTTGTCTTCTCATAAATTTTTTGTGTTACTGTTATAATCATGCAACTTTTGTCCTTTTAAATTTTTACAGTGCTTATTCTACTGTTGATTAAAATTTGTAGTGTTACTAATGGTTCACATTTTTGCCTGTACATTTTTGCCTGTTCATTTTTGCCTGTACATTTAGAAAAAATGACCTAAGCTTATTTCATTTTTTTTTTTTTTTTTTTTTTTTTTTGCTGGACTGGGAGAGATCTGTTCTCTCCTCATGTTAAATCTTTTGAGCTCTTCCTAGTTATCTGTCAAAGAGGTCATAGTGATAAGTCAGCCAGGCAGCAGTCTGTCTTCTCTGTTTAGACTGCTGTCCGTGTGACTGGATAAGTAGTAAAGGACTGATTGATGAAATTCGCGGGTTTAAATTCCACAAGGTGCTTCCCACCTTGTACCGAGCCCTTAAGTGTATTCCATTTCATTAAAGGGAAAATTTCACAGACTGTATATTGTTTAAATGGGAAACTCAGACTGGAACCTTCTGAGTTCCTTCTCTAGGTAAAAATTTAAGCATTATAGTAGCCTACTCAGGGAGTAATATGAACTTGTTTTCTTTTCATGACTTAATCCAAAAACTCGTCAAAAGCAACATCTTTGTGTTCTTTGATATTTTAATAATTTCCTCAAAGTAAATACCATAAATAACATTCTCTATTTTTAATTTTGGTGATTCATTTTCAGTAGGTTAGAGAAAAATAAGATAGTTCCTTTTACGCACACCAATATAAATAGTAAGACAGAAAAAGTGATGATTTTATAGTATTGTATTACAATGTCAACTTTCACACAGTCTGTCATTTCTTTAAATTGACAAGACAGTAAACCAACCAATTGCTCCTCTTTTTTTTTTTTTTTTTGTCTCTAAATCCTATAATCCTTCAGAGCTTTGGTGTTTTGTCACGAACAGTATTCGAAAAGTACACGAAAAGTACACGAAAAGTATCCGTCGGCCTCCGTCGGTCTATGATGACCATGGAAGAGAATCCTAAACGTCTACTCTGCTGGAACAGCACCGCCTGTGGCTGAACAGGCCGATGCGCGAATGGCAGTCCCTGTCACACAGATCGCACTTGTGGGTGGTCTCCGTACTGCTGGGTCTGTGGCGGTTCTTCCTGCGGGTCCTTTTTTCATCTGCTGCAGCAGTCAGTCTCTCTTCACTCGCCTTGAGCTGTCTGGTCAGGGTGCCTCTCCATTTGGAGCGGTCCTTTGCAAGGTCCTCCCAGTGCTCTGTGTTGATCTCCAGGGCCTACATGTCTCTCTTGCAGACGTCTGTAAAGCGCAGCTGTGGGCGGCCAACGTCTCTCCTGCCAGTTGCCAGTTCTCCGTAGAGGACGTCTTTGGGGATTCTGCCATCCTCCATACGGTGAACGTGGCCTAGCCAGAGGAGCCTGCGCTGCCTGAGTAGAGTGAACATGGGGGGAAGGCTGGCGTGGGACAGAACTTCTGTGTTGGGCACTTTGTCCTTCCAGGATATGTCCAGGATGTGGCGAATGCAGCACAAGTGGAAGGAGTTCAGTCTCTTTTCCTGCCAGGCGTATGTTGTCCACGTCTCACTCCCATAGAGCAGTGTGCTGATGATGCAGGCATTGCACACTGCCATCTTCGTCTTGACAGAGAGTATGGGATTTTCCCACACTCGTGTGGTGAGGCGAGCGAGTGTGAAGGCTGATTTTCCAATCCTCTTGTCGATCTCTCTGGTTCCAAGGTTGTCATAGCCAGGAGCGGCACTGGGGTTAAGCTCCCAGTGCTCATAAAATGCTCCTTATGGCGTGCGTCTCGAAAAGCCTCTGACATCTAAGTCCAACTCCTAGCCTGCCCGTGTGGTTTAGTCTCTAAGCCCGGCAGAACTGCTTTTACTAATAGGAGAAGGGGCGAAGGCGGATCTCTGGCGCCTTAAAACCAGATGCTTCGGGTAGATGGTGGCTCGTCAACCTGGGAAGGTAGCCCATCTAGGGGAAGGTAAACCCTGATTTCAAACCTCCGCTGCCTTGCGGCATACCCGGTCATGAGAAAGGCTTCGGGAGTCAACCCTGAGGAAAAATCCGGAGTCGGAGCGCCTAAGGCAGTTCTATGTTGTGCTCAACATTGTTCTGGCAGCTCCTGCAACGGCGCTGGTGCCAAACTGTAGCAGCCCTGCTGTTCCTTTGGATTCACCAGTGACGTGGAGAGGGGGGACATGCTGCATGGGCAACATCTTGTCCTCCATATCTTCCTGCCCAGGCTTGAATCCTACCAACGCCCAATGCTGGAAGGTAGAACACCGGATCACTGGAGAGGACACTCCAGCTTCGCCTTTGGCGTAGACAAAACATGGGGAATGACAGTTACCAGTTATAAGCCACCGCTCAATTGGTGTAGAGCGTGGCGCCAGGGGTTGTTCCCGACGGTGGGAGGGATCATTGGATCTCACTGGACAGCTACCGCCCGCCTCAAGCTGGGCAGCCCCCAGCCAATAAGATGTTGTCCCGCCACAGTTGCTGATCGTGGACCCCAGGTACGTGAACTGATTCATGACCTCCAGCTCGTAGTCGTCGATGGTGATGGTTGGTGGTGCTTCCGTGCCTTGCGCCAAGACGTTAGTCTTCTTCAGGCTGATGGTAAGCCCGAAGTCCTTGCATGCCTGGGAGAAGCGGTCCATCAGGGTCTGAAGCTCCTGCTGTGTGTGGGTTGTGACTGCAGCGTCGTCTGCGAACAGCATGTCTCTGATTAGAGCCTCGCATACTTTGGTTCTGGCTTTCAGGCGGGCGAGGTTGAAAAGCCTGCCTTCAGATCTTGTGTGCAGGTAGATTCCCTCTGTTGCTGTGCTGAAGGCATGCCTCAGGAGCATAGCAAAGAAAATCCCAAAGAGGGTTGGCGCAAGTACACAGCCCTGTTTCACTCTGCTGCGTATGTTGAATGGCTCTGAGACGTTGCCGTCGTGCTGCACTATCCCCAGCATGTTGGTGTGAAACGATTCGATGTGGCTTTGCAACTTTGGTGGGCATCCTATCTTTGGCAGGATCTGAAAAAGGCCCTCTCTGCTGACCAGATCGAATGCTTTGGTGAGGTCGATGAAGGCAACGTACAGGGGTATGTTCTGTTCTCTGCATTTCTCCTGGAGTTGGCAGATGGAGAATATCATGTCTACCATCGATCGCTCAGCGCGGAAGCCACACTGAGACTCGGGGTAGACACGTTCGGCAAGCTTCTGTAGACGAACGAGAACAACTCGTGCGTAGACTTTGCCAACAACGCTGAGGAGGGAGATGCCCCTGTAGTTGTTGCAGTTGCTTCGCTCCCCTTTGTTTTTGTAGAGGGTGATGATCTTGGCATCCCTCATGTCCTGTGGTACGGCACCTTCCTTCCAGCACTGGCAGAGGACGTCATGCAATGGCAGCAGTAGGGCGGTCTTGCAGTGCTTGATCAGGTCGGGGGGTATGCCGTCGATGCTGGGTGCCTTGCCAGCGCCAAGCTATCAATGGCCTTGCTGAGTTCATCGATGGTTGGCTTGGCGTCAAGTTCGTCCATAAATGGCAGGCAGTCGATGGCATCAAGGGCTGACGGTGTCACAGTGTTCTGTCTGGAGTAGAGGTCGGAGTAGTGTTCCACCCATCTCTCCATCTGCTTGTTCTTTTCTGTGATCATCTCCCCAGTGGAGGATTTGAGGGGGGCCTTCTTGCTCTGAGCCGGACCAAGTGCTTTCTTGATGCCGTCGTACATACCACGGATGTTCCCTGTTATGGCAGCAGTTTGAATATCTTGTCTGAGCTGAGTCCAGTACTCGCTGGCACAGCGCCGAGCAGTCTGCTGAACTTTGCTTCTCGCAGCCCTGAGAATCCGGAGATTCTTCTCATTTGGGTACTTCTTGTACTCAGCAAGTGCTGAGCGCTTGGCTTCAATGACGGGGGTCATCTCGGTCAACTTGGCATCAAACCAGTCCTGTGACTTCGAGGTCTTCCTCCCAAAGGTAGCCAAGGCTGTGCGGTGGATGGTGTTTTGCAGCTCTTCCCACTTCTGCTTTGCAGATTCTCCTTCTTGTGGTACACCAAGTTCCTTCTCAGAGGTGGAGGCAAACTGCTCAACAAGTTCTGGTTGGACCATCTTGCTGTGTCAATCCGTTCCTTTCCAGGCTGTCTAGCACGATGGAATTTCTTCAGCTGCAGCTTGACCTTGCAACACACCAATGAATGGTCTGTGTCGCAATCTGCACTCTGGAACGAACGGGTGATTAGCACGTTCTTCAGTGAGGTGCGCCTGGTCAGGATCAAGTCCAGCTGGTGCCAGTGCTTTGAGTGCGGATGTCGCCAGGAAACCTTGTGTTGGGGCTTGGTCTTGAAGAACGAGTTTGGGATGCACAGATCGTGATATGTGCAGAACTCGAGCAGCCGCTGTCCGTTGTCGTTCATTCTGCCCACGCCAAATGGTCCAAGACAGGAGGGCCAGGAGTCGTGGTCAGCACCCACTCTGGCATTGAAGTCTCCAAGGAGAATGAGTTGTTCAGAGTTGGGGATGATCCTGACAGTTGTTACGAGATTCTCGTAGAACTCATCTTTTGCCTCTGGTGTGGCTGTCAGTGTTGGGGCATACACATTGACGAGGGTGACTGGGCCTTGAGTGGTGTTGAGGCGGAGGGTGAGGAGTCGTGCAGAGCCATTGCTGCCCGGTTCCACCATCTTCAGCAAGGTGTTCTTCACTGCGAAGCCCACTCCGTGTTCCCTGTGTTTGTCACTGCCCTTTCCCTGCCAGTAGAACGTGTAGTCCTTCTTTCTCAGTGTGCCTGCGTCAGCCAACCGTGTTTCCTGGAGAGTGGCGATATCCGCTCCCAGTCTCTTCAGCTCATTATTGATGATGGCAGTCTTCCTGGTGTCGTTGATGTCCTTGAGGTTAGCAGCGAGTCCTGTCATCATAGATAGATAGATAGATAGATAGATAGATAGATAGATAGATAGATAGATAGATAGATAGATAGATAGATAGATAGATACATAGTTTATTTCGAACACAAAAATATAACAAAAACAAGCAAATGGCAAATGCAATAAAGTAACAGTATACACTGTTCGAAAGGGAGAAGGAAGAAGTGAACACTTATTAATTCCATCTCCTCTTTTCCATAGATACACCCATGTGAATTTTATACAAATTACCACCTTTAAGGCCCCAAGTAAACAATTTACTGTATTTTTTACAAATCAACATTAACACCCATCCATTCTAACATACAATGAAGTTCATACATCAAAACCAGCCTCAAACAACACAGATATACACAGTGCTGTCCCACCCACCATTCCATAGTGTCCCATAATGTCCCAGAGTGAACATAATGAATCGTACATATAAATACCACCCTTCTAACATATATCCTTTCAGCAAATGGTGCTTATACCTCTTTTTGAATTGATTTCTGTTTGTACATAGTTTCAGTTCCGGCTCCAGACTGTTCCACAAATCCACCCCACAGACAGATATGCACATATTTTTCTTGGTTGTACGTATCTTGGGTTTTGTAAAGTTTAAGTCTCCTCTCAAATTATGATCGTTGTCTCTTTTTTTAAATATTATTTGTATATTAGTTGGGAGTTGATTATTAATTACCCTCTACATTACTTGTGCTGTCTTAAATTTAACTAAATCGATGAACTTTATGACATGTGACTTTAAGAATAACGAATTGGTATGGTCTCTATATCCTGCATTGCTTATTATCCTTATAGCTCTTTTTTGTAATGTGCATATTGACTGTAGGTTGGTCTTGTAGGTGTTTCCCCAGACTTCTACACAGTAGTTAAGATAAGGTAAAAACAGTGAATTGTACAATAAGACCAATGATTTATAGTCCAAGATGTGTCTTGTCTTCCCCAGTATGCCTGTACATTTTGCTAATTTGGCCTGGATGTGACTGATGTGAGGTTTCCAGCAGATTTTATTGTCTAGCGTCACCCCCAGAAACTTATTTTCCTGTACTGTTTTTATTCTGGTATCATCTATCGTTACCATTATTTCATGATTTATTTTATAATTTCCAAACACCATAATCTTTGTTTTTTTTAGATTTAGAGATCATTTATTTTTGTTGAACCACTGCGTTAATTTTTCCATTTCAGTTGTGACCACCTCTAAAACCTGCTGCAAATTCTCACCAGTGCAAAGGATATTTGTGTCATCCGCAAACAAAATAAATTTCAGAATTTTTGATACTTGGCATATGTCATTTATATATAAAATAAAGAGTTTGGGTCCCAAAACTGACCCCTGGGGCACACCACAAGTGATGTCCATGAAGGGTGATTTGTGCTCTCCAATTTGTACAAATTGTTGTCTGTTACTTAAATAACTTTCCACCCAACTCAGTCCTACCCCTCTTATCCCATACCTTTCCAGTTTCCTTAGTAGTATTCTGTGGTCAATGGTGTCAAAAGCTTTCTTTAAATCTATAAATACTCCCATAGCAACTTTTTTTTATCTATACAACTAGTAATTTCTTCTATAAGTTCGATCAGTGCCAAAGATGTAGATTTATCTGCTCTAAAACCATACTGGCTATCTGTAAGGAGGTTGTGTTTTTCAGTGAAATCATCCAGTCTCTTAATGAAGATTTTTTCAAGTATTTTGGAGAATTGTGAGAGTAAAGAGACTGGCCTGTAATTTGTGAAGCGATGACTGTCTCCTGTTTTGTATAGAGCAATGTTTCTCAAAGTGCGGCCCCCGTGCCAATGGCGGCCCGCGAAAACATTTCTGGCGGCCCGCGGCCAATCTGTTAACGTCTTAAAGGCCTTGGCCGGACGAAATTACAATATCGCTAAATCATATCTTAAATTTGTGTGTGAGATGAGCTAATTTGAACCGCACATGTTTTGGTGTCAACAAATGTCGCATAAGGTGACAATGCGCTATTGAAGTATGATTTCCTTGAGAGCTGTCTGTCTGCCAAGCGATCAGCGGCTAAAATAGCCACTGACTGTGTGACGTCAGGTCAGGAGCGACCTGAGTAGGAGGAGGAGCACGCTGAGGAGCACGCGGTGAGTGTTTAGGAACTTCCCCTGCCTGGGAAAATCAGAACCCCATGGGTGAATTTCGTTCAGAAAACGCTAAAAAATTGGAATTATGTCGCAAAATCACCCAACATGTGCATTAGACATTTTGTTGACAGCGATTTTGAGAATAAGATGCAATTTGAAATGAAATTAGCAAAAAGATTGCTGATAAAAAAATCGGCTGTTCCAACTATATATCCGTTCACTTCAAAGTCCCACTCTCAGACAGTGTCAGTGAAGTGGCGTGAAAAGCAAGGGTGATCTACCGATGCGATCTTTCTGACACTTTCTGACACCTCCTGCTTAAAACCCAAAAAATCAGAAGGATCGTGAGGCCCCGCTTTCACGGTCTGTATTCATACTGAAAATCAAGATCAAGCGAGCTTTTGCCCTTCTGCTCCACGGGAGGTTTCTGTCCTCCCTGAGCTCGCCTTAGGACACCTGCGTTACAGTTTGACAGGTGTACCGCCCCAGTCAAACTCCCCACCTGCCACTGTCCCCGGAGCGGGTCACGCCCGGCATCAGGTCGTTTACGAGTTATTTAGCACCGGGTTCTCCACGAACGAACACGCGTCCATGAGCGGGGAGGGGCGGCCGCCTTCCGGCCGTCCCCCGGGCCGGTCGCGAGAGCCCTTCCAGCAGCGGCCGGGGCCGGCTATCCTAGGCCAACCTGGGATATCCTTATCTTTCTGATCAACCTTATCTTTCTGACAGCAATCTGCTGTCAGAAAGATAAGTAAACAGGGTAATTTTTCTTTTTAAAATATTCACTGCCAATATTTACTAAAATTATTTACAAGCAATGAATTTCATTGCCTTAACAACTTATCAAATATTAGAATTTTAGGGTATTCATACTAATCAAATATGAAATATTCAGTGCTGTATAGGGAGGTGGTTGTGCCTGTTTGCTCAAGTTATATTTCTATATATGTAATCCAATTTGACACCTCTGGAATGAAATTATGTTGATCTACTGTTTTTGCAGATGTTATCCACTGTCACTCAACCTTCAAATACTGTGGATTTTTTTTTTGAATTTGATTATTCAGCAATTGTCCTCATTGCAGTCATCCATGTGAGGTAACAAGTCACACTAAAGGCTCTCTGTTGGTGATCAAACAACATTGTCCACATTGTGTTGAGGATCGATCCTGGCACAGCCAGCCGATGATCAGGGACATCCCAGCTGGTAACATACAGCTTTCATCCGCCATTCTCTTCACTGGGGCGTCATATGTCAAGGTCCTCAGAGTTCTAAATGCAGCCGGTATCGTTGGAATTTCCACAACCACTTACAAGGAGCTTTCGATTTCTAATTTTTATTAAATTAATTTTATTTCAGAATATGTGGATGATCTGATGAATACTCTTTTCGACAAAACCTTGGTTGATCCAACCCACTTATTGGAGCAGTGGCACTCTGTACAAGCCAGAGTTCCAGCAACATTGAGTGCCAAATTTTAGCGTCCCATCAAAGCTGATGCTATTGAGCAACATGTATCTAGATTTTCAAAATCAAACATGTAAAAGTAGAATAAATTTCCAATTAGCAATGAAAGTTCAGCTTTCAGTTGTTAGGGAAGCAACATATTTTGCTAAGACAAAAAAATATAAGCCTAAGATTTTTAGAGAAATGTGCTTTTAAAAATTGCACACGAATTTTACACCATAAAATGGTAGAAAAATTACTCTAATGTATATGAGATCCGACTTTGATGAATGCTGAAATATTAGAATTATAAAATTGACATGCACATTAATAAACTCAATATATGATTTTAAAAAACTTTATTTAAATAACATTGATCACAAATCTAATCTTGGTAGGCAAAATCCCTTGTTGTGATCAGATGGGAATGTTTCTCTGATGAGGCTCACAGCACAGGCAGGTATCACCCTCACTTCTTCACCTTCAATACCTCCTGGCAGCACTGAGATTCAGTTGATGTTGGCATAATGTTGCATTTCTCACAAGTGCACCTGTTAAAAAAAATGGTATAATCAGATGCTTATAATAAACTAATGGCTCGTGGGAGTGCTATATAAATTGGTCTATGAAGTTTGATTAGAAAATATTTAAAACATGTAAAAAATTTTGAGCAGAAAGAGAATGTTTATAAGTCGCCAAGTAAGGCAGCGAGGGAAAAATTGGCAGTTTTATTTTGATAATTAAGTGTGTGACCATGCATATCGCCTAAAAAAAAAAAATTCAAAGCATATTTTACCAATATAAATCGGCGAGCCTCTCGTTCTTGCCTCTCGTTCTGCTCCGGTCGCTGTTTCGTCCGCGTCTTCCTCCGCACCCTCGGGCTCGAACAAATACGGCTGAATAACCCCATCAGCACCACCCAAAACTACTTCATCATCAGATTCGTCAGTTTCAATATCATCACTTATATTGCGGTCGTCATACTCGATAAAATAATCGCTGTCCGAATCACTCTGCTGTCGTTCAGCCATTTCTGCAGGCCAGTGATCATCCATTTCCTGCAGCCATTTCCTGTTTCTCCCTGACCTGACGTCACTGCTGCACGCCCCTATCGAGAGATGGCGGTACTGCAGCATCACTAAGTGAAATATGGGCTATTAACAAATAAAGTCATTTATGGAGGCTGGTGACACATTTTAAATCACGGGAATGGCCAGAATGGAATATTTTCATACAATCAGTTTATTGGTTCAATAAAAAAATGTCACCGTCCGAGGCCTTTAACCAATATATGATCTGAACTAATTGCTTTGGAAAAATTCCGATACACATCTACGTTTAGTGGTCTTTGGCGCCATCTGTAGGCACAAGCCGTAATTACATGTGTTGTCAACCTTGCGATCACTTCATTGCAGCAGCTAGTCCAATTGTATTATGGGAGATGGAACGTTCAGCGCACAGTGCAGAAGTGTTGGTTGGCAACGGTTTCGGAGCACCATTTTGAGTCAGAAGAAGAATAAGAAATAAATATTAGTGCTTGTGGAAGTCGAAGTGTGGAAATAAAGATGGATCAGCGAGAGAAAGAGGCAGAGATGGAGACCGCTCACTCGAGGAAACCGAGAACTGTCAGCGAGGAAAAAAGGCAGTTTCAGGGAAAATGGACTTTGGACTACTTCGTTGAACCTCACGGGTCAGATAAAGTTGTATGCCTCATCTGCAGACAGGTAATCGCAGTGCGAAAAGACTTTAACATCAGGCGCCATTACGAAACAAAACACAAAAATTATGAAAAATTCAGTGGCAAGGATCGCACCACAAAGATGAAACAACTTAAAAGGGGCTACACAGCACAACAGTCAGTCTTCACGCAATTTTCAAAAACCAGCGAAGCAGTAACAGAGGCTAGCTATGTGGTAGCTCATGAAATAGCTAAACGGGGCAAGCCGTTTAGTGACGGAGAATTTGTTCGAGACTGTATGCTAAAAGTGGCAGAGCGTGTATGCCCAGACCAAAAAACAAAGTTCCGTGACGTAAGTTTGTCGAATGACACAGTCACAAGACGAATCGAAGATCTGGCAAATGATTTGAAGGACCAACTGGCGATACGTGTGGAGGGGCTAGAAAAGGGAGCGTTTTCCATCGCACTGGATGAAAGCACGGATATTTCCGACACTGCCCAACTGTTGATTTTCATCCGAACTGTCACTGAGAATTTTGACGTCGGCGAGGAGCTACTGAGTATGGAGAGTATGAAAGACACAACGAAGGGAGTGGATATTTGCGAAGCAGTGTATCGCAGTCTGGACACACACAATGTTAACCTGGCATCCTTGGTCGGTGTCACGACAGACGGAGCACCAGCAATGATTGGGAGTAGGACAGGTGCAGTGTCGCTGCTGGCTGAGAAAGTGGTGAACAGCGGTGGCAAGAAACCAGTCAGCTACCACTGCATAATTCACCAAGAAGCCCTCGCTGCTCAGACGCTAGAAATGAAACACGTCATGGCCGTAGTTGTGAAGACAGTTAATTACCTGAAGTCCAGAGGTCTGAACCATCGCGAATTTAAAACCTTTTTGGCGCAGTCAGAGGCAGATTTTGGAGACGTCATTTACTTCACTGCCGTCCGGTGGCTGAGCAGAGGTGCCACACTGAAACGTTTTTTTAACCTGAGAAAAGAAATTTGCGAGTTCATGCAGGCAAAAGGACAAGACGTGACTGAGTTAACGGACAGCAAATGGCTCTGTGACCTAGCCTTCCTCGCCGACCTGAATAATTGTCTGAGTGATCTCAATCTGAAGCTGCAAGGCCATGGAAAACTCATTTCCACACTTTTTGACAACGTGAAAGCTTTCCAGCGAAAACTCCAACCGCTCCAGGGACAGCTCAGAGAAGGAGATCTCGCTCATTTCCCTGCCTGCAGGGCGCTGGTAGATGACCCAGACACGGACGGGAGTGAAGTTTTGCGTCACCTGCGTTCAGAGAAGAACCATGGCCTCATCGAAAAGCTTCGAGACGAGTTCGACCACCGATTCTCTGACTTCAGGGACCACGAGGGTGATTTCAACCTTTTCCAAAATCCCTTCTCATGTGTGCCCGAGGCAGTGCCTGCAGACATGCAGTTTGAGCTCATCGACCTACAGGAAAGCTCCGAGGCCAGAGCTGCATATCGTGACAAGAGTCTGATCGAGTTCTACAAAGGACTTTCCCCATCCACATTCCCTGCTCTTCGTCAACATGCTGTCAGAATGGCGTCTTTATTCGGAAGCACCTACATCTGTGAAAAGACCTTCTCCACCATGGCCATCAACAAATCTAAGCTGAGATCCAGGATGACAGATGCCCACCTACATGCAGTCCTTCGCATCGCGACGACGGAGATGGAGCCAGACTTCAGAGGACTCGTGGCCAACTGAAAACAGCACCACAAATCACACTGCAGTTAAAAGGTATGTTGACACTAAAATTGTATTTTCATCAGTCCCAATTTCTTACTGTTAATATGACTTTACCCAAACTAATTAAATCTGATAATTAAAAGGATTACAAATGGAATTGAATTTTCAGTCTTTTTTTTTTTTTTGCCTCCGTCCCTTTGGTGGCCCTTGGTTCAACTTTGGATTCCCAAATTGGCCCTCACCCATCAAAACTTTGAGAACCCCTGGTATAGAGGTATTACTTTTGCTATTTTCATTTTGTCTGGAAATTTACCAGTTTGAAATGACAGGTTACAGATGTGGGTGAGTGGCTTAACAATTCCCTCAATTACTTTTTTCACTATTGTCATGTCAATTTCATTCCAGTCTGTTGATTTTTTGTTCCTAAATTTACTCACAGTCTCGATAATTTCCTTTTCAGTAATTGCACCCAAAAAGATTGTGTTTGGATTTCTATCTTCTATTTCATTCACAGAACCACTGTGGTTTGTTTCTGGTGTCACTATTGATTTTGCTAATTCAGGACCAACATTTATAAAAAATTTATTGAAACCACTGACCACATCTTCCATATTATTTATCAAACTGCCATTTGCGATAAAATATTCTGGATAATTTGCTTTCTTAGGACGATTACTAATAATCCCATTGAGTACTTGCCATATTCCTCTTATGTTATTTTTGTTATCCTCTAGTATTCTGTTGTAATATTCTTTCTTACAGGTCCTCATTATAGTAGTAAGCTTATTTTTATATCTTTTATATTTGATCTCAGCTTCCACTGTTCTGCATTTAATGAATTGTTTATATAATGTATTCTTCTTTTTACATGCATTTATTAACCCCTTGGTGACCCAAGGAATATTTTTTTTTGTTGTCTGTCACTGTATTGTTTTATAGGACAGTATTTATTGTACAATGATTGAAATATTTGTAAAAATTTATCATATGCTCTATTTATGTCATTTTCATCATAAACTATCTTCCAATCTTGTATTAATAATTCCTTTGTCAGTAAATACATTGATTCTTCGGTTCTTATTCTTTTATATTTAATATTTTTGGTATACTTTTTCTTCCTATAATCACATTGATAGACAACAAAAATCGGCAGGTGGTCACTGATATCATTCAATAAAAGCCCACTCCTGATATTATTTTCCATAATGTTTGTGAATATGTTATCTATTAGTGTGGCACTGTGTGACGTGATTCTGCTAGGTCCGGTAATTGTTGGATGTAAGCCCATGCTGTACATTGTGTTGATAAATTCTTCTGTCAAACTATGTTGTTTTGAGTTCATCAGATCTATATTGAAATCCCCACAGATAAACATAACTTTATGAGTTAGTTTTGCGTACATTTTTTCCATCCAGTCCTTAAATAAGTCAATGTTTGATCCAGGTGTTCTATATACACAGCTCACTACTACATTCTTCACATTGTCCAGACAGATTTCTATTGTAATACATTCAAATAAATCATCCACAGTTACTGTCAGATTTTCAACAACCTTGTATTTCAAGCTCTTGTCAATATAAATTGCAACTCCTCCTCCTTTTTTCACTTTTCTATTTATATAATTTAATTCATAGCCATCCATGGTAAAATCCACTCCTTTCTCTTCACTGAGCCACGTCTCTGATATTGCCACAATATTGAAGGGCTCTTTAAACTGATGTAAATAATCTTTAATGTTATTAAAGTTTGCATAGAGACTCCTGCTGTTGAAGTGGATCATAGAAATATTGAAATCAGATGTGACCATTGTGTTAAACTGTTCATCTGTGTAATAATTACAGTAATTATTGATTGAGTTAAAAAATTTATTATCAGGGTCTATGTCATATTCTACGTCCTGTGGGTTGTGATCTGTGTATTCAAAAACTTTCAGTTCCTGTTGTTCCTGTTTGTTGATTTTTTGATTCATGTTGTTGAATGTTTTGTTGCAGATGAGTAAAATCTTTCAGTGTCCTACAGTTGTCTGAATTTTTGCTGTGACTCCAGTTCATAATATTCATTGATATTTGTCCAGTTCCATAATATTACGAATGTTAATGACCTTAGCTTCTTCAGGCGATCCGTTTAATTTGATGTATATTTTACAGTTTGATGTCCAGGTGTTTTGAATCTTTTTCTGCTTTTTCATGTATCTTGCTTTCCTGGCTATTTCTGCGTTTTCTTTCGTGAGGTGCTCGTTTATGTAAATGTTTGTTCCTTTTAGCTTCCTACCTTGTTTCAGTAGCGCAGTCTTGTGTTTTTTGTTCACAAACCTCATGATCACAGCCGGTTTGTCGCCGCTTTTCCTGGGCAGAGGGTGGCAGGACTCAATGTTGTTGCAGTCCAGCTGAATTCCTTTCGACTGCATGAAGGCCGACACTTGTTGCTCAGCGGATTCCTCTTCCAGCTCACCTCCACTGCTGTCTGGGGCAACTGCTCTCGCGTATGATCGGGGTTTGATGTGGAGCCCCGTGATGATCACATCGTTCGCCCAAGTGTTCTGGTCCATTTCCGCCATTCTGCTCTCCAGATACGCCAGCCTCTTGTCTTTCTCAGCGTTCTGGCTCCGCAGCACTTTTATTTCCTTCACTAGGTCCAGGATGCTTCTTTGCTGCGTCTTTACAGCGGAAATCTCTTCCGCCAAGAAATCCAGTGCTTTTTTATTTCATCCACCTCTTCATTTTGCAGAGCTCTCTTGGGACCCATTATCCCGGCCGATGATCGCTGATTTTGATTGTAGGAAAAAAAAACAACACGTGGGAGAAATCCCTTTGTTTTCCCTGAGCGCGAGGGGCGCGGGGCGCGGGGCCAATTGCTTCACCAGCTTCACCAGCCACTACTGGCAAATTCTCCTTATTTCTCATGAGCAGGTTCACTTTCCAGCGGCAGCAACAAAAAAAGCTCAAAATGCCAGCTCCAAACTGCATTCTAACTGCGTTTAACTGCCTTTTAAACAGAGACGAACTGGGAGCCTTTACCTGTGCATCATAGTGCGGACGTTCCAAGTTCCCAGTTTTAGAGTTGGTCTCTTTTGTTTTTTTTGTCTTGCCTGGTGTGAAGGTTCTCAGCCTGCCGTTCGGACTTCTCCTCATCCCCATGCACCCAATGAGGAAAGCAAGCTGTGGCGGGACAACACCTTATTGGCTGGGGGCTGCCCAGCTTGAGGCGGGCGGTAGCTGTCCAGTGAGATCCGATGATCCCTTCCACCGTCGGGAACAACCCCTTGCGCCGCACTCTAAGCCAATTGAGCGGTGGCTTATAACAGTTAACTGTCATTCCCCGTGTTTTGTCTACGCCAAAGGCGAAGCTGGAGTGTCCTCTCCAGTGATCCGGTGTTCTACCTTCCAGCGTTGGGCGTTGGTAGGATTCAAGCCTTGGCAGGAAGATATGGAGGACAAGATGTTGCCCATGCAGCATGTCCCCCCTCTCCACGTCACTGATGAATCCAAAGGAACAGCAGGGCTGCTACAGTTTGGCACCAGCGCTGTCGCAGGAGCTGCCAGAACGATGTTGAGAACAACAGAGAACTGCCTTAGGGGCTCCGACTCCAGATTTTTCCTCAGGGTTGACTCCCGAAGCCTTTCCCGTGACCAGGTGTGCCACAAGGCAGCGGAGGTTTGAAATCAGGGTTTACCTTCCCCTAGATGGGCTACCTTCCTAGGTTGACGAGCCACCATCTACCCGAAGCATCTGGTTTTAAGGCGCCAGAGATCCGCCTTCGCCCCTTCTCCTATTAGTAAAAGCAGTTCCGCCGGGCTTAGAGACTAAATCACATGGGCAGGCTAGGAGTTGGACTTAGTTGTCAGAGGCTTTTCGAGACGCACGCCATAAGGAGCATTTTATGAGCACTGGGAGCTTAACCCCAGTGCCGCTCCTGGCTATGACAACCTTGGAACTGCAACCATGAACAGCAAAAGGATTAAAACTTTAATAATCACATAGTCATTCCTTAAGAGTAACTTTTCTATGTCCAAAAGAACAATAATATGACACAGAAGCATTAAAACCTCTGTTTGATAATTAGCAGCCTCAGGTAACTCATATGCACAAACAATGTCATTATCACCTTGCTCTGTGCTTTGAATCATGCCATATAATCTGTATTTAAAGCTTTCAGTGATTGGGTATTATTTAGTGACAGCATTATTCCATAATCTTCATTTTAATTTATCATACTGATGATGGTCGCAGTGATTAATATGCATGCACTTTTACTGAAATTATCGGCTATCTGGCATGGCTTGGTTGTTGACGGGAGGAGTGCGGTGAGCAGGGGTGAGGTGATGTCTTTCGCTGGGCTCTTGGGGCAGGGTCATGGCTGAGCAGCAGAAGAGGGAGGAGCAGGGGGAGGGAGGAACCAAGGTACGGCCCTGTTGTCATGTCAGACCCTTAGTCCATCGTCCTTTTTCCCTGTAAAGTTCACTGTTATCCCTTGGTCAGAGAGATAATGCAACTGAGTTAATAAAAATTACACTGATACTTCAAAAATTTGAAAAATAGCCCAATGTTGTTCATTTGTCCTCAGGTGTCCCAACAGATAAAAGTAAAAACCCAAATGTCTCTCTGCCCTGCCAGCAGGCAATTTAACCCAAAATAAGGAAAAAAATCAGGCAATTGAAAATGTTGGCTTCAAAAATATGAGAATATTTACCAGTTATGCAACATTAGATTCAAAAACACATAAAAAGAAACTGTAAAAAACTCCCAAGCTTTGCAAAAATACCCATATATGTATATATATATATATATATATATATACACACACACACACACACACACACACACACACACATATATATATATATATATATATATATACACACACACACATACACACACACATACATATATGTATATATATATATATATACACTACCGTTCAAAAGTTTGGGGTCACTTAGAAATTTCCTTATTTTTGAAAGAAAAGCACTGTTTTTTTTTCAATCAAGATAACTTTAAACTAATCAGAAATGCACTCTATACATTGCTAATGTGGTAAATGACTATTCTAGCTGCAAATGTCTGGTTTTTGGTGCAATATCTACATAGGTGTATAGAGGCCCATTTCCAGCAACTATCACTCCAGTGTTCTAATGGTACAATGTGTTTGCTCATTGCATCAGAATTCTCCAGATTACCTCAACAAATTAACAGCTAGAATGCCAAAGGTCTGCAATGCTGTAACTGCTGCAAATGGAGGATTCTTTGACGAAAGCAAAGTTTGAAGGAAAAAATTATTATTTCAAATACAAATCATTATTTCTAACCTTGTCAATGTCTTGACTATATTTTCTATTCATTTTACAACTCATGGTCATTTTACAACTCATGGTGGTAAATACTTGGCATCAGCGAGTGTGAGAGTTTTGATCTTCCCAGACGTACATTCTGTAAAACTTACAACCGTGAGACCTTATTAAACATCAAGGTACTGCATGCTGCAAGAATCGCGGCGATCAGTTGTGATTTGGACATTCTACGCCAGCATGGTATTCTGGCGGAGTCCCCGCTGAAAACTACCCGAGAGAGGAGGAGGCGTAAGTGGAGCGAACGCAAGCAAAAGCGTGGAAAAAGGGCCGGGATCCATGCTAGGGTAAAGGCTAACCCCTCCAGACCAGCGGTACCGTCGCTCATTCTCTCTAACGTCCGCTCCCTCGAAAACAAGCTGGACGAGCTGCGTTTGCTGAGAGAAACCCGGAGAGTGTGGAGAGACTGCTGTGTGTTTGTTTTCACCGAGACATGGCTCCATGGCAACTGACGAGGCCATTCAACTGGAAGATATGGCGATGTTCCGTGCCGACAGGGAAACGGCGAGCTCCGGTAAGAGCCAGGAGGGTGGGCTATGCATCTATGTTAACAAGAACTGGTGCGTCAATGCCACGTTAGTGTCTAAACACTGCTCTCCGTTGGCGGAGTTCCTTATTGTAAATTGTCGGCCATATTATTTGCCGAGGGAATTCAGCAACGTGTTTGTAGCTGGTGTTTACATAGCGCAGAGAGCTAATGCTAAAGCTAATGCTAAGAAGGTACTCGGGGAACTGCACAATGCGATTAGTGAAATTCAAACTACACACCCGGACAGTTTTGTGGTGGTTGCGGGGGATTTTAACCACACCAGCTTAAAGACTGCTCCCCAAGTTTAAACAATGTGTAGACTTTAAGACCAGAGGATAGAATATGTTGGACTTAGTGTACACAAACACAGATGCATATAAGGCGATACCCCGCCCCCATCTCGGCCTTTCTGACCACATATCTGTGATGCTGCTGCCTGCCTACAAACCTTTATTGAAGCGCAGCAGGCCAGCAGTGAAACAAATTAGAATTTGGCCAGAGAGTGCAACCTCTGCACTGAAAGACTGTTTTCTGCACACAGACTGGGAGGTCTTCAAAATAGCAGCCTCCCAGGAAGACAAGACAGATGTGGAGGAGTATGCTGATACAGTCACCAGCTACATCGCGAAGTGTACAGACGATGTCACTACAGTGAAGACCATCACTATGTGGGGTAACCATAAGCCCTGGATGACTGCAGAGGTGCGCTCGCTGCTTACAGCCAGAGATGCAGCCATCAGAGCGAAGGACAGGATCACCCTCCGCTCAGCCAGGTCTGCGCTCTCAAAGGGAATTAAGGCGGCAAAGCGCGCCTATGCGGAGAAAATCCAGGGACACCTCTGTGACACTAGGAACACCAAGCAGATGTGGCAGGGAGTTCGGACACTGAAGGGCTGTAAGTCTAGGCAGAGGGTCGATGATGATGACGCTTTGCTTCCAGACAGGCTTAACGACTTCTTTGCATGTTTTGAAGCATCAAACTCGACAATCAGAGGGAGGGCTGGCCCACCCCCACCATCGGTCGGACCAGCTTTTACCATCAACACAGCGGACACACAGAGGACCCTAACCAGAGTCAACCCACGCAAAGCTGCAGGTCCGGACAACATTCCGGGACGTGTGCTCCGAGACTGCGCAAGCGAGTTGGCGGATGTCCTGACTGACATTTATAACATCTCCCTTAGTCAGGCCATCGTTCCCAGATGCTTCAAGACCTCTATCATTGTACTGGTGGCAAAGAAACCAGTTGTGTCCTGTTTGAATGACTATCGTCCTGTTGCACTGACACCAATTGTGATGAAGTGTTTTGAACGGCTTGTCAAACCACACATTACAGCCTGCCTCCCTGCATCACACGACCCGCTCCAGTTTGCATATCGTTCAAACCGCTCCACGGAGGATGCTATAGTCACCACCCTACACTCTGTCATCACCCACCTGGACCAGAAAGACACCTACGCCAGACTCCTGTACATTGATTTCAGTTCAGCATTCAACACCATTATTCATCAGAGACTGATGGAGAAATTACTCCTTCTCGGTCTGAAAACCGCCACATGTCTCTGGATCCTGAATTTCCTGACTGAGAGACCTCAGTCTGTCCGGGTTGGAAACAACATCTCCAACTCTGTCACACTGAGCACCAGATCCCCTCAAGGCTGTGTACTCAGTCCACTGTTGTTTACACTTCTAACACGACTGTGTATCCAGACACGAGGGGAACCAGATTATTAAGTTTGCAGACGACACCACGGTCATGGGACTTATTCAGAGGGATGAGGAATCAATGTACAGGGAAGAAGTGAGAGACCTGGAGGGCTGGTGCAGGGAGAACAATCTGGTGCTCAACGTGGACAAAACGAAGGAGATGATTATCGACTTCCGGCGGTCACAGCCTGAGCACGTCCCCCTCAGCATCGGCGGCCGTTTAGTGGAGAGAGTGGAGAACATCAAGTTCCTCGGAGTGCAGATCTCGCAGGACCTGACCTGGAGCAAGAATTCCTTGGGGATCAGGAAGTGGGCTCAGCAGAGACTGCACTTCTTGAGGAAACTCAAACAGGCCTCTCTCCCCATCTGCATCCTCAGGACCTTCTACAGAGGTGTGGTGGAGAGTGTTCTGACGTACTGCATTGCTACATGGTACTCCAGCTGCAGTATGTCAGACAAAAAAGCCCTGCAGAGGATAGTCAAGGGGGCTGAGAGGGTAATTGGAGTCTCCCTCCCCTCTGTCCAAGAACTTTTTCAGAACCGTTGTAGGAGCAGGGCACTGAACATTGTCAAGGACCATTCTCACTCTCTGCATAAACACTTTGAACTTCTTCCATCTGGTAAACGATTCCGGAGCATCAGAGGCAGAACCACCAGACTGATCAACAGCTTCCTTCCACAAGCTGTCAGGATGCTGAACAGTTGACCCGGAATCTCTCATACACACTACTGCACCTACAGACATTTTGTATATTATTTGTATATTACAGTTAGTTAGTTTTTTCCAAAATATGTCTCAGGGATGTGTGAATGGATGGGGGGGGTGGGAGTGGGGGGGTGAAGCTATGTGGGAGTGTGTCTTAAATCATGCTGCTTCTATTTATATGGATGCCGAGAGAAACACAATTTCATCTTGTCTGCACTACAGTTGTATGTACAGCAATGTGACAATAAAGTTTGATTTGATTTGATTTGATTTGATTACTTGGGTTGTTACCAATATCTGGTGAAAATCTCACGTCAATGGCTCCATCAGAAATATGTTTAATGAGAAAAATGTTGAAGTGTTCAATACTTATTTTCCCCGCTGTATCTAATTTCACTGAAAAATAAATTGATTAAGCATGCGAATATTGATAACAGGCAGACGTGATACATTGCAGTTTCAGAAATGAGAAGGAACATTCTTGTAATCAGTGATACAGTTTGTGTGATTTGAGTGCTTATTTCCTGTGGGAAGCAAAGGTAGATTATTGATGGTCCAAATGCACAGTGAAGTTTAATATTGTTTTACCTGAGAGAAACATCACCAGTCGTCCTTTGGGCAATGTTCAGAGTTCCATGTCAGTCCGAGTGTCCTACTTTCTGGGGGAGAAGATGAGGGGTTGAGTCATTTCTCACCTAGGTGTTGATAAGAATTCAAAGAGTTCTGCCTGAATACAAAGGCTGTGTCAGGTGTTGGGAGAGAAGAATAGATATGAGCAGTGGTTCCTCATTGTTCAATTGGGGTTATGAAGAAAGAGTTGGGGGGTTGGTTAACCAAAGGACAGTCACAGTTCCTTTTTGGCCCTCCTGTTACTGAGTTCCACAGGGTTTCTGAGTACACCTGGTACCAATTCCACTACACCTGGTAGGCTGTAGGCTGCTCTTAATGTAGTGCAGTAGTGCAGCTCTTCAGTAGTGATGGACAGCTGAAGCCTCATTGAAGCTCTGAGGATTTCAAAGCTAACAGGCTTCATTCTAAGAACAGTGACATCTGGTGGCCATCATGCATGTATTTTGTTGCCGTTTAACATAATTTCCCCTTTGTTTTGATCTACTGTTATTATGATGGGTTGTGCTCTAATTTATAAATGCCACATTTCCCAGCTTTACTTTCATTTTTTTTTTTTTTTGCTTGACCTTTCCATAATGTTGATGCCCAAAACTCAGAACACAATATTATAAAATTACTGATCAAACAACAGAAAAAGGATTTCATGGGAACCCATGGACCATTCTGTAGGGTAACTGATTAAAATGGGAATGACTGAAATGAGTGACTACAAATTAGCAACTTAACATCTCAGCACGTCTAAAATGTTCATTTGTGCAGCAACTTTGTATATGATAACCTTGCTATCGCTCTTTCTGTATCAGAATGCTTAATGCATGCCAGATGCATTGTGTCAGTAGTGTATGTTTGTATGTATGGGCACTAAACTTGCTTCCTATTGTTATTATAGTTCCACCACCCTTTTCACTGCATGCCATTTTCATCGGGCATCAATGCTAGTGTTTAATAAAGTGGAATGACAGAAGGAATCAGTAGTGAACACATGGAGAAAAAGAGGTGCAAAAAGGCATAGAACACCAACAAACCAGCTAAAATCCACAAGAATTTCGGAAGTCATCCCATCTCCCATCAGCACAAATTAATTTCAGTTGGTTCATCTTTAAAAAGGTCTGTGAATATCAGATTGTCACACCACAAAGAACTCATGATGGGTAGAAGCAAAGAGCTCTCTCTAGATCTTTGCAACCTTATTGTTGCAAAACATAATGATGGCATTGGTTACATTGGGGGTGGGGGTGGTACAGGTGTAGTCTGGCCGACTACTGATCGGAGGGTCAGGGGTTTGATTCCCACTCTGTCTGCAGTCTGCATGTCGAAGTGTCCTTGAGCAAGACACTGAACCCCCAGTTGTTCCTGGTGGGTCAAGCCAATGCCTGTGTATGGCAGCTCTGCTACCATCAGTGTGTGAATGTGTGTGTGAATGGGTGGATAGCAGGATCTATAAAGTGCTTTGGTCATCTAGAGATGAGAAAAAAGCGCTATATAAGTGAACGCCATCTACTATTTACCAGCTGCATTTCTAAACTGTTGAATGCTCCGGTAAGCACTGTGTCATGTCCGGGGTGGCCACCCTGCCCATGACTTGTGGCTGTTGGGTTTAATTATTACTTATTAATTCCAGCTGATGGATTGAACCTTGCTCTCCGTCAGTCCCACAGCCATGCCTCCTCCTCTTACCAGGCATTCACCAGTTTTCTGTTCACCACATACACACTCACACAATCATGCACACGCACACATGCACACACACTCACACGCGCGCACGCACTCACACACACACACACACACACACACACACACTGTTCAATCAGTCATGCTCCTGCCACATCTGTGTCCACTTGCTCCCATTTAGGCTTGGGTATTAATAGAGTTAGGTGCGATCAGTTGTTGCGGCAGCTTCTAATGTCAACACTGGACTTCCTGGTTTGCGACAGTTGGCTTCTTCCATGGACTAAACTGTGTTGTTCCTCAGAGCCTTTCCACTCCAACATATTTGTAAGTCTCTCCTCATTCATGCCTTCCTCTCCGCTCCTACCCTGCCTGGAGCGCGTTGGGCATTTAATCCCAGCCAACAAAGCTGTAGCCGGTTGTCTCGCCTATGTCATAGTGACTGTTATTTGGACATGCTTGTATATCCGCTCTTTTGTAAATAAACATGTTACATGCTGCATTTTGGGCTCGCTGCCAATTTTTATGTTCGCTGCGGAGTTACGCAGCCGAACATGACAGTAAGCTGCCGCCAGTAGAGCCCAAGCAGCTTGTACTGTGCCTTTTTTCATTTTCGTGTATTTTTCCTATCTGTACCGGAGTTATGACAGACTACTGGAGCCACGAAGAGCGACTCGGACTGGCCCGTCTGAAAGACATCTTCTCCGGGATTCAGGGGCGCTGCTCTCCGGAGTCTGTCCATGCAGCCTGGGACGTTGCGGTGGAGATACTAGAGGAATGTCCGGACCTCTTATTTTTTTCTGAGTCTACAGACATCCTCCATTTCATTTTTGCATTGCGAGAGGAGGAGCCTGGGAGGGAGAGACCGGCGTTGGAGCAGCCCCCGAAACGGAAGAAGCTTCCGCGCCGGACAAAGCCTTCCTCCTCCCTCAGCTCTTTGGCTCCAGCCCCGCCCTCGTCTCCGGAGCCCAGACTCGCACAACTCCAGGGAGGTCTGGAGGAGCACTGCCAATCCATCCTTGGAGATATTGACCACCTAATGATGGAGGAACGGAGACTTCAACCGGGGGACGGCCCTGCTTCATTCGAGGCTGGATGGGAGAAGTGCAGACTGGCGATGCTGACGGAGATAGATCGCCGTTTAGAGGAGGAGGACTTGGCGGCCACCCCTCCCTCTCCAGTGCTATCCAGGGGGGCTTTTCCTCAATGTATGGAGGAGTCCAGCTCCGTCACAGCCACCGCAAGGTGCGCTGCCTCGCCAGCTGCAGCAGCAGATGACACAAACCAGGAGAACAGGCAAGTGATCTCTTCATGTATTTTTAAAATTATTGAAAATTCTTGCCTGATTCCTGGTAGAGGATCTCTGGGTACGCAGTCCCTGAAGATTGCTCCACCTACTGCAGCCGTGAACTGCTCACCAACCCTCTCTATCTCTCTTCCTTTTGCCACTGAGCACCCATTGGCCCGGGAGCTCAGTCTCCAAACGGAGGGGGAGCCCGCTGTCCTGCAGAGCTCCCACGGACTGAGAGAGGGCACTGCGACAGACCTGAAGCATGAGCCGATGATCAAGCATCCCCTGGCTTCAGTCTTCCGGGGCCCAGCACAAGGTGAGACTCCACCGCCAGAATCCATGTTGGGAGAGCCACCCACGTGGGAACCTTCTCTGGAGGAGGCTAAGACTGCGACTACCACCACGCCTGTTGCGGAGGCCACCGCAGCAGATTCAGCACCCAGGAAGCACCCCTTGGAGGCCAAACCTGGGAGGACGTCGCCCGGATCATTGGAGTACTGGATGGCAGTGGAGCTTGAGCTAAGGCAAGTGCTCTCTTTTGTCTTTCTCCTTTCCTTCATAAAGCGTTTTTGCCTAGCTCCAGGTGAGGAGGGCCAGCTGCAGCCACACGCTGCACCTGAGCTCATCTACATTGTAGGCATGCAAAAATTAATTTCTTCCTGAAAATAAAGCACACATATCAAATCATATCAATTAAAGCATTTCAAACCACAATTGTCTATCACAGGGTCCGGCCATGTCTCCAATAGCGGATACTGTCTTGAGAGAAGAATATGAGTTAATTCATTGGCCACGATTCATATTTTAACTTCAGAGTGAAATATTCCTGTTAGCCATTGGGGGGCAATGTTGGACTGTTTGAGTTTAATGAGGAATCTTGCCTTTCAAGCACCTGTGGAACATCAACCATAAACCTACCATTTGGGCATTCCTTTGGCAAATGGATCAAAGGGGAAATGATTCAAGGTCCTGAAGAAGGGACAAACTTCCACTTTTATGGCCGATGGGTAGTGTTACAGCTCTGGTCTTGGGTGAGAATAGCAATTCATGACCAGACTTTTGGGATGAAACAATTTCTCCTCAGTAAAGAATGATTTTATAAATTGGAGCCCAGGGGTTAACGCTACATTATAGAACTATAATAAAACCAGCTACCAATTTCAAAACATATGGATCAACATGATCTGGGCCTTGGGCTTTTTTTGTATACAAGAGTTTTAAAGCTTTATGCACTTCAGCTGTGGCAAGTGGACTAAACTTGAAGGTAAAAGCAAATTAATATGTACTGCTGTCTGAGGTTGGAGAACTTACTGTATTATTGTAATATCCTGGAGAACCTGGGGAGGTGGCAGTATGCTCTGGAGAGAAGAGGAGTGAAAGTTATTATAAGCAAGACAGAATACATGAGTGTGAATGAGAGGGAGGCTGGTGCAACGGTGAAGATGGAAGGAGTAGAAGTAGTGAAAGTAGATGAGTTTAAATACTTGGGGTCAACCATCCAAAGCAATGGAAAATGCACAAGAGAGATGAAGAAGAGAGTGCAGACGGGGTGGAGTGGGTGGAGATGAGTGTCAGGGGTAATTTGTGACAGAAAGGTAGCAGCAAGAGTGAAAGGGAAGCTTTTCAAGATGGTAGTGAGACCTGCTATGATGTATGGTTTGGAGACGGTGGTACTGACAAAAAGACAGGAGGTGGAGCTGGAGGTGGCAGAGTTGAAAATGCTAAGATTTTCATCGAGAGTGACTAGGAGGGAAAAGATTAGAAATGAGTATATCAAAGGGACAGCTCAGGTTGAGCAGTTTGGAGACAAAGTAAGAGAGGCAAGGCTGAGATGGTTTGGACACGTGCAGAGGAGGGATAGTGGAGATATTGAACAAATTATGTTGAAGATGGAGCTGCCAGGCAGGAGGAAAAGAGGAAGACCACAGAGAAGATTGATGGATGTAGTGAAGGAGGACATGGAGAGGGTTGGTGTTATAGAGGAAGATGCAAGGGATAGGGTGAGATGGAGGCAGATGATCTGCTGTGGAGACCCCTAAAGGGAGCAGCCAGAAGAAGAAGAAGAAGAAGAAGAAGAAGAAGGAGACTGTAGTATCCAGAAGATAAAACACTTTAATTAAAGCAATTTGCCATATCCCGCTTGTCATGTACAACAGTTGATGGATTCAGTCTGTAATTTGGGAGAGATTGGGATTTGTTTCTTACTGAGAGATTTTTGACAGTATTCCAAAATTTTTTAGGGTCATTTAAACTCTCAGAGGTTATAGACAAATAGTCCTCTGATTTCACTTTTTTAATTAAAGAACAGCATTTATTTTATAGTTTCCTGAAATCATTCCAATCGGAAATAAGATCTGTCTGCCTCGTTCTGGCCCACACTGTGTTTGGGTCACGTATAATGTTTGATGTGTTATGACCCGAGCGTCGGTTCTGATCGCGCTCGGGCTAAGCTATGTCTCGCTGCCGGCCTTGACAGCTGCGGGCGGTATTCTGGCCTCTCCGGGCTCTTATTGTGAAAGTGCTCGGTGGGGCTTCCGCCTGTCAACGGTCAGTCAGCTGAGTGTCATCATCGTCATTAGTGCTTCGTCAATTTAAGCCCAGCACTGGCGTCGGTAGGACACAGCAGTGTCTGGTCGCTTAACTGGTCCCTAACCTGTTACTTTTCTGTTCACCCACCGCCACGTTGCGGATGCCTGGACTGTTTTCACACCTCGTCTGCTTTGGGCTTGACCGTCGTTCCCCGGTACCAGTAAGTGTGCTGTATTAGCCTTATTCCTCCCGGCGTGAATTGTTCTGTAAGTCCCTGCCTTAGCAGCCTGTGTGTAATTATTACCAAGCCTGTCTGTGTGTGACTGTCTCCTGCTCTGGACCTATAGTGTGCTGTATAGCCCTATGCCTCCTGTTCTGTGAAGACTCCTGTCATTATCTCAGCAGCTTGTGTTAACACCTTTTCACCGTAAATAAACTCACTGAAAACTCACTGGTGACTCTGTGCGTCTCTAGGTGGCTCGCGAGGGCCACCGCATGACAGTACACTGCTGCCAAAGCAGCGTTTACGGTGACGCCAACGCGAGACGCTATTCACCAGTGAGTTTGAGTTTTGGACGTTGCTTTTCCCTGTCTGGGTCCTGTGTATGTGAGGAATGCCGTCGCCGAAGAGCCACGTGCTGACAGGTGTTTTGGAAGCCGTGGATGAGCTGCTCATCTCCGCTTCCCTGCTGGACTATGACCACGGCGTACATTGGTACCTGGACGCCGCCGAAGATGTTCTCTGTAATCTCTCTCCCCGCTACGCCAACCACCCGGAAGTCGACGCGAGGAGGGAGGACATCGCCGCACAACGCGAAATATTCCTGATGATGGAGGAGGAACGCGGCATGAAGCAGGTGAAGAGGCACTCCTGCTCTTCGCCTATGGATACTGATCCTGCCTTCGATCTGTTTCGGGAGTTCGCACCATCTGGGGGCCGGCGAAGGCGTCGGCGTCACGGCCGGGCGCATCTTCGGCAAGCTCCTGCTCCAGATCCAGTTCCGGGCCGCCGGGATGACCCCCTCAACCAGCCAGCTGCTGAGAGTGAGCTGAGTCCTGTGCCAGTGGGCTCCGTCCTTGGATACTTTTTTACCATCCAGTGAGCGAGGGAAGGAGCAACGTCCGCTACAGCTGATAACATCCTCCCCCCGGGAGACAGGCAAGTCCAAGTTCACTTTTCTATTGATAATAGTGATCTGTCTTGTCTGACTCCTGGGGGTGAAGCTCGGGGTTTGCAGCTCCCTGAGTCACTTTTCCCAGCTGTAGCCACTTGTATTAAACCTGCTGCCTCTGTGTCTCCTCCTGCGGAGCGGTCCTCGGCGTCAGTCCCACGCCGTCGAACGAGGGGGAGGCCTGCAGCTCTGGGAAATATCCCGGCCCTGCAGCCTTGCTTTGGACAGAGCAGAACGGACTGCAGTGAGGAGCCAGAGCCGACGAGAGAGCGTCCCCAGGGTTCCTCAGGGATGCAGCCCGAGTCAGCAGGTCCAGGGTCCTCTGCCCCCACGCCATACGGGTTATTGGCGTGGACGCCACCGCGTGAGGATCCAGCTGCAGAGACCATCAGGCCGGCTGTGGAACCCGACGCAGCCGAGTGGGAGCCCGACGACGAGCTTCTTCTTGAACCTGGATCGGCGAAGTCCTGGACGGCTCCAGAGCCCAAGTGCAGGCAAGTGCTCTTTCTTGTTTTCCTGTATGGTGTATTAGAGCATTTTTGCCTGCCTCATGGGGAGGCGAGTGAGGGGCAGCCGTCCGCTGCACCCGAGTTCGTCTCGCTGGGCTCTGGCGCTGCCGGTGGAATTGATCCCGGTCCTCTCCTGTTTTCTGAGCACCTCCACAGCGTTACCGGTCCGGAGCCAGTCAAGGTCACGGGACTGGGAGTTCCAGGTTCGGAGATGGAGGTCGTCGCCGGAGCAGTCCTGACCCGGTCGGGGTCCGACGTGTGGGCTGAGATGACCCAGTCGGGGTCCGACGCGTGGGCCGAGGTGACCCAGTCGGGGTCCGACGCGTGGACCGAGGTGACCCAGTAGGGGTCCGACGCGTGGGCCGAGGTGACCCAGTCGGGGTCCAACTTGGGTGCAGCAGTGACCCAATTGGGGCCCGTCCTGACCCAGTCGGGGTCCGACGCGTGGACCGAGGTGACCCAGTCGGGGTCCGACGCGTGGGCCGAGGTGACCCAGTCGGGGTCCAACTTGGGTGCAGCGGTGACCCAATCGGGTCCCGTCCTGACCCAGTCGGGGTCCGACGCATGGGCTGAGGTGACCCAGTCGGGGTCCAACGTGGGTGCAGCGGAGACCCAATCGGGTCCCGTCCTGACCCAGTCGGGGTCCGACGCATGGGCTGAGGTGACCCAGTCGGAGTCCAACGTGGGTGCAGCGGTGACCCAATCGGGGCCCGTCCTGACCCAGTCAGGGTCCGACGCATGGGCTGAGGTGACCCAGTCGGGGTCCAACGTGGGTGCAGCGATTACCCGATCGGGGTCCGACGAGGTTCAGTCGGGGTCCGATGCAGGTGTGGCTGTAACCCAATCGGGGTCCGACGAGGTCCAGTGGGGGTCCAGCGCAGGTGTGGCTGTGACCCAATCAGGATTCGAGGGGGTCCAAGTTTTTGGTTGTCCCCCTCTCAGGTGCCACCAGCTGGGGTCCGTGAGAGGGTTTTGTTTGACGGTCTGGCGCTCCCCTGTCTTGTCATGTTCAGGTGAGCGGCTGCATGCAATCCCTCCCTGGTCCTGGTGGTTGTGGGATGCGGGTCGGCCACCTGAGGAACTGCTTGGAGCGTTCGGCGTCTTGGGTTGGCCACCCAATAAACTGTGTGTGTTACGGGGTGACCTGGTTCGGCCACCAGAGGACTTGTTTCTGGGGGCCTGGGACTGGGGCAGGCCACCTGATTATCATGTACTGTGGGATTTTCTGGGGGCCCATACGGTGCCAAGTCATGTTTAGTACGTCTAGCAATTTTTGTTGTTTCACGTAATCATAGTCATAGTCAAGTCTAAGCAATTTTAGATTGCCTCTTGTTCTTTTTTGTAAGCCACAGTCTTAGTCAAGTCGGAGCAATTTTTTGATTGCCTCTTGTTCTTTTTTTTTGAAGGCCATAGTTTAGTTATAGTCAAGTCAGAGCAATTTTGGATTGCCTCATGTTTTTTTTTTTTCTGGGAAAGCCACAGTCTTGCCATAGCCAAGTTAGGTCAGGGCAATCTGGTTTGCCCCATGTGTTTTGCAGTACTTAGTCTGGTTTTGTTTTGCTATTGTTCTTTTCTCTCCTCTTCTTTTTGAGGGGCTATGGTCAAGTTTTGTCTTTGTTGTTTTGTTCTCCACTCCTTCTTGAGGGGCTATATTATGGAGGTTTTGGTCATAGTTTCCAGGGGTTTACTTGTATTTTTGGTCTCGTGTGTGTTTGTTTTTTCATAGTGGCCGTGTTTAGCACGTATTTCTTTTGTTTCCACAGTTAGTCATGTATTTCTTTCCTTTGTTTTTTTTTTCCAGAGTCATGTGTTTGTATTTATTTCTTGTTGGTTTCCATAATTATCGTGTGTTTCCATGTATTTCTTGTATGGTTTTCTTGTCTGGTCTTTGTCTTGTTCTTGGGTTGGTTTCTCTCCCTCCGCACCTGTCCCCCAACCTCCCACCCTGGGGGGGCGGGGGGGGCAGGGTGGTTCCTTGGGGCGTTCGGAGTCCGCCCGTGGAGGGAGGGTACTGTTATGACCCGAGCGTCGGTTCTGATCGCGCTCGGGCTAAGCTATGTCTCGCTGCCGGCCTTGACAGCTGAGGGCGGTATTCTGGCCTCTCCGGGCTCTTATTGTGAAAGTGCTCGGTGGGGCTTCCGCCTGTCAACAGTCGGTCAGCTGAGTATCATCATCGTCATTAGTGCTTCGTCAATTTAAGCCCAGCACTGGTGTCGGTAGGATGCAGCAGTGTCTGGTCGCTTAACTGGTCACTAACCTGTTACTTTTCTGTTCACCCACCGCCACGTTGCGGATGCCTGGACTGTTTTCACACCTCATCTGCTTTGGGCTTGACCGTCGTTCCCCGGTACCAGTAAGTGTGCTGTATTAGCCTTATTCCTCCCGGCGTGAATTGTTCTGTAAGTCCCTGCCTTAGCAGCCTGTGTGTAATTATTACCAAGCCTGTCTGTGTGTGACCGTCTCCTGCTCTGGACCTATAGTGTGCTGTATAGCCCTATGCCTCCTGTTCTGTGAAGACTCCTGTCATTATCTCAGCAGCTTGTGTTAACACCTTTTCACCGTAAATAAACTCACTGAAAACTCACTGGTGACTCTGTGCGTCTCTAGGTGGCTCGCGAGGGCCACCGCATGACATGATGGTTCTGAAGTGAACCAGGGGTTGTCTCTTCCCTGAACTCTAAACTTTCTGAAGGGGGTGTGTCTGTTAACAATGGTGATAAAATTGTTATAAAACTATAACCATGCTGATTCACTGTCAGGAATTAATTCAGTTGTTTTCCAATTGCAGTTTTTAAGATCATGATAAATGCTTGTTAATTAAAGTTTTTAAAATCTCTCTTAATTATATGTGGTTTACCCTTGGGGATCTTGGTATTTCTAACTGTAACGACCACTCAGTGGTCACTTAGGTCATTACAAAAAACTCCTGTGACACAATATTTGGTGGGACATTCATCAAACTACTTGGGTTTTACTGATATCTGGTGAAAATCTCAACTCAATGCCTCCATCAGAAATATGTTTATTGAGAAAAATGTTGATGTTGTGGCGATGTTATAATAAGACACGGTGACTGGAGTTTTAATGAAGTTTATTGATCAAATCATCGCCATCACGGAGCTCACCCCAGCTGCTGCATAAGCATGCTGGAGCGAAGCTCTCAGGCTCTCATGAGCTGTAGTCAGAAGCAGAAAGAAGAAGAACAGAGGGTGAACATATGAATTCAGCCACTTAAATACCCAGCAATGGACAATACATCAAAGGCATTTTATCATCAAAGGAAATGCATTCAGACATGTGACATTTGTACCACAATGCGAGCAGGAAGCATGAATGTTTGCATTTGCGTCATACATATCCACAGGATGCTGGTGCCTGAACTAAGCACAGGAAGGCTGCCTATTGCTCTCAACACACACATCTCACTGTCCTGTTAATTGCTCTAGTCGAGCGCTGTGTTTGTCCGTGGCTGCTGTGGGGGGGTACCCCATAATGTGTTCAATACTTATTTTCTCCATTGTAAACGTTATATAAATGTTCACTTGTTCCCTAAATAATGAATCAGCCATTTTGTTGTGCTGTTCAAAAGCTTCGAAAAATTTCATTCACTATATAGTGCACTCAAAATATCCCATAATGGATTTTGACAAGTAGTGTACAACCGATGGTCACTAAATTAGCCAAAGTAATGCAGTGTTGAGCCAGCAGAGCAGTGAGAGGAGAGCTTCACAACACAACATAAACTGTATTTTTATTTATGATTATAGTAAAATTGCTTTGGTTTATCCCAGCCCCTTTGGTTCCAAGGTTGTCATAGCCAGGAGCGGCACTGGGGTTAAGCTCCCAGTGCTCATAAAATGCTCCTTACGGCGTGCGTCTCGAAAAGCCTCTGACAACTAAGTCCAACTCCTAGCCTGCCCGTGTGGTTTAGTCTCTAAGCCTGGCGGAACTGCTTTTACTAATAGGAGAAGGGGCGAGGGCGGATCTCTGGCACCTTAAAACCAGATGCTTCGGGTAGATGGTGGCTCGTCAACCTGGGAAGGTAGCCCATCTAGGGGAAGGTAAACCCTGATTTCAAACCTCCGCTGCCTTGCGGCACACCTGGTCACGGAAAAGGCTTCGGGAGTCAACCCTGAGGAAAAATCCGGAGTCGGAGCCCCTAAGGCAGTTCTCTGTTGTGCTCAACATCGTTCTGGCAGCTCCTGCGATGGCGCTGGTGCCAAACTGTAGCAGCCCTGCTGTTCCTTTGGATTCATCAGTGACGTGGAGAGGGGGGACATGCTGCATGGGTAACATCTTGTCCTCCATATCTTCCTGCCCAGGCTTGAATCCTACCAACGCCCAACGCTGGAAGGTAGAACACCGGTGCGCATCGGCCTGTTCAGCCACAGGCAGTGCTGTTCCAGCAGAGTAGACGTTTAGGATTCTCTTCCATGGTCATCATAGACCGATGGAGGCCGACGACATCCCAGCCCCTGACCAACAGTGAGCTGTGTGGAATTTGCATGTTCTCCCCGTGTCTGCATGGGTTTACTCCGGGATTTCTCCGGTTTCCTCCCACAGGCCAAAAACATGCAAGTTAGGTTAACTGGCATCAACTGGGGATTCTAAATTGTCCTTTGATATGACTGTGAGAGCAAATGGTTGTCTGTCTCTCTGTGTTGGCCCTGCGATGGACTGGCGATCTGTCCAGGGTGGACCCTGCCTCTCGCCCAAAGACGCTGGGATAGGCTGAAGCACCCCCGCGACCCGAAAAGGATTAACCGGAAGAAGATGGCGATGGATAGATGATTTGGTTTAACATGTTAATATATTTGCAACTTTTACTCATATATTTTGAAAGCTAGAATAGAAATTGTATCATCTAAACAACAACAATGACAAAATCCACTATTGAACAAAACAAATATTTGAAATTCCAGAAACATTACATTCCCAACTATGTACAAATAAAGCTGCAACAACTATTATATCTCATTAATATTCCCCTAGATAAGATATGAACATGAACAAGAAAAAAGCATTATGAAGGTTCCCAGAGGAGCTCTCCCTCTGATACCTCTACTACTTGTTAGTCTGAAGGTGCCTGAATAAACTACCACGCCGATGGAAACTTTCTCCACAGGTGTCACGAGATTACGGCTTCTCACTGTTTTATTTATTTGCATCTCATTTCATTACAAGTGCAATGGGCCCCAGCCAGGGGTCGATGGTTACACTTTAAATCAAAAAGCTCTGTATCTGAGGGCTCTCTTCAAGATGGAGACTGTTCCTCTGATTGCTGAGATCTGTATTTTACAGATACTACGGCTGCCGGGAATCACCTGTAGATATTTTTTCAGGTTCTTCTTCATCATCCCAGTTGCTCCCATCACCACAGGTATAATATCTGCTTCCTGCAGATTCCAAGTGCTCCTTTGGTTGTTTTTGAGGTCTTGATATTTTGTTTGTTTTTTTTTCTCTTTCTGCTCTATTGAGGCCACAGTTGTTTGGTATGGTTGCATCTATTAGTTTGGCAGTTTTGTCCTTTTTGTCCAAGATAACAATTTCCAGTTTTATTGCTCCTCCTTCTATGTGTCTTCCAGTTGGGATTTCCTTGTCATAAAAGATGGTAATATCTCCGTTGGAGCTGACTGGCTCTGGATCGTGCTCTCGTACTGGTCCTTTTACTTCTATTTTAAATTCTTTGCATATTTTCCAGTGTATATAATAGATCTTGTTGTGGCGAGCAGTGTAGTGTCCATCTGCCATAAGGACCTGGCAGCCAGGGAGTAGGTGGCTTGCACTCTCCACCACTGCATGACAGAATTGACATTTGTCACTCTGTGACAGTCCTGCCATTTTTTAAAGCTATTAGTCAGAAGTCCCTAGTCTTGTGCTCCAACCACTAGTCTCTCCTTGTCATATCCCAGATCTCCGTTCCTGATCCAGCGCAGTGTCTCTTCCCTATCAATATAATCCCTACTGAGTTCCTCCTGAAAGCGCCCTGCTTGCTTATGCTGTTTCCATCTTTCTTTTCTTTCCTCCTGTGTCCTTTTGCTGTATTTTTCCCATGTCTTTCTAGCTATTTTTGTTGTTGGGTTTTGTTGGCTGGCTTTTATGTTGTCTAATAAGTCTCCTGCAAAGGCCTCGACTTGTTTAGTTATGGATGTGAAGTGACTAAGGGTTCCATGGTGTTGAGTGACTTTTTCCATTGTCTCATCGTTTGAGCCTTTTAGGTATTGACCAGTGCTTATTATTGTCACCCTATAGGCCTGGTTTGTATCAGTTAGGCTCAGCCCTCCCTCTTTACAGGGTATATATATCCTATCTGACATCCTATAAGTACCTGGGTATTCATCTGAACAATAAACTAGACTGGTCACACAATACTGACGCACTCTACAAGAAGGGACAGCGCAGGCTGTTCCTGCTGAGGAGACTCAGGTCTTTTGGTGTACAAGGGGCGCTGCTGAAGTCATTCTATGACACGGTGGTGGCATCAGCCATCACTTTTGGAGTGGTCTGCTGGGGCAGTGGCATTACTGCAGCCGATAGGAAGAGACTGAACAAACTGATTAAGAAAGCTAGCTCTGTCCTGGGGCAGCGCCTTGATCCGATGGAGGAGATAGGAGAGAGAAGGACGGTGGCTAAACTGTCATCTCTGCTGGAGTCCGAGTTCCACCCTATGCAGGACATACTGGATGCACTGAGGAGCTCATTTAGCAGCAGACTACATCATCCCAGGTGCACAACCGAGAGGTTTCGTAGGTCCTTCCTACCAACGGCTGTCAGACTGTACAACCTAAGCAGGGCTGCTCGCAGAGATAGCAAAAAGACGTAACAAACTAATAGTTTTTTTGAATGCAAAAGATGCAATAGACTTACACAATGGTCCTCTCCGGCATACAACTAGGAACATACCGGTCGCTATGGAGGGTGAGAATATGTATGGGCACATAATCATACCATGTAGGATAACTAAGTAGACGGTTATGCTGTTTCATCCCACCTAGCAACAATGCTCTGCACTGTGTGTGTTTATATATTTACATATTTATTCCATCTAGCTACAATGCTCAGCACTGGGTGTGTTTATATTTATATATCTATATATTTATTCCATCTAGCTACAATGCTCTGCACTGTGTTTTTATATATCTACATATTATTCCATCTAGCTACATTGCTCCGCACTGTGTGTGTTTATATACTTGCATATTTATTCCACCTAGCTGCAATGCTCCGTACTGTGGGTGTTTATATATTTACATATTTATTCCATCTAGCTACAATGCTCTGCACTGTGTGTTCATATATTCATATATTTATTCCATCCAGCTACAGTGCTCTGCACTGTGTGTCTGTGTGTGTGTGTATATATATATATTTTATAGTAATATGTACATATGTATATTAGCTGCTCTTGCTTGCTTGTTTTTTTTTTTTCTTACCTTCTGATTGTTGCTCTGAGTGTTGCTATCCCTGTGCTGTTGCAATCCTGGAATTTCCCCGTTGTGGGACTAATAAAGGCTTATCTTATCTTATCTTATCTTATCTAAGTATTGATTTCTATATGTTACCTTGTGAAGGGTCAGGGTCTTCCTGGTCCAAACATCCAGCTTGTCCAGTGCCCCCTGTGGCCAGTCTATCACCCCAAATCCATGTGTGACAACTGGTACTGCCAGTTGGTTTATCGCAGTGATCTTATTTTTAGTTGTTAAGTTTGATTTACAGATTTTCTTTAGACAATGTTGGTATTCTTTTTTGATTATTTCCCTCATTTTCCTGTGTTCAATAGTTGTGTTCTCCTCTATGCCCAGATAGTTATACGCCGATTCATCTGCCAGGTCTTTGATGTGCTTATTGTCATCTATTTGGATGTTCTTTGATGCTGTTTTCTTTCCTTTATTTTGCACATTTGTCAAGTCCAAATTCCATGCAGATGTCCTTTGAGAATATGTGAACAGTATTGACAAGTTGATTTAGTTTCTCTTCAGATTCTGCGTAGAGCTTGAGGTCGTTCATGTAGAGCAGACAATTCAATCTCTTGTTCCCTTTTCTTGTTCTGCCTTTGCTTAAATCATACCCAATATGAAGATCTGACAGGATTTTGCTGAAGGGGTCGATACACAGACAGAAGAGCAATGGTGAGAGGCTGTGCACCTGGAATATTCCTTGTTGGATCCTGATGTCTGGGATTGTTATTTGCCCTTCTTTATGGTTAAGTGTACTTGTGGTTTACCTCTTAGCCACCTGGACCTCCAGAAAAGTTTTAACTTCTGGGTTGATGTTATACAGCTCCAGACAGTGTACTATCCAGGAATGGGGGACGCTGTCGAATGCCTTTTTGTAGTCTATCCGCGCCATGCTTAAGTTCCTCTCACACTTCTTGCGGTCTTCCAGGATGGCTTTGTTAATGAGCAGTTGTTCTTTGGCTCCCAGCTTATTTCTTATGCAGCCTTTTTGCTGTGGTTGCAAGTAGTTTCCTATATCTAGATGTTCATAGATGGCCTCAGTAATGAGTCCTGTCAGCCATTTGTATGTAGTGGGGAGGCAACAGATGGGTCTGTATTTATTAACTTGTTGGGTTTCAGGGCTCTTGGGCAGGAGTATGGTGTTTCCATATGTGAGCCACTCTGGTGCTTCTTCTTCTCCCCTAACAAGTCGGCTAAATGCCTCTGCATAGTGTTTGTTCAGTGCTGTCATCTTTTTGAGCCAGAAGTTTGGTATTTTATCTGTTCCAGGGGATTTGAAGTTGAGATATTTCCTGATTTTTTTTTTCTTGAGCAGTTTCTTCTGTGATTTTTAATGAGGGCATCTGTCGTTTTCCTTTATTTTTATCAGCAATGGTTTGAATCCAATTATTACTTTTATGTTGTACTGGGTCCTCAAACAGGTTTCTCCAGAATGTTTGCAGCTGTATTTTTTCAGGAGGTACCTCTACTTCTATGGTTTCTTCTGCAAGCCTCCTATAGACTTGTTTTGGGTTTTCTGCGAATAATTTATTGATCAGTTTTGAGTTCTCTCTCCTTTGCCTGTTTCTATTTTGGGCTGCTAGGGCCTTGACTTGCGCCTGGTGCTCTGCTATTTTTCCTATAATTTGTTCTTTCCTAATGTTATATATTTTTTTGGATTCTGTTGATTACTCTTAGTAATTTAGCAGTGCAGTTTTGGTTATGTATATAGTTAGTCATTTGAGAGATTTCAGCCCTAAATCAATTAATTTTTCCTTGAAGTTTATTTTTCCAAATAGATGTGGAGATTTTTGTTTTGGTTCGACGTTCATTTTTTTCTTTATGTTCTGGAGCTAGCTTGCTCTGCATATACCACGCTGCTCCGAAGTTTATGCAGTTCAGCTCTGTCAGACTGACCCCTGGAGATACAAGAACAGTCAGGCCTCTGTTGACCTTTTGCTGTAATAATTTGAATTATTATTCTCTTTTAGCTTAATTAATTTAGGACGCCTTTTCGTTGTCATTTTTTTTGTTTGTTTGTTTCTTCTATTTTGTTGGCAAGATCCTCTTCTATTTCTAGTTGTTCTTGGCTCAGTTCTAGTTGGGGGTTGATCTGCTTCCTTATTGGTGCCTGGTCTGCACTTCCCTTTGTGGTTTCATCAGGGTGTTCTAAATCTGAGCTAGAGGTTGCAGGGAAATCACCTGGGTAGTCTGGTGGCACCTCTATAGGTTGTGTTTGATAGGGTTGTTCCATCAGAGGTTTTTCAGGTAGTGGCAGTGGACACTCAATTGGGCATATGTTGTTCTGTGCCATTTTTCCTATTTCTGTGTGCATGTGCTCCAGTTGTTGCTCTGTGAAGTACCTTTGGGTGTGGAAGTTGTGTCTCTGGGTTGTAAGTTTGGCTCGGGATATGCCAATTTTATCCAGGCAGTGATGGTAGAAGATTTGTTGCCACTCATTGCATCGTTTCTGCTGGTTGCTGCGTTTCATTTTGGTGTACTCGGTTGCCCATATTAAAACCCATTTTTCCTCCATGCTCCACTGACTTTGCTTGTATTCTTGTTGTTCAGATAGGTTGGCGTCTTGATATATCATCTTTTTTTGCTTGGGACTCAGCTTCAGACTTGATCTTTTCAATTTCCTCTTGTCCTAGGTATTTTGAGACCTGTGAGAAAATAGATGTTAATTTGGAAGTGGTGGTGGCTTTCCAGCATCTTTTTCCTGTTTTATTCATTTTTCATACTGGGTTCCTCATCGTCCACGGCTTCTTATTGGTTATTCGAATCTGCCCTCGCCATGATTACTCATAGTGACGGGGTGCCGCCATCCACAACCCAGGGGACACGCTGGCTAGCCTGAGGAAAAAGGCCACCAGGTCTCACCTGTGTGAACTCTCTTGTGCTTCGTCAATGTGCTATTATGCCTGAAAATTTTGCCACAAGTTTGGCACCAAAATGGCTTTGAGCCTGTGTGGATTCTGATGTGCTTAGTCAAGGCACCATTCAGAGAAACTTTTGCCACATGTCTCACAAGAATAGAGTCTTTCACCTGTGTGGATTCTCATGTGTTTTTTAACACTAGAAGACCCAGAGAGGGGCCATTTGGCCTTTTTGGCTAGAAAACCCATAGGGGGACCATCAAGTGGCCACAAGAGGGCTAATGTCTGGGTCTTCTAGTGTTAAAGTTGTAAGAGTGAGAGAAACTTTTTCCCACATGACTCACAAGAATACGGCCTTTCACCTGTGTGGATTCTCACATGAAGTTTAAACTCTGACTCATTTTAAAAATCTTTTCCACAGGTATTGCAGCTGTAAAGCTTTTACATGTCTGGACTGTGTGATGTTTCCACGCTTCATATTTGCTCTCAGAGGGCCTGACACATAGGTCACATTGTTCAGACTTTTTAGCTGTTTCACATTTGCACCGCCTCTGTGACATGAGTTGAGCTGTCAGCTTTGTTGTTTTCACTTCTGTTTTTGTGTCGTCTCTTCTTTGGTTTTGGTTCTGGATTTGTGGCTCTGTGTTCAGCTACAGAAGAGTTATCAGAGAGGAGCTGGGAACCTTCGGGTCCAAGTTTACCGTGGTCAGTATTCTCATCAGTACACATTTCAATAAAAAAGTCAGTCTTGTTGTTCATTCCAATATGCTCTCCTCCTTGAATGATACAGACATCCTCTTGTTCCTGATTAATCTGTGGAGGCTGTAGGTTTCTCACCTGGTCAGTAAGCTGCTCCTCACACTGCAAATGTTTCTATGGAAGGTCTGAAAACACACACACATAAAAAACCCACAAAAACATTCTCTTAATGTGATGATAGAAAAAAAATCTGATTAGATAAATATACTGCGTATACTTGTTAGAAAAATACCCGATTCTTTGATTGAAAGATCCAAGAACAAACCGGAGATTTCTTCAATTTAAAGGATGGTACATTTATTTAGAAGTCACATGTAAAGCAAGCAGCGCTGGGTGCAACGTGACGCAGCTCCCTCTGGAGCGTTGCCACACTGAACCCCGACTTCCGGGTGCAGGTTACAATTATCCCCTCGGGTTGGGCGAGCCAGTACAATGGGATGGGCTTGTACGCGACTATCTGATTGGCTAATCTACCTATGGCGGGAACAGGCCATCCACTGAACACAGACACTAGAATGTGCTATCAACAGTGTGTGGGTGTTGAGTCTGGGTGTGTATCTAATGTGAAAGACCTGACTTAAAAGAGAGAGAAAAGACAGAGAGGGCTCTATACCTTTGTCTCATTCCTGTTATCAATATACCATAACATACTTGTTCATAAGCATGCAAACAGAATTTGTATGGAATATGTGTAGAGCATAATGGGAGATCACCTACAGAATTATTATTCTGGCACTAACTATACATTAACCCTTTCAATCCCCCCTTTGACATGATTTTATCATGTCAACCATGTATGGTGTGAGACACTCTAGCAATTAACAGATGGTGAATAAGGCAGGTCCCTGCATTGTGTGTCAACCCAAGAGGCTTGCACCACTGGTTCTGCTACCCGTGCCTCCTCCCTTGTGGACACCTTAGCACGGTGCAGCGATGTCTAAGAGGTGAACTGTCACCAGGTCCTGTACCCCCCTCGAGGTCTCCTCATGATCATTGTTCTTTGTCCAGTGGAGTGGACCATGTAGGGGTCATAGGGTCGAATAGAATCGGTCCACAAAACCTTCGTCCACCGGTTGACCCTTGCCAGGGCTCACATCATTCAGCTGCACTCATCACACGGCTGCGACAGAGGTTTGACCTTCCTCTGTGTCTGCTTCCCGTATCTGTAGCTGTGGAGCATAGTTCCATCTTGGTGACACAGGAACGAAACAACTGTGTCCCCGCTCTCAGAGGCACACCTCATCCCATGAGGTCTACAGGACAGTCTGGTGGGTGCAGCAGAGGGTATGTAACATCCAGTCCAGCCAGTGAACAGCTCAGTGATGCTGTCCCAGGGATGCCACCCCCCTGTCGCTGGAAAGAGGTGAACATGCTGGTGTTGGTAAGTCTCGAGCTCCTGGCTCCACCCTGGATGTGGTCGGGTACCAGTCCATTCTTCTTCTGGGGACTGAAGTCATACAGTCACTCGCCCTACGACCTTTTCAATGTCACGGGCACACGTCATGATGGTCTGGTGCTCTCCGGCATGCATCTTCACTGTACCCTACACCTTTGATCAAGTGCCGATACAAAGGGCTCAGCTGGGGCAGGACCAATAATGGTCTGAGGGGTTGCCATCACAATGTATGGAGCCTGTAAAGTTTTATCCTTATTCACCACATCTGTAGTAATCTATGTGTTGTTGTAAGTTATCTCCCAGTAGCCTTGAGTGTGTGATTGTTGACTATATGAAATCTGCGTGTGGTGTTTGTGTTGTGGTGTGTGTGTTGGGTGATGGGACCTATATGTTCAGTGGGTAGGTAGTAAACAATATTGTTCAACATTAGGAGACATCCTTATTCATGCATTGTTGTATTCAGGCATTCAGAGCTTCTAACCTTCTCCCTTATTCAGATTACCTAACCGTAATTAGCATGATGGAGATAAATAACGCAAGAACCCTATAAGTCTCACACCTCTACATCCGTGTGGTGAGCTATGTATGATTTATGTATTATCATTAGCACACTGTGTTTACAAATAATCTGTGATGGCAGAATGGTCTTCCTCGTCATCATCTTTCTTCTTGGGGTCCTCAGCTCTTCCTCTCGACCCAGCAGCTGGTCTAAGACTTGCTGACGACTCCCACTGTGGAAAATTGCATTTGTTAACGCCCTTCTGGGCTTCTGAATATATGGCCTATAGTGTCGTACTCTGCATTTGGTTATCCCTTTACCATAACCAATTTGGAATTTGATTCAAATTTTCCTCATCCCCTCATTTGTTAATGTTAAGATTGGTCATATAGGAGATTTCTGGGCATCTTTGTGCCGCCTTTTGTGCTGATGCTTATGGTTTTATTTTGGGAGAATATTCTATGTTAAGGTCAGGTATTGGTTTTCCATGGATGGCTCTATTCTGCACTAGAGATGACAATATGTCCAACATTTTCCAATCCATGTGTTTGGGTCTAACCAGCGGGATGTGTGGAACCCCCCATTGGTTGAAATGCCTCTTATCCTCTTCAATTAGGACAATGGATGCTTCCACACATTTCCTTGTTTATCAGTCTAATTTTATGACCAATCTGGAGGATGGATTTGCAAATGATGGTAGTTCACAATTTGGATCAGATCCATTCAATTGCCTATAGTACATTGGGTACAATGCTACCTTTACAGATGTTGATAGGCTGGTAGTTCGTCATTTGCAGAATTTGATCATTATTTTTCTGACCCTGAAGCGTCCTGTATGTCATTACCCAGAGTTCTTACTTTACATGCAATAATTTAATTTTGCTAATTTTCTGCATACGTGTAGAAGTGAGTCCACTTATCTGTTCTAGTCTTTAAGTATGCAGTCCAGTTTTCAGTGGTGGAGGTGGACGCCTCTCCTGCCAGCAGCGGCCATTGTGGGGCGTGCTCCCTCCTCCTCCTCGCTGTCCTCCCCCCTTGTCCTCTTGGCCTCCTTTTATAAGAGAAACAGATTCATGGGGAGCCTCAGGCTCCCCTTGTGTCAGCCATTCCATAAATAAGTTCAGTTTTTCTCCAAATTTTCTTTTCCCTTCTTATATAGATTTCCAACATTGAGTCAAGAAAGGAACTGCTTCAAAGTCTTCATTTAGTTTTCCTAATTAATACAAGATGGGATAATAAGATTAACTCTCCACCATGCCAACAGATATTATCTGCACTACTGTAATTGAACCTTGCGGACCTTTGTCTTCCAAGAGTTCTGTTCAATAAGGTTTCAATAGTCACAGCTTAACTAGTTTACCAATTTCATTTAAGAAAAACAAAATAACCACCTGTGCACTTTGATATGCTTCAGCATTGATAAATAAGATCAGTTTGTCCAGTTGAACACAGACTGGTTGAATTTGAATAAATGAATGAAAGTTGCGTCACTCTTTCAGTCAACGGAAAGGTGGACGTTTTGCCTAATTAGAATTTGATTTAAATTTTCTTGAATGCCTCATTTTATATATTCCTTGGTAAATTGTGGAGTGAATGTAGTTTGCCCTGACCCAGCTTGGCCACCGCCGAATCAGGAAAAAACACATTCCTCATTACTGTCATATTCCTGAAATATGACGTATCATATATCACATATCACACCATTATGTGGTGAGTAACATCAAATGCATACCCTCTGTTGGGGGAGGAACATAACTGGGGTGTTAGATTGATTTTAAATAACCGAGTATGTAGTAAGGCTATAATCCTCGCTGTGAGTGTTTGCTCACTACTAAATAAATGTTAATATTCACAATTAAGGAAATGCACTGAAAGAATGGACACCTAATGTCTCATTGCTGCTTTAAGTACTTGGAAACATCTAAGATGGTTGCCTGCATTTGTGCCTTCTTCCTGACACTCTTAGCCAAAAATTTAATTTATTTATTGTTGGTTTTCTGTTTGTTTGGTTTTTAAAGCTACAGCTGCAAATCTTACGTGGATCTTTATTTTCTTTGGTTAGACATGCTCTGCTTTAATTTCTTTTTCCATTTCCATCTCAACATCAGAAATATTTTCTACACTTGCTAAATCCACCGTTCTTCTTCTCTTCCCCTAAGTACTTTTTCCCATCAGAAACACTCACTCAATTCTTTTCCAACCACTATCCATCTGTGTACAAGACTTCACCTTTCCCTGGACTAGCTGATGAAACATCTCACATCTATAATCTCTTTCAGTATTGGAACTTCCTTCTGTTCACTGTCCCGTCGTTCATACTACTGACTGCTGTCCACAGCTAATGCTCCATGCAAGATCCTGAACATAAAAGTGATCGGTTTCATTCTGAAAAGTCAGCTTTATAAATAAACCAACATGGCTCAATTCAAAATTCTGTTTTGTGACAACACTCATCTCTTGATTTATACCCTGGCCTTGGATGCCTTTTAATTACTGACCTTTTGTATTTGTTTTGGAATTAAATGATGCCTCTGGGTCTGAACACCTGCCCTTCAAGGAATGCATTACACTAAGATGTCTGCTGATTATTATGAAAACTTAAGTTTAACAGAGTCATCTGTATCGTGGTGTGGTGGAGTCTTCTGTCTTTTTTCTTCTGAACAGATAACCTTCAGATGAACTAACACTATGCCTACAAAACTATAACAATTTTAGATACAAAAATATAGAGCTTTCATTAGCCTCCAAAAACAATTCTAAATAACATTTAAATCAGGACTTAACCATGTGACACACAGACCATGTGGGTGTGAACCGCTGGTTTGTTTGTCAAGCTACACTGGTTGTCTTGTGTGTGTCAGAGCTGCAGATCTATGTGCACAGGACATTAAAGCCTTGTTCATGCTCCACCTCCGCTCTGTGTGTGCATCTATGGTGATCCCTTGGATAAGGCTGGTGTGCACACAGCTATATGTATGTATATGCTTCATTCTTGAGTCTATCGGCCGAGTGTTTGCTGTTTTTACCCCAAATTATCTTGTTTCTCTAGTCTACTCTGGTTGTGTTTGTTTTAATTCATCGTCTTCTATAGTGCTTTTTACTCATCTCTGGATGATCAAAAACCATAACCCTTGTTACGCTGCCATCCCCCATCTCCATATAAAGTGTAAGGAAATCTGTAATGCTCCGCACTGTGTATTTATATTTATGTGTACATATGTATATTCACTGCTCTTATTTTCATATCTTCTAAATTATTGCTCTAAGTGTTGCTATCCCTGTGCCATTGCAATCCTAGAATCTCCCCCATTGTGGGACCAATACAGGCCTACCTTATCCTTAATGTGGCTTTCATGTAAGCTTACAGCTTTTTTCAAATTTAAACACTTCCCTTCTAACTTTGCAACCTTTTCTCTTAATAGTTATTTTCTCCTAACAAATTTTAGATCTTTTCCTTGTAAATTTGCAAGTTCCTTTTCAGGAATTTGTGACATTTTGTAATATTTGGCAAATTTCCTCAATTGTGCAATCTCCTCCAAACCTTGCAGCTTTACCCTTATACCTTTTTGCATAAATTTTCAACCCTTGTCTTAACTTGTGATTGTAAATCAGCATTTTTATCATATTTTGCACCTCCATGCTCAAACCTTATGTTAAGTTAAAATGTCTACTGCAAGTCTTTAACAATGTTATTAGATTTCACCAGATTTGTAGAGATGTGCAAAAAATACAGTTAGGAGGGTCTGGGAACCTCCAAATATGTATTTGCCCTTAAATATTAAGGAGCCCTAAACCTGCCTCATTTCTCTTGGTCACTAGGTGGCTAGTTTTCTTGTAGCAAAAGTTCCCACTGCCTGATATTCTGTGGAATAATGACCTTTCAAGCGTCAAGAAATTTTCAGATTTTGGTCTTAGTTGCTAGCCTTTGTTTTATTAGATAAGATAAGATAAGATAAGCCTTTATTAGTCCCACAACGGGGAAATTCCAGGATTGCAACAGCACAGGGATAGCAACACTCAGAGCAACAATCAGAAGGCAAGAAATAAAACAAGCAAGCAAGAGCAGCTAATATACATATGTACATATTACTATAAAATATATATACACACACACACACACAGACACACAGTGCAGAGCATTGTAGCTGGATGGAATAAATATATGAATATATGAACACACAGTGCAGAGCATTGTAGCTAGATGGAATAAATATGTAAATATATAAACACCCACAGTACAGAGCATTGCAGCTAGGTGGAATAAATATGCAAGTATATAAACACACACAGTGCGGAGCATTGTAGCTAGATGGAATAATATGTAGATATATAAAAACACAGTGCTGAGCATTGTAGCTAGATGGAATAAATATGTAAATATATAAACACACACAGTGCAGAGCATTGTTGCTAGATGGGATGAAACAGCATAACCGTCTACTTAGTTATCCTACATGGTATGATTATGTGCCCATACATATTCTCACCCTCCATAGCGACCGGTATTTTCCTAGTTGTATGCCGGAGAGGACCATTGTGTAAGTCTATTGCATCTTTTGCATTCAAAAAACTACTAGTTTGTTACGTCTTTTTGCTATCTCTGCGAGCAGCCCTGCTTAGGTTGTACAGTCTGACAGCCGTTGGTAGGAAGGACCTACGAAACCTCTCGGTTGTGCACCTGGGATGATGTAGTCTGCTGCTAAATGAGCTCCTCAGTGCATCCAGTATGTCCTGCATAGGGTGGAACTCGGACTCCAGCAGAGATGACAGTTTAGCCACCGTCCTTCTCTCTCCTATCTCCTCCATCGGATCAAGGCGCTGCCCCAGGACAGAGCTAGCTTTCTTAATCAGTTTGTTCAGTCTCTTCCTATCGGCTGCAGTAATGCCACTGCCCCAGCAGACCACTCCAAAAGTGATGGCTGATGCCACCACCGTGTCATAGAATGACTTCAGCAGCGCCCCTTGTACACCAAAAGACCTGAGTCTCCTCAGCAGGAACAGCCTGCGCTGTCCCTTCTTGTAGAGTGCGTCAGTATTGTGTGACCAGTCTAGTTTATTGTTCAGATGAACACCCAGGTACTTATAGGATGTCACCATCTCGATGTCTGTTCCCTGTATATTTACTGGTGCTGTGAGGGGCTGCCCATGCCTGCGGCAGTCCACCACCAGCTCCTTAGTTTTCCTCGCGTTGATCTGGAGGCAGTTCCGATGGCACCAGTCCACGAAGTCCTGGATAAGCCCTCTGTACTCAGCTTCATCTCCGTTGGAGATGAGACCAACGATCGCGGAGTCATCAGAGAACTTCTGTAGATGGCAATGTGTTGTGTTGTGTGAGAAGTCCGCAGTATAAAGAGTGAACAGGAAGGGAGCCAGCACCATTCCCTGGGGGGCCCCCGTGCTACTGATGATCGTGTCGGAAACACAGTCCCGGGTTCTCACAAACTGAGGCCGGTTCGTGAGGTAGTCCAGGATCCATGATGACAGGTGCTGGTCCACCCCTGCGCGCAGCAGCTTGTCCTTCAGGATCATCGGTTGGATGGTGTTGAAAGCACTGGAGAAGTCAAAGAACATGATCCTCACCATATTCCCGGGCTTCTCCAGGTGGGACAGAGAACGGTGAAGGAGGAAGATCACCGCATCCTCCACCCCAATGCCATGCTGGTAGGCGAACTGGAGTGGATCCATCGCTGGTTCCACCAGGGGGCGGAGATGAGCAAGGAGCAGTCTCTCCAGGGTCTTCATCAAGTGGGACGTCAAGGCCACCGGTCTGTAGCTGTTCAGGTCTTTGGGGTGGGAAGTTTTTGGTACAGGTACCACACAAGATGTTTTCCACAGCTGTGGTACCCTCCCCAGTTTCAGGCTCATGTTGAAGATATACGTCACAATCCCACACAGCTGGTCTGCACAGGACTTGAGGAGCTTTGCGCTGATGCCGTCCGGTCCCGACGCCTTCCTCGCCTTGATCTTCCTCAGCTCCGTCCTCACCTGGGTCTTGGTCAGGGTCAGGATGGGGGGCTGTGTGTTGGGAGTGGGGGGGGTGTCGGTGGAGATGTTTCTTAGATGGAGCATGGGTGAGCAATATAAGCTGCAGCTTCAGCCATCACGCTTTTTGAGCGTGATGGCTGAAGTTTTTTATAACTTATGTTGAATTGTGCAATCAGAGGAGCCATTGTTTAATTTGACCCTGTTGGATTTTTCTTCCTTGATATATTGTTCTATTCCTTTCTTCTAATTTTCCAAAAAATAAAAATTCAACCCAACCTTGAATAACCACACCAACCTCTCCTATTATAAGACTTCAAGCCTTAATGGAGCCTTCAAACCTTAGTGGACTAGTAACTTTTCTATCTGTTCCTGTCTTGACCTCTCATCTTGACCTCTCCCCCCTTGAAACAGAACGGCTTAATATCAAAGCCGGTTCTTTTTCAACATCCTGTAGGGAAGGATACCTGTTGTGTTGCTAATTTTGGGGGACACCTCAGGGGCCCTTGTGGGTGTTTGAGCTCAGTGGCCAAATTGCTTAACATAGGAAGTATTAGTCCCACGGGGGCCTCTGACTATTCTGACCTCCTGTGGTCATGCAGCTGATACTGACAGGTCAACTTAGATGGGGCATGGGTATGGCTTTTTTGAAGATTGGTCATGTATTGTGTCTGCTCAGTATGTGGTCTTGGCACATCTCTGATATGGAAGGCAACAATACTGTATAGCTAGGTCTCCCTGGTGGGGGGGCTGTTTTCACATCCTGCGAACATTCCTCTGTCCTGCATTTGTTTGACCCATCTGGCAAATTTCTCCCTTCCTTTCTTTTGATCTGTGATTGGGACCTTTGTCAACCATCTAGCCCTTGTCTAGGATAGCGCCGACCCCAGGGAGCCGGGCTTACAGGCTAGAGACATTTCATATAGGTGAAGTCCCAGCATTTTTCTGTCTACCTAGAAAACCCACAAGAGGGCCAATTGGCCCCAAGTCCCCCCTGTGGTGACTCATTTTGTTATGGTAATGAGGCTGTTAGTGGCAGTGTGTGGGGTGAGGGGGGTGTGGGGTGTGGGGTCATGTTGGCTACTTCTGTGAGAATGAGAAATAAAAACACATTCTCTACATGTAATTATGAGCAATGGGAAAGTCAAATGATATGTCAATGATACGTGTAGAGATTGAAAGGGTATCTGAAACTAAATTCCTTGGAGTAATAATTGATAACAAACTGTGTTGGAAGTTGTACATGACTCCTTGCACTGAAATACAGTGTTGCTTGGTGGTTGTTCTCACTGTAGGCTTTTGAAATATACATGTTCCTCTGAAGTGATATCGTTTCTCCCTTGTTTGGAACAACTTTTGGATATTTGCGGGCAGTGATAAATTCTTCACTTTGAACATTATTATTGCGGTTTTAAAGTCAACCAGATCTTTCAACTTGAGAGTTTTTTGTTTGAGAAAAAGTGGGTTTGTTGGTTCCCTGTAAGCTGCTTTGTTTATTATTCTAATAGCTCTCTTTTGAAGCATAAAGAGTGGATATATGTTTGTTTTATATGTATTTCCCCATACTTCATTACAATATGTCATGTATGGGAGTATTAATGAATGATACAAGGTATATAGTGTGGGTTGATTCAGCAAATATTTCACTCTGTGTAATATTGCAATTGATTTGGATACTTTACCTTTAATATAATTAATATGTGACTTCCAACACAGTTTGTTATCAATTATTACTCCAAGGAATTTAGTTTCAGATACCCTTTCAATCTCTACACGTATCATTGACATATCATTTGACTTTCCCATTGCTCATAATTACATGTAGAGAATGTGTTTTTATTCCTCATTCTCACAGAAGTAGCCAACATGACCCCACACCCCCCTCACCCCACACACTGCCACTAACAGCCTCATTACCATAACAAAATGAGTGACCACAGGGGGGACTTGGGGCCAATTGGCCCTCTTGTGGGTTTTCTAGGTAAAAAGGCCAAATGGCCCCTCTCTGGGACTTCTAGTGTTAATCAGTCTCAACTGGTTGATACACACACAGGAATACAGTACAGATATCAACTGAGTGATGAATCACCCCACATTTCACAAATAGAAAACAACAACCTTAATTTTCTACCAGCCTCAGCGGCTTGATACATATACAGGAATACTATACAATATCAGATGTGTGAGGACTCACTCTGCTGGTGTGCTCAATTGTTCCTCTTTTGACCCATTGTGTTGCTTTCTTTGATTGCTGGAGTGGGACAGCGAAGTGGAGGGAGGAGGGGGGTCACTGCGAAGGAGGAGGCAGCTGCTGGGGGAGGGGTCGTCCACAGCCAACACTGTCTCAGATTTAATGGAGAGAAACAAGCTATTAAACAGCGCATCTTTTGTCCTTTTCTGTTATATCGTGTTTATTGATTAGTTTGCATTTGTTCTCACCGTTGCAGCATAAGTCTCTTATTCTTACGTTTTCCTTCCTCCAATCGTTTCTCCATATTTTTTGTCTTGCGTCCTGCACAAAACTTTAACATTTCATCAGTTTTCAATTTTCTTCAAAAACAAATTTCCGTTTCCATATTCTGCCCACTCTCATCTCCACAACAAAAACTCCTATTTATTTTATTCATATTTTCGTTTGTTGTATTTATTTAATTATTTTTGTATTTATAATTTAATTCATTTATATGTTTACTTATCTATTAGCAATTTTTCATTTAAATTCTCTCACCTTTATATAGTGTCCACCTAGGATTCCTACAGTTTTGTTGAGGAATAACTCTCCTTATTCTCCAGTTTTATTGTATACTCCATTTGTGCTGATTTAAAGTTGAACCTTTTATCTCTCCAAGCCAAACGGGTATGCTTTGCCTCATTATGGGCAAACCTGCATTTTAGCAGGTCCCTGAGGTCTTTTGTTTTTTCACCATGCATGGAATTTTTAAAGCCTTCCTTTCAACCAGAGAGATAAAGTTCCAGATTTATTCTTAAGGTTTTAAGTTTTGTTGGCAGTAATTTCGTGAAATAGTGCACTTCCTATATTTGGCCACACGATGGAGGCACTGTGCCACAGCTTGAAGGTGATTCAAAATGGCGCCCTCGCATGCGCAGTAAATGGGACACGTGCAAAATGGCCCCTGAGCCTATTGTTCACAAACCATGTGCTTTTTTTTTTTTTTTAAAGTTTAAGAAAAATGGAGCACTGCCTCCTTAATCCCAGCTTTAATTTCGCGCTTCATTTTAATGCTGTTACCTCAAATAATTCTCCTCTCAGTAACCTGTTTTACCAATTTCACCTCCACTCGGTGGTGGGGGGGCCATTACTTTTCTTTGTTCTTGACCACACGGTCCGGAGCCCGCACTCGGTGGTGGGGGCGCATACTTTCCTTTGTTCTGACCCGGAGCCCGCCATTAGTTAAATCATTGTGGGAAAAATTTTTTAATAAATATTCTCAGCTCCCGGTATTTCCCAAACCACACTTTTATCCCCTTAAAGACACAAAATTTTACAGAGATCAGCTTGCACGATGTGGAGAGTTTGCCGCAGATTTGCATGTACTCATTTACTCGTTACCTATAGCTTAACTTATATGTAGAGGATACTTTCATCGGAACCTCGTCAGGTAATCGATACAAGAGGTATCTTATCATAAAGATCAGTCTTATACTGATTTTAACAAGCTATTTTATTGTTTTATACTTATGAATGCACTCACTATTGTTGGAATAAAAGATTATTATGCAATTCTGTAAGTTATTATTTTTATACTTATGAATGGTCACTCACTAAGGATGGAGAAAAGGTTCTTGTACCATTCTGCAAGTTATTTTTATGAGCAGACCCTCACTAAAGGTGGAAAAAAGATTCTTGCGGCTGCTTGCTACGTTACTCACTCATGATGTAGTCTGAGGTTCTTATAACGTATTAAGAGTACCTTTATATATGCTCACTATTGATCTAAAAAAGATTCTTGCATTGCAAATCTTCCTTATTCGTAAAAAAGCGGCTACTTGATCCTAGGACATTACCACTCTCCCTTGTGCAAGACCACGTGGTTCATGCTTTACATGTGACCGCAGACTTCCATCCCGCAAACAGTTTAAAATTTAGAAATCGGATATACCCCTTAATCAGACGACTGTAAATTTAGAATGGCCAAACTGCAGAAATTTGCGTAAAAAGGCTTTCTGCTTACCTTTTTGTTTCATTCAGGCGTCGCCACAGTCGACTAAAAAGGGTCCTTCCGATGTAGTTTTTGGGTCCTTTCTATGTAGTTTTTTCGGCTCGTCTCGAAATACTTCAATCCGGGTCACCGGCACCAAATTGTTAGAAAAATACCCGATTCTTTGATTGAAAGATCCAAGAACAAACCGGAGATTTCTTCAATTTAAAGGATGGTACATTTATTTAGAAGTCACATGTAAAGCAAGCAGCGCTGGGTGCAGCGTGACGCAGCTCCCTCTGGAGCGTTGCCACACTGAACCCCGACTTCCGGGTGCAGGTTACAATTATCCCCTCGGGTTGGGCGAGCCAGTACAATGGGATGGGCTTGTACGCGACTATCTGATTGGCTAATCTACCTATGGCGGGAACAGGCCATCCACTGAACACAGACACTAGAACAGGGGTGTCCAACCATGTGCCATGGAGAGCCAAGACCCTGCAGGTTTTACCTCCAACCAGTGTCTTCAACAGCAGATTTCAGTGAACTTCTTCGCACTGATTGCTGATAAGTGAAAACACCTGCTGAAGAGACTGGGTAGAAGAGAAAACCTGCAGGGTCTTGGCTCTCCATGGCACATGGTTGGACACCCCTGCACTAGAATGTGCTATCAACAGTGCGTGGGTGTTGAGTCTGGGTGTGTATCTAATGTGAAAGACCTGACTTAAAAGAGAGAGAAAAGACAGAGAGGGCTCTATACCTTTGTCTCATTCCTGTTATCAATATACCATAACATACTTGTTCATAAGCATGCAAACAGAATTTGTATGGAATATGTGTAGAGCATAATGGGAGATCACCTACAGAATTATTATTCTGGCACTAACTATACATTAACCCTTTCATACTCTAGTTTCAGAAATAATAACCACACCCTGTATTCACCTTACTGCATAAGTTATCAAACTTTTGTTCAAAGCAAACTTTTATTGGAGATTGGTCTTTACTTTAAAAACTCCTGGGAAAGGGAAGAGCAATATACTGATGAAAAGTACAAAAAAGTACCATATTGCTGTGGGTTACTAAAATTTAAACTCGTGAGCATTTTTTTTTTTTCACAATTTTGATCTTATTGCAACTAAGGGCTGTATTACCAACAGTCACCAGCAGACGCTTCTCGGCTTGCGTCAGTGTTTTTGGTAGATTCTGCCAGTGCTTAGCACATTTTTCGTGCTTTGCTCCCGCTTTGTGCTACCAGGAGGGGCCTCGTTTCAAAGCAGATGTGACTGTGGTGCAGTTTCAGCGCATCGATATTTTGGTCTTATATTAAGCCAATGCTCTTCTTATCAGGAAAAAAGGAGGTCTGTCGTCAGAAGCACATTTGTCAATGCTATTTCAGCAGTGTGCTACTTCAGCGCTGGAACAGCGCTGTCATTTACCGTCATTTACACCCATCATCCTAATTATAATATGATGATGCACTTGATGGTTTTTTATTCCATCCACATTTTCATTTTAATCATGGACTTATTAGGCATTAATGTGCTTATTTTTAGGGGAATGAATGAATGAACAGGGAGTGTGTACTCGTCTCTCGTTCCTCCGTTTAGAGGAGAGACAGGAGGAAGAAAGATCATTGACAATGATAAGAATGATAAGAAGTATAAAAAATATACGCATTGGTAGTGGCTTCACAGATAGATCAATGTACATGAAAAGTGCAGAATGCAAAAACAGGTGAGTTTTTTTTAATGATAATTAACAGGTCCTCAGTTCTATGCAGGTGAGTAGTGTGTGTGTGTGTGGGGGGGGGGGGGGTAGGGTGCTCTGGCTGTTTGTTGTCCGGATGGCTCAGGGGATGAAACTGTTTGTTAGTCTGGGGGTGTGGGACCTGACTGATCTGAAGCATCATCAAGAGGGAAGCAGGTCAAACAGGTGGTGGGCGGGATGTGAGGGGTCTCCTGTGATGGCCTTGATCTTCCTGAGACAGGAGGATCTGGAGATGTCCTCCAGGGAGGGCAGAGGGCCGCCAATGATTTTTTTGGTGGTGTTGATAACCCTCTGCACAGCCTTCTTGTTCTCAGCCGTAGATCTGGCTGTTATGTATGAAATTACCTTTGAATGACGAGGCCAGGTGCACGATAGAACTCAGCTTTATTAAAGGGGTGGTTACACACACAACACAGCCACCAGACAGGGGCATCGGTAACGAGGCCGGATGGAGATGCCTGCTGGTATTTATGGGGCGGTACAGTGGGGGAAGAGGAAGTGGCCGCTACTACACTGCGCTTCACAGATAAAAGCATCACTTACAATACTACACTGGCGTACCGCACACCTAGACAGTAGGTGAGGACGCTCTCCACTGAGCAGCGGTAGAAGGCCAGCAGCAGCTTCTGGTCCATGTTTTTCTTCCTCGGGACAGAGAGGAAGTGTAGCTGCACCAGGGCCTTGGTGTTGACAGTCCAAGAGAGGTCAGAGGTGTTGAGGGTGCCCAGGACCCTAAAGGTGGTGACAATTTGGGCAGCTCAGTGGTGCAGTGGTTAGCACAGTGGCAGCACAGCAAGAAGGTCATGGGATCGATTCCACCCCTGACCATCGTGGGTTTGATCCCACCTCCTGACCAAGAGTGACCCTTCAGTGTAGAGTTTGCAAGTTCTTATTGTGTCTGTGTGGGTTTACCCTGGGTGCTCTGGTTTCCTCCCACAGGCCAAAAACATACAAATTTGATTAATTGGAGACTCTAAAGTGGCCCTAGGTATCAATGGGTGTGTGACTGGTGAAGGGATTGGTGCCATACTGTGGCTACCTCATCCATTCAGGTGGGTGGCCTGAATTTCCCTCTGGAGATCAATAAAGTATACAAAATACAAAAAGAAAAAAAAATTCCACGTGGTCTCCATTTATGAGGAGGGGGGTGTGGTCCTGTCAGTTCTTCCTGAAGTCCATAATGAGTTCTTTGGCATTGTTGACATTCAGTTTCAGGTTGAACAACAGATTCTCTAGCTCCGTCCTGTATACCTTCTCATCATCATCAGTGATGAGCCTAACCAAGGTGGTGTCGGCCATGTACTTCACGATGATGATGGTTGGGTGGGTTGGAACACAGTCAAAGGTGTACAGGGCATACAGTAGAGGGCTTAGCACACAGCCTTGGGTGGAGCCAGTGCTGAGTGACAGTAAGGAGGAGCGGTAGGGGCCAAGTCTGACTATTTGTGGGTGGTTAGTGAGAAAGTTTTTTTTATCCAGGAGCAGGTGGGTGGGGGATCTGGAGGTGGTGCAGTTTGCTGATCAGGATATCCAGGATGATGGTGTTGAATGCTGGGCTATAGTCCACAGAGAGCATCCTCATATAGATCCTTGTTTTCTCCAGGTGACTCAGCACTCTGTGGAGTGTGGTGGTGATGGTGTCTTACGTGGACTGGTTCCTCCTGTAGGCGAACTGCTGGGGGTTGAAGGAGGGGGGTTGACAGTCCCTGTTGTGCTTTGACACCAGCCGCTCAAAACACATCATGACTACAGACATGAGTGTTATGGGTCTGTAGTCATTCAGGCTGACTATTGCAGACTTTTTGGGAATAGGGATGATGGTGGAGGCCTTGAGGCATCTGGGGACAGTGGCGTGTGTCAGGGAGAGGTTGAACAGCTTGGTCAGGATCTCTGCCAGCTGGTCTGCACATGCTTTGACCACCACTTCTGGGATGCCATCAGGTCCAGCAGCTTTCTGGGTGTTCACTGCTCTCAGTTTCCTCCACACCTCATGTTCCTGCAGAGAGAAAGGAGAAGAGGAGGGGGACAAGCTGGAAGAGGAGGGGGCAGTGTGTGCAGTTGTGTGGTCTCAAACCATGCAAAGAAGCTGTTTAGCTCCTCTGCCAGAGTGAGGCTGCAGTCCGATGAGGGGGGTATGTCCTCTATAGTTGGTAAGGACCTGAATGCCTCTTCACCTCTGTCGGGAGTTGTTGTCCATGAGGGAAGCCCTCCACCTTCCTTCTGTAGGCCTCCTTGGCCTGTTTAGGGCCTTTTCCGCTAGCCTCGCTTAGCCCTACACCGCACCACTCAGCCCGCGTTTGAGCATTTTCCATTAGCCTCAGCACCGGTTAGCAGGCGCTATTTTAGTACCTGATCCAGTGCAGGGTCTAACCGAGCTGAGTAGGGCTGAGTATGGCTGTGATGTGACTTTAACCACTTGCACTCCGGGCAATTTTCCTAAAAATGCCAAAAAATAACGTGCCCAAAGTAAATCGAAAGCTGTTATTCAACCCTTTGCAGCATCTTCATGGGTTTGGTCTCATTTAAAAGAAAACACTTTGAATTTTTTGGCAAAAAAAACATAATCTCTCTACGTGCTCCGGCCACTGAGTTACAGTCATCTAAACATACTGAACTTGAAGAAAAAAAAATTGGACACAGTGTTTTTTTGGATACAAATGCTTGTAAATAACACACAGCTGCCCGATCCGGCTGGAAAATGCAACAGAAATGTAGAACCAAGTGTTATCCAGCTGAGATCCAAATTTGGTAACAATACCACAAAAAATGAATATTTTACACAGCTTTGTTCTCAGGCTGTTCCCAGGCGTTTTGGAACTGTGCCAAATTGTGCCAAATGGCACAGTTTGGAAAAACGTCTGTAACTTTTGAATAATTCAATGTAGAATCTTCATTTTAGGCTCTAATGAAAGGTCACACTCAGGGCTGTGTCTGTGTGTGTGTGTGTGGGCGGGGGGTCGTTCCCCCCCCCCCCGCTACCAAGGACCGACTTCGGCCCTCGCTACAGACGGATTACACTCCTTGCATGTTTTCACAGCGGCTCCCCCCCCCCTCGCTACTGTGTGTGTGTGTGTGGGGGGGGGGAACCGTGAACGGACCGTGAACGCCCCCCCCCTCGCTACAGAAGAGGGCCATCGCTACATGATGGAATAGACTGATATGCTTCCCCCCGCGGACCGGGGGGGAAGCATAGTTCCCCCCCCCCCCCCGCTCCTCTTCTGCAGCGGGGGGGGGGGGGGCGTTCACGGTCCGAACACGGCAAATGAACCGTTTATCGCGGCGCACGCACTTCGTAATTCGTGCGCAGTACAGTTGTAATTTACCGATCGGTCAAAAGTCATTTTTGGATTACAGTTTTCAGGGATAAATAATAATTTAGCTTATAACACCTTACCTCTTCAAAGCAGCAGAGTCGTGGCGAACATCTCTTCCCCCAACGCGACGCTGCTCCTCTCGTGGATCCCGATCAACATAATTCCATTATTGCCATTTTGGCGAATGATTTACGACTTTTGTCGTCGGCCTCCGTCTATTCTGCTGGAATGAGTGCAGGTCCCACTTGTGGGTGTTCTCCATGCTGCTGGGTGAGCCTGGGTCTGTAGTAGATTCGTCCAGAGTCCTTTGTTTTCATCTGCTGCAGCAGTAAATATCGCTTCACCCAGCCTGAATTTCTGTGCTTCAATTGGCTCCTGCGTTCACAGTAGGCGGGTCCTCCTTCCTAGATTTTCATTCATTGGCTCCTCAAGGTTTCAGAAACCCAATTCAAGGCTCTTATTAGTCGAATGAGAGGTCAATCAGATGAACTAATCTGTTCGCGGCTGTGTTTGCAGATTTTTTTTTCAGTGGCGCTTGGAGGGCACACCACCTACACCATCACCATCAATATCCTTATCATGCGTCATGCGCACGAGGGCGCACGAGCGTGCTCTCGTGCGCCCTCGTGCGTCATAGGACGCAGAGACTTGCCCACCCGCGGAACAACGGAGCGCAAGTGGTTAACAGACTGGTCGCCGCTGATTGGTCAGGTCGTAACGTCACAAAAGCGACTTTTTCTGCTGAATCTACTACACGACCGCCATTTGTAGTTGTTCAGCCAGTGAACACAGTGCGCCGCTTTAATACAGTATTTTCACACTCTGAAGATGTCTTCTCGTAAGGCTATCCCCTGGTCAAACGAGGAGGTGCGCAATTTTCTTTCTATATTAGCCGACGATCGCATCCAGCGCGAGTTGGACGGATCTACTCGAAATGAAAAAATATACCAGCAGGTGTCCGAGCAGATGGGTTCCCAAGGGCACATCCGTACTGCCAAACAGTGTCGGGAGAAGCTGAAAAAGCTGAAAAGCGATTACCGAGCAGTGAAGGACCACAATGCTCGAAGTGGAGTGGATCGGAAGGAGTGGAAGTGGTTCACTGAGATGGACGCGATCTATGGACATAGGCCTGCTAGCAATGGCAGAGACATTGGGCTTGACACGGCCACAGTCACGGCCTTGGAAACCGTGGATGGTGAGTGTTGTTTTGATATTGCGCGTCTTTTCGCCAATTTATCCTTTCTGTGCCAAGCTCACCGTTTTTAAGAAATAAGAAGGTTGTTAGATTGTGGGTAATGGTTGTTACTGAGGCTTGCCTATTGTTTTGCAGCCAACTGCAGATTCACACTTGCTTTGTGTTAAGTATTAGCGCGAACAAAATGCTGAATTACGTTTATTGTATTCCGCTTAAAAACTTTAGAGTGTTGTGTACATGTTGCACTTTGGTGTTAAGTTTTAAATTGCGTGCATTTTCTTTCTAGAATCGCAGTTCATATCACAGGGGTTCACCTCAGTGGACATGGACACACCGGACTCTCCTGCGTCTGCCTCTGCCTCTGCGTCTGCCGGAGCACCAGCTGAATTGACTCCGATGTCAGCCACATCACCAGCTCCATCTGGATCACGTCCAAGTGCCGGTAAGGCACAATAACCACAATTTTTTTTTTGTTGAAACAGGTCCAGCGGAAACCAGGGTCGAAAATCCATCCATCCATCCATCCATCTTCTACTGCTTAATCCTTTACAGGTCGCGGGGGGGCTGGAGCCTAACAAGTTATGTACCAAATTGATTAATGCAATTTCCTGTAGCTGCATATTAATTAATTGAAAATGTCTTTTTAAATGTACAAAAAGGTTATTCTTTGGTCTTCACTTATCGGTGTTCCACAATCCGGTCCCATTTTTAGGTGTGATGATTGAAGTGCTGTTGTAACTCCTGTTTTAGAAGAACAAATAAAGTTCATGAACTGCCGTTGAAATCAACATGCTTCATTGAAATGCTTCGCGTCAGCTGACTGTATTAACCCATTCAGATTTCTGCGGCCACACTACAAGCAACTATTTTAAACATTACCCATCCATCCGTCCATATTCTTAATCTTAATCCTTTTTAGTTTTGCAGGGGGGCTGCAGCCGAAGACAGCACCCGACATGTTGCAAAATCCGCTCTACTGAGGAGCAGCAACATGACAGTTCAGCTTATATACAGCAATGAAGCATAATATAATAGTGACATTCCACCACAGACTTTCACCAGTGTAATTCCATAATATATGTAGTGATCCAGCTTTAACAACCATGCCTTTCTGTCTTTCAATGTAGCCAAGAGGAAAAGGAACAACTCCATCGCTGACCTTACATCAGCGATGGTCAACATGCATGACGAAGAGATGCGGCTCTTGGAACGGCAACATGACCAGCGGCAAGAACACCATCAGGAGTACATGCAGCATTTGCGACAGGTGGCCGCAGATGTGCGGGCAGATGCGCGTGAAGCCCTGGAGCAGGACGCTGTGTTACGAAGGGAAGAGCTCGCAGAGATGTCAACATTCAACACAGATTTCCTGACCCTATTTGGCAGGCTTGTGGACGCATTTAGCAGTCGGCGTGTCTAACCATGTCTCCCCATGCCCAGTCTGTTTTTTTGTTTGTAAATTTTGCTTCTGGAATAAAATTGTATTGTTTGCATCAAAAGTCTGGTTTATATGTTATGACACCATATGAGAAAAGCCAATAATTACATACACATTCCATTCTCTGTTCACTCCACATGCTGCTGTTTATCAGGTCAGGTGTATAGCCTTCTAATGGTAATTTAATTTTTAACAACACAACGAAACGTAATGTCTTGGTAGTTTTTTTTTTAATTTTAAACAAATTTGCAATGCTGAATCCATTTCTCTCGAACGGGTACATTTTTTATGTTATAAGCAGTTGTACAGGTGAACTTTAACTTGTACAGTAGACACTGATAAAGGTAAGTACATGTAAATTGAATGTTGCATCACCAGTCAAAATTTAATAAATTAAGAAGGAATCTAGCAAAAATTTGGCACTAATAACAGTAGACACATCGGACAAGGAGACATAACTGTGTTTTTGTTGCACACAACTGTTGTTACCAACAAGTTATGCAAAATTTATATTCCCTTTCCCCAAAAATTAAAAATCAATTTGTAAGTAAAAGTGGGAGACCTTTGCATGGGAATATGACATGTATCAGCACATGATTTATAGTTCAATTTTCATTTCCACCTAAGCAAAAGTGGCTTGTCGAGCTGGATTTTTGTGAAGATGGCCTGTGCGGTGTTTCTGCATGTAATTACATACCTGTCAAGTGATATGGTTTCGCTGTATTTTAATATGGGGAAAATGCAATTTTAACAAATACGGGCGTATTGCCATTTCTGTACGCTAAAAAGAAAAATATACGGGAAAAAAAATTATTGAGAGTGTGGAGGAACACGTTGTGTGTGTGACCCCCACAGCGTACGGGGCTGGCAGAGCGCTCAGCGTGAGCAATTATCACAACAGTGAGAAGTGTGGACTGATCATTATGCAATGCGCCTCGCACCTTCTGTTGTCCTGCGGCTCCGGAACAGAAAGGAATCGTTGGATGGATAAAGGCTTCTCCAGAGGGCCCTACACACTCCTTCTGTGTTCCATGTAGGAGGAGCATAAAAGTGACTGCATCGGGGATTTTTGACCTGAAGTCGCACTTCGCTACACAGGGCCACAAAAACTGTGTAACCAAATCGAAAACGTATCGATCGATCGATGAACATTTTCAGCCAGTGAGAGAACCAACGCCTTCCAAATCCAATGCATCACTAGCAGAAGTGATGGTTTGTCATTTTGTGGCAGAGCACAATCTACCCCCATCGGTGGCAGATCACTTCTGATCTGCCACCTGATCTGATCTGCCACTTCAGAAATGCTAGAGTCAGCAAAGGCTGCTACTTGGAACTATAACAAGCAGCATCAGTGAACATTTTCTTGTTTCAAGTTCATCCAAGTGCGTTAGTGTAACAAAGCTGACAATTAAAAACTCTTTAATTCCAAGTGTATATACAGTATCTAGCTGACAATTAAGAACTACACTCACCGGCCACTTTATTAGGTACACCTGTCCAACTGCTCGTTAACACTTAATTTCTAATCAGCCAATCACATGGCGGCAACTCAGTGCATTTAGGCATGTAGACATGGTCAAGACAATCTCCTGCAGTTCAAACCGAGCATCAGTATGGGGAAGAAAGGTGATTTGAGTGACTTTGAACGTGGCATGGTTGTTGGTGCCAGAAGGGCTGGTCTGAGCATTTCAGAAACTGCTGATCTACTGGGATTTTCACGCACAACCATCTCTAGGGTTTACAGAGAATGGTCCGAAAAAGAAAAAAATATCCAGTGAGCGGCAGTTCTGTGGGCGGAAATGCCTTGTTGATGCCAGAGGTCAGAGGAGAATGGCCAGACTGGTTCGAGCTGATAGAAAGGCAACAGTGACTCAAATAACCACCCGTTACAACCAAGGTAGGCAGAAGAGCATCTCTGAACGCACAGTACGTCGAACTTTGAGGCAGATGGGCTACAGCAGCAGAAGACCACGCCGGGTGCCACTCCTTTCAGCTAAGAACAGGAAACTGAGGCTACAATTTGCACAAGCTCATCGAAATTGGACAATAGAAGATTGGAAAAACGTTGCCTGGTCTGATGAGTCTCGATTTCTGCTGCGACATTCGGATGGTAGGGTCAGAATTTGGCGTCAACAACATGAAAGCATGGATCCATCCTGCCTTGTATCAATGGTTCAGGCTGGTGGTGGTGGTGTAATGGTGTGGGGAATATTTTCTTGGCACTCTTTGGGCCCCTTGGTACCAATTGAGCATCGTTGCAACGCTACAGCCTACCTGAGTATTGTTGCTGACCATGTCCATCCCTTTATGACCACAATGTACCCAACTTCTGATGGCTACTTTCAGCAGGATAATGCGCCATGTCATAAAGCTGGAATCATCTCAGACTGGTTTCTTGAACATGACAATGAGTTCACTGTACTCAAATGGCCTCCACAGTCACCAGATCTCAATCCAATAGAGCATCTTTGGGATGTGGTGGAACGGGAGATTCGCATCATGGATGTGCAGCCGACAAATCTGCGCCAACTGTGTGATGCCATCATGTCAATATGGACCAAACTCTCTGAGGAATGCTTCCAGCACCTTGTTGAATCTATGCCATGAAGAATTGAGGCAGTTCTGAAGGCAAAAGGGGGTCCAACCCGTTACTAGCATGGTGTACCTAATAAAGTGGCCGGTGAGTGTATATTCAGAATAATTCTTATTGTGTACTTTCAAATTAAGCAATCTACCTTGTGCTAATGTAAATTTGAAAAATATTTATTTATTTTTATTTATTTATTATTAATATCATTTATTTTTTATTTTATTTATTTTTTGTGCTACTTGGCTTATTATTTTCACATTACCAAAAAGTTATGGCTCAAGATTGTGTCCATATAAGTGTACATTTGAATAAATATGTTTGAAATAGTTCATGTTGCAGTTGCTGTTTGTTTAGTTTTTTTTGTTTTTTTTTTGCTTGTTTTCTTTCATCTGCCGATAAATACAGTTTTTAAGTATTCAGTACAGGTGTGAAAGCCCCCCCAATAAGGGAGGCATGAGGTATGCCTTGACAGGTATGTAATTACCCGTACCTTAACAGATAAGCGTTATGAACAACAGAGGACAGGTAGATGGAACATGCACAACATTTTATTTACAAAAAAACATTTGTGAAATATGTATGCACATAAATGTGGACGAAATTACATTTCTACCTATTGCTAGACAAGTACTGCATCACAGCATCTCGTATATCGGCACCCTGCTCCTCTGCTCCCTGGGTCGCTGCCACCACTGGTTCATCTACTGCATCATCCAATGTAGTGTCAAACGTCTCTCCATGACTCTCACACAGATTATGCAGAGCACCACAAGTCAGCACCATAGATTTCACCAGTTTCATGTCACAGTCATTCCTCTCTTCTTCCTCCTTCCTTCTCTCCTCGTCATCAGCCATTTTCTTTGTTGTGGAGGATTCGGTCGCGTGTTTCACGTCACGAGAGTGTGGCGCCGCCTCGCTGTTCAAGAAATCCCACCCACGGCAGGTGTGCCAGCAGTAATGTTGAAAAGCAACCGAGGCAGAACCGAATCGAAGTGAGTCGAGTCGTGTTTTCTAATCGGGGCTAAGCGGAGCTAATGGAAAAGCGCCTTTGATGCCTCTCCTCAGGTTGGCTCTGGCAGTGCTGTACAGAGAGCTGTTCCTCTGCCTGAAGGCTGAGTTGCGAGCTCTGATCAGAGCCTGGACTTCACTGGTCATCCAGGGTTTCTGGTTTGGAAAGACCCGGATGTGTTTGGTGACTGTCACATTATCTACACAGTACTTAATATTGAAAAGGACAGACTCAGTATAAGAGTCCAGGCCCTGCTGTTCCACTCTGTGTAAGCAAAGCAGTCCTGGAGCTGGAGGAGAGCATTTTCAGGCCAGGTTTTAATTGTCTATTTGGCTAGGGGTGATCACTTCCTGAGGGGGGTGTAAGCAGGTATGTGATGCAGGGAGAGGTGATCTGATTCTCCAGGGTGGGGGAGGGGCATAGCTCTGTAGGCATGTTTGATGTTGCTGTAAACATGGTCCAGTGTCCCCCCCCCCCCTTGTAGGACACTTTACATGTTGGTGGAATTTGGGGAGAACAGTCTTAAAGCATGCTTTGTTAAAATCCCTCACAATCATGTGGACTCCTTCAGGTGGTCTCTCTGCTGCTTGCTAACAATGAGCTGAGCAATGTAGATGGCTGTGACAATTACTGCCATTAGCTCGTAAAGGAGATAGAAGGGCCAACACAAAAAGGACAGGGCCTCTAAATCTGGTGAACAATGGCTGTGAATTATCCTGCTGTTCTTCCACCAGTCCAAGAGCACAAAAGCACAGAGCTCTCTGCCCCTCCCCTTGCTGAAGTCTCCATTGCGGTCCTGGTGGTGTGTTGCCCGGCCTGGAAGCTCCGCTGTAGCATCTGGGATTAGCAGGTGCAGCCAGGATTCCGTCACAATCAGAATACAGGAAACAGAATCCTGGATAAAGTGGTTGTAGGAGATCTCCGATCATAGCTCATTTATTTTGTTGGAGAGGGATCTGGCATAGGTGAGGAAGATAGATAGTCATGGAAGTTTGTCGTGTTATTTACGTAGCTGAGCTTGGAGGCCTGCTCTTCGCCCCCACTTCTGCTTCCTCTCCCTTCGCCACCTTCAATGCCTGTGAGACCCGACAACAATCCACAGAGCACCCAGTGGTCTTGCAATAGGTGCTAGTTCAAGATTGAAGATTACTTTATTGACATTCAGCACTACATCAAAGGAGTAGTGTAGAATGAAATTATGTTGCAGTTAGTTCCAATAAAAACATACACAATACAATACAAAAAACCCAATACACAATAAAAACAAAAAACACCTCTAGCAACAAATATCTAAAATTTAAAAAAGCTTATCAGATTAAAAGATAAGATTATTTAAAAATAGATAAATTCTATTGCACCTCATATTAAAACAACTATATTAAAAATGGATCCATATTAAAAACAAACTCTACCAGCACAATATTGCACTAGCCTAAAAGATCGCTATTTTCTATTGTGAAAGTTCAACAATCTGATGGTAGTAGGAAAAAAAACTATCTCTGAAACGTACAGACCTGTACCTCAGACTGCGATAACCTCTGCCTGAGGGCAGCAGGGAGAACAGACTGTGACTGGGATGAGCTGGGCCCCTGATTATTCTGTTTGCCCTTGACAAACAGCACTGTTCAGCCAGGTCCTCAATAGATGGCAGAGTCTCCCCAATAGTTGAGGCGAGTTGAGGACGCTGTCATCTTCCTGCTGCAACAAGCCCATTTGCACCTGGATGGTGGAGAAGACACTGTGAGAATCACATTCTTTGATTTCTCCAGTGCCTTTAATACCATCCAGCCACTGCTGCTGGGTGAGAAGCTGTGAGTGATGGGGGGTCGACAGCTCTGTGATCTCCTGGATCACTGACTACATGAAGGCAGGCCACAGTTTTTCTGGCTGGGCAGTGTCTTGTCTGATGTGGTGGTTAGTGATACAAGAGCTCATAGGGGTTGTGCTTTCTCCTTTTCTCTTCACCTTATACACCACCGACTTTCAGTACAACTCCAAGCCATGCCACCTGCAGAAATTCTCTGATGACTCGGCTGTTGTTGAGTGTATAAGATGGGGAGAGGAGGGAGAGTACAGGGCACTGTTAGACAGATTTGTGGAGTGGACCGAGCAGAATCAGCTGAGGCTGAACGTCAGCAACACCACAGAAACGGTGATTGACTTCAGGAAGAGGACACTTTCACAGCCATTGCGGATTGGAGGGAGGATGTGGAGGTAGTGGAGGACTACGAATACCTGGGTGTCGTGATCAGCAATGGACTGGACTGGAAATCTAACACCAATGCAGTGTACAAGAAGGGGATGAGCAGACTCTACTTTCTGAGGAAGCTGAGATCCTTCAACGTGTGCAACAAGATGTTGGAGCTTTTCTACTAGGCCGTTGTTGCCAGCACCATCTTTTCTGCTGCTGTTTGCTGTGGTAGCAGTATCAGAGCCAGTGACACCAACAGATTTGACAAAATTATCAAGAAGGCTACCTCTGTAATTGGTCTCAGGCTGGAGACTTTTGGGAATGTGGTGGAGAGGAGGACACTGAACAAACTATTATCCATCATATACAACCCTGATCACCCCCTCCACCACTCACTGGACAAACAGCGGAGCACTTTCTCCAGCAGACTGCTACAGCTCCGGTGCCGAACGGTCAGGTACAGGAAATCTTTCCTGCCACATGCCATCTCACTGTAAAATAATTCACTCTAATGTTGAATCTTGGTCATAATACAGCTGCCACACTGTACCTTACAGTCTAATTGGTACCTCACATTTCACCCTGAACCTGATAGTCTTGCATTGTAAAGCTAGTACGATCCGTGTATCTATACAGGGCATCATATATTCATCTTAGTGGTGGTATGCATATAAAGTTATGTATATTCCGATGTATATAAAGTTATCGAGGCAGTTTTTGTTTTCCCTGGGTAATTCCTTTTTCTTATTATGCCGTGTGTGCTTCTGTTGTTTTGGTCGTCTACTGTCATGCTGCTGTTACACTGCAATTTCCCAGGCTGGGATCAATAAAGTACATCTATCTATCTATCTATCTATCTATCTATCTATCTATCTATCTATCTATCTATCTATCTATCTATCTATCTATCTATCTATCTAGTTCTTTCTGCTGACCTCACCACCCTCTTCAGAGCTTTTTTTATCTGAGGCACTGTTGTTCTCGTGCCAAGGAGAGATGCTGTTTGTCAGAACACTCTCAATGGTGCCTCTGTAGAAGGTGGTGAGGATAGATGGATATAGTTGAGCCCTCTTCAGCCTCCTCAGGAAGTGCAAGCATTGGTGTGCTTTTTTGATGAGAGACGAGATGTGCAGGGACCAGGTCAGAGTATCAGACACATGAACCCCCAGAAATTTCATGTTCTGCACCTTCTCCACTACTATGTTGTTAATTAACACATGGGTGTGCAAAGGCCATTTCCTCCTGAAGTTGACTATCAGTTCCTTGTTTTTTTCAACATTCAGAAGCAAGATGTTATTCCTACACCAGTCTTTGAAGAGGTCCACCTCCTCCCTGTAGTCCCTCTCATCATTGTTTCGAATGAGACCAACCACTGGTGTGTCATTTGCATACTTTATGATGTAATTTGTACTGAATTTTGTACAACACTCATGTGTCATCAGAGTGTAGAGTAGTGGGCTCAAAACACACCCCTGAGGTGAACCAGCACTTAATGAAGTAGAAGCTGATCTGATGCTCGCTACTTGCACAAATTGGGGTCTGTCTGTGTGGAAATCAAGGACCCAGTTCTGAAGGGGTGTATTCATACCCAGAGGGCCCAGTTTGTTTACCAGATGCTCAGGAATTAGGGAATTAAAAGTCGAGCTAAAGTTGACAAACATCATCCGGACCCAAACGTTCTTCTCCAGGTGTTCCAAACACAAGTGCAGTGCAGTGGATATTGCATCCTCAGTGGAACAATGTTGGGGGTATGAAAATTGAGGTGCATCAAGTGCAGGTGGCAGGATGGAAATGATCTGATCCTTGACCAGTCTTTCAAAGCTTTTCATTATTAGGGAAGTGAGCACAATTGACTGATAGTGATTTAAACAGGTGACTGAGGATTTTTTTTTTTTTTTTTTGGCATAGTGCTGATGGCTGAGGTTTTATAGCAGGGTGGAACAGCTGCCTGACACAGAGAGGAGTCGAAAATGTTTGTGAAGACGTGTGAGTTGTTCTGCACACTCCTTTAAGATAAGCCTTTATTAGTCCCACAATGGGGAAATTCCAGGATTGCAACAGCACAGGGATAGCAACACTTAGAGCAACAATCAGAAGGCAAGAAAAAACAAGAGCAGCTAGTATACATATGTACATATTAATATACTGTATATATATATATATATATATATATATATATATATATACTGTATATATACACACTACCGTTCAAAAGTTTGGGGTCACTTAGAAATTTCCTTATTTTTGAAAGAAAAGCACTTTTTTTCAATGAAGATAACTTTAAACTAATCAGAAATACACTCTATACATTGCTAATGTGGTAAATGACTATTCTAGCTGCAAATGTCTGGTTTTTGGTGCAATATCTACATAGGTGTATAGAGGTCCATTTCCAGCAACTATCACTCCAGTGTTCTAATGGTACAATGTGTTTGCTCATTGCGTCAGAAGGCTAATGGATAATTAGAAAACCCTTGTGCAATCATGTTAGGTCTGCAATGCTGTAATTGCTGCAAATGGAGGATTCTTTGACGAAAGCAAAGTTTGAAGGAAAAAATTATTATTTCAAATACAAATCATTATTTCTAACCTTGTCAATGTCTTGACTATATTTTCTACTCATTTTACAACTCATGGTGGTAAATAAGTGTGACTTTTCATGGAAAACACAAAATAATTGTCTGGGTGACCCCAAACTTTTGAACGGTAGTGTATATAGACACACAGTGCGGAGCATTGTGGTTGGTGGATGTGCAGCAGAAAGTCTAAGCTCTCTCTCCGCGGATGCGGTGAGCCAGCTGGATGTCTTTGGGCATGATGGTGACCCTCTTGGCGTGGATGGCGCACAGGTTGGTGTCCTCGAAGAGACCCACCAGGTAGGCCTCGCTGGCCTCCTGCAGAGCCATGACGGCGGAGCTCTGGAAGCGCAGGTCAGTCTTGAAGTCCTGAGCGATCTCCCTCACCAGGCGCTGGAAGGGCAGCTTACGGATGAGCAGCTCCGTGGATTTCTGGTAGCGACGGATCTCTCTCAGAGCAACGGTACCGGGCCTGTAATGGTGAGGCTTCTTCACTCCGCCAGTGGCCGGAGCGCTTTTCCGAGCAGCCTTGGTGGCCAGCTGCTTCCTGGGGGCTTTTCCTCCAGTAGATTTACGGGCGGTCTGCTTGGTTCTTGCCATCGCTCTTTATTATTCTGTTTTATATTTCTTGCACGCCGCCTAAACTCCAGCCCGGCACCCGCGTCGTTTTCGCTTCAGTTCTCCCGGTATGTCGAGTTCCTCCGTTAGCACCGGGTGGCGGTTGAGTGCTAGCTAGCTCTTCCCTGCTGTATCGTCTCCTGCTGTAAACAGAGGCTCCGTCCGCCGACTCGGGAGACCTTTGGGGCGATCTGTGTGTCTGTGATATACAGTATATAGAGTGAAAGGTGTGCCGGATCACACAACCTGTTATTTTGTCAGGACGAGCGGCCTTCTGGGAGTTGATTTTGTGTGTCGCTCAGCTTGCACAAACTCAACGGCCCGCTCATCGGGCTCAGCCACCGTTCACTCAATTGGCACCAAATACTTGCCGTTCAGGTGGTGCATGGTGGAACTGGACGGCGTCGACGTGCACCTACTGCTGGACATGAGGGGCCTGAAGTTCCCTTCTGAGCATGTCTATAGCCAGGAAGCTGTGTCCTCAGAAAACTGGAATAGCTGATGTGGAGGACTTATTTCGTTATGGCTATACCAGAATCAGTATGGTAGGGACAGTCAGTTTTTACGTGCAGTACGGCCCCAAGACCGTTCCATCACTCACCTTCCAAGTGACTCGTCAGGGGGCCGACCTGATGGGCATCGACCCAATCAGAGAACTGGGTTTCTCCATCACTGACTCAATGGGCGCCACCTTTCTGATGGTCACATCATCCTGGCAACCCCGCTGGCCAACGCATTTCATGGGGCTGGGCTGCCTCACCTCTTTCAACCACCGACCGCTCATTGACAGGACACTGCCCCCGAAAGTTCAGCCTCTGCGACGGATACCCCTTGCACTACTAGACAACATCATAACAGAGTTGCAGAAGCTGTTGGACACTAGTATCATCGAGTGGATCAACGCATCTCTCTGGCTCTCAAACCTGGTGGTAGCAAAGCAGAAGATGGGTGGCCTATGACTGCGTATCAACCTCAGAATGGTAAACAAAGCACTGATCCCCAACAAATATCCCCTACCCAGGACAGAAGAGTTGATGGCAGCGTTCCACAGCTCGAAAGTTTTTCCAAACTAGACCTCCGCCAAGGCTACCTACAGGTTCCCCTTCACCCGGACAGCCACAACCTGACAGCCTTCATCATCCACATGGGAGTAGTTAGGTACACCCGCATGCCCTTTGGCCTTAGCTCCACCCCAGGCTGTTTTCAAAACGTCATGGCTACTATCTTGGCCGATCTCCCAGGGGTGGTGGTGTACTTGGACAACATCATTGTGCACAGCGCAACAGCGGCCTCCCACAATGCCTGCCCTGATAAAGTCATGGAGGGACTAGCAAAACACGGCCTCACACTCAACAAGGAGAAGTGCATCTTTGGAGCAACGACCATCATGGGTTTCCGCCTGTCTGCAGAGGGTCTGAGTCCCCTGCAGTCAAACATCGGGGTGATACTGCAGCTGCCTGAACCATCATGTCCCACACAGCTTTCGTCCTTCTCAGGCATGGTGAATTTTTATGGGCATTTTATCCCTCAGTACTCAGAGACGATAGACCCGCTACGCGCCCTCCTGAAGCAGGATGCAACCTGGGTATGGACCCCGGCGTGCTCTGCCACCATCAGTGAATTAAAGATGTGGTTCACCTCCCCACCAGTACTTGCCCACTTCAATCCACAAAACCCCACGTTCATGAAGTGTGACGCTTCCAATACAGCAGTGGGAGCCGTTTTATCACAACTGCAAGAAGGAACCGAGCGCCCTGTGGCGTTTGCCTTGAGGTCACTCACCTCAGCCGAACAGAAGTACTCAGTGGAGAAAGGAAGGCACTGGCGTGCGTTTGGGCATGTGGCACATGTACCTATATGGATGACACTTCACGCTGCAAACAGACCACAGAGCTGTTACGGCACTGCTAGAAACATCGGGGTCAGGATACAGACCCCTGCGCATCTACAAGTGGACAGAAAGACTATAGGTATACAACTTTAACACCCAGTTTACACCAGGCAGAGAAAATGTGGTGGCATACCTCCTGTCCTAGGCCACACCTAACCCCACTCCAAACAGCAACCAAGACCCCCTCGAGCCAAAACTGATTCACATGCTACATGGGCCACTCCAAAATGCCATCTCCCTACAAGAGCTCCAGGAGGTGTCTGAATGGGACCTGACACTAACCCAGCTGTGCGCATTCATTCATGAGGGCTGGCCAGCCAAGGTGCCAGGGAAATTGGCACCCTTCTACACACACATTCATTCATTCATTCATCTTCTTCCACTTAATCCTTTTCGGGTCGCGGTGGGGGGGGGGGGGGGGGCTGGAGCCTATCCCAGCATCTTTGGGCGAGAGGCAGGGTCCACCCTGGACAGATCGCCAGTCCATCACAGGGCCAACACAGAGAGACAGACAACCATTCACTCTCACAGTCATACCTAAGGACAATTTAGAATCCCCAGTTTGATGCCAATTAACCTAACTTGCATGTTTTTGGCATGTGGGAGGAAACCGGAGAAATCCCGGAGTAAACCCACGCAGACACGGGGAGAACATGCAAACTCCACACAGATCACTATTGGTCAGGGGCTGGGATCGAACCCAGGATCCCCCGGCCAAGGGTGAGTTGCTGTGCTCCCACAGTGCTAACCAGTCCGCCACCGCGCTGCCCCCTTCCACACAGTCAGGGACAATTTATCATGCTGGAATGACATCTGTGTGGCAAGGGGGCACTGCTCAGTGATTCCAGAGGCACTTAAAGGCTGCATACTGACCATGCAACACAGGGGTCACCTGGGTGTTGTCAGAGTTAAACAACGGTGCAGAGGCTGAGTGTGGTGGACAGGGATTGACAAGGATGTGGAGGTCATGGTGAAAGACTGTGCACCCTGCCTGGCCAGCGGGAAACCTGGCATACCACCTCCACCCCTGCAACCCCAGCCATGGCCATCAGCTCTTTGGAAACACATCCAATTAGACATATGTGGTGAACTGCATAGTGCCCCCAGCACCTACGCTTTCTATTAGTGGCCTATGACCTCCACTCAAAATGGCCTGAGGTGTGCCCCTCAGGCTCAGTTACCACCGACGTAGTCACCAACTTTCCCACCTCCCTTTTCGCTCACTGGGGTGTACCGGACACAATCATAATGGACAACGGACCGTAGTTCACCTCGGTGGATTTCAAGGCCTTCATGAAAGAAACTGGCATCAACCATATAAAAACCGCCTTCTACCACCCTTAGGCAAACGGGGAGGGGGGGGGAGACATTCAACCAGACCCTCAAGAATGGTCTCAGGGCACATTTAGAGCAGTGGTCTCCAACCTGGGACTCCTGGAATGTTCAGGTTTCTGTGGGAAGTTTTCTAATTTCACTTCTTAATTGGTCCAAAGATTTGCAGATAATTTGCTGTTGTTGTGCATGGGTGCAAGGGTGCCTACAGAGCATGCGCAACAATGACACATTATTTGTGTCATTATTTGTGTAATTATTTATTTATCTGTGTATGTATATTCATTTACTGCTTTGGTTAACCAGTTCTTATTAACTATTGCTCTGAGTGCTGCTATCCCTTTGCTGCTGTAATCGTGGAATTTCCCTAGTGTGGGACTAATAAAGGCTTATCTTATCTGATCTTATCCTAAATATCACCGCTGCAGCTACCAGCGTTCACCTGCAGGGATCCGCAATCCAGCTGCCACCAAGTAGTCTGCTGTCAGGGGCTTCTCGTTGGCTCGGCACGCATTGCGCAGTAGCTAGGGCTCAATTAGAGGGCATTTTGCCAATCAGAATTCCTCGCAGGAGAGGTGGGTTGTGCACGTTACCTCTTGAGTCAACTGTATAGTCTCTGGTAATTTATTTATTTATTTTTTTTATCTCTATGTCACATTTAGACAGATGGGATCCAGTTTCCACTGGCACTGGTTTTGGACCATGAATGAGAGGTTTTATCTGAGGGAAATTAGTTATTATTCATTGGGGTTTCATTGCGCTCGGTAAGCCAAATTATGGACATACGATAAATCACATAATAATAATAATAATGTTTTTCAACAACTAATTCATAGACAAATCATTTTAATTGAAGTAGAAATGTCATTTTAACACATCATGTGAGTTTCATCTGTTTTGTAGTTTAACAGACCCACCTCATAGAGTCAAACAGAATTTTGTGGAGTGCTGCAACTTCTCACGGCAGGTGGAAACTTTGCGGCTCGACCCTCAGATGAGAGTCTCACGTTACGTTTGTTTTTATACATCCCACTGTGTTTGTGAAAATCAGCGTACACCGTGTTTTTGTGTGTGCGCACAGTTTGTACAGTGGTGTGAAAAAGTATTTGCCCCTTCCTGATTTCTTATTCTTGTTGGATGTTTGTCACACTTAAATGTTTCAGATCATCAACCTAAATTAAATATCAGACAAAGGCAACACAAGTAAACACAAAATACAGTTTTTAATTGAAGATGTATATTATTAAGGGTTAAAAAAAATCCAAACCTGCATAGGCCTGAGTGAAAAAATAATTGCCCCCCCCGTTAAAACATAAATTAACTGTGGTTTATCACATCTTTGGAAAGCTGAGTTCAATTTTCTAGCCATTTCTAAAGCTTTGGGGCTCCAGAGAACCACAATGAGAGCCATTATCCACAAATGAGAAAACATGCAACAGTGGTTAACCTTCCCAGGAGTGGCCGGCCGACCAAAACTACCCTGAGAGTGCAGTGACGACTCATCCAAGAGGTCATAAAAGACCCCACAACAACATCCGAAAAACTGCAGACCTCACTTGTCCCAATTAAGGTCAGTGTTCGTGACTCCACCATAAGAAAGAGACTGGGCAAAAATGGCCTGCATGGCAGAGCTCCAAGACGAAAACCACTGCTGAGCAAAAAGAATAAAAAGGCTCGTCTCAATTTTGCAAGAAAACATCTTGATGATGCCCAAGACTTCTGGGAAAATACTCTGTGGACTGATGAGACAAAAGTTGAACTTTTTGGAAGGTGTGTGTCCCATTACATCGGGCGTAAAAGTAACAGCATTTCAGAAAAGGAGCATCATACCAGCAGTAAAATATGGTGGTGGTAGTGTGATGGTCTGGGGCTGTTTTGCTGCTTCAGGACCTGCAAGACTTGCTTTGGTAAATGGAACCATGAATTCTGCTGTCTATCAAAAAATCCTGAAGGAGAATGTCCGGCCATCTGTTCGTGACCTCAAGCTGAAGTGCACTTGGGTTCTGCGGCAGGACAATAATCCAAAACACACCAGCAAGTCCACCTCTGAATGGCTTAAGAAAAAAAAATGAAGACTTTGGAGTGGCCTAGTCAAAGTCCTGTCCTGAATCCAACTGAGATGCTGTGGCATGACCTTAAAAAGGCAGTTCATGCTCGAAAACCCTCCGATGTGGCTTAATTACAACAATTCTGCAAAGATGAGTGGGCCAAAATTCCTCCGCAGCGCTGTAAAAGACTCATTGCCAGTTATCGCAAACGCTTGACTGCAGTTGTTGCTGCTAAGGGTGGCCCAGCCAGTTATTAGGTTTAGGGGGCAATCACTTTTTCACACAGGGCCATGTAGGTTTGGATTTTTTTTTCCTCAATAATAAACACCTTCATTTAAAAACTGCATTTTGTGTTTACTTGTGTTATCTCTGTCTAATATTTAAATTAGTTTGATGATCTGAAACATTTAAGTGTGACAAACATACAAAAAAAATGAGAAATCAGGAAGGGGGCAAACACTTTTTCACACAACTTTACAGGAGGCCCCTTGAAAGGAGAGTCTGGCCACTGGTCAAACCTCAGATTCAGGAGGAACATTGTGGTTTTGTCCTTTCTGTGGTACATCAGGCCAACTCTTTTCCCCCTTGAGAATCCTCGAGGGTCGGTGGGAGTTTGCCCAACTAGCCTACTACATGTGTTTTGTGGACTCAGAGAAGGTATTAGACCGCGTCCCTTGTGGTCTCTTTGTCATGGATCACTCCTCGGGGCATAGAGCAGGACTCAGATGCGTAGCGAGCATTCAAAAACATTTTATTAATAAACTCAAAAAACAACTCAGAAGCGGAAACAGAACAGGCAAGGCTTGGCAGGGCAGACAAAAAAATTCACAGGAAGAAAAACTCATGTAACAGGGAAGACAGGGCTGGGCAGGAGCGTGTGTAAATACCAGCATGACGATGAATGACGCAGCACCCAACCGAGGGGCTGCATCCCTTAAATAACAGGTGAACTAATGGCAGAAACACAAAACAGGTGTGACTAATCAGAAACCAGTCAGACACGAACCAAGCTAGGAGACAACATAGGTAAACAAAGAACACTGTCCAAATAAAAGCAGACCAAACTCAGGAGAACATGACAGGAAAACCCATGGTGATGACAACTCAGGATAATAATGATAATAAAGAAAAGCACAAAAAAAATTTTAAAGCATGGGCCGAATTCTCCGGCCAAACTCAAACCTTGACACTCTTGTGGGGGGTGCTGCGGGAGTATGACGTATCAGGTTTGATGCTACAAGCTATCCGGTCTCTATATGACCATTGTGAGAGTTTGGTTCATATTGCCAATACCCAGTGAAACTGATTTGCAGTGAGAGTTGGACTCCGTCAGGGTTGCCCTTTGTCACTGATCTTGATCATAATTTTTATGGACAGGATATCTAAGTGCAGTCAGGGAACAGAGAGTGTCATGTTTAGTGACCACAGGATCTCGTCTCTGCTGTTTGCAGACAATGTTGTCCTGTTGGCTTAAGCAATGACCTAAAGGTCTTACTGGGATGGTTTGATGCTGAGTGTGAAGCCGCTAGAATGAGAATCAGTGCCTCCTAGTCCGAGTCCATGGTCCTCAGCCGGAAAAGGGTGGATTGTCCTCTCTGGGTTGGGGATGAGCTCCTGCCCCAAGTGGAGGAGTTTAATTATTTCGGGGTCTTATTGTATTCACGAGTGAGGGGAGAATGGAGCGGGGCAGACCCAGGACTCGCTGGAAAGAATACATCTCCCAGCTGGTCTGGGAACATTTTGGTATTCTCTCTGAAGAGCTGGAGCAAGCAGCTGGGGAAAGGGAAGTCTGGGCTTCTCTGCTTGAGCTGCTGCCTCCGCAACCAGGACCTCCTAAAAAGTGGTAGAAGATGGATGGATGGATGGATGTGAAAGGGTTAATGTATAGTTAGTGCCAGAATAATAATTCTGTAGGTGATCTCCCATTATGCTCTACACATATTCCATACAAATTCTGTTTGCATGCTTATGAACAAGTATGTTATGGTATATTGATAACAGGAATGAGACAAAGGTATAGAGCCCTCTCTGTCTTTTCTCTCTCTTTTAAGTCAGGTCTTTAACATTAGATACACACCCAAACCCAACACCCACGCACACTGTTGATAGCACATTCTAGAATGAAGAGGCGTGTTCAGTGGATGGCCTGTTCCCGCCATAGGTAGATTAGCCAATCAGATAGTCGCGTACAAGCCCATCCCATTGTACTGGCTCGCCCAACCCGAGGGGATAATTGTAACCTGCACCCGGAAGTCGGGGTTCAGTCTGACCACGCTCCAGAGGGAGCTGCGTCACGCTGCACCCAGCGCTGCTTGCTTTACATGTGACTTCTAAATAAATGTACCATCCTTTAAATTGAAGAAATCTCCGGTTTGTTCTTGGACCTTTCAATCAAAGAATCGGGTATTTTTCTAACAATTGGTGCCGGTGACCCGGATTGAATCACGTATTCCGAGACGAGCCTGAAAAAACTACATCGGAAGGACCCTTTTTAGTCGACTGTGGCGACGCCTGAATGAAACAAAAAGGTAAGCAGAAAGCCTTTTTACGCAAATTTCTGCAGTTTGGCCATTCTAAATTTACAGTCGTCTGATTAAGGGGTATATCCGATCTCGAAATTTATCATTTGGTTGGGAGTCACATGTAAAGTTTAAACAATAGTTTGAAAAGTTAAAGAGAGTGCACGTGTTCTATGTTCAGTCTGAGATAGAACGGCCGCGGCCCTGGACATGTATGACGGGTGCATGGTCCGCCAAATTTTAAAACGTTTTGGATTCAGTCTGAGCCAAAATGACGAGACTTAGGATGCCAGGGTGACTAATAATCACCCAGGTTCGTCTCCCAAATGAAAAGAGCCAGGTTTTAGCAACCTGATGCCGGGGGGAGCCATTGAAGCGTTCGACCCGATGCCACTCTGGGAGTGAAGCCGCGATCATTTAATTTGCTAAACACAAGACACCGCTTGTTCTCGTGGTCGAAAAGAGGCCACGAGAGAAAGTGTCCGCTGTGATTAGAGTTAATCACGCTACCGCTCGTACAAGGGGACTTGCCGAAGCCTTTGTGAAAGTAGCCTCTGTTTAACAAAAGATTAAATGGATCGGCGAGGTTCTGGGTTGCAGTCTGTACCCAGAATTAATAAGACAATAGGAGGCAACGGCCGTGCCTGTCTTCCAAATTGATCTCCAGGGTTAAGCCTGATGCCGGGGGGGTTAAAGAATCGACCCGATGCCGTTAAAAGGAACGATGCCACGTAGGTGAAGTATTTCGGAGCAGTCTGTTGCGAAATAAATACGAGACTTAGGGAATAGCGGGATCACCTGCATTCGTCTCCCAAATTGATCTCCAGGGTTAAGCCTGATGCCGGGGGGGTTAAAGAATCGACCCGATGCCGTTAAAAAACGATGCCACGTTGGTGAAGTATTTCGGAGCAGTCTGTTGCGAAATAAATAAGAGACTTAGAGAACTGCGGGATCAGCTGCATTTGTCTCCCAAATTAAAGGCAAATTTCAGTTACAGTCTGTGCTGGAATAAGAGACTTAGACGTCTCCCAAATTAACCATCCAGGGTTAGCCTGATTTCGGTTACAGTAGTGAGCATGTATAAAGGTACTCTTAATACGTTATAAGAATCTCAGACTACAGTATGAGTGAGTAACGTAACAAGCAGCCACAAGAATCATTTTTCCACTTTTAGTGAGGGTCTGCTCAATAGCTTACAGAATTGCATAAGATTCTTTTATTCCAACAATAGTGAATGCATTCATAAGAATAGAACTGATTTTTGTAAAATTTTGTGTCCTTAGGGGATAAACGTGTGGGTTGGGAAATACCGGGAGCTGAGAATATTTAGTAAAATTTTTTCCCACAATGATTTAACTAATGGCGGGCTCCGGACCGCATGGTCAGAACAAAGGAATGGACCCACCACCGAGTGGAGGTGAAATTGGTAAAACAGGTTACTGAGGATTATTTGAGGTAACGGCATTAAAATGAAGCGCTAAATTAAAGTTGTAAAGCTGTGGTAGTGTGTGTATAGCTGGGATTAAGGAGGCAGTGCTCCATTTTTCTTAAACTTAAAAAAAAAAAAAAAAAAAAAAAAAAAAAGCACATGGTTTGTGAACAATAGGCTCAGGGGCCATTTTGCACGTGTCCCATTTACTGCGCATGCGAGGGCGCCATTTTGAATCACCTTCAAGCTGTGGCACAGTGCCTCCATCGTGTGGCCAAATATAGGAAGTGCACTATTTCACAAAATTACTGCCAACAAAACTTAAAACCTTAAGAATAAATCTGGAACTTTATCTCTCTGGTTGAAAGGAAGGCTTTAAAAATTCCATGCATGGTGAAAAAACAAAAGACCTCAGGGACCTGCTAAAATGCAGGTTTGCCCATAATGAGGCAAAGCATACCCGTTCGGCTTGGAGAGATGAAAGGTTTAACTTTAAATTAGGCAGAAGGAGGTTTACAATAAAACTGGAGAATAAGGAGATTTATTTCTCAACAAAACTAGGAAATCCTAGGTGGACACTATAAAGGTGAGAGAATTTAAATGAAAAATTGCAGGTTGGTGCAGATAAGTAAAAATATAAATGAATTAAATTATAAATACAAAATAATTGAATAAATACAATAAACTAAAATGAATGAATGAAGTAAATAGGAGTTATTGTTGTGGAGATGAGAGTGGGCAGAATATGGAAAAGGAAATTTGTTTTTGAAGAAAATTGAAAACTGATGAAATGTTAAAGTTTTGTGCAGGACGCAAGACAAAAAATTATGGAGAAACGATTGGAGGAAGAAAAAATGTAAGAATGAGAGACTTATGCTGCAACGGTGAGAACAAATGCAAAATAATCAATAAACACGATATAACAGAGAAGGACAAAAACACGCTGTTTAATAGCTTGTTTCTCTCCATTAAATTTGAGACAGTGTTGGCTGTGGACGACCCCTCCCCCAGCAGCTGCCTCCTCCTTCACGCCATCAGTGACCCCCCTCTTCCTTCCACTTCGCTGTCCCACTCCAGCAGTCAAGAAAGCAACACAATGGATCAAAAGAGGAACAATTGAGCACACCAGCAGAGTGAGTCCTCACACATCTGATATTGTATAGTATTCCTGTGTAACCAGTTGACACTGATTAACACCTATATGAAATGTCTCTAGCCTGTAAGCCCGGCTCCCTGGGTTCGGCACTATCCTAGACAAGGGCTAGATGGTTGACAAAGGTCCCAATCACAGATCAAAAGAAAGGAAGGGAGAAATTTGCCAGATGGGTCAAACAAATGCAGGACAGAGGAATGTTCGCAGGATGTGAAAACAGCCCCCCCACCAGGGAGACCTAGCTATACAGTATTGTTGCCTTCCATATCAGAGATGTGCCAAGACCACATACTGAGCAGACACAATACATGACCAATCTTCAAAAAAGCCATACCCATGCCCCATCTAAGTTGACCTGTCAGTATCGGCTGCATGACCACAGGAGGTCAGAATAGTCAGAGGCCCCCGTGGGACTAATACTTCCTATGTTAAGCAATTTGGCCACTGAGCTCAAACTAACTAACTAACTAACTAACCTGCACTTATATAGCGCTTTTCTAGTCACAAAGACCACTCAAAGCGCTTTCATTAATACTAACCCTCTATTCTAAGGGCCTATAGGAAACAGATATCTAGGGACAATTTAGAACAGCCAATTAACCTAACATGCATGTTTTTGGCATGTGGGAGGAAACCGGAGAAATCCCGGAGTAAACCCACGCAACACGGGGAGAATATGCAAACTCCACACAGATCACTGTTGGTCGGGGGCTGGGATCGAACCCACGATCCCACGATCCCCACAATCCCCCGGCCAAGGGTAAACTGTGCTGCCGCAGTGCTAACCACTGCGCCACCGTGCAGCCGAATGCACCAAACACCCACAAGGGCCCCCAAGGGGTCCCCCAAAATTAGCAACACAACAGGTATCCTTCCCTACAGGATGTTGAAAAAGAACCGGCTTTGATATTAAGCCGTTCTGTTTCAAGGGGGGAGAGGTCAAGATGAGAGGTCAAGACAGGAACAGATAGAAAAGTTACTAGTCCACTAAGCTTTGAAGGCTCCATTAAAGGAATAGAACAATGTATCAAGGAAAAGGAATCCAACGGGGTCAAATTAAACAATGGCTCCTCTGATTGCACAATTCAACATAAGTTATCCAAAAAGCGTGATGGCTGAAGCTGCAGCTTATATTGCTCACCCATTCTCCATCTAAGAAACATCTAATAAAACAAAGGCTAGCAACTAAGACCAAAATCTGAAAATTTCTTGACCCTTGAAAGGTCATTATTCCACAGAATATCAGGCAGTGGGAACTTTTGCTACAAGAAAACTAGCCACCTAGTGACCAAGAGAAATGAGGCAGGTTTAGGGCTCCTTAATATTTAAGGGCCAATACATATTTGGAGGTTCCCAGACCTTCCTAACTGTATTTTTTGCACATCTCTACAAATCTGGTGAAATCTAATAACATTGTTAAAGACTTGCAATAGACATTTTAACTTAACATAAGATTTGAGCATGGAGGTGCAAAATATGATAAAAATGCTGATTTACAATCACAAGTTAAGACGAGGGTTGAAAATTTATGCAAAAAGGTATAAGGGTAAAGCTGCAAGGTTTGGAGGAAATTGCACAATTGAGGAAATTTGCCAAATATTACAAAATGTCACAAATTCCTGAAAAGGAACTTGCAAATTTACAAGGAAAAGATCTAAAATTTGTTAGGAGAAAATAACTATTAAGAGAAAAGGTTGCAAAGTTAGAAGGGAAGTGTTTAAATTTGAGAAAAGCTGTAAGCTTACATGAAAGCCACATTAAAATAAGCTGAGCCTTTATTGGTCCCACAATGGGGGAGATTCTAGGATTGCAATGGCACAGGGATAACAACACTTAGAGCAATAATTTAAAAGATAAGAAAATAAGAGCAGTGAATATACATATGTACACATAAATATAAATACACGGTGCGGAGCATTACAGATTTCCTTACACTTTGTATGGAGATGGGGGATGGCAGCGTAACAAGGGTTATGGTTTTGGCTCATCCAGAGATGAGTAAAAAGCATTATGGAAGACGATGAATTAAAACAAACACAACCAGAGTAGACTACAGAAACAAGAAGATAATTTGGGGTAAAAAACAGCAAACACTCGGCCGAATAGACTCAAGAATGAAGCATATACATACATATAGCTGTGTGCACACCAGCCCTATCCAAGGGATCATCATAGAGCACGCACAGAGCGGAGGTGGAGCATGAACAAGGCTTTAATGTCCTGTGCACATAGATCTGCAGCTCTGACACACACAAGACAACCAGTGTAGCTTGACAAACAAACCAGCGGTTCACACCCGCATGGTTTGTGTGTCACATGGTTAAGTCCTGATTTAAATGTTATTTAGAATTGTTTTTGGAGGCTAATGAAAGCTCTATATTTTTGTATCTAAAATTGTTATAGTTTTGTAGGCATAGTGTTAGTTCATCTGGAGGTTATCTGTTCAGAAGAAAAAAGACAGAAGACTCCACCACACCAAGATACAGATGACTCTGTTAAACTTAAGTTTTCATAATAATCAGCAGACGTCTTAGTGTAATACATTCCTTGAAAGGCAGATGTTCAGACCCAGCGACATTATTTAATTCCAAAACAAATTCAAAAGGTCAGTAATTAAAAGGTATCCAAGGCCAGGGTATAAATCAAGAGATGAGTGTTGTCACAAAACAGAATTTTGAATGGAGCCATGTTGGTTTATTTATAAAGCTGACTTTTCAGAATGAAACAATCACTTTTATGTGCAGGATCTTGCATGGAGCATTAGCTGTGGACAGTAGTCAGTAGTATGAACGATGGGACAGTGAACAGAAGGAAGTTCCAATACTGAAAGAGATTATAGATGTGAGATGTTTCATCAGCTAGTCCAGGGAAAGGTGAAGTCTTGTACACAGATGGATAGTGGTTGGAAAAGAATTGAGTGTTTCTGATGGGAAAAAGTACTTGGGGGAAGAGAAGAAGAACGGTGGATTTAGCAAGTGTAGAAAATATTTCTGATGTTGAGATGGAAATGGAAAAAGAAATTAAAGCAGAGCATGTCTAACCAAAGAAAATAAAGATCCACGTAAGATTTGCAGCTGTAGCTTTAAAAACCAACCAAACAGAAAACCAACAATAAATAAATTAAATTTTTGGCTAAGAGTGTCAGGAAGAAGGCACAAATGCAGGCAACCATCTTAGATGTTTCCAAGTACTTAAAGCAGCAATGAGACATTAGGTGTCCATTCTTTCAGTGCATTTCCTTAATTGTGAATATTAACATTAGTTATGTTCCTCCCCAACAGAGGGTATGCATTTGATGTTACTCACCACATAATGGTGTGATATGTGATATATGATACATCATATTTCAGGAATATGACAGTAATGAGGAATGTGATTTTTCCTGATTCGGCGGTGGCCAAGCTGGGTCAGGGTAAACTACATTCACTCCACACTTTACCAAGGAATATATAAAATGAGGCATTCAAGAAAATTTAAATCAAATTCTAATTAGGCAAACCGTCCACCTTTCGCTTGACTGAAAGTGTGACACAACTTTTAATCATTTATTTAAATTCAACTGGACAAACTGATCTTATTTATCAATGCTGAAGCATATCAAAATGCACAGGGGGTTATTTTGTTTTTCTTAAATGAAATTTGTAAACTAGTTAAGCTGTGACTATTGAAACCTTATTGAACAGAACTCTTGGAAGACAAAGGTCCACAAGGTTCAATTACAGTAGTGCAGACAATATCTGTTGGCATGGTGGAGAGTTAATCTTATCCCATTTTGTATTAATTAGGAAAATTAAATGTAGACTTTGAAGCAGTTCCTTTCTTGACTCAATGTTGGAAATCTAGATAAGAAGGGAAAAGAAAATTTGGAGAAAAACTGAACTTATTTATGGAATGGCTGACACAAAGGGAGCCTGAGGCTCCCCATGAATCTGTTTCTCTTATAAAAGGAAGCCAAGAGGACGAGGGGAGGACAGCGGGGAGGAGGAGGAGGAGAGAGCACGCCCCACAATGGCCGCTGCTGGCAGGAGAGGGGTCCACCTCCACCACTGAAAACTGGACTGCATACTTAAAGACTAGAACAGATAAGTGGACTCACTTCTACACGTATGCAGAAAATTAGCAAAAATTAAATTATTGCATGTAAAGTAAGAATTCTGGGTAATGACATACAGGACTCTGAGTCAGAAAAATAACGATCAAATTCTGCAAATGACAAGCTACCAGTAGAACACCTATCAACATCTGTAAAATTAGCATTGTACCCAATGTACTATAGGCAATTGAATGGATCTGATCCAAATTGTGAACTACCATCATTTGTAAATCCATCCTCTAGATTGGTCATAAAATTAGACTGATAAACAAGGAAATGTGTGGAAGCATCCATTGTCCTAATTGAAGAGGATAAGAGGCATTTCAACCAATGGGGGGTTCCACACATCCCGCTGGTTAGACCCAAACACATGGATTGGAAAATGTTGGACATATTGTCATCTCTAGTGCAGAATAGAGCCATCCATGGAAAACCAATACCTGACCTTAACATAGAATATTCTCCCAAAATAAAACCATAAGCATCAGCACAAAAGGCGGCACAAAGATGCCCAGAAATCTCCTATATGACCAATCTTAACATTAACAAATGAGGGGATGAGGAAAATTTGAATCAAATTCCAAATTGGTTATGGTAAAGGGATAACCAAATGCAGATCTAATAAAAGGAGCAGAGTACGACACTATAGGCCATATATTCAGAAGCCCAGAAGGGCGTTAACAAATGCAATTTTCCACAGTGGGAGTCGTCAGCAAGTCTTAGACCAGCTGCTGGGTCAAGAGGAAGAGCTGAGGACCCCAAGACGAAAGATGATGACGAGGAAGACCATTCTGCCATCACAGATTATTTATAAACACAGTGTGCTAATGATAATACATAAATCATACATAGCTCACCACACGGATGTAGGGGTGTGAGACTTATAGGGTTCTTGCGTTATTTATCTCCATCATGCTAATTACGGTTAGGTAATCTGAATAAGGGAGAAGGTTAGAAGCTCTGAATACAACAATGCATGGATATGGATGTCTCCTAACGTTGAATAATATTGTTTACTACCTACCCACTGAACATATAGGCCCCATCACCCAACACACACACCACAACACAAACACCACATGCAGATTTCATATAGTCAACAATCACACACTCAAGGTTACTGGGAGATAACTTACAACAACACATAGATAACTACAGTTGTAGTGAATAAGGATAAAACTTTACAAGCTCCATGCATTGTGATGGCAACCCCTCAGACCATTATTGGTCCTGCCCCAGCTGAGCCCTTTGTGTCGACACTTGACCAAAGGTGTAGGGTAGAGGGAAAATGCACGCCGGAGAGCACCAGACCATCACGACGTGTGCCCGTGACATTGAAAAGGTCGTAGGGCGAGTGACTGTATGACTTCAGTCCCCAGAAGAAGAATGGACTGGTACCCGAGCGCATCCACCGCACCTCCAGCATCCAGGGTGGAGCCAGGAGCTCGGGCCTTACCAACACCAGCGTGTCCACCTCTTTCCAGCGACGGGGGGGTGACATCCCTGGGACAGCATCACTGAGCTGTTCACTGGCTGGACTGGATGTTACATACCCTCTGCTGCACCCACCAGACTGTCCTGTAGACCTCATGGGATGAGGTGTGCCTCTGAGAGCGGGGACACAGTTGTTTCGTTCCTGTGTCACCAAGATGGAACTGTGCTCCACAGCTGCAGATACGGGAAGCAGACACAGAGGAAGGTCAAACCTCTGTCGCAACCGTGTGATGAGTGCAGCTGAATGATGTGAGCCCTGGCAAGGGTCAACTGGTGGACAAAGGTTTTGTGGACCGATTCTATTCGACCCTGTGACCCCTACATGGTCCACTCCACTGGACAAAGAACAATGATCATTAGGAGACCTCGAGGAGGGTATAGGACCTGGTGACAGTTCACCTCTTAGACATCGCTGCACCGTGCTAAGGTGTCCACAAGGGGGGAGGCACGGGTAGCAGAACCAATGGTGCAAGCCTCTTGGGTTGACACACAATGCAGGGACCTGCCTTATTCACCATCTGTTAATTGCTAGAGTGTCTCACACCATAAATGGTTGACATGATAAAATCATGTCAAAGGGGGGATTGAAAGGGTTAATGTATAGTTAGTGCCAGAATAATAATTCTGTAGGTGATCTCCCATTATGCTCTACACATATTCCATACAAATTCTGTTTGCATGCTTATGAACAAGTATGTTATGGTATATTGATAACAGGAATGAGACAAAGGTATAGAGCCCTCTCTGTCTTTTCTCTCTCTTTTAAGTCAGGTCTTTAACATTAGATACACACCCAAACCCAACACCCACGCACACTGTTGATAGCACATTCTAGAATGAAGAGGCGTGTTCAGTGGATGGCCTGTTCCCGCCATAGGTAGATTAGCCAATCAGATAGTCGCGTACAAGCCCATCCCATTGTACTGGCTCGCCCAACCCGAGGGGATAATTGTAACCTGCACCCGGAAGTCGGGGTTCAGTCTGACCACGCTCCAGAGGGAGCTGCGTCACGCTGCACCCAGCGCTGCTTGCTTTACATGTGACTTCTAAATAAATGTACCATCCTTTAAATTGAAGAAATCTCCGGTTTGTTCTTGGACCTTTCAATCAAAGAATCGGGTATTTTTCTAACAGATGGATGGAAGTTACAAGTTTTATTTTCAGATGATGATGTCACCATCCTCTCAACTTGCTCTAAATTGACCTGAAATGGTCTCATTTGTCTGTGCTGGGTGTGCCGTTAAGTTTTATTTCATTTAAGTAAGCCTGTAACCAAGTGGCATCTTATTCTCGGGACAGGATCATTATACCAAATTAATCACACATGTGGATGCACACCTTATATATACCCCTTGCATCCACCCATTCTTCTTTCTAACCTCCTGGTCAGTAAGAGCTTATACCACCTGTTTGACATTATGTTTTGTGCTGTTTAGACTGTCTTACCCTGGGTACACCATCGCTGTGTCATAAAATTGTTGTGTTTTTCTGCTGAATGACAGAAGGTTTGCAGCGGCTGTATAGCGTGACGTGCACTGTTCATGCCTGCTTGAGGTATGTAATATACACTTGCCTTTTTTTCAGCTGGAACTATTAGCAAGTTTAGCAGCATGAGGTATGCACTACCCTTACCTGCTTAAGGTTTGTGATATATTTTGTGCCTTCTCTTCAAGCAGAAGAACTGTTTCACAGCTTAACAGCATGCAATATGCTTATCTGCTTGAGATATGTGATATATTTTTGCCTTCGTCAAGGAGGAATTGCTTAACAGTTAACAGCATGGTACAATTTACCGTTAATTCTGTGTTGTTTCTTTTTTCTCAACTGACAGTTGCCTTCTTAAAAAAAAAAGGAGACGTCTTCTTTGTCTTGGTACTGAGTGCTCCTGTGCTTGGTGCACTCTCGCCACCTTTTGTGGGGGAGTGGTACTGCATTCAGGTGGGAAATGAAATCTGGTATTTCTATGTTGTCTAATGACTAGTGTGCTTGTACCTCATGGAACAGCCCTTTGTCCTGTTTATAATAACAATAATAATAATAATAAAGAGAATAACTGTCTTGTTTTCTCTCCTATTGTTCTCCTGGAGGAATAATGGCTTCTGCAGGGAGTGAAGGAGGAAGAAATAGCCCCGACACTGGTATGCAGCAGCCCAGGGCTCCATTCCTCCAGCTTTAGCTGCTCCAGCTGGAGCCGGGAGGGCCAGCAGGAAGCGGAAGCGGACTGAAGGAAGCTAACTATGTGACCCATGGGTGGACTTCATGCAGAAGCAATTGGAGGAGATGCGTAAGACCATTGAAGATATGGCGGCAAATCAACATCGCCTTTTGGGTATGCTACTTCAGGCTCCTGTATGTGCCCCGGTACTACATCTTGATGCAGTGTCCCTCACGGCCTCTGGTAACTTGGGTAAGACAATCAGCTCTGGCTGTGGTTCCAGTGGGCGAATGGATGTCTCTGAGGATGATGATGAGGACGACAGTGACCCTCCGGTCGAGAAGTACCCTCATGAGGCCTACAGTGTGTCTCAGGGCACTGCTCTCTAGAGCAGCATCAGCTGCTGGGATTCCTCCTCCATCTTCTCCACCTAGGGCTTCGGCTTTGGACAGGGGTCCTGCATCCCGCAGGCAGGTTTCCTTGCCAGTTTATCCTGACTTTGTGGGTCATCGGCAGAAGTCGTGGGCTCGTCCAAGGGAGGCTACTGCTCCTCGCTCTAGGCTCAGTGTTCTGAGTGGTGCTGCAGAGCAAGGCTTGGATGGTGCGTTGAAGGTGGGCCCTAACTTTGCAGTGCTGGCTGGAGCTCTTCCACAGGCAGCAAGTCTATACGCTACCCTAACAACAAGTGTCATGCCACTGATGGGCTAGTGGTTAGCGCCTACCAGCCTGTGGCTATGGCCTCTAGGCTGGCAGATGCTAATACACTTCTTTTAGTGTATTTAGAAGGTCTGATAAGGGACCTAGAGTCAAAAGTGGAACGGCCCTTCTACCAGAGTTGGTAAGGATTGTGGACACTGTGATTCAAGGAGCTAGCTTTCAAGCTACAGCTCTTGGGAATTCCTTGGCCAGCTGACCATGGCCGGCGACATGTGTGGTTAAGCCAGTCTGGATTAGCAGATACGGACATGGCCACTGTTTTGGAGGCTGCGGTAGCGTCTGGTAAGGTCTTTCGGCCCGCAGCAGAGGCAATGTCGGACGAGGTGCAGAAGGTAAGACTGTACACGCAGTCCTTTCATCGGCCAGGACCACCCAGGTCGAGTGTCAGGAGACCTCTTGAGGGGTGTGAGAACCCACAACAGCTTCATTTCACAGAACCAGATTCCTTTTCAGAGCTCGGGTCACCCGAGGTAGCGGGCCTCTCGGCAGAAGGTGCAGGTTCAGCAGCACTCATGTCTGCGCTCTTGGGAGCATGTAGGCCATGGTCCTGCCAAGCCCCACTAGCATCTCTGATGGTACGCTTCCCCTGACGTCAACTTTCTCCGCCGTGCGCCTCATGAGTTGGCATCGGTGCACCTCATGTCAATGGGTGATCAATACACTGGAGTGTGGATACCACCTGCATTCCAGATCTCATTTCCCAATTTTAAGGGGTTTTGGAAGCAGAAGTAAGGAGGACACTCCTCCGCAGTTCTGGGCAGCGAGGTCTCTGCCCTGCTGGGAGAGAGCGTGATACAGTCTCTGTCTCGAGGAGAAGGGAGGTGAGGCTTTTACACTGCCTATTCCTTGTTCCCAAGTGGATTGGTGCATGTCACACAGAGCTACCGGAGGACTAACCCCCCCCCCCCCCCACACACACACACACACACTGTAGCTTCACTACTTACAGTGGCTGTGTGGCCTAGGTCAGAGAAATGGGATAGGTACCGCCCTATACACCGTATGGTGTCCCACATGCTGTGGGAGGGAATTAACTAACTAACTAAACAAACCGGGGGGTCTCCATCCGGTTTTGGACCTGAGACGGTAGAGCAGGTATCTCAAGGTGTTCCCTTGTTTGATGCTAAGGCTGAGGACACTATTCAGGCCATAGGGCAAGGCGATTGGTTCACAGCAATGGACCTTCACAATGCTGATTTCTATATTTCCATAAATTCGGCCACAGGAAGTTCCTCAGGGTCCTTCAGGACAGCCTTCAGTTACGACGTCCTGCCTTTCGGCTTGTCTCTGTCATCAGACGTTCACCAAGTGCATGGACGCTGCACTTGGCCCGCTGCGGCAGAGGCCCATTCAGGTTCAATTATCTGGAAGATTGGCTGGTTTGTGTGCCATCAGAAGCCATAGCAAGGAGCAAAATGGAGACCATACTGGCTCACGTGGCGGCACTCGAGTTCCATTTGAATGTGGTGGAAGGCTGCCTGGTTCCAACCAGGGTTGTCGAGTACTTGGGGCTCACCCTGGATTCAGTTGCCATGAGGGCATTCATGACTCCAAAGAGAAGGCATACTATCGGGGAATGCATCAGGAACTGCATCTCACAGAGGACTGCCTCAGTGCAGCAGTGCCAGAGGATCTTAGGTCTCTTTACTGCAGCTGCCCAGGTGGTGCCACTGGGTCTTTTACATACTCGTCCCCTTCAATGGTGGTTCACGCTTCAGAAGGTGGTTTTGCCCAGAGACAAAGGGAGGAGGCTAGTTCTTTCCAAAAAGGGCCTCATGGTTCTCAGGTGGTGGAGACACTCCTCAGCAGTCTGAGATGGTGTTCCCCTGGGCCAAGAGGGCTGCAGGGTGACCATTAAAACTGACGCCTCCTTAACAGGCTGGGGTGCAGTGTGGGAGGGCAGGTTTGTTCAGGGGCACTGGACTCTGACTCAGCAGTCTCTGGCATATAAATCATCTCGAGATGGAGGCAGCACACTTGGCTCTAAGGTATTTTCTTCTGGTCATTCACGGCAGAAAAGTTCTGGTGCGAACAGACAGCACAGCTGTGGTGTTGTATATCAACTGGCAGGGTGGTCTGAGGTCACCCTCTCTCCATGCGAGGGCGCACCATCTGCTCTTGTGGGTGAGCAGATCTGACTTCGGTTTGGTCAGGCAGAAGCAGACCTGTTTACAACGGCAGAGAACACCCACTGCACTCTCTGGGCCTCGATGCACGGCCCGCCAGGTCCGCTGGGTACAGATGCTTTGAGCATTGTCTGGCCTCCAGTGAAACTGTTTGTTTTCCACCACTTCCTCTTCTGCCGGCTTTCCTCGCAAATGTGAGGCGACTGTCTGTTTAAGTAATTTTGATAGCCCCGAATTGGCTACAACATCATGGATGGCGGAGATCCACGAGATGTTGAAAGGTTGTCCTTGGCCTCCCGGTCAGATGGGACATGCTCTCACAGGCACAGGGCAGGATTTGGTATCCAATCCCCAGTTCCTGAGGCTTCATGTATGGGCCTTGGATGGGAAATTGTATAAACTTGGCTTGGAGAAAGAGGTTGTAGACACCATGCAGGCTTCACGGACCCCGTCTACCCAGCTGCAATGCAGTGTGAAGTAGAGAGTGTTTTTGGACTGGTGTCGGACCAAGGGGGAGAATCCTTTGACATGTCACATCTCTGTCATCTTACCTCCAGTACCTCTTCGCCCTAGGACGGGCGGACTCGAGTAGCAGGGGCTACCTAGCGATGGTGTCAACTCTCAATGAGAAATGTGATGACTTGTCTCATGGGGTGCTTCCCTTGGCTAAGCAGTTTTTGAGAAGTGTGAAACAGAGCCGTCCATCTCAGCGTCCACTGCTGCCCACTTGGAGTCTACAGAAAGTTCTTAGGGCTCTATGCTTACCCCCTTTTGAGCCACTCCCCAGTGCTGACCTTTGTCTGCTCTCTTGAAAGACTGCTTTCTCTTGGCAATTGTCTCAGTCAAGAGGATTTGTGAACTGAATGCGCTCTCTGTGGATGCAGCATGCTTAGGTTTGATGGTGACCAGGTGATTCACCTGTGGCCCAACCAAGCTTCAGCCCAAGGGGCTGGCTAGTGGGTTTGTTCCCACCCTCTTGTGCTTTAGGCCTTCTACCCTCCCCCGCACACCTCTTCAGAGGCTGAGAGGCTTCATAGTTGTGCCCAGTAGGGCCCTAAAGCTTTATGTTGACTGTACGAGGTCTGTCCATTCTTCAGGCAAGCTTTTTGTGTCCTATGGAGAATCCAACATGCGCAGGCCTATTCCTAAGCAACGCCTGTCCCATTGGATAGTTGACCTGATTGCTTCGCATATGTACAGGCTGGAGTGAGACCACCAGATAGGCTAGTGGCTCACTTGACTGGGGGAATGGCCACTACGTGGGTGTTGTTTAGGGGTGCACCCCTGGAGGATGCATGTGCGGCCGCTGGCTAGGCTTCTTCCTCAAAGTTCACCCGCTTCTATGGGCTCAATCTGGATTCATCAGTCATCCCCTCATCTGTTCTAGGGGTCGCAACAGATTCTTAGTTGTATGTTAGTTTTTCTCTCGTTGAGCCGGCAGGTGTGCCTTGTGCTCGGAATGTTTTTTTGTTCAGCTCCAGTTACCTGGAGGAACCGGCTTAACTTGTATGTGTCCAGTTGAATGCAATAAAGGAGTCGAAGTCATCTGTTCTGGGGGTTGCTGCAGATTCTTAAGTTGTATCTTAGTCTCCCTCATGTGAGCCGGCATGTGTGCCTTGTGCTTGAAGAGGTTTGTTTCAGCTCCAGTTACCTGTAGGAACCAGCTAAACTTGTATATACTCAGGTAAGTACAATAAGGGAGCCAAACTCATTTGTGTTTGTGCTTTATGGTGTGTTGGGCATTCATAAAACCGCATTTACATCTGAAAACGCATGTTTGGTTTGTTTTATTATGGGTCTTTTTAGATATTAAATACTTTTTTAATAGGTCATTCTGAGGCCACGCAGCCCCACCCGACTTGCATCAATCTGACCCAAAATGGTTTCATTTGTTTGTGCTTTGTTTGTGTTTGAAACAGTTGTTACCAAAATGCCTACTTGTAATAAGTTAATATACTGTATATACTGTATAATAGCATAACCAAAAGTTAATGGCACAGAATGACCGTATATTACTACAAAGAGAGAGAGAATGTGTCAAAAAAAAAGTTTGGGTTTCTTAGGGACAGACATTATAACATTTCATTAGGAAACACGATGATATTCAGACACGGGAATGATGGTTGCTCTTCACCTACAAAGGTATGTGCTTTTAAAAATCATCCATGATTCATTAACAATTTCATCAATCATTCGCTGTCATTTAGAAATATTTCTGATTTATCTCTTGTTTTTTTAATGTGCTTTTCTTTCCAAAACAAGGACTCCGCCATCTGACCCCAGACTTTTAAATGCTGCTGAAGTGACTGTAACCTTTCAGAAATGACAAAAACAAACTCCTGCGTGCTTCGTCGTTTCTGATAAAATGCTCTGAAAAGTTTGTGGTGACTCTCCCTCAGCCTGATGTAAAAACTTGGGGATTGGTTTTGCTTCAACATTTTTAATATTTTCCCAGCCAGCATGTCCATGTGGGTCCCACCAATGGTTACAACTGGGCTGTGTTATGGGTCCATGTGGGGTTGATTGCGTGTTTCATGTTGGTCCCATCTGTGTTTGCCCACATGGGCTTTACCTGTTTATCTATTTTCAACTTATTTTCTCATAAATTTGCTATTTTCTTGTAAATTTGTGACTTTTTTCCCATAATTTTGATACATTTTTCTTGAGAATTTGAAATTTTCTCATAAATTTTCAACCTTTTTTTTTGACTGTAAACTTGCAACTTTTTTCTCATAAATCAGTCATTTTTTTTCTTATAAATTTGCAACTTTTTTCTCTTAAATTTGTTTGTTTTCTTGCAAAATTGTCTTTAACTTGCAAATTTGTTAACTTTTTCTTGTAATTTTGGAACTTTCTCATAAATTTGCCACTTTTTATTATAATCTAAATCTACTATAATAATAATCTATAATGTTTTTGTGCTGTTTAGTGTTGTTTTAATTAAGCCTAAGTGTACATTCATGTGTTTAATGTACATATATGATGCTGCGCACAAGCTACAGTCGCCACAGCCTCTCGGAGATGAGGAATATGTCCAAACATTACATCTTGGACCAGAGTGTTATAGAGGAACTCCGTGGCCTAGGTCTTCTCCATCAGACCTCCACACTCCTGGATTTGATTCCTGTGTCTCATCCCAAATAGAGATGTCGTTGACAGTGCGAGCGGCGACAAGAGAAGTAAACGCGGAGGTATCTGAAGAAAGCTAACCGCTCACCTAAAGAGACTCCCGATTCCTTCTCTCATTCTGTTCAACGCACACTCAAACAACAGCAAAATAGACCACATACAGCTTCTGAGAACTACGCAACGTAATGTGCAGAATTGCTGTGTTTTTATCTTTACAGAAACGTGGTTAAATGACAATATCCTGGATTCTGTTATTCATTTAGCAGGGCTAACATGCTATCGTGCTGATCGGGTGTTAATGGAGGGAGGTAATACCCGAGGTGGAGGCGTGTGTGTTTACATCAGTGATGCTTGGTGCCGAGATGCAACTGTTGTACACAAATATTGTTCTCCATTGGTGGAGTTTATGATCATCAAGTGCTGACCCTTTTACTTACCAAGAGAATTTTCATCTGTCCTGCTAGTCGCCGTGCATGTCCCACCCACCGCCATTGGTGAAAGGAGTAACTCTATCAGGCCATAAGTGAGATGCAAATGGTGGATCCAGACAGATTCCTCATCACAACAGGATACTTCAACCATGCAGATTTAAAGGCCCTCCTACCAAAACTACACCAACATGTGGACTTTCCAACAAGAGGAGACAATTTGCTGGACCTGGTGTACACAACTCACAAGAAAGCATATAGAGCCTCTCCCCTTCCCCACCTGGGTCTCTCTGATCACATCACCATCTTATTAAGGCCGGCATACAAACCTAGAGTGAAGACAATCAGACCAACAAAAGGCAGGTATGTGTGTGGCGAGAGGGGGCCTCTGATGCTCTGAAAGACTGCTTCAGCTGTCATGAGTCTGCCCTATAGAGGGCTGAGGAAGGACACCAAACGGACTCTGAGGTTTGGCCCATTTATTAACATGAGTAAACCAAAATACACACACAACACGATCAACAAAAACACAAAGCGCTGGAGGAGAGCAGAGCTCAATGTCCAGGGGGGCAGAAGCCTGGAAACACCAGGCAAAGGGGCAGAATCAAGCCGGGGTACTCCTGAAGGCAGCAGGGCTCACAGCTGGAAATAAAGGGAACACTATCCTGGACGGAGCTCTCCAACTCTCCTCGACAGAGAAGCACCAACACACTCAGAGCACGGTTGTGCATGTGAGGATGGCTATTGAGAATGGCTGTGCAGCAATTAAGTAGGACACGACAATGAGAAACGGTTATCATGCCCTATAAATACTGTGTTAGATGTAAGGCAGGTGTGGATACATGAGTGGAGAAAGTAATCAAAATAACAAGTGACAGCTTGTGCAACCCCCGAAGCAAAGTTTGACAGCTGGAAGATACACAGCACTGTCAAAATAAAAGTACAAACCGGAACACAAAATAAAACAAGAATAATATACAAAATGACACAATAGACAAACAGGACAATAGGAATGTGGCTAAGAATGAAAACCCCTAACCAAACAGTGACCAAATACAGCAGATAACAATAAATACTGAAATAAACAAACAGGAACACACTGACTACTAACAGGAGACTGGGAACAACCCCACCTGTGCCCAGGATCGTGACAGACACCCCCCCCCCCCCCAATGAGTGGAACCCAGACACTCCAGAGTAACGTCAAAAAGAACAAAAAACACAACCAAGACACCCCTCACCCCCACCGACAAGAAAAACAACCCACCCTTGGGGGAAGGGGGAATCCCAGGCATGGAGGCACCAAGATAAAATAAAAACAAAAAAACAAAACAAAAAGAAAACACTCATGACCCACACCCTGGCACAGATACAATGGCTAGCTACAGCAGCTCAGGAGGTCTCCCGGCATCCCAAAACTGCCGAAGCTTCAGGTGGAGTAAATAACGTGGCCTGCCCACATTCCACAGCCACCACAGAGGGAGGACCAGTCCCTCGGGTGGCCTCCCAGCATCCCTGAGCAAGCAAGCTGTAGCACACTACGCGCTCCCCCCAGGGGCGGCAGCTGGACCCAACACCTCCCGACAGGCTTGGACAGAGGCAAGGAACCCATGGCAAGTTTTTTTTTTTTCTCTCGGCGCCACACGAGTCAGCTGCCTTTTGCAACAGCGGCTCGATTCCGAGTCTTTTTCCCTTCCTCTCTCTTTTGATCCGTCTTTTTTTTTCACCCCACTTATATCACGGACACACAGATCGTCCTAAATGTCTCCTGAGCCGGTGGACGGAGCCACTGTCTATAGCAGGATACGATACAGCAGAGAACAGCTGCTAGCATTCAACCGCCACCCGGTCCCATTGGAAAAACTCGACATACCGAGAGAATTGAGGCGAAAACGCCGCGGCTGCCGGGCTGGAGTAAGGCGGAGGACAAAAAATATAAGGTACAGACCCTCCCTTCCATCTGTTGTCATGGGAAATGTACGGTCGATACTGGGAAAGTTAGATGAGCTAGCGGCTATCTCCCGTTATGATAGCACATACCGGGAGTGCTCTCTCCTTTTGTTTACTGAGACGTGGCTAACTGAACTAGCAGCAGATGCTAACATTGAGCTGGAGGGTTTTCACATGATACGAGCTGACCGAACACCAGACAGTGGCAAGGCTAGGGGCGGTGGAGTGATAATGTATGTTAAAAACAACTGGTGCAGACCGGGACATATCACTGTTAAACAACGACACTGCAGCAAAGACATTGAGTTGCTAGCTGTTAGCATGAGGCCTACATATCTCCCGAGAGAACACTCACACGTGATCTGCATTGTTGTTTATGCAAATCCGACGGCGAACGCTGGGACAGCACGTGACGTCATCCATTCAGTAACCAGCAGGCTGCAGACAGAACACCCAGATGCTCTTCTCCTCATCTCAGGCGATTTCAACCATGTTTCACTGTCTCCCATTCTACCCACGTTCACCCAGTATGTCACATGCCACACTAGAGACAATAAAACACTGGATTTATTCTACGCAAACACTAAGGAGGCGTACACCTCATCACAACTCCCCCCACTCGGGAGATCGGATCACAACTTGGTTCATCTCCGGCCGGTGTACAAACCCCTAGTGCACAGACAACCTCCGGCCATGCACACTGTGGAGTTATGGTCTGAGGAGACAATGGACACCCTAAAGGGCTGTTTTGAAGCCACCGCCTGGAAGCAGCTCTGCGATCCACATGGTGAGGACATCGATGGCCTCATTCACACCTTCACGGGCTACCTCAGCTTCTGTGTGGACAAATCCGTTCCCACCAAGACCATACGGCGTCACTCAAACAACAAACCCTGGATCAACCCTGAGATAAAAACACTTCTGAGAGAGAAGAAGAGGATCTTCAGGTCAGGGAACAGGGAGATGCTGAAGTCCGTACAGAGGGAGCTGAGGAGAAAGATCAGAGAAGGCAAGGACAGCTTCAGGAAGAAGATGGAGGACAAGCTGCAACAGAGCGACATCAGCGGGGTCTGGAGAAACCTCAAAACCATCTCGGGGCTCCAGAATACCTCCCCCCAGGCCACAGGGGGCAGGGAGTGGGCGAACAACCTGAATCTGTTTTTCAATAGATTTGACCAACCGCCCTCCCCCCTGACTGCACAACAACCACTGCTGCCTCTAAAGAAATCAAGTCCTGCTGCCCACTCCCCACTCCACCAACACCCCCCCACTCCCAACACACAGCCCCCCATCCTGACCCTGACCAGGACCCAGGTGAGGACGGAGCTGAGGAAGATCAAGGCGAGGAAGGCGCCGGGACCGGACGGCATCAGCGCAAAGCTCCTCAAGTCCTGTGCAGACCAGCTGTGTGGGATTGTGACGTATATCTTCAACATGAGCCTGAAACTGGGGAGGGTACCACAGCTGTGGAAAACATCTTGTGTGGTACCTGTACCAAAAACTTCCCACCCCAAAGACCTGAACAGCTACAGACCGGTGGCCTTGACGTCCCACTTGATGAAGACCCTGGAGAGACTGCTCCTTGCTCACCTCCGCCCCCTGGTGGAACCAGCGATGGATCCACTCCAGTTCGCCTACCAGCATGGCATTGGGGTGGAGGATGCGGTGATCTTCCTCCTTCACCGTTCTCTGTCCCACCTGGAGAAGCCCGGGAATATGGTGAGGATCATGTTCTTTGACTTCTCCAGTGCTTTCAACACCATCCAACCGATGATCCTGAAGGACAAGCTGCTGCGCGCAGGGGTGGACCAGCACCTGTCATCATGGATCCTGGACTACCTCACGAACCGGCCTCAGTTTGTGAGAACCCGGGACTGTGTGTCCGACACGATCATCAGTAGCACGGGGGCCCCCCAGGGAACGGTGCTGGCTCCCTTCCTGTTCACTCTTTATACTGCGGACTTCTCACACAACACAACACACTGCCATCTACAGAAGTTCTCTGATGACTCTGCGATCGTTGGCCTCATCTCCAATGGAGATGAAGCTGAGTACAGAGGGCTTATCCAGGACTTCGTGGACTGGTGCCATCGGAACTGCCTCCAGATCAACGCGAGGAAAACTAAGGAGCTGGTGGTGGACTGCCGCAGGCATGGGCAGCCCCTCACAGTACCAGTAAATATACAGGGAACAGACATCGAGATGGTGACATCCTATAAGTACCTGGGTATTCATCTGAACAATAAACTAGACTGGTCACACAATACTGATGCACTCTACAAGAAGGGACAGCGCAGGCTGTTCCTGCTGAGGAGACTCAGGTCTTTTGGTGTACAAGGGGCGCTGCTGAAGTCATTCTATGACACGGTGGTGGCATCAGCCATCACTTTTGGAGTGGTCTGCTGGGGCAGTGGCATTACTGCAGCCGATAGGAAGAGACTGAACAAACTGATTAAGAAAGCTAGCTCTGTCCTGGGGCAGCGCCTTGATCCGATGGAGGAGATAGGAGAGAGAAGGACGGTGGCTAAACTGTCATCTCTGCTGGAGTCCGAGTTCCATCCTATGCAGGACATACTGAATGCACTGAGGAGCTCATTTAGCAGCAGACTACATCATCCCAGGTGCACAACCGAGAGGTTTCGTAGGTCCTTCCTACCAACGGCTGTCAGACTGTACAACCTAAGCAGGGCTGCTCGCAGAGATAGCAAAAAGACGTAACAAACTAATAGTTTTTTGAATGCAAAAGATGCAATAGACTTACACAATGGTCCCCTCCGGCATACAACTAGGAACATACCGGTCGCTATGGAGGGTGAGAATATGTATGGGCACATAATCATACCATGTAGGATAACTAAGTAGACGGTTATGCTGTTTCATTCCATCTAGCAACAATGCTCTGCACTGTGTGTGTTTATATATTTGCATATTTATTCCATCTAGCTACAATGCTCAGCACTGGGTGTGTTTATATATTTATATATCTACATATTATTCCATCTAGCTACATTGCTCCGCACTGTGTGTGTTTATATACTTGCATATTTATTTCACCTAGCTGCAATGCTCCGTACTGTGGGTGTTTATATATTTACATATTTATTCCATCTAGCTACAATGCTCTGCACTGTGTGTTCATATATTCATATATTTATTCCATCCAGCTACAATGCTCTGCACTGTGTGTCTGTGTGTGTGTGTATATATATATATTTTATAGTAATACGTACATATGTTTATTAGCTGCTCTTGCTTGCTTGTTTTTTTTCTTGCCTTCTGATTGTTGCTCTGAGTGTTGCTATCCCTGTGCTGTTGCAATCCTGGAATTTCCCCGTTGTGGGACTAATAAAGGCTTATCTTATCTTATCTTATCTTATCTTAAGTTCAGGGTTAGATGGAGGAACCCCACCAGCCTTGGGCTGAGGCGCAGCACCCACGGAGGCCCCGGACTGGGGTGCGGCACCCTCAGAGGCCACGGACTGGGGCACAGCACTCTCAAAGGCCTTGACTGGAGGGAGAGCAGCACCTTTGGAGGCCCTGGACAGGGGCGCGGCACCCACGGAGGCCCTGTATTGGGACACAGAACCCTCAGAGGCCCCAGACTTGGGTGTAGCACCCACGGAGGCCCCGGACTGGGGCGTAGCACCCAAGGTGGCCTCCAGGCTAGGGTGTAGCACCCACGGCGGACCCAAGCTGAGGCACAGCACCCACAATGGCCCCAGGCTGGGACAAAGCACCCACAACAGCCCAGACAGAGGGGGAGCAGCACCCACGGAGGCCCTGGACTGGAGCGCAGCATCAACGGAGATCTCGACCAGATGGAGAGCAGCACCCACAGAGACTTCAAACACAGGGGGAGCAGCACCCACGGAGGCCCCAGATTGGGGCACAGCCCCCACGAGACCTCAGGCGGGGAGGAGGGACCCACGGCGACCTTGGGAGAGGACTCAGAAACACATAACACAGACACCAGGTCAGAGTCACCGGCAGCAGTGGAGCCTCTTGTCGCAGCAAATGCCACAGACCTGGAAAGCAAAGATAACTGGGATGACGAGGAAACAGAAGCCAATGCTACTAGCAGAAGATCTGCCCCGGAAAAATCCCTTTGCATGGGTTGTGGGTCTGCTAAGCATCAAAATAAGGCTAAGGACTGTCGAGCGAGAAGAGCACATTGTAACAGATGTGGTCGCTTGAACCATTTTGCCAGGGTGTGCCGTGAAGTTAAGCAGGAAAGCCCATGGGATAAATCGCTCAGCCCGGCCCCGACAACCATCCACACGGTGTCCCCCAACATGAACAGGTACACGTTTTGCACAGTGGGGCTGGACGACGTGGAGCTGCCGCTGTTGATCGACACGGGGATGGAGGAGTCATTGCTGAATTGGGCCATGGTGAAGAAGTTGTTTTTCCCCACCGCAGGATTAAAGGTAACCCAGTGCCACTGTATGGTTATGGAGGTGGAAGGCTGGACACGGTTGGGACTTTGGAGTTGACTGTTGACTGTTCAGTGCAAGTCTGCAAAGGTAACTGGCTTCACGTTCCATGTGACAGCACGGGGTGATAACATCATGGCCTGTGATTTATTTTATGGACTTGGTTTCGCCATTAAAGATGAAAGGATCTGTGACTACGAGGGTGCTGCTACAAAAGCCTGAGAAGAGGCTGGGGCAGGACCGAGAAGCATGGAAGATCAGCATGCTCGACAACAATGTCTCAAGCCAAGACAGGCCCCGTTGAGGGTCCTGGATTGGTTCGGAGTTGAGATGAAGGACATCCGCAGCGAAGATGGGCCAGACGACAACCTGAGGGGCATCGGGAGTGTCTGCGTATAGTGGACAAACTGAGCGCCACGCACTTCAGGCTGTCTGATGGCTCGGTGTGGCATGCAAATCGGCTTCAGCATGCCCGGGAGAAGACTCCGGGAAATGAGGCTGAACGTGGGATGAGGCCGATGGTGAGGAGGAGCGGCTTCAGCATCCAGAGGGTCAGCCATCATCCTAAAGACTGGCTGTTTCCAGGGGCGCATGTGCTGAGAGGGTGCCCTGGGTCCCCATGACAGTTATGTTTTGTTTTTTTGTTTTTTTTACCTGAAGACTTGGGTTGTAAATAGTATATATTGAAGTTCTGGTATTGTTGTTGGTGTTGTTGTTTTAAAAAAAATGTTATTAAAGGGATTTTTTTTTTGTTCTAGTTTAGGAACACAGAGCACGACTTTAGTTTATTAATGGACATTACTTTATCTTAGCAGGTGGCAGATTAATCCACTTTGCTGTGCGGGCAGGATGGCAGTCCACCCAACCGCCCTGTTTTAGGTTTTGTTGTGTGAATGTGTTAGGCCATTTAGAGACATTAGTTTTCGTTTGTTAGTGCATGATTCGTGTCCCAAATTGGTGAGGGTCTTAATTGAGCGAGTGGTTTTGGACTTTTAAGGGGAGGGGGGATGTGAGATATGTAATTTAGTGTGAAGTATGAGATGGTGATGTGCACCTCCGCATTCAACACCATCCGCCCCGCTCTGTTCCGCATTCAACACCATCCGCCCCGCTCTGCTCCGGGACAAGCTGTCCCTGCTCAACGTGCCTGACTCCCTCTGCAGGTGGATCATCGACTTCCTGACGGACCGGAGGCAGCATGTGCAGCTGGGAAAGACTGTCTCAGACTATACTAGCATCAGCACCGGATCACCCCAGGGCTGTGTACTTTCCCCCCTACTCTTCTCCCTTTACACCAACTCCTGCACCTCCAGCCACCAGTCTGTCAAGTTGATCAAGTTTGCGGACGACACCACCCTCATCGGGCTCATCTCCAACGGCGACGAGTCCGCCTACAGGAGAGAGGTGGCCCAGCTGGCGTCCTGGTGCAGCAATAACAACCTGCAGCTGAACGCTCTGAAGACAGTGGAGATGATTGTAGACTTCAGGAAAGTCACCACTCCTCTGCCCCCCCTCACCCTCTCAGGCTCTCCCATCACCACTGCTGATTCCTTCCGCTTCCTAGGCACTACCATCACCAGGGACCTCAAATGGGAGCTGACCATCAGCTCACTCATCAAAAAAGCCCAGCAGAGGATGTTCTTCCTGCGGCAGCTGAGGAAGCTCAAGCTACCCACCAAGATGTTAGTGCAGTTCTACACAGCCATCATCGAGTCCATCCTCACCACCTCCATAACCGTGTGGTACGCAGGAGCCACTGCCAGGGACAGACTAAGGCTGCAGCGCGTCGTGCGCACTGCTGAGAAGGTGATCGGCTGCAAGCTCCCATCTCTCCAGGATCTGTACATCTCCAGGACCCGGAGGCGTGCTGGCCGGATCATAGCCGATCCCTCACACCCTGGTCACGTACTGTTTGCCCCCCTCCCCTCTGGTAGAAGACTTCGGTCCATCCAGACTAAAACCTCCCGTCACATGAACAGCTTCTTCCCCTCTGCCATTAGACTGCTGAACACTAAGTGACTTATTGACTCTCGTGCACCATGTACAGCAGCTCAACCAGACTCATGTCAATCATCACTGTTTTCTTCCTGCATTACCGACTGCACTATATAGTTCTCCACAGTATCTGCTGCTGGCTAATATATATTTTAACTGTTGACCAGTATCACTTAATCTTATCCTACACTTTATTACATGTATAGTTTATTTCTCTTATCTTATCATGTTTAATGTTGCAGCATTGTACCGAGACAAATTCCTAGTTTGTGTACTACATGAACAATGGCAATAAACCTGATTCTGATTCTGATTCTGACCTCCAGTGACGTGACCACTCTGCCCTACATAGGGCTGTGGTCAGCCATCTTACAGCCTCTTATCTCGCCTGTACCTTGGCCGGTGCCGTGTCTGTGGCTGTCATCCTCAGTGAGTTGAAAAAAGCTGTATTCTACAAGTCACCTCGCCTCATCTGTGAACCAGGGTAATTTCATAATACAACAGACCTTCAGCACAGCAGAGTCAGATTGTGTTCCCTGGTGGCAGCAGGTGGTGCGGATGGATGTGTATGGATTCTGCTGAGAGAAAATGGCAGGCAGGTTCTGCCCCAACACGGCTCGGGCCTATTCCTGGGGATCACAAACGTAGAAGTTGGATGCTCATCACACTGGCCGATGGCTATTTATGCATAGACAAGGAATTTAGCCAGGTTGCCAAATTCCAAATAATATTTGTTTAATGTTCAAAGTCTGATCAAAAAATCAGACTTGATAAATAAAAAAACCAACCACAAATCTGTTTCTTCTGATGTGTTGTGATTAGAACAAAGTTGATTTAATCTTGGTAAAAATCAAACAAAATCTTAGCACAGTAATTTAAGGGGAAAAAAAGAGTGAAATAGGAAAAGGTGAATTTAAAAAAAAAAAAAATACACACACACACACACACTCTGGACCTGCTTAGAAACAAAGGGAGAAGCACAAACTGCTTCTTCAAGAGACAACTCCCAACCTGCAACAGGGGACAAAGGAAAGTTTTACCCAACTACATTCAAAGATCAGGATTGGATCGGCCCATTAGCGTAAACTTTTGACCAATTGCACTGAGTTTCTTTGTTTGGTCTAGGGTTGTAAATTGACTAAAAAGGAGATGCGCGGAGACTTGGAAGCCTATTGGTCAGTTCATAGTTTTTGGAATGTACCCCAAGAGAGAGAGAAGGATGCATAAGATTTGATATGAAAAGTGCAATCATCCTAAAACATATTTGCTGCCTATTAAAGCAAAAATTATTCAAAACTCTAGTGACCAAGATATTCTACTTTACACTAAAGGAACAAACAATGTGTCTACATTGTAAATATAATAATTTCTTTTGTCGTGGGCATGCAAAATTAATTCTTTGTGAAGATAAAGAAACATATCACACCATATTAATAAAAGCATTTCAAACCATAATTGTTCATCACAGGGTCCCGCCATATTTTCAATAGCGAGTGTTGTCTGTGGAGAAGTATAAGTTATTTAATTGTCCACAATTCATAGTTTAACTTTAGAGAGAAAACATGCAGTCCACAAGAGAAATATTCCTGTGTTATCCATTGGAGGGCAATGTTGGACTTTTGAGTTTCAATGAGGAATCTTAGTGGTCGAGATTGTGGAACATCAGGCCATAAACCTGTCATTTTGGCATTGCATTCTTTTGGCAAATGGATTTTAGGGGGAATGACTCCAGGTCTTGAGCAGGGATTAACTTATCCACTTTATGGTCAATGGCATAGGGTTTCACAGCTCCGATCTTGGGTGAAGAGAAAGGGTTTATGACCAGACTTTTGGGTGAAACAATTTCTTCTCAGCAAAGAATAATTTATAATTTGGAATCCAGTTGTTCATGCAACACAACATTGTCCATTTAAACAACAGAAAATCCCAGCATATGCTGTGTTTTCTCGTGTGTGCTTGTCTTTTGAAATCAATGTGATTTCAAAACACACTGCTGCACACTGCACTGACAAATGTGTTTCTGACGACAAACCTCCTTTTTCCTGATCAAAAGCGTATTTGTTATGACCCGAGCGCCGGTTCTGATCGTGCTTGGGCTAAGCTATGTCTCGCTGCCGGCCTTGACAGCTGCGAGCGGTATTCTGGCCTCTCCGGGCTCTTATTGTGAAAGTGCTCGGTGGGGCTTCCGCCTGTCGACGGTCGGTCAGCTGAGTGTCATTATCATCATTAGTGCCTCGCCCATTTAAGCCCAGCACTGGCGTCGGTAGGACGCAGCAGTGTCTGGTCGCTAACCTGTTCACTTTTCTGTTCACCCACCGTCACGTTGCGGATGCCTGGACTATTTTCACACCTCTTCTGCTTTGGGTTTGGCCATTGTTCCCCGGTACCAGTAAGTGTGCTTGTTAGCCTTATTCCTGCCGGCGTGAATTGACCTGCAGTCCCGCCTTAGCAGCCTGTGTGTTATTATTACCAAGCCTGTCTGTGTGTGACTGTCTCCTGCTCTGGACCTATAGTGTGCCGTATAGCCCTATGCCTCCTGTTTCGTGAAGACTCTTGTCATTATCTCAGCAGCTTGTGTATCACCTTATCATCGTAATAAAACTCACTGAAAACTCACTGGTGACTCTGTGCGTCTTATGGTGGCTCACGAGGGCCACCACATGACAGTACACTGCTGCCAAAACAGCGTTTACGGTGACACCAACCCGAGATGCTATTCACCAGTGGGTTTGAGTTTTTTGGACATTTGCTTTTTCCTGTCTGGGTACAGTGTATGTGAAGAATGCCGTCACGGAGGAACCGCGTTTGGAGTCCGAGCCACGAGCTAGCTGACGTGCTGGAAGTCGTGGATGAGCTGCTTATCTCCGCTTCCCTGCTTGATTATGACCACGGCATACACTGGTACCTGGACGCCGCCGAAGATATACTTTGTCATCTCTCTCCCCGCTATGCTGACCACCCGGAAGTCGACGCGAGGAGGGAGGACATCGCTGCGCAACGCGAAATATTCCTGATGATGGAGGAGGAACGCGGCATGAAGCAGGAGAAGAGGCACTCCTGCTCTTTCCTTATGGATCCCGATCCTGTCCTCGATCCGTTCCGGGAGTTCGCACCGTCTGGGGGCCAGCGAAGGCGTCGGCGCCACGGCCAGGCGCATCTTCGGCAAGCTCCTGCTCCAGATCCAGTTCCGGGCCGCTGGGATGACCCCCTCAACCAGCCAGCTGCTGTGAGTGAGCTGAGTCCTGTGCCGGTGGGCTCCGTCCATGGGTCCGTTTCTACCACCCAGCGAGCGAGGGAAGGAGCAATGTCCGCTACAGCTGATACCATCCTCCCCCCGGGAGACAGGCAAGTTCAAGTTCACTTTCCTATCGATCATAATGATCTGTCTTGTCTGACTCCTGGGGGTGAAGCTCGGGGTTCGCAGATCCCTGAGTTTCTTTCCCCAGCTGTAGCCATTTATATTAAACCTGCTGCCTCTGTGTCTCCTCCTGCGGAGCGGTCCTCGGCGTCAGTCCCACGCCATCGAACGAGGAGGAGGCCTGCGGCTCTGGGAAATATCCCGGCCCTGCAGCCTTGCTTTGGACAGAGGAGGAGAACGGACTGCAGTGAGGAGCCAGAGCCGACGAGAGAGCGTCCCCAGGGTTCCTCAGGGATGCAGCCCGAGTCAGCAGGTCCAAGGTCCTCTGCCCCCACGCCACATGGGTTATTGGCGTGGACGCCAGCGCGTGAGGATCCAGCTTCAGAGACCATCAGGCCGGTTGTGGAACCCGACGCAGCCGAGTGGGAGCCCGACGACGAGCGTCTTCCTGAACCTGGATCGGCGAAGTCTTGGACGGCTCCAGAGCCCGAGTGCAGGCAAGTGCTCTTTCTTGTTTTCCTGTATGGTGTGTTAGAGCATTTTTGCCTGCCTCATGGGGAGGCGAGTGAGGGGCAGCCGTCCGCTGCATCCGAGCTCGTCTCGCTGGGCTCTGGCACTGCCGGTGGAACTGATCCCGGTCCTCTCCTGTTTTCTGAGCACCTCCACAGCGTTACCGGTCCGGAGCCAGTCAAGGTCACGGGACTGGGGGTTCCAGGTTCGGAGATGGAGGTCGTCGCCGGTGCAGTCCTGACCCAGTCGGGGTCCGACGCGTGGGCCGAGGTGACCCAGTCGGGGTCCGTCCTGACCCAGTTGGGGTCCGACACATGGGCTGAGGTGACCCAGTCGGGGTCCAACGTGGGTGCAGCGGTGACCCAATCGGGGCCCGTCCTGACCCAGTCGGGGTCCGATGCATGGGCTGAGGTGACCCAGTCGGGGTCCAACGTGGGTGCAGCGATGACCCAATTGGGGTCCGACGAGGTTCAGTCGGGGTCCGACTCAGGCGTGGCTGTGACCCAGTTGGGGTCCGACGTGGGTGCAGCGATGACCCAATCGGGGTCCGACGTGGGTGCAGCGATGACCCAATTGGGGTCCGACGAGGTTCAGTCGGGGTCCGACTCAGGTGTGGCTGTGACCCAGTCGGGGTCCGACATGGGTGCAGCGATTACCCAATCGGGGTCCGACGAGGTCCAGTGGGGGTCCAGCGCAGGTGCGGCTGCGACCCAATCAGGATTCGAGGGGGTCCAAGTTTTTGGTTGTCCCCCTCTCAGGAGCCACCAGCTGGGGGCCGTGAGAGGGTTTTGTTTGATGGACTGGCGCTCCCCTGTCTTGTCGTGTTCAGGTGAGCGGTTGCATGCAATCCCTCCACGGTCCTGGTGGTTGTGGGATGCGGGTCGGCCACCTGAGGAACTGCTTGGAGCATTCGGCGTCTTGGGTTGGCCACCCAATAAACTGTGTGTGTTACGGGGTGACCTGGTTCGGCCACCAGAGGACTTGTTTCTGGGGGCCTGGGACTGGGGCAGGCCACCTGATTATGTACTGTGCTTGCGGGACTATCTGTGGGCCCATACGGGGCCTGGTCATGTTAAGTACGTCTAGAGATTTTTTTTTTGTTGTTTCACGTAGTCACAGTCTTAGTCAAGTCATGCAAATTTTGGATTGTCTCACGTTTCCTTTTTTTTGGAAAACCATAGTTTAGTCATAGTCTAGTCTTAGTCAAGTCAGAGTAATTTTTAGTTTACCTCATGTTTTTTTTGAAAGCCACAGTCTTGCCATAGTCAGGTCATGTCATAGCAATTTAGTTTAGTTTAGTCAGGTAAGCAATCTATATTGCCCTTTGTGTTTTGTAATCCATAGTTTGGTCTTGTTTTGCTAATTGTTCCGTCCTCCCCTCTTTTTTTTTTTTGAGGGGCTATGGTTAAGTCTTGTCTTTGTTTTGTTCTCCCCTCTTTCCTTGAGGGGCTATAGTATGGGGATTTTGTTCATAGTTTCCAGGTGTTTACATGTATTTTTGGTTTCGTGTGTTTTTGTTTTTTCAGTCACCGTGTTTAGCACGTATTTCTTTTGTTTCACAGTTACAGTTATGTATTTCTTTTCTTTCTTCCATAGTTGCAGTCATGTATTCCTTTTTTCCAGGGTCATGTGTTTGTATTTATTTCCTTTGTTTCCATAGTTATCGTATGGTTTTTTTTTTGGGGGGGGGTCCGGTCATTGTCTTGTTCAGGGGTTGGTTTCTCTCCCTCCGCACCTGTCCCCCAACCTCCCACCCTGGGGGGGGGGGGGGGCAGGGTGGTTCCTTGGGGCGTTCAGAGTCCGCCCGTGGAGGGAGGGTACTGTTATGACCCGAGCGCCGGTTCTGATCGCGCTCGGGCTAAGCTATGTCTCGCTGCCGGCCTTGACAGCTGCGGGCGGTATTCTGGCCTCTCCGGGCTCTTATTGTGAAAGTGCTCGGTGGGGCTTCCGCCTGTCAACAGTCGGTCAGCTGAGTGTCATTATCGTCATTAGTGCCTCGCCCATTTAAGCCCAGCACTGGCGTCGGTAGGACGCAGCAGTGTCTGGTTGCTAACCTGTTCACTTTTCTGTTCACCCACCGTCACGTTGCGGATGCCTGGACTATTTTCACACCTCGTCTGCTTTGGGTTTGGCCGTTGTTCCCCGGTACCAGTAAGTGTGCTTGTTAGCCTTATTCCTGCCGGCGTGAATTGACCTGAAGTCCTGCCTTAGCAGCCTGTGTGTTATTATTACCAAGCCTGTCTGTGTGTGACTGTCTCCTGCTCTGGACCTATAGTGTGCTGTATAGCCCTATGCCTCCTGTTTCGTGAAGACTCTTGTCATTATCTCAGCAGCTTGTGTATCACCTTATCACCGTAATAAAACTCACTGAAAACTCACTGGTGACTCTATGCGTCTTATGGTGGCTCGCGAGGGCCACCACATGACAGTATTGACATAAAAAGGACCAAAATATTGATGCGCTGAAACTGCACCACCGTCACACCTCTTTTGAAATGAGGCCCCTCCTGGTAGCACGAAGCAGGTGCAAAGCATGAAAACGCTGGCAGATTCTACCAAAAACACTGACGCAAGCCGAGAAGCTTTCGCTGGTGACTGGTGGTAATACGGCCCTTAGTTGCAATAAGATCAAAATTGTGAAAAAAAAAAAAAACTGCTCACAAGTTTAATTTTAGTAATCCACAGTAATATGGCACTTTTTTGTACTTTTTTTTAAATCAGTATATTGCTCTTCCCCTTCCCAGGAGTTTTTAAAGTAAAGACCAAGCTCCAGTAAAAGTCTGCTTTAAACAAAAGTTTGATAACTTATGCAATAAGGTGAATACAGGGTGTGATTATTATTATTTCTGAAACTAGAGTATACGCAGTATATTTATCTGGATGGATCCAGTGGGGTTTTTTCTATCATCAGATTAAGAGAATGTTTTTGTGGGTTTTTTTGTGTTTTCAGACCTTCCACAGCAACATTTCCAATGTGAGGAGCAGCTTACTGACCAGGTGAGAAACTCAGAGCCTCCACAGATTAAACAGGAGCAAGAGGATGTCTGTATCATTCAAGGAGGAGAGCATCTTGGAACAAACAAGGAGACTGACTTTTTTATTGAAATGTGTACTGATGGGAATGACGACCATGGTAAACCTGGACCAGGAGGTTCCCAGCTCCTCTCTGATAACTCTTCTGTAGCTGAACACCAAAATCAGGTCAGCGTCACAAATTCAGAACCAAAACCAAAGAGATGACACAAAATCAGAAGTCAAAACAACAAAGCTGACAGCTCACTCGTGTCACAGAGGCGGTGCAAATGTGACAGCTCAAAAGTCTGATAAACGTCACCTATGTGTAAGGGCCTCTGAGAACAAATATGAAGCATGGAAACATCACACAGTCCAGACATGTAAAAAGTTTTACAGTTGCAATACCTGTGAAAAGATTTTAAATATGAGTCAAAGTTTAAAATTATTGTGAGAATCCACACAGGTGAAAGACCGTATTCTTGTGAGGCATGAGTAGTTTCTTGAAAAGCCACATGAGAAGCCACAAAGGTGAAAGGCCGTATTCTTGTGAGGCATGTGAGAAAAGTTTCTCTCTAAATGGTGACTTCAAAAAGCATGAAAATCCACACAGGTGAAAGATGATATTCTTGTGAGGCATGTGGGAAAAGTTTCTCTCAAAATAGTTACTTGAAAAGCCACATAAAATTCACACAGGTGAATTGCCATATTCTTGTGATGCATGTGGGAAAAGTTTCTCTCTAAATGGTGACTTCAAAAAACATGAGAAGCCGCACAGGTGACAGACAGTATTCTTGTGAGGCATGTGGGAAAAGTTTCTCTCAAAATAGTTACTTCGAAAAGCCACATGAGAATTCACACAGGTGAATGGCCATGTTCTTGTGATGCATGTGGGAAACGTTTCTCTCATCCTGGTGACTTGACTAAGCGCATCAGAATCCACACAAGGGGACCTGGACAAGTTGGACATTAGAACCAGGAAGACCCTGACCCAGCACAAGGTAACATTTAAAAATTAATACTTAGATAGGATATATATACCCCGTAAAGAGGGAGGGCTGGGTCTAACTGAAATAAACCAGGCCAGTAGGGCGACAATAATAAGCATTGGTCAATACCTCAAACGCTCAAATGACGAGACAATGGAAAAAGTCACTCAACACCGTGAAACCCTTAGTAACCTCACATCCATAGCTAAACAAGCAGAGACCTTTGCAGGAGACAACATAAAAGCCAGTCAAAACCCAGCAACAAAAATAGCTAGAAAGACACGGGAAAAATACAGCAAAAGGACACAGGAGGAAAGAAAAGAAAGATGAAAACAATATAAGCGAGCAGGGCGCTTTCAGGAGGAACTCAATTGGGATTACTTTGATAGGGAAGAGACATTGCACTGGATCAGGAATGGAGATCTGGGATACGACAAGGAGAGACTAGTGGTTGGGACTTTTGACTAATGGGACTTTTGACTAATGGGACTTTTGACTAATGGCTTTTAAAAAATGGCAGGACTGTCACAAAGTGACTGATGTCGATTCTGTCATGCAGCGGTGGAGAGTGCAAGCCCTCTACTCTCTGGCTGCCAGGTCCTCATGGCTGATGGACACTACACTGCTCACCACAACAAGATCTTCTGTTATATACACTGGAAAATATGCAAAGAATTTAAAATATAAGTAAAAGGACCAGTATGGGGGCACACTCCAGAGCCAGTCAGCTCTAACAGAGATATTATCATGTTTTATGACAAGGACATCCCAACTGGAAGACACTTGGAAGGAGGAGCAATAAAAATGGGCATTGTTATCTTGAACAAAAAGGACAAAACTGCCAAATTAATAGATGTAACCATACCAAATGATTATTATTATTATTAGATTCCTTTATTAGTCTCACAATGGGGAAATTATAGGGCATCCACATGAGTGGATGAGGCAGCCTCTAGTGTGGCGCCCAACCCTTTCACCATTCGCACCTGGGGCCACTTTAGAGTCTCCAATTAACCAAACTTAGATGTTTTTTGGCATGTGGGAGGAAACCGGAGAAATCCTGGAGTAAACCCACGCAGACACTGCAGGAAGCAGATATTATACCTGTGGTGATGGGAGCAACTGGGATGGTGAAGAAGAACCTGAAAGACTATCTACAGGTGATTCTCGGCTGCCCTAGCATCTGTGAAATACAGATCTCAGCAATGAGTGGAACAGTCTCCATCTTGAAGAAAGAGCCCTTGGATACAAGGCTTTATGACTTAAAGTGTAACCATTGACCCCTGGCTGGGGCCCATTGCACTTGTAATGAAATGTAATGTAAATAAATAAAACAGTGAAAGACTATTCTTGTGAGACATGTGGCAAAAGCTTCTCTGAATGGTGCCTTGACTAAGCACATCAGAATCCACACAGGTGCAAAGCCATTTTGGTGCCAAACTTGTGGCAAAACTTTCAGGCATAATAGCACATTGATGAAGCACAAAAGAGTTCACACAGGTTGACCCCTTAAGCAAAATCTTATCAGACCTTGACATTGGGTATGATTTAAGCAAAGGAAGAACTAGAAAAGGGAACAAGAGAGTGAATCATCTGCTCTATATGGACGACCTCAAGCTCTACGCAGAATCTGAACAGAAACTGAATCAACTTGTCAATACCGTTCACATGTTCTCAAAAGACATCTGCATGGAATTTGGACTTGGCAAATGCACAAAATGTACAATAAAAAAAGGAAAGAAAACAGCATCAGAGAATATCCAAATAGAAGACAATAAGCACATCAAAGACCTGGCAGGGGAATCAAGGTATAAATATCTGGGCATAGAAGAAAATACAACTATTGAACACAGAAAAATGAGGGAAATAATCAAAAAAGAATACCAACATCGCCTAAAGAAAATCTGTAAATCAAACTTAACACCTAAAAATAAAATCACTGCAATAAACCAGCTGGCAGTACCAGTTGCCACATACGGATTTGGGGTGATAGACTGGCCACAGGGGGCACTGGACAAGCTGGATGTTCGGACCAGGAAGACCCTGACCCTCCACAAGGTAACATACAGAAACCAATGCTTAGATAGGATATATATGCCCCGTAAAGAGGGAGGGTTGGGCCTAATTGAAATAAACCAGGCCTACAGGGTGACAATAATAAGCATTGGGAAATACCTAAAAAGCGCCAATGATGAGACGGTGGAAAAAGTCACCCAACATCATGAAACCCTTAGTCATAACGCATCCATAACTAAACAAGCCAAGACCTTTGCAGGGGATTTATTAGATAACATGAAAGCCAGTCAACAAAACCCAGCAACAAAAATAGCTAGAAAGACGAGGGAAAAATACAGCAAAAGGACACAGGAGGAAAGAAAAGAAAGATGGAAACAACATAAGCGAGCAGGGCGTTTCCAGGAGGAACTCAACAGGGATTATATTGATAGGGAAGAGACATTGCGCTGGATCAGGAACGGAGATCTGGGGTATGATGAGGAGAGACTAGTGGTGGGAGCACAAGTCCAGGGACTTCTAACCAATGGCTTTAAAAAATGGCATGACTGTCACAGAGTGACAAATGTCGATTCTGTCATGCAGCGGTGGAGAGTGCAAGCCACCTACTCTCCGGTTGCCAGGTCCTCATGGCCGATGGACACTACACTGCTCGCCACAACAAGATCTGCCGTTACATACACTGGAAAATATGCAAAGAGTTCAAAATAGAAGTAAAAGGACCAGTATGGGAACACGATCCAGAGCCAGTCAGCTCCAATGGAGATGTAACCATCTATTATGACAAGGAAATCCCAACTGGAAGACACATTGAAGGAGGAGCAATAAAACCGGACATAGTTATCTTGAACAAAAAGGACAAAACTGCCAAACTAATAGATGTAACCATACCGAACGACTACGGACTACGGCCTCAACAGAGCAGAAAGAGAAAAAATAACAAAATATCAAGACCTCAAAAATGACCTAAGGAGCATCTGGAATCTGCAGGAAGCAGATATTATACCTGTGGTGATGGGAGCAACTGGGATGGTGAAGAAAAACCTGAAAAAATATCTACAGGCGATACCCGGCTGCCCTAGCATCTGTGAAATACAGATCTCAGCAATTAGGGGAACAGTCTCTATCTTGAAGAGAGCCCTCGGATATAAAGTTTTTTGATTTAAAGTGTAACCATAGACCCCTGGTTGGGGCCCATTGCACTTGTAATGAAATGAGATATAAATAAATAAAACAGTGAGAAGCCGTAATCTCGTGACACCTGTGGAGAAAGTTTCCATCGGCGTGGTAGTTTATTCAGGCACTTTCAGACTAACAAGTAGTAGAGGTATCAGAGGGAGAGCTCCTCTGGGAACCTTCAAAGTGCTTTTTTCTTGTTCATGTTCATATCTTACCTATGGGAATATTAATGAGATATAATAGTTGTTGCAGCTTTATTTGTACATAGTTGGGAATGTAATGTTTCTGGAATTTCAAATATTTATTTTGTTTAATAGCTGATTTTGTCATTATTGTTGTTTAGGTGATGCAATTTATATTCTGGCTTTCCAAATTTATGAATAAAAGTTGCAAATATGTCAATATACAGTATTAAACCAAAGCAATTTTACTGTCATCATAAATAAAAAATACAGTTTATGTTGTGTCGTGAAGTTCTCCTCTCACTGCTCCGCTGGCTCAACACTGCATTACTTTGGCTAATGTAGTGGCCAGCGGTTGTGCACCACTTGTCAAAATGCATTATGGGATATTCTGAGTGCACGGTATAGTGAATGAAATTTTTCAAAGCTTTTGAACAGCACAACAAAATGGCTGATTAATTATTTAGGGAACAAGTGAACATTTATATAACATTCATATATAATTGACTAGAAACGCCATGGCTAACATTTTGATGGGGAACGAAGGTGCTAATTAACACATTTTAAAAGTTGATTCACTCCCTAATCCATGTACTCTTCCTTCTTCCAATTTCATTTCTGAAAGGAAAACAGAACAAAGAGAAATAGGCATTATATGGGTTTGGCCTTGTCAAAATAAACTTAGTTGAGTCAAAATGGGATAACAAATTTGATCTCAGTTAGTTTTTTTTTCCATTTTATTGTTTTGCTCACAGCTGGAAGTGCATTTAACTTTTATAATATATAGTTCTGCTTATCCTTTCTTTGGAAAATAACAGACTTTGTCACAATACTGAGCACTGGTGGAGAGCCATGCTCAGCCTTTAAGTTTGTTTAGAATCATTTTCAGTATTTCTTCATCTTGGCTTATTTTATTGATTACACTGGTCAACACCAAATTTATTGTCTAAGTTTTTTTAGCTGATTTGGGACAATTTTGATGTGCTGAATCCAAAAATCACATTGGTTTTGCTCAATCAGGTCAGCTTTTTGAATTATGACCACATGTTGTTTTATACATTTTTGTTTATATGTACAGGTATTTTCACTTTATATGATGCAAAATTCTTTTTTTATGTCTTGAAATTCTCAGAATTTTGAACAATGATCACGTAATATTCAATTTACATGTACTTACCTTTATATAAAGTTCAGTACATGCACAGTACTAAGTACAGGTTTTTACTTAGCACCTGATCGAGAGAAATGGATGTCATTTTCAGATTCAGCGGTGCAAAATTGTCTTAAATCAGTTGAAAAAAACACAGACAACTTACAAAAAAATTATTTTTGTAACCCTGTGTTATGGTCTGGTGTATTTCCTTATCCAAGTTTGTCCTTTTGTTGTTGTGCTTAGTTTCCTGTTATTTTATTTTAGTTTGGTTATTTCATGTATTTCGGTATTATGTTCTCTGGGTTGCTATTTGTCTCTGTTTATGTATGAGTTGTTCTGTATTCTTAGTTTTGTCATTATTAGTCTGATTCCTGTAGTTTGTGTACCCATGGTTATCCGGTTTTGTATTTTATATCTCTGCCTGTGTTTAAGAGTCTCCCTCATCTCACCTTAGTTTCCTTTTTGTTTTACATTTAGTGATCTTATCATTTACTGTTATCTGGTCTTTGTCTTTGTTTCATGAGTTGTTACTGGTCGCTTGTGTATCTTCTGTTTTTGGGCTTCCGGTATATGCTTTTATTTTGACAGTCCCATTGTTCATTTCCTTTTGTCACACCTGTCTATTATTTGTCCTGATTATCCTCACTCATGTTACCTGTTATGTCCATAACCGATACTTCAATAATGAGGCTGAAGATGCAGTAGAACTTAACTTTATTGTACAGACTCACTAAACCCAAAGGCGCTCTCATCAAGGCAGAGGTGCTGGTTGAAAAGAGACCATGCCTCTTCCGGGTCGGCCTTTTATACTCTGGGTGGCGGAGGAACCGGAAAGGTGTAGCCGTTGCCCCAAAACACAAAATATAATATTAATCATATTTAATACATTACATTCCCCCCGTAGAAATGTCCAAAACACACACACACCATTTAGGCCCACCCAAAATTATAACCTGAATCACACACTAACAGTAAATATAACAATGGGGCCGATCCATGCACACAAATAACTAAAACTAGAGGGGGACAGGTGGACTACTGTCCCACCCCCACACGGCCAGACGGGTTATTCCGCCGTCTCTATCATCATACAGTCCATGGAACAAAGAAAGCTGCCGTGGTCCTAATAAAATACGTAAAATAATCCCAAAACATACACTACCGTTCAAATGTTTGGGGTCACCCAGACAATCATTTTGTGTTTTCCATGAAAAGTCACACTTATTTACCACCAGGAGTTGTAAAATGAATAGAAAATATAGTCAAGACATTGACAAGGTTAGAAATAATGATTTGTATTTGAAATAATAATTTTTTCCAGATATTCAACCTGCTCAAAGGAAGGTCAGTTTTATAGCTTCTCTAACCAGCTAAAGTGTTTTCAGCTGTGCTAACATGATTGCACAAGGGTTTTCTAATCATCCATTAGCCTTCTGACGCAATGAGCAAACACATTGTACCATTAGAACACTGGAGTGATAGTTGTTGGAAATGGACCTCTATACACCTATGTAGATATTGCACCAAAAACCAGACATTTGCAGCTAGAATAGTCATTTACCACATTAGCAATGTACAGTATATTAGATATTAGAGTGTATTTCTGATTAGTTTAAAGTTATCTTCATTGAAAAAAACAGTGCTTTTCTTTCAAAAATAAGGAAATTTCTAAGTGACCCCAAACTTTTGAACGGTAGTGTATGTACAAACAAATCTTTTCAAATCACTCAATAAGCCGTTCAACATCCACACCCCGCTGTGCCAGCCCCCCACCCCAACACACTCACCCCATAACTTGGGCAGATCACACATCACTCATGCAATTAAATGCAATGGTACAAACAGTGCTGGGCTCTTCTTTTCCTTTTTTTTTTTTTACAAACTGGGCAATCACATAACGAGTACGTGTGAAACATATCAACCATGTGGCTTGGCCAGTTCACACATATAAACATTACTGCACAACCCCCCCCCCCCCCGATAAAAGCGGCTCCCACTCTTTTTATTTTAAACATGAGCACTCAACCCAGCAACTTTTATGCATCTACCACGATGACAAAACAACAACGCAGCCCTGGTAGTGCACACATCAACATTTCAGTCATTAACATGTTAATAAGTCACCCCAAAACACATCGCCCCCTTGCCACTATACAGTCTCAATAGGAGACCACCCCCCCGGAGACCTGTCCAGCGGGTCCTGACCCAAGCTTCTTCTTTGCTTCACCCCTGAAGATGAACCACGTTGGAGGGCCGACACCTCTTTCTCCTCACCGGCACGTCTCAGCTCACTGGGGTGTCTCCATGAGCCATCGGACGTTTGAAGATAACCGTCCTCCCAGACAGCCACCACCTGCAGCCATCCCTTGTCCTCTCGTTGTTTTCGCTTGCCGTGAATCCCTCTTAGCCGAGCCTTCGCCCTGGGTAGAACCACGTCAGCGACCCGCAGGTGAGCTCAACTTGGCTTCAACTGTCCACAACGTCTAGACCGGGCCTCCTCTCTGGATCGAACCACTCCAGCAACCCCCTGAGAAGCCTGACTCGGCCTCCAGTGTTCCTGCGTGGCACGTATGTCCACTGTGCCAGCTGGTCCTGCCCCGCTCTCTTTCATTTTGAACGCCGGAAAAGCCGTTGCAGCCCCTTGCTTCTCGGTGCCTCCCGGCCAAACTCCGGAAGCAGAGGGAGCCGTCGTCACAACTCCACCTGCCATCACGGGCGTTCCACCGTGCCGCCCAGTTCCCACATCCAGGGTAACTTGGGCCCTGGCACCGAAACCCTCCCACGATGGCCCTGGGTAGGATTGGTCCTGTCATCTCCCAGAATACTAGGCCAATCTTTGTCCCATACTGCATCGTCCACCATGCTCGGAACCAGTCAGTTCCACAAACCACAGCCCGACCACTCCTCTCTGATACCGCTGGTGATTGTGAAGACCAGTCCATAAAATAGGTCACAGCCCATCACACCCGACCCCTTGACAGTTACAACGAACTGGATATTTGACACCACAGCCAACTTGTTCCTCGCCCTCAGCTCCAGCAAACCCACAATGGATAGTCTGTTACCTCCATAGCCACAACACGGCGTCAACAGTCCTCTCACACGGTAATGCGGGAACAAACTCCTCACAGTAGGCCAGTTCAACACGGATGCCACTGCGCCTGTGTCCACCAACAACGGCTCTTCCACGCCGTCCAGCATCACGTCACAATAAATACGCCCATCTGTGCTCGGGGAGACAGTGTGAATAACCGTAGGAGTCGTGGCGGGGGAATCCGTCCTGTGTCGCCGTTCCCCTCGCTCAAACTTTTTACAGGCTCTGGTGAAATGATATAGGAGTCCACACTTGCCGCGGCATTTGCCCCTCACAGGACACTCTCTCGCCTTGTATCGGTGCTTGGTGGACCCACAGCCCAAACATCTGGGCGACCCCGGGGTGGACCTAATCTTAATAGCGGTAGCGTAGTCTTCTTTTTCTTCTGCGTTGTCATCACTACCCGGGTCCACAGCCTGCACTGCTGATTGTGAGTCAGATTGCCTCAACGGTGTTCTCTCACCAAGGTCCTTTGATAGTTTATCCGCTGCTTCGTACCGCTGAGCTATCTCCACAGCTGCATTCAATGTCAGTTCACCAGCGTGCATGAGGAGTCTGGACCATGCCGCAGAACATAGCGTGTGCTCCGCTAACTGATCGCGGGCCATTTCTTCATTCAAAGCTCTGATTTGGCACTCTCCAGCCAGCTGGCACAGGTCCACAACATACCATTGCACCAACTCTCCCGGCCGCTGGCATCGCTGTCGGAACTGGATCCGCTGGATGATGATGTTCTCAAGAGCGCGAAAGTAGCACACCATTAGCTCAACCACATCCTCAAAACTATCACTCTCTCCCAATGTGCTGAGAATACGTTGCCCTTCCATGCCAAGATTATGGACCAGTATCGCTCGTGCACATAGTTTCTCCAATTCACCGAGGTTCAATGCTACCAAATAGTTTTGGAATGCTGCAAACCACCTCGCCCAGGGAACTGGCAGCTCGCCTGGGAGCTCCAAAAATGGCCGAATACTAGAAACTCCTTTGTTCATAGTTTGATCCTCGTCGCCAAATGTTATGTCCATAACGATACTTCAATAATGAGGCTGAAGATGCAGTAGAACGGAACTTTATTGTACAGACTCATTAAACCCGAAGGTGCTCCTGTCAAGGCAGAGGTGCTGGTTGAAAAGAGACCATGCCTCTTCCGGGTCGGCCTTTTATACTCTGGGTGGCGGCGGAACCGGAAAGGTGTAGCCATCACCCATACCATACAATATAATATTAATCACATTTAATACATTACATTAACCACACCTGATCTTCATTTGGTTTGTCCCTATTTAAGGACTGCTGCGAGGTTTACTCCTCACAGCATCCTTCTGGTTTCAAGGCGTTAATTCTACACCTTCTCGCTTCCAGACGGAGTCCCTGTCTTCCTGTATTTCCAGGTGTTCCCTGTTTCATCCAGCATTCTGTCACCTCAGCTTCCGGGCTGCGTTTCCATTGTATCCAGCCAATCCTCGTAAGTCTTTGTGTTGCTGTTATATTTTGTGTTTTTGTTAATAAGCCCTTCAAACTCACAGCATGCATGTGGAGTTTTCCATTTGCCCTTGCCAAGGGCGATTTATGACAGAAGGACGCTGCCAGTTTTGGCTCCAGCAGCTGTGAGTGTTGCTTTTGTCCCTTCTTTTCTTTTCCTCCTGTTTATTTTTTGTCAGTCCGCGTTTTCTGAGAATGTCAAATGGACAATGGTACCTGATGAGCCTGGGGTGGGAGCTCTGCCAAGCTCTAATGGAGATTGATGGACTTATCACTGTGGCACACCGGTATTCCACCCCAAAAGATGTTCTTTGGTACCTGGGTATCACGGAGGTGGCTGTGCAGCGTCATCCTCAGCTTGTGGAGCATGCTGAGGGAAGGGAGAGGATTTTCCTGGTGGCGGATCTGCAGCGGGAGAACCGTGGAAGGGTGAGGAGTCCCACCTACAAGCTCAGGTCTGAGCCGACGAGGAGGAGTCCTAGGTACAATTTGCTCCTCACCAGTCGCCAGCTACAGTTCCTGCTCCGCCAGTCCCACCATCACTCCGCCAGAGGAGAATGGGTAAATCATCTGCATCGAGGTCTGCACCTATGAACCAGCATCCCCGGGCCCCAGCATCTCACCTGTCTCCACCTCCTCGCCAGACGACCTCTGCCGCTCCTGGGAGGGCATCATCTGGTTCAGCAGCAGCAGTTACCATCACGTCCCTGGGAATTAAGGCAAGTTCTTTTCATTCTCCTACTCATAAAAATGAACTGTCTTGCTTCATTCCCAGTGATGAGGCTCAGCAGCAGCAGCTCAATTTAGCTGAGTCCTCACTGCCTGCTGCTGCCCCTCTTTCCTCACCTGTTTCTCCCCCTGTTTTCCCCGAGTGTCCGCCAGTCCTGGAAATGGAGCCACCGGACGACAGAGGAGCCTGCGGCCCTGGCTAGGTCCGTTCCAGCCCCGCAGCCACGTCTTGGATGGGAGGAGAGCATTCCCTGTGCCCTGAAACTTGAGCCGACAGGAGAGTGTCCCCTGGTTTCAGCTGCACAGGACTCGCCATTGGTGAGGCAATCTACAGCGTCAGCCGCCACACCGGGAGTTCCACCAGCATCAGTCGCCATGCCTAATGGTCCTTCAGCTGCACCCACCATTACACCTGCTGCCGGGGTCACCGCATCAGAATCACCAGAGCCCTGGACAGCTCTTGAGCTCGAGTCTACTCAAGTACTCTGTTCTGTTTTTACATCTGCAGATTTAGAGAAATCTTGTTTAGCTCGTGGTGGGGAGAGTCGGTTGCAGGTGTCCTCTGCTCCTGAGCTCTCCTCACCAGATTCTACTTCTGCCGGTAATTGTTTTCCGGTGTTTGTCTCTTCTTCTTCATCTGAGGTGGCTGTGCTGGGAATGGATGCCCAGATGACTGGATTCGAAATGCTCCAGCCCAATTCGCCGGACTCCTGGATGGTGGTGGAGCTTAAGCTTAGGCAAGTTCTGTTTTTTGTTTTCACTATAGCTGTCTTAGAGAGATCTTGCTTAGCTCTTGGTAGGAGGACCAGTTGCAGCTGCCAGCTGCACCTTAGTTCTCCTCACCAGCCTCCACTGCTGTCGGTGACTCTGACCTGGTGTTTTTTTCTTCTCTGTCTGAGTCTTCTCCTGAAGTCACTGTGGGTCCTCCATCTCCCCCTGAGGTCACCGTGGGTCCTCTGTCTCAGCCTGAGGTCACCGTGGGTCCGCCGTCTCCACCTGAGGTCACCGTGGGTCCTCCGTCTCCGCCTGAGGTCACTGTGGGTCCGCCGTCTCCTCCTGAGGTCACCGTGGGTCCTCCATTGTTTGAGTATCCCACGACATGACCCCAATTACCACAGAAGGGCTGAAAGTGGTCGGCCTTCCCAATCATGATATACCCCCTATGGAAAGAAAATGGGCAATTCTGCTGCTGATCATAACAGGCTTCAAAAATCCACTCAGGGTAACCATTAAAATGAGAAGAATTACCAGAAGGCCCAGAATCCAGCAATCAGAAAAGATGGGAACAGCAGCAGACAACATTGGTGAAGCACAGAGACTGAATGCAAAAGCCATATTAAAATGCATATGCTATTGGAATGTGTTCTCTGTAATCAGTAAAACAAAATGTATACTCATTGAGTAAGAAGTACATGTAATGTATGTAATCACCTGAAATAATGAGTGTAATGAAACTGTATGATTGTATGTACCTTTTAACTGTACAAAAGAAGGTTTTATGTGAAACAGATTGTGAAATGTTGGAAAGAACCCTGTTTACTGGAAATGTATGAAAGATGAGGAAATGGGCGTTGGATGTCCAGCAAACTGGGGTATTTTGGTATTATGGAAAATGCTGAGAGGCTAGCGGGAAAGTCCCGAGATGAGCCATGAGTCATGAGCGCCTGATCAGTCACATGGTTTACGAGAATTGACTAGCCCGAACATGTGCAGAATGAGGTAATTATTATATAAAATGTAACTTTAAGCCAATCATAAGAGGCCAAGGAGCCTAGGGTGAGTTTGGGACCAATCAGAGAACTCGGGCGAAGGTATATAAACCAAGCCCTATTTCCCCAAAATGTTCATTTTTAGGAGGATCTCCAAGAGGCAACATCCCACCGGAGCAGCGGGCTGAAGTCGAGGAACGGCAGAAGAAAAGTGAAACAGTTTTCGCCTCAATTCTTCAGTCTTTAACAACTTTTACATCTGCTGCCCTTAAGTGCAAAAATAGCACTTTGAAGAGGAAGGAGTTGGGGAACTGAAGACTACAGCAGCTGGCCTCGCTCTCAGCCAGGAGGCTGTGAGTCATCTTCGCCGCGGAGCAACAGCAAGGGAAAGCAGAAGCAGTGAAGTCTCCCCGGGCTGAAGACACCGCTTCGGGGACTCGACTCATCGCTCTTCCCCAGCCAAGACGGCCACCGCCCAGCCTGAAGAGGAACATCGGGCCACAGCTGCTTGTCTCCTCCCTGCCTCCTCACCTCTTCCCCTGAAGAGGAGCTTCAACAGGGAAGATCAGCTATCATGCATATCCTTTTTCCCCAAATCTCACCGTCTAGGCTTTTTAGACATATATCCACAAATTAATTAGATGTTTTTATCAGGTTATATTCAAAGGGTTTGTTTTATTTTGAATTTACTCAAGTTTTATATGTTTTTGGTTGATTTTTGATTTTGATTTTTGAACTGTTTGATGATTTTTGAACATCATTGGGTTTTGAAACTTCTGATTTTTAATCCTTTTGATCAAATGACTGATTTTACAACTTCTGACTTTTGAATCAAGGTTTTACAATCAGGGTTTTGGGTTTGAATTTTTACTTTTTATCCTTTTGATTTTATTGACTGTTCAATGCAAATTTATCCTGTTTTGGCTGAGCTTTGCTGATTTTTAATAAATACCACAGCATATTAAAAGACAGTATGGGACTCTGTGGGCTCATTGATTCAGCGTCCACTATTCTTGGGTGATTTTCAAGAAAGGTATTTTCCTACAAGAGGTGTTAAACCTTTGAGCTTTTAAAGGTCACTCTTTTTCAATGGTGTTTAAAACAGATCCCCTATAAACCAATTTTCCTGGTTTTAAACATTTACCCAGATTACCAAGAGCAATGTAAGACCATGAGAGGCTGTCGTTAATATTGGAGGTGTATTCCAGGTGTCTGACTGGACAGGTCACTCAGTCGGAGGTCTGGTATACAGGAAGTGGAGATCCTCCAATATATGGAGACAGTACAGCTGGGGTAACTCTCACAGTCACCAAGCACCTACACAGGTAACAGAATTTCCTATGAGGAAAATTCCTCTAGGAACTGCAAGCTGGTGAACCTAAACCTCAATCCTGAGGAAAAAGGTCAAAGGGTCTTCGACACCGTCTCCGCCTGAGGTCACCACTGGTCATCAGTGGTCGCCTAAGGTCGCTGCTGATCAGCAGTCATTGCCTACGGGCGCTGATGATAAGTCATAATCACCGTCTGGTTTCCTCGATGACCAATCATTCCCCTCATCGGGTCTCCACCCCTCAGACCCTGTGGTCTGCGGAAGGCACTGGTTCCAGCTACCGCCTCCAGGAAGGGGTGCGTTGTGCTTCATTGACTCTGGAATTGTGGGAGGCCACCCGATGGACTTCTCCATCTGTTAAGGTGGTCCTGGAATTCTGGAAGGCCACCTGACCTATTCCACCACGGGATCGGGTGATTCTGGGACTCTGGGAGACCACCTGAAATGTGTTATGTTTTCACCTAGTATCGTTGGTGTTTTGTTGCCATCTTCTGTTCAGTGTGTGGGTCATGAGCATTTTTTTGTTGTGGTTTCAATCCCTCCTAGCCTGGGTTCCCCTACCACCCTCCCGGGGTGGGTTATTTTTCTGGTTCTTGTTGGGGGAGGGGTTCTTTGTGGGTGGTTCTTTTTTCTTTTTGATGTTATGTTGGGGTGTCTGGGTATCCACCCCTTGACTCTGTTACAGACCTCTTGGCTCTGTTACAATACTGAGCACAGATGGAGAGCCATGCTCAGCCTTTAAGTTTGTTTCGAATCATTTTCGGTATTTCTTCATCTTGGATTATTTTGTATTGATTATGGTTTGGTGTATCTCATTATCTGAGTTTGTGCCTGTGTTGTTGTGCTTAGTTTCCTGTTATTTTATTTTAGTTTGGTTATTTCATGAATTTCTGTATTATGTTCTCTGGGTTGCCATTTGTCTCTATTTATTTATGACTTGTATTTCCGGGTGTTCCCCTTTTTGTCCGGCATTCTGTCGCCTCAGAATCTGGGCTATGTTTCCATTGTACCCAGCCAATCTTCGTCAGTCTTTGTGTTGTTGTAATATTTTGTGTTTTTGTTAATAAACCCTTCGTTTCAGAAATGAAACAATGAAGAGAGAAGAGTACACGGATTCTCCATGAGGAGGTGTCAGCAGTGGTGACTGGTTTGGCTCAGCAGCTGGCTCAGCTTAAAACAAGGGTAAGTCTTGTTTAACAGTGTTTAACTCGACACCATCCTAAACTGATCCTCCGGCGCTCAGGGTGACTTCATCCTGCATACACACCCCACTAAAAGCACACATACAACTGACCTACCATCACTGATTAGGGTGATCTTCTCTGTCCTAAATACCCTTTCTAGGACTGTGTGATATGACAAAAAATTCATATCACGATATACACTACCGTTCAAAAGTTTGGGGTCACTTAGAAATTTCCTTATTTTTGAAAGAAAAGCACTGTTTTTTTAAATGAAGATAACTTTAAACTAATCAGAAATACACTCTAATATCTAATATACATTGCTAATGTGGTAAATGACTATTCTAGCTGCAAATGTCTGGTTTTTGGTGCAATATCTATATAGGTGTATAGAGGTCCATTTCCAGCAACTATCACTCCAGTGTTCTAATGGTACAATGTGTTTGCTCATTGCGTCAGAAGGCTAATGGATGATTAGAAAACCCTTGTGCAATCATGGTAGCACAGCTGAAAACAGTTTAGCTGGTTAGAGAAGCTATAAAACTGACCTTCCTTTGAGCAGGTTGAGTATCTGGAAAAAATTATTATTTCAAATACAAATCATTATTTCTATCCTTGTCAGTGTCTTGACTATATTTTCTATTCATTTTACAACTCCTGGTGGTAAATAAGTGTGACTTTTCATGGAAAACACAAAATAATTGTCTGGGTGACCCCAAACTTTTGAACGGTAGTGTAAGTCATCTTAAATCTTGATAACGACATACAGTATATCATGATATACATTTTCTGTAAATTTTACAGTTTAGATAATCACATAGAAAGGACCATCTCTTTTTTTACATATACCTCTTCCCGCATAATTTTGCAGAGTTGTTATAAAATAGTTTTGTAATGTGCATTTGAGACTTGATTCTCATAAATTTCAGGTTTTTCTTCTAAGTCATATATGAATAAAAAGTAAAGATCAATAAGTTAAATATTTCCTTAGCCAGGGGAGAATAGAAAAAAAAAAGATAAAAAAGATAAAAAATTGTCTGAAAATGAGAAAATTACCTATTTCTGTCACCTATAGATATAAAATAGCTGGTAGCTTAAATCAGTAAAAATTTAAGTGTAGACCTGCAGACTGCTATTCTGGCCTGATTTAACCTGTTTGCTTCTGAGTAAAAATATTTCAGATTGGTCATGATCTGAAAATCAAAGGCACAAAAGGTAGTATTGTGGGGGCATGGTGTTGGACTTCTCACGGAAGTCCTCACAGTGGACTGAAAGAGGAGGTGTCACCAGGGGGTACCAGATGGAACAGTAAGGACTATACGCCCCCCGGGGAGAGGAGGGAAATGCCGGTGCCGCTGTGAGAGGAAGAGTGTCAAAGTGGCACCAGCGTTATGTTATGTTAATGTGCCACACAGTTCTTTGTTCAAACAACGTTTTATGGTCGGAAGTCCGGGTCTCGATGCATGGAAATAAAGTTATAAAAGAGGAATGCACAGAGACCCGGGGGAGCTCTTTTGCTGTAAATATGTTGGAGAAAGAATAAACTGTGTCATCCAGCTCGTTGTCTCGCCTGCCTTCTTCCTCCACATAATTAAAACGATTAGAAATCAAATAAATTACATTAAGAGCCAACTTGCTCCTCCGACCCATTATAGTGTATTTATTCTTTATTTTGCGTATATGTGCCACCATCATACACTTTTGCAGCTTTAACAAATTTTTTTCAGGTAAAACTAAGAAACTTAGCAGTAATTTAAGCGAAAGAAACAATGGTCTGCTACATTCCATTTCCAGTTAGCACAACTTAGCATCATCATTTAGTATTTTAAATTTAGACATAGTGTTAATGTTACTTGCCTCCTATTAAAACGAGGTTAGCAAATGATCCTCTCTGATGCAGCATGATTGAAAACAGTCCCACATTCCTGGCAAACAGGAGTAGCAGCTATCTGAACCAGTGGTTTTAGTTAGCATTAGCATCCACTGGACTGAAACCTAGCCACCTACGACACACCTGTTCCGCTGTGCGCACTGCAGAGGAGAGACGGGGCGCTGACAAGTAGTGGTGAAGAGCTTTACTGAATAAATGGGAGTATGTGCATTTTAGATAACAATATAAACGACAGAGTATTCTATGAAATGATAGACATTTTTATATCGTCACCCCATATATATCGTCATATCGCACAGCCCTAACCCTTTCTCTTCTCAGTGCGCGATTTGCAATATCCTCTAACCCTCTGTTGTTAGAGGCGTTTTCTGCACTTCTTTGCGCTTGCTTTTATATCCACTCATCTAATTTGTACATGAGGCTCCAGGTCTGCAGCCAGTTTGTACCTGTGTTGTCCAGCTCGTTGTCTCACCTGCCTTCTTTCTCCACATTGGTGACCCGAAGACGTGCCATGGAAAGCGAGCCGCGCACTGCCTCAGAGACTGCCTGGAAGGAGGGCACCAGCGCCGCGTGCGTGGTCCCAATCGAGCTCCCAGGCTTCTGGCTTCACAACCTGACCGCATGGTTTTTGCGCATAGAAGCCCAGTTCGCACTCCGCAGGATAACAACGGACAATACCAGGTATTACTATGTGGTCACTGCGCTGGATGCACGCTCCATGCAACAGGTGATGAGCCTGCTCCAGGAGCCGCCAGCCCAAGGAGAATATGAAGCACTCAAGAGGATTCTTCTCCAGCGCTATACCCTTTCTGACAGTGAGAGGGCAGAGAGGCTCCAAACGCGTTCGGAGTTAGGGGACAGATCAGCAGTGGAGCTGATGGAGAGCATGTTGGCGCTGAGGGGGAAGGATGACGAATCTTTCCTGTTCACCCACTTGTTCCTCAGGAACCTACCAGCTACAGCAAAGGCAATCCTGGCCAACTTGTGGTGGCTGGTTGCTAAGGACTGCCGCGCCCTGGTGCAGGAAGTAGACCACATCCTTTGGACGACCAGAACTCTCAGTGTGCAGACAGAGGCACCAGCATCCATGAGGGACTCCAGTGAGGTCAAGGAGCAGTTTGTGGTAGCTGGGACAGACACCAGAAGATGAAGGAACGGGGCGATCTGTTTTTATCATTGCCATTTTGGCTCAAATGCCCAACGCTGCCTGTCGTCATGCCAATTCAACAAGCCGGGAAGATGGCACTTTAGGAATTCAGTGGCAGCTGCAACCAATGGGGACAGGAACAGACTGCTTTATGTCATGGACACACGTTCGAGGAGATGGTTTTTGGTGGACTCCGGCTCCCAGAAGAGTCTCATCCTGCCGGTCAACACAGACAGGGTGGCAGGACGCAGCAGTCCCGAGCTCACGGCTGCCAACGGATCCACCATCAGGACATTTGGCGAGCGGACAATGACGATATGCTTACACGTACGCAACTTTCAGTGGGATTTTGAGATAGCTGCATGTTCCGGCCCCATTTTAGGAACAGATTTTATATGTGCTAATGAATTGTTAGTCAATGTTGCTAATAGGAGATCAGTGGACACTGTCTCTTTTACCTCACTGCCCTGCACACCTTGGGTCGATAACATTGGCTAACGTTATAGCTCCAGGGGGTAAGTACCAACATTTTTCTCATACAGTTCCCAGCACTCACAGTCCCGACTTTTTCAGCTACAGTAACGAAACATGGGGTCGAGCACTTTATAACGGCAAAAGGCCCGCCGGTGTTCGCGCGTCCTTGGCATTTGGATGCAGCTGGGCATCGTCAGGCATTCCAACAGCCCGTGGGCATCCTCGCTACACATGGTGCCTAAAGCCGACGGGTCGTGGCGACCATGCGGCAATTTTCGGCACTTGAACAACGCTACAGAACACGATCACTATCCTATTCCACACATCCAGGATTTCTCCATGCACCTGGACGGGGCGCGTGTTTTTTCCAAAGTGGATCTGGTCTGCGGTTACCACCAGGTCTTGGTGAGTGCGGAAAACCTTCCAAAATCAGCGGTAATAACTCCTTTTGGTCTGTTCGAGTTTTTACGTATGCCGTTCGGATTAAAAGGCGTGGCGCAGACATCCCAGAGGATGATGGACAGTGTGCTTCACAACTTGTCCTTCATTTTTGTCTACTTAAACAACATTCTGGTAGCCAGTGTGTCCGAGGAGGAGCACATCGCCCATCTTAGGACAGTTTTCCAGAGGTTGGAAGTGCACAGGCTGATAGATAGGTAAAGTGCCAATACAGTGTGCCAGTGACTGACTTTTTGGACCCCTGCATTTCGCCAGAGGGTGCAATCCCATTACCGGAAAAAGTGTGCATTGTGTCGGACTTTCCACGTCCGCACACCATGAGGGCACTACAGGAGTTTTTGGGAATGGCTAATTTTTATAACTGTTTCCTTCCCCAGGCAGCCCAGCTGATGCAGCCGTTGTATGCTGGGCTTAAAAAAAAAGAGGCCCGGGGAAGCCATCAACTGGACTCCCGAGTTCAGGCTTTTACTAACACCAAAACAGTGCTTGCAGATGCCGTGTTGTTAGCCCACCTGGACTCGTCTGCATGATAGCACTCACGACGGACACGTCTGACTTTGCCATAGGGGCAGTAGTGGAGCAGTGCGTCTCAGGTTCGTGGCAGCCGCTCGCATTTTTCAGCCACATTTCGCGCGACAATGTATGCAAGTACAGCGCGTTCAATAGAGAATTGCTGGCTCTCCACCTGGTGACGCGCCATTTCCAGTTCTGGCTGGAGGGCTGTGAGTTCACCGCATTCGTGGACCATAAGCCAATGGCGTATGCAATGGCCAAGGTCTCAGAACCATGGTCGGCCCGGCAGCAACGGCAGTTGGCTGCAATTTCAGAGTTTACTAACGACAGGTGATCGGCTGCAAGCTCCCATCTCTCCAGGACCTGTACATCTCCAGGACCCGGAGGCGTGCAGGCCGGATCATAGCCGATCCTTCACACCCTGGTCACGTACTGTTTGCCCCCCTCCCCTCAGGTAGAAGACTTCGGTCCATTCAGACTAAAACCTCCCGGCACATGAACAGCTTTTTTCCCTCTGCCATCAGACTGCTGAACATTAAGTGACTTATTGACTCTTGTGCACTATATACAGCAGCTCATGTCGTTCATCACTGTTTTTCTGTTGCATTATCGACTGCACTGTGGTACCCCATATTATCTGCTACTTGCTAATTTATTTAAATCTGCCTTGACTAGTATTACTCATTATTATTATTATTATTATTATTATTACTTATTATTCTACACTTATTGCATGTTTTTAGTCTTTCAGTTTTTTAGTTTATCTCTTTATCTCTTCATGTTTTTAATGTTGCAGCATGGCACCGAGACAAATTCCTAGTTTGTGTACTACATGAACAATGGCAATAAATCTGATTCTGATTCTGATTCTGACATTCAACACGTCACCAGTAAGCTTAACGTCGTGGCTGATTGCCTGTCACGCACATTAATCACCTCGGTCTACATGGGAATAGATTTCCCCGCCATGGCCATGGAACAAGCCGGGGGCGCGGACATTTATGCACTCCAGTCTGCACCAATGGAGTTAAGGCTTGAGAGCAGGGTGGTGCAAGAAGGGTGCCCTCCCTTGCTCTGCGATGTCTCCACCGGCCAGCCGCTCCCGGTGGTTCCAAGATCTTGACACCATCGCGTTTTCGAGTCAGTCCACTCCCTTTCGCATCCAGGAGTGTGCGCTTCAGTGAAGCTAGTGGGGGCGAAATTTGACTGGCTGCGCTTGCGCAAGGACATGAAAGAGTGGGCTGCAGATTGCATCGCGTGCGAACGGGCCAAAGTGCACAAGCACATCAGAGCCCCCCTCGAGCCGTTCCAAATCCTGGCCAGGAGGTTCGACCACATCTACCTGGATTTGGTGGGACCCCCTCCCTGCCAAGGTTATACGTACCTATTAACAATCATGGACCTCACCACGCACTGGCCTGAAGTGGTCCCGCTGGCTTCTACCATGTCTGCGGAAGTGGCGTGCACTTTTTTTTGGCCTGGGTTGCACGTTTCGGATCTCCATCAGACATCACGTCCGACAGGGGTCCACAATTCATTTCAGAACTCTGGTCCACAATGGCTCAGAGCCTGGGGGTCAAAATTCACCGCACTACCATGTACAACCCCCAGGCTAACGGGTTATGTGAACATTTTCATAGGTCGCTTAAAGCAGTGCTCAGAACATCGCTCACGGACACAAACTGGGTCGACTGCCTGCCCTGGGTTCTTTTAGATAGATTAGTTTATTTGACAGGGACAGTGCAATAAACATAGACAATTAATCAATGACAATCAATCTGATGTGTTGCACATGGAGTGTATAGCTATTAGCTAATTTGCAACTCTTGTCCCTGGATGGGCTTTAGAAAAGAGAATCAAGTAAAAAAAAGAAAAGAAATAAAGAAAATACACAATAACCACATACATCAATGCAAAAAGATTATAAATATACAATTATAAATATTATAAATACTATAAATACACAATTATAAGTATTATAAATATTATAAATACACAAATATAACAACCTGATTCACATTTGCCTTTTTCAGGCCTCCCTCCCTTCGTCACTCACTATAAACAAACACATTCATTCCTTCCCTTCATTCACTCTCACATTGCAGACAATCAATTCATACATGAGTACATTCTTGTTTATTTTTCAGCCAGTTTTTAACCTTTTTAGTGAATGTTTTAAAGTCCGTTATTATTTTAATTTCATTTGGCATTGTGTTCCAGATGTGACTGCCCTTTATAGAGAATGCTGTTTGTCCAAATGTGGTTCTGCGGTGGAATATTTTACAGTTATTGTTAACAGAACTCCTGGTGGCTCTGCTGCTGTCCTGTCTTTGGATGAAACCAGCAAGTGGCTCGGGTGCTGATTTATGGAGACATTTGAACGTTAATTTCAGAAAACAGAGGTCAATGAAACTCTCAAAACTCAATAGGTTGTATTTTTTTAAAACATTACAGTGATGCCACTTAATGGGCTTTTTGTCCAAGATTTTTAGGGTTTGATTATATAATGAACCTATATGTCTTATTGTGGAAGGGGCTGCTTGAGCCCAGACTGTCAAACAGTATGATATATGAGAAAAGACCATAGAATGCATATACAGTACAGCTGCTTCGTAAGGTATGTAATATCTAATTAATTTAAAGCAGTTCAGATTTTTTTTTACTGTTTTTGAAATTTTCTTTATATGAAGATTAAATTTGAGTTGAGGATCTAGTACAATGCCAAGGTATTTGAATTCTGTAGCTAAACTGATGTCATGATCATGTATATTAACTTTAAAACGTTGCAGGTTACATTTTTTGATTGAAAAGCACATTGAGACCGTTTTCTGAAGGTTTAGCAATAGATGGTTCTGGAGGAGCCACTCTTGGACATCAACCATACTTGTAGACAGTACATCTGCAGCCTGTGCTGGAGTCTTGGCAGCTGTGTAAATAACTGCATCATCTGCATAAAGTTGGCATGTTGCAGCTGAGCAGTGTAACGGCAAGTCATTAATAAAAATGCTGAAAAGTAATGGACCAAGAATGGACCCTTGTGGGATACCCATGCGGTTGTTTAAGAATGAGGATTTATCCTGGTGAACTTTTACGCACTGTTCTCTATTCTGGAGATAAGATGCAAACCATTCTAATGTATCTGGGGAGAAGTTAAAAGTTACCATTTTGGTTAAAAGCAAACTGTGGTTTGCTTTTAGGGCTGCGCTCCACACCTAAGGAGGATTTGGCAGCCTCCCCGGCAGAACTCGTTTTTTCTCGGCTGCTGCAGATCCCTGGAGAGTTTTTAGGGGAAAACCCCGCTCCCAAGGCTGATCCGCCCATGCAATTTTTACACAGTCTGGAGGCTGTGAGTGTACCGGGCCCGGCCTACCATTGTTTTCCCCGCACATTTGTCCCAAAAAGCTTGCAGAATGCCAGTTTTGTTTTTGTCAGGCAAGATGCGCATCAGACCCTGCTGCGCCCACCGTACGATGGACCGTTCAGGGTGTTGGAACCTGGGGCGAACTATTTTGTGTTAGACTTGGGGGGACATTGGAGACCATCTCCATTGACAGGCTGAAGCCCACTTTTGTGTTAGCAGATGAGCAGGTGGTGTTGGCCCAAGCTCCCTGGCACGAACGCCCACCGTTGGTGGCTCCGCAAGTTGGTGATCCCTCAGCAGGGACCTGCACGTGCAAAGCTGATGTGTTTTCTCCCCCTCCCTTTTTCCCACCACAAACTGACGTGCCCTCCTGTACACCCTGCCAGCAGGGCGGTTCGACTGGTTCGGCGACCCCCCGCTACAGCCGCTATGGGTGCCAGCTCAAGACCAAAGGATGGGGGGTTTAGTGCCCTTTCTGGGTGTTCGGGGGGGGGGGCTGTCTGAGGGCATGGTGTTGGAGTTCTCCAACCACAGAACAACGGACCAAAAGAGGAGGTGTCACCAGGGGGTACCAGATGGGACAGTAAGGACTATGCACCCCCTGGGGAGAGGAGGAAAATGCCAGTGTCGCTGTGAGAGGAAGAGTGTCGAAGTGGCACCAGCGTTATGTTATGTTAATGTGCCACACAGTTCTTCGTTCAAACAACGTTTTATGGTTGGAAGTCCGGGTCTCGATGCATGGAAATAAAGTTATAAAAGAGGAATGCACAGAGACCTGGGGGAGCTCTTTTGCTGTAAATATGTTGGAGAAAGAATAAAGTAACTGTGTCGTCCAGCTCATTGTCTCGCCTGCCTTCTTCCTCCACAGTATAATTAAAACGATTAGAAATCAAATAAATTACATTAAGAGCCAACTTGCTCCTCCGACCCATTAAAATGTATTTATTCTTTATTTTGCATATATGTAAGATAAGATAAGATAAGATAAGCCTTTATTAGTCCCACAACAGGGAAATTCCAGGATTGCAACAGCACAGGGATAGCAACACTCAGAGCAACAATCAGAAGGCAAGAAAAAAAAAGCAAGCAAGCAAGAGCAGCTAATATACATATGTACATATTACTATAAATATATATATATACTGTATATATATATATATACACACAGACACACAGTGCAGAGCATTGTAGCTGGATGGGATAAATATATGAGTATATAAACACAAAGTGCGGAGCATTGTAGCTAGATGGAATGAATATATAGATATACTATAAATATAAACATAAACATAAACACACCCAGTGCGGAGCATTGTAGCTAGATGGAATAAATATGTAAATGTATAAACACACACAGTGCAGAGCATTGTTGCTAGATGGGATGAAACAGCACAACCGTCTACTTAGTTATCCTACATGGTATGATTATGTGCCCATACATATTCTCACCCTCCATAGCGACCGGTATTTTCCTAGTTGTATGCCGCAGGGGACCATTGTGTAAGTCTATTGCATCTTTCGCATTCAAAAAACTATTAGGTTGTTACGTCTTTTTGCTATCTCTGCGAGCAGCCCTGCTTAGGTTGTACAGTCTGACAGCCGTTGGTAGGAAGGACCTGCGAAACCTCTCGGTTGTGCACCTGGGATGATGTAGTCTGCTGCTAAATGAGCTCCTCAGTGCATTCAGTATGTCCTGCATAGGGTGGAACTCGGACTCCAGCAGAGATGACAGTTTAGCCACCGTCCTCCTCTCTCCTATCTCCTCCACCGGATCAAGGCGCTGCCCCAGGACGGAGCTAGCTTTCTTGATCAGTTTGTTCAGTCTCTTCCTATCGGCTGCAGTAATGCCACTGCCCCAGCAGACCACTCCAAAAGTGATGGCTGATGCCACCGCCGTGTCATAGAATGTCTTCAGCAGTGCCCCTTGTACACCAAAAGACCTGAGTCTCCTCAGTAGGAACAGCCTGCGCTGTCCCTTCTTGTAGAGTGCGTCAGTATTGTGTGACCAGTCTAGTTTATTGTTCAGATGAACACCCAGGTACTTGTAGGATGTCACCATCTCAATGTCTGTTCCCTGTATATTTACTGGTACTGTGAGGGGTTGTCCTTGCCTGCGGTAGTCCACCACCAGCTCCTTAGTTTTCCTCGCGTTGATCTGGAGGCAGTTCCTATGGCACCAGTCCACGAAGTCCTGGATAAGCCCTCTGTACTCAGCTTCATCTCCATTGGAGATGAGGCCAACGATTGCAGAGTCATCAGAGAACTTCTGTAGATGGCAGTGTGTTGTGTTGTGTGAGAAGTTCGCAGTATAAAGAGTGAACAGGAAGGGAGCCAACACCGTTCCCTGGGGGGCCCCCGTGCTACCGATGATCGTGTCGGACACACAGTCCCGGGTTATCACAAACTGAGGCCGGTTCGTGAGGTAGTCCAGGATCCATGATGACAGGTGCTGGTCCACCCCTGCGCTCAGCAGCTTGTCCTTCAGGATCATCGGTTGGATAGTGTTGAAAGCACTGGAGAAGTCAAAGAACATGATCCTCACCACATTCCCGGGCTTCTCCAGGTGGGACAGAGAACGGTGAAGGAGGAAGATCACCGCATCCTCCACCCCAATGCCACGCTGGTAGGCGAACTGGAGTGGATCCATCGCTGGTTCCACCAAGGGGCAGAGGTGAGCAAGGAGCAGTCTCTCCAGGGTCTTCATCAAATGGGACGTCAAGGCCACCGGCCTGTAGCTGTTCAGGTCTTTGGGGTGGGAAGTTTTTGGTACAGGTACCACACAAGATGTTTTCCACAGCTGTGGTACCCTCCCCAGCTTCAGGCTCAGGTTGAAGATGTACGTCACAATCCCACACAGCTGGTCTGCACAGGACTTGAGGAGCTTTGCGCTGATACCGTCCGGTCCCGACGCCTTCCTTGCCTTGATCTTCCTCAGCTCCGTCCTCACCTGGGTCCTGGTCAGGGTCAGGATGGGGGGCTGTGTGTTGGGAGTGGGGGGGGGTGTTGGTGGAGTGGGGAGTGGGCAGCAGGACTTGATGTCTTTAGAGGCAGCAGTGGTTGTTGTGCAGTCAGGGGGGAGGGCGGTTGGTCAAACCTATTGAAAAACAGATTCAGATTGTTCGCCCACTCCCTGCCCCCCGTGGCCTGGGGGGAGGTATTCTGGAGCCCAGAGATGGTTTTGAGGTTTCTCCAGACCCCGCTGATGTCGCTCTGTTGCAGCTTGTCCTCCATCTTCCTCCTGAAGCTGTCCTTGCCTTGTCTGATCTTTCTCCTCAGCTCCCTCTGTACGGACTTCAGCATCTCCCTGTTCCCCGACCTGAAGATCCTCTTCTTCTCTCTCAGAAGTGTTTTTATCTCAGGGTTGATCCAGGGTTTGTTGTTTGAGCAACACCGTATGGTCTTGGTGGGAACGGATTTGTCCACACAGAAGCTGAGGTAGCCCGTGAAGGTGTGAGTGAGGCAATCGATGTCCTCACCATGTGGATCGCAGAGCTGCTTCCAGGCGGTGGCTTCAAAACAGCCCTTTAGAGTGTCCATTGCCTCCTCAGACCATAACATCACTGTGCGCATGGCCGGAGGTTGTCTGTGCACTAGGGGTTTGTACACCGGCCGGAGATGAACCAAGTTGTGATCCGATCTCCCGAGTGGGGGGAGTTGTGATGAGGTGTACGCCTCCTTAGTGTTTGTGTAGAATAAGTCCAGTGTTTTATTGTCTCTAGTGTGGCATGTGGCATACTGGGTAAACGTGGGTAGAATGGGAGATAGTGAAACATGGTTGAAATCACCTGAGATGAGGAGAAGAGCATCTGGGTGTTCTGTCTGCAGCCTGCTGGTTACTGAATGGATGATGTCACGCGCTGTCCCAGTGTTCGCCGTCGGATTTGCATAAACAACAATGCAGATCACGTGTGAGTGTTCTCTCGGGAGATATGTAGGCCGCATGCTAACAGCTAGCAACTCAATGTCTTTGCTGCAGTGACGTTGTTTAACAGTGATATGTCCCAGTCTGCACCAGTTGTTTTTAACATATATTATCACTCCACCGCCCCTTGCTTTGCCACTGTCTGGTGTTCGGTCTGCCCGTATCATGTGGAAACCCTCCAGCTCAATGTTAGCATCTGCTGCTAGTTCAGTTAGCCACGTCTCAGAAAACAAAAGGAGAGAGCACTCCCGGTATGTGCTATCGTAACGGCAGATAGCCGCTAGCTCATCTACCTTTCCCAATATAGAGCGTACATTCCCCATAATAATGGATGGGCCACTATCATACACTTTTGCAGCTTTAACAATTTTTTTTCAGATAAAACTAAGAAACAGCAGTAATTTAAGCGAAAGAAACAATGGTTTGCTACATTCCATTTCCAGCTAGCACAACTTAGCATCATCATTTAGCATTTTAAATTTAGACATAGTGTTAATGTTACTTGCCTCCTATTAAAACAAGGTTAGCAAATGATCCTCTCTGACGCAGCATGATTGAAAACAGTCCCACATTCCTGGCAAACAGGAGTAGCAGCTATCTGAACCAGTGGTTTTAGTTAGCATTAGCATCCACTGGACTGAAGCCTAGCCACCTACGACACACCTGTTCCGCTGTGCGCACTGCAGAGGAGAGACGGGGCGCTGACAAGTAGTGGTGAAGAGCTTTACTGAATAAACGGGAGTATGTGCATTTTAGATAACAATATAAATGACAGAGTATTCTATGAAATGATAGACGTTTTTATATCGTCATCCCATATATATCGTCATATCGCACAGCCCTAACCCTTTCTCTTCTCAATGCGCGATTTGGAATATCTTCTAATCCTCTGTTGTTAGAGGCGTTTTCTGCACTTCTTTGCACTTGCTTTTATATCCACTCATCTAATTTGTACATGAGGCCCCAGGTCTGCAGCCTGTTTGTACCTGAAGGCTATTAAAAGAAAAATGGAATAATATTAAAAAAGGTTATAATTTTATCTTGCACAACATTGTTAACTTTGTTATTTTTGGATTTAGTTAATTTAATGCATACAGTTGGATATGTTCTAACTAGTGGAGGGCATAATTTTAAAACAAAATTGCAATTAATCTTTTGAGATTCCACATTAACCGTGATTAATCGTGATTAAATATACATTTTTTTCCTATGTAAAGGATCTTAAACTTATCATTTTCACGTTGAATGACCCCCCTTGCCGCCGACTTTGCCTATTTGCCTCAATTCCAGCAAAACTATTCCTGAATTCAGCAACATTCTGGGGGCCAGATGGAAAGCTCTGGAGGGCCAGATGTGGCCCACAGGCTGCCAATTGACATTCACTGTTCTATGTATTTATGAAGAAACTTGACAGACTTTTTTATATGAATGACACAATGCATTATTATCAGGGATTCTTCTATTTAAATGTTGCCTTGACTTCTTTGGTCAGTAGGTTAGAAGCATCAGAGTGGCTCCTCTGATAGAAAATCATGCCAGTGTGAAGGTCAGCAAGTTCCCTGTTTACTTCTGCAGGAGCTTGTTTGAATACTTTAGTCTCCTCGTATTTTCAGATTGCAAACTCACGTGTCTTGGATCTGACATGATGCAAATTTATGATACTAGAAGTTTTACAGTCCATTCATATGATACTTTGTTTTCTAATGTGGAGGTGGATTCTCTTTAGTGTAGAAACCGTCACTGGATTTTAGATTTACATAAAGCTCTTAGATTGAAGAACAAATAAAAATAGTCCTTAATGCCTTCTAGCTCAGGGCTGTAAATAGAATTAGGTAGGAAAGTTAATGAACAGACATACACAAGAGATCATAGAACTGGAGATCTTATCCACCACAGGACGTGTTAAGATCTTAATTTAGCATTTTCTGCAGATTTTTCCTTCTCCTTTTACATTCTCTGGACATTATATAATCAAAAGTCATTTTAGTTGTACATAAACCTCTACCTACGCCGCAAGACTCAAAATCACATCAGATCACATGAAACCAGACTGGGAGACTTAAAACCATATATGTAAATCCGGGGGCCGGTGGTGGGGGGGGTCAGGGGGCACATGTGCCCCAATCAGGAAAACAAAGAATTGCCCCCCCCCCAAAAAAACATCATAAATTTCTCAATATCATGTTACAGACCTGAATAAAATGCATTTTAAGCACCAATGCTAAGGTAACATGAAAAACTAAGTTTTTGGGGGAAATTTGCAACTTTTCTTATAGAGATTTTTTTTCTCATAAATTTGTATCTTTTTCTCATTCATTTGCAACTTTTTTCTCATTAATTTTGAAAAAATACAAAAACCTTTTTTCTCATTAATCTGCAATCTTTTCTCATTAATTTACATTTTTTCTCATTAATTTCAACTTTTTTCTCATGAAGTTGCAACAATTTTGACTTTTTTGTAAAACTGAAACTTTTTTCCTTGCTTTTTTAATGTACATTTGCACATTTTTTCCTCATTAATTTGCAGCTTTTTTTTCTTGTAATATGGCTTGTAAAGCAACTTTTTTTCTCATTAATTTGCAACTTTTTTGTAAATTTGCAACTGTTTTTCTTGTTAATTTGCAATTTTTTATTGTAAAATTGTAACTTTTCCTCTCACTTTTTCATGTAAATTTGCAACTAAATTTTTTGACGTTCTAACATTTGACATTCTGACATTTGACGTTTTTGGATGCTAGTTAAATTTTTATTCTATGTAACGGTTAATTTTTTAAATGTATTTATCGACAATGAGCTTATTTATATACAGTGTATATATATATATATATATATATATATATATATATATATATATATATATATTAGTGGTGTTGGCATTATTGCGTTTATCGCCCGGTAACTCTTTGCCCCTGTTAATGGCGACAAATTTTGTGATCGCAGTTAATGGCCAAAAGCGCCAACAGTACGTTTTTGGCCAAGCGGTTCTCGGTACCAATGCCGTTCTGGCCAAAGACACTGTGCGCACCATGCAGACATTGCTAAGTCAAACAAGCTGGATTACAGCCATAGAGATCCCCAAAGTGCTGTCATGTTGAAGTTTACAACGTTGTCTGTCGGAGCTCTCACCTGAATAATGGTTACAGCCTCCTCCAAAACTTCGCCTTGATGTTGGGTTGTTCTTCTTCTGTGGAAGCTGGCTAGCTGGCTAGTTGCTACATGCTAGGTTGTAGCTGACCTCCAGCAGCCGACATGGACAGAAATTCACCTGTTTTCATCCTCATAGCTTTGGGTCCAACTGTTGGTAAGTACCAGTCTAAAAAAAATTCTCAAGCTGTGTTCATAATGTCCATTCACTCCCCCGCCATTTTTGCAGCATGGTGGGGTGTCATCATGGGCGAAATAGTTCTTTTTTTATCTTTGTAATTTTTTTCTGCTGAAAGGGGAATTGTGTCTGTTTTGACACACGAGGTATATGGTGTTGTGTTGATCTGCTTAAAAGTTGTAGATGTTTGCTATGGTAGAAAGAGCAAGCTCCATTTGTGGCTGCTGGCTGGTTGGATGCTGACATTATTGAGCTCTGGCATTCTGTTATTTGCACATGCAGTCTACTTTTGAAAATTTTCTGGAGAATATTCTGGATAGCTTTTGTCATTTTGGATATGTTGAGAATTTTAATAAACCTGCAGGTGAAGACAGCAAGCATATTTGTCCACTCCCGTGTTCATAACAGTATAACAAACTTGACAATTTACTGACTGAAGGTACACTGTATCTGTATGGAGAAACACAAGATTAATGTGTTATTAATCGTGATTAACTCAACATTCCAAGAGATTAATCACGATTAAAAATTGTTATCGTCCAACACCCTTAATATATATTGTGGAGTGTGTAAATGAGGAGGCAGATTTGGCTCAGACGATTTATTACACAACTCACATAACAAGCATAGACAGAATGACATCTCAGCAGAGACTCTTCTCTTAAATAACATGGCATTCCTCTAGAAGCTTCTAACACACAAAAGGTGACCTTCGCGTCACATTGCATTCACTTCATTCATCCTTCACACCTCCCTGTTATCTCACTAGGAAACCCCCGCTCTTTGTTCTTGTCTAAGATGGTACCCAATTATGCTCTCCCCATGTGCCGCCATACCACCCCCCTGAGCATCTTGGATAGAACAATAGAATAACAGTCCGTATGCTGTGATAGAACCATTAAACATCAGTCCACATGCTGCTTGGGCTTCAGTCTTCTCCTGTATCTGCTGTAACCAGGATTCACCGCCTCCGCGGCGCTGTCATGCTGGGGGGTTGATGTTTGGGGGGGAAAACTTTTTGTCTGTCAGTGTGGGTGCTCTGGGGAATCTTTTCTCTGGGGAGCTCCCCGTGGGGGTCTTCCACGCCGAGGGGCCCTCGCCAACAGCACCTGCTCGTCCCCCACCAGGAAAGCGGGTTTGAGTCTGTCTATGCCAATCTTTTCCCTCCTACCCCCCAAGTCTAGCAAAAAATGCTTATCCCCTGTTTCCAGCACTCTGAATGGTCCATCATAGGGTGGGCGCAGTGGAGGGCGGTGGGCGTCGTGTCTGACAAACACGAACTCCGCGTTTTTCAAAGTTTTAGGCACAAAAACGCGGAGAAAACTGTGGTGGGCAGGGCCCGGCAGCATGCTTGTGTCTATGCTACGCTGCAACAGCTGAGACGGGGAGCTGCCCGGTGCGGGATTATCTGGCAGAAACTCCCCGGGCAGCCGGAGTGGTTGCGCAAAAACGAGTTCTGCCGGGAAGCTTCCAGATCCTCTTTAGGCGTAGAACGTAACCCCAATAAAACCCAAGGTAGCTTGTCTACCCAATTTGCATCCGTCAGTGAAGCCCTGAGAGCCACTTTCAATGATCTATGAAAACGTTCGTATAACCCATTAGCCTGTGGATTGTACGCGGTTGTGCGGTGAATTGTGACACCCAGGCTGCGGGCCATTGTTGACCAGAGTTCGGAAACAAATTGAGGGCCTCTGTCGGACGTAATGTCTGACGGGACTCCAAAACGCACCACCCGTGCTGTTAAAAACGCGCGCGCCACCTCCTTGGCCGTGGTTGCCGCCAGCGGAACCGCTTCTGGCCAGCGCGTGGTGCGGTCCACCATTGTCAGGAGGTGCGTGTAACCCTGTGATGGCGGGAGGGGGCCCACGAGGTCCACGTGGACATGGTCGAACCTCTTAGCCGGAATGCGAAACGGCTCCAAGGGAGCCTTCGTGTGTCTGTGTACTTTGGCTCGTTGGCACGCCACGCAGGCTGCCGCCCACTCTTTCACTTGTTTGCGAAGGCTCAGCTACACAAATTTCTCTCCTACCATTTTGACCGACGTGCGCACTCCTGGGTGCGCCAAAGAATGAACCAACTCAAACACGCGGCGGTGCCACGCGGCCGGGACCACGGGAAGTGGGCAACCCGTGGAGACATCGCAGATTAGGGGGGGCATGCCATCCTGCAGCACCCTGCTCTCCAGCCTTAACCCTGTTGGTCCAGACTGGAGCGCGCGCACGTCCGCATCACTAACCTGCTCCGCGGCCATGGCTGCGTAATCTATCCCCACGCAGACCGGGGCCACCACGGCGCGCAAGAGGCAGTCTGCCACTACATTCAGTTTGCCCGACACATGCTGAATATCGGTAGTAAACTCTGAGATCGCGGCCAGCTGTCTCTGCTGCCGGCCCGACCACGGTTCTGAAACCTTGGCCATCGCGAATGTTAGCAGCTTGTGGTCAACAAACGCGGTGAAACTGCGCCCTTCCAGCCAGAACTGGAAGTGGCGAATGGCCAGGTGGAGAGCCAGCAACTCTCTATCGAATGCGCTCTATTTACGTTCACTGTCGCGCAAAGTCCTGCTGAAAAAGGCGAGCGGCTGCCAAGCCCCGGCCACGTGCTGCTCCACGACAGCCCCTATGGCCACATTTGAAGCATCAGTGGTGAGCGCTATGCGGGCCGTTGGGTCTGGATGTGCCAGCAATGCGGCGTTTGCCAGGGCTGCTTTGACTTCCGAGAACGCCCGCTCTCACTCTGGGGTCCATTCGACCCTATCCGTGGGTTTCTGTTTTTTGAGCGCAGCGTACAGTGGTTGCATGAGCTGCGCTGCACGGGGAAGGAAACAGTTATAAAAGTTCACCATTCCCAAAAATTCTTGTAGCACCCTGACCGTTTGCGGCCGGGGAAAATCTGCCACTGCGCGCATTTTGTCAGGCAGCGGGATCGCTCCTTCGGGAGAGACGCGGTGCCCCAAAAAATCAATCCCCGTCACCCCGAACTGACATTTCGCTGGGTTGATTATTAACCCGTGCTCTTCCAACCTCCGGAAAACCGTCGTGAGGTGGGTTTGGTGTTCGTCTTCGGACGCGCTGGCTGCTAAGATATCGTCCAGGTAGACGAACACGAAAGGGAGATCGCGCAACACTGCATCCATCATGCGTTGGAACGTCTGTGCAGCCCCTTTAAGCCCAAATGGCATGCGCAAAAACTCGAATAAACCGAACAGAGTTATTACCGCTGTTTTGGGTATGTCCTCAGCGCGCACTGGGACTTGGTGGTAACCGCGGACCAGGTCTATTTTAGAAAAAATGTGCGCTCCTGCAAGGTGAAAAATCCTGAATGTGAGGAATTGGGGAGCGGTCGTACGCTGTGGCGTTGTTCAACCTGCGGAAATCCCCGCAAGGTCGCCACGAACCCTCAGCTTTAGGGACCATGTGTAGCGGGGAAGCCCATGGGCTGTTTGAGCGCCCGATGATGCCCAACCTCTCCAGGTTGGCGAACTCCTCGCGCGCTATGGCCAGTTTAGCTGCGTCCAAGCGCCAAGGTCTTGCAAAAACAGGCGGCCCGGTGGTGGTGATAAAATGCTCCACCCCGTGTTTAGCGATGGCTGCCGAAAACGTCGGGACTGTGAGTGCTGGGAACTGAGTGAGCAGTGTGTGGAACTTACCGCATGTAGCTGTGACGTTGGCTTGTGCTGTTGGCCGGGTCACTCGAGCTATACAGGGGAAAGAGTCAAAGGACAGTGCATTAACTAGGCATCTGTTAGCGACATCTACCAACAAACCATGTGCACACAGAAAATCAGCCCCCAGTATATGGTAATTCAATGCTGCTATGACAAAAGTCCACTCAAATGTACGGCCTTGTAGAGACAAGAGTAGAGTCCTCTCACTCAAGGCCTTAATCTCCGAGCCGTTTGCTGCCGCAATGGTCGTGAATGCCCTGGTGGCGACGATGATCCGGTCTGCTTCCCGGGCTAGCGCACGATAGTCTCGCTTGGCCAGCAACGGCGAATTGGCCAGGGTCGCTCTCGCCGCTGTCGGAAGGTTCCGGAGGAAGAGGTGGGTAAAAATAAAATGGTCGTCGTCTGTGCCCTTTAACCTCAGCATCTTCTCCATCAGGTCTATGGCCGACCCATCTCCCCACTCGATTCGCGTCAAGAGTCTCTCTGCTCTCTCACCATCCGAGAGTGTGTAGTGCTGGATGAGCGCAGCCTTCAGCGCGTCGTACTTGCCGTTGGTTGGTGGCTGATCGAGCAGGCTCTCTACGTGCTGAGCCGTGTGGGCGTTGAGCGCTGCGACCATATAGTGGAACTTGGTGTCATCCGCCGATATCCCCCGGAGGGCGAACTGCGCCTCGATGAGGTGGAACCAGGAGCGCGGGTTGTGCTGCCAAAAATCCGGTAGCTTGATCGCAACAGCACATGCGTGGCTGGGGGTTCCCATCGAGGTTGGCTCCGGGGATCTTTCTTCGTGTTCCATGATTCGTCTTGGGTCACCAGTGTGGAGCGTGTAAATGAGGAGGCGGATTTGGCTCAGACGATTTATTGCACAACTCACACAACAAGCATAGACAGAATGACATCTCAGCAGAGACTCTTCTCTTAAATAACATGGCATTCCTCTAGAAGCTTCTAACACACAAAAGGTGACCTTCGCGTCACATTGCATTCTCTTCATTCATCCTTCACACCTCCCTGTTATCTCACTAGGGAACCCCCGCTCTTTGTTCTTGTCTAAGATGGTACACAATTATGCTCTCCCCATGTGCCGCCATAATATATATATATATATATATATATATATACATATATATATATATATATATATATATATACACTACCGTTCAAAAGTTTGGGGTCACTTAGAAATTTCCTTATTTTTGAAAGAAAAGCACTGTTTTTTTAAATGAAGATAACTTTAAACTAATCAGAAATACACTCTAATATCTAATATACATTGCTAATGTGGTAAATGACTATTCTAGCTGCAAATGTCTGGTTTTTGGTGCAATATCTACATAGGTGTATAGAGGCCCATTTCCAGCAACTATCACTCCAGTGTTCTAATGGTACAATGTGTTTGCTCATTGCATCAGAAGGCTAATGGATGATTAGAAAACCCTTGTGCAATCATGGTAGCACAGCTGAAAACAGTTTAGCTGGTTAGAGAAGCTATAAAACTGACCTTCCTTTGAGCAGGTTGAGTATCTGGAAAAAATTATTATTTCAAATACAAATCATTATTTCTATCCTTGTCAGTGTCTTGACTATATTTTCTATTCATTTTACAACTCCTGGTGGTAAATAAGTGTGACTTTTCATGGAAAACACAAAATAATTGTCTGGGTGACCCCAAACTTTTGAACGGTAGTGTGTATATATATATATATATATATATATATACACATATATATATGTCTGTGTGTGTGTGTGTGTGTGTGTGTATATATATATATATATATATATATATATATATATACAGTATCTCGGAAAAGTGAGTACACCCCTCACATTTTTGTAAATACTTTATTATATCTTTTCATGGGACAACACTGAAGATATGACACTTTGATACAATGTAAAATAGTCAGTGTACAGCTTGTATAACAGTGGAAATTTCCTGTCCTCTCAAAATAACAACATGCAGCCATTAATGTCTAAACCACTGGCAACAAAAATGAGTACACCCCTAAGTGAGCATGTCCAAAGTGTGCCCAGTTAGCCATTTTCCCTCCCTCGTGTCATGTGACTCGTTAGTGTTACAAAGTCTCAGGTGTGAATGGGGAACAGGTGTGTTAAATTTGGTGTTATCACTCTCACACTTTCTCATACTGGGAGTTCAACATGGCACCTCATGGCAAAGAACTCTTTGAGGATCTGAAATAAAGAATTGTTGCACTGAGGCGGCATGAAAAAATAAGCAGCAGTGCTGTAGTTTTAAGCAGGTTCTATTAATCATGTCGCCTTCACGGGATCCCCTCTCCGGTGCATAGTGGAGCAGCCCGGAGCGGGATCCCACGGCTCTCTGAGAAGGAGAGGCAGACACAGTGTGTCCGCCAGTTGCAGGATCAGAGTGAGAGAGTAAGAGAGAGAGAGATTGCGTTACAGAGTTGCACCTTAAATACTTGATCATAACAATACATCAAAGAGACGTACCCCACAGTTTAGAATGATCAAAGGGACAACAGAACAGGCAGGAGGTATTTGCATTTGTAAGACATACATCACAATGAGCAGATTAGCTAGACCTCGCTTCAAGTGTCAGACAAAGAGGCTAACAAGCACATCTACATATTGATCTGAGTCTCTAGGTCACAGTAAGGACAGGACGCATGAGTACAAAGGATGAAAGGCATCGATTAACATCACATAGGTGAGACAGAAGAAACTCGTCTACCTGTAGACATTAATACACCAAAGCACATCTAAGATGCTCAGAAAAAGCACAGTAAGGACAAGCCATATGCACACTATACAGAATGGCGCATTACATCACAACACATGCATGTTTGCATCACAAATACATGAATGGCACATTGCTTCTCAGTAATGCAGCAGAAAAACAGAGAAAAGAGGGCTGAGTGTCCTTAGTCTGTTGTGGGGTTAAAACGAACCGCCACAGCACGACATAAAGATGGCCTAGGGCCTAGGCCATCTTGGCAATTGTCAGTTGGCAATCTTCTTATAGCCTAGGCTATAAGAAGATTGCCAGCACCCTGAAACTGAGCTGCAGCACAGTGGCCAAGACCATACAGCGGTTTAACAGGACAGGTTCCACTCAGAACAGGCCTCACCATGGTCAGCCAAAGAAGTTGAGTGCACGTGCTCAGAATCAAATCCAGAGGTTGTCTTTTGAAAATAGATGTATGAGTGCTGCCAGCATTGTGGCAGAAGTTGAAGGGGTCAGGGGGTCAGCCTGTCAGTGCTCAGACCATATGCCACACACTGCATCAAATTGGTCTGCATGGCTGTTGTCCCACAAGGGAGCCCCTTTTAAAAATGACGCACAGCCTCAGAAGCTGAATAATCTCTTTTTAGAATCATGGCAAAATTTGGAGCAAACGTTTCCTCCGTGTGGAAACATATGTTTGGATGGACCCTTTGTTTACATTCTCTTCTTCATGTTACCAGAAATGATGTTTGCGACGGTTCATCAAGTCATCCAGTCCTCCATTGAAGAGCAGTAAGCTATACATGTCTGACATCTTGTGATGTAAATAGCTTGTTACAACTGGGTTTTCTGTGATTTGGGGACACATCAAGTGACAGGTGCAGAACTGCACCAGGGGCAGCAGGTGACGCCGATGTCTTATAAAAGCGGAACGTGAAAGAGTTAAGCCATTCAGAGGTGGACTTGTTGGTATGTTTTGGATCATTGTCCTGCTGCAGAACCCAAGACCGTTTCAGCTTGAGGTCACGGACATATGGCCGGACATTCTCCTTCAGGATTTTTTGGTAGACAGCAGAATTCATGGTTCCATTTAACACAGCAAGTCTTCCAGGTCCTGAAGCAGCAAAACAGCACCAGACCATCACACTACCACCACCATATTGTACTGTTGGTATGATGTTCCTTTTCTGAAATGCTGTGTTACATTTATGCCAGATGTAATGAGTATTTTCCCAAAAGTCTTGAATACTGACCTTAACTGAGGCAAGTGAGGTCTGCAGTTCTTTGGATGTTGTTGTGGGGTCTTTTTTGACCTCTTGGATGAGTTGTCGCTGCGCTCTTGGGGTAGTTTTGGTCGGCTGGCCACAACTGGGAAGGTTAACCACTGTCCCATGTCTTCACCATTTGTGGATAATGGCTCTCACTGTGTTTCACTGGAGTCCCAAAACTTTAGAAATGGCTTTATAACCTTTTCCAGACTGATAGATCTCAATTACTTTGTTTCTCATTTGCTCCTGAATTTCTATTGAATGTCTAGCTTTTGAGGATCTTTTGGTCTATTTCACTTTGTCAGGCAGGTCCTATTTAAGTGATTTCTTGATTGAAAACAGGTGTGGCAGTTATCAGGCCTGGATGTGGCTAGAGAAATTGAACTAAACTTTCCAAAGATGTGACAAACCACAGCTAATTTATGTTTTAACAGGGGGAACAATCACTTTTTCACACAGGGCCATTCAGTTTTGGATTTTTTTTACCCTTAATAATAAACACCTTCATTTAAACAGTGCGTTTTGTGTTTACTTGTGTTATCTTTGTCTAATATTTAAATTTGTTTGATGACAGGGCGGCAGTGGCTCAGGAGGTAGAGCAGGTTGTCCAATAACCGGATGGTTGGCAGTTTGAATCCAGCTCTCCCCAGATATCATGCCATTGTGTCCCTGGGCAAGATACTTGACCCACCTTGCCTCCAGTGTCCATAACACTGGGTATGAATGTGTATAAATGTTCGGTAGTGGTTGGAGAGGCCGTTGGCACGGATTGGCAGCCACATTTCCGTCAGCCTGTCCTAGGGTAGCTGTGACTACAGTAGTAGCTTGCCACTACCTCTGTCTGTGGAGTGAATGAATAATGTATCCATTTGTACAAGTATCTATGATAAAGTGCTATATAAATCTGATGCATTATTATGATCTCAAACATTTAAGTGTGACATACAAAAAAATGAGAAATCAGGAAGGGAGCAAACACTTTTTCACACCACTGTATATCTATGATAATTGCACTCCAATTTCACTGGATATGTATCACTCCACTTCAAAAGTGTTCTAGTAATGTTAATTACTAGCAGTATTTTTCTGTCAACTCTGATAATTGGTTACTGTTATGGATACCTTAATTTCTACAGTGAAGCACTGTTTGACAAAAAGAATTTATACATCCATGACCAGTGTTGGGAGTAATGTTACAAAGTAACGCGTTACTGTAATGCCACTACTTTTGCAGTAACGTGCTGTGTAACGAAATTACTTTTTAAAAATTCAGTAATGCATTACAGTTACTGAAATTTGATCAGATGCATTACTCGCATTACACATTTTATTAATATGGATAGATATTTGTAGCGCAAATGAATGCAAACTGACCTTTTGTTGCTGACGCAGCCGTCAGTCTCCTCCGCGAGTCGGTTTCCTGTCCTGCCCCAGTTCACACCGCAACTCAGTGGGAAGAAATGCCGTGGCGGTGGCGACTTCTCATATCAAGCCCTGATCACCTGTTGCCCAAGCGGTGAGTAGCCCCCAACATTATCACCTACCTCTGTGGTTAAACATGAGTACTTTTAGAGCAAGAAGCTCACATTTAATGTCCACAGTTGTACAAATATAAGTTTTCTTACCAAAGAGAAAAAGTGACTGTGATTTGTTGCTGTAGAGAACAAATGAAGCTTCTTCTAAGGTGAACTTTCATTTATCTGTGCTTTCTGTTTTATTTTATCTTATTCATTTACATGTTGTTGTGATATGCAGCTATTTCATGGAAGTAAATCTTCTAAATATGTATTTTTAATGGGCTGGTCCAGGGGTGTCAAACATATGGCCTGTGGGCCAAAAACGGCCCACCAGGGGGTCCAGAATTTTTTCTGTGAATTCACAGCTTTATTTCTAGTAAATTTCTGACTTTCTACTGATTACAATAGTTTGTGTAAATCTGAGACATTTTTCTCTGTAAGATGAGACTTTTTTCTCATCAGTTTTCTTTTTCTTCTTTTTTCTGATGAGGACAAGGGGCCCTTGATTTCAAGGGCCAAGGGGATGGGGTAGAAATGAGAATTGTGATGGACCCCGAATCTACCTGTACTTCACTCTCACATTGCAAATATTTTTCTCGACTGTTTTATAGTATTTACTGCTGTTAATAACTACTTAAACAGACAGTGTTTCTCTTGCTAGTTTTATGTATGTATATGGGTCATTGCATTTAAAAAGGTTGTACATTTAATTTAACTACATTTTAGCATGTGATAATCAAATTTGATTATATTAAACATAATTTTTCAACTACAAAATTATGGCTAGTGAAAAGGATGAGTAGCTGTAACTTTGAAAAATCACTAGCCACAGTGGCTGCTGACGTGAAAGCACTATTGCCCTGCAGTTACTATCCTCAATAAGCAGCGGGTGCTACCATGAGTTTTTCCCCATCCCAAAGCACTCACAAGCAGTCAGTCTCACATTAGCCTCGTGCAGCAGTTAGTTGCAGTCAGAGAGGAGACCTGGGCCCATGCCACTCACATCCAGAGGGCAAATGAATTGTGCCTGTGTGACTGAGGTCATCCTGCGCAGTTCGCCCACTCGGGACACGAACCCGCGACCTACCAGTCAACTACACAGTTCGAGCATGGGAGACACAGCACGATCGCGCTGAGCTAAAGGTCCGACCGATAGCTCAGCGCTACCGATACTGTATGAGGCTTTTCGGGAGGGAGGTTTACTAACGTTCTACGCTGAACAGTGCTAGTTGGCATCCGTTACACTCTCCCCCTTAAACCTCACTCCCATCCCAGGTTCACGGCACCATTGTGACTGAGGTCATCCTGCGCAGTTCGCCCACTCGGGACACGAACCCACGACCTACCAGTCAACTACACAGTTTGAGCATGGGAGACAGCACGATCGCGCTGAGCTAAAGGTCCGACCGATAGCTCAGCGCTACCGATACTGTATGAGGCTTTTCGGGAGGGAGGTTTACTAACGTTCTACGCCGAACAGTGCTAGATGGCATCCGTTACACCTGCACCCCCCGCCCCAATCAATGTAAATGTTTCTTCACTGTCAGTGTCACACTAATAAATCACTGCATTTGACTAACAGCCGCAGTCACGTACTCACTTCGTCCACTGTGTGTGTGTGTGTGTGTCTGTCTGTCTGTCATAAACGAAACATCTAGCAGCTAGCTTGTCATGTTGCAGTCTAAACTGTACGCTCAAAAATACAGAAAGAAGTGGGAATCAAACCCTGAATTCAAAGGCTGGTTGAACCCGTTTATTGGAGATGATAGAATAGGCTTTGTCATTGTACAGTTGTAGAGCACAGCGAAATTGATATAGAAGTGATGGCCTATTTAAATGCCAAATTAAAACAAACAAACCAAGAATCAACAGAAGAAAGTTCATTTGTAGTTCAAAAGATATTTAGTGTTTTTTACTCACTTTTTGTCTCTCCCATGGCATTATTCTTCTCTCCTACAGTGTCCATTACAATTACATGCAAATGACCAATTAGGCAAATTAGGCAATGATGTCATTTAGCAACTTCTAGCAACTTTTAGGACAGCCAGTAGGTACTTTCCTTACTGGGGAGTTGGCAACAGTGCAGTCAAGAGCCTGTTCACTGCTGCAACCCAAATAGAGCTTGCTCCTGCTGGGAAAAGATGACGCTACTTTGTTTTTGTGGAAATGGACAGATTATTTTTCCTTTGTCACGGGGACAAAAGCAAATTGGTGGGCCGTGTGAGACCGACTGCAGTCTTCAGAAGCGCCTGAGAACAGTAACAAGATCCAACAAAGCTAGTGCTATGCTATGCTATGCTAACAACACCGCTAACAACACTGGCTGGATTTGAAACACAGGTATGCATCTGGACAGTTTGTGACCCAGCAAGAATTAAATGACTGATTGCCAAATATGTCGTTACAGAATGAAGATCTGATAACAGTCACTTCCCATCAGACAGCTGAGACTGTGATCCACTGAAGTTAAAACACATTTACTTGCTACCTGGATAAAGATAATTCAAAAATGGATTTGATCACCAAAAGGAATTTAAGAGACTGGGTCATGTCTCTGTCACAGCAGACATTTGAACTGTGGATAATGGACATTTTCTTTGGATCACTGCACATTGGATTAAATCCATAATATTAAAGGTAAGACACATGGACAGCTTTATGCAGTTTTGCCAGCTCACTCTTTTGGAGCGATTCTCACTCTTTTTCCCTCTCTCTCACTCCACAAACTATTTCTCACTCCAAAATTAGGAAATTACTGGCAATTCTGTGTAGATTGTCTTTAGATTTTTCCCACAATAAGAGCTCTCAAGGCAGGATAAAGCAGACTGAACATGTTCTAAAAGCTCTGTCTGAAACAATCTGTTTTCAGCCTGACATTAATAAGCCCTAATGTAATCCATTAATTAAATTATCTTGCTATGTGTGCAAGATGATTTAAGTATGCATTTAAAAGTAGCATGAAATTACTTTTCCAAGTAACTAGTTACTTTAATCATGCAGTAATTGGTAACTCAGTTACTTTTGAAAAGAAGTAACTAGTAACTGTAACTAGTTACTATTTTTTAGTAACTTGCCCAACACTGTCCGCGACCTGAAAGTCTCACCCTTTTGCAAAGGTCTACTTCCGTCCTGGTCATTTTAAGATCATTAAACAATTTCACGTCTGTTTAAAAAAAAATAAGCAGTGCTAGAGTTTGTTTACTGTCTCGATTAACAAACCACAATACCTTTGTGGTGATGGAATCTTTGTTTCATCTGTAAATACAAAGAAAAGTGAGCAAAATATACTAAATTGCTAGCATGCTAACTACTAATTTGTGGCGGCTGGGATTAGATATGTCTTGATCTGGGGTTTTCTGAAGTATCTGTCAACGATGGCCCTCACGAGCCATCAATAAGACGCCGATAGCCAGCCGATGAGTTTGCATGTTTTATTAACTAAAAGACAAATGACAAAATAACGAGCCACATGGGGCAAAAACACAACTATGACTGTGACTAAGACTAAGACTATGGACAAAGGAAAACAGACTCAGAAGGAATACAGTTACTGTGAGACGAACGTAACATGAATTTTAGATGGAGGTTTGATGAAGTTGCGGCCAGGAGTAACCATAGCTGCCCCCTTAAATAGGGCAAAGGGATTAATCAGCTGATGAGGACGTCATCAGCTGAATAGAATCCAGCTGTCCCCACGGAGCTCTGCTCTGACAGCCGGAAGCCCCGCCGAGACACTGTCAGAATAAAAGCCCGGAGGCCATATAGTAACCCTGCGATGAGAACGGGAAAACACTGGACAACCCGAGCGCGGACATGGTCAGCGCTCAGACCATGACAGTACTCCCCATTCACGAGGCAAATTCCAGGCGCCATGTAACACCGAAGGCCCCCCCACCCCACCCAGATGATCAACAGGACCGCCCCAGGGAGGGAGGGGGGGAAAGGCCAGGAGGGCAAGAACCAACAAACCTCATAATCGAGAGAAAAAAAAAAGAAACAGGCTACAACACTCAGAACATGGTAGGAAATACAGAAGCCAAAATACAGGCACATACCCTGCACTGAAGAAGGAAAACTCATATATAAACAGAACATAGGATGCCACAACACAGTGATACAATACCCATTGACCGTGAACCACAGGCAAGACAACAAAAGAGATTCTCTTAAACAGTAAAAAAAAAAAAAAAAAACATCTCTCAAACAGAAATACAGGCACCATACACTGTACCCAAAAAATGCCAGGAAAAAACGGGAACCAAAAAAAAAAAACACGCTGAAGAGTGGTGATATACAAACAGTTCAATGAGAATAAATAAACGGGCACATCACCAAATACAGGGGAGAGAAAAAATAACCTCACACACATAGAGCGCCGATATCCATAGTTCAGTCCAACTAACGCAAACACCAGAGCATCCCTAATATTACAGAGGGGAGAGGAGAAAAAAAAAAACATAGGGATGACGGCAGTCAGAGCACAATAACAAAAAAACAAATAGTTCTGGAAGTCTACCACTATCCAGTGTCCAGATGGCCGGCAGGGGAAAAAGAACAGGTTTGGGCGGTCTACCCCAGTCTGGACCAGGTTGCTGAACAGAGAGTTCAGTTTGTCGGGTGGCTGACCCAGAATGCCGAACCGGTGAAGCAGTCTCCCAGGCTGCCGACCCGCATCATCCGGCCACCAGGACCATAGGGGAGAACTCGGGGGCGGCCTCCCTACCGTGAGGGAAAGCAGGAGAAAGCCGAGCCGAATCCGGGGAATCCCCACGGCACCCGGTGGAGGGAAAAAGGGAACGGGGAAAGGATGATGGACCAGTCTGGCGTCGATCAGTGGAGGATCAGCAGCTCCTTCTCCGAACCCCACACTGACTGGCGCTGCGCTCTCGTTGGATCCCAAGCGGGACCGTGCTGCACCCATGACGGACCCTGATTGGGTCAATGTTGCACCCACGATGGACCCCGACTGGGCTGGCGCAGCACCAGGGATGACCTCCAGACACAAACCCAGAACCTCCAAGGCGACGACCAGAACAGGCTCGTCACCGGTGATCCTGGGAGAAGGCTCAGAGGAGAGATGAAAACCAGGATCAGAATCACCGGCAGCGGCAGAGCCCAGCGAGACAAGTTTGGATGCAGCGGACGGCTGCGCCCAGCTCATCTCCGCGAGAGACAGGCAAAAATGCTCCGGAATAGAAGAAAGGAAGACAAAATAGAGCACTTGCCTGATCTCAGGCTCTACCGCAGCCCAGGACTTTGATGATCCAGGCTCAGCGCGCTGAAGGTCCACCTTGGGTTCCCACTCGACTGCGGCGGGCTCCGCAGCCAGCATGATGGTCTTCACAGTCTGGGGATTCCCTGACGCTGACGTTCATGCCAAAGGCCCACACGGCGTGGTGGCAGGGGATCCGTGACCTGCCAGGTCAGACTGTTCCTCCGTGGAGACTCGGGGACGCTTAGTCATCGGCACAGGCTCCAAATGGCAATCCGCCCTTCTCCTCTGCCTGTAAGTGGCTGCGGGGATGGAACCAGGCTCTCCAGGACCTCAGGCTCCTTCCTCATCCGGCGGTGTAGTCCTGGCACCGGGGAACGCTCAGGGGAAGGAGACACAGAGGTAGCAGGTTCACAATTAACAACTGCAGCAGGTGGAGGGAGTTCGGGGGACTGTGAACCCCAAACTCCACCCCCAGGGATCAGACAAGACAATTCACCCAGTGAAGGAAAAGAATGAAAGAACACTTGCCTGATCCGCTGAGGGCCGATGGAAACTGCTGCAGTGGGCTTGGTTCTTCCCTTCCCCCGATGGATGGTGATGGAGGGCCCCCCAGGAAGACGAGGAGGGGCCGCTCGCACAGGATCGATGACAGGCACAGCCGGTGCAGGACTCGTGGAGTTCTCAGCAGCTGGAGAGAGCGTCGAGGAGGAGGGCAGAGCAGCCCAGGCATTCCGGGGACAAGAAGCTGATGGAACAGCCGGAACAGATGACCTGGAGGCGGAGGCTGCTGTCTTTCCCTTCCGTTGTGACACGAGAGCCACAGCTGGCTGGAAGGCAGAGTCTTTACGGCGGCCCGGAACAGGATCCGGATGGGGATCTCACTGAGGCTTAACACGGGCATTGTGACGACGTTTACCGGCAGAGGGCGAGGTAAAGGTTAAGTCAGGAAACCGCCGCTGCTGTGCAGAGACAGAAGCCACAATTCAGCGTATTCAGGATAATTATGGAGTTCCGGACTGAGCTCCGCCAGCCTAACTGCCGCCGTCACATGTCTTATGATTTCAGAAGGATAGGAGGCAGAGCGAGCCGCAGCCACACGGTCCTGGAAGATCACAGCAGTCCACTGCGTGTCCTCTGAGGGAATCCCGGCTGACGTCATCCTCTGCTGTGGGCGAGAACAGCACTCGAGCGACGTAGACTCCTGGGCTGGATGGGGGACAGGAACTGGATCCCGAGGCAAGGAGCAGGGAGGCCTCACCTTCAGCTTCCTGCCGGAGTTCCCCTCCAGTCCGCAGATCTTCTCCCAGCGTGCCGAAATCTCCGCCATCCTCATCATGATTTCGGGGTGGTCAGTGTAACAAGGATGGCGGTTGATAGCCGCCTCTGTGAGGTCCAGGTACCAGTGTATGATGTTGGGAATGGTGTGGTTGCAAGTGCTCGAGAGGATACTATCTATATCGATGAGGGCCATAACCAACTCGTAGCCCAAGCTCATCGAATAGCCCTTGGGCGGCGACGCCATCTCCCAGCACACTGGTACATGGAAAAGGGAAAAATCTACAAGCCCAACAATGCAAACTCTCTGTGAACGGCATCTCCTTCTGGCTGTGACCTACTGTCAGCGATGGCCCTCACGAGCCATCAATAAGACACCGATAGCCAGCCGATGAGTTTGCATGTTTTATTAACTAAAAGACAAATGACAAAATAAAGAGCCACATGGGGCAAAAACACAACTATGACTGTGACTAAGACTAAGACTATGGACAAAGGAAAACAGACTCAGAAGGAATACACTTACTGTGAGACGAACGTAACATGAATCTTAGATGGAGGTCTGACGAGGTCGCAGCCCAGAGTAGCCACAGCTGCTCCCTCAAATAGGGCTAAGGGATTAATCAGCTGATGAGGACATCATCAGCTGAATGGAATCCAGCTGTCCCCTCAGAGCTCGGCTCTGACAGCCGGAAGCCCCTCCGAGACGTTGTCAGAATAAAAGCCTGGAGGCCATATGGTAACCCTGCGATGTGAACGGGGAAACACCGGACAACCTGAGCGCGGACAGAGTCAGTGCTCGGACCATGACAGTATCGACTTAACAGGTATGTTTTATAAACACTTATTACGTTTGCACTTGACAATATTTAATTTGTTTGCAAGTGTGTGAAATGACAATAGACGTCTTCATGTTGATTGAGATGTTTAGCAACAGTTCACTGGCTAGATTTAGGGACTTTTTTCTCAGCTGCGCAAAATAACTGCTTAAACAAACAAATCATAATATTTTGTCCAGTATTGCAGTCATTTAATAAATTCTGCTTGCCAGAACTGTTGTATAAAAGCAATATTACACTCGAGTTTGTTATGGTATCGTGAATACACTAATTCCAGCAGGGTGTGAGCGGCTTATGCCCTCCATGTTCATGATACCGAACTCACTCTCGTGTAAGATAAGATAAGATAAGATAAGCCTTTATTAGTCCCACAATGGGGAAATTCCAGGATTGCAACAGCACAGGGATAGCAACACTCAGAGCAACAATCAGAAGGCAAGAAAAAACAAGAGCAGCTAGTATACATATGTACATATTACGATAAATATATATATATATATATATATATATATATATATATATATATATATATATATGACACACAGTGCGGAGCATTGTGGTTGGTGGATGTGCAGCAGAAAGTCTAAGCTCTCTCTCCGCGGATGCGGCGGGCCAGCCCGATGTCTTTGGGCATGATGGTGACCCTCTTGGCGTGGAGGGCACACAGGTTGGTGTCCTCGAAGAGACCCACCAGGTAGGCCTCGCTGGCCTCCTGCAGAGCCATGACGGCGGAGCTCTGGAAGCGCAGGTCGGTCTTGAAGTCCTGAGCGATCTCCCTCACCAGGCGCTGGAAGGGCAGCTTACGGATGAGCAGCTCCGTGGATTTCTGGTAGCGACGGATCTCTCTCAGAGCCACGGTACCGGGCCTGTAACAGTGAGGCTTCTTCACTCCGCCGGTGGCCGGAGCGCTTTTCCGAGCAGCCTTGGTGGCTAGCTGCTTCCTGGGGGCTTTTCCTCCAGTAGATTTACGGGCGGTCTGCTTGGTTCTTGCCATCACTCTTTATTATTCTGTCTTATATTTCTTGCACGCCGCCTAAACTCCAGCCCGGCACCCGCATCATTTTCGCTTCAGTTCCCCGGTATGTCAAGTTTCTCCGTTAGCACCGGGTGGCGGTTGAGTGCTAGCTAGCTCTTCCCTGCTGTATCGTCTCCTGCTGTAAACAGTGGCTCCGTCCGCTGACTCGGGAGACCTTTGGGGGGATCTGTGTGTCCGTGATATATATAGAGTGAAAGGTGTAGAAAGAAGAAGGAAGATAAAAAATTTTTTTTAAAAAATAAAAAAGGCAGTTGCAAAAGGCAGCCAACTCGTGTGGCGCCGGAACCGGAAGTAATAGTGCTTATATTGCTACAGACGTGGACAAAATTGTTGGTATCCCTCTGTTAATGAAAGAAAAACCCACAATGGTCACAGAAATAACTTGAATCTGACAAAAGTGGTAATAAATAAAAATTCTAGGAAAATTAACCAATGAAAATCAGACAATGCTTTTGAATTGTGGTTCAACAGAATTATTTTAAAAAAACAAACTCATGAAACAGGCCTGGACAAAAATGATGGTAACCTTAACTTAATATTTTGTTGCATAAGCTTTTGAGGCAATCACTGCAATCAAACAATTTCTGTAACTGTCAATGAGACTTCTGCACCTCTCAGCAGGTATTTTGGCCCACTCCTCATGAGCAAACAGCTCCAGTTGTCTCAGGTTTGAAGGGTGCCTTCTCCAGACGGCATGTTTCAGCTCCTTCCACAGATCTTCAATAGGATTTAGATCAGGGCTCATAGAAGGCCACTTTAGAATAGTCCAATGTTTGGCTCTTAGCCATTCTTGGGTGTTTTTAGCTGTGTGTTTTGGGTCATTATCCTGTTGCAAGACCCATGACCTGTGACTGAGACCAAGCTGTCTGACACCGGGCAGCACATTTCTCTCTAGAATACCTTGATAGTCTTGAGATTTCATTGTACCCTGCACAGATTCATGACACCCTGTGCCAGATGCAGCAAAGCAGCCCCAGAACATAACAGAACCTCCTCCATGTTTCACAGTAGGGACAGTGTTCTTTTCTTAGTATGCTTCATTTTTGCATCTGTGAACATAGAGCTGATGTGCCTTGCCAAAAAGTTGCAGTTTTGTCTCGTCTGTCCATAGGACATTCTCCCAGAAGCTTTGTGGTCTGTCAACATGCAGTTTGGCAGATTCCAGTCTGGCTTTTTTAGGAATTGTTTTCACCAGTGGTGTCCTCCTTGGTCGTCTCCCATGAAGTCCACTTTGGCTCAAACAACGACGGATGGTGCGATCTGACACTGATGTACCTTGACCTTGGAGTTCACCATGAATGTGTTTAGAGGTTGTTCTGGGCTCTTTTGTTACCATTCGTATTATCCATCTCCTCCTGCGGCCACGTCCAGGGAGGTTGGCTACAGTCCCGTGGAGCTTAAATTTCTGAATAATATGTGCAACTGTAGTCACAGGAACATCAAGCTGCTTGGCGATGGTCTTATAGCCTTTACCTTTAACATGCTTGTCTATAATTTTCTTTCTAATCTCCTGAGACAACTCTCTCCTTTGCTTCCTCTGGTTCATGTTTAGTGTGGTACACACCATTTCACCAAACAGCACAGTGACTACTTGTCACCCTTTAAATAGGCCGACTGACTGATTACAAGTTTGTAGACACCTGTGATGTTAATTAGAGGACACATCTTGTTTGAACATGTCCCTATGGTCACATTATTTTCAATCTTTTCTAGGGGTACCATCATTTTTGTCCAGGCCTGTTTCATGAGTTTGTTTTTTACAATAATTCTGTTGAGCCACAATTCAAAAGCATTGTCTGATTTTCATTGGTTAATTTTCCTAGAATTTTTATTTATTACCACTTTTGTCAGATTCAAGTTATTTCTGTGACCATTGTGGTTTTTTCTTTAATTAACAGAGGGGTACCAACAATTTTGTCCATGTCTGTATATAGATATAGATATACAGTGGTGTGAAAAAGTGTTTGCCCCCTTCCTGATTTCTCATTTTTTTGTGTGTTTGTCACGCTTAAATATTTCAGATCATCAAACAAATTAAAGTATTCGACAACGATAACACAAGTAAACACAAAATGCAGTTTTTAAATGAAGGTGTTTATGATTAAGGTAAAAAAAAATCCAAACCTATATGGCCCTGTGTGAAAAAGTGATTGCCCCCTAAACCGAATAACTGGTTGGGCCACCCTTAGCAGCAACAACTGCAATCAAGCGTTTGTGATAACTGACACTGAGTCATTTACAGTGCTGTGGAGGAATTTTGGCCCACTCATCTTTGCAGAATTGTTGTAATTCAGCCACAATGGAGGGTTTTCTAGTATGAACCGCCTTTTTAAGGTCATGCCACAGCATCTCAGTCAGATTCAGGTCAGGACTTTGACTAGACCACTCCAAAGTCTTTGTTTTGTTTTTCTTAAGCCATTCAGAGGTGGACTTGCTGGTGTATTTTGGATCATTGTCCTGCTGCAGAACCCAAGTGTGCTTCAGCTTGAGGTCACGAACCGATGGCCGGACATTCTCCTTCAAGATTTTTTGGTAGACAGCAGAATTCCTGGTTCCATTTACCACAGCAAGTCTTCCAGGTCCTGAAGCAGCAAAATATCCCCAGACCATCACACTACAACCACCATATTTTACTGTTGGTATGATGTTCCATTTCTGAAATGCTGTGTTACTTTTATGCCTGATGTAATGGGACACACACCTTCCAAAAAGTTCAACTTTTGTCTCGTCAGTCCACAGAGTATTTTCACAAAAGTCTTGGGGATCATCAAGATGTTTTCTGGCAAACCTAAGATGAGCCTTTATGTTCTTTTTGCTCAGCAGTGGTTTTCATCTTGGAACTCTGCCATGCAGGCCATTTTTGCCCAGTCTCTTTCTTATGGTGGAGTCATGAACACTGACCTTAACTGAGGCCTGCAGTTCTTTGGATGCTGTTGTGGGGTCTTTTGTGACCTCTTGGATGAGTCGTTGCTGCACTCTCAGGGTAGTTTTGGTCGGCCAGCCACTCCTGGGAAGGTTCACCACTGTTCCATATTTTCACCATTTGTGGATAATGGCTCTCAATGTGGTTCGCTGGAGTCCCAAAGCTTTAGAAATGGCTAGAAAATTGAACTCAGCTTTCCAAAGATGTGATAAACCACAGTTTGTTTATGTTATATGTGTACCGGAGTGGTGGCTCAGTTGGTAGAGCAGCCGCCCCACACCCGCGAGGCAGGGGTTCAAATCCCAGCCAGGTCATGCCGAAGACCATATAAAAGTGGAACTTCCTGCCGTCCAGCTTGGTGCTCAGCAATAATGGAATGGAGGAGGGAAATCTGTGGCGGCGCCTTGCATGGCAGCGACCCTCTGATTCTACACTTGGAGTGTGTGTGATTAACACTGTAGATAGGTAAAACACAATTTTGTTCTATTGTACGTGATTGGTTGTACGGTTGAATGACAATAAAGGGTGATTAAAAGATTTTAACGGGGGGGCACTCACTTTTTCACACAGGGCCATGTAGGTTTAGAATTTTTTTTTTACCCTTAATAATAAACACCTTCAATTAAAAACTGCATTTACATTTAAGTGTGACATACAAAAAAAATGAGAAAACAGGGAGGGGGCAAATACTTTTTCACACCACTGTAGATATAGATATATCTCCATCCATCTTCTACCGCTTTTCCGGAGGTCCAGGTCGCAGAGGCAGCGGAGGCAGTCTGGGTCTCTCAAGCAGAGAGGCCCAGACTTCCCTCTCCCCAGCTACCTGCTCCAGCTCTTCAGAGAGAATACCAAGGTGTTCCCAGACCAGCTGGGAGACATAGGGTGTTTCTCAAAGCCAAGGATGCATCCTTCCAAGGCCGCAAATCCAGGTCGTGACGTCATCACATCTCATCGAAGTACTGTTCCAAAGTCGAGGATCCTTGGGAGGACAGAGTCCTTCTTTCTCTCAATTTTCAAGGATGCACAAGTCAACTACCAAGAAGACCACAAGTGGATCCTTTGTGGTCTTAAAATCCCCACAATGCTTTGCGAATATTAAACGGTTTTGAGGAGTGAGAGAGGAACCACAGCACAGTTTTAAATGTAAATATTTTTACATATTTACTGCACAATGACTTACGATGCAAAATACTTCACCATTTTACCGATTAAACTGTGGCTTTTCTGACTGAAATTAAAACGTTCTCAGACATTTAAATACACCGGTGAAAAGAGCTGTCTGACAGCAAAGTACTCTGGTTAAATATTATACGTTTAAAAGTAATATTTCATTCCGCCTCACACAACCAAAAGTTATCAGAAATTGCATTCAAGTTAAGTTACCTGATGTATGCAGAAACGGTCATTTAAATGGCAAAAGTACTCCTTACTGAAAAAAAAAAATATGTACGAGGTTATGGCTTTCTCTCCTAAACCCATGGAGCTCTATAACCTTATTGCTAAATCTGACTCTTTTCCTCATAAATGTGTGACTTTCCTTCTTTTAAATTCAGTTTGTTTGTCTTTTAAACTCTGGATTTTCCTTTTAAATTTGTTATTTTTCTCTCCCTTAATTCAGCAGTTTTTCTGCTCATTTCCGAGATATATCTGTGACTTATTTTATTAAAAATTTAAAGTTTTTGCCCTTAAATTTGTTAATATTATTGCAACTTTTCTCTTTTACATCTGTAACCACTGAGAAGCAAATTTACAACTTTTTCCACACATTTTTTTTAACTTTTTTCTTTTTTTTTTTTCAGTGTTAGTCTAAGTAGAATAAAATATAATCATGTTAACTTCCGGTTATGGTGGCCACGTAGGAAGACATGTTTCACACTGCTCTGCTCGTAAAAATAAAAATTTTACTAAAACTCTCTTAATTGGAACAAAAACCCATCCCAGCGTTTTGGCGCGGATATGGTAAAGACCAAGGTTGGAAAATTAGGTGGAGGAAAAGGCAACTCGACAAAACAACCGAAGCTAACAGACTTCCACACTCGAGGCGAAACAGGGAAAACTCCAGAAGCAATGGCGGAGGAGGGAGTCAGCGGCGGAGCGGGAACTGCTGAAGAGGGGACAAACGTAGTGCTCACTGCCATCAACTCCATGAGAACAGAGTTTTCGTCTAAATTTGATGGGATTATAGCAGCGATAGAAGGTATGAGAAAGGAAATAAATGACTGCATGGAGCGAGTGTCGCAGGCGGCGCTCCGAATTTCAAGCGCTGAAGATGACGTCACCAGCCTGCAATCTAAATTGCATACACTGGAATTAAAATGCAAACGTCTGGAAGATAACGTCCTAGACTTGGAATCCCGCTCGCGACGGAATAATTTGAGGCTGGTGGGCCTCCCGGAGGGAGCGGAGGGACGGGACCCATGTTCCTTTTTGGAAAAGTGGATTCCAGAAGCGCTGAATAACGCGGATCTGCAGTCACTGGTCGTTTTATAGAGAGCTCACGGAATCGGCCCACCGAGAGATAATAAGACACCACCGAGGACGCTGATTATGAAGTTCCTCAACTACAGAGACAAGATGACAGTCACCAATGCTGCGCGAGCTAAAGGGGAAATTAAATACCAGGATCAACAGGTGTGGTTCTATCCGGACTTGGCCACAGGAATTCAACAATTAAGGAGGCAGTTCGACCCGTCCCGCAAAGAGCTGCGCAACCTAGGGATTTGTCATGGAGTAATTCATCCGGCAAGACTACTGGTCACATATAAAGGGAGATCCCACACCTTCAAGACCCCTCAAGAGGTGCAGGAGCTCATCAAGCAGATCCAAAAGGAGACTGGCGGGAGCTAAGCATGAACATGACAAAGGTAGAACATTTAAGCATCTGTACAGGCATCTGATTGATCTGAAACATATAACATGTCTACAAAATACAGACTGTATTTTTTTTAAAAAAAGCTATGATGTACAAAGTTGCTATAAAATTTTGAAGTTATGCTGAAAAAAACTACAGAAGAGAGTTAATGTCATAAGAATAGTAGTAGTGTCAGGGTGATTGAGAGGAGAAAGAGAGAGTGGTTTGACTGATCCTCGCAGGTGTGGAGCAGTCACTAGCTACAACGGGAGATGGAATTTTTTGATTTTGGGAGGATTACCACGAATGTGGGGAAAGGGAATTTGTTTTTGTTTAGTTTGTAGGATGAATGTTCTATCATCCATGTTTTTGCTTCTCTGTAAGAGTATGTTCATATTGCAAGGTAATCTCAAACTCCTTATTGATCATAGATCAAAGCATTAATCTTAATTTAACTTCATGGAATTGCAGAGGTCTACAAAATCTTAAAAAACTTAAACAAGTTATGAATAAAATAAAAGACATAGATTCAAAAATTGTATTTTTACAAGAAACTCATCAATTAGAGGAGGATGTAAAAAGAATTAGGAGAGGATGGCAAGGTAACGTGTTCACCTCATCATTTTTATCCCGAGCTAGGGGAGTTATGATTCTCATACATAAAACAGTCCCATTTCAAATGAAAAATGTAATTAGAGACAAATTTGGAAGATACCTAATCATCTAAGGATCTTTGTTATTAGAAAATATAAATCTGGTGAACTTATACGGCCCCAATATTGATGATCAAAACTTCTTTGTTAATTTATTCCTCACTTTATCATCACTTAAAGGGCAACATATAATAGTAGGGGATTTTAATTGTACATTGAATCCCAGTATAGATAGATCAACAGGACTGGACTGTACGCACAATGGATGTAGGATGACCATTAATCATTTTATGACAGAATTGAGATTGCTAGATATATGGAGAGAAATGAAACCACAAGTCAAAGCCTATTCTTGTTATTCTAATACCTATTGTCACGACGGCCCTCACGGACCGTCACAAGACGCCTCAGTCACCAGAGAGTTTGCAGTGGTAATTTATTGTAGAGTAAGGATGAACACACACAGAACACATACAGTGGCTGGGTGAAGTCTGAGCCGGGGAACACCCGATGCGCCAGACGAGATAATCACAAAGATACAGTCACACAGAGCGTACCTTACAACGGGACCGTTAACAGACGAGTAACGGGGGATTCCCAAGTCCATTAACCACGATGAGCAAGGAGAATAACAGGAGCACGACGGAACGTGGCTGAACATACAGGTGAACATAACAGGATATAACAGAGACTGCCGCGCTGGAGGACATTTAGCACCCGCTTATATCTCTGGCGGCTAATGACCCCAACGCGGCACAGCTGCTGCTAATGACAGCAGAGCAGCAGCTGACTTTGACAGCAGGGAGCTCCCCCGGGCGCCTTCACAATAAGAGCCCGAGGAGCTGGAAGGAACCCTCAGCTGCCAAAGCCAGGGAACAAAAAGATATGAGACCCGAGTGTGGCCAGAACCGACACTCGGGTTATGACAGTACCTCCCCCTCAAGGCCGAGCTCTGAGCGGCCAGAGTAACACCCAAGCCCCCCCCCCCCCAGGGTGGGTGGATGGGGTGCTGGCAGGAGGGAGAGAGACAAACAACCAACAAGGCTATAGAAAAAAAACCCATAATCCCTTAAACATGGGTAACAAGAACAAAACCACAGGCAATATATATATATATATAGGCAAACAACGAATTGACATAAGGTGGAGGGAAAGGACCACCAAACATTGGAACAAGAAAGGAGTGAGCCACAAAAATCACAGATCAAACCCCCCACCCCAGCAGTCTCACAGACAAACAGAAACCCCGGGAAGAGTGTAGTTCTGACCCAGAGGGGCGGAGGCAGAAAGTTCGGGGGGCCGACCGGCAACAGGAGGCCACAAAACAGGCAGGGGGAGAAAGAACAGTTCGGGCGGCCTACCCCGGTCCCATGCTCGGAAGCAGAGAATCTCAGGCGGCCGGACCAGGTCGCCACACAGGGAGTTTAAAATGTCGGGAGGCCGACCCAGAGAGCCAAATTGGCGAGACAGTCTTTTGGGCGGCCGACCCGCATCGCTAGCCCACCAGAACCGTTGAGTCAAAGTAGCCGGCGGTTCCACTGAAAAGGGGAGAGATGAGGGAGAACCGGGCGAAGCAATCGGAACCCCAACGGCCCCAGGTGAACATGGGCAGCGCGCCTCAGGGAGACGAGGAGGATGACAATGGAGATGAGAGTGAAGAAGAAAACAAGCCTGTCCAGCATCCGGTGGCTGGGGATCTGCAGCTCCCTCACCGAACCTAGGACCTGCTGGTGCAGCACCCACGGTGGACCCTGATTGGGCCTCCGGAACCAAACCCACGGTGGACCCCGATTGGGCCTCCGGAACAGCACTCCCGGTGGACCCCAACTGGACCGGAACAGCACTCCCGGTGGACCCGGTCGGCGTGGCACCAGACTCGACCTCCAACCCCGAAACCGGAACCTCTGGCGCAGCAGGCGAGAGCAGCCCCTCGCCGGCGACCCTGGGAGAAGACTCACACAAGAGAAAAAACCCGGGATCAGGATCACCGGCAGCGCCAGAACCCGGCGAGATAAGCTCGGACGCAGCGGGTGGCTGCACCCGGCTCATCTCCCCTTGAGACAGGCAAAAGTGCTCTAAAAGGTGAAGAAGAAAGATAAAACAGAGCACTTGCCTGAGCTCGGGTTCTGACGCCGTCCAGGACTGCGATGATCCGGGCTCAGAAGTCAGGAGGTCGTCCTCAGGCTCCCACTCAGCTGCGTCGGGCTCCGCAGCTGGCATGATGGTGCGTGCAGCCAGAGAGTCCTCCGGCACCGATGTCCACGCCGGTGGCCCGCACGGCATGGTGGCAGGAGAATCTCGCCCTGCTGGACCGGACCGCTCCTCCGTGGAACCCCGGGGACGCTTCTTCATCGGCGATGGCTCCACGCTGCAGTCCGCTCTCCTCTTCCGCCCATGGCGTGGCTGCGGAACCGGAACCAGGCTCTCCAGAACCGCAGGCCCCCTCCTCATCCAGCGACGTTGGCCTGACGTCGAGGACCGCTCAGCGGAGGGAGACACAGAGGAAGCAGGGTTAATATTTTCATCCACAGCGGGTGGAGGGAGCTCACGGGGCTGCATACCCTGAACTCCACCCCTAGGAGTCAGACAAGGCACAACAATGTCAAAAGAAGAGAAATTATCATGCACTTGCCTTTCCCCTAAGGGTAAGATGGTCTCCGCTGTGGGGGACGTCATTCCTTCCTTTCCCCGCTGGATGGCGACAGAGGGCCCTCTGGGAAGACGAGATGAGGCCACTCGAGGCGGATCCGGGATGAAGCTCGCCGAAACGGAGCTCTCGTGACACACAGCAGCCAGGATAGGCGACGAGGAGGAGGGGGAGACAGCCGGGGTCAGTCGGGCATGGAGCGCTGACGGGACAGCAGGCGAGGGCCCGGGAGAAGACGAGGCTGCGGGGATTCCCCTCTGACGAGGCGCAGGAGTGACAGCTGTGTGGGGGGCTGAGCCCTTGCGGCGACCCGGAACAGCATCCAGACGGGGCTCTAGCCGAGGTTGGAAGCCGGAGTGACGACGGTTCCTTGTAGGGGGAGAGGTGAAGGTGAGGTCCGGAAATCGCCGTTCCTGAGCAGAAACGGCGGCAAGCAAGTCAGCAAACTCAGGAAACTCACGCAGCGCTGGATTCCTCTCCACGAGTCTAACCGCCGCCACCACATGCTTCATACACGCTGGAGGATTCTTAGCGGAGCAAGCAGCAGCCACCCGGTCCCAGATCTTATCAGCTGTCATCTGCAGCTTCTCTGGGGGAATCCCGAGTGACGACATGCCCGATGGGAAAAGACCTCCGGATGGTGGGAATTCCCGGGCCGGAACGGAGGCAGGAGCAGGATCCCGAAGCGAGGGGCGACGTCTCCTCCGCTTCGGCTCCCTGCCAGGATTTCCCTCCAGCCCTCGGAGTATCTCACGCTGGGCGGCGATGTCATCTCTCCTCACGCTTACCTCTGGATGATTAGTGAAGCGGGGAAGAGAATCCAGAATTTCCTCGGCTAGGTCCAGGTACCAGGGCACTTCGCTGTTGTATTCGAGGAGGGAGGCGGCGACAAGGACTCTGTCCACGCGCTCGAGAGTGTCAGCGAGAACAGCGTCCTGCCTCCGAGCACGAGACCTCCACGATGGCATGCTTCAACACGGCACCCAGACAGGTAGGAACAAACAGTCCACTACTGCAAACTGCACGGTGAATGGCGTCTCGAAACAACGCCTCCTCTCCGGGCGTTAGGCGGCAGTCTACTGTCACGACGGCCCTCACGGACTGTCACAAGACGCCTCAGTCACCAGAGAGTTTGCAGTGGTAATTTATTGTAGAGTAAGGATGAACACACACAGAACACATACAGTGGCTGGGTGAAGTCTGAGCCGGGGAACACCCGATGCGCCAGACGAGATAATCACAAAGATACAGTCACACAGAGCGTACCTTACAACGGGACCGTTAACAGACGGGTAACGGGGGATTCCCAAGTCCATTAACCACGATGAGCAAGGAGAATAACAGGAGCACGACGGAACGTGGCTGAACATACAGGTGAACATAACAGGATATAACAGAGACTGCCGCGCTGGAGGACATTTAGCACCCACTTATATCTCTGGCGGCTAATGACCCCAACGCGGCACAGCTGCTGCTAATGACAGCAGAGCAGCAGCTGACTTTGACAGCAGGGAGCTCCCCCGGGCACCTTCACAATAAGAGCCCGAGGAGCTGGAAGGAACCCTCAGCTGCCAAAGCCAGGGAACAAAAAGATATGAGACCCGAGTGTGGCCAGAACCGACACTCGGGTTATGACACCTATAAGACATTCTCACGTATAGACTGCTTTTTGATCTCTACAGAATTAAGGTTCAAGATTCAAAACTGTTTCTATGATAACATTGTGATCTCTGATCATGCACCCTGCTGTCTAGTATATGTAGATAAGAAATTGACAAATTTCCAAAGTTATGCCACCTATGCCACCTAATGCCACCTAACTTTCCAAAGCCAAAGTTAGGTGGCATTTTCAACATAAATGGCTTCAGGATGAGGAATTTGTTAAGTACATAGAAAAACAGATAGAGGAGTTCTTTGATATCAATACTACACAAACAGTGGCATGTATAAAGTGGGAGGCTTTCATAGCTTTTATTAAGGGGCATATTATAAGTTATACAGGTTCAAAATCTAAGAAGACCCGAGAGGAGAGAGTCCAATTGGAACGTAAAATAAAAATTCTTCAAGAAAAGGTGTATGCAGGAAGTAACCCACAGTTAGAGAACGAATTACTGATTCTGAGAGCTGAATATGACAAAAAATCAGCGAATAGAGCTGCCTTGAGTCTTCTAAGATTGAAGCAAACTTTTTATGAACAAGGTGAAAAATCAGGAAAATTATTGGCATGGCAGATTAAACAATTAGAATCTAAAACACCAATTACCAGTATTTTAAGTAACGGACAGGTAGTTATAGATCCTTTAGAAATTAATAGTGCCTTTAGAGATTATTATGAAAAACTATATGATACAAAAGATGAAACTGACTTAACAAAACTAAATGGGTTTTTGGGTGGATTATCTATACCATGTATTCCAAATGAAAACAGGGAGATACTGGAGTCTAAAATTAGTCAAGAAGAAGTTGGGCAAGCCATTGATAATATGAAATCAGGAAAAAGAGCAGGACCAGATGGTCTTCCAGTTGACCTCTATAAAAAATTTAAGAATAAATTAATAAAACCACTTTTGGAAATGGTTTTAGAAGCATTTCAAAATGGTAATTTACCACCATACATGAATAATGCCTTAATTATACTGTTGCCAAAACCAGGTAAACCCCCTAATAAATGTGAAAACATGAGACCAATAAGCCTATTAAATGCTGATCTTAAAATAATCTGTAAAATTTTAGCAAAACGACTACAAGAAATATTACCAAATATTATTAACCGAGATCAAAATGGCTTTATAATGGGAAGACAAGGCTTCCATAATGTAAGAAGACTATTTAATATTATTTATTCCAATAAAGAAGCACCAGATACAGCTCTCCTATCATTGGACGCCGAAAAGGCCTCTGATAGGGTCGAATGGCCCTATCTTTTTGAAGTCCTACAAAGGTTTGGACTTGGAAATAATTTCATAAAATGGATCCAGATAATATACAATAATGCTACAGCAGAAATCCTAACAAACAGCAATATCTCAAAATCAATAAAAATCAATAGAGGATGTCGACAAGGCTGTCCACTTTCACCTTTACTGCTTACTATGGCAATTGAACCTTTAGCGATGGCAGTACGTTTACATCCACAAATATATGGAATTAAAGTAGGACCAACAGAACATAAAATCTCCCTGTATGCCGAAGACATAATTTTGTTTATGTCGAATTTTAAAAAATCAATTCCGACCTTGTTAAATTTAATAAAGAACTTTGGGGGTATATCAGGATATAAAATAAACAAAACAAAATATTCAATATTAATGCTAAAAGAGACCCAGAGAAATCATCCAGCTCCTGAGGTAAACCAATTAAATGTTGTAAATCAGTTTAAATATTTAGGAATTCAAATTTTGCCTAAGCTACAATCAGTCGCCAATGCCAACTATGAAGCCTTAATGACAGATATTAATGAGTTACTTCAGAGATGGATGTCACTACCAATGTCGATGATCGGGAGAATTAATATACTTAAAAGTAATATCTTACCAAAAATACTTTATTTATTTCAAAACATTCCTTTACCACCACCTTCAGATCTATTCTCAAGAATTAAAAAAAAGTTAGTGGAATTTATATGGAACAATAGGAAGGCTAGATTACGTTTGTCCTTACTATATTTACCATTTGATCGTCGAGGTCTGAAATGTCCGAACTTTATGTTGTATTACTGGTCAGCACAGCTGAGGTCTATGACATATTATTTTTCATCAAATGATCTTCCTCACTGGACTGAAATGGAATCATACAATTTACCTTTACCACTTCCCTTATTCATATACTCAGACTCGGCTAAAAAATTACAGAAACAAGTTAAAAATCCAAATGTAAAGCACATGATCAAAATATGGTGTGAAACCAAAAAATGTTTAAAAGAACCACACTTACTGTCACAATTTAGCCCAATATGGGGTAATCAATATTTTACACCAGGGAGAGCGGATACTGTATTTAAAATATGGAATTTAAAAGGGATTCAAAAGATTCAAGACTTATATTTGTTACGCTCAGATAACATAATGTCTTTTGAAGAACTGAGGATTAAATTCAGTCTTAATAGAACACACTTTTTTAAATATCTTCAGCTTAGAAATTTTATTCGATCAAATCAAAGTAATGCTCTCACCCGACCTACTTATTCATTTATGGAAAAAAATTTTGATGAAAGATAGTAAGAGAAAGGGTATTATTTCAGAGTTTTATAACTCATTGACACTATTCTCAAGTGAAAATTCACAGAAAAAACTGAATTACTAGAAAGAGGACCTGCAAATTGAAATTTCAGAGGAACAATGGGAAATGGCTTGTGCAGAAGCTCAAACCAAATCAATAAATGTACATCTTAAACTGATACATTTTAAATGGTTAATGCGGATGTATGTTACACCAGTGGAATTAAATAGATATAACAAAAACATACCAGATACATGCACAAAATGTATGGAAAGTAAAGGAACCCTATTTCACTGTTTATGGGAATGTAGAAAAATCAGAATGTTTTGGGAAGAGGTGAGGGTAATAATTGAAAAAATAATTTCAAAACAAATCACATTGAACCCTAAACTGTTTTTGTTGGGTCTGTATCCAGAAAAACATAACTTTAGTAAGAGTGAAAGAACATTCATAGACCTCAGTTTGCTTAATGCCAAAAAATGTATTGCACTACTGTGGAAAAAGACTCATAGACCAGATGTGACTCAGTGGTTAAGACAGATGTTAACAAACCTTCCACTAGAAAGAATAACTGGCATAATGTTCGGCTCAGGAGACACACACGAAGGCTCAGAGTAGATTTAACAGCGTTTATTAAAACACAGGTATGAGTGGATGCGTGTGTGAGATATGAGGATGTCTTGTGGGAGAACTTCGGTAAGCAGGCAGCAGAGCAGATCACCGTACAGCCGGGCAACCCTATAATGAGAAAGCAAAGGGACAGGGTAACGGGCACCACAATAACACTGGCCTGAAGGAATGACTGCTGCTTACTTGTTATGGCAGGTGGCAGGTGCTGACAAGGAGAGTTCCCAGGAGACAGAGACCTGCTGCGCTTGTGCGAGGATGAGGACGGCGTGGCGAAGGGGGAAAAGTCCGCCGCCGGGAAATCCACCTGTGCACAGGGGAAAGGGCTGAAGAGAAAGGTAAGTTGCTTACTTGGAGCGTTACTTGGAGCGTTACTTGGAGCTGAAGGGAACAGACGGCTTCAGGCCGAGGCACAGGGCTGAGTGGGTTAAATAGTCTGCCGCTGACGAGCCGCAGGTGTGCGCGCAGCAGGAGCCAATGATGACTGGCGAGTCATGACAGTACTCCCTCCCCGAGCAGTGCCTCCTGGTGCTGGCTTGTCCGGGTGCATCCGATGGAACATCGTGATGAGACTTTTGTCCAGCACAAAGGACGGGCGCACCCACTGCCTCCATTCAGGGCCGAAACCCTCCCAGTCCACCAGATACTGCAACCCACGACCTCGGCGCCGAGAGTCCAAGATGGCAGTGACTCTCCAGGCCGGATGGCCATCGATCATCAAGGGCGCGGGAGGCGCCGCGGGCGGGGGGCAGAGGGGATCGGACACCACAGGTTTGACTTTGGAGATGTGGAAGGTGGGGTGAATATGGAGGGGAGGAGGAATAGCCACACGCACAGCCACCGGGTTAATGATCTTGGTGATGGTGAAGGGACCGATAAAATGTTGGGCCAGCTTCTTCTTCTCACCCTTCAGATTAACGTTGTGGGCGGACACCCAGACTTGCTGCCCCACTCGGTAGGCAGGCGCAGGTCTCCTGTGACGGTTCACCATGGTGCTGTTGCGCGCCGCTGTCCGCTGGAGTGCATCACGGGTCTTGGTCCAAAGGCTCCGGCACCACCGGAGGTGCGTCTGGATGGAAGGGACGGCCAGCTCGCTATCCTGCGCCGGGAACAATGGTGGGTCGTACCCCAGGGACGCCTTGAAGGGGGACATACCTGTAGAAGATGACCGAGTGGAGTTGTGGGCGTACTCCACCCAGGCCAGATGCAAGCTCCAAGAGGCTGGGTTGGAAGTGGTGACGCAGTGGAGGGCAGCCTCCAGCTCCTGGTTGGCCCATTCACACTGCCCGTTGGACTGTGGGTGATGGCCGGAGGAGAGGCTTACTGTGGCTCCTAGGGCGTTACAAAATGACTTCCATACCTCAGAGACGAATTGGGGTCCACGATCCAAGACAACGTCAGCTGGTATCCCATGTAATCTGAAAACGTGTTGGACCAAGAGGTCCGCTGTCTCCTGAGCTGAAGGGAGACCCCGCAGTGGCACGAAATGGGCGGCCTTGGAAAAGCGGTCGACGATGGTCAGAACTGTGTCGTAGGTGTTGGAGGTGGGGAGACCAGTGACGAAGTCGAGGGCTATGTGGGACCAGGGCCTGCCTGGGATCGGCAGAGGATGGAGCAGACCGGCGGGGGGAGCGTTACCTGACTTTCCGGTGGCACATACAGGGCAGGCCCGGACATAGTTGGAAACGTCCTTGTGTAGACCCGGCCACCAAAAGGAACGCTGGAGAAGGTCGACCAACTGGGAGACCCCTGGATGACAGGCAAACTTAGAGGTGTGGGCCCAGTGGATAACCTCCCCCCGGACCGAAGATGGAACGAAGAGCCTCCCCTCCGGTCCGCCGCCAGGGTCAGGTTCGGACTCCTGTGCCTTCCGGATCCGGTCTTCGATGGCCCAAGACATGGCCCCCACAACACACGAGCTGGGCAGGATGGTGTGCTCCGACTTCTCGTTCGCTTCGGGGGCAAATTGCCTGGAAAGGGCGTCAGGCAGACCGTTCTTAGAACCAGGGTGGTACGTGATGGTAAATCTAAAACGGGCAAAGAACAAGGACCAACGCGCCTGGCGGGAATTCAGACGCTTGGCAGTTCTTAGGTACTCCAAGTTCTTATGATCGGCAGAGAAGCCCCCTCCAGCCAATGGTGCCACTCCTGCAAGGCAAGCTTGATGGCCAGAAGCTCCCTGTCGCCGACATCATAGTTACGTTCGGCCGGTGACAGGCGCCGAGAGAAGTAAGCGCAGGGTCGTTTGGATCCGTCGGCCGGTGACCGCTGAGACAGCACCGCCCCCACTCCTGTGTCCGACGCATCGACCTCCACCAAACACTGCAGCGCGGGATCGACCTGGGTGAGGACCTGGGAGGAAGAGAACTCTGTCTTAAGTGCCTAGAAAGCCGCCACAGCATCCTCGGTCCACCAGAAGGGGGTCTTCGGTGAGGTGATGCGGGTCAAGGGGCCGACGATGGTGCCGAAATTGGGGACGAAGCAACGGTAAAAGTTGGCGAATCCTATGAATTGCTGGACTTGCTTCCTGGACGTCGGAGTTGGCCAGTCGACCACCGCTTTGACTTTAGCAGGGTCCGGGAGGACTTGGTCGTGGGAGATGACAAAACCCAGGAAGGAGGTGGTCTTGGCATAGAATTCACATTTTTCGGCCTTCACATACAACCTGTTCTCCAATAGGCGCTGCAGGACCCGCCTCACATGGACCCGGTGTTCATCCCGTGACCTGGAGAAGATTAGTATGTCGTCCAGGTACACAAACACGAACAGACCAAGGAAGTCGCGGAGGACGTCGTTTATGAGGCGTTGGAAAACTGCAGGGGCATTGGTTAATCCAAACGGCATCACCAGATACTCAAAATGGCCAGTCGGTGTTCGGAAGGCCGTTTTCCACTCATCTCCCTCCCGGATACGGACGAGGTGGTAGGCACTGCGGAGGTCCAGTTTGGTAAATCAGGTCGCCCCCTGGAGGGAGTGGAAGGCGGTGTCCATCAACAGCAGGGTGTAGCGGTCCTTCTCCGTGATGTCGTTAAGAGCCCGGTAATCGATGCAGGGGCGGAGAGACCCATCCTTCTTCGACACAAAGAAGAACCCTGCGCCGAGTGGGGACGAAGAAGGGCGGATGATTCCTGCACTGAGCGACTCCTTGAGATAGGCGTCCATCGCTTCCCTCTCCGGTGCTGACAGGCTGTATAAACGCCCCGATGGTAAGGGAGCCCCCGTGCGGATGTTAATGGCGCAATCATAGGGCCGATGAGGGGGAAGGGACATCGAAACTCTGAGGGCACCAGAGAGAGATCCGGAGGCGCGGCGTCCTTGGCCAGAGGGGGAGCGGACAGGGCGCATGCTGCGGACTGAAGGCAGGTGCCCATACAGAACGAGCTCCAGGTGGCGATCCTTCCGGCCTGCCAGTCCAGAACCGGGTTGTGTAGGCGCAGCCAGGGGTAGCCTAAGATGACTGGAGAGACAGAGGAGGACAGGACATATAGGACAATATCCTCCCGATGGTTACCTGAGACAATGATGGGAGTTGGCTGGGTCCGATGTGTCACTCGTCCAAGTGGGGCATGTGAGAGGGTGACCAGGTTGAGCGGAGTTTGCAGAGGGTGACAGGGAATGCCCAGTTGGGTTGCCAGGCTCTTAGAAATAAAACTCTGCTCTGTTCCTGAGTCCACCAGTGCATGAGTAATGTGCCCCATGGAGTTATGACAAAAACGAACGGGCAAAGAGAGACTTGTGAGGGGTTTAGTCCAGTTAGAGTCCGCGAGGCCCCCTACAGTGACTCGCGGACCTCCCCGTTTGGCTTCTCCGGACAACTCTCCACGGTGTGTTGGCTGCCTCCGCAGTACATGCACAGGCCCAACTTCCAGCGGCGTTATTTCTCCGCTGGAGGGAGCTTTGACCGGCCTACCACCATTGCCTCCGACTCCTCGGAGGACTCCGGTGGCGGCAACGCCAGGGGGCAAGTTTGAGGTGCGCGCGTGGAGCCTCCTCGCAAGCGGTTGGTCGACTTCCGCTCGGAGGAACGCTCGCGCAACCTGTTATCTAAGCTAATTGCTATGGAGATTAGCTCCGCGAGAGTCTCCGGGAGATCTCGACCGGCCAATTCATCCCTCACACCGGAGCTGAGGCTGCGGAGAAAGATGCCACAAAGTGCCGCCTCGCCCCAGCCTACTTCCTCTGCAGCGACCCGGAAGTCGATGGCGTAGTCCGCCGCCGACCGGCTTCGCTGCTGGAGAGCGAGAAGACGATCGGTTAGGACGCCATCGTGCCGAGCGTGATCAAACACCTCGAGGAAGTTTCGCACGAACTGGTTATAGGAGAGGTTCGCGTAACTGGGCTTCGCCAATTACGGCGTAAGCCCAGGTTAACGCTCGCCCCTCCAGGAGATTACCTATGTAATCAATCCGGCTGTGGTCTGAGGGGAAGTCCCCGGGAACGCGCATGAACACCGACTCACACTGCACAATAAAACCCCGAGCTCCGCTGAGTCTCCCGTTAAAACGGGCCGGAGTCGGGATTGGTGTGAGCCGGGTCGGCGTTCCCGCGGAAGATTGACCGGCCACCGGAGTGGCAGGAGCTAACCCTCCCTGGGGAGCCGGGGGGAACGCCTGCTGGGGGTCCAGGCGGTCTAACCGGTGAGTAATTGAAGTTAACTGATTTAGAATTACCTGCTGTTGGTGAGCTATTAAGTCTACTCGAGCCTCGAGAGTGGAAAGTCGGCGTGCGAGCCCGCTGTCTGCCGAGCCGCTCTGCTGAAGCCGTACTGACATAATGTTCGGCTCAGGAGACACACACGCAGGCTCAGAGTAGATTTAACAGCGTTTATTAAAACACAGGTATGAGTGGATGTGTGTGTGAGATATGAGGATGTCTTGTGGGAGAACTTCGGTAAGCAGGCAGCAGAGCAGATCACCGTACAGCCGGGCAACCCTATAATGAGAAAGCAAAAGGACAGGGTAACGGGCACCACAATAACACTGGCCTGAAGGAATGACTGCTGCTTACTTGTTATGGCAGGTGGCAGGCGCTGACAAGGAGAGTTCCCAGGAGACAGAGACCTGCTGCGCTTGTGCGAGGATGAGGACGGCGTGGCGAAGGGGGAAAAGTCCGCCGCCGGGGAATCCACCTGTGCACAGGGGAAAGGGCTGAAGAGAAAGGTAAGTTGCTTACTTGGAGCGTTGTCTTGCTGATCTTGGGGGTTCCAATGGCAAAGACGAGCTGAAGGGAACAGACGGCTTCAGGCCGAGGCACAGGGCTGAGTGGGTTAAATAGTCTGCCGCTGACGAGCCGCAGGTGTGCGCGCAGCAGGAGCCAATGATGACTGGCGAGTCATGACAATAACATACATACTGAAATCAAAGGAAATTGTGTTTGAGAATATATGGAGACCTTTCATTGATTATGTAAAGAATTTAAACATAACGTCTGAAGAAGAAGGTGAATGATATGTGTGGACCTAGCAAATTCCAAGCTGGTGAATGTATATTATGTATTCTTATGTAATAGATTACCTAGACTAAACAGAGGAGCATTGTTGTTGACTTGTGTTTGTTAATGGTCGTTGTTGTTTTTATTACACATTTTTTTTGTTATTGTTCTTTTTAATTTTTAAATTACCTTTGTGTTAGTGTCTGATTGTTTGTGCCATGTTTGTAAAAAAAAAGGTTCAATAAAAAATATTGTGGAAAAAAAATATAATCATGTTCCTTTTAATATCATCCAAAGACTTCTACCAACCTCTGTCCTTAAACAGCAAAATTAATAAATTGTCTATATTATATTAATTACACTATACAGTAAATTTCACTCTCTTAGATAAACTTTATATTTTGTGTTTTTCCACAGGTACAAAGATACAAACAGGAAGAGGCCAGGCAGAGAGCAGACAAATATTTTTGTTTGCTGGAAAGGGTAACTGAGAAATAATTGTTGTTATTTTTGTTCTGGTCTTGTTGTTTGAAATGGCTTTTGCTCATACTGTTGAATAAAATGTTTTGAGTTTGATTGTGTTAGCTGATTTTTGTAATGTATGCTCCAGTGTGGACTAGCATGGAAAAGAAGCAAGACAGACAACAGACGATGATCATTCAAACTTTATATAAAAAGCACAGATACATGCAGGTGAAGGATAAAGAAAATTTACAAATTTAAAACATTAACACAGTGAACTGGTTTGAAACTGGAGTTATAAATATATAACAAATGAGAATACATCTGGTAAATTTGTTAAACACTTCAGTTACAAATGTGCATGAAAGGTTACTAAGAAAAATGAAAATTATTTAAAATGTAATAAAAGAACAAATGTGCATGTCTTTGAACCAGTATGTGTGAACTAGCAGTGTTTGTGTAAACTGTCTGATGATGGTGGTGAGGCTGTAGAAGGAAGTTTTTGGTGCCAGTTAATCACCACAGAAACCAGGAGCTGGTTAATGTCAGCACGGCTCAGTCAGAAGTCAGGATGTCGGTCCTCTCCACTGAAGAACCTCTGCAGAACTGGTACCACAGGGCTCAGTCAGAAGTCAGAATGTGTGTCGTCTCCACTGAAGAACCTCTGCAGAACTGGTACCACAGGGCTCAGTAAGAAGTCAGGATGTGTGTCGTCTCCACTGAAGTACCTCTGCAGAACTGGTACCACAGGGTTCAATCAGAAGTCAGAATGTCTGTCGTCTCCACTGACGAACATCTGCAGAACTGGTACCACAGGGCTTAGTCAGAAGTCAGGATATCAGTCCTCTCCACTGAAGAACCTCTGCAGAACTGGTACCACAGGGTTCAGTAAGAAGTCAGAATGTCTGTCGTCTCCACTGAAGAACCTCTGCAGAACTGGTGCCACAGGGTTCAGTAAGAAGTCAGGATGTGTGTCGTCCCCACTGAAGAACCTCTGCAGAACTGGTACCACAGAGCTCAGTCAGAAGTCAGGATGTTTGTCGTCCCCAACTGAAGAACCTTTGCAGAACTGGTACCACAGGGCTCAGTCAGAAGTCAGGATGTCGGTCCTCTCCACTGAAGAACCTCTGCAGAACTGGTACCACAGGGTTCAGTAAGAAGTCAGGATGTGTATCATCTCCACTGAAGTGCCTCTGCAGAACTGGTACCGCAGGGTTCAATCAGAAGTCAGAATGTCTGTCGTCCCCACTGAAGAACCTCTGCAGAACTGGTACCACAGGGCTCAGTAAGAAGTCAGGATGTGTGTCGTCCCCACTGAAGAACCTCTGCAGAACTGCTACCACAGAGCTCAGTCAGAAGTCAGGATGTTTGTCGTCCCCGCTGAAGAACCTCTGCAAAACTGGTACCACAGGGTTCAATCAGAAGTCAGAATGTCTGTCGTCCCCACTGAAGAACCTCTGCAGAACTGGTACCACAGGGTTCAATCAGAAGTCAGAATGTCTGTCGTCCCCACTGAAGAACCTCTGCAGAACTGGTACCACAGGGTTCAGTAAGAAGTCAGGATGTGTCGTCCCCACTGAAGTACCGCTGCAGAACTGGTACCACAGGGTTCAATCAGAAGTCAGAATGTCTGTCATCCCCACTGAAGAACCTCTGCAGAACCGGTACCACAGGGCTCAGTAAGAAGTCAGGATGTGTGTCGTCCCCACTGAAGAACCTCTGCAGAACTGCTACCACCGAGCTCAGTCAGAAGTCAGGATGTTTGTCGTCCCCGCTGAAGAACCTCTGCAAAACTGGTACCACGGGGTTCAATCAGAAGTCAGAATGTCTGTCGTCCCCACTGAAGAACCTCTGCAGAACTGGTACGACAGGGTTCAGTCAGAAGTCAGGATGTGTCGTCTCCACTGAAGTACCGCTGCAGAATTGGTACCACAGAGCTCAGTCAGAAGTCAGGATGTTTGTCGTCCGCACTGAAGAACCTCTGCAGAACTGGTACCACAGGGTTCAATCAGAAGTCAGAATGTCTGTCGTCCCCACTGAAGAACCTCTGCAGAACTGGTACCACAGGGTTCAGTCAGAAGTCAGAATGTCTGTCATCTCCACAAGAACCTCTGCAGAACTGGTACCACAGGGTTCAGTAAGAAGTCACGATGTCTGTCATCTCCACTGAAGAACTTCTGCAGAACTGGTACCACAGGGCTCAGTCAGCAGTAATCACGGACCTGCACAACAAAGTACAGAACAAGTTGCGATGGACCATCATCTTGTACAGAATTACATCATATAATTATCTCCAAATAATTATTATAAATGAAACACCATTTAAAATGTTTTCCAAAAGTCTATTTTCCTTTTTTTGGTGCTGCCTCAAGTAAATGGGGGGAAACTTTGCTTGCACTACAGTTATAAATCTCATAAGTAAGCCAAAACATTTAGTATAAGTAACGTGTGCAATTTTGTTGAATCAGATTTTACAAAACTTTAAATGTGGAAATGTGCTAATTTAAAAAAAAATAGATTTAATGACCCAATTAAACCATTCTTACCCTGTTAGTTGTTTATTCCATTTTAAATATGTTCTCTGGGAAATTATGCTATGAAAAATGTGAATATGAAATCCTTTTAAGTGAAATGCAGCAGTAATTCCACAACACGGGTAGATGGCTAAGAGTTTTTTCCACACTTTTTAAACAAAGTTCATGCTGTAACAATTTGTTTTTGTGCTTTTATCATCTCATCTACTATAATTTATACTTTGCCAATTGTGTAATATCTAATGTGGTAATATCGCCGTATATTAAATATAACTTATACATCTGCTAATATCAGAATATTTTTTCTAACAACAATGGAAATTATTATAAGCACACATGGCAATGGTGTGGCTATGGTGGGGCAAGGCTACCAGATTTTCACAAAAAACCTACTGTGTTTCATAGTTGTTTAGAGCAACATTCAGTTGCTGTAGTAATATTTAACAGCCCCCCCCAATATTCTAATTAATAACTAATGAGGTAGTTAGCCATTTACGCAATATATTTGACTTACCTGGCCACATCAGCTGCAGAGGTACAGGCGGCACAGCCGCCTCCTCCAAATATCTTGCTGCCTGCTTGTGATGATGATCATTTTTTATTTTCATGAAGCTGAGGGATGGCAGCGCGGTGGAGGAGTGGTTAGCACTGCGGCAGCACCCTTGGCCGGGGGATCGTGGGTTTGATCCCAGCCACCGACCAACAGTGATCTGTGTGGAGTTTGCATGTTCTCCCCATGTCTGCGTGGGTTTACTCCGGGATTTCTCCAGTTTCCTCCCACATGCCAAAAACATGCAAGTTAGGTTAATTGGCATCAAACTGGGGATTCTAAATTGTCCTTAGGTATGACTGTGAGAGTGAATGGTTGTCTGTCTCTCTGTGTTGGCCCTGCGATGGACTGGTGATCTGTCCAGGGTGGACCCTGCCTCTCGCCCAAAGATGCTGGGATAGGCTCCAGATTCTGTCATCCAAAGACTGGTGTCATGTAAAGGAAATTGATCGCTTAGGGTGCGGCGGATGCTGGTGAACGTTCATGAACGCTGCACTGCGAGTTTCATCAGGGTTGGTAAAAGGCTGCAAAACAGTTTGCACACAATTTTTAAGATTGCCAACATTTTGTCATAAAGGTTCTTGAACAGTTACTGGGGTTCACTGCTAGGCAAACCCAAAAAGAACGTTAGCAACACCTTTTACAACCGTTTGCAAACGTGTTACAACTGTTGTTCAACTGCTTGCAGGAAAATGCAAAGTACAAAAACTGTTGCCTACCTTAAAAAACTGTTGGCAAACTGTTCTCTCTCTGTGCTTTAGCATGTACACGGAGATATTTCATGATGGTGGTGGCCATCATGACGAAGCACGAGTAGGAGAGAGTGGGTGTGGGGCTTTAGCTGTCAGCTAGCTAACTGCAAACGACAGCCCGCGTCTCACACCTGTCCAACTCTGTTCATGCAGGAATGCTCTGTGGCGGGTCAAATCTTGTTCCTGACGGCGGATCGGTTCAGCTTGTTGATGCCAGTTAGACAAGAACAGACCGAGGTGGAGATGATGCACCGAGGAGAGGGAAACTGCTCCTGTAAATGTGATTCTTTTGTTCCATTAGGATTAATATTCAGACACAATAATAAACAAGATGAATGTGTTCATGAAGGAGTGTTGGACAGTATAATGTAATGACCTCATGCAAATTTAAACAAACCGCATGATGGCAGTTTGAGGAATTAAGAAAGCATTAAATTCTCTCCCAGATCAGTTTTGAGTTATGCCACTCATTGTGCATTCATAATTAATAATCTTTGATGTGATTTCAGGCACATTTTACAAGTAAATTGGCACCAGATTCACATATTTTACCAGAAGTTATTTAAAATAAAGGATCACTTTTCTTTTTTGTTAAAAGTTACACAGAATGCTTTGCATTTCCTCAAAATGTAACTTCATTAAATATTCTTTGTGTCTCAGCTCCAAAGAACATGCCAAGGGTTATCTGATAAAGCAATGTTTTTCATCCGGAGTGCCATACGAAATTGTCTAATTCTACTTAATTGGTCCCAAAATTGCAAATTTGCCTTTGTTATACATCTGTACTTGTTCTGATGCTTCCATGTCATGGGTGGTAGTATGAGTGCAATCTTTCTTCTTGACTAAAAACTCACCTCGCAGAGAGGGGCAGCACCAAAGAACAGTGCCATGTGTGAGCCCACAACACCATGGGGCACACTGGAAGACTGGGTGGGAAACCACATCCCAGTGTCGGCTGCCCTCAGCACCAAACAAGCACTGGACAAAATTATTAAGACTCATTTTCAACCTAATTTATTCTCCTGGTAACTGCAGAATATCAGCACTGATTTGTCATGTGTAATCGTGCCGCGTTTCACACTGAGTATAAGCAGATTACAACACGAGTGAGTTTCTGGACACCTGCACAATTCCAGAAAGTTTGGAAGAATAAATGGAAAACTGGATTACAAAGCAAATATGTGGAAGCATTTCGGAGTGAGGAGAGCCCAGTAACGTTAACGAGCCAGTATGTGACCTATATCAATATACTCAATTTTTCCAGGCGGGGACAAAACTGCTCAGACCTGCAGAGCCTCCATTTCCCCACAGTCTGCTATAAAGGAGCCTTTGACCAACATCCATCCATCTTCTTCTGCTTAATCCTTTTCGGGTCGCGGGGGGGCTGGAGCCTATCCCAGAATCTTTGGGCGAGAGGCAGGGTCCACCCTGGACAGATCGCCAGTCCATCGCAGGGCCAACACAGAGAGACAGACAACCATTCACTCTCACAGTCATACCTAAGGACAATTTAGAATCCCCAGTTTGATGCCAGTTAACCTAACTTGCATGTTTTTTGCATGTGGGAGGAAACTGGAGAAATCCTGGAGTAAACCCACGCAGACACGGGGAGAACATGCAAACAATACAGACATAAAACATGAGAGTGATTAATGAAAAATTGTCTTCCAAAATTGATCATTGCAGGCCTAATTACGAGACTAAATTGTTATTAGATATGCTGTAACATATACAGTGTGTCATTTTATAACATTTTGGGTTGGAGGGGTGCCGCCGGATTTTTTTCATCGTAAGAAGGGCGCCATGGCTCAAAGGTTGAAAAACACTGTGATAGAGGGTCATTAACACCCTGGGTCTCAGTAACACTGGTGCCATCGGCAAAATTACAAGGAAGTCACAAATTTATGAGAAAAACCGCGACAAATTTACAAAAAATAGTAGCAAATTTATGATGAAAAAAGTCAATTTTTTTTAAAAAAAAAGTTGCAAATATATGAGAAAGAAGTGAAAATTTAGGAGAAAAAAGATGCAAATTTACCAGAAAAAAGTAAAATTACTTGAAAAGCATTACAAATTTACAAGAAAAAAATAGCAAATTGACAAGTCACAAATTTATGAGGAAAAAATTAGAAAAAGTCGCAAATTAATAAAAAAAGGAGCAAATAAATTTAAAATTAATGAGAAAATTCCAAATTTATGAGGAAAAGTTCTTTACAGTTTACAGTAAAAAAAGGTTGAAAATGTTTGTGAAAGTTCCAAATTCACAAGAAAAATGCCACAAATTTACAAGAAAATAGCAAATTTACAAGGAAAAAGAAACAAATTTATGAGGAAAAAGTTCCAAGATTGTAGCAAAAAAAAGTGGCACATTTCTGACAAAGTTCTAAAATTACAAGAACAAAAATTAGAAAATATGCAAGAAAAAAGTTACAGTTTTACAAGAAAAACTAACAAATTTCTGAGGAAAAAACAGCCCATAAAAACCAATAAAAACTGCAAGGCAATACCTCTCTGCACCACTTTAATTTTAACAGTCAATTCCTCAGTTAGTGTATTAATTACAAAAACAGTCAAAATCCATCACCAACAGGCACCATCTCCGCCTCCAGAGCTCTGAGACCCACATCTCTTCTGCTGTCTGATGCTGGATTGCGGGTCATAATTAACTGCGGGAGCAGCAGTCATTCGCTCACGGCAAACTCAGAGACACACAGAAAGAAAAAGAAATAGGTCAGTAGTAGCCGTTCCAGTCCAGCTCCATCCATGTGAAGTTCTGTGTTCACAGTGTAAGTGTGGAGAAGGAGAGCTGCAGCCAAACCGGTAGAAAGGAACGAATATGGAACCCTGCAGGCAGCCTGTCAGCCTGAGTTCAGGGTAACAAAAACCCAGCTTACTGGCATTTGTAGATCTGTCTACACATGTGCGGATCCAGACCATCCAGACATGCCAAATGTGTTGCAAAAGTCACATGTACTTTGACAGCCAATTGAGACACAGCTGTGGTCTTTCCAAGCCGTTTTTAACTAAGTACACAAATCCAAAATTGTTTTACATATTTGTGAATTTGTGTACACATTTGTGGAACTGTGCATGCATTTGTAGATCTGTGCACACATTTGCAAATATTTTTTACACAATTGTGGAACTGTGCACACATTTGTGGCACTGTGCGTACACTTACAAATAGTTTTGCAACAATAATAGCGCCATAGTAATGCAAAAAACAGAGTTGTCTGATACAGATTCATCAGTCAACACTGACAGCCCTGTACTGTCAAAACTAAAACAGTAAAGAGAACGCAACAGGATCATCATTTTACAATTTAGTGTTTTGAGAAAAGCGATGGAGGTGGTTGACCCTATAAGAATAAATGAATAATTGGGGAATCACCCGGGATACTTTCTAGATTCTGTGTGGGCTAGTCAGCTCATCTTTTGTGTGCTTTTCTAGATTTTTACTAGCCACTCATAACAAAATATTTCAAACAGTTTTACTTGATCGTAACATCACTGATCAGCATGTCCAGGTGTTTTGCGTTTGCCTGCCACCTGACTGACCCCCACAGGTAATGACCCCACAGGTGACCTGAAGTTGCTTCTTTGGGATGAACCTTGCCGAGCCCCAGGAGCCAAAGTTCAATCACCAAGTGCTTGCTGAGGAGCTTAAGGTCTAGAAGGGTTCCCTAGTCTCCCTATTCTGGGTAAGGTGTCTTCAACCTTATGGCTCTGCTTTTATCAAGATCCATAAATCATTCTTGGACTGACCCCACCCTGAGACCATTTTGCCTTGGGACACTCTGCCAGGAGGTAGCACCCCTCCCAACAACACGGCTCTCAGGATCACTGGGATGCTCAAACCCATCATTCATCAGAGAGTCAGAGGTTCTGGTACTCTGCCAGAAAGGTTTGTTCCTGTAAGTCGTTGGTGAGTCTTTGCCCCTATGTATGTATGTGACACTCTGTTAAATAAAGCTCCGTAAACTGCAGCGACTGTGTGTTTGCTTTAACCCAATTATGGACATAACATTTGGCGACGAGGTAAAAGTGGGAATGGATAAGTTTATTACTGAGTTTCAGCCGTTTCTGGAGGCTCCAGGCAGGCCACCCATGCCATGGCCTCGTTGGTTCACTGCTTTTTCCAACTACCCCGTGGTCTTGAACCTTGGCGAGCGTGAGAGGCTTCACGCGAGGGCTGTGTTAGTCCATAAGTTGAGTGCCGAGGGGCAGAGAGTGTTGGAGAGCCTGGATGGGGCTGACAGTTTTGACGGTGTGGTGGAGTTGATGGCACGCCATTTTCATGCTGAAGAAAGCGTCATGGTCCGGTGCATCTAGTTTTGACAGTGCTGCCAGCATTTAGGAGAGCCGGTGACGACGTTCATTAGTGAGCTCCGAAGGCTGGCGAGGGGGTGTGAATTTGGACACCTGGAAGAGGAGATGATTCGGGACCAACTAGCGGAACACATTTGTAGTGAAGCGGTCCGGTCCAGGCTGTTGGAGTTTCCAGGAGAGTTGACATTGGCCACGGCTGTCGAGCTCGACCAGCGGTTTGAGGCAGCAGAGATCATTGTGAGAGGCCTTCGTGAAGGGGCCTTTCTGAGTGAGGATGATTCTCGCACTAGGGCACTGAGTTGGGACCCTAATGACGATGATGCTGGAGGTGACACATATGCCACTGTGGTGAAGATAAGGTCTGCCCCGGTACACCTCGTTGTTACGGTTGTGGGTCCCCTGTTCACCGCTAAGCGTTGTAGCAACTGCGGTCCGCGGGACCACTTTGACAGGACGTGCGACAACTTCGAACACAGGAGCCGTGGAAAGGAACCAGGTGCTGCACAGGAGTCTCCGACTATTGTACATACGGTCTCCCCAGCGACAACGGGGAGGATTGGCTGTGATGTCATGCTCGACGGTGTCGTGGTTCCACTGTTGGTGGACACAGATACTGTTATCTCGGTGTTGAACCTGGCGACCATGAACAGTTTGTTTCCCCACCAACAGATTAAACAGCAGGAAAGATACTTTTACGGCTATGGACTGAACAGACTGGCTGTTGTGGGCTTTATGGAGGTAGAGGCCCGTTACAAGTTGGTTGTGGTGCCCCAAGCCCACATTCATGTCACCGCTGTGGGGATTAACATCATGGGGTGTAACCTATTTTATAGCCTGGGTTTTTCTATTGCCAATGCGTCGGGTGATTAGTGGTCAGGCTGCAGTCTGTGGAGCCGGCCAACTCCACTGATGGATCGCGTGGAGGCGAGGGAGTCAGACTGGTTGGACATGTGTGATGAAGGAGAGAACATTCGGCGCTGCACAAGGCTGCCGCGGGTTGGACCTGATGCCAGTCTGTTTGATGCCCAAACTGAGGACGCGGGACGGCACGACGGGACTCCGGTGGCGGCCTGTTAGGACGAGGCGCCCACACTGGATCCAGAAGGAGCAGGACCAGAGAGCGGGTTGTTACATCGCTCGGGAAGACAGTCTGCCATGGGTAACACGGACCGGGGACGGCAGTGGCTCAGGAGGTAGAGTAGGTCATCCAATAACCGCATGGTTGGCGGTTCGAATCACGCTCTCCCCAGATATACTGCCGTTGTGTCCCTGGGCAAGACACTTCACCCCAATTGTTCCTGGTGGGTCTGGAAGCGCCATGTTAGGCAGCATGCCACCATCAGTGTGTGAATGTGTGTGTGAATGGGTGGATAGTAGGATCTGTAAAGCGCTTTGGTCATCAAGAGATGAGAATAAAAGTGCTATATAAGTGAGTACCATTTACCATTTACCGGGTCCATGAGTCGACCGGACTGTTGATGGAGACCAGTCAAACCCAACATCACCGGAGGAGGAGGATGTGAGCTTCCCTGCGGATCGGCGACATGGTGACATGGTGCGGCCCAGGATTGAGGCTTGAATGAGAGGTGAACACGGCTCGCGCGAGTGGCGCGACGAGAGGAGACGATTCCGGGTGGAGGCCGCTTGGAGTGACGGGTATCTGTGCTTGTCTAACCAGACCTGAAGGCATCCAAACAAGCTGCGCAGGGTGGAGGAGACGAAGCGGTGCGGTGGGAGCCCTGAGGTCAAGAGACGAAGGCGTCTGGAGAAAGACCCGCCTGAGGACTGAGAGAATTGTGTTTTATTTTCTGTCTGTGTTTTTCTCTCCAGTCCTGATGTGTTTATTTACTTATGTTTATTTGCTGCTGGTTTGGTACCCTGATTTGATTAAAAAAAAAATGCTAAATGGAGGGAAGTTTTCTATTATTGGAACAGGAGATGTGTATTAATCAAATTTTAGCCTAAGGGATTTGTGTGAAAATTGTGAGATTTTGCTAATTTTAGGGTAGCAGTTTGACAGGGTGAAATTTTTGGCTCCCTTCCTGTTTACCCTTTATACTGCAGATTTCTCACACAACACAACACACTGCCATCTACAGAAGTTCTCTGACGACTCTGCGATCGTCGGCCTCATCTCCAACGGAGATGAAGCTGAGTACAGAGGACTTACCCAAGACTTCATGGACTGGTGCCATCGGAACTGCCTCCAGATCAACGCGAGGAAAACTAAAGAGCTGGTGGTGGACTGCCGCAGGCAAGGACAACCCCTCACAGCACCAGTAAATATACAGGGAACAGACATCGAGATAGTGACATCCTACAAGTCCCTGGGTGTTCATCTGAACAATAAACTAGACTGGTCACACAATACCGACGCATTCTACAAGAAGGGACAGCGCAGGCTGTTCCTACTGAGGAGACTCAGGTCTTTTGGTGTACAAGGGGCGCTGCTGAAGACATTCTATGACACGGTGGTGGCATCAGCCATCACTTTTGGAGTGGTCTGCTGGGGCAGTGGCATTACAGCAGCCGATAGGAAGAGACTGAACAAACTGATCAAGAAAGCTAGCTCTGTCGTGGGGCAGCGCCTTGACCCAGTGGAGGAGATGGGAGAGAGAAGGTTGGTGGCTAAACTGTCATCTCTGCTGGAGTCCAAGTTCCACCCTATGCAGGACATACTGAATGTACTGAGGAGCTCATTTAGCAGCAGACTACATCATCCTAGGTGCACAACCGAGAGGTTTCGCAGGTCCTTCCTACCTATGGCTGTCAGACTGTACAACCTAAGCAGGGCTGCTCGCAGAGATAGTAAAAAGACGTGACAACCTAATAGTATTGAATGCAAAAGACGCAATAGACTTACACAATGGTCCCCTCCGGTATACAACTAGGAAAATACCGGTTGCTACGGAGGGTGACAATATGTATGGGTACATAATCATACCATGTAGGATAACTAAGTAGATGGTTATGCTGTTTCATTCCATCTAGCTGCAATGCTCTGCACTGTGTGTCTATATATATATATTTATATTTATATGTACATATGTATACTCGCTGCTCTTGTTTTTCTCTTGCCTTCTGATTGTTGCTCTGAGTGTTGCTATCCCTGTGCTGTTGCAATCCTGGAATTTCCCCATTGTGGGACTAATAAAGGCTTATCTTATCTTATTTTATTAGGATGTTATTTGTGTGCCCAGGTTCGGGGTGGTGGGGTGTGTTTGGCCCGTGTAAATTGTTAATTCATTAGTATTCACATACCCAATGTTTGTTTCTTGGAATGTGCCCAGTGTGGGGGGTGAGAGTTGGGGAGGCGCCAGTAGCTGTTATTTGTCTTGTAGTTATGTGTTTTATGTGGAGTTGTTCTGGGATTGTTTTATTATCATAGTTACACGGCTTTGTCTTGTGTGTTTGGCAGCAGAATAATCCGCCCAGCCGTGTGGGGGTGCTGGTAGTCTACCTGGCCCCCAGTTTAGTTGTGTGCATGGATAGGTTGTTTATTTGTTTCTGTAATTGTTTTGTTTTATTGTGTGAGTCAGGAAGCAAATTTGGAAGGGCTATCTGTGCGCTTGGCATTTTTGAAGGGGAGGGGTGGAATGTTGTTTATGTAAATAGGCTGTATTAGTAAGATGGCAGCTGGGTTGGTCATGGGCTAGACCGGGGTGGCCACTGCCTGTTTCCAGTGGTGACGCCGCCCTTGGTATAAAGGAGTGGGCAGAAGAGGCTCTGCCTCTTTCGTCGCAGGAGCCACCTGGCCAGCAGGCGTGTGCTGTGAGCCTATGTATGTATGTGACACTCTGTTAAATAAAGCTCCATAAACTGCACCCAATTATGGACATAACAGTTCCGACCCTCCCCTGTGATCATTAGATCTGAATGGTGTACAAAGGAATGACGTGAATACCAGAAGCTGAAATGAGTTTTATCTGTAGGGATTCTGGGCTCAGCTTATGATAGGGTGAAGAGCGTGGATCTTTGGAGGAAGCTTGGAGTAGAGCCACTGGATCTGGATGGTTCAGTCACTTGGTTAGGATTCCTTCTGGTCTCCACCTTCTGGAGGTTTTCCAGGTTTGCTCACTGGGACGAGATGTCGAGGCAGATCTGGAACGAGCTGGAGGAATTATGGGCCCTATTTTAGCAATCTAGTCAACAGTCTATCGTGTAAAGCACAGAGTGCATTTATGGGTGTGCCAAAGTCCATTTCGCTATTACAGCAGCACAAACTAATTTTGTGCAAAGAGGCTGTCCTAATGCTCTTAATTATTCAGAGGTGTGTTTTGGCTGTAATGTGAAATAAACAATGACTGTGTTTGCTCTCATTCCCTTTTATAAACAGGGGCATGATATCCAAGGAGTAATACTAATATAACAGCATTTAAATGCTGGAACAAATCCATTTTGCAGTGAGGACAATACGGGCTCATTGACCAAGAGAAATTTTGTTTAAGGGCAGTCAGCTTTTAAGGAGCTTTTTTACCCTCCTTGTCAACAGTCCTGCTCATGCTGGGGAGACGTATTCATAATTATTCACAGATGAGAGTTGTACAATTCAGAGGTTATGCCAGTCGGTCTTTGTCTATGATTTTTAAAATTGCAAAAATTCTTTAATATGTGTACTTGTCCATAAGTTTACAGTTCTTTCATCTTCTTAATGGTCCCTCTGGAGTTGCAGATGGCTAGAGCCTGTCCCTGCATCTATGGATGAGATGGGGCACACAACCTGGACAGATCACTCATAAATGAATGAAAGATCAGGTAACTGATTATGACTGACAAAATCACCCCATCAAAATAAGAGATGCAGAAATTCTATCCCTGGTGTAGTAACAGGCATTTGTGCACGTTCATGCCATCTAAATGTGCAGCTGAAATAGTGGTTGATAATGTACTGCTGATTTCAGACCTGTTTTTAGCTCATTCCGGAGGAAGCTGAAAGGGGTGAACGTGATGACGTGAAGTCCATCATCGCCTGTGTGTCTACGTTTCACAGGAATCATTACTCCTTCTAAGGATTTGCCCCAATGCTCCCCAAACTCATTCACAGTGATCCTCAGGTGGGTCTGCATCCAAGTTGTGCTCCAGGTCAAGGTGGAGGTCAAAGGTCAGGAGACCTGGGCATTTATGATTTCATAAAAAAATGATTGGCTGTTGACTTCAAGCGTCAAGCATCAAGCAGAAAAAGTCCATCCATCCATCTTCTTCTGTTTAATCCTTTTCAGGTCGCGGGAGGGCTGGAACCTATCCCAGCATCTTTGGGCGAGAGGCAGGGTACACCCTGGACAGATCGCCAGTCCATCGCAGGGCAGAAAAAGTCTAATCAGAGATTTCTAACTCCTTGGTTCAACACAGAAACTTGTGGCTTAAAACAGAAGACTCGTCAATTAGAAAGAAAATGGCGCTCCACTAATTTAGATGAAATCTAGCTTGGAGAAATCATTTTCTAATTTATAAAAAATCTCTTAGAAAGCTAGAGCAAGTTATTATTCTGCATTAATAGAAGAGAACAAGAATAATCCCAGGTTTCTTTTCAGCACTCTAGCCAGGCTGACAAAGAGTCAGGACTCTGTCAATCCTAGCATTCCCTTAGAGCTTACTAGTCATTACTTTATGAACTTTTTCAATAATAAAATTTCATCTATCAGAGATAAAATCAGTCAGATTCTTCCCACCATTAATTTAAATAGATAAACTACTACAACTCCTTCAATTGACATCTGTTTGGATGAGTTTACTCCAATTGACCTTTTAGAGATAGATAAAATAATTTCCTCATCCAAGCCTTCAACTTGTCTTTTAGACCCTATTCCTACCAGGTTATTTAAAGAAGTCTTCCCGTTTATTTGTAGCTTTATTCTTCAAATAATCAATTCTTCATTAACATTAGGCCATGTACCACAGGCTTTTAAAACAGCTGTAATTAAACCTTTACTTAAAAAGCCAACACTGGATCCAGGAGTTTTAGCTAACTATAGACCAATCTCTAATTTGCCTTTCATTTCAAAAGTCTTAGAAAGAGTTGTTGCTACGCAATTATTTGACCACTTGCAGGGAAATGGTTTATTTCAATCTGGGTTTAGAATTCATCATAGTACTTAAACAGCTTTAGTGAAGGTGACTAATGACTTCCTTATCGCATCTGATGATGGACTTGTTTCTGCACTTGTCCTTTTAGACCTTAGCGCAGCTTTTGATACTATCGATCATGATATTCTACTTGATGAATTAGAACACCATGTTGGACTTAATGGAACTTCGTTGCAGTGGTTTAGATCTTATATATCTGATAGGTTCCAGTTTGCTCATGTCAATAATGAGTTTTCTTCCAACTCAAAGCTCAGTCATGGAGCTCCACAGGGATCTGTGCTAGGCCCTATTCTTTTTAGTTTATATATATATGCTTCCGCTAGGCAACACTATTAGAAAGCACTGTATACATTTTCATTTTTATGCAGATGACACACAATTATACCTGTCAGTGAAGCCAGATGATAGTAATCAATTAGCCAAATTAGAGGCCTGTCTTAAGGAAGTCAAAGCTTGGATGACTTGTAATTTCCTGCTGTTAAATTCAGATAAGACTGAAGTCATTCTTGTTGGTCCAAAAAACCTTAGAAATACTTAGAAAGAAAAACTTGTTTCTAAGCCTGCCTTCTATCATTTGCGTAATATTGCCAAGATTAGGAGCATCTTGTCTCAGAGTGATGCTGAGAAACTAATCCACACTTTTGTTAGCTCTAGATTAGATTATTGTAACTCTTTATTATCAGGTTATCCTAAAACATCTTTAAAAAGTCTTCAGTTGATCCAAAATGCTGCAGCAAGAGTTTTAACAGGTACTAGAAAGAGAGATCATATCTTTCCGGTTCTGGTCTCCCTTCATTGGCTTCCCATAGAGTTTAGAATTAAGTTTAAAATACTTCTTCTCACTTACAAAGCTCTAAGTAATCAGGCCCCTTTCTTTTTAAAAGATCTGATACGTCCCTATTATCTTAACAGAGCACTACGCTCCCAAAATGCTGGATTACTTGTACAGTAATACCTAGAATCTCCAAAAGTACAATGGGAGGCAGAGCCTTCAGTTATCAAGCTTCTCTCCTGTGGAACCAGCTGCCAATCTGGATTCAGGAGTCAGACCCAATCTCTGTTTTTAAAAAATAGGGTTAAAACCTTCCTTTTTGATATAGCCTATAATTAGGGAGGGATCATGTGCCCCTGAACCCTCCCTTAGTTATGCTGCTAATAGGTTTAGACAGCCGGGGGAACTCCAATAATGCATTGGGCTTCACTCCTTTCTTCATTCTCAATGAAATGTTTTTGCTGGTCATTAACATCTGTTTGTTCTCTCCCATAGATTGAGTCCCCGTCCTGCTGTTTGCTCTCTACATGTCTGTTCTTTTGTTCTTCTTCTCTATCCCCTCACCCCCCCCCCCCCCCCAGCCAGTCGCAGCAGATGACTGCCCCTCCCTGAGCCTGGTTCTGCTGGAGGTTTCTTCCTGTTAAAAGGGAGTTTTTCCTCTCCACCGTTGCCAAGCGCTTGCTCACAGGGGATCGCCTGATTGCTGGGGTCTTTCTGCAATTGTGGGGGTTTCCCCTACAGTTGAAAGTGCTATGAGATGACTGTTGTGAAATGGTGCTATATAAATAAAGTTGAATTGAACTGAATTGAATTGAAAGCGTCAGGAGATCTGGGCACTCCCGGGGTGATTGTGTTAGGCCGGAATTAGCTACTTTGTCATTGTTGGTCTAGCTTGACAGTCAAAGGCGCATTGATAGGGAACTCACCTTAATACCAACGCGCTGAACTCTGCGCCAAACCTCACCCAGATCAGTCCCATCCTACAAGCACAAGGCGCATGCACAGTCATTGTCTAATGAGGCGGCCAGGGCGCACAGCGGAAAACCAGACAATGTGCTGACAGAAACCAACAAAAGCACCCACGCCAAAGCACATTTTAAACCCCTGACATGGGGTCCTGTGTCTTCTGCCTGGCCTGGGAACACCACGGGATCCCCAGAGAGAAGCTGGAGGAGATGTCTGAGTTCCTGACCTAAACCTGTAGCCACAACAATCCAGTCTTGGATAAGCAGGCAAAAATGGGAGTTCTCAGCGCTACCTGTGCTGATGTATTGTCATAAACCCTAAGTGATGGTGTCAATAAGTCTTCCTGTCCTTTGTCTGAGAAAACAAACATGTAAATTTGTGTTAAACACCCATTAACAGCTCCAGAGCTGAAGTTGAATGGCGTGGGTGTATAGCGTCACAGTGATGCCCCGCTGAGGAGGCGGCCAATAAAAACGCCTTGCACCAGGCCAGCCAATCGGGCGCACAGCTGGAGATGGACGTGTCCATCAGTCCACACTAATCGGTGAGCAGAAACGCAGCGGTGTGTGCGTCCGTCACATTTACACATGCTAATTTGGCTCGGACACAGAATTAGCAGGTCGGCCCACAACACCGCTGGCACCCAGTGGGTTTCTGAGAAATCATTTTAGACTTGCAGGAAGTTAAACAGTCTTTCATGATGAGAATAAAGGGAGTGAAAAAATAAAAGGCAAGAAAAGGAAAAGGAAAAGGTGAACTGGAGAGGAAACAAAGAGAGAAGGTGGCTAAATGATGATAGTTAAAAAGACATGAAGAGGAAAAAAGGGATTTTTAAAAGAATAAACTAAAATAGAAAACGGAGATAAAAACCAAGCAAATGTATGGCAAAAAAATGATGAAATAAAGGAAGAGAAGACAACTGCAGAGTGACATGAAGGAGACAAAGGAAGAAGATGAGAAGAGTAATGAAATTAATGAAGAAATCTGTAGAGAAAAAGATTAATAACAGGTTTAAAACAGAAAAAAAAGGTTCCTATTTGGCTGATTTTTGAGCCTCTTCACTGTTTTGTATAATGAACTAGAACTAATTACAGTGCACAAAAAGACAAAAATAGTGCCTGAAATCACAAACAGGTGCTACTTCTGGCTCTGACTAAAGCAAGAAAAGATCCAAAATTCAATTTTCTGGTTTTCTTATAATTCTGGTTTTGTTTAGATGAGACAGAAATGAAACAAGTCAAATCAGACCATTCCAGAAAGAAATTGCAAAGGTTTGGCTGTTTGGTAACTTCACTTTTTAATCTCTTCTGTAACACAAATCAAACTGTAAGTTTCCAAAAAAAAAAACCTTTAAACATCTCGGACCTGTCGTGGTTAATTGTTGAAAGAAAGCTCGTTCCCAGAGAGCCAGTCTGATCAGTAACTAATCAGTCGTGAGTAACTTCCTGCGGGGTGTCGAGAGCTTCGGGTTGTTTGTCATTTCCTGTCAGACGGCGTGGAGCAGCAGCAGAAACATGATTCAGCAGCAGATAATTAGCCATCATCATCACCAGCCATATTTTAACTTCACTCAAGCGTTTCCAGTCAGCTGCAGGCAAACGCTCTGCTGCAGAACACCAGATCTCATGTGTCCAGTGCAAAGGATTGAAAGATGTGCAACTTTTTTCTCAGAAATTTGAATTATTTTTTTTTCAAATTGGCTACTTTTTTCCTCATAAATTTTCTATTTTTCTTGTAGACATGAAACTTTTTTCTCATGTATTTCTTCCATCACAAATCTGCAACTTTTTTGTAAATTTCTGACTTTATTCCTAAATGTTTCCCCAATCTTCATCCCCGCCTCGTATGTCAATGGTCAGGATAATAGAATGGGGGGAAGAAGGTCCACAAACAAAACCATCATGGAATGCAAGCATGGAAGAACGTAGCCTCCATGAGACCACCAACCCTGTAACCCACAACGGACCCTGGAACATCTAGGATCCTCCATCGTCAGCAACAACGGGGACCACTTCCTCTCCCGGTGGCTTCAGAATATTCACCTGATATACAATAGAAAATGAAACAACAATAATAACCTCAGCAGCAACAGTAACACCAGACGACGCCTCGCTCGCCAGCACCAATCACACCACGGACCGTCATCGTCATCTGACAGGAGATCCATAAATCACCGTGGAAACGCAGAGGCTGTCGCCACCCACCCAGCTGACGGGGCGAGATAACACAGACACACAAAGACACACAGACAGTTGTTCCACCCGATAACAGTTTAATCTCTTTTCAATTACTTTCCATTTATTCCACTTTCACCGGCAGCTAAGACGAGCTGTTCCTGTTTACCTCTGTACTTCCTCAGATACGCCGGGTCAGTTTTCACCAAGTTGAGGGATCAGGTTCACTCAGTTTAACTCGGTTCAAATTAAAAAAAATATTTAAAAACATATTAAATTCAATAGACCAGGGGTGTCCAATCATGTGCCATGGAGCACCAAGACCCTGCAGGCTTTACCTCCAACCAGTGTTTTCAACAACAGATTTCACTGAACTTCTTCCGACTGATTGCCGATCAGTGAAAACACCTGCTGAAGAGACTGGGTAGAAGAGGAAACCTGCAGGTTCTTGGCCCTCCATGGCACACGATTGGACAGCCCTGAGTTAGACTGATCATACACTTATGATCAAGAATCTGTACTCACCAAATCAGCCATCACGACACACAGTTTTTTTTGCTTTCTCTTGCATTTAAACCCTTTCAGTATTTTTGTACTCTACAGTTTTCGCTTCAGTACAAATTTGCACATTAAAACTCTTACGTTTTTAATAATAATAAGTCATCCTGAGAGTGTGTGGGCAGTTCTGTTTAATGAGCAGAATGGGCTGAATAAAGTGTTTTTTCTGCAACAAATTAACGGACAAACACCTGCTGTGTGATTTTACATTTCAACAGTGCCCCCCTCTGACTTCCCCCAAATCCACCCCCCACAGACACAACAGTTATCATGCTACAACTCAGCAGCACCAACTCGACGGGAAGAGCTTCCTGCATTCTTCGTTCTGTACAATGTGTGCAATAGGGTCACTCCCAAAGGTGATGTAGCATGTAGCCTTCCTGTTCCCTCTGTGGTCCGTCACCAATTGATGTCAGACCTCCTCTCAGGTTTTTTTTACCCCACCCCCCCCAAAAAAAGCAACACTGAAACAAAGATGGATGCCCTAGAAGAGCTTGTACTAGCTTGTGGAACCCAAACGGAGCACAGAGCCAATCAGAAGAGCGCCTATTCAGAAATCAGGACAAAATGAAGCCCCCCCCTCCCCAAACCAATATCATCATCAAACTTTAATATCATGTTACATAAGACTTTGAAGCACCATCTGCAGCTTTTTTTCTTAGAAATTTGATTTTTTTTTTTTAAATCTGCAACTTTTTCTCAAATGTTCAACTTTTTTCCTCATGAAATTGCATTTTTTTTTCTTTAAAATGTGCAACTGTAACTACTCGCTACCTCTAATGCTAGCAGTGGTGGAATGCTAAAGCATGCAGAGCCGATCTGAGGATCGTCTCTGTAATGATATGAGTAGCCAGCAGGTGACACTGTGGTATCATCTGGTCTGTTGCTAGACTGCAACTAGAGAGGCAGCTAGAGTAGCGCTGTTATGCTATGCCGTTCGTTACATAAAGTTAATACTTGACAAGTAAACCCAGTGTCATTAATGAAGAGCCCACTACACAAAACAGAGCATGGTGTCAGAAGATGGACTTGATGAGTGAAGACGAGTCGATTCGAAATGTGTTTGGACATCCAGGTTGCAGGGTAGCTTTCAAGTTAGCTACAAGCTAGCTTGGTGCAGCATCTGAAGCAAGACTATGGACATAACGAGGTGAAATGGAAGGATTACAGCCTCCACCCTGCCTTCAGCTGACTGGTAATGTAGCTGAAAATTGGCGAAGATAACTGTACCTAGCAGTGATCAGCGCTGATGGTAAGAGTAAAAAGATGAAGGCATCAGTGTTCCTGCACATTGTCAGTGACGAGGCACTGGAAGTGTACAAAAACTAACTTCACATTTGATGATGAAGAGGACAAGCTAACGCTGGACAAAATAATAGAGACATTTGAGTCATACTGTATACCTAAAAGGAATGTGACTTTTGAGAGGCACAGATTTTTCACATGCATGCAGAAAACAGGTGAAACAATTGACCAGTATGTGACAGATCCAAGAAAAAGAAGTAAGACGTGAGTTTGAAAGACTCACAGACTCTTTGATAAAAGGCAGGCTTGTGTGTTGGATTCCTGATAATAGTTTAAGAGAGAGACTGTTAAGAGAACAAGATCTGACTTTGGACAAAGCAATGTTGTGTAGAGCAGCAGAGACAGTAAAGACACAAACCAAGGAGCTGGTCGGTGAAAGTTGTAGTGTAGATACAGTGGAGAAAAACGCAAGCAAAGCAGTAAAGAACACAGCTTCTGATGCAACAAAGTGAGCAAAATCAGCAACCAGGGGTGGACAATGACAAGCATGTGATCGATGTGGGACATAATCATCTTCCCAAGAAATGCCCAGCATAGGGCAAGACTTGTAGGAGTTGCAACAAGAATAACCACTTTGCCAGATGCTGTAAAGCATAAGCTCAACACAATAAAGTCCACAGTATGGAAGAGTGTGAACCTGAGGTGCTTTATATGGATGTACTGACAAAAGATAAAACAGAGGAAAAAGACTGGATGACAACAATGAAAGTGAATGATCTATACCTGACATTGAAACTAGATACAGGAGCTCAGGCTAATGTGATGTCAGAAGCTACATACAAGAAACTCAGACCCAGACCTAAACTGCATTCAACAAGAGTGAAAGTAAGTGGATAGTCTGGAGCTCGAATACCTGTAAAAGGAAAATGCATGATCAAAGTGACACACAAGAACAAACAGCATACACTCGCATTCATAGTAGTGCCAAGAAATGTACAGACAGCATAAGGTTTGGCAGCCTGTGTGGGACTGATCTTAGTACGGAGAGTGTATGTGATTGAAAATAAGGAAGATACAGACTATGATGAACTCCTGAGAGAGTACAATGACTTGTTTCAGGGTCTTGGTTGTCTTCCTGGAGAACACACCGTCAGAGTGGTTAGAATGGTACCTCCAGTAATCCATCCTTGCCGAAAAGTGCCATTTGCGCTTCAAAAGCCACTGAGTTGGACAGGATGCAAAGTTTGGAAGTCACTGAACGCATTGATGAGCCAACAGAGTGAGTGAGTTCCCTTGTTATTGTGGACAAAAAGAATGGAAAACCCAGAGGATGCATGGATCCATGACATCTAAACAGAGCAATAAAGAAAGAACACTTTAAGCTTCTGACACAAGAAGAGACAATGTCACAGTTCGCAAATGCACAGTATTTTAGTAAGGTAGATGCGTCATCAGGATTTTTGGCAACTTAAGCTAGATGAAGCAAGCTCTAAACTGTGTACTTTAAACAGTCCATTTGGCAGATAGAGAGTTCTTCACTTGCCTTTTGGTATTGCCTAGCTCCTGAAGTGTATCACAAGACAATTTGCATGATACTGTATATGAACATATGGAAGGAGTAGACACTTCAATGGATGATATAATAGTGTGGGGAAGCATACAAGCTGAGCATGATGAGAGATTACAAAAGGTCTTAGAAGCAACAAGAATAGCTAACTTGAGACTGAACAAAGAGAAATGCCAGTTTGGAGTGAGAGAACTGACATTTGTGGGACACATCGTAAGCAGTGAGGGTGTCAGTCCATATCTTAAAAAAGTGTTTGAGATTGAAAACATGTCAACACTACTAAACAAGAAGGATGTACAGAAGTTCATTGGAATGATAAACTATATGGCAAAGTTCATCCCGAACCTTTCTGAGAGGATGGCTCCTCTGAGACAGTCACTTGAGAAAAAGACTGAGTGGACATGGAATCATGAGCATGAGACTTCATGGAGCGACCTGAAGAAGGTGTTCACAGAAGAGCCAGTTCTGAGATTTTATTACCCAGAGAAACCCCTAAAGATGTCATCAGAGGCATCTCAGAAGGGTTTAGAAGCTCTACTATTGCAGAGGCATGATGACTGGCAGCCAACTGCATATGTGTCATGCTCACTGATGGATGCTGAGAAGCGGTATGCTCAAATTGAAAAAGAACTGCTCAGTCTAACATATGCCTGTGAAAGGTTCCATCAGTTTGTGTCTGGACAAGCGATCTGTGTGGAAACTGACCACAAGCCACTAATAGCATTGTTTAGAAAGCTACTCATTGACTGTTCACTGAGAATTCAGAGAATGATGATCGAACTCCTACGATACACACTGGATGTCATGTACACACCAGGCAAATTTATGTACACAGCGGACACATTGTCTTGAGCCGTTGACCCAAAAGAGCCAGCTAACAGTAAGATGGACAAAGATGTGAATGCTTATGTGGACATGATTACAAGTGCAAACCAAAGTTGAAACGCTAAACAGAATAAGGAAAATAATACTAGATGGATGGCCCAACATGAAGGACGGCTGCACACCTGACATTGCAGACTACTGGAACTGCAGGGCAGAGTTGTCAGTGATGGAGGACATCATCTACAAAGGAAGCAAAATAATCACCCCTAAAAGTGTGAGAAAGGACATGCTTGAAAAGATTCACAAAGGCTATCTTGGCATCGAGAAGTGCAAGAAAAGAGCCTGAGAGGGAATGTACTGGCCACAGATTAATCAAGATGTCACCAACAAAGTGTTGAACTGCTGTACATGCCTAAAATACAGAGCAAGCAATCCTTCAGAGCTGCTGAAGCTACACCTAGCACCAAAATGGCCATATCAGAAGGTGGGTGCCAACCTGTTTGTGTTTGATGGCAAAAATTATTTAGTGGTCACAGACTATTATTTTCTGTATCCTGAAGTCTGTAGGCTGTACACAACAACAGCAGAAGTTGTGATAGGATCAATGAGAGCCATATCCTCTCGGCATGGTGTGCCTAGTGAGGTCTTCACAGACAACAGTCCACAGTTTGCTAATGTAGCATTTAAGCACTTTGCCAAAGACCGGAACTTTGCGCACACAACATCAAGCCCACATTATCCACAATCTAATGGATTGGTGGGGAAATCAGTGCAGACTCTGAAGAGTCTCTTGTACAAAGCAAAGGACAGTGGAGCTGATTTCTACCAAAGCCTACTTGTGTATCGCACATCACTTCTGGAATGTGATATGTCACCTTCACAACTTCTAATGGGACAGCGTCTGAGGTCAAATTTGTTTATCCAGGACAACCTGCTGAGAACCGAAGAGGGTGGGAGAATTAAAGGACTCAAAGAACAGCCGAAATAAAAGCAGAAATACTATTATGACTGAGGAACACAGAACCTACCTGAATTTCATGCTGGTGACCAGGTGAGACTCAATGACAAAACAAACACATGGGTGTAGAAGGCAACAGTTCTTGGTGAAACCCAGCCACCGTCATATGCCATTCAGACAGAATACAGTGCTGTTCTGAGACGTAATCCTCAAGATATTCTCATGACACCAACAGCAGTGGATTAGGAGACTGATACAGCTGACCAAACCCAGCATGCACCTGAGAGTCCAATGTTGGAGGCCCCTCCACATGTCCAAGGACAAGTTGTATTATAGCCAAGTTATGGTACGTTATATTCATGCAGTTAGCTATGAAGACTCTAAGTTTGCTTTAGAGTCACACGTCAAGTTAGATACCTAGAAAAAAAAAAAAAGTATATTAAAATAGAAAAAGAGTTCTAATTTGAATACTGTGTTATCAAAGTAAAACTTTTACTTTTGGAAATGGAGATGTAATGATATGAGCAGCCAGTAGGTGGGACTGTAGTATCATCTGGTGTGTTGCTGGACTGTAACTAGAGAGGGAGCTAGAATAGCGCTGTGCTTTGTAACCTGTTATGCCGTTCGCTACTTAAAGTTAATCCTCATCAAGTAAACACGGTGTCATTATTGAAGAACCCACTGCACAAAACAGAACAGTCTCTTCAGAAAAAATGGCAGAATAATGAGAAAAAAGTTGCAAATATACATGAAAAAGTTGCAAATTAACAAGAAAAAGTTGCAAATTAATGAGAAAAAAGTTGCAAATATACATGAAAAAATTGGAAGTTTAGACAAAAAAGTTGCAGAGTAATGAGCAAAAAGTTGCAAACTTACATGAAAAAAGTTGCAAATTTACATGAGAAAAGATGCACATTAATGAGAAAAAGTAGCAAATTTACATGAAAAAAGTTGCAAATGAGAAAAATTGCAGATTGATGAGAAAAAAGTTGCAAATATACATGAAAAAAGTTGCAAGGCTCCACACAAATGTTGCAGAATAATGAACAAAAAGTTGCAAACTCACATGAAAAAGTTTCAAAATAATAAAAAAAGTTGTAAACTTACTGTCATGATCCGCTCTGCGTGCCTGCTGCCCTAATTACCTCCACAGCTGCGCACACACCTGTCCATCCTATCTAGCGGCCTCTTTAAGCAGCGCTGCCCGCTGGTTTGCACGGAGACGTCAACGCTCCCATGATCTGGCAAGTCCTTCTTGCCTACACTACTCATCCTGCTCTGGAGTTCCGCCTCCTCTGCTTCGTCCTACTCAGCGCTTCTCCTGGGAGTTTGAACTCCCCACCGGCAAATAAGCCATTATCCTTTCCTGCACTCTCCACTCTTCTCCATCTCCCCTGTGCACAGGTGGAAGCCTCCTGGTGGCGGACCTCCTCCTCCTGGCGGCGGACCTGAGCACAGCCTGCACCTCTCCTACACTGTACAAACCTGCACCTCTTCACCTCATTGGCAGCAGTGGCCTTGGCACGGAGCGACTGGACTGGAGCCTTGGGAGTTCTTCAGCACCTCAGCTCTCCTGCCTGCTTGTAAGACAGCACATTTTCTGTTACAATCCTCCATACATCAAGCACTCATCCGTCTGTCTGTGTTTCCTCCTAGGATTGCCAGTCGGAACGGTGCTCTGCTCGCCCTGCTGCTACACTCCTACACACATGCACACACACTCACATTTCTTATAATAAAACATAATTGTGTTTATTCTGAGTCCACGTCTGTTCCTGGGTCACCCAATCATGTCAGTACGTCTCCGTCAGAATGACCCAGCAGACGGTGCACTAGCACAGAAACTTAACATCACTGAGGCTCGGGTAGACCAATTATCGCACCAGCAACAAGTCATACTCACCCAGCTTGTTCAGATTAGCACACGCCTGGACCGCCTCACTAATCCACAGCCCTTTTCACCAGCTCCCCGGGGGGGGGGGGGGGGACCATCCAGCTCTGTCCCGTCACCTTCCCCGCAGTCCCGGCTGACTCCAGTCCCCACACCCACGCACTTTAGCGGTAAGCTAGGGGAAGCACGGGGTTTTCTGATGCAATGTGAAATAGTGTTTCAGCGGGTTCCGGGTGATTTCCCCACTAGTCACAGCTGCATCGGCTATGTCATTATTCTCTTAGAGGGGCGGGCTTTAGCGTGGGCTTATGCGGTCATGGCTCGGCCAGACTACGCCAACCTAACATATGATCAGTTTGTGAGGGAATTTAATGAGGTATTTGATCACTCAAACCGAGATAGTGTGCTCACCACCTGGCTACTGAATCTGAAACAGGGGATTAGATCAGTGGCCGATTATTCTGTTGACTTCAGGATGGTGGCGACGGAGGCTGGGCGGAAGGATGCCTCCCTGTGCAGTATTTTCACCCGCAGCCTTAGCCCTAGCCTGGGGGATTAGTTAGCTCGCATAGAGAAGCCCAACAAACTAAACAAGCTAATATCTCTAGCGATTAACATCAACAACCAGCTAAGGGAGCGGGCCAACGAGCGTTGACCTTCCGGTCGCTCGGGCTCACAGTTCGGCTGCTCCTCACAACCCCCTTCCCCCCCGCTGGCCCTTCCACATCCCGATTCCTTTGACTCCACTGAGCCTATGGTGATGGGCCAGTCTAAACTGTCAGAAGGACTTTAAGAACTGCTGTGTCATGGCTTTCACTGAATCTTGGCTTAATGCGCATGACCGAGACGCAGACCTGTGGATTGACGGCTGTGGAGCCCCACTGCGCTCGGATCAGCAGGAAGAGGTAACGGGGAAACGTCAGGGGGGCGGCGTATGTTTATACATTAATAAGCAGTACTGCACATCTGTCACAGTCAGAGAGCGCATCTGTACACCCGATGTGGAGCTGTTGTCTGTGTCACTACGCCCCTTTTATTTGCCTCGCGAGTTCCCCCAACTTTTCATCACAACTGTGTACATTCACCCGAGGGCAGATGCTAACTCCGCCTCCAGCAGAATCTTTGATGTGATCCAGCGGCTGCAGTCAATTTCTCCAGAGGCGCCAAACTTCATTCTTGGGGATTTTAACCATGTTTCTTTAAAGAAGACACTTAAAAACTTTTATCAATATGTTTCCTGCCCAACCAGGCGAAAAAAGACATTGGACCTGTGCTATGGATCCATAGAGAGGGCCTATAAATCACTTCCCCTTCCTCCTTTAGGATCCTCAGATCACAACTGTGTACATTTGCTGCCCACATATAAAACTGCTCTCAGAAGAGGCAAGGTGGAGACGAGAGACACTGATGTGTGGACAGAAGATTCAGTGCACAGCCTCCAGGAATGCTTTAACTGTACAGACTGGGAGATATTCACACTGTCCTGCGGGGATGATTTGGACTCTTTGGTGGATGTCACATGCTCATACATGGCTTTCTGTAAAAATAAGATTGTTCCACGTAAACGTGTCAAAATATATCCCAACAACAAACCATGGGTTACAAAATCAGTTAAATCCTGCTTACAGAGGAAAGCACTTGCCTTTAAACAGGGGTCTGTTTCTGAGCTACAGGTTGCCACAAAAGAGCTGAAATCCAAAATTTTAAGAGCAAAACAGAATTATAAATCAGAGTTGGAAAGCAAGATGGCAACAAAGAAACTTGGTTCAGCCTGGGCCAGTATGAAAACTATTGCAGGCCTTCAGAGCACAGAGCGCAGTAATCATGTGTTTTTAGATGGTTTTAATTCAGACACAGAGCTGGCTAATGCTCTTAATTGTTTTTATGGTCGTTTTGACTCCTTTGATTTTAGCACAGAAACCCAAGATTTGAAACAGAAACTCAAAGACAATCAGCACTTTAATATTGAGGTGCAGGATGTTAAAAGGGAGTTTTGTGCTGTAAAAGTGAACAAAAGTCAGGGCCCTGATAATATATGTGGGCGCTTGGTAAAGTCCTGTGCACATGAACTGAGTCCTATATTTCATTACATTTTCAGTAAGTCCTTACAGACACAACATGTGCCTAAGATCTGGAAAGAAGCCGTGGTTGTTCCCGTTCCAAAATCCAGCTGTCCTAAAACGGTAAACAACTTTAGACCAGTTGCTTTGACTTCAATTTTAATGAAAATTTTTGAAAAACTGGTCAGATGTGAGGTCCTAAAGCAGACTGAGCATGCATTGGATCCTCTGCAGTTTGCCTATAGGCCTCACAGAGGAGTGGAGGATGCCACTGTCACTCTGTTTAACATGCTTTTTGAACATCTGGATTTTAATGGGACACACGCCAGACTTTTATTTGTGGACTTTTCCTCCGCCTTTAATACAATCCAACCTCACATTTTAGTTGAAAGGCTCCTGCAACAATTTGATTTGAACAATAATCTGGTGGGTTGGATTCTGGATTTCTTAACCAACAGGACGCAGAGAGTAAGGGTCAATGGTACATTGTCGGACCTAAAGTGCTCTTCTACTGGCTCTCCTCAGGGGTGTGTGTTGTCACCACTACTCTTCATCCTGTACACAAACATGTGTCGGAGCAGACATGACAACAGACACATTATAAAGTATGCTGATGATTCAGTTATTATCAGTCTCCTCCAGGATGGTGAAAGTGGCCACAGCCCAGTAGTTGATGATTTTGTTCACTGGTGTGAGGATTCCTACCTGCAGCTGAATATGACAAAAACTAAAGATATGATTATTGACTTTAGGAGGAAAACTCCCAGGCACAAAGTCACTGTACTAAAAGGCCAGACCACCAAATGTGTACAATCCTACAAATATCTTGGGACGATTATTGATAGTAATTTAAACTTTGAAGAGAACTGTGAAAGGGTGTGCAAAAAGGGTCAGCAACATTTGCATTGCTTGAGAAAACTTGCACACTTCTAAATTGACCAAACCATAATGACAATGTTTTATCGGGCTTTTATTGAATCTGTTTTATCCTTTTCTTTAGTGTCATGGTTTGGTCAGATAAAACTGAAACAGAGGAAATCCTTGGATCAGGTAGTTAGATGGTCCAGTCGTTTGCTTGGTGAGCCACAGCTGAGCCTGACATCCCTGTACACCAGACAAGTACAGAGGATGGCTACCTCCATTTTAAATGATGACTCCCACCCTTTGCACTGCAACTTTCAGCTTCTTCCCTCAAGACGGAGGTTTGCTGTCCCAAAAAGTAGAACCCAGCGCTACAAAAACAGCTTTGTTCCTGCTGCTGTCAAAGAGTTGAACAAGATGTAACAATATATTGCACACAATTTAGGTACCTATTTATTAACTCCATTTTATATTTACTTATTTTTGTAGGATGTTACTTGGGTTCTAAATATTTTATTGGGTTTTAGACATTTGAGTTTTTAACCTCTTTGACTAGTTTTTAACTTTTAATATGACTCTTCTCTCTTACCTCTGGTTTTTCTCTCATCTCTTTGTCTTTTTATACCCTGATTGATGGAGCCTTGAGTATTTTTATCATGTTTATAGTCAGCTTCATGTGTGCCTGTGTTTGTGTCTATGTTGAATGTAATTTGTGGCTTGTAAATATGGATGTCACCAGACTGCAAAACAAATCTACCTACGGGTACAAATAAAGTAACCTGAACCTGAACCTGAACCTGTCCCTGGCCGAGAAACAGCACTGCCGGGAGCTCGGGCTGTGTTTGTATTGCGGTAGTGGGGAATATGAGCTGGCTTTCTGCCCCATTCGCCCAACAGAGGGGGTCTGTGGGTCACAAAAGGGGGACTCACGGACTCACTCCAGCAAAATCCCCTTACCAAATTCTTATTGCCCATCCTTTTCACACATAATCACCAGGAAATTTCCACTCACGCACTCATCGACTCAGGGGCTGAGCAGAGCTTTATTTCAGAAGATCTGGCAACTCGGCTGGGGCTCCCCTGCCATCAACTGAAGACTCCCCTGAGACTTATCACTCTGTCTGAAGCACCGCTCGCCATTGTCACCAAACAGACGGCCCCAGATTCTGTTCTGATCTCGGGCAATCACCGGGAGCAAACCAGGTTGTTTGTGCTTCCCGTTTCAGCGTCCCTGGTTATTTTAGGGTACCTCTGGCTGTGCCTGCACAACCCGTCCATTGATTGGTGTACAGGGAGCATCATCTTGTGGAATTCCTTCTGCCTAAGTGCCTGTTTGCAGTCTGCTGCTTGCTCTCCCTCCGTTCCACTCTGTGTCCCGGAAGCACCCCCGCCTGATCTGTCCCGAGTTCCTCCCGAATACCATGACTTGGGCGCCGTCTTTAGTGAGACGCAGGCGCTGTCACTCCCCCCCCCCACCGCCCATGTGATTGTGCCATTAACCTCCTGCCAGGGGCCCCGTTGCCATCTAGTCGGTTTTATAGCCTGTCGGCCCCAGAGCGGGAGGCAATGGAGAAGTACATTAAGGAGTCCCTGAGCTCAGGCATTATCCGGCCATCCTCCTCGGCGGTGGGGGTGGGTTTCTTCTTCGTGGGAAAAAAAGATGGCTCTTTACGGGCCTGTATTGACTTTCAGGAGTTGAACAACATCACTGTTAAGGACAAATACACTCTTCCTCTAATTAACACAGCTTTAGATTCTCTCCTGGGGGCCTCTGTGTTTACGAAATTAGACCTCGGCAACACATACCACCTGGTGAGGATTAGAGAGGGGGACGAGTGGAAGATGGGTTTCCGGACCCCCAGTGGACATTTTAAAATACCTGGTGATGCCGTTTGGTCTGACTAATGCCCCCACTGTATTCCAGTGTCTCATCAACGATGTGTTGAGGGATTCCATAGGCTCCTTTGTGTTTGTATATCTGGACAATATTCTCATTTTTTCGCAGTCCCTCGAGGAGCATGGAGTCCATGTGAGGCGGGTGTTGCAGTGTTTGTTGGAAAATAAGTTGTTTGTCAAAGCGGAGAAGTGCAAGTTTCACTCCCCTTGCACTTCATTCTTGGGGTTTGTCATATCTCACAATGAGAGCATTGCCAATCCTGCCAAGGTAAGAGTGGTGGTGGAGTGGCCAGTTCCATTGTCCCGGAAACAGTTACAGCAGTTTCTCAGGTTTGCCAACTTCTACCGCCATTTCATCAAGAATTAAGATAAGATAAGATAAGATAAGCCTTTATTAGTCCCACAATGGGGAAATTCCAGGATTGCAACAGCACAGGGATAGCAACACTCAGAGCAACAATCAGAAGGCAAGAATAAAACAAAAAACAAGAGCAGCTAATATTTTGTTTCGTTTAGAAACGTACATATTACTATAAATACATAAATATACACAGACACACAGTGCAGAGCATTTAATAAATAAATCCAAATAAATTACTCCAGCAGCAGTTCACTGCTAATGACTCGGCTTCTGTGTGGAGAGGACTGAGGCAAATCACCAATTATTGGCCTCAGGCTCCTAAAGGTCAGGATGACAAAGCCCTTTGTCAAAGACTGTCCCAACACTATGCCCGTTTTGACACCTCGTCATCTGTGTCCAACTCCCCCCCTCCCTCCAGCTCCACAGCCTCCACGATCCCTACTTCATCAAAGGCACCCCCCCTCCTCCCTCCCTGCCCTTGTCATCAGTGAGCAGGACGTGCTCAAACAGTTCTCCAGACTGAACCCGCGCAAGGCCCCCGGTCCGGACGGCGTGTCTCCCTCCACCCTGAGACACGGTGCGAAAGAGCTGGCTCCTGTCTTCACAGACATTTTTAACACCTCCCTTAAGCTATGCCACGTGCCGTCCTGCCTCAAATCCTCCACCATCATCCCTGTCCCCAAGAAGCCACGGATCACTGGACTTAACGACTACAGACCTGTAGCGCTCACCTCTGTAGTCATGAAGTCCTTTGAGCGCCTGGTCCTGCCCCACCTCAAGTCCATCACCACCCCCCTCCTGGACCCGCTGCAGTTTGCCTACCGAGCCAACAGGTCTGTAGACGACGCAGTCAACCTGGCCCTCCACTCCATTCTGCAGCACCTGGACTCCCCGGGAACCTACGCCAGGATCCTGTTTGTGGACTTCAGCTCCGCATTCAACACCATCCGCCCCACTCTGCTCCGGGACAAGCTGTCCCTACTCAACGTGCCTGACTCCCTCTGCAGGTGGATCACTGACTTCCTGACGGACCGGAGGCAGCATGTGCGGCTGGGAAAGACTGTCTCAGACTCTGCTAGCATCAGCACCGGATCACCCCAGGGCTGTGTACTTTCCCCCCTACTCTTCTCCCTTTATACCAACTCCTGCACCTCCAGCCACCAGTCTGTCAAGTTGATCAAGTTTGCGGACAACACCACCCTCATCGGGCTCATCTCCAACGGCGACGAGTCCGCCTACAGGAGAGAGGTGGCCCAGCTGGCGTCCTGGTGCAACAACAACAACCTGCAGCTGAACGCTCTGAAGACAGTGGAGATGATTGTGGACTTCAGGAAAGTCACAACCCCTCTGCCCCCTCACCCTCACCCTCACAGGCTCTCCCATCACCACTGCTGATTCCTTCCACTTCCTAGGCACCACCATCACCAGGGACCTCAAGTGGGAGCCGACCATCAGCTCCCTCATCAAGAAGGCCCAGCAGAGGATGTTCTTCCTGCGGCAGCTGAGGAAGCTCAAGCTACCCACCAAGATGTTAGTGCAGTTCTACACAGCCATCATCGAGTCCATCCTCACCACCTCCATAACCGTGTGGTACGCAGGAGCCACTGCCAGGGACAGACTAAGGCTGCAGCGCGTCGTGCGCACTGCTGAGAAGGTGATCGGCTGCAAGCTCCCATCTCTCCAGGATCTGTACATCTCCAGGACCCGTAGGCGTGCTGGCCGGATCATAGCCGATCCCTCACACCCTGGTCACGTACTGTTTGCCCCCCTCCCCTCAGGTAGAAGACTTCGGTCCATCCAGACTAAAACCTCCCGTCACATGAACAGCTTCTTCCCCTCTGCCATCAGACTGCTGAACACTAAGTGACTTATTGACTCTCGTGCACTATGTACAGCAGCTCAACCAGACTCATGTCAATCATCACTGTTTTCTTCCTGCATTACCGACTGCACTATATGGTTCTCCACATTATCTGCTGCTCGCTAATATATTTTAACTGCTGACCAGTATTACTCTCTTATTCTACACTTTATTGCATGTATAGTTTATTTCTTTTATTTTATCATGTTTAATGTTGCAGCATTGCACCGAGACAAATTCCTAGTTTGTGTACTACATGAACAATGGCAATAAATCTGATTCTGATTCTGATTCTAAATATGTAAATATATAAACACACACAGTGCGGAGCATTGTAGCTAGACGGAATAAATATATAGATATATAAACACACCCAGTGCAGAGCATTGTTGCTAGATGGGATGAAACAGCACAACCGTCTACTTAGTTATCCTACATGGTATGATTATGTACCCATACATATTCTCACCCTCCATAGCGACCGGTATTTTCCTAGTTGTATGCCGCAGGGGACCATTGTGTAAGTCTATTGCATCTTTTGCATTCAAAACTATTAGGTTATTACGTCTTTTTGCTATCTCTGCGAGCAGCCCTGCTTAGGTTGTACAGTCTGACAGCCGTTGGTAGGAAGGACCTGCGAAACCTCTCGGTTGTGCACCTGGGATGATGTAGTCTGCTGCTAAATGAGCTCTTCAGTGCATTCAGTATGTCCTGCATAGGGTGGAACTCTGACTCCAGCAGAGATGACAGTTTAGCCACCGTCCTTCTCTCTCCTATCTCCTCCACTGGGTCAAAGCGCTGCCCCAGGACAGAGCTAGCTTTCTTGATCAGTTTGTTCAGTCTCTTCCTATCGGCTGCGGTAATGCCACTGCCCCAGCAGACCACTCCAAAAGTGATGGCTGATGCCACCACCGTGTCATAGAATGTCTTCAGCAGCGCCCCTAGTACACCAAAAGACCTGAGTCTCCTCAGTAGGAACAGCCTGCGCTGTCCCTTCTTGTAGAGTGCGTCAGTATTGTGTGACCAGTCTAGTTTATTGTTCAGATGAACACCCAGGTACTTGTAGGATGTCACCATCTCGATGTCTGTTCCCTGTATATTTACTGGTGCTGTGAGGGGTTGTCCTTGCCTGCGGCAGTCCACCACCAGCTCCTTAGTTTTCCTTGCGTTGATCTGGAGGCAGTTCCGATGGCACCAGTCCACGAAGTTCTGGATAAGCCCTCTGTACTCCGTTGGAGATGAAGCCGACGATCGCAGAGTCATCAGAGAACTTCTGTAGATGGCAGTGTGTTGTGCTGTGTGAGAAGTCCGCAGTATAAAGGGTGAGCAGGAAGGGAGCCAAAATCGTTCCCTGGGGGGCCCCCGTGCTACCAATGATCGTGTCGGACACACAGTCCTGGGTTCTCACAAACTGAGGCCGGTTCGTGAGGTAGTCCAGGATCCATGATGACAGGTGCTGGTCCACCCCTGCGCACAGCAGCTTGTCCTTCAGGATCATCGGTTGGATGGTGCTGAAAGCACTGCAGAAGTCAAAGAACATGATCCTCACCACATTCCCGGGCTTCTCCAGGTGGGACAGAGAACGGTGAAGGAGGAAGATCACTGCATCCTCCACCCCAATGCCATGCTGGTAGGCGAACTGGAGTGGATCCATCGCTTGTCCCACCAGGGGTTGGAGGTGAGCAAGGAGCAGTCTCTCCAGGGTCTTCATCATGTGGGACGTCAAGGCCACCGGTCTGTAGCTGTTCAGGTCTTTGGGGTGGGAAGTTTTTGGTTCAGGTACCACACAAGATGTTTTCCACAGCTGTGGTACCCTCCCCAGCTTCAGGCTCAGGTTGAAGATGTACGCCACAATCCCACACAGCTGGTCTGCACAGGACTTGAGGAGCTTTGCGCTGATGCCGTCCGGTCCCGACGCCTTACTGGGAGTGGGGGGGTGTTGGTGGAGTGGGGAGTGGGCAGCAGGACTTGATGTCTTTAGAGGCAGCAGTGGTTGTTGTGCAGTCAGGGGAGAGGGCAGTTGGTCAAACCTATTGAAAAACAGATTCAGATTGTTCGCCCACTCCCTGCCCCCCCCCCCCCCGTGGCCTGGGGGGAGGTATTCTGGAGCCCAGAGATGGTTTTGAGGTTTCTCTAGACCCCGCTGATGTCGCTCTGTTGCAGCTTGTCCTCCATCTTCTTCCTGAAGCTGTCCTTGCCTTCTCTGATCTTTCTCCTCAGCTCCCTCTGTACAGACTTCAGCATCTCCCTGTTCCCCGACCTGAAGAGCCTCTTCTTCTCTCTCAGAAGTGTTTTTATCTCAGGGTTGATCCAGGGTTTGTTGTTTGAGCAACACCGTATGGTCTTGGTGGGAGCGGATTTGTCCACACAGAAGCTGAGGTAGTCAGTGAAGGTGTGAGTGAGGCCATCGATGTCCTCACCATGTGGATCGCAGAGCTGCTCCCAGGCGGTGGTTTCAAAACAGCCCTTTAGAGTGTCCATTGCCTCCTCAGACCATAATTCCACTGTGCGCATGGCCGGAGGTTGTCTGTGCACTAGGGGTTTGTACACCGGCCGGAGATGAACCAAGTTTTGATCCGATCCCCTGAGTGGTGGGAGTTGTAATGAGGTGTACGCCTCCTTAGTGTTTGCGTAGTACAAGTCCAGTGTTTTACCGTCTCTAGTGTGGCATGTGACACACTGGGTAAACGTGGGTAGAATGGGAGATAGTGAAACATGGTTGAAATCACCTGAGATGAGGAGAAGAGCATCTGGGTATTCTGTCTGCAGCCTTCCGGTTACTGAATGGATGACGTCACGCGCTGTCCCAGCGTTCGCCGTCGGATTTGCATAAACAACAATGCAGATCACGTGTGAGTATTCCCTCGGGAGATATGTAGGTCGCATGCTAACAGCTAGCAACTCAATGTCTTTGCTGCAGTGTCGTTGTTTAACAGTGATATGTCTCGGTCTGCACCAGTTGTTGTTAACATACATTATCACTCCACCGCCCCTTGCTTTGCCAGTGTCTGGTGTTTGGTCTGCCCATATCGTGTGGAAACCCTCCAGCTCAATGTTAGCATCTGCTGCTAGTTCAGTTAGCCACGTCTCGGAAAACAAAAGGAGAGAGCATTCCCGGTATATGCTATCGTAGCGGGAGATAGCCGCTAGCTCATCTACCTTTCCCAATAACGACCGTACATTCCCCATGACAATAGATGGAAGGGAGGGTCTGTACCTTATATTTTTTGTCCTCCGCCTTACTCCAGCCCGGCAACCACGGCGTTTTCGCCTCAGTTCCCTCGGTATGTCGAGTTTTTCCGTTAGCACCAGTTGGCAGTTGAGTGCTAGCAGCTCTTCCCTGCTGTATCGTCTCCTGCTATAAACAGTGGCTCCGTCCACAATTACAACATTATTGCCCTGCCCCTCACTCGCCTCACCTCCTCCAAGGTGCCCTTCCGGTGGAGGGGGATGCGGAGGCAGCCTTTTTGAAATTAAAGTCATTGTTCTCTTCTCCTCCCATCTTGGTCCAGGTGGACCCCACGCTGCAGTACTTGGTGGAGGTGGACACCTCGGACTCCAGGGTGGGAGCAGTCCTGTCCCAACATTCCCCCGTGGATGACAAGATCCGGCCCTGTGCGTTCTTCTCCTGCTGCCTCTCCCCGGCAGAAAGGAACTACGACATCGGGGACAGGGAACTGCTGGCAGTCAAGCTGGCCTTGGAGGAGTGGTGCCACTGGCTGGAGGGGGCCTCCCAGCCATTCGTCGTGTGGACTGACCACAAGAATCTGGAGTACCTCAGGATGGCAAAGCGTCTCAACGCCCGGCAGGCCCGCTGGTCCTTGCTCTTCGGCAGGTTCAACTTCACCATCTCCTACCGCCCGGGGTCCAAGAACACCAAGCCTGACGCTCTGTCCAGACAGTTCTCCTTGGATGCCACTGAGGCACCGTCACATCCCGTGGTGCCCCCTTTGTGTATCGTGGGTGCCCTCTCGTGAGGCATCAAGGAGAGGGTCAGAAGAGCGCAGGAGACTGAGCCTGACCCGGGCGGGGGGCCAGCGGGAAAGATATTCGTGCCCTCTGCCATCTGGGGTGAAGTCATCAATTGGGTCCACTCCTCCAAGCTCCTGTGCCACCCGGGGGTGGCGCGTACAGTGGCTCTGCTACAAAGGACCTTCTGGTGGCCGTCCCTTTGGAAGGATGTCGGGGAGTATGTCCGAGCCTGTCCGCAGTGCGCCACCTGTAAAAGATCCTCCTCTTCCCCGGCAGGGTTGCTCCACCCCCTTCCCATCCCCGGCAGACCTTCGTCTCACGTGGCGCTGGACTTCGTGACTGGTCTTCCTCCTTCAGCGGCCCACTTCATTCCCCTACAGGGTCTCCTCACGGCCAATGAGACGGCGGACCTTCCTGTCCTCCATGTGGTGCGGCTCCACAGTATCCTGATGTACATTGAGTCCGATCGTAGTCCCCAGTTTGTCTCCCAGATGTGGCGTGCCTTCTGTAAGGCTATTGGGGCCACGGTAAGCCTGTCCTTGGGGTACCACCCCCAGAGCAATGGTCAGTGTGAGCGCGCCAATCAAGAATTGGAGGCAGTGCTACAGTGCGCCACCACCTCCAACCCAGCGTCCTGAAGCTCCTACCTGCCGTGGGTCGAGTATGCACACAACACCATGGTCTCCTCTGCCACAGGGCTGTCACTGTTTGAGGTCTCTGGGCTACAATCCCCCGCTGTTCTGGGAGGAGGAGGAAGACATCGTGGTGCCCTCCATGCAGGCCCATATGAAGTGCTGTCACCGGCTGCGGAGGGCCACTCAGGCTGCGCTTCGGCGCACGGCAGACCGAAACACCACCTTTGTCAACTGCCGCAGGACTCCAGCCCCACCCTACCGGGTCGGGCAGCAAGTATGGCTTTCCACTAAAAACATTAATCTCAAGGCCGAGTCCAGGAAGCTGTCTCAGTGTTTTATTGGGCCTTTTTCCATTACACATATTGTGAATCCTGTCTCTGTGCGTCTGCCCCCCCCCCCCGCATTTGTCCCACCTTTCACGTCTCTCAGGTCAAGCCGTTCATCCCCAGCCCTCTGTGCCCCCCTCTCAAGATGCCATCCCCACCAGTATTGATTGATGGTGACCCCGCGTGGAGTCAACTCCATCCTGGAGATCCGACGCTGGGGCCGTGGCCTCCAGTACCTGGTGGATTGGGAGGGCTACGGTCCTGAATGGAGGTCCTGGGTGTGTCCCTCCTTTGTGATGGATCCACAGCTTATCAGAGACTTCCACCGGATGCACCTGGGCAGGTTGGATCGACTGCCAAGAGGCGTCCCGTGGGGGGGTGGGGGAGTACTGTCATGATCCGCTCTGTGTGCCTGCTGCCCTAATTATCTCCACAGCTGCGCGCACACCTGTTCATCCTATCTAGCAGTCTCTTTAAGCAGCGCTGCCCTCTGGTCTGCAAGGAGACGTCAACGCTCCCATGATCTGACAAGACCTTCTCGCCTACACTACTCATCCTGCTCTGGAGTTCCGCCTCCTCTGCTTCGTCCTACTCAGCACTTCTCCTGGGAGTTTGAACTCCCCACCGGTAAGTAAGCCATTATCCTTTCCTGCACTCTCTGCTCTTCTCCATCTCCCCTGTGCACAGGTGGAAACCTCCTGGTGGCGGACCTGAGCACAGCCTGCACCTCTCCTACACTGTACAAACCTGCACCTCTTCACCTCGTTGGCAGCGGCGGTCTTGGCACGGAGCGATTGGACTGGAGTCTCAGGAGTTCTTCAGCACCTCAGCTCTCCTGCCTACTTGTAAGACAGCACATTCTCTGATACGATCCTCCATACCTCAAGCACTCATCCGTCTGTCTGTGTTTCCTCCTAGGGTTGCCAGTCGGAACGGTGCTCTGCTCGCCCTGCTGCTACACTCCTACATGCACGCACACACCCACACTCACACTTCTTATAATAAAAGACAGTTGTGTTTATTCTGAGTCCACGTCTGTTCCTGGCTCACCCAATCATGTCACTTACATGAAAAAAGTTGCAAATCAATGAGAAAAAATTGCACATTAATGAGAAAAAAGCAGCAAATTAATGAGGAAAAATGCATATTAATGAGAAAAAGTTGCAAATTTACATGAAAAAAAGTTGCAAATCAATGAGAAAAAATTGCACATTAATGAGAAAAAAGTAGCAAATTAATGAGGGAAAATGCATATTAATGAGAAAAGTTGCAAACTTACATGAAAAACGTTGCAGATAAATGAGAAAAAAATTGCAGATTAATGAGAACAAAGCTGCATATATACATGAAAAAAGTTGCAAGGTTACACAAAAATGGTATAATGGGGAAAAAGTTGCAAACTTACATAATAAAAGTTCCAAATTAATGAGAAAAAAGTTGCAAATTTACATGAAAGTTGTAATTTAATGTGAAAAAAGTTGCAAATATACATGAAAAATTGTAAGTTTATACAAAAAAGTTGCAGAATAATGAGCAAAAAGTTGCAAATTTGCATGAAAAAGTTGCAAATTTACATGAAAAAAGTTGCAAATTAATGAGAAAAAAATGCACATTAATGAGAAAAAGTAGCAAATTAATGAGGAAAATGCATGTTAATGAGAAAAAGTTGCAAATTTACATGAAAAAAGTTGCTAATGAGAAAAAATGCAGATTAATGAGAAAAAAGTTGCAAATGTACATGAAAAAAGTTGCAAGGCTCCACAAAAATGTTGCAGAATAATGAGGAAAAACGTTGCAAAATTACATGCAAAAAGTTGCCAATTCATGAGAAAAAAGTTGCAAATATACATGAAAATTTTCAGATTACAAAAAAAACTTGCAAATTTATGAGATTAAACTTTTGGGCAGCATATATGTATATAAAAGAGAAAAGAGATCGTCAGTCCATCCAGGTCCAAAAACGAACCAATCAGAGCCTTCAGTGTGACGTGGACATTTGGTGTCATGTAAGGGTGTCTTCTACTTCCATGTCTGATGATGATCTCTGTGTGGGGGATGGCGCACACAGCTGCTTTAGCCTCATTTTAAAGCTTACATGTGTCCAGCCCCCCCACGACCCAAAAAGGATTAAGCGGAAGAAGATGGATGGATGGATGGATGTGTGGTTCTGTGTTTGTTCAGGCCAAACTGGACGGAAATGTGTGCGTGTGCAGCAGAGGACGCGTCCCCTGCGCTGAATGACTGACTGTACGCGCTGTGTAATTGGTGGAGACCTCATTAGTTGTGCAGACAGTGGAACAGCTGAGACTCCTCCCACTTTTCCTCATCACCGCCATCTGCGTCATCAGTCCGTCCGCAGTTGTCCTGATGATAAAATCTGCTCTGGATCTGCTGCTCGTGTTCTGTTTAATAATTAAAGGCCTGCTGCTTCCATGCAAATGAGAAAGCATCAGTTTTTACATGACGCTGAATTTGACTCTTACGTTCTTCCTGACGTGGTGTTAAGTTGCCCAGGCTCGACCAATCAGTGACAGAGGAAGCTTCCTGATTGCATGTGACACTAGCCCAGTTCGACTCGCCTCGTTTCGTTTCGTTACTACGCATTTCGGCCGCGGTTGTGTCTCCATAGCAGCCGGGTAAAGCGGGGTTAAGCTGTGGTGGGCGGGATTTTTTTGTACAGCAAGGCGGCGCCACACTCCCGTGACGTAAAACACGCGACCCAAGCCAAACACAACATGGCGGCTTTACAAGGCGACTCCTCGGTCTGTGGCTTTTTTCACCGTAAATGCCAAAAAGGACCATCAGACAAGGGTACAGGCAGTGAGACGAAACACTCTGGAATAGTTCTGCAGCTTCTGGAGAGAGACGAAGACGTGAGGATACAAACTAGGTCATATGTGACGGTAAGCTAATGTTGCTAATGCTAGTTTGCTATAAGTACGTCGTACTACACTGCAATCTCTGCAAGTTATCGCTGTTAGGTACTAAAATATGCACGCTGTGTGTGTTTCAGATGGCTCTGTTGTGGGAAAATTACCGCTTCAAACGGTCAGTCTGGTGTTCAGCACAGCCTGTCACTGATGTCAGCACAGCTTCACAAACGATCAGTGGTTGTAGAGCTTAAGAATGTCTGGTTTATTTCCTTTGCAAAAAATTGCTCTGATCTAAGTAAAGGAACCCTATTTCACTGATTATGGGAATGTAGAAAAATCAGAATGTTTTGGGAAGAGGTGAGGGAAACAATTGAAAAAATAATTTCAAAACAAATCACATTGAACCCTAAACTGTTTTTGTTGGGTCTGTATCCAGAAAAACATCACTTTAATAAGAGTGAAAGAACATTCATAGACCTCAGTTTGCTTAATGCCAAAAAATGTATTGCATTACTGTGGAAAAACTCATGGACCAGATGTGACTCAGTGGTTAAGACAGATGTTACCAACCTTCCACTAGAAAGAATAACATACATACTGAAATCAAAGGAAAATGTGTTTGAGAATATATGGAGACCTTTCATTGATTATGTAAAGAAATTAAACATAACTTCTGAAGAAGAAGATGAATGATATGTGTGGACCTTGCAAATTCCAAGCTGGTGAATGTATATTATGTATTCTTATGTAATAGATTACCTAGACTAAACAGAGGAGCATTGTTGTTGACTTGTTTTTGTTAATGGTTGTTGTTTTTATTACCCTTTTTTTGTTATTTTGTTATTGTTCTTTTTAGTTTTTAAATTACTTTTGTGTTAGTGTCTGACTGTGTGTGCTGTTTGTAAAAAAAAAAAAAAAAAAAAGAAAAAGGTTCAATAAAAATATTGTGGGAAAAAAAATTGCTCTGATCTGCGTGAAAATCATGGACGTACCTGCTTCAGCTGCACTGAGTTTGAGATGGTGTCATAGCAAAAAATGATCAGCTGACACAACTTGATCGCCAGGTCAATAACTATATTAGCCACAAAATGTATATTCAAAAAGTAAACAGTACTGAGTTCGGTATAATAAGATGTATTTGACAGTTATGATGCATTTTAGGCCAAAACAAACTTGATCTAGGATTAAAAGCAATTAAAATAATGCAGTCACAAGGTTACATGGAAAATGCTTGATTTACTAGACACATATACTGTAGAAATATATATTGAATGAATGAATGAATGAATTTAAATATGAATGAATGAATGAATTTATTTCGGATAGTACAGTACAGGTTAAAAGAAACTGAATAATATAACAACAAGGTCAAATTAAACAATGACTCATCTGATTATACAATTCAACTTAAGTTATCCGAAATGGGTGATGGCTGAAGCCGCAGCTTATATTGCCCACCCATATTCCATCTAAGAATTCAAAGAGAAAAAAGAGAAAACAGACAAGAGCGATTACAATTCAAAACAAAACTAAGACAAATTCTTATTCTCTGCATCAACAATGTACTATACATGCATTCCTTCCACAAGCTGTCAAGATGCTGAACAGCTGACCAGTGATGCTGAGGAGAAGCTGGAAACGTGCATGGAAATATCTGACTGGGGCATGCTTAAAGGAGCCACGCATGATCTGGATGAGTACACGGACACTGTGAACTCATATATCCACTTTTGTGAAGAGAACATTCTTCCATCACGCACCAGGGTGAGTTACTCTAATGACAAACCCTGGTTCACAGCTAAGCTCAGACAGATCAGGAAGGAGAAGGAAGCAGCGCTGAAAAGTGGAGACAGGGACTGCTACAGGGAGGTTAAATACCGGTTTAACAGAGAGCTGAAGAGGGCTAAATCTGTGTACTCAGAGAGACTCCAGCAGCAGTTCACTGCTAATGATTCGGCTTCCGTGTGGAGAGGACTGAGGCAGATCACCAACTATCGGCCTCAGGCTCCTAAAGGTCAGGATGACAAAGCCCTTTGTCAGAGACTGTCCCAACACTATGCCCGTTTTGACACCTCGTCATCTGTGTCCAACTCCCCCCCTCCCTCCAGCTCCACAGCCTCCACATTCCCTACTTCATTTAAGGCACCCCCCCCCCCCACCTCCCCCCCTCCCCTTATCATCAGTGAGCAGGATGTGCTCAAACAGTTCTCCAGACTGAACCCGCGCAAGGCCCCCGGCCCAGACGGCGTGTCTCCCTCCACCCTGAGACTCTGTGCGAAACAGCTGGCTCCTGTATTCACAGACATTTTTAACACCTCCCTTAAGTTATGCCACGTGCCATCCTGCCTCAAATCCTCCACCATCATCCCTGTCCCCAAGAAGCCACGGATCACTGGACTTAATGACTACAGACCTGTAGCGCTCACCTCTGTAGTCATGAAGTCCTTTGAGCGCCTGGTCCTGTCCCACCTCAAGTCCATCACCACCCCTCTCCTGGACCCGCTGCAGTTTGCCTACCGAGCCAACAGGTCTGTAGACGATGCAGTCAACCTGGCCCTCCACTCCATCCTGCAGCACCTGGACTCCCCGGGAACCTACGCCAGGATCCTGTTTGTGGACTTCAGCTCCGCATTCAACACCATCCGCCCCGCTCTGCTCCGGGACAAGCTGTCCCTGCTCAACGTGCCTGACTCCCTCTGCAGGTGGATCATCGACTTCCTGACGGACCGGAGGCAGCATGTGCGGCTGGGAAAGACTGTCTCAGACTATACTAGCATCAGCACCGGATCACCCCAGGGCTGTGTACTTTCCCCCCTACTCTTCTCCCTTTACACCAACTCCTGCACCTCCAGCCACCAGTCTGTCAAGTTGATCAAGTTTGCGGACGACACCACCCTCATCGGGCTCATCTCCAACGGCGACGAGTCCGCCTACAGGAGAGAGGTGGCCCAGCTGGCGTCCTGGTGCAGCAATAACAACCTGCAGCTGAACGCTCTGAAGACAGTGGAGATGATTGTAGACTTCAGGAAAGTCACTACTCCTCTGCCCCCCCTCACCCTCTCAGGCTCTCCCATCACCACTGCTGATTCCTTCCGCTTCCTAGGCACTACCATCACCAGGGACCTCAAATGGGAGCTGACCATCAGCTCACTCATCAAAAAAGCCCAGCAGAGGATGTTCTTCCTGCGGCAGCTGAGGAAGCTCAAGCTACCCACCAAGATGTTAGTGCAGTTCTACACAGCCATCATCGAGTCCATCCTCACCACCTCCATAACCGTGTGGTACGCAGGAGCCACTGCCAGGGACAGACTAAGGCTGCAGCGCGTCGTGCGCACTGCTGAGAAGGTGATCGGCTGCAAACTCCCATCTCTCCAGGATCTGTACATCTCCAGGACCCGGAGGCGTGCTGGCCGGATCATAGCCGATCCCTCACACCCTGGTCACGTACCGTTTGCCCCCCTCCCCTCTGGTAGAAGACTTCGGTCCATCCAGACTAAAACCTCCCGTCACATGAACAGCTTCTTCCCCTCTGCCATTAGACTGCTGAACACTAAGTGACTCTCGTGCACCATGTACAGCAGCTCAACCAGACTCATGTCAATCATCACTGTTTTCTTCCTGCATTACCGACTGCACTATATAGTTCTCCACAGTATCTGCTGCTGGCTAATATATATTTTAACTGTTGACCAGTATCACTTAATCTTATCCTACACTTTATTACATGTATAGTTTATTTCTCTTATCTTATCATGTTTAATGTTGCAGCATTGTACCGAGACAAATTCCTAGTTTGTGTACTACATGAACAATGGCAATAAACCTGATTCTGATTCTGATTCTGATTCTGAGCTGACCCGGAATCTCTCATACACACTACTGCACCTACGGACATTTTGTATATTATAGTTAGTTATTCTTTTTCCCCAAGTATGTCTCAGGGATGTGTGAATGGATGGGGGGTGGGGGTGGGGGGTGGAGTTATGTGGGAGTGTGTCTTAAATCATGCTGCTTCTTATATGGATGCCGAGAGAAACGCAATTTCATCTTGCCTGCACTACAGTTGTATATACAGCAATATGACAATAAAGTTTGATTTGATTTGATTTTGATTTGATTCATGTAGTATTGCACTGACAAACCTCTGAAGTTTTTGCAGATGTCTTTTTTTTTTTATATGTGAAGGTTATCACCATGTGACATAAATGTCTTAAAAATGAGCCATTATTTTCAAGGTCACCCATTAATGGTTTGTACTATTGACTCTTTTCCCACCAGTGTATTAACAGACAAAAATAGAAATCATGATGCAAACACATAAGTCACTAAATTGTTTATTACAATCAGCAGCAAATTCCAGATTATTCAGAATGTGCAAAACTCAAACTGTAAGACTGGGTCACTCAGCAGCTGGGATGTGCAGCTCACACTGGTCTCAGATCAGCAGATCTTAGGCCTGCATCTCTGTAAATAGTGACGCAAGGTCCAGTTTGGGGTGGATCGATCGTTTACCTCTTGCCTAGACAAAAGACAGAAATGGGTGGTGGTTAAATAAAGGAAGTTTAAAACATATTTGGGAAATACACTTGTTGCTAAAAGCCAGTGGTGGAATGTGAATGAATGAATCTTTATTTCAGACAGATTAAAAGAAAATAGAATAATATTACAAAGGGGAAAAAAATCTAATAAGGTTGAATTAAACAATAACTCCTCTGATTATACAGTTCAACATAGGTTATCTGAAATGGGTGATGGCTGAAGCTGCAGCTTATATTGCCCACCCATATTCCATCCAAGAATTCAAAAGAAAAACAAAACAGGAGCGATTCCAATTCCAATGTGACAATAAAGTACTTCGTTGTTGTATTTAACCACAATTTTCATGTAGCTGCACTGATGTAAAGTCGATTTTACAAGGGCTGCGTTACATTTAAAATCATCTGCTTTTACTGTGGCCTCAGCAATCAGAATGAATTAATACATTCACTTGAATGGAATATAGTACTTTAACTGAAAGTGTGTATCACAGAGTATGGAGTCGCTCAGTCAAAATATGGAGTTTTTATCAATAAAAGTTTGTCTTGAATGTAAAGGTGTCTCTTCTTGCCCTGGCTTCAAGTGTGGGCGGTGTTTTGTACTTTTATTGCTAAAATATAAAAGGATGCACTACAATGGGTCTCAAATATTTGTAATGTGTCCTGTTACTGCATGAGTTTATTGATGATAGAGTATAAACTACACATATAAACTAAATTATATGGATGACTGAACAACTGCCATTCCCAAAAAGATACAGTTATGAACATAACCCACAAAGGATCACACAAGTGATCTGACAAAAAAAATAAATACATTAACAAGTGGTTTATTTTACAGTTGATGCGCCAGTCTTTTTCAATTATTCTGTAATTAATACTCACACAATCAAATAAATCTCAGTTCAGTCCCTTTTATATTAAGTGGAAATTGTGCTACTTTGGTTTTGACACTTTAACTATAAAAGCAAAGGATTTCAGTACGTTCCACAGTGGCGACGTCCGTTGTTGAGCGGCTGATTCCCTCCTCCCTAGACGAACGACAGAAATGGATGGTAGTTAGTTTCAAGCAAGTTCAACACTTATACAGGCACATATCAAAAATTGGAATATCATGAAAAAGTTAAATATTTTTGTCACTCATTTCAGAAAGTGAAACCCATATATAGATTCATTACAGGGACAGGGACAGTGATATATTGAAAGTGTTTATTTTAATATTGATGATTATTGCTACAGCCCATATTAACCAACACCTCAGTGGCCAACATTTCTATTTAAAAACAATTTTTTAAAGTTTATGTAATATTCTAATTTTTTGCCAAATTGAATTTGGGGTTTTCAGGGGCTGTAAGACATAATCATCCAAATTAAAATAAATAAATGCTTGAAATACATCAGTCTGTGTAATGAATCAATATAATATATGGATTTCTCTTTCTGACGCTTTAGAAAATTATATGAATGACTTTATAAATCACTGGTTTGAAAAAGCACTTTTATATTATTGAGATTTCGGCTCCTGTGGTCTCACCAGTATCCACTATAAACAGGGAGGCTAACCCTGGCATGTGGAAACACATTCTAGCATTAAATTGCACACAATTTATTGCGTAGGACCAAAGTGCAATACAAAACAAAAACCAGGACCTTAACCAGGATTAACAGATTTCATCGTTTTGCTCTCACAAGCGAATATTTAGGAGAAAACAAGCGCGAATCAGCAGTTGGTACTAGCTAGCTACTAGCCAAAACTCGTTAGCTAAAACGAGTTAGCCAGCAAAAAACGGCGCTGTATAGCTCTAAAAAAGTGAGCTTACCACCAACAGGACAAATAAGCGAACAGATGCACATTATTACAAATCACTCACCATCGCACAATACTGACGCACTCTACAAGAAGGGACAGCGCAGGCTGTTCCTGCTGAGGAGACTCAGGTCTTTTGGTGTACAAGGGGCGCTGCTGAAGTCATTCTATGACACGGTGGTGGCATCAGCCATCACTTTTGGAGTGGTCTGCTGGGGCAGTGGCATTACTGCAGCCGATAGGAAGAGACTGAACAAACTGATTAAGAAAGCTAGCTCTGTCCTGGGGCAACGCCTTGATCCGATGGAGGAGATAGGAGAGAGAAGGACGGTGGCTAAACTGTCATCTCTGCTGGAGTCCGAGTTCCACCCTATGCAGGACATACTGGATGCACTGAGGAGCTCATTTAGCAGCAGACTACATCATCCCAGGTGCACAACCGAGAGGTTTCGTAGGTCCTTCCTACCAACGGCTGTCAGACTGTACAACCTAAGCAGGGCTGCTCGCAGAGATAGCAAAAAGACGTAACAAACTAATAGTTTTTTTTGAATGCAAAAGATGCAATAGACTTACACAATGGTCCTCTCCGGCATACAACTAGGAACATACCGGTCGCTATGGAGGGTGAGAATATGTATGGGCACATAATCATACCATGTAGGATAACTAAATAGACGGTTATGCTGTTTCATCCCACCTAGCAACAATGCTCTGCACTGTGTGTGTTTATATATTTACATATTTATTCCATCTAGCTACAATGCTCTGCACTGGGTGTGTTTATATTTATATATCTATATATTTATTCCATCTAGCTACAATGCTCAGCACTGGGTGTGTTTATATTTATATATCTATATATTTATTCCATCTAGCTACAATGCTCCGCACTGTGTTTTTATATATCTACATATTATTCCATCTAGCTACATTGCTCCGCACTGTGTGTGTTTATATACTTGCATATTTATTCCACCTAGCTGCAATGCTCCGTACTGTGGGTGTTTATATATTTACATATTTATTCCATCTAGCTACAATGCTCTGCACTGTGTGTTCATATATTCATATATTTATTCCATCCAGCTACAATGCTCTGCACTGTGTGTCTGTGTGTGTATATATATATTTTATAGTAATATGTACATATGTATATTAGCTGCTCTTGCTTGCTTGTTTGTTTTTTTTTTTTTGTTTTTTTTTTTTCTTGCCTTCTGATTGTTGCTCTGAGTGTTGCTATCCCTGTGCTGTTGCAATCCTGGAATTTCCCCGTTGTGGGACTAATAAAGGCTTATCTTATCTTATCTTATCGATGGTTCTCTCACGTTCCTCTTCAGCTTGTCTATAGTCTGGTTGTATGCTGGCCAGCCATCGGGTCACTCCTCACTGTGTATCTGCCAGCAAGCAGAGAAAACCCTGCACCTCTTCGTTGGACCACGGTGTAGAGTTCCGCAAAACCTACAACGCTGTCTGTATTAATATCGTATTTACTCCGTGATCGAGTTAGTCCGTGATTGCAAATGGCGGTCGTAAAGATTTCAATGAAGACTGGCGCTTTCGTGACGTTACGCCCTGACCAATCAGCGGCTAGCAGTCTATTGACGTCACATCTCGGCTCGCTTTCGCGCGGTTAGACCCTGCCTGTTAACCGGCACGAAAATAGTGTCGGTTAAACCGTGCTGGGTATAGTGGAAATGGCGAGGAAGTGAATTGAGTAGAACTAAGTAAGGCCAAGGCGATGCTAATGGAAATGGGCCTTTAGAAGCAGAAGGTGACGTCATTAGAGCTGTCTGTGTGACACAACTGACTGAAATCACTTTGCACCACCAATTCAAAGCAGAAATGCAAAAAGAAAAATCAACTTTTTTCTCACAAATTTGCAACTTTTCCTCAAAAAATTGAATTTTTTTCCTCCTAATTTGCCTTTTTTTCCTCAAAAAATTGTGACTTTTTCCTTTAAAATTTGATTTTTTTTTTCTTGTAAGTTTGTAACTTTTTCAAGTAATTTTACTCTAATTGTTGTAAACATGCAACTTTTTTCTCCTAAATTTTCACGTTTCCTTGTGAATTTGACTTTTCTCATAAATTTGCTAATTTTTTTGAATTTTTTTTAACTTTTTTCTCATAAATATTCACATTTCTCTTCATAAGTTTTGTAGCCCTAACCTAGAGTCACTGTTCATAAACTGTAAACCCTTTTATTCACCGCGAGAGTTCTCCTCGTTTATTCTGGTCGGAATTTATATCCCGCCTGCTGCTTGTACAACGGAGGCACTGCAGCACCTCGCTGACCAGATAGCAGAGGTGGAGGAAAAACATCCAGACTCTCTGCTTATCATTCTGGGTGATTTCAATAGAGCTAATCTCACAAATGAGCTTCCTAAATACAGACAGCATATTAAATGTCCCACCAGGGACACAAATACACTTGACCACTGTTACACAGTTTTAAGAAACGCCTATCATGCCGTCCCCCGTGCAGCTCTGGGTTTTTCTGACCACTGTCTGCTCCATCTTATTCCAACATACAGATAGAAACTAAAAACTTCCAAGTCTGTTGTAAGGACTGTGAAGAAATGGACTGAGGAATCAAAGCTGGAGTTACAAGCCTGCTTTGACTGCACAGACTGGAGTGTTTTTGAAGCTGCAGCCATTAACCTAAATGAACTCACTGACACTGTGACATCATACATCAGTTTTTGTGAGGACATGTGTGTGCAGACCAAGACCTTCTGCACATACAACAACAATAAACCCTGGTTCACTCCTAAACTGAAGCAGCTACGTCAGACCAAGGAGGAGGCCTACAGGACTGGTGACTGGACTCTGTACAAGCGGGCCAGAAACATGCTGACGAAGGAGACCAGGCTTGCTAAGAGGAGCTACAGTGAGAAGTTAAAACAAAACTTCTCAGCCAACAACTCTGCTTCTGTTTGGAGAGGCCTGCAGAATATCACCAACTACAGGAGACCATCCCCCCGATCCTGTGGAAAACCTCCAGCTGGCTAACGACCTAAACAGCTTTTACTGTAGGTTTGAAAAGAACCTACAGTTCTCACCTCCCACCCACACAAAAGGATTATCTGCAGCCCCAGGAACTCCATCCCTCCTCCACTCTGACCTCCCACCAGCACTAACGATCTGTGAAGAGGAGGTGCGCTGGGTCTTTCAGAGACAAAAGATCAAGAAGGCTGCAGGACCTGATGGTGTGTCTCCATCCTGCCTGAGAGTCTGCTCCAACGAGTTGGCCCCCATCTTCACCCGGATCTTCAATAGATCACTGGAGCTGTGTGAAGTGCCTTCCTGCTTCAAACGCTCCATCATCATTCCAGTTCCCAAGAAACCCTCTGTTACAGGATTCAACGACTACAGACCTGTTGCCTTGACCTCTGTGGTCATGAAATCCTTGGAGAGATTGGTGCTGAACCACCTGAAGGTCATCACAGGCCCCCTGATGGACCCACTGCAGTTTGCCTACCGGTCAAACAGGTCAGTGGATGATGCAGTGAATATGGGACTACACTACATCCTGCAACACCTCGACTCCCCAGGGACGTACGCCAGGATCCTGTTTGTCGACTTCAGCTCAGCGATCAACACCATCATCCCAGGCATTCTTCATCAGAAACTCCTCCAGCTCAAAGTGCCCCCCTCCACCTGCCAGTGGATCTCCAGCTTTCTGACTGACAGGTGGCAACAGGTGAAGCTAGGGAGATTTACATCCAGCTCCCAAAAAATTAGTACTGGCACCCCCCAAGGATGTGTCCTTTCCCCACTGCTCTTCTCCCTCTACTCCAACGACTGCACCTCAGAGGACCCTTCGGTGAAGCTCCTGAAGTTTGCGGACGACACCACAGTCATCGGTTTGATCTGGGATGGTGATGAGTCTGCATACAGGCGGGAGGTGGAGCAGCTGATCCTCTGGTGCGGCCAGAACCATCTTGAACTTAACCCAGCCAAAACGGCGGAGATGACTGTGGATTTCAGGCGACACCCTCCTTCATTCCCCCCACTCACAATCCTCAACAGCACAGTGTCCACTGTGGACTCCTTCAAGTTTCTGGGAACCACAATCTCCCGGAACCTGAAGTGGTCCTCCCATATAGACACTGTCCGGAAAAAGGCCCAGCAGAGGTTGTTTTTTCTGCGTCAGCTCAAGAAGTTTGATTTGCCTCAGGAGCTGCTGGTTGTCTTCTACACCGCCATCATCCAAGCTGTCCTCTGCTTTTCCATCACTGTCTGGTTTGGATCTGCCACTAAACAGGACAAGACCAGACTGCAGCGGATCATTAAGTCTGCGGAGAGGATCATTGGTACCGACCTACCCTCCATTGAGAACTTATATCTGTCCATAACCAGGAAACGGGCGGGAAACATCTGTGCTGACCCGTCACACCCCGGCCACAAACTGTTTGAACTTCTATCTTCTGGTCGTCGTTACAGATCACTGAAGGTCAAAACCACCCGTTACAGGAACAGTTTCTTTCCTCAAGCCATCACTCTGATGAACTCCTAACATTCACCTAGTCCTACCTGTTGCTGTACTCATGACTTTTCATCCATTCTTACATTGCACATAACTCTCACACTGCTTTTTACTTCATTCACATTATATCACTGAATCTGAGTTCACATTGAAATACTGTATGACTGTATATTTTTTCATATATTTCTGCAAAGTGTGGACAGTCTGAGTAAATAACTGCATATATTCCTGTATATATTTGCATCCTTTTATAGAAACGTGGACAGACTGTAATTTACTGTACATACTCTGTTGTCATTGAATCCTTATTTAAATCCTCCACCTGAACAACGAGAGCAAGTTTTTAGCCAAAGTCAAATTCCTTGCATGTGTTGCGCATACTTGGCCAATAAAGCTGATTCTGATTCTGATAATTTTGTGAATTTGTTTCTTTTTTAAATGCTAAATTTTTCTTGTAAGTTAACTTTTTTATGTAATTTTACTTTTTTGTTGTTAATTTGAGACTTTTTCTTCTAATTTTCACATTTTTCCTCATAAATTTGTGACTTTTTCTCATAAATTTGATACAATTTCTTCTTAATTCTTGATTTTTTTCTCATAAATTTTCAAAGATTTTTTCCTCATGTTTTCATACTTTTTTCTCACAAATTTCTGACTTCTCATTAATTTGCTAATTTCTTTGTAATTTTTTTGACTTTTTTCTCATAAATTTTCACATTTCTCTTCATAATTTTGTGAATTTGTTTCTTTTAAAATGCTAAATTTTTCTTGTAAGTTAACTTTTTTATGTAATTTTACTTTTTTGTTGTAAATTTGCAACTTTTTCTTCTAATTTTCACACTTTTTTCTCCTAAATTTGTGACTTTTTTCTTATGCATTTGATGCTATTTTTTTTTTTGTAAATTTTGACTTTTTTTCGAATTTTCGCATATTTTTCTCAAATACCATTTTCAATTTTTTCGTATAAATTTGTGATGTTTTTCTCATAAAATATTTTTTGTAAACTTGTAACTTTTTTCTCTTAAATTTTCATGCTTTTTGGAGTTTAATTTGTGACTTTTTTTCATCCTTTTGTCTCCTAATTTGCCGACTGCACGGGTGTTACTGAAACCTGCTCACCCACACTGAACCCATGTTGGGTGAGCAGATCACCTGTACCACAGGTAAAGTCTATGTGGGCAGACACAGCATCAGACAGCCCAGGTTTAACCTGTAGTGGGGCCCACACTGACATGCTGGTGGGGGCAGAAATGGAATGTCTTTTCAAAAGTTTCTGAGGAAATTTGTTCCATAAATTCCTTCACTTCTTTAAATGGCTAAACTGAGTTCCTATTTTCTCATGTTAACTCACTTGGTTAGAGTTATTGTGTCGTTTACCATTATTTTACCCTCAGTCGTTTCATTTTTGTTTTCTGTATAATTGCATTTATGTGGCGCGCTCTCCCTCTCAGTGCTTCATTTATCCACAGACTGGAACAAAGCAGCAATAAGATCCAGTCGTTTAGCACGAGCACAAACACGGAGTCTGCCTGATTTATGTGTTTTCTGTTCAGTGCTGCATGGCTGCAGCAGCACCATTATGGCAACGAGAATATTTCTGCTGCTCAGTCACAGCTTCAGTGACTCCCATAGGTGTAGATCGGGGGGTGGGGAGCCCCCAACCTGCATGAAAAAGAGAGAAGTGTCTCCCCCCCATTATCATCACAAACCTTCTTCATCGTGTTACACAAATGAATAAAATGCATTTTAAGAACAAATATGAAGGATTCATGCAAAGCAAATATGTCTGAAGAGAAATTTGTCATTTTTCTTAAAGATTTACTTTTTTTCTCATTAATGTGCAACTTTCTTATTTTTAATTGGCAACTTTTTGCTCATTCATTTGCAACTTTTTATTAATCAGTAATTTTTTATGTAATTTTGCAACTTTTTCTCATTAATTTACAACTTTTTTTATTAATAATTGGCAGTTTTTTTCTCATCACTTTGCAACTTTCTTATTTTTAGTTGGCAACTTTTTGTTCATTCTGTTGCAACTTATTATTTGGCAAGGTTTTTTATGTAAATTTGCAACTTTTCTCATTAATTTGCAACTTTTTATTAATAATTGGCAACTTTTTTCACATCAATTTGCAACTTTTTAATTTAAATTTGCAACGTTTTTTCATTAATTTTAAACTTTCTTATTTTTAATTGGCAACTTTTTGCTCATTCATTTGCAACTTATTATTAATCAGCAAGTTTTTTACATAAATTTGCAACTTTTCTCATTAATTTGCAACTTTTTATTAAAAATGGCAGCTTTTTTCTCATCAATTTGCAACTTTTTTCATTAATTTTAAACTTTTTCCATTTAAATTTGCAACTGTTTTCTCATTAATTTGCAGCATCTTTCCTGTAAATTTGCAACCTTTTAAATCTAAATTTATAACTCTTCAATTTTACACCTTTTTCATTTAAAGTTGCATCTTTTTTTCTCCTTAATTTGCAACTTTTTTCTTAATTTGCAGCAATTTTTACATTTTTCTTGTAAATTTATCGCCTCCCCACCAACTGACATAAAATACCTGCCCACGGTCACGCCACCATTCCCATGGCTTTGATCGTGACAGTGGGCGGAGCTTCAGCTTGTTGACACGAGCGTGCCACAGCAGTGATTTGTCTTCAGCTGAAGTGGAACATCTCACTGTTAATGACCGCTTCTCTGTCTCGGCTGTGTTTTTAACGTGATCAGCTAATATTTGCCCACTCTCACTGGACTCCTTTTAAAAGGTTAATTAGACTCGGCGCTCTCTCTGTTCAAACACTAAAACCTGCTGCTGATCACACACAAACACATCCGTCATCCCCCATGGCTCCCAGGACACTTGAAGTCCTGCGTAAAGGGAAAGGTATTTTCAGAGCCGTGCAGCATGAGCGCACAAGGTGTCAACGAGCAGGTGGGGGCGAGTTAAGCGGAGTAATTTCTAAGATCTTTTTTATTAATACTGGAATTAATGAAAAACGGGGGATTTAGGGGGTCTGAAGGACTGCTGAGAAGAAGCAGTTTAAACAGGAAGAGGATACCTAGCATGGTTTGTGCACAGAAACACATTGAAAACAAGGTTTTATATTCCAGCACCTTAATGGAGGATGGATCCAGTGATTCCGAGAATCATCAGAGAGGAGCACAGAGGTACCCCGGGCCCGGGGGCTTGATCCCAAAATGGTTGACTAGTAGATCTTGTGAGACGATTTAGCCTTACTTGTTTTTCCTTTCCAGAGTGGATGCAGGCAGTGGTGGCCCAGGACTGACGGGAGACCGAGAGCCCAGCCGGCATGTCCATGTGGGCCCCGCTATAGGTTAAATCTGCACTGTCTTATGGGTCCCACATGGGTTTGTCCACGGGTTCCACGTTGGCCCCATCTGTGTTTGCCCACACGGACTTTACCTGTGGTACAGGTGAGCTAGTAATCTGTTTACCCCACTGAGACCCACTGAAACCCACATGGGTTTAATGTGGCTGAGCACGTTTCAGTACACTGGTGCCAAAGGCAAAACGAGAAGACAAGAGTCACAAGTTTAGGAGAAAAAATATGAAAATTTAGGAGAAAAAAATCATAAATTTACAAAAAAAAAAGTAGCAAATTTATAAGGAAAGCATCACAAATTTATGAGAAAAAAATGTGAAAATTTAAGAGAAAAAACTTGCAAATTTACAACAACATAAGTAAAATCACTTGCAAAAAGTTATAAACATACCAGAAAAAATTAGCAAATTTAAAAGAAAAAAGTCACAAATTTATTTGGAAAAATTTGAAAAAGTTGCAAATTCATTTTGAAAAAAAAAAAGTAGCCAATATGTGAGTAAATAAACTGAAAATTTGCAAGAAAAAAGTCACAAATTTACAAGACAAAAAAAGTCAAATTAATGAGGAAAAAATTGCAAGTTTACAGTAAAAAAAAGTTGAATTTTTTTTTAGAAAATTCCAAATTTTAAGGAAAAATGTCACAAATTTATAGAGAGAAGTCACAAATTTACACGAAAATAGTACATTTAGAAGGAAAAAAATATAAATTTAGAAGGAAAAACTTGCAAGATTACTGTTATGGAGAATTATCTGTCTGGTTCTGTATAGTTGTGATCGCGGAGTGGGCATCGGTTAGAATGCCAAGAACTGGGCTGGATGAAAACTTTATGGCCTTTATTCAGACTTGCTTCAACACTTGTTCCAACATGTGTGGGTGTGTATGTGTGTGTGTGGGTGTGGTTCTGTAACAAAAAAAAAGGGATGAGCATATCAAATATAAATTCTACCTAATACTTCAATAACATAAATAACCAGGAAAATAACTAAAGCATTGGTGAAAATATAACATCTTATAATAAACAAAAACAATTAGTCAAATCCAATCTTAAATAGCAGACCTTATAGGTAGGCCTCAAAGCCTTAACTACTACACTAATTATTAAAGTAAACAAAGGCACACTTCTCTCATTTACAATATACCCATAACTACACAAGCTCAAATACAGGTGACTACTTTAAACAATATATGTGCTAGATATATTGAATAATATGTAGACAATGCTCCGCACTGTGTTTATATATCTACATATTATTCCATCTAGCTACATTGCTCCGCACTGTGTGTTTACATATTCATATATTTATTCCATCCAGCTACAATGCTCTGCACTGTGTGTCTGTGTGTGTGTGTATATATACAGTATATTTTATAGTAATATGTACATATGTATATTAGCTGCTCTTGCTTGCTTGTTTTTTTTCTTGCCTTCTGATTGTTGCTCTGAGTGTTGCTATCCCTGTGCTGTTGCAATCCTGGAATTTCCCCGTTGTGGGACTAATAAAGGCTTATCTTATCTTATCTTATATATATATAGACCTAAGAACCAACAACTAAAATAATAATACAGTAACAAGAACATAGTGTAGCTTAGCCCCTTAGTCTATAGCTATCAATGGTAAACAGCGGAATATCATGTCCTTAAAATTATCCAGGTGAACAATAACCATACTAAACGTCTTAATAATCTTCTACAAATCACTCACCTGTCTCATGGACGCACACTCTAATAAAAAGGACAACTAAAGGGACATATGCAACCATCAGCGATACTCAGGGCAAACTAATGAACAATGTAATAAGTTCCTTCCTCACAAAAAACGGCCGCGCCCCCAGTGGTCAGTCTGAGAACTGCAACCAAACCTGTAATATCTTTAATCACAGTCCTGCCTTCATAACAATTACACTAAAAGTGGCAAATTTATGAGGAAGTTCCAAAATTACAAGAAAAAGCTGCAAATATGCAAAAACAGTCACAACTATACAAGAAAAACTAACAAATTTATTTTTAAAAAATCACCGATATATGAGAAAAAGTTTCAAGTTTACAGTAAAAAAAAAGGGGCAAATTTATGGGAAGGTTTCAATTTTTCAAGAAAATGTATGAAATTTATGAGAAAATAAGTTAAGCATAGGTAAACAGGTGAAGTCCATGCTGGCAAACACAGACGGGGCCAACATGGAATCCATGGACAAACCCACATGGGATCCATAAAACAGCCCAGCTTAACCTTTGGTGGAGCCCACATGGACATAACAAAGCACATTTTACTCTTAAGGTAATCTGGAGCACATCTTAATATGTCAGTTGTCTTTAGGACTCAGGATGTGCGGCTGTGGCACAAGTGTAGTGTGGCCAACTACTGATCGGAGGGTCAGGGGTTCGATCCCGCTCTGTCTGCAGTCTGCATGTCGAACTGTCCTTGAGCAAGACACTGAAACCTCAGTTGCTCCTGGTGGGTCAGGCCAATGCCAGTGTATGGCAGCTCTGTCACCATCAGTCTGTGAATGGGCGGATAGCAGGATCTGTGAAGCGCTTTGGTCATCTAGAGATGAGAAAAAGTGCTATATAAGTGAACGTCATTTACCATAGTTATGCAGACGATACACAGCTCTACATGGAAGTATCACAATCACACGGAACCTATTGTTTCCCTGCTTAATTGGATTCCAGATATTAAAGTCTGGATGAAACAAAACACTTTACAGATCAATAAGATAAGAAAAGTTCAGTATTCAACACAACCATCCCCCAGCCCCTAATACAAAAACTCAGACACTTGGGACTCAAAACCTCTCTCTGTAACTGGGTGTCGGACTTTCTCACAGGGAGGCCACAGAATGTGCGGGTTGGCAGCAACCATCCAAGACCATCACACTGAGCACAGGGGGCCCACAAGGGTGCGTGCTCAGCTCGCTGTGCTTCACCCTGCTGACACATGACTGCGTACCAGCCTACAACACCAAACACATCATCAAGTTTGAAGATGACACAACGGTGGTGGGCCTCATCACTGACAACGAGGAGGCCAACTACAGAAATGAGGTGAGCCAACTGGTCCAGTGGTGTAAAGACAATAACCTCTTCCTGAACATGGGAAAAACAAAGGAGATTGTGGTCAACTTCAGGAGGGGTCACACACAGCTTCCACTCTGATCACTGATGAAGCAGCTGTGGAGAGGGTGAGCAGCACCAAGTTCCTGGAGGTGCACATCTCTGAGGACCTCTCCTGGTCCAACAACACCACATCACTGGCCAAGAAGGCTCAAACTCACCTCCATTTCCTCCACAAACTGAGGAGAGCACGAGTCCCACCCCTATTCTACCGGGGCACTGTTGAGAACATCACCAGCTGTATCACGGTGTGGTATGGAAGCTGTACTGCCTCCTGCCAGAAGACACTACAACGCACAGTGAAAGCAGCAAGCAAGCTCATCGGTGCCCCTCTGCCCCATCACAAAAATGATCACAAAAATATACATGATGTATTTGGGTATAATTTTTGTTTTTTTAAATATATACAGTATATATGCACAGTGTATATACACCCACACATGCATAAAATACTCAGTTGTATATTAGCATATTAGTAAAACCTCAAGACATTTCTCAGTCTGGGAAAATATCTTGTTCAGTATTAATTAAAAATGGTTGTGTTCTCAGCCCCATTCTTTACAGCCTCTTCACCCATGACTGTGTTGCCTCCCACAAGGACAATATCAGCTTAAAGTTTCCGGATGACACAGCAATGATAGGATGCATCACTGGTGATGACGAAGCATCCTACTGGAGGGAGGCGGCCAACCTGGTGTCATGGTGTGAGGACAACAACCTCACCCTCAACACAGACAAGACAAAGGAGATGATAGTGGACATGAGGAAAGTGAGGAGGAGACCCCATCGGCCGCTGTTCATCCGGAAGCTTGAGGTGGAGAGGGTGAGCAGCTTTAAATACCTGGGCATCCACATCAGCGAGGATCTTAAGTGGACACACAATACCACAGATCTGGTTAAGAGAGCTCAACAGTGACTGTACTTTCTGAGGAGGCTGAAGAAGTTTGGCATGTCCTTCAGGATCCTCAACAATTTCTACAGCTGCATCATTGAGAACATCCTGACCAACTGCATCACTGCGTGGTACGGCAGCACCACTGCCCTGGACCGCAAACGCCTGCAGGGTGGTGAAAACAGTAGAGAAGATCATCAGAGCTTCACTCCCCTCTCTGCAGAGCATCTACCATCACAGAGTCCAAAGTAGAGCTGACGCCATCCTCCGGGACCTCACCCACCCACAGCACAGACTGTTCACACTTCTACCCTCAGGCCGGAGGTACAGAAGTGTGAAATGCGGGACAATCAGACTGAAAAACTCCTTCTTTCCCACTGCCATCAGACTCCTAAACAAAAAACAACTCCCAAATCTCCGCAACACAGCTTTGCATATAGGAACTCACACCGGCTGCTAAATTTGCACACTGCTCACCTGTACAGTAGATACTGTATAGTCTCACCCATCTGATGTCCATATCATCTCTGCTGCTAATTATCATCTCTGCTGCTATTTATCATGTACAGTCTACTTTTACTATCATTACAAAGAAATTAGCACCAGTGTAGAGGAGCTTGAAATAACAAGGCGATGTGATTCATAAACCAAAGTTTATTATCAGCTCCTCTAACAAGTCTCATCTAGGTGCAGCAGCAGAACAAGTAAGAGAGCGAACACCTTCGGCTCTACGAACTTATACTCGCACATAACAAAAGACATGCATATCAAAAGCTGACATCCCTCACTATCTTAATCCCCTCTTTTGTCTTCGTACTCCTCCACCTGGCCCTGGGGGGTCAGGGCAACCCATCCGGTCTCCACCGCAGTGCCTCGGATGCTCTTTGATCTTCACTGTCGGTTGAGACCCTTTGTCCTGTTCTGAGGTGTGAAGTCGCTTTACATATGTAATCACTAAACACTCTCACATGCTTAAACATATGTGGGTTATGGGATATATGATTAATATAGACCACAGCCCCCCCCCAAACGACTAAGAAAAGGACAATAGAAAAATTCACAGTTTAAGATAATTATTATGACATTCTAACTGCTACACCTCTTGACACAGAAGAAACTTTCCAGCAGCCATGCTCCTAAGAGAGTTCAGTGGTAATCGTAACAGCATAGTAATATCACAAGTCAGTCCTAAACTGTTACAGCACAATTAGTGAACGACTGTTGAGTAGTTTGCATCAGTCTCTGTGCCGTCTGGGTTTTAATCTTCTCCCGAATCTGCTGTGGGTCCGCTTGGGCGTCCTGGTGGGACCTTCCTGTAAGGAATCTACAGCTTGGGGAGGAGAGTGATTAATTGTTCCCTGCAGGGGGGCTGAGTCTTTTCTCTTGGGGGTCTACCCCGCCGAGGTGCTCTCGCCAACCGTGCAGGCTCGTCTCTCAACAAGAAGGCAGGTTTAAGTCTGTCAATGCTGACTGTTTCTTTTCTATCCCCAAAATCAAGCACAAAATGTTTATCACCAGGTTCCAGCACTCTGAATGGCTCATCGTATGGTGGGCAGAAAGTTGGTTTTAAAGCTTCATGCCTAACAAAAACGAATTCAGCGTTTTTTAAAGCTTGGGGGACAAAAACCCGTGGAAAAGAGTGATATGCCGGTCCGGAGAGAGAGTCCGGTCCGTTGCTGCCTAAAAACCTCGGAGCTGGAAGATGCCCTGGCTCTGGGTTCTCTGGTAAAAATTCACCTGGGAGCCTGAGAGGTTGTGCAAAAACTAATTCTGCTGGAGAAGCGTCTAGATCCTCTTTGGGCGCAGCACGCAACCCCAATAAAACCCAGGGAAGTTTATTTACCCAATTTGTATCCGTTAGTGAGGCTCTGAGGGCGGCCTTTAAAGATCTGTGAAAACGCTCGCATAACCCATTAGCCTGAGGGTGATAAGCAGTGGTGCGGTGGATTGTCGCCCCTAAGCTGCTGGCCATGGCTGACCAAAGCTCCGAGACAAATTGAGGCCCCCTATCGGACGTGATGTCCGATGGGACGCCGAAACGTGCCACCCAGTTTGTCAAAAAAACGCGAGCAACTTCCTCCGCTGTGGTTGACGCCAGAGGGACTGCCTCTGGCCAGCGCATGGTGCGGTCTATCATTGTTAACAGGTGTGTGAAACCTTGGGAGGAAGGTAGTGGCCCCACGAGGTCGACATGAACGTGGTCGAACCTTCTAGCAGGGATTCGAAAAGGCTCCAGAGGGGCTTTTGTGTGTTTGTGTACTTTGGCGCGCTGACAAAAAATGCAAGTCTTTGCCCATTCTTTTACGTTTTTCCACAGGTCAGGCCACACAAACTTTTCGGCGACCATTTTAACCGAAGCGCGCACACCTGGGTGCGCGAGGGAGTGAATCGAGTCGAAAATACGGTGGCGCCATGCAGCTGGGACTACCGGGCGAGGCCGGCCGGTTGAGATGTCACAAATTAGGGGGGGCACACCGTCGCGTAAACCCCTTTCCTCCAGCCTTAACCCTGTTGGTCCAGACAGGAGTGCGCGCACGTCCGCGTCACTACTTTGCTCCTCTGCCATGGCTGCATAATCTATCCCTGCGTGGATGGGTGCTGCGTATGTGTCCGCGTTGGCGAAGAGTTCAGCGGCTGAGGTAGTATAATCTGTTTCCTCGCACTCTGGCGATGTCACAGCGCGAGAGAGGCAGTCTGCTACCATGTTAAGTTTGCCTGCCACATGTCGAATGTCTGTGGTGAACTCTGAAATCGCAGCCAGCTGTCTTTGTTGCCTGCCTGACCACGGTTCGGAAATTTTAGCCATCGCAAAGGTGAGCGGTTTGTGGTCTACAAAAGCTGTGAAACGCCGCCCTTCCAACCAGAACTGGAAGTGGCGGATGGATAAATGAAGCGCTAGCAGGTCTCTGTCAAAAGTGCTGTATTTACGCTCAGTTTGGTTTAGCGATTTGTTGAAGAATGCCAAAGGTTGCCAGATTCCGCTGACGTGTTGTTCTACAACTGCCCCTATGGCCAGGTCTGAAGCGTCTGTGGTTAGCGCAATGCGGGCTGAGAGATCGGGGTGAACCAGCAATGTGGCATTAGCTAGGGCACTTTTTACTTCCGCGAAGGTGCGTTCGCGCTCCGGGGTCCATTCGACCGCGTTGGAAGGTTTTTGTTTTCTGAGTGCGTCATATAGGGGCTGCATGAGCTGAGCTGCGTGGGGGAGGAAACGGTTGTAAAAATTAACCATTCCCAAAAATTCTTGCAGCGATTTGACCGTTTGTGGCCGTGGGAAACTTTTTACTGCGTGAACTTTGTCTGGAAGTGGGACTGCCCCCTTCGGAGAAACTCTGTGTCCTAAAAAATCAATTTGTGACACGCCGAATTTGCATTTGGCTGGATTGATTATTAACCCGTGCTCTTCTAGTCTCTGAAAAACCATAGTGAGATGCTGCTCATGTTCTTCCTCAGACGAGCTGGCTAGCAGCATATCGTCGAGGTAGACGAACACGAAAGGGAGGTCGCGTAATACTGCGTCCATCATCCGCTGAAAGGTTTGAGCAGCACCTTTGAGGCCGAAAGGCATCCGCAAAAATTCAAAAAGACCGAAGGGGGTTATTACAGCTGTTTTAGGAATGTCCTCTGCTCTAACTGGGACGTGATGATAACTGCGGACTAGGTCTATTTTTGAAAAAATGCGCGCACCCGCCAGATGTAGTGAAAAGTCTTGAATGTGAGGAATTGGGTAGCGGTCATGCGCTGTCGCATTGTTTAATCTGCGGTAATCACCACACGGCCTCCAAGAACTGTCGGATTTCGGGACCATGTGAAGTGGTGACGCCCAGGGGCTTTTCGAGCGTCTGATAATGCCTAATTTTTCAAGGGTGGTAAACTCGTCCCGAGCTATGGCGAGCTTGGTCGCGTCTAAGCGCCGAGCTTTGGCGAATACGGGTGGGCCCGTTGTGGGAATAAAGTGTTCGACCCCGTGTTTAGCCACTGTGGCTGAGAATTTGGGAATTGTGAGTGCTGGAAATTGGGTGAGGAGTTGATCAAACTTACCTCCTGCTGTGGTGACGCTAGCCTGCACGGGTGGTGGAGAAAGTCGAGCTGAGCAGGGAATAGAAGCAAAGGACAGTGCATTAACCAAGCGTCTGTTTGCTAGATCAACTAATAACCCATGTGCACACAAATAATCTGCGCCCAACAAGTTAAAACTCACCGCCGCTACAACAAATGTCCATCTGTAGTTGCGGCCGTGGATGCAGAGGGGCAGGCTCTTTTCGCCAAAAGTGCCGATGATGGAGCCGTTGGCAGCCACCGCTCCATTGCCCCGGGGGCCCATGGCCCGGTCTGCTTGGGAGGGCATGACAAAACTTAGTTGAGCTCCCGTGTCGATAAGGAACTGCTTGCCAGTGTATCCGTCCGTCACATATAAAAGCTTGCTTTTTTCGCGGAGAACCGCCGCTGTTAACGGCTCTCGGCTTCGGCGTTTTTCCGAAATCGTGAATTTGCAGGGGGGAACGCATTTGTAAGCCTTCTCGGTGAAGCGGTGGTGGTAATAACAAACGTCGCTCTGTCTGTTGCGTCCTGGCCGTGTCGCTGTCACCGCGGGCTGATTCTGCTCGGTGATTTGTGGCTCCTCGTGGCTCCGGACATCAGTGTTGAGGTCTGCGGATGCTGCTGTGGGTGTCTGCTCCTTGCAGGCATTGACGAGCCATTGAGCTTCGTGAGCCAGCGTGCGGAAGTCTTGCTGGGTGCTGCATCGTATGTTGGCAAGCGTCCCTCTCATGTGTGGCGGCAGCGTACTGAGGAATATGAAATGGAAGAGGAAGTTGTCATTGTCCTCTTCTTTAAGTTGCAGCAAGTCCTCCATGAGGGCCTTGGGTCTGCCTCCTCTGTGGCCGTAGACCGCCAGGATCCTCTCGGCTCTCTCCTCGACTGAGGGGACGTAATTTGCCACGATGGTCGCTTTCAGTTCTTTATATTTGTCCTGGGCCAGCGACCACTGGATTATGCTCCGCGCACATCTCGAAGTGGCGGTGTCGAGTTTGGCGACGATGTGATAGAATTTTGTATCGTCAGCCGTGATGCCCGCAAGTGCTAACTGGGCTTCAGCTTAACCACGAGGCGGGGTCTTCCTGCCAGAAGTCCGGCAGCTTGACGGTGACGGCTTTTGTGTGGACCGTCACTGATGTGTCCGCAGGGTGAGAGTGCCTTGCTTCGGCTCTCTCCGCGGCGCTGGTGCTCAGTTGAGCCCTCTCTATCACTTCTGCCGTGGGGGAACGTCGTCCATCTGTTCCCCTGTCTGCATGGGCGCCGGCGTCTGCCTGGGTCGCCACAGATGAGTCAATTGCGGGGGAATGCCTCTGGTCCATTCTCGTGTCAGGGTCACCAGTGTAGAGGAGCTTGAAATAACGAGGCGATGTGATTCATAAACCAAAGTTTATTATCAGCTCCTCTAACAAGTCTCATCTAGGTGCAGCAGCAGAACAAGTAAGAGAGCGAACACCTTCGGCTCTACGAACTTATACTCGCACATAACAAAAGACATGCATATCAAAAGCTGACATCCCTCACTATCTTAATCCCCTCTTTTGTCTTCGTACTCCTCCACCTGGCCCTGGGGGGTCAGGGCAACCCATCCGGTCTCCACCGCAGTGCCTCGGATGCTCTTTGATCTTCATTGGCGGTTGAGACCCTTTGTCCTGTTCTGAGGTGTGAAGTCGCTTTACATATGTAATCACTAAACACTCTCATATGCTTAAACATATGTGGGTTATGGGATATATGATTAATATAGACCACCACCAGGTACTAATTTGTAATTTAGAATTATACACTGTTCGTTGCACAATGCTCATTTGCACACTGTACATAGGTTTATGCCATCTCAGGTTCACATCATCTCTGATATCAATATACCACTATCACTTTAGTCATCCAGTGAATTTTCAATTTCATTCCTCTTGTCTGACTGCTTTAACTGCTTTAACTGTACAAATTGCCTAGTGTGTGTTATTAGTACTCATTAAGGTGTGCTTAAGGAGTCCTAATCTCTTACGGCTGTGGCGCAGGTGTAGTGTGGCCGACTACTGATCGGAGGGTCAGGGGTTCAAGTCTGGCTCTGTCTGCACTCTGTATGTTGAAGTATCCTTGAGCAAGACACTGAACCCCCAGTTGCTCCTGGTGGGTCAGGCCAGCACCGGTGTATGGCAGCTACGCCACCATCAATGTGTGTGTGTAAATGGGTGGATAGCAGGATCTGTAAAGTGTTTGGTCATCTAGAGATGAGAAAAAAAGTGTTATATAAGTGATGTAGCATCATCTCACTTTGGCTCAGCAATAATTATTCTTCTGCTTTAAAGATATTTTGTTTCACCCAGGAGTAAGACAGTCAAAAAATGGATTTTCTTCCTGCAGGCCACAGCTGAAATCCCATTCCTTTGTTGAAACCGGCCTAAGGAATTTCCCCAATGTCCGGCTTTGGTTTTATTGCCCCCATAAACATGCAACAGACCTGGGCTACACAGACCCACAACTCAGTTAATTTCCTTAAACTCTGGGACATGCTGGATTTAACCAGTGAATTTTAAAGTACATTATTACAAACTCAATTCTAAACCTTCTCTTCTGTTCAGGACTATGAAAAGCAAATGGACTCTGATGTCTTTAATGTGGAAAATCAATAATATGTGTGAAATGCATTAATCTGTGATTTTATATATATATGCATGTTAAAAATGTTTAAATGAATGTTTATTCCTGCATGTTGATTTAGAAGCACTGCTTATAAGATACACTAAGGTTAGTTTAGTTATACATAAGTGTGTAAAAACATATTCCAATGTATTTAAAATTGTGTGTATCCATGTGGACCGATATCACATTTCACCAGTCTTCGGAGCCCCAGCTTCTTCATCCCATTGGTCTCTTGTAGACTGTTTGTTATTGGACTAAAGGTTCATCGAGCCCACCCACGAAGGACGCTCATTGGCTGAGATTCCGGTCAACCCGGAAGCCCGCGATAGCTCAACAGAACTTATAAATAGGAGGGAGACCCCTGCTTCGATCTCTTTTTCCCTTTCTTTTCGCCTCTGATTCATCTCTTTGGATTCGTTCGTCTCTCTCTATTGTCTACACACAGCAAGGAAGAGCAAGAAAGAACAAAGGACTGTTTGAACAGACTTCTACCACGTGCAGCTTTTCTGAACACAGAGCAGATAACTCGTAATTTGTTTATGTAACTTTGTATTTTAATGTTTTTCTTTTTCTCTTAAATGCTTAGGAATTCCTATTTCTTTGAGCTCAACTCTTAATCGGAGTTAAACTCCAATTTTTATTTATCGCTTTTTCTGTGTTAAACTTTCTGTAAAATCACCATTTGTTTAATTTTAATGTAAACTTTAATCTTGACTTTATTTTTATAATATTTTTCTTGACCAATCACACAACAGAAGCTATTATTTTATCTAAAGTCCGAAAGTTTTTTTTTTCCTAATTTGAGATCTGATTAGACCTAATTATTCTCGAAGACCTCTGGAGGTTCGTGTCTACAAGGAGAAAACGCACAGCTGTTCATCACACGCTGAAGAAACGTCATCACCATCTGGCTCCGAGCCCAGTTTCAACTGTGGGTCATACAGCCAAAATCCAGCCTCTTTGACCGCTTGAATTTAAAGGTCGAAATGTGGACCCTGAAAATATCTGCGAGCAGATATTAACGTCTACAAAATCTTGGGCTGAGGACGACGCCGAACGAGGAATCACGTGAGCTGCAAACTTTAATTCATCTGCTGAATTAAACGGCTGAGGTTCGGTAATAATTTGTGTATCTAATCAGATGCAAATTAAGAAGCCCTTAACATAACTCTTCTTTTCATTAAAATTCCATTTTTATTTTCTTAAGATTAATCCAGGACTTTTCATATAATTAGTAAACTTTCTCCATAAACTTGCATTGTTTCCATAATCTGTTAACTCAAACTGATAGAAATTCATTTCTCAGTTTAACCCTGGTTCCGAAAATATTGACATTGTTAATCTATCATTTACAAGATTGATTTTATGATTAATGAAATTACTGCAATGTCTGTTAATCATTTCGTTTAATAAATATGTGAAAATGAGAGAAGTTGTTGAGAATTTATTTCATTCTGAGTCTGTTCAAGCACAGGTATCGAATTCACGGAAAATTTTTGAGACTGATTATTGATTAATTTATTGAGTGATTAAATAGGTATAAAGTGAAATTAAAGATTAAATTGCTTCTTAGAGATAGAAGCTGGTGCCCCACGAGTGTTATTAACTTTTCCGATGTATATGAAATGATGAAATGATCTCAGATTCCAATACATCAATAGAAATTAAATAATTCCTACCTGATCATATTTATTATTTATTAATTTTCCATATTTCCTCCTACAGTGAATACCATTTAATTGCCTGTTTGTTACTGTGTGTGATATTAGCATCCATTAGTAGTAGGATTGTGTTAGTGTGTCATTACCTTATTAGAATGGTTGTTTCTGTACCCATTACCTTTGCATTCATCCAGAGAGTAAAGTAAGAATTTCATCACTCAGGAAATGTAGCATTTCTTAACTGTGCACATGATAATAAAGCCTTTGAATCTTGAATCATGAATCTTAATCTGTAACTGTCATGTTAGATAGAAGGGACAGCTCCCATGCAAGGAGCAACACCAGAGAATACACTCAAACACAGAGAAGAAAGTTTAAACGGTTTATTGAGAAATTTCAAACAAGATGCTCTAGTAGAGAAATCGTCACTCGCCAGAGGAAGACGCAGCCTGTGGGGAGGACAAGAGAAATTACTGAGAGCAGGGAAATGGTAGCGTGGAAAAGTCTAATTGGCTACTTACATGAACCGAGCAGAAAACCCGACAGAGCACCAATAATAATAGACGAATCAGCGGGATGAAGCTGGTCGGGGGGTAGGTTGAGTGTGGTCTGACCGGGTGGAGTGAGGAAGCTGAGGCGGAGAGAGGATGATGGAGGAGGTGAGCACACAACAATCCCCAGGAGCACACCACACCGATGGCAGCAACCTGAAAGAGAATAAAGGAGGGGAAACACTAGTGAATATTTCTCTCTCAGAAAACACCAGCACTTACGCGCGGGAGCAGGCAGTTTACCCAATGAGCCAGCGCCGAGGATTTGAAGAGATGGTCTATTTAAGGACTGGCAGGGAAGAGGCGACAGGTGTGTCCAATCCCGCAGGTGAGCTGATTGCCTGCAGTACTCGGGGAAAGTTCAACAGGACGGGAGGGGCGAGCGCTCACCTGCACATGACAGTAGCCTACATCACATGTATCACCTACCCAAACTCCAGCTGCTCTATGGTCATGAATGGATCCAAGCCTTTAAATACAAGCTTCATTACAGCTCCATGAGCAGCCAGTGTCAGTGGATTTTCCTGGCAAGTATGAGCAGGTTGGTAAAACCTCAGAGCCACCTGATGCTGTCATTGTCTAAAAAGAATAAGCTCATTTAAATTTCAAACACTTTTAGCTGGGTTTTGTGATTTTAAAAAATGGCTGCTAGCATTGCGCTAATATTCTACTAATAATAATAAGCTAATATTACCATCACTAACAGAGGTGCTGCTGTTTGGGAATCAGGTGTGGGTGCACTTTGTAGACTGTTGAACACATTGCAGTCTTTCATTTTATCCCATACTGCCACATCTAGAGATGTTTCAGCTCATGTTTATCATACGCCATGCTGCTGGTACCATACGCTTCCGCCACTATCCCACGGTAGTTGAAGCATCATGGTGTTGCTTGGTAATGGCAACATGTGACTGTAGGATAGGAATATCATATAATATATTAGTATGGCGGTGCCCTAGGCTGGGAGGGGTAGGGCCCCGCCTATAGGAGGCGGCACCACGTTACTATAAAAGCCTGAGGCAGGAGACTTCCGGTCTCCTTGCCACACTCCCATACTCATGGTAGGGTCTCCCTATATGTGTTATAGTTCTTGTCTAATAAAGATTATAAACGTCACCTCACCTCTCATTATTTGGGACATAACATAGGCGACGAGGCTAATTGGAGATGGAGAGAGCTGCAGCCGCCCTTCGACCTTTTTTGGAGGCTCCGGGAGAGCTGTTGATCCCGTGGACCAGGTAGTTTGCGGCCTTCCAAAATTATCTACTCACGTTGGACCTCAGCAACCTGACAAAAGCACGTGCGAGGGCTCTCCTTGTCCATAACCTGGGCATGGAGGTCCAGAAGATCCTCAGCACTCTTGGAGGAGGTGACACATTTGACGATGTGGTGGGGCTCATGGCTGGCTACTTTCGAGCGCCCGACAACATCATCATGCGGCTCATCCAGTTCCAGCAATGGTGCCAACGGCCCAATAAATCGGTCCAGCAATTTATGGCAGACCTCCAACGGTTGGCGGGTGAGTGCAGGTTTGGACCCTTGGAGGAGGAGATGGTTCGTGACCAACTGGCTGAGCACGTGGCCTACTCCTCGGCGAAGGTTTGCCTGCTAACACACACTGGTGAGCTAACCCTGTTAGCAGCCATTGAGCTAGCACAGCAACACAAGGCAGCGGCGCGGCTAATGTGTTTCGTTAGCCGCGCCGCTGCCTTGAGGAAGCCCCTCAGAAGAGCAGAGCACATGGATCGACCCTGGCTTTGGATTCGGCCGAGGGCAGCAATGACGAGTACATCGTCAAAATAAGGTCCACCCCAGGTACACCACGATGCTATGGCTGCAGATCCGCTAAGCACCAGTATCGAGCCAGGGAGTGCATAGCAATGGGCAAGCATTGTGGACGGTGCGGCCCGCTCCATCACTTCGCCAGAGTTTGCTGCAACTTCGCCAAGGAGGAACGGGACCCGGCTAAGGTAACACTGAAGAAGAAGGCCCCAACGGTGGTTCATACAGTCTCGCCTGACACTGACGGACGTATAGTTTGTGACATCGTGCTGGACGGGACGACGGTGCCGCTGTTGGTGGACACAGGGTCAGCGGTCTCCATCCTGAACTTGGCGACGGTAAGATGATGTTTTCCCCACTATAGAGTTAGCAGTACCAGCATCACCTGTTATGGTTATGGTAGCCACCCACTGGATATCGTGGGCTCGGTTTGGCTGTCGGTGAGGTATGGAGGAGCCTCTATCTACGCCAATGAGTTCTTGGTGTCGTGGGAAGGAAATAACCTAATGGGATGTGACATCTTCTGTGGGCTCGGGTTCGTCACTACCTGTGGAGAGTTGGAGGGGTGGGCAGGTGGTGATTTGTGGGACCGGCCCTTTTATGTGGGATGTGACAACGAAGTGTGGGACTTAGGGTGGCCCATTCTGGGTGAAAAGGGACACCGCCGACACCATAGTACGCCAACTAGATGGGGATCCCATGCCAGTGTTTGTGGTACAGCAGAGGACGGACCCTCACATTATGGTTTGATCTCTGCGGAGGCAGAAATGTCCAGAAAGCGAGAGTTGCTGGGTTCCGGTGGCCAATGGGATACCACTGTTGAGCCAGCAGTAACTGATGCCGCTCCAATGCACCATCATCTAGCGTCCGGGGCAATACCAGATGGCGCAGACCCCAACTGTGCCATTAACCAAGGCAAAGGACATGGACAGAGTCATAAAAGAGCCAGAACGCGGCGCAGTCGACGGAGGAAGCTAGTGGGTGCTCCCCTAAGGGAGGGCGATAAAGTGCGCCCTAGGGTTGAGCCTCGGCTTGGTCGGGTGCACAGTTCCAGAATCGGGACTGCGGGACAGGATGATCTGCGGGTGGTCCAGTCCGGCGGCGACAACTACTTAAAATTGACTGATGGGTCTGACAGGCATCCCAACAAGCTGTGAAGTCGGAGTGCAGTGGGGTGTCGATGCAGTCCGTCTCCAATTGCAACAAAGCAGAGACGCTCTGGAAGTGGGCCGCATAACGGATACTCCCGGGGGGGGGGGGGGGGGCTTTGAAAGACCCGGGTTGAATGCATGGGGCTAACAGTGGGTCTATTGTGCAATTTATAATGTTCTGGTTTGTAGTTAATTGTTCTGTTAAAAAAAAAAAAAGAATCGAAGAAATACAACCGTTTTGAGGCAAACACATGTGTCTGCCTTGTTTGTATGCAGTAAAACATAAAAATTACATAAAATATTTAATCACAGCAGTACCCTGCCTCTCGCCCAAAGATGCTGGGATAGGCTCCAGCCCCCCCGCAACCCGAAAAGGATTAAGCCGAAGAAGATGAATGAATGAATGAATGAGTACACAGAGTAGGGATAGGAACTGAGAACCGGTTCCTGCATGGCATACTGAACGCACTGAGGAGGTCATTTAGCAGTAGGCTACATCATCCTAGGTGCGCGACTGAGAGGTTTTGCAGGTCCTTCCTACCTACGGCTGTCAGACTGTATAACCTAAGCAAGGCTGCTCGCAAAGATAGCAAAAAAACGTGACGACCTAATAGCATTGAATGCAAAAGATGCAACAGACTTACACAAATGGTCCCCTCCAGTATATAACTGGGACAATATCAATCGCTACAGAGGGTGACAATATGTATGGGTACATATTCATACTGTGTGGGGTAACTAAATCGACTGTTATGCTGTTTATTCCATCTAGCTACAATGCTCTGCACTGTGTATATATATTTATATATTTATGTGTACATATGTATATTCACTGCTCTTATTGTCTTATCTTCTAAATTATTGCTCTGAGTGTTGCTATCTCTGTGCTGTTGCAATCCTGGAATTTCCCCATTGTGGGACTAATAAAGGCTTATCTTATCTTATCTTATCTTTTCCTGCTTGAAACATATCACTCTGTTACACACAGAGTAGTGTTATAGTTGCAAAAGTTTTGATCACGATCAAAATGATTAATCGCGATTAAAGTGACAACACCAATATATGTACACTCACTAGAGGAATAAACTGAAAGTCCACCTCGGAAAGTTCTTAACAGTGATACGTAACTAATAGCCTTCAGGTCACATTACCAGTAATCCAGTTTATCCACATGGATTAAACTACTAAATTTTACCACACAAAGTTAATACTTGGTGGTCTAAGAAGTATAAGTGAAGTTATATATAAGTGAAGTACAGTGAAGTTATGGCCTGAGGAGGCAATGGACGCTCTAAAGGACTGTTTTGAAACCACTGCCTGGGAGCAGCTCTGTGATCCACATGGTGAGGACATCGATGACCTCACTCACACCATCACGGACTACATCAGCTTCTGTGTGGACAACACCGTACCCACCAAGACCATACGGTGTTGCTCGAACAACAAACCCTGGATCAACCCTGAGATAAAAACACTTCTGAGAGAGAAGAAGAGGATCTTCAGGTCGGTGAACAAGGAGATGCTGAAGTCCGTACAGAGGGAGCTGAGGAGGAAGATCAGAGAAGGCAAGGACAGCTTCAGGAAGAAGATGGAGGACAAGCTGCAACAGAGCGACATCGGCGGAGTCTGGAGAAACCTTAAAACCATCTCTGAGCTCCAGAATACCTCCCCCCAGGCCACAGGGGGCAGGGAGTGGGCGAACAATCTGAACCTGTTTTTTAATAGGTTTGACCAACCGACCTTCCACCCAACTGCACAACAACCACTGCTGCCTCTGAAGACATCGAGTCCTGCTGCTCACACCCCACTCCACCATCACCCCCCCACTCCCAACACACAGCCCCCCAACATGACCCTCACTAAGACCCAGGTGAGGACGGAGCTGAGGAAGATCAACGCGAGGAAGGCGTCAGGACCGGACGGCATCAGCGCAAAGCTCCTCAAGTCCTGTGCAGACCAGCTGTGTGGGATTGTGGAGCACATCTTCAACCTGAGCCTGAAGCTGGGGAGGGTACCACAGTTGTGGAAAACATCTTGTGTGGTACCCGTACCAAAGACTTCCCACCCCAAAGATCTGAACAGCTACAGACCAGTGGCCTTGACGTCCCACATGATGAAGACCCTGGAGAGACTGCTCCTTGCTCACCTCCACCCCCTGGTGGGACAAGCGATGGATCCACTCCAATTCACCTACCAGTATGGCATTGGGGTGGAGGATGCGGTGATCTTCCTCCTTCACCGTTCTCTGTCCCACCTGGAGAAGCCCGGGAATGCGGTGAGGATCATGTTCTTTGACTTCTCCAGTGCTTTCAACACCATCCAACCGATGATCCTGAAGGACAAGCTGCTGTGCGCAGGGGTGGACCAGCACCTGTCATCATGGATCCTGGACTACCTCACTAACCGGCCACAGTTTGTGAGAACCCGGGACTGTGTGTCCGACACAATCATTGGTAGCACGGGGGCCACCCATGGAACAGTTTTGGCTCCCTTCCTGTTCACCCTTTATACTGCGGACTTCTCACACAACACAACACACTGCCATCTACAGAAGTTCTCTGATGACTCTGCGATCATTGGCCTCATCTCCAACGGAGATGAAGCTGAGTACAGAGGACTTATCCTGGACTTCGTGGACTGGTGCCATCGGAACTGCCTCCAGATCAGCGCGAGGAAAACTAAGGAGCTGGTGGTGGACTGCCGCAGGCAAGGACAACCTCTCACAGCACCAGTAAATATACAGGTGTCATGCCTGGCTCTCACGAGCCAGAAAGGAGATGCGAGGGCGACCAGTGAGTTTGCATAATTTATTAACATAAACACACAGAGTACAAAATAACAAAGTAAAGAGCCACGTGGGGCTAAAACACACACAACACTAGATAACGAACAGTAAAGTAAAGAGCCATGTGGGGCTAAAATACGCACAGAACTAAGGACAACATACAACCCAGGGAGAAAGGCTAGAGAGGCGGCGAGGGGAAAACACACGCCGGGTCGCAGCACTTACTTTGGGGGGTAGCGCCGAGGTAACGGCGAACTGAAGCTAGACATAGGAGCTACAGTCGTGGAAACACAGGGCACGTCTTTCCATAGCGAGGTCGCAGCGACGAGTAACTCTCGGCTGCTCGCTTAAGTGGGGAAGATAATTAACAATGGGAGACAGCTGTCCCAGCGCAGCTGAACTAGACAGCTGGGGATCAGCTGGGCGCTGTCAAAGTACGGGCCTTGTAAGACCCGGCACGGACTACCATGGAGCAGGAGCGACAAAGGACAACCTGAACGTGGAGAAGGATAGCGTTCAGGTTGTGACAACAGGGAACTGACATCGAGATGGTGACCTCCTACAAGTACCTGGGTGTTCATCTGAACAATAAACTAGACTGGTCACACAATACTGACGCACTCTTCAAGAAGGGACAGCGCAGGCTGTTCCTACTGAGAAGACTCAGGTCGTTTTGGTGTACAAGGGGCGCTGCTGAAGACATTCTACGACACGGTGGTGGCATCAGCCATCACTTTTGGAGTGGTCTGCTGGGGGAGTGGCATTACAGCAGCCGATAGGAAGAGACTGAACAAACTGATCAAGAAAGCTAGCTCTGTCCTGGGGCAACGCCTTGACCCAGTGGAGGAGATGGGAGAGAGAAGGATAAGATAAGATAAGATAAGATAAGATATGCCTTATCTTATGGTGGCTTAACTGTCATCTCTGCTGGAGTCCGAGTCCCACCCTATGCAGGACATACTGAATGCAGTGAGGAGTTCATTTAGCAGCAGACTACATCATCCTAGGTGCACAACCGAGAGGTTTCGCAGGTCCTTCCTACCTACGGCTGTCAGACTGTATAACCTAAGCAGGGCTGCTCGCAGAGATAGCAAAAAACGTGACAACCTAATAGTACTGAATGCAAAAGACGCAATAGACTTACACAATGGTCCCCTCCAGTATACAACTAGGAAAGTACCGGTCGCTACGGAGGGTGACAATATGTATGGGTACATAATCATATCATGTAGGATAACTAAGTAGACGGTTATGCTGTTCATTCCATCTAGCTACAATGCTCCGCACTTTGTGTGTTTATATATTTATATGTACATATGTATACTCACTGCTCTTGTTTTTCTCTTGCCTTCTGATTGTTGCTCTGAGTGTTGCTATCCCTGTGCTGTTGCAATCCTGGAATTTCCCCATTGTGGGACTAATAAAGGCTTATCTTATCTTATAATTTGTTGCTTACTTTTGTTTTTTTAATGGATGGATTGGATTGTGTATTTTTGAGCAGGAGGGCTTTCTATAGTAATGGGAAAACATTCAGTAAGTCAGGTGATTCGGGCGGACACAGGACAGTCAGACCGCTCCCTCACAAGTCAGTGTCATGAAGCGCTTCTAGCATGAAGAGAGAGAGAGAAAAGAGAAGAAGAAGAGAAGCCAACTTTAATGTCATTCAGTCCATACAGCCAATCATGTACAGTAGAATGAAATTATGTTTCTCCTATCTACAATGTTTGTCACATCTAGAATCAGAGGGGCCTCTGCCATGCAAGGTGCCACCACAACCAACTTAAATACATGAAAGCGTGAATGTGCCAAAGTAATTTTCTGAAGAAAGACGTTCCCTGAGCTGCAGCCTTTTTGAATGAATGAATCTTTATTTCGGATAGATTAAAAGTAAAGATTAAAAAAAGAAACAGAATAATATAACAAAGGGGGAAAGAAAATCCAACAAGGTCAAATTAAACAATAACTCCTCTGATTATACAGTTCAACATAAGTTATCCAAAATGGGTGATGGCTGAAGCCGCAGCTTATATTGCCCACCCATATTCCATCCAAGAATTCAAAAGAAAAACAAAACAAGAGCGATTACAATTCAGAACGAAGCTAAGACAAAATGTGACAAAAAAACTAAGCAACAACACAACACAGACTGGATATGACAATCCTTATGTGATTTTACATGTCATCTTGTATATATGTTTGGAGTATTTCTTCCTTTAGTTTTTGTTTAAATTGTCCAAGCGTTGTACATGATTTTAATTCAGGTCCAAAATCGTTCCATAATCTGACTCCTTGCACTGAAACACAGTGTTTCTTGGTGGTAGTTCTCACTGAAGGTTTTTGAAATATACATGTTCCTCTGAAATGATATTGTTTCTCCCTTATTTGGAACAGCTTTTGGATATTTGCGGGCACTGATAGATTCTTCACTTTAAACATTATTACTGCAGTTTTAAAGTCAACCAGATCTTTCAATTTGAGAGCTTTTAATTTAAGAAAAAGTGGGTTTGTTGGTTCCCTGTAAGCAGCTTTGTTTATTATTCTAATAGCTCTCTTCTGAAGCATAAAGACTGGATGTATGTTTGTTTTATATGTATTTCCCCATACTTCAGTACAATTTGTCATGAATGGGAGTATTAATGAATGATACAAGGTATATAGTGTGGGTTGATTCAGCAAATATTTCACTCTGTGTAGTATTGTAATTGATTTCGATATTTTACCTTTAATATAATTAATATGTGACTTCCAACACAGTTTATTATCAATTATTACTCCAAGAAATTTAGTTTCGGATACCCTTTCAATCTCTACACCATTTACACTGAGTTTAGATACTAAGTTGTTGTGGTGGTTGTTAAAAACTATAAATTTTGTCTTACTTAAATTGAGCATTAATTTGTTAGAATCAAACCACAGTTTAAGCTTTCCTAATTCCTTTTCGAGTGTATCCAAAAGTTGTTCCAAATTGCTTCCACTGCATAATAAATTAGTGTCATCGGCAAACAATATTAAATCCATTTTTTCCAAAACTTTACATATATCATTTATATACATATTGAATAACAATGGCCCCAAAACTGAACCCTGTGGGACTCCACAAGTAACCTTCAGTAACTGTGAGTTTTTGTTACCAACACATACATACTGATATCTAGTCTTTAAGTAACTACATAACCAGGACAGTGCTACCCCCCTAATACCACAATTTTGTAGTTTCTTTAATAATAAATTATGATCCACTGTATCAAATGCTTTTTTTAAGATCCAGGATTACCCCAACTGAATACTCTTTATTTTCAACGGCAGTTGATATTTTTTCTATAAATTCCGTTTGAGCAAATGCAGTTGTCCTCTTGTGTCTGAACCCATATTGCTGTTCACACAATAAATTATTTTTCATTATGAAGTTGTCAATTCTCTCACAGAATATTTTTTAAAGTATCTTGTAAAATTGCGGCAATAGTGAAATTGGTCTATAGTTTGAAAGTTCCCCTTTGTCACCCGTCTTGTATATCGGAATTACTTTAGCTATTTTCATTGCATTGGGAAATATACCTGTTTGGAGAGACAGGTTACAAATATACATCAGTGGTTTCACTAAGCATTCAATAATAGTTTTGACTAAGAGCATGTCAATACCATCACAGTCCGTAGATGTTTTACTTTTAAACGATTTAACAATTTCAATGACCTCTCTCTCGTCTGTGTTCTTTATGAAAATGGAGTCTTTTATAGCAGTGTTTTGGCTTATTGTATCACCTGTGGGTGCCGTAATGAGTATTTCTCGAGCCAAATTAGGACCAATGTTAAAAAAAAAGTTATTAAATTCATCTGCAAGTGAAGCTGCATTCACACTCTGAGTCGTTTTATTATTTTTTTGAAAAATTGGTTGGGTAGCTTGTATTTCTGTTTTTATTTCCAAGAATATTGTTAAGTATTGTCCATGTATTTTTAATATTGTCTCTGTTTTTCTCCAGTTCTTTACTGTAATAGTCTCTTTTACTACATCTTATTATACACTACCATTCAAAAGTTTGGGGTCACCTAGATAATTATTTTGTGTTTTCCATGAAAAGTCACACTTATTTACCACCATGAGTTGTAAAATGAATAGAAAATACATTGACAAGGTTAGAAATAATGATTTGTATTTGAAATAATAATTTTTTCCTTCAAACTTTGCTTTCGTCAAAGAATCCTCCATTTGCAGCAATTACAGCATTGCAGACCTAACATGATTGCACAAGGGTTTTCTAATCATCCATTAGCCTTCTGACGCAACGAGCAAACACATTGTACCATTAGAACACTGGAGTGATAGTTGCTGGAAATGGGCCTCTATACACCTATGTAGATATTGCACCAAAAACCAGACATTTGCAGCTAGAATAGTCATTTACCACATTAGCAATGTATAGTGTATTTCTGATTAGTTTAAAGTTATCTTCATTGAAAAAAAGTGCTTTTCTTTCAAAAATAAGGAAATTTCTAAGTGACCCTAAACTTTTGAACGGTAGTGTATATGTTAACTTATTTTTGTATGTTTTATACCGCCGCTCTGCTTCTTTTGTCCTTTTCTTTAGGAAAGCTTTATATAATAAATTTTTCTTTTTACATGCCTTTTGTAATCCTTTGGTTAACCATGGCTTTTCAACAAATTTCTGTTTAAGCTTTTTCTTTACTAATGGACAATTTTTTTCATAAAGAGTGGTTACTATGTTCATAAATGTGTCATAGGCTTCATTTACATCTGATACATAGTCTTTTGTCCAGTCTTGCTTCAGCAAGTCTTCTTTAAAAGAACTGACTGCATTTTATGATTTGTATCTGAACGATTTTAAATTTTTTTCTGTATTGGCCTCCGTGTGGCCATGGATAAGTGCAAAGGTTGGCAAATGGTCACTTATATCATTTATCAATAACAGGTTGTCAATAAGTGTAGCAGTGTGAACTGTGATTCTATTGGGATGTGTTATTGTGGGATACAGACTCATACTGTACATAGAATTCATGAACTCTGTAATTACATTTTGTTGATATGGATTTAGTAAATCAATATTGAAATCTCCACAAATTACTACCATTTTCTTACTAGTAATATTATTGTACAGCTCGACTAATTTATCTCTGAATGTCTCAATGCAAGTTCCCGGCGTTCTATATATACAACTTATAATTAGAGTTTTTGTTTTATCTTGGTTAATCTCAACGGTAACACATTCTAAAATCCCTGGTAGTGCAAAGGACATTCCATTTACAAGTTTACACCTCTACAGGTCACCAATATACAGTGCAACACCACCACCCTTTTTTTGAGATCTGTTAATATGAAACATCTGATATCCCTCTATTGCCATCAGGGGAGCCTGCTCTTCATTAAGCCAAGTTTCAGAGACTGCGATAGCTGTAAATTTTCTGTCTAGCTGTTCTTAAATAGTCCTGAATCTGTGGAAAGTTTTTGTTAAGACTTCTGCTGTTGAAGTGTATTATTGATAGTTTACCATCTAGTTGCACTTGACTTTTGAATTACTTTTCAGTGTAATATTCACAGTGACTATGAATATTATTGAAAAAGTGGTTATCAGGATCAATATCATTCTCCATCTCTTGTAGTTTATGTTCAGCATAATGGCATATTTTCAGAGTTTGAATTTCCTCACTCTGTGTCAAATGACTTCCTCCAGCTGGGGATAATTGATGTCTACTCAAGTCAGTCATAAGTTTTTTGTTTGATTTGTTTAGTTTTTTTTTTTGTTTTTTTTAAAGTACATTGACATGGTATGTCACAAAAGAACTATTCTTGCCGTGGGTGTGGATATGGAATTATCATAGTCTCTTAATTTTCTTAATCAGTGTTCATCTATATTAAAATTAAATTAAATCACCCTTATTGTCATTCAACAGTACAATCAATCATATACAGTAGAACGAGATTGTGCTTTACCTATCTACAGTGTCAAATCACACACACCCCAGTGCAGAATCAGAGGGCCGCTGCCATGCAAGGCGCCGCCACAGATTTCCCTCCTCCATTTCGTTATTGCTGAGCACCAAGCTGGACGGCAGGAAGTTCCACTTTTATATGGTCTTCGGCATGACCCGGCGGGGATTTGAACCCCTGCTTCCCGGGTGTGGGGCGGATGCTCTACCAACTGAGCCACCACTCCGGTAATATTTATTTAAGTCAGTAAGATCTCTGATTTTCTGGCTGGAATGGACTGGGGGACAGACAGAGGGGAAACGGAGAGATAACATTAAGCTGATTTATGCTGTTGGGTTATGTAGTGTTTCTCAAATAGTGGGGTGCACAGTGACATGGGGGGGGGGGTGACCCCGGAGAACATGCACGATGGAAGTGATATCTATCTTTGTCATTGCCGTCTCAAAACAAAGTGTAATTGCACACCCGTTACAGTAGATGGACATGACGCTTTCACACCTACATGTGGTGTGCCATTAAACTCTAATAACACAACAGAGGAAGAGAGACGTAGTAAATCAACATTGAAAAGAAACCATGGAGAAATTTCTGACAGGAAGGAAAAGAAAAAATGATGTCAGAACATGGACTGGGCCCTATGCCCTCACCGTGAGTTATGGCTTTGGTCCTTTTCTCCACGGCATGGGCCCCAGTTCACGTCCTCGCTTTGAGTTTTTTTGAGGGGTTTTCTGTATTTATGATTATCCATTATTTTGTCTGCATTTGTGTTCTGTAGGATTTGTTCCCTGCTCTGTTCTCAGTTTGGTCATTATTATTATCCTGGTTTTCTTTGTTTTGTTTCCCCTGATCCATTGTCATTATGCTTCATGTGTATCCCCTGTCCCTGATGTGCTGGGACACTAGTTGCTCAAAACACTTCATGACTACAGATGTGAGTGCTATGGGTCTGTAGTCATTCAGGCTGACAATTGCAGACTTTCTGGGGATGGGATGATGGTGGAGGCCTTGAGGCAGGAGGGGACGGTGGCGTGTGTCAGGGAGAAGTTGAACAGCTTGGTGAGGATCTCTGCCAGCTGGTCTGCACATGAACTCACCAACGTCCCTCTGCAATGAAGGCCACCAGAAGGTCCTCTGTAACTGGGCCACAGTGCATGCTACTCCAGGGTGACACATAATCTTGGAGGAGTGCAACCAATCGATGACTTCACCCCGGACTGATGAGGGCACATACATCCATCCCACCAGTCCCCCACCCAGGTCGGCCTCGGTCTCCTGCGCTCTCCTAACCTTGTCCTTGATGTCCCAAGAGAGCACGCCAATGATGCACGAAGGTGGAACAATAGGGTGCGGCGGCGTCTCAGCTGCTTCAGGAGAAAATTGCCTGGAGAGCGTGTCAGGCTTGGTGTTCTTCGACCCCAGGCGGTAGGTGATGGTAAAGTTAAATCTGCCGAAGAACAGGGACCAGCGGGCTTGTCTAGAATTTAGTCATTTGGCCGTCCTAAGATATTCCAGGTTTTTGTGATCGGTCCAAACGACGAAAGGCTGGGAGGCGCCCTCCAGCCAGTGGCACCACTCCTCCAAGGCCAATTTAACTGCCAACAGCTCTCTGTCCCCTATGTCATAATTCCTCCCAGTAGGAGACAGATGATGGGAGAAGAAGGCGCAGGGGTGGATCTTTTCATCGGCGAGGGAGCGCTGTGACAACACTTCCCCTACCCCAAAGTCCGAGCCGTCCACTTCCACCAGGCATTGCAGGGCGGGGTCCACCTGAGCCAAAACAGGGGGAGAGGAAAACACAGATTTCAGTTTAACCTCAGTCCAGCGAAATTGCACCTTGGTAGAAGTGAGGCGGGTAAGAGGTAGAGCAATAATGCCGTAGTCTGACAAAATGTCGATAGAAATTGGCAAAGGCCCCAAACTGCTGTAACTCTTTACGAGAGGATGGAACTGGCCACTCCACCACTGCCTCTACCTTCTCTGGGTCTGCTATGATTTTCTTATGGGAGATGGCAAACCCCAGAAATGCGGTGGAAACAGTGTGGAACTCGCACTTCTCTGCCTTGACATATAACTGGTTCTCCAACAAACACTGCAGGACCCGTCTGACGTGCACCAGATGTTCCTCCAGAGACCGGGAAAAGATGAGAATGTCATCGAGGTACACAAATGCAAATGAATCCAGAAAGTCCCTCAAGACATCATTAATGAGTCGTTGGAATACCGCACGTGCATTGGTTAAACCAAAAGGCATGACCAGGTACTCGAAATGACCACTAGGGGTGCGGAACCCCGTCTTCCACTCATCCCCCTCTTTAATACGCACCAGGTGATAGGTGTTGCGGAGATCCAACTTGGTGAACACCGTGGCCCCCCTGGAGAGAATCAGAAGCGGTGTTAATAAGGGGGAGAGTGTACTTGTCCTTCACCATGATATTATTCAGTTCCCTGAAATCAATGCATGGTCTGCGTGAGCCATCCTTTTAACCAACAAAGAAAAAACCCCGCCCCCACCGCAGAGGACGAGGACCTGATAATGCTAGAGCTCAATGACTCCTTGATGTATTTGTCCATTGCCTCTTGCTCAGGGGCAAAGAGGCTATAGAGCCGGCTGGATGGTAAAGGAGCCCCCGGCAGGAGGTTGATGGTGGGGGCGGGATGATAGCGCCTTAGCCTTGCTGAAAACGGAGCGTGAATGGATATTTCGTTGTGATTGTGTTGAAAGCGGATAGGAAGCATAAACCTAGTAAGGGATTTGGCTTTAGGTATGTCCGTGAGTCCCCCTACTGTGACGCACGGACCCCCCTTTTGGCTGCTTGGGGCATGAGGCAAGTTCGTGTTCCTCGCTAGCACAATATAAACATAAGTCGAGGTCACGGCGGCGTTGTCTCTCAACCGGTGGCAACTTAGACTGACCCATTACCATGGGTTCCTCGACCTCAGGGGAATCAGAGGGAGGGAGGGCCAGCAAGGGAGACTGCAGGGAGCGGCGAAACTGAGCGCCAGAGTGACCGGGAGGTCGACGCTTGTTAGTTTGTTCCCTCAATCAGCTATCAATATTAATGGAGAGGGAGATTAGCTAATTCAACTTGAAAGGCTTTTCAATACGGGCCAATTCATCCCGCAGACTAGGGCTAAGACTACGCACAAAGATACTGCAGAGGGAGGCATCGTCCCACCCAACCTCTGCTGCCACCACCGGGAAATCAACTGAATAATCAGCAACAGATTTAGTCCCTGTTTAAGATTAAGTAAGCGAGTGGTGAACACACTATCCCGGTCGGAGTGGTCGAATATCTCATTGAATTCTGCCACAATCCGATCATATGAGGACAGCAGGAGACGATACAGCAGGGAAGAGCTAGCTAGCACTCAACCGCCACCCGGTGCTAATGGAGAAACTCGACATACCGGGGAACTGAAGCGAAAACGACACGGGTGCCGGGCTGGAGTTTAGGCGGCGTGCAAGAAATATAAGACAGAATAATAAAGAGCGATGGCAAGAACCAAGCAGACCGCCCGTAAATCTACTGGAGGAAAAAGCCCCCAGGAAGCAGCTGGCCACCAAGGCTGCTCGGAAAAGCGCTCCGGCCACCGGCGGAGTGAAGAAGCCTCACCGTTACAGGCCCGGTACCGTGGCTCTGAGAGAGATCCGTCGCTACCAGAAATCCACGGAGCTGCTCATCCGTAAGCTGCCCTTCCAGCGCCTGGTGAGGGAGATCGCTCAGGACTTCAAGACCGACCTGCGCTTCCAGAGCTCCTCCGTCATGGCTTTGCAGGAGGCCAGCGAGGCCTACCTGGTGGGTCTCCTCGAGGACACCAATCTGTGCGCCATCCACGCCAAGAGGGTCATCATCATGCTCAAAGACATCCAGCTGGCCCGCCCCATCCGCGGAGAGAGAGCTTAGAATTTCTGCTGCACATCCACCAACCACAATGCTCTGCACTGTGTGTCTATATATATATATATATTTATATTAATATGTACATATGTATACTAGCTGCTCTTGTTTTTTCTTGCCTTCTGATTGTTGCTCTGAGTGTTGCTATCCCTGTGCTGTTGCAATCCTGGAATTTCCCCATTGTGGGACTAATAAAGGCTTATCTGATCTTATCTTATCTTATATGTGTAATTAGAATAGTCGGGATGAGCCATGATGGTGCAAGCCCATGCTAAGGCCCGCCCCTCCAGTAAATTAACTACATAACCAATACGGCTGTGACTCATGGGAAAATCCCCTGGCGCCCACTGAAGCACAATACTGCATTGCAACAGAAAGCCCCGTGCTTCTCCTAACTTGCCACAAAAACGGGTGGGAGGGGGAACCGGGGTCAAACAGGAATGCTGGGTGGGAAGTGGGGTGGAATTAGATGGCCCGACCGGCCCCCTGGAAGCAGGTGAAAAAGGCTGTGTCTGGGTGAGCTGATCGAGGTGAGTGTTAATTTGAATCAGCTGTGTCAAAGTGACCTGTTGTTGATACGACAGTTGGTCTAAACGAGCATCAATGATGTTAATCCTTTGTGTGAGAGCACTGTCTGCTGGGTTTACCTGACGGAGACGTAATGACATATTTCAGACAAACCCAGATGCAGACACAGACTCAGAATAAGCACAATTATCTTTATTAAATGCGTGTGTGAGTGTGTGTGGGAGTGTAAATGAGAATGAGTGCAGGAGGGCGAGCAGAGCGAGGACAAGTCTGGCAACCCTAGGAGAGAGGAGAGACAAGAGTATGAGCTCTCTGTAAAACGGATTGCATAAACAGGTGGTTAATCAGTCTTACAGTGCAGGTGAGAAGTTGAGGTGCTGAAGAACACCCAAGCAGCCCCGTAAGCCTGTGCCTCGGTCCGTCGCATGTTCGTGCTGGTGTAGATGATTCAGGTGCTTCAGAGAAGAATAGTTCATTCATGGAAACCAGTGTTTCCTCAGAGTGTAGGTGAAGGTCCCGGTCCGCCGCCAGGAGGAGGAAGTCCACCCAGGGGAATCCACGTGTGCACAGGGGAGATAGAGGGAAGGAGCGGAGAGCAATGATTTCTTGAAAAAAGATTACATTGCGTTGGGGAGACGAAACTCCCAGACGATCAAGCATTGCAGGAAAGATGAGGGAGGCAAGATTCCCTTGCAGAAGGAGTAGTAGATTCTAGCACAGAGTTCTTACATCCAAGTGGAGCGTTGACGTCTGCATGCAGAATGATAGGCAGCGCTCCTTAAGAAGGCTGCTTAACGAAGGAGCAGGTGTGCGTGCAGCTGAAGAGACAATTAGGACAGCAGGCACACAGAGTGAGATCACCACAGGGGAAACCCCCACAATTGCAGAAAGAACACAGCAATCAGGCAATCCCCTGTGAGCAAGCACTTAGTGATGGTGGACAGGAAAAACTCCCTTTTAACAGGAAGAAACCTCCAGCAGAACCAGGCTCAGGGAGGGGCAGTCATCTGCTGCAACAGGCTGGGGGGTGAGGGGATAGAGAAGAAGAAGAAGAAAAGAACAGACATGTAGAGAACAAACAGCAGGACGGGGACTCAATCTATGGGAGAGAACAAACAGATGTTAATGACCAGCAAAAATATTTCATTGAGAGTGAAGAAAGGAATGAAGCCCAGTGTATTGTTGAAGGTCCCCCAGCTGTCTAACCATATTAGCAGCATAACTAAGGGAGGGTTCAGGGGCACATGATCCCACCCTAATTATAGGCTATATCAAAAAGGAAGGTTTTAACCCTATTCTTAAAAGGAACCCCGATTATATTGGCATGTTAGCTCTATATGCTTTATTTTTATGTTAGTAACATAACTATAATATAATTTTTTTGAAAATAATTCCCAGTTTTATATATTTTTAAAAAACTTTATTACGATGTAAATCGCCATTTTTGTTTACGTCGCAATGCATTCTGGGTAGTGACGTAGAATGGTTGCAGCCGTTTTTCTGTCTTATACAAGCCAAGAAGCGAAGCTACTAACTACTGCCATTTGTCAGTGAAAATGCCACATTGCGCGGCTTTTGGATGTAATTTCCAATCAAAGGGAAATAAAGAGAGCGAGGTAAGCCTCCATAGCTTTCCTAAAGAGGGAAAGTGGAGGAAAAAGTGGGGCGGCAGCGGCTCAGGAGGTAGAACAGGTCGTCTAATAGCCCGATGGTTGGCGGTTCGCATCACGCTCTCCCCAGATATCCTGCCGTTGTGTCCCTGGGCAAGACACTTCACCCGCATTGCCTCCAGTGCCCATAACACTGGGTATGAATGTGTAAAAAATGTTTAAATGCTCGGTGGTGGCCGGAGAGGCCGTTGGCGTGGATTGGCAGCCACATTTCCGTCACTCTGAGTGTCTGTGATCACGCGCTATAGCGCATGCTTGATAAAGCTGACATATGTATTAATCACGCTATGATAAAGCATGATATCGCCCAAAGTGCACCAGCGTGCGCTTTGCGCACGCTCAAGCAAATCACGGTTCGAATTTTGTCACGCATACCTGTCAAGTGATACGGTTTCGCCCTATTTTAATACGGGGAAAATGCAATTTTAGCAAATACGGGCGTATTGCCATTTCTGTACGCCAAAAAGAAAAATATACGAGAAAAAAAAATTACTGAGAGTGTGGAGGAACACCTCGTGTGTGACCCCCACAGCGTACGGGGCTGGCAGAGCGCTCAGCGTGAGCAATTATCAGAACAGTGAGAGGTATGGACTGATCATTATGCAGATGCACCTTGCATCCTCTTCTGTCCTGCAGCTCCGGAACAGAGAGAAATCCCGGCGCCAGTAATCCTGCGGCTGATATGTGTGACTCTAATGCAAATGTCCATGCTTTCCTGCTGAATACTGTGATGCTAATGTGCCATGCATGCATTGTCTGAGCTGGGTATATAAGTTGACTGCATATCTCTTGCTCTCTCTCTTTTTGATCACTCGCATTGTTTGTTGCTGACTTTGAGACGCAGGGCTCACTCCAGCACGCTGCCACAGCGAGCGAGCCTCGTGATGGAGGATGAATAAAGCACCCTTTTACACTTCAGTTCGCCGTGTCCGCCTGCACTTATTTTGTTCCTCCACAAGAGAACCTAAAATCAACTGAACAGTAATTCGATGCTTGGCGAAATTGAGCGCACCTAACCAAGTTCATCCAAGTGCATTAGCGTAACAAAGCTGACAATTAAAAACTCTTTAATTCCAAGTGCATATAGCTAGCTGACAATTAAGAACTATATTCAGAATTATTCTTATTGTGTACTTTCAAATTAAGCAATCTACCTTGTGCTAAAGTAAATTTGAAAAATATTGAATCAGAATCAGAATCAGAATCAGAAAAAGATTTATTGCCAAGTACATTAACAGATCACTGATAACATACGAGAGAATTTGACTTGACACAGAAAATGAACCTGCATTTCCAGTGACACGGCTGCATCGGGGACGCGCCTGCCAATAGGATGGTACAGATAAGAAATCATACAATAGGAAGGAGCAAAAAAATCATTGAATTCAGAATATTGACCATAAGTAATCAATATTATGATTACAAAGACAAAAAAAGCCCACGATGCACATTCAAGACCAGAGTCCACAGGACACAAGGAGAGCAGTGAATGTTATCTTGTTGTCAGTTTCTGGGTCAGTGTGGATGTAGTGTTGAAGCAATGTTGTATCAATATGAGCACAAGGACACTTTGGCAGAAGATGTTTTGTCTGGCTGCAGCAATTGTCCTTGGCAATTGTCCCAAGCAGCTACTGTCCAGAGGCCGTGTGCTCAGTGTTTTGAAAAACAAAGACTGGGGATTATCAGGAGGATTTTTGTAAGGGAAATTGAGCCAAATAGACTGAACACAGAGAAAGAACTTTATTTTCTTCTGCAGATTCAGTGTTTAATCCTTCATTGCGAGGGCTTTGAGTCCGTCGTGGATAGACTTAAGCGTAGATGTAATCCACCTTCCGAGACAGTTCTCCATTTGTCGCTATCAAAGTCTCCTCCATTTTTCCAATTTGATGGATGCACCTCGCGTGGCCAGCATTTTGATAGGTTGTATCCATCTTCAGCAATTTGCGGTACACCAGGACAATCCCAGTTCCAATCAGAACGATCCCAGTCACCATTATTACGAAGCTATACAAATCTTCAATATCTTCGATAGAGAGATTACTCAGGCACAAGATCCTCCAAACACTTGTCACCCGTAAATAGCCCGCTGGAGCCGTCCCTGCGGGGCAAACAGCTTCCCCCGGAGCACTATTCCTTGTTGAAAAAATAGTGTCAATTGCGTTCAAAGCCCAGCTTATCAATTCCATAATTTCTTTTCGATAATCAGCAGTAGACGCAGACAGACAACAGCAAGCTGGGATCCAGTTAGTTAGGGAAGTGGGGAGCTAGAGCAGAGAGAAAAGAGAGAAGCGTCTACTCTCCTTGAAGAGCGGAAGTGAAGTGTTGTTTTTTTATTTAGCATGATTTCGCACAAAGCGCGCGCATGAGACATGTCTATGATCACGCATTATAGCGCACACCTGATAAAGCTGACATATGTATTAATCACGCTATGATAAAGCACGATATCGCTCCAGCACGCTGTGTCTCAAAGTCATCAAATTTGACAAAATGCGTGACAAAATTCGAACTGTGATTCGCTTGAGTGTGCGCAAAGCGCACGCTCGTGCGCTTTGAGCAATATCGTGCTTTATCATTGCGTGATTAATATATATGTCAGCTTTATCAAGCGTGCGCTATAGCGCGTGATCACAAACACTCAGAGTGACGGAAATGTGGCTGCCAATCCACGCCAACGGCCTCTCCGGCCATCACCGAGCATTTAAACATTTTTACACATTCATACCCAGTGTTATGGGCACTGAAGGCAATGCGGGTGAAGTGTCTTGCCCAGGGACACAACGGCAGGATATCTGGGGAGAGCGTGATGCGAACCGCCAACCATCGGGTCATTAGACGACCTGCTCTACCTCCTGAGCCGCTGCCGCCCCCACTTTTTCCTCAACTTTCCCTCTTTAGAAAAGCTATGGAGGCTTATCCCGCTCTCTTTATTTCCCTTTGATTGGAAATTACATCCAAAAGCCGCGCAATGTGGCATTTTCACTGACAAATGGCAAAGTTAGTAGCTTCGCTTCTTGGCTTGTATAAGACAGAAAAAACGGCTGCAACCATTCTACGTCACTACCCAGAATGCATTGCGACATAAACAAAAATGGCGATTTACATCGTAATAAAGTTTTTTAAAAATATATAAAACTGGGAATTATTTTCAAAAAAATTATATTATAGTTATGTTACTAACATAAAAATAAAGCATATAGAGCTAACATGCCAATATAATCGGGGTTCCTTTTAAAAACCGAGATGGAGTCTGACTCCCGAATCCAGATTGGCAGCTGGTTCCACAGGAGAGGAGCTTGATAACTGAAGGCTCTGCCTCCCATTGTACTTTTGGAGATTCTAGATATTACAAGTAATCCAGCATTTTTGGAGCATAGTGCTCTGTTAGGATAATAGGGTAATATCAAATCTTTTAAATAAAAAAGGGCCTGATTACTTAAAGCTTTGTAAATGAGAAGAAGAATTTTAAACTTAATTCTAAACTCTATGGGAAGCCAATGAAGGGAGGCCAAAACCGGAGAGATGTGATCTCTCTTTCTATTACCTGTTAAAACTCTTGCTGCAGCATTTTGGATCAACTGAAGACTTTCTAAAGATGTTTTAGGACAACCTGATAATAAAGAGTTACAATAATCTAATCTAGAGCTAACAAAAGCGTGGATTAGTTTCTCAGCATCACTCTGAGACAAGGTGCTCCTAATCTTGGCAATATTACACAAATGATAGAAGACAGTCTTAGAAACAAGTTTAATATGTGAATTAAAAAACAGATCTTGATCAAAAATAACTCCAAGTTTCCTCGCAGATCTATGAAGAGAAAGAGTAAATGCATCCAAACTAAGAGTTTGATTTGGAAAGGTATTTCTTGTCACAACGGCCCTCACGGACCGTCACAAGACGCCTCAGTCACCAGTGAGTTTGCAGTGGTAATTTATTGTAAAGTAAGGATGAACACACACACAACACATACAGCGGCTGAGTGAAGTCTGAGCCGGGGAACACCCGATGCTCCAGACGACAACGTTGATGATGAGCTAGGCAAACAGGAACATACCTGAGCATATAGGAGCACCATCAAAACGTAGCAGGATATAACAGATGATCATAACAGGATATAACAGAATATAACAGAGACTGCCGCGCTGGAGGACATTTAGCACCCGCTTATATCTCTGGCGGCTAATGACCCCAACGCGGCACAGCTGCTGCTAATGACAGCAGAGCAGCAGCTGACTTTGACAGCAGGGAGCTCCCCCGGGCACCTTCACAATAAGAGCCCGAGGAGCTGGAAGGAACCTTCAGCTGCCAAAGCCAGGGAACAAAAAGATATGAGACCCGAGTGTGGCCAGAACCGACACTCGGGTTATGACATTTCTAAGGTTTTTTGGACCAACTAAAATGATTTCTGTCTTATCTGAATTTAATAGCAGGAAATTACAAGTCATCCAAGCTTTGATTTCCTAAAGACAGGCATCTAACTTGGCTAATTGATGACTATCATCTGGCTTCACTGGCAGGTATAATTGTGTGCCATCTGCATAACAATGAAAATGTATACAGTGCTTTCTAGTAATGTTGCATAGCGGAAGCATATATATAAACTAAAAAGAATAGGGCCTAGCACAGATCACTGTGGAACTCCATGACTGAGCTTTGATTTGGAAGAAAACTCATTATTGACATGAACAAACTAGAATCAGATTAATAAGATCTAAACCATTGCAACGAAGTTCCATTAAGTCCAATATGGTGTTCTAATCTATCAAGTAGAATATTGTGATCAATAGTATCAAAAGCTGCACTAAGGTCTAAAAGGACAAGTGCAGAAACAAGTCCATTATTAGATGCGATAAGTAGATAGTATAAGTAGTAGATAAGGAGGTAATTAGTGACCTTCACTAAAGCGTCACTAAAGCTGTTTCAGTACTATGATGGATTCTAAACCCAGATTGAAACTCTTCAAATAAACCATTTCCCTGCAAGTGGTCAAATAATTGTGTAGCAACAACTCTTTCTAAGATTTTTGAAATGAAAGGCAGATTAGAGATTGTTCTATAGTTAGCTAAAACTTCTAGATCCAGCGTTGGCTTTTTGAGTAAGGGTTTAATTACAGCAGTTTTAAAAGCCTGCTGTGCATGGCCTAATGTTAATGAAGAATTGATAATTTGAAGAATAGAGCTACCAATAAATGGGAAGACTTCTTTAAATATCCTGGTAGGAATAGGTTCTAAAAGACAAGTTGAAGGCTTGGATGAGGAAATTATTTTATCTATCTCGAAAAGGTCAGTTGGAGTAAACTCATCCAAACAGATATCAATTAAAGGAGTTGTAGTAGTTTCTGTATTTAAGTTAACGGTGGGAAGAATCTGACTGATTTTATCTCTGATAGATGAAATTTTATTATTGAAAAAGTTCATAAAGTCCTGACTAGTAAGCTGTAAGGGAATGCTAGGATTGACAGAGTCCTGACTCTTTGTCATCCTGAGCACAGTGCTGAAAAGAAACCTGGGATTATTCTTGTTCTCTTCTATTAATGCAGAATAATGACTTGTTCCAGCTTTCCTAAGAGATTTTTTTAGAAATTAGAAGATGATTTCTCCAAGCTAAATAGATTTCATCTAATTTAGTGGAGCGCCATTTTCTTTCTAACTGACGAGTCTTCTGTTTTAAGCTACGAGTTTCAGAATCAGAATCAGAATGAGATTTATTGCCATTGTTCATGTAGTACACAAACTAGGAATTTGTCTCGGTGCAATGCTGCAACATTAAACAAGGAGTAGCACTAAAGATAAAAATAAAAAACTATGCATGCAATAAAATGTAGAATATGAATGAGTAATACTAATCTATGCAATTTTTAAATATATTAACAAGCAGCAGATATTGTGGAGTTCCACATAGTGCAGTCGGTAGTGCAAAAGTGTGTTGAACCAAGGAGTCTGAAGTCTCTGATTAGACTTTTTCTTTTTTAAAGGAGCCACCATGTCTAGAGTCTGATGCAGAGAAGCTGGAACACTATCTACCATGCCATGCTATCAACTACAGAAGAGGCAAGCTCACCATAGCTTATCTCCGTTGTGTCGACACATGGTATAGAGGAAACAATCTGCTTAAATTTGGTAACAGCATTGTCTGAGAGGCATCTACTGTTGTAATATTTTTCTTTAGGAGCCAAATAGTCAGAAATAGTAAAATCAAAGGTTAACAGTCAATGGTCTGACAGTACAGGGCCATGAGGAGACACTACCAGATTTTCTATTTCTATGCCATATGTCAGAACAAGGTCTAATGTGTGGTGGAGATAATGGGTAGAATTTCCTTCTTTCTGAAATAACCCCATCAAGTCTAATATTGAATTAAATAGATAGATAGATAGATAGATAGATAGATAGATAGATAGATAGATAGATACCTTATTTTGAACAATAAAGTATAACAAAAACAAAACAAATGACAAATGCAATAAAGTAACAGTATACAGTGTTCGAAAGGGAGAAGGGAGAAGTGAACACTTATTAATTCCATCTCCTCTTTTCCATAAATACACCCATGTGAATTATATACAAATTACCACATTTAAGACCCCAAGTAAACAATTAACTGTATTTTGTACATATCAACATTAACACCCATCCATCCTAGCATACATTGATGTTCATACATCAAAACCAGCCTCAAACAACACAGATATACACAGTGCTGTCCCACCCACCATTCCATAGTGTCCCAGAGTGTCCCAGAGTGAGCATAGTGAATCGTACATATAAATACAGTGATCCCTCGCTACTTCGCGCTTCACCTTTCGCGCCCTCAGTGCATCGCGGATTTTTCAAAAATATTCATCAAAAATTCAAAATTAAGAAATAATGGGCGGGCGCTAGCAGAAGGCAGGTAGACTACATTAGACCATCAGGTATCAACACGGAGAGCCCCACCTCTCTGTTCGCTGTTCTCGTGTTGGCTCGGCTCGGGAATCTCGCAAGCTGATTGGCCGAGACGTTTCACCCCGCAAGCTGATTGGCCGAGACGTTTCACCCAGCTTCTGTCCCTGCCGAGCGCCAATGCATCGAAGGAAGACCGCATTCATTGCTCTTTATCGCTCGTGTTCCTTAGTCTCGCCGCGTGGAACTTTTTGCTGTTCTCTTGTGCCATTTTGTGCGAAATAGTCTTCCCGTCGAGCCACTACGCCGCCTCCTGCAGCTTCTCCAGCTCTATCGGAAGCTGCCCTCGACAATCCTGCGCTTCTAGCACCTGACGATGAGGCGTCACCTGAGGAGCAGTAAAGCTCTCATTAACCTGTGCAGTAAATCATTTTCATCTTGAGTTACGTATCTTGTTATAAGAATAAAAGAGTTCTAAAAACATATTTATGTACGCTTTATTTACATCTACGTATGTATGTACACTTACACACACACACACGTATCACACGAGAGAGAGAGTGAGAGAATGAACGTACATATTATTTATGGGTGACGTCATTAGGGGTGACGCTACTTCGCGGTTTTTCACTTTTCGCGGTTGGTTCTGGAACCCATTAACCGCGATAAGTGAGGGATCACTGTACTACCCTTCTAACATATATCCTTTCAGCAAATAATGTTTGTACCTCTTTTTGAATTGATTTCTGTTTGTACATAGTTTCAGTTCCGGCTCCAAACTGTTCCACAAATCCACCCCACAGACAGATATGCACATACTTTTCTTGGTTGTTCATATCTTGGGTGTTGTAAAGTTTAAGTCTCCTCTCAAATTATGATCATTGTCTCTTTTTTTAAATATTTTTTGTATATTAGTTGGGAGTTGATTATTAATTGCCCTGTACATGACTTGTGCTGTCTTAAAATGAACTAAATCGATGAACTTTATGGCATGTGACTTTAAAAACAACGAATTGGTATGGTCTCTATATCCTACATTATTTATTATCCTTATAGCTCTTTTTTGTAGTGTGCATATTGACTGTAGGTTGGTCTTGTAGGTGTTTCCCCAGACTTCTACACAGTAGAAGACTGGGGAAACATAAGGTAGAAACAGTGAATTGTGCAGTAAGACCAATGATTTATAGTCCAAGATGTGTCTTGTCTTCCCCAGTATGCCTATACATTTTGCCAGCTTGGCCCGGATGTGACTGATGTGAGGTTTCCAGCAGATTTTATTGTCTAGCGTCACCCCCAGAAACTTATTTTCCTGTACTGTTTCTATTCTGGTATCATCTATCGTTACCATTATTTCATGATTTATTTTATAATTTCCAAACAACATAATCTTTGTTTTTTTTTAGATTTAGAGATCATTTATTTTTGTTGAACCACTGCGTTAACTTTTTCATTTCAGTTGTGACCACCTCTAAAACCTGCTGCAAATTCTCACCAGTGCAAAGGATATTTGTGTCATCCGCAAACAAAATAAATTTCAGAATTTTTGGAACTTGGCATGTCATTTATATACAAAATAAAGAGTTTGGGTCCCAAAACTGACCCCTGGGACACACCACAAGTAATGTCCATCAAGGGTGATTTGTGCTCATCAATTTGTACAAATTGTTGTCTGTTACTTAAATAACTTTCCACCCAACTCAGTCCGACCCCTCTTATCCCATACCTTTCCAGTTTCCTTAGTAGTATTCTGTGGTCAATGGTGTCAAAAGCTTTCTTTAAATCTATAAATACTCCTACAGCAAACTTTTTTTAATCTATACAACTAGTAATTTCTTCTATAAGTTCGATCAGTGCCAAATATGTAGATTTATCTGCTCTAAAACCATACTGGCTGTCTGTAAGGAGGTTGTGTTTTTCAATGAAATCATCCAGTCTCTTAGTGAAGATTTTTTCAAGTATTTTAGAGAATTGTGAGAGTAAAGAGACTGGCCTGTAATTTGTGAAACAATGACTGTCTCCTGTTTTGTATAGAGGTATTACTTTTACTATTTTCATTTTGTCTGGAAATTTACCAGTTTGAAATGACAGGTTATAGATGTGGGTGAGTGGCTTAACAATTCCTTCAATTACTTTTTTCACTATTGTCATGTCAATTTCATTCCAGTCCGTAGATTTTTTGTTCTTAAATTTACTCACAGTCTCGATAATTTCCTTTTCACTAACTGCACCCAAAAAGATTGTGTTTGGATTTCTATCTTCTATTTCATTTACAGAACCACTGTTGTTTGTTTCTGTTGTCACTATTGATTTTGCTAATTCAGGACCAACGTTTACAAAAAATTTATTGAAACCACTGACCACATCCTCCATATTATTTATCAAATTGCCATTTTCAATAAAATATTCTGGATAATTAGCATTCTTAGGTCGATTACTAATAATCCCATTGAGTACTTGCCATATTCCTCTTAAGTTATTTTTATTATCCTCTAATATTCTGTTGTAATATTCTTTCTTACAGGTCCTCATTATATTAGTAAGCTTATTTTTATATCTTTTATATTTGATCTCAGCCTCCACAGTTCTGCACTTAATGAATTGTTTATATAATGTATTCTTCTTTTTACATGCATTTATTAACCCCTTGGTGACCCAAGGAATATTTTTCTTTTGTTGTCTGTCACTGTATTGTTTTATAGGACAGTTTTTATTATACAATGATTGAAATATTTGTAAAAATTTATCATATGCTTTATTTACATCATTTTCTTCATAAACTATCTTCCAATCTTGTATTAATAATTCCTTTGTCAGTAAATACATAGATTCTTCGGTTCTTATTCTTTTATATTTAATATTTTTGGTATACTTTTTCTTCCTATAATCACATTGATAGACAACAAAAATCGGCAGGTGGTCACTGATACCATTCAATAAAAGCCCACTCCTGATATTATTTTCCATAATGTTTGTGAATATGTTATCTATTAGTGTGGCACTGTGTGATGTGATTCTGCTAGGTCCTGTAATTGTTGGATGTAAGCCCATACTGTACATTGTGTTGATAAATTCTTCTGTCAAACTATGTTGTTTTGAATTCATCAGATCTATATTGAAATCCCCACAGATGAACATAACTTTATGAGTTAGTTTTGCATACATTTTTTTCCATCCAGTCCAAGTAAATGCCATATTAAGGCAATCACTATCTACATCTACATGTATATTAAAATCCCCTACTATAATTATTCTATCTGATTTAAGCACTAAATCAACTAAGAATTTGGCAAATTCAGATAAAAACTCTGAGTAGGCTGAGGGAGGATGGTAAACTATGGCAAATAAAATTGGGTTTAACCTAAAACTGCTAACATGCCCAATACTGAGGACCAGGCCCTCAAAGGAATTATAATGTGTTTTATTGAATTCAATTCAATTCAATTCAACTTTATTTATATAGCGCCATTTCACAACAACAGTCATCTCATAGCACTATCAACTGTAGGGGGGAACCCCCACAGTTGCAGAAAGACCCCAGCAATCAAGTGATCCCCTGTGAGCAAGCACTTGGCGATGGTGGAGAGGAAAAACTCCCTTTTAACAGGAAGAAACCTCCAGCAGAACCAGGCTCAAGGAGGGGCAGTCATCTGCTGTGACTGGCTGGGGGGTGAGGGGACAGAGAAGATGAAAAGAACAGACATGTAGAGAGCAAACAGCACGATGGGGACTCAATCTATGGGAGAGAACAAACAAATGTTAATGACCAGCAAAAAAAAATATTTCATAGAGAGTGAGGAAAGGAGTGAGGCCCAGTGCATTACTGGAGGTCCCCCGGCTGACTAAACCTATTAGCAGCATAACTAAGGGAGGGTTCAGAAACACATGATCCCTCCCTAATTGTAGGCTATATCAAAAAGGTAGGTTTTAACCCTAATCTTAAAAACAGAGATCGAGTCTGACTCCCGAATCCAGATTGGCAGCTGATTCCACAGGAGAGGAGCTTGATAACTGAAGGCTCTGCCTCCCATTGTACTTTTGGAGATTCTAGGTATTACAAGTAGTCCTGCATTTTGGGAGCGTAGTGCTCTGTTAGGATAATACGGTAGTATCAGATCTTTTAAATAAAAAGGAGCCTGATTGTTTAGAGCTTTGTAAGTAAGAAGAAGGATTTTAAACTTAATTCTAAACTCTATGGGAAGCCAATGAAGGGAGGCCAGAACCGGAGAGATATGATCTCTCTTTCTAGTACCTGTTAAAACTCTTGCTGCAGCATTTTGGATCAGCTGAAGGCTTTTTAAAGATGTTTTAGGACAACCTGATAATAAAGAATTACAATAATCTAATCTCGAGCTAACAAAAGCGTGGATCAGTTTCTCAGCATCACTCTGAGACAAGATGCTCCTAATCTTGGCAATATTACGCAAATGATAGAAGGCAGTCTTAGAAACAAATTTAATATGTTAATTGAAGGACAAATCCTGATCAAAAATAACTCCAAGGTTCCTCACAGAGCTATTAAGAGAAAGAGTAACTGCATCCAAACTGAAAGTTTGATTTGGAAAGGAATTTCTAAGGTTTTTTGGACCAACAAGAATGACTTCAGTCTTATCTGAATTTAATAGCACGATATTACAAGTCATCCAAGCTTTGATTTCCTTAAGACAGGCTTCTAACTTGGCTAATTGATTACTATCATCTGGCTTCATTGACAGGTATAATTGTGTGTCATCTGCATAACAATGAAAATGTATACAGTGCTTTCTAATAATGTTGCCTAATGGAAGCATATATAAACTAAAAAGAGTAGGGCCTAGCACAGATCCCTGTGGAACTCCATGACTAAGCTTTGAGTTGAAAGAAAACTCATCATTTACATGAACAAACTGGAACCTATCAGATAAATAAGATCTAAACCACTGCAAGGAAGTTCCATTAAGTCCAACATAGTGTTCTAATCTATCAAGTAGAATATTATGATCGATAGTATCAAAAGCTGCACTAAGGTCTAAAAGGACAAGTACAGAAACTAGTCCATTATCAGATGCAATGAGGAGGTTGTTAGTGACCTTCGCTAAGGCTGTTTCAGTACTATGATGGATTCTAAACCCAGATTGAAACTCTTCAAGTAAACCATTTCCCTGCAGGTGGTCGAATAATTGCGTAGCAACAACTCTTTCTAAGATTTTTGAAATGAAAGGGAGATTAGAGATTGGTCTATAGTTAGCTAAAGCTCCTGGATCTAGCGTTGGCTTTTTGAGTAAGGGTTTAATTACAGCTGTTTTAAAAGCCTGCGGTACATGGCCTAAAGTTAATGAAGAATTGATTATATGAAGAATAAAGCTACCAATAAGTGGGAAGACTTCTTTAAATAACCTAGTAGGAATAGGGTCTAAAAGACAAGTTGAAGGTTTGGATGAGGAAACTATTTTGTCTAACTCACAAAGGTCGATTGGAGTAAACTCATCAAGACAGACATCAAAAGAAGGAGTTGTAGTAGTTACAGTATTTAAGTTAACTGTGGGAAGAATCTGATTGATTTTATCTCTGATGGATGAAATTTTATTATTGAAAAAGTTCATAAAGTCCTGACTAGTAAGCTCTAAGGGAATGCTAGGATTGACAGAGTCCTGACTCTTTGTCAACCTGGCTACAGTACTGAAAAGAAACCTGGGATTATTCTTGTTCTCTTCTATTAATGCAGAGTAATAACTTGTTCTAGCTTTTCTAAGAGATTTTTTATAAATTAAAAGATGATTTCTCCAAGCTAAATAGATTTCATCTAAATTAGTAGAGCGCCATTTTCTTTCTAATTGACGAGTCTTCTGTTTTAAGCTACGAGTTTCTGTGTTGAACCAAGGAGTTAGAAATCTCTGATTAGACTTTTTCTTTTTTAAGGGGGCCACCAAGTCTAGAGCCTGATGCAGAGAAGCTGAAACACTATCCACCATGTTATCAATTACAGAAGGAGCAAGCTGTCTATAGCTTATTTCCGTTGTGTTGACACATGGCATAGAGGAAACAATCTGCATAAATTTGGAAACAGCATCATCTGAGAGGCATCTACTGTAATAATATTTTTCTTTAGGAGCCAAATAGTCAGAAATGGTAAAATCAAAGGTTAACAGACAATGGTCTGACAGTACAGGGTTATGAGGAGACACTACAAGATTTTCTATTTCTATGCCATATGTCAGAACAAGGTCCAATGTATGGTGGAGGTAATGAGTAGAATTTCCTACTTTCTGAGGAAACCCAATCGAGTCTAATATTGAATTAAATGCCACATTAAGGCAGTCACTATCTACATCCACATGTATATTAAAGTCCCCTACTATAATTATTCTATCAGATTTCAGCACTAAATCAGCTAAGAAATCAGCAAATTCGGATAAAAATTCTGAGTAGGTTGATGGGGGACGATAAACTATGGCAAATAAAATTGGGTTTAACCTAAAATTGCTAAAGTGCCCAATACTGAGGACCAGGCCCTCAAAGGAATTATAACATGTTTTTTGCTTTACATTAACTAGTAATTTGGAATGGTAAATTGTTGCTACTCCTCCTCCACGACCAGAACTTCTGGGATTTTGACAGTTTAAATAACCAGAGGGAGTTGATTCATTTAAACCAACATAATCCTCTTGCCCTAACCAAGTCTCTGTAAGGGAAATTAAATCAATCTGATGATCAATTAACAGATCATGGACTAACAGAGACTTGGGAGTTAGAGACCTAATATTTAGTAAACCACATTTAATTTTTAAATTATGAGGAGGAACAGAGGCCAAATCATTCAATTTAGAGGCTTTATGTTTAATTTGAGTTTTACCAATGTTTTGCTTTATCACTTTGGGATGCTTATGCATGATATTTTTATTTACTTTGGAGGGAGCAGACAACGATTCTCTGATGGGGAAGACAGGGGCTAAGCTGAGGGGTGGCGGATGAAGAGGAGCTGCAGAGAGGCGTGTAAGACTGCGACTCTGCTTCCTGGTCCCAACTCTGAGTAGTCATGGTTTTGGAAATTTGGATAAAAAAGATGCCAGATTGTTAGATAAATGAGAAGCACCATCCAAAGTGGGATGAATGCTGTCTCGTCTCATAAGACCAGGTTTTCCCCAAAAAGAGCTCCAATTGTCAATGTAGCCCACGTCATTTTTAGGACACCACACAGACAGCCAGCGGTTCAAGGATGACGAGCGACTAAACATGTCATCACTGGTCAGATTGGGGAGGGGCCCAGAGAATACTACAGTGGCAGACATTGTTTTGGCAAAGTCACACACCGATTCTACATCAAGTTTGGTGACTTCCGACTGCCGGAGACGGATGTCATTAATGCCGGCGTGAATAACAATTGTGGAGTATTTACAGTTACTTTTAGCCAGCATTTTCAGATTTGACTCGATGTCGCCTGCTCTGGCCCCAGGAATGCATTTGACTATGGCCGCTGGAGTCTCTAGGTTCACGTTTCTGACTACAGAGTCGCCAATGATCAGAGTTTTTTCCTCAGCGGGTGTGTCGCTGAGCGGGGAAAAACGATTAGAAACGTGAACAGGTTGGTGGTGAACCGGGGCTTTGCGACTAGGCTTCCTTCTCACCGTCACCCACCCAGTCTCCTCGCTGCTGAGGAGAGCCGGGGAACCGCTGACAGGGGGGCCTAAGCTAGCTAGCTCCGCTGCAGCTAATGGGCGTCCGTCAAGAGTAACTGGCGCAGACGGTGTTTCAATGCAGCGGAGCCGGGATTCCAAATCAGACAACCTCGCCTCGAGCGCCTCAAAAAGACAACATTTATTACATTTACCGTTATCGCTAAAAGAGGCAGAGGTGTAGCTAAACATCTGACAGAGAGAGCACACCAGAGGAGAGGAAAGAGAGCTAGTAGCCATAGCTAATAGCTGGAGAGCAACCACACAGGCAGACAGCAAAACAGGAAGTGACGATACGTTACGTTACCACAAGGAAGTGACGATCCTCGTGATTCCCATACTGTACATTGTGTTGATAAATTGCTTTACTTTAACTAGTAATTTGGAATGGTAAATTGTCGCTACTCTTCCTCCATGTCCAGAACTTCTGGGATTTTGACAGTTTAAATAACCAGAGGGAGTTGATTCATTTAAACCAACATAATCCTCTTGCCCTAATCAAGTCTCTGTAAGATGTGTGCACTATTGTTGTTTTTAGCAATGATGTCAGAAAAACATGATTGCCTCAGCTCCAAATTATAGATTTTCAATCTCTCATTATAGATTTCATAATGAACCTGTAATTTAGTTTTTTGCCACCTATGTTCTGCTTTTTGACACTCTTTGTTTTAATTCTTACTAGTTTGGCATTTCTCCATGGAAGGCGAGCACAGAGCCAAGCGTGTGTGCACCAGAGGGAAGGCTATGCTCTTTTTTGGGCAGCTTCCGATTCAGAAGAAGACCCTTTATCCACTGAAGAAGATTCAGAATCGGTTTACAAGCCTCTGACCATGTCAGATCTAAAATCAAAAGTGAAACTAACTGTCTGACGGCGGACCACTGATGGCATTGTGATTTGCATTTTTTCTGTGTTCAGAACAGTGCCAAATAGCACAGTAGCCACTCTGAAGATTTTTCAGTTTTGCCTAACCGTGGTCAAGGGGTTTCTGGACGTGAATGAGCAGTTTCTGGACGTGGACGGATGATCCAAAACGCACCGTGGTGCCGACGCACATACATGCACCACGTAGCCGGAGAGAACATCGTGGCAGAACGACTGGTTTCAATGGGAGATGCTACAGTAAGTACTGACAATGATGCCTGGGAACTTTTGAGAGATTTTTTCCAATTTGCAGTCTGTCTGTATCTGTTATAATTTCAAAGATACAGACGTTTGAAATTTTGATATTCACAATATGTAAATTAGGTCACATTATACAAAATTCTGCAAAATTCATGGATGAAATTTCTCCAGTCAGAAACTCTGGGTCACTTGCAATGTTTTTCCAATTTACACTGTGCCTGTATCTGTTAGAATTTCTAAGATACAGGCAAGGTCAAATTTTGCGTTTCCTGCCATAAATTCTCCACAGACTAGTGACCACCTTCACCTTGATGGAAGCAATGGCATTGATAATATTTGCAACTTTACGATTGAAATTTTCTACAAGCTCATTTACTGAAGGTGGGGGGGGGGGGGTGAGGAAGAGAAAGCTGGGATGAATGTTTCACTGGCATTATCACAGATGAACCATTTTTTGATGACCTCTGTCTGAATATTTCTGTTGACATTAATAGCACTCTCAAAGAAAACACAAGAATGGTCAGACAGAGCAATGTCCATCACCATAACCTTAGAGATGTTCAGACCTTTGGAGATGACCAAGTCCAGACTGTGTCCTCTGTTGTGTTTTTTTTCCCCATTACATGCTGAGTCAGTCCAAAGTTATCAAGGACACAACACAATTCTTTGGTCCCTCTGTCCTGAGGGTTGTCAACATGAATGTTAAAATCACCAGCAATAACTACACAGTCAAAGTCAACACAGATAATAGACAGCAGCTTTGTAAAATCATCAAAAAAATGTTGCATGGTATTTAAGTGGTCTGTAAACATTAAGAAACAACACATGGGAGGAGGAATTCAGCTGAAGAGCCACATATTCAAATGAAGTATACTTATCATAAGATGTCTGCTTGCGTTGGAGGGAATCATTAAACAAAACAGCTACTCCTCCTCCTTTCTTACGCAGCCTTGGTTGGCTTATGAACCTGTAGTTGGGAGGGGCTGCTTTTATAAGAAGAGATCCACCATTATCATGTAACCAAGTCTATGTTAAAAACATAAGTCAAATGGCAGATTAAACAATTGGAAATTAAAACACCAATTACCAGTATTATAAGTAATGGACAGGTAGTTATAGATCCTTTAGAAATTAATAGAGCCTTTAGAGATTACTATGAAAAATTATATGATACCAAAAATGAACCTGATTTAACAAAACTAAATGGGTTTTTGAACGAACTATCTATACCGTGTATTCCAAATGAAAACAGGGAGATATTGGAGTCTAAAATTAGTCAAGAAGAAGTTGGGCTAGCCATTGATAATATGAAATCAGGAAAAAGTGCAGGACCAGATGGTCTTCCAGTTGACCTTTATAAAAAATTTAAGAATAAATTAATAAAACCTTTTTTGGAAATGGTTTTAGAAGCATTTCAAAATAATAATTTACCATCATACATAAATAATGCCTTAATTATACTGTTGCCAAAACCAGGTAAGCCCTCTAATAAATGTGAAAATATGAGACCAATAAGCCTATTAAACGCCGACCTTAAGATAATCTGTAAAATCTTAGCAAGACGAATACAAGAAATTTTACCAAATATTATTAATCGAGATCAGAATGGCTTTATAAAGGGTAGACAAGGCTTCCATAATGTAAGAAGACTATTTAATATTATTTATTTTAATAAAGAAGCACCGGATACAGCTCTCCTATCATTGGACGCCGAAAAGGCCTTTGATAGAGTTGAATGGCCCTTTCTTTTTGAAGTCCTACAAAGGTTTGGACTTGGAAATAATTTCATAAAATGGGTTCAAATAATATACAATAATGCTACAGCAGAAATCCTAACAAATAACAATATTTCAAAACCAATAAAAATCAATAGAGGATGTCGACAAGGCTGTCCACTTTCACCTTTACTGTTTACTATGGCAATTGAACCTTTAGCGATAGCGATACGTTTACATTCACAAATATATGGAATTAAAGTTGGACCAACAGAACATAAAATCTCCCTGTACGCCGATGATATAATTTTGTTTATGTCGAATCTAAAAAAATCAATTCCAACCTTGTTGAATTTAATAAAGAATTTTGGGGAAATATCAGGATATAAAATAAATAAAACTAAATCTTCAATATTAATGCTAAATGAGACCCAGAGAAATTACCCAGCCCCTGAGGTAAATCAATTCAATGTTGTAAATCAGTTTAAATATTTAGGAATCCAAATTATGCCTAAGCTAGAATCAGTCGCCAGTGTCAACTATGAAGCCTTAATGTCAGATATCAATGAGTTAACTCAGAGATGGATGTCACTACCAATGTCGATGATCGGGAGAATCAATATACTTAAAAGTAATATTTTACCTAAAATACTTTATTTATTTCAATACATTCCCTTATCACCACCTTTAGATCTATTCTCAAGAATAAAAAAAAAGTTAGTGGAATTTATATGGAACAACAGGAGGGCTAGATTACGTTTGTCTTTATTATATTTACCATTTGATCGTGGAGGTCTGAAATGTCCAAATTTTATGTTGTATTATTGGTCGGCACAACTGAGGTCTATGACATTATTTTTCATCAAATGATCTCCCTCACTGGACTGAAATGGAATCATACAATTTACCTTTACCTCTTCCCATATTCATATACTCAGATTCGGCAAAAAAATTACAAAAACAAGTTAAAAATCCATTTGTAAAGCATATGATCAAAATATGGTGTGAAGCTAAAAACTATTTAAAAGAACCACAGTTATTGTCACAATTTAGTCCAATATGGGGTAATCAATATTTTAAACCAGGGAGAGCGGACGCTGTATTTAAAGTATGGAATTTAAAAGGGATACAAAAGATTCAGGATTTATATTTGCCATGTGCAGACAACATAATGTCTTTTGAAGAGCTGAGGATCAAATTTAATCTCAATAGAACACATTTTTTTTAAATATCTTCAACTTAGAAACTTTATTCGATCAAATCAAAATAAAGCTCTCACTCGACCTATTTATTCATCCTTGGAAAAAATGATGATGAAAGATAGTAAAAGAAAGGGTATTATTTCAGAGTTTTATAACTCATTGACACTATCTTCAAGTGAAAATTCACTGAAAAGATTAAACTACTGGAAAGAAGATCTGCAAATTGAAATTTCAGAGGAACAATGGGAATTGGCTTGTACAGAAGCTCAAACCAAATCAATAAATGCACGCCTTAAATTGATACATTTCAAATGGTTAATGCGGATGTATGTTACACCGGAGGAGTTAAATAGATATAACAAAAATATACCAGATACATGCACAAAATGCATGGAAAGTAAAGGAACCCTATTTCATTGTTTATGGGAATGTAGATTAATAAGAATGTTTTGGGAAGAGGTGAGGGTAACAATTGAAAAAATAATCTCAAAACAAATCATATTGAATCCTAAACTGTTTTTGTTGGGTCTGTACCCAGAAAAGCATAATTTCAATAAAAGTGAAAGAACATTCATAGACCTCAGTTTGCTTAATGCCAAAAAATGTATTGCACTATTATGGAAAAAGACTCATAGACCAGATGTGACTCAGTGGTTAAGACAGATGTTAACAAACCTTCCATTAGAAAGAATAACATATATACTGAAATCAAAGGAAATTGTGTTTGAGAATATATGGAGACCTTTTATTGATTATGTAAAAAATTTAAACATAACTCTTGAAGAAGAAGGTGAATGATGTGTGTGGACCTTGTAAATTCCAAACTGGTGAACATAATATGTATACTAATGTATTGGATTGTCTAGACTAAACAGAGGAGCATTGTTGAAGACTTGATTTTGTTGGTGGTTGTTGGTGTTTTTAGGGTATTTTTTTTTTTGTAGTACTTTAGTGTTAGTGTTTGATTGTTTGTATCATGTTTGTTAAAAAAAAAAAAGGTTCAATAAAGATATTGTGGGAAAAAAAAACATAAGTCAAGTTTGTGTTTTATAATGAGATCATTAATTATTTTTTTTCCTGCCAAAGACCTAATATTTAATAAAGCTAGTTTCAGTGTGTTAATAACATCATCTGCCAAATCTTTATTTTGTTTGGGCTGTGACTGGTGAGAAATGAGCACTAGATTTGATAAATTTACAGGATGAGTAAGATGGATTTTGTTTCTCTGTAAATTTATCAACCTTTTTTCTGCTACCTATTAAAACAGGAATTAAGGAAATTACTTCCATACCAGGTCCCAGCTTGTGTTGGAAAGAGTCATGCGTACCAGTGGTATCAAAGCCTGGACCCAGTACATCAAACTCAGCTTGTGTTGTTATCAGGCTTTGGATTTTGGTTCAGCTGTGAGGGTGAGGGTGGGGGTGGGGGTGGGGGTAGGCGGTGGGGCTTCAGCTGTATGGGTGGTGATGGGTGCCGGGGCTTTGGAAGTTGTGTCAGAGCTCGCTGGGGAATTGCTGGAGGGGGAGATTGGCGGGGGGGGGGGGGGGTGACAAAATTGGACTAGGGCATGGGGTCAGTTTTGTGGCCACAGAGACCAGCTCCTTCATCTGGTTAGTGAAGTCAAGAAGTGGGAAGGATGGGGAAGAGGAAGCTGAAGAGGAGGGGGTATGCAGTGGTAGAGGGGGTGGATCCTCACTGGTGACTTTGGGTGAAGGAGGGGTCTGCACAGGCGGGGGCTGAGGTGGCTTTATCTCACAATTTCTGCTGGGCTGTATCTTATCCTTAAGCAGCACATGTCATCACTGATGGGATTCTTTAAAAAGTACTTCCCTGAAAGCAATTCCCAGTATGACTGGCTGAGAGATTCATTAAATGCAGCAGCTCCCATTGGTTTCAGCTCTGCAGAGGAGGACCAGTTAATTGACATGACGTCTGACTCCACACTGAGATTAAGGTTCCCTTCACACACACTGAGTGAATTCTGGCTAAGCGTAGAGAGGCAGTATCTATTCCTTGGGCAGAGGGTCGTGGGCATTCTTCTTCCCTTTGCAACATCATATCTATGTGAAATTGTTTTTTTCTGCTGTTACTGCACTGGAGACAAAGTACAGATCCTAACTAAACAATGAGCAGGAGCTGTGAGTTGCAGTATCAAGCTTGAAATCCCACTTTGAAAATATATGCAATGCAAAATGTGCTAATTGTAGCCATTAATCCCATGAAAGACTTCATTTTGATTAAAAAATCAGTACAGTTTGTTTTCATCATTTTTCGTAAGGGTGGGTCTTAAGTTTATTTTGCAGTAACAAATGGTTCAAGCAGTTGTAAGTTTGTGTTGTAACGTATTTCCTGGAGACTGATATTGCAGTCATATTTATCTTGTTGGTTGAAATGTGTTTAAATATTTCCTGAACTGCACTCTGCACTCAGACTGAAAAATAAGGTTCCATCCATCCATACATCTTGTCCCACTATTCTGGAGGTCCAAGTCACGGAGGTAGCAGTTCAAGCAAAGAAGCCCAGACTTCCCTTTCCCCAGCCACCGGCTCCAACTCTTCAGAGAGGATACCAAGGTGTTCCCAAACCAGCTGGGAGACATAGTCTCTCCAGCGAGTCCTGGGTCTGTCCCGGGGTCTCCTCCCAGTGAAACGTGTCCAAAACACCTCAAGTGGGAGCCGTCCAGGAGGCATCCTGATCAGATGCCCAAACCACCTCAACTTGCTCCTTTCAATGTGGAGGAGTAGCGGTTCTACTCGGAGCCTGTCCCAGATGACTGAGCTTCTCACCCTATCTCTAAGGGTGAGTCCAGCAACCCTACAGAGAAAGCTCATTTTAGCCGCTTGTATCCACAATCTCATTCTTTCGGTCATTACCAAAAGCTCATGACCATAGGTGAGGGTAGGAATGTAGACTGACCGGTAAATCAACAGCTTTGCCTTAGAGCTCAGCTCCCTCTTCACCATGACAGACCGGTACAACATCCACATCACTGCAGATGCTACTCCAATCAGTCAATCTCTTGCTCCATTCTCCCCTCACTCATCAATAAGACCCCAAGATACTTAAACTCCTCCACTTGCAGCAGGAGCTTGTCCCCAACCCGGAGATGACAATCCACCTTTTTCCGGCTGAGGACCACGGATTCGGACTTGGAGATGTTGATTCTCATCCCAGCCGCTTCACACTCAGCAGCAAACCGTCCCAGTAAGACCTATAGGTCATTGCTGGATGAAGCCACCAGGACAGCATCTGCATAAAACAGAGATGAGATCCTGTGGTCACCAAGCATGACACCCTCCGTTCCTTGGCTGTGCCTAGAAATCCTGTCCATAAAAATTATGAACAGGATTGGTGACAAAGGGCAGCCCTGGTGGAGTCCAACTCTCACTGGAAACAAGTCCGACTGAGTGTTGACAATACGAACCAAACTCTCACAATGGTCATATAGAGACCGGATAGCTTGTAACAATAGTAGCCCGATACGCCATACTCCCAAAGCACCCACCACACAAAAACACAAGGGACACAATCGAATGCCTTCTCCAAGTCCACAAAACACATGTAAACTGGTCGGACAAACTCCCACGAATCCACGAGGATTCTCGAGAGGGTAAAGAGCTGGTCTGATGTGCCATGGCAAGGCCAAAAAACACATTACCCCCCTTGAATCCGAGAATCGACGAACGGCCCAAAATAAGGTTAATAAATTTTTTTTTTTTTTGGTTTACTTTAAACTTAATAAGCATACAATCTTATGCAGAGGTGTACTTGTAACAATTTTATAGACAAACACAATACTGTTTATAGCAGTGGGGAGGGGGGATGTGAAATGTTTACTGCTTGCTAGGGGGGACTCAACAGAAAACAATTGAGAACCACTGCATTAATGTGACAAATTATAGATAGGTGTGGTATAGTCATTTTATGTATTGCACATGGTTGGATGTACCAATACATCAAGTATGTTTGGTATATCATCCAGCCCCAGTAGACAGTAACGATAAAGACAAGCCAAGACTGTCCCATTCTTCAAATCCTGCAACTCCTGGGATCACATCTAATAGAGTAGGCTGCCTGGAATAGACAACTGGACAAAAAAGGCATTTTCCCACTGGCATAAACTTCAGGAGTCAAAATCCCAAAAGTTAGAAGCCATGATTGCCATTTTTCTACTGGACAGGTAATCATGTTTCTTTGGTAACTTTCAGTGTTATTATGGTTGAATTCTGAAGTGGGTACCCTTGAATGTTAAATATAAATATCATGAAAATTTTAGGATAACCTTATTAGTCAGAGAATGAAGTAATATTGCTGGGTCACCATGAACTTAAATGCCTGCATATAATGTGTTTATCCAGGCTGTTTGACATGTAGTCCAGTGAATAGCAGTGGATAACAGATTCCATATGTGGGGAGTGAGGAGTGTATGTTCAGTCTGATCAGGTTGCACTGAGAGATAGTGAGTCTGAGTTCACCAAAAATGCCCACTTTGCTATATAACTTATGTATTGTCATTGTTTGGGGTCCTCCGATATCCATGGACAGAGGATCCTGTTGTATGCAACTTGGCTGCCTACATACTGTATTTTCTTCAAGAAATTCTTTCAGGGAACTGGAGAAAACCCACCACATTATGTACAGAAAATAAAAACCCCAGTTACTGATTTTGCTGTCAGGGGCATTATCTAGCTGTTAGCTAAAGTGGCGCTAGCTATTATTAAAAAAGGCTTAGATGAGGAAATGTGCTGAAGTACTGCAAACATTTTGCTCATCAACAACAGAGGGCACTGCTTCCTATCGTCAGTACATGCTTAGAAAGAAAGAAATTGCCTTGGTGGACGTTTGTGCTTCATCATTATGTTTAATAGACAACCTGTTTGACTTATTTTTGCTACTTTTTTGTAATGACGGCTGATAAATAAAGGAAGTTTGTTGGGTTGATTGGTAGGAGCTCATCAAACTAGAAAACAAGTCATGTTCCTTGACATGAATATTCCAAATTCTTCTTGATTCTCAAACACGATGACAAATCTTTTTCAACTAATAAAAATGTTTTGCTATTTTCACATCAGCAGAAAGAACAGCGTCCACTCAACCAATCTGTAACATTTATTTGATTCAATTAAGAAATAAATTACAAATAAAAATGTGATTATCAACACACACAAGTGAAGTAGTTGATTTTCTCTCTTTATTTTCTTCATTAATTGCATTAATTATTTTGGTACAGCACAGCTGGGCAGCTGCTGATTGATCCATCCAGTTATTCAGTTTAAAGTCAGGTCATCTGGGATTGGTCATTTGGTCCCATATGGGCGTGGTCTCACCTGGGAACAGAAGAAAAGTGAGAGATGAGACATAGACAGCTCGGTGTTCTGGTGGGACGGACAAGTTCATGTCACAAACCTGGGCGGGGGCTTTAACAGGAAGTCAGGCCTTTCCAGAAGAAGTTCTTGCAGCCTTTGCGCTCGCGGTTGTTGCTGTTGTTGTTGTTGGGTGGGTCGACGGACCGCTCCAGGTTCATCCTCCCTCCCGTTACCGTGGAGACCATCTCGGCCTCCTGCTGGGCGGCCCCGGCCTCGGGCAGGGACATCTGAGCGAGCAGGTCCTCCACTGCGCGTTTACTCCACTCCTGACGAACGGACACAGTAGCCATCACAGTTTAACACCGAGGTAGGACAGTTCAACAAATTCTTGTCCTTACTGTATCATCAAAATGCTTAATTGTCAAAATAATAATAATAATAATAATAATAATAATAATAATAATAAGCCTAGTTTAAATCATATTAATTAAGCTCTTGAAGTGGTGTCACACAACATATGTTCAACCCTGTTACCAAAACCTATTTAGCCTAGCACAGGAAGCGCAAAGCTGTGATTGACATGACAAAGAGGAAGTGACATCATCAAACTTTGTGCTAAAACCATGGGTTGACTAAAGGTTTGTACTCTTTGATATATTTTGTGTTTTTCAAATCTTTTCTTAAGGTTAAGGTTTCCTTTGTCTCCCAAAGAAGAAATTTGTTTCCGAGCGAGGGCCAGCTGCATAACAAGAGCATACAGCACATCAACATTATTACACATTTCTGACTAAAGTGAGTGTGTCACTCTACCCACTGCAAGCCTCTTATTCATATTACCAAAAGAAGAATTATTTTCTCGGTTTCTTTTTAATTTATATAACTTTATTTATCCTTTACTTATAAACCCTTACATTCTATAAATAGCATTTCTTTCTGTGAAAAAATGCTAATTTACTTTCCAAAATATAAGTGACCATTATCTCTTTTTTTTTTTTTTTTTTTGCCACCAGGAGCCCTAAGAATATTGAGGTTGTAAAACTGAAATGCTTTCAGGTTACTTTTTAATTATGTTCAAATCATTTTTAGTGGGTCAATAGATAATTTTGACATTTATAATTTATACAGAGCTCTAAGACACCATTAAATGCTACTGAAAAGCAGAGGTGCTGCCATGCCAGGTGTGACGCTGATCCGGACAGGAGGCAGCGGTGTTTAGAGAAAGAGAAATGTGGGCTACTGTGGTTAGCTAGGAAAAAGAAACGATGACACTGAAACACCATAAGCAATCAGTTCATACATGCTTTCTTAAATAATAATAATAATAATAATAATAAATCGGATGTATACAGCACTTTTCATGGACACTCAAAAATTCTTTACAACAGATACATTACTCATTTACTCCACAGACAGACATTGATAGTGGTAAGCTACCTCTGTAGCCACAGCTGCCCAGGGGCAGACTGATGGAAGCATGGCTGCCAATCCGCACCAATGGCCTCTCCAGCTACTACCGAATATTTATACACATCCATACCCAGTGTCATGGACACTGGAGGCAAGACTGGTGAAGTGTCATGTCCAGAGACACAACAGCAGGATGGCTGGGGAGAGCGGGATTCAAACCGCCAACCCTCTGGTTATAAAATGACCCGCTCTACCTCCTGAGCCACTGCCGTCCTATAGGCTGATTCATTTAATTTCCAGGTTTAATTGCCATGTTTTGAGTCTGCTATTTTTGTTAAATGTAGGCCTGCCACAATATTTACTATGTCAGTTTATCTTAAAAAGATTTATCAGGTTCATTTTCATTCTTATCGTATTCAATTGTTTATACTGAAATGAGCTGCCTTCATGTTCTTCTTCCTCATGTTATTTAATTCTGGGTGTGTCTGGTGGAACATAGTCGCCATCTACTATGTGGTCATATGAACAGCAAATATTTTTTTCTATAATTCAGTTCAATTGTTGACAAGTAAGAAGTTCATTGCTTTTTCAAAGGATGTCAGGTTTCCTCCCACAATCCAAAGATACGCATGTTAGGTTGTTTAGTGAGTCTAGGTATCTGTCTCTGATAGGTTCTGAGAATAGAGGGTTAGAGTAGTTTTTGGTGAAGTGCTTTGAGTGGTCTTTGTGACTAGAAAAGTGCTATATAAATACAGGTCCTTACCCCTCAAAAGTCTGTTATATCTAAAGGCCTTTACATACTCCGCAAGAACAGAGGTTTTCTTTTTTTTTTTTTTTTTTTGAAGTAACAAAAACAAGAACAATGTTTTTTTTCTAGCCAGGACATTTCATAGTTCACAAGAAACTCAAGTGCAGAACTGCTGGGAAATTTACATTTCTGACCAATCACAAAATAGTTCTCAGTCACCTTGCAAGAAAAAAGTTCTGCCATGATGATGTGTCAAGAGCAAGCTGTACGAACTCCCAAACCAGGGCTGCAAGAACAAAATGATGTCATTTTGTTCTTGCAGCCCTGGGAGAGAGCAAATTTCTCTGTTCTGGCGGAGTATGTATAGGCTTTTATTCTAGCAATTCTTCTCAAAAACAGTAAATTACTGTTAAACACCATTTCTGTTGTCATGTTTGTTTTTCACATTTATGTCATGATCTACAATTAAAAGCAGTGAATGTATCCAACCCCGTTACCCTAATTGTTTATATCAAACTAATCACATACAGTTTTACCAGCTCACAATAACTGAATCCATTTTAAAATAAATAATAAAATTACTAAAAGTTGAAATGTTGAAAAGTTGGGTGAGGTACGAGAGTGAGGGGGTGGGGTGAAAAGTTCATAGTGGTCAAATTTGACCAAATGTGGTTTATTTTTCAACATAGTACTGGATACTGGATACTGGATGCACTGAGGAGCTCATTTAGCAGCAGACTACATCATCCCAGGTGCACAACCGAGAGGTTTCGTAGGTCCTTCCTACCAACGGCTGTCAGACTGTACAACCTAAGCAGGGCTGCTCGCAGAGATAGCAAAAAGACGTAACAAACTAATAGTTTTTTTTTTTTTTTTTTTTGAATGCAAAAGATGCAATAGACTTACACAATGGTCCTCTCCGGCATACAACTAGGAACATACCGGTCGCTATGGAGGGTGAGAATATGTATGGGCACATAATCATACCATGTAGGATAACTAAATAGACGGTTATGCTGTTTCATCCCACCTAGCAACAATTCTCTGCACTGTGTGTGTTTATATATTTACATATTTATTCCATCTAGCTACAATGCTCTGCACTGGGTGTGTTTATATTTATATATCTATATATTTATTCCATCTAGCTACATTGCTCCGCACTGTGTGTGTTTATATACTTGCATATTTATTCCACCTAGCTGCAATGCTCTGTACTGTGGGTGTTTATATATTTACATATTTATTCCATCTAGCTACAATGCTCTGCACTGTGTGTTCATATATTCATATATTTATTCCATCCAGCTACAATGCTCTGCACTGTGTGTCTCTGTGTGTGTGTGTGTGTGTATATATATATTTTATAGTAATATGTACATATGTATATTAGCTGCTCTTGCTTGCTTGTTTTTTCTTGCCTTCTGATTGTTGCTCTGAGTGTTGCTATCCCTGTGCTGTTGCAATCCTGGAATTTCCCCGTTGTGGGACTAATAAAGGCTTATCTTATCTTATCTTATCTTATCTTATAGTCTTCCCTTTGGTCCACACTCTTCTTCCTTTGGTGTTGCAGCCCTTGGATTCCTGTGGCTGAACTTTTCAGCCCCCCCCCCCCCCGTAAGTTTCAAAAGTTGTTTAAATTAATATTAAGCCTTATCATAAAATTAAGTGGTTAGTTATTATGAGTATGACTAGTTTTAACATAACAGTCAAAGACTGATTTAACAATATTTTTACAATCTACTGTTTTAGGTCCCAGAGTATTGGTAACAGGGTTGCCCCAAATTCAGCACCCTGCAACTAAAATGCATCATGAAAAGTGTATAGCTTTGATGCCCGAGCTGGACCAATCTAATTTTTTGATGGGTTGTTATTTGTTTTTCTTAAATACATAACAGAAAAGTATAAAATATAAGATTGATTTTTTTAACCATATTTGGACTCTAAATTGTCCTCCCATTCTAGAATGACCCTTCTATATTTGCAGAAATTCAGTCCTCCCTCTTTTCTGTTATGCATGTGGGTATTTGGGAAGGAATGCAGAGTAGTACCATGCAAGCACCATAATTATCATTAAATAAAAAAGTGACAAAGATTTTATCAAACCCTGGTGGGCCAAAACAAAGAGTGTGGGCCATAAAACTGGACAGTCTCTTCACAGAACTATTGGGAAAATCATTGAAATGTTGAAGACCAATTCCAATTTATTTAGAAACAGTTAGAAATTCATATCTTCATTCTCTCACTGTGGTTTGTCTGACTTTTCAACTTTCCTGCAGATATTCATGAAATCAGCTAATCTTCTCCCGTCTAAGAGAACGTCAGTAGTGTTTATAACTGAATTATCAAGAGTTCTTCAGAAAGATGTGGATGAAATTACTGCTTTAGGAACTTGGTCAAGTACACTAAAGTGTATCTGTTACAGAACTGTCTGGACTTGATATCATATTAACAGATCTTCAGAAACAATAAGAAACAAGGAGTCATCGGTTGTTTGAATCTAATACTGAAAATCAATCAAGTCTTCTATATATACTCAACCAGTCTGGGCATATAACCTTCCTATTCTTGTCTGAAATTGCTGCCACAAAACTGAGAATGGATTTTGTAATGGCTAATGAAGTTAATAGGTGAGGATCTCTTTGAAGTCTAGCTTCCACATTCAAAAATTAACATGCTTTCTTTAGATGGTATTAAATGACAATGCTATTGAAAGGTGTGTCGAACTTTAATAGGAAAATACACTGTTGGTACTTCAGCCAGCATGAAATGCTTTGGCAGGTTTGTTTTCTTCTCCGTCAACCAGAGTCTGCTACCAATACGCCAGTGTTGCTGTTATTTTTAAACAAATGCACCACATACAACCAACTAGAACAAAACCCACAGCTTCACGGACGGTGTTCTGCTGCCATCTGTTGCTGCAATTTAAAATGTTAAGGTTGTTCTACGTCTCTCAAGCTTTCCAAAGATGGCACATGCAGTTTACCTTGTTTACATTATATATATATATATATATATATATATATATATATATATACAGTTTTTGTTTGTTTGTTTGTTTCAGCTGCTCCCTTTCACAATCGCCACAGCATATCATCACCTTATTTTGTGATGATTCGCATGTTGATTTGGCAAGAATTTTTACACCAGATGCCCTTCCTGATACAATCCTGCTCATTTATCCAGGCTTAGGACCAGCACAGGGAGTACACTGGCTTGTGCACCCCCTGTGGCTGGGTAACCAACTTTGCTTCCTCCATTCTATTTTTGCTGAGCACCAAGCTAGAAGGCAGAAAATGCCATTTTTATATGGTCCTTGGTATGACCCTTCCAGAACTTGAACCCACGACCTCCCATTTGTGGGGCAGATGCCTCTAGGCCACCACTCCCGTATATTATTTAGTTCTTTATATTTATCAAATTTAAACTATATAGTCCACCTGGTCATTTTATCGCTAAAACCTGTGTAGAACCTTTGTGGTAAGTGACGATGCGAAAAATTTGGTCCAGTTGCAGTCAAGAAGTTGCTTAATTAATTCAGTGGCTTCTCTGCACATATTGGTGTTATAAACATTGAAATATAAAAGAATAAGGTGAGGGTAAAAAAATGCCCATTTCTGCTTCGGTTTATCACTCAGTCATAGTAACATATACAGTACAATGCTAATTATGCTAGGAGAAAATTCTGTGAGATCTAGCTATAAACGGCAAGATTATGCATGTAGAGCTTAGACTTGAGGAGTTATAAAGGAGCAGCTCGGTGGTGCAGTGGTTAGCACTGTGGCAGCAAAATGAGAAGGTCATGGGATTGATTCCACCCCTGACCATCAGTGACCCTTCTGTGTGGAGTTTGCATGTTCTCCCCATATCTGTGTGGTTTACCCCGGGTACTCCAGTTTCCTCCCACAGGCCAAAAACATGCAAGTTAGGTTAATTGGAGACTCTAAAGTGGCCCTAGGTGTGAAGATATTTACATATCGTATGTTCATTAATACGCAGTGTCCCTTTTATAAATAAATAAACATTAAATGTGTGTGTGAATGGTGAAGGGATTGGTGCTGTACCATGGCTGCCTCATCTATCCAGGTGGGTGCCCTGAATTTCCCTCTGGGATTAATAAATACAAAATACTAAAAAAAAAAAAATACAAAAAATAATAGGTTTAATGTGGGTTTGTTTGTTTAGGTGAGAACACCTCAAAGGGAAGAATTTCATAGCTACACTGGACAATCATAAACAGAGAGCAAAAACTTGATTTCAATTGTCAGATTCAACAAATCTCTTTGGCTGTTAGGTTTTTCCATCTGTGGTTGAAATTATCCACACAATTTTACAGATAAACTAAAACACAAATAATCCTCAGCAGATGAATATAACGGAGTTCCTCAGGGTTTGATTCTGGGGCCTCGAAAATTGTCAGGAATTAATTTCTCAATTCTATACAAATATATTCTGTTCCGGAGAACCGGAGTGGTGGCTTAGAGGTAGAGCCTCCGTCCCACGACCGGAAGGTCTTGGGTTCAAGGCTGCGTCATATCAAAGACCATATAAAAATGATACTTTCTGCCATCTAGCTTGGTGCTCAGCATAATAGAACAGGGAAAGGAAAATTAACACACAGCGCTACCGGCGGGCTCACCCCCCATTGTAGTTTTCACTACTTACAGTAGCTGTGTGGCCTAGGGTGAGTGAAACGGAGATAGGCGCCGCCCCATACACCACATGGTGTCCCACATGCTGTGGAAGGGGATTAACTAACTTATATTCCGTTCATGAAGTCTTTCATTTCCATTTGTGGGATGACTTTATCTCAGCCCGAATTCCTCCCACATTACGGACCACATTATGTAATGAAAATGGTGCAGTTTTATCAATGACCTCTTTTACCTGGTAAAACTCAAATGTAGGATATGAAAATATTCACTTGTATGAATGTTTTAAAGCATAATACTAAGCTTCGCCTTGTTTTTTGTTCATTTAAAGCTAAATTAGAGGGTAGAGGCTTCAAATATTGTGGACAACACACTGAGATACTCGATAAACTTGACAACATATGAGTCTTGAAGTTTAGTTTTCTGAACCTAGCTGGTTCAGGAAATAAATATCTGATCATTTTTTGATTAATATTGAGCCTGTTTCATGTATTCATGAGAAAAATGGAAACTATCTTCACATCTATATTCATGAATGTTTAAGAACAGATAATTTGTCAAAGTCGGTGCTTCTGCCAGCTTAGCTCAGGTTATCATCTTGACTAGAACAGGAGATTGTTGTCCAAAGGTGAGAAAATCCTTTCATCTGCATCTTCCTAACAGAACCACCCGGTCCAAACTCGTCTTCCCTTCATATAAATGCTGAACTTTGTGGTCAATTTGTGTTCAACTAGACGATTAGCTGCTGTTTTTACCTGTGAGAGGAGCCCGGCGCTGCGAGCTCGTTGCAGCAGCCGGTGGTGACGCAGGTCCAGATCCAGGTCTAGGTCCATGTCTCTGTCTTGCTGAGAGGAAACTCTTGGACTGCACAGAACAAGAGCCACTAGAACCAAAACGGCAGAGCAACGTACACACTGCATACCTGCAGAAATGTCAGGAAGAGAAGAACATGTCAAACAAAGAATTTAAACCACGACCAGAGAAGGTAAGTAGAAGTTCTTACTGAGTCACGTAGTCTTGAGTCTTCGACTGGTCCCGGTGCTGGTTCTGGACTCTCTTTGGTCCAAGTCCCACAGTTGCTGCTCTTTTGAAGGCCCTTGCTCCTCCTCCTCCCACGGGGTCACATGACGTGGTGCAGTTGATTGACAGCTGGTGGGCTGCGAGAGGATGAAGGAACTGTGACATCCGAGTTAAACAAAAGTCCATTAGCCCTTATTGACTTTAAATGGAAGCCCAGCAATAAAACAATAAACCTATCAGCAGCGGAGCGCCGCAGCTGCTGCCACCGCTCATCTCCGGCAAATACAACGTCGGAATGTCGTGCTGAAGAGGGGAGGAATTAACGGAGCGTTCAGAAGATTAGCAGACTTCATTAGCACGCGCTGATATCTCCATTAAACAAAGAGGCAGCAGCGGAGAGTCACCCACTCAACATTTAGTCAGAACAAACACGACTTTTAAAAAAACACTTTATGCTGCTTTAAAATGTTCTGCCGCGGGGAGACGGAGTGGGAATGACATCAGGGAATCCCACCTACACGGATGACTCAACGCAGTCCCAGCAGAGTGTGAAATAACACTTAATTTAAGTCAAACTTCAGTGAGAGCACTTTAGATAACGGCCCGCGGTGTAACACTCAGACCTTTTACAGTTTCTATGTCTCAACAGAAGGAAATTCACGAGTTGTTTCAGAACTGAAAACACATCGTCGTCCACATATGAACTGATAGAAATCATTGTAAAACATCCATACTGTTGCATTTCGTTCTGTTTCACTAATTGCACATCACTTAGATCTGGGTTCATTTAGTTCAGTGGATTTTCTTTCTCCTGTTTCAAGTGAAAGGTTTTGACCTTGAAGATAAGAAGATCCAGCACGGAGCAGTACCGCAGATGTCTCAACTTCTTCTTCTTTCCCTCTCTTTCTCTGTCCTTCACACTCATCCAAAGTATGATGTCACTGCTGGTATTAAAAGAATTGTATTGTGCTGTGACACTTTTGGAGCTCACCTGCATAAAGAATGGATTAATTACCTTTAACTTTTCTGAGATTTTTTATTTAGATCTGACATAAACCATCACCAGGAAGACTGAGAACATCACCCACGTCTGTCCATAACTTTCAAATAACTGTTGTAACACCACTACCCAATCGTAATCTGTTAGAATATGCTATATTTTGGCCAATGAAATTTGCCCTCCCAGGTTTGGCCAATCTACGGGGAAAAAGAAATTTTAAGTACTCCGCATTAATCCTGGTGAACGTGGCATCACAGCCTGAAGTCTCAGATGATCCAACTTTTGCCGAAGGTCTCTTCTGCAGATCTCTATTGTCTTTTTTCCTCAAATCAAATGAAAACAACAAAAGTCTTAGGGCGTTTTCACACCTGAAAGTCTGCATTGTCTGCATTTAGTCCGGTTAGGTTTGGTTTCACACTACTCTTTATCCAAGCAGACCAAACAGCTTTACTTAACGCCCTGACGTCCTGCTGTCATGACGACGTTTCTGCAGTTAGCACAGATGCTTCAGCTAACAAACATACTACTCGCCCTCCCAGGTGTTTTCTGCAGCTCTGGACATGTTGGTAACTGTACTTTTAAGTGTAAACTGGTTTAGACTCCATCATATTAGTTGGTGAACTTGTTTAGTGAGGCTAGGATATTATCCAGCTCTTCATTAAAAAGGATGTTTGTCGTCATCAGCCATGATGATTTTGAGCTGAAACATACCAGACAGAGAGTGTGTCTTTCACATACTCTCCACCACATCCCCTACAAAAATATCTGGTAAGTTTCTGCATTTTTATGTTTTTTTACCTCCACCAAGGAGGTTATGTTTTTACCGGGGTTTGTCTGTTTGTTTGTTTGTCTGTCTGTCTATCTGTTACCAACATAACTCAAAAAGTTAAGAACGGATTTTGACGAAATTTTCAGGACAAGTCCGAAATGATCAGTCCGCCAAGGTCTCCGCCTTTGACTGCCACCTAATCCACATAGCACCGGACTTCCATGATCCCTCCTGCAGGTGGTGAACCTACTGGAGGGCGGACCCATGTAACTCCTTCGGGCTGAGCCCGGCCGGGTCCCATGGGTGGAAACCCGGCCACCAGACGCTAGCCTTCGAGCCCCTCCCCCAGGCCTGGCTCCAGGGTGGGGCCCCGGTAACCCCATACCGGGCGGGGTACACTGAATCCTTGATATACAATTTATCATGAGAGTCTGTTGGATCGTTCTTCGTCTGGCCCTTCACCCAGGACCAGTTTGTCTTGGGAGACCCTATCAGAGGCAAATTGCCCCGGACAACATAGCTCCTGGGATCACTGGGGCACGCAAACCCCCCCACCACGATAAGGTGACGATCCATGAGGGGGTGAAGGTCTATGCCAAGGTACTGGAGAGGAGAGTCCGGCCGTTGGTCGAACCTCGGATTCAGGAGGAGCAATGTGGTTTTCGTCCTGGCCGTGGCACATCGGACCAGCTCTTTACCCTCTCGAGAATTCTTGAGGGTTCGTGGGAGTTTGCCCAACCAGTTTACATGTGTTTTGTGGACTTGGAGAAGGCATTTGACCGCGTCCCTCGTGGATTTTTGTGGGGGGTGCTTCGGGAGTATGGGGTATCGGGCTTGTTGTTACGAGCTATTCGGTCTCTGTACGACCGTTGTGAGAGTTTAGTTCGCATTGCCAACACTCGGTCGGAGTCATTCCCAGTGAGAGTTGGACTCCGCCAGGGCTGCCCTTTGTCACCGGTCCTGTTCATAATTTTTATGGACAGGATTTCTAGGCGCAGCCAGGGAATGGAGGGTGTCATGCTTGGTGACCACAGGATCTCATCTCTGTTGTTTGCAGATGATGTTGTCCTGTTGGCTTCATCCAGCAATGACCTACAGCTCTTGCTGGGACGGTTTGCCGCTGAGTGTGAAGCGGCTGGGATGAGAATCAGCACCTCCAAGTCCGAGTCCATGGTCCTCAGCCGGAAAAAGGTGGATTGTCCTCTCCGGGTTGGGGACAGGCTCCTGCCCCAAGTGGAGGAGTTTAAGTATCTTGGGGTCTTGTTCACGAGTGAGGGGAAAATGGAGCGAGAGATCGACAGACGGATTGGAGCAGCATCTGCAGTGATGCGGACGTTGTACCGGTCTGTTGTGGTGAAGAGGGAGCTTAGTTCTAAGGCAAAGCTGTCGATTTACCAGTCAATCTACGTTCCTACTCTCACCTATGGTCACGAGCTTTGGGTAATGACCGAAAGAACGAGATCGCGGATACAAGCGGCTGAAATGAGCTTTCTCCGTAGGATTGCTGGACTCACCCTCAGAGATAGGGTGAGGAGCTCAGTCATCCGGGAGAGGCTCAGAGTAGAACCGCTGCTCCTCCACATTGAAAGGAGTCAGTTGAGGTGGTATGGGCATCTGATTAGGATGCCTCCTGGACGCCTCCCACTTGAGGTGTTTCAGGCACGTCCCACTGGGAGGAGACCCCGGGGCAGACCCAGGACTCGGTGGAGAGACTATGTCTCCCAGCTAGTCTGGGAACGCCTTGGTATCCCCTCTGAAGAGCTGGAGCAGGTGGCTGGGGAGAGGGAAGTCTGGGCTTCTCTGCTTGAACTGCTGCCTCCGCGACCCGGACCTCCGGAAAAGCGGTAGAAGATGGATGGATGGATGGATGGAAGTCCGAAATGAGGCAAGGAAGAAATGATTAGATTTTGGGAGTGATCCAGATCACCGTCTGGATCCAGGAATTTTTTAAAGGATTCTTTATCATTGCAAAATAGGGCCATTTTTAGCTTATGTGTATATAACTCCACAATAAATGGTCAGGACGCTTGCCAAAAAAAATACAGGATAACATCCCAATAGGTTCTAGGAAATATCAAAGACTGATCCGGATCCTGCAAAAAATCTGGATACTGTGATCCAGAACAGGAAATAATAGGGGATCTTTGGAATTTTCATCACTGTAAGGTAACAAGATATAAACATACAACAAACACCAAAATATAGCCAAGACACTGTGGAATCAGTAGTGTGCCAATGGATTTGTTGTATCTTCAAAAGCTATAGAGCTATATCCAGAAGAAAACCGCCATTACCGAAAAAGTGACTTTTGTCAATAACTACTAAACTAATAAACACATCAGTGTGAATCCATTTGCTAAAAGTTTGTTTTGATGGTCAAGCCGTCTGAAAATATAGATAAAATAAATGTAGGACTATTATATTTGGGGAAAATCCCAATATTAGTGGGAACTGAGGTACTTGGCGGAGGTCTGCGCTCTCCGAGTGCTTTTCTAGTTTTTCAAGTGACTATTTTTGCTGCTAACAGACCATATTTAAGTTAAAATCTCAGTCTTTTCCTCTCTCTAAGTCATACTGCAGCTAATTTTTCCTCTTATCCACTGCCTTAAAAGTAAATACAACTGACACAAATAACTTATTTGTGCTTATTACAGATGTGCTTGAAACAGCTGTTTATCAAAATGCATATGCTACATTGAAAATAAAACTTGTAATATCTAAAAAAAAAACATAATAGCACAAATGAAAATGTTAATGGTACAAACCAAGCACAAAGGACTGAGAATCTTTGTCTGAAGTTTTGTAATGACCAGGTATCATCAAGATCTAGGAGGGCAGATTATTCACAACTCTGTTAAAGGAGGGTTTCATGTATCATTTGGGAGGTGCTTTCCTGCAGGACAGCTCAGAGACTGACATTAGGATCTGTCACGGATTTTCTTTATAGTGTAACGACCTGGGTGATACTCTATGTTCCATGCACTATGTAGCCATGGTAATGCTTGCCATGTTCAGCATATTAGGCTTTCTTACGTAGCTCAAAGTCCCGAAATGTAAGTGAATGTGTCATACAGAGTCTGCAGGTATGTTTGGTCTGAAGGCCGTCAGTCATTCCTGTTACCTATGGTAGCCAGTGTTTTGCTGAGTCTTAGAGTTCATTGGTTGGGAGGAGAAAGAAGGGGCTCGTCTTCCTGGGTATGTTTTTCGTGGGCCAACCGGGGCAATTCTTCCGGACCTCCTGCGTTGCTGCTGGTGTGTTTGGGGTTTTTTTTTGGCATAGGCTACAGCCGACAGTAGCCTGTGTTGAGGACAGAAATAAAACGGCTAAAACCTGATAACAACTCATAACTTTATTTTTGTTGAATGTTACAATATTAATAAATGTCCCTTGTTGATCTGGTGAATAAATAAAGGTGCATAGTCAAAGATGTCTTTTCTGGGTATTTATTTACATCTTGGCCAAGAAGGGAAAATGTTGTGTCCCACATGCAGGTGAGTGCCACGAGAAGATTCAACATCTTAGAACAGAGCAGAGAGTTTTAATACAATAGACCAAACAGAAAAGCATTGTTTTGAGAATGCCGAGTCAGCAGTGTTCAAGGCTGGGCTGGATCATCGCTGTCTCTTGGGAAAACTAATGGGTGTAACGTCATTTATCATTACAGGAGACAGAATGGATGGACAATAATTAAAAAAAAAATCCATAACATATCGAAACTTTCCTTTTTTTTTAAAAGCTTTTTACTTGAGCTGGACCAGATGAGTCTGAACCATTCCTCAGTTCTTCTGATACAGATTCAGACTGCTGGGTTGCAACTGGTGAATTGGAAAGACTTTATTTAAAAATGATTCTGCTGCTGTGTAATGCATTAGCATGTAATTTCTCCTTAAGTGGTGTTCTTTTTGTTTGGTGTGTTAATATGATATTCTGCAAAAACAAACAAAAAACCACTCAAAATATGTCAGAAGGTCCCTCTGTTTAGTCAGAGGCCCAGTTGAGCAAAAGAAGTCCTGTGTCCCGATCCTCCCAGTTCCTATCATTTTTATGCTGATAGCACGTAGTCACCAAATCCCAACAATTCTTCTGGTGTCTCCTCACTTCTCAGGGTAAATGAGTGTGAAGGACTGAAATCATTTATTTCAGTCGGACCAACAGTTTTTGTTTGTTTTTTTTTAAGTATTCTCACCCACTACTGTCCCTCAGGTGGTCAGGGTCAGGCCTCCTCTGTGCCCAGAGTTAAAACCAAACATGATGAGGCAGTGTTCAGTTTTGATGCCTCTCACATGTGGAACAAACTTCCAGAAAGCATCAGGGCAGCTGAAACTCTCACCTGCTTTAAATCCAGGTTAAAAACTTCCTTGTTTGTTGCTGCCTTTCAGTAAAATCATTGTTACTCTCCCACAGTGCGCTAGAACTTAATTTATCTTATTCTATCTTAGTTTGATTCTGTTTCTTTTTATTTTTTAGTTCACTTTTAAATTCTTGTGTTTCTTTTGCAACTTGCTGTAATGCTTTAATATTTTATGTAAAGCACTTTGAACTGTCTTGTACATTAAATGTGCTATACAAATAAACTTGCCTTACTGTCGCGATGCATCCAACATCCAATGCAACCACATTTTCCATTTGCTCAGCTCAATAAATGAGCTTTATTTGGGCTGAAGTCTCACTCTTCTGACTGTGGCTCCATTCACATCGCACCAGGCTCCAGTGGATCTTCCTGTAGGTGGAGGGGCTACCTGTTATTATTCCCCCCATCACTGCCCCCATGGTTGACATCTATGAGAAGGGCTCACTGAAAGCTGCATTTTTATGGCTTTCCAGTGGATGCTGAAAGGAGAAAACTACATCACTGCAGCTTAATGTGAGAACTACCTCCCCACTGAGCATTCAAGAATTCACCCATTTAAGCTCAATATAGTTTAAATGGAAATTTTCAATTTATCACATACACGTGTGTACGGCCACATGTCCACAGAGCATGTCCTTTTCCTACTTTAAGCGTCTGCTTTCTGTTCATTTTCTATGTAATTCAGTGTTTAATGTGCCCAACGCCCCTCGGTGCAAACATATTCTCAGCAGTGGGCATTTTTTTGAACTTTCAGTGCCTTGAACACAAAGAAAAAGTTAAACGTTTGGAGTACTGCAGCTGTCATCGGCGGCACACCTGTCTAATCAGCCAATCAGAATCGGGTTGGAAGGACACCACAATCAATATTTAACAGCAAAAGCTTGGAGGGATGCATGTTTTCTTACCTGTATGATGCAGTTTAATGCAGTTAGTAGAAAGCTTTTTAAGAGCACCTGTGAAGCACCCTGGGAAAACAGGTTTAGAGCATGTTTATGGTCTCAGTGGACATAGCCTAAATGAAGTTGCCAGGCAGCTCCTGTAGCATGATACCCATTATGGCAGAATGAGACACATGAGCAGTGGCGTCATGTTCATGGGGTCCATAAGATTGTGGGTTCAAAGCAACTGGTTAACTCTGTCTTTCTGTTTTGGAGTTTCATGTTCTACCTTTGCCTGTGTTGTCCTGCCACAACCTAAAGACAAACACGTCACCGTAACTGGTAATTCTACTAGTAAAAGGTGTGGATGTGAGAGCGTGTGGTTGTTCATCTCTCCATGTTGGTAGGCTGGCAGATTCTTCTTAAATGACGACTGGAACAGGCTCCGGGAAGCGGTCATAAAAATGGATGGTTTCCCATTTTTTCTTTTTTTTTTTTTTTTTTTTTTTTTTTTTTTTTCTCTCGGCGCCACACGAGTCGGCTGCCTTTTGCAACAGCGGCTCGATTCCGAGTCTTTTTCCCTTCCTCTCTCTTTTGATCCGTCTTTTTTTTTCACCCCACTTATATCACGGACACACAGATCGTCCTAAATGTCTCCTGAGCCGGTGGACGGAGCCACTGTCTATAGCAGGATACGATACAGCAGAGAACAGCTGCTAGCATTCAACCGCCACCCGGTCCCATTGGAAATACTCGACATACCGAGAGAACTGAGGCGAAAACGCCGCGGCTGCCGGGCTGGAGTAAGGCGGAGGACAAAAAATATAAGGTACAGACCCTCCCTTCCATCTGTTGTCATGGGAAATGTACGGTCGATACTGGGAAAGTTAGATGAGCTAGCGGCTATCTCCCGTTATGATAGCACATACCGGGAGTGCTCTCTCCTTTTGTTTACTGAGACGTGGCTAACTGAACTAGCAGCAGATGCTAACATTGAGCTGGAGGGTTTTCACATGATACGAGCTGACCGAACACCAGACAGTGGCAAGGCTAGGGGCGGTGGAGTGATCATGTATGTTAACAACAACTGGTGCAGACCGGGACATATCACTGTTAAACAACGACACTGCAGCAAAGACATTGAGTTGCTAGCTGTTAGCATGAGGCCTACATATCTCCCGAGAGAACACTCACACGTGATCTGCATTGTTGTTTATGCAAATCCGACGGCGAACGCTGGGACAGCACGTGACGTCATCCATTCAGTAACCAGCAGGCTGCAGACAGAACACCCAGATGCTCTTCTCCTCATCTCAGGCGATTTCAACCATGTTTCACTGTCTCCCATTCTACCCACGTTCACCCAGTATGTCACATGCCACACTAGAGACAATAAAACACTGGATTTATTCTACGCAAACACTAAGGAGGCGTACACCTCATCACAACTACCCCCACTCGGGAGATCGGATCACAACTTGGTTCATCTCCGGCCGGTGTACAAACCCCTAGTGCACAGACAACCTCCGGCCATGCACACTGTGGAGTTATGGTCTGAGGAGACAATGGACACCCTAAAGGGCTGTTTTGAAGCCACCGCCTGGAAGCAGCTCTGCGATCCACATGGTGAGGACATCGATGGCCTCATTCACACCTTCACGGGCTACCTCAGCTTCTGTGTGGACAAATCCGTTCCCACCAAGACCATACGGCGTCACTCAAACAACAAACCCTGGATCAACCCTGAGATTAAAACACTTCTGAGAGAGAAGAAGAGGATCTTCAGGTCAGGGAACAGGGAGATGCTGAAGTCCGTACAGAGGGAGCTGAGGAGAAAGATCAGAGAAGGCAAGGACAGCTTCAGGAAGAAGATGGAGGACAAGCTGCAACAGAGCGACATCAGCGGGGTCTGGAGAAACCTCAAAACCATCTCGGGGCTCCAGAATACCTCCCCCCAGGCCACAGGGGGCAGGGAGTGGGCGAACAACCTGAATCTGTTTTTCAATAGATTTGACCAACCGCCCTCCCCCCTGACTGCACAACAACCACTGCTGCCTCTAAAGAAATCAAGTCCTGCTGCCCACTCCCCACTCTACCAACACCCCCCCACTCCCAACACACAGCCCCCCATCCTGACCCTGACCAGGACCCAGGTGAGGACGGAGCTGAGGAAGATCAAGGCGAGGAAGGCGCCGGGACCGGACGGCATCAGCGCAAAGCTCCTCAAGTCCTGTGCAGACCAGCTGTGTGGGATTGTGACGTATATCTTCAACATGAGCCTGAAACTGGGGAGGGTACCACAGCTGTGGAAAACATCTTGTGTGGTACCTGTACCAAAAACTTCCCACCCCAAAGACCTGAACAGCTACAGACCGGTGGCCTTGACGTCCCACTTGATGAAGACCCTGGAGAGACTGCTCCTTGCTCACCTCCGCCCCCTGGTGGAACCAGCGATGGATCCACTCCAGTTCGCCTACCAGCATGGCATTGGGGTGGAGGATGCGGTGATCTTCCTCCTTCACCGTTCTCTGTCCCACCTGGAGAAGCCCGGGAATATGGTGAGGATCATGTTCTTTGACTTCTCCAGTGCTTTCAACACCATCCAACCGATGATCCTGAAGGACAAGCTGCTGCGCGCAGGGGTGGACCAGCACCTGTCATCATGGATCCTGGACTACCTCACGAACCGGCCTCAGTTTGTGAGAACCCGGGACTGTGTGTCCGACACGATCATCAGTAGCACGGGGGCCCCCCAGGGAACGGTGCTGGCTCCCTTCCTGTTCACTCTTTATACTGCGGACTTCTCACACAACACAACACACTGCCATCTACAGAAGTTCTCTGATGACTCTGCGATCGTTGGCCTCATCTCCAATGGAGATGAAGCTGAGTACAGAGGGCTTATCCAGGACTTCGTGGACTGGTGCCATCGGAACTGCCTCCAGATCAACGCGAGGAAAACTAAGGAGCTGGTGGTGGACTGCCGCAGGCATGGGCAGCCCCTCACAGTACCAGTAAATATACAGGGAACAGACATCGAGATGGTGACATCCTATAAGTACCTGGGTATTCATCTGAACAATAAACTAGACTGGTCACACAATACTGATGCACTCTACAAGAAGGGACAGCGCAGGCTGTTCCTGCTGAGGAGACTCAGGTCTTTTGGTGTACAAGGGGCGCTGCTGAAGTCATTCTATGACACGGTGGTGGCATCAGCCATCACTTTTGGAGTGGTCTGCTGGGGCAGTGGCATTACTGCAGCCGATAGGAAGAGACTGAACAAACTGATTAAGAAAGCTAGCTCTGTCCTGGGGCAGCGCCTTGATCCGATGGAGGAGATAGGAGAGAGAAGGACGGTGGCTAAACTGTCATCTCTGCTGGAGTCCGAGTTCCACCCTATGCAGGACATACTGAATGCACTGAGGAGCTCATTTAGCAGCAGACTACATCATCCCAGGTGCACAACCGAGAGGTTTCGTAGGTCCTTCCTACCAACGGCTGTCAGACTGTACAACCTAAGCAGGGCTGCTCGCAGAGATAGCAAAAAAGACGTAACAAACTAATAGTTTTTTGAATGCAGAAGATGCAATAGACTTACACAGTGGTCCTCTCCGGCATACAACTAGGAGCATGCCGGTCGCTATGGAGGGTGAGAGTGTGTATGGGCACATAATCATACCATGCAGGATAGCTGGGTAGACGGTTATGCTGTTTCATTCCATCTAGCGGCAATGCTCTGCACTGTGTGTGTTTATATATTTGCATATTTGTTCCGTCTAGCTGCAATGCTCCGTACTGTGGGTGTTTATATATTTATATATCTACATGTTATTCCATCTAGCTACATTGCTCCGCACTGTGTGTGTTTATATACTTGCATATTTATTCCACCTAGCTGCAATGCTCCGTACTGTGGGTGTTTATATATTTACATATTTATTCCATCTAGCTACAATGCTCTGCACTGTGTGTTCATATATTCATATATTTATTCCATCCAGCTACAATGCTCTGCACTGTGTGTCTGTGTGTGTGTGTATATATATATATTTTATAGTAATACGTACATATGTTTATTAGCTGCTCTTGCTTGCTTGTTTTTTTTTTTTTTCTTGCCTTCTGATTGTTGCTCTGAGTGTTGCTATCCCTGTGCTGTTGCAATCCTGGAATTTCCCCGTTGTGGGACTAATAAAGGCTTATCTTATCTTATCTTATTTAATGTGATCCCTCACCCACTGGGAGAACTTACAAAGAGCAAGTTGCCAGCATGTTATATTTCTGACAAACTACAAATACACCTCAAGATCAAGGATCTCAAACTTGCGAAACGACAGGTGATTTCGCAGAATTCATCCCTCCATGGCAAGAATTTGAGATCTCTGCTCAACATGGTTACAAAGATCCTCAGCTTGACTACAGCATCTTGGAATTCCAGTCTTTGGCTACCAAAGTCAACAACAGGGACAGGTCATAATAGATCACCCTTTAAACATTAATTATGTTTGTTTCTTTTTGAGGCAATAAGTTTGATTGATTAATAAGTAAAAAGAACAAAAAAGTGAAGCCAGTGTCAAATGTTACATGCGCTGCATGGACTAGCATCTCACGGAGCGGCGAATGCTGATGAGCGTGACAAATGTCACAATCAAGCTACCCCAACAGCATGCATGCGTCAGGCCAATGTCGGCAAGTTTATGTCAGTAATACATAATCCCACATAATATAGAGGTCATTTCCTCATTGGCAAGTCTTGCCAATGAGCAAACAACCTCTCTAAGATGTATTCCCAATGTAAATTTTGTGCAATGGGCCAACGTTAGGCCGATGTATGTATGCTGTTAGGATACAGTCTCATGGAGCAGTGAATGCTGAGGAATGTTCAAGAACGCTGCCCTTTTTAGGATTTCGTCTGGGTTCGTAAAAGGTTGCAAAACAGCTCGCCGCCAACAGTTTTGTCGCAAGAGGTTGCTAGTGTTCATGACTTGGCGAACCAAAAAGAACTTTGGTGACTCGCTTTACAACTGTTTACAAATGTTTGTAGCAGTTTACAGAAAAATCTGAACATTTCCAAAATTTGGGGGAGACAAGAAAAACTGTTTGGGACCTTAAAAGATTGTCTGCTACCCTTTTACGAACCCTGATGAGATACGGTGGTCGGTCTATATGAGTAAATTTAATAGTGACGATGTAGCAGGACAGTTACTGTCATTGTTCATCATTGACTGATACTGAGAGTTTATCAGAGTAAACTTAAAGTTGCAGAAAAGGCGTTTTGTATTGAGCCCTCAAAAGTCTAAGATTATTTCTTAAGGGGGCTTTCACGCCTAACCTGTTTGGTCTAGACGGTCAAATATTTCAGTTTTGTCCAAACTAAAATTTTAGGTGTGAGAGCTCACACCTGAACCATGGTCCAGATCAAAGAGATGAAATTTAGTCTGGCAAAAAGAGGTGATCTCAGTCCAGATCAAACTGAAGCATGGTCTGGTTTGTTTAGAGTTCACTTGTTTAGACAAAATTACGCAAAAAGTCACAAATTTATAAGAAAAAAATGTGAAAATTTTTAAGAAGGGACAAATATACAAAAAAAAAATCATAGCAAATTTACCGGAAAAAAAACTGCAAATTTATGAGAACAGCATGAACATTTAGGAGAAAAAAGCAGCAAATTTACAAGAAAAAAAATTGTAAAATTACTTGAAAAGAGTTACAAACTTACAAGAAAACTTTAGCAAATTTATAAGATAAAAGTCACACATTTAGGAGGAAAGCAGAAAAAGTTACAAATTAACAAAACAGCAAATACATGAGTAAATAAATTGAAAATTTATGAGAAAACAGTCCAAAATTTATCAGGAAAAACAAACAAAAAACTTATAAATTTTTAATTAAGTTCCACATTTACAAGAAAAATGTTGCACATTTATGGGAAAAGGTCACAAATTTACAAGAAAATAGAAAATTTATGAGAAAAACTTACAGGATTACAGTAAAAAAAAATGGCATATTTATGAGAAAGTTCCAAAATTACAAGAAAAAGTCAACAAATATGCAAGAAAAAGTCAGTTTTACAAGAAGAACTAACAAATTCATGAGAAAAAAGTTGCAAATTTTCAAGGAAAGACATCACAAGTTTATGAGAAACAGTTGCAGGTTTACAGTAAAAAAAAAGTTGAAAATTCATGAGAAAGTTTCAAATTTTCACGAAAAATGTATCAAATTAGTGGGAAAAAGTCACAAATTTAAAAGAAAGCAAAATTATGAGAAAACAAGTTTAAAATAGGTGAAGTCCATGTGGGCAAACACAGATGGGGCCAACATGAAACCCGTGAACAAACCCATATGGAACCCATAAGACAGCCCAGATTTAACTTGTGGTGGGGCCCACATGGACCTGCTGGCTGGGTGGAAATTTATCTTGTAACTGAGTTATCTATAAAGACGCCGGAGCAAAATTGCAAGGTAGTTCTTTCAGACAGGTGCGATTCGATGCAATGAATAATCATAATGAAAGACAAAATAAAAAAGGTTAACGTTTCAATCATTTTTCACTCCCTTCTGTTTTCCTGAAGAAGGATGAAGCTGTCTTTGTTCTGAATGCTGTAAAATCTTCTGTTTTTCCCTTTCTAGCAGGTGGTTTTGATGTTAGCTCAGTGTGAGGTTTGTGGTCAGCTCATGTCATTAGTCATTGCTGACTGGTCTATCAGCACACAGATTGGCCCCTCAAGGACAAGAAGGATGGTCCAATCTGGTCCAATCTGGTCCCATCCGGTGTCTGGTCTCCCTGCTGGATGGATTATCTCCTCAGATGCTCCAGCTCTCTGCTTTGTTCCTGTGTGGCCTCTGACCTCCCCCACCGCCACTCTGCTCCAGGACCTTTTGGAGGTCTTTATCTCTCCATGGAGCTCTGGTGATTTTCACTTGTGTGTATCTTTGTGTCTGAATGACATTTTTAGCATGGTGGGTATAAGATGTGACGCCTGCAGCCACAGAAGCTGATGTACCTGCAGCAGTTGTGATGGTATGATTTATGCTGCCAGAAGTTCCAAAACACAAACTGGAAAAATTCAGAGCAAAGACCAGGACCAGCATCCTCAGAGAAAGTGAGTGTAGCCACCCAGATCAGCAGTATACTGAGGAGCCCACAAAGATACTGTGTGTGAATTCATCCTATATATACAAGGAATCTCTGTGTGTGTGTGTGTGTGTGTGTGTGTGTGTGTGTGTGTGTGTGTGTGTGTGTGTGTGTGTGCGTGTCTGTTCCTCACATATCTCTCAAACTGTTCGTCTGGCTGGCCTCAGATTTTATAAATGCTTTGCTGAGGTTATGGGGGTGTGCATCTCCAAATATGGAGTTGCTCAGTCAAAATATGTAATTTTTATAAATAAAAGTTTCTATGCTCAAGCTTCTGGAAGTGTGGGCGGAGTTTCGGATTGACTCCGTACTGATTGGATAATATGCAGTGTCACGACTAGTCACCAGAGCACTCCGTGAACAAAACAAGGAAGTGAAAAGTGACAAATTTGACCAGAAAAAGAGAATACTGAAGATTTAATGCTTAAAAAAAATATACAACAATGTTGCCACGATTGTGTAGGTCTAAAGGATAATTCTGGGAGTGCCAGGAGGGACACAGGGTCTGGCAAAGAACACTGGTGTTGGAGAAGTGTCATCACACCTGCAGCTGTATGTCTTGGACACTCGGGTAAAGAGAGGTGCAGAGCTGTCAACTGATCACCACCTGGTGGTGAGTTGGATCTGATGGCAGGGGAGGATGCCATTCAGCCCTGGTAGACTCAAACGTATAGTGAAGGTGTGCTGGGAACATCTGGCTGAGGCCTTTGTCCGGGAGGTTTTCAACTCCCATCTCCGGAAGAACTTCGAACACATTCCGAGAGAGTCTGGAGACATCAAGTCTGAATGGGCCATGTCCTCCACCTCCACTGTTGAAGCGGCTGCCCAGAGCTGTGGCCGCAAGGTTGTCAGTGCATTTCATGGTAGCAACCCCCGAACCAAGTGGTAGACACCAGTGGTGAGGGGGGCCATTAAGCTGAAGAAGGAGTCTTATCGCCCTGAGTCCTGCAAGGCCCCGGATGTTGTAGGGCTGTCATGGTTGACACGCCTCTGCAACATTGCATGGAGGTCGGTGACAGTGCCTTTGGCATGGCAAACTGAGGTGGTGGTTCCTCTCTTCAAGAAAGGGGACCAGAGAGTGTGCTCCAACTTTAGCGAGATCACACTCCTCAGCCTCCCTGGGAAGGTCTATGCCAAGGTACTGGAGAGGAGAGTCCGGCCATTGGTTGAACCTCAGATTCAGGAGGAGCAATGTGGTTTTTTGTACTGGCCGTGGCACATTGGACCAACGTGTTACCCTCTCGAGAATCCTCAAGGGTTCGTGGGAGTTTGCCCAACCAGTTTACATGTGTTTTGTGGACTTGGAGAAAGAACAAGACTGCGGATACAAGCGCCTGAAATTAGCTTTCTTCGTAGGATTGCTGGACTCACCCTTAGAGATAGGGTGAGGAACTCAGTCATCCGGGAGAGGCTCAGAGTAGAACCGCTGCTCCTCCACATTGAACGGAGCCAGTTGAGGTGGTTTGGGCATCTGATCAGGATGTGTCCTGGAAGCCTCCCATTTGACGTGTTTTGGGTACGTCCCACTGGGAGGAGACCCTGCGGCAGACCCAGGACTCGCTAGAGAGCTATGTCTCCCAGTTGGTCTGGGATCACCTTGGTATCCTCTCTGAAGAGCTGGACCAGGTGGCTGGGGAGAGGGAAGTCTGGGCTTCTGTGCTTGAACTGCTGCCTCTGTGACCCAGACCCGGAAAAGTGGTGAAAGATGGATGGGTGTTGCCATGATTGTGTAGGTCTAAAGGATTATTCGGGGAGCACCAGCGGGGACCCGGGGTCTGACAAAGAACACCAGTGTTGGAGAAGCAGCAGTCGGACTGCACTAGGCTACCTCTTTCAGACAAGAATACTTGTTTTCTGCGGGAAATGCACTAGTTTTAGTACAATAGAATAGAATAGGCTTTTATTGTCATTGTACAGTTTTACAGCACAGTGAAATTGTGGGTGCTCCACCAGGCTACTGCACAATAAAGTAAGAGAGAAGGATTAGAAAAAACATGGTTACGAAACACACGATTAAGTCAAAATCAACGTTATTGTCAATTCTGCCATATGTACAGCACACACAGAGAATTGAAATTACGTTACTCTGAGACCCACAGTGCAGCAAGGTAAACACTAAGTAGGAAGTATGAATATAAAGTATAACATTTAACACCAAACATTAAACATCAAACATCAGTGTAAAGAAAACCAACCCCCAACCAGAAACTAACTAAAAATACTAAGGGTGGGCAAAATAATTAAATACGCTAAAAATTAAGACAGCATGTAGTGATTTAAGACACATGTCAGGGCCCATAGAGGGTTAAAGTGGCATGCAGTGCAAAGACAGGAGTCCATTGCTGCATAAAGTGACGGGTGCAGCCCTGAGATCAGTGTGCGTGTGTTGGAGTGAACAGTTCCTGGATGGCAGAGTTCAGTTAATGAAAGGGGGTGGGGGGTGGGGTGGGGTCAGAGTCCAGGATTCGTGTGTGGGGGCAGAAGGGGGAGAGAGGGAGAGAGTTGAGCTTCCTGCCAGCCTGGTGGATGAAGCTTTCCTTGAGTCTGTTGGTCCTGGCCTGGAGACTCTGCAGTCTCCTCCCTGATGGCAGCAGACTGAATAAGCTGTGTGATGGGTGGGTGGGATCACCTGCAATGCAGAGGGCTTTGGGGGTGATGCAGGTGCTGTAGATGGCCTCAAGGGAGGGAAGAGAGGCACCAACGATCTTCTCGGCTGTTCTCACTAAACACACAACTGAAATAAAAATAGCCCAGTATTTTGGGTAGATACACAGGTATGGTAGTAGCTTCACGGATGAAACAATGTACATAAGAGTGCAGAACACACAATTGAGGAAAATGGCCCAGGATTATGGAAGATATACACAGGTATGGTAGTGGTTTCACGGATGGGTCAGTATACATGAAAGTGCGGAGTGCAAAGACAAGTGTGTTATTATGACTCTTAAAAGGTCCCCAGTTCTGTGCATGTGAGCGTTCAGAGGGAGGGGGTTTGGCCTCTGAATGTTTGCAGTCCAGATGGCCAGGGGAAGAAACTGTCAGTCTGGAGGTGTGGGACCTGACTGATCTGAACCATCGTCCAGATGGAAGCATGTCAAACAGGTGGTGGGCAGGATGTGAGGGGTCTCCTGTGATGGCCTTGATCTTTCTGAGACAGGAGGATCTGGAGGGAGGGCTGGGGGCCGCTGATGTTTTTTTGGGCGGTGTCGATGGTTGTGAACGTGACAGGATCTATGGAAGCCCTAAAAGATCATACATTCATACTACTTACTGTATTTTCCATGTTTTCCCAAGATCTTGACTTTTTTATCTTATCACAAGATAACAACTGTTTATCTCAGGATAATGAGATAATTTTCTCATTATCTTAAGATAGCAACTGTTGCTTTTCTGAGAAATGATATAATTTTGTCATTATCTGGAAATAAATGTTGTTTTCCCAAGATAATGAGAAATTTTTCTCATTATGTTGAGAAAACAACTATTTTCCCAAGATAACAACATCGTTACAGTCACGTGAAAACATTACGACACCCTATGAAAGCCTGTGAGTTTTTTTTTAACATAATTGCAAATATGGATATTTAATATTGTGGTGGACACACATGGGACCTGTTTTGTGGCTCACATTTTAGGTCAGAACAAAGGCAGGAAGCTGCAGGAATCTTAGCCTTGGTATGCAAGGCTTGAACTGTGGGGGGTTCAATTAAAGGATTAAGGAAGGGATGTATTGGAGACAGTGGAAGTGATATCACGGAAAGAAATGCATTGTGACTGTCTTTATAATGCAGGTGGTCTGTGTGACATGTGATCTGTGAAGTGTGAAGTTCCTGATATTTAAGGACGAGAGTTTACTGTGTCATTCTCTTTCTCTGCTTTGAGATGATGGTGCTGTGAATAAAACTGACTTTGAGAGAGAGCTCTGCCTCGTCATTTTCACATCACCACACTGGTGACCCAAGACGTATAATACAAGAAGAAAATTCCCCCGGGCCAGCCGCGTCAGGAGCCCCCAGCCAAGCGAATGCCGCTACAGTCCAGCTACCGGACTTCTGGCAGAACAATCCGCGCTCCTGGTTCAACGCAGTTGAGGCGCAGTTCAACCGCCGGGGGATATCGGTAGATGCCACGAAATTCTACCACGTAGTCGCAAAGCTGGACAACAACACGGCCCAGCATGTGGAGAGCCTGATCGACCAGCCGCCGGATAGTGACAACTACGGCACGTTGAAGGCTGCACTCATCCAGCAATTCACCCCCTTGGCGGAGGAGTGAGCAGAGAGGCTCCTGGCGCTGACGGAGGGGGAAAACGACATGCCCACGAGCCTGATGGAGAAGTTGTTGAGGTTGAAAGACTCTGACGACGATCACTTCATTTTCACCCACCTCTTTCTCAGAACTCTACCGTCAGCAGCGAGAGCGACCCTGGCCACTTCGCCACTGTTGGCCCTACGGGACTACCGCGCACTGGGCCAAGAGACGCAGCAGATTGTCAACACCACCAAGCGGCGCGCTGCCACGGCCGCTGCAGCGGAACTTGGCGCAACGACCGGAGACGACAGGGGGCCAGAGGCAGCGGTGCCAGACTCACCGACGACGGCGGCGGCAGGGGCCAGGGAACGTGGACCGGACGTCCTTTGTTTCTACCATCGCCGCTTCGCAGAGAGGGCACGCAAGTGTGTACCACCGTGCCAGTTCGGGCGTTCGGGAAACGCCAAGACCGGGGATCGGTAGCAGCCGCGGCCCTCGGGGAAGAGAACAAGCTGCTCTACTTGTCGGACACACGCTCGGGGAGGCATTTCCTCGTCGACACAGGCTCCCAGTTGAGTTTCATCACACCTTCCTACACGGACAGACTGGCTGGTTCCGGAGGTCCCCGGGTGACGGCAGCAAACGGCTCGGAGATTACGACCTTTGGTGAGAAGACTCTGCTCCTGTCTCTACACGGCCGTACATTTGAGTGGACTTTTGTTGTAGCAACAGTAAATTTCAATATCTTGGGGGCTGATTTTTTGTGCTCACATGGTTTGTTGGTTGATCTCGCTAACAGGCGCCTGGTTAATGCACTTTCTTTTGATTCTATCCCCTGTACAGCGCGAGTGGCCCCGCCAACAGCACAAGCCAACGTCACAGCAGCAGGCGTTAAGTTCCACACACTGCTCACTCAGTTCCCAGCACTCACGGTCCCCACATTTTCGGCAACAGTCACTAAGCACGGGGTGGAGCATTTTATTACCACTACCGGACCGCCCATTTTTGCAAAAGCTCGGCGCTTGGACGCAGTTAAACTGGCCATAGCGCGCGAGGAGTTCGCCAACCTGGAAAGGTTGGGCATTATCCGACGTTCAAACAGTCCGTGGGCTTCCCCCCTACACATGGTCCCGAAAGCTGACGGATCATGGCGCCCTTGCAGGGATTTCCGCAGGTTAAACAACGCTACAGTGCATGACCGCTACCCAATCCCACATATCCAAGATTTTTTCCGTTCATTTGGCAGGGGCGCGCATTTTTTCTAAAATAGACTTGGCAGGCGGTTACCACCAAGTCCCAGTGTGCGCTGAAGACATACCCAAAACAGCGGTAATAACTCCGTTTGGCCTATTTGAGTTTTTACGCATGCCATTCGGACTTAAAGGGGCTACTCAGACGTTCCAACGCATGGTGGACGCGGTGCTTCGCGATCTCCCTTTTGTGTTCGTCTACCTGGACAATATTTTAGTAGCCAGCGCGTCCGAAGACGAACACGAAAAACACCTGGCCACAGTTTTCCGAAGGTTTGGAGATCACGGGTTAATAATCAACCCAGCGAAGTGTCAGTTCGGGGTGGTGCAGATCGATTTTTTGGGACACCGTGTCTCCCCCGAACGAGCAGTTCCGCTGCCTGACAAGGTGCGTGCGGTGGCAGATTTTCCCCAGCCGCAGACGGTCAGGGCGTTGCAGGAGTTTTTGGGAATGGTGAATTTTTATAACTGTTTTCTCCCCCGCGCGGCGCAACTCATGCAGCCGCTGTATGCCGTGCTCAAAAAAAAGAAACCCGCGGATAAGATCGAGTGGCCCCCGGAGCGGGACCAAGCGTTCTCGGAGGTGAAAGCAGCCTTGGCAAAGGCTGCGTTGTTGGCACACCCAGACCCAACGGCCCGCATAGCGCTCACCACTGACACATCAGATGTGGCCATAGGGGCGGTCGTGGAGCAACATGTAGCCGGGGTTTGGCAGCCCCTCGCATTTTTCAGCAGGACCTTGCGCGATAGCGAACGTAAATACAGCGTATTCGACAGGGAGCTGCTCGCTCTCCATTTGGCCATCCGCCACTTTCAGTTCTGGCTGGAAGGACGCGCTTTCACCACGTTCGTTGACCACAAACCGCTAACATTCGCGATGGCCAAGGTCTCTGAACCGTGGTCAGGCCGGCAGCAGAGACAGCTGGCCGCGATATCAGAGTTTACCACTGATATTCAGCACGTGGCAGGCAAACTCAATGTAGTGGCAGATTGCCTCTCGCGCGCCGTGGCGGCCCCAGTCAGCGTAGGGGTAGATTATGCAGCCATGGCCACGGAGCAGGTTAATGACGCGGACGTGCGCGCGCTCCAGTCTGGACCAACAGGGTTAAGGCTGGAGAGCAGGGTGCTGCAAGACGGTATGCCCCCCCTAATCTGCGATGTCTCCACTGGACGACCGCGTCCGGTAGTACCGGCCGCATGGCGCCGCCGCGTCTTTGACTCGGTTCATTCTTTGGCGCACCCTGGAGTGCGCGCGTCGGTCAAAATGGTGGGAGAGAAATTTGTGTGGCCGAGCCTCCGCAAACAAGTCAAAGAGTGGGCAGCAGCCTGCACGGCGTGTCAATGAGCCAAAGTACACAGGCACACGAGAGCTCCTTTGGAACCGTTTCACATTCCGGCCAAGAGGTTCGATCACGTTCATGTGGACCTCGTGGGCCCCCTCCCACCGTCACAGGGGTGCACGCACCTTCTGACAATGGTGGACCGCACCACGCGCTGGCCTGAAGTTGTCCCGCTGGCATCAACCACAGCCGAGGAGGTTGCGCGCATGTTTTTAACAGCTTGGGTGGCGCACTTCGGCGTTCCGTCGGACATTACGTCCGACAGAGGCCCTCAATTTGTGTCCAAGCTTTGGTCGACAATGGCCCACAGCCTGGGTGTCACAATTCACCACACAACTGCGTACAATCCGCAGGCTAACGGGTTATGCGAATGTTTTCATAGGTCATTGAAAGCAGCTCTCAGAGCGTCACTGACGGATACAAATTGGGTTGACAAGTTACCGTGGGTGTTATTGGGGTTGCGTTCTGCGCCTAAAGGGGATCTAGAAGCCTCCCCAGCGGAGCTCGTGTTTGCGCAGCCACTCCGGCTGCCTGGGGAGTTTCTCCCAGATAACCCTGTGCCAAACGCCTCCCCGTCTCAGCTGTTGCGGAGTAACATAGAATCAAGCACGCTGCCCGGCCCCGCGCACCACAGTTTTCCGCGCGTTTTTGTGCCTAAAACTTTGAAGAGCGCAGAGTTTGTTTTTGTTAGACACAATGCGCATCGAACACCGCTGCGACCGCCTTATGATGGACCATTCAGAGTGCTAGAAACAGGGGACAAGCAGTTTTTGATAGATTTGGGGGGTAGGAAAGAGAGAATTGGCATAAACAGACTCAAACCCGCTTTTGTGGTGGCAGGTGAGCAGGTGCTGTTGGCGAAGGCTCCGCGGCGAGGTAGACCACCGCGGGAGGCTTCACAGAGTAATGTTTCCCCAGAACACCCACAGGTGCTGACAAAAGGTTTCCACACCCAGACGGCAAACCCCCAGGACAGCCCCGCAGAGACGTTGAATCCCACCTACAGCAGATACGGCAGGAGGCTGAAGCCTATACAGCATGTGGACTGATGTGTATCGATACTATCACGGCATGCATGTGGTTATTCTCTTGTTGTTCTGTTTGTCTAAAATGTTGGGGGGGCTTTTTGTGGTGGACACACATGGGACCTGTTTTGTGGCTCACATTTTAGGTCAGAACAAAGGCAGGAAGCTGCAGGAATCTTAGCCTTGGTATGCAAGGCTTGAGACTGTGGGGGGTTCAATTAAAGGATTAAGGAAGGGATGTATTGGAGACAGTGGAAGTGATATCATGAAGAGAAATGCATTGTGACTGTCTTTATAATGCAAGGTGGTCTGTGTGACGTGATCTGTGAAGTGTGAAGTTCCTGATATTTAAGGACGAGAGTTTACTGTGTCATTCTCTTTCTCTGCTTTGAGATGATGGTGCTGTGAATAAAACTGACTTTGAGAGAGAACTCTGCCTCGTCATTTTCACATCACCACAATATCACTTTTAACAATACTGGGAGATTCAAGTAATATAACTAAACAATTAAAACTGAAGAAAAGACTTTTTAAAATTTTCTGTAAAATGTAAATCGAAAAGCATGCAATTTCTGGTGAGGAAGAAATTAAGAGACACCCCCACATTTATTCCCTCTTAAAATGGCTAAAATCACACACAGGTGTATCACATCGGGTCCACATGATTAGAACATCGTTACTCAGCATTTTGAAAGAGGCTTGTCCTGTTTAAACCTCAGACATTTAGTTTGCTCTGCTGCTGAATGTTGAAGTGAGAGTGAACACCATTATTGGTAAAAAAAAAAAAAGCAAAAAAAATCTTGTAGGGCCACCTCAAAGGAAGTTTTGCCCCGTTGAGCATTGCATAGTCTGGGTAAAAGGTTTAAACCCCAAGGTGGACAATAACAAAAAGACAAAAAAAATCTTGTAGGGCCACCAAAAAAGTAGTGTTATCCAGTTGTGCATAGCTTTACCAAAAGGTTTAAACCCCTAGGAATTATTGCTTAATTCCTGAAAGAAGAGTTGGCACCCCTAGTGTATTTAGCTCAGACCAAAAGGTTTTAACTCCCAGAGAAACTTCAACGGGTGCATCTTTAAAATACAGTTGGTCTTACTGCAAAGAGTTTTAAATTGTGGAAAAGTTGTTGTGAAAAAGTGGAGATAAATAAGATCATAATAATAACTACATTCTATGTTATAAGATCCGGATAACGATAAAATGGACAATGAGAAACACAGTTCTGATTACCTTCTGGGTACCTTGGGATATTTAATGAAACAAATGGATGGAGTGTTAAATGCTACAGTGCGTCATGAAAAATTGGAAAAGAAATGCAAATAGTGTAAAACTTGGGTAAAGTGGCTACAAAGGGACGACATATTTGGTCAATTAGGGGATCCCCTACCAAATAAATCAGGCAAAGCCACGTAAGTGGGCTATTGCAGTCTGGGTTGTTTTGTCTTTGTGTAATCTGCTCCAGTGTGGAAGAAAAAAAAAGGTGAGAGTTCTCCCCGGAGGCGGAAGGAGCACTATTGTGATTTTTTAGCATAAAAGGATTGATTAGTTAACTGTTATCCCTTTAAGAAATGTTTAAAATTATAGGTATAAGAAAATAGTAGTTTTGAGCAAAAACAGTGGACTGGTGCTGCGTTTTTACAGCAGTAAAAAGGAAGGGAGCTTCATGCTGTAGTGACAGTGTGGAAAAGGGTTGCCATGTGTGAGATTTCACCGCTAAGAGTGGCCAGTTCCGGAGATTAATTGAAGTAATTCTCATGCTGTTTTGGGTTTTGGCATGAACCTAAAAGTCTTTATTGTATGAACTTGTGGAGATAACGCGAAAAGAGTTTTCTCTCTGTGTGTGTGTGTGTGTGTGTGTGTGTGTGTGTGTGTGTGTGTGTGTGTGTGTGTGTGTGTGTGTGTGAGGAAAAAATAAAAGAGAATGAAAAAACACAGGCTGTGTGGCTGCTGACCTGTGTGACAGGGGAGTGAAAGAGAAGTAATCTATATATGGGTATTTTTAAAAAGTTTTGGGGTTTTACTTTTTCAATCTAACTTTGTGGGGTTTTAACTCTAATGTTGCATACCTGATAAACTATTTACATATTTTTAAAGCAATTTTTTGACGTATCACTGACTTTTTTTCTTTGACTGAAGCATAACAGTGAACTTTACAGGGAAAAAGGACTTCTTAAATGACAACCATTTTTTGAAGCTAAGTAGAACAAATGACTTTGCAAATGACATAAAGCATAATAATTTAAATGCAGGGATGTGATTTGGGCTTCAGAAAATTATCTGAAAATTTCGCAGGGGGTCTGGGGGATGCAGCCCCCCAGCGGGGTCCGGGGCAGGGCCCCAGTGGGGGGACTCAAGGGCAAAGCCCCCCTAAGCTCCTGGGTTTTTATGATTTTTAAGTACCAAAACTGTGCTTAAATGACATAAAACAAACAGCTGAATACCACTTATTACTGTATAATATTGACTTATGTTCCAAGAAGATAGCATTCCTAAAATATTCCAACAAGCATTATCCATCACATGCTTTAACACTTGATCAAATCAAAATCAGTTAATTTTATCTATTCCATAATAGAAATAAAATTCCAACATACCATTACTTTTTATAATTTCAGCATTCATTTCAGATCACTAGTTTCAGTCTCCATTGAGTCTTGAGCTGTTCATTTTGCACAATCACTGATGTAGCTAAGTCTTAGAAATATTCAAAAGTTATGAGTCAATGTCCACTGTGCACTGTCAATTTCAAACTGTTTGGAATCATAAAAGTAATGTAACTAAATTGTTTTGCTATTTTTTTCTCCTCAACATCAATGTCAACATATCTACAGAAAATATACAAAGTTCCAAGTCCATTTCAGCATATTCCCCTATATCTACACTATATATTTTTTTTAAATTTTGGACTTCAGTGCCTTAATGTAGGTCTTCCTGGCTTGTTTCTGAGCAGCTTGAACCGTCTTCCTTGAAGCAGACCTGCTCATTTGGGCATCCATTTTCACTTCAAGCTGCTTCCGCTTTGCCGAGAGCACCTTTTTTTCGAGCAATACAAACGGGACTACAAACATTTAACTGCAGAAAATAGCATACATATATGTGCATGCAAGCAAGCAATTATCAGTCAGTAACATAATAGATGACAAAATCCATATCTGATATATGTGTGATATTAATTAGGGAAGACAGAAAAGCAGAAACATAAACGTAATTCTAAATATGTGTGGCGTTAAAAATATTTTTTAAATAAAGTCCAAAACATCTTCAGCAGGCAAGATGAAGAAAATATTAACTAGATGACATGTATACAAAATATATATCTTCACATACCTCAAAATTCACTACTCTATCCGCAACTGGCTCTGGTTGTTGGGGTGGATCATTCCTTTCGATTTCTGTGTCCGATCGTGTCATCAACAAAGGGTGGAGGCCGTATGGTTTCGATGTTTTTTTCTGAACACCAAAATTTCCAGCAATTGAATAATTAGTGGACCTCGATTTGACCTCTTGTACATGTTTTTTGCTCCTAGCATGACTCTCGAGAGACTTAAATCCTCTTCCACCATAGTCAATCGTGTTGTGACACCACGTGCATATCGCATTCCTGGCACGGTCGATTTTCCGTATGCGAGAACGTATGCGAGAGCGAGGAAAACAAAGGATTGCCTTTAAGATAAGAAACAGCCACGTTCATCGGTCACTGCAAGGACGATCAGCCAATCAGGCGCGTCGTTTCATAAAAAAGGCGGAATTCCGCGAATTGGCGGAAAAATCACATCCCTGCTTAAATGACTCTGACTTTAAAAATGTAGTGTTCATATGATTTTATTCTGCAGGACACATCTGATGTTACTCACCACATAATGGTTTGACAATATCACATTTCAGAAATGTAACAGTAATAAGGAATGTATTTTCCCGATGCTCAGCCGTGGCCGAGCTGGGTGCCGGGACTACAGTCCACTCCATAATTTACCAAGGAATGTATAAAATGTGGCATTCCTTGTACAAAATTAAGTCAAATTCTAATTAGGCAAAATGTCCACCTTTTCATTGTCTAAAGGAGTGTGACACAACCTTTCACAAGAATTCAACCTGTCTGTGTTCAACTGGATAAACTGATCTTAGTTATCAATGCTAAAGCATATCAAATCTGCACAGACAGTTATATTGTTTTTCCTAAATTGAATTTGTAAATTAGTTCAAGAGACATCATAAAAGAAGCCAGGATTATTGAAATCTCATTTTGAAGGAGCTGTACTACCCACAAATTTTCATCTAAATTAACTGTGTGTAACACATAAAAGTGGTAACACGCTTCCTTCCAGTAAAAGATACTACTTATCAAGCAAATACCCTGTAACTTTGCTGCATGTGTGTCTCCATTCATCAAAAAGGGGGTATCAAAGAAATTAATTAGCAAAAATAATTAGCAATCCTCAGAAAAATAGATAATACATAAAAAATTATCAATAGATGATCAATAATGAAGAGAAAAATATAAATGAAACCGCTTGGTAATGAAATCACAACATTCAACAGGAGAAGTTAAAAGTTACATCAACAAATTTCCAGATATTTAAGGAAATATCTGTAGATTATTGTAAAGGAAACATTGTGGAGTGTGTAAATGAAGAGGCAGATTCATGACAGACGATTTATTACACACTCACATCTCACAAGCACAGAATGGACTGAATGGTTACAGCAGGCTCTCCTCTCTATATCCCAAGTCACATTTCACAAGTTTCATGACACTTCACCTCACACAGCATGATATTTACACTACACTGCATTCAACCCCCTCTGTCCTTCCTGGGCATTGTTTTCTCCCATGCTTATTCCCTGTCTCTGTCTGAGGTGCTAAATAACCTGACTTCCCCAAGGTCCCAAAGCCCCCCCCCCCCCCCCCCAGCATCTAAGACAGACATTAGTCCACACTCGCTTTTGGCTTCAGTCTCTTCCCATATCTGCTGTAACTGGGGTTTACCGCCTCCGTGGCGCTGCTGTGCCGGTGGGGGGCTGCTGGGAGCGTGTCTGACTGCGGGTGAACCGTGGTGGTGGGGGGGAACTTCGTTCTGCCCGTGTGGCTGCTCTGGTGAATCGTTTCCTTGGGGAGTTCTCCGTGGGGGTCTTCCACGCCGAGGGGCCCCCGCCAACAGCGCTTGCTCATCCGCCACTACAAAGGCGGGTTTGAGTCTGTCTATGCCAATTTTCTCCCGTCTACCCTCCAAGTCTAGCACAAAATGCTTATCCCCTATTTCCAACACTCTGAACGGTCCATCATAGGGTGGGTGCAATGGGGGGCGGTGGGCGTCGTGTCTGACGAACACGAACTGCGCGTTCTTCAAAGTTTTAGGCATGAAGGCATGAAGGCAAATTGAGGGCCCCTGTTGGACGTAATGTCCGACGGGACTCCAAAACGCGCAACCCATGCTGTTAAAAAAGCGCGTGCTACATCCGCAGACGTGGTTGCCACCAGCGGGACTGCTTCTGGCCAGCGCGTGGTGCAGTCCACCACTGTCAGGAGGTGCGTGTACCCCTGTGATGGCGAGAGGGGGCCCACGAGGTCCACGTGCACGTGGTCGAACCTTTTAGCCGGTACCGGAAACGGCTCCAAAGGAGCCTTCGTGTGCCTGTGTACCTTGACTCGCTGGCATGCCACGCAGGCTGCAGCCCACTCTTTTACTTGTTTGCGTAGGCTCGGCCACACAAACTTCTCTCCCACCATTTTGACTGACGCGCACACTCCTGGGTGCGCCAGAGTGTGAACCGACTCAAACACGCGACGGCACCACGTGACCGAGACCACCACACGCGGGCGTCCCATGGAGACATTGCAGATTGGGGGGGGGGGGGGCTGCCATCTTGCAGCACCCTGCTCTCAAGCCTTAACCCTGTTGGTCCAGACTGGAGCACACGCACGTCTGCATCGCTAATCTGCTCCGCGGCCATGGCTGCGTAATCTATCCCCATGTAGACCGGGGCCGCCACGGCGCGTGAGAGGCAGTCCGCCACCACATTAAGTTTACCCGACACATGCTGAGTATTGGTAGTAAACTCTGAGATCGCGGCCAGCTGTCTCTGCTGCTGGCCCGACCACGGTTCTGAAACCTTGGCCATTGCGAACGTTAGTGGCTTGTGGTCTACTAACGCGGTGAAGCTGCGCCCTTCCAGCCAGAACTGGAAGTGGCATATGGCCAGGTGGAGAGCCAGCAACTCTCTGTCGAACGCGCTGTATTTACGTTCGCTGTCGCGCAAAGTTCTGCTGAAAAAGGCAAGCGGCTGCCAAGCCCCGGCAACGCGCTGCTCCACAACAGCCCCTATGGCCACGTCTGAAGCATCGGTGGTGAGCGCTATCCGGGCCGCCGGGTCCGGATGCGCCAGCAGTGCGGTGCTTGCCAGGGCTGCTTTAACCTCCGAGAAAGCCCGCTCTCACTCCAGGGTCCATTCGACTCCATCCACGGGTTTCTGTCTCTTGAGCGCGGCGTACAATGGTTGCATGAGCTACGCCGCGTGGGCAAGGAAACGGTTATAAAAGTTCACCATCCCCAAAAATTCCTGTAGTGCCCTGACCGTCTGAGGCCGGGGAAAATCTGCCACGGCGCGCACTTTGTCGGGCAACGGGATTGCTCCTTCCGGAGAGACGCAGTGCCCTAAAAAATCAATCTCCATCACGCCGAACTGGCATTTCGTCAGGTTGATTATCAACCCGTGCTCCTCCAACCTCCGGAAAACCGTCCTGAGGTGGCTTTCGTGTTCGTCTTCGGACGTACTGGCTACCAGGATATCGTCCAGGTAGACGAACACGAACGGGAGATCATGCAACACTGCATCCATCATGCGCTGGAACGTCTGTGCTGCACCTTTTAACCCGAATGGCATGCGCAGGAACTTGAATAAACCGAACGGAGTTATTACCGCTGTTTTGGGTACGTCCTCCGTGCGCACTGAGACTTGGTGGTAACCGCGGACCAGGTCTATTTTGGAAAAAATGCATGCTCCGGCGAGGTGAACGGAAAAATCCTGTATGTGGGGAATCGGGTAGCGGTCGTGCGCTGTGGCGTTGTTCAATCTGTGGAAATCACCGCACGGTCACCACGATCCCTCAGCCTTAGGGACCATGTGTAGCGGGGATGCCCATGGGCTGTTCGAACACCTGATGATGCCCAACCTTTCCAGGTTGGCGAACTCCTCGCGCGCTATGGCCAGTTTAGCTGCGTCCAAGTGCCGGGGTCTTGCGAAAACGGGCAGCCTGGTGGTGGTGATAAAGTGCTCCACCCCATGTTTAGCGATGGCCGCCGAAAACGTCAGGACCATGAGTGCTGGGAACTGAGTGAGCAGTGCGTGGAACTTACCGCCTGGAGCTGTGACGTTGGCTTGTGCTGTTGGCTGGGTCGCTCGAGCAGGAGAGAGTCAAAGGACAGTGCATTAACCAGGCGCCTGTCAGCAACATCAACCAGTAAACCATGTGCACAAAGAAAATCAGCCCCCAGGATATGGTAATTCAGTGTTGCTACGACAAAAGTCCACTCGTGTGTACGGCCGTGTAGAGATAAGATCAGTGTCCTCTCACCAAAGGTCTTAATTTCCGAGCCGTTTGCTGCCAACATCCTGGGGCCGCTAGGTCCTGCCAGCCGGTCAGTGTAGGTCGGCTGGATGAAGCTCTTCTGGGCTCCGGTGTCCACGAGGAAACGCCTCCCCAAGCGCGTGTCCGTAATGTAGAGCAGCTTGTTCTCTTCACCGAGGGTCACAGCTGCTGCCGACTGCCGGCCTTGGCGTTTTCCCGAGCGCTTGAATTGGCACGGTGGTGCACATCTGCGTGCGTTCTCTCCGAAGCCGTGGTGGTAGAAACAGAGCGTATCTCTCTGGCGCTCCTTGGCCCCCGCTGCTGCTACCATCGGTGGCTCCTCGCCTCCTCTGGTCGTCTCGCTGGGCTCCGCCGCCGCTGCGTTGACTGTGATCGCCCTGGTGGTGAGGATGATCCTGTCTGCCTCCTGGGCTAGCGCACGGTAGTCACGCGCGGCCAGCAACGGCGAATTGGCCAGAACTGCTCTCGCCTCTGTTGGAAGGTTCCGGAGGAAAAGGTGAGCAAACAGAAAGTGCCCGTCGTCCGTGCCCATTAACACCAGCATCTTCTCCATCAGGTCGACGGCCGACCCATCTCCTAACTCGGTCCGCGCCAGGAGCCTCTCCGCTCGCTCACGTTCCGAGAGCGTGTAACGCCGGGTGAGCGCAGCCTTGAGCGCCTCGTATTTGTTGTGGGCTGGAGGCTGATTGAGCAGGCTCGCTACCTGTTGGGCTGTGCAGGAGTCCAGCGCTGCTACCACATGGTAGAACTTGGTGTCGTCTGCCGTTACTCCCCGGAGGGCGAACTGGGCCTCGGTGTGGTTTAACCAAGAGCATGGGTTGTGCTGCCAGAAATCCGGTAGCTTGACTGAAACCGCACACGCGTTGCTGGGGGTTCCAGTCCGGGCTGTCTGTGGAATGACTGCTGCATCGCTGGGGCGTCCCGACCGGGCCGGCTCCGGGGTTCTTGCCTCGTGTTCCATAATACATCTTGGGTCACCAGTGTGGAGTGTGTAAATGAAGAGGCAGATTCATGACAGACGATTTATTACACACTCACATCTCACAAGCACAGAATGGACTGAATGGTTACAGCAAGCTCTCCTCTCTATATCCCAAGTCACACTTCACAAGTTTCATGACACTTCACCTCACACAGCATGGTATTTACACTACACTGCATTCAACTCCCTCTGTCCTTCCTGGGCATTGTTCTCCCATGCTTATTCCCTGTCTCTGTCTGAGGTGCTAAATAACCTGACTTCCCCAAGGTCCCAAAATATCATGTTTATAAGGAACAAGGTAAACTGATAAGGAAGAAAACCATGCAAATTTATGAGAAAAGTTCCAAATGTCTAAGGAAAGTCCAACTTTTGCTGAATTTATGTTTACTGTGGGACTTGATTTACAATCTACTACAAAGACAATACAGATTCTTGCATTTATTAAAATTGCTTCACAAAAAAAAAAAAAATGAGTGGGTAATGGCACAAGTCCCACTGTATCAAGTGTCCAGTGCCTCCAGGAACTCGGACATTGGCAGAAGTCTGTGATTCATTACCTTTGTAACGCTAAAATTCTAATCAGATGCAAAAAGATGCAAAAAGACATATGATAACATAAACATACACTTCACAAAACTTTCAAAATTTAAAAGAACTGTGGTGGACACACATATGTGACCTGCTTTGTGACTCACATTTTAGATCAGAACAAAAGCAGAGCTTCCTTGGAAATTACAGGAAGCTGCAAGGAGGTTAGCTTTGGTATGCAAGGCTTGAGACTGTGGGGGAGTAATTAAAGGATTAAAGAGGAGATGCATTGTTACTGTGAATTTTAATACAGTGTGGTCTGTGAGACATGTGACTTGTGAACTGTAAGAGTCTTGTTATTTCAGGACGAGAGTTTCCTGTGTTGACCTCTTTCTTCTTTGAGACGTTGGGATGTGAATAAAGCTGACTTGAGAGAGAACTCTGTCTCGTCATTCACACATTTCCCACACTAGTGACCCAAGACGTATCATGCAAGAGGAGAATTCCCCCGGGCCAGCCTCGTCAGGAGCCCCCAGCCAAGCGAATGCCACTACAGTCCAGCTACCAGACTTCTGGCAGAACAATCCGCGCTCCTGGTTCAACGCGACTGAGGCACAGTTCAACCTCCGGGGGATATCGGTAGACGCCACAAAATTCTACCACGTAGTCGCAAAGCTGGACAGCAACACGGCCCAGCATGTGGAGAGCCTGATCGACCAGCCGCCGGACAGCGACAAATACGGCACGTTGAAGGCTGCACTCATCCAGCAATTCACCCCCTCAGCGGAGGAGCGAGCAGAGAGGCTCCTGGCGCTGACGGAGTTGGAAAATGACATGCCTGATGGAGAAGTTGTTGAGGTTGAAAGACTCTGACGACGATCACTTCATTTTCACCCACCTCTTCCTCAGGACTCTACCATCAGCAGCGAGAGCGACCCTGGCCAGTTCGCCACTATTGGCCCAACGGGACTACCGCGCGCTGGGCCGAGAGGCGCAGCAGATTGTCAACGCCACCAAGCGGCGCGCGGCCACGGCCGCTCCAGCGGAACTTGGCGCGACGACCGGAGATGACAGGGGGCCAGAGGCAGCGGTACCAGACTCACCGACGACGGTGGCGGCAGGGGCCAGGGAACGCGGATCAGACGTCCTTTGTTTCTAACATCGCCGCTTCGCAGAGAGGGCACGCAAATGTGTACCACCATGCCAGTTCGGGCGTTCGGGAAACGCCAAGACCGGGAGTCGGTAGCAGCCGCGGCCCTCGGGGAGGAGAACAAGCTGCTCTACTTGTTGGACGCACACTTGGGGGGGCAGTTCCTCGTGGACACAGGCTCCCTGTTGAGTTTCATCACACCTTCCTACGCGGACAGACTAGCAGGTTCCAGAGGTCCCGGGGTGACAGCAGCGAACGGCTCGGAGATTAAGACCTTTGGTGAGAAGACTCTGCTTCTGTCCCTACGCGGCCGTACATTTGAGTGGACTTTTGTTGTAGCAGCAGTGAATTTCAATATGTTGGGGGCTGATTTTTTGTGCTCACATGGTTTGTTGGTTGATCTCGCTAACAGGCGCCTGGTTAATGCACTTTCTTTTGATTCTATTCCCTGTACAGCACGAGTGGCCCCGCCAACAGCACAAGCCAACGTCACAGCTGCAAGCGGTAAGTTCCACACACTGCTCACTCATTTCCCAGCACTCACGGTCCCCACATTTTCGGCAACAGTCGCTAAACACGGGGTGGAGCATTTTATTACCACTACCGGACCGCCCGTTTTTGCAAAAGCTCGGCGCTTGGACGCAGTTAAACTGGCCATAGCGCGCGAGGAGTTCGCCAACCTGGAGAGGTTGGGCATTATCGGGCGTTCAAACAGTCCGTGGGCTTCCCCGCTACACATGGTCCCGAAAGCTGACGGATCATGGCGACCTTGCGGGGATTTCCGCAGGTTAAACAACGCTACAGCGCACGACCACTACCCAATTCCGCATATCCAAGATTTTTCCGTTCATTTGGCAGGGGCGCACGTTTTTTCTAAAATAGACTTGGTCCGCGGTTACCACCAAGTCCCAGTGCGCGCTGAGGACATACCCAAAACAGCGGTAATAACTCCGTTTGGCCTATTCGAGTTTTTACGCATGCCATTCGGACATAAAGGGGCTGCTCAGACGTTCCAACGCATGATGGACGCGGTGCTTCGCGATCTCCCTTTCGTGTTCGTCTACTTGGGCGATATTTTAGTAGCCAGCGCGTCCGAAGACGAACAAGAAAAACACCTGGCCACAGTTTTCCGAAGGTTGGGAGATCACGGGTTAATAATCAGCCCAGCGAAGTGTCAGTTTGGGGTGGCGCAGATCGATTTTTTAGGACACCGTGTCTCCCCCGAAGGAGCAGTTCCGCTTCCTGACAAAGTGCGCGCGGTGGCAGATTTTCCCCAGCCGCAGATGGTCAGGGCGTTGCAGGAGTTTTTGGGAATGGTGAATTTTTATAACTGTTTTCTCCCCCGCGCGGCGCAACTCATGCAGCCGCTGTATGCCGCGCTCAAAAAGAAGAAACCCGCGGATAAGGTCGAGTGGTCCCTGGAGCGGGACCAAGCGTTCTCGGAGGTGAAAGCAGCCTTGGCAAAGTCAGCGTTGTTGGCACACCCAGACCCAATGGCCCGCATAGCACTCACCACTGACGCATCAGATGTGGCCATAGGGGCGGTCGTGGAGCAACATGTAGCCGGGGTTTGGCAGCCCCTAGCCTTTTTCAGCAGGACCTTGCGCGATAGCGAACGTAAATACAGCGCGTTCGACAGGGAGCTGCTGGCTCTCCATTTGGCCATCCGCTACTTTCAGTTCTGGCTAGAAAGACGCTCTTTCACCACGTTCGTTGACCACAAACCGCTAACATTCGCGATGGCCAAGGTTTCCGAACCGTGGTCAGGCCGGCAGCAGAGACAGCTGGCCGCAATATCAGAGTTTACCACTGATATTCAGCATGTGGCGGGCAAACTCAATGTAGTGGCAGATTGCCTCTTGCGCGCCGTGGCAGCCCCAGTTAGCGTAGGAATAGATTACGCAGCCATGGCCGTGGAGCAGGTTAGTGACGCGGATGTGCGCGCGCTTCAGTCTGGACCAACAGGGTTAAGGCTGGAGAGCAGGGTGCTGCAAGACGGTATGCCCCCCCTAATCTGCGATGTCTCCACTGGACGGCCACGTCCAGTAGTACCGGCCGCGTGGCGCTGCCATGTTTTTGACTCAATTCAGTCTTTGGCGCACCCCAGGGTGCGCGCGTCGGTCAAAATGGTAGGAGAGAAATTTGTGTGGCCAAGCCTTCGCAAACAAGTTAAAGAGTGGGCAGCAGCCTGCACGGCGTGTCAAAGAGCCAAAGTACACAGGCACACGAGGGCTCCTTTGGAACCGTTTCACATTCCGGCCAAGAGGTTCGATCACGTTCATGTGGACCTCGTGGGCCCACTCCCGCCGTCACAAGGGTACACACACCTTCTGACAATGGTGGACCGCACCACGCGCTGGCCTGAAGTTGTCCCGCTGGCATCAACCACAGCCGAGGAGGTGTTGTGCGCGTTTTTAACAGCTTGGGTGGCGCACTTCGACGTTCCGTCGGACATCAAGTCCGACAGAGGCCCTCAATTTGTGTCCGAGCTTTGGTCGACAATGGCCCGCAGCCTGGGTGTCACAATTCACCGCACAACCATGTACAATCCGCAGGCTAACGGGTTATGCAAACGTTTTCATAGGTCATTGAAAGCAGCTCTCAGAGCCTCACTGACGGATGCAAATTGGGTAGACAAGTTACCGTAGGTGTTATTGGGGTTGCGTTCTGCGCCTAAAGAGGACTTAGAAGCCTCCCCAGCGGAGCTCGTGTTTGCGCAGCCACTCCGGCTGCCTGGGGAGTTTCTCCCAGATAACCCTGCGCCAGACGCCTCCCCGTCTCAGCTGTTGCGGAGTAACATAGAATCAAGCACGCTGCCCGGCCCCGCGCACCACAGTTTTCCGCGCGTTTTTGTGCCTAAAACTTTGAAGAGCGCAGAGTTTGTTTTTGTTAGACACGATGCACATCGAACCCCGCTGCGACCGCCTTATGACGGACCGTTCAGAGTGCTAGAAACAGGGGACAAGCAGTTTTTGCTAGATTTGGGGGGTAGGAAAGAGAAAGTTGGCATAAACAGACTCAAACCCGCTTTTGTGGTGGCAGATGAGCAAGTGCTGTTGGCAAGGGCTCCGCGGTGAGGTAGACCCCCGCGGGGGGCTTCACAGAGTAATGTTTCCCCAGAACACCCGCAGGGACTGATAAAAGGTTTCCACCGCCAGATGGCAAACCCCCAGCGTGACGGCGCCGCAGAGACGTTGAATCCCAGCTACAGCAGATACGGCAGGAGACTGAAGCCTAGACAGCATGTGGACTGATGTGTATTGATACTATCACGGCATGCATATTGTTATTCTCTTGTTTGTTCTAAAATGTTGGGGGGTTTGTGTGGTGGACACACATATGTGACCTGCTTTGTGACTCACATTTTAGATCAGAACAAAGGCAGAGCTTCCTTGGAAATTACAGGAAGCTGCAAGGAGGTTAGCTTTGGTATGCAAGGCTTGAGACTGTGGGGGAGTAATTAAAGGATTAAAGAGGAGATGCATTGTTACTGTGAATTTTAATGCAATGTGGTCTGTGAGACATATGACTTGTGAACTGTAAGAGTCCTGGTATTTCAGGACGAGAGTTTCCTGTGTTGACCTCTTTCTTCTTTGAGACGTTGGGATGTGAATAAAGCTGACTTGAGAGAGAACTCTGTCTCGTCATTCACACATTTCCCACAGAACGTTTATAACTTAACAAAAAAGAACTTTGAAATAGCTAGACATGCCAGGGCTCTCAGAAAACAGGGGAAAATACAGTCAACATGGACAAAGAACTGTAAGGTGTGGCTAAAACTGCTTGGAACTCCAGAAGAAGCTAAAGTAATAATGATTAGAGATATGGAGGAATTAGACAAATTTAAACCTTAGCTCTAATGCACGAATAACAGTGCAGTAAGATTATGAGTGGAGATTTTTGTGTTCTTTTTTCCTGTGTGTTTCTTCCTTTTTTTCAATAACAATAAGTGTGCTTATTATGATGAAATGAACTAGAGATAAAATCTGTTGTTAAAAAGTGTAAAAATAAATTATCTACTGATTGTGATGGTATTGATGTGGCACTAGTAAAAAGAACTGTTGATGGCATATTAAAACCATTCACATATATTTGTAATCTATCATTTCAAACTGGCTCATTCCCGCAGAAAATGAAAATAGCAAAAGTAATACCATTATTCAAGTAAGGAAATAAACACCACTACACAAACTATAGACCAGTATCACTCCTCCCACAGTTTTCAAAGATTCTGGAAAAACTTTTCAACAACAGATTAGAGGTCTTTTAAGCAAACATGATGTGTTTAATCAGAATCAATATAGATTTAGAGCAAAGAGTACAACATTGTTGGCGATAATGGAAGCAACAGAGGAAAATGAATTGGATCAAGGAAAATATGCAATTGGTGTATTTATAGATTTTAGAAAAGCATTTGATACAATAAATCATTCAATACTTCTTGATAAACTGCAAATGTATGGTATTAGGGGAGTGGCTCTGAATTGGCTTACAAGTTATCTATTTGAGAGACAACAGTTTGTGAAGATGGGAGAATATCTGTCTGGGTGTATGGGAATTGTCTGTGGGGTCCCCCAGGGGTCAGCATTGGGCCCCAAATTATTTAACATATATAAATGATATATTCCAAGTTTTTAAATTATTAAAATAATATTATTTGCTGATGATACTAATATATTTTATTCTGGAAATAATTATAATCAACTAATCCATACTCTAAATAATGAATTAAGCAAGCTTAAAAATGGATGGATTGTAATAAATTATCACTAAATATAGATAAAACTAAGGTTGATATTTGGTAATTGTAAAAATAAAGAAGATATACATATTCATATAGATAATGCAATTATTGAAAATGTTAAGGAGAATAAGTTTTTGGGTGTAATAATAGATGATAAAATTAGTTGGAAACCACATGTCAGATACATACAAAACAAAGTCGCAAAAAATATTGCAATTATAAATAAAATTAAGCGGGTCCTAGATTACAAATCACTTCATATCTTGTATTGCTCATTAGTACTTCCATACTTGACCTATTGTATAGAGGTCTGGGCTAACAATTATAAAAGTACACTTAATTCATTGCTAATATTACAAAAAGGGCAGTCCGTGTTATACACAAAGTCGGGTATCTTGAACATACTAATTTATTGTTTTTACATTCAAAGTTATTGAAATTACGGGATCTGGTTGATTATTATACAGCACAGTTAATGTTTAAAGTCAGTAAAAACCTTTTGCCACACAATATATAAAATATTTTCAGTGAGAGAGAAGGGAAATATAATTTATGGGGGAACACAAAATTTAAAATATACTTGGTAAGATCTACTAGGAAGGGTTTTTGTGTGTCTGTGTGTGGGGTAAAATTGTGGAATGGGTTGTGGGAGAAACACAGGCAATGCCCAAACTGTCATGCGGTGACCCTCGCGGGCCACCATAAGACGCCAAAAGTCGCCAGTGAGCTTTGCATAGATGTTTTATTCACAAGACAAGATGAGACAAGGCTGTGAGCCGCTGAGGGCAAAACACACACACTATAGAATACAAGGGATTGTAGGGCTAACCCCAGCTACTACGACCTTAACTATGAACAAGGATAAGCATGAACCTGACATGATGAGGACCAGGAATGATTGACGATACTCCAGCATCAATCAGCTGTCAGCGCCCACTAATAAAGCCGGCGCTAACGAGCTGTGATGCCGAACAGCTGATCGATCTTGACAGCCGGAAACCCCACCGAGCGCTGTTACAATAAGAGCCCGGTGGAGCCAGAATGTAATCCACAGCTGTCAATGCCGGCAGAGATGATGCATAGCCCGAGCGCGGACGAGATCGGCGCTCGGGTCATGACAGTATCCTCCCTCTGAGGGCGGGCTCCTGACCGCCCATAGACATCCAATCCCACAGCCCCCACACCCCCTCCAGGGTGGGCGGATGGGGCAGGAGAGGATCAAGCCACAGAAGCCTGTTTTCCACTAGCCCAGCACACCTCGGTATGGCTCGGTTCACTTCAGTACGGCTCGGAATGCTTCTGTCTCCATTGGAGTTGTGCTTGTGCTGTGATGGTTTGTTAGGAGGTTTTAGAAGCGGGGCAGCAGCAGATTCTGAGCGAGGCGGGGCCACACTCCCGTGACGTTACGCACCCGACTGAGTCCTTATTTAGACAAAAAAGGATTCAAGGATTATTGCCTTGCTCACTCTGTGGATTTATCTCACAATTAATTTTATCTCATAATTAAGCTGCAACAACACAAGTCACTTTTGTTTTGAATTAACTGCCAAATGACCTAGAAATAAAGAGCTGAAACTTGTTTTCATTCGTATTAAATAATGAGACGTGGCACACTGGCCTACACCAAATTATTATTTTTTACATCCTAGGGCATTTTGGATGTACTGAATTAAAAAAAATTAATGTTTTTCACCTTCAGGTCAACGTTTGGAACAACAGTATTATTATTTTCTGTTTAGATGATGCTACACTCCTTCTAAAGTATTGTAATTCTCTGAATTTGGAATGCCGATAGAACATTCAATTTACATATACTTACTTTTTTACATTGACTTGTAAGCTTGATCAGTCTCTCCTGCCTCATTTTAAAGTCCAACTGTGCAACTTCTTATAAGTTAACATAAAAAATGTACCCAAAGTTTAGAACTGGATCATGTGGGGCTAATTTTTTATGATATTTCAATAAAAAGAACAGAAAGCTTACAAAAACATTTGTTTTTTGGTCTAGTTAAAAATTACATTACCTTTACAATGGTTGACCCTGACAGGAAGATCAGTATCATTTTGATCAGACTAGGCAATGGAATTTCTATGAAATTATACTGTTTTATAATTCAGTGTTATAACAGACAAACCACACTTTCCAAAACAATTCCATTTTATTATATACAAAATATTAAAAGAAAAAAAAAACTTTGCAACACAACATGAAGGTTAATCGACATTTTATACACGCCGACCACTGAGTGTCTACACCAGCTTCCCAAACTGGGTCACGACTCGGATGAATGAAGCGTCTCTGCCAGCTGTGGGTCAGGATGGCTCGGTTGAATAATCCGGACGGGCTGTCGCGGCGGACGCGTGGGATGATTCTACAAGGAAAATGCACACAATAAAATACAGCACAATAGTTTTTAACAAGAATACATAAGCTTATTTCAGCGTATTGTTCACATGAATAATTAAAATAAAAGCTTGAGTCCGCAGTGTGCTGCAATTAAGCAGCAATCATCATCCACAAATGAACAGCTTTTTTATTGCATAAATAAACTGAGCGTCTTACCGAATATATTTGCGAAAAAACGCACAATAAAAAAAAATTAAAACTCACCGTTAAAGGACTCCGATGTCGAGACCTCCCGGTATATTTTTTCATTCCGGGCAGCTCCGTCTAACTCGCGCTGCATACGTTCGTCTGACAATGCAGTGAGCAGACACTGCACCTCCTTACTGGTCCATGGAACACCCTTATTACACGAAGCCATTTTTGATAGAGAATAAATGAAAATAGCACAGCAATACACTGAAAGGAACCGCCAACAGTGGTGCGTGCTGAGTAAAGGCAGTCGTGAAGATTCTTTTTTTTTTTTTTCCAAAACTTTATTGAGAAGGTCGTGAAGATTTGGTAGAAGAGGAGGAGGAGAGGGGCGGTTACAACCTGACCAATCAGCGCCGGTTACGACCTGACCAATCAGCGGCGACCAGTCTGTTAACGTCACAACACGGCACAGCTCAGCACTGCTGTACCCTGCCCTGCAGCGGGGCTGAGAATCACGGCTGTTAAACCGTGTTGGGGCTTGTGGAAAAGCGTACAAAAGCGTGCTGAGCCGTCCCGTGTCGCGCTAAAGCGTGCTAGTGGAAAAGGCCCTAGAGAGAACCAGAGCACAGACAGGAAAAAAAAAACGACTCAAAACACATGAAACAGTCACACCGACACAAAATAACCGAAAAGAGAAAAAAAAACCTCCCTACAGTACAGAACGTGATGACAAATCAAAACTCCCAAAATGCACAAATGGCAACTACAAGAAAAACACAGGACAGCAAAAAGAACAGGACAATTACAGGACCAGACTGCATTCCAAAATACATGAAACAATTAACCAGGCACGAAAACAAAAATACCACACTCTCAGGTCAAAAAGCAAATACAACACAGGACAGAAAAAAAAACCCTGAACAATTACAGAACCACACTATATTCCAAGATAGGTGAACCCAATTACCCAGGCACAAAACAAAAATACCAAATTTTCAGGTCAAGAAGCAAATACAACACAGGTCAGAAAAAAAAGAACAATTTCAGGGCTAGACTACCCTCCAAAATACATGAACACAATTGCCCAGACCCGAAAACAAAAATACCACGTTCTCAAGTCAAAAAAACAGATACAACACAGGACAGGAAAAAAAAACAAAAAAAACAGAACAATTTCAGGGCTAGACGACCACAAAGGAATGACCTCTACCCCCCCCCCCCCCACCTGACAGTTCATGCCAAGCGGTGGAGACCAAGCACCACAGGAACAGTTCAGGCGGTCTCCCCACGTCCAACAGCTGACGGGTGGTCATAGGGGATGGAACATGACCAGGCGGCTTACCACAGTCCCAGGCCCGGAAAGTCCACTCCTCCGGTGGCCGAACCAGATCGCCCAGTGAAACACACAAATCCCTCAGCCACCAGTACCGGGGGGAAAACAGCCCGCGGCGGCCTCCCTGGTGAGGACAAAACTCGGGAGAGCCGGGGCGAGCGAAAAGGGACCCCACGGCCCCCGGCGATGATGCGCAGGGGCGATGACTCGGTAGAGGGGACAGAAAGCAAGGATGAGCCCAAACTGGGTCAGGCGGCGAAGGGTCTGCAGCTCCTCCATTGTCTGTGGACCACACCGTTGCTGCACCTCCGCTGGACGCCGATTGGGTCCCGGCTGCACCCACGTCAGACCCCGATTGGGGCAGAACAGTACCTGCGATGGACCCCAATTGGGCCTCAGGCGCACCCACCTCGGACCCCGATTGGGCCAAAGCAGCTCCCGCGATGGACCCCGATTGGGTCTCGGGTGCACCCACGTTGGACCCCAATTGGGCCAAAGAAGCCTCCACAATGGACCCCGACTGGGTCGGTGCACCTCTGCTGACGACCTCCACCCCCGAAACTGGAACCTCCAACTCGACGACCCCGACTGGCCCCGCACCGGTGACACTGCAAGGAAGCTCAGGACACAGAGAAAAACCGGGATCAGTGTCACCGGCAGCAACAGAACCCAGCGAGACGAGTTCGGGCACAGCAGACGGCTGCCCCTTGCTCGCCTCCCCGAGAGGCAGGAAAAAATGCTCCAACACAGGGGACAGAGACACAAGAGGGAGCACTTGCCTGCACTCGGATTCCGTTGCCGTCCAGGACTCCGTCGATCCAGACTCAGGGCGAAGAAGTTCGTGCGCAGGCTCCCACTCAGCTGCGTCAGGCTCCGCAGCTGACACGATGAATTCTGCAGCCTGAGGTTCCTCTCGCGCTGATGCCCACGCCGATGACCCGTATGGCGTGGAGGCAGGGGATCCTCGACCCACTGGTTCGGACCGCTCCGGCGAGGAAACCCGGGGACGCTTCATCGTCGGCACAGGTTCTGGGTCGCAGTCCGCTCTTCTCCTCCGTCCACGACATGGCTGCAGGGCCAGATCCAGGCTTTCCAGCACCGCAGGCCCCCTCCTCACCCCGCGACGTAGACCTGGCATCACGGACCACTCAGCAGAGGGAGACACAGAGGCAGCAGGTTTGGTTATCACAGTTACAGCAGGTGGCGGGAGCTCGGGGGGCTGCGAACCCCGAACTCCGCCCCCAGAAGTCAGACAAGGCAGATCATAATTGTGGTGGAATGAATGAACTTGCACTTGCCTGCCTTCTGGGGAGAAGATGGTGCCTGCTGCAGCGGGTGGAGACCTCCTTCTATCCCTCCAGGAGGTAACGGCGAGCCCCTCGGGGCGACGAGAAGGAGCCGCTCGGGAAGGATTGCTGATGGGCCTCGCCGAAGCATGACTCACAGCACTCCCAGCCGCAGGGGATGATGTCGCAGAGGAGAACATGACAGCCGGGGCGACATGGGCACGAAGAGCTGACAGTGCAGCTGGAACAGATCACCCGGAGGCGGCGACTGCAAAGGTTCCCTCCTGTCGTGACATAAGGGGTGCGGCCAACTGGGAAGCTGGGTTCCTCCGACGACCCGCAGCTGGATCCGGACGGGATTCTCGTTGGGGCTTGGTAGGAGCATGGCGATGAGGCCAATTGGCCAACGGCGCGGCGCACAAGAACACATGGCGCTGGGACTGGATGGGCAACAGGAGCTGGATTCCAATCCGCAGTTCTCCTGCTGGGTTTTCCCTCCAGCCTAAGAATCCCCACTCTCGCCAGGGACGCTGTCCTCGCGGGAGGTGGAGGGGTTTCCTGTAGCGCTCTTGCCATCACTTCGCGCTGTGCCACAATCCATGATAACCTCTCGCTCCCCTCCGGAGTAGAGGTAAGGTGGTAACTGCGCAGGGCCCGCTGGGCGAGGCATAAGTGGTAGTCGGCCGCCTCGGAGGGCATGAGACGGGCGGCTTCCGCTAGATAGCCGTCAATCTCCTCTAGCCACTCCGGGCAAAAACCACACTTGCGGGCGGGCATCTCTCTACCAAGTCCAACTTACAGTGAAAACTCCACCCTACGGCAAAAACTCAGGGTGAAAAGGCGTCTCGGTGTGGCGTCTCCATTTAGACGACCCGGCTGGAGTATACTGTCATGCGGTGACCCTCGTGGGCCACCATAAGACACCAAAAGTCGCCAGTGAGCTTTGCATAGATGTTTTATTCACAAGACAAGACGAGACAAGGCTGTGAGCCGCTGAGGGCAAAACACACACACTATAGAATACAAGGGATCGTAGGGCTAACCCCAGCTACTACAACCTTAACTATGAACAAGGATAAGCACAAACCTGACAAGACGAGGACCAGGAATGATTGACGATACTCCAGCATCAATCAGCTGTCAGCGCCCGCTAATAAAGCCGGCGCTAACAAGCTGTGATGCCGAACAGCTGATCGATCTTGACAGCCGGAAACCCCACCGAGCGCTGTCACAGTAAGAGCCCGGTGGAGCCAGAATGTAATCCACAGCTGTCAATGCCGGCAGAGATGATGCATAGCCCAAGCGCGGACGAGATTGGCGCTCAGGTCATGACACAAACATCCATATATTTAAATCAACATATAAAGAAATGATTTTTGAGCAGTATAAAAATAAAGGGCAGTAATATTACAATGTGTCTTCATTGAAAAAAGGTTGTTATTGTGTGTGTTATTGTGTTATGGTGATTGTGATGGTGATGGTGTTGTCTGCGTTTGTGTTGAACATACCAGAAGTATTTATTTATTATTGTTACAATTATTGTTGGATGTTGGTATTGTGGCCCTGCGACGGACTGGCAATCTGTCCAGGGTGTACCCTGCACCCTGCCTCTCACCCGATGATGCTGGGATAGGCTCCAGCCCCCGCCCCCCCCAATGACCCAAAAAGGATTAAGCGGAAGAAGATAGATGGATGGATGGATGGATGGATGGATGGATGGATGTTGGTATTGTTGTCAATATGGACTGCCGCTGTTGTGTCATTTCTGTTGAATAATTTGACTACGGGGAGTATTATGGTGAATGTGGTTGTGAGATGAATGATGACTAAGAGTGATATTGTAATTTGTTGGGTATGGAAAAGGGGTGGGACTATATAAGCGTTGGCTTCTTCCCACTCCTTTTGAACATTTTATTTTTTGGCTTGATTTTTGTTTTAAATTCTTTTTTTCTTTGTGCCGGAATGTTCAAATAAATAAACTTAATCAACTTACTAAAATAGTTATAAAATCCAGAAGTTGCATATTTTTAATAAAATTATTATAAAGTATAGCTTAAATCTTAGAAAAATGAAAATCTTTATAAGAGCTAAAAGCTCAGTCTGGCATTGACAATCAAGTAGGTAGTTGGTTTGATAATATATTTGGCAAATGGGGAAAAATAATTCAAGGGGCCCTTATCAGTATTATTATTAGTTTATTGATCTTCGTTTTCTGTGGATGCTGTTGTATTCCTATGATTAAACAACTTGTTGAAAGATCTATTTCAGCAGCATTCTCTTCCAAGGATCCTCCTCCATACCGATGTGTCCAGGGAGCTGCCCATCTGCTTCCCTACTGCAAGGATGATGACGAGGTTGTGCCACAGCTGGACATGGACGGGGGCCTGGAAGACGAAGAGGAAATCGTTTAGGGTCTGCAATAGGGTCTACAATGCAGATTCACATGATGTTAGTTTTTGCTTTGCTGTGCCTTTGCCCTACAGGTTTCTTTTGTGACAAATGATTGATAGGATGTAGATGCGAATATGACAATAGCTTAGCTTTGAATATATTTTACACATATACAGTAGGATTGTTAGCTATATTGACTCACAATGTTTGCACCTCACCTGATGTCCACTGGAGAGATGGCGACCTGACGGGAGGCAGGTCCACATGACTGCCGGAAGGGGGCATCAATCACATATAGAACTTTAGAAACACCACACACAGGGGTTAGAGTTGGGTTATGAGAAGGGTTTATGCCCATCTCAATAGGGGGAGATGCAAAAACGCGAGCTTATGTTACTAGGTTAGTGAGGTGCCCCATTAGGACACCTCAACAGGGGGATTGTTGGTAAAATTCTATGAAGCAAGTGTGCAATTGGATTTCTCAGAATATCAGTCAAATATGCAGTAATTATCTTTCACCTACTTTATCTGCTTGCTCCACATGCTACACTGCGGTTTTTAGGTTACACCCTATGACCCACTTGTTGAAAACAGGTTCACTTCTGCTCTTAGCAGAAGTGTCAAATAGCGGAAAATTACTGATACAATGAGGAAACTGCTCCCCCTTGCATGAGGGAGTGGGGAAGTTTTATAAAAAGTATAGGACCCATTTCTTCAGCAGGATTTTCTTCTGATATGCTCTAAGAATGATGCTCCAGCACTGTTTTTTTTTCCTGTACCATATCTCAGCTTCAGTAAAATAAGTGAAAGTATACTTCATCTCTCAGTCTGGTTATTTAGCCTTTGTATAAAAGAACTGGAGGTTAAGATATATTAGGACGCAACACCACGGTGAGATTGAAAGAGAAGTCTGAGGCTTTCAGAAAGAAGACTGTGGCAGCTTATGAGTCTGGTAAGGGATTTAACAAGATCTCAAGCAAATCTGAAATCAGCCATTCCACTGTCCGAAAAATAATCTACAAGTGGAGGACATTCAAAACAACTGCCAACATGCCCAGGTCTGGCTGTCCAAGCAAGTTCACCCCAAGAACAGACCACAAGATGCTAAAAGAAGTCTCCAAAATCCCTAAAATGTCACCACGAGACCTACAGCAGGCTCTTGCTACTGTTGATGTGAAAGTGCATGCCTGTACAATCAGAAAGACTGTTCAAGTTCAACTTGCATGGGAGGTGTGCAAGGAGGAAACCTTTGCTCTCTAAGAGAAACATGAAGGCCAGACTAAAGTTTGCCAGAGAGAATGTAGACAAAGACCAGGACTTCTGGAATAATGCTCTTTGGACACGTGAGTCTAAAATTGAATTATTTGGACACCAGAACAGAGGATGTGTTTGGCGTAGACCAAAAACAGCATTCCAGGAAAAGAACCTTATACCAACTGTGAAGCATGGAGGTGGAAGTGTCATGGTTTGGGGTACTTTGCTGCAGCAGGACCTTGCCAGCTCACCATCATAGAATCCACCATGAATTCTACAGTGTATCAGAGGGTGCTTGAGGACCATGTGAGACCATCTGTAAAAAAAAAAAATTAAAGCTTAAGTGGAACTGGACCCTGCAACATGACAGTGACCCAAAGCATACCAATAAATCCACCAAGGACTGGCTAAAAACTGAGAAATGGAGAGTCCTGGAATGGCTGAGTCAAAGCCTAGATCTTCATCCCATTGAGATGCTGTGGGGTGACTTGAAACAGGCTGTATATGCAAGAAACCCCTCAAACATCTCACAGCTGAAAGAATTCTGCATTGAGGATTGTGGCAAACTTTCCTCAGACCGATGTCAGATTGGTAGATGGCTACAAGAAGTGTCTCAGTGAAGTTATTTCAGCCAAAGTTTTCAGATTGTTTGTGGTGGTGCCTTGCATGGCAGCAGTCCCTGATTTTAGATGTGATTAACATTGTAAAGAGGAGAAACATAATTTTGTTCTACTGTACATGACTGGCTGTCTGGATTGAATGACAATAAAGTTGGCTTCTTCTTCTTCTTCTAACACTAGCTATTAGGCGGTAGGGTGTCCTAACTTTTTCCTCAGCTAGAATACGCATTTTTGTTGATATCTTTTGTTTAATGAGTAAAACAAGGTTAATTTTTTGTTATTTACCTGCAATTAAATCCCCTTCTTTTCCAGAGATAAATAAAAACAAGATTAGACATCAATATGTGAATATTTCTTAATAAATAACTGAATATTTAATGGGATGTCCTAATTTTTTCACGTGACTGTAAGTTGTAGGCTAATAGGCTATTAATTACAGGAAACCCTCAGTTCAGAGTAGCTACAATGTCAGATGAGCAGGAATTCAGTAGCATATTGTCTTCAATTCCCCACCAGCTTTCAATCCTTTGATTGGCATTACTTCTTCGTTAAAGGACACAAGGCCCATGAACTGAGCACGTTTCATCCTCACACAGAAAAGTGTTATCTCGGGAAAACATTTTTTATCTCGAGATAACTAGAAAATTATCTCATTATTTCAAGAAAACCAATATTTGTTTTCTCAAGATAACAAGAAAATGATCTCATTATCTTGGGAAAGCAGCATAAGTAACTCAAGATCAGGAAAACAGTGAAAATAAATAATATGAATGCATGACCTTTTCGGGCTTCCGTACAGACCAGAGGTTGCATGTGACTTTCTTGTTATCATTTTGATTGACAGGGTTGACAGCAGGTGTAAAGTTCCACCAGCAGCAGTTGTCCTCCATTCTCCACCACATCAGTCCATCTTTTTTCATCACAACTGTTTGACCTTTTAAAGAAAGGTTTCACACTCAAGCACAAACGAAAATCAAAGGTTAAACAACACTAGATTACTGCCATTTAAAATACACTAGAAAACAGGAAAAGTCTCAAATAAATGAAAAAAAAGTTGAAAATTTACAGGAAAAACTTGCATTTTTTAATTAAAAAAAAATCAAAAATTTATGAGAGAAAGTGGCAAACTTACAAGAAAGTTTGCAAAATTATGAGAAAAAAGTTACAGATTTATGTGAAAAAAGGTGAAAATTTACAGAAAAAAATGAATTTTTTTGAGAAAACAGTTGCAATTTTCTAAGTAAAAGGATGAAAATTTACAGGAGAAAACATTGCAATTTTTTTCTTTAGAAAGAAGTCCCAATAATTTCAGGAGAAAGTTTCAGATTTATGAGAATAAAGTTGTAAATTTACAAGAAAAAAAATGAAAATTTATGAGGAAAAAAAGAAACTTTTAAGAAAACAGTTGCAAATTTTTGTGAAAAAAGTTGAAAATTTACAGGAAAAAGTCTCACATGGAAAAAAATGAACATTTTTGGAGAAAAACGTTGCAGTTTTACAAGACAAGAGCACTCTGAAGCGAGTGCAATACCCCCCACCTCCGTTTTCTTTGAAGATCCCAACTGACAGAGAGCAGTTTTCAACTTTTCAATATAATTACTGTGGCAGAACCAAATTATGATAAACCATCATCAACGAATATACAACAAAGTATAAAACCCATAGCTGGAGGTCAGGATCCTGAGGTGAACCTGTGTAGCAAGTATGGGGACCCTAAGGAGCTTTACACGTTCTACAGTAAAAGATCATAGGGAGTGCACACCTTGACCTTTGACATTTTGATCCCAAACCTGTAGTAAGAGGTTATGGTCTCAGAGTGAACCTGTGGACCAGGTTTGGTGGCCCTAGCTCTACTCGTTTTATCGTAATAGTAAATTTAGCATTTACCATAGTGCAACTGCAATGTTAACTTTGAACACTGGCCTCTTGACCCTAAACCCATAGTCAGGCCAGGGTGTAAATTGTCCAAGAATGCATCACCCTATATGAAATTCAAGAAATCTGTCTGTCTCTGTGTCTGTCACGACCATAGGACTCGCTAAAAGATCATAGGATCGCCTATGATGTTCCTATGATTTCTATATAATGACTATATGACGTCATATAGATCATAGGACTCACTAAAAGATCATAGGACTCGCTATGACATCAAAGATCAAAGGCAGTCATCACTGAATGAGTGGTGACATCAAAGATCAGAGGGAGGTTTCACCATGGTTACTGTTGCCATGGTAACAGCACCTTTCTATGGGCATGCAGAAATGCTTGCTTACACTTTTCAATGGGCATGCACGGGTATGCACAGGTATGCACTAGTCTTAGATACACCTACTGTATCGATTTGAAAAGCCTACATCATTTCCTTCAGAAGTCATTGTGTTTAGATTTAGGGAAATCTGACCTTTGACCTCAAGGTCATCCAATGAGAGTGAAATTGCAATATGCCCATCACCACCAGCCATCACATTTGGAGTGGTCTGCTGGGGTGGCGGCATCACGGCAGCCGACAAGAAGAGACTGAACAGACTGATCAAAAACGCTAGCTCTATTCTGAGGCGCCGCCTCGACCCAGTGGAGGAGACAGGAGAGAGGAGGATGGTGGCTAAGCTGTCATCTCTGCTGGAGTCCGAGTCCCTCCCCATGCAGGACACGCTGAACGCACTGAGGAGCTCATTTGGCGGTAGGCTGTGCCATCCTAGGTGCTCGAGGGAAAGGTTCCACAGGTCCTTCCTACCTTCAGCTGTCAGACTTTATAATCTAACTGGTTCTGCACATAGAGGCTGTACTAAATGTCACAACTTTGTACAACAGAGATTGTCTCCTCCAATACACAACTAAGACAATTAGAATTATTATGGAGGGTGGCAACAACACTGCTCATTCAAATGTGAAATATACTGGTAATTTAATTGTAATGCTGTTGATACCATCTAGCTGCGATGCTCCTGTATGAATGAATGAATGAATGAATGAATGAATGAATTTATTTCGGATAGTACATTACAGGTTAAAAGAAACTGTATAATATAACAACAAGGTCAAATTAGACAAAGACTCCTTCTACTATACAATTCCACGTGAGTTATCCGAAATGGGTGATGGCTGAAGCCGCAGCTTATATTGCCCACCCATATTCCATCCAAGAATTCAAAGGAGAAAAAAGAGAAAACAAGACAAGAGCGATTACAATTTAAAACAAGGCTAAGACAAAATATGACTGAGAGAAAAAGAAAACTGAGCTAGTCTAAGTTAAGCGGTTACTATTCAAAAACAAATCTAAGACATAGTGTCACAGAGAAAAAAGAAAAACTAAGCTACAACACAACACAGGCTGGAAATAAGATAAGATAAGATAAGATAAGCCTTTATTAGTCCCACAACGGGGAAATTCCAGGATTGCAACAGCACAGGGAAATGTCAATCCTTATGTGAGTTTACATGTCGTCTTGTAAATATGTTTGGAGTATTTCTTCCTTTAGTTTTTGTTTAAATTGTCCAAGCTTTGTACATGATTTTAATTCAGGTCCAAAATCGTTCCATAATCTGACACCTTGCACTGAAATACAGTGTTGCTTGGTAGTTGTTCTCACTGTAGGCTTTTGAAATATACATGTTCCTCTGAAGTGATATCGTTTCTCCCTTGTTTGGAACAACTTTTGGATATTTGCGGGCAGTGATAGATTCTTCACTTTGAACATTATTATTGCGGTTTTAAAGTCGATCAGATCTTTCAACTTGAGAGTTTTTTGTTTAAGAAAAAGTGGGTTTGTTGGTTCCCTGTAAGCTGCTTTGTTGATTATTCTAATAGCTCTCTTTTGAAGCATAAAGAGTGGATATATGTTTGTTTTATATGTATTTCCCCATACTTCATTACAATATGTCATGTATGGGAGTATTAATGAATGATACAAGGTGTATAGTGTGGGTTGATTCAGCAAATTTTTCACTCTGTGTAATATTGCAATTGATTTGGATACTTTACCTTTTATATAATTAATATGTGGCTTCCAACACAGTTTGTTATCAATTATTACTCCAAGGAATTTAGTTTCGGATACCCTTTCAATCTCTACACCATTTACACTGAGTTTGGGTACTGGGTAGTTGTGATGGTTGTTAAAGACTATAAATTTTGTCTTGCTTAAATTGAGCGTTAATTTGTTTGAATCAAACCACAGTTTCAGCTTTCCTAATTCCTTTCCGAGTGTATCCAGAAGTTGTTCCAAGTTGTTTCCACTGCATAGCAGGTTAGTGTCATCAGCAAACAATATTAAGTCCATTTTTTCTGAAACTTTACATATATCATTTATATACATATTGAATAATAATGGTCCCAAAACTGAACCCTGTGGGACTCCACAGGTGACCTTCAGTAGCTCTGAGTTTTTGTTGTTAACACATACAAACTGATATCTATTCTTTAAGTAACTTCTTAACCAGGACAGTGCTACCCCTCTGATACCACAATTTTGTAGTTTCTTTAATAATAGATTGTGATCTACTGTATCAAATGCTTTTTTAAGATCCAGGAATACTCCAACTGAATACTCTTTATTTTCAATGGCTGTTGATATTTTTTCTGTAAATTCCATTAAGGCATATGCTGTTGTCCTTTTGTGTCTGAACCCATATTGCTGCTCACACAATAAATCATTCTTCAGTATGAAGTTGTCAATTCTCTCATAGAATATTTTTTCAAGTATCTTGGAAAATTGCGGTAATAGTGAAATTGGTCTGTAGTTGGAGAGTTCCCCTCTGTCGCCTGTCTTGTAAATCGGAATTACTTTAGCTATTTTCATTGCATTGGGAAATATACCTGATTGGAGAGACAGGTTACAGATATACGTCAGTGGTTTCACTATGCATTCGATAACAGTTTTGACTAGTAGCATATCAATACCATCGCAGTCAGTAGATGTTTTACTTTTGAACGATTTAACAATTTCAATGACCTCTCTTTCGTCTGTGTACAGTACTGTGTCCTGTACTGTGGATATAACTGTATATTCATTCACTACTTTGGCTAACCAGTTCTTACCTTATTATTATCTTATTTACTATTGCTTTGAGTGTTGCTATCCCTGTGCTGCTGCAATCCTGGAATTTCCCCATTGTGGGACTAATAAAGTCTTGTCATATCTTATCATATCAAACCATGGTACCAGGTTTCAAAACAATTGAAATAAAACTCTAGGAGGAGTTGATTTCACAAAAGTGGGACAGATGGACGGACGGACAGACTGACCCATAACATAAGCCTCCCTTCGGTTTTCGCCCCCTTTGAGCTTTGACCGGTGGGGGGAAAAAAAATGGGAATTTAGAAGAAAAAAGTTGCAAATACATGAGAGAGAAGGTGAAAATTTACAGGTAAAAAGTTGCAATTTTTTTTTAAAAAAGTCACAAATTTATGAGAATAAAATCAAAAACATACAAGAAAAAAATTGCCCATTTTTGAAGAAAAAAATCACAATTTTTTGCAAAAAATGTCAAAAAGCTTGGAGAAAAAAGCTGAAAATGCAAATTTACAAAAAACATCCACATTTATGGGAAAGGTTTGTATATTAATGTGAAAAAAGTTGCAAATCTGTGACAAAAAAGTTGCAATTTTATAAGAAAAATGGACAAGTTTCAATGAAAATATGTTACCAATTTATAAAGAAAAAATGAAAATTTACAGTAAAAAAGTCATATATTTACAATTTTTTTTTTACAAATTTATGGGAAAAAAGTCACATATTTTTAAGAAAAAAAGTTGCAAATTTATGTGAAGAAAAAGCTGCAAATTTAGAGAAAAAAGTTCCAAATTTACAATAAAGAGATGAAATTTTTTGAGGAAAAAAGTTGCAATTTTACAAAAAAAAAGTTGCAAATATATGAGAAAAAAAAATTAAAATTTTCAGAAAAAAGCCACAAATTTATGAGATAAAGTTGCAAATTTATTGAAAAATTTACAGGAACAAAGTTGCAAATTCCCCCCCCCCCAAAAAAAAAGGTTACAAATTTATGAGAAAAAAAATGCAAATCTTTAAGGGAAAAAAATCACAAATTTTTGAGAAAAAAAAATCCAAATTAAAAAAAAAAATCAAATTTTTGTGAAAAAAGTTGAAAATATAAATTTGCACAAAACATCCACATTTATGGGAAAGGTTTGTATATTAATGTGAAAAAAAGTTGCAAATTTGTGACAAAAAAGTTGCAATTTTATAAGAAAAAGGTACAAATTCACAGCAAAAATGTCACTAGTTTATAAGGAAAAATGAAAATGTAAAGTAAAAAAATCACAAATTTACAAGAAAGATTTGGCAATGTATGAGAAAAAAAAAATCACATTTTTTTTAAATAGTTGCAAATTTATATGAAGAAAAAGTTGAAAATTTACAGGAAAAAAGTTCCAAATTTACAAGAAATAAAAATTTTTCAGGATAAAAGTTGTAATTTTACAAGAAAAGAAATGAAAATTTTTGAGAAAAAAAGTTGCAAATACAGCCGTGGACAAAATTGTTGGTACCCCTCTGTTAATGAAAGAAAAACCCACAATGGTCACAGAAATAACTTGAAAAGAACTAACTAGATAGATGGAAATAACTAATAATAACTAGAAAAGATGGAAAATAATGTGACCATAGGGACATGTTCAACCAAGATGTGTCCTCTAATTAACATCACAGGTGTCTACAAACCTGTAATCAGTCAGTCGGCCTATTTAAAGGGTGACAAGTAGTCGCTGTGCTGTTTGGTGACATGGTGTGTAGCACACTAAACATGGACCAGAGAAAGCAAAGGAGAGAGTTGTCTCAGGAGATTAGAAAGAAAATTATAGACAAGCATGTTAAAGGTAAAGGCAATGAGACCATCTCCAAGCAGCTTGATGTTCCTGTGACTACAGTTGTGCATATTATTCAGAAATTTAAGATCCACGGGACTGTAGCCAACCTCCCTGGACGTGGCCGCAGGAGGAAACTTGATGAAAAATGGAAGCTGATAATTGATTGGTGCAGCTGTGCAGCTTTCGGTCACGTCAGAGTATTATTTTCTCTGCTTTTGTTTGTTTTTTATCGATTTCATTTTTAATTTTTTACCTCTGTTTGAGATACTAGTCTGTGTTTGCTGTTAGCTCAGTATTGGCCTCGCCTAAAAGCCCGTTCGGACGCGCAAGTAGGTCCGATCCCCAGCTAGGCTGCTTTTTACTGGGCTAGGCTACTTGCTAGCCTGTTTTTAGCCTTTTAGCTGTTTTTAGCTAACTTTCAGCTAACTTGTTTTTAGCTATTTTAGCTGTTTTTGGCTAGTTAGCAGACTATCCATCTCAGCCCCTGGAACACCATGGCTCTGTTTCCGACTTGTACTCGCTGTTTATCTCTCCTCGGTAAGGTCTCTGAGTTGGAAACGAGGCTCTCCAACCTTTATAAGATTCGGGAGGCCGAAGATCACCTCGATACCATCATTCTTGGGCATACATCGGCTCCGCCTACCGACTCACAGTTGGCAGAGACGACTACTTACTTGGGTGAGCTCAGCGCTTCTCCATCTACCTCTACCCCTGCTCCAGCCTCTGCAGACGCCCATGACCAAAGCAATAAACACTGGCTTCGTCTCAGGGCTAAACCCAAAGGCTCGGTTGGTCCCCCTCATCCTCAATGCGCGCCCTAAACCTTGGTTAGACCAGCTAACAACCATCATCGATCGACCAGAAAGGGCTGTGCCGCTTCTCTTCCCGTGTCCTTGGAAAACAGATTTGATATTCTTTCTATGGAGGATTTTCCCCACCTGGACACTGGCTGTCCGCCCCTGGACGCCCCTCGTCCTCCCTCCTCTTCTTCAGCAGCGGCTCATGTCCGCAAACCCCAGATAAAGACCACCCTGGGTGTGTTAAATCACACACCAGCTCCAGATAGAAGACAGCGCTTCTCCCTGCCTTCGCAACAACAACATCACCCTCTACAAAATTACTCTCCTCGTCAGAATCCACCGACAAAAACCCCCCAGACGACGCTGGTAATTGGTGACTTGATCGTGAGGAACATCAGAAGCAGGTATTGTGTTACTCGATTTTTTTCCCGGGGCTAGAGTCTCTGACATTGAGGCTCTTATCCCTGACCTGCTGAATGAATTCCCTTACGTACAAACTGTCGTTGTGCATGTGGGATGCAATAACATCCCAGATGAAGCGTCGGAGATTTTAAAAAGTGACTTCAGGAGCCTTCTGTCCACTCTTATGAACTGTGGCAGACGTGCGCTCATCTCTGGGCCTTTGGCACCTCTCAGACGAGGCTGCAATTGTTTTAGTAGAACTCTTAGTCTTAATACTTCGCTGTGTTTTACTTGTCCTATTTTTAACATTGGTTTTGTTGACAATTTTAACTTATTTTGGAACCGCCCTTCACTTATGAGGCCTGATGGCATCCACCCAAATAGACTTGGTGCACGTGTTTTAAGAGACAATCTATTCTATTCCATTCGGTGTTTTTTAGTACAGTGACTGGGACCTGGCGTGTTTACTCGCTCTGAAGCTTCTGGGTTTGCCAAACTGCCTTTTCTGGTTCTGTTCCCACTTCTTGTATTGATCCCATTAATTCAGATGGTCTTTGCCGTTTGGATCAGCCTTTGATTTATAATCCTACAGAGATTGTGTCTGTCTCCCGTTGCCCTAAATATTGTAACCCAGGACAAATACAACATAACTTGAAAAACACACACACTTCTGCAGCTCCTCCTCATCCACCACCCTTCAACTTTGCCCCCTCTCCTCTCTTAGAGAACCTTTTTCTGCTTCCTCCAAAGTTAATAAAAAAGTTAATAAAAATAGAATGCATAAACATCCCAAATTGATTAAACAAAATGTTGGTAAAATTCAAATCCAACCTCAAGTCCCTAAAATTAATAAATCGGCCTCTGTTCCTCCCCAAAACTTAAATATTAAATGTGGTCTATTAAATATTAGGTCTCTAACTTCTAAGTCTCTTCTGGTTCATGATCTATTAATCGATCATCAGATCGATCTACTATCCCTCACAGAGACCTGGCTTGGGCAAGATGATTATGTTGGTCTGAATGAATCAGCTCCCTCTGGGTATTTAAAGTGTCATAACCCCAGAGGTTCTGGTCATGGTGGTGGAGTGACGGCAATTTTCCATTCTAAATTACTAGTTAATGTTAAGGAAAAATTATGTTTTAATTCCTTTGAAGGTTTGGTCCTCAGTGTGGGGTTTGTTGGCAATCTTGGCTTGAACCCAATTTTCTTTGCCATAGTTTATCGTCCTCCCTCGGCCTATTCAGAGTTTCTATCGGAATTTGCCAAATTTTTAGCTGATTTAGTGCTGAAATCCGATAGAATAATTATTGTAGGGGACTTTAATATACATGCTGATGTAGAGAGTGATTGTCTTAATAAGGCATTCAATTCAATTTTAGACTCAATGGGGTGTTCCCAGAAAGTAAAAAAATTCTACCCATCATTTCCACCATACATTGGACCTTGCTCTGACTTATGGTATAGATATCGAAAATCTGGTAGTGTCCCCTCATAATCCTGTACTGTCTGACCATTGTCTGTTAATTTTTGATTTCATTATCTCTGATCACTTGTTTCCTAAAGAAAAATACTACTATAGCAGATGTCTTTCTGATGACGTTGTTGCCAAGTTTTTGCAGATTGTCTCCTCTATGCCATGGGTCAAGACAACAGAAACAACAGAAATAAAAGATGGAGAGTCTGCTCCATTCGTGATTGATGGCATGGTTGATAGTGTTACAGCCTCTCTGCATCGGGCTCTAGATTTCGTAGCCCCTTTAAAAAAAGAAAAAGTCTAACCAGAGATTTCTAACCCCTTGGTTTAACTCAGAAACTCGTGACTTAAAACAGAAAACTTGTCAATTGGAAAGGAAATGGCATTCAACTAATTCAGATGAATTCTACTTAGCGTGGAGAAATCATTTCTTAATCTATAAAAAATCTCTTAGAAAAGCTAGATCAAGCTATTATTCTGCATTAATAGAAGTGAACATTAATAACCCCAGGTTTCTCTTCAACACTATAGCCAGGCTTACAAAAAGCCAGGACTCGATCAATCCTCGTATCCCTCCTGAGTTTTCTAGTCAGGACTTTCTGAACTTTTTCAATCTTAAAATTTTATCTATTAGAGATGAAATCAGTCAGATTCTTCCTACTGTAAACTCAAGTACATTAACTTCTACAGCTCCCTCAGTTGATATCAGCTTAGATAAGTTTACTCCAATCAACCTCTTAGAGTTGGATAAAATAATTTCCTCATCTAAGTCTTCATCTTGCCTTTTAGACCCTATTCCTTCTAGGTTATTTAAAATCATCTTCCCAATTATTGGTAGCCGTATTCTTCTTATAATTAATTCTTCTTTAACTCTGGGTTATGTACCACTGGCTTTTAAAACTGCTGTAATTAAACCCTTACTCAAAAAACGGACTCTCGATCCAGGAGTTCTGGCCAATTATCGACCAATCTCTAATTTGCCTTTCATTTCAAAAATCTTGGAAAGAGTTGTTGCTGTGCAACTAACTGACCATTTGCAGGGAGTTGGTTTGTTTGAGGTATTTCAATCTGGGTTTAGAGCTAATCACAGCACTGAAACTGCTTTAGAGAAGGTCACTAAGGACCTCCTGATCGCATCTGATAATGGATTTGTCTCTGTTCTTGTTCTTTTAGATCTCAGTGCAGCCTTTGGCACTATCGATCATGCAATTCTACTTGATAGATTAGAACACTTTGCTGGACTAAATGGAACTCCGTTGCAGTGGTTTAGATCTTATTTGTCCGATAGATTTCAGTTTGTTCACATTAACGATGAAGTTTCTTCCAACTCTAGGCTCAGTCACGGAGTTCCACAGGGATCTGTGTTGGGCCCTACTCTTTTTAGTGTATACAGTATATGCTCCCGTTAGGCAATATCATCAGAAAGCACTGTATACATTTTCAATGTTATGCAGACGACACACAACTATACCTGTCAATGAAGCCCGATGATTGTAATCAATTAGCCAAGTTAGATGTCTGTCTTAAGGACATCAAAGCTTGGATGACTTGTAATTTTCTACTATTAAACTCCAATAACACTGAAGTCATCCTTGTTGGCCCAAAACATCTTAGAAATTCCTACTCAAATTATGACTTTAATTTAGATGCCACCACTCTCACTTTGAATAGTTCTGTGAGGAATCTTGGAGTTATTTTTGATCAAGATTTGTCCTTTAATTCACATATTAAAATTGTTTCTAAGACTGCCTTCTATCATCTGCGCAATATTGCCAAGATCAGGAGCATCTTGTCTCTAAATGATGCTGAGAAACTGATTCATGCCTTTGTCAGCTCTCGATTAGATTATTGTAATTCGTTATTATCTGGTTGTCCTAAAGTATCCTTAAAAAATCTTCAGTTGATTCAAAATGCTGCTGTTAGAGTTTTAACTGGTTCTAGAAAAAGAGATCATACCTGTCCGGTTCTGTCCTCCCTTCATTGGCTTCCCATAGAATTTAGAATCAAGTTTAAAATCATTCTTCTTACTTTCAAAGCTCTTAATAATCACACCCCCCAATAAGATAAGATAAGATAAGATAAGATAAGCCTTTATTAGTCCCACAACGGGGAAATTCCAGGATTGCAACAGCACAGGGATAGCAACACTCAGAGCAACAATCAGAAGGCAAGAAAAAACAAGCAAGCAAGAGCAGCTAATATACATATGTACATATTACTATAAAATATATATATACACACACACACACACACACAGACACACAGTGCAGAGCATTGTAGCTGGATGGAATAAATATATGAATATATGAACACACAGTGCAGAGCATTGTAGCTAGATGGAATAAATATGTAAATATATAAACACCCACAGTATGGAGCATTGCAGCTAGGTGGAATAAATATGCAAGTATATAAACACACACAGTGCGGAGCAATGTAGCTAGATGGAATAAATATATAGATATATAAATATAAACACACCCAGTGCAGAGCATTGTAGCTAGATGGAATAAATATGTAAATATATAAACACACACAGTGCAGAGCATTGTTGCTAGGTGGGATGAAACAGCATAACCGTCTATTTAGTTATCCTACATGGTATGATTATGTGCCCATACATATTCTCACCCTCCATAGCGGCCGGTATGTTCCTAGTTGTATGCCGGAGAGGACCATTGTGTAAGTCTATTGCATCTTTTGCATTCAAAAAAAAAAAAAAAAAAAAAAAAAAAAAAAAAAAACTATTAGTTTGTTACGTCTTTTTGCTATCTCTGCGAGCAGCCCTGCTTAGGTTGTACAGTCTGACAGCCGTTGGTAGGAAGGACCTACGAAACCTCTCGGTTGTAGATATATATATAAATATATATAATATATAAAAGTATATACAATATATAAAAGATCTGATATTTCCTTACCATCCTAATAGAACATTACGCTCCCAAAATGCTGGCTTACTTGTGGTGCCCAGAATCTCCAAAAGTACAGTGGAAGGCAGAGCCTTCTGCTACCAAGCTCCTTCTTTCTGGAACCAGTTACCATTCTGGGTCCGGGAGTCAGACTCGGTCTCTGTTTTTAAGAACAGGGTAAAATCCTTCTTTTTTAATATAGCAACATTGAGTTGCTAGCTGTTAGCATGAGGCCTACATATCTCCCGAGAGAACACTCACACGTGATCTGCATTGTTGTTTATGCAAATCCGACGGCGAACGCTGGGACAGCACGTGACGTCATCCATTCAGTAACCAGCAGGCTGCAGACAGAACACCCAGATGCTCTTCTCCTCATCTCAGGCGATTTCAACCACGTTTCACTGTCTCCCATTCTACCCACGTTCACCCAGTATGTCACATGCCACACTAGAGACAATAAAACACTGGATTTATTCTACGCAAACACTAAGGAGGCGTACACCTCATCACAACTCCCCCCACTCGGGAGATCGGATCACAACTTGGTTCATCTCCGGCCGGTGTACAAACCCCTAGTGCACAGACAACCTCCGGCCATGCACACTGTGGAGTTATGGTCTGAGGAGACAATGGACACCCTAAAGGGCTGTTTTGAAGCCACCGCCTGGAAGCAGCTCTGCGATCCACATGGTGAGGACATCGATGGCCTCATTCACACCTTCACGGGCTACCTCAGCTTCTGTGTGGACAAATCCGTTCCCACCAAGACCATACGGCGTCACTCAAACAACAAACCCTGGATCAACCCTGAGATAAAAACACTTCTGAGAGAGAAGAAGAGGATCTTCAGGTCAGGGAACAGGGAGATGCTGAAGTCCGTACAGAGGGAGCTGAGGAGAAAGATCAGAGAAGGCAAGGACAGCTTCAGGAAGAAGATGGAGGACAAGCTGCAACAGAGCGACATCAGCGGGGTCTGGAGAAACCTCAAAACCATCTCGGGGCTCCAGAATACCTCTCCCCAGGCCACAGGGGGCAGGGAGTGGGCGAACAACCTGAATCTGTTTTTCAATAGATTTGACCAACCGCCCTCCCCCCTGACTGCACAACAACCACTGCTGCCTCTAAAGAAATCAAGTCCTGCTGCCCACTCCCCACTCCACCAACACCCCCCCACTCCCAACACACAGCCCCCCATCCTGACCCTGACCAGGACCCAGGTGAGGACGGAGCTGAGGAAGATCAAGGCGAGGAAGGCGCCGGGACCGGACGGCATCAGCGCAAAGCTCCTCAAGTCCTGTGCAGACCAGCTGTGTGGGATTGTGACGTATATCTTCAACATGAGCCTGAAACTGGGGAGGGTACCACAGCTGTGGAAAACATCTTGTGTGGTACCTGTACCAAAAACTTCCCACCCCAAAGACCTGAACAGCTACAGACCGGTGGCCTTGACGTCCCACTTGATGAAGACCCTGGAGAGACTGCTCCTTGCTCACCTCCGCCCCCTGGTGGAACCAGCGATGGATCCACTCCAGTTCGCCTACCAGCATGGCATTGGGGTGGAGGATGCGGTGATCTTCCTCCTTCACCGTTCTCTGTCCCACCTGGAGAAGCCCGGGAATATGGTGAGGATCATGTTCTTTGACTTCTCCAGTGCTTTCAACACCATCCAACCGATGATCCTGAAGGACAAGCTGCTGCGCGCAGGGGTGGACCAGCACCTGTCATCATGGATCCTGGACTACCTCACGAACCGGCCTCAGTTTGTGAGAACCCGGGACTGTGTGTCCGACACGATCATCAGTAGCACGGGGGCCCCCCAGGGAACGGTGCTGGCTCCCTTCCTGTTCACTCTTTATACTGCGGACTTCTCACACAACACAACACACTGCCATCTACAGAAGTTCTCTGATGACTCTGCGATCGTTGGCCTCATCTCCAATGGAGATGAAGCTGAGTACAGAGGGCTTATCCAGGACTTCGTGGACTGGTGCCATTGGAACTGCCTCCAGATCAACGCGAGGAAAACTAAGGAGCTGGTGGTGGACTGCCGCAGGCATGGGCAGCCCCTCACAGTACCAGTAAATATACAGGGAACAGACATCGAGATGGTGACATCCTATAAGTTCCTGGGTATTCATCTGAACAATAAACTAGACTGGTCACACAATACTGATGCACTCTACAAGAAGGGACAGCGCAGGCTGTTCCTGCTGAGGAGACTCAGGTCTTTTGGTGTACAAGGGGCGCTGCTGAAGTCATTCTATGACACGGTGGTGGCATCAGCCATCACTTTTGGAGTGGTCTGCTGGGGCAGTGGCATTACTGCAGCCGATAGGAAGAGACTGAACAAACTGATTAAGAAAGCTAGCTCTGTCCTGGGGCAGCGCCTTGATCCGATGGAGGAGATAGGAGAGAGAAGGACGGTGGCTAAACTGTCATCTCTGCTGGAGTCCGAGTTCCACCCTATGCAGGACATACTGAATGCACTGAGGAGCTCATTTAGCAGCAGACTACATCATCCCAGGTGCACAACCGAGAGGTTTCGTAGGTCCTTCCTACCAACGGCTGTCAGACTGTACAACCTAAGCAGGGCTGCTCGCAGAGATAGCAAAAAGACGTAACAAACTAATAGTTTTTTGAATGCAAAAGATGCAATAGACTTACACAATGGTCCCCTCCGGCATACAACTAGGAACATACCGGTCGCTATGGAGGGTGAGAATATGTATGGGCACATAATCATACCATGTAGGATAACTAAGTAGACGGTTATGCTGTTTCATTCCATCTAGCAACAATGCTCTGCACTGTGTGTGTTTATATATTTGCATATTTATTCCATCTAGCTACAATGCTCAGCACTGGGTGTGTTTATATATTTATATATCTACATATTATTCCATCTAGCTACATTGCTCCGCACTGTGTGTGTTTATATACTTGCATATTTATTCCACCTAGCTGCAATGCTCCGTACTGTGGGTGTTTATATATTTACATATTTATTCCATCTAGCTACAATGCTCTGCACTTTGTGTTCATATATTCATATATTTATTCCATCCAGCTACAATGCTCTGCACTGTGTGTCTGTGTGTGTGTGTATATATATATATTTTATAGTAATACGTACATATGTTTATTAGCTGCTCTTGCTTGCTTGTTTTTTTTCTTGCCTTCTGATTGTTGCTCTGAGTGTTGCTATCCCTGTGCTGTTGCAATCCTGGAATTTCTCCGTTGTGGGACTAATAAAGGCTTATCTTATCTTATCTTATCTTAGCTTAAGTTTAAGGAGGGATTTTGTGTCTTTTATACCCACTTTTGTTCTGTTGTTACTTGAGCCATACTGCTGGTTGATCTCCAATAATGTACTTGGCACCTTACTGTTATGTTTTTATGTCTGCCCTCTCCATCCTCCCTATCCCCTCACCCCCAGCCAGTCACAGCAGATGACTGCCCCTCCCTGAGCCTGGTTCTGCTAGAGGTTTCTTCCTGCCAAATGGGAGTTTTTCCTCTCCATAGTCGCGTAGTGCTTGCTCATAGGGGATCGTCTGATTGCTGGGTTTTTCTGAGACTGTGGGGTTTTTCTCTGCACTCTGGCGCCATGAGACGGCCTCTGTTGTGATGTGGCGCAGTATAAATAAAGCTGAATTGAATTGAATTGAATTTGAGCCCCGACCAACAGTGATCTGTGTGGAGTTTGAATGTTCTCCCCGTGCCTGTGTGGGTTTACTCCAGGATTTCTCCGGTTTCCTCCCACATGCCAAAAACATGCAAGTTAGGTTAATTGGCATCAAAACTGGGGATTCTAAATTGTCCTTAGGTATGACTGTGAGAGTGAATGGTTGTCTGTCTCTCTGTGTTGGCCCTGCGATGGACTGGCGATCTGTCCAGGGTGTACCCTGCCTCTCGCCCAAAGATGTTGGGATAGGCTCCAGCCCCCCCGTGACCCGAAAAGGATTAAGCGGAAGAAGATGAATGAATGAATGAATTGAAGAAATGGATAATACGAATGATAACAAAAGAGCCCAGAACAACCTCTAAACACATTCATGGTGAACTCCAAGGTCAAGGTGCATTAGTGTCAGATCGCACCATCTGTCGTTGTTTGAGCCAAAGTGGACTTCATGGGAGACAATCAAGGAGGACACCACTGTTGAAAACAAATCATAAAAAAGCCAGATTGGAATTTGCCAAACTGCATGTTGACAAGCCACAAAGCTTCTGAGAGAATGTCCTATGGACAGACGAGACAAAACTGCAACTTTTTGGCAAGGCACATCAGCTCTATGTTCACAGACGCAAAAATGAAGCATACCAAGAAAAGAACACTGTCCCTACTGTGAAACATGGAGGAGGTTCTGTTATGTTCTGGGGCTGCTTTGCTGCATCTGGCACAGGGTGTCTTGAATCTGTGCAGGGTACAATGAAATCTCAAGACTATCAAGGTATTCTAGAGAGAAATGTGCTGCCCAGTGTCAGACAACTTGGTCTCAGTCGCAGGTCATGGGTCTTGCAACAGGATAATGACCCAAAACACAGCTTAAAACACCCAAGAATGGCTAAGAGCGAAACACTGGACTATTCTAAAGTGGCCTTCTATGAGCCCTGATCTAAATACTATTGAACATCTGTGGAAGGAGCTGAAACATGCCAAACATCTGGAGAAGGCACCCTTCAAACCTGAGACAACTGGAGCAGTTTGCTCATGAGGAGTGGGCCAAAATACCTGCTGAGAGGTGCAGAAGTCTCACAGACAGTTACAGAAATCGTTTGACTGCAGTGATTGCCTCAAAAGATTGTGCAACAAAATATTAAGTTAAGGGCACCATCATTTTTGTCCAGGCCTGTTTCATGAGTTTGTTTTTTAAAATAATTCTGTTGAACCACAATTCAAAAGCATTGTCTGATTTTCATTGGTTAATTTTCATAGAATTTTTATTTGTTACTGTGGTTTAATCATATATCCCATAACCTACATATGTATAAGCATGTGAGAATGTTTGGTGATTACATATGTACAACGACTTCACACCTCAGAACAGGACAAGAGGTCTCAACCGCCAGCGAAGATCAAAGAGCATCCGAGGCGCTGCGGTGGAGACCAGATCGATCGCCCTGACCACCCAGGGTCAGGTGGAGGAGTAGGAAGACAAAGGAGGATTAAGCTAATGCGGGATGTCAGCTTTGATGTGCAATGTCTTTTGTTATGTGTAGGTATAAGTATGTAGAGCTGAATGTGTTCGCTCTCTTATTCTACTTCTGCTTCTGCACTGAGATGAGACTTGTTAGAGGAGCGAAGCTGATAATAAACTTTGGTTTATAAGTCACATCGCCTCGTTATTCCAAGCTCTTCTACAGTTACCACTTTTGTCAGATTCAAGTTATTTCTGTGACCATTGTGGGTTTTTCTTTCATTAACAGAGGAGTACCAACAATTTTGTCCACGTCTGTGAAAAATATAAAAATTTGCAGGAAAAAGCCACAAACATACCTGCAAACTAGTCACTTTTTGGTGAAAATCATCAATTTGAATCCCAAATATGTCACTCACGTGAATCGTGTAGATCCGAAGAGTTTTGTGTGGGGGGGTGTGTGTGAGGGGGGAGGGGGGCATTGGGGAACCAGCAGTTTCCAAGAGACGGGGCTTTCAGAAACAACTTTGTCCAATCTCACTGCAACTTTCCTGCAATTTGGGCCAATCCTTGTCAACTTCCGTCAATTTCGCCAATCAAATTTGTCCCTGAGTAGCACTCAAATGCTCAGTCTAACCAATCAAATGTGTTGCTGCACCGCGCTCACTTCCGTGTTTACCGTGAGTATTAACAGAACACATCAGCAAAAAACAGTGTGATTTAAAAAAAAAACTCACCAGTGAATTTTCCCACACCATCTTTTCCTCCGTGTCCCCCGGCTCGCCGGTGGACGCCTCCTTGCGTCTCCATCCTGACTGCATGTACAAAGTGCCGGGTTTGTGTTGAGAAAAGTCTGCATGCTTGAAAGTACCCCATCGTGGGAGCGCATGTGAGGAGAGACTCCGTAAAACCACAAACAAACAAGCAAGTCAAACACTACAGCCAGTGTTGTAACATTTTATCCGTCTTTAGAGAAAAAAACATGACTACATCTTGTCAGTGAGCTTTAAAGCTGTGGATCTCTGGTCTGGACACGGACTAATAGAACAAATTATTTCTTCTCTGTGCTGAGTGATTGGGGACCGTAGGGAGTTTTCAAATGAAGGCGCTGCAATCATTTCCAAATCTCTACTCTTTAACATGCATTCAGTGCAATTTAGCTGTTGTAATGGATATTGTGTTAAAGTCTGTATTTTCTGTTGCACAAAAGAGTTTTTTTCTGTATAGCAGACGTTTCTGCTTAACTTACAAATCACTGTTTAAAAGGAAATTTTTGACCATCCTGTGCTTTTCTTGTGTTATATAGAACATCATTGCAGTAAACTGTCATGAACCTGTTCATGAACCAGTTCTGACCCGTGGTTATTTTGGCCCACTTTCCTATTTATTTTGTTACTGTCAGCCTGCTTCATCCACCGGACTGCACAGACTGCCCCGGAGCGCTCCTGCACCTTAAGTGCATGAGTGAGTGTATGAGCATGTGAATGAGAACGAATGAAGTGTGTGCATGTACATGTGTGAAACACCCATAATGCGGATCAGCTGGCGATACTGACAGGAGGAGGGGGCGTGCCCAAGCTGTCAGGGAGCGAGGACCCAAAGGACTCCCTGAAGCGTCCGATGGAAAATAAATAGGATAGGATCATGTTCTTTGACTTCTCCAGTGCTTTCAACACCATCCAACCGATGATCCTGAAGGACAAGCTGCTGTGCGCAGGGGTGGACCAGTACCTGTCATCATGGATCCTGGACTACCTCACAAACCGGCCACAGTTTGTGAGAACCCGAGACTGTGTGTCCGACACGATCATCGGTAGCACGGGGGGTCCCCAGAGAACGGTTTTGGCTCCCTTCCTGTTCATCCTTTATACTGCGGACTTCTCACACAACACAACACACTGCCATCTACAGAAGTTCTCTGATGACTCTGCGATCGTTGGCCTCATCTCCAACGGAGATGAAGCGGAGTACAGGGGGCTTATCCAGGACTTTGTGGACTGGTGCCATCGGAACTGCCTCCAGATCAACGCGAGGAAAATTAAGGAGCTGGTGGTGGACTGCCGCAGGCAAGGACAACCCCTCACAGCACCAGTAAATATACAGGGAACTGACATCGAGATGGTGACATCCTACAAGTACCTGGGTGTTCATCTGAACAATAAACTAGACTGGCCACACAATACTGACGCACTCTACAAGAAGGGACAGCGCAGGCTGTTCCTACTGAGGAGACTCAGGTCTTTTGGTGTACAAGGGGCGCTGCTGAAGTCATTCTACGACACGGTGGTGGCATCAGCCATCACTTTTGGAGTGGTCTGCTGGGGCAGTGGCATTACAGTAGCCGATAGGAAGGGACTGAACAAACTGATCAAGAAAGCTAGCTCTGTCCTGGGGAAATGCCTTGACCCAGTGGAGGAGATGGGAGAGAGAAGGATTGTGGCTATACTGTCATCTCTGCTGGAGTCCAATTTCCACCCTATGCAGGACATACTGAACGCACTGAGGAGCTCATTTAGCAGCAGACTACATCATCCTAGGTGCACAACCGAGAGGTTTCGCAGGTCCTTCCTACCTACGGCTGTCAGACTGTACAACCTAAGCAGGGCTGTTCGCAGAGATAGCAAAAAGACGCGACAACCTAATAGTATTGAATGCAAAAGATGCAATAGACTTACACAGTGGTCCCCGCCGGTATACAACTAGGAAAATACCGGTCGCTACGGAGGGTGACTATGTATGGGTACATAATCATACCATGTAGGATAACTAAGTAGACGGTTATGCTATTTCATTCCATCTAGCTACAATGTTCCGCACTGTGTGTGTTTATATATTTATATATTTATTCTATCTAGCGACAATGCTCCACACTGTGTGTGTTTATATATTCATATATTTATTCCATTTAGCTACAACGCTCCACACTGTGTTTATATATTTACATATTTATTCCATCTAGCTACAATGCTCCGCACTGTGTGTCTATATATTTATATTTATATGTACATACAGTATGTATACTCGCTGCTCTTGTTTTTTCTTGCCTTCTGATTGTTGCTCTGAGTGTTGCTATCCCTGTGCTGTTGCAATCCTGGAATTTCCCCATTGTGGGACTAATAAAGGCTTATCTTATCTTATCTTATCTTATCTTAAGTCTATGTTTGCCTTTCACCCCGTGCCGACAGGAGCTCTGCGGCACTAGGCATTCCCTTTCCCGGGCAGTAGAGCATCCAGGAGGTGTCCCTGGGTGCAGGGTTGGGTGCAGCCCTCAGCTGCATCCGAACTCCCCTCACCGGGCTCCACCCCTGCCGGCAACCCTAACCATCTTTCCTCTCCCGTCTTCTCTGAGCTCCTTCCTAGGGTCGCCGGAGAGGAGCCGCTGCAACCTGGTGTGTCCGCAGATGACGGCGATGTGAGCCCAGCTGCCCCGGGAGAGGTCGACGTGGGCGCAGCACCTGATGGACAGGTGGAACCCACGCACCCTAAACCGCCAGAGTCCTGGACGGTGGTGGAGCCCGAGTTCAGGCAAGTGTGCTCCACAGTGTCTCGTATGTCCATGTTAAAGTCACACTGCCCGAGTCAAGGTGAGGAGGGCCTGGAGCAGCTCACAGTAACTCTCAGGGCCAACTCACCGGACTCTGTCACTGCCAACGACCCTGACTTGGTCTCTTTCTCTCTCCCTCTGGTTTCAGTGCCCCCTGCCAGGGTCGCCGGAGAGCAGCTGATCCCATTAGAGGCTGCTAAGGATCTGGGTTCAGCGCCAGGGGTCGTGGAGAGAGAGCCCTACCTCCTTCACTGGGGGGGGGGGGGGGCACCACGGGAGCAATGAGGCCCCTGATGGGGACCACCACAGGTGCAATGGTGCTCCAGCCGGAGCCCACCGCCGGTGCAGCAGAGTTCCAGCCGGAGTCCACCGCTGGTGCAGCAGAGCTCCAGCCAGAGTCCATTGCCGGTGCCGCAGAGCTCCAGCCGGAGTCCACTGCCGGTGCAGCCACATCCCAGACCGGGACCATCGTGGGTGCAGCCATGTCCCAGACTGGGACCATCACGGGTGCTACAGTCCCCCTGCTCCAAGCTTCTGAGGGCAGGGGGGATCCTGTCCCTCGGTTTGGCCACCGAGGTTCCCCGGTGGGTAGGCTGCCTCTCCGCCTTCCCCTCTTGTCCTGGTAGCTCCACCACGGTGGTCAGCCACCCAAAAGACTTGTCCTTTGGGTCGTGTGGCCCATCGGCCCAGGCAAGCCGCTGGACACTGTTCTATGAGCCACTTGCTGGACGTGGGACTCGGGCAGGCCACCCAATCAGTCACCCCTCACCATGCTGGGGGCCTGGGACTCTGGTAGACCCCCTGAACTTTGGACTCCTGGGGAGGGGGATTAGTGTCCTATGTGGGGGGCTTTTAGGAGGGTCACTGTTCTATATTTGCATATTATTTTTTGTATTTTTCACCGGTTGCTTCCCTCCTAACCTGTTTCCCCCACCCTGGGTAATTGTTTGTCTTGGGGGGGGGGGGTTCCTAGTGGTGTGTTTTGGGTTTCAGCTGGTGGTACGGGGGTGTCTAGTATCCACCCTTGGGGGTGGGGGGCTGTCATGAACCTGGGTTTGGTGGTCCCAAACCCAGTTCTGACCCGTGGTTATTTTGGCCCGCTTTCCTATTTGTTTTCCATCAGGCACCTCAGGGAGTCTTTTGGGTCCTCGCTCCCTGACAGCTCGGGCACGCCCCCTCCTCCTGTCAGTATCGCCAGCTGATCCGCATTATGGGTGTTTCACACACATACACGCACACACGTCATTTGTTCTCATTCACATGCTCATACCCTCACACATTTTCAATTATGTCCAGCCCACGCATTCTCACACCTGCGGTCTCTTCTCTCATTAGTATTACAACTACTTTAACGCTGGGAGAGTAGAGAGAGACCGCCGGAGCATTATATGAGCTTCATTCACGGCAGCGTGTACCTCCGTGTATGCTATTCACCAATACCTTCGTTACTCTGTCAGCCTGCTTCATCCACCGGACTGCACAGACTGCCCTGGAGTGCTCCTGCCCTTAAGTCTATGTTTGCCTTTCACCCCGTGCTGACAACAGCTCTGTGGCACTAGGCATTCCCTTTCCCAGGCACTAGAGCATCCAGGAGGCGTCCCTGTATGTCTGGTGGCCTTAAGCCAATCAATTCAATGTTCTGTGTTTAGCAAGACTGTATGTTGGACTTGTTATCTTGGGGTTTGTTAATAAAGTGCACAAACCTACTCCTGCTCTTGGGTTTGTCATTCCTCCCTTGATGCGCTGCATAATGGCGCATGAGGGATCATAACAGTAAACTATGGAAAATAGCATCTGCTTTAAAGTTTGTAATTCTTCCCACAACTTTTAGTACAAAAAAACTCTCAAAACATTGCAACTTTTTTAAAAAGCTCTCATGAATTCCGGCTTTTTGGGACACAACAATCATAAAAACATCCTATGAAATCCCGGCGGGACTGAATTATGGCAACCAGGGCTCTCATGCTGTTTTGGCACACTGCCAAACTGAAGCACATAGGCAGCAAGTGTGCACTATGGTGACCACAGTCAGCCAAAATATGATCCATGTTCCGCATTCTAAACTTGAGTTACATAAGTATGGAAGTATTCTCAACCAAATGACTAAGTATGAAATACAAAAAAATGTTCATTCTTACTTCATACAAAAAAACCTTAAAGTGGTCATTGTGTACAATGATCTTTACATTATTTTATAGGATATTTATAGATTCATTTTACTGCTATATTAATGTGTAGCATTGAAAGGATGAAAAAATTTGTTTTAAGTGATAAGTGTGTTAAACGCTGTTAATAAATGTGCTTTGCTATCTGAAGCAAGTGTATTTTCTACTCAGAGCACACCAGAATGCCTAATTTACGTGTTAAAATCACAACTTTTTCCTAGGTGGGGGGATGCCCCCGGACCCCCTACAGGGGTTTAGTTTGTCACCTTTTTCACCCCTTCTGAGTTTGCAGGTATCCACAAATTTATGAGGAAAAAAGAGCTAATTTAAGAAAAAAAGGTAAAATACGAGAAAAATAGACGTGCACCTATGAATGGGGATGACAGGTTAACAAGGGGGATGACTTTGGGTCATTTTACTAACAACCACCTCCTGATTGAACGTCCTGAAACTTCTCCATCTCCAACCCTGTGTTCACCTCCATCATCTTCTCTGGATGCTAATAAAGAACACATTAGTTGCAGCCGGTTGGTGTGGTAACACATTAACGTCATCGCCAAGGAGCAGCTGGTATGTGGTGGACCAGCGGTGGCGTCACAATGCTCCCTCCGGTCATACCTACAGTTTTAGCTTCGTCTGTGATACAAACATGGGAGCCACTGGAAAAACAGCTGGCCTCACATTTGAGACAGGCTGAGGGCGCTGATGGACACGACACACGTCACACCGCTTACCAGAACTTTAATTTGAGTCTGAGGAACATTAAAAAAACAACTATTCAATTCAACTATATTTATATAGTGCCATTTCACAACAACAGTCATCTCATAGCACGTTCAACTGTAGGGGAAACCCCCACAATTGCAGAAAGACCCCAGCGATCAGTGCTGTGAGCAGCACTTGGTGATGGTGGAGAGGAAAAACTCCCTTTTAGCAGGAAGAAACCTCCAGCAGAACCAGGCTCAGGGAGGGGCAGTCATCTGCTGTGACTGGCTGGGGGGTGAGGGGATAGAGAAGATGAAAAGAACAGACAGGTAGAGAGCAAACAGCACGATGGGGACTCAATCTATGGGAGAGAACAAACAAATGTTAATGACCAGCAGAAATATTTCATTGAGAGTGAAGAAAGGAGTGAAGCCCAATGCAATTATTGGAGGTCCCCCGGCTGTCTAAACCTATTAGCAGCATAACTAAGGGAGGGTTCAGAGACACATGATCCCTCCCTAATTATAGGCTACATCAAAATGGAAGGTTTTTACCCTATTCTTAAAAACAGAGATCGAGTCTGACTCCTGAATCCAGATTGGCAGCTGGTTCCACAGGAGAGGAGCTTGATAACTGAAGGCTATTCCTCCCATTGTACTTTTGGAGATTCTAGGTATTACAAGTAATCCAGCATTTTGGGAGCGTAGTGCTCTGTTAGGATAATAGGGTAGTATCAGATCTTTTAAATAAAAAGGGGCCTGATTGTTTAGGGCTTTGTAAGTGAGAAGAAGGATTTTAAACTTAATTCTAAACTCTATGGGAAGCCAATGAAGGGAGGCCAGAACCAGAGAGATATGATCTCTCTTTCTAGTACCTGTTAACACTAGAAGACCCAGACATTAGCCCTCTTGTGGCCACTTGATAGTCCCCCTATGGGTTTTCTAGCCAAAAAGGCCAAATGGCCCCTCTCTGGGTCTTCTAACTCTTGCTGCAGCATTTTGGATCAACTGAAGACTTTTTAGAGATGTTTTAGGACAACCTGATAATAAAGAGTTACAATAATCTAATCTCGAGCTAACAAAAGCGTGGATCAGTTTCTAAGCATCACTCTGAGACAAGGTGCTCCCAATCTTGGCAATATTACGCATATGATAGAAGGCAGTCTTAGAAACAAGTTTAATATGTGAATTAAAAAACAGATCTTGATCAAAAATAACTCCAAGGTTCCTCACAGAACTATTAGGAGAAAGAGTAACTGCATCCAAACTAAGAGTTTGATTTGGAAAGGTATTTTTTTTTTTTTTGGAAAGGTATTTCTAAGGTTTTTTGGATCGACTAGAATGACTTCAGTCTTATCTGAATTTAATAGCAGAAAATTACAAGTCATCCAAGCTTTGACTTCCTTAAGACAGGCTTCTAACTTGGCTAATTGATTACTATCATCTGGCTTCATTGACAGGTATAATTGTGTGTCATCTGCATAACAATGAAAATGTATAAAGTGCTTTCTAATAATGTTGCCTAGCCGAAGCATATATGAACTAAAAAGAGTAGAGCCTAGCACAGATCCCTGTGGAACTGCGTGACTGAGCTTTGAGTTGGAAGAAAACTCATTGACATGAACAAACTGGAACCTATCACATAAATAAGATTTAAACCACTGCAACAAAGTTTCATTAAGTCCAACAAGGTGTTCTAATCTATCAAGTAAAATATGATCAATAGTATCAAAAGCTGCACTAAGGTCTAAAAGGACAAGTACAGAAACAAGTCCATGCAGGTTAGGTTAATTGGAGACTCTAAAGTGGCCCTAGGTGTGAATGTGTGTGTGAATGGTTAATGGATAGCGCCATATCGTGGCTGCTTCATCCATCCAGGTGGTGGATGACCCTCAATTTCCCCTCTGGGGATCAATAAAGTATACTAAATCTAAAAAAATAAAAAAAAAATATCAGATGCAATAAGGAGGTCGTTAGTGACCTTCACTAAAGCTGTTTCAGTACTATGATGGACTCTAAACCCAGAATGAAACTCTTCAAATAAACCATTCCTCTGCAAGTGGTCAAATAATTGCGTAGCAACAATTCTAAGATTTTTGAAATGAAAGGGAGATTAGAGATTGGTCGATAGTTAGCTAAAACTCCTGGATCCAGTGTTGACTGTTTAAGTGAGGGTTCAATTACAGCAGTTTTAAAAGCCTGTGGTACATGGCCTAATGTTAATGAAGAATTGATTATTTGAAGAATAGAACTACCAGTAAATGGGAAAACTTCTTTAAATAACCTGGTAGGAATAGGGTCTAAAAGACAAGTCGAAGGCTTGGATGAGATTATTTTATCTCACTCTAAAAGGTAAATTGGAGTAAACTCATCCAAACAGATATCAATTGAAGGAGTTGTAGTAGTTACTGTATTTAAGTTAACGGTGGGAAGAATCTGACTGATTTTATCTCTGATAGATCAAATTTTATTATTGAAAAAGTTCATAAAGTCCTGACTAGTAAGCTCTAAGGGAATGCTAGGATTGACAGAGTCCTGATGCTTTGTCAGCCTGGATAGAGTGCTGAAAAGAAACCTGGGATTATTCTTGTTCTCTTCTATTAATGCAGAATAATAACTTGTTCTAGCTTTCCTATGAGATTTGTTTATAAATTACAAGATGATTTCTCCAAGCTAAATAGATTTCATCTAATTTAGTGGAGCGCCATTTTCTTTCTAAATGACAAGTCTTCTGATGTCTGCACTGTTAATCTTTAGATATGAAAACTTATTAGTGAGGAGCTCCTGTGGGCGAATGCACAGAAGTGTGTGGGGAGTTATTAACTGAGGACAAAACAAGCTCATCAATCACGGCGGAGCAGCTCACTGTCAGAAGCTAAACATCTCTGACAACCAATTTCTGAACACGGAAATTCACCCAGGCAGCAGAAACAAACCACACACAGGCGGTTTGACCTGCTAAACTTTTAATTTGGGGATTTTTCAACTGTTTCCTGCTTGTAAATGTGTGACTTTCTTCAGGCAAATCAGCAGGTTTGATCTGTTAAATTTGGACTTTCAATGAAAAATGTAAGTTTGTCATTTTTAGTTCCAAAGCCAAAATGAGCTGATGCCATGGCATGTCATCAGTTGGTCCACATTTCCTTGGAATCACTATTCCTCGTTGGGAATTGCCCTGATGGTCAACAAACTCGCACACAATGATCCTCAGGTGGGTCTGCATATAGGCCGTCCTTAAGGTCAAGACGAGGGGGGCTGAAAAGTTCATAGGCTGAAAAGTCTGATCAAATTTGACCAAATGTGGTTTATTTTTCAACATAGTCCTCCCTTCGGTCCACACACTTCTTCCATCGGTGTTGCAGCGCTTGGATCCCTGCGGTTCAAAAATAAGCCAAATTTGACCACTATGAACTTTTCAGTACCCCCCCCCCCCCCCGTATAATGGATTCTGTGGTGCGGGTATGAATGTGGCAAACTCTGTCCCCTACTAACTCAGAAGCCACTTGACCATGGGCTCTTGTCTATTGCATGGCAATGCGACAATACCTTAAAAGTGCACCCAACAAATTTCACTGACCGCTTCACTGAAAATTGATCATTTACCACTCAAAAACACAATAATAATCTGGAGATTTTGCCATCAACATTCACTGCACCATGTCTCCCCCTAGAGGCTCTTCTCTGCAACTGCACCCAAAGACTTCCAATTTCCCAAACTGCAACTATACTTTTATTAATCTTTTGCATGGCGATGCCACAGTATCTGACATGGTTTCACTGACCGCTTGACCATAACACAGGTCAAAGGAGACCTTTTTTAACCAACCTTTACCAGTGGAGGTGTACACCGGGGGAGAATCAAGCTCACCTGAAACAGTTGAAGGAGTTTCGGATCCGCGGGTCTCTCTCCACAATGCTGGCAGTGTGGACTGACGTGGAGCTGGATGTGTTTGTGCATTACCAAAATGGCTTTCTGCTATGTCCAGTACCTTCTGTTCAAATTGTGTCAAGAGTGGAAAACAACTTCTAATGTAATCGTATGTTCACCTGCTGCCATCATGTAATTTAACAGTGTAATTATTATTAATAGCACGAGTCATACAAATGTTCTGTGACTGCTAACTTCCTCAATATTCTTTTGAATTTGGACTGTTGTTTATTCCACTTGCTTTGTAAGTGCGGGAAATATTAACAGCAAACTAATAAGATGCAGTACACCTGTGTGCACCTTCATCCACTCTTGTAAGTCACCCTATGTTCCTCTCTCTTCTTGAAGTATGTGTTCACCACAGCCATTTCCATCCTTTTAGCAAAATCCACAACCATCTGTCCTTCCACATTTCTCTCCTTCAAACCATACCTACCCAGGACCCCCTCATCACCTTTGTTCCCTTCACCTACATTAAAGTCCGCTCCAATCACCACTCTCTCCCCTCGGGAACACTCTCTACCACTTCATCCAGCTTAGTCTAGAATTCCTCTCTCATCTCGCTGAATTCCAACTTGTGGGGCATACGCACTGACAACATTCAACATTCACCGGGTGTTGCTGCTATCGGCCATATAACTGAACACTAGAGAGCAGGCATTTTGTAAGACACTTTTTATTAACCTCAGACTAAACTCCATAAATCCTCTAAATCCAGAATAAAAGTATGTACAACAGAGATGTTTAAAGTCAGACATCACACACACACATCAGTGTTGTGTTCATACAAGAACATTCCTGCAGGTATCAGCTCAGTATCGGAGCTAATTCACAGGAGCATGGTCAGTAGCACCAGTCACATTTACAGCAGTAGTATCAGTAGTACCAGGGGTAACAACAGTATCAGTAGTATCAGGTGTATCAGTAGTACCAGGGGTATCAGTAGTATCAGGCATATCAGTAGTACCAGGGGTATCAGTAGTATCAGGCGTATCAGTAGTACCAGGGGTAACAGCAGTATCAGTAGTATCAGGCGTATCAGTAGTACCAGGGGTATCAGTAGTATCTGAGCCAGGGACGTGCACAGATGTTGTGAGGGTCTGCAGCTGCTCTGACCTGAAATGAGGGCAAAATTACAAGAAAAAAAAAGTATTTCTAAAAGTCACAAATTAATGAGAAAAGAGTTGCATGTGTACAGTAACCATAGGTGGAAATGTAAACGGAAACAAGAAATGTATTAAAAGGCTTGACTCAATCAGTCAGAATAGTGTTGAGAAAATGTCACAAAATTACATACAAGATAAAAGTAACATGTTTAAAAGAAAAAAAATCTACTATATATACTACTACTGTAGTATACTACAGTATACTACTGTATATTGTGGAGAATGTGTTCAAGGATGAGGCTGAGTTTGTTCCTCAGATTCAGCTTTATTCACAGAGCACATCTCCATCAAATCTCAAAGCAAATCAAGAGGAAGTTTTCATCTCACATCAGGGGTTTTATACCCCAGGCACGAAACAGCAGTCACATGGTATTTAATCAAACATACAGTCACATGGTACTTAATCTCAATCTCAAAGTAACCCCTTTGATCTCACGCCCTTGTCCTCTAGTCTCTGTGGCCCGGAAATCTTCCCCGGTCGTCTCCCGGAAACAAAGGGCAAATCTCACACTCCTCTGCTGAATCCCAGAGTCTCAGTCCTCTTTGTTCCATGAGACGTGAAGCACACAATAAACATACAGCAACACAATTGTGGGGAATATGTAACCAACATATGCGCCACAAGACCCCCCCCCCCCAAAAAAAACGTCTAAATGGGACAAACATAACCAGAGACACATGACATCATAACATCACTACACATCAATCCACCCGTTGCCTAACTCTCAGTCTCCTGCCGTATCTGCTGAAAGCCGGCTTTGCTGCTGTCTGCACCTGTGGATTAGAACTGTTAGTCAATCTCTGTGGGAGCCCTGTAGAATGCCCTCTAGGGGGTCTACCATGACGGGGGGCTCTCGCCAACTGCACCTCTTCATCCGCCAAAATAAAAAGCGGGTTTGAGTCTGTTAATACAAATCAATTCTTTTCTGCCTCCCAAATCTAGCAAAAAATGCTTCTCTCCTGTTTCCAGCACCTTGAACAGCCCATCGTAAGGCGGGCGCAGGCTGGGGCGACAAGCATCATGTCTCACAAAAACAAACTCCGCATTTTTTAAAGCCTTCGGCACAAAAACGCGTGGGAAACTGTGATGAACCGGGCCAGGAAGCGTGTTTGATCCTGTGCCGCTCTGCAACAGCTGAGCGGGGGGACCATTTGGGGCAGGATTATCGGGGAGAAATTCCCCTGGCAAACAGAGAAGCTGTGCAAAAACTAATTCTGCTGGAGAGGCTTGCAAATCCTCCTTAGGTGCAGAACGCAACCCCAATAAGACCCATGGTAACTTGTCAACCCAATTTGTATCCGTAAGTGACGCTCTGAGGGCCGCTTTCAATGACCTGTGAAAACGCTCGCATAAACTGTTAGCCTGGGGGTTGTACGCGGTGGTGCGGGGGATCTTTACCCCTAGGCTGCGGGCCATCGACGACCAGAGTTCGGAGACAAATTGAGGACCCCTATCTGACGTTATGTCCGATGGAACTCCAAAACGCGCTACCCAAGCTGTTAAAAACGTGCGTGACACTTCTTCCGCTGTGGTTGACGCCAGAGGAACCGCTTCTGGCCAACGCGTGGTGCGATCCACCATCGTCAAAAGATGTGTGTGCCCCTGTGACGACGGGAGGAGGCCTACCAAGTCGACATGCACGTGATCAAAGCGCTTAGCAGGAATGTGAAAAGGCTCCAAAGGAGCTCTAGTGTGCTTGTGTATTTTGGCTCGCTGACACGCTACGCAGGCTGTCGCCCATTCCTTGACCTGTCTGTGCAACCCCGGCCATACAAATTTCTCCCCCACCATTTTGATCGATGCACGCACCCCCGGGTGTGCCAGAGAATGGATCGAGTCAAAAACGCGGCGGCGCCACGCAGCTGGCACCACGGGGCGCGGCCGTCCCATGGAGACATCGCAGATTAGGGGATGCATACCCATTTGCAGCACCCTGTGCTCCAGCCTTAACCCTGTTGGTCCAGACTGGAGCGCGCGCACGTCCGCATCGCTAACCTGCTCCGCGGCCATGGCTGCATAATCTAACCCCACGCGGACTGGGGCCGCGCACACTCCCGCGTCGCTACCCTGGCCCGCGGCCATGGCTGCAGAGTCTGCCCTCACGTGGTCTGGCTCCGGCACAGCACGCGAAAGGCAGTCTGCCACTATATTATGTTTACCTGCGACATGCTGGATATCGGTGGTGAACTCTGATATCACGGCCAGCTGTCTTTGCTACCGGCCCAACCAAGGTTCAGAAATCTTGGCCATCGCAAAAGTCAGCGGTTTGTGGTCCACGAACGCGGTGAAACGGCGCCCTTCCAGCCAGAACTGGAAATGGCAGATGGCTAAGTGTAGGGCCAACAACTCCCTGTCGAACGCGCTGTATTTTTGCTCGCTATCGCGCAAGGTTTTGCTGAAAAATGCGAGCGGTTGCCAGGTCCCCGCTACCCACTGTTCAACGACCGCCCCTACCACTAAATCGGACGTGTCAGTGGTGAGGGCCATGCGGGCTGATGGAACTGGGTGTGCCAACAAAACCGCATTTGCCAGCGCTGTTTTGACTTGAGGGAATGCGCGCTCCCGCTCAGGAGACCATTCGATTTTATTTGTGGGTTTTTGTTTTTTTAGTGCCGCGTACAATGGTTGCATGAGCCGCGCTGCACTTGGGAGGAAACGGTTATAAAAATTAACCATTCCCAAAATCTCCTGTAACGCTTTGACCGTTTGAGGTTGGGAAAAATTTGTTATTGCGCGCACTTTATCGGGGAGAGGGACCGCTCCTTCTGGCAAAACGCGATGCCCCAAAAAATCAATCTGCGCTACCCCAAACTGGCACTTTGCTGGGTTAATTATTAACCCGTGCTCTGCCAGCCTTCGGAAAACTGCCGTGAGGCGGTTTTCGTGTTCGTCTTCGGACGTGCTGGTTACTAAAATGTCATCCAAGTAGACGAACACAAAAGGGAGGTCGCGCAGCACCGCGTCCATCATGCGTTGGAAGGTCTGTGCGGCCCCCTTGAGTCCAAAAGGCATGCGCAAAAACTCAAAAAGCCCGAAAGGAGTTATTACCGCTGTTTTGGGTATGTCCTGGGCGCACACTGGAACCTGATGGTAGCCGCGCACTAAATCTATTTTAGAAAAAATGCGCGCTCCCGCCAAATGAACCGAAAAATCCTGAATGTGTGGGATCGGGTAGCGGTCGTGTGCGGTGGCGTTATTCAACCTGCGGAAATCACCGTAAGGTCGCCACGAGCCATCAGTCTTTGGGACCATGTGCAATGGTGAAGCCCAGGGACTTTTCGAACGTCTGATGATGCCCAGTTTTTCCAGGTTGGCAAACTCCTCGCGCGCTATGGTCAGTTTAGCTGAGTCCAGGCGCCAAGCTTTTGCAAAAACGGGCGGCCCGGTGGTAGTGATATAATGCTCCACCCCATGTTTGGCCACTGTTGCCGAAAACGTTGGGACTGTTAGTGCTGGGAACTGAGTTAGGAGTGCGTGGAACTTATCACCCGCAGCTGTGACGTTGGCTTGTGCAGTTGGCGGCGCCACTCGTGCTGTGCAGGGAATAGAGTGAAAAGACAGTGCATTAACCAGACGTCTATTAGCAAGATCAACCAATAAACCATGTGAGCACAAAAAATCAGCCCCTAACATGTTGAAACTGACTGCAGCTACCACAAAAGTCCACTCAAATGAACGACCCTGCAAAGACAGAAGCAGAGTCCTCTCACCGAAGGTCTTAATAGCTGAGCCGTTCGCTGCAGACACTGACACCCGGGGAACTTGGGACGGCATCAGCCGGTCCGCGTAGGAAGGCATGATGAAGCTCATCTGGGAGCCTGTGTCCACGAGGAATCGTTTCCCCGAACGTGCATCCGTCAGGTAAAGCAGCTTGTTCACTTCCCCAAGGGCCACAGCCGCTACCGACCCTCGGTCTTGGCGTTTCCCAAACGCTTGAAGTGGCACGGCGGGAGGCACTTGTGTGCCCTCTCTGCAAAACGGCGATGATAGAAGCACAGGACGTCGCCCGCTCCGTGTCGCTTGGTGCTGACTGCTGCCGTCGTCGGCGCGTCTGGTGCTGCAACCACTGGCCCCATGCCGTCTCCGGGCGTCGCTCCTAGCTCCGCTGCTGCAGCCGAAACTGCGCTCCGCTTGTGGGCGTCGACAAGTCGCTGCGCCTCCTTGCTCAGCCCGTGGTAGTCTCACTTGGCCAACCGGGGTGAATCTGCCAGGGTAACTCTCACCGCTGGCGGTAGGGTCTGGAGGAAAAGGTGGGTGAAGATAAATTCGCAGTCCTCGGAGTCTTTCAGCCTCAGCATTTTGACCATCAGGTCTACGGGTCTGTCGTTCTCCGACTCCGTCAACGCCAGGAGCCCCTCTGCTCGCTGTTGCACGGAGGGGGTGAAATGACTGATAAGCGCAGCTTTCAAGGCGCCGTATTTGTCGCTGTCCGGTGGGTGGTTGACCAAATCTTCCACCCTCTGAACTGTGTGGCTGTCCAGCTTCGCCACAACATGGTAGAATCTCGTGTCGTCCTTCGAGATTCTCCGGAGGTTGAACTGCGCCTCGACCGCGCTGAACCAGGAGCGCAGGCTATGCTGCCAGAAGTCAGGCAGCCGGAGTGTGGAGGCAGCCATCAGGCTGGCTTCTGCCGAGTCCCGCTCGGGAGAATTATTTCTGCTCATTCTGAGTCGTAAGGTCACCAGTGTGGAGAATGTGTTCAAGGATGAGGCTGAGTTTTTTCCTCAGATTCAGCTTTATTCACAGAGCACATCTCCATCAAATCTCAAAGCAAATCAAGAGGAAGTTTTCATCTCACATCAGGGGTTTTATACCCCGGGCACGAAACAGCAGTCACATGGTGTTTAATCAAACATACAGTCACCTGGTACTTAATCTCAATCCCAAAGTAACCCCTTTGATCTCACGCCATTGTCCTCTAGTCTCTGTGGCCCGGAAATCTTCCCCAGTCGTCTCTCGGAAACAAAGGGCGAATCTCACACTCCTCTGCTGAATCCCAGAGTCTCAGTCCTCTTTGTTCCATGAGACGTGAAGCACACAATAAACATACAGCAACAATTGTGGGGAATATGTAACCAACATATGCGCCACAATATATACATTTGCAAAGATTTTCTCGTGCATTTGTGACTTTTTCTTGTAAATTCACAATTTTTGTTATAAATAAGTTATAAATAAGTTTTCTCATAAGTTCATGACCTTTTTACCACATAAATATGTAACTTTCTTCTAGTCAATTTTTCACTTTTTTCACATTTTTTTTCTCATAAATTTGCAACTTTTTCTTTTAAATTAGCAACATTTTTCTTGTAAATTTGCGGGGGTCTTTTCCCAAGTTTTTACCCCCATAAATTAGTGATTTTTTTTTCTTGCAAAATTACAGATTTTTACTTCGAAATGTGATTTTTTTTTTCTTATACATTTATGACCTTTTTCACATAAATCTGCAACTTTTTAAAAAAATATCTGGAACTCTCTCCTCCAACAGATCCGTGACTGCACAGACTTAAACTACTTCAAACCCACCTGTTCACACTGCCTTTAAGCTTTAATTTTAACCCTTAATCTTTTTTTTTAATGCAAAGCATCTTTGAGTGCCTTGGAAAGTGCTATACAAATAAAATGTATTATTATTATTATTATTATTATTATTTAAATTAGCATTTTTCTCTCATATACTTGCAACTTTTAGTCATAAATTTGCATTTTTTAAATAAATTCATGACCTTTTTTCCACATAAATATGCAACTTTTCTCCTGTAAATTTTCAGATTTTCAAGTAAATTTGTAATTTTTTTCACAATGTTTTTCTCATAAATTTGCAACTTTTTCATTTAAATAAGAAGCATCTTTCTTGTAAATTTGTTTTTTTTCCTCATTTTATTGCAACTTTTTCCTTTGTGATTTATTTCCTGCAAAATTACAAATTTTTAGTTCTAAATTTGACAAGTTTTTCTTATACAATTGACATTTTTTCACATAAAATGCAACTTTTTTAAAAATATAGATTAGCATTTTTCTCTCATACATTTGCAACTGTTAGTCATAAATTTGCATTTTTAAATAAATTCATGTTTTTTCCACATAAATATGCAACTTTTCTCCCGTAAATTTTCAGATTTTCTTGTAAATTTGTAACTTTTTTCACAATATTTTTCTCATAAATTTGCAACTTTTTCATTTAAATGAGCAGCATCTTTCTTGTAAATTTGTGCTTTTCCTCATTTTTTGCAACTTTCCCCCCGATAAATATGTGATTTATTTTCTTGCAAAATTACAAATTTTTAGTTCTAAATTTGAAAAGATTTTCATATACATTTATGACATTTTTTCACATAAATCTGCAACTTTTTTAAAAATACAGATTAGCATTTTTCCCTCATTCATTTGCAACTTTCAATCATAAATTCGCAGATTTTTTTTTATATAAATTTGTGCCCTTTCTCACATAAATATGTATTTTTTTGAACAAAAAAGGCTTATATTTTCAGTCCCAATATTTTGTAGAAAAAGTCTTTACTTCCGAGAAAAAAAATGAAGAAAGAAATAATCTCAAACATGACAAAAGAGAAGCCATTTATTACACCCCCCCAAACAAGAGGCAAATTTCAGAGAAAAAAGTCACAAATTTAAAATCAAGTTCCATATCTTATATTATTTACTATAATAGAGTACAGATAGAGAATAAAGTGGCACATTTAAACTAAAAATGTCACAACCATTATTTTTTTATGAATACACAGAGATGGCAAATGGGCCGTTGCCTCGGCAACAATCACCCGTACCTGTGCGCGTCCTTGATCTGAGCAAACATTCACAGCCGCTTCATGCAGACTCGGCAGCGACCAATCATGTCGTTGGGAAAGTTGCCCATGTTGGTGTGAGGCCGTGGTTTACTGCAGGAACACACACACACACACACAAATGCAGTCAAAAAATTTGGACTTTTTTCTGAAGAATTTGCATTTTTTTCTTGTAAAATTTCAATTTTTTTTTTTTACTTTTTTTCTCATATACTTGCAGTTTTTTTCTTGTAAATTTGTAATTTTTCCAGTAAATTTTCAACTTTTTTCTGTAGATGTTATGTAGATGAACTTATTTCCTCAAAAACTGTGACTTTTTTCTCTCATAAATTTTCAACTTTTTTCTCATAAATCTGTGACCTGTTTCTAAAATTTTGGGGACTTTTTTCTCATAAATTTGCATTTTTTTCTGTAAATTTTCAACTCAGACTAAGACTAAGAACAATCCAACAGACTCTCATGATGAATGCTAAAACAAGGATTCGGTGTACCCCGCCTGGTTTGGGGTTACCGGGGCCCACACTGGAGCCAGGCCTGGGGGAAGGGCTCGATGGCTAACGCCTGGTGGCCAGGTTTCCGCCCATGGGACCCGGCCGGGCTCAACCCGAAAGAGTTACATGGGTCAGCCCTCCACTGCACTCACCATCTGCCGGAGGGACCATGGGGGTCCAGTGCTATGTGGATCAGGTGGCGGTCGAAGGCTGAGACCTTGGCGGTCTGATTCCAGGCTTCCTAAACTGGCTTTTGGGACATGGTGTTCGGTTATTGGACTTCTGTGCTAACCACAGTTTGTCCATAATGAACACCATGTTCAAGCATAAGGGTGTGCATTTGTGCACCTGGCACCAGGACACCCTAGGTCGTAGGTCGATGATTGATTTTGTTATCCTGTCATCACACCTGCAACCATATGTCTTGGACACTTAGGTAAAGAGAGGTGCAGAGCTGTCAACTGATAAGATAAGATAAGATAAGTCTTTATTAGTCCCACAATGGGGAAATTCCAGGATTGCAACAGCACAGGGATAGCAACACTCAGAGCAACAATCAGAAGACAAGAAAAAAACAAGAGCAGTGAATATACATATGTACATATAAATATATAAATATATAAACACACAGTGCGGAGCATTGTAGCTAGATGGAATAAATATATAAATATATAAACAAACACAGTGCGGAGCATTGTAGCTAGATGGAATGAACAGCATAACCGTCTACTTAGTTATCCTACATGGTATGATGATGTACCCATACATATTGTCACCCTCCGTAACGACCGGTATTTTCCTAGTTGTATACCGGAGGGGACCATTGTGTAAGTCTATTGCGTCTTTTGCATTCAATACTATTAGGTTGTCACGTTTTTTTGCTATCTCTGCGAGCAGCCCTGCTTAGGTTATACAGTCTGACAGCCGTAGGTAGGAAGGACCTGCGAAACCTCTCGGTTGCGCACCTAGGATGATGTAGTCTGCTGCTAAATGAGCTCCTCAGTGCGTTCAGTATGTCCTGCATAGGGTGGGACTCAGACTCCAGCAGAGATGACAGTTTAGCCACCATCCTTCTCTCTCCCATCTCCTCCACTGGGTCAAGGCATTGCCCCAGGACAGAGCTAGCTTTCTTTCTTTCTGATCACCACCTGGTGGTGAGTTGGATCCGATGGCAGGGGAGGATGCCATTCAGACCTGGTAGACCCAAACGTATAGTGAGGGTGTGCTGGGAACGTCTGGCTGAGGCCCCTGTTCGGGAGGTCTTCAACTCCCACCTCCAGAAGAATTTCGACCACATTCCAAGGGAGTCTGGAGAAATGGAGTCTGAATGGGCCATGTTCTCCACCTCCATTGTTGAAGCGGCTGCCCAGAGCTGCGACCACAAGGTCATCAGGGCATCTTGTGGTGGCAACCCCCGAACCAAGTGGTGGACACCAGTGGTGAGGGGGGCCATTAAGCTGAAGAAGGAGTCCTATCAAGCTTGGCTGGCTTGTGGGACTCCCGAAGCAGCTGAAGTGTACTGGCAGGCCAAGTGGAGTGCAGCTCGGGTGGTTGCTGAAGCAGAAACTCGGGTATGGGAGGAGTTCGGTGAGGCCATGGAACAAGACTTTCGGTTGGCATCGAAGAGATTCTGGCAAACTGTCGGGTGGCTCGGGGGGGGGGCAGCTCCCTGTCTGCACTGTGTAAGGTGCGGATGGGGCACTGCTGACTTCGACTGGAGATATCGTCGGGTGGTGGAAGGAATACTTCGAGGATCTCCTCAAACCCACCTGACACTCCTTCCACAGAGGAAGCAGGGCTTGTGGACGAGGGGGATGACTCTCCCATCACAGAGGCTGAGGTTGCCAAGGTGGTTAAAAATCTCATTGGTGGCCAGGCCTCGGGGGTGGATGAGATTCACCCTGAGTACCTCAAGGCCCTGGATGTTGTAGGGTTGTTATGGTTGACACACCTCTACAACATTGTGTGGAGGTTAGGGACAGTGCCTTTGGCATGGCAAACCGGTGTGGTGGTTCCTCTCTTTAAAAAGGGTGTGCTCCAACTTTAGAGGGATCACACTCCTCAGCCTCCCTGGGAAGGTCTATGCCAAGGTACTGGAGAGGAGAGTCCGGCCGTTGGTCGAACCTTGGATTCAGGAGGAACAATGTGGTTTTCGTTCTGGCCGTGACACATCTTTACCCTCTCGAGAATCCTCGAGGGTTCATGGGAGTTTGTCCAACCAGTTTACATGTGTTTTGTGGACTTGGAGAAGGCATTTGACCGCATCCCTCATGGTTTTTTGTGAGGAGTGCTTCGGGAGTATGGGGTTTCGGGCTTGTTGTTATGAGCTATCCGGTCTCTATACGACTGTTGTGAGAGTTTGGTTCGTATTGCCAACACTTGGTCAGACTCATTCCCAGTGAGAGTTGGACTCTGCCAGGACTGCCCTTTGTCACCGATCCTGTTCATAATTTTCATGGACAGGATTTCTAGGCGCAGCCAGGGAACGGAGGGTGTCATGCTTGGTGACCACAGGATCTCATCTCTGTTGTTTGCAGATGATGTCCTGCTGGCTTCATCCAGCAATGACCTACAGTTCTTGCTGGGACGATTTGCCGCTGAGTGTAAAGTGGCTGAGATGAGAATCAGCACCTCCAAGTAAGTCCATGGTCCTCAGCCGGAAAAAGGTGGATTGTCCTCTCTGGGTTGGGGACAGGCTCCTGCCCCAAGTGGAGGAGTTTAAGTATCTTGGGGTCTTGTTTATGAGTGAGGGGAGAATGGAGCGAGAGATTGACAGATGGATCTGAGCAACATCTGCAGTGATGCGGACGTTGTACCAATCTGTTATGGTGAAGAGGGAGCTAAGCTCTAAGGCAAAGCTGTCGATTTACCGGTCAATCTAAGTTCCTACTCTCACCTATGGTCATGAGCTTTGGATAATGATCAAAAGAATAAGATCGCGGATACAAGTGGCTGAAATGAGCTTCCTTTATAGGATTGCTGGACTCACCCTTAGAGATAGGGTGAGGAGCTCAGTCCCCCAGGAGAGGCTCAGAGTAGAACCGCTGCTCCTCCACATTGAAAGGAGCAAGTTGAGGTGGTTTGGGCATCTGATCAGGATCCTGGACGCCTCCCACTTGAGGTGTTTCAGGCACATCCCACTGGGAGGAGACCCCAGGGCAGACCCAGGACTCACTGGAGAGACTATGTCTCCCAGCTGGTCTGGGAACGCCTTGGTATCCTCTCTGAAGAGCTGGAGCAGGTGGCTGGAGAAAGGGAAGTCTGGGCATCTCTGCTTGAACTGCTGCCTCCACGACCTGGACCTCCGGAAAAGCGGTAGAAGATGGATGTATGGAAGTATGGATTTTCAACTTTTTTCTTATCAATTTGTACCTTTTTTTTTGGTCAAAATTTCTTTGACTTTTTTTCTCATAAATCTGCATTTTTTCTGTAAATTAGAATTTTTTCTGTAAATTTTATACTTTTGTCTCATAAATTTGTATTTTTCTGTAAATTAGAATTTTTTTCTGTAAATTTTATACTTTTTTCTTATAAACCTGACTTTTTTGTTTAAAATATCTGACTTTTTTCTCATAAATTTGCATTTTTTTTCTGTAAATCTGCATTTTTTTCTGTAAATTTTCAAATTTTTTCTCATAAACCTGAAACTTTTTTCTGGCTTCTTTCTTTTTATAAAATTGCAATTTTTTTTCAAAAATGTGAATTTTTTCCTGTAAATTTTCAGCTTTTTCTTGTAAATTTGCAAGAGTCATCTGTTTGCAGGTTAAATGTTTATTCCCTGTAAGTAAATTTTTAAATTGGCATCTTTTATAATACCTTTGCACCTTTATTTTTGCCAGTTTGTCCCTAATTTACATCACCACATTTGTACCTCATGCTACATTGCTGAATACCCCCACCCTCTTGTTAAAAACAACACATGGCGTACCTGAACATGTTTCCTAGGTTGAGAGCAGCCAGCCAGTAGCTGTAGGAGTCGGTGTAGTAGCTGCAGGTTCCTCTGCCATGACACTCAATGAAGGGGATTTTCCTGAACTGTTCCAGGCAGGATCCGGGCGAGACTAGAGGTTGACCCGACCCCTCAGCTCCTACTCCCGTTTCCTGTACAGCAGCAGCATTCAAAATGAGCATCAAACATCAAATAAAATTTTCCATACGTTCCCATTCAAGCTGACTGATCACCAGCGGCTCACCATCACAAAGGAGAATCCGGTCCAGAGGGACTCCCAGCCGGAGGGACAGTCTGGGATGACCCTGGTCTGACTGTGGATGGTCATGACGTTGGCTCTGGCCTCACAAACGGAACACCTGCAACAAGGAACATTCGTACAGTCCTCACTTTGGATCCTCTGATAGGGTGGCCAGAGAATTTAGTGGTACTGTCAAAGATTTTTTAATGCATTACACTTTGTCCAGATATCCCAAAACACAGTAAATCATGTTTTTATGCCGTCCCGCACCCAAGGTTAACTCACAGACAGTTACGGCTGTATTACAAAGACACGGTCAGTCGTCACTGGCCTGAGGCGCAGGATACGTTTATGGGCGTTTCCAAGTTCATTTCACTATCACTCCCACGTAAACCCGAATTTTCCACCGGATGCAAAATTGAAAAGGGCTGTCCTAACACTCTTAAACCCTTTTAACTGCCCTAGGTGCCATGTGGCGCCTGGGGCAATGTAAGGAAACTCAAGCCCCCCCCCCCCCCCCAACAGTTTTCAAGAGTGGTAAAAAATCTGTCAGTAAAATAGTTCAGATTTCCAAGGCTATAATTTGAAAGTTACAAGAGATAATGGCTTACTGTCAATTAGAAAGATGTAGAATATGATCCAAAGTTTCAGATAGGAATAAATTTATGCATCTAATTTGCACAATGTTGCGGCAGCTATATAAATTACAAACTTCAGTCAAAAGTGGACTTTGGGCACATTTACATAAAGAATGGTCCAGTTTTTTTGATGCCGATTTGTCCACAGGGGTATGTTTTTATCTAATCTTCAAAGTATATGAACCAGAAAATCAATAAAATGTCAAAAAAACATATTTCTCTCTTACCTGAGGGGGGCTCACCCACCCATGTGACCAGTCCGTTTTCGTCCATTGTTGCTGATGTTTGTGTGTTTGCTCAGCCATTTACAACATGTACCACATCTACAAACTCTTATGATTACCCCAAGTGAATTTTGTTTGTATTATGTGGCTAGTTTTACTGTTTGGTGCATTATTCCTGTGGGAATCCATGCTGCCCATGGGCGCCACCATCTTGGTACTGGGAGCTCAGTTTTTTGTTACATCAACCTCGATGTAACACGTTTACTTAGTAATTTACACCCGTGTACCACATCTACAAACTCTTATGACTATCCCATGTGAATTTTGTTTGTATTACGTGGCTATTTTTCCCGTTTCATGCAGTTTCGTCATCATCGCTGCCGCAATGACCAAACACGGCAGCATCCACATTGGTGTGTGAGCTCAAAACCGAAAAAGTAAGAAGAACAATGAGGATTTCTCCTTCTTTGCTATATTCCAAGTCAGCCATGACTCCTTCGGCGCGTGTCTGCCACCTTCTAAACTGTCAGATCAATAGAGATTAGTACAAATTCTCAGTATAGCCGGGGGACGTCAATAAGTTGACACGTGCAGTTGCTGCGCTGTGCCACTGGGGGTGCGCAACCCGTCCATTTAATCTGGGCAGTTAAAGGGTTAATTATTCAGAGGTGTGTTTAGGGAGTAATGGGAAATAAACCAATCGCTGCCTTTGCTGTCATTCCTTATAATAGACAGGGGTGTGAAATCAAAGACGTGATGCTAACACGAAAGAGGTTTAAGTGGGAGGACAATTCTGTTTTACGCTGAGGACAATGCGAGCTCATTCACAAAGTGAAAATGCACTTCAAAGCAAGGGTTCTGATGGTGCTGTGAGGGTCTGAAGATGCTGTGATTGTGAGACATTTCAAGACTGTTGCGCAATAGTCCAAGATGGTAACTCACGTTGGCCAAGCATAGACAAACTTTTCCACAGGTAGCTTTTTTCTTGTCATTATCCCACTAACCAACTGTTTGTTCTTCTTTCTTTTTTCATCATTTTTTTTATCATTTTCGCTATCTGCTCGATGGAGCTGGAGGAACTTGAGGACTTTATTGACGAGTTTTATCACTGCTTCTGTGACATGTCAGAACCTAGCATTTCTTCCGGTAAGCCTCTCGTTCTTTCCTCCTCGACTAAGCAACCTAGACCTGCGGATTCACTGCTAACAACAACCGAGAAATCACGGAGCAGCCAAAGGTTAGTGACATTCTTTCCTCCATTGAAAATAAACTTTCCAGCATGGATGCTAGACTTGCGTTGGTCGAGTTGCTCCACAAAGAATTCTAGGATGTCTGCGAGAGTCTGGAATTCAGCCAGGCGGAGCTCGTCTCTCTCTTGGAAGAAAATAATACACTGAAAAAAAATCAGTAAACACGCTAACCACGTGTAGCATCAACGTCTCCTCAAGCCAATCCAGAAGATCACTTTTCTTCATTCTACAGGAATTTCACTTTTCTTCATTTTAAAGCAACTCTCACTAAAGGTCTGGTCAAGAAGGCTGTGCCTTTCCCAGGACCCCAATGTAAACAACTCCCCTCTTGCAGAGATGGAAAGGATCAGAATTTGCTTTGAAAGGCTTAAGTGGACCATAAAACTTGTGAAATCCAGATCCCCAAAATGGACAGTTCATGTTGATAGCATCCGCCCTACAGGAACTAATGCTCTTAAAAAGTCATAAACTTCTTAACCGGACAGATATATGGCCTTCTTTCTTTCCTAGATGGTTCCAGAGCTCTTTAGGCCCTTCCTCTCATGTGACAGAGACCTAAAGAAATTATGTACAGCTCAACAGTACCTCCTAGTGGACATCTATGGAATGTTTCATTGTGTAATCTGACTAAAAATTAAGTTTTTCTAATTTCCAGCTATCATCTCCCCAGGACATGAGGACACTGAAAATCATCCTTTTGATCACCGACCAGGGTTTGCAGTAATTCATTAATCCTTGATTTAAATGTGAAGTGCATGTATTAGGAACATGTATTAGGAATGTTTATTTTCAAGAGTGTTATTCAAATGAATGTTAATATTATTAGTAATGGTATAAGCGCATGATCGCTGAATATTAGCCGAGTCACTTAATTTAGTTAGATTTTATATTGAGTACATAATTTCATAAGAACTGAATGAGTATCAAACCCCGTAAGCTATCATTCCTGATAAACCACTCCCTAGGCTACCTTTCACGGGATAATGTCCTTTTCATTTAATTGGCTGTTCCCAAACAAAGAGATGTTTCCTCATTGCACAAAGCCCATTCAAACTCCTCTTTATGAAAGCTGGTTGGCCTGCCCTGCGACCGGCCCCAGTTTTATGACCCAACAGCGCGCTTCAGTTAAAATGCGCGAGAGCTGCCCTGAAGAATAGAAGAATAAAAGAATAGAAGATGAAAGAAGATTAAAAGACAGAATAAGAGAGAAAGAAAGAAGAAGAAGAATAGAGATCTAGATCTAAAAGAGAAGTTTTTGTTTTCACTTCTTCAAAGTTCCTTGCAGTTTTCTTTGTCTAAATTGTTCTGTGAATTATTTGAAACCTTTTTGTGTGTGAAGTTTGTCAAATCCTGCATTAGTTTTCTCATTTTTCGGCTTAACTGAGGAGAAACCATCCTTTTCTTATGAGCTCGCCTTAAAGAGAGTCAAACTCTCAAAATCCTTTTTTTCTTCACCTCAGAAGCCATTCTTATCCTAGTTGAATGTTTTTCTTAGATTTTCTGACTTTTCATGCAGTTAAAGTGGACCTTTAATTTTCCTATTTTAAAGTGAACAGAGATCGTGATTTTGGACTCTTTTTTTTTCATCCAAGCCTGACTGAGATGTCCTCCTTCAGTTTTTGGTCTATTCCGCGGCCAGAGACATCATAAATTCGGACTGGTTGCCTAAAGGACTCTCCACGCCTGCTCCGAGACAGCCATTACTGCTGCGGTTCGCTATTCGTCTGTGAGCCCCCCGGCTGAGTCTACACTTCTTACGGTTGGTTGTGAACATCAAGAAGCCTTGCAGCAGTCGCTTCTCCCTCGGTTCCAACCTTAAAACCCCAGCCGGCACCGACCCACTGAACACATGGACCTACAGCTGTTCGTAAGTGAGACTCCCATTTTCCTATCTGCTGGGTTTAAACGTGATGTCCTAATATTTCAATTACAATTGGACATAACCAGTATTTCATGGTACAATTAGTCTGTCAGCCGTAGGACAAAGCTATAAACTGAAGGAAGATTCTTATTCAATTTTAAGTAACCACCTCTCATTTTTGTAGATTTATTCAGAAGTTCATTTTTAGATAATCAGCTTATGGAATTTTCCCCATAAAACTGCGTTTCTGTTTTGAGTTTAATAAAAGGGGAAATGAGAGAAGTTGAAGTGTTTTCCTTTCACATATGTCTCCTAGATCATGACAGGAAAAGAACTCCCTTAAATTTTGAGACTGATCCACTAAGTAATTGAAGGTACAGAAATTAATTAATTGAAACTAAGTTAATAATACAAGTTGTTCTTTTAGAACTGGTGCCCCCTTTACGAGTGCTTTCCCATTTTATTTAGTGAGTGTAGGGGTGACAGTTCAATTCTGTCCCCTCGCACACCCACTACTAAATAAAATAAATAATTCCTGTACCTTATTACACTATATTTTATTAAATATCACTACACACGCAACTTGACGTTGTTGTAAAAGAAAACCGGAAAATGAAGGAAATAATCCTCGACCTGCAGTCACGCAGCATGAGAGATAACCTATTTTTTTTTATCCAGAATTGTGAAAAAAAACAATGATAATCCAGAACAGCGGATCTCTGAATTCAGGTCTATGCTGCTCAAAATGCCCCCTGACATTGTGAAATCAATTACCTTTCACCGAGTCCACTGCATTGGACAGAAAACCCCCAAAACAAACGTCCTAGACCATTGTTGCCAAATTTGAATATTTCAAGCAAAAGGTTCTCGCCCTGGTTGGGGCTGGGTCTGGCCTTAGGCCCTGGTGCTGGGGGGCCGTCTTCCCCACTGGGCCAGGATCCGGTGTGCGTTGGTGGTGCAGGTTGGCCCAGGCCTCTCCCCGGGGCCCTGAAGACGCTCCGGGGCCTGGTGCCTATGTCCCGGGGTTGGGAGGCGGGGCGGTTGCGGGGGATTCCCCCCATTCTCTGGGGCCTGTGTGTGTGTGTGTGCGTGCATGCATGGGTGTGTGTGAGTGTGTACGCAAGCGTATATGCAGGTGCGCGCGAGTGTGGGTGTATGAGTGTCTGGTGTGTATACCAGAATACCTCCCCCCAGGCCACAGGGGGCAGGGAGTGGGCGAACAACCTGAATCTGTTTTTCAATAGATTTGACCAACCGCCCTCCCCCCTGACTGCACAACAACCACTGCTGCCTCTAAAGAAATCAAGTCCTGCTGCCCACTCCCCACTCTACCAACACCCCCCCACTCCCAACACACAGCCCCCCATCCTGACCCTGACCAGGACCCAGGTGAGGACGGAGCTGAGGAAGATCAAGGCGAGGAAGGCGCCGGGACCGGACGGCATCAGCGCAAAGCTCCTCAAGTCCTGTGCAGACCAGCTGTGTGGGATTGTGACGTATATCTTCAACATGAGCCTGAAACTGGGGAGGGTACCACAGCTGTGGAAAACATCTTGTGTGGTACCTGTACCAAAAACTTCCCACCCCAAAGACCTGAACAGCTACAGACCGGTGGCCTTGACGTCCCACTTGATGAAGACCCTGGAGAGACTGCTCCTTGCTCACCTCCGCCCCCTGGTGGAACCAGCGATGGATCCACTCCAGTTCGCCTACCAGCATGGCATTGGGGTGGAGGATGCGGTGATCTTCCTCCTTCACCGTTCTCTGTCCCACCTGGAGAAGCCCGGGAATTTGGTGAGGATCATGTTCTTTGACTTCTCCAGTGCTTTCAACACCATCCAACCGATGATCCTGAAGGACAAGCTGCTGCGCGCAGGGGTGGACCAGCACCTGTCATCATGGATCCTGGACTACCTCACGAACCGGCCTCAGTTTGTGAGAACCCGGGACTGTGTGTCCGACACGATCATCAGTAGCACGGGGGCCCCCCAGGGAACGGTGCTGGCTCCCTTCCTGTTCACTCTTTATACTGCGGACTTCTCACACAACACAACACACTGCCATCTACAGAAGTTCTCTGATGACTCTGCGATCGTTGGCCTCATCTCCAATGGAGATGAAGCTGAGTACAGAGGGCTTATCCAGGACTTCGTGGACTGGTGCCATCGGAACTGCCTCCAGATCAACGCGAGGAAAACTAAGGAGCTGGTGGTGGACTGCCGCAGGCATGGGCAGCCCCTCACAGTACCAGTAAATATACAGGGAACAGACATCGAGATGGTGACATCCTATAAGTACCTGGGTATTCATCTGAACAATAAACTAGACTGGTCACACAATACTGATGCACTCTACAAGAAGGGACAGCGCAGGCTGTTCCTGCTGAGGAGACTCAGGTCTTTTGGTGTACAAGGGGCGCTGCTGAAGTCATTCTATGACACGGTGGTGGCATCAGCCATCACTTTTGGAGTGGTCTGCTGGGGCAGTGGCATTACTGCAGCCGATAGGAAGAGACTGAACAAACTGATTAAGAAAGCTAGCTCTGTCCTGGGGCAGCGCCTTGATCCGATGGAGGAGATAGGAGAGAGAAGGACGGTGGCTAAACTGTCATCTCTGCTGGAGTCCGAGTTCCACCCTATGCAGGACATACTGAATGCACTGAGGAGCTCATTTAGCAGCAGACTACATCATCCCAGGTGCACAACCGAGAGGTTTCGTAGGTCCTTCCTACCAACGGCTGTCAGACTGTACAACCTAAGCAGGGCTGCTCGCAGAGATAGCAAAAAGACGTAACAAACTAATAGTTTTTTGAATGCAAAAGATGCAATAGACTTACACAATGGTCCTCTCCGGCATACAACTAGGAACATACCGGTCGCTATGGAGGGTGAGAATATGTATGGGCACATAATCATACCATGTAGGATAACTAAGTAGACGGTTATGCTGTTTCATTCCATCTAGCAACAATGCTCTGCACTGTGTGTGTTTATATATTTGCATATTTATTCCATCTAGCTACAATGCTCCGTACTGTGGGTGTTTATATATTTATATATCTACATATTATTCCATCTAGCTACATTGCTCCGCACTGTGTGTGTTTATATACTTGCATATTTATTCCACCTAGCTGCAATGCTCCGTACTGTGGGTGTTTATATATTTACATATTTATTCCATCTAGCTACAATGCTCTGCACTGTGTGTTCATATATTCATATATTTATTCCATCCAGCTACAATGCTCTGCACTGTGTGTCTGTGTGTGTGTGTATATATATATATTTTATAGTAATACGTACATATGTTTATTAGCTGCTCTTGCTTGCTTGTTTTTTTTTTTCTTGCCTTCTGATTGTTGCTCTGAGTGTTGCTATCCCTGTGCTGTTGCAATCCTGGAATTTCCCCGTTGTGGGACTAATAAAGGCTGATCTTATCTTATCTTATCTTATGTGGGTTCACATTTATATGTGTGGTATGTGTGGGTGTGCAATGGGTGTGTGCATGTATGTGTGAATGTGTGGATATGTATGTTGTGTATAAATATGCAAGAGTGTGTGTGGGTGTAGGTGGACATATGTGACATATGTGGATGTCTGTGTACACGTGAGGGTGGGCGTGTGTGCATCTGGGGGCAAGTACCTGCCGGTGGATGCATGGTTGTAGGGGGGGTGTATGTGAGGGGAAGACCTCACTGGGCGGCGGGGGATGGTGCAGGCTGTCTGGTGGCCGGGGGGAAAGTGGTTCAGTTTTCACTCTCCCTGGCCGTCCCTGCCGTTGGGTCGCGGGGTGGGGCGCATTGCTCACACTGCCTCCAGTGTCCGTGGTGCCGGGGTATGGGTGTTTGCTGGTGTTCGGTGCCGGTCGGGGGGGGCCATTGCCATAGGTTGGTGACCGCATTTCCGTCGGTTTGCCCTGTGGTGGCTGCGGCTGCGGGGGTAGTCTACCACTGGCTTCTGGCTGCATGGATGGTGGGTGGGCTCGCAGGGGGAGCTTTGGGATATCACTTGACATGTCGATTGTCAGATTATATATGTTTGTGTACGTGCATACAGGGTGTGCATACAGGGTGTGTATAAGATACATGAGAGTGAGTTTGAGTGTGACTGCCCCATCATGTCTGTGGTGCTGGGGAGCTCTAGGGTACAGCATTGGCGGGTCCCGGGTCGCATGACCCGGTGCTCATCACCCTGGGATGTCATCTGGGGGTGGTGGGTGGCATCAAGAGCCAGTTTGGGAGCTGGCTTCTGGGGGGTGATGGGCTCTCTCTGGGACCACCCCCTTCCCAATCTTACTACCCCCGATTCTGAGTGGATCATACATCTTATTGGATAAACTTAGGGTTTTGGGGTGTGGGTGTACCATACAGTGTCAGTGAAGAGAATCCCTCTTTCTACTGCACCATGGGGCTGCCCTCACCTCAATTTTAATTACACTGTAGACACTGAGGGCTTGGAGGGATGGGAGCTCTGCCGCCGATAGCAATGGGTAGTGATGACCTATTACACTATCCTTCCAATTTTAACTGCACTTTGGTAATTCACACACTTGCACCCAATGGCACCACACAAATAACATTCACCCATCACGGTTTGTGCATGGGGGGTGGGGGGTGGAGATCTTCCTCCACCCCTGCTGCCCTCCCTCTGCCAGGGGCCTGGGGCCCGGCCGGTGACCTGGGGCCCATCATGCTGTAGTCATCCCAAGGCGCTACTGCAAGTGAATAGGTGCAATCAAGGGAGTGAGTGAGATAGTGAGTGAGCAAGTGAGAGCAAGTGAGTAAGTGAGGGGGTGATGAGTAGTGATGGTGGTGGTGGGTCAGATTTGTGTGGTGCTTTGCATGTTGGGTAGCATCTCTGGGCACTTGCAGTGGGCCCAGTGGTTGTTCGCTCCGGGCGGGCATTGGTGGCAGTGGGCTGCTTCTGTGGCCGCACCTGCCCTGGGGCTGGCTGGTGGGGGTGTGGTTGCCGGTTCACGCCGGTGGCCTCCACGGCCGCTGCCGGGCATTGGTGCACATTCATGCACACTGCATCTGCGCCGTGGCTGTCCCAAGTATTAAGGGTGAATAAATGTGAGTGTGTAAGAGAGAGCACAAGTAAATGTGAGTGAATCAGGGCGTGAATTAGTATGTATATATGAGTGAATGTGAGTGGAAGGAAATGTGTGAGTGCAAGCAACTGTAAGGGGGAGTAGAAATGGGAGCGAGACTGAACAAGCATGGGAGTGGGTGAGAGTGAGTACTGGTGGGGAGTGCTGGATGGTGCCTCCTGGTACCTCCTGGCCAAGTGAGCTCCCTTGGATTGGGGGGGCTGGCCCCCCGTAGCGCTCCCCACACCTTTCTGTCACTTTCCCTGTGCCTGGGGGCTCCCAGGGCATGGGTCAGGGGTGCTGGGATGGGCGCAGCCCCGCTGTGTGTGTGTGTGGGGGGGGGGTCCGAGGGGCACGTGCAGGTTTCTGGCTGGGGAGAAGGGGGGGCATTCTCCCTCTGGTGCCTGGGGCCCGATGTTGGCCCCACTGGGGGGGGGGGCAGCCTGGATTGGGGTCAGGGGCGCGCAGGCCTCCCTCGGCCGTCCCTCTTGGGGTGGTTGCATGGCTATCCTAGAGCTTGCTGACTTTGGGGTATTTGTGCTGTGTGGGGGTTGGTGGCACTGTCTTGCTTGCTCAGCGTTTTCATGGGGGAGGGGGTGTTGCTGTGACCTGCCACCCTCTTTGTATGTTTTTTGGCAAACCACTCACCCGCACACACTCACTTTGAGCATGCTCTCATACACACACATGCACCCACATGCAAACACACGTTTTTTTTACAGGTGCAGATACCAGACTTGTGATGAGACCTTTTCAGAAGAATAAACAGTTTGTCTTCTGTTTATTTTAAAACTAATAGTTTTTTGAATGCAAAAGATGCAATAGACTTACACAATGGTCCCCTCCGGCATACAACTAGGAACATACCGGTCGCTATGGAGGGTGAGAATATGTATGGGCACATAATCATACCATGTAGGATAACTAAGTAGACGGTTATGCTGTTTCATTCCATCTAGCAACAATGCTCTGCACTGTGTGTGTTTATATATTTGCATATTTATTCCATCTAGCTACAATGCTCAGCACTGGGTGTGTTTATATATTTATATATCTACATATTATTCCATCTAGCTACATTGCTCCGCACTGTGTGTGTTTATATACTTGCATATTTATTCCACCTAGCTGCAATGCTCCGTACTGTGGGTGTTTATATATTTACATATTTATTCCATCTAGCTACAATGCTCTGCACTGTGTGTTCATATATTCATATATTTATTCCATCCAGCTACAATGCTCTGCACTGTGTGTCTGTGTGTGTGTGTATATATATATATTTTATAGTAATACGTACATATGTTTATTAGCTGCTCTTGCTTGCTTGTTTTTTTTCTTGCCTTCTGATTGTTGCTCTGAGTGTTGCTATCCCTGTGCTGTTGCAATCCTGGAATTTCCCCGTTGTGGGACTAATAAAGGCTTATCTTATCTTATCTTATCTTATTTCAGTTGTGTCAGTTTGCTTGTTTTGTCTATTTGTTCCTCTCTTTTTTTCCTTCCCTCTCCCCACCCCTCCCTATCCCATTCCCCCCTGTCAGGTCTCTCATGGATAAAGCAATTTAAATAAAGTATTAAAAGTTATTACAAGAGGAGTCTATAAGTAAAATGGTCAGCGGTGGACTCAGAGTTAAGGTAAGTACTCTGTTTTTGTCTTTACTATATCAGTATGGTTCCGGTTCCGCCGGACCGGCGGCGCCACACGAGTCGGTTGCCTGTTGCAACAGCCTTTTTTTTATCTTCCTTCTTCTTTCTACACCTTTCACTCTGTATATATATCACGGACGCACGGATCGCCCGGGGGTCTCCCGGGTCGGCGGACGGAGCCACGGTTTGCAGCGGGAGACGTTACAGCGGGGAGGAGCTAGTGCTAGCTAGCACTTGGCCGCCGCCCGGTGCTAATGGGAAACTCGACATACCGGGAGCTGTAGCGAAAACGACGCGGGTGCCGGGCTGGAGTTTAGGCGGCGTGAAAGAAATATAAGACAGAATAATAAAGAGCGATGGCAAGAACCAAGCAGACCGCCCGTAAAATCTACTGGAGGAAGAAGCCCCCCCCCCCCCCAGGAGACAGCTAGCCACCAGGGCTGCTCGGAGAGGCGCTCTGGCCACCGGCAGAGTGAAGAGGCCTCGCCGTCACAGGCCCGTGGCTCTGAGAGAGATCCGTCGCTACCAGAAATCCACGGAGCTGCTCACCTGTAAGCTGCCCGTCCAGCGCCTGGTGAGGGAGATCGCTCAGGACTTCAAGACCGTCCTGCGTTTCTTGAGCTTCGCTGTCATGGCTCTGCAGGAGTCCAGCGAGGCCCACCTGGTGGTCTCTTCTTCGCTAAGGGGGTCACCATCATGCCCAAAGACTTCCAGCTGGCCCGCTGCATCCGCGGAGAGAGAGCTTAGACTTTCTGCTGCACATTCACCAGCCATAATGCTCTGCACTGTGTGTCTATATACTGTATATATACATTTATAGTAATATGGACATATGTTTACTAGATGTTGTTTTTTCTTGCCTTCTGATTGTTGCTCTGAGTGTTGCTATCCCTATGCTGTTGCAATCCTGGAATTTCCCCATTGTGGGACTAATAAAGGCTTATCTTATCTTATCTTAGTATTAGAGAGATCTTGTGTGGCTCTTGGTGGGGAGAACCAGTTGCAGCTGCCACCTTCTCCTGAGTTTTCCTCGTCCAACTCCACTGCTGCCAGTGACAGTGACCCGGTGTTTGTCTCTTCCTCCCCATCTGAGGTCATCGATGGTTATTGGTCCATTTTGTCCGGTTTTGCCAATGGTCACCAGTCCACCTCGTCTGGTTCCGCTGATGGTCTTCGATCCACTTCACCTGGTTTTGCTGAGGGTCATCTGTCCATTTCGTCTGGGTTCGCCGCTGGTCATCAGTCCACTGCGCCTAGGCTCGCCGCTGGTCATCAGTCTTCACCTGAGGTCATTGCTGGTCATCAGTTGTTGCCTGAGGTCGTTGCTGGTTATCAGTCTTCGCTTTAGGTCGCCACTGGACAATGGTCTTCGTCTGAGGCCACCACTGGTCAACAGTATTCGCCTGAGGTCGCTGCTAGTCAATGGTCTTCGCCTGAGGTCGTTGCTGGTCAGCAGCCTTTGCCTGAAGTTGCCGCTGGTCAGCAGCCTTCGCCTGAGTTGGCTAATGGTCATCGGTCCACTTCGTCTGGTTTCGCTAATTATCTTCTGTCTTCTTCACCTGGTTCCACTGATGGTCGTTAATCCACTTTGCTTGGTTTTGCCGATGGTCGTCAGTAACTCCTCGTCTGGCTTGTCCGAAGGTCAGCAGTCCTCATCTGGTTTCCCCACTGGTCAGCCATCTTCTTCGTCTGGTCTTCCTGCTGGCCAGCCATCTTCTTCGTCTGGTTTCCTCGCTGGTCAGCCATCTTCGTCATCTGGTTTCCTCACTGGTCAACCGTCATCGTTGGCTGGTCTCCTTGCTGGTCAGTCATCTTCGTCATCTGGTTTCCATGCCTCAGCCTCTGTGGCCCGCGAAGAGCACGTTTTCCAGCTGCTACCTCCTAAAAGGGACGCATTGTGCTCTACGGTCTGCTGGCTCAGGGGCGCATGGAGGCCAACTGACAGATCGTATTCTCTGGTCTGTTAGTGGTGGAATTCTGGGAGACCACCTCATGGATTCTACCATTTGCTTAGGTGGTTCAGGAACTCTGGAGGGCCACTCGACACGTTTCAGCTCGTAACCTGGTGGTCTTGGGACTCTGGCAGACCACCTGAACTACCTTATCTTCTTGCCTCGTGGTCCTGGGACTTCAGTAGGCCACTTGATCTGTCGTGTTTTGATTCCCTGTCTAGCGAGAAATTTGTTGACCCACCTGGCCTGTTTTCCCCCACCGCCCTCCCTGGTTGGGTGATTTCTCTGTTCTTGTTGGGTGGGGGGGCTTTTTCTCTTTGATGTTACGTTGGGGTATCTGGAATCCACCCCTTGGACAGGGCTCTGTCATGATGCAGAGCACGGTTGGGGGACCGTGCTCACGCTCTCAGTTTATTTGATCATTTTCTGTATTTTCAATTCAATTCAATTCAATTCAGCTTTATTTATATAGTGCCACATCACAACAGAAGTCATCTCATAGCGCTACAAAATGCAGAGAAAACCACACAATTTCAAAAAGACCCAGTAATCAGACGACCCCCTGTGAGCAAGCACTTAGCAACGGTGGAGAGGAAAAACTCCCATTTAACAGGAAGAAACCTCTAGCAGAACCTCATTTCAGTTTAGCATTGTATCTGGTTGCTGTTGGATATATTATGTTGAGTTTGTCATTTGTTTGTGTCAGGTTATGAGAGTTCATGTGTCTTAGTTTAGTCTTGTTTGTTAATATCATGTGTCTGTGACCATCCACTGTTGTATTATAAATATTATCTGCCTGTTTAGACATGAGCCTACCTTCACCTTTGCCTTCATTCCTCTTTTGTATGTTGATTGTATTATTTGCACCTCTTGGATTTTGTATTTATCTTATCCTCACCTTGGTGGGGTATTTTCCCCTTTTGGTATTATCTGGATTATGTTCTATTAATTACTTCGGTCCAAGCTTTTACTTTGACAGTACCCTTTGTTTACTTCTGTTTGCTCCTTGCTAGTTTCGCGGTTTGTCATAGGTGTTTAATATTCTAATTACTGCCCTCACTGCAGTTATCCACACCTGTTATCATTTGTCTATTTTTCCTTTGTCCTATTTAAGGGATGCCGGCTCGCAGTTTGGCTTGTCGTCCTTCAACATTGTCACTCTGTTACCTGCGTGTGTCCCATGCTTCACTCTGCTACCCAGCATGTGCCCCTTGCTATTCTCCTTGTCTTTAGACGTGATTCCCATGTCTGCACCGGCGTTTCCACACGCCTTTTCCTCCGGTTATTCCTGCCTGTCTGTAAGTTCTGTTTTTACCTTGTTTGGACTTTTGTGTTTAAATTAAACTTTGAAAACTCACAGCTCCTGCGATTGGGTCTTCATTCCGCCCCTGCCTGGGTATTTATGACAGAAGAGGTCTGTAGTTTAAAATCTTCAGAGTGGCAAAAGCCTACCCTCCCCCCAACCCGGCGCCGCACACCCACACCAGAATGCGCACACACTCCCTGTTCATTCATTCATTCATTCCCCTAAAAAAATTACACATGAATGCCTAATCTATAGACTCCAACATTAATGCTGCAATTAAATTGAGAATGTAAATGAATAAAAAAAATATTTAATGTATCAACATATAAATAAAATGATGGGCAATTATATTATGACTGCTGCAAATACAAACTTACCTATTTAGGTACCAGAGGAATAACTAACTGACGTTTCAGTCCGGTAGGTGGTACTAAATCCTTATTGTCTGGTTAAGTCAGCACAGCAAACGAATAACAAAGGAGTTGAATAAGACAAAGATTTAGATGGAAATCGCAATATATGATATCACAGTACTAGGCAAATCACAAGATCATGATAGTACCGTATCATGTAGACTCTGGTGATTCCCACCCCTCGCAATTGAAAACGGAGGTTACGCCAGAAGAGTCTTGAAGCTTCTTCAGAGGTAAGAAGGTGGAATTTAAACCAACTGTGCAGAAAATGTTTTATCTTTTATCTTCTTATCTTATCTTTTATCTTCTTTGTTGAAGTTTTCTAATTCAGAAACATTTCACAATTATATCAAATGCTATAGTTAGTATCAGATCTAAAAAGATTTGATCGGAGGTTCAACAATGATGACCTTAACAGCTAAAAACTGGTGTTTACCGGCTGATGTAATCCTTCAGTGAATTCTCAGAGATAAGGCGCACGCTGTCTGACAGAGGTTCACTGGTGGATAGCCAATAGGAGTAGTCGTTCCGTGAGGCGTAGCGACAGGTGTTTTCAGTGTTGCATAGCAGGAAGGGCATGGTGGTAAAGCGAGGTAGACAGCTACCCAGTGTACCTGCAGTGAGAGGGAGAAATAAGATGTTTTTGTGACATTTTCTCTTCTCCATTTGATTGTAAAGATGTGATACTGTAGATTTGTTTGGTAACGTGAGACTTTGGGCAATTGTAACCCAGTGTTAAAAACGTGGATAGAATTATGAATGTCGATACTGCTTTAAGAAGAAGGGGGGGCATTCATTCCACAATGGGAGTAAATTATTTAAATATGAATATTTAAATAAATATATATTCATAAATAGTTAGGAACGTTTTCTAGAAAGTTCTGATAAAGTTCCTAGTATTGTGTGTTGATATTTTGAGTAACCAATGGCTGCGCCGTTGCTGGGTTCCACCAGCCAATGGGTTAAGCGCTCTCTCCCTGGGTCTGGGATGACTTGTATTTTTGGCTCAGTCACGCCAGACGCCGAAAGACACAGACCAGAGAGAGAGACGGTCCTTGGTGATATGACAACGCTAACGTGCCAATACCAGACTTTGTCTTGGATAAAACCTGAGATTGATTGGGATCCAAAGGCTGTGAACTCACGTTGAGCGCGGGAACCCCATGACGCACGAACCACTTAGCATGGCCAGATTTTTGTGTGTAACCCTTAATAACACCCACTCACCCCTACTCACTTTAGGTGTAGTACCCTTTTTGGTAGTATTGTGTTATGGCAATGTAGTTACCTTAACTTTTCTACCTGGGCAGAGGGATAATTGAGCCAGGTCAGACCGACTCTGGGTTCGTAGGAGCCTGAGAGGTGCAACAACAGATGACACATACACAGCCGTATATGGAACTTGCAACTATGTATATTATTTAAAACATATATTATATAGAACGCAATCCAGATCTGGATGGTGAGCCGAAGCCCGAACCCTAGAACTGCTAGAGGTGACCCAACTGGTCACCTGGAACTGATACAATAGGACTGAACACATTGTAAATATAATTGGAGTTTATGGATTGTGCTTTCTTTTATCGCGCTGTGTATTTATTTATGTGTACATATTTGTAAATAATATACATAGTTGCAAGTTCCATATACGGCTGTGTATGTGTCATCTGTTGTTGCACCTCCCAGGCTCCTACAAACCCAGAGTCGGTCTGACCTGACCCAATTATCCCTCTGCCCAGGTAGAAAAGTTAAGGTAACTACATTGCCATAACACAATACTACCAAAAAGGGTACTACACCTAAAGTGAGTAGGGTGAGTGGATGCTAGTAAGGGTTACACAAAAAAACCCTGACCATGTTAAGTAGCTCGTGCGTCATGGGGGTTCCCGCGCTCAACGTGAGTTCACAGCCTTTGGATCCCAATCAATCTCAGGTTTTATCCGAGACCAAGGCTGCTATTAGCATGTTAGCATCGCCATATCACCAAGGACCGTCTCTCTCTCTGGTCTGTGTCTTTCGGCGTCTGGCGTGACTGAGCCAAAAATGCAAGTCATCCCAGACCCAGGGAGAGAGCACTTAACCCATTGGCTGGCGTGACCCAGCAACGGCGCAGCCATTGGTTACTCAGAATACCAACACACAATACTAGGAACTTTATCAGAACTTTCTAGAAAACGTTCCTAACTATTTATGAATATATATTTATTTAAATATTCATATTTAAATTATTTACTCCCATTGTGAAATGAATGTCCCCCCTTCTTCTTAAAGCGGTATCGACATTCATAATTCTATCCACGTTTTTAACACTGGGTTACACTATCCCCCCTTAGAATCATGCAAGTCCCTGCATGGGATTAGCTAAATAGTAATGACGGGAGAACTAGTGTTCATGGGAATAATCTTAGGATCTGACTCTGTTAAGGCTCTGGTAAAAGCCAGGTTTGAATAATCTTAGGATCTGTCTTGTTAGAACACCCGTTAATGTCAGCCTTACCTGGTGGTATCCTGGTAAAACCATGTCTCATAGACTTACCTGAAAGACCACCTTACCTTGTTCCAGTTATACTCACCAATGAGTCGGAACATGACGTGACAATCCCTCAGAAGTTTGTCATTGGAGAAATCTGAGCATTTCAACGAGTCCTATCGCAAGAACACTCCGTGAAAGTTACAAAGTCCAAAACTGAACCAAAGTCCACTCTGAAGTTCAACTTTGACTCTTCCCCCATTAGCGATGAATGGAAAGAGCGCCTAACAGAAAAACTCAGTCAAATGCCCGAAGTATTTGCACAAAACGATCTTGACTTTGGAAAAATGGATCAAGTGAAACACACAATCAAATTATCAGATGAAACACCGTTCAAACACAGAGCACGTCCCATATATCCAAATGACCTGGAAGCGGTCCGTAAGCATCCCAAAGAACTCTAACAAGCAGGCGTGATAAGAGAGTCCACTTCCCCATTTTCTTCGCCTATTGTAGTGGTGCGAAAGAAGAATGGCGATGTCCGCCTTTGTGTTGATTACAGGAAGCTTAACATGCAGACAGTAAAAGATGCTTATGCCCTCCCCAACTTGGAGGAAACGTTTTCCACCTTGACTGGTTCGCAGTGGTTCTCCGTCCTAGATTTAAAGTCGGGGTACTACCAAATTGAGGTAGAGGAGCTGGACAAACCAAAGGCGGCGTTCGTATGTCCCATGGGCTTTTGGGAATTCAATAGAATGCCCCAAGGCATTACAAACGTCCCCAGCACGTTCCAGCGCCTCATGGAGAAATGCATGGGCGACATGAATCTGCATGAGGTGATTGTGTTCCTCGATGACATCATTGTGTTCTCCAAGATGCCCGAAGAACATGAGGCTTGCTTAATGAAAGTTCTTAATCGCCTAAAAGAGTACGGGCTTAAACTCTCCCCTAAGAAATGCAGATTTTTTCAAACTTCTGTCAGATACCTCGGTCACATTGTGTCCAGTAAAGGAGTTGAGACCGACCCCGAAAAAGTGAAAGCCCTAAGTACTTGGCCTGTGCCCCGTGATCTCAAACAGCTCCGTTCGTTCTTAGACTTTTCAGGGTACTATAGGCGGTTCATTAAGAACTATTCCAGCATTGTTAAGCCCTTCACTGACTTAACATCAGGCTACCCTCCTTTGCGAAAAAGTCCAAAGCCCAAAGCTATGCCTGCCCAGTACCACAACCCAAAGACACCGTTTGGCGAGCGATGGACTTCTTCCTGTGATCTTGCATTCAAAACCATCATTGAAAAGCTCAGTACTGCGCCTGTCCTGGGTTTCGCTGACCCTCAGTTGCCATATACACTCCATACTGACGCCAGCACCACAGGGCTTGGCGCCGCCCTCTGTCAAGAGCAGGAGGGCCAGACTAGGGTCATAGCTTATGCAAGCCGGGGGTTGTCTAGAAGTGAGTCCCGTTACCCCGCCCATAAGTTAGAATTTGTGGCTCTAAAGTGGGCAGTAACGGAGAAGTTTGCAGACTATCTATATGGCAACCACTTTACTGTCGTGACAGACAGTAACCCCCTGACGTACATCTTAACTACTGCTAAGATGGATGCCATGAGTTATAGGTGGCTAGCTGCTCTGTCGACGTTTAACTTTAAGCTCCAATACAGAGCAGGCAAGCTTAACTCAGATGCAGACGGCCTCTCTAGACGGCCACATGGCGAGTTACTTGATGACGCAGTGTCCCAAAAGAAGCTTGACCGCATACAGCAGTTCACTCAAACTCACTTGTCTCTTACTGAAAGCAGTTTAAGTTCTGAGGTAGTGTCTGCTATATGTGAAAAACACCTTGTCTGTAGCTCTCCAGACAACACCTTCCCTTTGGTTCACTCGTTAGCCATCTCTGTAGCCGCCATTCCAGATGGCTATGCCGATGAAGATGGCTGTAGTGGTCTTCCAGTTGTACCCCACATGACTCCTGAACAGATCAAAAACGAACAAAGAACTGAACCCTGTTTAACGGAAGTGATTGCACAAATTGAAACTGGGCTAAACGTTCCACCAACTGTACGAACTGAACTTCCTGACATCAACTTGTTACTTCGAGAGCTCAGTTGACTTGAAATGTGCAATAACATCCTCTACTGCACTCGTCAAGACGGAGGAAATGTTACTTACCAGCTCGTCTTACCTGAACAGCTCCGCAATTCAGTCTTTCAAAGCCTCCACTGTGACATGGGCCATTTAGGCACACAGCGTACTTTGGATCTCGCCAGAACAAGGTTCTATTGGCCTCGCATGGCAGCAGATATTGAAAAGAAGATCAAGACATGTAATCGTTGCGTAAGATGTAAAACTGCTCCAGAACGAGCTGCTCCGCTTGTCAACATCAAATCCACCCGACTGCTCGAACTTGTCTGTATGGATTTCCTTTCCATTGAGCCCGATCAAAGTAACATGAAGGATGTGCTCGTGTTAACTGATCATTTCACGAAATACACTATAACCATCCCTACCAGCAATCAGAAAGCTCAGACCGTTGCAAAGGCACTTTGGGACAACTTTATAGTCCACTACGGGATACCCGAACTGTTACATAGTGATCAGGGTCCCGATTTTGAGTCCCATATTATAAAAGAACTTTGCAAAATCATGGGCATTCGCAAAATCCGGACGACACCCTATCATCCCAGAGGTAACCTGGTAGAACGTTTCAATGGAACGTTATTGGGCATGCTGGGTACTCTGGAGGAAAAGAACAAATCTCATTGGCACAACTATGTGAAACCACTTGTACATGTGTACAACTGTAAAAAAATGACACTGCTGGTTTTGCCCCGTATGAGTTAATGTTCGGTCATCAGCCGAGATTGCCCATCGACCTTGCATTTGGGCTCCCGTTTCACAACAAAAGTTTCAAGTCACATTCCCAGTATATTGAAAAGCTGAAGACAACTCTACAAGAAAGCTACAAACTAGCAACAGAAAATGCTAACAAGATGGCTGAAAGAAACAAAACAAGATTTGATATGCGAGTGAAACCCTCAAAACTAGAACCAGGCGACAGAGTTTTGGTACGTGCAGTCCGCCTCAGAGGAAAACACAAACTAGCAGACAGGTGGGAAGCTGAAATTCACATTGTGGTGAGCCAAGCAGGTGACTTGCCTGTTTACACTATAAGACCTGAGACAAAAGATGGTCCTGTTCGCACCGTTCACTGCAACCTCTTGCTTCCCTGTGGTTTTCTTGCCCCTGTTGAAGAAGAACTTGTCCAACCAAAACGTGTCCGCAAACCTCAGACAAGACAATCACCTGAACAAAGTGAGGAATGTGAGAATTCAGAACCGGAAAATGAAGATGTCTATTGGTACAGAGAAGAACCAATCCAAACACCCATAAAGCTCACTCGAGTTTATGAAATTCCCCATCCAAAGACATTCTTTAAAGGAGACATTCCTGCTGAAACTCACTTACCTGAGAATGACAACCAAATAGAAAATGTCACTTCACCTGGATGTGACAACTTGCCTGATGATGGAAACCTGGAGGAAACTGAAACAAATGTGGAACCATCAAACAATGAGAATGGAACTGGAAGTGAAACCAACTCACCTGATAAAAGTACCTGTGATGAACCTGTGGAAGAAAAAGAACCTGAAAAAGAAGTCCCACAGACTGTGAGACATTCCGAGAGGACAACCTCCCAGCCAGAAAGACTACAGTATAGTCAGTTGGGAAACCCTCTCCTAACTGTTGCCCAGTCCCTGTTTCAAGGACTAAACCTGGCTTTTACCAGAGCCTTAACAGAGACAGATCCTAAGATTATTCAAGCCTGGCTTTTACCAGAGCCTTAACAGAGTCAGATCCTAAGATTATTCCCATGAACACTAGTTCTCCCGTCATCACTATTTAGCTAATCCCATGCAAAGGGACTTGCATGATTCTAAGGGGGGATAGTGTAACCCAGTGTTAAAAACGTGGATAGAATTACGAACGTCGATACCGCTTTAAGAAGAAGGGGGGACATTCATTTCACAATGGGAGTAAATAATTTAAATATGAATATTTAAATAAATATATATTCATAAATAGTTAGGAACATTTTCTAGAAAGTTCTGATAAAGTTCCTAGTATTGTGTGTTGGTATTCTGAGTAACCAATGGCTGCGCCGTTGCTGGGTCACGCCAGCCAATGGGTTAAGTGCTCTCTCCCTGGGTCTGGGATGACTTGCATTTTTGGCTCAGTCACGCCAGATGCCGAAAGACACAGACCAGAGAGAGAGATGGTCCTTGATGATATGGCGACGCTAATGTGCTAATAGCAGCCTTTGTCTCGGATAAAACCTGAGATTGATTGGGATCCAAAGGCTGTGAACTCACGTTGAGCGCGGGAACCCCCATGACGCACGAGCCACTTAGCATGGTCAGGTTTTTTTTTTTTCCTTTGGACTGGTTTGACCAGAGCGTGGATCTCCAGATCTGGATGGCGAGCCGAAGCCCGAACCCTAGAACTGCTAGAGGTGACCCAACTGGTCACCTGGAACTGATACAACAGGACTGAACACATTGTAAATATAATTGGAGTTTATGGATTGTGTTTTCTTTTATCGCTCTGTGTATTTATTTATGTGTACATATTTGTAAATAATATACATAGTTGCAAGTTCCATATACGGCTGTGTATGTGTCATCTGTTGTTGCACCTCCCAGGCTCCTACGAACCCAGAGTCAGTCTGACCTGGCCCAATTATCCCTCTGCCCAGGTAGAAAAGTTAAGGTAACTACATTGCCATAACACAATACTACCAAAAAGGGTACTACACCTAAAGTGAGTAGGGTGAGTGGGTGTTAGTAAGGGTTACACACAAAAATCTGGCGAGCTCAGGTGTTAGTGGGTGTTACCCCCAATTACCCTGTTACCCAATTACAGTGGTATATTACACAATGAATATGAGGATGACTATTATATCCTCAAAGTTAAACCGAATTAAAGTTTTCATTTTTGTCCTAATGTTTGTTATATTTGTCAGTTTTGACAATACTGAACAGTGTCATCAGCATAGAGACAAAAAATACATTGATGTACTAGAAATTCTGAAGAAGTAGTAAATTCAAATCTGTGACCAGTACACCAAAAGAATAATAGAAACTACTCAAGTACCATCCCCACCAGCATACATACTGTACGTCTTCCCAGTGTACAAAGTTTGCATCAGGAATACAGCTTAGAGAGGTCATTTGCACATTGGCAAGACATTGGCTAGATGTCAGTATTACGCCGATGTCTTGTCAATGTGCAAACGACCTCTATAAGATGTATTCCCAATGCAACTTTGCTGACATTGGCCCATCGTATGTGTGCTGTTGGGGATTGGACTTGTGGTTGTCCAGTTGGATAGTTAAGACCACTTTGTCCATTTGCCTTAAGCACCCATGTTAAATCCCTTAACGCAAATGGGCACTGCCCATTTCCAACACGGTGGACTGAAAAGTTTGCATAAAAACTCTGAATTTGGTCTCCATTGAACTGGGCTTTTTGCGCCGTTGCGCCGGTGTCTTTGGTTTTCACGTGAAAATTCAAAAACAAAGTATTTTTGCTGTAATACCTCTAAAATACACCAGATGGCATCTGATTTTGGCCTACTGCAACTGGACAGCCCCATTGGGCAAACGGGCAGTCAGTTGTGCAGTGACAATAAAAGCATTCTGATTCTGATTCCTTCAGCTAACTTTGAGCCAGTGGCAATGCTTTTACCTGAGTTGGCTCAGCATATTTCTTAAGGAAAATGGGCAGTTTCCCCCAGGCATCAAAGGGACACTGTTTCAATACACTAGCTGAGTATATATAAAAAAAAAAGCTAGCTGGCTCAGGTCTGAAGTATGGTATGGTTTGTTTTTGTGGTTTTTATGTTTATATGTGGGTTTATTTATAATTTTTAATTACATAAACAGACAATCTGAAGGCACATTTGTTATTTGAAATATGGCTCATGGCTTTACATAGCTTCACCTAATATAAATAAATGAAGAATGAGGTAAAACAGACTTAGCGGGTCAACATATCAGCATATCATATGTGTAAAACTGACAGGAAGTGTCTGAACAACAAACAGGTGACTCATTTCTAAACAAACTGGAAAAACACTGGGCCAAGGATTTATCCCTGTGGAACACTCAATCTATTCTGTTTTATAAATTCACATGTCTCAAACCTTTTGCTTATTATTATTTATTCATCTTGAAAGAAGCTCGAAAGCTCACAGTCCTAAAACCGTGACAAATCAGCAGGCTTGTGTTACCCAGGTCTTGTCCATGAGCGCGGTTGTTCCCGTTGATGAACAGGAGAGAATATCCACTGTAGATGAGAGTGGATCCCGCGGGGCACTGTGGGACGAAGAGCTCCTGGCTGTGTTTGGTGAACAGGAAGCCATTCTTCTTGGGCACATTGCCGCAGACACCCGGCACACCGCGGGCACCTTTGATCCCAACCAGACCACGTAAACCTGTCATGCCTGGGCGAAGTGAATACAAGAGACATTATATGAGGAGTTCCAAGAACCAAAACCTTCACGCTGATGTTAAGACTGAAAGTTTTAACAACAAATAAAGGTTTGTGATTCATTCTTTATTACCTTTTGGTCCTTGCAATCCATGTTCTCCCTGCTCCCCTTTCTGTCCCGTGCAACCACGTGGTCCTTTGACGCCAGGTGGCCCACTGATGCCCTTCAAGCCTGAAGCCATGAAATGCAACTTAATTCACAAGGAAATTTAACTCGACACTGCAGACAGAATTTGGGTGTTGATGATGATGCTGTTACTGCAATCATTCCATGCATGTTTATTAGCTTCTCTTCTCACCTTTAGGTCCCGGTCTTCCAGGCTCACCAGGAAATCCTCGTTCTCCTGGTGGGCCCTGAGATCCAGGAGGACCTGGGTCTCCGGGAACGCCTTTCACTGTCACATATACGTCATTTCCCCTCGGTCCTGCAGGGGGGAACATTTAAAATTCAGCATTTCGAACACTGGACACCGGTTTCAGAGTCCTCAGGTGCATAGGTGGGGGCCATGCCCCCCCCAACCTGGAAAAAAGAGAGAAGTGCCCCCCCCCCCCATATGGGCAGTGTGGTAGCGCAGTGGTTAGCACTGCACCAGCACAGCAACTCACCCTTGGCCATGGGATCCCTGGTTCGATCCCAGCCCCTGACCAACAGTGATCTGTGTGGAGTTTGCATGTTCTCCCCGTATCTGCGTGAGTTTACTCCGGGATTTCTCCAGTTTCCTCCCACAGGCCAAAAACATGCAGGTTAGGTTAATTGGAGACTCTAAAGTGGCCCTAGTGGTGAATGGTAAAGGGATAGCGCCGTACCGTGGCTGCTTCATCCATCCAGGTGGATGCCCTCAATTTCCCCTCTGGGAATCAATAAAGTATATAAAATCAAAAAAAAAAAATATCATGAACCTTTCTATATCATGTTACAGAACTGAATAAAAATGGATTTTAAGCACAAACGCTAAGGACACATGAAAAAGAAATATTTTTGGGAGGTAAAATTGCAACTTTTCTTGTAGATTTGTGATTTTTCTCATTAATTTGGAACGTTTTTCATGTAAAATTTGCAATTTTTTTCGTATTAATTTGAAACTTTTTCATTTAAATTTGCAACTTTTTCATGTAAATCTGCAACTTTTTTCAAAATTATTCTGCAACTTTTTTCATGTTAATTTGAAACTTTTTTCATTTAAATTTGCAACTTTCTTTCCCATAAATTTGCTACTTTTCTCATATTAATCTACAACATTTTTTAATGTAAATTTTCAACCTTTTTCACATTATAAAAATATTTTCTTTTCTATCAGACAGTGAAAAAGGTTGTTTTTACCTTAACATGTTTTGGCTGCTTCTTGAAGCCTTTGTCAGAAGGGTCACGTGATGTTGTTGTGACAATCAGCTGTTTCATCGACTGTTTTATCCAGGTTTACCAGACAGCAGATTACAACTACGCCCCCTGCTGTCTGGTATCCTGTGGAGGACAGCATCCCAGGTATGGGACAGGGTATAGGATCCCTCATCCCTGTTGATGGTTCTTGGGCTCTGTTTTCTGATCTTCATGGCTCCCCTGTTCCAACGGTGGTATTTGCTGCTTTCTGTGCAGATGACATTTGCCTCTTCCTAGTCCATGATATGATTTTCTCTTTTGCAATGGTCGGATACAGCAGATTTCAGGTTCAGGTCCATGTACCGTTTCCATAAGCTTATTTTACATCATGCTGGTGCGTTTTGTATGGCTGTGGTCTCTAGGTCCTCCATGAAAAAAACGCTCATGATTGCTGAGAGTGGATCTCCCATGGCGAAGCCCCCGTTTTGTTTGAAGATGGTTCCTTTGAACTGAAAGTAGGTGGATGTGGCAACAAAATGTAGCTGCTGTCTGGTAAACCTGGATAAAACAGCCGATGAAACAGCTGATTGTCACAACAACATCACGTTACCCTTGTGACGAAGACTGCAAGAAGTGGCCGAAACATGTTAAGGTAAAAACAACCTTTTTCACTGTCTGATAGAAAAGAAAATATTTTTATAATTATTTTAGAAGACAGTATGAACCCTTATTGGATTATTTTTTTTTAATTTGCAACTTTTTCATGCAAAATTTGCAATTTTTTTCTCATTAATTTGTAACTTTTTCATGTAAATTTGCAACTTCCTTTCCCACAAATTTGTAACTTTTCTCATATTAATCTGCAACATTTTTCATGTAAATTTGTAACTTTTTTCACATTAATCTGCAACTTTTTCACATTCATTTGCAACTTTCGTCATGTAAAATTTGTAACTTTTTTCATTTAAATTTGCAACTTTCTTTCCCATGAATTTGCAACTTTTCTCATATTTATCTAACATTTTTTTAATGTAAATTTGCAACTTTTTCATTTAAATTTGAAACTTTTTTCTCATTAATTTGCAACTTTTTTCTTGTTAATTCACAATAATTCTGGACATTTTTCTTGAAAATTGTTGACTTTTTTCTCGTAAATTTTGGAACGTTCACATGGATGTGGCATGGCTCAGGAGGTAGAGTGGGTCATCCAATAAACAGAAGGTTGGCGATGTGAATCCTGCTCTCCCCAGCCCTCCTGCCATTGTGTCCATGGGCAAGACACCCTACCCACCCTGCCTCCAGTGTCCATGACACTGGGTATGAATGTGTATAAATGTTCGGTTTGGTCAGGTCAGGCATTGGCTTGCTTGCTACCGGATAACTATGAAAACTGATACTACCTGTCTCATGGGTCAGGCTGTCACCGACTCAACCAACATCCCCACCCTTCCGAGGGCGTGGAGGGTGAAAAAGGGCATCCTGGCAGAACTAAAAACAACATCTGCCACAGGTCTGTGGTGGACCACTCCCAGTTACATGGGGTGAGACTGGACATCCTAGCAGATAAACACATCTCTCGCAAGGTCTGTGGTGGACTGTGCCAGTTGGTGTATCGTGATATGCACAACACAAAGAGCAGAGATAAACAAACCTATCATCTGGTCAGTCACTGCAACAGATACTGGAGTCAATTTGTCTTGGCTTGTCCTTGCCACTGATAATACCTTTATCTGCCAAGAATGTGCTGCTAGTCCAGCAAAAGCTAGTGGTACTCAAATACTTTGCAAGCAGTTTCATGAAATGGTCAGTCAGAAAGCAACTCATACCGGCTCGGACGCTTCCCGGGGTTACAAGGTCCGCGCTGATCTGTTCACACTCCGACAGGCAGCGAAAAGTAAGCTAGGAGCAGGAAGACAAAAGAAGAGGAAAACAGCAGCCTTGTGTGTAGCAGAACAGAATGTACGCACTCTGTTGGACAGAACAACATCACAGCGCCCAGAAAGACAGACCGCGCTTGTGGCCCTGGAAATGAACAGGTAAGATGTAGACATAGCTGCACTTAGTGAAACAAGATTGCCTGGATATGACAGCTTGGAAGATCATGGATACATCTTTTGGAGTGGGAGATCAACTCAAGAAAGGAGAGAAGCAGGAGTGGGCTTTGCAGTTAGAAAGGAGATAGCAGCAATGCTTGATGAGGAACCGGTGCCAGTCAACGACAGGATAATGACTATGAGATTCCCACTACAGCGGAAGATGTATGCCACACTCATCAGTGTATATGCCCCAACAATGACCAACACAGAGGAGGGGAAGGAAGAGTTCTACAGTGATTTACGTGAGACTATCAGGCGTGTACCGACTGATGACAGGCTGATATTTGTTGGAGATTTTAATGCCAGTGTTGGTTCGGACACTGAAAAATGGAAAGGAGTGCTAGGCAGTCATGGAGTAGGCAAGTGCAATGCTAATGGAGAACTTCTACTTGCACTATGTTCAGAGAACAACCTTGTGATAACCAAAACTCTATTTAAGCACAAGAACACACACAAGAAGACATGGATGCACCCAAGATCCAAACAATGGCACTTGTTAGACTACATCATAGTCAGGCAGAGAGACATAAGGGATGTATTGGACACCAGAGCAATGAGAGGCGCAGACTGTGGTACTGATCATGTTTTTTTTTTCCACAATATTTTTTATTGAACCTTTTTTTTTTTTTACAAACATAACACAAACAATCAAACACTAACACTAAAGTAATTTAAAAAAAATGTACTAAAAACACCAACAACCACTAACAAAGACAGGTCTTCAACAATGCTCCTCTGTTTAGTCTAGGCAATCCATTACATAAGTATACATATTATACATTCACCAGTTTGGAATTTACAAGGCCCGCACACATCATTCACCTTCTTCTTCTAAAGTTATGTTTAAATTCTTTACATAATCAATGAATGGTCTCCATATATTCTCAAACACAATTTCCTTTGATTTCAGTATGTATGTTATTCTTTCTAGTGGAAGGTTTGTTAACATCTGTCTTAACCACTGAGTCACATCTGGTCTATGAGTCTTTTTCCACAATAGTGCAATACATTTTTTGGTGTTAAGCAAACTGAGGTCTATGAATGCTCTTTCACTTTTATTAAAGTTATGCTTTTCTGGATGCAGACCCAACAAAAACAATTTAGGATTCAATATGATTTGTTTTGAAATTATTTTTTCAATTGTTACCCTCACCTCTTCCCAAAATATTCTAATTTTTCTACATTCCCATAAACAATGAAATAAGGTTCCTTTACTTTCCATACATTTTGTGCACGTATCTGGTATGTTTTTGTTATATCTATTTAACTCCACCGGTGTAACATACATCCGCATTAACCATTTAAAATGTATCAATTTAAGACGTACATTTATTGATTTGGTTTGAGCTTCTGTACAAGCCAATTCCCGTTGTTCCTCTGAAATTTCAGTTTGCAGGTCTTCTTTCCAATAATTCAATCTTTTCTGTGAGTTTTCACTTGAGGATAGTGTCAATGAGTTATAAAACTCTGAGATAATACCCTTTCTCTTACTATCTTTCGTCAAAATTTTTTCCAAGGATGAATAAGTAGGTCGGGTGAGAGCATTATTTTGATTTGATCGAATAAAGTTCCGAAGCTGAAGATATTTAAAAAAAAAATGTGTTCTATTAAGATTAAATTTGATCCTCAGTTCTTCAAAAGACATTATGTTATCTGAACATGACAGATATAAGTCTTGAATCTTTTGAATCCCTTTTAAATTCCATACTTTAAATACAGCATCCGCTCTCCCTGGTTTAAAATATTGATTACCCCACATTGGGCTAAATTGTGACAATAAGTGTGGTTCTTTTAAATATTTTTTGGTTTCACACCATATTTTGATCATATGCTTTACAAATGGATTTTTAACTTGTTTCTGTAATTTTTTTGCCGAGTCTGAGTATATGAATATGGGAAGAGGTAAAGGTAAATTGTATGATTCCATTTCAGTCCAGTGAGGGAGATCATTTGATGAAAAATAATATGTCATAGACCTCAGTTGTGCTGACCAGTAATACAACATAAAGTTTGGACATTTCAGACCTCCACGATCAAATGGTAAATATAGTAAGGACAGACGTAATCTAGCCTTCCTATTGTTCCATATAAATTCCACTAACTTTTTTTTAATTCTTGAGAATAGATCTGAAGGTGGTGATAAAGGAATGTATTGAAATAAATAAAGTATTTTGGGTAAGATATTACTTTTAAGTATATTGATTCTCCCAATCATCGACATTGGTAGTGACATCCATCTCTGAAGTAACTCATTAATGTCTGTCATTAAGGCTTCATAGTTGGCACTGGCGACTAATTCTAGCTTAGGCACAATTTGAATTCCTAAATATTTAAACTGATTTACAACATTGAATTGATTTACCTCAGGGGCTGGGTGATTTCTCTGGGTCTCATTTAGCATTAATATTGAAGATTTAGTTTTATTTATTTTATATCCTGATATTTCCCCAAAATTCTTTATTAAATTCAACAAGGTCGGAATTGATTTTTTAAGATTCGACATAAACAAAATTATGTCATCGGCATACAGGGAGATTTTATGTTCTGTTGGTCCTACTTTAATTCCATATATTTGTGGATGTAAACATACTGCCATCGCTAAAGGTTCAATTGCCATAGTAAACAGTAAAGGTGAAAGTGGACAGCCTTGTCGACACCCTCTATTGATATTTATTGATTTTGAAATATTGCTGTTTGTTAGGATTTCTGCTGTAGCATTATTGTATATTATCTGAACCCATTTTATGAAATTATTTCCAAGTCCAAACCTTTGTAAGACTTCAAAAAGAAAGGGCCATTCGACCCTATCAAAGGCCTTTTCAGCGTCCAATGATAGGAGAGCTGTATCCGGTGCTTCTTTATTAGAATAGATAATATTAAATAGTCTTCTTACATTATGGAAGCCTTGTCTTCCCTTTATAAAGCCATTCTGATCTCGGTTAATAATATTTGGTAATATTTCTTGTAGTCGTCTTGCTAAAATTTTACAGATTATCTTAAGGTCAGCATTTAATAGGCTTATTGGTCTCATATTTTCACATTTATTAGAGGGTTTACCTGGTTTTGGCAACAGTATAATTAAGGCATTATTCATGTATGGTGGTAAATTACTATTTTGAAATGCTTCTAAAACCATTTCCAAAAATGGTTTTATTAATTTATTCTTAATTTTTTTTATAGAGGACAACTGGAAGACCATCTGGTCCTGCACTTTTTCCTGATTTCATATTATCATTGGCTAGCCCAACTTCTTCTTGACTAATTTTAGACTCCAGTATCTCCCTGTTTTCATTTGGAATACACGGTATAGATAATCCGTCCAAAAACCCATTTAATTTTGTTAAGTCAGTTTCATTTTTTGTATCATATCATTTTTCATAATAATCTCTAAAGGCACTATTAATTTCTAAAGGATCTACAACTGCCTGTCTGTTACTTATAATACTGGTAATTGGTGTTTTAAATTCTAATTTTTTAATCTGCCATGCCAATAATTTTCCTGATTTTTCACCTTGTTCATAAAAAGATTGCTTCAATCTTAGAAGACTCGAGGCAGCTCTATTTGCTGATTTTTTGTCATATTCAGCTCTCAGAATCAGTAATTCGTTCTCTAACTTTGGGTCACTTCCTGCATACACTTTTTCTTGAAGAATTTTTATTTTATGTTCCAATTGGACTCTCTCCTCTCGAGTCTTCTTAGATTTTGAACCTGTATAACTAATAATATGCCCCCTAATAAAAGCTTTGAAAGCCTCCCACTTCATACATGCTGATGTTTGTGTAGTACTGATATCAAAGAACTCATCTATCTGTTTTTCTATGTGCTTAACAAATTCCTCATCCTGAAGCCATTTATGCTGAAATTGCCACCTACCTGGTTCCTTTGTCATTTTTTTATCTACATATATTAGACAGCAGGGTGCATGATCAGAGATCACAATATTATCATAGAAGCAGTTTTGAATCTTGGACCTTAATTCTGTGGAGATCAAAAAATAGTCAAGACGTGACAATGTCTTGTAGGTATTAGAATAACAAGAGTAGGCTTTAACTTGTGGTTTCATTTCTCTCCATATACCTAGCAATCTCAATTCTTTCATAAAATGATTAATGATCACCCTGCATCCATTGTGCGTACAGTCCAGTCCTGTTGATCTATCTATACCGGGATTCAATGTACAACTAAAATCCCCTGCTATTATATGTTGCCCTGTAAGTGATGATAAAATAAGAAATAAATTAGCAAAGAAATTTTGATCATCTATATTGGGACTGTATAAGTTCACCAGATTTATATTTTCTAATAACAAAGATCCTTGAATGATTAGATATCTTCCAAATTTGTCTCCAATTACATTTTTCACTTGAAATGGGATTGATTTATGTATGAGAATCATAACTCCCCTGGCTCGGGATGAAAATGATGAGGTGAATACACTTCCTTGCCATCTTCTCCTAATTCTTTTTACATCCTCCTCTATTAGATGAGTTTCTTGTAAAAACACAACTTTTGAACCTATGTCTTTTATTTTATTCATAACTTGTTTAAGTTTTTTTTAATTTTGTAGACCTCTGCAATTCCATGAAGTTAAATTAAGATTAACGCTTTGGTCTATGATCAGTAAGGAGTTTGAGATTACCTCGCAGTGTAAACATGCTCATACAGAGAAGCAAAAACATGAGTGGTTGAACATTCATCCTACAAACTACACACAAACAAATTCCCCCTTCCCACATTCGTGGTAATCCCCCCAAAATCAAAAAAAAAATTCCGTCTCCCGCTATAGCAATTGACTGCTCCACACCCGTGAGGATCAGTCAAAGCCACTCTTTCTTTATCCTCTCACTCACCCTAACTCTACTGCTCTTAATGACGTAACATTAACTCTCTTCTGTAGTTTTCCAACTTAACTCCAAAATTTTATAGCAACTTTGTACATCATAGGTTTTTTTTTTAAAATATATAATACAATCTATATTTTGTAAACTTGCTATATGCTTCAGATCAGTCAGATGCCTGTGCAAATGCTTAAATATTCTACCTTATATTTTGTTCATGCTTCATGCTTAGCTCCCACCAGTCTCTTCTTGGATCTGCTTGATGAGCTCCTGCGCCTCCTGAAGGGTCTTGAAGGTGTGGGTTCTGCCCTTATATGTGACCAGCAGTCTTGCAGGACGGATCACTCCATGACGAATCCCGAGGTTGCGCAGCTCTTTACGGGCGGGGTCAAACTGTTTCCTTAATTGTTGGATTCCTGTGGCCAAATCTGGGTAGAACCGCACCTGTTGATCCTGGTATTTAATTTCTCCTTTGGCTCGCGCCGCGTTGGAGATCATCATCCTGTCTCTGTAGCCGAGGAACTTCATAATCAGCGTCCTCAGTGGTGCCTTATTGTCTCTCGGTGGGCCGATTCGGTGGGCGCTCTCCAAGACAACTGATGACCGCAGCTCCGCGTTGTTCAGCGCTTCTGGAATCCACTTTTCCAAAAAGGAACATGGGTCCTGACCCTCCGTTCCCTCCGGGAGGCCCACCAGCCTCAGGTTGTTCCGTCTCAACTGGGACTCCAAGTCCAGGACATTATCTTCCAGACATTTATTTTTTAATTCCAATGTGTGCACCTTTAATTGTAGGCTGGTGACGTCATCCTCAGCGCTGGAAATTCAGAGCTCCACCTGCGATACTCGTTCCATACAGTCACTTATCTCCTTTCTCATTCCTTCTATCGCTGCTATAATCCCATTAAATTTAGTGGAAAAGTCTGCTCTCATTGAGCTAATGGCAGCGAGCACCGCACCTGTGCCGTCGCCAGCAGTCACCACTCCGCCGCTAGCTTGCTCCGCCATATCTGGAGATTTTTCTGCTTCGTCACGAACGTGAAAGTCCGTTAACTTGGACTGTTTCGGCTGTTCAGCTTTTCCTCCACCTGATTTCCCAGCCTTAGGCTTTACCGGCATATCCTTGCCCAAACGCTGGGATAGGTTTTGTTCCAATTGAGAGAGTTATTTGCCGACTTTTTATCCTTAGGAGCAGAGTAGAGCGAAACACGTCTTCCTACATGGCCGCCATAACCGGAAGTCGGTACTGATCATGTTATGCTGAGATCTAGATTAAGGATTTGAAGACGAAAACAGCACTGCAGGGTGGGTTCGAAGCCACCACGGAAGCTAAACAGTAGTGCACTGAAAGACCAAAAGAAGCAGGAAAAACTTACAAAGGAAATGGATGAAAACTTGAAAGACTGGGACAGCAACAACTCAGAGAATGACATAGAAGAGAAATGAGCAACACTGAAGGATATGGTGTATCAGACTGCGAGTGATGTATTAGGCTACCCTGAGAGGAAACATCAAGATTGGTTTGATGAGCATGATGAACACCTGAAGAAACTACTAGAAGCGAGGAATACAGCTAGGCAGGAAAACCTACAGTGTAACACAAGGGCAAAGAAGAAGAAATACTCAAAGGCTCAGAGTAAGCTACAGAAGTACACCAGAGAGATGAAGTCCAACTGGTGGGATGAAAAAGCGGAGAAACTTCAAACTGCAGCAGACAGGAAGGACATGAAAACATTCTTCATAGGTTTAAGAGAAACCTACGGCCCTAAACCAAGAGGATTGATCCAACTAAAGGCTATGGATGGTGAAACAGTTTTGCAGGAGAAAGACAAGATCCTGGACAGATTTGCAGACCACTTTGACCAACTACTAAACAACCCTGGAGATCTCACTGAAGAGGCTAAAGAAGCTCTAGTGCAGCGACCAGCTGTATCAAGTCTTGATGAACTAATGGCAGCTATCAGGACAACACAGGATGGTAAAGCTCCAGGAAGGGATGGAATTCCAGAAGAAGTATCAAAATTTGGTGGTGTTCAGCTGACCAAGCTCATCCAAGATATATGGGATGCCCAGAAAGTACCTCATGACTGGAAGGATACAAGTATTGTGCCTTTGTTCAAGAAAGGTGACAGGAAAGATTGTGGAAATTACCGAGGTATATCACTGCTAGCCACTGTTGGTAAGATTATCTCACGTGTACTACTGAACAGACTTAATGAACACATCTCGCAGAATGTACTACTGGAAAACCAGTGTGGCTTTAGAAGTGGAAGAAGCACAATGAAACAGGTTCAACAAAAGTGTATCGAACAGAACATGCCGCTTTATGTAGTCTTCACAGACTTCAGTAAAGCCTTCGATACTGTTTCACAACAGGGACTTTGACAGGTACTCAAGAAATATGGCTGTACAGAGAAGTTTGTCAGCCTGATCTAGGCACTCCATACAGGTATGCAAGCAAACGTGGCGATGAGTGGTTCAGTATCTAAAGACTTTTCAGTAAGCAACGGGGCGAAACAAGGGTGTGTGCTGGCGTTGACACTCTTCTCACTATATCTGGCAGCCATGCTTGAGGCGGCCTTCAAAGACACTTCAGAAGGAGTATACATTCAAACAAGGAAAGAAGCAGATTTGTTCAGTGAGGCACAGTTTAAAGCCGAGAGTAAGACATTGATAAAGGTAGTAAGAGAAATGCTCTTTGCCGACGACAGTGCTCTAGTTGCACACAGTGTGGAAGATATGCAATCTTTAGTGGAGAAATTGGCAAGAGCAGCTAGCCAATTCAGCCTCCAAATCAACATCAAGAAGACAGAGTGTCTTTATCAACCACCAAAGTTCCAACTATCAACATCACTACCAGAAGAGATCAGCATTGGTACAGAGCCACTAGTCAAGTGCAAGACTTTCAAGTATCTAGGGAGTACTGTTTCAGAGAATGCTAGGCTGGAGGATGAACTATCTCTCAGAATGGGAAGAGCGAGCGCTATGTTTGGAAACTTGAGGGAGAGACTGTGGAACAATCGACGTGTCTATCCGTGTGAAATGCAAAGTGTACAGAGCGACAGTACTGGCTACTCTATTGTACGGTGCTGAAACTTGGACTGTCTACAGAGTGCAGGTGAAGAAACTCTACGCGTACATGATGAGACACCTTCAAGCCATAATGAACATCTTATGGAAAGACAAGACAACCAACATAGAAGTGTTGAAACGAGCTGGTCTACCATCAATGGAGGACATGCTAATACAGATGAACCTGGGATGGCTCGGACATGTTGAGAGGATGGACCACCAGCATCTCCCTCGGCAGTTACTCTACTCACAGTTATGCGAGGGCAAACACAATCAGGGTAGACCAAGGCTCAGATTTAAAGACACTGTAAAAAGAAACTTGAAGAAGTTGGAGATAAGATAAGATAAGATAAGCCTTTATTAGTCCCACAATGGGGAAATTCCAGGATTGCAACAGCACAGGGATAGCAACACTCAGAGCAATAATTTAGAAGGTAAGAAAATAAGAGCAGTGAATATACATATGTACACATAAATATACAAATATATATAAACACACAGTGCGGAGCATTGTAGCTAGATGGAATAAACAGCATAACCGTCTATTTAGTTACCCCACATAGTATGAATATGTACCCATACATATTGTCACCCTCCATAGCAATTGATATTGTCCTAGTTGTATACTGGAGGGGACCATTTTGTTTAAGTCTGTTGCGTCTTGCATTCAATACTATTAGGTCCCATTTCGGATAACTTATGTTGAACTGTATAATCAGAGGAGTTATTGTTTAATTTGACCTTGTTGGATTTTTTCCCCTTTGTTATATTATTCTGTTTCTTTTAATCTTTACTTTTAATCTATCCAAAATAAAGATTCATTCATTCAAAAAAAAAAAATTCTATTAGGTCATCACGTTTTTTTGCCATCTCTGAGAGCAGCCCTGCTCAAGTTATAAAGTCTGACAGCCGTAGGTAGGAAGGACCTGCGAAACCTCTTGGTCGCACACCTAGGATGGTGTAGTCTGCTGCTCAATGAGCTCCTCAGTGCGTTCAGCATGTCCTGCATAGGGTGGGACTCGGACTCCAGCAGAGATGACAGCTTAGCCACCATCCTTCTCTCTCCTATCTCCTCCACTGGATCAAGGCGCTGCCTCAGGACAGAGCTAGCTTTCTTAGTTTGTTCAGTCTCTTCCTATCAGCTGCCGTAATGCCACTGCCCCAGCAGATGGAAGGCTAAGGACAGAGCTGTGTGGAGGAATCTGATCAGACCTAAATGAAACAGTCATTGTCGCCCATGACAGACTGCTATGATGATGATGAGTGGTCAGAGAGGCTGTTGGTGTGGATTGGCAGCCATGTTTCCGTCAGTCTGCCCCTGAGCAGCTGTGGCTACAGAGGTAGCTTACCACTACCATTGTCTGTTTGGAGTGAATGAATGATGGACTCACTGTCAGTGCTTTGAGATGTCACTTGACATGTAAAACACCATATAAATCTAATCCACTATTTTGGGGCAGTACAGAGGTTAGCACTGTTGCCTCACAGCTAGAAGGTTCCAGGTTTGAATTCCCAGGCTGGCAGGGGTGGGAACCTTTCTGTGTGGAGTTTGCATATTCTCCCTGTGCTGTGTGGGTTTCCTCCCACAGTCCAAAGACATGTACAGTGGTGTGAAAAAGTGTTTCCCCCCTTCCTGATTTCTCATTTTTTGTATGTTTGTCACACTTTAATGTTTCAGATCATCAAACAAATTTAAATTTTAGACAAAGATAACACAAGTAAACACAAAATGCAGTTTTTAAATGAAGTTGTTTTTGTTTTTGTTTTTGGTTTTTTTTTTTACTTTTTTACTGATCAAGATGGCGGCGCGCGGTTGTGCAGCGGCTCTTTGATCCCTATTTTTGTTTGTATGTATGCTGTTTTTGGATATTGGACCGTGTGAAGCTGGATTTGTGTACAGTCGTACTGAGCTGATAAACATTGGACTTCAACAAAAAGTCTGCTGTTACAGCAGTTTTCGAGAAACACACAAAACATACTGAAGGCTATCTGTAGACCAGCGGGATCACCATGGATTGTTGTCGGTCCTGGGAAGCGACGCAGACGGAGGAGGGAGAGAAAGAAAAAGCAGGGATGCCGGTCGGGCCTGCTAGTGAGGCTAAAGAGACAGCCGCATAGACCTCCGCTACTGAGCATTTTTCTCTCCAACGTCAGAAGCACACCACAAGATGGATGATCTAGAGCTACAGCTGGCAACTAATAAAACTGTGAGAGACTGCTGTGTGCTGTTGTTAACGGAAAGCTGGCTCCACCCGCTGATCACCGATGCTGCAGTACAGCTGCCAGGGCGCACACCTCACCGATTGGACCAAACAGCAGAATCCGGTAAAAAAAGAGGAGGCGGTCTCTGCATTTCTCTTCACAACACTTGGACTAATCACAGCAGTATTATTAACACTTACTGTTCTCCTGATCTAGAGACAATGTCAGTCTTATGTCGGCCTTTTTATCTTCCAAGAGAGCTGAGCGTGATTATTATAACAGCCGTCTATATTCCTCCTGATGCAAATATTAAAGCGGCCCTTAGTCATTTGTACAGTGTAATAAATAAACAGCAGCAGGCCTATCCCAAGGGTGTTCACATCATAGCTGGTGATTTTAATCAAGCATGCTTGAAAACTGTGCTGCCTAATTTCACACAGTATGTGAAATGTGCCACTAGGGGAAAGAATTGTCTTGATGGGGTGTATTCGAACCTGAAGCATACTTACAGAGTTGTGCCGTGTCCACATCTTGGCCTGTCAGACCATCTATCATTGTTCCTCATCCCAGCATACACCCCCCTCAGGAGAACTGCTAGACCTACTATAAAGAACATCACAACATGGCCTGAGGGAGCTCTTTCTCAGCTGCAGGACTGTTTTTCAAACACTCTACGGGATTTATTCAAGAATGAGGATCTGGAAATGTACACACAGACTGTATTACACTACATCACCTACTGTATCAATCAGGTGACTTTGGAAAAACGCATCAGGGTTTTTCCTAACCAGAAGCCTTGGATGACAAAAGAAGTCCAGGCACTCCTCAGAGCTCATGATACAGCCTTCAGGTCAGGGGATACAGATCTGTATAGCACTGCCCGGGCTAATCTGAAGAAAGGCATTAAGGAGGCTAAACAGACCTATAAGAAGAAAGTCGAGGACCATTTTTCTGATAATGATTCAAGACGAGTATGGCACAGCTTTAACCATATCACAAACTATAAGGGCAGCAGCATCATTTCCAGTGACATCAGCGCCTCACTGGCAGAAGAACTGAACTGCTTTTTCGCACGGTTTGAGGCAAATACACCTTGCCCGGACCCACAGATGTTATTGAATGCCAGCTCTGATGTGCTTATCCTGCAGGATCATGAGGTGAGACAGACACTGAGAGCAGTTCACCCGAGAAAGGCTACTGGTCCCGATGGAGTACCAGGAAAGGTGCTCAGAGCATGTGCAGATCAGCTATGCTCTGTTTTGACTGACATTTTTAACTTGTCTCTCAAGGCAGCCGTTGTTCCACAGTGTTTAAAATCTGCAGTCATTATTCCTGTACCAAAAAAACATACTATTAGCAGTCTGAATGACTATCGACCAGTAGCATTAACACCCATTGTTATGAAGTGCTTTGAGAAAATGGTATTGAAACATCTTTTGCCTAGTCTCCCCCCAGACTTTGATCGGTACCAGTTTGCCTACAGGCGGGGCAGATCGACTGAAGATGCTATTGCTATAGCTCTCCACTCGGCATTCAGCCATTTAGAAGACAAGGGGAGCCATGTAAGAATGTTGTTTGTTGACTATAGCTCGGCATTTAATACAATTATTCCCAACATTCTCATCACCAAATTGCTTCAGCTTGGTCTGCCTACTCACACTTGCAGCTGGATTAAGGACTTCCTAACAAACAGAACACAGACTGTTAGACTCGGACCCCATTCCTCCTCTACAGTCATGCTTAACACAGGCTTGCCACAGGGCTGTGTGTTGAGCCCCACTTTGTATTCATTGTACACATATGACTGCATACCTGTTCATCCCACAAACATTATAGTGAAGTTTGCAGATGACACAACAGTAGTGGGGCTCATATCAGGAGGAGATGAGTCCGCATACAGAGATGAGGTCCAGAAACTAGTGAGATGGTGCTCAGATAATTATCTGCTATTGAATACAAAAAAAACAAAAGAACTCATTATTGATTTTAGGAAGCACAGCAGTGAGCCGCCTCCTCTACATATAGGCAAGGAGCGTGTGGAGAGGGTGGAGGCTTTTAAGTTTCTGGGTGTTCATATTTCTCACAACCTTACCTGGGCAGTTAACACCATAGCTACGATAAAAAAGGCTCAACAACGTCTACACTTTGAGACTCCCCAAGAAGAATGGCCTGAATGCACAGTTCCTGGTTTTATTTTATCGCTCTGCTATTGAGAGCAATTTGTCATGGCATCACAGTTTGGTATGAGGGCTGTTCAGCCGCAGACCGCAAAGCCTTCCAGAGAGTGATCGAGACTGCGCAAAAAATCACTGGCTGTTCTCTCCCTTCTCTGGAAGAGATTTCCAGGTCTCGGTACCTCAACAGAGCTACTGCCATCATTAAGACTGCACTCATCCAGGCCATGATTTCTTTCACTTGCTCGCCTCGGGAAAGCGGTACAGATCCCATAAAACCCAGACTACCAGGTTTAATCATAGTTTTTTCCCAGCAGCAGTACGTATTTTGAACGGATTTATGTAACACGCACAGACTGATGATATTTTTTGTTATTTTAGGTTATTTTGTAGCAATAACCCTGTGTGTATAAGCTGGTCTTTTGTATTTATCGCTCCGTATGTTTTCATTATTGCTACGTACATATTGTATAAAACTTTTAGGTAATTTTGTTTCAAGCATTATTTATTGTTGTAATTATAAGAATGTTAAATGCATGAGTGAACTGTGAGTGTGATAGTTTGTTTTTAGGGAGCAGCATCCCAATTTCGTTGCATTGTTCATTAACAATGGAATGACAATAAAGGCACTTTGACTTTGACTTTGAAGGTGTTTATTATTAAGGGAAATAAAATCCAAACCTACATGACCATGTGTGAAAAAGTGATTGGCCCCTAAACCTAATAACTGGTTGGGCCACCCTTAGCAGCAACAACTGTAATCAAGCGTTTGCGACAACTGGCAATGAATCTTTTACAGCGCTGTGGAGGAATTTTGGCCCACTCATCTTTGCAGAATTGTTGTAATTCAGCCACACTGGAGGGTTTTCGAGCATGAACAGCCTTTTTAAGGTCATGCCACAGCATTTTAATCGGAGTCAAGTCAAGACTTTGACTAGGCCTCTCCAAAGTCTTCATTTTGTTTTTCTTAAGCCATTCAGACGTGGACTTGCTGGTGTGTTTTGGATCATTGTTCTGCTGCAGAACCCAAGTACACTTCAGCTTGAGGTCACGAACAGATGGCTGGACATTCTCCTTCAGGATTTTTTGGTAGACAGCAAAATTCATGATTCCATTTACACAGCAAGTCTTCCAGGTCCTGAAGCAGCAAAACAGCCCCAGACCATCACACTACCACCACCATATTTTACTGATGGTATGATGTTCCTTTTCTGAAATGCTGTGTTACTTTAATGCCGGATGTAATTGGACACACACCTTCCAAAAGTTCAACTTTTGTCTTGTCAGTCCACAGACTATTTTCTCAAAAGTCTTGGGGATCATCAAGATGTTTTCTGGCAAAACTGAGATGAGATGAGATGAGATGAGATTCAACTTTATTGTCATTACACATGTATGAATACAAGGTAACGAAACGTGACTTGGCATTTGGGCACGCTCTGCAGAGCGCATTCAAGGCCGGGGCAGCCGCTAGGCGCCAGTCATGAACATTTATGTTGTTTTTGCTCAGCAGTGATTTTCATCTTGGAACTCATTTTTCATCTTGGAACTCATTTCTTGGAACACCATTTTTGCCCAGTCTCTTTCTTATGGTGGAGTCATGAACAATGACCTTAACTGAGGCAAGTGAGGCCTGCAGTTCTTTGGATGTTGTTGTGGGGTCATTTGTGACCTATTGGATGAGTCATCACTGCGCTTTTGGGGTAAGTTTGGTCGGCCGGCCACTCCCGGGAGGGTTCACCACTGTTCCATGTTTTCGCCATTTGTGGATAATGGCTCTCACTGGTTTGCTGGAGTCCCAAAGCTTTAGAAATGGCTTTATAGCCTTCCCCAGACTGATAGATCTCAATTACTTTGTTTCTCATTTGTTCCAGAATTTCTTTGGATTGCAACATGATGTCTAGCTTTTGAGGATCTTTTGATCTACTTCACTTTGTCAGGCAGGTCCTATTTAAGTGATTTCTTGATTGAGAAGAGGGGTGGCAGTAATCAGGCCTGGGTGTGGCTAGAGAAATTGAACTCAGCTTTCCAAAGATGTGATAAACTACAGTTAATTATTTTTTAATGGGGGGTATCACTTTTTCACACAGGGCCATGTAGGTTTGGATTTTTTTTTTACCCTTAATAATGAACACTGTCATTTGAAAACTGCATTTTGTGTTTACTTGTGTTATCTTTGTCTAATATTTTGTTTGATGACCTGAAACATTAAAGTGTGACAAACATACAAAAAAAATGAGAAATCAGGAAGGGCGCAAACACGTTTTCACACCACTGTATATTAGATTAATTGGTGACTTTAAATTGTCCCTAGGTATCTGTCTGTGATAGGTCCTTAGAATGGAGGGTTAGTGTAGCTACTAGTGAAGTGCAGTGAAGTACAGAGACATTCTTGATAAGAACCTGTTGCCATCTGCCAAGATGCTGAAGATGAAACGAGGGTGGGCATTTCAGTAAGACAATGATCCCAAACACACAGCCAAGGAAATTCTCAACTGGCTTCAGAGAAGGAAAATAAAGCTGCGAGAATGACCCAGTCAGTCACCTGACCTGAATCCAATTGACAATGGAACAAACTGAAGAGCAGAGTTCATAGAAGACACCCACAGAATCTTCAAGATCTGAAGACAGTTTGTGTGGAAGAATGGGCTAAAATCACTCCTGAGCAATGCCTGTGTCTAGTTTCTCCATACAGGTGGCATCTGAAAGCTGTTATTACCAACAAAGGTTTTTCTACTAAATAGTAAAATGAATTTCACCAAGTGTGTTCAATATTTATTCCCTGTGTCATTCCACTTTATCAAATATAACTTGCTTTGTGAACACAGATGCCTTGATTTCTTTCTGTGTATGGATTACTTGGGTTGTTACTGATATCTGGTGAAAATCTCAGGTCAACGGCTCCATCAGAAATATGTTTAATGAGAAAAATGTTGATGCGTTTAATACTTTTTTCCCAGCTGCAAGTACAGGTCCTTATCCCTTATGTTTATTGCCCCCCCCCAACAGCGAAATGAAATATCCACCCATGCTCAGGTGTGACGTCCCAGTTACCTCTCCTCCCAGTAAGTCCAAGAGGACCTTGTGGGCCATATCTACCAGGAGCTCCGGTCTCCCCCGTTAGACCTGCAATGCACATTATAAAAACACAGGTTTCTACATTTCCAACATCTGAAGACCCATGTTGATTTAGCGTTTAGTCTTCTTACCAACTGCTCCTTGGATACCCATTCCTCCCATCAGGCCTTTCTGGCCCGGTTCACCTGCTCGTCCATCAGGTCCCTGTCGACAACAATACTGTTAGCATGTGTGCTTTGAAACCCATAAAGTAACCAAACAGGAAATTCATCAGATCTCAAGTAGTCCTACTGACCAGCTGTCCTTGTTGACCGGGCTCACCAGTGGAGCCAGAGGGCCCTGGGTTACCTGCTGTCCCTTTAGATCCCTTATCTCCTTTGAAACCAGGACCTGGAGGACCAGGAGGACCCTGACACCCCTTCTGACCTAAAAAGATTTATATTTTTTTATTTGAGTGTATAATCTCAGTTAACGCCTCAACAGTGGGTCTATATGCAGATGATACTGTGTTGTGATTAACGAGATTTCTGGTTAACTGGATGGTGGAACAGTGACAAATAAAAATGAACAAGCAACAGATTTTCTGTTTTTCTAGAACAACTTAACAAATCCCCGAGCTTGCAAAAGACTCTCATAAATTTGATTTTTTTTTCTAAAAAAAAATTGCAATTTTTTACTCATAAATTTGTGGGGTTTTTTCTCTCAAAAATTTCCAACTTTTTTCTTATAACTTTGTAATTTTCTCCTGTAATTTTTTTTACTTTTTTGTTTTAGATTTGCAAAGTTTTTCTCAAAAATTTGTGATTTTTTTCTGATAAATTTGCATTTTTTACTTGCACATTTGTATTTTTTCCTATAAATTTTCAATTTTTTATCAAACATTTTGGACTTTTTTCTCATAATTTGTGACTTTTTATGTCAAAAATGTACGTTTTTCTTGTAAATTTGAAAATTTTTCATGTAAATTTGTATTTTTTTTCCTGCAAATTTTCACCTTTTTTTCTTGTAGATTTGCAACTTTTTCAAAAATGTGACTTTTTTCTTATAAATTTGCATTTATTTTATTGTAAATCTGCAGTTTTTTTCCTATAAATTTCAACTTTTTAGATTTTTTTTTTAAACTTTTTTCCTTATAAATTTACAACATTTTTCCTGTAAATTTTAATTTTTTGTCATAAAGTCACATATTTTTGGGGGCGGCTGTGGCACAGGTGTAGTGTAGCCCACGACTAATCGGAGGGTCAGGGGTTCGATTCCCACTCTGCCTGCAGTCTGCATGTCTGTCCTTGAGCAAGACACTGAAACTCCAGTTGCCCCTGCTGAGTCAGACCAGGGCCAGCACATGGCAGATCCATCACCATTGGTGTGTGAATGGGTGGATCAGAAGATTTGTGAAGTGCTTTGGTCATCCAGAGATGAGTACAAAGCACTATATAAGTGAACACCATTTACCATAAATTTGTAACCATTTTTTCATAAATTTACAACTTTGCTCAATCTGTGCTATCAGTGAGGGGCACCAAGATCTGGAACAACATACAGTCGTGGACAAAATTGTTGGTACCCCTCCGTTAATGAAAGAAAAACCCACAATGGTCACAGAAATAACTTGAAGCTGACAAAAGTGGTAATAAATAAAAATTTTATGAAAATTATACAATGAAAATCAGACAATGCTTTTGAATTGTGGTTCAACAGAATTATTATAAAAAACAAACTCATGAAACAGACCTGGACTAAAATGATGGTACGCCTAGAAAAGATTGAAAATAATGTGACCACAGGGACATGTTCAACACACACCAACACCATTGGGAATCTGACCTGGGGCCGGTAATGAAGGCTTTGATATGGAGGGACCGTTAAGGCCTGCTTTAAGGGCTGATGAGGAGGTCGTGATGGCCTTTCATATTTTTGGGAGATTGTGTAGTACGCCATGCTTTGCATAAAAATCTCCTGTTGTGTGGGTTTTTTTCCCCTTTTTATTATACCTTTTTTTTTTCGCTTTTCTAACCTCAGCAGTCAATGCTCAACTGTTAACGTGTATTGGATATCTGTAACAACACAATGCGAAGCTGACAAAATGTGTCAGCTTCGCCATGGGGGCCGAAGTGCTAAACAGCCGTTCAGTGCTAAACGCCTCATATCGTGGACGTTCAAGGACCCTTGAACGTGGACGTTCAAGGGTCCACAACCCACAAGGGTCAAGGGTCAAGGGTCCACAACCCTTGTGTCCTCTAATTAACATCACAGGTGTCTACAAACTTGTCATCAGTCAGTCGACCTATTTAAAGGGTGACAAGTAGTCACTGTGCTGTTTTGTGACATGGTGTGTACCACACTAAACATGGACCAGAGGAAGCAAAGGAGAGAGTTGTCTCAGGAGATCAGAAAGAAAATTATAGACAAGCATGTTAAAGGTAAAGGCTATAAGACCATCTCCAAGCAGCTTGATGTTCCTGTGACTACAGTTGCACATATTCAGAAATTTAAGATCCACAGGACTGTAGCCAACCTCCCTGGACATGTTCGCAGGAGGAGACGGATAATATGAATGGTAACAAAACAACAGAGAACAACCTCTAAACACATTCATGGTGAACTCCAAGGTCAAGGTACATCAGTGTCAGATCGCACCATCCGTCGTTGTTTGAGCCAAAGTGGACTTCATGGGACACGACCAAGGAAGACACCACTGTTGAAAACAAATCATAAAAATGCCAGACTGGAATTTGCCAAACTGCACGTTGACAAGCCACAAAGCTTCTGGGAGAATGTCCTATAGACAGACGAGACAAAACTGGAACTTTTTGGCAAGGCACATCAGCTCTATGTTCACAGACGCAAAAATGAAACATACCAAGAAAAGAACACTGTCCCTACTGTGAAACATGGAGGAGGTTCTGTTATGTTCTGGGGCTGCTTTGCTGCATCTGGCACAGGGTGTCTTGAATCTGTGCAGGGTACAATGAAATCTCAAGACTATCAAGGCATTCTAGAGAGAAATGTGCTGCCCAGTGTCAGACAGCTTGGTCTCAGTCGCAGGTCATGGGTCTTGCAACAGGATAATGACCCAAAACACACAGCTAAAAACACCCAAGAATGGCTAAGAGCCAAACATTGGACTATTCTAAAGTGACCTTCTATGAGCCCTGATCTAAATCCTATTGAACATCTGTGGAAGGAGCTGAAACATGTCGTCTGGAGAAGGCATCCTTCAAACCGGAGACAACTGGAGCTGTTTGCTCATGCGGAGTGGGCCAAAATACCTGCTGAGAGGTGCAGAAGTCTCATTGACAGTTACAGAAATCGTTTGACTGCAGTGATTGCCTCAAAAGGTTGTGCAACAAAATATTAAGTTAAGGGCACCATCATTTTTGTCCAGGCCTGTTTCATGAGTTTGTTTTTTAAAATAATTCTGTTGAACCACAATTCAAAAGCATTGTCTGATTTTCATTGGTTAATTTTCATAGAATTTTTATTTATTACCACTTTTGTCAGATTCAAGTTATTTCTGTGACCATTGTGGGGTTTTTTTTCATTAACAGAGGGGTACCAACAATTTTGTCCACGTGTGTACCACCTGCAATCAGAGAACGTGCCACACTAAACATTTTTAAGACTTATTGTAAAACTTGGTTTTTAAACAATGAAAACTGTACCCATAACTAGTGGTTGCTCTACGGCATGCACATACTGTATAAGTATATGTGCTCGTGCGTCACACCCATATGTCCCGCCTTTTGGTTGTTGCTGTTGTTTGTTGTTGTTGTGAGGTGCTTGGGTGCATGTGTGTGTACGCATACACAGCACTTCACTTGTGTGACATTTGAATGTTTTGTCTTGTAGCACCTTAACTCTTGCACTTACAGTTGTATTAATGTTCATTTGTATGTAATGTCCCTTTCAAATAAACATTAAACTTAACCTTTTTCCTAATAAATCTGCAACTTTTTCCTTAAAAAATTGTGACTTTTTTTTCTAATAAGTTAGCATTTTTTCATTGTAAATTTGTATTGTTTTTTCCTGTAAATTTAAACATTTTTTTAAAAAAATATTGCATTTTCCATCCATCCATTCATCCATTGTCTACCACTTTTCCGAAGGTCCAGGTCACGGAGGCAGCAGTTCAAGCAGAGAAGCCCAGATTTCCCTCTCCCCAGCCACCTGCTCCAGCTCTTCTGAGAGGATGCCAAGAGGTTCCCAGGCCAGCTTTGAGATGTAAGCTCTCCAGCATGTCCTGAGTCTGCCCTGGGGTCTCTTTCCAGTAGGACGTGCCTGAAACACCACAAGTGGGAGGCATCCAGGAGGCATCCTGATCAGATGCCCATACCACCTCAACTGGCTCCTTTCAATGTGGAGGAGCAGTGGTTCTACTCTGAGCCTCTCCCAGATGACTGAGCTCCTCACCCTATCTCTGAGGGTGAGTCCAGCAATCCTACAGAGAAAGCTCATTTCAGCCGCTTGTATCTGCAATCTTGTTCTTTTGGTCATTACCCAAAGCTCATGACTATAGGTGAGGGTAGAACCATAGATTGACCAGTAAATCAACAGCTTCGCTTTAGAGCTCAGCTCCCTCCTCACCATGACAGACCGGTACAACGTCCGCATCACTGCAGATGCTGCTCCGCTCCATCTGTCAATCTCTCAATCCATTCTCTCCTCACTCGTGAATGAGATCCTGAGAGACAAACTCCTCCCTTTTACGGCTGAGAACCATGGACTCGGACTTGGAGGTGCTGATTCTCATCCCAGCCACTTCACACTCAGTAGCAAGCTGTCCCAGCAAGACCTGTAGGACATTGCTGGATGAAGCCAACAGGACATCATCTGTAAACAGCAGAGATGAGATCCTGTGGTCACCGAGCATGACACCCTCCATTCCTTGGCTGCTCCTAGAAATCCTGTTCATAAAAATTATGAACAGGATCGGTGACAAAGGGCAGCCCTGGTAGAATCCAAATCTTACTGGAATCGAGCTTGACTGGGTGTTGGCAATACAAGCCAAACCTCTGCAACGGTCGTATAGAGACCGGATTGCTCGTAACAACATGCCCAATACCCCATACTCCCACAGCACCCCCCACAAGAAACCACGAGGGATGCGGTCAAATGCTTTCTCCAAGTCCACAAAACACATACAGACTCCCACGAACCCTCAAGAATTCTCGAGAAGGTAAAGAGCTGTTCCGATGTGCCACAGTCAGGATGAAAACCACAATGCTCCTCCTGAAGCCGAGGTTCAGCCAACAGCCGGACTCTCCTCTCCAGTACTCTGGCATAGACCTTCCCAGGGAGGATGAGAAGTGTGATCCCCCTAAAGTTGGAACACACCCTCCAGTCAACCTTCTTAAAGAGAGGAATCACCACCCCGGTTTGCCATGCCAAAGGCACTGTCCCCGGCTTCAGCACGATGTTGCAGAGGCGTGTCAACCATGACAGCCCTACAACATCCAGGGCCTTGAGGTACTCAGGATGAATCTCATCCACCCCCAGGACCCGGCTAGCAATGAGTTTTTTTTAACCACTTCGGTGACCTCAGCCCCTGTGATGGACGAGTCGTCCCCCTTGTCCTCAAGCTCTGCTTCCTCTCTGGAAGGTATGTCAGTGGGATTAAGGAGATCCTCTAAGTATTCCTTCCATCGCTTGATGATATCCCCAGTTGAAGTCAGTAGTGCCCCTTCTGCACCATAAACAGTGTGGACAGGGAGCTGCTGCCCCCTCCTGAGTCACCGGACAGTTTACCAGAATCTCTTCGAGGCTGACCAAAAGTCTTGTTCCTTACGACATACGGTTGCAGATCTGATGACACGATAACAAAATCGATCATCAACCTGTGACCTAGGGTATCCTGGTGCCAGGTGCACATATGGACACCCTTATTGAACATGGTGTTTGTTATGGACAAACTGTAGTTAGCACAGAAGTCCAATAATTGAACACCACTCGGGTTCAGCTCGAGCAGACCCTTCCTCCCAATCACACCCCTCCAGGTTTCACTGTCATTGCCCACGTGCACATTGAAGTCCCCCAGTAGGACAATGGAGTCTCCAAGAGAAGCACTTTCCAGCACCCCAGTCAGAGACTCCAAAAAGGGTAGGTACTCTGAACTATCATTTGGTGCATAAGCAGCACAAATGATGGTCAGGACCCATTTCCCAAACTGAAGGAACAGGTAAACAACCCTTTTGTCCACCAGGAAGAACTCCAATATAGAGGCAGCAAGGCTGGGGGATGCAAGAATACCCACCCCTGCTCACCGCCTCTCACCTGGGGCAACTCCAGAGTTGGCCAAGCTCCAGCCCCTCTCCAGAAAACTGGTTCCAGAACCGGAGCTGTGTGTTGAGGTGAGCCCAACTATATATAGCCAAGTATCTCTCAACCTCATGGACCAGCTCAGGCTCCTTTTCCGCCAGAGAGGTGACGTTCCATGTCCCAAAAGCCAGCTTAGAAAGCTGGGGATCAGACCGCCAAGGTCTCTGTCTTCGACCGCCACCTAATCCACATTGTCCCTCCTGCAGGTGGTGAGCCCACTGGACATTTTTGATGTTTTTTTCCCCATAAATTTCCAACTTATTTCATATAAATTTGCAAATTCTTCCAAATAAATCTGCAATTTTTTCTCATAAATTTGTGTTTTCTCAAAAAATGTGTAACTTTTTCTCAAAAATTTTGTGACTTTTTCTTATAAACTTGCATTTTTGTTGTGCATTTGTAATTTTTCCTGTAAATTCTCACTTTTTACAATTTTTTTAAATTTTTTTCTCATAAATTTGTGACTTCATATATTTGTGACTTTTTCCTCATAATTTTGCTATTTTTTGTATAAATTTACAACTTTTTTCCTGTAAATTTTTTTGTGTTTTTCTTGTAAATTTGCTGGTTAAATTTTCATTCTGTGTAATTAAACTGTAATTTACCATATGACTTTTTAAATATTTGTATTGGCACCTTTTATCACATCTTTCCACCTTTATTCTTGCAAATTTGTACCTAATTTACATTTATACATTTGAACATCATGCTAAATTGGTGAACACCCCCATTCCTCTTCTATTGACTGTAGCCAAATCTGACTGATGAGAACATCATACATGTCCATCTTTAAACTGTAACTGAGACCATGCAGATATTGTTGGAAGCATCCTCAGAAACATCTCTGGATGATTCCTGTTTCCAGTATTTTGGCACTGGCCTAATCACCTTTGGGCCCTTGCACTCCAGGATGCCCTCTATCTCCTTTGTCTCCTTGAATGCAAAGTCCCGTGCCGCCAGTGCAGCCAAGATCACCCGGAGGTCCAGGAAAACCAGGGCTACCCGGGTTTCCAGGAGCACCACGTGGACCAGGATAACCACATGGACCAGGAGGGCCCTGATCCCCAAAAGGCCCTGTAGAGACGAGAGGAGACTGATTTAGTTCTTATTAGTTTTGATTCCATCTGAAATCAGAAGAAGACATGAGCACTCACCAGGGACACCTTTTTCACCGTCTCGTCCCTGGGATCCAATTACAGATGCTGGGAAAGGAAAGGAGGATAAGAAGGTGAAAGACTGGGAGGTTTGGTGGATTTTTATAGTTTACTGTCATAGTTATGTCTTTAAACCTGGGTTAAAGAAAATTGAAATTACTGAAGAGATTCAAGGATGTATAAAACATTTATACAAGATTAAACCAACTTAAACAATAAATTCAGCATCAAAGAAACAAGAGAAGGTATTTGATGACAGAAACAGAGCAGAACATCATATGCATATATGGATACAGTGGTGTGAAAAAGTGTTTGCCTCCATCCTGTTTCTCATTTTTTTGTGTTTGTCACACTTTAATGTTTCAGATCATCAAACAAATTTAGTTTATTATTAAGGGTAAAAAAAATCAAATCTACATGACTGTGTGAAAAAGTGATTCCCCCCCATTAAAATATAAATTAACCCTTTAACTGCCCTAGGTGCCATATGGCGCCTGGGGCAATGCAAGGCAACTCAAGCCCCCCCCCCCCCCCAGTGGTCAAGAGTGGTAAAAAAATTTGTCAATAAAATAGTTCAGATTTCCAAGGCTATAACTTGAAAGTTACAAGAGATAATGGCTTACTGTCAATTAGAAAGATGTAGAATATGATCCAAAGTTTCAGATAGGAATAAATTTACACATCTAATTTGCATAATGTCATGGCAGCTATACAAATTACATAACTCAGTCAATAAGTCAACACGTGCAGTTGCTGTGCTGTGCCACTGGGGGCGCGCGACCCATCCATTTAATCTGGGCAGTTAAAGGGTTAGCTGTGGTTTATCAAATCTTTGGAAAGCTGAATTCAATTTCTCTAGCCACACCCAGGCCTGATTACTGCCACACCTCTTCTCAATCAAGAAATCACTTAAATAGGACCTGCCTGACAAACTGAAGTAGACCAAGAGATCCTCAAAAGCTAGACATCATGCTGCAATCCATACAAATTCCGGAACAAATGAGAAACAAAGTAATTATAATCTATCAGCCTGGAAAAGGTTGTAAAGCCGTTTCTAAAGCTTTGGGACTCCAGTGAACCACAGTGAGAGCCATTATCCACAAATGGCGAAAACATGGACACAGGAGTGGCCGGCCGACCAAAATTACCCCAACAGCACAGTAACAACTCATCCAAGAGGTCACAAAAGACCCCACAACAACATCCAAAGAACTGCAGGCCTCACTTGCCTCAGATAAGGTCAGTGTTCATGACTCCACCATAAGAAAGCGACTGGGCAAAAATGGCCTGCATGGCAGAGTTCCAAGATGAAAACCACTGCTGAGCAAAAAGAACATAAAGGCTCGTCTCAGTTTTGCCAGAAAACATCTTGATAATCACTAAGACTTTTGGGAAAATACTTTGAGGATTGACAAGACAAAAGTTGAACTTTCTGGAAGGTGTGTGTCTCATTACATCCGGTGTAAAAGTAACACAGCACTTCAGAAAAGGAGCATCATACCAACAGTAAAATATGGTGGTGGTGGTGTGATGGTCTGGGGCTGTTTTGCTGCTTCAGGACCTGGAAGACTTGCTGTTGTAAATGGAACCATGATCTCTGCTGTCTACCAAAAAATCCAGAAGGACAAGGTCTGGCCTCAAGCTGAAGCGCACTTGGGTTCTGGAGGAGAACAATGATCCAAAACACACCAGCAAGTCCACCTCTGAATGGCTTAAGAAAAACAAAATGAAGACTTTGGAATGGCCTAGTCAAAGTCCTGACCTGAATCTGACTGAGATGCTGTGGCATGACCTTAAAAAGGTGGTTCAAGCTCAAAAACCCTCCAGTGTGGCTGAATTACAACAATTCTGCAAAAATGAGTGGGCCAAAATTCCTCCACAGCGCTGTAAAAGATTCATTGCCAGTTATCACAAATCCTTGATTGCAGTTGTTGCTGCTAAGGGTGGCCAAACCAGTTATTAGGTTTAAGGGGCAATCACTTTTTCATACAGGGCCATGTAGGTTTGGATTTTTTTCCCCTTAATCACAAACACTTTCATTTAAAAAACTGCATTTTGTGTTTACTTGTGTTATCTTTGTCTAATATTTAAATTTGTTTGATGATCTGAAACATTTAAGTGTGACAAACATACAAAAAATGAGAAATCAGGAAGGGGGCAAACACTTTTTCACACCACTGTTACTGGGTAAAATAACGTTTCTTTTGTGACGGTGGAAACAAAGGAAAACAATGACTTGGAACTAAAAAAGGGGGGAAAAAAGATCAAACAGAAGGTGATGGCTTAGTTCCCCACCTCCCATGACTCCTTTTTCTCCAGGAGGTCCAGGTATTCCATCCTGTCCCTGGTTTCCTCTGAGACCAGCTGGACCAGGATCTCCAGGCGCCCCTTTGTTGCCTAAACATTAGAGTTCAGTAAACATATTTAGATTAAATCTGTGGGTTAGTTATAATTTTGTAAAAATGAAAAGAGGCCAGAGATGCCCCGGGCAATTTGATATCAGAAGAAGTCATTTATGTGGACCTGGGAATCCAACGTATCCTTTAGGACCACTCCTGCCTGGAGGACCATCAACGCCTTTTTCTCCAGAATTCCCACTGGGACCTGAGGGGAGAGTTAGGCTATTTTTGTTCATCCGTGGTATCAACAGACATAATTTTTTGGTTGTTTCAAGCAGCGTATTAAACCGAACAAGAAGGAGATACAAGGAGATTCGGTTCACGTCAGATAAACCATTTATAGATGGACGAAACCAGAGAAACGACCAAACCCAGATGTCTTAAGATTTTGTGGTTGTTCTGCTCTTCTTTCATACCATCACCAAACAATATCAGAGACAACGACAATTTGAGATAAAAGTTGCAAATTTATAAGAAAAAAAATATGAGAAAAAAATTGCAAATTTATGGGATAAAAAGTTCAAAATTCTCAACTCAAAAATGGAAATTTACGAGAAAAAAGTTGAAAATTTACAGGAAAAAAGTTGCAAATTTATGAGAAAAAAAGTCAAAATTTAGAGGAAAAAGCTGCAAATCTACAAGAAAACTTGGAAATTTTACAGGAAAAATTAGCAAATTTACAAAAAAATGCTAAGTTATGAGAAAAAACAGCAAATTTATAAGAAAAAAGTCACAAATGTATGAGAAAAAGTTGCAAATTTATAAGAAAGTCAAAAATTTTGGAGGAAAAAAGTTGTAAATCTACAAGAAAAACTAGAAAATTTACAAGAAAAATTAGTAAATTTACAAAAAAATGTGTATTTTTGAAAAATTTAAAAGGTTGCAAATTTACAAGACAAAAACTGCAAAGAAAGAAAAAAATGAAAAAATATGAGAAAAAAATTGCACATTTATGGGATAAAAAAATTGAAGGCTTACAAGACAAAAGTAGAAATTTATGAGAAAAAAGTTGAAATTCACAGGAAAAAAAGTCAAAAATTTATGAGAAAAAAAGTAATTTTTTAGTAAAAAGTAGCAAATTTATTACAAAAAAGTTGAAAATTTAGAGGAAAAAAGCTGCAAATTTACAAAAAATGTAAATTTATGAGAAAAGTCACAATTTTTTAAGAAAAAAGTTGCAAATTTATGAGAAAAAATTGGAAATTTATCCACCTTATTCCTGGGGGTGGCACTGTAGAAACGATTATGGGCGGAGCTTCCAGTTTCGGCTGACGTGGTGTTAAATCAGTCAGCAAGAGCGGAGTAGCGGGGGCATTTAAAATAGTGTTTTTAAAAGCTTTTTAAATTCATTTTAATGTATAGTCCACATATGTGTTTTGCACTGAAGTGGCAGCTAATTTCAGCACTTGTAGTTTTTATATTTTTTTGAATGTTTTGGTGTAGGGCAGCACGGTGGAAGAGTGGTTAGCACTGCGGCAGCACAGCAACTCACCCTTGGCCGGGGGATCCTGGGTTCGATCCCAGTCCCCAACCAACAGTGATCTGTGTGGAGTTTGCATGTTCTCCCCGTGTCTGCATGGGTTTACTCTGGGATTTCTCCGGTTTCCTCCCACAGGCCAAAATCATGCAAGTTAGGTTAATTGGCATCAAACTGGGGATTCTAAATTGTCCTTAGGTGTGACTGTGAGAGTGAATGGTTGTCTGTCTCTCTGTGTTGGCCCTGCGATGGACTGGCGATCTGTCCAGGGTGTATCCTGCCTCTCGCCCAAAGATGCTGGGATAGGTTCCAGCCCCCCTACGACCCGAAAAGGATTAAGCGGAAGAAGATGGATGGATGGATGGATGGTTTTGGCGTAGTTCTGGTTCTTGTTGCTAGAGTTGGTGGTTGTGCCATAGACTGGATAAATGGAGGCTTCTCACCAGCAATGTGTAGCTCATTCACTGAAAATGGAAAAGGACTGTTGGTGTGATCGGTGGTACAGACACAACAGCACCAGGTATCTTTTCACTTGTATGGATGCCACAGATCTGACGTTTATGTGCTATATATGTCACCAGAATGAAGGCCGCATGAAGTAAAATAATAAATAAAAAATAGTAACAATTTGCTTCCTAACACTTAACAATTTAAGACAGATATCAAATAGTTTTGGGTTGGGTTTTTTTTGCATTTGTTGCACTGCCTTGGAACGATATGGACTTCAGCATGCATTAATTTTTAAATTATCACAAAATATAGGTCAATAAAATTCTGAATAATTGTCAGAAAAGGTCTGTACGTGTTACGTTAAAGGTCTGATGACACGTTTTTGACTTCATCTAATTTTCAACACATAATACAATATGACGAAACAGGTTGGTCTGTGCAGTTCTAAGTCAAACAGGCTTTTTTTCACGTGAGTATCCAACGTTTTCATGAACACCATGTCACCAATTGTGTCAGTGGCTGGAAAACCCCGCTGCCATGTTGTAACATCATCGACAGAACACAGCGCTTGGCTGCTCATTGTACACACAGGAAGCGGTTGAAAACATCAACAATGGTTCCAGCACATGTAGTCTGTAATTGGTTTGTGTTGTCCAATCTTAGGACGATTATAGTTCCGAAGAATTGGATGATAATGAAGAATCTGGGGGCATCAGACCTTATAGGTTTGAGCCGTGCCAAGCGGGCATCGTGCCTAGCGAGTCAGACTCAGAGAGGGACGTGGAGAGGCACACATGCCCGCCGCAGCAGCAGCGACAAACACACGGCAGGGGAACACTGAGTATTATTCTTTTGTTACAGATATTGCAACAAATTATTTGTTCATAAATACAATTTATTTAAACCCGATTCTTCAATAAAATCATAGCAGTGTATTCTCTGTGGCTCAGGCATCGGGTTTATTATGGATTATATTTTGAATTGTTGTTTTTGTTTTGTACATGTGTTTTATGTGCGTTTTGAGCCACTTTCAGGTGGGCACTGTCCAAGATTCGCCGGTCCGAACACACGCCCCCTCTCTCTTTGACAGTCAGCTGTTCATGTTTTGTGTGCATCATCTGCCGTGTTGTCAGCCAGCCAATGTTGCCAACACTATCACAACGTGTTGGCCACTGCCACACAGCCATGGTTCTGTTGTGCCCCTTGAAGCGATGTCGGCCCTGGGGCGCAACCGTGGTTAACACGTCTCCTGTCCATGTTCGCTGGGTGATGTCGGCCCCAAACGCCTACTGTAAGTGTTTCTGTTTATTTTTGTGGGTCTTCACCTTTTTGGGAACTGTTGTCATCATTCTTATGTTCAATACATGTGCTGTGGTGAATCCTGCGCGTAAATCCATTCATCATGACCCTCCGTGCGCTCTTAAGCAGTGCACGGAGAGGGAGGATGAAATAACGAGGATTTACGTGCAGGGTTCACCACAGCACATTTAATACAGAAAGACAGACAGTTCCCTGAAAGGTCAAGATGCACAAGAAACACAGACACACTTACTGATGTCGTTCGGGGGCCGGCATCGCCCAGAGAACGAATGAGAGGAGACGTGTTAGCCACAGGTGCGCCCCAGAGCCGACATCGCTTCAAGGACGCACGAGAACCACGGCGAACATGGAGTGACTAACACGTCGTGAGAGTGCTGAAAATACTGGCAGACAAACAGCACAGATGACGATACTATGGACCAGCAGTGCGTGACTGGCAAACAGCCGCTAAGTACACACACTGCTGGTGATGGTATGATGAGAAGCACCTGGGTGAGGACCAGTAAAGATGATTAGTGGGAGTTTGAATCAGCTGGTGGTAATGAGAGAGGGGATGTGGCCGGACCGGCGAGCTGTCAGCATGCGCTCACAGAAAGTAGGTCAAAGCTGCGCATAAATCCATTAATCCTTCCCCTCCTCATGTGCTCCTCCTGCATAAAAGCGCACCAGGAGCGCACGAGGGGGCTTATGACAGTTGGAGCTGAAGCGTGTGATGTGGTCTTTCACGGCCTGCTGTTTATCTAAGCCTGCCACACAACGCAAAGGCATAGCCATAAAATTAAAACAAGAAACCAGAGAAACTGTGAGCTACAAAGCTGCTGTCTTTCCAGTCAACAACACCGGAGTCCGTTCTGTCGCTTACGTCATGGTGGTACCGCCCTTCATTCGGTGGGTGGCACCACAGTCCAGTCAGTGGCTGTGGTTTTTTGATGATAACCAGTTTATGCAGGCGCTGTTGTAAATGTTATATTGATCATCGACAATGACTTTTGGGTTTACACAACATGCTAAAAAATGTCAAAATCGTGTCATCAGACCTTTGAATAACAAGCATTTATGGCATGACAGCAGCATAAGCATTTTAATTTCGGGGTGAAATGAACAGCTGCAGCTGTCTGTTTTACCATGACAGCCAAGCACGGTGTTGTGGCGCACGTCTGCTCTAAGGTAAATTTGATTATGTCCAACATCTTTACACAAAATGCAGCCGACTTTATTGCGGTGGAGACATTGATATATCTCAGAGCTTTTATTTGTTCACAGCGTAAGCATCCTAGCATCAGCGCTAACTAACGGAGCTACTGTCTGCCAGGCCACCTTTTAAGCTCATCTTCTCATCCCTCCATAGTCGTGGGAAGTGCTATGATTATATTCCTCTTTTTTGAGGTGCAAAAGGCCGTGTTCCTGCATTTTTGATGCCAAAGTCATTGTTTTTTAACAAGGAAAAGTGTCCCGTTTCAGTGACACCCACACGTTCTAAATTAGTACCGGAAGTTGCGCCCATAATTCATGCAAGGCATCGTGGGGGCTAGGAATAAGGTGGATAAGAAAAAAGTTGCAAATTTATGAGAAAAAATTGGAAATTTATGAGAAAAAAGTTACAAATTTATGAGAAAAAAATTAACATTTTAGAGGAAGAGTTGAAAAATTTACAAGAAAAAAAGGCCAATTCATAAGAAAAAAGTTGTAAATTTTAAAAAATTTTACTTATAAATTTGCAAATTTACAAGAAAAAAAATACAAATACAAGGAAAAATTTGCAAATTTATGAGAAAAAAGTTGTAAATTTACAAGAAAAAAAAGGGAAAAAGTTGCAAATCTACAAGAAACGAGAGCACTCTGAGGCGACTGCAATACCCCCCACCTCCATTTTCTTTGAAGATCCCAATACTTACTGACAGAGAGCAGTTTTCAACTTTTCAATGTAATTACTCTGGCAGAACCAAATGACGATAAACCCATCATCCACGAATATACAACAAAGTATAAAACCCATAGTTGGAGGTCAGGATCCCGAGGTGAACCTGTGTAGCAAGTTTGGTGACCCTAGAGAGCTTTACACGTTCTACCGTAAGAGATCATAGGGAGTGCACACCTTGACCTTTGACATTTTGACCCCAAACCTGTAGTCAGGGGTTACTGTCTCAGACTGAACCTGTGCACCAGGCTTGGTGGCTTAGCTTTACTTGTTTTATAGTAATAGTAAATGTAGTATTTACCATTGGGCAACTGCAGTGTTAACTTTGAAACTTTGACCCCAAACCCATAGTTAGGTGAGAGTGTAAATCGTCCAAGATGTGGATTAGATACAACTACTGTATCGATTTGAAAAGCCTACAGTGCTGTGGAAAAGTATTTGCCCCCTTCCTGATTTCTTATATTTTTGCATATTTGTTACACCTAAATGTTTCAGATCATCAAACAAATTTTAATATTAGACAAAGATAACCTGAGTAAATACAAAATGCAATTTTTAGATGATGATTTCATTTATTAAAGGAAAAAAGCTATCCAAACCTACCTGGCTCTATGTGAAAAAGTAACTGCCCCCTTAACCTAATAACTGGTTGTGTCACCATTGGTGCCAGCAACCGGCAGTGTCTTTTACATCGCTGTTGAGAAATTTTGACCGACTTTTCTTTGCAGAATTGTTCACTTCAGTCACATTGGAGGGCTTCATGAACTGATGGCCAGACATTCTCCTTCAGGATTTTTTTGGTGGAGAGCAGAATTCATGGTTCTGTCAATTAGGGGCAAGTTGTCCAGGTCCTGAAGCAGCAAAGCAGCCCCAGACCATGACACTACCACCACCATGTTTGACTGTTGATACAATGTTCTTTTTATGAAATTCTGTGTTAGTTTTATGCCAGATAAAACAGGACACATGTCTTCCAGAAAGTTCAACTTTTGTCTTGTCAGTCCCCAGAATATTTTCCCGAAAGTCTTGAGGATTATCTAGATGTTTTCTGGCAAATGTAAGACGAGTCTTTGTGTTCTTTTTGTCCAGCAGCAGTTTTTGTCTTGGAACTCTCCTGTGGATGCCATTTTTGCCCAGTCTCTTTCTTATTGTTCCATCATGGACCAGTGTCCAAACTGAGGTCAGTGAGGCCTGCAGTTCTTTAGACATTGTTCTGGGTTTTCGTTTCTCATCGATTTTGAATTTCTTTAGATCACAGTGGGACGCGTTGCTTTTTTGAGATCTTTTAGTCTACTTCAGGTAGTCAGACAGGTTCCATTTAAGTGATTTCTTAATTCAACAAGTCTGGCAGTAATCAGGCTTGGATGTAGCTACTGAAACTGAACTCAGCGTTCCAAAAAATGTGGTTAATCACAGTTAATTCATGATGTAACATGGGGGGTAATTACTTTTTCACATAGGGCCACATAGGTTTGGATATTTTTTTTTTCCTTTAACAAATGAAATCATCATTTGAATACTGCATTTTGTATTTATTCAGGTTATCTTGGTGTAATATTAAAAATTGCTTGATGATCTGAAACACTGAAGTGTGACAAATATACAAAAATATAAGAAATCAGGAAGGGGCAAAAACTTTTTCAAAGCACTGTACATTATTTCTTTCAGCAGTTATTGTGCTTAGAAGATTTAGGGAAAAATCTTACCTGACCTTTGACCTTAAGGTCATCCGATGAGAGTGACATTGCAATACGCGCATCATCAGGGTATCTCAAACCATGGTACCAAGTTTCAAAACAATCAGACCAAAACTGTAGAAGGAGTTGATTTCACAAAAGTGGGACAGACGGAGTGACCCATAACATAATCCCCCTTTGGGCTGATCGTCACTTCCTTGTGGTAACGTATCGTCACTTCCTGTTTTGCTGTCTGTCTGTGTGGTTTGCTCTCCTCACTCTCCTGAGCTTTGGGTTAGCCACTAGCTATGGCTACTAGCTCTCCTTCCTCTCCTCCTCTGGTGTGCTCTCTCTGTCAGATGTTTAGCTACACCTCTGCCTCTTTTAGTGATAACGGTAAATGTAATAAATGTTGTCTTTTTGAGGCACTCGAGGCGAGGTTGTCTGATTTGGAATCCCGGCTCCACTGCATTGAAACACCGTCTGCGCCAGTTACTCTTGACGGACGCCCCTTAGCTGCAGCGGAGCTAGTTAGCTTAGGCCCCACTGTTAGCGGTCCCCCGGCTCTCCTCAGCAGCAAGGAGACTGGGTGGGTGACGGTGAGAAGGAAGCCTAGTCGCAAAGCCCCGGTACACCACCAACCTGCTCACGTTTCTAATCGTTTTTCCCCGCTCAGCGACACACCTGCTGAGGAAAAAACTCTGATCATTGGCGATTCTGTAGTCAGAAACGTGAACCTAGAGACTCCAGCAGCCATAGTCAAATGCATTCCTGGGGCCAGAGCAGGCGACATCGAGTCAAATTTGAAAATGCTGGCTAAAAGTAACTGTAAATACTCCACAATTGTTATTCACGCCGGCATTAATGACATCCGTCTCCGGCAGTCGGAAGTCACGAAACTTAATGTAGAATCGGTGTGTGACTTTGCAAAAACGATGTCTGCCACTGTAGTATTCTCTGGGCCCCTCCCCAATCTGACCAGTGATGACATGTTTAGCCGCTCGTCATCCTTCAACCGCTGGCTGTCTGTGTGGTGTCCTAAAAATGACGTGGGGTACATTGACAATTGGAGCTCTTTTTGGGGAAAACCTGGTCTTATGAGACGAGACAGCATTCATCCCACTTTGGATGGTGCTTCTCATTTATCTAACAATCTGGCATCTTTTTTATCCAAATTTCCAAAACCTTGACTACTCAGAGTTGGGACCAGGAAGCAGAGTCACAGTCTTACACGCCTCTCTGCAGCTCCTCTTCATCCGCCATCCCTCAACTTAGCCCCTGTCTTCCCCATCAGAGAATCATTGTCTGCTCCCTCCAAAGTAAATAAAAACATAATGTATAAGCATCCCAAAGTGATTAAGCAAAATATTGGTAAAACTCAAATTAAACATAAAGCCTCTAAATTGAATGATTTGGCCTCTGTTCCTCCTCATAATTTAAAAATTAAATGTGGTTTATTAAATATTAGGTCTCTAACTCCCAAGTCTCTGTTAGTCCATGATTTGTTAATTGATCATCAGATTGATTTAATTTCCCTTACAGAGACTTGGTTAGGGCAAGAGGATTATGTTGGTTTAAATGAATCAACTCCCTCTGGTTATTTAAACTGTCAAAATCCCAGAAGTTCTGGTCGTGGAGGAGGAGTAGCAACAATTTACCATTCCAAATTACTAGTTAATGTAAAGCAAAAAACATGTTATAATTCCTTTGAGGGCCTGGTCCTCAGTATTGGGCACTTTAGCAATTTTAGGTTAAACCCAATTTTATTTGCCATAGTTTATCGTCCCCCATCAACCTACTCAGAATTTTTATCAGAATTTGCTGATTTCTTAGCTGATTTAGTGCTGAAATCTGATAGAATAATTATAGTAGGGGACTTTAATATACATGTGGATGTAGATAGTGACTGCCTTAATGTGGCTTTTAATTCAATATTAGACTCGATTGGGTTTTCTCAGAAAGTAGGAAATTCTACTCATTACCTCCACCATACATTGGACCTTGTTCTGACATATGGCATAGAAATAGAAAATCTTGTAGTGTCTCCTCATAACCCTGTACTGTCAGACCATTGTCTGTTAACCTTTGATTTTACTATTTCTGACTATTTGGCTCCTAAAGAAAAATATTATTACAGTAGATGCCTCTCAGATGATGCTGTAACCAAATTTATGCAGATTGTTTCCTCTATGCCATGTGTCAACACAACGGAAATAAGCTATAGACAGCTTGCTCCTTCTGTAATTGATAACATGGTGGATAGTGTTACAGCCTCTCTGCATCAGACTCTAGACTTGGTGGCCCCCTTAAAAAAGAAAAAGTCTAATCAGAGATTTTTAACTCCTTGGTTCAACACAGAAACTCGTAGCTTAAAACAGAAGACTCGTCAATTAGAAAGAAAATGGCGCTCCACTAATTTAGATGAAATCTATTTAGCTTGGAGAAATCATCTTTTAATTTATAAAAAATCTCTTAGAAAAGTTAGAACGAGTTATTACTCTGCATTAATAGAAGAGAACAAGAATAATCCCAGGTTTCTTTTCAGTACTGTAGCCAGGCTGACAAAGAGTCAGGACTCTGTCAATCCTAGCATTCCCTTAGAGCTTACTAGTCAGGACTTTATGAACTTTTTCAATAATAAAATTTCATCCATCAGAGATAAAATCAATCAGATTCTTCCCACAGTTAACTTAAATACTGTAACTACTACAACTCCTTCTATTGATGTCTTTCTTGATGAGTTTACTCCAATCGACCTTTGTGAGTTAGACAAAATAGTTTCCTCATCCAAACCTTCAACTTGTCTTTTAGACCCTATTCCTACCAGGTTATTTAAAGAAGTCTTCCCACTTATTGGTAGCTTTATTCTTCAAATAATCAATTCTTCATTAACTTTAGGCCATGTACCGCAGGCTTTTAAAACGGCTGTAATTAAACCCTTACTCAAAAAGCCAACGCTAGATCCAGGAGCTTTAGCTAACTATAGACCAATCTCTAATCTCTCTTTCATTTCAAAAATCTTAGAAAGAGTTGTTGCTATGCAATTATTTGACCACCTGCAGGGAAATGGTTTACTTGAAGAGTTTCAATCTGGGTTCAGAATCCATCATAGTACTGAAACAGCCTTAGCGAAGGTCACTAACGACCTCCTCATTGCATCTGATAATGGACTGGTTTCTGTACTTGTCCTTTTAGACCTTAGTGCAGCTTTTGATACTATCGATCATAATATTCTACTTGATAGATTAGAACACTATGTTGGACTTAATGGAACTTCGTTGCAGTGGTTTAGATCTTATTTATCTGATAGATTTCAGTTTGTTCATGTAAATAATGAGTTTTCTTTCAACTCAAAGCTTAGTCATGGAGTTCCATAGGGATCTGTGCTAGGCCCTACTCTTTTTAGTTTATATATGCTTCCGTTAGGCAACATTATTAGAAAGCACTGTATACATTTTCATTGTTATGCAGATGACACACAATTATACCTGTCAATGAAGCCAGATGATAGTAATCAATTAGCCAAGTTAGAAGCCTGTCTTAAGGAAATCAAAGCTTGGATGACTTGTAATTTTCTGCTATTAAATTCAGATAAGACTGAAGTCATTCTTGTTGGTCCAAAAAACCTTAGAAATTCCTTTCCAAATCAAACTTTCAGTTTGGATGCGGTTACTCTTTCTCTTAATAGCTCTGTGAGGAACCTTGGAATTATTTTTGATCAGGATCTGTCCTTCAATTCACATATTAAATTTGTTTCTAAGACTGCCTTCTATCATTTGCGTAATATTGCCAAGACTAGGAGCATCTTGTCTCAGAGTGATGCTGAGAAACTGATGCACGCTTTTGTTAGCTCGAGATTAGATTATTGTAATTCTTTATTATCAGGCTGTCCTAAAACATCTTTAAAAAGTCTTCAGCTGATCCAAAATGCTGCAGCAAGGGTTTTAACAGGTACTAGAAAGAGAGATCAAATCTCTCCGGTTCTGACCTCCCTTCATTGGCTTCCCATAGAGTTTAGAATTAAGTTTAAAATCCTTCTTCTTACTTACAAAGCTCTAAACAATCAGGCTCCTTTTTATTTAAAAGATCTGATACTACCGTATTATCCTAACAGAGCACTACGCTCCCAAAATGCAGGATTACTTGTAATACCTAGAATCTCCAAAAGTACAATGGGAGGCAGAGCCTTCAGTTATCAAGCTCCTCTCCTGTGGAACCAGCTGCCAATCTGGATTCGGGAGTCAGACTCGATCTCTGTTTTTAAGAATAGGGCTAAAACCTACCTTTTTGATATAGCCTACAATTAGGGAGGGATCATGTGTTTCTGAACCCTCCCTTAGTTATGCTGCTAATAGGTTTAGTCAGCCGGGGGACCTCCAGTAATGCACTGGGCCTCACTCCTTTCCTCACTCTCAATGAAATATTTTTTTTTGCTGGTCATTAACATTTGTTTGTTCTCTCCTGTAGATTGAGTCCCCATCGTGCTGTTTGCTCTCTACTTGTCTGTTCTTTTCTTCTTCTCTATCCCCTCACCCCCCAGCCAGTCGCAGCAGATGACTTCCCCTCCCTGAGCCTGGTTCTGCTGGAGGTTTCTTCCTGTTAAAAGGGAGTTTTTCCTCTCCACCGTCGCCAAGTGCTTGCTCACAGGGGATCGCCTGATTGCTGGGGTCTTTCTGCAACTGTGGGGGTTCCCCCTACAGTTGATAGTGCTATGAGATGACTGTTGTTGTGAAATGGCGCTATATAAATAAAGTTGAATTGAATTGAATTGAATTTGGGCTTCGACAGGCGGGGGATAAACAGTCAGAATTGTTTGAGAAAAAAAGATGTAAATTTACAGGGAAAAAAGGCAAATTCATCAGAAAAAAGTTTAATTTATACAATTTAAAAAAAAAATCTGCTTTGAAATGGTGGTTCAAATTCATGTTGTTCAGTACTGCAACATGATATAGAAATGTTTATGATGATATTAGGAGGACAAGGGGCCCTGTCCATGGTTTTGGGTCATTTTCCCCCTCCTCCCCGCTCAAATCACCTCCAGCTCATTAGACACAAAGCCAAGATGGCGGTGGAATTCCTTCTGTCTCCAGGACCAAAGATGCTGTTGGTTGAAGGTTTTATTACAAACGCCATATAAACAGATTCTTCATATTTATGTTGCTGCATCAACACCAGACTGTAAAAAAATGGTCAGTCAGACCTCTGCGTCCTGGAGGTCCAGCAGATCCTTGAGGACCACAGGGGCCCCTGGGTCCTGGACTACCAGGGCTTCCAGGTTCTCCCTTTTGACCCTTCAATCCCGACAGTCCGACAGAACCTGGATTCCCCTGAGAGTTGGAGAGAGAGTTAAAGAAAAGTTAAAAAAAGAAGAAATTTACATAGGAGCAAAAATGAATAGCATATAAAGAAAACACAAAATAAAACAAAAATCCACAACTTTTGGTCAGGACACCTCAGGGTTTTGATACTGCAGGACCATCTTCCACCTGTCTGAAGGAGCCTTCCTCAGAATCACCACTTTTAATTAAATAAGCCTCAGTCCACCCCACTGTAAGTTCTTTTCACCATTTCTGCCATCTGTTTTGTATCATTTGAGGCTATTTTTTTTCAAGATGGCGGCACGTTCACATGCAGCGGTTTGACGCTCCAGACTACTGTGCTCGGTTTTGTGTTTTTTCTGCCTTTTTCTGTGCTCCTTCTGTGATAGACTAATTACCTAGTCACCAAGAACTTATAGGCATCGGTCGCCAACTTACCTCTGACATCTCCAGTGCTCATTCCAGTAATTGCCACCAAATCCCTGAGGAGATCGCCAGACCTTCGGGCGCTCCATGGTTCGTTATGCCCCGAACATGGCACAGACGATGGGAGAGAAAGCAGAAATGAGGCTGCAGGGCTGGCCTCTGTGCTCAGCTGTGCAAACTATGAACCGAACCACCGTTACCTTCAATTTTTCTCACCAACGTCAGATCCCTCGCCAACAAAATGGAAGATCATCTACAATAACTACATCCAGGACTGTTGCATTCTGATTGTGACCGAAACATGGCTGAATCCACACATTCCTGTCGCCACTGTGGAATTACCTGGCCGAACCACACACCGCTTTGACTGCAACGTTGATTCTGGTAAGGGAAGGGGTGGAGGGCTCTGTGTTTATGTGCTTCAGACGTGGTGAAATAACAGCAGAATAATTCATAGCCACTGGTCACCAGACTTAGAGGCCATGTCCTTCCTATGTAGGCCTTTTAATCTTCCCCAGGAGGTAAGAGCAGTAATTTTAACAGCTGTTTACGTTCCTCCAGATGCTAACGTTAGCTTAGCACAAAATCACTTCCAGCACATTGTCAGCCCCGACGCAGTCCACATTATTGCAGGGGATTTTAAGAAAGCATGCTTGAAGACTATACTCCCCAAATTCCACCAACATGGTAAGTGTCCCACAAGAGGGGAAAGAACACTGGATCATGATTACAGCAACATTAAGCACGCCTACAGAGCCACTCCCCTCACTCACCTTGGACAATCAGACCATCTCTCTCTGTTTCTGATTCCTGCCTGCACCCCTCTTAGGAAGAGCCCCCTCCCCCCAACCAAACAAACAATTAAAACCTGGCCTGAAAATGCTCTCCTCCAGCTACAAGACTGCTTTGCCTGCACAGATTGGAGCATCTTTGAACAGCAGGACCTGGACTCCTACACCAAGTCTGTCCTTTTCAACATCAAATGCTGTGTAGAAAATGTGACAGTCGCCAGACACATTGTAACGGCAGCAGCTGTGTTTGTTTGATCCATGTGAGAAACATGGCAATTCTTGTGACTGTTGCAATTTCCCCGCTATATACAGTATGTCAACAGTGACATCCTTTCTAGTATTTGCCCTTTGGTTGTACAGCAATGCCTCCCAAAGATTTGTTTTGGCAGGTATATATATTCACAGCCTGGCTCTGTGTGCCAGGCAAAAGTTGTTTACTTTGTGTCTGGGGGAACCCCCAACCCGGAAATGACCTTTGACCTCTGGGGAATCCCTTGGGAACTCCCTGCCTTTTATTTATTTATTCCCTCCATATTTTCTTTTAAAACCCAGGTTTGGAAATTTGTCCTTTGAGATTTAAGAATTATTGAAATAATTTGCCATCAAAAATACATGAGGTATAAGATTATTCACAACAGGAAGTAGACGATTTTGAGACTTCCTGCCCAGCAGAATAGGACAACGGACGGATTTCAGCATGGCTGGCTAAGACAGAAATCCAAAGCCATCCAGTTGCTTACCTCAGCCCAGGTAGGGTGAAACTGTCATAATGATGAAATAATCCCTCATATCCAATTATCTACCCGATATTTTGTGGATTGTTTGAGAGATGATGATATTTTTGAAGTTTGTTGAAGTGTGACTAGACCATGTGATTGACAGTGGTAATCCATTGCCTATGTAACCCTTCACCTAGTCTCCATGCATGTGCGAAAAACTGTAATAGTTGTGAAAAAGTAATTTTTGAAGCCTCATTTTGTGAATAGGGATGTATTTTTGACTTGAAGTAAATGCAGTATTATTCAGGTCGATCACTGCTGCAATCCCCGGCCTGCATGGCTTTGGTAGCTTTTAGAAGTGCAAATCTGGCAAACCTTCATTATTTACTGGATGCCTAGTTCTAGTCAATTTTATTGTTATGTTTTTGAATTGACATCTTGACTTTAAATTAGCTGAAATACCAATTTACAAGGTATTTATTCCGGGCTATTAATTGCAGACAAATGTGAGAGCCTGCAAGGAATTTCTGCCCTCGGAAGGCTGCAACCCGGCAAAGTGGTTAGTGAAATGTTTAACTCTGTTGAAGTTTAATGATGGTTGTTTGAATATGCACATGTCCAAAGAATAGAAACTTTTGTGTGTGTTTCTAATATGAAAATCTGATGTGCACAAGCCATACAATCTTAAATGTGGACTGATAATCTGTTGTATTTGTTTACAGTAAATGCTGCATAATTTTTGCTGGTAGCTTTCTTGCAACAACTCAGTAAACCTAAAAAATCTACCAATTTGAGATCATAAATGTTTACATTTGTGTGTATGCAGTATGATTTAATTTCTGTAATACTAGAATTTTGTGTCCACAGCTAAAATAATGTTTCTTGTGTTTGATATGTTTCAGTCTTTACGGTGTTTGATGCAATTAAAGTCAAAAGCAAGGACATTAAAGATGTGTCAAACATCAGTTATTGCACACCAAAATGCAGCTCATAATCCGGGGCCGGAACACACATCTGGGTCTTTCCAAACCGCAAACCCTGGATGACCAGTGATGTCCAGGATCTGATCAGAGCCTGCTACTCAGCCATCAGACAGAGGGACAGCCCTCTGTACAGTACTGCCAGAGCCAACCTGAGGAGAGGCATAGAACTTGCTAAGATTGTCTATAGGAGGAAAGTGGAGGGCTTCCTCACAGACAACGACTCCCGACAGATGTGGAGAGGCATCCAGGCCCTCACCGACTACAGGGGCCAGGGCCCCCCAACATCAGACAGCAGCCTCAATCTGGCAGAGGAGCTTAACAGCTTCTTTGCCCAGTTTGAACACACCTCTCCCCCAAACTCTTCCCCCTCCCCCTCCCCCTCCATCCCCCCTGTCTCTACAGGTGCACGAGGTGAGGAGGCAACTGAGAGGAGTGAACCCGTGCAGAACTGCTGGTCCAGATGGCATCCCAGGAGCGGTGGTCAAAGCATGTGCAGACCAGCTGGCAGAGATCCTCACCAAGCTGTCCCCTAATGCCTCAAGGCCTCCACCATCATCCCCAAAAAGTCTGCAATTGACTGCCTGAATGACTACAGACCTACAGCAATCACATCTGTAGTCATGAAATTTTTTGAGTGACTTGTGTCCCAGCACATCAGGGACTGTCTTCCCCCCTCCTTCGACTCACATCAGTTCACCTACAGGGAGTACCGGTCTATAGAAGACGCCATCGCCACCACTCTCCACAGAGCGCTGAGCTACCTGGAGAACCAAAGGAGCTACAGTGAATATAAAAAGTCTACACACCCCTGTTCAAATGCCAGGTTTTTGTGATGTAAAAAATGAGACCAAAATAAATCATTTCAAAACTTTTTCCACCATTAATGTGACCTATAACCTGTACAACCCAATTGAAAAACAAACTGAAATCTTTTTAGATTAGATTAGATTAGATTCAACTTTATTGTCATTACACATGTATGAATACAAGGTAACGAAACACAGTTTAGCATCCAATCAGAAGTGCAAAGGACAGCAGTGCAGTATATACGGTAATTAACAGTATGTGCAATTTAAGCAAATATATGCAAGTATATGCAGCAGTGCAGAAAGTTAAAAGTACTGTTATGTGCAAATAATGTGCAATAAGTTAGATGTAGTTATGTAGTTATGCAGTTATGTACAGGTGAGGATGGTAAAAGATGATTGTAAGAGAGTCAGCGGGGAAGTAAGTTCAATAACGTGACAGCTGTTGGAAAGAAACTGTTCCTAAACCTGCTGGTTCTAGTCCGAAGGCTTCTGAAACGTCTTCTGGAGGGGAGAAGCTGGAACAGTCCATGAGCAGGATGGTTGGAGTCCCTAAGAATGCTGCGTGCCCGGCGCAGAAATCTTTTCCTGTAGACGTCCTCTATAGCTGGAAGTGGAGTCCCTGTGATGCGTTGGGCGGTTTTCACCACCCGCTGCAGCGCCTTGCGGTCAGCTACAGAGCAGCTCCCATACCAGAGTGTGATACAGTTGGTCAGGGTGCTCTCTATCACGCAGCGGTAGAAGTTGCCCAGGATGTCAGTTGACAGATGGTTCTTCTTCAATGTCCTCAAGAAGAAGAGGCGCTGATGGGCCTTCTTGATCAGGCTGGTGGTGTTAACTGACCAGGACAGGTCCTCCGAGATGTGGGTCCCCAGGAATTTGAAGCTGGGGACACGTTCAACAGCTATGCCATTGATATGGATGGGGTCATGTGTCTCTTCCCTCTCCTTCCTGTAGTCCACTATGAGCTCCTTGGTTTTGCTGGTGTTAAGGAGCAGGTTATTGTCAGCGCACCAAGTAGCCAAGTGCTCAACCTCTGCCCTGTAATCTGACTCGTCGTTGTCCCTGATGAGTCCAATCACCGTGGTGTCATCTGCGAACTTTATGATGGAATTGGATCCATACATAGGCCTGCAGTCATGGGTGTAGAGGGAGTAGAGGAATGGGCTGAGCACACAGCCCTGTGGTACACCAGTGTTGAGTGTGATGACGGAAGAACGGTTGGGGCCTGACCTAACATGCTGGGGTCTGTTGGTCAGAAAATCCATGATCCAGTTGCAGGTGGAGGTACTGATTCCCAGGTCCCCAAGTTTGGTGAGCAACTTGGAGGGGATAACTGTGTTGAATGCTGAGCTGAAGTCAAACAGCATTCTTGCGTAGGTGTTCTTGTCATCCAGGTGTGAGAGTACATAGTGCAGCGCTGTAGAAACCACATCCTCTGTACTCCTGTTGCTCCGGTAGGCGAACTGATGAGGGTCCAGTGTAGGGGGCAGGCCTTTTTTGAGCTGTGCCAAGACCAGTCGCTCAAAGCACTTCATGACTATGAGCGTCAGTGCCACAGGGCGATAGTCATTTAGGCACGATGGTGTTGAATGTTTCGGCACTGGTACTATTGAAGTGGTCTTGAAGCCCGCTGGTACCACGGCCTGGGCCAGGGACAGATTGAAGATGTCTGTGAAGACCCCTGCCAGCTGCTCAGCGCATGCCCTCAGCACACGCCCAGGAATGCCATCAGGGCCAGCAGCCTTACGTACGTGATGGCATTTTAAGGGGAAAAATAAAAAATAAAAAACTTACAATAACCTGTTTGCATAAATATGCGCATCCTTCAACTAATACTTTGTTGCAGCACCTTTGGCTTTTATTACAGCACTCAGTCTTTTTGGGTAGAAGTCTATCAGCGTGGCACATCTTGATGTTGCAATATTTGCCCACTCTTCTTTGCCAAAATGCTCCAAATCTGTCAGATTGTGAGGACATCTCCTATACACAGCCCTCTTCAAGTCACCCTACAGATGTTCGATCAGATTCAGGTCTGGCTGGGCAATTCCAAAACCTTAATCTTCTTCTGTTGAAGCTATTCTTTTGTTGATTTACATGTGTGCTTTGGGTCATTGTCGTGCTGAAAGATGAAGTTCCTCTTCATCTTCAGCTTTCCAGCAGAAGTCTGAAGGTTTTGTGCCTACACTGACTGGTATTTGGAACTGTTCATAATTCCCTCAACTTTCACTAAGGCCCCAGTTCCAGCTGAAGAAAAACAACCCCAAAGCATGATGGTACCACCACCATGCTTCACTGTAGGTATGGTGTTCTTTTGGTGATGAGCAGTGCTGTGTTTGCGCCAAATAGCCTATGCCTTTTGGAATTATGGCCAAAAAGTTCAACATTGGTTTCATCGGACCATAACACATTTTCCCACATGTGTTTGGGAGATTTCAAATGTGTTTCTGCAAAATGTAGCCGGGCTTGGATGTTTTTCATCATAAGATAAGGCTTCTGTCTTGCCACCCTAGACGGGAGAATGTTGTCACGTGTACTAAACAGCCAGTACTTGCTAGAAATTCCTGCAGCTCCTTCAATGTTGCTGTCGGCCTCTTGGCAGCTTCCCTGACCAGTTTTCTTCTCGTATTTTCATCAATTTTGGAGGGACGTTCAGTTCTTGGTAATGTCACTGTTGTGCCATATTTTCTCTACTTGATGATGACTGTCTTCACTGTGTTCCATGGTATATTTAATGCCTTGGAAATTCTTTTGCACCCTTCTCCTGACTGATACCTTCGAACAATAAAAATCCCTCTGATGCTTTGGAAGCTCTCTGCGGACCATGGCTTGTGCTGTAAGATGTGACTACAAAAATGTCAGAAAAAGCCTACAAGAACAGCTGAACTTTATTTGGGGTTAATCGGAGGCACTTTAAATGGTGGCAGGTGTGTGCCAACTCCCATTTAACATGAGTTTGAATCCAGCCATCCATCCGTCTTCTGCCACTTTTCCGGAGGTCCGGGTCGTGGAGGCAGCAGTTCAAGCTGAGAAACCCAGACTTCCCTCTCCCCAGCCACCTGCTCCAGCTCTTCAGAGAGGATACCAAGGTGTTCCCAGACCAGCTGGGAGACATAGTCTCTCCAGCGAGTCCTGGGACTGCCCCGGGGTCGCCTCCCAGTGGGATGTGCCCCAAACACCTCAAGTGGGAGGCGTCCAGGAGGCATCCTGATCAGATGCCCAAACCACCTCAACTGGCTCCTTTCAATGTGGAGGAGCAACAGTTCTACTCTGAGCCTCTCCCGGATGACTGAGCTCCTCACCCTATCTCTGAGGGTGAGTCCAGCGATCCTACGGAGAAAGCTCATTTCAGCCACTTGTATCCACAATCTCATTCTTTCGGTCATTACCCAAAGCTCGTGACCATAGGTGAGAGTAGGAACATAGATTGACTGGTAAATCGACAGCTTTGCCTTAGAGCTCAGCTCCCTCTTCACCACAACAGACCGGTACAACGCTCCATTCTCCCCTCACTCGTGAATAAGACCCCAAGATACTTAAACTCCTCCACTTGGCGCATGAGTTTGAATGTGACTGGTTAATTCCAAACACAGGCGCATCCCCAGTTATAACAGGGTGTGCATATTTATGCAACCAGGTTATCCATCCATCCATCCATTTTCTTCTGCTTAATCCTTTTCGGGTTGCAGGGGGGCTGGAGCCTATCCCAGCATCTTTGGGCGAGAGGCAGGGTACACCCCGGACAGATCGCCAGTCCATCACAGGGCCAACACAGAGAGACAGACAACCATTCACTCTCATAGTCATACCTAAGGACAATTTAGAATCCCCAGTTTTGATGCCAGATAACCTAACTTGCATGTTTTTGGCATGTGGGAGGAAACCGGAGAAATCCCGGAGTAAACCCACGCAGACACGGGGAGAACATGCAAACTCCACACAGATCACTGTTGGTCGGGGGCTGGGATCGAACCCAGGATCCCCCGGCCGAGGGTTGTAAGTTTTTTATTTTCCTCTTAAGAGATCTCAGCCTGTTTTTTAATTGGATTGTACAGGTTATAGGTCACATGAATGGTGGAAAAAGTTTTGAAATGATTTATCTTGGTCTCATTTTTTTACATCACAAAAACCTGGCATTTGAACAGGGTGTGTAGACTTTTTATATCCACGGTACGTGAAGATGCTCTTTGTGGTCTACAGCTCAGCTTTCAACACCATCATCCCGGACATAATGATCAACAAACTGCACCTCCTCCAGATGCGCCCCCCCCCCCCGCCGTACTTGCTCCTGGATAAAAAATTTTTCTCACCAACCGCCCACAAAAAGTCAGATTTGGCCCACACCACTCCTCCACACTGTCTCTTAGCACAGGCTCCCCCCAAAGCTGCATGCTAAGCCTTCTACTGTACTCCCTGTACACCTTTGACTGTATTCCATGCCACCCAGCCACCATCATTTGTGAAATACGTGGATGATACCACCTTGGTTTGGCTCATCGCCGATGACAATGAGAAGGCATACAGGGTGGAGGTAGAGAATCTGCTGCTGTGGTGCCAAGCAAACAACCTGAAACTGATTGTCCAAAAAACCAAAGAACTCATACTGGACTTCAGGAAGAACAGACAGGACCCCCCCCCCCCCCAATAAATGGCGACCGCGTGGGAAACGACCACACCTTCAGGTTCCTGGACACCCACATCTCCTCTGACCTCTCCTGGACTGTCAACACCAAGGCCCTGGTGAAGAAAGTCCAGCAGCGGCCGCACTTCCTCCGTGTCCTGAGGAAGAACAACCCGGACCAGAAGCTCCTGCTAGCCTTCTATCGCTGCTCAGTGGAGAGCATGCTCACCTACTGTCTGGGTGTCTGGTACACCGGCTCTATGGCCGAGAACAGGAAGGCTGTGCAGAGGGTCATCAACACCGCAAAAAAATTATCGGCAGCCCTCTGCCCTCCCTGGAAGACATGTCCAGAGCCTCCTGTCTCAGATGGCTCAAGGCCATGGCTCAAGGCCAGGGGACGGCAGTGGCTCAGGAGGTAGAGCGGGTCGTCCAATAACCACATGGTTGGCGGTTCGAATCCCGCTCTCCCCAGTATCCTGCCGTTGTGTCCCTGGGCAAGACACTTCACCCCCAATTGCTCCTGGTGGGTCTGGAAGCGCCATGTTAGACAGCATGCCGCCATCAGTGTGTGAATGTGCGTGTGAATGGGTGGATGGCAGGATCTGTAAAGCGCTTTGGTCATCAAGAGATGAGAATAAAAGCGCTATATAAGTGAACACCATTTAACATTTACCATCACAGGCAACCCCTCACATCCCGCCCACCACCTGTTTGACCTGCTTCCCTCTGGACAACGGTTCAGACTGATCAGGTCCCACACCTCCAGACTGACAAACAGTTTCTTCCCCTGGGCCATCTGAACTGCATACAGAGGCCCCACCCCCCTCCCTCTGAACGCTCTCATGTACAGAGTTGAGGACCTTTTTAACCACATGAACTCCGGGATTCCACAGGCGGTCACGTCTCTGCGTCGTAGTGTGTCTCAGTGCGCACTGAAAAAAAAAAAAAAAGCTGCATTTCCGTTCTTCCAGTACAGACACAGCCGCGAACAGAAAGCCAAAGGAGTGTTTGATTGGTTTAGATTTGATTGACCTCTCATTCAACTAATAAGAGCCTTGAATTGGGTTTCTGAAACCTTGAAGAACCAATGACTGAAAACCTGGCAAGAAGGACCTGCCTACCAACGACCGCAAATACAACGAGCCAATTGAAGCAGAGAAGTTCGACGATTGAAACGCATGCATTCCCGTGCGTAAAATCTTTTTTGCCTAAGCCACTGGGTGACTAACATTGAGACCTGTGCGTAACGGTAGCGTTAGCCACTCTTAGCCATTAGCCAGTTTTTTTTATTACTACTGTTCTTATTTGTTTTGAAAAATGGTTCGCAAAAACCGCAAGCATGGAAGCGGAGATGGTTTGACCGGGTCGGGTGACCAGAACCACGAGTCCGTAACAACCGGATGAGCTTCATGTTTGTCTGACAATGAGGAACAGATGTTCGCCAACGACACTGCTGTTGTGGACAGGTAAGTGTTATAAGCTAAATTATTCTTTATCAATGAAAATAGTAATAAAAATTACTTTTGACCGATCGGTAATTACAACGGTCCGTCATGGCCACAAGTTTTTTTGTGCGCCGAGCTGTTATCCTCTACATTGCAGATATTTTAGTATAATTTTTATTGCACTGTAGGCTATTTTTTCTTGTAAAAAAGGCCACACATTTTTTATGTGGCATGTTTCTTTGTGTGTGGGGGGCTTGTTTGTTCATTCATGAATGAACAAACAAACCCCCCCCCCCCCACACACACACACAGCCCCGAGTGTCACCTTTTATTAGAGCCCAAGATAAAGCTTCTATGTTGAAGCATTCAAAAGTTATAGACATTTTTCCAAACATTTTTCCATTCGGCACAGTTTGGAAAAACTGTGCCGAAGTGTTTTTGAACTGTGCCAAACTATGCCATTCGGCACAGTTTGGCACAGTTCAAAAACGCCTGGGAACAACCTGAGAAAAAAAGCTGTGTAATATATTCATTTTTTGTGGTATTGTTACAAAATTTTGACCTCAGCTTGATAACACTTGGTTCTACATTTCTGTTGCATTTTCCAGCCAGTATCTGACAGCTGTGTATTATTTGCAAGCATTTGTATCTAAAAAAAACACCCAGGCGAATTTTATTTTCTTCAAATTCAGTATGTTTAGATGACTGTTACTCAGTGGCAGGAGCACTTAGAGAGATTATGACTATTTTGCCAAAAAATTCAGACTGTTTTCTTTTAAATGAGACCAACCCCATGAAAATGCTGCAAAGCGTTGAAGAACAGCTTTTGATTTACTTTGGGCACATTATTTTTAGGCGTTTTTAGGGAAATTGACTTCAAGTTCAACAGGTTAATTATTGAGTTCAACAGGTTAATTATCACAATAACTCACTTGTCTTTGCACTCAGCACTTTCATGTATATTGACCCATCCGTGAAATCCCTACTGTGCATATTTTCCATAATCCTTGGGCCATTTTGCTCAATTGTGTGTCTGCACTCTGCACTCTTACGTACATAGTTCACCTGGGTAGCCACTGCCATACCTGTGTATATACCTATGGGCTATTTGTTATTTTTTTGGGGTGGTGTCTGGGGTGTCTATGGAGGGATAGTACCTCTAGCGGAAGAGCTTGCCATGTCCTTTAAGGATAGCTAGTCTTCTGTTGGTTCCCCCATAGTACCCAGCTCTCACTAGTGGCTCCTCGTAGCTGTTAGCATGCGACAGCGGCCACACCCCGGGCAGTGGCTTTGGCAGGCCAGCGAAACCTGGTGAGTGTAGCCAACAGGTCACTGACCCTCGGTGAGCTGGGTATGTCTACCCACGTATGTGAAGACTGGACCCGGCGGGCCGAGCAGATGAGACCAGTTGATCCAACGGTCACAAAGGCGGTGACAGCAGGCATCGTGGAGCGCCCAGAGCACGCCAAGACACACAAGACGTCATGGTCATCCACTGCAGCTGAAGAAGTTTCCGGTTGTGACAAATCCTCGTACCACTGGAAATGGACTTCCAAGGCCAAGAGAGTGGGTTCGTCTGAGTGCATGACCCTCCCACTTTAAACAAATTCCCACACAGGTCTCTATGTGCAACCTTTAACCTTTTTTCATCTTTCACCTCTCAAAGCCCTGCGGCGAAGGGGAAGAGGCGAAGTAACAGGTGGAGGTACCCACTGGGAGTTGTAGTTCCAACCCTGCACGTAGGCGACCTGGATGTAAGAGCCGCGCTCTTTCTGATCCTAGGACAACAGAGGAGTTCGGTGTTTCACTAGGTGACTGAGCAGTCCTTTTTAGGATAGCACTGCTCAACCTCGGATGAGGGAGGAGACTAGAAAAGGTGTCTCAAACACTGCTTGTCCTCAGATCCACTGGCCAGTTTACCGCGGCTGGCAGTGTTACCCTCTCTGCGGTCAAAAGAAAAAAATTAAGAAGGAAAAGATTATTTTTGGGGCATGGAACATCCATACGCTAATGGACAGGGAAACTTCACCACGACCTGACAGAAGAACAGCCCTCATCGCAAAGGAACTGTCACGCTACAGCTTTGACTTTGCCACGCTTAGTGAAACTAGATTGGCAGATGAAGGATCTGTTGAAGAAATAAAAGGTGGCTACACCTTCTTCTGGAAAGGGAAGGCTCATGATGAAGACAGAATCCATGGAATAGGTCTGGCCATCAAAACACCGCTCCTCAAGCAGCTTCCAGACCTCCCTACCTTTACTAATGAGCGTCTGATGAAGCTCCGCTTCCCACTGAATGCTTCCCGTCATGTCACAGTCATTAGTGCATATGCTCCAACTCTAACCAGCAGCGATAAAGCAAAGGAAACATTCTACGAGGACCTCAACAACCTTGTGAAGGCCACACCCCATGAAGACAAGCTCCTACTGATGGGTGACTTCAATGCAAGAGTTGGTACCGATAACACAAACTGGAAAGGCGTGATTGGGCCCAACGGTACAGGAAACATTAATTCCAATGGCCTGCTGCTCCTAGGTCTCTGTGCAGAGAATAACCTGACAATCACCAACACCCTGTTTAGACAATCAGACAAGTACAAAACAACTTGGATGCACCATAGGTCAAAACAATGGCACCTGATTGACTACGTCATTTGCCGCAGGTGTGATGTTCGAGACTTTAGGATCACCAGAACCATGCGGGGAGCAGAATGGTGGACTGACAACCGTCTTCTCAGATCAGTACTCAAGCTGCACATCATCCCTACTCATCAGAAGAAATCCAGATTTGTCCAGCCATCTTTTAATGTTGCCAAACTGAAGCACCCAGGACACCGAGACCACTTTTTGAGCTGCCTGGGTGACAAGCTGGCCTCCCTCGGGCCACTCGCTGGAAATCCAACCCAGCAGTGGGACCAGCTCAAAATGACTGTGAAGAAGACAGCCCAGTCAACATTTGGCCCAAAAAAGAGAGTACGCCAGGCTTGGTTTGACGAGAATGATGAAGCTATCCCTCAGCTCCTGGATGTGAAGCACAAAGTATTTGTAGCCTGGCAAAATGAAATTTCCTCCACCTCTAAACACAACCACTTTAAGCACCTCCAGAGCCATGCTCAAAAAGCCCTTTGCAGGATGCAGGACAAGTGGTGGAACCAAAACGCAGAGGGTGTCCAGTTGTATGTCAATACCAAGAACTCAAAGATGTTCTTTAGTGCTATCAAGGCGGTATATGGACAATCCAGACCCACTAATACCCCTCTCCTGTCAACAAACGGCATGCTGCTGAAGGAGAAGAGCGCCATTAACAAGAGATGGAGGGAACATTTCAGCACTCTAATCAACAGACTCTCCTCTGTCAGCAATGAAGCCTTGGAACAGATCCCTCAGAGGCCCACAAAAGAAAACCTTGACCTCCGCCCTAGTCTGGAAGAGGTCCAGAAAGCCATCAACCAGACCAGTCCTGGAAAAGCTCCTGGGAAGGATGGGATCCCAGCTGAACTCTTCAAGAATGCAGGACCAGTAGCCTTGGGAACTTTCCACAGGTTGCTCTGTAGCATTTGGGAGGACGAAAATGCACCCCAGGAGTTCAGAGATGCCATCATTGTCTTCCCATACAAGAACAAGGAAAGCAAATCAGACTGTGGCTATTACCGAGGCATATCCCGCTTGTCTATTGCCGGCAAGATTCTAGCGTGAGTCATTCTTAATCGCCTAATCTCCAGTGTCTCTGAGGAGAACCTGCCAGAAGCGCAGTGTGGCTTCCGCCCAGGCAGAAGTACAATTGGTAGGATATTTTCTGTCTGTCAAGTGCAGCAGAAATGTAGAGAACAGAATCTTGATCTGTATGCTGTCTTCATAGATCTGACTAAGGCATTTGATACTGTCAACAGAGAGGCCTTACGGATTATTCTCCAGAAACTTGGCTGCCTCTTAAAACTTGTGACCCTGTGTCTGTTCCATGATAACATGACAGGTATGGTTCTCTCTGAAGGAGAAGCGTTTGACCCATTTGGGATCGGAAACGGTGTGAAGCAAGGGTGTGTTGTAGCCACAGTGCTACTCAACCTTTTCTTCACTTGTGTTCTCAGCCATGCTGTCAGAGACACTGAGGATGGTGTGTACCTCAAGTATAGACTGGATGGGTCTTTCTTTGACATCCGACAGCTTAGTGCAAAAACCAAGACTACTAAAAGGATTATCCGAGAGGCTCTCTTTGCTGACGACTGTGCTTTCATGGCACACACAGGGTCTGCTCTCCAGCTCATCGTCAACAAATTTGCTGAAGCAGCCCACCTATCTGGTCTTTTCATCAGTCTAGGGAAGACAGAAGTGCTATTTCAACATAGTCCTCTTGTAGCAGGCCAGCGTCCATCTATTTCAATCGAGGGAACAAAACTGAAGACGGTAGAGGAATTTAAGTACTTTGGCAGCATTACGTCCAGCAATGCTTCTCTTGACAAAGACATCGACACAAGGATCTGTAAAGCAAGCCAAGCCTTGGGCAGACTACGAGCCCATGTGCTGAACCAACATAACATCCAGCAGTTGACCAAGCTCAAGGTGTACAAGACAGTCGTTCTCAGCAGTCTCCTAAGTGGGTGTGAGACCTGGACTTTGTATAGAAGGCACACTAAGCTGCTGGAGCATTTTCACATGTGGGATTTGTGCTCAATGTTTGGCATCAGATGGCAGGACAGGATCACAAACTTTGAGGTCCTGGACCGTGCGGAGACCACCAGCATTGAAGCCATGATCCTGAAAGCGCAGCTCAGATGGGCAGGTCACGTCATCAGGATGAAAGAAAGCAGAATTCCAAAACAATTCCTACACAGCGAGCTCAGCCGAGGCAGGAGAAAGCAAGGCAGACCTCTAAAATGGTTTGAAGACTGTATCAAGGACAACATTGCCAATGCTGGAATAGCTCCTAAACAGTTGGAGTGTGCAGCAGAGAGATCCAGATGGCGTACTCTGACTCACAAAGCACAAATGAACTCTGAAGAGAGTAGACACAACAGCATCAGTGAGGCCCGCTCCAGAAAGAAGGCCCTACCAGAGGCATCCAATCCACCAGGCCAGTTTCCCTGCACCCATTGTGGACGTCTCTGTCATTCTCGACTTGGACTCCACAGTTACATGCGAGTCCATCCCAGCACATAGACGTCAACGCCGAAACCAGCCGAGTACTATCATGTTATTTGTTATTTTTACTTTTATTTTTATTTCAGTCATATGGTTAATCGTGTGTTCTCTCACTGTGTTTTATTCAAATCCTTCTCTCTTACTTTATTGCGCAGTAGCCTGGTGGAGCACCCACAGTTTCGTTGTGCGGTACAACTGTTTAATGGCAATAAAGCCTATTCTATCCTATTCTATTCTATTCTAATATGAGATTTTCAAGAAAAACGTTTCAAATTTATGAGAAAGAAGTCACAAATTTTTGAGGAAAAAGTTGCAGATCTATGAGAAAAAAACTGAAAATTTACAGGAAAATTTGCAAATTTACAAAAAAAAAGCAAATTTTGTGGAAAAAAGTTGCTAATTTTTGAGAAAATTCACAAATTTATAAGAAAAAACACGGAATTTGAAGAAAAAATTACTAATTTACAAGAAAAAAAAAAATGCAATTTCATGAGAAAAAAGCTGCTAAATTACAAGAAAAATTTGCAAATTTACAAAATGAAATTTGCAAATTTATGAGAAAAGTCACAAATTTTTGAGGAAATGTTTCAATTCTATGAGAAAAAACTTGAAAATTTACAAGAAAATTTGCAAATTTATATGAAAAAAAATGTAAATTCATGAGGAAAAAAAATTGCAAAACTACAGCAAAAAGTTGCAAATTTACAATAAGAAATTGCAAATTTATGAGAAAAAAATCAATTTTTTGAGGAAAAAGTTTCAAATCTATGAGAAAAACCTGAAAATTTACAAGAAAAATGTGCAAATTTACCAAAAAAAATGCTAATTTATGAGAAAAAAGTTGCAAAATTACAGCAAAAAGTTGCAAATTTACAAAATTTATGGGAAGAAGTCACAAATTTTTGAGGAGAAAATTTCAAAACCACGAGGAAAAAAACTGACAATTTACAGGAAAATCTGTAAATTTACAAGAAAAAACGCAAATTTCTGGGGAAAAAGTTGCAAATTTATGAGAAAAAAGTCACAAATTTTTAAGAAAAAAGTTGCCCATTTTCTCCATTCACACGTCACAATAAATTTGGAATTCACACTGCTTTTTCTCAACTTCCATAAAGTAACTTTGGTTCTACTTTTGAGTCCCTCCAGACCAGACGTAGATCTGTGTAGATTACTTAAAACCTGAAGAACATTACTTTGTTGGGTTCTGTATCACTGAGCTCATCTGAGGGGAAAAAACATGTTTGAAAAAATGTTTGCGTACCCTCTCTCCTGGACTTCCCTTCAGTCCTGGTCCTGGGCTACCTGCTTCTCCTTTCTGCCCTTTAAGTCCTTCTGGTCCTGGTTTTCCATCTGATCCAGGTACCCCACACTGTCCTTTAAAGCCCTTCTCGCCTTTTACACCTGGATAGAAAAAAATCAGGATCACACTGTATGTAGTCTTCACACTGATGTCAGAATCAGAATCAGAATCAGGTTTATTGCCATTGTTCATGTAGTACACAAACTAGGAATTTGTCTCGGTACAATGCTGCAACATTAAACATGATAAGATAAGAGAAATAAACTATACATGTAATAAAGTGTAGGATAAGATTAAGTGATACTGGTCAACAGTTAAAATATATATTAGCCAGCAGCAGATACTGTGGAGAACTATATAGTGCAGTCGGTAATGCAGGAAGAAAACAGTGATGATTGACATGAGTCTGGTTGAGCTGCTGTACATGGTGCACGAGAGTCACTTAGTGTTCAGCAGTCTAATGGCAGAGGGGAAGAAGCTGTTCATGTGACGGGAGGTTTTAGTCTGGATGGACCGAAGTCTTCTACCAGAGGGGAGGGGGGCAAACAGTACGTGACCAGGGTGTGAGGGATCGGCTATGATCCGGCCAGCACGCCTCCGGGTCCTGGAGATGTACAGATCCTGGAGAGATGGGAGCTTGCAGCCGATCACCTTCTCAGCAGTGCGCACGACGCACTGCAGCCTTAGTCTGTCCCTGGCAGTGGCTCCTGCGTACCACACGGTTATGGAGGTGGTGAGGATGGACTCGATGATGGCTGTGTAGAACTGCACTAACATCTTGGTGGGATGTCTTAAGGTTACTGAAGTTACCCTTAACAACTCCATAAGAACTTATTTTTTTCCAGATAACTTACCCATTTAGGCTTTACTAAGACAAAGGGTAGAATGTCACTAGGCTGAGACAGTTCGCATCCATCCATCCACCCATCTTCTACCGCTTTTCTGGAGGTCCGGGTCACCAAGGCAGCAGCTCAAACAGAGAAGCCCAGACTTCCCTCTCCCCGACCACCTGCTCCAGCTCTTCAGAGAGGATACCAAGACATTCCCAGGCCAGCTGGAAGACGCAGTCTCTCCAGTGAGTCCTGGGTCTGCCCCAGGGTCTCCTCCCAGTTGGACGTGCCCGAAACACCTCAAGTGGCTCCTTTCGATGAGGAGGAGCAGCAGTTCTACTCTGAGCCTCTCCCAGATGACTGAGCTCCTCACCCTATCTCTAAGGGTGAGTCCAGCAATCCTACAGAGAAAGCTCATTTCAACAGCTTGTATCCGTGATCCTATTCTTTTGATCATCACCCAAAGCTCATGACCATAGATGAGGGTAGGAACGTAGATTGACTAGTAAATCGACACCTTTGCTTTAGAGCTCAGTTACCTTTTCACCACATCAGACTGGTACAACATCCACATCACTGCATAGACTGCCTCAATCCGTCTGTCAATCTCTTGCTTCATTCTATCTCTCGCTCCATTCTCCCCTCACTCGTGAATAAGACCCTGAGACACTTAAACTCTTCCACTTGGGGCAGGAGCTTGTCTCCAACCCAGAGAGGACAATCCACCTTTTTCCAGCTGACGACCATGGACTCAGACTTGGAGGTGCTCGTTCTCATCCCAGTCACTTCACACTCAGTAGCAAACCCTACCAGCAAAGCCTGTAGGTCATTGTTTGATGAAGCTAACAGGACAACATCATCCCCAAACATCATCCCCAAACATCCCCAGAGATGAGATTCTGTGGTCACCAAACATGATACCCTCCATTCCCTGGCTGCGCCTAGAAATTCTGTCCATAAAAATTATGAACAGGATTGGTGACAAAGGGCAGCCCTGGCAGAGTCCAACTCTCACTGGAAACAAATTTGACTGGGTGTTGACAATACGAACCAAACTCTCACAACAGTCATATAGGGACCAGATAGCTCGTAACAACGAGCTCGATACCCCATACTCCCGAAGCACCCCCCACAAGAGACCATGAGGGGCACAGTCGAATGCTTTCTCCAAGTCCACAAAACACATGTGGACTGGTTGGGCAAACTCCCACAAACCCTCGAGGATTCTCAAGAGGGTAAAGAGCTGGTCCGATGTGCCACGACCAGAATGAAAACCACATTGCTCCTCCTGAACCAGAGGTTCGACCAGTGGTCGGACTCTCCTCTCCAGTACTCTGGCATAGCCCTTCCCAGGGAGGCTGAGAAGTGTAATCCCACTGAAGTTGGAACACACCCTCCGGTCCCCCTTTTTAAAAAGAGGAACCACCTCCTCGGTTTGCCATGCCAAAGGCACTGTCCCTGACTTCCATGCTACATTGCAGAGGTGTGTCAACCATGGCAGCCCTACAGCATCCAGGGCCTTGAGGTACACAGGGCGAATCTCATCCACCCCCGGGGCCCAGCCACCAAGGACCTCGCAACTAGTTGGAGATATAAAAAAAAACAAACAAACAAACAAAAAAAAAACTTAAGTCAAATCCAAGAATTTGTGACAATTTTCACATGGAATCACGTTGTCTCATGAATGTTGCAAAAATGTTGGAAAAATGTTGCAAATTCCTGCGAGACAAGTTTCAGACACTGTGACTCAGGAGAGGATAATGAGAACTCCCGAGAATGTTTGGAGACATTATGGAAACTCCCTTGAGAATGCCGTTCTCCAACTAGTCTCAAGCTGTCTCAGCCCAGTGAGATACTACTCTAAGATACAGATGGGTGCTGTGGCATCATTGTCAGTCTCTTAGAGTCAGTCTGTGGGGTTACCTGGAAATCCTAGTAGGCCTTTGTCTCCGGCGGGTCCTCTGGGCCCAGGAAGACCATCCTCTCCACTTCTGCCCGGGTCTCCAGGATCTCCTGATGAGCACATTATCAGTGGAGCCATCATGTAAAAAGCTTGACCATACCATCACTCGAATAAAGCACAAGAATGATGAGTATAAAATGTCAAGAAACAGTAAATGCTAAATACTGACGAGGATCTGAACAGACAGGTATCCCTCACCTGGAAGCCCAGGATCACCTGGTTTACCGTCGCCACCATTTCTGCCAGGTTCTCCGGGAGGGCCCGGGTCTCCTTTAACACCAGTGGGACCTCTGACCCCTGACAGTGCAAACAGGAAGCCATAGTTACAGGGGTGTTTCTACCATTTGTAAATGTTTTGGTAATGGGGAAGAGTTCAAACTAGTCGTGTCACTTTAATCCCGATTAAGAGCTTTTGATTGTGATTAATCACATCAGGGTGAGTAAATCGCATTAAGTGGGATGCAAATGTATGTGATTAATCACAATTAAAGCTCCATCCCAGCCAGCATGTCCATGTGGGCCCCACCAAGGGTTAATCTGGGCTGCCTTATGGGTTCCATGTTGGCCCCATCTGTGTTTGCCCACATGGACTTTACCTGTTTACCTATTTTCAGCTTTTTTCCTCATACAGTTGCTAACTTCTTCTTGTAATGTTGGAACTTTCTCATAAATTTGCCACTTTTTTACTGTAGTCTTTTCCTTATAATTTACTTTTTTCTCGTAAATTTGTGACATTTTTCTAGTGAATTTGCTAATTTTTTCTTATAAGTTTGTAGCTTTTTTCAAGTGATTTTATAAATTTTTTCTTGTAAATTTGAGACTTTTTTCTCCTAAATTTTCTCATTTTTTATCACAAATTTGTGACTTTTTTCCCGCAAATTTGTGATTTTTTTTTCTGTAAATTTGTGACTTTTTCATAAATTTTCTAAAATTTAAAAGGGCTAGAAAATCCCTGGTGAAATGGAGGGGAGACTGTCCAGAGAACAGTCCCAACACAATTGTGGCTGCCGCAAAGAAACACTGAGCCGGCAGTGTTTAAATAACAGGTATTCAAATGAGGCACAGGTGTGGGGAGCAGAGTGGGCAAGTGACCTAATTAAACAATTACATGCAGCTTGAGCTGGCAGAAGACAGCCTCGGTAGTTGGTGAGAGTGACTGGCGAGGGGAAAGGGCTCAGAAGGTAAACCAAAATATACACACAGAACAGTAAACATCATGATGACAGACAGAAAAATACTCAAAAATACATAAAGAAGAATGAGCGCTGAGAACAACGCTCAGACACATGACAACTTTTAGTAAATTTGTTGACGTTTTCATAAATTTTCCAAATTTTTTCTCATAAATTTGTGATTTTCTTTTCACATACTTTCACATTTTTTCTCATCAATTTGTGACTCTTTCCAGTAAATTTATCACTTTTTTTCATAAATTTTCAAATTTTCCTCATAAATCTGAAACTTTTTTCCAGTAAATTTGTGACTTTTTTTGTGACTTTATTCATAAATTTTCAAACATTTTTCTCATAATTTAGTGATTTTTTTTCTTGTAATTTTGCCTATGGCCCCAGTGTTATTGAAAGCTACTCACCAACTCTGGGGTCCAGATGGGCTGCTTACGTGTACCACAGGTAAAGTCCATGTGGCCAAACACCGATGGGTGCCATAAAACAGCCCAGTATAACCTTTGGTGGGGCTCACATGGACATGCTGGCTGGGATCCTACTTGAAACAAATCACCCTGCGTGTAATGAATAGTGGCGAAAGTTTTAATCGTGACCAAACACGATGAAACGCGGTTAATCGCGATTAGAGCGACACCACTAGTTCAAACCCACTGAAAAGAAGAAGAAAAAAAAACAGTTGGCTGGCTGTCTAGATCAGGGTTTGGCAGCCTCGACAACACAAAGAGCCTTTCTGAGAGGTTTCTGACCAGCAAAATGTTGATGGAGCCACAGAAGTATCCAAGCCTGGAAACTATCATCAATATTAACAAGTTTTGCCTGATAAAATTCTAACATCTTCCAAGACTTGAGGGATTTTTGGGATAAGTTTTCTGCTTTTCTAATGAATCTGTCATGTTTTTCTTTGAAAATTTGTAGTGGTGTAACTTTAATCACGATTAATAGTGGTTGAGCGCAATTACTCACATGATGCCGCAGTTAATGCAGTTGACGCCCCCTGATGTGATTAATGGCAATTAAAAGTAATTACCTCCGCCAGGCCGCAGGCCGCAGGACGTTATGTTTTTGCCAGCGTTTGTCTGTCTGTTTGTCTGTCCGTTGGTTAGCAAGATAACTCAAAAAGTTTTGGACGGATTTCGATGAAACTTTCAGGTGTTGTTGGAAATGGTACAAGGAAGAACTGATTAAATTTTGGGGATGATCCGGATCACCGTCTGGATACAGGAATTTTTTAAAGGATTCTTTAACATTGTGAGATAGGGCCATTTTCAACATGTGTGCAGGCGCAATGGAGGGCGCTGGTCGTCGTGTCTGACGAACATGAACTCTGCGTTCTTCAAAGTTTTAGGCACAAAAGCACGCGGAAAACAGTGGTGGGCCGGGCCCGGCAGCGTGCCTGTGTTCGCGCTACGCTGCAAAAGCTGAGACGGGCAGCTGTCCGGCGCGGGATTATTTGGCAGAAATTCCCCGGGCAGCCATAGGGGCTGCGCAAAAACAAGCTCTCTGCCGGGGAAGCTTCCAAATCCTCTTTTGCCGAGGAGCGCAACCCCAATATAAAACCCACGGCAACCTGTCTACCCAATTTGCATCCGTCAGTGAAGCCCTGAGTGCTGCTTTCAGTGAGCTATGAAAATGCTCGCATAACCCATTGGCCTATGGGTTGTACGCGGTTGTGCGATGAATTGCAACGCCCGCAGCCTGGGAGTTTGGAGATGGAGGAGATGGACACAACACCAACACTTCAGTTTATTACCTCCGCCAAGGAGGTAATGCTTTTACTACTGAACCACTAATCCTATCATGAATGAATGAATTTTCGGATAGTACATTACAGGTTAAAAGAAACTGTATAATATAACAACAAGGTCAAATTAGACAAAGACTCCTTCTACTATACAATTCCACGTGAGTTATCCGAAATGGGTGATGGCTGAAGCCGCAGCTTATATTGCCCACCCATATTCCATCCAAGAATTCAAAGGAGAAAAAAGAGAAAACAAGACAAGAGCGATTACAATTTAAAACAAGGCTAAGACAAAATATGACTGAGAGAAAAAGAAAACTGAGCTAGTCTAAGTTAAGCGGTTACTATTCAAAAACAAATCTAAGACATAGTGTCACAGAGAAAAAAGAAAAACTAAGCTATAACACAACACAGGCTGGAAATGTCAATCCTTATGTGAGTTTACATGTCGTCTTGTAAATATGTTTGGAGTATTTCTTCCTTTAGTTTTTGTTTAAATTGTCCAAGCTTTGTACATGATTTTAATTCAGGTCCAAAATCGTTCCATAATCTGACACCTTGCACTGAAATACAGTGTTGCTTGGTAGTTGTTCTCACTGTAGGCTTTTGAAATATACATGTTCCTCTGAAGTGATATCGTTTCTCCCTTGTTTGGAACAACTTTTGGATATTTGCGGGCAGTGATAGATTCTTCACTTTGAACATTATTATTGCGGTTTTAAAGTCGATCAGATCTTTCAACTTGAGAGTTTTTTGTTTAAGAAAAAGTGGGTTTGTTGGTTCCCTGTAAGCTGCTTTGTTGATTATTCTAATAGCTCTCTTTTGAAGCATAAAGAGTGGATATATGTTTGTTTTATATGTATTTCCCCATACTTCATTACAATATGTCATGTATGGGAGTATTAATGAATGATACAAGGTGTATAGTGTGGGTTGATTCAGCAAATTTTTCACTCTGTGTAATATTGCAATTGATTTGGATACTTTACCTTTTATATAATTAATATGTGGCTTCCAACACAGTTTGTTATCAATTATTACTCCAAGGAATTTAGTTTCGGATACCCTTTCAATCTCTACACCATTTACACTGAGTTTGGGTACTGGGTAGTTGTGATGGTTGTTAAAGACTATAAATTTTGTCTTGCTTAAATTGAGCGTTAATTTGTTTGAATCAAACCACAGTTTCAGCTTTCCTAATTCCTTTCCGAGTGTATCCAGAAGTTGTTCCAAGTTGTTTCCACTGCATAGCAGGTTAGTGTCATCAGCAAACAATATTAAGTCCATTTTTTCTGAAACTTTACATATATCATTTATATACATATTGAATAATAATGGTCCCAAAACTGAACCCTGTGGGACTCCACAGGTGACCTTCAGTAGCTCTGAGTTTTTGTTGTTAACACATACAAACTGATATCTATTCTTTAAGTAACTTCTTAACCAGGACAGTGCTACCCCTCTGATACCACAATTTTGTAGTTTCTTTAATAATAGATTGTGATCTACTGTATCAAATGCTTTTTTAAGATCCAGGAATACTCCAACTGAATACTCTTTATTTTCAATGGCTGTTGATATTTTTTCTGTAAATTCCACTAAGGCATATGCTGTTGTCCTTTTGTGTCTGAACCCATATTGCTGCTCACACAATAAATCATTCTTCAGTATGAAGTTGTCAATTCTCTCATAGAATATTTTTTCAAGTATCTTGGAAAATTGCGGTAATAGTGAAATTGGTCTGTAGTTGGAGAGTTCCCCTCTGTCGCCTGTCTTGTAAATCGGAATTACTTTAGCTATTTTCATTGCATTGGGAAATATACCTGATTGGAGAGACAGGTTACAGATATACGTCAGTGGTTTCACTATGCATTCGATAACAGTTTTGACTAGTAGCATATCAATACCATCGCAGTCAGTAGATGTTTTACTTTTGAACGATTTAACAATTTCAATGACCTCTCTTTCGTCTGTGTTCTTTATGAAGATGGTGTCTTTTACAGCAGTGTTATTGCATATTGAATCACCTGTTGGCACCGTAGTGGGTATTTCTCGGGCCAGTTTAGGTCCAATGTTAACAAAAAAATTATTAAATTCATCTGCAGGTGAAGCTATATTCACATTCGGAGTCGATTTGTTATTTTTTGGAGTGTTAGTTGGGTAGCTGGTATTTCTGCTTTTATTTCCAAGGATACTGTTGATTATTGTCCATGTATTTTTAATATTGTCTTTGTTTTTTTCCAGTTCTTTACTGTAATAGTCTCTTTTACTACATCTTATTATATATGTTAACTTATTTTTGTATGTTTTATACCGCTGCTCTGCTTCTTTTGTCCTTTTCTTTATGAAAGCTTTATATAATAAATTTTTCTTTTTACACGCCTTTTGTAGTCCTTTGGTTAGCCATGGTTTGTAAATCCAATTGCTAGTCATATGTTTTCATGGTCAAGGAATCTGAAAACGTACACACAAACACTGTATGGGGGGGGAACTGTGGCGCTTGGCGGAGGTCTGCGCTCTCCGAGTGCTTTTCTAGTTGTGATTAAAACGACAATGTGGTGACAGTTTTAAATTGCAACTAATCACGATTATGACTGTGCCCTGCTTGAAATCTCACTGTGTGTGCAATGACTGCCGGTGAAAGATTTGATCATGATCAATCACGATTAAAGTGACACCACTAAAAACCTGTTACCTATGAAGGAAAAACTGCAGCCTCTTTCCACATAAATTTGTGACATTCTTTTCTTGTAAAATCCAAGGTTTGGGGTAAGTTTGTAATTTTTTTTTTTTTTTCAAATTTGCAAGAGTTGTTTTATTTTTATAAGATTTCAACTTTTTTCCATAAATTTGTCATATCTGGCATAAATTTTCTACTTTTCTAATAAATTTCTTCTATTCTCCTTTGTAAATTTGTTACCTTTTTCAGGTCAATTTGTAGCACGTTTCACATAAATGTTAACATTATTCTTAATAAAAACTCATTTTTCCAGTAAATGTGTGGTTTCTTTTCAGGACCTTTTGTGACTATTTCTTGCTAATTTGCTGTGGTATTTTTCTCATAAAAATCAAAACCTTACTTTCCTCTGATTTTATGAGAATTTTTGCCATGACATTTTCAGCTTTTCTCATGAATTAGTTTTTCTAGTAAATGTAAATTTTTTTTCTCACAAATCTGTTCCCTCTTTTCATTGAAAGTTTAGATTTTTTTTGTCAAGGCCTTAATGATCCCCTAGTTATGGGCAAAAGAGCTGCATATGGCTCTAGAGACACAGGTTGCAGACCTCTGGTCTAGACGAACAGAAAACTATGACATGGAATAAAACTGTAACCAGCATCCACAGGAATGATGCAGATTTATGAGCCAAAAGAAGTCTTGAAGGCAGTTCATTACCGGGTTCTCCAGGGTCTCCAGGATCTCCATATATCTCGATGGTTCTCTGCTGTCCTTTTGGTCCAGGTTCTCCTTGATTCCCACGAGGACCTTGTGGCCCTTGGCGACCTGGGACCCCATCCACACCCATCTCACCTGAAAAAACGGTCACTGATTAAATGGGCCTGAATGGACAGATGGTTACGGTGACTTAAGATGGACTTCATCCACTCACCCATGGGTCCCGGTTTTCCAGACTCCCCCGGAAAGCCACCGTACCCTGGGATCCCAAAAGGCCCCAGTGGGCCCCTGTTCCCATTGATGCCTAAAATGAATGTGGAGGTTATGTTGAACTTGGATCCACCAACGAACACTCATCACTAGTGAAATAGCTAAGCTTCCTCACCAGGTAATCCTGGCACCCCGTCGTTCCCTCTCAGACCTTTCTGTCCTACATCTCCTACCGGTCCTGAGGCACCGTTAAACCCCGGTGCCCCATATTGTCCTGTGGATCCTCTGACTCCCTCGCCCGGAGGACCGGGATCTCCCTGCACACCCTTCAGTCCCCGGGACCCTGAAAGACAAGACGGTGTCAGACCGACTGATTCTCCTTCGACTCATGAACTCCACTCTGTTGATGTCAGCACCTGGGAACCCAATAACGCCCTTCGGTCCTTGGACTCCTTTAGGTCCAGGATTTCCAGGTACACATTTTCCAACTTCACCAAGGGGACCAGGTTGGCCATCCAGACCTCTGTCACCTGTGAAACACTCCAGCTCAGTTAGTGATAATAAATTTTGTTGTCCCAGAAGTTCTGGTGATAAAAGCACTATTGTAGAGAATGATTGCCTGAGTTGTAATCAATGAGAATCAACAAGTTTCTGTCCTGTCAGGTTTATATTTTCAATGTTGGTCAAAGGCTCTTTTATACCAGACTGTGGGAAGAGGGAGGCTCCAAATGTTTGATGCAGTTTTGTTTCGTTCACTAGGCTCTCCTCATTCATTCAGCTCCAATCTGAAATGCTCCCACACCAGAGCTTTGGAATCATCTTCTTCTTCTCCTTTAGGTGTTTCCACAATGGATCATCTATCTCCATCTCACCCTACCCTTTGCATCTTCCTCTGTAACACCAACCCTCTCCATGTCCTCCTTCACTACATCCATGAATCTTCTGTGGTCTTCCTCTTCTCCTTCTGCCTGGCAGCTCCATTTTCAACATCCTTTGTCCAATATCTCCACTATCCCTCTAGGCTTGCCTCTGTTACTTTGTCTCCAAACCTCTCAACCTGAGCTGTCCCTCTGATATACTCATATCTATTCCTGTACCATCTTTAACTCTGCCACCTTCCAGCTCTGCCTCCCATCTTTTTGTCAGTGCCACCATCTCCAAACATATACATCATAGCAGGTCTCACTACCATCTTGTAAATCTCCTCTTTCACTCTAGCTGCTATCCTTCTGTCACAGATGACCCCTGACACTCATCTCCACCTACTCCACCCTCTTCTTCACCTCTCTTGTGCATTTTCCATTGCTAAGGATGGTTGACCCCTGGTGTTTAAACTGGTAATTATTGTAACATGCCAGACATCAGTGTCTAGCCAATGTCTTGCCAATGTGCAAACGACCTTGATAAGATGCATTCCTGATGCAAAGTTGCTGACATTGGCTCAATGGATGTGTGCTGCTGGGGATAAAGACGAACACAAATACTGAAATTTCATATCTTTAAACACCAACGTGAGCTACCTTTGACTCCTGGAGGAGCATCCTGTCCTGGAGGCCCCGGAAGTCCATCTGGTCCTGGAGGTCCAAGGTTTCCAGTGGGACCTACAGAGCCATCTTCTCCCTGAGGCCCAGTCTGACCCCGTATACCCGGTGGACCAACACCCAGATTCCCCTGAGGAAGACACCGGCACACTAGGAAACCTAATGGAACAGCTCATTCTGGCAAAGATGAAATCAACCCTCCAGAGTGTGCAGATCTCCTGACCATTGACCTTGACGACAGCCTAGATGCAGACACTCTTGAAGATTGTTATGTGTGAGTTTGCTGAACAATGGGGAAATTGCCTTGGAGGAGTAGCAATTCCTATGAAATATGGACAGATGGATGCTACGCCATTGCCGGATTGAGCAAAAACGGGTTATCATCCATTTCTATCTTATACAATCATGACTAAAAATGAAGCAATATGGTGTCAAACCAACAAATTTCTGTCCCTGCGAAGGTCTTCAGCAGGACTGTACAACTTCTGGTTGACACCGACACCATTCCTTTACGCCGAGTCTTTGTTACCTTTGGCCCCGGCATTCCTGGACGGCCCGATGGGCCCGCTCGTCCCTTGATGCCGACATTCGGATTCCCTGGTTCTCCTTGACGACCTTTCTCTCCTGACGGAACATGAAAAAATGGATTACTTTTTAATCACAAAAACATTGTCCTGACCACTGTTCTCAAACTGACCTTTGGCCCCTGGGAACCCTTGAGGCCCCTGGACAGAGGACGCTTTATCTCCTTTTTCTCCCTTTGCACCAACAAATCCTGGATACCCCGGAGGTCCGATCAGACCTGAAACCATCAGAGAACACAGTCAGGTCAGATGCCTGCTGGAAACAGCTTTAATCTCCTATGTGGGTTTTTTATTTTACTCACCTTGAGGTCCTGGGTTTCCAAGTAAACCTTTGGCTCCTTTAGAACCTGGATCTCCTGGATAATAGAAGATGTCCCCAGGCTCTCCCTTTTCACCTGAACCACAAACACACTGTTAGGGTTACGACTCTGACTCACCCAAGAATCAGGTGGAAATCAAAATTGCAAACTTGGAACATTTCTTGTAAATTTGCAACTTCTTTCTTTTAAATCTGCAACTTTTTTCCTCAAAAGTTTGCAACTTTTTTGAATCAAATTGTGACTTTTTTCCAGTATATTTACTACTTTTTCCTCTTAAATTTGCAATGTTTTTGTTGTAAATTTGGAACCCTTTTTTCATAACTTTGCAAATTTTTTCCTCTTGAATTTGTATCTTTTTTCTCATAAATTTGAAACTTTGTCTTAAAATTTGCAACTTTTTTCTCATAACTTTGCAACTTTTTTCTTACGACTTTGCAACTTTTTTCTTGTAAACTTGCTAATTGTTTCTCATAAATTTGCTACTTTGCGCATTTTTCTTCTAAACTGTTTCACTCATAAATTTGCATTTTTTTCTTATAAATTTGCAACTTTTTGTATTATAAATTTGCAACTTCTTTCTCATACATTTGCAAATTTTATCTAAGCAGAGTTGTCAACTGATCACCACCTGGTGGTGAGTTGGATCCAATGGCAGGGGAGGATACCATTCAGCCCTGGTAGACCCAAACGTATAGTGAGGGTGTGCTGGGAACGTCTGGCTGAGGCCCCTGTCCGGGAGGTCTTCAACTCCCACCTCCGGAAGGACTTCCACTACATTCCAAGGGAGCCTGGAGACATGGAATCTGAATAGGCCATGTTCTGCACCTCCATTGTTGAAGCAGCTGCCCAGAGCTGCAGCCGCAAGGTCATCGGTGCATCTTGTGGTGGCAACCCCCGACCCAAGAGGCAGACACCAGTGGTGAGGGGGGCCATCAAGCTGAAGAAGGAGTCCTATCAAGCTTGGTTGGCTTGTGGGACTCCCGAAGCAGCTGAGGTGTACTGGCAGGCCAAGCGGAGTGCAGCTCGGGTGGTTGCTGAAGCAAAAACTCGAGTATGGGAGGAGTTCGGTGAGGCCATGGAACAAGACTTTTAGTTGGCGTCGAAGAGATTCTGGCAAACTGTCCGGCGGCTCAGGAGGGGGAAGCAGCTCCCTGTCCACACTGTGTATGGTGCGGATGGGGCGCTGCTGACTTCTACTGGAGATGTCGTCGGGCGGTGGAAGGAATACTTCAAGGATCTCCTCAATCCCACTGACACACCTTCCACAGAGGAAGCAGGGCTTGTGGACGAGGCGGACGACTCAACAACCACAGGGGCTGAGGTCACCAAGGTGGTTAAAAACCTCTTTGGTGGCCAGGCCTCGGGAGTGGATGAGATCCGCCCTGAGTACCTCAAAGCCCTGGATGTTGTAGGGCTGTCATGGTTGCCATGCCTCTGCAACATTGTGTAGAGGTCGGGGACAGTGCCTTTGGCATGGCAAACCGGGGTGGTGGTTCCTCTCTTCAAGAAAGGGGACCGGAGGGTGTGCTCCAACTTTAGAGGGATCACACTCCTTAGCCTCCCTGGGAAGGTCTATGTCAAGGTGCTGGAGAGGAGAGTCTGGTCGTTGGTCGAACCTCAGATTCAGGAGGAGCAATGTGGTTTTCGTCCTGGCTGTGGCACATCGTACAAACTCTTTACCCTCTCGAGAATCATTCAAGGATTCGTGGGAGTTTGCCCAACCAGTTTACATGTGTTTTGTGGACTTGGAGAAGGCATACGCGTCCCCCGTGGTTTTTTGTGGGTGGTGTTTCAGTAGTATGGGGTATCAGGCTTGTTATTATGAGCTATCTGGTCTCTATACGACCATTGTGAGAGTTTGGTTTGTATTGCCAACACTCGGTCGGACTCATTCCCAGTGAGAGTTGGACTCCGCAAGGGCTGCCCTTTGCCACCAATCCTGTTCATAATTTTTATGGATTTTGCGGATGTTGTACCGGTCTGTTGTGGTGAAGAGGGAGCTAAGCTCTAAGGCAAAGCTGTCGATTTACCGGTCAATCTACATTCCTACCCTCACCTGTGGTCATGAGCTTTGGGTAATGACCGAAAGAATGAGATCGCAGATACAAGCGGCTGAAATGAGCTTCCTTCATAGGATTGCTGGACTCACCCTTAGAGGTGGGGTGAAGAGCTCAGTCATCCGGGAGAGGCTCAGAGTAGAACCGCTGCTTCTCCACATTGCAAGGAGCCAGTTGAGGTGGTTTGGGCATCTGATCAGGATGCCTCCTGGACACCTTCCACTTGAGGTGTTTCCGGCTCATCCCACTGAGAGGAGACTCCGGGGCAGACCCAGGGCTCACTGGAGAGACTATGTCTCCCAGCTGGTCTGGGAACGCCTTGGTATCCTCTCTGAAGAGCTGGAGCAGGTGGCTGGGGAGAGGGAAGTCTGGGTTTCTCAGCTTGAACTGCTGCCCCCATGACCTGGACCTCCGGAAAAGCGGTAGAAGATGGATAGATGGATGGATCTAATAAATTTTCTTTTTTTTTTTCTTGTAAACATGCAACTTTTTTCCTCATGAATTTGCAATTTTTTCTCGTAAAGTTGATGCTTTTTTCAACATAAATCTGCAACTTTTTTGTTGTACATTTATGACTTTTTTCCCTTTTAAATCTCCAACATTCATATGAATGCCGGTTAAGTTTTATTCTGTGTAATGCCTTAACTTTTCTCTCTTCATCTAGAAAATAATTCAAGTTTGTTCCAGTAAAGTTTTATTTTAAAGGGTTTGAACCCTTCCGTATTACAAAATAATTAGTTATTATTAATGGGTATATAGTTATTAATGATTTAATAATTGTTTGCCAAAGCTTGTCCTTATTTAATTCCTGCAATAAAAATCTATATTGCATGTAATGAAAAAGTTTGTAAGTTTTCTTTTTTTTTTAAATCAAGACCTCAACCATCGCCTGGGAGCCAAAGAGCCACATGTGGCTCCAGAACTGCAGGTTGCAGACCCCTGCTCTAGTCCAAAACAAACAAAAACAAATAAACATGTTCTGGGGCCGACATCCAGGCCACTAAATCTAACACAGTACAAAGAGAACAGATTAATAAGAGAAGAGAGACACTCAGATGAGGTGTGATATGGGTGGAAGCAGGGTAGGCACACGGATGAAGGTAGTTAAAGGTTTGCTGAATCTCATCACCAGCTTTAACAATCCTTTAGAATCACACTACGAGGGTTATACTCTTTAGTGCTAAGGCCTGTTGGATGGAGAGCTGGTACCAGACCTTTGTACAGAGGTAATAACACCTCGTAGTCCAGATTCCTTCTGTTCAGACACACCTGGTTTTCCAGGTCCTCCTGGCAGCCCTAGCCCTCCTACATTGCCTTTCGGTCCCGGAGACCCTGGAGCCCCAATTCCAGGAGGTCCTGGCGGCCCCATCTGTCCTACAGGTCCCCTTGGACCGGTCTCTCCAAGAGGGCCCCTTTCGCCTTTTTCTGACAGAGGACCCTGAAAAATTGGCATTGAGAGGAAAAAAATCAACAACTCATAAACCAAGATTCACATCTGATATTCAGTTATAAGAAACATTGACATAAAGTTCCAAAAATATCAGAAGACCTGCAATTCCTTCAATAGCCACTAGACTCTAGCGCCAAAAGTGAAACCATCCACATAGACCGCCATGTAATGCTCAACTTCACATGTGAAAAACATCAATACAAATGCAGTTTTGATCAGTTTTTCCCCATAAAATGCAATGCCGACATCTTAACAATGAGCAAACAACCTCCATAGGATGTATTCCCGATGTAAAGTTGTCAATACTGGCCCAGTGAATGTGTGCCATTGGTGAACAGCTGGAGTATCTTTGGACTAAATTTAGGCATAGATGGACAGACCAGATTTAGTACAAAACACAATGTCTTAGTTGTGCCTGGTGGTGGAGGCTTTGATTTGGGTGAGTGGCAACCTGGTGTTTCAAATTTATTTCGAGAAATCTAACATGGCAGAGGTTTAAATCATTGACCTTGAGTCTTTAAGTCATTGACTGATGTTTTCAGAAGCCATGAGACGCCATCAGAAACTCTCTGACTCTCTGGCTCTATCTGCTGGTAAAAGTCAAACACAATCCACCACATGGACCAATGACGACACATGAAATCAGAGGCAGAACTCATCATCATCATCATTATCATCATAGCAGTCTGTCGTGGGTGACAATGACTGTTTCATTTAGGTCTGATCAGATTCCTCCACACAGCTCTGTCCTTAGCCTTCCGCTGCCAGGAACTCCTGTCTATGTCCAACTTCTTCAAGTTTCTTTTTACAGTGTCTTTAAATCTGAGCCTTGGTCTACCCTGATTGTGTTTGCCCTCGCATAACTGTGAGTAGAGTAACTGCCGAGGGAGACGCTGGTGGTCCATCCTCTCAACATGTCCGAACCATCTCAGGTTCATCTGTATTAGCATGTCCTCCATTGATGGTAGACCAGCTCGTTTCAACACTTCTGTGTTGGTTATCTTGTCTTTCCATGAGATGTTCATTATGGCTCGAAGGTGTCTCATGTACGCGTGGAGTTTCTTCACCTGCACTCTGTAGACAGTCCAAGTTTCAGCACCGTACAATAGAGTAGCCAGTACTGTTGCTCTGTACACTTTACATTTCACAACTATGCCCTACAATATCAAAATATTATGGAAACTATACCACAGAGCCTCTGTTAGTCTTTTTGGTGTTTCCTCCTTTATTCTAGTGTGTTCTGTAAAATTTCAAAGTCCTCCTGCACAGGAGTTCTCCTCTCCCACAGAATCTAGGACTGCAGAGTTGTCTCGTGTGGATTGGCTGTTCTCTTCTGAGAGGTCATCATGTCAGACCTACCTCCTGGATATTGTGGCACACCCTCTCCTTGGAGGAGAACAGGAAGTTTCCCATTGTGCGCTGGAGCTCACACAGCTACAGTGCAGCTAGCTTAGCTAGTGGCCCAACAGTGGTTTTAGTTTTTTTTGTCATTCTTCTCTGTCAATTCTAGTCATCCAACTAGACACCCCGTGGTCCTAGCTTGTTCATTAATTAACAGAAATTACAAACACAAATTACAAATTACACAAAGAAAATCAAATTCTTTATTCACTGAGTGGCAGTAAAAAAATTGAAATGTCCCACTGGTGGAACACCAGAATTTTAACATAAGAGGTTAAGTTACCAAATCAATTGCTTTTTCAGATGACCAGTTTTGTGTCTGTTCCACAAATCTGATAATAATTCAGAAACACCAACACTGCTGTCTCCTTGAAAACAGATAATAACCATCATACTCACAGGATCTCCCTTCTGCCCTTTAACACCTTTTGGTCCCGGGCCTCCTGGAGGTCCATCTCTCCCATCGATTCCTGGGAGTCCTGGTTGTCCCTGATTTCCTTCCTCACCCTTCGGGCCAATCTCATTCATGACTCCTGGCTCACCGGGAGGTCCCGGGGGGCCCTGAAAGCCAGGGGCACCAAAGGAGCCCTGAAGGAATAAGAGATATTGGCTTGATATTAATCAGTAGAAGTCTGGAATTGCCATTAGCTCAATCTATTTGGAACACTGTTATTAACTGTTATGATACTGAATTAGAAGTTAAGAGTAAAAACGTTTATACAAAAGTCACAAATTTATTGCATCTTATTACAAGAAAAAAATGGTGACTTTAATTCTCCCAGAAAAATACTGAAGGTGAACTTGCAGCCTGGATGCCCCCTTGTGGCTGAGGCAGAGGTTGCACTAGAATTTATTGTGGCCGTCATCTTGATGGACAGGGTTGTAAAAATTTGGTCATGACTTCTTATAATCCATCATCCCTAGGGCTGTCACGGTAGAGGAATTTTCCATGTGGTGATGATGGGTAGCTCAACAGCGTGATACATGGTATTATCACAACTAAATTTTACGGCCCTATGATTCCATAATTTAGATGTTTGCAGCTTCTGAGACAAACGGAAAAATGACTGGCAAGGTGATCTGCCGTTTCTCTTTTAAAAAAGCCCCAATCATTTCCACAAAGCAGTACATTAAGGTTCATTTCCATGTGCTGCAGTTTGGCGCGGTAACCCCTGATCAGCACATGAAAATGAACGACCGACAGGGCTTCAAGCCAGGTGCAAACGGACAGAAGACCCGTTGAAAAATGTGCAGCAAATGGAAACAGAATCTCCTCGATATCAGCCCTGTGTTGGGCCAAAAGGGATGCTGCCGAGGAAAGCTGTGGTATCGATGTGATCCAGAAATACACTCTATGTGCAACACATCAGATTGATTGTCTTTGATTAATTGTCTATGTTTATTGCACTGTCCCTGTCAAATAAACTAATCTACTACTACAGAAACAGTCTCTGGTCGCTTGTAAGAAACATTCTGCCAGTTTTTAGATGATAATTTATTTAATCTCAAATACAAGCACATAAAAACAAGAGTTGAAAAATTACAAAGAAGAAAGACAAAAAATAGGCTAGTTTAGTATTAGAGTTTTATTTGTTATAGATCTGGCATTAACCAGATCCCTCCTGATGGGTGCAAAGGCGCCGTTTCCAGAGCTTCTCCTGTAGAGGACAACGCTGCAGGGTTTGGATCACCCAATCCCAGCCAATGGCAGCCAGGAATCGGCAGGGGTGGGCGACGCAAAGCAAAGAGGGAGGAAACCGATCCCTGTTGCACCAGGAAGGACAAACAGGTTGGAGCTGGGTAGAGGTAAGCCACCATTTTGTCTTTTGTGGTCAAAATGTGGAAGCAAGTCAGGAGACAGACGAAGCTTCAGATCAGGATGCGTCAAAACGACGGATCGCAGCCAGCATGTCCATGTGGGCAACACCAAAGGTTCCATCTGAGCTGTCTGATGGGTCCATGTGGGTTTGTCCACATGGACTTTACCTGTTTACATATTTTTAACTTGTTTTCTTATAGATTTGCTATTTTCGTGCAAATTTGTGACTTTTTCCCCAAATTTGAAAAATTTTCTTAAAAATTTGAAACTTTCTCATAAATTTGCAGATTTTTTTTTTACTGTAATCCTGCAACTTTTTCTCATAAATTTGTGATTTTTTTCTTGCAGATTTGTTAAGTTTTTCTTGTAATTATGAAACTTTCTCATAAATTTGTTACTTTTATCCTTGTAAATTTTCTTTTCTTGTAAATTTGTGACTTTTTCCCATAAATTTGCAACAATTTTCTTGTAAATTTGGCACTTTCTCCAAAATTTTCACCTTTTTTTTATTGTAAACTTACAGCTCTTCCTCATAAATTTGGGACTTTTTCTCATAAATTTTCAGTTTATTTACTCATATATTTTGTACTTTTTTTTGGTTAATTTGCAACTTTTTCTAATTTTTCCTCATAAATTTGTGACTTTTTTCTTGTCAATTTGCTAATTTTTCCTTGTAAGTTTGTAACTCTATTCAAGTAATTTTACATTTTTCTTCTTGTAAATTTACAACTTTCTTCCCCTAAATTTTCTGTTTTTTTCTCCTAAATTTGTGACTTTTTTGCATAATTTTGCCGATGGCACAAGTGTTACTGCAACCTGTGGGCAAACCCAGATGGGGCCCACATGGCCATGCTGGCCGGGGCGGCCTGGAAGATCTTCCGTCACTGCTCTGGTGTGAAAACCTCGTAACACTGCCATGAACCTGCAGGGTGTTTTTGTTGGAAACAAAGGCGGAAAATGTGAGACTACAAAGCTCCGCCGGGTGAGCAGAAAACTCACCCTCACACCTGGTTGTCCTTTGCCACCTATGGCCCCTCTGTCCCCCGGAGGTCCTGGAAGACCTACTGAACCTGGAACCAGAACAATTCTACAGTTAAACAGAGACACAGTTTTCCTTTGTAACACTGGTAAAATATCTAAACATACTTTCCTTTTCTCAGTTTTCACAGTGAAATAAATGCACCAAAAGCTCAGATATGGTGTTAATCTTTACCTGGTTCCCCAGGTTCACCTTGCCGTCCTTTGTCACCTGGGGTCGGCGGTTCACCAGAAATTAGCGGACAGACTGTACAGACCTCCCCCTTCTCACCTGATAACACAAGCCATCAATCATTTAGTTAGGTATATGTGATGAGTGCGTGAATCTCAAAGTGTATTACATTTATAATATCTATATACTGTAATAGGGCTGGGTGATAGAGCAAAAAAAAGTATCGCAATAAAGTTTCTCTATATTGCAAATACATGATATGTGTCACATTATGTAGGAAGACAAAAGAAGAGGAAAACAGCAGCCTTGTGGGTAGCAGAATGGAATGTACGCACTCTGTTGGACAGAACAACATCACAGCGCCCAGAAAGACAGACCGCGCTTGTGGCCCTGAAAATGAACAGGTACAATGTAGACATACAGTAGCTGCACTTAGTGAAACACGATTGCCTGGATATGACAGCTTGGTAGACCATGGGTTCATCTTCTTTTGGAGTGGGAGATCAACTCAAGAAAAGAGAGAAGCAGGAGTGGGCTTTGCAGTGAGAAAGGAGATAGCAGCAATGCTTGATGAGGAACCGGTGCCAATCAAAGACAGGATAATGACTATGAGACTTCCACTGCAGTGGAAGATGTATGCCACACGCATCAGTGTATATGCCCCAACAATGACCAACACAGAGGAGGTGAAGGAAGAGTTCTGCAGTGATTTACATGAAACTATCAGGCATGTACCGACTGATGACAGGCTGATACTCGTTGGAGATTTTAATGCCAGAGTTGGTTCGGAAACTGAGAAATGGAAAGGAGTGCTAGGCAGTTATGGAGTAGGCAAGTGTAATGCCAATGGAGAACTTCTACTTGCACTATGTTCAGAGTACAACCTTGTGATAACCAACACTCTATTTAAGCACAAGGACACAAACAAGAAGACATGGATGCACCCAAGATCCAAGCACTGACACTTATTAGACTACATCATAGTCAGGCAGAGAGACATAAGGTATGTATTGGACACCAGAGCAATGAGAGGCGCGGACTATGGTACTGATCATGTTATGCTGAGATTTAGATTAAGGATTTGCAGACGAAAACAGCACTGCAGGACGGGTGCAAAGCCACCACAGAAGCTAAACACTAGTGCACTGAAAGGCCAAAAGAAGCAGGAAGAACTTACACAGGAAATGGATGAAAACTTGAAAGACTGGGACAGCAACAACTCAGAGAATGACATAGAAGAGAAATGGGCAACACTGAAGGATACGGTGTATCAGACTGTGAGTGATGCATTAGGCTACGCTGAGAGGAAACATCAAGATTGGTTTGATGAGCATGATGAACACCTGAAGAAACTACGAGAAGCGAGGAATACAGCTAGGCAGGAAAACCTACAGTGTAACACAAGGTCAAAGAAGGAGAAATACTCAAAGGATCAGAGTAAGCTACAGAAGTACACCAGAGAGATGAAGTCCAACTGGTGGGATGAAAAAGCGGAGAAACTTCAAACTGCAGCAGACAGGAAGGACATGAAAGCATTCTTCACAGGTTTGAGAGAACTCTTCAGCCCTAAACCAAGAGGATTGATTCAACTAAAGGCTATGGATGGTGAAACGGTTTTGCAGGAGAAAGACAAGATCCTGGACAGATTTGCAGACCACTTTGACCAACTACCAAACAACCCTGGAGATCTCACTGAAGAGGCTAAAGAAGCTCTAGTGCAGCGACCAGCTGTATCAAGTCTGGATGAACCACCAAATTTTGATGAACTAATGGCAGCTATCAGGACAACACAGGATGGTAAAGCTCCAGGAAGGGATGGAATTCCAGAAGAAGTGTGGAAATTTGGTGGTGTTCAGCTGACCAACTGCCTGCACAAGCTCATCCAAGAGATATGGGATGCCCAGAAAGTACCTCAAGATTGGAAGGATGCAAGTATTGTGCCTTTGTTCAAGAAAGGTGACAGGAAAGATTGTGGAAATTACAAAGGTATATCACTGCTAGCCACTGTTGGTAAGATTCTCTCACGTGTACTACTTAACAGACTCAGTGAACGCATCTCGCAGAATGTACTACCAGAAACCCAGTGCGGCTTTAAAAGTGGAAGAAGCACAATGGACATGATTTTCTGCTTGAAACAAGTTCAAGAAAAGTGTATCGAATAGAACATGCCACTTTATTTAGTCTTCATAGACTTCAGTAAAGCCTTTGAAACTGTTTCACGACAAGGACTTTGGCAGTTACTCAAGAAATATGGTTGTACAGAGAAGTTTGTCAGCCTGATTGGCACTCCATACAGGTATGCAAGCAAACGTGGCAATGAGTGGTTCAGTATCTAAAGACTTTTCAGTAAGCAACGGGGTGAAACAAGGATGCGTGCTGGCACCTACACTCTTCTCACTATATCTGGCAGCCATGCTTGAGGTGGCCTTCAAAGACACTTCAGAAGGAGTATACATTCAAACAAGGAAAGAAGCAGACTTGTTCAATGTGACACAGTTTAAAGCCAAGAGTAAGATATTGACAAAGGTAGGAAGAGAAATGCTCTTTGCCGACGACAGTGCTCTAGTTGCACACAGCGTGGAAGATATGCAATCTTTAGTGGAGAAATTTGCAAGAGCAGCTAGCCAATTAAGCCTCAAAAATCAACATCAAGAAGACAGAGTGCCTTTATCAACCACCAAAGTTCCAGTTATCAACATCACTACCAGAAGAGATCAGCATTGGTACAGAGCCACTAGTCAAGTGCAAGACTTTCAAGTACCTAGGGAGTACTGTTTCAGAGAATGCTAGGCTGGAGGATGAACTATCTCTCAGAATGGGAAGAGCGAGTGCTGTGTTTGGAAACTTGAGGAAGAGAGACACTGTGGAACAATCGACATGTGTCTATCCGTGTGAAATGCAAAGTGTACAGAGCGACAGTAATAGCTACTCTATTGTACGGTGCTGAAACTTGGACTGTCTACAGAGTGCAGATGAAGAAACTCCATGCGTACATGATGAGACACCTTCGAGCCATAATGAACATCTCATGGAAAGACAAGATAACCAACATAGAAGTGTTGAAACGAGCTGGTCTACCATCAATGGAGGACATGCTAATACAGATGAACCTGAGATGGTTCGGACATGTTGAGAGGATGGGCCACCAGTGTCTCCCTCGGCAGTTACTCTACTCACAGTTATGCGAGGGCAAACACAATCAGGGTAGACCAAGGCTCAGATTTAAAGACACTGTAAAAAGAAACTTGAAGAAGTCGGATGTAGACAAGAGTTCCTGGCAGCGGAAGGCTAAGGACAGAGCTGTGTGGAGGAATCTGATCAGACCTAAATGAAACAGTCATTGTCACCCACGACAGACTGCTATGATGATGATGGTGATGATGATGAATTTAAGCCTCTTTTCCACTAGCCCAGCACACCTCGGTACGGCTCGATTCACTTCAGTACGGCTCAGAATGCTTCTGTCTCCATTAGCACGGTGTTTGGCATGGGTGTTGTGCTGGGGTGGGTGGGTTTATAACAGCAAGGCGGTGCCACACTCCTGTGACGTAACGCACGCGACCCAAGCAAAACATTTTTTTTTCAAAACTTTATTGAGAAGACCCAAGCAAAACATAACACATAGCTGTACAAGGCCACTCCTCGGTCTGTGGCTTTTTTCACCGTAAACGCCAAAAAGGACCGCCAGACAAGGGTACAGGCAGCGAGATGAAAACACTCTGGAATAGTTCTGCAGCTTCTGGGAGAGCCAAAGGCGTGAGGATACAAACTAGGTCGTATATGACGGTAAGCTAATGGTTGCTAATGCTAGTTTGCTATAAGTACGTCGTGCTACACTTTAATGTCTGCAAGTTATCGCTGTTAGGTACTAAAATATGTATGCTGTGTGTGTTTCAGATGGCTCTGTTGTAGGGAAATTACTGCTTCATTCGCGCTGGGCGTGCCTGTCACGGATGTGATCAGCCTGTCACTGATGTCAACACAGCTTCACAAACGATCAGTATTGAGCTTAAGAATGTCTGTAGAAACGTTTTATTTCCTGTACAACAAATTGCTCTGATCTGCTTGAAAATCATGGAGAGACTGTTGAGACATCATGGACTTGCCTGCTTCTGCAGCAGATTCTGAGATAGTATCATAGAAAAAAACGATCAGCTGACACAACTTGATCGCCAGGTTAATATTAGCCACAAAATATATATTCAAAAAGTAAACTTTACTGAGTTATGTATAATAAGATATATTTGACAGTTATCATGCATTTTAGGCCAAAACAAACTTGATCTAGGATTAAAAGCAATTAAAATAATGCAGTCACAAGTGTACATGGAAACATGTACTGTAGAAATATATATTCTCTGCATCAACAATGTACTAGATATGCATTCATGTTGTATTGCACTGGGATTTGCACTGACAATAAACCTATGAAGTTTTTGCAGATGTCTCTTTTTTTATATGTGAAGGTTACCACCATGTGGCATAAATTAAATACTGAAAGATTGGAAAAGCTAAGAATAATCCAGCAGTTTGAGAAATCACTTTTGGTTTGGTGTAAGTCTGTCAACAGAATTATGAACCATAAAGCAGTTTGTGTTAAAATGTTAATCCAATTAAACCTAATCCGGGGGCTTCCAATCATGTGTCATGTGGGGCCAAGACCCTGCAGGTTCTCTCTTCTACCCAGTCTCTTCAGCAGGTGTATCACTGATCAGTCAGTGGAAGAAGTTCAGTGGAATCTGCTGTTGAAGACACTAACTAACTAACTAACTAACTTGCACTTATATAGCGCTTTTCTAGTCACAAAGACCACTCAAAGCGCTTTCATTAATACTAACCCTCTATTCTAAGGGCCTATAGGAAACAAATATCTAGGGACAATTTAGAACAGCCAATTAACCTAACATGCATGTTTTTGGCATGTGGGAGGAAACCGGAGAAATCCCGGAGTAAACCCACGCAACACGGGGAGAACATGCAAACTCCACACAGATCACTGTTGGTCGGGGGCTGGGATCGAACCCACGATCCCACGATCCCCACAATCCCCCGGCCAAGGGTAAACTGTGCTGCCGCAGTGCTAACCACTGCGCCACCGTGCAGCTTTACCTCCAACACTGGTTGGAGGTAAAGCCTGCAGGGTCTTGGCCCTCCATGGCACATGATTAGACACCCCCCCCCCCCCCCGCAGTATCCAACTTTTACTTTCAAAATAAGTGTAAATATTTGCAAAAAGCAAACATTATTAGAAATATGTTATATTTCAATTTAATACTATCCCACTTGTACTTACAAAAACGTGTGAATATTCATAAAAAGCACACACATGAAAGGTAGCACCACAAGCAGTGGGTCACAGCGGTTTTGGGCAACAGCAACACAATTGTGTATCCTTTGCCAATCTGTCTGCTGTTATTTAATGTTTAACAGTTAAGGGACGGATGATTATATGCTCCAAAACTGGAGAAACTCTCTGATAAAAAGGCTGCAACAACACAAGTTACTTTTGGTTTGAATTAACTGCCAAATGACCTAGAAATAATGAGCTGAAACTTGTTTTTATTCGTATTAAATAATGAGACAGTGGCACACTGGCCAACACCAAATTGTATTATTTTTTACATCCTAGGGCATTTTGGATGTACTGAATAAAAAAAATTCATGTTTTTCACCTTCAGGTCAACGTTTGGAACAACAGTATTAGTATTTTCCATTTAGATGATGCTACACTCCTTCTAAAGTATTGTAATTCTCTAAATTTGGAATGCCGATAGAACATTCAATTTACATATACTTACTTTTTTACCTACTTTGACTTGTAAGCTTGATCAGTCTGTCCTGCTGCATTTTAAAGTCCAACTGTGCAACTTCTTATAAGTTAACATAAAAAATTTATCCAAAGTTTAGAACTGGATCATGTGGTGCTAATTTTTTATGATATTTCAATAAAAAGAACAGAAAGCTTACAAAAACATTTGTTTTTTGATCTAGACAGGATGATCAGCATCATTTTCGTCAGACTAGGCAATGGAATTTCTATGTAATTATACTGTTTTATAATTCAGTGTTATAACAGACAAACCACACTTTCCAAAACAATTCCATTTTATTATATACAAAATATTAAAATAAAAAAAAACTTTGCAACACAATATGAAGGTTAATCGACATTTTATACACGCCGACCACTGAGTGCCTCTACCAGCTTCCCAAACTGGGTCAGGAAGGCTCGGTTGAATGAAGCCGTCTCTGCCAGCTCCTGGGATACCCTCGCGTTTTCTGCAACCTCATTTAAATGTTGCAAATATTTATCATTGAATACATTTTGCGCCTGGTGGCGGGACAGATTCACATTGGAGAATCCGGGCGGGCTGGCGCAGTGGACGCGTGGGATGATTCTACAAGGAAAATGCACACAATAAAATACAGCACGAAAGTGCAAGATATACAGAAAAGACAATAGTTTTTAACAAGATTACATAAGCTTATTTCAGCGTATTGTTCACATGAAAAATTAAAATAAAAGCTTGAGTCCGCAGTGTGCTGCGATAAAGCAGAGCGATCATCATCCACAAATGAACAGCTTTTTTATTGCATAAATAAACTGAGCGTCTTACCGAATATATTTGCGAAAAAAACGCACAATAAAAAAAAATTAAAACTCACCGTTAAAGGACTCCGATGTCGAGACCTCCCGGTATATTTTTTCATTCCGGGTGGCTCCGTCTAACTCGCGCTGGATGCGTTCGTCTGACAATGCAGTGAGCAGACACTGCACCTCCTTATTGGTCCATGGAACACCCTTATTACGCGAAGCCATTTTTGATAGAGAATAAATGAAAATAGCACAGCAATACACTGAAAATAAACCGCCAACAGTGGTTGCGCGCTGAGTAATGGCGGTCGTGAAGATTCTTTTTTTTTTTTAAAAAAAACTTTATTGAGAAGGTTGTGAAGATTCGGCAGAAGAGGAGGAGGAGAGGGGCGGTTACAACCTGACCAATCAGCGCCGGTTACGACCTGGCCAATCAGCGGCGACCAGTCTGTTAACGTCACAACACGGCCCAGCTCAGCATTGCTGTACCCTGCCCTTGAGCGGGGCTGAGAATTGCGGCTGTTAAACCGTGTTGGGGCTTGTGGAAAAGCGTACAAAGCGTGCTGAGCCGTCCCGTGTCGCGCTAAAGCGTGCTAGTGGAAAAGGGCCTATTGTGCACTGATGGTCCTTTTAAACTTTGTTTTACTTACATTTTTATTAGAAAAAAGAGAGAGACACCGCATGGAGTGAAGGCCTGGCTCATGATAACGTGACAAATTACAGACGTTGACAAAATTGTTGGTACACCTTTGTTTATGAAAGAAAAACCCACAATAATCACAGAAATAACTTGAATCTGACAAAAGTGGTAATAAATAAAAATTCTATGAAAATTAACCATTGGAAATCGGACAATGCTTTTGAATTGTGGTTCAACAGAATTATTTTAAAAAAACAAACTCATGAAACAGGCCTGGCAAAAATGATGGTACCCTTAACTTAATATTTTGTTGTACAACCTTTTGAGGCAATCACTGCAATCAAACGATTTCTGTAACTGTCAATGAGACTTCTGCACCTCTCAGCAAGTATTTTGGCCCACTCCTCATGAGCAAACTGCTCCAGTTGTCTCAGGTTTGAAGGGTGCCTTCTCCAGACGGCATATTTCAGCTCCTTCCACAGATGTTCAATAGGATTTAGATCAGGCCTCATAGAAGGCCACTTTAGAATAGTCCAATGTTTCGCTCTTAGCCATTCTTGGGTGTTTTTAGCTGTGTTTTGGGTCATTATCCTGTTGCAGGACCCATGACCTGCGACTGAGACCAAGCTGTCTGACACTGGGCAGTACATTTCTCTCTAGAATACCTTGATAGTCTTGAGATTTCATTGTACCCTGCACAGATTCAACACACCCTGTGCCAGATGCAGCAAAGCAGCCCCAGAACATAACACAACCTCCTCAATGTTTCACAGTAGGGACAGTGTTCTTTTCTTGGTATGCTTCATTTTTGCGTCTGTGAACATAGAGCTGATGTGCCTTGCCAAAAAGTTCCAGTTTTGTCTCATCTGTCCATAGGACAATCTCCCAGAAGCTTTGTGGCTTGTCAACATGCAGTTTGGCAAATTCCAGTCTGACTTTTTTATGATTTGTTTTCAACAGTGGTGTCCTCCTTGGTCGTCTCCCATGAAGTCCATTTTGGCTCAAACAATGACGGATGGTGCGATCTGACACTGATGTACCTTGACCTTGGAGTTCACCATGAATGTGTTTAGAAGTTGTTCTGGGCTCTTTTGTTACCATTCATATTATCCGTCTCCTCCTGCAGCCATGTCCAGGGAGGTTGGCTACAGTCCTGTGGATCTTAAATTTCTGAATAATATGTGCAACTGTAGTCACAGGAACATCCAGCTGCTTGGAGATAGTCTTATAGCCTTTATCTTTAACATGCTTGTCTATGATTTTCTTTCTAATCTTCTGAGACAGCTCTCTCCTTTGCTTCCTCTGGTCCATGTTTAGTGTGGTACACACCATGTCACCCAACAGCACAGTGACTACTTGTCACCCTTTAAATAGGCCGACTGACTGATGACAAGTTTGTAGACACCTGTGAAGTTAATTAGAGCACACATCTTGGTTGAACATGTCCCTATGGTCACATTATTTTCCATCTTTTCTAGGGGTACCATCATTTTTGTCCAGGCCTGGTTCATGAGTTTGTTTTTTAAAATAATTCTGTTGAACCACAATTCAAAAGCACTGTCTGATTTTCATTGGTTAATTTTCCTAGAATTTTTATTTATTACCACTTTTGTCAGATTCAAGTTATTTCTGTGATCATTGTGGGTTTTTCTTTCATTAACAGAGGGGTACCAACAATTTTGTCCACGTCTGTATACTCGATATGCAAGATATAGCCGTTCTATTTATCACGGGCAGCCAAAGGTATCGATCAATACAATGAACATATTTGGTGTACTGCCCAGCTCTATTATACAAGGGGGGGCTGAAAAGATCATCGTGGTCAAACTTGACCAAATGTGGTTTATTTTTCAACATAGTCTCCCCTTTGGTCCACACACTTCTTCCATCGGTGTTGCAGCTCTTGGATCCCTGCCGTTGAACAATAAACCACATTTGGTCAAATTTGACCACTATAAACTTTTCAGCCCCCCCTTCCTCGTATATACTGTATATACAGATCCTAACGGTGTTGTAACCACCACAGTGTTGGTGTTATAACAATGTTGTAAGCATAGCTAGCCGTTATTTAGCACTAGCTTTGTCAGAGCTTTGTTGCTGTTCTCAAGACTGCAGCAGGTCTCAACCAGCACTTTAGCTTGCAACCCACCAATGTGCTTTTGTTCTTAACTGCGACAAAGGAAAAATAATTGTCTATTTCCACAAAAACAAAGTAGTTTCATCTTTTCCTGCATTCAGTAATTAAGACTCAACTCTCTGCAACAAGTCAGGTCAACTGACAGCTCGTCCCACCTACAGTAGGGTCAGTTTCTATTTTCATTTGTTTGTGCTAAAAATATCAATAGTAACAAAATGAGTAACGAGTAACACATCTGTATCAAATTTCAGTAACCGTAACACATTACTGAATTTTTAAACAGTAATTTTGTTACAGGGCACGTTACTGCAAAAGTAGCGGTGTTCCTCCCAACACTGACTATAACCTTTCCAGGTGAACTTAATTTGACCTTCTCTAACCTTTTGAATGCACACGTCCCACTGTTCAATGTTTCAGTACTTTTTGCATAACTTGCTGTTCTCTAACAAGGGGCTGAATGGCAAAATTCACAACAGATGTTTGATCCATGAATCGACCAATAAATTTTTTGGTTCCATTAGAATTGGTATTTAAACAGTCTTCTCCATCATGCTGTTCACATTTTGACATCATGAGACCAAGACAACACCTAACAATTGATCAACAGTACCTCGCCAATGCAAGGCTTCAAACAGGATGTTCTCAGAGGGAAGTGGTCACCTAGCTTAGATTGTCATAGAATGTCATCAGTAGGTTGCAACAGAGATACAGAGAGACTGGAAGAGTCATAGAAAGGCATAGAAGTGGACGTCCTTTGGCCACATTCCACGCTGATGACTGCTTCATTGTAAACAGTGTCCTATGGAACCGGATGATGAATGCTACTCAACTCCAGGCACACTGAAGGGAGGTGAGAGGCACCCAAGTGTCACGTCAGACCATTCAAAACTGTTTACATCACCGTGATCTGCGTGCTAGACGACCTGCAAAGGTTCCTGACCACACCACCAGGCACAGGCGTCATCATATTGTATGGGCCAAGGAGCATTTATGCTGGACAAGGGACCAGTGGGCCTCAGTGCTGTTCTCTGATGAAAGTCGATTCACGCTGAGCAGAAATGATGGACGCTAATGATGTTGGAGTCGTCAAGGAGAGCGCTATGCATCAGCCATTGTTGTCACAGACAAGCCTTTGGTGGTGGTGGTGTTACAGTCTGGGTAGGTGTGTCTAGTCAACACAGAACTGCCCTACACCTTGGGAATGATACAGTGACAAGCTGATACTAGCTGAATAACATCATTAATCCAGTCATTGTGCCCCTGCATGAACAACACAGGCCTAATTTCATCTTCATGGACGACAATGCTCCAGTTCATCGAGGTCACATCTTTAGGGAATGGCTGCTGGAGGCTGGGGTACCTCAAATGGAGTGGCCTGCACTTTCTCCAGACCTGAATCCCATAGAAAACCTATAGGATCAGCTGAGTCACCGTGTTGAGGCTCATAACCCTGCATCCCACAACATCAATGAGGGCTGGCCTTCAAGAAGAGTGGAATGCCATACCTCAGCAGAGTCAACTTGTGAACAGTATGAGACATCGCTGTCAAGCTGTATTTGATTTGTGAGTACTGTACATAGTCATATCACACAGCTCACACAGGAATTTGGCAATTGGAGGCCCCTGGGCTTGGCGTTTCCGGAAGCCTTAAGAATCATCCACTCTATTCATTCAAGAGAGACTCCTCTCCATGTGCAGCATTTTTGGTTTAGTTTGTCCACTAAACATTGTGCACTCACTGCATTTTCACACATCCACCAACCCCACACTCAGCAGATTTCTACACATCGTTCCATTTGTACTTTGGCTGGTTAATTTGCTTTCACAAAAATAATGTTTTCTGCAATCCTGGCACCTCCTATTTTATTTTTTTTTGTTTTGCCATTTGAGTCGACCACGACAGATTTGACGAGCCATTCTGATTGGTGTACTTAACAGAACTAGGGCAACCTTTTATTGGTTTTCATCAGTGCAAAATCTGCTTTTTCCACCGTCATACTAGCAAAATGGACTTGTTTGAACATGCCCCACCCTTTATATTACTGTTAATTGGACTCATTATGATTTTATTATGTCTAGTACTCCTTGTGCTAGTTCTGTAGTTTTCTTGTCTCATTTTGACATCAGTCTCATGTTTGATGATATTTCCTACCTACTTTAGTCTCCTTAGGTTTTTGGTTTCATTTTGAAATAGTTCTTGTTTCGGTTAGAGTAGTCTTATTCTTGTAGCGTCCCTTCCTGTTCACTCCTTATGATTGATAATTTGTCTTTCATTATGTAACTTTGTCTAGTCTGCCCCAGCGGTTTCTTATGTGCTAATCTGGGATCGTCACTTCCTTGTGGTAACGTATCATCACTTCCTGTTTTGCTGTCTGCCTGTGTGGTTTGCTCTCCAGCCACTAGCTAGCCACTAGCTATGGCTACTAGCTCTCTTTCCTCTCCTCCTCTGGTGTGCTCTCTCTGTCAGATGTTTAGCTACACCTCTGCCTCTTTTAGTGATAACGGTAAATGTAATAAATGTTGTCTTTTTGAGGCGCTCGAGGCGAGGTTGTCTGATTTGGAATCCCGGCTCCGCTACATTGAAACACTGTCTGCGCCAGTTAGTCTTGATGGACGCCCATTAGCTGCAGCGGAGCTAGCTAGCATAGCTAACCCCGTTAGCGGTCCCCCGGCTCTCCTCAGCAGCGAGGAGACTGGGTGGGTGACGGTGAGAAGGAAGCCTAGTCGCAAAGCCCCGGTACACCACCAACCTGTTCACGTTTCTAATCGTTTTTCCCCGCTCAGCGACACACCCGCTGAGGAAAAAACTCTGATCATTGGCGACTCTGTAGTCAGAAACGTGAACCTAGAGACTCCAGCGGTCATAGTCCAATGCATTCCTGGGGCCAGAGCAGGCGACATCGAGTCAAATTTGAAAATGCTGGCTAAAAGTAACTGTAAATATTCCACAATTGTTATTCACGCCGGCATTAATGACATCCGTCTCCGGCAGTCGGAAGTCACGAAACTTAATATAGAATCGGTGTGTGACTTTGCAAAAACGATGTCTGCCACTGTAGTATTCTCTGGGCCCCTCCCCAATCTGACCAGTGATGACATGTTTAGCCGCTCGTCATCCTTGAACCGCTGGCTGTCTGTGTGGTGTCCTAAAAATGACGTGGGCTACATTGACAATTGGAGCTCTTTTTGGGGAAAACCTGGTCTTATGAGACGAGACAGCATTCATCTCACTTTGGATGGTGCTTCTCATTTATCTAACAATCTGGCATCTTTTTTATCCAATTTTCCAAAACCATGACTACTCAGAGTTGGGACCAGGAAGCAGAGTCACAGTCTTACACGCCTCTCTGCAGCTCCTCTTCATCCGCCACCCCTAAGCTTAGCCCCTGTCTTCCCCATCAGAGAATCGTTGTCTGCTCCCTCCAAAGTAAATAAAAATATAATGCATAAGCATCCCAAAGTGATAAAGCAAAATATTGGTAAAACTCAAATTAAACATAAAGCCTCTAAATTGAATGATTTGGCCTCTGTTCCTCCTCATAATTTAAAAATTAAATGTGGTTTATTAAATATTAGGTCTCTAACTCCCAAGTCTCTGTTAGTCCATGATCTGTTAATTGATCATCAGATTGATTTAATTTCCCTTACAGAGACTTGGTTAGGACAAGAGGATTATGTTGGTTTAAATGAATCAACTCCCTCTGGTTATTTAAACTGTCAAAATCCCAGAAGTTCTGGTCGTGGAGGAGGAGTAGCAACAATTTACCATTCCAAATTACTAGTTAATGTAAAGCAAAAAACATGTTATAATTCCTTTGAGGGCCTGGTCCTCAGTATTGGGCACTTTAGCAATTTTAGGTTAAACCCAATTTTATTTGCCGTAGTTTATCGTCCCCCATCAACCTACTCAGAATTTTTATCCGAATTTGCTGATTTAAGATAAGATAAGATAAGATAAACCTTTATTAGTCCCACAATGGGGAAATTCCAGGATTGCAACAGCACAGGGATAGCAACACTCAGAGCAACAATCAGAAGGCAAGAAAAAACAACATCTAGTAAACATATGTCCATATTACTATAAATGTATATATATAGACACACAGTGCAGAGCATTATGGTTGGTTGGTGAATGTGCAGCAGAAAGTCTAAGCTCTCTCTCCGCGGATGCGGCGGGCCAGCTGAAAGTCTTTGGGCATGATGGTGACCCCCTTAGCGAAGAAGAGACCACCAGGTGGGCCTCGCTGGTCTCCTGCAGAGCCATGACGGCGAAGCTCAGGAAACGCAGGACGGTCTTGAAGTCCTGAGCGATCTCCCTCACCAGGCGCTGGACGGGCAGCTTACGGATGAGCAGCTCCGTGGATTTCTGGCAGCGACGGATCTCTCTCAGAGCCACGGGCCTGTGACGGCGAGGCCTCTTCACTCTGCCAGTGGCCGGAGCGCCTCTCCGAGCAGCCCTGGTGGCTAGCTGTCTCCTGGGGGGCTTCTTCCTCCAGTAGATTTTACGGGCGGTCTGCTTGGTTCTTGCCATCGCTCTTTATTATTCTGTCTTATATTTCTTGCACGCTGCCTAAACTCCAGCCCGGCACCCGCGTCGTTTTTGCTACAGCTCCCGGTATGTCGAGTTTCCCATTAGCACCGGGCGGCGGCCAAGTGCTAGCTAGCACTAGCTCCTCCCCGCTGTAGCGTCTCCCGCTGCAAACCGTGGCTCCGTCCGCCGACCCGGGAGACCCCCGGGGCGATCCGTGCGGCCGTGATATATATACAGAGTGAAAGGTGTAGAAAGAAGAAGGAAGATTAAAAAAAAGGCTGTTGCAACGGGCAGCCTACCCGTGTGGCGCCACCGGTCCGGCGGAACCGGAACCGGTTTCTTAGCTGATTTAGTGCTGAAATCTGATAGAATAATTATAGTAGGGGACTTTAATATACATGTGGATGTAGATAGTGACTGCCTTAATGTGGCATTTAATTCAATATTAGACTCGATTGGGTTTTCTCAGAAAGTAGGAAATTCTACTCATTACCTCCACCATACATTGGACCTTGTTCTGACATATGGCATAGAAATAGAAAATCTTGTAGTGTCTCCTCATAACCCTGTACTGTCAGACCATTGTCTGTTAACCTTTGATTTTACTATTTCTGACTATTTGGCTCCTAAAGAAAAATATTATTACAGTAGATGCCTCTCAGATGATGCTGTTTCCAAATTTATGCAGATTGTTTCCTCTATGCCATGTGTCAACACAATGGAAATAAGCTACAGACAGCTTGCTCCTTCTGTAATTGATAACATGGTGGATAGTGTTTCAGCTTCTCTGCATCAGACTCTAGACTTGGTGGCCCCCTTAAAAAAGAAAAAGTCTAATCAGAGATTTCTAACTCCTTGGTTCAACACAGAAACTCGTAGCTTAAAACAGAAGACTCGTCAATTAGAAAGAAAATGGCGCTCCACTAATTTAGATGAAATCTATTTAGCTTGGAGAAATCATCTTTTAATTTATAAAAAATCTCTTAGAAAAGCTAGAATGAGTTATTACTCTGCATTAATAGAAGAGAACAAGAATAATCCCAGGTTTCTTTTCAGTACTGTAGCCAGGTTGACAAAGAGTCAGGACTCTGTCAATCCTAGCATTCCTTTAGAGCTTACTAGTCAGGACTTTATGAACTTTTTCAATAATAAAATTTCATCCATCAGAGATAAAATCAATCAGATTCTTCCCACAGTTAACTTAAATACTGTAACTACTACAACTCCTTCTATTGATGTCTGTCTTGATGAGTTTACTCCAATCGACCTTTGTGAGTTAGACAAAATAGTTTCCTCATCCAAACCTTCAACTTGTCTTTTAGACCCTATTCCTACCAGGTTATTTAAAGAAGTCTTCCCACTTATTGGTAGCTTTATTCTTCATATAATCAATTCTTCATTAACTTTAGGCCATGTACCGCAGGCTTTTAAAACGGCTGCAATTAAACCCTTACTCAAAAAGCCAACGCTAGATCCAGGAGCTTTAGCTAACTATAGACCAATCTCTAATCTCCCTTTCATTTCAAAAATCTTAGAAAGAGTTGTTGCTACACAATTATTTGACCACCTTCAGGGAAATGGTTTACTTGAAGAGTTTCAGTCTGGGTTTAGAATCCATCATAGTACTGAAACAGCCTTAGTGAAGGTCACTAACGACCTCCTCATTGCATCTGATAATGGACTAGTTTCTGTACTTGTCCTTTTAGACCTTAGTACAGCTTTTGATACTATCGATCATAATATTCTACTTGATAGATTAGAACACTATGTTGGACTTAATGGAACTTCGTTGCAGTGGTTTAGATCTTATTTATCTGATAGGTTCCAGTTTGTTCATGTAAATAATGAGTTTTCTTTCAATTCAAAGCTCAGTCATGGAGTTCCACAGGGATCTGTGCTAGGCCCTACTCTTTTTAGTTTATATATGCTTCCGTTAGGCAACATTATTAGAAAGCACTGTGTACATTTTCATTGTTATGCTGATGACACACAATTATACCTGTCAATGAAGCCAGATGATAGTAATCAATTAGCCAAGTTAGAAGCCTGTCTTAAGGAAATCAAAGCTTGGATGACTTGTAATTTCCTGCTATTAAATTCAGATAAGACTGAAGTCATTCTTGTTGGTCCAAAAAACCTTAGAAATTCCTTTCCAAATCAAACTTTCAGTTTGGATGCAGTTACTCTTTCTCTTAATAGCTCTGTGAGGAACCTTGGAGTTATTTTTGATCAGGATTTGTCCTTCAATTCATATATTAAATTTGTTTCTAAGACTGCCTTCTATCATTTGCGTAATATTGCCAAGATTAGGAGCATCTTGTCTCAGAGTGATGCTGAGAAATTGATCCACGCTTTTGTTAGCTCGAGATTAGATTATTGTAATTCTTTATTATCAGGCTGTCCTAAAACATCTTTAAAAAGTCTTCAGCTGATCCAAAATGCTGCAGCAAGAGTTTTAACAGGTACTAGAAAGAGAGATCATATCTCTCCGGTTCTGGCCTCCCTTCATTGGCTTCCCATAGAGTTTAGAATTAAGTTTAAAATCCTTCTTCTTACTTACAAAGCTCTAACCAATCAGGCTCCTTTTTATTTAAAAGATCTGATACTACCGTATTGTCCTAACAGAGCACTACGCTCCCAAAATGCAGGATTACTTGTAATACCTAGAATCTCCAAAAGTACAATGGGAGGCAGAGCCTTCAGTTATCAAGCTCCTCTCCTGTGGAATCAGCTGCCAATCTGGATTCGGGAGTCAGACTCGATCTCTGTTTTTAAGAATAGGGCTAAAACCTACCTTTTTGATATAGCCTACAATTAAGGAGGGATCATGTGTTTCTGAACCCTCCCTTAGTTATGCTGCTAATAGGTTTAGTCAGCCGGGGGACCTCCAGTAATACACTGGGCCTCACTCCTTTCCTCACTCTCAATGAAATATTTTTTTTTTGCTGGTCATTAACATTTGTTTGTTCTCTCCCATAGATTGAGTCCCCATCGTGCTGTTTGCTCTCTACATGTCTGTTCTTTTCTTCTTCTCTATCCCCTCACCCCCCAGCCAGTCGCAGCAGATGACTGCCCCTCCCTGAGCCTGGTTCTGCTGGAGGTTTCTTCCTGTTAAAAGGGAGTTTTTCCTCTCCACTGTCGCCAAGTGCTTGCTCACAGGGGATCGCCTGATTGCTGGGGTCTTTCTGCAACTGTGGGGGTTCCCCCTACAGTTGATAGTGCTATGAGATGACTGTTGTTGTGAAATGGCGCTATATAAATAAAGCTGAATTGAATTGAATTGAATTAATTACTGACCCGTGTATAAGTGTAGTTTTTGCTTTCTTACTGGTGCGGCGTCATTATCTCCGTCTGTGGATATTTTCCTCGTGTCTCCTGTAATCTCCTGGTTCATTGTTAGTTTCAGTTCCTTTTTTCCAGTTTATTCAGTTAGCATTATCCAGCCCCCATGCTGCAGCCACTAGGATACCAGAGGGCCCCTAAAAGATGATTTTAAAACGTTAATGAATCACCGAATTATTGTCAGATCACATCCAACAGCATCCGGCACATTTTGCCTAATGCTAACCAATTCTGCCCCACACAAACCGTTCTACCTGCATGCAACCAAAGTTTTCCCCAACACATCAATACCAAAACAGCAATCATACTCCACACCAAGAAGCATCTAGTGCCATGCCTCATTCCCCTCTACAGACCAGGTCATAAACACCAACTGTATGCAGGAATGTGGAACAGTGTGCCAAGTACAACCTTTTCCCTGCTTACCTCTGATGGCCTTCACTTTACACCTGTAGTTCATTTGGGGAAAACTCACTTTATCTTTTAATAGACGATCAGTTCACTCTGAACGTCAAACATTTGTGTTGTTTCTTTCTTCAACACCGTGAAGAGCTCAAAGAGAAATATCTGATTTCCAGCATCATCGTCAGTGTTGCATGCAACACGGAATGTAATCCTGCAAAAAGGTACCGGCATCTCCTCACAGCAAATGAAGCCAAGAACTACAGGACGGTGCTGCATCATCAGCAAAAGAGCAGAGCTGAGATCCTGAGACCAGCAAATGAAACACTTTCATCTTGTCTGAAGACTGTAGAAATTCTGCCCATAAACATTAGAAACAGAATCTGGGAAGAAGGGTGGGTCTCACCAGGAATGTACCCACAAATGTACGAGAACCAAAACTTCTGAAACAGCTGATGGTAAGAGACTCAAACACCTCTTATGAAAAACACTGAAGATTATTTTTAGACATGTTTTTATCCAACTAATTTCATCATAGTTTCTGAAGACAAAGGACAGATACTGGTTTTGATAGAAACGCCCCAGACAGACACCTGGAACCAAGAAACTGGTGCCTTCTTTTATCTGCTGACTCTGGATTACGTATTACCCAAGAAAATACTGAAATTAGTTGAATTAATTTTTCCTGCTGTCATGCAGCCAGCTGTAGTGCTAAAACAGAGAAGCAGAATATTTTTTTTCCTTCATCACCTCCTCTGACAAAATGAATTTTTTTCCTTTCACCGATGCAATCACAGCAGTAGCTCCCGCCTTCCTCCATGAGAACATACTGTATATAAAACAATGTGCTTGTGCTTTTCTCATAAGCAAATTAGTCTGTATCATGAAAAAAAAAATCAGAAAAGTAAGACAGACCTGTTTGGGAGAATGATTAAAGTTTATAAAGCATTTACGCACTTTAAAGGTCCCATTTATTGCTTTTTCATGGATTAATTTCCAATTCTGACATCATCGAGAACATATATATGTGCCTCAATCAACAAAAAAAATCATTTCTGTGTCATTTTACATGATTTCTCCCAGAAAAACTGAGGTTGAGTGAGCACAGACACACTTCATTCACCTGCTGTCTCTTATTACCTGCAGCTGCTCCTCATCACCTCACCTTCCGCTCACCTCTCTTCTGTTCCTCTGGATCTTGCTGATACCATCTCCCCTGCCTCCACACATAAGTCTACCTCTTGCACATTACTGGAAAACATTCAACATTCCTCCCACGGGAAAAAGCCCTGGGCCCGGCCACCCACCTTATGCATTACGGACCCATACCACAGTCTCTCCTGTAAATGAGAACCACCACCACCTTCTGTGCCCATCTGAACGTAAACAGCCATCATACTGTACAATTACAACCATGCCTACCCAGTGCAAAATACTTACCTAGTCCCTTCTCCTTCCTACAAGGAGTGTTCCAAACATCAACCAAATCCCAGGTGAGGAGGTGTAACCTACAGCAGGGCCCAAGTTTGACCAATCATGGAGTACAACACAAAACAAGGAAATGAGAAGTACCAAATTTGACCAGATAAAGAGCATAACAAAGATCTGATGCATGTAATGTTAAAATTCAATGCTACCGTGACTATGGATTGGCACATGTAGCCGTGTGGCACAACCCTCGGGAGAACAGACGAGCATGGCAGATCAGCATGGAACCAGCAGCGGAGATGCAAACCCACACAGCCAGCCGCCCAACTGGTCCCACTCCCACTGAAGCTCATGCACTCATGATGTAAAAATGCCTAAACATTTCTGGGCCAAGGGCAGAATTTCCTATTCAGCCTGGGATCTCCAAGTCTGTTTCAGCCCTTATGTCAAGGTGGACAAACCTAGTCACTTTCACCCTTAGGCAAGGTAGACTTACACCTACATCCCAAGCTGGGATTTGAACCCATGACACCGTGATCTCAAAACCTGTCATTCTGTCACTGAGCCAAATAGGAATTCCTCTACTAGGACTGAGCTAGTAGTGGAGATGTACCTTAAGGTGTCAGGAACTGCACCACTGACTAATTCCTTATGGAGGAGGGATCCGTAACACCTCCCCTCTTAAGGAAGTGGTGCAGGTGTCATTCTGGACGAGCCCCCCAATACCGCCATGACTGCAGAGGGAAGTGGTCAGACCGGTTATACATCATATGCGGCCACACGGTCCATGCATCACGTGAGCATGAGCATTTAGGTGTTTTACGGCATTGCTGCACGTGATGCAGTGGTATTCTGAAGAACAAGCTTTCTGACGAAACCTACCCCAACAGCACACATTTTTGGGCCAATGTTGGCAAGTTTACATTGGGAATACATCTTACAGAGGTCGGTGGCACATTGGCAAGATACTGGCTAGACATCGCCGTAATGCTGTTAACTCTAACATTATTATTATTATTATTAACAGCCAATCATATTGTATGATTTAGGAAAAGGTGCAGGACTAGGGATGTTAATGATTAATTGACGTTTGATTAATCGTCAATAAGAATTTAGTCAACTAAATTAAATTAGTTACCAATTCACTGAAAGTGGCGCCGTTCTTTTCAACAGTTTATTTTGATTAAATGTAGTAGTGTCGCCAGTCCTGGCCAGGGTGCTACAGCCTAATCTCTACCACTTCACTGGAGAAAAATGAAGCGGTCTGAACAGAGTGCAGTGTGGGATGATGGTAAATGCTACCAATGAAGTTAAATGTACACTATGAGGTACTACATTGAAATACAACAACTCAAACAGTTCGCTAAGTCCCCACATAAAGAACTCACATTCAGCCGTGCTGCAAGGAGCGACTAGTTTGGCTTCACCACCACAACCAGCAATTGCCGCAGTCTTGGGGGGGGCAGGTGATGAGAGGAAGACGGAGAGCATTAGGCAGAGGATTTGCAACATGACTGAAAAAGACATGATGCCAATCAGTACTGCTGAAGGAGAGGGCTTTCTGGAGCTGATAAACTTTATGGAGCCAAGGTATAATATTCCATCTAGAGGAACGATAACTACCTGTTGGAAGCACGCTACAAGAAAAAAAATGCTGACTTGAAAACATCGTTAGCCACTGAAAATGTGGCGCTGACGGATTATTGGACTGTGCTAACTACAGAAAGCTACATTACAGTCTCCTGCCACTACGTTGATAATAACTGGCATGTAAAATCAGCAGTTCTTCTCACAGAGAGCATGTCCAATTTTATGCAGTTTTTAATATTATGTGGACTAAGACTTAATATTGTTTTTCAAAATTCATGTTGCTGAAGTTTAATATCAGCCAGTGCACGCACTTTCATGTTATAGTAGCCTTAATAGTTATTTTTCTGAGTTTATTTTGTTGTCAGTGTTTAAGATGCAACAGATTAGATTACATGAATAACTCACATCCTTGGGGAATATGACTTGCATTTTTTTTATTCCATATATATCAAACTATAATTGACTTTTTATGTTACAGATGATAATGTACTGGGAGAAATTCAAATTCTCAGGAAAAATGCTGCTTATCAATTAATCGTTAATCGATCGATAAGGTGATCAATTAATAATTAATGAATTAATCGATAACTTGTATCCCTACGCAGGACCTGAGCTGGTTTGAAAACCCGAGCACATGTGTGACCTACACCGGTTACGATGACTGCCTCTGATCAACTAGCACGCTAATGCTAACAAAATAAGTCAGAATGAGATATAATTAAATTGGATCCATGAACCAGGTGGAAGCAGGGACGTCTATGAGGGTGACCTTTTTTTTTTTGGAGCAGTGGTTAGCACTGTAGCAGCACAGTAAGAAAGTCACAGGATCAATTCCACCCCCTGACCATCGGTGACCCTTCTGTGCTGAGTTTGCATGTTCTCCCCGTGCCTGCGTGGGTTTCCTCCCACAGGCCAAAAACAGGCAGGTTAGGTTAACTGGAGCCTCTAAAGTGGCCCTAGGTGTGAATGGTGAAGGGACTGGCGCCGCACCGTGGCTGCCTCATCCATCCAGGTGGGCGCCCTGAATTAATAAAGTATACAAATAAAAAAATAAAGTGAAGAAAGCAACAACATAAACCACGCTTGGTGTGAGCTTCCTAGGCTAGTACCGCTGTTAGCTCCAGGCTAATACCTTCAGCTCCATGACAGATAGCTATGCCAGCCAATAACAGAGCAGCGGGCGCACCTCAGGGATGTGGCTGGGCTGAGTTTACTGCTGACTGACTACAAGAAAATACCCAGAAGAGTCAAAACCGTTTCTTGGACAGAAAAACGAGATAAAGGCAGTTTGTTTTGCGGGGGGGGGGGGGGGGGAGAAGTGAGTGCTTTGATAGTTTTTCCATCATGTGACCAACAGACACATTTCAGAAGGTAAAACAAAACATGACAGTTAATCTAAATACTGTGGTCTCTGAAACGCTGCTTCAGTGGGGGATAAAGGAAAATCACAATTTCTGACCCTGGAAAACTACGAAAGTGCATTTTTATGTATTAACAAGATAAATTTTAAAGGAAAAAAACAGCTCTGTTTCTCTGAATAAAAGAGATATTTATATTTATTTATTTTTTAAAAATGTGGTTCTGTTTCTCTGAGTTAATGAGATACTTCAAGGCCCAGATTTTTATTTCAAAGAAATTTTATCTCATTAATTCAGATAAACTGTTTTTTTTTTTAAGTGAATGCAATAAGCTTCTGTAGAAACAACATCCTCCAACCATCAGGCAGGGCCATACCGCCCCCTGAATATGGGACGTCACGAATCCTGCTGGTTAATGCCGGTATTAAGGAAACCGTGACTTAAAGAAGGCGCTCAGCTGGCAAAAGAAGCGACAAAACCCGTGTAAATATGAACAACTGAGGCCCAGAGGGGCTGGAAAGTGATCGCTTCACTTCACAGCCAGATGTGCCTCACACACCTGCAGAGCCTCACGCACACGGCTGCAGAACGATGAGATGTCACAGAGGTACCAGTTTTACTTCAACACGGGAATAAAACAACTGTCGCCACCGCTTGGCGCTAACGTGACGACGAGATGGAGCGTTAGGCAGTCAGGAGGCACATCTGTGCGACAATCATTTGTTTAATTAGTCAGATTAATTATTTTCTTTGTTTTTTCTGCTTCCAGCTCAGCTGAACGTCCAAGCTCCAAATTCTGCAGCGCACGAGCGGAAATTTAAAATAGCAAAAGTCAAATATAAATCAAGCCTGATCTGTCCCCCCTCCTCATTAACGTTAATTGACCCTGTGACATCAGCGGCTAATCAAGCTCCACCTGACTGACTGATCGTCCCATTAATTAAAAAACACAGACAGGTGACTTTTTCCTACCTGCGGGTCTCGCGCTCGGTCTGGGAGCTTCACGCGCTTTTCATATCAACCAAAAAACTTCTGAGTGTCACACTGCAGCTGCGAGGGCGCACGCGCGCTCACGAAACGTGACAAGACAAGGGGGGGGGGGGGTCAAGAAAAAAATGTAGATTGTTGCGGCGCGACTCCCCGCTCCAGGTCCCGGACTGACTCTCCAACAGTGGGTTGCTGAGGCCTGGCGGATCAGCGGCGCGGAGCCCCATCTGGACAGAACCCAATCAGCGGAGGCTCAGTGGCTCAGCGTCCACCTGCATGGAGTCTTGGGGCAGCCTGAGGAGGAGGCTGGTCCGGCTGCTGGTCCGGCTGCTGGTCCTGGTGCTGCTGGGCTGCTTGGCTGCTCCGGGACGGGCTGAGAGGGTGAGACTCGCTCATTGCTGATCTGACTGAGCCGCTTACAGGCAGTTATTCTGTTACTGATATTGTGGGGAAAATGATTTCCTAATATTTTGGTGTGTAGTTTTGGAGTCGCAGATAGACGCTGATTAACTGTGACTCAGTTACTCTTGTGTCATCATTGGTGAGACTCACCTGCTGCGTGTGCACGCTGGCCTGTGTTGCCATGGTGACAGACAGAGGCTTGTGATGCCTTGTGTTTCAGATTTGTCATGTTATTCTGATGAATAATCGGAGCTCGGCTACAGCGGCGGTGGGGGGCAGGACTCGGTGGAGGAGCTTCCAGTACCCCGGCTGGACAGGAGCTCAGTTACGGCGGCGGTAAGCAGCGGGACTAGCAGCGGAGGGGGCTAGCTGAGGTCCAGCTGGATTCGAGGTCGGTCGGATCGGATACCGGTGACACCAGCAGAGATTGTTTTACTATCCACAGGTCAGTAAAAATGCCACCAAAGAAGGAGGAAATGGAAGAGATCAAAAAATCTCTGAACTTCTTGTCAGAAGAACTGACCAAAGTGGCTAGTCAGCAGGCTAAAATAATAGAGCTAATGGAAGAAGTCAGAGAATTAAAATTAACAATTAAGGAAAAGGACAAAAAAATTGCAGACTTGGAGCGACGCATCGAGGATCTTGAACAATATTCTCGTATGGATGATTTAATTATAAGTGGACTAGACATTAAATATCAATCATATGCTCATGCTACAGCAGGAATGAGAGGTGAGGATGCTCCCCTGAGTGAATCAGTCTCCCTGGAAAACCAGGTGCTTCAGTTCCTTGATAGTAGAAATATAAAGGTTGAAGCAAATGCAATTTCAGCCTGTCATGCTTTACCCAGAAAAGATAATAAAACAAAGAAATCAATTGTGATGCGCTTTGTGAACAGAAGGGTAAAGAATGACATACTGAGGCAGGCCAGAAAGCTACGGGGAACAGAAGTTTACCTAAATGAACATCTAACAAAAACTAATGCTGAAATAGCACGGCAAGCACGGATGCTGAGAAGACAAAACAAGATACAGGAAACATGGACAAGAAATTGTAGAGTTTGGATCAAACTAAATGGAACACCTGAGGAAGCAAAGAGCATAATGATCAGAGATGTTACTGACTTAAATAAATACAGATGAACACTGATTAAGAAAATTAAGAGACTATAAAAATCCATATCCACACACACGGCAAGAATAGTTCTTTTGACATACCATGTCAATGTACTTAAAAAAAAAAATAAAATAAACAAAACAAACAAAAAACTTATGACTGACTTGAGTTGACATCAATTATCCCCAGTCGGAGGAAGTCATTTGACACAGTGTGAGGAAATTCAAACTCTGAAAATGTGTCATTATGCTGAACATAAACTACAAGAGATGGAAAATGATATTGATCCTGATAACCACTTTTTCAATAATATTCATAATCATTGTGAATATTACACTGAAAAGCAATTCAAAAGTCAAGTGCAACTAGATGGTAAACTATCAATAATACACTTCAACAGCAGAAGTCTTAACAAAAACTTTCCACAGATTCAGGACTATTTAAAACAGCTAGACAGAAAATTTACAGCCATCACAGTCTCTGAAACTTGGCTTAATGAAGAGCAGGCTCCCCTGATGGCAATAGAGGGATATCAGATGTTTCATATTAACAGATCTCAAAAAAAGGGTGGTGGTGTTGCACTGTATATTGATGACCTGTATAGGTGTAAGCTTGTAAATGGAATGTCCTTTGCACTACCAGGGATCTTGGAATGTGTTACTGTTGAGATTGACCAAGATAAAACAAAAAATCTAATTATAAGTTGTATATATAGAACACCGGGAACTTGCATTGAGACATTCAGAGATAAATTAGTCGAGCTGTACAATAATATTACTAGTAAGAAAATGGTAGTAATTTGTGGAGATTTCAATATTGAGCTACTAAATCCATATCAACAAAATATAATTACAGAGTTCATGAATTCTATGTACAACATGAGTCTATATCCCACAATAACACATCCCAGTAGAATCACAGTTCACACTGCTACACTTATTGACAACCTGTTTGTTAATATTATTGATAAGAAAATAGAAAGTGGATTATTGATAAATGATATACTGTAAGTGACCACTTGCCAACCTTTGCACTTATCCATGGCCACACAGAATCAGAATCAGACTGAGATTTATTGCCATTGTTCATGTAGTACACAAACTAGGAATTTGTCTCGGTGCAATGCTGCAACATTAAACATTAAACATTTTTAAAATAAACTATGCATGCAATAAAATGTAAAATATGAATGAGTAATACTAATCTATGCAATTATTAAATATATTAACAAGTAGCAGATATTGTGGAGTTCCACATAGTGCAGTCGGTAGTGCAAAAGAAAACAGGGATAATTGTCATGAGACCGGTTGAGCTGCTGTACGAAGTGCACGAGAGTCTAATAAGTCACTTAGTGTTCAGCAGTCTGATGGCAGAGGGGAAGAAGCTGTTCATGTGACGGGAGGTTTTAGTCTGAATGGACCGAAGTCTTCTACCTGAGGGGAGGGGGGCAAACAGTGTGTGTCCAGGGTGTGATGGGTCGGCTATGATCTGACCTGCACGCCTACGGGTCCTGGAGGTGTACAGGTCCTGGAGGGATGGGAGCTTGTAGCCGATCACCTTCTCAGCAGCGCGCACAACGCGCTGCAGTCTTAGTCTGTCCCTGGCAGTGGCTCCTGCGTACCACACGGTGATGGAGGTGGTGAGGATGGACTCGATGATGGCTGTGTAGAACTGCACCAACATCTTGGTGGGTAGCTTGAGCTTCCTCAGCTGCCGCAGGAAGAACATCCTCTGCTGGGCCTTTTTGATGAGGGAGCTGATGGTCGGCTCCCACTTGAGGTCCTGGGTGATGGTGGTGCCCAGGAAGCGGAAGGAATCCGTAGTGGTGATGGGAGAGTCTGTGAGGGTAAGGGGGGGCAGAGGGGCTGTGACTTTTCTGAAGTCCACGATCATCTCCACTGTCTTCAGAGCGTTCAGCTGCAGGTTGTTGTGGCTGCACCAGGACGCCAGCTGGGCCACCTCTCTCCTGTACGCGGACTCGTCGCCGTTGGAGATGAGCCCGATGAGGGTGGTGTCATCCGCAAACTTGATCAGCTTGACAGACTGGTGGCTGGGACGATGGTTGAGGTTTTGAGGCAGGTCGGCACGTGGCATAACTTCAGGGAGGTGTTAAAAATGTCTGTGAAGACAGGAGTCAGCTCTTCCGCACAGTGTCTCAGGGTGGAGGGAGGCACGCCGTCCGGAGTGGGGGCCTTGCGCGGATTCAGTCTGGAGAACTGTCTGTGCACGTCCTGCTCACTGATGGCATGGGCAGGGGGGGAGGAGGGGGGCCGCCTTTGATGAAGTGGGGACCGTGGAGGCAGTGGAGCTGGGGGGAGGGGGGGAGTTGGACACAGCTGATGAGGTGTCAAAATGGGCATAGTGTTGGGACAGTCTTTGACAAAGGGCTTTGTCATCCTGTCCCTTAGAAGCCTGAGGCCGATTGTTGGTGATTTGCCTCAGTCCTCTCCACACAGAAGCAGAGTCGTTAGCAGTGAGCTGTTGCTGGAGTCTCTCAGAATACACAGATTTAGCTCTCCTCAGCTCTCTGCTAAACCGGTATTTGACCTCCCTGTAGCAGTCCCTGTCTCCACTTTTCAACGCTGCTTCCTTCTCCTTCCTGATTTGTCTGAGCTTGGCTGTGAACCAGGGCTTGTCGTTGGAGTAACTCACCCTGGTGCGCAATGGAAGAATGCTCTCCTCACAAAAGTGGATGTATGAGTTCACAGTGTCCGTGTACTCATCCAGATCATGCGTGACTCCTTTAAACATGCCCCAGTCAGTTATTTCCAAGCACGTGCGCAGCCTCTCCCCAGCATCACTGGTCAATTTCCTCGTAGTGCTCACCACAGGTTTTGTGAGCTTCAGTCTCTGTCTGTATGTGGGAATCAGGTGGACCATCACGTCATCAGATAGTCCGAGCGCAGCGCAGGGAACAGCGCGATACGCGTCCTTAACTGTAGTGTAACAGTGATCCAGCGTGTTCTCTCCTCTGGTGGGGCATTTAATAAACTGTTTGTAGCGGGGGAGTTCGTGGCTCAGGTTGCTCTGGTTAAAGTCGCCAACCACAATAACCAGAGAGTCCGGAAAAGTCCGCTCCGCTTGTTGAATGTGATCCGCGAGCGCGTGCTGAGCCTCGCGCACGTCCGCGTCGGGCGGGACGTAAACAGCGGCCAGGATGAATGAAGCGAACTCACGCGGGGAATAAAATGGCTTGCAGTTGATGGATAAATATTCAATGTATTTCTGTATTGGCCTCCGTGTGGAGGCCAATACAGAAAAAACTTTAAAATCTTTCAGATACAAATCACAAAATGCAATCAGTTCTTTTAAAGAAGACTTGCTGAAGCAAGACTGGACAAAAGTCTATGTATCAGATGTAAATGAAGCCTATGACACATTTATGAACATAGTAACTACTCTTTATGAAAAAAACTGTCCATTAGTAAAGAAAAAGCTTAAACATAAATTTGCCAATAAGCCATGGTTAACCAAAGGATTACAAAAGGCATGTAAAAAGAAAAATTTATTTTATAAAGCTTTCCTAAAGAAAAGGACAAAAGAAGCAGAGCAGCGGTATAAAATATACAAAAATAAGTTAACATATATAATAAGATGTAGTAAGAGAGACTATTACAGTAAAGAACTGGAGAAAAACAGAGACAATATTAAAAATACATGGACAATACTTAACAATATTCTTGGAAATAAAAACAGAAATACAAGCTACCCAACCAATTTTTCAAAAAATAATAAAACGACTCAGAGTGTGAATGCAGTTTCACCTGCAGATGAATTTAATAACTTTTTTGTTAACATTGGTCCTAATTTGGCTCGAGAAATACCCATTACGGCACCTACGGGTGATACAATAAGCAAAAACACTGCTATAAAAGACTCCATTTTCATACAGAACACAGACGAGAGAGATGTCATTGAAATTGTTAAATCGTTTAAAAGTAAGACATCTACGGATTGTGATGGTATTGACATGCTCTTAGTCAAAACTATTATTGAATGCTTAGTGAAACCACTGACGTATATTTGTAACCTGTCTCTCCAAACAGGTATATTTCCCAATGCAATGAAAATAGCTAAAGTAATTCCGATATACAAGATGGGTGACAGAGGGGAACTTTCAAACTATAGACCAATTTCACTATTGCTGCAATTTTCCAAGATACTTGAAAAAATATTCCATGAGAGAATTGACAACTTCATACTGAAGAATAATTTATTGTGTGAGCAGCAATATGGGTTCAGACACAAGAGGACAACTGCATTTGCTCTAATGGAATTTATAGAAAAAATATCAACTGCCGTTGAAAATAAAGAGTATTCCGCTGGGGTATTCCTGGATCTTAAAAAAGCATTTGATACAGTGGATCATAATTTATTATTAAAGAAACTACAAAATTGTGGTATTAGGGGGGTAGCACTGTCCTGGTTATGTAGTTACTTAAAGAATAGATATGAGTATGTATGTGTTGGTAACAAAAACTCACAGTTACTGCAGGTTACTTGTGGAGTCCCACAGGGTTCAGTTTTGGGGCCATTGTTATTCAATATGTATATAAATGACATTTGTAAAGTTTCAGAAAAAATGCATTTAATATTGTTTGCCGATGACACTAATTTATTATGCAGTGGAAGCAATTTGGAACAACTTTTGGATACACTCGGAAAGGAATTAGGAAAGCTTAAACTGTTGTTTGATTCAAACAAATTAACGCTCAATTTAAGTAAGACAAAATTTAGAGTTTTTAACAACCATCACAACAACTTAGTATCTAAACTCAGTGTAAATGGTGTAGAGACTGAAAGGGTATCCGAAACTAAATTTCTTGGTGTAATAATTGATAATAAACTGTGTTGGAAGTCACATATTAATTATATTAAAGGTAAAATATCCAAATCAATTGCAATACTACACAGAGTGAAAAATATTTGCTGAATCAGCCCACACTATATACCTTGTATCATTCATTAATACTCCCATACATGACATATTGTACTGAAGTATGAGGAAATACATATAAAACAAACATATATCCAGTCTTTATGCTTCAGAAGAGAGCTATTAGAATAATAAACAAAGTGTCATGCGGTGACCCTCGCGGATCACCATAAGACGCCAAGAGTCCACCGGTGAGTTTTGCAATGATGGTAATTTATTAATAAAACAAGACAAAACACAAGGCTATGAGCCACTAAGGGCAAAAACACACACCAAGCGATACAAGGGCTCGTAGGGCTAACCCCAGCCAGTACGAGCTAAACTATGACAAGACCAGAAAGAACACGAACCTGACATGAAGGTCTAACGAGGCCTCACGAGGATTGTTTGACAAAATCTGACGATACTCCTGCGATCTAACTGCTGTCAGTGCCCGCCTTATAAAGGCGAACACTAACGAGCAGTAATGATAGACAGCTGACCAACCTTGACAGGCGGAAGCCCCACCGAGCGCCTTCACAGTAAGAGCCCGGAGAAGCCAGAATACAACCCACAGCTGTCAAGGCCGGCAGCGAGCTGTGCCTAGCCTGAGTGCGGACAGAACCCAGCGCTTGGGTCGTAACACAAAGCTGCTTACAGGGAACCAACAAACCCACTTTTTCTTAAATTAAAAGCTCTCTGTCACGACGGCCCTCACGGACCGTCACAAGACGCCTCAGTCACCAGAGAGTTTGCAGTGGTAATTTATTGAGGATAAGGCAGAACACTCACAGAACACATACAGTGGCTGGGTGATGTCTGAACCGGGGGACACCCGATGCGCCAGACGGACAACAGTGAGAGTAAGGTCTCAAAGGAACATACCTGAGAATAACAGGAGCACGACGGAACGTGGCTGAACATACAGAAGAGCATAGCAGGTGATCATAACAGGATATAACAGAGACTGCCGCGCTGGAGGACATTTAGCACCCGCTTATATCTCTGGCGGCTAATGACCCCAACGCGGCACAGCTGCTGCTAATGACAGCAGAGCAGCAGCTGACTTTGACAGCAGGGAGCTCCCCCGGGCACCTTCACAATAAGAGCCCGAGGAGCTGGAAGGAACCCTCAGCTGCCAAAGCCAGGGAACAAAAGATATGAGACCCGAGTGTGGCCAGAACCAACACTCGGGTTATGACAGTACCTCCCCCTCAAGGCCGAGCTCTGAGCGGCCAGAGTAACACCCAAGCCCCCCCCCCCACCCCCCTAGGGTGGGTGGATGGGGTGCTGGCAGGAGGGAGAGAGACAAACAACCAACAAGGCTATAGAAAAAAAAAACCATAATCCCTTAAACGTGGGTAACAACAAAACCACAGGCAATATATATAGGCAAACAACGAATTGACATAAGGTGGAGGGAAAGGACCACCAAACATTGGAACAAGAAAGGAGTGAGCCACAAAAAACACAGATCAAACCCCCCCCCCCCACCCCAACAGTCTCACAGACAAACAGAAACCCCGGGAAGAGTGTAGTTCTGACCCAGAGGGGCGGAGGCAGAAAGTTCGGGGGGCCGACCGGCAACAGGAGGCCACAAGACAGGCAGGGGGAGAAAGAACAGTTCGGGCGGCCTACCCCGGTCCCATGCTCGGAAGCAGAGAATCTCAGGCGGCCGGACCAGGTCGCCACACAGGGAGTCCAAAATGTCGGGAGGCCGACCCAGAGAGCCAAATTGGCGAGACAGTCTTTCGGGCGGCCGACCCGCATCGCTAGCCCACCAGAACCGTTGAGTCAAAGTAGCCGGCAGTTCCGCTGAAAAGGGGAGAGATGAGGGAGAACCGGGCGAAGCAATCGGAACCCCAACGGCCCCAGGTGAACATGGGCAGCGCGCCTCAGGGAGACGAGGAGGATGACAATGGAGATGAGAGTGAAGAAGAAAACGAGCCTGTCCAGCATCCGGTGGCTGGGGATCTGCAGCTCCCTCACCGAACCTAGGACCTGCTGGTGCAGCACCCACGGTGGACCCCGATTGGGCCTCCGGAACCAAACCCACGGTGGACCCCGATTGGGCCTCCGGAACCAAACCCACGGTGGACCCCAATTGGGCCTCCGGAACAGCACTCCCGGTGGACCCCAACTGGACCGGAACAGCACTCCCGGTGGACCCGGTCGGCGTGGCACCAGACTCGACCTCCAACCCCGAAACCGGAACCTCTGGCGCAGCAGGCGAGAGCAGCCCCTCGCCGGCGACCCTGGGAGAAGACTCACACAAGAGAGAAAACACGGGATCAGGATCACCGGCAGCGCCAGAACCCGGCGAGATAAGCTCGGACGCAGCGGGCGGCTGCACCCGGCTCATCTCCCCTTGAGACAGGCAAAAGTGCTCTAAAAGGTGAAGAAGAAAGATAAAACAGAGCACTTGCCTGAGCTCGGGTTCTGACGCCGTCCAGGACTGCGATGATCCGGGCTCAGAAGTCAGGAGGTCGTCCTCAGGCTCCCACTCAGCTGCGTCGGGCTCCGCAGCTGGCATGATGGTGCGTGCAGCCAGAGAGTCCTCCGGCACCGATGTCCACGCCGGTGGCCCGCACGGCATGGTGGCAGGAGAATCTCGCCCTGCTGGACCGGACCGCTCCTCCGTGGAACCCCGGGGACGCTTCTTCATCAGCGATGGCTCCACGCTGCAGTCCGCTCTCCTCCTCCGCCCATGGCGTGGCTGCGGAACCGGAACCAGGCTCTCCAGAACCGAAGGCCCCCTCCTCATCCAGCGACGTTGGCCTGACGTCGAGGACCGCTCAGCGGAGGGAGACACAGAGTAAGCAGGGTTAATATTTTCATCCACAGCGGGTGGAGGGAGCTCGGGGGGCTGCATACCCCGAACTCCACCCCTAGGAGTCAGACAAGGCAAGACAATGTCAAAAGAAGAGAAATTATCATGCACTCGCCTTTCTCCTAAGGGTAAGATGATCTCCGCTGTGGGGGACGTCATTCCTTCCTTTCCCCGCTGGATGGCGACAGAGGGTCCTCTGGGAAGACGAGATGAGGGCACCCGAGGCGGATCCGGGATGAAGTTCGCCGATACGGAGCTCTCGTGACACACAGCAGCCAGGATAGGCGACGAGGAGGAGGGGGCGACAGCCGGGGTCAGTCGGGCATGGAGCGCTGACGGGACAGCAGGCGAGGGCCCGGGAGAAGACGAGGCTGCGGGGATTCCCCTCTGACGAGGCGCGGGAGTGACAGCTGTGTGGGGGGTTGAGCCCTTGCGGCGACCCGGGACAGCATCCAGACGGGGCTCTAGCCGAGGTTGGAAGCCGGAGTGACGACGGTTCCTTGTAGGGGGTGAGGCGAAGGTGAGGTCCGGAAATCGCCGTTCCTGAGCAGAAACGGCGGCAAGCAAGTCAGCAAACTCAGGAAACTCACGCAGCGCTGGATTCCTCTCCACCAGTCTGACCGCCGCCACCACATGCTTCATACACGCCGGAGGATTCTTAGCGGAGCAAGCAGCAGCCACCCGGTCCCAGATCTCTTCTGCTGTCATCTGCAGCTTCTCTGGGGGAATCCCGAGTGACGACATGCCCGATGGGAAAAGACCTCCGGGTGGTGCGAACTCTCGGGCCGGAACGGAGGCAGAAGCGGGATCCCGAAGCGAGGGGCGACGTCTCCTCCGCTTCAGCTTCCTGCCAGGATTTCCCTCCAGCCCTCGGAGTATCTCACGCTGGGCGGCGACGTCATCTCTCCTCACGCTTACCTCTGGATGACTAGTGAAGCGGGGAAGAGAATCCAGAATTTCTTCGGCTAGGTCCAGGTACCAGGGCACTTCGCTGTTGTATTCGAGGAGGGAGGCGGCGACAACGACTCTGTCCACGCGCTCGAGGGTGTCAACGAGAACAGCGTCCTGCCTCCGAGCACGAGACCTCCACGATGGCATGCTTCAACACGGCACCCAGACAGGTAGGAACAAACAGTCCACTACTGCAAACTACACGGTGAATGGCGTCTCGATACAACGCCTCCTCTCCGGGCGTTAGGCGGCAGTCTACTGTCACGACGGCCCTCACGGACCGTCACAAGACGCCTCAGTCACCAGAGAGTTTGCAGTGGTAATTTATTGAGGATAAGGCAGAACACTCACAGAACACATACAGTGGCTGGGTGATGTCTGAACCGGGGGACACCCGATGCGCCAGACGGACAACAGTGAGAGTAAGGTCTCAAAGGAACATACCTGAGAATAACAGGAGCACGACGGAACGTGGCTGAACATACAGAAGAGCATAGCAGGTGATCATAACAGGATATAACAGAGACTGCCGCGCTGGAGGACATTTAGCACCCGCTTATATCTCTGGCGGCTAATGACCCCAACGCGGCACAGCTGCTGCTAATGACAGCAGAGCAGCAGCTGACTTTGACAGCAGGGAGCTCCCCCGGGCGCCTTCACAATAAGAGCCCGAGGAGCTGGAAGGAACCCTCAGCTGCCAAAGCCAGGGAACAAAAGATATGAGACCCGAGTGTGGCCAGAACCAACACTCGGGTTATGACACTCTCAAGTTGAAAGATCTGGTTGACTTTAAAACTGCAGTAATAATGTTTAACTTTCACTTCCGCCTCCAAAGAGAGCAGACGCCTTTTTGCTTCTCTCTTGCTTCTGACTTTTTTCCTTCCCCCCCAACTAACTGGATCCCAGCTTGCTGTCGTCTGTCTGCGTTTTTACTGCTGATTATCGAAAGAAATTATGGAATTGATAAGCTGGGCTTTGAACGCAATTGACACTATCTTTTCAACGAGGAAAAGTGCCCCGGGGGAGGTTGTTTGCCCAGCAGGAACGGCTCCAGCGGGCTATTTACAGGAGACAAGTAATTGGAAGCTCTTGTGCCTGACTGATCTTTTTATCGAAGATGTAGAAGATCTTTACGTCTTCGCTGTAATGGTGATTGGGATCGTTCTGATTGGATCTGGAATCGTCCTGGTGTACCACAAATTGTTGAAGATGGATACAACCTATCAAAATGCTGGCCAGGCGAGGTATATCCATCAAATTGAAAAAATGGAAAGGACCCTCATAGCGACAAATGGAGAACTGTCTCGGAAGGTGGATTACATCATGGTTTCGCTTAAGGACATCCAAGATAGATTCAACACCCAGCAATGAAGGATTATGTACTGAATCTGCAAGAGAATATAAAGTTATTCTCTGTGTTCAGTACCATTCGGCTTCATCCGGCTCCCTCACAAAAAATCCTCCTGATAATCTGCAGTCTTTGTTTCAAAACATTGAGCTCAAGGCCTTGGACAGGCAGCTGCTTGGCCAAGGACAAAAAACTGCCAGCAGTTAGACACAACATCTCCTGCCAAAGAGTCCTTGTTGTTCTTACTGATACAACACTCACACTCCAACATTACAATCATATTGATCCACACAACTGATGATAAAGATGACTCACACACTGCTCTCTCTGTGTCTTGTGAACTTTTTGGTCTGCTGATTGTGCATTGAGGGCTTTTTTTTTTCCTTTGTAATCATAATATTGATCATATGTGACCACTATTCTGAGTCAATGATTTTTTTGCTCCTTCCTATTGTATTATTCTTATGCCACCTGTACCCTCCTGTTGGCAGGCGCGTTTCAGATGCCGCCGTGTCACCGGAAATGCAGGTTCATTTTCAGTGTCAAGTCAAATCCCTCATATGTTATCAGTGATCTGTTATCAGTGATCTGTTATCAGTATCTGTTAATGTACTTGGCAATAAATCTTTTCTGAGTTCTGAGTTCTAAAGTGAAGAATCTATCACTGCCCGCAAATATCCAAAAGTTGTTCCAAATAAGGGAGAAACAATATCATTTCAGAGGAACATGTATATTTCAAAAACCTTCAGTAAGAACTACCACCAAGCAACACTGTGTCTCAGTGCAAGGAGTCAGATTATGGAACGATTTTGGACCTGAATTAAAATCATGTACAACGCTTGGACAATTTAAACAAAAACTAAAGGAAGAAATACTCCAAACATATATACGAGGTGACATGTAAAATCACATAAGGATTGTCATATCCAGTCTGTGTTGTGTTGTTGCTTAGTTTTTTTGTCACATTTTGTCTTAGCTTTGTTCTGAATTGTAATCGCTCTTGTTTTGTTTTCCTTTTGAGTTCTTGGATGGATTATGGGTGGGCAATATAAGCTGCGGCTTCAGCCATCACCCATTTCGGATAACTTATGTTGAACTGTATAATCAGAAGAGTTATTGTCTAATTTGACCTTGTTGGATTTTCTTTCCCCCTTTGTTATATTATTCAGTTTCTTTTAACCTGTACTTTTAATCTATCCAAAATAAAGATTGATTGATTGATTGATGAACTAATTTACTTCAAAGAGCCCCTGTCATTGACACATTTGAGAGAACACCTCAGGGTTTCTTTACTGCAGGACCATTTTACAACCAGCTGAAGCAGCCTTCCTCACAACCGCCTGCAGTCTCTGTTGGAGCGTCCGTACCAGCTCTTTCTCTGTTCCGACTCGTCGTAGAACCTCTACGTTTGTAGCCCGGCCCATGGAAGGGAGTGTGAGGCGGTAAAACCACCCCAATAGCACACAGACGTTGATCAAGTGTTGGCCCAAAGTACAAAGTTCACATGGGGAATACATCTTATAGAGTATGTTTGCAAGACGTTAGCTAGACGTCATCTTAATGTGGAATTTACAACTTTTTCTTGTAAATTTTAAGCTTTTTTTCATAAATGTGAAACATTTTTCTACTGAATTTTCAACTTTTTTCTCAACGATTTGCATCATTTTTCCTGTAAATTTTTAAATTTTTCCTGCAATTTCTTTTTACTTTTTCTTGTAAATTTGCTACTTTTTTCTCTAAAATTGTGACTATTTTATCTTAAATTTGTGATTTTTTTTTCTAAGAAACTGCAAGTTTTCTCTCATTAATTTCAGAATCAGAATCAGAATCAGAATCAGGTTTATTGCCATTGTTCATGTAGTACACAAACTAGGAATTTGTCTCGGTACAATGCTGCAACATTAAACATGATAAGATAAGAGAAATAAACTATACATGTAATAAAGTGTAGGATAAGATTAAGTGATACTGGTCAACAGTTAAAATATATATTAGCCAGCAGCAGATACTGTGGAGAACTATATAGTGCAGTCGGTAATGCAGGAAGAAAACAGTGATGATTGACATGAGTCTGGTTGAGCTGCTGTACATGGTGCACGAGAGTCAATAAGTCACTTAGTGTTCAGCAGTCTAATGGCAGAGGGGAAGAAGCTGTTCATGTGACGAGAGGTTTTAGTCTGGATGGACCGAAGTCTTCTAGCAGAGGGGAGGGGGGCAAACAGTACGTGACCAGGGTGTGAGGGATCGGCTATGATCCGGCCAGCACGCCTCCGGGTCCTGGAGATGTACAGATCCTGGAGAGATGGGAGCTTGCAGCCGATCACCTTCTCAGCAGTGCGCACGACGCGCTGCAGCCTTAGTCTGTCCCTGGCAGTGGCTCCTGCGTACCACACGGTTATGGAGGTGGTGAGGATGGACTCGATGATGGCTGTGTAGAACTGCACCAACATCTTGGTGGGTAGCTTGAGCTTCCTCAGCTGCCGCAGGAAGAACATCCTCTGCTGGGCTTTTTTGATGAGTGAGCTGATGGTCAGCTCCCATTTGAGGTCCCTGGTGATGGTAGTGCCTAGGAAGCGGAAGGAATCAGCAGTGGTGATGGGAGAGCCTGAGAGGGTGAGGGGGGGCAGAGGAGTAGTGACTTTCCTGAAGTCTACAATCATCTCCACTGTCTTCAGAGCGTTCAGCTGCAGGTTGTTATTGCTGCACCAGGACGCCAGCTGGGCCACCTCTCTCCTGTAGGCGGACTCGTCGCCGTTGGAGATGAGCCCGATGAGGGTGGTGTCGTCCGCAAACTTGATCAACTTGACAGACTGGTGGCTGGAGGTGCAGGAGTTGGTGTAAAGGGAGAAGAGTAGGGGGGAAAGTACACAGCCCTGGGGTGATCCGGTGCTGATGCTAGTATAGTCTGAGACAGTCTTTCCCAGCCGCACATGCTGCCTCCGGTCCGTCAGGAAGTCGATGATCCACCTGCAGAGGGAGTCAGGCACGTTGAGCAGGGACAGCTTGTCCCGGAGCAGAGCGGGGCGGATGGTGTTGAATGCGGAGCTGAAGTCCACAAACAGGATCCTGGCGTAGGTTCCCGGGGAGTCCAGGTGCTGCAGGATGGAGTGGAGGGCCAGGTTGACTGCATCGTCTACAGACCTGTTGGCTCGGTAGGCAAACTGCAGCGGGTCCAGGAGAGGGGTGGTGATGGACTTGAGGTGGGACAGGACCAGGCGCTCAAAGGACTTCATGACTACAGAGGTGAGCGCTACAGGTCTGTAGTCATTAAGTCCAGTGATCCGTGGCTTCTTGGGGACAGGGATGATGGTGGAGGATTTGAGGCAGGATGGCACGTGGCATAACTTAAGGGAGGTGTTAAAAATGTCTGTGAATACAGGAGCCAGCTGTTTCGCACAGAGTCTCAGGGTGGAGGGAGACACGCCGTCTGGGCCGGGGGCCTTGCGCGGGTTCAGTCTGGAGAACTGTTTGAGCACATCCTGCTCACTGATGATAAGGGGAGGGGGGGAGGAGGGGGGGGGGGGTGCCTTAAATGAAGTAGGGAATGTGGAGGCTGTGGAGCTGGAGGGAGGGGGGGAGTTGGACACAGATGACGAGGTGTCAAAACGGGCATAGTGTTGGGACAGTCTCTGACAAAGGGCTTTGTCATCCTGACCTTTAGGAGCCTGAGGCCGATAGTTGGTGATCTGCCTCAGTCCTCTCCACACGGAAGCCGAATCATTAGCAGTGAACTGCTGCTGGAGTCTCTCTGAGTACACAGATTTAGCCCTCTTCAGCTCTCTGTTAAACCGGTATTTAACCTCCCTGTAGCAGTCCCTGTCTCCACTTTTCAGCGCTGCTTCCTTCTCCTTCCTGATCTGTCTGAGCTTAGCTGTGAACCAGGGTTTGTCATTAGAGTAACTCACCCTGGTGCGTGATGGAAGAATGTTCTCTTCACAAAAGTGGATATATGAGTTCACAGTGTCCGTGTACTCATCCAGATCATGCGTGGCTCCTTTAAGCATGCCCCAGTCAGATATTTCCATGCACGTTTCCAGCTTCTCCTCAGCATCACTGGTCCGTATCTTCGTAGTGCTCACAACAGGTTTAGTGAGCTTCAATCTCTGTCTGTATGTGGGAATGAGGTGAACCATCACGTGATCAGATAATCCCAGCGCAGCTCGAGGGACAGCGCGATATGCGTCTTTCACTGTGGTGTAACAGTGATCCAGTGTGTTTAATCCTCTGGTGGGGCATTTAATAAACTGTTTGTAGCGGGGGAGATCGTGGCTCAGATTGCACTGATTAAAGTCGCCAGCCACAATAATCAGCGAGTCTGGAAAACTCCGCTCTGTGTGTTGAATGTGATCCGCGAGCACGCGCTGAGCTTCGCGCGTGTCCGCGTCGGGAGGGGCGTACACAGCGATCATTATAAAAGAAGCAAACTCCCGCGGGGAATAGAAGGACTTGCAATTGATAACAAGAAATTCCAAGGCAGGAGAACAGTGTTTGGAAATTACCGTTACATCAGAGCACCAGCTGCAGTTGATGTAGAAGCAGACTCCGCCTCCTGTGGTCTTGCCGGAAAGCTCTGTGTCACGATCAGCACGGAAGAGCTGGAAGCCGTCGAGGCGCAGCGCGCTGTCCGGTATATTTTCCCGGAGCCAGGTCTCAGTAAAGCAGAGGACAGCTGAGGAGGCGAGGTCCTTAAAACGCATCAGCAGTCTCAGTTCATCCACCTTGTTAGAGAGAGAGTTGGTATTGGACAGAAATATGCCAGGCAGCGCCGTTCGCGAGCCTCTCCTGCGAAGTCGCACGAGAGCGCCCGCTCGTCTTCCTCTCTTCCGCCGTCTCACTTTCCGAGCCAAACAATAAACCAGATCGGCGGCAGGGGCTAGAAAAACTGGGAGGAGGTCCGTGGGGGTGAAAGTCCTGATATTTAAAAGTTCTTCACGGGTATAAGTGCAAGCAGACACACAATTGACAAACAAAAACAAACAAAGAGCGCAGCGAAGCACCATGTCGACCGCTGTGGGCGCCATCTTGGATCGATAATTTGCAAGGTTTTTTGTAAATTTTATTTTTTCCTGTAAGTTTTAAACTTTTTTCTCATAAATTTATGATTTTTTTCTTTTCAAAAATTTGGAACTTTTTTCTCATAAATTTGGAACTTTTTTTTCTTTTTTCTCAAATTTGTACTTTTTTTCTCATAAATTTGCATCTTCTTTCTTGTAAATATATGGTCCTCTCCGGCATACAACTAGGAACATACCGGTCGCTATGGAGGGTGAGAATATGTATGGGCACATAATCATACCATGTAGGATAACTAAGTAGACGGTTATGCTGTTTCATTCCATCTAGCAACAATGCTCTGCACTGTGTGTGTTTATATATTTGCATATTTATTCCATCTAGCTACAATGCTCCGTACTGTGGGTGTTTATATATTTATATATCTACATATTATTCCATCTAGCTACATTGCTCCGCACTGTGTGTGTTTATATACTTGCATATTTATTCCACCTAGCTGCAATGCTCCGTACTGTGGGTGTTTATATATTTACATATTTATTCCATCTAGCTACAATGCTCTGCACTGTGTGTTCATATATTCATATATTTATTCCATCCAGCTACAATGCTCTGCACTGTGTGTCTGTGTGTGTGTGTATATATATATATTTTATAGTAATACGTACATATGTTTATTAGCTGCTCTTGCTTGCTTGTTTTTTTTCTTGCCTTCTGATTGTTGCTCTGAGTGTTGCTATCCCTGTGCTGTTGCAATCCTGGAATTTCCCCGTTGTGGGACTAATAAAGGCTTATCTTATCTTATCTTATCTTATATTCAACTTTTCCATAAATTTTCAACTTTTTCTCATAAATTTGTGATTTAAAAAAACAATATTTTTTTTTCTCTTAAAAAAGAAATTGCAACTTTTCTCTGATTAATTTGCAAGTTTTTTTTTTTTTTTGGTAAATTTTTATTTTTTTTCCTGTAAATTTTCGACTTTTTTCTCATAACATTACAAATTTTTAAATAGATAGATAGATGTACTTTATTGATCCCAAACTGGAAAATTACAGATTTTTTTCCTCATAAATTTGTGATTTATGATTTATGTGACATAAATTGCAATTTTTTTCTCCTAAATTTCCAGCTTTTTCTCATTAATCATTTTTCTCATTAATGCATTAATCTCACTCATGAATTTGCAAGGTTTTTTTTTGTAATTTTCCATTTTTTCCTGTAAATTTTAATCTTTTTTCTCATAATATTGCAAATTCTTTTTCATAAATGGAACTTTTAAATTTTCAGCTTTTTCTTGTAAATTTGCTACTTTTTTCTCAATTGTTTTTTTCTCATAAATTTGCAACTTCTTTCTTGCAAAATTTGAGCTTTTTTCTTGCGAATTTGCTACTTTTTTCTCATAAATTTGCAACTTGTTTTTCACTTGTTTTTCTCCGAAATTTGTGATTTTTCTTAAACTTTTCTCTCATTAATTTGCAGCTTTTTTTTTGTAAATGTCCATTTTTCCTGTAAATGTTAAACTTTTTTTTCTCGTAACATTGCAATTTCTTTCTCAGAAATCTGTGATTTTTTTTTTTTAAATTTGCAACTTTTTTCCTCATGAATTTGGAACTTTTTCTCATAAATTTGTGATTTTTTTTCTAAAAAAATTGCAATTTCTTCTCAAAAACTTGCAACTTCTACAATTTTTACATTTCTTTTGTTGTAATTTTGCATTTCCTTCCTGTACATTTTCAATATTCTCTCTATTTCAATTTCTTATTTTTTTTTCTTATTAATCTGCAACTTTTTCCTCATAAATTTCTGACTTACGAGACACACTTCAGAAAAACATCAAACTAAATGTGATGTTTAAAAAGTGGGAAAGCCTCCCAGCTGAGTGTCACCACGTCGGTTGGGCAGCGGTGGCGGTGCAGGTTTCTTTCAGCGCTTTGACGGAGGAAATCATGTCAAAAGAACGTGAGACAGGAAACAGAAGCTGTCCGTCTGACCGTGAGTTAGACGGGCGCGTCTGTGACTGTTGTCTTAGCTCCTCTGTTTCTGTTTCAACCTTTTGACCTGATCTGGTGTTATTACTCACACACACACACACAGTGTACATTTGATTTCTTGATTGCCTAGCAACACTAATTATATTTTTAGGTAATATTTGAAAGCAGGAAATATTGTATATTCTACCTTTAATGTTCAGACTGATAAACTTTATTTCTTTTGTTTTACAAACATTTACTTATTTTGAATTTGACACCTGCAGCATGTTTCAAAAAAAGCCGGGAAAGGGGCAACACAATCTCCTTTCTGGAATGTTCCACAGGTGAACAGGTTAACTGGAAACAGGTGAGGGTATAAAAGGAGCATCCTCGAAAGGCTCAGTTCACAAGCAAGGATGGTGCGAGGTTCACCACTTTGTGATCAACTGTGTGGGCAAATCATCCAACAGTTTAAGAACGTTTCTCAACGTGCAGTTACAAGGAATTCAGGGATTTCATCATCTACGGTCCATAACATCATCAACAGATTCAGAGAATCTGGAGAAATTTCTGCACATAAGCGACAAGACCAGAAACCAGCACTGGATGCCCATGATGTTCAATCCCTCAGGCGGTACTGCATTAAAACCTGATCGCAGTGGTGGCTTAGTTGATAGAGCGTCCATCCCCACAACTGGAAAAATGGTACTTCCTGCCTTCTAGCTTAGTGCTCAGCATAATAGAATGGGAGAAGGAGAAGTTTTTTGTGGTGGCGCCTTGCATGACAACGACCCCTCTGATTCTACATGTGATTAACATTGTAGACAGGAGAAACGTAATTTTGTTCTACTGTACATGATTGGCTGTATGGGCTGAATGACAATAGAGATGGCTTCTTCTTCTTCTAAAGGATATTACCACATGGGCTGAGGAACATTTCAGAAAACCACTGTCAGTTAACACAGTTCGTCACTGCATCTACAAGTGTCTACCGTCAAAGCCAACGCCATATATCAACACCCAGAAACACCGCCAGTTGTTCTGGGCCCGAGCTCATCTGAGATGGACTGGTGCAAACTGGAAAAGTGTGCTGTGGTCTGACGAGTCCACATTTCAAACTGCTTCTGGAAATCATGGACGTCGGGTCCTCCAGACTAAAGACGAAAAGGATCACCCAGATTGTTGTCAGTGTTAAGTTGAAAAGCCAGCATCTGTGATGGTATGGGGGTGTGTTAGTGCCCATGGCAGGGGTAACTGGCACACCTGTGAAGGCACCATTGATGCTGAACGGTACATACAGGTTCAATTCAATTCAATTCAATTCAACTTTATTTATATAGCGCCATTTCACAACAACAGTCATCTCATAGCACTATCAACTGTAGGGAGGACCCCCACAGTTGCAGAAAGACCCCAGCAATCAGGCGATCCCCTGTGAGCAAGCACTTGGCGACGGTGGAGAGGAAAAACTCCCTTTTAACAGGAAGAAACCTCCAGCAGAACCAGGCTCAGGGAGGGGCAGTCATCTGCTGCGACTGGCTGGGGGGTGAGGGGATAGAGAAGAAGAAAAGAACAGACATGTAGAGAGCAAACAGCACGATGGGGACTCAATCTATGGGAGAGAACAAACAAATGTTAATGACCAGCAAAAAAAAAATATTTCATAGAGAGTGAGGAAAGGAGTGAGGCCCAGTGCATTACTGGAGGTCCCCGGCTGACTAAACCTATTAGCAGCATAACTAAGGGAGGGTTCAGAAAACACATGATCCCTCCCTAATTGTAGGCTATATCAAAAAGGTAGGTTTTAGCCCTATTCTTAAAAACAGAGATCGAGTCTGACTCCCGAATCCAGATTGGCAGCTGATTCCACAGGAGAGGAGCTTGATAACTGAAGGCTCTGCCTCCCATTGTACTTTTGGAGATTCTAGGTATTACAAGTAAACCTGCATTTTGGGAGCGTAGTGCTCTGTTAGGATGATACGGTAGTATCAGATCTTTTAAATAAAAAGGAGCCTGATTGTTTAGAGCTTTGTAAGTAAGAAGAAGGATTTTAAACTTAATTCTAAACTCTATGGGAAGCCAATGAAGGGAGGCCAGAACCGGAGAGATATGATCTCTCTTTCTAGTACCTGTTAAAACTCTTGCTGCAGCATTTTGGATCAGCTGAAGACTTTTTAAAGATGTTTTAGGACAACCTGATAATAAAGAATTACAATAATCTAATCTCGAGCTAACAAAAGCGTGGATCAGCTTCTCAGCATCACTCTGAGACAAGATGCTCCTAATCTTGGCAATATTACGCAAATGATAGAAGGCAGTCTTAGAAACAAATTTAATATGTGAATTGAAGGACAAATCCTGATCAAAAATAACTCCAAGGTTCCTCACAGAGCTATTAAGAGAAAGAGTAACTGCATCCAAACTGAAAGTTTGATTTGGAAAGGAATTTCTAAGGTTTTTTGGACCAACAAGAATGACTTCAGTCTTATCTGAATTTAATAGCAGGAAATTACAAGTCATCCAAACTTTGATTTCCTTAAGACAGGCTTCTAACTTGGCTAATTGATTAGTATCATCTGGCTTCATTGACAGGTATAATTGTGTGTCATCTGCATAACAGTGAAAATGTATACAGTGCTTTCTAATAATGTTGCCTAACAGAAGCATATATAAACTAAAAAGAGTAGGGCCAAGCACAGATCCCTGTGGAACTCCATGACTAAGCTTTGAGCTGAGAGAAAACTCATCATTTAAATGAACAAACTGGAACCTATCAGATAAATAAGATCTAAACCACTGCAACGAAGTTCCATTAAGTCCAACATAGTGTTCTAATCTATCAAGTAGAATATTATGATCAATAGTATCAAAAGCTGCACTAAGATCTAAAAGGACAAGTACAGAAACTAGTCCATTATCAGATGCAATGAGGAGGTCGTTAGTGACCTTCGCTAAGGCTGTTTCAGTGCTATGATGGATTCTAAACCCAGATTGAAACTCCTCAAATAAACCATTTCCCTGCAGGTGGTCAAATAATTGCATAGCAACAACTCTTTCTAAGATTTTTGAAATGAAAGGGAGATTAGAGATTGGTCTATAGTTAGCTAAAGCTCCTGGATCTAGCGTTGGCTTTTTGAGTAAGGGTTTAATTACAGCCGTTTTAAAAGCCTGCGGTACATGGCCTAAAGTTAATGAAGAATTGATTATATGAAGAATAAAGCTACCAATAAGGTTCTGGAGCAACATATGCTGCCATCCAAGCAATGTCTTTTCCAGGGACGTCCCTGCTTATTTCAGTAAGACAATGCCAAGCCACATTCAGCACTTGTTACAACAGCGTGGTTTCGTAGTGAAAGAGTGTGGGTACTAGACTGGCCTGATGCAGTCCAGACCTGTCTCCCATTGAAAATGTGTGGAGCAAGAATTCTCGAGAGGGTAAAGAACTGGTCCGATGTGCCACGGCCAGGACGAAAACCACATTGCTCCTCCTGAATCTGAGGTTCGACCAACGGCTGGACTCTCCTCTCCAGTACCTTGGCATAGACCTTCCCAGGGAGGCTGAGGAGTGTGATCCCTCTAAAGTTGGAGCACACCCTCTGGTCCCCTTTTTTGACGAGAGGAACCACCACCCCGGTTTGCCATGCCAAAGGTACTGCCCCCGACCTCCACGCAATGTTGCAGAGGCATGTCAACCATGACAGCCCAACAACATCCAGGGCCTTGAGGTACTCGGGGCGAATCTCGTCCACCCCCGGGGCCCGGCCACCAAGGAGATTTTTAACCACCTTGGTGACCTCAGCCCCTGTGATAGGCGAGTCATCCCCCTCATCCCCAAAACCTGCTTCCTCTGTGGAAGGCGTATCAATGGGATTGAGGAGATCCTCAAAGTATTCCTTCCACCGCCCGACGATATCCCCAGTCGAAGTCAACAGTGTCCCATCCACACCATACATAGTGTGGACAGGGAGCTGCTTTCCCCTCCTGAGCTGCCGGACAGCTTGCCAGAATCTCTTCGAGGCCGACTAAAAGTCTTGTTCCATGGCCTCACCGAACTCCTCCCATACCCGGGTTTTTGCTTCAGCAACCACCCGAGCTGCACTCCGCTTGGCCTGCCGATACACCTCAGCTGCTTCGGGAGTCCCACAAGCCGACCAAGCTTGATAGGACTCCTTCTTCAGCTTAATGGCCCCCCTCACCACTGGTGTCCACCACTTGGTTCGGGGGTTGCCACCACGAGATGCACCAACCACCTTGCGGCCGCAGCTCTGGGCCACCGCTTCAACAGCAGAGGTGAAGAACATGGCCCATTCAGACTCCATGTCTCCAGACTCCCTCGGAATGTGGTTGAAGTTCTTCCGGAGGTGGGAGTTGAAGACCTCCCGGATAGGGGCCTCAGCCAGACATTCCCAGCACACCCTCACTATACGTTTGGGTCTACCAGGTCTGAATGGCTTCCTCCCCTACCATCGGATCCAACTCACCACCAGGTGGTGATCAGTTGACAGCTCTGCACCTCTCTTTACCTGGGTGTCCAAGACATACGGTCGCAGGTCTGATGACACGATAACAAAATCGATCATTGACCTGCGACCTAGGGTGTCCTGGTGCCAGGTGTACATATGGACACCCTTATGCTTGAACATGGTGTTTGTTATGGACAAACTGTGGTTAGCACAGAAGTCCAATAACTGAACACCACTCGGGTTCAGATCGGGCAGGCCGTTCCTCCCAATCACCCCCCTCCAGGTTTCACTGTCGTTGACCACGTGCGCATTGAAGTCCCCCAGTAGGACAATGGAGTCTCCAAGAGAGAGACTCTCTCTCTTGGAGAGAGAGTCCTGTCTGACAGTGTCAGACACTGTCCTGTCTGTGTCCTGTCCACAGACAGGACAGTGAGGTCTTCAGTAACGTCAACAACAACCGTTTTTACTCTCTTTCTTAATCTGCATACAACACTTAACAGCGCCCCTCCAGCACTCCAGTCACAGACTCCAAAAAGGGTGGGTACTCTGAAACATCATTTGGTGCATAGGCACAAATGATGGTCAGGACCCGTTTCCCAACCTGAAGGCGCAGGGAAGCAACCCTTTCGTCCACCGGGGAAAACTCCAATATAGAGGCAGCAAGGTGGGGGGAGGTCCCCCCCATTTTCAACCAGTGTCATAAATTTGCAACTTTTCCCCAGTTTTGCAGCTATTTTCCCAAAAAAAATTTAATTTATGATAATATCTACATTCAGACCAGGATAGTCTGGGGGTCTCGGTTCGACTGGGCGGGGAATGCCGAGAATTTTCACACCTTCGTTTGGTTTGGTTTGCATTCACACTGCAATGGACCAAACTGCCTGGACATCGTCACGCGGTTACAACAACTGCTCGTTTGGGGCACTGTAGCCAAAACCACCACTGACCAGGAAGAAAAAATCTTGGCGAAGAATTACAATCAGGCTCATTGATTGGCAAGGACCAAAAACGGAAATCCATTCCCTTCATCCGAGTTTTTTTGTCCGGCACAAACAAGACATTTGTCTTTAATGTTATTTTCTACCCAAAATGTACTACGGTAGACGCCATTTCCTCTTCTCAGACTACGTGTTTCTACGGTTAAACAAACGCCGAGGGGCACTTCAGGCCTTTGGTCCGCTGGATACTTCATTTGCATTCACACTGCAAGCGGAGCACACCAGACTTGGTTTGCAAGAGAACTGAGACCCCCACTTTCAGGGGGTCCGGACTTCCATTGTTTGGTGCGCACCAGAGTTCCAACGCGCGTTCAGACTGTAATGTATTTTAGTGTGTTTTTAAGGCGAGCAAGTGGAATAAACAGACAGGACAGTGAGGTCTTCAGTAACGTCAACAACAACCGTTTTTACTCTCTTTCTTAATCTGCATACAACACTTAACAGCGCCCCTAGTGGCAGACCACATTACTACATTACACAGACGGCACCAAACGACCCAAACTATCCGCAGAATCCACTGTTTGGTCCTTTGGTCCGGACCAAATCATGGCCGTCTGAATGTGTGCTAAGAAAGTTGCATAAATTTGTGACTTCTCCTTGCAGTCTCCTAAAGTTGGGACTTTTTCTGCCAGTTTCTTTCAAGTTTTGTAAAGCTGTGAATTTTTTTTAAACGGTCTCTTAAATTTGTGACTTTTTTTCTCTAGTTTTGTAAACTTGCTGTCACCCCCCCCCCCCCGTAGTATATAAAGTTGCAACATTTTTTTTGTAATCTCGTAAATTTGCAGTTTTTCTCCCAGATGGTCACTTGGAACCTCTACTAAAAATCTAATCATATAAAATAATAAACACCACTTTCAAAGAACAAGTGGCTCAAGATCTGAAAGAAGCTAGGCTAGGATGGTACATAGCTGATGCTAGCTTAGAACCGTTTTATGTTGGTACAGAAAGGAGCTAACATTAGCTAAAATAGCTAGCTATAGCATCAGATTTTTTTTTTTTTTTTTTTTTTTTTTTTTTTTTTTTTGTTACTTATTTGTACCCGTAGGTAGACTTGGTTTGCAGTCTGGTGACAAGCCGCCGGCTGCTGGTCGCTGCGTGCGCGAGCGCCCTAAACCTACATGTTTTTGGTGTGCGGGAGGAAACCGGAGAAATCCCGGAGTAAACCCACGCAACACGGGGAGAACATGCAAACTCCACACAGCTCACTGTTGGTCGGGGGCTGGGATCGAACCCACGACTCATGATCCCCGCGATCCCCCGGCCAAGGGTAAAACTGTGCTGCCACAGTGCTAAACCACTGCGCCACCGTGCAGCCAACATTTATAATGAACTTAAAACTATTTTTTACTTTATCGGCCAGAATAAGCTCAGGACTAGCATGCCCAACCTGCTCCACTGTCAGCTGAAAACAGCACCTGAAGTGGCGAACGTGGAATAGAAAGTTCTTTACAGGACTGGTGTGAACTGACGTGTGGAATTTTCTTCTGTGATTATCCATTTGCGGCAACTGGGTTGTAGATTGCTTGGATGAGACTCCATCTTAAAGTAAAGCCTGTCATTTTAGTGGTCAAACTGGCCCGACATGCTCCAAATAAAATCCCAATAGATGATGACAGGGCAAAAGAGGAAAATACGTTGCTACTTCGTGCTTCTACATTTTCAACCCAAAAGTGATGGATTTGATGAGATTAACAACAAAGTTACACAGAGCTCCTTTGACATCTTTTCCCTTCAGTTTTATTTTTCACACACTGAAACCACATCCCTGTTTCATTTGCACTCTGACGAGAACACAGAAATCTCACGTGTTATGTTATCGTAATATATTCATAGCTCACCTTTTCTGCCATCCTCCCCTTTGACTCCTTTAGGTCCTTTACTGCCTTTTCTACCTTTAACGCCTGGAGGACCGAGCTTTCCTGTCACGTCTATGATGACAATACAGAAATATTTTGTGTAATATGGAAGAGAATGATTAAAGAATTCTTATATAAAGTGTTCATAGTGAAAACACTTCCAGTATGCTAACCAAGAAGATGCTAACATCCATAAAATACAGTATGTCACCTGTTGTTCCCCGTTCCCCCTGGTTTCCATCACGTCCAGGAACCCCCGGTACTCCAGGTTTTCCTGGTGGTCCTTCAATGAAGGGACCGGGCTCTCCTGTGTCTCCTTTGGGTCCAAAGGAGCCAGGCAGTCCTCGAGGGCCAGGCAAACCAGGTAAACCCACACCTAGAGAGACACAAGTCAGTGGAAAGACTCAAAAATCAGTAGTCCAGCTAACAGCAAACCAAGTCTGTTTAAATTTTAAAAAATTTGAGAAAAAAGTTGTAGATTTAAGAGGAAAAACAGTCAAAATTTTTGAGAAAAAAGTGGCAAATTTATGAGAAAAAAGTTTAAAACTTACAGGAAAAAACACTGAAAATTTACGAGAAAAAATTGCAAATTTATGAGGAAAAATCTGTGCATTCTGGGAAAAAAAATCACAGATTTACAAGAAAAAAGTTGGTAGTTTACAGGAAAAAAAAGCAAGTTTACAAGAAAAAAAAACTGAAAATTTTTGCAGAAAAAAAAATCACAAATTTATGACAAAAAAGTGCAAATTTCTGGGGAAAAAAAGACATTTTTGAGAGAAAAAGTTGCAAATGTATAAGAAAAAATTTGAAAATTTACATGAAATGCAAAATTACAACAAAAAAACTGCAAGTTTTTGAGGGAAAAAAATCACAATTTTTGAGAAAAAAGTTGCAGATTTAAGAAAAAAAATCACAATTTTTGAGAAAAAAGTTGCAGATTTAAGAAAAAAAATTGCAATTTTTAGAAAAAAGTTGCAAATTTTTGAGGAAAAAAATCACAAATTTATGAGAAAAATGTTGCAGATTTAAGACAAAAAAGCTGCAAATTTACAAGAAAAAAGTAAAAAATTTATATGAAAAAATGCAAATTTACAAGAAAAAAATCGTAAATTTATGAGAAATAAAGTCACAATTTTTGAGAAAAAGTTGCAAATTTACGAGAAAAAGTTGAAAATTTACAGGAAAAAAATGCAAATATGAGAAAAAATGTAACATTTTTGAGAAAAAAATCATGTATTTATTAGAAAAAAGTTGCAAATATGTGAGAAAAAAGTTAAATTTATGAGAAAAAATGTAAAATTTATGAGAAAAGATTGCAAGTTTTGAGAAAAAAAAATCATAATTTTTGAAAAAAAAAGTTTCAAATTTATGATCAAACCACCAATCTTCTGTTTCCAGAAAATCGGTGGCTGTATAGGGTACCTGGCTCGCCCTGCATTCCAGGAAAACCGATGATTCCTGAAACAGATCGGAGGTGCAGCAGATCAATTCAAGGATGGAAACACTTATGTCACATGGTGGTGATAGATGATGAATCAGACGGATATGAACCAAGCAGATTTTATAGGTAATTTGGGTAAAATATTATACATATGACATGCTATCGCCTGAGTGAGATACCTGGTGTTCCAGGGAGTCCCTGGGGTCCAGGAGGTCCAGGGGCACCACGTTGGCCCTTCACCAATTTGTAATCTGAAATCACCTGATGAAAACAGAGAAAATTTGAGTTCAAGACCTGATTTTAAAAAAAATGGTGGTAATTTGTCCAAGCACTCTGGATAAATGTTGAACCACCTTAAACCCGCATTATTTCTAGAGGCCAGCAGGAGGCGATGTCTTTGGTTTGAAAAATAAATATTGGGGAAATAACTTTTTGCTCACTTCATCAGTAAACAGTTTTCTGATGGTATCTGGCCTTAATCACTGTGTGAGGATTTATCAATACAAAATGAGTAATTTTTTGAATTACAGTCAGCATCAGTGTGAAAAACGGAAGATAACCTCGGGAATGGTTGAGGTCCGGGCCTAATTCATACTGCACTATCTTTGTTTCCTGATCAAATCCGGAACGAGACTTTAAAACAGAATTTCAAACCAATTATTGATAGGATGCTAATGAGGGATTCAAGTCTATTTTAAAAAATCTTCCACTTTAAAAGACTTTCTCTGACCATACTCACCTCTCCTGGAGGTCCTGGAGGACCAGGATCACCCTTCTCTCCCTGAAACACACAATCATGACAAAGAATAGATCATTTACTTCACTCAGAAGCAGTATTACAGTAATGTACACTCACCGGCCACTTTATTAGGTACACCTGTCCAACTGCTCGTTAACACTTAATTTCTAATCAGCCAATCACATGGCGGCAACTCAGTGCATTTAGGCATGTAGACATGGTCAAGACAATCTCCTGCAGTTCAAACCGAGCATCAGTATGGGGAAGAAAGGTGATTTGAGTGACTTTGAACGTGGCATGGTTGTTGGTGCCAGAAGGGCTGGTCTGAGTATTTCAGAAACTGCTGATCTACTGGGATTTTCACGCACAACCATCTGTAGGGTTTACAGAGAATGGTCCGAAAAAGAAAAAATATCCAGTGAGCGGCAGTTCTGTGGGCGGAAATGCCTTGTTGATGCCAGAGGTCAGAGGAGAATGGCCAGACTGGTTCGAGCTGATAGAAAGGCAACAGTGACTCAAATAACCACCCGTTACAACCAAGGTAGGCAGAAGAGCATCTCTGAACGCACAGTACGTCGAACTTTGAGGCAGATGGGCTACAGCAGCAGAAGACCACGCCGGGTGCCACTCCTTTCAGCTAAGAACAGGAAACTGAGGCTACAATTTGCACAAGCTCATCGAAATTGGACAATAGAAGATTGGAAAAAACGTTGCCTGGTCTGATGAGTCTCGATTTCTGCTGCGACATTCGGATGGTAGGGTCAGAATTTGGCGTCAACAACATGAAAGCATGGATCCATCCTGCCTTGTATCAATGGTTCAGGCTGGTGGTGGTGGTGTAATGGTGTGGGGAATATTTTCTTGGCACTCTTTGGGCCCCTTGGTACCAATTGAGCATCGTTGCAACGCTACAGCCTACCTGAGTATTGTTGCTGACCATGTCCATCCCTTTATGACCACAATGTACCCAACTTCTGATGGCTACTTTCAGCAGGATAATGCGCCATGTCATAAAGCTGGAATCATCTCAGACTGGTTTCTTGAACATGACAATGACAATGAGTTCACTGTACTCAAATGGCCTCCACAGTCACCAGATCTCAATCCAATAGAGCATCTTTGGGATGTGGTGGAACGGGAGATTCGCATCATGGATGTGCAGCCGACAAATCTGCGCCAACTGTGTGATGCCATCATGTCAATATGGACCAAACTCTCTGAGGAATGCTTCCAGCACCTTGTTCAATCTATGCCACGAAGAATTGAGGCAGTTCTGAAGGCAAAAGGGGGTCCAACCCGTTACTAGCATGGTGTACCTAATAAAGTGGCCGGTGAGTGTATATTACAGTACTCACCACGGTCCCGTCGATACCCGGAGGGCCCAGGGACCCACGGTTCCCAGGCTGTCCCTGAAGAAACGAGGACATACAGAACTTGAGTTCCACAGTTACAACATCTATGTTCAATTTATTTTACCTGCATAAACTTTTGACTTCCTCAAATTAATTCTTTACGCTGAAAAAAAAAAAAAATTCAAGAGAAAGTTTGGTGGCCCCAGTAAGCTTCCCTGAGGGATGCTATTTTGTACAAATATTTTACTGACTTTATTGTAATACTTGGAAAGTTTTCAGTAAAATGCAACCGGGGATTTTACTGAAACTCCGACGTTTTCAAGTGATCGAGTGATAACAAAGTTGGTGCATTTTTTTTTTCCCACTTGCCAAGCAACAGCGTTTAACACTGACAAATACACACTTCTGAGGCCTGCAGCGTAAGTGTAAGAGTCACTGAAAGAACCTTAGAGAGTGAGTTCACACATCCATATTTTGGAGTTTTTGCTGAACAATGTAATGCATGCCCTCATCTGATGTGAATATAAAGCTAGCATGTAGCCAAAGGAATTAGCATCTTTTTCAATAGAATCCTTTTAGCTGTTGGCTAACCTTGCTAAATAGATGTATATCAAACTCAAACTCCTCCAAGGTATTGATGAGTTAAAGCTTCTGTATAAATCTGAAGGGAATCAAATCAGAAATGCAGAAGCTATACTGGCAGAAATCATCAAACGGACGGACCAGGGGTCTGCAACCTATAAGAAAATGCAATTGCAAATTTAGATGCAGTGACGATCCCATTTGCAATTGCAAATGGGATCGTCACTTCCTTGTGGTAACGTATCGTCACTTCCTGTTTTGCTGTCTGCCTGTGTGGTTTGCTTTGTGGTTTGCTCTCTAGCCACTAGCTATGGCTACTAGCTCGCTTTCCTCTCCTCCTCTGGTGTGCTCTCTCTGTCAGATGTTTAGCTACACCTCTGCCTCTTTTAGCGATAACGGTAAATGTAATAAATGTTGTCTTTTTGAGGCGCTCGAGGCGAGGTTGTCTGATTTGGAATCCTGGCTCCACTGCATTGAAACACCGTCTGCGCCAGTTAATCTTGACGGACGCCCATTAGCTGCAGCGGAGCTAGCTAGCTTAGGCCCCCCTGTCAGCGGTCCCTCGGCTCTCCTCAGCAGCGAGGAGACTGGGTGGGTGACAGTGAGAAGGAAGCCTAATCGCAAAGCCCCGGTTCACCACCAACCTGTTCCCATTTCTAATCGTTTTTCCCCGCTCAGCGACACACCCGCTGAGGAAAAAACTCTGATCATTGGCGACTCTGTAGTCAGAAACGTGAACCTAGAGACTCCAGCGGCCATAGTCAAATGCATTCCTGGGGCCAGAGCAGGCGACATCGAGTCAAATTTGAAAATGCTGGCTAAAAGTAACTGTAAATATTCCACAATTGTTATTCACGCCGGCATTAATGACATCCGTCTCCGGCAGTCGGAAGTCACGAAACTTGATGTAGAATCGGTGTGTGACTTTGCAAAAACGATGTCTGCCACTGTAGTATTCTCTGGGCCCCTCCCCAATCTGACCAGTGATGACATGTTTAGCCGCTCGTCATCCTTGAACCGCTGGCTGTCTGTGTGGTGTCCTAAAAATGACGTGGGCTACATTGACAATTGGAGCTCCTTTTGGGGAAAACCTGGTCTTATGAGACGAGACAGCATTCATCCCACTTTGGATGGTGCTTCTCATTTATCTAACAATCTGGCATCTTTTTTATCCAAATTTCCAAAACCATGACTACTCAGAGTTGGGACCAGGAAGCAGAGTCGCAGTCTTACACGCCTCTCTGCAGCTCCTCTTCATCCGCCACCCCTCAGCTTAGCCCCTGTCTTCCCCATCAGAGAATCGTTGTCTGCTCCCTCCAAAGTGAATAAAAATATAATGTATAAGCATCCCAAAGTGATAAAGCAAAATATTGGTAAAACTCAAATTAAACATAAAGCCCCTAAATTGAATGATTTGGCCTCTGTTCCTCCTCGTAATTTAAAAATTAAATGTGGTTTATTAAATATTAGGTCTCTAACTCCCAAGTCTCTGTTAGTCCATGATTTGTTAATTGATCATCAGATTGATTTAATTTCCCTTACAGAGACTTGGTTAGGACAAGAGGATTATGTTGGTTTAAATGAATCAACTCCCTCTGGTTATTTAAACTGTCAAAATCCTAGAAGCTCTGGTCGTGGAGGAGGAGTAGCAACAATTTACCATTCCAAATTACTAGTTAATGTAAAGCAAAAAACATGTTATAATTCCTTTGAGGGCCTGGTCCTCAGTATTGGGCACTTTAGCAATTTTAGGTTAAACCCAATTTTATTTGCCATAGTTTATCATCCCCCATCATCCTACTCAGAATTTTTATCCGAATTTGCAGATTTCTTAGCTGATTTAGTGCTGAAATCTGATAGAATAATTATAGTAGGGGACTTTAATATACATGTGGATGTAGATAGTGACTGCCTTAATGTGGCTTTTAATTCAATATTAGATTCGATTGGGTTTTCTCAGAAAGTAGGAAATTCTACTCATTACCTCCACCATACATTGGACCTTGTTTTGACATATGGCATAGAAATAGAAAATCTTGTAGTGTCTCCTCATAACCCTGTACTGTCAGACCATTGTCTGTTAACCTTTGATTTTACTATTTCTGACTATTTGGCTCCTAAAGAAAAATATTATTACAGTAGATGCCTCTCAGATGATGCTGTTTCCAAATTTATGCAGATTGTTTCCTCTATGCCATGTGTCAACACAACGGAAATAAGCTATAGACAGCTTGCTCCTTCTGTAATTGATAACATGGTGGATAGTGTTTCAGCTTCTCTGCATCAGACTCTAGACTTGGTGGCCCCCTTAAAAAAGAAAAAGTCTAATCAGAGATTTCTAACTCCTTGGTTCAACACAGAAACTCGCACCTTAAAACAGAAGACTCGTCAATTAGAAAGAAAATGGCACTCTACTAATTTAGATGAAATCTATTTAGCTTGGAGAAATCATCTTTTAATTTATAAAAAATCTCTTAGAAAAGCTAGAACGAGTTATTATTCTGCATTAATAGAAGAGAACAAGAATAATCCCAGGTTTCTTTTCAGTACTGTAGCCAGGTTGACAAAGAGTCAGGACTCTGTCAATCCTAGCATTCCCTTAGAGCTTACTAGTCAGGACTTTATGAACTTTTTCAACAATAAAATTTCATCCATCAGAGATAAAATCAATCAGATTCTTCCCACAGTTAACTTAAATACTGTAACTACTACAACTCCTTCTGTTGATGTCTGTCTTGATGAGTTTACTCCAATCGACCTTTGTGAGTTAGACAAAATAGTTTCCTCATCCAAACCTTCAACTTGTCTTTTAGACCCTATTCCTACCAGGTTATTTAAAGAAGTCTTCCCACTTATTGGTAGCTTTATTCTTCATATAATCAATTCTTCATTAACTTTAGGCCATGTACCGCAGGCTTTTAAAACGGCTGCAATTAAACCATTACTCAAAAAGCCAACGCTAGATCCAGGAGCTTTAGCTAACTATAGACCAATCTCTAATCTCCCTTTCATTTCAAAAATCTTAGAAAGAGTTGTTGCTACGCAATTATTTGACCACCTGCAGGGAAATGGTTTACTTGAAGAGTTTCAATCTGGGTTTAAAATCCATCATAGTACTGAAACAGCCTTAGCGAAGGTCACTAACGACCTCCTCATTGCATCTGATAATGGACTAGTTTCTGTACTTGTCCTTTTAGACCTTAGTACAGCTTTTGATACTATCGATCATAATATTCTACTTGATAGATTAGAACACTATGTTGGACTTAATGGAACTTCGTTGCAGTGGTTTAGATCTTATTTATCTGATAGGTTCCAGTTTGTTCATGTAAATAATGAGTTTTCTTTCAACTCAAAGCTTAGTCATGGAGTTCCACAGGGATCTGTGCTAGGCCCTACTCTTTTTAGTTTATATATGCTTCTGTTAGGCAACATTATTAGAAAGCACTGTATACATTTTCATTGTTATGCAGATGACACACAATTATACCTGTCAATGAAGCCAGATGATACTAATCAATTAGCCAAGTTAGAAGCCTGTCTTAAGGAAATCAAAGCTTGGATGACTTGTAATTTCCTGCTATTAAATTCAGATAAGACTGAAGTCATTCTTGTTGGTCCAAAAAACCTTAGAAATTCCTTTCCAAATCAAACTTTCAGTTTGGATGCAGTTACTCTTTCTCTTAATAGCTCTGTGAGGAACCTTGGAGTTATTTTTGATCAGGATTTGTCCTTCAATTCACATATTAAATTTGTTTCTAAGACTGCCTTCTATCATTTGCGTAATATTGCCAAGATTAGGAGCATCTTGTCTCAGAGTGATGCTGAGAAACTGATCCACGCTTTTGTTAGCTCGAGATTAGATTATTGTAATTCTTTATTATCAGGCTGTCCTAAAACATCTTTAAAAAGTCTTCAGCTGATCCAAAATGCTGCAGCAAGAGTTTTAACAGGTACTAGAAAGAGAGATCATATCTCTCCGGTTCTGGCCTCCCTTCATTGGCTTCCCATAGAGTTTAGAATTAAGTTTAAAATCCTTCTTCTTACTTACAAAGCTCTAAACAATCAGGCTCCTTTTTATTTAAAAGATCTGATACTACCGTATTATCCTAACAGAGCACTATGCTCCCAAAATGCAGGATTACTTGTAATACCTAGAATCTCCAAAAGTACAATGGGAGGCAGAGCCTTCAGCTATCAAGCTCCTCTCCTGTGGAATCAACTGCCAATCTGGATTCGGGAGTCAGACTCGATCTCTGTTTTTAAGAATAGGGCTAAAACCTACCTTTTTGATATAGCCTACAATTAGGGAGGGATCATGTGTTTCTGAACCCTCCCTTAGTTATGCTGCTAATAGGTTTAGTCAGCTGGGGGACCTCCAGTAATGCACTGGGCCTCACTCCTTTCCTCACTCTCTATGAAATATTTTTTTTTTTTGCTGGTCATTAACATTTGTTTGTTCTCTCCCACAGATTGAGTCCCCATCGTGCTGTTTGCTCTCTACATGTCTGTTCTTTTCTTCTTCTCTATCCCCTCACCCCCCAGCCAGTCGCAGCAGATGACTGCCCCTCCCTGAGCCTGGTTCTGCTGGAGGTTTCTTCCTGTTAAAAGGGAGTTTTTCCTCTCCACCGTCGCCAAGTGCTTGCTCACAGGGGATCGCCTGATTGCTGGGGTCTTTCTGCAACTGTGGGGGTTCCCCCCTACAGTTGATAGTGCTATGAGATGACTGTTGTTGTGAAATGGCGCTATATAAATAAAGCTGAATTGAATTGAATTGAATTGAATTTATTTATAAAGGAGCAAATTTACAAGAAGAAAGTCACAATTTGATTTAAAAAAAACTTGCAAATTTATGAAAAAAGCTGCAAATTTAAAAGAAAAACGTTGCAAGTTTATGAGAAAACAGTGGCATATGGATGAGGAAAAAGTATCAAATTTATGTGGAAAAAGTTCCAGATTTAAAAGAAAAAGGTTGCAAATTTATGAGAAAAAAGTAGCAAATTTATTTAAAAAAAAGTTGCAAATTTATGAGAAAAAAGTAGCAAATTTATTTTAAAAAGTTGCAAATTTAAAAGAAAAAGGTTGCAAATTTATGAGAAAACTGGCATATTTATAAGGAAAAAGTAGCAGATTTAAAATAAAGAAATTGCAGACTTAAGAAAAAACTTGCAAATTTATGAGAAAAGCTGAAAATGTATGCAAAAAATTTCTCACTAATTTAGGAAATTGCAATTTTGTGAGGAAAATACCCCAACAAATTTTCAAGAAATAGTCACCAAAATTCTAAGGGAAAAAAAAAACAAAAAAAACAAAACGCATTTAATGGAAAAGTGGCATTTTTTTTTAAATTATAATGTTAATGTTATACAGTATGTTATGTAAAAAAACTGCTATCAATTTACGAAAAATATGTAACAAATTTACAAGGGAGAATGGAACAAATTTATTAGAAAAGCAGAACATTTATGCCAGAAACAAATGTGACCTGTGCTGGCAAAATGAGTCACTTTGAGAATATTATCAAAACTGAGGTAACGTTTTTTCCATATTCTGTATTGAAAGACCTGATTTGTTTATATTTTGGCTAGGTTTAAAACTCGCGTTCGAATGGTCAGGAGTTACATCTTCTGCCAAAACATGTATTTTTAGAAAGCACGATTTCTAAGCTTTCCAATGATACCAGGCACTCACGGGGGGTTTTCCGGAACTTGCCGCTAGCAAACAAAGAGTCATGATTTATGACTTCTCGTGGCTGCAGTTCGTAATGACGCGGTGCGCATTCCAAACTCATTTTGCCAACACAGGTCACAAATTTAGGGGGAAAAGTTGCAAATTTATGAGAAAAAAGTTGCAGATTTCTTATCAGAAAAGCACTCTTGCAAATTTGCAATAAGAAAAAAAAACAAAATTTCTGAGAAAAGAAATCATACAGTGAATTTTTTTAAAAAGAAAAACACATCACAAATGTATGTGAAAGAGGCTGCCATTTTACCTGAAAAGGTAACAAGTTTTCAAAGAAAAATAGGACAAATTCTTCAGAAAAGAAGAAAATTTTATCCTAAAAATCTCACAAATTTTGGAAAAATGCTATCATTTTATGAAGAACTTCTTGTCTTCCTTTCAGACGGGCTGCACCCAAACATTCAATGATTTGGATCTCAGTCCATCACACTGCGGTTTGACTTTCACATGTTCTGTTTTCCCCTAAAAACTGCTTGATTTAAATAAACATGAATTACATATTTACATGCAGCAATTTTACCATAAACAACCCTGCAAATTTAGGAGAAAACTCTGTAACCGTACAAAAACTTGTGAAATTTCTCTTACATTGCACATTTTTAAAATCTAGATCTTCTTTAATTTTTTAGACTGGATGCAGCTGTCTTCCACTCATAGCAAGTTCCAATTATATTTAAATTGTGTGTGTTTGTATTTTTAGTCTGAATCGGACGTTTCCATGGTTACATAAAAGATGCAACAAAAAAATGTGCTAGTTACTTTTTGTCCGAGTTCTCCTGGAAGTCCGTCCTTCCCCGGTTTACCCTGAGTCACAAAAACACCAACATCGCAATATATTTAAACCTTCACAGTTTTACCAGTAAATGTCTGATGCTCATAAAATCTGATTTCTTAGTTTGTCACGTACCAGTGAGCCGGGGTCACCTCGCTCACCCATCTGTCCTTTAATCCCCAGTTTCCCTGGCAACCCCTGAGGAAAGAACGAACACACAAGTTAAACCGTTAAACAGGATAACAATTTATCCAGGGTCCATATGACTGCTGCAAATTTACAAAAAGACAAAAATCACAAATTTCTGAGGGAAAAAATAGTAAATTTAGAAGAAAAAGAAACAAACTACATGAAAAAGTTGCCAATTTACCAGAAAAAAATATGCTAATTTATGAGGAAAAACACTGCAAATTTATAAGAAAAAAGTTTAAAATTTATAAGGAAAAAAATAGTAAATTTAGGAGGAAAACGTCACAAATTACATGAAAGAGCTGCAAATTTACAAGAAAAAAAGTATAAATTTTTGAGGAAAAACACTGCAAATTTATAAGAAAAAAGTTTAAAATTTATGAGATAAAAATGCAAATTTAAGAGAAAAAATCACAAAATTTACATGAAAAAATTGCAAATTTGCAAGAAGAAAATGTACAAATTTATAAGAAAAAAGTTGAAAATTTATGAGGGAAAAAATTTCAAATTTAGGAGAAAAGTCACATACTGTGATGAAAAAGTTACAAATGTTCAAGAAAAAAGTCACAAATTTATGAGAAAACAGTTCCACATTTACAAGACAAACATGCTAATTTATGAGGAAAAACATACCAAATTTACAAGAAATAATTCTTTTTTATAATCATGTAATATCATGTAAGTCATGTATATACCATGTAAGTTTGGGACTTTTTCCCCTAAATTTGCAATTTTTTTCCTCATAAATTTTTAACTGAAGTTAAAAATTTATGAGGAAAAAAATTGCAAATTTAGGGGAAAAAGTTCCAAACTTACACGAAAAAGCTGCAAATTTACAAGAAAAAAAATGTACAAATTTATGAGCAAAAACTTGTAAGTCCAAGAGAAAAAAGTTGAAGGCAATTTTAATTCTCCCCCTCAAAAATGTTGAGGATGAACATGTAGTTTCATTTCAGTTTCTCAAATGAGTGGCTAAACTGCTAGCTGCCAGGTGGCTAGCTGGCATTAGCTAGCTGCTAAAAATAATGTCTAAGAACGATTCGTATAGTGAAGTGTTGGTAAATGAACAAGGATTCCAGCCGGGGGGGGGGGGGGTAGACTTTACAGAAAACAGCGATCCAAACCAACTGGATCAACAGTTAAGCTAACGCTAGGTGGCCTGTTGGTCATGCAACAAATGCTGACTGACCGCCTAGCCAAGTTCATGCTAACAGAGCTCATATGTATTTATGTATTTATTTATTTATTTTAGGGGTGTAATGGTACATGTATTCGGATTCGGATTTTTCAGTATGGCACCTTCAGTACGGTACAGAGGCGTACTGAGCGGACCATATTGAGTGACGGACAGGAAGTGTAATTGCCTCGCGCTATTAGCCGTACATGTAAACAAACAGCACAGCCCAGCCTCTGACTAGCGAATGTCATGGCTGGATGTAGTGCTACGGAGAAGCCAGAGCTTGAAGATCCTCTTCACAAGTCTCCTGTCTGGGAACACTTTGGTTTTCTGGTGAAATATGTAAACGGCCAAAGGCATGTGAATAAGATGAAAACAGCATCGGATATGCTTTTGGCAGCATGTCAAACTTGTTAACTCATTTGAAACGGCATCACGTGAACGTGAATGTCAGTGCAGCAAAAACAAAAAACTAGCACGGTGCAAGCGCAGCTTCCAGTGGCATTTAGACAGCCTCTCCAGGGACCTCATGTATAAAGGATTGCGCAGCTTTCATACTGAAAGATGGCGTACTCACAAAATTTGAAAAGTACGGGCGCGCAAAAATTTTCAGATTTATAAAACTCTGTGCATCCCCAATTCTCCGCTCCTTTTCTTTATACATCCCACCTCATGTGAAAACCAGCGCATGTGCACAATCTCTTCACGCCACCTCGGTTCCCCCCACTAATGACTGTAAATGAAGAAAAACGCCCCTTCTGTCACTCTTCTGTCAAACAGTGATCGTCAATCCTGCAGAAAAGCACAACGTAAAAAATAATAACTTCACGGAGTGTGACGCTGAGGTGTTGATAACAGAGGTGGAGGTCAGAAAAAATATTTTATTTTGCTCTGACCCTCCAGAATCAACAATTAACAGCAGACAGCTCTGCCGTTAAAGTTAAAGTCAGCAGACGGATCACTACTCAATGCCAGTGTTGCTCGGGTGACGTGGGGGGAGGGGGCAGGGGCGATGCTGACACACGGGAAAAAAAAATGCTGTGAAAGAAAGCCCTCAGTAATCCGCATAGACAGACATGAAGTCAGTGAGTAACAAACAAATAAAGTAAATAAACATGCCTAAATACTTCGCCAATCTTACAGCTAAACTTATAGAAGTTACAAACCAAATCTGTCAGAATCCAAATTACGCACGACAGCCAGGAGGAACACACGGAGCTGCGCAATATAAAGGCCCTTCATTTCCAAATTATAACCTCCAAGGTACAGCGTGTACTGCACTGGGGATCCTCCTGCTGTCTTTGGATCAAAATGACTCGAAGGCAGCAGGTGTCATAACAGTTTCCCCCGACCCACTTCCTGAGGTCTGAGGAGGCCGAAATGTCAGAGGGGGAATCCGTTCCGGGTCCCTGGAAATCTGGCTCAACTGCAGCTCAGAACTCCTCATGGTCCTGCTTTTATTCAACGTTAACCCAGAGGAGCTCTTCTTTTTTCTTTGGGTCAAAATGACACATTTATAGAAACAGGATCCAGTTAAGTTCAAGGGGGCCCTGGTATGTTCAGATTTTTGTGGGACATCATTTAGTTCAACTTCTTAATTGTTCAAAAACTTGCAAATAAATTGCTGTTGTGCATGGGTGCCTTCAGAACCTATACACAACAATGACAAATTATTGACCAATTAACAAGTGGAATTAGATAATGTCCCACAGAAACCTGAACATGCCACGGCACCCTGGTTGAAAACAGTGTCAGACAATAAGGAACTTTAATTTCCTAAAACTAAAAGAATAATTCAGACTATTCAAACTTCTGTTGTTGCACCTGTCTGCATGGTTCATCTCCTAAAAAGAGAATTTATTTATTTTCTCTTATACATTTTATTTATTGGAGAATTTATTGCTGGCAGTTTGCAGTTTTTTTTTTGTTTTGTTTGTCAAAGCTGTTCCTGCTTATACAAAAGATAAGCAGTTTTATGTTTTGCATTTTGTTTCCTTACTGTGTAAACACACACACACACACACACACACACACACACACACACACAGAGTGGGGAAAATGCATACAGGTGCATCTCAATAAATTAGAAAGTCATCGAAAAGTTGATTTATTTCAATAACTGAATTCAGAAAGTGAAACTCATATATTATATAGATTCATTACACAGAGTGGAGTGGATAAGAAAAAATTTTGTGGGTTCCAAGGTTGTCATAGCCAGGAGCGGCACTGGGGTTAAGCTCCCAGTGCTCATAAAATGCTCCTTACGGCATGCGTCTCGAAAAGCCTCTGACAACTAAGTCCAACTCCTAGCCTGCCCGTGTGGTTTAGTCTCTAAGCCCGGCGGAACTGCTTTTACTAATAGGAGAAGGGGCGAGGGTGGATCTCTGGCGCCTTAAAACCAGATGCTTCGGGTAGATGGTGGCTCGTCAACCTGGGAAGGTAGCCCATCTAGGGGAAGGTAAACCCTGATTTCAAACCTCCGCTGCCTTGTGGCACACCCGGTCACAGGAAAGGCTTCGGGAGTCAACCCTGATGAAAAATCCGGAGTCGGAGCCCCTAAGGCAGTTCTCTGTTGTGCTCAATATCGTTCTGGCAGTTCCTGTGACGGCGCTGGTGCCAAACTGTAGCAGCTCTGTTGTTCCTTTGGATTCATCAGTGACGTGGAGAGGGGGGACATGCTGCATGGGCAACATCTTGTCCTCCATATCTTCCTGCCCAGGCTTGAATCCTACCAACGCCCAACGCTGGAAGGTAGAACACCGGATCACTGGAGAGGACACTCCAGCTTCGCATTTGGCGTAGACAAAACACAGGGAATGACAGTTACCGGTTATAAGCCACCGCTCAATTGGCGTAGAGCGCGGCGCCAGGGGTTGTTCCCGACGGTGGGAGGGATCATCGAATCTCACTGGACAGCTACCGCCCGCCTCAAGCTGGGCAGCCCCCAGCCAATAGAGTGGGGGAATGGGGGAATCATAGTGGAGATGATTGTAGACTTCAGGAAAGTCACTACTCCTCTGCCCCCCCTCACCCTCTCAGGCTCTCCCATCACCACTGCTGATTCCTTCCACTTCCTAGGCACTACCATCACCAGGGACCTCAAATGGGAGCTGACCATCAGCTCACTCATCAAAAAAGCCCAGCAGAGGATGTTCTTCCTGCGGCAGCTGAGGAAGCTCAAGCTACCCACCAAGATGTTAGTGCAGTTCTACACAGCCATCATCGAGTCCATCCTCACCACCTCCATAACCGTGTGGTACGCAGGAGCCACTGCCAGGGACAGACTAAGGCTGCGGCGCGTCGTGCGCACTGCTGAGAAGGTGATCGGCTGCAAGCTCCCATCTCTCCAGGATCTGTACATCTCCAGGACCCGGAGGCGTGCTGGCCGGATCATAGCCGATCCCTCACACCCTGGTCACGTACTGTTTGCCCCCCTCCCCTCTGCTAGAAGACTTCGGTCCATCCAGACTAAAACCTCCCGTCACATGAACAGCTTCTTCCCCTCTGCCATTAGACTGCTGAACACTAAGTGACTTATTGACTCTCGTGCACCATGTACAGCAGCTCAACCAGACTCATGTCAATCATCACTGTTTTCTTCCTGCATTACCGACTGCACTATATAGTTCTCCACAGTATCTGCTGCTGGCTAATATATATTTTAACTGTTGACCAGTATCACTTAATCTTATCCTACACTTTATTACATGTATAGTTTATTTCTCTTATCCTATCATGTTTAATGTTGCAGCATTGTACCGAGACAAATTCCTAGTTTGTGTACTACATGAACAATGGCAATAAACCTGATTCTGATTCTGATTCAATAAGGTGTTGTCCCGCCACAGCTTGCTTTCCTCATTGGGTGCATGGGGATGAGGAGAAGTCCGAACAGCAGGCTGAGAACCTTCGCACCAGGCAAGACAAAAAAAAGAAAAGAGACCAACTCTAAAACTGGGAACTTGGAACGTCAGCACTTTGATGACAGGACTCGCTGCTAACCTCAAGGACATCAACGACACCAGGAAGACTGCCATCATCAATAATGAGCTGAAGAGACTGGGAGTGGATATCGCCACTCTCCAGGAAACATGGTTGGCTGACGCAGGCACACAGAGAGAAGGACTACAGGTTCTACTGGCAGGAAAAGGGCAGTGACGAACTCAGGGAACACGGAGTGGGCTTCGCAGTGAAGAACACCTTGCTGAAGATGGTGGAACCGGGCAGCAATGGCTCTGCACGACTCCTCACCCTCCGCCTCAACACCACTCAAGGCCCAGTCACCCTCGTCAGTGTGTATGCCCCAACACTGACAGCCACACCAGAGGCAAAAGACGAGTTCTATGAGAATCTCGCAACAACTGTCAGGATCATCCCCAACTTTGAACAACTCATTCTGCTTGGAGACTTCAATGCCAGAGTGGGTGCTGACCACGACTCCTGGCCCTCCTGTCTTGGACCTTTTGGCGTGGGCAGAATGAACGAAAACGGACAGCGGCTGCTAGAGTTCTGCACATATCACGATCTGTGCATCACAAACTCGTTCTTCAAGACGAAGCCCCAACACAAGGTTTCCTGGCGACATCCACGCTCAAAGCACTGGCACCAGCTGGACTTGATCCTGACCAGGCGCACCTCACTGAAGAACGTGCTAATCACCCGTTTGTTCCAGAGTTCAGATTGTGACACAGACCATTCATTGGTGTGTTGCAAGGTCAAGCTGCAGCTGAAGAAATTCCATCGTGCTAGACAGCCTGGAAAGGCACGGACTGACATCAGCAAGATGGCCCAACCAGAACTTGTTGAGCAGTTTGCCTCCACCTTTGAGAAGGAACTTGGTGTACCACAAGAAGGAGAATCTGCAAAGCAGAAGTGGGAAGAGCTGCGAAACACCATCCACCGCACAGCCTTGGCTACCTTTGGGAGGAAGACCTCAAAGTCACAGGACTGGTTTGATGCCAAGTTGACCGAGATGACCCCCGTCATTGAAGCCAAGCACTCAGCACTTGTTGAGTACAAGAAGTACTCAAACGAGAAGAATCTCCAGATTCTCAGGGCTGCGAGAAGCAAAGTTCAGCAGACTGCTCGGCATTGTGCCAACGAGTACTGGACTCAACTCAGCCAAGACATTCAAACCGCTGCCATAATAGGGAGCATCTGTGGTATGTACGATGGCATCAAGAAAGCACTTGGTCCGGCTCAGAGCAAGATGGCCCCCCTCAAATCCTCCACTGGGGAGATGATCACAGAAAAGAACAAGCAGATGGAGAGATGGGTGGAACACTACTAAGACCTCTACTCCAGACAGAACACCGTGACACCGTCAGCCCTTGATGCCATCGACTGCATGCCGTCCATGGATGAACTTGACGCCGAGCCAACCATCAATGAACTCAGCAAGGCCATTGATAGCTTGGCCGCTGGCAAGGCACCCGGCAACGACGGCATACCCCCCGACCTGATCAAGCACTGCAAGACCGCCCTACTGCTGCCATTGCATGACATTCTCTGCCAGTGCTGGAAGGAAGGTGCCGTACCACAGGACATGAGGGACGCCAAGATCATCACCCTCTACAAAAACAAAGGGGAGAGAAGCGACTGCAACAACTACAGGGGCATCTCCCTCCTCAGCGTTGTTGGCAAAGTCTACGCACGAGTTGTTCTCGTTCGTCTACAGAAGCTTGCCGAACGTGTCTACCCCAAGTCTCAGTGTGGCTTCCGCGCTGAGCGATCAACGGTAGACATGCTATTCTCCATCCGCCAACTCCCGGAGAAATGCAGAGAACAGAACATGCCCCTGTACGTCGCCTTCATCGACCTTACCAAAGCGTTCGATCTGGTCAGCAGAGAGGGCCTTTTCAAGATCCTGCCAAAGATAGGATGCCCACCAAAGTTGCAAAGCCTCATCGAATCATTTCACACCAACATGCAGGGGATAGTGCAGCACGACGGCAATGTCTCAGAGCCATTCAACATACGCAGCGGAGTGAAACAGGGCTGTGTACTTGCGCCAACCCTCTTTGGGATTTTCTTTGCTATGCTCCTGAGGCGTGCCTTCAGCACAGCAACAGAGGGAATCTACCTGCACACAAGATCTGACGGCAGGCTTTTCAACCTCGCCCGCCTGAAAGCCAGAACCAAAGTACGCGAGGCTCTAATCAGAGAAATGCTGTTCGCAGACGGTGCTGCAGTCACAACCCACACACAGCAGGAGCTTCAGACCCTGATGGACCGCTTCTCCCAGGCATGCAAGGACTTCGGGCTTACCATCAGCCTGAAGAAGACTAACGTCTTGGCGCAAGGCACGGAAGCACCACCAACCATCACCATCGACGACTACGAGCTGGAGGTCGTGAATCAGTTCACGTACCTGGGGTCCACGATCAACAGCAACCTCTCCCTTGATACAGAGATCGACAAGAGGATTGGAAAATTAGCCTTCACACTCGCTCGCCTCACCACACGAGTGTGGGAGAATCCCAAACTCTCTGTCAAGACGAAGATGGCAGTGTACAACGCCTGCGTCATCAGCACACTGCTCTATGGGAGTGAGACGTGGACAACATACGCCCGGCAGGAAAAGAGACTGAACTCCTTCCACTTGCGCTGCATTCGCCACATCCTGGACATATCCTGGCAGGACAAAGTGCCCAACACAGAAGTTCTGTCCTGCGCCGGCCTTCCCTCCATGTTCACTCTACTCAGGCAGCGCAGGCTCCGCTGGCTAGGCCATGTTCACCGTATGGAGGATGGCAGAATCCCCAAAGACGTCCTCTACGGAGAATTGGCGACTGGCAGGAGAGACGTTGGCCGCCCACAGCTGCGCTTTAGAAACGTCTGCAAGAGAGACACGAAGGCCTTGGAGATCAACACAGAGCGCTGGGAGGACCTTGCAATGGACCGCTCCAAATGGAGAGGTACCCTGACCAGACAGCTCAAGGCGGGTGAAGAGAGACTGACTGCTGCACCAGATGAAAAAAGGACCCGCAGAAAGAACCGCGACAGACCCAGCAGCACGGAGACCACCCACAAGTGCGACCTGTGTGACAGGGACTGCCATTCGCGCATCGGCCTGTTCAGCCACAGGCGGTGCTGTTCCAGCAGAGTAGACGTTTAGGATTCTCTTCCATGGTCATCATAGACCGACGGAGACCGACGACACAGAGTGATGTATTTCAAGTGTTTATTTCTTTTAATTTTGATGGTTATGGCTTACAGCCCATGGAAACCCCAAATTCAGTTTCTCAAAAAATTAGAATATTACATAAAATTAATTAAAAAAAAAGATTTTTAATAGAAATGTTGGCCGACTGAAAAGTATGTCCATGTACACACTCAATACTTGGTCAGGGCTTCTTTTGCATAATTACTGCATCAATGCAGCATGGCATGGAGGTGATCAGCCTGTGTTACTGCTGAGGTGTTATGAAGGTCCAGGTTGCTTTGATAGTGACCTTCAGCTCGTCTTCATTGTTGGGGTTTAGGTCAGGAGAGTCTGCTGGCTAATTAAGCACAGTGATGCCATGGTCATTAAACCAGGTGTTTGTACTTTTGGCAGTGTGGGCAGGTGCCATGTCCTGGTGTGAAATGAAATCAGCATCTCCATAAAGCTTGTCAGCAGAGGGAAGCATGAAGTGCTTTAAAATTTCCTGTTAGATGGCTGCACTAACATTGAACTTGATTAATCACAGTGGAAAAACACCAGCAGATGGCATGGCTCCACATATCATCATTGACTGTGGAAACTTCACACTGGACCTCAAGCAACTTGGATTCTGTGCCTGTCCATCCTTCCTCCAGACTCTGGGACCTTGATTTCCAAATGACAGGACTTGGCACCTGATTTGGGGAGCCATGTCATCTGCTGGTGATAGTCCACTGTGTTTTATCAAGTCCAAGTCAATGCAGCTGTCTACCAGGACATTTTAGAGCACTTCATGCTTCCCTCTGCTGACAAGGTTTATGGAGATGCTGATTTCATTTTCCAGCAGGACTTGGCACCTGGCCACACTGCTGCTAAAAGTACCAAAGCCTGGTTTAATGACCATGGTATCACCATATAGCTCAAGTAGGTTCATTTTGTCTTCTTTTAATTGTTTACCTTTTTTTCTTTTTAAAGACAAAAATATAAAGGAGATGTTTTTTGTTTGCCTTCTTTACATGTTTTGACTGTTCACCGCAGCCTGAATGAAGGCTGCACTGAACAAAAGGTAAACATGGTATTACCATATTTTACTGGCCAGCAAACTCTCCTGACCTAAACCCCATACAGAATCTATGAAGTATCATCAACAGAGAGATGAGAGACACCAGACCCAACAATGCAGATGAGCTGAAGGCCGCTATCAAAGCAACCTGGGCCTTCATAACACCTCAGCAGTAACACAGGCTGATCACCTCCATGCCATGCCACAGTGATGCAGTATTAATTCATGCAAAAGGAGCCCTGACCAAGTATTGCGTGTGTGCATGGAAATACTTTTAGTCGGCTAACACTTCTATTAAAAAAATATTTTTTTAAAATTGATCTTATGTGATATTCTAATTTTTTGAGAAACTGATTTTCAGATTTTCATGAACTGCAAGCCATAACTATCAAAATTAAAAGAAATAAACACTTGAACTATATCACTCTGTTTGTAATGAATCTATATAAAATATGAGTTTCATTTTATAAATTGAAATACTGAAATAAATCAACTTTTTGATGATATTCTAATATATTGAGATGTACCTGTAAGTATTGAACACATCAACATTGTTCTCATTAAACATATTTCTCATGGAGCCACTGACATGTGATTTTTATGAGATATCAGTAACAACCCAAGTAATCCATACATACAAAGAAATCAAGGCAATTGTGTTCACAAAACAAGTTATATTTAATAAAGCAGAATAACACAAGGAATAAGTATTGAACACATGAAGAAAAAGAGGTACAAAAAGGCATAGAAAGCCAAGAATCCAGCTGAAATCCAACAGAATTTAGGAAACCATCCTATCCCCCATCTGTGCAAATTAATTTCAGCTGGTTAAGTCCTGACTGGTAGCCTTTAAAAAGGTCTATGAATATCAGATTGTCACACCACAAAGAACTCATGATGGGTAGAAACAAAGAGTTCTCTCTAGACCTTTGCAACCTTATTGTTGCAAAACATATTGAGGGCATTGGTTACAGGTGCATTTCTAAACTGTTGAGTGTTCCAGCAAGCACTGTTGGAGCCATCATTCAGAAGTGGAAGGAACATCATTTTACCATAAACCAGCCACGACCAGGAACACCTCGCAAGATTTCTGACAGAGTCAAAAGAATTATCAGAAGAGTTATCCAAGAGCCAAAGACCACTCGTGGAGAGCTCCAGAAAGACATGGAGTTAGCAGGTGCTGCTATTTCAAAGAAAACAATAAGTAATGCACTCAACCGACATGGGCTCTATGTCCGCTCATCTCACAAGACTCCATTGCTGAAGAAAAAGCATGTTGAAGTACGTTTAAAGTTTGCTGCACAACATTTGGGCAAGCCAGTAAAATACTGAGAGAATATAGTCTGGTCAGATAATACCAAAATTCAACTTTTTGGATGCCACAACATACAGCATGTTTGGAGTACAGTAGGGATGGCACTGCACATCAGCCCAAAAACACCGTACCAACAGGAAGCTTGGAGGTGGGAGTATTATGGTGTGGGTGTGTTTTTCAGCACATGGTACAGACAGACTCCATACAATTGAAGGAAAGATGAATGGACAAATGTGCTTAGATAGCCTTGATAAGAACCTGTTGCCATCTGCCAAGATGCTGAAGATGAAATGAGGATGGACATTTCAGCAAGACAATGATCTCCAACACACAGCCAAGGAAACTCTCAAGTGGCTCCAGAAAAGGAAAATAAAGCTGCTAGACTGACCCAGTCAGTCACCTGACCTGAATCAATTGAAAACTATGGAACGAACTGAAGATCAGAGTTCACAGAAGACACCCACGGAACCTTCAAAATTTGAAGACAATTTGTGTGGCGGAATGGGGTAAAATCACTCCTGAGTAATGCCTGCACCTAGTTTCTCCATACAGGAGATGTCTGGAAGCTGTTATTACCAACAAAGGCTTTACTACTAAATATTAAATAAATTTCACCAAGCGTGTTTAATACTTATTCCCTGTGTCATTCCACTTTATTAAATATAACTTGTTTTGTGAACACAGTTGGCTTGACTTCTTTGAATGTATGGATTACTTGGGTTGTTACTGATATCTGGTGAAAATCTCAGGTCAATGGCTCCATCAGAAATATGACTAATAAGGAAAATGTTGACATACAGTATGTGTATGTGTGTGTGTGTGTGTGCGCGCGCGCGTGTGTATACTACTCACAAAAAAGTTAGGGATATTTGGCTTTCAGGTGAAATGTATCGAAAATGTAAAAAGTTCATGCAACAGTGATATTATATCATGAAAGTAGGGCATTTAAGTTGAAGCATGCAATGGTGATTTCCTCATCTCAAACATTTTATTAAAACAAAAGCCAACAACATTGTTGGGTATACCATCCATCCATCCATCCATCTTCTACCACTTTCCCGGAGGTCCAGGTAGCGGAAGCAGCAGTTCAAGCAGAGAAGTCCAGACTTCCCTCTCCCAGCCACCTGCTTCAGCTCTTCAGAGAGGATACCAAGGATTTCCCTGACCAGCTGGGAGACACAGTCTCTCCAGCGAGTCCTGGGTCTGTCCTGGGGTCTCCTCCCAGTGGGACGTGTCTGAAACACCTCAAGTGTATATATATACATTTATTCCATCTAGCTACAATGCTCCGCACTGTATGTTTATATATCTACATATAATTCCATCTAGCTACAATGCTCCGCACTGTGTGTGTTTATATATTTACATATTTATTCCACCTAGCTGCAATGCTCCGTACTGTGGGTGTTTATATATCTACATATTTATTCCATCTAGCTACAATGCTCCGCACTGTGTCTGTGTGTATATATATATATATATATATATATATATATATATATATTTATAGTAATATGTACATATGTATATTAGCTGCTCTTGCTTTTTTTTTCCTTGCCTTCTGATTGTTGCTCTGAGTGTTGCTATCCCTGTGCTGTTGCAATCCTGGAATTTCCCCATTGTGGGACTAATAAAGGCTTATCTTATCTTATCTTATCTTAAGTGGGAGGCATCTAGGAGGCATCCTGATCAGATGCCCAAACCACCTCAACAGGCTCCTCTCAACGTGGAGGAGCAGCAGTTCTACTCTGAGCCTCTCCAGGATAACTGAGCTTCTCACCCCATCTCTAAGGGTGAGTCCAGCAATCCTACAGAGAAAGCTTATTACAACCGCTTGAATCTGTGATCTCATGGATCGTTACCTTACTGTGGTGGCGGGTTTGTGTGCCCTAGGGATTCCAGGAGCTATGTTGTATAAGGCATTTTGCCTCTGGTAGGGTCACCCAAGATAAACTGGTCCTAGGTGAAGGTCCAGACTAAGAACGATCCAACAAACTCCCATGATGAATGTAAGAGCAAGGATTCACTATATCCTGCCCAGTATGGGGTTACCGGGGCCCCATCCTGGAACCAGAACTGGGGGAGGGGCTCGATGGATAGCGCCTGTTGGCCGGATTTCTGCCCATGAGACCCAGCTGGGCTCAGCCCAAAGGAGTTATATGGGTCCACCAGGCAGAGACCTTGGCGGACTGATCCCCAGCTTCCTGAACTGAAACTGCAGTGAATAAACCACAACAAAAAATGTCAGTGTCTCAATAACTTGTCATGTGCCCTTGAGCATCAATTACAGCTTGATGACGACGTCGCATGCTGATCACAAGTCGACTTATTGTCTACTGAGGCATGGTATTCCATTCTTCTTGAAGGACGGCCCTCAGGTTATTGAGGTTGTGGGGTGCAGGGTTACGAGCCTCTACACGGCAACTCAGCTGATCCCATAGGTTTTCTCTGGGATTCTGATCTGGAGAAAGTGCAGGCCACTCCATTTGAGGTACCCCAACCACCAACAGCCGTTCCCGAATGATGCGAGCTCAATGATCTGGAGCATTGTTATCCATGAAGATGAAATTAGGCCTGTGTTGTTCATGTAGAGGCACAATGACTGGATTAATTATGTTATTTAGGTAGTATTGTTCTGTCACTGTACCATTCACAAGGTGTAGGGCAGTAACGTAATGACTGGACACACCTGGCCAGACTGTAACACCACCACCACCAAAGGCTAATCTGGTGACAACAGTGGCTGATGCATAGCGCCCTCCTTGATGTCTCCAACATCGTTGGCAGCCATCATTTCTGCTCAGCATGAATCGACTTTCAACAGAGAACATCACTGAGGCCCACTGGTCCCTTGTCCAGCGTAAATGCTCCCTGGCCCATGCAAGTCGATGACACCTGTGCCTGGTGGTGTGGTCAGGTCATCTAGCATGCAGACCACTCTGATGTATACGGTTTTGAATGGTCTTACGTGACACTTGGGTGCCTCTCACCTCCCTTAAATGTGCCTGGAGTTGAGTGGCATTCATCATCCAGTTCCACAGGGCACTGTTCACAATAAAGCGGTCATCAGTGTGGGATGTGGCCAAAGGACGTCCATTTCTATGCCTTTCTGTGACTCTTCCAGTCTCTCTGTATCTCTGTTGCAACCTGCTGATGACACTCTGTGACACTCTAAGCTCAGTGGCCACTTCCCTCTGAGAACATCCTGTTTGAAGCCTTGCAATGGCGAGGTACAGTGGTGTGAAAAAGTGTTTGCCCCCTTCCTGATTTCTCATTTTTTTGTATGTTTGTCACCCTTAAATGTTTCAGATCATCAAACAAATTTAAATATTAGACAAAGATAACACAAATAAACACAAAATGCAGTTTTTAAATGAAGGTGTTTATGATTAAGGGGAAAAAAATCCAAACCTACATTGCCCTGTGTGAAAAAGTGATTGCCCCTAAACCCAGTAACTGGTTTGGCCACCCTTAGCAGCAAATGCAATCAAGCGTTTGCGATAACTGGCAATGAGTCTTGCCGTGGAGGAATTTTGGCCCACTCATCTTTGCAGAATTGTTGTAATTCAGCGGAGGGTTTTCAAGTATGAACCGCCTTTTTAAGGTCATGCCAAAGCATCACAATCAGATTCAGGTCAGGACTTTGATTAGGCCACTCCAAAGTCTTCATTTTGTTTTTCTTAAGCCATTCAGAGGTGGACTTGCTGGTTTGTTTTCGATCATTGTCCTGCTGCAGAACCCAACTGCACTTCAGCTTGAGGGCATGAACAGATGGTCGGACTTTCTTCTTCAGGATTTTTTGGTAGACAGCAGAATTCATGGTTCCATTTACCACAGCAAGTCTTCCAGGTCCTGAGGCAGCAAAACAGCTCCAGACCATCACACTACCACCACCATATTTTACTGTTGGTATGATGTTCCTTTTCTGAAATGCTGTGTTACTTTTACGTCGGATGTAATGGGACACACACCTTCCAGAAAGTTCAACTTTTGTCTCATCAGTCCACAGAGTATTTTCCCAAAAGTCTTAGGGATTATCAAGATGTTTTCTGGCAAAACAGAGACAAGCCTTTTTATTCTTTTTGCTCAGCAGTGGTTTTCATCTTGGAACTCTGCCATGCAGGCCATTTTTGCCCAGTCTCTTTCTTATGATTGAGTCATGAACACTGACCTTAACTGACGCATCCAAAGATGTGATAAACCTCAGTTAATTTATGTTTTAACAGGGGGACAATCACTTTTTCCTCACTGGGCCATGTAGGTTTGGATTTTTTTTTACCCTTAATAATACACACCTTCAATTAAAACCTGCATTTTGTGTTTACTTGTCATCTTTGTCTAATATTTAAATTTGTTTCGTGATCTGAAACATTTAACCCTCATCCTACCAACATATTTTACATACAAATAGTACCAACTGGGGTCAGTTTGGACCCCACACAAAATTTAACTGTTAATTGGATCATTAAGCAATACCAAAGTATTTTTTTCACTTAAAATGTTTTATTTGGTTAAAACAAAGAGTTGTGCTTGAAACATGATCCAAAAATCCCGGAATGGGGTTAGTTTGTCGGTTGCCTGCCTTTCAGCACGAGTAGCCGGAAGTGGTTGAAAAACACTTCCGGTGAACCTAGTTCGCGACATGGTGGCACTAAAGATAGGTCTTCCTTCTTTCTCTGACCAAAGTCTACCTCGTTGAGCCATCATTCACTGAAATATAACACAAAATTCATACATTTAATATCATTAATGTGGTCTATATTAATCATATATCCCATAACCTACATATGTATAAGCATGTGAGAATGTTTGGTGATTACATATGTAAAGCGACTTCACACCTCAGAACAGGACAAAAGGTCTCAACCGCCAGTGAAGATCAAAGAGCATCCGAGGCGCTGCGGTGGAGACCAGATAGGTCGCCCTGACCGCCCAGGGCCAGGTGGAGGGGTACGAAGACAAAAGAGGGGATTAAGATAGTGAGGGATGTCAGCTTTTGATATGCATGTCTTTTGTTATGTGCGAGTATAAGTTCGTAGAGCCGAAGGTGTTCGCTCTCTCACTTCTTCTGCTGCTGCACCTAGATGAGACTTGTTCGAGGAGCTGATAATAAACTTTGGTTTATAAATCACATCGCCTCGTTATTTCAAGCTCTTCTACACTGGTGACCCTGACGCGAGGATGGACCAGAGGCGTTCCCCCGCGATCGACTCATCTGTGGCGACCCAGGCAGACACCGGCGCCCATGCAGACAGGGGAACAGATGGACGACGTTCCCCGACCATCGTGGCAAATTTCGTCCCCTCAGCCGAGGAGAGAGCCGAGAGGATCCTGGCGGTCTACGGCCACAGAGGATGCAGACCCAAGGCCCTCATGGAGGACTTGCTGCAACTTAAAGAAGAGGACAATGACAACTTCCTCTTCCAATTCATATTCCTCAGTACGCTGCCGCCACACATGAGAGGGACGCTTGCCAACATGCGATGCAGCACCCAGCAGGACTTCCGCACGCTAGCTCACGAAGCTCAACGGCTCGTCAACGCCTGCAAGGAACAGACACCCACAGCAGCATCCGCAGACCTCAACGCTGATGTCCGGAGCCACGGGGAGCCACAAACCACCGAGCAGAATCAGCCCGCAGTGACAGCGACACGGCCAAGACGTAACAGACGGAGCGACGTTTGTTATTACCACCACCGTTTCGCCGAGAAGGCTTACAAATGCGTTCCCCCCTGCAAATTCATGATTTCGGGAAAACGCCAAAGCCGAGAACCATTAACAGCGGCGGTTCTCGGCGAAAAAAGCAAGCTTTTATATGTGACGGACGGACACACCGGCAAGCAGTTCCTTATCGACACGGGAGCTCAACTAAGTTTTGTCATGCCCTCCCAAGCAGACCGGGCCATGGGCCCCCCGGGCAATGGAGCGGTGGCAGCCAACGGCTCCATCATTGACACCTTTGGCGAAAAGAGCCTGCCCCTCCGCATCCACGGCCGCAACTACAGATGGACATTTGTTGTAGCGGCGGTGAGTTTTAACTTGTTGGGCGCAGATTTTTTGTGTGCACATGGGTTATTAGTTGATCTAGCGAACAGACGCTTGGTTAATGCACTGTCCTTTGCTTCTATTCCCTGCTCAGCTCGAGTTTCTCCACCACCCGTGCAAGCCAGCGTCACCACAGCAGGAGGTAAGTTTGATCAACTCCTCACCCAATTTCCAGCACTCACAATTCCCAAATTCTCAGCCACAGTGGCTAAACACGGGGTCGAACACTTTATTCCCACAACGGGCCCACCCGTATTTGCCAAAGCTCGGCGCTTAGACGCGACCAAGCTCACCATAGCTCGGGACGAGTTTACCACCCTTGAAAAATTAGGCATTATCAGGCGCTCGAAAAGCCCCTGGGCGTCACCACTTCACATGGTCCCGAAATCCGACGGTTCTTGGAGACCGTGCGGCGATTACCGCAGATTAAACAATGCGACAGCGCATGACCGCTACCCAATTCCTCACATTCAAGATTTTTCACTACATCTGGCGGGTGTGTGCATTTTTTCAAAAATAGACCTAGTCCGCGGCTATCATCAAGTCCCAGTTCGAGCAGAGGACATTCCTAAAACAGCTGTAATAACCCCCTTCGGTCTTTTTGAATTTTTGCGGATGCCTTTCGGCCTCAAAGGCGCCACTCAAACCTTTCAGCGGATGATGGACGCGGTATTACTCGACCTCCCCTTCGTGTTCGTCTACCTCGACGATATGCTGGTAGCCAGCTCGTCTGAGGAAAAACACGAGCAGCATCTCACTATGGTTTTTCAGAGACTAGAAGGAGCGCGGGTTAATAATCAATCCAGCCAAATGCAAATTCGGCGTGTCACAAATTGATTTTTTAGGACACAGAGTTTCTCCGAAGGGGGCAGTCCCACTGCCAGACAAAGTTCACGCAGTAAAAAGTTTCCCACGGCCACAAACGGTCAAATCGCTGCAAGAATTTTTGGGAATGGTTAATTTTTACAACCGTTTCCTCCCCCACGCAGCTCAGCTCATGCAGCCCCTATATGACGCGCTCAGAAAACAAAAACCTTCCAACGCGGTCGAATGGACCCCGGAGCGCGAACGCGCCTTCGCAGAAGTAAAAAGTGCCCTAGCTAATGCCACATTGTTGGTTCACCCTGATCCCTCGGCCCGTATTGCGCTAACCACAGACGCTTCAGACCTGGCCATAGGGGCAGTTGTAGACCAACACGTCAGCGGAATCTGGCAACCTTTGGCATTTTTCAGCAAATCGCTAAACCAAACTGAGCGTAAATACAGCACTTTTGACAGGGAGCTGCTAGCGCTTCATTTATCCATCCGCCACTTCCAGTTCTGGTTGGAAGGGCGGCGTTTCTCGGCTTTTGTAGACCACAAACCGCTCACCTTTGCGATGGCTAAAATTTCCGAACCGTGGTCAGGCAGGCAACAAAGACAGCTGGCTGCGATTTCAGAGTTCACCACAGACATTCGACATGTGGCAGGCAAACTTAACGTGGTAGCAGACTGCCTCTCTCGCGCTGTGACATCGTCAGAGCACAAAGAGACAGATTATACTACCTCAGCCGCAGAACTCTTCGCCAACGCGGACACATACGCAGCCCCAGTCCACGCAGGGATAGATTATGCAGCCATGGCGGAGGAGCAAAGTAGTGACGCGGACGTGCGCGCACTCCTGTCTGGACCAACAGGGTTAAGGCTGGAGGAAAGGGGTTTACGCGACGGTGTGCCCCCCCTAATATGCGACATCTCAACCGGCCGACCTCGCCCATTAGTCCCAGCTGCATGGCGCCGCCGTATTTTCGACTCGATTCACTCCCTCACGCACCCAGGTGTGCGCGCTTCGGTTAAAATGGTCGCCGAAAAGTTTGTGTGGCCTGGCCTGCGCAAAAACGTAAAAGAATGGGCAAAGACTTGCATTTCTTGTCAGCGCGCCAAAGTACACAAACACACAAAAGCCCCTCTAGAGCCTTTTCGAATCCCTGCTAGAAGGTTCGACCACGTTCATGTCGACCTCGTGGGGCCACTACCTTCCTCCCAAGGTTTCACACATCTGTTAACAATGATAGACCGCACCACGCGCTGGCCGGAGGCAGTCCCTCTGGCGTCAACCACAGCAGAGGAAGTCGCTCACGTTTTTTTTTTGACAAACTGGGCGGCACGTTTTGGCGTCCCATCGGACATCACGTCCGATAGGGGGCCTCAATTTGTCTTGGAGCTTTGGTCAGCCATGGCCAGCAGCTTAGGGGCGACAATTCACCGCACCACCGCTTATCACCTTCAGGCTAATGGGTTATGCGAGCGTTTTCACAGATCTTTAAAGGCCGCCCTCAGAGCCTCACTAACGGATACAAATTGGGTAAATAAACTTCCCTGAGTTTTATTGGGGTTGCGTGCTGCGCCTAAAGAGGATCTAGACGCCTCCCCAGCAGAATTAGTTTTTGCACAACCTCTCAGGCTCCCAGGTGAATTTTCACCAGAGAACCCAGAGCCAGGGCATCTTCCAGCCCCGAGGTTTTTAGGCAGCAACGGACCGGACTCTCTCCCCGGACAGGCACATCACTATTTTCCACGGGTTTTTGTCCCCCAAGCTTTAAAAAACGCTGAATTCGTTTTTGTTAGGCATGAAGCTTTAAAACCAACCTTCCGCCCACCATACGATGGACCATTCAGAGTGCTGGAACCTGGTGATAAACATTTTGTGCTTGATTTTGGGGATAGAAAAGAAACAGTCAGCATTGACAGACTTAAACCTGCCTTCTTGTTGAGAGACGAGCCTGCATGGTTGGCGAGAGCACCTCGGTGGGGTAGACCCCCCAAGAGAAAAGACTCAGCCCCCCTGCAGGGAACGAATAATCACTCTCCTCCCCAAGCTGCAGATTCCTTACAGGAAGGGTCCCACCAGGACGCCCAGGCGGACCCACAGCAGATTCGGGAGAAGATTAAAACCCAGACAGCACAGGGACTGATGCAAACTACTCAACAGTTGTTCACTAATTGTGCTGTAACAGTTTAGGACTGACTTGTGATATTACTACGCTGTTATGATTACCACTGAACTCTCTTAGGAGCATGGCTGCTGGAAAGTTTCTTCTGTGTCAAGAGGTGTAGCAGTTAGTATGTCATAATAATTATCTTAAGCTGTGAATTTTTCTATTGTCCTTTTCTTAGTCGTTTGGGGGGGGGGCTGTGGTCTATATTAATCATATATCCCATAACCTACATATGTATAAGCATGTGAGAATGTTTGGTGATTACATATGTAAAGCGACTTCACACCTCAGAACAGGACAAAAGGTCTCAACCGCCAGTGAAGATCAAAGAGCATCCGAGGCGCTGCGGTGGAGACCAGATAGGTCGCCCTGACCCCCCAGGGACAGGTGGAGGGTACGAAGACAAAAGAGGGGATTAAGATAGTGAGGGATGTCAGCTTTTGATATGCATGTCTTTTGTTATGTGCGAGTATAAGTTCGTAGAGCTGAAGGTGTTCGCTCTCTCACTTCTTCTGCTGCTGCACCTAGATGAGACTTGTTCGAGGAGCTGATAATAAACTTTGGTTTATAAATCACATCGCCTCGTTATTTCAAGCTCTTCTACAATTAACATCATATTTTTCCCTGGGGTCCGATCGGACCCCAATGAAATATCTGAACTGACAGTACAGAAGAAAACTGTATTTTAAATCAGATTTATTTTTTGTGATTCACAGATAATGACAAACAAAGTCAGAAAGCATGATAGCTGTGATCGATAATATGTCCGTGTTGTGCATAAGAACATATGTGTGGGGTCTGATCGGACCCCACTCGGTAGGATCAGTGTGACAAACATCCAAAAAAACGAGAAATCAGGTGGGGGCAAACACTTTTTCACACCACTGTACTGTTGATCAATTGTTAGGTGTTGTCTTGGTTTCATGATGTCAAAATGTGAACAGCATGATGAAGAGGACTGTTTAAATACCAATTCTAATTGAAGCAGAACATTTGTTGGTCGATTCATGGATTCCTGTTGTGAATTTTGCCGTTAAACACTTTGTTAGAGAACAGCAAGTTATGCAAAAAGTACTGAAACATTCAGCAGTTGAACATGTGCATTCAAAAGGTTAGAGAAGGTCAGATTAAGTTATTAAGTTCACCTGGAAAGTTTACAGTTCATTTTAGGTGCATCCTAACCCCCCCCCCCCCCACACACACCATTTTGTGTTTGTGTGTGTGTGTGTGTGTGTGTGTGTGTGTGTGTGTGTGTGTGCGCGCCTTTCAGAAGGTTAAAACCTACAAAAACACAAGTTTTCAGTCAATGACAGTTTAAATTAAAATAAAAAACAGAGTTGATCTGTGTTTTTCCCAGTCAAGTTCCTGACTTACTGGTAGTCCAGGACAGCCTTTCTCTCCCAAGTCACCAGGTTCCCCCTAAAAAAAAGGTAAAGCCAAACATCTGATACACCAGAAAGACAAAAAAAGAGAGCAACAGGAACAGTAAGATAACAGATGTAACAGGAGGCAGACCTTCAGCTCTGTGGGTCCCTCAGCGTACAGCTTTATTCCCTTCTGACCGGGGATCCCCGGAGGTCCATGATCACCCTAAAATACAAACACAGCTGATGGTGGTGATGATGATGATGTTGATGATGATGATGATGGTGGTGGGGAGACGGAAGGTTAGATGTTTCCAAAACTGACCATCTTCTCCTGTTACAATAAAATCAGAGGAACTTCTAGCATACCTTTTGTCCTTGTGGACCTGGGATCACTGGACTGGAACCTTCTTGACCCTGGAAAAATAAATTACAGTATCACCCCACAACAGGACACATACGTCGGCCCAACATCGTCAACTTTACATCGAGAATACATCTTTATAGAGGTTGTTTGCTCATTGGCAAGACACTGACTAGACACTGGCCAATGTGAGATGTTCCCAGGTCGCCATGGGACAGCCGACGGAATCATTGCCGTAGCATACTTACCTAATCTAAGTAGTTTTCAAATCAAATCAAACTTTATTGTCATATTGCTGTACATACAACTGTAGTGCAGGCAAGATGAAACTGCGTTTCTCTCGGCATCCATGTAAATAGAAGCAGCATGATTTAAGACACACTCACACATAGCTTCACCCCCCCCACCCCCATCCCCCCCATCCATTCACACATCCCTGAGACATACTTGGAGAAAAAAAACTAACTATAATATACAAATAATATACAAAATGTCCGTAGGTGCAGTAGTGTGTATGAGAGATTCCGGGTCAACTGTTCAGCATCCTGACAGCTTGTGGAAGGAAGCTGTTGATCAGTCTGGTGGTTCTGCCTCTGATGCTCCGGAATCGTTTACCAGATGGAAGAAGTTCAAAGTGTTTATGCAGAGGGTGAGAACGGTCCTTGACAATGTTCAGTGCCCTGCTCCTACAATGGTTCTGAAAAAGTTCTTGGACAGAGGGTCCAAGAACATCATTAGAGTCAAAACAACAACTGTTATCTCAAAATAGGATGGAAATTACAGTGCCTTGGTGGTGAGAGCAATGTCTTACTTTGACCATGAGAATTTATCTCCTCAAAGATTGAATTCCTTTAGATCCTACTTCTCTGCTGCTCCACTAACAGAATGAAAAAAGCTTTAAAATATGTCTGGGTATTTTCCTTTAACTATACAGCACATATGCAAATGTGCTATGGGCCATTTCAGGCCTGTTGGCTGCTCTAGAACCTCAACTTTTTATTTTATTTTAATTCAATTCAATTCAATTCAGCTTTATTTATATAACGCCACATCACAACAGAAGTCATCTCATAGCACTACAAAATGCAGAGAAAACCCCACAATTTCAAAAAGACCCAGCAGTCAGACGATCCCCTGTGAGCAAGCACTTAGCGACGGTGGAGAGGAAAAACTCCCATTTAACAGGAAGAAACCTCTAGCAGAACCAGGCTCAGGGAGGGGCAGTCATCTGCTGCGACTGGCTGGGGGTGAGGGGATAGAGAGGATGAAGAGGACAGACATAAAACAGAAGCGGGGTTAAGAGACACAAAATCCCTCTCTAATCTTAAGCTATATTAAAAAGGAAGGATTTTACCCTGTTCTTAAAAATAGAGACCGAGTCTGACTCCCGAACCCAGAGTGGTAACTGGTTCCACAGAGAAGGAGCTTGACAGCAGAAGGCTCTGCCTCCCAATGTACTTTTGGAGATTCTGGGCATTACATGTAATCCAGCATTTTTGGAGCAAAGTGCTCTATTAGGATGGTAAGGTAATATCAGATCGTTTATATATAAGGGGGCCTGATTATTAAGAGCTTTGAAAGTGAGAAGAAGAATTTTAAACTTAATTCTGAACTCTATGGAAAGCCAATGAAGGGAGGACAGAACTGGGGAGATATGATCTCTTTTTTCTAGAAACAGTTAGAACTCTTGCAGCAGCATTTTGGATCAACTGAACATTTTTTAAGGATATTTTAGGACAACCTGATAATAACGAATTACAATAATCTAATAGAGAGCTGACAAAGGCGTGGATTAGTTTCTCAGCATTATTCAGAGACAAGATGCTCCTAATCTTGGCAATATTGCGCAGTGTCATGAATGGCTCTTGCGAGCCATTAATAAGAGCCGAGGGCCAACCAGTGAGTTTGCGTAATTTATTCACAACAAAAAGCAACAAAGGAAAAGAGCCTTGTGGGGCAAAACAACTTACGAATAGCGATGAGGGAAGAGAGGAGGGCTGGAGCCGGACGTAGGGACTCCAGCCTAATCCACAACGAGAGGTACGTGTGGATAGAGTGAGGTCGCAGCCCTGAGCAAACAGGGCCGCTCCCTTATATAGGGGTTGACAGCTCATCAGCTGATGAGAGGTAATTGGTCTCCAGCCGTCCCGTGGTGCCTGGCTACTGACAGCCGGAAGCACCGCTGAGATGCTGTCACAACAACGACCTGGCGGAGATTATGTGTGTCCTGAGCGCGGACGACATCGGCGCTCAGACCATGACATTACCTCCCCCCCGGTCGCCGAATAAAAAGTCAGGTTTGTCAGGAGGTCGACCCAGGACGCCAAACGGGAGGAACAGACTCCCAGGTGGTCGACCCACATCCACCTGCCACCAGGACCGCAGGGGAGAACACGAAGACGGCTTCCCAGCGGAGGAGAAAAGCGTGGGAGAGCCGGGCTGATTACGGGGAATCCCCACGGCACCCGGTGAGGGGGGAAAGGGAACGTGGAGAAGATGAGGGCCCAGTTCGGCATTGCTCAGCGGAGGATCTGCAGCTCCTTCTCCGAACCCCACACGAACTGGTTTTACGCTGTTGCTGGATCCCAAAAGGAATCGTGCTGCACCCACGATGGACCCCGATCGGGCCAGGGCTGCACCCACGATGGACCCCGATTGGGCCGGAACCAACCCGGTGACAAACCCCCAACTGGGTCAACGCTGGACCCGCGATGGGCACCAAGAACAACCCTCGGACCCGGACCCGGAACCTCCAGCTCAGCGACCAGGATCGACTCCGCACCGGTGAACCTGGGAGAAGGCTCGGGAGAAGAGAAAGAAGACCCGGGATCAGGATCACCGGTAGTGCCAGATCCCGGCGAGACAAGCTAGGATGCCGCGGATGGCTGCACCCGGCTCGCCTCCCAAAGAGACAGGCAAAAATGACCCCGACTGGGTCAGCAATGGACCCCAACTGGGTTGGTGCAGCACCAAGAACGACCCTCAGACCCGGACCCAGAACCTCCAGCTCAGCGACCAGGATCGACTCCGCACCGGTGACCTTGGGAAAAGGCTCAGGAGAAGAGAAAGAAGACCCGGGATCAGGATCACTGGTAGCGCCACAACCCGGCGAGACAAGCTCAGATGCCGCGGACGGCTGCACCCAGCTCGCCTCCCCAAGAAACAGGCAAAAATGCTCAATAATTGAGAACAGAAAGACAACACAGAGCACTTGCCTGATCTCGAGTTCCGACGCCGTCCAGGACTTCGACGATCCAGGTTCTGCTGGGAGAAGGTCATCATCCGGTTCCCACTCGGCTACGGCGGGCTCCGCAGCTGGCATGATGGTACTCACAGTCCGGAGCTCCTCTGTCGCAGATATCCTCACCAAGTGCCCGCACGGTGAGGGGGCAGGGGCCCCATAGCCTGCTGGGTCAAGCTGTTCCTCACTGGAGACCCAAGGACGCTTCGCCGACGGCGCGGGCTCCAGTCTGCAGTCCGCCTTCCTCCTTTGCCCATGACGTGGCTACGAGGCTGGATCCAGGCTCTCCAGGCCCGCAGGCTCCCTCCTCGTCCGGCGGCGTAGTCCTGGCGCCGGGGGACGCTCGGGGGAAGGAGACACAAAGATGGCAGGTTCATAATTAATTCTTGCAGCGGGCGGAGGGAGCTCGGGGGACTGTGAACCCTGAACTCCACCCCCAGGAACCAAACAAGGTAATTCACCCAGTGAAGGAAAAGAATGAATAAACACTTGCCTGCTTGCTGGAGGCCGGATGGCACCCGCCGCAGTAGACTGAGATCTTCCCTTCCCCTGCTGGATGGAGATGGAGGGACCCCCATGAAGATGAGGAGGTGCCGCTTGCGGTGGATCCATGGCGGGGCTCGCTGAAACAGGACTCTGGGCACTCACAGAAGCCGGGGGAAGGCGTCGAGGAGGAGGGGGTGAAAGCCGAGATGAACCGGGCACGGAGAGCTGACGGAACAGCAGGAGAAGATGGCCCGGGGAGAGAGGCTGCGGGGATTCCCCTCTGATGAGGCGCCGGAGTGATAGCTGTGTGGGAGGTAGAGCCTTTGCGGCGACCCGGAACTGGATCCGGACGGGGCTCATGCTGAGGTTGACAGCCGGTGTGACGACAGTTTCTTGCAGGGGGCGAGGTGAAGCTGAGGTCCGGGTATCGCCGCTCCTGTGCAGAAACAGAGGCAAGCAGGTCGGCGAACTCAGGGAAGTCACACAACTCTGGGCTCCTCTCCACCAGTCTGACTGCCACGTCACATGCTTAATGACTTTGGTAGGATGAACAGCGGAGCGAGCAGCAGCCACTCGGTCCCAGATGTTAATTGCCATCAGCTGCAACTTCTCTGGGGGAATCCCGACTGACGTCATGCTCAATGGGGAAAGACCCCTGGATGGTGCGAACTCCCGGGCCAGAATGGAGGCAGGAGCAGGATCCTGAAGCGAGGGGCGACGATTCCTCCTCTTCGGCTTCCTGCCGGGATTTCCCTCAGGCCCACGGAGTATCTCGCACTGTGCGGCGATGTCATATCTCCTCGCGCTGACTTCAGGGTGGTTAGCGGAGCAGGGGAGATGATTCAGAACATCCTCAGCTTGGTCCAGGTACCGGTGCACGTCGCTGTGGAAGCCAAGGAGGGAGGCGGTGATGAGGATTTCATCGACGCACTCGAGGGCGTCCACCAGCACGTCGCTCCGACTCTGAGCACGGACCTTCCGTGACGGCATGCTTCCAGCAGGATACCCAGACAAGGAAGAACAACTGTCCAATTAATGCAAAAACTCACGGTGGCCGGCGTCTCGTTTGGCTGCAACCTACTGTCACGAATGGCTCTTGCGAGCCATTAATAAGAGCCGAGGGCCAACCAGTGAGTTTGCGTAATTTATTCACAATGAAAAGCAACAAAGGAAAAGAGCCTCGTGGGGCAAAACACAAATAATACAAGAGGTAAACTTACGAATAGCGATGAGGGAAGAGAGGAGGGCTGGAGCCGGACGTAGGGACTCCAGCCTAATCCACAACGAGGGGTATGTGTGGATAGAGTGAGGTTGCAGCCCTGAGCAAACAGAGCCGCTCTCTTATATAGGGGTTGACAGCTCATCAGCTGATGAGAGGTAATTGGTCTCCAGCCGTCCCGTGGTGCCTGGCTACTGACAGCCGGAAGCACCGCTGAGACGCTGTCACAACAACGACCTGGCGGAGATTATGTGTGGCCTGAGCACGGACGACATCAGTGCTCAGACCATGACACGCAGATGATGGAAGGCAGTTTTAGAAACAAACTTAATATGTGAATTAAAGGACAGATCTTGATCAAAAATAACTCCAAGGTTCCTCACAGAACTATTCAGAGTGAGAGTGGCGGCATCTGAATTAAGAGCATGATTTGGATAGGAATTTCTAAGGTGTTTTGGGCCAACAAGAATGACTTCAGTCTTATCTGAGTTTAATAGCAGAAAATTACAAGTCATCCAGGCTTTGATATCCTTAAGACAGGCATCTAACTTGGCTAATTGATTACAATCATCGGGCTTCATTGACAGGTAAAGTTGTGCGTCGTCTGCGTAACAGTGAAACTGTATACAGTGCTTTCTAATGATATTGCCTAACGGAAGCATATATAAACTAAAAAGAGTAGGGCCTAACACAGATCCCTGTGGAACTCCATGACTGAGCTTAGAGTTGGAAGAAAATTCATCATTGATGTGAACAAACTGGAATCTATCGGACAAATAAGATCTAAACCACTGCAGTGGAGTTCCATTTAGTCCAACATAGTGTTCTAATCTATCAAGTAGAATGGCATGATCGATAGTGTCAAAGGCTGCACTAAGATCCAAAAGGACAAGAACAGAAACAAGTCCATTATGATATGTGATAAGGAGGTCATTAGTGACCTTCACTAAGGCAGTTTAAGTGCTGTGATGAACTCTGATCCCAGATTGAAACTCCTCAAACAACCCAACTCCCTGCAAGTGGTCAAACAATTGTACGGCAACCACTCTTTCCAAGATTTTTGAAATGAAAGGCAGATTAGAGATTGGTCAATAGTCAGCCAAAACTCCTGGGTCGAGTATCGGCTTTTTGAATAAGAGTTTAATTACAGCAATTTTAATCACAACCTTTTATCAGCTCTGGAATAATTAACCCACGAGTCCATATCTCATGGAATGGTAAATGCTGAGAAACGTAGTGATTTGGGGGGTTTTGTCAGGGTTCGTAAAAAGTTGCAAAACAGGTTTGGAGGAGGGAACTGAAGGCATATGAAGTGTTCGGAAGGAGTGGGGTAAGAGAAAGAAAGAAAAACAAAGAAAGAGAAAACACAAGAAACAGTTGCTGCTTCTGAGAAGATCTCCACATGGTCACAAAGAAAATTTTTAACATGTTCAAAATTTCTTTGCAAATGTATTTTTTCACAAACAGCTTGCAAAATAGTTGTAAGGTGTCTGCAACTGGTTGCAACATGTGCCGCTGAAGTTCTTTTTGGATCGCCAAGTAGGGAACGCTGGAAACTGTTCGAGAACCTTTACAACAAAAGTGTTGGCAACCTTAAAAACTGTGTGTGAGCTGTTTTGCAACTATTTACAAACCCCGGTGGAACCCAAAAAGTACAGTGTTCTTTAATGTTCCTCAGCATTCACTGCTCTATGGGATACTACCCGAACAGCACATATACAGGTGCATCTCACTAAATTAGAACATCATCAAAAAGTTGATTTAGTTCAGTAATTCAATTCATAAAATGAAACTCATATTTTTTATAGATTCATCACAGACAGAGTGATATACAGTATCTCACAAAAGTGAGTACACCCCTCAAATTTTTGTAAATATTTTATTATATCTTTTCATGGGACAACACTGAAGATATGACACTTTGATATAATGTAAAGTAGTCAGTGCACAGCTTGCATAACAGTGTAAATTTGCTGCTGCCTCAAAATAACGCAACATACAGCCATTAATTTCTAAACTGCTGGTAACAAAAGTGAGTACACCCCGAGTGAAAATGCCCAAATTGTGGCCAAAGTGGCAATATTTTGTGTGGCCACCATTATATTCCAGCACTACCTTAACTCTCTTGGGCATGGAGTTCACTAGAACTTCACAGGTTGCCACTGGAATCCTCTTCCACTCCTCCATGATGACATCATGGTGTTAGAGACCTTGTGCTCCTCCACCTTCCATTTGAGGATGCCCTACAGATGCTCAATAGGGGTTTAGGTCTCGAAACATGCTTGGCCAGTCCATCACCTTTACCCTCAGTTTCTTTAGCAAGGCAGTGGTCGTCTTGGAGGTGTGTTTGGGGTTGTCATCATGTTGGAATACTGCCCTGTGGATCTGCAGCCCAGTTTCCAATCATGTTCTGCTTCAGTATGTCACAGTACATGTTGGCATTCATGGCTCCCTCAATGAACTGTAGATTCCCAGTGCTGGCAGCACTCATGCAGCCCCAAACCTTGACACTCCCACCACCATGCTTGACCGTAGGCAAGACACACTTGTCTTTGTACTTCTCACCTGGTTGCCGCCACACATGCTTGACACCATCTGCGTCAAATAAGTTTATCTTGGCCTCATCAGACCACAGGACATGGTTTCAGTAATCCATGCCCTTAGTCTGCTTGTTTTCAGCAAACTGTTTGCGGTCTTTCTTGTGCATCATCTTTAAAAGGGACTTCCTTCTGGGACGACAGCCATGCAGACCAATTTGATGCAGTGTGCAGAATATGGTCTGAGCACTGACAGGCTGACCACCCCTCACCCCTTCAACCTCTGTAGCAATGCTGTCAGCACTCATACATCTATTTTCAAAAGACAACCTCTGGATATGACGTTGAGCATGTGCACTTAACTTCTTTGGTCAACCATGGAGAGGCCTGTTCTGAGTGGAACCTGTCTTGTTAAACCACTGTATGGTCTTGGCCACTGCGCTGCAGCTCAGTTTCAGGGTGTTGGCAATGTTCTTATAGCCTAGGCCATCTTTATGTAGAGCAACAATTCTTTTTTTCAGATCCTCAGAGAATTCTTTGCCATGAGGTGCCATGTTGAACTTCCAGCGACCAGTATGAGAGAGTGTGAGGGCGATAGCACCAAATGTAACACACCTGTTCCCCATTCACACCTGAGACCTTGTAACACTTATGAGTCACAAGACACCAGAGAGGGAAAATGGCTAACTGGGAACAATTTGAACTTTTTCACTTAGGGGTGTACTCACTTTTGTTGTCAGCGGTTTAGACATTAATGGCTGTATGTTGAGTTATTTTGAGGGGACAGCAAATTTACACTGTTATACAAGCTGTACACTGACTACGTTACATTGTATCAAAGTGTCATATCTTCAGTGTCGTCCCATGAAAAGATATAATAAAACATTTACAAAAATGTGAGGGGTGTACTCACTTTTGTGAGATACTGTATATCAAGTGTTTATTTCTTTTAATTTTGATAGTTATGGCTTGCAGATCCTGAAAACCTGAAATTCAGTTTCTCAAAAAAATAGAATATTACATCAGATCAATTGTTTTAAAAATTGATTTTTTAAATAGAAATGTTAGCCAACTAAAAGTATTTCCATCCACACACTCAATACTTAGTCAGGGCTCCTTTTGCCATCCATCCATCCATCCATCCATCCATCCATCCATCCATCTTCTACCGCTTTTCCGGAGGTCCGGGTCGCAGAGGCAGCAGTTCAAGCAGAGAAGCCCAGACTTCCCTCTCCCCAGCCACCTGCTCCAGCTCTTCAGAGGGGATACCAAGGCGTTCCCAGACCAGCTGGGAGACATAGTCTCTCCACCGAGTCCTGGGTCTGCCCCGGGGTCTCCTCCCAGTGGGACGTGCCTGAAACACCTCAAGTGGGAGGCATCCAGGAGGCATCCTGATCAGATGCCTACACCACCTCAACTGACTCCTTTCAATGTGGAGGAGCAGCGGTTCTACTCTGAGCCTCTCCCAGATGACTGAGCTCCTCACCCTATCTCTGAGGGTGAGTCCAGCAATCCTACGGAGAAAGCTCATTTCAGACGCTTGTATCCGCGATCTCGTTCTTTCGGTCATTACCCAAAGCTCGTGACCATAGGTGAGAGTAGGAACGTAGATTGACTGGTAAATCGACAGCTTTGCCTTAGAACTAAGCTCCCTCTTCACCACAACAGACCGGTACAACGTCCGCATCACTGCAGATGCTGCTCCAATCCGTCTGTCGATCTCTCGCTCCATTTTCCCCTCACTCGTGAACAAGACCCCAAGATACTTAAACTCCTCCACTTGAGGCAGGAGCCTGTCCCCATCCCGGAGAGGACAATCCACCTTTTTCCGGCTGAGGACCATGGACTCGGACTTGGAGGTGCTGATTCTCATCCCAACCGCTTCACACTCAGCGGAAAACCGTCCCAGCAAGAGCTGTAGGTCATTACTGGATGAAGCCAACAGGACAACATCATCTGCAAACAACAGCGATGAGATCCTGTGGTCACCAAGCATGACACCCTCCATTCCTTGGCTGCGCCTAGAAATCCTGTCCATAAAAATTATGAACAGGATCGGTGACAAAGGGCAGCCCTGGCGGAGACCAACTCTCACTGGGAATGAGTCCGACCGAGTGTTGGCAATACCCACCCTGGAGCCAGGCCTGGGGGAGGGGCTCGAAGGCTAGCGTCTGGTGGCCGGGTTTCCACCCATGGGACCCGGCCGGGCTCAGCCCGAAGGAATTACATGGGCCCACCTCCAGTGGGCTCACCACCTGCAGGAGGGATCATGGGGGTCCGGTGCTATGTGGATTAGGTGGCGGTCAAAGGCGGAGACCTTGGCGGACTTGAGGGCTCCTTTTGCATAAATTAAAACTGCATCACTGTGGCATGGCATGAAGGTGATCAGCCTGTGGCACTGCTGAGGCGTAATGAAGGCCCAGGTTGCTTTGATAGTGGCCTTCAGCTCATCTGCATTGTTGGGTCTGGTGTCTCTCTTCTCCCTGTTGATGATACTTCATAGATTCTGTATGGAGTTTAGGTCAGGAGAGTTTGCTGGCCAGTAAAATACGGTGATACCATGGTCATTAAACCAGGCTTTGGTACTTTTGGCAGCAGTGTGGCCAGGTGCCAAGTCCTGCTGGAAAATGAAATCAGCATCTCCATAAACCTTGTCAGCAGAGGGAAGCATGAAGTGTTCTAAAATGTCCTGGTAGACAGCTGCATTGACTTGGACTTGATAAAACACAGTGGACTATCACCAGCAGATGACATGGCTCCCCAAATTAGTAGGGATGTAACGATATTGACGTTATCGCGATATCGCGGTCGTAAAAGTGTCTCGATACCGTCGTGATCGTGTTATGGTGTTAAGAGGGCGGGTATCTGTCAAAAAACAAGAAATAATCAGGCTCCCGCGCAACAAAGCATTGTAAACTACACAGACCATGATCCTTTGCGCTGCGTCGTCACAAGAACTGCTGCACGCTGTCCACACAACAAACATGGCGGCGGACAAAGTTGGGCTCACGTAAATACTGAAGAAAACACCCCCAAAGTTGAGATTGTGCAAGCCCCAGCAACTTTTAAATCAGATGTGTGGAGGCATTTTGGTTTTGCCGTGTCTCAAAACACTAAAGGAGAGAGGGTGGCGGACAGACAATGGCCTCATTAGCAAAGATGATGTCCTCATTAGCAAAGACCTACCTATGTATACCTGCTACCTCAGTGCCCAGTGAGAGAGTATTTTCTACAGCAGGGCATATTGTAAATGCCCAGAGGTCTCTTCTTCTCCCTTGCAATGTAGATCTTTTGATCTTTCTGAAGAAAAACTTGAACATAAGCTAAAGGATAGGTCAGTGTTTTCCAGTAGGCTTTTTGCCTGACTTAATTGTTTCAACAGGCTGTTTTTATTTGCCTAGCACATTTATGATTAATTTTACTTTACACATTGAACCTGGCTTAACTCGATCTTCGTTTGCTCTTAAAGGGAATTCCCTATTGTTGTTTACAGTTGTTCTAGTTGCTGCTTAGTATGATCCTTGCACATAAGAAGAATCAGTTACGTGACCAAATATTACCAAATGGTATATTGATGTTCCTGACTTGAACTTGCACTTTAAAAGCACTAAGTGATCAGCATTTTATGTTGTCATGATCCATAAATATAAAAATAAATGGCCTGGTGACTGGCAAAAACAGATTTAATGGCAGTTTTTGGTTATTATCACAAACACAATATTATGAGCTATTTTACAATACCGTGAGCCTCCACAATATCACAACAAATATCGTACCGTGAGATCAATATCGAAATCGTATCGTACCGTGAGATTTTGATATTGTTACATCCCTACAAATTAGGGGCCAAGTCCCGTCATTTGGAAATCAAGGACCCAGAGTCTGGAGACAGCGTGAACAGGCACGGAATCCAAGTTGCTTGAGGTCCAGTGCGAAGTTTCCGCAGTCAATACATGTGGAGCCATGCCATCTGCTGGTGTTTTTCCACTGTGATTAATCAAGTCCAATGTTAGTGCAGCCATCTAACAGGAAATTTTAGAGCACTTCATGCTTCCCTTTGCTGACAAGCTTTATGGAGATGCTGATTTCATTTTCCAGCAGGACATGGCACCTGCCCATACTGCCAAAAGTACAAACACCTGGTTTAATGACCATGGCATCACTGTGTTTAATTGGCCAGCAAACTCTCCTGACCTAAACCCATAGAGAATCTATGGAGGATTGTCAAGCAGAAAATGAGACACCAGACCCAACAATGTAAACGAGCTGAAGGTCACGGTCAAAGCAACCTGGACCTTCATAACACTTCAGTAGTGCCACAGGCTGATCACCTCCATGCCATGATGCATCGATGTAGTAATTTTGCAAAAGGAGCCCCGACCAAGTATTGAGTGTGTACATGGACATATTTTTCAGCTGGCCAACAATCAAAATTAAAAGAAATAAACACTTGAAATATATCACTCTGTGTGTAATGAATCTATATAATATGAGTTTCACTTTTTGAATTGAATTATTGAAATAAATCAACTTTTCAATGACATTCTAATTCATTGAGATGCACCTATACATTGATGTGAAAAAGTGTTTGCCACTTCCTGACTTCTCATTTTTTGTGTGTTTGTCACACTTACAGTAAATGTTGCAGATCATCAAACAAATTTAAATATTACACAAAGATAAGTAAACACAAATTGCAGTTTTTCATTGAAGGTGTGTATTATTAAGGGTACGAAAAAAATCCAAACCTACATGGCCCTGTGAGAAAAAGTGATTGCCCCCCTGTTAAAACATAAATTAACTGTGGTTTATTACATCTTTGGAAAGCTGAGCTCAATTTCTCTAGCCACATCCAGGCCTGATTACTGCCACACCTCTTCTCAATCAAGAAATCACTTAAATAGGACCTGCCTGACAAAGTGAAGTAGACCAAAAGATCCTTAAAAACTTGACATCATTTTGTGATGCAAAGAAATTCAGGGACAAATGAGAAATAAAGTAATTGAGATCTATCATTCTGGAAAAGGTTATAAAGTTATTTATAAAGCTTTAGGACTCTAGTGAACCACAGTGAGAGCCATTATCCACAAATGGCTTGATTGGTGCACAAGGTGCACAACCGAGAGGTTTCGTAGGTCCTTCCTACCAACGGCTGTCAGACTGTACAACCTAAGCAGGGCTGCTCGCAGAGATAGCAAAAAGACGTAACAAACTAATAGTTTTTTGAATGCAAAAGATGCAATAGACTTACACAATGGTCCCCTCCGGCATACAACTAGGAACATACCGGTCGCTATGGAGGGTGAGAATATGTATGGGCACATAGTCATACCATGTAGGATAACTAAGTAGACGGTTATGCTGTTTCATTCCATCTAGCAACAATGCTCTGCACTGTGTGTGTTTATATATTTACATATTTATTCCATCTAGCTACAATGCTCAGCACTGGGTGTGTTTATATATTTGTATATTTATTCCACCTAGCTGCAATGCTCCGTACTGTGGGTGTTTATATATTTACATATTTATTCCATCTAGCTACAATGCTCTGCACTGTGTGTCTGTGTGTGTGTGTATATATATATATATTTTATAGTAATACGTACATATGTATATTAGCTGCTCTTGCTTGCTTGTTTTTTTCTTGCCTTCTGATTGTTGCTCTGAGTGTTGCTATCCCTGTGCTGTTGCAATCCTGGAATTTCCCCGTTGTGGGACTAATAAAGGCTTATCTTATCTTATCTTATCTTATCTTATTGCAGCTGCAGCTGCTACGGGTGGCCCAACCAGTTATTAGGTTTAGAGAGTAGTCACTTTTTCACACAGGACCATGTAGGTTTGAATTTTTTTTGCCCTTAATAATAAACACCTTCATTTAAAAACTGCATTTTATGTTTACTTGTGCTACTTTTGTCTAATATTTAAATTTGTTTGATGATCTGAAAAAGGGTGATAAACATACAAAAAAATGAGAAATCAGGAAGAGGGCAAACACTTTTTCACACCACTGTACGTTGTTCCAACGTTGGCCTGACGTTGGACCGATGTACAAAGCTTACATTGGTAATACGTCTTATAGAGGCCATTTAAGATGTTTTCCTGATGAAAACTTACAAACATGGGCCTGACATATGTATGCCGTTAGGGTAGTGTCTCATGGAGCAGCGAATGTTGAGGAACATTCAAGAACGCTGTGCTTTTTGAGGTTCTGTCAGGGTTTGTAAAAGGTCATCCCTGAGGAAACAAGGACAAACAGTACTTGATTTTCACAGAACTGGCAGTCATCCTTTATACATCTTTGCTGTTACAACCTCTAGGTTAAATTTATATTTTTCTTTATTTTACCTGCATAAACTTTTGACTTGCTCAAATTAATTTATGCTAAAAAATACATATTTTTTCAAGGGAAAGTTTGGTGGCCCCAGTAAGCTTCCCTAAGGGATGCCATTTGTGTAATTTTTTTAAAACAAATTTCACTGTATTTGTTGCAATACTTGGAAAGTTTTAAGTTAAATGAAACAAAACAGTGTGCGGCTTTAAAAACTGTTTTGCAGTGTCAGCATTTGCTGGTCCTTGAGATACAACCCGGAGGACACTAGGTCCAAAGCATCAGCATAGTCTTTAAAATCACACAGTGTATTTCACCAACTTAGAGGCCATTTTTTTGTTTATGGGTCTTTAAAAATCTCACTGGTTATCATTCTACTGGTCTAGCTGAGCACCGTTAAGTATAACTCCTTGTCACCAAACAAGACCTCGTTCTCATCCACTCACCTTTTCCCCAGGCACGCCGGGTGACCCTGGAGTTCCCTGGTGGAAAAAAAAAAGAGCCGATGTTAGATAATTAATCCACAACGAACACACACCTTAACTAAAATTCAAAATGAAGAGCATACCTGAATTCCCCTTGGTCCCAGAGGTCCTGGTAGGCCTGGCACTCCTGGTTCCCCTGTCTGACCCTAACCCCCCCCCCAACAAACCCCACCAGTATTTGACAGGTTTAAGCAATAAATCATCACACTTTATTCTTCATTATGTGAACACCTCAACTTTTTCATAACTTGCTCTTACAGCATCTAAATTTTAGTGGCTAATGTCCGCTGAAATTTTCTACCATTAAGTAGGACATTTGGCTGATTAACTGTCAGACCTGTTCTCCATCAGGTCCTTGTGGTCCTGCTACTCCTTTGATATCCTGAGAGGGGGTGTAGATGTAAGATTCTCCCTGAAACCACAACCAAACACATAAACCTTCAGCAGATGAAAGCTTCCCAAACAGCTGCGGGTTTAGCATATAGTATATTTCTATTGTCAGTTGCCGATGCGTTCAGACTTACTTTCAAACCACGAGGTCCATCACGACCCTGAAATACAGGAAATCTGTCAGATTTAGCTTCATTCTCTTGGCTGGCTAAAGTACCCTTTTACTGAATAGACAGAAATGGGCTCACCTGGATGCCCCGGAGTCCTGGAATCCCAGGTAATCCTGGGTAACCGACATCCCCCTGGAGAACATGGATTTGTAATCTGTTTACCCGCTTTAAACTCATCTGGGCCCCACTTGGGATTAATGTGGGTGGAAAGGTTTTAGTAAAACTTGTGCCCAAATTACACAATAAATCACAAACTTGAGAAAAAAAAATTCTCAAAAATTTCTCATTTTATGGGATATTTATAGGAAAAAGTGACAAATTTACAAAAAAACAGTAGCAAATTTATGAGAAAAAAGTTGAGATTGAGATTGAGATTGAGATTCAACTTTATTGTCATTACACATGTATGAATACAAGGTAACGAAACGTGAAAATTTAAGAGAAAAAAGTGAAACTTTAGGAGAAAAAAAATGCAAATTTACAAGAAAAAATGGAAAATCACTTGAGAAGAGGTACAAACTTGCAAGAAAAACTGTGCAAATTTACAAGAAAAAAAAAGTCAAATTTTTGAGGTAAAACCTGGACGCCTCCCACTTGAGGTGTTTCAGGCACGTCCCACTGGGAGGAGACCCCGGAGCAGACCCAGGACTCGCTGGAGAGACTATGTCTCCCAGCTGGTGTGGGAACGCCTTGGTATCCCCTCTGAAGAGCTGGAGCAGGTGGCGGGGGAGAGGGAAGTCTGGGCTTCTCTGCTTGAACTACTGCCTCCGCGACCTGGACCTCCGGAAAAGCGGTAGAAGATGGATGGATGGATGGATGGATTATGAGGGAAAAATCAGAAAAAAGTTGCAAATTAACAAAGAAAAGTAGCAAATGTATGAGAAAATAAATTGAAAATTTATGAGAAAAAAGTCCCAAATTTATGAGGTAAAAGCTGTACGCAACTTTATAAGAAAAAAGCAAATTTACAAGGAAAAAAGTAACAAATTCATGAGAAAAAAAGTTGTAAGATTACAGTAAAAGAAATGGCTAATTTATGAGAAAGTTCCAAAATTAAAACAAAAAATTCGCAAATTTGCAAGGAAAAAATTCAGAATTTTGCAAGAAAAACTAACAAATTTATGAAAAAAGTTGTAAGTTTACAGTAAAAATGTTGAAAATTTATGAGAAATTTTCAAGAAAAATGTATCAAATTGGGGGGAAAAGTCACAAATTTACAAGAAAATAGCAAATTTATCAGAAAAACAGTTGAAATAGGTAAACAGGTAAAGTCCATGTGGGCCAACATGGAACCCACGGACAAACCCACATGGGACTCATAAGACAGCCCAAATTTAAAGTGGAAATGTATTGATTTTTATTAGGCCGAATTTGGTATGTTTACACAGGAAATGATATAATTTTCCTCAATTTATAAAATAAAATGGCTATGCACCCTGTGTCAGTGCTGTCAACAGACAGGCTGCTGGTGGAAATTGGGCTACTGTTGGTCAGAGATCGAGGAGGAGGAGGAGCGGGGGAAGGTGTGTTAAGAGGGAGAGAGAGAGAAAAGGAAAGGTAGAAGTGTGGAGGTGAGAGCACGGGCATTAAATGTAGGGACTATGACTGGCAAAGGCAGAGAGTTAGCTAATATGGAGGAGAGAAGAAAGGTAGATATATTGTGTATTTATCTTTTGTTCATTTAAAAGACAAAAAATAAAACAGAAAGGAGATGTCTTTACCTTCTTAACATGTTTCGACTGTACACTGCAGCCTTCGTCAGAACAGTCAGCTGATTGCTGCCAGGTGACATTTATCAGCTGATTTTCGTAGGCGGGGCCAGCTCAGCAGATCTGTCAGATCCACCGAGCCGGCCCCGCCTCCCGCCGTCAGATGGTCTCTGGAGAATGTGGTCCCAGGTGTGGGAAAGCATAAAGGCTCCCTCATCTCGGTTCATGGTGTCTTTTCCCCGCTTCCTGATTTCTATGGCCTCCTTGATCCAGCGTTTGTGTCTGTTGCTCTCCGATCCAATAATCTTTGCATTGTCCCAGTCCATGATGTGATTATTTCTTTTGCAGTGATCTGATATTGCTGATTTTAATGTTTCTTGTTCTGCCTTTTCTTTTTGTGATCTTGTGAGTCGTCCTTGTGTTTCCTTCTCACATTCCTTCTGGTGTTCTTTTTTTCTTGTGGTGAATAATCTTCCAGTTTCTCCAATGTAGGTTTTGTAGCATGATCTGCATGATATTTCATATATTACATTGCATTTTTTGTCTTGTTCTATTCTGTCCTTGGGGTGTACTAACAACTGTCTTAATTATTTGTGTGGTTTGACTGCTGTGTTTATTTTGTATTTTTTCATGATCCTTTGAATTGGTTCCGTGATCCCTCGTATGTATGGTATAGTTATGGTGTCCTTGTTTTTGATTTCGGCTTTTGTTCTGTGTCTTATTTCCTGTTTATTTTCTTTGTTTTTGACTTGCTGTTTCCCTTTGTTTATGGCCCATACTGGATACTGGCAGCATATAAGAGCATGTTTTATGTGGTTTTCCTCCTCCTGTCTGTCTTCTTGGTCTGTGATGATGGTGGCTCGTTCATATAACGTCCTGACGACTGATAGCTTGTGTGCTGTGGGGTGTTCCAATGTCCATAGTAGGTATTGATCTGTGTGGGTTGGTTTCCTATAGACTGTGATTTTTATGCTGTCGTCATCGTTGTGGTGGATTTTCATGTCCAGAAAGGCTATGGTGCCATTTTTCTCCTCTTCGTGTGTGAATTTTATGTTCCCAGTGCTGTCCGTGCTGTTCAGATGGTCAGTGAGTTCTTGTGTATGTCCTTTCCTTATTTTTTCCAGAATGTCATCCACGTATCTCTTCCAAAGGGTGGGTTTGCATTGTGTAGGTGCTGTGTTACCGGTAATGGCTTTGTTTTCCAGATCCTCCATGAAAAAACTGCTCATAATGGCTGATAGTGGGTCTCCCATTGCAAATCCTTCTTTTTGTCTGTACATTTTTCCTCTGAATTGAAAATAGGTGGATTTTGCAACAAACTGTAATAATTTGGATATGTCGTGAACTGTTAGATTAGTGCGTCTTTTTAGGGTACTGTCATTGTTGAGGCGTTCTTGCACTATATGTAGTGTGACGTCAACAGGTGTCTTTGTGAATAAAGAGATGACGTCATGTGAAATGAGGATCTCGTCTGATTCTATTTTTATGTCTTTGAGTTCTTGTGCCAGCTCTTTTGAGTTTTTGCAGTGGAAATCTGATAGTCCAAGGAGGGGTTTGATGATTTCAACCAGGGCTTTTGATAAACTGTACATAACTGATCCAATACTGTCTATTATTGGCCGCAGTGGGATATCCTTTTTACGTATTTTTGGAGTTCCATAGATCCAGGGGGTGATGCTGGCTGTGGGTATCAGGTGATCATATGCGTCCTTTGTGATTTTTTTGGCTTTCTAATAGAGGTTTGAGAAGGGCTTTTAGCATTTTTTTCTTTTCTTCTGTGGGATTTGTTTTAATGATTTCATATGTGCTGCTGTCTGCCAACATGGTTTCCATCTGTTTTTCATATGTTTCCGTGTCCAATATTACTGTGGTTCTGCCTTTATCTGCTGGGAGGATTGTGATTGTTTTATCTGTCTTGAGTGAGTTTAATGCTTTTTCTTCTTCTTTTGTAACATTGCTTTGTGGTAATTTGGCCGTTTTGAGAATTCCTGCAACTGCGTTCCGGAGTGCTGCTTTTTCTCCTTGGTCCTGGATTTTTTCACATGCCAGTTCTGTTGCGAGGATGGATTCTTCATGGGGTTTTCTGGCTGGTGTGATGGCGAAGTTCAGTCCTCTGCTCAGCACTGTTTTCTCCGTGTCCGTGAGTGTGCATTTTGATAAGTTTTTGATCCACTTAGCGTTCGTTTCCGTGTGTGTTTGTCTTCATCCATTCTTCCTTTCTGTGAGTTTTTTTAGTTTTTTCAATTGGCGGTTTTTCGTTATAATGAATTCTTGTTCGTGTGCGTGTTTTAATCGCGCTTTTATCTGCTCCTGCGTTTCCTGGTTGGTCGGGTAGTGTTTCTTGAAAATGTCCATTTCCTCTTTGATCTGGTTGTTGATTTTGTCCACTTTGTTTGCCGTAATTCTTATCCGTTCTTTGATCAGGTCTTTCCGTGCTTTATTGATAATTTTCTCTGCGTTTTTGGTCGGGATTGGATTTCTTATATTGAGACTTGCTGGTGTGACATCCTCATCTCTGCAACGGAGGTTAAATCGCAGGTGGTCTCTGAAGCGTGCCCATGTTTTCTCCAATTTCTCCAGCCGGCAGAAGTCTTTGATGCAATCTTGTCCATAACTTCCACGTAATAGGTCAAATGGGTTCATATTGTCTTTGTTTAATTATTTATCTTTTGTTCATATAAAAGACAAAAAATAAAATAGAAAGGAGATGATATATTGTGTGTTCAAGAAACCAGATGGAAGGGAAGCAAGGCTAGGAGCATTGGAGGTGGATCTAAACTGTTCTACCATGATGTAGATAGGAAGAGAAATGGAGTAGGAGTAATCTTGAAGGAAGAGTATGTGAAGAGTCTTCAGGAGGTAAAGAGGGAGTCAGAATCATGAGTCTGAAGCTAGAAGTCAAAGGTGTGATGTTTAATGTTGTCAGTGTGTATGCCCCACAAGTTGGATGTCAGGTAGAAGAGAAAGAGGAATTCTGGAGTAAGTTGGATGAAGTGGTAGGGAGTGTTCCCAGGGGGGAGAGCGGAGCGGACTTTAATGGACATGTATGTGAAGGGAACAGAGGTGATGAGGAGGTCTTGGGTAGGTATGGTCTTAAGGAGAGAAATGTGGAAGGACAGATGGTTGTGAATTTTGCTAAAAGGATGGAAATGGCTGAGGTGAACACATACGTACTTCAAGAAGAGAGAGGAACACAGGGTGACTTACAAGAGTGGAGGAAGGTGCACACGAGTGGACTACATCTTATGCAAAAGGAGAAACCTGTTGATACTCATACAGTACCTGAGCTCTGAAAAAGATCTGTTATTATTCCAGTTCCAAAGAAAGTATTCCCCCAGGTAAACAACGACTTTAGGTTAGTGGGTCTTACCTCAAGTGTTATGAAAGCACTGGAGAAATTGTTAATTCAGGACCTTCACATGGAGGTGGAGCCACACCTGGATCAATATCAATTCACGTACAAAAAGAAGTGGAGTACAAGTGATGCCATCCAAACTATCCTACCAAGGCCCTAGTGAAGAAAGCCCAGCAACGGCTGCACTTCCTCCGTGTCCTGTGGAAGAACAACCTGGACCAGAAGCTGCTGCTGGCCTTCTATTGCTGCTCAGTGGAGAGTGTGCTCACCTACTGTCTGGGTGTGTGGTACGCCGGCTCCACAGCCGAGAACAGAAAGGCTGTGCAGAGGGTCATCAACACCGCCCAAAAAATTATCGGCAGCCCTCTGCCCTCCCTGGAAGACATCTCCAGATCCTCTTGTCTCAGAAGGATCAAGGCCATCACAGGAGACCCCTCACATCCTGCCCACCACCTGTTTGACCTGCTTCCCTCTAGATGACAGTTCAGATCGATCAGGTCCCACACCTCCAGACTGACAAACAGTTTCTTCCCCTGGGCCATCTGAACTGCAAACCATCAGAGGCCCCACCCCCCTCCCACTGAACGCTCTCATGCACAGAACTGAGGGCCTTTTAATTATCACTATAACTCAGCTGTCGTTTCACTCCGCACTTTCATGTATACTGACCCATCCATGAAATCACTACTGTACATATTCTCCATAATCCTTGGGCCATTTTACTCTATTCTGTGTTCTGCACTCCGCACTCCTATGTACATAGTTCCACCCGCGAAACCACTACCGTACCTGTGTATATACCAATGGGCTATTTATTATTTTTACTTTCACCTTTACCTCAGTCGTATAGTTAACCGTGTGCTTTGTAACTGATTTACTTTGAATTCTTCTCTCTTACTTTATTGCACAGTAGCCTGGTGGAGCACACACAATTTCATTGTGCTGTACAACTGTACAATGACAATCAAGCCTATTCTATTCTATTCTATTCTATTCTATTCTATAATGCATTTAGTTTTAAAACACCTTGAGAGTCCCTCTGCATATGCCAGATTGTTTTTTATTGATTTTTGCTCTGCTTTTAATTGTATTCAGTCACACATCCTTCTTTTAAAAAAAATGATTCAGTTGGATGTGAATCCTTTTTTAATCAGGTGCCCTGTGATGGACTGGCAATCTGTCCAGGGTGGACCCTGCCTCCCGCCCAAAAGATGCTGGGATAGGCTCCAGCCCCCCCGCGACCCGAAAAGGATTAACGGAAGAAGATCGCTGGATGGATGGATGGTACCATTTTCTTCCTGTAAAATAGGTCACAGCAGGTGAAGTTTAACTCTGTTTTCTCTGATACTGCATTAAGTAGCACCGGACCCCCCCAGGGCTGTGTCAGCTCACTGTTTTTGTTTACACTGTATACTAATGATTGTGTCAGCTCTCAGCTGGACCAATGTGTGGTGAAGTTTTCAGATGACACTGTAATACTCAGTCTGCTAAAAACCAATGCCAGCTTAAGCAGTCACAGATCTGGGGTGGATGGGTTTGTGAACTGTTGTGATGACCATCAGCTGCAAATTAATACAGGACAGACAGTGGAGATGCTGGTGGACCCTAGGCCAAATGATGATCACAGTCCCGTGGCCATACACAGTGATAACATCTAGCAGGTTAGTTCATATAAATATTTTGGCGTTCACATTGATAATGATTTGAGCTGGCACACACAAGTGGCAAGTGTTTGTGCCTGAATCCACCAGCATCTGCATTTTCTTTGCCAGCACAGACTGTTCGGTGTTTGTAGAAATATTATGCTGTTTTTCTACAGGGCAACCATTGAGTCTGTGTTATGGTATGGTATTACCAATTGGTTTGGCAATTTAACAGTTAAATCAAAAGCTCAGATACTAAATCTGATAAAGATAGCAGGTAAAATCATAGGTATGGCAGCACCTTTAACTCCCCAAGACCTGTTTGAACAAACCACCCTCAGACAGGCAAACTGAATTTTATCCGATGGTTCTCATGTATTGTATCCCGACTATGTCTTAATGAATTCAGGAAGAAGATATACAGTAGGGTCCCTCTTTGTTAACATAATCGGTACAAACATTCATTCATCCCCTTGTCAGTGAAGCTCATTAATGAGTAGATAATTCAGGATGAGCAGAAGTTAGGGAGACTGTAAGGCTGAGTAGTCAATTGCACAGTACTTGCACTTTGGTTGACTTATGTCGATTTTTATTCTTGGTGGTTTATTTATATATTGGTTGTATGTTTTGTATTTGTTTTGTTGTGCAGCAGAACCCTCTGTCCAAGACAAATCTCTCCCAAGGGAGGCTAATAAAGACACTTTAAATTTGGCTTTGAGATAGGAGACTGCAAGGTGATGGCAGGGGAGAATGTAGCTCGACAGCATCAGAGGGCAGTCTGTAGGATGACTTTACAAAGCAAGAAGATTAAAACAGTGAAGGAAGAGCCAAAGATTAAGTAGAGGAACTTACAGAAGGAAGAAGGTCGCACAGAGTTCAGGAAGGAGTTGATACAAGCTCTGGGTGGTAGGGAAGAATTACTAGATGACTGGGAAAGTACAGCAAAAGTATTGAAGGAAACAGGTTGAAAGGTATGTAGTGTATCCACTGGACAGCGGAAGAAGGACACGGAGACTTGGTGGTGGAATGAGGAGGTACAGGAAAGTATCCAAAGGAAGATGTTAGCAAAGAAAAAGTGGGATAGACAGGGAGATGAAGAAAGTAGACAGGAGTATTTGGAATCTAGGCGCATGGCAAAGAAAGATGTGGCAAAGGAAAAGGAGAAGGCATATAGTGAGTTGTATAAAAGGCCGGACACTAAGAAAGGAGAAGACTTGTACTGATTGGCTAGACAGAGAGTTGGAGCTGGAATGGATGTACAGCGGGTTAGGTTAATTAAGGGCAGAAATGGCAATATAAAAACAAATGATGAGAGTGTATTGAGAAGGTGGAAGGAGTACTTTGAAGAGCTAATGAATAAAGAAAATGAGAGCGAGAGGAGGATGGATGAAGGAAAGATGGTGAACAAGGAAGTCCCGAGGATTAGCAAGGCAGAAGTGAGGGCAGCTTTGAAAAGGATGAAGAATGGAAAGGTGGTTGGTCTAGATGACATACAAGTGGAGGTATGGAGATGTTTAAGAGAGGTGGCAGTGGACTTTTTAACCAGATTGATTAAACACAATCTTGGAGAGGGAGAGGATGCCTGAGGAGTAGAGAAGAAGTGTTTTGGTACCAATTTTCAAGAACAAAGGTGATGCTCAGAGCTGTAGTAACTACAGAGGCATAAAGTTGATCAGCCACACTATGAAGATATGGGAAAGAGTTGTTGAAGCCAGGCTAAGAGGAGAGGTGACAATCAGTGAGCAGCAGTATGGTTTCATGCCAAGAAAGAGTACTACAGATGCAATGTTTGCTCTAAGAGTGCTGATGGAGAAGTATAGAGAAGGTCAGAAGGAGTTGCACTGTGTCTTTTTGGATCTAGAGAAAGCAGATGATAGGGTGCCAAGAGAGGAAGTGTGGTACTGTATGAGAAAGTCATGAGTGGTAGAGAAGTATGTGAGGGTGGCGCAGGACATGTATGAGGACAGTGAGATGGTTGTGAAGTGTGCTGTAGGAGTGACAGATGGATTCAAGGTGGGGGTGGGATTACATCAGGGATCGGCTCTGAGCCCCTTCTTGTTTGCCATGGTGATGGACAGGCTGACAGACGAGGTGAGGCAGGAGTGTCCGTGGACCATGATGTTTGCAGACGATATTGTGATCTGCAGTAAGAGTAGGGAGCATGTGGAAGGGAACCTGGAGAAGTGGAGGTATGCTCTGGAGAGAAGAGGAATGAAAGTTAGTAGAAGCAAGACAGAACACATGAGTCTGAATGAAAGGGAGGCAGGTGCAATGGTGAAGATGGAAGGAGTAGCAGTAGTTAAAGCAGATGAGTTTAAATACCTGGGATCAACCATCAAAAGCAATGAAAAATGCACAAGAGAGGTGAAGAAGAGAGTGTAGGCAGGGTAGAGTGGGTGTAGACGAATGTCGTGTGATTTGTGACAGAAAGGTAACAGCAAGAGTGAAAGGGAAGATTTTCAGGATAGTAGTGAGACCTGTGATGATGTATGGTTTGGGGACGGTGGCGCTGACAAAAAGACGGGAGGTGTAGTTGGGAGTGAGTAGGAGGGACAAGATTAGAAATGATTATATCAGAGGTACAGCTCAGATTGAGCGGTTTGGAGACAAAGTAAGAGAGGCAAGGTTAAGATGGTTTGGACATGTGCAAAGAAGGGATAGTGGAGATATTGGACGAAGGATGTTGAAGATGGAGCTGCCAGGCAGGAGAAAAAGAAGAAGACCACAGAGAAGATTCATGGATGTAGTGAAGGAGGACATGGAAAGGGTTGGTGTTACAGAGGAAGATGCAAGGGACAGGGTGAGATGGAGGCAGATAATCCGTTGTGGATACCCCTAAAGGGAGCAGCCAAAGGAAGAAGAAGAAGAAATGGGTACCCCACCTCCCCCGGGAGAATGTGTTAAACTGAGGACTGTCAAGGGTACAACCACCAGAGCAATCACTACAGAAGCCTGTGAGGTCCCCCACGGACGCACCACATTTGCTCAATCTGTGCTATCAGTGAGGGGCACCAAGATCTGGAATAATATACCACCTGCAATCAGAGAACGTACCACACTCAACACTTTTAAGGCGCATTGTAAAAATTGGCTTTTAAACAACCAAAACTGTACCCATAACTAGTGACTGCTCTGCGGCATGCGCATATGCAGTACCCTATATACAGTGGTGTGAGAAAGTGTTCGCCCCCTTCCTGATTTCTCATTTTTTGTATGTTTGTCACACTTAAATGTTTCAGATCAAACAAATTTAAATATGAGACAAAGATAACACAAGAAAACACAAAATGCAGTTTTTAAATGAAGTTGTTTATTATTAATGGAAAAAAATCCAAACCTACATGGTCCTGTGTGATAAAGTGATTGCCCCCTAAACCTAATAACTGGTTGGGCCACCCTTAGCAGCAACAACTGCAATCAAGCGTTTGTGAGAACTGGCAATGAGTCTTTTACAGCACTGTGGAGGAATTTTGGCCCACTCATCTTTGCAGAATTGTTGTAATTCAGCCACATTAAAGGGTTTTCAAGCATGAACTTGTTATGTATGCAAACCTGGTGATGAATGAGGTGAAGAGAGTGGCAACGTTGAACACAGCTTTATTGGATAAAAAGCATAGCAGTCCAGAGCAAGCACCAGCGGGATCATCCGGCATAAGAGAGTGTGCCTGTGGTGGCCCACCCCGCTACATAGGGCAGTGTGGTGACGTGACAGGAAGTCGACATCACCACACTGCACTTCACAATAAGGTGCCATCATAACAGAACCGTCATTTAAAGATCATGCCACAGCATCAATCAGATTAAGGTCAGGACTTTGACGAGGCCACTCCAAAGTCTTCATTTTCTTTTTCTTAAACCATTCAGAGGTGGACTTACTGGTGTGTTTTGGATCATTGATCTGCTGCAGAACCCAAGTGTGCTTCAGCTTGAGGTCATGAACAGATGGCCGGACATTCTCCTTCAGGATTTTTTGGTAGACAGCAGAATTCATGGTTCCATTTACCACAGCAAGTCTTCCAGGTCCTTAAGCAGGAAAACAGCCCCAGATCATCACACTACCACCACCATATTTTACTGTTGGTATGATATTCCTTTTCTGAGATGCTGTTTTACGCCAGATGTAATGGGACACACACTTTCCAAAAAGTCCAACTTTTGTCTCGTCAGTCCAAAGAGTATTTTCCCAAAAGTCTTGGGGATCATCAAGATGTTTTCTGGCAAAACTGAGAAGAGCCTTTATGTTCTTTTTGCTCAGCAATGATTTTCATCTTGGAAATCTGCCATGCAGGCCGTTTTTGCCCAGTCTCTTTCTTATGGTGGAGTCATGAACACTGACCTTAACTGAGGCAAGTGAGGTCTGCAGTTCTTTGAAATTTGTTGTGGCGTCTTTTGTGACTGTCATATTTGGCCCTTTCGTTGCGGGAATAAGGCACCACTTGCCTGCTGTGAGTTTGCACATTTAATAAGGAGAACACAAATAACAGCCATGAAGGACGACTTACAAAAAGGCAATTAACGGAGACCACGAAGGGTGATTGCAGTAAAATGCAACAATGGAAAACCATGAAAGGTAACTTACAGTTATATTGACGAGGCAGAGTACAAAGCAGAGAGAGTAAGAACAGGAATCAGACGGGAGAATTCCTGTCTGCATAATGCGAAGTCGCCGTGAGGAATGAACCCTGTGAGTGAGTTAATGAGAATCAGGTGTGGATGCATGAGTGAGAAAGTAATCAAAGATAACTAAACAGCTGTGACAACCCGTGAAAAGACTTGACAGGAGGAAGTCACAAGACTGCGCTGTCAAAATAAAAGCACAAACCAAAACAAAAGAAAAACGAGAACAAATACATATGCAGAAAATGAGTAGAAACCAAAAAGACCTGAGCGCGGCACAGACCCACACTCAGCATCATGACAGTGCCCCTCCCTTAACAGGTAGATCCAAGACCCCCCACCATAACATCAAAAAGGATGAAAGTACACCCCCACCCCACCCCCGCAACAGGAATAACCTCAAAAATCGACCCTGGGAGGGTGGTGGTGAGATCCAGGCCTGGAGGGAGAGACACAAAAAACAAACCAAACAAACCTAAAACACACATGACCCACCACACTGACAAAATAAGGTGCTAAGATGACTAGGCAATACTGGATAAACCAGGGGACAGTTCTTGTGGCCTTTCCAGAGTCCTGGCTCCACCTGACCATCAGGTGAAAAAGGTGGTCTTCCAGGATTCCAAAGCCACCCAAGTAAATGAGAGAGTTCGTCGGGCGGTCTCCCCGCATCTCTGGACCAGCGGGTCGCGGGGCATCACACACCTCCCCCTGGAGGCAGCAGTTGAAACCAGTGCTTACCACGGACCCGCAGAACCAGGAGATGGGCACCCAATGAAGGAGATTTCTTATTTCTTATTTTATTTTTATTTTCTTTATTTATTTATGCAGGGACATGCACAATATACATTGACCTTAAAGAGGAAAGATGCATTGTACCAGGTTATAGCACAAGTGCTAATTTCCACCTGTAGTCCCTGGGCAGGCTGGTGTTAGCATTAAAAAGCAGACATTTGCTAAAACTACAAGTAAGCATTGATAAAAAACTAAAACTAAACATTGATGGGTGTATGATTTGACTGGAGATGCAGAAGACATCTATTGGCTATGACACAGGATTTCTATTTTTGGCTCTGGAGTTTTCCTGGTGTTTCAGAAATTGAGGAAGGTGGAGAGCTGTTCAAAATGCAGATCCAGGCAAGTTTCTTCACCAATTCGACCAGTTGGGGAGTGCACGAGGTGGCATGGTGAACTGAATGGTGATTCAGATGGTGGAATACATCTTGAAGTCGCCCGTGCTCTCCAGAGAAATGTTAAAGTTTAAGCCTGTACATGGAAATTTTGAAGCACAGAATTGCACGGGTGAGGGAAATTCTATTCTCTGAGTGCACTGTGCAGATTTGACCTTGTCTTTGGCGCCCTGTTTATATTTACATTCCTCCTCGATGGAGATAAGCGGAAGGATCGGCTCTGCTAACCCAAACAATCGACACACAATCGCTGTTGTTTCAGCAGACTGGACTCCCAAGGACACCATGTGTCTTCAATTGCCACCTGCAAGCAAGAGAGAGAGACTCTGGACTTGCCATAGATCACATGACTGACATCCGTCCACTGCCGGAAGGCGCCCTCTGCTGTTCACTGGCGATTGACACACCTACATTACACTGCATACAACATTCATTACAGGACTGATACATACACTGATATATATATATATATAAACATACACTGACTCTCTCAACTGCTTTGTCATTGTGTGAATTCTATTGTCTGCTAATTGTGCATTTGAGAGTTTTTTTTCTTGTAATCACAATATTGGTCATAAAAATTGAGCTTTATTTTGATCAACAATGATTTTTTCTCTCTCCTATTGTGTCTTCCCCTCCCCTTGCCCTCTATTCCCCTCCTGTTGACAGGCGCCTTCATGGCTTGCCGCGTCATTGGGATCCGCCTATCAGGCGCTTTCCAATGTCAAGTCAAATTCCTCGTATGTTTACCTGTTGTTTACTTGTAAATGTACTTGGCAATAAACTTTATTCTGATTCTGATTCTGATTAAAAAACTAAAACCAAGCATTGCTAAAAACTAAAACAAACATAAATATCATTGATAAGAACCCAAAACATTGATAAAAACTAAAACATACAATAATACATTTTTATAACTCTATCCATATAAACAATTTTTCACATCCAACCACTGACTCTTATTAGTCTTAGATGGCGTAGGAAGAACCATGACGGACCCAGATGTAGACAGAGGACCTGCAGCAGCCTTGGGCATAGGCGCAGCGCCCCCTGTGACCCCGGACTGGAATGAAGCAGTACCCTCGGTGGCCCCGGACTGAGGCATAGCGGCCCCCTTGGTGGCCCCTGACTGAGGCGTAGCGGCACCCTCGGTGGCCCTGGACTGAGGCGTAGCAGCACCATCGGAGACCCTGGACTGGGTCAGAGCTGCACCCACCGTGTACCCTAACTGGGCCAGAGCTGCACCCACAGTGGATCCGGACTGGGCCAGCGCTGCACCCACGGTGGCCCCCAGACTGAAGCAAAGCGCCCACAGCCGGCACACACTAGGACACAGCACCCATGTTGGATTCAAGCTGGGACGCAGCACCCACGATGGTCCCCGACTGCGACATAGCACCCACGGAGACCCGGACTGAGGAGGAGCTGCACCCTTGGAGGTCCCAGGCTGGGACAGAGTGCCCACAACAACCTTAACAGGAGGGGGAGCAGCACCCACGGAGGTCCCGGGCTGGGACAGAGCCTCCATGACGACCTCGGCCGGAGGGGTTGGACCCACGAAGACCTCAGGCACCTGGCCCAAACCCAAGGAGACCTCTGGCGTAGCTGGATGATCCTCGGTGACCCTGGGGGAAAGCTCAGATAGAAGAGGAAGAGGAACAGGGTCAGAGTCACCCACGGCAGTGGAACCCAGCGAGGTGAGCTCAGGCGCAGCTGACGACTGCACCCAGCCCTCCCCACCAAAAGCCAGGCAAGAGCTCTCCAATACAGAAACAACAAAAACAAAGGAGAGTACTTGCCTGAGCTCAGCTCGTCTAGGACTCCATCGATCCAGACGACGATGTCTCGGGCCCGGCCCTCTGGAGGTCCAGCTCGGACTCTGCTGTGGTGGCCTCAGCAGCAGGCATAATGGACAATGCAGTCCCGGAACCCCCTGGTGACGTGACCCACGCAGGTGGCTCGCCCGGCATGGCGACAGGAGAGCCGCTCCCTGTTGGTGCTGAATCCTGCACAGTTGAAGCCCGGGGACGCTCACTCGTCAGCACAGGCTCCAGATTGCAGGCAGCCCTCTCCCTCCGTCTGGATCATGGCCGCGGGGCTGGAACCAGGTTTTCCAGGGCAGCAGGCTCCTCCTCCGTCCAGCGGCTTAATCCTGGAACCAGTGGGCACTCAGGGGGCATTGGAGGAGACACAGAGAGTGCAGGTGAAGTCTTTGTGGCTACAGTAGGCGGTGAGGACTCAGTGGACTGCAATAACTGAGCCTCACCCCCGGGATTGAGGCAAGATAATTCATGTGGTAATGTTGGAGAAGGAAAAAACACTTGCCTGTGTTCCCGGGGCCTGATGTCTTCTGCTGCAGCCGGTCTGGAATAAGCCCTCTCTGTGACTACAGTTGTAGTAGGCCCCTCAGAGGAGCGTTGAGGAGCCGGCCCTGCAGGCACAGTGGCGGGCGGAGCCGAGGGGGAGACGATCAGAATCTTATCAGCGGGAGGAGATGCCATGGTGAAGAAGGGAACAGTGACGGCCCAGGAAGAGAAGGTTGACAAGACAGCCGGGGAGGAAAACCAAGAAGCAGATGCTGTTGTAGTTCCTTTTTGACACGGTGATGAGGACGCAGCTGGCTGAGAGGCGGGGAATTTCCTCCGGCGGCCTGTGGCTGGGTAATGGTGGGAGAGTTGTGGCGTCTGGATGCAGTGACTCTCCTCCATCCGATTCGGTACAGCAGTGTCTCGGGGAGGAATGGAGGTCTGCACCGGGGGGCGGCGTCTACGGGCATCTACGAGCCTATCTCCAACCCAGGGAATCGCTGCTGGAGAGTGAAGACGGTAGACAGCAGTTCTGCAAACTCTGGATAATTCCTTAAACCGGGATGCGCCATCCCAATCCCAACCGCTGCCACCACGTTCTCCAGAACTTTCTTCGGCCCGTGGGAGGCGAGGACTTCAGCAACATAGCTCCAGATAAATTCAGCTGCCCACTGTTCATCCACGCTGGGACCCCCGGCTGTCAACCTCCCTCAGGAAGCTGAGTCTCGGCACGCTGGGGACGTACTGACAGCTCTCCCTCTGGCCACGAAAAAGGTGAGTGAAAAACAAGAAAGAAAAGGCAAACACACAGCAGCTGGCACCTACTGGCGGCAACTGGCGACTTACAAAAAGGCAATTAACGGAGACCACGAAGGGTGATTACAGAAAAATACAACAACGGAAAACCATGAAAGGTAACTTACAGTTATACTGACGAGGCCGAGTACAAGCAGAGAGAATAAGAACAGAAATCAGATGGGAGAATTCCTGTCTGTACAATGCAAGGTCGCTGCGAGGAATGAACCCTGTGAGTGAGTTTAAATAATGATGGGGGGAAAAAGCAAAATGAGAATCAAGTGTGGATGCAAGAGTGAGAAAGTAATCAAAGATAACTGAACTATATATAGAGTGGTGAAGTCTGCAGAAGTAACGAGCCACCCCTAGGACACAGTCCAAGGACGGGTAATTTTTTCACACATAAAGAGTTGTTCAGAACTCCTTATACAAAGATATAAAGTGATGATAATCAAGTCAGTGGCGGTAATGCACCTGTAAGCTGGTTGCCAACCACCAATCAAATCCAAAAGAATAATAAAAAGAACAGCTGTGACAATCGCAAAAAGACTTGACAGGAGGAAGTCACAAGACTGCGCTGTCAAAATAAAAGCACAAACCAAAATGGAAGAAAAACAAGAACAAATACATATACAGAAAAATGAGTAGAAACCAAAAAGACCCGAGCGCGGCACAGACCTGCGCTCGACGTCATGACAGTGACCTCTTGGATGAGTTGTCGCTGGGCTTGGTTTTCCGGCCATTCCTGGGAAGGTTCTCCACTGTTCCATGTTTTTGCTATTTGTGGATAATGGCTTTCAGTGTGGTTCACTGGAGTCCCAAAGCTTTAGAAATGGCTTTCTAACTTTCCAGATTGATAGATCTCAATTACTGTTTCTCATTTGTTCCTGAATTTCTTTGGATCGCAGCATGATGTGTAGCTTTTGAGGATCTTTTGGTCTACTTCACTTTGTCAGGCAGGTCCTATTTAAGTGATTTCTTGATTGAGAACAGGTGTGGCAGTAATCAGGCCTGCGTGTGGCTGGAGAAATTGAAATCAGCTTTCCAAAGATGTGATAAACCACAGTTTAATTTATTTTTTAATGGGGGGGAATCACTTTTTCACACAGGGCCATGTAGGTTTGGAGTTTTTTTACCCTTAATAATAAATACCTTCATTTAAAAACTGCATTTTGTGTTTACTTGTGTTATCTTTGTCTAATATTTAAATTTGTTTGATGATCTGAAACATTTAAGTGTGACAAACGTACAAAAAAATGAGATATCAGGAAGGGGGCAAACACTTCTTCACACCACTGTATGTGCCCGTGCATCACACACATACGTATGCCCCACCTCTTGTTTGTTGCTGTTGTTTGTTGCTGCTCTGAGGTGCTTGGGTGCATGTGCATGTGCATGTGTACACATACACAGCACTTCACTCGTGTGACATTTGAATGTTTTGTTTTGTAGCACCTTACTGTAACTCTTGCACTTTAGCATATCCACTTTGTACATTTTCATAGCAGTTGTTCTTCTTGTGTATGACTGTGTGTTTTTGTGACCCGCAGGGGGACTACAGATGCAAATTAACAGTATTGCTAAATCTGGCATACTTACGTTTTTATTAATGTTCATTAGTATGTAATGTCCCTTTCAAATAAACCTTAAACTTTAAACCTAAACCTCCAATATCACCCTTTTTTTAATAAATTGTGATGCGGAGAGAGAAAAAAAGTCAGTGAAAGTGACTGTTTCAGATGACTGAAATTCGCTAGTAACGTCGGCCTGAAATGTGTGACGTCAGGAGCTGAACAATGAAATAATTACTAGTCTTGTTACAATCTGAAAATGATGCGATCACGTTCATAGTTTGAGGAAAATGGAAGAAAGCATTTTCAATCTGACTTTCGAAGTGGATACCAATGAAGTGGAAAACGAAGGTGAAGAAAGTGATTTAGCAAACAGTGATAATGATGACGGAGATTTGGGAGATTTTGATCCTGAAGCCAACGACGAAAACCAAGCTCATGCTGACGCTGCGGCTGCAGTCCCTGCAGCTTACCTGCATGAACTGGGTCCAAGACAGCCAGATGGTGAATATGTCCTGGAAGGTTTTTTTCACCGTACAGCTGCTCCCTCTTAGCCGTTAGCTCCGGTCCTCCTACCCAGCTACTCCTCCCTCATCATCCCGCCAGTGGCTGAAGTGGCTTTTAAGCTTCCACCAAACCAATATTGAGTCCACCAGCGGTCCCTCCTTCACCTCTGAGCCCCAGCGACGCGAGCCCTGGGGTGGCCGTTAGGTCCTGTGAGAGCCGCTAGATCAGAGCAGAACAACCCGAGTCGGTGCGCCTCCCTCTGGGCTGAATCTCCATGATGATGAACCGAGGAGAAATGAAGACGAGTTGCAGCTTAACCCTAACAACACTGTGAACCGGTATGTGTAAATGTATTCATTGATGTTTCTTGTCTTACTTTTATATTATAGAAAATTCACTTTTATTCACTGGACTTATAGAAAAGTCCACTTTGAAACCGTCTTTTCTCTAAATTTAAAAAAAAAAAAATGTGTAGAAGTTGTCCCTGAGCGATCAGCAATTCAGCCAAAATTATTCATCAGATTAAGAGAAACGAGAGTGTTTCTTATTTTAATACCAAATTATGTTTTTAGCAAGGGTAGACCTCATTCTTCAAATATATGTGCTTCATTGATCGGGATGATTTTTAGACAAGTCTTGATCATCATTTTTGCTTCACATCTTCACCCTCTCCTTGCAGGTTGCATGCTAGCAGTGAAAATGTCAAAATTTATTAAAAAAAATTGATAATGCTGACTTTGACTGGGGATACCGTCGGGCAGTGGAAGGAACACTTCAAGGATCTCCTCAAACCCACTGACACACGTTCCACAGAGGAAGCAGGGCTTGTGGACGAGAGGGATGACTCACCCATCACAGGGGCTGAGGTCGCCAAAGTGGTAAATGATAAATGGCGTTTACTTATATAGCGCTTTTTCTTATCTCTGGATGACCAAAGCGCTTCACAGATCCTGCTATCCACCTATTCACGCACACATTCACACACTGACGGTGGCAGAGCTGCCATACACACACGGGCGCTAGCCTGGCCACCAGGAGAAACTGGGGGTTCAGTGTCTTGCTCAAGGACACTTCGACATGCAGAATGCAGACAGAACAGGAATCGAACCCATGACCCTTCGATCAGTAGTCGGTCATGCTACACCTGCGCCACAGCTGCCCCAGAGGTGGCTGTGGTGCAGGTGTAGCACTCTTCGGTGGTCGGGCCCCGGGGGTGGATGAGATTCACCCTGAGTACCTCAAGGCCCTGGATGTTGTTGGGCTGTTATGGTTGACACGCCTCTGCAACATTGCGAGGAGGTTGTATGTAGGTTTGTTGTATGTAGGTTTTGTTGCATGATCTGCATGATATTTCATATATTACATTGCATTTTTTGTCTTGTTCTATTCTGTCCTTGGGGTGGACTAACAACTGTCTTAATTTTTTGTGTGGTTTGACTGCTGTGTTTATTTTGTATTTTTTCATGATCCTTTGAATTGGATCATGCAACAAAACCTACATTGGAGAAACTGGAAGACCATTCACCACAAGAAAAAAAGAACACCAGAAGGAACGTGAGAAGGAAACACAAGGACGACTCACAAGATCACAAAAAGAAAAGGCAGAACAAGAAACATTAAAATCAGCAATATCAGATCACTGCAAAAGAAACTAGAAAAGCACTCGGAGAGCGCAGACCTCTGCCAAGTGCCACAGTTCCCCCCATACAGTGTTTGTGTGTACGTTTTCAGATTCCTTGACCATGAAAATGTATGACTAGCAATTGGATTGACAATGATAGGATTAGTGGTTCAGTAGTTATTCACAAAAATGACATTTTCCGTAATGGCGGCCACAGTTCCGCCCATACAATGTTTGTGTGTACGTTTTCAGATTCCTTGACCACGAAAACATATGACTAGCAATTGGATTGACAATGATAGGATTAGTGGTTCAGTAGTTATTCACGAAAATGGCATTTTCAGTAATGGCGGCCACAGTTCCCCCCATACAGTGTTTGTGTGTACGTTTTCAGATTCCTTGACCATGAAAACATATGACTAGCAATTGGATTGACAATGATAGGATTAGTGGTTCAGTAGTTATTCACGAAAATGGCATTTTCCATAATGGTGGTTTTCTTGTGGACGGTGATCCGGATCATCCCCAAAATTTAATCAGTTCTTCCTTGTACCATTTCCAACAACGCCTGAAAGTTTCATCGAAATCCGTCCAAAACTTTTTGAGTTATCTTGCTAACCAACAGACAGACAGACAAACCCCGGCAAAAACATAACCTCCTGGCGGAGGTAATAATCACATCATGGACTGGGACAACACAAAAATTATTGGATCGGAGAGCAACAGACACAAACGCTGGATCAAGGAGGCCATAGAGATCAGGAAGCGGGGAAAAGACACCATGAACCGAGATGAGGGGGCCTTTATGCTTTCCCACACCTGGGACCACATTGTCCAGAGACCATCTGACGGCGGGAGGCGGGGCCGGCTCGGTGAATCCGACAGATCTGCTGAGCTGGCCCCGCCTATGAAAATCAGCTGATAAATGTCACCTGGCAGCAATCAGCTGACTCTTCTGACGAAGGCTGCAGTGCAGTTGAAACATGTAAAGAAGGAAAAGACATCTTTCTATTTTATTTTTTGTCTTTTATATGAACAAAAGATAAATAATTAAAAGAAGACAAAATGAACCTATTTGACGTAGCTCTTCACCCTCTCGAAAATCCTCGAAGGTTCATGGGAGTTTGCCCAACCAGTCCACATGTGTTTTCTGGACTTGGAGAAGGCATTCGACCATGCCCCTCACATAAAATCCTGTTCATAAAAATTATGAACAGGATTTCTAGACGCAGCTAGGGAATGGAGGGTGTCATGCTTGGTGACCACAGGATCTCATCTCTGCTGTTTGCAGATGATGTCATCCTGTTGGCTTCATCCAGCAATGACCTACAGGTGTTAATGGGACGGTTTTCTACTGAGCGTGAAGCAACTGGGATAAGAATCAGCACCTCCAAGTCTGAGTCCATGGTTCTCAGCCAGAAAACGGTGGACTGCCCTCTCCAGGTTGGAGACAAGCTCCTGCCCCAAGTGGAGGAGTTTGAGTATCTTGGGGTCTTATTGACGAGTGAGGGAAGAATGGAGAGGGAGATTGACAGATGGATCGGAGTAGCATCTGCAGTGATGTGGGCGTTGTACCGGTCTGTTGTGGTGAAGAGGGAGCTGAGCTCTAAAGCAAAGCTGTCAATTTACCCGTCAATCTACGTTCTTACTCTCACCTATGGTCATGAGCTTTGGGTAATGACCAAGAGAACGAGATCGCAGATACAAGCGGCTGAAATTACTTTTCTCTGTGGGATTGCTGGACTCACCCTTAGAGACAGGGTGAGGAGTTCAGTCATCCGGGAGAGGCTCAGAGCAGAACTGCTGCTCCTCCACATTGAAAGGAGCCAGTTGAGGTGGTATAGGCATCTCATCAGGATGCCTCCTGGACGCCTCCCACTTGAGGTGTTTTTTGGGACATCCAGCTGGTCTGGGAATGCTTTGGCATCCTCTCAGAAGAGCTGGAGCAGGTGGATGGGCAGAGGGAAATCTGGGCTTCTCTGCTTGAACTGCTGCCTCCGTGACGCGGACCTTTGGAAAAGCAGTAGAATATGGATGGATGGATGGATGGATGGATGGATGATAATTTAATTGAAAAAAATGTCACAAATTTAGGAAATTTAAGGATATCAGCTTTACTCAAAAAAAGATATTACAACTGCAAGGGAAAATATGCCAAATTTAGGGAAAAAAACATATATATGACAAAAATGTGAAAAAAAAATATCACAGTTTAATGAGGAAAACACCCACACAATTTTGCAAGGAAAAAAAAAAACAAACGTTTTGCAAATAATCAAAAATTTAAATGAAAAAGTAGCAATTTTGAAAAAGGAAACAGACATACTGTCATCGATATGCCTCCGGGCAGATGGAGGTGGAAGGAGAGGCCTCTGAGTGCAGACAGGCTCACGGTGCAAAACAATGATTTATTAACAAAAATACTTGAGACAAAAACAAACAGCAGCAGACGGCTGAGAATGCTGAGGCTAAATAAACTTGGTACCGGGAGACATGGCCGGGAAACCATCATCATCATCATAGCAGTCTGTCGTGGGCAACAATGACTGTTTCATTTAGGTCTGATTAGATTCCTCCACGCAGCTCTGTCCTTAGCCTTCCGCTGCCAGGAACTCTTGTCTATATCCAACTTCTTCAAGTTTCTTTTTACAGTGTCTTTAAATCTGAGCCTTGGTCTACCCTGATTGTGTTTGCCCTCGCATAACTGTGAGTAGAGTAACTGCAAAGGGAGACGCTGGTGGTCCATCCTCTCAACATGTCCGAGCCATCTCAGGTTCATCTGTATTAGCATGTCCTCCATTGATGGTAGACCAGCTCATTTCGACACTTCTATGTTGGTTACCTTGTCTTTCCATGAGATGTTCATTATGGCTCAAAGGTGTCTCATCATGTACACGTGGAATTTCTTCACCTGCACTCTGTAGACAGTCCAAGTTTCAGCACTGGACAATAGAGTAGCCAGTACTGTCGCTCTGTACACTTTGCATTTCACACAGATAGACACGTCGATTGTTCCACAGTTTCTCCCTCATGTTTCCAAACACAGCACTCGCTTTTCCCATTCTGAGAAATAGTTCATCCTCCAGCCTAGCATTCTCTGAAACAGTACTCCCTAGATCAGGGGTGGGCAATCATGTGCCATGGAGGGCCATTCCACTGCAGATTTTCTGTTCCACCCAGTGTCTTCAGCAGGTGTTTGCTCTGATCAGCTTCAAGGATCGCTAATAATTGAAAACACCTGCTGAAGACACTGGGTGGAACAGAAAATCTGCGCTGGAATGGCCCTCACTGCCCACCCCTGCCCTAGATACTTGAAAGTCTTGCACTTGACTAAGGGCTCTGTACCAATGCTGATCTCTTCTGGTAGTGATGTTGATAACTGGAACTTTGGTGGTTGATAAAGGCACTCTGTCTTCTTGATGTTAATTATGAGGCTAAATTGAGAGGCTGCTCTTGCAAATTTCTCCACTAAAGATTGCATATCTTCCGCACTGTGTGCGACTAGAGCACTGTCGTCGGCAAAGAGCATTTCTCTTACTACCTTTATCAATGTCTTACTCTTGGCTTTAAACTGTGCCACATTGAACAAATCTGCTTCTTTCCTTGTTTGAATGTATACTCCTTCTGAAGTGTCTTTGAAGGCCACCTCAAGCATGGCTGCCAGATATAACAAGAAGAGTGTAGGTGCCAGCACACACCCTTGTTTCACCCCGTTGCTTACTGAAAAGTCTTCAGATACTGAACCACTCATTGCCACATTTGCTTGCATACCTGTATGGAGTGCCTCAATCAGGCTGACTAACGTCTCTGTACAGCCATATTTCTTGAGTACCTGCAAAAGTCCTTGTCGCAAAACAGTATCGAAGGCTTTACTGAAGTCTATGAAGACTACATAAAGCAGCATGTTCTCTTCGATACACTTTTCTTGAACCTGTTTCAAGCAGAAAATCATGTCCATTGTGCTTCTTCCACTTCTAAAGCCACACTGGGTTTCCGGTAGTACATTCTGCGAGATGTGTTCATTGAGTCTGTTCAGTAGTACACGTAAGGGAATCTTACCAACAGTGGCTAGCAGTGATATACCTCGGTAATTTCCACAATCTTTCCTGTCACCTTTCTTGAACAAAGGCACAATACTTAATTCCTTCCAGTCTTGAGGTACTTTCTGGGCATCCCATATCTCTTGGATGAGCTTGTGCAGGCAGTTGGTCAGCTGAACACCACCAAATTTCCACACTTCTTCTGGAATTCCATCCCTTCCTGGAGCTTTACCATCCTGTGTTGTCCTGATAGCTGCCATTAGTTCATCAAGATTTGGTGGTTCATCAAGACGTGATACAGCTGGTCGCTGCACTAGAGCTTCTTTAGCCTCTTCAGTGAGATCTCCAGGGTTGTTTAGTAGTTGGTCAAAGTGGTCTGCAAATCTGTCCAGGATCTTGTCTTTCTCCTGCAAAACCGTTTCACTATCCATAGCCTTTAGTTGGATCAATTCTCTTGGTTTAGGGCCATAGATTTCTCTCAAACCTGTGAAGAATGTTTTTGTGTCCTTCCTGTCTGCTGCAGTTTGAAGTTCCTCCGGTTTTTCATCCCACCAGTTGGACTTCATCTCTCTGGTGTACTTCTGTAGCTCACTCTGAGCCTTTGAGTATTTCTTCTTCGTCGACCTTGTGATACACTGTAAGTTTCCCTGCCTAGCTGTATTCCTCGCTTCTAGTAGTTTCTTCAGGTGTTCATCATGCTCATCAAACCAATCTTGATGTTTCCTCTCAGGGTGCCCTAAAACATCACTCACAGTCTGATACATCATATCCTTCAGTGTTGCCCATCTCTATTCTATGTCATTCTCTGAGTTGTTGCTGTCCCAGTCTTTCAAGTTTTCATCCATTTCCTGTGTAAGTTCTTCCTGCTTCTTTTGGCCTTTCAGTGCACTAGTGTTTAGCTTCCGTGGTGGCTTCACACCCGTCCTGCAGTGCTGTTTTTGTCTGGAAATCCTTAATCTAGATCTCAGCATAACATGATCAGTACCACAGTCCGCACCTCTTATTGCTCTGGTGTCCAATACATCCCTTATGTCTCTCTGCCTTACTATGATGTAGTCTAACAAGTGCCAGTGCTTGGATCTTGGGTGCATCCATGTCTTCTTGTGTGTGTCCTTGTGCTTAAATAGAGTGTTGGTTATCACAAGGTTGTACTCTGAGCATAGTGCAAGTAGAAATTCTCCATTAGCATTGCATTTGCCTACTCCATGACTGCCCAGCAATCCTTTCCATTTCTCGGTGTCCAAACCAACTCTGGCATTAAAATCTCCTACAAGTATCAGCCTGTCATCAGTTGGTACACGCCTGATAGTCTCACGTAAATCACTGTAGAACTCTTCCTTCACCTCCTCTGTGTTGGTCATTGTTGGGGCATATACACTGATGAGTGTGGCATACATCTTCCACTGTAGTGGGAGTCTCATAGTCATTATCCTGTCGTTGATTGGCACCGGCTCCTCATCAAGCATTGCTGCTATCTCCTTTCTAACTGCAAAGCCCACTCCTGCTTCTCTCCTTTCTTGAGTTGATTTCCCACTCCAAAAGATGTACCCATGGTCTACCAAGCTGTCATATCCAGGCAATCGTGTTTCACTAAGTGCAGCTATGTCTACATTGTACCTGTTCATTTCCAGAGCCACAAGCGCGGTCTGTCTTTCTGGGCGCTGTGATGTTGATCTGTCCAACAGAGTGAGTACATTCCATTCTGCTACACACAAGGCTGCTGTTTTCCTCTTCTTTTGTCTTCATGCTCCTAGCTTACTTTTCGCTGCCTGTCGGAGTGTGAACAGATCAGCACGGACCTTGTTAGCCCGGGCGACGTCCAAGCCAGTATGAGCTGCTTTCTGATTGACCATTTCATGAAACTGCTTGCAAAGTATTTGAGTACCGATAGCTTTTGCTGGAATAGCGGCACATTCTTGGCAGATAAAGGTATTATCAGTGGCAAGGACAGGCCAAGACAAACTGACTCCAGTATCTATTGCAGTGACTGACCAGATGATAGGTTTGTTTATCTCTGCTCTTTGTGTAGTGCATGTCACGATGCACCGAGTGGCACAGTCCACCACAAACCTTGCGACAGATGTGTTTATCTGCCAGCATGTCCAGTCTCACCCCGTGTAACTGGGAGTGGTCCACCACAGACCTGTGGCAGATATTGTTTTTTGTTCTGCCAGGATGCCCTGTTTCACCCTCCACACCCTCGGAAGGGTGGGGATGCCGGTTGAGTAGCCGGTGGCACAACCCATGAGACAGTACCGGTTTTCATGGTTATCCGGTAGCGAGCAAGCCAATGCCTGACCACGTAAACGTTAATGACGCCACACAAGACTGAGACAGAACACTCAATAGACAAGGGGAACATTAGCATAACACAGAACAGGTGGGCACAATCAAGGGCAGCAGGGAAGTTGCTGCAGGTGAGAAGCACAGTACGGGTGGAGCTGCACAAACACAACAGAGAATACACATAAAACATGATGAGAGGACAAAAGACAAAGCGGGGATAAATAATACGAAACTAAAATCACAACTAGAAACTGGACATGAACAGAAAGCGCTGTCAAAGTAAAACCCACACCGATGATGACAGAAATCATAATGCAGAACATGAACTCAAGATACAAATAGCACTAAACACAAAGAAACACAGAAATAAACTCAAACAGTGGGCATGATCCTACGGTCATATCCCAGACCATGACACATACTCGGATTCTACTGCTCAGACTGTTGCTGAGGGGACTGAAGCTGGAAGGTGGTTGATGTATCTCCACGCTGAACTCAGGGAGGCTGCAGAACAGAACAGAACTGCACTCCTAGAGAAGGCCTAGGGTTTTAAGGCTCAGGGCCATTTATGGACAGAGACGACTATGTTTGGACTTTACTGCCTGTGATTAAAACAAATCATTTCATAATAATTTCTACCTTCGTCCCATTGCATCCTTTAATTCCAGGTGGGCCAGCATGTCCTTGGTCTCCAGGGAGTCCCTTCAGAAGAAAAGAAATATACATTTTAAAAAAATAGTTAATAAAATCCACTTTAAATGATCATTTCTATAAATGGTGTGGATAATGCTGTTTAGATTATTTATCTTATCTTTTACGTAAGAAATTATGCAATCTGACTTCTATACTTACAGTGCGTATAAAAAGTCTACACACCCCTGGACAATTACCAGGTTTTTGTGATGTAAAAAAATGAGACCAAGATAAATCATTTCAAAACTTTTTCCACCATTAATGTGACCTATAACCTGTACAACCCAATTGAAAAACAAACTGAAATCTTTTAAGGGGAAAAAAAAAATAAAAAAAACTTACAATAACCTGGTTGCATAAGATATGAACACCCTGAAACTAATACTTTGTTGCAGCACCTTTGGCTTTTATTACAGCACTTAGTCTTTTTGGGTAGGAGTCTATCAGCGTGGCACATCTTGATTTGGCATTATTTACCTACTCTTCTTTGCAAAAACACTCAAAATCTGTCAGATTGTGAGGGCATCTACTGTGCACAGCCCTCTTCAGATCATCACACAGATGTTCAATCGGATTCAGGTCTGGATTCTGGCTGGGCCATTCTAAAACCTTAATCTTCTTCTGGTGAAGCCATTCTTTTGTTGATTTGGATGTGAGCTTTGGGTCATTGTCATGCTAAAAGATGAAGTTCCTCTTCATCTTTCTTTTTTTTCATCTTCAGCTTTCTAGCAGAAGTCTGGTTTTGTGCCAACACTGACTGATATGTATTTGAAACTGTTCATAATTCCCTCAACCTTGATAAGACCCCAGTTCCAGCTGAAGAAAAATAGCCCCAAACCATAATGCTGCCACCATCATGCTTCACTGTAAGTATGGTGTTCTTCTGGTGATGAGCAGTGTTGTGTTTGTGCCAAAAATGTCTTTTGGAATTATGGCCAGAAAGTTCAGCCTTGGTTTCATCGGACCATAGCACATTTTCCCACATGCGTTTGGGAGATTTCAAATATGTCCTTGCAAAATGTAGCTGGGCTTGGATATTTTTATTCGTAAAATAAGGCTTCTGTCTTGCCACCCAACCCCATAGTTCAGACATATGAAGAAGATGAGAGATTGTTGTCACATGTACTAAACAGCCAGTACTTGCCAGAATTTCCTGCAGCTCCTTCAGTATTGTTGTCAGCCTCTTGGAAGCCTCCCTGACAAGTTTTCTTCTCGTCTTTTCATCAATTTTGGAGGGACGTCCAATTCTTGGTAATGTCACTGTTGTGTGATATTTTCTCCATTTGACGATGACTGCCTTCACTGTGTTCCATGGTATATTTAATGCTTTGGAAATTCTTTTGTACCCTTCTCCTGACTGACACCTTTGAACAATGAGATCCCTTTGATGCTTTGGAAGCTCTCTGCGGACCATGGCTTGTGCTGTAAGATGTGACTACAAAAATGTCAGGAAAAGCCTACTAGAACAGCTGAACTTTGTGTGGGGTTAATCAGAGGCACTCTAAATGGTGGCAGGTGTGTGCTGACTCCCATTTAACATGAGATTGAATGTGATTGGTTAATTCTGAACACAGTCACATCCCCAGTTATAACAGTGTGTGCATATTTATGCAACCAGGTTATTGTAAGTTTTTTATTTTTTATTTTTCCCCTTAAAATTTGATTGATTTGAAGAGGGTTGTGTACAGGAGATGCCCTCACAATCTGAAAGATTTGGAGCATTTTGGCAAAGAAGAGTGGGCAAATATTGCCACATCAAGATGTGCCACGCTGATAGACTCCTACCCAAAAGGACTGAGTGCTGTAATAAAAGCCAAAGGTGCTGCAACAAAGTATTAGTTTAAGGGTGTGCATATTTATGCAAACAGGCTATTGTAAGTTTTTTATTTTTTATTTTTCCCCTTAAAATTATTTCAGTTTGTTTTCAATTGGGCTGTACAGGTTATAGGTCACATTAATGGTGGAAAACGTTTTGAAATTTATCTTGGTCTCATTTTTTTACATCACAAAAACCTGGCATTTGACAAGGGGTGTGTAGACTTTTTATATCTACTGTATATCCAACACAAAAGTCTTGATCTTATTTTTCAAGAATAACATATGTTAGATGGAGATTTTGACCCCTTAGCATTCCAGGAAATTTTCCTAAAAATGCCTAAATTTAGCATACACAAAGAAAATCAGATTCTTTCTTCAGTGAGTGGCAGTAGAAAACTTGAAACATCCCACCGGCAGAACACCGGAATTTAAAAGGTTAAAAATGTCTCAAATTTTCATGAAAAACTTCACAAAATTAATTGAAAAAAGTCCCCAATTTACATGAAGAACTTCACAATATTGAAAAAGTCCCACATTTACAAGAAAAAAGGCCCAAATTTACATGAACTTCACAAAATTGAAAAAAGTCCCCAATTCACAAGAACGTCACAAAATTGAAAATAGTCCCAGATTTACATGAAAAGTTTCAAATTTATATGAAAAATTGGACAAAATTAACTGAAAAAAGTCCACAATTTACATGAAGAACTTCACAAAATTGAAAAAAGTCCAAAATTTACATGAAAAAGCCACAAATTTCCATGAACGTCACAAAAAAGTCCCAAATCTTCTTGAAAATCCCAAATTTACATGAACTTCACAAACTGAAAAAGTACCAAATTTACATGAAAAAAATCTCAAATTTTCATGAACTTCACAAAATGGGCTGCACGGTGGAGCAGTGGTTAGCACTGCGGCAGCACAATTTACCCTTGGCCAGGGGATCGTGGGGATCGTGGGTTCGATCCCAGCCCCCGACCAACAGTGATCTGTGTGAAGTTTGCATGTTCTCCCCGTGTATGCGTGAGATTACCCTGGGATTTCTCCGGTTTCCTCCCACAGGCCAAAAACATGCAGGTTAGGTTAATTGGAGACTCTAAAGTGGCCCTAGGTGTGAATGTGTGTGTGAATGGTTAAGGGATAGCACCGTATCGTGGCTGCTTCATCCATCCAGGTGGTGGATGACCCTCAATTTCCCCTCTGGGGATCAATAAAGTATACTAAATCTAAAAAAAATCTAAAAAAAAAAAAAATTGAAAAAAGTCCCAAATTTACATGAAAAAAATGTCAGATTTACATAAAAATCTTCAAAAAATTTATTGAAAAAAGTCCCAAATTTACATGAAGAACTTGTAAATTTACATGAACTTCTCAAAACTGAAATGTCGCAAATTTCCATGAACTTCAAAATTTAAAAAAAGCCCCAAATTCACATGAAGAACTTCACAAAATTGAGTCCCAAATTTACATGAAAAAAAAATTCTCAAATTTACATAATAATTTTCAAAAAATTTATTGGAAAAATTTCCCAAATTTACATGAAGAACTTCACAAAATTGAAGAAAGTCCAAAATTTAGATGAAAATAAAATCTCAAATTTACAAAAAAGTCTTCAAAAAATTATTGAAAGTCCCAAATTTATGAAGAACAAAAAATTAATTGACCCCTTAGCATTCCATCCAATTTTCCTACAAATGCCTAAATTTAGCATATGCAAAGAAAATGAAATTCTTCCTTCACTGAGTGGCAGAAGAAAATCTTAAATGTCACTGTCAGAACAGCGGAATTTTAAGAGGTTAAAACATTATTAGAACAATTTTCTTTCATTATTTCAGGAGAAGCTGATACCGGTAGTCCTGGAGGTCCTGGAAACCCGGGCCGTCCCATAAGACCCTGGAAGTTAGAGAGGTTAACGTTTATAAAAACACCAACTTTTCCACGATAAAATAAATCAAAATGAGGAGTAAAACTATTCATATATGTGGCCCTGTGATGGTAAAAAGAGGGACCTCAACAGGCTTTAGAAGTAGCAGGTAAGTATGAACCATCTCTATTCGTCTTACCTGATACCCTTTCAGTCCAGGAATTCCTGGTGGTCCTCGTTCACCCTGTGAAGAAAAAGGAAAAATGATAATAGCAGTAATAGTAATATCCCTCTTGTTACCACAATGACCCTCCCAACCTGGAAAAAACGAGAAGATTGTCCCCCCCAATGGTAAAAGGTAAATGGCATTCACTTAAATAGCGCTTTTATTCTCATCTCTTGATGACCAAAGCGCTTTACAGATCCTGCTATCCACCCATTCACACACACATTCACACACTGATGGCAGTCATAAACCTTCTTTTTAAATCATGTTACAGAACTGAATAAAATGAATTTGAAGCACCAATTCTACACAGAAATACAAAAAAAACCCAAGAGCACGATGAGGTGAGTGCAATATCCCCTGCCTCCATTTTCTTTGAAGATCCCAATACTTACTGACAGAGAGCAGTTTTCAACTTTTCAATATAATTACTGTGGCAGAACCAACTTATGATAAGACCATCATCCACGAATATACAACAAAGTATACAACCCATAGCTGTAGGTCACGATCCCAAGGTGAACCGTGCCAACCTTGGCCTTTGACCTATTGACCTCAAACCTGTAGTCAGAGGCTATGGTCTCAGAGTGAACCCTTTGTTGTTAAGATATACTTTATAAGGCAATATAAGGCATTTTGATGTTGACCTCGCAATCCCAAAACCACAGTCACACTTCAGGGTCACAGGGTGAACCTGTGTACCATGTTTGTTGGCCCTAGCTTTACTTGTTGTACAATAATAAGGCTTAAGGATTGTTAACCTTGACCTTTGACCTTTTGACCTCAATCCCACAGTCAGAGGTCAGGATCCCAAGGTGAACCTGTGTACCAGGTTTGGTGACCCTAGCTTTACTCGCTGTACAGTAATAAGGCATAAGGATGTTAACCTTGGCCTTTGACCTTTTGACCCTAAACCCATAGTGAGAGGTCAGGATTCCAAGGTGAACCTGTGTAGCAAGTTTGGTGATCCTAACTTTCTATGTTGTTGAGATGTAATTTATAAGCCATTTTGATGTTGACCTTTGATCTTGCAATTTATACCTATGAATGGGGACAGCAGATTAACACAGGAGGAAGTGGGGTGATATCGAGTGATTTTGCTAACAAACTCTCCCCTCAAATCACCTTTGACAACATAAACAACAAGACGTACAAAACAAAAAAAAGCTAATTACCTTATCTCCGGGTGATCCCGGGTCTCCCTCAATTCCAGGGAAACCAATCGCTCCCGGATATCCACCTTCTCCAGGGAAACCAAGCTCACCCTGTGGAAGACAGACAGGAAGATGGAGCTCAGGTGAAGTTCAGCTGTGGTCCGGGGGGGGGGGGGCACTGCTGTCTTGGCTCCGGTCCAGACGTATGCACAGTCACGCCGGAGTGACATTTCACTCTCAGCAGAGAGGAACCGGCCTTTTCATCTCTGTCCTTCTCCACCTGCGATCACAGAGTTCACACCTGGGTGGTCTCAGGGGGAGGCATCTGAGCCGTGGCAACACAAAGACAGACGGCGGCCCGATTCAAACGCCATCGTTATTTTTGCTGGATGGAATGAGTAATATGAAGATGAGGACAAAAAGAGATGCTGATACAGAACCTCTCACAAAGGGAGAAATTCCTTTAGAATACCAAAGCAAATCTAATCAAATACCAGAGCGCAAAATATAAAACACAGATATAAATCATGAATAATGAATAAAATGATGACAACAGATCACACTTTGTTCGGCTAATTAAAGATATTTATGCCTCAATTTTTCTACTTTATAACTTTTATACTTTAAACAATATTTACTAGTGGTGCTGAATGATTAAAAATTTCTAATCACAATTAATCTTTTGGTACACTGAGTTAATCGCGATTTAGATTCAAGATTCAAAGATTTTATTGTCAATACTACTATACGTGCAGGACATACAGGAGAACTGAAATGGTGTTTCTCTCTCTTCACTGGTGTGCATAATATAACAATGCAATTTAATAATGTATTAATCATGTGTTCTTCCATTCAGATCCAGTGTACCTTAAGTTGGTAATTTTTTAAGTTTCTCCAACTGTTATAAACATGAGAGTGGGCAAATATGATTGCTTTCTTCACCTGCTGGTTTATAAAGCTCTCAACATATCCAAAATGACAAAACTATCCAGAATATCCTCCAGAAAATCCTCAAAAGTACGACCACATGTGCAAAAAACAACAGAATGCCAGGGCTGAGTAACGTCACTGCAACACAACTACACCCCCAGAGCAAACATCCACCATCCATCCATCCATCCATCCATCCATCTTCTACCGCTTTTCCGGAGGTCCGGGTCGCGGAGGCAGCAGTTCAAACAGAGAAGCCCAGACTTCCCTCTCCTCAGCCACCTGCTCCAGCTCTTCAGAGGGGATACCAAGGCGTTCCCAGACCAGCTGGGAGACATAGTCTCTCCACCGAGTTCCGGGTCTGCCCCGGGGTCTCCTCCCAGTGGGACATGCCTAAAACACCTCAAGTGGGAGGCGTCCAGGAGGCATCCTAATCAGATGCCCATACCACCTCAACTGACTCCTTTCAATGTGGAGGAGCAGCGGCTCTACTCTGAGCCTCTCCCGGATGACTGAGCTCCTCACCCTATCTCTGAGGGTGAGTCCAGCAATCCCACGGAGAAAGCTCATTTCAGCCGCTTGTATCCGCGATCTCGTTCTTTCGGTCATTACCCAAAGCTCGTGACCATAGGTGAGAGTAGGAACGTAGATTGACTGGTAAATCGACAGCTTTGCCTTAGAACTAAGCTCCCTCTTCACCACAACAGACCGGTACAACGTCCGCATCACTGCAGATGCTGCTCCAATCCGTCTGTCGATCTCTCGCTCCATTTTCCCCTCACTCATGAATAAGACCCCAAGATACTTAAACTTCTCCACTTGGGGCCGGGTTGTCCCCAACCCGGAGAGGACAATCCACCTTTTTCCGGCTGAGGACCATGGACTCGGACTTGGAGGTGCTGATTCTCATCCCAGCCACTTCACACTCAGCGGAAAACCGTCCCAGCAAGAGCTGTAGGTCATTGCTGGATGAAGCCAACAGGACAACATCATCTGCAAACAACAGAGATGAGATCCTGTGGTCACCAAGCATGACACCCTCCATTCCCTGGCTGCGCCTAGAAATCCTGTCCATAAAAATTATGAACAGGATCGGTGACAAAGGGCAGCCCTGGCGGAGTCCAGCTCTCACTGGGAATGACTCCGACCGAGTGTTGGCAATACAAACCAAACTCTCACAACGGTCGTACAGAGACCGAATAGCTCGTAACAACAAGCCCGATACCCCATACTCCCGAAGCACCCCCCACAAAAATCCACAAGGGAATCGGTCAAATGCCTTCTCCAAGTCCACAAAACACATGTAAACTGGTTGGGCAAACTCCCACGAACCCTCAAGAATTCTCGAGAGGGTAAAGAGCTGGTCCGATGTGCCACGGCCAGGACGAAAACCACATTGCTCCTCCTGAATCCGAGGTTCGACCAACGGCCGGACTCTCCTCTCCAGTACCTTGGCATAGACCTTCCCAGGGAGGCTGAGGAGTGTGATCCCTCTAAAGTTGGAGCACACCCTCCGGTCCCCTTTTTTGAAGAGAGGAACCACCACCCCGGTTTGCCATGCCAAAGGCACTGCCCCCGACCTCCACGCAATGTTGCAGAGGCGTATCAACCATGACAACCCAACAACATCCAGGGTCTTGAGGTACTCAGGGCAAATCTCGTCCACCCCCGGGGCCCGGCCACCAAGGAGATTTTTAACCACCTTGGCGACCTCAGCCCCTGTGATAGGCGAGTCATCCCCCTCGTCCCCAAACCCTGCTTCCTCTGTGGAAGGCGTATCAGTGGGATTGAGGAGATCCTCGAAGTATTCCTTCCACCGCCCGACGATATCCCCAGTCGAAGTCAACAGTGTCCCATCCGCACCATACACAGTGTGGACGGGGAGCTGCTTTCCCCTCCTGAGCCGCCGGACAGTTTGCCAGAATCTCTTTGAGGCCGACCGAAAGTCTTGTTCCATGGCCTCACCGAACTCCTCCCATACTCGGGTTTTTTCTTCAGCAACCACCCGAGCTGCACTCCGCTTGGCCTGCCGATACACCTCAGCTGCTTCGGGAGTCCCACAAGCCAACCAAGCTTTATAGGACTCCTTCTTCAGCTTAATGGCCCCCCTCATCACTGGTGTCCACCACTTGGTTCGGGGGTTGCCACCACGAGATGCCCCGACCACCTTGCGGCCGCAGCTCTGGGCCGCCGCTTCAACAACAGAGGTGGAGAACATGGCCCATTCAGACTCCATGTCTCCAGACTCCCTCGGAATGTGGTTGAAGTTCTTCCGGAGGTGGGAGTTGAAGACCTCCCGGACAGGGGCCTCAGCCAGACGCTCCCAGCACACCCTCACTACACGTTTGGGTCTACCAGGTCTGAATGGCTTCCTCCCCTGCCATCGAATCCAACTCACCACCAGGTGGTGATCAGTTGACAGCTCTGCACCTCTCTTTACTTGGGTGTCCAAGAAATACGGTCGCAGGTCTGATGATACGATAACAAAATCGATCATCGACCTGCGACCTAGGGTGTCCTGGTGCCAGGTGCACATATGGACACCCTTATGCTTGAACATGGTGTTCGTTATGGACAGACTGTGGTTAGCACAGAAGTCCAATAACTGAACACCACTCGGGTTCAGATCGGGCAGGCCGTTCCTCTCAATCACCCCCCTCCAGGTTTCACTGTCGTTGCCCACGTGCGCATTGAAGTCCCCCAGTAGGACAATGGAGTCTCCAAGAGGAGCACCCTCCAGCACCCCAGTAACAGACTCCAAAACGGGTGGGCACTCTGAAACGTCATTTGGTGCATAGGCACAAATGATGGTCAGGACCCATTTCCCAACCCGAAGGCGCAGGGAAGCAACCCTTTCGTCCACCGGGGAAAACTCCAATATAGAGGCAGCAAGGTGGGGCGATGCAAGAATACCCACCCCTGCTCGTCGCCTCTCGCCCGGGGCAACTCCAGAAAAGGCCAAGCTCCAGCCCCTCTCCAGGAGACTGGTTCCAGAACTGGAGCTGTGTGTTGAGGTGAGGTCGACTATATCTAGCCGGTATCTCTCAACCTCGTACACCAGCTCAGGCTCCTTCCCCACCAGAGAGGTGACATTCCACGTACCAAAAGCCAGTTTAGAAAGCTTGGGATCAGTCCGCCAAGGTCTCCGCCTTTGACCGCCACCTAATCCACATAGCACCGGACCCCCATGATCCCTCCTGCAGGTGGTGAGCCCACTGGAGGGCAGACCCATGTAACTCCTTCGGACTGAGCCTGGCCGGGTCCCATGGGTGGAAACCCGGCCACCAGACGCTAGCCTTCGAGCCCCTCCCCCAGGCCTGGCTCCAGGGTGGGGCCCCGGTAACCCCATACCGGGCGGGGTACACTGAATCCTTGATATACAATTTATCATGAGAGTCTGTTGGATCGTTCTTAGTCTGGCCCTTCACCCAGGACCAGTTTGTCTTGGGAGACCCTATCAGAGGCAAATTGCCCCTGACAACATAGCTCCTGGGATCACTGGGGCACGCAAACCCCCCTACCACGATAAGGTGACGATCCATGAGGGGAAACATCCACCAGCCAAACCCAAATCACTGGACCTTGTGTGTCACAACACACACAATTTCCCTTTTAATAGAAAAATTGTAAACATAAACAAACAACTATCTCGCCCATGATGTCACCGACCACGCAGCAAAAACAGGGCGTGGGAGTGAGTGGGCATTACAAACACAGCTTGAGAATTTTAGACTGCTACTCACCTACCGACAGTTGGACCCAAAGCTATGAATATGGTTGTCAGCCCTCCTAGTGTAGCCATGACGTCCCATTTATTGGGCTAAACATGTTTGTCCTGAGTGGGATGTGCATTGTCCTGTCTATTTAACGCCACCTTAATGAACAGGCAAGGCTGGGCTGAAGCCCAGGGGTCTGTGAAGATCAGGGCCTATCATGAGCCAATGAAAAAGATCACATTGTTGTTAATTGGTCAAATTCTATGTCCATCACTTGATAGTCATGTGTGGTTGCTGATTGGTCAAATTTACAAGTGCCCCACGTGAGTACCATGTAACAACAGCCTATTAGAGGAATTGTTTTGACATGTGACTATGCAAAGCATCAGTGAGAGGTAAGAAGTAATTAGCTTGGTCAAAATGTCCGGAAAAAAGTTTGAAAGTGACGCTCATAAAATTATTGAGAGGAAAGCTTAGGGAAAACTAATTGCTCAAAAAATCCCGAAGCATAAAGGATTTTTCTTAGCTGGAACATTGAGTGGAGGAGGCTGCTAATTACCCACAGCGGAGACAGGTGGGCCATTAAAGCACTCCTCTGTAGGACAAGGGAGAGGAAAGCACATGACTGCTTACATCAGATAGCTGTGAGTGGGACAGTGGACTCCGAACTTGGTAAAAAGTAGACTGGATCAAGCATGCATCCATAGAGTATGACAATATTCGTGAGCTGGACTTAAAGAACATAATGAAGGATTTTTCTTTAAAGGAGGCCAGAAGACGCCTCCCACTTGAGGTGTTTCAGGCACGTCCCATTGGGAGGAGACCCCGGGGCAGACCCAGGACTCGGTGGAGAGACTATGTCTCCCAGCTGGTCTGGGAACGCCTTGGTATCCTCTCTGAAGAGCTGGAGCAGGTGGCGGGGCAGAGGGAAGTCTGGGCTTCTCTGCTTGAACTGCTGCCTCCGTGACCCGGACCTCTGGAAAAGCGGTAGAAGATGGATGGATGGATGGAGGCCAGAAGAAAAGACTTCTAAAAAGGTAAGACATGCTATTTGCAGTGTTTCCAGCCACCTGTGCAGGTTTTCCATTGCTGCTGTTGTGCATTGTTTGAATCAGAAATAGATTAGATTAGATTAGATTCAACTTTATTGTCATTACACATGTATGAATACACGGTAACGAAACACAGTTTAGCATCCAATCAGAAGTGCAAAGGACAGCAGTGCAGTATATACAGTAATTGACAGTATGTGCAATTTAAGCAAATATATGCAGCAGTGCAGAAAGTTAAGAGTACTGTTATGTGCAAATAATGTACAATAAGTTAGATGGGCAGTTATGTACAGGTGAGGATGGTAAGAGATGATGGTAAGAGAGTCAGCGGGGAACTAAGTTCAATAATGTGACAGCTGTTAGAAAGAAACTGTTCCTAAACCTGCTGGTTCTAGTCCGAAGGCTTCTGAAACACCTTCTGGAGGGGAGAAGCTGGAACAGTCCATGAGCAGGATGGTTGGAGTCCCTAAGAATGCTGCGTGCCCGGCGCAGACATCTTTTCCAGTAGATGTCCTCTATAACTGGAAGTGGAGTCCCTGTGATGCGTTGGGTGGTTTTCACCACCCGCTGCAGCGCCTTACGGTCAGTGACAGAGCAGCTCCTATACCAGACTGTGACACAGTTGGTCAGGGTGCTCTCTATCATGCAGCGGTAGAAGTTGCCCAGGATGTCAGTTGACAGATGGTTCTTCTTCAATGTCCTCAAGAAGAAGAGGCGCTGATCAGAATCAGAATCAGCTTTATTGGCCAAGTATGCGCAACACATACAAGGAATTTGACTTTGGCTAAAAACTTGCTCTCGTTGTTCAGGTGGAGGATTTAAATAAGGATTCAATGACAACAGAGTATGTACAGTAAATTACAGTCTGTCCACGTTTCTATAAAAGGATGCAAATATATACAGGAATATATGCAGTTATTTACTCAGACTAACCACACTTTGCAGAAATATATGAAAAAATATACAGTCACACAGTATTTCAATGTGAACTCAGATTCAGTGATATAATGTGAATGAAGTAAAAAGCAGTGTGAGAGTTATGTGCAATGTAATAATGGATGAAAGGTCATGAGTACAGCAACAGGTAGGACTAGGTGAATGTTAGGAGTTCATCAGAGTGATGGCTTGAGGAAAGAAACTGTTCCTGTGACGGGTGGTTTTGACCTTCAGTGATCTGTAATGACGACCAGAAGATAGAAGTTCAAACAGTTTGTGGCCGGGGTGTGATGGGTCAGCACAGATGTTTCCCGCCCGTTTCCTGGTTATGGACCGATATAAGTTCTCAATGGAGGGTAGGTCGGTACCAATGATCCTCTCCGCAGACTTAATGATCCACTGCAGTCTGGTCTTGTCCTGTTTAGTGGCAGATCCAAACCAGACAGTGATGGAAAAGCAGAGGACAGATTGGATGATGGCGGTGTAGAAGACAACCAGCAGCTCCTGAGGCAAATCAAACTTCTTGAGCTGACGCAGAAAAAACAACCTCTGCTGGGCCTTTTTCCGGACAGTGTCTATATGGGAGAACCACTTCAGGTTCCGGGAGATTGTGGTACCCAGAAACTTGAAGGAGTCCACAGTGGACACTGTGCTGTTGAGGATGGTGAGTGGGGGGAATGAAAGGGGGTGTCGCCTGAAATCCACAGTCATCTCCACCGTTTTGGCTGGGTTAAGTTCAAGATGGTTCTGGCTGCACCAGAGGATCAGCTGCTCCACCTCCCGCCTGTATGCAGACTCATCATCATCCCGGATCAAACCGATGACTGTGGTGTCGTCCGCAAACTTCAGGAGCTTCACCGAAGGGTCCTCTGAGGTGCAGTCGTTGGAGTAGAGGGAGAAGAGCAGTGGGGAAAGGACACATCCTTGGGGGGCGCCAGTACTAATTTTTCGGGAGCTGGATGTAAATCTCCCTAGCTTCACCTGTTGCCACCTGTCAGTCAGAAAGCTGGAGATCCACTGGCAGGTGGAGGGGGGCACCTTGAGCTGGAGGAGTTTCTGATGAAGAATGCCTGGGATGATGGTGTTGAACGCTGAGCTGAAGTCGACAAACAGGATCCTGGCGTACGTCCCTGGGGAGTCGAGGTGTTGCAGGATGTAATGTAGTCCCATATTCACTGCATCATCCACTGACCTGTTTGACCGGTAGGCAAACTGCAGTGGGTCCATCAGGGGGCCTGTGATGACCTTCAGGTGGTTCAGCACCAATCTCTCCAAGGATTTCATGACCACAGAGGTCAGGGCAACAGGTCTGTAGTCGTTTAATCCTGTAACAGAGAGTTTCTTGGGAACTGGAATGATGATGGAGCGTTTGAAGCAGGAAGGCACTTCACGCAGCTCCAGTGATCTGTTAAAGATCCGGGTGAAGATGGGGGCCAACTCGTTGGAGCAGACTCTCAGGCAGGACGGAGATACATCATCAGGTCCTGCAGCCTTCTTGATCTTTTGTCTCTGAAAGACCCGGCACACCTCCTCTTCACAGATCGTTAGTGCTGGTGGGAGGTCAGAGTGGAGGAGGGATGGAGTTCCTGGGGCTGCAGATAATCCTTTTGTGTGGGTGGGAGGTGAGAACTGTAGGTTCTTTTCAAACCTGCAGTAAAAGCTGTTTAGGTCATTAGCCAGCTGGAGGTTTTCCACAGGGTGGGGGGATGGTCTCCTGTAGTTGGTGATATTCTGCAGGCCTCTCCAGACAGAAGCAGAGTTGTTGGCTGAGAAGTTTTTTGTAACTTCACACTGTAGCTCCTCTTAGCAAGCCTGATCTCCTTCGTCAGCATGTTTCTGGCCCGCTTGTACAGAGTCCAGTCACCAGTCCTGTAGGCCTCCTCCTTGGTCTGACGTAGCTGCTTCAGTTTAGGAATGAACCAGGGTTTATTGTTGTTGTATATGCAGAAGGTTTTCGTCTGCACACACATGTCCTCGCAGAAACAGATGTATGATGTCACAGTGTCAGTGAGTTCATTTAGGTTAATGGCTGCAGCTTCAAAAACACTCCAGTCTGTACAGTCAAAGCAGACTTGTAACTTCAGCTTTGATTCCTCAGTCCATTTCTTCACAGTCCTTACAACAGACTTGGAAGTTTTTAGTTTCTGTCTGTATGTTGGAATAAGATGGAGCAGACAGTGGTCAGAAAAACCCAGAGCTGCACGGGGGACGGCATGATAGGCGTTTCTTAAAACTGTGTAACAGTGGTCGAGTGTATTTGTGTCCCTGGTGGGACATTTAATATGCTGTCTGTATTTAGGAAGCTCATTTGTGAGATTAGCTCTATTGAAATCACCCAGAATGATAAGCAGAGAGTCTGGATGTTTTTCCTCCACGTCCTTCTTGATCAGGCTGGTGGTGTTAACTGACCAGGACAGGTCCTCCGAGATGTGGGTCCCCAGGAATTTGAAGCTGGGGACACGTTCAACAGCTATGCCATTGATATGGATGGGGTCATGTGTCTCTCCCCTCTCCTTCCTGTAGTCCACTATGAGCTCCTTGGTTTTGCTGGTGTTAAGGAGCAGGTTATTGTCAGCGCACCAAGTAGCCAAGTGCTCAACCTCTGCCCTGTAATCTGACTCATCGTTGTCCCTGATGAGTCCAATCACCATGGTGTCATCTGCAAACTTTATGATGGAATTGGATCCATACATAGGCCTGCAGTCATGGGTGAAGAGGGAGTAGAGGAATGGGCTGAGCACACAGCCCTGTGGTACACCAGTGTTGAGTGTGATGACGGAAGAATGGTTGGGGCCTGACCTAACATGCTGGGGTCTGTTGGTCAGAAAATACTTCACTGATGTAATTTTGTGCTAAAGTTGGTATCTGTCACACTGTAAAAAGGGAAATCTCAGAAAGGTAAAATATCCTAAATCAAGGCTTTATGCTTGTTTTTCTCTCACAAGATAATTTTGACAAGACAAGAATTTCTTTTTATTGTGTAGTTTTCTGTAAGATTTTACTTGCTTTATGAAAGTTTTTACTTGTTTTAAGCAATTTAATCTTACTTTGCTGGCAGATTTTTTTTTCTAATTTTAACTAGAATTATCGATTGCCTGATTTATTTATTTTTTATTTTAAGTAAAATTATCTGGCAACAGAGCAAGAAAATTTAACTTATCGAATTGCATAAAACAAGTTAAAACTACTGGAAAGCATGTAAAATTTTCTTACACATAAACTGCACAGCAAGAATAAATATCTTGACAGACAAAAAAAAGCATAAACAGCCTTAATTGAGTTCATTTTACTTATATTTGGCTTTCTGCAGTGTAGTTGTGTTTTCTAGCTCAGAGTTACATTATTTCTCAAAGAGAAACAAAAATGAGGCGGTAGTGGCTCAGGAGGAAGAGCAGGTCACCCAATAACTGGAGGGTTGGCGATTCGAATCCCACTCCCCCCACCTTGCTGTTGTGTCCTTGCCTCCAGTGTGTTCATGGTTCATGACACTGATGTATGAATGTGAATAAATGTTCGGTGATGGTCGGAGACGCCATTGGCATAGATTGGCAGCCATGTTTCCGTCAGTCTGCCCCAGGGCAGCTGTGGCTACAGAGGTAGCTTACCACTATCATTGTCTGTGGAGTGAATGAATAATGGACTCACTATAAAGTGTCTTTGGGTGTCATGAAAAGTGCTACAGTGGGGCAAAAGGTATTTAGTCAGCCACCAATTGTGCAAGTTCTCCCACTTAAAAGATGAGAGAGGTCTCCAATTTTCATCATAGGTATACCTCAACTATGAGAGACAAAATGAGAAAAAAAAATTCCAGAAAATCACATTATCTGATGTTTAAAGAATTTATTTGCAAATTATGGTGGAAAATAAGTATTTGGTCAACAACAAAAGTTCATCTCAGTACTTTGTGATATACGCTTTGTTGGCAATGACAGAGGTCAAACGTTTTCTGTAACTTTCCACGAGGTTTTCACACACTGTTGCTGGTATTTTGGCCCATTCCTCCATGCAGATCTCCTCTAGAGCAGTGATGTTTTGGGGCCGTCGCTGGGCAACACGGACTTTCAACTCCCTCCAAAGATTTTCTATGGGGTTGAGATCTGGAGACTGGCTAGGCAACTCCAGGACCTTGAAATGCTTCTTACAAAGCCACTCCTTCGTTGCCTGGGCAGTGTGTTTGGGATCATTGTCATGCTGAAAGACCCAGCCACGTTTCATCTTCAATGCCCTTGCTGATGGAAGGAGGTTTTCACTCAAAATCTCACGATACATGGCCCCATTCATTCTTTCCTTTACACGGATCAGTCGTCCTGGTCCCTTTGCAGAAAAACAGCCCCAAAGCATGATGTTTCCACCCCCATGCTTCACAGTAGGTATGGTGTTCTTTGGATGCAACTCAGCATTCTTTCTCCTCCAAACACGACAAATTGAGTTTTTACCAAAAAGTTCTAGTTTGGTTTCATCTGACCATATGACGTTCTGTAGTTGGTGGATGTGCAGCAGAAAGTCTAAGCTCTCTCTCCGCGGATGAGGTGGGCCAGCTGGATGTCTTTGGGCATGATGGTGACCCTCTTGGCGTGGATGGCGCACAGGTTGGTGTCCTCGAAGAGACCCACCAGGTAGGCCTCGCTGGCCTCCTGCAGAGCCATGACGGCGGAGCTCTGGAAGCGCAGGTCGGTCTTGAAGTCCTGAGCGATCTCCCTCACCAGGCGCTGGAAGGGCAGCTTACGGATGAGCAGCTCCGTGGATTTCTGGTAGCGACGGATCTCTCTCAAAGCCACGGTACCGGGCCTGTAACGGTGAGGCTTCTTCACTCCGCCGGTGGCCGGAGCGCTTTTCCGAGCAGCCTTGGTGGCCAGCTGCTTCCTGGGGGTTTTTCCTCCAGTAGATTTATGGGCGGTCTGCTTGGTTCTCGCCATCGCTCTTTATTCTTCTGTCTGTGAGCAGCAGAAAAGAGCAAGGTGGTCGGTGCATCTCGTGGTGGCAACCCCCGAACCAAGTGGTGGACACCAGTGGTGAGGGGGGCCATTAAGCTGAAGAAGGAGTCCTATCAAGCTTGGTTGGCTTGTGGGACTCCCGAAGCAGCTGAGGTGTACCGGCAGGCCAAGCGGAGTGCAGTTCGGGTGGTTGCTGAAGCAAAAACCCGGGTATGGGAGGAGTTCGGTGAGGCCATGGAACAAGACTTTCGGTCGGCCTCAAAGAGATTCTGGCAAACTGTCCGGCGGCTCAGGAGGGGAAAGCAGCTCCCCGTCCACACTGTGTATGGTGCGGATGGGACACTGTTGACTTCGACTGGGGACATCGTCGGGCGGTGGAAGGAATACTTCAAGGATCTCCTCAATCCCACTGATACGCCTTCCACAGAGGAAGCATGGTTTGGGGACGAGGGGGATGACTCGCCTATCACAGGGGCTGAGGTCGCCAAGGTGGTTAAAAATCTCCTTGGTGGCCGGGCCCCGGGGGTGGACGAGATTCGCCCTGAGTACCTCAAGGCCCTGGATGTTGTTGGGTTGTCATGATTGACACGCCTCTGTAACATTGCGTGGAGGTCGGGGGCAGTGCCTTTGGCATGGCAAACCGGGGTGGTGGTTCCTCTCTTTAAAAAAGGGGACCGGAGGGTGTGCTCCAACTTTAGAGGGATCACACTCCTCAGCCTCCCTGGGAAGGTCTATGCCAAGGTACTGGAGAGGAGAGTCCGGCCGCTGGTCGAACCTCGGATTCAGGAGGAGCAATGTGGTTTTCGTCCTGGCCGTGGCACATCGGACCAGCTCTTTACCCTCTCGAGAATTCTCGAGGGTTCGTGGGAGTTTGCCCAACCAGTTTACATGTGTTTTGTGGACTTGGAGAAGGCATTTGACCGCATCCCTTGTGGAATTTTGTGGGGGGTGCTTCGGGAGTATGGGGTATCGGGCTTGTTGTTACGAGCTATTCGGTCTCTGTACGACCGTTGTGAGAGTTTGGTTCGTATTGCCAACACTCGGTCGGAGTCATTCCCAGTGAGAGTTGGACTCCGCCAGGGCTGCCCTTTGTCACCGATCCTGTTCATAATTTTTATGGACAGGATTTCTAGGCGCAGCCAGGGAATGGAGGGTGTCATGCTTGGTGACCACAGGATCTCATCTCTGTTGTTTGCAGATGATGTTGTCCTGTTGGCTTCATCCAGCAATGACCTACAGCTCTTGCTGGGACGGTTTGCCGCTGAGTGTGAAGCGGCTGGGATGAGAATCAGCACCTCCAAGTCCGAGTCCATGGTCCTCAGCCGGAAAAAGGTGGATTGTCCTCTCCGGGTTGGGGACAGGCTCCTGCCCCAAGTGGAGGAGTTTAAGTATCTTGGGGTCTTGTTCACGAGTGAGGGGAGAATGGAGCGAGAGATCGACAGACGGATTGGAGCAGCATCTGCAGTGATGCGGACGTTGTACCGGTCTGTTGTGGTGAAGAGGGAGCTTAGTTCTAAGGCAAAGCTGTCGATTTATCAGTCAATCTACGTTCCTACTCTCACCTATGGTCACGAGCTTTGGGTAATGACCGAAAGAACGAGATCGCGGATACAAGCGGCTGAAATGAGCTTTCTCCGTAGGATTGCTGGACTCACCCTCAGAGATAGGGTGAGGAGCTCAGTCATCCGGGAGAGGCTCAGAGTAGAACCGCTGCTCCTCCACATTGAAAGGAGTCAGTTGAGGTGGTATGGGCATCTGATTAGGATGCCTCCTGGACGCCTCCCACTTGAGGTGTTTCAGGCACGTCCCACTGGGAGGAGACCCCGGGGCAGACCCAGGACTCGGTGGAGAGACTATGTCTCCCAGCTGGTCTGGGAACGCCTTGGTATCCCCTCTGAAGAGCTGGAGCAGGTGGCTGGGGAGAGGGAAGTCTGGGCTTCTCTGCTTGAACTGCTGCCTCCGCGACCCGGACCTCCGGAAAAGCGGTAGAAGATGGATGGATAGATGGATGGATATGACGTTCTCCCAATTCTCTTCTGGATCATCCAACTGCTCTCTAGCAAACTTCAGACGGGCCTGGACATGTACTGGCTTAAGCAGGGGGACACGTCTGGCACTGCAGGATTTGAGTCCCTGGCGGCGTAGTGTGTTACTGATGGTAGCCTTTGTTACTTTGGTCCCAGCTCTCTGCAGGTCATTCACTAGGTCCCCTCGTGTGGTTGTGGGATTTTTGCTCACCGTTCTCGTGATCATTTTGACCCCACGGGGTGAGATCTTGTGTGGAGCTCCAGATCGAGGGAGATTATAAGTGGTCTTGTATGTCTTCCATTTTCTAATAATTGCTCCCACAGTTGATTTCTTCACACCAAGCTGCTTACCTATTGCAGATTCAGTCTTCCCAGCCTGGTGCAGGTCTACAATTTGGTTTCTGGTGTCCTTTGACAGCTCTTTGGTCTTGGCCATAGTGGAGTTTGGAGTTTGACTGTTTGAGGTTGTGGACAGGTGTCTTTTATACTGATAACGAGTTCAAACAGGTGTCATTAATACAGGTAACGAGTGGAGGACAGAGGAGCCTCCTAAAGAAGAAGTTACAGGTCTGTGAGAGCCAGAAATCTTACTTGTTTGTAGGTGACCAAATACTTATTTTACCGAGGAATTTACCAATTAATTCATTAAAAATCCTTCAATGTGATTTTCTGGATTTTTTTTTCTCATTTTGTCTCTCATAGTTGAGGTATACCGATGATGAAAATTGGAGACCTCTCTCTTCTTTTAAGTGGGAGAACGTGCACAATTGGTGGCTGACTAAATACTTTTTTGTCCCACTGTATATAAATGCAGGCCATTATCAAAAACATAGCTATTACACATTTTTAAACTGAGATTCTGTACTCTGTAAAATCTGAAATTTCTAGGTATACAGTGTGGTATTTTTCCCTTGTAGTATTAAACATGACATTTTGAATATCAATATTTTTAAGGTATTGTCAAGGTAAAAAATCCCAGTATTATGACAACACTAATGTCCACAACATCGTAGCACCAAGCAATAGTTAAAACCCTCTGTCCCTTATTTGGCTGTGAGAAAGTTGGCAACCCTAGCTATGAAGATGAAACAGGCAGAGCGTCTGTCCTCAGCTGCTGGCAGCCGCAACATCCGCAGTACGTAGCTGTTTACTACTAGCCAACTAGCTGGCTTCCAAAGAAGAACAATCGACATCCAGGCAAAGTTTTGGAGGAGGCTGTGACAATGATCCAGATGAAAGCTCTGAAAGATAACGTTGTAAACCTAAACATGACAGCGTTTGGGGGATTTCTTCCCCCCCCCACCCCCTTGTCCCGTCAGAGCTACCAGAGGACTGACCCCCCGCTGTAGCTTTTACTACTTACAGTAGCTGTGTGGCCTAGGGTCAGAGAAACGGAGATAGGCGCCGCCCCATACACCAACATGGTGTGAAGGGAATTAACTAACTTTAACTAACCTTGTCCTGTCAGGCAGCTAGGTAAGCAGAACAGCGATCTGTTACCCTTATTGTGCCAAAACAGATTTACTTTGCCAAAAGGAGCTTCATACAGTACCTAACTAGGTACTGTATATTGTCGTAAACTCCTGTAATAACTTTCAATACCTTATTTAAATTATTTCACAGCCAGTGACTGGTCCTCTCGGTGGTGTCGGCCAGCTCTTTAATTGTTTATCTGTGATCTTGTCCCCTGATCCCAATCTCCCTGAGCACCTTTACAGTTGTTGTGGCTACGAAGCCCCTGCATTCCACCTCCACCGGGCGCACCTTTATCTTCCATGCCTCAGCTGCTAAATTGGAATACCGCAGCTTCTTACGCTAATAAGCTTCCTCGACAGCGTCCTCCCAGGGTACTGTCAACTCAATAATATAGACGAGCTTAGATGAATTAGACCAGAGGATGAGATCTGGTCGCAGGATGGTCGTTGCGATCTCCGGACGGAAAATGAGCTTTTGATCCAAGTCAGCTCACATCTGCCAATCCCTGGCTGCATTCAGTGGACCCAGATCAGGGAGTAAGGGACCAGTTCTCAGCTTGGTCCCCGCTTGAACAAATGATGGTAGGTGTCTGTGCACATCCTGGTTGTTGAAGGGTTGGGAGTTGATGGATACTCTCTTGCACTCAAGTTTATCAGCTAGACACCCGAGGACCTGGCTGTGTCTCCATGTGTATCTACCTTGAGTGAGGCTAGTCCTGCAACCAACCAAGATGTGCTTGAGTGTTGCTTGGGCTGTACACAGAGGGCAAGATGGATCCTTTCCAAGCCACAGCTGCAGATTTGTGGGAGAGGGCAGCACATCATGTGTAGCTTGGATGATGAAGCTCAGCCTGTTGGATTCCATGGCCCAGAGTTCTCTCCATGTGATTTTCCTCTTTTCGACATCCTCCCACCTTGTCCATCAACCCTGTTGGGCTTGTGTTATGGCTCTAGCCCTTCTGGCTGCTTCCTCCTGTTGACGCACCTCCTCCTCCACCATAGTTTGGCGTTCGGCTGGAGATGCCTTTTGCCAGAGAGGTGTCATTGTTCCAAAGCCAAGGCCTCCTCTACCTTGTTGGACGTGGCCCACCATGTCACGATGGAGGAGCGCAGATTTGGCCTGTAGTACAGCCATGTTTGGGGTCCACTTCTTCCCTGTTGCCAGGGTAGGAGCAGCACCTCTTACTACTAGGGTCCCGGGAGTTGGCGAGCAATATGTCCAGCCTCACCTTGGTACATCTGAATTCCTCAATCAGGCTAGACAATGGCAGTGACAGGGCTCCATCAATATAGAGTCCAATGCTGCTGAGACATTTTGGGAGGCCAAGCCACTTCCTCACATAACAGTTCACTAGCCTTTCCAGATGCTGAGCACGGGTTAGGGAGACTTCATACATAGTCAACAGCCACAGCAGTCTGGGCAGCAGCCCAAACTGGAGGCACCAGAGCTTCAGTTTCCCTGGAAGTGCAGTGTTATTAATCTGTCTAAGGTCGTTAGCCGTGTCCTGCCAGAGTTGTTCAAATTGTTGGGTGTCTCTGAGGTCTGTGTTATACCATCATCCAAGGCTCTTGATGGGCTTCTCTAAGACTGTGGGGATTGGTTCATCGCTGATGTGGAACCGCTTTCCCGTTAGTTGACCTTTAGCAATGGAAATGCTGCGAGATTTGCTTGGCTTAAACGCCATTCTTGCCCACTGGATGTTCTCCTGGAGCTTCTGCAGCAAGCGTCTAGTACATGGTTTTGTTGATGTGATGATGGTCATATCATCCATGTACGCTCTAATTGGTGGAAGACGCAGACCACTCTTGGTCCTCTCACCACCCACTACCCAACGGGATGCCCGTATGATCACTTCTATTGCCATGACAAACGCTAGGGGGGAAATGGTGCATCCTGCCATGATGCCCCCTTCCAGGTGCTGCCAGGCTGTGCTGTTGTTCTCGACTGTCACACAAAACTGGAGATGCTGAAAGTAGCTCTTGACCAGCTGTGTGATGTGGTTTGGTATGCTGAAGTACTCGAAGGCCGTCCACAAGATCTTGTGTGGGACTGAGCCGAAGGCATTGGCGAGATCTAAAAAGACTACATGCAGGTCTCTCCGTTCCTTCTTGGCAGTTTGGATTTGGTGCCAGATGATATTCTAGACAAAGACATCCTGAGAAACCCTGGATCCCTGCCTTCTGCACTGACATATCAATGAAGTTGTTTCTTTGCAGGAATGTAGAGAGCCTTTGGGCCAAAATACTGAAGAAGATCTTTCCTTCAACATTCAGCAGGCTGATCTGGCGAAACTGGCTGATGGATGAGGTGTTCTTCTCTTTGAGGATCAGGATGCCTCCCGCTCTTCGCCATGCCTTCGGAACCACTCCCTTCCATCATGCTACCTTCATCAACTTCCAGAGGTATTTAAGGGCTCCAAGGTTGTTCTTATAGAGCCTATACAGGATACCATTGGGCCCAGGGGCTGATGCTGATCTTGCCTGCTTCACGGTCTTCTCCACCTCACTCCACGTGGGGGGTCTTATGTCCATTTGCTGCTCAAGTGCTGGCCTTGGTGGCATGTCATTCAGGATGGTGACTGGCTCATGCCTCCGATCGTCAGAGCAAGTCTTCCTCAGGTGCTCTTCCAGAACTTTTATGGGCACTTTAAGGCTCCCACTCTTCTCTCGGGCAAACAGGCTTCTGACAAATGTGTAGAATATGTAGAAGCTGTAGAATGTAGATTGCTGTAGAATAGGGTCCTTGACTGTTCTTTTCTCTTGCGTTGCCATCTGAGGTGTTCTGCTCTCCGCACCTTTGTCAGTTGTTGCTTTATTTCAGTCTGCAAGTCATCAAGTCCCACTCTTTCTGTCTCTGTGGCTTTCTTCCAACGCTTTCTTAGTTGCCTCCTTTCTTTCATCAATTTGTCAATTTCCCGGTGTCTCCTGGACTTCAGCTGGTCCACAGGGGCTTTTTGCTGCCTTGGTGTCCTGCCCTTTACCCCAAACCTCTCTGTAACATAGCTGTAGATGATGGATTCCATGTTCGCCAGCTTTCTTTAAACAGGACCCTTCTGTTGCTCCAGTAGGAGGACTAGATCTGAGTCATTGGTCTCCCATTCTCTCCTCTGGCTGGATTTAGGCCACTGGATCTGAGGTTTCCTTCCTTCCATCTTCCTTTCCCTTGCTGGCAATGGTTGGTTGAACCTGGTGTTGGAGACTGTTGCTGAGTGTTGTGAGCTGGGCTCTGGGCTAGGGACTGGCGTTGGCTGTGGCTGGCTATGCTCCAGGCTGGAGACTACTGCTGGCTGTAACTGACTTGGCTCTGGGCCAGAGACAAGTGTTGGCTGTGGCTGGCTTGGCTCTGGGCTGCAGACTGTTGCTGGCTGTGACTGGTTGGGCTCCCAGCTAGAGACTGCAGGAGGGTCCATGCGAAGCTGAGCCTTATCTGAGGTGCTGATACCCTGAGAACTGTGGGGGTTCTCCTGCTTCTGGGCTTCACTCGACTGATTTGGCCTACTTCTGAAGAAGTATTGATCAATGTGAGGCCCCTTGCTGAGTTCACCAAGGCATTTTTTTCCTGCTTTGATGGATTTTAAGGCCCCTCTCTGTTGTTCCCTTTGACCAGCCACATATGCAGCTCTGCAGCTTTGGTCCTGCCAGTGTTAACGGTTCATCAGTTGTGGTGCTGGTTGTATTCATCGTCAATTCCATTCCATGGTCTGTTACCGTAAGATCCGTCCGTGATGGGTCATCTTGCGCCCCCGCGCTCGCAGACCCTTGGGGTATTTTCTTCCTTGAAGATTTTATAGCAATGATGGGTGGTTCCAAGAATGCTAATCAGCGATGGGTCCTGCTGGTATGTGCTGCTAACCCACACCAGCCCCGTTAGGGTCTATTCCCTCCTGTCAGTAGTCTTTCCAGGCAGTCATCAGGTCTTTCCCTGATTGTCTGCTGCCCTTTTGCAGCAGTCACTGGACTAAAACAAACAGAAGACAAACGCCTTTTTCCACCAAAGATGTCTCAACACAAGTCTGGTATCCGCACCTGTTAAAGGAGAGCATGTGCAAAATAAGTGTGTGCATGTGAGTGGTTTGTCAGGAAACATACGGAAAGGATGGCTGGTTGCAGCAGCCACCCCTTCTCCCCAGGAACCCCGAGCAGGCAAGGCAGCACCGCCAACCCCCACAGGGGACAAATGTCCGAAGTCAGTAAGCTCCAGGAAAGCCAGGCATTCGCCCCCGGAGGGATGATCGAGGGAGGCCAGGCCACCAGGCGGCTGGTGCAGCGGGCCCACACCACCTGGCCCGCCAACCCCCAACCCCCCCAGTGGGGCTAACACCAGTCCCCAGACCCCAGGCACCAGGAGGCCAGTGCTCCCACCACCCGGGCCAGATACCGGCCCACGCCCACCGGTGCAAGCCCCACCAGGCACCCTTACAGCGGATCCCCCCCCAGCACCACCACCGCACACCCCGGGGACCCCCATGCCCAAAGAAGTCCCCCCCTGCCCAGGGGAGCCCACATAACCGAGGCACTACCCCGTCAATCCAGCACCTCCCAACTCGCAGACACACCCATCCCCACACCTTCACACCCTCATGCTCTCATACACAGCCACATGCACTCCCTCACTCTCACTCACCCACTCTCACATTCCCGGACCCACCCATTCTCTTGCACTCCTGTACCTGTTCAATCTCACTCCCACTCGCCCTCAGGGACACCCACTCACGTTCACCTACGCATGCACTCTCACCCACACTCCGACCTACTCACATCCATTCGTGCTCTCCCCCTCACACTCACCCACGCTCATTCACCCTTATTTCTTAGGGCAACTGCGATGCAGATGCAGCGAACCTGAACGCGCACCAGCAACCAGGAGTGGCCAAGGAGAGAGGAGACCGCCACCCACCCCCCGACCCACCCCAGGGTGGCCGCGGCCACAGAAGCAGACCCCCACCCCCAGTGCCGACCCAAGCGACTGATCAGCAAATCACCACAGGTGCCCCGAGATGCCACCCGACACGCAAAGTGCCACACAAAACCAACCCACCATCACCACCTCCATTCATCACTCCCTCACCCTTGTTTACTCTCTTATTCAGTCCCTCGCTCACTCCCTTGGTTGTACCTATACATTCTGCAGCAGCCAGGGATTTTGACAACATGACAGGTCTCAGGCTCCCAGCAGGAGGAGGACAACAGAGGTGGGGGAAGACCCCCCCCTGCACAAAACATGGTAGGTGTATATATCGTTTGTATGATGTGATTGTGTGTAAATGTGTGGACTACCATAGTGCAGTTAAAATTGGGGGGATGGTGGTTGGAGCACCACTAGCCACTGCGATAGGCAGCGGGGCCCCCATCCCCCCAAACCCTCAGTGTCTAAAATGCAATTAAACTTCAGGTGAGGGCAGCTCCACCGTGCAGCAGAGGTATCCCCTTCACCGACACAGTGTGGCACCCCCCCCCCCGCCCCAAAGCCCTAAATGCATCCAAGAAGACATATATTCCACCAAGAATCGGGGAGGGGGGGATAAGACTGGGAGGGAGGCGGTCCAAAAGTGAGGCTGTCTCCCCCAGAAGCCAGCTCGCAAACTGGTTCATGAGGCCACCCACTGCCCCCAAATCCCAACCCAGGGTTTGTAACAACAATAGGTCTGATCGTCACTTCCTTGTGGTAACGTATCGTCACTTCCTGTTTTGTTGTCTGCCTGTGTGGTTTGCTCTCCAGCTCTCCAGCCACTAGCTTGCCACTAGCTATGGCTACTACCTCTCTTTCCTCTCCTCCTCTGGTGTGCTCTCTCTGTCAGATGTTTAGCTACACCTCTGCCTCTTTTAGTGATAACGGTAAATGTAATAAATGTTGTCTTTTTGAGGCGCTCGAGGCGAGGTTGTCTGATTTGGAATCCCGGCTCCGCTGCATTGAAACACCGTCTGCGCCAGTTAATCTCGACGGACGCCCATTAGCTGCAGCGGAGCTAGCTAGCTTAGGTCCCACTGTCAGCGGTTCCACGGCTCTCCTCAGCAGCGAGGAGACTGGGTGGGTGACGGTGAGAAGGAAGCCTAGTCGCAAAGCCCCGGTTCACCACCAACCTGTTCACGTTTCTAATCGTTTTTCCCCGCTCAGCGACACACCCGCTGAGGAAAAAACTCTGATCATTGGCGACTCTGTAGTCAGAAACGTGAACCTAGAGACTCCAGCGGCCATAGTCCAATGTATTCCTGGGGCCAGAGCAGGCGACATCGAGTCAAATTTGAAAATGCTGGCTAAAAGTAACTGTAAATTCTCCACAATTGTTATTCACACCGGCATTAATGACATCCGTCTCCGGCAGTCGGAAGTCACGAAACTTAATATAGAATCGGTGTGTGACTTTGCAAAAACGATGTCAGCCACTGTAGTATTCTCTGGGCCCCTCCCCAATCTGACCAGTGATGACATGTTTAGTCGCTCGTCATCCTTGAACCGCTGGCTGTCTGTGTGGTGTCCTAAAAATGACGTGGGCTACATTGACAATTGGAGCTCTTTTTGGGGAAAACCTGGTCTTATGAGACGAGACAGCATTCATCCCACTTTGGATGGTGCTTCTCATTTATCTAACAATCTGGCATCTTTTTTATCCAAATTTCCAAAACCATGACTACTCAGAGTTGGGACCAGGAAGCAGAGTCGTAGTCTTACACGCCTCTCTGCAGCTCCTCTTCATCCGCCACCCCTCAGCTTAGCCCCTGTCTTCCCCATCAGAGAATCGTTGTCTGCTCCCTCCAAAGTAAATAAAAATATAATGTATAAGCATCCCAAAGTGATAAAGCAAAATATTGGTAAAACTCAAATTAAACATAAAGCCTCTAAATTGAATGATTTGGCCTCTGTTCCTCCTCATAATTTAAAAATTAAATGTGGTTTATTAAATATTAGGTCTCTAACTCCCAAGTCTCTGTTAGTCCATGATCTGTTAATTGATCATCAGATTGATTTAATTTCCCTTACAGAGACTTGGTTAAGGCAAGAGGATTATGTTGGTTTAAATGAATCAACTCCCTCTGGTTATTTAAACTGTCAAAATCCCAGAAGTTCTGGTCGTGGAGGAGGAGTAGCAACAATTTACCATTCCAAATTACTAGTTAATGTAAAGCAAAAAACATGTTATAATTCCTTTGAGGGCCTGGTCCTCAGTGTTGGGCACTTTAGCAATTTCAGGTTAAACCCAATTTTATTTGCCATAGTTTATCGTCCCCCATCAACCTATTCAGAATTTTTATCCGAATTTGCTGATTTCTTAGCTGATTTAGTGCTGAAATCTGATAGAATAATTATAGTAGGGGACTTTAATATACATGTGGATGTAGATAGTGACTGCCTTAATGTGGCTTTTAATTCAATATTAGACTCGATTGGGTTTTCTCAGAAAGTAGGAAATTCTACTCATTACCTCCACCATACATTGGACCTTGTTCTGACATATGGCATAGAAATAGAAAATCTTGTAGTGTCTCCTCATAACCCTGTACTGTCAGACCATTGTCTGTTAACCTTTGATTTTACTATTTCTGACTATTTGGCTCCTAAAGAAAAATATTATCACAGTAGATGCCTCTCAGATGATGCTGTTTCCAAATTTATGCAGATTGTTTCCTCTATGCCATGTGTCAACACAACGGAAATAAGCTATAGACAGCTTGCTCCTTCTGTAATTGATAACATGGTGGATAGTGTTTCAGCTTCTCTGCATCAGGCTCTAGACTTGGTGGCCCCCTTAAAAAAGAAAAAAGTCTAATCAGAGATTTTTAACTCCTTGGTTCAACACAGAAACTCGTAGCTTAAAACAGAAGACTCGTCAATTAGAAAGAAAATGGCGCTCTACTAATTTAGATGAAATCTATTTAGCTTGGAGAAATCATCTTTTAATTTATAAAAAATCTCTTAGAAAAGCTAGAACGAGTTATTACTCTGCATTAATAGAAGAGAACAAGAATAATCCCAGGTTTCTTTTCAGTACTGTAGCCAGGTTGACAAAGAGTCAGGACTCTGTCAATCCTAGCATCCCCTTAGAGCTTACTAGTCAGGACTTTATGAACTTTTTTAATAATAAAATTTCATCCATCAGAGATAAAATCAATCAGATTCTTCCCACAGTTAACTTAAATACTGTAACTATTACAACTCCTTCTATTGATGTCTGTCTTGATGAGTTTACTCCAATCGACCTTTGTGAGTTAGACAAAATAGTTTCCTCATCCAAACCTTTAACTTGTCTTTTAGACCCTATTCCTACCAGGTTATTTAAAGAAGTCTTCCCACTTATTGGTAGCTTTATTCTTCATATAATCAATTCTTCATTAACTTTAGGCCATGTACCGCAGGCTTTTAAAACAGCTGTAATTAAACCCTTACTCAAAAAGCCAACGCTAGATCCAGGAGCTTTAGCTAACTATAGACCAATCTCTAATCTCCCTTTCATTTCAAAAATCTTAGAAAGAGTTGTTGCTACGCAATTATTTGACCACCTGCAGGGAAATGGTTTACTTGAAGAGTTTCAATCTGGGTTTAGAATCCATCATAGTACTGAAACAGCCTTAGCGAAGGTCACTAACGACCTCCTCATTGCATCTGATAATGGACTAGCTTCTGTACTTGTCCTTTTAGATCTTAGTGCAGCTTTTGATACTATTGATCATAATATTCTACTTGATAGATTAGAACACTATGTTGGACTTAATGGAACTTCGTTGCAGTGGTTTAGATCTTATTTATCTGATAGGTTCCAGTTTGTTCATGTAAATGATGAGTTTTCTTTCAGCTCAAAGCTTAGTCATGGAGTTCCACAGGGATCTGTGCTAGGCCCTACTCTTTTTAGTTTATATATGCTTCCGTTAGGCAACATTATTAGAAAGCACTGTATACATTTTCATTGTTATGCAGATGACACACAATTATACCTGTCAATGAAGCCAGATGATACTAATCAATTAGCCAAGTTAGAAGCCTGTCTTAAGGAAATCAAAGCTTGGATGACTTGTAATTTTCTGCTATTAAATTCAGATAAGACTGAAGTCATTCTTGTTGGTCCAAAAAACCTTAGAAATTCCTTTCCAAATCAAACTTTCTGTTTGGATGAAGTTACTCTTTCTCTTAATAGCTCTGTGAGGAACCTTGGAGTTATTTTTGATCAGGATTTGTCCTTCAATTCACATATTAAATTTGTTTCTAAGACTGCCTTCTATCATTTGCGTAATATTGCCAAGATTAGGAGCATCTTGTCTCAGAGTGATGCTGAGAAGCTGATCCACGCTTTTGTTAGCTCGAGATTAGATTATTGTAATTCTTTATTATCAGGCTGTCCTAAAACATCTTTAAAAAGTCTTCAGCTGATCCAAAATGCTGCAGCAAGAGTTTTAACAGGTACTAGAAAGAGAGATCATATCTCTCCGGTTCTGGCCTCCCTTCATTGGCTTCCCATAGAGTTTAGAATTAAGTTTAAAATCCTTCTTCTTACTTACAAAGCTTTAAACAATCAGGCTCCTTTTTATTTAAAAGATCTGATACTACCGTATCATCCTAACAGAGCACTACGCTCCCAAAATGCAGGATTACTTGTAATACCTAGAATCTCCAAAAGTACAATGGGAGGCAGAGCCTTCAGTTATCAAGCTCCTCTCCTGTGGAATCAGCTGCCAATCTGGATTCGGGAGTCAGACTCGATCTCTGTTTTTAAGAATAGGGCTAAAACCTACCTTTTTGATATAGCCTACAATTAGGGAGGGATCATGTGTTTCTGAACCCTCCCTTAGTTATGCTGCTATTAGGTTTAGTCAGCCGGGGGACCTCCAGTAATGCACTGGGCCTCACTCCTTTCCTCACTCTCTATGAAATATTTTTTTTTTTTTTTTTTTTTTTTTTTTGCTGGTCATTAACATTTGTTTGTTCTCTCCCATAGATTGAGTCCCCATCGTGCTGTTTGCTCTCTACATGTCTGTTCTTTTCTTCTTCTCTATCCCCTCACCCCCCAGCCAGTCGCAGCAGATGACTGCCCCTCCCTGAGCCTGGTTCTGCTGGAGGTTTCTTCCTGTTAAAAGGGAGTTTTTCCTCTCCACCGTCGCCAAGTGCTTGCTCACAGGGGATCGCCTGATTGCTGGGGTCTTTCTGCAACTGTGGGGGTCCCCCCTTCAGTTGATAGTCCTATGAGATGACTGTTGTTGTGAAATGGTGCTATATAAATAAAGCTGAATTGAATTGAATTGAATAGTCACAATAGTGAACAATGGGCCGGACCCACATGGCGCCCCACACGCTAAGCGACACCCCCGAGTGCCCACCACAATCCCACCCCAGACACCCACCCCAGACACACACCGACAGCAACAAGCCGCCCCGCTGCCACAGCCACCCCGGAGCAGCCCGATGGCAACATGACCACCAACCCACACCAACAGCCCCCCCAACCACCCCCCGAGCACCCACACACACTCGCCACCAATGACACCAGGGGCAATGCGACAAAGTGCCCCACCCTGCAACACAACAGCAGGACGGCCGGGACAAGCAGGCCCCAAATCGCTAACCCCCATGCCACTAGATGGACCGCCCCACCCCCGCCACCCAACGAAGTTCTCCTACCCATACACACATCCTCCACCCCCACACATCCACCCACAGGTAACCGCACCCGTACACACACACACACGCCCATCTTCATGTGCATACATGCACACACGCTCACCATCACACATGCCCACCTACACCCACACACAGCCCCACATGCCCACACACACAACACACGCACCCAAGCACCCAGTTCCGCACCTGCTCACACAAACGTCCCCAATCACACCCACTCTCACACACTCACACCCACACACACACAACCACAGGCCCCAGAGGACAGGGAGGGTGACCCCCCAGGACGCAGACACCTGCCCCAGGACGCTGCCAGGGCCCCAGGGGGGACACAACCTCAGCGTGAAAGGACGCACTGGGGCCAGACCGCACCACCGGCACAAACCTGACCCCGGCCCGGGGGGGGAGTGCCCCCCCCAGCACCAGGGGCCCAGGGCCAGACGCTGCCCCCCACCCCCCGGGAGGCAAGGCCAGCCAGCCAGGGGCCACAGCGTTTGGGGGATTGCCATGGCAGTGATCCAGCTTGTTTGACTTCACAATGTCTGCATGGTGCGCACAGTGTCTGTCACTACCCAGAGCGGCTTCCGTAGTTCTGTATGGACTGCAGTTCAGGCCAAAAAAGTACTGTCCGTGCTTTCTGGCTTATCGGTGTGGTGGCTCAGTTGGTAGAGCATCCGCCCCGCATCCGGGAGGCAGGGGTTCAAATCCCATCCGGGTCATGCCGAAGACCATATAAAAGTGGAACTTCCTGCCGTCCAGCTTGGTGCTCAGCAATAATGGAATGGAGGAGGGAAATCTGTGGCGGCGCCTTGCATGGCAAGGCCCCTTCTGATTCTACTATGGGGTGTGTGTGATTTACACTGTAGATAGGATAAAGCACAATTTTGTTCTACTGTACATGATTGATTGTATGGTTGAATGACAATAAAGGGTAATTTAATTTAATTTCTGCCATTAACTGCGGTTAACCACAATCACAAAATTTGTTGCTGTTAACGGGGCCTAAACCCAGTAACTGGTTGGGCCACCCTTAGCAGCAACAACTGCAATCAAGCATTTGTGATAACTGGCAATGAGTCTTTTACAGCACTGTGGAGGAATTTTGGCCCACTCATCTTTGCAGAATTGTTGTAATTCAGCCATATTGGAGGGTTTTCGAGCATGAACCACCTTCTTAAGGTCATGCCACAGCATCTTAATTGGATTCAGGTCAGGACTTTGACTAGGCCACTCCAAAGTCTTCATTTTGTTTTTCTTAAGCCATTCAGAGGTGGACTTGCTGGTGTGTTTTGGATCATTGTCCTGCTGCAGAACCCAAGTGTGCTTCAGCTTGAGGTCATGAACAGATGGCCAGACATTCTCCTTCAGCATGTTTTGGTAGACAGCAGAATTCATGGTTCCATTTACCACAGCAAGTCTTCCAGGTCCTGAAGAAGCAAAACAGCCCCAGACCATCACACTATCACCACCATATTTTACTGTTGGTATGATGTTCCTTTTCTGAAATGCTTTGTTACTTTTACGCCAGATGTAATGGGACACACATCTTCCAAAAAGTTCAACTTTTGTTTCGTCAGTCCACAGAGTATTTTCCCAAAAGTCTTGGAGATCATCAAGATGTTTTCTGGCAAAAATGAGATGACCCTTTATGTTCTTTTTGCTCAGCAGTGGTTTTTGTCTTGGAACTCTGCCATGCAGGCCATTTTTGCCCAGTCTCTTTGTTATGGTGGAGTCATGAACACTGGCCTTAACTGAGGCAAGTGAGGCCTGCAGTTCTTTGGATGTTGTTGTGGGGTATTTTGTGACCTCTTGGATGAGTCATTGCTGCGCTCTTGGGATAATTTTGGTTGGCCACTCCTGGGAAGGTTCACCACTGTTCCATATTTTCACCATTTGTGGTCACCATCTCACTGTGATTCGCTGGAGTCCCAAAGCTTTAGAAATGTATTTATAACCTTTTCCAGACTGATAGATCTCAATTACTTTGTTTCTCATTTGTTCCTGAATTTCTTTGGATCGCAGCATGATGTGTAGCTTTTGAGGATCTTTTGGTCTACTTCACTTTGTCAGGCAGATCCTATTTAAGTAATTTATTCATTGAGAACAGGACTGGCAGTAATCATGCCTGGATGTGGCTAGAGAAATTGAACTCAGTTTTCCAAAGGTGTGATAAACCATAGTTAATTTATGTTTTAACGGGGAGGCAATCACTTTTTCACACAGGGCCATGTAGGTTTGGATTTTTTTTCCCTTAATAATAAACACCTTCATTTAAAAAATGCATTTTGTGCTTACTTGTGTTACCTTTGTCTAATATTTAAATTTGTTTGATGATCTGAAACATTAGAGCAGGGGTGTCCAAACTACGGCCCGCGGGCCAACTGCGGCCCGCGGTCCATTTTTAATTGGCCCGCAAGAATTTTTTAAAATAGAATAGAATATGGCCCACACTTCAACTTTTGCCTGAGTGTATTGCACTTCTTAGTTTTAACACCAGGGGGAGCTACTGTTGATGAAGGCAGTTGCTCCACCAAGGACAATCACAGAATAAATTTACCCCAAGTTACTCAACATGGCAGAACCAAAGAAGCGAAAGGTAGAAAGTGAGTGCAGAAAATTTCAGACACGGTGGGAGAGTGAATATTTCTTCAAAGAGTTCAAGGGGAAGTGTGTCTGTTTGATCTGCACTGAAACTGTGGCAGTTATGAAAGAGTATAATGTACGACGTCATTGTGAAACTAAACATCAGGCCTGTGCATCCTACACTGGTGCTGAGCGAGAGCAGAAAGTAAAGCAAATGGTAGCTATCCTGCAGGGTCAGCAACAGTATTTTTTTCATGCTCAAAAAGTCCAGGAAAAGGCTACAATAGCCAGCTATGAGGTCCCCCAACTCATCGCAAGACATGGCAAGCCTTTTTCAGATGGAGACTTGATAAAACACTGCCTCGTTAAAGTCGCCGAAATAATGTGCCCGGAAAAAGTGCAGGACTTCAACAACGTCAGCATGTCCAGAAATACAGTTGTGCGACGCACTGAAGACTTGTCAGCCAACACTAAACTGCAACTGTCTGATAAAGCTTGTGCTTTTGATTTTTACTCCATTGCATGCGATGAGAGCACTGACGCCACAGACACCGCACAGCTGCTAATTTTTTTGCGGGGAGTGGACGAGAACTTTGGAGTTACAGAGGAGCTGCTCGATCTTAAGAGTCTAAAAGGCAAAACTACGGGTATGGATATTTTTGAAGCTGTGTCAGACTCAATTGACAAAACGGGACTTAAATGGGACAAGCTATGTGGAGTCACAACAGACAACCACTCCAGACCTGCCAGCCATCCTTCGGTCCAAAGTGCAGCATCACTGCTCCCACTGAGTGCAAAGCCGTTCCCATTTTAGGTGAGTAAAAATATATTCCACAGTACCCGTGTGTTAATAAGCATGCATGTGCAGGTACACATGCGACAAATATCAATAATGCGCATCAATTCTGTCGCTACCCTGCTTTTGCGCACCACTTTCTTATATGCGTTTTTCTTGTTAACTCACAGAGTACACACCGCTGTGCACAGCGCACACACTGCGCACGCAAAGTCAGCTGATCTCATCTGATGCAGATTTGCTCCTTGATCAAGTGACATTTGTCCAGATTTTTGGCACGAGTGGCGTCGGATCAGCACCGCGGCTGGATGGACCGATTTACATACCCAGCGCAGCTGATACTCACCAGAATAATTTACTAAAATTATATGCACTCCTGTTATTAAGTCCAGTTCAGTCTGTTAATGTTGATAACCATTTCAAACGAACGTTTGAAATGGTTATCAACCATTCTTAAGAGGAGAGTTGGAGGAGAGTTGGGTACCCGGAGGCACGCGGCGCGACGGCCGGGGCGAGGCCGCGCGCGGCGCTTAGGTCGGAGTTCCGCGGCGGCGGGCGCGCCGGACCGCCGGCCCCCAGCCGGCTCCACGACGGGCACCCGTCAGCCCCCGGGAGGGACCGCCGAGACGGAGCCGGCTCGGAGGGGGGCCGGCGGCGGCCGGGGCGCCGCGCCGGCCGGCCCTCCTCCTTCCCTCCCGGCGGAGGGACTGGGACGGAGGGCCGGGCAGAGCCTCGGGACGCTCCCCCCCGCCTCCCCCACGCGGGGGAGGGGAGAGAAAGCGGCCCTCGGCGGGCGAAGGCTCACGGCGGAGGGCGGCGGGGAGCCCCTCCGGCCCCGGCGGCCGGGCGGCGACTCTCCGCTCCACCGTTAATGATCCTTCCGCAGGTTCACCTACGGAAACCTTGTTACGACTTTTACTTCCTCTAGATAGTCAAGTTTAATCGTCTTCTCGGCGCTCCGCCAGGGCCGTTGCCGACCCCGGCGGGGCCGATCCGAGGACCTCACTAAACCATCCAATCGGTAGTAGCGACGGGCGGTGTGCACCACTTCCGGCGGTACTTCCGGTGCTGCACTTGTAATGCTTGATATGAGCCGAGAATTTTAAGCAAAACCATCAAAATAAGGACTTCTGTTGGCTACCAACAAACGTGGGGAATATCCTTACGACCCAGTGCTGACCTGGTGAAGGTTCTGGTAGATCTGGCTCCGTTTCGCCCCGTTTCCGACCTCTAAAGGCTCGCCTCTGATGCTAACCCAGATGCTAACCCAGATGCTAACCCAGAGTAACTGCAGCAGTGAGAAGGTATTCTTTACATCTGGCCATCTGGAGCCGAGGAGAGAAGGATTTAAAAGGAGGACGAACCAACCGAGGCGGCGATTGGGAGCTCGGGCGCGGCGTTGGTGAGAGACGGGGGCCACCTGGATCCAGCAGGACAGTGGTCTGAACCGGTGCTCAATTGCGAGGCCCAGCCGAGGAACGACCAGACTGACGGCGGTCGGTGACGGGGCCTAGACGGGGCCCAGCGGAGGAGCCGCCTAGCCAGACGGCGACGAGTGGCTGTGATCGGTGGATTCCGGCTGCGCCGGCGGTGCACGACACAACTGGCCAGGTAGACGGAGGCAGGCGCCGGCGATAGACGGCGGTGATCTGCGGAGCTGAGCAGCGTCACTCGGCGGAGAAGCTGCGCAGGAGCGGCGGGTCCAGTAGTGACCGAGCTAGTTGAGGCCTAGCCGGATTCTCTGCTTATTTCTATCCACAGGTCAGTAAAATGCCACCCAAAAAAGAGGAAATGGAAGAAATTAAAAAAACTCTGAACTTTGTGTTAGATGAACTGGCCAAAGTGACTAGCCAGCAGGACAAAATATTAGACCTAATACAGGAGGTACAAGCCCTACATTCAATAATAAAAGAAAAAGACAAAAAAATTATGGACCTGGAGCAACACGGGCGTCTTTTGGAGCAACGCGTTGAGGATCTTGAACAAGGTTCTCGCATTGATGACATAGTTATAAGTGGACTAGACATCAGATATCAGTCGTACGCCCATGCCGCTACAGGACTGAGTGGTGAACATGCTTCCATAAGTGAATCAATGTCCTTAGAAAACCAAGTGCTTCAGTTCCTTAATGATAAAGACATTAAGGTAGAAGCCAATGCGATCTCAGCCTGTTATGCTTTACCGAAGAAAGATAACAAAACAAAGAAATCAATTGTGATGCGCTTTGTGAACAGGAGGGTGAAAAATGACATACTGAGGCAGGCCAAAAAACTAAAGGAAACTCAAGTTTACCTAAATGAACACCTGACAAAAAAAAACCGCTGAATTAGCACGGCAGGCACGGATGCTAAAGAAACATAATAAGATACAGTCAACCTGGACAAGAAATTGTAGAATTTGGATTAAACTAAATGGAACACCTGAGCAAGCAAAAAGTATAATGATCAGAGATGCTACTGACTTAGATAAATACAGATGAACACTGACTATGAAACACAGAGTGAGGAAACTCAAACTCTAAAAATATGCCACTATGCTGAACATAAACCACAAGAGATGGAGAATGATATTGATCCTGATAACCACTTTTTCAATAATATTCATAACCACTGTGAATATTACACTGAAAAGCAATTCAAAAGTCAAGTGCAATTAGATGGTAAACTGTCAATAATACACTTCAATAGCAGAAGTCTTAACAAAAACTTCTCACAGATTCAGGACTATTTAAAACAGCTAAACAGAAAATTCACAGCTATAGCAGTCTCTGAAACCTGGCTTAATGCAGACCAGGCTCCCCTGATGGCAATAGAGGGATATCAGATGTTTAACATTAACAGATCTCAAAAAAAGGGTGGTGGTGTTGCACTGTATATTGATGACCTATATAGATGTAAGCTTGTAAATGAAATGTCCTTAGCACTACCAGGGATTCTGGAATGTGTTACTGTTGAGATTGACCTAGACAAAACAAAAAATCTAATCATAAGCTGCATATACAGAACGCCGGGAACTTGCATTGAGACATTCAGAGATAAATTAGTCGAGCTGTACAATAATATTACTAGTAAGAAAATGGTAGCAATTTGTGGAGATTTCAATATTGACCTACTTAATCCACATCAACAAAATGTAGTTACAGAGTTCATGAACTCTATGTACAGCATGAGTCTATATCCCACAATAACACATCCCAGTAGAATCACAGCTTACTCTGCTACACTTATTGACAACCTGTTTGTCAATGTTCTCGACAAGAAAATAGAAAGTGGATTATTGATAAATGATATAAGCGACCACTTGCCAATCTTTGCACTTATCCATGGCCACACGGGGCCCAACCCAGAAAAAATCTCAAAATCGTTCAGACACAAATCACCAAACGCAATCAGTTATTTTAAAGAGGACTTGCTGAAGCAAGACTGGACAGAAGTCTATGTATCAGATGTAAATGAAGCCTATGACACATTTACAAACATTGTAACCACTCTTTATGAAAAAAACTGCCCATTAGTTAAAAAAAAAGCTTAAACACAAATTTACTGACAAACCATGGCTAACCAAAGGACTACAAAAGGCGTGTAAAAAGAAAAATTTATTATATAAAGCTTTCATAAAGAAAAGGACAAAAGAAGCAGAGCAGCGGTATAAAACATACAAAAATAAGTTAACATATATAATAAGATGTAGTAAAAGAGACTATTACAGTAAAGAACTGGAAAAAAACAAAGACAATATTAAAAATACATGGACAATAATCAACAGTATCCTTGGAAATAAAAGCAGAAATACCAGCTACCCAACTAACATTCCAAAAAATAATAAATCGACTCTGAATGTGAATATAGCTTCACCTGCAGATGAATTTAATAATTTTTTTGTTAACATTGGACCTAAACTGGCCCGAGAAATACCCACTACGGTGCCAACAGGTGATTCAATATGCAATAACACTGCTGTAAAAGACACCATCTTCATAAAGAACACAGACGAAAGAGAGGTCATTGAAATTGTTAAATCGTTCAAAAGTAAAACATCTACTGACTGTGATGGTATTGATATGCTACTAGTCAAAACTGTTATCGAATGCATAGTGAAACCACTGACGTATATCTGTAACCTGTCTCTCCAATCAGGTATATTTCCCAATGCAATGAAAATAGCTAAAGTAATTCCAATTTACAAGACAGGCGACAGAGGGGAACTCTCCAACTACAGACCAATTTCACTATTACCGCAATTTTCCAAGATACTTGAAAAAATATTCTATGAGAGAATTGACAACTTCATACTGAAGAATGATTTATTATGTGAGCAGCAATATGGGTTCAGACACAAAAGGACAACAGCATATGCCTTAATGGAATTTACAGAAAAAATATCAACAGCCATTGAAAATAAAGAGTATTCAGTTGGAGTATTCCTGGATCTTAAAAAAGCATTTGATACAGTAGATCACAATCTATTATTAAAGAAACTACAAAATTGTGGTATCAGAGGGGTAGCACTGTCCTGGTTAAGAAGTTACTTAAAGAATAGATATCAGTTTGTATGTGTTAACAACAAAAACTCAGAGCTACTGAAGGTCACCTGTGGAGTCCCACAGGGTTCAGTTTTGGGACCATTATTATTCAATATGTATATAAATGATATATGTAAAGTTTCAGAAAAAATGGACTTAATATTGTTTGCTGATGACACTAACCTGCTATGCAGTGGAAACAACTTGGAACAACTTCTGGATACACTCGGAAAGGAATTAGGAAAGCTGAAACTGTGGTTTGATTCAAACAAATTAACGCTCAATTTAAGCAAGACAAAATTTATAGTCTTTAACAACCATCACAACTACCCAGTACCCAAACTCAGTGTAAATGGTGTAGAGATTGAAAGGGTATCCGAAACTAAATTCCTTGGAGTAATAATTGATAACAAACTGTGTTGGAAGCCACATATTAATTATATAAAAGGTAAAGTATCCAAATCAATTGCAATATTACACAGAGTGAAAAATTTGCTGAATCAACCCACACTATACACCTTGTATCATTCATTAATACTCCCATACATGACATATTGTAATGAAGTATGGGGAAATACATATAAAACAAACATATATCCACTCTTTATGCTTCAAAAGAGAGCTATTAGAATAATCAACAAAGCAGCTTTCAGGGAACCAACAAACCCACTTTTTCTTAAACAAAAAACTCTCAAGTTGAAAGATCTGATCGACTTTAAAACCGCAATAATAATGTTCAAAGTGAAGAATCTATCACTGCCCGCAAATATCCAAAAGTTGTTCCAAACAAGGGAGAAACGATATCACTTCAGAGGAACATGTATATTTCAAAAGCCTACAGTGAGAACAACTACCAAGCAACACTGTATTTCAGTGCAAGGTGTCAGATTATGGAACGATTTTGGACCTGAATTAAAATCATGTACAAAGCTTGGACAATTTAAACAAAAACTAAAGGAAGAAATACTCCAAACATATTTACAAGACGACATGTAAACTCACATAAGGATTGACATTTCCAGCCTGTGTTGTGTTATAGCTTAGTTTTTCTTTTTTCTCTGTGACACTATGTCTTAGATTTGTTTTTGAATAGTAACCGCTTAACTTAGATTAGCTCAGTTTTCTTTTTCTCTCAGTCATATTTTGTCTTAGCCTTGTTTTAAATTGTAATCGCTCTTGTCTTGTTTTCTCTTTTTTCTCCTTTGAATTCTTGGATGGAATATGGGTGGGCAATATAAGCTGCGGCTTCAGCCATCACCCATTTCGGATAACTCACGTGGAATTGTATAGTAGAAGGAGTCTTTGTCTAATTTGACCTTGTTGTTATATTATACAGTTTCTTTTAACCTGTAATGTACTATCCGAAATAAATTCATTCATTCATTCATTCATTCAAACGAACGTTAATAGGTGTGTTGCTAAGCCTAATTGTTTATTCTCTGTACTGTAAATCTTCTGTCTAAGAAGAAATCTGAGGCTGCTGTTCTGAGAATGAGCTACCAAAGCTTTTTCTGAATAAATCAGTAAAGATCCATTTATGGAAAGCTGTGATGAAGGCAGTTTTGTCTTTAATTATATACAACAATATAACATATTTGTCCACTTTTAATTGATTTTTCTAACTTTAATACACTAAAGTTAAGGCTATATACATAATTTCTAGTAAGTGGCCCAGCCCCTTCTATATTTTTATGTATGTGGCCCTCAGTGAAAAAAGTTTGGACACCCCTGGGCTAGACGTTGGCCGTCCAGCCTACGTCTTGCTAATGTGGAAACAACCTCTATAAGATGTATTCCCAACCTAAACTTGGTACATCGGGCTGATGTTGGATTTCATTATCCATTTAGTTTATTAAAATTAAAAAATAAGTTTTAAATTGGAAGCTATCCATATTTGCCATGTGGTGGTCATTTCCCCCCATTCTGAATGTAAAAGCTATCCAATACCTAAAAAAAATGGTCAATTTTAGCTCAAACTGTCCAAAACATAAAATATGCCAATTTGATTTTGGGGTTAACGTCGTATTCTACCCACCTTTTGACCTTTGATGCCGTCACACTTGCATAAAGACTTCCCACTGCAGTGGCATGCCTGCACAGAGACCAGATGGGGGAGATTCACCCATTATTTTAATTATAATATGATGATACACTTCAAAATTTCACATCATCATATCTCATATCCCCATTAATGAAAAACATTCAGCCATTGTTTTCTGTTAAATAAGGACAGTTAAATACAAACTGTTTGAAGACGCAGCAGTTTTTCACTGCATAGAGAAAAAAAAATGGTGTGTGGGTTTATGATTCAGCGGATCGTCCTCTTTTTAATTTAACTAGCACACCACAACAGCACCAGTCTGCCCTATACCAGGAAAGGAGCTGTCACCACGGCTCTGGAAAAGAGCCAGCCGGTGCATGCAAAACCGACATTTGTCATTATCAAATTAGAACAGCTTTATTTTAAATTATTTTTCAACCTCATTCGCTGTCATTCTTTTTACAAATTGATTCAAAATGAGTGTCCTGACAGTTGTTTTTAGTTAAAGCACAACAATTTTGCATTCAGCAGAGGAGATTAACAGACCTCCTCAGCTCACTATTTGTTGGTTTAAAAGAAGTTCAAATGCAGTTCGTGACTGATTATCATCAAGTCTCCCCAGTGCCAGCAGGACTGTAGAAAAGGAGGTTGAAAAAAGTTGCAAATTTATGGAAAAAAGTTGCAAATTTACAAAAGAGTTGCAAATTTAAGGGTAAAAGTTGCAAATTTACAAGAAAAAATTGCTAATTTATGGAAAAGAGTTGCAAATTTATGGAAAAAAGTTTTAAATTTAAAAGAAAAAAGTTTAAATGTACAAGAAAAAAGTTTCAAATTTGTGTAAAAAAGTTGCAAATTTATGGAAAAAAGTTGCAAATTTACAAGAAAAAAAGTTGCAAATTTACTCCAAAAACTTGCAAATTTATGAAAAAGAAGTTGCAAATTGACAAGAAAAAAGTTGAAATTTATGGAAAAAGGACGCAAACATGCAAGAAAAAAGTTGCAAATTTACAAGAAAAAAGCTGAATATTATGGGGAAAAAATTGCAAATCTATTAAAAAAGATGCAAATCTATAAGAAAAAAAGTTGCAAATTTATGGAAAAAAGTTGCAGATTTACAAAAACAAAAAATTAAATTTACAAGAAAAAAGTTTCAAATTTACAAGAAAAAAGCTGACTCCTATGGGGGAAAAAATCGCAAATTTATGAAAAAAGATGCAAATTTACAGGAAAAAATTGCAAATTTATGGAAAAAAATTTAATTTACAAGAAAAAAGTTTCAAATTTACAAGAAAAAAGATGAAACTTGACAAGAAAAAAGTTGCAAATTTATGGAAAAAAGTTGCAAATTTATGAAAAAAAAGTTGCAAATTTATAAAAAAAAAGTTTTAAAATTTACAAGAAAAAAGCTGACTTATGGGGGAAAATTGCAAATTTATGAAAAAAGATGCAAATTTACAGGAAAAAAATTGCAAATTTATGGAAAAAAATTTAATTTACAAGAAAAAAGTTTCAAATGTACAAAAGAGTTGCAAATTTAAGGGAAAAAAAGTTACAAATTTACAAGAAAAAGTTGCAAATTTATGGAAAAAAATTGCACTTTTATGAAAAAGTTGCAAATTTATGGAAAAAAGTTGCAAATTTACGCAAAAAAGTTGCAAATTTACGAAAAAGAAGTTGCAAATTTATGGAAAAATGTTGCAAATTGACAAGAAAAAAGTTGAAATTTATGGAAAAAGGACGCAAACATACAAGAAAAAAGTTGCAAATTTACAAGAAAAAAGCTGACTATTATGGGGGAAAAATTGCAAATTTATGAAAAAAGATGCAAATTTATAAGAAAAAAGTTGCAAATTTATGCAAAAAAGTTGCAGATTTACCAAAAAAAGTTGCAAATTTATGCAAAAAAGTTGCAAATTTACGAGAAAGAAGTTGCAAATTTATGGAAAAAAGTTGCAATTTTATGAAAAAAGTTGCAAATTTACAAGAAAAATTTGCAAATTTATGGAAAAAAGTTGCAAATTGACAAAAAAATTGCAAATGTACGAGAAAGAAGTTGCAAATTTATGGAAAAAAGTTGCAAATTGACAAGAAAAAAGTTGAAATTTATGGAAAAAAGACGCAAACATACAAGAAAAAAGTTGCAAATTTACAAGAAAAAAGCCTACTATTATGGGGGGAAAATTGCAAATTTATGAAAAAAGATGCAAATTTACAGAAAAAAAATTGCAAATTTATGGAAAAAAATTTAATTTACAATAAAAAAGTTTCAAATATACAAGAGAAAAGATGCAACTTGACAAGAAAAAAGTTGCAAATTTACGAGAAAAAAGCTGAATATTATGGGGGAAAAAAATGCAAATTTATGAAAAAAATGCAAATTTACAAGAAAAAAGTTGCAAATTTATGTAAAACGTGCAAATTTACAAAAAAAGGTGGCAAATTTAGAAGAGAAAAGTTGCACATTTACAAGAAATATATTCCAAATTAACAAGGAAAAAATTGCTAATTTATGGAAAAAAGTTGAAACTTATGAAAAAAATCACAAATTTACAAGAAGAAAGTTGCAAATTTACAAAGAAAAGTTGCCAATTTAAATGAAAAAAGTTGAAACTTAAGGGAAAAAATTGCAAAATTACAAGAAAAAGTTGCAAATTTACAAGAAAAAGTTGCAAATTTACACAAAAAAGTTGCGAGTTTATGAGAAAGAAGTTGCAAATTGATAAGAAAAAAGTTGAAATTTAGGGAAAAAGGGTGCAAACATACAAGGAAAAAAGTTGCAAATTTACAAGAAAAAAGCTGAATATTATGGGGAAAAACTGCAAATTTAAGATGCAAATTTACAAGAAAAAAGTTGCAAATTTACAAGAAAAAGTTGCAAATTTATGAAAAAAAGTTTTAAATTTAAAAGAAAAAAGGTTTAACTTTACAAGAAAAAAGTTTTAAATTTATGTAAAAAAGCTGCAAATTTACAAAAAAAAATTAAATTTACAAGAAAAAAGTTTCAAATTTACAAGAAAAAAGATGTAACTTGACAAGAATAAAGTTGCAAATTTATGAAAAAAAGATGCAAATTTACAAGAAAAAAGTTGCAAATTTATGGAAAAAAGTTGCAAATTTACAAGAAAAAAAATTAATTTACAAGAAAAAACTTGCAACTTGACAAGAAAAAAGTTGCAAATTTATGGAAAAAAGTTGCAAATTTATAAGAAAAAAGTTTTAAATTTACAAGAAAAAAGTTGCAAATTTACAAAAGAGTTGCAAATTTAAGGGTAAAAGTTGCAAATTTACAAAAGGGTTGCAAAATTAAGGGAAAAAAGTTACAAATTTACAAGAAAAAGTTGCAAATTTATGGAAAAAAGTTGCAATTTTATGAAAAAAGTTGCAAATTTACAAGAAAAATTTGCAAATTTATGGAAAAAAGTTGCAAATTGACAAGAAAAAAATTGCAAATGTACGAGAAAGAAGTTGCAAATTTATGGAAAAAAGTTGCAAATTGACAAGAAAAAAGTTGAAATTGATGGAAAAAGGACGCAAACATACAAGAAAAAAGCTGCAAATTTACAAGAAAAAAGCCTACTATTATGGGGGAAAAATTGCAAATTTATGAAAAAAGATGCAAATTTACAGAAAAAAAATTGCAAATTTATGGAAAAAAATTTAATTTACAATAAAAAAGTTTCAAATTTACAAGAGAAAAGTTGCAAATTTACGAGAAAAAAGCTGAATATTATGGGGAAAAAAATGCAAATTTATGAAAAAAATGCAAATTTACAAGAAAAAAGTTGCAAATTTATGTAAAACGTGCAAATTTATGAGAACAAAGTTGCAAATTTACAAAAAAGGTTGCAAATTTAGAAGAGAAAAGTTGCACATTTACAAGAAATAAATTCCAAATTAACAAGGAAAAAATTGCTAATTTATGGAAAAAAGTTGAAACTTATGAAAAAAGTTGCAAATTTTCAAAGAAAAGTGTCATGGTCTGTGCGCTGATGTCATGCGCGCTCAGGCCATACACCTCCTCAGCCCGGCTTTTGTTATGACAGCGTCTCAGCGGCCTTCCGGCTGTCAAGCTCTACGGGACGGCTGGAGGCCAATTACTGCTCATCAGCTGAGGCGCTGTCAACCACTATAAAAGGGAGCGGCCCTGTTTGCTCAGGGCTGTGACCTCACTCTATCCACAGGGACCTCTCGCTGTGGATCAGGCTGGAGTCCCTACGGCCGGCTCCAGCCCTCCTCTCTTCCCTCATCGTGATCTGTAAGTGCACCTTTTGCATTATTTGTGTTTTGCCCCACGAGGCTCGTTTCCTTTGTCATCGTTATCCGTAAGTCAACCTCTTGTATTACTTGTGTTTTGCCCCACGAGGCTCTGTTCCTTTTCCCTTATTATTAATAAACTACACAAACTCACTGGTTGGCCCTTGGCTCTTATTAATGGCTCGCAAGAGCCACTCATAACAAAAAGTTGCAAATTTAAAGGAAAAAAGTTGAAACTTATGGAAAAAAATCCCAAATTTACAAGAAAAAAGTTGCAAATTTACAAAAGAGTTGCAAATTTAAGGGTAAAAGCTGCAAATTTACAAGAAAAAGTTGCAAATTTATGGAAAAAAGTTGCAATTTTATGAAAGAAGTTGCAAATTGACAAGAAAAAAGTTGAAATTTATGGAAAAAGGACACAAACATACAAGAAAAAAGTTGCAATTTGACAAGAAAAAAGTTGCCAATTTGCCATTTAATAAAAGTCCATATTTATTAGACAGAGGGGTTTGGCACTTCTGATTAGAAGCGTTGCTTTAAAATGTTTATTCAGTTGTGCAACATGATGTAGAAAGGTTACACCGGGGCACAATTCTCTCTTTTCAGGTCTGAAACGTCTCCTCTCGATTTACACTTGCTGCTTGTGAGGACAGCTCGAGTCAGGACCTGGACGTGTCACGGCGAAGCAGCAGCGCTGGATGCCGCTCCTCTGTGCCGCTCCATGGTCTGTCGATGCGAACGACTGACGTCAGAAACGTGACCCACATCAGCCCTCACGTGCTCTCCTGCTATCTGGTCACTGCCACCTCTAACAGCTCCTCTGTCTAGCTTGGACCAGAATCAGCCCTGAACTCCTCCCACCACGGAGCCCGGTCCCCCACCCCACCCCACCCCCGACATCTTTATCTGTCAGACATATTTTCAGTGGAACCAAACCCAAACACCTCCATTTGTCCTGCAGGTGTAACTGTGCCGTTCCCGCGATAAAGCCAGCCAGCAGACGGCAGAGGGGACGCTCGGTGTCATCCATATCTCAGCTCCAGTCTATATCATCAGGATAACATGACAAGAGGAGGTGCCTGGACACGTCCGGCAGCGGGGCATTGCGGCTATCGCTGTGTAGTCTGTGTGGAGCTGCAGACGGCATGTCTGAAAACAACATCGGATGACTTTTTGATTTGTCTGTGCGTCTTTTGAACCTCCTGACCTGCTGAGCAGCTCTGACGGTGTTAACGGTGATGTTCTGATTTACATCTGCATCACTGATTCAGCTACAGGGAATTATCAGAAGTTATGTTTTCATCCGTTTGCTGATGGATAAAGATGTTCCTCTGCAGTATCTGACAAGTCCTTCTCAATATTCAGTTGAATAAACTACAAAGACAAGACATTTAATGTTCAAACTGATAAACTTTATTGTTTTTTTCCCAAATATTCACTCATTTTGAATTTGATTCCTGCAACATGTTCCAAAAAAAAAGCAAAGCTGCACAGGTTCATCAGGTTCACCACTGTGTTCCATCACCTTTCCTTCTAACAACACTCAGTAACCGTTTAGGAACTGAGGACACTGTTGAAGCTTTGTAGGAGGAATTCTTTCCCATTCTTGCTTGACATTTGACTTCAGCTGCTCAACTGTCCGAGGTCTCTGTTGTTGTATTTTGTGCTTCATAATGCTCCACACATTTTCAATGGGAGACGGGTCTGGACTTCAGGCCAGTCTAGTACCCACACTCTTTCACTACGAAACCACGCTGTTGTAACGTGTGCTGAATGTGGCTTGGCTGACATGATTTACGACCCAAGAGACAGACGCTGACACGAGTGATTACAGACAATTATCTTTTATTGTTAAAGTGAGGGTGTAGTGCATGAGTGGATGTGTATATGCTCGTCTGGTTACTGGAGCTGAGCCCGACTTGTGGTGACCTGGCAACCCTGGAAACACACAAGCACAAAGGTTACTGCTGCACAATAACAATAACGGCGTAAATGCTGCAGGTGCTTACTGGCAGGTCCCACAGTGTAAGTCCGGCTGGCTCCTGGTGTCCGTGTGATGTAGTGCTCGAGGTGCCCAGTGTTGCAGGGGTGAGGAGGAACTCCAAGGAGGAGGAGGCTGTGCCTCGTCAGCTGAGGAGGATGGTCCGCCGCCTGGGAGGTCCACCTGTGCACAGGGGAAAGAACTTGCAGATGATGAGTGCTGGGTTTGCTTACGTGGCCTGGCTTGAATTGGCGTTTGCTTCTTGACTTGTGGTCGAGATCTCGGCGCATTGCTTGGCAAGGAAGACAGACGACTCCGTGCTGAGGAGTCCGCGCGTTGGGCTTTTAAAGCCCGCTGATTGCCACCTGCTGGAGTGAGCGCAACTGATGATGATGATGCTGATGACGGCCTAGCGGCCATCATGACAATACTCCCCCCTCTAGAGGTGCCTCCAGGCACCTGCCCAATCCTACCTGAATGCACCCGATGGAAATCGCAAACCAACTTCTTATCGAGGATCAACGCAGGGCGTATCCAGGAGCGATGCTCAGGACCAAACCCCTCCCAGTCCACCAAATACCGAAGGCCCCGACCCCTCCTGCGGACATCCAGGATTGCTGTCACTCCCCAGGCCGGGTGGCCATCGATCATCCTCGGGGGGACAGGAGCTGCAGGAGGCGGGCACAGCGGGTCGGCGATGTAAGGCTTAACCTGGGAGACGTGGAAAGTGGAGCAGATGCGCATGTGAGGGGGGAGAACAAGACGCACAGACACAGGGTTGACACTGTGGGCAATGACAAAAGGGCCGATGAAGCGCTTGGTCAGCTTACGCTTCTCGGCAGGCACACTGATGTTTTTCGTGGACAACCATACCTTCTGACCCACCTCGTAATCCGGGGCGGGCCTCCTGTGACGGGTGGCCACTTCGATGTTGCGTTCCGTGGTTCTCAGGAGGGCTCTGCGGGTGATGGACCAAATCCGCCGACAACGCCTGGTGTGAGCCTGTACAGACGGAACTGCTACCTCTCCCTCCTCCTCAGGGAACACAGGTGGCTCGTATCCCAATGATGCCTTAAAGGGGGACATCCCCGTGGCCGAGGACACCGTGGTGTTGTGAGCGTACTCGATCCATGGGAGACGTGCTCCAAGAAGAGGAGCAGGAGGAGATGACGCAGCGCAGCGCAGCGCAGCCTCCAGCTCCTGATTGGCCCGCTCACACTGGCCATTGCTCTGCCGGTGGTATCCGGAGGAGAGACTGTCCGTGGCCCCCAGTACCGTGCAGAATGCCTTCCAAACTTGAGACACGAACTGTGGCCCTCGATCCGAAACGATGTCAGCAGGGATCCCGTGAGGACGAGCCACATGAAGGACGAGGAGGTCCGCCGTCTCCCGTGCTGATGGCAACCCCCGGAGAGGCACAAAGTGGGCAGCTTTAGAGAAGCGGTCCACAATTGTCAAAACAGTCGTGAAGTGGCTGGAGGGGGGCAAACCGGTCATGAAGTCCATGGCTACATGGGACCAGGGGCGGGAGGGGACGGGCAGAGGGTGCAGAAGACCCGCCGGGGCTGACGATGACGTCTTACCAGTAGCGCACTGAGCGCAGGCCCGGACATAGTTGTTAACATCCTTCCGTAGCCCTGGCCACCAAAAGGTTCTCTGGAGGAGGTCAATGGTCCGACTCAGACCAGGATGGCACGCCAGTTTAGACGCATGACCCCACTCAATTACCTGGCCTCTGACAGAACGGGGAACAAATAGACGACCTGGGGGCCCCCCACCCGGATCGGGCTCCACCTCCTGTGCTCTTCTGACCTTGTCACAGATTCCCCAGGATAACGCACCCACCACACAGGCAGAAGGCAGAATAGTCTCCTCCTATTCGTCAGAGGATGGCACGTCAAACTGCCTGGAAAGGGCGTCAGGCTTACCATTCTTGCTTCCCGGCCGATAGGTGATCGTAAAATTAAAGCGACCGAAGAAGGGTGACCAGCGGGCCTGACGTGCGTTCAACCGCTTGGCCGTCCTGAGATACTCCAGGTTGCGATGGTCAGTCCAGACGACAAACGGCTGGGCAGCCCCCTCCAGCCAGTGCCTCCATTCCTCCAGAGCGAGTTTGACAGCCAGCAGCTCCCTGTCACCAATGCTATAGTTCCTCTCCGCGGGTGTCAGGCAACGAGAGAAGTAAGCGCAGGGTCGGATCTTTCCATCCGCTGGGGAGCGCTGAGAGAGAACGGCCCCAACCCCCGAATCCGAGGCGTCTACCTCCACCAGACATTGTAGTTCCGAGTCCACCTGGGTCAACACACGAGCCGAGGTGAACTCCCCCTTCAATCTCTCGAATGCCGCAGCAGCCTCCTCGCTCCAACGAAAAGGAACCTTCAGGGATGTGAGCGCAGTCAGGGGTCTGGCAATGTTCCCAAAGTTTGGCACAAACCGCCGGTAAAAATTGGTGAAACCCAGAAACCCCTGCAGCTGTTTCCGAGATGTAGGTGTGGGCCAGTCCGCCACCGCCTTGACCTTGTCTGGATCGGGAAGCACCTGGTTACAGGCGATGATAAATCCCAGGAAGGAAGTGCGATCAGTGTGGAATTCACATTTCTCCGCCTTGATGAACAACTGATTCTCCAGGAGGCGCTGCAGAACCCGCCGCACATGCACCCGGTGCTCCTCCAGTGTGCGCGAGAAGATGAGGATATCATCGAGGTACACGAAGATGAAGGAGTTCAGAAAATCCCGGAGGACGTCATTGATTAGGCGCTGGAACACCGCCGGAGAGTTGGTTAACCCAAACGGCATCACTAAATATTCAAAGTGGCCACTTGGGATCTGGAAAGCAGTCTTCCATTTGTCACCTTCTCGAATGCGCACCAGGTGATAGGCGTTCCACAGATCTAACTTGGTGAACCATGACGCCCCCCTGGAGGGAGTTGAAGGCAGTGTTCATCAAGGGGAGTGTGTACTTGTCTTTGATTGTGATATCATTGAGGCCCCGGAAGTCGATGCAGGGGTGCAGCGAGCCATCCTTCTTCCCCACGAAGAAGAACCCTGCCCCTACGGCCGAGGATGATGGACGGATGATACCGGAAGCCAAAGACTCCTTGATATACGTATCCATGGCCTCACGTTCTGGGGCTGACAGGCTATACAGGCGGCTCGCCGGGAGAGGGGCCCAGCCTTGAGGTTGATTGCGCAGTCATACGGACGATGGGGGGGAAGGGACAGCGCCCGTGACTTACTAAACACCGGGCCCAGGTCATGGTAGATGTCAGGTACCTTGGACAGGTCCGGGTGGGGGGGGCGTTGAGGGAGGAAGCATCGGAACCAAGGGGGTGCACGCCACTGACTAGAGACAGGCGCTCAGGCAGAACGAGCTCCACGCCGTGATACTCCCAACTTGCCAGTCGAAAGTGGGGTTATGCAGCCGAAGCCAGGGGTACCCCAGGATGACGGGTGAAGAGGAGATGGGCAGAATCAGGAACCGTATTTGCTCTCTGTGATTCCCAGAGACTATCACTGATACATGGGCCGTCTGGTGGGAAACTGATGTCAGTGACGCCTTGGATAGGGTGACAAGATGAACAGGGGGGCATAAGGGCTGACAGCTGAGGCCCATCAGGGTTGCCAGGTCTCTGGAGATGAAATTCTGCTCAGCTCCAGAGTCAACTTAGACGTGTGTGGTGTGTTCCTTGTGTTTATGGAGGAGTCTAATGGGGATATAGCAACTAGTGAGGGGTTTTTCCTGATCTTTGTCCGCGAATCCCTCTACTGTGATCCGCGGACCTCCCCTTTTAACGGACAGTCCACTACTCCATGTGACCCATTTCCACAGTAGAAACACAACCCCTGCTCCCTGTGGCGCTGTCTTTCAGCCACTGTAATACCCAATTGCCCCACAATCATATCCTCCTGCTCCGGAAGTTCCTCCGAAGAGGGCAGAGCAAGGAGGGAGGACCTAACGGAGCGAGGGCGGGGTTTACTCGAACGGGAAACTGTTCGCCATTCGGCCGCTCGCTCCCTTAACCTGCTATCTAGGCTGATGGTGAGGGAGATTAACTCCCCTAACCTGTCTGGTTTATCCTTTGCTGCTAGCTCATCCTTCAACTCTGGGCTAAGACTGCGGAGGAAGATTCCACAGAGCGCTGGCTCCCCCCACCCAACCTGAGCAGCTAATACCGGGAAGTCAATGGAGTAATCGGCAGCAGACCTACTGCCCTGCCAAAGACCTAGCAGCCGTTCGGTTAGCACCGCGCCCCGGTCAACATGATCGAACACCTCCATGAACTCTGCCACGAACTGCTGGTAAGTCAAAAGAGGATAGCTTGTTTTGGCCATGATGGTATAAGCCCAATCTAAGGCTCTGCCTCGCAGCAAGTTGATAATGTACCCAATTTTGTTCAAATCAGTGGCAAAGTCCCCCAGGATGCGGAGAAACACAGACTCGCACTGCAGCAAAAACCCTCGTGCCTCCCCGAGTTTACCGTTAAAACAAGCGGGGGTTGGCACGGGAGTGAGGCGATGTGCGGATGGTGGGTTAGTTTGGCTAGTAGCAGTGGCTGCGGCTCCTGAGCCACTGCCGCCCTTATGGGGCGGCAGTGGCTCAGGAGGCTCAGGAAGCAATAACGGCGTAAATGCGGAGGGTGCTGACTGGCAGGTCCCACAGTGTAAGTCCGGCTGGCTCCTGGTGTCCGTGTGATGTAGTGCTCGAGGTGCCCGGCGTTGCAGGGGTGAGGAGGAACTCCGAGGAGGAGGAGGCTGTGCCTCGTCAGCTGAGGAGGATGGTCCACCGCCTGGGAGGTCCACCTGTGCACAGGGGAAAGAACTTGCAGATGATGAGTGCTGGGTTTGCATGCCTGGCCTGGCTTGACTTGGCGTTTGCTTCTTGACTTGTGGTCGAGATCTCAGCGCATTGCTTGGCAAGGAAGACAGACGACTCCGTGCTGAGGAGTCCGCGCGTCGGGCTTTTAAAGCTCGCTGATTGCCACCTGCTGGAGTGAGCGCAGCTGATGATGATGATGCTGATGACGGCCTAGCGGCCATCATGACGTTGGCATTGTCTTACTGAAATAAGCAGGGACGTCCCTGGAAAAGACATTGCTTGGATGGCAGCATATGTTGCTCCAGAACCTGTATGTACCGTTCAGCATCAATGGCGCCTTCACAGGTGTGCCAGTTACCCCTGCCATGGGCACTAACACACCTCCATACCATCACAGATGCTGGCTTTTCAACTTAACACTGACAACAATCTGGATGATCCTTTTCCTCTTTAGTCTGGAGGACCCGACGTCCATGATTTCCAGAAGCAGTTTGAAATGTGGACTCGTCAGACCACAGCACACTTTTCCAGTTTGCACCAGTCCATCTCAGATGAGCTCGGGCCCAGAACAACTGGCGGTGTTTCTGGGTGTTGTTGATATATGGCGCTGGCTTTGATGGTAGTGTTTTAAACTTGTAGATGCAGTGACGTCACTGCCGGGTAAGGCGCCACTACAAACAACTTCTCCTTCCCCCATTCTATTATGCTGAGCCCCAAGCTAGAAGGCAGGAAGTACCATTTTTCCAGTTGTGGGGCGGACGCTCTATCAACTAAGCCACCACTGTGATCGGGTTTTAATGCAGTACCGCCTGAGGGATCGAACATCATGGGCATCCAGTGTTGGTTTTCGGTCTTGCCGCTTATGTGCAGAAATTTCTCCAGATTCTCTGAATCTGTTGATGATGTTATGGACCGTAGATGATGAAATCCCTGAATTCCTTGTAACTGCATGCTGAGAAACGTTCTTAAACTGTTGGACGATTTGCCCACACAGTTGATCACAAAGTGGTGAACCTCGCACCATCCTTGCTTGTGAACTGAGCCTTTCGAGGATGCTCCTTTTATACCCTCACCTGTTTCCAGTTAACCTGTTCACCTGTGGAACATTCCAGAAAGGAGATTGTGTTGCCCCTGTCCCAGCTTTTTTTGAAACATGCTGCAGGTGTCAAATTCAAAATAAGTAAATGTTTGTAAAACAAAAGAAATAAAGTTTATCAGTCTGAACATTAAAGGTAGAATATACAATATTTCCTGCTTTCAAATATTACCTAAAAATATAATCAGTGTTGCTAGGCAATCAAGAAATCTAACGCACACAGTGTGTGTGTGTGTGTGTGTGTGTGTGTGTGTGTGAGTAATAACACCAGATCAGGACAAAAGGTTGAAACAGAAACAGAGGAGCTAAGACAACAGTCACAGATGCGCCCGTCTAACTCACGGTCAGACGGACAGCTTCTGTTTCCTGTCTCACGTTCTTTTGACATGATTTCCTCCGTCAAAGCGCTGAAAGAAACCTGCACCGCCACCGCTGCCCAACCGACGTGGTGACACTCAGCTGGGAGGCTTTCCCACATTTTAAACATCATTTAGTTTGATGTTTTTCTGAAGTGTGTCTCGTAAGTCAGAAATTTATGAGGAAAAAGTTGCAGATTAATAAGAAAAAAAAATAAGAAACTGAAATAGAGAGAATATTGAAAATGTACAGGAAGGAAATGCAAAATTACAACTAAAGAAATGTAAAAATTGTAGAAGTTGCAAGTTTTTGAGAAAAAATTGCAATTTTTTTAGAAAAAAAATCACAAATTTATGAAAAAAAGTTCCAAATTCATGAGAAAAAAAGTTGCAAATTTTTAAAAAAAAATCACAGATTTATGAGAAAGAAACTGCAATGTTATGAGAAAAAAAGTTTAACATTTACAGGGAAAAAATGGGAATTTACAAAAAAAATCTGTGCAAATTAATGAGAGAAAAGTTTAAGAAAAATCACAAATTTCTGAGAAAAACAAGTTGCAAATTTACGAGAAAAAAGTAGCAACTTCGCAGGAAAAAAGCTCAAATTTTGCAAGAAAGAAGTTGGAAATTTATGAGAAAAAAAAATTTGAGAAAAAAGTAGCAAGTTTACACGAAAAAGCTGAAAATTTAAAAGTTCCAGTTATGAGAAAGAATTTGCAATATTATGAGAAAAAAGTTTAAAATTTACAGGAAAAAATGGAAAATTACAAAAAAACTTGCAAATTCATGAGTGAGATTAATGCATTAATGAGAAAAAGTTGCAAATTTAGGAGAAAAAAATTGCAATTTATGTCATATAAATCATAAATCACAAATTTATGAGGAAAAAAATCTGTAATTTTCCAGTTTGGGATCAATAAAGTACATCTATCTATCTAAAAATTTGTAATGTTATGAGAAAAAAGTTGAAAATTTACAGGAAAAAAAATAAAAATTTACAAAAAAAAAAAAAAAACTTGCAAATTAATCAGAGAAAAGTTGCAATTTCTTTTTTAAGAGGATTTTTTTAAAATCACAAATTTATGAGAAAAAGTTGAAAATTTACAGGAAAAGTTGAATATTTACAAGAAAGAAGTTGCAAATTTATGATAAAAAGTACAAATTTGAGAAAAAAGAAAGAAAGAAAAGTTCCAAATTTATGAGAAAAAAGTTCCAAATTTTTGAAAAGAAAAAAATCATAAATTTATGAGAAAAAAGTTTAAAACTTACAGGAAAAAAACAATAAAATTTACAAAACACCTTGCAACTTTATGAGAGAAAAAATCACAAATTTAAGAGGAAAAAAAAACACAATTTTAGAGAAAAAAGCAGCAAATTTACAAGAAAAAAGGCAAAAAAAAATTGCAGGAAAAATTTACAAATTTACAGGAAAAATGATGCAGATTGTTGAGAAAAAAGTTGAAAATTCAGAAGAAAAATTTTTCACATTTATGAAAAAAAGCTGAAAATTTACAAGAAAAAGTTGTAAATTCAGCATTAAGGAGACGTCTAGCTAACGTCTTGCAAACATACTCTATAAGATGTATTCCCCATGTGAACTTTGTACGTTGGGCCGACGCTGGATCAACGTCTGTGTGCTATTGGGGTGGTTTTGCCGCCTCACACTCCCTTCCATGGGCCGGGCTACAAACGTAGAGGTTCTACAACGAGTCAGAACAGAGGAAGAGCTGGTACGGACGCTCCAACAGAGACAGCAGGCAGTTGTGAGGAAGGCTCCTTCAGCTGGTTGTAAAATGGTTCTGCAGTAAAGAAACCCTGAGGTGTTCTCACAAATTGTCAATGACAGGGGCTCTTTGAAGTAAATTAGTTCATCAGAATAACAAAACAAATCTGAAACACAAGGCATCACAAGCCTCTGTCTGTCACCATGGCAACACAGGCCAGCGTGCACACGCACCAGGTGAGTCTCACCAATGATGACACAAGAGTAACTGAGTTACAGTTAATCAGCGTCTATCTGCGACTCCAAAACTACACACCAAAATATTAGGAAATCTTTTTCCCCACAATATCAGTAACAGAATAACTGCCTGTAAGCGGCTCAGTCAGATCAGCAATGAGCGAGTCTCACCCTCTCAGCCCGTCCCGGAGCAGCCAAGCAGCCCAGCAGCACCAGGACCAGCAGCCGGACCAGCAGCTGAACCAGCCTCCTCCTCAGGCCGCCCCGAGGCTCCATGCAGGCGGACGCTGAGCCGCTGAGTCTCCGCTGATTGGGTTCTGTCCAAACGGGGCTCCGCGCCGCTGATCCGCTCGGCCTCAGCAATCCGCTGATGGAGAGTCAGTCCGGGACCTGGAGCGGGGAGTCGCGCCGGCAAGTTCAGTGCTAGACTTCCGGTAGAGCTCTTCAAAATAAAATGGTGTCTGCAGGTAGTGATGGTAAAATCGAAACAGTGTTCTGGAACGTACCGGAACCTAGGCGGAACTTGTGATTCGAAACGCTGTTCCGAGGTCTGTATCGGAAGGCTAATGCGTTTTGGGATGATTTTCATCACTGGTTATCTAAACATGTACCAACCCCTGTTTTTAACTGTCAGAATATTTTGTATGGCTTTATTATTAAGAACTCATTGCATGATATGTCTATTAACACCCTCATAATCTTGGGAAAATTTTATGTACACAAAAATAGATTTTTAAAATGCAAGCCAAATTTTAATGTATTTCATAAAGAACTCTGCCTTTTTTTCTCATCACTGAAACACATGAAGAAGCGGAATGCTGTGAAACTCCACTGTTTGGTTGATGATCGGAAACTCATGGAAAACCCCTAGAACTCTGGACACTCTGGACTGAAAAGAACCCCCCGTTTCTCTTTTTGTCTACTTTTATTATGCTTTTAGTTACTTTATCTTATTATTATTTACTATTCTTACCACTTTATCTTATCCTTCTTACCTCTTGTAAGACTGTTGACTGAACTACACAATTTAGATAAAAAATTGTTAATTGCCATGTTTATCACATCTACGTCAAAACTTTGTACTTTCACCTTGTTCTTAATAAAGTTTTGGAAAAAAAAAAAGGTCTGTATCGGAAGGACGGTGTCACGTGACTGTTCCATATCGCGTTCCATTCCGCCCCCAGTTGTTTTGAAACGTCACAGTCGTTTTTGTTTCAGCAAGTGAAAACAAATCCGTGTATGGTTCCCTCATTTGTAATTCCACTTCAAAATAAAATCAGAAAAAACAAATTTTTGGTCTCATTTTTGTTTTGTCCTTTTCTAAACATAGGCAGAAAAAAAAATATTATCAAATTTTGAATGAATGAATGAATGAATTTATTTATTTTGGATAATACAGTACAGGTTAAAGAAACTGTATAATATAACAACAAGGTCAAATTAGACAAAGACTCCTACTAAACAATTCCACGTGAGTTATCCGAAATGGGTGATGGCTGAAGCCGCAGCTTGTATTGCCCACCCATATTCCATCCAAGAATTCAAAGAAAAAAGAGAAAACAAGACAAGAGTGATTACAATTTAGAACAAAGCTAAGACAAAGTGTGACTGAGAGAGAAAAAAAAAAAGAAAAAAAAGAAAACTAAGCTAAGCTAAGTTAAGCAGTTACTATTCAAGACATATCTAAGACAGAATGTCACAGAGAGAAAAAAAAAAAAAAAAAAAAAACTAAGCTACAACACAACACAGGCTGGAAATGTCAATCCTTATGTGAGTTTACATGTCGTCTTGTAAATATGTTTGGAGTATTTCTTCCTTTAGTTTTTGTTTAAATTGTCCAAGCGTTGTACATGATTTTAATTCAGGTCCATAATCGTTCCATAATCTGACTCCTTGTACTGAAATACAGTGTTGCTTGGTGGTTGTTCTCACTGTAGGCTTTTGAAATATACATGTTCCTCTGAAGTGATATCGTTTCTCCCTTGTTTGGAACAACTTCTGGATATTTGCAGGCAGTGATAAATTCTTCACTTTGAACATTATTATTGCGGTTTTAAATTCAATCAGATCTTTCAACTTGAGAGTTTTTTGTTTAAGAAAAAGTGGGTTTGTTGGTTCCCTGTAAGCTGCTTTGTTTATTATTCTAATAGCTCTCTTTTGAAGCATAAAGAGTGGATATATGTTTGTTTTATATGTATTTCCCCATACTTCATTGCAATATGTCATGTATGGGAGTATTAATGAATGATACAAGGTGTATAGTGTGGGTTGATTCAGCAAATATTTCACTCTGTGTAATATTGCAATTGATTTGGAGACTTTACCTTTAATATAATTAATATGTGACTTCCAACACAGTTTGTTATCAATTATTACTCCAAGGAATTGGGTTTCAGATACCCTTTCAATCTCTACACCATTTACACTGAGTTTGGGTACTGGATTGTTGTGATGGTTGTTAAAGACTATAAATTTTGTCTTGCTTAAATTGAGTGTTAATTTGTTTGAATCAAACCACAGTTTAAGCTTTCCTAATTCCTTCCCGAGTGTATCCAGAAGTTGTTCCAAATTGTTTCCACTGCATAGCAGATTAGTGTCATCGGCAAACAATATTAAGTCCATTTTTTCTGAGACTTTACATATATCGTTTATATACATATTGAATAATAATGGTCCCAAAACTGAACCCTGTGGGACTCCACAGGTGACCTTCAGCAACTCTGAGTTTTTGTTGCTAACACATACATACTGATATCTATTCTTTAAGTAACTACTTAACCAGGACAGTGCTACACCTCTAATACCAGAATTTTGTAGTTTCTTTAATAATAAATTATGATCTACTGTATCAAATGCTTTTTTAAGATCTAGGAATACTCCAACTGAATACTCTTTATTTTCAATGGCTGTTGATATTTTTTCTGTAAATTCCATTAGGGCATATGCAGTTGTCCTCTTGTGTCTGAACCCATATTGCTGCTCACACAATAAATCATTCTTCAGTATGAAGTTGTCAATTCTCTCATAGAATATTTTTTCAAGTATCTTGGAAAATTGTGGTAATAGTGAAATTGGTCTATAGTTTGAGAATTCCCCTCTGTCGCCCATCTTGTATATCGGAATTACTTTAGCTATTTTCATTGCATTGGGAAATATACCTGATTGGAGAGACAGGTTGCAGATATACGTCAGTGGTTTTACTATGCATTCAATAACAGTTTTGACTAGTAGCATGTCGATACCATCACAGTCAGTAGATGTTTTACTTTTGAACAATTTAACAATTTCAATGACCTCTCTTTCGTCTGTGTTCTTTATGAAGATGGAGTCTTTTACAGCAGTGTTATTGCATATTGTATCACCTGTTGGCACCGTAGTGGGTATTTCTCGGGCCAGTTTAGGTCCAATGTTAACAAAAAAATTATTAAATTCATCTGCAGGTGAAGCGATATTCACACTCTGAGTCGTTTTATTATTTTTTGGAATATTAGTTGGGTAGCTTGTATTTCTGCTTTTATTTCCAAGGATACTGTTAAGTATTGTCCATGTATTTTTAATATTGTCTCTGTTTTTCTCCAGTTCTTTACTGTAATAGTCTCTTTTACTACATCTTATTATATATGTTAACTTATTTTTGTATGTTTTATACCGCTGCTCTGCTTCTTTTGTTCTTTTCTTTAGGAAAGCTTTATATAATGAATTTTTCTTTTTACACGCCTTTTGTAGTCCTTTGGTTAACCATGGCTTATTAGCAAATTTGTGTTTAAGCTTTTTTATTACTAATGGGCAGTTTTTTTCATAAAGAGTGGTTACAATGTTTATAAATGTGTCATAGGCTTCATTTACATCTGATACATAGACTTCTGTCCAGTCTTGCTTCAGCAAGTCCTCTTTAAGAGAACTGATTGCATTTGGTGATTTGTGTCTGAACGATTTTGAAGTTTTTTCTGCGTTGGGCCCCGTGTGGCCATGGATAAGTGCAAAGATTGGCAAGTGGTCACTTATATCATTTATCAATAATCCACTTTCTATTTTCTTATCGAAAACATTGACAAACAGGTTGTCAATAAGTGTAGCAGAGTGAACTGTGATTCTACTGGGATGTGTTATTGTGGGATATAGACTCATGCTGTACATAGAGTTCATGAACTCTGTAACTACATTTTGTTGATGAGGATTCAGTAAGTCAATATTGAAATCTCCACAAATTGCTACCATTTTCTTACTAGTAATATTATTGTACAGCTCGACTAATTTATCTCTGAATGTCTCAATGCAAGTTCCCGGTGTTCTATATATGCAGCTTATGATTAGATTTTTTGTTTTGTCTAGGTCAATTTTCAAATTTTGGGACATACCTGTGTTTAATTTTGCTCTTATTGTTTTATAGTCAAAACAAAAATATTATTATTTTTGTTTATTATTTTGCAACACCGGAAGTGTTAGTGTTAGTGTAGGTGATGAGTTTAATCAGTCATTTAAAGTGTCTCTAGTTTTATCTATGATGTCTGACCTCCATTACACAAAATTAAAATGCCTATTATATGAAAACTAGAGATGGCAAAGTCAAAACAGTGTTTTAGTGCGTACCGAAACCGAGGTGGAACTTCTGAATTGAATTGCAATATAAGCTGCGGCTTCAGCCATCACCCATTTTGGATAACTTATTGTAGCGAACTCAATATGAGCACCCTACTTGGCTTGCCAAGTGGGTTGACCCTATTGGCGACACAGGTAGGGTGCGGGACTCCGGAGCGGGAGGCTTGAGTTCAAATCTCCCGGTGGGACGTCGCCATGTCGAGCAGCACGTTACATTATGTTGAACTGTATAATCAGAGGAGTTATTGTCTAATTTGACCTTGTTGGATTTTTTCCTCCTTTGTTATATTATTCTGTTTCTTTTTAATCTTTACTTTTAATCTATCCGAAATAAATAAATAAAAATCATTGTTCCGAGGTCTGTATCAGAAAGAGGATGTCACGTGACTGTTCCATTTCACGTTCCATTACGTCACCAACTGTTCTCAAACTTCACCGTTGTTTTATGCAGTGATTGTGTTATCCCGTTTCTCAAATGAATAAAATGCTGCCATTACACAATATTAAATTGCCTATTCTATGCACAATTTATGTATTATATAAATAGTTTCTATGTAAAATACTAATTTCTTGTGTCCTTGCCTGACTGGCTGCTGGTTCATCAGCCCACATGCCTGAAACATTTCAAAGCTCCTCTGAAGTGCAATTTGGTTGTGAAGTCTTGCCTCTCGGAGTGTCTTGTACTGAGCTGCTTTTGGATTTACATTATGTGGAAATGGATGGGGGTAGAAAGCGTCCCAGGTCAGCTGTCTGGGATCACTATGACCTCCTTGAGGGAAAAAAAGTTAAATGTATGCACTGTATTCAACATCTTGCATTTTGTAGCAATACAACAAGTAGGTGGAGACGCCTACGGACAAAACATGCTGACGCCTGCATTCCTAGCACAACACAACCGAGTGTTGAATCAAGCCACGGCCAGCGTGATGTTTATGGCATGTATTCATGTTCTTTTAATACACATACGAGTATACATTTATTATTTATACACCTTTATTATTATTTACAATAAATTATGCATTTGATCACTATATTTGTGGAATTGTGCAATTTGTGGAGATTTCAATATTGACCTACTTAATCCACATCAACAAAATGTAGTTACAGAGTTCATGAACTCTATGTACAGCATGAGTCTATATCCCACAATAACACATCCCAGTAGAATCACAGTTCACTCTGCTACACTTATTGACAACCTGTTTGTCAATGTTTTCGATAAGAAAATAGAAAGTGGATTATTGATAAATGATATAATCGACCACTTGCCAATCTTTGCACTTATCCATGGCCACACGGGGCCCAACCCAGAAAAAATCTCAAAATCGTTCAGACACAAATCACCAAACGCAATCAGTTCTTTTAAAGAGGACTTGCTGAAGCAAGACTGGACAGAAGTCTATGTATCAGATGTAAATAAAGCCTATGACACATTTACAAACATTGTAACCACTCTTTATGAAAAAAACTGCCCATTAGTTAAAAAAAAGCTTAAACACAAATTTGCTGACAAACCATGGTTAACCAAAGGACTACAAAAGGCGTGTAAAAAGAAAAATTTATTATATAAAGCTTTCATAAAGAAAAGGACAAAAGAAGCAGAGCAACGGTATAAAACATACAAAAATAAGTTAACATATATAATAAGATGCAGTAAAAGAGACTATTACAGTAAAGAACTGGAAAAAAACAAAGACAATATTAAAAATACATGGACAATAATCAACAGTATCCTTGGAAATAAAAGCAGAAATACTAGCTACCCAACTAATATTCCAAAAAATAATAAATCGACTCCGAATGTGAATATAGCTTCACCTGCAGATGAATTTAATAATTTTTTTGTTAACATTGGACCTAAACTGGCCCGAGAAATACCCACTACGGCGCCTACAGGTGATACAATATGCAATAACACTGCTGTAAAAGACTCCATCTTCATAAAGAACACAGACGAAAGAGAGGTCATTGAAATTGTTAAATCGTTCAAAAGTAAAACATCTACTGACTGCGATGGTATTGACATGCTACTAGTCAAAACTGTTATCGAATGCATAGTGAAAAAACTGACGTATATCTGTAACCTGTCTCTCCAATCAGGTATATTTCCCAATGCAATGAAAATAGCTAAAGTAATTCCGATTTACAAGACAGGCGACAGAGAGGAACTCTCCAACTACAGACCAATTTCACTATTACCGCAATTTTCCAAGATACTTGAAAAAATATTCTATGAGAGAATTGACAACTTCATACTGAAGAATAATTTATTGTGTGAGCAGCAATATGGGTTCAGACACAAAAGGACAACAACATATGCCTTAATGGAATTTACAGAAAAAATATCAACAGCCATTGAAAATAAAGAGTATTCAGTTGGAGTATTCCTGGATCTTAAAAAAGCATTTGATACAGTAGATCACAATCTATTATTAAAGAAACTACAAAATTGTGGTATTAGAGGGGTAGCACTGTCCTGGTTAAGTAGTTACTTAAAGAATAGATATCAGTTTGCATGTGTTAACAGCAAAAACTCAGAGTTACTGAAGGTCACCTGTGGAGTCCCACAGGGTTCAGTTTTGGGACCATTATTATTCAATATGTATATAAATGATATATGTAAAGTTTCAGAAAAAATGGACTTAATATTGTTTGCTGATGACACTAATCTGCTATGCAGTGGAAACAATTTGGAACAACTTCTGGATACACTCGGAAAGGAATTAGGAAAGCTGAAACTGTGGTTTGATTCAAACAAATTAACGCTCAATTTAAGCAAGACAAAATTTATAGTCTTTAACAACCATCACAACTACCCAGTACCCAAACTCAGTGTAAATGGTGTAGAGATTGAAAGGGTATCCGAAACTAAATTCCTTGGAGTAATAATTGATAACAAACTGTGTTGGAAGCCACATATTAATTATATAAAAGGTAAAGTATCCAAATCAATTGCAATATTACACAGAGTGAAAAATTTGCTGAATCAACCCACACTATACACCTTGTATCATTCATTAATACTCCCATACATGACATATTGTAATGAAGTATGGGGAAATACATATAAAACAAACATATATTCACTCTTTATGCTTCAAAAGAGAGCTATTAGAATAATCAACAAAGCAGCTTACAGGGAACCAACAAACCCACTTTTTCTTAAACAAAAAACTCTCAAGTTGAAAGATCTGGTTGAATTTAAAACCGCAATAATAATGTTCAAAGTGAAGAATCTATCACTGCCCGCAAATATCCAGAAGTTGTTCCAAACAAGGGAGAAACGATATCACTTCAGAGGAACATGTATATTTCAAAAGCCTACAGTGAGAACAACTACCAAGCAACACTGTATTTCAGTGCAAGGAGTCAGATTATGGAGCGATTTTGGACCTGAATTAAAATCATGTACAAAGCTTGGACAATTTAAACAAAAACTAAAGGAAGAAATACTCCAAACATATTTACAAGACGACATGTAAACTCACATAAGGATTGACATTTCCAGTCTGTGTTGTGTTGTAGCTTAGTTTTTTCTTTTTTTCTTTTTTCTCTGTGACACTATGTCTTAGATTTGTTTTTGAATAGTAACCGCTTAACTTAGACTAGCTCAGTTTTCTTTTTCTCTCAGTCACATTTTGTCTTAGCCTTGTTTTAAATTGTAATCGCTCTTGTCTTGTTTTCTCTTTTTTCTCCTTTGAATTCTTGGATGGAATATGGGTGGGCAATATAAGCTGCGGCTTCAGCCATCACCCATTTCGGATAACTCACGTGGAATTGTATAGTAGAAGGAGTCTTTGTCTAATTTGACCTTGTTGTTATATTATACAGTTTCTTTTAACCTGTAATGTACTATCCGAAATAAATAAAATTCATTCATTCATTCATTCATTCATAAGAAGCCATATTGTTGTACATTTACAGTTATATATTTTACATATATTTACAATATATGAAGTTGCATGGCAACATTCCTCCTAACTCAGTCTTTTTGTTGTTCCTTGACAGGAAGGCAAAAAGAACTGAATGTACACAAGCACCCCCTAAAAACAGGGACTGATGTCTGTTTTGTAAACAAGCACCCCTACAAATACTAACTGAAAAAATATATATTTTCAGACAAACGATACTAGAAACCCAAACAAAACACGAAACGTTGAGATAAAGACCCGAAAACACTTGACTGGTTCAGTGTAGTATTATAACATTTGGCCACCAGATGTCGCTGTGGGGAGATGTTTCAAATGTTCCAAAACATCAGTTCTTTTTCTGAATCAATTGTTCCAAATGATTCGATCTCTCGATCGTTCCATTTCTGCCATCACTATCTGCAGGAGGCGAGTTGTTATTTTTTAACCAGAGGACGGATGGATGGATGGATGGATGGATGGATGGATGGATGGATGGGGGGGTCACCAATTTATCAGGAGGTGCAGGTGCATAAATGTAAACTAGGTACAAATGTGCACGAGCAAACACAAAGATGGCATACAAGATGCCAATTTAAATTTTAAAAAAGTCACAAATTACAATTTAATTACAGAGAATAAAAAAAGCATCCGGATGCAAATTTATAAGGAAAAACTTGAAAATTTACAGGAAAAAAATTGCAAAATTCTGAGGAAAAAAAGTAGCAATTTTACAAGAAAAGAGCGGCAAATTTAGATGAAAAAGTTGGACATTTATGAGAAAAAAGAAGGAAATTTACAGGAAAAAAGATGCAAATTTCTATGAAAAAGGTCAACTTCTGAGAAAAAAAAATTTAGAAGAAAAAGATTGCAAATTTAGGAGAAAAAAATCAGATTTATGAGAAAGAAGTTGCAGATTTATGAAAAAAAAGTTGCAAATCTAAGAGGAAAAAAGTCAAGCATTTACTGGATAAAGTTGTAAAATTACAAGAAAAAAGTTGCAAATTTATGAGAAAAAGTTACAAATTCATGAGGGAAAAAGTTACAATTTTTTGTGGGGGTGGAGGATGTGTGTACGGCTAGGAGAGCTTTGCTGGGTGGTGGGGGCGGGGCAGTCCATCTAGTGACATGGGGGGGTTGGCGATTCGGGGCCTGCTTGTCCCGGCCGCCCTGCTGTAGTGTCGCGGGGCGGGGCGCTTTGTCGCATTGCCCCTGGTGTCATTGGCGGCAGGTGTGTGTGGGTGCTCGGGGGTGGTTGGGGGGGCCGTTGGCTCTGGTTGGTGGCCATGCGGCCGCCGGGCTGCTCCGGGGTGGCTGTGGCCATGTGCTGCTGTCGGTGTGCGTCTGGGGTGGGTGGTTGGTGGGCTTGCGTGGGCACTCGCGGGGGTCGCTTGGCATGTGGGGCGCCGTGTGGGTGGGGCCCATTGTTCACTATTGTGACTCTTGTTGTCCATGTTTGTGTGTGCAACATGAGTGGGAATGGGTGTGGCTGCCCCATCATGTTTGTGGTGCTGGGAGCACCAGGGCGCAACGCTGGTGGGTCCTGGGCTGCTTGGCCTGGTGGCCCTCGCCCTGGGTTGGCATTTGGGGGCAGTGGGTGACCTCACGAACCAGTTTGCAAGCTGGCTTCTGGGGGGAGGGCGGCCTTGTTTTGGGACCGCCTCCCTCCCAGTCTTATTCCCCACCCCGATTCTAGGTGGAATATACATCTTCTTGGATACATTTAGGGCTTTGGGGTGGGGGGCTGCCACACTGTCGGTGAAGGGGATACCTCTGCTGCCCGGTGGGGCTGCCCTCACCTCAGTTTTAATTGCATTATAGACACTGAGGGCTTGGGGGGATGGGGGCCCCCTGCCCATCGCAGTGGCTAGTGGTGCTCCAACCACCATCCCCCAATTTTAACTGCACTATGGTAGTCCACACATTTACACACAATCACATCATACAATCGACATACACCTACCATGTTTTGTGCGGGGGGGAGGGTCTTCCCCCACCCCTGTTATCCTCTTCCTGCTGGGGGTCCAGTGGGGGGCCTGGGACACGTCATGTTGTCAAAATCCCTGGGTGCTGCTGAATGTATAGATACAACCAAGGGAGTGAGAGGGGGACTGAATAAGAGAGTAAGCGAGAGTGAGGGAGTGATGAATCGAGGTGGTGATGGTGGGTGGGTTTTGTGTGGCGCTTTGCGTGTTGGGTGGCATCTCGGGGTACCTGCGGTGATCTGCTGATCAGTCGCTCGGGTGGGTGCTGGGGGTGGGGTCTACTTCTGTGGCAGCGGCCGCCCTGGGGTGGGTTGACGGGGGGCGGCCGCTGGCCTGCACCGGCGGTCTCCCCAGCCGCTGCCAGGTGCTGGTGTGCATTCGGGCTCGCTGCATCCACAGTACAGTCGCCCTAAGAAATAAGGGTGAATAAGGGTGGGTGAGTGTGAGGGGGAGAGCACAAATGGATGTGAGTAGGTTGGAGTGTGAGTGAGAGTGCTTGCATGGGTGAATGTGAGTGGGTGTGGGTGACCCTGAGGGCGAGTGGGAGTGGGACTGAACGAGTACAGGAGTGACAGAGAATGGGTGGGTCCGGGTGAGCGAGAGTGAGGGAGTGCATGTGGGTGCGTATGGGAGCATGAGGGTGTGAAGGTGTGGGGAGGGGTGTGCCGGGAGGTGTTGGATTGAGGAGGGTACTGTTGTGTCCATAGTGAGGAAAAATAGAGTGCAGTTACCGTTAACGGAGCTTTATTAACAGCAACTATATACAAGACGACTTCCGGTCATGGCCGCCACGTAGGAGGACGTGCTTCCCTCTACTCTGCTCCTAAAAATAAAAAAAATTAAAAAAAATCGACAAATAACTCCCTCAATTGGAACAAAACTATCCCAGCGTTTGGGCGAGGATATGCCGGTAAAGCCTAAGGCTGGGAAATCAGGTGGAGGAAAAAGTGAACCGCCGAAACAGTCCAAATTAACGGACTTTCACATCCATGACGCAGCAGAAAACCCCCCAGATATGGCAGAGCAAGCTAGCGGAGAAGCGGTGACTGCTGACGACGGCACAGGTGCGGTGCTTGCTGCCATTGGCTCAATGAGAGCAGACTTCTCTACTAAGTTTGATGGGAGAACCCACACCTTCAAGACCCCAGTAGAGGCGCAGGAGCTCATCAAGAAGATCCAAGAGAGACTGGTGGGAGCTAAGCATGAAGCATGAATAAGATATAAGGTAGAATATTTAAGCATTTGAACAGGCATCTGACTGATCTGAAGCAAAAAGCAAGTTCACAAAATACAGATTGTATTGAATTAAAAAAAAAAACCCTATGATGTACAAAGTTGCTATAAAATTTTGCAGTTAAGTTGGAAAACTACAGAAGAGAGTTAATGTTATGTCATTAAAAGCAGTAGAGTCAGGGTGATTGAGAGGAGAAAGAAAGAGTGGTTTGACTGATCCTTGTGAGTGAGGAGCAGTCAATGGCTATAGCGGAAGACAGATTTTTTTTTTGATTTTGGGGGGATTACCACGAATGTGGGAAGGGGGAATTTGTTTGTGTGTAGTTTGTAGGATGAATGTTCAACCACTCGTGTTTTTGCTTCTCTGTGTGAGCATGTTTACATTGCGAGGTAATCTCAAACTCCTTATTGATCATAGACCAAAGCGTTAATCTTAATTTAACTTCATGGAATTGCAGAGGTCTACAAAATTTAAAAAAACTTAAACAAGTTATGAATAAAATAAAAGACATAGGTTCAAAAATTGTGTTTTTACAAGAAACTCATCTAATAGAGGAGGATGTAAAAAGAATTAAAAAAAGATGGCAGGGAAGTGTGTTCACCTCATCATTTTCATCTCGATCCAGGGGAGTTATGACTCTCATACACAAAACAGTCCCATTTCAAGTGAAAAATGTAATTGGAGACAAATTAGGAAGATACCTAATCATTCAAGGATCTTTGTCATTAGAAAATATAAATCTGGTGAACCTATACGGTCCCAATATAGATGATCAAAACTTCTTTGCTAATTTATTTCTTATTTTATCATCACTTACAGGGCAGCATATAATAGCAGGGGATTTTAATTGTACATTGAATCCCAGCATAGATAGATCAACAGGACTGGACTGTACACACAATGGATGCAGGATGATCATTAATCATTTTATGAAAGAATTGAGATTGCTAGACATATGGAGAGAAATGAAACCGCAAGTTAAAGCCTACTCTTGTTATTCTAATACCTACAAGACATTCTCACATATTGACGATTTTTTGATCTCCACAGAATTAAGGTCCAAGATTCAAAACTGTTTCTATGATAACATTGTGATCTCTGATCATGCACCCTGCTGTCTAATATATGTAGATAAGAAATTGACAAAGGAACCAGGTAGGTGGCAATTTCAGCATAAATGGCTTCAGGACTAGGAATTTGTTAAGTACATAGAAAAACAGATAGATGGGTTCTTTGATATCAATACTACACAAACATCAGCATGTATAAAGTGGGAGGCTTTCAAAGCTTTTATTAGGGGGCATATTATTAGTTATACAGGTTCAAAATCTAAGAAGACTTGACAGGAGAGAGTCCAATTGGAACATAAAATAAAAATTCTCCAAGAAAAAGTGTATGCAGGAAGTGACCCAAAGTTAGCGAACGAATTACTGATTCTGAGAGCTGAATATGACAAAAAAAATCAGCAAATAGAGCTGTCTCAAGTCTTCTAAGATTGAAGCAATCTTTTTATGAACAAGGTGAAAAATCAGGGAAATTACTGGCATGGCAGATTAAACAATTAGAATTTAAAAAACCAATTACCAGTATTATAAGTAACGGACAGCCAGTTGTAGATCCTTTAGAAATTAACAGTGCCTTTAGAGATTATTATGAAAAACTATATGACACAAAAAATGAAACGGACTTATCAAAACTAAATGGGTTTTTGGACGAATTATCTATACCTTGTATTCCAAATGAAAACAGGGAGATACTGGAGTCTAAAATTAGTCAAGAAGAAGTTGGGCTAGCCAATGATGATATGAAATCAGGAAAAAGTGCAGGACCAGATGGTCTTCCAGTTGACCTCTACAAAAAAATTTAAGAATAAATTAATAAAACCTTTTTTGGAAATGGTTTTAGAAGCATTTCAAAATAGTAATTTACCATTATACATGAATAATGCCTTAATTATACTGTTGCCAAAACCAGGTAAACCCTCTAATAAATGAAAATATGAGACCAATAAGCCTATTAAATGCTGACCTTAAGATAATCTGTAAAATTTTATCAAGATGGCTACAAGAAATATTACCAAATATTATTAACCAAGATCAGAATGGCTTTATAAAGGGAAGACAAGGCTTCCATAATGTAAGAAGACTATTTAATATTATCTATTCTAATAAAGAAGCACCGGATACAGCTCTCTTATCATTGGACGCCGAAAAGGCCTTTGATAGGGTCGAATGGCCCTTTCTTTTTGAAGTCCTACAAAGGTTTGGAATTGGAAATAATTTCATAAAATGGGTCCAGATAATATACAATAATGCTACAGCAGAAATCCTAACAAATAACAATATTTCAAAATCAATAAAAATCAATAGAGGATGTCGACAAGGCTGCCCACTTTCACCTTTACTGTTTACTATGGCAATTGAAACTTTAGCGATGGCGATACGTTTACATCCACAAATATATGGAATTAAAATAGGACCAACAGAACATAAAATCTCCCTGTATGCTGATGACATAATTTTGTTCATGTCAAATCTTAAAAAAATCAATTCCGACTTTGTTGAATTTAATAAAGAATTTTGGGGAAATATCAGGATATAAAATAAATAAAACTAAATCTTCAATATTAATGCGAAATGAGACCCAGATAAATCACCCAGGTCCTGCGGTAAATCAATTCAAAGTTGTAAATCAGTTTAAATATTTAGGAATTCAAATTTTGCCTAAGCTAGAATTAGTCGCCAGTGCCAGCTATGAAGCCTTAATGATAGACATTAATGAGTTACTTCAGAGATGGATGTCACTACCAATGTTGATGATTGAGAGAATTAATATACTTTAAAGTAATATCTTACCCAAAATGCTTTATATACAGTATTTCAATACATTCCTTTACCACCACCTTCAGATCTATTCTTAAGAATTAAAAAAAAGTTAGTGGAATTTATATGGAACAATAGGAAGGCTAGATTACGTCTGTCCTTACTATATTTCCCATTTGATCGTGGAGGTCTGAAATGTCCAAACTTTATGTTGTATTACTGGTCAGCACACCTGAGGTCTATGACATATTTTTCATCAAATGATCTCCCTCACTGGACTGAAATGGAATCATACAATTTACCTTTACATCTTCCCATATTCATATACTCAGACTCGGCAAAAAAATTACAGAAGCAAGTTAAAAACCCATTTGTAAAGCATAAGATCAAAATATGGTGTGAAACCAAAAAATATCTAAAAGAACCACACTTATTGTCACAATTTAGCCCAATATGGGGTAATCAATATTTTAAACCAGGGAGAGCAGATGCTGTATTTAAAGTATGGAATTTAAAAGGGATTCAAAAGATTCGAGACTTATATTTGTCAGGTTCAGATAACATAATGTCTTTTGAAGAACTGAGGATCAAATTTAATCTTAATAGAACACATTTTTTTAAATATCTTCAGCTTCGGAACTTTATTCGATCAAATCAAAATAATGCTCTCATCCGACCTACTTATTCATCCTTGGAAAAAATCTTGACGAAAGATAGTAAGAGAAAGGGTATTATTTCAGAGTTCTATAACTCATTGACACTATCCTCAAGTGAAAACTCACAGAAAAGACTGAATTATTGGAAAGAAGACCTGCAAACTGAAATTTCAGAGGAACAATGGGAATTGGCTTGTGCAGAAGCTCAAACCAAATCAATAAATGTACGTCTTAAATTGATACATTTTAAATGGTTAATGCGGATGTATGTTACACCGGTGGAGTTAAATAGATATAACAAAAACATACCAGATACGTGCACAAAATGTATGGAAAGTAAAGGAACCCTATTTCATTGTTTATGGGAATGTAGAAAAATCAGAATGTTTTGGGAAGAGGTGAGGGTAACAATTGAAAAAATAATTTCAAAACAAATCATATTGAATCCTAAACTGTTTTTGTTGGGTCTTTATCCAGAAAAGCATAACTTTAACAAGAGTGAAAGAGCATTCATAGACCTCAGTTTGCTTAATGCCAAAAAATGTATTGCACTATTGTGGAAAATGACTCATAGACCAGATGTGACTCAGTGGTTAAGACAGATGTTAACAAACCTTCCATTAGAAAGAATAACATACATACTGAAATCAAAAGAAATTGTGTTTGAGAATATATGGAGACCTTTCATTGATTATGTAAAGAATTTAAACATAACTTTTGAAGAAGAAGGTGAATGATGTGTGTGGACCTTGTAAATTCCAAACTGGTGAATGTATAGTATGTATACTTACGTAATGGATTGCCTAGACTAAATAGAGGAGCATTGTTGAAGACCTGCCTTAGTTAGTGGTTGTTGGTGTTTTTAGTATTTTTTTTTAATTATTTTAGTGTTAGTGTTTGATTGTTTGTGTTTTGTTTGTAAAAATGTTCAATAAAAATATTGTGGAAAAAAAAACTATATACAAGACCGTGCACTCTCCAGCAGGCCAGGGCATCAATGGTGAAAGAGGACAAGCCCCTTCCGCCCGGGCCCTTTATACCCTGGGTGGCATCACTACCGGAAACGGCAGTTCGCCACCCCAGACCATTCCCTGGCCAACTCGGCCGCCATCTTACTAATACTATTTTCATATGCAACCCCCCCCCCCCCCTCAAAAAAAACCCCACAAGTACACGGGTTGGCCCACCCAAATTTATCACCCGACTCACACTCTAATCACAAAACATATGTACAAAAGGAAATAAACAACCTATCCAGTCACACAATAAAGGCTGGGATGGCTACCAGCGCCCCCTACACGGCTAGTGGATTATTCTGCCGCCATGTCCCCAACAGTCCAAAATAAAATAAGCCATGTTTCTACCAAAAATTAATCCCAGAACAGTCATAACAAATATACAATCAACAATGAGCAATGCAAGTATGAACATATCTAACCCCCCTATTGGCAGCCCCCCTCCCCAACACACCCACCCCACACTTGGGCACATCACATAAATCACCGTGTCGGGCATAGTATTCAATTCTCAGTAAATCCTTATCAACAGTAATTTACAGGTCAAGCCTCAAAACACCTACAAATAATACACCAAATACCAAGATATCATTCCCCTTCATATAAACAAACAACTCAGTGTTTTACTTTACATTTACCTTTTCTCCTTTTTATATATATATATATATATACAAAATACACAGTTCATATACAAAATATAAGTTACCCATACAAATCACCCAATTTAATGGGTGATTCCAATTCCCACTTAAAGTATGTTAGCCTAATACACACAAAAGGTAACTTATATTCCTTTACAATTTCTCTCTAAAGTTTCTAAATCTATGTCATTCAATTATTAATATATTCTTCTTGGGGCACACGCCAATAGGTTATAAAACTATTCACACCATGACATGGGGTGTTAAACACCGAACATACTAACAAACACACACACCCCCAAGTCACTTTACTCATCCCGTGGAGAGCCCTCCCCCTAGATTGCCATCTCGTGGTTCCCATCCGGAGCGTTTTCTCTTCCTGGCCTCTGGGGTTGAACTGCGATGCCGCCTCTTCACCATTATGTGGTGCAGTTCGTTGGGGTGCCACCACGTCTTATTCGACAGGCCCAAATGCCCTTCAGCCCGGGCAGCCACCACCTAGAGCTACCCCTGGTCTTTGCATTGTTTGCGGGTTCCGTGTGTCCCTCTCAGATGAGCTTCAACCTTTGGGTGGACTCTATCACCAATCCGCAGGGGAGCTCTGTCATGCTTCCTCAGGTCACTATGGTGTAAGTGAGCCTCCTCCTCGGAACCAGTTGTCTGGTGGGTCCGGTTCGAAGTCCTCTTGAAAGGCTATTGCTTGGAACGCTTTAATATTACGCTCTGTGTTCTCGCCCCATTCTTCTCCAGCGCGGCCGCCTTGAGCTTATGGGCCACCCCAGGGGTCCCGTCGGGCCATCCGGCACCCACACCAAGGGCACCGTCGACTCTGGCATCGGGTCCGTCCCGGGACGGCATCGCATGGTGATGGGTGTGCTCTCCTCCAGAGACGCCGAACCAATCAGGATCCCGCACCTCCTCACCTTCCACACACAGAGCAGGTCGGTTGCACAACCCGCAGCCCAACCACTCCTCTCCGGTGTTGTTGGCAATAGAAAAGCCCAAACCAATAAAACATATTGCATCCCATAATGTTGGCCCCAGCGGCAGTGATAATTACATGAATATTCAGCAACGTCATGGATTTATATCTTGCCTCCATCTCCAAAAATCCCAGAACGGTCAACCTGTTCATGCCATAGCCATAATAGGGTGCAGTCCATTCAATGATATGGTGGTGGGGAAACAGTCTCCTTACAGTCGCCAGGTTCAAAATGGAAATCACCGCTCCAGTGTCTACCAAGAGCGGGACCTCAACGTCATCCTGCAAAACAACACAGCTAATACGCCCACTCGTCTCCGGGGAAACAGTATGGACTATTGTTGGAGTCTCCTGCGGGGAGCCCACCTCACGCTGTCGATCCCTCCACTCAAAATTCTTACAGGTCCTGGCAAAGTGGCTCAGTAAGCCACACCTCCCACAACGTTTGCCTTTTGCCGGACATTCCTTGAACTTATAGCAGTGTTTTGGGGACCCACAGCCATAACATTTAGGCGTTCCTGGGGCGGACCTAATCTTGACCACGGAAGCAAATTTGTCATCCCCGCTGTCCTCATCTTCAGGGTCCAAATTCAGCACCTTTAAGCGAGGCTCTTCCTGGGTCAGAGTGGCTCTTTCACTGAGGCCCCTCGCTATTGTCTCAGCTGCCTCAATTTGCTGAGCTAGCTCGATAGCAGAGACCAATGTCAGCTCACCTGGGTGGGTCAAAAGTCTCGACCGAGCCGCGGGACAGCGAACATGTTCGGCCACCTGGTCCCATATCATTTCTTCCTCCAAGTGTCTGAACTTGCATTCTCTCACCAGTTCACGGATGTCTGCAATAAATCTTCTTACTGACTCTCTCGTCTGCTGGCGTCGCTGTCGAAACTGAATGCGGCGGATTGTGACATTTTCAGGCGCGCAAAAATAATGCGCCATTAGCTCCATGACCTCATCAAAACTATTGGCTCCTCCTAGGTTCTCCAGGATCCTCTGTCCCTCCATGCCTAAATTATGTACCAAAACCACTCTCACGGGAAGCTTCTCGAGTTCGTCGAGGTTCAGGGCCACCAGATAGTTGGTGAATGTGGCGAACCACCAGGGCCAGGGCACGGGCACCTCACCTGGTGCTTCTAGAAATGGCCGAAAATTGGCAACTGACCTCTCCATAACCACTTTTACCTCGTCGCTAAATGTTGCGTCCATAATGAGTCAAAATAGAGCGTAGTTACCATTAACAGAGCTTTGTTAACAGCAACTATATACAAGACCGTGTGGACTTGCGGCGCTCTCCAGCAGGCCAGAGTGTCAACGGTGAAAGAGGACAAGCCCCTTCCACCCGGGCCCTTTATACCCTGTGTGGCGTCACTAACGGAAACGGCAGTTCGCCACCCCAGACCATTCCCTGGCCAACCTGGCCGCCATCTTACTGATACTAACTATTTTCATATGTAACAGGTAGTGCCTCTTTGGCAATGTGGGCTCCCCTGGGCAGGGGGGACTTCTTTGGGCATGAGGGTCTCCGGGGTGTGCGGTGGTGGCGCGGAGGGGGGGCTGCTGGGGGGGGTCTCTGGGGGGGCTCGCGCCAGGGGGCATGGACTGGTCTCCGGTCCGGGGGGTGGGGTTGCTGGCCTCCTGGTGCCTGGGGCCCGGGGACTGGCGTTGGCCCCGCTGGGGGGGGGCTGCCGCACTGGCTGCCTGGCAGCCTGGCCTCCTTTAATCATCCATTCTGGGGAGGATGCCTGGCTTTCCTGGGGCTTGCTGACCTTGGGCATTTGTGCCCTGTGGGGGTTGGTGGCGCTGCCTTGCCTGCTCGGGGTTCCCGGGGGGAGAGCTGCTGCGACCGGCCCTCCTCTTCGTATGTTTCCTGACAAATCACTCACATGCACACACTTAGTTTGCTTGCGCTCTCATACACACACAGATGCACAAGTGTCTCTCCCTTAACAGGTGCGGATACGAGACTTGTGTTGAGACATCTTCAGTGGAAGAAGCAGTTTGTCTTGTGTTTGGTTTAATTGTTGGTGTGTTTGTTTTTTGTCTGTTCCCCTCGCTTTTCTTTCCCCCTCCACACACTTCCTTTCCCTATTCCCCATCCTGTCGGGTCCTCCATGGGTAAAATAATTAAAATAAAGTATTAAAAGTTATTACAGGAGGAGTTTACAACAATATACACTACCGTTCAAAAGTTTGGGGTCACTTAGAAATTTCCTTATTTTTGAAAGAAAAGCACTGTTTTTTTCAATGAAGATAACTTTAAACTAATTAGAAATACACTCTATACATTGCTAATGTGGTAAATGACTATTCTAGCTGCAAATGTCTGGTTTTTGGTGCAATATCTACATAGGTGTATAGAGGCCCATTTCCAGCAACTATCACTCCAGTGTTCTAATGGTACAATGTGTTTGCTCATTGCGTCAGAATTCTCCAGATTACCGCAACAAATTGACAGCTAGAATGCCAAAGGTCTGCAATGCTGTAATTGCTGCAAATGGAGGATTCTTTGACGAAAGCAAAGTGTGAAGGAAAAAATTGTTTCAAATACAAATCATTATTTCTAACCTTGTCAATGTCTTGACTATATTTTCTATTCATTTTACAACTCATGGTGGTAAATAAAAGTGTGACTTTTCATGGAAAACACAAAATTGTCTGGGTGATCCCAAACTTTTGAACGGTAGTGTACAGTACAAAGTTAGGTACTGTATAAAGCTCCTTTAGGCAAAGTAAATCTGTTTTGGCACAATAAGGGTGTCAGATCTCTGTTCTGCTTACCTAGCTGCTGGACAGGACAAGGGGGAAAAAAAGAAAAAGATACAAATTCATGAGGAAAAAAGTTACAAATTTTTGAAAAAAAAAAAATCACAGATTTATGAGAAAAAAGTTGCAAATTAACTGGAAAAAATAGTTAAATTACAAGAGCTCATTAAACTGTAATTTTTTACTTTAATTTTGAAATTTAGTCATATTTCTGCACCTTTTATTCTTGCAAATTTTGCCAGTCATACGTTTGCACTTCATGCTAAATTTGTGAAGCCCCCATGCCCCTTCCTACTACAACCAAGTAGTTTTCCTCCCCCCATTTTAGCTTAAATTGACTTCTGTCATCACCCGCAGCTCACGGGCTTCCACCTCAGCTGCGCGCACACCTGCGTCTCGTTAGTGTGCCGCTATTTATTCCATCCTGCCCTGAGCTGCAGCCTGGAGCCGTCTGGCTCCCAACATCGGAATCTCCCAGCAGCTTCCTCCTCATCAGGCCTGCTGATCTACGCTAACGGACACGTAAGCCGTCATTATTGTCTGCTCATCTTCTCCTATCAGCCTCCCCTGTGCACAGGTGGATTACCCGGCGACGGACTTACCTTCCATCGTGTCGCCGCTCCTCTGCCTCGCCGCTTTGCCCCGACGCACAGCAGGACGTTGTCTCCCAGGCTTGGGACCTGCCAACTCCAGCCACCGCATCTCTGCAAGTAAGCACAGCTCTTGATCACGTTCCCGTGTGGTTGCCTAGCTAACCCCTTTTCTCCTCTCTCCCATAGGGTTGTCTGGCCGCACGACGTGCTGCTCTGTCCTGGCTTGCATCCTCCACCTGCATCACACACTAATCTCTCATACACGCATCCATACACTCACCTTGTTGTTTAATAAAGCTGTCAAATCTACCTGAGCCTGCGTGCGTGTTTCCTGGGCCGACAATATGTCAGTATGGCTCCAGCAAAGCGGCCCAGCTGACAGCAGGCTCGCACGCCGTTTTTCCACCCTCAAGGCTCGGGTGGATATGATAGCTCACCAACAGCAGGTGATATTAAATCAATTGACATTAATTACTGACCGGTTAGACCGCCTGGATCCTCCACGGTCCTTCCCTCCGGGTCCTCCTGGTGCCGCGGCTCCGGCTGTCTCCTCGGCCGGCCAGCCTGGCTCGGGGGCGCCAACCCGTCTCACACCCATCGCAACCCCCGCTCGCTTCAGCGGGAAACTCGGTGGAGCGAAGGGGTTTATTCTGCAGTGTGAGTCGGTGTTTCTGCGCGTCCCCGGGGATTTCTCCTCAGACCACAGCTGAATCGGTTACATGGCCAATCTTCTCGAGGGGCGAGCGTTAACTTGGGCTTATGCCGTAATGACGAAGCCCAGTTACGCTAGCCTCTCGTATGACCGGTTCGTGCGGGACTTTCTAGAGGTTTTTGACCATTCCCGTCTCGACAGTGTCCTCGCTGACCGGCTTCTCAGTCTCCAACAGGGAGGCCGGTCAGCAGCGGAATACGCGGTCGACTTCTGGGTGGCAGCGGAGGAGGTGGGCTGGGGAGAGGCATCTCTCTGCAGCGTTTTCCTCCCTAGCCTCAACTCTGGTCTGAGGGATGAGCTAGCTGGCCGGGACCTCCCAGGGCGACTCTCTGAGCTAATCTCGCTCACGATTAGCCTGGACAACAGGCTGCGTGAGCAGGCTGCGGAGCAGAAGTCTGCCAGCCGCTCGCGCGGAGCTTCCCTCCGCCCAGCTCAGTCTCGCCCCCTGGCGTTACCGGCTCCGGAGTCCGCCGATGAACCAGAGGCCATGGCTATCGGGCGCACTAGGCTCCCTCTAGCGGAGAGACAATGACGGCGGGAACGGGGTCTCTGCATGTATTGCGGAGATGACCAGCATCCCGTGGAGCTGTGCCCGGTTAAGCCAAACGGGGAGGTCCGCGAGTCACTATAGGGGGCCTCGCAGACTCTAACCGGTCTAACTCCCTATCCTCTTGTACACTGCCCTTGCGGTTCTGTCACAACTCCACTGGGCACTCCATTCACGCACTGGTGGATTCCGGTGCAGAGCAGAGCTTTATTTCTAAAAGCCTGGCAACCCGTTTGGGCATACCATGTCAACCACTGCCTAACCCCTTAAACTTGGTCACACTCTCCCGTTCTCCCCTGGGTACTGTTATACATCGCACAAAACCAGTTCCCATCATCGTCTCCGGCAACCACCAGGAGGATTTGTCCTTCTACGTCCTGCCCTCCTTGTCGGACCGTGTCATCCTGGGATACCCCTGGCTGCGGCTGCACAACCCTGCGGCTGCACAACCCTGTCCTGGATTGGAGGACCGGCAGCGTCCTGTCCTGGAGCACCTTCTGCTTGGGCACCTGTCTCCAGTTGGCGCCCTGCTCACCGTCCTCCCCTCCATTAGCGCCCGTCTCCGAACCTCCGAACCTGACCCTGGTGCCGCAGGAATTCTACAACCTAGGGGTGGCATTCAGTAAGTCCAGAGCCTTGTCTCTTCCCCCGCATCGACCCTACGACTGAGCGATCAACATCCGCCCGGGGGCCCCCCTGCCATCAGGCCGTCTGTACAGCCTCTCTGCACCGGAGTGAGAAGCAATGGACACGTACATTAAGGAGTCGCTCAGCGCTGGGATCATTCGCCCCTCTTTGTCCCCACTTGGCGCGGGATTCTTCTTTGTGGCAAAGAAGGATGGGTCCTTACGCCCCTGTATCGACTTCAGAGCCCTGAACGACATCACCATTAAGGACCGTTACACTCTGCCCCTTATGGACACTGCCTTCCACTCCCTCCAGGGGGCGACCTGGTTCACCAAGCTTGACCTCTGCAGCGCTTACCATCTCGTTAGTATCCGGGAGGGAGACGAGTGGAAGACGGCCTTTAGGACGCCCAGCGGCCACTTCGAGTATCTCGTGATGCCATTTGGGCTCACCAATGCACCTGCCGTCTTCCAACGTCTAATCAACGACGTCCGTCCGGGACTTTATGGGAGTGTTCGTCTTTGTATATCTGGATGATATACTCATCTTCTCCAAGGCACGAGATGAACACCAGGCCCATGTGAGGCGGGTCCTGCAACGGCTGCTGGAGAACCGGCTGTTTATTAAAGCCGAGAAATGTGAGTTTTATGCCGAACCACCTCCTTCCTGGGGTTCGTCATTTCGCATAACCAGATCCTCCCCGACCCTGCGAAGGTTAAAGCTGTGGTCGAGTGGCCCACGCCCACGTCCAGGAAGCAGGTGCAGCAGTTTATTGGCTTCGCAAATTTCTACCGACGCTTTATACCTAAGTTCGGCGCCATCGTCTCCCCCCTGACCCGCCTCACGTCACCGAAGGTGCCTTTCCAGTGGTCCGAGGAAGCGGCCACCGCCTTCAAGACCCTCCAGGCGGAATTCTCGTCCCCCCGGGTCCTGACCCAGGTCGATCCTGCGCTTCAGTTCTTAGTGGAGGTTGACGCATCTGACACGGGGGTGGGGGCGGTGCTTTCTCAGCGCTCGCCGGTGGATGGAGTCAAGCGGCCCTGCGCCTTCTTCTCTCGACGGCTGACGGCGGTGGAACGTAACTATGACGTCGGCGACAGGGAGCTTCTCGCTGTCAAGCTCGCGCTAGAGGAATGGCGTCACTGGTTGGAGGGGGCAGCCCAACCCTTTGTGGTCTGGACGGACCACAAAAATCTCGAGTACCTGAGGTCAGCGAGGCGTCTGAACACCCGCCAGGTGCGCTGGTCTCTTTTTGCTCGTTTTAACTTCACCATCACGTACCGTCCAGGCTCGAAGAATGGGCTGCCCGACGCCCTCTCCCGACAGTTTGCCCCCGAGGGTCATGAAGAATCCGGTCATACCATCCTGCCCAAGTCGTGCGTCTTAGGAGTGATCGCCTGGCCCATTAAGGACAAGATTCTGGACGCTCAGAAGACGGATCCGGATCCTGGCGGGGGGCCGGAGGGGAGGCTCTTTGTTCCATCTGCAGTTTGGGGTGAGGTAATCCATTGGGTCCACACCTCCAGACTCGCTTGTCACCCCAGCATTACCTGCCTGGTGAGTTGGCTGCAGTGCTCATTTTGGTGGCCAGGTCTCCATAAAGACGTTACCAACTATGCCCGGGCCTGTCCCCAGTGCGCAACCGGCAAGACCCAGAACTCTCCACCTGCAGGTCTACTCCAGCCCCTGCCGATCCCGGGCAGGCCCTGGTCGCACATCGCCCTTGACTTCGTCACCGGTTTACCAGTCTCTAACACCTAGGACACGGTCCTGACAATTGTGGACAGATTCTCCAAGGCCGCCCATTTTGTGCCTCTTCAGGGTCTCCCTTCAGCACGCGAGACGGCCGATCTACTGGTCCACCATGTCGTCAGACTGCATGGTATCCCGCTGGACGTGGTCTTGGACAGGGGCCCACAGTTTGTCTCCCAGGTCTGGAGGAGTTTTTGCAGCGCCTTAGGGGCCACGGTGTGTCTCTCCTCAGGTCACCATCCCCAATCCAACGGGCAGTGCTAGCACACGAACCAGGAGTTGGAAGCCGCTCTGCGCTGCGTAACATCCTCCAATCCTTCGTCCTGGAGCTCCTACCTGACCTGGGAAGAGTATGCCCATAATTCGGCCCAGTCCACGGCAACTGGAGTGTCACCCTTTGAAGCGTCCTTGGGGTATAACCCCCCTGTTTTCCCTGAGCAGGATGGTGAGTTAGCCGTCCCCTCCATCCAGGCGCACATCAGGCGCTGCCGGAGGATTTGGGCCAAAACTAAGGACACGCTTTTACGCACAGCGGCGCGCAACAGCTCCACTGCCAATCGTCACAGGAGACCAGCTCCTGCTTACCAGGTGGGTCAGCGGGTGTGGCTGTCATCTCAAGACATCAACCTGAAGGGAGAAAAGAAGAAATTGGCCCCGAGATTCCTCGGCCCCTTCGTGATCTCCAAAATCAACAACCCGGTGGCTGTGCGTTTGCCCCCCCCCCCCCCCCCCCCCTCCGTGTGTGTCCCACTTTCCACATCTCCAAGCTTAAGCCTGTTGTGTCCAATTCACTCTGCCCTCCTCCTAGGTCTCCTCCTGCGCCTAGAATGATCGACGGCGACCCGGCGTGGGGGGTTTCTGCCATTCTGGACTCCCGGCGTCGGGGTCGCGGGCTGCAGTACCTGGTGGATTGGGAGGGCTATGGGCCAGAGTGGAGATCCTGGGTGCGCTCTTCATAGGTGTTGGATCCAGACCTCATCGCAGAGTTTCACCGGACACACCCAGGTAAGCCAGCGCCAGGAGGCGCTGGTAGGGGGGGGAGTACTGTCATCACCCACAGCTCACGGACTTCCACCTCAGCTGCGCGCACACCTGCGTCTCGTTAGTGTGCCGCTATTTATTCCATCCTGCCCTGAGCTGCAGCCTGGAGCCGTCTGGCTCCCAACATCGGAATCTCCCAGCAGCTTCCTCCTCATCAGGCCTGCTGATCTACGCTAATGGATACGTAAGCCGTCATTATTGTCTGCTCATCTTCTCCTGTCAGCCTCCCCTGTGCACAGGTGGATAACCCGGCGGCGGACTTACCTTCCATCGTCTCGCCGCTCCTCTGCCTCGCCACTTCGCCCGGACGCACAGCAGGACGTTGTCTCCCAGGCTTGGGACCTGCCAACGCCAACCACCGCATCTCTGCAAGTAAGTACAGCTCTTGATCACGTTCCCGTGTGGTTGCCTAGCTAACCCCTTTTCTCCTCTCTCCCATAGGGTTGTCTGGCCGCACGACGTGCTGCTCTGTCCTGGCTTGCATCCTCCACCCGCATCACACTCTAATCTCTCATACACGCATCCATACATTCACCTTGTTGTTTAATAAAGCTGTCAAATCTACCTGAGCCTGCGTGCGTGTTTCCTGGGCCGACAATATGTCAACTTCATTCCATGCTGCCCCGTTATTAACTCTTTGCTTTACAGTTGTTCTTTTGCAGCCCATCAGATTCTTCACCCTTCCAGACTTCAGAAATGAGGAAAACACAGATGTTTTTTTACTGATGTCGTGGCAACAATAATGAGCCCCTTTGTGCCTTTTTCTATCAGCACTTCCATCATGTTTGGCCCTCACTTATAAAGAGAACCAAAAAGGTCTTAAACTGTTAAAGTGACTCACCCTGCATTGGCATGGACGACTGCAGACCTCACCATGTCTGCAGCTCTGTGGGCTCAGGTCCCCATGTGTAGTTAATGATGAGGGTCACGAAGGCTCAGATAGTGAGGAGTAAACGTGACGGGGATCAGAGCAGATACCTGCTCCGCTTATGAAAGGAGATTCAAATCTGAAGATCTGAGACTAAACATCCTTCAGCGAACAGAAATAATATGTGTGATGCTCCTCCTGTTGACCTGGGTCTTCTCAGGCTGACAGGAGCATTTTCCACAGGGTCTAGTCTGAATTTACCGACAGATGATACTGGTGTATGGATGCGCAGAAAAACATCTATAACTGAAGGGAAGAAATAAAAACCCTCTGACATGACAAATATATTTTAACATTTGAACGTTGCACATTTGCAAGAAAAAAGTCACAAATTTTACAAGAAAAATGCTGAAAATTTACAAGAAAAAAAATTTACAGGAAAAAGTCACTTTTTCTCATGAACTGGCAAAAAAAAAAAAACAATTCTGTCAACTTTTTCTCAAAAATTTGTGACTTTTTTCTAGATAATTTGCAAATTTTTTTCTCATAAATTTGCAGTTTTTTCTTGAAAATTTGAATTTTTTCCTGTAAATTTTAATCTTTTTTCCCTCATAACATTGCAATTTTTTTAAATAAATTTGTGATATTTTTCTAAAGAATTTCAAACTTTTTTCTGATAAATTTACAATTTTTTCTTGGAAAATAGTATTTTTTCCTGCAAAAATTTTATTTTTTTTTCATAGATTTGAAACTTTTTTCTCAAAAATTTGCAACCTTTTTCTCAAAAATTTGCAATTTTTTTCTTGTAACTTTTCAGCTTTTCTCGCATAGATTTACAACTTTTTTCTCAAAAAATCTGTGACTTTTAAGACATACTTCAGTGAAACATTAAAATAAATAAATCTTGTGACATTCAACACATGAAAGTCATCCTGTTTGGCATTACCACATGGGGTGGGGTGGGGGGTGCAGGTTTGTTTCAAGGAGCATCTACTGAACTGTGCAATGACTTTTTGCATTTTTTTATTGATAAGGTCACCACTATTAGGGCTCTTATGCCAGCTCCTGCCCCCTCTGTCTCTATCCTTTGCTCTGCTGTTTTCAGTCAGTCTGAGCCTGTGACCCTGTTGCAATTAGAGGATGTGGTTGGTCATATTAAGCCTTCAGGTTCCCCTTGTGATGCTCTCCCTCCTCGCTTTTTTAAAGAGGTTTTATCTAGCATAGGTCAGTCGGTTTTAGCCATTTTAAACAACAGCTTGTCTTCTGGTGTGGTCCCTGCAAATTTTAAGCATGCAGTAGTGAAACCTTTGCTAAAGAAACCTGGTCTTGATCAAACTGTGTCGGCTAATTTTAGGCATATTTCAAAGCTGCCTTTTCTCTCAAAAAGTTGTTTATGTCATGACGGCCGCTGGGCCGTCATCTGTCTCATCAGCTCCAGCTGCGCACAGACCAGCAGGTGCTAATCGGTGGCTGTTAAAAGCCAGTGTTGCTGTCAGCCCGGCACGGAGTCATCTGTCTTCCTCGTCAGAGTATGAGCCAGAACTTCGTTCTCAAGCCAAGCCAAGAACGTCTCGTCAGGACCGGCCACGTAAGAGAACGCTTTGCTTTTCAACCCCTTGCCTTTACCCCTGTGCACAGGTGGACCTCCCAGGCGGCGGACCAACTTCCCCAGCCGACGGGGCGTTGCCACCTCCATCACGGAGCTCCTCGTTACCACCACAGCTACGGGTACAATCATCACCACGGCTACAGGAACTATCCTCATTACAGCTACAGGAGCTATCATCATCATGGCTACTGGTACAACCACCACCTCTGCTGCGGGAACAATCATCACCACAGCTACAGGTGCAATCACCACCACAGCCACGGGCACAATCACCACCACGTTGCACGGACACTGGAAGTCAGCAGAACATAACCTGTGGCACATCCAAGTAAGCCTTACCACCTACAATTACCCGCCATCGTTGAACAGCTGTAATTGTTTCTGCTTGTGTGTTCCAGGGTTGCCAGGTCGCCATCTGAACTGCTCAGTTCCAGTGACGAGACTTCAATACTTGCACTCACACACGCACTACACTCCCTCACTATACAATAAAGAATAATTGTTTATATCTGCTCGTGTCAGTGTCTGTTTCCTGGGTCCAGAACATGTCAGTACGACTCCGTCACGTTGACCCAGCGGACAGTACACTGTCGCGCCAATTAAACACACTTAGCGCTTGGGTAGATATGTTATCCCACCAACAGACAGTTATTCTTAACCAACTGACTCAAATTAACAGCCGGCTGGATCGTCTGGAGGGACACCAGACGTTCTCCCCGACCGCTAGTGCTTCAACCCCTGCAGACTTAGCGATAGGTCAAACTAACATCTCATCTTCTTCTCGCCTCACCCCTGTTCCCACTCCTGCCCTGTTTAGCGGAAAACTCGGGGAAGCCCGAGGGTTCATTCTACAATGTGAATCAGTTTTCCTCCGCGTTCCGGGAGACTTCACCATAGACTCAAGTAAGATTGGTTATATCATCAACTTGTTGGGGGTTAGAGCCTTAGACTGGGCATATACAGTAATGGCTAAATCAAGTTATCCTGTGTTAACTTACCAGCAGTTTGTGGCGGAGTTTATGTCTGTGTTTGATCATTCAGATAGGGGTGCGGTGTTGACAGAACGGCTGTTGAGTCTGCAGCAGGGTAACAGATCAGCTGCTGACTACGCTATTGACTTCCGGGTCCTGGCCGCAGAGATTGGGTGGGGGGAACCGTCACTTTGTGGTATTTTCCTTCGCAGTCTCAACGCCGAATTAAAGGATGAGTTAGCGGCACGGGACAAACCGGATAATTTGAGTGAATTAATTGCTCTTACTATAAGCCTAGATAGTAGGTTAAGGGAGCGAGCGGCTGAACGGCGAACTACTTCCCGTTCAGCTAAACCCTGCCCTCGTTCTACTAGTTCTCCTCTGCTCACTCTACCCGCGTCAGAGGAACTTCCGGATCAAGAGGCTATGGTAATAGGGCAGTCAAAAGTGTCAGCGGCTGAGAGACAGCGCCGCAGGGAACTTGGCCTTTGTTTCTATTGTGGGAAAGAGTCACATGGGGTATTTGAATGTCCCAGTCGGTTAAAAGGGAAGGTCCGTGGATCGCAGTAGGGGGATTCACGGACAAGAACTTAGAAAGATCCCTCACTAGTTTCCGCATACCCATCAGATTAATTCACATACATACAGAACATTCCACGCTGGCTTTAGTAGACTCAGGAGCTGAGCAGAACTTTGTTTCCAGAGACCTGGCAACCCGGATGGGCCTCAGCTGTCAGACTCTGGATCCCCCTGTCAATCTCATCACCCTGTCCAAGGCGTCACTGACCACCGTCGCCTATCAGACGGCCCCAGTTTCTGTGATCGTTTCTGGTAACCACAGGGAGGAGATTAGGTTTCTGATTCTGCCCGTCTCATCCTCGCCCGTCATCCTGGGGTACCCCTGGCTTCGGCTACACAATCCCACCATTGACTGGCAAGCAGGGAGTATTACAGCGTGGAGTACATTCTGTCTGAGTGCCTGCCTCCAATCTGCGGCGTGTGCCCCATCTGTCAAGGTGCCTCCACCCTCGATGTCACCACCGGATCTGTCCAAGGTACCGGAGGTTTACCATGACCTGGGGTTAGTATTTAGCAAGTCTCTGGCATTGTCTCTACCCCCCCATCGACCTTACGACTGTGCTATAAATCTGAAGGCTGGGGCCCCTCTTCCTGCTAGCCGCCTGTACAGCCTATCAGCTCCGGAGCGCGAGGCCATGGACACCTACATCAAGGAATCCCTGGCCTCTGGTATCATCCGCCCGTCGTCCTCGGCCATGGGTGCCGGTTTCTTCTTCGTCGGGAAGAAGGACGGCTCATTACGCCCCTGCATCGACTTCCGGGGCCTTAACGAGATTACGGTAAAGGATAAGTATACTCTGCCTTTGATGAGCACAGCCTTTGACTCCCTCCAGGGGGCGTCCTGGTTTACCAAACTGCATCTCAGGAATGCCTATCACCTGGTGCGCATCAGAGAAGGTGATGAGTGGAAGACGGCTTTCTGGACCCCAAGCGGTCATTTCGAGTACCTGGTAATGCCGTTTGGGTTAACCAACGCTCCGGCCGTCTTCCAGCGACTAATAAACGATGTTCTGCGGGACTTCCTTAACTCGTTTGTGTTCGTGTATCTTGATGATATACTAATCTTCTCTCGCACATTAGAGGAGCACCAGGTGCACGTCCGTAAAGTGTTACAGCGCCTCCTGGAGAACCAACTGTTCGTCAAGGCAGAAAAGTGTGAGTTTCACACTGACCAGACCTCCTTCCTTGTGTTCATCATTGCTCGGAACCAGGTGCTCCCCGACCCGGCCAAGGTCAAGGCAGTAGTGGATTGGCCCGCACCAACCTCTAGGAAGCAGCTTCAGGGATTCTTGGGCTTTGCTAACTTCTATCGTCGGTTTGTGCCCAATTTTGGAAATATTGCTCGTCCTCTGACTGCGCTCACCTCCCCAAAGACCCCGTTTCGCTGGAGTGAGGAGGCAGCCAGGGCGTTTGAAAAACTTAAGGAGGAGTTTGCTTCTGCCCGTGTTCTAAACCAGGTGGACCCGAATCTACAGTGCCTGGTGGAGGTGGACGCCTCTGATTCTGGGGTAGGAGCGGTGCTCTCCCAACGTTCTCCTGAAGACGTTAAGATCCACCCTTGCGCCTACTTCTCTCATCGCCTGTCACCGGCGGAGAGGAATTATAGCATAGGAGACAGGGAGCTGCTGGCGGTGAAACTCGCCTTGGAGGAATGGAGACACTGGCTGGAGGGGGCTGCTCAGCCGTTTGTTGTATGGACTGATCACCGCAACCTGGAGTACCTCAGGACGGCGAAGCACCTGAACGCATGCCAGGCTCGTTGGTCCCTTTTCTTTGGCCAATTTAATTTTACCATCACTTATCGGCCGGGGAGCAAGAACGGTAAGCCGGACGCCCTCTCGCGGCAGTTCGATGTACCATCCACTGAAGATCAGGAAGCACCCATCCTACCGCCCTCCTGTGTTGTGGGCGCCCTGTCCTGGGGTATTTGTAGGACAGTCCGAAGAGCGCTGAAGACGGAGCCAGATCTGGGGGGGGTCCCCCGGGCCGCCTGTTTGTCTCACGCTCTATTCGGGGTCAAGTGATTGAGTGGGGTCACGCCTCCAAGCTGGCTTGTCATCCGGGAGTGGGTCTGACTGTGGACCTTCTCCAGAGGACCTTCTGGTGGCCAGGGCTGCGGAAGGACGTTGTAAGTTACATCCGGGCTTGCTCTCAATGCGCTACTGGGAAAACAACATCATCCCCCCCGGCAGGTCTGTTACATCCTCTGCCGGTCCCTTCCCGCCCTTGGTCCCATGTTGCCATGGATTTTGTGACTGGTTTGCCCCCCTCAGATAATTTTACCACAGTTCTGACTATTATGGACCGTTTCTCGAAGGCGGCCCATTTTGTGCCTCTTCGGGGTTTGCCCTCGGCCCAGGAAACGGCGGACCTCCTTGTCTAGCATGTGGTCCGTCTCCACGGCATCCCCGCTGACATAGTGTCGGACCGGGGACCACAGTTCATCTCTCAGGTCTGGAAAGCATTCTGAGCAGCGCTGGGAGCCACAGCTAGCCTCTCTTCAGGGTATCATCCACAGAGTAATGGCCAGTGTGAACGGGCTAACCAGGAGCTTGAGGCCGTGCTGCGTTGTGTCATCTCCTCCTGTTCGTCCTCTTGGAGCAAGCACCTTCCTTGGATAGAGTACGCCCATAACACCACAATCTCTACGGCCACGGGTTTCTCTCCTTTTAAGGCATCGTTTGGGTTTGATCCACCACTGTTCCCGGAGGAGGAGAAGGAGGTAGCGGTCCCGTCTGTCCAGACCCACATAAGGCGCTGTCGGCGAGTATGATCCATCGCCCGCAGGGCTCTTTTGAAGACCACTGAACGCAACATCCAGGTGGCCAACCGTCACAGGAGACCCGCCCCGGACTACAAGGTGGGTCAGAAAGTTTGGTTGTCTACCCGGAATATTGGTGTACCGGCTGAGAAGCGCAAACTCACTAAGCGCTTCATTGGTCCTTACACCATTTCTCGAATTGTCAATCCTGTGTCTGTGCGCTTGTCTCTCCTCCCTTCCATGCGCATCTGCCCCACCTTTCATGTCTCCCAGGTTAAACCATACATCTTAGACCCTCTGTGCCCGCCCCCCGCGGCTCCTGCCCCCCGAGGATGATCGATGGCCATCCAGCCTGGGGGGTGACTGCCATCTTGGACGTTCGCAGGCGGGGTCGTGGTCTTCAGTATTTGGTGGACTGGGAGGGCTTTGGACCGGAGGATCGTTCTTGGATTCACCCAGCGTTGATCCTGGATAAGCAGTTGATCCGCGATTTCCATCGGGCGAATCCAGGTAGAATTGGGCAGGTGCCTGGAGGCACTGCTAGAGGGGGGAGTACTGTCATGACGGCCGCTGGGCCGTCATCTGTCTCATCAGCTCCAGCTGCGCACAAACCAGCAGGTGCTAATCGGCGGCTGTTAAAAGCCAGTGTTGCTGTCAGCCCGGCACGGAATCGTCTGTCTTCCTCGTCAGAGTATGAGCCAGAACTTCGTTCTCAAGCCAAGCTAAGAACGTCTCGTCAGGACCGGCCACGTAAGAGAACGCTTTGCTTTTCAACCCCTTGCCTTTACCCCTGTGCACAGGTGGACCTCCCAGGCGGCGGACCAACTTCCCCAGCCGACGGGGCATTGCCACCTCCATCACGGAGCTCCTCGTTACCACCACAGCTACGGGTACAATTATCACCACGGCTACAGGAACTATCCTCATTACAGCTACAGGAGCTATCATCATCACGGCTACTGGTACAACCACCACCTCTGCTGCGGGAACAATCATCACCACAGCTACAGCCACGGGCACAATCACCACCACGTTGCACGGACACTGGAAGTCAGCAGAACATAACCTGTGGCACATCCAAGTAAGCCTTACCACCTACAATTACCCGCCATCGTTGAACAGCTGTAATTGTTTCTGCTTGTGTATTCCAGGGTTGCCAGGTCGCCATCTGAACTGCTCAGTTCCAGTGACCAGACTTCAATACTTGCACTCACTCACACACGCACTACACTCCCTCACAATACAATAAAGAATAATTGTCTATATCTGCTCGTGTCAGTGTCTGTTTCCTGGGTCCAGAACATGTCAGTTTATCTTCAGTTAAAGGCTTTTTTGGATGGGAATGGTGTCCTGGAGGTGTTTCAGTCTGGATTTAAAACCCTCCATAGCACACAGTCTGCTTTGTTAAGGGTCTTTAATGACATCCTCCTGGCAATGGATTCTGGTAATTTTGTGATTCTTGTCCTGCTTGACCTAACTGCCACCTTTGAAACAGTGGACCGTGACATTTTAATATCCCGTCTATGGCATCTAGTGGGGATTTCTTTTATGGTATTTGAATGGTTCAGGTCCTATTTGGCAGATAGAATCATGTCTGTAAGTCTGGCTGGTTTTGAATCTTCCTCAGCTCCCCTGTCATGTGGAGTCCCACAGGGCTCAATTTTAGGGCCCTTACTTTTCTCCCTGTACTTACTTCCATTGGGTTCAGTCTTTAAGAAGCATGGTATCTCTTTCCACTGTTACGCTGATGACAGTCAGATTTGTGTACCATTAAAGCAGAAGGAGCCCTTCTCAATTAAACCACTTCTTGCATGTCTTGATGACATTAAAGCTTGGATGGCTTTAAACTTTTTAAATTTTAATGAAAAGAAGACTGAAGCGATGATGTTTGGACCCAGTGGCTCCTGTGAGTCCCCCCTGTGGACTTGGGCTCCTTTGCACAGTTTGTTAAGACAACTGTTATTAATCTCGGTTCTAAGATGGACAGTGATTTTAGATTAAATTGTCAAATTGGTGCTGCAGTCAAGTCCAGCTTTTTGCAATAGAGGCAGCTGGCAAAGGTTAAACCCATGTTTTTAAGGCAGCACTTTGAAACAGTAATCCATGCCTTCATTACATCTCAGCTATATTACTGCAACATACTTTATTTTGGAGTCAGCCAATCTTCCCTCTCACATCTCCAGTTGGTTCAAAATGCTGCTGCACGTCTTTTAACTGGAACACATAAGAGGGACCACATTACACCCATTTTAGCTTCCTTTCACTGGCTGCCTGTACACTTTAGGGTTCATTTTAAAATTCTTTTTTTTTTCTTTTTAAATCATTAAATGGCCTTGCCCCACCTTACCTCTCTGAGCTCTTTCATCCTTACACTCCTGCTCAGTCTCTCAGGTCAGCTGATTAACTCCTGGAGATACCACAGTCGAAGCGGAAGCTTAGAGGGGAGAAAACTTTTTCTGTTGCTGCTCCTAAACTGTAGAAAAATCTGCCTTTGTCCATCAGACAGACCCCTTCACTGTCCAGTTTTAAAACTCATCTTAAAACCCTTTTTTATTCTTTGGCTTTTGACCCAGTTTGAGACACTGATTTTACTTTGTTTTTGTTGCTTTTATTCAGACTACTATTTATTTGTGCTGTATTGTATTTTTTAGTTGTATTTTATGATTTGTATGTCTTATGTTTTCGTGTACAGCACTTTGTGTCAGCCATGGTTGTTTTTAAAGTGCTTTGTAAATAAAGGTTGATTGGATTGAAAGCGTTTAAATTTTTTACTTTTTCCTCATAAACTTGTGACTTTTCTTCTCAAAATTTTGCAACTTTTTTTTTTCATACTTCTTCTTTCTTTGGCTGTGGTGCATGTGTAGTGTGGCCGACTACTGATCGGAGGGTCAGGGGTTCGATTCCTGCTCTGTCTGCAGTCTGCATGTCGAAGTGTCCTTGAGCAAGACAATGAACCCCCAGTTGCTCCTGTTGGGTCAGGCCAGCGCCGGTGTATGACAGCTCTGCCACCATCAGTGTGTGAATGAGTAGATAGCAGGATCTGTAAAGTGCTTTGGTCATCTAGCGATGAAAGAAAGCGCTATATAAGTGAACGCCATTTGCCATTTCTTTCGGCTGCTCCCTTTAGGGGTCTCCACAGTGGATCATCTGTCTCCATCTCACCCTATCCCTTGCATCTTCCTTTGTAACACCAACCATCTCCATGTCCTCCTTCACTACAACCATGAATCTTCTCTCCTCCAGCCTGGAAGCTCCATCTTGAACATCATTTGTGCAATATTTCCACTATCCCTCCTCTGCACATGTCCAAACCATCTCAGCCTCACCTCTCTTACTTTGTCTCCAAACCACTCAACCTGAGCTGTCCCTCTGATATACTCATTTCTAATCTTGTCCCTCCGAGTCACTCCCAATGAGAATCTTAGCATCTTAAACTCTGCCACCTCCAGCTCCACCTCCTGTCTTTTTGTCAGCACCACCATTTCCAAACCATAAATCACTGCAGGTCTCACTACCATCTTGTAAATCTTCCCTTTCACTCTTGCTGCTACCTTTCTGTCACAAATCACCCCTGACACTCATCTCCACCCTGCCTGCCTTCTCTTTTTCACCTCTCTTGTGCATTTTCCATTGCTTTGAATGGCTGATCCCAGGTATTTAAACTCATCTATTTTCACACACACACCAAAAAATCTTGCAAATTTGCAGTTTTTTTCCAATAAATTTTCAACTTTATTTGATAAATAAATTTGCAACTTTTTTCTCATATTTTTTTTACATTTTTATCAGAAATGTGCAACTTTTTCTAATAAATCTGCAAAAAGAATTCTTGTAAATTTTCAACCCTTTTCCTGTAAATTTTCAGGTTTTTTGCATAAACTTTTTAAAAACTTTTTTCTCAAAAATTTCCTTTTCTTCTTGTAATTTTCTTTTTCCTCCCCTGTAAATTTTCAACTGTTTTTTTTCATGCTGCTTTTTTTACTGTAAATTTTCCCTTTTTTTCCTCATAAATTTGCAATTTTTTCTTCAAATTTTCATTTTTCTCCTTTAAATTTTAAACTTTTTTTCCATAGATTTGCAACTTTTTTCTCATAAAATTTCAACTCTTGTCCTCTAAATCGTTGTCTTTTTCTCACAAATTTGCATCTTTTTCTTTTAAATTTTCTTTTTTCCCTATAAATTTCCAACTTTTTTCATTTGCACCTTTTTACTAAAAAAAATGTGACTTTTTTATTCTAAATTTTCAACTTTTTCCCTATAAATTTTTAATTTTTTCCTGTAACTTTTCAACTTATTTGTCTCATAAATTTGCAACTTTTTTCTCATATTTTTTTTTACATTTTTATCAGAAATGTGCAACTTTTTCTAATAAATCTGCAAAAAGAATTCTTGTAAATTTTCAACCTTTTTCCTGTAAATTTTCAGGTTTTTTGCATAAACTTTTTAAAAACTTTTTTCTCAAAAATTTCCTTTTCTTCTTGTAATTTTCTTTTTCCTCCCCTGTAAATTTTCAACTGTTTTTTTCATGCTGCCTTTTTTTTTACTGTAAATTTTCCCTTTTTTTCCTCATAAATTTGCAATTTTTTTCTTGAAATTTTCATTTTTCTCCTTTAAATTTTAAACTTTTTTCCATAGATTTGCAACTTTTTTCTCATAAATTTTCAACTCTTGTCCTCTAAATCGTCATCTTTTCCTCACAAATTTGCATCTTTTTCTTTTAAATTTTCTTTTTTCCCTATAAATTTCCAACTTTTTTCATTTGCACCTTTTTACTAAAAAAATGTGACTTTTTTATCCTAAATTTTCAACTTTTTCCCTATAAATTTTTAATTTTTTCCTGTAACTTTTCAACTTATTTGTCTCATAAATTTGCAACGTTTTTCTCATGAATCTGCGACTATTTTCTCAAAAATGTGCAAATTTTTCTTGTAAATTTGCCTTTTTTCCCCTGCAATATTTCAACCTTTTTCAGAGTTCAAACTTTTTTTCAAAAAAACTGATTTTTCCTCACAAATTTTCAGCTTTTTCCTGTATTCTTTTTTCTTATAAATTTGCAATTAAAAACAAAACCCTCCTGTGCTCACCTTCAATCACTGATATATGGTTGGATTCTGCAGAATCTCCCTTTAATCTACATTTTTTCTTGACCCCCCCCCCCCCCCCGCAGAGTCAGAAAAAACGAAAGTGATCCTGCGTTCGTGAGCGCGCGCGCGCCCCCGCTGCTGCAGTGTGACACTCAGAAGTTTTTTGGTTGACATGAAAAGCGCGTGAAGCTCCCGGACCGAGCGCGAGACCCGCAGGTAGGAAAAAGTCACCTGTTTGTGTTTTTTAATTAATGGACGACCAGTCAGTCAGGTGGAGCTTGATTAGCCGCTGACGTCACAGGGTTAATTAACGTTAATGAGGAGGGGGGACAGATCAGGCTTGATTTATATTTGACTTTTGTTATTTTAAATTTCCGCTCGTGCGCTGCAGAATTTGGAGCTTGGACGTTCAGTTGAGCTGGAAGCAGAAAAAACTACAAAGAAAATAATTAATCTGACTAATTAAACAAATGATTGTTGCACAGATGTACCTCCTGACTGCCTAACGCTCCATCTCGTTTTGTCGCTTCTTTTGCCAGGTCATACATGACATATTGTACTGAAGTATGGGGAAATACATATAAAACAAACATATATCCAGTCTTTATGCTTCAGCAGAGAACTATTAGAATAATAAACAAAGCAGCTTACAGGGAACCAACAAACCCACTTTTTCTTAAATTAAAAGCTCTCAAGTTGAAAGATCTGGTTGACTTTAAAACTGCAGTAATAATGTTTAAAGTGAAGAATCTGTCACTGCCCGCAAATATCTAAAAGCTGTTCCAAATAAGGGAGAAACCATATCATTTCAGAGGAACATGTATATTTCAAAAACCTTCAGTGAGAACTACCACCAAGCAACACTGGGCTCTTTTCCACCAAACCGGTTCCAGTGCTAGTTTGGTGCTGGTGCTGGTGCTGGTGCTAGTGCTTAACCAGAGTGCTCATAAGAACCAGTTGTCTTTCCACCGATATGGAGCTAGTTGGGAATTATGTCAGAGCTACGTCATTACGTACTGTGAAGCGCCCAACCCCCGCACAACACCAGAGAAGACGGAAGGTGGCGGTATGCACCTCTCACTTGTTTGCTATCCGCCAGTAACCGAGAGAAGAAGAAGAAGTAGCAGCATTAGCTTGTCAACATGTAGGAATTGTTGTGTTTGGGAGCGCTGCTTTTATTATTCCAAACCTGTATTACCATCCAAAAACAGTTTTATTCTTAATGGCAGAGAACGGTGGCTACGTTTAAGGACACTGGTAATCATCAATATTTCAGTTATCAGCCGTTGTTAGATCAAGTCTGTAGCGCGAGCATTGACTACACTTTTAAACATAATATTTATGTCATTTCTGTAATAGGTGGTGTTACGGCGCATTACGAGACGGAGGTCGCCTGTTCTGTCATGCCAAAAAGTGATCAGCTGTCCCCAAAAAATGATCGCCAGGGGCCATATTGTTATGGGTTTATATTAGCCGGTAAATATATACGTATATTTCAACAGATAAACAGTACTTAGTTAGGTATAACAAGATATATTTAACACTTACGATGCATTTTGAACCCTAAACAAACTTGATCTGGGATTAAAAGCAATTAATGCAGTCACAAGGTTACATGGAAAAATGTATAGATTTACGGTACTGCATATATACATGAAGATACTGTATAAATGCATATTCTATGCACCTCCAAACAACAGAGTTGTGAAGGGTATACCCTTCTGTACTTGTGTCATCTATTCTGGTTAAAGTACTGATTCAAGTTTTTATTCATGTAGCGATAACAAGAGACAGACTGTAAAGTGTTCAAAGTTCTTTCCCCAGAAATGATCTTGTCCAGAGGTGACAGAATGTCACGTGGTACGTTGTCAACAGAATATAAACTTATCATTTTTAAAGCTGGCAACTTGGAACATTTTCCACAGAAAAAGTACATAGATTTAAAGTTTGTTGCTGCTTGTTCTTTAAAAAATGTGAAAGAAATTGTCAAAAATATGTATAAGTCCACAAATACCTGATATATTGTCCACTACCTGGAGAAATGAACTTAAGTGCAGTAATTCAGTACTTGTACTTTCACTTCCCACCACTACAATGTTATAGTGATTTGCATTGGCCTAAATAACTTTATATATGAAATGTAAAGTCTTTAACTTTTTAATATGACCCTTCTCTCATGTTTTTTCTCTTATCTCTTTGTCTTATGCCCTGATTGGTGGAGCCTTGAGCACTTTTATCATGTCTATAGTCAGCTCCATGTGTGCCTGTGTTTGTGTTCATGTTGAATGTAACTGTAGTTTGTAAATATGGACGTCACCTGAGTGCAAAACAAATCTACCTACGGGTACAAATAAAGGAACCTGAACCTGAATATGTTTGGTGTGAGGATAACAATGTAGAAGAAGAAAAACACTTAAAGTAGAACTGAACTGAACGGCACTGGGTGATAGTACATACAATTATAAAGATAATTTATCATTGGCACCCCCTCCGCAAATCCCGGAATCTTGGAGAAAATCGCGATTTTGAATTTCCCGCCCTGAAAAATCAGACGAATCCGTCGATTAACCAGAAGTGCAGCCGGAGTTCCGCGTGACGTCACGAGTGTGACCCAGTCCTCATGTTTACCATTGCGAGCACGTCGACACTGGTTGTTTTTGGTGCATTTTGTCGTGATAGTCGACTACAAAACACTTCCAACACCTGGGAAGATCTGTTCAGTGGCCAAGGAAAGCTGTCATGGCGACGAAAGAAAAGAAAGGGGGAGGAAAAGCGACCGGGAAGCGATGCGTTTCTAGATATACAGTGATCCCTCACTTATCGCGTTTAATGGGGACCAGAACCGACCGCGAAAAGTGAAAAACCGCGAAGTAGCGTCACCCCCCCCCCCAAGGGCGTCACAAGCACTATTTTGCACAAAAAGGCACAAGAGGACAGCGAAAAGTGCCACTAAGCAACACGACTGATAAAGAACAATGAATGCGGTCTTCGTCTCGGCCAATCAGCTTGCGAGATTCCCGAGCGGTGAAGAGGTGGGCGGAGAGGAGTGGAGCGGTGGATTTTGAGTTGTGCGGGCTCTCCGTGTTGATACCTGATGTTCTAATGTAGTCTCCCTGCCTTCTCCCTGCCTTCTACATTAGAACATCAGGTATCAACACGGAGAGCCCGCACAATTCAAAATCTACCTCTCTGACCACCGCTCCACTCCTCTCCGCCCACCTCTTCACCGCTCGGGAATCTCGCAAGCTGATTGGCCGAGACGTTTTACCCAGCTTCGCTCCCTGCCGAGTGCCTATACCCAGCGAAGGAAGACCGCATTCATTGTTCTTTATCGCTCATGTTGCTTAGTGGCACTTTTCGCTGTTCTCTTGTGCCTTTTTGTGCAAAATAGTGCTTGTGACGCCCTTGGGAGGGGGGGTGACGCTACTTCGCGGTTTTTCACTTTTCGCGGTCGGTTCTGGTCCCCATTAAACGCGGTAAGTGAGGGATCACTGTAATAAGTTGGAAAAATGCTGATGGGTTTTTTTCCCTTTCTTTTTTATTGTTAATTTTCCTTATCCTGACACCCCAAACATGCCAAAGTAAAGACTCACCATTCTGTATTCAATAAGCGACTCTCCTCCCCATCACTGCTGCGGTCTGAGTCGGTGCTGGAATCCCCCCAAAATTCTGGCTCTAATCTGTACGGTTCGATGCCTCCCTCGCTCTCTTCCTGTTCACTTGACACTCCTGCATCCTCCTCTGTCTTGTCTCCGATCCTGAATGCCTCTTCACTCTGAAAACTCTGGTGTTCTTGACTGCTGGAACTGCTATCATCTGCCATTGTTGTTTTGATAGGGGTCACACTTGTGACGTCATGCAGCGTCGTCTGCACTACTTCCGGTTTGTTTGGCACTGCCAGCCAGAGGCAAAAGTTTATCGGCTTATAGCTTGGCCATTGCACAGCCTAAAAATTTCTTTTATGTGTTGAAAAATACAATAGGTAATAAGGAATTAATCTGCTATTCTACTTTTTTGGCAAAAAGGTGAGTTCAGTTCTACTTTAAGGAAAGAAAGCTTTTATTTCCAAAATGTGCAAAAACTTCAGACTGCTACATATAAAATATTATGTACACACAGACAAAAATATCAATGCTGTGATAGTTACTTTTTTACAGTCCCTCAAGCACAGACAACACGTCCCATCAGTCCAACAAGGGTGTTGGTCTGCTTTGCAGCAAAGCAAAGTTCAGCTGCTCCTCCCTCCTGCTCTGCTCCTGCTGTCTCATCTGACCGTAGTCAAGAAGGAGGTCCATGTTTGTGTCACACTTCTGTTTCCCTGTTTTAAAGTACAAAAATAAGCAATATAAAATAACCACACACTGAAAAATGCAGGAATCGTCAATCCAAGATTGAATGTGTCTGTTCAACATCCATTTACTGTTAGTGGCATCACAACATTCAATTCAAGTGTATAATTGGTTTAATTCACTCCCTCCTTTGTGTGAATGGGTCATGATCCATCCAGGTGGATGCCCTCAATTTCCCCTATGGGGATCAATAAAGTACACAAAATCAAAATGATCTGAACATAAATTACCTAATCGGGTCTGATTAGAAGAGCAGGAGGAGGACAAGCTTGGAGGTGGTGAAGGTGAGCTGGACACCACAGGTCTGGCTGCTTCTCCCTCATCATCCAGCTGTGATAAATCTGTAAAAAAAAAAAGTGTTTTAGTTTGTGCAGTGAACAACTTAAGCCTTCCATTAAATGTGCAGACATAGAAGACAATTTTATTCAGTATCAATGTTAGCAAAGCTTACATGTCTGATTATGGAATAGAAGAATAGGAATAGATGAAACTTCATTGTACTGTACAATTATACAGTGCAATGAAACTGTAGGTGATCCACCAGGCTACTGCACAATAAAGTAAGAGAAGGATTAGATAAAATATGGCTACACAATACACAATTAAACACGAGTGACATTTTTAAAAAAAAAATAGCCTAAGATTATGGAAATATTACCAAAATAGTAAAAAAAGACGACGTTACTAGTGTCTGGTAGAAAAATCTCCCATAACATAACGCAAGGCACCCATTCATACACAGTATTCATACCACAAAAAACGTATTTTGCGCTGGATGTCTTTATAAAAAAAGTATTCTGTAAGATGCTAAGATTTCTGTTCTAGTTTCTCAAACGCGCATTTCTGCCGAGGAGAAGCGTTCGTGCTAAAAACAGTTAACTTGTTAGCATAGCTAACCGAAAATACTATGGCCAAAAAATTAGTTTAAAAAAAAAAAATCTGCACTTTGGCCGTTATATATCAATACAAGCGGTATACATCTGTCAGCAGAGACGACCTGTTCATTTCTTTATGGCGAGGAGAAACGTTTGGTCGTAGTAAAATTACTTTTAGCTTGTTAGCATAGCTAACTGAAAATACTATAGCCACAAGTGACTAAATATCCGCACTTGGCCGTTACATATCAATACAAGCGGATATATATGTATACATACAGTATATTGGTTAACGTCTGGCATTTTAAAGACAATACACTTACCAGCGTGTTTTAAGCAGTTTGTTGTCCAGACTAATCCAAGGCAGTGACAATGGTCCAGCTGGCTGGCCGATCCTCCAAAACAGTTCAGATGAGTGGCCCCCTCCAGCTGATCTTGTACTTCTGCTTATGTCCATAGAGCCAAGAAATGTGTCTCCTCTTCGCTCTAAATCTGTTTGGTTTTGGAATCCGTTGCATGCTCCGCTGTTTGGAAAGCAACATGGCGGTCAGCAATGTTTTGAAGCTGGTCGGTTAACCACGCCCACGGCTGTGGACATAACCGACGTAAACTGGTGCTGCCGTTGGCCCAGCTAGGAGTTGGGGCCACAATAGCCCCACTTTTGGGAGCCGGGGACTGGTGCTTTAGTCGGTGGAAAACCAAAGAACTGGTGCTAATGACGCAATAGCTCCAGTTAAGCACTGGAACCGGTTTGGTGGAAAAGAGCCCACTGTGTTTCAGTGCAAGGAGTCAGATTATGGAACGATTTTGGACCTGAATTAAAATCATGTACAACGCTTGGACAATTTAAACAAAAACTAAAGGAAGAAATGCTCCAAACATATATACAAGATGACATGTAAAATTACATAAGGATTGTCATATCCAGCCTGTGTTGTGTTGTAGCTTAGATTTTTGTCACATTTTGTCTTAGCTTTGTTCTGAACTGTAATCGCTCTTGTTTTGTTTTTCTTTTGAATTCTTGGATGGAATATGGGTGGGCAATATAAGCTGCGGCTTCAGCCATCACCCATTTCGGATAACTTATGTTGAACTGTATAATCAGAGGAGTTATTGTCTAATTTGACCTTGTTGGATTTTCTTTCCCCCTTTGTTATATTATTCTGTTTCTTTTTTTAATCTTTACTTTTAATCTATCCAAAATAAAGACTCATTCATTCAAAAAAAAAAAATTCTAAATGAAAATATTTGACAAGGTTTTTTTTAAGTCAATGGCACTGTAGAAGTTGCAGAAAAACAGACAGGATACGCGTAAGTCTGTCTGGAAAAACTTTATTTACATTTTTGCACTTCCTCCTTTTATCTCCGTCCAAAACGGAAAAACTCCGCCTTCACATTAAAACTCCGCCTTCACATTAAGAGATCCAATTTTGTGTGTGAGATCAACAACTAATGTCACCACACAGGCCCCCCCAGAACACACAAATAACAACATAAATAAACATGCTGACAAAAAACAAACTAAAACAGCATGAACAAAAATCCAAAAGAAAATAACTCAAGAGAACCTCTTAGGCAACCTAATTACTCTGCCCCGACGACTGCACTGCGCAGTCCCAGGGGGCACAACTGTAACTGGAGCAGAAACAACCTCAGGCGCAGGGTTGGGAGGGTGCCCCCGCCGAGCCAGGCCGGCTAACTCAACCTCATCGTTACAAAGGACATGAGCAGGCTTCAAACGATCCACCGAAATCTGATCCTGACCAGTCCCCAACTCAACCAAAAAATCCTTATGGCCTGTTTCTAACACCCGAAAAGGGCCATCATAAGGTGCTTGCAGGGGAGAACGATGGGCATCGTGCCGGACAAAAACATATTTAGCCGACCTAAGGCTGTCAGGGATGCAAGACTGAGGAAGGCAGTGATGCGCAGCCACAGGAACAAAAGCCCTAGCTTCCTCTCAACACTTAGGCCTCTTAACCATACTGGGACCTAACCCTGGACTGGTAGGAAGAAACTCCCCTGGAACCCTCAAGGTCTGGCCAAGGACCAACTCAGCAGAAGAGGAATGCAGATCTTCTTTGGGGGCTGAACGCAAACCTAACAAAACCCACGGTAATCTGTCTACCCATCCACTATCCACTAATGACGCGCGAAGGGCCGCTTTCATAGTCCGATGAAACCGCTCGCATAGCCCATTAGCTTGTGGATGGTATGCTGTGGTCCGATGGAGTTTAACCTCCAAACTACCAGCTACTTCATACCAAAGTGCAGAGGTAAATTGCGGGCCTCTGTCAGAGGTAACGTCCAAGGGGACACCAAAACGGGACACCCAAGAGGAGATAAATGCCCGGGCAACATCAGACGCTGTAGTTGATGTCAGGGGAACTCCCTCCGGCCACCGCGTAGTCCGGTCCACCATAGTGAAGAGGTGAGTAAAACCACGAGACGGAGGAAGAGGTCCAACTAGGTCCACCTGAACATGATTAAAACGTCGCTCCGGAATCCAAAAAGGCTCCAATGGAGCCTTTATGTGGCGCTGCACCTTAGCACACTGGCACGCCACACAGGTTGTTGTTCAAGTCTTCACATCCTTTCTGAGACCCGGCCATACAAACTTGGCGCTCACCGACTTGACCGAAGCCTTAACCCCAGGATACGACAAAGAATGAACAGCGTCAATCAAACATCTGTTAGCTACATCAACCAACAGTCTGTAAGCACACAAAAAATCTACGCCAAGAATAGGAACTGCTACAGATGCTACCACAAAGTCCCAACTAAATTCACGGCCGTTAAAACACACAGTAATGAACCTGGTGCCAAAGGTGCGAATAGGAGTACCATTAGCAGTGTCCAGTGGAGGTCCATGTTCATATTCCATGACGTCAGCCGAAGAGGGGGGAACGATGCTCCGTTGCGCTCCTGAATCCACCAAAAAGCGACATCCAGCCGCGCAGTCCTCAATAAAAAGCAGCTTATTGCTGGTGCCGGTGCACGCAGCTGCTAGCGAGCACCAGCCTTCTCGTTTCCGTATGGCTGGAAAGAACACGGTGAAATACAGCGCCGAGCCTTCGGTCCAAAATGGCGGTGATAAAAACACAGGCCGCTCTCTTTCTTATAGCGATCCGATACTGCGGCCACATCCACCGAGACTTCTCCATCAGACTGCCCAGGCAGCAATGCATGCACCGACAATTGACGAGAAGCCAGCCAAAGCCTGTCCGCTTCTCCAGCCAAACCCCGATAATCCTTAGTACAAATGAGGGGCGAGCTGGCCAGGACAGTGCGCACTGGAAGCGGAAGCTGACGCAGAAACAGGTGGGTGAACAGAAATGAGCTGTCTCCTGAACCAAGAAGTGCCAACATATTCTCCATCAGCTCAGAAGGTTTGCTGTCCCCCAAACCAGTCATAGACAGAAGACGATCAACGCGCTCTATATCAGAGAGCTGGTACAGCTGCAGAAGAGCCCTCTTCAGAGTGACGTACCTGTCAGCGTGAGGCGGGTCCCGGAGCAGTCCCATCAAACGACGAGTAGTGGCAGAGTCCAAAGCTGCGACAACATGAAAATACTTCGTGTCATCTGTGGCTACTCCGCGCAGATGGAACTGAGCCTCGACATGCTGAAACCAGGGCTCCGGGTCGTGCTGCCAAAAGTCCGGTAATTTAATGGTGGCCGCAAAAACAGCCAGTGCGGGAGCCGCGGCGGATACAAACGCCGTGGCGGCGATATCAGAAGAGGTCGCCTGAACAGACATTCTTCAAACGTCGGGGTCACCAATGTAGAAATTGCAGAAAAACAGACAGGATACGCGTAAGTCTGTCTGGAAAAACTTTGTTTACATTTTTGCACTTCCTCCTTTTATCTCCGTCCAAAACGGAAAAACTCCGCCTTCACATTAAAACTCCGCCTTGTGGCTCATATATTTTTGCCTACATATGTATAAGCACAAGGAGATGCTTAGGACTGCATGTGTTGATTGACCTCATGTCTTGGATGGGACAATACGTCTGGACCGCCTGTGGATAATGGCAGGACTCTGAAAAGACTTCCTGACCTCCTGGGGCCAGACGGAGGACTAAGAGACTCGGGGGGAGAATTATTGTCAAATGGGGTTTTGACAGCAATGTGTGATTCTGCCTTTGATGTGTCATGTATAAATGTGGGGGTTTTGATGCAGCTCACTCTCTTCTGTTCTTGAGAGAAAGCTGGGGATGTGAGTTCTACATTAAACCTGAATTGAGAAATAATTTAGTCTCTTTATTTAACGCTCCCCACACGCCTTCACATTAAGAGATCCAATTTTGTGTGTGAGACCAACAACTAATATCACCACACCACTCTGAATTTTTTCATTGTAGCCACACCCCTTTTAAAAGACATTACTTCTGCAAGAACAAAGTGCATGGAGAGTAGGGCTGCAACGATTACTCAGATAATTCAAATAATTTGATTACAAAAATGTCTTAATTCAAATTTTATGCTTCGACGTGTCATTTAATGTAACACTTTTTGTTCGATATGACCTTCTTCCGGTCACGCTACCTAAACAAAACACAGATTTGTTTAACGACACCATGTCAGAGCGGCATAGTGATGGGCTGGCAAAGAGTAAGAAAATTTAAAAAAACAACAAAAGTATCTCAAGTCTGGGATCATTTCAAGCTCAGATTGAAGGAAAACATTGTGCAATGTATACATGGTAAAGCCAAGCGGTGAGCTAGCATCTTACAACGTCAGGTGTTAGTGTCTCGGCAGGAAACATCCCACATCATGCACAGCCACCGCACCCGAGACAAGGTACATGATTGAGATCTTAGATTCAGATGAATAGAATGTAGTCAGCTACGCTAATTATGCTTATGTGACCAATAAACAGAGCCACCGCCGTTAGCATCCACCAGAGGCTAGCGCTAGTGGATGCTAACAGCTAGCGAATGGAACTTTATGGTGTAACGTGACGTTTAAAGTTACGTTCTATTCAATAAACATTGCAATAGGCATTGCAATAAATGGGTACAGGCGTTAATGAGCATTTGGTACAATTATTATTGCCCTTTAGGAAAGAAAGTTCCGCAAATGTTGGTCAATGCAAGTTTCTTAAAAAAGTATCAGGTTATCCGCGTAATCTTCAATAAGAGAGGGCGATTACCCTAGACGTAAAATAGTTGTTAGCTGCAGTCCTAATGGAGAGTAATTTGGTATTTGGGTGACAAAGGTGCAATGAGTGAAAATGGTGCCAGTGCACCACCAGAAATGACCAAAGCCACCAGTGGAAAGTGATCAATGTGGTGCTTTAGATTGTGGTAATAGGGTTCTCTGTGTCTCCCTTTGTGGCTGTCCCAATAGTGTCGTAGTCAAGGCTGGAGTGTAGAAAGACCAAGACCACCAGGGGTTGAGACAAAGTCAGACAAAGTCAACACCAAGTAGAGCAGAGACCAAGTCAAGACCAAGATGACTGTGTATGTAAAACTTGGTCTTGACCACTTATAGTCTTGGGATATTCTGGTCCCAGTCTGTTCTTGACGAGGTCTTGACTATGTGAAAGTTTTCCTTATTTTATCTTGTGGAATGTGTGAAATCAGAGGCGGAATCATTTCAGACGATTTATTACACACTCCATCTTTCAAGCACAGAACAGACTGAACTCTCAAGCAGAAACTCCTCTCTTAAGTTTCATGGCATTTACATCACACACATGACATTTGCATCACACTGCATTCATCCTTGACTCCTTCCTGCTATCTCACCAGGAATCCCCTGCTCTTTGTTCTCCCAAGTTTATCCACTGTCTCCTGTCTGAGATGCTAGACAATCTGGCTCTCCCAAGGTGCTATACATCGCTACACATCACCCCCCCAGCATCTTAGATAGGACAATAGAATAACAGTCCACATGCTGTGATACAACAATTGAACATCAGTCCACATGCTGCTTGGGCTTCCGTCTCCTCCCATATCTGCTGTAACTAGGGTTTACCTCCTCCGCGGCGCTGCTGTGCCGGTGGGGAGCTGTTGCTGGGGGGGGGGGCACTTCGGTCTGTCCGTGTAGCTGCTCTGGTGAATCGTTTCCCTGGGGAGCTCTCCGTAGGGGTCTTCCATGCCGAGGGGCCTTAGCCAACAGCACTTGTTCGTCCGCCACAATGAAAGGGGGTTTGAGTCTGTCTATGCCAATTTTTTTCCCTCCTACCCTCCAAGTCTAGCAAAAAATGCTTATCCCCTGTTTCCAGCACTCTGAACAGTCCATCATAGGGTGGGCGCAATGGAGGGCGGTGGGTGTCGTGTCTGACGAACACGATCTCCGCGCTCTTCAAAGTTTTAGGCACGAAAACACACGGAAAACTGTGGTGGGCAGGGCTCGGCAGCGTGCCTGTGTTTGTGCTACGCTGCAAAAGCTGAGACGGGGAGCTGCCCGGCGCGGGATTATCTGGCAAAAATTCCCTGGGCAGCCGTAGTGGCTGCGCAAAAACGAGCTCTGCCGGGGAAGCTTCCAGATCCTCTTTCGGCGCGGCGCGCAACCCCAATAAAACCCATGGCAGCCTGTCTACCCAATTTGCATCCGTCAATGAAGCCCTGAGTGCTGCTTTCAGTGATCTATGAAAACGCTCGCATAACCCATTGGCCTGTGGGTTGTACGCGGTTGTGCAGTGAATTGTAACACCCAGGCTGCGGGCCATCGCAGACCAGAGTTCGGAAACAATTTGCAGGCCCCTGTCGGACTTCAAAACATGCCATCCATGCTGTTAAAAAAGCGTGCGCTACATCCGCGGACGCGGTTGCCGCCAGCGGGACTGCTTCTGTCCAGCGCGTGGTGCGGTCCACCATTGTAAGGAGGTGCGTGCACCCCTGTGATGGCGGGAGGGGGCCCACGAGGTCCACGTGAACATGGTTGAACCTCTTAGCCGGAATACGAAACTGCTCCAAGGGAGCCTTCCTGTGTCTGTGTACCTTGGCTCGTTGGCACGCCACGCAGGCTGCAGCCCACTCTTTCACTTGTTTGCGTAGGCTCGGCCACACAAATTTCTCTCCCACCATTTTGACCGACGCGCGCACTCCTGGGTGTGCCAGAGTGTGAACCAACTCAAACACGCGGCAGCGCCACGTGACCGGGACCATCGGATGCGGGTGACCCTTGGAGACATCGCAGATTGGGGGGGGCGCCAACCTGCAGCACCCTGCTCTCCAGCATTAACCCTGTTGGTCCAGCCTGGAGCGCGCGCACGTCTGCATCGCTAATCTGCTCCGCAGCCATGGCTGCGTAATCTATCCCCACGCAGACCGGGGCCACTACGGCACACGAGAGGCAGTCCGCCACTACATTCAGTTTACCAGACACATGCTGAATATTGGTAGTAAACTCTGAGATCGCGGCCAGCTGTCTCTGCTGCCGGCCCGACCACGGTTCTGAAACCTTGGCCATCGCGAATGTTAGCGGCTTGTGCTCCACGAATGTGGTGAAGCTGCGCCTTTCCAGCCAGAACTGGAAGTGGCGTATGGCCAGGTGAAGGGCCAGCAACTCTCTGTCGAACGCGCTGTATTTACGTTCGCTGTCGCACAAAGTTCTGCTGAAAAAAGCGAGCGGCTGCCAAGCCCCGGTGACGCGCTGCTCCACGACAGCCCCTATGGCCACGTCTGAAGCTTCGGTGGTGAGCACTATGCGGGCCGTTGGGTCTGGTTGCGCCAGCAGTGCGGTGTTTGCCAGGGCTGCTTTAACTTCCGAGAACGCTCGCTCTCACTCCGGGGTCCATTCGACACTATCCGCGGGTTTCTGTTTCTTGAGCGCGGCGTATAATGGTTGCATGAGCTGCACCGCGCGGGGAAGGAAACGGTTATAAAAGTTCACCATTCCCAAAAATTCCTGCAGCGCCCTGACCGTCTGAGGCCGGGGAAAATCCGCCACAGCGCGCATCTGCTTGGCGCAAGATGGCGGCGCGTGCACAAAGCGAGGCCCAGCGTCCTACCAGATTCTGGGGACTAGCAGTGTTATTTCTGCTCATTTCGGGTATGTTTGTTCAGAACAGCTCTGCTTTTACATCTTACACCCGAGATGAGCTTTTGAATATTGGATTACAAAGCAACGATAACAACCTTTTTATCAGCAACCTACGTCTGAATCTACGTCTCATCCCGGAGCTCTGGAGAACTCCCGACGCTCGGCAGGCTTCCCGGCCGACCGGAAGTGCTCGCAGGCGGCGTAAAGATCGTAAACAAAGGAGGGATAAGTGCGGTGGGCTAAGAGCTAAGCTAAAGCTAACACCGCACTGGCTATCGCTACCCAGTATTTTCCTTGCTAATGTACGGTCTCTGGCGAGCAAAATGAGTGAACTACGGCTTCAGATCACCAACAATAAGAGACTTATGAACTGCAATATCATGATTTTTATGGAAACATGGTTTCACAGTGGAATACCCGACAATGCTATCGAGCTAGCCGGCCTACACACGCTCCGGGCAGACAGAGCAGCAGTTGACTCCGGTAAGACAAGAGGGGGGGGGGGGAGTGTGCATTTATATTAACAAGGCTTGGTGCACGAACTCTGTCAGTGTTGAGAGACACTGCTCAGCTAACCTGGAGTTTCTCATGGTTAAATGTAGACCTTTCTATCTGCCACGCGAGTTCACTTGTACCATCATAACAGCCGCTTACATTTCTCCGGATGCTAATGCTAAGGTTGCTATGAAAGAACTGCATGCAGCTATTAGCAAACAACAAACTGCACACCCAGAGGCAGCATTTATTGTGGCGGGTGATTTTAACCACTCTAACCTCAAGACAGTGCTTCCTAAATTCTACCAGCATGTCTCCTGTCACACAAGAGGGGACAAAACATTGAACCATGTTTACACCAATATTGTGGGAGCCTACACAGCAACTTCCCTCCCCCACCTAGGTCAGTCTGATCACTTATCCTTGTTCCTTACCCCCAAGTATGTACCGCTCATCAACCGGGTGAAGCCATCAGTGAGGACCATCAAAGTGTGGCCAGAGGGGGTTGACGCTGTACTCCAGGAGAAGTTTAGGAACACAGACTGGAGTATGTTCACCTCTCAGGCTACCTGTGGCTCCCACATAAACATCAACTCTTACATCCACTCAGTCCTGGACCATATCAACACCACTATTGACAGTGTCACCACGGAAAGACAGATCACCACGTACCCAAATCAGAAGCCGTGGATGAACAGAGAAGTGCGGCTTCTGCTAAAAGCACGTAACAATGCCTTTAGATCTGGTGATGCACAGGCCTACAGTTCATCCAGGGCAGATCTGAAGAGGGGCATCAAGAAGGCCAAGCACAGCTACAAGCTGAAGGTGGAGGAACATTTTGGGGACTCTGACCCCCGACGTATGTGGCAGGGCATTCACGCTATCTCTGATTATAAGCCCAGCAACTCCATACCTATAGCCATGACTGTGCCCTTTCTCAATGAGCTAAATGACTTCTATGCTCGTTTTGACAAGGACAATAACGAAAAAACATCAATTTCCCACCCTCTGATGACCTCCACCACCTCACACTCACCCACACCGACGTCCGTAACGCACTGAGTCATGTCAACGTACGTAAGGCTGCTGGCCCTGATGGCATTCCTGGGCGTGTGCTGAGGGCATGCGCTGAGCAGCTGGCAGGGGTCTTCACAGACATCTTCAATCTGTCCCTGGCCCAGGCCGTGGTACCAGCGTGCTTCAAGACCACTTCAATAGTACCAGTGCCGAAACATTCAGCACCATCGTGCCTAAATGACTATCGCCCTGTGGCACTGACGCCCATAGTCATGAAGTGCTTTGAGCGACTGGTCTTGGCACAGCTCAAAAAAGGCCTGCCCCTTACACTGGACCCTCACCAGTTTGCCTACCGGAGCAACAGGAGTACAGAGGATGCGGTTTCTACAGCGCTGCACTATGTACTCTCACACCTGGATGACAAGAATACCTATGCAAGAATGCTGTTTGTTGACTTCAGCTCAGCATTCAACACAGTTATCCCCTCCAAGTTGCTCACTAAACTTGGGGACCTGGGAATCAGTACCTCCACCTGCAACTGGATCATGGATTTTCTGACCAACAGACCCCAGCATGTTAGGTCAGGCCCCAACCGCTCTTCCGTCATCACACTCAACACTGGTGTACCACAGGGCTGTGTGCTCAGCCCATTCCTCTACTCCCTCTTCAGCCATGACTGCAGGCCTATGTATGGATCCAATTCCATCATAAAGTTCGCAGATGACACCACGGTGATTGGACTCATCAGGGACAACGACGAGTCAGATTACAGGGCAGAGGTTGAGCACTTGGCTACTTGGTGCGCTGACAATAACCTGCTCCTTAACACCAGCAAAACCAAGGAGCTCATAGTGGACTACAGGAAGGAGAGGGAAGAGACACATGACCCCATCCATATCAATGGCATAGCTGTTGAACGTGTCCCCAGCTTCAAATTCCTGGGGACCCACATCTCGGAGGACCTGTCCTGGTCAGTTAACACCACCAGCCTGATCAAGAAGGCCCATCAGCGCCTCTTCTTCTTGAGGACACTGAAGAAGAACCATCTGTCAACTGACATCCTGGGCAACTTCTACCGCTGCGTGATAGAGAACACCCTGACCAACTGTATCACAGTCTGGTATGGGAGCTGCTCTGTCGCTGACCGTAAGGCGCTGCAGCGGGTGGTGAAAACCGCCCAACGCATCACAGGGACTTCACTTCCAGTTATAGAGGACGTCTACAGGAAAAGATGTCTGCGCTGGGCACGCAGCATTCTTAGGGACTCCAACCATCCTGCTCATGGACTGTTCCAGGTTCTCCCCTCCAGAAGACGTTTCAGAAGCCTTCGGACTAGAACCAGCAGGTTTAGGAACAGTTTCTTTCCAACAGCTGTCACGTTATTGAACTTAGTTCCCCGCTGACTCTCTTACCATCATCTCTTACCATCCTCACCTGTACATAACTGCATAACTACATAACTACATCTAACTTATTGTACATTATTTGCACATAACAGTACTCTTAACTTTCTGCACTACTGCATATATTTGCATATATTTAATTACCGTATATACTGCACTGCTGTCCTTTGCACTTCTGATTGGATGCTAAACTGTGTTTCATTACCTTGTATTCATACATGTGTAATGACAATAAAGTTGAATCTAATCTAATCTAATCTAATCTAATCTAATCTAATCTAATTTTGGTCAGCTGGCCACTCCTGGGAAGGTTCACCACTGCTCCATGTTTTCCCATTTGTGGATAATGGCTCTCACTGTGGTTCGCTGGAGTCCCAAAGTTTTAGAAATGGCTTTATAACCTTTTTCAGACTGATAGATCTCAATTATTTTGTTTCTCATTTGTTCCTGAATTTCTTTGGAAATGATGTCTAGCTTTTGAGGATCTTTTGGTCTACTTCATTTTGTTAGGCAGGTCCTATTTAAGTGATTTCTTGATTGAGAACAGGGTGTGGCAGTAATCAGGGTTGGGTGTGGCTAGAGAAACTGAGCTCAGCTTTCCAAAGATGTGATAAGACCGACCTGCGCTTCCAGAGCTCCGCCGTTATGGCTCTGCAGGAGGCCAGCGAGGCCTGCCTGGTGGGTCTCTTTGTGGACACCAACCTGTGCGCCATCCATGCCAAGAGGGTCACCACCATCATGCCCAAAGACATCCAGCTGGCCCGCCGCACCCGCGGAGGGAGAGAGAGCTTAGACTTTCTGCTGCACATTCACCAACCACAATGCTCCACACTGTGTGTCTATATATATATATATATATATATATATATATATATATATATATATATATATACAGTGTATATATATATATATATATATATACTGTATATTTATAGTAATATGTACATATGTATACTAGCTGTTCTTGTTTTTTCTTGCCTTCTGATTGTTGCTCTGAGTGTTGCTATCCCTGTGCTGTTGCAATCCTGGAATTTCCCCATTGTGGGACTAATAAAAGCTTATATTATCTTATCTTACTTGCTGTGGTAAATTAAACCATGAATTCTGCTGTCTACCAAAAAATCTTGAAGGAGAATGTCCGGCCATCTGTTTGTGACCTCAAGCTGAAACCCACTTGGGTTCTGCAGCAGTACAATGATCCAAAACACACCAGCAAGTCCACATCTGAATGGCTTAAGAAAAACAAAATGAAGACTTTTCTAGTCAAAGTCCTGACCTGAATCCGATTGAGATGCTGTGGCATGACCTTGAAAAGGCGGCTCATGCTCGAAAACCCTCCAGTTTGGCTGAATTACAACAATTCCGCAAAGATGAGTGTGCCAAAATTCCTCCATAGTGCTGTAAAAGACTCATTGCCAGTTATCACAAACGTTTGATTGCAGTTGTTGCTGCTAAGGGTGGCCCAAACAGTTATTAGGTTTAGGGGGCAATCACTTTTTCACACAGACCCTTGTAGGTTTGGATTTTTTTTTCCTCAATGATAAACACCTTCATTTAAAAACTGTATTTTGTGTTTACTTGTGTTATCTTTGTCTAATATTTACATTTGTTTGATGATCATTTGTTGATGAACGCAGCAATCGTGTGTTTTTAGATGGTTTTAATTCAGACACAGAGCTGGCTAATGCTCTTAATTGTTTTTATGGTCGTTTTGACTCCTTTGATTTTAGCACAGAAACCCAAGATTTGAAACAGAAAGTCAAAGACAATCAGCACTTTAATATCGAGGTGCAGGATGTTAAAAGGGAGTTCTGCACTGTAAAAGTGAACAAAAGTCAGGGCCCTCATAATATATGTGGGTGCTTGGTAAAGTCCTGTGCACCTGAACTGAGTCCTATATTTCATTACATTTTCAGTAAGTCCTTACAGACACAACATGTGCCTAAGATCTGGAAAGAAGCCGTGGTTGTTCCCATTCCAAAATCCAGCTGTCCTAAAACGGTAAACAACTTTAGACCAGTTGCTTTGACTTCAATTTTAATGAAAATTTTTGAAAAACTGGTCAGATGTGAGGTCCTAAAGCAGACTGAGCTTGCATTGGATCCTCTGCAGTTTGCCTATTAACCTTTTGCCAGTGACGTCACGCGTCACGTGATTTTTGTTGATACCGCCACATTGGACGGCAACTTGGGCGCTGTGTGAGTGCGTTTCAGCATGGCGTCCGCTCAGTCAGATGTGCCGGCTTTGTCCGATGTTGCGCAACTACTAGATAAAAAACATCGTGACAGGTACACGGAAAAGATCAGTGTTATCGGCGTGGACCCTTACAACTTGTCGCTTGAAAAATTCACCAGTTTCATAGATTTTTGCCCCAAACCTGACGTACACTATATGGACATCTACAACTACCTGGTCAACACACCGTCTAGGTACACTGGAGAGTCTCCGCTCGGAGGTCTGCGCTCTTCGAGTGCTTTTCTAGTCTTGTCATCTAGCAGTTGTCTAGTGCTAGGTCACAGATGGTAGGCTTTGGTGGTGCACACAGGGAGGGACATACCCATTTACCAGTGTTTACAATGATATAACATTACATCTATAGACACTGATACATCAGACATACCCGATATAAAATGTTGATTGCATAGCCGCGAGTAAGGCGACGGGGACCAATCTTTCCTCTTCAGCACTGCCACCCACCTCCTGCGCCTGTCTTCGTCAGCTGGGAACCGGTAAAACTTCAAATTGGATCCCTTTTTCTGGCGATTTGTACACCCAAAGGCACAGCAGTGAAACACCATAGTCTAATCCAATGCTAACATAAAATAAAACTAGAAAAGCACTCGGAGAGCGCAGACCTCCGCCAAGCGGCACAGTTCCCCCCATACAGTGTTTGTGTGTACGTTTTCAGATTCCCTGAGCATGAAAAGATATGACTAGCAATTGGATTCACAATGATTATTTGTTTATTTGACATGGACAGTGCAATAAACAGACAATTGATGAATGACAATCAATGTGATAGTGATAGGATTAGTGGTTCAGTAGTGTAAAACGGGGCTATAAGGGACGGCGGGTTAATAAGGGACACTTTTCTGGGAAATGTTTTAAATGTAATTCTGCTTTTTTTATTTTGAGCAGGACGCTGAGTTGTGTTGTTATTGTCAAATATCCATGAATCCTTCATCAAATCTAGGCGGAAGCAAAATTAAAAAAGCAGAATTACATTTAGAAAAGTGTCCCATATTACCCCGCCGTCCCTTATAGCCCCGTTTTACGGTAGTAAAAGCATTGCCTCCTTGGCGGAGGTAATAAACTGAAGTGTTGGTGTGTCCATCTCCTCCACTGACGGATGCAGATTGGTTAGACAGGTTGCCGTGGATTTTATATTATATTGGGGTTGCGCTCCGCGGCAAAACAGAATTTAGAGTCTTCCCCGGCAGAGAGGTCGTTTTTATGCAGCGCCTATAGCTGGGCGGGGAATTTGTGGCAAATAATCGGGCGGCGGACAGGTGGCCGTGTCAGGTTTTGCAGCGTCGCGCAAAAACAGGCACGCTGGCGGGCCCAGGCCAGCAGTGTTTTCCGCGTGCTTTTGTGCCTAAAACGTTGAAGAACGCGGAGTTTGTGTTGGTCAGACACGACGCCCAGCGCCCTCCATTGCGCCTGCGCACATGTTGAAAATGGCCGTATGTCACAGTGTGGAAAAATGCTTTAAAAAATTCCTGTATGCAGACGGTGATGCGGATCATCCCCAAAATTTAATCAGTTCTTCCTTGTACCATTTCCAACAACGCCTGAAAGTTTCATTGAAATCCGTCCAAAAGTTTTTGAGTTATCTTGCTAACCAACAGACAAACAGACAGACAGACAGACAAACAGACAAACACACAGACAAACCCCGAAAAACATTACCTCCTCCTGGCCTTTTGGCCTGGCGGAGGTAACTAGAAAAGCACTCGAAGAGCGCAGACCTCCGCTCTGCGCATTATCATCTGAGCATTATCATCATAGTTACAATAATAGGTATCATCATCATCATTATCATCATCGTTACAATAATAGGTATCATCATCATCATCATAGTTACAACAATAATAGGTATCATCATCATCGTAGTAACAATAATAGGTATCATCATCATCATCATCATAGTCATCATATCATCATCACGATGATGACCTATTATTGTAGTTACGATGATGATCATGATACCTATTATTGTTACAATAAAGAATCCTTTAAAAAATTCCTGTATCCAGATGGTGATCCGGATCATCCCCAAAATTTAATCAGTTCTTCCTTGTACCATTTCCAACAACGCCTGAAAGTTTCATCAAAATCCGTCCATAACTTTTTGAGTTATCTTGCTAACAAACAGACAAACAAACAGACAAACCACTATGTGTTGTAGTTAATTAATGGACGACCAGTCAGTCAGGTGGAGCTTGATTAGCCGCTGACATCACAGGGTTAATTAACGTTAATGAGGAGGGGGGACAGATCAGGCTTGATTTATATTTGACTTTTGTTATTTTAAATTTCCGCTCGTGCGCTGCAGAATTTGGAGCTTGGACGTTCGGCTGAGCTGGAAGCAGGAAAAACAAAGAAAATAATTAATCTGACTAATTAAACAAATGATTGTCTCACAGATGTGCCTCCTGACTGCCTAACGCTCCATCTCGGCGTCACGTTAGCGCTAAGCGGTGGCGACAGTAGTGATGGGATGATGATACCTCAAGGAGTGTATTGACACATTACCCAAACCGTGTTGGCACTGTATTGACACTGTGTTGGTCACTCAATAGTGACCTCTGCAGTAGTTCTAAAATCATTGCAGGTAAACAAAATGAAAATAAGATGGAAAAGCTTACATGCTGCAAACCCAACATCAGCCTGTGAAATAATATTTAATCTTTATTTTATTGCTAGTCTTTTACTTAAAATATGATCTCATCGTTGTATAATTTTATTTGCTCAATTTGTTTGCTGAGTTGTTTATGAGAAGAGATTAAAATTTGCTTAAAACCTTGTTTGTGTAAATGCTAAAATGACTTGGTATGTAAAATATAGCAAATTTGTCTATAATAAAATTCAGAGTTAAAATTTTTAACTTAAGTGTTCAATCATATGAAATAACAGACTAAAAATGGATTCATTCATACATTTTTAGTGAGGAACAAATGTTTTTGTAGTGTCTTTGCTCCAAGGCGATTTCTCTTCTTGGACACCAGTTCCCCTGCCTTAGAAAAAACTTTCACAGGGTACAGATGAAAATGGTGTGCATAAAAATTTAAGTGCGAGTTGATAAAGGTGTGGCCATGTTTTCTGCAGTGTATTTCTGAGGAAAATGCTGCACTCCCAAGACTGATGAATGGAGTTCATGGCTTTCTTTGTCCACATAGTGGCAAGTAACAGCAAGATATGCCTCCATATTAATGGACGTCCACATATCAGCTGTTAAACTAACGGCAACGACGCTCTGGAGGTCCTTTTTTGTTTTCTCCTTTTCCTCCTGATATTTCTGGCTCACCAAGTCCTTGATGGCCTAAAAATAACCATACAAATACTGTAATACATTATGAATATATTTTATATATATATATATATATATATATATATATATACAGTATATATACACTACCGTTCAAAAGTTTGGGGTCACTTAGAAATTTCCTTATTTTTGAAAGAAAAGCACTTTTTTTCAATGAAGATAACTTTAAAGTAATCAGAAATACACTCTATACATTGTTAATGTGGTAAATGACTATTCTAGCTGCAAATGTCTGGTTTTTGGTGCAATATCTACATAGGTGTATAGAGGCCCATTTCCAGCAACTATCACTCCAGTGTTCTAATGGTACAATGTGTTTGCTCATTGCGTCAGAAGGCTAATGGATGATTAGAAAACCCTTGTGCAATCATGTTAGGTCTGCAATGCTGTAATTGCTGCAAATGGAGGATTCTTTGACGAAAGCAAAGTTTGAAGGAAAAAATTATTATTTCAAATGCAAATCATTATTTCTAACCTTGTCAATGTCTTGACTATATTTTCTATTCATTTTACAACTCATGGTGGTAAATAAGTGTGACTTTTCATGGAAAACACAAAATAATTGTCTGGGTGACCCCAAACTTTTGAACGGTAGTGTATATATAATATGACATGACAGTACTCATTTAATTCAACCATACATTTCTTACACATACGTTCCTGCTTGATAGAACATATGAGGGTGCAATAAGCGTCAGGAGCTCCCTGAATCCCTCATTTTCAACAATGGTGAGCGGCTGACGGTCTTTGATCATGTTGACCACAGCCTCATCCACTGCTTGCTCGTTAGGAACTGCAAGCCAAAAGGAAATATTTTGTTTAAAGCTTGTTAAAGGACTGTAATTTTTACAAACACTATTACAGAGTCACACAAAGCCTTTTGTGTGTAATAAAGTATTTTTGAAAATTCAAATTTTTTGTGAGAATTTCAACATACCTGGGGTACTCACACGAGTATCTGCCAATTCTTCATTGCCATGCCGAGCTCCATCATGCCTCAGCATTGATGAAGTGCTCTTATTGATGTAAGATAGCTCTGTGGAGCAGAGCCGACACTTCACCTACAATAAAATAAAAAGTTAATTCATCTGAAAACAATTCAAACCTCTTACAGAAAAGAGTAGAAACATATTTAATTCAAAAACTAACAGTAAACAATGCCTAAAGGAGAAAAAGATTTACCTTATTTGCCGTCAAAAGATCAAAATGATTCCAGACTGGGGAAAACTTCATGAAGTCAGAAGTTGAACAAGGTGAGGGCAAGCAAAAATCCAACAGACACAGCAACAGCAAACAGTTTCATCTCCATTAAACAAATCCACAACAATACATGTCAATGCAGTTTGTTCCCTTATAAACACAATTTGGCGCGGCACATCCAAACGACACACTTCCTGTATCAGTCACATGATTTTTTCTTAAAGAGATACACGCATCAATACTGGGTTTCACTCTTGTGCACTCGGCACAGTGCTGACGCACCAGTGTTGTTCGTCCCATCACTAGGCGACAGCTGTTTTATTCCCGTGTTGAAGTAAAACTGGTACCTCTATGACATCTCATCGTTCTGCAGCCGTGTGCATGAGGCTCCGCAGGTGTGTGAGGCACATCTGGCTGTGAAGTGAAGCGATCACTTTCCAGCCCCTCTGGGCCTCAGTTCATATTTACACGGGTTTTGTCGCTTCTTTTGCCAGGTCATACATCACATATTGTACTGAAGTATGGGGAAATACATATAAAACAAACATATATCCAGTCTTTATGCTTCAGAAGAGAACTATTAGAATAATAAATCAGATTCCTTGACCATGAAAACATATGACAAGCAGTGGTTCAGTAGTTATTGACGAAAATGGCATTTCCCGTAATGGCGGCCACAGTTCCCCCCCATACAGTGTTTGTGTGTACGTTTTCAGATTCCTTGACCATGAAAACATATGACTAGCAATTGGATTCACAACAACTGGATTGACAATGATAGGATTAGTGGTTTAGTAGTTATTCACGAAAATGGCATTTTGCGTAATGGCGGTTTTCTTGTGGACGGTGATCCGGATCACCACCAAAATCTAATCATCTGTAGGATACCCCATTTCTGACAATCTGTGAAAATTTCATGAAAATCCGTCCATAACGTTTTGAGTTATCTTGCTAACAAACAGACAAACAAACAGACAAACCAACGCCAATGATCACATAACCTCCCCCTTTGGCGGAGGTAACAAAGTTGCTTACAGGGAACCAACAAACCCACTTTTTCTTAAATTAAAAGCTCTCAAGTTGAAAGATCTGGTTGACTTCAAAACTGCAGTAATAATGTTTAAAGTGAAGAATCTATCACTGCCCGCAAATATCCAAAAGTTGTTCCAAATAAGGGAGAAACAATATCATTTCAGAGGAACATGTATATTTCAAAAACCTTCAGTGAGAACAACCACCAAGCAACACTGTGTTTCAGTGCAAGGAGTCAGATTATGGAACAATTTTAGACCTGAATTAAAATCATGTTCAATGCTTGGACAATTTAAACAAAAACTAAAGGAAGAAATACTCCAAACATACATACAAGATGACATGTAAAATCATATAAGGATTGTCATATCCAGTCTGTGTTGTGTTGTAGCTTAGTTTTTTGTCACATTTTGTCTTAGCTTTGTTCTGAATTGTAATCGCTCTTGTTTTGTTTTTCTTTTGAATTCTTGGATGGAGTATGGGTGGGCAATATAAGCTGCGGCTTCAGCCATCACCCATTTCAGATAACTTAGGTTGAACTGCATAATCAGAGGAGTTATTGTTTAATTTGACCTTGTTGGATTTTCTTTCCCCCTTTGTTATATTATTCTGTTTCTTTTTTTAATCTTTACTTTTAATCTATCCGAAATAAAGACTCATTCATTCAAAAAAAAAAAAAATCTAAATGAAAATATTTGACAAGGTTTTTTTAAGTCAATGCCACTCTGAATTTTTTCATTGTAGCCACACCCCTTTTAAAAGACATTACTTCTGCGAGAACAAAGTGCATGGAGAGTAGGGCTGCAACGATTACTCAGATAATTCAAATAATTTGATTACAAAAATGTCTAAATTCAAATTTTATGCTTCGACGTGTCATTTAATGTTACACTTTTTATTCGATATGACCTTCTTCCGGTCACGCTACCTAAACAAAACACAGATTTGTTTAACGACGCCATGTCAGAGCGGAAAAGTGATGGGCTGGCAAAGAGTAAGAAAATTTAAAAAACAACAAAAGTATCTCAGGTCTGGGATCATTTCAAGCTCAGATTGAAGGAAAACATTGTGCAGTGTGTACATGGTAAAGCCGAGCGGTGAGCTAGCATCTTACAACGTCTGGTGTTAGTGTCTGGGCAGAAAACATCCCTCATCATGCACAGCCACCGCACCCGAGACAAGGTACATGATTGAGATCTTAGATTCAGATGAATAGAATGTAGTCAGCTACGCTAATTATGCTTATATGACCAATAAACAGAGCCACCGCCGTTAGCATCCACCAGAGGCTAGCGCTAGTGGATGCTAACAGCTAGCGAATGGAACTTTATGGTGTAAAGTTGATGTTTAAAGTTACGTTCTATTCAATAAACATTGCAATAGGCATTGCAATAAATGTGTACAGGCGTTAATGAGCATTTGGTACAATTATTACTGCCCTTTAGGAAAGAAAGTTCTGCAAATGTTGGTCAATGCAAGTTTCTTAAAAAAGTATCAGGTTATCCGCGTAATCTTTGATAAGAGTTGGCGATTACCCTAGACGTAAAATAGTTGTTAGCGGCAGTCCTAATGGAGAGTAATTTGGTATTTGGGTGACAAAGGTGCAATGAGTGAAAATAGTGCCAGTGCACCACCAGAAATGACCAAAGCCACCGGTGGAAAGTGATCAATGTGGTGCTTTAGATTGTGGTAATAGGGTTCTCTGTGTCTCCCTTCAGTGGCTGTCCCAATAGTGTCGTAGTCAAGGCTGGAGTGTAGAAAGACCAAGACCACCAGGGGTTGAGACAAAGTCAACACCAAGTAGAGCAGAGACCAAGTCAAGACCAAGATGACTGTGTATGTAAAACTTGGTCTTGACCACTTATAGTCTTGGGATATTCTGGTCCCAGTCTGTTCTTGACGAGGTCTTGACTATGTGAAAGTTTTCCTTATTTTATCTATTAATATTACACTGTGTTCCTGTTATTACGTATGTTCCTAGGTACATTATATCATGTTTCTTCTTTAAACACTGAGACTCTGGCCCAAGTTCAGTTCCGGGAGCCAGCTAGGCTCCATACTCCCACAGAACATTCTCATAACATACAGTGGTGTGAAAAAGTGTTTGCCCCCTTCCTGATTTCTCATTTTTTTTGTATGTTTGTCACACTTAAATGTTTCAGATCATCAAACAAATTTAAATATTAGACAAAGATAACACAAGTAAACACAAAATGCAGTTTTTAAATGAAGGTGTTTATTATTAAGGGTAAAGAAAAATCCAAACCTACATGGCCCTGTGTGCAGGGATGGCAATTTTCTGCCGATCTGGGGATTTGTGCCGACTTATTTTAAAATTGATCATTTCTGTGAATCGTCTAAATCCGTTGAGAAAATTTTAGGGGGGGGGGGGTAAGGTACCTTATTGTCACCGATGTTACCGATTTTAGCGAAAATCAACACGATTACATAAGCACCCGGCGCTTCCCCGGGTCAAGTCTCCCGTGATAACCCGGATGTTTTGTACTCAAGCTACTGCTGTATTGGAAACGGCCCTGCGATTGGATAGTTGCAAACAATTGGACCAATCAAATGGCTCGTTGTATGCTTTGTCAAAAATTCATGGTGGCGTGTTCGTGTTGGAATTCTGAGCTTTTGGTATCATTTTCAGTGGAATTCTGAGATTTTTATCGAAGGATCAGGAGTCATCAGTGCTAGAAATAGACAAAAGTGTCAAAAATAAGTTCCGATGAATTTGGCTTGAGAGAAAAGTGACAGTAAAGGTGAAAATTGGCTCAAAGTTTGACGATTTAACAGAAATACTTGGACAATTTCTGAAGAAACCAGACGTGGCCGGAAAAGCTTTTTGTGTGTATTGTAAAGACTTGGGATCAGTACGCCAAGGTCTCCGCCTTTGACCGCCACCTAATCCACATAGCACCGGACCCCCATGATCCCTCCTGCAGGTGGTGAGCCCACTGGAGGGCGGACCCATGTAACTCCTTCGGGCTGAGCCCGGCCGGGTCCCATGGGTGGAAACCCGGCCACCAGATGCTAGCCTTCGAGCTCCTCCCCCAGGCCTGGCTCCAGGGTGGGGCCCCGGTAACCCCATACCGGGCGGGGTACACTGAATCCTTGATATACAATTTATCATGAGAGTCTGTTGGATCGTTCTTAGTCATGGAGCGAGAGATCGACAGACGGATTGGAGCAGCATCTGCAGTGATGCGGACGTTGTACTGGTCTGTTGCGGTGAAGAGGGAGCTGAGTTCTAAGGCAAAGCTGTCGATTTACCAGTCAATCTACGTTCCTACTCTCACCTATGGTCACGAGCTTTGGGTAATGACCGAGAGAACGAGATCGCGGATACAAGCGGCTGAAATGAGCTTTCTCCGTAGGATTGCTGGACTCACCCTCAGAGATAGGGTGAGGTGCTCAGTCATCCGGGAGAGGCTCAGAGTAGAACCGCTGCTCCTCCACATTGAAAGGAGTCAGTTGAGGTGGTATGGGCATCTGATTAGGATGCCTCCTGGACGCCTCCCGCTCGAGGTGTTTCAGGCACGTCCCACTGGGAGGAGACCCCGGGGCAGACCCAGGACATGGTGGAGAGACTATATCTCCCAGCTGGTCTGGGAACGCCTTGGTATCCTCTCTGAAGAGCTGGAGCAGGTGGCGGGGGAGAGGGAAGTCTGGGCTTCTCTGCTTGAACTGCTGCCTCCGCGACCCGGACCTCCGGAAAAGCGGTAGAAGATGGATGGATGGATGGATGGATGTAAAGACTTGATTAACTATGGATCGCATGGATGTGTGGCGCTGTCAGACCACACATCAAAAGTGAAGAATAAAATAATAATAAACTCTTATAGAACTGTTAAATATGTTGGACTAAAGACAGTGAGACAACATTGAAGAAAAAGTAAGTTAACTTTTCATTAAATTTAATGATTTATCTAAGTCTAGTATTTCTTTCTTTTTTTATATCATTTTTTGCAGTCTAAATTATTTCTGTTTTACTGAAAACCTCTCAGCTTCAGGGGGGCTTTGCCCCCCTGGCCCCCCCATAAATCAATCGACCAAATTAGATTTCAGCTGAAATCAGAATTTCCTGTTGCCATCCCTGTGTGTGGAAAAAGTGACCCCCCCCCCGTTAGCATAAATTAACTGTGGTTTATCATATCTTTGGAAAGCTGAGCTCAGTTTCTCTAGCCACACCCAACCCTGATTACTACCACACCCTGTTCTCAATCAAGAAATCACTTAAATAGGACCTGCCTAACAAAATGAAGTAGACCAAAAGATCCTCAAAAGCTAGACATCATTTCCAAAGAAATTCAGGAACAAATGAGAAACAAAATAATTGAGATCTATCAGTCTGGAAAAGGTTATAAAGCCATTTCTAAAACTTTGGGACTCCAGCGAACCACAGTGAAACCTTTATCCACAAATGGGAAAACATGGAACAGTGGTGAACCTTCCCAGGAGTGGCCAGCTGACCAAAATTACCTCAAGAGCACAGCAACGACTCATCTAAGATGTCACAAAAGACCCCACAACAACCTCCAAAGAACTGCAGGCCTCACTTGCCTCAGTTAAGGTCAGTGTTCATGACTCCACCATAACAAAGAGACTGGGCAAAGATGTCCTGTATGGCAGAGTTCCAAGACGAAAACCTCTAGTGAGCAAAAAGAACATAAAGGCTCATCTCAGTTTGCCAGAAAGCATCTTGATGATCCCCAAGACTTTTTGGAAAATACTCTGTGGACTGACAAGACAAAAGTTGAACTTTTTGGAAGATGTGTGTTCCATTACATCTGGCGTAAAAGTAACACAGCATTTCAGAAAAGGAACATCATACCAACAGTAAAATATGGTGGTGGTAGTGTGATGGTCTGGGGCTGTTTTGCTGCTTCAGGACCTGGAAGACTTGCTGTGGTAAATTAAACCATGAATTCTGCTGTCTACCAAAAAATCTTGAAGGAGAATGTACGGCCATCTGTTTGTGACCTCAAGCTGAAACCCCCTTTGGTTCTGCAGCAGTACAATGATCCAAAACACACCAGCAAGTCCACCTCTGAATGGCTTCAGAAAAACAAAAGGAAGACTTTTCTAGTCAAAGTCCTGACCTGAATCCGATTGAGATGCTGTGGCATGACCTTAAAAAGGCGGTTCATGCTCGAAAACCCTCCAGTTTGGCTGAATTGCAACAATTCTGCAAAGATGAGTGGGCCAAAATTCCTTCACAGTGCTGTAAAAGACTCATTGCCAGTTATCACAAACATTTGATTGCAGTTGTTGCTGCTAAGGGTGGCCCAAACAGTTATTATTGGGCTGCACGGTGGCGCAGTGGTTAGCACTGCGGCAGCACAGTTTACCCTTGGCCGGGGGATTGTGGGGATCGTGGGATCGTGGGTTCGATCCCAGCCCCCAACCAACAGTGATCTGTGTGGAGTTTGCATGTTCTCCCCGTGTTGCGTGGGTTTACTCCGGGATTTCTCCGGTTTCCTCCCACGTGCCAAAAACATGCATGTTAGGTTAATTGGCTGTTCTAAATTGTCCCTAGATATTTGTTTCCTATAGGCCCTTAGAATAGAGGGTTAGTATTAATGAAAGCGCTTTGAGTGGTCTTTGTGACTAGAAAAGAGCTATATAAGTGCAGGTTAGTTAGTTAGTTATTAGGTTTAGGGGGCAATCACTTTTTCACACAGAGCCTTGTAGGTTTGGATTTTTTTTCCTCAGTGATAAACACCTTCATTTAAAAGCTGCATTTTGTGTTTACTTGTGTTATCTTTGTCTAATATTTACATTTGTTTGATGATCATTTGTTGATGAACGCAGCAATTGTGTGTTTTTAGATGGTTTTAATTCAGACACAGAGCTGGCTAATGCTCTTAATTGTTTTTATGGTCGTTTTGACTCCTTTGATTTTAGCACAGAAACCCAAGATTTGAAACAGAAAGTCAAAGACAATCAGCACTTTAATATTGAGGTGCAGGATGTTAAAAGGGAGTTCTGCACTGTAAAAGTGAACAAAAGTCAGGGCCCTGATAATATATGCGGGCGCTTGGTAAAGTCCTGTGCACCTGAACTGAGTCCTATATTTCATTACATTTTCAATAAGTCCTTACAGACACAACATGTGCCTAAGATCTGGAAAGAAGCCGTGGTTGTTCCCGTTCCAAAATCCAGCTGTCCTAAAACGGTAAATGATTTTAGACCAGTTGCTTTGACTTCAATTTTAATGAAAATTTTTGAAAAGCTGGTCAGATGTGAGGTCCTAAAGCAGACTGAGCATGCATTGGATCCTCTGCAGTTTGCCTATAGGCCTCACAGAGGAGTGGAGGATGCCACTGTCACTCTGTTTAACATGCTTTTTAAACATCTGGATTTAAATGGGACACACGCCAGGCTTTCATTTGTGGACTTTTCCTCCGCCTTTAATACAATCCAAACTCATATTTTAGTTGAAAGGCTCCTGCAACAATTTGATTTGATCAATAATCTGGTGGGTTGGATTCTGGATTTCTTAACCAACAGGACGCAGAGAGTAAGGGTCAATGGTACATTGTCTGATCTAAAGTGCTCTTCTACTGGCTCTCCTCAGGGGTGTGTGTTGTCACCACTACTCTTCATCCTGTACACAAACATGTGTCGGAGCAGACATGACAACAGACAGACTATAAAGTATGCTGATGACTCAGTTATTGTCAGTCTCCTCCAGGATGGTGAGAGTGGCCACGGCCCAGTAGTTGATGATTTTGTTCACTGGTGTGAGGATTCCTACCTGCAGCTGAATACAACAAAAACTAAAGACATTGTGGAGAGCGTGAAATGAAGTGTAGAGGATGTGCTCAAGGATGAGGCTGAGTTTATTTCTCAGGTTCAGCTTTATTAATAGAACACATGCTCTAACAATCTCTCAACAAGAAAAGAGACAGATTAACATCACATCGCTCTTTTTATGCAGGGACATCGAAACTCAAGTCACATGGTGTCTAAGCAAACATACAGTCACATGGTACTTAATCCCCCAACCCAATGTAACCCTTTGATCTTCCACCATTGTTCCTTAGCCCTCGATGTCCGGAAATCCTTCCAGGGCACCTCTCTGAGACAAAGGCCAAATCTCACACCTTCTCGCTATCTCCTGCAGGCTCAGACCTTTTGTCCCTCGAGACGTGAAGCACACAATAAACATACAGCAATACATTTGTGGAAACATACAGCAATACATTTGTGGAAAATATGTGCCCAACCATATGTGCTACATGACCCCCCCCCCCCCCAAACGTCTACTATGGGACAAATATAATCAGAGATGCATGACATAAAAACATTACTGCATAACCAAATATCAATCCCTCAGATGCCTAGGCTTAAACCTCCTGCCGTATCTGCTGCAAGCCGGCCTTGCCACTCCTGCAGCGTCCTCCTGCACCTGCGGATTAGAATTGTTAGCCAAATTCTGTGGGGGTTCTGGAGAATGCCTTCTCGGGGGTCTGCCGCGGCGGGGGGCTCTCGCCAACTGCACTTGTTCATCAGCCAACACAAAAGCGGGTTTGAGTCTGTTTGTACAAATCAACTCCTCTCTGTCACCCAAATCTAGCAAAAAATGCTTCTCACCTGTTTCCAACACTCTGAAAGGTCCATCATACGGCGGCCGCAAGCTTGGACGATGAGCATCATGTCTAACAAAAACAAACTCCACATTTTTTAAAGCTTTCGGCACAAAAAAGCGTGGGAAACTGTGATGAACCGGGCCAGGAAGGGTGTTTGATTCTGTACCGCTCTGCAACAGCTGAGCGGGGGAGCAATTTGGCGCAGGATTGTCGGGGAGAAAATCTCCAGGCAAACGGAGGGGTTGTGCAAAAACTAACTCAGCTGGGGAGGCTTGCAAATCCTCCTTAGGTGCAGAACGCAACCCCAATAAAACCCATGGAAGTTTGTCCACCCAATTTGTATCCGTAAGCGACGCTCTAAGAGCTGCTTTCAATGACCTATGAAAACGTTTACATAAACCGTTAGCCTGGGGGTTATACGCGGTAGTGCGGTGGAGTTTCACCCCTAGGCTGCGGGCCATCGATGACCAGAGTTCAGAAACAAATTGGGGACCCCTGTCGGACGTTATGTCCGACGGAACTCCAAACCGCGCAACCCAAGCTGTTAAAAACGCGCGCACAACTTCCTCGGCTGTGGTTGGTGCCAGAGGGACCGCTTCTGGCCAACGCGTGGTGCGGTCCACCATAGTCAAAAGATGTGTGTACCCCTGTGATAACGGAAGGGGGCCCACCAAGTCGACATGCACATGATCAAAACGCTTAGCTGGAATGTGAAAAGGCTCCAAAGGGGCCCTAGTGTGCTTGTGTATTTTGGCCCGCTGACACGCTATGCAGGCCGCCGCCCATTCTTTGACCTGTTTACGCAACCCCATCCAAACAAATTTCTCCCCCACCATTTTGATCGATGCGCGCACCCCCGGGTGCGCCAGGGAATGGACCGAGTCGAAAACACGGCGGCGCCACGCAGCTGGTACCACGGGACGCGGCCGTCCCATGGAGACATTGCAGATTAGGGGGGGGGACATACCTATTTGCAGCACCCTGTGCTCCAGCGTTATCCCTGTTGGTCCAGACTGGAGCGCGCGCACATCCGCGCCGCTACCCTGGCCCGCGGCCATGGCTGTGGAGTCCGCCTCAACGGGGCCTGGTGTTGCCACAGCACGCGAGAGGCAGTCTGCCACTATATTATGTTTACCTGCGACATGCTGGATATCGGTAGTGAACTCCGATATCGCAGTCAGCTGCCTTTTCTGCCGGCCCGACCAAGGTTCTGAAATCTTGGCCATTGCAAAAGTTAGCGGTTTGTGATCCACGAACGCGGTGAAACGGTGCCCTTCCAGCCAGAACTGGAAATGGCGGATGGCCAAGTGTAGGGCCAAAAGCTCCCTGTCGAATGCGCTGTGTTTACGCTCGTTATCACGCAAGGTTTTGCTGAAAAACGCGAGCGGCTGCCAAGTCCCCGCTACAGACTGTTCAACTACCGCCCCCACCGCTAATTCGGAAGCGTCGGTGGTGAGCGCCATGCGAGCCGCTGGGACTGGGTGTGCCAACAGAGCTGCGTTTGCCAGGGCTGATTTGACTTGGGAGAATGCGCGCTCCCGCTCAGGTGACCGTTCGATTTTAGTTGTGGGTTTTTGTTTTTTTAGTGCAGCGTACAATGGTTGCATGAGCCGCGCTGCGCCTGGGAGGAAACAGTTATAAAAATTAACCTTTCCCAAAAACTCCTGTAACGCTTTGACCGTTTGAGGTTGAGGAAAGTCTGTTATTGCGCGTACTTTATCGGGCAGAGGGACCGCTCCTTCTGGCGAAACGCGATGCCCCAAAAAATCAATTTGCACCACCCCAAACTGACACTTCGCTGGGTTAATTATTAACCCATGCTCTGCCAACCTCTGAAAAACCGCTGTGAGGTGGCTTTCGTGTTCGTCTTCGGACGGGCTGGCTATCAAAATGTCGTCCAGGTAGACGAACACGAAAGGGAGGTCGCGTAGAACCGCGTCCATCATACGCTGGAACGTCTGCGCGGCACCCTTGAGTCCAAACGGCATGCGCAAAAACTCAAAAAGCCCGAAAGGAGTTATTACCGCTGTTTTGGGTATATCCTGAGCGCGCACGGGGACCTGATGGTAACCGTGCACCAAGTCTATTTTAGAAAAAATGTGCGCCCCCGCCAATTGAACTGAAAAATCCTGGATGTGCGGAATTGAGTAGCGGTCGTGTGCTGAGGCGTTGTTCAACCTGCGGAAATCACCGCAGGGCCGCCACGAACCATCGGCCTTTGGTCCCGGTGTGTAGTGTTGAACAGGGGCTTTTAGAACGCCTAATGATGCCCAGTTTTTCCAAGTTGGCGAACTCCTCGTGCACTATAGCCAGTTTAGCTGAGTCCAAGCCCTGAGCTTTAGCAAAAACGGGCGGCCCGGTGGTAGTGATAAAATGCTCTACTCCATGTTTAGCTACTGTAGCCGAAAACGTTGGGACTGTGAGTGCTGGGAACTGAGTGAGCAGTGCGTGAAACTTACCACCTGCAGCTGTGACATTGGTCTGTGCAGTCGGCGGGGCCACCCGGGCTGTGCAGGGAAGAGAGTGGAAAGACAGTGCATTAACCAGACGTCTATTAGCAAGATCAACCAATAAACTATGTGAGCACAAAAAATCAGCACCTAACATGTTGAAATTGACTGCCGCTATGACGAAAGTCCATTCAAATGTACGGCCGTGGAAAGAGAGAGACAGGGTCCTCTCCCCGAAGGTCTTAATTGCCGAGCCGTTCACCGCCGACACTCCGGGACCACTGGAAGACGCCAGCCGGTCAGCATAGGAAGGTGTGATGAAACTCAGCTGGGAGCCTTTGTCCACGAGGAAGTGCCTCCCCGAACGCGCGTCCCACAGGTAGAGCAGCTTGTTCTCTTCACCGAGAGCCGCAGCTGCTACCGACTCCCAGTCTTGGCATTTCCCGAGCTCTTGAACTGGCACGGTGGGATGCACTTGCGTGCCCTCTCGGCGAAACGGCGATGGTAAAAGCAAAGGACGTCGCCCGCTCCGCGTCTCCTGGCCTCCGCCGCTGCTGTCGTTGGTGAGCCTGGTGCTGCAGCCTCTGGCCCCCTGCCATCTCCGGATGTCGTGCCCAGCTCTGCTGCTGCGGTCGTGGCCGTGTGTCGCCTGTGTGCATCGACGAGTCGCTGCGCCTCCTGGCCCAGCTCGTGGTAGTCTCGGCGGGCCAGCTGCTGTGAACTGGCCAGGGTAACTCTCACCGCTGAGGGAAGCGTCCTGAGGAACAGATGGGCGAAGATAAAACCATCATCTTCGGAGTCTCTCGAAGTCAGCATCTTCGCCATCAGGTCCGCAGGTCTCTCAACCTCGCCCTCAGTCAATGCCAGGAGCTTTTCAGCTCGCTCTCCCAGCGAGGGGGTGAAACAGCGAATGAGAGCAGCCTTCAATGCGCCATACTTGTCGTCGTCTGGCGGGCGGTTAATCAGGCTGTCCACTCGCTGGGCTGTGTGGCTGTCCAGCTTTGCAACTACATGGTAGAATTTCGTGGTGTCTGCCGAAACTCCCCGAAGGTGAAACTGCGCCTCGACTGCGTTAAACCAGGAGCGCGGGTTATGCTGCCAGAAATCAGGAAGCTGGACTGTGGTAGCTGCATTAACCTGGCTGGCTCCTGATGAGTCCGGTGCCAGAGAATCGTCACCGGCCATAATATATCTTAGGGTCACCAGTGTAGAGGATGTGCTCAAGGATGAGGCTGAGTTTATTTCTCAGGTTCAGCTTTATTAACAGAACACATGCTCTAACAATCTCTCAACAAGAAAAGAGACAGATTAACATCACATAGGTAGGGGGCCTACGAGGTTGACATGCACATGATCGAACCTCTTGGCCAGGATGTGAAACGGCTCTAAGGGGGCTTTAGTGTGTCTGTGTATTTTGGCCCGCTGGCAAGCCATGCAGGCTCTTACCCACTCTTTAACGTGCTTGCGCAGGCTCGGCCAAACAAACCTCTCTCCTACCATTTTTACCGACACGCGCACCCCTGGGTGCGCCAGAGAGTGAATCGAGTCAAAAACACGGTGGCGCCACGCGGCCGGCACTACCAGACGCAGTCGTCCGGTAGAGACATCGCAGATTAATGGGGGCATGCCATCTTGCAGCCTCCTGCTCTCCAGCCTTAACCCTGTTGGTCCAGACTGGAGCGCGCACACGTCCGCATCGCTACCCTGATCCGCGGCCATGGCTGCATAATCTATCCCCACGTGGACTGGGGCCGCGTATGCTTCCGCGCCGCTATTTTGCTCCGTGGCCGTGGCAGTATAATCTACCTCTGTGCGGACTGGAGCGGTTACAGCACGAGAGAGGCAGTCTGCCACTACGTTAAGTTTACCCCCTACATGTTGAATATCAGTGGTAAACTCTGAAATTGCAGCCAGCTGCCTCTGCTGCTGGCCCGACCATGGTTCCGAAACTTTGGCCATCGCAAAAGTGAGCGGTTTGTGGTTGACAAACGCGGTGAAACGCCGACCTTCTAGCCAGAACTGGAAGTGACGAATGGCTAAGTGGAGCGCTAACAACTCCCTGTCGAACGCGCTGTATTTTCGCTCGGCCTCACGCAAGGTCCTGCTGAAAAAGGCCAGCGGCTGCCAAGCCCCGGCAACATGCTGCTCCACTACCGCCCCTATGGCCACGTCTGACGCATCAGTGGTGAGCGCTATGCGGGCCGTTGGGTCTAGATGCGCTAACAACGCAGCGTCTGCAAGGGCTTTTTTGACCTCTGAGAATGCGCGCTCCCGCTCCGGGGACCATTCGATTGCATTTGAGGGTTTTTGTTTTTTAAGCGCAGCATAGAATGGTTGCATGAGCTGCGCTGCGCGGGGGAGGAAACGGTTATAAAAATTCACCATTCCCAAAAACTCCTGTAGTGCATTGACCGTTTGTGGCTGGGAAAAATTTGCTACTGCGCGCACTTTGTCTGGCAGCGGAACTCCCCCCTCTGGGGAGACGCGGTGCCCCAAAAAATCAATCTGCACCACCCCGAACTGGCACTTCGCTGGGTTGATTATTAACCCGTGATCTCCCAACCTCCGGAAAACTGCCGTGAGGTGCTTTTCGTGTTGGTCTTCGGACGCGCTGGCTACCAAAATGTCGTCCAGGTAGACGAACACAAAAGGGAGATGGCGTAGCACCGCGTCCATCATGCGTTGGAAAGTTTGCGCGGCACCTTTAATCCCAAACGGCATGCGCAAAAACTCAAAAAGTCCAAACGGAGTTATTACCGCTGTTTTGGGAATGTCCTCAGCAGGTACTGGGACTTCATGATAACCACGGACCAAGTCTATTTTAGAAAAAATGCGCGCCCCCGCCAGATGAACCGAAAAATCCTGAATATGGGGGATTGGGTAGCGGTCGTGCGCTGTGGCATTGTTCAACCTGCGGAAATCACCGCAAGGTCGCCACGAGCCGTCAGCCTTAGGGACCATGTGGAACGGGGAAGCCCATGGGCTATTCGAACGCCGGATGATGCCCAACCTTTCCAGGTTGGCGAACTCCTCGTGCGCTATGGTCAGTTTAGCTGCATCCAAGCGCCGAGCTTTTGCAAAAACGGGGGGACCAGCGGTAGTGATAAAGTGCTCCACCCCGTGTTTAGCAACGGCTGCACAAGGAATGGGGTAAAAGGAGAGTGCATTAACCAGGCGTCTATTGGAAAGATCAACTAACAACCCATGTGAGCACAGAAAATCAGCACCTAACATGTTGAAACTCACCGCCGCTATAATAAAAGTCCATTCATATGTGCGGCCGTGCAAGGACAGAAGCAGAGTCCTTTCACCGAAGGTCTTAATGCTCGAGCCGTTTGCCGCTGATGCTCCGTGACTCCCGGGGCCTGCCAGCCAGTCAGCGTAGGTTGGCATGATGAAACTCACTTGGGAGCCTGTGTCCACGAGGAATTTCCCCCCCAGAACGCGCATCCGTCAGGTAGAGCAGCTTGTTCTGTTCACCGAGGGCCGCAGCTGCTACCGACTCCCGGTCCTGGCATTTCCCGAGCTCTTGAACTGACACGGCAGTATACACTTGCGTGCCCTTTCTGCGAAACGACGATGGTAAAAAGAGAGGTCGTCTCCTCCGCGATGTCGGGGCTTCGCTGCCGCCGTTGTTGGTGTGTCTGCCTCCGTTGCCTCTGGCCCTTTGCCGTTCCCGGTCGTCGCGCCGAGGTCTGCCGCTGCTGCGGTGGCTGTGTGCCGTCTGCTGGCGTTGAGGATCCGCTGCGCCTCCTGGGCTAGCCCGCGGAAGTCCCACTGGGTCACAAACTGAGAGCCCGCCAGGGTCGCCCTCGTCTCCGATGGTAGAGTTCTCAGGAAGATGTGAGTGAAGAGGAGATCGTCATCGTCTGAGCCTCTCAGCTTCAGCATGTCTTCCATCAGGTCAACAGGCGTGCTTTCTCCCAAGTCGTGCAGGGCCAGGAGTCTCTCAGCTCTCTCCTGGGCTGAAGGAGTGAAACGCTGAATGAGCGCAGCTTTCAACCCGCCGTATTTGTTGCCAGCGGGTGGGCGCTGCACCAGGCTCCGCACATGTCGAGCTGTGCGGCTGTCGAGTTTGGCGATGATGTGGTAGAACTTTGTGTCATCTGCTGTTATTCCCCCGAGAGCGAACTGGGCTTCGGCCAAGAGGAACCATGAGTCCGGGTTGTCCTGCCAGAATTCTGGTAGCTTGACTGAGACTGCGTTTGCCCGGCTGGTCCCTGAGGAGTCTGGTTCGGGGGAATTATCTCTGCTCATTATATGTCTTAAGGTCACCAGTGTGGAGAGCGTGAAATGAAGAGGCTGAATTTATTTCTCAATTCAGGTTTATTAACCATCACGTGTCTTCAACATCCTCTCAAACAGAAAAGAGAGAGAACTTCCCACATCTCCCCTTTTTATACCCGGGACATCAAAGTACAGAGTCACATTGTCATTCAATCCCCAGAGACAATACATCACCCCCCAGGTCTTCTCTTCTCCACCTAAAACCCTGGTGGTCAGGAAGTCTTCTCAGAACCATTTCTAAAGACAGATTTCACACCCTCCTGTTATCCCCAGGAGGTCCAGACTTATTGTTCCTTCTAAGACGTGAGGTAACAGTAATATACATATGCAGCCTAAGCATCTCAAATATGTGTGCCACAGACATGATTATTGACTTTAGGAGGAAAACTCCCAGGCACAAAGTCACCGTACTAAAAGGCCAGACTACCGAATGTGTACAATCCTACAAATATCTTGGGACGATTATTGATAGTAATTTAAACTTTGAAGAGAACTGTGAAAGGGTGTGCTAAAAGGGTCAGCAACATTTGCATTGCTTGAGAAAACTTGCACGCTTCCAAGTTGACCGAACCATAATGACAATGTTTTATCGGGCTTTTATTGAATCTGTTTTATCCTTTTCTTTAGTGTCATGGTTTGGTCAATTCAATTCAACTTTATTTATATAGCGCCATTTCACAACAACAGTCATCTCATAGCACTATCAACTGTAGGGAGGAACCCCCACAGTTGCAGAAAGACCCCAGCAATCAGGCGATCCCCTGTGAGCAAGCACTTGGCGATGGTGGAGAGGAAAAACTCCCTTTTAACAGGAAGAAACCTCCAGCAGAACCAGGCTCAGGGAGGAGCAGTCATCTGCTGCGACTGGCTGGGGGGTGAGGGGATAGAGAAGAAGAAAAGAACAGACATGTAGAGAGCAAACAGCACGATGGGGACTCAATCTATGGGAGAGAACAAACAGATGTTAATGACCAGCAAAAAAAAATATTTCATAGAGAGTGAGGAAAGGAGTGAGGCCCAGTGCATTACTGGAGGCCCCCCGGCTGACTAAACCTATTAGCAGCATAACTAAGGGAGGGTTCAGAAACACATGATCCCTCCCTAATTGTAGGCTAGATCAAAAAGGTAGGTTTTAGCCCTATTCTTAAAAACAGAGATCGAGTCTGACTCCCGAATCCCGATTGGCAGCTGATTCCACAGGAGAGGAGCTTGATAACTGAAGGCTCTGCCTCCCATTGTACTTTTGGAGATTCTAGGTATTACAAGTAATCCTGCATTTTGGGAGCGTAGTGCTCTGTTAGGATAATACGGTAGTATCAGATCTTTTAAATAAAAAGGAGCCTGATTGTTTAGAGCTTTGTAAGTAAGAAGAAGGATTTTAAACTTAATTCTAAACTCTATGGGAAGCCAATGAAGGGAGGCCAGAACCGGAGAGATATGATCTCTCTTTCTAGTACCTGTTAAAACTCTTGCTGCAGCATTTTGGATCAGCTGAAGACTTTTTAAAGATGTTTTAGGACAGCCTGATAATAAAGAATTACAATAATCTAATCTCGAGCTAACAAAAGTGTGGATCAGTTTCTCAGCATCATTCTGAGACAAGATGCTCCTAATCTTGACAATATTACGCAAATGATAGAAGGCAGTCTTAGAAACAAATTTAATATGTGAATTGAAGGACAAATCCTGATCAAAAATAACTCCAAGGTTCCTCACAGAGCTATTAAGAGAAAGAGTAACCGCATCCAAACTGAAAGTTTGATTTGGAAAGGAATTTCTAAGGTTTTTTGGACCAACAAGAATGACTTCAGTCTTATCTGAATTTAATAGCAGGAAATTACAAGTCATCCAAGCTTTGATTTCCTTAAGACAGGCTTCTAACTTGGCTAATTGATTACTATAATCTGGCTTCATTGACAGGTATAATTGTGTGTCATCTGCATAACAATGAAAATGTATACAGTGCTTTCTAATAATGTTGCCTAACAGAAGCATATATAAACTAAAAAGAGTAGGGCCTAGCACAGATCCCTGTGGAACTCCATGACTAAGCTTTGAGTTGAAAGAAAACTCATTATTTACATGAACAAACTGGAACCTATCAGATAAATAAGATCTAAACCATTGCAACGAAGTTCCATTAAGTCCAACATAGTGTTCTAATCTATCAAGTAGAATATTATGATCGATAGTATCAAAAGCTGTACTAAGGTCTAAAAGGACAAGTACAGAAACTAGTCCATTATCAGATGCAATGAGGAGGTCGTTAGTGACCTTCGCTAAGGCTGTTTCAGTACTATGATGGATTCTAAACCCAGATTGAAACTCTTCAAGTAAACCATTTCCCTGCAGGTGGTCAAATAATTGCGTAGCAACAACTCTTTCTAAGATAAAACTGAAACAGAGGAAATCCTTGGATCAGGTAGTTAGATGGTCCAGTCGTTTGCTTGGTGAGCCACAGCTGAGCCTGACATCCCTGTACACCAGACAGGTACAGAGGATGGCTACCTCCACTTTAAATGATGACTCCCACCCTTTGCACTGCAACTTTCAGCTTCTTCCCTCAAGACAGAGGTTTGCTGTCCCGACAAGTAAAACCCAGCGCTACCAAAACAGCTTTGTTCCTGCTGCTGTCAAAGAGTTGAACAAGTTGTAACAATATATTGCACATAATTTAGGTACCTATTTATTAACTCCATTTTATATTTACTTATTTTTGTAGGATGTTATTTGGGTTCTAAATATTTTATTGGGTTTTAGACCTTTGAGTTTTTAACCTCTTTGACTAGTTTTTAACTTTTTAATATGACCCTTCTCTCTTACCTCTGGTTTTTCTCCCATTTCTTTGTCTTTATACCCTGTTTGATGGAGCCTTGAGTATTTTTATCATGTTTATAGTCAGCTTCATGTGTGCCTGTGTTTGTGTCTATGTTGAATGTAATTTGCGGCTTGTAAATATGGATGTCACCAGACTGCAAAACAAATCTACCTACGGGTACAAATAAAGTAACCTGAACCTGAACCTGATCTGAAACATTTAAGTGTGACAAACATACAAAGAAATGAGAAATCAGGAAGGGGCAAACACTTTTTCACACCGCTGTATTATCTTTGTTTGTTTCGAAGTATAAGATCTGCCCGCACCATTTTGACTGTGAACATTTCTGCTTAACTGCTGCATGAAATCTTCCCCTTGATCAAGGATAAATACCCAGAAAAGGTATCTTTGACTCTGCAGCTAATTTATTAACCAGATCAACAAGGGACATTTTTTAATACAAGTTAAAATCCACGACAACTACAATACTGCTATCAATGGAAAAAATGCCCAGTTGTGGAAATTTTGATCTGTTTCTAGTTGCTCAGAAATTTGCAATTTTTTTGCTTTTATTTCTTTCTCTTTGCAGTTTTCTTTCCCCATAAATTAGTTTCTTCTGACAAATTTGTGTTTTTCCTTGTGCTTTTTGTTCCTCACTATTTCATCATGAGTTCACATTTGCTTTAACCATCTTCATGTCTGTGCAGGAGGACCACCACCCGTCGGCGTGTCTTTGCTGGCCGAGAGTCGGCCGGAGGCGGAGTTTGACTGAAGGGGGGCCATTTAGTGGGTGGGACTTCCTCTGAGCAAGATGGTGCTGACTTCCTGCCCCGCCCTTTTCAGCTACACGTGGCTCTGGTGATTAAAACATTTTGACTAAATCAGGGCTTTTCATTTATGTGTTTTGTCACCTGTATACTCCTTTGTTTAACAAATAGCAAATATTAATAATAATAATGATAATAAATTTAGAGATGTAAAATGATACATTTGAAATTGTGGCTTCACATAAACACTTTTCAAGATACTGTGTAATGTGTGCTTTTTAATTTATACTGTCCTTTGACTGACTTTCACGATGTCATTTTGAAATTTAAGGCCATGTTTGAACAGTAGCCACGGTTACATGGGCAAAATTTCTTCAGTCTGATTACAATTCAGATCAGAAGTTTACTGTTTACATGGATCCTGAAAAAGTTGATCTGATTAGGACGTGTGTTTCCATGTGTCACACATTTGAACGGAATAAATCATTTTGACATGCCCACAATTATCCGACATTCCGGAAATAGTAGAAGAAGAAGCAACTTCTGATGTAAACAAACCCCGCCTCGTGTCTTTCTCTTTTTGAAATGGACCTGTATTGTGTTATTCAGACTGTACTTTGGCTTCTGCTGGCCTCCGTAATGAAGCTACAAGCCCAGCAGTACAAACTTCTGCATACGAACAGAGAGAGACAGCAGGACGATACAGACCAGATTTGTTTTACTCCCTCCATGTCTTCCGCTAGCTGCTGTAAAGGCGGAAATATGTCACGTTGACATGTGGTTGACGTACAGACATGCACAGTAAACATATTTTCTACCCAGAGTTTGGAATAAAGTGTTTTTATGGGCACCAATCGGATTAACAATCAGCATAACCCACCCGTGTCAATCGGAAGGAAATTATGATCCGAATGAGTGTGATCGTGTCAGAATATTCAGATTGGCGTGTTTACATTAAGCATTTTTATTCCGATCAGGTTTTTAATCCGGTTACTTGTGTTCATGTAAACATGGCTAGTGACGTCTCTCTGTTAAATACAAAAGCCTGAAAACGTCTCTGGCCGTTCTCATGTTGTGATTGAATCAGAATTTGCAACATGGGATCCTGTATAATCAAGATCTGCAGCACATTTCCCGTTGTCATTATTATTTATGTTTAAATGTATTTTTGTGTTTCTGTTTCCTTTTAAGTCTGCAACTTTTTTCCTCATAAATTTGTAACTTTTTCCTTTTAAATCTGCAACTTTTTTTTCCTCAGAATTTGCTACTTTTTCACATAAATTTTCAACTTTTTTCCTCATAAATTTTCAACTTTTTTCTTTTAAATCTGCAACTTTTTTCTCACAAATTTGCAACTTTTTTGTCATAAATTTGTAACTTTTTTCTTTTAAATCTGTACCTTTTTCTGATAAATTGTCAATTTTTTCCTCATAAATTTTTAACTTTTTGCTTTTAAATCTGCAACTTTTTCTCATAAATCTGCAACTTTTTTCTTCATAAATTTGCAAGTTTTTTCATCATAAATTTGTAACTTTTTTGTTAAAGAATCACTATATTTATGTACATTTCCATATTGATAACTTTTTCATTTTTTGTGGTTATCACTGTATTAAGCAAAAGGGGAAGGCATCAACAAGCTTTGCTTCAGTCTTTGTGCTTTGAGATGAATTTTTTTAACTGAAAGTTTGTTTACTTCTGTAAGATGACTGTTATTTATCGTGTTTGAATTATTGATGGATGTGTGGGGAGACTTGAATAACGAAACCGAATTGTCTTTCATTTCAGTTTATTCAAGAAATCATTCCACTGTCTGCTCTTATTCTTGAGCAGCGAACAAAAAAAGTGAACACCACAAAGTTCTCTCATTTAAACCTTCTCACATCAAACCATTTCCCTCGCGGGGGAAATCACACATCTATATCAAAGTCTCTTTATTCACATTCATTAGCCTTTTATTTACATAACTCCCCCTTCTCTCTTCCCGAGCCTCAGTGGTCAGGAAGTCTTCTGTCCCCTGTCCTCCGCAGGGGGTCCAGGCTCTGTGGCTCCGCACCGCAGGGGGCTGGCTCTCCTTCATCGTGGTTAAATCACATATGCAGTGTCCAACATATACATGTCTCACAACACAGCCATATAACCCCCCCCCAAACGATGAAGAACAGACTAATTCCCAAAATTTAATAGCACCTTACTCACTACTGAATAATCAACACCAACATTCAGTCTGTGCGCCGCTTGGGCTTCAGCCGTCTGCCGAATCTGCTGTGCGTTGGCCCCGCCTTGCCTGCGGTGCTGTTCTGCTCCGGGTCTGTTGACTGAGGAAGAGAGTGGTTAATTGCCCTCTGCGGGGGCCTGCCTCGTCGAGGCGCCACCGCGACCGGTACAGACACGTCCTTCATGACAAAAGCAGGTTTTAGTCTGTCAATACTGACTGTCTCTTTTCTGTCCCCAAAATCTAGCACAAATTGCTTATCACCTGCCTCCAGCACTCGAAATGGCCCTTCGTAAGGTGGTTTGAGCGTTGCTTTAAGGGCTTCGCGCCTGACAAAAACGAAATCGGCATTTTTCAAAGCCTTGGGGACGAAAACTCGTGGAAAAGCGTGATGAACCGGACCCGGGAGCGTGTCTGCCCCCGTGCCAACTAACGGTCCCAGAGCAGAGAGAGGTGGGGGCTCTGGGTGCTCTGGTAAAAACTCGCCCGGCAGCCTCAGAGTTTGTGCGAATACCAGCTCCGCTGGGGAGGCGTCTAAGTCCTCTTTAGGCGCAGAACGCAACCCTAATAAAACCCAAGGGAGTTTATTTACCCAATCTGCATCCGTGAGCGACGCTCTGAGTGCTGCCTTCAAAGACCTATGAAAACGCTCGCATAAACCATTAGCCTGAGGGTGGTAAGCCGTAGTGCGGTGAATTTTGGCTCCTAAGCCGTTGGCCATCGCTGACCACAGCTCAGAGATGAATTGCGGTCCTCTATCGGACGTAATGTCCGACGGAACCCCGAAGCGCGCCACCCAAGCCGTTAAAAAAACGCGAGCCACCTCCGCGGCCGTGGTCGTCGCAAGTGGGACCACTTCCGGCCAACGTGTGGTGCGGTCCACCATTGTCAAAAGATACGTGAACCCCTGTGATGCCGGTAGGGGGCCCACAAGGTCGACGTGCACATGGTCGAACCTTCTGGCCGGAATGCGGAACGGTTCTAACGGGGCTCTTGTGTGCCTGTGAATTTTGGCCCGTTGACAGGAAATGCAGGTTTTTGCCCATTCCTTCACGTGCTTGCGCAGGCACGGCCAAACAAACTTTTCCGCCACTAGTTTCACCGACGCGCGCACCCCCGGGTGCGCCAGTGAGTGGACCGAGTCAAAAACACGGCGGCGCCACGTGGCCGGAACCACCGGACGCGGGCGCCCCGTCGACATGTCGCAGATCAGGGGGGGCATACCGGTTTGTAAACACTTGCTCTCCAGCCTCAACCCTGTTGGTCCAGACTGGAGCGCGCGCACGTCTGCGTCCGCCCCTGGTCCGCTGCCATGGCTGCGTAATCTATACCCACGTGCACCGGGGCTGCGCGCGCCACCGTGCCGCTCTCCTGCGGCGCGGTCACGGTGGCCCGTTCTGCCTCTGCGCGTGTCGGGGTCGTGAACGCGCGTGAGAGACAATCCGCTACTACATTGAATTTGCCCGCGACGTGCCTAATGTCAGTGGTAAATTCCGAGATTGCGGCCAGCTGCCTCTGCTGCCTGCCGGACCACGGATCTGAAATTTTGGCCATGGCGTATGTGAGCGGCTTGTGGTCCACATAAGCGGTGAAGCACCGTCCTTCCAGCCAGAACTGGAAATGACGAATAGCCAAATGCAGCGCCAACAGTTCTCTGTCAAACGCGCTGTATTTTCGCTCAGCCGCGCTTAAAGATTTGCTAAAGAAAGCCAAAGGCTGCCAAACTCCGGCTACCTGTTGCTCAATAACGGCCCCTATGGCTAAATCTGAAGCGTCTGTCGTCAGCGCGATACGTGCTGCAGGGTCTGGGTGGGCCAGGAGCGCAGCGTCAGCCAAGGCTTTTTTAACCTCTGTGAACGCGCGCTCCCGCTCCGGGGACCATTCGACCGCCTGGGTCGGCTTTTGTTTTTTGAGCGCGGCATATAACGGTTGCATGATTTGAGCTGCGTGGGGCAGGAACCGGTTATAAAAATTCACCATCCCCAAGAATTCCTGTAGTGATTTGACCGTTTGTGGACGGGGAAAATCCGCTACCGCGCGTACTTTCTCTGGTAACGGAACCGCTCCCTCCGGGGAGACGCGGTGACCCAAAAAATCAATCCGCTCAACGCCGAACTGGCACTTGGCTGGGTTAACTATTAAGCCGTGCTCTCCCAGCCTCCTAAAAACTGCTGTGAGGTGCATTTCGTGTTCGTCCTCTGAAGTACTCGCGACCAAAATGTCGTCGAGGTACACAAACACGAAAGGGAGATCGCGTAACACGGCATCCATCATCCGCTGAAATGTTTGCGCCGCCCCTTTGAGACCAAACGGCATGCGTAAAAATTCGAAAAGTCCGAACGGGGTTATTACCGCTGTTTTAGGAATGTCCTCCGGTTGGACCGGGACTTGGTGATAGCCGCGAACTAGATCAATCTTTGAAAAAATGCGCGCCCCCGCCAGGTGCACCGAAAAATCCTGAATGTGCGGGATGGGATAACGATCGTGTGCCGTAGCGTTGTTTAGCCTGCGGTAATCCCCGCACGGTCTCCAGGAGCCATCGGCTTTCGGTACCATGTGCAGCGGCGAAGCCCACGGGCTCTTCGACCTACGAACGATGCCCAGCCTCTCCAGGCTGGCGAACTCCTCGCGCGCAATGGCGAGCTTAACTGCATCCAAGCGCCGAGCTTTTGCAAACACGGGAGGACCAGAAGTGGGGATGAAGTGTTTCACCCCGTGCTTCGCGACCGTCGCTGAAAAAGTGGGCACAGTGAGCGCTGGAAATTGGGTGAGGAGTGTGTGAAACTTACCACCTGCTGTAGCGACGTGGGTCTGTACTGGTGGCGGGGACACTCGAGCTGAACAGGGGAGAGAGTAAAAAGAGAGTGCATTTACCAGCCGTCTATTAGCAAGATCAACTAACAGATTGTGTGAACACAAAAAATCCGCGCCCAACATGTTGAAACTCACCGCCGCTACTACAAAAGTCCATTCATATGTGCGGCCATGTAAGCATAAAGGCAAGGTCCTTCTCCCGTAGGTGTTGATGTTCGAGCCATTTGCCGCTGTAGCTCCGTCACCGTGGGGTCCAGCTACCCGGTCCGCGTATGTTGGGGTGATGAAGCTCACTTGTGCTCCGGTGTCAATGAGGAACACTCGTCCGGAGCGCGCATCCGTGATGTAGAGCAGCTTGTTGCGTTCTCCGAGGGTCGAAGCTGCTAGCGACCCCCGGTCTTGCCGTTTCCCGAACTCCTGAAGATGCAGGGCGGCACACACCTGCGTGCCTTCTCTGCGAACCTCCGATGGTAAAAGCAGAGATCTTCTCCTCCGCTGTGTCGTGCCCGCGCCTCTGTCGCCGGGCTATTGGCTCCCCCTCGTCGCGGCCGTGTTGCCGCCATCGTCGGCCAGTCTGGTTCTGCCGCCTCTGGCTCCCCGCTGTCTCGGGTCGCTGCTGTGGTTGCTTGCCCGCCGCAGGCGTCCAGGATCCCGTCTGCCTCCTGGGCCAGCTCCCGGAACTCCTCCAGGGTGTGACACTTTTTGCCGGCCAGCTTGCTTCTCGCATGCGCCGGGAGGTTGGAGAGGAAGATGAACTGAAAAATGAAATCATCGTTGTCCAACCCTCTCAGCTGTATCATCTCCTCCATCAGGGCGCTCGGCCTGTGTCCACCTTGGTCTAGCAAAGACAGGATCCTCCTCGCCCTCACTTCAGCCGAGGGGGTGAAAAACTTGATGAGGGTGGATTTCAGCTTGCTGTACCTGTCGGTCGCGGGTGGCTGCTCCACCAAGCTTTGCACGCACCGAGCTGTGCTGTTGTCCAGTTTAGCGATGACATGGTGGAACTTAGTGTCATCCACCGTTACTCCTGCGAGCGCGAACTGCGACTCTGCTTGCAGAAACCACGACCGTGGGTTATCCTGCCAGAAATCAGGCAGCTTAACGGCCACTGCGCTCGCCAGCTCTGAGCGCTGTGAGTCCGGGACCCTGAGAATTTCTTCGTTCATTCTCAACGTCGTCAGTCACCAATGTGGGGAGACTTGAATAACGAAACCGAATTGTCTTTCATTTCAGTTTATTCAAGAAATCATTCCACTGTCTGCTCTTATTCTTGAGCAGCGAACAAAAAAAGTGAACACCACAAAGTTCTCTCATTTAAACCTTCTCACATCAAACCATTTCCCTCGCGGGGGAAATCACACATCTATATCAAAGTCTCTTTATTCACATTCATTAGCCTTTTATTTACATAACTCCCCCTTCTCTCTTCCCGAGCCTCAGTGGTCAGGAAGTCTTCTGTCCCCTGTCCTCCGCAGGGGGTCCAGGCTCTGTGGCTCCGCACCGCAGGGGGCTGGCTCTCCTTCATCGTGGTTAAATCACATATGCAGTGTCCAACATATACATGTCTCACAACACAGCCATAGATGCACAAAAAGAAAATAAACTAAACTTTTTTGTTTTAAACCTGCAACTTTTTCTGATAAATTTTCAACTTTTTTCTCATAATTTTTCAACTTTTTCCTCTTAAATGTGCAACTTTTTTCTCATAAATTTGCAACGTTTGTCATAAATTTGTAACCCAGAGATGAACGTGTTTTGGTGTGAAATGTGCATATCAACCCCAGAACAAAAGAAAAAGGCCTTGAGAAGATGTTGGCTGAAGCTGGTAAAAGTGTCATTATCCACAGTGAAACAAGTCCTGTCCCCACATGGGCTGAAAGGCCACTCGGCGGGGAAGAAGCCATTACTCCAAAAGCAACATAAAAAAGCCAGATTACAGTTTACAAATGCACACAAGGACCTTCATTTAGACCTTAATTTTTGGAGACAGGTTCTGTGGTCTGATGAAACTAAAATTGAACCGGTTGGCCATAATGACCATTGTTACATTTGGAGGAAAAAGGATGAAGCTTGCAAGCCTGAGAACACCATCCCAACTGTAAGGTACGGGGGTGGCAGTATCATGTTGTGGGGGTGTTTTGCTGCACCTCACAAAATTGATGACATCACGAGGAAAGAACGTTATGTAGAAATATTTAAGCAACATCTCAAGACATCAGCAGGGAAGTTAAAGCTTGGGCGCAGATGGGTCTTCCAAATGGACAATGACCCCAAGCATACCGCCAAATTTGGTGCAAACTAGCATGAGCAAGGTGGCCTACAAACTTGTCTCAGTTGCACCAGTTCTGTCAGGAGGAATGGGCCAAAATTCCAGCAAACTATTGCGAGAAGCTCGTGGAAAAAGATCCAAAACATTTGACCTACAGTAAGTTATACGGTTTAAAGGCAGTGCTGCTTTTGGGGAATTTCTGACACAGTATGAAGCTTATCCATAGAGAGTCATGTTTTGTCCACAGAAGATATGTGCAGACCACTGTGATGTGATGAGGACTGGTTTTAGAATCATATAAATGCTGTTGTAATAACTGCGTAGTTTTGATTTTCTGACCATTGTCTTTGTAAACTGAGCTAATCTTGTCCTTAAAGTCTGTTGCTACCTTGGAACTTTGCCTCTATTTTATTTACAGCAGACAAAGTAAAGTAGGATTTTTGTCAACATTATTGCCGCCTGTTGTGTCCATAACTTGTCCAGTAATAACCAGGCTGGAGGTGCAGTGAGCTTTATTAACAGTAGTAACTATATACAAAGCACTTACGGCACTCCCACTTGCCAGGGGTCAGTCGGTGGAAAGAGACCTGGCTGCCTGCAGCCGTGCCCTTTATACCCCGGGTGACGTCACCAGCGGAAAGGCGGTCCAACACCCCTTGGTATTCCCCGGTTGTCCTGGCCGCCATATTACTGCTACTATTTCTATATATAACACCCCAACCCACCCCACCCCTGCAGAAAAATAGCAAATACACCAATTGGGCCCTCCCCAAAATTTGCAACCCGACTCACGCACTAATCAAAAAAACCATATGTACAAAAATAGATGAATAAACACATCCATTCACACAGCATAAACTAGAGGGGCCAGGTAGCTGCTGGCGCCCCCTACATGGCCAGGCGGGTTATTCTGCCGCCTTATCCCAAACGGTCCAAAATAAAAACAGCCGTGTTCCTAAAACAAAAAAATAATCCCAGAACAAATTCAGTATATACAACAAATAACCACAACACATAACATACACACCCCCTGTTGGCGGTCCCCCACCCAGCACAGCCACCCCACACCAGGGCACATTACCAATTCAAATAAACAGTATTGGACCACTATTTGTAATGACATTTTTAGATCATATATCCATATGTCCATCCATCCATCCATCCATCCATCTTCTACCGCTTTTCCGGAGGTCCGGGTCGCGGAGGCAGCAGTTCAAGCAGAGAAGCCCAGACTTCCCTCTCCCCAGCCACCTGCTCCAGCTCTTCAGAGGGGATACCAAGGCGTTCCCAGACTAGCTGGGAGACATAGTCTCTCCACCGAGTCCTGGGTCTGCCCCGGGGTCTCCTCCCAGTGGGACGTGCCTGAAACACCTCAAGTGGGAGGCGTCCAGGAGGCATCCTAATCAGATGCCCATACCACCTCAACTGACTCCTTTCAATGTGGAGGAGCAGCGGTTCTACTCTGAGCCTCTCCCGAATGACTGAGCTCCTCACCCTATCTCTGAGGGTGAGTCCAGCAATCCTACGGAGAAAGCTCATTTCAGCCGCTTGTATCCGCGATCTCGTTCTTTCGGTCATTACCCAAAGCTCGTGACCATAGGTGAGAGTAGGAACGTAGATTGACTGGTAAATCGACAGCTTTGCCTTAGAACTAAGCTCCCTCTTCACCACAACAGACCGGTACAACGTCCGCATCACTGCAGATGCTGCTCCAATCCGTCTGTCGACCTCTCGCTCCATTTTCCCCTCACTCGTGAACAAGACCCCAAGATACTTAAACTCCTCCACTTGGGGCAGGAGCCTGTCCCCAACCCGGAGAGGACAATCCACCTTTTTCCGGCTGAGGACCATGGACTCGGACTTGGAGGTGCTGATTCTCATCCCAGCCGCTTCACACTCAGCGGCAAACCGTCCCAGCAAGAGCTGTAGGTCATTGCTGGATGAAGCCAACAGGACAACATCATCTGCAAACAACAGAGATGAGATCCTGTGGTCACCAAGCATGACGCCCTCCATTCCCTGGCTGCGCCTAGAAATCCTGTCCATAAAAATTATGAACAGGACCGGTGACAAAGGGCAGCCCTGGCGGAGTCCAACTCTCACTGGGAATGACTCCGACCGAGTGTTGGCAATGCGAACTAAACTCTCACAACGGTCGTACAGAGACCGAATAGCTCGTAACAACAAGCCCGATACCCCATACTCCCGAAGCACCCCCCACAAAAATCCACGAGGGACGCGGTCAAATGCCTTCTCCAAGTCCACAAAACACATGTAAACTGATTGGGCAAACTCCCACGAACCCTCAAGAATTCTCGAGAGGGTAAAGAGCTGGTCCGATGTGCCACGGCCAGGACGAAAACCACATTGCTCCTCCTGAATCCGAGGTTCGACCAACGGCCGGACTCTCCTCTCCAGTACCTTGGCATAGACCTTCCCAGGGAGGCTGAGGAGTGTGATCCCTCTAAAGTTGGAGCACACCCTCCGGTCCCCTTTTTTGAAGAGAGGAACCACCACCCCGGTTTGCCATGCCAAAGGCACTGCCCCCGACCTCCACGCAATGTTGCAGAGGCGTGTCAACCATGACAACCCAACAACATCCAGGGCCTTGAGGTACTCGGGGCGAATCTCGTCCACCCCCGGGGCCCGGCCACCAAGGAGATTTTTAACCACCTTGGCGACCTCAGCCCCTGTGATAGGCGAGTCATCCCCCTCGTCCCCAAACCCTGCTTCCTCTGTGGAAGGCGTATCAGTGGGATTGAGGAGATCCTCGAAGTATTCCTTCCACCGCCCGACGATATCCCCAGTTGAAGTCAACAGTGTCCCATCCGCACCATACACAGTGTGGACGGGGAGCTGCTTTCCCCTCCTGAGCCGCCGAACAGTTTGCCAGAATCTCTTTGAAGCCGACCGAAAGTCTTGTTCCATGGCCTCACCGAACTCCTCCCATACCCGGGTTTTTGCTTCAGCAACCACCCGAGCTGCACTCCGCTTGGCCTGCCGGTACACCTCAGCTGCTTCGGGAGTCCCACAAGCCAACCAAGCTTGATAGGACTCCTTCTTCAGCTTAATGGCCCCCCTCACCACTGGTGTCCACCACTTGGTTCGGGGGTTGCCACCACGAGATGCACCGACCACCTTGCGGCCGCAGCTCTGGGCTGCCGCTTCAACAACAGAGGTGGAGAACATGGCCCATTCAGACTCCATGTCTCCAGACTCCCTCGGAATGTGGTTGAAGTTCTTCCGGAGGTGGGAGTTGAAGACCTCCCGGACAGGGGCCTCAGCCAGACGCTCCCAGCACACCCTCACTATACGTTTGGGTCTACCAGGTCTGAATGGCTTCCTCCCCTGCCATCGGATCCAACTCACCACCAGGTGGTGATCAGTTGACAGCTCTGCACCTCTCTTTACTCGGGTGTCCAAGACATACGGTCGCAGGTCTGATGATACGATAACAAAATCGATCATCGACCTGCGGCCTAGGGTGTCCTGGTGCCAGGTGCACATATGGACACCCTTATGCTTGAACATGGTGTTCGTTATAGACAGACTGTGGTTAGCACAGAAGTCCAATAACTGAACACCACTCGGGTTCAGATCGGGCAGGCCGTTCCTCCCAATCACCCCCCTCCAGGTTTCACTGTCGTTGCCCACATGCGCATTGAAGTCCCCCAGTAGGACAATGGAGTCTCCAGGAGGAGCACCCTCCAGCACCCCAGTCACAGACTCCAAAAAGGGTGGGTACTCTGAAACATCATTTGGTGCATAGGCACAAATGATGGTCAGGACCCGTTTCCCAACCCGAAGGCGCAGGGAAGCAACCCTTTCGTCCACCGGGGAAAACTCCAATATAGAGGCAGCAAGGTGGGGCGATACAAGAATACCTACCCCTGCTCGTCGCCTCTCGCCCGGGGCAACTCCAGAAAAGGCCAAGCTCCAGCCCCTCTCCAGGAGACTGGTTCCGGAACCGGAGCTGTGTGTTGAGGTGAGGCCGACTATATCTAGCCGGTATCGCTCAATCTCGTACACCAGCTCAGGCTCCTTCCCCACCAGAGAGGTGACATTCCACGTACCAAAAGCCAGTTTAGAAAGCTTGGGATCAGTCCGCCAAGGTCTCCGCCTTTGACTGCCACCTAATCCACATAGCACCGGACTTCCATGATCCCTCCTGCAGGTGGTGAACCTACTGGAGGGCGGACCCATGTAACTCCTTCGGGCTGAGCCCGGCCGGGTCCCATGGGTGGAAACCCGGCCACCAGACACTAGCCTTCGAGCCCCTCCCCCAGGCCTGGCTCCAGGGTGGGGCCCCGGTAACCCCATACCGGGCGGGGTACACTGAATCCTTGATATACAATTTATCATGAGAGTCTGTTGGATCGTTCTTCGTCTGGCCCTTCACCCAGGACCAGTTTGTCTTGGGAGACCCTATCAGAGGCAAATTGCCCCGGACAACATAGCTCCTGGGATCACTGGGGCACGCAAACCCCCCCACCACGATAAGGTGACGATCCATGAGGGGGTCCATATGTCCAGTCTAACCAAAATATCAAAGCAGTTTACTACAACAAATGATTCACTCAATTCAGTTTCAATTATCTTTTCTTCTGCCATTAAATCAATTCAAACAATTACACGTTTTCCTTTTTCCCTTTTTTTTTTTTTTTGAACACTCGGGGCACAAACCCAACAGAACCATGTGGGAAAAAAAAACTACATACAACATGACATGGGGAACACAGAACTAAAGAAACACACTCCAAATACACCCCAGTCACTCTACAAACCCTGTGGAGCCCCCCCCCCCCCACACACACACACACTTGGATTGGCATCTGGTTGATCCCACCCAGAGCGTCTCCATCTTCTGGCCTCTGGAGACGGGCTGCACCACCTCCTCTTGTCCCCCAAATGGCGCAGCTCATTAGGGTGCTTCCATGTCCCATCAGACAAGCCCAAATAGCCTTCACTCCAGGCCTCCTTCACCTGCAGCCGCCTGGTCAACCTGCTGTTCGCGAAGTTTATGGGTCCCTCTCAGACGAGCTTCAACCCTTGGGCGGACCTCCTCGCCGATACGAAGGGGAGTTCTGTCATGCTTCTTCGGACCGCCATGCTGTGATCGGGTCTCCCTGTCAGAGCTGGTCATTCTGCCAGCCCGAAGCCCTCCTCGAAGGCCTTCATTTGGCGTGTTTTAAAATTGCGCCAGCTGGTCTTGCACCAGATTTCTTCTGTGCTAGCACCTTGGTTCCTCCTGCCATCCCGGGGGTCCAGTTGTGCCGCCCAGTTCCCACACCAAGGGCAACGTGGCCACTGGCATTGGGTCCATCCTGGAATGGCGCTCCGTGGTACTGTGCCTGCACTCCTCCCACAATACCAACCCAAAAACTGTCCCACACTGCTGCATCCTCCACACGCGGAGCAGGTCGGTCCCACAACCCGCAGCCCTGCCAATCCTCTCCGGTGTTGTTGGTGATTGTTCCTTATCCGTAGTGAGGGGCGGACCGTTCGCTGATTCTGTAGTGGGGAACTAGACTCCTCACTGTCGCCAAGTTTAAAACTGAAGCCACTGATCCTGTGTCTGCCAGCAGCGGCACTTCAATGTCATCCAGCGAAATGGTGCAATAAATACGTCCATCCGTAGCCGGGGAGACCATACAGATGACTGTTGGAGTCTTCATAGAGGGGTCCACTTCTTCTCCTCGGTCCCCTGCTCAAAATTTGTGCAGGTTTCGGCAAAGCGGCGCAACAAGCCACATCTACCACAGTGCTTGCTCTTCACTGGACACTCTCAGGCCTTATAGCTGTGTCCAGCGGACCTACAGCCGTAACATTTTGGCGTTCCCGGGGCAGACCTAATTTTCATCATGGAGGCATCTTCTTCGTCATCTCCGCTGTCTTCATCTCCAGGGTCCCTCATCATCAGCACCTTTACACGAGGTTCGGCTTGGGTTGGAATGGACCTCCCACTGGGGTCCCCCGCTATTGTGTCATCCACCTCGTATTGCTGTGCTACCTCAATAGCCGTGGCTAACGTCAGTTCGCCCGGAAAAGTCAGGAGCTTCGACCGAGCTGCGGGACAGTGTACACGTTCCGCCAGCTGATGCAGGGCCACAACATAGTGTTTAATGGACTCGCCCATCCACTGGTGGTGCTGCCGAAACTGAATATGTTGGGCCATGACATTTTCAGGAGCACGAAAATAGTGCGCCACTAGCTCCACCACTGCTTCAAAGCTATTGGCTCCTCCCAAGGTACTGAGGACTCTCTGGCCCTCCATGCCAAGGTTATGGACCAATATTTCCCTCGCACGCAACTTCTCGAGCTTACCGAGGTCTAGGGCCACCAGGTAGTTGTTGAATGCCGCGCACCACCGAAACCAGGGTATGGGCAACTCGCCTGGGGTTTCCAAAACCAGCCGTCAGATGGTATCAGCTTGCTCCGTAGCGTTGTTCTCCTCATCACCAAATGTTGTGTCCATAACTTGTCCAATAATAACCAGGCCAGAGGTGCACTGAACGTAGCTTTATTAACAGTAGTAACTACAGTATATACAAAGCACTTACAGCGCTCCCACTTGCCAGGGGTCAATCGGTGCAAAGAGACCTGGCTTCCTCCAGCTGTGCCCTTTATACCCTGGGTGACGTCACCACCAGAAAGGCGGTCCACCACCCCTTGCTATTCCCCAGTTGTTCCGGCTGACATATTACTACTACTATTTCTATATATAACACTGCCCAACATGGGGCACAGATAATCTTTAATACTAAGGAAATGTATGTAAACTTCTGATTTTGAAGAAAGTAATAAAAAATTCTCCAAAAAGTTATTTAGCGAATAGAAATAATTTTGGTAATCCTAACTGGCCTAAAACAGGAAAAGTTTAGTCTGATTCAATGTCAGACATTGAGGAAAAAAGGTTATGTGTCTTTTTATACAGCATATGTAAATATGATATCTTTTTGTCAGGTCAGACATTGGCTTGCTTGCTACCGGATAACCATGAAAACCGGTACTACCTGTCTCATGGGTCGGGCCGTCGGCGACTCAACCGGCATCCCCACCCTTCTGAGGGCGTGGAGGGTGAAACAGGGCATCCTGGCAGAACTAAAAACAATATCTGTCACAGGTTTGTGGTGGATCACTCCCAGTTACACATGGTGAGACTGGACATCCTGGCAGATAAACACATCTGTCACAAGGTCTGTGATGGACTGTGCCAGTCGGTGCATTGTGACATGCACTACACATAGAGCAGAGATAAACAAACCTATCATCTGGTCAGTCACTGCAACAGATACTGGAGTCAGCTTGTCTTGGCTTGTCCTTGCTACTGATATTACCTTTATCTGCCAAGAATGTGCTGCTAGTCCAGCAAAAGCTAGTGGTACTCAAATATTTTGCAAGCAGTTTCATGAAATGGTCAATCAGAAAGCAACTCATACCGGCGCGGACGCTGCCCAAGCTTACAAGGTCCACGCTGATCTGTTCACATTCCGACAGGCAGCGAAAAGTAAGCTAGGAGCAGGAAGACAAAAGAGGAAAACAGCAACCTTGTGTGTAGCAGAATGGAATATACGCACTCTGTTGGACAGAACAACATCACGGCACCCAGAAAGACAGACCACGCTTGTGGCCCTGGAAATGAACAGGTACAATGTAGACATAGCTGCACTTAGTGAAACAAGATTGCCTGGATATGACAGCTTGGAAGACCATGGGTACATCTTCTTTTGGAGTGGGAGATCAACTCAAGAAAGGAGAGAAGCAGGAGTGGGCTTTGCAGTTAGAAAGGAGATAGCAGCAATGCTTGATGAGGAGCCGGTGCAAATCAGCGACAGGATAATGACTATGAGACTCCCACTACAGCGGAAGATGTATGCCACACTCATCAGTGTATATGCCCCAACAATGACCAACACAGAGGAGGTGAAGGAAGAGTTCTACAGTGATTTACATGAAACTATCAGGCGTGTACCGACTGATGACAGGCTGATACTCGTTGGAGATTTTAATGCCAGAGTTGGTTCGGACACCGAGAAATGGAAAGGACTGCTAGGCAGTCATGGAGTAGGCAAGTGCAATGCTAATGGAGAACTTCTACTTGCACTATGTTCAGAGTACAACCTTGTGATAACCAACATTCTATTTAAGCACAAAGACACACACAAGAAGACATGGATGCACCCAAGATACAAGCACTGACACTTATGAGACTACATCATAGTCAGACAGAGAGACAGAAGGGGTGTATTAGACACCAGAGCAATGAGAGGTGTGGACTGTGGCACTGATCATGTTATGCTGAGATCTAGATTAAGAATTTGCAGACGAAAACAGCACTGCAGGCTGGGTTCGAAGCCACCACGGAAGCTAAACACTAGTGCACTGAAAGGCCAAAAGAAGCAGGAAGAACTTACACAGGAAATGGATGAAAACTTAAAAGACTGGGACAGCAACAACTCAGAGAATGACATAGAAGAGAAATGGACAACACTGAAGGATACGGTGTATCAGACTGTGAGTGATGCATTAGGCTACCCTGAGAGGAAACATCAAGATTGGTTTAATGAGCATGATGAACACCTGAAGAAACTACTAGAAGCGAGGAATACAGCTAGGCAGGAAAACCTACAGTGTAACACAAGGTCGAAGAAGAAGAAATACTCAAAGGCTCAGAGTGAGCTACAGAAGTACACCAGAGAGATGAAGTCCAACTGGTGGGATGAAAAAGCGGAGAAACTTCAAACTGCAGCAGACAGGAAGGACATGAAAACATTCTTCACAGGTTTGAGAGAAATCTACGGCCCTAAACCAAGAGGATTGATCCAACTAAAGGCTATGGATGGTGAAACGGTTTTGCAGGAGAAAGACAAGATCCTGGACAGATTTGCAGACCACTTTGACCAACTACTAAACAACCCTGGAGATCTCACTGAAGAGGCTAAAGAAGCTCTAGTGCAGCGGCCAGCTGTATCAAGTCTGGATGAACCACCAAATTTTGATGAACTAATGGCAGCTATCAGGACAACACAGGATGGTAAAGCTCCAGGAAGGGATGGAATTCCAGCAGAAGTGTGGAAATTTGGTGGTGTTCAGCTGACCAACTGCCTGCACAAGCTCATCCAAGAGATATGGGATGCCCAGAAAGTACCTCAAGACTGGAAGGAATTAAGTATTGTGCCTTTGTTCAAGAAAGGTGACAGGAAGGATTGTGGAAATTAGCGAGGTATATCACTACTAGCCACTGTTGGTAAGATTCTCTCACGTGTACTACTTAACAGACTCAGTGAACACATCTCGCAAAATGTACTACCGGAAACCCAGTGCGGCTTTAGAAGTGGAAGAAGCACAATGGACATGATTTTCTGCTTGAAACAGGTTCAAGAAAAGTGTATCGAAGAGAACATGCCGCTTTATGTAGTCTTCATAGACTTCAGTAAAGCCTTCGATACTGTTTCGCGACAAGGACTTTGGCAGGTACTCAAGAAATATGGTTGTACAGAAAAGTTTGTCTGCCTGATTGAGGCACTCCATACAGGTATGCAAGCAAACGTGGCAATGAGTGGTTCAGTATCTAAAGACTTTTCAGTAAGCAATGGGGTGAAACAAGGGTGTGTGCTGGCACCTATACTCTTCTCGCTATATCTGGCAGCCATGCTTGAGGTGGCCTTCAAAGACACTTCAGAAGGAGTATACATTCAAACAAGGAAAGAAGCAGACTTGTTCAATGTGGCACAGTTTAAAGCCAAGAGTAAGACATCGATAAAGATAGTAAGAGAAATGCTCTTTGCCGACGACAGTGCTCTAGTTGCACACAGCATGGAAGATATGCAATCTTTAGTGGAGAAATTTGCAAGAGCAGCTAGCCAATTCAGCCTCCAAATCAACATCAAGAAGACGGAGTGCCTTTATCAACCACCAAAGTTCCAATTATCAACATCACTACCAGAAGAGATCAGCATTGGTACAGAGCCACTAGTCAAGTGCAAGACTTTCAAGTACCTAGGGAGTACTGTTTCAGAGAATGCTAGGCTGGAGGATGAACTATCTCTCAGAATGGGAAGCGCCAGCGCTGTGTTTGGTAACTTGAGGGAGAGACTGTGGAACAATCGACATGTGTCTATCCGTGTGAAATGCAAAGTGTACAGAGCGACAGTACTGGCTACTCTATTGTATGGTGGTGAAACTTGGACTGTCTACAGAGTGCAGGTGAAGAAACTCCACGCGTACATGATGAGACACCTTCAAGCCATAATGAACATCTCATGGAAAGACAAGACAACCAACACAGAAGTGTTGAAACGAGCTGGTCTACCATCAATGGAAGACATGCTAATACAGATGAACCTGAGATGGCTCGGACATGTTGAGAGGATGGACCACCAGCGTCTCCCTCGGCAGTTACTCTACTCACAGTTATGCGAGGGCAAACGCAATCAGGGTAGACCAAGGCTCAGATTTAAAGACACTGTAAAAAGAAACTTGAAGAAGTTGGACATAGACAGGAGTTCCTGGCAGCAGAAGGCTAAGGACAGAGCTGTGTGGAGGAATCTGATCAGACCTAAATGAAACAGTCATTGTCGCCCACGACAGACTGCTATGATGATGATGATGTATTGATGTTGTATTGATGATGTTGTATTCTGGTCATAGCTATGCTGCCACACTGCACCTTACAGACTAACTGGTACCTCACATTTCACTCTGCTCCTGATAGTCCTTCTTTGTGCAATGGGATGATTGATGTGTTTATACGGGTCATCATCATATATTAAGCTATGATGTATATAGGTTCTATAGTCGTGTTAGTTTCTTTTTTACTTTCCATGGGTAATCCCTTTGTCTGTCGTGTGTGTTTCTGTTGTTTGGCTGTCAACTGTCATGCTGCTGTTACACTGTAATTTCCCAGTTTGGGATCAATAAAGTACATCTATCTATCTATCTATCTATCTATCTATCTATCTATCTATCTATCTATCTATCTATCTATCTATCTATGATGATGATGTAAATATCTGGTTTCAGCTGTACATGGGGAAAAATGGTGATCAGAATAAACCAAAGAAGTAGATGGGAGGGTGGATGAGAAAAACGTTAATAAACAAAACCAGTAAGGTAACAAATGAAGATTAAAATGTCGTGTTTGTCTCCTCCTCCAGGTGGTTCATGATGACGCTCACATTTCCTCCTGCAGCTCTTGGGGTGAGTCTGACCAACTGTCTGATTTTTTCTGGTGTATAGAAATGTAGATGTGTTCTTTACATTTATATGTGTTGTATTATTTTGTTTGGCAAATTGACAACAAAGAAAAACTCAAACGTCAGTTGTACTAAAATCCTTGAAACACGAGTCGGAAATGACCTTGGAAACACAAGGAATGTTGAATGGAGGAACGCAAGATTGTACGGAGCCCCTAAACTGACATGGAGCGGAAAACAAAAAAATAAATAAAAACCAGAGTTTCTGGTATGCACCAGAAAATTTCTGGACAGAATGACACCTGAGGAGGGTTCAGACACAGAATATGCCTGACAGTTTCATTAGCCAGCTGAAAGATATACAGTACAATAGAGTTATAATCAAAGCAGATTGTTTTTAACAAAGTCCAGTGTGGCACTCGGTGAACTCCTGGACTGCCATTTCCATCCAGAAACACAAGCAGAAATGTTCTGGCTGGTCTCTTCTGTGTGACAAACATCCTGCACTGACAGAGCAAGAAACAGACTCTGGTGAGCACTTTTTTCCCATAAATTTGCAGCTTTTTTTCCTCATAAATTTACAGTTTTTTTCTTGTAAACCTGCAACTTCTTTTATCCCCTGCTGATTGAAGACCAAAGGGGTCAAAGAGACCTTTGGACAAAGACGGAAGGAGGATCATATTTTGGGGCAGTCAGTCGGTCCGTCTGTCCCCCTATTGTGAAATCAACTTCTCCTACAGTTTTGTTCCAGTTGTTTTGAAACTTGGTACCATGGTTTGATATACACTGATGATGTACATATTGCTATTTGACTCTCATCGGATGACCTTGAGGCCAAAAGTCAGAGGTCAGATTTTCCCTAAATCTTGTAAATGCAATAACTACTGAAATAAATGATATAGGCTTTTCAAATCATTACAGTAGTTGTATTTAAGATGCATCTTGGACGACATACGCCCGGACCTGACTATGGGTTTGGGGTCAAAAGGTCAAAGGTAAAGGTTAACATTCTCTATGCCCTTTTACTGTACAGTGAGTAAAGTTACGGTAGCCAAACTTGATACACAGGTTCACCTTGTGACCCTGAAGGATGATTATGGATTTGAGATTACGAAGTCAAAGGTCAACGTCAGAATGGCTTATAAACTACAGTATATCTCAATAACAAAGAAAGGTCAGGCCACCAAACCTGGTGCACAGGTTCACTCTGAGACCATGACCTCTGGCTACAGGTTTGGGGTCAAAGGTCAAGGTTGGCACGCCCTATGAGCTCTTACTACAGAACATGTAAAGCTATCTAGGATGACCAAACTTGCTACTATGATCACCTGCCCTGCAGCTATGGGTTGTATATTTGTGGATGATGGGCATATCATAATTTGGTTCTGCCGCAGGAATTACATTAATGGGTTTAAAACTGCTGTCCGTCAGTAAGTATCGGGATCTTCAAAGAAAAGAGAGGCGGGGATATGGCACTCGCCTCAGAGTGCTCTTTTTTCCCCATAAATCTGCAAAAAAATTTTGTCAGTCTGCAAGTTTTCTTTTATAAATTTGCAGCTTTTTTCTTCTAAATTTTAATTTTTTTCTTATAAGCATGCAACTTTTCCCCTTTTTTTTCCACTCACTGTCCCCAACAGTGATATGAAATGTCCACCCATGGTCACTGGTTAATGGATGGTGAGTTTCACGGAGCCTTACTTGGGGGACCTGTGGACTGTGAGGACTTCTGCACCTCAGTGGGTTCAGAGGATTGAAAAGTTCATGTCATGGAAGGATTAGTGGATAGGACCACCAGGCACTGGTCTAGGGGCCTACTACCGCATTTGTGTTTGAAGTGACGGTTCATTTAAGAGTCAGTAAGAAGCTCAACAGTCGTGTATTTATTGTTTTTTTATGATTCTGGAGAGTTTGGTTTTGGTGTGTGGAGTTCCTCAGGCATCACACCTGGGACCTCTGATCATTATTATAGATCAGCAGAGGACAAACCAGTGGAAGGATGACACAAAACATCACAGAGGCGAAGAATGTTTTCTTTAGTACCGCCGTCCTGTCGGGGTCGTCGGGTTCAAACTCTGTCTGTGAATGCCACTGGCCAATCAGAGGCTTGCCCGCACTATTGGCCACTCAGAGGGCAGCAAGATGTCCCAGATGGAGGGACATCTGGTGATTAATAAGGAATATCGGGAACGATGGAGGACTGTGGTGATGGAGGATAAATGGAGATGGCTGGAGCAGAGAAGACTCTCAGAGCAGAAGTGATGGTGGCTGGTATTCTTCACTGAGAGCCACCCCTCGCTGATAACCTCATTTACACAACTCTGCAGGAATGTGGATGCTACACAAACACTGCTGCTTGCTGGGAAACTCGTTGCAGTCAGGGGGCCCGCAGAGAAAACACACACACACACACAGTCTCACTACATCAACAGGGATGCTCGGTGTGGGGTATATGAAGGGGGGACATTAAGGTCAGGCCCTGCTGGTCTACTGAGTTCCCCCCAGAACGATTTAGGCTAGAGCTTCACTAATGCACGTGTTTGTTTTCCCACACCGTTAGATTGTGTTTGTGAAAGCAAAATTCAAAAAGATCCTCATTTTTCTAAATAAACTCATAAATAACAGAAAAACGTTGCTGGTGATGGGAATTCCTTGTTCTCCTCAGCAGCCTTAATTGTGCTGACACAGCAAAACCTGTAGCAAGTCTCTCATACGAGGGGGGCTGAATAGTTCATCCATCCATCCATCCATCCATCTTCTTCCGCTTAATCCTGTATAGGGTCGCGGGGGGGCTGGAGCCTATCCCAGCATCTTTGGGCGAGAGGCAGGGTACACCCTGGACAGATTGCCAGCCCATCGCAGGGCCAACACAGAGAGACAGACAACCATTCACTCTCACAGTCACACCTAAGGACAATTTAGCATCCCCAGTTTGATGCCAATTAACTTAACTTGCATGTTTTTTAGGCATGTGGGAGGAAACGGGAGAAATCCCGGAGTAAACCCACACAGACACGGGGAGAACATGCAAACTCCACACAGATCACTGTTGGTCAGCGGTTGGGATCGAACCCAGGACCCCCGGCCAAGGGTGGATTGCTGTGCTGCCGCAGTGCTAACCACTCCGCCACCGCGCTGCCCATAGTGGTCAAATTTGACCAAATGTGGTTTATTTTTCAACAGTCTTCCCTTTGGTCCACACACTTCTTCCATCACTGTTGCAGCGCTTGGATCCCTGCGGTTGAAAGATAAACCATATTTGGTCAAATTTGACCACAGTGAACTTTTCAACCTATGAACTTTTCAGCGCCCCCCCCCCCCCCCCCGTAAATGTGTTTTGCTTTTGTTCCCCTAAATTTAACGTATCTTTTTCTTTGCAAATTTAAAACCTTTATCAAGTAAAATTGAAGACTTTCTCCATTTTATTTATTTATTTATTTTTTATTACTTATTTTGTACCCGTAGGTAGATTTGTTTTGCAGTCTGGTGACAAGCCAGCAGCTGCTGGTCGCTGCGTGCGCAAGCGCCCCGTATCCCTAACCTGCATGTTTTTGGCATGTGGGAGGAAACCGGAGAAATCCCGGAGTAAACCCACGCAACACGGGGAGAACATGCAAACTCCACACAGATCACTGTTGGCCGGTGGCAGGGATCGAACCCACAATCTCATGATCCCCGCGATCCCCCGGCCGAGGGTAAACTGTGCTGCTGCAGTGCTAACCACTGCGCCACCGTGCAGCCCCATGTAAATTTGTGACATTTTTCCCAATAAAGTTACAATTTTTTTTTCACAAATGTTGATATTTTTGGCATAATCTGCTTTTTTCATAAGATTGTCTTATCTGATTGTTACTCTTTTCAAGTAGAAATGCTGCCTTTTCTGTATAAATTTGCAACTGTTTTCTAATAAAATTGTAGCTTTTTGGAGGGTAAGTTTCAATTCAGTTCAACTTTATTTTTATGGTGCCATTTCACAACAACAGTCATCCCATAGCACTATCAAACTGTAGGGGAAAACCCCACAATTGCAGAAAGACCCCAGCAATCAGGTGATCCCCTGTGAGCAGCAGTTGGCGATGGTGGAGAGGAAAAAAATCCTTTTTAGCAGGAAGAAACCTCCAGCAGAACCAGGCTCAGGGAGGGGCAGTCATCTGCTGTGACTTTTTTTTTCCAATTTGTTGTTTTCTTTCCCCCTCTTAAAATTGCAACATTTTGCTTAAATTTTGAGCAGCAGCACTGAGCAGAATCAGGATTAAAATACTTCACATTCAAGAAGTAATAGAAATTCAGTTCTTCACCTGTTCTTCACCTGGCTAGTTCTGGACTTTTGGAGATGATTTGGTTGACACTTGGCGGTGGATTGGTGACTTGGGGGAAGATTCTGGTGGATTTGGAGTTGGGCCTGTCTGCCTTAGTAACAGATTGGCAGCCATTACCACTAGGCCTCATAGGCAGCCACCACCAACAGGTCCTGCAGTCATTACTACCAGTCCCTGCAGTCATCTCCACTAGGTCTCACAGCCTCCACCACCAGGCTCCATAGGCTGCCACCACCACCAGACCTCATAGGTACAGTGGGGTAAAAAAGTATTTAGTCAGCCACCAATTGTGCAAGATCTCCCACTTAAAAGATGAGAGAGCTCTCCAATTTTCATCATAGGTATACCTCAACTATGAGAGACAAAATGAGAAAAAAAATCCAGAAAATCACATTGAAGGATTTTTAATGAATTAATTGGTAAATTCCTCAGTAAAATAAGTATTTGGTCACCTACAAACAAGCAATATTTCTGGCTCTCACAGACCTGTAACTTCTTCTTTAAGAGGCTCCACTGTCCTCCACTTGTTACCTGTATTAATGGCACCTGTTTGAACTCGTTATCAGTATAAAAGACACCTGTCCACAACCTCAAACAGTCAGACTCCAAACTCCGCTATGGCCAAGACCAAAGAGCTGTCAAAGGACACCAGAAACAAAATTGTAGACCTGCACCAGGCTGGGAAGACTGAATCTGCAATAGGTAAGCAGCTTGGTGTGAAGAAATCAACTGTGGGAGCAATTATTAGAAAATGGAAGACATAAAAGACCACTGATAATCTCCCTCGATCTGGGGCTCCACGCAAGATCTCACCCCGTGGGGTCAAAATTATCATGAGAATGGTGAGCAAAAATCCCAGAACCACACGGGGGGACCTAGTGAATGACCTGCAGAGAGCTGGGACCAAAGTAACAAAGGCTACATCAGAAACACACTACGCCGCCATGGACTCGAATCCTGCAGTGCTAGATGTGTCCCCCTGCTTAAGCCAGTACATGTCCAGGGCCGTCTGAAGTTTGCTAGAGAGCATTTGGATGATCCAGAAGAGGATTAGGAGAATGTCATATGGTCAGATGAAACCAAAATAGAACTTTTTGGTAAAAACTCAACTTGTCGTGTTTGGAGGAGAAAGAACACCATACCTACTGTGAAGCATGGGGGTGGAAACATCATACTTTGGGGCTGTTTTTCTGCAAAGGGACCAGGACTACTGATCCGTGTAAAGATAGAATGAATGGGGCCATGTATCGTGAGATTTTGAGTGAAAACCTCCTTCCACCAGCAAGGGCATTGAAGATGAAATGTGGCTGGGTCTTTCAGCATGACAATGATCCCAAACACACCGCCCGGGCAACGAAGGAGTGGCTTCGTAAGAAGCATTTCAAGGACCTGGAGTGGCCTAGCCAGTCTCCAGATTTCAACCCCATAGAAAATCTTTGGAGGGAGTTGAAAGTCTGTGTTGCCCAGCGACAGCCCCAAAACATCACTGCTCTAGAGGAGATCTGCATGGAGGAATGGGCCAAAATACCAGCAACAGTGTGTGAAAACCTTGTGAAAACTTACAGAAAATGTTTGACCTCTGTCATTGCCAACAAAGGATATATAACAAAGTATTGAGATGAACTTTTGTTATTGACCAAATACTTATTTTACCAAGGAATTTACCAATTAATTCATTAAAAATCCTTCAATGTTAATTTTCTGGATTTTTTTTTCTTATTTTGTCTCTCATAGTGGAGGTATACCTATGATGAAAATTGGAGACCTCTCTCATCTTTTAAGTGGGAGAACTTGCACAATTGGTGGCTGACTAAATACTTTTTTCCCCACTGTAGTTACCATCATCAGGCCTCACAAACAGCCTTCACCACTATCACCACCAGGCCTACAGTCACCACCACCGGGCTCCACGAGCAGCCACAACCATCATGCTCTGCAGCCACCACCACCACCACCAGGCCCTGCAGCCACCACCACCGGGCTCCATGGGCAGCCACCAACACCAGGCCCTGCAGCTACCACCATCAGGCTCCATAGACAGCAATTGCCACCAGAACCTGCGGCCACCACCACCACCGGGCCCTGTAGCCATCACCTTCAGGCCCTGTAGCCACCACCACCAGGCCCTGTAGCCATTACTACAAGGCCCTGCAGTTACCACCATCAGGCTCCACAGGCAGCCACCACCATCAGACCTTACACGCAGTGAGTGAAATATGGCAATGAAATCACTACAGAAGGACATCGGGGAATTGAAAGAGGCTATGAACATGATGTCTAATGACATGGCAACAATGACACAACAACAATCGATAATCACAGACCAGGCGACAGGAATTAAAGAACAAAAGGAAGTCAACATGGAAAAGGAGAAAAGAATTGAACATTTGGAAAACTGAGTGGTCGATTTAGAGCGGTATTCAAAAATCAATGATGATGTAAAAAAAAGCATTTGATACCATAGATCATACAGTGCTAATTAAAAAAAAAAGATTCAGTATGGTGTTAGAGGGGTGGCTCTCGACTGGCTGGTAAGTTATATCACTAATCAGAAACAGTTTGTTCAGATATGGCAGCACAGGTCTAGTTGTTTGAACATGACCTGTGGTATCCCACAGGGGTCAGTCTTGGGGCCAAAATGATTTATTTTGTATGTTAATGATGTCTGTAAAATGTCTGATTTCTTTAAAATTGTTAATTTTACAGATGACACAAATATATGTACAGAGACCAACCTGCCACAACTTTTGAAAGTGGTCACACATGAATTATATAAGCTTAAACACTGGTTTGACAAAAGCAAATTAGCATTAAATTTAAGTAAAACTAAGATTATGTTATTTGGTAATCATAAAATCAGAAATGAAATTAAGTTGTATTTAATGACATATTGACTGAAAGAGTGTGGAAGTTTTTTGAGGTTTTCTTGACCACAGGCTCAGTTGGGGTCCTCACATGCATTATTTGAGTTCAAAGATTTCAAGAAGTATAGGAATAATAAATAAAATCAGGTACATTCTGTGCCATAAAACCTTACAAACATTATGTCATGCTCTAATTCAACCATATCTTACTTACTGTTTTGAAATCTGGGGAAATACATATAAAACCAAAGTAAAATAGATATGCACATTGCAAAGAAGAGCTATTTGAATTATAAAATATGCACAGTTTAGGAAGCATACAAATCCATTATTTCTGAAATCTGGGATATTAAAATTTTTGGATTTAGTAAAATTAAGAACAGCTGCAGTTATTGTTAAAGCACCAAAGAAACGACTACTGCTGCTATTACAAAATATGTTTAAATTTAAAGAACGTTGCGACTTAAGAAGCACAAACTTACTACTGCCTACTGTTCGATCAGCTCGGAAAAGCATGTGCATATCTGTTTGTGGTGTTAAACTCTGAAACAGTCTGAACATGGCAGTGAAAACAAAAACATTATTCAATTTAAAACAGAATATAAGAAAAAATGAACAATATAACAAAGAAGTCGTGTAATTGAAATAATATGATTATAGTTTAAATGCACTAAATATTATCTGTACTGCTTATAGTTATTATCATTATTATTACCTCCACTAAGGGAGAAAGTAATGTTTTTGCCGCTTTGGTTGGTTTGTTTCTTGGTTTGTCTGTCTGTTGGCAACATTAGTTCAAAAGTTATGAACGGATTTTGAAGAAATTTTCAGAAAAGGTGTGTAATGGCACAGGAACAGATGATTAGATTTTGGTGGTGATCCAGATTACGATCTGGATCCAGGAATTTTCTGAAAATTATTTTATATAATACAATTGCACTTTTCATGTAAGTCGTAAGTCGGCCTCCGTCGGTCTATGATGACCATGGAAGAGAATCCTAAATGTCTACTCTGCTGGAACAGCACCGCCTGTGGCTGAACAGGCCGATGCGCGAATGGCAGTCCCTGTCACACAGGTCGCACTTGTGGGTGGTCTCCGTGCTGCTGGAGCTGTGGCGGTTCTTCCTGCGGGTCCTTTTTTCATCTGCTGCAGCAGTCAGTCTCTCTTCACCCGCCTTGAGCTGTCTGGTCAGAGTGCCTCTCCATTTGGAGCGGTCCGTTGTAAGGTCCTCCCAGCACTCTGTATTGATGTCTAGGGCCTTCATGTCTCTCTTGCAGACGTCTCTAAAGCGCAGCTGTGGGTGGCCAACGTCTCTCCTGCCAGTCGCCAGTTCTCCGTAGAGGACGTCTTTGGGGATTCTGCCATCCTCCATACGGTGAACGTGGCCTAGCCAGCAGAGCCTGCGCTGCCTGAGTAGAGTGAAGATGGAGGGAAGGCCGGCGCGGGACAGAACTTCTGTGTTGGGCACTTTGTCCTGCCAGGATATGTCCAGGATACAGCAAATGCAGCGCAAGTGGAAGGAGTTCAGTCTCTTTTCCTGACGGGTGTATGTTGTCCACGTCTCACTCCCATAGAGCAGTGTGCTGATGACGCAGGCATTGTACACTGCCATCTTCGTCCTGACAGAGAGTCACCACACTCGTGTGGTGAGGCGAGCGAGTGTGGAGGCTGATTTTCCAATCCTCTTGTCGATCTCTGTATCAAGGGAGAGGTTGCTGCTGATCGTGGACCCCAGGTACGTGAACTGATTCACGACCTCCAGCTCGTAGTCATCGATGGTGATGGTTGGTGGTGCTTTCGTGCCTTGCGCCAAGACGTTAGTCTTCTTCAGGCTGATGGTAAGCCCGAAGTCCTTGCATGCCTGGGAGAAGCGGTCCATCAGGGTCTGAAGCTCATGCTGTGTGTGGGTCGCGATTGCAACGTCGTCTGCAAACAGCATGTCTCTGATTAGAGCCTCACGTACTTTGGTTCTGGCTGTCAGGCAGGTGAGGTTGATCTTGTGTGCAGGTAGATTCCCTCTGTTGCTCTGCTGAAGGCATGCCTCAGGAGCATAGCAAAGAAAATCCCAAAGAGGGTTGGCACAAGTACACAGCCCTGTTTCACTCCGCTGCGTATGTTGAATGGCTCTGAGACGTTGCCGTCATGCTGCACTATCCCCTGCATGTTGGTGTGAAACAATTCGATGAGGCTTTGCAACTTTGGTGGGCATCCTATATTTGGCAAGATCTTGAAAAGGCCCTCTCTGCTGACCAGATCGAACGCTTTGGTGAGGTCGATGAAGGCGACGTACAGGGGCATGTTCTGTTCTCTGCATTTCTCCTGGAGTTGGCGGATGGAGAATATCATGTCTACCGTCGATCGCTCAGCGCGGAAGCCACACTGAGACTCGGGGTAGACACGTTCGGCAAGCTTCTGTAGACGAACGAGAACAACTCGTGCGTAGACTTTGCCAACAACGCTGAGGAGGGAGATGCCCCTGTAGTTGTTGCAGTCACTTCTCTTCCCTTTGTTTTTGTAGAGGGTGATGATCTTGGCGTCCCTCATGTCCTGCGGTACGGCACCTTCCTTCCAGCACTGGCAGAGGACGTCATGCAATGGCAGCAGTAGGGCGGTCTTGCAGTGCTTGATCAGGTCGGGAGGTATGCCGTCGTTGCCGGGTGCCTTGCCAGCAGCCAAGCTATCAGTGGCCTTGCTGAGTTCGTCAATGGTTGGCTCAGCGTCAAGTTCGTCCATGGATGGCAGGCAGTCGATGGCATCAAGGGCTGAGGGTGTCACGGTGTTCTGTTTGGAGTAGAGGTCGGAGTAGTGCTCCACCCATCTCTCCATCTGCTTGTTCTTTTCTGTGATCATCTCCCCAGTGGAGGATTTGAGGGGGGCCGTCTTGCTCTGAGCCGGACCAAGTGCTTTCTTGATGCCATCGTACATACCACAGATGTTCCCTGTTATGGCAGCGGTTTGAATGTCTTGGCTGAGCTGAGTCCAGTACTCGTTGGCACAGCGCCGAGCAGTCTGCTGAACTTTGCTTCTCGCAGCCCTGAGAATCTGGAGATTCTTCTCGTTTGGGTACTTCTTGTACTCGGCAAGAGCTGAGTGCTTGGCTTCAATGACGGGGTCATCTCGGTCAACTTGGCATCAAACCAGTCCTGTGACTTCGAGGTCTTCCTCCCAAAGGTAGCCAAGGCTGTGCGGTGGATGGTGTTTCGCAGCTCTTCCCACTTCTGCTTTGCAGATTCTCCTTCTTGTGGTACACCAAGTTCCTTCTCAAAGGTGGAGGCAAACCGCTCAACAAGTTCTGGTTGGGCCATCTTGCTGGCGTCAATCCGTGCCTTTCCAGGTTGTCTAGCACGATGGAATTTCTTCAGCTGCAGCTTGACCTTGCAACACACCAATGAATGGTCTGTGTCGCAATCTGCACTCTGGAACGAACAGGTGATTAGCATGTTCTTCAGTGAGGTGCGCCTGGTCAGGATCAAGTCCAGCTGGTGCCAGTGCTTTGAGCGCAGATGTCGCCAGGAAACCTTGTGTTGGGGCTTGGTCTTGAAGAATGAGTTTGTGATGCACAGATCGTGATAAGTGCAGAACTCGAGCAGCCGCTGTCCGTTGTCATTCATTCTGCCCACTCCAAATGGTCCAAGACAGAAGGGCCAGGAGTCATGGTCAGCACCCACTCTGGCATTGAAGTCTCCAAGGAGAATGAGTTGTTCAGAGTTGGGGATGATCCTGACAGTTGTTGCGAGATTCTCGTAGAACTCGTCTTTTGCCTCTGGTGTGGCTGTTAGTATTGGGGCATACACACTGACGGGGGTGACTGGGCCTTGAGTGGTGCTGAGGCGGAGGTTGAGGAGTCGTGCAGAGCCATTGCTTCCCGGTTCCACCATCTTCAGCAAGGTGTTCTTCACTGCGAAGCCCACTCCGTGTTCCCTGTGTTCGTCACTGCTCTTTCCCTGCCAGTAGAACGTGTAGTCCTTCTCTCTCAGTGTGCCTGCGTCTTGTTTTTTTGTCTTGCCTGGTGCAAAGGTTCTCAGCCTGCCGTTCGGACTTCTCCTCATCCCCATGCACCCAATGAGGAAAACAGGCTGTGGCAGGACAACACCTTATTGGCTGGGGGCTGCCCAGCTTGAGGCGGGTGGTAGCTGTCCAGTGAGATCCGATGATCCCTCCCACCGTCGGGAACAACCCCTGGCACTGTGCTCTATGCCAATTGAGCGGTGGCTTATAACCGGTAACTGTCATTCTCCGTGTTTTGTCTACGCCAAAGGCGAAGCTGGAGTGTCCTCTCCAGTGATCCGGTGTTCTACCTTCCAGCGTTGGGCGTTGGTAGGATTCAAGCCTGGGCAGGAAGATATGGAGGACAAGATGTTGCCCATGCAGCATGTCCCCCCTCTCCACGTCACTGATGAATCCAAAGGAACAGCAGGGCTGTTACAGTTTGGCACCAGCACCGTCGCAGGAGCTGCCAGAACAATGCTGAGCACAACAGAGAACTGCCTTAGAGACTCCGATTCCGGATTTTTCCTCAGGGTTGACTCCCGAAGCCTTTCCTGTGACCGGGTGTGCCGCAAGGCAGCAGAGGTTTAAAATCAGGGTTTATCTTCCCCTAGATGGGCTACCTTTCCAGGTTGACGAGCCACCATCTACTCGAAGCATCTGGTTTTAAGGCGCCAGAGATCCGCCCTCGCCCCTTCTTCTATTCGTAAAAGCAGTTCCGCCGGGCTTAGAGACTAAACCACACAGGCAGGCTAGGAGTTGGACTTAGTTGTCAGAGGCTTTTCGAGACGCACGCCATAAGGAGCATTTTATAAGCACTGGGAGCTTAACCCCAGTGCCGCTCGTGGCTATGACAACCTTGGAACCTCTTTTGTGGAATCACCACAAAAGTACACTTTAACCCTTTCACTGCCCAGATTAAATAGATGGGTCGTGCACCCCCAGTGGCACAGCGCAGCAACTGCACTTGGCAACTTATTGACTGAGTTATGTAATTTATATAGCTGCCGCGACATTATGCAAATTAGATGTGTAAATTTATTCCTCTCTGAAACTTTAGATCATATTCTACATCTTTCTAATTGACAGTAAGCCATTATCTCTTGTAACTTTCAAGTTGTAGCCTTGGAAATCTGAACTATTTTATTGACAAATTTTTTACCACTCTTGACCACTGGGGTAGGGGGGCTCGAGTTGCCTTGCATTTCCCCAGGTGCCACATGGCACCTAGGGCAGTTAAAGGGTTCAGACCTGTCCATGGAGTTACGTATGTGGCTACGCCATAGTGCCGCGCACCTCCGCAGACTGGAAGCCAAACACTGCAGAAAAAGTATATAAAATGGCTTGGAACAAAAACAAATGTGGTCTTCATCCATATAGTATGTGATGAATGGCATTCTTCCATCTGAAGACGCCAAGAAAAAGCAAGCAAAGACGGGGTTTGGAGTGTGCGCGGATGTAACTCTGGCCGGCAGACAAGGATGGAAGCCACATGACCCACATCATATGTAAACACAGAAAACTTCAGCATTGGACAATGTTTAATTTTTTTGTTTGTGAAATCATAATAGGCCTGTTCTATTATGCTCATTTACTACGCACTGCAGTGAGATGATACCACACTGTTGTGTAATGTTGCTTAATAATTATGAACCTTGTCAGTAAACTGTAATGGAGAAGAGAGGAGGAAAAAAAAGAAAAGCGAAATGAAAGATTCAATAAATCATGATGCTGATTTCGATAGATAGATAGACAGAAAGACAAACAGATAGATAGATAGATGTACAGTGGTGTGGAAAAAGTGTTTGCCCCCTTCCTGATTTATCATTTTTATTTTGTATGTTTGTCACACTTAAATGTTTCAGATCATCAAAACAAATTTAAATATTAGACAAAGATAACACAAGAAAACACAAAATGCAGTTTTTAAATGAAGGTGTTTATTATTAAGGGTAAAAAAAATCCAAACCTACATGGGCCTGTGTGAAAAAGTGATCCCCCCCCCCCCGTTAAAACATAAATTATATGTGGTTTATCATATCTTTGGAAAGCTGAGTTCAATTTCTCTAGCCACACCCAGACGTGATTACGCCACATCTGTTCTCAATGAAGAAATCATTTAAATAGGACCTGCCTGACAAAGTGAAGTCGACCAAAAGATCCTCAAAAGCTAGACATCATGATGTGATCCAAAGAAATTCATGAACAAACTAGAAAAGCACTCGGAGAGCGCAGACCTCCGCCAAGCGCCACAGTTCCCCCCATACAGTGTTTGTGTGTACTTTTTCAGATTCCTTGACCATGAAAACATATGACTAGCAATTGGATTGACAATGATAGGATTAGTGGTTCAGTAGTTATTCACAAAAATGGCATTTTCCGTAATGGCGGCCACAGTTCCCCCCATACAGTGTTTCTGTGTACGTTTTCAGATTACTTGACCATGAAAACATACGACTAGCAATTGGATTGACAATGATAGGATTAGTGGTTCAGTAGTTATTCACGAAAATGGCATTTTCCGTAATTGTGGCCACAGTTCCCCCCATACAGTGTTTGTGTGTACATTTTCAGATTACTTGACCATGAAAACATATGACTAGCAATTGGATTCACAATGATAGGATTAGTGGTTCAGTAGTTATTGACGAAAATGGCATTTTCCGTAATGGCGGTTTTCTTCTGGACAGTGATCCAGATCACCACCAAAATGTAATCATCTGTAGGATACCCCCATTTCTGACAATCTGTGAAAATTTCATGAAAATCCGTCCATAACTTTTTGAGTTATGGACGGTTATCATCTGTAAACCAACACCGATGATCACATAACCTACTTGGCGGAGGTAATGAGAAACAAAGTAATTGAGACCTATCAGTCTGGAAAAGGTTATAAAGCCATTTCTAAAGCTTTGGGACTCCAGCAAACCACAGTGAGAGCCATTATCCACAAATGGTGAAAACATGTAATAGTGGTGAACCTTCCCAGGAGTGGCTGGCCGACCAAAATTACCCCAAAAGCACAGCGACGACTCATCCAAGAGATCACAAAAGACCCCACAACAACATCCAAAGAACTGCAGGCCTCACTTGCCTTAGTTAAGGTCAGTGTTCATGACTCCACCATAAGAGAGAGACTGGGCAAAAATGGCCTGCATGGCAGAGTTCAAAGACGAAAACCACTGCTGAGCAAAAAGAACATGAACGCTTGTCTCAGTTTTGCCAGAAAACATCTTGATGATCCCCAAGACTTTTGGGAAAATACTCTGTGGACTGACAAGACAAAAGTTCAACTTTTTGGAAAGTGTGTATCCCATTACATCTGACGGAAAAGTAACACAGCATTTCAGAAATGGAACATCATACCAACAGTAAAATATGGTGGTGGTAGTGTGATGGTCTGGGGCTGTTTTGCTGCTTCAGGACCTGGAAGACTTGCTGTGGTAAATGGAACCATGACTTCTGCTGTCTACCAAAAAATCCTGAAGGAGAATGTCCGGCTATCTGTTCGTGACCTCAAGCTGAAGTGCACTTGGGTTCTGCGGCAGGACAATGATCTACAGCACACCAGCAAGTCCACCTCTGAATGGCTTAAGAAAAACAAAGTGAAGACTTTGGAGTGGCCTAGTCTAAGTCCTGACCTGAATCCAATTGAGATGCTGTGGCATGACCTTCAAAAGGCAGTAAATGCTCGAAAACCCTCCAATGTGGCTGAATTACAACAATTCTGCAAAGATGAGTGGGTCAAAATTCCTCCACAGCGCTGTAAAAGACTCATTGCCAGTTATTGCTAATGCTTGATTGATTGCATTTATTGCTGCTAAGGGTGGCCCAACCAGTTATTAGGCTTAGGGGGCAATCACTTTTTCACACAGGGCCATGTAGGTTTGGATTTTTTTTTACCCTTAATAATAAACACCTTCATTTAAAAACTACATTTTGTGTTTACTTGTGTTATCTTTGTCTAATATTTACATTTGTTTGATGATCTGAAACATTTAAGTGCGAGAAACATACAAAAAAATGAGAAATCAGGAAGGGGGCAAACACTTTTTCACACCACTGTTCTTTATTGATCCCAAACTGAGAAATTACAGTGTAACAGCAGTATGACAGCAGATGACCAAAAAGACAGAAACACACAGCATAACAGACAAAGGGATTACCCATGTATAGTAAAACTGACTAAATAACTTACTGTATATACATTGTAGATGAATAGATGGTGACCCGTATAGGTACATGAATCATACCCGCTGTACAATGCAGGACTATCAGGTACAGAGTGAGATGTGAAGCACCAATTGGACTGTAAGGTGCAGCACGGTAGCATAGTTATGACCTGAGTACAACATTAGAGTGAGTTATTGTACAGAGAAATGGTATGTGGCAGGAAAGACTTCCTATACCTAACCTTTCGACAGCGAAGTTGTAGCAGTTTGCTGGAGAAAGTGCTCTGCTGTCTGTCCAGTGTATGGTGGATGGGGTGATCAGGATTGTCCATGATGGATCGCAGTTTTAGTGTCCTCCCCTGCACCATTGTCTCAAAGGTCTCCGGCCTGAGACCAATTACAGAGCCAGCCTTCTTGATAATCTTGTCAAGTCTGTTGGTGTCGCTGGCTCTGATACTGCTACCCCAACAGACTGCAGTAAAGAAGATGGTGCTGGCAACAATGGCCTAGTAGAAAAGCTCCAGCATCCTGTTGCACACGTTGAAGGATCTCAGCTTCCTCAGGAAGTAGAGCCTGCTCATCCCCTTTTTGTACACAGCATCGGTGTTGGATTTCTAGTCCAGTCCGTTGCTGATAATGACACCCAGACATATGTAGTCCTCAACTACAGTGGGACAAAAAGTAATTAGTCAGCCACCAATTGTGCAAGTTCTCCCACTTAAAGGATGAGAGAGGTCTCCAATTTTCATCATAGGTATACCTCAACTATGAGAGACAAAATGAAAAAAAAATCCAGAAAATCACATTGAAGGATTTTTAATGAATTAATTGGTAAATTCCTCAGTAAAATAAGTATTTGGTCACCTACAAACAAGCAAGATTTCTGGCTCTCACAGACCTGTAACTTCTTCTTTAAGAGGCTCCTCTGTCCTCCACTCGTTACCTGTATTAATGGCACCTGTTTGAACTTGTTATCAGTATAAAAGACACCTGTCCACAACCTCAAACAGTCAGACTCCAAACTCCACTATGGCCAAGACCAAAGAGCTGTCAAAGGACACCAGAAATAAAATTGTAGACCTGCACCAGGCTGGGAAGACTGAATCTGCAATAGGTAAACAGCTTGGAGTGAAGAAATCACCTGTGGGAGCAATTATTAGAAAATGGAAGACATACAAGACCACTGATAATCTCCCTCGATCTGGGGCTCCACGCAAGATCTCACCCCATGGGGTCAAAATGATCATGAGAACGGTGAGTAAAAATCCCAGAACCACACGGGGGGACCTAGTGAATGACCTGCAGAGAGCTGGGGCCAAAGTAACAAAGGCTACATCAGTAACACACTACGCCGCCAGGGACTCAAATCCTGCAGTGCCAGATGTGTCCCCCTGCTTAAGCCAGTACATGTCCAGGTCCGTCTGAAGTTTGCTCGAGAGCATTTGGATGATCCAGAAGAGGATTGGGAGAATGTCATATGGTCAGATGAAACCAAAATAGAACTTTTTGGTAAAAACTCAACTTGTCGTGTTTGGAGGAGAAAGAACACCATACCTACTGTGAAGCATGGGGGTGGAAACATCATGCTTTGGGGCTGTTTTTCTGCAAAGGGACCAGGACGACTGATCCGTGTAAAGGAAAGAATGAATGGGGCCATGTATCGTGAGATTTTGAGTGAAAACCTCTTTCATCAGCAAGAGCATTGAAGATGAAATGTGGCTGGATCTTTCAGCATGACAATGATCCCAAACACACCACCCAGCCAAGAAAAGGGATGGCTTCGTAAGAAGCATTTCAAGGTCTTGGAGTGGCCTAGCCAGTCTCCAGATCTCAACCCCATAGAAAATCTTTGGAGGGAGTTGAAAGTCCGTGTTGCCCAGCGACAGCCCCACAACATCACTGCTCTAGAGGAGATCTGCATGGAGGAATGGGCCAAAATACCAGCAACAGTGTGTGAAAACCTTGTGAAGACTTACAGAAAACATTTGACCTCTGTCATTGCCAGCGAAGGGTATATAACAAAGTATTGAGATAAACTTTTGTTATTGACCAAATACTTATTTTACCAAGGAATTTACCAATTAATTCATTAAAAATCCTTCAATGTGATTTTTTGGATTTTTTTTTTCTCATTTTGTCTCTCATAGTTGAGGTATATGACATGACCTGAACGCTGTCCTTCTCCGCGTTCAGGTTGTCCAGTGTCGCTCCTGCTCCATGCCTACTCCGTGCTACTCCGCTTCTGATTGGGTTCTCTTTCCCATTTAAGCACGCAGCTGAGAGTTACTCCTCGCTGCGACCTCACTACGGAAGGACGTTTACCGTGTTTCCTCAACTGGAGTTCCCACGTCCAGCTCCAGTCCCTCACTACCTCTGCGCTACACCCTCTTGTAAGTGCTGTTGCTCGGCGTGTGTTTTTCCCTCGCCGCCTCTCTAGCCCTTCTGTCTGGGTTGTATGTTGTCCTCAGTTTGATGCATGTTTTTTGTCCCACGTGGCTCTTTACTTTACTGTTTGTTATCTAAGTGTCTGTGATTAATAAAGTACGCAAACTCACTGGCCGCCCTAGCGTCTCCTTTATGGCTCGTGAGAGCCATTCATGACAGTATACCTATGATGAAAATTGGAGACCTCTCTCATCTTTTAAGTGGGAGAACTTGCACAATTGGTGGCTGACTAAATACTTTTTTGCCCCACTGTACCTTCATATCCTACCCCCTAATCTGCAATGGCTGTGTAGGCGTCCTCTTCTTCCTGAAGTCAATCACCATCTCTCTGGTCTTGCTGACATTCAGCCTCAGGTGATTTTGCTGTGTCCACTCCACAAATCTGTCTACCAGTGCCCTGTACTCCCCCTCTTCCCTCCCTCTTACACACCCAACAACAGCTGAGTCATCAGAGAATTTCTGCAGGTGGCATGGCTTGGTGTTGTACTGCAAGTCAGTGGTGTATAAGGTAAAGAGAAAATGAGAAAGCACAGTCCCCTGTGGAGCTCCCATATCACTAACCACCACATCAGACAAGACACTGCCCAGCAGGACAAACTGTGGCCTGCCTGTCAGGTAGTCAGTAATCCAGGAGATCACAGAGCTTTCAATCCCGATCACCCGCAGTTTCTCACCCAGTAGCAGTGGTTGGATGGTGTTAAAGGCACTGGAGAAATCAAAGAATGTGATTCTCACAGTGTCTCCTTCGCCATCCAGGTGCAGGTGGGCTTGTTGCAGCAGGTAGATGACAGCATCTTCAACTCCTGAATGGGGCTGATAAGCAAACTGCAGAGGGTCCAGCCACTTCTTCACCTGCAGCCTCAGGTGGGCTAAGACCAGTCTCTCCAGGACCTTCATCACATGTGATGTAAGGGCAACTGGCTGATAGTCATTCTGGTCCGATGGAGATGACTTGTTGGGGACTGGAACCAGGCAGGTCGTCTTCCACAGCACCGGTACTCTCTCCAGACTCAGGCTCAGGTTGTACAGGTGTTTCAGTACCGGAGCTAGCTGGTTGGCACAGGTCCTCAGGAGGACTGTATTGCCCAGTCATGTGAAAAAATTAGGACATCCTGTATAAGCCTGTGTGTTTTTTTAACATACTGTTGAGGTGGATGATAAAATAAAGGCAGCGATGGAGTTTTAAGTTGGTTCATTGAATCATACCGCCTTCATTGGAACACCTCCCCAGCCCTCGTGCTGTGGGCTGAGGTGATGTCCTCAGGCTCTCGTGCAAAGAGACACGTGTGTGTCCGCAGCAGTTACAGGATGCAGAATGAGATAGTGAGAGGCAGAATTACAGAATGGCACAGCATTTACACCCAACTGAGACAATACATCAAAGACCTTCACCGCAGTCAATCTGGGCATTTGCATATCAGAGGTACAGACAGGATACATGAACACAATGCATGGATGACCCTTAACCTCACAGCAGTGAAATGCAAAACGGCAGATTACTTTCACAGCATGCAGCGGAAAAAAAACCCAGGAGTGCGAGCTGACTGTCTCTGTGTGTTGTGGGGGTTGAACCAACCCGCCACACTGTATTTGGACATATGGATATTTAATATCAATGTTAAAAATACTGGGAGATTCATGTAATACAACTAAACAATTAAAAATGAATTAAAGACTTTTTTTCAAATTTTCTGTAAAATGTAATTCTAAAAAATTGTGAGGAATAAATTAGGACACTCCCCATCTTTTTAGGACACACCCACATTCATTCCCACTTAAAATGGCTAAAATGAATGTTAAAAAATGCAAATAAAAACAAAAACAAGGTTAGACATACACTACCGTTCAAACGTTTGGGGTCACCCAGACAATTATTTTGTGTTTTCCATGAAAAGTCACACTTATTTACCACCATGAGTTGTAAAATGAATAGAAAATATAGTCAAGACTTTGACAAGGTTAGAAATAATGATTTGTATTCGAAATAATAATTTTTTCCTTCAAACTTTGCTTTCGTCAAAGAATCCTCCATTTGCAGCAATTACAGCATTGCAGACCTAACATGATTGCACAAGGGTTTTCTAATCATCCATTAGCCTTCTGACTCAATGAGCAAACACATTGTACCATTAGAACACTGGAGTGATAGTTGCTGGAAATGGGCCTCTATACACCTATGTAGATATTGCACCAAAAACCAGACATTTGCAGCTAGAATAGTCATTTACCACATTAGCAATGTATAGAGTGTATTTCTGATTAGTTTAAAGTTATCTTCATTGAAAAAAAGTGCTTTTCTTTCAAAAATAAGGGAATTTCTAAGTGACCCCAAACTTTTGAACAGTAGTGTAGATATGTGAACATTTTTTTTAAAAAAGAACTGACTATTTAATGGGATGTCCTATTTTTTTTCACATGGCTGTATGGTCAATACAATAATCACAGTCTTGTTATCATAATGTAGTCTTATTGTTTTTGCTACTGTTTCTCTGTCTGTTGGCAGGATCATGTAAAAATGCCTAAATGGATTTGGATGAAATTCCTCTGAAATTTATGACTTTTTTCCTGTAAATTTCCAACATTTTTCTCATAAATCTGGAAGTTCTCATAAATTTTCAACTTTTTTTCTCAGAAATGTTCCACTTTTTTCTTGTAAATTTGTAATTTTTTCCCAGTAAATTTTCATTTTTTTCTTGTAGATTTGCAACTTTTTTTCTGATAAATCTGCAGCTTTTTTCTCCTAAATTTGTGACTTTTTTCTCCTTAATCTGCAGCTTCTCATATATTGACAATTTCAAATCAAATCAACCTTTATTGTCATGTTGCTGTACATACAACTGTAGTGCAGGCAAGATGAAATTGCGTTTCTCTCGGCATCCATATAAGTAAAAAGAACATAATTTAAGACACACTCACACACACCCTCACCCCCCACCCCAACACAGCCATTCACACATCCCTGAGACATACTTGAAAACTAACTAGAACTATAATATACAAATAATATACATAATGTCCATAGGTGCAGTAGTATGTATGAGAGATTCCGGATCAACTGTTCAGCATCCTAACAGCGTGTGGAAGGAAGCTGTTAATCAGTCTGGTGGTTCTGCCTCTGATGCTCCGGAATCGTTTGCCAGATGGCAGAAGTTCAAAGTGTTTATGCAGAGGGTGAGAACGGTCCTTGACAATGTTCATTGCCCTGCTCCTACAACGGTTCTGAAAAAGTTCTTGGACAGAGGGGAGGGAGACTCCAATTACCCTCTCAGCTCCCTTAACTATCCTCTGCAGGGCTTTTTTGTCTGACATACTGCAGCCGGAGTACCATGTTGCAATGCAGTACGTCAGAACACTCTCCACCACACCTCTGTAGAAGGTCCTGAGGATGCAGATGGGGAGAGAGGCCTGTTTGAGTTTCCTCAAGAAGTCAGAATCAGAATCAGATTTATTGCCATTGTTCATGTAGTACACAAACTAGGAATTTGTCTCGGTGCCATGCTGCAACATTAAAAACATGATGAGATAAAGAGATAAACTAAAAAACTATAGGACTAAAAACATACAATAAGTGTAGAATAATAAGTAATAATAATAATAATAATAATAATAATAATAATAATAATAATAATAATAATGAGTAATACTAGTCAAGGCAGTTTTAAATAAATTAGCAAGTAGCAGATAATATGGGGTACCACAGTGCAGTCAATAATGCAACAGAAAAACAGTGATGAATGACATGAGTCTGGTTGAGCTGCTGTACATAGTGCACGAGAGTCAATAAGTCACTTAGTGTTCAGCAGTCTGATGGCAGAGGGGAAAAAGCTGTTCATGTGCCGGGAGGTTTTAGTCTGAATGGACCGAAGTCTTCTACCTGAGGGGAGGGGGGCAAACAGTATGTGACCAGGGTGTGAAGGATCGGCTATGATCCGGCCAGCACGCCTCCGGGTCCTGGAGATGTACAGGTCCTGGAGAGATGGGAGCTTTCAGCCGATCACCTTCTCAGCAGTGCGCACGACGCGCTGCAGCCTTAGTCTGTCCCTGGCAGTGGCTCCTGCATACCACACAGTTATGGAGGAGGTGAGGATGGACTCGATGATGGCCGTGTAGAACTGCACTAACATCTTGGTGGGTAGCTTGAGCTTCCTCAGCTGCCGCAGAAAGAACATCCTCTGCTGGGCCTTTTTGATGAGGGAGCTGATGGTTGGCTCCCATTTGAGGTCCCGGGTGATGGTGGTGCTCAAGAAGCGGAAGGAATCTGCAATGGTGATGGGAGAGCCTGTGATGGTGAGGGGGGGCAGGGGGGTTGTGACTTTCCTGAAGTCCACAATCATCTCCGCTGTCTTCAGAGCGTTCAGCTGCAGGTTGTTGTGGCTGCACCAGGACACCAGCTGGGCCACCTCTTTCCTGTAGACGGACTCGTCGCCGTTGGAGATGAGCCCGATGAGGGTGGTGTCGTCCGCAAACTTAATCAACTTAACAGACTTGTGGGAGGAGGTGCAGGAGTTGGTATAAACGGAGAAGAGTAGGGGGGAAAGTACACAGCCCTGGGGTGATCCGATGCTGATGCTAACAGAGTCCGAGACAGACTTCCCCAGCCGCACATGCTGCCGCCGGTCCGTCAGGAAGTCGGTGATCCACCTGCAGAGGGAGTCAGGCACGTCGAGCAGGGACAGCTTGTCGTGGAGCAGAGCGGGGCGGATGGTGTTGAATGCAGAGCTGAAGTCCACAAAGAGGATCCTGGCGTAGGTTCCCGGGGAGTCCAGGTGCTGCAGGATGGAGTGGAGGGCCAGGTTGACTGCGTCGTCCACAGACCTGTTGGCACGGTAGGCAAACTGCAGCGGGTCCAGGAGGGGAGTAGTGATGGACTTGAGGTGAGACAGGACCAGGCGCTCAAAGGACTTCATGACTACAGAGGTGAGCGCTACGGGTCTGTAGTCGTTAAGTCCAGTAATCCGTGGCTTCTTGGGGACAGGGATGATGGTGGAGGATTTGAGGCAATCTCTGCAGTGCAGTCTCTGCTGGGCCCGCTTCCTGATACCCAAGGAATTCTTGCTCCAGGTCAGGTCCTGCGAGATCTGCACTCCAAGGAACTTGATGTTCTCCACTCTCTCCACCAAATGGCCGCCGATGCTGAGGGGGATGTGTTCAGGCTGTGACCGCTGGAAGTCAATAATCATCTTCTTCGTTTTGTCCACGTTGAGCACCAGATTGTTCTCCCTCCACCAGCCCTCCAGGTCTCTAACTTCTTCCCTGTACATTGATTCCTCATCCCTCTGAATAAGTCCCACCACTGTGGTGTTGTCTGCAAACTTAATAATCTGGTTCCCCTCGTGTCTGGATACACAGTCATGTGTTAGAAGTGTAAACAACAGTGGACTGAGTACACAGCCTTGAGGGGATCCGGTGCTCAGCGTGATCGAGTTGGAGATGTTATTTCCAACACAGACAGACTAAGGTCTCTCAGTCAGAAAATCCAGGATCCAGAGACATGTGGCGGTGTTCAGACCGAGAAGGAGTAATTTCTCCATCAGTCTCTGGGGAATAATGGTGTTGAATGCTGAACTGAAATCAATGTACAGGAGTATGGCATAGGTGTCTTTCTGATCCAGGTGGGTGATGACAGAGTGCAGGGTGGTGACTATAGCGTTCCTTCCTGTAAATTTCCTGTAAATGTTCTACTTTTTTTTCTTGTAAATCTGGAAGTTCTCATAAATTTGTGACTTTTTTTTCTCGGAAATGTTCAACTTTTTTCATGTAAATTTGGAATTTTTCCAGTAAATTTTCAACTTTTTCTTGTACATTTGCAACTTTTTTCTCATAAATCTACAACTTCTCATATATTGGCAATTTCTATATATTTTTTCTTGTAAATTTGTAATTTTTTTCCTGTAAGTTTACAACTTTTTTTCTCATAGATTTGCTATTTTTTTCCCTGTAAATCTTCATCTTTTTTCTGTCAAATTTGTGATTTTTTTTAATGTCAAAAATTTGCAACTCTTTTTCTTAGAATTTTTTTTGTACATTTGTAATTTTTTTCCTATAAATTTTCAGCTTTTTTCCTGTGAATTTCCAACACTCATCTGGACGCTGGTTAAATTCTTATTGTGTGTAATTAAATTGTAATTTACAACTTTTAAAATTTTTAAATCGGCATCTTTTGTTGTATCTTTGCACCTTTATTCTTGAAAATTTGTACCTAATTTACATTTGTACCTCATGCTAAACTGGTGAATCCCCTTGTTAAAAATAAATCCTACACCGTATAGCCGTTGCTTTTTTTTTGTCTTTAATGGACAAACATGTTTATATCAAGCATAAAAGCAGAAAACATGACAACGAGCCTCAGCGCTGCTCTGTGCTTGTTTTTGAGATCTCACGCGCTGCGATTCACATCTAAGATAAGCCTTTATTAGTCCACAATGGGGAAATTCCAGGATTGCAACAGCACAGGGATAGCAACACTCAGAGCAATAATTAAGAAGATACGAAAGATATAAATAAGAGCAGTGGATATACATACATAGACATAAATACACTACCGTTCAAAAGTTTGGGGTCACTTAGAAATTTCCTTATTTTTGAAAGAAAAGCAATTTTTTTCAATGAAGATAACTTTAAACTAATCAGAAATACACTCTATACATTGCTAATGTGGTAAATGACTATTCTAGCTGCAAATGTCTGGTTTTTGGTGCAATATCTACATAGGTGTATAGAGGCCCATTTCCAGCAACTATCACTCCAGTGTTCTAATGGTACAATGTGTTTGCTCAATGCATCAGAAGGCTAATGGATGATTAGAAAACCCTTGTACAATCATGTTAGGTCTGCAATGCTGTAATTGCTGCAAATGGAGGATTCTTTGACGAAAGCAAAGTTTGAAGGAAAAAATTATTATTTCAAATACAAATCATTATTTCTAACCTTGTCAATGTCTTGACTATATTTTCTATTCATTTTACAACTCATGGTGGTAAATAAGTGTGACTTTTCATGGAAAACACAAAATAATTGTCTGGGTGACCCCAAACTTTTGAACGGTAGTGTATATGAATATATATACAAAGTGTGGAGCATTGTAGCAAGATGGAATAAACAGCATAACCATCTACTTAGTTATCCTACATAGTATGAATATGTACCCATACATATTGTCACCCTTCATAGCGACTGATAATGTCCTAGTTGTATATACTGGAGGGGACCATTGTGTAAGTCTGTTGCGTCTTCTGTGTTCACTGAAAACGTGTGTGTGGGGGGTGGGGGGGTGTCTCTGGCGTGACCCGGCATGCCCACAATCAGCCGTCTGCTTCCTGAACTTCTGAGATGCTTTTCTGTCTCGCTGTGTGTTTTCGTTCCTTTCCGCTGCTCGTAGCGTCGCTGGTTTTCAAACCTTATCTGATGCTTTCACGAGCTAAAGCCGATGGCGGTCCTTTACCTCCATACGTTCAGGCAGAATTGAAACGGCTGATGGGCTGTGGGGGTGTGGAGCTGCTGTATGGAGCGGCGCAGAGTGCACTCACCACCTTAGCTCTCCTCACGTATCGCTCTGAGGAATCTTTATCAGGCTGGCATCAGCAGAGTCAGACATCACACTTGGTTGTGAAAGCAGAGCTTTACGGTTTTGGAGAAGTCAAGTTTGTAAGCTTAGACTGTCATGAGTTGTAAAGTCTGCAGAAATGGGTCGCAGTTACCGGCGTGTACAGGCATAAACCCCTCATCAACCTTTAACGTCACGTCACAGAAGAGGATGAAGCACCAAAGCTAAATGCAAAAACAAAAAAAACCTGACAAATTTGGGACATTAACATATTTGCAACTTTTTGTATAAATGTGCAACGTTTTTCTTATAAATTTGCTGCTTTTTTCTCAAATTTGCAACTTTTTAAAGACTGAAGGAGGGTTATGTTATGGGCCAGTCTGTCCGTCCGTCTGTCCCACTATTGTGAAACTAACTCCTCCTACAGTTTTGTTCCAGATGTTTTGAAACTTGGTACCAAGATTAAAGCACTGCATGATATTTTAATTTACTCATGTAGGACTATCATTAGGACAGCATGCCTAAACACACTTACTGCATGAATTACTCACAGAACTACTCGACTTGGTTTGACTTTTCTGATTATCCAGCCTTCCCACAGCCGCTAAACATAATGTCACCTACATTTCTAGAGTTCACTGGTTGCACAAGATTATCAGCTGTGTCTCCATGCTAAGACGTTCAAAATCTGTTAATTCTTTGGGAAGTTATTGAGGTAAAAGTGGCACTGTTTACTACTAAACCCATTCATTCTCCATTGACTCACTGAGTGTTTTGGGTGTACTAATATGGCGGCCTGGTGGCTTCACTCAGCTCTGTACTCATTAATGGGGTGTGCCCGATCCAGTGTTTTCTGTACAGATCAGTGCTCTCCACCATCCGTCACCTTCTGTTGTCGTCTTCCTGTTCCAGCGTCCTATATCCCACCCTTCCTTAATTCTGATTGGCTGCTTAGAAAGGTCTGACATTGACGAGTGCAGTTGTACAGTAGTCTGACAAGTTGAACTTTTTTCAGCCCTGAGCCCCACGTCTAAAAGCGGCCACCGCTCAAAGTGTTTCAGCACTGAGAGCGCTCAGCGCTGTAAACGTTGGACTACATAGAGAATGAATAGAAAATAGTCGGCCACAGCAGAAAAAACAATTTTGGTGGACATGCCCCCTAATACTTTTTCTGCAGTGTTTGGCTTCCGGGTTGCCCAGGCGTGTGGCCCTATGGCGTGACCACGCACGTAACTGAGTGGTCACGTCTTCAAGGGGCAGCACATGAAAAGTGCCAGCTTAATATATAAAATAATATCTAAAAAAAATCCCTGCATTCAGATTGTGATCCAAATCACCTCCAAAATCTAATTATCTGTTCCCCGTGCCATTACACGCCTCTCCTCAAAATTTCATCAAAATCTGTTCATAACTTTAAGAGTTATGTTGCTAACAGACAAACCAACCAACCAGCGCCACTAAAGCATTACCTCTGTCCTCCCTTGGCGGAGGTAGTTGTTGGACAGAGGTTCAGTGAGGAACACCTGTGGCGTTAATATCTCAGCTGAACTGAAGTGACGCCAGTGTGACGCTGTTATGAACATGCTATGATGTCATTTCTGGGACGTTCTGAATCTAACGTTGATCTTCTCGCCTCTTCCAGGGTGACCTGATGGAACTGTGCCACGGCCGCGACTGCTCCAGCTGCCAGTGTTTTCCCGAGAAGGGCGTGAGGGTGAGATTAAAGCTCGATGACACCACCACAGATGGTTTGCTGTGTAAACAGGCCTCAGACGCTCAGACAGACGCGGCGTAATAAGGAGCCGCCGGACGGAGGAGTGTTGGTCAGGAATGTGTCGGCATTAAACTGTTTACCCGACGACGAGTCAGCACATTCCAATCAAAATGACACATTCAGAGTTATCCATCCATCCATCTTCTTCTGCATAATCCTTTTTGGGTTGCGGGGAGGCTGGAGCCTATCCCAGCATCTTTGGGCGAGAGGCAGGGTACACCCTGGACAGAGTCATGTTTAGATAATTTCAGAAGACATTATGATGACCTGGGACGGGGATCTTCAACCTGCAGCTCTGTCAGAAATGCTTAGCCATGTTTTTGGCAATTAGAAACCTTTATTGAGATTGGACAACAAGATTGCTTTGCACCTCTGGCCAGTGCAATAGTGAAATACAATAAATAAGATAGTACTAAAAATATGGTAAAATAGTAATAGAATAAAAAAAAGTAGTGCCATCTATACAAGAGAATGTAAACATTCTCAGCTTAATACAAGCCTGAAAAAATACAAAAGAGCGCAGTAGAAATGCAAGAAAATGCTTCAGATTTACAAAAAAACACCTAAATTTATTGGAAAAATAATACATTTCTAAGAAAAAAAAGTAGCAAATTTAGTTGAAAAAAGTTGCAATTTTATGAGAAAAAAGTAAAAATTTAGGAGAAAAAAGTTACAAATTTACAAGAAAAAAATTGTAAAATTACTTGAAAGGAGTTACAAATTTATAAGAAAAAATTTGCAAATTTTCAAAAAAACGGTCACAAATTTATGACAAAAAATAGAAAAAGTTGAAGATAAACAAAAAAGTAGCAAATATGAGTAAATAAATTCAAAATTTATGAGCAAAAGTCCCAAATATACGAGGAAAAACTGTAAGTTTACAGTTAAAAAAAAATTGAAAAATTTTGAGAAAGTTCCAGATTTACAAGAAAAATGTCACACATTTACAAGAAAATAGCAAATTTACAGGGAAAAAAGTAACAAATTTATAAGAAAAAGTTGCAGGATTACAGTTAAAAAGTGGCAAATTTATGAGAAAGTTCCGAAATTACAAGAAAAAGTTAGCAAATTTGCAAGAAAAAAAGTCACAAATTTACAAGAAAAACTAACAAATTTATGAGGAAAAAAGTTGCAAATTTATGAGAAAAAGCTGTCAGTTTACAACAAGAAAAAGTTGAAAATGTTTGAGAAGGTTCAAAATTTACAAGAAAAATGTCACATTTAGAAATCTGATCTAATCCACCTTTATTTATAAAGCACTTTAAAAACAACCACAGCTGACACAAAGTGCTGTACATAAAAACGCAAGACATAAAAACTATAAAATACAACTAAAAAATACAATACAGCACAAATAAATGGTAATCATAGAATAAAATCAAAAAACAAACAAACAAACAAACAAAAAAACACAAACAAGTAAAATCAGTGTCTCAAACTGGGTCAAAAGCCAAAGAATAAAAAAAGGGTTTTAAGATGAGTTTTAAAACTGGACAGGGAAGAGGCCTGTCTGATGGACAAAGGCAGATTGTTCCACAGTTTAGGAGCAGCAACATAAAAAGCTGTGTCCCCTCTGAGCTTCCGCTTCAATTTCGGTATCTCCAGGTGCAGCTGATCAGCTGACCGGAGAGACCAAGCAGGAGTGTAAGGATGAAGGAGCTCAGAGAGGTAAGGTGAGGCAAGGCCATTTAATGATTTAAAAACAAACAAAAGAATTTTAAAATGAACCCTAAAGTGTACAGGCAGCCAGTGGTGGGAAGCTAAAATGGGTGTAATGTGGTCCCGCTTACGTGTTCCAGTTAAAAGACGTGCAGCAGCATTTTGAATCAACTGGAGATGTGAGAGAGAAGACTGGCTGACTCCAAAATAAAGTACATTACAGTAATCCAGCCCAGATGTAATGAAGGCATGGATTACTGTTTGAAAGTGCTGCCTTAAAAGAATGGGTTTAACCTTTGCCAGCTGCCTCTAATGAAAAAAGCTGGACTTGACTGCTGAACCAATTTGAGAGTTTAGTCTAAAATCACTGTCTATCTTAAAACCCAAATTAGTAACAGTTGTCTTAACAAATTGTGCCAAGACTTCCAAGTGAACGGGGGGAGTTTAAAACCATGCAAGCTTTAATGTCATCAAGAATGAATGAATGAATCTTTATTTCAGATAGATTAAAAGTAAAGATTAAAAAGAAACAGAATAATATAACAAAGGGGAAAAAATCCAACAAGGTCAAATTAAACAATAACTCCTCTGATTATACAGTTCAACATAAGTTATCCGAAATGGGTGATGGCTGAAGCCGCAGCTTATATTGCCCACCCATATTCCATCCAAGAATTCAAAAGAAAAACAAAACAAGAGCGATTACAATTCGGAACAAAGCTAAGACAAAATGTGACAAAAAAAAAAAAACTAAGCAACAACACAACACAGACTGGATATGACAATCCTTATGTGATTTTACATGTCATCTGGGATATATGTTTGGAGTGTTTCTTCCTTTAGTTTTTGTTTAAATTGTCCAAGCGTTGTACATGATTTTAATTCAGGTCCAAAATCGTTCCATAATCTGACTCCTTGCACTGAAACACAGTGTTGCTTGGTGGTTGTTCTCACTGAAGGTTTTTGAAATATACATGTTCCTCTGAAATGATATTGTTTCTCCCTTATTTGGAACAACTTTTGGATATTTGCGGGCAGTGATCGCTTCTTCACTTTAAACATTATTACTGCAGTTTTAAAGTCAACCAGATCTTTCAACTTGAGTGCTTTTAATTTAAGAAAAAGTGGGTTTGTTGGTTCCCTGTAAGCAGCTTTGTTTATCATTCTAATAGCTCTCTTCTGAAGCATAAAGACTTGAAATATGTTTGTTTTATATGCATTTCCCCATACTTCAGTACAATATGTCATGTATGGGAGTATTAATGAATGATACAAAGTATATAATGTGGGTTGATTCAGCAAATATTTCACTCTGTGTAGTACTGCGATTGATTTAGATATTTTACCTTTAATATAATTAATATGTGACTTCCAACACAGTTTATTATCAATTATTACTAACTAACTACTAACTAACCTGCACTTATATAGCCCTTTTCTAGTCACAAAGACCACTCAAAGCGCTTTCACTAGTACTAACCCTCTATTCTAAGGGCCCATACGAGACAGATATCTAGGGACAATTTAGAACAACCAATTAACCTAACATACATGTCTTTGGATTGTGGGAGGAAACCGGAGCCCCCGGAGTAAACCCACGCAGCACAGGGAGAACATGCAAACTCCACACAGAAAGGTTCCAACCCCTGCCAGCCTGGGGATTCGAACCAGGAACCTTCTAGTTGTAAGGCAACAGTGCTAACCACTGCACCACCGTGCTGCCCAAGAAATTTAGTTTCAGATACCCTTTCAATCTCTACACAATTTACACTGAGTTTAGATACTAAGTTGTTGTGATGGTTGTTAAAAACTATAAATTTTGTCTTTCTTAAATTGAGCATTAATTTGTTTGAATCAAACCAGTTTAAGCTTTCCTAATTCCTTTCCGAGTGTATCCAAAAGTTGTTCCAAATTGCTTCCACTGCATAATAGATTAGGGTCATCGACAAACAATATTAAATCCATTTTTTCCAAGGCTTTACATATATCATTTATATACGTATTGAATATCAATGGCCCCAAAACTGAACCCTGTGGGACTCCACAAGTAACCTTCAGTAATTGTGAGTTTTTGTTACCAACACATACATACTGATATCTATTCTTTAAGTAACTACTTAACCAGGACAGTGCTACCCCCCTAATACCACAATTTTAAGATAAGATAAGATAAGCCTTTATTAGTCCCACAATGGGGAAATTCCAGGATTTCAACAGCACAGGGATAGCAACACTCAGAGCAATAATTAAGAAGATACGGAAGATATAAATAAGAGCAGTGGATATACATACATACACATCAATATATAAATATATAAACAAAGTGCGGAGCATTGTAGCGAGATGGAATAAACAGCATAACCGTCTACTTAGTTATCCTACATAGTATGAATATGTACCCATACATATTGTCACCCTCCGTAGCGACCGATACTGTCCTAGTTGTATATACTGGAGGGGACCATTGTGTAAGTCTATAACATCTTTTGCATTCAGTACTATTAGGTCGTCACATTTTTTTGCTATCTCTGCGAGCAGCCCTGCTTAGGTTATACAGTCTGACTGCCGTAGGTAGGAAGGACCTGCAAAACCTCTCGGTTGCGCATCTAGGATGATGTAGTCTGCTGCTAAATGAACTCCTCAGTGCGTTCAGTATGTCCTGCATAGGGTGGGACTCAGACTCCAGCAGAGATGACAGTTTAGCCACCATCCTTCTCTCTCCTATCTCCTCCACTGGGTCAGGGCGCTGCCCCAGGACAGAGCTAGCTTTCTTGATCAGTTTGTTCAGTCTCTTCCTATCGGCTGCTGTAATGCCACTGCCCCAGCAGACCACTCCAAAAGTGATGGCTGATGCCACCACCGTGTCGTAGAATGTCTTCAGCAGCGCCCCTTGTACACCAAAAGACCTGAGTCTCCTCAGTAGGAACAACCTGCGCTGTCCCTTCTTGTAGAGTGCGTCGGTATTGTGTGACCAGTCTAGTTTATTGTTCAGATGAACACCCAGGTACTTGTAGGATGTCACCATCTCAATGTCTGTTCCCTGTATGTTTACTGGTGCTGTGAGGGGTTGTCCTTGCCTGCAGCAGTCCACCACCAGCTCCTTAGTTTTCCTTGCGTTGATCTGGAGGCAGTTCCTATGGCACCAGTCCACGAAGTCCTGGATAAGTCCTCTGTACTCAGCTTCATCTCCGTTGGAGATGAGGCCGACGATTGCAGAGTCGTCAGAGAACTTCTGTAGATGGCAGTGTGTTGTGTTGTGTGAGAAGTCCGCAGTATAAAGGGTAAACAGGAAGGGAGCCAAAACCGTTCCCTGGGGGGCCCCCGTGCTACCGATGATCGTGTCGGACACACAGTCCCGGGTTCTCACAAACTGTGGCCGGTTAGTGAGGTAGTCCAGGATCCATGATGACAGGTGCTGGTCCACCCCTGCGCACAGCAGCTTGTCCTTCAGGATCATCGGTTGGATGGTGTTGAAAGCACTGGAGAAGTCAAAGAACATGATCCTCACCGCATTCCCGGGCTTCTCCAGGTGAGACAGAGAACGGTGAAGGAGGAAGATCACTGCATCCTCCACCCCAATGCCATGCTGGTAGGCGAACTGGAGTGGATCCATCGCTGGTCCCACCAGGGGGCGGAGGTGAGCAAGGAGCAGTCTCTCCAGGGTCTTCATCATGTGGGACGTCAGGGCCACTGGTCTGTAGCTGTTCAGGTCTTTGGGGCGGGAGGTCTTTGGTACAGGTACCACACAAGATGTTTTCCACAACTGTGGTACCCTCCCCTGCTTCAGGCTCAGGTTGAAGATGTGCTCCACAATCCCACATAGCTGATCTGCACAGGACATGAGGAGCTTTGCGCTGATGCTGTCCAGTCCCGACGCCTTCCTTGCCTTGATCTTTCTCAGCTCTATCCTCACCTGGGTCTTAGTGAGGGTCATGTTGGGGGGCTGTGTGTTGGGAGTGGGGGGGTGTTGGTGGAGTGGGGTGTGGGCAGCAGGACTCGATGTCTTTAGAGGCAGCAGTGGTTGTTGTGCAGTCGGGGGGGGGGGGGTTGGTCAAACCTAAATTTTGTAGTTTCTTTAATAATAAATTGTGATCCACTGTATCAAATGCTTTTTTAAGATCCAGCAATACCCCAACTGAATACTTTTTATTTTCAACGGCAGTTAATATTTTTTCTATAAATTCCATTAGAGCAAATGCAGTTGTCCTCTTGGGTCTGAACCCATATTGCTGCTCACACAATAAATTATTCTTCATTATGAAGTTGTCAATTCTCTCACAGAATATTTTTTCAAGTATCTTGGAAAATTGCGGCAATAGTGAAATTGGTCTATAGTTTGAAAGTTCCCCTCTGTCACCCGTCTTGTATATCGGAATTACTTAAGCTATTTTCATTGCATTGGGAAATATACCTGTTTGGAGAGACAGGTTACAAATATACGTCAGTGGTTTCACTAAGCATTCGATAATAGTTTTGACTAAGAGCATGTCAATACCATCACAGTCCGTAGATGTCTTACTTTTAAACGATTTAACAATTTCAATGACCTCTCTCCCGTCTGTGTTCTTTATAAAAATGGAGTCTTTTATAGTAGTGTTTTTGCTTATTGTATCACCTGTAGGTGCCGTAATGGGTATTTCTCGAGCCAAATTAGGACCAAGTTATTAAATTCACCTGCAGGTGAAACAGCATTCACACTCTGAGTTGTTGTATTATTTTTTGAAAAATTGGTTGGGTAGCTTGTATTTCTGTTTTTATTTCCAAGAATATTGTTCTGCTATTATTCCATCTAGCTACAATGCTCTGCACTGTGTTCATATATTCATATATTTATTCCATCCAGCTACAATGCTCTGCACTGTGTGTCTGTGTGTGTGTGTGTATATATATATTTTATAGTAATATGTACATATGTATATTAGCTGCTCTTGCTTGCTTGTTTTTTTTTTTTTCTTGCCTTCTGATTGTTGCTCTGAGTGTTGCTATCCCTGTGCTGTTGCAATCCTGGAATTTCCCCGTTGTGGGACTAATAAAGGCTTATCTTATCTTATCTTATTGTTAAGTATTGTCCATGTATTTTTAATACTGTCTCTGTTTTTCTCCAGTTCTTTACTGTAATAGTCTCTTTTATTACATCTCATTATATATGTTAAGTTATTTTTGTATATTTTATACCGCTGCTCTGCTTCTTTTGTCCTTTTCTTTAGAAAAGCTTTATATAATAAATTTTTCTTTTTACACGCCTTTTGTAATCCTTTGGTTAACCATGGCTTATCGACAAATTTATGTTTAAGCTTTTTCTTTACTAATGGACAATTTTTTTCATAAAGAGTGGTTACTATAAGATAAGATAAGATAAGATAAGCCTTTATTAGTCCCACAACGGGGAAATTCCAGGATTGCAACAGCACAGGGATAGCAACACTCAGAGCAACAATCAGAAGGCAAGAAAAAAAACAAGCAAGCAAGAGCAGCTAATATACATATGTACATATTACTATAAAATATATATATACACACACACACACAGACACACAGTGCAGAGCATTGCAGCTAGGTGGAATAAATATGCAAGTATATAAACACACACAGTGCGGAGCAATGTAGCTAGATGGAATAATATGTAGATATATAAAAACACAGTGCGGAGCATTGTAGCTAGATGGAATAAATATATAGATATATAAATATAAACACACCCAGTGCTGAGCATTGTAGCTAGATGGAATAGATATGTAAATATATAAACACACACAGTGCAGAGCATTGTTGCTAGGTGGGATGAAACATGTTCATGTTCATGTTCTATGTTCATAAATGTGTCGTAGGCTTCATTTACATCTGATACATAGACTTTTGTCCAGTCCTGCTTCAGCAAGTCTTCTTTAAAAGAACTGATAGCATTTTGTGATTTGTATCTGAACGATTTTAAAATTTTTTCTGTATTGGCCCCCGTGTGGCCATGGATAAGTGCAAAGGTTGGCAAATGGTCACTTATATCATTTATCAATAATCCACTTTCTATTTTCTTATCAATAATATTAACAAACAGGTTGTCAATAAGTGTAGCAGTGTGAACTGTGATTCTACTGGGATGTGTTATTGTGGGATATAGACTCATGCTGTACATAGAATTCATGAACTCTGTAATTACATTCTGTTGATATGGATTTAGTAAATCAATATTGAAAGCTCCACAAATTACTACCATTTTCTTACTAGTAGTATTATTGTACAGCTCGACTAATTTATCTCTGAATGTCTCAATACAAGTTCCCGGCATTCTATATATACAACTTATAATTAGATTTTTTGTTTTATCTTGGTCAATCTCAACAGTAACTCATTCTAAAATCCCTGGTAGTGCAAAGGACATTCCATTTACAAGCTTACACCTATACAGGTCATCAATATACAGTGCAACACCGCCACCTTTTTTTTTGAGATCTGTTAATATGAAACATCTGATATCCCTCTATTGCCATCAGGGGAGCCTGCTCTTCATTAAGCCAAGTTTCAGAGACTGCAATAGCTGTAAATTTTCAGTCTAGCTGTTTTAAATAGTCCTGAATCTGTGGAAAGTTTTTGTTAAGATTTCTGCTGTTGAAGTGTATTATTGATAGTTTACCATCTACTTGCACTTGACTTTTGAATTGCTTTTCAGTGTAATATTCACAATGATTATGAATTTTATTTAAAAAGTGGTTATCAGGATAAATATCATTCTCCATCTCTTGTAGTTTATGTTCAGCATAATGGCATACTTTCAGAGTTTGAATTTCCTCACTCTGTGTCAAATGACTTCCTCCGACTGGGTATAATTGATGTCTACTCAAGTCAGTCATAAGTTTTTTTGTTTGTTTTGTTTAGTTTTTTTTTTAAAAGTACATTGACATGGTATGTCAAAAGAACTATTCTTGCCGTGTGTGGATATGGATTATCATAGTCTCTTAATTTTCTTAATCAGTGTTCATCTATATTTATTTAAGTCAGTAATCTCTCTGATTATTATACTCTTTGCTTCCTCAGGTGTTTCATTTAGTTTGATCCAAACTCTACAATTTCTTGTCCATGTTGCCTGTATCTTATCTTGTCTTTCCAGCATCCGTGCTTGCCGTGCTATTTCAGCATTAGTTTTTGTTAGATGTTCATTTAGGTAAACTTCTGTTCCCCATAGCTTTCTGGCCTGCCTCAGTATGTCATTCTTTACCCTTCTGTTCACAAAACGCATCACAATTGATTTCTTTGTTTTATTATCCTTTCTGGGTAAAGCATGACAGGCTGAAATTGCATTTGCTTCGACCTTTATATTTCTACTATCAAGGAACTGAAGCACCTGGTTTTCCAGGGAGACTGATTCGCCCAGGGGAGCATCCTCACCTCTCATTCCTGTTGTAGCATGAGCATATGATTGATATTTAATGTCTAGTCCACTTATAATTAGATCATCCATACAAGAACATTGTTCAAGATCCTCGATGCATCGCTCCAAGTCTGCAATTTTTTTGTCTTTTTCCTTAATTGTTAATTTTAATTCTCGGACTTCTTCCATTAGCCCTAATATTTTAGCCTGCTGACTAGTCACTTTGGACAGTTCTTCTGACAAGAAGTTCAGAGATTTTTTGATCTCTTCCAGTTCCTCCTTCTTTGGTGGCATTTTTACTGACCTGTGGATAGTAAAAGAGTCTCTGCTGGTGTCGCCAGTATCCGATCCGACTGACCTTGAATCCTGCTAGGCCTCAGCTAACCCCCTCCGCTGCTAGTCCTGCTGCTTACCGCCGCCGTAATCGAGCTCCTGTCCAGCCGGGGTACTGGCAGCTCCTCCACCGAGTCCCGCCGCCGCTGTAGCCGAGCTCCGATCCTGCTCCTGTCCAGCTGGGGTCCTGGTAGCTCCTCCGCTGAGCCCCGCCACCTACCGCCGTCTGCCTCAGGAGTTCCTCCGCCGCGCCCCGCCGCTGCAACTGGGCTCCGACTCCGGCTCTTATCCAGCTGGGCCCCGGTGGTCCTCCACTGGTCCCCGTCTCCCACCACCGCTGCACTTGAGCTCCGATCCGGCTCCCGTCCAACTGCTGCCTCGGCTAGTTCGTCCGGCGAGCCCCTATCACCGGGGACAGAGTCGCTTCTCCGTGTCGGTGCTAGGTGCTATGACTAGCTATGGCGTTATCTATATCGATAGCGTTAGCCTAGCAAACGCTTCAGGTAAAGCGTAGCAGCGAACCATGAAAAGAAACGCCAATCAGTTCACTCACGAATGAGAGCAGTCCCAAAAGTCCAATTCTCACAGCGAGCGCAAAACAACTCTTAAAAACAGAGATGGAGTCTGACCCCCGAATCCAGACCGGCTGAACCACAACTAAAAAATTTATTTAAGCTGAGCCTGCAAGACTGAGACCACTCACTCCGCCATCTTTTTCTATTAACATTAAGACATGCAAGAAGTGGTTTAATTGAGAAGACCTCCTGCTTTAATGGTACATAAATCTGACTGTCACCAGTGTAACAGTGGAAGAAGATGCCATGCTTCCTAAGGATTGAACCCAGTGGAAGTAAGTACAGGGAGAAAAGCAAGGGCCCTAAAATTGAGCCCTGTGGGACTCCACATGGCAGGGAAGCTGAGGAAGATTCAAAACTAGCCAGACTTACAGACATGGTTCGATCTGCCAAATAGGACCTGAACCATTCCAGTACAGTACCAGAAATCCCCACTAGGTGCCGTAAAATAGCAAATTTACAAGGAAAAATCTAACAAATTTATGAGAAAGTTCCAAAGCTACAAGAAAAAGTTAACAAATCTGCAAGAAAAAAAGTCAGTTTTTCAAGAAAAACTAACAAATTTATGAGGAAAAAAGTTGCAGATTTATAAGAAAAAGTTACAAGTTTACAGCAAAAAAAAAAAGGTTGCAAATTTATGAGAAAGATTTAAATTTTCAAGGAAAATTTATCAAATAAGGGGGAAAAGTCACAAATTTACAAGAAAATAGCAAATTTATGAGAAAATAAGTTGAAAATAGGTAAACAGGTAAAGTTCACCGGGCCAACATGGACCCCATGGATACATATTCAAATCAAGTCAACTTACAGTGGGGCAAAAAAGTATTTAGTCAGCCACCAATTGTGCAAGTTCTCCCACTTAAAAGATGAGAGAGGTCTCCAATTTTCATCATAGGTATACCTCAAATATGAGAGACAAAATGAGAAAAAAAAATCCAGAAAATCACATTGAAGGATTTTTAATGAATTAATTGGTAAATTCCTCAGTAAAATAAGTATTTGGTCACCTACAAACAAGCAAGATTTCTGGCTCTCACAGACCTGTAACTTCTTCTTTAAGAGGCTCCTCTGTCCTCCACTTGTTACCTGTATTAATGGTACCTGTTTGAACTCATTATCAGTATAAAAGACACCTGTCCACAACCTCAAACAGTCAGACTCCAAACTCCACTATGGCCAAGACCAAAGAGCTGTCAAAGGACACCAGAAACAAAATTGTAGACCTGCACCAGGCTGGGAAGACTGAATCTGTAATAGGTAAGCAGCTTGGTGTGAAGAAATCAACTGTGGGAGCAATTATTAGAAAATGGAAGACATACAAGACCACTGATAATCTCCCTCCATCTGGGGCTCCACGCAAGATCTCACCCTGTAGGGTCAAAATGATCACGAGAACGGTGAGCAAAAATCCCAGAACCACACATGGGGGGACCTAGTGAATGACCTGCAGAGAGCTGGGACCAAAGTAACAAAGGCTACCATCAGTAACACACTATGCCGCCAGGGACTCAAATCCTGCAGTGCCAGACGTGTCCCCCTGCTTAAGCCAGTACATGTCCAGGCCCATCTGAAGTTTGCTAGAGAGCATTTGGATGATCCAGAAGAGGATTGGAAGAATGTCATATGGTCAGATGAAACCAAAATAGAACTTTTTAGTAAAAACTCAACTTGTCATGTTTGGAGGAGAAAGAACACCATACCTACTGTGAAGCATGGGGGTGCAAACATCATGCTTTGGGGCTGTTTTTCTGCAAAGCGACCAGGACGACTGATCCGTGTAAAGGAAAGAATGAATGGGGCCATGTATCGTGAGATTTTGAGTGAAAATCTCCTTCCATCAGCAAGGGCATTGAAGATGAAATGTGGCTGGGTCTCTCAGCATGACAATGATCCACACTGCCCGAGCAACGAAGGAGTGGCTTCTTAAGAATCATTTCAAGGTCCTGGAGTGGCCTAGCCAGTCTCCAGATCTCAACCCCATAGAAAATCTTTGGAGGGAGTTGAAAGTCCGTGTTGCCCAGCGATAGCGCCAAAACATCACTGCTTTAGAGGAGATCTGCATGGAGGAATGGGCCAAAATACCAGCAATAGTGTGTGAAAACCTTGTGAAGACTTACAGAAAACATTTGACCTCTGTCATTGCCAACAAAGGGTATATAACAAAGTATTGAGATGAACTTTTGTTGTTGACCAAATACTTATTTTACCGAGGAATTTACCAATTAATTCATTAAAAATCCTTCATTGTGATTTTCTGGATTTTTTTTTTCTCATTTTGTCTCTCATAGTTGAGGTATACCTATGATGAAAATTGGAGACCTCTCTCATCTTTTAAGTGGGAGAACTTGCACAGTTGGTGGCTGACTAAATACTTTTTTGCCCCACTGTATAAGACATCTGCTTGTATTGGAGGGAACCATTAAACCAAACGTCTACTCCTCCTGCGTTCTTACGTGTGCAGCCTGGGTTCACTTCGATCACAACACATCCACTGTTGTCGTGGTCCAACTGGGTTTCTGTTGAAAACATAAAATCCAGTTTGTGCTTTATCATGAAATTGTGAATTAAAAATGTTTTTCCTGCCACAGACAGGAAATTTAATAAAGCATAATCTGCCAACGTCTCCTTTTGTTCAGGCTGTGGCTGATGAGAACTGAATGCAACCTGGATGCATTTCCAGGATGTGTAGGATGGATCTTGTTTCTCTGTGAATTCGTCAACTTTTTTCTGCTACCTGTCCAATCAGGAATGTAGGAAACTACTTCCAAGACGTGGTTAAACATGGACAGCTTTATGTCGCACACACTGACACGTGCTCAGCAACACCGAACAATCCAGCACGTGTGGGAGACGATTTATGTTTGCATTTAAAGGTCTGAGGACACATTTTTGACATTTTTTAGCATGTTGTGTAAACCCAAAAGTCATTGTCTATGATCAATATAATATTTACAACAGCACCTGCATAAACTAGTTATCACCATAAAACTGCAGCCGCTGATTGGACTATGGTGCTGCCCACCGAATTAAGGGTGGCACCCCAATGATGTAATCGACAGAACAGACTCCGGTGTCATGACTCGCCAGTCATCATTGGCTCCTGCTGCGCGCACACTTGCGCCTCGTCAGCGGCAAACTACTTAACCCACTCAGCCCTGTGCCTCGGCCTGAAGCCGTCTGTTCCCTTCAGCTCGTCTTCCTTACCCTCGGGGCGTTTATACAGCCTGTCAGCGCCGGAGAGGGAGGCGATGGACGCTTACCTCAAGGAGTCGCTCAGTGCAGGAATCATCCGCCCTTCTTCGTCTCCACTCGGCGCGGGGTTCTTCTTTGTCTCGAAGAAGGATGGGTCTCTCCGCCCCTGCATCGATTACCGGGCCCTTAACGACATCAGGGAGAAGAATCGCTACACCCTGCCGCTGATGGACACCGCCTTCCACTCCCTCCAGGGGGCGACCTGGTTTACCAAACTGGACCTCCGTAGTGCCTACCACCTCGTCCGTATCCGGGAGGGGGATGAGTGGAAAACGGCCTTCTGAACTCCGACCAGCCATTTTGAGTATCTGGTGATGCCGTTCGGGTTAACCAATGCCTCTGCAGTTTTCCAACGCCTCATTAATGACGTCCTCCGCGACTTTCTCGGCCTTTTTGTGTTTGTGTACCTGGACGACATACTAATCTTCTCCAGGTCACGGGATGAACACCGGGTCCATGTGAGGCGGGTCCTGCAGCGCCTATTGGAGAACAGGTTGTATGTGAAAGCCGAAAAATGTGAATTCTATGCCAAGACCACCTCCTTCCTGGGTTTTGTCATCTCCCACGACCAAGTCCTCCCGGACCCCGCTAAAGTCAAAGCGGTGGTCGACTGGCCAACACCGATGTCCAGGAAGCAGGTCCAGCAATTCATAGGATTCGCCAACTTTTACCGCCGTTTCGTCCCCAATTTCAGCGCCATCGTCGGCCCCTTGACCCGCCTCACCTCGCCAAAGACCCCCTTCCGGTGGACCGAGGACGCTGCGGCGGCCTTCCAGGCACTCAAGACAGAGTTCTCTTCCTCCCGGGTCCTCACCCAGGTCGATCCCGCGCTGCAGTGTTTGGTGGAGGTCGACGCGTCGGACACAGGAGTGGGGGCAGTGCTATCTCAGTGGTCACCGGCCAACGGATCCAAACGACCCTGCGCCTTCTTCTCCCGGCGCCTGTCACCGGCCGAGCGTAACTATGACGTCGGGGACAGGGAGCTTCTGGCCATCAAGCTCGCCCTGCAGGAGTGCCAAGCGTCTGAATGCCCGCCAGGCGTGTTGGTCCCTGTTCTTTGCCCATTTTATATTTACCATCACGTACCGTCCCGGTTCTAAGAACGGTCTGCCGGACGCCCTTTCCAGGCAATTTGCCCCCGAGACGACCGAGAAGTCAGAGCACACCATCCTGCCCAGCTCGTGTGTTGTGGGGGCCATGTCTTGGGACATCGAAGACAGGATCCGGAAGGCGCAGGAGACCGAACCTGACCTTGGCGGCGGACCGGAGGGGAGGCTGTTCGTTCCATCCTTGGTCCGGGGGGAGGTTATCCATTGGGCCCACACCTCTAAGTTCACCTGTCACCCTGGGGTCTCCCGATTGGTCGACCTTCTCCAGCGTTCTTTTTGGTGGCCGGGTCTACAGAAGGACGCTGCCAACTACGTCCGGGCCTGCCCTGCCTGTGCCACCGGCAAGTCAGGTAACACTCCCCCCGCTGGTTTGCTCCACCCTCTGCCGATCCCAGGCAGGCCCTGGTCCCACATAGCCCTTGACTTCGTCACTGGTCTCCCCATCTCCAACACCTACGACACAGTACTGACCATCGTCGACCGCTTCTCCAAGGCCACCCATTTCGTGCCACTGTGGGGTCTCCCTACAGCTCGGGAGACAGCGGACCTCTTGGTCCAGCACGTTGTCAGATTACATGGGGTACCAGTAGACGTCGTCTCGGATCGAGGGCCCCAATTCGTTTCTGAGGTATGGAAGTCCTTTTTCAACGCCCTGGGAGCCACAGTAAGCCTCTCCTCCGGCCATCACCCACAGTCCAATGGGCAGTGCGAACGGGCCAACCAGGAGCTGGAAGCTGCCCTCCGTTGCGTCACCACTTCCAACCCGGCCTCTTGGAGCTCGCATCTGGCCTGGGTGGAATACGCCCACAACTCCACTCGGTCATCTTCTACAGGTATGTCCCCCTTCAAGGCGTCCCTGGGGTACGACCCGCCATTGTTTCCGGCGCAGGAGGGTGAGCTGGCTGTCCCCTCCGTCCAGGCGCACCTCAGGCGGTGCCGGAGCCTTTGGTCCAAGACCCGTGACGCATTCCAGCAGACGGCGGCGCGCAACAGCACCACGGCTAACTGTCACAGGAGACCTGCGCCTGCCTACCGAGTGGGGCAGCAAGTTTGGGTGACTGCCCACAACGTCAACCTGAAGGGTGAGAAAAAGAAGCTGGCTCAATGTTTTATCGGTCCCTTCACCATCACCAAGATCATTAACCCGGTGGCTGTGCGTGTGGCTATTCCTCCTCCCCTCCGTATTCACCCCACCTTCCACGTCTCCAAAGTAAAACCTGTGGTGTCCGATCCCCTTTGCCCCCTGCCCGCAGCGCCTCCCACGCCCTTGATGATCGATGGCCATCCGGCCTGGAGAGTCACTACCATCTTGGACTCTTGGCGCCGAGGTCGCAGGTTGCAGTATCTGGTGGACTGGGAGGGTTTCGGTCCCGAATGGAGGCAGTGGGTACGCCCGTCCTTTGTGCTGGACAAGGGTCTATCACGATGTTCCATCGGACGCACCCAGACAAACCAGCGCCAGGAGGCGCTGCTCGGGGGGGGAGTACTGTCATGACTCGCCAGTCATCATTGGCTCCTGCTGCGCGCACACCTGCGCCTTGTCAGCGGCAAACTACTTAACCCACTCAGCCCTGTGCCTCGGCCTGAAGCCATCTGTTCCCTTCAGCTCGTCTTCGCCATTGGAACTCCCAAGATCAGCAAGACAACGCTCCAAGTAAGCAACTTACCTTTTCTCTTCAGTCCTCTCCCCTGTGCACAGGTGGATTCCTCGGCGGCGGACTTCTCCCCTTCGCCACGCCATCCTCATCTTCGCACAAGCTCAGCAGGTCTCTGTCTCCTGGGTACTCTCCTTGCCAACGCCAGCCACCTGCCATAACAAGTAAGCAGCAGTCATTCCTTCAGGCCTGTATAATTGTGGTGCCCGTTACCTTGTCCCTCTGCTCTCTCATTATAGGGTTGCCCGGCTGTACGGTGATCTGCTCTGCTGCCTGCTCACTGAAGTTCTCCCACAAGACATCCTCATATCTCACACACGCATCCATTCATACCTGTTTGTTAATAAACACTGTTAAATCTATTCTGAGCCTGCGTGTGTGTCTCCTGAGCCGGACATTATGTCATCCGGTGTTGTTAACTAGAATGACAGCAGCTTTGTAGCACACAGTTTCTCTGGTTTCTTGTTTTAATTTTACGGCTATGCCTTCGCGTTGTGTCGCAGGCTTAGATAAAGAGCAGGACCACATCACATGCTTCAGCTCCAACTGTCATTAGCCTCCTGGTGCGCTTCTCGTGTGCTTTTATGCAGGAGGAGCACACGGAGGAGGGGAAGGATGAATGGATTTACTCGCAGCTTTGACCTACTTTCTGTGATCCCATGCTGACATCTCAGAATCAGAATCAGAATCAGATTTATTGCCATTGTTCATGTAGTACACAAACTAGGAATTTGTCTCGGTGCCATGCTGCAACATTAAACATGCTAAAATAAAAGAAATAAACTATACATGCAATAAAGTGTAGAATAAGAATGAGTAATACTAGTCAGCAGTTTTAAATATATTAAGCAGCAGATATTGTGGAGAACCATATAGTGCAGTCGGTAATGCAAAAAGAAAACAGTGATGATTGACATGAGTCTGGTTGAGCTGCTGTACATAGTGCACGAGAGTCAATAAGTCACTTAGTGTTCAGCAGTCTGATGGCAGAGGGGAAGAAGCTGTTCATGTGACGGGAGGTTTTAGTCTGAATGGACCGAAGTCTTCTACCTGAGGGGAGAGGGGCAAACAGTACATGACCAGGGTGTGAAGGATCGGCTATGATCCGGCCAGCACGCCTCCGGGTCCTGGAGATGTACAGATCCTGGAGAGATGGGAGCTTGCAGCCGATCACCTTCTCAGCAGTGCGCACGACGCGCTGCAGCCTTAGTCTGTCCCTGGCAGTGGCTCCTGCGTACCACACGGTTATGGAGGTGGTGAGGATGGACTCGATGATGGTTGTGTAGAACTGCACTAACATCTTGGTGGGTAGCTTGAGCTTCCTCAGCTGCCGCAGGAAGAACATCCTCTGCTGGGCCTTTTTGATGAGGGAGCTGATGGTCGGCTCCCACTTGAGGTCCCTGGTGATGGTGGTGCCTAGGAAGCGGAAGGAATCTGCAGTGGTGATGGGAGAGCCTGTGAGGGTGAGGGGGGGGCAGAGGGGTTGTGACTTTCCTGAAGTCCACAATCATCTCCACTGTCTTCAGAGCGTTCAGCTGCAGGTTGTTGTTGTTGCACCAGGACGCCAGCTGGGCCACCTCACTCCTGTAGGCGGACTCGTCGCCGTTGGAGATGAGCCCGATGAGGGTGGTGTCGTCCGCAAACTTGATCAGCTTGACAGACTGGTGGCTGGAGGTGCAGGAGTTGGTATAAAGGGAGAAGAGTAGGGGGGAAAGTACACAGCCCTGGGGTGATCCGGTGCTGATGCTAACAGAGTCTGAGACAGTCTTTCCCAGCTGCACATGCTGCCTCCGGTCCGTCAGGAAGTCGGTGATCCACCTGCAGAGGGAGTCAGGCACGTTGAGCAGGGACAGCTTGTCCCGGAGCAGAGCGGGGCGAATGGTGTTGAATGCAGAGCTGAAGTCCACAAACAGGATCCTGGCGTAGGTTCCCGGGGAGTCCAGGTGCTGCAGGATGGAGTGGAGGGCCAGGTTGACTGCGTCGTCTACAGACCTGTTGGCTCGGTAGGCAAACTGCAGCGGGTCCAGGAGGGGAGTGGTGATGGACTTGAGGTGGGGCAGGACCAGGTGTTCAAAGGACTTCATGACTACAGAGGTGAGCGCTACAGGTCTGTAGTCGTTAAGTCCAGTGATCTGTGGCTTCTTGGGGACAGGGATGATGGTGGAGGATTTGAGGCAGGTCGGCACATGGCATCGCTTAAGGGAGGTGTTAAAAATGTCTGTGAAGACAGGAGCCAGCTCTTTCGCACAGTGTCTCAGGGTGGAGGGAGACACGTCGTCCGGACCAGGGGCCTTGCGCGGGTTCAGTCTGGAGAACTGTCTGAGCACGTCCTGCTCACTGATGACAAGAGCAGGGGGGAAGGAGGGGGGGCGCCTTTGATGAAGTAGGGACCGTGGAGGCAGTGGAGCTGGGGGGAGGGGGGGAGTTGGACACAGCTGATGAGGTGTCAAAACGGGCATAGTGTTGGGACAGTCTTTGACAAAGGGCTTTGTCATCCTGACCTTTAGGAGCCTGAGGCCGATAGTTGGTGATTTGCCTCAGTCCTCTCCACACAGAAGCAGAGTCATTAGCAGTGAACTGCTGCTGGAGTCTCTCAGAATACACAGATTTAGCTCTCCTCAGCTCTCTGTTAAACCGATATTTAACCTCCCTGTAGCAGTCCCTGTCTCCACTTTTCAACGCTGCTTCCTTCTCCTTCCTGATCTGTCTGAGCTTAGCAGTGAACCAGGGCTTGTCATTTGAGTACCTCACCCTGGTGCGCGATGGAAGGATGCTCTCCTCACAAAAGTGGATATATGAGTTCACAGTGTCCGTGTACTCATCCAGATCATGCGTGGCTCCTTTAAACATGCCCCAGTCAGTTATTTCCATGCACATTTCCAGCTTCTCCTCAGCTTCACTGGTCCATTTCTTCGTAGTGCTCACAACAGGTTTCCAGCGTGTTCTTTCCTCTGGTGGGGCATTTAATAAACTGTTTGTAACGGGGGAGATCGTGGCTCAGATTGCTCTGGTTAAAGTCGCCAACCACAATAACCAGAGAGTCCGGGAAAGTCCGCTCCGTATGTTGAATGTGATCTGCGAGCGCGCGCTGAGCTTCGCGCGTGTCCGCGTCGGGAGGGACGTACACAGCGGCGAGGATGAATGAAGCGAACTCCCGCGGGGAATAAAATGGCTTGCAGTTAATAAAAAGAAATTCCAGGGCGGGAGAACAGTGTTTGGAAATTACCGTTACATCAGAGCACCAGCTGCTGTTAATGTAAAAGCAGACTCATCCTCCTGAGGATTTACCGGAGAGCTCTGTGTCACGATCAGCACGAAACAGCTGAAATCCCTCGAGGAGCAGCGTGCTGTCCGGTGTATTTTCCCTGAGCCAGGTCTCAGTAAAACAGAGGGCAGCCGAGGAAGAGAGGTCCTTAAAACGCATCAGCAGTCTCAGTTCATCTACCTTGTTAGAGAGAGAATTGGCATTGGACAGAAATATGTCAGGCAAAGCCGTGCGCGTGCCTCTCCTGCAAAGCCGTACGAGAGCGCCCGCTCGTCTTCCTCTCTTACGCCGTCTCACTTTCCGAGCCAAACAATGAACCAGATCGGCGGCAGGAGCTAAAAAAACTGGGAGTAGGTCCGTGGGAGTGAAAGTCCTGATATTTAGAAGCTCTTCACGGGTATAAGAGCAGGCAGACACACAATTGACAAACAAAAACAAACAAAGGGTGCAGCGAAGCACCGTGGCGACCACTGTGGGCGCCATCTTGCGCATCTCACTGGTCCAGCCACGTCCTCTCTCTCATTATCACCAGCTGATTCAAACTCCCGCTGATCATGGTTCCTGGTCCTCGCCCAGGTGCTTCTCATCACACCATCACCAGCAGTGTGTGTACATATTGGCGGCTGTTTGGCATTAACGCACTGCTGGTCCATAGTATTGTCATCTGTGCTGTTAGTCTGCCAGTATTTTCAGCACTCTCACCACGTGTTAGTCACTCCGATGTCAGCTCTTGGGCGCACCTGTGGCTAACACGTCTCCTCTCATTCGTTCGCTGGGCGATTCCCGCCCCCGAGCGCCATCAGTAAGTGCATTTGTGTTTTTTGTACGTCTTCACCTTTTAGTGAATTGTCTGTCGTTCTATATTAAACAGTGCGGTGGCGCAGTGGTTTGCACTGCGGCAGCACAGCAACTCACCCTTGGCCATGGGATCCCTGGTTCAATCCCAGCCCCTGACCAACAGTGATCTGTGTGGAGTTTGCATGTTATCCCCATGTCTGCGTGGGTTTACTCCGGGAGTTCTCTGGTTTCCTCCCACAGGCCAAAAACATGCAGGTTAGAGATTCTGTTAGTCTCTGTTAGTCAGTTAGAGAGTTATTGGAGACTCTAAAAGTGGCCCTAGGTGTGAATGTGTGTGTGAATAAGATAAGATAAGCTTTTATTAGTCCCACAATGGGGAAATTCCAGGATTGCAACAGAACAGGGATAGCAACACTCAGAGCAATAATTAAGAAGATACGAAAAATAAAAATAGAAATAAAAATAAGAGCAGTGAATATACATACGTACACATAAATATATAAATATATATACAAAGTGTGGAGCATTGTAGCAAAATGGAATAAAAAGCATAACCGTCTACTTACTGTAGTTATCGTACATAGTATGAATATGTACCCATACATATTGTCACCCTCCGTAGCGACTGATATTGTCCTAGTTGTATACTGGACGGGACCATTTGTGTAAGTCTGTTGCGTCCTTTACCTTCAATACTATTAGGTCGTCACGTTTTTTTGTTATCTCTGCGAGCAGCCCTGCTTAGGTTATACAGTCTGACAGCTGTAGGTAGGAAGGACCTGCGAAACCTCTCGGTTGCGCACCTAGGATGATGTAGTCTACTGCTAAATGAGCTCCTCAGTGCGTTCAGTATGTCCTGCATAGGGTGGGACTCGGACTCCAGCAGAGATGACAGTTTAGCCACCATCCTTCTCTCTCCTATCTCCTCCACTGGGTCAAGGCATTGCCCCAGGACAAATCTAGCTTTCTTGATCAGTTTGTTCAGTCTCTTCCTATCGGCTGCTGTAATGCCGTTGCCCCAGCAGACCACTCCAAAAGTGATGGCTGATGCCACCACCGTGTCATAGAATGTCTTCAGCAGCGCCCCTTGTACACCAAAAGACCTGAGCCTCCTCAGTAGGAACAGCCTGCACTGTCCCTTGTAGAGTGTGTCGGTATTGTGTGACCAGTCTAGTTTATTGTTCAGATGAACACCAAGGTACTTGTAGGATGTCACCATCTCAATGTCCGTTCCCTGTATGTTTACTGGTGCTGTGAGGGGTTGACCTTGCCTGCGGTAGTCCACCACCGGCTCCTTAGTTTTCCTCGCATTGATCTGGAGACAGTTCCGATGGCACCAGTCCACGAAGTCCTGGATAAGTCCTCTGTACTCAGCTTCAGGCCGACGATCGCAGAGTCGTCAGAGAACTTCTGTAGATGGCAGTGTGTTGTGTTGTGTGAGAAGTCCGCAGTATAAAGGGTGAACAGGAAGGGAGCCAAAACCGTTCCCTGGGGGAACCGTTCTCTGAATGGTAAAGGGATAGCGCCGTACCGTGGCTGCTTCATCCATCCAGGTGGATGCCCTCAATTTCCCCTCTGGGGATCAATAAAGTATACCAAATCAAATCAAAAATAAATGTGCTGTGGTGAATCCTGCACGTAAATCCTCGTTATTTCATCCTCCCTCTCCCTGCCCTGCGTAAGAGCGCACGGAGAGGGAGAATTTACGCATAAATAACAAGGATTTACACAAGGATTTATGCGCAGGATTCACCACAGCACATGTATCGAACATAAAAACTGATCCCAAAAGGTGAAGACTTACAAAAATACACAGAAACACAAACAGTAGGCGTTCAGGGCCGACATTGCTCAGCGAACATGGAACAGAGACGTGTTAACCACGGTTGCGCCCCAGAGCCGACATTGCTACAAGGGGCGCAACAGAACCATGGCTGTGTGGAGTGGTTAACACGTCGTGATAGTGTTGGCAATATTGGCTGGCTGACAACATGGCAGATGATGCACACAAAACATGAACAGCTGACTCTCACTGAGTCTGACTCGCTAGGCACATTGCCCACTTGGCACGGCTCAAACCTATACGGTCTGATGCCCCCAGATTCTTCATTGTCATCCCATTCTTCGGAACTATAATCATCTGAAGATTGGACGACACAAACCAATTCCAGACTACATGTGCTGGAACCATGCTCGATGTTTTCAACCGCTTCCATCCTGTGTGTACAAAGGGCAGCCAAGTGCTGTGTTCTGTCGATGACGTTACAACATGGCCGGGGGGGGGGGCGGGGGGGGGGGGGTTTCCAGCCACTGACGCAATGGGTGATGTGGCACTCACGAAAACGTTGGATATTCGCGTGAAAAAAAGCCTGTTTGACTTAGAACTGCACAGACCAACCTGTTTCGTCATATTGTATTATGTATTGAAGAAGAGGAAGTCAAGAACATGTCATCAGGCCTTTAAAGGCAGCATCAATGTTGCTTTTCCAAACAATGAATGACTGTAATCAGGGAGTAATTAGTTACTTGGTTACTTTTGAAAAGAAGTAACTGCTGAATGTATTTACTCAGCCAGCATGTCCATGTGGGCCCCACCAAAGGTTAAAATTGGGCTGTGGTGTGGGTCCTATGTGAGTTTACCCACATGGACTTCACCTGTTTACCAATTTTCAACTGATTTTCTCATAAGTTTGCCATTTTCCTGCAAATTTGTGACTTTTTGCTCCTAAATTGATTAAATTTTTCTTGAAAATTTGAAGCCTTCTCATGAATTTGGTACTTTTTTTTAATGTAATCTTACAACTTTTTCCTCATAAATTTCTTACTTTTTTCTTCTAAATTTTTGACTTTCCCCCATAAATTTGCAACATTTTTCTCGTCAATTTGGAACTTTTTCAAAAATGTTCTTTTTTTTTTTTACTGTAAACTCATATATTTGGCAGTCCCCCCCCCAAAAAAATCTATTTATTTACTCATACATTTACTGCTTTTTTTTGTTAATTTCTAACTTTTTAAAATTTTTTCCTCATAAATTTGTGACTTTTTTCTTGTAAATTTGCAACATTTTTCTTGTAAGTTTGTAACTTCTTTTTTCTTGTAAATCTGCTACTTTTTCTACTAAATTTTCACTTTTTCCTCATAAATTTGTGACTTTTCTGGTAAAATTGTGACTTTTTCCTCATAAATATGAGATGACTGTTGTTGTGAAATGGCGCTATATAAATAAAGTTCAATTGAATAAATTTGCTTCTTTTTTTTCTAAATTTGTCACTTTTTTCTCCTAAATTTTAATTTTTTTTCTCATAAATTTGTGACTTTTTTGTATAATTTCCCCATTGTGGGACTAATAAAGGCTTATCTTAATTATGGCACAAGTCTTACTGAAACCTGCTCACCCACATTAAACCCATGTAAGGCCCAGATGGGTTTAATAATAATAATAAGTTTATTTATAGAGCACTTTTCACAAAGTCACAAAGTGCTTAACATGATAAAAACCAAAAAAGATAGTAGAATACAATAGTAGTAGTAGATTAGTTTATTTGACAGGGACAGTGCAATAAACATAGACAATTAATCAAAGACAATCAATCTGATGTGTTGCACATAGAGTGTATAGCTATTAGCTAATTTGCAACTCTTGTCCCTGGATGGGCTTTAGAAAAAAGAATCAAGATAAAAAATATACACAATAACCACATACATCAATGCAGAAAAATTATAAATACACAATTATAAATATTATAAATATTATAAATACACAAATATAACAGCCTGACTCACATTTAACATAAATATTATAAATATTATAAATACACAAATATAACAGCCTGACTCACATTTAACACATATAACATAACTCACATTTGCCTATTTCAGGCCTTCCTCCCTCCGTCACTCACTATAAACAAACACATTTATTCCTTCCCTTCATTCACTCTCACTTTGCAGACAATTAATTCATACATGAGTACATTCTTGTTTATTTTTCAGCCAGTTTTTAACATTTTTAGTGAATGTTTTAAAGTCCGTTATTATTTTAATTTCATTTGGCATTGTGTTCCAGATGTGACTGCCCTTTATAGAGAAAGCTGTTTGTCCAAATGTGGTTCTGCGGTGGAATATTTTACAGTTATTGTTAACAGAACTCCTGGTGGCTCTGCTGCTGTCCTGTCTTTGGACGAAACCAGCAAGTGGCTCGGGTGCTGATTTATGGAAACATTTGAACGTTAATTTCAGAAGACAGAGGTCAATGAAGCTCTCAAAACTCAATAGGTTGTATTTTTTTAAAACATTACAGTGATGCCACCTAATGGGCTTTTTGTCCAAGATTTTTAGGGTTTGATTATATAATGAACCTATATGTCTTATTGTGGAAGGGGCTGCTTGAGCCCAGACTGTCAAACAGTATGATATATGAGAAAAAACCATAGAATGCATATACAGTGCAGCTGCTTCGTAAGGTATGTAATATCTAATTAATTTAAAGCAGTTCAGATTTTTTTTTACTGTTTTTGAAATTTTCTTTATATGAAGATTAAATTTGAGTTGAGGATCTAGTACAATGCCAAGGTATTTGAATTCTGTAGCTAAACTGATGTCATGATCATGTATATTAACTTTAAAATGTTGCAGGTTACATTTTTTGATTGAAAAGCACATTGAGACTGTTTTCTGAAGGTTCAGCAATAGATGGTTCTTGAGAAGCCACTCTTGGACATCAACCATACTTGTAGACAGTACATCTGCAGCCTGTGCTGGAGTCTTGGCAGCTGTGTAAATAACTGCATCATCTGCATAAAGTTGGCATGTTGCAGCTGAGCAGTGTAACGGCAAGTCATTAATAAAAATGCTGAAAAGTAAAGGACCAAGAATGGACCCTTGTGGGATACCCATGCGGTTGTTTAAAAATGAGGATTTATCCTGGTGAACTTTTACACACTGTTCTCTATTCTGGAGATAAGATGCAAACCATTCTAATGTATTTGGGGAGAAGTTAAAAGATACCATTTTGGATAAAAGCAAACTGTGGTTTACAGTATCGAAAGCCTTTTTGAGATCTAGAAAAACAGCTCCTACCACATTACCCCTGTCCAAGGACTGTTTGAGCAACTAAAAATACAGGCACATAAAACAATAAAAGAACAAAGTAAACAGCAAAAAACACATAAAAATACAATCAACACATAGTTAATAAAAAGCCAGGCTAAAAAGGTGGGTCTTTAGTTGCTTCTTAAAAACATCAATGGAAGGTGCAGATCTAAGTTCAAATGGTAGAGTTCCATAGTCTGGGAGCAACAGCAGCAAAGGCTCTATCACCTTTGGTTCTGAGCCTAGCGCTAGGGACTACCAGCAGGTTCTGATTAAAAGACCTGAAAGACCTGGTATAGATGCAGGTCACTACTATAAGAATTTGCCTCATCATGAATGGCTTTGTAAGTAAGGACAAGAACTTTAAAATCAACTCTATAATTTACAGGAAGCCAATGCAAGGAGGCCAAGACAGGAGTGATATGACAGAATCTACTGGACCTAGTCAGTAATCTAGCAACAGAGTTCTGGACTAACTGTAGGCGGTGTAAAGAGGATTTACTGATGCATGTGAAGACAGCATTACAGTAGTCCAAACGTGAAGAAACAAAGGCATGAATAATAGTTTCTAACTGACTGTAGGAAACCTAATTTTGGAGATATTCCTGAGGTGGAAAAAGCAACTCTGGGTCAGAGATTTAACATGCTGATCAAAACTCATCGATTGGTCAAAAATGACACCAAGATTTTTTAGATTAGACCGTACATTAGCGCTTAATGAACCAGTGCTATTAACCATCTTAGGAATTAGATTATCAGGTGCTGCAATAAGGACTTCAGTTTTGTCAGCATTAAGTTGCAAAAAGTTACTAGACATCCAGTCCTTAATTGTAGACAGACAATCATGAATAATTTTTAAATTGTCAACACGGTCAGGTTTAAAAGAAAAAAAACAGCTGTAAATCATCAGCATACCAGTGATAGTACACACCTTTGTATTTGCTGATGATAGAACCAAGTGGCAGCATGTACAGGGCAAATAAAAGTGGACCCAGAATAGAACCCTGAGGCACCCCACAGGTTAAAGGAGCAGAGTCAGATGAGTAAGAGCCAACAGCCACGGAAAAACTCCTACCAGAAAGGTAGGAGGAAAACCATTCCAAGGCTTTTCCAGAAATCCCTATCCAATCTCTAAGCTTTTGTAACAAAATATAATGATCAATAGTATCAAATGTTGCAGTAAGATCTAATAACACTAAAACAGAGCATTTGCCAGAGTCTGATGACATTAAAATATCATTCGACACCCTGAGAAGAGAGGTCTCTGTTGAGTGTTTGACTGAAATTTGTCAAAAATATTGTGGGGACAATCAAGGATTGGGGAAGAGGAATGAGTAAAACCAGCCCTAACAGCAGTAACCTTGTCAACAAAAAAGGAAATAAACTTGTTACAGTCATTAATTGAATGAACAGGGGGAGCAGAAGTGACAGGGTTAACTATACTGTTTGTTGTGGTGAAGAGTATCTTTGGATTGTTACTATTGGAGGAGATGGTGTTGGAAAAATAAGAAGTCCTTGCTGTTTTAATCATATTGTTACAACCAATGCACCTCAAGTTTAGTGGACTTCCACAGTCTTTCCACCCGCCGACATTTACGTCTAAAACAACAAATATCTTCATTTAACCAGGGGGATGAATAAACAGCACGGACAGTCCTGGTTTTAAAGGGAGCAACTACATCTAAGATGCTTGAACAGTGTGAGTTAAAAGAGCAGACCAAGCTCTCAGTGTCGTCATCAGAGGATAAAACTACACTGCTGTCAAAGGCAGCAGAAAATTTCACAGCTGAAATACGGTCAATCACACGAGAGCATTTTACACGCTTGCCAGTGTAGCAGACTGATTTAAATGATAAATTAAAAAGAACACAAAAATGGTCTGACATAAGAAGCTCCTTAGTCTGAACGTTGTTCACATTAAGACCAAGTGTAAAAACAAGCTCAAGTGTATTTCCTTTTATACGCGTAGGACCAGATAGACACAAAACAAAATTAAATGATTCAATAATACTCAAGAATTTAACTGCAAAATGGTCATTGGGATCATTAACATGAATATTAAAATCTCCAAGTAATAAAATCCGCTCAAATGTAATAATGGAAGTTAACAAATCACTTAACTCAGATTAAAAAAGAGGCATTAACTCCTGGAGGGAGGTAGATTAAAACACAGTAAAATGGATCTGAGGAGCTGATTTTTAAAATCATCAGTTCAAACGATAAAAAAGTTCCATGGCTCACCATCCGTGTAATGAAGCGGCTCCGGTTCACGATGGCCAGACCACTGCCGCGGCCTGTCAATCTCGGGGCACAGGACAAAGTACAATCCTGTGGACAAAGTTCAATTAAGGAGGTAAATTCCTCACTTCTCTGCCAAGTCTCAACAAGAAATAAAAAGTCCAGCCCTGCAATAATGAATAAATGATTCAAAAAGAATGATTTACTTGAGATGGAACGTGCGTTAAGCAGCGCCAGCTGGATGGGCTCTGTAACAGTAGCAGTCTCGCCAGGAATAGAAGCCGGTAAAAGTTGGCGTAGGCACCCGCTACCTGCAGGGGATTTCCTGGCTTGAAGTAGGGAGAAGGATGACTGGCACGGTAGAACGGGGAAAACAGGCCAGAGAAATGATGGCCTCACTCCGGGTACACCTGAGGGCCAGGATCCAGGAAAGAGGCCAGCTGCAGAATTAGGAGAAGACGAGGTGGAGCGAGCAAGTCAGCGGAGCCAAGCAAGCCTTCGGGATTTCACCGCAGCAGCTGCACGTCTTCCCCAAGGTTTGAATCGCTTTCTGCCGGTATAATTCTGATTAAGAAAATTAAGAGACTATGATAATCCATATCCACACACACGGCAAGAATAGTTCTTTTGACATACCATGTCAATGTACTTAAAAAAAAACTAAACAAAACAAACAAAAAACTTATGACTTGAGTAGACATCAATTATACCCAGTTGGAGGAAGTCATTTGACACAGAGTAAGGATACTCAAACTCTGAAAGTATGCCATTATGCTGAACATAAACTACAAGAGATGGAGAATGATATTGATCCTAATAACCACTTTTTCAATAATATTCATAATCATTGTGAATATTACACTGAAAAGCAATTCAAAAGTCAAGTGCAACTAGATGGTAAACTATCAATAATACACTTCAACAGCAGAAGTCTTAACAAAAACTTTCCACAGATTCAGGACTATTTAAAACAGCTAGACAGAAAATTTACAGCTATCGCAGTCTCTGAAACTTGGCTTAATGAAGAGCAGGCTTCCCTGATGGCAATAGAGGGATATCAGATGTTTCATATTAACAGATCTCAAAAAAAGGGTGGTAAGAGATACTATTACAGTAAAGAACTGGAGAAAAACAGAGACAATATTAAAAATACATGGACAATACTTAACAATATTCTTGGAAATAAAAACAGAAATACAAGCTACCCAACCAATTTTTCAAAAAATAATAAAATGACTCAGAGTGTGAATGCAGCTTCACCTGCAGATGAATTTAATAACTTTTTTGTTAAGATTGGTCCTAATTTGGCTCGAGAAATACCCATTACGGCACCTACGGGTGATACAATAAGCAAAAACACTGCCATAAAAGACTCCATTTTCATAAAGAACACAGACGAGAGAGAGGTCATTGAAATTGTTAAATCGTTTAAAAGTAAGACATCTACGGACTGTGATGGTATTGACATGCTCTTAGTCAAAACTATTATTGAATGCTTAGTGAAACCACTGACGTATATTTGTAACCTGTCTCTCCAAACAGGTATATTTCCCAATGCAATGAAAATAGTTAAAGTAATTCCGATATACAAGACGGGTGACAGAGGGGAATTCTCAAACTATAGACCAATTTCACTATTGCCGCAATTTTCCAAGATACTTGAAAAAATATTCTGTGAGAGAATTGACAACTTCATAATGAAGAATAATGTATTGTGTGAGCAGCAATATGGGTTCAGACCCAAGAGGACAACTGCATTTGCTCTAATGGAATTTATAGAAAAAATATCAACTGCCAGTGAAAATAAAGAGTATTCAGTTGGGGTATTCCTGGATCTTAAAAAAGCATTTGATACAGTGGATCACAATTTATTATTAAAGAAACTACAAAATTGTGGTATTAGTGGGGTAGCACTGTCCTGGTTAAGTAGTTACTTAAAGAATAGATATCAGTATGTATGTGTTGGTAACAAAAACTCACAATTACTGAAGGTTACTTGTGGAGTCCCACAGGGTTCAGTTTTGGGGCCATTGTTATTCAATATGTTCGTTTTTTTGTTTTTTTTTTCGTCGGCCTCCGTCGGTCTATGATGACCATGGAAGAGAATCCTAAACATCTACTCTGCTGGAACAGCACCGCCTGTGGCTGAACAGGCCGATACGCGAATGACAGTCCCTGTCACACAGGTCACACTTGTGGGTGGTCTCCGTGCTGCTGGGTCTGTGGCGGTTCTTCCTGCGGGTCCTTTTTTCATCTGCTGCAGCAGTCAGTCTCTCTTCACCCGCCTTGAGCTGTCTGGTCAGGGTGCCTCTCCATTTGGAGCGGTCCGTTGCAAGGTCCTCCCAGCGCTCTGTGTTGATATCCAGGGCCTTCATGTCTCTCTTGCAGACGTCTCTAAAGCGCAGCTGTGGGCGGCCAACGTCTCTCCTGCCAGTTGCCAGTTCTCCATAGAGGACGTCTTTGGGGATTCTGCCATCCTCCATACGGTGAACGTGGCCTAGCCAGCGGAGCCTGCGCTGCCTGAGTAGAGTGAACATGGCGGGAAGGCCGGCGCGGGACAGAACTTCTGTGTTGGGCACTTTGTCCTGCCAGGATATGTCCAGGATGTGGCGAATGCAGCGCAAGTGGAAGGAGTTCAGTCTCTTTTCCTGCCGGGCGTATGTTGTCCACGTCTCACTCCCATAGAGCAGTGTGCTGATGACGCAGGCGTTGTACACTGCCATCTTCGTCTTGACAGAGAGTTTGGGATTCTCCCACACTCGTGTGGTGAGGCGAGCGAGTGTGAAGGCTGATTTTCCAATCCTCTTGTTGATCTCTGTAGCAAGGGAGAGGTTGTTGCTGATCGTGGACCCCAGGTACGTGAACTGATTCACGACCTCCAGCTTGTAGTCATCAATGGTGATGGTTGGTGGTGCTTCCGTGCCGTGCGCCAAGACGTTAGTCTTCTTCAGGCTGATGGTAAGCCCGAAGTCCTTGCATGCCTGGGAGAAGCGGTCCATCAGGGTCTGAAGCTCCTGCTGTGTGTGGGTTGCAACTGCAGCGTCGTCTGCGAACAGCATGTCTCTGATTACAGCCTCGCGTACTTTGGTTCTGGCTTTCAGGCAGGCGAGGTTGAAAAGCCTGCCGTCAGATCTTGTGTGCAGGTAGATTCCCTCTGTTGCTGTGCTGAAGGCATGCCTCAGGAGCATAGCAAAGAAAATCCCAAAGAGGGTTGGCGCAAGTACACAGCCCTGTTTCACTCCACTGCGTATGTTGAATGGCTCTGAGACGTTGCCATCGTGCTGCACTATCCCCTGCATGTTGGTGTGAAACGATTCGATGAGGCTCTGCAACTTTGGTGGGCATCCTATCTTTGGCAGGATCTTGAAAAGGCCCCCTCTGCTGACCAGATCGAACGCTTTGGTGAGGTCGATGAAGGCGACGTACAGAGGCATGTTCTGTTCTCTGCATTTCTCCTGGAGTTGGCGGATGGAGAATATCATGTCTACCGTCGATCGCTCAGCGCGGAACCCACACTGAGACTTGGGGTAGACACGTTCGGCAAGCTTCTGTAGATGAACGAGAACAACTCGTGCGTAGACTTTGCCAACAACGCTGAGGAGGGAAATGCCCCTGTAGTTGTTGCAGTCGCTTCTCTCCCCTTTGTTTTTGTAGAGGGTGATGATCTTGGCGTCCCTCATGTCCTGTGGTACGGCACCTTCCTTCCAGCACTGGCAGAGGACGTCATGCAATGGCAGCAGTAGGGCGGTCTTGCAGTGCTTGATCAGGTCAGGGGGTATGCCGTCGTTGCCGGGTGCCTTGCCAGCGGCCAAGCTATCAATGGCCTTACTGAGTTTGTCGATGGTTGGCTCGGTGTCAAGTTCGTCCATGGATGGCAGGCAGTCGATGGCATCAAGGGCTGACGGTGTCACGGTGTTCTGTCTAGAGTAGAGGTCGGAGTAGTGTTCCACCCATCTCTCCATCTGCTTGTTCTTCTCTGTGATCATCTCCACAGTGGAAGATTTGAGGGGGGCCGTCTTGCTCTGAGCCGGACCAAGTGCTTTCTTGATGCCATCGTACATACCACGGATGTTCCCTGTTATGGCAGCGGTTTGAATGTCTTGGCTGCGCTGAGTCCAGTACTCGTTGGCACAGCGCCGAGCAGTCTGCTGAACTTTGCTTCTCGCAGCCCTGAGAATCTGGAGATTCTTCTCGTTTGGGTACTTCTTGTACTCAGCAAGTGCTGAGCGCTTGGCTTCAATGACGGGGGTCATCTCGGTCAACTTGGCATCAAACCAGTCCTGTGACTTCGAGGTCTTCCTCCCAAAGGTAGCCAAGGCTGTGCGGTAGATGGTGTTTCGCAGCTCTTCCCACTTCTGCTTTGCAGATTCTCCTCCTTGTGGTACACCAAGTTCCTTCTCAAAGGTGGAGGCAAACTGCTCAACAAGTTCTGGTTGGGCCATCTTGCTGGTGTCAATCCGTGCCTTTCCAGGTTGTCTAGCACGATGGAATTTCTTCAGCTGCAGCTTGACCTTGCAACACACCAATGAATGGTCTGTGTCGCAATCTGCACTCTGGAACGAACGGGTGATTAGCACGTTCTTCAGTGAGGTGCGCCTGGTCAGGATCAAGTCTAGCTGGTGCCAGTGCTTTGAGCGCGGATGTTGCCAGGAAACCTTGTGTTGGGGCTTGGTCTTGAAGAACGAGTTTGTGATGCACAGATCGTGATATGTGCAGAACTCGAGCAGCCGCTGTCCGTTGTCGTTCATTCTGCCCACGCCAAAAGGTCCAAGACAGGAGGGCCAGGAGTCGTGGTCAGCACCCACTCTGGCATTGAAGTCTCCAAGGAGAATGAGTTGTTCAGAGTTGGGGATGATCCTGACAGTTGTTGCGAGATTCTCGTAGAACTCGTCTTTTGCCTCTGGTGTGGCTGTCTGTTTTGGGGCATACACACTGACGAGGGTGACTGGGCCTTCAGTGGTGTTCAGGCGGAGGGTGAGGAGTCGTGCAGAGCCAGTGCTGCCCGGTTCCACCATCTTCAGCAAAGTGTTCTTCACTGCGAAGCCCACTCTGTGTTCCCTGTGTTCGTCACTGCCCTTTCCCTGCCAGTAGAACGTGTAGTCCTTCTCTCTCAGTGTGCCTGCATCAGCTAACTGTGTTTCCTGGAGAGTGGCGATATCCACTCCCAGTCTCTTCAGCTCATTATTGATGATGGCAGTCTTCCTGGTGTCGTTGATGTCCTTGAGGTTAGCAGCGAGTCCTGTCATCATAGTGCGGACGTTCCAAGTTCCCAGTTTTAGAGTTGGTCTCTTTTGTTTTATTGTCTTGCCTGGTGCGAAGGTTCTCAGCCTGCTGTTTGGATTTCTCCTTATCCCCATGCACCCAATGAGGAAAGCAAGCTGTGGCGGGACAACACCTTATTGGCTGGGGGCTGCCCAGCTTGAGGCGGGCGGTAGCTGTCCAGTGAGATCTGATGATCCCTCCCACCGTCGGGAACAACCCCTGGCGCCACGCTCTACGCCAATTGAGCAGTGGCTTATAACCGGTAACTGTCATTCCCCGTGTTTTGTCTACGCCAAAGGCGAAGCTGGAGTGTCCTCTCCAGTGATCCGGTGTTCTACCTTCCAGCGTTGGGCGTTGGTAGGATTCAAGCCTGGGCAGGAAGATATGGAGGACAAGATGTTGCCCATGCAGCATGTCCCCCCTCTCCACGTCACTGATGAATCCAAAGGAACAGCAGGGCTGCTATAGTTTGGCACCAGCGCCGTTGCAGGAGCTGCCAGAACGATGTTGAGCACAACATAGAACTGCCTTAGGGGCTCCGACTCCGGATTTTTCCTCAGGGTTGAATCCCGAAGCCTTTCCCGTGACCGGGTATGCCGCAAGGCAGCAGAGGTTTGAAATCAGGGTTTACCTTCCCCTAGATGGGCTACCTTCCCAGGTTGACGAGCCACCATCTACCCGAAGCATCTGGTTTTAAGGCGCCAGAGATCCGCCCTCGCCCCTTCTCCTATTAGTAAAAGCAGTTCCGCCGGGCTTAGAGACTAAACCACACGGGCAGGCTAGGAGTTGGACTTAGTTGTCAGAGGCTTTTCGAGACGCACGCCATAAGGAGCATTTTATGAGCACTGGGAGCTTAACCCCAGTGCCGCTCCTGGCTATGACAACCTTGGAACTGTTCAATATGTATATAAATGATATATGTAAAGTCTCGGAAAAAAATGGATTTAATATAGTTTGCCGATGACACTAATCTATTATGCAGTGGAAACAATTTGGAACAACTTTTGGATACACTCGGAAAGGAATTAGGAAAGCTTAAGCTGTGGTTTGATTCAAACAAATTAACGCTCAGTTTAAGTAAGACAAAATTTATAGTTTTTAACAACATCACAACAACTTAGTATCTAAACTCAGTGTAAATGGTGTAGAGATTGAAAGGGTATCCAAAACTAAATTTCTTGGAGTAATAATTGATAATAAACTGTGTTGGAAGTCACATATTAATTATATTAAAGGTAAAATATCTAAATCAATCGCAATACTACACAGAGCGAAATATTTACTGAATCAACCCACATTATATACTTTGTGTCATTCATTAATACTCCCATACATGACATAGTGTACTGAAGTATGGGGAAATACATATAAAACAAACATATATCCAGTCTTTATGCTTCAGAAGAGAGCTATTAGAATAATAAACAAAGTTGCTTACAGGGAATCAACAAACCCACTTTTTCTTAAATTAAAAGCACTCAAGTTGAAAGATCTGGTTGACTTTAAAACTGCAGTAATAATGTTTAAAGTGAAGAATCGATCACTGCCCGCAAATATCCAAAAGCTGTTCCAAATAAGGGAGAAACAATATCATTTCAGAGGAACATGTATATTTCAAAAACCTTCAGTGAGAACTACCACCAAGCAACACTGTGTTTCAGTGCAAGGAGTCAGATTATGGAACGATTTTGGACCTGAATTAAAATCATGTACAACGCTTGGACAATTTAAACAAAAACTAAAGGAAGAAATACTCCAAACATATATCCAAGATGACATGTAAAATCACATAAGGATTGTCATATCCAGTCTGTGTTGTGTTGTTGCTTAGTTTTGTGGGGGTTTTTGTCACATTTTGTCTTAGCTTTGTTCTGAATTGTAATCACTCTTGTTTTGTTTTTCTTTTGAATTCTTGGATGGAATATGGGTGGGCAATATAAGCTGCGGCTTCAGCCATCACCCATTTCGGATAACTTATGTTGAACTGTATAATCAGAGGAGTTATTGTTTAATTTGACCTTGTTGGATTCTTCCCCTTTGTTATATTATTCTGTTTCTTTTTAATCTTTACTTTTAATCTATCCAAAATAAAGATTCATTCATTCAAAAAATAACCACAGCGGGGATCCCAGGTACCAACGGGAAGTTGCAAACGCAGAGACCGGTGGAAGAATCTTCCCTCCTGATTATGACAGCCAAAACCAACCATGGAAGATCGCATATCCAGCAGCACCTGGCAATCATAAACAACGGCTGATTGCACATGATCCAGACACAATAACACGACCAAAAACAGGACAAACAAACACGGCAACAAGCGGAGACGACCAGCAGCCAGAAACACAGGCGGCGCGGCCATCTTGCGTGGAACAGACTGAGATGAACACGGTATGCAGTAATTTGTGTATGAAGCAGGTAAACAGATGATCTGCTCACCTGTACCGCAGGTAAAGTCCATGTGGGCAAACCCATGTGGGACCCATAAGACAGCCCAGGTTTAACCTATCATGGGGCCCACATGGACATGCTTGCTGGGTAGTCACTAATTCTCAGTAACGTGGCCACCGCTGGGCGCCATTTTGTACGTAGAACTGGACAGATTAAGTTGTGTCACTACTTGTGTTGCCCTCTGGTGGCCAGTCGATGGACTGCAGGTCTTAACTTCAGAAGGTTCTTCACTTCTCAGGCTTCTTGTGGTCCAGATGTTTTAGCTAGTTATTTTTTTTTCTTATGCCGTCTTTATGATGATTTGCTGTACAGTCAAACCGATCTGAGCTGATCAAGTAAACAACGTCAGCAACTGCGGAGGCACCGGCGTGTAGCCGTCGGGCCGCCGTCCAGACTGCAAGCACAAACTTGACCTTGACTTTGTTGTCCATTTGTGTGTGTGTGCTTCTGTCAGGCCATGTGTGTTTGTACAGCTGGGGTGGGGGTGGGGGGCAGCAGACAGGCACAGGGCATTGTGCGAAGGTGTCTGTCTCGATGATTTCACACCGAGCGCTCCGGGAGAAAGGCGGGTGGAGAGGGGACTAACAGGGATCACATCTGTCACATCTAATCATGCACGCACACCGACTCTGCCCCCATCCTGCCCCCCCCCATGCTGCACTTCACAGTTTCACACAGTTGGGACCGTGGCCCAATGGAAGAGGCGACCCCCATATCTGACCGCGGTGTTGCAACAGAAACGAGTTGCTGTGATGCTAGCGAACACCTGATCCAGGTGTCTGTGATGGTTTGGTGACTCGGTCGCAGTCTAATGTGATGAAATAAATCGACCGGAGCCAACCTGTGCAGGTGCTCGGATGCACTCAGGGTTTGTTTCTCCTTGGTTTTTATGCTTCTTTAACCTCTGTGAGGCCTCATTAGCGTGGAGATATTTGAACTAACAACCCGCTCAGAGTCAGTTCTGGTTAAAATGTGAGGACTGCTCATTAAAGATTTCCCCTGACCCACTTCCTGTTACTGTAGGAAGCTGTAATGTCACATATATAATAATCCAACAGTGATCTGTGTGGAGTTTGCATGTTCTCCCCGTGTCTGCGTGGGTTTACTCCAGGATATCTCCGGTTTCCTCCCACATGCCAAAAACATGCAGGTTAGGTTAATTGGCGTCAAAACTGGGGATTCTAAATTGTCCTTAGGTATGACTGTAAGAGTGAATGGTTGTCTCTCTGTGTTGGCCCTGCGATGGACTGGCGATCTGTACAGGGTGTAGCCTGCCTCTCGCCCAAAGATGCTGGGATAAGCTCCAGCCCCCCCGCGACCCGAAAAGGATTAAGTGGAAGAAGATGGATGGATGGATGGATAATAATCCACATCTCTGTGGGTCACGTGATAATTTTCAGCGCTGAACTCCTCAGAGTTTCTCTTCTACAGGAGCTAAGGTGGAGTAAGGTGTCACCCGGTTCCTGTAGTGGAGATGTTCATGAGATGAAGGAGACTGATGGGGAAGATGACGTATGATGTAGTCGAGCACTAACATCCACGGCTCAAGCGTGGTCAGACATTAGTGGAAACGGCACCTGTCCAGAGTGCCACTGATGAAGTCTCCTTCCAGCAAGTGGAGGCCACTATTTTTGGAGGATCGCTGCATGACCATTCACCAACTAGCCCAAGATGCCAAGATCAGTGTGGGGTCTGAGGGGAAATCATCCATACAGAAGTTGTCTGCATGATGGATTCCCCGGTTGCTCACACGTTTCCAGAAGCATTTTGTCAACTTTGAAAATGCTGGCTAAAAGTAACTGTAAATACTCCACAATTGTTATCCACGCCAGAATGAACGACATCCGACTCCAGCAGTCGGAAGTCACAAAACTTAGTGTGAAATCGGTGTGTAACTTTGCCAAAACGATGTCTGCCTCTGTACTATTCTCTGGGCCCCTCCCCAATCTGACCAGTGATGACATGTTTAGCTGCATGTCATCCTTCAACCACTGGCTGTCTGTGTGGTGTCCTGCAAACGATGTGGGCTACATAGACAACTGGAATTCATTTTGGAGAAAACTTGGTCATATTAGGCGAGACGGTGTCCATCCTACCTTGGATGGTGCATCTCATTTATCTAACAAACTGGCATCATTTTTAATCAAAGTTCCAAAGCCTTGACTACTCAGAGTCACAGTCTTACATGCCTCTCTGCAGCTCCTCTTCATCCACCACTCCTCAACTTAGCCCCTGTCTTCCCCACCAGAGAATCACTGTCTGCTCCCTCTAAGGTAAATAAAAATATAATGTATAAGTATCCCAAAGTGATTAAACAAAAAGCTGGTAAAACGCAAATTAAACATGAAGCCTCTAAATTAAATGATTTGGCCTCTGTTCCTCCTCATAATTTAAAAATTAAATGTGTTTTTTTAAATATTAGGTCTCTAACTCCCAAGTCTCTGCTAGTCCATGATCTGTTAATTGATCATCAGATTGATTTAATATTTCTTACAGAGACTTGGTTAGGGCAAGAGGATTATGTTGGTTTAAATGAATCAACTCCCTCTGGTTATTTAAACTGTCAAAATCTCAGAAGTTCTGGTCGTGGAGGAGGAGTAGCAACAATTTACCATTCCAAATTACTAGTTAATGTAAAGCAAAAACCAAACACAGAAGTGAACGCAGTGCAGCGATGCATTTGATTGGCTAGACTGAGCATTTCAGTGCCAGTCAGAGACAAATTTAATTGATGAAACTGGTGGGAGTTTACGAGGATTGGCTAAAATTCTTCTTCTTCTTTTAGATTTGATTGGCAGATGGCAACCAGCTTACAGGCGCATTACCGCCACGTCTCCATCTCCTACTGCCACCAACTGCTCTAATACTAAATGTGTCAGATCAGAGAAGCCTCTGTGATGGCAGGAAAGTTGCGGTGATAGGACAAAGTTGCAAGGTCGCGCAATAGTTGAGCTGATTGGCTGATTTTGCGTGAATTGATGTGATCGCAACATCGCAAAATCCTGGAGGAACTAATTATTGTTGTTTTTAGCAATTCATTCATTCATTCATTCATTCATCTTCTTCCGCTTAATCCTTTTCGGGTCGCGGGGGGGCTGGAGCCTATCCCAGCATCTTTGGGCGACAGGCAGGGTACACCCTGTACAGATCGCAAGTCCATCACAGGGCCAACACAGAGAGACAGACAACCATTCACTCTCACAGTCATACCTAAGGACAATTTAGAATCCCCAGTTTTGATGCCAGTTAACCTAACTTGCATGTTTTTTGGCATGTGGGAGGAAACCGGAGAAATCCCGGAGTAAACCCATGCAGACACCGGGAGAACATGCAAACTCCACAGAGATCACTGTTGGTTGGGGGCTGGGATTGAACCCAGGATCCCCCGGCCAAGGGTGAGTTGCTGTGCTGCCGCAGTGCTAACCACTCTGCCACCGCGCTGCCGTTTTTAGCAATGATGTCAGAAAAATTAGCTTGCCTTGCATTTCTCAGCTCCGAATTATAAATGCTTACTCTCTCATCATAGATTTCGTAATGAACCTGTAATTTAGTTTTTTGCTACCTGTGTTCATCTTTTCAACACTCTCTTTTTTTCAGCTCTTACTAGTTTGACATTTCTCCATGGAGGTTTCTTTTTAATAATGACCACCTTCACCTTGATGGAAGCAATGGCATTGATAATATTTGTAACTTTACAATTGAAATTTTCCACAAGCTCATTTACTGAAGATGGGGGGGGGGGGGTGAGGAAGAGAAAGCTTGGATGAATGTTTCACTGGTATTATCACAGATGTACCATTTTTTGATGACCTCTGTCTGGATATTTCTGTTGACATTAATAGCACTCTCAAAGAAAACACAAGAATGGTCAGACAGAGCAACATCCATCACCATAACCTTAGAGATGTTCAGACCTTTGGAGATGACCAAGTCCAGACTGTGTCCTCTGATGTGTGTTTTTTCCATTACATGCTGAGTCAGTCCAAAGTTACCAAGGACACAACACAATTCTTTGGTCCCTCTGTCCTGAGGGTTGTCAACATGAATGTTAAAATCACCAGCAATAACTGCACAGTCAAAGTCAACACAGATAATAGACAGCAGCTTTATAAAATCATCAAAAAAAGGTTGCATGGCATTTAAGTGGTCTATAAACATTAAGAAACAACACGCGGGAGGAGGAATTCAGCTGAAGAGCCACACACACAAATGAAGTAAACTTATCATAAGATGTCTGCTTGCATTGGAGGGAATCATTAAACAAAACAGCTACTCCTCCTCCTTTCTTACACAGCCTTGGTTGACTTATAAACCTGTAGTTGGGAGGGGCTGCTTTGATAAGAAGAGACCCACCATTATCATCTAACCAAGTCTCTGTGATAAACATAAAATCAAGTTTGTGTTTTATAATGAGATCATTAATTAAAAATATTTTTCCTGCTAAGGACCTAATATTTACTAAAGCTAGTTTCAGTGTAAAAGAATCATCTGCCAGACTTCCGGTTATGGCTGCCACGTAGGACGGACGTGTCTCGCTCTGCTCTGCTCCTGGAGAAAAAAATCGGCAAATAACTCTCTCATTTGGGACAGAACGTATCCCAGCATTTGAGCGAGGATATGTCGGCGAAGCCTAAGGCTGGAAAACCAGGAAAAGGAAAAAGCGAGCCGCCGAAACAGTCCAAATTAACGGACTTTCAGGTCTGTGACGCAGCAAACAAGGCTCCATATATGGCGGAGGAGGCGGGCGGCGGTGCGATTTCTGCGGGGAATGGCGCAGATGCGCTGATGGCTGCCATGAGTTCAATGAGAGCGGACTTTTCCTCTAGATTTGATGGGATTATGACAGCGTTGGAAGGAATAAGAAAGGAATTGGGTGACTGTGTAGAACGAACGGCGCAGATGGAGCTCCGTCTCGCTAGTGCTGAAGATGACGTCACCCGTCTTCAATTAAAGGTGCGCACTTTGGAAAAAAAAAATAAATCTCTGGAAGATAATATTTTGGATTTGGAATCTCGGTCGAGACAGAATAATTTGAGGCTGGTGGGTCTTCCAGAGGAATCAGAAGGTCGGGACGTATGTTCCTTTCTGGAAAAGTGGATTCCGGAGGTGCTGGGCAGCGAGGAGTTGCAATCAGCAGTGGTTCTGGAAAAAGCACATCGTATTGGCCCACGGAGAGACAAGGGACCGCCGAGGACCTTAATTATGAAGTTTCTTAGCAACAGAGACAGGATGAAGATCTTCAACGCTGCACGTGCTAAAGGAGAGATTAAACACCAGGACCAGCAGGTGCGGTTCTACCCAGATTTGGCCACAGGAATCCAGCAATTGAGGAAGCAGTTTGATCCCGTACGTAAGGAGCTGCGCAACCTTGGGATTCGTCATGGTGTAATCTATCCTGCGAGACTGCTGACCACGTATGAGGGCAGAACCCACATCTTCAAGACCCCAGAGGAGGCGCAGGAGTTCATCAAGAAGATCAAAGAAGAAGAAGAGACTGGTGGGAGCTAAGCATGAACAAAATATAAGGTAGAATAATTAAGCATTTGCACAGGCATCTGACTGACTTGAAGTAAATAGTAAGTTTACAAAATATAGATTGTATTATATATTAAAAAAACAAACAAAAACAAAACAAACAAAAAAAAAAAACTATGATGTACAAAGTTGTTAAAAATCTTGGAGTTAAGTTGGAAAACTACAGAGGAGAGTTAATGTTACGTCATTAAAAGTAGTAGAGTTAGGGTGATTGGGAGGATGAAGAAGGAGTGGCTTAGGCTGTTCCCCGTGGGTGTGGAACGGTCGATGGCTATATCGGGAGACAGAATTTTTCTTTTGATTTTGGGGGGTTTGCCACAAGTGTGGGAAGGGGAAATTTGTTTGTGTGTAGTTTGTAGGATGAATGTTCAACCACTCATGTTTTTGCTTCTCTGTATGAGCATGTTTACACTGCAAGGTAATCCTAAACTCTCTATTGATCATGGACCAAAGTGTTAATCTTAATTTAACTTCATGGAATTGCAGAGGTCTACAAAATTTAAAAAAACTTAAACAAGTTATGAATAAAATAAAGGACATGGGTTCAAGAATTGTGTTTTTACAAGAAACTCATCTGATAGAGGAGGATGTTAAAAGAATTAGGAGTAGATGGCAGGGAAGTGTATTCACCTCTTCATTTTCATCCCGAGCCAGGGGAGTTATGACTCTCATACATAAATCAGTTCCTTTTCAAGTGAAAAATGTAATTGGAGACAAATTTGGAAGATATGTAATCATTCAAGGTTCTTTGCTATTAGAAAATATAAATCTTGTGAACTTATATGGTCCCAATATAGATGATCAGAAGTTCTTTGCTAATTTATTTCTCATCTTATCATCACTTACAGGGCAACATATAATAGCAGGGGATTTTAATTGTACATTGAATCCAGGTGTGGATAGATCAACAGGACTGGATTGTACGCACATTGGATGTAGGATGACTATTAATCATTTTATGAAAGAATTGAGATTGTTAGATATATGGAGAGAAATGAAACCACAAGTTAAAGCCTATTCTTGTTATTCCAGTACCTACAAGACATTCTCACGTATTGATTATTTTTTGATTTCCACAGAATTAAGGTCCAAGATTCAAAACTGCTTTTATGATAACATCGTGATCTCTGATCATGCACCCTGTTGTCTAATATATGTAGATAAAAAATTGACAAAGGAATCAGGTAGATGGCAATTTCAGCATAAATGGCTTCAGGATGAGGAATTTGTCAAGTATATAGAAAAACAGATAGACGAGTTCTTTGACATCAATACTACACAAACATCAGCATGTGTAAAGTGGGAGGCTTTCAAAGCTTTTATTAGGGGACATATTATTAGTTATACAGGATCAAAATCTAAGAAGACTCGAGAGGAGAGAGCTAAATTGGAACATAAAATAAAAAATCTTCAGGAAAAAGTGTATGCAGGAAGTGACCCAAGGTTGGAGAATGAATTACTGATTTTGAGAGCTGAATACGACAAAAAATCAGCGAATAGAGCTGCCTCGAGTCTTCTAAGATTGAAACAATCTTTTTATGAACAAGGTGAAAAATCAGGAAAATTATTAGCATGGCAGATTAAACAATTGGAAATTAAAACACCAATTACCAGTATTATAAGTAATGGACAGGTAGTTATAGATCCTTTAGAAATTAATAGAGCCTTTAGAGATTACTATGAAAAATTATATGATACCAAAAATGAACCTGATTTAACAAAACTAAATGGGTTTTTGAACGAACTATCTATACCGTGTATTCCAAATGAAAACAGGGAGATATTGGAGTCTAAAATTAGTCAAGAAGAAGTTGGGCTAGCCATTGATAATATGAAATCAGGAAAAAGTGCAGGACCAGATGGTCTTCCAGTTGACCTTTATAAAAAATTTAAGAATAAATTAATAAAACCTTTTTTGGAAATGGTTTTAGAAGCATTTCAAAATAATAATTTACCATCATACATAAATAATGCCTTAATTATACTGCTGCCAAAACCAGGTAAGCCCTCTAATAAATGTGAAAATATGAGACCAATAAGCCTATTAAACGCCGACCTTAAGATAATCTGTAAAATTTTAGCAAGACGAATACAAGAAATTTTACCAAATATTATTAATCGAGATCAGAATGGCTTTATAAAGGGTAGACAAGGCTTCCATAATGTAAGAAGACTATTTAATATTATTTATTTTAATAAAGAAGCACCGGATACAGCTCTCCTATCATTGGACGCCGAAAAGGCCTTTGATAGAGTTGAATGGCCCTTTCTTTTTGAAGTCCTACAAAGGTTTGGACTTGGAAATAATTTCATAAAATGGGTTCAAATAATATACAATAATGCTACAGCAGAAATCCTAACAAATAACAATATTTCAAAACCAATAAAAATCAATAGAGGATGTCGACAAGGCTGTCCACTTTCACCTTTACTGTTTACTATGGCAATTGAACCTTTAGCGATAGCGATACGTTTACATTCACAAATATATGGAATTAAAGTTGGACCAACAGAACATAAAATCTCCCTGTACGCCGATGATATAATTTTGTTTATGTCGAATCTAAAAAAATCAATTCCAACCTTGTTGAATTTAATAAAGAATTTTGGGGAAATATCAGGATATAAAATAAATAAAACTAAATCTTCAATATTAATGCTAAATGAGACCCAGAGAAATTACCCAGCCCCTGAGGTAAATCAATTCAATGTTGTAAATCAGTTTAAATATTTAGGAATTCAAATTGTGCCTAAGCTAGAATTAGTCGCCAGTGCCAACTATGAAGCCTTAATGTCAGATATCAGTGAGTTAACTCAGAGATGGATGTCACTACCAATGTCGATGATCGGGAGAATCAATATACTTAAAAGTAATATTTTACCTAAAATACTTTATTTATTTCAATACATTCCCTTATCACCACCTTTAGATCTATTCTCAAGAATAAAAAAAAAGTTAGTGGAATTTATATGGAACAACAGGAGGGCTAGATTACGTTTGTCTTTATTATATTTACCATTTGATCGTGGAGGTCTGAAATGTCCAAATTTTATGTTGTATTATTGGTCGGCACAACTGAGGTCTATGACATATTATTTTTCATCAAATGATCTCCCTCACTGGACTGAAATGGAATCATACAATTTACCTTTACCTCTTCCCATATTCATATACTCAGATTCGGCAAAAAAATTACAAAAACAAGTTAAAAATCCATTTGTAAAGCATATGATCAAAATATGGTGTGAAGCTAAAAACTATTTAAAAGAACCACAGTCATTGTCACAATTTAGTCCAATATGGGGTAATCAATATTTTAAACCAGGGAGAGCGGACGCTGTATTTAAAGTATGGAATTTAAAAGGGATACAAAAGATTCAGGATTTATATTTGCCAGGTGCAGACAACATAATGTCTTTTGAAGAGCTGAGGATCAAATTTAATCTCAATAGAACACATTTTTTTAAATATCTTCAACTTAGAAACTTTATTCGATCAAATCAAAATAAAGCTCTCACTCGACCTATTTATTCATCCTTGGAAAAAATGATGATGAAAGATAGTAAAAGAAAGGGTATTATTTCAGAGTTTTATAACTCATTGACACTATCTTCAAGTGAAAATTCACTGAAAAGATTAAACTACTGGAAAGAAGATCTGCAAATTGAAATTTCAGAGGAACAATGGGAATTGGCTTGTACAGAAGCTCAAACCAAATCAATAAATGCACGCCTTAAATTGATACATTTCAAATGGTTAATGCGGATGTATGTTACACCGGAGGAGTTAAATAGATATAACAAAAATATACCAGATACATGCACAAAATGCATGGAAAGTAAAGGAACCCTATTTCATTGTTTATGGGAATGTAGATTAATAAGAATGTTTTGGGAAGAGGTGAGGGTAACAATTGAAAAAATAATCTCAAAACAAATCATATTGAATCCTAAACTGTTTTTGTTGGGTCTGTACCCAGAAAAGCATAATTTTAATAAAAGTGAAAGAACATTCATAGACCTCAGTTTGCTTAATGCCAAAAAATGTATTGCACTATTATGGAAAAAGACTCATAGACCAGATGTGACTCAGTGGTTAAGACAGATGTTAACAAACCTTCCATTAGAAAGAATAACATATATACTAAAATCAAAGGAAATTGTGTTTGAGAATATATGGAGACCTTTTATTGATTATGTAAAAAATTTAAACATAACTCTTGAAGAAGAAGGTGAATGATGTGTGTGGACCTTGTAAATTCCAAACTGGTGAACATAATATGTATACTTATGTATTGGATTGTCTAGACTAAACAGAGGAGCATTGTTGAAGACTTGATTTTGTTGGTGGTTGTTGGTGTTTTTAGTGCATTTTTTTTTTTTTGTAGTACTTTAGTGTTAGTGTTTGATTGTTTGTATCATGTTTGTTAAAAAAAAAAAAAAGGTTCAATAAAGATATTGTGGAAAAAAAAAAAAGAATCATCTGCCAGATTTTCATTTTTTTTAAGCTGTGACTGGTGAGAAATAAACACTAGATTTGATAAATTTACAGGATGTGTAGGATGGATCTTTTTTCTCTGTAAATTTGCCAACCTTTTTCTGCTACCTGTTAAAACAGGAATAAAGGAAGCTACAGTGCATCCAGAAAGTCTTCACGGCGCTTCACTTTTGCCAGATTTTATGTTACAGCCTTATTCCAAAATGGATTAAATTCATTTTTTTCCTCAAAATTCTACACACAATACCCCATAATGACAATGTGAAAAGTTTTTTTGAGATTTTTCCAAATTTATTTAAAATAAAAAACTAAGAAATCACATGTACATAAGTATTCACAGCCTTTGCCATGAAGCTCAAAATTGAGCTCAGGTTCATCCTGTTTCCACTGATCATCCTTGAGAGGTTTCTACAGCTTAATTGGAGTCCACCTGTGGTAAATTCAGTTGATTGGACATAATTTGGAAAAGCACACACCTGTCTGTATAAGGTCCTACAGTTGACAGTGCATGTCAGAGCACAAACCAAGCATGAAGCCAAAGGAACTGTCTGTAGACCTCCGAGACAGGATTGTCTCAAGGCACAAATCTGGGGAAGGGTACAGAAAAAATTCTGCTGCTTTGAAGGTCCCAATGAGCACAGTGGCCTCCATCATTCATAAATGGAAGAAGTTCAGAACCACCAGGACTCTTCCTAGAGCTGGCCAGCTGTCTGAACTGAGCGATCGGGGGAGAAGGGCCTTAGTCAGGGAGGTGACCAAGAACCTGATGGTCACTCTGTCAAAGCTCCAGCATTTCTCTGTGGAGAGAGGAGAACCTTCCAGAAGGACAACCATCTCTGCAGCAATCCACCAATCAGGCCTGTATGGTAGAGTGGCCAGATGGAAGCCACTCCTTAGTAAAAGGCGTATGGCAGCCCGCCTGGAGTTCACCAAAAAGCACCTGAAGGACTCTCAGACCATGAGAAACAAAATCCCCTGGTCTGATGAGACAAAGATTGAACTCTTTGGCGTGAATGCCAGGTGTCATGTTTGGAGGAATCCAAGCATCGCTCATAACCACACCAATGGTGGTGGCAGCATCATGCTGTGGGGATGTTTTTCAGCGGCAGGAACTGGGAGCCTAGTCAGGATAGAGGGAAAGATGAATGCAACAATGTACAGAGACATCCTGGATGAAAACCTGCTCCAGAGCGCTCTTGACCTCAGACTGGGGCGACGGTTCATCTTTCAGCAGGACAACAACCCTAAGCACACAGCCAAGATATCAAAGGAGTGGCTTCAGGACAACTCTGTGAATGTCCTTGAGTGGCCCAGCCAGAGCCCAGACTTGAATCCAATTGAACATCTCTGGAGAGATCTGAAAATGGCTGTGCAGCGACGCTTCCCATCCAACCTGATGGAGCGTGAGAGGTGCTGCAAAGAGGAATGGATGAAACTGCCCAATGATAGGTGTGCCAAGCTTGTGGCATCATATTCAAAAGCACTTGAGGCTGTAATTGCTGCCAAAGGTGCATCAACACAGTATTGAGCAAAGGCTGTGAATACTTATGTACATGTGATTTCTTAGTTTTTTTTTTATTTTTAATAAATTTGCAAAAAACCTTTTTTCACATTCTCATTATGGGATATTGTGTGTAGAATTTTGAGGGAAAAATGAATTTAATCCATTTTGGAATAAGGCTGTAACATAACAAAATGTGGAAAAAGTGCAGCGCTGTGAAGACTTTCCGGATGCTCTGGACATCTGGCATCTTGTTGATACTTAGCTTTAGCTTGTCAGTGACTGTAGCTCAGGCTTTAGCTGCTTGTAGACCACGCTCACATAAGATAAGATAAGATAAGATAAGCCTTTATTAGTCCCACAACGGGGAAATTCCAGGATTGCAACAGCACAGGGATAGCAACACTCAGAGCAACAATCAGAAGGCAAGAAAAAACAAGCAAGCAAGAGCAGCTAATATACATATGTACACACCACACCCACACCACACCCACCACGCACCCACACATAGCACTGATAAGATCCAAAAGAGCATTAGATCATGGTAATCATGAGCTATATCTTCAGTGAAATATAGTCCCAGTGATTTATGAGTGTCCGGTAGGTGCTACCCATAAATTTCTTGCAGAGGAAAATAAGAATATTGATAGAAAAGTGCAAGCAGAGGGAAGAGCAAATCAGCAAAGCGTCCATTCCCTGCAAGACGGAAGATGTAAAGCAAAAAACCTGATGCAGAACAAGAATGAAAAGGAGCAGAAGGAAGAAAAATCTTATATAAACTGCTCCTTTTTTACATGACCCTATTTACAAAAACATATAAACAAAAGAAATATTAAAAATGTAACAAAATAAGGCTGATATAGCCTCTCCCAGCTACACTGCTCATTTCAACATATCGCAACCAAACTAAATGTTTCTGATGTGAGCGCTGCCATAACTACATTTGCACTGAGAAACATGCCAGATTTAGAAAACGCATTTATGCCAAAAATATAACACATTTTGAAAAAAGTTTAATAAGGAAAACAGCCACACAAACTTGCAAGAAAAAAAGGACACAAACGTTTTGCAAATAATCAAAAAATTACCAGAAAAAGTAGCAATTTCTTGAGGAAAAGGGTGACAAATTTACAAGAAAAAAAGATGCAAATTTGCGAGAAAAAACCCCTCTAAATGCTGATTTTGTGCGGCCAGACTGTGGTTGTAATTCTGCTGTTTCACTTCAGCTTTTAGGCTCAGATATTTTTATGACTCCACGCAGATTTTTTTCCCACAAAAATCGCTCACAGTGGCTTCGTTGTGTAGTGCAGGTTGCTGACCCCCGGTCGAAACATTGTTCTCTGATTTTAGGAACTTTCTTTCATCATCGAGAAACACACGGCCGCGTGAGCCACCGCGGAAACCGTCTCCGAGGGGCGCTGCTGTCGTGGCATCACACTGCCCTCATGTGTTCACGTAGCGTCATCACTTGCCAAAGCCTCAGGTCGTTCCATGTGAAGTTCTTCAGCTGTCGGCATGTTCTCTAATGGGTCGTTTTGTGTTCTGCAGGGTGAACCTGGTCCTCTGGGTCGTCGGGGCCCTCGAGGACCCCCGGGCTTCCCAGGACCGCAGGGACCTCTAGGAGAGAAAGGCCAGCGGGGCGACACAGGGCCGGCAGGTGCTACCGGACTCAAAGGCACCCAAGTGAGTGAGGGGGGTTCTGATGTCACGAGAACTTTAGTCATTCAAGGTTTGGTTGTGTTGGTGAGCGCCATCACACGTAGGGTGCATCCCAGTTCAAATTTCTGAGAAAAAAGGTGCAAATTTATGAGAAAAAAGTTGAAAATTTACAGGAAAAAAAAATCTAAATTTACAAGAATAAAGTTGTAAAATTATGAAAGAACGCTGCAAATTTATGAGGAAAAAAGATGAAAATTAACAGGAAAGAACACTGCAAAATTACAAGAAAATAGTTGTAAATTGGGCGGTGTGGTGGAGGAGTGGTTAGCACTGCGGCAGCACAGCAGCTCACCCTTGGCCGGGGGATCCTGGGTTCGATCCCAGCCCCCGACCAACAATGATCTGTGTGGAGTTTGCATGTTCTCCCCGTGTCTGCGTGGGTTTACTCCGGGATTTCTCCAGTTTCCTCCCACATGCCAAAAAACATGCAGGTTAGGTTAACTGGCATCAAACTGGGGATTCTAAATTGTCTTTAGGTGTGACTGTGAGAGTGAATGGTTGTCTGTCTCTCTGTGTTGGCCCTGCGATGGACTGGCGATCTGTCCAGGGTGGACCCTGCCTCTCGCCCAAAGATGCTGGGATAGGCTCCAGCCCACCCGAAAAGCATTAAGCGGAAGAAGATGGATGGATGGATGTTGTAAATTTATGAGAAAAAGTTGAAAATTTACTGGAAAAAATTGCTAATTTATAAGAAACAAGTCGTAAATTTATGAGAAAATGTTACAAATTTAGAAGAAAAAAATGAGAATTTACAAGAAAAAGCTGTACATTTATGAGAAAAAAGTTGAAAATTTTCAGTAAAAAAGTTGCCAGTTTATGAGGGAAAAAAAATGAAAATTTAGAGGAAAAAAATTAAGAAAAGAAAATTTACAGGAAAAAAAGTTGCAAATTTACAAGAAAAAAAATTGTAAATTTATGAGAAAACATTTATAAATTTATGAGAAAAAGGTGAAAATTTACAGGAAAAAAGTTGCCAATTCATGAGAAAATTGTTGCAAATTTATGAGAAAAAAAGGAAAATGTACAGGAAAAACTTGTACATTTATGAGAAAAAAGATGAAAATTTATGAAAAAAAAGTTGCAGATTTATGAGAAAAAGTAAAAAATTTACAGGAAAAAGTTGCAAATTTATGAGAAAATTAGAAATTTTTGAGAAAATGAAAATTTCTGAGAAAAAAGTTGAAAATTTAAAGGAAAGAAGTTGCAAATTTATGAAAAAAATTGTTGCAAATTTAAGAGAAAAAAGTTGCAGATTTATGAGAAAAAAAATCTAAATTTACAAGAAAAATGTTGCAAATTTATAAGAAAAAAGATGAAAATTTATGAAGTTGCAAATTTATGAAAAAATTGTTGCAAATTTAAGAGAAAAAAGTTGCAAATTTATGAGAAAAAATGTGAAAATTTGCAGGGAAAAAGTTGCAAATTTACAAGAAAAAGGTTGTGAATTTATAAAAAAAAAAAGTAGAAATTTATGAGAGGAAAAAAGATGAAAATTTCTGAGAAAAAAGCTGCAGATTTATGAGAAAGAAAATCTAAATTTACAGGAATAAAGTTGCAAATTTATGAGAAAAATGTGCAAATTTTCGAGAAAAAATATCAAAATTTACAGGAAAAAGTTGTAAATTTCTGAGAAAAAAGTTTAAAATTTACAGGAAAAAAGTTGCAAATTTATGAGGAAAAAAAATTAAAATTACAGGAAAAATGTTGCATATTTGTAAGAAAAAAGATGAAAATTTACTGGGAAAAAATTGCAAATTTACAAGAAAAAGGTTGTAAATTTCTGAGAAAAAAGAAATTTATTAGGAAAAAAGATGGAAATTTCTGAGAAAAAAGTTGCAAATTTACTGGAAAAAAGTTGCAAATTTATGAGAAAAAAGTGAACATTTACAGGGAAAAAGTTGCAAAGTTACAAGAAAAAGGTTGTAAATTTATAAAAAAAAAGTACAAATTTATGAGAAAACAGATGAAAATTTCTGAGAAAAAAGCTGCAGATTTATAAGAAAAATCTAAATTTACAGGAATAAAGTTGCAAATTTATGAGAAAAATGTGCAAATTTACAAGAAAAAAATATGAAAATTTACAGGAAAAAGTTGCAAATTTATGAGAAAAATGTTGTAAATTTATGAGAAAAAAGTAGAAATTTATGAGAAAAATGTGCAAATTTACAAGAAAAAACATGAACATTTACAAGAAAAAAGTTGCAAATTTATAGGAAAAAAGTTGTAAATTTATGAGAAAAAGGCTGAAAAATTACAGGAGAAAAGTTGTACGTAAATGTATCATATGCATTGGTGCAAATTGTCTAAAGGGTGAATTGGGATGCACCCTTAATTAGATGTATGTATCTTTATTTCTAACGATCCGTTTGTGGTTTTAGGGGTTCCAAGGTGTTCCTGGTTTCCCGGGCATAGCAGGAGTCCCGGTAAGGAGCTTTGCCCCCGTGAATCTCTCTCCTCTTCTTCTAATTGGTCCAGCTATGGTGTAGTGACGTCACACACTTTTGAGAATCTGTTTTCATCTTTTTGGGTATCCAGGGTCACCCGGGACCAGCTGGGGACCGCGGTGTCCCAGGCCTGGATGGATGTAACGGAACCAGAGGAGACAAAGGAGAACCTGGACTTCCTGGGGAACAGGGACCAGATGGAGAACCGGTCAGAACATCAGTAGTGGACAGTGATGATAAAGATGTTGAAGTTTACAACAGCATTTATGAGCAATGGTGTCCTCAAAGGAAAAATCTAAAATATATGTAATGCCACTGCCCACTGTGGTGAAAAATTTGTCTTGCTGCTGCTACCAATGAGTAGCTTTTTACTTTTTCCCTCAAAAATTTGCAAGTTCTTTCCTGTACAATTTCATCTTTTATCTCCCAAATTTACAACATTTTTCTTGTAAATTTGCAACTTTTTTCTCATGAATTTGAACTTTTTTCTTTACTTTTTTCCTAAAAAATTGACAACTTTTTTTGTCATAAATTTACGGCTTTTTTTTATTATAAATGTATACTTTTTTCCCGGTAAATTTTTAACCCCCAAATGGTGATCCATGGGGGCAGTTGACAGCAGACTACTTGGAAGCGGCTGGATTGCAGATCCCTGCAGGTGAACCCCGGTAGCTGCAGCTGCGTCGGAGTGAAGAGATGTTTCCTTCGTCTAAAATATCTCTGGAGATTACTGTCTGGAAATAAAAGGCTGTTGTACGTAATTTGGATTCTGCCATAGATGTGGTTTGTAACTATAAATTCAGCTGTAAACTGGGGTGGTATTCAGTGGCGTTTGTCTGCTTTACTTATTTTACTCAGTAGCATCATGTCTGTCTATGGGAATTATTTAGGGCTTTCTTTCACAGCATTTTTTTTTCCGTGTGTCACCCCCCCCCACACACACACACATAGTCATATAGTGATCATCTATAGAATTTAACTCTAATGCTATTTTATTTTATTTCAGTCGGAGCCAGCTGCATTAACTGAGGTGTAGGCTCAAGTTGTTGCTTCAGCCTTCACCCTTTCTGTCTGAAATATGTTGTCTTTTTGTCTTTCCGTTTCTTTTTTGTCTTATTATGATCCCATACAAACTAAAAAAAAAAAAAAGAATGCATGAACTGTCATTGTAACACGGTCCACTCGGTAAACTTCGGCTTATTGTTGATTGTGGAGCGTCAGAAGAAAATAAAATATTTTTTCTGGCCTCCACCTCCTTTATCAACACGTCGGCGTCGCGCCGTGAAGTTATTATTTTTTATGTTGTGCTTTCCTGCAAGATTAACGAACGCTGTTTGACAGAAGAGTGACGGGGCGTTTTTCTTCATTTACAGTCATTAGTGGGAAGAACGGAGGCGGAGTGAAGAGATCATGCATGTGCGCTGGTTTTCACGCGAGGTGGGATGTATAAAGAAAAGGAGTGGAGAATTGCGTGTGCGCGCAATTTTATACAGCTGAAAGTTTTTGTGCACACATACTTTTCAAATTTTGTGAGTACGCCATCTTTCAGTATGAAAGCTGCACAATCCTTTATACATGAGGCCCCTGGAGAGGGGCTGGAGCTTGGCCTACTCTGGACTTGGAGTTCTCCCCGGTGGACGAAAGGGTAGTTTCCCCTGTGCCTTCAGGTTGGGAAACGGGTCCTGGCCATCATTTGTGCCTATGCACCAAATGATGGTTCGGAGTACCCACCTATTTTAGAGTCTCTGACTGGGGTGCTGGAGAGTGCTCCTCTTGGAGACTCCATTGTCCTACTGGGGGACTTCAGGGACTTCAGTGCGCACGTGGGCAACAACAGTGAAACTTGGAGGGGTGTGATTGGGAGGAACGGCCTGCCCGATCTGAACCCGAGTGGTGTTCAGTTATTGGACTTCTGTGCTAACCACAGTTTGTCCATAACGAACACCATGTTCAAGCACAAGGGTGTCCATATGTACACCTGGCACCAGGACAAATTAGGTCGCAGGTCGATGATCGATTTTGTTATCGTGTCATCAGACCTGTGACCGTATGTCTGAACACTCGGGTAAAGAGAGGTGCAGAGCTGTCAGCTGATCACCACCTGGTGGTGAGTTGGATCCGATGGCGGGGGTGGGCAACACTCAGACCCGGTAGACCTAAATGTACCATGAGGTTGTGCTGGGAACGTTTGGCTGAGGCCCCTGTCCAGGAGGTCTTCAACTCCCACCTCCAGAAGAACTTTGATCACATTCCAAGGGAGTCTGGAGACATGGAGTCTGAATGGTCCATGTTCTCCACCTCCATTGTTGAAGCAGCTGCCCAGAACTGTGGCCGCAAGGTCGTCTGTGTATCTCGTGGTGGCAACCTCCGAACCAAGAGGTGGACACCAGTGGTGAGGGGGGCCATCAAGTGAAAAAGGAGTCCTACTGAGTTTGGTTGGACTGTGGGACTCCCAAAGCAGCTGAGGTGTACTAGCAGGCCAAGCGGAGGGCAGCTTGAGCAGTTGCTGAAGCAAAAACTTGGGTGTGGGAGGAGTTCGGTGAGGCCATGGAACAAGACTTTTGGTCAGCCTTGAAGCAATTCTGGCAAACTGTCCGGTGGCTCAGGAGGGGAAAGCAGCTCCCTGTCCACACTGTGTATAATAAGATAAGATAAGATAAGCCTTTATTAGTCCCACAACGGGGAAATTCCAGGATTGCAACAGCACAGGGATAGCAACACTCAGAGCAACAATCAGAAGGCAAAAAAAAACAAACAAAAAAAAAAAACAAGCAAGCAAGAGCAGCTAATATACATATGTACATATTACTATAAAATATATATATACACACACACAGACACACAGTGCAGAGCATTGTAGCTGGATGGAATAAATATATGAATATATGAACACACAGTGCAGAGCATTGTAGCTAGATGGAATAAATATGTAAATATATAAACACCCACAGTACGGAGCATTGCAGCTAGGTGGAATAAATATGCAAGTATATAAACACACACAGTGCGGAGCAATGTAGCTAGATGGAATAATATGTAGATATATAAAAACACAGTGCGGAGCATTGTAGCTAGATGGAATAAATATATAGATATATAAATATAAACACACCCAGTGCTGAGCATTGTAGCTAGATGGAATAAATATATAGATATATAAATATAAACACACCCAGTGCAGAGCATTGTAGCTAGATGGAATAAATATGTAAATATATAAACACACACAGTGCAGAGCATTGTTGCTAGGTGGGATGAAACAGCATAACCGTCTATTTAGTTATCCTACATGGTATGATTATGTGCCCATACATATTCTCACCCTCCATAGCGACCGGTATGTTCCTAGTTGTATGCCGGAGAGGACCATTGTGTAAGTCTATTGCATCTTTTGCATTCAAAAAACTATTAGTTTGTTACGTCTTTTTGCTATCTCTGCGAGCAGCCCTGCTTAGGTTGTACAGTCTGACAGCCGTTGGTAGGAAGGACCTACGAAACCTCTCGGTTGTGCACCTGGGATGATGTAGTCTGCTGCTAAATGAGCTCCTCAGTGCATCCAGTATGTCCTGCATAGGGTGGAACTCGGACTCCAGCAGAGATGACAGTTTAGCCACCGTCCTTCTCTCTCCTATCTCCTCCATCGGATCAAGGCGTTGCCCCAGGACAGAGCTAGCTTTCTTAATCAGTTTGTTCAGTCTCTTCCTATCGGCTGCAGTAATGCCACTGCCCCAGCAGACCACTCCAAAAGTGATGGCTGATGCCACCACCGTGTCATAGAATGACTTCAGCAGCGCCCCTTGTACACCAAAAGACCTGAGTCTCCTCAGCAGGAACAGCCTGCGCTGTCCCTTCTTGTAGAGTGCGTCAGTATTGTGTGACCAGTCTAGTTTATTGTTCAGATGAATACCCAGGTACTTGTAGGATGTCACCATCTCGATGTCTGTTCCCTGTATATTTACTGGTGCTGTGAGGGGCTGCCCATGCCTGCGGCAGTCCACCACCAGCTCCTTAGTTTTCCTCGCGTTGATCTGGAGGCAGTTCCGATGGCACCAGTCCACAAAGTCCTGGATAAGCCCTCTGTACTCAGCTTCATCTCCGCTGGAGATGAGACCAACGATCGCAGAGTCATCAGAGAACTTCTGTAGATGGCAATGTGTTGTGTTGTGTGAGAAGTCCGCAGTATAAAGAGTGAACAGGAAGGGAGCCAGCACCGTTCCCTGGGGGGCCCCCGTGCTACTGATGATCGTGTCGGAAACACAGTCCCGGGTTCTCACAAACTGAGGCCGGTTCGTGAGGTAGTCCAGGATCCATGATGACAGGTGCTGGTCCACCCCTGCGCGCAGCAGCTTGTCCTTCAGGATCATTGGTTGGATGGTGTTGAAAGCACTGGAGAAGTCAAAGAACATGATCCTCACCATATTCCCGGGCTTCTCCAGGTGGGACAGAGAACGGTGAAGGAGGAAGATCACCGCATCCTCCACCCCAATGCCATGCTGGTAGGCGAACTGGAGTGGATCCATCGCTGGTTCCACCAGGGGGCGGAGATGAGCAAGGAGCAGTCTCTCCAGGGTCTTCATCAAGTGGGACGTCAAGGCCACCGGTCTGAAGCTGTTCAGGTCTTTGGGGTGGGAAGTTTTTGGTACAGGTACCACACAAGATGTTTTCCACAGCTGTGGTACCCTCCCCAGTTTCAGGCTCATGTTGAAGATATACGTCACAATCCCACACAGCTGGTCTGCACAGGACTTGAGGAGCTTTGCGCTGATGCCTTCCGGTCCCGACGCCTTCCTCGCCTTGATCTTCCTCAGCTCCGTCCTCACCTGGGTCTTGGTCAGGGTCAGGATGGGGGGCTGTGTGTTGGGAGTGGGGGGGGTGTCGGTGGAGTGGGGAGTGGGCAGCAGGACTTGATTTCTTAGTGGCAGCAGTGGTTGTTGTGCAGACAGGGGGGAGGGCGGTTGGTCAAATCTATTGAAAAACAGATTCAGGTTGTTCGCCCACTCCCTGCCCCCCGTGGCCTGGGGGGAGGTATTCTGGAGCCCCGAGATGGTTTTGAGGTTTCTCCAGACCCCGCTGATGTCGCTCTGTTGCAGCTTGTCCTCCATCTTCTTCCTGAAGCTGTCCTTGCCTTCTCTGATCTTTCTCCTCAGCTCCCTCTGTACGGACTTCAGCATCTCCCTGTTCCCCGACCTGAAGATCCTCTTCTTCTCTCTCAGAAGTGTTTTTATCTCAGGGTTGATCCAGGGTTTGTTGTTTGAGTGACGCCGTATGGTCTTGGTGGGAACGGATTTGTCCACACAGAAGCTGAGGTAGCCCGTGAAGGTGTGAATGAGGCCATCGATGTCCTCACCATGTGGATCGCAGAGCTGCTTCCAGGCGGTGGCTTCAAAACAGTCCTTTAGAGTGTCCATTGTCTCCTCAGACCATAACTCCACAGTGTGCATGGCCGGAGGTTGTCTGTGCGCTAGGGGTTTGTACACCGGCCGGAGATGAACCAAGTTGTGATCCGATCTCCCAAGTGGGGGGAGTTGTGATGAGGTGTACGCCTCCTTAGTGTTTGCGTAGAACAAATCCAGTGTTTTATTGTCTCTAGTGTGGCATGTGACATACTGGGTGAAAGTGGGCAGAATGGGAGACAGTGAAACGTGGTTGAAATCGCCTGAGATGAGGAGAAGAGCATCTGGGTGTTCTGTCTGCAGCCTGCTGGTTACTGAATGGATGACGTCACGCGCTGTCCCAGCGTTCGCCGTCGGATTTGCATAAACAACAATGCAGATCACGTGTGAGTGTTCTCTCGGGAGATATGTAGGCCTCATGCTAACAGCTAGCAACTCAATGTCTTTGCTGCAGTGTCGTTGTTTAACAGTGATATGTCCCGGTCTACACCAGTTGTTGTTAACATACATTATCACTCCACCGCCCCTAGTTTTGCCACTCTCTGGTGTTCGGTCAGCTCGTATCGTGTGAAAACCCTCCAGCTCAATGTTAGCATCTGCTGCTAGTTCAGTTAGCCACGTCTCAGTAAACAAAAGGAGAGAGCACTCCCGGTAAGTGCTATCATAACGGGAGATAGCCGCTAGCTCATCTAACTTTCCCAGTATCGACCGTACATTTCCCATGACAACAGATGGAAGGGAGGGTCTGTACCTTATATTTTTTGTCCTCCGCCTTACTCCAGCCCGGCAGCCGCGGCGTTTTCGCCTCAGTTCTCTCGGTATGTCGAGTTTTTCCAGTGGGACCGGGTGGCGGTTAAATGCTAGCAGCTCTTCCCTGTTGTATCGAATCCTGCTATAAACAGTGGCTCCGTCCACCGGCTCAGGAGACATTTGGGACGATCTGTGTGTCCGTGATATAAGTGGGGTTAAAAAAAAAAAAAAAAAAAAAAGGGATCAAAAGAGAGAGGAAGGGAAAAAAAAAACCAACTCGGAATCGAGCCGCTGTTGCAAAAGGCAGCCGACTGGTGTGGCGCCGAGAGATGAATAGAATAGAATAATGCGGATGGGGTGCTGCTGGCTTCAACTGGGCATATCGTCAGGCACTGGAAGGAATACTTCAAGGATCTCCTCAATCCCACTGACGGCCTTCCACAGAGGAAGCAGGGCTTGTGGTCAAGGGGGACGACTCGCCCATCAGCTATCAAGCTCCTCTCCTGTGGAATCAGCTGCCAATCTGGATTCGGGAGTCAGACTCGATCTCTGTTTTTAAGAATAGGGCTAAAACCTACCTTTTTGAGATAGCCTACAATTAGGGAGGGATCATGTGTTTCTGAACCCTCCCTTAGTTATGCTGCTAATAGGTTTAGTCAGCCGGGGGACCTCCAGTAATGCACTGGGCCTCACTCCTTTCCTCACTCTCTATGAAATATTTTTTTTTTTTTTTTGCTGGTCATTAACATCTGTTTGTTCTCTCCCATAGATTGAGTCCCCATCGTGCTGTTTGCTCTCTACATGTCTGGTTCTTTTCTTCTTCTCTATCCCCTCACCCCCCCAGCCAGTCGCAGCAGATGACTGCCCCTCCCTGAGCCTGGTTCTGCTGGAGGTTTCTTCCTGTTAAAAGGGAGTTTTTCCTCTCCACCGTCGCCAAGTGCTTGCTCACAGGGGATCGCCTGATTGCTGGGGTCTTTCTGCAACTGTGGGGGTTCCCCCCTACAGTTGATAGTGCTATGAGATGACTGTTGTTGTGAAATGGCGCTATATAAATAAAGTTGAATTGAATTGAATTGAATTGAATCATAGGGGTTGATGTCGCTGAAATGGTTAAAAAACTCTTTGGTGGCTGGGCCCCGGGGGTGGACGACATTTGACGCGGGTACCTCAAGACTCTGGATGTTGTAGGGCTGTCATGGTTAACACGCCTCTACAACATTGCATGGAGGTCGGGGACAGTGCCTTTGGCATGGCAAACAGGGGTGGTGGTTCCTCTTTTTAAGACGGGAGACCAGAGGGTGTGTTCCAACTTTAGAGGGATCGCACTTCTCAGCCTCCCTGGAAAGGTCTATGCCAAGGGACTGGAGAGGAGAGTCTGGCCGGTGATCAAACCTCGGATTCAGGAGGAGCAATGTAGTTTTTGTCCTGGCCGTGGCACATCAGACCAACTCTTTACCCTCTTGAGAATCCTCGAGGTTTCGTGGGAGTTTGCCCAACCAGTCTACATGTGTTTTGTGGACTTGAAGAAAGCATTCAACCATGTCCCTTGTGTGTTTTTTGTAGGGGGTGCTTCGGGAGTATGGGGTATCGGGCTTGTTGTTACGAGCTATACCGGTCTGTTATGGTGAAGAGGGAGCTAAGCTCTAATGCAAAGCTGTCAATCTTTGTTCCTACCCTCACCTATATTCACAAGCTTTGGGTCATGACTGAAAGAATGAGATCACGGGTACAAGCAGCTGAAATGAGCTTTCTCCATAGGAATGCTGGACTCACCCTCAGAGATAGGGTGAGGAGCTCAGTAATCTGGGAGAGGCTCAGAGTAGAACCGCTGCTCCTCCACATCGAAAGGAGCCAGCTGAGGTGGTTTGGGCATCTGATCAGGATGCCTCCTGGACGCCTCCCGTTTGAGGTGTTTTGGGCATGTTCCACTGGGAGGAGACCCCAGGGCAGACCCAGGACACACTGGAAAGACTATGTCTCCCAGCTGGTTTGGGAACACCTTGGTATCCTCTCTGAAGAGCTGGAGCAGGTGCCACGAGACTGAGCGTGGTGTTTTCACCGTGATCAGGCTCCCAACTCACTTTTGTTTATCTTCTGTGTTTTCTCAGTTTACGTATTATTTCTCTGTGTGTTGGGTTTTGGATACATGTTGTTTCGGTTTGACATGAGCTCCCTATCTCTTCTTCCAGACACTCCCACCTGGTTATTGTCTTGTATGCATTGGTCTGTATCTCAGCCATGTAATTAGGTCAACCTGCCCGCTCTCGTGATCCACACCTGGTATCATTTGTTATGATTGATTTCCTGCCTTATTTAAGACGGGCCTTTTCATTCACTCCTTGTCAGAGTCTCATCGTTCCTTCCTACTCCGTTAGAACCCATTCCCTGTTCTAACGCCATCTTGTTCTCCCCCGTTTTCGTCTCATCATAAATTTATATTCGTGCACTGTTTGAATTTGTGTTTTCTTAATAAATACCACAAACTGAAGTCCAGCGCTTGGGTTTCCCTCTCATGACAGCGGGTGGCTGGGGAGAGGGAAGTCTGGGCTTCTCTACTTGGATTGTTGCCTCCGTGACCCGGACCTCTGGAAAAGTGGTAGAAGATGGATAGATGGATGGAAATTTTCATTTTTTTTTCCTGAAGATTTGCAAGTTTTCCTCAAACATTTTTGATTTTTTTTCCTCAAAAATTTGCAACTTCTTTCCTGTAAAATTTCCTCTTTTTTCTAATAGATTTGCAACTTTTTTTCTTATAAATTTGAGTTCTTTCTCATAAATTTACAGTATGTCATTGCCATGGTAACAGTGGTTCATTCTTCAGGGTTTTCGTGGCCAGAAGGGATTTAAAGGAGAAAGGGTGATCTACTTCATTCCGTACCCAGGACTACCTGTAAGTTCGCCCGTGCTCTAAGTACTGGAACAGGTGAGGATCAGGATGTTGGTGACTAACGAAGGCGTTTGTGTCTGACAGGGGAACGCGGGGCCCGGTGGGCTTCCTGGTTTGCAGGTGAGTCAGCACCGCAGAGCCAACAAAAAGCTGATAGAAATGTGATGAATTAATAATTTGGCTGAGAGTGAAGTAGTTTTTTCATCAGGTTTGTGCATTTCTGATCATCTCCAGGGTGAGCAGGGTCTACCAGGACCGATGGGCACCATGGGTCCTGTAGGACTTGACGGGTACAACGTGAGTCACACAGAGAGGTTCTCGTGGGATTCAGTCATTGCTGTCTGATTTTTTTTTTTTTTTTTGGTTGAATATACTGTAGGGGGAAATAAGTATTGAATGAGTCAACATATTTTTCAGTACATATAGTGATGCTTGAAAGTTTGTGAACCCTTTAGAATTTTCTACTTTTCTGCATAAATATATATGACCTGAAACATCATCAGATTTTCATACAAGTCCTAAATGTAGATAAAGATAACCCAGTTAAATAAATGAGGCAAAATATTTTACTTTATCATTTACTATTTCTCCCTTTGTCATTTGCTAAACTAGAACTTTTTGGTTTGACTGAGAAGTGTTATGTTTGGAGAAAGGAAGACACTGAATTCCAACATAAGAACCTTATCCCATCTGTGAAACATGGTGGTGGTAGTGTCATGGTTTGGGCCTGTTTTGCTGCATCTGGGCCAGAATGGCTTGCTCTCATTGATGGAACGATGAATTCTGAATTATACCAGCAAATACTAAAGGAAAATGTCATGACATCTGTCCACGAACTGAATCTCAGAGAAAGTGGGTCATGCAGCAAGATAACGATCATAATCACACAAGTCGTTCTACCAAAGAATGGTTAAAGAAGAATAAAGTTAATGTCTTGGAATGGCCAAGTCATAGTCGTGACCTTAATCCAAGTGGGATGTGGAGTGATCTGAAGTGAGCAGTTCATGTGAGGAAACCCACCAACATCCCTGAGTTGAAACTGTTCTGTACAGAGGAATGGGCTAAAATTCCTCCAAGCTGATGTGCAGGACTGTTCAGTGGTTACTGGAAATATTTAGTTGCAGTTATTGCTGCAAAAGGGGGGCACACCAGATACTGAAATCAAAGGCTCACAAACTTTAGCCACTCACAGATATGTAATATTGGATCATTTTCCTCATTAAATAAATGAAAAAATAAAATATTTTTGTCTCATTTATTTAACTGAGTTGTCTTTATCTACTTTTAGGACTTGTGTGAAAATCTGAGGTCATATTTATGTAGAAATGAAGAAAATTCTAAAGGGTTCACAAACTTTCAAGCATCACTGTATGTATATTTCCAATGAGGCTACTCTCATGAAATTTTCCCCAGATTGGTGTTAACTCAAGAAATCTACGTATAGAAAGAAATCAAAACATTAAGGTCATAAAGGTTAAAGTTATTAAAGACATTAAAGATGAGAGAGAAAAACAGTGCATGTCATTATAGGCCAAATTATTATTTTAAACACTGATATCAGTATTGGTCAGAAAATTTACTGTCTGTGCATTTCTAATAACTTTATTTTGTTACAGCCAGTAGGTGATTTGAGGGTGGTGCCATCCCCTTTGTTAAAAACATAACAAATGATTAATTACAAACACATGTTAATAAAATATTTGATGATCCTGATATTTTAGCATTACATAGGTATTTGGTTTTGAAATTTTTATGTACATATTCCTTTTCCACCCAAATTGCTTTATTTGATTTAATAAATTTACCCAAAAAAAATTCCCAATATTTAAGAAAAAAGAAGCACAGGTTCACAAGAAAAAGGTAACAACTTGACAATAAAGTCACAACTTTATTAACCCTTTAACTGCCCAGATTAAATGGACGGGTCACACGCCCCTAGTGGCACAGCGCAGCAACTACAAGTGTCAATTTATTGACTGAGTTATGTAATTTATATAGCTGCCACGACATTATGCAAATTAGATGTGTAAATTTATTCCTATCTGAATCTTTGGCTCATACTCTACATCTTTCTAATTGACAGTAAGCCATTATCTCTTGTAACTTTCAAGTTATAGCCATGGAAATCTGAACTACTGTATTTTATTGACAAATTTTTTACCACTCTTGACCACGGAAGGGGGGGGGGGCTTGAATTGCCAGGCGCCACATGGCACCTAGGGCAGCTAAAGGATTAAAAATGTCACACTTTACTAGGAGTTGGACAAAAAAATCGATTCAGTGATGGATTGTGATACTTGACACTAACGACAACGCACTGATGCCTAAACGCATGGATTGATCTTTTATTATTTATCATGTAAATGTTGCATACTTTCTTGGGTATTCAACCAACTGCGTTTTCAATCCACTAGATGCCACAAAGTCAAAGTGCCTTTATTGTCATTCCATTGTTAATAAACAATGCAATGAAACTGAGATGCTGCTCCCTAAAAACAAACTATCACACTCACAGTTCACTCATGCATTTAACATTCTTATAATTACAACAATAAATAATGCTTGAAACAATATTACCTAAAAGTTGAATACAATATGTATGTAGCAATAATGAAAACATACTGAGCGATAAATATAAAAGACCAGCTTATACACAGGGTTATTGCCACAAAATAACCTAAAATAACAAAATAATATCAGCAGTCTGTGCGTGTTACATAAATCCGTTCAAAATACGTACTGCTGCTGGAAAAAAATTATGATTAAACCTAGTAGTTCGGGTTTTATGGGATCTGTACCGCTTTCCCGAGGGGAGCAAGTGAAAGAAATCATGGCCTGGATGAGCACAGTCTTTAATGATGGCAGTAGCTCTGTTGAGGTACCGAGACCTGGAAATCTCTTCCAGAGAAGGGAGAGAGCAGCCAGTGATTTTTTGCGCAGTCTCGATCACGCTCTGGAAGGCTTTGCGGTCTGCGGCTGAACAGCCCTCATACCAAACCGTGATGCCATATGACAGAATGCTCTCAATAGCAGAGCGATAAAATATAACCAGCAACTGTGCATTCAGGCCATTCTTCTTGAAGAGCCTCAGAAAGTGTAGCGTTGTTGAGCCTTTTTTATCGTAGCTATGGTGTTAACTGCCCAGGTAAGGTTGTGAGAAACATTAACACCCAGAAACTTAAAAGCCTCCACCCTCTCCACACGCTCCTTGCCTATATATAGGCAAGGGGCATATATATAGGCAAACACATATATAGGTAAACACCCAGTCAAGTGAAGTCATGTCTTGTCTCACAAAATTTGCAGCCAGCTTTGAAAGTTAGGAAGCATTTAGCTCAAATGTCGGACCTTTTTAGGATTTTATAACAAAGATGGAAGGAAAAACCTTGCCATGACACACAACCTGCAAGAAGACATCGTCATCTTCTTGTCTCGTGAGACAATGGGCTGCGCCAGGAGATGTCAGTTCATGGTGGGGCAGCGTCGGCTGTGACTATAGAGTCCAGTTCTGGGGTGGCAGTCTTTATCACAGTAGCTGCAGATGTAGGGTGTTGGCAGCAAGGGTCCTGTAACTGCTCTTCCTCTCTGTCACTCCTTTCTGCCGAGCCACTGCGGTTCCAGCAGGGCCTCGGCTCTCTTTACGCCTATCCGCACTACGTGGCTGCGATCATCTGTAGTTGCTTCCCATGAGCCAGAGTTGATCTCAGCTAACTTCATGTCGCTCTTGCACACATCCTTGTAGCACATCATTGGGCAACCAACTGGTCTGGAGCCTGACATGAGCTCAGCATAGAGGATGTCCTTTGGCAGGTGACCGTCCTCCATGTGCCGAACGTGACCAAGCCAGCGCAGTTGTCTCTGTGCCAAAATTGCGAACATGCTCGGGGTGTTCGTATCCTCAAGGAGATCCTTGTTGGACACTCTGTTCCACCAAGAGATGCCTGAAATGTGTAGCAGGCAGCCCAGATGGAAACCATTGAGGCCGCGTTCCTGTCGGGCATATGTTGTCCAGGTTTCACTGCCGTAGAGTAGGGTGCTGAGTACACAGGCGCAGTACACTGCCAGCTTCATATTTGTGGCCAGCTTGGTGTTCTCCCACACACTTGACGACAGTCTAGACATGACAAATGCTGCTTTACCAATGTGCTTATTGATCTTGGCTTTGAGGGACAGATTGCTAGAGATAGTAGAACCAAGGTAAGTGAAATCCTCAACCACTTCCAGGGAGTGGTCCCTGATGGTGATGCTTGGCACGTCGCTGACATCCTGACCCATCACATCCGTCTTCTTCAGGTTGATGGTTAAGCCAAATTCCCTGCAGGCATGAGCCAGGCGGTCAACGAGCCTCTGCAGTCCTTCTTGTGTATTGGAGGCCAGGCCAGCATCGTCTGCTAAGAGCATTTCACGCAGCAGTAGCTGACGCACCTTAGTCTTGGCTCACAGGCGGGACAAATTAAACAGCTTACCATCTGATCGAGTGTGGAGGAACACTATCTTCTGAATCGCTGAAGGCGTATGATAGCAGCAGGGAGAAGAAGGTGCCGAAGAGTGTAGGAGCAAGGACACAGCCCTGTTTCACGCCACTGTTGATAGGAAAAGCGGCGGATGATGATCTATCCAACAGCAGTACGCCTTTCATGTCCTCGTGAAATGAAGACGCCACCTTCAGCAACTTTGGCGGACATCCTATCTTCTCTAGGAGCATGAAGAGGCCCTTCATACTCACGAGGTCAAATGCCTTTGTCAAGTTGACGAAGACGACGTACAGGGGCTGCTTCTGTTCCCTGCACTTCTCCTGCAGCTGGCACAAGGTGAAAATCATGTCGATGGTAGACTGCTGTGCTCTGAAGCCACACTGCGATTCAGGGTAGATCCGTTTGGCAAGTTGCTGCAGTCTCTTCAGAGCTACCCGGGCAAATGGTTTCCCCATGACTCTCAGCAGCGAGATCCCTCTGTAGTTGTTGCAGTCGCTGCGATCCCCTTTGTTCTTGTAGAGGGTGACAATGTTTGCACTGCACATATCATGGGGCACTGCTCCTTCTTCCCAGCACTGACAAAGGAGCTCATGGAGGTGGTGCAGGAGAGTGGACTTAACGCACTGCAGCACGTCTGCTGGGATGCCATCTCCTCCTGGAGTCTTGCCATAGGCAAGGGAGTTTATGGCCTTGCTCAGCTCTTTCTTTGTTGGTAGTGTGTCGAGCCCCTCCATGACAGGGAGTCTGGGAATGCTGTTGAGTGCTGCCTCTGTCACCATATTCTCTTTCGAGTAGAGAACTTGATAATGCTTTGCCCATTGATCCATCTGTTTACCGCAATCTATGATGGTCTCGCCGATGGATGACTTTAGCTATTTTCCTAGCGCTAGGTCCAAGGGCTTTTCTCATGCCTTCACAGACTCCTCGTGTGCTCCCGCTGTCCGCAGACTCTTGAATGCTGTGACAAAGCTTCAGCCAGTATTAGTTGGCACAGTATCAAGTGGTTCTCTGAGCCTTGTTCCTAGCTGCCTTCAGAGCAGCAAAGTTCTTGGCTGATGGCTCCCTCTTGTAGTTCATCAAGGCATCACGTTTGGCATTAATGACGGGTTGCATCTCTGAAAGACTCACTTAGTACCAGTCTGGGTTCTGTCGTTCTTTTTTGCCGAATGTAGACAAGGCTGCACTATTGATGATATCCCTCAGAAAATTCCATCTCTCTTTGGTGATCTCAGCAGCTGGTTGGCTCTCAATGGCATCAGCAAACTGAGCACAGAGGTTGACGTCGGATGTCATTGCGGTGTTAATGCGTGGGAGGCCAGAATGCTTGGAGTGGTGGAACTTCTTTGGCTTGAGACATACTTTGCTGTGCACCAAAGTATGGTCCATGTCGCAGTCCGCACTATGACACCTATGTGTGGTTAGTACGCTCTTTAGCTGGACTCTCCTGGCGATAATTAAGTCCAGCTGGTGCCAGTGATGGGACTGTAGATGCATCCAGGATACTCGGTGATATGGCTTAGTATTGAAGAACGTATTACTAATACGGAGCTTGCAGTAGGAGCAAAGTTCCAGTAGTCTCTGTCCATTCTCATTCATTCTGCCAACACCAAAGTGCCCGATGCAATCAGGCCAGGAGTCGTGGTCTCCACCCATCCTGGCGTTGAAATCCCCAAGGAGAAACAGTGGCTCAGATTCCGGTAACGTGCCAATGGTGGTGTCGAGATCTTCATAAAATTGGTCCTTGACCTCCAAGGCAGAGCAGAGGGTTGGTGCATAGATGATGATGTTCACAAAGCCTGTGGAAGTGAAAAGTCACAAGATGAAAATGTGTTCTGTACCGTCAGGTGGCTGGATAGTTGACAGTAGGCTATTTCTCACAGCAAATCCTATGCCGTGTAGACGTACTTCACCTTTGGCTCTGCCCTGCCAGTAGAAGGTGTGGTCCTTCTCACGGAGTGTGCCACTTCCTGTAAGCCTGGTCTCCTGAAGAGCGGTGATGTCCACATTTAGCCTGGAGAGTTCTACATCAATGACAGCTCAGAATCATCGATCTGGTGCAAGTCGTTGACCAGACCTGGGCACATAGTCCTGATGTTTCAGCTCGCGAGTTGCAGGGCTGGTAATTTCTTCTTTCTCCTTTTGCTTGGTGCAGTGTTACGTTCTGCTTGTTGAGCGATGACTCTAAGCTCCAGACTGCACAAAAAAAACCAATACTCAGAACACGTGGGCCAGCCCATGTCTTGGAGCAGCATTAGCAACGGCTGAGCTAAAGAGACACCGGCATGGAGCTTTTTCTCCAAGCGCCAAGTAAGTAAAGTTTATTTATGAAGCTTTTCACAGACATATTGTCACACAGCACTTTACAGTAAAATAGAATAAAAGGAAGTTGATAGATAAAAATAATTTTAAAAATACAAAAGCAAGTTAAAACACAAGATTAAAGTAATTTAAAAATATCAGACTGACCATTAAAATGCAGTTGAAACTCAACGGAAATCCTCGTTAAACAAAAAAGTTTTCAGCTGTTTTTTTTTTTTTTTTTTTTTCTTAAAAGAGTCCACAGAGTTAGCTAGACGTATCTGGAGTGGGAGTCTATTCCAGACACTGTCCACCATCCTCCCTGTGTGCAGAGACGCGTCTCCGTGGAAAATGAAGCCCCGAGAATACTTTATTTTATGAAAGAGACGTGAACAGTTTTACTTTGGGATATGATTTGAGGTTGAAAAAGGTGAACAAATTTGAAATATATGGGATCATGATACTTGATATCGTGATTATTGTTGAATCGTGACCCAAGTATCGCAATCCAAATCAAATCGCGAAGTCCCTCACGATTCCAACCCCTACAATTTACATGAAGAAATCTGTAAATATAGAAGAACAGTATTCACATTTTTGTGACAAAGAAATCACAAAGTTTTAAATTTATCATAAAAGCTGTAAATTTAACAAAAAATGTGAAGAAAACCTGAATTTTCAGAAGTGTGTCTGCCTGTGCAGGGTTTCCGTGGTCTGCCTGGTCTGAGGGGTCCACCTGTAAGTAACACACACAGTTTCACACATTCCTGTTTCATGCAGTGGTTGGTACGTGGGGATTTTATAATAACACTGCACAGAACCTTCATCAGTGAATAGTTTTACAACCTTTAATCCTAATTTAAATTTAGATCTTAGTATTAACTCATTAAGTCATTCATGTCATTAAGAAACTAAGCAGCTGTGCCCAGCCAGCATGTCCACTGGGCCCCACATGGGTTTAATGCAGGGGAGCAGGTTTCAGTAACGCTGGAGCCATAGGCAAAATTACGAGGAAAAAGTCGCAAATTTATGAGAAAAAAGTTGCAAATACACTAGATGAGAAAAAAGTGTGAAATTTTATGAGAAAAAAAGTTAAAAATTTACAAAAAAAATTGTAGCAAAAAAAGGAAAAAAGTCACAAATTGACGAGAAAAAAATGTGAAAATTTATGAGAAAAAAGTCAATTTTTTTTAAAATAATAGCTAATTTATGAGAAAGTAGCAAATTTATGAGAAACATTAAAATTTTAGGAGAAAAAAGTTGCAAATTTATGGGAAAAAGTTGCAAATCTATATGAAAAAAATATGAAAAATTAGGAGAAAAAAGTTGCAAATTTATGAGGAAAAATGTAAAAATTTGAGAAAAAGTTAAAAAATTACAAAAAAGTATTTATGAGGAAAAAATTACAAATTTATGAGAAAAATGTTGCAAATTTGTGAGAAAAAAGGTGAAAATTTAGGAGAAAAAAGTCAAATTTACAAAAAAATAGACACAGATTTGAGAAAAAAGTCACAAATCTAGGAGAAAAAAATGTGAAAATTTATGAAAAAAGTCACAAATTTATGAGAAAAAAGTGAAAATTTAGGAGAAAAAAGTCAAATTTACAAAAAATAGAAGCAGATTTATGAGAAAAAAAATTGCACATACACTAGATGAGAAAAAATGTGAAATTTTATGAGAAAAAAAAAGTTAAAAATTTACCAAAAAATAGTAGCAAATTTATGAGGAAAAAAGTCACAAATTGATGAGGAAAAAAATGTGAAAATTTATGAGAAAAAAGTCAAAAAAAACTTTTAGAAATACTAGCTAATTTATGAGAAATGTTAAAATTTTAGGAGAGAAAAGTTGCAAATTTATGGGAAAAAGTTGCAAATTTATATGAAAAAATATGAAAAATTAGTAGAAAAAGTTGCAAATTTATGAGGAAAAAATTACAAATTTATGAGAAAAGTGTTGCAAATTTGTGAGAAAAAAGGGGAAAATTTAGGAGAAAAAAGTCAAATTTACAAAAAAAAATAGAAGCAGATTTATGAGAAAAAAGTCACAAATTTATGAGAAAAAATGTGAAAATTTATGAAAAAAGTCGCAACTTCATGAGAAAAAATTGGAAAATTTAGGCGGAAAAAGTTACAAATTTACAACAAAAAATAAAATTACTTAAAGTAACAGTATACAGTGTTCAAAAGGGAGAAGGAAGAAGTGAACACTTATTAATTCCAACTCCTCTTTTCCATTAATACACCCATGTGAATTATATACAAATTACCACATTTAAGACCCCAATTAAACAATTAACTGTATTTTGTACATATCAACATTAACACCCATCCATCCTAACATACATTGATGTCCATACATCAAAACCAGCCTCAAACAACACAGATATACTGTACACAGTGCTGTCCCACCCACCATTCCATAGTGTCCCAGAGTGAGCACAGTGAATCTTACTTATAAATACTACCCTTCTAACATATATCCTTTCAGCAAATAATGTTTATACCTCTTTTTGAATTGATTTCTGTTTGTACACAGTTTCAGTTCCGGCTCCAGACTGTTCCACAAATCCACCCCACAGACAAATATGCACATACTTTTCTTGGTTGTTCGTACCTTGGGTTTTGTAAAGTTTAAGTCTCCTCTCAAATTATGATCATTGTCTCTTTTTTTAAATATTTTTTGTATATTAGTTGGGAGTTGATTATTAATTGCCCTGTACATGACTTGTGCTGTCTTAAATTTAACTAAATCGACGAACTTTATGACGTGACTTTAAAAACAACGAATTGATATGGTCTCTATATCCTACATTATTTATTATCCTTTTAGCTCTTTTTTGTAATGTGCATATTGACTGTAGGTTGGTCTTGTAGGTGTTTCCCCAGACTTCTACACAGTAGTTAAGATAAGGTAGAAACAGTGAATTGTACAGTAAGACCAATGATTTATAGTCCAAGATGTGTCTTGTCTTCCCCAGTATCCCTATATATTTTGCCAACTTGGCCCGGATGTGACTGATGTGAGGTTTCCAGCAGAATTTATTGTCTAGCGTCACCCCCAGAAACTTATTTTCTTGTACTGTTTTTATTCTGGTATCATCTATCGTTAACAACATAATCTTTGTTTTTTTCAGATTTAGAGATAATTTATTTTTGTTGAACCACTGCGTTAACTTTTTCATTTCAGTTGTGACCACCTCTAAAACCTGCTGCAAATTCTCACCAGTGCAAAGGATATTTGTGTCATCTGCAAACAAAATAAATTTCAGAATTTTTAATACTTGGCATATGTCATTTATATACAAAATAAAGAGTTTGGGTCCCAAAACTGACCCCTGGGGCACACCACAAGTGATGTCCATGAAGGGTGATTTGTGCTCACCAATTTGTACAAATTGTTGTCTGTTACTTAAATAACATTCCACCCAACTCAGTCCGACCCCTCTTATCCCATACCTTTCCAGTTTCCTTAGTAGTATTCTGTGGTCAGTGGTGTCAAAAGCTTTCTTTAAATCTATAAATACTCCTACAGCAAACTTTTTTTTTATCTATACAACTAGTAATTTCTTCAATAAGTTCGATCATTGCCAAAGATGTAGATTTATCTGCTCTAAAGCCATACTGGCTGTCTGTAAGGAGGTTGTGTTTTTCAATGAAATCATCCAATCTCTTAGTGAAGATTTTTTTCAAGTATTTTGGAGAATTGTGAGAGTAAAGAGACCGGCCTGTAATTTGTGAAACAATGATTGTCTCCTGTTTTGTATAGAGATATTACTTTTGCTATTTTCATTTTGTTCGGAAATTTACCAGTTTGAAATGACAGGTTACAGATGTGGGTGAGTGGCTTAACGATTCCTTCAATTACTTTCTTCACAATTGTCATATCAATTTCATTCCAGTCCGTTGATTTTTTGTTCTTAAATTTACTCACCGTCTCGATAATTTCCTTTTCAGTAACTGCACCCAAAAAGATTGTGTTTGGAATTCTATCTTCTGTTTCATTTACAGAACCACTGTTGTTTGTTTCTGTTACAACTCGCTCTCGCCTGTCATCAGTGCCAGCGGCGTGCACACCTGCGCCTCATCAGCCTCCAACTATATAACTCCCTCTGCCCTCAGCCTCAGCCTGGAGTCGTCTGCTCGTCTACGCTCCCTTACCTCCAGCGCTCGACCAATTCGTCTCGGCCAGCGTACCTTCTTCCAAGCACGTAAGCTGTATAATTCATCTTACCTTCTCTCTAGCTTCTCCCCTGTGCACAGGTGGACCTCCAGGGCGGCGGACATCCTCATCCTCGCCTCTTCCCCGTCAATCCTCTCTCCAGCACGCCGGGAGCGCGCAGGAGCACTGTCCTCCAGGCAGCATCAGCGTCGCCAACGCCAGCCACCATCTCACCTGCACGTAAGCAGCACATTGTGGTTATTCCCTACGGGGCGTCTGACTGTAGCTAATTCCCTGCTCTGCTCTGCCCATAGGGTTGCCTGGCTGCATGGCGAACTGTTCCGCTCTCGGTGCTCCTTGTTCACCCACAATACATCCACACTTCCTTTCACGCATCCAAACACCACTGGTTGTTGAATAAAGCCTTAAATCTTTCCCGAACCTGTGTGTGTGTGTGTTCCCTGAGCCCATCATTATGTCAGTACGACTCCAGCAAAGTGGCTCAGCAGACAGCAGGCTCGCACGCCGACTTTCCACCCTCGAGGCTCGGGTGGATTTAATTGCTCATCAGCAACAAGTAATTTTCAATCAACTCACCCAAATTATCCAACGATTAGATCACCTGGATCCTCCACAGGCTTTCCCTCCGGCTCCGGTCGGCGGGCCAGCTTCGGTCCCTTCCCCGGCTAGCCAGGCTAGCTCGGGACTGCTGACCCGACTCACTCCAATTCTGACCCCCGCGCGCTTCAGCGGAAAACTCGGTGAGGCGCGTGGGTTTCTCCTGCAATGTGAGTCGGTGTTTCAGCGCGTCCCCAGGGACTTTCCTTCAGATCTAGCCGAATTGGGTATGTGGCTAATCTTTTGGAAGGGCGAGCGTTAGCTTGGGCTTACGCCATTATGGCGAGGCCCAGTTACGCAAACCTGACCTATGCCCAATTTGTGCATGACTTTAAGGAGGGTTTTGACCATTCGGACCGAGATAACGTCCTGACCACCCGGCTACTAAATCTTCGTCAGGGTAGCCGGTCGGCCGCCGACTACGCTGTCGACTTCCGGGTAGTTGCGACGGAAGTCTGGTGGGGCAAGGCCGCGCTCTGCAGCATCTTCACCCGCAGCTTGAATTCTTCCTTACAGGACGAGCTGGCCTCTCGGGACATACCAGACCGGCTATCAGAATTAATATCCCTTGCAATTAATTTAGATAATAGGCTGAGGGAACGGGCCGCCGAGCAGAGGGCATCCAGCCGCTCGAGCGGAGCTTCCGCCCGCACCCCTCAGTCTCGCCCCCTGGCGTTACCCGCTCCGGGGTCCACCGACGACACCGAGGCAATGCTGATTGGACGGACTAAGCTTCCACCCGCGGAGAAACAGCGCCGCAGAGAGTTGGGTCTCTGCATGTATTGCGGGGGTGACCAGCACTCTGTGGAAGACTGTCCAATTTGGCCAAAAGGGGACGTCCGCGAGTCGCTGTAGGGGGGCCTCGCGGACGCGTCCCATTCTAATCCCCTCACTAAATGCCTCCTCCCGGTTAGGTTCTGTCATAACCCCACGGGCCACGTCACACACGCACTGGTGGACTCGGTGGTGGAACAGAATTTCATTTCTCAAAGCCTGGTAACCCGTTTGGGCATCCCCTGCCAAGCGCTGCCAGCTCCCATTAACCTGGTCACTCTTGCCCGTACACCTCTCGAACGAGTCACCCACAGGACTTATCCGGTCCCAGTCATCATTTCCGGCAACCATAGAGAGGATCTCAGCCTCTTCGTATTACCCACCTCGGCTTCACCCGTCATCCTGGGTTATGCCTGGCTGCGTCTTCACAATCCCACCTTCGACTGGCAGTCCGGCAGCGTCCTCTCCTGGAGCACCTTTTGCATGAGCATCTGGCTCCAGTCCGCTGCCTGTGCCCCGTCGGTGCCTCTCCCTGCTCCTGACTCACCACCGCCAGACCTCTCCTTGCTACCCCCGGAGTTCCACGACCTGGGCCTAGTCTTCAGTAAGTCCAAAGCACTGTCTCCTCCCCCCCACCGCCCCTATGACTGTGCCATAAACCTCTGCCCGGAGGCGCCCCTACCATCTGGCCGCCTCTACAGCCTGTCAGCCCTGGAGCGCAAGGCTATGGACGCTTATATTAAGGAGTCGCTCAGCGCAGGCATCATCCGGCCCTCCTCATCCCCGGTTGGAGCCGGATTCTTCTTCGTGGGTAAGAAGGACGGGTCCCTGCGACCGTGTATCGACTTCCAGGCTCTCAATGACATCACGATAAGGGATAAGTACACGCTGTCCCTGATGGACTCGGCCTTCAACTCCCTCCAGGGGGCCTCCTGGTTTACCAAGCTGGACCTGCGCAGTGCGTACCACCTTGTTCGGATCCGGGAGGGTGATGAATGGAAGACGGGGTTCCGGACGCCCAGCGGCCATTTTGAGTATCTGGTCGTGCCGTTTGGGCTCACCAAACATCTTCCAACGCCTCATCAACGACGTTCTTCAGGACTTCCTGGGGGTCTTCGTCTTCGTTTATCTGGACAACATCCTGATCTTCTCCCGGTCCCGTAAGGAGCATCAGGTCCATGTGAGGCGAGTCCTTCAGCGACTTCTGGAGAACAGGCTGTATGTTAAAGCGGAGAAGTGTGAGTTCTACACCAACCAAACTTCCTTCCTGGGGTTTGTCGTCGCTCACAACCAGGTTCTCCCCGACCCGGCTAAGGTCAAGGCGGTGGTGGAATGGCCCGTCCCCTCCTCTAGGAAACGGGTGCAACAATTTCTCGGGTTCGCCAATTTCTACCGCTGCTTCGTGCTGAAGTACAGCACCATCGCCGCTCCCCTGACCCGCCTCACCTCCCCCAAGGTGCCGTTCCAGTGGACCGAGGACGCAGCGTCGGCCTTCGAGGCCCTGAAGATGGAGTTCGCCTCCTCCCGGGTCCTCACCCAGGTTGACCCGACACTCCAGTGCCTGGTCGAGGTGGACGCATCCGACACGGGGGTGGGGGCAGTGCTGTCCCAGCGTTCACCGGTGGATGGGCAGGTGTGTCCCTGCGCCTTCTCCCGGCGCCTTTCCCCTGCAGAACAAAATTACGACGTCAGTGACAGGGAGCTCCTGGTGGTGAAGCTCGCACTTCAGGAGTGGCGTCATTGGTTGGGGGGAGCAGCTCAGCCGTTTGTGGTCTGGACCGATCACAAGAACTTGGAGTACCTGAGGACAGCCAAGCGTCTGAATGCCCACCAGGCACGTTGATCACTCTTCTTCGGACGCTTCAAGTTTACCATCACTTATCGCCCCGGTTCCAAGAACAGCAAACCGGATGCACTGTCCAGACAATTCGCCCCTGAAGACCCAGAGGATCGGGACCACACCATCCTGCCCACCTCGTGCATCGTGGGGGCCATTTCATGGGGGATTAAGGCCAAGGTCCAGAAGGCACAGGAGGTGGAACCTGATCCTGGCGGCGGCCCGGTCAGGAGACTGTTCGTTCCATCATCGGTCCGGGGCGACGTCATCCACTGGGCTCATACGACCAAGTTCGCCTGTCACCCTGGCATCTCCCAGCTGGTGGAGCTCCTCCAACGATCCTTTTGGTGGCCTGGTCTTAGGAGGGACGTCACCAACTACGTCCGTGCCTACCCCCAGTGCGCAACGGGTAAAACCTCCACTTCTCCCCCAGCTGGTCTCCTCCACCCACTGCCGGTCCCCAGTAGGCCCTGGTCTCACGTGGCTCTGGACTTCGTCACCGGTCTCCCCAAGTCTAACTCCTATGACACCATCCTGACCATCGTCGACCGATTCTCCAAGGCGGCCCATTTCGTGCCTCTCCACGGGCTCCCTTCGGCGCGAGAGACGGCCAACTTATTAATCCAACACGTGGTCAGGTTGCACGGGATCCCGGCCGATGTGGTCTCGGATCGGGGTCCTCAGTTTGTGTCCAGGGTTTGGAAGTCCTTCTGTAACGCACTGGGGGCCACGGTGAGTCTGTCTTCTGGTCACCACCCTCAATCAAACGGACAGTGTGAGCGCACTAACCAGGAGCTGGAGGCAGCTTTGCGCTGCATCACCTCTTCTAGCCCCTCTTCCTGGAGCACCTGCCTACCCTGGGTTGAGTACGCCCACAACTCCACCTTGTCATTGGCCATCGGAATGTCTCCCTTCCGGGCGTCCCTGAGGTATGACCCGCCCTTGTTCCCCGAAGAGGAAGGTGAGGTGGCGGTTCCCTCTGACCAGGCACATCTGAGGCGTTGCCGGCATATTTGGACCAAGACGCGCCAGGCGCTTTTACACACGGCGGAGCGCAATTCCCAAGTCGCCAATCGCCACAGGAGGGCCGCTCCCAGCTATCAGGTGGGCCAGCAGGTATGGTTGTCTACCCGAGATATTAAGTTGAAGGCTGAGAGGAGGAAGCTGGCGCAGCGCTTCATCGGTCCCTATCATATAACTAAGATAATTAATCCGGTGGCTGTGCGTTTGGCTCTCCCCCCCTCCCTCCGGGTCTGTCCAACGTTTCACGTTTCCCATATTAAACCTGTTGTTTCTGACCCTCTCTGTCCTCCTCCCAGAGCCCCTCCTCCCCCCAGGATGATCGACGGCGATCCGGCATGGGGGGTCACGGCCATCCTGGACTCCCGCCGCCGTGGTCGCGGTCTCCAGTATCTGGTGGACTGGGAGGGATATGGCCCTGAATGCAGATCCTGGGTGCCCCCGTCCTGGGTGCTGGATAAGAGTCTCATCACGGAGTTCCACCAGGCGCACCCAGGTAAGCCAGCTCCGGGAGGCGCTGCTCGGGGGTGGGGGGTACTGTTACAACTCACTCTTGTCTGTCATCAGTGCCAACGGTGCGCACACCTGCGCCTCATCAGCCTCCAACTATATAACTCCTTCTGCCCTCAGCCTCGGCCTGGAGTCGTCTGCTCGTCTACGCTCCCTTACCTCCAGCGCTCGACCGATTCGTCCCGGCCAGCATACCTTCTTCCAAGCACGTAAGCTGTATAATTCATCTTACCTTGTCTCCAGCTTCTCCCCTGTGCACAGGTGGACCTCCAGGGCGGCGGACTTCCTCATCTTCGCCTCTTCCCCATCAATCCTCTCTCCAGCACGCCAGGAGCACGCAGGAGCGCTGTCCTCCAGGCAGCATCAGCGTTGCCAACGCCAGCCACCATCTCACCTGCACGTAAGCAGCACATTGTGGTTATTCCCTACGGGGCGTCTGACTGTAGCTAATTCCCTGCTCTGCTCTACCCATAGGGTTGCCTGGCTGCACGGCGAACTGTTCCGCTCTTGGCGCTCCTTGTTCACCCACAATACATCCACACTTCCTTTCACGCATCCAAACATCACTGGTTGTTGAATAAAGCCTTAAATCTTTCCCGAGCCTGTGTGTGTGTGTGTGTGTGTGTGTGTGTGTGTTCCCTGAACCCATCATTATGTCAGTTTCTGGTGTCACTATTGATTTTGCTAATTCAGGACCAACGTTTACAAAAAAATTATTGAAACCACTGACCACATCCTCCATATTCCTCCATATTAAGATAAGATAAGATAAGATAAGCCTTTATTAGTCCCACAACGGGGAAATTCCAGGATTGCAACAGCACAGGGATAGCAACACTCAGAGCAACAATCAGAAGGCAAGAAAAAACAAGCAAGCAAGAGCAGCTAATATACATATGTACATATTACTATAAAATATATATATACACACACACACACACAGACACACAGTGCAGAGCATTGTAGCTGGATGGAATAAATATATGAATATATGAACACACAGTGCAGAGCATTGTAGCTAGATGGAATAAATATGTAAATATATAAACACCCACAGTATGGAGCATTGCAGCTAGGTGGAATAAATATGCAAGTATATAAACACACACAGTGCGGAGCAATGTAGCTAGATGGAATAATATGTAGATATATAAAAACACAGTGCGGAGCATTGTAGCTAGATGGAATAAATATATAGATATATAAATATAAACACACCCAGTGCTGAGCATTGTAGCTAGATGGAATAAATATGTAAATATATAAACACACACAGTGCAGAGCATTGTTGCTAGGTGGGATGAAACAGCATAACCGTCTATTTAGTTATCCTACATGGTATGATTATGTGCCCATACATATTCTCACCCTCCATAGCGACCGGTATGTTCCTAGTTGTATGCCGGAGAGGACAATTGTGTAAGTCTATTGCATCTTTTGCATTCAAAAAAAAAAAAAAAAACTATTAGTTTGTTACGTCTTTTTGCTATCTCTGCGAGCAGCCCTGCTTAGGTTGTACAGTCTGACAGCCGTTGGTAGGAAGGACCTACGAAACCTCTCGGTTGTGCACCTGGGATGATGTAGTCTGCTGCTAAATGAGCTCCTCAGTGCATCCAGTATGTCCTGCATAGGGTGGAACTCGGACTCCAGCAGAGATGACAGTTTAGCCACCGTCCTTCTCTCGCCTATCTCCTCCATCGGATCAAGGCGTTGCCCCAGGACAGAGCTAGCTTTCTTAATCAGTTTGTTCAGTCTCTTCCTATCGGCTGCAGTAATGCCACTGCCCCAGCAGACCACTCCAAAAGTGATGGCTGATGCCACCACCGTGTCATAGAATGACTTCAGCAGCGCCCCTTGTACACCAAAAGACCTGAGTCTCCTCAGCAGGAACAGCCTGCGCTGTCCCTTCTTGTAGAGTGCGTCAGTATTGTGTGACCAGTCTAGTTTATTGTTCAGATGAATACCCAGGTACTTGTAGGATGTCACCATCTCGATGTCTGTTCCCTGTATATTTACTGGTGCTGTGAGGGGCTGCCCATGCCTGCGGCAGTCCACCACCAGCTCCTTAGTTTTCCTCACGTTGATCTGGAGGCAGTTCCGATGGCACCAGTCCACAAAGTCCTGGATAAGCCCTCTGTACTCAGCTTCATCTCCGCTGGAGATGAGACCAACGATCGCAGAGTCATCAGAGAACTTCTGTAGATGGCAATGTGTTCTGTTGTGTGAGAAGTCCGCAGTATAAAGAGTGAACAAGAAGGGAGCCAGCACCGTTCCCTGGGGGGCCCCCGTGCTACTGATGATCGTGTCGGAAACACAGTCCCGGGTTCTCACAAACTGAGGCCGGTTCGTGAGGTAGTCCAGGATCCATGATGACAGGTGCTGGTCCACCCCTGCGCGCAGCAGCTTGTCCTTCAGGATCATCGGTTGGATGGTGTTGAAAGCACTGGAGAAGTCAAAGAACATGATCCTCACCATATTCCCGGGGTTCTCCAGGTGGGACAGAGAACGGTGAAGGAGGAAGATCACCGCATCCTCCACCCCAATGCCATGCTGGTAGGCGAACTGGAGTGGATCCATCGCTGGTTCCACCAGGGGGCGGAGATGAGCAAGGAGCAGTCTCTCCAGGGTCTTCATCAAGTGGGACGTCAAGGCCACCGGTCTGAAGCTGTTCAGGTCTTTGGGGTGGGAAGTTTTTGGTACAGGTACCACACAAGATGTTTTCCACAGCTGTGGTACCCTCCCCAGTTTCAGGCTCATGTTGAAGATATACGTCACAATCCCACACAGCTGGTCTGCACAGGACTTGAGGAGCTTTGCGCTGATGCCGTCCGGTCCCGACGCCTTCCTCGCCTTGATCTTCCTCAGCTCCGTCCTCACCTGGGTCTTGGTCAGGGTCAGGATGGGGGGCTGTGTGTTGGGAGTGGGGGGGGGTGTCGGTGGAGTGGGGAGTGGGTAGCAGGACTTGATTTCTTAGAGGCAGCAGTGGTTGTTGTGCAGACAGGGGGGAGGGCGGTTGGTCAAATCTATTGAAAAACAGATTCAGGTTGTTCGCCCACTCCCTGCCCCCCGTGGCCTGGGGGGAGGTATTCTGGAGCCCCGAGATGGTTTTGAGGTTTCTCCAGACCCCGCTGATGTCGCTCTGTTGCAGCTTGTCCTCCATCTTCTTCCTGAAGCTGTCCTTGCCTTCTCTGATCTTTCTCCTCAGCTCCCTCTGTATTATTTATCAAATTGCCATTTTCAATAAAATATTCAGGATAATTAGCATTCTTAGGTCGATTACTAATAATCCCGTTGAGTACTTGCCATATTCCTCTTGTTATTTTTATTATCCTTTAATATTCTGTTGTAGTATTCTTTCTTACAGGTCCTCATTATATTAGTAAGCTTATTTTTATATTTTTTATATTTGATCTCAGCCTCCACCGTTTTGCACTGAATGAATTGTTTATATTTTTTCCCCCTTGTCCTGTCAGGCAGCTAGGCAACCAGAACAGCGATCTGTCACCCTTATTGTGCCAAAACAGATTTACTTTGCCAAGAGGAGCTTATACAGTACCTAACTGTGCACTGTATATTGTTGTAAACTCCTCCTGTAATAACTTTTAATACTTTATTTTAATTGTTTTACCTGTGGAAGTCCCAACAGCGATGGGGAAGAGGGAAAGGAAGTGTGTGAAGGAGGAAAAATAAAAGGGAGGAGAACAGACAAAAAAAAAAAACAACAACAACTAAAACAAACAAAAGACAAACTGCTTCTTCCACTGGAGATGTCTCAACACGAGTCTGGTTTCCACACCTGTTAAAGGAGAGACACTTGTGCGTGTATGTCAGTGTGCATATATATGAGAACGCGCGCAAAATAAGTGTGTGCATGTGAGTGGTTTGTCAGGAAACATACGAGCGGAAGGCCGGTCGCAGCAGCTCTCCCCCCGGGAACCCCGAGCAGGCAAGGCAGCGCCACCAACCCCCAGCCCCGAGATCAGCAAGCTCCAAGAAAGCCAGGCATCCACCCCCAGAGGGATGATCAAGGGAGGCCAGGCCGCCTGGCGGTCGGCGTGGTGAGCCCACACCCCCGGACCTGCCCGACCCCCACCCCCCCCCAGTGGGGCCAACATCCGCCCCCGGACCCCAGGCACCAGGAGGCCAGCGACCCCACCCCCCAGGACGGAGACCAGCCCGCGCCCCCTGGCGCGAGCCCCCCCAGGCACCGCCACAGCATCCCCGCCGCACACCCCGGGGACCCCCACGTCCAAAGAAGTCCCCTCGCCCAGGGGAGCCCACGTTGCCGAGAGGCACTACCCCCTTAATCCAGCGCCTCCCAACTCGCAGGCACACCCCTCCCCATACCTTCACACCCACATGTTCCCTGCACACCCCTCTCACTCACCCAGACCGACCCATTCTCTCTCACTCCAGTACCCACTCAAATTCACTCCTCATTCACCTTTATTTCAAAAGGCGGCTGTGAAGCAGATGCAGTGAGCCTGAACATGCACCAGTGCCCGGCAGTGACCAGGGAGGCCACCGGCGCAGGCCACAGAAGCAGACCCCCACCCCCCGGCGCCCATCTGAGTGAACAATCAGCAGACCACCGCAGGCACCCCAAGATGCCACCCGGCATGCAAAGCGCCGCACAAAACCGACCCATCATCACCACCTCCAATCATCACCCCCTCATGCACACTTAAACTCATATTCAGCCCCCCATCACTTCCTTGGTTGTATCTATATATTTAGTAGCACCCAGGGATTTTGACAACATGATAGGTCCCAGGCTCCCCACCAGACTCCCATGCCCCCAGCAAGAGCAGAGCAACAGGGGTGGGGGAAGACCCCCACCACCTCCCCCCGCACAGAACATGGTAGGTGTGTGTCGGTTATATGATATAATTGTGTGTAAATGTGTGGAGTACTAAAGTGCAATTAAAATTGGGGGGATAGTGATTGAAGCATCATTAGCCACTGCGATGGGCAGCAGGGCCCCCATCCCCCCAAGCCCTCAGTGTCTAAAATGCAATTAAAATTGAGGTGAGTGCAGCCCCACCACGCAGCAAAGGTATCCCCTTCACCGACACAGTGCAGCACACCCCCACCCCAAAGCCCTAAATGTAACAAAAAAGATCGGGGAGGGGGAGGCCGGGAAATAAGACTGGGAGGTAGGCGGTCTAAAAGCAAGGCCATCCGCCCCCAGAAGCCAGCTTGCAGACTGGTTTATGAGGCCACCCACTGCCCCCAAATCCCAACCCAGGGCGAGGGCCGCCAGCGGAAACAGCCCAGGACCCACCAGCATCACGCCCCGGCGCTCCAGCACCACTAACATGACGGGGCAGCCAAACATACTTCCATTCATCTTACACACATGAACATGGACAACAACAGTCACAATAGAATGAATGAATAGAATGAATTGTTTATATAATGTATTCTTCTTTTTACATGCATTTATTAACCCCTTGGTGACCCAAGGAATATTTTTCTTTTGTTGTCTGTCACTGTATTGTTTTATAGGACAGTTTTTATTGTACAATGATTGAAATATTTGTAAAAATTTATCATATGCTTTATTTATATCATTTCCATCATAATCTATCTTCTAGTCTTGTATTAATAATTCCTTTGTCAGTAAATATATAGATTCTTCGGTTCTTATTCTTTTAGATTTAATATTTTTGGTATACTTTTTCTTCCTATAATCACATTGATAGACAACAAAAATCGGCAGGTGGTCACTGATATCATTCAATAAAAGCCCACTCCTGTTTTTATTTTTCATAACGTTTGTGAATATGTTATCTATTAGTGTGGCACTGTGTGATGTGATTCTGCTAGGTCTGGTAATTGTTGGATGTAAGCCCATACTGTACATTGTGTTGATAAATTCTTCTATCAATCTATGTTGTTTTGAATTCATCAGATCTATATTGAAATCCCCACAGATGAACATAACTTTATGAGTTAGTTTTGCAGACATTTTTTCCATCCAGTCCTTAAATAAGTCAATGTTTGATCCAGGTGTTCTATATACACAGCTCACTACTATATTCTTCACATTGTCCAGACAGATTTCTATTGTAATACATTCAAATAAATCATCCACAGTTACTGACAGATTTTCAACAACCTTGTATTTCAAGCTCTTGTCAACATAAATTGCAACTCCTCCTCCCTTTTTCACTTTTCTATTTATATAATTTAATTCATAGCCATCCATGGTAAAATCCACTCCTTTCTCTTCACTGAGCCATGTCTCTGATATTGCCACAATATTGAAGGGCTCTTTAAACTGATGTAAATAATCTTTAATGTTATTAAAGTTGGCATAGAGACTTCTGCTGTTGAAGTGGATCATAGAAATATTGAAATCAGATGTGACCATTGTGTTAAACTGTTCATCTGTGTAGTAACTACAGTTATTATTGATGGAGCTAAATAAATTATTATCAGGGTCTATGTTATATTCTACGTCCTGTGGGTTGTGATCTGTATATTCAAAAACTTTCAGTTCCTGTTGTTCCTGTTTGTTGATCTTTTGTTTCATGTTGTTAAATGTCTTGTAGCAGATGAGTATAATCCTTCAGTGTCCTACAATTGTCTGCTGTTGCTGTGACTACAGTTCATAACATTCATTGATATTTGTCCAGTTCCATAATATTTCGGATGTTAATGATCTTGGCTTCTTCAGGTGATCCGTTTAATTTGATGTATATTTTACAGTTTGATGTCCAGGTGTTTTGAATCTTTTTCTGCTTTCTCAGGCATCTTGCTTTTCTGGCTATTTCTGCGTTTTCTTTTGTGAGATGCTCGTTTATGTAAATGTTCGTTCCTTTCAGTTTCCTACCTTGTTTCAGCAGCGCAGTCTTGTGTTTTTTATTCACAAACCTCATGATCACAGCCGGTTTGTCGCCGTTTTTCCTGGGCAGAGGGTGGCAGGCCTCAATGGTGTTACAGTCCAGCTGGATTCCTTTGGACTGCATGAAGGCCGCCACTTGTTGCTCCGTGGATTCATCTTCCAGCACGTCGAGCCTCCCTCCGCTGTCCGCGGCCACCGTCCGAGCGTACGATCAAGGTTTAATGTGGAGCCCCGTGATGATCACGTCATTCACCCGAGTGTTCTGCTCCAGGTCCGACACTCTGCTCTCCAGATACGCCAGCCTCTTGTCCTTCTCGGTGTTCTGGATCCGCAGCGCTTTCACCTCCTCCAGCAAGCCCAGGATGTTTTGTTGCTGCAGCTTAACAGCAGAAATGTCTTCAGCCAAGAAGTCCAGCGATCTTTTGATGTCGTCCACCTCCTCAGTCTGCTGAGCTTTCTTGGGACCCATGATCCCAGCTGATGTTCGTTTATTGTGATTGTAGGAAAAAAAAAAAACCACGTGGGAGAAATCCCTTTGTTCTCCCAGAGTGTGAGGGGACTGATGAATTGCTTCACCAGCCACTACAATATTAAGTTATGAACAAACTGCAAAACAGCTCACAAACCTCACACAGCTCCAGCTTCTGTTCTTGCTCACAGCCGCTATGCAGCTCCGCCACGTTTAACGCCAAAGTCCCTCACCATCGCGGATACACATGCAATTTTTGCTTGAAAAAGTTACAAACTTACTAGAAAATTTCTGCAAATTTAAAAGAAAAAAATCAGAAACTTATAAGGAAAAAACAGAAAAAGTTGCAAATTAACAAAAAAGTAGCAAATATGAGTAAATAATTTGAAAAGTTACGAGAAAAAGGTTACAGATTTATGAGAAAAAAGGTCAAATTTATGAGGAAAAAACAGCAAGATTACAGTAAGAAATAAAAGTTGAAAAGGTTTTAGAAAGTTCCAAATTTATAAGAAAAGTGTCACAAATTTATGGGGAAAAGTCACAAATTTACAAGAAAATAGCAAATTTACAAGGAAAAAGCAACAAATTTATGAGTTTATGAGGAAAAAGTTGCAAGATTACAGTAAAAAAATAAGTGGCAAATTTATGAGAAAGTTCTAAAATTACAAGAAAAAGTCCCAATTTTACAAGAAAACCTACACATTTATGACTAACTAACTAGCACTTATATAGCGCTTTTCTAGTCACAAAGACCACTATGAGAAAAAAAGTTGCAAATTTACAAGAAAAAAAATCACAAAAAGTGGCAAATTTAGGAGAAAGTTTCAATTTTTCAAGAAAAATGTATCAAATTTATGGAAAAAAGACAAATTTCTAAGAAAATAGCAAATTTATGAGAAAATAAGCAGAAGACGGGTAAACGGGTAAAGTTACAACACAGAAACACAGATTACAGATTTTTATGAATTACAAAAACTTTATTATCCACAAATGTGGAAATTTGTCTTTGGTTTCACCATGAAAACAAGACACATAAGAACATGGCATTTCAAAATAAAACAATACAATAGCAGCCAATGGCTGACCAGACATTCCATCCCATGTAATTCTGATTCTGATTCTGATGTAAACAAGCCTCATGCACACTAAAATAGACACACAACATTAGATCATTTAGCGATCAATAAAATAATGATAAGTCAAAAAAATCTGCTTGCTGTACAAAAAGTTTGACTCGCCATCTGTCACGAGACATAATCACGGACATGCTGGCTGGGTGATTCTAGTGAGAAAACCAACAGAAAGCTGTCGTGCTTTTATGCCATTTACTTCGATCTGTATTTGCATGTCTTCCCAAAATTTTCAGTCTCTTGTTGTTCTTTTCAGGGGGACAAAGGTCGATCTCTGCCAGGCCAGAAGGGAGACGAGGTATGGACTCACTCACTGTAAGCACTCATAGAAGTACTTCTGTTCTGTGCCCATGTTCTGGGGTAGTGGCTCAGCAGGGCAAGCCTTCGGGGTGGGAATCTTTGGGCACTGTGGTGGAATTTCTTTATGTTAATAAATGTCTCGTGAATAAATAAAATGCAGAGTCAAAGATGCCTTTTCTCACCATTTTTCCTGACATATAAATATTAGGAAAAACGAGTTTCTGCTCTCCATCCCAAAGAAACTGCAGCTGTAGCAGGACCTTCTCGGCTCCAGGACATCAACCCCAATGACACACACGTCTTGGACTAACGTCAGCAAGTTCACGTCAGGAGGACATCTTGTAGAGGTCATTTGCACATTGACAAGACCTCGGCTAGACATCTAGCTGACATCTTTGCAAATTTGGGGGGAAAAAAATCACAGATTGATGACACAAAAGTTTCACATTTATGAGAAAAAAAAGTTAAAAATTTACAGGAAAAAAACTGCAAATCATCAAGAAAAAACTTGCAAATTAAGAAAAATTTGGAAAATTATGAGGGGAAAAAAGCTGCAAATTCATGAGAAAAAAAGCTGGAAATTTATGAGAAACAGTTGCAAATTTACAAAAGAAAAATTCTGTTGTGCAAACGACCTCTATAAGATGTATTCTTGATGTAAACTTTGTACGTCGGGTCTCGACGTTGGTGTGACGTGTGCTGTTGGGGAAAATCACAGTGGAAAACAGTCTGGAGCACACTGTCAAGTTCACAGCATTTATTGGTGCTAAGACTAATGTAGATCACTCTTCCGTCTTCTTAAGTCGTAGACCTATCACTGATTCTAACATGTTTGCTATACATCTCTTCACTGTTCCAATTCAGATATGGCAGGGACACAGGAAGTGTTGAAACAGTCTTGGCACCAATAAAGGCTGTGAATTTGACAGTGTGCTCCAGACTCTGTTTTCCTCTGTGATTGAAAAATTAGATTTATAATGAGAAACAGAAGCATTCCTACCCGCTGTTTTCAGGCTTTCATGGCTTGGTCTAGCCACAGCTGTGCAGATCAGGTGACCCCACCTGCTTCACCATCGGGCACTGAAGCCACCTGCCACTCGGTCACATTTCATGCACATGCACTGAATGCAAGCTACGATCCATATGACAGTGATACTCCAGCAAACTGATTTGAACACATAGAGTTAAATAAAATGAGGAGTTGTTTCCGGCGTTTTGGGTCGCAACCATAGATAAGAGCTTATCTACAGTGGATATAAAAAGTCTACACACTCCTGTTCAAATGCCAGGTTTTTGTGATGTTAAAAAATGAGACCAAGATAAATCATTTCAAAACTGTTTTCCCCATTAATGTGACCTATGACCTGTACAACCCAATTGAAAAACAAACTGAAATCTTTTTTTTTTTATTTAAGTTTTTGTAAAGGGTATACATGTCATTACAGCATTGCATTGTTTACATTTTCATCACATATTTCCCCTTTTTTTGTTTTTTGACAACATTGGAAAAAAAAATTATTACAACACCCTTTTTTTAAGTGAAAGAAAAAGAGAAATTAAAAAAAAAAGCAAAAGAGCAGAAAAATAAAAGAGCATCTGAGTAGCGGAACAAAGAGAGGTGCCATTATTGAAATGGTGTTTGTGCAAGATTAGATCTAATGAAAGACACATATTCCAGGGTTGCCAAAACTTCAAGAACCCATCCATGTCCTGTCTCAGTGCAAATGTCAACTTTTCCATCATATAAAAGTCCTGAATCACGTTAATCCAATCTTCAGCTGCAGGACAGTCTTTCGACATCCATTTTTTTGTTAGAGCTTTCTTACTTGCCAATATTAAAACAGTGAATAAGTATTTTTCTCCTCGTCTTTCCAGTGATTCCGGTAATAAACCCAAATACAAAGTTACAAAAGAAAAGGGAACTGTTACTTTGAATATTTTCCCCAATATTGTCTGTACATTGGTCCAATATTGGTGGATAACTGGGCATGACCAAAACACATGAAAATGATTTGCAGTCTTTTCACCACACACACGCCAACAATTCAACCCTTTACAAGTAAATTTGTTTTGTGCAGGTGTTCTGAAAAATCTTACCAAATTTTTCCATCCAAATTCTCTCCACAGCAGGGATGAGGTACTTTTCCATTGCTGTTTATTTAGCTTTTCCCATATTTCCAGTTGTAAAGTGAAATTCCCCTCTTTTTCCCATCTCTCTTTTATATATCAGAATCAGAAAAAGATTTATTGCCAAGCACATTTACAAGTAAATAACAGGTAAATATACGAGGGATTTGACTTGACACTGAGAACGTCATGAATGACATTATCAATGACGCGGCAGCCATGGAGGCGCCTGTCAGCAGGAGGGGAACAAGAAGCAATGGGGGAAAGGGGGGGGGGGGTAGACACAATAGGAGAGAGAAAAAAGCATTGTTTATCAGAATATAGTTCATATATGACCGATATTATGATTACAAGAAAAAAACTCAATGCACAATTAGCAGACAATAGAATCCACACAATGACACAAAGAGAGCAGTGAATGAATATCTTCAAGTCAGTATAGTGTATCAGTTGTGTGTGAGTTGGGTGCAATCAGTGGCAATCAGTTGGAGGACAACAAAAGTCTCTTCCCGCAGCAGATGTTATGACTACAGTCTGAAGCAGAGGGCACATGTCCTTGAGCACGGCAGATGGAATAGTTTGCCAGACAGCTGTCCTTGAGAGTCAAATGCTGCCCGCCAGTGTTATGAAAACAAATATACTGTTGATTATCTGGAGGACTGAGTGCTGAGGGCGCCGAAAGAAACAGGTCGAATAGCACTGACTTCAGAGAAAAAACTTTCTATTCTCTTACAGATTCAGTGCTCCAATCCTTCATGGCCAGGCATTGAAATCGATTCAATGCTCTCTCGCCACTAGCTATGGCTACTACCTCTCTTTCCTCTCCTCTGGTGTGCTCTCTCTGTCAGATGTTTAGCTACACCTCTGCCTCTTTTAGTGATAACGGTAAATGTAATAAATGTTGTCTTTTTGAGGCGCTCGAGGCGAGGTTGTCTGATTTGGAATCCCGGCTCCGCTGCATTGAAACACCGTCTGCGCCAGTTAATCTCGACGGACGCCCATTAGCTGCAGCGGAGCTAGCTAGCTTAGGTCCCACTGTCAGCGGTTCCCCGGCTCTCCTCAGCAGCGAGGAGACTGGGTGGGTGACGGTGAGAAGGAAGCCTAGTCGCAAAGCCCCGGTACACCACCAACCTGTTCACGTTTCTAATCGTTTTTCCCCGCTCAGCGACACACCCGCTGAGGAAAAAACTCTGATCATTGGCGACTCTGTAGTCAGAAACGTGAACCTAGAGACTCCAGCGGTCATAGTCCAATGTATTCCTGGGGCCAGAGCAGGCGACATCGAGTCAAATTTGAAAATGCTGGCTAAAAGTAACTGTAAATATTCCACAATTGTTATTCACGCCGGCATTAATGACATCCGTCTCCGGCAGTCGGAAGTCACGAAACTTAATATAGAATCGGTGTGTGAGTTTGCCAAAACGATGTCTGCCACTGTAATATTCTCTGGACCCCTCCCCAATCTGACCAGTGATGACATGTTTAGTCGCTCGTCATCCTTGAACCGCTGGCTGTCTGTGTGGTGTCCTAAAAATGACGTGGGCTACATTGACAATTGGAGCTCTTTTTGGGGAAAACCTGGTCTTATGAGACAAGACAGCATTCATCCCACTTTGGATGGTGCTTCTCATTTATCTAACAATCTGGCATCTTTTTTATCCAAATTTCCAAAACCATGACTACTCAGAGTTGGGACCAGGAAGCAGAGTCGCAGTCTTACACGCCTCTCTGCAGCTCCTCTTCATCCGCCACCCCTCAGCTTAGCCCCTGTCTTCCCCATCAGAGAATCGTTGTCTGCTCCCTCCAAAGTGAATAAAAATATAATGTATAAGCATCCCAAAGTGATAAAGCAAAATATTGGTAAAACTCAAATTAAACATAAAGCCTCTAAATTGAATGATTTGGCCTCTGTTCCTCCTCATAATTTAAAAATTAAATGTGGTTTGTTAAATATTAGGTCTCTAACTCCCAAGTCTCTGTTAGTCCATGATCTGTTAATTGATCACCAGATTGATTTAATTTCCCTTACAGAGACTTGGTTAGGGCAAGAGGATTATGTTGGTTTAAATGAATCAACCCCCTCTGGTTATTTAAACTGTCAAAATCCCAGAGGTTCTGGTCGTGGAGGAGGAGTAGCAACAATTTACCATTCCAAATTACTAGTTAATGTAAAGCAAAAAACATGTTATAATTCCTTTGAGGGCCTGGTCCTCAGTATTGGGCACTTTAGCAATTTCAGGTTAAACCCAATTTTATTTGCCATTGTTTATCGTCCCCCATCAACCTATTCAGAATTTTTATCCGAATTTGCTGATTTCTTAGCTGATTTAGTGCGGAAATCTGATAGAATAATTATAGTAGGGGACTTTAATATACATGTGGATGTAGATAGTGACTGCCTCCTAAAGAAAAATATTATCACAGTAGATGCCTCTCAGATGATGCTGTTTCCAAATTTATGCAGATTGTTTCCTCTATGTCATGTGTCAACACAACGGAAATAAGCTATAGACAGCTTGCTCCTTCTGTAATTGATAACATGGTGGATAGTGTTTCAGCTTCTCTGCATCAGGCTCTAGACTTGGTGGCCCCCTTAAAAAAGAAAAAGTCTAATCAGAGATTTTTAACTCCTTGGTTCAACACAGAAACTCGTAGCTTAAAACAGAAGACTCGTCAATTAGAAAGAAAATGGCGCTCTACTAATTTAGATGAAATCTATTTAACTTGGAGAAATCATCTTTTAATTTATAAAAAATCTCTTAGAAAAGCTAGAACGAGTTATTACTCTGCATTAATAGAAGAGAACAAGAATAATCCCAGGTTTCTTTTTAGTACTGTAGCCAGGTTGACAAAGAGTCAGGACTCTGTCAATCCTAGCATCCCCTTAGAGCTTACTAGTCAGGACTTTATGAACTTTTTCAATAATAAAATTTCATCCATCAGAGATAAAATCAATCAGATTCTTCCCACAGTTAACTTAAATACTGTAACTACTACAACTCCTTCTATTGATGTCTGTCTTGATGAGTTTACTCCAATCGACCTTTGTGAGTTAGACAAAGTAGTTTCCTCATCCAAACCTTCAACTTGTCTTTTAGATCCTATTCCTACTAGGTTATTTAAAGAAGTCTTCCCACTTATTGGTAGCTCTATTCTTCATATAATCAATTCTTCATTAACTTTAGGCCATGTACCGCAGGCTTTTAAAACGGCTGTAATTAAACCCTTACTCAAAAAGCCAACGCTAGATCCAGGAGCTTTAGCTAACTATAGACCAATCTCTAATCTCCCTTTCATTTCAAAAATCTTAGAAAGAGTTGTTGCTACGCAATTATTTGACCACCTGCAGGGAAATGGTTTACTTGAAGAGTTTCAATCTGGGTTTAGAATCCATCATAGTACTGAAACAGCCTTAGCGAAGGTCACTAACGACCTCCTCATTGCATCTGATAATGGACTAGTTTCTGTACTTGTCCTTTTAGATCTTAGTGCAGCTTTTGATACTATTGATCATAATATTCTACTTGATAGATTAGAACACTATGTTGGACTTAATGGAACTTCGTTGCAGTGGTTTAGATCTTATTTATCTGATAGGTTCCAGTTTGTTCATGTAAATGATGAGTTTTCTTTCAGCTCAAAGCTTAGTCATGGAGTTCCACAGGGATCTGTGCTAGGCCCTACTCTTTTTAGTTTATATATGCTTCCGTTAGGCAACATTATTAGAAAGCACTGTATACATTTTCATTGTTATGCAGATGACACACAATTATACCTGTCAATGAAGCCAGATGATACTAATCAATTAGCCAAGTTAGAAGCCTGTCTTAAGGAAATCAAAGCTTGGATGACTTGTAATTTCCTGCTATTAAATTCAGATAAGACTGAAGTCATTCTTGTTGGTCCAAAAAACCTTAGAAATTCCTTTCCAAATCAAACTTTCAGTTTGGACGCAGTTATTCTTTCTCTTAATAGCTCTGTGAGGAACCTTGGAGTTATTTTTGATCAGGATTTGTCCTTCAATTCACATATTAAATTTGTTTCTAAGACTGCCTTCTATCATTTGCGTAATATTGCCAAGATTAGGAGCATCTTGTCTCAGAGTGATGCTGAGAAGCTGATCCACGCTTTTGTTAGCTCGAGATTAGATTATTGTAATTCTTTATTATCAGGCTGTCCTAAAACATCTTTAAAAAGTCTTCAGCTGATCCAAAATGCTGCAGCAAGAGTTTTAACAGGTACTAAAAAGAGAGATCATATCTCTCCGGTTCTGGCCTCCCTTCATTGGCTTCCCATAGAGTTTAGAATTAAGTTTAAAATCCTTCTTCTCACTTACAAAGCTCTAAACAATCAGGCTCCTTTTTATTTAAAAGATCTGATACTGCCGTATTATCCTAACAGAGCACTACGCTCCCAAAATGCAGGATTACTTGTAATACCTAGAATCTCCAAAAGTACAATGGGAGGCAGAGCCTTCAGTTATCAAGCTCCTCTCCTGTGGAATCAGCTGCCAATCGGGATTTGGGAGTCAGACTCGATCTCTGTTTTTAAGAATAGGGCTAAAACCTACCTTTTTGATCTAGCCTACAATTAGGGAGGGATCATGTGTTTCTGAACCCTCCCTTAGTTATGCTGCTAATAGGTTTAGTCAGCCGGGGGACCTCCAGTAATGCACTGGGCCTCACTCCTTTCCTCACTCTCTATGAAATATTTTTTTTTTGCTGGTCATTAACATTTGTTTGTTCTCTCCCATAGATTGAGTCCCCATCGTGCTGTTTGCTCTCTACATGTCTGTTCTTTTCTTCTTCTCTATCCCCTCACCCCCCAGCCAGTCGCAGCAGATGACTGCCCCTCCCTGAGCCTGGTTCTGCTGGAGGTTTCTTCCTGTTAAAAGGGAGTTTTTCCTCTCCACCGTCGCCAAGTGCTTGCTCACAGGGGATCGCCTGATTGCTGGGGTCTTTCTGCAACTGTGGGGGTCCCCCCTACAGTTGATAGTGCTATGAGATGACTGTTGTTGTGAAATGGCGCTATATAAATAAAGTTGAATTGAATTGAATTGAATTGAATTCATGGACAGCTCTCAGCGTGATCGTGATGTAATCCATTTTCCTGTACAGTTCTCCATTAGCCGCTGTCAGAGTCCTGCCCAGTTGGTCAATTTGATGGGTGAGCCTCGCCGGGTCCGCTTTTTGATAGGCTCTATCCATCTTCTTCAGTTTGCGGTACACCAGAACAATCCCAGATCCAATCAGTAGAATTCCGATGACCATTGCTCCGAAAAGGTATAAATCTTCAATATCTTCAATAGAAAGATCACACAGGCACAAGAGTTTCCAATTGCTTGTGTCCTTCAAATAACCTGCAGCAGCAGTGCCTGCGGGGCAGATCGGCTCCCCCGGGCCAGATTTTCTCGTTGAAAAAACAGTGTCAATTGCGTTCAAAGCCCAGCTAATTAAATCCATAATTTCGTTTGATAAATCAGCAGTAAAGACACGCAGACAGACGATAGCAAGCTGGGATCCAGTCAGTTAGGGAAGGAGAGAGATAAGGAGCGGAGCCGGAGCTGGGAAGAAAAGCGTCTGCTCTCTTTGGAAGGCGGAAGTGAAGGTATATGATGTGTTGTCTCCTTTTAAATCTTGAAGACCTTGGTATATTTTAGAAATGTATCTGATCCCTGGGATCCCTTTATATGCCATTAAGAAGACCTTCAGAACACCTGACTGGGCCCTTTCCAAATCCTCCTTTTTAAGTATTTTGTTTATGTGGTGTCTAAGCTGAAAGAACCTGTAAAGGTCTTGATTTACTAGACCTTGATTTTTCAAATCTTCAAAACTTCTTAAAGTTTGCCCTTTAAAAAAAAATCATGATTATTTTATCAGTCCGTTCTCTTTCCACTTTTTAAATCTAGTGTCTGTTTTATTAGGAGTAAATTCCTGATCATAGGAAATCCATTGCAATAATCGATAGGGTTCTTTAGTTTGATCCTCTCTGACTATCTTAAACCAAATTTTTAGCGGGGTCTCTATCCACAGGTTAGTGTTATTCAAAAGTTTAGGTAAGGCATTGTTCCCTATTATCGCCTGTAGGGGAATGTCACTTGTTATTTGGCATTCTATCTCCTTCCATTGTGCAGTGTAGACTGGGTTACATATCTCTACTAAAGTTTTAATTTGTGCGGCTTTAAAATAGTCCCTGATATTTGGCAGCGCAAGCCCACCTTTGTCTTTGTTTAGCTGTAGGGTTCTATATCTGATTCTAGGTCCCTTGCCCTGCCATATGAATCTTGAGATCCTTCTGTCCAGTTCTTGCCATGTTTTTTTGGGAGGTTTTACCAGTATTGTTTGGAAAAGGTGTAGAAGACGTGGAAGTATATTCATTTTGGCTGCTTCAATTCTTTGTGCAGTACCCAAGAATGGTATCATATTCCATCTTGCTAGATCAGATTTTATTTTTGCCATCAGTGGATCATAGTTTAGCGTTATAATTTTGTTGAGTTGTTTTGGGATATTGACCCCCAGATATTTCATAGATTTCATCTCCCAGTTAGTTTTGAGTTTGCTTAGTAAATATTGATTTGGGTCATAGTTGAATGTTAAAATTTGGGTTTGATGCATGTTTAATTTGTACCCCGATAACTCTCCATACTCTGAAAAAACTGAGATTAGTTCTGGAAAAGAGGTGTCCGGCTGCCCCAGGTATATTAAAATGTCATCAGCAAAGAGTGCTATTTTATGTTCCTTCTGACCAAGTGTAATACCTTGAATTTTTTTTGATTCTGTCTTATCCATTGGCTCAGAGGTTCTATGAAGATTGCAAAGAGCAGTGGAGACAAGGGGCAGCCCTGACGACATCCTCTTTCCAGTTCAAAAGATGATGATAATTTACCGTTAATCCTTATTTTAGCTGTTGGTTTTTTATATAATGCCTGGATAGTTCTAATGAAGTTGTTATGAAAATTGAAACTGGATAAGATTCTATATAGGAAAGACCAGTCAACCGAATCAAATGCTTTTTCAGCATCTAATCCCAATATGGCTGCATTTTTCTTTTTTTTTCCGGTTCCGGTTCCGCCGGACCGGCGGCGCCACACGAGTCGGCTGCCTGTTGCAACAGCCTTTTTTTTTATCTTCCTTCTTCTTTCTACACCTTTCACTCTGTATATATATCACGGACGCACGGATCACCCCGGGGGTCTCCCGGGTCGGCGGACGGAGCCACGGTTTGCAGCGGGAGACGTTACAGCGGGGAGGAGCTAGTGCTAGCTAGCACTTGGCCGCCGCCCGGTGCTAATGGGAAACTCGACATACTGGGAGCTGTAGTGAAAATGACGCGGGTACCGGGCTGGAGTTTAGGCGGCGTGAAAGAAATATAAGACAGAATAATAAAGAGCGATGGCAAGAACCAAGCAGACCGGCCGTAAAATCTACTGGAGGAAGAAGCCCCCCCCCCCCCCCCCCCCAGGAGACAGCTAGCCACCAGGGCTGCTCGGAGAGGCGGTCCGGCCACCGGCAGAGTGAAGAGGCCTCGCCGTCACAGGCCCGTGGCTCTGAGAGAGATCTGTCGCTGCCAGAAATCCACGGAGCTGCTCATCCGTAAGCTGCCCGTCCAGCGCCTGGTGAGGGAGATCGCTCAGGACTTCAAGACCGTCCTGCGTTTCCTGAGCTTCGCCGTCATGGCTCTGCAGGAGACCAGCGAGGCCCACCTGGTGGTCTCTTCTTCGCTAAGGGGGTCACCATCATGCCCAAAGACTTCCAGCTGGCCCGCTGCATCCGCGGAGAGAGAGCTTAGACTTTCTGCTGCACATTCACCAGCCATAATGCTCTGCACTGTGTGTCTATATATATATATACATTTATAGTAATATGGACATATGTTTACTAGATGTTGTTTTTTCTTGCCTTCTGATTGTTGCTCTGAGTGTTGCTATCCCTATGCTGTTGCAATCCTGGAATTTCCCCATTGTGGGACTAATAAGGCTTATCTTATCTTATCTTATCTTATTTAAATTATATTTTTTTTTATATGATGAATTATGTGTAAAGTGCGTCTAATGTTATCTTGTGTCTGTCTTTGTCTTATAAAACCTGTTTGGTCTAAATGAATTAAGTTTGTCAGTATATTTTCTAACCTTTTGGCAACGATAGCGGTAAAAAGTTTATAGTCCTGATTTAACACACTGATTGGTCTGGAGTTGGAGCAGTCTAGTTTATCCTTTTCAGGTTTAGGCATGACTGCAATGACCCCTTCTCTCCAGGAGGGGGAGGGGGGAAATTCTCCTGTGTGGAGGACATAGTTAAATGTTTTCAGGAGGAGAGGAGATAGTTGCTGTTTAAAGGTTTTGTACCACCCTGCTGTATAACCATCTGCTCCTGGGGATTTGTTAGCTTTAAGTTTCATAATTGCTTTTTCTAATTCTTTAGGTTGTATTTCTGCCAGTAGTTTTTTATTTTGTGACTCAGTAAGTTGGGGAAGATTTAATGTATTTAGGAAGGCTTCGGATGTGTTTTTGTGTTTTTTGAGGGAGTACAAGTTCTTGTAGTAATTCTCGAAGCATTTAAGAATTTCCTGAATTCTAAATTTTATTTCCTTTGATACTGGGTTTCTGATTTTGTAGATTGCTCTCTCCGTTTGTTGTTTCCTCAATTTATAGGCTAGTAAATTTGCCGATTTGCTACCTGTTTCATAGTATTTTTGTTTCAGAAATGTAAGTTTCTTCTGGATTTCTATTGTGTAGATCTCATTTATTTGTTTTTTTAATTTCCTTAATTTTCAGCAAGTCATTAGAATGAGTGCTGTCTTTGTGCTCTTTTTCTAGTTTCTTAAGTTCTGACTGTAATGTGATTAGTTTTTCTTGTCTCAGTTTCTTTTGGAGTGCCAGTTTTGCAATAATCCTTCCCCTTATTACAGCTTTGCATGCGTCCCACAGTATTAAAGGGGATACTTCTCCATTATCATTTTCTTCCAAATATCTGAGGATATCTGATTCCAATTCATCTTTCATTGGTCCTTTCAGCACATTTGAATTTAACCTCCAAGAAAATGTATTATTTGTGTATTTTTGGATATTTAAGTCCATATAGATCGGGCTGTGGTCATAGAGATCCATCAGTCCTATTTTACATGTTTTTACTCTTCCAATGTCTCTATTAAACATAAAAAAAATAGTCAGTCCTTGAGTATGATGAATGTGGTGCTGAGTAAAATGTATAGTCTTTTACACTGGGGTTGAATTCTCTCCACACGTCACAGATTCCCATTTCTTTTAGTAGCATCCGAGTTTTTCTACTTTGAGTGTTATTTTGATGTGGAGAATTACCTGATGCATCCCCAGTATGGATTCAGTCTTAGATTGAAGTCTCCACTACATATCACTAAACCTTGGGCTTTAGTTATCATTAGGTCAAATACATTTTTTATAAAATTTCCAGTTAGCCCCTGGAGGTGCATATACATTCAACAGGGTGATATCTTCTCCCTCTAGCCGACCAAGTACCATGCTAAATCTCCCTTCTTTATCGTTGTGTTCTGAATTTTTTTCAAATATAATTTTGGTTGAGATCAATGTCGCTACCCCCCTCCTCCTCCCTAACTTATATGAAGATGAAGAGGTCAGTTTAAACCCTTGTCTATTAAGTTTAGTGTGCTCCAAGTCTGTTAGGTGGGTCTCCTGTAAAAACATTATTCCTGCTTTGTCTTTTTTCATTTTGCCTAGAATCTTGGCTCTTAACTGGATTCAGGATCCCTTTTACATTATATGAGATTATTTTGGTTGCACTCTGTTTCTCCATTGTATTGTCTTATTTAGTATAACAGTGTAATGGCCCTCTTTTATGCTACTCAGAAACTGAAAGAACATTAAGAACATAAAGAACATAAAGAACATAGTATATAAAACTTTAAAACAAAAAACTGTCAAAAGATCTTCCTGAATTGAGGTCTTTTTAGCGACCTTAGAAGAGCCTTGTGGTTGGTGTGTTGGCTCTGAGGGAAATTCCTCAAACTTTAGATTTAGATTATTTGTTTATTTGACAGGGACAGTGCAATAAACATAGACAATTAATCAAATGACGATCAATCTGATGTGTTGCACAAAGAGTGTATCATCATTGGCTCCATCGATCTCGAAAGATCATGGGGGGGTTTTGTGCCTTGGGTCATCATTCAGGGAGCTGCACCATCGGGCGTGGCTGTAGAGGCCGATACGGGATCTGCAGGTCCTGCCGCAGCCGTTGCAGATGAATTCTTCACAGTGTAGTGGGGGTCTCGACAGTCTCCTCTGTCTGCGGAGTCTCTTCTCCCCCCAGCGAGTGTCTCTTCTTTCCTCTGCTGTTCGGATGACATCCTGGGTGATGGTCCGCCAGTTGGAGCGGACGGAGGCGGCTGACTCCAGGTCGGAGGGGTTAAAGCCTCCAGCCTTGAGGTCACGCTTGCAAACATCCTTGAATCTGAGAGTTGGGCGTCCCTTTGATCTAGTTCCAGTAGCCAGCTCCCCATACAGTAAGTCTTTGGGGATGCAGCCATCCTCCATTCGGTTGACGTGGCCAAGCCATCGCAAGCGTCTCTTTGTCAGGATGGCAAACATACTGGGCACATCTGCTCTGGCCAGGACGTCGATGTTGGAGACACGGTCCTGCCAAGTGATGTGCAGTAGTCTGCGAAGGCAGCGCTGGTGGAAGGCGTTCAGTCGGCGTTCCTGGCAGGAGTAGAGGGTCCAAGCTTCACTGCCGTATAGGAGAATACTCAGTACACAGGCCATGTAGACTCTTATCTTGGTGTTGATGGTTAGCATAGAGTTGTCCCAGACTCGCTTCGCCAGACGGGCCATCACCGTCGATGCCTTGCCGATACGGGCGTTCAGTTCGGCGTCTAGGGAGAGATTGCTGGAGATGATCGACCCGAGGTAGGTGAACTTGTCCACCACCGCAAGTGTGTGGTCGCCGATATTGATATTGGGAGCACTGCTGACATCCTGGCCCATGACCTCGGTCTTTTTAAGGCTGATGGTGAGGCCAAACTCAGAGCAGGCACGAGCAAAGCAGTTGATGAGACGCTGGAGCGCTTCCACGGTGTGGGCAACAAGACCAGCATCATCAGCAAAGAGCAGCTCCCTGATTAGAACACTTCGCACCTTGGTCTTTGATCTGAGGCGTGCCATGTTGAAGAGGCCTCCGTCGCTCCTGGTGTGGAGAAAGACACCGTCTTCAGAGCCCCGGAAGGCGTAGCACAGAAGCAGGGAGAAAAAGATGCCAAATAGGGTAGGAGCCAGAACACAACCCTGCTTCACACCGTTCTTGATCGGGAAAGGGTCTGAGGATAATCTATCAAACTGGACAATGCCGTTCATGTCCTGGTGGAATGACTTGATCATGCTCAAAAGCTTGGGGGGACATCCAATTCGTTGGAGGAGGGCAAACAGTCCATCCCTGCTGACCAAGTCAAAAGCCTTGGTCAGATCAATAAAGGCCAAAAAGAGGGGTTGTCTCTGCTCCCGACACTTTTCTTGCAGCTGCCTCATAGAGAAGACCATATCTATGGTTGACCTGGTTGCTCTGAATCCACACTGCGCCTCTGGATACACACGTTCGGCAAGTAGTTGTAGTCTGTTGAGGACGACACGGGCAAAGGCTTTGCCAACTATGCTTAGGAGTGAGATACCGCGATAGTTGTTACAATCGCTCCGCTCCCCCTTGTTCTTGTAAAGAGTGATGATTTTGACATATACAAAGAGTGTATAGCTATTAGCTAATTTGCAACTCTTGTCCCTGGATGGGCTTTAGAAAGGAGAAACAAGTAAAAAGAAAAAATGAAAGGAAAAGATAAAAAAAATGAAAGCAGAATAAACAATAACTGTATTGATATGTGAAGTTCATATGGAGTCACCACTAGAGGGCAGTATGACCCCGGCCATGACCTGACTATAAAAGGAGATGTACATGTGCCACTGTGTGGTTAGTTGTTGGTTGCAGTTGAAGTGACAAGTAAAAAGTCCTAACTGACACCCGGTGTGTGCGCCTCGTCATTACATGTTCCAGGAGAACATTACAAGGTTCCAGGAGAACATTACATGGTACCAGGAGAAAATTACATGGTACTAGGATAAAACTACGAACCGACGGCGAAGATGAACGCTCTTCGACAGCCGGACGAGTTAAAGTTGACCGGTAACGTCAACGAGAACTGGAAAGCATTCAAACAAAGTTTTGAACTTTATTCGCTTGCTATCGGTCTCCGTGACGAGGAGAGGAAAATAGCATTACTGCTAACAGTAGCAGGGCGAGCGGCGCTTAATGTGTTTAACACATTCATCTTCACGGAAGAAGAAAAAGGCAACTTCGACGCCGTGATGAAGAAATTTGACGATTATTGCACACCGAGAAAGAATGAAACGTACGAGAGGTATGTGTTCAGAAAAAGACTTCAGAAAGAGTCAGAGTCCATCGAGCTGTATGTCACAGACCTACGGTTGAAATGTCAGTCATGCAACTTTGGAACATTGAGTGAGTCAATGATACGGGACCAAATTGTAATTGGGGTCCAGGACAACAAATTGCGGATGCAATTACTGAAAGAGACTAACTTAACGCTGGAGAAAGCGATACAGATTTGCCAAGCGTCTGAGAGTACAAAGGCACAATTAAAGACTTTTAGCAGCAAGGAAAAAGAGACTGCTGAGGTCGATGCAGTGCAGCGCGCGAAGCCGAAAGGAACGTTGCATGCAAGAAAAAGGGAGGCAAACCCAGAGCGCGCGCACGGGAACTGTGAGCGGTGTGGAAGGCAACATGCGCCGAAGCAGTGTCCAGCATTCGGGAAGGAATGTCGCAAGTGTGGCGGAAAAAATCACTTCGCAAAGACCTGCTTCTCGAAGAAGAGGGTGCAACTCGTGGAGAAAAAGAGCGACAGCGAAGAGGATCAGTTTTACGTGGACGCCATCGAGGGAGAGACGAGCGCTGACGAATGGATAGTGTGCCTGGAGATGAATGGCACGGACATGTCACTGAAGCTCGACACAGGTGCGCAGGTAAACATCCTGCCAATGAAAGAATTTAAAAGACTGAAAAACAAACCGAAAATAAGAGATAAAAAGATTAATCTGAGAACATATGACGATAAGCCAATACCCACTAAGGGAATGTGCAGGGTTACACTGTCAAACAAAGATAAGACAGTGAATGCATTGTTTGTACTTGTTGATGGAAATAGACAAGCAATTTTGGGTTTAAAAACATGCGATCAGCTAGGTCTGATCAAAAGAGTGACTGTCATTGATACAGACAAGGTGACAACACGAGAAAATACAGAGGCTACAACAAGTAAGCATAAACACACTGACTGGGTGAAAGAATACAAAGAGGTGTTCAAAGGAATAGGCCGCCTACCAGGCAAACAAAAAATTAGGCTGAAAGAGAATGCAGAGCCAGTCATACATGCAGCAAGAAAAGTGCCAATAGCTCTTAAAAAGAGGCTGAGAGAAACACTAGACTCACTGATAGCAGACGGAGTGGTCAGAAAAATAGAAGAACCAACTGAATGGGTTAACTCACTAGTTATAGTGGAGAAGCCAAATGGAGATTTGAGATTGTGCATAGATCCAAAAGATCTAAATAAAGTAATACAGCGGGAGCATTACAGGCTACCAACAAAATCTGACATAACCAGCACAATGAGTGGAGCAAGTTACTTCACAAAATTAGATGCCAAATCTGGGTTTTACCAACTAGTGCTCGATGAGGAAAGCACTAAATTGTGCACATTTAATACGCCATTCGGAAGGCATTGCTTTCTACGAATGCCGTTCGGGATTAGCTCAGCCCCTGAAATTTTCCATAGAACTGTGCAGCAATTGTTTGACGGAATAGAAGGGGTGGGAGTTTTTCTTGATGACGTGGTAGTCTGGGGAAAAACAAAAGAGGAGCACGACGAAAGGTTGGCTAGAGTTCTCACACAGGCGCAAAAGTCAGGTATGAAACTGAACAAGAGTAAGTGCCAATTTGGGGTACAGGAGATTACATACCTGGGAGAGAAGTTATCTGGGGCAGGCGTGCAACCAGATCCGGAAAAAGTGCGGGCCATAGCAGAGCTGCCAGTACCACAGGACAAAAATGACTTGCAAAGAGCCTTAGGGCTAGTCAATTACATGGGGAAATTTATCCCAAATTTATCAGCTAACACAATAGCTCTTAGAAGCCTGTTAGAGACCAATACAATGTGGCAGTGGATGGCAGAGCATGCCAGAGAATGGGAGTGGCTCAAAAGCAGTCTAATAAAGGAGCCAGTGTTAAAATTCTATGATCAGGACAAACTGCTAAAAGTGTCCACAGATGCGTCCAAAGCCGGCCTAGGAGCTGTGCTATTGCAAAAACATGACACAGAGTGGTATCCAGTCGCATACGCATCGCGCACCATGACAAGCGCAGAAAAAAATTACGCGCAAATAGAGAAAGAGACTCTAGGTGCAGTGTTTGGATGTGAGAAGTTTCATGAATATGTGTATGGACGGTCAGTAATACTAGAAACAGACCACAAACCACTGATTGCGATCTCGCAGAAGCCACTGGGTGACGCACCACCGCGCATCCAGCGTCTAATGTTAAGATTACAGAAATATGACTTGAAATTTGAGTTTACACCAGGCAAGCAACTAATTGTAGCCGATGCGCTGAGTAGGGCTAGCTTGAGCAACACCAGCAGCACAACAGAGGAAGCTGTGCAAATACATGTAGACTCTATTAAGGCACACATGCCAGTGTCAGATGCAAAATGGACGAAGATAGTGAAAGAAACACAAAAAGATGAGAAACTAAAAAGAGTAATGGAACAGATACATCAGCCAGGACAGGTTATGATTGACAAGCCTTACCAACACTTTAAAGGTGAACTGTCTGTGTTAGATGGGGTTCTGTTAAAAGGTACAAGGATAGTCATACCTACCTCCATGAGATCAGAAATGGTTAAATTAGTGCATGAGGGGCATTTGGGTATTGAAAAGTGCAAAAGACGTGCACGTGATGTTTTGTATTGGCCCAACATGCACAAGGACATTGAGGCATATGTGCAGCGCTGTGAGATTTGCCAGCGCCACAGGTATCAACAGCCAAAGGAGCCTATGAGGCCCCATGAGAAGCCTCAAGGGCCATGGAGAAAAGTGGGCATGGATCTATTTCAGCTGAAGGGCAAGGACTATCTGTTAGTCATGGACTATCATTCCACCTACCCAGAGTTTGCAGGGTTGAGTGACACAACAGCAGAAAAGGTGATTGCACATACAAAGACAATGTTTGCACGCCATGGAATTCCAATGACTGTTGTAAGTGATAACGGACCACAATTCACGAGTCAGTGCTTCAAAGACTTTGCAGAGACATATGGGTTCAAGCACGTGACCTCAAGCCCTCTGTACCCACAGTCAAATGGGTTAGCAGAGAAAGGGGTGCAAATTGTGAAGCGCATACTGAAAAAGGCTGCAGACAATGCAGAAGACCCACATCTGGCGATCCTGAATTACCGAGCATCACCACTGGAGAATGGACTGTCCCCAGCAGAAATGCTCATGAACAGAAAACTCAGAACGCGACTTCCATCAGCATCTCAGGTGATGGAAAAGAGAGATGTGAGGCGTGATGAGAGGCAAACTGAACTGTACAACAGAACAGCACGACCTCTGAGACCACTTGCACATGAGGACATAGTGCGAGTGAGATGTGATGGAGAATGGGGACCGCTGGCAAAAGTGGTTAAAGAAACAACTCCCAGATCATATGAAGTCATCACAGAGCATGGGAAAACAATGAGGCGAAACCGACGTCACTTACTGAAAGTGCCTCAGACAAAAATGAGAGTCACAGACAGTGAAACAAGCGACATGCTAATATCCAGCCAAACCGAACAACCAGAAATGGCTGAGAACCAGAACATAGAGACAGACACTAACGAACAGACTGAGGTGACACAAAGGAGATGCTCACAAAGGCAAATTGTGAAACCGAAAAGATTGATTGAGGAAATGTAAGGAGTACTGAGATGAATGAAAAAAAAAAAAATGTGTTGATGTTGAATTGTAAACAGAGAAAAAAATGTGTTGATGTTGAATTGTAAACAGAGAAAAAAAATTGAACTTGTGATTCAGTGTACAAGGTTGAAAGAAATGTAAATAGAAATGGAGTTTATTTTGTATATTGAAATTTGAGAAAAAGTTTATAGTTGGACATGACCTTTACTAGAAAAAAAGGGAGATGTATTGATATATGAAGTTCATATGGAGTCACCACTAGAGGGCAGTATGACCCCGGCCATGACCTGACTATAAAAGGAGATGTACATGTGCCACTGTGTGGTTAGTTGTTGGTTGCAGTTGAAGTGACAAGTAAAAAGTCTTAACTGACACCCGGTGTGTGCGCCTCGTCATTACATGTTCCAGGAGAACATTACAAGGTTCCAGGAGAACATTACAATAACCACATACATCAATGCAAAAAAGATTATAAATACAATATAAATACACAATTATAAATATTATATAGATTATAAATATTATAAATACACAATATAACAACCTGACTCACATTTGCCTATTTCAGGCCTCCCTCCCTTCGTCACTCACTATAAACAAACACATTCATTCCTTCCCTTCATTTACTCTCACCCTGCAGACAATCATTTCATATATGGGTACATTCTTGTTTATTTTTCAGCCAGTTTTTAACCTTTTTAGTGAATGTTTTAAAGTCCGTTATTATTTTAATTTCATTTGGCATTGTGTTCCAGATGTGACTGCCCTTTACAGAGAAAGCTGTTTGTCCAAATGTGGTTCTGCGGTGGAATATTTTACAGTTATTGTTAACAGAACTCCTGGTGGCTCTGCTGCTGTCCTGTCTTTGGATGAAACCAGCAAGTGGCTCTGGCGCTGATTTATGGAAACATTTGAAAGTTAATTTCAGAAAACAGAGGTCGATGAAACTCTCAAAACTCAATAGATTGTATTTTTTTTAAATATAACAGTGATGCCACCTAATGGGCTTTTTGTCCAAGATTTTTAGAGTTTGATTATATAATGAACCTATATGTTTTATTGTGGAAGGGGCTGCTTGAGCCCAGACTGTCAAACAGTATGATATATGAGAGAAAACCATTGAATGCATATACAGTGCAGCTGCTTCGTATGGTATGTAATATCTAATTAATTTAAAGCAGTTCAGATTTTTTTTTACTGTTTTTGAAATTTTCTTTATATGAAGATTAAATTTGAATTGAGGATCTAGTACAATGCCAAGGTATTTGAATTCTGTAACTAAACTGATGTCTTGATCATGTATATTAACTTTAAAATGTTGCAGGTTACATTTTTTGATTGAAAAGCACATTGAAACTGTTTTCTGAAGGTTCAGCAGTAGATGGTTCTGGAAGAGCCACTCTTGGACGTCAACCATACTTGTGGACAGTACATCTGCAGCCTGTGCTGGAGTCTTGGCAGCTGTGTAAATAACTGCATCATCTGCATAAAGTTGACATGTTGCAGCTGAGCAGTGTAGCGGCAAGTCATTAATAAAAAAGCTGAAAAGTAAAGGACCAAGAATGGACCCTTGTGGGATACCCATACGGTTGTTTAAAAATGAGGATTTATCCTGGTGAACTTTTACACACTGTTCTCTATTCTGGAGATAAGATGCAAACCATTCTAATGTATCTGGAGAGAAGTTAAAAGATACCATTTTGGATAAAAGCAAACTGTGGTTTACAGTATCGAAAGCCTTTTTGAGATCTAGAAAAACAGCCCCTACTACATTACCCCTGTCGAAGGACTGTTTGACATTTTCAATAAGGCAACAATTTGCTGTTTCTGTTGAGTATCCTGGTCTAAAACCAAATTGATGTGGATGAAGAAGTTGACTGTCTTGTAAATAGTCTATCAGCTGTGTAGCTACAACTTTTTCAAGAACCTTAGACAGGACTGGTAAAATAGAGATTGGGTGGTAATTGCATATATCGTCTTTACTGCCTGATTATGAACTGGTATGACGACAGCTTTTTTCCAACCAGATGGAAATGTACTAGACCTAATGGAGAGATTAATGAGATGAGTCAGTGGTTTGATTAATATTTTGCTGTGCGTTTTGAGAAAGGAAGTGCTCATATTGTAGATATCATTAGTTTTTGAGTTTGACAGTGTTTTAACAATACCAGCAATTAACTCCTCATTTACCTCATCGATGTGAAAAGAATCTGTTGGAAGTATTGATTTTGTGTTGTTGAGCACATTTGGCAGCACAAAGTTTTTTTGTTAAGTCTTCCACAGAGTCCACAAAATATGAATTAAATTCATTTGCCAATGTAGCCTTGTCACTGATGGTCTTGCCATTGATTCTAAGTTCCTTTATCCCCTTCTGAACATTTTTTTTATTAGTTAAGTTATTTAAATGCCTCCATAGGGAACTGTTGTTACCCTTTGCATGATCTATCAGTTTATTGTAATAAGATACTTTTGATTTTGTTACGTGTTGAGGGCCCTCTCTTACCCCTGTAAGTTGTCCCATGTTTTTAACTTGAATTTCAGATCCCAATCCGAACTTGTAATGATTTATTTTTTTTTTTATGCCTATACCCTATGAAATTGTGCGCAACCTCCCACCACCGTCACAGCAAACAGTCACGTTAATACAGTATCTGTTAGTGTGGAGAGTTCATGTGGTTCATTGTCACATTTCTATTTTAACAAGTTTTTTTAAAGACTTATTTGTTTCTAATATTATGACTGTTCCATGAAATGTTTTACCATCCACGGAATATTTTGCCACTTCATATTTGCTGATTCTGCATCTCCTTTAATGTCTGCTACCTTGTAGGAGGAGGGTTGGATGCGCAGATTGACTAAAAATATTGTTATTCCCTCCTGAAAGCGTCCAGTTTTTCCTTATAGCCCTGGCGCTGGGTTTCCCACTGCTGGCCCGTGGATTTTGAGGGTCTCTGTGTGCACCATGTTTGAGCCTTGATTCTTTCGGTCGGGTCTGCTGCGGGTTTATACACCGTTACCGGGAGCCCTCTTCTCGCCATATCCCTGGTTGCTTCTTCCGCCGAATTGTAGAGACACGTCTCTTCCCCGTAAAAAACCCTCAGCTTCGCCGGAAATGGAGTTTGAAAGCGCAGTTTCTTCTCTCGTAGTACCTTTTTGGCGTCGTTGTATTCCCAATGCTTTTTAAGGACCTCCGGGGCGTAGTCATGCTCCACCAAAACTTTTCTTTCTTGGTGCATAAATCCTTTTTTCTGCCAAGCCAGTCTCAAAACCTCTTCTTTTGTTCTGAAGTTGGAAAACTTCACCACCACCAATCGCGGGGGAGCTTCTGCCGACGACCTTGGGGCTAATGAATGGTGCGCCCTTTCTATTTTCAAATCGATGGATTGGGGAATTTCCAACTTCTCTCTCAGTATGGTTTCCACGCATGCAGCCATTGTGGTGAAACCGTCCTCGACTCCTTCTTTCAGACCAGGAATTCTTATGTTGTCCCTTCGTAGTCTTCCTTCCTGGTTGGTTAGCTTAGCCTCCAGTCTTGTCTGTCGTTTGAGTAATTCCAGCGTGGTTTCTTCCAGCCCTTTTATTCTTTCCTCTGCTTCCATGATTCGGGCCTCAGCCTGGTCCACTCTGTTGTTTGTCCTTTTTATTTCGTCTTTAATTTCACGAAATTCGGCCCAACACACTTGGCGAAATTCTCTTAATTCTTGAAGTATCGTTTTTAAGCTAACCGTGTTGCTGGCCTTGTTTTGCTCCTCTATTTCCGAGTGGTTGTTGTCTTCCAGGTCAGATTCTCCGGCCGATGTGTGTCTTGGCCTGGTAAATGTCGATCTCTTCTGTTTTCCTTTAGGCATAATGACTTTGTCTTTTGATTTTCACTCTTCCATAAATCCGTTAAATCTGATTTTCATGGTATTTTCATGGATGGGATCTGGGAGCTTCAGCGTTAAGCTGTTACCACCATGGTGTCCAGACCGGAAGTCCAAACTGAAATCTTTTAAGGGGAAAAATAAAAAAATAAAAAACTTACAATAACCTAGCTGCATAAATATGCACACCCTGTTATAACTGGGGATGTGGCTGTGTTCTGAATTAACCAATCACATTCAAACTCATGTTAAATGGGAGTCAGCACACACCTGCCACCATTTAAAGTGACTCTTATTAACCCCAAATAAAGTTCAGCTGTTCTAGTAGGCTTTTCCTGACATTTTAGTAGTCACATCTTACAGCACAAGCCATGGTCCACAGAAAGCTTCCAGAGCATCGGAGGGATCTCGTTTTTCAAAGTTATCAGTCAGGAGAAGGGTGCAATAGAATTTCCAAGGCATTATATGTACCATGGAGCACAGTGAAGACAGTCATGATCCAGTGGAGAAAATATGGCACAACAGTGACATTACCAAGAACTGGACATCCCTCCAAAATTGATTAAAAAAAAATGAGAAGAAAACTGGTCAGGGAGGCTGCCAAGAGGCCGACAGCAAAATTGAAGGAGCTGCAGGAATTTCTGGCAAGTACTGGCTGTTTAGTACACGTGACAACAGTCTCCAGCCTTTTTCATATGTCTGAACTATGGGGTAGGACGGCAAGACAGAAGCCTTTTCTTACCGAGAAAAACATGCAAGCCCAGCTACATTTTTCAGAAACACATTTGAAATCTCCCAAACACATGTGGGAAAATGTGTTATGGTCTAATGAAACCAAGGTTGAACTTTTTAGCCATAATTCCAAAAGGTATATTTGGCACAAACACAACACTGCTCATCACCAAAAGAACACCATACCTACAATGAAGCATGGTGGTGGCAGCATCATGCTTTGGGGCCGTTTTTCTTCAGCTGGAACTGGGGCCTTAACATGGAGGAAATTATGAACAGTTCCAAATATCAGTCAGTGTTGGCACAAAACCTTCAGGCTTCTACTAGAAAGCTGAAGAGGAACTTCCTCTTCAACCAAATCAACAAAAGAATGGCTTCACCAGAAGAAGATTAAGGTTTTGGAATGGCTCAGCCAGAATCCAGACCTGAATGCAATTGAATATCTGTGGGGTGATCTGAAGAGGGCTGTGCACAGGAGATGCCCTCGCAATCTGACAGATTTGGAGCATTTTTGCAAAGAAGAGTGGGCAAATATTGCCACATCAAGATGTGCCACACTGATAAACTCCTACCCAAAAAGTCTGGAGCTATAATAAAAGCCAAAGGTGCTACAACAAAGTATTAGTTTAAGGGTGTGCATATTTATGCAAACAGGTAATTTTAAATTTTTTATTTTTTTATTTTTCTCCTTAAAAGATTTCAGTTTGTTTTTCAATTGGGTTGTACAGGTTATAGGTCACATTAATGGTGGAAAAAGTTTTGAAATGATTTATCTTGGTCTCATTTTTTTTACATCACAAAAACCTGGCATTTGACCAGGGGTGTGACGATGGGATGTCACCACTATTATGACTTATTGTGTGTGTGATCATGTTATATTTGTAATGGTAAATGTTATTATGATTTAAAGTACACACATTTATTTGGGATCTGTCTTTGTTTAATTTGAATGCCTTGGGAGATAATTGTATGGTTAAGTATTTGGGTAAAATAATGAATGATAAGTTATTGCACATACCTTTGTCAATATGCTTCCTGTGCGTGTCCAAGCAAAAGACTCCGTTAGGAGTGGAGGGCCTTTTTATAGGACACCAGCAGGAAGGAAACATCTATGATAAGTTAGAGGGGTGGTTTAGTTTTGTAAATAAGGGTTTTGAACTATTTATTGAATTATTTATATTGTTATTGTTGTTGATTGTTATTTATTATATGTTATTTATATTGTATAGTTGGGAAAATACTTATGTATTTTAGAATTAGTGGGTATGTGTAAATGATGGAAGATTTGTTGTTTTACCTGGGATTATGGTAGGGGCTAATCAGCCCTAATTATCTCTGTTAATATAAAACAGGTGTGATGATTGTGACCTAGAGTTGAGTTGAGTTGAGTTCGAGATCAGAGATCAAAGATCAAAGAAAGAATGATCATCGATCATTGCTGTGAAGCAGAGCTGGAAGGATTGTGTCGGATGTCTGGAACAATTTACTTGTAAATTATAATAAAATGGACTAATTGATAAATTGAAGCTCTGGCCTCGCCTTGCTGCCCACCGTTTTTTCACATTTGGTGGCAGCGGTGGTCCGTTACTCGACGTCGTAGCGTTTGGTGGACGGAAGGACTCATGGCGAGAAGAAAAGTGAGGCAATAGGAGCAGTCTGACCTGGACACAGGTATGGTGGCTGAGGACCCGGGAGTCAGCGGACTGGGTGAGCTCAAAGAGCTCACGTGCCTGGTGAAATCTTTGGTGCGTTCGCTGACTCTCAGGGATCGCCAGATGGAGGAAGAAGCCGCTCTTCAGGAGCAAAAGTGGCAGGCGGTAGAAAATCATATTCATCGGATGGAGTCGCAGGTTGCGGAATTGAGAGAGGACTATGGGAGCCGGGCTGAGCGTAGTGGTGACGACGGCACTTCGAGGGAGGATCCTAGGGTGACGGCCAGTTGGGTCGGCCCGCGAGAGGATGATTTGCCACTGCGGGTGCAGCCAAGGAGGCCATGAACGCATCACGAGCCCAGGCTGAACCCTCTCTCTCCCGAGGATGACATCGAGCACTACCCTAGCGTCGTTCGAGAGGATTGCCACGGTCTGCCACTGGCGTGAAGAGGAGTGGGCTATTCATCTGGCTCCTCTACTTACAGGTAAAGCGCGGAGCGCATATGTTCTGATGGACATCATAGACACAGATAATTACGGGAAAGTGAAAGAAGCTATTTTAAACAAATATGAAATTACATCCGACACGTATAGGAGGAGATTTCGGTCCCTGGACATTTATCATTACGAAACCCCTCGTGAACTATATGTACGTTTGAAAGACCTGTTTTATAAATGGGTGAAACCAGAGACCTTATCAGTAAAAGACATTTCTGAATTATTGATTTTGGAGCAGTTTCTAAGGATGGTGAATCCGGAACTGGGAGTCTGGATACAAGAGCGGGACCCGAAGACTGCAGAGGACGCTGCTCGTCTGGCGGAGGTTTTTCTGTCAGCCAGGTCTGGGAGCAGGAGAACTACTCTTGGCTGTGACAGATCTTTCACCACACGGAGTGAGTTTAATGAGGGTGAAAGTGGTGGTCCAGCTCGAAATAAGTTGTATTCCAGGCCCAGTCAGATCTCAAATAGCAGATATGATAATAGCAAAAAGTCACGTGTGGTTGCAAATAAAGATATACGCTGCTATCAGTGCAATAAAATCGGTCACACCCAGTACTCATGCCCTGCCATAAAGAATGAGAAACCGTCATTACTATGTTCAGTTCCTAGACCCACTTTTTCAGCCCCAGTGCACAGTGGAGTGTATAAAACGAAGGTGTTGCTTAATGGTCAGTGTGAAGAGGCCCTGTTAGATTCTGGTTGTTTTCAAACAGTTGTGCTACCCAGTTTGGTCCCTAGGGACTTGTGGAATGAGTCTAAAATAAATATCAGTTGTGTCCATGGGGATAAAAAACTGTACCCGACCGCTGAGGTTTATTTAACAGTAGGGGGTCAAACTTATCTCCTTCCTGTAGTCTTATGCCTGATTTGCCTTACCATGTTATTCTTGGCAATGATGTTCCAACTTTGTTGGACATCATACAACAGGTTAGAGAGGAACAAACGGAGGAGAGACAGGCAGGTGGCGCTGTTGAGCAGAGAGTAAACACACCTGTGGTGAAAAATTGTAATATAGTGACAACCAGGGCACAGAGAGCACAGAGGGCTGCCAATGTTCTTCAGGAGTTACCATTCTATGATTCTGAGATAGAGACAGGCCCTATTAAGCAACCCAAATCCAAGGCTCAGAAGAGAAGAGATAAGGTGTTAGCTTCTGTAAAGAACTTGGGTGAAGAAACACCACAATTAAGCCAGTCAGTAGAGTTTGACATCCCTCCTGACATAGCTACATTGCAGAAAGCTGACCCAGCACTTAAACCATGGTTTGATAAAGTCTCGGAGATTGAGGGTGTGAAACAGGGTAGAATGGATTGTTTGGCTGAGGCCATGTATGTCATAAAAAAGGGCATTTTGTACCAGCAACAAGGTGAAGTTATGGCCATAGCTTTGCCACAGGACCTCACACCAAAAATTATGGAACTGGGACATGTTATCCCTTGGGCAGGTCATCTAGCATTTCAAAAAACTTTGCAGAGAATTGGTAGAAGGTTTGTGTGGCCGGGAATGTATACCCAGGTAAAGGACTTCTGCACGACATGCTCAGTATGTCAGATTACATCATCTAGGGGAGTAACTTGTGCCCAACTGCAACCATTACCAATCATTGGAACACCTTTTGATAGAATAGGGATGGATGTAGTTGGCCCCCTAGAGAGAAGTTCCTCTTGTAATAAATACATGCTGGTAATTTGTGACTACGCTATTCAGTACCCAGAAGCCTTTCCCCTGAAATCTGTCAAGGCTAGGCAGGTTGCCAACTGCCTTATCCAGTTGTTTTCAAGGGTAGGCATACCCAGAGAAGTTCTAACAGACTGTGGAACAAATTTCTTGTCCAAATTGTTGCAGCAGGTATGTAAGCTGTTGGGTATTAAGGGTATTAAGACCACCCCATATCACCTTCAGACTGATGGGCTAGTGGAGCGATTTAATCAGACTCTAAAAAACATGCTGCGGAAATTTGTCTCTGAAACGGGCTCAGATTGGGACCAATGGGTACCATACTTATTGTTTGCTTGTCGGGAGGTGCCCCAGGCTTCAACAGGGTTCTCGCCTTTTGAACTACTGTATGGTCGTCAGGTGAGGGGCCCACTGGATTTATTAAAGGAGCACTGGGAGAGTCCACCGAGTGATCAGGACAATGTGGTCGCTTATGTTATTAAGATGAGAGAAAAACTGGATCGAATGACTGCTTTGGCTCAGGAACACATGAGGACGGCGCAGGCCAAACAAAAAACTTGGTATGGCAAGAAGGCCAGAAAAAGGGTTTTTCACCCAGGACAACAGGTTTTGTTATTGCTGCCCTCGTGTGACAGTAAGCTGTTGGCTCGATGGCAGGGGCCATATGAAATTTCTAAAAAACTAAGCTCAGTGACATATGAACTATATATGCCTGACAGGAAGGTGAAATATCAGACCTTCCACATTAACTTGTTGAAAGAGTTTCAGCAGCCTGGTCATCAGCAGCAGCAACCTGTTTTTCAGGAGACACATCAGCTCTTAATTTGTGCGACGGAAGTGGATGAGGAGAAAGAACAGTCCTTTCCCACAAATGTGACAGAGCCTTATTTATTTCAAGTGTCTCATTTGCAGGTGGATCAGCAGAGAGAGTTAGAGACATTATTGGATCCAGATTTGTTTCAGGAGAGACCTGGTTTCACCACGTTGGTGCGTCATAAGGTTAATTTGAAAGAGGAAGCTGTTCCACGTAGAAAATCATATAGGATCCCGGAGCGATTGGTCCCCAAAATGAAGCATGAAATTGACTTGATGTTGCAGCTGGGAGTGATCGAGGAGTCAGCCAGTGAGTGGTGTAGCCCGATTGTGCTGGTCCCCAAAAAGGATGGCTCATTAAGATTTTGTATTGACTTTAGATATCTTAATTCTGTATCTAAATTTGAGTCATACCCCATGCCCCAGATTGATGAATTATTAGAGAAAGTGGGCAAGGCTAGATTTATTTCTACTTTGGACCTATGTAAGGGGTATTGGCAGGTGGCATTGGCACCAGAAATAAAGGAACTTACAGCCTTTAAAACACCTTATGGCAGTTTCCAGTTTAGGGTCATGCCATTTGGCCTTCAGGGGGCACCTGCAACGTTTCAGCGGCTGATGGACCAAATATTAAGGAGGGTATCAAACTTTGTGGCTGCCTATCTGGATGACGTGGTCATCTATAGTCAGACCTGGGAAGAACATGTGGTACACCTTAGGCAGGTCCTTCAGCTGATTAAGAGGGCTGGACTGACAATCAATCCACGCAAGTGTGCATTCGGACAGCAGCAGGTGGAGTACCTGGGACATGTGGTTGGTCAGGGGGTGATTAGACCACGAGTAGGTAAAGTGGATGCCATCAGGACCTACCCTGTACCTACTACTAAAAAGAAAGTACGATCATTCATGGGAATGGTAGGATGGTATAGTAAGTTCATCCCCCACTTTGCTGAAAGAGCCGCAGTTTTGACTGACCTCACTAAAACTTCGGCACCAAATAAGGTAAAATGGACAGAGGAGTGTGACAGAGCGTTTGAGGATCTGAAGAGGGCTATTTCTGGGGAGAAGGTTCTCTTCAGTCCAGACTTTGCTCACCCGTTCATTTTACAGACTGATGCTTCAGGGGTTGGCATTGGAGCAGTACTTCTCCAGGAGGAGAAGGGAGAGAGACACCCAGTACTGTTCTTGAGCCGTAAATTGTTGGACCGTGAGAAAAGATATTCTACGGTTGAAAAAGAATGTCTTGCCATAAAATGGGCAATAGGGTCTTTGAAATATTATTTATTAGGGCCTCATTTTTTGTTAGAGACAGATCATCGGGCTTTACAGTGGTTAGACAGAATGAAGGATGTAAACAGTCGTCTCACAGGGTGGTATGTGTCCCTCCAACCTTATAACTTTACTTTTCGGTATGTGGCAGGGAAAACCAACCTGGTAGCTGATAGCCTCTCACGAATACATGACTCATAAGAGTACTGTATTCTCGGGAAAGGGGGGAGGAAATGTGACGATGGGATGTCACCACTATTATGACTTATTGTGTGTGTGATCATGTTATATTTGTAATGGTAAATGTTATTATGATTTAAAGTACTACTACTAACTACTAACTAACCTGCACTTATATAGCGCTTTTCTAGTCACAAAGACCACTCAAAGCGCTTTACGCTAAAAGTACACACATTTATTTGGGATCTGTCTTTGTTTAATTTGAATGCCTTGGGAGATAATTGTATGGTTAAGTATTTGGGTAAAATAATGAATGATAAGTTATTGCACATACCTTTGTCAATATGCTTCCTGTGCGTGTCCAGGCAAAAGACTCCATTAGGAGTGGAGGGCCTTTTTATAGGACACCAGCAGGAAGGAAACATCTATGATAAGTTAGAGGGGTGGTTTAGTTTTGTAAATAAGGGTTTTGAACTATTTATTGAATTATTTATATTGTTACTGTTGTTGATTGTTATTTATTATATGTTATTTATATTGTATAGTTGGGAAAATACTTATGTATTTTAGAATTAGTGGGTATGTGTAAATGATGGAAGATTTGTTGTTTTACCTGGGATTATGGTAGGGGCTAATCAGCCCTAATTATCTCTGTTAATATAAAACAGGTGTGATGATTGTAACCTAGAGTTGAGTTGAGTTGAGTTCGAGATCAGAGATCAAAGAAAGAATGATCGTCGATCATTGCTGTAAAGCAGAGCTGGAAGGATTGTGTCGGATGTCTGGAACAATTTACTTGTAAGTTATAATAAAATGGAAAATTGGAATTGAAGATCTTGGCCGTTTCTTGCCTCAGACCTCGCCACACGTTTTCATCTTTTCACAAGGGGTATGTAGACTTTTTATACCCACTGGTATGTGGCGGACGCCAACTTCTGCATTTAATTGCCCACTTTTTCCCTTTCCCTCAAAATTATTGTTGTTATATGGTCTGCATGTCCAGACAGCACAACAGCAGCACCCTGGCAACCCAACCTGAACACCCAGAGCCAAATAAAATGAGTTGCCTCTGCCCTGCTGGTGTTGTGTGTCACACCAAAGACTGTCTGGGTGGGCACTAGCTTCGGCGTTTACGATTCCGCTTTTTTCATTCTGTCAAAATTAATTATGTTATGAATTTATATTTACAGCCGTGGACAGAATTGTTGGTACCCCTTTGTTAATGAAAGAAAAACCCACAATGGTCACAGAAATAACTTGAATCTGACAAAAGTGGTAATAAATAAAAATTCTATGAAAATTAACCAGTGAAAATCAGACAATGCTTTTGAATTGTGGTTCAACAGAATTATTTTAAAAAACTAACTCATGAAACTGTCACAGTCCGTGTGCTGACTCTGTCTGCACTCGGTGTGCGGTAGTCTCCCATTCTGTCCTCTGGCGCACCTCCAGGCTTTTGTTGTGACAGCGTCTCGGCAGGGCTTCCGGCTGTCAAGAGCAGAGCTCCACTGTACGGCGGGATTCCAATCAACTGATGACCCTTCATCAGCTGGTTAATCTGTCACGCGCTATTTAAGGGAGCAGCCCTGTTTGCTCGGGGCTGCGACCTCGCTTATGGATAACTCTGGTCTCCCCAACGTTAGACTGGAGTCCCTACGCTCCGGCTCCAGTCATCCTCTTTTCCTCGCAACACCCTGTAAGTTTATTCCTTAACCTGTGTGTATTATCAGTGTGCTATTACCTTTGTCCTTATTTGTGTTTTGCCCCTCGTGGCTCATTATTTTGTACCTTTTTGTCAGTGTTTAATAAATACGCAAACTCACTGGTCGCCTATAGCGTCTCATTTTCAGTCTGTGAAGGCCACTCATGACAGAAACAGGCCTGGACAAAAATGATGGTACCCTTAACTTAATATTTTGTTGCACAACCTTTTGAGGCAATCACTGCAATCAAACGATTTCTGTAACTGTCAGTGAGACTTCTGCACCTCTCAGCGGGTATTTTGGCCCACTCCTCATGAGCAAACTGCTCCAGTTGTCTCAGGTTTGAAGGGTGCCTTCTCCAGACGGCATATTTCAGCTCCTTCCACAGATGTTCAATAGGATTTAGATCAGGGCTCATAGAAGGCCACTTTAGAATAGTCCAGTGTTTTGCTCTTAGCCATTCTTGGGTGTTTTTAGCTGTGTGTTTTGGGTCATTATCCTGTTGCAAGACCCATGACCTGCGACTGAGATCAAGCTGTCTGACACTGGGCAGCACATTTCTCTCTAGAATACCTTGATAGTCTTGGGATTTCATTTTACCCTGCACAGATTCAAGACACCCTGTGCCAGATGCAGCAAAGCAGCCCCAGAACATAACAGAACCTCCTCCATGTTTCACAGTAGGGACAGTGTTCTTTTCTTGGTATGCTTCATTTTTGCGTGTGTGAACATAGCGGTGATGTGCCTTGCCAAAAAGTTCCAGTTTTGTCTCATCTGTCCATAAGACATTCTCCCAGAAGCTTTGTGGCTTGTCAACATGCAATTTGGCAAATTCCAGTCTGGCTTTTTTATGATTTGTTTTCAACAGTGGTGTCCTCCTTGGTCATCTCCCATGAAGTCCACTTTGGCTCAAACAACGACGGATGGTGCGGTTTGACACTGATGTACCTTGACCTTAGAGTTCACCATGAATGTGTTTAGAGGTTGTTCTGGGCTCTTTTGTTACCATTCGTATTATCCGTCTCCTCCTGCGGCCATGTCCAGGGAGGTTGGCTACAGTCCCGTGGATCTTAAATTTCTGAATAATATGTGCAACTGTAGTCACAGGAACATCAAACTGCTTGGAGATGGTCTTACAGCCTTTACCTTTAACATGCTTGTCTATAATTTTCTTTCTAATCTCCTGAGACAACTCTCTCCTTTGCTTCCTCTGGTCCATGTTTAGTGTGATACACACCATGTCACCAAACAGCACAGTGACTACTTGTCACCCCTTAAATAGGCCGACTGACTGATTACAAGTTTGTAGACACCTGTGATGTTAATTAGAGGACACATCTTGGTTGAACATGTCCCTATGGTCACATTATTTTCAATCTTTTCTAGGGGTACCATCATTTTTGTCCAGGCCTGTTTCATGAGTTTGTTTTTTAAAATAATTCTGTTGAACCACAATTCAAAAGCACTGTCTGATTTTCATTGGTTAATTTTCATAGAATTTTTATTTATTACCACTTTTGTCAGATTCAAGTTATTTCTGTGACCATTGTGGGATTTTCTTTCATTAACAGAGGGGTACCAACAATTTTGTCCACGTGTGTAAGTATTAAAATCTTGACATTTGTGCATTGATTCAGAATTGTCCATGTCTGCATCAAAATGCATCAGAAAAACAGTTATTCCTCCACCCCTAATAAGCTGGGGCACAAAGTTAACATTTTTTGTAATTGTAACATAAATTTGGTTAATATATTGTTATTTCAGACTGTTAATTGTTGATTTAATTGTTTATATCTTGTATTATATTACATGCTTGTCGTGGACAAATTAGAATCTGTATGGTCATGCAACTTTTTACCCCACTGCCGGGGAAAGTTGTCATGTATACTGGGTTAAGTTTTTACAGCGGGTGGTAAGTTGATAAATTCATAAGAGGAAGAAACTTCTTTCTGTAGTTTTTATTCAAACAGTAATCCACAATGCCATATAGTAGTTACACTGTAACAATGTGCCCTGCCATCACCATTTAGTTTTGACATGGTGGGAAAGCGGCAGCACAGCAACTCACCCTTGGCCATGGGATCCCTGGTTCGATCCCAGCCCCAGACCAACAGTGATCTGTGTGGAGTTTGCATGTTCTTCCCGTGTCTGCGTGGGTTTTCTCCGCGGGTTCTCCGGTTTCCTCCCACAGGCCAAAAACATGCAGGTTAAGTTAATTGGAGACTCTAAAAGTGGCCCTAGGTGTGAATGTGTGTGTGAATGGTAAAGGGATAGCGCTGTACTGTGGCTGCTTCATCCATCCAGGTGGATGCCCTCAATTTCCCCTCTGGGGATCAATAAAGTATACAAAATCAAGAAATAAAAAAAAAAGTCTAAAATTAGAAAGGCCACAAACATGCAACGCAGGCAGGAGAGGGGTGTAACAATGTGTCCCATGGGACTTTTTGACTCCAGCTTACCCTACTCTGTAGCATCAGCAGTAGAAGTACTGCAGTACTAATATGTGTTACCCACAGGGAGATCAGGGCCTCCAGGGACCTCCGGGGCCGTTTGAGGTCGTCAATCCTCCAGAAGACCGGTTCATTAAAGGAGAGAAGGTGGGCGGGGCTACAGTTGGTTTCAGCCAATAGTTTTTATCTTACTGTCTGATCTGCTGTGGTTCTTCTGCAGTTGCTGTTTATGTGTTCTGTTTGTAATATGGAACTCCTGCTCTGATGATGTTCTAATGTTGGTTTAATTTCGGGTTCCTGCTATCGATCTCCAGTATGAGGTCTAAAGCTTCAGTTCTTTTTGTAGAGATTTCTTATGTTTTAATATTTGGGTTATTGTTTTCTTACAGTGGGCTCTGATTTTCTTATGAACTGCTATTTCTTTTGGCTCTAATATTAAGTTTCTGATTTTGGCTTGTTGTGTTCCAAGATGTTTGGTTCTTATGATTTCCGACAAAGGTATTCTTTCCCTACTGATGGGCTATAGCAGGGGTGTCAAACTCATTCCATGGAGGGCCAAGACCCTGCATGTTTTACTTCCACCCAGTGTCTTCAGCAGGTGTTTTCACTGACCAGCAATCAGTGGGAAGAAATTCAGTGAAATCACCTGTTGAAGCCACTGGGTGGAGGTAAAACCTGCAGGGTCTTGGCCCTCCATGGAGTGAGTTTGACACCCCTGGGCTATAGGGTCATAATGCTAGTGTTGTAATCAAGACAAGACCGAGATCAGAGTTTTCCAAGACCACCGTGTATGTAGGTCTTGGTCTTGGAAGACTCTGGTCTTGTTGAGGTCTCGACTACAACGTTTGGGTTCCATTGTTTACTGGAAAACCTCACCAACATGGGTGGAGAAAAAGCTGGAGAGGTGGCATTGTTCCAGTGAGAGCTGGTTCTCATGTCACACATGGACCCAAAGGTCAGAAGACCTGGATACTTAGCATAATTTTAGAAAAATCACTAGTCCTTCTCGGTAGTTTCCTTGATTCTAAACTCACTCACATTGACCCTCAGGTGGGTCTGCATCCAGGTTGAGGTCAAGGTCATTGTCACAGGTCAGAAGATCTGGGCATTTATGATTTCACAACAAGCATTACTCCTCCTAGGCCATTGACCTTGACTTTAAGCACATCCTAGATGGGTCTGTATCTAGACTGTACTTAACCCATACAAACCCAGACCCCTTTCTCCTTCAAATTATGGGGTCTGGGTCTGACTTATGGGTTAAGGTCAAGGTCAACAGTCAGGCGATCTTGCGAGGTGATTTCGTCAAGCCAGAATGAGCTACTCCATCATTGATGGTCTGGTTTAATGAAATGTTGGGCTTTAGTCTTTTGTTTAAAGTTATAGTTTCGGGCTCTGATTTTAGGTTCTGGTAGACCAGGGGTGTCCAACCATGTGCCATGGAGGGCCAAGACCCTGCAGGCTTTACCTCCAACCAGTGTCTTCAACAGTGGATTCCACTGAATTTCTTCCCACTGATTGCTGATAAGTGAAAACACCTGCTGAACAGACTGGGTAGAAGAGAAAACCTACAGGGTCTTGGCCTTCCATGGCACATGATTGGACACCCCTGTGGTAGACCCAAACTTGGTTCTTTTTTCATTTTGTTGATCTTAGATGACAGCGTTTGGTTTAAAGATTACCTTGGGCTCTGATGTTTCTTTTCTTAGGTTCTGAGAGTTTTGTTTTCTCTAATTTGCTGTTCTCAGTCCTACTAATGGACTGTTTGAAAGTTCAGTTCTTTTAGTCCTCATGTTGGATTCTGGTGAGGTTATTTATGGGCCTTGTTGCTTTTCAAGGGCGATCGAGGCATTAAAGGAATCTGTGGAGCTCCAGGACTACCGGTAAGTGTAGCTATCCTATCCTGTCATAAATCTACAACCTCCTGAACACTAAATTAGAATGATGAACATTATGTGTTCTGCTCTTGATTATTTCATATTTAAAGTACTTTAAGGCAGTTTTTTGGCAACTGTTTTCAACAACAATTCTCCAATGGCTCTTTTACATAATGAACATCCATCCCATTTTCTTGTGTTGTTATCCAGGACGGTCTGTGCTTTGGGCAGAAAACTGTTTTGTTGGTAGTGATGAGGAACTGTGTGTTTGTGGTTTCAGGGTTTGGACAGTCTGCCTGGGAGCAAAGGAGAGAAGGGAATTTTAGGATTTCCTGGACCCAGGGTGGGTTATAGAACCTCTTCTTGTGATTAAACAGTGGTATTCTGGGAGTTATAGTTGAAGGAGTTCAGTTTTTAGATGGAGGTCCATGTCAATCAGTGTTGTGTTTGTGTCACAGGGGGCTAATGGAAGACCTGGGCCATTTGGAGTTAAAGGAGTCAAGGTAAGTTCAAATGCATAGTTCATGTGTTAAAGAGGAGAGCTACTGAGTTGTTGACTCTCAGGGGTTCAGGCCTTGTTCATCTTTGGTGATTTCAGGGAATCCGAGGAAACCCCGGTCTTCCTGGTCTTATCGGAAGAGAGGGTCCTAAGGTTGGTCTGCTTCTCTGACTTTGCTGTTGTTTTCTTTCTGAATCCCTTATTCTCACCAACCTGTATGACCCTAGGGGATGGTTGGAGAGCCTGGTCTTAAAGGCTTCGTCCAGTTTTTAGAGGTCTCACTCATCGGTATGGATTGATAAAATGGCCATTCAACTCACTGGTTGTGTTTCTGGCAACTGTGTCTGCTAACTACTTCCTGTCATCCAGGTGAAACAGGTGATCCTGGGTACCCTGGGCTTGGCGGCCCTCCGGGGAACATGGGGGTGATGGGAATGCAAGGTCCTCGGGGAACTCCAGGCGAATCGATATCTGGTCAGTACCTGCCAGCTATAAGCAAGGAAGCAAAGAGGGTGTGAGAGTGTAGATTTAAGGTGGTATAAAGGTGGTATTCTGGGTATTTTTTTTTATATCTAAGACCTAGGACAGATTACAGCTTGGGTGAGGGTATTTTTCTTAGATTTAGTAAAGCCCCAGTTTCCAAAGTCGATATTATTAGAATTGGCAGCAACATGATTCTCTGAAGAGGAGATTGAATTAGGGAAACTAGATGGATCAGAACTATCAAAGTAAAACTGTTGTGAGTATTGGTTTCTTTAAGAATCATAAAAGAAAACCTGAAAACCTGAGAGGTAAACCCAATTAATGTTAACATGTGGGAATTTGTGAGGTAATTAATAATTTGGAGGATGTTGTGGTGGTGCTGAAGACAGAAAGCTGTCAGATTGAAGGGTTAAAAAGTTAAAATGACGTTCCATTTTTCCTTGGTTATCATCAGGACCACCAGGTGTTGCTGGTCCACGAGGAGCTCCAGGATCCAAAGGGGACAGAGGAGATCCAGGTCTGATGATCAAAGAGGGACCCACCCCTGGAGAACCTGGAAAACCTGGGCTCCCTGGACTCAAGGGGCGTAAAGGAGAGCCAGGCCTCCCAGGTACCAGAAAATCCTCTTTCTGTGTTGCAGATTATACTGTGGTGTCAGTTGTCTTTTAGCTACGCTACCCGACTCCCACTTTCCCTCCATAGGAACATACTGTGCTCCTGGGCCTCCAGGACAGCCTGGGGACAAAGGAGATCTAGGGCCCCCAGGGTTTAAGGGCTTTCAAGGGTGTAAAGGTATGTGTATGGATGATTTATATGTTTTTTTTAAATGACAGAGTTAAAATTCAGTTAAAGAACAGTGGCCCCAGGGCTTTTCCCTGGGGAACTCCACATTAGTGACTTCACCTTTCTGTTTTATTTTGTCATTAAAATGATAGCAAAATATTTTCCTTTAGTACACTATAGGTCCATCTTGTAAATGCCTGGATAACAAGTGTCCACGTTACATGATGAACAGAGGTGGTAAAAACTAGCTACATATACTTAAAAACATTTACTTAAGTAACTTTTTCCACAAAATTGTACTTTCTGAGTACTTTTATTGCAGGAAACTTTTTACTCTTGAGTAAATTATTGACAAAACAGTACTTTTACTAGAGTACATAGGGTCTTATCCTTTTAGTAACTTCTGGTTGTGCTGATTTAAAATGAGTGTGATTCAAGTTTTTTCCCCATACATTTTTCTTCTCATCAGACTTCAAATTATATTTCTATTTTGTCTCATAAAAATCATATATAGAGACAGTAATAAATGGTAAATGGCATTCACTTATATAGTACTTTTTCTCATCTCTAGCTGACCAAAGTGCTTTACAGATCCTGCTATCCACCCATTCACACACTGATGGTGGCAGAGCAGCCACGCACAGGCGCTGGCCTGACCCACCAGGAGCAACTGGGGGTTCAGTGTCTTGCTCAAGGACACTTCGACATGCAGACTGTAGACAGACAGGGAATCGAACCCCTGACCACCAGATCAGTAGTCAGCCGTGCTACAACTACACAATAAATCAAACATTTCCTTCTATTCGAGAGCTCATGTGATTATTTTTCAGTCTAACACATCGAAGAGAAACAACTCTTATACTGTAAATTTATGATTAAAAAGTAAAAAATTTGTATGAAAACATAACAAATATAAAACATTGCAAATTTATCACTGAAATTTATCACAAAAGCTAAAAAGTCACAAATGTATGAAAATTTAAAAAAAAAATGAAACCAAAAATGTCACAAATTTACCTGGAAAACCTCACTGGCAAAAGTCATTACTGCTCAAGTAACCTTTTTAGTAGATATTTTCTTAATCCTCAGTCACAGCCTGCAGCCCGTCTGTGTGCAGATGTTGGGACAAATGTCGCGTGACATGCAAGCATTTCCTGCAAATTTTTAGAGATTTTTAGAGCACGTAGGTGTGTGCGGAGGATGATGGACATGCCCAACAAACTCCACGAATTCTGCCACCAAGACGTCAGAAGGGTGATGTGCTTCACCTTCACGTCCAACATGCACACGCCTTGTTTGCATGTTAGACGTATTGTGGTGACATTAGTTGTTGGACTCACACACAGATTTGATCTTTTAATGTGAAGGCGGAGTTTTTCCGTTTTGGACGGAGAGAGAAGGAATAAAAGGAGGAAGTGGAAAGATATAAATAAAGTTTTTCAGACAGACTTACGCGTGTTCCGTCTGTTTTTCTGCAACTTCTACATTGGTGACCCCGAAGTTTGAAGAATGTCTGTTCAGGCAACCTCTTCTGATATCGCCGCCACGGCATTTGCATCCGCCGCGGCTCCCGCACTGGCTGTTTTTGCGGCTACCATTAAACTACCGGACTTTTGGCAGCACGACCCGGAGCCCTGGTTTCAGCATGTCGAGGCTCAGTTCCATCTGCGCGGCGTAGCCACAGATGACACGAAGTATTTTCATGTTGTCGCAGCTTTGGACTCTGCCACTACTCGTCGTTTGATGGGGCTGCTCCGGGACCTGCCTCACGCTGACAGGTACGTCACTCTGAAGAGGGCTCTTCTGCAGCTGTACCAGCTCTGATATAGAGCGCGCTGATCGTCTTCTGTCTATGACTGGTTTGGGGGACAGCAAACCTTCTGAGCTGATGGAGAATATGTTGGCACTTCTTGGTTCAGGAGACAGCTTTGAATGAATGAATCTTTATTTTATTTCGGATAGATTAAAAGTACAGGTTAAAAGAAACTGAATAATATAACAAAGGGGGAAAGAAAATCCAACAAGGTCAAATTAGACAATAACTCCTCTGATTATACAGTTCAACATAAGTTATCCGAAATGGGTGATGGCTGAAGCCGCAGCTTATATTGCCCACCCATATTCCATCCAAGAATTCAGAAGAAAAAAAACAAAACAAGAGCGATTACAATTCAGAACGAAGCTAAGACAAAATGTGACAAAAAACTAAGCTACAACACAACACAGGCTGGATATGACAATCCTTATGTGATTTTACATGTCATCTTGGATATATGTTTGGAGTATTTCTTCCTTTAGTTTTTGTTTAAATTGTCCAAGCGTTGTACATGATTTTAATTCAGGTCCAAAATCGTTCCATAATCTGATTCCTTGCACTGAAACACAGTGTTGCTTGGTGGTAGTTCTCACTGAAGGTTTTTGAAATATACATGTTCCTCTGAAATGATATTGTTTCTCCCTTATTTGGAACAACTTTTGGATATTTGCGGGCAGTGATAGATTCTTCACTTTAAACATTATTATTGCAGTTTTAAAGTCAACCAGATCTTTCAACTTGAGAGCTTTTAATTTAAGAAAAAGTGGGTTTGTTGGTTCCCTGTAAGCAGCTTTGTTTATTATTCTAATAGCTCTCTTCTGAAGCATAAAGACTGGATATATGTTTGTTTTATATGTATTTCCCCATACTTCAGTACAATATGTCATGTATGGGAGTATTAATGAATGATACAAGGTATATCGTGTGGGTTGATTCAGCAAATATTTCACTCTGTGTAGTATTGCAATTGATTTGGATATTTTACCTTTAATATAATTAATATGTGACTTCCAACACAGTTTATTATCAATTGTTACAACAAGATATTTAGTTTCAGATACCCTTTCAATCTCTACACCATTTACACTGAGTTTAGATACTGAGTTGTTGTGATGGTTGTTAAAGACTATAAATTTTGTCTTACTTAAATTGAGCGTTAATTTGTTTGAATCAAACCACAGTTTAAGCTTTCCTAATTCCTTTCCGAGTGTATCCAGAAGTTGTTCCAAATTGCTTCCACTGCATAATAGATTAGTGTCATCAGCAAACAATATTAAGTCCATTTTTTCTGAAACTTTACATATATCATTTATATACATATTGAATAACAATGGCCCCAAAACTGAACCCTGTGGGACTCCACAAGTAACCTTCAGTAACTGTGAGTTTTTGTTACCAACACATACATACTGATATCTATTCTTTAAGTAACTACTTAACCAGGATAGTGCTACCCCTCTAATACCACAATTTTGTAGTTTCTTTAATAATAAATTATGATCCACTGTATCAAATGCTTTTTTAAGATCCAGGAATACCCCAACTGAATACTCTTTATTTTCAGTGGCAGTTGATATTTTTTCTATAAATTCCATTAGAGCAAATGCAGTTGTCCTCTTGTGTCTGAACCCATATTGCTGCTCACACAATAAATTATTCTTCAGTATGAAGTTGTCAATTCTCTCATAGAATATTTTTTCAAGTATCTGAATGAATGAATGAATGAATGAATGAATGAATGAATGAATTTTATTTCGGATAGTACATTACAGGTTAAAAGAAACTGTATAATATAACAACAAGGTCAAATTAGACAAAGACTCCTTCTACTATACAATTCCACATGAGTTATCCGAAATGGGTGATGGCTGAAGCCGCAGCTTATATTGCCCACCCATATTCCATCCAAGAATTCAAAGGAGAAAAAGAGAAAACAAGACAAGAGCGATTACAATTTAAAACAAGGCTAAGACAAAATATGACTGAGAGAAAAAGAAAACTGAGCTAGTCTAAGTTAAGCGGTTACTATTCAAAAACAAATCTAAGACATAGTGTCACAGAGAAAAAAGAAAAACTAAGCTATAACACAACACAGGCTGGAAATGTCAATCCTTATGTGAGTTTACATGTCGTCTTGTAAATATGTTTGGAGTATTTCTTCCTTTAGTTTTTGTTTAAATTGTCCAAGCTTTGTACATGATTTTAATTCAGGTCCAAAATCGTTCCATAATCTGACACCTTGCACTGAAATACAGTGTTGCTTGGTGGTTGTTCTCACTGTAGGCTTTTGAAATATACATGTTCCTCTGAAGTGATATCGTTTCTCCCTTATTTGGAACAACTTTTGGATATTTGCGGGCAGTGATAGATTCTTCACTTTGAACATTATTATTGCGGTTTTAAAGTCGATCAGATCTTTCAACTTGAGAGTTTTTTGTTTAAGAAAAAGTGGGTTTGTTGGTTCCCTGTAAGCTGCTTTGTTGATTATTCTAATAGCTCTCTTTTGAAGCATAAAGAGTGGATATATGTTTGTTTTATATGTATTTCCCCATACTTCATTACAACATGTCATGTATGGGAGTATTAATGAATGATACAAGGTGTATAGTGTGGGTTGATTCAGCAAATTTTTCACTTTGTGTAATATTGCAATTGATTTGGATACTTTACCTTTTATATAATTAATATGTGGCTTCCAACACAGTTTGTTATCAATTATTACTCCAAGGAATTTAGTTTCGGATACCCTTTCAATCTCTACACCATTTACACGGAGTTTGGGTACTGGGTAGTTGTGATGGTTGTTAAAGACTATAAATTTTGTCTTGCTTAAATTGAGCGTTAATTTGTTTGAATCAAACCACAGTTTCAGCTTTCCTAATTCCTTTCCGAGTGTATCCAGAAGTTGTTCCAAATTGTTTCCACTGCATAGCAGGTTAGTGTCATCAGCAAACAATATTAAGTCCATTTTTTCTGAAACTTTACATATATCATTTATATACATATTGAATAATAATGGTCCCAAAACTGAACCCTGTGGGACTCCACAGGTGACCTTCAGTAGCTCTGAGTTTTTGTTGTTAACACATACAAACTGATATCTATTCTTTAAGTAACTTCTTAACCAGGACAGTGCTACCCCTCTAATACCACAATTTTGTAGTTTCTTTAATAATAGATTGTGATCTACTGTATCAAATGCTTTTTTAAGATCCAGGAATACTCCAACTGAATACTCTTTATTTTCAATGGCTGTTGATATTTTTTCTGTAAATTCCATTAAGGCATATGCTGTTGTCCTTTTGTGTCTGAACCCATATTGCTGCTCACACAATAAATCATTCTTCAGTATGAAGTTGTCAATTCTCTCATAGAATATTTTTTCAAGTATCTTGGAAAATTGTGGCAATAGTGAAATTGTTCTATAGTTTGAGATTTCCCCTCTGTCACCCGTCTTGTATATCGGAATTACTTTAGCTATTTTCATTGCATTGGGAAATATACCTGTTTGGAGAGACAGGTTACAGATATACGTCAGTTGTTTCACTAAGCATTCAATAATAGTTTTGACTAAGAGCAAGTCAATACCATCACAGTCCGTAGATGTTTTACTTTTAAACAATTTAACAATTTCAATGACCTCTCTCTCGTCTGTGTTCTTTATGAAAATGGAGTCTTTTATAGCAGTGTTATTGCTTATTGTATCATCTGTAGGTGCCGTAATGGGTATTTCTTGAGCCAAATTAGGACCAATGTTCACAAAAAGTTATTAAATTCATCTGTAGGTGAAGCTGCATTCACACTCTGAGTCGTTTTATTATTTTTTGAGAAATCGGTTGGGTAGCTTGTATTTCTGCTTTTATTTCCAAGAATACTGTTAAGTATTGTCCATGTGTTTTTAATATTGTCTCTGTGGCTTATATTAATCATATATTCCATACCTACATATGTATAGACATATTAGAATGTTTAGTGATTACATATGTGGAATGACCTCACGCCTCAGAACAGGACAAGAGGTCTCAACCACCGGCGAAGATCAAAGAACAGACTGAACCGCAGCGGTGGAGACCGGATCAAACTTCCTGTCCACCCAGGGTCAGGTGGAGGAGATGGAGGACAATGGAGGGGGATTATGTTAATGCGGGATGTCAGCTTTGATATGCAATGTCTTTTGTTGAGTGTGGGTATAAGTATGAAGGTCTGACTGCGCTCGACCTCTCATTCTGCTTCTGCATTGAGATGAGACATGTTAGGGAGATGAAGCTGATAATAAATCTTGATTTATAAAATCACATCGCTTCTTCATTTCAAGCTCCCTACAGTCTCTGTTTTTCTCCAGTTCTTTACTGTAATAGTCTCTCTTACTACATCTTATTATATATGTTAACTTATTTTTGTATGTTTTATACCGCTGCTCTGCTTCTTTTGTCCTTTTCTTTAGGAAAGCTTTATATAATAATTTTTTCTTTTTACACGCCTTTTGTAATCCTTTGGTTAACCATGGCTTATTGGCAAATTTATGTTTAAGCTTTTTTTTTTTTACTAATGGACAATTTTTTTTTCATAAAGAGTGGTTACAATGTTTATAAATGTGTCATAGGCTTCATTTACATCTGATACATAGACTTCTGTCCAGTCTTGCTTCAGCAAGTCCTCTTTAAAAGAACTGATTGCATTTGGTGATTTGCATCTGAACGATTTTAAATTTTTTTCTGTATTGGCCCCCGTGTGGCCATGAATAAGTGCAAAGGTTGGCAAGTGGTCACTTATATCATTTATCAATAATCCACTTTCTATTTTCTTATCAATAATATTAACAAACAGGTTGTCAATAAGTGTAGCAGTGTGAACTGTGATTCTACTGGGATGTGTTATTGTGGGATATAGACTCATGCTGTACATAGAGTTCATGAACTCTGTAATTACATTTTGTTGATGTGGATTTAGTAAATCAATATTGAAATCTCCACAAATTACTACCATTTTCTTACTAGTAATATTATTGTACAGCTCGACTAATTTATCTCTGAATGTCTCAATGCAAGTTCCCGGCGTTCTATATATACAACTTATAATTAGATTTTTTGTTTTATCTTGGTCAATCTCAACAGTAACACATTCCAAAATCCCTGGTAGTGCAAAGGACATTCCATTTACAAGCTTACACCTATACAGGTCATCAATATACAATGCAACACCACCACCCTTTTTTTGAGATCTGTTAATATGAAACATCTGATATCCCTCTATTGCCATCAGGGGAGCCTGCTCTTCATTAAGCCAAGTTTCAGAGACTGCGATAGTTGTAAATTTTCTGTCTAGCTGTTTTAAATAGTCCTGAATCTGTGGAAAGTTTTTGTTAAGACTTCTGCTGTTGAAGTGTATTATTGATAGTTTACCATCTAGTTGCACTTGACTTTTGAATTGCTTTTCAGTGTAATATTCACAATGGTTATGAATATTATTGAAAAAGTGGTTATCAGGGTCAATATCGTTCTCCATCTCTTGTAGTTTATGTTCAGCATAATGGCATATTTTCAGAGTTTGAGTATCCTTACTCTGTGTCAAATGACTTCCTCCAGCTGAGGATAATTGATGTCTACTCAAGTCAGCCATAAGTTTTTTGTTTGTTTTGCTTATTATTTTTTTAAGGTACATTGACATGGTATGTCAAAAGAACTATTCTTACCATGTGTGTGAATATGGATTATCATTGTCTCTTAATTTTCTTAATCAGTGTTCATCTGTATTTATCTAAGTCAGTAACATCTCTGATCATTATACTCTTTGCTTGCTCAGGTGTTCCATTTAGTTTGATCCAAACTCTACAATTTCTTGTCCATGTTGCCTGTATCCTATTTTGTCTTTTCAGCATCCGTGCTTGCCGTGCTATTTCAGCATTCGTTTTTGTTAGGTGTTACAGCTCATTTCTGTTTACCCACCTGTTTCTGCGTCAGTTTCCGCCTCCAGTGCGCACTGTCCTGGCCAACTCGCCCCTCATTTGTACTAAGGATTACCGGGGTTTAGCTGAAGAAGCGGACAGGCTTTTGCTGGCTTCTCGTCATTTGTCTGTGCATGCACTGCTGCCTGGGCAGTCTGATGGAGAAGTCTCGGTGGATGTGGCCGCAGTTTCGGATCGCCATAAGAAAGAGAGCAGCCTGTGTTTCTACCACCGCCGTTTTGGACCGAAGGCTCGGCGTTGTATTCCACCGTGCTCTTTCCAGCCACAGGGAAACGAGAAGGCTGGTGCTCGCTAGCAGCTGCGTGCACCGGCACCAACAATAAGCTGCTTTTTATTGAGGACTGCGCTGCTGGACGTCGCTTTTTGGTGGATTCAGGAGTGCAATGGAGCATCGTTCCCCCCTCTTCGGCTGACGTCATGGGATATGAACACGGACCTCCACTGGACGCTGCTAATGGTACTCCTATCCGCACCTTTGGCACCAGGTTCATTACTGTATGTTTTAATGGCCGTGAATTTAGTTGGGACTTTGTGGTAGCATCTGTAGCAGTCCCTATCCTTGGTGCAGATTTTTTGTGTGCTTACAGACTGTTGGTTGATGTAGCTAACAGATGTTTGATTGATGCTGTGTCTTTTGATTCCTATCCATGTGCACTGGGTGGGGCTGGTCCGCTGCTTGCTAACATGCTCGCCTCAGGAGACAGGTACCAGCGCCTTCTCTCTGAATTTCCTGCGCTCACTGTGCCTACGTTTTCTGCGGCAGTAGCCAAACATGGGGTTGAGCATTATATTACTACTGTGGGTCCACCTGTTTTTGCCCGCGCACGCCATCTGGATGCTGCTGTTAGCCATCGCTAGAGATGAGTTTGCCAATATGGAGCGGTTGGGTATTGTGCGGAGTTCCGACAGTCCGTGGGCCTCTCCCCGCCACATGGTCCCTAAGTCAGATGGGGGTTGGCGCCCTTGTGGAGATTTTAGGCGCCTTAGCAACGCTACTACCAACGACAGGTACCCAGTCCCCCATATCCAAGATTTTTCTTCACGTCTGGCAGGGATGGTCATTTTTTCTAAAGTCGATTTAGTGCGTGGTTATCATCAGGTGCCTGTCCATCCCCAGGACGTCCCCAAGACAGCGGTGATCACTCCATTTGGACTGTTCGAGTTCTTGAGAATGCCATTCGGCCTTAAGGGTGCTGCACAGATGTTTCAACGGCTTATGGACTCTGTGTTACGGGACATGCCTTTCCTGTTTGTATACCTAGACGACATACTGGTGGCGAGCGCTTTGGTGGAGGAACATGTGTCGCACCTTCGTCAGCTCTTCAGGCGCCTCTGTGACCATGGACTGATAGTGAATCCCGCGAAGTGTCAGTTTGGGCTCTCAGAACTTGAGTTCTTGGGGCACAAGGTATCCCAGCAGGGTGCCGTACCCCTCTCAGCTAAAGTCGAAGTGGTTTTAGCTTTTCCGTGCCCCTTCTCTGTCAAGCCCCTGCAGGAGTTTTTGGGCATTTTTAATTTTTACAACCGTTTTATACCTCATGCTGCCCATATTATGTGCCTGCTGTATGAGGCCTTGAAGGGTAAGAGGGGTAATCGGGACGTTGAGTGGACCCAGGAGAGGTTATGTGCTTTTGACGGGGCTAAAGCTGCACTGGCTGATGCTGCCTTGTTGGCTCATCCAGACCCCACGGCCGCCATTGCTCTTACCACCGATGCATCCGATTATGCTGTCGGAGCAGTTTGTGAGCAGTGAGTGGGCAATTCCTGGGAACCTCTAGCCTTTTTCAGTAGACAGTTACGTGAGTCAGAAAGGAAGTACAGCACTTTTGGCAGGGAGCTGTTGGCCCTTTTCTTGGCGACAAGGCATTTCAAGTTTCTCTTGGAGGGCCGTAAATTCACCGCTTTTTGGGGACCATAAACCCCTCACGTTTGCCATGGCCAAGTACACTGAACCTTGGTCAGCTCGGCAACAACGGCAGCTTTCGGCTATTTCGGAGTTCACTACTGACATTCAGCATGTGGCTCGTAAGACCAACTTGGTGGCGGACTGCCTTTCTCGTGCCCCAGTTGCCGCTGTTCATTTGGGCATGGACTATGCTGAGATGGCTGCCGATCAGTTGTTGGACCCGGAGGTGCAGGTGCTTCGTTCCACTGAATCCAGTTTGCAGTTGGAGGATGTCTGCTCTCAGGACAGTGGCGCCACTCTCCTGTGTGACACTACATTGGGAAAACCACGACCTTTGGTGCCCGCGGCATGGCGTCGTCGTGTTTTTGACGCTGTTCACTCTTTGTCGCATCCTGGGGTTAAGGCTTCGGTTAGGTTGGTGGGCGCCAAGTTTGTATGGCCGGGCCTCAGAAAGGATGTGAAGACTTGGACGACGACCTGTGTGGCGTGCCAGCGTGCTAAGTTGCAGCGCCACATAAAGGCTTCATTGGGGCCTTTTTGGATTCCGGAGTGATGTTTTGACTTGTCTGCTAAGTGTGCATTGAGGGTTTTTTTTTCTATGTGATCATAATCTTGCTCACTCGAGCGCTATTCTGATAAATGTTTTTTTTCTCTCTGCCCAATGTGTTCCCTCCCCCTCCCCCTTCCCCTCTTTACCCCCCACTGTATGATGAGGTGCCTTGCATGGCTGCCGCGTCATTAGGAAGCGCTTACCGAGCGCGCCTAATGTCAAGTCAAATTCCTCGTATGTGTAAATATGCTTGGCAATAAAGTTCATTCTGATTCTGATTCTCCTCTTGGGTGTCCCCTTGGACGTTACCTCTGACAGGGGCCCGCAATTTACCTCTGAACTTTGGAATGAAGTAGCTGGTAGTTTGGGGGTTAAACTCCATCGGACCACAGCGTACCATCCACAAGCTAACGGGCTATGCGAGCGGTTTCATCGTACTATGAAAGCGGCCCTCCGCGCGTCCTTAGTGGACAGTGGATGGGTGGACAGGTTGCCGTGGGTTTTGTTGGGTTTGCGTTCAGCCCCCAAAGAAGACCTGCACTCCTCTTCTGCTGAGTTGCTCCTCGGCCAGACCTTGAGGGTCCCAGGGGAGTTCCTTCCTACCAGTCCAGGGTTAGGTCCCAGTGTGGTTAAGAGGCCTAAGTGTCAGGAGGAAGCTAAGGCTTTTGCTTCCGGGGCTGCGCACCACTGTCTTCCTCAGTCTTACGTCCCTGACAGCCTGATGTCAGCTAAATATGTTTTTGTCCGGCACGATGCCCATCGTTCTCCCCTGCAGGCATCTTATGATGGCCCTTTTCGGGTGTTAGAAACAGACCATAAGGATTTTTTTGGTTGAGTTGGGGACTTGTCAGGATCGGATTTGGGTGGATCGTTTGAAGCCCGCCCATGTCTTTTGTGACGATGAGGTTGAGCTAGCCCGCCCGGCTCGGCGGGGGCGCCCTCCCAACCCTGTGCCTGAGGTTGTGTCTGCTCCGGTTACAGTTGCGCCCCCTAGGACTGCGCAGTGCAGTCGTCGGGGCAGAGTAATTAGGTTGCCTGAGAGGTTCTCTTGAGTTATTTTCTTTTTTAAATTTTGTCCATGCTGTTTTTGTTTTTTGTCAGCATGTTTATTTATGTTGTTATTTGTGTGTTCTGGGGGGGGGCTGTGTGGTGACATTAGTTATTGGTCTCACACACAATTTTGATCTTTTAATGTGAAGGCGGCGTTTTTCTGTTTTGGACGGAGAGAGAAGGAATAAAAGGAGGAAGTGGAAAGATATAAATAAAGTTTTTCAGACAGACTTACGCGTGTTCCGTCTGTTTTTCTGCAACTTCTACAGTATGATTTTTAAGGCCCCTGGGAAGAAAACTTGTGGTATAACACAGTAAGACTATATGTGTTTAATGTGTTATACTACTATGAGTGTACAGTATGTCGTAATGTTTTCTAAATTCTAAAAAGGACAACACCAAAATTATTGTAATGAGTATAATGTTTATTTTAATTATGTGGGGTGAGACATGCTGCAGCAGTTCAGTGAAGAGGCTGTGGTCCGTCCCATGAAGGCCACGTCGTCTCCTTGACATTCTCTGTCCAGCTCATCGAAGAGTGTCTCGTACTGGCCAAACAACCAGTTTTGGGGTTTTTTTGTTTTTTTTAAAGAAAGAATGAGCATGTCATTACAGGCAATGAAAAAATCTGACTTACTGACAGCTGGTTAGCATATTTAATAAAGAGTCTTCAGTCAAAACAGTTAGAAGAGGATCAGCCTACAACTAAGAAAAAAAGGTGACGTGATGTTGCAGGCTTGGAGCTACAAAACTGGATTTAAAACGTTTATTTGAGCTGTTCCACAGTGACCTTTTTTTCTCATTCAGCTAAGGCAAGCACCATTTTAGGGATGTATTTCAGTATGTAAAAACCTCCTTGGTTATAAGTTTGATGATTGTTTTTATCTATAAGGCTGACTGGTGCCATTGGAAGCTGAAAGCTCTGCAGCGGCACTGCGATGGCGGGCCACCGCTACGGTTACCCATCGGTCAGTGGGGAGAAAAAAGGGAAGCACTTCCAATATGATATTATCTGATACAAACTATTTTTCTTCCCAAGGTAAACTTTATTATCTCACAAGTAGGAAGTTCATGTGGTCATTCTGCATCACATCACAAGGACAAAAACAGACAAAAATAAGCAGTTAAGCATATAAACAAATAATACAAAGAATAGTAAAAATGTATAACAAAGATTAAAAAAATTGGAAAATGTCATAGATATTAAAAGGAATACTTGCAGTACCTAAGAAACTTTCAGTCTGTTCTTGTACAATCTAATCGCTGTGGGAACAAATGACTTATTGTAGCTAGTTGTTCTAATTTTCCGTTGCAGAATTCTGCCAGTTGACCTGTTGCTTCTCAATAATTTCAAATAAAGAGGATGGGTCGGATCATTAAGGATTTGGTGTGGGTTTTTTTAAGATAAGCTCTTTATACAGCTGAGCTGCTGATACCTGATCGACTCCAGTTATTCCACTGGCTGTATTAATCATGCTCTGCAGTCTCTTGTGATCCTTCACATTCATGGTTCCAAAGGTACAGATAAGGCCACAGGACAGAACCCTCTGGAGCAAAACTTTGTAAAGCATTTGAAGAATATGACTGTTTATTCTAAAACAAAACATCTTCCAGAGGAAAAAGAATAGAATAGAATAGGCTTTTATTGTCACCGTACAGCTGTACAGTACAAACATCCTCTGCTGCAGCGTTTTAGTCTTATTTAGTGTGCATGCATTAAAAGTCAGTTTACTGCCAACTTCAACACCTAAATACTGTATTTGTCGGTCAAGACCCGCTCTATCACATCACCATTGACCTTAGAAGGAGAAGCTGCAATTCCCTTTTTGTTAAAATCTATGACCATCTCTTTGGTTTTCTTAACATTAACCTCAAGAAAATTTTAATTAAAATTTTTACGCTTGCTTTAATATATTTTTTTTCTAATTAAAATACTTGTAAATCACAAAAAAGGGTAGCTCTAACTATTTAAACAGCCCAGTTGCCACAGAGGCAGCCAACATACAGTATGTGTGTGTCTGTTATTTCCCCTCATCTCCCTACATTGGTTTCACCAGAATTTGTGAGAAAATCCTGAATTATCCTGTTGTCCTTTTCCTACCTGCAGCTTCTCAGGTGAGTTTGTTAAAATGCACAAGATTAATGAACCCTCATGACAGTATTGATTAATTAGGAAGTATTAAATTTCAGTTAAACTGGTCTGCCTGTTCTATTTAAGAGTAGAGAAACCATCAATATGATATGAAAAGACACTCAATGTTTTGTTCAGATTTAGATTTTTATTCGTTAACTTTAAGAACAAGAATACAAATTAAACACTTGTTTCTGATTACACAGATGAGCAACACAATATTACAAGATCAAGCTAAAATAAAATATTAAATGTATAAAGATGAACACAAAATGATCTCAGTCGACTTTTGTTGTCTATGGGCCTGAATTCCAACCTTCTTCCTGGTGCGCACAGATGGGGCGGGAATTACCGTTAAATATTATCAGTGCAATCGGCCAAAATCACAGACCACTCTGGAAAATTTCCTTGATTTATAAAATACCGGTCAGTGACGGAGGATTCTTGGTTAATGTGACCTCAGTCTGGTACATACAGTGGTGTGAAAAAGTGTTTGCCCTCTTCCTGATTTCTCATTTTTTTGTATGTTTGTCACACTTAAATGTTTCAGATCATCAAACAAATTTAAATATTAGACAATGATGACACAAGTAAACAGAAAATGCAGTTTTTAAATGAAGGTGTTTATTATTAGAATCAGAATCGGCTTTATTGGCCAAGTATGCACAACACATACAAGGAATTTGACTTTGGCTAAAAACTTGCTCTCGTTGTTCAGGTGGAGGATTTAAATAAGGATTCAATGACAACAGAGTATGTACAGTAAATTACAGTCTGTCCACGTTTCTATAAAAGGATGCAAATATATACAGGAATATATGCAGTTATTTACTCAGACTAACCACACTTTGCAAAAATATATGAAAAAATATAAAGTCACACAGTATTTCAATGTGAACTCAGATTCAGTGATCTAATGTGAATGAAGTAAAAAGCAGTGTGAGAGTTATGTGCAATGTAATAATAGATGAAAAGTCATGAGTACAGCAACAGGTAGGACTAGGTCAGGGGTGTCCAACCATGTGCCATGGAGAGCCAAGACCCTGCAGGTTTTACCTCCAACCAGTGTCTTCAACAGCAGATTTCTGTGAACTTCTTCCCACTGATTGCTGATAAGTGAAAACACCTGCTGAAGAGACTGGGTAGAAGAGAAAACCTGCAGGGTCTTGGCTCTCCATGGCACCTGGTTGGACACCCCTGGACTAGGTGAATGTTAGGAGTTCATCAGAGTGATGGCTTGAGGAAAGAAACTGTTCCTGTGACGGGTGGTTTTGACCTTCAGTGATCTGTAACGACGACCAGAAGATAGAAGTTCAAACAGTTTGTGGCCGGGGTGTGATGGGTCAGCACAGATGTTTCCCGCCCGTTTCCTGGTTATGGACCAATATAAGTTCTCAATGGAGGGTAGGTCGGTACCAATGATCCTCTCCGCAGACTTAATGATCCGCTGCAGTCTGGTCTTGTCCTGTTTAGTGGCAGATCCAAACCAGACAGTGATGGAAAAGCAGAGGACAGATTGGATAATGGCGGTGTAGAAGACAACCAGCAGCTCCTGAGGAAAATCAAACTTCTTGAGCTGACGCAGAAAAAACAACCTCTGCTGGGCCTTTTTCCGGACAGTGTCTATATGGGAGGACCACTTCAGGTTCCGGGAGATGGTGGTACCCAGAAACTTGAAGGAGTCCACAGTGGACACTGTGCTGTAGAGGATGGTGAGTGGGGGGAATGAAGGGGGGTGTCGCCTGAAATCCACAGTCATCTCCACCGTTTTGGCTGGGTTAAGTTCAAGATGGTTCTGGCTGCACCAGAGGATCAGCTGCTCCACCTCCCGCCTGTATGCAGACTCATCATCATCCCGGATCAAACCGATGACTGTGGTGTCATCCGCAAACTTCAGGAGCTTCACCGAAGGGTCCTCTGAGGTGCAGTCGTTGGAGTAGAGGGAGAAGAGCAGTGGGGAAAGGACACATCCTTGGGGGGCGCCAGTACTAATTTTTCGGGAGCTGGATGTAAATCTCCCTAGCTTCACCTGTTGCCACCTGTCAGTCAGAAAGCTGGAGATCCACTGGCAGGTGGAGGGGGGCACCTTGAGCTGGAGGAGTTTCTGATGAAGAATGCCTGGGATGATGGTGTTGAACGCTGAGCTGAAGTCGACAAACAGGATCCTGGCGTATGTCCCTGGGGAGTCGAGGTGTTGCAGGATGTAGTGCAGTCCCATATTCACTGCATCATCCACTGACCTGTTTGACCGGTAGGCAAACTGCAGTGGGTCCATCAGGGGGCCTGTGATGACCTTCAGGTGGTTCAGCACCAATCTCTCCAAGGATTTCATGACCACAGAGGTCAGGGCAACAGGTCTGTAGTCGTTTAATCCTGTAACAGAGGGTTTCTTGGGAACTGGAATGATGATGGAGCGTTTGAAGCAGGAAGGCACTTCACGCAGCTCCAGTGATCTGTTAAAGATCCGGGTGAAGATGGGGGCCAACTCGTTGGAGCAGACTCTCAGGCAGGACGGAGACACACCATCAGGTCCTGCAGCCTTCTTGATCTTTTGTCTCTGAAAGACCCGGCACACCTCCTCTTCACAGATCGTTAGTGCTGGTGGGAGGTCAGAGTGGAGGAGGGATGGAGTTCCTGGGGCTGCAGATAATCCTTCTGTGTGGGTGGGAGGTGAGAACTGTAGGTTCTTTTCAAACCTACAGTAAAAGCTGTTTAGGTCGTTAGCCAGCTGGAGGTTTTCCACAGGGTGGGGGGATGGTCTCCTGTAGTTGGTGATATTCTGCAGGCCTCTCCAGACAGAAGCAGAGTTGTTGGCTGAGAAGTTTTTTTGTAACTTCTCACTGTAGCTCCTCTTAGCAAGCCTGATCTCCTTCGTCAGCATGTTTCTGGCCCGCTTGTACAGAGTCCAGTCACCAGTCCTGTAGGCCTCCTCCTTGGTCTGACGTAGCTGCTTCAGTTTAGGAATGAACCAGGGTTTATTGTTGTTGTATGTGCAGAAGGTCTTGGTCTGCACACACATGTCCTCGCAGAAACAGATGTATGACATCACAGTGTCAGTGAGTTCATTTAGGTTAATGGCTGCAGCTTCAAAAACACTCCAATCTGTACAGTCAAAGCAGGCTTGTAACTCCAACTTTGATTCCTCAGTCCATTTCTTCACAGTCCTTACAACAGACTTGGAAGTTTTTAGTTTCTGTCTGTATGTTGGAATAAGATGGAGCAGACAGTGGTCAGAAAAACCCAGAGCTGCACGGGGGAACGGCATGATAGGCGTTTCTTAAAACTGTGTAACAATGGTCAAGTGTATTTGTGTCCCTGGTGGGACATTTAGATAGATAGATAGATAGATAGATAGATAGTTTATTTCGAACACAAAAATATAACAAATACAAGCAAATGGCAAATGCAATAAAGTAACATTATACACTGTTCGAAAGGGAGAAGGAAGAAGTGAACACTTATTAATTCCATCTCCTCTTTTCCATAGATACACCCATGTGAATTTTATACAAATTACCACCTTTAAGACCCCAAGTAAACAATTTACTGTATTTTTTACAAATCAACATTAACACCCATCCATTCTAACATACAATGATGTCCATACAACAAAACCAGCCTCAAACAACACAGATATACACAGTGCTGTCCCACCCACCATTCCATAGTGTCCCATAATATCCCAGAGTGAACATAATGAATCGTACATATAACTACTACCCTTCTAACATATACCCTTTCAGCAAATGATGCTTATACCTCTTTTTGAATTGATTTCTGTTTGTACATAGTTTCAGTTCCGGCTCTAGACTGTTCCACAAATCCACCCCACAGACAGATATGCACATGCTTTTCTTGGTAGTACGTATCTTGGGTTTTGTAAAGTTTAAGTCTCCCCTCAAATTATGATCATTGTCTCTTTTTTTAAATATTTTTTGTATATTAGTTGGTAGTTGATTATTGATTGCCCTGTACATTACTTGTGCTGTCTTAAATTTAACTAAATCGATGAACTTTATGACATGTGACTTTAAGAACAACGAATTGGTATGGTCTCTATATCCTGCATTGTTTATTATCCTTATAGCTCTTTTTTGTAATGTGCATATTGACTGTAGGTTGGTTTTGTAGGTGTTTCCCCAGACTTCTACACAGTAGTTAAGATAAGGTAAAAACAGTGAATTGTACAGTAAGACCAATGATTTATAGTCCAAGATGTGTCTTGTCTTCCCCAGTATCCCTATATATTTTGCCAACTTGGCCCGGATGTGACTGATGTGAGGTTTCCAGCAGATTTTATTGTCAAGCGTCACCCCCAGGAACTTATTTTCCTGTACTGTTTCTATTCTGGTATCATCTATCGTTACCATTATTTCATGATTTATTTTATAATTTCCAAACAACATAATCTTTGGTTTTTTTAGATTCAGAGATAATTTATTTTTGTTGAACCACTGCGTTAATTTTTTCATTTCAGTTGTGACCACCTCTAAAACCTGCTGCAAATTCTCACCAGTGCAGAGGGTATTTGTGTCATCCGCAAACAAAATAAATTTCAGAATTTTTGATACTTGGCATATGTCATTTATATATAAAATAAAGAGTTTGGGTCCCAAAACTGACCCCTGGGGCACACCACAAGTGATGTCCATGAAGGGTGATTTGTGCTCTCCAATTTGTACAAATTGTTGTCTGTTACTTAAATAACTTTCCACCCAACTCAGTCCAACCCCTCTTTTCCCATACCTTTCCAGTTTCCTTAGTAGTATTCTGTGGTCAATGGTGTCAAAAGCTTTCTTTAAATCTATGAATACTCCTACAGCAACATTTTTTTTATCTATACAACTAGTAATTTCTTCTATAAGTTCGATCAGTGCCAAAGATGTAGATTTATCTGCTCTAAAACCATACTGGCTATCTGTAAGGAGGTTGTGTTTTTCAGTGAAATTATCCAGTCTCTTAGTGAAGATTTTTTCAAGTATTTTGGAGAATTGTGAGAGTAAAGAGACTGGCCTGTAATTTGTGAAGCAATGACTGTCTCCTGTTTTGTATAGAGGTATTACTTTTGCTATTTTCATTTTGTCTGGAAATGTACCAGTTTGAAATGACAGGTTACAGATGTGGGTGAGTGGCTTAACAATTCCCCCAATTACTTTTTTCACTATTGTCATGTCAATTTCATTCCAGTCCGTTGATTTTTTGTTCTTAAATTTACTCACAGTCTCGATAATTTCCTTTTCAGTAACTGCACCCAAAAAGATTGTGTTTGGATTTCTATCTTCTATTTCATTCACAGAACCACTGTAGTTTGTTTCTGGTGTCACTATTGATTTTGCTAATTCAGGACCAACGTTTACAAAAAATTTATTGAAACCACTGACCACATCTTCCATATTATTTATCAAACTGCCATTTTCGATAAAATATTCTGGATAATTAGCATTCTTAGGACGATTACTAATAATCCCATTGAGTACTTGCCATATTCCTTTTATGTTATTTTTGTTATCTTCTAGTATTCTGTTGTAATATTCTTTCTTACAGGTCCTCATTATAGTAGTAAGCTTATTTTTGTATCTTTTATATTTGATCTCAGCTTCCACCTTTCTGCATTTAATGAATTGTTTATATAATGTATTCTTCTTTTTACATGCATTTATTAACCCCTTGGTGACCCAAGGAATATTTTTTTTTGTTGTCTGTCACTGTATTGTTTTATAGGACAGTATTTATTGTACAATGATTGAAATATTTGTAAAAATTTATCATATGCTCTATTTATGTCATTTTCATCATAAACTATCTTCCAATCTTGTATTAATAATTCCTTTGTCAGTAAATGCATTGATTCTTCGGTTCTTATTCTTTTATATTTAATATTTTTGGTATACTTTTTCTTCCTATAATCATATTGATAGACAACAAAAATCGGCAGGTGGTCACTGATATCATTCAATAAAAGCCCACTCCTGATATTATTTTCCATAATGTTTGTGAATATGTTATCTATTAGTGTGGCACTGTGTGACGTGATTCTGCTAGGTCCGGTAATTGTTGGATGTAAACCCATACTGTACATTGTGTTGATAAATTCTTCTGTCAAACTATGTTGTTTTGAGTTCATCAGATCTATATTGAAATCCCCACAGATGAACATAACTTTATGAGTTAGTTTTGCATACATTTTTTCCATCCAGTCCTTAAATAAGTCAATGTTTGATCCAGGTGTTGTATATACACAGCTCACTACTATATTCTTCACATTGTCCAGACAGATTTCTATTGTAATACATTCAAATAAATCATCCACAGTTACTGACAGATTTTCAACAACCTTGTATTTCAAGCTCTTGTCAACAAAAATTGCAACTCCTCCTCCCTTTTTCACTTTTCTATTTATATAATTTAATTCATAGCCATCCATGGTAAAATCCACTCCTTTCTCTTCACTGAGCCACGTCTCTGATATTGCCACAATATTGAACGGCTCTTTAAACTGGTGTAAATAATCTTTAATGTTATTAAAGTTTGCATAGAGACTCCTGCTGTTGAAGTGGATCATAGAAATATTGAAATCAGATGTGACCATTGTGTTAAACTGATCATCTGTGTAGTAATTACAGTCATTATTGATGGAGCTAAATAAATTATTATCAGGGTCTATGTCATATTCTATGTCCTGTGGGTTGTGATCTGTGTATTCAAAAACTTTCAGTTCCTGTTGTCCCTGTTTGTTGATTTTTTTGATTCATGTTGTTGAATGTTTTTTGCAGATGAGTAAAATCTTTCAGTGTCCTACAGTTGTCTGAATTGTTGCTGTGACTCCAGTTCATAATATTCATTGATAATTGTCCAGTTCCATAATATTACGGATGTTAATGACCTTGGCTTCTTCAGGTGATCCGTTTAATTTGATGTATATTTTACAGTTTGATGTCCAGGTGTTTTGAATCTTTTTCTGCTTTTTCAGGTATCTTGCTTTCCTGGCTATTTCTGCGTTTTCCTTCGTGAGGTGCTCGTTAATGTAAATGTTTGTTTCTTTTAGCTTCCTACCTTGTTTCAGTAGCGCAGTCTTGTGTTTTTTGTTCACAAACCTCATGATCACAGACGGTTTGTCGCCGCTTTTCCTGGGCAGAGGGTGGCAGGACTCAATGTTGTTGCAGTCCAGCTGGATTCCTTTGGCCTGCATGAAGGCCGCCACTTGTTGCTCAGCGGATTTCTCATCCAGCTGACTTCCACTGCTGTCTGCGGTCACTGCTCTCGTGTATGATCAGGGTTTGATGTGGAGCCCCGTGATGATCACGTCGTTCGCCCGAGAGCTCTGGTCCATCTCAGCCATTCTGCTCTCCAGATACGCCAGCCTCTTGTCTTTCTCAGCGTTCTGGTTCCGCAGCGCTTTAATCTCCTCCATTAGGTCCAGGATGCTTCTTTGCTGTGCCTTTACAGCGGAAATCTCCTCCGCCAAGAAATCCAGCGCTTTTTTTATTTCATCTTCATTTTGCAGAGCTTTCTTGGGACCCATTTTCCCAGCCGATGATCGCTGAATCCGATCGTAGGAAGAAAAAAAAAACACACGTGGGAGAAATCCCTTTGTTTTCCTGAGCGCGAGGGGCGAGAGGCCAATTGCTACACCAGCCACTACTGACAAATTCCCCTTATTTCTCATGAGTAGGTTCACACTCCAGCGGCAGCAACAAAAAAAAACATTTAATATGCTGTCTGTATTTAGAAAGCTCATTTGTGAGATTAGCTCTATTGAAATCACCCAGAATGATATGCAGAGAGTCTGAATGTTTTTCCTCCACGTCTGCTATCTGGTCAGCGAGGTGCTGCAGTGCCTCTGTTGTACAAGCAGCAGGCGGGATATAAATTCCGACCAGAATAAATGAGGAGAACTCTCGCGGTGAATAAAAGGGTTTACAGTTTATGAACAGTGACTCTAGGTTAGGGCTACAAAATTTCTTCAACACTGTGACATCAGTACACCAACCTTCTTTCTGCAACTGTGGCGGTCCCCCCCTACAGTTGATAGTGCTATGAGATGACTGTTGTTGTGAAATGGCGCTATATAAATAAAGTTGAATTGAATTGAAGTTTATGTAGAAGCAGATTCCACCACCTTTAGTCTTTCCAGAGAATTCTCGGCTGCGATCAGCGCGAAACAGTTGGAATCCATCCAGGCGCACCGCGCTGTCCGGGATGTGTTCACTCAGCCAGGACACCGTGAAACAAAGGGCGCCAGATCTGCTAAAATCCCGGTTTTTGTGAGTCAGGAGCAGCAGTTCATCCATTTTGTTCGCCAAAGAGCGGATATTTGCCAGAGGAAAATTAGAGGAAAAAATATTTGCTAGAGGAATTAGAGGAAAAAAAATCCAAACCTACGTGGCCCTGTGTGAAAAAGTGATTTCCCCCTCAACCTAATAACTGGTTGGGCCACCCTTAGCAGCAACAACTGCAATCAAGCATTTGCGACAGCTGGCAATGGGTCTTTTACAGCGCTGTGGAGGAATTTTGGCCCACTCACCTTTGCAGAATTGTTGTAATTCAGCCACATTGGAGGGTTTTTGAGCATGAACCGCCTTCTTAAGGTCATGCCACAGCATCTCAATCGGATTCAGGTCAGGACTTTGACTAGGCTACTCCAAAGTCTTTATTTTGTTTTTCTTCAGCCATTCAGAGGTGGACTTGCTGGTGTGTTTTGGATCATTGTCCTGCTGGAGAACACAAGTGTGCTTCAGCTTGAGGTCACGAACAGATGACTGGACATTCTCCTTCAGGATTTTGTGGTAGACAGCAGAATTCATGGTTCCATTTACCACAGCAAATCTTCCAGGTCCTGAAGCAGCAAAACAACCCCAGACCATCACACTACCACCACCATATTTTACTGTTGGTATTATGTTCCTTTTCTGAAATGCTGTTACTTTTACGGCACATGTAATGTGACACACACCTTCCAAAAAGTTCAACTTTTGTCTCGTCAGTCAACAGAGTATTTTTCCAAAAGTCTTGGAGATCATCAAGATATTTTCTGGCAAAACTGAGACAAGCCTTTATGTTCTTTTTGCTCAGCAGTGGTTATCATCTTGGAACTCTGCCATGCAGGCCATTTTTGCCCAGTCTCTTTCTTATGGTGGAGTCATGAACACTGACCTTAACTGAGGCAAGTGAGGCCTGCAGTTCTTTGGATGTTGTTTTGGGGTCTTTTGTGACCCCTTGGATGAGTCATTGCTGCGCTCTTGGGGTAATTTTGATCGGCTGGCCGCTTCTGGGAAGGTTCACCACTGTTCCATGTTTTCGGCATTTGTGGATAATGGTTCTCACTGTAGTTTGATGGAGTCCCAAAGTTTTAGAAATGGCTTTATAACCTCAGTTACTTTGTTTCTCATTTGTTCCTGAATTTCATTGGATCGCAGTATGATGTCTAGCTTTTGAGGATCTTTTGGTCTACTTCACTTTGTCAGGCAGGTCCTATTTAAGTGATTTCTGATTGAGAACAGGTGTAGCAGTAATCAGGCCTGGGCGTGGCTAGAGAAATTGAACTCAGCTTTCCAAAGATGTGATAAACCACAGTATGTTTTAACCGGTGGTGGTGGTGGGGGGGGGGCAATCATTTTTTCACACAGGGCCATGTAGGTATGGATTTATTTTTTTTTACCCTTAATAATAAACAACTTCATTTAAAAACTGCATTTTGTGTTTACTTGTGTTGTCTGTTGTTTGATGGTCTGAAACATTTAAGTGTGACAAACATACAAAAAATGAGAAATCAAGAAGGGGGCAAACACTTTTTCACAACACTGTGTATGGCCTACCTCACATAGACCTTGCAAGCTGCAAGACCCAGTTAAGACTGTCAAAGAACTCCTTGCAGCATGTCCAAAAGCCTGACAGCATCCACATCCTCCACAGCCCCAGGAAATTGCAGCTGATGTACGATATCTAAATATGAACGTCCGGTTGTGACTGAGGCTTTACTCTTACTCAAGTAATTCTTTTGGTGCGTACTCTTATTTGTACTTGGATATTTAAAATTATGAGGTAATGCTACTTTTACTTGAGTACAATTTCTGGATACCCCATACACCTTCAGTGATGGATGATTTGAGACAGAGCTTCTTTTGGCTTCCGTATCTTTAAATGGTAAATGGTGTTCACTTACGTATATAGCGCTTTTTACTCACCTCTGGATGACCAAAGCACTTCCATCATCATCATCATAGCAGTCTGTTGGGGGCGACAATGACTGCTTTGTTTAGGTCTAATCAGCTCTCGCCCTCCGCTGCCAGGAACTCCTGACCTTGTTAACCCGGGCAACATTGCCACTGATAATACCAAAGCACTTCACAGCTCCTATAAAGGCTCAAGGGTGCACTGTCTTGCTCAAGGACACTTCGATATGCAGACTGCAGACAGAGTGGGAATCGAACCCCTGACCCTCTGCTCAGTAATCGGCCACACTAGACCTGTGCCACAGCCACCCCTTTAGTCGGTAAATGGTAAATGGCACTCACTTATATAGCGCTTTTTTTTCCATCTCTTGATGACCAAAGCGCTTTACAGATCCTGCTATCCACCCATTCACACACACATTGACACACTGATGGTGGCATGCTGCCTAACATGGCGCTTCCCGACCCACCAGAGGCAATTGGGGTGAAGTGTCTTGCCCAGGGACACAACGGCAGGATATCTGGGGAGAGCGGGACTCGAACCGCCGACCATGTGGTTATTGGACGACCTGCTCTTCCTCCTGAGCCACTGCCGTCCCCGGAGTCGGAGTCATGAATTCTGAAACCTGAAGTACTTTCTGGCCGAATTCAGACAGTAGGGTCTGAAGTCCAGGAACCATTCATAAACCTTGTTTTTTTTCACCATACTTTTAAAAAATCACAGTCACCTACAACTGTTAAGTGCATTTTTACCCTGATGATGCTACGTTATACAGCACATTCTCTTATATGCCCTTTACACAGGGGTGGAGATGCCACCCCTCAATGATTTGAATATTAATAACCCAACTGGTGAGCCACTTTTTCAAACATTAATCATTACTTTGTAAAATGTATAGTTTATAAAATGTGATATATGTTATTTTGTAGTTAGATATTTGAGCAATTCAAATGTCAATTTCACCTACTTCTTTCTGTGACATTTTTGAATCTACCTGTGTACTCCAGGGAGTGTAGGCAACTGTGACTGTGACCCTCCAATCATAGTGACGGGCCCTCCTGGCCCCAAGGGTGAGCCGGGTTATCCAGGGATTCCTGGAGCCCCGGGATTCCCGGGCCTGAGAGGAGAGACAGGGTTTTCCGGAGATGTTGGCGAGAAGGGTGGGCAGGTGAGTCACAGAGATTATTTCAGCAATTCAGAGCTCGGTGTGTAACTGACTGTTGGTTCTGTTCTTAATTGAAATGAGTTGAATTTAATTGTTTGCAGGGTCAAGTTGGGTTCCAAGGTGCGAAAGGGTTTAAAGGACAAAAGGGAGATGTCACAATGGTGACTGTTAAAGGTGAGTTTACCTCCTGTCTGTACATGCGTCTTTACTTTGTTAAAGATGTTTATTGTTATAAATGGATTCACATTTCTCTACTGCCTATATTCATTTAAGGTCAAAGCTAAAATTCTTAGACCTCCCTCTTCTTACCTACTACCTCTTAGCCCTTGGTGGGGTTTACAGAAACCTCTCATAACTTCTCTTTGGTCCATCCCAGTTGGATATACCCAGAACATGAGAAGCATCCGTGAGGCATCCTTGTAAGATGCTGAACCAGCTCAACTAGCTCATTGTTTCCTAACCTGAGCTCCTCCTGAATTGCTAAAATCCTCCTGCCATTTCTCAGAGTTGTGAGCCCTGACAGTCTTTAGCTCTTTTTCATTGCCTTTATCGATGGTATTTGTTTAGGATTGTGGCCCAGGAGAAAGTAGGAGCATTCCATCAGTAAATAAAAGACCTCACTCTCACACTCAGTTCTTTCTTTACCAAAAATAACCAGTATCATCTCTTTCTTGGGGTTAGTGATTTTGGGATTATGTCTTTGTTTTGCAGATGATGTAATGCTGTTTTTTGAGCAATAACTTCTAACTCACACTGCTGTGGTCTGCAGAAAAGTTTGGCTTGGATAAGATTTTGCACTTTCAATTCCAAGGCTTTAATTTTTCTATAAACTTTCTGGAAAAGCAAATAATGCAATTTATTGTGGGTTGCCATTACATGAACAACAATCTTGAATTTAATTTAAAATACTTGTTTGAATATTAAGTGTGGCCCTCTGTTTCTTGCTCTCCAACGACCTGCTGCTACTCTGCGTTGTGTTGTTAAATTAGTCTATTGGTACAGGATGTTGTCCTTGAAAAGGAATGGACACTGAGACGTAGTTGTTTGGGAATGATGACAAGACATTTACTTCCAGCACAGCATCGATCAGGGTTGATATTGCATCCTCCTTCAGTTCCATTCATTCTTTTTAAGATAAGATAAGATAAGATAAGCCTTTATTAGTCCCACAATGGGGAAATTCCAGGATTGCAACAGCACAGGGATAGCAACACTCAGAGCAATAATTAAGAAGATACGAAAAATATAAATAAGAGCAGTGGATACACATACATACACATAAATATATAAATATTCAATTCAATTCAATTCAATTCAACTTTATTTATATAGCGCCATTTCACAACAACAGTCATCTCATAGCACTATCAACTGTAGGGAGGACCCCCACAGTTGCAGAAAGACCCCAGCAATCAGGCGATCCCCTGTGAGCAAGCACTTGGCGACGGTGGAGAGGAAAAACTCCCTTTTAACAGGAAGAAACCTCCAGCAGAACCAGGCTCAGGGAGGGGCAGTCATCTGCTGCGACTGGCTGGGGGGTGAGGGGACAGAGAAGAAGAAAAGAACAGACATGTAGAGGGCAAACAGCACGATGGGGACTCAATCTATGGGAGAGAACAAACAAATGTTAATGACCAGCAAAAAAAAAAATATTTCATAGAGAGTGAGGAAAGGAGTGAGGCCCAGTGCATTACTGGAGGTCCCCCGGCTGACTAAACCTATTAGCAGCATAACTAAGGGAGGGTTCAGAAACACATGATCCCTCCCTAATTGTAGGCTATATCAAAAAGGTAGGTTTTAGCCCTATTCTTAAAAACAGAGATCGAGTCTGACTCCCGAATCCAGATTGGCAGCTGATTCCACAGGAGAGGAGCTTGATAACTGAAGGCTCTGCCTCCCATTGTACTTTTGGAGATTCTAGGTATTACAAGTAAACCTGCATTTTGGGAGCGTAGTGCTCTGTTAGGATGATACGGTAGTATCAGATCTTTTAAATAAAAAGGAGCCTGATTGTTTAGAGCTTTGTAAGTAAGAAGAAGGATTTTAAACTTAATTCTAAACTCTATGGGAAGCCAATGAAGGGAGGCCAGAACCGGAGAGATATGATCTCTCTTTCTAGTACCTGTTAAAACTCTTGCTGCAGCATTTTGGATCAGCTGAAGACTTTTTAAAGATGTTTTAGGACAGCCTGATAATAAAGAATTACAATAATCTAATCTCGAGCTAACAAAAGCGTGGATCAGCTTCTCAGCATCACTCTGAGACAAGATGCTCCTAATCTTGGCAATATTACGCAAATGATAGAAGGCAGTCTTAGAAACAAATTTAATATGTGAATTGAAGGACAAATCCTGATCAAAAATAACTCCAAGGTTCCTCACAGAGCTATTAAGAGAAAGAGTAACTGCATCCAAACTGAAAGTTTGATTTGGAAAGGAATTTCTAAGGTTTTTTGGACCAACAAGAATGACTTCAGTCTTATCTGAATTTAATAGCAGGAAATTACAAGTCATCCAAACTTTGATTTCCTTAAGACAGGCTTCTAACTTGGCTAATTGATTAGTATCATCTGGCTTCATTGACAGGTATAATTGTGTGTCATCTGCATAACAGTGAAAATGTATACAGTGCTTTCTAATAATGTTGCCTAACGGAAGCATATATAAACTAAAAAGAGTAGGGCCAAGCACAGATCCCTGTGGAACTCCATGACTAAGCTTTGAGCTGAGAGAAAACTCATCATTTACATGAACAAACTGGAACCTATCAGATAAATAAGATCTAAACCACTGCAACGAAGTTCCATTAAGTCCAACATAGTGTTCTAATCTATCAAGTAGAATATTATGATCAATAGTATCAAAAGCTGCACTAAGATCTAAAAGGACAAGTACAGAAACTAGTCCATTATCAGATGCAATGAGGAGGTCGTTAGTGACCTTCGCTAAGGCTGTTTCAGTACTATGATGGATTCTAAACCCAGATTGAAACTCCTCAAATAAACCATTTCCCTGCAGGTGGTCAAATAATTGCGTAGCAACAACTCTTTCTAAGATTTTTGAAATGAAAGGGAGATTAGAGATTGGTCTATAGTTAGCTAAAGCTCCTGGATCTAGCGTTGGCTTTTTGAGTAAGGGTTTAATTACAGCCGTTTTAAAAGCCTGCGGTACATGGCCTAAAGTTAATGAAGAATTGATTATATGAAGAATAAAGCTACCAATAAGTGGGAAGACTTCTTTAAATAACCTGGTAGGAATAGGGTCTAAAAGACAAGTTGAAGGTTTGGATGAGGAAACTATTTTGTCTAACTCACAAAGGTCGATTGGAGTAAACTCATCAAGACAGACATCAATAGAAGGAGTTGTAGTAGTTACAGTATTTAAGTTAACTGTGGGAAGAATCTGATTGATTTTATCTCTGATGGATGAAATTTTATTATTGAAAAAGTTCATAAAGTCCTGACTAGTAAGCTCTAAGGGGATGCTAGGATTGACAGAGTCCTGACTCTTTGTCAACCTGGCTACAGTACTGAAAAGAAACCTGGGATTATTCTTGTTCTCTTCTATTAATGCAGAGTAATAACTCGTTCTAGCTTTTCTAAGAGATTTTTTATAAATTAAAAGATGATTTCTCCAAGCTAAATAGATTTCATCTAAATTAGTAGAGCGCCATTTTCTTTCTAATTGACGAGTCTTCTGTTTTAAGCTACGAGTTTCTGTGTTGAACCAAGGAGTTAGAAATCTCTGATTAGACTTTTTCTTTTTTAAGGGGGCCACCAAGTCTAGAGCCTGATGCAGAGAAGCTGAAACACTATCCACCATGTTATCAATTACAGAAGGAGCAAGCTGTCTATAGCTTATTTCCGTTGTGTTGACACATGGCATAGAGGAAACAATCTGCATAAATTTGGAAAAAGCATCATCTGAGAGGCATCTACTGTGATAATATTTTTCTTTAGGAGCCAAATAGTCAGAAATAGTCAGAAATATTAAATATATATACAAAGTGCGGAGCATTGTAGCAAGATGGAATAAAAAGCATAACCGTCTACTTAGTTATCCTACATAGTATGAATATGTACCCATACATATTGTCACCCTCCGTAGTGACTGATATTGTCCTAGTTGTATACTGGGGGGGACCATTTGTGTAAGTCTGTTGCGTCTTTTGCATTCAATACTACTAGGTCGTCGTGTTTTTTTGCTATCTCTGCGAGCAGCCCTGCTTAGGTTATACAGTCTGACAGCCGTAGGTAGGAAGGACCTGCGAAACCTCTCGGTTGCGCACCTAGGATGATGTAGTCTACTGCTAAATGAGCTCCTCAGTGCGTTCAGTATGTCCTGCATAGGGTGGGACTCGGACTCCAGCAGAGATGACAGTTTAGCCACCATCATTCTCTCTCCTATCTCCTCCACTGGGTCAAGGTGTTTCCCCAGGACAGAGCTAGCTTTCTTGATCAGTTTGTTCAGTCTCTTCCTATGGGCTGCTGTAATGCTGTTGACCCAGCAGACCACTCCAAAAGTGATGGCTGATGCCACCACTGTGTCGTAGAATGTTTTCAGCAGCACCCCTTGTACACCAAAAGACCTGAGCCTCCTCAGTAGAAACAGCCTGCGCTGTCCCTTCTTGTAGAGTGCATTGGTATTGTGTGACCAGTCTAGTTTATTGTTCAGATGAACACCAAGGTACTTGTAGGATGTCACCATCTCACTGTCTGTTCCCTGTATGTTTACTGGTGCTGTGAGGGGTTGTCCTTGCCTGTGGCAGTCCACCACCAGCTCCTTAGTTTTCCTTGCGTTGATCTGGAGGCAGTTCCGATGGTACCAGTCCACGAAGTCCTGGATAAGTCCTCTGTACTTAGCTTCATCTCCATTGGAGATGAGGCCGACGATCGCAGAGTCATCAGAGAACTTCTGTAGATGGCAGTGTGTTGTGTTGTGTGAGAAGTCCGCAGTGTAAAGGGTGAACAGGAAGGGAGCCAAAACCGTTCCCTGGGGGGCCCCCATGCTACCGATGATCGTGTCAGACACACAATCTCGGGTTCTCACAAACTGTGGCCGGCTAGTGAGGTAGTCCAGGATCCATGATGACAGGTGCTGGTCCACCCCTGCGCACAGCAGCTTGTCCTTCAGGATCATTGGTTGAATGGTGTTGAAAGCACTGGAGAAGTCAAAGAACATGATCCTCACCGCATTCCCGGGCTTCTCCAGGTGGAACAGAGAACGGTGAAGGAGGAAGATTATTAAACTAAATAAATAAAAAATAATTAATTAAATTAATTAAAATTAATTAATTAAATTAATAAATTAATTAAATCACTCTTATTGTCATTCAACCATACAACCAATCATGTACAGTAGAACGAGACTGTGCTTTACCTATCTACAGTGTCAAATCACACACACCCCAGTGCAGAATCAGAGGGCCGCTGCCATGCAAGGCGCCGCCACAGATTTCCCTCCTCCATTCCGTTATTGCTGAGCACCAAGCTGGATGGCAGGAAGTTCCACTTTTATATGGTCTTTGGCATGACCCGGCCGGGATTTGAACCCCTGCCTCCCGGGTGTGGGGCGGATGCTCTACCAACTGAGCCACCACTCCGGTCACTGCATCACTCCACCCCAATGCAGTCAGGGGTGGAATCGATCCCGTGACCTTCTTGCTGTGTTGCCACAGTGCTAACTGTGGTGTTTGGACTTTGGGACTTCCCGTAGATGGCATGATGACATGGGGGGAGCTCGTTGTGGGGATATGGCGCCAATATTCTGTATATAGAGGGGTTGCACCGACGTCACACGGGTCACTTGTCTTATGTTTACTGCACTATTTTGGACGGCAATGAACAGTCAAATCACCAGCAGCAAGCCTGAGTGAATGTAATCAACGAGATAAATGGCCACACACAAATCAACACCGTGGTCCACCAACGAGGTGCAGACTTTTCTGTGCTTGGTTGCTGATTAAAAAAATCCAGAGGGAGCTGGACGGAGTGACCTGAAAAGAATTCACGGCCACGGCGGAGGCAGACGGGGGGCAGAGTGGCGTAAACCTGACCACGGCATCATCATTGTTGAAAACAGTGATAGAGGAAGGTGAGTGATGTGATATTATGCATCTTTGCCATTATTTATCCCAGTGGTGGAAAGCTCACTTTGAACAAACAACACTGTTGTCTTCTGTATGCAGATAATGAGCTAGCTAGTTAGCCATCAATGCTAACTCTGCACTCTGCTTGTATTTTGTGCTTGTCTCGACAACATCTGACGGAATAAGCTAGTGTTTATTCTGGTTAAAAAGTAGCTTTTTACATGTTGCACTTTCATGCTGTGCATGTACTTCAGTTGTGTGCGTATTTTCATTCTAGAGTCCTACCGCAGGCTGAAGATGTATTGAACCGGGACCAGCAGCACATCCAGTTGCTTCTCAGTGAGACAAGAGAGCATGAAACGGGAACAGGTCAAGTGGACCCCTGTCCAAGTGAGCACCCCATGTGAGCACCCCAAGTGGACCCCGGGGCTCCAGTCTGTACATGTACAAGTACATTTTCAATCCAGTGATTTACAAACTGATTCAGAGCTTTCTAAAGCCTCATTCAGAACATTCTAGTCCCACATACCTACTCTGTGGATTTTCATCTGGGAGCAGTCAGCGGTGACGAGCAGCAGGGGGGGAAAGCAGAAACCGAGCCAAAACCTTCTCCGGGTCAGCTTAGTTGTCATCTTACATATATATTACACTTCTTGGTGACTGGGAAAAGTCTTTCCAACAGTTTAACACAAATTCTTGTTTTTGTTCTCCTTCTTCATGTTTACAAATCACTGGATTGAGAATGTACATGTACAGATTGGTTCCCGGGGTCCACTTGGGGTACTCACTTGGCCAGGGGTCCACTTGACCTGGATGCCATGAAACTACCTTGTGAAGGGAGGAGATGGCTCAGAATGCTGCCATCAATCAAGCATTCCTTGGTGTGCTGGGCCACTCTGAGAGTGGCCAGCATGTGTGACCCATTATGAGTGTTTTTTACAGTTTAAAGTTTGAATTTTGCACTTTCTAAATAATCTGGATTTTGCTGGTGATTGTCATAAATAATTTGGTGTGTTTGCATCATGATTTTCTATTTGTCTGTTAAGACACTGGTGGGAAGAGTCAACAGTACAAACCAAACATTTATCAATGACATTGAAAATAAGGGCTCATTTTTAAGAAAAAGTGTAGAGGGTAAAAGGGAAAGGATGTGGAGGTGAGGTACGAGCATAGGTCGACACAGATTTTTTTATTGAACCCTCTATCATATGTACAGCCTGGGACCCCAGCTGGTCACACAGGTTGCCACCGTGCTTGTGGGGTAGGCCCCCCTTCCCCCGCTGCAATCAAAAGAAGAAAGGTAGGAAACAGGACAATGCTGGTGAGTGCCCACACTGCAATGGCTGTGGTTCCTCTAAACATCAGACTCAATTGCCCGCCTGCCGAGCCAGAGGGGTGAAATGCTACCACTGCAGGAAACTAAACCATTTTGCCAGGGTTTGTCACTCAACTTGCATGGACTCAACGACCCGCTTACTGGGCTCAACTACCGCCCACTCAGTTGGCACCAAATACTCGCCGCTCAGGTGGTGCATGGTGGAACTGGACGTCTTCGACGCGCCACTGATGCTGGACACTGGGGCCTTGAGGTCCCTTCTGAGCGTGTCTACAGTCAGGAAGCTGTTTCCTCAGAAAACCATTGCAGCTGAGGCGGAGGACTTATTCGGTTATGGCCACACCAGAATCTGTATGATAGGGATATCAGTTTTTCTGTACGGTACAGCCCCAAGGCCGTTCCTTTGTTCACCTTCCAGGTGATGCATCAAGGGGTGGATCTGATGGGCATCAACCTGATCATCGAGCTGGGTTTCTCCATCACTGACCTGAGGGGTGACACCGTTCTGGTGGTCACCTCATCCTGGCAGCACTGCTGGCCAATGCTTTTCACGGGGCTCAGCTCCCTCACCTCTTTCAACCACCGATCACTCATTGACACGATGGTGCCTCTGAAAGTTCAGCCTCTGCACTGGCTATCCCTTGCACTACGGAACAACGTTACGACAGAGTTGCAGAGGCTGATGGATGCCGGCATCATCGAGCAGATCAACGTATCCCCCTGGATCGCAGACCTGGTGGTAGCAAAGAAGAAGACGGGTGGCCTACGATCGTATATCGACCTCAGAATGGTAAACAAAGCAGTGATCCCCGACAAATATCCCCTGCCCACAACAGAGGAGCTGACGACAGTGTTCCATGGTTCAAAGGTTTTTCCAAACTAGACCTCTGCCAAGGCTACCTACAGGTTCCCCTCCACCCGGATAGCTGCAACCTGACAGCCTTCATCGCCCACATGGGAGTATCCAGGTACACCCGCATACCCTTTGGCCTTCGCTCAGCCCCAGATTGTTTTCAAAAGATCATGGCCACCATCTTCGCCGGTCTCCCAGGACTGGTGTACTTGGATGACATTGAGGTGCACGGCACAACAGCAGCCTCCCATGATGCCCGTCTTGTTAAAGTCGATAAAGATAAAGATACTAGTCGTCTTGATAAAGATACTAGCAAAAAATGGCCTCACACTCAACGGGGAGAAGTGCATCTTTGGAGCAATGACTGTCGAGTTCGTGGGGTTCCGCCTGTCTACCAAGGGTCTGAATCCCCTGCACTCGAACTTTGAGGCAATACTGCAGCTGCCTGAACCATCATGTCCTGCGCAGCTCTCATCCTTCTTAGGTATGGTGAACTTCTATGGGTGTTTTATCCCTTGGTACTAAGAGACGATAGACCCGCTATGCGCTTTCCTGAAGCAGGATGCATCCTAGGTATGGAGCCTGGCATGCTTTACCGCCGTCTGACATAACACACGGCTCAGGAGACACACATGCAGGCTCAGGGTAGATTTAATAGCTTTATTAACAACAGGGATGTGTGACTGCGTGTCTGTAGAATAGGGATGTATTGGTGGTGGTGTCTGTGTCAGGCACGGGGGCAGGAAGCCGTTCAGCCGGACAACCCTATGGAAGGAAGCAGAGGGAGAAGGGTAACGGGCACCACACCAATACAGAGGATAATAACGGTTTTGCTGGCTTACTTGGTTAGGACAGGTGGCTGGCGTTGACAAGGGCGGAGCCCGGGAGACAGCGACCTGGAGTGCCTGTAGCAGCAGCGAGGAGGCAGCGGCGAGATGAGGAAGTCCGCCGCCGGGGAATCCACCTGTGCACAGGGGAGAAGGCTGGAGGAAAGGAGGTAAGGGGAGCTTACCCAGATTATCTTGCTCGTAGGCGAGAGTTCCGTTGTAGCAAGAGATGCCGAAGTAGAGAGACGGCTTCAGGCCGAAGCCCAGGGCAGAGTGGGTTAAATACCTCTCCGCTGACGAGATGCAGGTGTGCGCGCAGCTGGCGCCGCTGATGAGCGGCGAGTCATGACACCGTCAGTGAATTAAAGACGCGCCTCACCTCCCCACCAGTGCTCTCCCACTTCGACCCACGAAATCCCACTTTCATGACGTGTGACACTTCCAACACAGCAGTGGGAGCCATTTTAACTCAACTGCAAAAAAGAACACCTCATGGATCGTCACCTTATCATGGTGGGGGATTTGCGTGCCCTAGTGATCACAGGAGCTATGTTGGCCGAGGCAGTTTGCCGCTGGTAGGGTCACCCAAGACAAAATGGTCCTGGGTGAAGGGCCAGACTAAGAACGATCCAATAGACTCTCATGATAAATACTCGAACAAGGATTCAGTGTACCCCGCTTGGTATGGGGTTACTGGGGCCCCACCCTGGAGTTAGGCCTGGGGGAGGGGCTTGATGGCAAGCGTTTGGTGGCCGGGTTTCCGCCCATGGGACCCGGCCGGGCTCAGCCCGAAAGAGTTACATGGGTCCGTCCTCCAGTGGGCTCACCACCTGCAGGAGGGATCATGGGGGTCCGGTGCTATGTGGATCAGGTGGCAGTCAAAGGTGGAGACCTTGGTGGTCTGATCCCAAGCTTCCTAAACTGGCTTTTGGGACTTGGAATGTCACCTCTCTGGTGGGGAAGGAGCCTGAGCTGGTGCATGAGGTTGAGAGATACTGGCTAGATATAGTCAGCCTCACCTCAACACACAGCTCTGGTTCCGGAACCAGTCTTCTGGAGAGGGGCTGGAGCTTGGCCTACTCTGGAGTTGCCCCGAGCGAGAGGCGACAAGCAGGGGTGAGTATTCTTGTATCCCCCACCTTGTTGCCTCTATATGGGAGTTTTCCCCAGTGGATAAAAGGGTTGTTTCCCTTCACCTTCGGGTTGGGAAACGGGTCCTGACCATCATTTGTGCCTATGCACCACCACTCACAGAGGAGTGGAGGATGCCACTGTCACTCTGTTTAACATGCTTTTTAAACATCTGGATTTTAATGGGACACACGCCAGGCTTTTATTTGTGGACTTTTCTTCCGCCTTTAATACAATCCAACCTCATATTTTAGTTGAAAGGCTCCTGCAACAATTTGATATGAGTAACAATCTGGTGGGTTGGATTCTGGATTTTTTAACCAACAGGACACAGAGAGTAAGGGTCAATGGTAAATTGTCTGACCAAAAGTGTTCTTCTACTGGCTCTCCTCAGGGGTGTGTGTTGTCACCACTACTCTTCATCCTGTACACAAACATGTGTCGGAGCAGACATGACAACAGACACATTATAAAGTATGCTGATGATTCAGTTATTGTCAGTCTCCTCCAGGATGGTGAGAGTGACCACGGCCCAGTAGTTGATGAATTTGTTCACTGGTGTGAGGATTCCTACCTGCAGCTGAATACGACAAAAACTAAAGATAGGATTATTGACTTTAGGAGGAAAACTCCCAGGCACGAAGTCACTGTACTAAAAGGCCAGACCACTGAATGTGTACAATCCTACAAATATCTTGGGACGATTATTGATAGTAATTTAAAGTTTGAAGAGAACTGTGAAAGAGTGTGCAAAAAGGGTCAGCAACATTTGCATTGTTTAAGGAAACTTGCATACTTCCAAATTGATCGAACCATAATGATAATGTTTTATCGGGCTTTTATTGAATCTGTTTTATCCTTTTTTTAGTGTCATGGTTTGGTCAGGTAAAGCTGAAACAGAGGAAATCCTTGGATCAGGTAGTTAGATGGTCCAGTCGTTTGCTTGGTGAGTCACAGCTGAGCCTGACATCCCTGTACACCAGACAGGTACAGAGGATTGCTACCTCCATTTTAAATGATGACTCCCACCCTTTGCACTGCCACTTTCAGCTTCTTCCCTCCAGACGGAGGTTTGCTGTCCCAAAAAGTAAAACCCAGCGCTACAAAAACAGCTTTGTCCCTGCTGCTATCAAAGAGTTGAACAAGTTGTAACAATATATTACACATCATTTAGTTACCTATTTATTAATTTCATTTTATATTTACTTATTTTTGTAGGTTTTTTGTTTGGGTTCTAAATCTTTTATTGGGTTTTAGACTTTTGAGTTTTTAACCTCTTTGACTAGTCTTTAACTTTTTAATATGACCCTCCTCTCTTATCTCTTTGGGGTTTTTTTTCTTTGATCTCTTTGTCTTATGTCCTGATTGATGGAGCCTTGAGTACTTTTATCATGTTTATAGTCAGCTTCATGTGTGCCTGTGTTTTGTGTTTATGTTGTATGTAATTGTGGTTTGTAAATATGGATGTCACCTGACTGCAAAACAAATCTACCTACGGGTACAAATAAAGTAACCTGAACCTGCACCAAATGTAAAGGTATAAAGACAATTACAGGAGGAAGTTGGAGGATAAACTCTGGCAAAATAACACCAAGGATGTGTGGTGGGAATGAAACAAATAACTGGGTGCAAGGGGAGAGTCACACAGACATCTGGGGGCTTTGAGAGAACCGATGAGCTGAATCTGTTTTTTAATAGGTTCAACTCACCGTCTGTCACCCCCACAACACAGCCAGGCCCCACACACCCCTCCCTCCATCCTCCTGTCACCCCCACACAACCCCCCCCCCTCCTGTGCAGCACCTCTCTCCATCCCCCCTCACCCTCCTCGGGGGACACTAGCCCACCCCCTCACATCACTGTGACTACAGACCAGGTTAAGAAACAGCTGAAGAGACTCCGTCAGTGGAAGGCTGCAGGCCCTGATGGCATCTCCGCCAGGATCCTGAGGACCTGTGCCAACCAGCTAGCTTTTGTACTGAAACACCTGTACAACCTGAGCCTGAGTCTGGAGAGAGTACCGGTGCTGTGGAAGACATCCTGCCTGGTTCCTGTTCCCAAGAAGTGATCTCCATCGGACCTGAACGACTATCGACCAGTTGCCCTCATCTCATGTGATGAAGGTTCCTGGAGATACTGGTCTTAGCCCACCTGCGGCCGCAGGTGAAGATGTAGCTGGACCCTCTGCAGTTTGCATATCAGCCCCATTTAGGAGTTGAAGACGCTGTCATCTACCTGCTGCAATGAGCCCATCTGCACCTGGATGACGGAGGAGACACTGAGAATCACATTCTTTGATTTCTCCAGTGCTTTTAACACCATCCAGCCACTGCTGCTGGGTGAGAAGCTGTGGGTGATGGGGGTCGACAGCTCTGTGATCTCCTGGATTACTGACTACCTGACAAGCAGGCCACAGTTTGTCTGGATGGGCAGTGTCTTGTCTGACGTGGTGATTAATGATACGGGAGCTCCACAGGGGACTGTGCTGTCTCCTTTTTTCTTCACCTTATACACCACTGACTTTCAGTTCAACACTGAGTCATGCCACCTGCAGATATTCTCTGATGACTCAGCTTTTGTTGGGTGTGTAAGAGGGAGAGAAGAGGGGGAGTGCAGAGCACTGGTAGACAGATTTGTGGAGTGGACAGAGCAGAATCACCTGAGGGTGAATGTCAGCAAGACCAGAGAGATGGTGATTGACTTCAGGAAGAAGAGGACGCCTTCTCAGCCATTGCAGATTAGGGGGGAAGATGTGGAGGTTGTTGAGGACTACAAATACCTGGGTGTCATGATCAGCAATGGGCTGGACTGGAGATCCAACACCGATGCTGCGCATAAGAAGGGGATGAGCAGTCTCTACTTCCTGAGGAAGCTGAGATCCTTCAACGTGTGTAGCAGGATACTGGAACTTTTCTACTAGACCATTGTCGCCAGCGCCATCTTCTTTGCTGCTGTCTGTTGGAGTAGCAGTGTCAGAGCCAGCGACACCAACAGACTTGAAGAGATTATCAAGAGGGCTGGCTCTGTGATTGGTCTCAGGCCGGAGACCTTTGAGACTGTGGTGGAGAGGAGGACACTAAATAAACTGCAATCCATCATAGACGATCCTGATCACCCCCTCCACCACACACTAGACAGACAGTGAAGCACTTTCTCCAGAAGACTACTACAGCTTTGCTGTCGAACGGTTAGATACAGGAAATCTTTCCTGCTACACGCCATTTCACTGTACAATAACTCACTCTGATGTTGTACTCTGGTCATAACAATGCTGCCACACTGCACCTTACAGTCTAATTGGTGCCTCACATCTCACTCTGCTCCTGATAGTCCTGCATTGTACAGCGGGTATGATTCATGTGTCTATACAGGTTACCATCTATTCATCTATGATGTAGATAGACTTTTTTTAATAGTTTTTACTTCCCATAGGTAATCGCTTTGTCTGTTATGCTGTGTGTGTTTCTGTCATTTGGTTGTCTACTGTCATGCTGCTGTTACACTGCAATTTCCCAGTTTGGGATCAATAAAGTACATCTATCTATCTGTCTATCTAGATGGCGCAATGACGTGGGGATACGGCTCCAATATTCTGTATATAGGGAGTTGTGTGTTAAATAAAAGAGAGTGCAGTTCATGCCTGCTGTCCGTGCCTATTTCTTAGACATAACTCTAACCATTGTGCCACCGAGGTGCCCCAGTTGTATTAAACTTGATATTTTGCAAGAAAAAAAGTAGTAGTCATCAAAATTACTCAGCATCTACAGTGGATATAGAAAGTCTATGCACCCCTGTTCAAATGCCAGGTTTTTGTGATGTGCTTACCAAGATAAATAATTTCAAAACTTTTTCCACCATTGATGTGACCTATAATCTGTACAACCCAACTGAAAAACAAACTGAAATCTTTAAGGGGGAAAATAAAAAATAAAAATCATACAATAACCTGTTTGCATAAATAGGCACATCCTTAAAGTAATACTTTGTTGCAGCACCTTTGGCTTTTATTACAGCACTCAGTCTTTTTGGGTAGGAGTCTATCAGTGTGGCACATCTTGATGTGGCAATATTTGCCCACTCTTCTTTGCAAAAATGCTCCAAATCTGTCAAATTGCGAGGGCATCTTCTTGGCACAGCCCTCTTCAGATCACCCGGCAGCTGTTCGATTGGATTCAGATCTGGACTGTGGCTGGGCCATTCCAAAACCTTAATCTTCATCTGATGATGATTGTTGATTTGGATGTGTGCTTTGGGTCATTGTCATGTCTAAGTTTAATGTTTATTTGAAAGGGACAATACATACTAATGAACATTAATACAAATGTAAGTATGCCAGATTTAGCAATACTGATAATTTGCATCTGTAGTCCCCCGGCGGGTCACAAAAACACACAAACAATCATACGCAGGAAGAACAACTGCAATAAAACTGTACAAAGTGGATATGCTAAAGTGCAAGAGTTAAGGTGTGACAAAAATGAAGTTCCTCTTCAGCTTTCTAGCAGAAGCCTGAAGGTTTTGTGCCAACACTGACTGATATTTGGAACTGTTCATAATTCCCTCCACCTTGACTAAGGCCCCAGTTCCAGCTGAAGAAAAACAGCCCCAAAGCATAATGCTGCCACCACCATGCTTCACTGTAGGTATGGTGTTCTTTTGGTGATGAGCAGTGTTGTGTTTGTGCCAAATATACCTTTTGGAATTATGGCCAAAAAGTTCAACCTTGGTTTTATTGGACCATAACACATTTTCCCACATATGTTTGGGAGATTTCAAATGTGTTTTTGCAAAATGTAGCTGGGCTTGGATATTTTTCTTCATAATGAATAATTCATAATTTCTTCATATGACACGGTGGTGGCATCAGCCAGCACTTTTGGAGTGGTCTGCTGGGGCAGTGGCATTACTGCAGCTGATAGGAAGAGACTGAACAAACTGATCAAGAAAGCTAGCTCCGTCCTGGGGCAGCGCCTTGATCCGGTGGAGGAGATAGGAGAGAGAAGGACGGTGGCTAAACTGTCATCTCTGCTGGAGTCCGAGTTCCACCCTATGCAGGACATACTGAATGCACTGAGGAGCTCATTTAGCAGCAGACTACATCATCCCAGGTGCACAACCGAGAGGTTTTGCAGGTCCTTCCTACCAGCGGCTGTCAGACTGTACAACCTAAGCAGGGCTGCTCGCAGAGATAGCAAAAAGACGTAACAACCTAATAGTTTTTTGAATGCGAAAGATGCAATAGACTTACACAATGGTCCCCTCCGGCATACAACTAGGAAAATACCGGTAGCTATGGAGGGTGAGAATATGTATGGGCACATAATCATACCATGTAGGATAACTAAGTAGACAGTTGTGCTGTTTCATCCCATCTAGCAACAATGCTCTGCACTGTGTGTGTTTATACATTTACATATTTATTCCATCTAGCTACAATGCTCCGCACTGGGTGTGTTTATGTTTATGTTTATATTTATATATCTATATATTCATTCCATCTAGCTACAATGCTCCGCACTGTGTGTTTATATAGCTACATATTATTCCATCTAGCTATATTGCTCCGCACTGTGTGTTTATATATTTACATATTTATTCCATCTAGCTGCAATACTCCGTACTGTGTGTTTATATACTCATATATTTATTCCAGCTACAATGCTCTACACTGTGTGTCTGTGTGTATATATATATATTTATAGTAATATTGCTTGCTTGCTTTTTTTTTTTTCTTGCCTTCTGATTGTTGCTCTGAGTGTTGCTATCCCTGTGCTGTTGCAATCCTGGAATTTCCCCGTTGTGGGACTAATAAAGGCTTATCTTATCTTATCTTATCTTATCTTATCTTATCTTATCTTATCTTATAAGAAAAGGCTTCTGTCTTGCCGCCCTACCCCATAGCCCAGATACTATATATGAAGAAGACTGGAGATTGTTGTCACATGCACTAAACAGCCAGTTCTTGCCAGAAATTCCTGCAGCTCATTCAATGTTGCTGTTACCCTCTTGGCAGCCTCCCTGACCAGTTTTCTTCTCGTCTTTTCATCAGTTTTGGAGGATGTCCAGTTCTTGGTAATGTCACTGTTGTGTGATATTTTCTCCACTTGATCATGACTGTCTTCACTGTGTTCCATGGTATATTTAATGCCTTGTAAATTCTTTTGTACCCTTCTCCTGACTGATACCTTTGAACAATGAGATCCCTCTGATGCTCTGGAAGCTCTCTGTGGACCATGGCTTGTGCTGTAAGATGTGACTACAAAAATGTCAGGAAAAGCCTACTAGAAGAGCTGAACTTTATTTGGGGTTAATTAGAGACATTTTAAATGGTGGCAGGTGTGTGCTGACTCCCATTTAACATGAGTTTGAATGTGATTGGTTAATTCTGAGCACAGCCACATCCCCAGTTATAACAGGGTGTGCATATTTATGCAAACAGGTTATTATAAGTTTTTTTTTTATTTTTCCCCTTAAAAGATTTCAGTTTGTTTTTGAGTTGGGTTGTACAGGTTATAGGTCACATTAATGGTGGAAAAAGTTTCGAAATTACTTATCTTGGTCTAAATTTTTTTACATCACAAAAACCTGGCATTTGAACAGGGGTGTGTAGACTTTCTACATCCACTGTATGTACTGTGCATACCTTATATGCAGATGATATACCATTATGTCTTTAGAATTTTTATTACATCATTATATACAGTATATTATACTGATGCATAAATGGTTCAGTGAAATAATAATTTGTCTTCTTACTTGCTTTTGTTCCCCAGTGTTACAAATGAGGTCTTATCAGTGCATTGATTCTCATTGGACTTTATCTCCAGGTGAGAAGGGGAACAGGGGTCCACAAGGCTCTCCAGGGAGACCAGGATACACAGGGAAAACAGGACCCACTGGAAACCAGGGAAGCCCTGGAAACCCTGGCGCCAAGGTTAGTCAGAAATTCATAGTTAAACTTTGTAGCAGTTGTACATGTTGGAAGACCACGTTAACATTCACCCTCTATATAGATCATTCCTACCTGTATGTGAAACCTCTTTCATTCCTATTAGTTTAAATGCAATAACATTAACAGGAATGAGGTGAATGGAAGCAGAACAGGTATAAGGATGTTCATATAAAAGTATTTAATGGATATAATACCGCATTCTCTTTGGCAAAGAACAAGTTCAGTTGTAAAAAAAACTAAATCTATCTGTAAATAGCCTACACCTAGTTTTTTCAGACAGTTCCTGATAGAAGGATTGTCTAGTTTTTAATGACCCCCAAAGACGGTTGAGTCAAAGCTTTTTAAATGCTCATCATTTAATGGCCGACTCATCAAAATGTGTCACAATGACAAGGTCAAACATAATTTGAGACTTGGTCATCTTGGCTTTATAAGACTCAATAATCTGCTTCATAAATGATTTGTCTCACTGTAACCACCTCTGTTCTGATTCTAAATAGTTGTTATGAAGAGGGACATTGGCTGTAGAGGTGAAAACACCTTCCTACCAAATGGCAAACATCCTTAGTTATAATACTAATACCCATTTAGGATGTAGATTTTACTGTATATGCTGAGACGATGTAAGAGGCAAACGTTTTTGGTCGTAGAACACCAAGTTATAATCAGCATAGTTTAAAAGTGGATATAAGACCTCTTTTGCAGGTTACCACTCAAAATATTTTTTCTTCAGGGGGAAGGTTTCTATGGCTTTCCAGGTGATAGGGGACCTCAAGGATTTCCAGGAAAAAAAGGATCTTTGGGACCTCGTGGTGACCAAGGACCCAGTTTGGTTGGGGCAGTAGGAGCGCGTGGGCTCCCAGGAAATCCAGGGCCTCCAGGATTTCCTGGCTCTCCAGGGCAAAAGGGTGTGAGAGGTAGGAATCTCCATAAAGTAATTTTCAAGGTAAGGTTTTGTCTTACCAGTCATATACAGCATTAGGTGTTAAAAAAAAAGGTTCCATCACCACAGGAAAAGAAGGGAGTCTCAGATTATCAGTTAATGAGAACAAATTTTAACAAGCTTCTGCTATATGCTGATCTGTGCTTCACTCAAATGCTACACTCAGAGAAACAAAGGTGTCCACTAGGAACCAAGAGGTTCTTCAGAGTGTTGCCATTAAACAAAACTGTTTTGAGTTCCATGAAGAAACTTGTAGTAAGAAGTTCTTCAAAGAACAATTGTTCAGAAATGCCTAGTGTCCATGCAACTTCAGTAGAAATTAACTACTTTTACTACTACTTTAACTATTACTTTTAAAAAAAATGACGGTTTGCAAAGAGCCATCCTCTAAATAAAGAGGTTCTTCATTAAGTGATGACTTTCTAGGGAACCAAAGCTCTGTCAAGAACCATTTCAAAACATTATTGTTCTGAGTGTAGACCCCATGTTTTTTGTACAGTAACAGACCAAAGAGGTGCTAGAATTTCACAATCTTTTGGACAGACTCTACAGTATACCAGCCAGTCACCATCATCAAGAAGCCATCGAATCGAGTAAGATAGTCCACTGAAATTACTTACGCACTCTTCGGTGGCTAATTAGTCCAATGCAAGAAGCACAGACCCTCTTGCACACTGTATAGATGTGGGTGGAAGCTGTAAGTGGGGGAGGCAAGGGTGCCTTACTGAACGGGCTAGGCTGGGCTTCAGCCCAGGAGCCTACAAAGATCAAGGGCCTATCATGAGCCAATGAAAAAGATCACATTGTTTTTAATTGGTCAAATTCTATGTCCATCACTTGTATTCATGTGTGGCTGCTGATTAGTCTAATTTACAAGTGCCTCACATGGGTATCAGTAACAATAGCCTATCAGAGGAATTGTTTTGACATGTGACTATGCAAACATCAGTGAGAGGTAAAAAGTAAATAGCTTGGTCAAAATGTCCAGAAAAAAGTTTGAAAGTGGCACTCATAAAATTATGGAGAGGAAAAGAGCTTAGGAAAAACTAACTGCTCAAAAAATCCCGAAGCGTAATGGATTTTTCCAAGTTGGAGCACTGAGTGGAAGAGGCTGTTAAATACTGCACGGAGGGGACAGGTGAGCTATTAAAGCTCTCACCTGGAGGACAAGGGCGAAGGGAGAAGAAAGGCCATGATTGCTTACATCAGACACCTGTGCGTAGGACAGTGGACTCCGAACTTGGTAAAAAGTAGACTGGATCAAGCATGCATCCATAAAGAGTGACAATATTCGCGAGCTGGACTTAAAAGACATAATGAAGGATTTTTCTTTACATAAGGCCAGAAAAAAAAGCTTCTAAAAAGGTAAGATTGTAGAGGATGTGTTCAGTGATGAGGCTGGGTTTATTTCTCAGGTTCAGTTTTATTATCAGAACACATTCTCTATCAATCTCCAAGCAAGAAAAGAGACAGATCACAGTCACATCATTCTCTTATACCCCGGAACATCGAAACTCGAGTCACATGGTGTCTGAGCAAACATACAGTCACATTGTAACCCCTTTGATCCTCCACCATTGTCTCTCAGCCTTCAATGGTCCGGAAATCCCTGCAGGGCCTCTCTCTGAGACAAAGGACAAATCTCACACCTCCTCGATACCTCCTGCAGGTTCAGTCCTTTTGTCCCTCGAGATGTGAAGCACACAATAAACCTTCAGCAATACATTTGTGGAAAATATGTACCCAACATATGTGCCACAGACCCCCCCCCCCCCCCCAAACGTCTAATATGGGACAAACATAATCAGAGATGCATGGCATAAAAAAGAAACATCACCACATATCAAAAATCAATCCACCAGTTGCCTAGGTCTAAACCTCCTGCCGTATCTGCTGTAAGCCGGCTTTGCTGCTTCTGCAGTGTCTTCCTGCACCTGTGGATTAGAACTGTTAGCCAAACTCTGTGGGGGTTCTGGAGAAAGCCTTCTCGGTGGCCTGCCGCGACGGGGGGCCCTCGCTAACTGCACTTGTTCATCAGCCAAAACAAAAGCAGGTTTGAGTCTGTTAATACAAATCAACTCCTTCCTGTCTCCCAAATCTAGCAAAAAATGCTTCTCTCCTGTTTCAAGCACTCTGAAAGGTCCATCATAAGGTGGCCACAAATTTGGGTGATGAGCATCATGTCTAACAAAAACAAACTCTGCATTTTTTAAAGCCTTCGGCACAAAAACACGTGGGAAACTGTGATGAACCGGGCCAGGAAGCGTGTTTGATCCTGTGTCGCTCTGCAACAGCTGAGCGGGGGGGCAATTTGGTGCAGGATTGTCGGGGAGAAATTCACCAGGTAAACGGAGAGGTTGTGTAAAAACTAACTCAGCTGGGGAGGCCTGCAAATCTTCCTTAGGAGCAGAACGCAACCCCAATAAAACCCATGGAAGTTTGTCAACCCAATTTGTATCCGTAAGCGACGCTCTGAGGGCTGCTTTCAATGACCTATGAAAACGTTCGCATAAACCGTTAGCCTGGGGGTTATACGCGGTAGTGCGGTGAATCTTCACCCCTAGGCTGCGGGCCATCGATGACCAGAGTTAGGAAACAAATTGAGGACCTCTTTCGGACGTTATGTCCGACGGAACTCCAAAACGCACAACCCAAGCTGTTAAAAACGCGCGCGAAACTTCTTCCGCTGTGGTTGACGCCAGAGGAACCGCTTCTGGCCAACTCGTGGTGCGATCCACCATCGTCAAGAGGTGTGTGTACCCCTGTGACAACGGGAGGGGGCCCACCAAGTTGACATGCACATGATTAAAGCGCTTAGCCGGGATGTGAAAAGGCTCCAAAGGAGCTCTAGTGTGCTTGTGTATTTTGGCTCGCTGACACGCTACGCAGGCTGCCGCCCATTCCTTGACCTGTTTGCGCAACCCCGGCCAAACAAATTTCTCCCCCACCATCTTGATCGATGCGCGCACCCCGGGGTGCGCCAGGGAATGGACCGAGTCAAAGACGCGGTGGCGCCACACAGCTGGTACCACGGGACGCGGCCATCCCGTGGAGACATCGCAGATTAGGGGAGGCATACCCATTTGCAGCACTCTGTCCTCCAGCCTTAACCCTGTTGGTCCAGACTGGAGCGCGTGCACATCCGCATCGCTAACCTGCTCCGCGGCCATGGCTGCATAATCTAAACCTACGCGGACCGGGGCTGCATGCGCTTCTGCGCCGCTACCCTGGCCCGCGGCCATGGCTGCAGAGTCTGCCCCCACGGGGCCTGGCGCCACCACCACACGCGAGAGACAGTCTGCCACTACATTATGTTTACCTGCGACATGCTGGATATCGGTGGTGAACTCCGATATCGCGGCCAGCTGTCTTTGCTGCCGGCCCGACCAAGGTTCTGAAATCTTGGCCATTGCAAACGTTAGCGGCTTGTGGTCCACAAACGTGGTGAAACAGCGCCTTTCCAACCAGAACTGGAAATGGCGAATGGCCAAGTGTAGGGCCAAAAGCTCCCTGTCGAACGCGTTGTATTTTCGCTCGCTATCGCGCAAGGTTTTGCTGAAAAACGCGAGTGGCTGCCAGGTCCCTGCTACAAACTGTTCAACGACCGCCCCCACCGCTAAATCGGAAGCATCACTGGTGAGTGCCATGCGGGCCGTTGGGACTGGGTGTGCCAACAAAACCGCATTTGCCAGGGCTGTTTTGACTTGGGAGAATGCGCGCTCCCAATCCGGAGACCATTCGATTTTATTTGTGGGTTTTTGCTTCTTTAGTGCAGCATACAATGGTTGCATGAGCTGCGCCGCGCTTGGGAGGAAACGGTTGTAAAAATTAACCATTCCCAAAAACTCCTGTAACGCTTTAACCGTTTGAGGTTGGGGAAAATCCGTTATTGCGCGTACTTTATCGGGCAGAGGGACTGCTCCTGCTGGTGAAACGCGATGCCCCAAAAAATCAATTTGCGCCACCCCAAACTGGCACTTCGCTGGGTTGATTATTAACCCGTGCTCTGCCAGCCTCCGGAAAACCTCTGTGAGGTGACTTTCGTGCTCGTCCTCGGACGTCCTGGCTACCAAAATGTCGTCCAGGTAGACAAACACGAAAGGAAGATCGCGTAGAACCGCGTCCATCATACGCTGGAACGTCTGCGCGGCGCCCTTTAATCCAAAAGGCATGCGCAAAAACTCAAAAAGCCCGAAAGGAGTTATTACCGCAGTTTTGGGTATATCTTGAGCGCGCACTGGGACCTGATGGTAACCACGCACCAAGTCTATTTTAGAAAAAATGCACGCCCCCGCCAAATGAACCAAAAAATCTTGGATGTGCGGGATCGGGTAGCGGTCGTGCGCTGAGGCGTTACTCAACCTGCGGAAATCACCGCAAGGTCGCCACGAACCATCAGCCTTTGGAACCATGTGTAGCGGTGAAGCCCAGGGGCTTTTAGAACGTCTAATGATGCCCAGTTTTTCCAAGTTGGCAAACTCCTCGCACGCTATGGCCAGTTTAGCTGAGTCCAAGCGCCGAGCTTTTGCAAAAACGGGTGGCCCGGTGGTAGTGATAAAATGTTCCACCCCATGCTTAGCCACTGTCACTGAAAACGTTGGGACTGTGAGTGCTGGGAACTGAGTGAGCAGTGCATGAAACTTACCACCTGCGGCTATGACGTTGGCCTGTGCAGTTGGCGGAGCCACCCGGACTGTGCAGGAAATAGAGTGAAAAGACCAGACGTCTATTAGCAAGATCAACCAATAAACCATGTGAGCATAAAAAATCAGCACCTAACATGTTGAAACTGACTGCTGCTATGACAAAAGTCCACTCGAATGTTCGGCCGTGTAGAGACAGAAGCAGAGTCTTCTCCCCGAAGGTCTTAATCGCCGAGCCGTTTGCCGCCGACACCAGGGGACCACTGGAAGGCGCCAGCCGGTCAGCGTAGGAGGGTGTGATGAAACTCAGCTGGGAGCCTGTGTCCACCAGGAAGTGCCTCCCTGATCGCTCGTCCCTCAGGTAGAGCAGCTTGTTCTTTTCGCCGAGAGCCGCAGCTGCTACCGACTCCCGGTCTTGGCGTTTCCCGAGCGCTTGAACTGGCACAGTGGAATGCACTGGCGTGCTCTCTCAGCGAAACGGCGATGGTAAAAGCAAAAGACGTAGCCCACTCCACGTCCCCTGGCCTCCGCCGCTGCCATCGTCAGTGAGTCTGGTGCTGCAGCCTCTGGCCCCCTGCCATCTCCGGGTGTTGCGCTCAGCTCTGCTGCTGCGGCCGTGGTTGTGTGTCGTCTATGAGCGTTGACGAGCCGCTGCGCCTCCTGGCCCAGCTCGTGGTAGTCTCGTTGGGCCAGCAGCTGTGAACTGGCCAGGGTAACTCTCACCGCTGACGGCAGTGTCCTGAGGAAAAGGTGGGCAAAAATAAAACCATCATCTTCGGAGTCTCTCAAACTCAGCATCCTCGCCATCAGGTCTGCAGGTCTCTCGGCCTCGCCTTCAGTCAACACCAGGAGCTTCTCTGCTCGCTCTCCCAGCAAGGGGGTGAAAGAACGGATGAGAGCCGCTTTCAATGCGCCGTACTTGTCGTCGTCTGGCGGGTGGTTAATCGGGCTCTCTACCCGCTGGGCTGTATGGCTGTCCAGCTTCGCAACCACATGGTAGAATTTTGTGGCATCTGCCGAAATTCCCCGAAGATGGAACTGTGCCTCGACTGCGTTAAACCAGAAGTGCGGGCTATGCTGCCAGAAATCAGGTAGCTGGACCGTGGTAGCTGCGTTAGCCTGGCTGGCTCCTGATGAGTCCGGTGCAGAAGAATCGTCACCGGCCATAATTCGTCGTAGGGTCACCAGTGTAGAGGATGTGTTCAATGATGAGGCTGGGTTTATTTCTCAGGTTCAGTTTTATTATCAGAACACATTCTCTATCAATCTCCAAGCAAGAAAAGAGACAGATCACAGTCACATCATTCTCTTATACCCCGGAACATCGAAACTCAGGTCACATGGTGTCTGAGCAAACATACAGTCACATTGTAACCCCTTTGATCCTCCACCATTGTCTCTCAGCCTTCAATGGTCCGGAAATCCCTGCAGGGCCTCTCTCTGAGACAAAGGACAAATCTCACACCTCCTCGATACCTCCTGCAGGTTCAGTCCTTTTGTCCCTCGAGATGTGAAGCACACAATAAACCTTCAGCAATACATTTGTGGAAAATATGTACCCAACATATGTGCCACAAGATGTGCTATTTGCATTGCTTTCCAGCCACTGGTGCAGGTTTTTGATTGCTGCTCTTGTGCTTGTTTGAATCAGGAATACTTCACTGATGCAATTTTATGCTGAAGGCAGTATCTGTCACACTGCAAAAAGGGAAATTTCCATAAGATAAAATATCCAAAATCAAAGCTTTATGCTTGTTTTTCTCTCACAAGATAATTTTAAGATGAGAATTTATTTTTGTTGTGCCGTTTTCTGTAAGATTTTACAGAAAACTGCAGCACTCCGTGCACCACTGGAGTGGTGGCTGAGAGGTAGAGCATCCACCCCACAATCAGGAGGTTGTGGGGTGGATGGAATTCAAGTCCTGGCTGGGTCATGTCAAAGACCATATAAAAGTGGATCTTCCTGCTGTCCAGTTTGGTGCTCAGCAAAAATGGAACGGAGGAGGGAAATGTCTATTAATGTCTATCTAAAAATCTATTGCAAGATTTTTTTTTTGTTCAAGTTAAATTATCTGCCAACAGAGCTAGAAAATTTGACTTATCAAATTGCGTAAAACAAGTTAAAACTATCGGAAAGCATGTAAAATTTTCTTACACATAAACAGCACAACAAGAATAAATATCTTGTCAGACTAAAAAACAAGCATAAACAGCCTTAATTTATTTCATTTTACTTATATTTAACTTTTTGCAGTGTAATTGTGTTTTCTAGCTCAGAGTTGCATTATTTCTCAAAGAGGAACAAAAATGAGGTGGTAGTGGCTCAGGAAGTAGAGCAGGTCACCCAATAACTGGAGGGTTGGGGGTTTGAATCCCACTCCCCCCACCTTGCTGTTGTGTCCTTGGGGAAGACTCTTTACCCACCTTGCCTCCAGTGTGTTCATGGTTCATCATACTGATGTATGAATGTGAATAAATGTTCAGTGGTGGTCGGAGAGGCCGTTGGCAGGGATTGGCAGCCATGTTTCCGTCAGTCTGCCCCAGGGCAGCTTTGGCTACAGAGGTAGCTTACCACTATCATTGTCTGTGGAGTGAATGAATAATGGACTCACTGTAAAGTGTCTTTGGGTGTCATGAAAAGTGTTATATGAATGCAATCCATTATTAGAAACATAGCTATTACACATTTTTAAAGTGAGATTCTGTTGGGGGGTGGACCTGCAAAACCTCTCAGCCCCAGGGCTTAAGGGCAAGTTAAGTTGGCCCTGGGGGAGGGGCCCCTTTGTGCTGTAGGTGTTTCTCAGTTTTACGATGCCTTTCCTGCTCAAAAAGTGTGACACCCTCTCGAACTGTCTTATGCCATCCTGTCCTGTCACGTGCAAGCGCTTCCCAATCATTCACATTAATGTTGCATGATTTCAGTGACACTGTCAGGCTATCATTGAACCATTTTCTCAGTCCCCCTTGTGATCTTACACCTGAGCTAAGTTTACCATTGAAGACTTGCTTGGGAAGACGAGAATCCTCAATCCTGAGAACATGTCCTGACCAACACAGTTGGTTTTGGATCACCATGGCCTTGATGATGGTACTGTTTGCCTCCTCAAGAATGCTGTTATTTGTTCGTCGATCCTGCCAGCAAATGCCCAAGATATGGTGGAGGCAGCGCTGATGGTGCTTTTCAAGGATCTTGAAATGTTGTCTATAGGAGGTCCAAGATTCAGCTGTTAAGAAGACATGATAATACCACTGCCTTGTTCACCAGCATTTTAGTATTTGTTGTTATACATCTCTCCTCAAAAAAATCGTCATGCATTTGACTCAAGGCGTAGCTTGGACAGCCAGTGCTATTTGTTAATATGCACGCTGCTCTAGTTCTCCTCGTTAACGTGGAAGTCTATGGTTTCACTCACTTTGGAAGTCAGCCTCCATTTACTGTTCAGGAAATTATAGTTTTTAACATGTGGTTTTTTCCTTTTAACTTGGAATTTTTTGTGTGCTAAAACTGGTCAAAAATCAACCTCAGCCCTTTTTCCCATGGTTTCAAAACTAAGTCAGTTTATCCAAATCTACCATGCTTGTAGAGTTTTGCCATCCCTGCAGTCGACGAGATTCTGAGCCAACATGTAACAGCAGTAAACCACCAGTCAAGTACCCAGAGATCAATTAAAACCAGTTCAGTATTTTCAGATTACCTACTGCCGACCTGTGCAAACTGAAGAATTTATTCATCGGTACCACGTGTGAACTTAATGAAACGTGGATTTGAATGTCCTTCTGCACTCACCCTGTCTCCTCTGGCAGGTGAAACTCTTTCCAACATAACCCAATACCCTGCAGCCTCCGGAGAGAAGGGAGACCCTGGATATCCAGGTAGAAAACATCTGTAACATCTGTCCATTTGACTTCCTGTTCACCTGTCAGTCTAACTTCAGTCTCCGTCTTTGTCTACTCAGGCTATCCTGGCATCCCTGGTGGAAAAGGTTTTCCTGGCATCACTGGACCAGATGGGCCTAAAGGAGATAAAGGACAAGCTGGACTTCCTGGACTACCTGGTCCGCAAGGTATCCCAGCACCACTACTTTACCTGTGATGCATTAGTTATGTAGCTCTGCATTTGTGTAACCACATTTCTTTTTCCAGGACCGCGGGGTTCTTACGGAGATTACGGAGATGAAGGAACCGAGGGACTCAGCTATGAAGGAGAACCAGGTAGAAACTTTGATCAAGTTGATATCTCCACCTTAATCCTTTTATGTCTGATGGGGCTTCCACACCTGAATGCCGGCACCAAGTTCATGTTCTGTTAGATTGCTCACGTTTGGTTTCAGATTGCCTCTTATGGAAGTACACCAAACAACTCTGCATGAAGAATGTATGTCCTGTATTCATGTTGATGTTTGTGTGGTTAGCTCAGGCCAGAGTTGTTAGAAAGCATGCTGCTCATCCTTGGAACAGTTCTCTGTAGCTTCTCGGTAACTGCACTTGAAGTTGAAGCTAAAGAGGATTTGGCCACACCAGTTGTGCGCATGCTAGTATATTCCCATGTCATCATCAAAAAGATATTTGATCTACAGTGGTGCAAAAAAAGTGTTTGCCCCCTTCCTGATTTCTCATTTCTTTGTTTGTTTGTCACACTGACAAAATGTTTCAGATCATCAAAAAAATTTAAATATTAGACAAAGATAACCCAAGTAAACACAAAATACAGTTTTTAATTGAGGGTGTTTATTATTAAGGGAAAAAAAAATTCAAACCTAAATGGCCCTGTGTGAAAAAGTGATTACCCCCTAAACCTAATAACTGGTTGGGTCACCCTTAGCAGCGACAACTGCAATCAAGCCTTTGTGATAACTGGCAGTGAGTCTTTTTACAGCACTGTGGAGGAATTTCGGCCCCCTCGTCTTTGCAGAATTGTAATTCAGCCACATTGGAGGGTTTTCGAGTATGAACCGCCTTTTTAAGGTCATGCCACAGCATCTCAATTGGATTCAGGTCAGGACGTTGACTAGGCCACTCCAAAGTCTTCATTTTGTTTTTCTTAAGCCATTCAGAGGTGGACTTGCTGGTATGTTTTGGATCATTGTCCTGCTGCAAAACCCAAGTGTGCTTCAGCTTGAGGTCACAAACAGATGGTCGGACATTCTCCTTCAGGATGTTTTGGTAGACAGCAGAATTCATGGTTCCATTTACCACAGCAAGTCTTCCAGGTCCTGAAGCAGCAAAACAGCCCCAGACCATCACACTACCACCACCATATTTTAATGTTGGTATGATGTTCCTTCTCTGAAGTGCTGTGTTACTTTTACGCTGGATGTAATGGGACACACACATTCCAAAAAGTTCAACTTTTGTCTCGTTAGTCCACAGAGTATTTTCCCAAAAGTCTTGGGTTTCATCAAGATGTTTCCTGGCAAAACTAAGATGAGCCTTTATGTTCTGTTTGCTAAGCAGTAGTTTTTGTCTTGGAACTCTGCCATACAGGTCATTTTTGCACAGTCACTTCCTGATGGTGGATGCTATGTCTCAATAACGGGAGACCGGAGCCGTGTTGAACCGAGCAATGAACTGAACTTTATTAATGAAAACAGGCACAATATACACACTGGCCGTAGCCCGCCTGACATCACCATGTCGACCACCCAGCGTCAGCTACGGCAAGCCCCAAGGGCCAAATCCCCCCCCCCCCCCACACACACAAAACATGGAAGCACCATAGATCACGCACACATATATATAAGATTGAGCCCCCCTTTTTAACTTTAGCAAGAAAACCCCTTAGAACACATGCAATGTAGACAGTTTCTTCTTTTTTTTTTAAACACACAAAACAACAAAACTAGCTAACTAAATGGGCACCTGGTTAGACTACCAGGATACCCTCCTGTGTTGGGGTGGATTATTCTGCTACCCATTCCCAACAGGCATTAGCTAAAGCTACTTTCAGGACAAAGTCATTGAGGTATTTGGGCCTATGATGCATCCTAGCCAAGAGCCCCACCAGAGAGGAACTTGCTCCAGGCTCCATCGGCCGCACCTGTGAGTCCCTAACATCCTCATCAGGTAAGTCCCAACCCACATCAGTCCGCTCTGCCGCAGTTCCTGGACCTTGTGCAGGCGACGACTTCCTGATTCGGCTGGAGTGCCACCATGACCCGTCCGAGAGCTAGAACGTGTCCTGGCCCCGCCGCCTCATGATCTGAAGTGGCCCCGTCCAGAAAGGCTGCAGTTTATGCGTGCGGTTGGGGTGCTTAATCCAGACCCGATCCAACATGAGTCCGTGAGCCTTTGCTCTGTGCTTTCTGTTGAAACGTCGTTTCATCTGCTGTTGGGCGATGACCTGGTCTCATGGAGGGTCTGTGTTCTCTGGAGAGGAGGTTGTGGGGGGCCTCAGTCGGTCCAGGGCAAGGTGGAGTTCACGCCCCAGCATGAGTTTTGCTGGGGAGCACCCTGTCGCGGCATAGGTCATTGCTCTGTAGTGGAGGAGTGTGCTCTGGAGGGCGTCAGGGGACGTGAAGCCGTCCACCAAATGGGCTCTCAGACCATTTTTCAGAGTCTTGTTGAAACGCTTCACACCCCCATTGGCTTGGGGGTAGTAGAACGCGGTCTTGATGTGTTCCACGCTCCTAACACCCAAAAACTCTTTAAACCCCCCAGAGGTGAACTGTGGGCCATTGTCTGTAGTGATAGCATCCGGGACCCCCCATCTGGCGAACAGTGACGAGAGGAAACCCATAACCACATCCGTTGTGACTGAATTAGTGGGCATCACCTCTGACCATTTGGAGAACAGATCATAGACTACTAGCAAAAAACAGCTGTTTGGGGGTGCCATATGAAGTTCACCGCAGATGTCCAATTGGATGTGCTTCCAGGGGACCTCTGAGTATGGTAATGGTCACGGGGTGGAGGGGGAGTTCACCAGTCTTTCCGCTCTCAAAGCACGGGACACAGTTGTTTACCATAGTTTCAATGTCCTTATCGATACCAGGCCACCAAACTGAATCCCTGCAACGCTGCTTCACCTTGACCACACCCAAGTGACCCTCGTGGAGCATCGCCAGAACTCGTGATCTCAGAGACACCGGGATCAATGTGCAGTCTCCCCTTGCCACACACACCCCGTTCCAACAACTCAGTTTGTCTCTGAACTGGTGAAAAGGTGCCAAATCACCCTGTACTTTTGTGGGCCAACCCTCCCTGATGACCGAGCAGAGTTGTGACAATGTGGGGTCCTGTTCCGACTCTGCCCGAAGCTTCTGGAGGGATACCATGTGCCAGAGGGGTCTGTGCAAGCATATTGACCAGATCCGCCTCCATGGGGTCGTCGTTGGCCGTGGTACGGGACAGGAGGTCTTCCACCACATTCTCTTTTCCAGGAGTGAACTGGGTAGTAAAGTTGTAGGCTCTCAGCTGCTCAGTCCACTTGTGGATACGTAGGGGCCTATGTCCCAATCCTGCCGTCTCCAGCAGTGTCGTCAGCACCCAGTGGTCCGTTCGCAGGGTGAAGTGATGCCCATAGAGGTAGGTGTGCCACTGTTCACAAGCCCAGACACAAGTAAGCACCTCCCTCTCACCCACGGCATATTTCTGTTCAGCCGCTGAAAGGGACCTCGACGCGAACGCCAGTGGGCGCTCGATACCATCTTGCACTTGAGGCGTAACCACCCCCACCGCCGAGCCAGATGCGTCACAGGTCACAAAAGTCAGTCATTTTGGACCAAAATGGGCCAACACTGGAGGGGAGCTGAGACTTGAGCCTAGCGATTGCCGCTGAGCAGGTCGGGGTCCACTGCCATGGTGCATCCTGCATTAGAAGGGCCTGGAGTGGTTTGTTAGTCTCTGAATAATGAGGAATAAAATGCCCATAAAAGTTCATCATGCCCAAGAACGAGGAGATATGTGCGGGTGTCGTGGGATCGGGGAGATGCAGGACTGCCTCCACATTTGAGTGCAGGGGCCTCAGGCCCTCAGCTGCCAGCTGGAATCCCACAAACTCAATGCACAAATGCACTTTTCCCCGTTCAACGTGACTCTGTGCTCCAGCAGCATCTCCATCACCCGTTTCAAACAACTGTTGTGTTCTTCCTGCAACGCGCCGTGGACCACGGTGTCATCCACGTGCACCACTACACCCCTGAGGCCGGCCAGAATCATGGACATGATCTTCTGTAAGTAGCTAGGTGCTGAGCTCAGACCAAAAGGCATGCGGGTATACCTGAAAATGCCCATGTGGGTCACGAACGCCGTCAGGTCCCTGCTGGCTGGGTGAAGGGGCACCTGTATACAGTATAACCCTGGCAGAGCTCTAGCTTTGTGAACACCCTTGAGCCACTGAATGATGCGATAAGTGCCTCCATCGTGTGGAGTGGGTATTTGTTCAGGACAATCACCTTATTCAATTCAGTTCAATTAAATTTTATTTATATAGCGCCATTTCACAACAACAGTCATCTCATAGCACTTTCAACTGTAGGGGAAACCCCCACAATTGCAGAAAGACCCCAGCAATCAGGTGATCCCCTGTGAGCAAACACTTGGCGATGGTGGAGAGGAAAACCTTCCTTTTAACAGGAAGAAACCTCCAGCAGAACCAGTCTCAGGGAGGGGCAGTCATCTGCTGCGACTGGCTGGGGGTTGAAGGGATAGAGAAGATGAAAAGAACAGGCATGTAGAGAGCAAACAGCACGACGGGGACTCAGTCTGTGGGAGAGAACAAACAGATGTTAATGACCAGCAAAAATATTTCATTGAACCAACCTATGGTCAATACATGGCCGGATGCCGCCCATCTTCTCTTGGCCACCACGATGTTCGATATCCAGGGCGAGGCATCCACTTTCTCGATAATCTTGTCTTTAAGCAGTTTGTTCAGTTTTGCCGTGACGTTGTCCCACAGGGTGAGGGGAAGCCACTGTAACGGTTGGCTCCTGGGCGTTGCGCTTGGGTCGATGAGTGGGAGGTGGTAGAATGCTTTAATACATCCTAAGCCCACGAACAACGCCGGCCAGTGGACATGCCATTCGGGGGACACCGTAAGCACTGTTGAGCCTGCTGGATCCACGATGGAGAGTCCTAGTTCACCCAGCAGATCAATTCCCAGCAAGTTGGCCCCCTGGCGTGAAACCTGGAAGGTCAATGCAGGAATAATCCTTGACCCACATTTCACCGAGAAGCTGACCGTGTCCGCCATGTCAATTTTAGCGTGACCGTACCCAAACATTTTCACTGCCCCTGCTTTGATGGTTTTACCAAGGAAAAGTCTTTTCAATGTAGTCATACTCAGTATGGACTTACTGGCCCCTGAGTCCACCATAAGTAGCACATCAACCCTGTCTAGCTGCAAGACGCACCACTTTAACGGCCCCTTCCTGGTACCCGTCACACACACCTGCATCATGCTTTTGGGCTCTGCCGCTGATGGTTTAATAGTGGTGGTGCAGGCCCTGGCCCAGTGATTAGAACGGCCGCAGTTATGGCACTTTTTCCCTCTGGCAGGGCAGGTGGACGAGCCTGCCCGGTGACGGGGGTAGCCGCAGCCGTCACACAGATCCCTTGCTCCCATTCCTGCCCGTGCCACAGTCTACCGCCTTTTGGAGGTCTGCCCCGAAGCATTAGCTGTGTCGCTAGCAGCCTGACGTGGAAGGGAAACTTGGGTGGCTAGGTTCTCTTTAGCTAGCACTTGTAGACCTAGCTGGGCAGTGGACTCTATCTGGCTGGTTAATTCAACCACTTTCTCCAGCGCATAGATGTCCGTTGTTAGCGTTGGCTTTTCTTTTAGCCACTCATTGCTCATACCGTGTACTAGCTTGTCCCGGACTAGCTCCTCCTCAATTGGCCCGAAGGCGCACTTTCTTGCTAGGCTACAGAGTTCCATTATGAAGTGTTGGATGGACTCACCAGCTTGTTGTCGGCGGTCAATGAATTTATATCTTCACGCCATGATGTTGGAATGGTCCATAAAGAAATTGTCCATTACGTCCAGACACTCCTTCATTGAGCCCTTGCCACCCAGTGCGAAAAATATCCAGTGGCCCTCCTCACAGAGGCAGTGAACGAGTAGGCTCCTTCATCTGTCTTCATCGACGCCCCCCAGGCCAGCCGCGGTAACATGCACCTCGAATGCCTCCCGCCAGCGGCACCATGTTGTAGTCGGCATACCCGGAGACTGTAAAAATGGAGGTGGTGGTTTAATGCATGCTCCCATGGTTTATCCTTGTCACCAAACTGTTATGTCTCAATAACGGGAGACCAGAGCCGTGTTGAACCGAGCAATGAACTGAACTTTATTAAGGAAAACAGGCACAATATACACACTGGCCGTAGCCCGCCTGACGTTACCACGTCGACCACCTGGCATCGGCTACGGGAAAGCTCCAAGGGCCAAATCCCTACACAAGAGTGGAGTCATGAACGCTGACCTTAACTGAGACAAGTGAGGCCTGCAGTTCCATGGGTGTTGTTGTGGGGTCTTTTGTGACCTCTTGGATGAGTCGTCGTTGTGCTCTTGGGGTAGTTTTGGTTGGCCGGCCACTTCTGGGAAGGTTCCCCACTGTGCCATGTTTTCGCCATTTGTGGATAATAACTCTCACTGTGGTTCACTGGAGTTCCAAAGCTGTAGAAATGGCTTTATAACCTTTTCCAGACTGACAGGTCTCAATTACTTTATTTCTCATTTGTTCCTGAATTTCTCTGGATCACAGCATGATGTCTAGCTTTTGAGGATCTTTTAGTCGACTTCACTTTGTCAGGCAGGTCCTATTTAAGTGATTTGTTGATTGAGAACAGGTGTTGCAGTAATCAGGCCTGGGTGTGGCTAGAGAAATTGAACTCAGCTTTCCAAAGATGTGATAAACCACAGTTAATTTATGTTTTAACGGGGGGGGGGGGGGGGTGTCACTTTTTCACACAGGGCCATGTAGGTTTGGATTTCTTTACCCTTAATAATAAACACCTACATTTAAAAACTGCATTTTGTGTTTACTTGTGTTATCTTTGTCTAATATTTAAATTTGTTTGATGATCTGAAAAATTTAGGTGTGATAAACATACAAAAAAATGATAAATCAGGAAGGGGGCAAACACTTTTTCACAGCACTGCCATTGGTCTCAGATCTTTCATATCCTCCGTCTCGCTAGCATCTTCTCCAAAAAAATATTATCTCCACTTGAAACCAAAGGGAACAGGGCATAGTTTGATCTATTCAATTCAATTCAGCTTTATTTATACAGCGCCATTTCACAACAACAGTCATCTCATAGCACTTTCAACTGTAGGGGAAACCCCCACAATTGCAGAAAGACCCCAGCAATCAGGCGATCTCCTGTGAGCAAGCACTTGGCGACGGTGGAGAGGAAAAACTCCCTTTTAACAGGAAGAAACCTCCAGCAGAACCAGGCTCAGGGAGGGGAAGTCATCTGCTGCGACTGGCTGGGGGTGAGGGGATAGAGAAGATGAAAAGAACATACATGTAGAGAGCAAACAGCAAGATGGGGACTCAATCTATGGGAGAGAACAAACGGATGTTAATGACTAGCAAAAAAAAAAAAATTTCATTGAGAGTGAAGAAAGGAGTGAGGCCCAGTGCAATTATTGGAGCTCCCCCGGCTGTCTAAACCTATTAGCAGCATAACTAAGGGAGGGTTCAGAAACACATGATCCCTCCCTCATTGTAGGCTATATCAAAAAGGAAGGTTTTAACCCTATTCTTAAAAACAGAGATCGAGTCTGACTCCCGAATCCAGATTGGCAGCTGGTTCCACAGAAGAGGAGCTTGATAACTGAAGGCTCTGCCTCCTGTCAGAGGCCAGAGATCTGAGACAACCCATTTTTGGTGGATCAAATTGAACTTTTATTTTTTTTGGTGTGGACCATGGTCCGAGGGTGGTTTCACACCTTAATTTTCTCAAGTAGAAAGTCAAAAAATCCAGATCATGTTATGTCATGCTGTCAGTGCATCTATCTCCTTCTCCTGTAGGCGTTTTGTTATTTTTTAAAAGAGTAATGGGGGTTTTTTCATCAATTTAGCATGAGGTACAAATGTATAAATATAAATGGGTACAAATTTGCGAGAATAAAGGTGCAATGATATGATAAAAAATGTCAGTTTAAAAATTTAAAAAGTGACAAATTATAATTTACATTATAAAAATTTAACCAGCATCCAGTTGTGAATTTATAATAAAAATGGTGAAAATTTACTGGAAGAAATGGCTAATTTTTGAGAAAAAAGTTGCAAATTTACAAGAAATAAAATTGCAAATTTATGAGAAAGAAGATGAGAATTTACAGGAAAAAGGTTGCAAATTTACGAGGAAAAACTTGAAAGTAGAGGAAAAAAATATAAATTTATAAGAAAAAAAACTTGCAACCTTATGAGAAAATAGTTGCAAATTTACAAGAAAAAAAATGCTAATTTACAGTTATAGCTGGGGCGTAATCCTTCCTTCCCGTGAACAGCATCTAAGCATTAATAACAGTGAGGAGGCAGACCAAATGACGGTTTGATGAAGACCTCAACAAGAGCTGCTTAACATGTTTTTGTTTGACTTTTATCTGCACCAGGCTCTCCAGGGCTGCCAGGGGCTCCGGGGCTCAGAGGTCCAGCCGGGAATTCTAGAATAGGGCCAGAAGGACCTGTTGGCTTCCCAGGGTCAATGGGCCTTCAAGGATCCAAAGGAGTACCAGGCCCAAAAGGGCGCAACGGAGAACCAGGTGAGTTAAATATCAACAGAATACACACAACTTCATTGATATGTCAGTGCAGAAGGCAGGGATCCAGGGTTTCTCAGGATGTCTGGAGCATGCCAATATCATCTGGTACCAAATCCAAACTGCCAAAAAGGAATGGAGAGACCTGCATATAGTCTTTTTAGACCTCGCCAGTGCCTTCGGCTCAGTCCTGCACAAGATCTTGTGGATGGCCTTCGAGTACTTCAGTGTACCAAACCACATCACACAGCTGGTCAAGAGCTACTTTCAGGATCTCCAGTTTTGTGTGACAGCCAAGAACAACAGCACAGCCTGGCAGCACCTGGAAAGGGGCATCATGGCAGGATACACCATTTCCCCCCTAGCATTCGTCATGGCAATGGAAGTGATCATACGTGCATCCCGTTGGGTAGTGGGTGGCAAGAGGACCAAGAGTGGCCTGCGTCTTCCGCCTACATGGATGATATGACCATCATCACAGCAACAAAACCATGCAAATCTCACAGCATCTCCATTGTTAAAGGCCAACTAACGGGAGAGCGGTTCCACATCAGTGATGAACCAATCCCCACAGTCTTAGAGAAGCCCATCAAGATCCTCGGACGATGATATAGCGCAGACCTCAGACACCCAACAACTTGTACAACTCCGGCAGGACACGGCTAATGGCCTCAGGCAGATTAATAACACCACACTTCCAGGAAAACTTAAGCTCTGGTGCCTCCAGTTTGGGAGCGGCCCAGACTCCTGTGGCCGTTGACCATGTATGAAGTCTCCCTAACCCATGCTCAGTGTCTGGAAAGGCGAGTGAACTCTTACATGAGGAAGTGGCTTGTCCTCCCAAAATGTCTCGGCAGCATTGGACTCTACAGCGATGGAGCCCTGTCGCTGCCATTGTCTAGCCTGGTTGAGGAATTCAAATGTGTCAAGGTGAGGCTGGACATGTCGTTCACCAACTCCTGGGATCCTGTAGTAAGAGGTGCTGCTCCTACCCTGGCAACAGGGAGGAGCAGCACCTTCCCCCCTCTGGGAAGACAAGATGGCGGCAGCAGGTAGCAGCGGCTTGGCAGGTGCTGATGCTTTACCTTTTCAAATGAAATCTAGGAAGCCGCCTGACTTGACAAATGCACTAATAACCTGGACTCTGTGGCCATCAACAAAATGCGTCAAAACCCAGGCTTTTAATGTGTTAATTGTAGCGCTCTACTTGATGGCTCTCACTACCACACAACTGTATGGAAGCTGGGCTGCTGCCCGCGGACGCACAGGAACTCATCCAGCTGATCCATCTGACCGACCAGCTGTACCCCTGGACTCCTGGAGCCAGTACATCATTTACTCCAACGTGTTGGATGGAAGACGGGCACTTGCTCAAACTAAGCATAATGTGCATCTCACACGGAGAGCTGCTCCGACAAAAGTCCAGCGGGGTAATGCTGATTTACTCTGCATTATTTTACTGCTCTGTGGAGACATTCACCTGAACCCCAGACCGGTGGACGCCCAGCAGCCGCAGCAGGTGACTACAGCAGCAGTAGCACCTGTGACCTGTATCCGAAACGATTCCATCACAATGTTTCAAGGTAACGCACGCCATGTGTCTGAGAGGACAAACAACAACAGCTGCTGTAACCAACTAAACCTGTTACAGACGGCCGTTGCCCTCAAACAATACAAAACCAATTTTTTTCAAACTGTCAATCATGCATCTGTACTGTGGAACCTGCAAACAAAGCCAAAGGGAATATTTGGAGGGCATTTAAACATACGCAGCGTCATTTCAAAAACAGAACAATTGCAACATTTATTCACGGACTCAAATCTGGATTACCTGTGTCTCACAGAAACTTGGATGAACACCATGACTCCTCTATCTGTGTTTACAATCCCCGGATACAATGTTTACAGACAAGACCGAGGGAAAGGAAAAGGGGGCGGGGTTTTGATTCACGTTAAAGACAGCATTGACAGTTACCAGACAGACACCTCCGATCAAACTCTGGAATGTGTCGGGGTCACAATAAGGCTATCTCCCCAAATGTCATTCATTGTACTCGCTGTGTATTGCCCACCAAATGCAACTAATGACTTTTATTCTGGTTTGGCTGAAATCTTAAAGAAATATGAAAGAAAGGAAATATTGCTAATGGGTGATTTTAATATAAACTGTCTCGATAAAGCACGAAGAAAAAAGCTGAAAGATATTACCAATTTTATACAAATGACACAATTAATAAATAAACCTACAAGACTGACTAAAAATTCACAAGCTTTGATTGACCTAATTTTTAGTATTAAGCCAGATAGGGTAACCAAAACATATAATTTGATAACAGGTTTGTCAGACTATAATCTTACTTTAGTAGCCAGAAAATTAAACAAACTACGGAATAGGGATCAACAGCAAATTAAAAAATCATCTAAAATTTCTCATATTCCAAAGAAAAATCAAATCTTCCTTGAGAATGACTTAAGCAAAATAAACACAGAGTTTCAAATTGACAAAACCTGTAACCAGTCATGCAGAAATATTACAACAGCTATAACAGATATTATTGCAAAATATACAGAATTGAAACAAAGAAAGTCCAATAAAAAGAGGCTGCCATGGTTTAACACCTCTCTTTGGGGCCTTATGAAACAAAGAGATATGGCCCTCAAAAAATTTCTTAAGTCAGGGCTAACCCCTGATCATTACACTTATAGAAGCTTGAGAAATAAAGTCACTATACAACTTCGAAAAGCAAAGGCTAACTTTTTTCTCAATATAATAAGGGATGCAAAAGGAAACAGTAAACTTATTTGGAGAAGCATGGATAAACTATTGGGAAAAGAAAAACCAAGATGTGATGACTTAAAGCTAAAAATAAATTCTGTTATCCAAAATAACAACACTGAGCTGGCAAAACATTTAAATGATTATTTTATAAACTGTGTCACAATTGGCAAAACATTTTTCTAAGCCAAACTGCACTCATGAATTCCACTGTGATGCTCATTCTTTTAAATTGAGTAATGTAGATGAAGGGAATGTCTCTAAAATCATATCCAATCTTAACAATAGTAAAGCTAAAGACATATTTGGAATGGATACAGCTTTTCTGAAAGAACACAAAGAAATTTTAACACCAGTATTAACAAAAATTATAAATCAATCCATAAATGAGAGTACCTTTCCCACAATTTTGAAAACAGCCATTGTACGGCCAGTGTACAAATCAGGTGATAAGCTCCAGGTCGCAAATTACAGACCCATATGCCCAACGATTTCCAAAGGCTTGGAGAAAGCTGTAGCACAACAGCTGGTGGACCACCTTGACTCCATGGCAGCACTTAACCCCTTTCAGTTTGGTTTCAGGAAAGGATATTCCATTGAAACAGCATGCTGCTATCTATTAGAAAACATCAAATCCAGCCTGGATGGGGGAGGGGTAGTGGGGGCTGTTTTTCTTGACCTGCAAAAGGCTTTTGATACAGTCAACCATGAGTTACTTGTAATTAAATTATCACAATTCTCCCTTCATAAAAATACACAAAATTGGATAAGGTCATACCTCAGCGACAGACAGCAGTGTGTAATTGTAAACAATGTTACATCTCCCTTAAAAGCATGCAGCATGGGTGTACCGCAGGGCTCTATTTTAGGGCCTTTGCTGTTTACATTATATATTAATGATCTCCCGTCTGTGTGTAATGCAAATATAATTATGTATGCTGACGGCACTGTGGTATATACTCATGGTAAAACGACTGAAGAGGTGACTGAAGGTAGATGAACTGAGACTGCTGATGCGTTTTAAGGACCTCGCCTCCTCAGCTGTCCTCTGCTTTACTGAGACCTGGCTCCGGGAAAATATACCGGACAGCGCGCTGCGCCTCAACGGCTTTCAGCTCTTCCGTGCTGATCGTGACACAGAGCTTTCCGGCAAGACCACAGGAGGCGGTGTCTGCTTCTACATCAACTGCAGCTGGTGCTCTGATGTAACGGTAATTTCCAAACACTGTTCTCCTGCCTTGGAATTTCTTGTTATCAATTGCAAGCCTTTCTATTCCCCGCGGGAGTTTGCTTCTTTCATAATGATCGCTGTGTACGCCCCTCCCGACGCGGACACGCGCGAAGCTCAGCGCGTGCTCGCGGATCACATTCAACACACAGAGCGGAGTTTTCCAGACTCGCTGATTATTGTGGCTGGCGACTTTAATCAGTGCAATCTGAGCCACGATCTCCCCCGCTACAAACAGTTTATTAAATGCCCCACCAGAGGATTAAACACACTGGATCACTGTTACACCACAGTGAAAGACGCATATCGCGCTGTCCCTTGAGCTGCGCTGGGATTATCTGATCACGTGATGGTTCACCTCATTCCCACATACAGACAGAGATTGAAGCTCACTAAACCTGTTGTGAGCACTACGAAGATACGGACCAGTGATGCTGAGGAGAAGCTGGAAACGTGCATGGAAATATCTGACTGGGGCATGCTTAAAGGAGCCACGCATGATCTGGATGAGTACACGGACACTGTGAACTCATATATCCACTTTTGTGAAGAGAACATTCTTCCATCACGCACCAGGGTGAGTTACTCTAATGACAAACCCTGGTTCACAGCTAAGCTCAGACAGATCAGGAAGGAGAAGGAAGCAGCGCTGAAAAGTGGAGACAGGGACTGCTACAGGGAGGTTAAATACCGGTTTAACAGAGAGCTGAAGAGGGCTAAATCTCTATACTCAGAGAGACTCCAGCAGCAGTTCACTGCTAATGATTCGGCTTCCGTGTGGAGAGGACTGAGGCAAATCACCAACTATCGGCCTCAGGCTCCTAAAGGTCAGGATGACAAAGCCCTTTGTCAAAGACTGTCCCAACACTATGCCCGTTTTGACACCTCGTCATCTGTGTCCAACCCCCCCCTCCCTCCAGCTCCACAGCCTCCACATTCCCTACTTCATTTAAGGCACCCCCCCCTCCTCCCCCCCTCCCCTTATCATCAGTGAGCAGGATGTGCTCAAACAGTTCTCCAGACTGAACCCGCGCAAGGCCCCCGGCCCAGACGGCGTGTCTCCCTCCACCCTGAGACTCTGTGCGAAACAGCTGGCTCCTGTATTCACAGACATTTTTAACACCTCCCTTAAGTTATGCCACGTGCCGTCCTGCCTCAAATCCTCCACCATCATCCCTGTCCCCAAGAAGCCACGGATCACTGGACTTAATTACTACAGACCTGTAGCGCTCACCTCTGTAGTCATGAAGTCCTTTGAGCGCCTGGTCCTGTCCCACCTCAAGTCCATCACCACCCCTCTCCTGGACCCGCTGCAGTTTGCCTACCGAGCCAACAGGTCTGTAGACAATGCAGTCAACCTGGCCCTCCACTCCATCCTGCAGCACCTGGACTCCCCGGGAACCTACGCCAGGATCCTGTTTGTGGACTTCAGCTCCGCATTCAACACCATCCGCCCCGCTCTGCTCCGGGACAAGCTGTCCCTGCTCAACGTGCCTGACTCCCTCTGCAGGTGGATCATCGACTTCCTGACGGACCGGAGGCAGCATGTGCGGCTGGGAAAGACTGTCTCAGACTATACTAGCATCAGCACCGGATCACCCCAGGGCTGTGTACTTTCCCCCCTACTCTTCTCCCTTTACACCAACTCCTGCACCTCCAGCCACCAGTCTGTCAAGTTGATCAAGTTTGCGGACGACACCACCCTCATCGGGCTCATCTCCAACGGCGACGAGTCCGCCTACAGGAGAGAGGTGGCCCAGCTGGCGTCCTGGTGCAGCAATAACAACCTGCAGCTGAACGCTCTGAAGACAGTGGAGATGATTGTAGACTTCAGGAAAGTCACTACTCCTCTGCCCCCCCTCACCCTCTCAGGCTGTCCCATCACCACTGCTGATTCCTTCCGCTTCCTAGGCACTACCATCACCAGGGACCTCAAATGGGAGCTGACCATCAGCTCACTCATCAAAAAAGCCCAGCAGAGGATGTTCTTCCTGCGGCAGCTGAGGAAGCTCAAGCTACCCACCAAGATGTTAGTGCAGTTCTACACAGCCATCATCGAGTCCATCCTCACCACCTCCATAACCGTGTGGTACGCAGGAGCCACTGCCAGGGACAGACTAAGGCTGCAGCGCGTCGTGCGCACTGCTGAGAAGGTGATCGGCTGCAAGCTCCCATCTCTCCAGGATCTGTACATCTCCAGGACCCGGAGGCGTGCTGGCCGGATCATAGCCGATCCCTCACACCCTGGTCACGTACTGTTTGCCCCCCTCCCCTCTGGTAGAAGACTTCGGTCCATCCAGACTAAAACCTCCCGTCACATGAACAGCTTCTTCCCCTCTGCCATTAGACTGCTGAACACTAAGTGACTTATTGACTCTCGTGCACCATGTACAGCAGCTCAACCAGACTCATGTCAATCATCACTGTTTTCTTCCTGCATTACCGACTGCACTATATAGTTCTCCACAGTATCTGCTGCTGGCTAATATATATTTTAACTGTTGACCAGTATCACTTAATCTTATCCTACACTTTATTACATGTATAGTTTATTTCTCTTATCTTATCATGTTTAATGTTGCAGCATTGTACCGAGACAAATTCCTAGTTTGTGTACTACATGAACAATGGCAATAAACCTGATTCTGATTCTGATTCTGATTCTGACTGAAAAATTAACACAGGAAATGGAGAAAGTCTCACATTGGTTGAGGAATTCTTGTTTATCCTTAAACGTCGATAAAACTGTGTCAGTGTTTTTTACTAATCGCTACAAATCCAAGCATTCTTGTCATATCTTGATAGAAGGACAAAAAATTAAGAATGTGACTGAATTTAAATATTTAGGTGTTACACCTGACTCAAATTTAAGCTTTAAAAAACACATTAAAAGGATGACAAACACGGTCAAATTTAAATTGTGCTAATTTCAAACATATCAGAAATTCACTGTCTACTGAAGCATCAAGTATTTATCTAAATGCTATGATAATTCCACATTTTCTTTACTGTATGACCAGTTGGTCACAGGTGTGTAAATCTGCCCCGAGGCCTCTGGAATCATTATACAAATATTCTATCAAGATTCATGACAAGAAAAGACGAACGTTCCATCACTGCCCAATCCTGTCCATATATAACCTGTTGAGCTTTGAAAATCTAATCATGTATACAAATGTGTGTCTTTTGTTTAAGGTAATCCATAACTCTGCTGCTCCTCCCTTAAAAAGGCTTGTTTCATTAAATTCTGTAAATACATCTCGGACAACTCGATCAACAGCACGCGGCGAGTGCAGGATTCCTAAGCACAAGACAACATTAGCAAATTCAACATTTTCATGTGTGGCTATGCGACAGTGGAACATGTTACCAACGGAGTTACTTGCAGTTACAGACTATCACACATTTTCACGCTTGGTGAAAAAAAACAGTTAATCTCTAAGCAAACCTGTGTCCATAATGTACTTTGATGTAAAGATGTTAGAGTGTGTGATGACGGCAGTGGGACCAATAAGAGTCAGTGGTTGGATATGGAAAATTGTTTATATGGATGGAGTTATAAAAATGTATTCTTGTATGTTTTAGTTCTTATCAATGTTTTGGGTTCTTATCGATGTTATTAATGTCTGTTTTAGTTTTTAGCAATGCTTGGTTTTAGTTTTTAAATAGTAGTAGTAGTAGATTAGTTTATTTGACAGGGACAGTGCAATAAACATAGACAATTAATCAAAGACAATCAATCTGATGTGTTGCACATAGAGTGTATAGCTATTAGCTAATTTGCAACTCTTGTCCCTGGATGGGCTTTAGAAAAAAGAATCAAGATAAAAAATATACACAATAACCACATACATCAATGCAGAAAAATTATAAATACACAATTATAAATATTATAAATATTATAAATACACAAATATAACAGCCTGACTCACATTTAACATAAATATTATAAATACACAAATATAACAGCCTGACTCACATTTAACACATATAACATAACTCACATTTGCCTATTTCAGGCCTTCCTCCCTCCGTCACTCACTATAAACAAACACATTTATTCCTTCCCTTCATTCACTTTCACTTTGCAGACAAATAATTCATACAGGATGAAATTAGGAAGCTCAAGCTACCCACCAAGATGTTAGTGCAGTTCTACACAGCCATCATCGAGCCCATCCTCACCACCTCCATAACCGTGTGGTACGCAGGAGCCACTGCCAGGGACAGACTAAGGCTGCAGCGCGTCGTGCGCACTGCTGAGAAGGTGATCGGCTGCAAGCTCCCATCTCTCCAGGATCTGTACATCTCCAGGACCCGGAGGCGTGCTGGCCGGATCATAGCCGATCCCTCACACCCTGGTCACGTACTGTTTGCCCCCCTCCCCTCTGCTAGAAGACTTCGGTCCATCCAGACTAAAACCTCTCGTCACATGAACAGCTTCTTCCCCTCTGCCATTAGACTGCTGAACACTAAGTGACTTATTGACTCTCGTGCACCATGTACAGCAGCTCAACCAGACTCATGTCAATCATCACTGTTTTCTTCCTGCATTACCGACTGCACTATATAGTTCTCCACAGTATCTGCTGCTGGCTAATATATATTTTAACTGTTGACCAGTATCACTTAATCTTATCCTACACTTTATTACATGTATAGTTTATTTCTCTTATCTTATCATGTTTAATGTTGCAGCATTGTACCGAGACAAATTCCTAGTTTGTGTACTACATGAACAATGGCAATAAACCTGATTCTGATTCTGATTCTGATTACATGAGTACATTCTTGTTTATTTTTCAGCCAGTTTTTAACATTTTTAGTGAATGTTTTAAAGTCCGTTATTATTTTAATTTCATTTGGCATTGTGTTCCAGATGTGACTGCCCTTTATAGAGAAAGCTGTTTGTCCAAATGTGGTTCTGCGGTGGAATATTTTACAGTTATTGTTAACAGAACTCCTGGTGGCTCTGCTGCTGTCCTGTCTTTGGACGAAACCAGCAAGTGGCTCGGGTGCTGATTTATGGAAACATTTGAACGTTAATTTCAGAAGACAGAGGTCAATGAAGCTCTCAAAACTCAATAGGTTGTATTTTTTTAAAACATTACAGTGATGCCACCTAATGGGCTTTTTGTCCAAGATTTTTAGGGTTTGATTATATAATGAACCTATATGTCTTATTGTGGAAGGGGCTGCTTGAGCCCAGACTGTCAAACAGTATGATATATGAGAAAAAACCATAGAATGCATATACAGTGCAGCTGCTTCGTAAGGTATGTAATATCTAATTAATTTAAAGCAGTTCAGATTTTTTTTTACTGTTTTTGAAATTTTCTTTATATGAAGATTAAATTTGAAATTAGCATTGATTAAATCATTGATTAAGCATTGATTAAATGCATTAATCAATGATGCATTGATTAAATCAATGCTTGGTTTTACTTTTTTATCAATGCTTACTTGAAGTCTTAGCAAATGTCTGCTTTTATTAATGCTAACACCAGCCTGCCCAGGGACTACAGGTGGAAATTAGCACTAGTGCTATAACCTGGTACAATGCATCTTTCCTCTTTAAGGTCATTGTATATTGTGCATGTCCCTGCATAAATAAAAAAAAAAAAAAAAAAAAAAAAGTGGACCCCGAACATGGGTGTACTACAGGCCAAATCTGCGCTCGTGACGTGGTGGTCCAGCAAGGCAGAGGAGGCCTTGGCTTTGGAGCAGTGACACCTCTCTGGCAAAAGGCATCTTCAGCCGAATGCCGAGCTATGGTGGTAGGAGAGGTGTGTCAACAGGACGAAGCAGCCATAAGGGCCAGAGCCATAGCACAAGCCAAACAGGGTTGATGGATTAGGTGAGAGGGTGTCAAAAAGAGGAAAATCACATGGAGAGAATTCGGGGGCATGGAATCCAACAGGCTGAGCTTCATCATCCGAGCTACATATGATGTGCTGCCCTCTCCCACAAATCTGCAGCTGTGGCTTGGAAAGGATCCATCTTGCCCTCTGTGTACAGCCCCAGCAACACTCAAGCACATCTTGGTTGGTTGCAGGACTAGCCTCACTCAAGGTAGATACAGGTGGAGACACAACCAGGTCCTCAGGTGTGTAGCTGATCAACTTGAGTGCAGAAGAGTATCCATCAACTCCCAACCCTTCAACAACCAGGATGTGTGCTGACACCTACCATCATTTGTTCAAGCGGGGGCCAAGCTGAGAACCGGTCCCTTACTCCCTTATCTGGGTCCATTGAACGTTGCAAGGGATTGGCAGATGTGAGTTGACTTGGATCAAAGGCTCATTTTTCCCCCGGAGTTGGCAACGACCACCTTGTGACCAGATCTCGTCCTCTGGTCCAATTAATCTACACACGTGGACAAAGTTGTTGGTACCCCTCTGTTAATGAAAGAAAAACCCACAATGGTCACAGAAATAACTTGAATCTGACAAAAGTGGTAATAACTAAAAAGTCTATGAAAATTAACCAATGAAAATCAGACAATGCTTTTGAATTGTGGTTCAACAGAATTATTTTAAAAAACAAACTCATGAAACAGGCCTGGGCAAAAATGATGGTACCCTTAACTTAATATTTTGTTGCACAACCTTTTGAGGCAATCACTGCAATCAAACGATTTCTGTAACTCTCAATGAGACTTCTACACCTCTCAGCAGGTATTTTGGCCCACTCCTCATGAGCAAACTGCTCCAGTTGTCACAGATTTGAAGGGTGCCTTCTCCAGATGGCATGTTTCAGCTCCTTCCACAGATATTTAATAGGATTTGGATCAGGGCTCATAGAAGGCCACTTAAGAATAGTCCAATGTTTTGCTCTTAGCCATTCTTGGGTGTTTTTAGCTGTGTGTTTTGGGTCATTATCCTGTTGCAAGACCCATGACCTGCGACTGAGACCAAGCTGTCTGACACTGGGCAGCACATTTCTCTCTAGAATACCTTGATAGTCTTGAGATTTCATTGTACCCTGCACAGATTCAAGACACCCTGTGCCAGATGCAGCAAAGCAGCCCCAGAACATAATAGAACCTCCTCCATGTTTCACAGTAGGGACAGTGTTCTTTTCTTGGTATGCTTCTTTTTTGCGTCTGTGAACATAGAGCTGATGTGCCTTGCCAAAAAGTTCCAGTTTTGTCTCGTCTGTCCATAGGACATTGTCCCAGAAGCTTTGTGGCTTTGTGGCTGACTTTTGTCAGATTCAAGTTATTTCTGTGACCATTGTGGGTTTTTCTTTCATTAACAGAGGGGTACCAACAATTTTGTCCATGTGTGTAAGCTCGCCTATATTATCGAGTTGACAGTACCCTGGGAGGATGCTGTCGAGGAAGCTTATGAGCGTAAGAAGCTGCGGTATTCCAACTTAGCAGCTGAGGAAAAGGACAGAGGCTGGAAGATAAAGGTGCGCCCGGTGGAGGTGGAATGCGGGGGCTTTGTAGCCACAACAACTGTAAAGCTGCTCAGGGAGATTGGGATCAGGGGACAGGCTCACAGACAGGCAATCAAAGAGCTGGCCAACACCACCAAGAGGACCAATCACTGGCTGTGGATGAAAACGAGTGACATCATCTGGGCTTCTAGGGCAAACAGCCAAACCCTGGGACACACACCCAGGTTTGATCAACCTGTGGTGGGTCTGCCTCAATGGAGGGTGTCACATCAAATTTTTGATTTTTGCATCAAAACAACTCATGGAATTGTCAACAACAAAGGATTCCTTCTTCTTCTTCTTCTTCTTTTAGATTTGATTGGCAGTTGGCAACCAGCATACAGGTGCATTACTGCCACGTACTGTGCTGCACTTCACTCTATATATAATTCAAGAAATCTCTGTGTGTCTGACCTGGAAAGGATTCCAGCATCAGAGCTACAATTTTTAATCGTCAACATCAAAGGATTCCAACATTTAACGTTTTGAGTGTGTCTGTCGCCGAATTGCGACATAACCCCAGTGGTCAAGAGTGGTAAATATTTTTACCTCCGCCAGGCCGAAAGGCCAGGAGGAGGTAATGTTTTTGCCGGGGTTTGTCTGTGTGTTTGTCTGTGTGTTTGTCTGTTTGTCTGTCTGTCTGTTTGTCTGTTGGTTAGCAAGATAACTCAAAAACTTTTGGACGGATTTCAATGAAACTTTCAGGCGTTGTTGGAAATGGTACAAGGAAGAACTGATTAAATTTTGGGGATGATCCGCATCACCGTCTGCAAACAGGAATTTTTTAAAGCACTTTTCCACACTGTGACATACGGCCATTTTCAACATGTGCGCAGGCGCAATGGAGGGCGCTGGGCGTCGTGTCTGACCAACACAAACTCCGCCTTCTTCAACGTTTTAGCCACAAAAGCATGCAGAAAACACTGCTGGCCTGGGCCCCCCAGCGTGCCTGTGGCAGCCATAGGCGCTGCGCACATTGCGCTCGTCGTTGTGTCTGACCAACACAAACTCCGCGTTCTTCAACGTTTTAGGCACAAAAGCACACGGAAAACACTGCTGGCCTGGGCCCGCCACCGTGCCTGTTTTTGCACCACGCTGCAAAACCTGACACGGCCACCTGTCCGCCGCCCGATTATTTGCCACAAATTCCCCGCCCAGCTATAGGCGCTGCGTAAAAATGACCTCTCTGCCGGGGAAGACTCTAAATTCTGTTTTGCCGCGGAGCGCAACCCCAATATAATATAAAACCCACGGCAACCTGTCTAACCAATCTGCATCCGTCAGTGGAGGAGATGGACACACCAACACTTCAGTTTATTACCTCCGCCAAGGAGGCAATGCTTTTACAACCGTAAAACGGGGCTATAAGGGACGGCGGGGTAGTATGGGACACTTTTCTAAATGTATTTCTGCTTTTTTAATTTTGCTTCCGCCTAGAGTTGATGAAGGATTCATGGATATTTCACAATAACAACACAACTCAGCGTCCTGCTCAAAATAAAAAAAGCAGAATTACATTTAAAACATTTCCCAGAAAAGTGTCCCTTATTAACCCGCCGTCCCTTATAGCCCCGTTTTACACTACTGAACCACTAATCCTATCACTATCACATTGATTGTCATTCATTAATTGTCTGTTTATTGCACTGTCCATGTCAAATAAACAAATAATCATTGTGAATCCAATTGCTAGTCATATCTTTTCATGCTCAGGGAATCTGAAAACGTACACACAAACACTGTATGGGGGAAACTGTGCCGCTTGGCGGAGGTCTGCGCTCTCCGAGTGCTTTTCTAGTTTGTCAATATAATAGTTCAGATTTCCAAGGCTATAACTTGAAAGTGGAAAGAGATAATGACTTACTGTCAATTAGAAAGATGTAAAATATGATACAACGTTTCAGATAGGAATGAATTTACGCGTGTAATTTGCATAATGTTGCGGCACCTCTTTAAATTCCAGAATTCAGTCAACACTGGACTTTGGACATATTTACACAAAGAATGGTTCCGTCTTTTGACACCGTTTTTTGTACAGAGGTACCTCATCATCTTATCTTCAAAGTATATGAACAAGAAATCATTACAATATTAAAAATAAACACAGAAATTCCTCACTTACTGGCAGCTAAGGGGACTCGCTTGCTGCCGTGGTTGCTGCGTTTTCACCCATTGTGGTCCTTATTTTGCATTCTGTCAGTCATTTACGCTCTCCATCACATCTACAAAGTCTTATGATTATCCCACATAAATTTCGCTTGTATCCCGCGGCTATTTTCCACGTACAAAGCCAACTAAGTGACGATGCACGATGATGGACGGCAGCCATATTAGCTTTTTGGGCTAAAATACTAAAAACAGGAAAAGGAAATGAGGAGTTCTTCTTCTTTGGTGTATTACGTGTCATCTATTTAGTCCTCCAGCGGATGTCTGCCACCTTCTGAAACTGACAGATCAGTACAAATCAGTACAAATCATCAATGGAGTCGATCATGTCAGAGTGAGATGACAGGCGCAGCGGGGCGCTCTGCCTCTAGGGGCACGCAAAATCTCACATTTAAAAGGTTAATAATCTGTTTATGACATCACCATTTCCTATGATCTATAGGCTATCAAGAGCTGGTCGACACTGCCGAGAGGGCCAGGTGCTGGCTGGGAATGAAAATGAGTGATACCATCTGGGCATCAAAGGCAAACAGCTAAACCACGGGACACACACCCAGGCTTGATCAACCTGTGGTGGGCCTGCCTCAGTGGAGGGTGTCTTGTGATAAATAGCTGAAGCACTCTGTGATGCTGGGGTACACAAATGACGATGTGGCTCAGCGGTGAAGCCTTATAGCAGCCGTCTCTCAACAGCTCCCCACAGACTCAGAAGTGGTGCAAACATCAGGGATTGTAACTGCTAGTCCTTTCATTGAACCCTGACTGCATGATTTTTAATCTTTTTATTTTATTTACTGTTTTTACTTGCAGGCTTTCAGGGTCTGCCTGGAGTCCCGGGGGCAAAGGGCCCAAGAGGAGATGATGGAACCCTGGGTGCTCCTGGCCGTCAAGGACCCTCACCTCTCTTCTGTGATGCAGGATCACCTGGTATAACGGGAGATGCTGGCCTCCCAGGACCACCTGGACCTCCAGGTAAACACAAGTTTCTACAAGTGATTGCATTACTTTAAATGTTATTTCATTATTAACTGAAATGTTTTCTAATCACTTCCTCATTTATTTTGTTCAGTTTATGAAGTTTTTTATATCTTTCATTTTTCAAAATGTAAAATTATATCTTAAACAGATGATTTTTCTCTTCAGGTTATATTTGGGAGAAAGGTGAACGCGGGGTTGCGGGTCCACCAGGTCGTGGCCCGAAAGGTTTTGCTGGCAGTCCAGGCTTTCCTGGTACACCTGGGTACCCAGGTCCTCAGGGCCCCTTGGGCCCCAGTGGAAACCCAGGATTGCCGGGGTCTACTGGTTCAAAAGGTGAAGTGCTCCACCCGCACATCAGTGTCCAGAAATTTTCTGAAAACACAGTTTCACTGAAGAACTTATTTCAGGTGTAACTGGACCCCAGGGCTTCCCAGGAGGGCCCGGGAACCCTGGACGGACCGGGGACCCTGGATCTCCCGGAAAGCCCGGAGAGAGGGGGTTCTTTGGAAGAGACGGAGCTCCGGGATATGAAGGACCGAAAGGGCAAAAGGGTACAGTTGTGGAATTTCTTTGTATTAATAAATTCAATTCAATTCAATTCAATTCAACTTTATTTATATAGCGCCATTTCACAACAACAGTCATCTCATAGCACTGTCAACTGTAGGGGGGAACCCCCACAGTTGCAGAAAGACCCCAGCAATCAGGCGATCCCCTGTGAGCAAGCACTTGGCGACGGTGGAGAGGAAAAACTCCCTTTTAACAGGAAGAAACCTCCAGCAGAACCAGGCTCAGGGAGGGGCAGTCATCTGCTGCGACTGGCTGGGGGGTGAGGGGATAGAGAAGAAGAAAAGAACAGACATGTAGAGAGCAAACAGCACGATGGGGACTCAATCTATGGGAGAGAACAAACAAATGTTCCGGTTCCGGTTCCGCCGGACCGGTGGCGCCACACGAGTAGGCTGCCCGTTGCAACAGCCTTTTTTTTATCTTCCTTCTTCTTTCTACACCTTTCACTCTGTATATATATCACGGACGCACGGATCGCCCCGGGGGTCTCCCGGGTCGGCGGACGGAGCCACGGTTTGCAGCGGGAGACGCTACAGCGGGGAGGAGCTAGTGCTAGCTAGCACTTGGCCGCCACCCGGTGCTAATGGGAAACTCGACATACCGGGAGCTGTAGCGAAAACGACGCGGGTACCGGGCTGGAGTTTAGGCGGCGTGCAAGAAATATAAGTCAGAATAATAAAGAGCGATGGCAAGAACCAAGCAGACCGCCCGTAAAATCTACTGGAGGAAGAAGCCCCCCAGGAGACAGCTAGCCACCAGGGCTGCTCGGAGAGGCGCTCCGGCCACCGGCAGAGTGAAGAGGCCTCGCCGTCACAGGCCCATGGCTCTGAGAGAGATCCGTCGCTGCCAGAAATCCACGGAGCTGCTCATCCGTAAGCTGCCCGTCCAGCGCCTGGTGAGGGAGATCGCTCAGGACTTCAAGACCGTCCTGCGTTTCCTGAGCTTCGCCGTCATGGCTCTGCAGGAGACCAGCGAGGCCCACCTGGTGGTCTCTTCTTCGCTAAGGGGGTCACCATCATGCCCAGAGACTTCCAGCTGGCCCGCCGCATCCGCGGAGAGAGAGCTTAGACTTTCTGCTGCACATTCACCAACCAACCATAATGCTCTGCACTGTGTGTCTATATATATACATTTATAGTAATATGGACATATGTTTACTAGATGTTGTTTTTTCTTGCCTTCTGATTGTTGCTCTGAGTGTTGCTATCCCTGTGCTGTTGCAATCCTGGAATTTCCCCATTGTGGGACTAATAAAGGCTTATCTTATCTTATCTTATCTTAAATGTTAATGACCAGCAAAAAAAATATTTCATAGAGAGTGAGGAAAGGAGTGAGGCCCAGTGCATTACTGGAGGTCCCCCGGCTGACTAAACCTATTAGCAGCATAACTAAGGGAGGGTTCAGAAACACATGATCCCTCCCTAATTGTAGGCTATATCAAAAAGGTAGGTTTTAGCCCTATTCTTAAAAATAGAGATCGAGTCTGACTCCCGAATCCAGATTGGCAGCTGATTCCACAGGAGAGGAGCTTGATAACTGAAGGCTCTGCCTCCCATTGTACTTTTGGAGATTCTAGGTATTACAAGTAATCCTGCATTTTGGGAGCGTAGTGCTCTGTTAGGATAATACGGTAGTATCAGATCTTTTAAATAAAAAGGAGCCTGATTGTTTAGAGCTTTGTAAGTAAGAAGAATGATTTTAAACTTAATTCTAAACTCTATGGGAAGCCAATGAAGGGAGGCCAGAACCGGAGAGATATGATCTCTCTTTCTAGTACCTGTTAAAACTCTTGCTGCAGCATTTTGGATCAGCTGAAGACTTTTTAAAGATGTTTTAGGACAGCCTGATAATAAAGAATTACAATAATCTAATCTCGAGCTAACAAAAGCGTGGATCAGCTTCTCAGCATCACTCTGAGACAAGATGCTCCTAATCTTGGCAATATTACGCAAATGATAGAAGGCAGTCTTAGAAACAAATTTAATATGTGAATTGAAGGACAAATCCTGATCAAAAATAACTCCAAGGTTCCTCACAGAGCTATTAAGAGAAAGAGTAACTGCATCCAAACTGAAAGTTTGATTTGGAAAGGAATTTCTAAGGTTTTTTGGACCAACAAGAATGACTTCAGTCTTATCTGAATTTAATAGCAGGAAATTACAAGTCATCCAAGCTTTGATTTCCTTAAGACAGGCTTCTAACTTGGCTAATTGATTACTATCATCTGGCTTCATTGACAGGTATAATTGTGTGTCATCTGCATAACAATGAAAATGTATACAGTGCTTTCTAATAATGTTGCCTAACGGAAGTATATATAAACTAAAAAGAGTAGGGCCTAGCACAGATCCCTGTGGAACTCCATGACTAAGCTTTGAGCTGAAAGCAAACTCATTATTTACATGAACAAACTGGAACCTATCAGATAAATAAGATCTAAACCACTGCAATGAAGTTCCATTAAGTCCAACATAGTGTTCTAATCTATCAAGTAGAATATTATGATCGATAGTATCAAAAGCTGCACTAAGGTCTAAAAGGACAAGTACAGAAACTAGTCCATTATGAGATGCAATGAGGAGGTCGTTAGTGACCTTCGCTAAGGCTGTTTCAGTACTATGATGGATTCTAAACCCAGATTGAAACTCTTCAAGTAAACCATTTCCCTGCAGATGGTCAAATAATTGCGTAGCAACAACTCTTTCTAAGATTTTTGAAATGAAAGGGAGATTAGAGATTGGTCTATAGTTAGCTAAAGCTCCTGGATCTAGCGTTGGCTTTTTGAGTAAGGGTTTAATTACAGCCGTTTTAAAAGCCTGCGGTACATGGCCTAAAGTTAATGAGGAATTGATTATATGAAGAATAAAGCTACCAATAAGTGGGAAGACTTCTTTAAATAACCTGGTAGGAATAGGGTCTAAAAGACAAGTTGAAGGTTTGGATGAGGAAACTATTTTGTCTAACTCACAAAGGTCGATTGGAGTAAACTCATCAAGACAGACATCAATAGAAGGAGTTGTAGTAGTTACAGTATTTAAGTTAACTGTGGGAAGAATCTGATTGATTTTATCTCTGATGGATGAAATTTTATTATTGAAAAAGTTCATAAAGTCCTGACTAGTAAGCTCTAAGGGAATGCTAGGATGGACAGAGTCCTGACTCTTTGTCAACCTGGCTACAGTACTGAAAAGAAACCTGGGATTATTCTTGTTCTCTTCTATTAATGCAGAGTAATAACTCGTTCTAGCTTTTCTAAGAGATTTTTTATAAATTAAAAGATGATTTCTCCAAGCTAAATAGATTTCATCTAAATTAGTAGAGCGCCATTTTCTTTCTAATTGACGAGTCTTCTTTTTTAAGCTACGAGTTTCTGTGTTGAACCAAGGAGTTAGAAATCTCTGATTAGACTTTTTCTTTTTTAAGGGGGCCACCAAGTCTAGAGCCTGATGCAGAGAAGCTGAAACACTATCCACCATGTTATCAATTACAGAAGGAGCAAGCTGTCTATAGCTTATTTCCGTTGTGTTGACACATGGCATAGAGGAAACAATCTGTATAAATTTGGAAACAGCATCATCTGAGAGGCATCTACTGTGATAATATTTTTCTTTAGGAGCCAAATAGTCAGAAATAGTAAAATCAAAGGTTAACAGACAATGGTCTGACAGTACAGGGTTATGAGGAGACACTACAAGATTTTCTATTTATATGCCATATGTCAGAACAAGGTCCAATGTATGGTGGACGTAATGAGTAGAATTTCCTACTTTCTGAGAAAACCCAATCGAGTCTAATATTGAATTAAAAGCCACATTAAGGCAGTCACTATCTACATCCACATGTATATTAAAGTCCCCTACTGTAATTATTCTATCAGATTTCCGCACTAAATCAGCTAAGAAATCAGCAAATTCGGATAAAAATTCTGAGTAGGTTGATGGGGGACGATAAACTATGGCAAATAAAATTGGGTTTAACCTAAAATTGCTAAAGTGCCCAATACTGAGGACCAGGCCCTCAAAGGAATTATAACATGTTTTTTGCTTTACATTAACTAGTAATTTGGAATGGTAAATTGTTGCTACTCCTCCTCCACGACCAGAACTTCTGGGATTTTGACAGTTTAAATAACCAGAGGGAGTTGATTCATTTAAACCATCATAATCCTCTTGCCCTAACCAAGTCTCTGTAAGGGAAATTAAATCAATCTGATGATCAATTAATAGATCATGGACTAACCGAGACTTGGGAGTTAGAGACCTAATATTTAATAAACCACATTTAATTTTTAAATTATGAGGAGGAACAGAGGCCAAAGCATTCAGTTTAGAGGCTTTATGTTTAATTTGAGTTTTACCAAATTAAACATTAAAGTTTTAAATGTCCCTTGTTGATCTAGTTTATGAATAAGGTGCAGAGTCAAAGATGCCTTTTCTAGGTATTTATTCTTGATCAAGAGGAAGATTTCATGCAGCAGTTCAGCAGAAATGTTAACCATCAAAATGGTGTGGGCAGATTTTATACATGTAAACAAACAAAGATAATATGTTATGAGAACATTCTGTGGGAGTACGAAGCCTAGCTGTCTGCCGGAACTGACCTTGACAGGCCAGAGTCTCAGTGTCTAAGGGGAAGCATGGTATACTGTGTCTAGAAACATAATAACAGGGATGCAGTGTAATATTAGTTGATTACAAAAAGGAAATCTTTCACAGTACATCAGTAATATAGTACTAAATGGTATTGCACACTACTGCTCTGTATCATTGCTGTGGTGCTGTCACAGATACTGTAACTCCAACTATAGCTTACTACAGGATTTCCAGAGTGCCCCTTTGGCAGATTGTTCAAACTTGTCTTTTTTATCCTCTTTCATGTCACCTCTTTCAGGCATCCAGGGGATCCCAGGGCCTCCAGGAGAGATTACCTTCATTCCCATTAAAGGAGAGCAAGGAATACCAGGACCCATTGGCATCATGGGTTTCACTGGACCACGAGGTCAGAGCAATGTTAGCATTTAGGTGGCAGGATCTGTCCACCCGTCCCTCACAAACATACACATCTAATACAGTCCTCCTGTCCTTCCCCACACATATACATAAATTTCCATCCATTCCATAATACTGTGTGCAATAGCAAAACTACCTATATACCACCTACCGCATGTGCAATAAATTAAAAATCTCACAACATTTTTGTCAGAATCAGAATCAGAAAAAGCTTTACTGCCAAGCATGTTAGAAACACACGAGGAATTTGACTTGACATTGGCGCGCGTGTAAGTGCATCACAACGACACGGCAGCCATAACAAGGCGCCTCATCAAAACAGTGAGGGATAAGGGGGGGGGGGGTAAGAGGGAAGGGAATGACACAATAGGCGGAGAGAAAGAAACTTTGTTATCAAAATACAGCTTATAATTGTGTAAGCAGATTATGATTACAATGAAAAAAACCTCTCTATAGCACAGAGCAGACAATCGACCTCACAAAAACAAAGACAACAGAGAGAGGCAGTGAGTGTATGTGTACATCAGTGTAAGTGAATCAGTCGTGTATGTTGAATGCAGAGTGAGTGTCAGTTATCAGTTACTGGTGGACAGCAAAAATCCTCTCTCAGCAGATGTTATGTCTTAGTGTCTGAAACTTAGAAAAGCATGTCCTTGTGAGATCAACTCTCAGTGCATGGCAGATGGAAATTTCTGAGCCAGTCACATGGCGCTGTCCTTGAGAGTTCAGATTACTGTACGGCAGATTGTTTATGAAGGAGAGAAATCAGCCAAAACATTTCTACTGCTTATCTTCATCCAGGAGGAGTGAGAGCTGAGGGGCGCCGAAAACAAGGTCGAATAAGCACAGTCACTCAGAGAAAAACTTTTCATCTCTTATGCATTCAGTGCTCCATGATTTCCATCATTGCCAGGCTTTAAAATCATTTCCTGGAGAGCTCCCAGCGACATCGAGATGTTGGCAATCTTCCTATTCAGTTCGCCATTAGCCGCTATCAGAGTCCTCCCCAGCTGGTCAAATTGATGAAAGAGCTTCGTTGGGTCAGCATTTTGATTAGCTCTGTCCATCTTCTTCAGTTTTCGATACACCAGGACTATCCCAAAGCCGATCAGTAGAAGTCCTGAGATCGTGAAGCCGAATAGGTAGATGTCTTCCGCATCTTCAATCTAAAGGTCGCACAGACACATAAGTTTCCAATTGTATGTGTCTCTCACATAACCCGCAGCAGCAGTACCTACAGGACAGGTGGGCTCCCCCGGGCCCGATTTCCTAGTTGAAAAGACAGTGTCAATTGTGTTCAAGGCCCAGCTTACCAAATCCATAATTTTCCTTTTGGATCAAGAATCAGCCAGTAGAAGAGCGATGCAGACACAGACAGTAGCAAGCTGGGATTCAGTCAGTTAAGGAGGGAGAAGGAGGGAGCAGGAGGAGAGGAGAGAAAAGTGTCTGCTCTCTCTGAAAGCCGGAAATAGAAGTAGTAGTAGTAGTCTCTTAATATTGCTGTTATATAGCTTTTTAACTATAATGTATACTGTATGTACTGTATATTCTTACATGATTGCACGTTTTATCTAGTCGGTGTTTATTCTGACTTTGTTCCTTTTACCTTTTTATTATTATTACTGTTATAACTGACTCGGAGAGACACGCACAAGAATTCCAATGTACCTGTTTTTTACTTGTACAAATGGCAGTAAACATTAACTTTAACTTTATATTGGCTTCTTTTGATCAAGAGTGTCCTGGAGCTATGAGAAAGTTTGGGAAAGGTAGTAGAGTTCACGCGGAACTCTCTAGATTGAAGAAGGAGGATTTGATTGAAGTGCCACAAAAGGCGGAATAAGGGATAAGAGTGTTCCGATGGTTGTTTGAATCCAAGACAAAGCTACAATCAGTGGGCCAGTCCTTTTGCTAAATCCATTTTACTAAACACAGAACGCAGAGGTCTGACTGATGTTTCTCATCTTCGCTACAGGAAGGAAAGGTTGGCCAGGAGATGCAGGAAAGCCGAGTTCTTCTGGTAGTGATGGACCCCCAGGGACTGCAGGACGCCCTGGGCCCCCAGGATCCAGTGGCAGTCCAGGGCTTCCAGGACCGCGTGGAGTTCCAGGTCCAGGAGGAATCACTGGCTTCCCAGGAGTGACTGGCGATGCAGTAAGATAAATGAGTTAGACACAGAGCATGTATGGAAAGGCATCTTTGCACCTTAGTTATTTGACACAAGTATTGTTTTTAGCTTCCTCTCTTTTGACCAAATTTGTCCCAATGGTTTCAGCCTTTCCAAACAGAAATTTTAGCGTGGGAAAATATCTGTTCTGAATTTGTTCTTGTTTGTGATCTCAGGGTGACCCAGGATGTCCAGGAATTGATGGAGGGCCCGGTCGTCAAGGAAGTCCTGGTCTTAAAGGTACAGGGTTGCCAGAATTTCAGCAGGGTAAATTCTTACGTGTTGAAAGGCGATTATGTAAAGTGTTTATTTGCACATTAGGTGATGAAGGGGAGTCTTCTGGCTGTACACCTGGTACACCTGGTGACAAGGGACCTCCAGGAGACCCAGGGCCCTCAGGTAATACCCGGTTTTGATTGTAAAGCAGGAAGAGGGTCCGGTCGTAATGCTAAATTAAACTTTAAAGTTGTGGATGTTTGGGAAATTAGGATTTTAGTGACACCTTATGGTCTCAAAGTGTACTGCAGCCCCATTTACGTCACTTCTGGGAAGGCATTTGGGTCAGACTCACCATCAGTGAAGCCATAGTTGTGACATTTGATTGGGGAGAATTTGATTTTCAAATGAATTTCTAAACAAATGTGTCTTTGGGGCTGGGAGATACAGCTTCTTTTTTTTTTTTAAAGCATTGCAATATAATTTCTCTGTGTCGTGATACATGATACATAATAATAATACTTTAGACTTCCATAGCGCTTTTTAGGACACTCAAAGACGCTTTACATAGAGGAGGGGAAAAGTGTCAATGACTGAATGCACTGTTGATTAGATGGGTTTTTAGTGATATATTAACAATATATTGCGATATATCTCTTGTGCACTGAATGAATGGCCTTTCAAATTTAATTTCACTTATATTTGTATAAGAAAAGAGAGAGAAGTAAGCTGAATCACGTCGTCAGGTTATATTAATGTGACAAATTATATTCGATAGGCACAATATAGGCATTTTATGTAACACTGAACCCATCTCCTTCCTGAGCGGTATGATGGTTGGACATTCCCATGGTGTTTATAATTGTGTAGAATTGTTTGAACAGATGGATGTGGTATCTTCAGGCATCTGGAAATTGTACCCAAGGATGAATCAGAGTTGTGGAGGTCCACAATTCTCTTCTTGATATTAGTGGATGCCTTGAAAAAAGTAATAAAAAATATTTAGCAAATATAAAAATTGTTTAGCAAATAGAATTAATTTTGGTAATCCTAACTGACCTAAAATAGGAAAAGTTTAGTCTAATTTAATGTCAGATGGTGAGGAAAAAAGGCAGATCTCTGGCACCTTAAAACCAGATGCTTCGGGTAGATAGTGGCTCGTCAACCTGGGAAGGTAGCCCATCTAGGGGAAGGTAAACCCTGATTTCAAACCTCTGCTGCCTTGCGGCACACCCGGTCATGGGAAAGGCTTCGGGAGTCAACCCTGAGGAAAAATCCGGAGTCGGAGTCCCTCAGGCAGTTCTCTGTTGTGCTCAACATCGTTCTGGCAGCTCCTGTGACGGCGCTGGTGCCAAACTGTAGCAGCCCTGCTGTTCCTTTGGATTCATCAGTGACGTGGAGAGGGGGGACATGCTGCATGGGCAACATCTTGTCCTCAATATCTTCCTGCCCAGGCTTGAATCCTACCAACGCCCAACGCTGGAAGGTAGAACTCCGGATCACTGGAGAGGACACTCCAGCTTTGCCTTTGGTGTAGACAAAACACGGGGAATGACAGTTACCGGTTATAAGCCACCGCTCAATTGTTGTAGAGCGCGGTGCCAGGGTTTGTTCCCGACGGTGGGAGGGATCATCGGATCTCACTGGACAGCTACCGCCCGCCTCAAGCTGGGCAGCCCCCAGCCAATAAGGTGTTGTCCCGCCACAGCCTGCTTTCCTCATTGGGTGCAAGGGGATGAGAAGTCTGAACGGCAGGCTGAGAACTTTCGCACCAGGCAAGACAAAAAAACTAAAGAGACCAACTCTAAAACTGGGAACTTGGAACGTCCGCACTATGATGACAGGACTCGCTGCTAACCTCAAGGACATCAACGACACCAGGAAGACTGCCATCATCAATAATGAGCTGAAAAGACTGGAAGTGGATATCGCCACTCTCCAGGAAACACGGTTGGCTGACGCAGGCACACTGAGAGAAAAGGACTACACGTTCTACTGGCAGGGAAAGAGCAGTGACGAACACAGGGAACACGAAGTGGGCTTCGCAGTGAAGAACACCTTGCTGAAGATGGTGGAACCGGGCAGCAATGGCTCTGCACGACTCCTCACCCTCCGCCTCAACACCACTCAAGGCCCAGTCACCCTCGTCAGTGTGTATGCCCCAACACTGACAGCCACACCAGAGGCAAAAGACGAGTTCTACGAGAATCTCGCAACAACTGTCAAGATCATCCCCCACTCTGAACAACTCATTCTCCTTGGAGATTTCAATGCCAGAGTGGGTGCTGACCACGACTCCTGGCCCTCCTGTCTTGGACCATTTGGTGTGGGCAGAATGAACGACAATGGACAGCGGCTGCTCAAGTTCTGCACTTATCACGATCTGTGCATCACAAACTCATTCTTCAAGACCAAGCCCCAACACAAGGTTTCCTGGCGACATCCGCGCTCAAAGCACTGGCACCAGCTGGACTTGATCCTGACCAGGCGCACCTCACTGAAGAACGTGCTAATCACCCGTTTGTTCCAGAGTGCAGATTGCGACACAGACCATTCATTGGTGTGTTGCAAGGTCAAGCTGCAGCTGAAGAAATTCCATCGTGCTAGACAACATGGAAAGGCACGGATTGACACCAGCAAGATGGCCCAACCAGAACTTGTTGAGCGGTTTGCCTCCACCTTTGAGAAGGAACTTGGTGTACCACAAGAAGGAGAATCAGCAAAGCAGAAGTGGGAAGAGCTGTGAAACACCATTCACCGCACAGCCTTGGCTACCTTTGGGAGGAAGACCTCGAAGTCACAGGACTGGTTTGATGCCAAGTTGACCGAGATGACCCCTGTCAATGAAGCCAAGCGCTCAGCTCTTGCCGAGTACAAGAAGTACCCAAACGAGAAGAATCTCCAGATTCTCAGGGCTGCAAGAAGCAAAGTTCAGCAGACTGCTCGGCGCTGTGCCAACGAGTACTGGACTCAGCTCAGCCAAGACATTCAAACCGCTGCCATAACAGGGAACATCCGTGGTATGTACGATGGCATCAAGAAAGCACTTGGTCCGGCTCAGAGCAAGACGGCCCCCCTCAAATCCTCCACTGGGGAGATGATCACAGAAAAGAACAAGCAGATGGAAAGATGGGTGGAGCACTACTCCGACCTCTACTCCAGACAGAACACCGTGACACCGTCAGCCCTTGATGCCATCGATTGCCTGCCATCCATGGACGAACTTGATGCCGAGCCAACCATCGACGAACTCAGCAAGGCCATTGATAGCTTGGCCGCTGGCAAGGCACCCGGCAATGACGGCATACCCCCCAACCTGATCAAGCACTGCAAGACCGCCCTACTGCTGCCATTGCATGACGTCCTCTGCCAGTGCTGGAAGGAAGGTGCCGTACCACAGGACATGAGGGACACCAAGATCATTACCCTCTACAAAAACAAAGGGGAGAGAAGCGACTGCAACAACTACAGGGGCATCTCCCTCCTCAGCGTTGTTGGCAAAGTCTACGCACGAGTTGTTCTCGTTCGTCTACAGAAGCTTGCCGAACGTGTCTACCCCGAGTCTCAGTGTGGCTTCCGCGCTGAGCGATCGACGGTAGACATGATATTCTCCATCCGCCAACTCCAGGAGAAATGCAGAGAACAGAACATGCCCCTGTACGCCGCCTTCATCGACCTCACCGAAGCGTTCGATCTGGTCAGCAGAGAGGGCCTTTTCAAGATCCTGCCAAAGATAGGATGCCCACCAAAGTTGCAAAGCCTCATCGAATTGTTTCACACCAACATGCAGGGCATAGTGCAGCACGACGGCAATGTCTCAGAGCCATTCAACATACGCAGCGGAGTGAAACAGGGCTGTGTACTTGTGCCAACCCTCTTTGCTATGCTCCTGAGGCAGGCCTTCAGCACAGCAACAGAGGGAATCTACCTGCATACAAGATCTGACCGCAGGCTTTTCAACCTCGCCCGCCTGAAAGTCAGAACCAAAGTACACGAGGCTCTAATCAGAGACATGCTGTTCGCAGACGACGCTGCAGTCGCAACCCACACACAGCAGGAGCTTCAGACCCTGATGGACCGCTTCTCCCAGGCATGCAAGGACTTCGGGCTTACCATCAGCCTGAAGAAGACTAACATCTTGGCGCAAGGCACGGAAGCACCACCAACCATCACCATCGACGACTACGAGCTGGAGGTCGTGAATCAGTTCACGTACCTGGGGTCCACGATCAGCAGCAACCTCTCCCTTGATACAGAGATCAACAAGAGGATTGGAAAATCAGCCTCCACACTCGCTCGCCTCACCACACGAGTGTGGGAGAATCCCAAACTCTCTGTCAAGACGAAGATGGCAGTGTACAATGCCTGCGTTATCAGCACACTGCTCTATGGGAGTGAGACGTGGACAACATATGCCCGGCAGGAAAAGAGACTGAACTCCTTCCACTTGCGCTGCATTCGCCGCATCCTGGACATATCCTGGCAGGACAAAGTGCCCAACACAGAAGTTCTGTCCCGCGCTGGCCTTCCCTCCATGTTCACTCTACTCAGGCAGCGCAGGCTCCGCTGGCTAGGCCATGTTCACCGTATGGAGGATGGCAGAATCCCCAAAGACGTCCTCTACGCAGAACTGGCGACTGGCAGGAGAGACGTTGGCCGCCCACAGCTACGCTTTAGAGACATCTGCAAGAGAGACATGAAGGCTCTGGAGATCAACACAGAGCGCTGGGAGGACCTTGCAATGGACCGCTCCAAATGGAGAGGCACCCTGACCAGACAGCTCAAGGCGAGTGAAGAGAGACTGACTGCTGCAGCAGATGAAAAAAGGACCCGCAGGAAGAACCGCCACAGCTCCAGCAGCACGGAGACCACCCACAAGTATGACCTGTGTGACAGGGACTGCCATTCGCACATCGGCCTGTTCAGCCACAGGCGGTGCTGTTCCAGCAGAGTAGACGTTTAGGATTCTCTTCCATGGTCATCATAGACCGACGGAGGCCGACGGGTGAGAAAAAAAGGTTACGTTTCTTTTTATAGAGTGGATGTAAACTTCTGGTTTCAACTGTGATTATAGTTTGATAAACCTTACCTAATTGAATCAGCTGTTATTTATTTTTGGTCTCTTAGGACCCCCTGGACCCCAAGGAAATCCCGGAGTACCTGGTTTCACTGGGTTTGAAGGACAGGCGGGATGCAAAGGAGATCCAGGCGTCCCTGGAGATCCAGGTGCACCAGGTACACAAGCTCATCAGGACCATGATACACCACCAGAATCTGAATTCAGAGATGAAGACATTATATTTTTACTGACTTCATCTCGCCATCAGGTGTGATTGGCCCCCCAGGCCCCAGAGGTCGGCCGGGTCTTCCGGGATTTCCTGGTAGACCTGGTGAGGATGGCCTTCCGGGGCCCCAGGGCTCCCAGGGACTTCGAGGTAAGAATAATCAATCAATCAATCAATCAATCAAAGACTTTATTCCATACTCAAGGTCCATCAAAAAAAAAGTAAAAAAACAAGACAGTTGAAACAATCAAAAAGTTACAAAAAAACACTAAGACACAACTGCTAAGAGAAGTACAAAGACAGTACAGACTTTAAAAAGACTTAAAAAGACAACTGTACCAGTGCCTTCTAAACTGTGACTGACAGCGAATAGAACTGAGCTTAATGCTAGACATGACTTGAATGATTTCATTTCTAGATGCATCAAGCCGACAGATGAATTTATACATAAGATTCCTTATTACTGCATGCAGAGTATTTACACGTGATGAGACAAATAACTCGGAAGCACTGCACCATCGAGGCTTTTTAAGTAAAATTCTTAAGGCATCATTGTAAGCAACCTGTAATTTCTGCATACTTTGTTTCCTATAATTTATCCATAAATGAGCAGTGTATAAAGGTGTACAATAGGTTTTAAAAAGAACCAGTTTCACCTCATCTGAACAAAAACCAAACCTGCGTGCAAGAATATTTGCTTGCATGTAGATTTTGCAGCGTTGTCTGAAAATATCATCATCATCAGTCATTCTATCATTAATAAAATGTCCCAGATATTTAATTTTATCCCTGACAATTAATTCCCTGCCTGCCAATTCAAAGACAGGGGATTTCATTAACAAATCTTCTTTAGTGCGGCAAATCAGCACACAACTCTTATTTGTATTATATTTTATGTCATTTTCCTCTCCATAAGCACTACACACTCTTAATAACTCCTGAAGACCAGCACTACTTGGACTGAGAATAACTAGATCATCAGCATACATAAAATGATTCACCAACTTATTCCCTATTAAACACCCAGTTTTACAGGCATTCAGTTGCTTTGACAACTCATCCATATAAAGATTAAATAGAATAGGGGATAATATACTGCCTTGTCTGACACCACTGCTCACACCAAATGGGGATGAATGACTCTTCCACCATTTCACCAGCATCTTCTGATGTGCGTACCAGTAAATCAGGATACGTACTAAGTACTTGGGAACCCCCCTGTCAATCATTTTCCTAAACAATATCCTGTGATTGACACGATCAAACGCCTTGGAGGCGTCAATAAAACACAGAAAAACTGAAGAATTTTGATTTCTGTACTTATTTATAATTTCTTTTAAAGCATATATGCACAGATCTGTTCCATGATGGGGTTTGAATCCAAATTGATGATCAGTAGATTTGATGAATACATTTAATTTTTCAAACATGATTTTTTTCCAGTACTTTAGATATTATATTGGCTATAGCTATGGGCCTGTAATTATCCAGGCTACACAGCTTACGAGCTTTATCTTAATAGAGCACCTTTCACAGACAGAGTCACAAAGTGCTTAACATGGTAAAAAACAAAATAAAAACACAGGCACATAAAACAGTAAAAAAAAAACAACAAAGTAGACAGTAAAAGCACATAAAAATACAATCAACACATAGTCAATTAAAAAGCCAGGCTAAAAAGGTGGGTCTTTAGTTGCTTCTTAAAAACACCAATGGAAGGTGCAGATCTAAGTTCAAAAGGCAAAGAGTTCCACAGTCTGGGAGCAACAGCAGCAAAGGCTCTATCACCTTTGGTTCTGAGCCTAGTACTAGGGACTACCAATAGATTCTGATGAGAAGACCTGAGAGACCTGCTTGGCTGGTGTAGAGAGAGCAGGTCACTAATGTAAAAAGGTGCCTCTTCATGAATGGCTTTGTAAGTAAGAACAAGAACTTTAAAATCAATTCTATAATTTACAGGAAGCCAATGCAAGGAGGCCAAAACAGGAGTGATATGACAGAATCTACTGGACCTAGATAGTAATCTTGCAGCAGCGTTCTGGACTAACTGTAGGCGGTGTAAAGAGGATTTGCTAAGACATGTAAAAAGAGCATTACAGTAGTCCAAACGTGAAGAAACAAAGGCATGAATAATGATTTCTAACTGAGTGTAGGAAACCAATGACCTAATTTTGGATATATTCCTAGGGTGGAAAAAACAACTCCGGGTCAGAGATTTGACATGCAGATCAAAACTCATCGATTGATCGAAAATGACACCAAGATTTTTTAGATTAGACCGTACGTTAGAGCTTAATGGACCAATGCTATTAACCAACTTAGGAATTAGATTATCAGGTGCTACAATAAGGACTTCAGTTTTATCAGCATTAAGTTGCAAAAAGTTACTAGACATACAGTCCTTAATTGCAGACAGACAATCATAAATAATTTTTAAATTGTCAACATGGTCAGGCTTAAAAGAGAAGAGTAGCTGTAACTCGTCAGCGTAGCAGTGATAAGACACACCTTTAAATTTGCTGATAATAGAACCAAGTGGCAGCATATATAGGGCAAATAAAAGTGGACCCAGAATAGAACCCTGAGGCACCCCACAGGTTAAAGGAGCAGAGTCAGATGAATAAGAGCCAACAGCCACGGAAAAACTCCTACCAGAAAGGTAGGAGAAAAACCAATCCAGAGCTTTTCCAGAAATACCTATCCAATCTCTAAGCCTTTGTAACAAAATATAATGATCAATAGTATCAAATGCTGCAGTAAGATCTAATAACACTAAAACAGAGCATTTGCCAGAGTATGATGACATTAAAATATCATTTGACGCCCTGAGAAGAGCGGTCTCTGTCGAGTGTTTCTGATGAAAACCTGACTGAAATTTGCCGAAAATATTGTGTTCGATCAGAAAGTCAGTGAGCTGCTTGGCAACAACTTTTTCTAAAAGCTTAGAAATAAAAGGAAGCTTAGAAATTGGCCTGAAGTTTTTAAAAACAGATGGATCAAGGTTAGTTTTTTTTTTAAAGTGGCTGCATAACTGCATGTTTAAAATACGAGGGTACACAACCAGATTCAAGTGAACTATTAATGATATTAACCAAAGACGTACCCACTGAGCCAATTACCTCTTTTAACATTGAGGAAGGCAAAATATCTAAAACGCAGGAGGAGGATTTCATGGAGCTCACCAACACTAACAAATCCTCAAAAGAAATTGGGGTAAAATCACTTAAAAAGGCCTGTCTGTTAGGACAATCAAGGATTAGAGGAAAGGAATGAGTAAAACCAGCCCTGACAGCAGTGACCTTGTCAACAAAAAAGGAAAGAAACTTGTTACAGTCATTAATTAAATAAAAAGGGGGAGCAGAAGTAACAGGATTAACTATACTGTCTATTGTACTGAAGAGGATCTTTGGATTGTTACTATTGGAGGAGAGGATATTGGAAAAATAAGAAGTTCTTGCCATTTTTATTATATTGTTAAATTCAATTAACAGTTCCTTAAGGTACAATCGATGCACCTCAAGTTTAGTGGACTTCCACAGTCTTTCCATTCTCCGACATTTACGTCTAAAACAACAGAGATCATCATTTAACCAGGGGGATGAATTAACAGCACGGACAGTCCTGGTTTTAAAGGGAGCAACTACATCTAAGATGCTTGAACAGTGAGTTAAAAGAGCAGACCAAGCTCTCAGTGTCACCATCAGAGGATAAAACCACACTGCTGTCAAAGGCAGCAGAAAATTTCACAGCTGAAAACTGGTCAATGACACGAGAGCATTTTACCCGCTTTCCAGTATAACAGACTGATTTAACTGATAAATTAAAAAGAACACAAAAATGGTCTGACACAAGAAGCTCCTTAGTCTGAACATTATTCACATTAAGACTGAGTGTAAAAACAAGATCAAGTGTATTTCCTTTTATATGCGTAGGGCCAGATAGACACAAAACAAAATTAAATGATTCAATAATACCCAAGAAATTCACTGCAAAACTGTCATTGGGATCATTAATATGCAAATTAAAATCTCCAAGTAATAAAATCCGCTCAAATTTAATAATAGAAGTTAAAAAATCACTAAACTCAGATAAAAAAAAGAGGCATTAACTCCTGGAGGGCGGTAAATTAAAACACAATAAAATGGGTTTGAGGAGCCAATTTTTAAAATCATCAGTTCAAACGATGAAAAAGTTCCATGGCTCACCGTCCGTGTAATGAAGCGGCTCCGGTTCACGATGGCCAGACCACCGCCGCGGCCTGTCAACCTCGGAGCACAGGAGAAGGTACAATCCGGTGGACAAAGTTCAATTAAGGAGGTAAATTCCTCACTTTTCTGCCAGGTCTCAACAAGAAATAAAAAGTCCAGCCCTGTAGTAATGAATAAATCGTTCAAAAAGAATGATTTATTTGCGATGGAACGTGTGTTAAGCAGCGCCAGCTGGATGGGCTCTGTCACAGCAGCAGTGTCGCCAGGAATGGGGGCCGGTGAAAGTTGACGTAGGCAGCCGCTACCTGCAGGGGATTTGCTGGCTCGGAGCAGGGAGAAGGCCGGTTGACACGGTAGAACAGGGAAAACAGGCCGGAGAAATGATGGCCTCACTCCGGGCACACCCGAGGGCCAGGATCCAGGAAAGAGGCCCGCTGCAGAATTAGGAGAAGATGAGGCGGAGCGAGGGAGACGGCGAAGCTGAGCAAGCCTTCGGGATTTCACCGCGGCACCTACACGTCTTCCCCGAGGTTTGGATCGCTTTCTGCCGGTATAACCACAGCGGGGATCCCAGGTACCAACGGGAAGTTGCAAACACAGAGACCAATGGAAGAATCTTCCTTCCTGATTATGACAGCCAAACCCCACCATGGAAGATCGAATATCCAGCAGCACTTGGCGATCATAAACAATGGCTGATTGCGCATAATCCAGACACAATAACACCATCAAAAACAGGACAAACAAGCGGAGACGACCAGCAGCCAGAAACACAGGTGGCGCGGCCATCTTGGAATCAGCAAGCAGAATGAAGTGGGATTGCTACTCAGAAGTCTCTGAAATCAGGTTTATCAAGGCTTATCTGGAGGGAGGGGCCTCACAGTTACTGGGATTTATCCATGTTAGAAATATGACTGTAGGCATGGGCGAAAATCGAGGTGGAGACCTGTCCCCTCAACCTGGAAGAAAACAGCAACCCCCCCCCCCCCCCACACACACACACACACGCACACACCTCAATATCATCATAAAAAAAAGCTTGCAAATTTGGAACATTAACATAAATTTGCAGCTTTTTATCGAAATTTGCACTTCTTTTTGCAGCCTTTTTTCTGTTTGTAATTTGGTTTCTCATAAATTTTTTTAACTTTTTTCTTTTGTTTTCAACTTTTTTCTCATAAATTTGCAACATTTGTGTTTTAAAGTTGTGACTTTTTAATCAAATTTTTACTTTTTTCTTTAAAATTTGCTTTTTATTACAATTTTCTCTCATAAATCTGCAACTTTTTTCTCATAAATTTGCATCTTTTTGTTGTAAAGTTGCAACTTTTTTAATGCAATTGTGTCTTTTTTTGTAAGTTTGCAACTTTTTTGCCATATATTTGCTACTTTTTTGCTTATAAATTTGCAACTTTTTTGTTTTGAAATTGCAATTTTTTTTAAATCAAATTGTGATTTTTTTTTCTTGTAAATTTGTTACCTTTTCACATGAATTTGCCTCTTTTTTCACAAATTTTAATTTTTTTTGTAAACATGCAAGTTTTTAAAATCAAATTGTGACTTTTTTCTCATAAATTTTCAACTTTTTTCTTTTAAGTTTTCTTTTTCTTGTAAACATGCAGTTTTTTCACATTAATTTGCTATTTTTTTCTCATAAATTCACTATTATACTAATCTGCAGCTTTTTTGTTATAAATTTGTGATTTTTTTTCTTTTAAATGTGCAACATTCTTATGAATGCTGGTTACGTTTTTATTCTAGCCTTACATGTTCTCTCTTTTCCTAGACCAGGGGTGTCCAGTCATGTGCCATGGAGGGCCAAGTCCCTGTAGGTTTTCTCTTCTACCCAGTCTCTTCAGCAGGTGTTTTCACTGATCAGCAATCAGTGGGAAGAAGTTCAGTGAAATCTGCTGTTGAAGACACTGGTTGGAGGTAAAGCCTGCAGGGTCTTGGCCCTCCATGGAACATGATTGGACACCCCTGATCTGGACAATGACACCGGCTTGTTTTTCCTAAAATTTTTGTCTGAAAGGGTTTGAACTGTTCCTTATTCCAACATTCGGATCCCTAAACACAGTCTTGCATCTGGCTCCGACTACGTTCACCCTGGAGAAAATGTTCTGTTTATCGTCCCCCCAACAGTGACATGAACTATCCACCCATGACTATAGGTGGTAAATATTATGACTGTTTTCTTCAGGTTCTCCTGGACCACTAGGACTTCATGGACTGGATGGACTAAAAGGAGTGAAGGGGGACATGGGGACCAGAGGTACATACAGCACACTTGGCTGAGCTGCTTACATGGCAATTAAAACTTCTATTCATATTTAATGTTTAAAAAGTATTGTAAAACATTCCATTTCATTATAAATTTCTTTCACTAATTACACATTGCTCGGATTTGAGTTCATTTAAGGTCAGATGTGTCCTTCTCTCTCATCCAAAATACAGTATGATGCCATTGTTTGTATAAAAGACCTGTGGTGTTGTGTCAGAGTTTAGAGCGCTCTCCGTAATAAAGAATGGATAAATCACCTCAACTTTTCTGAGACTCCTTATTTAATTTTGACATTTAGATATTTGACATCTGTCTGATTCTTCAGGTTTGGGTGTGACTGGTCCTCCAGGTGTCCAAGGCCTTCCGGGAGATAAGGGTCCTTCAGGTCCTCCTGGGGTCTCTGGTCCATCCCAACCAGGGCCACCGGGACCCATGGGACCACCAGGACCACAAGGTATGTCTCAGTGACGTTAATCTTGGAATGCAAACCTTGGTTTGACTATTTAATGGTAATGTGGCTGTGCTATTCTTCTGTAGGACCTCCAGGTAGAGTAGGACCTCCAGGTAAACCTGGACCTGGTTGTCAGACACCAATACCAGGCCTTTCTGGAGATTATGGTTCCCAAGGTCCAGATGGAGAGCCAGGTTAGATTTTAACATTTAGATGAAATTGAGTTTGACACATTGTACTAGTTGACTTCTGACCTGGGTTTGATGTTTCAGGGAGTCCTGGTGAGAAAGGGTGCCTTGGCACACAGCAGCCACTACCAGGGGACATTGGGGATAATGGTAATATAGGATGGCCGGGGCCAAAAGGGCAGAAGGGGCTCCCAGGACTGGATGGACTGAAGGGATTCCCCGGAAATCCAGGAGTGAAAGGTTAGATTGATTCACTCTGACAAGGTGTCTGTAATAAGAAGTAGAACTCTGAATAGTGTGTTGTAGATGTAAAGTCGATTGCTGTCCTGAAGTATTTGCTCTGAAACAGCGTCTCTTTCTGAATGAAGAGGCTCGTGTCCATCGTTCGCTTCTGAACTGATAAAAGTTTGATAAATGACTATCAAATTTTATCAGTTGGGTCATGCCAAAGACCATATAAAAATGGAACTTCCTACTGTCCAGCTTGGTGCTGAGCAAAAATGGAACGGAGGAGGGAAATGTGGGTGGTAGTGGTTCAGGAGGTAGAGCGGGTCGTCTGATAATCAAAGGGTTGACGGTTTGAATCCCGCTCTCCCCAGACACCCTGCTGTTGTGTCCCTGGGCAAGACACTTTACCCACCTTACCTCCAGTGTCCATGACACTGGGTATGAATGTGTATAAATGTTCGGTAGTGGCCATTGGCACAGATTGGCAGCCACGTTTCTGTCAGTCTGCCCCAGGGCAGCTGTGGCCACTACCATTGTCTGTGGAGTGAATGGATAATGTATCCATTGTAAAGCATCTTTGAGTGTCTATGAAAAGCACTATATAAATATATATATATATGACCTCAGGCGAGTTATATTTTAACAAGGGGGATGGGGGAGTTCACAAATTTAGTATGAGGTACAAAAATGAAGAAATGTAAATCAGGTACAGATTTGCAAGAATAAAGGTGCAAAGATATGATAAAAGCTGGTAATCAATGAAAAAGTCACAAGTTATAATTTAATGACGTAGCATAAAAATGTAACCAGCATCCAGCTGAAAATTCAAATCTGCAAGAAAGAAGTTGAAATTTAATAAGAAGAAAAGTTGTAACTTCACAAGAAAAATGCTCCAACTTTGAGGAAAAAAAAAACTGCAGCTTTTTTCTTGCAATTTTGCTTTTTTTTTTTTCCTCTTAAATTTGCATCTTTTTCTCAAAAATTTGCAACTGTTTTCACAAAAATTAGCTTTTTTTCTCATAAATTTGTAGCCTTTTCTTTTAAATTTGTAACTTTTTTCCTCAAAAATTAGCAACCCTTTTCTTGCAAATTTGCAACTGTTTTCTCTAATATTTGAAGCTTTTTCTGATGAGAAAAAGTTGCAAATTTATGAAGAAATGAGGTGCACATTTTTATGATGATTTTTTTTTTGGGGGGGGGGGTTCTCTCTTTTTTCCAGTTTGGGAGGAAATGTGCTCCCACTTTCCCCCCTTGACTGACACCAATGAATGGGGATAAGGGTGCTAGTATTGGGTCGTTTTGCCAATGCTCAAATCACCTACTGTGTGTTAGCATATTGCTGTAGCTTAAGTCTAGAAGTGACAGCCAGTCCCTTGGACCTGCATCATTTCTTAAATATGGACGTTACAGTTAGACAGGTGCAGTATGTGGTGCAACCACTGCCGTTCACCCATATCTATCATTCCTGACCTTTGACCTTTTTTGCCGCAGGTGTTGAAGTGCATTTGGTGTAAATTTGCATGCTTGTGTCATCAGGTAGCTCAGGAGAGCTGGGTGTCATGGGACTACCTGGTATTCAGGGTCTGGAAGGTCGCCCTGGTCCCAATGGGCCCCCAGGACCAAAGGGATCGACTGGACCCAAGGGTCCGAAGGGGGAACGGGGACAAGTTTTCCACCATCCCGACTACCCCGGGGCACCACCAGGACCCTCGGGACCACCTGGCATCCCCGGTCCTCGTGGAGATCCAGGTGTTCCAGGAGAAAATGGCTTTACTGGTTTGAACGGTGAGAGACAGGAAGTGTTTGGTTTTTGAAATGCATGCTAGCGCCTTGCTAATCTGATGCCTGATGGTGTTTCAGGAGAGAAGGGGGATCCTGGGTTTCCAGGAGAAAGAGGTTATGGGGGCTCTCCTGGTCCAGATGGAGAAAGAGGTGGTCCAGGCCTGCAGGGGGAGATAGGGGAAGAGGGGGACAGAGGTAAGACCTCCACCTGCTAGAGTTTGACACCCCTCCCCCCCCCACAGACTGGTTTGGCTTTGGACCGCCGTATCAGATGCATCATCAAGAGGAGAAACTGCTGAAAAAAGAGAGAATTGTCCCTCCAGTGTCATCATAAACATTTCTATATCAGGGTACACAACTGAAGAACATGACTTTGAAGCACCAGTTCTAAGCAGAAATAAAAACAAATGCTTTTGCAACTTTTTTCTTAAAAATTTGCAACGTTTTACTTGAAAATGTGTGAACTTTCCCTCATAAATCTGCAACTTTTTTCTCATAGATTTGCAACTTTTTTCTTTAAAATTTGTAACTATTTCCTCAAAAATTAGCTATTTTTTTCTTGTAAATTTGCAATTTTTATCCCCCACCCGTCGGAGCCCAAAGGGGGATTATGTCATGGGTCAGTCCGTCCGTCCATCTGTCCCACTTTCGTGAAATCAACTCCTACAGTTTGGTTCTGATTGTTTTGAAACTTGGTACCATGGTTTGATATACTCTGATGATGTGCATATTGCAGTTTCACTCTCATCGGATGACCTTGAGGTCAGAGGTCAGATTTTCCCTAAATCTTCTAAACACAATGACTACTGAAAGAAATGATGTAGGCTTTTCAAATCGATACAGTAGTTGTATCTAATACACATCATGGATGACTTACACCCTCACCTAACTATGGGTTTGGGGTCAATGGTAAATACTACATTTACTATTACTATAAAACAAAGAACACTAGGGCCACCAAACCTGCTACACAGGTTCACCTTGGGATCCTGACCTCTGACTATGGGTTTGGGGTCAAAAGATCAAAGGTCAATGTTAATATTCTTTATGCCTTATTACTGTACAATGACTAAAGTTAGGGTCACCAAACCTGGTACACAGGTTCACTCTGAGACCATAACCTCTGACTACAGGTTTGGGGCCAAAAGGTCAAGGTTGGCACTCCGTATGCCCTCCTACTCTAGAACGTGTAAAGCTCTCTAGGGTGACAAACTTGCTACACGGGTTCACCTCGGGATCCTGACCTACAACTATGAGTTGTATTCTTTGTTGTATATTCATGGATGATGGTCTTATCATAATTTGGTTCTGCCGCAGTAATTTTATTGAAAAGTTGAAAACTGCACTCTGTCAGTAAGTATTGGGATTGTCAAAGAAACCATAGGTGGGGGTTATTGCACTCGCCTCAGAGTGCTCATGTTCCTGTAAATTTGTTAGTTTTTTCTCATAAATTCACAATTTTTTTCTTGTAAATTTGAAACTTTTTTTTCTTATAAAACTGCAACATTTTCTCCTCAAAAAATTGCATTTTGTTCCTGTAAATGTTCAAATTTTTTCATGTAAATTTGCAACACTCATCTGGATTCTAATGCTATATTTGTAAATAAGTTAGGCCCAAAAATATTTGGACAGTGACACAAGTTTTGTTATTTTAGCTGTTTACGAAAACATATTCGGGATACAATTATATAATCAATATGGGCTTAAAGTGCAGACTCTCAGCTGTAATTTGAGAGTATTCACATCCAAATTGGAGCAAGGGTTTAGGAATTACAGCTCTTTAAAACGTACAGTAGCCGCCTCTTTTTCAAGGGACCAAAAGTAATTGGACAATTGACTCAGAAGGCTGCAAAAAAAAAAAATAACAAGGCTGCATGGGCTCTTCCCTCGTTAACCTGTCATCAATTAAGCAGTTAAAAGGTTTGGAGTTGATTCCAGGTGTGGTGTTTGCATTTGGAAGCTGTTGCTGTGAACACACAACATGCGGTCAAAGGAGCTCTCAATGGAGGTGAAACAGACCATCCTGAGGCTGAAAAAAAAAGAAGAAATCCATCAGAGAGATAGCAGAAATGTTAGGAGTGGCCAAATCAACAGTTTGGTACATTCTGAGAAAAAAAGAGTGCACTGGTGAGCTTGGGAACTCAAAAAGGCCTGGATGTCCAGGGAAGACAACAGTGGTGGATGATCACAGAATCCTTCCCATGGTGAAGAACAACCCCTTCACAACATCCACTCAAGTGAAGAACACTCCCCAGGAAGTAGGTGTATCAGTATCTAAGTTTACTATAAAGAGAAGACTTCATGAGAGTAAATACAAAGGATTCACCACAAGGTACAAACCATTAATCAGCCTCAAAAATAGAAAGGCCAGAATTGACTTTGCCAAAAAAACACCTGAAGAAGCCAGCCCAGTTCTGGAACAGCATTCTTTGGACAGATGAGACTAAGATCAACCTGTACCAGAATGATGGGAAGAAGAAAGTTTGGAGAAGAATTGGAACAACTCATGATCCAAAGCACACCACATCTTCTGTAAAACATGGTGGAGGCAGCGTGATGCATGGGCATGCATGGCTTCCAATAGCACTAGGTCACTTGTGTTTATTGATGATGTGACAAAAGACAGAAGCAGCCGGATGAATTCTGAAGTGTATAGGGATATACTTTCTGCTCAGATTCAGCCAAATGCAGCAAAGTTGACTGGACGGCACTTCACCAATGATCCAAAACATACTGCAGAAGCAACCCAGGAGTTTTTTAAAGCAAAGAAGTGGAATATTCTGCAATGGCCGAGTCAATCACCAGATCTCAACCCAATCGAGCATGCATTTCACTTGTGCTCAAGACAAAACTTAAGGCAGAAAGACCCACAAACAAGCAACAACTGAAGACAGTTGCAGTAAAGGCCTGGCAAAGCATCACAAAGGAGGAAACCCAGCGTTTGGTGATGTCCATGGGTTCCAGACTTCAGGCAGTCATTGCCTGCAAAGGATTCTCAACAAAATATTGAAAAGTAACATTTTACTTAGGGTTATGTTTATTTGTCCAATTACTTTTGAGCCCCTGAAATGAGGAGCGTTTGTATAAAATAGCTACAATTCCTACATGTTTAATCATATATTTTTGTTCAACCCCTTGAATTAAACCTTAAAGTCTGCACTTCAATTCCGTTGTAGTCGTTTCATTTCAAATCCAATGTGGTGGCATGCAGAGCCCAAATCATGAAGATTGTGTCACTGTCCAAATATTTCTGGGCCTAACTGTATGCAACTTTTTACATTTTCTGTTTGGCATCTTTCATCATATCTTTGCACCTTGTATTCTTGCATGTTTGTGCCTAATTGACAATTCCACATTTGTACCTCATGCTACATTGGTTAACACCCCCCCACCCAACCCCACCCCCGTTTGGATTTCCTCTTCATCATGTAACTTCTGCACCACTCATCTGTCTTAGGTGATCAGGGACCAACCGGTGAGCCAGGTTTTCCCGGCTCCACCCAGAACATGAACCTAGGCTTCCTCTTGGTGATGCACAGCCAGAACACGTCTGTCCCCGTCTGTCCGGGAAACATGAAGGCGCTGTGGCAGGGGTACAGCCTGCTGTACCTGGAGGGCCAGGAGAGGGCTCACACTCAGGACCTGGGTATTTATGTCCAAATTCTCTGAGATTAAAGACTTTTCAGGCTTTGGCCCTGATCGTCTTCCTGCTTTCTTTTTTCTGCTTCACAAAACAATCTAGGACAGGCAGGGTCCTGCATGCGGGTCTTTTCCACGATGCCATTTGCCTCCTGCAGCAAAAAGTCCTGTTCCTACGCCAGCCGTAACGATAAATCCTATTGGCTGTCGACGACAGTTGCAGTGCCGAGCATACCGGTGGACGGACCCTCCATCCAGCCTCACATCAGCCGCTGTGTGGTCTGTGAATCCCCCTCCCCTGCCACTGCACTTCACAGCCAGACCTCTGCGCTGCCAGAGTGCCCCCCCAGTTGGAGGAGCCTGTGGACTGGATACTCCTTTCTCATGGTTGGTAGTGCAGGAGCACAGGCAGCAAGCAGTAGTACAGTTTCACGCCGAGAAACAGTACTGCTGATGTTTGCTTTAGGATGGAGGCATGTAGAGGAGGTCAAAGGGAGTCATAGGCATAAATCGGGGTGGGGGGGTGCAGGGCATGCATATGGTCTTTTCCCAACCTGGGAAAAAATACATTGTCATCATGTTACATAAGACTGAAGCACCAATGCTAAATGCAAAAAAAAAATAAAAAGATTAATGAAAAAAGCTTGTAAATTTGCAACTTTTTTCTTTTAAATCTGCAACTTTTTTCTGATGAATTTTCAACTTTTTTCATTTAAATTTGGAACTCTTTCCTCATAAATATGCCAGTCTTTCTCATAAATTTGCTACTTTTTCTTTCAAAATTTGCAGCTGTTTTCTCCTAAATTTTCAACTTTCTTCTTTTACATTTGCAACTTTTTTCCTCATAAATTTGCTACTTCTTGTTGTAAAGTTGCAACTCTTCTTTTAAATGTGCAACTTTTGTCATAAGTTTGCATTTTTTTCCTCAAATTTTCAACTTTTTTTTGCAACTCTTTCCTCATAAATTTGCTACTTTTTTCTTGTAAACTTGCTACTTTTTCCTCATAAATTTTCACCCTTTTGTCGTAAAGTTGAAACTTTTTTAACTAAGTTGTGACTTTTTTTGTATATTTTCTACTTTCTTCCACACAAATTTACCACTTTTTCATAAATTTGCAGCATTTTTTTTTCAAATTTTTAACTTTTAAATTTGCAACTTTTTTTCCTCATAATTTTGCAACTTTCATTTTCGTTTAAATTTGTAACTTTTTTCATCCATTTTCAGCTTTTTTAAAAAGTTTGTTGGGCCTTAACCAACGTTTCTTTGTTGAGGCCCAAAGTAAGACCATTTTAAAAAGACTATTGAAAAGATATTTTAATATTGCATTAATTTTGATGAAGTGTTACAGCTTGATGTGGTGCACGTAGTGTATACATTTTTGTTTTTGTATTGTCTAGTTTGCCTTGTGTATTTCTGATATGTTGTTTGTTGGAATTTTGGTTTGCTGTTTTAAGGGTTATGTTGTAGTTATGTACTGATTTTGTATTCATTATAGTTATGTATTGAGGAAGAGTATTTGCCAGTTTCAGTTTCAGTATTTCTGTCTGAAATACGAATGCCTGGTGATGATGTAATTTCCTGTGTATGTGTCAGCATACAGGTGCGGGTGACGAGGGCGGCGGCCAGTCCTTGACCTCCTCGGGCAGCTGTCTGAGATACTTCTGGCCCCAGCCCTTTGTGGAGTGCCAGGGACCCCGGGGAACCTGCCACTACTTTGCCAACATCTACAGCTTCTGGCTGACCCGGGTGGGTATGGGCGCCCCCTCACCCGACAGCTCCGCCACCACGCTGACCCAGGGCTGGCAGCAGAGGGAGAACATTGGAAGGTGCAATGTCTGCATGAAGACTTCAGAGGTCGGGCCACCGTGTCCTCAGTTATGAGGCCAGTTGGACATGCTTCACCTTCTTCTGTGGAGGGAGGCAGCAGTTCACCTCCTGCTTGAGGGAATGAGGAGATGTCTTGGCTCCATCAGAGGATAAACAAATTGAGATGTTTGTCTCTGTAAGGAGAGACTTTTATTCCTGTGAAAAACTACCACCATCATCAGTCAGTCAGCCAATAATTAATCAGCCCCAATTATAGCAGATCCCTTAGCAGTTAGACTTAGATTTTGTCGATTCTTCAAGTGAGATGATGTAATTGTGGGAATTCTGCTCTGAAATAATGAATTGATTTACCAGCTGAAACATCTATACTGTATGTAATATGTTTATCTTAAAACAAATCCATAATTTTCAGGTGGAAAACCTCAAGCTATTCAAGTAAATTTGAACTACCTGAAATAGAACTTTGAAGAACTCAGCTAAATTTGAAATGGATATGACCCGGAATGGGACCACAAGAACCCCTCTGATACTTTCAATGTAAAGCACTCCATATAACTGAGGAACACCTTAAAGACTGAGTATACGGCTTTTTGGAACATCAGCAAATTTGAAATGAAATGGGTCAAGGACAGAACCCTTAGGAGCTCCCATTAGATTTTACATGCGAACACACAAATTTGAAATGAAATGGGGTGAAGAACGGAACCGTGAGGAACACCATTAGATTTTACATGTGAACACACTGTATAAACCTGTGGAACACACACAGATTTTTAAATGCAAAAAATCAAAAATATTCAGAGAAAATATTTAAATTTGATATGTGAAAGGCTTGGAATAGAACCAGGAAGAACTTTATTAAATTCAAGTTATAAATGACCTCACACCTGAAAAAAACTCAATAAATGTATCACGTTAAAGGGCTGGGAACAAGCGTTGAAGAAACTGGTTAGGGCTCAGGACCAAACACTGATCCACCCGATTAAAGATTAAAGAACAAGTTTAAAGTCCAAATGTCACGTAATTTTTTTTTTACAAATGCCAACGAATTTTGATAAAATACATATAGCTTAAACCAAATCTTCATACCAGAGACCATATCACCCACCCGTATTTACATAATTGCACAAAATACACCAGGCGAAGGCCCCCCTAGCGGCTGTCAGTGTGTGACAGCCAATCCAGACCGCGGCCATGTTTTTGACATCACAAATTTCACCCTGGCTGCCCTGCCATATCCACATTCACACTTATCAACATTGGACAATCATGACGGAAAGTGACAGCGATTGTGAACAAATTAGTTTAGTTTTGTCCTCTGGTGACTCGGACTTGGAATTCAGGGAAGACGACACCCCAGATACTGATGACAGTGGTTCAGACAGTGACAGAGGCATAGAACCTTACAGGTTCGAGCCGTCCGAGACGGAATCAGATGCTTTGTCTGATGACAACAGTTCCGACGATGACCAGAGAGCAGAACCAGTGGAAAATGTCATTGAATTGGACATTAATCGCCTCCAGAATGTTGAATGGTAAGCCAAAAGAAATCTGTGATGTTTAAATTAATTATAACCACTGGCAAAATTGGGAAGCCAAAGGGGGTCTGTCGAGGCTAACCCTATAACATACGTATATTATTTAATGCATATCAAGAAAAATGTGTTTTGTCGAGTGCCATCCAGCAATACGATAGATGATTTATTTCTAAGGATAAAATTGTTGGTCGTTGTTACGTTGGTAAGGAGGGGTAACTAAGAACAAAAATAGTGATTGCCTTCCACAAACAAAGGAAAAAAACTGTCTATGTATTAAAAATATGCGGTGCCTCCACTGAGGTTCCAGAAGGCAGCAAAGCGACCATATTACAGATATAGGACACATAAAAATCATACCTGTCAAGGCATACCTCATGCCTCCCTTATTGGGGGGCTTTCACACCTGTACTGAGTACTTAAAAACTGTATTTATCGGCAGATGAAAGAAAACTGAACCCCCCCCCCCCCCCAAAAAAAAAACAGCAACTGCAACATGACCTATTTCAAACATATTTATTCAAATGTACACTTTTATGGACACAATCTTGAGCCACAACTTTTTGGTAATGTGAAAATAATAAGCCAAGTAGCACAAAAAAAATAAATAAAATAAAAAAAATACAAAAATATTTTTCAAATTTACATTAGCACAAGGTAGATTGCTTAATTTGAAAGTACACAATAAGAATTATTCTGAATATAGTTCTTGTCAGCTAGATACTGTATATACACTTGGAATTAAAGAGTTTTTATTTGTCAGCTTTGTTACACTAACGCACTTGGATGAACTTGAAACAAGAAAATGTTCACTGATGCTGCTTGTTATAGTTCCAAGTAGCAGCCTTTGCTGACTCTAGCATTTCTGAAGTGGCAGATCAGATCAGGTGGCAGATCAGAAGTGATCTGCCACCGATGGGGGTAGATTGTGCCCTGCCACAAAAAAATGACAAACCATCACTTCTGCTAGTGATGCATTGGATTTGGAAGGCGATTCCTCTCTGTTCCGGAGCCACAGGACAGTAGAAAGTGTGAGGCCATCAGCCTAATGATTGAGTCCACACTTCTCACTGTAGTGAGAATAGCTCACGCTGAGCGCTCTGCCAGCCCCCTAGCTGTGGGGGTCACACACACGACGTGTTCCTCAACACACTCACTAATTTTTTTTCCCGTATATTTTTCTTTTGGGCATACAGAAATGGCAATACGCCCGTATTTGCTAAAATTGCATTTTCCCCGTTTTAAAATACGGTGAAAACGTATCACTTGACAGGTATGTAAAAATACACATATCTATGGGTATGGGTACCGTAAAACGGGGCTGTAAGGGATGGCTGGGTAATAAGGGACACTTTTCTGCGTCCTGCTCAAAATAAAAAAAGCAGAATTACACTTAAAACATTTCCCAGAAAAGTGTCCCTTATTACCCAGCTGTCCCTTATAGCCCCGTTTTAAGGTATGGGTGAAATATCCAATTTTTTCTTTCTTATTGCTCACTTCAATCTTCCAGTCTCCATATAAACAATCAGTCGGGATACCCCAAGCATCAAACTAGGGTACAATCTGTTTCGTCACTTCCGCCTTCTTCCCCAGGCGATTCCGGGGGCCCTGAGTGGTAACGTCAGGCCAAGTGCAGCAGTTTTAAATTAACGAATGTTCCGGCGTTACTGAAGCATATGCACCAAGACCCGAACGGATCGGTTCCCTTTTATATCTAGTTTCAAGACATTTTAAGGACCCTATTACGTGACATTTGGACTTTAAATTTAAAATGTAGAGGACCTTTATTGCATCTTTGGAGAAAAAACAAATATCACCACTTTCTTAATAGTGAAAGTTTTAATCACGATTAATCACATTTAGATGACAGGGCAGCTCACTTCTTCTTAATCACATCTTAATACCATTTTAGTGTGATTAATTGCATTTTGTGATTAACTCGACAAAGCTCTCTCTCGCCCATGTGCTGCCTAATCGTGATTAAACGACTAACCTACGGTGCGATTAATGATTAAAGTGACACCACTATAAAATCATTTATAAAGGGCCCAGAATAGAAACCTAAAATGTAGATTTGTCTGCATTTAGCAATTTTCTCGTCTAACTGGCCACACAAAGTGTTTGTAGCTTAAGTCAAAAAAACTAAAATAGATTCATTATATAAGGAACAAAAATGAAACTCATCATCTTTTATATTTAAAAGATACAGGAAACTCCTTAAAAAATTTTAAATGTAAAGGACACAAATTCAAAAACTGAAGAACTCAAAAGCTTAAAAAATGTGAAGATCCAGTATAGAACCCTGAGTAACGTCACTGAATTTAACATGAAAATACCACTGTGTACACTCAAACAGAAATGGTAGTTGCTCCGTTTTATTGAAATAAGTTGATATATTTCTGTGTGATGAATTCGTCAGAAAACGCAAAGTTGTATATTTTCTTATCTTTTCTATGCCAAGTGTTTCGTTGTCCCAGTAATCGATAATCAAGTTTTAGCTGATTGGCAGGTATTTTTTGTTCATCCTCATCAGAGAAAATAATGACAAACTCTTATTTTGATGTCACCCCCACTTCAAATGCTACAGCCCAGTGACAACTGCAGAACGATTCCAATTGGCTGAGCTCAGAATCTTCCCAGCTGACTCCATTCATTATGTAGTCACTATTTAGTCAATCAGTAGGGAAAGAATTATGTGAGAAGCTGTGAATACATTTGAGATGAAACGTTGAAACCTGTTCTCCTTTCAGACCAGACGTGTTTGGACCTCCTCCCTTAGTTCAGCAGATTTCTAACCAGCTCAAAAGAGAAATGGAAGATTGCGGGTATCACGGTGGCGGTAATTAACTTCGTCAACTCAGGCTTCCCGTTTCAGACTCTTTTCTTCTTCTTTAAGTAACAGACTTGTAGAGGCACACTATCAGAGGAATCTGCTATGGAGCGATATTAAATTTTACATGTAATGGACCCAGAATAGAACCTTAACGTGCTGGTGTTGTGCACGGCTGCCTACAGAACCCACGCACAACAACGGCACGTTATTTGCAATTTGTTGGACCAATTAACAGATGAAATTAGATAACTTCCCACAGAAACCTGAACATATCAGGGCATCCTGGTTGAAAAACGCTGCTCTGGAAGACATCCCCTGATGTGTGCGTGCTGTTGGTTTATTTCCTGTTCTTGTTCCTTGGTTCTTCTTCTCTATTGTTTCTCTGTGATTTTTTGTAAATATGTTTTAACGTGACCGTTTTATATTTTGACTGTAAATGTCAGAGTATTTATTTAGCCTAAGGGGGAAAAAATCAACATTGGTGCTATTTTGTTTGTGTTTTAATCTTATTTTGGTAAATGCTGACAGTGTGAAACCTCAGCTGCATCAGCCGCCAGAATATAGAGACGTGACTTGACTTTGTTATAATATGACTTTTATTAACTGAAGAGTTAATCTGAGCTGCAGTTAAATCAGATTAGCAATCACAAATTCTGTAAAGTATACAGTACTTATCAGCCATAACGCTTCAATATGACGGCGACAGAGGGGCCACTGCGTCATTATTTCTTTGTGTATTTAAATCTGTCAGAGGGTTTTTTTTATTCTGTTGGAGAAAGCTTCGCACTAACACTTGTAAACATTTTACTGTGGATGGATGACTCTTCAATAAACTGCATCAAACTCCTTCCCGAGTCTTTTATTTGATGTGAGAGGTGACGTCAGAAGCTAAAAACTGCAGTTCCTCCAGTGTCCACTGGAGGCTGGTCCAAAAGTGAGACATTCTGCCATGGTACTTGTCCAAGTTTACAGCAGAAATGAAACATTAACAAGTGAAATTAAGTGATTATCCCACAGAAACCTGAATGTATCATTGCACCCTGGTTGAAAAACACTGTTATAAAGGTTGTTTGCACTTTAGGATTTTTCTCTTGTAAATTTGCAATTTTTCTCCCTAAAAATTTTCAAGTTTTTCTTGCTAATCTGCATTTTTTTTTTCCTGTAAATTTTCATCCATCCATTCATCCATTATGTCCACAAACCTGGCAGTAAAGAGATGGATGAGGATGCTGCACTGGAACTGAGCTTTATTACAGAACTGGCTGTCAACACCCTACATGCCTTCACTGTACTGAGTCGCCAGGGCAAGAGAGCCTTGAAATGGTGGATCCTGTGGAAAGCGTGAAATGAAGAGGCTGAATTTATTTCTCAATTCATGTTTATTAATCATCTCACATCTCCAACCATCTCTCAAACAGGAAAAGAGAACGAACTGCTCCAATCCCCCACTTTTATACCTGGGACATCAAAGTACAGGGTCACATTGTCATTAAACCCCCCATCGACAATACCTCTCCCTCAGGCCTCTTCTTCCTCCACCTGACCCCAGGAGGTCAGGAAGTCCTTTCAGAGTCATTGCTAAAGGTACCTCCACCTCCTACTGTTATCCCCAGGAGATCCAGACTTATTGTTCCTTCTAAGACGTGAGGTCACAATATACATATGCAGTCTAAGCATCTCAATCACTGTGCTATACATATGCAGTCAAAGCATCCAAAATATATGTGCCACATAACCCCCCCCAAACGTCGAAGATGAAACAATACAACATAGTCCACACAACATGATAAAACCACGACATCAGTCCATATGCTGTCTGGGCTTCAACCGTCTTCCAAACTTGCTGTAGGCGGGCTTTGCAGCTCCTGCGGTGCCATCTTGCAGTGAATCTGCTATCTGAGGATGAGAACTGTTAGTTGATCCCTGCCGGGGGTCTGGGACATGCTCCCTGGGGGGTCTGCCGCATCGAAGAGCCCTCGCCACTCGCACAGTCTCGTCAGCCATCACAAAAGCAGGCTTTAGTCTGTCTATACTAATTGTTTCCCTCCTGCCCCCCAAATCTAGCACAAAATGCTTATCACCTGTTTCCAGCAATCTATATGGGCCATTGTAGGGTGGACACAGGGCTGGGCATTGAGCCTCGTGCCTGACAAAAACAAACTCGGCATTTTTTAAAGATTTGGGCACAAAAACATGCAGAAAGGTGTGGTGAACGGGGCCCGGAAGCATGTCTGCTCCCGTGTCGATCAGTGACCACTGAGCAGGGGGACGCCCTGGCGCCAAATTATCTGGCAGAAACTCTCCTGGCAGCCGGAGAGGCTGCGCAAAAACCAACTCCGCTGGGGAGGCTTTTAAGTCCTCTTTAGGTGCAGAACGCAACCCTAATAAAACCCATGGTAGTCTGTTTACCCAATTTGCATCCGTAAGCGACGCTCTGAGGGCTGCCTTCAATGATCTATGAAACCGCTCGCATAAACCATTAGCCTGGGGGTGGTAAGCAGTAGTGCGGTGAATTGTCACACCTAAGCTGTGGGCCATCGCTGACCAAAGCTCAGACACAAATTGAGGTCCCCCGTCGGACGTAATATCCGACGGAACCCCGAAACGCGCTATCCAAGCCGTTAAAAACGTGCGGACCACCTCTGCAGCTGTGGTTGATGCCAGTGGGACCACTTCCGGCCAACGCGTGGTTCGATCCACCATTGTCAAAAGGTGTATGTACCCCTGCGACGACGGTAGGGGGCCTACGAGGTCGACATGCACATGATCAAACCTCTTGGCCAGGATATGAAACGGCTCTAAGGGGGCTTTTGTGTGCTTGTGTATTTTGGCCCGCTGGCAAGCCATACAGGCTCGTGCCCACTCTTTAACGTGCTTGCGCAGGCCCGGCCAAACAAACTTTTCCTCTACCATTTTCACAGACGCGCGCACCCCTGGGTGCGCCAGGGAGTGAATCGAGTCAAAAACGCGGCGGCACCATGCGGTCGGCACTACTGGACGCGGTCGTCCAGTAGAGACATCACAGATTAGGGGGGGCATACCATTTTGCAGCCTCCTGTTCTCCAGCCTTAACCCTGTTGGTCCAGACTGGAGCGCGCATACGTCCACATCGCTACCCTGATCCGCTGCCATGGCCGCATAGTCTATTCCCACATGAACTGGGGCCGCGTGCGCTTCCAAGCTGTTATTTTGCTCAGCGGCTGCGGTAGTATAATCTACCTCTGCGCGGACTGGTGCGGTTATCGCGCGAGAGAGGCAGTCTGCCACTACATTGAGTTTACCCGCTATTTTTTTTTGTTGTTTTTTTTTTGTTACTTATTTGTACCCGTAGGTAGACTTGGTTTGCAGTCTGGTGACAAGCCACCGGCTGCTGGTCGCTGCGTGCGCGAGCGCCCTAAACCTACATGTTTTTGGTGTGCGGGAGGAAACCGGAGAAATCCCGGAGTAAACCCGCACAACACGGGGAGAACATGCAAACTCCACACAGCTCACTGTTGGTCGGGGGCTGGGATCGAACCCACGATCTCATGATCCCCGCGGTCCCCCGGCTGAGGGTAAAACTGTGCTGCCACAGTGCTAAACCACTGCGCCACCGTGCAGCCCACTATGTGGTTTTTGCTTTTTAAGCGTGGCATATAATGGTTGCATGAGCTACGCTGCATGGGGGAGGAAACGGTTATAAAAATTCATCATTCCCAAAAACTCCTGTAGTGCTTTGATCGTTTGTGGCTGGGGAAAATCTGCCACTGCGCGCACTTTGTCCGGTAGTGGAACTGCCCCATCTGGGGAGACGCGGTGCCCCAAAAAGTTGATCTGCGCCACCCCGAACTGGCACTTAGCTGGGTTGATTATTAACCCGTGCTCTCCCAACCTCCGGAAAACTTCCGTGAGGTGTTTTTCGTGTTCTGCTTCGGACGTGCTGGCTACCAAAATGTCGTCCAGGTAGATGAACACAAAAGGGAGATCGCGCAACACCGCATCCATCATGCGCTGAAAGGTTTGTGCGGCGCCTTTAAGCCCAAACGGCATGCGTAAAAACTCAAAAAAGTCCAAACGGAGTTATCACCGCTGTTTTGGGGATGTCCTCAGCGCGCACTGGGACTTGATGATAACCGCGGACCAAGTCTATTTTAGAAAAAATGCACGCCCCTGCCAGATGCACTGAAAAATCCTGAATATGTGGGATTGGGTAGCGGTCATGCGCTGTGGCGTTGTTTAACCTGCGGAAATCACCGCAAGGTCTCCACGAGCCGTCAGCTTTAGGGACCATATGCAGTGGGGAGGCCCATGGGCTCTTTGATTGGTGGATGATGCCCAACCTTTCCAGGTTGGCGAACTCCTCGCGCGCTATGGACAGTTTAGCTGCATCCAAGCGCCGAGCTTTTTGCGAAGCCGGGGGGGGCCAGTGGTAGTGATAAAGTGCTCCACCCCATGTTTCGCAACTGTTGCTGAAAAAGTGGGAACTGTGAGTGCTGGAAACTGAGTGAGGAGTGTGTGAAACTTACCGCCTGCTGTGGCGACGTTGGTCTGTGCTGGTGGCGGGGACACTCGAGCTGCACAAGGAATGGAGTAAAAGGAGAGTGCATTAACTAGGCGCCTATTGGAAAGATCAACTAACAACCCATGTGAGCACAGAAAATCAGCACCTAACATGATGAAACTCACCGCCGCTATAATAAAAGTCCATTCATATGTGTGGCCGTGCAAGGACAGAAGCAGAGTCCTTTCACCGAAGGTCTTAATGCTCGAGCCGTTCGCCGCTGTTGCTCCATCACTACGGGGGCCTGCCAGCCGGTCAGCGTAGGTTGGGGTGATGAAACTCACTTGGGCGCCCGTGTCCACGAGGAAGTGCCTCCCAGAGCGCGCATCCGTCAGGTAGAGCAGCTTGTTCCGTTCGCCGAGTGTCGCCGCTTCTAGCGACTCCCCGTCCTGGCGTTTCCCGAGCTCTTGAACTGGCACGGCGGTACACACTTTCGCACCCTCTCTGCAAAACGACAATGGTAAAAGCAGAAGTTGTCTCCTCCGCTGCGTCGGGACTTCGCTGCCGCCATTGTTGGTGGGATCGCCTCCGTCGCCTCTGGCCCCCCGCTGCTCCCGGTCGCCGCGCCGAGACCTGCCGCTGCTGCGGTGGCCGTGTGCTCCTCGCTGGAGTTGAGGATCCGCTGCGCCTCCTGGGCCAGCGCGCGGAAGTCCCGCTGGGTCACAAAATGAGAGCCTGCCAGGGTCGCCCTCGTCTGCGATGGTAGGGTTCTCAGGAAGATCTGCATGAAGAGGAAATCGTCGTTGTCTGAGCCTCTCAGCTGCAGCATGTCTTCCATCAGGTCGACAGGCGTGCGTCCTCCCAAGTCGTGCAGAGCTAGGAGCTTCCTAGCTCTCTCCTCAGCTGAGGGCGTGAAACGCTGGATGAGGGCAGCTTTCAACCTGCTGTATTTGTCTCCAGCGGGCGGGTGCTGCACCAGGCTCCGCACGTGTCGGGCTGTGCGGTTGTCGAGTTTGCCGATGACATGGTAGAATTTTGTGTCATCTGCTGTTATTCCCCCGAGTGCGAACTGGGCTTCGGCCAGGAGGAACCACGAGTCTGGGTTGTCCTGCCAGAACTCTGGTAGCTTGACTGAGACCGCGCTTGCTCCAGCGGTCCCTGGCGAGTCTGGCTCGGGGGAACTGTCTCTGGTCATTGTACGTCTTCGGGTCACCAATGTGGAGAGTGTGAAATGAAGAGGCTGATTTTATTTCTCAATTCAGGTTTATTAATCTTCTCACATCTCCAACCATCTCTCAAACAGGAAAAGAGAACGAACTGCTCCAATCCCCCACTTTTATACCTGGGACATCAAAGTACAGGGTCACATTGTCATTAAAACCCCCATCGACAATACCTCTCCCCCAGGCCTCTTCTTCCTCCACCTGACCCCAGGAGGTCAGGAAGTCCTTTCAGAGTCATTGCTAAAGGTACCTCCACCTCCTACTGTTATCCCCAGGAGGTCCAGACTTATTGTTCCTTCTAAGACGTGAGGTTACAATATACATATGCAGTCTTAAGCATCTCAATCACTGTGCTATACATATACAGTCAAACCATCCAAAATATGTGTGCCACAGATCCGCCCATATATATGTCGGTGTGATGACGCAGCCGGATGGTGACGTCATCACGCCGCATATTATACAAATCCCTTCACTACACCACCCCCCTCTTACAAAGCACAAAACTCGTCCAATTAAGACCCTCCCTAATTTAGTATACTAGAACCCCAACAAACACACTAAAATAAAACATCCATCCATCCAACTTCTTCTGCTTAATCCTTTTCGGGTCGCGGGGGGGGGGGGGGGGAGCTGGAGCCTATTCAACACACAATACAACAAAACCTAAAACTAGGACCTGTGGTTGGACTGCCACAGGACCCAGCATGGCTAAGTGGGGTATTCTGACACTTTGAATTGTTCCAGCCATGCCCTTAACTAAACAGTCTCTTTCATTTTACAGTCTCCCATGGTCAGGGCGGGTCTACTGGGTGGGCTCTGCAGCGACCCCACGGCAGAAGCACCCAGGGGTGGCGCCAGACCCCCGAGACAAGGGCAGATCTTCATAACGCAGGAGCCCGGACTCCACATCACCTCCACTGACTCCCGCACAGCCTCGGCATGTCGAACCGAGCCGTCTGTCAGCCAGAAACACACTGCCCCCAACTTCGCCACAATCCTCAGTGGCGCACGTTGTTTCGCTGGCTGCGGCCCAGCCAGTCGTCGCCCCAGTCTCTCGTCGGCACGGACCCGAACCCAGTCCATGACTTGGAGTGGTATCTTGCTTGACTTTATGTGCTGCCATACTCCCGGTGGCTCTGCAGCCACAGTGTTCACAGTGGACCCTTCACCTGTCATCTCCTTAGGCGGTTGACGCTCATTGAGGGTACTGAACGTGTCCAGTGCCCCCTCTGGGCGGCTTTCCTCCCGAGAGCGTGAAATGAGCGCTTTGGTGTCTGTACTGTCAGTAGGTACCTCATCCCACACCACAACATCGTCCTCCAGGTCCTGTGAGCTCGAACGTCTGCACCCGGACCACTCAAACCTAGCACTGTCCCTAATGGCGAAACCCAGTCTGTAGAAAAGGTTGCACCCCATGATGTTATCACCATGCGCAGCCACCTGGAATGTGAAGTTGTGCACAGATTCAGATTTTTTTTTTTTGTTACTTTTTTTTTTTTATTTAGCGAATGCAAAGTCCTTAAGCCAAGCAGTTGCCTCCTGGTTTGCTGTATGGAGGGTGTGTAATCCTCCTTCCAGTCTTTGGAGCGGGCAAGCCTCTATGATGTGTTCCATTGTTTGTTCCTCTCCACATGCGCACAGTGGGCTAGGGCTACTGCCCCATCTGTGAAGGCTGGCCAAGCAGGGGCCTTGTCCAGTCCTGAAGCGATTGAGTGTAGACCACTGTCTCCTTGGGAGGTTGGTGCCCGGGACCTGTTGGTTGGGGTTTATCACCAGCTGTTTGTTTGGGACCTCCTTGGTCTCCCATTCCTCTTGCCAAGCTGTCTGGATGGTAAAGTCAGCTGGGGAAGGGTTTTTCCAAATCGGCCGTCTGGATGAAAGTCGGGCAGTGGGTGGGGTGTAGATATCTGCATGGATTGGTAAGTGAGGAGAATCTTTAACTTTTTGGAGCATCCTTTGAGTTAATGCTGCTCGCCGGATGTGTGGAGGGGCTATGTTTGACAGTACAGAGAGCCAGGGGAGTGGTGTTGAGCGGATTGTTCCAGTTATAGTTCTCATGGTTGAGTTGAGCTGGGTGTCTACATGGTGTGTGTAAGATGAGCTGGACCAGACAGGGGCACAATATTCTGCTACAGAGTATGAAAGGGCCAGTGCTGAGGTGCGCAGGGTGGAGACTGCCGCCCCCCATTTTGCACCAGCGAGCTTGCAGAGCAGGTTGTTTCGTACCTTCACCTTAGCAGCCGTCCCCTTTAGATGTTCCTTGAAGGATAAGGTCCTATCAAGGGTCACTCCAAGATAAGTTGGATTTGGGGCATGCTTAAGCTTGAGTCCGCTCAGGTGGATGTTTAGTTCCCTGGCAGCTTTTGCATTGTGGAGATGAAATACACTGGAGACGGTTTTTGCTGGGCTTGGTTTTAGGCGCCAGATTTTGCAGAACTGGTCCAGTTTGGCAAGATCTTCCGTGAGCACCTGGAAGATCTTTTTGTTACTTATTTGTACCCGTAGGTAGATTTGGTTTGCAGTCTGGTGACAAGCCACCGGCTGCCGGTCGCTGCGTGCGCGAGCACCCTAAACCTACATGTTCTTGGTATGCGGGAGGAAACCGGAGAAATCCCGGAGTAAACCCACGCAACACGGGGAGAACATGCAAACTCCACACAGCTCACTGTTGGTCGGGGGCTGGGATCGAACTCACAATCTCATGATCCCCGCGATCCCCCGGCTGAGGGTAAACTGTGCTGCCACAGTGCTAAACCACTGCGCCACCGTGCAGCCCAATTTGTAGCGATTTGTAGCGAGCAGTCAATTCCACAGTCTCAACATTGCACAGTCTGTGACCACTGTACCCGTACAGCGGCGTTGGGTTCTTTCCGATCCTGTGGTGGGGGGAAAACTTCTTCACCATGGCCCAGTTTAGCATCGACCGCACTGCCGCCATGTCAAGCAGGAGAGCTATAGCTATTCCATCCAATTCAACCGTACAATAAGAGTAACCGGTGAAACCGGGACTTACCGAGCGGATGGTCGTTGTCGGCGGTCGGGCTGGCTTACTTGGCTCGACTACTTTGGCTAGCGTCAGGTCATTTGGCACCGTTAGAAAACTAGTTCATAGCCCAGCGGTACATGTTTGTTCGGCCAATTGGTCCCGCACCAGCTCATCCTCAAACGGCCCAAAATGGCACACACTAGCTCACTGTCTCAGGTCAGCGACGAACTGCTGTATCTTTGGCATCTCTGGCAAAATCGAATCTGTCGTACCCTCACGCTGTCCAGCGTGGTGAAATAGTTAGCTAGCAGCTCAATGACTTCCTCATACAAGTCTGTCGCGCCAAGCATCCAGAGAAACCTTTGGCCCTCTATGTCCAAGTTGTGGACAAGCAGCGCTTGCGTCCTCACCTTATCCAGCTTCCCCAGATCCAACGCTGTAACATACGTTTCGAATGCCTCCAGCCAACGTGGCCATGGAACTGGCGGTTCCCCGGGGAGCTCAAGGAAAGCCTGAAGTGGTATTACACACGCCTCCATGGTTTAATTCTCCATCCTCAAATGTTACGTCCATAAACCTGGCAGTAAAGAGATGGATGAGGATGCTGCAGTGGAACTTGGAAACTGGAGCTTTATTACAGAACTGGTTGTCAACACACTACACGCCTTCACTGTACTGAGTCACCAGGGCAAGACGGCCCTGAAATGGCGGACCCGCCCATATATATGTTGGCACGATGACGCAGCCAGATGGTGAGGTCATCACACCGCATATTATACAAATCCCTTCACTACACCATCCATTCATCTTCTACCGCTTTTCTGGAGGTCCCGGTTGTGGAGGCAGCAGCTCAAGCAGACAAGCCCAGACTTCCCTCTCCCCAGCCACCTGCTCCAGCTATTCTGAGAGGATACTAAGACATTCTCATATTTGGGAGACGCAGTCTCTCCAGTGTGGCCTGGGTCTGCCCTGGGGTCTACTACCAGTGGGACATGCCCAATACACCTCAAGTGGAAGGCGTCCAGGAGGCAGTGGTGCGGTGGAGCAGTGGTTAGCACTGCACCAGCACAGCAACTCACCCTTGGCCATGGGATCCCTGGTTCGATCCCAGCCCCTGACCAACAGTGATCTGTGTGGAGTTTGCATGTTCTCCCCGTATCTGCGTGGGTTTACTCCGGGATTTCTCTGGTTTCCTCCCACAGGCCAAAAACATGCAGGTTAGGTTAATTGGAGACTCTAAAGTGGCCATAGGTGTGAATGTGTGTGTGAATGGTTAAGGGATAGCGCCGTACCGTGGCTGCTTCATCCACCTGAGGGCATTCAGTCATTCAGTCACCTGAGGGCATTCAGTCATCCGGGACAGGCTCTACTTTGAGCCTCTCCCGGATGACTGAGCTCCTCACCCTATCTCTGAGGGTGAGTCCAGCAATCCTACAGAGAAAGCTCATTTCAGCTCCTTGTATCTGCAGTCTCGTTCTTTCGGTCATTACCCAAAGCTTATGACCATAGGTGACGGTAGGAACATAGATTGACTTGTAAATTGACAGCTTTGCTTTAGAGCTCAGCTCTCTCTTCACCACAACAGACCGGTACAACGTCTGCATTACTGCGGACAAATAAGAGCAACAAGTGTCAAACATGGACAGATTTTTCAAGCAATCATTTTCAAACATAATTGGACAGCAAACTACTACAGGAAAGAAAGTGGTTTCAAACTCTGATGTTTCAGCTTCATCACAGTGACCCCAATAAGGCACTTCTTCTTTTAACATTCTAAAGCTAAAGATTTCACCCTTGAACCATGCACCTAGCTAACACCAGAGGTACTCTTCTTCTAGAATTTTGGAAGGTTGTGCAGCTCCTGGTACTTTGGCGGTGCTGCCGGAGCAAAGATGGTGGGAGCTGTGAGCACGACCACAGGTCTGTTGGGGTAACGCAGCTGGTGGATCACTGCTTCATTCTCCCCTCACTTGTGAATGAGACCCCGAGATACTTAAACTCCTCCACTTGGGACAGGAGCTTATCCCCAACCCGAAGAGGACAATCCATCCTTTTCCGGCTAAGGACCATGGACTCAGACTTGGAGGTGCCGATTCTCATCCCAGCCACTTCACACTCAGTAGCAAACTGCCCAGTAAGACCTGCAGGTCATTGCTGGATGAATCCAACAGGACATCATCATCTGCTAACAGCAGAGATGAGATCCTGTGGTCACCGAACATGACACCCAGAGTGACCATCAGGTTCTTGGTCACCTCCCTGACTAAGGCCCTTCTCCCCCGATCGCTCAGTTTAGACAGCCGGCCAGCTCTAGGAAGTGTCCTGGTGGTTCTTCTTCCATTTACAGATGATGGAGGCCACTGTGCTCATTGGGACCTTCAAAGCAGCAGAAATTTTTCTCTACTCTTCCTCAGATTTGTGCCTCGAGACAATCCTGTCTCGGAGGTCTACAGACAATTCGTTTGACTTCATGCTTGGTTTGTGCTCTGACGTGCACTGTCAACTGTGGGACCTTATATAGACAGGTGTGTGCCGTTCCAAATCATGCCCAATCAACTGAATTTACCACAGATGGACTCCAGTTAAGCTGTAGAAACCTCTCAAGGATGATCAGTGGAAACAGGATGAACCTGAGCTCAATTTTGAGCTTCATGGTAAAGGCTGTGAATACTTATGTACATGTGATTTCTTAGTTTTTTATTTTGAATACATTTGCAAAAATCTCAAAAAAGCTTTTTTTCACATTGTCATTATGGGGTATTGTGTGTAGAAATTTGAGGAAAAAAAATGAATTTAATCCATTTTGGAATAAGGCTGTAACCTAAAATGTGGAAAGAGTGAAGCGCCGTGAATACTTTCCGGATGTACTGTATACATTTGTACCTCATGTTGAATTGGTGAATACCCCCATCCCCCTTGTTAAAAGATAAATCTACTGGTTATTAGTTTTATTACAGATCTGTGTTGTATAGTTATTTATATGGTTTATGTTCTATGTTCTTGTTTGTGTGGCATGGGGTGGTGGCTCCACCTTCCGGGAAGCCACCACCCGTGACTATAAAAGGGCTGCAGGCAGGAGGGACGGCCTCCTGGCCATTTCCTCTGCCTGGCGGCTGTGTGGTGTTGCACCTGTGCCTCTTTAATAAATGTGTGTTCGGTTCGACACCTGGCCTCATCCTCCATATCAGACATAACAATCTGGACTATGCTGAATCTTGAATTTGCAATCGATGCTTTGGTTGAAGATAAATGGCTCTTCCCATAGCAGAGGTTGCTGACATCATGCACATACCATCATGATGTGGTAACACCCCCTTTTAAATCAGTGGTACAGATGGTGGTCAACCTCCAGTTTCACATTGTACAGAACATTCCGAGATGGGCAAACCAAGGAACGCTCAAAGACCTGATCCGTTTTATTGTCACTGAAACAGATTCATTACATACATGAACGCTGCAGTCAAGCTGAAATGGAAACGCAATTAAAATCTTAAGAGTTTGTTTAGAAATAATCAACAAATGGGCAACAAAGACATTTCTAGACATTTCCATGAGGACGTATAAACAAAACTTTGAAGGTTGATAAAGTGAATTCTTGGTGAAAATGATCAGCAGTCGATTTTAATTTCTTACTGTTAGCTAAAGAGTTTCAATTTCGAATGATGTGGATAAATTCAGATTAAATAGACATGAAATGTTTAAACCAAATGTTCAGTACACTAAAAGGTTAACAAGCTGAGACACATTCCTTTCTCTGCAGTAAATATTTTACAAAGAAGCTAGAATTAAAGTGGAATTGCTCTCAGTTCCTGACATAAACAACTCATTACACCAAAGCCTTAACTAATCACTACTTTAAATACACGTCATAGTCTAGTACCTTTCATTAAAGAGCATCTCTTATGTGCAACAATAAAACTTTCCCCTCAAAGATCTTCTTCTGTCCCACATCAGTATCTCTAAATGTTCTAGTCTGGGTCCTCAGAAAGGTTCAGAACAAATCCAGAATTCCACCAAAAGTCCAGACTGCAGCTCCCTGGCAGGTTTCACAGTCAGAACTGAACCTTTCAATGGCGTGTGGATCTGCTCATCAACTTGCCATGGTCCAGAGTCCAGAGCTGCTCTCTTTTGACTGATCCTCTATAAAGTGCCTTTTAGCTCAGAGTCCACAAGTTCTGCAAAGCCCCACCAAAGCCCCAGCTCATCAAGACAGCAAATCATTTCCCATCCCAGGAACACAATTTTGTGAATTTTTTGTTTCTTTTTCCGACTTAATTTGTACACCTTTGATGAAAGTTATTCTCCTCTTCCAACATCCAACAGAAGGGCTTGTCTACTGTCCAGTTACGGTCTTCGTTGACCAAGACCTTCTCTTGTTCTCTAGTTTTTAGATGTGGATTCCACAATGTCAGCAGGCAGAACCCGGTCATATTCCCGTGGTGTCAATTAGAGTCGTCAAAGCTGCTCAGGCCCCCTTCACACTGGATGGAGACCCCTCTATGCTCTCTGTGACCTCCACAACATACAAGAACGTGACTGTACCACCAAGAAATTAGAAGACCTCCTTCGGTGTGAAGGCAATCGTGACACCCCCTTCAGACTGTGTCAGGATGCAGCCGACCACTAGAAGATGACGCCATACCAATGACACTGCCACATTTATCAGTGTGGTCAGTCCAGCTTCAAATTCTTGACCGTGATTCTCGTGGGCCCCACGACTTTGATATGACGCCACCATTGCCACTACGCTCCACCCAGGACCCTGATAGGCAGCCACTGTGATCATTAACCACCACAACCTCATTACACAAGTTTTGCACATGCTCAAAACTCCCCTAGCTCTATCGTGCACAATGGGGACCTCTGTAAGTTCTTTGTATGCTCCTGAACACCTTGCCAAGACCCTACAAAGACCATCCGCTTTCTGGCTGGTTTCTTAGGTTGTAGTGGGGGTCTTCATCCAGTGTGAAGGAAGTTTTACACAGAAGGGGTCCTATAGATAAAAAAGTTGGTTCAAGCTTGTAGACTAAATCTAATCAGCTAAGTTTTAGTGGTTAAGTTATCAAATTATCAGTTATCAAGTTATCAGTTATCAAGCTCCTCTCCTGTGGAATCAGCTGCCAATCTGGATTCGGGAGTCAGACTCGATCTCTGTTTTTAAGAATAGAGCTAAAACCTACCTTTTTGATATAGCCTACAATTAGGGAGGGATCATGTGTTTCTGAACCCTCCCTTAGTTATGCTGCTAAAAGGTTTAGTCAGCCGGGGGACCTCCAGTAATGCATTGGGCCTCACTCCTTTTCTCACTCTCAATGAAATATTTTTTTTGCTGGTCATTAACATTTGTTTGTTCTCTCCCATATATTGAGTCTCCATCGTGCTGTTTGCTCTCTACATGTCTGTCCTTTTCTTCTTCTCTATCCCCTCACCCCCCAGCCAGTCGCAGCAGATGACTGCCCCTCCCTGAGCCTGGTTCTGCTGGAGGTTTCTTCCTGTTAAAAGGGAGTTTTTCCTCTCCACCGTCGCCAAGTGCTTGCTCACAGGGGATCGCCTGATTGCTGGGGTCTTTCTGCAACTGTGGGGGTTCCCCCTACAGTTGATAGTGCTATGAGATGACTGTTGTTGTGAAATGGCGCTATATAAATAAAGTTGAATTGAATTGAATTGAATTGAATTAAACCAAACCAAGTAGATGTTAGAGCCTAAATCACACAGAGTCATTTTTTAGTGTTTTAACTCAACCAGAAACTGTAAATGTGGGGACCATGTGGGGCCGGATGGCTGATCAATGCCAAGGGTCATCCTTTCAGACTCCAAGTACAGCAGGAAAGTCGGCTCCTGACCATTGATATCACTGTGTCTGCTTCACCAAAAGCACCAGAACCAAAGGACACCTTGTGGGGAAATGCTGGCAGCATTGGAAGGCTAAAGTAACACCCCGGGAGGAGAACATCAAAGACTCATGACACCCCCTTTACACGGGAAGTGGAGATCATTGAGACATCGTTGAGTGATTAAAAAAATGGCCAGCTCTCGCAACGATCTTTCAGCGATCACCAAGATCTCTTCCAGTGATCTTCACGGTCGCCTCAAAGTTTTGACTCAGTTCAAATCTCTCAGTAATCACCGAAGGAAGCAAACTCTCAATGACCTCATCGATCTCCCAACGAACTCTACCGGTCTTTCATCAAACGCTCATCAAGCCCTCACTGATGACTCAGTCATCTCTACCTTCAGGGTGGAAACAATTGGCGTTCATTGAAAAATCGCTGAGAAATCATTGGGAAATCGATGAGTTTGTTGAGCACTCCTTGAGAGCTTCTTGGCAGTTCCTTGAGAGTTTGTTGCAAGATCTCTTCCATTTGGCCATTGTTGTTTGTTTTGGACAAAGTCAAAACTTTGAGAGGGCTGTGGAGATCATGGGAAGATCGTTGAGAGATCTTGGCAACTGCAGAGAGAGCACTGAAAGTTCTTTGAGAGATCTGGCCATTTTTTTCATCGTTTAACAATCTCTCAATGTCCACCTCGTGTAAAAGGGTGTAGAAGAGCACTGAAAAACTCTTAAATACACCCAGAGGCTCCCTATGACCCAAGAATTGGTCACCCAAGAAATTCTCAATGAGCCCCCAATGATCTCTCCGTGTCTCTCAATGATCTCTCAAGAATCTTTCAAAGATCTCTATAGATCGGGAAAGTTGTTGAAAACTGAATATTTGATTGCACAATGATCTCCCAAACATTTACACAGAAATGGCTTTTGATATCGTTGAGAGATTGGGCTAATTTTGATCTCTCAATGGTCACCCAACAATCTTTGTGCTGTGTAAGGGCGCCCTGAGTGAAGTTGATGGTCATCTAATCTACTGTTAAAGCCGACTATGTTGTTCCTTGAAAGCTAAAACCAGAAATAAACACATTTCGCAGACTGTTCCATCCATCAGTCAGAAACGGCTCCACAGATCTGGACCGACAACCTCATTTCTCCATGGACCAGGAACCCCTCAGAGACCATTTTCACAGGACGTCGTCGAGGTTCTCCTGTGTGGGCGTCCGGGTTTTGGGCCGGCTCGGCCGCAGCATGGTGAAGCAGGAGGAGGCAGTGAGGGCGATGCGACTCAGGCCCACATTCAGGCAGTGGACCTCGGAGGTGACCGGCACCTCGGCAAAGAGGGCGCGGTCCCGGGACGGCGGGGCCGGGCCGCCATCACTGCTCTCGATATCCTTGACGATGTTGAGGATCTCCTGGCGCTCCGCCTGCCGGGTCATGCCCCGGATGTTCAAGATGGCTGACACGTGCTTCTTCCTGATGAAACAGAGAGAGTGAAGGAGAGGTGGTTACAGAGAAATGGACAAATTCTGCTGCAGACAGAGCAACAGCGTTCGGCTTCTGTCAAACAAAACGTCCTTGAGCTAAAACATGGACGGGTTCTAGTTGAGTTAAACCAGCAAATAAATGTGCTGAATGCCATTAAGTGCAACTTTTTTCTAAAAAAATAGTCATTTTTTTCTTGTAAATTAAAAAAAATGTTTCAACTTTTTTCTCATAAACTTTATACTTTTCTCTCAAAGATTTGCACATTTTTTCCCCCAAATCTGGTAATTTTACAAGACAAAATTAGAATATTTATGAGGGGAAAAAGTAACAAATCGACAAGGGAAGAAGATACAAATTGACAGGAGAAAACTTTCAAATTTTTGGGAAAAATTATGAAAAAAGATGAAAATTTACATGAGAGTATATGAGGAAAAAAAAAACTAGAAAATTCAAGAGAAAAAAGTTGCAATTTTTTAAGGAAAAAACTTGAAAATTTATGAGGAAAAGGTAGAAAATTTCTGTGGAAAAAAGTCACAAATTTTTGAGGAAAAAAGCCCCAAATTTATGAGTAAAAAAGTTACAAATTAATGAGAAAAAAGTAGTAAATTTATGAAAAAAGCTGAAAATTTATGAGGAAAAAAGTTGGAGATTAATGAGAAAAAAATTAGAAATTTTATGAAAAAAATACAAAATTTATGAGGAAAAAAGTAGTAAATTTCTGTGGAAAAAAAATTGCAAATTTTTGAGAACAAAATAGAAAATTCATGAGACAAAAGTTGCAAATTTTTAAGGAAAAACTTGAAAATTTATGAGAAAAAAGTAAAAAAAAAAAAGAGAAAAAAGTGGAAAATGTATGAAAAAAGGTTGCAAATTTTTATGGAAAAAAGTCCTAAATTTATGAGGAAAAAAGTACAAAATTAATCAGAAAAAAAGTAGAAATTTTATGAGAATAAAGTAGAAAATTTATGAGGAAAAAAGTCACAATATTTTGAGTAAAAAGTTGTAAATTAATGAGAAAAAGCAAAAAAAATAAAATAAAATACAAAATTGATGAGAAAAAAGCAGTAAATTTCTGTGGAAAAAAAAGTTTCATATTTTTGAGAACAAAATAGAAATTTCAGGAGAAAAAAGTTGCTAATTTTAAGGAAAAAAATTGCAAATTTATGAGGAAAAAAGGTAGAAAATTTATAAGCAAAAAAGTTGCAAATTTTGAGGAAAAAAGCCCCAAATTTTTGAGAAAAAAGCTACAATTTAATGAGAACAAAGTAGTAAATTTATGAAAAAAGCTGAAAATTTATGAGGAAAACAGTTGCAAATTAATGAGAAAAAAGTAGAAATTTTATGAAAAAAATAGAAAATTTATGAAGAAAAAGAAAATTTATGAGAAAAAAGTCCCAAATTTATGAGGAAAAAAGTAGAAATTTTATGAAAAAAAGGTAGAAAATTTATGACCAAAAAAGTTGCAAATTAATGAGAAAAAAGTATTAAATTTATGAAAAAAAGCAGAAAATTTATGAGGAAAAAAGTCACAATTTTTTGAGTAAAAAGTTGTAAATTGAGGGCAGAACCCACATCTTCAAGACCCCAGAGGAGGCGCAGGAGTTCATCAAGAAGATCAAAGAAGAAGAAGAGACTGGTGGGAGCTAAGCATGAACAAAATATAAGGTAGAATAATTAAGCATTTGCACAGGCATCTGACTGACTTGAAGTAAATAGTAAGTTTACAAAATATAGATTGTATTATATATTAAAAAAACAAAACAAAAACAAAACAAACAAACAAACAAAAAAACTATGATGTACAAAGTTGTTAAAAATTTTGGAGTTAAGTTGGAAAACTACAGAGGAGAGTTAATGTTACGTCATTAAAAGCAGTAGAGTTAGGGTGATTGGGAGGATGAAGAAGGAGTGGCTTAGGCTGTTCCCCGTGGGTGTGGAACGGTCGATGGCTATATCGGGAGACAGAATTTTTCTTTTGATTTTGAGGGGTTTGCCACAAGTGTGGGAAGGGGAAATTTGTTTGTGTGTAGTTTGTAGGATGAATGTTCAACCACTCATGTTTTTGCTTCTCTGTATGAGCATGTTTACACTGCAAGGTAATCCCAAACTCTCTATTGATCATGGACCAAAGTGTTAATCTTAATTTAACTTCATGGAATTGCAGAGGTCTACAAAATTTAAAAAAACTTAAACAAGTTATGAATAAAATAAAGGACATGGGTTCAAGAATTGTGTTTTTACAAGAAACTCATCTGATAGAGGAGGATGTTAAAAGAATTAGGAGTAGATGGCAGGGAAGTGTATTCACCTCTTCATTTTCATCCCGAGCCAGGGGAGTTATGACTCTCATACATAAATCAGTTCCTTTTCAAGTGAAAAATGTAATTGGAGACAAATTTGGAAGATATGTAATCATTCAAGGTTCTTTGCTATTAGAAAATATAAATCTTGTGAACTTATATGGTCCCAATATAGATGATCAGAAGTTCTTTGCTAATTTATTTCTCATCTTATCATCACTTACAGGGCAACATATAATAGCAGGGGATTTTAATTGTACATTGAATCCAGGTGTGGATAGATCAACAGGACTGGATTGTACGCACATTGGATGTAGGATGACTATTAATCATTTTATGAAAGAATTGAGATTGTTAGATATATGGAGAGAAATGAAACCACAAGTTAAAGCTTATTCTTGTTATTCCAGTACCTACAAGACATTCTCACGTATTGATTATTTTTTGATTTCCACAGAATTAAGGTCCAAGATTCAAAACTGCTTTTATGATAACATCGTGATCTCTGATCATGCACCCTGTTGTCTAATATATGTAGATAAAAAATTGACAAAGGAATCAGGTAGATGGCAATTTCAGCATAAATGGCTTCAGGATGAGGAATTTGTCAAGTATATAGAAAAACAGATAAACGAGTTCTTTGACATCAATACTACACAAACATCAGCATGTGTAAAGTGGGAGGCTTTCAAAGCTTTTATTAGGGGACATATTATTAGTTATACAGGATCAAAATCTAAGAAGACTCGAGAGGAGAGAGCTAAATTGGAACATAAAATAAAAAGTCTTCAGGAAAAAGTGTATGCAGGAAGTGACCCAAGGTTGGAGAATGAATTACTGATTTTGAGAGCTGAATACGACAAAAAATCAGCGAATAGAGCTGCCTCGAGTCTTCTAAGATTGAAACAATCTTTTTATGAACAAGGTGAAAAATCAGGAAAATTATTAGCATTGCAGATTAAACAATTGGAAATTAAAACACCAATTACCAGTATTATAAGTAATGGACAGGTAGTTATAGATCCTTTAGAAATTAATAGAGCCTTTAGAGATTACTATGAAAAATTATATGATACCAAAAATGAACCTGATTTAACAAAACTAAATGGGTTTTTGAACGAACTATCTATACCGTGTATTCCAAATGAAAACAGGGAGATATTGGAGTCTAAAATTAGTCAAGAAGAAGTTGGGCTAGCCATTGATAATATGAAATCAGGAAAAAGTGCAGGACCAGATGGTCTTCCAGTTGACCTTTATAAAAAATTTAAGAATAAATTAATAAAACCTTTTTTGGAAATGGTTTTAGAAGCATTTCAAAATAATAATTTACCATCATACATAAATAATGCCTTAATTATACTGCTGCCAAAACCAGGTAAGCCCTCTAATAAATGTGAAAATATGAGACCAATAAGCCTATTAAACGCCGACCTTAAGATAATCTGTAAAATTTTAGCAAGACGAATACAAGAAATTTTACCAAATATTATTAATCGAGATCAGAATGGCTTTATAAAGGGTAGACAAGGCTTCCATAATGTAAGAAGACTATTTAATATTATTTATTTTAATAAAGAAGCACCGGATACAGCTCTCCTATCATTGGATGCCGAAAAGGCCTTTGATAGAGTTGAATGGCCCTTTCTTTTTGAAGTCCTACAAAGGTTTGGACTTGGAAATAATTTCATAAAATGGGTTCAAATAATATACAATAATGCTACAGCAGAAATCCTAACAAATAACAATATTTCAAAACCAATAAAAATCATTAGAGGATGTCGACAAGGCTGTCCACTTTCACCTTTACTGTTTACTATGGCAATTGAACCTTTAGCGATAGCGATACGTTTACATTCACAAATATATGGAATTAAAGTTGGACCAACAGAACATAAAATCTCCCTGTACGCCGATGATATAATTTTGTTTATGTCGAATCTAAAAAAATCAATTCCAACCTTGTTGAATTTAATAAAGAATTTTGGGGAAATATCAGGATATAAAATAAATAAAACTAAATCTTCAATATTAATGCTAAATGAGACCCAGAGAAATTACCCAGCCCCTGAGGTAAATCAATTCAATGTTGTAAATCAGTTTAAATATTTAGGAATCCATATTATGCCTAAGCTAGAATCAGTCGCCAGTGTCAACTATGAAGCCTTAATGTCAGATATCAATGAGTTAACTCAGAGATGGATGTCACTACCAATGTCGATGATCGGGAGAATCAATATACTTAAAAGTAATATTTTACCTAAAATACTTTATTTATTTCAATACATTCCCTTATCACCACCTTTAGATCTATTCTCAAGAATAAAAAAAAGTTAGTGGAATTTATATGGAACAACAGGAGGGCTAGATTACGTTTGTCTTTATTATATTTACCATTTGATCGTGGAGGTCTGAAATGTCCAAATTTTATGTTGTATTATTGGTCGGCACAACTGAGGTCTATGACATATTATTTTTCATCAAATGATCTCCCTCACTGGACTGAAATGGAATCATACAATTTACCTTTCCCTCTTCCCATATTCATATACTCAGATTCGGCAAAAAAATTACAAAAACAAGTTAAAAATCCATTTGTAAAGCATATGATCAAAATATGGTGTGAAGCTAAAAACTATTTAAAAGAACCACAGTTATTGTCACAATTTAGTCCAATATGGGGTAATCAATATTTTAAACCAGGGAGAGCGGACGCTGTATTTAAAGTATGGAATTTAAAAGGGATACAAAAGATTCAGGATTTATATTTGCCAGGTGCAGACAACATAATGTCTTTTGAAGAGCTGAGGATCAAATTTAATCTCAATAGAACACATTTTTTTAAATATCTTCAACTTAGAAACTTTATTCGATCAAATCAAAATAAAGCTCTCACTCGACCTATTTATTCATCCTTGGAAAAAATGATGATGAAAGATAGTAAAAGAAAGGGTATTATTTCAGAGTTTTATAACTCATTGACACTATCTTCAAGTGAAAATTCACTGAAAAGATTAAACTACTGGAAAGAAGATCTGCAAATTGAAATTTCAGAGGAACAATGGGAATTGGCTTGTACAGAAGCTCAAACCAAATCAATAAATGCACGCCTTAAATTGATACATTTCAAATGGTTAATGTGGATGTATGTTACACCGGAGGAGTTAAATAGATATAACAAAAATATACCAGATACATGCACAAAATGCATGGAAAGTAAAGGAACCCTATTTCATTGTTTATGGGAATGTAGATTAATAAGAATGTTTTGGGAAGAGGTGAGGGTAACAATTGAAAAAATAATCTCAAAACAAATCATATTGAATCCTAAACTGTTTTTGTTGGGTCTGTACCCAGAAAAGCATAATTTTAATAAAAGTGAAAGAACATTCATAGACCTCAGTTTGCTTAATGCCAAAAAATGTATTGCACTATTATGGAAAAAGACTCATAGACCAGATGTGACTCAGTGGTTAAGACAGATGTTAACAAACCTTCCATTAGAAAGAATAACATATATACTGAAATCAAAGGAAATTGTGTTTGAGAATATATGGAGACCTTTTATTGATTATGTAAAAAATTTAAACATAACTCTTGAAGAAGAAGGTGAATGATGTGTGTGGACCTTGTAAATTCCAAACTGGTGAACATAATATGTATACTTATGTATTGGATTGTCTAGACTAAACAGAGGAGCATTGTTGAAGACTTGATTTTGTTGGTGGTTGTTGGTGTTTTTAGTGCATTTTTTTTTGTAGTACTTTAGTGTTAGTGTTTGATTGTTTGTATCATGTTTGTTAAAAAAAAAAAAAAGGTTCAATAAAGATATTGTGGAAAAAAAAAAGTTGTAAATTAATGAGAAAAAGCAAAAAAAAATAAAATAGAAAATTTATGAGAAAAAAAGTAGTAAATTTCTACGGAAAAAAGTTGCAAATTTTGAGGAAAAAAGCCACAAATTTTTGAGTAAAAAAGCTACAAATTAATGAGAAAAAAGTAGTAAATTTATGAAAAAAGCTGAAAATTTTTGAGGAAAAAAGTTGCAAATTAATGAGAAAAAAGGAGAAATTTTATGAAAAAAAAATAGAAAATTTATGAAGAAAAAGAAAATTTATGAGGAAAAAAGTCCCAAATTTATAAGAAAAAAGTAGAAATTTTATGAAAAAAATAGCAAATTTATGACAAAAAAGTCCCAAATTTATGAGAAAAAAGTAGAAATTTTATGAAAAAAAACAGAAAATATATGAGGAAAAAAGTTGAAAATTTATGAGAAAAAAAAAATTTTGAGGAAAAAAGCACCAAATTTGTGAGTAATAAAAGTTACAAATTAATGAGAAAAAAGTAGTAAATTTATGAAAAAAGCTGAAAATTTATGCGAAAAAAAAGGAGGAAAAGAGGCCCAATTTTATGAGAAAAAAGTTGATAATTTATGAGAAAAAAGAACATTTGAGGAAAAAAGTCCCAAATTTATTAGAAAAAAGTTGAAAATTTATGCGAAAAAAGAAAATTTATAAGGAAAAAAGTTACAAATTACTGAGAAAAAAGTAGTAAATTTATGAAAAAAGCTGAAAAATGTATGAGGAAAAAAGTTGCAAATTAATGAGAAAAAAGTAGAAATATTTTGAAAAAATACAAAATTTATGAGAAAAAAGTTGAAAATTTATGAGAAAAAAGAAAAGGAGGAAAAAAGTCCCAATTTTATGAGAGAAAAGTTGAAAATTTATGAGAAAAAAGAACATTTGACGAAAAAAGTCCCAAATTTATTAGAAAAAAGTTGAAAATTTATGAGAAAAAAGAAAATTTATGAGGGAAAAAAGTCCCAAGCTTATGAGAAAAAAGTTGAAAATTTATGAGAAAAAAGAAAATTTATAAGGAAAAAAGTTGCAAATTTTTGAAGAAACAAGCCCCAAATTTTTGAGTAAAAAAGTTACAAATTAATGAGAAAAAAGTAGCAAATTTATGAAAAAAGCTGAAAATTTAGGAGTAAAAAAGTTGCAGATTAATGAGAAAAAATTAGAAATTTTATGAAAAAAATACAAAATTTATGAGAAAAAAAGTAGTAAATTTCTGTGGAAAAAAATTGCAAATTTTTGAGAACAAAATAGAAAATTCATGAGACAAAAGTTGCAAATTTTTAAGGAAAAAACTTGAAAATTTATGAGAAAAAAGTAAAAAAAAAAGTGGAAAAAAGCAGAAAATGTATGAGAAAAAGGTTGCAAATTAATGAGAAAAAAAGTAGAAAATTTATGAGGACAAAAGTCACATTTTTTTGAGTAAAACATTGTAAATTAATGAGAAAAAGCAAAAAAAAAAAAATACAAAATTTATGAGAAAAAAGTAGTAAATTTCTACGGAAAAAAGTTGCAAATTTTTGAGGAAAAACCCCCCCAAATTTATGAGTAAAAAAGTTACAAAGTAATGAGAAAAAATAGTTAATTTATGAAAAAAGCTGAAAATTTATGAGGAAAAACGTTGCAAATTAATGAGGAAAAAGTCGAAATTTTATGAAAAAAATACAAACTTTATGAGAAAAAAGTTGAAAATTTATGAGAAAAAAGAAAAGGAGGAAAAAAGTCCCAATTTTATGAGAAAAAAGTTGAAAATTTATGAGAAAAAAGAAAAAAGTCCCAAATTTATTAGAAAAAAGTTGAAAATTTATGAGAAAAATGAAAAGGAGGATAAAGTCCTAATTTTATGAGAAAAAAGTTGAAAATTTATGAGAAAAAAGAAAAGGAGGAAAAAAGTCCCAATTTTATGAGAAAAAAGTTACAAATTAATGAGAAAAAAGTAGTAACTTTATGAAAAAAGCTGAAAATTTATGAGGAAAAAAGTTGCAAATTAATGAGAAAAAAGTAGAAATTTTATGGAAAAAATAGAAAATTTATGAGGAAAAAGTCCCAAATTTATGAGAAAAAAGTAGAAATTTTATGAAAAAAAATAGAAAATTTACGAGGAAAAAAGTTGAAAATTTATGAGAAAAAAGAAAATTTATGAGGAAAAAAGTCCCAAATTTATGAGTAAAAAAGTTACAAATTAATGAGAAAAAAGTAGTAAATTTATGAAAAAAGCTGAAAATTTGAGGAAAAAAATTGCAAATTAAGGAGAAAAAAGTAGAAATTTTATGAAAAAATAGAAAATTTTTGAAGAAAATGAAAATTTATGAGGAAAAAAGTCCCAAATTTATGAGAAAAAAGTAGAAATTTTATGAAAAAATAGAAAATTTATGACAAAAAAAGGCCCAAATTTATGAGAAAAAAGTAGAAATTTTACAAGAAAAGGTAGAAAATTTATGAGGAAAAAAGTCACAATTTTTTTGAGTAAAAAGTTGTAAATTAATGAGAAAAAGAAAAAAAAATATAGAAAATTTACGAGAAAAAAGTAGTAAATTTCTGCGGAAAAAAGTTGCAAATTTTTGAGGAAAAAAGCCAAAAATTTATGAGTAAAAAAGTTACAAATTAATGAGAAAAAAACCAGTAAATTTATGAAAAAAGCTGAAAATTTATGAGTAAAAAAGTTGCAAATTAATGAGAAAAAAGAAGAAGTTTTATGAAAAAAAGTAGAAAATTTATGAGGAAAAAGTCCCAAATTTATGAGAAAAAAGAACATTTATGAGGAAAAAAGTCCCAAATTTATGAGAAAAAAGTAGAAATTTTATGAAAAAATAGAAAATTTATGAGGAAAAAGTCCCAAATTTATGAGAAAAAAAGAACATTTATGAGGAAAAAAGTCCCAAATTTATGAGAAAAAAAGTTTAAAATTTATGAGAATAAATAAAATTTATGAGGAAAAAAGTCCCAAATTTATGAGAATAAAGTTGAAATTTTATAAAAAAAAAAAGAAGATTTATGAGAAAAAGTCCCAAATTTATGAGAAAAAAGTAGAAATTTTATGAAAAAAGTAAAAAAAATTATGAGTAAAAAAAGCTGCAAATTAATGAGAAAAAAGTAGTAAATTTATGAAAAAAGTAGAAAATTTATGAGTAAAAAAGTCACAATTGTTTGAGTAAAAAGTTGTAAATTGATGAGGAAAAGCAAAAAAAATAGAAAATTTATGAGAAAAAAAGTAGTAAATTTCTGCGGAAAAAAGTTGCAAATTTTTGAGGAAAAAAGCCCCAAATTTATGAGTAAAAAAGTTACAAATTAATGAGAAAAAAGTAGTACATTTATGAAAAAAGCTGAAAATCTACGAGGAAAAAAAGTTGCAAATTAATGAGAAAAAAGTAGAAAATTTATGAAAAAAGCTGAAAATTTACGAGGAAAAAAGTTGCAAATTAATGAGAAAAAAGTAGCAGTTTTATGAAAAAAATAGAAAATTTATGAGAAAAAAGTTGAAAATTTATGAGAAAAAAGAAAATGAGGAAAAAAGTCCCAAATTTATGAGAAAAAAGAAAATTTATGAGGAAAAAAGTCCCAAATTTATGAGAAAAAGTAGAAATTTTATGAGAATAAAGTAAAAATTTATGAGTAAAAAAGTTGCAATTTTTTGAAAAAGTTGTAAATTAATGAGTAAAAGCTGAAAATTTATGAGTAAAAAAGTTACAAATTAATGAGAAAAAAGTAGTAAATTTATGAGGAAAAAAGCTGAAAATTTATGAGGAAAAAGTAGAAAATTTGTGAGAGAAAAAAGTCCCACATTTATGAGAAAAACTTTCAAATAAGGGGAAGCTGCATATTTAAGATGCAAACTTCTGCTACTAACGTTGATGCACAAGTTGATTCTTGATTTTTTAAATCGTGTCCAAAGCAAATGAAAACTAATTAGCTGTTAGTATTCAGGGACGGTTTCAAACAGTGAAAGCAAATGTGAGCTAAGAGGAAACAAACCAAAGGTGAGAATCGAAACTAAACATTGCTGCATGTCTGTCGCTGGAGTTAAACTCTGAAAATATTAAAACATCTTCTACTCTGAAGCAATTCAAAAACTTGTACAAAGATGAGAAAATCTCTCCGTATCGGAGTGTAAATGCTCGCAGCTAAACTTGTCATAACTTCAGGGCTTTTGTTAGTTTTTTGTGTACTTGTTCAATTTGATTTTCTTTGTTGATTTCTTGGTATGACTTAAATGTTTACGACCTTAACATTGTAACGGGGTCGGCGCTACAGAAGCACTAGCTTCAGCCTCCACCCTTTCCATTGTTCTTTCATGTGTCCTACATATTTTTGTTTTTATTGCATGTTCATTACCAAATAAAATTCACATTCATTCATTGTTTCTTGGATGTTTTCCTTTGTTTTAAGGCTCAAAAACGTTATGAGATGAGCTGCAAAATTCGACGCAGCAGGAGTTGAATCATGTGTGTCTTGTCTAAATGGTCCCGCTTCAGGATCAGTGAAACAGAGACGTAAGTCAGTCCCGTTCGAGGGTCTACAGGTCGGTGTCTCGGCACGTTTGCATACCTGATGTCTGGAAACTCTCGGACCAGAACGCCCACCTCCATCTGGATGGACGGGACGTCCTCCAGCTGGACGATCTCGGAGATGTGAGGCAGGGCGCTGTCCAACCAGCTGGACGGAGACTCCTGAGGGACACAGGGAGACAGCAGTGATGGCGGCACGTTCATGTTCGGATCCTAGTCAGGGTCTGGCTTTCAGCTGTTGCTCATAAACTTGCAACTTTTTACTTAAAATTTTGACTTTTCTCCCCATAACTTTGCAAAATTTTTCTTGTAAACTTGCAACTTTTTTTAATCAAAAGTCACAATTTTTCTTTTGACTTTTTTTTTCAGAAATCTGAAACTCTCTCAAAAATCAGCATTTTTTTCCCTGTAATTGTTCAACATTTTTCTCTACAGGTACATCTCAAAAAATTAGAATATCATGAAAAAGTTCAATATTTTTTGTCAGTCATTTCAGAAAGTGAAACCCATATATTATATAGATTCATTACACAGAGAGTGATATATTTCAAGTGTTTATTTTAATTTTGATGATGATGGCTTACAGCCCATGAAAACCTCAAATTCAGTTTCTCAAAAAATTAGAATATTACATAAAATTAATTTTAAAAAATAGTTTTTTAATAGAAATGTTGGCCGACTGAAAAGTATGTCCATGTACCACTCAATACTTGGTCAGGGCTCCTTTTGGGTTAATTACAGTATCAATGTGGCGTGGCATGGAGGCGATCAGCCTGTGGCACTGCTGATCACCTTCAGGAACCATGTCATCCGCTGGTGTTGGTCCACTGTGTTTTATCAAGACCAAAATCAGTGCAGTCATCTACCAGGAAATTTTAGAGCACTTCATGCTTCCCTCTGCTGACAAGCTTTATGGAGAAGCTGATTTCATTTTCCAGCAGGATTTGGTACCCCCCCCCCCCCCCCTGCCAAAAGTATCAAAACCTGGTTTAATGACCATTGCTTCACTGTGTTTGATTGGCCAGCAAACTGTCCGGACCTAAATCCCGTAAAGAATCTATGGAAGATTGTCCAGAGGAAGATGAGAGACACCAGACCCAACAATGCAGACGAGCTGAAGGTCTCTATCAAAGCAACCTGGACCTTCATAACACCTCAGCAGTGCCACAGGCTGATCACCTCCATGCCACGCCACATTGATACAGTAATTAATCCAAAATTTGCCCCGACCAAGTACTGAGTACTGACATACTTTTCAGTCGGCCAACATTTCTATTAAAAAACTACTTTTTAAAATTAATTCTATGTAATATTCTAATTTTTTGAGAAACTGAATTTGGGGTTTTCATGGGCTGTAAGCCATAATCATCAAAATTAAAATAAATAAACACTTGAAATATATCACTCTCTGTGTAATGAATCTATATAATATATGGGTTTCACTTTCTGAAATGAGTAACAAAAAATATTGAACGTTTTCATGATATTCTAATTTTTTGAGATATACCTGTAAACTGTGACTTTTTTTTCTCATAAATGTGCATCTTTTTCTCAAGAATTTAGCAACTTTTTCCTGTAAATTTTCAACCTTTTTCTCATGAATTTTCATCTATTTGCTCATAACTTTTTTCTTAAAAATGCATGACTTTCCTCAAACATTTTTCAATTTTTTTTCCTCAAAAAATAAGAATTTATTTTCTGTAATGTTTCAACTTTTCTTTCTCTCATAAACTGGCATATTTTTCCTCAAGAAATTATCAGTGTTTTTCCTGTAAATTAATCCTGTAAATAAATAAATTTGCTTTTTTTTGTAAATTTTCAAGTTTTTTTCTGTAAATATTCATTTTTTTGTCATAGTTTTGCAACTTTTTCTCATAAATTTGTGACTTTCTTCCTGTAAATTTTCAACTGTTTTTTTGTTCAATTTTCATCTTTTTTTCTCATAAATTTGCAACTTTTTTCTTCAATTTTCATTTTTTTCCTCATAAATTTGCAACTTTTTTCTTCAATTTTTATAAGATAAGATAAGATAAGCCTTTATTAGTCCCACAATGGGGAAATTCCAGGATTGCAACAGCATAGGGATAGCAACACTCAGAGCAACAATCAGAAGGCAAGAAAAAACAACATCTAGCAAACATATGTCCATATTACTATAAATGTATATATATAGACACACAGTGCAGAGCATTATGGCTGGTGGATGTGCAGCAGAAAGTCTAAGCTCTCTCTCCGCGGATGCAGCGGGCCAGCTGAAAGTCTTTGGGCATGATGGTGACCCCCTTAGCGAAGAAGAGACCACCAGGTGGGTCTCGCTGGTCTCCTGCAGAGCCATGACGGCGAAACTCAGGAAACGCAGGACGGTCTTGAAGTCCTGAGCGATCTCCCTCACCAGGCGCTGGACGGGCAGCTTACGGATGAGCAGCTCCGTGGATTTCTGGTAGCGACGGATCTCTCTCAGAGCCACGGACCTGTGACGGCGAGGCCTCTTCACTCTGCCGGTGGCCAGAGCGCCTCTCCGAGCAGCCCTGGTGGCTAGCTGTCTCCTGGGGGGCTTCTTCCTCCAGTAGATTTTACGGGCGGTCTGCTTGGTTCTTGCCATCGCTCTTTATTATTCTGTCTTATATTTCTTTCACGCCGCCTAAACTCCAGCCCGGCACCCGCTTCGTTTTCGCTACAGCTCCCGGTATGTCGAGTTTCCCATTAGCACCGGGCGGCGGCCAAGTGCTAGCTAGCACTAGCTCCTCCCCGCTGTAACGTCTCCCGCTGCAAACCGTGGCTCCGTCCGCCGACCCGGGAGACCCCCGGGGCGATCCGTGCGTCTGTGATATATATACAGAGTGAAAGGTGTAGAAAGAAGAAGGAAGATAAAAAAAAGGCTGTTGCAACAGGCAGCCGACTCGTGTGGCGCCGCCGGTCCGGCAGAGCCGGAACCGGAAATATCTTTTTTATCTTTTTTCTTATAAATCTGCATCTTTTTCCTCAAGAAATAAGCCTTTTTTCCTGTCATTGTTCAACTTTTTTCTCAAAAATTTGTCATTTTTTTCTCATGAATTTTCATCTTTTTGCCTCATAAATCTGTAACTTTTTTTCTTTTGTGACTTTTTTCCTTTTTTCTTTTGTGAAAATTGTGACTTTTTTCCTCATAACTTAGCAAATTTTTTCTGTAATTTTTCAACTTTTTTAAATCCAAAATTTGTAACTTTTTTAATAAATTTGCAATTTTTTGTAAATTTTCATTTTTTTTCCGTGTAAATATTCAACTTTTTTCTCATAAATTTGCAACTTTTTTCTTCAATTTTCATCTTTTTTTCTCATAAATGTGCAACTTTGTTTGTAAATGTTCAACACTCATCTGACTGCTGGTTAAATGTTGATTCTGTGTAATGAAATTGTAAGTTGTGACTTTTTGAATATCTAAATTTACATTTTTATATCTTTGCACCTTTATTCTTGCAAATTTGCACCTAACTGACATGTATCAGTTTGTATCTCCTGCTGAATCTGGGCGACGTGAAAACACCTGAGTTGAATTTTGCTCAGTTTGGGTGAAAAACTTGCTTGAGACTTGGCCATGACAGCCAATCGGCTCTGAGACTGTGCCGAGGCGACGGGTGCAGGGTCAGCCGAGGACGCTGGGTCAGTACTAACCAGGTCTTTGAAGAGGACTTTGATCTGGCGCCCTTCGTCCCTCAGCCTCCCTGCCATCCTCTTCCTCATCTTCATGGAGGTGCAGATGATGCGGCCGCGCATCACCGAGCGCAGGTACTCCATCACCACCCGCCGATGGACCTCCGACACCAGCAGCTGACGGAACACGGAACACGTTCACTCGGGGAACTTTGTCACAAAATATTTGCTTCATTCATGAGAATTTTAGCATTTTTTTAATCTAACTGAATAACATGACTTTGAATGAACAATCTGATTCAAAAATGCAAAATAAATCTCACCAATTTTCAACTTTTTCACAAAATCTTTCAGATTTTTTCTCATAAATTTGTATTTTTTCTGTGGAAATTTTCAACTTTTTATAAATGAATTTGCAACTTTTTTCCTGATAGATTTTCAACTTTTTCTCAAAAGATTTGTAACTTTTTCATAAATTTGCTCATTTTTCTTGTAAATTTTTAACTTTTTTCTTGTAAATTTTCTATTTTTTTCCCCTAGATTTGCAACTTTTTCCTCAAAAATTAGCAAATTTCTTCTTAAAAAACTGATTTTTTTCTGATAAACTTGCAAATTTTTCTTGTAATTTTTCAGCTTGTTCTTCAAAAATCTGCAGTTTTTTTCTTAAACATCTGTGATGTTTTTCTTCTAAATCTGAAAAAAAAATCAACTTTTTCTCATAAATTTGGTAATTTTTCTTGTAAATTTGCAACTTTTTCTCATAAATTTGCATTTTTTCTTCAAAATTTTCAACTTTTTCCTCAAAAATTTGCAATTTTTTCTCAAAAATCTTAATTTTTTTGTAAATTTGAAAAAAAAAATATTGAACTTTTTTCTTAAGAATTTGCAACTTTTTCCTTATAAATTTGTGACTCTAATCACAAATTTTGTAATTTTTCTTGTAAAGTTGCAATTTTTCCTATAAATTTTCAACTGTTTTCTTATAAATTTGCAAGTTATTACAAATTTGTGACTTTTTTCTCAAAAATTGTGACTTTTGTCTCATTATGTTTGTATTTTTTCCTGTAAATTTTCAACTTTTTTCTCATAAATTTATATTTTTTTTCTCTAAATTTTCAACTTTTTTTCCTATGAGGTTTGCAACTTTTTCCTGATAAATCTGACTTATAGCGGGAAAAAAGTATTAAACACGTCAACATTTTCCTCAATAAACATACTTCTGATGGAGCCACTGTTCTGAGATTTTCACCAGATATCAGTAACAGCCCAAGTAAAACATACATACAAAGAAATCAAGGCAACTGTGTTCACAAAACAAGTTTTATTTAATACAGGTGAATGACACAGGGAATAAGTATTGAACACGCTTGGTGAAATTCATTTAATATTTAGCAGAATAGCCTTTGTTGGTAATAATAGCTTCCAGACGCCTCCTGTATGGAGAAACTAGGTGCAGGCATTGCTCAAGAGTGATTTTAGCCCATTCTTTCACACAAACTGTCTTCAAATCTTGAATGTTCCATGGGTGTCTTCAATGAACTCTGATCTTCCGTTCGTTCCATAGATTTTCAATTGGATTCAGGTCAGGTGACTGACTGGGCCATTCTAGCAGCTTTATTTTCCTTCTCTGGATCCAGTTGAGAGCTTCCTTGGCTGTGTGTTTGGGATCATTGTCTTGCTGAAATGTCCACCCTCATTTCATCTTCAGCATCTTGACAGATGGCAACAGGTTCTTATCAAGGATGTCTCTGTACATTTGTCCATTCATCTTTCCTTCAATTATATGAAGTCTGCCTGTACCATGTGCTGAAAAACACCCCCACACCATGATGCTCCCACCTTCAAACTTCACTGTTGGTATGGTGTTTTTGGGCTGATGTGCAGTGCCATTTCTCCTCCAATTATGCTGTGTGCCACCTTTTTGCCAATTTTGGTAATATTCTCCCAGTATTTTACTGGGAGAATATTTAAACGACCTTCACCATGCTTTTTCTTCAGCAATGGAGCCTTGTGGGGTGAGCGGCCATACAGCCCATGTCAGTTGAGTGCAATACTTACTGTTTTCTTTGAAATAGCAGTACCTGCTAAATCCAGGTCTTTCTGGAGCTCTCCACGAGTGGTCCTTGGATCTTGGGTAACTCTTCTGATAATTCTTTTGACTCCTCTGTCAGAAATCTTGCAAGGAGCTCCTGGTCATTGCCGGTTAATTGTAAAATGATGTGTTTTCCATTTCCAAATGATGGCTCCAACAGAGCTCCCTGGAACAGTCAGCAGTTTAGAAATGCGCCTGTAACCAGTGCCATTATTATGTTTTGCAATAATAATGTTGCAAAGGTCTTGAGAGCTCTTTGCTTCTACCGATCCCAAACTCTTTGTGGTGTGACAATCTGATATTCACAGACCTTTTAAAAGACTATCAGTCAGGACTTAACCACCTGAAATTAATTTGCACTGATGCGGGATGGGACGACTTCCTGAATTCTGATGGATTTCAGCTGATTTTTGGCTTTCTATGCCTTTTTGCACCTCTTTTTCTTCACATGTTCAATACTTATTCCCTGTGTCATTCCACTTTATGAAATATAACTTGTTTTGTGAACACAGTTACCTTGATTTCTTTGTATGTATGGATTACTTGGGTTGTTACTGATAGCTGGTGAAAATCTCAGGTCAATGGCTCCATCAGAAATATGTTCAATGAGGAAAATGTTGACGTGTTCAATACTTAATTTCCCTGCTGTTTTTCTTGTTAATCTGCAATTTTTTTTTTCTCAAAAATCTGCAACTTTTTTCTGTAAATTTGCAGCTTTTTTTCTCATAAATGTGTAACTGGCTGCTGGTTAAATTTTTGTTAATTAAATCATAACTTGTGACTTTTTAAATTGTAAACTGGCATCTTTTATCATATCTTTGCACTTTTATTCTTTCATATTACAGTATTATCCCTAATTCCCATTTATACGTGTGTCCCTCAGGATCAAACAGCGACCCCTCCCCCCCATCACCCCCTGGTTAAAAACAACAGAGCCCCTCCTGAGTTTGACTGCGTGCGTGTACCTGGTACGGAGGACTGTCCATCCTCTGGTACTTCTTGAAGTCTTCTTTGACGAGCGCTTCGATCTGTTCGTACGGCTCCGCGTTGGTCAGCCACTTCCTCTTCACCAGACGCTCGAAGAACGGCTGACAGGAAAACACGCAGGCGTTAACATCGGGAAGGACGGCCGTGTGTGTTCCAGCACCCGTGTGTGTGTGTGTGTGTATGTGTGGTTACCCTGATGTGGAGGTAGAGGCGGTCCAACAGAACCCGGACCCCCTGCTGGACGATGTGGTCCAGAGACCTGTTGGCGCGGCGCAGAGACTCTTCGCTGACCGTCGGGTCGCACTGAGCGCAGCGCTGCACGAACCCCCTGCAGAAAAACACAAAAGTCTTCTAAATTCATGCGAATAAAACCTTGCAGATTTCTTCTAGTCAAGTTTATCAATTTTTCCTTGTAAATGTGCAAGTTTTTACTCTTCAAGTCACACCTTTTCCTCTGAATTTTAGACTTTATCATTATTTTGCAACCCTGTTCCTCAGGAGGTGATTTGTTGTTTTAACGGGGGGGGGCGATGTTTAGCATGAGGTGCAAACGCAGAATTAGGTGCAAATGTGAGGTGCAAAGATATGATGAATGATGGCAATTTAAAAATTAAAAAAGGTGCAAATTACATTTTAATTACACAGAATCAAAAATTAAGCAGCAGCCAGGTAAGTGCTGCAAATTTATGAGAAAAACATTGAACATTTACAGAAGAAAAATTTTTAATTTTTGAGAAAAAGATAAGAATTTAAAGGAAAAAATTACAAATTTATGAGAAAAAAGTTGCAAATTTACAGGAGAAAATGTTCAAATTCTTGAGGATGATGACGAATATTTGCAAGTTTAAAGCTAAAATATTTACAAACATTTACAAGAAAAAAATGCTAATTTGTGTGAAAAAAGTTGCAAATTTATTAGAAAAAAAGTCAATTTTATGAGTGGAAAAAAGTTACAAATTTCTGAGAGAAAAAGTTATAAATTTACAGGTAAAAAGAGCAAATTTACAAGAAAAAAAAATGCAAATTTATGAAGAAAAAAGTTGCAGATTAACAAGACAAAAAAAATGAAAATTTACAGGAAAAAAAAGTCAAATTTGTGAGAAAAAAGTCCCCAAGTTTTGAGAAAAACATTTAGTTTTTTTTTCATTGCACTTCTGCTTAGAATTGGGGGCCCTGAGTCGTTCCGTCATGGAACACGACTGCCTATAGAAAGGTGGGCGGTGACAGAAAATCAGTAGAAACGGGAGGAGGAGGAAGTAGATTTTTAAAATCAGAGCTGAGCTTCCTGTCAATAAATAAAACACCACTGATTGGTCGTTGGACGGTCAGACGGAGGTGAACTTTCCCCCACTGAGGTCCCTCCGGCTGTTGGCGGGTTCAACCACGGCCTCCACTCCTGCAGGATATTTCATTAAGAGCTGGAGCAGAGCCATCATTATTGTGTCGGGTCAGAAAGGGTCACCTGGGGGGGTCGCGCTCCACCGGGAGCCATAAAGGAACGGGGAGAGTCTCATTCTCACCAAGTGACAAAGACATTCCAGACATGATGTCATTCGTGATCTTTGCTCACTTATTATTTTAGTTTTCAGCTGAATTACTGTGTTACTAAGTAACTAGATATTATTACATGCATTATATTGCCCACATTTTTATTTACAGATTAGTGTTTTTATTAGTGTTGGAACCATTAATGCAATTAATTATGGTAGTCCCATTAACTGAATAAATAAAAACTATTAATACAAATAAACACCCCCATGGCACTTCCTCTTATAGCGGAACTTAAAACATGCAACAACAGTTCCACCCAGACGGTCTTTAGTGCAACATATTTCTTTTTTCCAGCTCAGCCAGACTGAAGCTACGTTCTGATCGACAGGTTAAAGGATTAACCAGGTTCTCTGAAACATGAGTGCGGTATCTCACCATGGGACACGCTCCCCCCCGATGTCCCCGGAAGCCCGAGAACACTACACCAGTCTCGACTGGCAACAAGCGTGACGTCTGCTCTTCTTGGGAGGAGAAGTCACCTCCTCCTATAAGAGCCTGACCATGACGCACGCTCCCCAGTCTTTGTAAGCTCGCCTCTTCCTCCCTCCAGGCAGGGGGGTCTGGTGAGATACCTCACTCATGTTTCAGAGAACCTGGTTAATCCTTTAACCTGTCATTCTCTTTCAACATTCGTCTCGGTATTTCACCACGGGATGTCGTAGCTCCAGACCAGCGTACACTCAGACCACATATTATTACAACATGCTAGATGCTGATCCTACACTCGGAACACTGCGACAGCGACGGTGTGGCGACATCCAACCTGTAAAACCTTGTGAAGGTGTGCAGCGTCACTCAGCTGCACAAACCTCTTCCACAGAGACACCCCGAAGAGTGCCCACAAAGCGGCCATGCCGCGTGTGGAATGAGCACGCAAACCTGGCGGGGGTTGAAGGCCCCCACACTCATATGCTTTGACAACGGCCTCCACGATCCAGTGCGCTAATGCTGCTTCGTGATGGGTTTTCCCAGACTGGACGTGGCCCATGACACAAACAGCTGGTCAGATTTCCTAAAGCCCGCTGTTCTGGCCACATATGCCCACAGTGCACGGACAGGGCAGAGTGCGTTAAGCCTCTCCTGCTCCTCACCGGAAAAGGGAAGATGACAGAAGGCTGGCAACTCAATCGGGCAGTAGGAGACCACAGGATTGAAAATCTTTGGCACAAAGGCGGGGTTAGGTTTGACTACAACCTTAGAATCCCCTGCCAAAAACTGCATACATGACGGGTTCACTGACAATGCATGGATGTCACTCGCGCGCTTAGCAGAAGCCAGCGCTAGCAGTAGCACAGTTTTTAAGGAGAGTGTTCTGAGATCCACCTGATGGAGGGGCTCCAAAGGCGGGCATGATAAGCTGTCCAGCACGACAGTGAGGTCCCACAGGGTCGTTAAGACTCCTCGTGATCGGCCGTAAACGCCGCGCTCCTCTCATAAACTGGCAACCAAGCGGGTGGCGCCCTGTGGTTTTGTTTCCAAAGCCAATGTGGTATGCTGAAATAGCAGCCAAATACACTTTGCCTGTGGAGAAGGCCGGGCTTTTATCCAGCAACCCCTGCAGGAATGCCAGAACAATGGGGCTCTGAAAGGCCACCACACCTGTTTTTTCACGCCAATTTTCAAATGCACGCCATTTGCTGTCATACAAAACGTGTAGAGGACGCCCTGGCATTATGAATAGTGGCGATGACATTAGAAGGGAGTCTGCTAGCGGTTAGGCCCATCCTCTCACCAGCCAAGCCCATTGGGCCATTCGCTCCAGTTTGGAATGAAACATTTCATCCTGTGCCTGTGACAGGAGATCCGTCTGCAGAGGCAGGACAGCAGCTGGAATATCTTCGCTAGCCAGGTTTTCCATGGCCAGCGGGGAGCTATTAGTATCACAGTTAAGCTCCTCTCCCGCACTCTGGCAAGAGTAGGAGTGATCAGCTCTGATGGGGGAAAAGGCGTACAGGGGAATGCCTGGCCACTCGTGTGCCAACGTATCCAACCCCAGCGGAGCATGCCGATCTGTCAGGGAATGAAACAGCGGGCACCGAGTATTCTCTGCTGCTGCAGAGATCAACCTCGGCTCGGCCGTATCTCTCCCATATTTGGGCTACTACCTCACTGTAGAGTTTCCAGTCCTTGTAGCGGGGGTTGCCCCTTGACAACAGATAGGCCCCCTGATTCAAAACACCCGGTACGTGGGTAGCTCTCAGGGATAACAGCCAAGTGCTGCTCCACATAATCAGTCTGTGTGCCAGCATGTGCAGATGAGCCCATAGCCCTCCCTGGCTGTTGATGTAGGACACCACAGTCAGACTGTCTGTTCTGACTAAAACATGGTGACCTTTCAGATGGGGCAGAAATTATTTTAAAGACAGAAAAACGACCATGAGTTCCAGACAGTTTATGTGAACTGACTGCATTCGTGGGCTCCATGTGCCATTCACTGTTCTGCCTTCGTGTGTGGCTCCCCAGCCCAGACAAGAGGCATCTGTCGTGATCACGTTTCTCACCGACACCGTACCCATGGTGATACCGGTTAGCAAGAAAGCTGGGCGTCTCCATGGAACCAAGGCGCAGGTGCAGGCTGAGGTGACTAGAACCCTCCAGTGACCGTGACGCATCGGGTCCAGCCAGAGTGACGCATCCCACCTCTGAAAAGGCCTCATGTGAAGATGGCCTAGCCTTAATACTACCAGTGCTGATGCCATAAGGCCCAGCAGCTGGAGACATGGTTTGAATTTTAGCAGAGTTCCTCTGCGAAAAAGTGCCAGACAAACCCAAAAGACTTCCACCCTTTCCGTTGTTAGACGTGCCCTTGGGGCAACAGAGTCTAGGGACAGGGCTATAAACGTGATGTTTTGCATTGGCGTCAAAACACTCTTTTCGTCATTTCTAGTGAAACCCAGCTCTGTCAGGTGACCGATAAGCAGCCTGGTATGCAACCAAGTCTGCTGCAGTGACTGTGCTGGGAGGAGCCAATCGTCTATGTAGGCTGATAAGCACAATCTTCTTTCTCTCAGAGGTGCAATCGCAGCTTTGGTGCATTTTATAAACACCGGTGGGCTCAGTGAGAGGCTGAACGGGAGCACCGCATGTTGATACACCTTTCCTTGAAAGGAAAATCTGAGATATTTTCTGTGAGGAGGGTAAATGGGGATGTGGAAATATGCATTTTTTCAATCTATGCAGACCATCCAATCCTGGTAACGCACAAAGCGTATTAGCGCCGAATATGTGAGCCTTCTTCTGAGTTTGAACTGTCTGAAGTGTCTGTTCAGAGCTCGCAGGTCTAATATCAGCTGCAAACCTCTGCCCTTTTTGGTTAACCAGAAAATATTTTGAATAGAAACCGCTCTGAGTCTGCTCCGGCGGTACTATTTCAATCGCTCCAATTTTCAGGATAGAGGAAAAAGCTTTTTCTGACGGGGCCTGTGACTGCAGAATTCCATTCAAACGGGGGGGGGGGGGGGGGCAAACTGGAGTCTGTAGCCTCTGGTTATAGTTCTTATTATCCAGTCTGAAGCCCCGCACACTCTCCACAAATGCACACGGTCTGCTAAGGGACCTGTGTGAAACCTTGTTGTGGTGAATGGAAGGACAGGCTTTATAGGCCATGCATTGGTTGAGTCCAAAGTTGGCAGAATGAATTTCTGCTCCACTTGTTGGACATTGGCGTTCCCTGCTGGCCGTATGGGTGACCCTGTTGGACCAAGGGTCAGTTTGCCCATACAGGCCATTTTTGGAGCGTTGCCGCCCTCTATTGGCCGCATGCATGACAGGATGGTCATGTTTTGACCATTTATCTCTGCCATTGCACTTTTTTTTGTGGCTGCGCTCTTGGCTCTGAGCCTGGCTGCGTGGCTACAATCATTTTATTTTGAATACACATGAGAGGAAAAACATCTCTGAGTGTTTAAGTACTGGTGTGTGCTTGTGCACTAGTGGTGTTTTGTGAGAATCAGCTGCGGCTCCACAGAGCTCTCTTGCAAGTCTGATTTTGGAACACACCCGGAACAAAAGATCTTTTAGGTGGGGAAGGGCAGGTGTCTGGCTAAGCCTGTATCCTCTCCCCACAGAGAGTGTCCTTGGGAGCACGTCTCTTTTTCTTAGCCCCCAGGGTGGCAGGTGGAATGGCTTGGTCCCCTGGTGACATGCTGGTGGTGAAGGACTTTTCCTTCACCCATGCACCTTTGGGCTCCTGTGGTTTCCAGCTTACAGTCATTCACCAGAGGTTGGAGCGGTGGGTTGGTGTTTAGGAATGTGATATGTTGCACGGGCAACAGCCTGAGCGAACGTCTGCTGTGGTGCAGCGGAAGGGGGGGGGGGGTCCCTGAGTAGACACAGTTGAAGTGCTTTCCCTTCTCTCCATTTCTCCTCACATAGTTTTTGCATAGTAGCAACCGCTGCGCCGAATAAGCCTTTTTTGGTCCACGGGAACGTTGAGGAGCTGGGTCTTCTCTCTTGGAGATAGGCTGGATAGGTTCAACCACCTGGATCTCTCCTAAGCGACCATCAGTACCATGGCTCTGCTAGCTGACTGCACGGCACACCTGTGCAGATGGAGGCTGAGGTCCGTATCCACGCACAGTTTGTCCCACAGTTCTGTTGCAGGTGAAAAAGAAATGTCGTCTTGTAGTTTGGCCTGGTAGGTGAGCAGCAGAGACGATGCATTTAACGGCTTCACTGACATGGCCAATGTCTTATAGCTTTTCCCTGTCACGGAGGACTGGAAACTGTCAGCTTTGGAGGGCAGGGCAGTGCTCGCAATGGTCATGGTGGACTTCTGGGCTGGGTGGAGGTGAGAAGCCACCAAAGGTTCCACTGGAGGGAGGCAGGAAAAGCCCCTCTCTTCCATATCGACCCAGTCTAGCGCTGACCCTCCTTGGATGAAGTTTTGAGCAGACAAAGGATTGCTCCATGAGTGGGTCGTCTCTTCTAGGCATTCAGGGAAAACTGGCAGAAATTGTCTGGTGGAGGTTTTGGCCCTCGGGAGGCACTTTCCCTCTTAATGGGATGTGGTTGTCCTGATGAGGGCTTCTGGCCACGAGATGTCCAGCTTTGCAGCTGCTCTCTTACAGACTTCATGCAGGTCTGAGCTAGCAGGGATTGGCAACCTGGTGCTAGTCTCACTCACTTCCATTGGCTTTGCAGTCAACGGAATGTCAAATGGTCCACCGTCCTGCTTGTCCCCATCAGAGTCAAGGCTTATGGATTGGTCGTCCGAGTCTGAATAATTCCCTGTGAGTTCATAGTTTTCCGCCCACAGGTCGGGTTCGTGCTTGACAGGTGGAGGAATCAGGGATATCTCAACCATCACCCCAGCAGGTTCAGGGTAGAATGGTGCCTCTCCTGGTGCTCTCCACCGATTCCTGTGATGGTGGAAGAGGCGCCACTATCATAGGATCCTCAGCTGACAAGCTAGCTTGGTGTGCTAGTCGACAATGGCGAGTTTTGGTGGAGAGATGTGCACAATGCTCACAGCTAGCTGGTGATGTGAATGCCTCTTGGGCATGTTGCAGCCCGAAACACGCGGCACTCACAGTGTAGGTGTCCGCTTCAGCTATTTTCTTACCGCACATGCACGTTTTGACCAGTAGATTAGCTTGCTCCATGCGGAGGAGGGCTATGCTCCTTTGAAAAAGAATGCTCACTAAAGGAAGTATGCGCTAGTTAGCACCTAGTCGCGTAAAGCTACTGTTTCGAGACAGCCTAGCTATGGCTCAGATAGTAAGATACAGCAATAGGTAGTGCCCAGTGACTGAGTGGTTAGCTCATTCTGTGGACAGTTAAGCTATCCCGTTAGCTGGACCTGCTGTCTGAGAAGAGCTTCTGGGAGCGAGAAGAATGAAAAGGCTGGGGGGCTTGCGTCACGGTCAGGCTCTTATAGGAGGAGGTGGCTCCTCCTCTGGACAGCAGACGCCACACTTCTTGCCAGTCGAGACTGCCATAGTGTTATAGGGCTTCTGGGGACATCGCGGGGGAGCGTGTCCCATAGTGAGATACCGAGATGAATGTTGAAAGAGAACCACAGTGTACTTCAACTGTATTCCCTACTACCTGCTCTGTTCTCAGGAAATACCAGTTAAGTTAACTGCCCCTCACAAAATTTCTCCATTTGAAACACTCTGTAACCGTCAGCTCCTTCCTCCGTGCATTACCATGGTAACCATGGACACGTACTGATACTACGGTGGATAATTTATATTTCTTAAATAAAATATTAATACAAATATATTTTTATTACTATCAGTTGGCAAAAAAAAAACAACTTAAGTTTAGCTTGTTAATTAAGTTAGCAACAATAGCTTGTTTTACTCATATTTGAGGCACAGTGGCTTACGGGTAAACTTCTTGTCAACTTCCGGTGAAGTGATGTACCATTGCTCACGTCTTCCCTGCTCAATTCTCAGTTCCCTTTGTACTGAAGACCGTTTGCTCCCTTCGGTTTGGAATCTCAGTTAATACGGCGGAACACCCTGTGCAGTTCACTTCGGAGTACACTACTGGGCGATCAGAATGCACCTTGAACTTCAGAAATGGAGTGAACCAGGAAATGGTTCAAAGTTAATTTTGAGCTCGACTTACACAGCGGTTTGAATGGTAAAACACTAATGACTCAGAAAACTGCTGCTAGTAGATGTTGCTACTAGCGTAAACAATGAGTGTAATATAGAAAAGAATAGCTTTGTGGTCCCTTTACACACACGTACAGTGATTTTTTTTTTTTGTATATTGCCCACCAGTCATGTACAAGTTTATGTACATACAGTGCTAGTCTGCAGTTGGAGTCAATTTGGTTGAGAGGCCTGCTAGCTAGCTGGATAGCTGCTATTAGGGCTGGGAGATGAGAGACTAATAAACACGATGAGGTGGTAATACTGCGTAAAGCACTCCCACCAAGGAAAAAAATGCTAATTTGTGAGACAATGGATGCAAATTTACAGGAGAAAAAAAAAAGTCAAATTTTTTTGAAAAAAAGATGAAAATTTACAAGAAAAAAATCACAAATTTATGAGAAAAAAGTGGAAAATGTATTAGAAAAAATGTTGAAAATTTATGAGAAAAAAATGTTGCAAAATTATGAGACAAAGGGTTGCAAATCTACAATAAAAAAATGCTAATTTATGAGAAACAGGTTGGAAATTTACAGGAGAAAAAAATGTCAAATTTTTGAGGAAAAAAAAGATGAAAATTCACAGGAAAAAAGAAAAAATATATGACAAAAAGGTAGAAAATTTATGAGAATAAAGCAGCAAATTTTTGAGGAAAAAAGTCAAAATTTTACAAGAAAAAAGTTGCAAATTTACAAGAAAAAAATTGCAAATTTATGAGAAGAAAGCTGCAAATTTATGTAAGTTTATGTACACAAAATGCTCTTCTGTGGCTGAAGTCGATGTGGTTGAGAAGCCTGCTAGGTAGGCTAGCTAGCTATGTGATGATTGACTCTTTACTTCATCTGAAGATGACAAGAAAATACATGGAAGCTAACTGGTAGATGCCTGAAGCTAAGCTGCTGTTAGTCTCTGGTGGCTATCCGCGCCATCGTAACCATTTCACAACAGCAAAATGGAAAAGCTAAGGCTGCATTTAAGAACCCGATGAGAGACTCATAATCATTATGTGATGGTACGTAAAGTACTCCCCCAACACAGCTAACAAGCTAATTAGCTACAAAAACCCTCAAGAGGTCTGTGGACAGCAGTGGCTCAAGAGTGGCGCCATATAAATCTAATCCATTATTATTATTATAAACACCATCTTCTGCACTGGACAATGTTTAATTTGTGAGTGAAATTACAATATGTCTCTTCTATATTATATTGTCCTCATTTACAAATTGTCCAGTCATAGCTGCTATCAGTGCTTCTTAGTCAAGCTTTTGTTTACATCGTCTTTGCTTTTCTTCTAACCAGAATCTTCAGATGAATTAAAGACTCAGAGGCCTGTTTCACACCATGAGGCTTCAGTAGAAACTGTGCATTGTGACACTTTAAACTTTCTGGGTAGCTAATTTAAACATACGCAGCTAACCTGGCTAACTATTAGCATGAATTACACAACATTGGGATTGTGTGGAAAATAAAGTACATAAGACAGCAATACTCACATTATTCTCTCATTGGGAATACATCCTGTAGAGGTTGTTTGCACATTGGCAAGACAATGGTTAGATGTTGCCATCTAGACAATGTTTTGCCAATGTGCAAATGACCGCTAAAAGATGCATTCCCGATGTAAACTGTGCATGTTGGGTTGACAGTGTGCGTATGTCTGCTTGTACCTGAACGGAGGGCAGCAGTTGACCAGCGAGATGGTCCTGGCCACATATCCATCTTCGTTGCTTCCAAACATACCGCTCTGCATCCCTTCGTGGAACATCTCAACCTTACGCTGGAAGCTACAATGGAAAAACATAGTTAGTTATCTTGTTCTTTATTAATTTTATTCTGTCTGTGTCTGAATTGGTGATAACAGTCGAAAGTGGCGTACCACAAGGATGAATCCTGGAGTCACTACTTAATTGCACTTCTAGCTGATATTTTTATTTTGACAACAGACAAAGCTTTGTGCAGCACATGGTTCAAATGAATCTGTCACTTTTTTCTTAAACTGATGAATGAGACGATTCATTCCGGAAGTGAAATACCTGTAGAGGAAGTCAGCCAGCCCATTGATGCTGCACTGAGCCACTCTGGAGCCCAGACTCCTGTTGATGGAGGCGGAACGCTCCAGATCGACCTGCAGTCTCTGAAAGTACAAACATGACATTAGTGTGGCTTTTTATAAATGATATCATCCTAAACCTTCTATCATCTTCTTCTTTTGGCTGCTCCCTGTAGGGGTCTTCACAGCGGATCATCTGCCTCCATCTCACCCTATCCCTTGCATCTTCCTCTGTAACACCAACCCTCTCCATGTCCTCCTTCACTACATCCATGAGTCTTCTGTGGTCCTCCTGTTTTCCTCCTGTCTGGCAGCTCCATCTTCAACATCATTAGTCCAATATCTCCACTATTCCTCCTCTGCACATGTCCAAATCATCTCAGCCTTGCCTCTCTTACTTTGTCTCCAAACCGCTCAACCTGAGCTGTCCCTCTGATATACTCATTTCTAATCCGGTCCCTCCTAGTCACTCCCAGTGAAAATCTTAGCGTCTTCAACTCTGCCACCTCCAGCTCCACCTCCTGTCTTTTTGTAAATGCCGCCGTCTCCAAACCATACAACTTGTAAATCTTCCCTTTCACTCTAGCTGCTATCCTTCTGTCACAAATCACCCCTGACTCTCGTCAACACCCACTCTACCCTGCCTGCACTCTCTTCTTCACCTCTCTTGTGCATTTTCCATTGTTCTGGATGGTTAATCCCAGGTATTTAAACTCATCTACTTTCACTACCGCTACACCTTCCATCTTCACCGTTGCACCTGCCTCCCTCTCATTCACACTCATGTATTCTGTCTTGCTTCTACTAACTTTCATTCCTCTTCTCTCCAGAGCATACCTCCAACCTCTCCAGATTCTCTTCCACCTGCTCCCTACTCTCACTGCAGACCACAATGTCGTCTGCAAACATCATGGTCCACTTTGACTCCTGCCTGATTTCATCTGTCAGCCTGCCCATCACCATGGTAAACAAGAAGGGGCTCAGAGCTAAACCCTGATGTAATTCGACCCCCACTTTGAATCCATCTGTCACTCCTACAGCACACCTCACCGCCATCTTGCTGTCCTCATACATGTCCTGCACCACCCTCACATACTTCCCTGCCACTCCTGACTTCCTCATACAGTACCACACTTCCTCTCTTGTCACCCGATCGTATGCTTTCTCTAGATCCACAAAGACACAGTGCAACTCCTTCTGACCTCCTCTATACTTCTCCATCAGCACTCTTAGGGCAAACATTGCATCTGTAGTACTCTTTCTTGGCATGAAACCGTGGTGCTGCTCACTGATTGTCACCTTCAACAACTCTTTCCCATATCTTCATGATGTGGCTGATCAACTTTATGCCTATGTAGTTACTCCAGCTCTGAGCATCACCTTTGTTCTTGAAAATTGGTACCAAAACACTTCTTCTCTACTCCTCAGACATCCTCTCACTCTCCAAGATTGTGTTAAACAATCTGGTTAAAAAGTCCACTGCCATCTTTCCTAAACATCTCCATACCTCCACTGGTATGTCATGTGGACCAACCACCTTTCCATTCTTCATCCTTTTCAAAGCTGCCCTCACTTCTGCCTTGCTAATCCTCGGGACTTCCTTGTTCACCATCTCTCCTTCATCCATCCTCCTCTCTCTCTCATTTTCTTTATTCATCAGCTCTTCAAAATACTACTTTCGCCTTTTCAACATACTCTTGTCATTTGTTAGTACATTACCATTTTTGTCCTTAATCAACCTAACCTGCTGTACATACTTTCCGGCTCAATCTCTCTGTCTAGCCAATCGATACAAGTCCTTTACTCCTTCCTTAGTGTCCAGCCTCTCATACAACTCACTATATGCCTTTTCCTTTACCACCTCTCTCTTTGCCATGCGCCTAGATTCCAAATACTCCTGTTTACTTTCTTCATCTCCCTGATGATTCCACTTTTTCTTTGCTAACATCTTCCTTTGAATGCTTTCCTGTACCTCCTCATTCCACCACCGTGTCCTTGTCTTCCTTCCTCTGTCCACTGGATACACCACATACCTTTCTACCCGTTTCCCTCAATACTTTTCCTGTACTTTCCCAGTCAACTGGTGATTCTTCTCTGCCACCCAGAGCCTGTATCAACTCCTTCCTGAACTCTGCAACCTTCTTCCTTCTGCAACTTCCCCCACTTAATCTTTGGCTCTGCCTTCACTGTTTTCCTCTTCTTGCTTTGCAAAGTCATCCTCCAGACTACCATCTGATGCTGTCAAGCTACATTCTCCTCTGCCACCACCTTGCAGTCTCCTATCTCTTTCAGGTTTCTCCTTCTGTATAAGATGTAGTCCACCTGTGGGCACCTTCCTCCACTCCTGTAAGTCACCCTATGTTCCTCTCTCTTCTTGAAGGATGCGTTCACCACAGCCATTTCCATCCTTTTAGCAAAATCCACAACCATCTGTCCTTTCACATTTCTCTCCTTAAGACCATACCTACCCAGGACCTCCTCATCACCTCTGTTCCCTTCACCTACATGTCCATTAAAGTCCACGCAAGTCAACACTCTCTCCCCCTTGGGAACATGCTCTACCACTTTGTCCAGCTTTCTCCAGAATTCCTCTTTCTCTTCTACCTGACATCCAACTTTTGGGGCATACACACTGACAACATTCAACATCACACCTTTGACTTCTAGCTTCAAACTCATGATTCTGTCTGACTCCTTTTTTTACCTCCTGAACAATCTTCACATACCCTTCCTTCAAGATTACTCCTACTCCATTTCTCTTCCTATCTACACCATGGTAGAACAGTTTAAATCCACCTCCAATGCTCCTAGACTTGCTTCCCTTCCATCTGGTTTCTTGAACACACAATATATCTACCTTTCTTCTCTCCATCATATCAACCAACTCTCTGCCTTTACCAGTCATAGTCCCTACATTTATCAACCCTACTCTCACCTTCACACTTCTACCTTTCCCTTTCTCTCTCTCCCTCCTAACACGCCTTCCCCCTCTCCTCCTTCTCGCTCTCAGACCAACAGTAGCCCAATTTCCACCGGCACCCTGTCGGTTAATAGCACTGGTGGCGGTCGTTGATAACCCGGGCCTCGACCGATCCGGTATGAAAATCTCATTCGTCATGATCAGCATGTTTGATTTGGCAAAGGTTTTACGTTGGATGCCCTTCCTAACACAACCCTCTCCATTTACCCGGGCTTGGGACCGGCACTAGGAGCACACTGGCTTGTGCACTCCCCATGACTGGGTTATCCCAAACCTCATATAATGTTACACAACTGAATAAAATGACTCAGAAGCATCAATTCTAAGCAGAAATGCAAAACAACTCTTAGAAATTTGCCATTTTTTCCTCATAAATTTTCAACTTTTTTTCCTGTAAATTGGCATTGTTTTGCCTCATAAATGGATGTTTTTTGGCTTGTAAAATTCCACCTTTTTTCTTGTGAATTTGTATTTTTTTTCCCTGTAAATTTTATTTTTTTTCCTCATAAATTGGTGATTTAAAAAAACAGTTTTTTTCCTGAGAATTTGCAAATTTTTTCTCATAAATTTGTGATTTTTTTTTAGACTAGCAACTTTTTTCTTGTAAATTTGCAACTTATTTGCAGTAAATTTGTAACTTTTTTTATCATAAATTTGTTTTTCTCTTGTAAATTTACAACATTTTTTCTCAAAATTTACAACTTTTTTTTCATAAATGTGATTTGTCTCTTGTATATATGCAACTTTTTTCTTATAAATTTGTAATTTTTTCCTATAATTTTAATTTTTTTCCCCCACAGATTTATGATTTTTGTTAGAAAAAATAACTTTTTTCTTGTAAATTTTCAGCTTTTTGTCCTGTAAATTTGTATCATTTTTCTCATAAATTTGTTATTTTTGTCTTGTAAAATTCCTTTTTACAAGACAAGCTTTTTTTTCCCTCACAAATTTGCAGCCTTTTTACATAAATTTGCAAATTTTTCTGGTAAAATGCAACTTTTATTTCAAACATTTGTGACTTTTTTGCATAAATGTGCAACTTTTTTCTAAGAAATTTATGACTTTTTTCCCCTCACAAACCTGCAGGTTTTTTTCCTTATAAATGTGCATTTTTTTCTTTAAGATTTGCAACTTTTTTCCTCAAATGTTTGACTTTTTCCCTCAATGATTTGTAGTTTTTTTTCTCATAAATTTGTGATTTTTTTCCTACAAAACTTGTAGCTTTTTCACATAAATTTGCAATTTTTTCCTGGACAGTTTTTGTTTCTTTTTCCTCATAAATCTGCAACTTTTATTTCTAAAATTTATGACTTTTTTCTCTATATGTGCAAATTTTTTCTCAAAAAAATATAACTTTTTTCCCTCTCAGATCTGCAGATGTTTTTCTCAAAAATTTATGATTTTTTTCCTCATAAATTTGCATTTTTTTTCCAAAAATCTGTGACTTTTTCTGATAAATCTGCAAATTTTTTCTCAAATTTCTGTTTTTTTCCTCATAAATTTGCAGCTTTTTCCCCTCATAAATTGACATTTTCCCCTCAACAATTTGTAGTTTTTTCCTTATAAGTGTGATTTTTCCTCAAAAATGAGCAGCCTTTTCATATAAATTTGCAATTTCTTTCTGGTAAATTTGCAACTTTTTCCTGTAAAGTTTCAGGTTTTTTTCTCAAAAATTTGCAGCTTTTACTTCAAACATTTGTGACTTTTTCCAAGTCATCTTTTTCTCAAATATCCAACTTTTTCCTTGCAAATTTGCAGCTTTTTTTCTCAAAAAATTTGTGACATTTTTCCTCAGAAATTTATGATTTTTTTCTCATAAATCTTCAAATTGTTTTCTCAAAAATGTGATTTTTTCCTCATAAATTTGTCTTTTTAATGTATTAAGTGTGTGTTGATTAATTTTCCATTTATGTCTAATGCAGCTAGGACAGTGCAGTTCTGTTTCACTGCAGACAGTTTCGTTCCAAGTACTGGAATTTGAATTTTCTCCTCAGCAGCTCAGTGCTGCACCAACTCTGACCACTAGAGGGGAGCGTCTGACTTCAGTGGGAGCTAAATTTCCTCTGCGGTTGTGTTTGATGTTGACTTTGGCAGCTCCGCGGTGAAAACGATCAGAGAACAAAAACAGCAGCGGAACGGACCGTCATGCAACACCTCGCTCTGATTACGTCCTTTATTTAGAAAGAGAGGAGACTCCGACCGCGAGGCGGCTGTGGTAACCACGGCGACGGGGGTTACCTGCGTGACGGTCTTGGCCAAGGTGATCTGGTACTCCTCCTCCACGTGGAGCGTCTCCATCCACCGCTTCTCCTCGTCCTCCAGGAGCTGACTCAGCTCCGTGGTCACTTTGGTCTGCAACAGGACAGTTGGAATTTTTTAACAGGCGATTGGAGGCTGACAGATCTGGGATAGCATATAAACAGAGAAATGTAAAGTAGGTAGAAGTTTGCAAGAATAAAGGTGCACAAATATGAAAAAGGATGCCAATTTAAACATTTAAGAAATGGAAAATTACAATTTAATTACGAGGAATAAAAATTTAACTGGCAACCAGTGAAGGTTGAAAGTTTACTAGAAAAAAGGAGAAAATTTACAAGAAAAAAGCAACAACTTTTTTAAATTACAAATTCATGAGAAAAAAGTTCCAAATATAACAAGAAAAAAAATTGCAATTTAAAAAAAATCACAATTTTTTGAGAAAATGCAAATTTACAGGTAAAAAGTTGAAAATGGACAAGAAAAATGTTGAAAAAAGACACCCCCCCCAAAAAAAAAATCACAAATCTATGAGTTTACAGGAATAAACTACAAATTTACAAGAAAAAAGTTGCAATTTTTTTTTTAAAATTGCAACTTTATGATAACAGAGTTGCAAATTGACAAGAAAAAAGTTGCTAATTAAAAAAAAATGCAAATTTATGAGGAAAAAAATTTAAACTGACAAGGAAAAATTTACAAATTTACATTCAATTCAATTCAACTTTATTTATATAGCGCCATTTCACAACAACAGTCATCTCATAGCACTATCAACTGTAGGGGGGACCCCCACAGTTGCAGAAAGACCCCAGCAATCAGGCGATCCCCTGTGAGCAAGCACTTGGCAACGGTGGAGAGGAAAAACTCCCTTTTAACAGGAAGAAACCTCCAGCAGAACCAGGCTCAGGGAGGTTGAGGTACATGACAAAAAGTGGTAAATTTTTCAAAAAAAATTGCAAATTTATGAGAAAAAAGTTCCAAATATAACAAGAAAAAAATTGCAATTTTAAAAAAAATCACAATTTTTTGAGAAAATGCAAATTTACAAGTAAAAAGTTGATAATGGACAAGAAAAATGTTGAAAAAAAGACCCCCCCCCCAAAAAAAAAAATCACAAATCTATGAGTTTACAGGAATAAACTACAAGTTTACAAGAAAAAAGTTGCAATTTTTTTTAAAAAAAATTGCAACTTCATGATAGAAGAGTTGCAAATTGACAAGAAAAAAGTTGCTAATTAAAAAAAATGCAAATTTATGAGAAAAAAATTTAAACTGACAAGGAAAAATTTACAAATTTACATGACAAAAAGTGGTAAATTTTTCAAAAAAAATTTGCAAATTTATGAGAAAAAAGTTTAAAATTTACAAGAAAAAAATACAAATTTACATAAAAAAACAAATTTACTGGAAAAAAAGTCGCTAATTTAAAAAAAAAATCACATTTATGAGAAAGTTTAAATTTACAGGAAAAAATACAAATTTACAAGAAAAAACGTTGCTAATTTAAAAAAAAAAATCACAAATGTATTAGAAAAAGGTTGAAAATTTACAAGGAAAGTGGTGTTGAAATACAGAAGGTGCGGCTTTGTTGCTCATCACAGCGGCTCTCTGTGGCGCTGACAAATTTATGAAGAAGAAAGGTGCAAATGTATCAGAATAAAGTAGAACTTTCACAAAAAAACAGGATAAAAAATAAGTGAAAACTTCTAAAATTGAAAATCAACAAGAAAATTCTCTAAATTGCAATTCACAAAAAAAATTCACAACTTTTTTTCAAATTTATGAGAAATTTTTGAAAATTTCTTTAAAGAAAAAAGTTGGAAATTTACATGAAAAAGGTGACAAACTTATGAGAGAAAAGGGCTGCAAATTTACAAGAAAAGGGCAGAAAGATTTCAAATTCTCAAGGAAAACTGAATATTTTGTGTTTGGAGCCCGTTTCTGGTTCCTGCCTAAAACACGGGAAACGCCGTCTGAGCAGTGTCCCACATGAGAGCAAAAACTAGAAGGAAAGGAAGATCCAGCAGAACAAGAAGAGCCACATTTTGCATTCTAGTGTTTCTCTGCAAAGCAGAACGTCTGCAGGCGAGAGACCCACGCGGACAGAGTTGAGACAGTCCAGCTCCAGCCGCTCCACCGTCTCCGCGGGCAACAGGGGACTCAGCTGGGAGTGGTTGAACGGACTCGTGATGCACACCGTCCCCAGCACGTCCCTGGAACCAGAACCACAACACGCACAGTCAGGAGTCACAGATCTGCAACCAGTTTGCTCAAAAATTTGGAATTTTTGCCTCAAAAGTTTGAAACTTTTTCCTCCTAAGTATGTGACTTTTTCCTGTAATTTGCCATTTTTTTCTGATTTTAGTCAAATTTGGATTTTTTTTTCCCACTAAATTTTCAACTTATTCTCACAAAAATTTCCAACTTTTTTTTCTGTAAATTTGTGATTTTTTTTCCTCTCAAAAATTTCCAACTTTTTCTCATAAATTTATAACTTTTTTTGCTGCAAATCTTTTTTTCTATACATTTGCAACTTCCTTCTCAAAAATGTGCAACTCCCCCCCCCCCCCGATAAAGCTGCAGTTTTTTGTGTTGTAAATTTAGCATTTTTCCCCTCAGGTTGTGGAGGGGTCTCCAAGCTGTGGTACCTGTTGTAAATGTTGCAGAGCCAGTCCAGCAGCGAGTAGATGTCGGTGGTCTGCAGCTGCTCGTCAGTGATGGCCGTCAGTCTTCTGGCCACGGCCCGGTGGTAGCTCTCCACGTACACCTGCCGGGACGCCGCGTTACAGTGCAGCCGAAGAAAACAAATGACGACCACTTTTTTAGCATTTGCAACTTTTTGCTATATTATATACAGTATATTTGTATTGATTTCTATAAATTTTCATCTTTTTTCTCAAAAAATTTGTAACTTTTCTCAAATTTATAATTTTTTTTTCTTGCAAATTTCTATTTTTTCTTCTTAATTTTCAACTTTTTTTTTCAAGTTTGCAACTTTTCACATATTTGCATTTTTTTCCAGTAAATTTTCATCCTATCTCAAAAATTTGAAACTTTCTCAAATTTACAATTTTTTCTTGAAAATTTGTATTTTTATTTCCAAATTTTTTACCTCAAAAATTTACAACTTTTTCTCATAAATTTGCATTTTCTTCTTGTAAATTTTCAACGTTTTTCTTATAGATTTGCAACTTTTTTGTTTAAAAGTTGTGATTTTTTTTACTGTAAAATTGTAATTTTTTCATAGATTTGCGACTTTTTTCACATATTTGTGTTTTTTCCTGTAAATTTTCATCCTTTTTCTCAAAAATTTGCAACTTTTTTGTCAAATTTACAATTTTTTCTTGTAATTTTGCATTTTTTTCCACCAAATTTTTAACCTTTTTCCTGCAAATTTGTGATTTTTTTGCTGTAAATTTTCATCCTTTTTTGATAAATTTGCTACTTTTCTCTCTTGTAAATTTTCAACTTTTTCCTGCAAATTTCCATCTTTTTTTTCTTACAGATTTGAACTTTTTTCAAAAATTTTTGAATTTTTTCCACATATTTGCAAATGTTTCTTTAAATTTTTCCCCTTTTCTCATAAATTTTCAATGCTCATCAGCTTTTTTTTCCACATAGAAAATTATGTGGAGAAAAAAAAACCATGAGAGATTATTTAAAAAAAAACAAAAACTTCAAATCTACACCAGACCTGCAAGTTTAAGAAAAAACCTTTACAGGAAAATTTACCAGATTTTGACAAAGGTGCAAACTTTGAAAAATGAAGCTTCAAATTTGAGAAGAGAGTAACAAATTTAAGATCAAATCATTTTATACTCCAGCAAATGTTTGCACACTAAAGAGGTTTTATCCTCCAACTGGTCTCACCTGGAAGGCCTGGTACTCTTCCGGGTAGATGGAGACCACGTTCCTCTTGGCGGCCCCCAGGTCCTCCACCGCTCGGGCCCGGAGCCGATCCAGGTACCTGTCCAGCTCTCCGGCTGTGAACTCGGCCCTCTGAGGCAGAGCGTTGTCAGCAGCCTCTTCCACCGCCTCCCTCCACTTCTGCTTCAGGCGGCGGGGCCTCGGCCCCCCGGGGGCCACACTCTCACCGAGGGCCCAGTCTCTGTCCGCCTGCTCCTCCTGCTGCAGCACCTGCACACACAGAGTCCCCATTAAGCAGAAGTAGCTAGAAAAATTAGCAGTGACATTCCAAAAACTGCAGTTCTGCTTCTGTCCACTAGAGGGTGGCTCCAACCGTGAGGCAATCCTCATAGGCAGCCATGTTGAAACGTCCAACTTTACTAAAGAAATAAACATGTTTAACAGTCTGGTACAAATTCAGTTTTGGTCTCTATGGATAATTCAAGATTCACCCCTTTAAAAGGGGAGGTAAAAATGGAAAGAAATGAGTCTATTGATTTTTAAAAACAACTTCAACCACATTCCAAGGGAGTCTGGAGACATGGAGTCTGAATGGGCCATGTTCTCCACCTCCATTGTTGAAGCGGCTGCCCAGAGCTGCAGTCATAAGGTCGTTAGCGCATTTCGTGGTGGCAACCCCCAAACCAAGTGGTGGACACCAGTGGTGAGGGACGCCATTAAGCTGAAGAAGGAGTCCTATCAAGCTTGGTTGGCTTGTGGGACTCCCGAAGCAGCTGAGGTGTACTGGCAGGCCAAGTGGAGTGCAGCTTGGGTGGTTGCTGAAGCAAAAACTCGGGTATGGGAGGAGTTCGGTGAGGCCATGGAACAAGACTTTTGGTCAGCCTCGAAGAGATTCTGACAAACTATCCGGTGGCTCAGGAGGGGGAAGCAGCTTCTTGTCCACATTGTGTATGGTGTGGATGGGGTGCAGCTGACTTTGATTGGTGATATTGTTGGGTAGTTGAAGGAATACTTCAAGGATCTCCTCAATCCTATTGACACACCTTCCACAGAGGAAGCAGGGCTTGTGGACGAGGGGGACGACTCACCTATCACAGGGGCTGAGGTCGCCAAGGTGGTTAAAAATCTCTTTGGTGGCTGGGCCCCGGGGGTGGATGAGATTCACCCTGAGTACCTCAAGGCCCTGGATGTTGTAGGGCTGTCATGGTTGACACGCCTCTGCAACATTGTATGGAGGTTGGGGGCAGTGCCTTTGGCATGGCAAACTGGGGTGGTGGTTCCTCTCTTCAAAAAAAGGGGACCGGAGGGTGTGCTCCAACTTTAGAGGGATCACACTCCTCAGCCTCCGTGGGAAGGTCTATGCCAAGGTACTGGAGAGGAGAGTCCAGCCACTGGTCGAACCTCGGATTCAGGAGGAGCAATGTGGTTTTTGTCCTGGCCGTGGCACATCGGACCAGCTCTTTACCCTCTCAAGAATCCTCAAGGGTTCATGGGAGTTTGCCCAACCAGTTTACATGTGTTTTGTGGACTTGGAGAAGGCATTTGACCGTGTCCCTCATGGTTTTTTGTGGGGGGTGAGAGTTGGACTCCGCCAGGGCTGCCCTTTGTCACCGATCCTGTTCATAATTTTTATGGATAGGATTTCTAGGTGCAGCCAGGGAATGGAGGGTGTCATGCTTGGTGACCACAGGATCTCATCTCTGTTGTTTGCAGATGATGTTGTCCTGCTGGCTTCTTCCAGCAATGACCTACAGGTCTTACTGGGATGGTTTGCCACTGAGTGTGAAGCGGCTGGGATGAGAATCAACACCTCTAAGTCCAAGTCCATGGTCCTCAGCCGGAAAAAGGTGGATTGTCCTCTCCGGGTTGGAGACAAGCTCCTGTCCCAAGTGGAGGAGTTTAAGTATCCTGGGGTCTTATTCACGAGTGAGGGGAGAATGGACCGAGAGATTGACAGACGGATTGGAGCAGCATCTGAAGTGATGCGGACGTTGTACCGGTCTGTTGTGGTGAAGAGGAAGCTGAGTTCTAAGGCAAAGCTGTCAATTTACCAGTCAATCTACGTTCCTACCCTCACCTATGGTCACGAGCTTTAGGTAATGACCGAAAGAACGAGATTGCGGATACAAGTGTCTGAAATGAGCTTTCTCCGTAGGATTGCTGGACTCACCCTCAGAGATAGGGTGAGGAGCTCAGTCATCCGGGAGAGGCTCAGAGTAGAACCGCTGCTCCTCCACATTGAACGGAGCCAGTTGAGGTGGTTTGGGCATCTGATCAGGATGCCTCCTGGACGCCTCCCACTTGAGGTGTTTTGGGCACGTCCCACTGGGAGGAGACCCCGGGGCAGACCCAGGACTCGGTGGAGAGACTATGTCTCCCAGCTGGTCTGGGAACACCTTGGTGTCCTCTCTGAAGAGCTGGAGCAGGTGGCTGGGGAGAGGAAAGTCTGGGCTTCTCTGCTTGAACTGCTGCCTCCACGACCCGAACCTCCAGAAAAGCGGTAGAAGATGGATGGATGGATGGATTTTTAAAAACATTTACAAATAAACAGAAAAAAATTAACCTTTAGACAGAGTAAACTGTATGAAGTGTATCCACTACAACCAGAAGAAAAGTTGCAAATTTACAAGAAGTTGCAAATTTCTAAGAATACCGTCACACATTTACCAAAGGGAAAACTGCAAACTTATGAGGACAAAAGTCACAAATTTTTTAGGGAAGTCAGAATTTTAACACAAACTGTTTCAATTTTAATGGAAAAACACAGCAAATTCAACAAAAAATAGACAATTACCTTTACATAGAATAAAAAATTACCAACATCCATATGAATGTAGTAAATTTTACAAGAAAAATTTATGAGAAATAAAAAAAATCAAATTTTCAAGAAAAAAATAAGCATATTTGAGAATAAAATTGCAAATTTATGAGAAAAATATTGAAAATTAATGGGAGAAATTGTAGAAAATTTACCAGAAAAAAGTAGTAAGTTTATGAGAAAAATCTACATATTTACAAGAATGAAAGTGGCACATTTATGACAAAAAAGTTGCAAATTTCTGAGAAAAATGTTGGAAATTAATGGGGAAAATTGTAGAAAATTTGCAAGGAAAAAAAAATTTATGAGGAAAAGTTACAAATTTGCAAGAACAAAAGTGGCACATTTATGAGAAAAAAGTTGTATTAGAAAAAGTTGCAAATTTAGGGAAAAATATATAATTTTTTATATATATCATATAAATTTGTATATTATATATTTTATATTACATATATAAATTTTATATAAATAATATATACTGTATATATATATATATAAATTTTTATAAGAACATTTTTTTTGGAAATTTACATGAAAAAAAAACTGCAAATTACCTGAAAAAAGTTGCAAATTTATATAAAAAAATGATACATATTCATGAGAAAAAATTAGGAAATTAATGAGAAAAATAGTAGAAAATGTTGAAGAAAAAAACTGCAAATTCATGAGAAAAATGCTGGAAATTTACATGAAAATAAATTGCAAATTTACATGAAAAGAGTTGCACCTTTATGAGGAAAAACTTACAAATTTACCAGAGCAAAAGTTCCACATTTATGACAAAAAAAAGTTCTAAATTTACTCAAAAAAGCTGAAAATTTGCAATATATATATATATATATATATATATAAATTTCTGAGAAGAATGTTGGAAATTAATTGGAAAAATAGTAGAAAACTATCAAGAGAAAAGCGGCACATTTATGAGAAAAAGTTACAAATTTACAAGTTCAAGAGTGGCACAGATATGACAAAAAGTTGCAAATTTATATTAAAAACTGCAAACTTCATCATCATGGATCCTCAGAAGAGTTCTGCAGAGAAGCGTTCTGAACTCTCTCGAGTGCCCATCTATGGTCCAAATAGCTATGTTCTAAATATGTGGGACATAAGGGCGTGGTCTTGTGTAACGGAGAGAAGAAGAGTCTCGTAGAGGAGCTAGAACAGTGGAGGCGTGCACTAGAAAGTATGAGGGTGTTAAGATCTAAGGTTGAATATATGTGCCTGAATGGACAATCGTCGGGCAGTGTGGAACTCCAATCAGGTGCGATTCCTGAAGTGAGAACTTTCAAGTACTTGGGAAGTACCCTGCAGACTGATGGCCGTAGCAATGCTGAAGCAACCAGGGGGATCCAGTGTGGCTGGAACAATTGGAGGAAGATGTCTGGAGTCACGTGTGACAAGCGAGTACCACCAAAAGTCAAAGGAAAGAGACACAAGACAGTCATTCAACCAGCAAGGCTCTACGCCACGGAGACAACACTGCTGAACAGCCAACAAGCTAGGAGGTTAGAAGTAGCAGAAGTGAAGACACGTAGATGGGCTTGTGGACACACGTTGAAGGACCACGTTAGAAATGACGACATCTGTAAGAGAATGGGCATTGAAGGTATTGGTGTGAAGAGCAGAAAGAGCAGGCGTAGATGGTCTGGGGGTGTCAAGAGGAAAGATGATACCAATGTGTGTAGAAGGACATTAGAGCTGGTACCACCAGGAAAGCGCAAAAGAGGACGTCCAAAGTTGAGATGGTCAGACTGTGTTCAACGGGACTTGGAAGAGACTGGTGCATCAGCGAATGATGTCTACGACAGGGTTAAGGAGAGCAGAAGGTGTCTGCCGCAGCAACCCCACCAGAACGTGGCAATAGCTAGAAGAAGAAGACGAAAAGAAAGGACGTGGAACCCATGTTTGTCTTGCATTACACGTTGTACTTGACGAGCAGACAAACCAGTCAGTGTTTCGAACTTTTTCCACACGTCACGATAGTCATTCTTGATGTGCGTTCTAAACAGAAGTTGTTTCTGTAGGGCTGTATTCTCCAGTCTAGTGACGTGAGCAACATACTCACGTCACTTAGGAGGACAAAAGTTGCAGATTTCTGAGGAAAAAGTCAGAATTTTAACACAAACTGTTTCAAATGTTATAGGAAAAAAAAACAGCAAATTCAAAATACAACAGGCATACATTTGGCACATAAAAACCTCACAAATTTATGAGAATAATGTTTCGAACACACAAGACACATGTCCTTAATTTACATGGGGAAAAACACAAATCTGAGGAAAAAAGTTGCACTGTAATATTTTATTTAAGATGTCTTAGTGCTGGACCTGACAGGGGAGAAGGGGGGATAGAGTTGAGGGGATATAAAGTGGTCGGATTATGTGGAAAAAACTTTCAAAATTACAAAGAAAAAGTTGTAAATCTCCAAGAAAACTGTTAGAAATCTCTGAGAAAAACCAAAATTGTCAAGATGAAAGTAACTTTTAAGTCGATACTTTCTTACTAATATTTGAAGACAGTTTTCCCACATGGGGAGTTGTTCAGAACTCCTCGTAGGAGCTCCTTATACAAAGATATAGAGTGAAGTACGTGGCGGTAATGCACCTCTAAGCTTGTTGCCAACCGCCAATCAAATCTAAAAGAAGAAGAAGAAGAGCTCAGCCACATATACATGTCGTTGCCATGGCAGCAGCAGCATCGGTCCTCACCTGAACCACCAGGCCCAGGTTGGGCCCGGCCGTGGGCAACTTGAGGGACTCCCTGACCACGGCCCACAGCTCCTTCTGCAGCTCCTCATACAGCAGCTCCACGTCCTTGGCCTTCCTCCGCCCACCGTCTTTGACGCCGCCATCATCCAGCTGTGCGGCGCCACCCCGGTCGCCCGTGGTGTGGGGGGGCCCATTACACTCCTGCTCCAGCTCCAGGATGTGGGAGTCGGCGAGGAGCAGGTCGCGCTTCTTCACCAGCTGCAGGATCTCCAGGACTGGAGGAGACACAAGGACATGTTGATGCTGTTTCAGACAGAGAGACATTTATGTGGACGGATGTTAACCACTGAAACAACTTCATTATTTTTGATACAAGCAGGGCTGTTTGTAGCTTTTTTTTTGGGGGGGGGGGGGAATTGCTGACAAAAAAGCTGCAAATTTCTGAGAAAAATGTTGGAATTTAGTGGGAAAAATAGTAGAAAATTTACAAGAAAAAACTTGCAAATTTTTGAGAAAATGCCGGAAATGTACATGAAAAAAAATTACATTTTTGTGAAAAAAGATTCAAATTTTATGAAAAAAAGAAATTCATACGAAAAATGTTGGAAATTAATCAGAAAAACTGAGTTGCAAAGCTGGAAATTTTGACAAAAAAGCTGCAAATATTTGAGAAAAATGCTGGAAATTAATAGAAAAATTAGTAGAAAAATTACAAGAAAAAAGTAGCAGATTTATGACAAAATATTGGAAATTAATGACAAATATTGTTGAAGATGTACAAGAAAACAGTTGCAAATTTATGAGAAAAAATTTTTGGAAATTTAGAAGAAAAAAATTGATGGTAATTTTAATTCTCCACAAAAAAGTTGCCTTGGGCTCAACCTGGTGGAGGATGGGTGAGCTACATTTGCACATCTGAGGTGTTCTCACCATTTTAACACCAAAATAGAAGATCTTCAGCAGAACACTAATGGACAACAACGACATAAACTCAGTGTTCTCATGTCTCGGCATCAGACAGAAGCATGTCAGAGCCGGTGAAGAAAGTCTCACGCTGACTCGACTGGCAGCACGGTGGTGCAGTGGTTAGCACTGTTGCCTTACAGCTAGAAGGTTCATGGTTCGAATCCCCAGGCTGGCAGGGGTTGGAACCTTTCAATCTTCCACAATCCAAAGACATGCATGTTAGGTTAATTGGCTGTTCTAAATTGTCCCTAGATATCTGTTTCCTATAGGCCCTTAGAATAGAGGGTTAGTACTACTGAAAGCGCTTTGAGTGGTCTTTGTGACTAGAAAAGCGCTATATAAGTGCAGGTTAATTAGTTAGTTAACAAGTGAAGGAAAAACTTTCATCTGTCCTCTCAAACACGGCGAAGACCCGCAGAGACGTGGCTCCTCCGCAGGTCCACTCGGAGAAACCAAATGGGGCCCAGACATGTGTAAAGGGCGGCAGGATGTTCCGCTCACATTGTTCTCTTCATAGAGATGATCTTCCTCTGTGTCATCCTCACTTCCTGTGGTGCCACCGAGGTGGACGACACACATCCTCACTCTCTCTCTCTCTCTCTCTCTCTCTCTCTCTCTCTCGCTCTCAGGCGGGAGGCTTTTATTTTGAAAGAGCAGCCCTGGCGAATTGCTCTCCTGTGAGGAGAAGATGACATCATTTCCTGTCCGTGCGTGCATGTATGCGGGCGTGGGTCACGACGGTTCAACATCAGCCAGTAAACATTTCCTCAGCCAATCGGGCGGCACCGTCCTCGGGGCTGGCTGTGACAGTCATCTTCAGACTGCGAGCTGTCGGTCACACTGCCGCGGGCAGCGTTCTGGCCACCAGATGTCCATGGTCTCAGTCAGACTTCGGTCAGGAGGAAATGTGCGGCGGACATGAAGCCATATGCCCACTAGGTGATTAGAGGGGGGATGGGGGGATGCCCCCCCCCCAGTTGTTAACCTGCCATCCCCCATCCCCATTCATAGGTGTAAATCAAGGGGGGACGGTGATGGGGGGGCAGTGCCCCCAAACTGGAGAAAAGAGAACTGACCCTCCAATATCATCAGATACGTCTCTATATCAGATTACAGAACTGAATAAAATGACCAACAAAAGTATAACTTTTCAACTTTTTCCCTGATAAATTTTCAAATTATTTTCTTATATAAATCTGCAACTTTTTTTTTCCTCTCAAACTGGATTTTTTTTTCTTGGAAATTTGTCATTTTTTTCCTGTAAATTTTCAGCTGTTTTCTTGTAAATTTGTGACTTTTTACCTCATAAATGTCCAACTTTTTTCTAATAAATCTCTAAACTTTTTTAATTGCAAATTTGTGGCTTTTTTTTCTCAGAATTAGCATTTTATTCTGTATATTTTCAGCTTTTTTCTCTAAAATTTGAAATTTTTCTCCAAAATTTGAAATTTTTTCCTGTAAATTTTCTACAATTTTCTCATAAATTTGGAACTTTTTTCTCAAAACGTTGTAATTTCTTTCTGTAAATTTTAGGGGTGCAATGGTACATGTATTCATATTCTGATTTTTCGGCACGCCACCCACAGTATGGTACAGAGGCATACCAAGGTATGACACAGACTATATTGAGTGACGGACAGAAAGTGTAACCGTCATATCACAGCCCCTCCTCCTCTCTGTTCCCCTGTCTCCAGCCGCCTGTCAGCGGACCTACACTGCACTCCGCCCCATTGAAGAATGACTGAAGTGGGGCCACTTCTAAACACCACACCAGTAAGGTTAGCAAGCTTTAGCGGGTAAAGTTAGCACTTCTTATTTTCAATAAGCGACTGTCTCAGCTGTAGAAGACTGACTAAACTGTTAGCATGTGCTAACATTACCTGTCGGACAATGATCTCTCATGGATGATGGCTGCGCTGTTTCAGTTCTGCTGGTAATGTGTTAACTGCAATAAATGAGGGAATTGCATAAGCAGCTTACTCTTTTTCATCCTCTCTATTATTGTCACGGTAGTATCAGCCCTCATTCTGAATATTAATGCATCTCAGAAAATTAGAATACCCTCATTTGTAATTTAATTTAAAAAATGATAACCTTATCATCACAAACAAATTAAAACAGCTTAAATATTTCATTGTATGTGTAATGAATGTAAACTGATATTTGGACTGGAAGAAGGCCTTTTAATTTTCATCTGAAGCTTCACTATTAAACTTTCAAACTTCTAGACTCAGCAAGGTTTCAAACAGGATGGACTAGTTTGTTATTACCTCCACCAAGAGGAGGATTTAATGTTTTTAGTGGCGTTGGTTGGTTTGTCCATTAGCAACAAAACTCAAAAAGTTGCAAACGGATTTTGATGAAATTTTCAGGAAACGTGTGCAATGGTACAGGGGCTCTTCTTCCGGGTCTCAATGCATGGTACTAAGATATAAAAGAGGAATGCAGCTCTTTTACTGTACTGTATGCTGGAGCTGGAATAAAGTTTCTGTGTCATCAAGCTCGTTGCCTCGCCTGCCTCATTTCTCCACATTGGTGACCCTAAGACGTGCCATGGAAAGCAAGCCGAGCACCGCCCCGGAGACTGCCTGGACGGAGAGCACCAGCGCCACATGCGTGGTCTCAGTCCAGCTCCCAGACTTCTGGCTTCACAACCCGACCACGTGGTTCTTGCACATAGAAGCCCAGTTCGCACTCCGTGGGATAACAACGGACGATACCAAGTATTACTACGTGGTCGCTGCGCTGGATGCGTGTGCCACGCAACAGGTGATGAGCCTGCTCTAGGAGCTGCCGGCCCAAGGAAAACATGAAGCACTCAAGAGGATGCTTCTCCAGTGCTATACCCTTTCTGACAGTGAGAGGGCAGAGAGACTCGTAACACGTTCGGAGTTAGGGGACAGATCAGCAGTGGAGCTCATGAACAGCATGTTGGCGCTGAAGGGGAAGGACAACGAATCTTTCCTGTTAACCCACTTGTTCCTCAGGAACCTACTGGCTACAGCGAGGGCGATCCTGGCCAACTCGCCGCGGCTGGTTGCTAAGGACTACCGCGCCCTTTCACAGGAAGCAAACCGCATCATTTTGGCAACCAGAACTCTCAGTGTGCAGATAGTGGCACCGGCATCCATGAGGGACTTCAGCGAGGTCGAGGAGCCATTCGTGGTAGCCAGGACGGACACCAGGAGACAAAGGAACAGAGCGATCTGTTTTTATCATCGCCATTTCAGCTCGAATGCCCAACGCTGCTTGTCGCCATGCCAATTCAACAAGCCGGGAAGACATCACTTTCAGAATTCAGTGGCAGCTGCAACCAATGGCAACAGAAACAGACTGCTTTATGTCATGGACACATGTTTGGGGAGATGGTATTTGGTGGACTCCGACTCCCAGAAGAGCCTCATCCTGCCGGTCAACGCAGACAGGGTGGCAGGATCCAGCAGTCCCGAGCTCAGAGCTGCCAACGGATCCACCATCAGGACATTTGGCGAGCGGACACTGACGATATGCTTACACAGATGTAACTTTCAGTGGGACTTTGTGATAGCTGCATGTTCCGGCCCCATTTTAGGTGCAGATTTTTATGCGCTTATGGGTTGTTAGTCGATGTTGTTAATAGGAGATTAGTGGATGCTATCTCTTTCACCTCATTGCCCTGTACAGCTCGGGGAGCTGAGTAGACAACACTGGCTAACGTTGTAGCTCCAGGCAGTAAGTACCAACATTTGCTCACACAGTTCCCAGCACTCACGGTCCCGACTTTTTCGGCTATGGTAACGAAACACAGGGTCGAACACTTTATAACAACAAAAGACCCGCCGGTGTTCACACGACCTCAGCGTTTGGACACAGCTAAACTGGCCAGCATGTGAGAGGAGTTTGCCAACTTAAAGCAGTTGGGCATCGTCAGGTGCTCCAACAACCTGTGGGCATCCCCGCTACATATGGTGCCTAAAGCTGATGGGTCGTGGCAACTGTGTGGCGATTTTCGGCGCTTGAATAACGCCACGGAACACGATCGTCATCCCATTCCGCACATCCAGGATCTTTCCGTGCACCTGGCCGGGGCACGTGTTTTTTTGAAAGTGGATCTGGTCCACAGATACCATTAAGTCCCGGTGCGCGTGGAAGACGTTCCAAAAACAGTGGCAATAACTCCTTTTGGCCTTTTCAAGTTTTTATGCATGCCGTTCGGATTAAAAGGCATGGCACAGACTTTCCAGAGGATGATGGATGCAGTGCTTTGCAACTTGTCCTTTGTTTTTGTCTACTTAGACATTCTGATAGCTAGCGCGTCCGAGGAGGAGCACATCGCCCATCTCAAGTTGGTTTTCCAGAGGTTGGAGGCGCACAGGCTGATAGTTAACCCAGTGAAGTGCCAGTTCGGTGTGCCAGAGACTGATTTGTTGGGCCACTGCATTTCGCCAGAGGTCGCGATTCCATGACCAGATAAGATGCGTGGTGTTGGTCTTTCCGCGTCCGCAGACCGTGAGAGCACTACAGGAGTTTTTGGGAATGGTTCATTTTTATAACCGTTTCCTCCTCGGGCAGCCCAGATGATGCAGCCGTTGTACGCTGCGCTTAAAAAAAAGAAGCCCGCGGAACCCATCAACTGGACACCCAAGCGAGTCCAGGCTTTTACTAACACCAAAACAGCACTCGCGGATGCCGCGTTGTTAGCCCACCCGGATCCGTCTGCACGGATAGCGCTCACTACGGACGCGTCTGATGTTGCCATAGGGGCAGTGGTGGAGCAGTATGTCTCAGGTTCATGGCAGCTGCTCGCATTTTTCAGTCAAACTTTGCGCGACAACAAACACAAATACAGCACGTTCGGTAGAGAATTGCTGGCTCTCCCCCTGGCAACGTGTCATTTCCAGTTTTGGTTAGAGGGGCGCAAGTTCACCACGTTCCTAGACCATAAACCACTGACGTATACAATGGCCAAGGTCTCGGAACCATGGTCAGCCCGGCAGCAACGGCATTCGGCCGCGATTTCAGAGTTTACTACCGACATTCAACACGTTGCCGGTAAGCTCAATGTCGTGGCCAATTGATTGTCACGTGTGTTAGTCTCCCTGGTCAACATGGGAATAGATTTCCCCGCAATGGCTGCAGAGCAGGCCGGGGACGCGAACATTTGCGCGCTCCAGTCTGCACCGACTGGGTTAAGGCTGGAGAGCAGGGTTGTGCAAGAAGAGTGCCCTTCCTTGCTCTGCAACATCTCCACTGGCTGCCCACGCCCGGTGGTTCCGAGCTCTTGGCGCCGTCGCGTTTTTGAGTCGGTCCACTTCCTTTCGCATCCACAAGTGCACGCTTCGGTGAAGCTAATGGGGGCGAAATTCATCTGACCACACTTGCGCAAGGACGTGAAGAAGTGAGCTGCAGCTTGCGTCGCGTGCCAGCAGGCCAAAGTACACAAGCACACCAGAGCCCCCCTCAAGCCCTTCCAAATCCCGGCCAGGAGGTTCAACCACGTCCACTTGGATTTGGTGGGGTCCCTCCCACCGTCGCAAGGTTTTACGCACCTTTTAACAATCATGGATTACACCATGCGCTAGCCTGAAGTAGTCCCGCTGGCTTCTATCACGTCCGCAGAAGTGGCTCATGCTTTTTTGTTGGCTTGGGTGGCACGGTTCGGATCCCCATTGGGCATCACTTCCGACAGGGGTCCACAATTCATTTCGGAATTCTGGTCCACGATGGCCCAGAGCTTGGGGGTCAAAATTCACCGCACTACGGTGTACGACCCCCAGGCTAACGGGTTATGCAAGCGTTTTCATAGGTCACTTAAAGAAGCACTCAGAGCTTCGCTCACGGATGCAAATTGGGTCAACCGCCTGCCCTGGGTTCTTTTAGGGTTGTGCTCCACACCTAAGGAGGATTTGGCAGCCTCCCCGGCAGAACTTGTTTTTTCTCAGCTGCTACAGATCCCCAAAGAGTTTTTACCGGAAAACCCTGCACCTGAGGCTGATCCGCCCACACAATTTTTGCACAGTATGGAGGCTTTTAAAGTACTGAGCCTGGCCCACCATTGTTTTCCCCACACCTTCATCCCAAAGAGCTTGCAGAACGCCGGTTTTGTTTTTGTCAGGCACAATGAACACCGGACCTCGCTGTGCCCACTGTACGACGGCCCGTTCAGGGTGTTGGAACCTGGGGCGAAGTATTTTTTGTTAGACTTGGGGACAGGTAGGGAGACCGTCTGCATCGACAGGCGGAAGCCTGCTTTTGTGTTGGCAGACGAGCAGGTGGTGTTGGCCCAAGCACCCCGGCGCGGACGCCGACTGTTGGTGGCTCCACAAGTTGGCGATCCCTTGGCAGCGACCTGCGCACACGAAGCTGATGTGTTTTTTCCTCCTCCCCTTTTCCCTCCACAGACTGACGTGCCCTCCTGTACACACCGCTAGTAGGGTGGTTCGACTGGATCGGCGACTCCCTGCTACAGCCACTATGGGCACCGGCTCAAGCCCAAAGGACTAGGGGGTTAATGCCCTTTCTGGGTGTTCGGGGGGGCTGTGTGGGGGCATGGTGTGGGATTTCTCCACCCAGAGAAGAAGGCAACTGGGTAAGGGGGGAACAATGAACCGAAAGAGGAGGTGTCACTGGCGTGTGTGTGTGTGTGGGGGGGGGGGGATCAGATGGGACAGTAAGGACTATGCGTCCCTGGGGGAGAGGAGTAAATGCCGGAGCCGCTGGAAGAAGAAGGGAGTGAGAGCGGCACTGGCATTATGTCATGTTAATGTGCCACACAGGCTTTGTTCTAAACAACAAAGTATGATGGTTGGAAGTCCCGGGTTTCAATGCATGGTACTTATTTATTTAGCGAATGCAAAGTCCTCAAGCCAAGCAGTTGCCTCCTGGTTTGCTGTATGGAGGGTGTGTAATCCTCCTTCCAGTCTTTGGAGCGGGCAAGCCTCTATGATGTGTTCCATTGTTTGCTTCTCTCCACATGCACACAGTGGGCTAGGGCTACTGCCCCATCTGTGAAGGCTGGCCAAGCAGGGGCCATGTCCAGTCCTGAAGCGATTGAGTGTAGACCACTGTCTCCTTGGGAGGTTGGTGCCCGGGACCTGTTGGTTGGGGTTTGTCACCAGGTGTTTGTTTGGGACCTCCTTGGTCTCCCATTCCTCTTGCCAAGCTGTCTGGATGGTGAAATCAGCTGGGGGAGGGTTTTTCCAAATCGGCCGTCTGGATGGAAGTTGGGCAGTGGGTGGGGTGTAGATATCTGAATGGATTGGTAAGTGAGGACAGTCTTTGGCTTTTTGAAGTATCCTTTGAGTTAGTGCTGCTCGCCGGATGTGTGTGGGGGGCTATGTTTGACAGTACAGGGAGCCATGGGAATGGTGTTGAGCGGATTGTCCCAGTTATGGTTCTCATGGTTGTGTTGAGCTGGGTGTCTACGTGGTGTGTGTAGGATGACCTGGACCAGACAGGGGCACAATATTCTGCTACAGAGTATGAAAGGGCCAGTGCTGAGGTGCGCAGGGTGGAGGCTGCCGCCCCCCATTTTGCACCAGCGAGCTTGCAGAGCAGGTTGTTTCGTGCCTTCACCTTAGCAGCCGTCCCCTTTAAATGTTCCTTGAAGGATAGGGTCCTGTCAAGGTCACTCCAAGGTAGGTTGGATTCGAGGCATGTTTAAGCTTGAGTCCGCTCAGGTGGATGTTTAGTTCTCTGGCAGCTTTTACATTGTGGAGATGGAATACACTGGAGACGGTTTTTGCTGGGCTTGGTTTTAGGTGCCAGGTTTTGCAGAACTGGTCCTGTTTTGCAAGATCTTCCATGAGCATCCGTTCCAGTGACTCAAAGTCTGGTGCTTGGAGTGCCAAACAGATGTCGTCTGCATAGATGAATTTGCGGGAATGCATGGTACTAAATTAAAGATATAAAAGAGGAATGCACAGAGACCCAGGAGCTCTTTTACTGTACTGTATGTTGGAGATGGAATAAAGTTCCTGTGTTGTTCACCTCATTGCCTCGCCTGCCTCCTTTCTCCACAATAATATGGAGCTTCCCCTTTAAGACGTATCCAGAGTTATGTTCATCTCCGCACCCATACACAGTATGTGATGGTTGACATTATTTCATCTGAAGACACCAAGAAAACACAAACAAACTGTGGTTTATGAATGGATTTTGATGACATTTTCAGGAAAGGTGTGTAATGGCACGATGAAGAGAGTACCGGCAGACAAGCTAAGGATGTCTTGTGATGCACGTTACCCACACAGTATGTAAACCACAGCACTGGACAATGTTTAATCTTTATTACCTCCACCAAGAGGAGGAGGTAATATTTTTGCCGGTATTATGTCAAAAAGTACACTGTAATTGTCCATTGTTGACACATAGAATATATATTTATCCAGTATCTACATGTATATATCCAGTAAATCTATGTATTTTTCCATGTAACCATGTGACTGCATTATTTTAATTACTTTTAATTCTACATCAAGTTTGTTTCAGGTTCAAAATGCATCATAAGTGTTAAATATATCTTATTATACCTAACTTAGTACTGTTTACCTGTTGAAATACATATTTTAAAGCTAATATACAGTGGCTATGGGAACTTTTTACAATAGGCTGTTCAAACTTCTATTGTTGCACTTGTCTGCATCGTTCATTTCCTAAAAAGAGAATTTATTGATTTTTATTTTGTTTATTTGAGAATTTTTTTTTTTTTTTTTTATTGGAGAAGTTACTGCTGGCAGTTTGTGTTATGGTGGCACTTATTGTGAAGTGCAGTGTGATGACGCTGACTTCCTGTCACGTCATCACACTGCCCTATATAGCACGGCAGCTGCCATAGACACTTCCTCTTCTGCCGGATAGCTCTACTGGGTGCATGCTGTGTACTGTGTTCCATTTCTTTAATAAAGCAGTGTTCAACGCTGCATCTCTGTCGACCTTGTTCATCACCAGGTTTGTGGACATAACAGTTTGCAGTTTTTTGTCAAAGCTGCTCCTGCTTACACAAATGATAAGCAGTTTTTTGTTTTGCATTTTGTTTCCTTACCAGTGTTTCCCCTACCATTATATTTGTTTTTTTGGGGGGGAGGCCCATCCCCCCCAGAGTGTCAAGTTAATTTCAATTTTCTATATCGCACCAGATCACCACAGAAGTCATTTTAAGATGCATTCACTTACCTTGTCCTTTTATTAAACAAACTAACTATCCTGATGTTATTTATCTTATTTACACAGAAGCAGCTCATTTTTGTCTCTTCTCCTTCCTCTCTGTGCTCTGCATCATGCTTCTGGAAATATGGGCGGGGTTTCAGATTGACTTCATCCTGAGTGGATAATATGCAGCATCACGACCAGTCACCAGAGTGCTTCGTGAACAAAACAAGGAAGTAAAAAGTGACAAATTTGACTAGAAAAGGATAATACTGAAGATTTAATGCTTAAAAAAATTATACTATAATGTTACTGTGATTGTGTAGGTCTAAAGGATGATTCGGCATATGTGGAAAAGACGACCCACACAGTACGCGCCCTCACAACGACGTTGGCATTACAGAGGAGCGGCTCGAGGCACGCGAGTACAATGAGAAGAGCGCCAGCGGGGACCTGGGTCAGACAAAGAACACCAATGTATCCAACACAGGACACGCCTGGAAAAGCAGCAGTCAGACCGGGCGGACCACGGTCCTTCGTGGGGAGGCTCGCCCAGCCTGCCCGGTCAGTGGTAGATAAAAGTCCCGGCTACTGCTCCACCCTTGTGCTACCACTGTCCTTTGCAGGACCGCGAGTCCCTGATGGTGCTCCTTCCATGCGAGTATCTAAAAATTAGAAACTTAATAATAATACTGCCATGACTGTGGAGCGAAATGGCTGGAATGACTTAACGACCAAATGCAGGACACAAAAATGCCCAAATAACAAAAAAAATCATTTTTAGTTAAATATTTACTGACAAATGGGCAACACTGATGCAACGGTTGCAGTCAAATGGGTCATTCTGCTGTGTGTAATAATGTTGGGTGTTTTGGAGTTAATTTGGTTGATTACAGTTTTAAAAAAACAACTTTTATTTTATATATATATACAGTATATATACTGTATATATACAGTATATATACTGTATATATACATGTATATATATATATATATATATATATATATATATATATATATATATATATATATATACTGTATATATACGTATATATATATATATATATATATATATATATATATAGTAGCATCATCTTGCTTTGGCTCATCAATAAAATTATTCTTCATCTTAAAGACATCGTTTCACCCAGGAAAAAGGACAGTCAAGAACTGCTCTTTCATCCCGTCTCCAGAATTCCTTCTAATGCACTTTCTCCTGACCATGTATTGGCTAATAAAACGTGGACAAAGAACAGACCTTTGTGGAGTGCCTCATATGGACACTACAAAATATCCACAGCTCAACATTGCCCTCTACTGGCAACTCCGGGACATGCTGGATTTAACCAGTGAACTTTTTGAAATGACTGCATTCGTGTTACAAAACTCAATTCTCAGATTATCCTCTTTTTCAGGACACCATGGAAAAGCAAATGGACTCTGATGTTCGGTGTGGACAATCAATAATGGGCTTGAAATATATTAATCCTCGATTTTAAATATTTGCATGTTAAAATGTTTAAATGAATGTTTTATTCTTGCATGTTAATTTAAAAAGCACTAGTTATAAAGTTGCATGAATCACTAAAGCTAGCTTAAACTTTATACATAAGTAGGTTAAGGAATCTCCAGTGTATTAAAATTGCGTGTCATTCTGTGAGAAGTACCGTCATATACACTACCATTCAAAAGTTTGGGGTCACTTAGAAATTTCCTTATTTTTGAAAGAAAAGCACTTTTTTTCCAATGAAGATAACTTTAAACTAATCAGAAATACACTCTATACATTGCTAATGTGGTAAATGACTATTCTAGCTGCACGGTGGCGCAGTGGTTTAGCACTGTGGCAGCACAGTTTTACCCTCGGCCGGGGGATCGCGGGGATCATGAGATCGTGGGTTCGATCCCAGCCCCCGACCAACAGTGAGCTGTGTGGAGTTTGCATGTTCTCCCCGTGTTGCGTGGGTTTACTCCGGGATTTCTCCGGTTTCCTCCCGCACACCAAAAACATGTAGGTTTAGGGCGCTCGCGCACGCAGCGACCGGCAGCCGGTGGCTTGTCACCAGACTGCAAATCAAATCTACCTACGGGTACAAATAAGTAACAAAAAAAAAAAAAAAAAAAGTCTGGTTTTTGGTGCATTATCTACATAGGTGTATAGAGGCCCATTTCCAGCAACTATCACTCCAGTGTTCTAATGGTACAGTGTGTTTGCTCATTGCGTCAGAAGGCTAATGGATGATTAGAAAACCCTTGTGCAATCATGTTAGGTCTGCAATGCTGTAATTGCTGCAAATGGAGGATTCTTTGATGAAAGCAAAGTTTGAAGGAAAAAATTATTATTTCAAATACAAATCATTATTTCTAACCTTGTCAATGTCTTGACTATATTTTCTATTCATTTTACAACTCATGGTGGTAAATAAGTGTGACTTTTCATGGAAAACACAAAATAATTGTCTGGGTGACCCCAAACTTTTGAACGGTAGTGTACTTGTTCCACCAATCACAGGTCAGCTTCTGCGGGACAAAACTTGTTTCAATATTATTGGTTGTTACACACAAAAGACTGTTTGTTCATTGGACTAAAGTTCATAAAGCCCGCCCACGAAGGAAGACTATTGGCTTGGGCTTTTGTCAATCCCCAGAAACCCGCAAAATTTGGCTGGAGTTATAAGGTGGGGGAGACGCCCTCCTGCAGAGCACTTCACTTCTACAGAACAAAGGAGACTTCTCACACACTTCCTCTATGGACCTCTTGAGAGTCTTCTGAAGGCAGACCCGTCTAGGAATTTTCTTCCTTTCCTGAGCTCACATCTTAATTCGGAGTCAAACTCCCGTTCCTAGACGTCTGTTTCTATTTTTTTCCCTGTTAAACTTTCTTTAAACCAACCATTTTTGACTTTATTTTTATTTTTTTCTTTAAGACCTTTGAGTGTCCATCTCCACACTATAAGCTATTTTCACTCCACTAAGTCAGAAAGTTGTCATTTATTTTTGTATTGGGATCAGATTTTGTACTTATTCTCGAATTCCCTTGGGAGAAGAGCTGATCCATGAAGGCCATCCTGCACCATTGAAGAAATTAACGTCGCCATGGAGAAGAGGATACACCGCCGCCATCTTGGCTGGACTTCAGCCCAACTGTGATCGATACATTCAAAATCTCATCTTGCGACAATAGACTGGAAAGCTGCCATACCCTGTCCGAATATCTGCTGGAAAGATATTCTGGTTTTGGGCGCCATCTACAACTAAAGCTTCCAGAAGATGCCAAAAGAACACTTCAACGCAATGGGTCACGTGAGCTGCATTCTTTATTCATCTGCTGAACAAAACGTCTGCGATTTGAGAATAATTCAGTATCTGATCAGATACAAAATTAAAGAGCAATTAATATAACTCTTCTTTTCATTAAAATTCCGTTTTCATTTTCTTAAGAGCAATCCAGAATTTTCCATATAATTAGTTAATTTTCCCCATAAAGTTGCGTTCAGTTTTTCATAATCTGTTAACTTCAAACTGATCTAAATTCAGCTTACATCTTCACCCTGGTTCTGCAAATGTTCACATTGTGACTATCATTTACAAGTTTAATTTAATGGTTAATGCAAATCATTTCAATGTCCTTTAATCATTATTAATTTATTTCATTCTGAGTCTGGTTTCGAAGCCCCAGTTTCGAATTCACTAATATTTTGAGACTGATTATAAATTTATTTATTGAGTGATGAAACAGGTATAAAGTGAAATTAATGACTAAAGTGTTCACCAAAGGGGTAAGCTGGTGCCCCCACAAGTGTTTACTATAAACTTTTTCTGTGTGTGGACCCAGAGTAAACCTCAGGTCCCGATACATTAATAGAAATTAAATAATCTTTATACCTGATCATAATTATAAATCACATATCGTTACTTGCCTCCATTAAAAACGTACGGGTCAGGTTTCTGGGCATAACCAGGGATACATTTATTTGTTTTATTCCAGGAAATACATTATCGAAGAAGGACTTATTAACCCCACGTGAATTAATTTTGAACAAATTTGGATCAATTTAAGACGTTTATTTAGTGCATTGCATACAACCACTCGAAATTCAGAAGTGTCATGAGTCAGTACTGGGTGTGTCCACCTCTGGAATTCACACAAGCAGTACATCGATGACGCATGGAGCTGACGAGCCTCATGATCCTGTCCTGAGGGATCCTTTCCCACTCCTCCTGTATGGCCTGGACGAGTTCACGCTGCGTACGTGGAGCTGGTTGACGTTGGGCAATAGCTGTCTTAAGCTGGTCCCAAAGATGCTCTCTGACACCCAGACGACTGATTGTTGTGCGATGACAGCACATTTGCCGGGCAACTGCACTATGACTGAGACCCGCCCTTAACATGCCAATGGCACGTTCTCTCTGCTGCGTCGTGAGTCTCGGCATTTCGAGCTGGATGAAACCTTTTGGCGTTTTTTATACTGGCCTTATATAGGCTATTCACCACAACTCAAAATTTCAGTCAAGCATGACTCTGAGTATGGGATTCTGCTCAACACTCAAATTTTAAGGTGTGGCCTGTACACAGAATTCTGTACTTAGAAAGAAAAACAAAACACCCTAGCAATCAGACCTCCCATTTCTAAATCAAAATATAAACAAAATAAAAATTGGGAATACCATTAATGCACATTGTACCATATGTGTATGGGGGGTGCGTTTCTAATGGAGGCAAGTATATTTACATATTTATTAAATGAAATGCGAGAAGTTGTTGGGAATTTATTTCATTCTGAGTCTGGTTTCAAAGACCCAGTATCAAATTCACTGAAATTTTGAGACTGATTATTAATTTATTTATTGAGTGATGAAACAGGTATAAAGTGAAATTAATGACTAAAGTGTTCGCCAAAGAGGTGAGCTGGTGCCCCTTACAAGTGTCTACTATAAACTTTCTCTGTGTGGACCTGGAGGAAATCTCAGGTCCCAATACATTAATACAAATTAAATAATCTTATACCTGATCATAATTATAAATCACATATCACTATGTCCCATTCATTTTCAATAATTAGGTATTCTGTAATTGATATTCACACAATCAAATAAATCTTAGTGCAGTTCAGTCCCTTTCCTATTTGTCAAAGTCTAACATGCGATTGCCTACATACAGGTTGCACCTCTTTGTATTCCACTTTCAAACACAGCCCTACATTTGGGCCTGGAAAGCCTGATTGGGATCCCTGTTTCAAACAGGAATACTTATGTTCTACGGGCAATGCACTCGCATAAACAAATGTTCAAATATTTTGTTCAATCTCATTCAAATATTCTGATGCTTTATTCAATAATTGTTTTTTACAGTTTTTATTTATACTGACTGTTGTTTTTAAAAGAAACTTTTGATCACCATGATTCCTTGAAGAGTTTGTCGTTGTTGACCGTCATGCTGCCCCCCAAGGCTGTAAACCTAGGAAAAACACTGATTACAGTATCAAAAAAGAACTAAACCGTGACCTTAAAACCAAGGTATGTACCCAACAGTGGTGGGCCTCATCACCAGCGAGGAGGCCAACTACAGAAATGAGGTGAGCCAACTGGTCCAGTGGTGTAAAAACAATAACCTCTTCCTGAACGTGGGAAAAACCAAGCAGAGTGTGGTCGACTTCAGGAGGGGACACACACAGCACCCCTCTCTGATCATCGATGGAGCAGCTGTGGAGAGGGTGGACAGCACCAAGTTCCTGGGGGTGCACATCTCTGAGGATCTCTCCTGGTCCAACAACACTACATCACTGGCCAAAAAGGCTCAAACTCGCCTCTATTTCCTCCACAAACCGAGGACAGCTCGAGTCCTACCCCCCCATCATGTGCTCATTCTACCGGGGCACCATTGAGAGCATCCTCACCAGGTGTATCACTGTGTGGTAAGGAAGCTGCACCACTTCGTGCTGGAAAGACTCGCACAGTAAAAGCAGCCACCAAGATCATCAGTGCCCCTCTGCCCCTCCCCCCCAGATATCTACCACAGCAGCCTCACCTGCAGAGCCATCAATATTGCAGGCGACACCTTCCACTCCTCACACTCCCTTTTCAGCCCCCTGCCGTCAGGGAAAAGGTACCGGAGCCTCCAGGCCCGCTCCAAAAGACTGCCATTCAGCTTTGTTCACCAGGCCATCAGGACCCTGAACTTTGCCCACTCCCCCCATCCACCCACCCCTGGACTGTAACACACCTACCCACACAATAACTACTTCAGCTGTTGAAAAGACTGGCACACCAACAGTAATACATCTGCTGCTGTATGTTTCTGCACCTTACTGCAACCATTTGCACAAATGCCATATCTGCTGCTGTCTGTTATTGCAATACTGATCATGTGAAGTCCCATCTGTCACTGTCTGCACCTACACTACCGCATTGAATTTGCAATTACGGGTACTATGGCTCTACTTTTTCGGTACATAGGATTGCTTGGTTTTATCTTTATTTGAGTTTTATCTTTATTTGCACTACAGGTAGCATTCCTGTACATAGACTGCTGTTGTTTTTCATCCTTATTCCTTCTTTTCTTATATATTGCGCACACCACTGAGAGCCAGAAATGCCATGTCAATTCTCCTGTACGCCCTGTACATATAGAAATATCGACAAATAAAAATCTTTGACTCTGTGACTCTTTTGAATCTTGGAACCATGATTTTAGGCGTACTGTTGCACCCCTAGTAAATTTGCATCCTTTTTCCTCATAAATTTCCAACTTTTTTCTAATAAATTTCTAACTTTTTTCTCAAAACCTTGTAACTTTTTTCTTGTAAATTTGTGACTTTTTTCCTCAGAATTAACATTTTTCCAGTATATTTTCAGCTTTTGTCAATTAAATTTGTGAAGTTGTTCTCAAAAATTAGCAATTTTTTTCCTGTAAATTTTCAACATTTTTCTCATAGATTTGCATCTTCCTTCTCAAAAAATTGTAATTTCTTTTTGTAAATTTCCAACTTTTTCTCAAAAATTTCCAACTTTTTCCAATAAATTTACTTTTTTTTCCTTGACAATTTGCGATTTTTTTCCTCGTAAATTTTCAAATTTTTTCCACTCAATATGCCATGCTCATCTGGATGCTGGTCAAATTTTTATTCAGTGTAATTAAATTGTAATTTGTGACTTTTTTAATTTTTAAATTGTCATTCTTTATCATATGTTTGCACCTTTATTCTTGGAAACTTGTGCCTATTTTACATTTATACATTTGCACCTCATGCTAACTTGGTGAATACCTTCATCCCCTTGTTAAAAAATAACAAATCTGGCTAATGTAATGTTAGAGAGCTTCAGCTGAAAATTTATTAATATTATTATTATGGCATCAGCTTTTTACTGACACTGTAGCACCCATAATTGTAACGCCTTAGGAACCATATGCAGCGGGGAGGCCCAAGGGCTCTTCGAGCGGCGAATTATGCCCAACCTTTCCAGGTTGGCGAACTCCTCGTGCGCAATGGAGAGCTTACTTGCATCCAAGCGCCGAGCTTTCGCAAAAACTGGTGGGCCAACTGTGGTGATAAAGTGCTCCACCCCCTGCTTTGCAACCTTAGCTGAAAACGTGGGGACTGTGAGTGCTGGGAACCGGGTTAGAAGAGTGTGAAACTTACCGCCTGCTGTGGCGACGTTGGTCTGTACTGGCGGCGGGGACACTCGAGCTGCACAAGAGCGGGAGCGCGCATTCATGGAGGTTAAAAAAGCACTTGCAGATGCAGCACTGCTGGCTCACCCAGACCCATCAGCCCGCATAGCGCTAACCACCGACGCGTCAGATGTGGCCATAGGGGCCGTTGTAGAGCAGCAGGTCGCCGGGGTTTGGCAGCCGCTCGCTTTTTTCAGCAGATCCTTGCGCGATGCTGAGCGGAAATACAGCGTGTTTGACAGGGAGCTGCTAGCGCTCCACCTGGCCATTCGCCATTTCCAGTTCTGGCTGGAAGGGCGGCGTTTCACCGCGTTTGTCGACCACAAACCGCTCACTTTTGCAATGTCCAAAATTTCAGAACCGTGGTCAGGACAGCAGCAGAGACAGCTGGCTGCAATTTCGGAATTTACCACTGATATTCAGCACGTAGCCGGTAAGCTCAATGTAGTAGCGGACTGTCTGTCACGCGCGGTAACAGCACCTGTCCGCATGGATGCAGATTGTACTACCGCAGCCGCGGGGCGGGGTAACAGCGCAGACGCGCACGCCGCCCCTGTTCACGTGGGGATAGATTATGCAGCCATGGCGGTGGAGCAGAGCGGAGACGCAGACGTGCGCGCGCTCCTGTCTGGACCAAAAGGGTTAAGGCTGGAGAGCAGGAGTTTACAAACCGGCTCGCCCCCCCTAATCTGCGACGTATCCACCGGGCGGCCGCGCCCGGTGGCGCCGTCGCGTTTTTGACGCGGTGCACTCCCTGGCGCACCCGGGAGTACGCGCTTCTGTGAAAATGGTAGCGGAGAAGTTTGTTTGGCCGAGCCTGCGCAAGCATGTGAAAGAGTGGGCGAAAGCCTGCATGGCTTGCCAGCGGGCCAAGTCCACAGGCACACGAAGGCCCCTTTAGAACCGTTCCACATTCCAGCTAAGAGGTTCGATCATGTGCACGTAGACCTAGTGGGCCCCCTACCGCCGTCACAAGGGTTCACACATCTCTTGACAATGGTGGACCGAACCACACGTTGGCCGGAAGTGGTCCCGTTAACATCGACCACAGCGGCAGAGGTGGCTCGCGCTTTTTTAACAGCCTGGGTAGCGCGGTTCGGGGTTCCGTCGGATATTACGTCCGATAGGGGACCTCAATTTGTGTCGGAACTGTGGTCAGCGATGGCCAGCAGCTTAGGAGCGGCAGTCCACCGCACTACTGCTTATCACCCCCAGGCCAACGGTTTATGCGAGCGTTTTCACAGGTCTTTGAAGGCAGCCCTCAGAGCGTCGCTCACGGATGCAGATTGGGTAAACAAACTACCATGGGTTTTATTGGGGTTGCGTTCGGCGCCCAAAGAGGACTTAGATGCCTCACCCACAGAATTAGTTTTTGCACAACCTCTCAGGCTGCCCGGCGAGTTCCTACCAGCCCATGCGGCACCAGGGCGCCCCCCGGCGCAGGGACCTCTGATTGGCACGGGAGCAGAAATGCTCCCGGGCCCCGCTCATCACACTTTTCCGCGTGTTTTTGTTCCCAAAGCTTTACAAAACGCTGAATTTGTTTTTGTCACGCACGACGCTCAGCGACACAGTCTCCGCCCACCATATGACGGTCCATTTCGAGTGCTGGAAACCGGGGATAAATATTTTGTGCTAGATTTAGGGGGCAGGAAAGAAACAATCAGTATTGATAGATTAAAGCCTGCCTTTGTGTTGCATGACGAATCTGTACGACCGGCGAGGGCGCCTCGACGCGGCAGACCCCCCAGGGAATGGCCCTTGGAGTCCCCGCAGGGGACAAATAACCTTTCTCCCCCTCATTCCACAGATTTGCCGCAGGACGGCACAACACAGACTGTGAAACCTGCGTACAGCAGGTTCGGGAGGAGGTTGAAGCCCAGACTACGTGCAGAGTGATGTGTGTTTTGATCAAACTGTGTAGGTTGTGCTGTAGATTCTGCAGGTGGGGGGTGACATATGCTGTATTGCCATTAGGATACTGTTATTGTGTGTCCATTCTTTGGCGTTTGGGGGTGTGTGTGTGATGTAGCGCCCATAATTGTAACCTTATGTAGCTCACATATTTGACTGCATAGGCTCAAACACAGAAAGACTTTAAGCTTGCAGTGTGTATTGACATCACGCCTCAGATGGACAATGGGTCTGGACCACCTGCGGACTTGGAAGGAAGACAGAGGATCGGGGGCGAGATCCTGAAAGGGTTGTCTGACTCCCTGGGGTCAGACGGAAGAGCAAGAGGACTCTGAAGTGATTAATTGTAAATAGAAGGATTTGACTTGAGTGTGTGATTCTGTTTTTGATGTGTGGGTATAAATGTGTGGGGGTTTACCGCAGCTCTCTCTCTTTTTTCTTGACTGAGAGAGAGAGCTGGGGACGCGAAATGCAATAAACCAATACTAAGAAATAATCCAGTCTCATCATTTCGTGATCCCCACAGACACCGTGTAACTTTGAAAGATAAATGTTGAAAATTTACGAGAAAAATGGAAATATGGTGTTGCCATAAAACGGCGATTGTTGGAAAATGTTTAAAGATGGAGGGTTGGGTGAGCTGGGGCTGGAGAGCTCTCCATTTTAAGGAGAGCTCCTTCCCCATGTGTAAAATGGTGCTGCAGTCATTAAACCTGGAGGTATTTTCACCAAAGCATGTCACAGGCGTTTTATTAACACCTCTGGGAGCTGAGCCAACATATGGGGGAAAAAAAGAGCATAATAGGGGCTCTTTAAGATCAAAGATGTTGATTTTCTGGATCCCTGAGGTGGAGCCCTGGAATGTTTTTGCATAAAACATCAGGGTGGCATGTCAGACGAAGGGACGGGGAATTCTGCTGCCTAAACTGGTAGGGTGTGTTTAGGAGGTGACCCGCTCCACTGCAGTATGACTAATAAAAACAGATGCAAAAGTTAAACCCTCGAGAGCCTTCTGGTATGAAGGCACAGAAGAGGAAATGAAGACGGCTAAATAAATAGCAGGTGTGATGACCAGCTGCTGCAAAGTCACGCTGCCGTGGTTCGTTCAGACCACAGGTGTGACGAGAAACTTCTGTTATGGTTACTGTATAGGCAGTAAGTGGTTTGTTGTTTTTTAACCAGGGGGATGGGGGGGTTCACCAAATTAGCGTGAGGTACAAACATAAAAATATAAATTAGGCACAAATTTCAAAGATTTGAATATTCACAGATTTTTATTTGTCAATGCTTCTATCTGTACAGGACATATAGGGGAACTGAAATGTTTCTCTCTGTCTTAGTGGTGTGCACAATATGAATTTGCATGAATAAAGGTGCAAAGATATGATAATGGCAATTAGAAATGTTAAAAAAGTCACAAATTATAAGTTAATTAACAAAAACTGAAGCAGCATCCAGTTGCAAATTTATAAGAAAAAAGTTGACATTTTTTAAGAAAAAAAAAAGTCAATTTTTTTTTTTTTTAGGAAAAACTTGTAATTTTATAAGTAAAAAAGTCACAAATTTCTAAGAAAAAGTTGCAGATTTATGAGGAAAAAGTACAATTTTCTTAGGAAAAAGCTGTAAATTTGTGACAAAAAGTTGCAGTTTTATAAGTACAGTCACAAATTTCTAAGAAAAAAGTTGTAAATTTGTAAGAAAACATTGCAAAATTAAATGAAAAAAGTTGCAGATTTAAAGGACAAGTTGCAAATATATGAGGGAAAAAAAAGTCAAATTTTTGAGGAAAAGGTTACAAATGTAGGAGAAAAAGATGGAAATTTATAAGAAAAAAAACTGCAGATATAAAACGAAAAGTTGCAGATTTATGTGAGAACAGTTTTTTAAAAAAATTAAGAAAAAAGTTGCAAATTTATGAGGAAGTTTCAGAACTATGAGAAAAAAGTTGCAAAGCTACAGGACAAAGCTGCTTTTAATGTTTTTTTTTTTTTGCATTTTTGCTTGGAATTAGAAGTTCAGTCCTGCTGTTCAGTTCTGTAACATGATATAGAAAGGTTTATGATGATATTGGGGGACAATTCTCTCTTTTCTCAGGTTATACAGTACATGAAAATCGGGATAATTAATTGGAGCTCAACTCAACTCTGTTGTCATGTTTCCACTTACTGTGCACAGAAAACAGACCAATGAATTCTACTTATTATGGACCGCAGTGGCTACAAAGGGTGTAAACATTCATAATAGTTTCCTATAGTTCACCAGTGTGTGAAGGGCTGCAAACTGACAAAAAAATTACATGAAAATGGCATAAAATCACCAGAAAAAAATGACCCGTTTAAGCACAGAAGGTCTGAAATCATGTGTGAAAATGTTAGACATGTTACAGAGTCAGAGCCCAGGGTGGGACTGCTGTAAGGTCACATTTCACCGTCAGACCAGACGACAGGCGGCTGCAGCAGCATGTATGTCACATATGACCACACACACCCTCAGAAACACAGCTCTTATTGTTCGGCCCTCTGAGGAAATCTGTTCCAGCTGCCGGGCCGAGGCACCGCCCTCTCCCGCTCCATCATTAACCCCCGACTCCGCCGTCACTGCGAGATTTAACCCCTTGGCTGCGACTGGCTCAATTCGCCTGCCACCACCTGCCAGTGAGGTGATGATGTCAGGCATCGCCGGCGTCCCCAAACCCCCATCAGTAGCCTCGTTTTCACCAAAGGAATTCTGCCGGATCAGGCCGCCATCTTCCTGAAAGGTGCGAGGAGCCACAGGGGAACAAAACACCTGCTCCTTCTCGGTGTCTGAGGGCAGCCACCTTTCAGGCCAGAGGAGGTGTTTCACGGACTGGTGTTCCACTCTGTTATGAGTGACACGTAATCATAAACTTGTCCATGACACCAGAAATCCACCTTGAGAGGTGTCCGGTCCTGACAGTCCCACGATCGGGCAAACTGATAAGCCTCCCCTTCGCCAAGGGGTGCCCTAACGTGATTTAGACACATGAGCTACGTTCTGATCCACAGTGTACTTCATCTGTATTCCCTGCTCCCTTCTCAGGGAATATCAGTTAACTGCCCTTCACAAAATTTCTTCATTTGAAACACCCTGTAACCGTTGGCTCCCGCTTCCGTGTGTTACCGCAGCAACCATGGACACGTACTGATACTATGATGGATAATTTATATTTCTTAAATAAAATATTACTAAGTTAAGTAAGTCCCTTCCACAGCATGTGGTGTATGGGGCGGCACCTATCTCTGTTTCTCTGACCCTAGGCCACACAGCTACTGTGAGTAGTGAAAGCTACAGTGGGGGGGGGGGGGTCAGTCTTTTAGTAGCTCTGTGCATTAACTTTCCTTTCCCCATTCTATTATGCTGAGCACCAAGCTAGAAGGTGGAAAGTACCATTTTTATATGGTCTTTGGTATGACCCTGCCGGGATTTGAATCCATGACCTCCTGGTTGTGGGGCGGATGCTCTATCAACTAGACCACCACTCGGTTAAATAAAATATTAATACAAATATATTTTTATTACTATCAGCTGATAAGAACAATAACCAACATCAGTTTAGCTTATTAATAACATTACCAACAACAGTTTATTTTACTCGTATTTGAGGCGCAGTGGCTTATGTAATCTTCATCTTCTTAGGTAATCTTCTTGTCAAGTTCTGGTGAAATGGTATACCGCTGTTCACTTCTTCCCTGCTCAGCTCTCAGTTCCCTTTGAACTGAAGACCGTTCGCTCCCTTCGGTTTGGAATCTCACTTAATATGGCGGAATACCCTGTGCAGTCAGCTTTGGACTATACTACTGGGCAATTGGGCTGTCTTCTTTTTCAATTATAAACTTTTTGTTTTTCTTTTGTCAGACAAGGATGAAAAGGAGATGTTTTAACTTTACCTTGACATGTATCGACTGACATCTACAGTCTTCCTCTGGCTGCAGATGCCACTCAAAACATGTCAAGGTAAAGTTAAAACATCTCCTTTTCATCTTTGGCTGAAAAAAGAAAAAGAAAAAACCTAAGTCCATCCATCCATCTTCTTCCGTTTAATCCTTTTCGGGTCGTGGGGGGGCTGGAGCTTATCCCAGCATCTTTGAGCGAGAGGCAGGGTCCACCCTGGACAGATCACCAGTCCATCGCAGGGCCAACACACAGAGAGACAGACAACCATTCACTCTCACAGTTATACCTAAGGACAATTTAGAATCCCCAGCTGATGCCAATTAACCTAACTTGCATGTTATTGGCATGTGGGAGGAAACCGGAGAAATCCTGGAGTAAACCCACGCAGACACGGGGAGAACATGCAAACTCCACACAGATCACTGTTGGTCGGGGGCTGGGATCGAACCCAGGATCCCCGTAAATTTAGAATCCCCAGCTGATGCCAATTAACCTAACTTGCATGTTATTGGCATGTGGGAGGAAACCGGAGAAATCCCGGAGTAAACCCACACAGAGACAGGGAGAACATGCAAACTCCACACATATTTTGTTCACATTTTCTTTATTTTTTTAATTATTGAAGCAAATTTCTTTTGTATTTTCCTGCCTTTTTTGAAACACTGATTTAAAGTGCTGATGACACGTTTTTGACTTCCTCTAATTTTTCAACACATAATTTCAATATGACAAAATAGGTTGGTCTTTGCAGTTCTAAGTCAAACAGGCTTTTTTTCACGCAAATATTCAACGTTTTCATGAGCACCACGTCACCAATTATGTCAGTGGCTGGAAAACCCCGCTGCCATGTAGTCACGTCATTGACAGAACACAGCGCTTGGCTGCTCATTGTACACACAGGATGGAAGTGGTTGAAAACATCAACGATGGTTCCAGCACATGTAGTCTGGATTGGTTTGTGTTGTCCAATCTTCAGACGATTATAGTTCCGAAGAATTGGATGATAATGAAGAATCTGGGGGCATCAGACCGTATAGATTTGAGCCATGCCAAGTGGGCATTGTGCCAAGCCAGTCAGACTCAGAGAGTGATGGTGGAGAGGCACACATGCCCGCCACAGCAGCAGCAACAAACACACGGCAGGGGAACACAGAGTGTTATGCTTTTGTTACAGATATTGCAGCAAATTATTTGCTCATATATATAATTTATTTAAACCCGATTTTTCAATAAAATCATAGCAGTGTATTCTCTGTGGCTCAGGCAATGGGTTTATTACGGATTATATTTTGAGTTCTTGTTGGTTTTGTTTTGTACATGTGTTTTATGTGTGTTTTGAGCCACTTTCAGGTGGGCACTGTCCAAGATTAGCCGATCCGAACACATGCGCCCTCTCTCTGTGACATTCAGCAGTTCATGTTTTGTGTGCATCATCTGCCGTGTTGTCAGCCAGCCAATATTGCCAACACTATCACGACGTGTTAGCCACTCCACACAACCGTGGTTCTGTTGCGCCCCTTGAAGCGATGTCGGCCCTGGGGCGCAACCGTGGTTAACACGTCTCCTCTCCATGTTCACTGGGCGATGTCAGCCCCAAACGCCAACTGTGGGTGTTTCTGTTTATTTTTGTGGGTCTTCACCTTTTTGGGAACTGCTGTCATCATTCTTATGTTCAATACATGTGCTGTGGTGAATCCTGCGCATAAATCCATTCATCATGACCCTCCGTGCGCTCTTACGCAGGGCACGGAGAGGGAGGATGAAATAACAAAGATTTGCATGCAGGGTTCACCACAGCACATTTAATACAGAAAGACAGACAGTTCCCTGAAAGGTGAAGATGTACAAGAAACACAGACACACTTGCTGATGGTGTTTGGGGGCTGGCATCGTCCAGCGAACAAATGAAAGGAGACGTGTTTGCCACAGGTGTGCCCCAGAGCCGACATCGCTTCAAGGACGCACGAGAACCACGGCGAACATGGAGTGACTAACACGTCGTGAGAGTGCTGAAAATACTGGCAGACAAACAGCACAGATGACAATACTATGGACCAGCAGTGCATGACTGGCAAACAGCCACTAAGTACACGCACTGCTGGTGATGGTGTGATGAGAAGCACCTGGGCGAGGACCGGGAAACATGATCAGCGGGAGTTTGAATCAGCTGGTGATAATGAGAGAGGGGACGTGGCCGGACTGGCGAGATGGCAGAATGGGATCACAGAAAGTAGGTCAAAGCTGCACATAAATCCATTAATTCTTCCCCTCCTCGTGCGCTCCTCCTGCATAAAAGTGCACAAGGAGCAGAGGAGGCTTATGACAGTTGGAGCTGAAGCGTGTGACGTGGTCTTTCACGGCCTGCTGTTTATCTAAGCCTGCGACACAACGCGAAGGTACAGCCGTAAAATTAAAACAAGAAACCAGAGAAACTGTGAGCTACAAAGCTGCTGTCATTCCAGTCAACAACACCGTAGTCCGTTCTGTCGCTTACATCATGGTGGTGCTGCCCCTCATTCGGTGGGCAGCACCACAGTCCAGTCAGCAGCTGCGGTTTTTTGATGATAACTAGTTTATGCAGACACTGTTGTAAATATTATATTGATCATCGACAATGACTTTTGGGTTTACACAACATGTTAAAAAATGTCAAAATCGTGTCATCAGCCCTCTAAAGCCTGTCACTTTAAGAAACATCCCTCACCTATTCAACTCCACCCTCCCTCTTAACCCTTTGAGTGTGAGATTCCGTGTGTCCCTAGTGGCAGAGCGCGGTGCTGTGCGTGTCAACTAATTCTGACATCCCTGTACTCCCCAGGTATAGTGACGACTTGTACTGATCATGGCAGTTCAGAAGGTGACAGACACGCGCTGGAGGAATCATGGCTGACATGTAATACACCAAAGAAGAAGAACTCCTTATTTCCTTTTCCTGTATTCCCTTCTTTTAGCTCAGAAAGCTAATATGGCCACCGTCCATCGTCATGCACCATCACTTAGACGGCTTTGCACATGGAAAATAGCCGCGGGATACAAGCAAAATTTATGTGGGATAATCATAAGACTTTGTAGATGTGGTAGAGAGCGTAAATGACTGACAAAACGCAAAACAATGACCACGATGGGCGAAAACGGACCGACCAAGGCAGCGAGCAAGTCCCCTTAGCCACCGGTAAGTCACGAATTTCTTTGTTTGTTTTTTTTTTACATTGTACTGATTTCTTGTTCATATACTTTGAAGATAAGATGATAACGTACCCCTGTACAAAAAAATGGTGTCAAAAGACTGAACCATTCTTTGTGTAAATATGTCCAAAGTCCGCTTTTGACTGAGTTATGTAATTCAATATAGCTGCCGTGGCATAATGCAAATTAGATGCATAAAATCACTCCTATCTGAAACTTTGGGTCATATTTTACATCTTTCTAATTGACAGTGAAATCGCGCATTTGCACGTTCATGGCCAAAGGATAGCGCTAGCTTTGAGATTCTGCCGCCATCGGAGTAAAAGTATCAACATTGGAGACTAAACTAGTTTGAAAATGAGACTGACACTCACTTGCAGACAGAAGGACTGGGAGCGCTTCAGCTGAATCGGGATGTCAGAGTTATTTACCCATGGGATTCCTGCCACAGATGTGCTAACAAGGCTAGCAAGCTAGCAACGTAAACACCCATCATTTTGTGAAGTTTTGGAGGCTGGGACAACTTTTTCAGGTGAGCCCCCCATCAGATAATGTAAACCTAAGCATGATGTTATTTTGGGGATTTCCACAGCAGGCTGAACACTGTTGCGGAAGTTATAAAGGCAACGTCACTTGTCTGCATCTCACTCAGATGGTGAATTCATGTCTATTTGCGTGTTTATATTGAGTTATAATGCAATCGTACTGTGCAAAAAATTTGCTCGTTTGCATTTGGTGTGAAGGCACCTTTACGTCTGTTAGCCATTAGCTGACTTGCTTCTAGCCTTTAGCTTTAAGCCTCCTTCTAGCTCAGATAAGCAGTGCTGGTTCACAGATCCACAGTCGATGGTGTATCTCGCGTCACTCCGGCACATCTCTGATTAATTTCACTGTGATTCCACAGCAAATCATCAGCACCAGCATGCCAGGCAACCTTGCCCCGGTCGCCACAACTGACCTGGCCCGGGACCAGAGGCTGCTGGCTGGAGGAAGCTCTCAAAGAGCACTGTCCCGCTCTGTGGGACTCTGCTCCGCTCCCATGGTCAGCTGGGGGATGCCCTGTCATGAGGCGGCTCCCCTACACTGCCTGCAAGAGCAGAGTGAAGTCATGCCATGCCCCAGGGGACAGTGCAGCAGCTGGCCATGAGAGTGAAGCGGAGCTGTCTATGGGAGCAGAGTGAGATCCTAGGGTTCGGCAGCTCGGCTTGGCAAGCTTCACCTCGGCTCAGCCTCCAGTCAGCAGCCTTGGGTCCCGGTGTTGGCAGTTTGCTGTGGAATCACGGCGAAATTATTGGGAGACGGGCTGGAGTGATGTGAGGTATATTGTGGACTGTGGATTGTGTAGTGTTGTATTTAGGACATATTATGGTGTGACACGGGTGGTGGCTTCACCTTCCGGTTCTGCAGTCACCCAGAGTATAAGAGTGCTGTGCAGAAGAGGAGTGGTCTCTTTGACTACTTCTCAGCCTAGCGGGAGCACCTCTGTATAACCTGTGAGTCTATAATAAAGTCCTGTTTAGTTCACCATTCGGTCTTGTCATTGGTTCACCATTTACATACACAACATTTGGCGATTAGGATAAAATATGGATGCTGGTGTGTCTACAATTCTGCCGTTTTTGGAGTGTCCAGGAGAGCCTCCGGTTCATTGGACGAGATGGTTCGCCACATTCCAAAATTACTTGGTGGCTCTGAACCTTGGTGAACTGAAGAAGATACAGGCTCAGGCAGTTCTGGTCCATAATTTAGGCATGGAAGGACAGAGTATCCTTGCTACTTTGGTTGCTAGCGATAGCTTCGAGGCCATTGTTGAGCTAATGGCGCAACATTTTTGTGCCTCTGTAAATGTCATTGTCCAGAGGATTCAGTTTTGGCAGCACCACCAATTGGTTGGCGAGTCAGTGAAACGATATGTTGCGGACCTGCATCAGCTGGCTTGGGACTGCCAGTTTGAAGCACTGGAAGAAGAGATGGTCCGCGACCAGATGGTGGAGCACACGTTTTACTTGACGGCACAGTCAAGGCTCCTCACGCACTCCGACGAATTGACATTAGCCATGTCTGTCGAGATAGCTCAGCAGTGTGAAGCAGCGGACAAACTGTCACGTGACCTCGGTGAGAGAGCTATGCTGCACCGTGAATCTGGACAGCAATGATAGCGAGCAGGAGAGGGAGCAGTGTTTCCTCTGGCTAAAAGACCTTGGCAAGGTGGCAACATATTTTTCCCGGGGGTGGGGGGGGGGGGCGAGTAAACATACCGGAATATGTTAATTTTATACTATTTATTTCTTTTTAAAAATTTACATAGTAACGTTGCATAAGGAACTTACCATTTGAAGTATTGTACAACCGAGGCTTGAATATTGGGCCAGTTGGGGTCCCATCCAGACATCCTGTGTTTAGACGTTTTAGTGGTGTTATCCTTCTCTCCTTCCTCTGCCTGAACACTTCCCTCTCCTTGGCTCCTCTCTTCTGTCTCACCTTGCCCTCTCTGAGCTCTGTCTAATTCAGGTTCTCTCTCTGTCTATGGTGGTATACAAACAGGTTAGAAAATATCAAGTGTCATGTTTTGTCCTGTAGGTTGTTTTTTTGTCATGGTTTACATAAATGACAAAAATATGTGTCTTTTTTGAATTTTTATTTGAGTGTTTCTTTTTTCCCCATTGAGAGAGTAGGGAAGGGAAAGAAACATTCATAATAGTAATGTACTCATGCATACGTAAATTATATGATCAGGTGGGTATAGTAACCAGAAATTCTACTCATGTAAAAGCAGTGCTTTGAAATCCATCTATCCATTCATCCATCTTCTACCGCTTTTCCGGAGGTCCGGGTCGCGGAGGCAGCAGTTCAAGCAGAGAAGCCCAGACTTCCCTCTCCCCAGCCACCTGCTCCAGCTCTTCAGAGAGGATACCAAGGTGTTCCCAGACCAGCTGGGAGACATAGTCTCTCCACCGAGTCCTGGGTCTGCCCCGGGGTCTCCTCCTAGTGGGATGTGCCCGAAACACCTCAAGTGGGAGGCGTCCAGGAGGCATCCTAATCAGATGCCCATACCACCTCAACTGGCTCCTTTCAATGTGGAGGAGCAGTGGTTCTACTCTGAGCCTCTCCCGGATGACTGAGCTCCTCACTCTATCTCTGAGGGTGAGTCCAGCAATCCTACGGTGAAAGCTCATTTCAGCCGCTTGTATCCGCAATCTCGTTCTTTCGGTCATTACCCAAAGCTCGTGACCATAGGTGAGAGTAGGAACGTAGATTGACTTAGAACTCAGCTCCCTCTTCACCACAACGGACCGGTACAACGTCCGCATCACTGCAGATGCTGCTCCGATCCGTCTGTCAATCTTTCACTCCATTCTCCCCTCACTCGTGAATAAGACCCCAAGATACTTAAACTCCTCCACTTGGGGCAGAAGCCTGGCCCCAACCCGGAGAGGACAATCCACCTTTTTCCGGCTGAGGACCATGGACTCGGACTTGGAGGTGCTGATTCTCATCCCAGCCGCTTCACACTCAGCGGCAAACCGTCCCAGCAAGAACTGTAGGTCACTGCTGGATGAAGCCAACAGGACAAACAACAGAGATGAGATCCTGTGGTCACCAAGCATGACGCCCTCCATTCCCTGGCTGTGCCTAGAAATCCTGTCCATAAAAATTATGAACAGGATCAGTGACAAAGGGCAGCCCTGGCGGAGTCCAACTCTCACTAGGAATGAGTCCGATTGAGTGTTGGCAATACGAACCAAACTCTCACAATGGTCATACAGAGACCAAATAGCTCGTAACAACAAGCACAATACCCCATGCTCCCAAAGCACCCCCCACAAAAAAAAACAAAAAACAAAAACACGAGGGGCACAGTCGAATGCCTTCTCCAAGTCCACAAAACACATGTAAACTGGTTGGGCAAACTCCCACGAACCCTCAAGAATTCTCGAGAGGGTAAAGAGCTGGTCCGATGTGCCACGGCCAGGACGAAAACCACATTGCTTCTCCTGAATCTGAGGTTCGACCAACAGCTGGACTCTCCTCTCCAGTACCTTGGCATAGACCTTCCCAGGGAGGCTGAGGAGTGTGACCCCTCTGAAGTTGGAGCACACCCTCTGGTCCCCTTTTTGAGGAGAGGAACCACTACCCCGGTTTCCCATGCCAAAGGCACTGTTCCCGACCTCCCCCTCATGGATCGTCACCTTATCGTGGTGGGGGGTTTGCATGCCCCAGTGATCCCAGGAGCTATGTTGTCCGTAGCAATTTGCCTCTGATAGGGTCACCCAAGACAAACTGGTCCTGGGTGAAGGGCCAGACTAAGAACGATCCAACAGACTCTCATGATAAATACTAGATCAAGGATTCAGTGTACCCCGCCCGGTATGGGGTTACCGGGGCCCCACCCTGGAGCCAGGCCTGGAGGAGGGGCTCGATGGCTAGCGTCTGGTGGCCGGGTTTCCACCTATGGGATCTGACCAGGCTCAGCCCGAAGGAGTTACATGGGTCTGCCCTCCAGTGGGCTCACCACCTGCAGGAAGGACCATGGGGGTCCAGTGCTATGTAGATCAGGTGGCGGTCAAAGGCGGAGACCTTGGCGGATTGATCCCAAGCTTTCTAAACTGGCTTTTGGTAAGTGGAAAGTGCTTTGAAATTAATAAAAGTAGACAAACAAAAACTTCTACTTGAGTTAAGGGTTCAAAGAGCAGACACTTAAAAACTTGAGTAATGGCTTCAGTCTTGAAGGTTTGAGGTTTTTCTCAAAAATTTATAACAATTTTCTTATAGTTTTCTACTTTTCTCTGTAAATCTAAAGTTGAAACCATGTTCCTCAAATTTGTAATATCCTCTTGTAAAATTGACTTTTCTTGTACATTTGAAACTTTATTATAAATTTGTGGATTATTTTATGACTAATTTTTGTCTGTTTTTTAAAATAAAATTAGGTTTTTTTTTGATAAATTTGAAACAGACTGTGGTAATTTTTTTTTACTTTTTCCTTACAACAATTTACATTTTTGACCATAATTTTGCAGTCAGAACAGAATAATAATTGAAAAAATATTAATAAAATTGTATTTAATGAAATAAATTAACTTAAATGACCAAGGATGCCGTTATTTCTGTTATAATATTGTGATGACCCGAGCGCCGATCTCGTCCGCACTCGGGCCATGCATCATCTCTGCTGGCTTTGACAGCAGCGGATTACATTCTGGCTCCCCGGGCTCTTATTGTGACAGCGCTCGGTGGGGCTTCCTGCTGTTAAAGCCGATCAGCTGTTCTGCATCACTGCTCGTTAGCGGCCGGCTTTATTAGCGGGCGCTGACAGCAGGTTGATGAAGCAGTATCGTCAAAACATCCTGAGAGATTTCTTGTGAGACATCAGCATTCGCATCAAGGTTCATGTTTATAGTCTTGTCCTTGTTCTCGTTTAGATCATAGGTGGCTGGGTGTAGCCCTACGATCCCATGCCCTTCGTAGTGAGTGTTTTTGCCACAGCGGCTCATAGTTTGTGTTATTGTCTTGTGTCTTGTGTATTAAACATCAACGCAAAACTCACTGGCGACTTTTGGCGTCTTATGGTGGCCCGCGAGGGTCACCACGTGAGACTATACTGCTGCCAAGGCATCTAAACGGGGACGCCACACTGAGTCGCCATACCGGTGAGTTTTTGCTTAAGTAGACAATTGTTCTTCTCTGTTTGGGTGTCACTGGCTGGGAGGATGCCGTCATCCAGGAGCCGCGGTCGGCGCCTGGGCAAGGAGTTAGCGAGCGTGCTGGAGTATGTTGACGGGACGCTCCTCGCTGCTACTTTTGACGACAACTCCAACTACATGCGCTGGCACCTGGACTACGCTGAGGTTCTTCTGGACAACCTTCCTCTCTACTATGACGACCACCCGGAGGTGATGACGAGGAGGGCTGAACTCGCCGCACAGCGCGAGATACTCCGTGGGCTGGAGGAGGAAGACGGCAGGAAGCAGAGGAGGAGGCATCCTCGCTTCTCGCGTTGGAAACCCGTTCCTGTCCCTGACCCGGTCCAGGAGTTTGCGCCATCTGGGGGCCGTCAAAGACGTCGGCGCCATGGCCAAGGTGAACCTCAGCAGAATCCCCGGCTGGACCCGCTGCCAGCAAAGCCCGTCAGCGGACCTCCGAGAGCGGCTCCTCCTCGTCCTTCCAGGGGGCCCTCTGTCGCCATCCAGCAGGGAGAGGGAGGAACTATGTCCCCTACAGCAGGCACCATCCTCCCTCCGGGAGAAAGGCAAGTGCAAGTTCATTCTTTACATGATAATTGTGATCTGCCTTGTCTGACTCCTGGGGGTGGAGTTTGGGGTTTGCAGTCCCCCGAGCTCCTACCACCTGCTGTAGTTGTGATAACCAAACCTGCTGCCTCTGTGTCTCTCTCCGCTGAGCGGTCCACGACGCCAGGCCTACGTCGCCGGATGAGGGGGGGGCCTGCGGTTCTGGAGAGCCTGGATCCAGCCCCGCAGCCATGCCATGGACAGAGGAGAAGAGCGGACTGTGGCCTGGAGCCTGTGCCGATGGTGAAGCGTCCCCGGGTCTCCTCGCCGAAGCAGTCCAAGCCAGTGGGTCAAGGGTCCCCTGCCCCCATGCCATACGGGTCATCGACGTGGACGTCAGCGTCAGAGGAACCTCAGGCTGCAGAAACCATCATGCCAGCTGCGGAGCCCGACGTAGCTGGGTGGAAGCCTGCGGATGAACGTCTTCGCCCTGAACCTGGATCGACAAAGTCCTGGACGGCGACAGAACCCGAGTGCAGGCAAGTGCTCTATCTTGTGTTTCTCTTCTCAGTCTTGGAGCACTTCTGCCTGCCTCTCGGGAAGGCGAGTCAGGGGCAGCCGCCTGCTGCGCCCGAGCTCATCTCGCTGGGCTCTGTCGTTGCTGGTGATTCTGATCCCGGTTCTTCTCTGTCCTCTGAGCTTTGTTGCAGAGTCACCGGCGCGGAGCCAGTTGTGGTCGCTGTGTTGGAGGTTCCAGGTTCGGGGGCGGAGGTCGTCAGCGGTGCTGCGCCGACCCAGGCGGGGTCCTTCGTGGGTGCTGCTGTGGTCCGACGTGGGTGCGCCCGAGGCCCAATCGGGGTCCATCGCAGGAGCTGCTTTGGCCCAATCGGGGTCCAACGTGGGTGCGCCCGAGGCCCAATCGGGGTCCACCGCAGGAGCTGTTTTGGCCCAATCGGGGTCCAAAGTGGGGGCATCTGGGACTTATTCGGGGTCCAGCGGAGGTGCAGCGCCGGTGTGGTCTGAGGATGGTGGAGTAGCTGCAGACCCTTTCGGCGGCGGCGGCCTCCGTCGGTCTATGATGACCATGGAAGAGAATCCTAAACGTCTACTCTGCTGGGACAGCACCGCCTGTGGCTGAACAGGCCGATGCGCACCGGTGTTCTACCTTCCAGCGCTGGGCGTTGGTAGGATTCAAGCCTGGGCAGGAAGATATGGAGGAGAAGATGTTACCCATGCAGCATGTCCCCCCTCTCCACGTCACTGATGAATCCAAAGAAACAGCAGGGCTGCTACAGTTTGGCACCAGTGCTGTCGCAGGAGCTGCCAGAACGATGTTGAGCACAACGGAGAACTGCCTTAGGGGCTCCAACTCCGGATTTTTCCTCAGGGTTGACTCCCGAAGCCTTTCCCGTGACCGGGTGTGCCGCAAGGCAGCGGAGGTTTGAAATCAGGGTTTACCTTCCCCTAGATGGGCTACCTTCCCAGTTTGATGAGCCACCATCTACCCGAAGCATCTGGTTTTAAGGCGCCAGAGATCCGCCCTCGCCCCTTCTCCTATTAGTAAACGCAGTTCTGCCGGGCTTAGAGACTAAACCACACGGGCAGGCTAGGAGTTGGACTTAGTTGTCTGAGGCTTTTCGAGACACACGACGTAAGGAGCATTTTATGAGCACTGGGAGCTTAACCCCAGTGCCGCTCCTGCCTATGACAACCTTGGAACCAGGTTCCAAGGTTCTTGCAGACCCTTTGCTGCCTGACTTAGTATGGGCTCATCTTCGCCATCATTCCCCTCTTCAGAGTCATCGCCCCTGCTCATCATCGCTGGGGGCCGTGGGGGTCCTTCTTCTCTCGCCCCGGCTCTCCCATGTTTTGTCCTTGCCAGGGAGGCTGCCGCAGGCTGTTTTCCCCCAGTTCTGGGGGCTGAAGGACGTGGGTCGACCGCCCGAGGAACTGCTTCGCCGGTTCGGCGCCTTGGGTCGGCCACCCGACATGTTGTGTGTCTTACTGGGCGATCTGGTTCGGCCACCGGAGGAGTGGACTTTCTGGGCCTGGGACTGTGGTAAGCCGTCCAGTCATGTTCCGCCCCCCATGTCCACCCATTGGCCGTTGGACGCTGGGAGACCGCCAGAACCGTTCTCGTGGCGTATGGTCTCCGCCGGTTGTCATCGTCATGATCTGTCGGGGGTAGAGGTCATTTGTGGTGGTATTTTGGCCCTGTAATTGTTCTGTTTTTCTTTTCTGTCCTGTGTTGTATTTGCTTTGTGACTTAAGAGTGTGGTATTTTTGTTATTGTGCCTTGTATGGTGTTTTGTTTTGTTTTTTTGCCTTGTCTTTGGTTGTATTTTTCTGTTATCGTGCCTGTGTATTTTGGAGTCGTTTTTTTTTTTTTCCTGATTGTCTGTGCCCTGGTTCACGGTCTGTGATTTGATCCTCTCCCGCCGGGCCTGCCCCATCCGCCCACCCTGAGGGGGTGGGGGGCTTGGATGTCTATGGGCATTCTGAGCCTGCCCTCGGAGGGAGGGTACTGTGATGACCCGAGCGCCGATCTCGTCCGCGCTCGGGCCATGCATCATCTCTGCCGGCTTTGACAGCAGCGGATTACATTCTGGCTCCCCGGGCTCTTATTGTGACAGCACTCGGTGGGGCTTCCTGCTGTCAAAGCCGATCAGCTGTTCTGCATCACTGCTCGTTAGTGGCCGGCTTTATTAGCGGGCGCTGACAGCAGGTTGATGCAGCAGTATCGTCAAAACATCCTGAGAGATTTCTTGTGAGACATCAGCATTCGCATCAAGGTTCGTGTTTATAGTCATGTCCTTGTTCTCGTTTAGATCGTAGGTGGCTGGGTGTAGCCCTACGATCCCATGCCCTTCGTAGTGAGTGTTTTTGCCACAGCAGCTCATAGTTTGTGTTACTGTCTTGGGTCTTGTGTATTAAACATCAATGCAAAAGTCACTGGCGACTTTTGGCGTCCTATGGTGGCCCACGAGGGTCACCGCGTGACAAATATTTCTTTATATTTATAGTTTTTCTTTTTTTTAAGAAATCTCCTCACCACCAAGACAGCAGGAAAAACCTCCCTTATTTTGAAATCAAATGTTGGCACGTTTAGTTTGTTTGAAGGCTGCTGACGGATTAAAGTCATTGACTTCGTGAATTTCGGTCATCTTAATTTGACAGGTACATAATAGGGAACTGTAGCGGATGCTAAAGACATAATTCACCACAATATGTGTTCATGTACAGAATGATCTGCTTAGGCAGTTATAGTTGTGCTCTCAGGGTTTCTCATCAGGCAACTCTCTAGGCAGCCGCTGAAGGACCTCAGTTTAGAGCTAGCGTTTTCAGCTGTTGCTTTTTGTCACTGCCACTGGAGAATATAAACGTCACGCCTGCTCGTGCGAGAAGAGAGAAATTGCCAGTCTCTTCATTCCTGCAATTCCCACAGAACATAACTTTATATTGTAGTGGTTGGTGAAATATATCCTCAGCAATTCATCAGTCCAACTTGCCTTTCCCTTCATATGAAGCCAGCTGCATATGAATTCTAACCACATCTCTTAGCTAAGCGACTCTTCCATTATTGCTCCCGCTTCCAGCAGGTTAAAACCATGATAAACGCCAGTGCTTACATACCTCTTCTGATTTTTTTTTTCCGCGTTTAAGGTACTTTAATAAACTCATGTTTCTGTTGGACAGTCACGCATAGCGAGACACCGTTTGCTTATTGACTGGAAAACTCGCGTGGGCGGAGCACTTCTAAACTCTGCGCGGATGACGGCCATGCACGTTGTTCATGTGCGCGCTTGTGGAAAGTCATTGCTTCATATATTTTTCTTAATAAATTCATATCGCCTTGATGCTGCGGTAAAATTTCTGGTGAGGCGGCCTGCCACCAAGAAATGTTACCAGAGGAAACCCTGAAGGAGGAACGCTATGACTGTGAAGATAAGGTCCACCCCGGGATCACCCAGGTGTTTGGGTTGTGGGTCCACTAAGCACCGATACAAGGCTAGAGAGTGTCCGGCAGGAGGTAAACGCTGCGGAAAGTGTGGATTCCTGCACTATTTTGCCAGGGCCTGTAATAGGTTTGAGCGAGGGGAATGGTGATGCAAAGTGGACACCCCTGTTCCAACTCCTATGGTTATTCACACCATCTCTCCGAGCACCGATGGCCGTAAGTACTGTATCGTGAATTTAGATGGAGTGGAGGTGCCGTTGCTGACTGACACAGGTGTAGTGAGGTCCGTGTTGAATTGGCCAACAGTGAGGAGTTTTTTCCCATACTAACAAGTGAGAGGTCATTCAGCGCCATTGTGTGGGTATGGAGGACAAAGACTGGCCATTGTGGATTCGGTGGAACTGACGGCTAGGTAGAAGTCGGTGGAGGTCTCCAACCTTAAGTTCGTGGTGACCACCGATGGGGAGAATATTATGGGCTGTAACCTTTTTTATGGACCAGGCTTTTCAATCACCAGTGGTGCTGGAGAAGAGTGGTTGGGCTGTGGCTTGTGGGACCAGCCGGTTCCGCGAGTGGTGGACAATGCTGCATGGGATGAACCTTGGCCTAGTATTCTGGAAGATGAGCAGGACCAACTCCATCCAGGGCCATTGCGGGAGGGTTCCTGCGCCAGAGCTCAAGTTGCCCTAGCTGAGGGAACTGGGTGGCGCAGTGGGAGGCCCATGACGGCGGGTGATGCCGAGTGGCTGGCCCATTCTGCTTCCGGAGTTCGGCTGGGAGGTACCGAGAAGCAAGAAGTCAACAACGGCTTCGCCAGCATCTGAAATGAAAGCGAGCAGGGCAGGACTGGCTGGCATGGTGAAACGACGTGCCACTCAGGGACACTGGAAGCTGAGTCGGGCTCCTCTGGGGGTCGCTGATATGGTCCGACCCAGAGAGGAAGCCTGGTCGAGAGGGGTTTGTAGAAAGCGCAAACGACAGGAGGCCCAGGGGCGGCTGCAGGTGGTGGCTGTTCGGGAGGATGGCTACCTTCAGCTGTCTGACAGCTCATGGAGACATCCCAGCGAGCTGTGGTGTGCCAATGATGAGAAGGAGGTGTCTGGGCTTTGACGTTGGTCATCTCTGGGCACAAAGAAAAGAAGATGTTCTGGACGGGACCTGCCTGACAGGTCTCTGGGGAGTGGTTTCTCTACTGGGACTGACTTGCAGTTGGGGGGGGGGGGGCAATGTGTTCAATACATGTTGTTAGTATGTAAATTTCCTGGGTTATAGTAGTTATACTGATGTGTTTGATGCATGATGTTGAAATGAGAATTATTCAAGTTGTTTATGGGATTTGCTAGTTTGTATATACTGTATGTTCTGTTATGGGGATTGTTTTATGTTACTTATTTTAGGAGCACAGCGATTTTATGTTTGAAGGACTAAACTCTAGCAGAAATGGCAGAATATTCCGTCTAGCCATGTGGGGATGGAACAGTAGTCCACCTGTTTGCCCCTAGCTTTAGTTGTTTTGTGTGACTATTATAGGCCCTGATACATTTCCGTTTAGTTTAGTGCGTGATTTAGTTTAGTGGGGTTCCAAATTAGGGAGGGTCTCAATTGTATGTGTCTTTTGGACCATTTTTGAAGGGGGGGATGTAGTGTTGTACTTAGGACATATTATAGTGTGACACGGGTGGTGGCTTCACCTTCTGGTTCCGCCCTCACCCGGAGTATAAGAGGGCTGTGCGGAACAGGGGCGGTCTCTTTGACCACCTCTCAGCCTAGCGGGAGCGCCTCTGTATAACCTGTGAGTCCATAATAAAGTCCTGTCTAGTTCACCGTTTGGTCTCATCATTGGTTCACAATTTACATACATAACAGAACCAGGTGGTAACTGGACGGGTCTCAAGGACGGCGCTGGGTTGGCTTTGTCAAATCATGACGTATACGATTACCCTGAAAGAGTCAAAAACGTTTCTGGGAGAGAAAAAAATGAGATAAAGGCCATGTTTTGTTTTTTTGTTTTTTTTTTTAACAGAATTGACTGTTTTGACATTTTTTGGATAATTATATGACCAACAGACACATTTTAGACCATTAAAACCTACAAACACACAATTTTTCAGTCAATGACCCTTTGACGTGTCTGGTTTTGTCGTGGTACACTGATCTGGGTCTGGTCTTGGCGCGGTCTCAACTACAGCGCTACCTAAAACAATCACATGAACTATTTCTTCATGGGCATCAAACACTGAATGGGCTCAACCTGGCCCTAACAAAACGGGGGCGAGGGGGGGGGTTGTATTCAGTTGAACGTGTAAAGAAAACTTCCTGTATACCGCTGCGTTCTCACTGATGTCGAAACGAACGAACTCTGTGACTCCAGAGTGAAGCTGCTGAGTCAGCAGATCTGCTCCTTAGTTAAGGTTCTTTAAGCGCGTTTACCGTGTTCGTGTGTTTGTGTGTGTGCATCAACAGTGGCAGTATTGTGTTCGCGGGTGCACAGACTGTAACCTTAGCTCCTTTTCAACATTTTTTAGGCTGGAGGAAACGGTTCCAGAAGACGCACGACTCAGCAGCTTCACCGTTAAGACGTCGTTCCGCTCAAAGCCCAGAGCGTCGTGTTTCTTCTCTTCCAGGTGTGCGTGTGTATTAGGAAATCTTAAATCGCTCTGAAATACTGCAGATTTGTCAGCCAGGAAGTGACTTTAAATGTTCAGGGCCCAGAGGGCGGAAAATGAGCCAGAGAAGAACTGACTGATGAGGTCTCATGAGGTTTCTCAGAAATCTGTAACTTTTTCTCATAAATTTGCAATTTTATTTTGCATAAATCTGCAGCTTTTTTTCTTGTAGGTTTGCATCTTTTTTCCTCATAAATTTGCAACTTTTTTCTTAAAAACTTGCAACTTTTTTTTAATCATAAATTTGAAACATTTTTCTTGTAAATTCACAACTTTTTTCTCCAAAATTTGCAACTTTTCTTTAAAAATTTTCAACTTTGTTCTCATACATTTGCAGTTTTTTTTGTATAAATCTGCAACTTTTTTCTAGTAGATTTGCAATTTTTTTCCTGTAAATTCCTCTTTCTCCTACATTTGTAACCTTTCCTCAAAGATTTGTGACTTTTTTCTTATAAGTTAATTTTTTTTCTTGTAAATTTACAACTTCTTGAAAATTTACAACTTTTTTCTCCAAAATTTGCAACGTTTTTCCCAAATTTGACTTTTTTTCCCTAATAAATTTACATTTTTCTATCAATTTTTGACTTTTTTTTCTTGTAAGCTGGCATCTTTTTTCCCATAAATGTTCAACTTTTGTCTTATAAATCTGTGACATCCTATCCTATATGGTAAATTAGCATCTTTTATCATGTTTTTACAACTTTATAACTTTGTACTTAATTAACATTTATACACACTTTATGCTAAATTTGTTAAAATGAGTTAAAAAATACCAAAATTGCCTACTGGCTTCCTGTTTTAGTGACGTCTGGAGTAGACGTGTCCCCCCGAGCTTCTGAAACGACACGCTAGTAGTGCAGCTAGCCTAGCTAGCTTAATAAAGTGACCCTGTTTTTTATGGCTACTCTCAACATCACCCACCACCGTGCACATCTGGGTTCCCGGCTGCTTCATCAATCCACACTGGGCTCAGTGTGGATTGATGAAGCACAATCTGGGCTACCTGAGCGGTGGCCCTGACTGGGCTACCGCTCAGATTGGGCTACCGCTCAGGTTGGGCTACCGCTCAGATTGGGCTACCGCTCAGATTGGGCTACCGCTCAGGCTCTCTGTGACGTAACTCAGCCACCCAACATCAGCATCCCAGCTGGATCATATACCAACACTTCTCCACGTTTTCACATTCCAGATGTTATTTTAGAATATTTTACTGTAGTTTGTTGGACTCTGGCCTGGGCGGCTCCTCCGCCAGCCACAGCTAGCTAGTGGAGGCAGACGCCGACTCATTCCCGGTTGTTTCCGTGCCCGTTTTGACCCCAGGGAGCGGTCCTGTCCTCATGGCCACTTCAGCAACACACCCATGTCCTCGCTGATGCTCGGTTTGGCCTTTTTCCATTCTGCCATCCAGCCACTCTCAGTCTTGAGCTCAGGTTTTGTCCCACTGACTGAGCTAGCCCGGCCAACGCTGGCAAGTTTACGTCGGGAATACAGCTTAGAGAAGTCGTTTGCATGTTGGCAAGACGTTGGCTAGATGTCGCGTTACTCAATAAAATGACTGTGAACCACTTTTTTTCTCAAACATCTGCAACTTTTTACTAATGAATTTGCTATTTTAACCTATAAATTTCCAACTTTCTCAATTTGCAACTTTTCCTTCAAAAATTTGTGACTTTTTTCTCTCATAAATTTGCAACTTTTTTCCTGTAAATTTAAAAAAAAATACTCAATTTTTTTCTTATAAATCTGTGACATTTTCATATATTTTTAGCTTTTTTCTCAATAATGTGCAAGTTTTTACCTGTAAATTTTCCATTTTTTCGTCATTAATTTGAAACTTTTTTCTCACTGATCTGTAACTTTTTACTCATATTTACTATTTTTTCTCATATATTTGCTACATTTTTCCTGTAAATTTAATTTTTTTCCTCAAATTTTCATTGTTTTTATCATAAATTTGTGGTATTTTTTCCTATAAATTTTCATCTTTTTTCTCAAAACTTTGCAATTTTTTTCCTGTAAATTTTCCATTTGTCATTGACTTGCAACTTTTTTCTCAGAAATTTGCAACTTTTCCTCGTAAAATTTCACCTTTTGTTCTCAAAAATTTACATTTTTTCCTGTAAATTTCTAACTTTTTTCTCATAGAGATGTAATTTTTTTCACAAATTTGAAACTTTTTTCTCTTAAATTTTCAACTCATCACAAGTTTGTGACTTTTGTCCCGTACATGTTCAGCTTTTTAATCAAAAATTAGCAATTTATTTACTCTAAATTTTGAACTTTTTCTCATTAATATGCAACTTTTATCTCGCAACTTTGCATTTTTTTGTTATAAATTAGCAATTTTTTTACTCTAAATTTTGAACTTTTTTCTCATTGATCTACAACTTTTATTCATATTTGATGTTTTTTCCTCATTAATTTGCTACTTTTTTCCGTAAATTTTATTTTTTTTTTCTTTTTTCTCATAAATCTGAAACATTTTTCCTATAAATTTTCATCTTTCTCAAAAATGTGCAATTTTTTCCTGTAAAATTTCCATTTATTTGTCATTAATTTGCAACTTTTTTCTCACTAATCTACAAATTTTTACTCATACATTTGCTATTTTTCTCATAAATTTGCAACTTTTCTCATAAATTTCCCCCTTTTTCTCAAAAATTTACATTTTTCCTGTAAATTTCTAAACTTTTTTATTACAGAGACAATATTTTTTGTCATAAATTTGAAACTTTCTTCTCTTAAATTTTCAACTCATCACAAATTTGTGACTTTTTTCCCATAAATTTTCATCCTTTTTAATCAAAATTAGCATTTTTTTACTCTCAATTTTCAAGTTTTTCTCATTAACTTGCAACATTTATCTCATAACTTTGCATTGTTTTGTTGTAAATTAGGAGTTTTTTCTTGGAGATCTGCAGCTTCTGCATAGTGCTGCCGTCTAGCCGGCGTCTCGCTAATGTCCAGAGGAGCTCTGTAGGATGAACTCCTGACGTAAACTCGGTACGTCTGGTGGCTGTTGGCATCCTGTGTGTGTGTGCCGTGGGGAACAAGCCCATCACACGGGGCATTTCTGGACGTTTTTTCCAGTCAGACGAGTGAAGCTGCTTCGACGGCCTCAGATAAGCTGCCGCCGTCTCTGACAGGAAGTCATCCAGCAGCAGATAGTGGGACAGTGACAGTTTGGTGGGTTTTTGGCCCTTCACCAGCTGCTGCTGCAGTGAAGGACATGCTGATCATGGACGTGTCCTGACAGGGCTTATCAGCCTCTCACCAGTTAGTCGGCTGCTGCCCTGCTGAGTTCTCGCTTCAGCTTCATGAACAGAAGAAACATGAAAATGGACAATTACTGACTCATGGTGGTGGTGGGGGTGTGTGCTATGCCCCTTTTTACCCGGCCATCCCTCCATCCCCATTCATAGGTGTAACTCAAGTGGGGGACAGGGAGGACATCACCCCCCGCAGCCATGGTAAAAAAAACAACAACTTTTTTTAAGTCATGTTACATAACTGAATAAGATGAATTTGAGGCACAAACTGAGCAGAAATGCAACAAAAAAGTTATAAATCTGCAACTTTTTTTTCCTCAGATTTATGAAAAAAAGTTGCAAATTTCCAAGAAAAATCTGCAAATTTATGTGGAAAAAGATGCAATTTTTTTTTAGGAAAAAAGTAGCAAATTTATGAGGAAAAAATAGAAAATTTACAAAAACAATCACTAATTTTGGAGAAAAAAGTTGAAAATTTTAAGAGAAAAAAAGTCAAAAATTTTTTAAAAAATGGTTGCAAATTCATTAGGAAAAAAATGAAAATTTATGTGGAAAAGCTTGGGCGGCACGGTGGAGCAGTGGTTAGCACTGCAACTCACCCTTGGCCGGGGGATCCTGGGTTCGATCCCAGCCCCCGACCAACAGTGATCTGTGTGGAGTTTGCATGTTCTCCCCGTGTCTGCGTGGGTTTACTCCGGGATTTCTCCGGTTTCCTCCCACATGCCAAAAACATGCAAGTTAGGTTAATTGGCATCAAACTGGGGATTCTAAATTGTCCTTAGGTGTGACTGTGAGAGTGAATGGTTGCCTGTCTCTCTGTGTTGGCCCTGTGATGGACTGGCGATTTGTCCAGGGTGGACCCTGCCTCTCACCCAAAGACGCTGGGATAGGCTCCAGCCCCCGCGACCCGAAAAGGATTAAGCGGAAGAAGATGGATGGATGGATGAATGTGGAAAAGCTGCAATTTTTTGTGGGGGGAGATCACAAATTTAGAGCGAAAATGAGAAAAAAGCAGCAGACTGTAAGAGAAAAAAAGTCTCAAATTCATGGTTTAAGTCTTTAAACGCAGACTTGCTGCTTCTGCCTCAAACCTGCAGCAACAGGCCGACCAACGGCCGGCGCAGACCTGCTGCTGCTGCTGCCGCTGCTGCTGGTAACACGACTCCACATTAATGAAGCCCACAGAACATGGAGAGTTTTCAAGGGTAAATTCCACACTGGAGCACCGGGCCCGTCCGTCATCGCACCACCCTTCACTTCCAGACCTACGCAGAAGATCCCAGGACACGTACAGAGCAGCGGGCCGGCTGGATTTGTTCAGTCTAAAAAAGACGCAAAGTTTTCAGAAAAAAGTTGAAAATATATGAGAAAAAATAGAGGAAAAAAAGATGCAAATTTACAGGATAAAATTTGCAAAGTTATGAGAGAAAAGTCATGAATTTAAAAAAAACATGCATGTTTATGAGAAAAAAAGTTGAAAATTTGCAAATTTATATCTTTTTTTTCATTTCTGCACAGAATTGGTGCATCTTATTCAGTTATGTCACATGATTTTTAAAAAAAGGGGTTATGATGATATTAAATTTCATCCCAACCGTTGTCCGGCGTCCGAGCACCATTGCTCTTCTGGGTCTTCTCCTTCCACTTTTCCTTGGATGACAGATTTCTCAAGGCCTTCATGTCGTGTGGCGCGGCCAAAGAGTCACAGTTTTCTTCTGACAATGTGTTGGAAGAGTGTCCTCCTTGTTCTCAGTTGTTGAAGCGCCCACTTGTCGGTGCGCACGTCCCTCCAAGAGACTCGCAGCAGTCGTCGAAAGGTCCACAGCTCAAAGGCGGTGATCTTACCTGCCACCTTCTTGGAGATGGTCCATGACTCACTTCTGTAAGACACAGTGGAGAAGGCAGCAGACTGAGCCAGTCGAAGTTTGGGGTCGACAGCTCCGCTCTTCCAGATCTTATCCATCTTCTGTATGGATGCTTATTCTCCATTTTACTTCTTGCATGTCGTCTGTCTCAGTATCGACCGTTGACCCCAGGTAGCTGAATTCTTTAACCTCTTCCAGATGTTGTCCATTAAGAATGAAACAGCATGGTGGCGCCGTGGTTAGCACTGTGGCTAACCACAGGGGCCAAAAATATGCAGGTTAGGTTAAGTGGCATCAACTGGGGACATATGAATGTGAGTTTCCCCTTGCCCCTTCCCCCCAGGTCATAGGTGTAAATACAGTTAGGCCCAAAAATCTTTGGACAGTGACGCAAGTTTTGTTATTTTAGCTGTTTACGAAAACATATTCGGGATACAATTATATGATCAATATGGGCTTAAAGTGCAGACTCAGCTGTAATTTGAGAGTATTCACATACAAATTGGAGCAAGGGTTTAGGAATTACAGCTCTTTAATACGTAGCCGCCTCTTTTTCAAGGGACCAAAAGTAATTGGACAATTGACTCAGAAGGCTGCAAAAAAAATAACAAGGCTGCATGGGCTCTTCCCTCGTTAACCTGTCATCAATTAAGCAGTTAAAAGGTCTGGAGTTGATTCCAGGTGTGGCGTTTGCATTTGGAAGCTGTTGCTGTGAACACACAACATGCGGTCAAAGGAGCTCTCAATGGAGGTGAAACAGACCATCCTGAGGCTGAAAAAAAAGAAGAAATCCATCAGAGAGATAGCAGAAATGTTAGGAGTGGCCAAATCAACAGTTTGGTACATTCTGAGAAAAAAAGAGTGCACTGGTGAGCTTGGGAACTCAAAAAGGCCTGGACGTCCATGGAAGACAACAGTGGTGGATGATTGCAGAATCCTTTCCATGGTGAAGAACAACCCCTTCACAACATCCACTCAAGTGAAGAACACTCTCCAGGAAGTAGGTGTATCAGTATCTAAGTCTACCATAAAGAGAAGACTTCATGAGAGTAAATACAAAGGATTCACCACAAGGTGCAAACCATGAATCAGCCTCAAAAATAGAAAGGCCAGAATTGACTTTGCCAAAAAACACCTGAAGAAGCCAGCCCAGTTCTGGAACAGCATTCTTTGGACAGATGAGACTAAGATCAACCTGTACCAGAATGATGAGAAGAAGAAAGTTTGGAGAAGAATTGGAACAACTCATGATCCAAAGCACACCACATCTTCTGTAAAACATGGTGGAGGCAGCGTGATGCATGGGCATGCATGGCTTCCAATAGCACTAGGTCACTTGTGTTTATTGATGATGTGACAAAAGACAGAAGCAGCCGGATGAATTCTGAAGTGTATAGGGATATACTTTCTGCTCAGATTCAGACAAATGCAGCAAAGTTGATTGGACGGCGCTTCACAGTGCAGATGGACAATGATCCAAAACATACTGCAAAAGCAACCCAGGAGTTTTTTTAAAGCAAAGAAGTGGAATATTCTGCAATGGCCGAGTCAGTCACCAGATCTTAACCCAATCGAGCATGCATTTCACTTGCTCAAGACAAAACTTAAGGCAGAAAGACCCACAAACAAGCAACAACTGAAGACAGCTGCAGTAAAGGCCTGGCAAAGCATCACAAAGGAGAAAATCCAGAGTTTGGTGATGTCCATGGGTTCCAGACTTCAGGCAGTCATTGCCTGCAAAGGATTCTCAACAAAATATTGAAAAGTAACATTTTACTTAGGGTTGTGTTTATTTGTCCAATTACTTTTGAGCCCCTGAAATGAGAAGTGTTTGTATAAAAATAGCTACAATTCCTACATGTTTAATCATATATTTTTGTTCAACCCCTTGAATTAAACCTTAAAGTGTGCACTTCAATTCCGTTGTAGTTGTTTAATTTCAAATCCAATGTGGTGGCATGCAGAGCCCAAATCATGAAGATTGTGTCACTGTCCAAATATTTCTGGGCCTAACTGTAAGAATGTGTTCTTAATCTATCCTGCCTGGTTAAATAAAGGTTAAATGAAAAATAAAATAAAAATGACTGAAATCTGTTCAGTGCTTGTCATTGACCATGACCCTAGTCTTCTTTGTGTTTCTGCATTCAACTGAGATCTTCGATTTTTGTTAGGCATGATACAATCTCTTTGCTATGGCACAGGAGTGTCATATCATCCATGTACCTTAAGTTGTCAATGGTCTGACCTCTCATTGCGACTCCTGTCTCAAGGTGTTCGGTTGCTTCTGTGATGATGTCTTCTGTATAAACGTTAAAAAGCAAGGGCAATAAAATGCAGCCTTGGCTGACGTCACAGCTGATGGGGAAGAGTTTTGATGATCTACTCGTTGTTCTGATCCTCATAGAGTTGTGCAAGGAGTTCTATGACGTGCGCTGGGAAGCCCATGCACTCCATGCCTGTCCACAGGTGGTGGTGGTTGATGCAGTCAGAAAGCACATTTACAGAGGGATGTTACATTGTCGATGCTTGTCAGTTATTATTCTGATGTTTGTGATTTGTTCTTTTGTGCCCCTCTTCTTCACAAATCTAGCTTGTTCTTCACTGATCTCTCTGTCGTAGTGTTCTTGGAGCCTTGTGGCAATGATCTTAAGAAGCACTTTGCTTACATGTACTATCAGGTTGATTGTGCGGTGGTCGGCACACAGCTTCAGATGTCCTCTCTTTGGGAGGGGGTAGAAGAAGACTCCTCTGCACCAATCTCTTGGCCACTCTCTTCTCTTCCAGATCTTCCAGATGACGGTCACACCTTCTTCTCCACTTGCTTTCCAAAGTTCAATTTGGCTGCCATTGATGCCTGGTGCTTTGCCGTTACTCAGTTGTTTGAGACTTGTCTCTACCTCATGCTGTGTTGGTTCTGGCTCTGAATATCGTACTCTAGTAGCTTCCCATGGGTGGTGTCGAGGTGGGGTTCTTGATAGAGTTACTCACAGTTCTGTTTCTATTAAGGTGATTCCTTCCTTGCTGTTGATGATTTCTTTGTGGGCTCCACTTCCCAGTGATTTATTTTGCTGGCATCCCTAGGGTTGCTGCTGCATCTCTCCAGCATCACACCCTTTTATTGCAGGTATCTTCATTTGTCAGCCTTAGACCTTCTGAACTCTTTGTTGCGCTGTGACCCTCTATTGTTTGTGGCATTCTATGTTGATGGTATCACCTGACAACCAGGGTTGCTTCACTCTCTTCTTTCTAGGAATGTGTTCCTTTGCTGCAGTAGTCATATTTGAGTGCATCTCTTGCCACAGTGCTTCAGGTGAATGGTCTTCATCTGCATATTGTAAAACGGGTATGAATCTGTTGTGGATTGATACAGTGAAAGCCTCGGGTATAGCTCGAACATTGTATCTGATCATCAGTGTCTTCTTGGTGTCGGTTTTCAGTCTGATTTTCAGCTTTGTAATCAGTAGCTGGGGTCGCTTACACAGTCAGCTTCGGATCTGATTTTGGTATCAAGTACAGAGGTTCACCATCGTTGTTTGAGCAAGATGTAATCGATCTGATTCCTTACGCGATTGCCAGGGCTTATCCAGGTGTATAGATTTTTTTTTAGATTTAGATTTAGTATACTTTATTGATCCCCAGAGGGGAAATTGAGGGCATCCACCACCTGGATGGATGAGCAGCCACGCTACGGCGCTATCCCTTAACCATTCACACACACATTCACACCTAGGGCCACTTTAGAGTCTCCAATTAACCTAGTTAGTTAGTTAGTTAATCCCTTCACACCTGAAGGTGTATATGGGCGGTGCCTATCTCCGTTTCTCTGACCCTAGGCCACACAGCTACTGTAAGTAGTGAAAGCTACAGCGGGGGGTCATTCCTCTGGTAGCTCTGTGTGTAACTTTACTTTCCCCATTCCATTATGCGGAGCACCACGCTAGAAAGCAGAAAGCACCATTTTTATATGGTCTTTGGTATGACCCGGCTGGGATTTGAACCCCTGCCTCCCGGGTGTGGGGCAGATGCTCTACCAACTGAGCCACCACTCCGGTTCCAATTCGGATCCAATTAACCTAACCTGCATGTTTTTGGCATGTGGGAGGAAACCGGAGAAATCCCGGAGTAAACCCACGCAAACACGGGGAGAACATGCAAACTTCACACAGATCACTGTTGGTCGGGGGCTGGGATTGATCCCACGATCCCCGGGCCAAGGGTAAACTGTGCTGCCGCAGTGCTAACAACTGCGCCACCATGCAGCCCGTATAGTCTCCGTGGGTGATGTTCAAAGCAGGTGTTAGCGATGACCAGGTTGTTACTAGCGCAGAATTCCATTGCCGCTGTTCCTCTGTCATTTTGTGTCCCTAGTCCATGTACATGAGAGCTCTTCTGCTGCATCTTTCTCACTTTGGTGTTCAGATCGTTAAAGTCGTGTAGTGTTTCTTGGAGCAACTCATAGAAAGATTCAGACTCTTCTTCTCCGGAGTCTGCTGTGGAGGCATACACCTGGACAATGGAAAGATTCAAGGGGTGTGCTTTGATCTGGACTGGCTATGATCCTGGGACTGATTGGGTTGCAGCCTATCATAGCGGTGGCCACATTCTTGTTCATGATGAAACCCACTCTTTCCTCTATTCCTGAGTAAACCACTGTGTGGCCACTCTCTGTGACGAAACGCCCTCGTCCGAGGATCCAATGTTCTGCCACGCCGAGGATCATGATGTTCAGCTCCTCCATCTCTCTTGTGATGATTTACAGCTTTGCACTGTCCATTCCTCTGATGTTCCGAGTGGAAATCATGGCAGCGCGATGAAGGTTCAAGTCAGGAAGCTTGTGAGGCACACCTCCCGATGGCATATCTTGAACTCTATGTCAATAATGTTCCCCTCTTAATTTACACCTATGAATGGGGATGGGGGATAGCATTCACCCCCCACCCCCAAATCACCTACTGCCAATAGGTGAGGAGTTTCTGGAATGTCCTGAAGACATGAAGGTGGTGTCTCTGAGATAGGTCTATCTAGGCATCTTTGTACAGACCCCCACCCCACCCCAGCTCATGATGACACCACAGACAAGCAATAGAGAATAAATGGATCGATCAAAGCAACATATCAAAGAAATGACTGGTTAATTAAGTAGAACCTCCACTGCAGATGTTCTACTGACTTATCTACTGGTAGCACAATACACTGATGTGCCAGAAGGTAACAGAGCTTACTGTCCTTCACCAGTGGTGCATAGAGAACTGTGAAGATGTGATGTGGTGAGGGTGCTGCATACCTGCCGTGCAAAGCGGCTCCAGTCTGAGCCCCGTATGATTAGAGAAGAAGCCAGAAAGCATAAAGACAGCAAATAAAGGAAAGACGCAGAGTCAAGCAGAGGTCAGAAGCTCTGGTAACACAGAACCACATCGGTGTATGTTCTGCTATCCAACTGTACAGCACACAACGTTTACTCGCAATGAAATGTGTAATCATTAAGATTACTGTTGTTATCACAGCAAGTCCATCACCAGCAGGGTGCGCTGTAGCTGGGAGCATAATAGACATCATTTTAATTCAAAAGCCTGGTGGGGAGAAGCATGGCGGGTGAAGTCAGACGTGGAAAATAACTCCGAACGCTTCGTCTGAACTCACTGGTTTGCCTTCATCTGTGGGGTCAAGTTCAAGATTCACCAGCAGTTTAGCAGTTCAAGGACATTTTGTTGATGTCTTGATGCTGCAATCAGTCTCCTTATTTCACATTTCACAGAGTAAATTTTCAGTGTTTTTCTCACATATTTGTGACTTTACCTGTAAATTTTCAACTTTTTCCTCATAAATTTTCAAAGATTTTCTCCTAAATTTGACTTTTTTCTTGTAAATTTGAAACTTTTTTCTCACAAATTTTCAATTTTTTTGCATATTTGCAACTTTTTTCTCATATTTTTTTTTACTTTTTTCTCATTATTTTGAATTTTTTGTTAAAATTTGCATTTTTTTTTCTCATAAATTGCCAACTTTTTTTTCCTCACAAATGACTTTTTTCTTGTAAATTTTCAACATTCATCTGTATGCTTGGTTACATTTTTATTCTGTATAATTAAATCATAATTTGCAATTTACTTATTTTTTAAACTGGCATCTTTATCATATCTTTGGGCCTTCATTGTTGTGTTTGCATGTGTGCCTCATGCCAAATCATCCCTCTTGTTGAAAAACAACAAATCCCCTACTGACTTCGGCCACGCCCCACTTTTAAAATTTTATTTCCATCAATTTATAAACCAAACGACTAAACAAGAACACAACTGGCAGATTAATTTGCCAATGAAAATAAACAACATTGGGAGCTGAGAAACTGTTGGAACACATAAACAAGGGTGTGTGTGTGTGTGGGGGGGGGTGGTGAGAACACACACACACACACACACACACACACACACACACATGCTCTGACCACTCAGTACCAAATGGTAAACAGGGTGAGGATAAACAATGGACGCCCTCAGAAAGTTTCCAGGACCGGCCCCGATACTTCACATCGACATGGCGCACACATAAAAACACACAAACAGGGACACCCACTTCCTGAGCCCATTCCAGCATCCTCGTCGGAACGCCGGGATAATCACGGCATCTCGCTGGGACTCGGACCCTCACTAACCTGTCTGTCTCTCTCTTTTTAGACAGCAGGGCGTTTAAAATAGCCCTGAGGATGCAGACAGATGTTGATAAGATCCATCAGGGTGCAATGAAAACAAACCGGGTGACAACTTTGGCGAGGAGGGGGGAGAGAGAAAGAAAACATGTGGAGGGCCGATATTTCTTTCAGCTGCGATTACACATTATTTGTACTGGATGTAAACACTGGGAGCAGCCGAGCGAGAGAAACAAAGCAAACAGAAGTGCTCGGAAGGTGATACGGACATCTGTTATTTCACTCTGCTGGTGCAAGCTGTTGTCACGGTCGGTGGTGGAAGAGCAACGTGCACTGAGCAAAGGAAAGTCAAATTAAAATACGGCAACTGTTTTAAGGTGGAAATGCTTTCCTGAAAGAAAAAAAAAAGGCTGAAGTACGCTGCCTTATCTTAAAGCTAAGTGATCACCCTAAAACCTGAAATAGTGAAAACTATTGAGGTTTTGCAGTCACATGACCTCTGGCAGCGATCCGGGTCCTCCACAGTGAAAACATTCGCATTCCTATGGCTACCCCATACACACCAATGCATTACTAAAACGAGATTTTAGCACCAGTCATATCCAGTCAGCAGAACTTCTTAAAATTGGGTTGTGTGACTTTGTTGGAGCATATGACAACTGCATGAGCGTCGGTATATTGAGAAATTATCTGTGAATGGTCTCAAACCTGATTCTTATCTCATGGTCCATTGTTTGTTTACATCGTGTCAAGATGCTTGCGGCATCCTGGAACTGCTCTGTCGTGATATTGACAACTACCTAATTAACTCACAATCACTTTACACACCTAGCCAGCATATCCCTGTGGGCCCCATCAAAAGTTAAATCTTCTGGTTTTCTGGAGGTCTGGGTTGCAGAGGCAGCAGTTCAAGCAGAGAAGCCCAGACTTCCCTCTCCCCAGCCGCCTGCTCCAGCTCTTCAGAGAGGATATCAAGACATTCCCAGGCCAGCTGGGAGACGTAGTCTCTCCAGCGAGTCCTGGGTCTGCCCCTGGGTCTCCTCCCAGTGGGACATGCCTGAAACACCTCAAGTGGGAGGCGTCCAGGATGCATCCTGATCAGATGCCCAAACCACCTCAACTGACTCCTTTTGATATGGAGGAGCAGCGGTTCGACTCTCAGCCTCTCCCGGATGACTGAGCTTCTCACCCCATCTCTGAGGGTGAGTCCAGCAATCCTACGGAGACAGCTCATTTCAGCCACTTGCATCTGCGATCTCATTCTTTTGGACATTACCCAAAGCCCATGACCATAGGTGAGGGTAGGAATGTAGAATGACCGATAAATTGACAGCTTTTGCTCTAGAGCTCAGCTCCCTCTTCACCACGACAGACTGGTACAATGTCCGCATCACTGTGGATGCTGCTCCGATCCATCTGTCAATCTCTCTCCATTCTCCCCTCACTCGTGAATAAGACCCCAAACCATGGACTCGGACTTAGAGGTGCTGATTCTCATCCCAGCCGCTTCATACTCTGTAGCAAACTTTCCCAGCAAGGCCTGAAGGTCTTTGGTCGATGAAGCCAACAGGATGACATCATCTGCAAACAGCAGAGATGAGATCCTGTGGTCACCGAGCATGACACCCTCCAATCCTTGGCTGTGCCTAGAAATACTGTCTATAAAAATTATGAACAGGATCGGTGACAAAGGGCAGCCCTGGCGGAATCCAACTCTCACTGGATACAAGTTTGACTGGGTCTTGGCAATACAAACCAACCTCTACAAATGGTCGTATAGGGACCGATAGCTTGTAATAATGAGCCCGATACCCCATACTCCTGCAGCACCCCACTCAAGAAACCATGAGGGACGCAGTCAAATGCTTTCTCCAAATCCACAAAACACATGTGGACTGGTTGGGCAAACTCCCACAAACCCTCAAGGATTCTCGAGAGGGTAAAGAGTTGGTCCGATGTAGCATGGACCAGACGAAAACCACATTGCTACTCCTGAAACCGAGGTTCGATCAACAGCCGGACTCTCCTTTCCAATACCCTGGCATAGACCTTTCCAGGGAGGATGAGGAGTGTGACCCCCTTAAAGATGAAACACACCCTCCGGTTCCCCTTCCTAAATTGAGGAACCACCACCTTAGTTTGCCATGCCAAAGGCACTCTCTTCATCCTCCACGCAATGCAGCAGAGGCGTGTCAACCATGACAGTCCTACAACATCCAGAGCCTTGCGGTATTCAGGGCAAATCTTGTCCACCCAGCCACCAAAGAGTTTTTTAACCACTTTGGCAACCTCAGCCCCTGTGATGGGCGAGTCATCCCCCTCGTCCTCAAGCCCTGTTTCTTCTGTGGAAGGCTTGTGATTGAGGAGATCCTCGAAGTATTCCTTCCACCGCCCGACGATATCCCCAGTCAAAGTCAGCAGCGCCCCATCCGCACCATACACACAGTGTTGTATGTTGTAATTTGCAACTTTTTCTCATAAATTTGTGATTTTTTTCTTGTCAATTTCCAACTTTTTTCTCATAAATTTATTAGATTTTCTTGTAAAATTATGACTTTTTTTCTTGAAAATTGCATAACTGTTTTATAATATAATAAAATATCAGAAGGAGAACACTGTAAGAATCACTTTTTTTTTAAATTTCTCCAGTGCCTTTAACACCATCCAGCCACTGCTGCTGGGTGAGAAGCTGCGGGTGATGGGAGTTGACAGCTCTGTGATCTCCTGGATTACTGACTACCTGGCAGGCAGGCCACAGTTTGTCCAGCTGGGCAGTGTCTTGTCTGGAGTGGTGGCTAGTGATACGGGAGCTCCACAGGGGACTGTGCTCTCTCCTTTTCTCTTCACCTTTTACACCATTGATTTTCAGTACAACACTGAGTCATACCACCTGCAGAAATTCTCTGATGACTCGGCTGTTGTTGGTGTGTAAAAGGGGGAGAGGAGGGGGAGTACAGGGCACCCGTAGACAGATTTGTGGACTAAACCGAGCAGAGTCACCTGAGACTGAATGTTAGCAAGATCACAGAGATGGTGATTGACTTCAGGAAGAAGAGGATGCCTTCACAGCCACTGTGGATTAGGGAGGAGGTTGTGGGGGTAGTGGAGGACTACACATACCTAGGTGTCATGATCAGCAGCGGACTGGAAATCTAACACCGATGCTGTGTACAAGAAGGGGATGAGCAGACTCTACTTTCTGAGGAAGCTGAGATCCTTCAACGTGTGCAACAAGCTGTTGGAGCTTTTCTACCAGGCCGTTGTCGCCAGCGCCATCTTCTTTGCTGCTGTCTGTTGGGGTAGCAGTATCAGAGCCAGCGACACCAACAGACTTGACAACATTATCAAGAAGGCTGGGTTTGTGATGGGTCTCAGGCTGGAGACCTTTGAATCTGTGGTGGAGAGGAGGACACTCAACAAACCGTTATCCATCATAGACAGTCCTGATCACCCCCTCCACCACACACTGGACAGACAGCAGAGCACTTTCTCCAGCAGACTGCTACAGCTTCGCTGCCGAACGGTTAGATACAGGAAGTCTTTTCTACCACGTCATTTCACTGTAAAATAACTTACTCTGATGTTGAATTTTGGTCATAACTATGCTGCCATACTGCACCTTACAGTATAATTGGTATCTCGTATTTCACTCTGTGCCTTATAATCCTTTTCTGTACAGTCAGTTCTATCCATTGACTCATAAGGATCATCTACTGTATTTAACCTAGTAGTAGCCCATGTTCATGGATCCTGAACTACCTCACTAAACGGCCACAGTTTGTGAGAACCCGAGACTGTGTGTCTGACACGATCATCGGTAGCACGGGGGCCCCCCAGGGAACAGTTCTGGCTCCCTTCCTGTTCACCCTTTATACTGCGGACTTCTCACACAACACAATACACTGCCATCTACAGAAGTTCTCCGACGACTGCAATCGTCGGCTTCATCTCCAACGGAGATGAAGCTGAGTACAGAGGACTTATCCATGACTTCATGGACTGGTGCTATCGGAACTGCCTCCAGATCAACGCGAGGAAAACTAAGGAGCTGGTGGTGGACTGCCGCAGGCAAAGACAACCCCTCACAGCACCAGTAAACATACAGGGAACAGACAGTGAGATGGTGACAGCCTACAAGTACCTTGGTGTTCATCTGAACAATAAACTAGACTGGTCACGCAATACCGACGCACTCTACAAGAAGGGACAGCGCAGGCTGTTCCTACTGAGGAGGCTCAGGTCTTTTGGTGTACAAGGGGCGCTGCTGAAGACATTCTACGACACGGTGGTGGCATCAGCCATCACTTTTGGAGTGGTCTGCTGGGGCAACGGCATTACAGCAGCCGATAGGAAGAGACTGAACAAACTGATCAAGAAAGCTAGCTCTGTCCTGGGGCAACGCCTTGACCCAGTGGAGGAGATAGTGGAGAGAAGGATGGTGGCTAAACTGTCATCTCTGCTGGAGTCCGAGTCCCACCCTATGCAGGACATATTGAACGCACTGAGGAGCTCATTTAGCAGTAGACTACATCATCCTAGGTGCGCAACCGAGAGGTTTCGCAGGTCCTTCCCTCCTACGGCTGTCAGACTGTATAACCTAAGCAGGGCTGCTCGCAGAGACAGCAAAAAAACGTGACAACCTAATAGTACTGAATGCAAAAGACGCAACAGACTTACACAAATGGTCCCCTCCAGTATACAACTAGGACAATATCAGTCGCTACGGAGGGTGACAATATGTATGGGTACATATTCATACTATGTAGGATAACTAAGTAGACGGTTATGCTGTTTATTCCATCTTGCTACAATGCTCCACACTTTGTATATATATATTTATGTGTATGTATGTATATCCACTGCTCTTATTTATATTTTCCGTATCTTCTTAATTATTGCTCTGAGTGTTGCTATCCCTGTGCTGTTGCAATCCTGGAATTTCCCCATTGTGGGACTAATAAAGGCTTATTTTATCTTATCTTATCTTATGTCGTATATAAAGTTATCTAAACATTTTTACTTTACTGCCCTGGGTAACTCCTTTTCTATTATGCTGTGTGTTCTTCTGTTGGTTGGGTTGTCTGTATCATGTTGCCGTTGCACTGTAATTTCCCAGTTTGGGATCAATAAAGTACATCTATCTATCTTTGGAACTTTCTCATAAATTTGCCACTTTTTTACTGTAATCCTGCAACTTTTTCCCCATAAATTTGTTTTTTTTTTTCCTTGTACATTTGCTATTTTCTAGTAAATTTGTGTTTTTTCCCATAAATTTGTGACATTTTTTGTAAATTTGGAACTTTCTCAAAAATTTTCTACTTTTTTAGTTTCCTCAAATGTTCAATTTATTTACTCAGACATTTGCTACTTTTTTAAATTTGCAGCTTTCACATTTTTCCTCATAAATTTGTCACTTTTTTCTTGTTAATTTGCTAAATTTTTCTTGTACGTTTGCAACTCTTTTCAAGTAATTTTTCAATTTTGTTTTCTTGTAAATTTGCAACTTTTTCTCCTAAATCTTTACTTTTTTCTTATAAAGTCGCAGCTTTTTTCTTATACATTTGTCTTTTTTTCTAGCAACTTTGCTATTTTTCTGTAAATTTGTCAGTTTTTTTCTTATAAATTTTCACATTTTTTTCTAATAAATTTGTGATTTTTGTGTGTAATTTTGCCTGTGGCCCAAGTGTTACTGAAATGTGTTCACCCAGATAGCTAGCTAGCTAGATTTTAATGATCCCAAAGTAGGAAACTACAGTGTAACAGCAGCATGACAGACAACCAAAGCGACAGAAACACGCACAGCATCACAGGGTAGAGGAAAAAAAACCCAAAAAACTTTCTGTGGGGCGCAGATGGGTTTAAAGCGGGTTAACAGATCACCTCGTCACCTTTAAAGACCATGTGGGCAAACACAGATGGGGCCAACATGAAACCTGTGGACAGACCCACATGGGACCCATAAGACACTCCAGTTAAACCTATGGTGGGGCCCACATGGACATGCCGGCTGGGACAGCAGAAACTCTGGAAGTCTGCAAAAGTCTCCATGGATACCAGTACTCTGCTGGCTTTGTTGTCGATTTAAGGCAACATGACGAGTCTGTGGTGGTCATTACAGCCAAGGTAAGCTCTGTCTGCATATCCACATATTTACATACTATATAACATTGTAAAAAAATATGTATAGCAGAAATATGTTAACTTTTATTAAAAATTTAAGTGATGTCTGCAAAAGTGGGTAAACACCCACACGCATGTTTAATATCAGCAGAAGCCAAATTTATTGTCTCAGTCCATCCAGCCAATCATGTACAGCAGAACAAAATGATGTTTCTCCTGTCTACAATGTTAATCATCTAGAATCAGAGGGGTCGCTGCCATGTAAGGCACCGCCACAAGCAACTTTTCCATCCCCCATTCTATTATGCTGAGCACCAAGCTAGAAGGCAGGAAGTACCGTTTTTATAAGGTCTTTGGTATGACCTTGCCGGGACTTGAACCCACGAACTCCCGGCTGAGGGACGGATGCTCTACCACTAGTAATATCAAGCTTGGATTGGAATACTAGGACATATTACATAACAAAGACATCCTTACCTCCCACAAAATGTTCATTCCATATTTGACTGTTTTTGCTGGTTTCTGTTTGTTGAAGGGGGCAGCTCTTTTCAGTGCTGAGATCCATTTCTCCGTATGATCGGTATCAGCGGGAAACAACGGTCCTCATTCTTTCTCCGGTAATTTTGACAGCCTACAGCTACACAGTTGAGGACGATAGTTGTGAAGAAATCCAGTGCTAGCTTCTGTTACGGCCCCGCTCCTTCTTGGAGTGGGTGCTCTGTGTGTGTGTTTTGTTTTTTTGTTTTTTTTTCTGTGTTGTAGGTGGAGCTATGGAGAATCACCCCTGGTTAGTGGGTTCCCTATATAAGCCACACCTACACATCTGTCAGCAGCTTTTGGCTGGCATGGAGGCCGATCACCTTTCTGTGCGCCTGTCCTGGGCTGGGCTGGCTGCTTCTGTCCGCGCTGTCTGCTGCCTGCGGGGCTCTGTTTGGGGCTTGCTGCTGCCATTTCTGTTTCTGCTGCCACTCGTGCTCCGGACAGAGGCGTGCAGTTGCTGGGTTGGCCAGTGACCGGCTGTTTTTGTTGTCTCATTCATCCAACACACACACGCACCACTGACATTTACAGACACGTTTATTTCCTTTATATAAATTAGTGGTTAATTGGTACCTCCGTGTGGTCTCCCCTTTTTGTCCAGCCTCGAGCCGGGCTGGGACACTTCCAATTAAGCCTTATTTGCCCAGAAATGTTACTGAACTAGAAAAGCACCCAGAGAATGCATACCATTGGTTCTTCTGCAGTCCAAGGACCATTTTTGTTGAAAATTTCATCAAAATCCATCCAGTAGTTTTTGCGTAATCCTGTTAAACCACTGCTAGAAGATTGAGCCTTGGTGGAGGTATGCACTCATGGATCACCTCCAAAAGGTAATGGGTTCGTGTAGCCAAGATTCACCTGTGGTGAAAATTTCATCCAAATCCATCCGGTAGTTTGGGAGTATTGTTGCCAACACTCTGTGAGAAGATAAGAGCCTTGGTGGAGGTATGCACTCTCAGATCACCACCAAAACTAATCGTCTGTTCCCTGTGCCATTACACACATTTCCTGAAAATTTCACCAAAATCTGTTCCTAACTTTTTGAGTTATGTTGCTAACAGACAGACAGACCAACCAACAAACCAGTGCCGGCAAAAACTTGACCTCCTCCTTGGTGCAGGTTTTCTACAGCACACCTGGTGTGCGTAAGCCACACCCTGCTCATGACGTATATGGCGACGACAACTGCAAAATCTCAATACCAATGTTAGCTTAAAGGCTAAAATAGCTGAAAGTCAAACAACTCAATTTCCACTTAGAAACGCTAAATTAAAAAAAAATAAAGCTAAAATGGGCTAAATTTATACATTAGCATAAAAGTGGGAATGCTTAAGCTTAAGAAAGTTAGCTTACAATGTTATCTAAAGCATAACATCTACCATAGCTTAAAGCTGAACAAAGTATATTAACTCTAATGTTTTTTCTATCTGAAAATATGCATAAGTTTTTAGCCTTAAAAGCAGATTGAGCTTTAAAACAATCTTCAATTATTTTTTTAAGTGAGTATAAATAATGCAATTAGTCTTAAAGATATAAAACAGAAAAGTCTTAAATTATAAAACTCAGTAGAATGACGCCAGGTTGGTATGCAGAAAACAGAGAATGAAAAGAGCTGGCTGCAGTTCCTCCAGTAACCACGTGGGGCAGCTTCCAAAAAGTCAGTCAATCTCCATAGACTGCCATGTTAAAAACGAAGATGAATACATTATTTTTCCCTTCATACCAAATGAATACGGGGTGATCCTGATTATTTGTTTATTTGGATTTTTCCTCAAAGATTGACCCCCAACAAACAGAAGCATTAATAACAAATCTGTGCTAAACTGAGGCGTCCCGGAAGGTGTTTCCTCCTACCTGACAGGGGCTCCCTGGGCTTGACCTCCTCCACCATCTCAGCCTGCTCCTGCTGGTTATCTGGACCCTGGGACGCGCGGTCAGTGGGCTCCTTCTTCTTCACCAGACCCACCTTCTTCATGAAGGACAGGCGGAGGCTGGTGGAGTCGCTCTCGCTCTCCAAGCAGTTGAGCTCGCCGTTGATCAAGGGCTCCCTGCGCAGGCTGACGTTGTCGCGGTATTTCCCTGCAAACCTGGAAGAAATTTACAACTTTTTACCTCAGAAATTTACCCATTTTCTTCTCAATTTGAAACGTTTTTCCTGTAAATCTGCAACTTTTTTCTCAAAGAAATTGCTGCTTTTTTCCTCATAAAGTTGATTTTTTCCTGAAAATTTGCAAATGCTTTCTTGGAAATTTGCAGCTTTTTTCTTGGAAATTTGCTACTTTTTTTCCTAAAAAATATGCACTTTTTTTTCTATGAATCTGCAACTTTTTCTCTCAAAAAATTGCAACTTTTTCTCATAAATTTGCAATTTTTTTCTCAAAAAAATTCAGCTTTTTTCTAAATTTGCAAAATTTTTCCTATAAATTTGAAATTTTTTTAATCACAAATTTGCTATTTTTCCCTCATAAATTGGCATCTTTTTATCACATTTTTGCAACTTTATTCTTGCATATTTATCCCTAATGTACATGTATCCATTTGTACATCATACTAAATTTGTGAACAACCCCCCGTCCCCCTTGTTGAAAAATAATAAATTGCTCCACTGGTTGTAAGCCGACATCACAGACCTTCTGTCAGAGTTTTTAACATCCCAACAAAGCAACCTGAGACCAAGATGCTAACTATAAGCTAGGTCTAGTACAAGCTGCTGCAGAATGCTATCATACACAGAGCCAATGGCACACATGCATCGTGCCAACATTGGCCCGATGTACCATTTATATCAGGAATACATTTTATAGAGGTCGTTTACACTTGACACTGGCTAGATGTGGGCATCTTGCCAATGCCAATTTTACCTGAGTAGACTTCCTTCTGAACTCCGCCTCCCTCTCTTCTTCTTCTGTGAGGGTGAAGGTGACCCTTGCATCGACCCCTGCGGGGACAGTGTGGCGCTCGCTTTGTTCCGCCCCGACATCCTCAGGTTCTTCCCCAGCTTGCCGAGGCCCTTCAAAGGCGACATCAGCTTGAACGAGCCCTTTGTCGAGCCCGACCCGCCTGACCCACCTCCCTTTTTCCCACTGTTGGCTTCATTGTCATCCTCCTCGTCCTCAAATGGGTTGCGGTCCCGTGTCACATTGCCGTCCAGGAGTGAGCCACCAGGCGACCAGTGGTCCCCGTGGCCCTCGTTGCTGTGGATGTTGTCCTCGTCTTCAAAAGGGTTGTGGTGAAGACGCGGTGTGATGTTGAGACTCATCCTGCGGATGATTAATGCGTTGTCGAGAGTCGGACCGCCTTTCAGGCGCACTGGAAGGTTTTTGAGGATGGGCATGATGGCGCTGGGGGAGGGGGGAGAGGGAGGGAGGAACCTGGTGGAGAAGAAAAGAGACAGGTCAGTGTTGAAGGAAAGTTTCAGCTGAGATACAGCTTGGTGCGGTGTTCATGCTCTGCTGTATAGTACAGTATCATCAGCGTAACAATGTCATTTTGCACTGGAAAAGGAGACAGGTCTGCAAAACATGTTTGAATTTTACTGGGAGGTTTGATAAGATGGAGGAGAGGAGAGTTTAAGCGCTTTCATGCAATGTCTCCTTTTTTATGAAATAAATGGTAGCAGACTCCCAGCTCAAGGTTTTTTTAGCCTCAATGTAGGGGGCCTAAATAATCCAGGAAAGCGGGTGGCCATTCTTGATCTTCTCCACAGCAAAGGTGTCCATATAGTCATGTTGCAGTAGACACATCTGGTTAGGTAAGATGTCTCCCGACTTTCGAATAGATTTTTCCAAATGCTTGTTCATTCCTCAGCCAAAAATAAAATGAAAGGGGTGGCTATTATCTGCCAATGAAGCTTGCACCTTAATCTTTTAGATACATGGACAGATAAGGAGGGCAGAATAGCCAAAGTAAAAGCTAACATACAAAACAGAGATGTTGTTGTGGTCTCTCTTTATGCCACTAATACCTTTGATAAACAATTTTATGATCATATTACTAAGGCCCTCCTCAAGTTTGTGGATCTTAAGCTTATTATAGGTGCTAATTTCAATGCTGTAATAGATTTCTCCCTTGATAGAACAGGTCATTCGAAAAACTCAGAACAGATTTATGCCTCTAACGTATTGCGCACTTGGATAAATGATACTGGAGTAGTAGATCTTTGCAGTGTCCTCAATCCATTTACTAAAGTTACTAAAGATTCTATCTGCTAGACATAAATCTTGCTGTTGGATTGATTTTATTTTTGCCTCCAGAGGTTCTTTCCTCTCAGTAACCCATACACATTCCTATTTCTTTGACAGACTATAAAGCAGTGTCTGTGGTGGCCTCGATTAATTCTACTCCTATTCATGCCACTAGATGGTGCTTTAATAGCACCTTCCTTGAGGATGAATCCTTTAAGAGCCAATTTCCTAGTGAATTTGCTGCATTTCTTAATATAAACCAGGGTTCTGTTAGTGACCCGAGAATCATGTGGGATGTGGTCAAAGGTTTTATTCGGAATTTCTCAACGTTATGCCTCCTCTGTTAAGAAAGCAAGTTTAGCTAAATTACAACTGTTGGAAAGTAAACTTGCTGTTAAGCTGGTAAGAAAAGATATAAATTCCATTCTTAAATGCCGAGCTGAATTTTTGATTCACAAACCTCGTCAGCTATACTATTTTAGTAGTGCAGGACCCTCCCATTTATTAGCGCTAAAGCTTAGGGCAGTGATAGTTTTTCTGACATTACCTCCATTAAGTCCCCTGAGGGTCGGATTTTGGTGGAGTCTTCAGAAGTTAATGCTGCTTTTTGTTCCTTTTTTCTGAATTATATAGTTCTGAGGTTACCCACAATCAGACCCTATGCGCTAATTTTCTATGTAATGTCAAACTTTCCAGGCTTTCTGAGGAGGAATCCCTGGAATTAAGCAGCCCTATTTCGTTCGCCCCCTAATGTTTGATATGATCCTTTCCGCTCTGCAAGCCATATCCTTTTCTAGAGACATGAACACTGCGATTATATCTCTCTTACTTAAAAAAAAGATAAAGACCCCCAACAATGTACTAATTATAGACCTTTATCCCTCTTAAATGCTGATGTTAACATATTTGCTAAGTTGCTGACTAAACTTGTGAATTATAACCAGACTGGTTTCATTCGGTCGAGACTAGCATCTAATAATTTGAGGAGGCTACTTCACATAATTGGAGTCTCTACAGCATCTGACCCTGCCACCCTTTTTTCTTTAGATGCTATGAAGGCGTTTGACGGAGTGGCAGTACCTCTGGTCAGTGCTCGAGGCGTTGGGTCTGGGGGTCCCTTTCATACATGATTAAGGTGCTTTATTCTAACGCTTCAGCCATGGTGCTCACAGGCAGAACCTGCTCTGCTCTGTTTGACGTAGCTAGAGGTTCTAGACAAAGTTATCCTTTAAGTCCCCTCCTCTTTGTTTTGTCTCTGGAACCTCTGGCTCAGGCCATCCGCTCTTCTAACTCTGCCTTCCCAATCTCTGTCAGAAAAACTAAACATTATATCTTGCTATACATGGATATCTTGCTATATGTTGGAAATCCTCAGGAGTCTATTCCCAAGATCTTGTCTATTTTCACCAGATTTGGTGAGATATTGGAATTTAGAATCAATTGGGGAAAGTCAGCACTTCTACCTTTGAATGTCTCAATGGCAAATTACTCGTTACCTTCCCATATACCAGTGGCTGATCAGTTCACATATCTGGGTATCTAGATTTTTTCATCATTACAAATGATTGTCAAGTCTAATTATGAGGCATCTCTTTTGAACATTTCTCAGGATCTGGTGAGATGGGCTACATTACCCAATTTGCTTAGATCATGTATATCTATTGTCAAAATGAACGTACTTCCTCGTATAAATTTTGTTAGTTATATGTTACCTCTGGTTCCTCTGCCCCTTTTTTGGATCAGATTACAACATGTCATTACCTGATTGCTTTGGAATGGCAAACACCCTCATTATAAACTGCCTGCTATGCAACACCAAAGATCAGCTGGCGGTTTAGCACTCCCCAATTTCAGGATTTATCATTAAGCATTTACACTTCATCCTCTGGTCCATTGGTATAGTAATACCGAGTTTGCATGGTGTACGAACCTCTCCTGCTTGAGCTGGGAGAGGTTCTTTTTACTAATACTCCTTTGAACAAATGTAAGGCATGTTTTAGTCCCATTGTGCCTCACCTTAACACAGTGTGGAGAACCTCAGAAAATATTTGTGGTATTCCTTTTAATTGGTACCATAACTCTCCTATTTTTTATAATGATAGATTATTGATAGGCATTCTGTCAGGTCAGGCATTGGCTTGTTACCGGATAACCATGAAAAGCAGTACTACCTGTCTCATGGGTCGGGCCATCGGTGACTCAACTGGCATCCCCGCCCTTCCAAGGGTGTGGAGGGTGAAACGAGGTACCCTGGCATAACTTAAAACAATATCTGCAACTGGTCTGTGGTAGACCACTCCCAGTTACACGGGGTGAGACTGGGCATCCTGGCAGATAAACAACACATCTGTCACAAGGTCTGTGGTGGACTGTGCCAGTCAGTGTAACGTGACATGCACTACACAAAGAGCAGAAATAAACAAACCTATCATCTGGTCAGTCACTGCAACAGATACTGGAGTCAGTTTGTCTTGGCCCGTCCTTGCCACTGATAATACCTCTATCTGCCAAGAATGTACTGCTAGTCCAACAAAAGCTAGCGGTACGCAAATACTTTGCGAGCAGTTTCATGAAATGGTCAGTCAGAAAGCAACTCATACTGACTCAGACATCGCCCAGTTTAACAAGGTCCGCACTGATCTGGTCACACTCCGACAGGCAGCGAAAAGTAAATTAGCAGCAGGAAGAGAAAAGAAGAGGAAAACAGCAGCCTTGTGTGTAGCAGAATGGAATGTACGCATTCTGTTGGACAGATCAACATCACAGTGCCCAGAAAGACAGACTGTGCTGGTGGCGTTGGAAATGAACAGGTACAATGTAGACATAGCTGCACTTAGTGAAACAAGATTGCCTGGATATGACAGCTTGGAAGACCATGGGTACATCTTTTGGAGTGGGAAATCAATCCAAGAAAGGAAAGAAGCAGGAGAAGGCTTTGCAGTTAGAAAGGAGATCGCAGCAATGCTTGATGAGGAACCGGTGCCAATCAATGAAAGGATAATGACCATGAGACTCCCACTACTGCAGAAGATGTATGCCACACTCAGCCTGTATGCGCCAACAATGACCAACACAAAGGAGACGAAGGAAGAGTTCTACAGTGATTTACGTGAGACTATCAGGTGTGTACCGACTGATGACAGGCTGATACTCGGAGATTTTAATGCTAGAGTTGGGTCGTACACTGAGAAATGGAAAGGAGTGCTAGGCAGTCATGGAGTAGGCAAGTGCAATGCTAATGGAGAACTTCTACTTGCACTATGCTCAGAGTACAACCTTGTGATAACCAACACCCTATTTAAGCACAAGGACACACACAAGAAGACATGGATGCACCCAAGATCCAAGCACTGGCACTTGTTAAGACTACATCATAGTAAGGCAGAGAGACATAAGGGATTGGATTGGTATTGGACACCAGAGCAATGAGAGGTGTGGACTGTGGTACTGATCATGTTATGTTGAGATCTTGATTAAGGATTTGCAGATTAAAACAGCACTGCAGGAGGGGTGCGAAGCCACCACGGAAGCTAAACATTAGTGCACTGAAAGGCCAAAAGAAGCAGGAAGAACTTACACAGGAAATGGATGAAAACTTGAAAGACTGGGACAGCAACAACTCAGAGAATGACATAGAAGAGAAATGGGCAACACTGAAGGATACGTGTGTATCAGACTGCGAGTGATGTTTTAGGCCACCCTGAGAGGAAACATCAAGACTGGTCTGATGAGCATGATGAACATCTGAAGAAACTACTAGAAGTGAGGAATACAGCTAGGCAGGAAAATCTACAGTGTAACACAAGGTTGAAGAAGAAGAAATACTCAAAGGCTCAGAGTGAGCTACAGAAGTACACCAGAGAGATGAAGTCCAACTGCTGGGCTGAAAAAGCAGAGGAACTCAAACTGCAGCAGACATGAAAGACATGAAAACATTCTTCACAGGTCTGACAGAAATCTGCGACCCTAAACCAAGAGGATTGATCCAACTAAAAGCTACGGATGAAGAAACGGTTTTACAGGAGAAAGACAAGATCCTGGACAGATTTGCAGACCACTTTGACCAACTACTAAACAACCCTGGGGATCTCGCTGAAGAGGCTAAAGAAACTCTAGTGCAGCGACCAGCTGCATCAAGTCTGGATGAACCACCAAATCTTGATGAACTAATAGCAGCTATCAGGACAACACAGGACGGTAAAGCTCCAGGAAGGGATGGAATTCCAGCAGAAGTGTGGAAATTTGGTGGTGTTCAGCTTACCAACTGCCTGCACAAGCTCATCCAAGAGATATGGGTTGCCCAGAAAGTACCTCAAGACTGGAAGGATGCAAGTACTGTACCTTTGTTCAAGAAAGGTGACAGGAAGGATTGTGGAAATTACCGAGGTATATCACTGCTAGCCACTGTTGGTAAGATTCTCTCACATGTACTACTGAACAGAGTCAATGAACACATCTCGCAGAATGTACTACCGGAAACCCAGTGCGGCTTTAGAAGTGGAAGAAGCACAACGGACATGATTTTCTGCTTGAAACAGGTTCAAGAAAAGTGTATCAAACAGAACATGCCACTTTATGTAGTCTACATTGACTTCAGTAAAGCCTTCGTATCTGTATCGTGACAAGGACTTTTGCAGGTACTCAAGAAATATGGCTGTACACAGAAGCTTGTCAACCTGATCGAGGCACTCCATACAGGTATGCAAGCAAACGTGGTGAAGAGTGGTTCAGTGTGGTTCAGTGTCTAAAGACTTTTCAGTAAGCAACAGGGTGAAACAAGGGTGTGTGCTGGCACTTACACTCTTCTTGCTATATTTGGCAGCCATGCTTGAGGTGGCCTTCAAAGACACTTCAGAAGGAGTATACATTCAAACGAGGAAAGAAGCAGGCTTGTTCAATGTTGCACAGTTTAAAGCCAAGAGTAAGACATCGATAAAGATAGTAAGAGAAATGCTCTTTGCAGATGACATTGCTCTAGTTGAACACAGTGCGGAAGATATGCAATCTTTAGTGGAGAAATCTGCAAGAGCAGCTAGCTAATTCAGCCTCCAAATCAACATCAAGAAGACAGAGTGCCTTTATCAACCACCAACGTTTCAGTTATCAACATCACTACCAGAAGAGATCAGCATTGGTACAGAGCCACTAGTCAAGTGTAAGACTTTCAAGTATCTCGGGAGTACTGTTTCAGAGAACGCTAGGCTGGTGGATGAACTAGCTCTCAGAATGGGAAGAGCGAGTGCTGTGCTTAGAAACTTGAGGGAGAGACTGTGGAACAGTTGACATGTGTCTATCCGTGTGAAATGCAAAGTGTACAGAGCGACAGTACTGGCTACTCTATTGTCCAGTGCTGAAACTTGGACTGTCTACAGGGTGCAGGTAAAGAAACTCCATGTGTACATGAAGAGACACCTTCGAGCTATAATGAACATCTCATGGAAAGACAAGATAACCAACACAGAAGTGCTGAAACAAGCTGGTCTACCATCAATAGAGCAGTGATTTTCAACCTATGTGCCGCGGCACACTAGTGTGCCGTGAGAGATCATTAGGTGTGCCGTGGGAAATTATCCAATTTAACTTAATTACTCGAGTGAGTGGCTATGTTTACATGGACACAAGTATCCGGATTAAAAGCCTGATCGGAATAAAAATGCTTCATGTAAGCACGGCAATCTGAATATTCTAACCTGATCACGCTCATTCGGATCAAAATTTCATTCTGATTGAGAGGGGTGGGTTATGCCGATTGTTAATCCGAATGGTGCGCATGAAAACACTTATTCCGAACACAGGGCAGAAAATATGTTTACTGCGCATGTCTGTATACCAGCCGCACGTCGACATGACGTATTTCCGCCTTAGCAGCAGCTAGCGGAAAACATAGCGGAGTAAAACAAAACTGGTCTCTATCGTCCTGCTGTCTCCCTCTTTTCGTCATATGCAGAAGTATGTACTTGTAGCTTCATTACGGAGACTAGCAGAAGCAAAAGTACAGTCTGAATAACACGATACAGGTCAATTTCGACACGAAGCAGGGCTCGCTAACACCAGAAGTTGCTTCTTCTACTGTTTTTTGAATGTCGAAATGTCGACCTGCGCATGTCAAAATGACTTATTCCGTTCAAACCTGTGACACATGAAAACGCACGTCCTAATCAGATCAGCTTTTTCAGGATCCATGTAAACAGTAAAATTTATAAATAAACAACAATATGTGCAGCGTGGCAACCTTGAGATGTTCCCACTCACCGAAAAACGGCATGATGTTAACACTGCTGCACTGTGCCAGGTGATTGGCACACATTTGAAAGCTCTTGAGGAGAAGTTGTTATTTTATTTCTCTTCAGACTTCACACAATGCCTTGTCTGGGTTAGGATCCCATACAGCTCAGCATCAGTTGTTGGAAACGACATGACTTTACAGGAGCAAGAGGAACTCATTGAACTGAAACAAGATCATGGTTTAAAGCTAAACTTTGCTGATCTTCCTTTGGTCAGTTTTTGGATGACTGCTGCCAAGGAGTTCCCCATTCTGGCCAACAAAGCTATTTCAACATCGCTCCCATTTCCCACGACATATCTGTGTGAGCTGAGCTTTTCAAGCTTGACTGTGATAAAAACTAAAAACAGAGAGAGACTGAGAGCTGTTGAGGAAGAGCTCCGTGTGTGTCTTTCTTCCATTCCTGCCAGGATATCAGCTTTGTGTTCATCTAAACAGGCCCAGGGTTCACACTGAGTATAAATACATTTAGAAACTGTATTGCTAACTATATTTTATTATTTTTACTGTGTTAGGCTATAGAGTGTCATTTTGTGTCATTCTGGCTGGTGGTGTGCCCCAGGATTTTGTCAATGTAAAAAATGTGCCGTGGCTTAAAAAAGGTTGAAAAACACTGCAATAGAGGACATACTAATACAGATGAACCTGAGATGGCTCGGACATGTTGAGAGGATGGATCACCAGCGTCTCCCTCGGCAGTCACTCTACTCACAGTTATGCGAGAGCAAATGCAATCAGGGTAGACCAAGGCTCAGATTTAAAGACACTGTGAAAAGAAACCTGAAGAAGTTGGATCTTGACAGGAGTTCCTGGCAGCAGAAGGCAAAGGACAGAGCTGTGTGGAGGAATCTGATCAGACTTAAATGAAACAGTCATTGTTGCCCCCGACAGACTGCTATGATGATGATGATTGAAAGGCAATCATCTGATTGGGCCCAGTCACTGTCGTCAGTGGTTTGATAAAGGTACTGTATATGCTCTCTGGGTGATTTGTTTGGGGATAAAGGTCTCCTTTCTTTTGAGGAACTTTCCAGTAAGTACAATCTACAATGTTATGGGTTTTATTTTTACTTACAGTTAAGGACGGCAATGAAAACCTATGGAGTACCTTGGGAAGGAGGGGGGTTTCCCCCTGGGGAACACCTCCTCTTTTTAGTCATAGGTCACTCCTTAAGAACTACCGGAACTGTCTCCAAGCTATATGGGTATATTCTTTCTAAATCATATCTCCCATTATCAGTAGATTCATCCTGGAGATCAGATATAAGTAAGTTTCCTCCTGACTTTGATTGGGATGTGGTTTGGGACACAGTGGGATGTTCGTCTAGAAATCCTGACAACCAGCAAATTCATCTGAACTTCATACACAGGACTTAACTGACTCCATGTTATGAAGTTTAAATCTGACAGCTACTGTGATTTTTGTTTACCAGGATCAAATGGTAATTTTTTTCATATGGTTTGGGAATGCCCGGGTGTAGCGAGTTTTTGGGAGATGGTGAGGGATAATTTGTCTGCTTTGTTCCATATTTCCATTCTTTTGCCCCCTGTGCTGTTCCTTCTTGACCATCTCTCACAGCTACAACTTCGGAGACACCAGAAATGTGTATTTTTGGCTGGTTTGACAACCGCCAAAAAGATGATTGCACTCAGGTTGAAGCCTCCCCATGCACTGACTCAGAGACAGTGGACTTTCATATTTATACGTAGATATTGCCTATCTCGAAGTGTCAACCGCTCGAATACATGGAACCAAGGAGGACTCAGTAAGACTCTGGGCCCAAACGGTGGATGATTTAAAGGTTTTGTTGTCATAAGATTGCTGTATTCATTTATTTATTTATTTTTTGTGTACGCTGGTCCTGGTTTTATGCTGGTCTATGCTTGTGTTCTCGCGCTCTTTTTTTTTTTGGTTTGTTTGTTGTTGAAAATGCAAATAAATATTTGATAAGAAAAAAAAAGATGGATGAGAGGGGGGACATGTCACCCTCAACCTGGAAAAAAGAACTGCCCGCCCTCCCAAAACATCATAAAAAAAAGCTTGTAAATGTGCAACATTTTTTCTCATGAATTTGCAACTTTTTTTGTTAAATATGCAACTTCCATCCATCCAGCCATCCATCCAGCCATCCATATGTCCTCTACCGATTTTCCGGAGGTCTGGGTCACTGAGGTAGCAGTTCAAGCAGAGAAGCCCAGACTTCTCTCTCCCCAGCCACCTGCTCCAGCTCTTCAGAGAAGATACCAAGATGTTCCCAGACAAGCTGGGAGACATAGTCTCTCCAGCGAGTCCTGGGTCTACCCCGGGGTCTCCTCCCAGTGAGATGTGCCTGAAACACCTCAACTGGAAGGCATCCAGGAGGCATCCTGATCAGATACCCAAACATCTCAACTGGCTCCTTTCAATGTGGAGAAGCAGCGGTTCTACTCTAAGCCTGTCCCGGATGACTGAGCTCCTCACCCTATCTCTGAGGGTGAGTCCAGCAATCCTACGGAGAAAGCTCATTTCAGCCGCTTGTATCCACGATCTCATTCTTTCAGTCATTACCCAAAGCTCATGACCATAGGTGAAGGTAGGAATGTAGAATGGCCGGTAAATTGATAGCTTTGCCTTAGAGCTCAGCTCCCTCTTCACCTCAACAGATCAGTACAACGTCCACATCACTGTAAATGCTGCTCCGGTCAGTCTGTCAATCTCTCGCTCCATTCTCCCCTCACTCGTGAATAAGACCCCAAGATACTTAAACTCCTCCACTTGGGGCAGGAGCTTGTCCCCAACCTGGAGAGGACAATCCACCTTTTTTCAGCTAAGGACCATGGACTCGGACTTGGAGGTGCTGAGTCTCATCCCAGCCGCTTCACACTCAGCGGCAAACCATCCCAGTAAGACCCGTAGGTCATTGGTGGATGAAGCCAACAGGACATCATCTGCAAACAGCAGAGATGAGATCCTGTGGTCACCAAGCAGGGCGCATGCGCACGCAGCAACCGGCAGTGGGTGAAAAAGTTTAGCGTCATAGTCTCTGTTTTTATGCACTTCAATGTGTTTTAACGTAATTCTCTGTGCTGTTTTTGTCCTTGAATGTTTGTGGACTATATAACAAAGAGCTCGTTGGTTCCATCAGTATGGATTTTCTCCTTGTTTTTGCACTGTGGCTTCTTTCTTATCAGCTCTTTGTCTGGGACGTCAGTGCGGTCATGCTGGGAAGAATGCAGTACTCCAGAGACATGTTACTGCAGCTAAACATGGATAATCCAGCGTCTGTGTTTGAGTCTGTGCCGCAACTGCTGGACTTTATTTTAAGAGACTTTCATGGACACAGCGATGAAAAGAGGAACAAGAGAAGGAAACACGGAAAGCGTGGAGGCGTAAGATTAAACCTGAGGAGGCGTCAGTTTAACTGCATTCCTCTTCCTTCCATTATTATGGGGAACGTACAATCCCTGAGAAATAAAGTGGATGAAATTCAATGAAATGTACGATATCAGAAGGACTTCAAGAACTGCTGTGTCATGGCTTACACGGAGACGTGGCTTACGGATCATGACCGGGATCCGGACCTTTGTATTGACGATTTTGGAGTCCCACTTCACTTGGATCGACAGGAAGAGGTAACGGGGAAACATCAGGGGGCGGCGTATGTTTTTATATTAATAAACAGTACTGTACATCTGTCATGGTCAGAGAGTGCATCTGTACACCAGATGTGGAGCTTCTGTCCGTATCGCTACGCCACTTTTATCTGCCTCGTGAGTTCCTCCAACTTTTCATAACGACTGTGTACATTCACCCGAGGGCTGATGCTGCCTCCGCCTCCAGCACCATCTTTGATGTGGTACAGCGGTTGCAGTCAATTTCCCCAGACGCTCCAAATTTTATCCTTGGGGATTTTAACCATGTGTCTCTAAAGAAGACACTTAAAAACTTTTATCAGTACGTCTCCTGCCCAACCAGGCAAGAAAAGACATTGGACCATTGGCCCTATGCTATGGATCTATAGAAGCGACCTTTAAATCACTTCCCCTTCCTCCTTTAGGATCCTCAGATCACAACTGTGCACATTTGCTGCCCACATATAAAACTGCTCTCAGAAGAGAAAAGACGAAGATCAGGGACATAATGGTCTGGACAGATGATTCAGTGCTTTGCCTCCAGGAATGCTTTAACTGTACGGACTGGGAGGTGTTCAGACTGTCCTGTGGGGATGATTTGGACTCTTTGGTGGATGTGGCATGCTCTTACATGGCTTTTTGCAGGGATATGATCGTTCCATGTAAACGTGTCAAAATATATCCCAACAATAAGCCATGGGTTACTAAATCAGTTAAATCCTGCTTACAGAGGAAAGCACTTGCCTTTAAACAGGGGGATGTTTCTGAGCTACAGGTTGCCACAAAAGAGCTGAAGTCCGAAATTTTAAGAGCAAAATAGAATTATAAATCAGAACTAGAAAGCAAGATGGCACTAAAGAAGCTTGGTTCAGCCTGGGCCAGTATGAAAACTATTGCAGGTCTTCAGACACAGACCTGGCTAATGCTCTTAATTGTTTTTATGGTCATTCTGATTCCTTTGATTTTAGCACAGAAACCCAAGATTTGAAACAGAAACTCAAAGACAATCAGCACTTTAATATTGAGGTGCAGGATGTTAAAAGAACGTTCTGTGCTGTAAAAGTGAACAAAAGTCAGGGCCCTGATAATACATGTGGACACTTGGTAAAGTCCTGTGCACATGAATTGAGTCCTGTGTTTCACTGCATTTTTAATAAGTCCTTACAAACACAACATGTGCCTAAGGTCTGGAAAGATGCTGTGGTTGTTCCTGTTCCAAAATCCAGCTGTCCTAAAACGGTAAATGATTTTAGACCAGTTGCTTTGACTTTAATTTTAATGAAAATTTTTGGAAAAACTGGTCAAATTTGAGGTCCTAAAGCAGACTGAGCATGCATTGGATCCTTTGCAGTTTGCCTATAGGCCTCACAGAGGAGTGGAGGATGCCACTGTCACTCTGTTTAACATGCTTTTTAAACATTTAAACAACTTTTAAACATTTTAAACAGCTTTTCTTCTGCTTTTAATACAATCCAACCTCATATTTTAGTTGAAAGGCTCCTGCAACAATTTGATTGGAGTAATAATCTGGTGTGTTGGATTCTGGATTTTTTAACCAACAGGACACAGAGAGTAAGGGTCAACGATACATTGTCTGACCAGAAGAGTTCTTCTACTGGCTCTCCTCAGGGGTGTGTGTTGTCACCATTACTCTTCATCCTGTACACAAACATGTGTCAGAGCAGACATGACAACAGACACATTATAAAGTATGCTGATGATTTAGTTATTGTCAGTCTCTTTCAGGATGGTGAGAGTGGCCACGGCCCAGTAGTTGATGAATTTGTTCACTGGTGTGAGGATTCCTACCTGCAGCTGAATACGACAAAAACTAAAGATATAATTATTGACATTAGGAGGAAAACTCCCAGGCATGAAGTCACTGTACTAAAAGGCCAGACCACTGAATGTGTGCAATCTTACAAATATCTTGGGACAATTATTAATAGTAGTTTAAACTTTAAAGAGAACTGTGAAAGGGTGTGCAAAAAGGGTCAGCAACATTTGCATTGTTTAAGGAAACTTGCACACTTCCAAATTGACCGAACCATAATGACAATGTTTTATCGGGCCTTTATTGAATCCGTTTTATCCTTTTCTTTAGTGTCATGGTTTGGTCAGATAAAACTGAAACAGAGGAAATCCTTGGACCAGGTAGTTAGATGGTCCAGTCGTTTGCTTGGTGAGCCACAGCTGAGCCTGACATCCCTGTACACCAGACAGGTACAGAGGATTGCTACCTCCATTTTAAATGATGACTCCCACCCTTTGCACTGCAACTTTCAGCTTCTTCCCTCCAGACGGAGGTTTGTTGTCCCAAAATGTAAAACCCAGCGCTACAAAAACAGCTTTGTTCCTGCTGCTGTCAAAGAGTTGAACAAGATGTAGCAATATATTGCACATAATTTAGTTATCTATTTATTAATTTTTATTTTATATTTGTTTATTTTTGTAGGTTTTTTTATTTTGGTTTTAAATCTAATTGGGTTTTAGACTTCAGACTTTTATTGAGTTTTTAATCTCTTTGACTTAGTTTTTAACTTTTTAATATGACCCTTCTCTCTTATCTCTTTGTTTTTTCTCTTATCTCTTTGTCTTATGTCCTGATTGGTGGAGCCTTGAGTACTTTTATCGTGTTTATAGTCAGCTTCATGTGTGCTTGTGTTTGAGTTCATGTTGAATGTAATTGTGGTTTGTAAATATGTGTCTAAAAGGATGTCACCTGACTGCAAAACAAATCAACCTACGGGTACAAATAAAGTAACCTGAACCTGAACCCTCCATTCCTTGGCTGCGCCTAGAAATCCTGTTCATAAAAATTATGAACAGGATCGGTGACAAAGGGCAGCCCTGGCAGAGTCCAGCTCTCACTGGGAACGAGTCCGACCAAGTGTTGGCAATACGAACCAGACTCTCACAACCGTCGCACAGAGACCGGATACCTCATAACAACAAGCCCGATACCCCATACTCCCAAAGCACCCCCCCACAAAAAAAACACAAGGGAAGCAGTCGAATGCCTTCTCCAAGTCCACAAAACACATGTGGACTGGTTGGGCAAACTCCCACGAACCCTTGAGGATTCTCAGGAGGGTAAAGCCTCTGCTTTACCCTCTGCTGCAAGACGCTGACGCTGCTGCAAGATTACTAACTAGGTCCAGTAGATTCTGTCATATCACTCCTGTTTTGGCCTCCTTGCAATGGCTTCCTGTAAATTATAGAATTGATTTTAAAGTTCTTGTTCTTACTTACAAAGCCATTCATGAAGCGGCACCTTTTTATATTAGTGACCTGCTCTCTCTATACCAGCCCTGCAGGTCTCTCAGGTCTTCTCATCAGAATCTATTGGTAGTCCCTAGTACTAGGCTCAGAACCAAAGGTGATAGAGCCTTTGCTGCTGTTGCTCCCAGACTGTGGAACTCCTTACCTTTTGAACTTAGATCTGCACCTTCCATTGGTGTATTTAAGAAGCAACTAAAGACCCACCTTTTTAGCCTGGCTTTTTAACTATGTGCCAATTGTATTTTTATGTGCTTTTACTGTCTACTTTTTTTTTGTTTTGTTTTTTTACAGTTTTATGTGCCTGTGTTTTTATTTTGTTTTGTACCATGTTAAGCACTTTGTGACTCTGTCTGTGAAAGGTGCGCTATAAATAAACTTATTATTATTATTAAAGCACTGGTTCGATGTGCCACGGCCAGGCAGAAAACCACATTGCTCCTCCTGAATCCGAGGTTCGACCAATGGCTGGACTGTCCTCCCCAGTACCTTGGCATAGACCTTCCTAGGGAGGCTGAGGAGTGTGATCCCCCTAAAGTTGGAACACACCCTCCCGTCCCCCTTCTTAAAGAGAGGAACTGCCACCCTGGTTTGCCATTCCAAAGGCACTGTCCCCGACCTCCCTGCAATGTTGCAGAGGCTTGTCAACCATGAAAGCCCTACAACATCCAGGGCCTTCAGGTACTCAGGGCGAATCTTGTCCACCACCAGGGGCCCGGTCACCAAAGTTTTTTAACCACTTCGGCGACCTCAGCCCCTGTGATGAGCGAGTCCTTCCCCTTGTCCATAAGCCCTGTTTCCTCTGTGGAAGGCGTGTCAATGGGATTGAAGAGCTCCTTGAAGCATTCCTTCAACCACCCAATGATGTCCCCAGTCAAAGTCAGCAGCGCCCCATCTGCACCATACACAGTGTGGACAGGGAGCTGCTTCCTCCTCTTGAGTTGCCGGACAGTTTGCCAGAATCTCTTCGAGGCCGACCAAAAGTCTTGTTCCATGGTCTCACCAAACTCCTCCCACACCCAGGTTTTTGCTTCAGCAACCACCCGAGCTGCACTTCACTTGGCCTGCCAGCACACCTCAGCTGCTTCAGGAGTTTCACAAGCCAACCAAGCTTGATAGGACTCCTTCAGCTTGATGGCCCCCCTCACCACTGGCGTCCACCACTTGGTTTGGGGGTTGCCACCACAAGATGCACCGATGACCTTGCGGCCGCAGCTCTGGCCAGCCACTTCAATAATGGAGGTGGAGAACATGGCCCATTCAGATTCCATGTCTCCAGACTCCTTCAGAATGTGGTCAAAGTTCTTCCGGAGGTAGTAGTTGAGGACTTCCCGGACAGAGCCCTCAGCCAGATGTTCCCAGCACACCCTCACTATATGTTTGGGTCTACCAAGTCTGAATGGCATCCTTCCTTGCCATCGGATCCAACACACCACCAGGTGGTGATCAGTTGACAACTCTGCACCTCTCTTTATCTGAGTGTCCAAGACATACGGTCGCAGGTCTGATGACACGAAAACAAAATCGATCAATTGATTATGCAACTTTTTCTCATAAATTTGCAACTTTTTACTTATAAATTTGCAACTTTTTTCTCGTAAATTTGCACCTTTTTTCATTAAATCTGCAACGTTTTTCTCATAAATTTGCGACTTTTTCACTCATATTTGCTTTTTTCTCATAAATTTGCAACTTTTTCCACTCATATTTGCTTTTTTCTCGTAAATTCACTGCTTTTTTCTTCATAAATCTGCAACTTTTTTTTTCATAAATTTGTTACTTTTTTCTTTTAAATCGGAGATGAAGCCTGATGTGGGATTCATGCTGTGCTCTATAGTACAGTATCATCAAAATAACAATGAAATTTTGCACTGGAAACATTCAATAGTATGATATATACATATTCGGGGTGTAACGGTACTTGTATTCGTATTTTTTGGTACACCACCCATGGTGCGGTACAGACACGTACCGAGGTATGACATGGACTGTATTGAGTGACGGACAGAAAGTGTAATTGTCATATCATGGCCCCTCCTCCTCTCCGTTTCCCCATCTCCAGCTGCCTGTCAGCAGACTTCTGCAGCGTTCCGCCCGGGAGAAGAATAACTGAAATTGGGCCACTTCTAAACACAACACTGGTAAGGTTAGTGAGTTTTTAGCGAGTCAAGTTAGTGCTTTTTATTTTCAATGAGCGACTGTCTCAGCTTCAGAAAACTGAACCATTCTGGTGTTCTGCCCTTGGGGTGTTTTACATTGGCTGAACATTGGCTCTCAGATGATGTTTGCTGACGGCTGATGCTTTCATTTCTGCTGCTAATGTGTTAACTGCAGTAAATGAGTGAATTACATGAGTAGCCTCCTCTTTTTTTATCTTAATTATTGTGGCGGTAATATCAGCCCTCATTCTGAATATTAGTGCACCTCGGTAAATTAGAATACCATGATTTGTAATTTAATTAAAAAAAAAGATAACCATAATCATCACAAATAAAACAGAATAGAATAGGCTTTATTGTCATTGTACAGTAGTACAGTACAACGAAATTGTGGGTGCTCCACCAGACTACTGCGCAATAAAGTAAGAGAGAAGGATTAGATAAAGCACGGCTACAGAACACACGATTAAACACACAACTGAAATAATAATAAAATAAAAATAAAAATGGCTCAGGATTGTGGAAATATACACAGGCATGGTAGTGGCTATGTGGGTATAACTATGTATACAAGAGTGCAGACACACAATTGAGTAAAATGGCCCAAGGATTATGGAAAATGTAGTGGTTTCACGTATGGGTCAATGAATATGAAAATGTGGAGTGCAAAGACAAGTGAGTTATTGTGATAATTAAAAGGTCCTCAGTTCTGAGCATGTGAGCGTTCAGAGGAAGGGGGGTGGGCCCTCTGTTTGCAGTTGGGATGGCCCAGGGGGAGAAACTGTTTGTCAGTCTGGAGTTGTGGGACCTGATCGATCTGAACTGTCGTCCAGAGGGAAGCAGGTCAAACAGGTGGTGGGCGGGATGTGAGGGGTCTCCTGTGATGGCCTTGATGCTTCTGACACAAGAGGCTCTGGAGATGTCTTCCAGGGAGGACAGAGGGCCGCCGATAATTTTTTGGGGGGTGTTGATGACCCTCCGCACAGCGTTCCTGTTCTTGGTCATGGAGCTGGTGTACCACACACCCAGACAGTCGGTGAGCACGCTCTCCACTGAGCAGCGGTAGAAGGCCAGCAGCAGCTTGTGGTCCAGGTTGTTCTTCCTTAATCCTTCTTCCTAAATATTTCCCTCTGTGTGTAGTGAAGACTCACAATCCTCTACTGCAGGCCTATTCAATTAGTGGCCTGCGGGCCACATGCAGCCCAGAACCAACCTCCGAGTGGCCCGCGGGCCCAAGCCACACTAAAGAAATATAAGTTTAAGAAAAAAATATGAAGGAATGACGGTCCACAAGCACACACACGAACAACGTGCGTGACCATCATCGGCGTGGCATTCAGAAGCGCCCCGCTCGCGTGACCGTTCCAGTCGGCAGGCAGAGTATCTTGCTAGCATCACTGTCCGAGAGAAGCATGAGTTTATGAAAGTACTTTAAACGTGGAAAAAAAGCAAAAAAGGTATGTAAGCAGTAGAGGCATTTATGGTCGTTTTAACCTGCTGGTCATGGGAACTTTAATCCATCAGCAGCTGTCAGACAAACTAAACGTGCCAACATTTGAATTTCAAAATAAGGGATGTTTTTCCTGCTGTCTGGTTGGTAAGGAGATCTTAAAAAAACAACAACAACAAAAAAACAACTATAATTAAACCTGCGGGCAGGTGTAAACGGACCTTCGCCCCCCGCGCGACCGCGGAACCCGCCGCTCGTCCTCCCTCGCTTTGAACACTACCTGCTGGCCATTTACTCCAATCAACTTTTTCCACGAAGCATTAGGTGGAGGTGCCGTAGTCATTGTGGCCAAAAACAATGTCTCCAAACTTTCACTCTGTTCTGATGAATCTCTGAAAATTTCACATCATTCTGCCCAGCCGTGTGTGAGTAATAAATAAAACAGTTTTCAGCAATTCCTTCGTTAGCCATTATGTGGCACTATATCTTTTGTCCGGTATTTTGATGTCATTGTATCCGGGGTGGCACTATTTTCCATGATGGAAAGTTTTGTGGACATCAGAAAAAGGTTGTCCAAGATACAACTGTCCGAAATTTCATGGCGTGTAGTCAACCGTCGCCATGTTGCCATGGCAACACTTCCCTGTAAGTTATGTGTTGTCCACCCATATTGGACTGCATATGACAGTGCCCTCAACATATGTTGAAAAATTTAGACCTCCAAGACCTTCCCACCCCGCCCCATAAGCTCATGGGTTGAATGGCGAGAAGGGCGTGTCCATGGTAACATGTATGATGTCATACTAAGGTTGATGTTCAGTTATGATCATGTCTGTGTTCTGATGAATCTCTGAAAATTTCACGTCATTCTGGCCAGCCGTGCGTGAAATTTAGACCTCCAAGACCTTCCCACCCCGCCCCATAAGCTCATGGGTTGAATGGCGAGAAGGGCGTGTCCATGGTAACATGTATGACATCATACTAACGTTGATGTTCAGTTATGATCATGTCTGTGTTCTGATGAATCTCTTAAAATTTCATGTCATTCTGGCCAGCCGTGCGTGAGTAATAAATAAAACAGTTTTCAGCAATTCTTTCGTTAGCCACTATGTGGCGCTATATTGGTTGTCAGGTATTTTGAGGTCATTGCGTCCGGGGTGGCACTATTTTCCTTCATGTAAAGTTTTGTGGACATCGGACAAGTTTTGGGCGAGTTACAGGTGGTTTAAGTTGTAAGGGGAGGAGTCAAACTTCGCCATGGCGCCCTGGCCACGCCTTTTGAGATTTTGACTTAAATTATATAACTTTTAATGGGCCATGCCTGTAGATGCCCCCATGTAAAAATGAGCTCAATTGGATGTGGTCCCTAGGACAAGTGCGTTAAAATGCGAGGTGTGAGTTTTTTCCGAATTGGAGGTGGGGCGACTTTGAGGCAAGATGGCGGCCTTCCTGTTGGCGGTGGGTATGGGCCACAATGATGTTTTTTGCATGTCTTGAGGTGATTCACACCTCACCCAAATTTGATGTGTCTACGGCAAAGTTTATGGTCCCCAGTCTCCATTGACCTTGTACGTTTGGCCCCACCCACAAAAATGAGGGGTGGGGGGGCACATATGTTTTCCAGTTTATCGAATTTTTTGCCGGGTCTGAGGGGTTTGCCAAAAAAAATCGCGTTTTGGTTAACGTTCAGAGGGTGAAAAATGCGATCATTTAGGCAGAATAATAATTAAAAAAAAAAAAAAAATTAAACCTGCGGGCAGGTGTAAACGGGCCTTCGCCCCCCCGCGCGACCGCGGAACCCACCGCCCGTCCTCCCTCGCTTTGAACAGTACCTGCTGGCCATTTACTCCAATCGACTTCTTCCACGCAGCATTAGGTGGAGGTGCCGTAGTCATTGTGCCCAAAAACAATGTCTCCAAACTTTCAGTCATGTTCCTCTGCTGAAGTTGCTCCACTCTCATTTCAGGACAACACCTCACATCACCAGTAAATATACAGGGAACAGACATTGAGATGGTGACATCCTATAAGTACCTGGGTGTTCATGTGAACAATGAACTAGACTGGTCACACTATACTGACACACTCTACAAGAAGGGACAGCGCAGGCTGTTCCTACTGAGGAGACTCAGGTCTTTTGGTGTACAAGGGGCGCTGCTGAAGACATTGTATGACACGGTGGTCTGCTGGGGCAGTGGCATTATGGCAGCCGATAGGAAGAGACTGAACAAACAGATCAAGAAAGCTAGCTCTGTGCTGGGGTAGCGCGTTGTCCCAGTGGAGGAGATAGGAGAGAGAAGGACGGTGGCTAAACTGTCATCTCTGCTGGAGTCCGAGTTCCACCCTATGCCGGACATACTGAACGCACGGTGGAGTTCATTTAGCAGCAGACTACATCATCCTAGGGGCACAACCGAGAGGTTTCGCAGGTCCTTCCTCCCAACGGCTGTCAGACTGTACAACCTAAGTAGGGCTGCTCTTAGAGATAGCCTAAAGACGTGACAACCTAATAGTTTTGAATGCAAAAGACATACAATGGTCCCCTCCAGCATACAATTAGGAAAATACCGGTCGCTATGGAGGGTGAGAATATGTATGGGTACATAATCATACCATATAGGATAACTAAGTAGACGGTTGTGCTGTTTCATCCCATCTAGCAACAATGCTCTGCGCTGTGTGTGTATATATATTTACATATGTATTCCATCTAGCTACAATGCTCCGCACTGGGTGTTTATATATCTACATATTATTCCATCTAGCTACAATGCTCTGCACTGTGTGTGTTGAAGCACGCTGGTCGCCATGGAAACAGTTCTGTACTATCTACATGTACTGTCAATCAGCCCTAGTGATTCCTTCATGCATTTTTTTTTTCTGTTAGTGAGAGAAAAAGAGAGAAAAAAATTTTCAGCAATTCTTCCTTTTAAAAATAGGGGCGCTAAAGCTTTTGTTTGTTATTTTTATGTAGACTTGTTTGGTGCAGGACTAATATCAATCGTAGAAAATTTAGTGCAAATTGTTTCAAGTTTGCCCCATGTATAAATGTCCGTTATTGAAATGCAATGGGTGGGTTTCCATGGCAACTGAGCTTATCGCAGGACAAAACCAGCTCAGTATGAAAGAGATTTTGCAGAGAAGTTCAGGAGATGCGTTGTCCAAAATATAACTTTCCAAAATTTCATGGCGTGTAGTCACCCGTCACCATGTTGCCAGGGCAACACTTCCCTGTAATTTATGTGTTGTCCTCATATGTGTTGTCCACCAATATTGGTCTACATATGACAGTGACCTCAACATATGTTGAAAAATTGAGACCTCCAAGACCTTCCCACCCCTCCCCATAAGGTCACGGATTGAATGGCGAGGAGGGCGTGTCCATGGTAACACGTATGATGTCATAGTAATGTTGATGTTGAGTTATGATCATCTCTGTGTTTTGATGAATTTCAGAAAATTTCAGGTCATTCTGGCAAGCCTCGCACGAGTAATAAATAAAACAGTTTTCAGCAATTCTTTCCTTTACCACTATGTGGCGCTATATCTTTAGTCATGTATTTTGATGTCATTGCGTCCGGGGTGGCACTATTTTCCTTCATGGAAAGTTTTGTGGACATCGGACAAGTTTTGCCCGTCAGTAATTCTTCCTTTAATCATTAGGGGGCGCTCTCAGTGTTGTTTATTATTTGTATATAGATGTGTTGGTGGACGGAAGAATATTGATCGTATAAAATTTGTTGCAAATCGTGCAAAGTATGTCCAATTTACAAGGGTCTAATGTTGTTACCACTAGGTGCCGCTAAAGCTTTTGTTATTTTATATAGGAATGTTCGGGGTGGGATTATTATCCATTTTTGAAAATTTGGTGGAAATCAGAAAAAGTTTGTCCAAGATACAACTTTCCGAAATTTCATGGCGTGTTGTCAACCGTCGCCATGTTGCCATGGCAACACTTCCCTGTAAGTTATGTGTTGTCCACCCAAATTGGACTACATATGACAGTGACCTCAACATATGTTGAAAAATTTAGACCTCCAAGACCTTCCCACCCCGCCCCATAAGCTCATGGGTTGAATGGCGAGAAGGGCGTGTCCATGGTAACATGTATGATGTCATAATAATGTTGATGTTCAATTATGATCATGTCTGTGTTCTGATGAATCTCTGAAAATTTCACGTCATTCTGGCCAGCCGTACGTGAGTAATAAATAAAACAGTTTTCAGCAATTCTTTCGTTAGCCACTATGTGGCGCTATATCTATTGTCCGGTATTTTGATGTCATTGTATCCGGGGTGGCACTGTTTTCCTTGATGGGAAGTTTTGTGGACATCAGAAAAAGGTTGTCCAAGATACAACTGTCCGAAATTTCATGGTGTGTAGTCAACCGTCGCCATGTTGCCATGGCAACACTTCCCTGTAACTTATGTGTTGTCCACCCATATTGGACTGCATATGACAGTGACCTCAACATATGTTGAAAAATTTAGACCTCCAAGACCTTCCCACCCGTCCCCATAAGCTCATGGATTGAATTGTGAGAAGGGCGTGTCCATGGTAACACGTATGATGTCATACTAACGTTGATGTTGAGTTATGATCATCGCTCTGTTTTGATGAATCTCAGAAAATTTCATGTCATTCTGGCAAGCCGCGCACGAGTAATAAATAAAACAGTTTTCAGCAATTCTTTTGTTTACCACTATGTGGCGCTATATCTTTTGTCAGGTATTTTGATGTCATTGCCTCCGGGGTGGCACTATTTTCCTTCCTGTAAAGTTTTGTGGACATCGGAGAAGTTTTGCCCCTCAGTAATTCTTCCTTTAATCATTAGGGGGCGCTATGAGTGTTGTTTATTATTTGTATATAGATGGGTTCGGGGAAGGGAGAATATTGATCGTATAAAATTTGTTGCAAATCGTGCAAAGTATGTCCAATTTACAAGGGTCTAATGTTGTTACCACTAGGTGGCACTAAAACTTTTGTTATTTTATATAGGGATGTTCAGGGTGGGATTATTATCCATTTTTGAAAATTTGGTGGAAATCAGAAAAAGTTTGTCCAAGATACAACTTTCTGAAATTTCATGGCGTGTAGTCAACCGTCGCCATGTTGCCATGGCAACACTTCCCTGTAAGTTATGTGTTGTCCACCCATATTGGACTAGATATGACAGTGACCTCAACATATGGTGAAAAATTTAGACCTCCAAGACCTTCCCACCCCTCCCCATAAGCTCATGGATTGAATGGCGAGAAGGGCGTTTCTATGGTAACATGTATGATATCATACTAACGTTGATGTTCAGTTATGATCATGTCTGTGTTCTGATGAATCTCTGAAAATTTCACGTCATTCTGCCCAGCCGCTTGTGAGTAATAAATAAAACAGTTTTCAGCAATTCTTTCATTAACCACTATGTGGCGCTATATCGGTTGTCAGGTATTTTGAGGTCATTGCGTCCGGGGTGGCACTATTTTCCTTCATGTAAAGTTTTGTGGACATCGGACAAGTTTTGGGCGAGTTACAGGTGGTTGAAGTTGTAAGGGGAGGAGTCAAACTTCGCCATGGCGCCCTGGCCACGCCTTTTGAGATTTTGACTTAATTTATAAGATAAGATAAGATAAGATAAGATAAGATAAGCCTTTATTAGTCCCACAACGGGGAAATTCCAGGATTGCAACAGCACAGGGATAGCAACACTCAGAGCAACAATCAGAAGGCAAGAAAAAAAACAAGCAAGCAAGAGCAGCTAATAAACATATGTACGTATTACTATAAAATATATATATATACACACACTATATATATTATATATTATACTATATATATTATATATATACTATATATATTATATAACTTTTAATGGCCAATGCCTGTAGATGCCCCCATGTAAAAATGAGCTCAATTGGATCTGGTCCCTAGGACAAGTGCGTTAAAATGCGAGGTGTGACTTTTTTCCGAATTGGAGGTGGGGCGACTTTGAGGCAAGATGGCGGCCTTCCTGTTGGCGGTGGGTATGGGCCACAATGATGTTTTTTGCATGTCTTGAGGTGATTCACACCTCACCCAAATTTGATGTTTCTACGGCAAAGTTTATGGTCTCCAGTCTCCATTGACCTTGTATGTTTGGCCCCACCCACAAAAATGAGGGGTGGGGGGGCACATATGTTTTCCAGTTTATCGAATTTTTTGCCCTGTCAGAGGGGTTTGCCAAAAAAAATCGCGTTTTGGTTAACGTTCAGAGGGTGAAAAATGCGATCATTTGGGCAGAATAATAATAATAAAGAAACATGAGCGGATACAATAGGGCTTTCGCCGACTGACGTTGTCAGTGGCTCAGGCCCTAATAATTAAACCTGCAAGCAGGTGTGAACGGGCCTTCGCCCCCCGCGCGACCGCGGAACCCAGCGCCCATAGTCCCTCGCTGGCTGGGAAAATGTGCCGTCATCACTGCAATGGCTGCATGCATAATAAAGTAAACCATTTGGCTCAGATCTTCCTGTGAGCAGTTAGTGGCATTATCCCTTTTGTCATGGCATGTCCATGGTAACATGTTTGATGTCATACTAACATTGATGTTCAGTTATGATCATGGCTGTGTTCTGATGAAACTCAGAAAATTTCACGCCATTCTGGCCAGCTGAGCGTGAGTAATAAATAAAACAGTTTTAAGCAATTCTTTCGTTATCCACCTTGTGGCGCTATATCTTTTGTCAGGTATTTTGATGTCATTGCGTCCGGGGTGGCACTTTTTTCCTTCATGGAAATTTTTATGGCCATCGGACAAGTTTTGCCCGTCAGTAATTTTTCCTTTAATCATTAGGGGGCGCTATGAGTGTTGTTTATTATTTGTATATAGACGAGTTGGTGGAAGGGAGAATATTGATCGTATAAAATTTGTTGCAAATCATGCAAAGTATGTTCAATTTACAAGGGTCTAATGTTGTTACCGCTAGGCGGTGCTAAAACTTTTGTTATTTTATATAGGAATGGTCAGGGTGGGATTATTATCCATTTTTGAAAATTTGGTAGAAATCAGAAAAGTTTGTCCAAGATACAACTTTCCGAAATTTTATGGCGTGTAGTCAACCGTCGCCATGTTGCCATGGTAACACTTCCCTGTAAGTTATGTGTTGTCTACCCATATTGGACTGCATAAGACAGTGACCTCAACATATGTTGAAAAATTTAGACCTCCAAGACCTTCCCACCCCACCCCATAAGGTCATGGGTTGAATGGCGAGAAGGGCGTGTCCATGGTAACATGTATGACGTCATACTAACGTTGATGTTCAGTTATGATCATGTCTGTGTTCTGATGAATCTCTGAAAATTTCACGTCATTCTGGCCAGCCGTGCGTGAGTAATAAATTAAACAGTTTTCAGCAATTCTTTCGTTAGCCACTATGTGGCACTATATCTTTTGTCCGGTATTTTGATGTCATTGTATCCGGGGTGGCACTATTTTCCTTGATGGGAAGTTTTGTGGACATCAGAAAAAGGTTGTCCAAGATACAACTTTCCGAAATTTCATGGCGTGTAGTCAACCGTCGCCATATTGCCATGGCAACACTTCCCTGTAAGTTATGTGTTGTCCACCCATATTGGACTGCATATGACAGTGACCTCAACATATGTTGAAAAATTTAGACCTCCAGGTCCTTCCCACCCCGCCCCATAAGCTCATGGGTTGAATGGCGAGAAGGGCGTGTCCATCGTAACATGTATGACGTCATACTAACGTTGATGTTCAGTTATGATCATGTCTGTGTTCTGATGAATCTCTGAAAATTTCACGTAATTCTGGCCAGCCGTGCGTGAGTAATAAATAAAACAGTTTTCAGCAATTCTTTCGTTAGCCACTATGTGGCGCTATATCTATTGTCCGGTATTTTGATGTCATTGTATCCGGGGTGGCACTATTTTCCTTGATGGGAAGTTTTGTGGACATCAGAAGAAGGTTGTCCAAGATACATCTGTCCGAAATTTCATGGCGTGTAGTCAACCGTCGCCATGTTGCCATGGCAACACTTCCCTGTAAGTTATGTGTTGTCCACCCATATTGGACTGCATATGACAGTGACCTCAACATATGTTGAAAAATTTAGACCTCCAGGTCCTTTCCACCCCGCCCCATAAGCTCATGGGTTGAATGGCGAGAAGGGCGTGTCCATCGTAACATGTATGACGTCATGCTAACGTTGATGTTCAGTTATGATCATGTCTGTGTTCTGATGAATCTCTGAAAATTTCACGTCATTCTGGCCAGCCGAGCGTGAGTAATAAATAAAACAGTTTTCAGCAATTCTTTCATTAGCCACTATGTGGCGCTATATCTTTTGTCCGGTATTTTGATGTCATTGTATCCGGGGTGGCACTATTTTCCTTGATGGAATGTTTTGTGGACATCGGACAAGTTTTGCGGGAGTTACAGCTGGTTGAATTTGTAAGGGGAGGAGTCAATCTTCTCCATGGCGCCCTGGCCACGCCTTTTGAGATTTTGACCTAATTTATATAACTTTTAATGGCCAATGCCTATAGATGCCGCCATGCAAAAATGAGCTCAATTGGAGCAGGTCCCTAGGACAAGTGCGTTCAAATGCGAGGTGTGACTTTTTCCCGAATTGGAGGTGGGGTGACTTTGAGGCAAGATGGCGGCCTTCCTGTTGGCGGTGGGTATGGGCCACAATGATGTTTTTTGCATGTCTTGAGGTGATTCACACCTCACCCAAATTTGATGTGTCTACGGCAAAGTTTATGGTCTTCTGTCTCCATAGACCTTGTACGTTTGGCCCCACCCACAAAAATGAGGGGTGGGGGGGCACATATATTTTCCAGTTTATCGAATTTTTGGCCCGGTCAGAGGGGTTTGCCAAAAAAAATCGCGTTTTGGTTAACGTTCAGAGGGTGAAAAATGCGATCATTTAGGCAGAATAATAATAAAAAAAAAAAAAATAAAGAAACGTGAGCGGATACAATAGGGCTTTCGCCGACTGACGTTGTCAGTGGCTCAGGCCCTAAATATATATAATTATTAATTTTTTTTTCTTTGAAATCAGAGTTAAATTATTGTTCTGTTCTGGCTCTGAAAAATTATGGTCAAAAGTTTAATTACATAAGGAAAAAAAGTCAAAATTTTACCACAAACTGTTTCAAATTTATTTAAAAAACCCAGTAATTTTATTTAAAAAATAGACAAAAAGTTGCCATAAAATAATCCACAAATTTATAATAAAGTCTCAAATGTACAAGAAAAGTCAGTTTTACTGGAGGAAATTACAAATTTAAGGAAAATGTTTTCAAATTTAGATAAATTTACAGAGAAAAGTAGAAACTTATAAGAAAATTGTTATAAATTTTGGAGAAAAACCTGAAACATTCAAGACTGAAGTCATTACTCAAGTTTTTAAGTGAAGGCTTTTTGCATCCTTCACTCTACTATAAATTTTTGGTTGGCTGATGTGTGTGTGTAATTGAATGTGCAGTTATAAAAAGAGGTTCCTACTTACACATGTGGTGATTTAAAACAAAACAAATACCAATAGTGGATGTGCAATGTTTATTAATGTTATCAATCTTTTCTTGGGGGGTTTGTGCACTGAAGTGTTTGACAGTTCATTTTTTATTCAGCTAAATGCCCTTTGTGATGTGCCAAGGTCAGTTATGTCCAGGATGTAGCATATTTTATTTCAAAAGGGAAACAAATGTTAATGCTAAGATAAGATAAGATAAGATAAGCCTTTATTAGTCCCACAACGGGGAAATTCCAGGATTGCAACAGCACAGGGATAGCAACACTCAGAGCAACAATCAGAAGGCAAGAAAAAACAAGCAAGCAAGAGCAGCTAATATACATATGTACATATTACTATAAAATATATATATACACACAGACACACACAGACACACAGTGCAGAGCATTGTAGCTGGATGGAATAAATATATGAATATATGAACACACAGTGCAGAGCATTGTAGCTAGATGGAATAAATATGTAAATATATAAACACCCACAGTACGGAGCATTGCAGCTAGGTGGAATAAATATGCAAGTATATAAACACACACAGTGAGGAGCAATGTAGCTAGATGGAATAATATGTAGATATATAAAAACACAGTGCGGAGCATTGTAGCTAGATGGAATAAATATATAGATATATAAATATAAACACACCCAGTGCAGAGCATTGTAGCTAGATGGAATAAATATGTAAATATATAAACACACACAGTGCAGAGCATTGTTGCTAGGTGGGATGAAACAGCATAACCGTCTATTTAGTTATCCTACATGGTATGATTATGTGCCCATACATATTCTCACCCTCCATAGCGACCGGTATGTTCCTAGTTGTATGCCGGAGAGGACCATTGTGTAAGTCTATTGCATCTTTTGCATTCAAAAAAAAACTATTAGTTTGTTACGTCTTTTTGCTATCTCTGCGAGCAGCCCTGCTTAGGTTGTACAGTCTGACAGCCGTTGGTAGGAAGGACCTACGAAACCTCTCGGTTGTGCACCTGGGATGATGTAGTCTGCTGCTAAATGAGCTCCTCAGTGCATCCAGTATGTCCTGCATAGGGTGGAACTCGGACTCCAGCAGAGATGACAGTTTAGCCACCTTCCTTCTCTCTCCTATCTCCTCCATCGGATCAAGGTGTTGCCCCAGGACAGAGGTAGCTTTCTTAATCAGTTTGTTCAGTCTCTTCCTATCGGCTGCAGTAATGCCACTGCCCCAGCAGACCACTCCAAAAGTGATGGCTGATGCCACCACCGTGTCATAGAATGACTTCAGCAGCGCCCCTTGTACACCAAAAGACCTGAGTGCTAACAGTGCACATTGAGTTTTTATACACTTTGAGATATGCCTAAGTAAGATTTGACCAAAATGGTTATTTACAGAATTTTATTTTCTTCCCCCATTCTATTTATTTAATAGTTGTTCAAGAGGAAAAATATTTCTACTACTTCAAATTTTGCTCAACCCCAGCACTGTTATTGGGTTTTCATGTTTTGATATGCCTTTGTCATGTGCCAAGTGCACATTTAAAACCAAGACAATGAATAAAAAGTGCATATTTTTCGTCATATTGATCTGTGTTGGTTTGAAATTTGTCATATTCAACAGATTGCTGAACGCGTGCGGCCCAGTTACATGTCTTGATTTCAAATTATGGCCCAACTGATTTTGTAATTGAATAGCCCTGCTCTACTGTAACTTAAAGCATTTGTAAACTGTTAGTTTGGACTGGAAATAGTTCTTTTAATTTTCATTCTGAAACCTAATTATTAAAGTTTTAAACTTCTAGACTCAGCAAGGTTTTAAACAGGACAAACTAGTTTTTTGGGGTTTTTTTTTAGCTTTAATGGAGTTGAATACTATTACTCCAGTTTGTTTTCAACAGTAGAGTTACAGCAGCCCTGTATGGTACAGTAGAAGCTGATATTTGAGTTTTATTTCTTTAGTTAGTAGAACTTTAATGTCTGTTATTTAATTGTGTTGCTACAAACACAATTAAAGGTTGTCATAGCCAGGAGTGGCACTGGGGTTAAGCTCCCAGTGCTCATAAAATGCTCCTTATGGCGTGCGTCTCGAAAAGCCTCTGACAACTAAGTCCAACTCCTAGCCTGCCTGTGTGGTTTAGTCTCTAAGCCCGGCGGAACTGCTTTTACTAATAGGAGAAGGGGCGAGGGCGGATCTCTGGCGCCTCAAAACCAGATGCTTCGGGTAGATGGTGGCTCGTCAACCTGGGAAGGTAGCCCATCTAGGGGAAGGTAAACCCTGATTTCAAACCTCCACTGCCTTGTGGCACACCCAGTCACGGGAAAGGCTTCGGGAGTCAACCCTGAGGAAAAATCCAGAGTTGGAGCCCCTAAGGCAGTTCTCTGTTGTGCTCAACATCGTTCTGGCAGCTCCTGCGACGGCGCTGGTGCCAAACTGTAGCAGCCCTGCTGTTCCTTTGGATTCATCAGTGACGTGGAGAGGGGGGACATGCTGCATGGGCAACATCTTGTCCTCCATATCTTCCTGCCCAGGCTTGAATCCTACCAACTCCCAATGCTGGAAGGTAGAACACCGTATCACTGGAGAGGACACTCCAGCTTCGCCTTTGGCGTAGACAAAACACGGGGAATGACAGTTACCGGTTATAAGACACCGCTCAATTGGCGTAGAGCGCGGCGCCAGGGGTTGTTCCCGACGGTGGGAGAGATCATCGGATCTCACTGGACAGCTACCGCCCGCCTCAAGCTGGGCAGCCCCCAGCCAATAAGGTGTTGTCCCGCCACAGCTTGCTTTCCTCATTGGGTGCATGGGGATGAGGAGAAGTCCGAACAGCAGGCTGAGAACCTTCGCACCAGGCAAGACAAAAAAACAAAAGAGACCAACTCTAAAACTGGGAACTTGGAACGTCCGCACTATGATGACAGGACTCGCTGCTAACCTCAAGGACATCAACGACACCAGGAAGATTGCCATCATCAATAATGAGCTGAAAAGACTGGGAGTGGATATCGCCACTCTCCAGGAAACACGGTTGGCTGACGCAGGCACATTGAGAAAGAAGGACTACACGTTCTACTGGCAGGGAAAGGGCAGTGACGAACACAGGGAACACGGAGTGGGCTTCGCAGTGAAGAACACCTTGCTGAAGATGGTGGAACTGGGCAGCAATGGCTCTGCACGACTCCTCACCCTCCGCCTGAACACCACTCAAGGCCCAGTCACCCTCGTCAGTGTGTATGCCCCAACACTGACAGCCACACCAGAGGCAAAAGATGAGTTCTACGAGAATCTCGCAACAACTGTCAGGATCATCCCCAACTCTGAACAATTCATTCTCCTTGGAGACTTCAATGCCAGAGTGGGTGCTGACCACGACTCCTGGCCCTCCTGTCTTGGACCATTTGGCGTGGGCAGAATGAACGACAACGGACAGCGGCTGCTCGAGTTCTGCACATATCACGATCTGTGCATCACAAACTCGTTCTTCAAGACCAAGCCCCAACACAAGGTTTCCTGGCGACATCCGCACTCAAAGCACTGGCACCAGCTGGACTTGATCCTGACCAGGCGCACCTCACTGAAGAGCGTGCTAATCACCAGTTCGTTCCAGAGTGCAGATTGCGACACAGACCATTCACTGGTGTGTTGCAAGGTCAAGCTGCAGCTGAAGAAATTCCATCGTGCTAGACAGCCTGGAAAGGCACGGATTGACACCAGCAAGATGGCCCAACCAGAACTTGTTGAGCAGTTTGCCTCCACCTTTGAGAAGGAACTTGGTGTACCACAAGAAGGAGAATCTGCAAAGCAGAGGTGGGAAAAGCTGCGAAACACCATCCACCGCAAAGCCTTGGCTACCTTTGGGAGGAAGACCTCGAAGTCACAGGACTGGTTTGATGCCAAGTTGACCGAGATGACCCCCGTCATTGAAGCCAAGTGCTCAGCACTTGCTGAGTACAAGAAGTACCCAAACGAGAAGAAACCTCCAGATTCTCAGGGCTGCGAGAAGCAAAGCTCAGCAGACTGCTCGACGCTGTGCCAACGAGTACTGGACTCAGCTCAGCCAAGACATTCAAACCGCTGCCATAACAGGGAACATCCGTGGTGTGTACGATGGCATCAAGAAAGCACTTGGTCCAGCTCAGAGCAAGACGGCCCCCCTCAAATCCTCCACTGGGGAGATGATCACAGAAAAGAACAAGCAGATGGAGAGATGGGTGGAACACTACTCCAACCTCTACTCCAAACAGAACACCGTGACACTGTCAGCCCTTGATGCCATCGACTGCCTGCCATGCATGGACGAACTTGATGCCGAGCCAACCATCGACGAACTCAGCAAGGCCATTGATAGCTTGGCCGATGGCAAGGCACCCGGCAACGACGGCATACCCCCCGACCTGATCAAGCACTGCAAGACCGCCCTACTGCTGCCATTGCATGACGTCCTCTGCCAGTGCTGGAAGGAAGGTGCCATACCACAGGACATGAGGGATGCCAAGATCATCACCCTCTACAAAAACAAAGGGGAGAGAAGCGACTGCAACAACTACAGGGGCATCTCCCTCCTCAGCGTTGTTGGCAAAGTCTACGCACGAGTTGTTCTCATTCGTCTACAGAAGCTTGCCGAACGTGTCTACCCCGAGTCTCAGTGTGGCTTCCGCGCTGAGCGATCGACGGTAGACATGATATTTTCCATCCGCCAACTCCAGGAGAAATGCAGAGAACAGAACATGCCCCTGTACGTCGCCTTCATCGACCTCACCAAAGCGTTCGATCTAGTCAGCAGAGAGGGCCTTTTCAAGATCCTGCCAAAGATAGGATGCCCACCAAAGTTGCAAAGCCTCATCGAATTGTTTCACACCAACATGCAGGGGATAATGCAGCACGACGGCAACGTCTCAGAGCCATTCAACATACGCAGCGGAGTGAAACAGGGCTGTGTACTTGCGCCAACCCTCTTTGGGATTTTCTTTGCTATGCTCCTGAGGCATGCCTTCAGCACAGCAACAGAGGGAATCTACCTGCACACAAGATCTGACGGCAGGCTTTTCAACCTCGCCCGCCTGAAAGCCAGAACCAAAGTACACGAGGCTCTAATCAGAGACATGCTGTTCGCAGATGACGCTGCAGCCGCAACCCACACACAGCAGGAGCTTCAGACCCTGATGGACCACTTCTCCCATGCATGCAAGGACTTCGGGCTTACCATCAGCCTGAAGAAGACTAACGTCTTGGCGCAAGGCACGGAAGTACCACCAACCATCACCATCGACGACTACGAGCTGGAGGTCATGAATCAGTTCACGTACCTGGGGTCCACGATCAGCAACAACCTCTCCCTTGATACAGAGATCGACAAGAGGATTGGAAAAATCAGCCTTCACACTCGCTCGCCTCACCACACGAGTGTGAAGCACCTATGTAGATATTGCACCAAAAAACAGACATTTGCAGCTAGAATAGTCATTTACCACATTAGCAATCTATGTTAGATATTAGAGTGTATTTCTAATTAGTTTAAAGTTATCTTCATTGAAAAAAACAGTGCTTTTCTTTCAAAAATAAGGAAATTTCTAAGTGACCCCAAACTTTTGAAAGGTTGTGTGTGTGCATATATATATATGTGTATGTGTGTGTGTGTATATGTATAATATATAAAATAAAGGGTGTAACGGTATGCCTAAAATCATGGTTTGGTACGTACCTTGGTTTTAAGGTCACAGTTCGGTTCATTTTTGGTGCAGTAAGGAAACAAAATGCAAAACATAAAACTGCTTATCTTTAGTATAAGCAGGAACACTTACTGACAAAAAAAAAAAAAAAAGCGAAGTCCCAGCAGTATATTCTCATAGAGGGCATACCTCCGCCAAGGCTCCTTCTGTTTCTCATGGATCGCCTCCAAAATGTAATGGGTTTGTGTGTAGGCCCATAGCCACTTGTGTTGAAAATGGCATCAAAGTCTGTCCATCAGTTTTGGAGTATTGTTGCTAACACACTGTGAGAAGATAAGAGCCTTGGCTGAGGTATGCATTCTCAGATCATCACCAAAATATGATGGGTTCCTCTCTAGCCCAAGAACCACCTCTGGTGAAAATTTCATCCAAATCCATTCAGTAGTTTTTGTGTAATCCTGCTGCACAAATACAAACAAAGCCCTTGGTGGAGGTATGCACTCTCAAATCATCACCAAAATCTTATCATCTGTTCCCTGTGCCATTACACACCTTTCCTGAAAATTTTGTCAAAATCTGTTCATAACTTTTTGAGTTATGTTGGTAACAGACAGGCGGAAGACAGACAAACACCCATAAAATCATTACCTCCTTGGCGGAGGTAATTATATTTTTTGTAAATGAACGATGCAAACAAGTGCAACAATAGAAGTCTGAACAGCCTATTATAAGAATTTCCCGTAGCTAAATAAAATAATGACCCATGAAACTTGAGTTGGAAACTTGAACTTAACAACTAGTCAAAAGTGTTTGTCGTCAGCCTCCGTCGGTCTATGATGACCATGGAAGAGAATCCTAAACGTCTACTCTGCTGGAACAGCACCGCCTGTGGCTGGACAGGCCGATGTGCGAATGGCAGTCCCTGTCACACAGGTCGCACTTGTGGGTGGTCTCCGTGCTGCTGGAGCTGTGGCTGTTCTTCCTGCGGGTCCTTTTTTCATCTGCTGCAGCAGTCAGTCTCTCTTCACCTGCCTTGAGCTGTCTGGTCAGGGTGCCTCTCCATTTGGAGCGGTCCGTTGCAAGGTCCTCCCAGCGCTCTGTGTTGATCTCCAGGGCCTTCATGTCTCTAAAGCGCAGCTGTGGGCGGCCAACGTCTCTCCTGCCAGTCGCCAGTTCTCCGTAGAGGACGTCTTTGGGGATTCTGCCATCCTCCATACGGTGAACGTGGCCTAGCCAGCAGAGCCTGCGCTGCCTGAGTAGAGTGAACATGGAGGGAAGGCCGGCGCGGGACAGAACTTCTGTGTTGGGCACTTTGTCCTGCCAGGATATGTCCAGGATGTGGCGAATGCAGCGCAAGTGGAAGGAGTTCAGTCTCTTTTCCTGCCGGGCGTATGTTGTCCACATCTCACTCCCATAGAGCAGTGTGCTGATGATGCAGGCGTTGTACACTGCCATCTTCGTCTTGACAGAGAGTTTGGGGCTGCACGGTGGCGCAGTGGTTTAGCACTGTGGCAGCACAGTTTTACCCTCGGCCGGGGGACCGCGGCGATCATGAGATCGTGGGTTCGATCCCAGCCCCCGACCAACAGTGAGCTGTGTGGAGTTTGCATGTTCTCCCTGTGTTGCGCGGGTTTACTCCGGGATTTCTCCGGTTTCCTCCCGCACACCAAAAACATGTAGGTTTAGGGCGCTCGCGCACGCAGCGACCAGTAGCCGGTGGCTTGTCACCAGACTGCAAACCAAGTCTACCTACGGGTACAAATAAGTAACAAAAAAAAAAAAAAATAGGTGTATAGAGGCCCATTTCCAGCAACTATCACTCCAGTGTTCTAATGGTACAATGTGTTTGCTCATTGCATCAGAAGGCTAATGGATGATTAGAAAACCCTTGTGCAATCATGTTAGCACAGCTGAAAACAGTTTAGCTTGTTAGAGAAGCTATAAAACGGACCTTCCTTTGAGCAGGTTGAGTATCTGGAAAAAATTATTATTTCAAATACAAATCATTATTTCTAACCTTGTCAATGTCTTGACTATATTTTCTATTCATTTTACAACTCATGGTGGTAAATAAGTGTGACTTTTCATGGAAAACACAAAATAATTGTCTGGGTGACCCCAAACTTTTGAACGGTACTGTGTATATACAGTATATATATATATATATACTGTATACTGTATATACATACATACTTTTGTCAGGTCAGGCATTGGCTTGCTTGCTACCGGATAACCATGAAAACCGGTTCTACCTGTCTCATGGGTCGGGCCGTCAGTGACTCAACCGGCATCCCCGCCCTTCCGAGGGTGTGGAGGGTGAAACAGGGCATCCTGGCAGAACTAAAAACAATATCTGTCACAGGTCTGTGGTGGACCACTCCCAGTTACACAGGGTGAGACTGGACATCCTGGTAGATAACCACATCTGTCACAAGGTCTGTGGTGGACTGTGCCAGTCGGTGCATTGTGACATGCACTACACAAAGAGCAGAGATAAACAAACCTATCATCTGGTCAGTCACTGCAACAGATACTGGGGTCAGCTTGTCTTGGCTTGTCCTTGCCACTGATAATACCTTTATCTGCCAAGAATGTGCTGCTAGTCCAGCAAAAGCTAGCAGTACTCAAATACTTTGCAAGCAGTTTCATGAAATGGTCAATCAGAAAGCAACTCATACCGGCTCGGACGCCGCCCGGGCTTACAAGGTCCGCGCTGATCTGTTCACACTCCGACAGGCAGCGAAAAGTAAATTAGCAGCAGGAAGACAAAAGAAGAGGAAAACAGCAACCTTGTGTGTAGCAGAATGGAATGTACACACTCTGTTGGACAGAACAACATCACAGCGCCCAGAAAGACAGACCGCGCTTGTGGCCCTGGAAATGAACAGGTACAATGTAGACATAGCTGCACTTAGTGAAACAAGATTGCCTGGATATGACAGCTTGGAAGACCATGGGTACATCTTCTTTTGGGGTGGGAGATCAACTCAAGAAAGGAGAGAAGCAGGAGTGGGCTTTGCAGTTAGAAAGGAGATAGCAGCAATGCTTGATGAGGAACCGGTGCCAATCAACGACAGGATAATGACTATGAGACTCCCACTACAGCGGAAGATGTATGCCACACTCAGTGTATATGTCCCAACAATGACCAACACAGAGGAGGTGAAGGAAGAGTTCTACAGTGATTTACGTGAGACTATCAGGCGTGTACCGACTGATGACAGGCTGATACTCGTTGGAGATTTTAATGCCAGAGTTGGTTTGGACACAGAGAAATGGAAAGGAGTGCTAGGCAGTTGTGGAGTAGGCAAGTGCAATGCTAATGGAGAACTTCTACTTGCACTATGATCAGAGTACAACCTTGTGATAACCAACACTCTATTTAAACAAAAGGACACACACAAGAAGACATGGATGCACCCAAGTTCCAAGCACTGGCACTTATTAGACTACATCATAGTCAGGCAGAGAGACAGAAGAGATGTATTGGACACCAGAGCAATGATAGGCACGGACTGTGGCACTGATCATGTTATGCTGAGATCTAGATTAAGGACTTGCAGATGAAAACAGCACTGCAGGATGGGTGCGAAGCCACCACGGAAGCTAAACACTAGTGCACTGAAAGGCCAAAAGAAGCAGGAAGAACTTACACAGGAAATAGATGAAAACTTGAAAGACTGGGACAGCAACAACTCAGAGAATGACATAGAAGAGAAATGGGCAACACTGAAGGATACGGTGTATCAGACTGCGAGTGATGTATTAGGCTACCCTGAGAGGAAACATCAAGATTGGTTTGATGAGCATGATGAACACCTGAAGAAACTACTAGAAGGGAGGAATACAGCTAGGCAGGAAAACCTACAGTGTAACACAAGGTCGAAGAAGAAGAAATACTCAAAGGCTCAGAGTGAGCTACAGAAGTACACCAGAGAGATGAAGTCCAACTGGTGGGATGAAAAAGCAGAGAAACTTCAAACTGCAGCAGACAGGAAGGACATGAAAACATTCTTCACAGGTTTGAGAGAAATCTACGGCCCTAAACCAAGAGGATTGATCCAACTAAAGGCTATGGATGGTGAAACAGTTTTGCAGGAGAAAGACAAGATCCTGGACAGATTTGCAGACCACTTTGACCAACTACTAAACAACCCTGGAGATCTCACTAAAGAGGCTAAAGAAGCTCTAGTGCAGCGACCAGCTGTATCAAGTCTGGATGAACCACCAAATTTTGATGAACTAATGGCAGCTATCAGGACAACACAGGATGGTAAAGCTCCAGGAAGGGATGGAATTCCAGCAGAAGTGTGGAAATTTGGTGGTGTTCAGCTGATCAACTGCCTGCACAAGCTCATTCAAGAGATATACTACCGTTCTAAAGTTTGGGGTCACCCAGACAATTATTTTGTGTTTGCCATGAAAAGTCACACTTATTTACCACCATGAGTTGTAAAATGAATAGAAAATATAGTCAAGACATTGACAATGTTAGAAATAATGATTTGTATTTGAAATAATTTTTTCCTTCAAACTTTGCTTTTGTCAAAGAATCCTCCATTTGCAGCAATTACAGCATTCCAGACCTAACACAATTGCACGAGGGTTTTCTAATCATCCATTAGCCTTCTGACACAACGAGCAAACACATTGTACCATTAGAACACCGGAGTGATAGTTGCTGGAAATGGGCCTCTATACACCTATGTAGATATTGCACCAAAAACCAGACATTTGCAGCTAGAATAGTCATTTACCACATTAGCAATGTATAGAGTGTATTTCTGATTACCATAGTTTAAAGTTATCTTCATTGAAAAAAAGTGCTTTTCTTTCAAAAATAAGGAAATTTCTAAGTGACCCCAAACTTTTGAACGGTAGTGTATGGGTGCCCAGAAAGTACCTCAAGACTGGAAGGATGCAAGTATTGTGCCTTTGTTCAAGAAAGGTGACAGGAAGGATTGTGGAAATTACCGAGGTATATCACTGCTAGCCACTGTTGGTAAGATTCTCTCACGTGTACTACTTAACAGACTCAGCGAACACATCTCGCAGTAGGCACTACCGGAAACCCAGTGCGGCTTTAGAAGTGGAAGAAGCACAATGGACATGATTTTTTGCTTGAAACAGGTTCAAGAAAAGTGTATCGAACAGAACATGCCACTTTATGTAGTCTTCATAGACTTCAGTAAAGCCTTTGATACTGTTTCGCGACAAGGACTTTGGCAGGTACTCAAGAAATATGGTTGTACAGAGAAGTTTGTCAGCCTGATCGAGGCACTCCATACAGGTATGCAAGCAAACGTGGCAATGAGTGGTTCAGTATCTAAAGACTTTTCAGTAAGCAACGGGGTGAAACAAGGCTGTGTGCTGGCACCTACACTCTTCTCGCTATATCTGGCAGCCATGCTTGAGGTGGCCTTCAAAGACACTTCAGAAGGAGTATACATTCAAACGAGGAAAGAAGCAGACTTGTTCAGTGTGGCACAGTTTAAAGCCAAGGGTAAGACATCGATAAAGATAGTAAGAGAAATGCTCTTTGCAGACGACAGTGCTCTTGTTGCACACAGCGTGGAAGATATGCAATCTTTAGTGGAGAAATTTGAGAGAGCAGCTAGCCAATTCAGCCTCCAAATCAACATCAAGAAGACAGAGTGCCTTTATCAACCACCAAAGTTCCAATTATCAACATCACTACCAGAAGAGATCAGCTTTGGTGCAGAGCCACTAGTCAAGTGCAAGACTTTCAAGTACCTAGGGAGCACTGTTTCAGAGAACGCTAGGCTGGAGGATGAACTATCTCTCAGAATGGGAAGAGCGAGCGCTGTGTTTGGAAACATGAGGGAGAGACTGTGGAACAATCAACATGTGTCTATCCGTGTGAAATGCAAAGTGTACAGAGCGACAGTACTGGCTACTCTATTGTATGGTGCTGAAACTTGGACTGTCTACAGAGTGCAGGTGAAGAAACTCCACGCGTACATGATGAGACACCTTCGAGCCATAATGAACATCTCATGGAAAGACAAGATAACCATCATAGAAGTGTTGAAACTAGCTGGTCTACCATCAATGGAGGACATGCTAACACAGATGAACCTGAGATGGCTTGGACATGTTGAGAGGATGGACCACCAGCGTCTCCCTCGGCAGTTACTCTACTCACAGTTATGCAAGGGTAAACACAATCAGGGTAGACCAAGGCTCAGATTTAAAGACACTGTAAAAAGAAACTTGGAGAAGTTGGACATAGACAGGAGTTCCTGGCAGCAGAAGGCTAAGGACAGAGCTGTGTGGAGGAATCTGATCAGACCTAAATGAAACAGTCATTGTCGCCCATGACAGACTGCTATGATGATGATGATGATATATACTGTATATACAGCCGTGGACAAAATTGTTGGTACCCCTCTGTTAATGAAAGAAAAACCCAGTGGTCACAGAAATAACTTGAATCTGACAAAAGTGGTAATAAATAAAAATTCTATGAAAATTAACCAAATTAACCGTCTCTTCCATTTTTCCTCCTGCAGCCACGTCCAGGGAGGTTGGCTACAGTCCCGTGGATCTTAAATTTCTGAATAATATGTGCAACTGTAGTCACAGGAACATCAAGCTGCTTGGAGATGGTCTTATAGCCTTTATCTTTGACATGCTTGTCTATAATTTTCTTTCTAATCTCCTGAGACATCTCTCTCCTTTGCTTCCTCTGGTCCATGTTTAGTGTGGTACACATCATGTCACCAAACAGTACAGTGACTACTTGTCACCCTTTAAATAGGCCGACTGACTGATAACAAGTTTGTAGACACCTGTGATGTTAATTAGAGGACACATCTTGGTTGAACATGTCCCTATGGTCACATTATTTTCCATCTTTTCTAGGGGTACCATCATTTTTGTCCAGGCCTGTTTCATGAGTTTGTTTTTTAAAATAATTCTGTTGAACCACAATTCAAAAGCATTGTCTGATTTTCATTGGTTAATTTTCATAGAATTTTTATTTATTACCACTTTTGTCAGATTCAAGTTATTTCTGTGACCATTGTGGGTTTTTCTTTCATTAACAGAGGGGTACCAACAATTTTGTCCATGGCTATATAAGATAAGATAAGATAAGATAAGCCTTTATTAGTCCCACAATGGGGAAATTCCAGGATTGCAACAGCACAGGGATAGCAACACTCAGAGCAACAATCAGAAGGCAAGAAAAAACAAGAACAGCTAGTAAACATATGTACATATTACTATAAATATATATAGACACACAGTGCGGAGCATTATGGTTGGTGAATGTGCAGCAGAAAGTCCAAGCTCTCTCTCCACGGATGCGGTGGGCCAGCTGGAAGTCTTTGGGCATGATAGCGATCCCCTTAGCGAAGAAGAGACCACCAGGTAGGCCTCGCCGGCCTCCTGCAGAGCGACGACGGCAAAGCTCAGGAAGCGCAGGTCGGTCTTGGAAGTCCTGAGCGATCTCCCTCACCAGGCGCTGGATGGGCAGCTTACGGATGAGCAGCTCCGTGGATTTCTGGCAATGACGGATCTCTCTCGGAGCCACGGGCCTGTAACGGTGAGGCTTCTTCACTCCGCCGGTGGCCGGAGCGCTTCTCCGAGCAGCCTCCCGGGGGGCCCCCTCCTCCAGCAGATTTTACGGGCGGTCTGCCTGGTTCTTGCCATCGCTCTTTATCATTCCGTCTTATATTTCCCGCACGCCGCCCAAACTCCAGCCCGGCACCCGCGTCGTTTTCGCTACAATTCCCGGTATATCGAGCCTCTCCACTAGCATCGGGTGGTGCCGAGTGCTAGCTAGCACTAGCTCTTCCCTGCTGTAACGTCTCCTGCTGTAAACAGTGGCTCCGTCCGCCAACTCGGGAGACCTTTGGGGCGATCTGTGTGTCCGTGATATATATATATATATAGAGTGAAAGGTGTAGAAAGAAGAAGGAAGATAAAAAAAGGCTGTTGCAACGGGCAGCCAACTCATGTGGCGCCACCATCATCGTCTCCTCAAACCAAGACAGAAGATCACTTCCCTCCATTCTACAGGAATTTCACTTTATTCCTTCTACAGGAAAACCACTTTTCTGCATTCTACAGGAATATCACTGGCTTTCATATCGACTACACTCATCCAGGCCTGACCAAAGATGTTTTCCCAGGACCCCAATGTAAACAGTTGCCTCTTTCAGAGATGGTAAGGATCAGAATTTGCTTTTAAAGGCTCAAAGGAACATAAAACTCGGGAGACCAGACCTCCAACGTGAACACTGCATTTGGATAACATCCTCCTTTACAGGAAACCAATGCTCTTAAAAGGGTCATAAACGGCTTAATCAGACAGGTTTATGACCTTTGATGGTTCCCAGATTCTTTTCTTCCAGATATCATGGACCTAAAGAAATCTACAGCTCAACAGTACCTCCTAGTGGATACCTACAGAATGTGCTTCAGTATGTAGGATGACTTTTTAATTTGTTCTAAACATTAAGTTTCTTTCAGCTTATCCTCTTCCTTCATCCTAAGGACACTGAGAATCATCCTTTTTATCACTAACCATAGTTGGCAGTAATACATCAAGCTTTGATCTAAATATGAATGCATGTATTATAATTATGTATAAGAAATGTTATGTTCACGAGTGTTATTCAAACAAATGTAACCTTAGAGTAATGGTATAAATGCATGATCACCAAATAGTAGCCAAGTCATTTAATTTAGTTAGATTTTATATTGAGCACCTAATTTCATAAGAACTGACTGAGTGTTGATTTTTCTCTGCAATTTCATGGGATGGTGTCTTCATTTGGCTGCTCTCAAACAAAGAAATGTTTTCACATTGGATGGCAGCCATTTCAAACTGCTTTTGATAAAGTCAATTGGTCAGTCTTGTGATCGGCATCACAAGTTTATGACCCAGGTGGGGCCATTTAAAAAGTAGTAGAAGCTGCCCTGCAGACAGAGAAGAACACAGAAAGAAGAAGATGAACACAGTTAGAATTAAAAGAACAAGAAGAACACAAGAAGAGAAGTTAGAAATGTAAGAAAAAGAAAAAGCAGACAAGACAAGCAGAAAGAAAAGAAAGTTAGAAATGTAAGACAATCAAAAGAGACAGAATGACATCATAGAAGTCTGGGAAGATTTTATTCCACTGTTTCAAGGTCCTGTGTAGTTTTATTTTATCTAAATTGTTCTGTGTGAAGTTTGTCAAATCCTGCGTTAGTTTTTTTCTGGTTACTGAGGAGAAATCACCTTTTTATTTACAGCTCGCTTTCTCAGAGAATCAAATTCTCAAACTTTTTCCCTTCACCTCAGAAGCCATTCTTATCCTAGTAAATGTTTTTCTCAATTTTTTTTATGATTTTTCACGCCGTTAAAGTGGACCTTTAATTTTCCTAGTTTAAAGTGAACAGAGACTGTGTTTTTGGACTCTCTTTCTGGCCTCATACCCGCCTGACTGAGAAGTTTCTCCTTCAGTTTTTTTGATCTATCCCGCTACAAGAGACCTCAAATTCGGACTCGTTTCCAAGGACTTGTCACGCCGCTCAGTGACAGACCACCCACTGCTGCCATTGTCTGGAGAGCCCCCAGCTGAGTTTACACTTCCACGGCTGTGAGGAAGCATCGCAGCAGCCGCTTCCTCTGACGTCCTAACTCCCAACTCGGCCGGTATCGACCCGCTGAAACGTGGACCTACAGCTGTTGTGTGAGTGAAACTCCCTTTTCCTATCTCCTGGGTTAAAATGTGATGTCCGAACAATTAAATTACAATTGAATATAACCCGTATTTTAGAGTACAATTAGTCTCAGCCACAGGATAAAGCTATAAACTGAAGGAAGACTCTTAGTCATTTTTAAGTAACTGCCCTTAATTTTTGTAGATTAATTCAGAAGTTCATTTTTAGATAATCAGCTTATGAATTTTCCCCATAAAATTGCATTGTTTTGTTAGACAGTTCCTCCTTGGTTCTACAGAGGTGTAACGCTGGATTTTATGTTCAGGAATCCAATAACAGTTGATGTGATATCGTACGCTGTTATCATTTGAATCTATTTAGCCATCATTTGAATGCCATATCATGTAACCTGAATGAGTTTAATAAAAGGGTGAATGAGAGAAGACGAAGCGTTTTCCTTTCGCATATATATGTTTCCTAGATCACGGCAGGAGAAGAACTCACTTAAATTTTGAGACTGATTCATTAAGTAATTAAAGGTACAAAATTAAAGTTAATATTATTATCCATTGTGACTGGTGCCCCCTTTTACGAGTGCTTATTTATTCAATTTAGCGGGTGTAGAAGTGGCGGTTTAACTCTGCCCCCTTTCACACCCACGATTAAATAAAATAAATAATTCCTGTACCTTATGACAATATTTTATTATATATTCCTCTACAACACACACACACACACACACACATATACACACACATATATACTGTATGTATATATATATATATATATATAAATGAATAGAAGTGGTCCTAGCACTGACCCTTGAGGTACACCCTTAGTTACTATTAGTGAGCCAAAAGTAATAAGACGTAATTTCAGGTAATAATTAAACTGATGTGAAAATCAGATGCTGCAGAAAGACAAATAAAATTTTCATCATTTTTAACCCATCCATCCACCACCACCTCATCTTATAAACTTCAATTGAGCCTGACTGATGAATGGAAAACTCCCAAGTAGAGACCAAAGAAATTAAAAACTAGAAAAGCACTCAGAGCGCATACCTCCGCCAAGGCTCCTTCCGTTTCTCATGGATCACCTCCAAAATGTAATGGGATTGTGTGTAGGCCTATAGCCACTTGTGCTGAAAATTACATCCAAGTCTGTCCATCAGTTTTGGAGTACTGTTGCTAACACACTGTGAGAAGATAAGAGCCTTGGCTGAAGTATGCATTCTCAGATCATCATCAAAATATAATGGGTTCCTCTCTAGCCCAAGAACCACCTCTGGTGAAAATTTCATCCAAATCCATTCAGTAGTTTTTGTGTAATCCTGCTGCACAAATACAAACAAAGCCCTTGGTGGAGATATGCATTCTCAGATCATCACCAAAATATAATGGTTTCCTCTCTAGCCCAAGAACCACCTCTGGTGAAAATTTCATCCAAATCCATTCAGTAGTTTTTGAGTAATCCTGCTGCACAAATACAAACAAAGCCCTTGGTGGAGGTATGCACCCTCAGATCATCACCAAAATCTAATCATTTGTTCCCCGTACCATTACACATCTTTCCTGGAAATTTCGTCAAACTCCGTTCACAAGTTTTTGAGTTATGTTGGCAACAGAGACAGACAAACCCCGGTAAAAACATTACCTCCTTGGCGGAGGTAAAAATACATCAAATCATATTGATTCAAAACAAAAAGTCATGTAAAAGTGCTAGACACATACATTAGGTTTAATCTTGTCCATGATATAATTTTTTTTTTTAAATTTATTTTAGAGATTAATAGATGAGTTTGTTGTTTTAGCCTAAACCATAAAGTAACATAAATCTTTACTGACCCAGCTGAACAAATCTGCCATTACTAGTTCAACAGGAAATGTTTCTCATAACTCCCAGGTCCCATTTTAGCCTTCAAGATAAGACTCCACCCTCACAGCTACATCAGTTATTCTTTATGACAGCCGCTCAGATAACATGGATCAGGACGGGAGCAACATCCGCCTCCTCCACAAACATGTCCAGGTTGTCAGTTTGATCTTTTCTGGGGTAAAACAGCGGTCTCTCATACAGGAAACATGAGTGTGCACCTCGCTGTTACTACTTCTGCAACTTGCATTGCATCTTAAGTCTTACCTTCACGTTCCCTCACTTGTTACTTTAGGCATTAGATACACATTTTAGCAGTGGCCACTAAAACGACCTGATTAAGGTCAGGGTTGAGAGAGATGACCCAGCCAGCATGTCCAGGTGGGTCTGTCCACTTGGGACTTTACGTGTGGCACAGGTGAGCAGGTGATCTGGGCCCCACATGGATTTTATGTGGGCGAGCAGGTTTCAGTCACACCTGTGCCACTGCTGCCCATTACACTCGAGGTCATGAAGTATCACGAATCGTAGCTGCGGTGACGTCTTCAGTCCAACAGAGCGAGGGCCTACAATGAATCACCACAGTTACTACATTCATTGACACTGTACTCCCTCATGTAATATTGCTGAATTATACAACAGTTCTGCAAATCCAGTTTACAAGTTGTCAGTAATAAGTGACAACAGATGATGATTTGTTTAGTTAACGATATATTGTGACACGAAGACTAATATCACTGCACAGAACAAGTAGTTCCCACCTGCTCCTCTTGGATGATGCTAACCAACACAACCCCTGAGAATAAGAGTATTATAGCTTTATTGTCATTTTTATATATGTGTTCAATGAAATTTGCCATTGTAAACAAGTCATTGCTTATATACATACTTTTCCAGAGTTCTTCAGTCTGGTCTCTTTAGCAAAGAGCTCAACTGACTAACAAGCTAGCTGATTAGTGCTCGACGGGTAGCTCTGCTTTTGTTTACTTTCTCTTTGCCATTTTCTTATAGGCATCTTCAGATAACATAAAAAGTCAAAAGATCAGGGTTTGACATTAACACCCGCCAACCCACCAATGGCGGATAGATTTCAGCAGTGGCCGATAAAACAGCGACTCCCACTACTTTGGCGGGTTGTAGTTTTCTCAACCGCCATCTAAAATAATAAACCTATCGCAATGTGAGACTACGAAACTACAGCTCCCAGAAGCACATCTGTACACAGTATGTGACCACTGGTTGGAGTTGGGCTCCTCTGCCAACGGTCTACTCTATGGGTTGTTCTCTCTTGCTCTGCCGCAGGTCACACTGCAGCCTGGTGGGAAGAAATGCCGTGGTGGGTGGCGACTCCTCGAACCCAGAGCAGAGCCAGACTCTGTCCACGGTGAGTTTACTTTGCAGCCAGTCTGGAGAAACAGCAACAAACAGACAGCGGCCGGCAGAAGACACGTGACCCCGCGCTCAGCGATCAGATCACCAGGGGAACTGCCCCTGATGCCCCGCTGTCTTAGTAGTGCCCCTCCCCCCAACATCAGCTCCTACTTCTGTGGTTAAACGTGATTATTTTATGAAGCTCTGTTTATTGTCCACTGTTGCACAAATGTAAGTTTTCTTATGACAGAGAGAAAAGGTGACGGCACTTTGATTTGTTGCTGTAAAGAACAAATGAAGCTTCTTCTGAGGTGAACTTTCATTTATTTAGGATTTCTATTTTATCTTATTTATTTACATGCGGTTGTGATATGCAGCTATTTCATGGAAGAAAATCCTCTTAACATGTGTTTTTAATGGGCTAGTCCAGGGGCATTCTGGTTCCAAGGTTGTCATAGCCAGGAGTGGCACTGGGGTTAAGCTCCCAGTGCTCATAAAATGCTCCTTATGGCGTGTGTCTCGAAAAGCCTCTGACAACTAAGTCCAACTCCTAGCCTGCCCATGTGGTTTAGTCTCTAAGCCCGGCAGAACTGCTTTTACTAATAGGAGAAGGGGCGAGGGCGGATCTCTGGCGCCTTAAAACCAGATGCTTCGGGTAGATGGTGGCTCGTCAACCTGGGAAGGTAGCCCATCTAGGGGAAGGTAAACCCTGATTTCAAACCTCCGCTGCCTTGCGGCACACCCGGTCACAGGAAAGGCTTCGGGAGTCAACCCTGAGGAAAAATCCGGAGTCGGAGCCCCTAAGGCAGTTCTCTGTTGTGCTCAACATTGTTCTGGCAGCTCCTGCGACGGCGCTGGTGCCAAACTATAGCAGCCCTGCTGTTCCTTTGGATTCATCAGTGACGTGGAGAGGGGGGACATGCTGCATGGGTAACATCTTGTCCTCCATATCTTCCCGCCCAGGCTTCAATCCTACCAACGCCCAACGCTGGAAGGTAGAACACCGGTGCGCATCGGCCTGTTCAGCCACAGGCGGTGCTGTTCCAGCAGAGTAGATGTTTAGGATTCTCTTCCATGGTCATCATAGACCGACAGAGGCCAACGACGATGGTCCAGGGGTGTAAAACGTATGGCCCGCCAGGGGGTACAAATTTTTCTCTGAATTTACAGCTTTCATTCTTGTAAATTTCTGACTTTTTCTACTGATTAGAATTGTTCATCTATATATGAGACATTTTTCTCCTTAAGATGAGACTTTTTCTTCATCAGTTTTCTTTTTCTTGGTGAAAACAGGTAGTGTCCATTTAGGTTAAATCCATCAGCAGCTACTAATGATGTAGTGCAGCCCGAGGGGGTAGGAATACAAGTGAGAACTGGGACGGACCCCAAATCTCCCTGTGCCTCACGCTCACACTGCAGATATTTTTCTCAACTGTTTTACAGTACTTACTGCTGTTCATAATAATTAAACAGACAGTGCTTCTCTTGCTATTTTTATGTATGGATAAGGGTCATTTACATTTAAAAAGGTTGTAAATTTAGTTCAATTAGAATTTAGCATGTGATAGTCAAATCTGATCATATTAAACATAATTTTTCAACCACAAAATTGTGGCTAGTGGAAAGGCTGAGTGGCTAGTAATTTTGGAAAATCACTAGCCATGATGGTGAGCAAAAACGTTAATGTCAAGCCCTGCAAAACAGGTTTTAATCTAAACTTTAACTTCATGAATGCTAGCTAACTGCAGCTAACAAGGCTAACTATTAGCATGACCAAACCGTACAATTCCTGGTTGTGAAGGCTGTCTCTTTTTCAACAGTGCCTCACGGTGAAAATTAAAGTGCAGGACAGAGCAATACAACTCTCACATTATTATAAGAAGAAACAATTTAAAGATTATTAGAATGCCACTGAAGTGGAGTGATATGGCTCAAAGGTCCAAGTGTTATTAGGGAGTATAATGACTCCTGAAACCCCTGGTGTCCAATCAAATTGCTTGGTCAGAAGTAACTGTTAAGGACTTAGGACTTCTGAAACTAGAATGCAAAATTAAGTTCTGTGATTGGTTGACAGGTGTTTGCTGACAAAGTTTAACTTCACTCAGATCTAATAACATTCAGGTAACTCCCGTCATGGCAACTGTTGTTGGACAGCACAAACATTTTAAAGATGGCGGATGGTAAAATGAGCAGGTCCCTCCTGGTTATAAATCCACATTTCACATGTTCCCACAGCCATAAGGTGTGAAGGCCGAGGCTCATAAAGTCTTCAAACATTAACAGACGGAGGGCAAGTGGAGGATTTCTTGAGCGGAGATCAGGTCTGCTCGGTGTAATCATTCACAGGAAACTTCTTAATTATTAATTAATTAGGTCTGACTTCGGTGGAGTTACTCTGCCTGTTTAAACAGTTCTGGTGAGCCGACCCTTCATCAGGAGAGCTTCAGACGTGCAAATACCAATAAGACCTCAATACTTCAACAGATGACTGCTCATGACGGACAATGGAGGCAGAATTTTCCAGTAAACTACAGATTATAGTCAAGGAGAAACAGCACAGCAGGCTGCAGTTCCTCTAGTGACCACAAGAGGCTGACTGCAAAAGTGAATCAATATGCAAAGACTCGTTTAAAAAAAAAAAAAAAAAAAAAAAAATCGCACAATTTGAGTACAACAGCAAGTTTACAATCAAGCAGAAAAATTGTGATTTTCTTGTCCTATTGCTTATTGTTCTTTAATTTTTTTAGAGCATTACAATTGCATCAAACTCGACGTTTCTACCTTGCAGAGTTTAGTCAGAAAGTTTTTATGCTAATGCTTTTATAGATGAGGCTGTTTTAGCCTTTCAGCTAGCATTTTCTTCGAATAAAGTGTGTGTTAAGCACTTTTAAACCAAGTTTTATCAGCTATAGCTGATATCATTTTAATGCCAACATTTTTTGTGACTGGGTGATTTTAGCATGTAACCTAGCATTTTTGAAGTTTTAAGCAATGTTATACTATTTCTGCTTTTATGTTAACATTTTTCAGTATTAGGCTATTTAAACCTTTTATTTATAGTTTTATTAGAATTACAGTACAGTTGGGTTACTTTTGCATGCAAGATAGGCATTCCTTTTTAAGTTTTAAGCAGATCTTGAGCATTTTAAAGAATTTTCTGCAGTTTTAGTGATTTCTATTTTTAGAATTTTTTTTAAACAAAATTAGGCTATTTTAGCATTTTAAGATATCATTCTTATACTATGAGCTATTCTTGCTTTTATGCTAACACTTTTGTGGATTAGGCTAGTTTAGTTTTCAGCTAGGATTTTTTAGAATTAAACTTGTGTTTAGCATTTTTAAGAAATTTTTTTCCAACTATAGCTGATAGGAACTTTTTTGTGATTAGGGTATTTTGATTTGATACTGTTTATTTCAAATGAGACAAAAATAAAAATAATAAAAATAAAAATTTCAAATGCCGTCCGAAAAGGAACAGGATTGATGCAAAAGCTTTTCTTGTCCTACCCCAACTAATTAACATACCTATACTTGCAAGCACATGCACACATACATACACACAGTGCATCCAGAAAGTCTTCACAGCGCTTCACTTTTTCCACATTTTGCTATGTTACAGCCTTATTCCAAAATGGATTACGTTCATTTTTTCCCTCAAAACTCTACACACAATACCCCATAATGACAATGTAAAAAAGTAGTGGGTTTTTTGGGGGGTTTTTTTAGATTTTTACAAATTTTTACAAATTATGTTATAATTCCTTTGAGGGCCTGGTCCTCAGTATTGGGCACTTTAGCAATTTCAGGTTAAACCCAATTTTTATTTGCCATTGTTTATCGTCCCCCATCTCCTCCAGCTCAAGGTGCCCCCCTCCACCTGCCAGTGGATCTCCAGCTTTCTGACTGACAGGTGGCAACAGGTGAAGCTAGGGAGATTTACATCCAGCTCCCGAAAAATTAGTACTGGCGCCCCCCAAGGATGTGTCCTTTCCCCACTGCTCTTCTCCCTCTACTCCAACGACTGCACCTCAGAGGACCCTTCGGTGAAGCTCCTGAAGTTTGCGGACGACACCACAGTCATCGGTTTGATCCGGGAGGATGATGAGTCTGCATACAGGCGGGAGGTGGAGCAGCTGATCCTCTGGTGCAGCCAGAACCATCTTGAACTTAACCCAGCCAAAACGGTGGAGATGACTGTGGATTTCAGGCGACACCCCCCTTCATTCCCCCCACTCACCATCCTCAACAGCACAGTGTCCACTGTGGACTCCTTCAAGTTTCTGGGTACCACAATCTCCCGGAACCTGAAGTGGTCCTCCCATATTGACACTGTCCGGAAAAAGGCCCAGCAGAGGTTGTTTTTTCTGCGTCAGCTCAAGAAGTTTGATTTGCCTCAGGAGCTGCTGGTTGTCTTCTACACCGCCATCATCCAATCTGTCCTCTGCTTTTCCATCACTGTCTGGTTTGGATCTGCCACTAAACAGGACAAGACCAGACTGCAGCGGATCATTAAGTCTGCGGAGAGGATCATTGGTACTGACCTACCCTCCATTGAGAACTTATATCGGTCCATAACCAGGAAACGGGCGGGAAACATCTGTGCTGACCCATCACACCCCGGCCACAAACTGTTTGAACTTCTATCTTCTGGTCGTCGTTACAGATCACTGAAGGTCAAAACCACCCGTCACAGGAACAGTTTCTTTCCTCAAGCCATCACTCTGATGAACTCCTAACATTCACCTAGTCCTACCTGTTGCTGTACTCATGACTTTTCATCCATTATTACATTGCACATAACTCTCACATTGCTTTTTACTTCATTCACATTATATCACTGAATCTGAGTCCACATTGAAATACTGTGTGATTGTATATTTTTTCATATATTTCTGCAAAGTGTGGTTAGTCCGAGTAAATAACTGCATATATTCCTGTATATATTTGCATCCTTTTATAGAAACGTGGACAGACTGTAATTTACTGTACATACTCTGGTTGTCATTGAATCCTTATTTAAATCCTTCACCTGAACAACGAGAGCAAGTTTTTAGCCAAAGTCAAATTCCTTGTATGTGTTGTGCATACTTGGCCAATAAAGCTGATTCTGATTCTGATTCTGATGATTCTGATCAACCTATTCAGAATTTTTATCCGAATTTGCTGATTTCTTAGCTGATTTAGTGTTGAAATCTGATAGAATAATTATAGTAGGGGACTTTAATATACATGTGGATGTAGATAGTGACTGCCTTAATGTGGCTTTTAATTCAATATTAGACTCGATTGGGTTTTCTCAGAAAGTAGGAAATTCTACTCATTACCTCCACCATACATTGGACCTTGTTCTGACATATGGCATAGAAATAGAAAATCTTGTAGTGTCTCCTCATAACCCTGTACTGTCAGACCATTGTCTGTTAACCTTTGATTTTACTATTTCTGACTATTTGGCTCCTAAAGAAAAATATTATCACAGTAGATGCCTCTCAGATGATGCTGTTTCCAAATTTATGCAGATTGTTTCCTCTATGCCATGTGTCAACACAACGGAAATAAGCTATAGACAGCTTGCTCCTTCTGTAATTGATAACATGGTGGATAGTGTTTCAGCTTCTCTGCATCAGGCTCTAGACTTGGTGGCCCCCTTAAAAAAGAAAAAGTCTAATCAGAGATTTTTAACTCCTTGGTTCAACACAGAAACTCGTAGCTTAAAACAGAAGACTCGTCAATTAGAAAGAAAATGGTGCTCTACTAATTTAGATGAAATCTATTTAGCTTGGAGAAATCATCTTTTAATTTATAAAAAATCTCTTAGAAAAGCTAGAACGAGTTATTACTCTGCATTAATAGAAGAGAACAAGAATAATCCCAGGTTTCTTTTCAGTACTGTAGCCAGGTTGACAAAGAGTCAGGACTCTGTCAATCCTAGCATCCCCTTAGAGCTTACTAGTCAGGACTTTATGAACTTTTTCAATAATAAAATTTCATCCATCAGAGATAAAATCAATCAGATTCTTCCCACAGTTAACTTAAATACTGTAACTACTACAACTCCTTCTATTGATGTCTGTCTTGATGAGTTTACTCCAATCGACCTTTGTGAGTTAGACAAAGTAGTTTCCTCATCCAAACCTTCAACATGTTTTTTAGATCCTATTCCTACCAGGTTATTTAAAGAAGTCTTCCCACTTATTGGTAGCTTTATTCTTCATATAATCAATTCTTCATTAACTTTAGGCCATGTACCGCAGGCTTTTAAAACGGCTGTAATTAAACCCTTACTCAAAAAGCCAACGCTAGATCCAGGAGCTTTAGCTAACTATAGACCAATCTCTAATCTCCCTTTCATTTCAAAAATCTTAGAAAGAGTTGTTGCTACGCAATTATTTGACCACCTGCAGGGAAATGGTTTACTTGAAGAGTTTCAATCTGGGTTTACAATCCATCATAGTACTGAAACAGCCTTAGCGAAGGTCACTAACGACCTCCTCATTGCATCTGATAATGGACTAGTTTCTGTACTTGTCCTTTTAGATCTTAGTGCAGCTTTTGATACTATTGATCATAATATTCTACTTGATAGATTAGAACACTATGTTGGACTTAATGGAACTTCGTTGCAGTGGTTTAGATCTTATTTATCTGATAGGTTCCAGTTTGTTCATGTAAATGATGAGTTTTCTTTCAGCTCAAAGCTTAGTCATGGAGTTCCACAGGGATCTGTGCTAGGCCCTACTCTTTTTAGTTTATATATGCTTCCGTTAGGCAACATTATTAGAAAGCACTGTATACATTTTCATTGTTATGCAGATGACACACAATTATACCTGTCAATGAAGCCAGATGATACTAATCAATTAGCCAAGTTAGAAGCCTGTCTTAAGGAAATCAAAGCTTGGATGACTTGTAATTTCCTGCTATTAAATTCAGATAAGACTGAAGTCATTCTTGTTGGTCCAAAAAACCTTAGAAATTCCTTTCCAAATCAAACTTTCAGTTTGGACGCAGTTACTCTTTCTCTTAATAGCTCTGTGAGGAACCTTGGAGTTATTTTTGATCAGGATTTGTCCTTCAATTCACATATTAAATTTGTTTCTAAGACTGCCTTCTATCATTTGCGTAATATTGCCAAGATTAGGAGCATCTTGTCTCAGAGTGATGCTGAGAAGCTGATCCACGCTTTTGTTAGCTCGAGATTAGATTATTGTAATTCTTTATTATCAGGCTGTCCTAAAACATCTTTAAAAAGTCTTCAGCTGATCCAAAATGCTGCAGCAAGAGTTTTAACAGGTACTAGAAAGAGAGATCATATCTCTCCGGTTCTGGCCTCCCTTCATTGGCTTCCCATAGAGTTTAGAATTAAGTTTAAAATCCTTCTTCTCACTTACAAAGCTCTAAACAATCAGGCTCCTTTTTATTTAAAAGATCTGATACTACCGTATTATCTTAACAGAGCACTACCCTCTCAAAATGCAGGATTACTTGTAATACCTAGAATCTCCAAAAGTACAATGGGAGGCAGAGCCTTCAGTTATCAAGCTCCTCTCCTGTGGAATCAGCTGCCAATCTGGATTCGGGAGTCAGACTCGATCTCTGTTTTTAAGAATAGGGCTAAAACCTACCTTTTTGATCTAGCCTACAATTAGGGAGGGATCATGTGTTTCTGAACCCTCCCTTAGTTATGCTGCTAATAGGTTTAGTCAGCCGGGGGACCTCCAGTAATGCACTGGGCCTCACTCCTTTCCTCACTCTCTATGAAATATTTTTTTTTTTGCTGGTCATTAACATTTGTTTGTTCTCTCCCATAGATTGAGTCCCCATCGTGCTGTTTGCTCTCTACATGTCTGTTCTTTTCTTCTTCTCTATCCCCTCACCCCCCAGCCAGTCGCAGCAGATGACTGCCCCTCCCTGAGCCTGGTTCTGCTGGAGGTTTCTTCCTGTTAAAAGGGAGTTTTTCCTCTCCACCGTTGCCAAGTGCTTGCTCACAGGGGATCGCCTGATTGCTGGGGTCTTTCTGCAACTGTGGGGGTCCCCCCTACAGTTGATAGTGCTATGAGATGACTGTTGTTGTGAAATGGCGCTATATAAATAAAGTTGAATTGAAATGAATTGAATTTCTATCTTTGGGCAGTTTGGCCCATTCCTCTTTGCAGCACCTCTCAAGCTCCATCAGGTTGGATGGGAAGTGTCGGTGGTGATTTGTTGTATGTACTATGAGCCACGAGATATCGGAATGTCCCCATGGTGATTAATAAAAGTATCTACATATACATACATACATACAGTGGGGCAAAAAAGTATTTAGTCAGCCACCAATTGTTCAAGTTCTCCCACTTAAAAGATGAGAGGTCTCCAGTTTTCATCATAGGTATACCTCAACTATGAGAGACAAAATGAGAAAAAAAAAAATCCAGAAAATCACATTGAAGGATTTTTAATGAATTAATTGGTAAATTCCTCAGTAAAATAAGTATTTGGTCACCTACAAACAAGCAAGATTTCTGGCTCTCACAGACCTGTAACTTCTTCTTTAAGAGGCTCCTCTGTCCTCCACTCGTTACCTGTATTAATGGCACCTGTTTGAACTTGTTATCAGTATAAAAGACACCTGTCCACAACCTCAAACAGTCAGACTCCAAATCTCCACTATGGTCAAGACCAAAGAACTGTCAAAGGACACCAGAAACAAAATTGTAGACCTGCACCAGGCTGGGAAGACTGAATCTGCAATAGGTAAGCAGCTTGGTGTGAAGAAATCAAATGTGGGAGCAATTATTAGAAAATGGAAGACATACAAGACCTCCCTCGATCTGGGGCTCCACGCAAGATCTCACACCGTGGGGTCAAAATTATCACGAGAACGGTGAGCAAAAATCCCAGAACCATATGGGGGGGACCTAGTGAATGACCTGCAGAGAGCTGGGACCAAAGTAACAAAGGCTACATCAGAAACACACTACGCCGCCAGGGACTCAAATCCTGCAGTGCCAGACGTGTCCCCCTGCTTAAGCCAGTACATGTCCAGGCCCGTCTGAAGTTTGCTAGAGAGCATTTGGATGATCCAGAAGAGGACTGGGAGAATGTCATATGGTCAGATGAAACCAAAATAGAACTTTTTGGTAAAAACTCAACTTGTCGTGTTTGGAGGAGAAAGAACACCATACCTACTGTGAAGCATGGGGGTGGAAACATCATACTTTGGGGCTGTTTTTCTGCAAAGGGACCAGGACGACTGATCCATGTAAAGGAAAGAATGAATGGGGCCATGTATCGTGAGATTTTGAGTGAAAACCTCCTTCCGCCAGCAAGGGGATTGAAGATGAAACGTGGCTGGGTCTTTCAGCATGACAATGATCCCAAACACACCACCCAGGCAACGAAGGAGTGGCTTCATAAGAAGCATTTCAAGGTCCTGGAGTGGCCTAGCCAGTCTCCAGATCTCAACCCCATAGAAAATCTTTGGAGGGAGTTGAAAGTCTGTGTTGCCCAGCGACAGCCCCAAAACATCACTGCTCTAGAGGAGATCTGCATGGAGGAATGGGCCAAAATACCAGCAACAGTGTGTGGAAACCTTGTGAAAACTTAGAGAAAACGTTTGACCTCTGTCATTGCCAACAAAAGGTATATAACAAAGTACTGAGATGAATTTTTGTTATTGACCAAATACTTATTTTACCGAGGAATTTACCAATTAATTCATTAAAAATCCTTCAATGTGATTTTCTGGATTTTTTTTTTCTTATTTTGTTTCTCATAGTTGAGGTGTACCTATGATGAAAATTGGAGACCTCTCTCATCTTTTAAGTGGGAGAACTTGCACAATTGGTGGCTGACTAAATACTTTTTACACCACTCTATATACATTGCCATAACAACAACAGAAACACAATGAGCAAGGATGTAAATCAACAAATTTCAACACTCATTTCAAAATTGTATTACTTATTAAAAAATAATAGAAATCAAAAATGAAAATACAAAGAGCAAACAAGTTCACACTGATTATATATTGTAATCTATAAGTGACTTTAATAGACTTTCAACCAACCAGCTCTAGTGATTAATAGAACCATCTTCCTCCCTGTATTTATCTAATTTTTCTTTTCTGTACTTTTTTAAACTCATTTCGACATTGTTTTAACTCCATATTTAATCCATTCCATAATTTAACCACACAGATCAAAGCACAAAAGCTTATTCTAGTTGTTTGTTCACCCACTGTCTTTAGAAGTAACTCCCACTGTCGTGAATTGTCCTTCGGGGCAGAGGGCCCCCCTCTCAAGGGGTGAATACCAGACACCCCAGGGTAACATCAACAGAAAAAGAAAGCGCCCCCCCCCCCAAATAGGAGCACAACAATAACCCACCCCGGATGGGTGGTGGAGGTAACAGGCAAGGAGGGAATGAAACCAAACCCCACTCAGGACCCACACCAGGGAAACCCCAACCATCTAAGCCCCCTGGATCGAACAGCTGGGCAGTTCAGGTGAGCGCCAAAAGTCCCAGGCCCGGCAGATGGCATGATAGAAAGAGTTGGGTGGTCTACCAGGGAACGTGGGCCACCCAACCCTGTGGCATAGTCTGTCGGGTGGTCTACCAGAGTTTTTAGCCACCTGAACAGAAAGGGTGGTCCAGGAGGTGGCTGCCCAATGGGAAGAATTAATGGTGGGCAAGATGGAGGAATAGGGGAAACCATGACGATGTCACTTTGAGGAGAGGGAACCACGACGGCCTCAGGCAGAGGAGAGGGAACCACGACGGCCTCGGGCAGAGGAGAGGGAAACACGACGGCCTCGGGCAGAGGAGAGGGAACCATGACGGCATCAGGGAGAGGAGGGGGGACCACAACAGTGTCTGGCAAAGGAAGAGGAACCACAACGGCATCAGGCAAAGGAAGGGGAACCACGATGCCCTCGGACTGGCCTGTAGCACCCTAGGTGGTCCCAGATTGGGACATTGCAGCACCCACGGTGGCTCCGGGCTGGAGCAGAGCTGTACCCGAGGTGGCCCCAGACTGGGACATAGCTGCACTCGCGGTGGCCCCGGACTGGGACATAGCTGCACTCGCGGTGGCCCCGGACTGGGACATAGCTGCACTCGCGGTGGCCCCGGACTGGGACATAGCTGACACTCGCGGTGGCCCCGGACTGGGACATAGCTGACACTCGCAGTGGCCCCGGATCGGGACATAGCTGCGCCCTCAGTGGCCCCCGGGCTGGAGCATAATGCCCACGGTGGACCCACACTGGAGCACAGCACCCAAGTTGGTTTCAGGCTGGGGCGCAGCACCCACGACGGTCCCCAACTAGGACACAGCACCCACGGAGACCTGGACTGAGGAGGAGCTGTACCCACAGAGGTCCCGGGCTGGGACGGAATACCCGCAATGACCTCAGCCAATAGGGAAGTAGCACCCTCGGACGTCCCGGGCTGGGACAGAGCACCCACGAAGACTTCATCCAGAGGGGGAGCAGCACCCACGGAGGTCCCGGGCTGGGACGAAGCACCCGCGATGACCTCAGCTGGAGGGGAAGCAGCACCCATGAAGGTCCCGGGCTGGGACGGAGCGTCTGCGATGACCTCAACCGAAGGGGGAGCAGCACCCACGGAGGTCCCAGGCTGGGACAGAGCACCTGCGATGACCTCAGCGGGGGGAGCTGAGCCGGGACTCAGAGACTTCTGGCAGAGTTGGACAATCCTCGGTGACCCCGGGGGAAAGCTCAGGCAAGAGAGGAAAAGAAACAGGGTCAGGGTCACAGGTGATAGTGAAGCCCAGCCAGGTGAGCTCAGGTGCAGCTGACGGCTGCACTTGGCTCTCCCCACCAAGAGCCCAACAAGATCTCTCCAAAACTGAGACAATGGAAACAAAGGAGAGCACTTGCCTGAGCTCGAGCTCCACCGCCATCCAGGACTCTGTCGATCCAGGCGACAATGTTTTGGGCCCGGTCCTCTAGAGATCCAGCTCGAACTCTGTTATGGTGGTTGCAGCAGCAGGCATGGTGATCGATGCAGTCCTGGGCCCCCCATCGATGTGACCCACACAGGTGGCTCGCCTGGCATGGCAACAGGAGATCTGTTCCCTGTAGATGCTGGATCCGGCACAGCTGAAGCCCGGGGACGCTCACTCGTCGGCACAGGCTCCGGATCACAGGCAGCTCTCTCCTTCTGTCTGAACCATGGCTGCGGAGCTGGAACCAGGTTCTCCAGGGCCGCAGGCTCCTCCATCACCCGGTGGCTCAACTCAGTAGTCGGCGGACACTCGGGGAGAACAGGAGGAGACACGGAGAGGGCAGGTAAGAAATGAATGGCTGCAGCAGGTGGTGAGGACTCAGGGGACTGCAAACACTGATTCTCACTACTGGGAATCAGGCAAGGCATATCATAAAGTGTGGGAGAATGAAAAGACACTTGCCTGTGTTCCCGGGGCACGATATTTTCTGCTGCAGTAGGTGTTGAATCAACCCTCTCTGTGGCCTTAGCGGATATGGGCCCCTCAATGGAACATGGAGGAGCTGTCCCTGTAGACACGGTGACGGGCGGAGCTGAGAAGGAAACAGTTAACCTATCAGTAGCGGGAGGAATCACTGAGGGGAAACAGGAAACAGCAGCTGTGGAGGGAGGAGAAGATGGCGGAACAGCCAGAGAGGAAAAATACGAAGAAGGAACTGATGCGGGAGTTTTCGGCCTCGGTGAAGGAGGGGCTGCTGACGAAGAGGTGGAGGCGTTCCTTCGGCAAACTGGAGCTGGATGGTGACGTTGTGGAGCTGGTGGAGCAGGAGCAGGAATGGGTGCACTGGAGGCAAAGCAGGGCATTTTCTGCAGAGCGCGCTTCCGTGTGGGTGCTGGGTTCGCTGGAGGTGGCCCCCACCTCAGCCCGGGGAAGTACTGTTGGAGGACTGAGAGTGTAGCCAACAAGTCCGCGAACTGGGCATGCCTCCACAATCCTGGATGTGCCTCGACAATGGCGGTCGCTGCATCCACCTTTTCCCAGATTTTCTTTGGGCTGTGGGAGACGAGGGCTTCATCCACAAATCCCTGGATAAATTCAGATGCCCACTCCTCCTCCACACTCGGGGATCCCACTGCAGATCTCCCTTTGACTGTGAGAGGTCGGTGTGCTGGGGACATGATAGCTCCACAGAATACAGATGAGTGGAAACAAAAAAAACCCCAAAAATCCACAAACTCACAGCAGCTGGGTCTCTTAATGGCCGCTGTCTTCTGTCATGAATTGTCCTTCGGCGCAGAGAGGTGAGACCCACATGCTGAACTGCGAGTTTGTGAGGTTTATTGAAAACAACAAAACATAAGTCCAAACAGTGCTCTAACACAAAATACAAACAAGTGAGCAAACTTACTGATAAAGCACACCAGAGCAAGGGCAGAGCTCAGGTGGAGATGAGGCGAAGGAAACTCATACAAGACAGCGGCAACAGGAAATGAAAATAACTGCCCTTAAATAGGGTCAAAAACAATTTACATAAGCAATGATAGGTGTGGGTCACATGAGCGGGCAGAAGAAGACAATGATTCATAAATCACCCTTTATTGTCATTCAATCCATACAGCCAATCATGTACAGTAGAATGAAATTGTGTTTCTCTTATCTACAGTGTTAATCACACACACACACACATCCATATATAGAATCAGAGGGGTCGCTGCCATGCAAGGCGCCGCCACAGATTTCCCTCCTCTATTCCATTATTGCTGAGCACCAAGCTGGAAGGCAGGAAGTTCTGCTTTTATATGGTCTTCGGCATGACCCGGCCGGGATTTGAACCCCTGCCTCCCGGGTGTGGGGCGGATGCTCTACCAACTGAGCCACCACTCCGGTAAATAGACCAGCAGGGGGTAATGAGAGAAGAGCGACTGGCTGACAGCTGACAGGGGCTATGCCCACTCAGAACACCAACCAGGAAATGCCACTGACAGCTGTCAACCACAACAATAAGGTAGTTAAAGAATAAAATATCAACAAGTACAGACTGAGAAATAAATACCAATTAATACAGAAAAAGAGCATAACAAAACTAAGACAAACAGGAAAATGAAAAACAGTGCAAGAATAACAAAAACCGAAAAAGTACAAAATATAACAAATACATAAATACAGAGAAAAAGCCATGAGACTGAGCAAGGCGGAAACCTCCTGTGCTCAGCTCATGACACCCACCCTAAATAATAACCCTTTTGTCTTTCAAAGAACATGTTTTGGATGTTAACTGGCTGTAAATTGTTCTTTACTTTGTACATTATTATTGCAGTTTTATATTCCACCAGATCAAAGAATTTCAAACTTTGAGTGTAAAAATAAAAAAAATTGTGTGATCACAGAAACCTGCACCATGAATGATTCTTATTGCTCTTTTTTGTAAAATAACAAGTGGCTGTAATGAACTTTTATATGCATTTCCCCAAACCTCTGAACAATAATGTCAGTGAACAGTACAGAGTATGGAGTGATTTCTGATCCAGTATGTGCTTTGTTCTGCTCATGACCAAAATACTTCTAGACAGTTTAGTTTGTACTATTTAATGTGAGGTTTCCAGCATTTTTTTTTTTCATCTATCCACCTTATTCCTAGCCCCCATGGTGCCTTGCATGAATTATGGTAGCAACTTCCGGTACTAGTTTAGAACGTATTGTTGTCACTGAAACGGGACACTTTTCCTTGTTAAAAAACAATGACTTCAGCATCAAAAATGCGGGAACACGGCCTTTTGCTCCTCAAAAACAGTAATATAATCATACCACATCCCACGACGACGGAGAGATGAGAAGATGACCTTAAAAAGTGGCCAGTAGCTCCGTGGACAGTAGCTCCGTTAGTTAGCTCCGCTGCTAATGCTGTAAACAAAAACTCTGAGCTATATCAATGTTTTCACCACAATAAAGTCGGCTGCATTTTGTTAAAATATGTTGGACATAATCAAATTTACCTCAGAGCAGATGTAGTCTAGTCAGAGCCACAAAGAACCACAACACCGTGCTTGGGTGTTTTAAATTCGGGGTAAAACGTCAGATCTGTGACATTCATACAAGTGAAAACATAGCTGGTGTTGCTATGTCTGTACCGTTGCTCACATGAACAATTCTTTAGTTTTCAGTGCATGATCTACTCATTGCTGTTGAAGCCACAGATTTAGCTGTGCTTATCTGTGAGGAGCCTCACACCACGAACAGCAGGAAGTACCAGAACTATGCAAAAACATTCAAAAATACAAAAAAACTATGCTGAAATTAGCTGCCACTTGAGTGCAAAACACGTACTGTATGTAGACTATACATCAAACTGAATTTGAAAAACTTTTAAAAACACCATTTTAAATGCTCCGCTACTTCACTCTGACTGATTTAACACTAGGTCAGCCGAAACTGGAAGCTCCGCCCATAACCGTTCCTACAGAGGCACCCCCAGGAATAAGGTGGATTGTCACACCTAGAAATTTATTATCTTGAACTCTTTCAATATTGATGTTATCTATCTGTATCTTTGCTTGAATATTTGCCTTACCATTTTTAAATAACATGAATTTTGCTTCGCACATATTTAATGAACTAAACTATTCTTTTACTTTACTGAATTCGGTAGTGATTATATTCAAAAGCTGCTGTAGATCCTCATCAGTACCCAGAACAGTTGTGCCATTTGCAGACATCACAATCTTCAACAGTTCAGAAACATTACAAATATCATTGATATATAAAATGAAAAGTTTAGGTCCCAATACGGACCCCTGGGGGACACCACAAACAATGTCCAAACACTCAGATTTATATTTTAACATGTAAGCTAGCATTTTTTAGGTTTTAAGCAATGTTAGCCTATTTTATGTTAATATTTTTCAAGATTAGGCTATTTTAGCCTTTTGGTTAGACTTTTATTAGAATTACACTACAATTGGGCCATTTTTACATGTAAGTGAGCATTTTTAAGTTTTAAGGTTATAGTTAGCATTTTTAAGCTAATTTTGTACAACTTAAAGCTATTTTGGCTTTTATGTTAAAGTTTTTAACAATCAGCTATTTTAGCATTTATGATTGCTTCAAATCAGCATTTTACAGCCTTTATTTTTTAAAACATTTCTGGGAAAAATTCATCAGCAAACAGCATTCACACAGCGTTTGTGCCAGGAAATGCTAATTTTTCTAGTTGTGACAGACATTTCGTTGGGACATGTAGGAACAACATGTGGAAAAAGCGAACCATATACCCCCTTAAACCATAAGGTGAAAGCACAGTTTGTTTCACTGGAATAACGTTAATGTCAGGTTTGAAAGTGTCAAAAAAGTTGCGGTGAATCCATCATAACGAGCGGCGAAGGTTTCATCGTCACCGAGTGTTTTTAACGTATGGTTTAAAAAAAAGAAGCCAACGTGCGAGTATAAATAAACGGTGATGAAAAAGAACAAAAGGTGAGACGACAATCAAAGCGATGGAAACACGGCCGCGGCGGTGGACTGGGAGCGGATGTTGTTCGTGTTGTCCGTTCCAGCCTCACCAGCTCAGGACGCACCGCCGCCAATAATAGACTCACACACGCACACAGATGAGTGCCGAGGGAAACACACACACACACACACACACACACACAAACTGGTGCACAGTGGGTAAAGTGGGAAGTGATTCAGTGCCGCCGCTGCTTCCATAAATACCTAGCGGTCCCAGTGGCGCTCTCACTCACTCACACACACACACACACACACACACACACACACACACACACAGAGTCTGTTTTTCTTCAAGAGGGTCGCAGGGCATCGTGGAAGCTCCTGGACACAAACAATGGGAGCGGAAAAGGACAGCGATAGTGTGACGGGCAGAGGACTCCTGGGTCCACTGGGCGTGGTCCCATCGTAACCTCCTGACCAGGATCGGGCGAAGGGGGCACCATCAGCACCTCCATCCCGTCAAGAAGAGCAGAGTGGACACTCCGGCGTGGCCGTACCTGTGGGAAGCTGCCGAACTGTTGTGGAAAACTTTGTCTAATTTCTTAATTACGGGAAGTTATTAAAGTGTCTGTTTCCCCGTGATCTGATTTGACGACAGCTGTTCCAGAAATGTTGAAACCTCACAATAACGTCAACAGCACCGTCACGGATACGCATCTCTCCACTGTGCAGTAACGGCTGCTATTTACAGCAACTTATTAAAGTGTGTGGATTTGAATGCCTGCATAGGTGTAAATAAACGGGGGGGGGGGCAGGGGGACACACCCCCAACCTGGAAAACAGAGAGAATCTCCCCCCGTGTCATCAGAAATATTTCTGGATCACAGAACTGAAGAAAACGCATTTTAAGCACCAGTGCTGAGGATACGTGCAAAACAAACTTGGGGGGAAATTTGAAACTTTCCTTTTTCTTTAACGTGAATCGGCGACTTTTTTTTCATGTAAATTTGCAACTTTTTTCTTGTTAATTTGCAACTTTTTCTCAATAATCTGCAGCTTTATAAAATTATATTTGAAATTTTCTCATTAATTGGCATTTTTTTCCTCATTAATCAGCAACTTTTTTTTCATGTAAATTTATAACCTTTTCTCATTAATTTCCCACTTTTTTCATTTAAATTTGCATCTTTTTTAACCCTTTGAGTGTGAGAATTGACAACTTCATACTGAAGAATGATTTACTATGTGAGCAGCAATATGAGTTCAGACACAAGAGGACAACTGCATATGCCCTAATGGAATTTACAGAAAAAATATCAACAGCCATTGAAAATAAAGAGTATTCAGTTGGAGTATTCCTAGATCTTAAAAAAAGCATTTGATACAGTAGATCATAATTTATTATTAAAGAAACTACAAAATTGTGGTATTAGAGGGGTAGCACTGTCCTGGTTAAGTAGTTACTTAAAGAATAGATATCAGTATGTATGTGTTAGCAACAAAAACTCAGAGTCCTGTGGAGTCCCACAGGGTTCAGTTTTGGGACCATTATTATTCAATATGTATATAAACGATATATGTAAAGTTTCAGAAAAAATGGACTTAATATTGTTTGCCGATGACACTAATCTGCTATGCAGTGGAAACAATTTGGAACAACTTCTGGATACACTCGGGAAGGAATTAGAAAAGCTTAAACTGTGGTTTGATTCAAACAAATTAACGCTCAATTTAAGTAAGACAAAATTTATAGTCTTTAACAACCATCACAACAATCCAGTACCCAAACTCAGTGTAAATGGTGTAGAGATTGAAAGGGTATCTGAAACTAAATTCCTTGGAGTAATAATTGATAACAAACTGTGTTGGAAGTCACATATTAATTATATTAAAGGTAAAGTTTCCAAATCAATTGCAATATTACACAGAGTGAAATATTTGCTGAATCAACCCACACTATACACCTTGTATCATTCATTAATACTCCCATACATGACATATTGTAATGAAGTATGGGGAAATACATATAAAACAAACATATATCCACTCTTTATGCTTCAAAAGAGAGCTATTAGAATAATAAACAAAGCAGCTTACAGGGAACCAACAAACCCACTTTTTCTTAAACAAAAAACTCTCAAGTTGAAAGATCTGGTTGACTTTAAAACCGCAATAATAATGTTCAAAGTGAAGAATCTATCACTGCCCGCAAATATCCAAAAGTTGTTCCAAATAAGGGAGAAACGATATCACTTCAGAGGAACATGTATATTTCAAAAGCCTACAGTGAGAACAACCACCAAGCAACACTGTATTTCAGTGCAAGGAGTCAGATTATGGAACGATTTTGGACCTGAATTAAAATCATGTACAAAGCTTGGACAATTTAAACAAAAACTAAAGGAAGAAATACTCCAAACATATTTACAAGACGACATGTAAACTCACATAAGGATTGACATTTCCAGCCTGTGTTGTGTTGTAGCTTAGTTTTTTTTTTTTTTTCCTCTCTGTGACATTCTGTCTTAGATTTGTCTTGAATAGTAACCGCTTAACCTAGCTTAGCTTAGTTTTCTTTTTTTCTCTCAGTCACACTTTGTCTTAGCTTTGTTCTAAATTGTAATCACTCTTGTCTTGTTTACTCTTTTTTCTTTTGAATTCTTGGATGGAATATGGGTGGGCAATATAAGCTGCGGCTTCAGCCATCACCCATTTCGGATAACTCACGTGGAATTGTTTAGTAGAAGGAGTCTTTGTCTAATTTGACCTTGTTGTTATATTATACAGTTTCTTTTAACCTGTACTGTATTATCCGAAATAAATTCATTCATTCAAGTAATAAATTCATTCATTCATTCATTCAAGAATTTGCGTGCCCCTAGTGGCAGAGTGCGGCACTGCGCCTGCCTTCTCACTGTCAAAAGTAAGTGAGAAATTTGTTTGTTTGTTTTTTAAATGTACTGATTTCTTGTTCATGTACTTTGAAGATAAGATGATGCGGTACCTCTGTACAAGAAAACGGTGTCAAGAGACTGAACAATTTTTTTGTGTAAATACTTTACGTCCAAATCCAGTTTTGACTGAGTTATGGAATTTAAAGAGGTGCTGCGACATTATGCAAATTAGATGCGTAAATTTATTCCCATCTGAAACTTTGGATCATATTTTACATCTTTCTAACTGACAGCAAGTCATTATCTCTGACCACTTTCAAGTTATAGCCTTGGAAATCTGAACCATTTTATTGACAAAAAGTATTTACCACTCTTGACCACTAGGGGTTATGTCACAGTTTGGCAACATAGACACTCAGTGGGTTAAGTTTGCAACTTTTCTCATTAATTTCCAACCCTTTTACATTTAAAGTTGCAACTTCGTTCAGTTAAATTTGCAACCTTCTCATAAATTTGCAACTTTTTTCTCATTAATCTAGAACTTTTTTCATGTAAATTTTTTTAAAATTTTATTTAAATTTTTTCTTGTAAATTTGTGACTTTTTTCTCGTAAATTTCAGAACGTTCACATGGATGCTGGTTACATTTTTATTTTATGTGATGGACTTTTTTTATGGTTGAGAATGACCCCATTTTATTTTATTCAAGTTTATATATATATAAAATTTAAAAGAAAAAAAGTCGAAAATTTTACAAGAAAAGGTTGCAAATTAACAACAAAAGAAGTTTCAAATTTACGAGAAAAGTTGCAAATGTGCAGCCATTTTTGTGATAGGGAGGGAAAGTGTCTTTTTTCCCAGGTGGGGAGGACGTGTCCCCAGTTACTCTGCTGGCCTCAGAAGAACTCCAGCTCTCGTCACTCATTTCTGCCCCGGGCACCAAAAATCTGAGTGTCCGACAGTCCCACGCAGCTCCTTGAAACCCGAACAGTGACATCTACCAGCGCGCCTCAGTCTGCTGGCTTCCTGTCCAAACGTGTGGACAGTAACCAAGCGTGAGAAAATCGACCCCTGAGGACAGCTTCGAAGTGTCTACTGTGGCGACATGGAACGGAAGCCAGTCAGAATGTGAAAGAAGCTTTCAGATGTGAATAAAAAACTCCCACTGTCTGGATTCTGGAAGCCGGAAACCAAACTGGTCCTGACACTGTGGATTAATCTGTCAGAGGGGTCAGCAACCTGTGGCTCCAGACAACCACGGGGCTCTTCTGGACATGATCAGAGGATCCATTTGGCCAGTTGGTCAGGAGGGAAATCAGTAAGCAGGTACTGTCAGTAGATTTGCAAATATGAAAAAAAAAAAAGGTGAAAATGTACAGGAAAAAAGTCACAAATTTATGAAACAAGTTGCACATTTACACAAAAAGAATAAAAATAATGAGGAAAAAAATCAATTTACAATGAAAATTTATGAGAAAAATTTGCAAGTTTATGAGTGGAAAAAGCATCAAATTTATAAGGAAAAGATGCCGAGGGTGAATTTGTAACTTAGGGGTCTCCTATTGCCTTTGCATGCTCGGCTTTATAGCCAGAAACGGTTCTGGCATCCATCAAAAACGCCAAAAAAAACCCCCAGCCATCTTCAGCGGTCAAACAAGCTCAGACCCATCTATGTCAGATGAGAAGCAGGAGACTGATGGTCGCCTCCACATCGCCGACTCCTGAGGACGTGTCCGACACAACGTTAAAGCGCCGCACGGAGATGGAGACGTCTTTAAGAGCTCCAACACCAACAGGAAGTCAGGAAGGGGAGCAGACACCCAGTCAAAGGAGCTTCCGACCTTCAGAGCTTCATGACTAATGGCTGAGCAGATAATCAGCTGATGGATGACCACAGGAGACATTCAAAAATAAAAACAGGAATTATTCACAAATCACCCCCATTTCCTGCTTTTCCTTCAGCCACTAATGGATTTTTCCATCTTAAAACTGCGTAAGTGGACGTGTAACCTTTAGTGAAGAATTCTGAGCTGTAAACAAAGAAAAAAGTTGAACATTTCTCATAAATTTGTGACTTTTTCCCACAAATTTGCATTTTTTTCTAGTAAATGTGAAAAACGTTCCTATATACTTTCAGCTTTTTTTCCTCATAAATTCCTGACTTTTTTTTCCTCAAAAATTTGCATTTTTTTTCTTATAAATATTCATCTTCTCTCTTAAAAAATTGCATTTTTTCCTTGTAAATTTTCAACTTTTTTTGCATAAATTTGCAATATTTTCCTGTAAAATTTTAGCTTTTTTCATAAATTTGTGAATTTTTTTAATCAAGAATTGGCAACTTTTTCTCAAAAATTTGCAATTTTTTTTTCTTACAAATATTCAACTTTTCTCTTAAAAATTTCAATTTCTCCCTGTAAAGTTTCAACTTTTTTGCATAAATTTGCAATATTTTCCTGTAAAATTTCAGTTGTTTTCATAAATTTGTGAATTTTTTTAATCAAAAATTGTCAACTTTTTCTCAAAAATTTGCATTTTTTTCTTGTAAATTTTTAATTTTTTTTTCCAGTAAATTTGCAGCGCTCATCTGGATTCTGGTTCAATTTCTATTCTGTGCAGATAAATTATAATTTCTGATTTATTTTTTTTTATTTTTAAATTGGCATCTTTTATCATATCTTTGCACCTTTATTCTTGCAAATTTGTACCTAATTTACATTTACACATTTTTAGTTGGACAGTGAAGAATAAAATGATTCTGAGCTTTAAAACGAGTAATGTGCTGAAATTTGCCAGAAGGAGTTGAGTGATCACCAGCAAGCTGATGTCTGTTTACGTCTCCGTTTGTGGATTTAGACTTTGTTGCTCGCTAAATAGTGTGTAAAGCCGTTTAATCCTTTCGTCCTTGAGTAGACTCTGTTATTGCTGTTAATGATTAGTGAACTCCACTTCTAAGCTAACTTTAGCTGGCACTCAACATTAGACTTTTATTAAATGCATAATTTTGTAAAAAAAAAAAAAAAACAAAAATGGTGAAAACTTTCAGGAGGAAATGTATAAATTTACAAGTTAAAAGTTATGAATTTATAAGACAAAAAATAAGAATGCAAATGCATATTTTTGAGAACAAATGTCACAAATGTATGAGAAAAAGAGTTGACAATTTACATGAAAAATTGCAAATTTACAAGAAAAAATACACGTTTTTTGAGAAAAAAGTTAAAAACTTACAGTATAAGAATGTTTTTTGCATTTCTGCTTAAGGATTGGTCATTCAAAAGTCATGTCATGCAGTTCTGTACAATTAGAATATCATCAAAAAGTTGATTTATTTCAGGAATTCAATTAAAAAAATTAAACTCCTATATAGGGCTGTGTGATATAACGATATAGACCGTATGGTGATATAAAAACGTCCATCATGTCATAGAAAACGCCATAGTTTATATCGTTTTGGTTTTTTTTTAAATGCACATACTCTCATTTATTATTCACATATTCCCATTTAGTATTCACTTGACCTGCACCCCACCCTCTGTTACTGGCTACTGGACTTTCTGACTGGCAGGCCTCAGTCTGTCAGGATGGGTAACAGGACCTCAGCTAGCATCACCACAAACAAAGGTGTCCCACAGGGTTGTGTTCTCAGCCCCATCCTCTACAGCCTCTTTACCCATGACTGTGTTGCCTCCCACAAGGACAATGTCGTCTTAAAGGGCCTATATCATGCAAAATTGACTTTTTTGAGCTTTTAAGCATGTTATAATGTTAATTCCTCACCAAAAACACCCCCAAAGTGGTATTTTGCTCCATTCACGCATCTCTGAGTATTCCTCCTCAACCCTGCTCTCTGAGCTGCTGCTCCGTCCTGTCCCTGATAATGACTGGGTCCCACGTTCATACGTATGAACGTGGGTGAGCCGCCCACTCCAGGAAGTGCCTATGCTGCCAGCACCACCCCCAGGCTAGCGCACATACCCACTTTCTCCGCGCAGCTAATGGAGCGGTGATCGGCAAAACTCTTTCACTTTAGCATTGACGCTGTGAAGAAGTAGTTCCTCTCGCACCTAATCTGCTCAGCGACAACAACTGTTTGCTTTTTTATGTAAGACAATGTCTTCTAAGTTTTCGTGGGTGGAACCCAGCGACACGCTGCAGCAGCCGGCTCAGGGGTTACGTCATGAAATGGGCGGCAGCCACAAGAAAGAGAGGCGGAACCTCAGAGATCGAGGCATCTTACTTCCGGGTTGGAAAAGTAGCTCGCAAAAATAACTCATATTTCATAAGAAATTCATTCTCCAGTGTACCAAAGGTAATATACTATCACGTACATGCATATAGTTTACTCTGAAAGGCTTAAAATAGCATGATATAGGCCCTTTAAAGTTTGCAGATGACACAGCAGTGATAGGACGCATCACTGGTGGTGATGAAGCATCCTACAGGAGGGAGGTGGCCAGCCTGGTGTCAGGGTGTGAGGACAACAACCTCACCCTCAACACGGACAAGACAAAGGAGATGATAGTGGACATGAGGACAGGGAGGAGGAGACCCCATCGGCCGCTGTTCATTCGGAAGCTTGAGGTGAAGAAGGTTTAAATACCTGGGCATCCACATCAGCGAGGACCTTGAGTGGGCACTCAACACCACAGAGCTGGTTAAGAGAGCTCAACAGCAGCTGTACTTTCTGAGGAGGCTGATTATGAAGGTCCAGGTTGCTTTGATAGCGACCTTCGGCTCGTCTGCATTGTTGGGTCTGGTGTCTCATCTTCCTCTGGGCAATCCTCCATAGACTCTCTATGGGGTTTAAGTCAGGAGAGTTTGATGACCAATCCAACACAGTGATACCATGGTCATTAAACCAGGTTTTGGTACTTTTGGCAGTGTGAGCAGATGCCAAGTCTTGCTGGAAAATGAAACCAGAATCTCCATAAAGCTTGTCAGCAGAGGAAAGCATGAAGTGCTCTAAAATTTCCTGGTAGACGATTGTGCTGACTTTAGATCTGATAAAACACAGTGGACCAACAACAACAGGTGACCTCTTTTCAGATTAGAGTAAATTTTACATTTCATTTGGAAATCAAGATCCCAGAGTCTGGAGGAAGAGTGAAGAGGCACAGAATCCAAGTTGCTTGAGGTCCAGTGTGAAGTTTCCACAGTCAGTGATGATTTGGGGAGTCATGTCATCTGCTGGTGTTGGTCCACTGGGTTTTATCAAGTCCAAAGTCAGCACAGTTGTCTACCAGGAAATTTTAGAGCGCTTCATGCTTTCCTCTGCTGACAAGCTTTATGGAGATTCTGGTTTCATTTTCCAGCAAGACTTGGTACCTGCCCACACTGCCAAAAGTACCAAAACCTGGTTTAATGACCATGGCATCACTGTGTTTGATTGGCCAGCAAACTGTCCTGACCTAAACCCCATAGAGAATCTATGGAGGATTGTCAAGAGGAGGATGAGAGACACCAGACCCAACAATGCCGACAAGCTGAAGGTCACTAACAAAGCAAACTGGGCCTCCATAACACCTCAGGCTGATCAGCTTCAGGCCACGCCACACTGATGCAATAACTGGCCAAGTACTGAGTGTGGACATGGACATACTTTTCAGTCGGCCAACATTTCTATTTTGTAAAATTAATTTTATGAAATCTTCAATTTTTTTGAGAAACTGGATTTGGGGTTTTCATTAGCTGTAAGCCATAATCATAGAAATTAAAATAAACAAACATTTGAAATGGATCACTCTGCGTGTGGCAAATCTACAGTATATAATATGGGAGTTTCATTTTTTGAATTGAATTACTGAAATAAATCAACTTTTCATTGACATTCCAATTTATTGAGATACACCTGTATGTATATGAGGACAATTCTCCCCATTTTCCAAGTTGGGAGGGGCAATGCCCCCTTGCCCCTCCCCCCTTGATTTACACCTATAGGGATGGAACCTACTAGTTCTAACAGTGGAGTTCAGTTTTTACAGCAGTGTTCATAGTCAGTAGAACAGAAAGTTAGCATTAGCTGCACTTAAGCACTAGCCTTGGTAGGAAGAGGCAGACAGGTCAGGTGGCCTAGCGCTACCTTAGCTGTTGGATTTCGTCAGGTCTGATCAATCTTTTCTATTTATTCTTCCTGCCCTCACTAGATATCCAAATCTTGACCATATATGCCATTCTTAGACATTATTTTAGCTCATTTTACTATAGTTTATTATACTCCGAGTGGGACCAAACAGAGCTAGCTGTCAGTAGCAGTTTCCTATTCACTCATTCATGAATGTTTCTGGACTTATTGTACTTCAGGAACCGGTCATATCAACCACTGACACCACACCTCTGTCCATCAGTGAGGTCCGATGTCTCAGCAGGATCTAGAAAAACTTGTCCATGCATTTATCTTCAGTAAACTGGACTGCTGTAACGCTGTCCTCACAAGTCTCCCTAAAAAGTCCATCAGACAGCTGCAGTTGGTTCAGAATGCTGCAGCTCGAGTCCTCATTAAGACCAAGAACGTGGATCGTATAACTCCAGTCCTCAGATCTTTACACTGGCTTCCTGTCTGTCAAAGAATAGATTTCAAAATACTGCTGTTGGTTTATAAAGCTCTGAATGGTTTAGGGCCAAAATACATGTCACATCTTCTGATCGATGATTAACCACCCAGATCCCTCAAATGGTCAGGCCTACTATATGTGCCCAGAGTCAGAACCAAACATGGTGAAGTAGCGTTCAATTTTGATGCTCCTCACATGCAGAACAAACTTCCAGAAAGCATCAGGGCGGCTGCAACTCTCAGCTGCTTTAAATCCAGGTTAAAAACTCTCCCGTTTGCTGCTGCATTTCAGTAGAACAATTATTAATCTCCTACAGTGTTCTGGAACTTCATCTGTCTTATTCGATTTCAACTTGCTTCTCTTTATTTTTTAGTTTGCTTTTAAATTCTTATGTATTCCTTTTGCAACTTGCTGTAATGCTTTAAAGCACTTTTAATTGTGTAGTACATGAAATGTGCTATACAAATAAACTTACCTTGTGAATTTGTGATTTTTTTTTTCAAAAATTTGCAACTTTTCTCTCAAAAATTTGCATTTTTTCTTGCAAATTATCATTTTTTTTTCCTGTATATTTTCAGCTTTGTTCTCATATATTTGTGACTGTTTTTTCTCAAAAATTTGCATTTATTCATGTAAATTTTCAACTTTTTTCTCATAAATTTGACTTTTTTCTCAAAAATTTCAATTTTTTTTCTTGTAAACTTGCATTTTTCCCTGTAAATGATCACCTTTTTTTTCAGAAATTTGCAGTATTTTCCCGTAAAATTTGTTTTGTTCATAAATTTGTGATTTTTTTTTCAAAAATTTGCAACTTTTTTCTTAAAAATTTGCATTTTTTGCAAATTAGCATTTTTTTTTTCCTGTATATTTTCAGTTTTTTTCTCATAAATTTGTGTCAGAAGTGGACTGGGCCCCATGTCCTCACCCTGAGTTGTCGCATTATTTCTTGTCTCCAGGGCATGGGCCCCAGCCCACGTCCTCGATTTAAGCTGTATTTTGGGATTTTCTGTCTTCACCTTTGTTATTATCATTATCCTGGGTTGTCATTATTATGATTACTACTATTCTGTCTTGTACATTCTGTTGGTCTTCTGCTTAGTCTAAGTGTATTATTATTATTATTATTATTATGGCATTGGTCTCGTCTCCCCTCTGGTCCTCTGTTCATGTCTGTCATGCATCCTCTGTCTGTGATTATCTGTGCAGCCCCGCCTGTCCTGTTTTCTGTAACCATGCCTTGCCTGTGAGATATGTATTTAATGTGAAAGTGTAAGATGGACACGCACCTCCAGGTGGCGCCTCTGCCCCGCCCTATATAAGACTGGGTCGGCCATCTTATTAGTCTCTTATCTCGCATGGAGCTTAGCCGGTGATCTGTCACTAGCTGTCAAAGTGAGAAAGTAATAAAAGCTGCGTTCCAAGCCACCTCGCCTTGTTTGTGAACCACAAATAATTACAGACATAACATTGGCAACGTCGGACTAAACCATGGAGGCATGCATGGTTCCTATCCGCCCTTTCTTTGAGGTAACCAGAGTACCGCCAGTGCTCTGGCCTAGGTACCTTTCAGAACTACGTTGCCGTGCTGGGTCTTGGGGAACTCGATAAGCTGAGAGCCCCGGTGCTATTGGTGCACAATTTGGGCATAGAGGGCCAGCGAATCCTGTGAACGCTCAATGCTGTGGACACCCACGAAGAAGTAGCAGAGCTGCTAGCTAGCCATTTCGACTCCCCACATAATGTGATGGTCCAGAGGATCCGCTTTTGGCAGCGACGTCAATAGGTAGGTGAACCCGTCCGGCAGTTTGTCGCCAATTTGAGGCAGCTTGCTAGCGAGTGCCGTTTCAGAGCCTTGGAGGAGGAAATGATTTGTGACCAGCTGGCAGAGCTTTCCTGTAGTGCCACATATCGAGCTAGGCTACTTACGGCACCAAGTGAACTCTTATTAGCCAGAGCCATCAAGCGAACACTCCAAATGGAAGCCGCTAACAAGCTGGCTCTAGAGCAAACTGGGAGCCAGTCACAGCCGCCGCTAGAGCCTCTTGTCGCGGCAAATGCCATGGACCTGGACAGCGAAGATAGCTGGGATGGCGAGGAGACGGAAGCCAACGCTACTAACTGGGAGTCGGCCCCGGGAAACGTCCTGCTGTATGGGTTATGGGTCTAAGACGCACCGAAAAAAGGCTATGGACTGCGCAGCAAGAGGAGCATGGTGAAACAGATGTGGTTGCTTGGACCATTTTGCCAGGATGTGCCGTGAATTTAAACCGGAGAGCCCATGGAAGAAATCGCTCTGCCCGCCCCGGCCAACCATCCACACGGTGTTCCCCGACATGAACGGGCATATGCTTTGCACGGTGAGGCTGGACGATGTGGAGGTGCCGCTGTTGATCAACACAGGAGCGGAGGGTTCACTGCTGAACTGGGCCACGGTGAAGAGGTTTTCTCCCCACCACAGAGATGGAGGCAACCCAGCGCCGTTGCACGGTTATGGGGGTGGAAGGCTGCACACGGTCGAGACTTTGGTGCTGACTATTTGGTACAAGTCTGCAATGGTGCTCGACTTCACATTCCATGTGAGAGCACGGGGCGATAACATCAAGGGCTATGACTTATTTTACGGGCTGGGTTTCACCATCAAAGATGACACTGGAGAAGAGTGGCCAGGCTGTGCTAGTGGAACCCCCGATTTGGGCGACTGATGAAGATGTGGTGTGGGATGAAGAACTACCGGACACCATGGCGGTCAAGCAGGACCACTTTTGCTCAGGGCCAGCGCAGGAGGGTCTCAGTGCCGGCGCTCGGAAAACGGTCAAGGGGAGCACTGAGTGTGACGGTGAGGCGCCTGCACCGGTGAGTGGTGCCAACAGGTTAGCCTCGGATGCCTCCGGAGTTTGGCTGCAATGGGATGGAGGGTCTATGGCTATGAGGGTGCACGTTACACCAGCTCTGGAAGAGGTCAGGACAAGACCGATGAGCACGAGGGATCGGCGTGCTCGGCAACAACGCCTCAAGCCAAGCCGGGCCCCATTGAGGGTCCTAGATTGGGTCTGGGTGCAAGATGCGGTGCGCCCGCAGCAAAGATGGGCCAGACGACAACCCCAGGAGTGTTGGGAGAGTCTGCGAATAGTGGCCAAACTGGATGCAGTGCACTTCAGGCTCTCTGACAGCTTGGTGTGGCACGCAAACCAGATTCGGCATGTCCAGAAGGAGGCACCGGGAGACAAGGCTGGACGTGGGATGAGGTCGATGGAGAGGAGGAGCGGCTTCAGCGCCCGGAGGGCCAGCCATCACCACAAAGACCGGCTGCTTCCAGGGGCGCATCGGATGAGAGGGTGCCCTGGGCCCCCATACCAGTTATGCCCTTTCTACTTGAACACTTGGGTTGTACGTAGTATATATTGAAGTTCTGTTGTTGTTTAAAATAATGTTACAACTGGACACACACCTCCAGGTGGCGCCTCCACTCCACCCTATGCAAGGCCTGGGGGGGGGGGGGTATCTTATTAATCTCTTATCTCGGCTGGAGCTTAGCCGGTGAGCTGTCACTGACAAAGTGAGTATGTAATAAAAGTTGTGTTCCAAGCCACCTCACCTCGTTTGTGAACGACGAATAATTACAGACATAACACCGCCTTCTTGGTTTGCCCTGATTGTACCCACCTGTGCTGTGTTGTATTGATTACCTGCGTCTATATATGTCAGTCCCAATCTGTGTTCTGTATGGATGTCATCGTCATATGTGCATGAAAAAAAACGCTTCTTGTTCTAGCCAATCATTGTCTCCTGCAAAATTTTGTGAGTATTTGTTCGAGCTTCTGAGCTATTGTTACTATTATGTTTTTTTCTCAAGCTGCACCCGTTCAGCCAGCTCTTAATAAATCTACCGTGGACTTCAAGTATTGCGGCTGGGTCCAGTTCCTTCCAACCGTGACAATTTGTGACTTCTTTCCTCAAAAATTTGTGACTTTTTTTCATAAATTTGTGACTTTTTTTCTCAAAAATTTGCAACTTTTTCCTGTATATTTTCAGCTTTTTTTCCTCTCAAATTTGGGGCTTCTTTTGTGAAAAGTTTGCTTTTTTTTTCTTATAAATTTGCTACAACTCATCTGGATGCTGATTAAATTTCTATTTTATATAATTAAATTGTAATTTGTGACTTTTTAAATTGATTTGATTTTGTATACTTTATTGATCCCCGGAGGGGGAAATTAAGGGCATCCACCTGGATGGATGAAGCAGCCACGGTACGGCGCTATCCCTTGGCATCTCTTATCACAATCTTTGCACCTTAATTCTTGCAAATTGGTACCCAATTTACAGCTATACATTTTTACCTCCTGCTAAACTGCTGAACACCCCTACATCACCCTTGTTTAAACATGAACAAATGACCTCCTGGTTCTAATTGTTTTCAAGCATGATCTGACTCAAGCAAAACTGACGTGTTTGATTTGTTTCCAGGCTGTTAAAGGACAAAGGAACACACACACACACACACACTGACAGAATAATCCATGTTGTGTTTACACACACACACACTGAGATCCAGCATAAGCCGAGGTGGAAATTTACTGGGAATCTGCAGCTGAATGACTGGAATGATAAGTGGCCATGTTTGATGTAGAAACATCTCGGCGTGTTTCTGGATGTCAGTCTGACGCTGTGAAAATGAAAACTTTCCCACAGAGCAGCAGTCAGTTAGCTGATCCGAGAACGGCGACTGAAACTGTTACTGGAAAATCTGCAACATTTTCACATAGATTCACAACTTTTTACTTGTAAAATTTCAATTTTTTTCTCAAAAATTTGTGATTTGTTTTTTTTATTTTTGTCATGAACTGAGCACTGGGGTTTCGCCATGCTCAGTCTCATGGCCTTTCTCCATATTTGTATATTTGTTGTATTTTGGGTTCTTGGTTCCTGTCATTTTGTCCGTGGTTAGTTTTCGTATATCTGATATTGTTTCTTATTCTTCTTATCCCCCTGTTTATATCATCTTAGTTTTGCTACTCTTATTTTGTATTTGTTTGTATTTATCCCTCAGTCCTTATTGGTTGGCATTTAGTTCCTTATTATCGTACTGTTGTGTTCTCTCTCCAGAGCGACAGCTGTCAGTGGCACTTCTGGGTTGTTGCTCCGTTGTGGGTGGTGTCCCTGTCAGCTGTCAGTCCCGTCTTCTCCCCTCTCATTACACTCAGCTGACCCCAGTTGGTAATCATTGTCATCTCCTGCCCGCTCATGTGATCCACACCTGCAATCATTTGTGTTCATTGCTTTTGTGTTCCATTTAAGGTTGTTATTTCTCTCCTTCGTTGCCGGAGTCTAAAAGTTCATTTCCCATAAGAACCCCTTCCTGTTCTGACGGCCAACCTACCTACTCCTGTTTCACCTTGTTGTAAGTTTTTGTTCTGGTGCACTGTTTGAACTTGTGTTTTCCTTCATTAAATATCACAACTAGCAGTTCAGCATCTGGGTCTCTCCTCTCTGTCCTGAGGGACAATTCATGACAATTTTCATCTTTTTCTCATAAATGTGCATTTTTTTCTTGTTAATTTGCAACTTTTTCCTGTAAATTTTCTCCAAAATTTATGGTTTTCCATCCATCCATCTTCTACCGCTTTTCAGAAGGTCTGGGTCACAGAGGCAGCAGTTCAAGCAGAGAAGCCCAGACTTTCCTCTCCCCAGCCACCTGCTCCAGCTCTTCAGAGAGGATACCAAGGTGTTCCCAGGCCAGCTGGGAGACAGTCTCTCCAGCGAGTCCTGGGTCTGCCCCGGGGTCTCCTCCCAGTGGGACGTGCCCGAAACACCTCGAGTGGGAGGCATCCTGATCAGATGCCCAAACCTCCTCAACTGACTCCTTTCGATATGGAGGAGCAGCAGTTCTACTCTGAGCGTCTTCCAGATGACTGAGCTCCTCACCCTATCTCTGAGGGTGAGTCCAGCGATCCGATGAAGAAAGCTCATTTCAGCCACTTGTATCCATGATCTCGTTCTTGCGGTCATTACCCAAAGCTTGCGACCATAGGTGAGGATAGGAATGTAGATTGACTGGTAAATCGACAGTTTTGCCTTAGAACTCAGCAACCTCTTCACCACAACAGACTGGTACAACGTCCGCATCGCTGCAGATGCTGCTCCGATCCGTCCGTCAACCTCTCGCTCCATTCTCTCCTCACTCGTGAACAAGACCCCAAGATACTTAAACTCCTCCACTTGGGGCAGTTGCTTGTCCAACCTGGAGAGCACAATCCACCTTTTTCCGGCTGAGGACCATGGACTCGCACTTGGAGGTACTGATTCCCATCCCAGCCGCTTCACACTCAGCCGTAAACCGTCCCAGTAAGAACTGTAGGTCATTGCTGGATGAAGCCAGCAGGACAACAAATTCACAGCTTTTCTTCATGTAAATTTTCAATTTTTCTTTCCTTATAAACTTGCAGATGTTTTTCTTCAAACTAGAGCAACTTTTTTTGTGTAAACGCCCGCGGGCCACATGCAGCCTAGAACCAGCCTCCGTGTGGCCTAGGCCACGCCAAAGAAATACAAATTTAAGAAAAAAATATGAAGGAATGAAGGAACGGCCTGCAAGTGCGCACACGAACGCGTGTGACCGTCATCCGTGTGGAGTTCAGAAGCGCCATGCCCACGTGAGTGTTCCAGTCGGCAGGCAGAGTGGTTTTCTAGCGTTGCTGTCCAAGAGAAACATGAGCTTGTTAAAGTACTTTAAATGCAGAAAAAAAAGCAGAAAAGATACGCAAGCAGTGGAGGCATTTATGGTGGTTTTAACCCGCTGGAATAATGAATAATAATGAGATAATAATAATGAAGAGTCGCTTAGCAAACGTGTGGTGAGGCGTCATACTGTATGCAGGGAAAGGCAAGAGTGACTGAATCGCTTAGGATTGACTTCACTTACTACAACATCCATCCGTCCATCCATGGACGGATGGATATTCTTTACCTGGCAAGTTAAGATGACCGAAATTCACGAAGTCAGTGACTTTAATCCGTCAGCAGCCTTCAGACAAACTAAACATGTCAACATTTGGATTTCAAAATAAGGGAGGTTTTTCTTGCTGTCTGGGTGGTGGGCAGATTTCTAAAAACCTATAAATATATAGAAATATTACAACAGAAACAACTGCATCTTTGGTCATTTAAGTTAATTTATTTCATTAAATATAATTTTATTAATATATTTTTCTTTAAAATCAGAGTTAAATTATTGTTCTGTTCTGGCTTTGAAAAACTACGGTCAAAAGCGTAAATTGTTTAAGGAAAAAAAGTCAAAATTTTACAACAATCTGTTTCAAATTTATTAAAAAACAGTAGTTTTATTTAACAAATAAACAAAAAATTAGCCATAAAAATCCACCAATTTATATCAAAATGTCAAATGTACAAGAAAAGTCAATTTTACAAGAGGAAATTACAAATTTGAGGAAAATGGTTTCAAGTTTAGATAAATTTACAGAGAAAAGTACAAAACTATAAGAAAATTGTTATAAATTTTGGAAGAAAACCCCCAAACCTTCAGAGACTGAAGTCATTGCTCAAGTTTTTAAGTGGAGGCTTTTTGCATCCTTGACTCTACTAGAAATTTTTGGTTGACTGGTATGTGTGTGTGTAATGGAATGTGTAGTTATAAAAAGAGGTTCCTACTCACACATGTGGTGATTTAAAACAAAACAAACCACAATAGTGGATGTGCAATGTTTGTTAATGTTATCAATCTTTTCTTGGGGGGGGTTTGTGCACTGGTGTTTTGACAGTTCATTTTTTATTCAGCTAAATGCACTTTGTGATGTGCCAAGGTCAGTTATGACAGGATGTAGTTTATTTGATTTCAAAAGGGAAACAAATGTTAATGCTACTAACAGTGCACATTGAGTTTTTATGTATTTTGAGATATTCCTGAGTAAGATGTGACCAAAATGGTTGTTTACAGAATTTTCCCCCCCCATTCTATTTATTTAATTGTTGTTCAAGAGGAAAAATATTTCTACTACTTCAAGTTCTGCTCAACCTCAGCACTGTTATTGGGTTTTTATTCACTTTTGATGTGCCTTTGTCATGTGCCAAGCACATTTAAAACCAAGACGATGAATAAAAAGTGCATATTTTTCGTCATATTGATCTGTGTTGGTTTGAAATTTGTCATATTCAACAGATTGCTGAACATGTGTGGCCCAGTTACATGTCTTGATTTCAAATTGTGGCCCAACTGATTTTGTAATTGAATAGCCCTGGTGTAAAATTTCAGTTTAAAAAAAAAAATTGCAATTTTTTTTTTTTAACTTTTCATCTTTTTCTCATAAATGCAATTTTTTCTTGCAGATTTTGCAACTTTTTCATGTAAATTTTCAGGGGTTTTTTTCCCCATAAATTTGCAGATTTTTTTCCTCAAAAATTTTCAACTCTTCTCCTGTAAAATTTCAACTTTATTCTCAAAAATTTGTGATTTTTTTAAAATTTCAGTCTTTTTCCCATAAATTTGCAATTTTTTTCTTGTAAATCTGCAGCTTTTTTCATGTAAATTTTCAGAATTTTTTTCTAATAAATTTGCAAATTTTTTTCCTCAAATTTTCAGTGTTTTCATAAATTTTGCATTTTTTTCTCAAAAAATTTGCAACGTTTTTCCTGTAAAATTCCAACTTTTTTCTCAAAAATGTGATTTTTTTTTTAAAATTTCATATTTTTCTCATAAATTTGCAATGTTGACTAGACGCTGGCATTAGGCTGATGTCTACCCAACGTCTTGCCAATGAGAAAACGACCTCTATAAGACGTATTCCCAATGTAAACTTGCTGACGTCGACCTGACACGTGTGTGCTGTTTGGGATCTGATTCCTGCTGCAGGCTTCAGTCCGCTCAGTTCAGACCAACATTCCTCCTTGCTGGGAAAAAAACAAAAAGCTAAATTACATTTTTCTGAACAGCTGCTTTCTGTCAATAATGTTGCTGAGTCGACAGTTTTGCCTCAATGCAACACAGATGCAGTGTGGGTAATCGTGACCTCGTATGTAAGCCAGGAGTTTTACTCGCCCAGGGGTCTGCAACCTACGGCTCCAGAGCCACACGTGTCTCCCTTTGGATGTGAAAAACTCACAAATTCACAGAAAAATGGTCACAGATTTATGACGACATAAATTCACTAAAGTGGAAGAAGAAGCTGCAAATTAAAGAAGAAAAAAATGCAGAGAAAAAAATGCTGAAAACTATATGTTGCTTATTTATGAGAACAAAAGTGTGAATGTACAAGAAAACGTTCCATATTAAAGAGGAAAAAATGTTAATTTACAGGAAGTGTTGTAAATGTAAAAATCTGAGGGAAAAGAGTCACAAATTTGTGTGGGAAAAATGTTGCAAATTTACAGTTTAAAATACTGGAAATTTAAGAGGACGAGGGCACAGATTTGAGACAAAAATGTATGTACATTTACAAGGAAAAAAGACACAAATTAATGAGGAAAAACAGTTCCAAATTTACCAAAATGAGCCACAAATTTAAAAGAAAACGTTGCAAATTTACGAGAAAAAAAAGCCACAAATTTAGAAGAAAAAAAACTGAAAAAGAAAAAAAATTGCAAGGTCAAATTTGCAAAATTATCTCAAATTTATGAGATAAGTTGCAAATTCAAGTGAAAAAGAGCAAGTTTATCTTTAAAAAGTTGTAAATTCATTTTAAAAAGGTGCAAATTTACAAAAAAGGTAAAAAGCCATTTATGAGAGAGCAACGGTGCAATTTTACTTGCCTCCTTCACCTCTTCTTTTTTAAATATTTTTTGTGTCCCATGCCAATGCTTCTGACCACATAACTGCTTAAATGTCTCTTTTCCCAGCAGAGGCCGCCGAGCCCCGGACTCGCCGACAGGCAGGGAACTTAAAGATCCCCCGGGCTGGTTTCCTGGAGGATGGAGGGATGGGTGGAGCTCATCCTTCACCGCACCGACCTCCGGCTGTGGGCGGACTTGTGCAGCCCCGACCCTGGCTTAACCCTGACCCTAACCCAGCCCTGAACCCTAACGGCGTGTGGCGGTCGTAGAGCTGACCGCCACACGCCACGCCATCCTCTGACCTCTGAGACTCAACGATCAGGTCGACTCCGCTCAGACAGGAGGGAAAACAACGCAGAGGGGAGGATGATGGGACTTTGGAGCCAATGAAAGTCGCTTTTATCAGAGCGGCTCGCCCATCGGTCAAGAGGAGCGTAATGGCTTATTATGCAATACTAAAACAAGGAGTCTGTTTACCGAGCTGCTTTTAAAAGGATGAATGATGAGTTAAAATGGCTGCAGGTCACAGCAGGGGCGACTAGAGTCTCCCACCATCGATACAGCTGCTGATGTGAGAGGTGAGCGGGACGGAGAGCCAACAGGGTCATAATGCGGCCCTGCGCTCCATTTCAGACCTTCATTAACCAATCAGGAGCTACATCCGCTGACTGCAGGCACACCAAATCCAAAAGGTGCCATCAAAGATGACGCAAAAATGCTCAAGACTAATTATGTTTAATGCAGCTATTTTCTTCAGGCGGGACTTTTTTCTTTGACCCTGAAGGCTCCCCATGGCCTCCCCTCACGAGGTGCTTCAAGAAATCAGGGAGCAATGCAGCACAGCGTGACAGAACCTCTGTCTCTGCCGCCCTTTAACCTCGATCCTCTCCACACCCAGCAGGTGTCTAAAGACTCAACACGACCGCCGAGCCAGACGCCCGCGCCGATGCCAAATGTCAGTGTTTTGACCAATACAGCGTACGGACTGGAGCCGATGAAATATGTCGGCCACGCCCCAGCCGAGGCGACGCCCGACTCACCTGAAGCCGCACGGCCTTCGGATAGGGCGGCGCCGTCTGCACCGAGGTGCCGTGCAGCCCGGCGGGGTTCTGCTGGCCCGGCAGAAGTGAGCAGCTGTTCATGTGGCTGGAGACCGTTTGTGTTTCCCGCCTCTTCTCCGGGTCGCCATGCAAATGGTTAGGAGGAGAAATCGGCAACGGACAACAGCAACCGGGACCGATTTCTGACAGGTTTTCTGCATAAATCTGAAATGTTTTCTCATAAATTAGCTTTTGTTTTCTTCAAATTTGTGACCGTTTTTTGTCAAAAACTTGTTACTTTTTGTGTCAAATTTGCAACTTTTTTTCTCATGAATTTGTTCCTTTTTTCTCATAAATGTACAATTTTCCCACATAAACTTGTTACTTTGTTCCTTAAAAAATTTCCCATTTTTTCCCCTCATAAATTTGCTTTTTTTGAGAAATTTGCATTTTTTTTTGTCTTGTAAATTTGTGGTTTTCCTGTAAATTTTTTTACTTTTTTCATGCACACTTGCAACTTTTTCCTCAAAAATTTGTGACTTTTTCCCTTTAAATGTGTGACCTTTATCCTGCAGAATTTTTAAAATCTTTTTTCTCATAAATTTGCAACCGTTTTCTTATAAATCTGCAATTTTTTTCCTTGTAAGTTTTGCAGCTTTTCTCTCAAACATTTGAATTTTTTTTTTCCTGTACATTTTCAACTTTTTTCTCATAAATTTGCAACGTTCATCTGTTTGCTGGTTAAAATTTATTCTGTGTAATCAAATTGTAATTTGTGACCTTTTTTTAATTTTTAAGTTGGCAACTTTTATCACATCTTTGCACCTTTATTCTTGCAAATTTGTACCTAATTTACATTTATGAGTCTGCACCTCATGTTAAATCGGTGAATCCCCCGGTTAAAGAAAATGACCCACCGCCTACCGGAATTCCAGGAAAAACCTCAAATCGTTGAACTCGTCATTTTCATTTTAAACAAAGCCACAAGCATTTCCCTAGTGGCCCCACGTGAGCTGGGACTTGGACCTTCACTCACGTTGTAATCAATATTATCTAGACGTGGCAATAAAGCACAATTAAACTTTTATGGCTGTGTTGGTCTGAATAAAGGTACGGGAACATGAAGGAACCAAAGTCTGCTCAGACAGAACGGAAACGTCACCAACGAAACACTTTAAGGAGCTAACGCAGCCCAGCACACGTGTCCATGTGGGCCCACCACAGGTTAAACCCAGGCTGTCTTATGGGCCCATGTGGGTTTGTCCCCATGGACTTTACCCGTTTACCTGTTTCCAACTTATGTGCTCATAAATTTGTGACTTTCTTGTAAATTTGTGACTTTTTCCCATAAATTTGTAACATTTTTCTTGTAAATTTGCAACTTTTTAAAAAATTTGCAACTTTTTAAAAAATTTTCAACTTTTTTTTTTTTTTTTTTTACTGTAAACTTACAATTTTTTCCTCATGAATTTGACGTTGTTGTAGCTTTTTTTTTTTTGGTAAATTTTCAGTTATTTCCACATATCCACCTTATTCCTGGCCCCCATGATGCCTTGCGTGAATTATGGGCGCAACTTCCGGTACTAATTTAGAATGTGTGGGTGTCACTGAAACGGTATTTTTGAAACTCAACAATGCAGGAACACGGGCTTTTTCACCTCAAAAAGAGGAATATAATCATAGCACTTCCCACGACTATGGAGGGATGAGAAGATGAGCTTAAAAAGTGGCCTGGCAGACAGTAGCTCCATTAGCTAGCGCTGATGCTAGGATGCTAACGCTGTGAACAAATAAAAGCTCTGAGATACATCAGTGTCTCCACCGCAATAAAGTCGGCTGCATTTTGTTAAAAGATGTTGGACGTGATCAGATTTACCTGAGAGCAGACGCGCGCCGCAACACCGTGCTCGGCTGTCATGGTAAAAACTGACAGCTGCAGCTGTTCGTTTCACCCCAACATTAAAACGCTCACGCTGCCGTCATGCCCTGAATGCTTGTTCTTTAACTTAACACGTACACACCTTTTCTGACAATTGTTCAGAATTTTGTTGATTTATATTCTGTTGTGGGGAGACTTGAATAACGAAACCGAATTGTCTTTCATTCCAGTTTATTCAAATAATCATTCCACTGTCTGCTCTCATTCTTGAGCAGCGAACAAAGAGGGTGAACACACCAAAGTTCTCTCATTTAAACATTCTGACATCAAACCATTTCCCTCGCGGGGGAAATCACACATCTCTCTCAAAATCTCTTTATCCACATTCATTAGCCTTTTATTTACATAACTCCCCCTTCTCTCTTCTCGAGCCTCAGTGGTCAGGAAGTCTTCTGTCCCCTGGCCTCCGCAGGGGGTCCAGGCTCTGTGGCTCCGCACCACAGGGGGCTGGCTCTCCTTCATCGTGAGGTTAAATCACATATGCAGTGTCCAACATATACATGTCTCACAACACAGCCATATAACCCCCCCCCAAACGATGAAGAACAGACTAATTCCTAAAATTAAATAGCACCTTACTCACTACTGAATAATCAACACCAACATTCAGTCTGTGCGCCGCTTGGGCTTCAGCCGTCTGCCGAATCTGCTGTGCGTTGGCCCCGCCTTGCCTGCGGTGCGTTTCTGCTTCGGGTCTGTTGACTGAGGGAGAGAGTGATTAATTGCCCCCTGCGGGGGCCTGCCTCGTCGAGGCGCCACCGCGACCGGTACAGACACGTCCTTCATGACAAAAGCAGGTTTTAGTCTGTCAATACTGACTGTCTCTTTTCTGTCTCCAAAATCTAGCACAAATTGCTTATCACCTGCCTCCAGCACTCGAAATGGCCCTTCGTAAGGTGGTTTGAGCGTTGCTTTTAGGGCTTCGCGCCTGACAAAAACGAAATCGGCATTTTTCAAAGCCTTGGGGACGAAAACTCGTGGAAAAGCGTGATGAACCGGACCCGGGAGCGTGTCTGCCCCCGTGCCGACTAACGGTCCCAGAGCCGAGAGAGGTGGGGGCTCTGGGTGCTCTGGTAAAAACTCGCCCGGCAGCCTCAGAGTTTGTGCGAATACCAGCTCCGCTGGGGAGGCGTCTAAGTCCTCTTTAGGCGCAGAACGCAACCCTAATAAAACCCATGGAAGTTTATTCACCCAATCTGCATCCGTGAGCGACGCGCTGAGTGCTGCCTTCAAAGACCTATGAAAACGCTCGCATAAGCCATTGGCCTGAGGGTGGTAAGCCGTAGTGCGGTGAATTTTGGCTCCTAAGCCGTTGGCCATTGCTGACCACAGCTCAGAGATGAATTGCGGTCCTCTATCGGACGTAATGTCCGACGGAACCCCGAAGCGCGCCACCCAAGCCGTTAAAAAAACGCGAGCCACCTCCGCGGCCGTGGTCGTCGCAAGTGGGACCACTTCCGGCCAACGTGTGGTGCGGTCCACCATTGTCAAAAGATACGTGAACCCCTGTGATGCCGGTAGGGGGCCCACAAGGTCGACGTGCACATGGTCGAACCTTCTGGCCGGAATGCGGAACGGTTCTAACGGGGCTCTTGTGTGCCTGTGAATTTTGGCCCGTTGACAGGAAATGCAGGTTTTTGCCCATTCCTTCACGTGCTTGCGCAGGCACGGCCAAACAAACTTTTCCGCCACTAGTTTCACCGACGCGCGCACCCCCGGGTGCGCCAGTGAGTGGACCGAGTCAAAAACACGGCGGCGCCACGTGGCCGGAACCACCGGACGCGGGCGCCCCGTCGACATGTCGCAGATCAGGGGGGGCATACCGGTTTGTAAACACTTGCTCTCCAGCCTCAACCCTGTTGGTCCAAGCTGGAGCGCGCGCACGTCTGCGTCCGCCCCCTGGTCCGCTGCCATGGCTGCGTAATCTATACCCACGTGCACCGGGGCTGCGCGCGCCACCGTGCCGCTCTCCTGCGGCGCGGTCACGGTGGCCCGTTCTGCCTCTGCGCGTGTTGGGGTCGTGAACGCGCGTGAGAGACAATCCGCTACTACATTGAATTTGCCCGCGACGTGCCTAATGTCAGTGGTAAATTCCGAGATTGCGGCCAGCTGCCTCTGCTGCCTGCCGGACCACGGGTCTGAAATTTTGGCCATGGCGTATGTGAGCGGCTTGTGGTCCACATAAGCGGTGAAGCACCGTCCTTCCAGCCAGAACTGGAAATGACGAATAGCCAAATGCAGCGCCAACAGTTCTCTGTCAAACGCGCTGTATTTTCGTTCAGCCGCGCTTAAAGATTTGCTAAAGAAAGCCAAAGGCTGCCAAACTCCGGCTACCTGTTGCTCAATAACGGCCCCTATGGCTAAATCTGAAGCGTCTGTCGTCAGCGCGATACGTGCTGCAGGGTCTGGGTGGGCCAGGAGCGCAGCGTCAGCCAAGGCTTTTTTAACCTCTGTGAACGCGCGCTCCCGCTCCGGGGACCATTCGACCGCCTGGGTCGGTTTTTGTTTTTTGAGCGCGGCATATAACGGTTGCATGATTTGAGCTGCGTGGGGCAGGAAACGGTTATAAAAATTCACCATCCCCAAGAATTCCTGTAGTGATTTGACCGTTTGTGGACGGGGAAAATCCGCTACCCGCGCGTACTTTCTCTGGTAACGGAACCGCTCCCTCCGGGGAGACGCGGTGACCCAAAAAATCGATCCGCTCGACGCCGAACTGGCACTTGGCTGGGTTAACTATTAAGCCGTGCTCTCCCAGCCTCCTAAAAACTGCTGTGAGGTGCGTTTCGTGTTCGTCCTCTGAAGTACTCGCGACCAAAATGTCGTCGAGGTACACAAACACGAAAGGGAGATCGCGTAACACGGCATCCATCATCCGCTGAAATGTTTGCGCCGCCCCTTTGAGACCAAACGGCATGCGTAAAAATTCGAAAAGTCCGAACGGGGTTATTACCGCTGTTTTAGGAATGTCCTCCGGTTGGACCGGGACTTGGTGATAGCCGCGAACTAGATCAATCTTTGAAAAAATGCGCGCCCCCGCCAGGTGCACCGAAAAATCCTGAATGTGCGGGATGGGATAACGATCGTGCGCCGTAGCGTTGTTTAGCCTGCGGTAATCCCCGCACGGTCTCCAGGAGCCATCGGCTTTCGGTACCATGTGCAGCGGCGAAGCCCACGGGCTCTTCGACCTACGAACGATGCCCAGCCTCTCCAGGCTGGCGAACTCCTCGCGCACAATGGCGAGCTTAACTGCATCCAAGCGCCGAGCTTTTGCAAACACGGGAGGACCAGAAGTGGGGATAAAGTGTTTCACCCCGTGCTTCGCGACCGTCGCTGCTGTGGTTGCTTGCCCGCCGCAGGCGTCCAGGATCCCATCTGCCTCCTGGGCCAGCTCCCGGAACTCCTCCAGGGTGTGACACTTTTTGCCGGCCAGCGTGCTTCTCGCATGCGCCGGGAGGTTGGAGAGGAAGATGAACTGAAAAATGAAATCATCGTTGTCCAACCCTCTCAGCTGTATCATCTCCTCCATCAGGGCGCTCGGCCTGTGTCCACCTTGGTCTAGCAAAGACAGGATCCTCCTCGCCCTCACTTCAGCCGAGGGGGTGAAAAACTTGATGAGGGTGGATTTCAGCTTGCCATACCTGTCGGTCGCGGGTGGCTGCTCCACCAAGCTTTGCACGCACCGAGCTGTGCTGTTGTCCAGTTTAGCGATGACATGGTGGAACTTAGTGTCATCCACCGTTACTCCTGCGAGCGCGAACTGCGACTCTGCTTGCAGAAACCACGACCGTGGGTTATCCTGCCAGAAATCAGGCAGCTTAACGGCCACTGCGCTCGCCAGCTCTGAGCGCTGTGAGTCCGGGACCCTGAGAATTTCTTCGTTCATTCTCAACGTCGTCAGTCACCAATGTGGGGAGACTTGAATAACGAAACCGAATTGTCTTTCATTCCAGTTTATTCAAATAATCATTCCACTGTCTGCTCTCATTCTTGAGCAGCGAACAAAGAGGGTGAACACACCAAAGTTCTCTCATTTAAACATTCTGACATCAAACCATTTCCCTCGCGGGGGAAATCACACATCTCTCTCAAAATCTCTTTATCCACATTCATTAGCCTTTTATTTACATAACTCCCCCTTCTCTCTTCTCGAGCCTCAGTGGTCAGGAAGTCTTCTGTCCCCTGGCCTCCGCAGGGGGTCCAGGCTCTGTGGCTCCGCACCGCAGGGGGCTGGCTCTCCTTCATCGTGGTTAAATCACATATGCAGTGTCCAACATATACATGTCTCACAACACAGCCATACTGTGATAATTTAAAAATTAATGCATGCTGAAGCTGCTAATATCAAGTCCATATCGTTCCAGTGCGGTGCAACAAATGCAAAAAATCCCCCCAAAAACTATTTAATATCTTTCTTAAATCGTTAAGCCTTAGGAAGCAAACTGTTATTTTTTTTATTTATTTTACTTCATGCAGCCTTGCATCTGGTGGCATATATGACACATAAACGTCAAATAGCCATAACCGCCGGAAAAGTGGTAGAAGATGGATGGATGGACAGACCTCACAGTCACAGACCTGTGACATTCATACAAGTGAACACATACCTGGTGCTGTTGTCTGTCCTGCGTCTGGACCACCATCACACCAGCAGTCCTCCTTAGTTTTCAGTGCATCATCTACGCATCGCCTGCATTTATCCAGTCTATGGCACCACCACCAGCACCAGCAACAAGAACCAGAACGACGCCAAAACATTCAAAAAACACAAAAACTACAGCAGCTGACATTAGCTGCCGCTTCAGTGCAAAACATGTATGTGGACTATACATTAAAATGAATTAGAAAAGATTTTAAAAACGCTATTTTAAATGCTCCACTACGCCAGTCTTGATGACTGATTTAACACCATGTCAGCCGAAACTGGAAGCTCCACCCATAATCGTTTCTACAGCGCCACCCCCAGGAATAAGGTGGATACTTGCTTTTTTTTTGGTAATTTGCAACTTTTTCTAATTTTTCCTTATAAATTTGTTAATTTTTCTTGCAAGTTTGTAACTTTTTTCAAGTAATTTTATTTATTTTGCTCTAAATTTGCAACTTTTATTCTCCCAAAGTTTCACATTTTTCCTCATAAATTTGTGACTTTTTTCTCATAAATTTCCCATTTTTGTCATTAATTTTCACTTTTCTCATAAATTCACATTTTTCCTCAAATTTGTGACTTTTTCTCATAAATTTTCACATTTTTCTCATAAATTTTTACATTTTTTTCTCATAAATTTGACTGATAGATTTTCACATTTGCCATAAATTTTCACTTTTTTCCCTCATAAATTTCCCATTTTTGTCATTTTCACTTTTTTCCCATAAATTTTTACATTCTTCTCATAAATTTGTGACTCTCATAAATTCACATTTATGTCATAAATTCTCACTTTTTTCTCATAAATTTCTCACTTTTTTCTCAAAAATGTCCCATGTTTTTCTCAAATTTGTGACTTTTTCCTGATAGATTTTTCAGATTTTTTTTCTCATAAATTTGTGACTCTCATAAATTTTCCATTTTTTGTCATAAATTTTTACTTTTTTTCCCCTCATAAATTTCCCATTTTTGTCATAAATTTTCACTTTTTATAAATTTCCCATTTTTGTCATTAATTTTCACTTCTTTTCCTCAAATTTTCACTTTTCTCATAAATTTTCACTTTTTTCTACTAATTTTGTCTATGGCTCCAGTGTTACTGAAACCTGCTCACCTGTGCCACAGGTAAAGTCAATGTGGGCAAACACAGATGGGGCCACGGACAAACCCACATGGCAGCCATAAGACAGCCCAGTTTTAACCTGCAGTGGGGCCCACATGGACATGCTGGCTGGGCTAAATATCCACTTTGTCATTTTAACTCCATTTCCCACAACCGTCTTCTCAGAGCATTAAAGTTTAGATGAAAAAAAATTGCAGACTAGGTGCGGTTTGGCTGAAAAAAATAAGTTACTAAATCAACATAAAAATGTAAACATGCAGTTGAAAACGGTCAAGTTGATCAAAGCTGTAGCTGGGTGTTTCTCAGTAAAGGTGTGTCTGTGTTCACTTCCTGTTATATTACAGGTGATGACCAATAAAACTGTAACAGAATGATCTCCGTGTGGGGGCATGGGTCCATCTGTTTCCATGGCAAAAAACCAAAAAATAATAGCATCACAGAGCTGACACTCCAATCTAAAAATGAACAGTTAGTGACTAACATTACAAGCATAAAAGCACGCCTTAATATAAAGGACGGTCTTGGCATTCACTTCTATGCAGATGACGCTCAGCTTTACCACGATGGATCACATCACACCCACAGCACACCTCGCCCTCACAGACAGACCTGAGAAAATTAAAATGGTTACCGCTAGGAAATGGAGCAGTGACGGGATGCTCTGCTCTGATTGGTTATGGTGCAAAGAAAGAGAATAAAGTCAACTCGGAGAAAAAAAAAAAAGAAAAAAAAAATCCTTCAGCTCGCCATATTTTAGGGCTGAAAATTCTGTTGCAGTACAATTTCACACAAATAGATATAAATTTGCATAAATATACCTTTAATTACTGAGAAAATGATGCAAATTTATGAGGAAAAAAAAGCGTTGCAAATTATGAAAAAGTTGTTAGTTTTCAGGAAACTAGTGCATACATGTGCATGCCCGTGCATGCCTGTAGAAACCAAGTATAAGCAAGCATTTCTGCATTCCTGCCTTTGATCTTTGACATAGTTACTATGATAACTGTAACCCTGGTGAAACCTGCCTCTGACATCACCACTCGTTCAGTGATGCCTGCCTTTGATTTTTGATGATGTCATAGTGGGTCCTATGATCGTGAGTGCTGCCTGCCTTTGATCTCTGATGATGTCATAGCGAGTCCTATGATCATGAGTGTTGCCTGCCTTTGATCTTTGACATAGTTACCATGGCAACAGTAACCCTGGTGAAACCTGCCTTTGATCTTTCAAAAAATCAAATCAAACTTTATTGTCATATTGCTGTATATACAACTGTAGTGCAGGCAAGATGAAATTGCGTTTCTCTCAGCATCCATATAAATAGAAGCAGCATGATTTAAGACACACTCACACATAGCTTCACCCCCCCACCCCCACCCCCACCCATCCATTCACACATCCCTGAGACGTACTTGGGAAAAAACTAACTAACTATAATATACAAATAATATACAAAATGTCCGTAGGTGCAGTAGTGTGTATGAGAGATTCCGGGTCAACTGTTCAGCATCCGGACAGCTTGTGGAAGGAAGCTGTTGATCAGTCTGGTGGTTCTGCCTCTGATGCTCCGGAATCGTTTACCAGATGGAAGAAGTTCAAAGTGTTTATGCAGAGGGTGAGAACGGTCCTTGACAACGTTCAGTGCCCTGCTCCTACAATGGTTCTGAAAAAGTTCTCGGACAGAGGGGAGGGAGACTCCAATTACCCTCTCAGCCCCCTTGACTATCCTCTTGCAGGGCTTTTTTGTCTGACATACTGCAGCTGGAGTACCATGTAGCAATGCAGTACGTCAGAACACTCTCCACCACACCTCTGTAGAAGGTCCTGAGGATGCAGATGGGGAGAGAGGCCTGTTTGAGTTTCCTCAAGAAGTGCAGTCTCTGCTGAGCCCGCTTCCTGATCCCCAAGGAATTCTTGCTCCAGGTCAGGTCCTGCGAGATCTGCACTCCGAGGAACTTGATGTTCTCCACTCTCTCCACTAAACGGCCGCCGATGCTGAGGGGGACGTGCTCAGGCTGTGACCGCCAGAAGTCGATAATCATCTCCTTCGTTTTGTCCACGTTGAGCACCAGATTGTTCTCCCTGCACCAGCCCTTCAGGTCTTTCACTTCTTCCCTGTACATTGATTCCTCATCCCTCTGAATAAGTCCCACCACCGTGGTGTCGTCTGCAAACTTAATAATCTGGTTCCCCTCGTGTCTGGATACACAGTCATGTGTTAGAAGTGTAAACAACAGTGGACTGAGTACACAGCCTTGAGGGGATCCGGTGCTCAGCGTGACAGAGTTGGAGATGTTTCCAACCCGGACAGACTGAGATCTCTCAGTCAGGAAATCCAGGATCCAGAGACATCTGGCGGTGTTCAGACGGAGAAGGAGTAATTTCTCCATCAGTCTCTGGGGAATAATGGTGTTGAATGCTGAACTGAAATGAACTGAAATCTTTGACATCACCACTCGTTCAGTGATGCCTGCCTTTGATCTCTGATGATGTCATAGTGAGTCCTATGATCATGAGTGCTGCCTGCCTTTGATCTTTGATGATGTCATAGCGAGTCCTATGATTGTGAGTGTTGCCTGCCTTTGATCTCTGACATTGTTACCACGGCAACAGTAACCCGGTGAAACCTGTGTTTGATCTTTGACATCACCACTCGTTCAGTGATGCCTACCTTTGATCTTTGATGATGTCATAACGAGTCCTATGATTGTGAGTGATGCCTGCCTTTGATCTTTGACATGGCTACCATGGCAACACAAAGTCCTATGATCGTGACACACGGACACAGATTTTCTTGAATTGTATGTAGAGTGATGGCGAGTTTCATGATCTTAAAAACTTTCCTTTCTGACACAGCCTACAGTTAGGGTGGGATCAGGTGAGCCTGCACCCTCCCTTACTTATGCTGCTAATAGGTTTAGACAGCTGTGGGACCTCCAACGATGACCTAAAACCATGGATTGAGACCATAAATTCATCAGAAGCCAACATGTCTTTTGTCATAGACTTCTTCTTTTAGGTTTGATTGGCGGTTGGCAACCAGCTTACAGGTGCATTACCGCCACATACTTCACTCTATATAGTAACAAAACTCTTTTATAACCAAAGGAGTCGCCCCCTGCTGGTCATTAAATATACTGTAGGTTTAAGTCTTTTACACACTAATCATTTTTAGAGTCAGTTAGCCCCTTAGCCTTCCAGCAAATTCCCTAAATTTAGCACATGCAAAGAAAATCAAGTTCTTTCTTCACCGAGTGGTGGAACACTGGAATTCTGAGAAGTTAAATTCATATTTTTGAGTATTATTAACAAACAACTTTGCTGTAACTCTACTAACTAGGGTTAGGAGTGGACAGAGGTCAACGACAAGGGTCAAAGGTCAAAGTAGGTGAGGGAGTTCAGGCTGACACTGAAGTTGTTATTTCTGTTTTTGTTCCCGTCATCTAACAGGAAGTTAAAAATGCCTCAGTCAGCAGAGGGTGAAGATGACGGTGGTGGTGGGGGGTGTTCCTCCATGACAGCGGAGATCATTCATTCAGCCAAAGGAAGATGGCAGCGCGTGTGCTTTTGTGCATTGCTGCTTTTGTGCCTCTTTTGTGTGTTTTTGTTGTCGCTGCTAAATGTCTGTCCTAGTTCTGTTACAGTGGCAATAAAAGCTTCATTTTCTGCTCATTCATTTTCTATTCCTTATGCGAATGTGTGCCGGTGTCCGGCAGAGTTTCAGTCTGACTCTGTGCCAGAGGAGCAGAACGAGCTGAATAGTGAGGAGGAAGAGGAGGAAGCCGAGACGAGCGGAGAAAGGGAGAGTTTGGACTTTGATCGGTCCACAACATTCCTCTGTTTGTTTGCAGCTTCAATGAGGAGCATAAAAGGAAGTGTCCCTGGATCGCTGCGCAAATAACCGTGTCATTTTTCCATCATCTTCCACACAAAGGCTGCATTAAATATCTATAAAAACGTGGAAGTAACAGGATGTTGAGAAGAAATTCTGACAGTTACACGTGAGGAAAAAAAAAAACAGCTGAAAATTAATATGGACTATTTGAAAATTACAATAATATATTAGAAATTTTTAAAAAAAATCACAAAAAAGGTGGAAAACATTTACAAAAGCTGGAAATGAACCAGAAAAATTCCACATTTGCAAACAGCAAAAAAGGCATCAAAAAGAAATTGTAAAATAAATATTCAAATTTATGAGAAAAAAATTAAAAATTTATGCAGACAAAATACAAAAAATTAAGAAAAGCATTCACAAGAAAAACTGGAAAATTCATGACAAAAATCCTGCAAATTATCAAAAGTTACATTTTTACAGCAATATTTACTTCAATACAAATTTTTCAAAAAAGAGTTTACAAGAAAAATAACTGAATCCCTTTTTGCACACCTTTCTTTTCATAACTAATCTGTTTATGTCATGATCCGAGTGCTGGAGATTCCACCAGACTTGTCTCATGGCTTCTTCTGCTTATTTACCCATTTGTTGCATTTTATGCTTTTTGGGGTTTATGTATTCTTGTTCTGCTTGCCATTTTTCCTGTTTGTGTTAGTGTTATATTTTTATTTTGCATTTATTTGGTATGTTATTTTATTCTTTATATCTTTAGTATTATCCTCTGACTGCTGACAGCTGTCAGGGGCGTGAAGCTCCGTGTGGGCGTGCCCTGTCAGCTGTCAGTTTTTGGTTTGCCACCCTTTCACTGCCTGAGCTGATCCCAGTTACAGTATGTATCCTCGCTTTCTCCTGCTTGTTCAGGTACCCACACCTGTTGTTAATTATGTTAATGGGTTCTGATCCCTATTTAAGGGGCTGCACACTTTTGTCCAGCGCAGCACCCTACTTTCATGTTGCTTCTACAACACGTAAGGTCATTGTAATCCTCCTACGTGTGTTCCAAGCTTATTCTCCAGGTTTAGCTGGCGATTCCCCTTGCCTCAGCAGTTTGCTATTTTTGCTTGCCTGCATTTTATTCTTTCATTAGTGTTGTAACTCTGTTCTCCCCTATAAATTTGCAAACTCACAGCCTGCACATGGAGCCTTTTTCCTGCCCTGAAAGGCAATTTAGGACAGTTTAAAATCTTCCCATTTCTGACTTTTGACAAAAATAATTAAAATTTCATATTTAAAGTAGAAACATTATGATGGAAATAAGATGAAAATGTAACAGTTTTTTGAAGTCAAGCTGCAAAATTCTGAGTAAAAAAATCATGTGAAAAATTTCTGAGAAAAAAATTTGCAAATTTATGTAAAAAAGACAGAAAAGCAAATTTGCAAGAAAAATTGTGGAAAATTTCTGACCAAAAAGAGCTGCAAATTTTAAAAAGTTACATCATTTACAAATTTGCTAGAAAACTGTACACTTGCAAAAGTGCAAGAAAACTATTGCAAATTTACTTTAACTAGTGCATGCCCGTAGAAACCAAGTATAAGCAAGTATTTCTGTATGCCCGTAGAAAGTGACTGTTACCATGGCAACAGTAACCATGGTGATGCCTGCCTTTGATCTTTGACATGTTACCCGTACCACTGAACGAGTGGTGAGGTCAAAGATCAAAGGCGTGTGTGTGTGTGTGTGTGTGTGTCACGATCATAGGACTCACTATGACATCATCAAAGATCAAAGGCAGGCATCACTGAACGAGTCGTGGCGTGCTTGCTTACGCCTGCTTTCTACGGACATGCAGAAATACTTGCTTATGCTAGGTTCCTACGGGCATGCACAAGTATGCACTAGTTACACTGTATATAGAGTGATAAAAGAAATTACAATATAAAAAGCAAACACAAGAAAATTGAAACTCTTTTTGCCACATTTGTTATGGTAGCTAATCTGCAGTTTAGAATCTCTGCATTACTGAATTTTAACTCACACCTGCACAAATTAAAAAGTGTAAGAAAAACAAATTAAATCAAAGCACAGCAGGTGCTGATGCCTCTGTGCTTTTGACAAATGGAACTGGGAAGTATTGTGTCGGCCCATGCATGCGAGGTTTTGAAACGCTTGGAATTTGTTTACACACACATGACGTCACCTTCAGAGGTGCTGCATGCAGGCCGGCAAGACAGGCAGATGCTTTCGTCTCATAAATTTGCTGCTTTTTTGATTGAAAATTCGTTATGTCCCCCCCCCCCACCATAAAATGTTTTCTGGTAAATTTTTGATTAAACTGTAAAAAAAAAAAAAATAAGTAAATAAATTCTTGCATGTTTGTGTGGGGTTTTTCCTCATCACTCTCATGTTTTTGCAAAATTTGTTATATTTTTGGAGTAAATGTGTTCTGCTTTTTTTCATAAGTTTGGCACATTTTTCTTTGGGAATTTATTACCGTTCTTGAGTAAAACTGTAGCATTTTTTAAGATAAATTTGTTACAGTTTTCTTATTAAACTCCAACAATTTTCCCAAAATTTTGTGACTTTCTAGTAAATCATTGATATGTTTTACTGGGAAAATTTCAACATTTTCTCATAAATTTGCATTTTTTCCTCATAATATTTCCCTATAAATTTGAAACTGTTTTCTCATAAATTTTATATTTTTCTCATCACTGTTTTCCCATAAATTTGCAAATTTTTTTCTCATAATTTTTCCCATATATTTGTAACCATTTTCTCATAAATTTGCGATTTTTGTCTCATAATTATTTTCTCATAAATTTGCATCTTTTTTCCTCAAAATTTTTCCATTAAATTTGTAACTATTTTCTTATAAATTTGCAGCTTTTTCTCATCACAATTTTCTCATAAATTTGTAATTTTTTCCTCATAATTTTTCTCATATATTTGTAACTATTTTCTCATAAATTTGCAGTGTTTTCTCATAATATTCCCATTAATTTGTAACTTCCTCATAAATTTGCATTTTTGTCTCAATTATTTTCTCATAAATTTGCTACTTTATTTCTCATAATTTTCCCATAAATTTGTAAATATTTTCTCATAAATTTGCAACTTTTTTCCTCATAATTTTCCATTAAATTTGTAACTATTTTCTTATAAATTTGCAGTTTTTGTCTCATAGTTTTCCCATAAATTTGTAACACTTTTCTCATAAATTTGCATTTTTTTCCTCATAATTATTTTCTCATAAATTTGCTACTTTATTTCTCATAATTTTCCTATAAATTTGTAAATATTTTTTCATAAATTTGCAACTTTTTTCCTCATAATTTTCCATTAAATTTGGTAACTATTTTCTTATAGATTTGCAGTTTTTGTCTCATAGTTTTCCCATAAATTTGTAACACTTTTCTCATAAATTTGCATTTTTTTTCCTCATAATTATTTTCTCATAAATTTGCTACTTTATTTCTCATAATTTTCCCATAAATTTGTAAATATTTTCTCATAAATTTGCAACTTTTTTCCTCATAATTTTCCATTAAATTTGGTAACTATTTTCTTATAGAGTTGCAGTTTTTGTCTCATAGTTTTCCCATAAATTTGTAACACTTTTCTCATAAATTTGCATTTTTTTTCCTCATAATTATTTTCTCATAAATTTGCTACTTTCTTTCTCATAATTTTCCCCATAAATTTGTAAATATTTTCTCATAAATTTGCATTTTTTTCTCATAAATTTGCATTTTTGTCTCAATTATTTTCTCATAAATTTGCTACTTTATTTCTCATAATTTTCCCATAAATTTGTAAATATTTTCTCATAAATTTGCAACTTTTTTCCTCATAATTTTCCATTAAATTTGTAACTATTTTCTTATAAATTTGCAATTTTTGTCTCATAGTTTTCCCATAAATTTGTAACACTTTTCTCATAAATTTGCATTTTTTTCCTCATAATTATTTTCTCATAAATTTGCTACTTTATTTCTCATAATTTTCCCATAAATTTGTAAATATTTTCTCATAAATTTGCAACTTTTTTCCTCATAATTTTCCATTAAATTTGGTAACTATTTTCTTATAGATTTGCAGTTTTTGTCTCATAGTTTTCCCATAAATTTGTAACACTTTTCTCATAAATTTGCATTTTTTTTCCTCATAATTATTTTCTCATAAATTTGCTACTTTATTTCTCAGAATTTTCCCATAAATTTGTAAATATTTTCTCATAAATTTGCAACTTTTTTCCTCATAATTTTCCATTAAATTTGGTAATTATTTTCTTATAGAGTTGCAGTTTTTGTCTCATAGTTTTCCCATAAATTTGTAACACTTTTCTCATAAATTTGCATTTTTTTTGTCATAACTTTTTTTCTCATAATTTTCCATTAAATTTGTAACTATTTTCTTATAGATTTGCAGTTTTTTTCTCATAGTTTTCCCATAAATTTGTAACACTTTTCTCATAAATTTGCATTTTTTTTCTCATAATTATTTTCTCATAAATTTGCTACTTTCTTTCTCATAATTTTCCCCATAAATTTGTAAATATTTTCTCATAAATTTGCATTTTTTTCTCATAAATTTGCATTTTTTTGGTCATAACTTTTTTCTCATAAATTTTGAATTTTCTCATAAATTTGTAGCATATTTTTGGCATAAATTTTCAGCTAATCTCAGAAATTTATTACCTTTCACTAGTAAAACTGCAGCATTTTTTTAGATAAATTTGTCACATTTTTCTCATTAAATTAACTTTTTCCAGTTAATGTGTGATTTTTTTTTCCCTGAGAAATTTTGTGACTTGTTTCTCCTAACACGTGTATGTCACTCTTGTTTGCTTTATTTGCTTGATATTTTTGCTCATGGATGTGCAGCCATTTTTCTTATAAATCAGTTGCTTGTTTTCTTGCGACTGTGCGTCTGTTCTCTATTACACTTTGCACACCATGACGTCATAACGAGGCTCACAGCACCAGCCAGCTGCAGGTTTAAAGTCAAATATGATTTTTTTTTTTTTCCAGGCTCAAGAGTTTCCTGTGGAGAAAATGTGGGTCTGAACAGCCCTGGGCGTAAAACAAAAGTGGCCAATAAGTCATCAGAAGTGTCCAAAGCGGCGCAGAAGTGCGCAGGTGGTTTGATTCCCCAGTCAAGGTGCAGCTTTATTGACGTGAGGTGACTCAGCGCTGACGTCAGCTGACTGGGAGCGGAAAGGGTTAATTCGTCTCAGTCCTGCCGTTTCACCTTCAGCGTCAAAGTCAGTCTGCGGGGTCAGAAATGAGCAGGAAAACTGCTCACATCTGACCACATCATCTGACACCAAATGACCCCCAACCACGGAAAAAAGTAAAGAAATCCGCCCCAAATCTGAAAAAAAAAGAACTAAATCTTTCCAAAGTCACAAGGACTAAAACATTATTTCTATTCCTGCTGCACTTTCTCTCATTTTCCATCACAGCCACAATATGAATCAGTTATGAATTTCTGCAGATTCACCCTCACATCCAGACTGAAAAAAAGAAGCTTTGACGCCTTTAAACAGCGTCACTTCCATCATTAAAAGCGCTTCAATGAACTTTTCCTGCGCATCAGCAGCTACTCACGGCCGGACGGAGTCATGGTGGCGGCGGCTCTGCTGTCACGGGAAGCGCGGCGGAGGCGCACGGCAGGCGGACACGGCAGGCACGTCCCCCGCAGCTGCGGCTGCTCTGACTGCGGAGCCGCTGTTGCTGCGCGGCACTTCTACCGCGGAGGGGGAGGCGTGTGCGTGTGATGGCGCGCGTGCTGCCTTCGGGGACCATCGGAAATTTTGCAGCTTCACACCGGCAGCAGAAGCGGCGCAGCTTAAAAAAAAAGCAAGCCTGCAGAAAAAGGTTGGCATTTTAATGGGGGAAATGGAAGGAGAAAATTAATTAATTAAAAAATTAATTCCACAAATTAACTACGAATAACCTGCAAATGCAGGAGGAAAAGAGAAGTTTTCTCAAAACTTTTTCCCCGCGAATCTGTATTTTCTCAGAGATTTTGAACTTTTTCCTTACAAATTTATAACTATTTTCTCATAACTTTTTCTGATAAATTTGGAACTATTTTACCTCATAAATTTGCAACACGATCTTGCGATCTTGTGATCATTTTTTTCTCATAACTTTTTTCCAAAGTCCGCCACCTCCAAGTCCGAGTCCATGGTCCTCAGACAGAAAAAGGTGGATTGTCCTCTCTGGGTTGGGGACAGGCTCCTGCCCCAAGTGGAGGAGTTTAAGTATCTTGGGGTCTTGCTCACGAATGAAGGGAAAATGGAGCGAGAGATTGGCAGACGGATTGGAGCAGCATCTGCAGTGATGCGGACGTTGTACCGGTCTGTTGTGGTGAAGAGGGAGCTGAGTTCTAAGGCAAAGCTGTTGATTTACCAGTCAATCTACGTTCCTACTCTCACCTATGGTCACGAACTTTGGGTAATGACCGAAAGAACGAGATCGCGGATACAAGCGGCTGAAATGAGCTTTCTTTGTAGGATTGCTGGACTCACCCTCAGAGATAGGGTGAGGAGCTCAGTCATCCAGGAGAGGCTCAGAGTAGAACCGCTGCTCCTCCACATTGAAAGGAGTCAGTTGAGGTGGTATGGGCATCTGATTAGGATGCCTCCTTGACGCCTCCCACTTGAGGTGTTTCAGGCACGTCCCACTGGGAGGAGACCCTGGAGCGGACCCAGGACCCGCTGGAGAGACTATGTCTCCCAGCTGGTCTGGGAACATCTTGGTATCCTATCTGAAGAGCTGGAGCAGGTGGCTGGGGAGAGGGAAGTCTGGGCTTCTCTGCTTGAACTGCTGCCTCCGCGACCCGGACCCCCGGAAAAGAAGATGGATGGATGGAAGGGAAATTTGCAACATTTTTTCTCATAACCTTTTCCCATAAATTTGTTACTATTTTCTCATAATTTTTCATTTTTTTCTCATAACTTTTTTCCCATAAATTTGTAACTATTTTCTCATAAATTTGCAATGTGTCTCATAACTTTTTTCTCAAATATGTGTTACTTTTTTTTGACCCCGGGACCTTCTTGCATTGCTGCCACAGTGCTAACCACTGCACCACCAAGCTGCCCAGTATCATCTGGATACTGGTTAAATTTTTATTCAAATTAAATTATAATTTGTGCCTTTTTTCATTTTAAATTAGCACCATATTTTTGCAGCTTTATTCTTGCCAATTTGTACCTAATTTACATTTAGACATTTGTACCTGATGCCAAATGAATCCTCCCCATCCCTCTTGCTGAAGAACAACAACTCACCCACTGCCTCAGACCCACATCTTCCATTCGTTTCCGTATTTATCCCACAGCGACGTATTCAGCCCAGTCAGCGTAAGAACAACATGGACCAGCCTCCACTAACCACCTCCTGTGGATGTTTCTAGTGTGTGACACTTTAACGGGTGTCCTATTTGACTTTAAGTCCTCTCCAGTCCTGCTCTGACGCTTCTGTTATCGGACCCGGGGCCACATGGCAGCCTGCAGACCAGGTTTCAGTGAGGGTCCTGTTATGGCCATAACTCGTATGCTGAATAACCAGGCTGGAAGTGCAGTGAACGTAACTTTATTATATCAAACAACAACGACAACACGTGCCCCGTACAGGCCAAGGGGTCAACGACGAAAGAGGAAGAGCTCTTCCAGCCTGTGATGGCAGAACTGGAAAGGCGGGTCGTCACCCCCGGTACACCCAGGGTGTACATGCCACCATATTGGTACACCCCCCCCCCCCCGTAGAAAAATGCCAAACACACAAATTAGGCCCTCCCAAATGGAAACCTGACTCGTGCACTAACAGCAATAATATCTATACACAAAATAAATACATACAGGCCAATCCAGTCACACCAAAATAAACTAGAGGGGGCCAGGTAGACTGCCAACCCACCTCAACATGGCTTAGACGGGTTATTCTGCCATCTTTGAAATAACCAAGTCCATTAAACAAAATGGCCGTGTTCCTAAAACTAAAACAATCCCCTAAACATATACTGTATATACACCATCAGATTTTCATAGCCGAACACAAACAGTCAATATGTCCACCTATAACATGCTGCCAGCCCCCACCCAAACACACCCACCCCACAACTTGGGCAATACACTCAAACAGCTTATCATAGTACAATGTTAGGGGTTTTTTTTATAAACAACACAGGGCAAAAATGGCGTACTAGCAACACTACCACACCATGCTAATGCCCCCCCCCCCACAGTCACCTTACAGTCCCAGTGGGAGACCAGCCCCTAGGATTTCCGTCAGGCAGATCCCTCCCAGAGTGCCTTCGCCTCTTCTCCTGTGGGGACGAGCCCCGTTGGCGTCGCTTTCCATCCACCCGCCACAGCTCATTGGGGTGTCTCCATGATTCATCGGACAGTCTTAAGTAGCCATCCTCCCAGGCAGCTGTCACCTGCAGCTGCCCCTGATAATCTCATCGTTTTTTTTTTTTTTCTCATGCACACCCTTCACTCGAGCTTCTACCCTGGGCCAGACCTCTTCACCGATGCATAGGGGAGCTCGACTGGGCCTCCGACAACCACCATGTTGTAACCGAGCTCCTGCCCTGGGTCGAATCTTGTCACCGACCTGATCTGGAGTCCTCCTTGATCTCTGGTGTCAATGTTTGGTACGTCATAAAATTGCGCCTGTTGGTCCTGCCCCGCTCTCCTTCTTCCAAAACGCTGGCACAGCCCCTGCAGCTCCTCACTTCACGGTATCACTCGGACCAACTCCAGAAGTCGGGGGAGCTAGCGTCTTGGCTCCATCAGCCATCCCGGGCGTTCTGCTGTGCCGTCCAGTTCCCATATCCAGGGCAACTTGGACACTGGCATCGGAACCTGCCCAAGATGGCGCTTCACGTTGCTAATCTTCCACTCCTCCCATAATACCAAGCCAGTCACTGTCCCAAACCGCATCATCCTCCTCATGCGGAGCAGGTCGGTCCCACAAACTGCAGCCCGGCCACTCCTCTCCGACACCGCAGGTGATCGCGAATCCCAGGCCATAAAACATGTCACATCCCATGATGTTCGACCCACCAGTGGTCACCATGAACTGGACATTAAACATCATTGCCAATTTGTACCTCGCCGTCAATTCCAATGAACCCATGACGGATAGCCTACTTCCTCCACAGCCGAAGCACGGCGTCAACAGTCCTCTCACACTGTAATGTGGGAACAGACTCCTTAAAGTGGGCCAGTTCAACAGGGAAATCGCTGATCACGTGTCTACCAACAACGGCACTTCCACACCGTCCAGCAAAATGTTGCAGTAAATCCGTCCATCTGTGCTCGGGGAGACGGTATGAACAACCGTTGGAGTCCACTTCTCGTCTTTGGTCCCCTCGCTTAAAATTTTTGCAGGCTCTGGCGAAATGATGTAGAAGACCACACTTGCCATAGTGTTTGCCTTGTCTTGTACCGGTGCCTGGCGGACCCGCAGCCATAGCATCTTGGCATACCTGGGGTGGACCTAATTTTCACAGCGGCAGCATATTCCTCTTCAGTCACGCTGTCTTCGCTGTCCGAGTCTGCAGCTAGCACCTTCAAACGTGCTTCGTTTTGCCCCGACATGCTTCTCTCACCGAGGTCTTTTGCTATCTTCTCTGCTGCTTCAAACTGCTGCGCTATCTCAATAGCCATGGCTAACGTCAGTTCGCCCGGGTAGGTCAGGAGCCTCGATCGTGCCGCAGAACAAGATGCGTGCTCCATCAGTTGATCGCGGATCATCTCCTCCTCTAAGGCTCCAAATTGGCACTCCCCCGCCAGCTGACACAGGTCTATAACGAAGCACTGCACCAACTCTCCTGTCCGCTGGTGACACTGCCGAAACTGGATTCTCCAGACTATGATGTTTTCCGGCGCGCGAAAGTAGCGTGCCACTAGCCCAACCAGGTCTTCAAAGCTATCAGCTTCTCCTAAAGTATAGAGGATTCTTTGACCCTCCATGCCAAGATTATGGACTAATATGGCCCTCGCACACAGTTTCTTGGGCTCACCGAGGTTTAGGGCCACCAGATAATTCTGGAAAGCCGCATACCACCTAGCCCAGGGGACCGGCGGCTTGCCCGGAAGCTCCAAAATCAGCCGAAAAGTGGAAACAGCTCACTTCATACTTTTTTCCTCGTTGCCAAATGTTATGTCCATAACTCGTATGCTGAATAACAAGGCTGGAGGTGCAGTGAACGTAACTTTATTATATCAAACAACAATGATAACAGGTGCTCCATACAGGCCAAGGGGTCTGCGATGAAAGAGGAAGAACTCTTCCGCCCTAGCCGTTTACACACCGGAGTGACTGTGGAACCAGAAAGGTGGGCCGTCACCCCCAGTACACCTAGGGTGTACATGCCACCATACTGGTACGCCACAGGTCCCTCCTGAGCCCAGGTCTGGTTAGGATCACTGTTTTCCCACAGTTCCAAACTGTCACTTTTCCTTCAACAGCAGCATAATTGCAGTGTGAGGGTTTCATCTTTTTCACCATGTGAGAGGAAAGTCAAACACAGGAGGACTGCAGGGACACAAAGTAAATCATTATTACATTTGATCATGAAACTTGGTTTAATGGTTAGATTAAGGTTAGATGGAGTCACCAAACAACGCCGTCATCCAGGGAATCTCACTCACACACGTTAGAAACGCGAGGTATAAATGTAAACTGGACACAAATCTGCAAGAACAAAGGTGCAAAGATGTGATAATAGATGCCAGTTTAAAAAGTCACAACTGTAGCATCATCTCACTTTGGCTCATCAATAAGAATTATTCTTCTGCTTAAAGACATTGTTTCACCCAGGAAAAAGACAGCAAGGAAACTGCTCTTTTACCCCAGGCCACAACTGAACTCACGTTCCTTTGTTAAAACCAGTCTAAGGAATTCACCCTAATGCATTTCTTGTTTTGACTTTATGGCCCCATAAACGTGGAGACATGGAACAGAACCCTGGAGACACCAGGAAAAGTAAATGGACCCTTATGTTTTAATGTGAAAATCAATCAATGGGTATGATTGTAGAAGAGCTTGAAATAACGAGGCGATGTGATTTATAAACCAAAGTTTAATATCAGCTTCACTCCTCTAACAAGTCTCATCTCAGTGCAGAAGCAGAATAAGAGGTCGAACACATTCAGACCTTCATACTTATACCTACACACAACAAAAGACATTGCATATCAAAGCTGACATCCCGCATTAACTTAATCCCCCCTCCATTGTCCTCTGTCTCCTCCACCTGACCCTGGGTGGTCAGGGAGTTCGATCTCCTCCATTGTCCTCTGTCTCCTCCACCTGACCCTGGGTAGTCAGGGAGATCGATCTGGTCTCCACCGCTGCGACTCCGTATGCTCTTTGATCTTCGCTGGCGGTCGAGACCTCTTGTCCTGTTCTGAGGCGTGAGGTCATTGCACATATGTAATCACTAAACATTCTAATATGTCTATACATATGTAGGTATGGAATATATGATTAATATAAACCACAATGAAATATATTAATCCATGATTTTATATATATGTGCATGCTAAAAATGTTTAAATGAATGTTAAAATCACCCTTTTTGGAGTCTGTGACTGGGGTGCTGGAGGGTGCTCCTCTTGGAGACTCCATTGGCCTTCTGGGGCACTTCAATGCGTACGTGGGCAACGACAGTGAAACCTGGAGGGGGGTGATTGGGAGGAACGGCCTGCCCGATCTGAACCCGAGTGGTGTTCAGTTATTGGACTTCTGTGCTAACCACAGTTTGTCCATAACGAACACCATGTTCAAGCATAAGGGTGTCCATATGTGCACCTGGCACCAGGACACCCTAGGTCGCAGGTCGATGATCGATTTTGTTATCGTGTCATCAGACCTGCGACCGTATGTCTTGGACACTCGGGTAAAGAGAGGTGCAGAGCTGTCAACTGATCACCACCTGGTGGTGAGTTGGATCCGATGGCAGAGGAGGAAGCCATTCAGACCTGGTAGACCCAAACGTATAGTGAGGGTGTGCTGGGAACGTCTGGCTGAGGCCCCTGTCCGGGAGGTCTTTAACTCCCACCTCCGGAAGAACTTCAACCACATTCCAAGGGAGTCTGGAGACATGGAGTCTGAATGGGCCATGTTCTCCACCTCTATTGTTGAAGCGGCGGCCCAGAGCTGCGGCCGCAAGGTCGTTGGGGCATCTCGTGGTGGCAACCCCCAAACCAAATGGAGGACACCAGCGGTAAGGGGGCCATTAAGCTGAAGAAGGAGTCCTATCAAGCTTGGTTGGCTTGTGGGACTCCGGAAGCAGCTGAGGTGTACCGGCAGGCCAAGTGGAGTGCACCCCGGGTGGTTGCTGAAGAAAAAACCCGGGTATGGGGGGAGTTCAGTGAGGCCATGGAACAAGACTTTCGGTCGGCATCGAAGAGATTCTGGCAAACTGTCCGGCAACTCAGGAGGGGAAAGCAGCTCCCTGTCCACACTGTGTATGGTGCGGATGGGGCGCTGTTGTCTTCGACTGGGGATATCGTCGGGCGGTGGAAGGAATACTTCGAGGATCTCCTCAATCCCACTGATATGCCTTCCATAGAGGAAGCAGGGTTTGTGGATGAGGGGGATGACTCGCCTATCACAGCGGCTGAGGTCGCTAAGGTGGTTAAAAATCTCCTTGGTGGCCGGGCCCCCGGGGTCGGATGTTGTAGGGCTGTCATGGTTGACACGCCTCTGCAACATTGCGTGGAGGTCGGGGGCAGTGCCTTTGGCATGGCAAACTGGGGTGGTGGTTCCTCTCTTCAAAAAAGGGGACCGGAGGGTGTGCTCCAACTTTAGAGGGATCACACTCCTCAGCCTCCCTGGGAAGGTCTATGCCAAGGTACTGGAGAGGAGAGTCTGGCCGTTGGTCGAACCTCGGATTCAGGAGGAGCAATGGGGCAGCACGGTGGTGCAGTGGTTAGCACTGTTGCCTTACAGCTAGAAGGTTCCTGGTTCGAATCCCCAGGTTGGCAGGGGTTGGAACATTTCTGTGTGGAGTTTGCATGTTCTCCCTGTGCTGCGTGGGTTTACTCCGGGGGCTCCGGTTTCCTCCCACAATCCAAAGACATGCATGTTAGGTTAATTGGCTGTTCTAAATTGTCCCTAGATATCTGTTTCCTGTAGGCCCTTAGAATAGAGGGTTAGTATTAGTGAAAGCGCTTTGAGTGGTCTTTGTGACTAGAAAAGCGCTATACAAGTGCAGGTTAGTTAGTTAGTTAGTTAGTTCTCTTCCTGGCTGTGGCACATTGGACCAGCTCTTTACCCTCTCGAGAATTCTCGAGGGTTCGTGGGAGTTTGCCCAACCAGTTTACATGTGTTTTGTGGACTTGGAGAAGGCATTTGACTGCGTCCCTCGTGTTTTTTTGTGGGGGGTGCTTTGGGAGTATGAGGTATCAGGCTTGTCGTTATGAGCTATTCGGTCTCTGTACGACCGTTGTGAGAGTTTGGTTCGTATTGCCAACACTCGGTCGGATTCATTCCCAGTGAGAGTTGGACTCTGCCAGGGCTGCCCTTTGTCACCGATCCTGTTCATAATTTTTATGGACACCTCCAAGTCTGAGTCCATGATCCTCAGCCGGAAAAAGGTGGATTGTCCTCTCTGGGTTCGGGACAGGCTCCTGCCCCAAGTGGAGGAGTTTAAGTATCTTGGGGTCTTATTCACGAGTGAGGGGAAATTGGAGCAAGAGATTGACAGACGGATCGGAGCAGCATCTGCAGTGATGCGGACGTTGTACTGATCTGTTGTGGTGAAGAGGGAGCTGAGTTCTAAGGCAAAGCTGTCGATTTACCAGTCAATCTACGTTCCTACTCTCACCTATGGTCACGAGCTTTGGGTAATGACCGAAAGAACGAGATTGCGGATACAAGCGGCTGAAATGAGCTTTCCTTGCAAGATTGCTGGACTCACCCTCAGAGATAGGGTGAGGAGCTCAGTCATCCGGGAGAGGCTCAGAGTAGAACCACTGCTCCTCCACATTGAAAGGAGCCAGTTGAGGTGGTATGGGCATCTGATTAGGATGCCTCCTGGACGCCTCCCACTTGAGGTGTTTCGGGCACGTCCCACTGGGAGGAGACCCTGGGGCAGACCCAGGACCCGCTGGAGAGACTATGTCTCCCAGCTGGTCTGGGAACATCTTGGTATCCTGTCTGAAGAGCTGGAGCAGGTGGCGGGGGAGAGGGAAGTCTGGGCTTCTCTGCTTGAACTGCTGCCTCCGCGACCCGGACCTCCGGAAAAGCGGTAGAAGATGGATGGATGGATGGAATGTTTAATCCTACATGTTGATTTATAAGCACTGGGTATAAGTTACATTAATCACTAAGGTTAGCTTAGTTTATATGCATAAATGTATAGATGAATATTAAATGTTAAAGATTTGCCAAAAGATCTCTCAAATCATGTGACCGATCTCAGCCAATCTCTGCTTGACAACAGCTCTCTCAAAGTTCCAGACAAAAGACTGTTTGTTTATTGGACTAAAGTTCATAAAGCCCGCCCACGACGGAAGGCTATTGGTCTGAGTTCCTGTCAATCACTGAGGCCCGCGAAAGTTTCCCCCAGATAAAAAGGAAACAACGCTCTTTTTCATCCTCTTTTCACCATCTCTTTTTTCTTTTCACTTCTATTGTCTTCACGTCTGCCACAGCAGAGAACTACCGGAGAACAAAGGGACTTATCCCACGTGTTTTCTTTTCTACGATCACAGAGCCTGAAGTATCCTAATTTTTTGTAATCTCTTTGTATCTTAATGTTTCTTTAAATGCCTAGGAATTCTTTCTCTCTGAGCTCAAATTCTGATTAGGACTTAAACTCCAATCCTAGATGTTTATTTCTATCACTTTTCCCTGTTAAACTTTCTGTAAAGCCACCATTTTAATTTTAATGTAAGCTTTAATCATTCATCTTCTTCGGCTTAATCCTTTTCGGGTCGTGGGGGGGCTGGAGCCTATCCCAGCACAGCATCTTTAGGCGAGAGGCAGGGTACACCCTGGACAGATTGCCAGTCCCTCGCAGGGCCAACACAGAGAGACAGACAACCATTCACTCTCATAGTCATACCTAAGGACAATTTAGAATCCTCAGTTTGATGCCAATTAACCTAACTTGCATGTTTTTGGCATGTGGGAGGAAACCGGAGAAATCCCGGAGTAAACCCATGCAGACACGGGGAGAACATGCAAACTCCACACAGATCACTGTTGGTCGGAGGCTGGGATTGAACTCAGGATCCCCCGGCCAAGGGTGAGTTGCTGTGCTGCCCCAGTGCTAACCACTCCGCCACCGCGCTGCCCAGCTTTAATCTTGACTTTATTTTTATAATATTTTTATTGACCAATCCCACACCAGAAGCTCTTTTATCTAAAGTCCGAAACTCTTTTAATTTGAGATCAGATTAGATATTTTTAATTATTATCGAATTCCCTGGGAAAGCCGCTTGCCAACGAAGAGGTGAGAAGAAGCAGCTCCCCACGATCACACGTGCTGAAGGAATCAGCACGCCACGAAGATTAGAGGCGTCGGCTGGATTTCAACCATTGGGATCAAACATACCAATCTCATCCCTCGTCAATGAATATTTGCTGGTCAGATATTCCGACTTTTGGAGCCATCTAAGAACTACAGGACAACACAGAAGGATCTTCAACATCAAACGCCCGTCACGTGAGCTGAAATGTTATTCATCTGCTGAATATAAATGTCCGAGGTTCGATAATAATTTCATATCTGATCAGCAAAATTAAAGAGCAAGTAATATAACCTTTCTTTTCATTAAAATCCCATTTTAATTTTCTTAAAGGGTAATCCAGAATTTTCATATAATTAGTTTAATTTTCCCATAAAGTTGCATTGTTTCCATAATCTGTTAACTTCAAACTGATCTAAATTCATTTCACAGTTAACCCTGGTTCTGTAAATGTTGACATTGTTAATCTGTCATTTACAAGTTTAATTTCATGGTTAATGAAATCACCGCAGTGTCTTCTAATCATCATTTCATTTAATAAATATGTGAAAATGAGAGAAGTTGTTGAGAATTTATTTCATTCTGAGTCTGGTTTAAGTCCCCAGTATCGAATTCACTGAAATTTTGAGACTGATTATTAATTAATTTATTGAGTGATTAAACAGGTATAAAGTGAAATTAAAGATTAAATTGCTTCTTAGAGATAGCAGCTGGTGCCCCACGAGTGTTATATTAATTCTTCCTGTGTGTATGAACCGAGAATTCATCTCAGGTTCCAAGATATTAATATAAATTAAATAATTTTTATACCTGATCATAATTATTAATTCATGTACTGTTACACAAATTACACTTTAATTACATGGAATAAAAACTTTGTCAGCATCCAAATGAGTGTTGCAAATTTACCCGAAAGAAGTTCAAAATTTACAGGAAAGTTGCAGATTTATGAGAAACAAATCACAGATTTACGAGGAAAAAAAGTCACAAAAAAAATTCAAATTTATAAGAAAAAAGTGACAAATTTATGAGAAAAGAGTTGCAAATTTATGAGTGACAAAAGCTGCAAATTTAAAAAGAAAAAAGTCACATTCTTGAGAAAAAAAATTCAAATTTATGAAAAGAAGCTGCAAATTTACAAGAAATAATGGAACTTTATGAGAAAGAAGTCAAACTTGAGGAAAAAAATTACAGATCTATGAGGAAAAAGTTGAAAATTTACACACAAATGCAATTTTATGAGAAAAAAGCTGCAAATTTACAAGAAAAAAAGTCACAAATCCTTGATAAAAAAAATTGCAAATTTATGAAAAGAACTTGCAAAGTAACAACAAACTAGAAAAGCACTCAGAGAGCGCATACCTCCGCCAAGGCTCCTTCTGTCTGTCATGGATCACCTCCAAAATATCATGGGCTTGTGTGTAGGCCTGGAGCCACTTCTGGTGAAAACTGCATCAAAGTCTGTCCAGTAGTTTTGGAGTGTTGTTGCTAGCACTCTGTGAGAAGCAAAGAGCCTTGGTGGAGGTATGCATTCTCAGATCATCACCGAAAAGCTAATCATCTGTTCGGTGTGCCATTGCACACCTTCCTGAAAATTTCATCAATATCCATTCATAACTTTTTGAGTTATGCTGCTAACACACAAACCAACCAACCAACCAACCAACCAACCAATGCCACTGAAAACGCGACCTCCTCCCTTGGCAGAGGTAAAAATGCAAATCTATGAGAAAAAAGCTGAAAATTTATGAGAAAACCCTCACAAATGTATCAGAACGAAGCATGAGAAAGTTATCAGTTTACAACAGAAGATGCAGATTTACAGGAAAAAAAAGATGCAAAATTTAAGAGTCTGAAAAATAGAATTTTAAGACCAGCAGCTAACGTAGAAGAAAACCTGAAACTTAAAATGAGAAAGTACACAGGAAGTGGTTTTTTTTCTCCCTAAAATAAGTCTTTCCGTAATAAAGGTTTCTGAACCTTAAAGCACAGGTTTCTACGTGGAAAAATGGAGAGCCATCCTGTGGGTGGGAGTCATCCATCAGTCAGCTGGTGAACTCCTGACACACACACACACACACACACACACACACACACACACACACACACACACGCGCACACACACACACCGACCCCCGTGACCTGGCCTGAGTCACCGACGACCTGTTCACAACAAAACCGCGTGGCTTTCCCGTCATGCCGGGTGTCAGCCCTTTATGAGCGACACAAAGGGACGGACGAGTGTTTTCTCAGTCTGACCGTTCAAACGGTCATCGGTCACAGATAATCATCAGCTTTTCTTTGTTTCAGAACGTCACCGTGGTAACGGGTTTGGAGACAACCCTAGAATGGTTATCATTGAGTTCAAACCTTTGTTATGGAAATGAGTTCAATCGGCGTTTATGAGCATGTCTTTTGAATTTTTACCAGTTTTTCACTTCTTTGATTGTCGCCTGGAAAACAAACCGATGCTCTGACCCGACCATCCCCACACATCTGCTTCCTGGTCTGCACCCATCACCATCACTTCAACCAGCAGGGGGTGCTGCAGTGGTTACGGTTCAGGGCAGGAGCCTGAGCAGCTTAGTGGGCTCTCTCACCCGTTAACAGACCCTCCCAGCACAAACTGGTTTAAAAAATCTGCGAAAAGACGGCTTTGACGTCAGTCTGAAAAATGTCCGGATTTGGTTGAAAAGTGAAAGATGAAAAGCCATCTTTTTCAGGTTGTTGGAAAGACGTCTTCATATAGACGTCTTGTGTTCAGTTTGCTATGCAACGAATGCAGTGAACAGCTGTCCAATTTGCTTGAGCCAAGCAGGCGTCAGTACAAGCTGGAACAGGACCACATCGTCGACGAGCAAGCGAACCTTCACATCTAAAATCCAGTCAGTAAAGCATTAATAAGGCAAAACAACTAACTAAATAAAAGCAGACATGAACCATCTAAACATGGGTGAAGCAGCAGGAGCCACACTGGGTTCTGTCTCTCCATGTGGTTTCTGAACATTCTGCTGGAGTCCGGATGACAACAGTTGCATCATTTAGGGCAGCACAACTTGCAAAAACAACTCAAGTTGTTTTTAGGGCAGCACGGTGGCGCAGTGGTTAGCACTGTGGCAGCACAGCAACTCACCCTTGGCCATGGGATCCCTGGTTCGATCCCAGCCTCTGACCAACAGCGATCTGTGTGGAGTTTGTATGTTCTCCCTGTGTCTGCGTGGGTTTACTCCGGGAGTTCTCCGGTTTCCTCCCACAAGCCAAAAACATGCAGGTTAAGTTAACTGGAGACTCTAAACTTGCCCTAAATGTGAATGTGTGTGCGAATGGTAAAGGGATAGTGCCACACCATGGCTGCTTCATCCATCCAAGTGGATGCCCTCAATTTCCCCTCTGGGGATCAATAAAGTACACAAAATCAAAAAAAAAAAATTTCATCATCCTGGACACTGGAGTCTCTGTGTCTGGAGACCTAACAAAGACCCATCATCTGATAACACAGCAGCTCATATTACTGTCTTATCCAACCAACATCTGATCCCCGCTGTTGCATAACCATGTTCAACATATCTGGACAACGTCTGAAGAAAGAGATCCTTCCTGGGGGACATTAGTGTTGAAGCTGGAGTCACACGGGGAACACTTGTTCAAGCAACGATGAGGACAAGTCTCTGAAAGACATAATAATGTTGGCAAAAGCCGTGCGATGCAGCAGTCTGAGCAGTTCAGGGAGTTTCTTCAACATCTATTAGAAGAACTCAAAGTTCAGTGTTTCCGTCCAACTGGATTTATGTGATTTCTGAATGTGCACAAAGGAAATCCTGAATGGAAACACTCCATAATCACAATGTATCTTCCTTCCTAATATCATTAAAAAAAACCCTGTAAATCTGCAACTTTTTTCTTGCAAATGTGTGCCTTTTTTTTAAGTTCCAGCATTCATATGGATCTTGGTTATATTTTTGGCTCAGTGACTCAAGTTGTTATTTGACACAGTTTGAACTCTTCCCTGTGACAAAAATATGGGCTCCTCAACACAATCATGGGGCCCCGACTACAGTAACAAAAGTTGCAAATAAAAAGTAGCAAATTGGAGAGAAAAAGTCACAAATTTATGAGTATAAAGTTGCAGATTTAAAAGGGAAAAGTTGCAGATTTAATTTAAAAAGTTACAAATTTGACAAAAAAGTTACAAATTTAGGAGTAAAAATGGAGATTTAGAAAAAATTTCAGATTTAATTTAAAAAGATGCAAATTTTTTGAAAAAAGTTGTAAATTTATGAGAAAAAAGTTGCAAATTTATGAGACAAAGCTGCAAATTTATAAGAAAAATTACAGGTTTTTCTTATCAAATTGCAAATCAAGATGCAAATTTTTGAGAAAAAAATTGCAGATTTAATTAAAAAGTTGCAAACGACTTCCGGTTATGGCAGCCACGTAGGAAGACGTGGTTCACTCTGCTCTGCAACTAAAAATAAAAAGTTGGCAAATAACTCTCCCAATTGGAACAAAATCTATCCCAGCGTTTGGGCGTGGATATGCCGGTAAAGCCTAAGGCTGGGAAATTAGGTGGAGGAAAAACTGAACCGCCGAAACAGTCCAAGTTAACGGACTTCCATGCTCGTGACGAAGCAGAAAAATCTCCAGATATGGCGGAGCAAGCTAGCAGCGGAGCGGTGACTGCTGGCGAGGGCACAGGTGCTGTGCTCGCTGCCATTAGCGCAATGAGAGCAGACTTTTCCGCTAAATTTGATGGGATTATAGCAGCGATAGAAGGAATGAGGATGGAAATAAGTGACTGTATGGAGTGAGTATCGCAGGTGGAGCTCCGAATTTCCAGCGCTGAGGATGACGTCACCAGCCTACAATTAAAGGTGCGCACATTGGAATTAAAAAATAAACGTCTGGAAGATAGTGCCCTGGACTTAGAATCCCGGTCGAGACGGAACAATCTGAGGCTGGTGGGCCTCCCGGAGGGAACAGAGGGACGGGATCCATGTTCCTTTTTGGAAAAGTGGATGTGGAGCAGTCAATGGCTATAGCGGGAGACGGAATTTTTTTTTTTGATTTTGGGGGGATTACCACGAATGTGGGAAGGAGGAATTTGTTTGTGTGTAGTTTGTAGGATGAATGTTCAACCACTCATGTTTTTGCTTCTCTGTATGAGCATGTTTATATTGTGAGGTAATCTCAAACTCCTTATTGATCATAGACCAAAGCGTTAATCTTAATTTAACTTCATGGAATTGCAGAGGTCTACAAAATTTAAAAAAACTTAAACAAGTTATGAATAAAATAAAAGACATAGGTTCAAAAACTGTGTTTTTACAAGAAACTCATCTAATAGAGGAGGATGTAAAAAGAATTAGGAGAAGATGGCAGGGAAGTGTGTTCACCTCATCATTTTCATCTCGAGCCAGGGGAGTTATGACTCTCATACATAAATCAGTCCCATTTCAAGTGAAAAATGTAATTGGAGACAAATTAGGAAGATATCTAATCATCCAAGGATCTTTGTTATTAGAAAATATAAATTTGGTGAACTTATACGGTCCCAATATAGATGATCAAAACTTCTTTGCTAATTTATTTCTTATTTTATCATCACTTACAGGGCAACATATAATAGCAGGGGATTTTAATTGTACATTGAATCCCGGTATGGACAGATCAACAGGACTGGACTGTACGCACAATGGATGCAGGATGATCATTAATCATTCTATGAAAGAATTGAGATTGCTAGATATATGGAGAGAAATGAAACCACAAGTTAAAGCCTACTCTTGCTATTCTAATACCTACAAGACATTCTCACGTATTGACTATTTTTTGATCTCCACAGAATTAAGGTCCAAGATTCAAAATTGTTTCTATGATAACATTGTATCAATTAAATAGCATGCACCCTGCTGTTTAATATATGTAGATAAGAAATTGACAAAGGAACCAGGTAGGTGGCAATTTCAGCATAAATGGCTTCAGGATGAGGAATTTGTTAAGTACATAGAAAAACAGATAGATGAGTTCTTTGATATCAATACTACACAAACATCAGCATGTATAAAGTGGGAGGCTTTCAAAGCTTTTATTAGGGGCATATTATTAGTTATACAGGTTCAAAATCTAAGAAGACTCGAGAGGAGAGAGCCCAATTGGAACATAAAATAAAAATTCTCCAAGAAAAAGTGTATGCAAGAAGTGACCCAAAATTAGAGAACGAATTACTGATTCTGAGAGCTGAATATGACAAAAAAAATCAGCGAATAGAGCTGCCTCGAGTCTTCTAAGATTGAAGCAATCTTTTTATGGACAAGGTGAAAAATCAGGGAAATTATTGGCATGGCAGATTAAACAATTAGAATTTAAAACACCAATTACCAGTATTATAAGTAACGGACAGGCAGTTGTAGATCCTTTAGAAATTAACAGTGCCTTTAGAGATTATTATGAAAAACTATATGATACAAAAAATGAAACTGACTTAACAAAACTAAATGGGTTTTTGGACGGATTATCTATACCGTGTATTCCAAATGAAAACAGGGAGATACTGGAGTCTAAAATTAGTCAAGAAGAAGTTGGGCTAGCCATTGATAATATGAAATCAGGAAAAAGTGTGGGACCAGATGGTCTTCCAGTTGACCTCTATAAAAAATTCAAGAATAAATTAATAAAGTCATTTTTGGAAATGGTTTTAGAAGCATTTTAAAATAGTAATTTACCACTATATATGAATAATGCCTTAATTACACTGTTGCCAAAATCAGGTAAACCCTCTAATAAATGTGAAAATATGAGACCAATAAGCCTATTCAATTCAATTCAATTCAACTTTATTTATATAGCGCCATTTCACAACAACAGTCATCTCATAGCACTATCAACTGTAGGGAGGACCCCCACAGTTGCAGAAAGACCCCAGCAATCAGGCGATCCCCTGTGAGCAAGCACTTGGCGACGGTGGAGAGGAAAAACTCCCTTTTAACAGGAAGAAACCTCCAGCAGAACCAGGCTCAGGGAGGGGCAGTCATCTGCTGCGACTGGCTGGGGGGTGAGGGGATAGAGAAGAAGAAAAGAACAGACATGTAGAGAGCAAACAGCACGATGGGGACTCAATCTATGGGAGAGAACAAACAAATGTTAATGACCAGCAAAAAAAAAATATTTCATAGAGAGTGAGGAAAGGAGTGAGGCCCAGTGCATTACTGGAGGTCCCCCGGCTGACTAAACCTATTAGCAGCATAACTAAGGGAGGGTTCAGAAACACATGATCCCTCCCTAATTGTAGGCTATATCAAAAAGGTAGGTTTTAGCCCTATTCTTAAAAACAGAGATCGAGTCTGACTCCCGAATCCAGATTGGCAGCTGATTCCACAGGAGAGGAGCTTGATAACTGAAGGCTCTGCCTCCCATTGTACTTTTGGAGATTCTAGGTATTACAAGTAAACCTGCATTTTGGGAGCGTAGTGCTCTGTTAGGATGATACGGTAGTATCAGATCTTTTAAATAAAAAGGAGCCTGATTGTTTAGAGCTTTGTAAGTAAGAAGAAGGATTTTAAACTTAATTCTAAACTCTATGGGAAGCCAATGAAGGGAGGCCAGAACCGGAGAGATATGATCTCTCTTTCTAGTACCTGTTAAAACTCTTGCTGCAGCATTTTGGATCAGCTGAAGACTTTTTAAAGATGTTTTAGGACAGCCTGATAATAAAGAATTACAATAATCTAATCTCGAGCTAACAAAAGCGTGGATCAGCTTCTCAGCATCACTCTGAGACAAGATGCTCCTAATCTTGGCAATATTACGCAAATGATAGAAGGCAGTCTTAGAAACAAATTTAATATGTGAATTGAAGGACAAATCCTGATCAAAAATAACTCCAAGGTTCCTCACAGAGCTATTAAGAGAAAGAGTAACTGCATCCAAACTGAAAGTTTGATTTGGAAAGGAATTTCTAAGGTTTTTTGGACCAACAAGAATGACTTCAGTCTGATCTGAATTTAATAGCAGGAAATTACAAGTCATCCAAACTTTGATTTCCTTAAGACAGGCTTCTAACTTGGCTAATTGATTAGTATCATCTGGCTTCATTGACAGGTATAATTGTGTGTCATCTGCATAACAGTGAAAATGTATACAGTGCTTTCTAATAATGTTGCCTAACGGAAGCATATATAAACTAAAAAGAGTAGGGCCAAGCACAGATCCCTGTGGAACTCCATGACTAAGCTTTGAGCTGAGAGAAAACTCATCATTTACATGAACAAACTGGAACCTATCAGATAAATAAGATCTAAACCACTGCAACGAAGTTCCATTAAGTCCAACATAGTGTTCTAATCTATCAAGTAGAATATTATGATCAATAGTATCAAAAGCTGCACTAAGATCTAAAAGGACAAGTACAGAAACTAGTCCATTATCAGATGCAATGAGGAGGTCGTTAGTGACCTTCGCTAAGGCTGTTTCAGTGCTATGATGGATTCTAAACCCAGATTGAAACTCCTCAAATAAACCATTTCCCTGCAGGTGGTCAAATAATTGCGTAGCAACAACTCTTTCTAAGATTTTTGAAATGAAAGGGAGATTAGAGATTGGTCTATAGTTAGCTAAAGCTCCTGGATCTAGCGTTGGCTTTTTGAGTAAGGGTTTAATTACAGCCGTTTTAAAAGCCTGCGGTACATGGCCTAAAGTTAATGAAGAATTGATTATATGAAGAATAAAGCTACCAATAAGTGGGAAGACTTCTTTAAATAACCTGGTAGGAATAGGGTCTAAAAGACAAGTTGAAGGTTTGGATGAGGAAACTATTTTGTCTAACTCACAAAGGTCGATTGGAGTAAACTCATCAAGACAGACATCAATAGAAGGAGTTGTAGTAGTTACAGTATTTAAGTTAACTGTGGGAAGAATCTGATTGATTTTATCTCTGATGGATGAAATTTTATTATTGAAAAAGTTCATAAAGTCCTGACTAGTAAGCTCTAAGGGGATGCTAGGATTGACAGAGTCCTGACTCTTTGTCAACCTGGCTACAGTACTGAAAAGAAACCTGGGATTATTCTTGTTCTCTTCTATTAATGCAGAGTAATAACTCGTTCTAGCTTTTCTAAGAGATTTTTTATAAATTAAAAGATGATTTCTCCAAGCTAAATAGATTTCATCTAAATTAGTAGAGCGCCATTTTCTTTCTAATTGACGAGTCTTCTGTTTTAAGCTACGAGTTTCTGTGTTGAACCAAGGAGTTAAAAATCTCTGATTAGACTTTTTCTTTTTTAAGGGGGCCACCAAGTCTAGAGCCTGATGCAGAGAAGCTGAAACACTATCCACCATGTTATCAATTACAGAAGGAGCAAGCTGTCTATAGCTTATTTCCGTTGTGTTGACACATGGCATAGAGGAAACAATCTGCATAAATTTGGAAACAGCATCATCTGAGAGGCATCTACTGTGATAATATTTTTCTTTAGGAGCCAAATAGTCAGAAATAGTAAAATCAAAGGTTAACAGACAATGGTCTGACAGTACAGGGTTATGAGGAGACACTACAAGATTTTCTATTTCTATGCCATATGTCAGAACAAGGTCCAATGTATGGTGGAGGTAATGAGTAGAATTTCCTACTTTCTGAGAAAACCCAATCGAGTCTAATATTGAATTAAAAGCCACATTAAGGCAGTCACTATCTACATCCACATGTATATTAAAGTCCCCTACTATAATTATTCTATCAGATTTCAGCACTAAATCAGCTAAGAAATCAGGAAATTCGGATAAAAATTCTGAATAGGTTGATGGGGGACGATAAACTATGGCAAATAAAATTGGGTTTAACCTGGAATTGCTAAAGTGCCCAACACTGAGGACCAGGCCCTCAAAGGAATTATAACATGTTTTTTGCTTTACATTAACTAGTAATTTGGAATGGTAAATTGTCGCTACTCCTCCTCCACGACCAGAACTTCTGGGATTTTGACAGTTTAAATAACCAGAGGGAGTTGATTCATTTAAACCAACATAATCCTCTTGCCCTAACCAAGTCTCTGTAAGGGAAATTAAATCAATCTGATGATCAATTAACAGATCATGGACTAACAGAGACTTGGGAGTTAGAGACCTAATATTTAATAAACCACATTTAATTTTTAAATTATGAGGAGGAACAGAGGCCAAATCATTCAATTTAGAGGCTTTATGTTTAATTTGAGTTTTACCAATATTTTGCTTTATCACTTTGGGATGCTTATACATTATATTTTTATTTACTTTGGAGGGAGCAGACAATGATTCTCTGATGGGGAAGTCAGGGGCTAAGCTGAGGGGTGGTGGATGAAGAGGAGCTGCAGAGAGGCGTGTAAGACTGCGACTCTGCTTCCTGGTCCCAACTCTGAGTAGTCATGGTTTTGGAAATTTGGATAAAAAAGATGCCAGATTGTTAGATAAATGAGAAGCACCATCCAAAGTGGGATGAATGCTGTCTCGTCTCATAAGACCAGGTTTTCCCCAAAAAGAGCTCCAATTGTCAATGTAGCCCACGTCATTTTTAGGACACCACACAGACAGCCAGCGGTTCAAGGATGACGAGCGACTAAACATGTCATCACTGGTCAGATTGGGGAGGGGCCCTGAGAATACTACAGTGGCTGACATCGTTTTTGCAAAGTCACACACCGATTCTATATTAAGTTTCGTGACTTCCGACTGCCGGAGACGGATGTCATTAATGCCGGCGTGAATAACAGTTGTGGAGTATTTACAGTTACTTTTAGCCAGCATTTTCAAATTTGACTCGATGTCGCCTGCTCTGGCCCCAGGAATGCATGTGACTATGGCCGATGGAGTCTCTAGGTTCACGTTTCTGACTACAGAGTCGCCAATGATCAGAGTTTTTTCCTCAGCGGGTGTGTCGCTGAGCGGGGAAAAACGATTAGAAACGTGAACAGGTTGGTGGTGAACCGGGGCTTTGTGACTAGGCTTCCTTCTCACCATCACCCACCCAGTCTCCTCGCTGCAGAGGAGAGCCGGGGAACCGCTGACAGGGGGGCCTAAGCTAGCTAGCTCCGCTGCAGCTAATGGGCGTCCGTCGAGATTAACTGGCGCAGACGGTGTTTCAATGCAGCGGAGCCGGGATTCCAAATCAGACAACCTCGCCTCGAGCGCCTCAAAAAGACAACATTTATTACATTTACCGTTATCACTAAAAGAGGCAGAGGTGTAGCTAAACATCTGACAGAGAGAGCACACCAGAGGAGGAGAGGAAAGAGAGCTAGTAGCCATAGCTAGTGGCTCGAGAGCTGGAGAGCAAACCACACAGGCAGACAGCAAAACAGGAAGTGACGATACGTTACCACAAGGAAGTGACGATCAAGTGACGATCAAGTGACGATCTATTAAATGCTGACCTTAAGATAATCTGTAAAATTTTAGCAAGACGACTAAAGAAATATTACCAAATATTATTAACCGAGATCAGAATGGCTTTATAAAGGGAAGACAAGGCTTCCATAATGTAAGAAGACTATTTAATATTATCTTTTCTAATAAAGAAGCACCGGATACAGCTCTCCTATCATTGGACGCCGAAAAGGCCTTTGATAGGGTCGAATGGCCCTTTCTTTTTGAAGTCCTACAAAGGTTTGGACTTGGAAATAATTTCATAAAATGGGTTCAGATAATATACAATAATGCTACAGCAGAAATCCTAACAAACAGCAATATCTCAAAATCAATAAATATCAATAGAGGGTGTCGACAAGGCTGTCCACTTTCACCTTTACTGTTTACTATGGCAATTGAACCTTTAGCGATGGCAGTACGTTTACATCCACAAATAAATGGAATTAGAGTAGGACCAACAGAACATAAAATCTCCCTGTATGCCGATAATATAATTTTGTTTATGTCGAATCCTAAAAAATCAATTCTGACCTTGGTGAATTTAATAAAGAATTTTGGGGAAATATCAGGATATAAAATAAATAAAACTAAATCTTCAATATTAATGCTAAATGAGACCCAGAGAAATCACCCAGCTCCTGAGGTAAATCAATTCAAAGTTGTAAATCAGTTTAAATATTTAGGAATTCAAATTGTGCCTAAGCTAGAATCAGTCGCCAGTGCCAACTATGAAGCCTTAATGACAGAAATTAATGAGTTACTTCAGAGATGGATGTCACTACCAATGTCGATGATTGGGAGAATTAATATACTTAAAAGTAATATCTTACCCAAGATACTTTATTTATTTCAATACATTCCTTTACCACCACCTTCAGATCAATTCGCAAGAATTAAAAAAAAGTTAGTGGAATTTATATGGAACAATAGGAAGGCTAGATTACGTCTGTCCTTACTATATTTACCATTTGATCGTGGAGGTCTGAAATGTCCAAACTTTATGTTGTATTACTGGTCAGCACACCTGAGGTCTATGACATATTATTTTTCATCAAATGATCTCCCTCACTGGACTGAAATGGAATCATACAATTTACCTTTACCTCTTCCCATATTCATATACTCAGACTCGGCTAAAAAATTACAGAAACAAGTTAAAAATCCCTTTGTAAAGCATATGATCAAAATATGGTGTGAAACCAAAAAATATTTAAAAGAACCACACTTATTGTTACAATTCAGCCAAATACGGGGTAATCAATATTTTAAACCAGGGAGAGTGGATGCTGTATTTAAAGTATGGAATTTAAAAGGGATTCAAAAGATTCAAGACTTATATTTGTCATGTTCAGATAACATAATGTCTTTTGAAGAACTGAGGATCAAATTTAATCTTAATAGAACACATTTTTTTAAAATATCTTCAGCTTAGGAAGTTTATTCAATCAAATCAAAATAATGCTCTCACCCGACCTACTTATTCATCCTTGGAAAAAATCTTGAAGAAAGATAGTAAGAGAAAGGGTATTATTTCAGAGTTTTATAACTCATTGACATTATCCTCAAGTGAAAACTCACAGAAAAGACTGAATTATTGGAAAGAAGACCTGCAAACTGAAATTTCAGAGGAACAACCGGAATTGGCTTGTACAGAAGCTCAAACCAAATCAATAAATGTACGTCTTAAATTGATACATTTTAAATGGTTAATGCGGATGTATGTTACACCGGTGGAGTTAAATAGATACAACAAAAATATACCAGATACGAGCACAAAATGTATGGAAAGTAAAGGAACCCTATTTCATTGTTTATGGGAATGTAGAAAAATAAGAATGTTTTGGGAAGAGGTGAGGGTAACAATTGAAAAAATAATTTCAACACAAATCATATTGAATCCTAAATTGTTTTTGTTGGGTCTGTATCCAGAAAAACATAACTTTAAAAAGAGTGAAAGAGCATTCATAGACCTCAGTTTGCTTAACACCAAAAAATGTATTGCACTATTGTGGAAAAAGACTCATAGACCAGATGTGACTCAGTGGTTAGGACAGATGTTAACAAACCTTCCACTAGAAAGAATAACATACATATTGAAATCAAAGGAAATTGTGTTTGAGAATATATGGAGACCTTTCATTGATTATGTAAAGAATTTAAACATAACTTTTGAAGAAGAAGGTGAATGATGTGTGTGGACCTTATAAATTCCAAACTGGTGAATGTATAATATTCAATTCAATTCAATTCAATTCAACTTTATTTATATAGCACCATTTCACAACAACAGTCATCTCATAGCTCTATCAACTGTAGGGGGAACCCCCACAGTTGCAGAAAGACCCCAGCAATCAGGCGATCCCCTGTGAGCAAGCACTTGGCGACGGTGGAGAGGAAAAACTCCCTTTTAACAGGAAGAAACCTCCAGCAGAACCAGGCTCAGGGAGGGGCAGTCATCTGCTGCGACTGGCTGGGGGGGTGAGGGGATAGAGAAGAAGAAAAGAACAGACATGTAGAGAGCAAACAGCACGATGGGGACTCACTCTATGGGAGAGAACAAACAGATGTTAATGACCAGCAAAAAAAAAAATATTTCATAGAGAGTGAGGAAAGGAGTGAGGCCCAGTGCATTACTGGAGGTCCCCCGGCTGACTAAACCTATTAGCAGCATAACTAAGGGAGGGTTCAGAAACACATGATCCCTCCCTAATTGTAGGCTATATCAAAAAGGTAGGTTTTAGCCCTATTCTTAAAAACAGAGATCGAGTCTGACTCCCGAATCCAGATTGGCAGCTGATTCCACAGGAGAGGAGCTTGATAGCTGAAGGCTCTGCCTCCCATTGTACTTTTGGAGATTCTAGGTATTACAAGTAATCCTGCATTTTGGGAGTGTAGTGCTCTGTTAGGATAATACGGTAGTATCAGATCTTTTAAATAAAAAGGAGCCTGATTGTTTAGAGCTTTGTAAGTAAGAAGAAGGATTTTAAACTTAATTCTAAACTCTATGGGAAGCCAATGAAGGGAGGCCAGAACCGGAGAGATATGATCTCTCTTTCTAGTACCTGTTAAAACTCTTGCTGCAGCATTTTGGATCAGCTGAAGACTTTTTAAAGATGTTTTAGGACAGCCTGATAATAAAGAATTACAATAATCTAATCTCGAGCTAACAAAAGCGTGGATCAGCTTCTCAGCATCACTCTGAGACAAGATGCTCCTAATCTTGGCAATATTACGCAAATGATAGAAGGCAGTCTTAGAAACAAATTTAATATGTGAATTGAAGGACAAATCCTGATCAAAAATAACTCCAAGGTTCCTCACAGAGCTATTAAGAGAAAGAGTAACCGCATCCAAACTGAAAGTTTGATTTGGAAAGGAATTTCTAAGGTTTTTTGGACCAACAAGAATGACTTCAGTCTTATCTGAATTTAATAGCAGGAAATTACAAGTCATCCAAGCTTTGATTTCCTTAAGACAGGCTTCTAACTTGGCTAATTGATTACTATCATCTGGCTTCATTGACAGGTATAATTGTGTGTCATCTGCATAACAATGAAAATGTATACAGTGCTTTCTAATAATGTTGCCTAATGGAAGCATATATAAACTAAAATGTAATAATCTAATATGTATACTTATGTAATGGAGTACCTAGACTAAACAAAGGAGCATTGTTGAAGACCTGCTTTTGTTAGTGGTTGTTGGTGTTTTTAGTATTTTTTTTATTCACTTTAGTGTTAGTGTTTGATCATTTGTGTTATGTTTATAAAAAAGGTTCAATAAAAAATATTGTGGAAAAAAAAAGTTGCAAACATGAGAAAAAGCTGCAAATTTGAGAAAAAGTTGCAAATTTATAAGAAAAGAGTTGCAGATTTAATTTAAAAAGTTGCAAATTTGAGAAAAAAGTCAGATTTATGAGTAAATCTGCTCCGCACTGTGTCTATATATATATATATATATATAGTATATATATATATATACGTATATATATATATATATATTAATATGTACATATGTTTACTAGCTGTTCTTGTTTTTTCTTGCCTTCTGATTGTTGCTATCCCTGTACTATTGCAATCCTGGAATTTCCCCATTGTGGGACTAATAAAGGCTTATCTTATCTTATCTTAAAACATTAGAGATTTAATTTAAAAAGAGCAAATTTTTGAGAAAAGTTGTAAAGTTATGAGAAAAAAGTTGCAAATTTATGAGAAAAAGTTGCAAATTTATAAGAAAAATTACAGATTTTTCTTATCAATTTGCAAATCAAGATGCAAATTTTTGAGAAAAAAAGTAAATTTATAAAAAAGTTGCAGGTTTAATTTAAAAAGTTGTAAATTTCTGAGAAAAAAAGTTGCAAATTTATGAGAAAAAGCTGCAAATTTATAAGAAAAGAGTTGCAGATGTAATTTAAAAAGTTGCAAATCCATGAGAAAAAGTTGCAAATCTATGAGAAAAAAGTTGCAAATTTATAAAAAAAAAGTTGCAGATTTAATTAAAAAAGTTGCAAATTTTTGAGAAAAAAGTTGCAGATAGCTGTCCCAGGTGCCCTATAGCAACTGGAACAGTTAAGGGGTAAACATAACCCCTAGTGGTCAAGAGTGGTAAATAGTTCAGATTTCCAAGGCTATAACTTGAAAGTTGCAAGAGATAATGGCTTACTGTCAATTAGAAAGATGTATAATATGATCCAATGTTTCAGATAGGAATAAATTTACGCATCTAATTTGCATAATGTCACGGCAGCTATATAAATTACATAACTCAGTCAAAAGCGGACTTTGGATACATTTACACAAAGAATGGTTCGGTTTTTTTGATGCCGTTTTGTCTACAGGGGTATGTTTTTATCTGATCTTCAAAGTATATGAACCAGAAAATCAATAAAATGTAAAAAAAAAACCCCAAACAAACATTTTTCTCTTACCTGTTGCCGGGGGGAGGGACTCGCTTGCCCACGTGGCCAGTCCTTTTTCGTCCATCATGGTTGATGTTTTGCGTTTGCTCGGTCATTTACACTCTCTGCCACATCTACAAACTCTTATGATTATCCCACATGAATTTTGTTTGTATTACATGGCTATTTTTCCCGTTTGATGCAGTTTCAGTCAGAATCGCCTTTGCAATGACCAAACATGGCGGCGACCATATTGGTGCTGGGGAGCTCAAAGCGGAAAAAAGAATAATAATAATGAGGATTTCTTCTTCCTTGCTGTATTCCATGTCAGCCATGATTCTTTCGGGGTGTGTCTGCCACCTTCTGAACTGTCAGATCAATACAGATCAGTACAAATTCTCAGTATAGCCGGGGGACGTCAATGAGGTGACAGGTGCAGTTGCTGTGCTGTGCCACTGGGGGCGTGCGACCCATCCATGAAATGTGGACAGTTAAAGGAAAAAGTTGCAAACTTATGAGAAAAAGCTGCAAATTTATGAGTAAAAAGTTGTAGATTTAAAAAAAAAAAAGTTTCAGATTTATAAGAAAATAGTTGCAGATTTATGAGAAAACAGTTGCTGAATTAAAAGGGAAACAGTTGCAAATTTATGAGAAAAAAATCTGCAGATTTAAAAGGAAAAAGCTGAAAATTTACAAGTTTTTTTTTTATGATGATATTGGGGAGGGTTGGAGGGGACATGTCCATCCCCGCCCCTCTTTGATTTATATGCACTGAACTGAGAGTGGGCGGAACAGAGCAGCTTCACCCTCTGGATGGAGCAAAACTGCAGCTGAAAGGATTCAGTACGTTCACCCACAGGAAGTGACACATTTGAAGGAATGGTTTGTGAACGTTTCATCACTATCACACACCCCTGTATCCCAGCATTCTTTTCTAACAACCTGCGTCTATAGAATCAAAGGCGCTAACCTTCAAGCATTTTTAGCGCATTCAGATGAAGCTGAAAGGAGCTAATGGGATGGTGCTACTCCTCCTTGGCAACTGCCCCGATGCTCGCCAAACTCACTCACAATGATCCTGTGGTTGTGCTGAAAGTCAACAGTCAGAAGACCCGATGGTTTCATCAGGCCAGAATGAGCTACTCTGTCTCTTACAGTCTTGTTCCTTGATGTGTTCAGCTAACTATTAATTCCTGTTTGAGTTTCAGTAGTTCAGAAATCCAGGGAAAGTTGTGTCTGAGTCAGCAGCTGTGGGTTTGTTGTTTTATCAGGTCTGTGGGTCAAAAAAGGAGAAGTTCGTACAGTTTAGGGGTGCGAGTCTTTTATTTTGCTGATCTCACTGTTTGTAGAGGACCAGTCAGACAGAAACAAAACTTTGATATTTCTGAGAAAAGAAATTCATGAGTAATTCAGATTACTCTGAGGCCTACTCGAGCAGAAGATGGTTTGATCCAGCTCATGAACCCATCAGAGGAACATTTTAAGTGTTTGCTTATAAAAGGGAAATGAGTAAATGTGCCTTATCAGCTCAGTTTGAAGAAATGACATCTCCACGATGACACAACGCTGGAGCAGAGGCGGACTTTCCATTAGGCAAAGGTAGCCGACTGCCTTAGGCCCCGATCTGCTAAGGGCCCCAATCTACTAGGAGCCCCATAAAAAATGGGGAAATGTAAAAAATGTAAAAAATGTATTTAGTCAGTCACCAATTGTACAAGTTCTCCCACTTAAAAGATGAGAGAGGTCTCCAATTTTCATCATAGGTATACTTCAACTATGAGAGACAAAATGAGAAAAAAAAAATATCCAGAAAATCACATTAAAGGATTTTTAATGAATTAATTGGTAAATTCCTTGGTTAAGTAAGTATTTGGTCACCTACAAACAAGCAAGATTTCTGGCTCTCACAGACCTGTAACGTCTTCTTTAAGAGGCTCCTCTGTCCTCCACTTGTTACCTGTATTAATGGCACCTGTTTGAACTCATTATCAGTATAAAAGACACCTGTCCACAACCTCAAACAGTCAGACTCCAAACTCCACTATGGCCAAGACCAAAAGAGCTGTCAAAGGACACCAGAAACCAAATTGTAGACCTGCACCAGGCTGGGAAGACTGAATCTGCAACAGGTAAGCAGCTTGGTGTGAAAAAAATCAACTGTGGGAGCAATTATTAGAAAATGGAAGACATACAAGACCACTGATAATCTATTCAATTCAATTCAACTTTATTTATATAGCGCCATTTCACAACAACAGTCATCTCATAGCACTATCAACTGTAGGGGGGAACCCCCACAGTTGCAGAAAGACCCCAGCAATCAGGCGATCCCCTGTGAGCAAGCACTTGGCGACGGTGGAGAGGAAAAACTCCTTTTTAACAGGAAGAAACCTCCAGCAGAACCAGGCTCAGGGAGGGGCAGTCATCTGCTGCGACTGGCTGGGGGGTGAGGGGATAGAGAAAAAGAAAAGAACAGACATGTAGAGAGCAAACAGCATGATCGGGACTCAATCTATGGGAGAGAACAAACAAATGTTAATGTTAATGTTAATAATCTCTCTCGATTTGGGGCTCCACGCAAGATCTCACCCCGTGGGGTCAAAATGATCATGAGAACGGTGAGCAAAAATCCCAGAACCACACGGGGGGACCTAGTGAATGACCTGCAGAGAGCTGGGACCAAAGTAACAAAAGCTACCATCAGTAACACACTACACCGCCAGGGACTCAAATCCTGCAGTGCCAGACGTGTCCCCCTGCTTAAGCCAGTACATGTCCAGGCCCGTCTGAAGTTTGCTAGAGAGCATTTGGATGATCCAGAAGAGGACTGGGAGAATGTCATATGGTCAGATGAAACCAAAATAGAACTTTTTGGTAAAAACTCAACTTGTCGTGTTTGGAGGAGAGAGAACACCCTACCTACTGTGAAGCATGGGGATGACCACGGACCTACTCCCAGTTTTTTTAGCTCCTGCCGCCGATCTGGTTCATTGCTTGGCTTGAAAAGTGAGACGGCGAAAGAGAGGAAGACGAGCGGGCGCTCTCGTTCGGCTCCGCAGGAGAGGCACGCGCACGGCTTTGCCTGGCATATTTCTGTCCAATGCCAATTCTCTCTCTAACAAGGTAGATGAACTAAGACTGCTGATGCGTTTTAAGGACCTCTCTTCCTCGGCTGCCCTCTGTTTTACCGAGACCTGGCTCAGGGAAAATACACCGGACAGCGCGCTGCGCCTCGAGGGATTTCAGCTGTTTCGTGCTGATCGTGACACAGACCTCTCCGGTAAATCCTCAGGAGGAGGAGTCTGTTTCTACATCAACAGCAGCTGGTGCTCTGATGTAACGGTAATTTCCAAACACTGTTCTCCCGCCCTGGAATTTCTTTTTATTAACTGCAAGCCATTTTATTCCCCGCGGGAGTTCGCTTCATTCATCCTGGCCGCTGTGTACGTCCCTCCCGACGCGGACGCGTGCGAAGCTCAGCGCGTGCTCGCGGATCACATCTAACATACGGAGCGGACTTTCCCGGACTCTCTGGTTATTGTGGTTGGTGACTTTAACCAGAGCAATCTGAGCCACGATCTCCCCCGCTACAAACAGTTTATTAAATGCCCCACCAGAGGAAAGAACATGCTGGATCACTGTTACACTACAGTGAAGGACGCGTATCGCGCTGTTCCCCGCGCTGCGCTCGGACTATCTGATCACGTGATGGTCCACCTCATTCCCACATACAGACAGAGACTGAAACTCACTAAACCTGTTGTGAGCACTACGAGGAAATTGACCAGTGAAGCTGGGGAGAAGCTGGAAACGTGCATGGAAATAACTGATTGGGGCATGTTTAAAGGAGCCACGCATGATTTGGATGAGTACACGGACACTGTGAACTCATATGTTCACTTTTGTGAGGACAGCATTCTTCCATCGCGCACCAGGGTGAGTTACTCAAATGACAAGCCCTGGTTCACTGCTAAGCTCAGACAGATCAGGAAGGAGAAGGAAGCAGCACTGAAAAGTGGAGACAGGGGCTGCTACAGGGAGGTTAAATATCGGTTTAACAGAGAGCTGAGGAGAGCTAAATCTGTGTATTCTGAGAGACTCCAGCAGCAGTTCACTGCTAATGACTCGGCTTCTGTGTGGAGAGGACTGAGGCAAATCACCAATTATCGGCCTGAGGCTCCTAAAGGTCAGGATGACAAAGCCCTTTGTCAAAGACTGTCCCAACACTATGCCCGTTTTGACACCTCATCAGCTGTGTCCAACTCCCCCCCTCCCTCCAGCTCCACAGCCTCCACGGTCCGTACTTCATCAAAGGCGGCTCCCCCCTCCTCCCCCCCTGCCCTTGTCGTCAGTGAGCAGGACGTGCTCAAACAGTTCTCCAGACTGAACCCGCGCAAGGCCCCCGGTCCGGATGGCGGGTCTCCCTCCACCCTGAGACACTGTGCGAAAGAGCTGGCTCCTGTCTTCACAGACATTTTTAACACCTCCCTTAAGCTATGCCACGTGCCGACCTGCCCCAAATCCTCCACCATCATCCCTGTCCCCAAGAAGCCACGGATCACTGGACTTAACGACTACAGACCTGTAGCGCTCACCTCTGTAGTCATGAAGTCCTTTGAGCGCCTGGTCCTGCCCCACCTCAAGTCCATCACCACTCCCCTCCTGGACCCGCTGCAGTTTGCCTACTGAGCCAACAGGTCTGTAGACAACGCAGTCAACCTGGCCCGCAGTCAACCTGGCCCTCCACTCCATCCTGCAGCACCTGGACTCCCCGGGAACCTACGCCAGGATCCTCTTTGTGGACTTCAGCTCCGCATTCAACACCATCCGCCCCGCTCTGCTCCGGGACAAGCTGTCCCTGCTCAACGTGCCTGACTCCCTCTGCATGTGGATCACCGACTTCCTGACGGACCGGAGGCAGCATGTGCGGCTGGGAAAGACTGTCTCAGACTCTGTTAGCATCAGCACCGGATCACCCCAGGGCTGTGTACTTCCCCCCCTACTCTTCTCCCTTTATACCAACTCCTGCACCTCCAGCCACCAGTCTGTCAAGCTGATCAAGTTTGCGGACGACACCACCCTCATCGAGCTCATCTCCAACGGCGACGAGTCCACCTACAGGAGAGAGGTGGCCCAGCTGGCGTCCTGGTGCAACAACAACAACCTGCAGCTGAACACTCTGAAGACAGTGGAGATGATTGTGGACTTCAGGAAAGTCACAACCCCTCTGCCCCCCCTCACCCTCACAGGCTCTCCCATCACCACTGCTGATTCCTTCCGCTTCCTAGGCACCACCATCACCAGGGACCTCAAGTGGGAGCCGACCATCAGCTCCCTCATCAAAAAGGCCCAGCAGAGGATGTTCTTCCTGCGGCAGCTGAGGAAGCTCAAGCTACCCACCAAGATGTTAGTGCAGTTCTACACAGCCATCATCGAGTCCATCCTCACCACCTCCATAACCGTGTGGTACACAGGAGCCACTGCCAGGGACAGACTAAGACTGCAGCGCGTCGTACGCACTGCTGAGAAGGTGATCAGCTGCAAGCTCCCATCTCTCCAGGATCTGTACATCTCCAGGACCCGGAGGCGTGCTGGCCGGATCATAGCCGATCCTTCACACCCTGGTCATGTACTGTTTGCCCCTCTCCCCTCAGGTAGAAGACTTCGGTCCATTCAGACTAAAACCTCCCGTCACATGAACAGCTTCTTCCCCTCTGCCATCAGACTGCTGAACACTAAGTGACTTATTGACTCTCGTGCACAATGTACAGCAGCTCAACCAGACTCATGTCAATCATCACTGTTTTCTTCTTGCATTACCGACTGCACTATATGGTTCTCCACATTATCTGCTGCTCGCTAATATATTTAAACTGCTGACTAGTATTACTCATTCTTATTCTACAATTTATTGCATGTATAGTTTATTTCTTTTATTTTATCATGTTAAATGCTGCAGCATTGCACCGAGACAAATTCCTAGTTTGTGTACTACATGAACAATGGCAATAAATCTGATTCTGATTCTGATTCTGAAAACATTATACTTTGGGGCTGTTTTTCTGCAAAGGGACCAGGATGACTGATCCATGTAAAGGAAAGAATGAATGGGGCCATGTATCATGAGATTTTGAGTGGAAACCTCCTTCCATCAGCAAGGGCATTGAAGATGAAACGTGGCTGGGTCTTTCAGCATGACAATGATCCCAAACACACCGCCCGGGCAACGAAGGAGTGGCTTCGTAAGAAGCATTTCAAGGTCCTGGAGTGGCCTAGCCAGTCTCCAGATCTCAACCCCATAGAAAATCTTTGGAGGGAGTTGAAAGTCCATGTTGCCCAGCGACAGCCCCAAAACATCACTGCTCTAGAGGAGATCTGCATGGAGGAATGGGCCAAAATACCAGCAACAGTGTGTGAAAACCTTGTGAAAACTTACAGAAAACATTTGACCTCTGTCATTGCCAACAAAGGGTATATAACAAAGTACTGAGATGAACTTTTGTTATTGACCAAATACTTATTTTACTGAGGAATTTACCAATTCATTCATTAAAAATCCTTCAATGTGATTTTCTGGATTTTTTTTTTCTCATTTTGTCTCTCATAGTTGAGGTATACCTATGATGAAAATTGGAGACCTCTCTCATCTTTTAAGTGGGAGAACTTGCACAATTGGTGGCTGACTAAATACTTTTTTGCCCCACTGTATATATATATATATACTGTATATATATATATATATATATATATATATATATTTTTTTTTTTTTTTAAATGTTTAGCATATTTAACACGATGTCTGACAAAATAAAGAAAAACCAGTATCTACAAAAACAGGAAATCAGATCACGAACGTAACGTCTTCTCCCTTCTCCTCAGACTGTTGGACTCTTCCACGTTGTCTCTGGGCCGTGTGCATGCATGTATCTTTGGTTACAATGGAAACAAACCGTACAGTGTGTAGAATAGCAGAAAAATGAAACACAGTAATCTGAGTGGTGCAGAGAAATGGAGAAAAAGAAGAGCACAGAAATTTTTTTTATCAAAACAACCTTTTTTACTTCAGCCAGTGAGGAGACTAACCTCCTGAGGAGCAGATACAGATCAATGCTGCTGGTATGAGCACACATCCTAATGACAAGCTGTTGTTAATGATGAGGCAAAGGTGACGCCTGCTGCTGACAGGACAGGTAAACAACTACATTTTTTACTACTTTTTCTAATTGCAAGCTTTGCAGAGGCCCAGGCTCACATTGTTAAATTTAAATATGACCAACTGTGCTCCCCAGCCATGCACAGGATATCTGCAGCCTCACAGCAGACGACATTACATGAGATTAAATCCAGCAATTCTGAGTATCCATGAAAGAGTTCAACCACTGTTCTATTTATCCTCTTCATTATTGGAGCAATATTGTCTCTGAATGTTCCTTATTACCCTCTATAGCTTGTTGACTGGTGAAAGAATGTAAAACAAACTTAACCAACAAATAACCTTTTAAATGATAATCAAAGCACTGATAAAGGGAAAGGAGAATAAAATGCACAGGAAGAGAGAAGGGAGAGGGAGAGAAGGATGGACATAGGAAAAGTAAAGACAAGGGAGAGGACGTGATGGACAAAGACTGGTGAAGATGAGGAGAAAAGAGGAAGAGAAAGTCACAAGTGAAGAAAAAGGAAAAGACAGTATGCAAAGGGGTATAAATTCCAAGGATGTATTGGGTTTAATATTTTTTGTGTTTGTCCTTATATTGTTTTGTGTGATATATTCTCCCTTGTGTCTACGTTGTACAAAGGAAGGAGCACAATAGATCCTCTGAAAATGGACCAGTCAGCAGACCATGAACAGGACCCTGCTGGCAAATGTGGGTAAGTCAGTCCCTCTAGGATTTTGATGTTTTATGATTGTTGTGGCCCTAAAAGCCTGAATTTGTGGGAGCTTTTTTTAAAAGTTGTGATAAAAATTGTGATGTTTTGGGAGGTTTTTTGCACTAAAACTTGTGGGAAGAATTGCAAATTTTAAGGCAGATGTTTTTTTCCATAGTTTACTGCAATGATATTCTATATAACAGCACAAGAAAAGCACAGGATTGTCAAAAAATTCCTATTAAACAGTGATTTGTAAATTAAGCAGAAACCTCTGCTATACAGGAAAACTCGTTTGTGCAACAGCAAATACAGACTTTAACACAATTAAGTGAGAATGAAGCAGCTACTCATAAATTTATCATAAAAATGACCAACACTTTAGGCTACTCTTGCTGAGAACTTGAATAAAAAGGAAGAAAAAATGATTATCCATTACAACAGCTAAATTGCATTGAATGCACGTTAACCAGAATAGATTTGGAAATTATGGCAGCAGCTTCATTTGAAAACTCCCTAACCGCAGTGGTCCCCAACCACTCCGAGTGCAAAGATAAAAGAAATAATTTATTCTGTTGCTTTGTATACTTTGTCTATCAAAGTCTGTGTTCTTCTGAAAAAAAAACAAAAAACAAAAACAAATACTGAATATTCTCTCTTTCCGTGCCTGACTCCTACCTGTCTGTCTGCTGTGTCTTGACACACACCTGTCTCATCAGATACTCACCTTTCTTTTATCGGAAAGAGGGGCTCTCCGTGGGGGTTTGCCGGAGGCACGTTGGTCCGTGTCCAGACTCGAGATTCACAGCTTCAAAGCTCAATGGCATGATGTAGTAATGATTTTACCTCTAAAGATGTATAAAATGTTGCAACACTGGCTGTAGTGTTAGATTTGCTTGTTTGTTTGTGGTTTTATGGTGTCTCTCCTCATCTGCGCTCCCACAACGGGGTGCTTTTCAGCCAGGCAGACTTTTCAACACAAACCCGGCACTTTGTACACGCGGTCAGGACAGAGATGTGGGGAGACATCCACCGGTGGCCTGGGGGAGACGGAGGAAGGGACGGTGTGGGAAAACTTGCGGATGAGTGTCTGTTTTTAAAGATAAAGGTAAAGACAACTTTATTGTCATTCAATCCATACAGCCAATCATGTACAGTAGAATGAAATTACGTTTCTCTGATCTACAGTGTTAATCACATCTAGAATCAGAGGGGTCGCTGCCATGAAAGGCGCTGCCACAAATTTCCCTCCTCCGTTACATTATTGCTGAGCACCAAGCTGGATGGCAGAAACTTCCACTTTTATATAGTCTTCGGCATGACCTGGCCGGGAGTTGAACCCAGGCCTCCCAGGTGTGGGGCAGATGCTCTACCAGCTTGGCCACCACTCTGGTTTTTTGCTGATTACTCACTCACTCTCCTATTAACATCCTTAACATCCTAAGTAGATGTGACGGACGTTGCATGATGTGCCCGTGGCGTTCCTCTCCAGAAGTCTGTCGAGGGCATCCCCAGCAGTAAGACCCCATTCTTTCAGCTCTTGCTTAACGGTTTCTGCCCAAGTCTTATGTGGCCATCCTCTCTTGTTGGAACCCTCCACTAGCAGATCAACAATGCGTCCAGTGGTAGTACTACTTCTGTGTGTGTTCCATTAATACTCACTGAAAACACGGACGTGAGCGTGAAGCAGCGACGCATTTGCTTGATTAGACTGAGCGTTTCAGTGCTACTCAGAGACAAATTTGATTGGTGAAATTGGTGAAAGTTGACGAGGATTGGCCAAAATTGTGGGAAAGTTGCAGTGACTGGACAAAGTTGCAAGGTTGCACAAAAGATGTGACCAGTCACTGATTTTGCATGAATTAGTGCGATCGCAATATCAGGAAATCCTGAAGGGACTGGTGTGAACAAACAGCAGCTCTTCCATATGACTTCTTGTTTTTATAATAGACAAGAGTCTACATTCAAATTTGTTGTACACCTTTCTTGTTCTACAGATGTAATTCCTGATGCCTGAATGATGTCATCATTTGAAGACTTCTGAGGGCAATAAGGTTCAGGTAGAATTTCAGTAAGGCCTGAAAAGAAAGTGTAGAACAAAGAAAAAGTAGGGCCCCATTTCTGTCTTTGCCTTGGTCCCCAAATGGATCAAGTCCGCCCCTGTGCTGGAGCACAACTTCAGACTTTTAACAGAGAAAGCCTGATGCACTCTTCACATCTGTATGTTTTAACCCACAGAGTTTGGCTCCACAAATGAACTCAACTGTTCTATCTGTTACAGGAGACAAATGACTTTTCCTGCTAAAGCAAACATCTAGAGTTCTCTGGTCATTTCAGAGCAACATTGTGGAGGATTTTCCCCTTAAAACAATGTTTCCAAAATCATCCTGCTGGTATGTCAACCTTTCACCATGGCATGGGCAAATATTTCATGTCACTGTGAAAATTTTAAAGGAAAAAAGTTGCAAATTCACACCAGAAATGTTGCAGATTTATAATGGAAAAAAAATAATGAATTTACGAGAAAAAAATAGCAAATTTACAAGCAGTCACAATCTTATTAAAAAAGTTGCAAATTTATGAGAAATAATAGCAAATGTTCAAGAAAAAAGTCATAATTTGAATAAAAAATGTTGCAACTTTACAACAAAATGAGAAAAAAGTTACAAATTTATGAAAAAAGTTACAAATTAATGAAAAAAATTGTGACTTTATATAAAAACTAGGAAATTTAGATGGAAAAAGTTACAATTTGATGAAAAAAGTTGCAACCTTACAACAAAATGAGAAAAAGTAAAAAATTTAAAAGAAAAAGCTGTAAATTTATGAGAAAAAAGTTGCAAATTTATGGGGTAAAAAATCGCAAACCAAAAAAAAAAGTTGCAAATTTCCACCCCAAAAATCTTTGTTTTGCATGTATCCTGAGCATCTGCGCTTAACAGTCATTGTCTTCAGTTCTGTACCATGATATTGAAAGGTTTATGGTGATATGGGGGGGGGGGCAGTACACCTATGCTAGGAACCACAGGATTCTTCGGTGATGCCACAGAAGAACCATTTTGAGTTCTATGAAGAACCTTTTAGAAAGAGTAGTGTTGTAGTGAAGCCATCGTCGAGACCAGAGCTTCCTGAGCTTGATTTGATCTGGGGTGAACCTGCATGTGCTGCTGTTAAAAAACTAGCACCGGAGAGAATTCCCATCTTTGTTCGTGGTTTCCAGCCGCACCGGACCACGGTCACGCTGCTCCGCTTTGAACCTCAATGATGATTTATGAGGCAAAAGTTCCTATAAAGACAAAATTTGATGGCAAGCGTGGAGCCAACATCAGCGGGACCCTTGGTGTCCGTCAGCACCTTCACCGCTGGGTTCAGCTGATCAAACACAGACACACCTGTTTCCAGATCCAGCTTTTATTTGTGAGGACAAGTCGGAGGTTTTTATTCCTCCTTAAATGCAGAAGAATGAAAATGCACATCCGCAATAAGAAAGGAGACAAAGGAGTTTGGAGGAACCTGCTTGGCAAAATCTTTTCTCTTCTTCCTCCTTTAAATGTATTCATCATTTCCTGTTATAGCAAAGATTGCTTTCATTTTAAGTAAGTTTCCCCCTGTAGTCTTCTGGGTGAAGAGTGTGGTCCCACCAACATGTTTGTGCACGCAGAGATCAAAGAAGCAGCAGCTCTTACCTTTTTTCTTCTTCTTCTATTGCAGGATCACTAGATACTCCAGCAGAACCCAGGTGAACTTCAGGAGGTTTCAGGTCCGGCACATTTCTGGCTCCATCCAGGGATGTTTCCTTCTGCAGGATATGTAGCTCAGTGAGGCCTTGCGTCCCACAGTCAGCCCACTTCTGCTCTTCAGTTAGATGTTCTGTTAGTCAGGTTCTACTGGGTTCCACAGCTCTACTGTCCCCCCTCGTGCTGCTGCTGGTTCTGCTGGTCTCTCAATGGCTCCTGTTGCTCCTCTCTCTGGTAGCTCTGCTCCTTGTTTCCTGTTTGTTTTATTGTCGAGCTACAACAGGAAATGGTCATCTTTTCCTCTTCCCCACACACCACCCCATCGACCCCCGGCAGAACACACACACACACACACACACACACACACACACACACACACACACACACACACACACACACACTGTTTTTCAACATTACCTTCCACAGGCCTTGAAGTTTGGGATTCCAATATTAAACAGATACTTTAAGTGGAAGATCCACACAGACTGGTTAGATCAGAAGGATTCAACGCAGGACAGATGAGTTTTTGTTTCATAGGAGGGTAAAAGTTTCACTTTTTCACAGGAAATATGGAAATTCTTAACCAAAAAGCAGCATCAGTCATGCGCATCATTTTTGTACTTTTGTCTTCAGCTGACGATAATAAACTGACCTGCAAGACAATCTTGTTCACATCCACTTCAGCATCACCATCTATAGAGATCACATTCCCTATAGATGCGTAGGTGAATTTGTCATCCTGTTCTATCACTGTCTCTCCTGTGGTCATGTGCTGGGATTGGAGTTGTTGGCTGGATCTAATTATTTGTGTCTTGTCACTGCTTACACCTTGGTCTTGACAAGGTCTGTACAGCAGCACTATCAGGATCTCATTTTTACTTTTTGCAGATCAGTCAATCAAAGCTTTATTTACTATAGAACACTTTACATACAAAAAGATGCAACACAAAGTGTTTCATACATTGAAATAAAACACAATTTACCCCCCCCCCACACACACACAGACACAAACACACACACACACACAAAGAAACTTCATCAGTGTAAAACTTATGGCTTAAGGCTTATGGCTGGGCACTGAGGATCCAAGTGTGGAAGCACCACCACTAGGGAGCCATCACCAGCAGGGAAAGTGCCAAGTCCACGGCTACAGGAACACCAACTCTGAGACTGCCCAAGTCCAACCTGAGGGTTTGACACCACAGGTGCGGTGCCGTAGTGCACGACCCCCTCAGCTGGGCAGACCAGGACAATCACAGGCCAGCACCCTGTTGCCAGAAAACAGGGGAAACCCTCCACGGGAGGGCTCCCCATGAGGAAACACCAGAGCTTGGACAGGTTGATAAAAAGTCAATGATAAATAATAAGATAGTTTGCTGATAAAAAGACTAGGCAGTTAACCTCTTGCACTCCGTTGTTCCGCGGGCGGGCAAGTCTCTGCATCCTAGGGCGCACGAGGGCGCATGAGAGCGCCCTCGTGCGCCCTCGGACGCATGACGCATGATAAGGATATTGATGGTGGTGGTGTAGGTGGTGTGGCCTCCAAGCGCCACTGAAAAAAAAAGCTGCAAACACAGCCGCGAACAGATTAGTTCATCTGATTGGCCTCTCATTCGACTAATAAGAGCCTTGAATTGGGTTTCTGAAACCATGAAGAGCCAATGAATGAAAACCTAGGAAGGAGGACCCGCCTCCCAACGCTTTGAATGAGTCAATTGAAGCAGAGAAGTTTGCGAGCTGTTTTTTTTTAAGGCTGGGTGAAGACTGACTGCTGAAGCGGATCAAAAAAGGACACAGGAAGAGCCCCACAGACCCAGCAGCATGGAGACCATCTACAAATGCAACCTGTGTGACAGGGAGTGCCATTTGTGGATCGGCATGTTCGGCCACAGGCGGTGCTTATTTTGTATTGGTTCCAGCAGAGTAGACGTTATGATTTCTTCCATGGTCATCATAGACCGACGGAGGCTGACGACGAAGGCTGAGTGACACATACGCCTTCGCCAGTCTTTTTTTAATTACTACTGTTATTTGTTTTGAAAAATCGTTCGCCAAAAACCGCAATCATGGAAGCACAAAACCGCAATAATGGAATTATGTTTTGATCGAGTCGCGAGACCAGAACCAGAGCAGACCAGCGTCGCGTTCATCTGACAATGAGGAAGAGAAGTTCGCCAGGACACTGCTGTGAAGAGGTAAGGTGTTATAAGCTAAATTATTCTCTATCCCTGAAAATTGTAATCCAAAATGACTTTTGACCGATCAGTAAATTACAGCTGTGCGGTTCACGAAGTCTGAAGTTCATGCGCCGCGGTACAAGGGGTTGCTCGCAGTGTACAGGCTGTGAACGCCCCCCCCCCCCGCTATTCTTCTGCAGCGAGGGGGGGGGGGAGCCGTGGTGATTGCACTGCTGTCCCACATCACCACATGAGGCTAATCCGTTGTGTAGCGATGGCCGAAGTCCATCCTCTGTAGCGAGCGAGGGGGGGGGGCAACCCCCCCCCCACACACACACAGTAGCGAGGGGGGGGTAAGCCGCTGTGACAGCGTTGCTGTGGAAACATGCAACGAGTATAATCCGTCATGTAGCGAGGGCCGAACTCCGTCCTTGGTAGCGGGGGGGGGACGACCCCCCCCCCACACACACACAGACAGCCCTGAGTGTGACCTTTCCTTTGAGCCTAAAATGAAGATTCTACATTGAATTATTCAAAAGTTACAGACGTTTTTCCAAATTGTGCCATTTGGCACAATTTGGCACAGTTCCAGAACGCCTGGGAACAGCCTGAGAACAAAGCTGTGTAAAATATTCATTTTTTGTGGTATTGTTACCAAATTTGGATCTCAGCTGGATAACACTTGGTTCTACATTTCTGTTGCATTTTCCAGCCGGATCGGACAGCTGTGTGTTATTTGCAAGCATTTGTATCCAAAAAAACACCGTGTCCAAATTTTTTTTCTTCAAGTTCAGTATGTTTAGATGACTGTAACTCAGTGGCAGGAGCACGTAGAGAGATTATGTTTTTTTTGCCAAAAAATTCAACGTGTTTTCTTTTAAATGAGACCAACCCCATGAAGATGCTGCAAAGGGTTGAAGAACAGCTTTCGATTTACTTTGGGCACGTTATTTTTTGGCATTTTTAGGAAAATTGTCCGGAGTGCAAGGGGTTAAGATGACTAGAAAAATAAAACAACACATAAAGTCAAACAGACATATATTCATAAATATTAATAATTCATAGTAAGATAAGTGATTGTGACATACAATAGATTTAAAATCAGAAATTAAGAGAATTATAAAAGGAAACTAATCAAAAGCAAGGTTAAAATAGTAGATCTTGAGCCTGCTTTTAAAAACATGGACATTCTCAGCCGCCTTGATGTTCTCCAGCAGGATATTCCACAGACGTGGGCCATAGTAACTAAAAGCCACCTCACTGTGGGTGCGTGTTCTGACAGTAGGAATAGTTAAAAGGCCAGTGCCAGAGGACCTCAGGGACCATGGTGGCTCATATGCCAAAAGCAATTTTGATAAATAAGAAGGCCCAAGACCATGCAGACATTTATAAATCAATAAAAGAACCTTAAAATCGATCCTGAAGGACACGGGGAGCCAATGCAGTAATTTGAAAACTGGAGTGATGTGAGCCTGTCGTCTGGTCCTCGTCAGAACATGTGCAGCTGAATTCTGTAATAACTGTAGATTTGAAATTGTCTTTTTGGGAAGACCAGAGAGCAGGGCATTACAGTAATCAATATGACTGGTGATAAAAGCATGCTTCAGTATGTCCGTGTTTGCTCGAGAGAGAAGTGGGCAGACTCTGGCTATATTCTTTAGATGGTAAAATCCTGTTCATGTTATATTTTTAATGTGTGGAGTAAAACCAAGCTCAGAGTCTAAAATGACACCCAAATTTTTCCACATGTTGCCATCGGGTAAAGGACAGACTATGTAATTTTGGTAAAATTTTCTCTCTCTGAGCTTCAGGACCAATGACTAAAACCAGTTTTGTCCTGGTTGAGCTGAAGAAAGTTTGCTGCCACCCATGACTTAATGTCTAAAATACAGTTATAAAGGGTGTTAATTGGTTCCATGTCATCAGGAGACACAGCGATATACAGTTGTGTGTTGTCAGCATAACTGGTAATTAACACCATGTCTCCTGATAATATTCCCCAGGGGCAGCAGATTAAAAAGTACTGGACCTAAAATTGAACCTTGAGGCACACCACAATTTATGTTGTAGGCTCTGGAAGAACATGCATCCATACCAAAACATTCCTGTCTGTGAGGTAGGATTTGAAGCAATTAAGAACAGTACCAGAGAGGCCAACCAGGTCCTTTAATCTGGTTAAAAGAATATGGTGGTCTACTGTGTCAAAGGCAGCACTTAGATCCAGTAGAACCAGGACTGAAATTCTGTGTGAGTCCATGTTGTGCCTTAGATCATTAACAATCCTGACCAGGGCTGTCTCTGTACTGTGGTTCCTCCTAAAACCAGACTGGTTTTCATCAAATATGTTATCTGATGTTAAAAAAACAAACAATTTAACTTAGTGAAAACAAGTTTTTCTAAAATTTTGCTTAAAAATAGTACGTTGGATACTGGTCTGTAGTTATTAAGGTTTTCAGGATCTAAATTACTCTTCTTTACTCTCTTCTTTACTCTCTTTTAAAATGTTTTAAAAGTGATGTAGGAATGGAATCTAAAAGACGGGTTGTTGGATTGACTTGGGAGAAAACTCTCCCAAGAATTTCATCATCAAACAGGGCAAAACTCTCCAGCATTTCTTCGGATAAAAGCAAAGGTTCCACAGTACTAAAAACAGCATCTTGTGATAAAAGATTAGATCTAATAACCCCTGTTTTACTTCTGAAGTGGTCTGCAAAGTCGTCACATAGTGAGTCTGTTGGTATCATGCTGGACTTCTTAAAATCAGATGATCAGAATATCTGTGATCTTCATAGAGTATTTGGGCATTTGAAAGCTCAACTTGAATTGACTGGAATGAGAATGAACACTGTGGCGGGTTTGGTAAAACCCCCACAACAGACTAAGGACAGACAGCTCGCTACTTCTGGTTTTTTCCGCTGCACTGCTGTGATGTGATGTGCCTTTCATCCATTGCGATGTTAATGTGCCATTCAGGCATTGTGTTCATGCATCCTGTCCTTACTGTCTCTCATATGCAAATGCCCGTACCAACTGCTGTGAACGCCCCTTTCATGTATTGTTGTAACTGGGTATATATGCTGCAAGATTCTGTAACTCACTCTCTCTCTTCAACTACTGCTGCTGACACACACTGTGTCCCTTTGCTGGACAGCCTCCGAGCCGCCCATTGGGCGAGCTTCGTGACGGCGGTATGATTTAATAAACCTGCTTAAAACCTTCACCACGCTGCTTTTTATTTCATGCCGCCGCAACACCTTCAAATCCAAGTTTGTGGTTCTCTGCCAGAAAAAGGTGGACTGTCCTCTTGGGGTCAGGGATGAGGTCTCGCCCCATGTGAAGGAATTCAAGTATTTCAGTATCTGCAGAGAGAATGGAGAGATTGTAGCACCGTCTGCAGTGATGGAGATGTCATACAGGTCTATTTCAGCAAGAAGAAAGCTGAGTTTAGAGTGAAACTGGTCAGGAACTTTGGGTAGTAATTGAAGAAGGAATGAAATTGCTGATACAAATTGATGAAATGAGCTGTCCCAGCACAGTATCTGGACTCGGACAGAGCCAGAATGAGGAGTTCAGACATTTAGGAGAGAATCAGAGGAGAATTTCTGCTCCTCCAACATCTACTGTAGCCAGCTGACTTCATTCAGGCTTCTTGACAAGCATATCTCCCTCCTCAGTGAAATTTCTGGCAAAGTGCCACAGAGAAGAGACCCAGGACAAAACTTAAGTGCTGGAAGTGGTGGCTGTGGGGAAGGACGTCTGGTGCCTCTGAGACCCAAGCCTAGATAAGCGGTTGGAATAAAGTGGTTGATTTTCACTGACATGTTTGTCTTTTTCAGGCTCAGGGGCTTCACGGTTTTTGCAAATTTTATGTGATCATGTATTTATACAAAACACTATCAGTGTTTCTGCTTTGCGTGAATCTCAGGGAGGAGTCATTGTAGGGTTTCGCATCATAAAAATGTGATGATAGAATTTGGGGCTGTGAGCCCAACACCTTCCCTCATTTCAGAGAAAAGCAGCCAACTTATCCAACTGTTTCCTGTCAGACTGAATCATCACTTCAGTCTGTTTAAAATTTCTCAACATGATGCATTTTGCACCACTTTAATCTTCTCTCATAATGTTTATTTCATTCAGCAACTCTTGTTTCAGCACATTTTTGATATTGTTTTGACATTCTACATACGTATTAGTCAGCAGGAAACAGAGAAAGAGGAATGATTTGGTGGAAAGAAAGAAGCTTTGCACCCGTGTGGGATGCACCCTGAAAGAGATCTACTTAGATTGGCTACCTGTTTGTAAAAGGAACACTAGGAATTGTAGTTGGCCACAGCTGTGGAAGAGAGCGCTACAGGAGTGAACCTCTGATCTGATGTGGTCTTCTGTCCCCATCTGGTGGACAAAAAGGTGAACTGCAGGAGTTTAGACCCAAAAAAGAAGCGAGGCTGGCTTTGGGAACACAACTGGATGTGGCAGTAACCCTGTGTGGAGTTGTCAGAGTTGTCTGGTTTCCTCCCACAGTCCAGAAACATGCATGCTAGGCTAATTGGTGATTCTACATCGGTCCTAGGTATCTGCTTCTGTCAACTCTTGCAGGTTTGTTCCTCTAAGTCAGGGATGGGCAACTTTGGTGGTAGAGAAGGCCACAGATTTTTTCCCTCACTTCCCGAGGGCTACATTTACATGTAAACCTTTTTTGGTGGGGTGGGGTGGGGGGTATTATCTTCAAAGTCAAAAGTTTTACAATTAAAACTGAAAATGCAAATGAAAATAAAAGCTACTCAATATTTCATCATATTAGAATTAACCCCTTGCACTCCGGTCAATTTCCCTAAAAACGCCAAAAAAATAACATGTCCAAAGTAAATCGAAAGCTGTTCTTCAACCCTTTGCAGCATCTTCATGGGGTTGGTCTCATTTAAAAGAAAACACTTTGAATTTTTTGGCAAAACAGTCATAATCTCTCTAAGTGCTCCGGCCACTGAGTAACAGTCATCTAAACATACTGAACTTGAAGAAAATAAATTTGGCCTGGGTGTTTTTTTGGATACAAATGCTTGCAAATAACACACAGCTTCAGATCCGGGCTGGAAAATGCAACAGAAATGTAGAACCAAGTGTTATCCAGCTGAGGTCAAAATTTTGTAACAATACCACAAAAAATGAATATATTACACAGCTTTTTCCTCAGGTTGTTCCCAGGCGTTTTTGAACTGTGCCAAATTGTGCCAAATGGCACAGTTTGGAAAAACGTCTGTAACTTTTGAATGATTCAATATAGAAGCTTCATCTTGGGCTCTAATGAAAGGTGACACTCAGGGCTGTGTGTGTGTGGGGGGGGTTGTCCACCCCCCCCCGCTACAGAGGACAGACATCGGCCATCACTACATGACGGAATAGACTCGTGGCGATGTGGCGACCGCTGCGCAGTCACCGTGGCTTCCCCCCCCTCGCTACAGAAGAGTAGCGGGGGGGGGGCGTTCACGGTCCAGACGTGGCGCCTGAACCGTGTACCCCGGCGCACGGACTTCGGACTTCGTGCGCCACACAGTTGTAATTTACCGATCGGTTAAAAGTCATTTTTGATTACAATTTTCAGGGATAAAGAATAATTTAGCTTATAACACTTACCTCTTCACAGCAGCAGTGTCCTGGCGAACTTCTCTTCCTCATTGTCAGACGAACGCAATGCTGGTCCCTTGTTACGGACTCGTGGTTCTGGTCTCACGACCCGGTCAAAACATAATTCCATTATTGCGGTTTTGCGCTTCCATGATTGCTGTTTTGGCAAATGATTTACGACCTTCGTCGTCGGCCTCCGTCGGTCTATGATGACCATGGAAGAGAATCCTAAACGTCTATTCTGCTGGAAAAAAAAAAAAAAGCACCGCCTGTGGCTGAACAGGCCGATGCGCGAATGGCAGTCCCTGTCACACAGGTCGCACTTGTGGGTGGTCTCCGTGCTGCTGGGTCTGTGACGGTTCTTCCTGCGGGTCCTTTTTTCATCTGCAGCAGTCAGTCTGTCTTCACCCAGCCTTACACAAAACAGCTTTCAAACTTCTGTGCTTCAATTGGCTCACTGCATTTGCAGCGTTGGTAGGCGGGTCCTTCTTGCTAGGTTTTCAGTCATTGGTTCTTCAAGGTTTCAGAAACCCAATTCAAGGCTCTTATTAGTCGAATGAGAGGTCAATCATATCTGATCTGTTCGCGGCTGTGTCTGTAGTGGAAGAACGGAAATGCAGCTTTTTTTTTTTCAGTGCGCTCTTGGCGCAGTGCCCCGTGCATCCTAAAGCACACGAGAGCGCCTTCATGCGCTCTAGGACGCAGAGACGTGCCCGTCGGCGGTACACAGGAGTGCAACAGGTTAAAATTACTGATAGAATTATATCATGACCTCATTTTTAAAACTCTCCATCAAAATGATGAGTAAAGAGAAATTCTGAATGGCAATTAACAAAAAAAGCCAATAAGAAAAGATAATATGACTATGAAGAAAAATGTTTTTAAAATATTAGAAAAATATGATCAACGTAAAAAATTGTTTTACTGATAAATATGCTACATTTCTGGTTTAAATTAGCCTTTTGTTGCAAATCTATATTTTATTTTGGTATTAGATGTGGAAGCTTCTATTGATAAATTTGCATCATTTTATTTAAAAATTTATAACTTTTTAGTTGTACTGGTTTTTTTTGTTTGTTTTGTTTTTTCTAAATTAGTGTTTTTTCTGACATAAATTTGTCGTTTCTCATCCACATTATTCCCGAGGGTGCCGCTGTAGAAATGATTACGGAGGGAACTTCCGGTTTCGGCTGATGTAGTGTTAAATCAGTCAGTCAGAGTGGAGTACAGTGGGGTAAAAAAGTATTTAGTCAGCCACCAATTGTGCAAGTTCTCCCACTTAAAAGATGAGAGAGGTCTCCAATTTTCATCATAGGTATACCTCAACTATGAGAGACAAAATGAGAAAAAAAAAATCCAGAAAATCATATTGTCTGATTTTTAAAGAATTTGCAAATTATGGTGGAAAATAAGTATTTAGTCAATAACAACAGTTCATCTCAATACTTTGTTATATACCCTTTGTTGGCAATGACAGAGATCAAACATTTTCTGTAAGTCTTCACAAGGTTTTCACACACTGTTGCTGGTATTTTGGCCCATTCCTCCATGCAGATCTCCTCTAGAGCAGTGATTTTTGGGGCTGTCGCTGGGCAACACGGACTTTCAACTCCCTCCAAAGATTTTCTATGGGGTTGAGATCTGGAGACTGGCTAGGCCACTCCAGGACCTTGAAATGTTTCTTACGAAGCCACTCCTTCGTTGCCCGGGCGGTGTGTTTGGGATCATTGTCATGCTGAAAGACCCAGCCATGTTTCATCTTCAATGCCCTTGCTGATGGAAGGAGGTTTTCACTCAAAATCTCACAATACATGGCCCCATTCATTCTTTCCTTTACATGGATCAGTCGTCCTGGTCCCTTTCCAGAAAAACAGCCCCAAAGCATGATGTTTCCAATCCCATGCTTCACAGTAGGTATGGTATTCTTTGGATGCAACTCAGCATTCTTTCTCCTCCAAACACGACAAGTTGAGTTTTTACCAAAAAGTTCTATTTTGGTTTCATCTGACCATATGACATTCTCCCAGTCCTCTTCTGGATCATCCAAATGCTCTCTAGCAAACCTCAGATGGGCCTGGACATGTACTGGCTTAAGCAGGGGGACATGTCTGGCACTGCAGGATTTGAGTCCCTGGCAGTGTAGTGTGTTACTGATGGTAGCCTTTGTTACTTTGGTCCCAGCTCTCTGCAGGTCATTCACTAGGTCCCCCCATGTGGTTCTGGGATTTTTGCTTACCGTTCTCGTGCTCATTTTGACCCCATGGGGTGAGATGTTGCGTGGAGCTCCAGATCGAGGGAGAGTATCAGTGGTCTTGTATGTCTTCCATTTTCTAATAGTTGCTCCCACAGTTGATTTCTTCACACCAAGCTGCTACCTATTGCAGATTCAGTTTTCCCAGCCTGGTGCAGGTCTACAATTTTGTTTCTGGTGTTTCTCTTCACTTCCGCCCTCCAAAGAGAGCAGACGCTTTTCTTCCCCGCTCCGGCTCCTTATCTCTCTCTCCCTCCCTAACTGACTGGATCCCAGCTTGCTATCGTCTGTGTCTGCGTGTCTTACTGCTGATTCATCTAACGAAATTATGGATTTAATAAGCTGGGCTTTGAACGCAATTGACACTGTTTTTTCAAAGAGGAAATCAGGCCCGGGGGAGCCTATCTGTCCTGCAGGGACTGCTGCTGCGGGTTATTTAAAGGACACAAGCAATTGGAAACTCTTGTGCCTGTGTGATCTTTCTATTGAAGATATTGAAGATTTATATCTTTTTGGAGCAATGGTCATCGGAATTCTACTGATTGGCTTTGGGATTGTTCTGGTGCACCGCAAATTGAAGAAGATGGACAGAGCTTATCAAAAAGCGGACTCGGCGAAGCTCTGTCATCAAATTGACCAACTGGGCAGGACTCTGACAGCGGCCAATGGAGAACTGTACAGGAAAATGGATTACATCACGATCACGCTGAGAGCTGTTCACGAATCGATTTCAATGCCTGGCCATGATGGAACTGGAGCACTGAATCCATAAGAGAATAGAAAGTTTTTTCTCTGAAGTCAGTGCTATTCGACCTGTTTTTTCGGCACCCTCAGCACTCAGTCCTCCTGATAATCAACAGTATAATTGTTTTCATAACATTGGCGGGCAGCATCTGACTCTCAAGGACAGCTGTCTGGCTCAACTATTCCATCTGCCATGCTCAAGGACACGTGCCTTTGCTTCAGACTCTAGTCATAACATCTGCTGAGGAAGAGACTATTGTTGTCCACCTAACTGATTTGCCACTGATTGCATCCAACTCACACATACTGATCCATTTATACTGATGAAGACATTCATTCACTGCTCTCTTTGTGTCATTGTGTGGATTCTATTGTCTGCTAATTGTGCATTGAGAGTTTCTTTTCTTGTAATCAAAATATCGGTCATATATGAACTTTATTCTGATCAACAATGCTTTTTTCTCTCTCCTATTGTGTCCCCCCCTCCCCCTCCCCCCTGCCTACTATTCCCTTCCTGCTGACAGGCACCTCCATGGCTCGCCGCGTCATTGAGAATGTCATTTATGACGTTTTCAGTGTCAAGTCAAATTCCTCGTATATTTACCTGTTATTTACTTGTAAATGTGCTTGGCAATAAACTTATTCGGATTCTGATTCTGATTCTGATTCTGGTGTCCTTTGACAGCTCTTTGGTCTTGGCCATAGTGGAGTTTGGAGTCTGACTGTTTGAGGTTGTGGACAGGTGTCTTTTATACTGATAACGAGTTCAAACAGGTAACAGTAATACAGGTAACGAGTGGAGGACAGAGGAGCCTCTTAAAGAAGAAGTTACAGGTCTGTGAGAGCCAGAAATCTTGCTTGTTTGTAAGTGACCAAATACTTATTTTCCACCATAATTTGCAAATAAATTATTTAAAAATCAGACAATGTGATTTTCTGGATTTTTTTTTTCTCATTTTGTCTCTCATAGTAGAGGTATACCTATGATGAAAATTGGAGACCTCTCTCATCTTTTAAGTGGGAGAACTTGCACAGTTGGTAGCTGACTAAATACTTTTTTGCCCCACTGTAGCAGGGGCATTTAAATAGCATTTTTAAAAGTTTTTCAAATTCATTTTAATGTATAGGCCACATACTGTACATGTTTTGCACTCAAGTGGCAGCTAATTTCAGCTCTTCTAGTTTTTGTATTTTTTGAATGTTTTGGCGTAGTTCTGGTACTTGCTGGTGTTGGTGGTTGTGCCGGACTGGATAAATGGAGGCTTCTCACCACACGGTGACAGACGACATCCAAGCACGGTGTTGTGGCGTACGTCTGTTCTAAGGTAAATTTGATTATGTCCAACATATTTTAACAAAATGCAGCCGACTATTGCGGTGGAGACATTCTGGTCGGAATGCACACAGTGTCATTATGAGTACAGGCAACGAGAAGTCATGAATCATGACTCTTTCTTTGTCTGATAGTGCAAGTCCCGAGAAAACCCCGTGAGTGCCTGATATCACTGGAAAGCTTAGAAATCATACTTTCTAAAAATACCTATGTTTTTGCAGAAGACGCAACTCCCAACCGATCGAACAAGTTTTCAACCTAGCTAAAATATAAACAAATCATCTTTTTCTGGGTCAGTTTTCGCGCACTTCTTACAAATTAAATATAATTTTGAAGGTCTTTCAGTATAGAATATGGAAATAACGTTACATCAGTTTTTGAAAATGTCCTCAAAGTGACTCATTTTGCCAGCACGGGTCATGTGTTTACAGCGTTAGCATCTTCGCAGTGGTGCTAACTAACGGAGCTACTATCTACGAGGCCACTTTTTAAAGTCATCTTCCCATCCCTCGATAGTCGTGGGAAGTGGTATGATTATATTGTGGGCACATATGGGCACATATGTTGGTTATATATGCTCCACAAATATATTGCTGTGTGGGGCACCCCCACAACAGACTGGGACAAACAGAGCGCTCAGCTAGAGCAATTAACATAACAGTTAAATGTGTGTATTAATGTCAACAGGCAGCCTCGCTTCATCTGGCTCTTTCCTGCTCAGTACTGTGATGTTAATGTGCCATTCATGCATTGTGTTCATGCTTCCTGCTCTTACTGTGATGTAAATGTCCCATGCCTTTCATGTATTGTCTGTAACTGGGTATATAAGCTGACTGAAATTCATGTTCACCCTCTCACTCTGACAACTGCTTCTGACTACTGCTGCTGAGAGCCTGAGGACCTGCTCCAGCCCGCCTGTACAAGGGCTGGAGCGAGTTCCTATGATGGCGGAATGATTTAATAAACCTACATAAAACCTCTCAGTTCACTGCCTATTTTATCATCCGCCATATTGGTGACCCCGAGAATGCACACGCTTTGTGCAACGCAACCTTCTGGTCTGGACAGCCACGCTGGTGACCCCGAAGAAAGCACACGCTTTGTGCAACGCAACCTTCTGGTCTGGACAGCCACGCTGGTGACCCCGAAGAAAGCACACACTTTGTGCAGCAACCTTCTGACCTGGACATCTACGCTGGAACCGGCCGAGGGACACAGAGATCGTCTACTCCCTCTCACCGCTCCAACGCATCTGCATGAGCCCGAGGGACAGAGATCGCCTACTCCCTCTCATCGCTCCTCCGCATCGACACAAGCCCGAGGGACAGAGATCGTCTACTCCCTCTCACCGCTCCAACGCACCATGACCCGACACAGCGAACTACGCAACAACTACAACAGGGATGATTATCGGCGCCGACTACGCTGATCTCCAGCAAGCTCCCTGACCCTGACTCGCCTCTCCAGTGGGCCCACCCACGCACGGAACCCCTGCACACGCACCGGGGGGTTACGAGGACGGCGCACCACGCACGGGACAATAACGGCTCCACAGACCGCCATCGTCCTCCGCCGCTGCACACAGAACCTCCAGGGCTGCTCGCACACCTGAGGCACGCACGCAGCTCGCTCACAGGATTTTCTAATGGTCTTAGCCACGGCGCACAAAGAGAATTCAGCAGTCTGCGGTCCCCGAGGGCTTTAGGGTTGCGCCTGCACCTAAAGTCAACACGCCAAGTCCCTCTGCTTTTGTTTTTTTTTTTTTTCTTACAGCCGCTACGCAGCCTCGCCGCTCCTGTTTTTCTTCATGGCCGCTGTTAATCCTCGCAGGACTTAACCGCGAGAGGAGTCAGTGACTAATTTTTCTTCTTACAGCTGCTGTGGACCTCCGCACGTTCAACGGGACAGCCCCTCAACATCGCGGATCCGCAGGCAATTTTTGCGCGGCCCAGACAATTTCGCCGTCCCGGGCCGGCACTTGCTACCCCCACCCCCCTCCCTCCATCTCCGCCTGCACAGAGCTTTCCCTGCTCGCTACTGAAGCCGGACTATCGAGGCCTCAGCTTCCCGCTGAGCCCCCTGGGGGGGAGTGTGTGGGGCACCCCCACAACAGACTGGGACAAACAGAGCGCTCAGCTAGAGCAATTAACATAACAGTTAAATGTGTGTATTAATGTCAACAGGCAGCCTCGCATCATCTGGCTCTTTCCTGCTCAGTACTGTGATGTTAATGTGCCATTCATGCATTGTGTTCATGCTTCCTGCTCTTACTGTGATGTAAATGTCCCATGCCTTTCATGTATTGTCTGTAACTGGGTATATAAGCTGACTGAAATTCATGTTCACCCTCTCACTCTGACAACTGCTTCTGACTACTGCTGCTGAGAGCCTGAGGACCTGCTCCAGCCCGCCTGCACAAGGGCTGGAGCGAGTTCCTATGATGGCGGTATGATTTAATAAACCTACTTAAAACCTTTCAGTTCGCTGCCTATTTTATCATTCGCCATATGCTGTGTGTTTATTGTGTGCTGCACGTCTTAGGGAACAAAAGGTCTGAGTCTCCAAGAGACAACGAGAGAGTGCGAGATTTGGCCTTTGTTTCAGGGAGATGACCTGGGGAGATGTCCGGACCACCAGAGACTAAAGGACAATGGTGTGGAAGATCAAAGGGGTTACAATGTGACTGTATGTTTGCTTAAACACCATGTGACTTCAGTTTCGATGTCCGGGGTATAAAAAAGGAGTTGTGAGATGATTCTTCCTCTTTTCCTGCTTTGAGATTGTTGGAGTATGTGATCTGTGAATAAAGCTGAACCTGAGGAATAACTCAGTCTCATCCTTGTGCACATTCTCCACACTGGTGACCTTACGACGGAGAATGAGCAGAGATAATTCTCCCGAGCGGGGCTCGGCAGAAGCCAGCCTGTTGGCTGCCACCACACTCCGGCTGCCCGACTTCTGGCAGCATAGTCCGTGCTCCTGGTTTAGCGCGGTCGAGGCGCAGTTCAACCTCCGGAGAATCTCGAGAGACGACACGAAATTCTACCATGTGGTGGCGAAGCTGGACAGCCACACAGTCCAGAGGGTGGAAGATCTGGTCAATCACCCACCGGACAGCGACAAATACAGCGCATTGAAGGCTGTGCTTATAAGCCACTTCACCCCCTTGGTGCAACAGCGAGCAGAAGGGCTCCTAACGCTGACGGAGTCGGAGAACGACAGACCCGTAGACCTGATGGTGAAAATGCTGAGGCTGAAAGACTCCGAGGATTGCGAATTTATCTTCGCCCACCTTTTCCTCCAGACCCTGCCACCAGCGGTGAGAGTTACCCTGGCAGACTCACCTCGGGTGGCCCGGCGAGACTACCATGGGCTGAGCAAGGAGGCGCAGCGACTCATTGATGCCCACAAACAGAGGGCGGTTTCGGCCGCAGCAGCAGAGCTAGGAGCAACATCCGGAGACGGCATGGGGCCAGTGGCTGCAGCACCAGACTCACCAGTGACGGCAGCAGTCAGCACCAAGCGACACGGAGCAGATGACGTCCTGTGCTTCTATCATCGCCGCTTTGCAGAAAGGGCACACAAGTGCCTCCCACCATGCCACTTCAAGCGTTCGGGAAACGCCAAGACCGGGGGTCGGTAGCAGCTGCGGCCCTCAGGGAAGAGAACAAGCTGCTCTACCTGACGGATGCACGCTCGAGGAGGCATTTCCTCGTGGACACAGGCTCCCAGCTGAGCTTCATCACACCTTCCTACGCGGACTGGCTGACACCAAGGGCCCCCTGGTGTCAGCAGCGAACGGCTCAGCGATTAAGACCTTCGGTGAGAGGACTCTGCTTCTGTCTTTGCAGGGCCGTGCATTTGAGTGGACTTTTGTTGTAGCTGCAGTTAATTTCAACATGTTAGGGGCTGATTTTTTGTGCGCACATGGTTTATTGGTTGATCTTGCTAATAGACGTCTGGCTAATGCATTTTCCTTTCACTCTATTCCCTGCACAGCTCGAGTGGCCCCGCCAACTGCACAAGCCAACGTCACAGCTGCGGGTGGTAAGTTCCACGCACTCCTCACTCAGTTCCCAGCACTCACAGTCCCAAAGTTTTCGGCGACAGTGGCTAAACATGGGGTGGAACACTATATTCACTACCACCGGCCCACCCGTTTTTGCAAAAGCTTGGCGCCTGGACTCAGCTAAACTGACCATAGCGCGCGAGGAGTTTGCCAACCTGGAAAAACTGGGCATCATCAGGCGTTCGAAAAGCCCCTGGGCTTCACCACTGCACATGGTCCCAAAGGCTGATGGCTCGTGGCGACCTTGCGGTGATTTCCGCAGGTTGAATAACGCCACTGCACACGACCGCTACCCGATCCCGCACATCCAAGATTTTTCGGTTCATTTGGCAGGGGCGCGCATTTTTTCTAAAAGAGATTTGGTACGCGGGTACCATCAGGTTCCAGTGCGCGCTCAGGACATACCCAAAACAGCGGTAATAACCCCTTTCGGGCTTTTTGAGTTCTTGCGCATGCCTTTCGGACTCAAGGGTGCGGCGCAGACGTTCCAACGCATGATGGACGCGGTCCTACGCAACCTCCCTTTCGTGTTCGTCTATTTGGACGACATTTTGGTAGCCAGCACGTCTGAAGACGAACACGAAAGCCATCTCACAGCAGTTTTTCGGAGGTTAGCAGAGCACGGGTTAATAATTAACCCAGCGAAGTGTCAGTTTGGGGTGGTGCAGATTGATTTTTTGGGGCACCGCGTTTCACCAGAAGGAGCGGTCCCTCTGCCCGATAAAGTGCGCGCAATAACAAATTTTCCCCACCCTCAAACGGTTAAAGCGTTACAGGAGTTTTTGGGAATGGTTAATTTTTCTAACCGTTTCCTCCCCAGTGCAGTGCAGGTCATGCAACCATTGTATGCTGCACTAAAAAAACAAAAACCCACGAATAGAATCAAATGGTCTCCTGAGAGGGAGCGTGCATTCTCTCAAGTCAAATCAGCTTTGGCAAATGCTACCTTGTTGGCACACCCAGTTCCAACGGCACGCATGGCGCTCACCACTGACGCGTCCAATTTAGCAGTGGGGGTGGTCGTTGAACAGTATGTAGCTGAGACCTGGCAACTGCTCGCGTTTTTCAGCAAAACCTTGCGCGATAGCGAGCGAAAGTACAGCGCGTTCGACAGGGAGTTGTTGGCACTACACTTGGCCATCCGCCATTTCCAGTTCTGGCTGGAAGGACGCCGTTTCACTGCGTTCGTGGACCACAAGCCGCTGACTTTTGCGATGGCCAAGATTTCAGAACCTTGGTCGGGCCGGCAGCAGAGACAGCTGGCCGCGATATCGGAGTTTACCACCGATATCCAGCATGTCGCAGGTAAACATAATGTAGTGGCAGGCTGCCTCTCACGTGCTGTGACAGCTCCAGGCCCCGTAGGGGCAGACTCTGCAGCCATGGCCGCGGGCCAGGGTAGCAACGCGGAAGCGCGCGCAGCCCCGGTCCGCGTAGGGTTAGATTATGCAGCCATGGCCACGGAGCAGATTAGCGACGCGGACGTGCGCGCGCTCCAGTCTGGACCAACAGGGTTAAGGCTGGAGGACAGTGTGCTGCAAGGTGGTATGCCCCCGCTAATCTGTGATATCTCCACTGGGCGGCCGCGTCCGGTGGTACCAGCTGCGTGGCGCCGCCGTGTTTTTGACTCGATCCATTCTCTAGCATACCCGGGGGTGCGTGCATCGGTCAAAATGGTAGGAGAGAAATTTGTATGGCCGGGGTTGCGCAAACAGGTCAAGGAATGGGCGACAGCCTGCGTAGCGTGTCAACGAGCCAAAATACACAAACACACTGGAGCTCCTTTGGAGCCTTTTCACATCCCGGCTAAGTGCTTTGATCATGTGCATGTCGACTTGGTAGGCCCCCTTCCGTCGTCACAGGGGTGCACACATCTTTTGACTATGGTGGACTGCACCACGCGTTGGCTGGAAGCGGTCCCACTGGCATCAACCACAGCCGAGGAGGTGGCGCGCGTGTTTTTAACAGCTTGGGTAGTGCGCTTTGGAGTTCCGTCAGACATAACGTCCGACAGAGGCCCTCAATTTGTTTCCGAGCTCTGGTCATCGATGGCCCGCAGCCTAGGGGTAATGATTCACCGCACTACCGCGTACAACCCACAGGCTAAAGGTTTATGCGAACGTTTCCATAGGTCATGGAAAGCAGCCCTCAGAGCGTCGCTTACGGACACAAATTGGGTAGACAGGCTTCCATGGGTTTTATTGGGGTTGCGTTCTGCACCTAAGGAGGATTTGCAAGCCTCCCCAGCTGAGTTAGTATTTGCACAGCCTCTCCGTCTGCCCGGGGAATTTCTCCCCGATAATCCTGCGCCAAATTGCCCCCCCCGCTCAGCTGTTGCAGAGCGACACGGGATCAAACACGCTTCCGGGCCCGGTTCATCACAGTTTTCCACGCGTTTTTGTGCCGAAAGCTTTAAAAAATGCGGAGTTTGTTTTTGTCAGACATGATGCCCATCGCCCAAACTTGCGGCCGCCTTACGATGGACCGTTTAGGGTGCTGGAAACAGGAGAGAAGCATTTTTTGCTGGATTTGGGAGACAGAAAGGAGTTAATTGGTATAAACAGACTCAAACCCGCTTTTGTTTTGGCGGATGAAGCAGTGCAGTTGGCGAGGGCCCCCCGTCGTGGCAGACCCCCTAGAGGGCATTCTCCAGAACACCCACAGAGATTGACTAACAGTTTTAATCCACAGGCAACAGTTCCACAGCAGGAAGACACTGCGGAAACAGTAAAGCCGGCTTACAGCAAGTACGGTAGAAGACTTAGACCTAGGCAACTGGTGGACTGATATGTAGTAATGTTATTATGTCATGCATCTCTGGTTATGTTTGTTCCATTTTAGATGTTTTGGGGGGGTCATGTGGGCACATATGGGCACATATGTTGGTTATATATGCTCCACAAATATATTGCTGTGTGTTTATTGTGTGCTGCACGTCTCAGGGAACAAAAGGTCTGAGTCTCCAAGAGACAACGAGAGAGTGCGAGATTTGGCCTTTGTTTCAGGGAGATGACCTGGGGAGATGTCCGGACCACCAGAGACTAAAGGACAATGGTGTGGAAGATCAAAGGGGTTACAATGTGACTGTATGTTTGCTTAAACACCATGTGACTTCAGTTTCGATGTCCGGGGTATAAAAAAGGAGTTGTGAGATAATTCTTCCTCTTTTCCTGCTTTGAGATTGTTGGAGTATGTGATCTGTAAATAAAGCTGAACCTGAGGAATAACTCAGTCTCATCCTTGTGCACATTCTCCACAATATTACTGTTTTGAGGTGCAAAAGGCCATATTCCCGCATTTCTAATGCAAAAGTCATTGTTTTTGAACAAGGAAAAGTGACCCGTTTCAGTGACAACCATATGTTCTAAACTAGTACCGGAAGTTGCTACCATAATTCACGCAAGGCATCATGGGGCCAAGGAATAAGGTGGATAGAAATTTGCCTTTCAGTTTGAAACTTGTTACTGTAAATACTCCTCAGTGAGGAGCTATAGCATTTATTGTTGTTTAATTAAAAGCGGCCTACTCTGTACATTTACTGCTGTTCACAGCCTCTTCATGCGGTCTCAGTATGCAGCACATACATACCTTAAAAGACGTACTCTGGGGCACACTGCTCTCTCTATCTGTGGCTGCCTCGCTCTTGCTCACTCTTGTTCGACCACTCACGGAGAGGGCACCTAGGTTGCGATTAGAGCTCCCTCTGCTGGCGGACTTTATAACTGCAATTAAAAATGCACTTCCAAATACGTTCAAACAGGATATAAATAAATTATTGAATTTTTTAAAATGGACTGGTGGGCCACAATGGATGGCGTTGGGGGTCACATGCGGCCTGCAGGCCGCCAGTTGCCCATCCCTGCTCTAAGGCAAGCTTAAAACATTGAGACCTACCCAATCGCTCTATTATTGGCCTTCCAAGGTGTCTGTCTACAAACATGTAGATGAGCGGGGAGCCCAAGGTGTTAGCTTCTGAGCTAACAGTGCTACTAGAGAGTTAGCTTATCAAGCAACAGACATCCCTGTTTCCACCTGTTTCATTAATCCAACATCAATAATATATCTCATGTCATTCTGGCTTGTTTTATTATATTTTCGCCATGATGCTACATCAAACTGTTAGCTTGGCTAGGAGGTTGGCATCGATCAGTCTAACCACATTAGGGTCACCTCAGTGAGGAGTGGCTGACAGGCTGCCTGGCGTTAGCTTAGCTGTTGATCCAGCCAGTATTGATCACTAATTTCTATAAATGTCATTCATCCGCCAACTGGAAAGCTTGCTCCTCTGCTAACAGTTGACCATATACATCAGGGATGGGCAACATTGGTGGTAGTGGGGGCCACAAAATTTTTTGCTCACTTCCCGAGGGCCAGATTTACATGTAAACCTACTGTGGGGGGAGGGGGGTATTATTTCTTGCTAAGTTAAAAGTTTCACATTTAAAACTGAAAATGCAAATGAAAATAAAAGCTACTCAGTGTTTTATCACATTAGAATTAAAATTACTGCTAAAATTATATCTCCCTTACAATGGACTGGCAATATGTCCTACTCACACATGTGGTGATTTAAAACAAAACAAACCACAATAGTGGATGTGCAATGTTTAATGTTATTGTCAGAAATTGTATATATGTACAAATATGTTATCATTTCATAATTAGTTTTTAGCTGAACTTTTCTGTATTTTTTCCCTTACAATGGCTGCAACAATGCTGCATCAGGAAGGTTTAACTCACCCTGTAACAGACATACCTCAACAAACCGGAATAATCTGTATTTACTTAAAGTTTAGAAACCAGTGTGCAAGAAGTCATGTGCTGACACGGAGTTGTCTTTGTGTTACACAACAAAGCCTGACTGTTCCACGGCCTTATCAGTCACCACAAAGCCTGACTGTTTCACCACAAAGCCTGACTGTTCCACGGCCTTATCAGTCACCACAAAGCCTGACTGTTTCACCACAAAGCCTGACTGTTTCACGGTCTTATCAGTCACCACAAAGGTGCCCATAAAGTTGCAGCAGATGTTTCCTGTGTCTGACCTGCTCAGTATAAAAGGGACGTGCTGCCTTTGTATGGCAGCGCGCATTTCCCATCTGTAATCAGAGGTGTGTTGCTCCTTGTACAAGTAAAAACTTTGAACACATTTTGTGTCTCGAATCTTATTAAGGTACGAACCTAACAGAGTACTATTATTTTGTGAGTCTTGAGTTTCAGATTCCTGACATGCGTGGTGCCGTGACCCGGATGACCAATATCCAGACTGGGTGAGGACCAGGGCAGACTCCAGGTTGAAAACCATGCGCATGGTCTGACTTATAGTCAGCTTTGAAAACCCGCCTTGAGGGAACTCTGTGAGCCTCGTCGGAGTCCTAACTCTGTCTGGTGACGGTCATCCGCACAGAGTCTGAAAAGTAAGTGAAAATTATTTGTCTGATCGCGGAAAGTAATTGTCATTGTTGAAAACCACAGGTCAGCTAAATGCAAGTAATGGTAGTATAAGGTGACGCCCTGTACTTTTCCTGGTGGTTAAAATTATTGTGTGAGCATCTAGTTCCATTCAAAAGGTGAATGCAATAATTTTATGAGGTAGTGTGACGGCGTTTCACAACTACAAGTAAAATGGGCAATTGTGCTGGAAAACCGGATAGACAGAAGAGTAAACAGAAAAAGATTGTGTTGTTTTCCGGCCGAAGAGTCAGGTTTCAAAAAGTAAAAGGTGCTGCGTATTGACTGATAGGTCAAGCTTTAGCTAAGTAATGGTAATATAAGGCGGCATCCTTTATATTTTTCCTATCTGATCATACCAGGTAATGATCCTGTAAGAAATTACAGGAGCCTTAATATAGGTTGCGTAAGATCTAGCCCCATCAACAAGTGAGCGCACTTAAAAAAAATTGGGCAGTAATATTGTTGCAGTGGGCGTACTGACAACGTTCCTGACTATATAAACAGATAAAGCGAAAAATAAAAAAAAAAGGAAACTGCGCGCCGAACGGTAAAAAAAAAAAAAAAATTACAATAACCGACTAAAAGAAAAAGATCAGATAAAGGATCCTGAAAAATATTTAAACAAAAAAGATTATTCCTTTAAACCCACACTGGATGTGGATGAATGCACAGTCTTAGCGTCGACGGAAAAACTTACAACAAAAAGAGATAAATATCAAAACCAACCGAGCATCGAACCATTATTAAATGAAAAAGATAATCCTTCCCCAACTTATCAATGCCACGATCCTAAGGAGGGTCTGTACGGCAAATTATTTAAAGAAGCCCAAGAGGTTGGGAAAAGGAGGAGGCAAATAAAATCATAATAATTAGACCATAATATTTAAAGACGGACGGATTAAATGGCAGCAGAACTGGATAACGTTAAAATGGACAATGAGAAAGTTATTTTATCTCTTATCTATTCTTTGTGTGTGAGCCTTAGATAGAGGCAGTGTAGAGAGAACAAAACTCCTCTGCTTTCTCTGTTTGTGTGTGTGATTGATCTGTGAAGAAAGTGGTCTAAATATGGGTATAAGGTTTTGGGTTTTTATTTTTTCAATTTAACTCTGTGGGGTCTTGATTAATGTTGCGTACGTGATAAACTGTTTACATATTTTAAAAAAAAAGGCAATTTTGATGCATTGCTGACCTTTGTCCTTGACTGAAACATGACAGTGCATTTTATAGAAAAAAGGACTGACGTGTGACAATGTGACTACAGGCCATACTATGATCATATTATGATGTCATTTAATAATGCCTAATCACTGAAGGTATTATGTTTACCCTATATCACATGATTTAGAGCACAGAGGATCAAAAGAGATTGATGATTAATGTGTCTGTGCATATGATCTGCCAGAGGCTATGGATTATCAGACAAAGGTCTTGGAGAAAGAATCCTTAAACTGATGGGCATTTTTTGAAGCCAAGTATGACTTTGTATGACATTGTAGATAACATAAGGTGTACTGATTCAAATGACTTTGACTTTACAAATATAATGTTTATATGATTTTATACTGATGTTACTCACCACATAATGGTGCGGTAACAATATATTTCAGAAATGTGACAGTAATGAGGAATGTGTTTTTCCTGATTCGGCGGTGGCCAAGCTGGGTCAGGGTAAACTACATTCACCCCATAATTTACCAAGGAATATATAAAATGAGGCATTCCTGGGAAAAATTTAAATCAAATTCTAATTAGGCAAAACGTCCACCTTTCCGTTGATTGAAGGAGTGTGATGCAATCTTTGTTCATTTATTCAAATTCAACCCATCTGTGTTCAACTGGACAAACTGATCTTATTTATCAATGCTGAAGCATGTTAAAAATGCACAGATAGTTATTTTGTTTTTCTTAAATGGAATTTGTAAACTATTTTAAGAGATGTCACAAAAAGAAGCTATAATTATTGAGATCTATTTTTGAAGGAACTGGGCTACCTGCAGATTTTATTTAAAGTTAAAAATGGTAGCACACTTCCTTTCAGTAAAAGAATCAAATACCCTGTAACTTTGCTGCATGTGAGCCTCCATGTATCAAAACAGGGGGTATCAAAGAAATTAATTAGCAAATAATTAGCAATTCTTAGAAAAATAGATAATGCATAAAAATTATCAATAAATGATTGATGATGAATTCAATTCGACTTTATTTACATAAGCGCTTTTCATTTCATTTTCTGTAGTACCCAGGATAAACATATGGCTGCAGTTTATAACCAAAATACATACTGGGCAATACAGACCACTTTTTATTATTCATGGGATAATACAAATAATAAGATCATTTCCTCTATTTACAGCAGGACAACCATTCCATATTGTTGCCAGCTAGACTGTTATCGTACACTATAACCTTGTTGTCACAGCCACACCTTAAGCTTGTACCAAATTCCTTGTGGTTATTTACTGGTGGCCCACTTTTTTGATAAAAAAAAAAAAGGCAACAGAGGAGCAAGCGGTGGTTCTCTCTCCCATCAGCAAAGGGGGGTGAACGGCAGCTCTCTCTCTCTACTTAGCAAGGGAAGAAGCGAGCGACAGGCTTGCTCTGTAAAAAAGGCCTGATGGGCCAACATCCACTGCTTATGCTGTAACAATGTTGTCTGGGGTCCTGATTGTGTAAAAATTCCACAACCTGCATCTTTGATTACAGCACTTACATCTGTGCAGACAGTAAGCATGCTTATAACGCATGCCACCTGCATACTGTTACCTTGAATCTGCGAGGGTTTGTCATCTCCACAGAAAAACCAGCAAAACATCGACAGCAATTATTGTAACTAATGTTCTGATGCTACCATGTTCTGTGGCAGTTATTCACTGCCCTGCCCACACTAATGGCACTGACTTGTCTAGCTGCGGTAATCGCTTGGCTGATAACGCTACTCACTGTGCTGCTATTGGTCTTTTAGGAACCGTCTGTCTTATTAATAATGTTGATGTTGATGTTTTTAAAGGCTATCAAAATAATACGGACCTTCCTCCTGTTTCATGTGTAAATTTGCTCTGCCACCCACATTATACAAATGAGCTGTCCTGGTGGCACATGGCCAATCATGTGCCAACAGGAGGGAAAACTGTGAGGATGTTGGAAAACTGTCCTAGTTTTTGAAAGAAGTAACAAAAACATGCTAAAAAGTGCATCATTTGTTTACAAAATAATGCTCAAGGAGCAATGGAAAGCTACAAGATTGCTTGGTGTTGATTGACACCTTTACAAAGTGGACAAAAATTCATCCCACATCCTCAGCTAATGCAGCATTTGTGTGTAAAACTCTATTGAAATTGGGGTTCCAGAACTGATTTGTGCAGATAATGGAACTCATTTTACAGCACCTAACAATGTAGATATTACTGTGTTGCTTGATGCACAGAAGGAAATGACTATGCTCCCTGGAGCAATTGTTTCAAACAATGGAATTTATTGCACTACTGATGGTAAAATAATCCTTCCTCCCTCCTTGTATCGCTGGCTGTCGATCTTGACTCATGGCAGTGGCCATGTATCCATAGGAGGAATGAAGGCACAGGCTGAAAAACATTTTTTCTGCCCAGGAATTTTGAAAGAAATGAAAAAAGTGTGCCAACAATGTTTAATCTGCATACAAAACAATGCACAAGGTGCAATGAGGACGAGACATGGTAGTTTCCCACCACCTAAAATGCCCTTTTCTCAATGGTGTATGGATTTTATTGAACTATCTAAAGTGGGACAACTGCAGTATTGTCTGGTCCTCATTGACACCTATACTAAATGGACAGAAATTCATCCTACAGCAAAGGCAGATGCTAAATTTGTTTGCAAAGTTTTACAAAACAACATATTTCCCACGTTTGGAATACCGGAGACCATTTATGCAGATAATGGCACACACTTCACAGCACAAATGGTTAAGGATCTTACTTCTGCCGTTGGAACACAGCTGAAGTTTCACACTGCTTATCACCCACAAAGTGCAGGTCTAGTGGAAAGGAAAAATGGTACTGTTAAGCAAATGCTAAACAAAGTAATGCATGACCAACGAATTTCATGGCCTAAAGCATTAACTGTAGTAAAGCTAGCCATTAACACCATCCCAGAAAAGAAGAGTGGGTTATCTCCATTTGAATGCGCCTTTCATAGGCCCTATATTCTACCTGACCTACTCCCATTAACTGCCACTAACCCTTATAAGACTCTTGGAGAGCATTTGAAAGAATGTAAACAAATGAAAGATTATGTTGAATCTGTCAGATCTTTCTCTACTCCACAGGAGGGCCCAGAAAATTCCCTCCAGCCTGGTGATTATGTCTTCATAAAGAACCATCACCGACAGAATTGGAATTCCGTGAGGTGGCTTGGACCATACCAAGTATTATTGACCACACCTACCGCAGTGAGGATTGCTGAAAGACCTTCTTGGATTCATCTGTCACATGTTAAAAGACTTCAGGTGCCCCTTGGTGACCTCCAGCCACCCCTAGGGTAAGTCCGGTTACAAAGGGGAGTCTAGTCCTTTTAAGGATAAGACTCATCTCAAACCCGGTGAAGACAGTGACCTGAGTCTATAGGCACACTCCCAGGGGAATCAGGCACCATGGTAATCCTGAGACTGACTCTGACCTTCTTGGATTCCCGCTATTAGTCCTCATCCTTATCACCTCACCACCCTTGAGAAGAGATAATAGAAATATAGAGGAACATGTCACAGAAACACTGTTTATGACTAATCAGTGGTATCAGTATATGTTCCTCAATGCTCGTCTGACAAGAGGAAACGGCAGTTGTTGGGCTTGTTCTTTGTTGCCTTTAACCACTAAGGGACCAATCCTAAAGGCTGAACCCTTTCCTATAAACGTATCTGACTGTATACTAGAGATTTCATCCTGGGGATTCCTACCCAAGATTACTATGAAAAATCATGATAACACCACTTATTGAATGACATGTCCTGATCAGATTATGGCTATGAATGTAACACAACCATTAACTAGATTTGCCTTTACAAAGAAAAATGTGACTTTCCCAGCATGTGTATATTCAAATGGTACCACGGCGTTGGGAAGACTTCTTCCACGACAATGTTTGACAGTGTTGTTACCTTGCACCTCACAGTGCAGCGGAGCAACAGATTGTTCTTTTACACCCGTATTACCTAGTCCAAGGTATAGATCACAAAATTATACTGTCAGGAAGACTAGCACTACGGGCACAGTTCAAAGTAATGGCACCTATGTTATCAAAGAAGTTCATTGGTTATGTGGCTCCAAACTCTACGCTCAATTACCTCCCAATTGGGGAGGAATTTGTGCCCCAGTGACTGTTACTGATGGATCATTTGTTCTCTACTCTGATGACAACTCCTCAGGACACACTAAGAAGAAAAGAAGTATTCAGTCCCTCTTTAGTGCTGCTGGACTTACTGTCCCACAGAAATATAAATTATGGACACTGGGTGACAAGGTTGGACATTCAATTTTCGCCCCATATGGAGTTGGCCAGTTAATGACAAAATTTGAAGAAATGAACTACAGACTGTTAATGTTTGTTAATGCCACTACTGTTGCTTTGAAGGTTTTATCCAATGTAACTGAACAGACTAGAGTTATGGTTATGCAAAACAGAATAGCATTGGACCTAGTTTTAGCCGTCCAAGGAGGTGTATGTGCTATGTTTAACGGGTCCTGTTGCACTTACATTCCCTCTGTCTCTGAAAGTATGGATACCGCTATTACCGTCATGGAACAAGTGCAGCAGGCAATCATGAACGATTATGATGAGAAGCTACAATCTGGTTGGTTAGACTGGTTATTCACAGGAAGTTGGTGGCAGGTGCTTCTTAAAGCCTTTATGCCTTTTATTATAATAATGATATGCATGTTTCTGTCATGTTGCTTTGTGATTCCCTGTGTCAAATCAATGATGTCTCGCGCTCTGTCTCAACATACATTTATGATACAACAAATGTTCCAAGACCAATACACTCCTTTAAATACCGAAGAGGTGGATAACAATGATAATTGTGCTCCTGTTTAAATTTGGAAATGATACTCTATGAAGACAATGTAGAAAATCTTTTGAAGTTACATTGTTCTGATGTCTGTATGTGATAAAAAATTATGAACTGATAAACAGGAGGAAATTGTCAGAAATTGTATATATGTACAAATATGTTATCATTTCATAATTAGTTTTTAGCTGAACTTTTCTGTATTTTTTCCCTTACAATGGCTGCAACAATGCTGCATCAGGAAGGTTTAACTCACCCTGTAACAGACATACCTCAACAAACCGGAATAATCTGTATTTACTTAAAGTTTAGAAACCAGTGTGCAAGAAGTCATGTGCTGACACGGAGTTGTCTTTGTGTTACACAACAAAGCCTGACTGTTCCACGGCCTTATCAGTCACCACAAAGCCTGACTGTTTCACCACAAAGCCTGACTGTTCCACGGCCTTATCAGTCACCACAAAGCCTGACTGTTTCACCACAAAGCCTGACTGTTTCACGGTCTTATCAGTCACCACAAAGGTGCCCATAAAGTTGCAGCAGATGTTTATTGTGTCTGACCTGCTCAGTATAAAAGGGACGTGCTGCCTTTGTATGGCAGCGCGCATTTCCCATCTGTAATCAGAGGTGTGTTGCTCCTTGTACAAGTAAAAACTTTGAACACATTTCGTGTCTCGAATCTTATTAAGGTACGAACCTAACAGAGTACTATTATTTTGTGAGTCTTGAGTTTCAGATTCCTGACAGTTATCAATCTTTTCTTGGGGTGGGGGGGGGGAATTGTGCACTAAAGTGATTGACAGTTCATTTTTTATTCAGCTAAATGCACTTTGTGATATGCCAAGGTCAGCTATGACCAGGATGTAGTATATTTGATTTAAAAACGGAAAACAAATGTTAATGCTACTAACAGTGCACATCGAGTTTTTATCAGTGGTGGACCCTCAGGGCTAGCAGAGCCTTCTCTGTTGGCCTAAACACTATCATAGTTATCACAGTTGACCGGAGTGGTGGCTCAGCTGGTAGAGCATCTGCCCCACACCCGGGAGGCAGGGGTTCAAATCCCGGCCGGGTCATGCCAAAGACCATATAAAAGCGGAACTTCCTGCCGTCCAGGTTGGTGCTTAGCAATAATGGAATGGAGGAGGGAAATCTGTGGCGGCGCCTTGCATGGCAGCGGCCCTCTGATTCTACATGTGGGGTATGTGTGATTAACACTGTAGATAGGAAAAACACAATTTTGTTCTACTGTACATGATTGGTTGTATGGTTGAATGACAATAAAGGGTGATTTACAACCTTTACAACATTTTTGTTCCATGAGGATGCATTAAATTATTCCCAATAGTCTATTCTCTTCATTTAGTAGCTTTTCTCTTGGTTGCACGCCTTCCAGAAGTGTAATGTATGTTAGAGTTTTTTTTGTCCAATCATATTTCAGCCATCTGTGTTGCCAGGGTAAAGCAAATCTGCCTTGGGCCTTCAGGAATTAACTGCGCTCTGTAGGTTAAATTAACTTTTAAACTTATCCTGCTGCTTTAACCAATCAGATGTCTTCTGTACATCCAGGGGTACGCATAGAAGGCATCCAAGAATGGTGGCATTTTTACGTCTTTTGATTGGATGGTTAGACTTCTCTGCCCACGCTGCAGAGGATCCTAGCTAGCAAAACGCCAGTGCAAGGACTTGCTTAAGCAGCTACAATATACGGTATCTGTTTTAATATAATAGCTGTTTTTCCACCCACAATGGCTGACAGGGGGGAGGAAAATGATTTGGCTGCTGATATTTTTAAAAAAATCAATTTTCCAGATGGACTTTTCAAGAAAAGCTGCTCATTGTGAAGAGAGCTTGGCCAACCCTGAAGCTAGCAGGCTTGTCTCAGCCGAGGAAAGGATTTGTCCGTCACTTCCATTTTAGCAACGAGCAGTAGCCTTGGATTACAGGCTCCAAGGAGTGCTGTAAATTATCTTGCTGGGAATGCCTGTTGTTTGCAACTGATGGAGTAGATACTTGGATCCAGACAGGGTTTAAACTTGAGCTGTCTGTCACACCATGACAATTTAGACACTGTTCGCCAAACATATAAAAATTGGTCTAAAACGTTGGGATACATCGAAATTTTCACTTTTGGCTATATGCATCACGTATCCACAACAACTTGGATATACTGTATAATTAAGTAATAGTAATTTAAACCAACTAATGCTTAGCGTGTTGCCAACAATCACAACTTATGCGCAACAATAGTCTTAACTTCTGCATAGCACAGTCATGCCAAACTGCCGTTGCCTCCCGATCCATGAATCCTAGTTTTAGGAGAGATCATCTCTGTTCAACTCAGATGATTCTCCCTCCAGAGACCACGGCAGGGGGCATGACTGACCTGGCAGAGCTGTCATATCTGTCAGGTCAGTCACACCTAAAACAGCTGATGACACGTCAGGAATATCAGATAACAGCTGTCACAACCTGGCTCAAAGGCACGCAAACTAATCACGATAAAAATGTTTATTTTCAATAAAGTGAAAAAATAAAACCAAGATAATACATGGAGAGTGTTTTGGCCGGGAGGCGCAGCCAGCAGCATAGTAAACAGCTGCGCTCTGCGCTTCAGGCGATCAGCTGATTGAATCCTCCTCCTCCGGTGTTCTGATATTTTGGCATATCTATCACAACAACACAGGACAGGTGATCGTATAGGCTTCAGTTAAATGTAAAAAAACCCCGACAGGTCCTGTGTGTTTAGCCCTGTGTGTGTGTGTGTGTGTGTGTGTGTGTGTGTGTGTGTGTGTGTGTGTGTGTGTGTGTGTGCGCGTGTGTGTGTGCGCGCACATGCACTGCAGGCAGAAAGCTTGTACGGGTTGTTCCTGTGAACCAACGCTGCAAATGTGCCATTTGCTCTGCGAATGCGGGACGTTATCAGCCATATGCTGGATACGTTGGAAAATTTTCAACATGCTTAAAGTTAATTTTCAGAGGAGCTCGGTGAACAACACCGTATACCAGCGTACTTCAGCGTGCTCTTAACTTAGACAAAACGGAGCCATAACTGATTCACGTACCTCAGCGTATTCTCCAAATTTTTCATACGTTTTGCAAACACCGCCTAAATCATCTAGGTGTGACCAGGGCCTTAACCAAGGCAGCAGCGAGGCACCAGAGCACAGCCACCAGCTGGACAAGCAACGGTACTTTTAAACCTTCAGGGAAACGAGTGGATCTGCAGCTCAACGAACGAGTGTGCAGGGAAATGGAGCTCTACAGTGAAGTGGTAAAGATTTTTAAAACTACAATTTTATAGTTGAAGTTATCTTTAACCTGCTTTGTGTGGATGGCCCTACAGGCTATTTTTATGGTGTTTGGCATGAACAGCACTTAAATCGGGTAGACCACCACGGAAGGCCTAGTTGTAAAATACACGGTCCACCACTGGTTTTTATGCACTTTGAGATATGCCTGAGTAAAATGTGACCAAAATGGTTATTTACAGAATTTAATTTTTTTCATTCTATTTATTTAATTATTGTTCAAGAGGAAAAAATATTTCTACTACTTCAAATTCTTCTCAACCCCAGCACTGTTATTGAGTTTTAATGCCCTTCTGCTGTGCCTTTGTCATGTGCCAAGCACATTTAAAACCAAGACAATGAATAAAAAGTGCATATTTTTCATCATATTGCTCTGTGTTGGTTTGAAATTTGTCATATTCAACATGTGCGGCCCAGTTACATGTCTTGATTTCAAATTATGGCCCAGCTGGTTTTGTAATTGAATAGCCCTGCAGTAGGAGATGGATGGACAGATGAATAAAATTCTATCATGACCTAATGTTTAAAACTCTCTCCATCAGAATGATGAGCAAAGAGAAATTCTGGACGATATTTAACAAAAGAAGCCAAGTAGAAAAGGCAATATGACGAGGCTTAGCTTGCTCATGGATCCACTGTGGGTGTGGAGGGGCAGAGAAATAGCTGTGTGGGCTTAGTAATGTCTGGCTCCCCAAAATGGGGAATTAAAAAAAGTTTAAGAGCCACTGGTATAAATGAAAAAAAAAAAATCAGCAGATTACAACGACCAGTCTCTGAACTTTTATTGCTGACATGGGCTTCACCAGCCAAACAAAAACAGATGCTACAGCTCCTCAGCTGGGTTATGTATGGGAAATACCTTGGCCAAGGATGAGGCAAGATGAGTTAGCGAACACAGTCTTATTGAAGATGAAGGGCAGCAGCATACAGCATGGCACGTAGCGTGGGCATCGGGCATAAGAGACCGTAAGACGGATGCCCCCTGCCTTACATAGGGCCGTGCGGTGACGTGACAGGACGTCCACGTCACCAAGCTGCACTTCACAATAAAGTGCCCTTTATTTATATACTACAAGCTGTACAATTTATTCTTGTTTAAATGCAGCCTACTTTGTACATTTAGTGCTGTTTACAGCCTATTAATGTGGTCTTAGCATGCAAAACATACCTGACGACACTCCAGTGCACATTGCTGCTCCCACTAGTGGCTCCCTCTCTTGCTCTATCACTTGCAGAGAGAGGCACTGAGGTTGTGATTAGAGCTCCCCCTGCTGGCGGACTCTATAATTGCATTTAAGAATGTGATTCCAAATGTGATATAAATAAACAACTGATTCTTAGAAATGGACTGGTAGGTCATAGTGGACGAGGGGGTGGGCCGTATGTGGCCCGAAGGCTGCCAGTTGCCCATCCCTGGTATATATCAATCATACACATTATTTTAGCTCAGCAGTTTATTTTCTCGGTGCCTACTAAAACATAGAACAAACGGTACAGAATATTCTGTAGTGAACATGTTCTGTATACCTTCTGTACCTGACAGTTGTAAATAAATACATTTGCAATTTTCAATAAATAAATAGATGCAATAAGAAATGAAGGAACACACCATAAGTTTTGCCTGTTGTGTTTGTTCATTAATCTTCTTCTTCTTCTTCTTCTTCTTCTACTTCTTCTTCTTCTTCTTCTTCTTCTTTCAGCTGCTCCCTGTAGGGGTCTCCACAGCGGATCATCTGCCTCCATCTCTCCTATCCCTTCATCTTCCTCTGTAACACCAACCCTCTCCATGTCCTCCTTCACTACATCCATCAATCTTCTCTGTGGTCTTCTTCTTTTCCTCCTGCCTGGAAGCTCCATCTTCAACATCCTTTGTCCAGTATCTCCACTATCCCTCCTCTGCACATGTCCAAACCATCTCAGCCTTGCCTCTCTTACTTTGTCTCCAAACTGCTCAACCTGAGCTGTCCCTCTGATATACTCATTTCGAATCTTGTCTCTCCTAGTCACTTCCAATGAAAATCTTAGCATCTTCAACTCTGCCACCTCCAGCTCCACCTCCTGTTTTATGTCAGCGCCACCGTCTCCACACCATACATCATAGCAGGCCTCACTACCATCTTGTAAATCTTCCCTTTTACTCTTGCTGCTACCTTTCTGTCAAAAATAACCCGACACTCGTCTCCACCCACTCCACCCTGCCTGCACTCTCTTCTCCTCTCTTGTGCATTTTCCATTGCTTTGGATGGTTGACCCCAGGCATTTAAACTCATCTACTTTTCCTACTGCCACTCCTTCCATCTTCACCATGGCACCTGCCTTCCTCTCATTCACACTCATGTATTCTGTCTTGCTTCTACTGAGTTTCATTCCTCTTCTCTCCAGAGCATACCTCCACCTCTCCAGATTCTCTTCCACCTGCTCCCTACTCTCACTGCAGATCACAATGTTGTCTGCAAACATCATGGTCTACGGAGACTCCTGCCTAACCTTGTCTGTCAGTCTGTCCATCACCATGGCAAACAAGAAGGAGTTCAGAGCTGATCCGTGATGTAATCCCACCCACACCTTAAATCCTTCCGTCACTCCTACAACGCACTTCACCACCATATCGCTCTCCTCATACATGTCCTGCACCACCCTCACATATTGATCTGCCACTCCTGACTTTCTCATACATTACCACACTTTCTTTCTTGGCACCCTATCATCTGCTTTCTCTAGAGTCACAAAGACACAGTGCAACTCCTTCTGACCTTGTCTATACGTCTCCATCAGCACTCTTAGAGCAAACACTGCATCTGTAGTACTCTTTCTTGGCATGAAACCATACTGCTGCTCACTGATTGTCACCTTTCCTCTTAACCTGGCTTCAACAACTCTTTCCCATATTTTCATAGTGTGACTGATCAACTTTATGCCTCTGTAGTTACTACAGCTCTGAGCATCACCTTTGTTCTTGAAAACTGGTACCAAAACACTTCTCCATTTCTCGGGCATTATCTCACTCTCCAAGATTGTGTTAAACAATCTGGTTAAAAAGTCCACTGCCATGTCTCCTAAACATCTCCATACCTCCACAGGTATGTCATCTGGACCAACCACCTTTCCATTCTTCATTCTCTTCAAAGCTGCCCTCACTTCTGCCTTCCTAATCCTTGGGACTTCTTTGTTCACCATCTTTCCTTCATCCATCCATCCATCCATCCATCCATCCATCCATCCATCCATCCATCCATCCTCCCCTCTTTCTCATTTTCTTTATTCATCAGCTCTTCAAAGTGCTCCTTGCATCTTCTCAACACACTCGCTTCATTTGTTAGTACATTACCATTTCTGTCCTTAATCAACCTAATCTGCTGTACATCCTTTCCAGCTCGATCTCTCTGTCTAGCCAGTCGATACAAGTCCTTTTCTCCTTCCTTAGTGTCCAGCCTTTCATACAACTCACTATATGCCCTTTCGTTTGCCTTTGCCACCTCTCTCTTTGCCATGTGCATAGATCCCAATACTCCTGTCTACTTTCTTCATCTCCCTGACTATCCCACTTTTTCTTAGCTAACCTCTTCCTTTGGTTACTTTCCTGTACCTCCTCATTCTACCACCAAGTCTCCTTGTCTTCCTTCCTCCGTCCAATGGATACACTACATACCTTTCTTCCTGTTTCTCTCAATACTTTTGCTGTATTTTCCCAGTCATCTGGTAATTCTTCCCTACCACCCAAAGCCTGTATCATTTCCCTCCTAAACTCTGTGCGACCTTCTTCCTTCTGTAACTTCCCCCACTTAATCTTTGGCTCTGCCTTCACTGTTTTCCTCTTCTTGCTTTGCAAAGTCATCCTACAGACTACGATCTGATGCTATCGAGCTACATTCTCCCCTGTCGCCACCTTGTAGTCTCCTATCCTGTGTGCACCTTCCTCCATTCTTGCAAGTCATCCTATGTTCCTCTCTCTTCTTGAAGGATGTGTTCACCACAGCCATTTCCATCCTTTAAGCAAAATCCACAACCGTCTGTCCTTCAACATTTCTCTCCTTAAGACCATACCTACCCAGGACCTCCTCATCACCTCTGGTCCCTTCACCTACATGTCCATTAAAGTCCACTCCAATCATCACTCTCTCCCCCTGGGAACACTCTTTACCACTTCATCCAACTTACTCCAGAATTCCTCTTTCTCTTCTACCTGACATCCAACTTGCGGGGCATACACACTGACAACATTCAACATCACACCTTTGACTTCTATCTTCAAACTCATGATTCTGTCTGACTCCCACTTTACCTCCTGAACACTATTCACATACTCTTCCTTCAAGATTACTCCTACTGCATTTCTCTTCCTATCTACTGTACATCATGGTGGAGCAGTTTAAATCCCCCTCCAGTGCTCCTGGCCTTGCTTCCCTTCCATCTGGTTTCTTGAACATACAGTATATCGACCTTTCTTCTCTCCATCATATCAGCCAACTCTCTGCCTTTTTTTTTTTTTTTGTTACTTATTTGTACCCGTAGGTAGATTTGGTTTGCAGTCTGGTGACAAGCCACCGGCTGCTGGTCGCTGCGTGCGCGAGTGCCCTAAACCTACATGTTTTTGGTGTGCGGGAGGAAACCGGAGAAATCCCGGAGTAAACCCGCGCAACACGGGGAGAACATGCAAACTCCACACAGCTCACTGTTGGTCGGGGGCTGGGATCGAACCCACGATCTCATGATCCCCGCGATCCCCCGGCCGAGGGTAAAACTGTGCTGCCACAGTGCTAAACCACTGCGCCACCGTGCAGCCAGCCTTTACCGCCTTTACCAGTCATATTCCCTACATTTATCGCCCCTACTCTCACTTCCACATTTCTACCTTTTCTTTTCTCTCCCTCCCCCCATCACGCCTTCCCCCTCTCCTCCTCCTCGATCTCCGACCAACAGTAGCCTAATTTCTACCGGCAACCTATCAGTTAACAGCACCGGTGGCGGTTGTTGTTAACCCGGGCCTCGACCGATCCGGTATGAAAGTCTCATTCATCATGATCTGCATGGTTGATTTGGCAAACAGGGGCGAGCTTAGTCCATTTGGGGGCTACAGCAAAGACAGAAATGGGGTCCAACTTTTTCTTTGTTCTACACTTTCTTTTCACTTTTTTGGGGTATGACTAGAATGTTTATGTTATTGTTTTTAAAATTGTAACGGGGTAGGCACTATATAAGCACTAGCTTCAGCCTACACCCTTTAGGTTGTTTTTATGTGTTCTACATATTTTTAATTGTTTTGATTGTATGTTCATTACTGAATAAAATTCACATTCATTCATTCATTCAGTCAATCAGGCCTTACTGACATCCTGCCTGAAACTTATTGTCCTCAGAAGTCTTCAAATGATATCATTCAGGTATCAGGAATTACATCTGTAGAAAAACAAAGAAGCTTAAAGTAACACTATATGAGGATAATGTTTCCTCTGGATACAGGTCAAGTGGACCCCTGACCAAGTGAGCATCCTGAGTGGACCCCAGGATCCAATCTGTACATATACAAGTGCATTTCAATCCAGTGATTTATAAACTGATTCATAATTTCCTAAAGCCTCATTCAGAACTTTATAGTCCCACATACCTATTCTGTGGATTTTCATTTGGGGGCAGCCAGCCATGACGAGCCGCAGCGGTGGAGAAGAGAAGTCTTTGAACACAGAAATGGAGCCAAAACCTCTGGGTCAGCTTTTAGTTGTCATATTTAGCTCAAGATTAGATGATTGTTTAGCTGGAGATTAGATTATTGTAATTCTTTATTATCAGGTTGTCCTAAAACATCTTTAAAAAAGTCTTCAGCTGATCCAAAATGCTGCAGCAAGAGTTTTAACAGGTACTAGAAAGAGAGATCATATCTTTTCGGTTCTGGCCTCCCTTCATTGGCTTCCCATAGAGTTTAGAATTAAGTTTAAAATCCTTCTTCTCACTTACAAAGCTCTAAACAATCAGGCCCCTTTTATTTAAAAGATCTGATACTACCGTATTATCCTAACAGAGCACTACGCTCCCAAAATGCTGGACTACTTGTAATACCTAGAATCTCCAAAAGTACAATGGGAGGCAGAGCCTTCAGTTATCAAGCTCCTCTCCTGTGGAACCAGCTGCCAATCTGGATTCGGGAGTCAGACTCGATCTCTGTTTTTAAGAATAGGGTTAAAACCTTCCTTTTTGATATAGCCTACAATAAGGGAGGGATCATGTGTTTCTGAACCCTCCCTTAGTTATGCTGCTAATAGGTTTAGTCAGCCAGGGGACCTCCAATAATGTACTGGGCCTCACTCCTTTCTTCACTCTCAATGAAATATTTTTTTTTGCTGGTCATTAACATCTGTTTGTTCTCTCCCATAGATTGAGTCCCCATCGTGCTGTTTGCTCTCTACATGTCTGTTCTTTTCATCTTCTCTGTCCCCTCACCCCCCAGCCAGTCGCAGCAGATGACTGCCCCTCCCTGAGCCTGGTTCTGCTGGAGGTTTCTTCCTGTTAAAAGGGAGTTTTTCCTCTCCACTGTCGCCAAGTGCTTCCTCACAGGGGATCGCCTGATTGCTGGGGTCTTTCTGCAACTGTGGGGGTCCCCCCTACAGTTGAAAGTGCTATGAGATGACTGTTGTTGTGAAATGGTGCTATATAAATAAAGTTGAATTGAATTGAATTGAATATTTTTATATATACATAGATATTCTTTTACACTTCTTGGTGACCGGCAAAGTCTTTCCAACAGTTTTACACAAATTCTTCTTGTTCTCCTTCTTCATGTTTAATTTTGCTGTTTCTTTTCCACAGCTGCTGCTTGTCACGGCTTTATAAATCACTGGATTGAAAATCTGCTTGTACATGTATAGATTGGATCACTTGGTCAGGGGTCCACTTGACCAGATCCCGTTTGGAACTATTTGCCACTCCTTGACCCACGTGACTTCTGCCTTTCACAGTTTCTATAGAAGTCTACCAGAGTGTCGCGACTCTCATATTATACAGCGCTGAGATTACGTGGAACAGTCCAACAGTCTGAGGAGAAGAGGGGAGGATGTTATGTTCATGATTTGATTTGGCGTTTTTATAAATACCCATGTGTCTATATTTTGTTGGACATCACATTAAATATGATAAACATTTTTAAAAAATATATGGGGCTTCTAGTAGATCGGGGCCCCTAGCAGGTCAGGACCTAAGGCAACTGCCTACCTTTGCCTAATGGTAAGCCCGCCTCTGTTGGCAACAGTTTTACGTTGGATGCCCTTCCTGACACAACCCTTCCCATTTACTTGGGCTTGGGACCGGCACTCAGAGTCCACTGGCTTGTGCACCCCCTTTGGGTGGGTTCATTAATCCATTAATCATTAATAATTAATCCAGGCAGTCAGCCCAAAAAAAAACAACACGATTGACACCACACGTGTGCATGCATGGTCATGTGAGCCGTGGCCAGCGTGACCTGTCGCCAGGTAACCATATAGTTTTTAGATCGTTTGAATCAGAAAGACACAAAGGAACACTGGACAACAGATAGTTTGGAGAGACAGCTACAGACTCAGAGATGCCTGTTTTTCTAGCATTCTGTACACAACATTCAGTATCTACAGAACATGTACAGACTATTGTCTAGCAGGACCACTGTGGAACATGGACATGTAAGTAATGTTATATTTTCATGTTAGTAAAACATTTGAGCAAGCAGGATTAGCTAGTGTTCTGTATGGAATGTTCAATATCTAACGTTACAAGTACATGTTTGTAAAATGCTCAAAACTGCTAGCTAGTATGACCACTAGCTAGCAGGACTGGTAGCGTCCTGTATCTATGGCACTTGGGAATGGTCGTGTACAGGACGTGTATAGAACATGCACGAAATGTTCCGTACAGAATGGGTATAGAACATTCTGTATGGAATGTGGATGGAACATCTCCTGAATGTTCCGTACCGTACCATTCATTCCGTGTTTGAGTAATCTCCTATTTTCTCTAACCGAGATCCAAGGCGGCTAGCTGACACTAGCAGTTTAGCCACTCATTTGTCAGTGTTTCTGGTCTTATTGTTCTAAAGTGACCAGTCATATCCCATCAACCAAGGTAAGCACACTGTTGCAGGATGTGTCTAGCTCATGAGTTTAGATAGGGCAGCTCAGTGCGTGAATGTGAGTGCATGCGCGCAGCTGAGGCCCCCCCCCCCCCCCATGTGAATGGCCCCACGGAGCGGACGGTGTGTGTGAAATGACGGGTGAGTAGAGAGTGAGAGGCGACCGGAGCAGGTAGTGAGCTAGAATTGCTGCTATTAACAGTGCAGTCTGCTAATAAAGCCCCAACTCTTCAGCAAAATGGCCTGTTCTTCTGTGTACCACCATACTGTTGTTAACAAGCGTGAAGTTACTCGGGAGTTGACCCTGGAGGAAAAGCTGCCTCCGGCCCTGGAGAAGACAGATCTCCCCTGTGTCCCCCAACCACGGTTGGGAGACCAAAACAGGAAAGGTTAACACTGGCGACCACGAAGGGACCCTCACGTTGTTAAGAGAGTGGTGAGTACTAAAAAGCAAAGGACAACAACAACTAGGCCGAGTGACTGTGATAGCAGCTAAGCTAATGCGACATGGCGGCCACTCGTTATCCCGCTGATATTTATAAACAAGAAACCAACTACTCAAACCCGTTCATGTCACTAACTAATAATCAGGACCACAGACAAGGTACTGTGGAAGCTCATGAACGTCAGGCTGAGACAAAGTGTGAACATTACAACCCATTTCTGTGTGATGAAAGCTGCGCGAACACACTTGCTAATGGAGAAGATTTGTTCACGCTATTCGGCAGCCCTGCTCAGTTTGCCCCCACAAATCCCTTTTTCAGAGCCAACAGTCAAAGCCACGGCCCCGTGGGAGGCCTAGACATTTACGTGCCCCCGAATCCTGCTCCAAACGCGTCATTAAAGTTGTATTATGCAGATACAAACCCCTTTGCCACTGCTCACATGAAAAGTTTTGTACATAGCACACCAGCTACTTCCAAACCAGAAGCAGGTGCGCTGCCCATGTCTACTCCTTGCATTAATCCAGAGGAGACTGATAAACAGGGACATTCACCATTGAGCCATCCCTGTCACTCACCTACACATAAGAGCTGCTCTGCGCCCCGTCGGCCTCTTACATCGGACAGTGATGAGGACTATGATCCCAAAGAGAGAGTCCCCACTCTACGTCCAGGCCAGTACGACGGCAGCACACCATGGAGAGAGTTTCTGCACAGATATGAGAGCTGCACAGAGGCAAATCACTGGTCAGAAAAGACAATGGCCATCCAGCTGAAATTCTGCCTTGTTGGAGCTGCAAGCGCTATCATCCACAGAAACCCTCATTCATCCAAATGGGACTACTGCCGCCTGCTGGAGGAACTTGAAACTGCATATGGCCCTTCTTCATATCACTTGTACTAACTGTGCATGCAGAGCCAGACCCCACAAAATGCCACAAGTGCCCATGGGAACTGTCAGAGTTGGGGCCCCCATGGAGCACATTGCAGTGGATATTATGGGCCCACTCAATGAGACAGAATGCAAAAACAGCTATGTGCTCGTAATACAGGAGTATTTCACAAAATGGGCTGAAGCATTTCCTATCCCAGATGAAAAGGCTGTCACCGTGGCACACGTTGTTGCAACAGAATGGGTGTGCCGCTTCGGAATGCCTCACTGTTTGCACAGCGACCAAGGACGCAATTTTGAATCAGAGGTATTTCAAGAAATGTGCCGTCTATTTGGCATTGAGAAAACTCACACTACGCCATTCAGACCACAGTCAGATGGCCAAGTTGAATGTTTCAATGCCACACTTCAAAAGATCCTGGCCTCTACTGCAGAACGCTGTCACTGGGATTGGGACCTGATGACCCCATATGCAGTTATGGCCTACAGAGCGACCAAGCACACTGCTACTGGTTTCACCCCCAACTATATGATGTTCGGACGTGAAATAAATGAGCCAGTGAACCTTGTAGCTAGTTTGCCCCTGGACTCTGACCAGGCACCTTCAGCCCCAGAGTACGTGCAACAAATACGCGAGCGGCTGGAGCTGGCTCACAACATTACTCGAGAAGCCCTGGGTGAGTCAGTCACACGTGCAAAAAGACAATATGACAAAAACGCTTGCCACACACAGTATAAAGTCGGAGACGCAGTGTGGTACCTCATCAAAGGAACACGGCATGTCAAAAACAGAGTCAAAAAGCTCCTCCCCTCCTACGAAGGACCCTTCTTTGTTATGGGACAGTTGGATGATCTAGTCTACCGGATCCAAAAGAGCCCCAGAGCCAAAGTCAAAGTCGTCCACCATGACCAACTGAAACACTACTGCAGCCGTGAGCCGCTGGACAACACTTGAGTTCTGGACCAAGCCCAGAACTGGACACCTTCTGAGATCTTGCCACCGGCTGTGGACGGGGACCCAGCAGACCAGGACCTCAGCCTGTACAACTTCTTCGCTACTGCCTCCAGTGATGGCCCCAGCAATTCTCGGCTGTCTACTCCACCTGCTAATGTTCCCAATGTGATCAGGTCTCTTCCATCCACTCCTTCCCAAGTGATATTTGACCATGGTGGGGGTGCGGTGGGAGAGCCACACCATCAGGCTCAGCATGTGTCACGGCCCAAACGTCGACGCAGAGGACCGGACCGTTACGGGGACTGGGTTACTGAGTGAGCCAACTGTAGCAGTTCATATTTGCGCTAGAGACTCTCCAGTTTACACTTTTTTGGACTCTAGTCTAGTTATAATGTTCTATACGTTTGTTTAAAAAAAAAAAGCTGAAGAGACAATGCTTTCATATACCTACATGCACTTTATTTCATTTGAATGTATTGTATTCTGATTAGTTGGTCAGTATTACTCCCAGTCGCCAAGGAATAGGTTTTCAAAGTGTAATGTACTCCTTGTTTAATTAGAGACAATTGTATTTCAAAGTATTTTTCACTCTTGTTTTCACTGCTAAATGAGCTAATTTTATCACTGCATAGACACTTGTCATTATAGTATAACCTACCTACCTATTTGAATTCCTGTAATATATTGGACACTGCTATCTCTTCACATTTTTTTAGGTCTACAGATATAGAGATTGTGTACCAGTTTTATATTATTTAGATGGAATGGAATTAATGTTAATTGCCAGTCCATGGTGGGGGTAGTGTTGTAGGTTGTGTCTAGCTCATGTGTTTAGATAGGGCAGCTCAGTGCGTGAACGTGAGTGAGTGAGTGCGTGCGCGCAGCCGAGGCGCACCCCCATCCGTGTGAATGGCCCCGCGGAGCGGACGGTGTGTGTGAAATGATGGGTGAGTAGAGAGTGAGAGGCGACCGAGCAGGTAGTGAGCTAGAATTGCTGCTATTAACAGTGCAGTCTGCTAATAAAGCCCCAACTCTTCAGCAAAACAGCCTGTTCTTCTGTGTACCACCATACTGTTGTTAACAAGCGTGAAGTTACTCAGGAGTTGACCCCGGAGGAAAAGCTGCCTCCGGCCCTGGAGAAGACAGATCTCCCCTGTGTCCCTCAACCAGGGTTAGGAGACCAAAACAGGAAAGGTTAACAACACTCTTGTCTACCGGTGATGCTTTATTTCATTCATTGTTTGAGACAAATTTACGTTAGTTGGTCCAGGCTCACTGAGCAAGCTGGCTAAGATTAGCAATAATGATGTAAGAGGGGGGCGGAGTTAAATGAAGCTCTTAGGCATTTAAAAAGACATGCACTGAAACGATCCATTCTGAGGAAGACTTCAAAAGATGATTCACAATGACGCTGCAATAATTATGTGTCTCACACTTTTCATTCAGAATTATGGGAGCTGTTAACGTGTGGGCAAAGTGCAGTGAATGAACCCCTTTAAAGCCAGAATGACACCTAAGCATCTCTTCTGTTCAACAACCACCACAAAAAGTCTGTTTAACAAGCATCTTTAATTATTCTGCCTACTCCAGCTTTAGATGCGTTCTGAAACAAACACAAAGCTCCACATGAACACAGATTAGTGAAAGTTTTTGTTTCACATCTTATTGACATGAGCATTCCAAAACAACACAGATAATCCAGAGACGATTACACGTTCTTATGCACACAACAACATGAGAGGTGAGAAAGGACGAGCTGTAGCCCAGCGGGTTCAGACGTAAGCTTTGGTGCTGCTGCCACTGCCGTCCGAAGCCGGAGCCACTCTGTAGATGGTTGGTCCTTGGCTCCCTGTGGAGTAGTACGAAAACTGGCTGCAGAAGCAAAACGAGGAGAGAGGATGTTAGAGGAGAAAGTAGAAAATCGGCTCCTGAAACTTAACTCTGATGTCACAGTTTCTGATTGGGCAAAATTTCCAGGAAGCACGCATCCACAAGATGGTGTACAAACGTATTTAGTTATCTACTGGCTGGAACGACCAGGGGAAGTGCGTCATTATGTAGGTAGCTCAGCAGCGCTAGTTAGCCCAGCAGATCCAGCTGCTAGCATAAGCATATCTGAAGGTGCGTTCAGACCAGACGCGAATGGACGAATTTTTTGCATGGTGTGATTACATTATAACTCAGTGAAAACACACAAACAGACATGAATTCACCGTCTGAGTGAGATGCAGACAGGTGAAGTTGCCTTTATAACTTCTGCAGCAGTGTTCAACCTACTGTGGAAATCCCCAAAATAACGTCATGCTTTAGGTTTACATTATCCGATGGGGAGCTCACCTGAAGAAGTTGTCCCTGTCTCCAAAACTTTATAAGATGATGAGTGTTTCCATTGCTAGTTTGTTAGTCTTGTTAGCATGTCCATGGCAGGAATCGCAACTTAGCCCCTGTCTTCCCCATCAGAGAATCATTGTCTGCTCCCTCCAAAGCAAATAAAAATATAATGTATAAGCATCCCAAAGTGATTAAACAAAAAGTTGGTAAAACTCAAATTAAACATGAAGCCTCTAAATTTAATGACTTGGCCTCTCTTCCTCCTCATAATTTAAAAATTAAATGTGGTTTGTTAAATATTAGGTCTCTAACTTCCAAGTCTCTGCTAGTCCATGATCTGTTAATTGATCATCAGATTGATTTAATTTCCCTTACAGAGACTTGGTTAGGGCAAGAGGATTATGTTGGTTTCAATGAATCAACTCCCTCTAGTTATTTAAACTGTCAAAATCCCAGAAGTTCTGGTCGTGGAGGAGGAGTAGCAACAATTTACCATTCCAAATTACTAGTTAATGTAAAGAAAAAAAACACGTTATCATTCATTTGAAGGTCTGGTCCTCAGTATTGGGCATTTTACCAGTTTTAGGTTAAACCCAATTTTATTTGCCATAGGTTATCGTCCTCCATCAATCTACTCAGAGTTTTTATCCGAATTTGCCAAATTCTTAGCTGATGTAGTGCTGAAATCAGATAGAATAATTATAGTAGGGGACTTTAATATACATGTAGATATAGATAGTGATTGTCTTAATATGGCATTTAATTCAATATCAGACTTGATGGGGTTTTCTCAGAAAGTAGGAAACTCTACCCATTATCTCCACCAATACGCTGGACCTTGTTCTGACATATGGCGTAGAAATAGAAAATCTGGTAGTGTCTCCTCATAACCCTGTACTGTCAGACCATTGTCTGTTAACCTTTGATTTTACTATTTCTGACTATTTGGCTCCTAAGGAAAAATATTATTACAGTAGATGCCTCTCCGATGATGTTGTTACCAAATTTATGCAGATTGTTTCCTCTATGCCATGTGTCAACACAATGGAGATAAGTTATGGAGAGCTTGCCCCTTCTGTAATTGATAGCATGGTAGATAGTGTTACAGCTTCTCTGCATCAGACTCTAGACATGGTGACCCCTTTAAAAAAGAAAAAGTCTAATCAGAGATTTTTAACTCCTTGGTTCAACACAGAAACTTATAGCTTAAAACAGAAGACTCGCCAATTAGAAAGAAAATGGTGTTCCACTAATATAGATGAAATCTATTTAGCTTGGAGAAATCATCTTTTAATTTATATTAAAAAAATCTCTTAGAAAAGCTAGAATAGAAGTTATTATTCTGCATTAATAGAAGAGAACAAGAATAATCCCAGGTTTCTTTTCAGCACTGTAGCCAGGCTGACAAAGAGTCAGGACTCTGTCAGTCCTAACATTTGTCATATTGGCTGGACAAGCCACCTGAGTGCAACGTGCAATCACCAAGCGAACACAAAAAAAACGTTTGACCTTTTATTAGAATGTTTAAAACAGCAATCTTGAAGGAAAAACGCCAATCACTCACCAGATAAGCAGGAGCCCTGCAGAGGACAGACGAGGCTGATTAGAGAGGAATGGAGATTTAATGGGAAAACAAATAATGCCACTCATGTGGGAGATCAGAAGAGACCAGCACAGAATCCAGCGAAGGAGAGGAACCAGCAGGTGGAACTGCCGGACAGGTTGGATGGTTGGGTCTGACCGGGCAGAGAAGGAATGCTGCTTAGAGGTGGAGCAACAGGCTGGCGAGTGCATCAAATCCCCGCAGACGCATCACTCCATTGGCAGCAACCGGGAAAAGGTGGAAGAGAGGAGATCGTAAGACAATGTCATAAGACAAACAACCGCTTACAATAGAGCCGTCTGTTGAGCAGTATACCCAAACGAGCCAGCGCTGAATCACTGAAGACTGCTTCCTTATAAATGCTGGCAGGCAGGAATCAGCAGGTGCCTCTGATAAGAGAGCCGGTGAACAGGAAGGAGGGGGCGAGCGCTCGCCGCACATGACTGTGCCCCCCTCTCAAGGAACGCCTCCTGGCGGTTGCCCAGTTTTCTCCGGGTGAGCACGATGGTAGTCCCGGACCATCCCCTTGTCATGGAACTTGGACCAAGGGACCCATGACCGATGCTCCGGGCCATCGCCCTCCCAGTCGACCAAATACTGGAAGCCCTGACCCCGACGTTGTGCATCCAAGATCTCCCTCATGGTGTGCGTGACGTGTCCGTCAAGGACCTTGGGAGGAGGGGGCAGCTTCGGGGGAGGGCAGAGAGGGGTGGAAGAGAGAGGCTTCACTTTGAAAACATGGAAGGTAGGGTGCGCGCGGAGCGTCCGTGGAAGCTGGAGCCGGACAGCAGAGTCACCGACGTTACCAGTGATGGGAAAGCGGCCCACGAACCGGGGGGGCGAGTTTGCGACACTCCGTCTTCAGTGGAACCTGGTCCATGGCTACCCATACCTGCTGTCCCTTTTCGTAGCTCGGCGCCTCTTGCGGTCAGCATAGCGCTGATTGCACTCGGTGGCACGCTGAAGCGCAGCTCTGGTGGATCTCAAGGCCCGGCGGCAGTGATGAATGTGAGCCCCCACGGACGGCACCGCAACCTCTCTCTCAGCCATAGAAAGCGGGGGGAGGGGGGGTTGTAGCCCACAGACGCCTTGAATGGAGATCGGCCCGTAGCTGAGGAGACCATGGAATTTAATGAATATTCTACCCAAGTGAGATGGTTGCTCCATAAAGCGGGGTCTTCGGCTGCCACACAATGAAGGATGGCCTCCAGGGACTGGTTGGCATGCTCAGCCTGCCCATTGCTCTGGGGGTGGTAGCCAGAGGTGAGGCTGACGGTGGTACCCAGACAGTGACAGAAGGCTTTCCAGACTTGTGAAGTGGACTGCAATCCCCGGTCAGACACAATGTCCGTAGGAATACCGTGTAGCCTGACGATGTGGTAGGAAAGAAGCTCCGCTGTCTTGGTGGCGGACGGCAGCTTGGGAAGGGGAACCAGGTGTGCCCCCCCTGGATGACTTCGCTGCGAAGAGCAGCCGGGACGTACAGGTAGTTGGGGGGGCAGCCCGCTGGTTCGGGGTCAGAAGACTGGGCCTGGTGGACTCGCTTCTCGATATCCCAGGTGAGGGCTTCCAGGACACACGAAGGTGGGAGAATGGACTGGGTGCGGGAAGGGGGGTCAGCCACATCCTGACTGAACTGCCTGGAGAGAGCATCAGGCTTCCCGTTATGGGAGCTGGGCCTGTAAGTGACAGTAAAGTTAAAACGCTGGAAAAATAAGGCCCAGCGAGCCTGCCTAGGGTTAAGCCGGTGGGCCGACCACAGATACTCTAAGTTCTTGTGGTCGGTCCACACGACTACCGGGTGAGCAGCTCCCTCCAGCCAGTATCTCCATTCCTCAAATGCCAATTTAATGGCCAGCAGCTCGCAATCCCCAACGTCATAATTCTTCTCGGGCAGGGTGAGCTGCCGAGAGAAATATGCACATGGGCGGAGCTTCAAGTCCGGGGAAGAACGCTGAGATAAAACTGCGCCCACCCCTGTCTCTGAAGCATCCACCTCCAGGGTGAACTGGAGCTGAGGGTCGACCTGAGCCAAGACTTGATCGCCAGTGAACAGGACCTTTAATTTGTTAAAGGCCTGCTCAGCTGCCTCGGTCCATACAAATGGCACCTTAACAGAGGTCAGCTTTGGTAAAGGCTGTGCTATCCCACTATAGTTTCGAATAAACCTGTGATAAAAATTCACAAACCCCAAGAAACGTTGCAGCTCCTTGCGGGAGTGGGGGGTTGGCCAATCAAGCACAGCCCTCACCTTGGCTGGGTCAGCCCTCAGTTCTCCCTCCGCTATAATGAAGCCAAGGAAAGAAGTGGAAGATGTAGAAAATTCACACTTCTGTGCCTTGACGTATAGTTGGTTCTCTAAGAGCCGCTGTAACACAGCTCTAACATAGGTCTTGTGCCCCTCTGGTGTGTGAGAAAAAATCAGGATGTCGTCTAAATAGACGAAAACAAACCGATTAAGCGTATCGTGAAGGACGTCATTGATTAAATGCTGGAAAACAGCGGGGGCATTAGTTAGACCAAAAGGCATAACTAAATATTCAAAATGCCCCAGATGAGTTTTGAACGCTGTTTTCCACTCATCCCCCTTGCGTATTCTAACTAAGTGATAAGTGTTACGTAGGTCAAGCTTAGAGAATACACGTGAATGCTGCAGGAGCTTGAAAGCGGAGTTCATCAGGGGCAGAGGGTATTTGTCTTTGACAGTGATGACATTAAGCTCCCGATAGTCAATGCACGGACACAAAGACCCGTCCTTTTTGCCTACAAAGAAAAACCCCGCCCGTAGGGGAGCCGAGGATGGCCGAATGAGGCCGGTGTTCAGCAAATCCTTAATGTACCTTTCTATCGCCTCTCTCTCAGGCCCAGAAATGCTATAGAGTTTGCTGGACGGCAACCTCACACCCAGAAGGAGGTCTATGGCACAGTCGTACGAGCGATGGGGGGAAGAACTAATGCTCGCGACTTGCTAAACACCTTCCCGAGGTCGTGATAGACCTTGGGTACGAGGCTGAGGTCCAGCGGCTCAACCTGAGGCAAGGAGACGGGAAGGGACGGGGAACACTCGGCCGAATTTAGACACGTAGCCAAACAGTTAGGACTCCAGGAGGTGATGGAATTTTGTGCCCAATTAATAATAGGATTATGCCTCCGGAGCCACAGATAACCAAGTACCACCGCATGAGAAGCTCGTGGAAACACGTAAAAAGTTTGCTTCTCACGGTGGTTACCAGACAAAAGGACGGATAACTACGCCATGCAATGGGTAACGGATGTCACCGTCTGGCCAGAAAGAGTACGCACAGAGCGGGGAGCCGGCAGCTTGACCGTCGGAATCCCCATCTTGTGCACCAGTGTAGATGAGACAAAATTACCCTCTGCTCCGGAATCAATCAGGGCGGAGACCCTCCTCTCGACCCCCGGTAGCTGGATGAGGGCTGAAATGGACAAATTACAGGGGGGAATGGATTAAGTCCTGCCCGCCAGACCCCCCGCGGCTACTGACAAGCCGATTCTTTTTGGCTGTAGGTGGCATGCGTCCAACTTATGATTCAAAGAACCGCAGTAGACACATGCCCCGATCTGCCGCCGTTGCTCAACCTCTGCTCGCGGAAGACGAGCAGAGCTGAGCTCCATAGGCTCAGGGGCGGAGTCGGGCTTGCCTCGGTCAGTAGATGCTGGGAAGGAACGAGTGATGGGCGGGCGAGAGGAGGCTCCGCGCTCCCGGTCATGTTCACGGTATCGGTTATCTAACCCGACCGCCTGATCTATCAGGCCGTCCAAGGGGGCAGGAATGGCATAGACCGCCAAGTCATCATGGAGACAAGGATTCAGTCCGTGGAGGAACGCACTGCGTAACGCAGCCTCATTCCACCCCGAATCTGCTGCCTCAACCCGGAACTCCATCAAGAAGTTGGCCACCAACCGACTGCCCTGACGGAGTGACATCAGGCGACTCATAATAATAATAATAATAATAATAATAATAATAATAAGTTTATTTGTAGAGCACCTTTCACAGACAGAGTCACAAAGTGCTTAACATGGTACAAAACAAAATAAAAACACAGGCACATAAAACAGTAAAAAAAACAAAAAAAAAACAAAGTAGACAGTAAAAGCAGATAAAAATACAATCGGCACATACACTACCGTTCAAAAGTTTGGGGTCACCCAGACAATTATTTTGTGTTTTCCATGAAAAGTCACACTTATTTACTACCATGAGTTGTAAAATGAATAGAAAATATAGTCAAGACATTGACAAGGTTAGAAATAATGATTTGTATTTGAAATAATAATTTTTTCCAGATACTAACCTGCTCAAAGGAAGGTCAGTTTTATAGCTTCTCTAACCAGCTAAACTGTTTTCAGCTGTGCTAACATGATTGCACAAGGGTTTTCTAATCATCCATTAGCCTTCTGATGCAATGAGCAAACACATTGTACCATTAGAACACTGGAGTTATAGTTGCTGGAAATGGGCCTCTATACACCTATGTAGATATTGCACCAAAAACCAGACATTTGCAGCTAGAATAGTCATTTACCACATTAGCAATGTATATTAGATATTAGAATGTATTTCTGATTAGTTTAACGTTATCTTCATTGAAAAAAACAGTGCTTTTCTTTCAAAAATAAGGAAATTTCTAAGTGACCCCAAACTTTTGAATGGTAGTGTAGTTAAAAAGCCAGGCTAAAAAGGTGGGTCTTTAGTTGCTTCTTAAATACACCAATGGAAGGTGCAGATCTAAGTTCAAAAGGCAAGGAGTTCCACAGTCTGGGAGCAACAGCAGCAAAGGCTCCATCGCCTTTGGTTCTGAGCCTAGTACTAGGGACTACCAATAGATTCTGATGAGAAGACCTGAGAGACCTGCAGGGCTGGTATAGAGAGAGCAGGTCACTAATATAAAAAGGTGCCTCTTCATGAATGGCTTTGTAAGTAAGAACAAGAACTTTAAAATCAATTCTATAATTTACAGGAAGCCAATGCAAGGAGGCCAAAACAGGAGTGATATGACAGAATCTACTGGACCTAGTTAGTAATCTTGCAGCAGCGTTCTGGACTAACTGTAGGTGGTGTAAAGAGGATTTGCTAAGACATGTAAAAAAAGCATTACAGTAGTCCAAACGTGAAGAAACAAAGGCATGAATAATGATTTCTAACTGAATGTAGGAAAGCAGTGACCTAATTTTAGATATATTCCTAAGGTGGAAAAAACAACTCCGGGTCAGAGATTTGACATGCTGATCAAAACTCATCGACTGATCGAAAATGACACCAAGATTTTTTAGTTTAGACGGTACGTTAGAGCTTAATGAACCAATGCTATTAACCAACTTAGGAATTAGATTATCAGGTGCTACAATAAGGACTTCAGTTTTATCAGCATTAAGTTGCAAAAAGTTACTAGACATCCAGTCCTTAATTGCAGACAGACAATCATGAATAATTTTTAAATTGTCAACATGGTCAGGCTTAAAAGAGAAAAGTAGCTGTAAATCATCAGTGTAGCAGTGATAAGACACACCTTTAAATTTGCTGATAATAGAACCAAGTGGCAGCATATATAGGGCAAATAAAAGTGGACCCAGTATAGAACCCTGAGGCACCCCACAGGTTAAAGGAGCAGAATCAGATGAATAAGAGCCAACAGCCACGGAAAAACTCCTACCAGAAAGGTAGGAGAAAAACCAATCCAGAGCTTTTCTAGAAATACCTTTTCCAGAAATAGACTCATAATGTTCCCTTCACTCTCGGAATGGTCGAAGGTGCGGGTAAACTCGACCACAAATTGGTCAAACGTTGGTGGCGAAGCTCTCTGACTATCGATAACAGCCCGCGCCCAACTAAGAGCGCGGCCCCGAAGCAGTGAAACAAACTGATGAATCTTAGAAATGTCATCCGGGAACTCCCCCTGCACCTGCTCAAAATAAAGCCAAATCTGACATAAGAAATCCTTGCATTTTCCCACCTCCCCCACGTACAGGGCAGGAGTGGAAATAGCAAGGGTTCAGCAGATAATGGAAGAAGGAGTAGCTGGCGAGGGTGGAGCAGCCGGAACACCAGCATAGCCCAATTGATCAGTAAGGACACTCAGCTGCTGCGTAATTGCCTGCAGCAGCTGAGTGTGCTCAGCCACCTGCCTCTCTGCAGCGTTGAAGCAGTGGAACGTGGAGTGATTGGCTGATGATGATGCACCTGCCAGGTGGTGACTCTGGCTGACTCGTTCTGTCATATTGGCTGGACAAGCCACCTGAGTGCAATGTGAAGTCACCAAGCGAACACACAAAAAATGTTCGACCTTTTATTAGAATGTTCAAAACAGCAATCTTGAGGGGAAAAACGCCAATCACTCGCCAGATAAGCAGGAGCCCTGCGGAGGACAGACAAGGCTGATTAGAGAGGAATGGAGATTTAATGGGAAAACAAATAATGTCACTCACGTGGCAGTATACCCAAACGAGCCAGCGTTGAATCACTGAAGACTGCTTCCTTATAAACGCTGGCAGGCAGGAATCAGCAGGTGCGTCTGAAGAGAGAGTCAGTGAACAGGAAGGAGGGGGCGAGTACTCGCCACACATGACAGCATTCTCTTAGAGCTTACTACTCAGGACTTTATGAACTTTTTCAATAATAAAATTTCATCTATCAGAGATAAAATCAGTCAGATTCTTCCCACCATTAACTTAAATACAGTAACTACTACAACTCCTTCAATTGATATCTGTTTGGATGAGTTTACTCCAATTTACCATCCATCCATCTTCTTCTACTTAATCCTTTTCGGGTCGCGGGGGGTTGGAGCCTATCCCGGCATCTTTGGGCGAGAGGCAGGGTACACCCTGGACAGATCGCCAGTCCATCACAGGGCCAACACAGAGAGACACACAACATAATTTCCTCATCCAAGCCTTCAACTTGTCTTTTAGACCCTATTCCTACCAGGTTATTTAAAGAAGACTTCCCGTTTATCGGTAGCTCTATTCTTCAAGTAATCAATTCTTCATTAACATTAGGCCAAGTACCGCAGGCTTTTAAAACTGCTGTAATTAAACCCTTACTCAAAAAGCCAACGTTGGATCCAGGAGTTTTAGCTAACTATAAACAAGTCTCTAATCTCCCTTTCATTTCAAAAATCTTAGAAAGAGTTGTTGCTACGCAATTATTTGACCACTTGCAGGGAAATGGTTTGTTTGAAGAGTTTCAATCTGGGTTTAGAATCAATCATAGTACTGAAACAGCCTTAGTGAAGGTCACTAATGACCTCCTTATCGCATCTGATAATGGACTTGTTTCTGCACGTGTCCTTTTAGATCTTAGTACAGCTTTTGATACTATCGATCATAATATTCTGCTTGATAGATTAGAACACTATGTTGGACTTAATGGAACTTCGTTGCAGTGGTTTAGATCTTATTTATCTGATAGGTTCCAGCTTGTTCATGTCAATGATGAGTTTTCTTCCAACTCAAAACTCAGCCATGGAGTTCCACAGTGATCTGTGCTAGGCTCTACTCTTTTTTAGTTTATTTATGCTTCCATTAGACAACATTATTAGAAAGCACTGTATACATTTTCATTGTTATGCAGATGACACACAATTATACCTGTCAATGAAGCCAGATGATAGTGATCAAATAGCCAAGTTAGAAGCCTGTCTTAAGGAAATCAAAGCTTGGATGACTTGTAATTTCCTGCTATTAAATTCAGATAAGACTGAAGTCATTCTTGTTGGTCCAAAAAACCTTAGAAATACCTTTCCAAATCAAGCTCTTAGTTTGGATGTGGTTACTCTTTCTTTGAATAGTTCTGTGGGGAACCTTGGAGTTATTTTTGATCAGGATCTGTTTTTCAATTCACATATTAAATTCGTTTCTAAGACTGCCTTCTATCATTTGCGTAATATTGCCAAAATTAGGAGCATCTTGTTCAGAGTGATGCTGAGAAACTGATCCATGCTTTTGTTAGCTCTAGATTAGATATTGTAACTCTTTATTATCAGGTTGTCCTAAAACATCTTTAAAAAGTCTTCAGTTGATCCAAAGTGCTGCAGCAAGAGTTTTAACAGGTACTAGAAAGAGAGATCATACTGTATCTCTCCGGTTCTGGCCTCCCTTCATTGACTTCCCGTAGAGTTTAGAATTAAGTTTAAAATCCTTCTTCTCACTTACAAAGCTCTAAACAATCAGGCCCCTTTTTATTTAAAAGATCTGATACTACCCTATTATCCTAACAGAGCACTACGCTCCCAAAATGCAGGATTACTTGTAATACCTAGAATCTCCAAAAGTACAATGGGAGGCAGAGCCTTCAGTTATCAAGCTCCTCTTCTGTGGAACCAGCTGCAAATCTGGATTCGAGAGTCAGACTCGATCTCTGTTTTTAAGAATAGGGTTGAAATCTTCCTTTTTGATATAGCCTATAATTAGGAGTTATGCTACTAATTGACATAATGTCGGACCCAGGGAACATGCACACACAGGCTCAAGTTCAATACAATGATCTTTATGGGATAACCAGCAGGTGTGTGGGTGCGTGTATGCGGTGTGTGAATGTTGTGTGGGTAAACGAGCTGCAGCCGGGGGTGAAACAGAGTGCCGTACAGCCTGGCAACCTTGCAGATGTCCTGGAGTTGGCGTCGGCTTGGGCTTTGGGCCTCCTGCCAGGGAGACAGCGCCTGCTGAGCACACCCGGTGAAGCATTGTGATGCGCGGCGTGGAGAGAGGAGTGGTTTCACCGCCGCGAGGGAGAGAACCGCCGCCGGAGGGATCCACCTGTGCACAGGGGGAGAGCCTGGGAGAAGAGGTAAGGTTGGAATTGTTGAGCTTACGTGCCAATGGAGAGTCCAACGATGTAGCGCAGGGCTGAGCGGAATCAGGGCGTGCGCAGGACGAAGCGCGTATCGTAGCAGATGGCTCCGTGCCGAAGCTCTAGGCAGCACGGGCTATATAGCCCAAGGCTGATTCCTCCCAGGTGTGCGCACAGCTGAGGCAGATGACGGCCCAGAATGAGTTGTAACAGTACTCCCCCCCCGAGCAGCGCCTCCTGGTGCTGGCTTACCTGGGTGTGCCTGGTGGAAGTCCTTAATAAGGCGTTTGTCCAACACAAACGACGGGCGCACCCAGGACCTCCACTCGGGGCCATACCCCTCCCAGTCCACCAAACACTGCAAGCCGCGACCCCGGCATCAGACGTACAGGATGAAGTTGACCGTCCAAGCCGGGTCACCGTCGATCAACACGGGTGTTGGTGGGGCTCGAGGAGGGGGGCAGAGCGGGTTGGAGATCACGGGTTTGACCTGCGAGACATGGAACATGGGACAAACACTCAGAGAAGGAGGGACAGCCAGACGCACAGCCACAGGATTCGCCACCTTAACAATAGGGAAGGGCTTGATAAAGCATTTGGCCAACTTCCTCTTTTCAGCCTTCAGGTTAATATGCTGTGTCGATAACCATACCTGCTGACCCACCTGATACTGCGGAGCCGGTCTCCTGCGCCGGTTCACTGCCCTGGTGTTGTGCTCTGCTGTGCGTAAAAGGGCCTGGCGAGTAGCAGCCCATAGCCGACGGCAGCACCTCAGGTGCGCGTGAACTGATGGTATGGCCACCTCCCCCTCTTCTTCAGGGAACAGCGGGGGATCGTAGCCCAACAACGCCCTGAAAGGTGACATACCGATTGCAGAAGAGACAGTTAGGTTATGCGCATATTCTATCCAAGGCAGATGACTGCTCCATGATGATGGGCTGGAGGTGATGACGCAGTGCAGAGCAGCCTCCAGCTGCTGATTTGCCCGCACGCACTGCCCGTTGCTCTGGGGGTGATGACCAGAGGATAGGCTCACTGTAGCCCCCAAAGCGTTACAAAAACTCCTCCACACACTGGAGACGAACTGCAGGCCCCGGTCAGAGACGATGTCCACGGGGATCCCATGCAGACGCACCACGTGCTGTACCAGAAGGTCTGCTGTGTCACGTGCTGTTGGAAGCCCACGCAGGTGAATGAAGTGGGCAGCCTTCGAGAAGCGGTCCACGATGGTCAGCACGGTGTCGAACGTGTTGGATACCGGGAGCCCGGTTACGAAGTCTAGCGCCACATGAGACCACGGCCTCCCAGGGACCGGCAGGGGGTGAAGAAAGCCAGCTGGCGGAGAAGAAAACGTCTTTCCGGTGGCACGCTGGGGGTAGGCACGAACGTAGCCGATGATGTCCTTCCGGAGCCCTGTCCTTCCAGAGCCCTGGCCACCAGAACGATCTTTGGAGCAACTTCACCAATTGGGAGGTCCCAGGGTGGCAGGCGAATTTGAAAGAATGGGCCCAGTGGATCACATTACCCCGAACAGCAGATGGTACGAACAGTCTCCCGGTAGGGCCTCCGCCTGGGTCCGGTTCAGTTTCTTGAGCCTTCAGGACCTTATACCTGATGGCCCAGGAGCAGGGCGCCCACGACACACGAAGGCCGGGAGGATGGTGTGCTCCTGCTTCTCAGCGGCCTCCAAGGCGAACTGCCTGGACAGGGCATCTGGCTTTGCGTTCTTTGACCCCGGGCGGTAGGTGATGGTGAACTGGAAGCACCCGAAGAACCGGAACCACCGCGCCTGGCGAGCATTCAGGCGCTTAGCCATCCTCAGGTACTCCAGGTTTTTATGATCCATCCAAAGCACAAAGGGTAGCGTGGCCCCCTCCAACCAGTGCCGCCACTCCTCCAGCGCGAGCTTGACCGCCAGAAGTTCTCTCGTCACCGACGTCATAGTTCCTCTCAGTGGGGGACAGCCGCCGAGAGAAGAAGGTGCAGGGGCGGATCACCCTGTCCACCAGGGAGCGCTGTTAAAGTACTGCCCCCACCCCCAAATCAGACGCATCCACCTCGACTAGACACTGCAGCGCGGGCTCCACCTGCGTCAAGACCCGGGACGAGGAGAATTCTGCCTTCAGGACCGCAAAGGCCGACGCAGCCTCCTCTGTCCACCGGAACGGCACCTTAGGGGAGGTGAGGCGGGTCAGGGGGGCGGCGATCGAGCTGTACTTGGGCACAAACCGCCGGTAGAAATTGGCAACCCCCAGAAATTGTTGCAGCTGTTTCCTTGATGACGGGGGGGGGGGGGGAATCCACCACCGCCTTCACCTTCTCTGGATCCGGGATGACCTAGTTGTGTGAGATAATGAAGCCCAGAAACGAGGTCTTCTCAGTGTAGAACTCAAACTTTTCAGCCTTCACAAAAAGTTTGTTCTCGAGCAGTCGTTGCAGGACCCGCCTCACGTGAACCTGATGCTCCTCCCGGGATTGAGAGAAGATCAGGATGTCATCCAGGTAGACGAAAACGAAGGACCCAAGGAAATCCCGGAGGACATTGTTGATGAGCCGCTAGAAGACGACTGAAGCGTTGGTGAGCCCAAACGGCATAACGAGGTACTCAAAGTGGCCGCTGGGGGTTCGGAATCCCGTCTTCCACTCGTCGCCCTCCTGGATCCACACGAGGTGGTAAGCGCTGCGGAGATCCAGTTTCGTAAACCAGGAGGCCCCCTGGAGGGAGTCGAAGGCAGAGTCCATCAGAGGCAGTGTATACTTGTCCTTAATAGTGATGTCATTCAGAGCCCGGAAGTCGATGCAAGGGTGAAGGGAACCGTCCTTCTTCCCAACGAAGAAGAAGCCTGCCCCCACTGGCGATGACAATGGCTGGATGATGTCCGAGCTGAGCGATTCCTTGATGTACGCCTCCATAGCCTCCCGTTCCGGAGCAGATAGGCTGTAAAGGCGGCTTGACGGCAGGGGGGCTCCTGGGCGGAGGTTAATGGCGCAGTCGTACGGGCGGTGGGGGGGGGGGGGGGGACAGTGCCTGGGACTTGCTGAATACCGCTCCGAGGTCGTGAAACTCTGGAGGAACCCTGGACAATTCGGGGCGGGGGGGCGGGGGAGGAGAGGGGGACCGATGGAGAACAAGCTGCTGACTGGAGGCACGCAATCAGGCAGAACGGACTCCAGGCGAGAACACTCCCAGTTCGCCAGTCGAAGGTGGGGTTGTGGAAGCGCAGCCATGGGTAACCCAGGATGACAGGAGCAGTAGAGAAGGAGAGGACGAACAACCAGAGATCCTCACGATGGTTCCCAGAAATGATGGCTGAGACCGGGGCAGTCCGGTGCGTTACCCTTTCTAAGGGAGCCTTTGACAGGGTGATGAGGTTAAGGGGTTTTGGCAGAGATTGACAGGGAAGCCCCAATCGGGTTGCCAGTTCTTTAGAAATAAAGCTCTGTTCAGCCTGCAAGTCCACCGGTGCGTGTGTGAGGAACTCAGTGCGGTTGTGACAAAACCTAATAGGCAGGAGACACCTGGATAAGGGATTAGATCGGGATGAGTCCGCAAGGCCACCTATGGTGACTCGCGGACCCCCCCTTTTTGGCCGAACCGGGCAGGACTCGATGTCATGCTGGTCATCCCCGCAGTACATGCAGAAACCCAGGTCCCGGCGGCGCTGTCTCTCTGCCTGTGAGATTTTAGTTCGTCCAATCACCATGGCCTCAGAGTCATCCGGACCCTCTAGCGCGGGCAGAGCCAAGGTGGGTGACTGGGAGGAGTGGCGAAATGATTTACCCGAACGGCCGGAGGACCTCCGTTCGGCCGCTCGCTCCCTCATCCAATTATCTAAGCTAATAGCCAGAGAAATGAGCTCAGTGAGCCGCTCAGGCTTATCTAGGCAGGCCAGCTCATTCCCTAGGCTCGAGCTCAGGCTACGGGTGAAGATGCTGCAAAGCGCAGCATCCTTCCACCCAACTTCCGCCTCTACCACCCGGAAGTCGACAGCGTAATCGGCCACCGACCGACTACCCTGGCGAAGGTTTAACCACTTGCACTCCGGGCAATTTTCCTAAAAATGCCAAAAAATAACGTGCCCAAAGTAAATCGAAAGCTGTTCTTCAACCCTTTGCAGCATCTTCATGGGGTTGGTCTCATTTAAAAGAAAACATTTTGAATTTTTTGGCAAAAAAAAACATAATCTCTCTACGTGCTCCGGCCACTGAGTTACAGTCATCTAAACATACTGAACTTGAAGAAAAAAATTTGGACACAGTGTTTTTTTGGATACAAATGCTTGTAAATAACACACAGCTGTCCGATCCGGCTGAAAAATGCAACAGAAATGTAGAACCAAGTGTTATCCAGCTGAGATCCAAATTTGGTAACAATACCACAAAAAATGAATATTTTACACAGCTTTGTTCTCAGGCTGTTCCCAGGCGTTTTGGAACTGTGCCAAATTGTGCCAAATGGCACAGTTTGGAAAAACGTCTGTAACTTTTGAATGATTCAATGTAGAAGCTTCATTTCAGGCTCAAAGGAAAGGTTACACTCAGGGCTGTGTCTGTGTGTGTGTGTGGGGGGGTCGTCCCCCCCCCGCTATCAAGGACAGAGTTCGGCCCTCGCTACATGACAGATTACACTCGTTGCATGTTTCCACAGCAACGCTGTCACAGCGGCTCCCCCCCCCCTCGCTACTGTGTGTGTGTGTGGGGAGGGGTTGTCCCCCCCCCGCTCGCTACAGAGGATGGACTTTAGCCATCACTACACAACGGATTAGCCTTATGTGGTGATGTAGGACAGCAGTGCAGTCACCGCGGCTTCCCCCCCCCTCGCTGCAGAAGAATAGCGGGGTGGGGGGGGCGTTCACAGCCTGTACACTGCGAGCAACCCTTGTACCGTGGCGCACGAACTTCAGACTTCGTGAACCGCACAGCTGTAATTTACTGATCGGTCAAAAGTCATTTTGGATTACAATTTTCAGGGATAGAGAATAATTTAGCTTATAACACCTTACTTCTTCACAGCGGAGTCTTGGCGAACTTGTCTTCCTCATTGTCAGACGAACGCGACGCTGGTCCGCTCTGGTTCTGGTCTCGCGACTCGATCAAAACATAATTCCATTATTGCGTTTTTGTGCTTCCATGATTGCGGTTTTTGGCGAACGATTTTTCAAAACAAATAACAGTAGTAATTAAAAAAAGACTGGCGAAGGCGTGTGTGTCACTCAGCCTTCGTTGTCAGCCTCCGTCGGTCTATAATGACCATGGAAGAAATCATAACGTCTACTCTGCTGGAACCAATACAAAATAAGCACCGCCTGTGGCCGAACATGCCGATCCACGAATGGCACTCCCTGTCACACAGGTTGCATTTGTGGATGGTCTCCATGCTGCTGGGTCTGTGGAGCTCTTCCTGTGTCCTTTTTTGATCCGCTCCAGCAGCCAGTCTTCACCCAGCCTTAAAAAAAAAAAACAGCTCACAAACTTCTCTGCTTCAATTGGCTCACTGCATTCAAAGCGTTGGGAGGCGGGTCCTCCTTCCTAGGTTTTCATTCATTGGTTCTTCAAGGTTTCAGAAACCCAATTCAAGGCTCTTATTAGTCGAATGAGAGGCCAATCAGATGAACTAATCTGTTCGCGGCTGTGTTTGCAGATTTTTTTTTCAGTGGCGCTTGGAGGCCACACCACCTACACCACCACCATCAATATCCTTATCATGCGTCATGCGCCCTAGGACGCAGAGACTTGCCCGCCCGCGGAACAACGGAGTGCAAGTGGTTAATAAATGGGTGGTTAGCACACTATCACGATTCGAGTGGTCAAATATTTCATGGAAATCTCGGACAAATAGGGCGTAGGAGAGATTAGCGTAGTTGGGTTTCGCCATTATGGCGTAAGCCCATGCTAACACTCGCCCTTCCAAGAGATTAACCACATAACCAATTCGGCTGTGATCGATGGAGAAGTCCCCAGGAACGTGCTGAAACACCGTCTCACACTGGAGGATGAAACCCCGCGCCTCCCCGAGCTTTCCACTGAAGTGTGTGGGCGTGGGGATCGGTGTAAGATGCGTGAGCGCGCCCGGGCTAGCTTGGCTAGATGGAGAGCTAACGAGAGCTGGCCTGCTGCTCTGAGCCGGAGGGAACGTCCGCTGTCCTTCCAGGCGATCCAACCGACTGTTAATCTGGCCTAGCTGGTTCAGAATAACCTGCTGCTGGTAAGTAATTTGGCGAACTTGAGCCTCCAAGATGTTAAAACAGTGTGCGAGCCCACTGTTCGTTTGGTCACTCTGCCGGAGCCGTACTGACATAATGTCGGACCCAGGGAACACGCACACACAGGTTCAAGTTCAATACAATGATCTTTATTGGATAACCAGCAGGTGTCTGGGTGCGTGTATGCGGTGTGTGAATGTTGTGTGGGTAAACGAGCTGCAGCCGGGGGTGAAACAGAATGCCGTACAGCCTGGCAACCTTGCAGATGTCCTGGAGTTGGCGTCGGCTTGGGCTTTGGGCCTCCTGCCAGGGAGACAGCGCCTGCTGAGCGCACCCGGTGAAGCGTTGTGATGCGCAACGTGGAGAGAGGAGCGGTTCCGCCGCTGCGAGGGAGAGAACCGCCGCCGGAGGGATCCACCTGTGCACAGGGGAGAGCCTGGGAGAAGAGGTAAGGTTGGAATTGTTGAGCTTACGTGCCAATGGAGAGTCCAACGATGTAGCGCAGGGTTAAGCGGAATCAGGGCGTGCGCAGGACGAAGAGCGTATCATAGCAGACGGCTCCGTGCCGAAGCTCTAGGCAGCATGGGCTATATAGCCCGAGGCGGATTCCTCCCTGGTGTGCGCACAGCTGAGGCAGATGACGGCCCAGAGTGAGTTGTAACACTAATAGGTTTAAACAGCTGGGGGACCTCCAATAATATACTGGGCCTCACACCTTTCTTCACTCTCAATGAAATATTTTTGCTGGTCATTAACATCTGTTTGTTCTCTCCCATAGATTGAGTCCCCATCGTGCTGTTTGCTCTCTACATGTCTGTTCTTTTCATCTTCTCTATCCCCTCACCCCCCAGCCAGTCGCAGCAGATGACTGGCCTTCCCTGAGCCTGGTTCTGCAGGAGGTTTCTTCCTGTTAAAAGGGAGTTTTTCCTCTCCACCATTGCCAAGCACTTGCTCACAGGGGATCACCTGGTTGCTGGGGTCTTTCTGCAACTGTGGGGGTTTCCCTTACAGTTGAAAGTGCTATGAGATGACTGTTGTTGTGAAATGGCGCTATATAAATAAAGTTGAATTGAATTGAATCCATGGGTAAATAACTCTGACATTCCAATTTAGCTGAAGAGCTCCTGGTCCTTCTTCTTCTTTTAGATTTGATTGGCGGTTGGCAACCAGCTTACAGGTGCATTACCGCCACGTACTCCACTCTGTATCATCACTCTATATATCTTGGCCGTATAAGGAGTTCTGTGGTGATACTTTTACTCTGGTGACGGCAGAATCTCAAAGCTAGCATATTCCCTCAAACATGAACGAGCTAATGCGCGATTTCACGTGTACTCGCCTCTTTCCATTGACTTTGTATGGATTCGTGCTGCCCGTTTGCGTTTGGTGTGAAGGCACCTTGACAGATGGTAGGTGGCCTCTGTGAACATTTTTTATCTCTTTACTCTGTTCGACATTTGTGATCTCAGCTGGATCTTCTGCCAACACTTGGCTACATCCCAGCCAGCGAAAGGTTAAACCTGTGCTGTCTTATGGGTCCATGTGGGTTTGTCTGGGGGTTCCATGTTGGTGCCACCTGTGTTTGCCCACATGGACTAGACCTGTCGTGCAGGTAATTGGTCTCGGTCTACCCACTTTAAACCCATCTGCAATCCACTGGGTTGCATGTGGGTGAGCAGGTTTCAGTAACACTGGCGCCAAATAACGAGAAAAAAGTCACAAATTTATGAGAAAAAATGTGAAAATTTATGAGAAAAAAGTTACAAATTTACACAAAAATAGTAGCAAATTTACTAGAAATAAGTTGTAAATTTATGAGAAAAAAATAAAATTTATGAAAAAAGTTGCAAATTTACAAGAAAAAAAGTTGTAAAATTACTTGAAAAGAGTTACAAAATTACAAGAAAAATTTAGCACAATTACAAGAAAAAAGTCACAAATTTACTAGGAAAATTTTAGAAAAATATCAAATTAATAAAAAAGAAACAAATGTAGGAGTAAATAAACTAAAAATTTATGTGAAAAAAACTCCCAAATTTATGAGGAAAAGTTATAAGTTTACAGTAAAAAAAAGTTGAAAATTTTTGAGAAAGTGTCATGTGTCTGGGGCCTTGTGTCATTCCAGGCCCCAGACACAGATTATTGTGTATTGTGTTTCCCCGGTTTTGTGTCTGCACATTTGTCTTGGTTTTTGTGTGTCTGTCTCTGCCCCTCTCTCTCCAGGCTCTCCCCACTGGCTGCTCAACCTGCCGCTGCTGTGATCAGCCAGCAATCAGCCCACGTGCAGCAGCTCGCACCTGCCTCCACTCAATGTCATTAGTCACTCACTATTTAGTCTCTGTTTGTGTGTTCACTTATTATCGGCGTAGTCAGCTTCCCGTGTTCAGGCATACTCTGTGTTGGTCTTCTCACCCTTGGACTTCGTTTGGTGTTGTTTTTCCCAGGAGCCCAGTCTTACTCCGAAACGCACTATGTACGTCTTCTTTTTCTGTTCAGGTTTCTTGTTTTCCCCCAGCGGCCAGCTAAACTCTGGGGGGTGACGTGAACTCTCTCCTTATAGCCAAACAGAGTCTTCTGAACCGTTTCCACCTGTTGTGTAGCTTATTATTTGATTGCTTATGTTGGACACTTTTTGTACCACTGACTCTCTGTTTAATAAACGCACTCTTCACCTTGCTCGTGAGCTTGACTCTTTTCATCCGTGCGCTGCGTAAAAGCACACGCACATGACAATACACCGCGACCAGTGAAGGCCCAGCGATGAAGTTTGCCTGTTGTTTTTTCACTTTTTTCTGTGTTTTTTCTCACCTGTTGGGAGCTCGCAATGTCTCCGGGTCATCGTCCTTGGCCAAGGAAGGGAGGGTTGGCACCGGGAAGACCCAGTTTGGAGGAAGAATGGGCGGCGGACTTCGTCCAGAGCTATGTGGATGAGGGTCTTGAAGCTCGAGGTACCAACCAGGTATGGGAGTGTTTGCGTGGAGCCATGGGAATCCTGAAGGCACATCCCGGACTCAGGAGTTATCCACAATATGCAGAACTGTTTTCTATGGTCCGCGCGCTCCAGCAAATGTTTCCTGACCTGAGGTTCGACGCGTTTCCCGCTGCACCGAAGCGGAGGCGCACTCCCCGACAGCCATCCTCCTCTTCTCCCAAGTTGCCACCATTACCTCCAGGTCCAGCAGGCATAACACCTAGCGAGTGCACGCTCAGCTTCGCGACGGAACAGTCATCCAGCCCTGGACCACCGGAGAAGCACCATCTCCTCCTCACCAGCAGCCCTTCCCCCATCCAGTGAGACTATTCCCGCGGCAGTCCTCTTTTCCAGTTTGCCTTTGCCAGTTGTCCCGTCAGCCAACTCTTCCTCTCCAGCTGCCGCAAAATCCATCTCCTCGATGGCTCCTCCTGCTGCCCAGAGGCTCTCTGTGTCTTCTCCAGAAATACCCATCTCCATGACGCCAGGGGCGATCCCTCCTCTTTCCACAGTGGGGCCCAAGCTCTCCAGAGCCATGGAGAGGGACGACTCTCCACACACTGCAGCAGTGAACACCAAGGTCTGGGAAAACAGGCAAGTTTTGTTTCATTTAACTTCAACTTATAATGAAATGTCTTGCCTGATTCCCGGTAGGGAGACTCAGGAAAAACAGTTCCCTGAGTTCTCCCCATCTGCTGCTGTTATGAACTGCTCAATAGCCCTCTCTATGTCTTTTCCTGTGGTCACTGAGTGTACGCCGGCCCCGGAGTGGAACCGTCGGGACCAGGAGGAGCCAGGGGTCTGGGAGGACCTTCTTCCTGTGCCAGTGGTGAGCCAGACCCCAGCCGTCATGCCGGAAGAACCTCCTGCGTGGAGCACTCCGACTGGGGCCGAAAGGACTGCATTGACCATCATGCCTGCTGTGGAGGCTGCCATAGCAGAGCCAGTGCCTGAGCTGAGCCACCAAAGAACCGGGCCCGAAACATCGCCTCCAGCCGGATCGTCAGAGACCTGGACGGCGGTAGAGCTTGAGCTCAGGGAAGTACTGTCTTCTGTCTTTCTCTTTTCAGTATTAGAGTGCTCTTGCCTGGCTCTTGGTGAGGAGAGTCAGGTGCAGCCACCTGCTGCACCTGACCTCGCCTCGCTGGGCTTTGCCACTGCTGGTGACCCTGACTCTCCTCTTCTTTGTCCTTTGTCTGAGTCCTCTTCCAGGGTCACCGACGAGAACCTGACACCGCCGGAAGAGTCCGAGGATCCAGGCTTGCCGCTGGAGGTCACCGTGGGTCCAGCTGTCCTTGCTGTGGAGGTCACTGTGGGTGCCACTCGTCCTCTGACCGAGGGTGTCATCTGGGTTCCTCCTCGGTCCAAGCCTCCATGGGTGCTGCATCCCGGCCGGGGACCATCGTGGGTGCCGCACCACAGTTTCAGTCCTACGTGGGTGCTGCGCTCCAGTTTTAGTCCGCCATGGGTGCCGTGCCTCAACCCGGGGCCCACCAGGGGTGCAGCGTTGGCCCAGCCGGGGCCCACCGAGGGTGCAGCATTGGCCCAGCTGGGTCCCACTGCGGGTGCAGCTGAGCTCCAGCCTGGAGCCGCCGTGGGTGCAGCTGTGGCCCAGTCGGGGACTGCCGAGGGTGCAGCCAAGTTCCAAGCCGGGACCACCGAGGGTGCAGCCGAGTCCCAAACTGGGACCGCCAAGGGTGCAGCCAGCCAGTCTGAGGACAGCAAGGCCTCCTCTCCCCTTCCTGAGGCCTTTGGGGTGTCCCTTCCTCCCCTGCTGGGCACCGCTGTGGTCCACTGTCCTCCGGCACCAGAAGGCGTTGGGGTTTCCCTGCTCCGGTCTGGCTTCCTACCTTTAAGCCTCCCGGTGGGTAAGCTGCCTCCTCATTCACCCCTCCAGTCCTGGTGGCTCAACTACACTGACCAGCTTCCCGAAGGACTGAGTTTCCGGGTCGGGTGGCCCATTTGCTCTGGCAGGCCACCTGACACTGTTCAGCGGGCCGCCTGCTGGGCCTGGGACTTTGGCCGGCTGCCCGAACCCTGGAGCTCTGGGACTGTGGGGGCTTAGGGGTTGTTGAGGCACAGGTGTGAGTGTTGAGCTGATCATTTTTTCCCTTCCAGCCATTTTACCCTCACCTCTCTCCCGGGAGGGTTTTGCTGTTCTCCTTTTTTTTTTTTGGTGTGTGTGTGTGTGGGGGGTCTTTTTCCTGACGTTACCGTGGGGGTGTCTGATTTCCACCCCCTGGGGGGGGGGCTCTGTCATGTGTCTGGGGCCTTATGTCATTCTAGGCCCCAGACACAGATTATTGTGTATTGTGCTTCCCTGGTTTTGTGTCTGCACATTTGTCTTGGTTTTTGTGTGTCTGTCTCTGCCCCTCTCTCTCCAGGCTCTCCCCACTGGCTGCTCAACCTGCTGATGCTGTGATCAGCCGGTAATCAGCCCACCTGCAGCAGCTCGCACCTGCCTCCACTCAATGTCATTAGTCACTCACTATTTAGTCTCTGTTTGTGCGTTCACTTATAGTCGCGGTGTAGTCAGCTTCCCGTGTTCAGGCATACTCTGTGTTGGTCTTCTCACCCTTGGACTTCGTTTGGTGTTGTTTTTCCCAGGAGCCCAGTCTTACTCCGAAACGCACTATGTACGTCTTCTTTTTCTGTTCACGTTTCTTGTTTTCCCCCAGCGGCCAGCTAAACCATTCTGAAACGGTTCAGAAGATTCTGTTTGGCTACAAGAAGAGAGTTCATGTCATGCCCCAGAGTTTTTTGCAAATTTATGAGAAAAAAGTCAAATTTTTACAAAAAAGTAGGAAAATTTCAGGGAAAAAATGTAACTTTACAAGAAAAAAATAGCAAATTTATGAGGAAAAAAGTTACAGATTTATGAAAAAAGGTTGAAATTTTACAATAAAAAATGGCAAACTGAAGGAAATTTTTTTGTAAATTATCTGGAGTTTGTTGAGGTTTCAGTTTCATGGCCTGGTCAACCATCCTTTACTCCCTATAGGACAAACCACTTCACTACTACACTGCGCGTGTACTCAGATGTACCGAGCCGGCGGGCTGGCTGGAGTCCTCTTGCTGGAGCAGCAGAGCATGGATCCTCCCAGTAAGGCCAGACCAGAGGCAGCCCAGCCCAGGTAGAGACCCTGACCCAGCTCAAACCTGAAGGACCAAACACAGACAGACTGTCAGCGGCGGCACGTGACCCTCCACACTGATGTTTTCACGAACTCTGTGTGACTGACTTCATGCCTCCACCGAATGGGTCATAGAAATCGTTGATGACTCTGGCGGCGTACCATGACACTGCAGTCAGAGTCAAGATGCCTGAGGAAGAACACAAGCAACATTCAACCTTTTTATCATAGAGTTGCTATTTTTTTCTTCGAAATTATTTTTTTTTCTTGTAAATCTTCGAACTTTTTCTCATAGATTTGCAACTTTTTTCTGATAAAAAATTACCTTTTTTCCCCCCCAAATTTTCATCTTTTTCCTCATTAATGTTAATTTTTTCATATAAATTTACAAATTTTCCATGTAAATTTTTGATTTTTTGTCCTCATAAATCTGCAACTGATTTCCTATAAATTTGTTTTTTCTTAAAAATCTGTGACTTTTTCTCATAAAATTACAAAAGTTTTTCTTCAATTTTGCAACTTTTTCCTATAAATTTTAATCCTTTTTATCATAAACTTGCAACTTTTTCTCATAAATTTGCTATTTTTTTCTTGTAATTTTTTTCTCGTAAATTTTAAACTTTTTTCTCATAGATTTTGAACTTTTTTTAAAAAAAGTAACCTTTTTTCAAAAATTTGCTAATTTTTCCTCATAAATGTACAATTTTTTTCTTGTAAATTTACAAATTTTTCCTGTAAATTTTCAACTTTTTTTTCTCATAAATCTGTAAATGTTTTGTTATACATTTGTAACTTTTTTGTTCAAAATTTGTGACTGTTTTCTTATAAATTTTGACGTTTATCACAAAATTTTGAAACTTTTTCTCATAAATTTTTAAAATTGCAAAAGGTTTTCTTTAAATCTGCAACTTTTTTCTCTAAATTTTCATCCCTTTTATCATAAATTTGCAACTTTTTCCCATAAATTTAACATTTTTTCTTGTAAATTTTCGACTTTTTTCCCATAGATTTGCCACTTTTTTCTAAAAAGTAACCTTTTTTCAAAAAATTGCATTTTTTTCCTCATAAATTTGCCTTTTTTGCTTGTAAATTTACAAATCTTTTCTGTATATTTTCAACTTTTTCTAAAAAAATTGTCTTTTTTCTCATAAATGTGACCCGTGCTGGCAAAATGAGTCACTTTGAGGAAATTACCAAAACTGATGTAACGTTTTTTCCATATTCTGTATTGAAAGACCTTCAAAATGATATTTAATTTGTAGGAAGTGTGCAAAAACAGACCCAGAAAAAGATGATTTGTTTATATTTTGGCTAGGTTAAAACTTGCGTTTGGTCGGTCGGGAATTATGTCTTCTAACAAAACATGTATTTTTAGAAAGTACAATTTCTAAGCTTTCCAATGATACCAGGCACTCATGGGGGTTTTCCCGGGACTTGCTGCTAGCAAACAAAGAAAGAGTCATGATTTATGACTTGTGCCTGCAGCTCGTAATGACGCGGTATGCATTCCGACACATTTTGCCAGCACGGGTCACAAATTTGTCACTTTTTCCCTCTAAATTTTAATATTTTTTTTATCATAAATCTGTAAATGTTTTGTTATAGATTTGTAACTTTTTTGTTCAAAATTTGTGACTATTTTGTCATAAATTCTGACTTTTTTCGACAAAATTTTGAAACTTTTTCTCATAAATTTTTAAAATTGCAAAAGTTTTTCTTTAAATTTATAACTTTTTCCTGTAAATTTTCATCCTTTTTATCATAAATTTGCTATTTTTTTCTTGTAAATTAAAAAAAGTTCTTGTAAATTTCCAACTTTTTTCTCATAGATTTGCCACTTTTTTCTAAAAAAAAAAGCTTCAAAAAATTACAGTTTTTTTCCTCATAAATTTGCAATTTTTCTTGTAAATTTGCAATTTTTTCCTGTATATTTTTGACTTTTTCAAAAAAAAAAGTTTTTCTTCTCATAAATTTGTAACTTCCATCCATCCATCCATCTTCTACTGCTTTTCCAGCAGTCTGGGTCATGGAGGCAGGAGTTGAAGCAGAGTAGCCCAGAATTTCCTCTCTCCAACCACCTGCTCCAGCTCTTCAGAGAGGATACCAAGGCGTTCCCAGACCAGCTGGGAGACATAGTCTCTCCAGCGAGTCCTGGGTCTGCCCCGGGGTCTCCTCCCAGAGAGACGTGCCCAAAACACCTCAAGTGGGAGGCGTCCAGGAGGCATCCTGATCAGATGTCCACACCACCTCAGCTGGCTCCTTTCATTGTGGACGAGCAGCAGTTCTACTCTGACCCTCTCCGGGACGACTGAGTTCCTCACCCTATCTCTAAGGGTGAGTCCAGTAATCCCACAGAGAAGTCATTTCAGCTGCCTGTATCCGCGATCTCATTCTTTCACCCTTACCCAAAGCTCATGACCATAGGTGAGGGTAGGAATGTAGATTGACTGGTAAATCGACAGCTTTGCCTTAGAGCTAAGCTCCCTCTTCACCACAACAGACCGGTACAATGTCGGCATCACTGCAGATGCTGCTCTGATCCGTCTGTCAATCTCTCCTCCCCTCAATTGTGAATAAGACCCCAAGATACTTAAACTCCTCCACTTGGGGCAGGAGCTTGTCTCCAACCCGGAGAGGACAATCCACCTTTTTCCGGCTGAAGACCGTGGACTCGACTTGGAGGTGCTGATTCTCATCCCAGCCGCTTCACACTCAGTGGCAAACCATCCCAGTAAGACCTGTAGGTCATTGCTGGATGAAGCCAGCAGGACAACATCATCTGCAAACAACAGAGATGAGATCCTGTGGTCACCAAGCATGACACCCTCTGTTCCCTGGCTGCACCTAGAAATCCTGTCCATAAAAATTATGAACAGGATCGGTGACAAAGAGCAGCCCTGGCAGAGTCCAACTCTGGAGTGTTGGCAATACGAACCAAACTCTCACAACGGTCATACAGAGACGAATAGCTGGTAACAACAAGCCCGATACCCCATACTCTCGAAGCACCCCCCCACAAAAGACATGAGGGACGTGGTCATGCCTTCTCCTAGTCCACAAAACACATGTAAACTGGTTGGGCAAACTCCCACAAACCCTTGAGGATTCTCGAGAGGGTAAAGAGTTGGTCTGATGTGCCATGGCCAGGATGAAAACCATATTGCTCCTCCTGAATCCCAGGTTCAACCAATGACCAGACTCTCCTCTCCAGTACCTTGGCATAGACCTTCCCAGGGAGGCTGAGGAGTGTGATCCCTCTAAAGTCAGAGCACACCCTCCGGTCCCCTTTTTTGAAGAGAAGAACCACCACCCCATTTTGCCATGCCAAAGGCACTGCCCCTGACCTCCACACAATGTTGCAGAGGCGTGTCAACCATGACAGCCCTACAACATCCAGGGCCTTGAGGTACTCAGGGCGAATCTCGTCCACCCCCAGCGCCTGGCCACAAAAGAGATTGTTAACCACCTTGGCAACCTCAGCCCCTGTGATAGGCAAGTCATTGCCCCTTATCCACAAGCCCTGCTTCCTCTGTGGAAGGCGTGTCAGTAGGATTGAGGAGATCCTCGAAGTATTACTTCCACCGCTCGACGATATCCCCAGTTGAAGTCAGCAGTGCCCCATCCGCATCATACACAGTGTGGACAGGGAGCTGCTTCCCCCTCCTGAGCCGCCGGACAGTTTGCCAGAATCTCTTCGAGGCCGACCGAAAGTCTTGTTCCATGGCCTCACCGAACTCCTCCCAAACCCAACTTTTTGCTTCAGCAACCACCTGAGTTGCACTTCGCTTGGCCTGCCGGTACACCTCAGCTGCTTCGGGAGTCCCACAAGCCAACCAAGCTTGATAGGACTCCTTCTTCAGCTTAATAGCCCTCCTCACCACTGGTGTCCACCACTTGGTTTGGGGGTTGCCACCACAAGATGCCCCAACAACCTTACGGTTGCAGCTCTGGGCAGCCGCTTCAACAATGTAGGTGGAGAACATGGCCCATTCAGACTCCATGTCTCCAGACTCCCTCGGAATGTGGTTGAAGTTCTTCCGGAGGTGGAAGTTGAAGACCTCCCAGACAGGGGCCTCAGCCAGACATTCCCAGCACACCCTCACTATACGTTTGGGTCTACCAGGTCTGAATGGCTTCCTCCCCTGCCATCGGCTCCAACTCACCACCAGGTGGTGATCAGTTGACAGCTCTGCACCTCTCTTTACCCGAGTGTCCGAGACATACGGTTGCAGGTCTGATGACACGATAACAAAATCGATCATTGACCTGCGACCTAGGGTGTCCTGGTGCCAGGTGCACATATGGACACCCTTATGCTTGAACATGGTGTTCGTTATGGACAAACTGTGGTTAGCACAGAAGTCCAATAACTTAACACCACTTGGGTTCACTGCCATAACAGGGAACATCCGTGGTATGTACGATGGCATCAAGAAAGCACTTGGTCCGGCTCAGAGCAAGACGGCCCCCCTCAAATCCTCCACTGGGGAGATGATCACAGAAAAGAACAAGCAGATGGAGAGATGGGTGGAACACTACTCCGACCTCTACTCCAGACAGAACACTGTGACACCGTCAGCCCTTGATGCCATCGGCTGCCTGCCATCCATGGATGAACTTGACGCCAAGCCAACCATCGATGAACTCAGCAAGGCCATTGATAGCTTGGCCGCTGGCAAGGCACCCGGCAACGACGGCATACCCCCTGACCTGATCAAGCACTGCAAGACCGCCCTACTGCTGCCATTGCATGACGTCCTCTGCCAGTGTTGGAAGGAAGGTGCCGTACCACAGGACATGAGGGACGCCAAGATCATCACCCTCTACAAAAACAAAGGGGAGAGAAGCGACTGCAACAACTACAGGGGCATCTCCCTTCTCAGCGTTGTTGGCAAAGTCTATGCACGAGTTGTTCTCGTTCATCTACAGAAGCTTGCCGAACGTGTCTACCCCGAGTATCAGTGTGGCTTCCGTGCTGAGCGATCGACGGTAGACATGATATTCTCCATCCGCCAACTCTAGGAGAAATGCAGAGAACAGAACATGCCCCTGTACGTCGCCTTCATCGACCTCACCAAAGCGTTCGATCTGGTCAGCAGAGAGGGCCTTTTCAAGATCCTGCCAAAGATAGGATGCCCACCAAAGTTGCAAAGCCTCATCGAATCGTTTCACACCAATATGCAGGGGATAGTGCAGCACGATGGCAATGTCTCAGAGCCATTCAACATACGCAGCGGAGTGAAACAGGGCTGTGTACTTGCGCCAACCCTCTTTGGGATTTTCTTTGCTATGTTCCTGAGGCATGCCTTCAGCACAGCGACAGAGGGAATCTACCTGCACACAAGATCTGACGGCAGGCTTTTCAACCTCGCCCACCTGAAAGCCAGGACCAAAGTATGCGAGGCTCTAATCAGAGACATGCTGTTCGCAGATGACGCTGCAGTCGCAACCCACACACAGCAGGAGCTTCAGACCCTGATGGACTGCTTCTCCCAGGCATGCAAGGACTTCGGGCTTACCATCAGCCTGAAGAAGACTAACGTCTTGGCGCAAGGCACGGAAGCACCACCAACCATCACCATCGACGACTACGAGCTGGAGGTCGTGAATCAGTTCACGTACCTGGGGTCCACAATCAGCAACAACCTCTCCCTTGATACAGACATCAACAAGGGGATTGGAAAATCAGCCTTCACACTCGCTCGCCTCACCACACGAGTGTGGGAGAATCCCAAACTCTCTGTCAAGACGAAGATGGCAGTGTACAACGCCTGCGTCATCAGCACACTGCTCTATGGGAGTGAGACGTGGACAACATACGCCCGGCAGAAAAAGAGACTGAACTCCTTCCACTTGCGCTGCATTCGCCACATCCTGGACATATCCTGGCAGGACAAAGTGCCCAAAACAGAAGTTCTGTCCTGCGCCGGCCTTCCCTCCATGTTCACTCTACTCAGGCAGCGCAGGCTCCGCTGGCTAGGCCACGTTCACCGTATGGAGGATGGCAGAATCCCCAAAGACGTCCTCTACGGAGAGCTGGCAACTGGCAGGAGAGATGTTGGCCGCCCACAGCTGCGCTTTAGAGACGTCTGCAAGAGAGACATGAAGGCCCTGGAGATCAACACAGAGCGCTGGGAGGACCTTGCAACGGCCCGCTCCAAATGGAGAGGCACCCTGACCAGACAGCTCAAGGCGGGTGAAGAGAGACTGACTGCTGCAGCAGATGAAAAAAGGACCCGCAGGAAGAACCACCACAGACCCAGCAGCACGGAGGCCACACACAAGTGTGACCTGTGTGACAGGGACTGCCATTCGCGCATCGGCCTGTTCAGCCACAGGCGGTGCTGTTCCAGCAGAGTAGATGTTTAGGATTCTCTTCCACGGTCATCACAGACAGACGGAGGCCGACGACGACTTGGGTTCAGATCGGACAGGCCGTTCCTCCCAATCACCCCCTTCCAGGTTTCACTGTTGTTGTCCATGTGTGCACTGAAGTCCCCCAGTAGGACAATGGAGTCTCCAAGAGGAGCACTCTCCAGCACCCCAGTCAGAGACTCCCAAAAGGGTGGGTATTCCGTACCATCATTTGGTGCATAGGCACAAATGATGGTCAGGACCCTTTTCCCAACCCGAAGGCGCAGGGAAGCAACCCTTTCGTCCACCAGGGAAAACTCCAGTATAGAGGCAGTAAGTTGGGGGGGATACAAGAATACCCACCCCTGCTCATCACCTCAAGATTTGTAACTTTTTCCTGTAAATTTTTATCCCTTTTCTCATAAATTCTGTTTATGTTCTGTACTTGTCCTTTTAGACCATAGTGCAGCTTTTGATACTATCAATCATAATATTCTACTTGATAGATTAGAACACTATGTTGGACTTAATGGAACTTCGTTGCAGTGGTTTAGATCTTATTTATCTGATAGGTTCCACTTTGTTCATGTAAATAATGAGTTTTCTTTCAACTCAAAGCTTAGTCATGGAGTTCCACAGGGATCTATGCTAGGCCCTACTCTTTTTAGTTTATATATGCTTCCGTTAGGCAACATTATTAGAAAGCACTGTATACATTTTCATTGTTCTGCAGATGACACACAATTATACCTGTCAATGAAGCCAGATGATAGTAATCAATTAGCCAAGTTAGAAGCCTGTCTTAAGGAAATCAAAGCTTGGATGACTTGTAATTTCCTGCTATTAAATTCAGATAAGACTGAAGTCATTCTTGTTGGTCCAAAAAACCTTAGAAATACCTTTCCAAATCAAACTTTCAGTTTGGATGCGGTTACTCTTTCTCTTAATAGCTCTGTGAGGAACCTTGGAGTTATTTTTGATCAAGATCTGTCCTTCAATTCACATATTAAATTCGTTTCTAAGACTGTCTTCTATCATTTGCGTAATATTGCCAAGATTAGGAGCATCTTGTCTCAGAGTGATGCTGAGAAACTGATCCACGCTTTTGTTAGCTCGAGATTAGATTATTGTAATTCTTTATTATCAGGCTGTCCTAAAACATCTTTAAAAAGTCTTCAGCTGATCCAAAATGCTGCAGCAAGAGTTTTAACAGGTACTAGAAAGAGAGATCATATCTCTCCGGTTCTGGCCTCCCTTCATTGGCTTCCCATAGAGTTTAGAATTAAGTTTAAAATCCTTCTTCTCACTTACAAAGCTCTAAACAATCAGGCTCCTTTTTTATTTAAAAGATCTGATACTACCGTATTATCCTAACAGAGCACTACGCTCCCAAAATGCAGGATTACTTGTAATACCTAGAATCTCCAAAAGTACAATGGGTGGCAGAGCCTTCAGTTATCAAGCTCCTCTCCTATGGAACCAGCTGCCAATCTGGATTCGGAAGTCAGACTCGATCTCTGTTTTTAAGAATAGGGCTAAAACCTTCCTTTTTGATATAGCCTACAATTAGGGAGGGATCATGTGTTTCTGAACCCTCCCTTAGTTATGCTGCTAATAGGTTTAGTCAGCCGGGGGACCTCCAGTAATGCACTGGGCCTCACTCCTTTCTTCACTCTCAATGAAATATTTTTTTTTGCTGGTCATTAACATCTGTTTGTTCTCTCCCATAGATTGAGTCCCCATCGTGCTGTTTGCTCTCTACATGTCTGTTCTTTTCATCTTCTCTATCCCCCCACCCCCCAGCCAGTCGCAGCAGATGACTGCCCCTCCCTGAGCCTGGTTCTGCTGGAGGTTTCTTCCTGTTAAAAGGGAGTTTTTCCTCTCCACTGTCGCCAAGTGCTTGCTCACAGGGGATTGCCTGATTGCTGGGGTCTTTCTGCAACTGTGGGGGTTCCCCCCTACAGTTGATAGTGCTATTTGAGACGACTGTTGTTGTGAAATGGCACTACATAAATAAATAAAGTTGAGTTGAGTTGATAAATTTGCAACTTTTTCTTATAAATTTGCTATTTTTTTCTTGTAAATTATTTTTTTTGTAAATATTCAGCTTTTTTTTCTCTGATTTGCAACTTTTTTCTAATAAAGGAACTTTTTTCAAAAAAATGCATTTTTTCCTCATAATTTTGCATTTTTTTCTTGTAAATTTACAAATTCTGTGTGTATATTTTCAACTTTTTCTAAAAAAAAAAAAGTTTTTCTCACAAATCTGTAACTGTTTTGTTATAGATTTATAAATTTTTTGTTCAAAATTTGTGACTATTTTCACAGAAATTTTGACTTTTTTCATACAATTTTGCAACTGTTTCTCAGAAATTTTCAAATTTTTTCTTGTGAATTTGATTTGATTTGATTTTTTTCCCAACAATTTGTAACTTTTTTCTCATAAATTAGTTTTTTTCTGCAAATTTTCAACTTTTTTCTCTCACAAATCTGCAATGCTCAGGTTTTGTTAATTAAATTGTAATTTGTGACTTTTTTAATTTTTAAATTGGCATTTTTTTATCTTTCCACCTTTATTCTTGCAAATGTGTACCTAATTTACATTTATATGTTTGTACCTCATGCTAAATTGGTCACCATGCCCCAATCCTCCTTGTTAAATCACCTACTGGATGCAGTAATGCAGAAAAATGGAGGCAGTAAAGCTGCTCTGAACCCCATACCAGACAGGATGAAGAGGACTCCTCCGCTCAGGACGATCTTGTCCTTGGTCACTTCCTTCATTCTGCCGATCTTTGTGCACTTGAGACCCAGCACAGACAGGATGATGGAGGCCAGGCCCAGGAGCAGAGACAGGATCATCAGAGCCCTGCAGGCTTGGATGTGTGCTGACATGTAGAAACACATAAAAAATGCGTTATTTACAGCTTTAATATTGAATAGTAACACTGTATAACACATCCTGTGAAGTTATGTGGAGTTACTGTGAACTTTTGATGTACGTGGTGGTGTAAAGTGCCAGTTATCACATGTGTGTAGCCTGTACTCACCACGGTGGTACCCTGTAGTTACCTTATAAGAACCCTGTAGTTCCAAAGCTTCAGACAAGTTTAGTTGTTCAAGTAATCTGATGTGTGCCCCATAATTACCAAGTACTTACTGGTAGTTCTATAACTACCCTCAAATTTCATGGTTCTTATATGGTAACTATATCAGAGAAGCTGTCTAAAATCTTATATGCAGATGATACAGGTGTCTTCTTTTCATGTAAAGATCCTGGGCCATATTACAACAACAGGGTCGGTTGATCAGTTGTCACTGACATCATTCAGAGGTGTGTTTTGGATAATCCAACTCAAAGGGCTCCTCCCCATCCCTTTAATGCAGAGACACATTATCCAAAGTGAACTGTGATCATGACAGTTTAAGGCTGTCATAAGCTCCCCGTGCACTTCTCCACAGCCCACGGAGGAGGAGATAAGGACGAGGATTTAAGTGCAGGATTATGCACCGCACACATTTATTAACACAACAACACTGACACACAGTTACAGTAATGGTTTCCTTAGAAGCTCAAGGGGTCCTCCAGGACGCTCGACAGTCCACAGGTGAGGATGACCGGGGAAAACGCACACAGAAAATACTCACAGAACTGGAGCAGTCCGAGTTAGTCCAAACAGGCATCGAGGGAAACACAGTCCTTAGTGACTTTGACTACCATACAGCGATTAACAACCGCATGGCTACTGCAATGACCCAGCAATGTGTGACTGGAAAAAGGCTCCTTAAATGCATGCATTGCTGGTGATGGTAGATTGGAGGCACCTGGGCGAGGCCCGGGAAAGATGATCAACAGGGCTGGGAACAGCTGATGGTAATCATTGATGGGGGCGTGGTCGGACCGGCAGACTGTCAACAGACACACAGCTGCTGGCCCCAGAGCAGTGGCTGTGGATACGGTAACACCCAGGAAATACATACTAAACATGCATACACCACGGCACCGAGACCCACAGAGAGATCAGGGCCGAGCTGGGGAAAACCAAGCCAGCTCGATTCCTGACAAAGACGGGTTTTGCGCTGATCAAAGCCCATGTGTGTGAGCCAAAATGCACGCGATAGTAATGCTGCTTGGTAATAAGGAAGACATCAGTTACAGCTGATGCCCAGTTAGTTATGTTAGAAAGAAAAATGGGGAAGAATGGGCTGAAAAATCAGCTGAATTGTTTAATGTGTGCACAGATGTTGCACAGACATGAAGAAAAGAGGATGATGCCTGTGCAAACTTAATGATGGCGTGGAAGTTGCTCCCAGCTGTGGGGAGATGGAGTGCTCCCTCTCCTGTTGCTTTCGCTGATCGAGTGTCTCCTTCTAGCTGTCCTGGGTAGGAGGGAAGGAGGCAATCTGCCACCTCCCGCCCCCATGATGAAGCGAGCCCGCTCTCAACAGTCTCTGCTGGGGGCTGATGGGTTACTGTCAGGAAGCTTGCTGGGCTGGAAACCTGGGGCACACGGCCGACACAGATGTGGACGCATCTCCTGTCTCTCTGGGGAGTTAGTGGAAAGTAAAATGCTGCACACCTTGTTCATTCATTTATTCCACTAAAAATAAACACATTAATGCCTAATAAGTCTGTGATGAAAACAAAAATTCCCCCCCCCCGCTCTAAAAATCACATTGGAACATACTGGCACACATGTTCCATGTTCATTCATTCATTCATTCCCGTAAAAAAAAAAATCCTACATTAATGCCTAATCTATAGACTCCAACTGTAAGTCCACAATTAAAATCAGAGTGTGAATGGAATAAAAAAAAAAACCTAGTGTGTGATCATCATATAATTAAAATGACGTGCAATTATGACTATTTTAAGATCCCCGCACATGCCATTTCTTGAGCTCCGGAGCTGCACAATTTCAAAGCACGCCACTGAAATATCATTAAACAATGCACTTCTGACGATAGACCTCCTTTTTCCTGATCAAAAGAGGATTCTCATGGAATGCAATATAATAGTAATGCACATTAGATTGTGCGCCGCCACACCTCTTTGAAATGAGGCACCTCCTCCGAGCGCATAGCAGGTGCACTGTCTACTGGTAATTTGATGGCGTGATGCAAGGGGTAAAAAACAGACAATTCACTGACACAGACTAACAAAAACAATGGCACATGGTGGAAGGTCTGAAAAGTGCGAGGATGACCATCAAAATGGGCCCATTGTCACTATCATTAAGGTTTTGAAAGAAGAATTTAGTAATCTATCTGTTTGGTTCAAGATTAACAAGTTATCACTCAACATAAAAAACAACCCAGCCAGCATGTCCATGTGGGCCCCGCTATAGGTTTAATGTGGGCTGTCTTATGGGTCCCATCTGTGTTTGCCCACATGGACTTTACCTGTGGTACAGGTAAGCAGGTAGTCTGTTTACCCACTTTAAATCCATCTGGGCCCCATATGGCTTTAAGTGGGTGAGCAGGTTTCAGTAACACTGGTGCCAAAAGTACAAGAAAAGGTCACAAATTTATGAGAAAATAAGTTGAAAATAGGTAAACAGGTGAAGTCCATGTGGGCAAACACAGATGGGGCCAACATGGAACCCGTGAACAAACCCCCATGGACCCATAAGACAGCCCAGGTTTAACCTTTGGTAGGGCCCACATAGACATAATGGCTGGGAAGCTCCGTCTTCTTTGGTCCTAAACCAGTGACTTTTAACCTTAACTGGTTAACTTAAATGATACCACCAGGGTACCTTTTTGATTAAAACAGGGGTTGTTACCCTGAACTCCCGCTGTTATACACCAATACTTACACCAAAATCACAAAGCAATTTCCTGGTCTGTGGCCTAGAGTGCTACCAAATAAACATTCACAAAATTACATCTACTAAAAGAGAAAAGAAAATGCTGTAACAATTTTGTGTGTGTTTGTGTGTATGTGGGTCCTCACCTGACAGTCCTAGCACTGTCTTGAAGCGGCTGCACTGGATGGACCCCAGCGAGTTCTCGGCGCAGGTCATCCACAGACCTTCAAAATGCCTCTGGCTGGTGGTGACGGCCTCCATGTGGCTGCTCACCTTCCATAACTGAGAGGACATGCAGCTGGACTGGACGCACCAGGACACCACACCAAGAACCAGACCGACGACCTGAAGGCCCGCCGACATCCTACTGCTCAGTAAGCCCTCAAACACACACACACACACACACACACACACACACACACCTGGAAATGTTAGGGTTGTTTTAGTTTGAAGGCAGAATCGCTAAAGAATTTACTGAAGCTGTAATTACTTGTGGAGTTCCTCAGGGTTGTGGTCTCAGTCCTGTTTGTTTTTAACTGCCCTTGCCAAGGAAGTGCTATGATATTTGGTTTCCTGGGTTGTTTTCAGTTTTCTGAAGGCGTAAGAAGGAGTTAATGTTTTAGAGTCAATCAAGATCCTTGAGTGTTTCTAATAAAAGCTGCTAAATTCCCTGGATAATGCAGACAACCTAGTTACTGCCATGGGCAATTGGAGCGCGCCCCTCCCATCCTGCCTCACATTCACCAACTCATCACTGCACCTGAGGCAGAAGACACACTTGTACCAGCACATCAGCCAGCATACTTAAGGAGGCTCTCTCCGTGCAGTCAACACTGGCTCGTCTGGGAATACTGCCCGTGATTAGGCAAGCTAAACTAAAGTTATAAGTGTTGACACATCGTTAACCTTATTTCTCCTCTCTTCTCAGGTTGCTCTTCTCAGGTTGCGCAGTCCTAGAGACACACAGTGTAGGTGTGTCTCTAGCACTGCACATGCTCTCCTGCCACATCTCACCATACCTCAGCTTCCACTCCACCCGGTCAGGCACCATTAGCTCACCCCTATTGGTTTGTCTATTCCTCACTGGGTCCTGCCGGTTCTCCCTGGATTTCCCAAGTAAGTGGCAATTTGGCTCGCCCATTTCCCCTTACTCCATTCCTCTGCTCATGGCTCTCGTCTTCTCTCCACAGGGCTATTCCTCGGGCGAGTGACTGTTTCTGCAGCTGTGCACTGTGGTTTTTGCTATTTAATAAAACTTTCAAATGTGCCCCTCTGTGTGGTTCCTATCTGTGCTTTGGCATCGTGCACATGAACTGTCAATCTTAATTAACCATGACAGAACGAGCCAGCCAGGATTGTGGCTCAGCTGGTGCCTCACCAAAGGAGCTGTCAGGTATGAATCGCTTAGCGGTGACCGAGCACCAGCTCACTGTGCTGACGCAACAGATGTTGAATATGTTGACACTTTGGTCTACAGCGCCTCCTCCGGCCTCTCCCCCTCAGCCTGCTCCATGCACTACGGTGCGCTGTACTACCTCCATTCCCACGCCTTCCCCGTACTCGGGGGAGGTGAGGAAATGTAAGGGGTTTCTTATTCAAGTTCAAATGTACCTGGAGCAGGTCGGGGAGGACTATCCGGGGGATGTGGCCAAGATCCAGTTCTTTACTCTGTTGTTCAGGGATCGAGCCCTTGAGTGGGCACAGCCCACTTTAGACAACCCCGAGGGGCAGCGGTACATGTTTGATCAATTTGTGGCCGCATTCTTTAGCGTGTTTGGCTGGACCGAGAGTCAGGGCAATGTTATGAGCCACCTGATGACGCTCCAGCAGGGCACTTGGTCAGTGGCTGAGTACTCAGTAGAGTTCCAGGTTGTAGCATCTGATTCGGGGTGAAACGAAATTGTGTTACGCAGTGCATTCCTCCGCGGATAGAATATCAACTCTGTGATGATCTGGTGGTTCACCCTGTCCCGGAGACTCTCGACGGTCTCATAGATCAAGCAGCTGGTTTGGACAACTGGTTCCGTGAGCATGCAAAGGAGCGCGAGTCCTCCTCTCGCCCGGACGCCGAGCGTGTATCCGCCATGGTTACTGGCACTGGCGGCGCCAGCTCTTCACCCGAACTGATGGAGCTCTCTTGGCACTTGACTGACGATGAGCGCCGACGAAGGCGAAGAGTTGGCACGTGCATGTACTGTGGTTTAATGAACCACAGTCTGGACGAATGACACCAGCAGCTAAAAGACGCAGCCCGTCAGTAACCATGGGAAGGGGGGGGGGGGGGGGGGGGGCTGGCAGGCGGGACTAAATCTACTCCCCCCTGTAATTTTTCAATTTCGGCCCTCGTGCAATTGCCGGGGGTCGAGAGGAGGACTATGGTGCTGGTTGATTCAGGGTCAGAGGGTAATTTCATGTCAGCTGAGTTTGTTAAGCAGGTAGGGATTCCCACATGTAAATTGCCCCGTGGTCAGAGGATCACAACCATGTCTGGCCGAGAGGTCGCGGTGGTTGCTCATAGCATGGTGCCCATTTCCATCCTCCTTTCCGGGAACCACTGGGAGGAACTCTCATTCCTGGTTCTCTCTGTGTCATCTTCCCTGGTGGTTCTTGGTTACCCGTGGCTCTGGAGGCATAACCCAATGATTAATTGGGACAAAAACACCATCTCCTCCTGGAACTCGTTTTGTTTGGCCCATTGTATGCGTTTGGTTTGGTTCCAAGGTTGTCACTGGGGTTAAGCTCCCAGTGCTCATAAAATGCTCCTTACGGTGTGCGTCTCGAAAAGCCTCTGACAACTAAGTCCAACTCCTAGCCTGCCCATGTGGTTTAGTCTCTAAGCCCGGCGGAACTGCTTTTACTAATAGGAAAAGGGGCGAGGGCGGATCTCTGGCGCCTTAAAACCAGATGCTTTGGGTAGATGGTGGCTCGTCAACCTGGGAAGGTAGCCCATCTAGGGGAAGGTAAACCCTGATTTCAAACCTCCGCTGCCTTGCGACACACCCGGTCACGGGAAAGGCTTCGGGAGTCAACCCTGAGGAAAAATTTGGAGTCGGAGCCCCTAAGGCAGTTCTCTGTTGTGCTCAACATCGTTCTGGCAGCTCCTGCGACGGCGCTGGTGCCAAACTATAGCAGCCCTGCTGTTCCTTTGGATTCATCAGTGACGTGGAGAGGGGGGACATGCTGCATGGGTAACATCTTGTCCTCCATATCTTCCTGCCCAGGCTTGAATCCTACCAATGCCCAACGCTGGAAGGTAGAACACCGGTGCGCATCGGCCTGTTCAGCCACAGGCGGTGCTGTTCCAGCAGAGTAGACGTTTAGGATTGTCTTCCATGGTCATCATAGATCGACGGAGGCCGACGACGAACTGTATGCGTTCAGTGGAGTGTTCCCCATCTCTGTCCATTTCCCTCTCCCCGGTCGAGCCACCGGACCTCAGCCTCGTTCCCCAGGCTTATCACGATTTGTCTTAGCAGGTCTTTAGCAAATCAAGAGCATTGTCGCTGGTGCCTCACCGCTCTTATGATTGTGCTATAGACCTCATCCTGGGGGCGAGGTTGCCGTCCAGTTGGTTGTATAGCATTTCTGGCCCGGAGAGGGAGGCGATGGAGCAATATATTAAGGAATCGCTGAACGCTGGTCTGATTCGGCCATCTTTGGCTCCACTTGGAGCCGGATTCTTCTTCGTCAGGAAGAAGGACGGCTCGTTGTGCCCGTGCATCGACTACCAGGAGCTCAATGCAATTACCATCAAAGATAAGTACCCTTTGCCTTTGATTAATTCAGCGTTCGAGCTCCTTCAGCACTCACGGGTTTTCACCAAGCTAGACCTTAGGAATGCATACCATCTGGTCCGCATTTGCGAGGGCGATGAGTGGAAGACAGCTTTTAAAACACACCAAAGGCAACTTGAATATTTAGTGATGCCATTTGGGCTCACTAATGCCCCCGCTGTCTTCCAGTTAATAAACGATGTCCTCCGCGATATGCTTTACAAATTCGTGTTTGTCTACCTTGATGATATTCTTATTTTCTCCCGCTCGCCAGAGGAACATGTAGCCCATGTCAGGGCCGTTTTACAATGGCTCTTGGAGAACCAGCTCTACGTCAAAGCCGAGAAGTGTGAGTTCTCCACAACATCTACCACCTTCTTGGGCTTCACAGTGGCTGAAGAGAGACTGATTGCCGACCCGGCCAAGGTTAGGGCAGTGTTTGATTGGCCAACTCCCCACTCTCGTAAGAAGCTTCAACTCTTCCTCGGGTTTGTGAATTTTTACCGCAGGTTCATCAACAACTATAGTGGGGTGGCACTGCCCTTGATGCAGCTGACCTCCGTTAAGGTCCCCTTTCGGTGGACTGATGCAGCTGAACAGGCGTTTGTCAAATTAAAGCGCCTGTTTACAGAAACGCCTATCTTGGCCCAGGTCGACACGCAGCTCCAGTTTGTCCTTGAGGTGGATGCATCTGATTGGGGGGTTGGCGCTGTGCTGTCGCAGCACATGCCCCCCGATCAGAAGCTTCGCCCGTGTGCATATTTCTCTTGTCGGCTTACGCTGATAGAGAGGAATTATGACGTAGGGGACAGAGAGCTGCTTGCCATTAAGTTGGCATTGGAGAGAGCACTGGTTAGAGGGGGCCATTCATCCCATCGTCGTGTGGACTGACCACAGGAACCTCGAGTACTTGCGGTCGGCCCGCCGACTGAATGCCAGGCAGGCTCGCTTGGCGCTATTTTTTCCAGTGATTTAATTTTACCATCACTTACTGGCCTAGTGCCCAGAACACCAAACTGGACGCGCTATCGCGCCAGTTTAATTCCAGGGAGGTAGCACCCCTCCACCCCCCCCAAAAAAACCCCATCATACCGCCTTCACGCGTCCTTGGAGCCCTTACTTGGGATATCGAGCGGAGGGTCCATCAGGCCCAGTCCCAGGAGCCTGTGCCAGTAGGGTACCCCCGGAACTGTCTGTATGTCCCGGCCACCCACGCAGCAATGTCATCCAGTGGGGTCATACCAGTCGCTTTGCGTGCCATCCGGACATCGCTTGAACTGTGGACTTCGTCTGGCAAGTGTTCTGGTGGCCCACGCTATGGCGGGACATACAAGAATATGTGAAGGCCTGTCAGACCTGCGTCCGAGGGAAATCGGACTCCTCCCCACCATCGGGTCTCCTCCACCCCCTCCCCATCCCTCCTGGTCGTCCGTGGTCTCACATCGCCGTGGACTTCGTCACCGGACTCCCCCCTCCCGTGGCAAGACGGTGATCCTGACCATTGTGGATCACTTCTCCAAGGTGGTGCATCTGGTGGCCCTTCCGAAGCTCCCCTCGGCCTTGGAGACGGTGGTCCTCCTCACTGATCATGTGATCTGGGTCCACGGCATCCCTATGGACATTGTGTCTGACTGGGGTCCACAATTCACTTCCCAGATCTGGAGGGCCTTTTGCCGGACCCTGGGAACTTCCTCAGGAAATCATCCACAGAGCAATGGGCAGGTGGAGCGCGCCAATTAGTCCTTGGAGGCCACCTTGCAGGGCGTAGCAGCCGACAACCCATCATCTTGGAGCACACATCTAACCTGGGTGGAGTACTCCATGAACTTTGCGGTATCCTCAGCTACTGGACTCACCTGGTTCGAGGCGCTGTTGGGGTACACGCTGCCTCCTCTACACATGACTGAGAGGGAGGTCTTGGTTCCATCCATAGGAGCCCATGCTTGTTGCTGCCGATGCGTCTGGAGGTCTACTTGGGCCACCCTGGCCCACACCACAGAACGCACACGGGCTGATAGGAGGCAGGTGCCGGCTCCCAAGTACGTCGTTGGACAGCAGGTCTGACTGATGTCGAGTCAGATTCCTCTGAAAGAGAAATCAAAGATGTCCCCCTGCTTCCTTGGGCCATACACCATGCCCCGGGTGATAAATGACGCGTTGGTCCAGCTGAAGCTGCCCCCGACCCTCGGGTGAACCCTACATTCCACATTGCCCACATCAAGCCCCTCTCGGCCAGTCCTCTCTGCCCCTCCCCTCCCCCCGAAGCCACCTCCTCCTCATCAGATCATCGACAGCCATCCTGCCTACACTGTACAACATATATTGGATGTTCGCCGTCGGGGCCGGGGGCTGCAGTATTTGGTGGACTGGGAGGGCTACGGCCTGGAGGAACGGTCCTGGGTCCCCACATCACAAGTTTTGGACAAGGGGATGCTCTGGGCCTATCACCGTGCTCACCCAGAGAAGCCCTCCGGACCGCCAGGAGGCGGAGAAGGGGGGGCCCTGTCATGGGCAGTCGGAGCGCGCCCCTCCCATTCTGCCTCACATTCACCAACTCATCACTGCACCTGAGGCAGAAGACACACCTGCACCTGCTCATCAGCCAGCGTACTTAAGGAAGCTCTCTCTGCGCAGTCAACGCTGGCTTGTCTGGGTATACTGCTCATGATTAGGCAAACTAAACTAAAGTCATAAGTGTTGACACATCGTTAACCTTATTTCTCCTCTCTTCTCAGGTTACTGCCACCGTGTAGGACTGCGCGTGCTCTCCTGCCACATCTCACCATACCTCAGCTTCCACTCCACCCGGTCAGGCACCATCAGCTCATCTTCCCCCCACCCTACTGGTTCGTCTATTCCTCACTGGGACCTGCCGGTTCTCCCTGGATTTCCCAAGTAAGTGGCAATTTGGCTCACCCATTTCCCTTTACTCCATTCTTCTGCTCACGGCTCGTGTCTTCTCTCCACAGGGCCATTCCTCTGGCGAGTGACTGTTTCTGCAGCTGTGTGCTGTGGTTTTTGCTATTTAATAAAACTTTCAAACGTGCCTCTCTGTGTGGTTCCTTCCTGTGCTTTGGCATCGTGCACGTGAGCTGTCAATCTTAATTAGTCATGACAAGTTACATGTTGCCATTTTTTTCAGACTACTACTCTGTTACAAAGGGCTGATGAGGAGAAAGTGAGGCCCTTGTCTGTAGAGTTCTTATCGTAGTAAAGTGGCAGAATGGAACAACAGGTACAGCTGTAGAGTGCTTGAAGTTGAGAATAAACTTAACTCTAACCATCACTCTGAAGTAGCTGTAGTCAGGAGGCCATTTGTTTTGTTTTAACAAGGGCAGTGGGCGTGGTCACCAATTTAGCATGAGGTACACATGTAAACATGGAAACTAGGTACACATTTGCCAGAATAAAGGTGTGAAGATATGATAAAAGATGCCAATTTAAAAAGTTGCAAATTAAAACTTAATTGCACAGAATAAAAATTTAACCAGCGTCCAGATGAGCTTTGCAAATCTGTGAGAAAAGTGCTGAAAATTTACAGGAAAAAATTGCTAATTTTTGAGAAAAAAAGTTGCAAATTTATGAGAAAGAAGCCACAAATCTGCAAAAACAATTGCAAATTTACAAGAAAAACTTGCAAATTTATGAGAAAATACATGAAAATGTACAGGGGGAAAAAGCATAAATTTATGAGAAAAAAAGTCCAAAATTATTTAGAAAAAAGTTGAAAATTTACAGGAAAAAATTGTAAATTTACAAGAAAACAAAACTGAATTTTTTTTTTTTTTTAGAAAAAACTCCGAATTCATGAGAAAAAAAAATGTGTAAGTTCAAAGGAAAATAGTTACAAATCTACTAGAAAAAAAAATGAAAATTTACAGAAAAACGTTCCAAATTTTTAAGAATTTTTTGCAAATTTATGAAAAAAAAAGTCGCAAATTAAAAAATAGTTGCAAATCAATGAGAAAAAGATGAAAAGTTACAGGAAAAAAATGGTAAATTTTGTCATCTTTATCTTGTAAATTCACAAGAAAAAGTGGCAAATTATTGAGAGAAAAAAGTCACAAATTTATGAGAAACTAGAAAAACACTCGGAGAGCGCATACCTCTGCCAAGGCAGCTCAGTCCCCCATGCTGTGATCTACTCAAAAATGTAATTGCTGGACTTTGAAAACCTGTTGAGAACTTATTCTCTATATTTTTTCCAATCACCCTGACTAGTTATTGTGGAGCTACATGTGCATATGCTCAAATAGCCCCATCTCCCAATGATGAAGAATCCTTTATAAAATTCCTGGATCCAGACGGTGATCCGGATCACTCCCAAAATCTAATCATTTCTTCCTTGTCCCAGTTCGGACATTTCCTGAAAATTTCATCAAAATCTGTTCTTAACTTTTTGAGTTATGTTGGTCAGAAACAGACAGACAAACAAACAAACCCTGGCAAAAACATAACCTCCTTGGCGGAGGTAAAAAGTTGCAGATTTGTGATAAAAAGGTTGAAAATTTACATTTTTGTAAATTTATGAGAAAAAAAAATTTAAGAAAAAAGTTGCAAATCTATGAGAAAAACATGAAAATTTACAGAGTAAAAAGTTACAAATTTTATGAGAAAAAAGTCAAAAATTATTTATAAAAAAAGTAGAAAATTTACAGGAAAAATCTGTAAAAGTTGCAAATTTACAAATTTTTTGTAAGTTTATGAGAAAAAAAGTCACAATTTTTAAGAAAAAAGTTGCAAATCTGAGGAAAAAGATGAAAATTTAGAGAAAAAAGAAAAAGTGGCAAATTATTGAGGAAAAAGGTGACAAATTTATGAGAAAAAAAGTTGCAGATTTATGATAAAAAGGTTGAAAATTTATGGGAAAAAAGTTGCAAATTTACATTTTTTACAGAGTTATGAGAAAAAGTCAAATTTTTAAGGAAAAAACTGTAAATCTCTAAGAAAAAGTGTTTTTTTTTTTTGTTTTTTTTTTTTTTTGCATTTCTGCTTTGAATTGGTCGTTCAAAGTCACATCATTCAGTTCTGTTCCATGATGTAGGAAAATCATCATGGAACAGATGATTCTTTTCCATGGACCAGATGATTCTGTTTTAAACATTTAAAATGTTTAAAAAGAAAATATTCCAGAGTTAATAAGTCTAACTTTGAGTCAGAAATAAAAACAAAGCTCCATTTTGTTGAACATTCATCAGGCCTGTTCCAGAAAAGAACAACAAAGAAAACTCGCCAACCACGGCAGAAACAATCCGAGTCCACACTAAAACACTCCAGATGTTCTGGTGCAGCTGTGACAGTCTGAAGGACCTTCTTACCGTTAGATGTGGCGGCTGAAGGAGGTTTTTCCTGCTCGTTTGGGCTGTTTTCCGTGTGAACCTGCTGCGGTCCTCTGAGGGCTGCTGCTGGTCAGGTCGATGACCTCAGTGAAGGACTGAACACACACTGGTATCAGACGTCCAGCAATCCAGAGTTTCTCCTGAAACTGTTTACTACGATTCGTCACGGCTAGAACATACCAGAACACTGTTGTCATGGAAATAACACACACGATAAGCTATTTCACGGCGACATTTTATTAAAGGTGTCCATAAGATTGACGGTTTCTGAAGGTCTCTCAGAGTCTCTTCTGTCCTGCTCTTGCTTTTCTGTTTCGGTTTAGTCCCTGAAGCTGAACACTGGTGTCTCATCTCATTTGTTACAACCTAGAAAGTGTTTTTCCTCAGAAAAACATGAAAAAAATGTAAGTTGGCAGGCTTCATCTGTCATAAATGCTATCAGCTGATTGTTTGGGTACAAATCTCTGCTGGATGACCTCTTGTTAGTTTAGTTGAGTGTATTGGTTTATCTGTCAGGGACCATGTACAGAAAAAAATGTTAAAACAGGGTAAATCTGCTCTGTACCAGATTATAGCGTTCTTCTCACTAATTTCCATCTGTAGTCCCTGAGGCAGGCAGGTGCTGGTGTGCATGTTAGACCAGTGCATGTTTTGCTTTAATCTGATAAATTACTAGTTTACCAGGCTTTACCAGGCGAGAAGCCTCCAGTTTTATGACTTGTTACGTTATGTCATCACATCATATTCCCCCATAAACATGACCCCGAACAACACGGGCCACTGATTCTAAGCAGAAATTAAAAACAAAAATCTTCTTTATGCACTACTGTGAATAAGTTTTGTTCCCCTGGCCTAAGGCTCCCTGCTGCCACACACCAACTGTTGATGAGCCGCAGATCGAAGCGGTTTGACTCTTGCCCGGGTCCTTGGAATCCTGTGCAGCAGCACGGCGTCACATGAGGGAGGTTGTTGTCCATCTTGGCTCAAGATGTTTCAGTTTGTGGAAACTCAGGATCAGGTGCCAACAGATGAAAAGGCAGGGCGGGGCCACAGGTGAGGCAGGGGTGCAGGAGGTGGTGATGCTGCTCCAGAGGAAGTGGCTGGATTATCTTCTGTAAAAGAGAGTGAAAAACAAAAATGTCTTCCACAGTAATAAAATATACCATATACTTGGATAAAGCTTTATCATACTCATGCTGAAATGTTTATGACGTGCTCAGTGATCGTTTAGTGATTTGATAGAATTACCTTTTCATCTACAATCCACCGTTCCTTCCTGCACCTTCGTCACCCTCTGGACTGAGATGGACAGTAGTCTCTTCGTCTTCCACGGTGAGTAACAGTAACCACAGCTGCCAGTTTACCACGTTTCTCTACAATTTGATAGTCTCTCATAAATTAGGAACTTTCTTAAACATCTTCACATTTTATTTGTGAATTTATGACTTGTCACTCATAAAGTTACATTTTTTTCTCAGTTTTTTCCTCCACCATTTGTGACTTTTTTTTAAACATATTTGTAACTTCAATTTGATAAATTTATGAGGTTTACCTCATTTTGGCATAAATTGTACATTTGACACTTGGTTCTCATAAATTTGTATTTTTCTTCATACAGACATTTACACTTGTGTGAAAAAGTGTTTGCCCCCTTTCCTGATTTCTTATTTTTTTCTGTTTGTCACACCTAAATGTTTCAGATCATCAAACAACTTTAAGTATTAGACAAAAATAACACAAGTAAACACAAAATGCAGTTTTTAAATGAAGGTGTTTATTATTAAAGGTAAAAAAAAATCCAAACCTACGTGGCCCTTTGTGAAAAAGTGATTGCCCCCATTAAAACATAAGTTAACTGTGGTTTATCACGCCTTTTGAAAGCTGAATTCAATTTCTCTAGCCACACCCAGCCCTGATTACTGCCACACCTGTTCTCAATCAAGAATCACTTAAATAGGACCTGCCCGACAAAGTGAAATAGCCCAAAAGATTCTCAAAAGCTAGACTTCATGCTGCAATCCAAAGAAATTCAGGAAGAAATGAGAAACAAAGTAATTGAAATCTATCAGCCCGGAAAAGTTATAAAGCCATTTCTAAAGCTTTGGGACTCCATTGAACCACAGTGAGAGCCATTATCCACAAATGGCAAAGACATGGAACAGTGGTGAAACTTCCCAGGAGTGGCCGGCTCACCAAGAGTACCCCAAGATTGCAGTGACGACTCATCCAAGAGGTGACAAAAGATCCTCCCACAACAACATCCAAAGAACTGCAGGCTTCACTTACCTCAGTTAAGGTCAGTGTTCATGACTCCACCATAAGAAAGAGACTGGGCAAAAATGGCCTCCATGGCAGAGTTCCAAGACGAAAACCACTGCTGAGCAGAAAGAACATAAGGGCTCATCTCAGTTTTGCCAGAAAACATCTTGATGATCCCTAAGACTTTTGGGAAAATACTCTGTGGACTGACAAGACAAAAGTTGGACTTTTTGGAAGGTGTGTGTCCCATTACATCTGGCATAAAAGTAACACAGCATTTCAGAAAAGGAACATCATACCAACAGTAAAATATGGTGGTGGTAGTGTGATGGTCTGGGGCTGTTTTGCTGTTTCAGGACCTGGAAGACTTGCTGTGGTAAATGGAACCATGAATTCTGCTGTCTACCAAAAAATCCTGAAGGAGAATGTCCGGCCATCGGTTCATGACCTCAAGCTGAAGCACACTTGGGTTTTGCAACAGGACAATGATCCAAAACACACCAGCAAGTCCACCTCTGAATGGCTTAAGAAAAACAAAATGAAGACTTTGGAGAGGCCTAGTCAAAGTCCTGACCTGAATCCGATTGAGATGCTGTGGCATGACTGTAAAAAGGCGGTTCATGCTCGCAAACCCTCCAGTGTGGCTGAATTACAACAATTCTGCAAAGATGAGAGGGCCAAAATTCCTCCACAGCGCTGTAAAAGACTCACTGCCAGTTATTGCAATTGTTGCTGCTAAGGGTGGCCCAACCAGTTATTAGGTTTAGGGGCAATCACTTTTTCACACAGGGCCATGTAGTTGTGGATTTTTTTTCCCCTTAATAATAAACACCTTCATTTAAAAACTGCATTTTGTGTTTACTTGTGTTATCTTTGTCTAATATTTAAATTTGTTTGATGATCTGAAACATTTAAGCGTGACAAACACACAAAAAAAAGAGAAATCAGGAAGGGGGCAAACACTTTTTCACATCACTGTATTTTTACTTCATAGAATTTGCTATTTATTTGCACATTTTTTAACATTTTCACACAATTTGGTTCCTTTTTTTTGGTTGCAGCTGAAACTGAATAAAAGAACAATGATATCAACACCAGTCTCAAACAAACATGATTATAAGTTAAAATGACAACAGCGTAATGTCGGGGCTGTGATAAGGGGCAGGGATTCTCCTGGCATCCTTTGCGCCGCGGAGGAGCCAAAGACGAAGTTATTATTCTTGTGTTCTGAGTGTTATTGTTGTACCGTTATAATTGTGTTATAAGACCAGTTGTGAAATTGTTGCTTTCCATGTGTGTGAGAGATTGCGTGTCTGCATCACCCTAAAGCCCCTATTCCACTAGTACCCAGTCAGCCCTACACGCCTCTACACGGTTTTACACGGCTCAGCACAGTTTTGTTTCCATTACAGCAGAGTACCGCTTGGGGTGGGTGGGATTCTTTTACAACAAGGTGGTGCCACACTCCCGAGACGTAAAACACGTGACACAAGAAAAACACAAGATGGTGGCTTACGAGGTGACTGCTCACTGTCTGGCTTTTGTCAGAGTAAAGGCAAAAAATGAGAGCCAGACAAGGGTACAGGCAGCGAGATGAAACACTCTGGAAAAGTACTGGAGCATTTAGGAAGCCATAGAACCAAAGATGTGAGAATACAAACTAGATCACATATCTAGTGTTCTACATTAGCTAATGATTGCTAATGCTAGTTTGCATTAAGTTCGCCGTACTACATTGTAATGTCTGCAAGTTATTGCTATTAGGTACTAAAATACGTATGCTGTGTGTGTGTTTCAGATGGCTCTCTTGTGGGAAAATTACTGCTTCAAACCGTGGGTCTGGGCGTTCAACACAGCCTCTCACTGATGTCACCCCAGCTTCACAAACGATCAGTGGTTATAGAACTTAAGAATGTCTGTAGAAATGTTTAGATTCCTGTGCAACAAATTGCTCTGATCTGTGTGAAAATCATGGACAGACTGTTGAGACATCATGTCATGTACCTGCTCCAGCAACACTGAGTCTGTGGTGGTGTCATAGCAAAAACTGTTCAGCTGCCAAAACTTGATCGCCAGGTTGTAGTTATGGGGTTATATTAGCCACAAAATATATATTCAAAAGGTAAACAGTACTGAGTTAGGTATAATAAGATGTATTTAACAATTATGATCCATTTTAGGCCAAAACAAACTTGATCTAGGATTAAAAGCAATTAAAATAATGCAGTCACAAGTTTACATGGAAAATACTTGATTTACTAGATACATAGATAGATAGATTAGTTTATTTGACAGGGACAGTGCAATAAACATAGACAATTAATCAATGACAATCAATCTGATGTGTTGCACATGGAGTGTATAGCTATCAGCTAATTTGCAACTCTTGTCCCTGGATGGGGTTTAGAAAAGAGAATCAAGTAAAGAAAAGAAATAAAGAAAATACACAATAACCACATACATCAATGCAAAAAGATTATAAATACACAATTATAAATATTATAAATATTATAAATACTATAAATACACAAATATAACAACCTGACTCACATTTGCCTATTTCAGGCCTCCCTCCCTTCGTCACTCACTATAAACAAACACATTCATTCCTTCCCTTCATTCACTCTCACCTTGTAGACAATCATTTCATACATGAGTACATTCTTTGATAAGAACAGATACTACACTTGATCTTAGCCAAAAGGCCATGAAGATACTGTAGAAATATATATTCTCTGCATCAACAATATACTATATGTGTATTCATGTAGTATTGCACTGGGAATTTTGACAATAAACCTTTGTACTATTTGCAGATGTGTCTCCACTTTTATGGGTGAAGGTTACCACCAAGTGACATAAATTAAATACTAAACGACTGGAAAAGCTGTCTAAGAATAATCGAGCAGTTTAAGAAATCACTTTTGGTTTGGTGTAAGTCTGCCAACAGAATTATGAACCATAAAGCAGTTTGTGTTAAAATGTTAAATCTTATTAAACCCTAACCCAGAGGTGTCCAATCATGTGCCATGGAGGGCCAAGACCCTGCAGGTTCTCTCTTCTACCCAGTCTCTTCAGCAGGTGTTTTCAATGATCAGCAGTCAGTAAAAGAAATTCAGTGGAATCTGCTGTTGAAGACACTGGTTGCAGGTAAAGCCTGCAGGATCTTGGCCCTCCATGGCACATGATCGGACACCCCTGCCCTAACCCATCATGATAAAGTACAGATGCTAATATGGCTCAGAATTCCTCCATATACTGGTACTGTCACTAAAGTGTGCAGGGTCTTCTGCACTGGCACATCCAACAATACAGTCTTGAGTAAATAAAATAATTGTTTTTGGTTACTTTTTCTTAAAAATGAGCCATTATTTTCAAAGTCACTGATAAATGGTTTGTACTGTTGACTCTTTTCCCACTGGTGTCTTAACAGACAAAATAGAAAATCATGATGCAAACACATAAGTCACTAAATTGTTTATTACAATCAGCAGCAAATTCCAGATTATTTAGAATGTGCAAAATTCAAACTGTAAAAAAAAAAAAAAAAAAAAACTTAGGATGGGTCACACACGCTGGCCATGCTGCCTCACTGAGAAGCAACTGGAAGTGCCGCTCAAGCTGGTCCTGGTTCAGCAGATCTTCAGCCTGCATCTCTGTAAATAGTGATGCAAGGTCCGGTTTGGGGTGGATTGTTTTCGTCTTGCCTAGATGAAAAGAGAGAAAAGGGTGGTGGTTAATCGATGCAAGTTTAAAACATATTTGGGAAATACACTTGTTGCTAAAAGCCAGTGGTGGAATGTGACAAAAAAGTGCTTTGTTGTTGTATTTAACCACAATTTTCATGAAGCTGCACTTCAGTAAAGTAGATTTTACAAGGGCTGGGTTACATTCAAAATCATTTGTTTTTACTGTGGCGTCAGCAATCAGAATGAGTTAATACTTTCAGCTGAATAGAATCTAGTACTTTAACTGAGGGTGTGCATACCCGAGTATGGAGTCGCTCAGTCAAAATATGTAATTTTTATCAATAACAGTTTAGCCACCGCTCTGTCACCGCTGTGTCTCTTCTTGCCCTGGCTTCAAGTGTGGGTGGTGTTTTGTACTTGTATTGCTGAAGTATTCACTCTCACAAGCAAATACTTCAGACAAAGCAAGCACGAATCAGCAGAGTGCGCTACTAGCTAGCTATCTAGCGCTCTTCGCTAACACTCGTTAGCCAGGAGAGAAGCCCGTTATTGCTCAAAAAAAGTGAGCTTGCCACCAATAGGATAAATAAGCGAAACGATGCACAATATCACAAAACACTCACCATCCATGGTTCTCTCACCTTCACCTTCAGCTTCTCCCTACTGTTTTAATGCCTGGTTGTATCCTGGGCGGCCATCTGTTTCATTGCAGGTCACTCCATCTCGCTCTGGATACTATCAGCCACCAAGCACAGAAAAGTCTGCACCTCTTCGTTGGACCACAGTGTAGATTTCCGAAAAACCTGCAATGCCATCTCTATTAATATCATGTTTACTCACTGACCGTGTTTACTCAGTGAACTTTTGCAAATGGCAGTTGGAGATTCTGCAGAAGATGGTGCTCTCATGATGTTACGCCCTGACCAATCAGTGGCCTGCAGTCTGTTGACATCACATTTTCAGCCCGACTCAGCCTGGTTAGAACCCCAGTGGAATAGACACGAAAAAAATACCTGGTACCAGGTACTAGGTACTAATGGAAAAGTCTGCAAAGCGTGCCGAGTCAAAGTGAGTAGGGCTGAGTGGGTACTAGTGGAAAAGGGGCTTTAATGATGTGATTGGTTCTGAATGTGGCAGTACAGTCGTGAATGAGCAGGCTAAACAGCAGGGGGCTCAAGACACAGCCCTGAGGAGATCTTGTACTCACAGTTCTGATGTTTGAGATAGAACTGTCCACCTTGACTCGCTGCTGCCTCTGCATCAGGAAGTTGAGGATCCAGCCGCACGTGCTAAGGTCCACCCCCAGCAACCGTAGTTTTTCCACCAGCTGCCCTGGAGTGATGGTATTAAATGCAGAGGAGAAGTCAATGAAGAGGAGCCTAACATAGGTATTCCTCCCCTCCAGATGTGATGCGGTGAGGTGAAGTACAGAGGAAATAGCGTCTTCAGTTGAGCGATTAGCTCTATATGCAAACTGCAGGGGTCCAGCTCTGGAGGAAGCTGGATCTTAATGTGCTGCAAAACAAGCCATTCAAAACATTTCATCACTATTGGTGTTAATGCCACAGGACGAAAATCGTTAAGGCAGTCAGGATTTAGTTTCTTTGGCACGGGGATTATGATGGCACTCTTCAGGCAGGTAGGCACAGCACCCTGAGAGAGGAAGGTGTTAAAGATGTCTGCAAAGACATCTTTCAGCTGTTCAGCACACTCCCTCAACACACACCCAGGAATGTTGTCAGGTCCTGCTGCTTTGTGTGAATTAATCCTGGCAAAGACTCTTCTAACCTGGGCGGCTGTCACCTGAAATGCCTGCTCAGTGGATAATGATGATGATGATGATGATGATGATGATGATGATGATGATAGAGGTGTCTGTACCTCATCATTATTACTGCCATTTCCAACTTCAAAATGTGCATAAAAGTCATTGAGCCTTTCTGGGAGTGTGACATCCTTGTGACTGGCCTGTGGGGGAGGGGGCTTATTTTCAGCAATTGTATTAAAACCTTGCCACAACCACCGTGAATCTTTATTGTTCATAAGTGGTTGTTTAGCTTCTGCCCATACAGTCTCTTGGCCTCCCGGATGCCCCGGGACAGATTTGTCTTGCCAGCCTGTATGCAGCAGTGTCTCGTGACTTAAAAGCTGAATTCCGCACCCGAAGCAAGGAGCCCACTTCTCCATTCAGCCAAACTTTTGCTCGTTTCTTGATGCTTTTGATAACAGTTACGTCATCTGTGCATTTATTTATGTTCCCCATGATAGACTCTGCATATGCCTGCAGATCAGTGACTCTGTCCTTTGTTGTAGCTTCTCTAAAGATCTCCCACTGTGTGTTCTCAAAGCAGTCTTGTAGTGTTGGAAAAGTCTCCTGGTGTGGCACATATATTGGCACATATATTGAGTTCATATCTCCCACAAATGTATGGCTGTATGTGTATTGGGGGCTTCACGTCTCGCGGGACAAAGAAGGTCTGGGTCTGCAGAGATCTACAGGAGATGACGAGGAGGTGCGAGTTTTGGCCTTTGTCTCAGAGAGGATGCCCCAGAAGGATTCCCGGAACATCGAGGTATAAGAGACAGACATCAAAGAGTTGCATTGTGACTGGGAATTAAGTACCATGTGATTGTATGTTTGCTAAAGCACCATGTGACTTAGGCAGTATAGGAGTGTGGTATTTCATTGCTTGGTCTCTTTTCTTGTTGACAGATTGCTAGAGAATGTGTTCTCATAATAAAGCTGAACTTGAGAAATAAACTCAGCCTCATCCTTGAACGCATTCTCTACACTGGTGACCCAACGACAAATTATGGCCGGGAACGACATTCCCGCACCGGACTCATCAGGAGCCAGCCAGGCTAACGCAGCTACCGCAGTCCAGCTGCCCGATTTCAGGCAGCATAGCCCGCGCTCCTGGTTCAACACTGTCGAGGCGCAGTTCCATCTTCGGGGAATTTCGGCGGATGCAACAAAGTTCTACCACGTAGTCGCAAAGCTGGACAGCCTCACAGTCCAGCGGGTGGAGAGCCTGACTAACCACCCACCAGACGACGACAAGTACGGCGCATTGAAAGCCGCTCTCATCCGTGCTTTCACCCCCTCGCTGGGAGAGCAAGCAGAGAAGCTCCTGGTGTTGACTGAAGGCGAGGCAGACAGGCCTGCGGACCTGATGGCGAGGATGCTGAGCCTGAGAGGCGATGATGATGACGGCTTTATCTTCGCCCATCTTTTCTTCAGGACACTACCGCCAGCGGTAGTGTCGGTAGCGGTGAGAGTTACCCTGGCCTGTTCACAGCTGCTGACCAACCGAGATTACCACGAGCTGGGCCAGGAGGCACAGCGACTCGCCGACGCCCATAGACGCCACACGGCCACGGCGGCGGCAGCGAAGCTGAGCGCAACGCCCGGAGACGGCAGGGGGCCAGAGGCTGCAGCACCAGATTCGCTGACGTCAGCAGCGGCGGAGGCCAGGAGACACAGAGCGGACGACGTCCTCTGCTTTTATCATCAACGTTTCGCCGAGAGGGCACACAAGTGCACTCCTCTGTGCCAGTTCAGATGCTCGGGAAACGCCAGGACCAAGCCGGTAGCAGCTGAGGCTCTCAGCGTGAAGAACAGGCTGCTCTACCTTACCGACGCGAAATCAGGGAGACAGTTCCTGGTGGACACAGGCTCCCAGCTGAGTTTCATCACACCTTCCTACGCTGACCGGCTGGCGCCTTCCAGCGGACCCCTGGTGTTGGCGGCGAATGGCTCGACGATCAAGACCTTCGGGGAGAAGACCCTCCCCCTGTCTTTTCACAGTCGGACATTCGAGTGGACTTTTGTCGTAGCGGCAGTCAGTCATAACATGTTAGGTGCTGATTTTTTGTGCTCGAATGGTTTATTGGTTGATCTTGCTAATAGACGTCTGGTTAATGCACTGTCTTTCCACTCTATTTCCTGTACAGCCCGGGTGGTCCCGCCTACTGCACAGCCCAACGTCACAGCTGCGGGTGGTAAGTTCCAAGCACTACTCACTCAGTTTCTAACACTCACAGTCCCAACGTTTTCGGCATCAGTGGCTAAACATGGGGTGGAACATTTTATAACTACCACCGGGCCCCCCGTTTTTGCAAAAGCTCGGCGCTTGGACTCAGCTAAACTAGCCATAGCGCGCAAGGAATTCGCCAACCTGGAAAAGCTGGGCATCATTAGATGCTCTAACAGCCCCTGGGCTTCACCGCTGCATATGGTTCCTAGGGCTTATGGCTCGTGGCTGCCTTGCGGTGATTTCTGCAGGTTGAATAACGCTTCAGCACACGACCGCTACCCGATTCCACACATCCAAGATTTTTCGGTGCATTTAGTGGGGGTGCGCATTTTTTCTAAAATAGATTTGGTGCATGGGTACCATCAAGTCCCAGTCCACGCTCAGGACATACCCAAAACAGCGGTTATAACTCCTTTTGGGCTTTTTGAGTTTTTGCGTATGCCGTTCGGGCTCAAGGGTGCTGCGCAGACTTTCCAGCGCATGATGGATGCAGTTTTACGCAGCCTCCCTTTCGTGTTCGTCTACTTGAATGATATTTTGGTAGCCAGCACGTCCGAAGACGAACACGAAACCCACCTCACAGCAGTTTTTCGGAGGCTGGCAGAGCACGGGTTAATAATTAACCCAGCTAAGTGCCAGTTTGGGGTGGCGCAAATCGATTTTTTGGGGCACCGCGTTTCACCAGAAGGAGCAGTCCCTCTGCCCGATAAAGTATGCGCAATAACAGATTTTCCCCAACCACAGACGGTCAAAGCGTTGCAGGAATTTTTGGGAATGGTTAATTTTTATAACCGTTTCCTCCCAAGTGCAGCGCAGCTCATGCAACCATTGTACGCGGCACTTAAAAAACAAAAACCTGTGAATAAGATCGAATGGTCCCCGGAGCGGGAGCGCGCATTCTCCCAAGTCAAATCGGCCCTGGCGAACGCCGTTTTGTTGGCACACCCAGTGCCAACGGCCCGCATGGCGCTCACCATGGACGCTTCCGATTTAGCGGTGGGGGTGGTCATTGAACAGTTTGTGGCAGGGAGCTGGCAGCCGCTCGCATTTTTCAGCAAAACCTTGTGCGATAACGAACGGAAATACAACGCGTTCGACAGGGAGCTGTTGGCCCTGCATTTGGCCATCTGCCATTTCCAGTTCTGGCTGGAGGGGCGCCGTTTCATCGCGTTTGTGGACCACAAGCTGCTAACGTTCGCGATGGCCAAGATTTCAGAGCCTTGGTCAGGCCGGCAGCAAAGACAGCTGGCCACGATATTGGAGTTCACCACCGATATTCAGCATGTCGCGGGCAAACATAATGTAGTGGCAGACTGTCTTTCGCGTGCGGTAGCAGCGCCAGGCCCCGTGGGGGAAGACTCGGCAGCCGTGGCCGCGGGACAGGTTTGTGGAGCGGAAGCGCTCGCAGCTCCGGTCCGCGTAGGTTTGGATTACGCAGCCATGGCCGCGGAGCAGGCTAGCGACGCGGATGTGCGCGCGCTCCAGTCTGGAACAACTGTCACATGTGGCTCTGGGGAGCCACACACAATGAGAGCCAAGGGCGAGCCAGTGAGTTATGATGTTTATTGGTGACAGGGGTAAGGGATGAGGAAAGCACAGATGCTCATACACATTAACACTCATGGGCATAACAGCAATAGAGTAAACAGTGGGCACTGGGCGTAGGGGTACACAGCTAGAGAACTCACAGCAGGTAACACTCATGGGTTAAACAGCCAGAGAGCTGGCACTGGGCAAAGGACTCCAATACACAGGTCACTCATACAAGATGGTACTCCCAAGTGATACAGTAAGGCAAGTAGCGGGCTAGCACCGGACATGGGGGTACAAAGGCACAATACTCCTTACAGGAAGACACTTACGAGTAATGCTGAAGATGAGGCAGGGGCTGGCACCAGACGAAGGGGCTCCAGCCTAGTAGTGCTTATGTTGCAGCCCCGAGTGATCGAGGATGAGGATTAATTGGCCCCAGCTGTCCCGTGACACTGACAGCTGGGAGCCAGCTGAGACGCTGCTCAATGAGAGGCAGGGATGAGAAGGAGCATGGGCTGAGTGCCGAGCCGGCATCTCAACCCATGGTGACAGAGCCGCCCCCTCACGGTCGGGCTCCGAACGACCAAGAACATCCCAGCCCCCCCCCCCCCCCACCTAGGGTGGGAGGCAGGGAGGCAGGACTGGAGGGAGAGAAGCAGAGAGAAAAAAAAAAGAAAAAACAGACCATGAACAAATACAGAGTCGTCGTCGGCCTCCGTCGGTCTATGATGACCATGGAAGAGAATCCTAAACGTCTACTCTGCTGGAACAGCACCGCCTGTGGCTGAACAGGCCGATGCGCGAATGACAGTCCCTGTCACACAGGTCACACTTGTGGGTGGTCTCCGTGCTGCTGGGTCTGTGGCGGTTCTTCCTGCGGGTCCTTTTTTCATCTGCTGCAGCAGTCAGTCTCTCTTCACCCGCCTTGAGCTGTCTGGTCAGGGTGCCTCTCCATTTGGAGCGGTCTGTTGCAAGGTCCTCCCAGCGCTCTGTGTTGATATCCAGGGCCTTCATGTCTCTCTTGCAGACGTCTCTAAAGCGCAGCTGTGGGCGGCCAACGTCTCTCCTGCCAGTTGCCAGTTCTCCATAGAGGACGTCTTTGGGGATTCTGCCATCCTCCATACGGTGAACGTGGCCTAGCCAGCAGAGCCTGCGCTGCCTGAGTAGAGTGAACATGGAGGGAAGGCCGGCGCGGGACAGAACTTCTGTGTTGGGCACTTTGTCTTGCCAGGATATGTCCAGGATGTGGCGAATGCAGCGCAAGTGGAAGGAGTTCAGTCTCTTTTCCTGCCGGGCGTATGTTGTCCACGTCTCACTCCCATAGAGCAGTGTGCTGATGACGCAGGCATTGTACACTGCCATCTTCGTCTTGACAGAGAGTTTGGGATTCTCCCACACTCGTGTGGTGAGGCGAGCAAGTGTGAAGGCTGATTTTCCAATCCTCTTGTTGATCTCTGTATCAAGGGAGAGGTTGTTGCTGATCGTGGACCCCAGGTACGTGAACTGATTCACGACCTCCAGCTTGTAGTCATCAATGGTGATGGTTGGTGGTGCTTCCGTGCCTTGCGCCAAGACGTTAGTCTTCTTCAGGCTGATGGTAAGCCCGAAGTCCTTGCATGCCTGGGAGAAGCGGTCCATCAGGGTCTGAAGCTCCTGCTGTGTGTGGGTTGCGACTGCAGCGTCGTCTGCGAACAGCATGTCTCTGATTAGAGCCTCGCGTACTTTGGTTCTGGCTTTCAGGCGGGCGAGGTTGAAAAGCCTGCCGTCAGATCTTGTGTGCAGGTAGATTCCCTCTGTTGCTGTGCTGAAGGCATGCCTCAGGAGCATAGCAAAGAAAATCCCAAAGAGGGTTGGCGCAAGTACACAGCCCTGTTTCACTCCGCTGCGTATGTTGAATGGCTCTGAGACGTTGCCATCGTGCTGCACTATCCCCTGCATGTTGGTGTGAAACGATTCGATGAGGCTTTGCAACTTTGGTGGGCATCCTATCTTTGGCAGGATCTTGAAAAGGCCCTCTCTGCTGACCAGATCGAACGCTTTGGTGAGGTCGATGAAGGCGACGTACAGAGGCATGTTCTGTTCTCTGCATTTCTCCTGGAGTTGGCGGATGGAGAATATCATGTCTACCGTCGATCGCTCAGCGCGGAAGCCACACTGAGACTCGGGGTAGACACGTTCGGCAAGCTTCTGTAGACGAACGAGAACAACTCGTGCGTAGACTTTGCCAACAACGCTGAGGAGGGAAATGCCCCTGTAGTTGTTGCAGTCGCTTCTCTCCCCTTTGTTTTTGTAGAGGGTGATGGTCTTGGCGTCCCTCATGTCCTGTGGTACGACACCTTCCTTCTAGCACTGGCAGAGGACGTCATGCAATGGCAGCAGTAGGGCGGTCTTGCAGTGCTTGATCAGGTCAGGGGGTATGCCGTCGTTGCCGGGTGCCTTGCCAGCGGCCAAGCTATCAATGGCCTTACTGAGTTCGTCAATGGTTGGCTCGGCGTCAAGTTCGTCCATGGATGGCAGGCATTCGATGGCATCAAGGGCTGACGGTGTCACGGTGTTCTGTCTAGAGTAGAGGTCGGAGTAGTGTTCCACCCATCTCTCCATCTGCTTGTTCTTCTCTGTGATCATCTCGCCAGTGGAAGATTTGAGGGGGGCCGTCTTGCTCTGAGCCGGACCAAGTGCTTTCTTGATGCCATCGTACATACCACGGATGTTCCCTGTTATGGCAGCGGTTTGAATGTCTTGGCTGAGCTGAGTCCAGTACTCGTTGGCACAGCGCCGAGCAGTCTGCTGAACTTTGCTTCTCGCAGCCCTGAGAATCTGGAGATTCTTCTCGTTTGGGTACTTCTTGTACTCAGCAAGTGCTGAGCGCTTGGCTTCAATGACGGGGGTCATCTCGGTCAACTTGGCATCAAACCAGTCCTGTGACTTCGAGGTCTTCCTCCCAAAGGTAGCCAAGGCTGTGTGGTAGATGGTGTTTCGTAGCTCTTCCCACTTCTGCTTTGCAGATTCTCCTCCTTGTGGTACACCAAGTTCCTTCTCAAAGGTGGAGGCAAACTGCTCAACAAGTTCTGGTTGGGCCATCTTGCTGATGTCAATCCGTGCCTTTCCAGGTTGTCTAGCACGATGGAGTTTCTTCAGCTGCAGCTTGACCTTGCAACACACCAATGAATGGTCTGTGTCGCAATCTGCACTCTGGAACGAACGGGTGATTAGCACGTTCTTCAGTGAGGTGTGCCTGGTCAGGATCAAGTCTAGCTGGTGCCAGTGCTTTGAGCGCGGATGTTGCCAGGAAACCTTGTGTTGGGGCTTGGTCTTGAAGAACGAGTTTGTGATGCACAGATTGTGATATGTGCAGAACTCGAGCAGCCGCTGTCCGTTGTTGTTCATTCTGCCCACGCCAAAAGGTCCAAGACAGGAGGGCCAGGAGTCGTGGTCAGCACCCACTCTGGCATTGAAGTCTCCAAGGAGAATGAGTTGTTCAGAGTTGGGGATGATCCTGACAGTTGTTGCGAGATTCTCGTAGAACTCGTCTTTTGCCTCTGGTGTGGCTGTCTGTGTTGGGGCATACACACTGACGAGGGTGACTGGGCCTTCAGTGGTGTTCAGGCGGAGGGTGAGGAGTCGTGCAGTGCCAGTGCTGCCCGGTTCCACCATCTTCAGAAAAGTGTTCTTCACTGCGAAGCCCACTCCGTGTTCCCTGTGTTCGTCACTGCCCTTTCCCTGCCAGTAGAACGTGTAGTCCTTCTCTCTCAGTGTGCCTGCATCAGCTAACCGTGTTTCCTGGAGAGTGGCGATATCCACTCCCAGTCTCTTCAGCTCATTATTGATGATGGCAGTCTTCCTGGTGTCGTTGATGTCCTTGAGGTTAGCAGCGAGTCCTGTCATCATAGTGCGGACGTTCCAAGTTCCCAGTTTTAGAGTTGGTCTGTTTTGTTTTATTGTCTTGCCTGGTGCGAAGGTTCTCAGCCTGCTGCTTGGATTTCTCCTTATCCCCATGTACCCAATGAGGAAAGCAAGCTGTGGCGGGACAACACCTTATTGGCTGGGGGCTGCCCAGCTTGAGGCGGGCGGTAGCTGTCCAGTGAGATCTGATGATCCCTCCCACCGTCGGGAACAACCCCTGGCGCCACGCTCTACGCCAATTGAGCAGTGGCTTATAACCGGTAACTGTCATTCCCCGTGTTTTGTCTACGCCAAAGGCGAAGCTGGAGTGTCCTCTCCAGTGATCCGGTGTTCTACCTTCCAGCGTTGGACGTTGGTAGGATTCAAGCCTGGGCAGGAAGATATGGAGGACAAGATGTTTCCCATGCAGCATGTCCCCCCTCTCCACGTCACTGATGAATCCAAAGGAACAGCAGGGCTGCTACAGTTTGGCACCAGCACCGTTGCAGGAGCTGCCAGAACGATGTTGAGCACAACATAGAACTGCCTTAGGGGCTCTGACTCAGGATTTTTTCTCAGGGTTGACTCCCGAAGCCTTTCCCGTGACCGGGTATGCCGCAAGGCAGCAGAGGTTTGAAATTAGGGTTTACCTTCCCCTAGATGGGCTACCTTCCCAGGTTGACGAGCCACCATCTACCCGAAGCATCTGGTTTTAAGGCACCAGAGATCCGCCCTCGCCCCTTCTCCTATTAGTAAAAGCAGTTCCGCCGGGCTTAGAGACTAAACCACACGGGCAGGCTAGGAGTTGGACTTAGTTGTCAGAGGCTTTTCGAGACGCACGCCATAAGGAGTATTTTATGAGCACTGGGAGCTTAACCCCAGTGCCGCTCCTGGCTATGACAACCTTGGAACCAAATACAGAGTACAAGGTAGACAAAACGAAAAACCCAAATACAACACTCTGTATCCACAGAAAATAATAACCAGGGCACAGATGGGGAAAATACTAAGTGCGGTTACAGACAGCACCCACTACCCCAAAACACACAAGTGACGTGTAACTCAGGGCAAAGAAAGAGAGACAAAAACCCACCAAAAAAGGTGGCAGGAATGAATAAAGCAATCACAGAGTACGGTTAAAGGGAAACAAAACGCACTACTCCATAACGCAAAAACCAGGCCAGGAACAGGACAAAAATGATGAAAAACGCTGAGTATGGATAACAAAGAAAACAAAATACAGAGCGCTGAATGTATAAAAAATCACCTAAAGAAACGGAGGTGAAAGAAAACAAATGGGCAATTACGAAGTACGGTTAAGTGGGAAACAAAAACACATTACTCCATACAAAAACACGCACAGTCAATGTTAAAGTCGGAGCTAGGGAAGCCCCCCCACAAGGATAACAGGAAAAGGTAAGGTGATCACAGCGTACGGCCAAAAAGGGAACCCCACACATTACTCCATGATACACCGACTAGGCTAAGGTAAGGATGATGAAACGCTGAGTAAGGATAACAAGAAATTGTAATACACAGCGCTAAATATGAGGAGGGTCACCTAGAGGAACAAAGGTGACAGGACAACAGGATAACAATAAGGCAAAATGCTGAGTATGGTTAATAAAAGAAACACAATACACAGCGCTAACAACATATATTCCCCTAAGGACAAAAAGCTACACCCGAGTGACCTTAATAATAATAAAAAGGTAAGCGACACCCGAGGAGACGGCAGGCAGAGTCCAAAATGGTCGAAATTGTTCTGGCGGTCGCCCCACCCATTGTCCAGTTGGCGAGCCGGGGAAGAGGGAAAAGTTCGGACGGCCAACTCCAGACCCAGGTCCCAAGAAACCAGTCCACCGGTAGCCATACCAGGCCACCCAGAAGCAACACAGTTCATCGGGGGGTTGGACCAGATCGCCGAACAGGAAGTCTTGCAGGTCGAGCCGTCGACCCGCATCACTCAACCACCAGGACCGTTGAGACGGGCGAAGGGTCAGAGCGGACCCCGGAGGAAGAGGCTTAGGGGAAAGCCGATGACGAGATAGACGAGCGTCAGGCTGCAGAGAAACAGCCACCTCCTCACCGGACCTGGACAACACTGGTGTGGCACCCACGTCGGACCCCGATTGGGTCTTAGGCGAACCCTCATTGAACGCCGCTGGGGCAGCACCCACGTCGGACCCCGATTGGGTCTCGGGCGAATCCACGTCGGGCACCGCTGGAGCAGCACCCATGACGGACCCCGACTGGGTCGGCACCGCACCAGAACCAACCTCCAACGTTGAACCCGGACCCTCCAGCACCACGAGAGACGGCAATTCCTCGCCGGCGACCCTGAAAACAGGCTCAGGAGAGAAAACAGAACCGGGATCAGGGTCACCGGCAGCGCCAGAACCCGGCGAGACGAGCTCGGACGCAACGGGCGGCTGCACCCAGCTCATCTCCCCTAGAGACAGGCTAAAGTGCTCAAAGGTATGAAGAGAAAAAGGAAAAGAGAGCACTCGCCTGATCTCGGGTTCTGACGCCGTCCAGGACTGCAAAGATCCAGGATCCGTCGTCAGGAGGTTGTTGTCAGGCTCCCACCCAGCTGCGTCGGGCCCCGCAGCCAGCACGATGGTTAGCGCAGCTTGAGGTTCCTCCAGCATTGGTAACCCCACCGATGGTCCACGCGGCGTGATGACAGGAGAACCTCGTCCCGCTGGACCGAACCGCACCTCCGTGGAGACCCGGGGACGCTTGGTCGTCGGCGTAGACTCCACGTAGCAGTCAGTCCTCCTCCGTCCACTACGTAGCTGCGGAGCCGTAGGCCCTCTCCTCATCCCACGACATGGACCCGAAGCCGGGGACCGCTCGGTGGAGAGAGACACAGAGGGTGCAGGATTAAAGACACGGGTTACAGCAGGTGGAGGGAGTTCAGGGCGCTGCGGACCCCGAACTCCACCTCCAGGAGTGGAACAGAGCAAATCACAAAACTGATGTAAATAAGCTAGGACTTGCCTGCCTCCTGGAGGTTGGGTGGTGCCTGCTGTCGTGGACATTGCTTCTTCCTCTCCCCGCCGGGCGATAACGGAGGACCCCCTGAGAAGTCGTCTGGGGATCACTCGTGTCGTCTCCAGAAGAGGGCTCGCCAGGTCAGGATCCAGGCACACACAGCAGTCAGGAAGCACGTCGAGGAGGAGGGGATAACAGCCGGGATGAGCCAGCCCGAATGCCTTGGGGTGACAGCGGGGGAAAGAGGCTCGGAGAACGGGACTGTGAAATCTCCACGCTGACGAGACAAAGAGGTGACAGCTGCATGGGGGAAAAGGTCCTGGCGGCAACCCGGAACTGGATCCGGACGGGGGTCGTGCTGAGGCGCCTGGGCATTGTGATGACGGCTATTCCCGGGGGGCGAAGCGAGGGGGGAACCCAGGAATCGCCGCTCCTGATCAGAGATCGAGGCGAGGGAGGCGTTGAAAATGGGAAAGCTTGGTAGCCCTGGAGTCCTCTCCACCAATCTCACTGCCGCCGCCACATGCCTGAAGGTGGTGAATGGATGCATAGCGGAGCTTGCGACAGCCGCTCGGTCCCGGACGTAACTGCAGTCAGCTGCGGCTCCTCCAGGGGAATCCCGAGTGACGTGGTGCAGAACGGGGGAAGCCCTCTGGGTGGCGCGAACTCCCGGGCTAGAATGGAAGCAGGAACGGGATCCTGAAGCGGGGGGCAACGTCAACCACTTCGGCTTCCTGCCAGGATTTCCTTCCAACCCACGGAGCTCCTCTCGCAATGCGGCCATAGCGTCTCTCCTGGCACAGGCCTCAGGATGGTAAAAATGACGAGGCAAAGTGTCCAGGAGGCTCTCAGCATGGTCCAGATGTCTCGCGTTGGAGGCGTCATGCAGGGTGAAGAGCGTCCTGTCGACAGCCTCCGGGATGGACCTCAGCTCGTCGCCCTGGCGTCGGAAATGACTCCTGGGAGACAGCATGCTAACAGCGCTGACACCTGGACAGGAAGGTACGAGTCCACACAAACTCACGGCCGCCGGCAACTCATCTGGCTGCGACATACTGTCACATGTGGCTCTGGGGAGCCAAACACAATGAAAGCCAAGGGCGAGCCAGTGAGTTATGATGTTTATTGGTGACAGGGGTAAGGGATGAGAAAAGCACAGATGCTCATACACATTAACACTCATGGGCAGAACAGCAATAGAGTAAACAGTGGGCACTGGGCGTAGGGGTACACAGCTAGAGAACTCACAGCAGGTAACACTCATGGGTTAAGCAGCCAGAGAGCTGGCACTGGGCAAAGGACTCCAATACACAGGTCACTCATACAAGATGGTACTCCCAAGTGATACAGTAAGGCAAGTAGCGGGCTAGCACCAGACATGGGGGTACAAAGGCACAATACTCCTTACGGGAAGACACTTACAAGTAATGCTGAAGATGAGGCAGGGGCTGGCACCAGACGAAGGGGCTCCAGCCTAGTAGTGCTTATGTCGCAGCCCCGAGTGATCGAGGCTGCTCCTCTTTATCCTCATTAGCAGTGCCCCAGCTGATGAGGATTAATTGGCCCCAGCCGTCCCGTGACACTGACAGCTGAGACGCTGCCCAATGAGAGGCAGGGATGAGAAGGAGCATGGGCTGAGCGCCGAGCCGGCGTCTCACCCCATGGTGACACCAACAGGGTTAAGGCTGGAGCACAGGGTGCAGCAAATAGGTATGCCCCCTCTAATCTGCGATGTCTCCACGGGGCGGCCTCGCCCTGTGGTTCCAGCTGTGTGGCGCTGCCGTGTTTTTGACTCAATCCATTCTCTGGCGCAACCGGGGGTGCGCGCATCGATTAAAATGGTGGGGGAGAAATTTGTTTGACCGGGGTTGCATAAACAGGTCAAGGAATGGGCAGCAGCCTGCATGGCATGTCAGCGAGCCAAAATACACAAGCACACTAGAGCCCCTTTGGAGCCTTTTCACATCCCGGCTAAGCGTTTTGATCATGTGCATGTTGACTTGGTGGGCCCCCTTCCGTTGTCGCAGGGGTGTACACACCTTTTGACGATGGTAGATCGCACCACGCATTGGCCAGAATTGGTCCCTTTGGCGTCAACTGCAGGGGCAGACGTTGCACGCGCGTTTTTAACAGCTTGGGTCGCGCGTTTTGGAGTTCCGTCGGACATAACGTCCAACAGAGGTCCCCAATTTGTTCCCGAACTCTGGTCATCGATGGCCCACAGCCTAGGGGTGAAGATTCACCACACTACCGCGTATAACCCCCAGACTAACGGTTTGTGCGAACGCTTTCATAGGTCATTGAAAGCAGCCCTCAGAGCGTCTCTTACGGATACAAATTGGGTGGATAAACTTCCATGGGTTTTATTGGGGTTGCGTTCCGCACCTAAGGAGGATTTGCAGGCTTCTCCAGCTGAATTAGTCTTTGCACAACCCCTCCGTTTGCCAGGGGAATTTCTTCCCGACAACCCTGCGCCAAATTGCCGCCCCGCTCAGCTGTTGCAGAGCGGCACAGGATCAAATACCCTTCCTGGCCCAGTTCATCACAGTTTTCCACGCGTTTTTGTGCCGAAGGCTTTAGAAAATGCGGAGTTTGTTTTTGTTAGACATGATGCCCAACGCCCAGGTTTGCGACCGCCTTACGACGGGCCTTTCAGAGTGTTGGAAACAGGAGAGAAACATTTTTTGCTTGATTTAGGAGGCAGAAAAGAGTTGATTTGCATTAACAGACTCAAACCAGCCTTTGTTCTGGCTGATGAACACGTGCAGTTGTCCAGGGCCCCCCGCCATGGCAGGCCGCCGAGAAGGCATTCTTCGGACCCCCCACAGAGATATGCTAACAATTCTGATCCACAGATGCAGCAAGTCGGGGCAGAAGGAACAAAGCCGGTTTACAGCAGATATGGCAGGAGGTTAAAACCCAAGCAATTGGTGGATTGATTTGTGATATGTAGTGATGTTTTCTGTCATGCATCTCTGATTATGTTTTGTCCCTTAATAGACGTTTGGGGGGGGGGGGGTTATGTGGCACATATATTGGCACATATATTGAGTTCATATCTCCCACAAATGTATGGCTGTATGTGTATGTCATTGTGGTTGTGGTTGTGGTTGTTGTCATTGTGGCTGTGGTTGTCATTGAATCCTTATTTAAATCCTTCACCTGAACAACGAGAGCAAGTTTTTAGCCAAAGTCAAATTCCTTGTATGTGTTGTGCATACTTGGCCAATAAAGCTGATTCTGATTCTGATTCTGATTCTGATTCTGTATTGGGGGCTTCACGTCTCGCGGGACAAAGAAGGTCTGGGTCTGCAGAGATCTACAGGAGATGACGAGGAGGTGCGAGTTTTGGCCTTTGTCTCACAGAGGATGCCCCAGAAGGATTCCCGGAACATCGAGGGATAAGAGACAGACATCAAAGAGTTGCATTGTGACTGGGAATTAAGTACCATGTGATTGTATGTTTGCTAAAGCACCATGTGACTTAGGCAGTATAAGAGTGTGGTATTTCATTGCTCGGTCTCTTTTCTTGTTGAGAGATTGCTAGAGAATGTGTTCTCATAATAAAGCTGAACCTGAGAAATAAACTCAGCCTCATCCTTGAATGCATTCTCTACACTGGGGCCACAATCTCACTTCTCTGAAAACAGGTTTAATTTGTTTCACCATTGGCTTGTATACAGGCACAAGCCTAACAACTAGGTGATCAGAGTTTCCATCATGGGGGAGAGCGGCTGTTCTGTAGCAGTTCCTGATGTTTGTGTACACATGATCTAGTGTATTATTGCCCCTAGTAGCACAGTTCACATGCTGATGGAATTTAGGTAAAACATACTTGAGGCTCGCCTGGTTAAAATCACCTGCAATGATGATAAAAGCATCTGGGTGGGCTGTCTTGTATCACAACTGATGTTGTGATACAAGTCACTCATAGCCTCTCTCACATTAGCACTTGGAGCAACTTAGACTGCTACGATCAAGAGAGCTGCCAACTCCCGCGGCAGATAAAACGGTCTGCATTTCACAGTCATGTATTCGATGTTAGGTGTACAATGAACGGTGATCTCCTTTGCATCCTGGCACCACAAGTTATTAATGTAAACAGCCAGCCCCCTGCCTCTTCGCTTACCCAACGCACCTGTCCTGTCTGCTCTGTGGAGAGTTAACCCTTCCAGCTGAATCGCAGCGTCCGAAATGTTATGACTCAGCCACATCTCCGTAAAAACCAACACACAGCATTTCCTCACGCTATGCTGGGAAGCTTTCCACAGTCTGATGTAATCCATTTTGACATGGTTGTAGACCCAGTGAACAGACTTGGACACCAAAATACATACAATTATGTTTATTAACAATAATAAGTGGATGTGAGTGTGTGAATGTGTGATCTTGCAGCAGCTGGGGGAGAGCAGAACGTTGTACGACCTGGCAACCCAATGGACAAACAGAGGCAGGACAATTAGTGGCAATACAAGTGGAGTTGTGCAGTTTAATCCTGGGCTTACTGTTTGCAGAGATGTGGTGACGCTCAGGTTCAGCTCGGCGGCTACGGCCAGGAGGACAGTGTTCACTGATCCGGCTGCTGCTTGTAGCGGGTGAATACGTGACAAGTGGAGTTGTGTGGCTCAGTCCACTGCCAGGGAGGAGAGAGGTCCGCCGCCAGGGAGCTCCGCCTGTGCACAGGGGACTGAGAGTGGATTAGGGAGAATGAGTGATGGCTTACTTGGGTAATGGAGGTTTCCTTCCTGCCGAGTTAACAAGAGGCAGGGTGTATTTGTCCTTGATAGTGATGTTATTCAATTCTCTGAAGTCAATGCATGGCCTCAGCGAACCGTCCTTCTTTCCTATTAAAAAACCCCCCGCTCCCACCGCTGAGGATGACGGCCGAATTATACCAGAGTTTAATGACTCTTTAATATAAGCCTCCATGGCTTCCCGCTCCGGAGGTGACAGGCTGTATAAACGACTCGACGGCAGCGGGGCCCCGACATGGAGGTTGATGGCGCAGTCATATGGGCGGTGAGGGGGGAGGGAAAGGGCCTCGGTCTTGCTGAAGGTGGCCCCAAGATTGTGATACTCCGGGGGAATCTTGGACAGATCGGGAGGCGGGGTGGTGGGAGCACTCAGGGGCATGAACGGCGAGCAAGCAGCTGATTGAAGACAGGCACCGAGACAGAATGAAGTCCACGATAACACACTCCCAGAGCACCAGTCAATGGAGGGATTATGAAGTCGTAACCAGGGATACCCAAGAATTACCGGGGAGGAGAAAACCGGCAACACAAAGAACTTCAGTTCCTCCCGATGATTACCAGATATAACGACGGCCACTGGGAGGGTCTACAGGGATACAGTAGTGAGGGGGGCTTTGGACAGGGCGATGAGCTTAAGTGGGATTTTGAGCGATTGGCAGGGGAGACCCAACCGGGTTGCCAGTTACCCTGAGATGAAGTTCTGTTCTGCCCCCGACTCAATCAGTGCATGTGTCTCTATTTCAGTCTGTTTATGAATGAATCAAATAGGAAGAAGTAACCTGGATAGGGGATTAGATTGAGGTGAGTCCGTGAGTCCCCCACTGTTTCTCTGCCGGAGGTAATTTGGACTGCCCCACTACCATTGGTTCCGGGGCTTCCGGGGAATCAGAGGGAGGTAGGGCCAATAGGGAAGGCTGAGGGGAGTGGCGATATTGGGAACCCGAGCGGCTGGAAGACCTACGTTCTGCTGCCCTTTCCCTTAATCTGTTATCAAGAGTGATGGCCAGGGAGATTAACTCAGTGAGCCTATTTGGTTTCTCTAGGCGAGCCAACTTGTTCCGCAGGCTAGGGCTAAGACTCCTAATAAAAATGCTGCAGAGCGAGGCGTCCTCCCACCCCACCTCTGTGGCCACCACCCAGAAGTCGACAGCGTAGTCTGCCACTGACTGAGTTCCCTGTCTAAGATTAAGCAGCCAGGAGGTAAGCACACTATCACAGTTGGAGTGGCCAAACACCTCCTTGAATTCATAGACAAATTGATTATAAGTCATGTTAGCATAGTTTGCCCGAGCCATGATGGCGTAGGCCCAAGCTAGCGCTCGTCCCTCTAACAGATTAATCATATAGCCAATCTGGCTGTGGTCTGTGGAGAAGTCCCCGGGCACCCGCTGAAACACTATCTCACACTGCATAATACTGTAAATCCCCGAGCCTTCCCTAATTTACCACTGAAACAGGTGGGAGTGGGGACGGGAGTCAGCCGAGAAGAGGGGCCCTGGCCGGGTGGGGGGCTAGCGGGAGCCGAGGAGCTACTAGGGGTTGAAGGAACCGGAGGAAACGCCTGCGGGCCTGCCAAACGATCCAACCGGTCCGTTAAACAGGTTAATTGTGTTAAAATGATCTGTTGTTGATAAGCTAACTGATCTACCCAGGTCTTGAGGTTGTTAACCTTGCGTGCTAGCTCGCTGTTAGCTGGATCATTTTGGCGGAGTTGTACTGACATGGTTGTAGACCCAGTGAACAGACTCGGACACCGAAATAGATACAATTATATTTATTAACAATAATGTGTGGATGTGCATGTGTGGATCTGTGATCTTGCAGCAGCTGGGGGAGAGCAGAACGTCGTACGACCTGGCAACCCTATGAACAAACAGAGGCAGGACAGTTAGTGGCAATACAGGTGGAGATGTGCAGTTTAATCCCAGGCTTACTGTTTGCAGAGGTGTGGTGATGCTCACGTTCAGCTCGGCAGCTACAGCCAGGAGGACAGCATCCACTGATCCGGCTGCTGCTTGTAGCGGGTGAATACGTGACAAGTGGAGTTGTGTGGCTCGGTCCGCCGCCAGGGAGCTCCGCCTGTGCACAGGGAACTGAGAGTGGATTAGGGAGAATGAGCAATGGCTTACTTGGGTAATGGAGGTTTCCTTCCTGACGCCGGCTGGCAGAGGGTTGGAAGCTGGGACGAAGGCAGGCTTAGGCTAGGAACTCTGGAACAACGAAGAAGGTGTGAGTGGGTCTCATAAAGGTTGACAGACAACTCCGCACGGATCCCAGGGCAGTGTGGTTTAAATGTGCATTTGAGACTTGATTCTCATAAATTTCATGTTTCTCTTCTAAATCATATATGAATAAAAAGTAAACATCAATAAGTTAAATATTTCCTGAGCCAGAGAATAGCAAAAAAAAAAAAAGGACATAAAAAATGTCTGAAAATGAGAAAATTACCCAGCGCTGCCATCTACACACAGCCCTGAAGACAACAATATGAAAGCCTTTTGCTGTGGAGACAGCAACACAGGACTCTTTTGCTCAGGAGATAACACAAGAGTCTCTTGCTCTAGGGATAGCAATACAGGAGCATTAAGTTTAGGAGCCAGCAGCTGTGGAGTGCTGACTTCCAGTGATGATGGTGGAGCAGCCTGCTCCGATGATGGTGATGATGGGGCGGCCTGCTCCAATGACAGCCAGGGTGGAGCGGCCTGCTCCGATGACGGTGATGATGGAGCGGCCTGCTCCAATGACGATCAGGGTGGAGTGGCCTGCTCCGATGAGAGCGATGATGGAGCGGCCTGCTCCAATGACGGCGATGATGGAGCGGCCTGCTCCAATGACGGCCAGGGTGGAGCGGCCTGCTCCAATGACGGCCAGGGTGGAGCGGCCTGCTCCAATGACAGCGATGATGGAGCGGCCTGCTTCATTGACGGCCAGGGTGGAGCGGCCTGCTCCGATGACAGCGATGATGGAGCGGCCTGCTCCAATGATGGCCAGGGTGGAGCGGCCTGCTCCAATGACGGCCAGGGTGGAGCGGCCTGCTCCAATGACGGCCAGGGTGGAGCGGCCTGCTGACAGGCGCCTCCATGGCTCGCCGCGTCATTGGGAATGTCATCTATGACGTTTCCAATGTCAAGTCAAATTCCTCGTATATTTACCTACTTGTAAATGTGCTTGGCAATAAACTTATTCTGATTCTGATTCTGATTCTGATGGCCAGGGTGGAGCGGCCTGCTCGAATGACGGCCAGGGTGGAGCGGCCTGCTCCAGTGACGGCAATAATGGAGTGGCCTACTCCAATGACGGTCAGGGTGGAGTGGACTGCTCTGACGGCCCAGGTGGAGTGAACCCAAATGATGATGATGAAGGCTACTGGCGAGCGGCATGCTTGGGAGCCTGGAATTCCTTCCCTGATGCAGCCACCTCAGATGGGGAGGAAAAAACACAGGTGGGTGTTGGGTTAATGCAGGAACCAGCAGTGGAGCCCGGTGGAGGAAGGCCAGAAGGAGATGGGGGCTGCAACTGGGTTCCCCCGTTTGAGTAAGGCAAGACTTTTTAAGTACAGATGTTAAAAACACAAAATAAAGTACTTGCCTTAACTCCTGCTCCACTGCCGGCGAGGATCCCAGTGACTCTGCTGCTGAAGAGGCGACCTCCACCTCTGGGAATGCTGGAGGGGCTGTGGACGAGGCGCTCTGACATGCAGCAGTGGGCGAGGGCACCTGAGTTTGAGATGTGGGAGCCGGCACTGCAGGCGTGATGACTGGTGAAACAGCATATAAGGTGGTCGGAAGCTCAGCAGCAGGCGTTGATGCCGTGAAGGAGAGGACAATAGATGAAGGGAGAGGAGGAGCTGATGAGGCAGCGGAAGAATAACTCTGGAACAAAGAGGAGGCTACTGCTGTGATTCTCTGGAGCGGCAAAGGAGCTGCTGCTGGAGGAGTAGAGCTGAATACCCACTGCACTGATGTTGCCACTGCCTCTGGGGCTGCCACAGGAAAACCAGGTGAAATGCTCCATGTGGCAGCGGAGCACACCTGGTGAGTAGCAGCTGGGAGGTGGCAAGGAACTGCCGTCGGGAAACGACGAGGAGCGGAGGCTGGAGCTAGCAGAGAGGACGTACCAGAGCTGGAGGGCAGCGTGGCGAGGATCCTGGAGTTGGACAGCAGCGAGAAGCTGAAGGCATCTGCACCAGAGGACGCTTCTTCATCAGACAAGGGAGAGCTTATCACCTGCCCGCAGAGCATATGTTGTAAATTGGGAACGGAGATGAGGAGACCCATGAGTCCCGGATAGCTCTGTAGGCTGGATATGCCTCTACTATCTCTGCCGCGCCGTCCAGGAATCTCAGGGCCGCCTCGGGAGTGTGGGAGGTGCGGGCATTCAAAATAAAGTCCTCAATGAGCCGCACAGCCCATCACTCGTCCTCGTCCAAGCCGTACAATTTAAAGTCCATGCCCGCAGAGTCCTTTGGTGGCATCATTCTGTCAGATACAGTACAACCTCCAGCAAAACAGGAATAAATGACTCCTTCAGGCGGGAATGGACTTCAGTGCAAGATGTTTAATAATAAGAGAAAATAAATGCAGCTCAGAGGCTGTCAAACACAAAATGCGCAGATAATATTAAACAGACGATGAGGACGGGCCAGAGGGAAATACTGCAATGATGCCACGGGGAGAAATAAAAAACAGCAGGTATAAATAGGGACAGAGGAATGAATCAAACCAAGGACAGCTGAGAGCAATAATTAACTAAATGGTAACATGTGCGATGCGTTTTCAGTCAGAATCACTGTCGCCATGACCGATCATGGCGGCGACCACATTGGTGCTGTGAGCTCAAAGCAGAAAAAGGAAGAAGAATAATGAGGATTTCTTCTTCTTTGCTGTATTCCATGTCAGCCATGATTCCTCTGGCGCGTGTCTGGCACCTTCTGAACTGTCAGATCAATCCAGATCAGTACAAATTCTCAGTGTAGCCGGGGGACGTCAATAAGTTGACAAGTGCAGTTGCTGCGCTGTGCCACTGGTGGCGCGCGACCCGTCTATTTAATGTGGACAATTAGAGGGTTAAAGACTTTGGCGCGGTGGCAACATATTTTTCCGGGGGGGACGGGCAGTAAACACTTGACACGATTGTAACCGGAATATGTTAATCTTACACAATTTCTTCTTTTTTTTAAAAAATTTTGCACAGTAACATTGCATAATGGAACTTACCAGTTGAAGTATTGTACAACCAATGCTTGAATGTTGGAATATTGGGCCAGTTAGGGTCCCATCCAAGCATCCTGTGTTTGGACTTTTTACTGGTGTCATCCTTCTCTCCTCCCTCTGCTCTTTCCTCTCCTGGACCCTCTGCCTGAACACTATCCTCTCCTTGGCTCATCTTTTTTTTTTTCTACTTCCGGCACCACACGAGTAGGCTGCCTTTTGCAACAGCGGATCAATTTCTGCCTATTTCTGTTACTATCTGGCTCTCTTGCCAATCTTTATGATCCAGCGTCACCTTTATTCCATCCGAACACGTAGATCGCCCAAATGTCTCCTGAGTCAGCGGACGGAGCCACTGTTTCTGGCAGTAAGCAGTATAACATGGACCAGCTGTTAGCACTCAACCGGCCCATGATGCTAACGCAAAAACTCGACATACCGGGAGAATTAAGATGAAAACGGCATGGGTGTCGTGCTGGTGTAAGACGGCGGGCAAGGAATATAAGGTACAGACCCGCCCTCCCATCTCTCATTATGGGAAATGTACGATCTATACTCGGAAAGACAGATGAACTTGCGGCTATCTCCCACTACAATAGCATATACCGGGAGTGTAGTCTGATGCTATTCTCTGAGACGTGGCTATCAGGACTAACAGCAAATGCTAACATTGAACTGGAGGGTTTCCACGCAATACGGGCAGACCAAACACCAGACAGTGGGAAGGCACGGGGCGGTGGGGTGATGATATACGTCAATAACAACTGGTGCAGACCGGGACATACCACGGTTAAGGAACAGCACTGTAGCAAAGACATTGAGTTGCTAGCTGTTAGCATGCGGCCTACATATCTCCCGAGGGAATACTCACACGTGATCTGCATTGTTATTTATGCAAATCCGACGGCGAATGCTGGGACAGCGTGTGACGTCATCCACTCAGTAACTGGCAGGCTGCAGACAGAACACCCAGATGCTCTTCTCCTCATCTCAGGCGATTTCAACCATATTTCACTGTCTCCCATTCTACCCACGTTTACCCGGTATGTCACATGCCACACTAGAGACAATAAAACACTGGACTTATTCTACGCAAACACTAAGGAGGCGTACACCTCATCACAACTCCCCCCACTCGGGAGATCGGATCACAACTTGAGTTCATCTCCTGCCGGTGTACAAACCCCTAGTGCACAGACAACCTCCGGTCATGCGCACAGTGAAGTTATGGTCTGAGGAGGCAATGGACGCTCTAAAGGACTGCTTTGAAATCACTGCATGGGAGCAGCTCTGCGATCCACATGGTGAGGACATCGATGGCCTCACTCACACCATCACGGACTACATCAGCTTCTGTGTGGACAACACCGTTCCCACCAAGACCATATGGTGTTGCTTGAACAACAAACCCTGGATCAACCCTGAGATAAAAACACTTCTGAGAGAGAAGAAGAGGATCTTCAGGTCAGGGAACAGGGAGATGCTGAAGTCCATACAGAGGGAGCTGAGGAGGAAGATCATAGAAGGCAAGGACAGCTTCAGGAAGAAGATGGAGGACAAGCTGCAACAGAGCGACATCGGTGGGGTCTGGAGAAACCTTAAAACCATCTTTGGGCTCCAGAATACCTCCCCCCAGGCCACGGGGGGCAGGGAGTGGGCGAACAATCTGAACCTGTTTTTTAATAGGTTTGACCAACCGCCCTCCCCCCCCGACTGCACAACAACCACTGCTGCCTCTAAAGACATTGATCCCTGCTGCCCACACTCCACTCCACCAACACCCCCCCACTCCCAACACACAGCCCCCCAACATGACCCTCACTAAGACCCAGGTGAGGACGGAGCTGAGAAAGTTCAAGGCGAGGAAGGCATCGGGACCGGACGGCATCAGCGCAAAGCTCCTCAAGTCCTGTGCAGATCAGCTGTGTGGGAATGTGGAGCTCATCTTCAACCTGAGCCTGAAGCTGGGGAGGGTACCACAGTTGTGGAAAACATCTTGTGTGGTACCTGTACCAAAGACCTCCCGCCCCAAAGACCTGAACAGCTACAGACCAGCGGCCCTGACGTCCCACATGATGAAGACCCTGGAGAGACTGCTCCTTGCTCACCTCCGCCCCCTGGTGGGACCAGCGATGGATCCACTCCAGTTCGCCTACCAGCATGGCATTGGGGTGGAGGATGCAGTGATCTTCCTCCTTCACCGTTTTCTGTCCCACCTGGAGAAGCCCGGGAATGCGGTGAGGATCATGTTCTTTGACTTCTCCAGTGCTTTCAACACCATCCAACCGATGATCCTGAAGGACAAGCTACTGTGCGCAGGGGTGGACCAGCACCTGTCATCATGGATCCTGGACTATCTCACTAACTGGCCACAGTTTTTGAGAACCCGGGACTGTGTGTCCGACATGATCATCGGTAGCACGGGGGCCCCCCAGGGAACGGTTTTGGCTCCCTACCTGTTCACCCTTTATACTGCGGACTTCTCACACAACACAACACACTGCCATCTACAGAAGTTCTCTGACGACTCTGCGATCGTCGGCCTCATCTCCAACAGAGATGAAGCTGAGTACAGAGGACTTATCCAGGACTTCGTGGACTGGTGCCATAGGAACTGCCTCCAGATCAACGCGAGGAAAACTAAGGAGCTGGTGGTGGACTGCCGCAGGCAAGGACAACCCCTCACAGCACCAGTAAACATACAGGGAACAGACATCGAGATGGTGACATCCTACAAGTACCTGGGTGTTCATCTGAACAATAAACTAGACTGGTCACACAATTCCGATGCACTCTACAAGAAGGGACAGCGCAGGCTGTTCCTACTAAGGAGACTCAGGTCTTTTGGTGTACAAGGGGTGCTGCTGAAGACATTCTATGACACGGTGGTGGCATCAGCCATCACTTTTGGAGTGGTCTGCTGGGGCAGTGGCATTAAAGCAGCCGATAGGAAGAGACTGAACAAACTGATCAAGAAAGCTACTTCTGTCCTGGGGCAGCGCCCTGACCCAGTGGAGGAGATAGGAGAGAGAAGGATGGTGGCTAAACTGTCATCTCTGCTGGAGGCCGAGTCCCACCCTATGCAGGACATTCTGAACGCACTGAGGAGCTCATTTAGCAGCAGACTACATCATCCTAGGTGCGCAACCGAGAGGTTTCGCAGGTCCTTCCTACCTACGGCTGTCAGACTGTATAACCTAAGCAGGGCTGCTCGCAGAGATAGCAAAAAACAAAACAAAAAAAAATGTGACGACCTAATAGTATTGAATACAAAAGACGCAATAGACTTACACAATGGTCTCCTCCAGTATATACAACTAGGACATTATCGGTCGCTACGGAGGGTGACAATATGTATGGGTACATATTCATACTATGTAGGATAACTAAGTAGACAGTTATGCTGTTTATTCCATCTTGCTACAATGCTCCGCACTTTGTATATACTGTATATTTATATATTTATGTGTATGTATGTATATCCACTGCTCTTATTTATATCTTCTGTATCTTCTTAATTATTGCTTTGAGTGTTGCTATCCCTGTGCTGTTGCAATCCTGGAATTTCCCCATTGTGGGACTAATAAAGGCTTATCTTATCTTATCTTATCTTATATGGGAAAGAACCGCCCAAACAGGAAAAAACAAAGAACTCTTTCAAAATAAAAGCCGAGACTTACAGACTGACAGACTTATCGATTAATAAGGAGGAAAGTTTCTGGACACAAATATGTTTAAACACTTTTAAGATGACTAAAAACTCTAACTTACAACTTATACAATATAAAGTTCTACATAGAATTCATTATACAGGACAAAGGATGTTCAAAATGGGCCTGAGTCACACAAATATCTGCCCTCACTGTACTAGCAATGTCCCGGATAGCTATATGCATGCTATGTGGTCTTGTGCACCGGTTCAAAAGTTCTGGCAGAAGACCTGTGAAGACCTGTCGGCATGGCTTGGGTATAGTGTCCCACCCTCACCCACACTTTGCATATTAGGTGATTTAAGTGAAATAAATATAGATGCAAGGATGTCACACATGGTTCTCACTGCCTTATGCATCGCAAAGAAAGCTATCCTCATGAACTGGAAAACAAGAAACAACTTATGCAAGACTTACTATAATAACTTACTATTGGATTATATTAGCCTGGAAAGAATGTCAGCCTCCTCAAATAATCAATTGGCGGAATTCAATTCTCTCTGGTCCCCGCTTATTAATTCTATAATCTGAGGGGTGGCGGGCAGTGACTCACTCTCCTTGGCACCTCTGGCGGCTGGCTGCGCCCCAGCCGCAGGTGTCCGGGGGGCCTGCTCCGGGGTGGCCGTCTGTCTGGCCCTGGGGGGAGGGGTTGGTGGGGGGGGGGGGGGGCTGTGGGGTGGGCCGGGGGGGTTGGGCTGTGGCCCCTGGCCGGCTGGCCTCACCCCTCGTGGGGGGTCTGGGTCTGGCCCTGGGCCCCTGGTGCTGGGGGGGGCGTCCCCCCGCCCCAGGCCGGGGTCGGGTGTGTGCCGGCAGTGGGGGTTGTCCCTGATGCATCCTTGCGTGGTGGGGTTGTGTGTTTCCTGGGGCCCGGGTGCCACCCAGGGGCTGGTGCCTGCATCCTGGGTTGCCCTCCCCGTTCACGGGGGTCTGCGGGTGGGGGAGGGGGTGTGTGAGTGTAGGCTTGTGTATGAGTGGATGTGGAAGTGGGTGTGTGTTGAGTGGGCAGGTGGGGTTGTGTGTTCGTGTAGGTGGGTATGTGTGATGGTGGGTGGAGTTATGTGTGTGTATGGAAGCGGTTACTTGTGGGTAGATGTCTAGGGGTCGGAGGATGTGTGTATGGGTAGGAGAGCTTTGTTGGGTGGCAGGGGTTGGGCAGTCCATCCAGTGGCATGGGGGCTGGCGTTTCGGGGCTTGTTTGTCCTGGCCGCCCTGCTGTTGTGTTGGGGGGTGAGGCACTTTGCTACATCGCCCCTGATGTCATTGGCAGCGGGTGTGCGTTGGTGCTTGGGGGTGGCTGGGGGGGTCATTGGTGCGGGTTGTTGGCTGTGTTTCCATTGGGTTGTTCCGGGGTGGCTGTGGTTGCAGGGCGGCCTGCAGCTGTCGGTGTGTGTCCGGGGTGGGTGGTCGTGGGCCTGCGTGGGCGCTCGGGTGTGTCGCCTGGCGTGTTGGGCGCTGTGTGGGTCCGGCCCATTGTTCACTATTGTGACTGTTGTTGTCCATGTTTGTGTGTGTAAGATGAGTGGTAGTATGTTTGGCTGCCCCGTCATGTTAGTGGTGCTGGAGCACCGGGACGTGATGCTGGTGGGTCCTGGGTTGTATATATATATATATATATATATATATATATATATATATATATATATATATATATATATACTGTATATATATATATATATATATATATATATATATATATATATATATATATATATATTGTATATATATATATATATATATAGTATATATATATATATATATATATATATATATATATATAGTATATATATATATATATACTGTATATATATATATATATATATATATATAGACACACAGTGCAGAGCATTGTGGTTGGTGGATGTGCAGCAGAAAGTCTAAGCTCTCCGCGGATGCGGCGGGCCAGCTGGATGTCTTTGGGCATGATGGTGACCCTCTTGGCGTGGATGGCGTGCACAGGTTGGTGTCCTCGAAGACACCCACCAGGTAGGCCTCGCTGGCCTCCTGCAGAGCCATGACGGTGGAGCTCTGGAAGCGCAGGTCGGTCTTGAAGTCCTGAGCGATCTCCCTCACCAGGCGCTGGAAGGGCAGCTTACGGATGAGCAGCTCCGTGGATTTCTGGTAGCGACGGATCTCTCTCAGAGCCACGGTACCGGGCCTGTAACGGTGAGGCTTCTTCACTCCGCCGGTGGCCGGAGTGCTTTTCCGAGCAGCCTTGGTGGCTAGCTGCTTCCTGGGGGGCTTTTCCTCCAGTAGATTTACGGGCGGTCTGCTTGGTTCTTGCCATCGCTCTTTATTATTCTGTCTTATATTTCTTGCACGCTGCCTAAACTCCAGCCTGGCACCCACGTCGTTTTTGCTTCAGTTCCCCGGTATGTCGAGTTTCTCCGTTAGCACCAGGTGGCGGTTGAGTGCTAGCTAGCTCTTCCCTGCTGTATCGTCTCCTGCTGTAAACAGAGGCTCCGTCCGCCGACTCGGGAGACCTTTGGGGCGATCTGTGTGTCCGTGATATATATAGAGTGAAAGGTGTGCCGGATCAGAAAGTTATCACCGGATCAGAAAGAAGAAGGAAGATAAAAAGACTCAGAATTGAGCCGCTGTTGCAAAAGGCAGCCAACTCGTGTGGCGCCGGAACCAGAAAAGTAAATAAATAATAATATGAATAAGTAATAAATATGAATAGTCAATGAAATCTAAAACTAGTCTAATATTCTCCACATTGAAAGGATCCAGATGTGGTGGTTTGGGCATCTGATCAGGATGCCTCCTGGACGCCTCCCATTTGAAGCGTTTTGGGCACGTCCCACTGGGAGGAGACCCCGCGGCAGACATAGGACATGCTGTAGAGACTATGTCTCCCAGCTGGTCTGGAAATGTCTTGGTATCCTCTCTGAAGAGCTTGAGCAAGGCGGCTGGGGAGAGGGAAGTCTGGGCTTCTCTGCTTGAGCTGCTGCCTCCGCGACCCGGACCTCCGGAAAAGTGGTAGAAGATGGATGAATGGATGGCTGGCTGGATGGATGGATGGATAGTGTCGATATTTTATAGCTGGGAAGACAGATGGGCCTCCAGTTGTCAGTATGTGAAGTATCTTTTTGAGGTTTAGGTATCAGGGTTATGAGCCCCTGTGTTAAGGTCGGTGGAAGTGTTCCCTTTTCAATACTTTCTGGAAACATTTCCAATAAGAATGGTGTTAGTTCTTCAGCAAAAGTCTTAAAAAAGTTGTCTCTTACACCATCTACACCAGGTGATTTGCTATTTTTTAAAAACTCGATAGAATTTAAGACCTCTGCTGGAGACATAGAGCTACCACATCATTTTTATGATCCTCTTCTATTTGAGAAAAGTTTTTCAGAGAGCTTAAGAAGATGGAGGTTGTATTTCCGCAGTAATTAGACTTGTATACATTGCTATAAAAATCAGAGCAGTGATTTGAAATCTGTCTGGCTCATCGGTTTTGTACCATTGATGTTTAGTTTCTTGACTGTTTGGGATCTAGCAGGAGATTTTTCTAAATGAAAGAAATAAGCAGTTTTGCTCTCCCTCTACAAGCCATCTCCTTCTGAACCTCACAAAGGCACCTTCTGCCCTTAGAAGATACATTTAGTCAAGTTCATTTTGTAAATCAGATAATTCCATTTTTTCTGGTTCTGACTGACTGGTGGCTTTCGGCAGAGATGCATTATATTAGAGTTTACATTCTCTTCTTCTGCTTTGCCTCTTTTGGCTAGGTTTCTACTATATTTTCTTAAATACTGTGCTGTTTTAAACTTAAATAGCTCCCAATTACTACAGTACATTTTCTCTTCTTGTGCTTTATGCCAAAAGCGATTGATCAAATTTTGGATTTCAGATTTTAATGCCGCATGAGTTAAAATAGAAGTATTAAGTTTCCAATATAGTTTATGTTTTGTTTTGGAATATTTGGAAGTAGGAAATAAACAGTGAGACGGTGGTCTGTAACGGGAGTAGCAAGAATATTAATGGAGATACAATCCACATTGAAGCTTTATGGTATTAACCAATAATCTAGACGGGATTGCTTCCTAAAGTTTTTGTTCCTCCAAGTGTAGCCATTCACCGCAGGAAATTTTACCCTCCAAAAGTCAACAAGATTAAATTTTTTCAGTGAATAATTTTAAATTTTCCGCTGTATTAATATAAGTACAAGGTGGCCAGCAATCAACTGAGTGGTCTAGAATTATATTAAAATCTCCCCCGATGACAATGCAGGAATTAGGAAATTTACTCACCCAGTACTGAATATGATTTTCCAAAAATTCCAGTAAATTGTCATTCTGTATTTTTGTTTGATATCCATAAATATTTATTAGGATTTTCTTATTTTGTCGTCTATGCTAAGGACTTGGCAGATATAGTGCCCTGAAGGATCCCAGTTTGTGTGTAAAATGTCTCCAGAAAATTTACATTTTCGATTGGCCACTCCTGCAGATCGTTCAGAGCCGTGTGCTTACCAGATATCATTGTTCCACAGTGAAAATTTGGCATCATTCTCAGCAGAATGGGATTCCAGAAAAAGCACAAGTCAGTGTCATGCTGTTTGGTAAATAAAAAAAGGGCTTAACACTTAACAGAATTTCTCAGACCCCTGGCATCAAGGGTGATAACAGACAAGGAAATGGTAAGAAGTGAAAGAACAATAAACAGATATTGGATCAACTCCTTGCTATTTAGAGTAACTGTTTAAACGAGGTTGTCACCATTTGAATATTAAAGCTGAGTGAAAGGACTGCAATTGCAGTAAACTCAACTGTCACTTAGAATATTCCCTATGTCTACCCAAAATCAACATTAGAACTCCTGATAGGTTAATAGGTAGGCGCTCATCATATGGACTTAATAATGGATTCAGTTCCTCTTTACCAGAATCTTAGACTTGCCCTGTGCCGTTCTCTTATCAGGCATCATATTGAAGAGTCATTTTAAAGAATTTAGAACATAACATGTAATGTTTGTCAATTTAGGGAGCAGGGAATACCTCAGTCGTAAATTGAACCTTCTCATGTTAATGAGTGGCTTCAGGTAGGTGGCTTTATTTCAGCTCCATTTACAAAGGCACACCCACCGATGAAGCAGGCCGTTTTCCCTTCCGAGTGCACCTTCTTCACCTCCGGCCACAGCTGAGCTCTCCTTTCTCGGTCTCCTTTCGACAGGTCCTCTGTGAAGTGGAGTCTGTTGTTGCAGAGGTAGTCAGATTTCTTTGCTGCTTTCCAAACTGCATGCCAGCAGATTCTTGAGAAGAAATGAAGAATAATACCTCTTGGTTTGGGTTCTCCTTGTTTTTTGAGGCCCAGGCGATGCACTGTGTCAGTGGCACTGGGTAGTGGAGATTTGAGCTCTGGAATCACAGCTTCACAGATTTTGATGGCTTCCTGACGTGTGTTATGCTCTTGGGTTTCTGGTACCCCATACAGCCTTAAGTTCCAGCATCTAGAGTAGGATTCCAACTCTGTGATTCACTGTTCTGCCTTGATCATTCGTTCTTCTTCAGTTGTAATGAAGTCTCTACAATGTGAGAGACTTTCGTTTTCATATCTCGGATTTTGCCACAGGCACAGTTAGTTGTATTTTTAAGACCTTTAATCTGCAGTGTAGTGCTGCGTATCAGCTTTTCCAGACCATCGGCTCTTGCATTTATGACTTGTGAAAGCTCCGTGACAATGTCGGAGCCAACCGTGTCAGCATTTGTTGTTTGAGGCTTGATTTTCTTTGGAGCCGGAGGTTCAGACAGGGTGAGGGGAAGTGGAGGGAATCCCTCACCTTTAGATATCTTGGGAGATTTCACCAAGCAGTAAGTATGACAACCGTCTGCAAGTGGGTCCGCTTGACAAGTTTCCATTTCGCTCGTCATGCCATTAGAATCCATCATTTGCACCTGTTAGCTGTTAGCTCAAACGCTTGTTCAAGCTAACGGGCTAGCAGCCTAGTTAGAGTCGGAGACTGACCTGCATTAGAGTCCGTTTAAGGTCTGTTAAGAAAAATTAATTCTTTTGAGGTAAATTGTGAGCAGAAATGGTGAGCTAAGATTTTCCTTTCATGGATATAATTTACTTATGGTGAATAGCCCCACTAACTTGCGTGTGCTTAGGCCACCATCTTGGATCCTCCCCCAGTCCCACATCCCTGGCAAACAGGAGTAGCAGCTATTTGAGTGAACCAGTAGTTTGAAGCTAGCAACACACCGGACTAAAGCCAAGCCACCTACCACACACCTGTTCTGCTGTGCGCACTGCACAGTGTCCTCCAGCAGCTCATCCCCACTTAACAACTCTCTCTCCAGAGCTAACTCCAGGGCTTCATTCAATGTGGCAGGGTGGGCTAGCTGCACATGGACATGCAGCTCTCTGGGACTGAGTGCCTGTAAGAATTGATCTCTGGCAAGCTCTTTCTGCACTGCCGGCGGCATATCAGCATAGGCACATCTGCACAAGCACTCAATCTCATTAGCCAGGATGCAAAGGGACTCACCAGGGCTTCTGCGTCTCTTGTTGAATTCAGAGCGCAGCAAAACAGGCTGATTGTATTTTCCAAAACACCTGTGAAAATCCTCATCCAACGTGACATAGTCCTTTCTCTCTTCAGGGCTCAGCAATAACAGGCATGCAGCTGCATCATCAGTTAGGCACAGAGCTAGTTGCAACACTTTGAGTTCCTCAGACCAGCCAGCAGCTTCAGCCAACAGTTCAGATTGGGCTCTGAAAACCTCCCAGGCTGTCATGCCATTAAACTTCGGGATTTTAATTGCAACCGGCATTACTGATACCTGGGAGCCGCCATCTTTGTTTACATCATGTGATGTTGCGTGGGGACGTACTGGCTCCTTCCCGCTCCACAGAGGGCGGGAGTCCCTGCTGTCATGGTGGAATGACCCAGGGGGAAACCCGGCTTCAGCAGCAAGCAACCACTCTGTCTCTCTGGGAGTTGCAGGTGTCCGCAGGCATACAATCGTTTCTGGTTGTTCTGTCTTAACCTCGGTGCCGGACATACCCGGTTGAGCTGAGAGCTCCTTCACTTGCGTTAGCATGGCTAGCTATTAGCTTTGACATCGGCTCAGTCACTTCTGACACCAGTGTAACATCTGTGGATTCTTTCAAGCACCAGACGATTAGCTCTTCTTAAAAATAGCTTTATTTTATTACTCACAGGAGCTGAACACCTAAGCCCTAAATGGGTTACTGTTCTTGGCCGTCACCCACGCCAGCTCTCTAACCCAGCTTGCTCATTTGTAGCCATGGCAACTGTCTCACAACTAACTTATGTACAGTCCGTAGTCACATACAACATTCACTATGTCTTAAAGGCACATGAATAACAGCAGAACTCATAACAAGAACAGTGAACACGTTCCCAACCAACACAAAATCAAGGATTGTTACAATATAAAAGGATGGACTACAATGGTTCTCAAATATTTGTAATGTGTCCTGTTATAGTACTGCATGAGTTTATTGACGACAGACTATAAACTAAATTATAATGGTGACTGAACAACTCTCATTCCCCAAAGTGCAAGATACACAATTATGACTATAACTCATAAAAGATCACACAAATAAGTGATCTGACAAAAAAATAAACAAGTGTGTGGTGTTGTGAGTGTAGTGTGTGTGTGATGCCGTACCGCCCACAGGGTGACATCAGGCGGGCACGGCCGCTGGTGTATATAATTCTGTGCTCTGATAATAAAGAGCACAGAATTATATACACCAGCACAGAATTATATACACACTGTTCAGTTCAGCATGGCTCCTGTCTCGTATTATTCATACATAACATTTTGGCGATGAGCATAATTATGGCAGCGTATGGGCTACCTCAACCTCCAGTGCCGTTTCTGGAGTACACAGGAGAGCTGGTGATCCTGTGGCTGAAGTGGAGGGCCATATTTGAGGGTTACATCGGGGAGCTGGGCCTAGGTGGACTCGACGGGAGAAGACGACGAGCGCTCCTGGCCCATCAGGATGCTGTCGAGCGGTTGGCCGATTTTTTTTTGCCGGGCAGACGAGGACCACGACGCTGTGGGCTGTGGGAGTGTTGGCGCCAAATGAGGCTAAGCTAGTTATCTAGCTAACGGCACAGTCAGTGTCTATGGACGGGCTAGCCACAAAGCTAACTGCACACCAAAAGAGGGCTCTAAGCTACCAGCTGGGCATCGAGATGGGATCAGGGGAGTCCCTTGTCACTGAAGACGGCGGGCCAACTGCGAAGCGCAGAAAGGTGGAGGACCAGAGCGCTGATGAGTTGGACGGCGTGGTGTGCAACAACAGCGGAGAGGGAGAGCAGCAGGAGTCATCCCCACAGCTGGAGGCTAGGCAGCGAGTGAGCAGGACCATGGAGGCTGAGAGCCCCGGGGAAGAGCAGCGACAACCGAGCATGGAGACGACGCAGAGGAGCGCCTGGGATGAGGGTGCTAAGAGCAGTGACAAGACGCCTTGATCGGAGAGTGGCGCTGATGAGAGTGATGCTGAGAGCCCCGGGAGACAGCAGCTACAACCGGGCATGGAGACAGCATAGTGGAGCACCTGGAACAAGGGTGCTGGGAGCAACGGCGAGGTTCCTGGGTCGGGAAACAACGCCGATAAGCAGGCTTCAGTTTTCCCCAGAGTGTGGCCACAGGGGGCTGGAGAGTTTGGAGCCATGACGGCAGTGTTGAAGGCAGTTGGGAGCGGACCGATAGGCATGGAGGGACAGCGTGCCGGACAGCAGCACTGCGGTGCCAGAGGAGAGAAGTGGTTGATGGTGAGAGGAGATATTTTTGCCGGGGAGGGTGGCTTCGATCCTGGGGGCAGACGGCGGCCAAAAGTGCACATGCCGTGGGGCTACCCAGGCCCTCTGAGCCGGTTTTGTCCATGGCTGTCTAGGGACTGTGGAGTAACATAATTTTTTTTTTAATGCAAATATATGTATATAGTGCTGGTGTGCATGAGAGTATGTACTGTATGTGGTGTGTTGTGGAATTATTTTATTTTTTTTCAGAGACTTGGTCCAATTTTAGTTGTTTTGTGTGAATGTGGCAGGTTATTTTATTACAGTTAATTGTTCCCCTGTTTTCTTAGTGCATGATTTGGGTCCTAAATTGGGGAGGGTCTCGATTGTGTGTGTGGTTTTGCATTTTGTAAGAGGGAGGGCAAGTGTGGTGTTGTGAGTGTAGTATGTGTGTGATGCTGTACCCGCCCGCAGGGTGACATCAGGAGGTCACAGCCACTGGTGTATATAATTCTGTGTTCTGATAATAAAGAGTAGTTCGCTGTTCAGTTCAGCACGGCTCCTGTCTCTTATTATTTATACATAACAAAGTGGTTCTTAAATAGTAGCTAATATTGAATGTCCCATTCATTTTCAGCTATTCTGTAATTAATATTCACACAAATAAATCTCATTTCAGTCCCTTTAATATTTGTGAAAGTCTAACATGTGTGTTTGCCTACATATAGGCTCTGTATTCCACTTTCAAACACAGCTATCATTTGGGCCTATAAAGCCTGACTGGGCTACGTGTTTCAGACAGGAATACTTGCTTTCTACGGGCATGCACTAGTTATACTTCAAGTACATTCAGAAGTGAGTTCTGTAATATTTTTATTCATTCATTCATTCATTCATTCATTCATCTTCTTCCGCTTAATCCTTTTCGGGTCGCGGGGAGGCTGGAGCCTATCCCAGCATCTTTGGGCGAGAGGCAGGGTACACCCTGGACAGATCGCCAGTCCATCGCAGGGCCAACACAGAGAGACAGACAACCTTTCACTCTCACATTCATACCTAAGGACAATTTAGAATCCCCAGTTTTTTGATGCCAGTTAACCTAACTTGCATGTCTTTTGGCATGAGGGAGGAAACCAGAGAAATCCCGGAGTAAACCCACGCAAGACACGGGGAGAACATGCAAACTCCACACAGATCACTGTTGGTCGGGGGCTGGGATCAAACCCAGGATCCCCCGGCCAAGGGTGAGTTGCTGTGCTGCCGCAGTGTAATATTTTTACTTAAGTGGAAATTGTGCTACTTTAGTTTTGGCACTTCATCTGTACTTTAACTTAAAAAGCAAAGGATTTGAGTACTTTCTCCAACACTGCTAAAAACAACGCTGTGTGCGACTTGTTTCTTACCAGTCATCACACTTTGTGCTAAACATTGCCAGTGTCAAAGCAGATGCTGTTCGGACTCTAGAACGAGAATACACACTACTTAAGTACATGCACAGCACGAAAGTGCAACATGTAAAAAACCACCTTTTTAATCAGGATTAAAACCATCCTATTTCATCAGATGTTGCCAACACAAGCACAAAATACAAGCAGAGCATGGAGTTAGCATTGACAGCTAACTAGCTAGTTCATTGTTTGCATACAGGAGACAACGGTGTTGTTTGTTCAAAGTGAGCTTTCCACAGCTGGGATAAATAATGTAAAAGATGCATAATATCACATCATATCACATCACTCACCATCCTCTATCATGGTTGTCAACTGCCGTGATCAGGTCGATGCCAGTGTACCTCTTTATTTGCCGGTCGGTGGCTGTAAATTCATTTCAGGTGGCTCCGTCTAGTTCCCTCTGGATTGCGAGTCCAGGCGAGTAGGGCTAAGTAGATACTAGTGGAAAAGAGGCTTATGATAGTTTGAAGAGGGGGACTCTACCCACGACCTGCAGGAGGGCCATCATCACACTGTTGCCTAAAAAAGGAGACTTACAGAGCCTGAAGAACTGGAAGCCAGTCTCTCTGCTGTGCACAGACTACAAGATTCTTTTTAAAGCTCTGGCCCTAAGACTGAAAAAAGTGATGCGTGAGCTCATTCATGTAGACCAGACTTATTGTGTGCCTGGCAGGCTGATTAGTGATAACGTCACTTTAATTTGGAATGTTTTGGTGGTCTCTGGTTCATTGGCTGTGGAAACTGGTTTGAAATGGTCAGTCAGAAAGCAACTCATACCGGCTTGGACGTCGCCCGGGTTAACAAGGTCTGCGCTGATCTGTTCACACTCCGACAGGCAGCGAAAAGTAATTTAGGCGTAGGAAGAGAAAAGAAGATGAAAACAGCAGCCTTGTGTGTAGCAGAATGGAATGTACACACTCTGTTAAACAGATCAACATCACAGTGCCCAGAAAAACAGACCGCGCTTGTGGCCTTGGAAGTGAACAGCTACAATGTACAGTAGACATAGCTGCACTTAGTGAAACAAGATTGCCTGGATATGATAGCTTGGAAGACCATGGGTACATCTTCTTTTGGAGTGGGAAATCAACTCAAGAAAGGAGAGAAGCAGGAGTAGGCTTTGCAGTTAGAAGGGAGATAGCAGCAATGCTTGATGAGGAACTGGTGCCAATCAATGACAGGATAATGACTATGAGACTCCCACTACGGCGGAAGATGTATGCCACACTCATCAGCGTGTATGCCCCAACAATGACCAAGACAGGGGAGGTGAAGGAAGAGTTCTACAGTGATTTATGTGAGACTATTAGGCGTGTACTAGACTACATCATAGTAAGGCAGAGAGACATAAGGGATGTATTGGACACCAAAGCAATGAGAGGTGCGGACTGTGGTACTGATCATGTTATGCTGAGATCTAGATTAAGGATTTGGAGATGAAAACAGCACTGCAGGACGGGTGCAAAGCCACCATGGAAGCTAAACACTAGTGTGCTGAAAGGCCAAAAAAAAAGCAGGAAGAACTTACACAGTAAATGGATGAAAACTTGAAAGACTGGGACAGCAACAACTCAGAGAATGACATAGAAGAGAAACAGGCAACACTGTAGGATATGGTGTATCAGACTGCAAGTGATGTTTTAGGCCACTCTGAGAGGAAACATCAAGATTGGTTTGATGAGCATGATGAACATCTGAAGAAACTACTAGAAGCGAGGAATACAACTAGGCAGGAAAATCTACAGTATAACACAAGGTCGAAGAAGAAGAAATACTCAAAGGCTCAGAGTGAGCTACAGAAGTACACCAGAAAGATGAAGTCCAACTGGTGGGATGAAAAAGCATAGGAACTTCAAACTGCAGCAGACATGAAGGACATGAAAACATTCTTCATAGGTTTGAGAGAAATCTATGGCCCTAAACCAAGAGGATTGATTCAACTAAAAGCTATGGATGGTGAAACGGTTTTGCAGGAGAAAGACAAGATCCTGGACAGATTTGCAGACCACTTTGACCAACTACTAAACAACCCTGGGGATCTCACTAAAGAGGCTAAAAAAGCTCTAGTGCAGCGACCAGTTGTATCAAATCCGGATGAACCACCAAATCTTGATGAACTAATGGTAGCTGTCAGGACAACACAGGATGGTAAAGCTCCAGGAAGGGATGGAATGCCAGCAGAAGTGTGGAAATTTGGTGGTGTTCAGCTGACCAACTGCCTGCACAAGCTCATCCAAGAGATATGGGATGCCCAGAAAGTACCTCAAGACTGGAAGGATGCAAGTATTGTGCCTTTGTTCAAGAAAGGTGACAGGAAAGATTGTAGAAATTACAGAGGTATATCACTGCTAGCCACTGTTGTAAGGATTCTCTCACGTGTACTACTGAACAGACTCAATAAACACATCTTGCAGAATGTACTACCGGAAACCCAGTGCGGCTTTAGAAGTGGAAGAAGCACAATAGACATGATTTTCTGCTTGAAACAGGTTCAAGAAAAGTGTATCAAACAGAACATACCACTTTATGTAGGCTTCATAGACTTCAGTAAAGCCTTCGGTACTGATCGCGACAAGGACTTTGGCAGGTACTCAAGAAATATGGCCGTACAGAAAAGTTTGTCAACCTGATCGAGGCACTCCATTCAGGTATGCAAGCAAACATGGCAATGCGTGGTTCAGTGCCTAAACACTTTTCAGTAAGCAATGGGGTGAAACTAGGGTGTGTACTGGTGCCTACACTCTTCTTGCTATATCTGTCAGCCATGCTTGAGGTGGCTTTCAAAGACACTTCAGAAGGAGTATACATTCAAACAAGGAAAGAAGCAGACTTGTTCAATGTGGCACAGTTTAAAGCCAAGAGCAAGACATCGATAAAGGTAGTAAGAGAAATGTTCTTTGCCGATGACAGTGCTCTAGTTGCACACAGTGCAGAAGATATGCAATGTTTCCTGGATAAATTTGCAAGAGCAGCTAGCCAATTCAGCCTCAAAATCAACATCAAGAAGACAGAGTGCCTTTAACCACTAAAGGTTCAGTTATCAACATCACTACCAGAAGAGATCAGCATTGGTACAGAGCCACTACTCAAGTGTAAGACTTTCAAGTATCAGGGGAGTACTGTTTCAGAGAATGCTAGGCTGGAGGATGAACTATCTCTCAGAATGGGAAGAGTAAGTACTGTGTTTGGAAACTTGAGGGAGAGACTGTGGAACAATCAACATCTGTCTATCCATGTGAAATGCAAAGTGAGACAGTACTGGCTACTCTACTGTATGGTGCTGAAACTTGGACTGTCTACAGGGTGCAGGTAAAGAAACTCTACACATACATGATGAGACACCTTCGAGCTATAATGAACATCTCCTGGAAAGACAAGATAACCAACATAGAAGTGCTGAAACGAGCTGGTCTACCATCAGTGGAGGCCCACCACGGGTGCTATTAAGCTCCAGCCTGGAGCCACCACGGTGCTGCAGAGCTCCAGCCCGGAGCTACAGCGGGTGCTGCAGAGCTCATGCCCGGAGCCACTGTGGGTGCAACACTACCTCAACCTGAGACCTCCGAGGGCGTCGTGGTCCCCTCTCCTTCCCTGCCAGATGCTGTCGTGGTCCTCTCTCCTTCTCTGCTAGATGCCATCAGGTCTCCCTTCCCTCTCTACTGGATAATATTATGATTTCCCCTCCTCGGTTCTCCTCCCCATTTGTGGGTCTCCCTGTGGGGGAGCCCCCTCTTGGGCTGCCTCTCCTGTGCTGGTGGCTGAAGAACTCAGGCTGGCTGCGTGATAGACTTGGCCGCTGGGTTGGGTGGCCTGTATTCCCTGACAGGCCACCTGACTCCTTCCACCTGGCCGCCTGGCTAGTCTGGGACTTCGGCAGGCCACCAGACTGGTTACACCATGCCGTCCACTGGGCCCGGGACTCTGGTCAGCCCCTCGAACTTTTTAGCTCCTTGACCCGGGGGGACTGAACTTTCTGTTTTTTTTCTGGTGTGGGCCCTGAGCGGGGTTTTAGTTGTGTTCCCTCCTAACCTGTTTTCCCCTACCACCCACCTGATTATTGTTGTACCTCTTGGGGGGGGGGGGGGGGGGCTCTTTTTTTTGTTCTGTTTGATGTTACTCTGGGGTGTCTGGAAACAACTCCTTGAGAGGGGGGCTCTGTCATGAACTGAGTTTGGACTTTCTCCCAAACTCAGTTTCATGGCTTTTCTCTGTATTTATATTTATCTGTTGTATTTTTGGTGCCCCCTTTGAGTTGTTCCTGCCTTCTATTTGTCTGTTTATGTTTCAGGTTGCTTTGATTATCTCTTGCTTCATTTGTAGTTATTCTCTAGTCTGCATTTGGTTTTGTTTATATTTATTCTGTGGGCTGGCAGTGGTCAGGTGCATTTCTGGGGTTGTGTTGTGCTGTCTGTCAGCTGCTCCTCCCTCTCATTACATCCAAGCTGATTCCAATGATTAATTGTTATTCACTTCTCCTGCTCAGATGATCCCACACCTGTTATCACTTATGATGTTATTCATGCTAATCATGTAGCATAAATCCTACATGGGTGCTGCGCTCCATCTTGGGCCCACCATGGGCGCTACGCCCCAGCCCGGGGCCCACCGAGGGTGTAGCATTGGCCCAGTCCGGGTGCACCAAGGGTGCAACGTTGGCCGAGTCTGGGTCCACTGAGGGTGCAGCGTTGGCCCAGTCCGGGCCCACCGAAGGTGCAGCGTTGGCCCAGTCTGGGCCTACCAAGGGTGCAGCATTGGCCCAGTCCAGGCCCACCACGGGTGCTGCAGAGCTCCAGCCCGGAGCCTCCGCGGGTGCTGCAGAGGTCCAGCCCAGAGCCACCGCGGGTGCTACAATGCTCCAGCCTGGAGCCACCGCTGGTGCTGCTATGCTCCAGCCCGGAGCCACTGTGGGCATTGCTACACTCCAGCCCGGAGCCACTGTGGGCATTGCTACACTCCAGCCCGGAGCCACTGTGGGTGCTGCTACGCTCCAGCCCAGAGCCTCCGCGGGTATAGCCATGTTCCAGCTCAACGCCGTCGTAGTTCCTCCGGCTCCTCCTGCTGGGCGGCCGTCCCCTGGACCACCTTAGTTGTTCGGGTGGCTTAAAAACCCTGGTCGACCGCCTGATGGACTGTACCATTGGGTCAGGTAGACAATGTTCTCCGGCAGGCCACCTGACTCATTCCAACTTGCCATCCGCCAGGCCTGGGACGTTGGTCGCCCATCTAAACTTTCCAGCTCTTTGGCCCGGGGGGCCTAATACAGTACTTCTTATTTTGACAGGTGTGGGTCCTGAGCGGGCTTTTGTTTCATTCCCTCCTGGCCTGTTCCCCCAGGGTGGGTGAGCTATTGTTGTACCTTACTGGTGGGGGGGGGGGGGATTTTTTTCTTTTTTGTTTTGATGTATCCTTGGGGTGTCTGGAATCCACCCCAAAGGAGGGGGGGGGGGTCTGTCACGATTCTGAGTGCAGACCTCAGACTCTTAATTTATTTCTGTGTATGTTAGGTCTATTACGATTATTTTGTCAGTTTTTGTAGTGTGGCTCCATATTTTGTTTTGTGACATGAGTTCCCTCCTCATTTTCCAGACACACCCACCAGCTACTCACTGTCTGCTCTCCATCTCAGCTGTGAGTAGTTGGGTAATTAGGTCACCTGCTCGCTCCCTTGCCCACACCTGTTGTTCATTGGTTTGTCACATCTTCAGCTATTTAAGAGTGCTAGCTTATTCCTTCTCTGCGGCTGCATTGATGATTGTGGTTTACTCTCTGATCTCCTCATCTCCTCCAGTTTTCTCAGCTCTGGAGTGCCATTCCTGTAAGTTACTTTGTTTGTATTTTTGTGTTTTTGCACTGTTCTGGATTTTTGTGATTAAATGTCACTAATGCAGTTCAGCTCTTGGGTCTGCCTGTCTGTCTCGGAGGGGCCAATCTTGACAGTTCTGGATGATGGCGATCGTCGTCTGGTTGGTTTCTGCGATCTGAAGAGTCTCCTTGTGAACTTTGTCGGTCCTCAGAGGTAGGTGGGTGTTGAGTCAATGATTTATGATGGACACAGATCAGTGATACTCAGAAATCTGTGAGTTCTTCTTCCAAGTGTTTGGCATTAACTGATTTCAGCATCCAAAACAAACAACAAACCTGTTAAATGAGTTGGGACGTTCGTTATGGCTGAACTATAGCTTCAGTTAAAAGCCAACAGCTCTGGGATTCTTGGATTCTTTTGATTTAATTGTCTTTTCACTAGATTTCCATGGAGATCAGTTAGGGTTAGGGTTTCAACATACAGTGGTGTGAAAAAGTATCCGCCCCTTCTGGATTTCTCATTTTTTTGTATGTTTGTCACACTTAAATGTTTCAGGTCATCAAACAAATTTAAATATTGGACAAAGATAACACAAGTAAACACAAAATGCAATTTTTAAATGAAGGTGTTTATTTATTTAGGGAAAAAAATCCAAACCCACATGGCCCTGTGTGAAAAAGTAATTGCCCCTTAAACCTAATGACTGGTTGGGCCACCCTTAGCAGCAACAACTGCAGTCAAGCGTTTGTGATAATTGGCAATGAGTCTTTTACAGCGCTGTGGAGGAATTTCGGGCCACTCATCTTTGCAGGATTGTTGTAATTCAGCCACATTGGAGGGTTTTCGAGCATGAACCGCCTTTTGAAGGTCATGCCAAAGCATTTCAATCAGATTCAGGTCAGGACTTTGATTAGGCTACTCCAAAGTCTTCATTTTGCTTTTCTTAAGCCATTAAGAGATCGACTTGCTGGTGTGTTTTGGGTCATTGTCCTGCTGCAGAATCCAAGTGCGCTTCAGCTTGAGGTCACAAACAAATGTCCGAACATTCTCATTCAGGATTTTTTGGTAGACAGTATGGCGGATGATAAAATAAAGGCAGCAAAGTGAGGTTTTAAGCAGGTTTATTAAATCATACCGCCATCATAGGAACTCCGCTCCAGCCCTAGTGTGAGCAGACTGGAGCGGGTTCCTCAGGCTCTCAGCAGACAGTGGATGTGTCTAGTCAGATGAGCAGTCAAAGAGAGAATGAGTTATAGAACATGTGCAGTATTTATACCCAGTTACAGACAATACACGAAAGGCATGGGACATTTGCATCACAGTAAGAGCAGGAAACCTGAATGTTTGCATTTGATTCATACAAAACAGCATGATACCAGCGGAAGGAGCTAGACACAGGAAGGCTGCCTATTGTTCTGTTAATCGCTCCAGATGCGCGCTCTGCATGTCCCAGTCTGTTGTGGGGGTTCCGCCACACGCTTCCCCCCAGAGAGTTCGGCAGGCGGCCGAGGCCTCGATAGTCCAGCTTTGGCAGCGAGCAGGGAAAGCTCTGTGCAGGTGGAGGTGGAGGGGGGTGGGGGGTAGTAAATGCCGGCCGGAGACGGTGAAATCGTCTGAGCCGCGCAAAAATTGCTTGTTGATCCGCGATGTCGAGGGGCTGTCCCGTTGAACGTGCGGAGATCACAAGAAGAAAAATTAGTCACTGACTCCTCTCGCGATTAAGTCCTGCAAGGATTAATAGCGGCCGTGAAGAAAAAAACAGGAGCGACAAGGCTGCGTGGCGGCTGTAAGAAAAAAAAAAAAAAACAAGAGCAAGGGGACTTGGCGTGTTGACTTTAGGTGCGAGCACAACCTTAAAGCCTTTGGGGACCGCAGGCTGCTGAATTCCCGTTGAGCGCCATGGCTAAGACCATAAAATCCAGTGAGCAAGCTGCTTGCATGCCTCAGGTGTACGAGCAAGCCTGAAGGGCCAGTGTGCAGCAGAAGGAAGGCGGTCAGTGGAGCAGAACCCCCACAACAGACTGGGACATGCAGAGCGCGCATCTGGAGCCATTAACAGAACAATAGGCAGCCTCCCTGTGTCTAGCTCCTTCCGCTGGTATCATGCTGTTTTGTATGAATCAAATGCAAACATTCAGGTTTCCTGCTGGGTCTTGCAACGCATGCTGGCCAGAGTCCCTCTCATGTGCGCCGGGAGGGTGCTGAGGAAGATGTGCTGAAAGAGGAAGCTGTCGTTGTCTGCCTCCCTCAGCTGAAGCATGTCTTCCATCAGGGCCATCGGTCTGCGCCCTCCTTGGCCATATATCGCCAGTAGTCTCTTGGCCCTTTCCTCGGCCGAGGGCACGAAGCTCTCGATGAGAGTAGCCTTCAGCTCCTCGTATTTGTCGCTGGCGGGCGGCTGCTGTATCACGCTCCCCACATTGGTGACCAGACATGAGAATGGATGAAAGGCGTTCTCCCGTTGCAGACTCGTTGGAGGCGGCCCGAGCAAGCGCCGTCGCCATCAAACTCCCAGAATTCTGGCAGAACGACCCGAACTCGTGGTTCAAGCAGGCTGAGGCACAGTTCGTGCTCGCAGGGGTGACGGCAGACAAAACCAAGTTCTACCACGTCGTCGCCAGGCTCGACGCCACCACAGCACAATGCGTGCGGAGCGTGATACAGCAGCCGCCCGCCAGCGACAAATACGAGGAGCTGAAGGCTACTCTCATCGAGAGCTTCGTGCCCTCGGCCGAGGAAAGGGCCAAGAGACTACTGGCGATATATGGCCAAGGAGGGCGCAGACCGATGGCCCTGATGGAAGACATGCTTCAGCTGAGGGAGGCAGACAACGACAGCTTCCTCTTTCAGCACATCTTCCTCAGCACCCTCCCGGTGCACATGAGAGGGACTCTGGCCAGCGTGCGTTGCAAGACCCAGCAGGAAACCTGAATGTTTGCATTTGATTCATACAAAACAGCATGATACCAGCGGAAGGAGCTAGACCCAGGAAGGCTGCCTATTGTTCTGTTAATCGCTCCAGATGCACGCTCTGCATGTCCCAGTCTGTTGTGGGGGTTCCGTCACACGCCAATGTGGGGAGCGAGAAACGAAGAAGCTGAGTGATTTTATAATTCAGATTTAATGTCAGCTTCTCCTCCCCAACATGTCTCACCCAAGGCAGAAAGCAGAAAGAGAGAATGAGTTACAGAACATGTGCAGTATTTATACCCAGTTACAGACAATACATGAAAGGCATGAGACATTTGCATCACAGTAAGAGCAGGAAACCTGAATGTTTGCATTTGATTCATACAAAACAGCATGATACCAGCGGAAGGAGCTAGACACAGGAAGGCTGCCTATTGTTCTGTTAATCACTCCAGATGCGCGCTCTGCATGTCCCAGTCTGTTGTGGGGGTTCCGCAACAAGAGGGACTCTGGCCAGCATGCGTTGCAAGACCCAGCAGGAAACCTGAATGTTTGCATTTGATTCATACAAAACAGCATGATACCAGCGGAAGGAGCTAGACACAGGAAGGCTGCCTATTGTTCTGTTAATCGCTCCAGATGCGCGCTCTGCATGTCCCAGTCTGTTGTGGGGGTTCCGCCACAGACAGCAGAATTTATGGCTCCATTTACCACAGCAAATCTTCCAGGTCCTGAAGCAGCAAAACAGCCCCAGACCATCACACTACCACCACCATATTTTACTCTTGGTATATTGTTCCTTTTTTGAAATGTTGTGTTACTTTTATGCTGGATGTAATGGGACACACACCTTCCAAAAAGTCCACCTTTTCTCTTGTCAGTCCACAGAATATTTAGTCTTGGGGATCATCAAGATGTTTTCTGGCAAAAACTGAGATGAGCCTTAATGCTCTTTTTGCTCAGCAGTGGTTTTTGTCTTGGAACTCTGCCATGCAGGCCATTTTTGCCCAGTTCCTTTCTTATGATCTTAACTGAGGCACGTGAGGCCTGCAGTTCTTTGGATGTTGTTGTGGGGTCTTTTGTGACCTCTTGGATGAGTCGTCACTGTGCTCTTGGGGTAATTTTGGTCCGCCGGCCACTCCTGGAAAGGTTCACCACTGTTCCATGTTTTTGCCATTTGTGGATAATGTCTCTCACTGTGGTTCGCTGGAGTCCTAAAGCTTTAGAAATGGCTTTATAGCCTTTTCCATACTGATAGATCTCAGTTACTTTGTTTCTCATTTCTTCCTGAATTTCTTTGGATTGCAGCATGAAGTCTAGCTTTTGAGGATCTTTTGGTCTACTTCACTTTGTCAGGAAGGTCTTATTTAAGTGATTTCTTGATTGAGAAGAGGTGTGGCAGTCATCAGGCCTGGGTGTGGCTAGAGAAATTGAACTCAGCTTTCCAAATATGTGATAAGCCACAGTTAATTTATGTTTTAACGGGGGGGCGGGGGGTCACTTTTTCACACAGGGCCATGTAGGTTTCAATTTTTTTCCCTTAATAATAAACACCTTCATTTAAAAACTGCATTTTTTTGTTTATCTTTGTCTAATATCTTTGTCTAATATTTAAATTTGTTTGATGATGTGAAATACTTAAGTGTGACAAACATACAAAAAAGTGAGAAATCATGAAGGGGGCAAACACTTTTTCACACCACTGTAAGTGTGACAAACATACAAAAAATGAGAAAGCAGGAAAGGAGCAAACACTTTTTCACACCACTGTAGCTGCATAGAGGTGGAATGTATGTCTCATCCTTTGGCATTGTCTTGGTGAAATAAGAGTCCCTTTACACAAACAGAGACTTTGGATGACCAAAGAGATCAGAAACTGACTTCATCTCTCAAAGATCTCCTAAAGCCTAAAAAAACAAACAAAACAGAAAACAGTTTCTCTCTAAATGTTTTTGGAGATTGTTGTACCATGGCCCCACTGGTTGGAGGCTTTCTAGACCTACATCGTGGCTTTGGACCTCAGGAAGCTAGATAAGGTGAGGACGCGAGCACTCCTTGTCCACAACCTGGGTTTTGAAGGCCAGAGGATTCTGTGGATGCTCGGCACGGTGGACATGTACGAGGATGTCACGAAGCTAGTAGCTAACCACTTTACCACGCCGGACAGTGTGATGGTGCGACGAATTCACTTTCGCCAGAGACACCAAACAGTTGGTGAGCCAATTCAACAGTTCGTCGCTGACCTCAGACAGTTAGCTAGTGTGTGCCGTTTTGGGCTGTTGGAAGAAGAGATGGTGCGGGACCAATTGGCTGAGCACACGTGTAGCGCTGGGTTACGTGCTAGGTTGCTAACAGCGTCTTATGACTTAACATTAGCTAAAGCAGTTGCGCTACCTAATGTTTGGGGAATTACCACAGCAGGTTGAACACTGCTGCATAAGTTATAAACTCAACTTCACCCATCTGCAACTCACTCAGATGGTGAATTCACGTCTATTTGGGTGTTTACATCGAGTTAAAATGGAATCGGGCCACACAAAAAAATTTGCCCATTCGTGTTTGGTCTGAATGCACCTTAAGACAGCCCAGGTTTAACCTTTGGTGGGGCCCACATGAACATGCTGGCTGGTAATAGAAAGAAATGTGGTTAAGTTGAAGGCATTAAAAAAAAAGCGTGACACTGAGGGTTGTCCTGGATTTCTTTAGATAAATAAATGTCTCTTGTTGATCTGGTGATTAAATAAGGTGCAGAGTCAAAGATGCCTTTTCTGGGTAATTATTTACATCTTAAATAATTAGATGGTTCAGGAGGAGCAATGTGGTTTTTGTCCTGGCCGTGGCACATCGGACCAGCTCGTTACCCTCTTGAGAATCCTCGAGGGTTCGTGGGAGTTTGCCCAACCAGTTAACATGTGTTTTGTGGACTTGGCGAAGGCATTCGACTGCGTCCCTTGTGGGTTTTGTGGGGGGTGCTTCAGAAGTATAGGGTATCGGGCTTGTTGTTACAAGCTATTCGGTCTCTGTACGACCGTTGTGAGAGCTTGGGTCATTTGCCAACACTCATTGCCAGTGAGAGATGGACTCCGCCAGGGCTGCCCTTTGTTCATAATAACCCTGTTCATAATTTTTATGGACAGGATTTCTAGGCGCAGCCAGGGAATGGAGGGTATCATGCTTGGTGACCACAGGATCTCATCTCTGTTGTTTGCAGATGATGTTGTCCTGTTGGCTTCATTCAGCAATGACCTACAGGTCTTACTGGGACGGTTTGCTGCTGAGTGTGATGCAGCTGGGATGAGAATCAGTACCTCCAAGTCTGAGTCCATGGTTCTCAGCCGGAAAAAGGTGGATTGCCCTCTTTGGGTTGGGGACAAGCTCCTGCCCCAAGTGGAGGAGTTTAAGTATCTTGGGGTCTTATTCACGAGTGAGGGGAGAATGGAGCGAGAGATTGACAGACGGATCGGGGCAGCATCTGCAGTGATGCGGACGTTGTACCGGTCTGTTGTGGTGAAGAGGGAGCTAAGCTCTAAGGCAAAGCTGTCGATTTACCGGTCAATCTACGTTCCTACCCTCACCTATGGTCATGAGCTTTGGGTAATGACCAAAAGAATGAGACTGCAAATACAAGCGGCCGAAATGAGCTTTCTTCGTACGATTGCTGGACTCACCCTCAGAGATAGGGTGAGGAGCTCAGTCATCCGGGAGAGGCTCAGAGTAGAACCACTGCTCCTCCACATTGAAAGAAGCCAGTTGAGGTGGTATGGGCATCTGATCAGGATGCCTCCTGGACGCCTCCCACTTGAGGTGTTTAGGGCACATCCCCCAGGAAGGAGACCCTGGGACAGACCCAGGACTCGCTGGAGAGACTTTGTCTCCCAGCTGGTTCTGGGAATGTCTTGGTATCCTCTTGAAGAGCTGGAGCAGGTGGCTGGGGAGAGGGAAGTCTGGGCTTCTCTGCTTGAACTACTGCGTCCGTGACCTGGGCTTCTGGAGAAGCAGTAGAAGATGGATGGATGGATGAATGGATATTTACATCTTGGCTAAGAAGGGAAAATGTTGTGTCCCACATGCCAGCGAGTGTCACAAGAAGATTCAAAGTCTCAGAACAGAGCAGAGAGTAGTTACTACAGTAGATCAAACAGATAAGCTTTGTTTTGAGAATGCTAAGTAATCAGTGCTCAAGGCTGGGCTGGATCCTTACTGTCTCATGGGAAAATACTGGGAGTGATGCCATCTATGATTACAGAAGACAGAAAGAATGGACAATAATAAAAAAAAATCCATAATGACACTGGGATGGTAATGGTACTGAGAGTGAGAAAAGGTACCAGAGAACTTAAAAAAAATGACATATGAGACAAACTAGAAGTGAGGATGAGCTCAGCTAAACTGAAGAGATCTAATATTACTTCATATTCTAGTCATTCTATTGTGTTTTTGCTGTTGTAAGGTTGAACTTTGACCTATAGCACAACTATGGGTGAAGTCAGTAGCAGAATTGGATGAGAACCAGATATCAAAGCAGGGTATGATGTATCTGTGAACTGCTTGTGTTGGCCATGAGAGAGCTTTGGGTAATAACAGGAGGCATCAACTAGCCTAACTCTGGTCCAGAAGAGGAGGATTTCCAGTGGATACGTCAGAGCAAAATGTAAGAATACTGAGATGTTCCTTATTTTCCAGTGCTGAAACCACCTTAATAGAAGATCGACGTGTCAGCATATTGTGGTGTTGGTGTTTGACATCTTTCATGTGAAGTGCGGTGTAGTGGCGGGCACTTCCTGTTCTGCCACTGCACCACCCTATAAATATCAGAGAGCATCCATTATGCGGCCTCTTCTACCGGCGCCTTCTGCCTAATGTCTACTGTTTGTCCGCTGTGTTAGCAACGTTGAATTAAGCTGAGTTCATCCAGCCATCTGGCCTCATCCTTTACGAAGGTGTTTTACATACATAACATTTGGCGAGCGAGGATGAACTAATGGAGGCATGTATTACACCACTTCGCCCCTTTCTCGAGCTCCTGGGCGAGCTGCCCATTCTGTGGCCGAGATGGTTTGAAGCTTTCCAGACCTACATCACCGCGCTCGACCTGAATAAGCTCAACAAGTTAAGAGCACGTGCGCTACTTGTTCACAACCTCGGGATTGAGGGCCAGTGTGTCCTGCGTATACTCAGAGCTTCGGACTCTTTTGAAGATGTTGTCGAGCTGCTAGCAAGCCACTTTTATACCCTGGATAGCGTGTCTGTCTGGAGGATTTGCTTTCGGCAGGAACATCACCATGTGGGTGAGCCTATACATGAGTTTGTCGCCGACTTGAGGCAGTTAGCTAGTGAGTGTCGTTTTGGGCCGCTGGAGGATGAATTGGTACGTGACCAGCTTGCGGAACACATGAGTAGCGCCGCTAAACTGGCTAGGCTACTCACAGCACCGAGTGACCTAGTGCTAGGCAGGGATGTCCAGTCCAGCTGGAGGCCACAGACATGCTAGCTTCGGAGCTAAACTGGTGCCAGTCACTGTGGCTGCCGGAGCCTCCCACAGCGGCAAATGTAGTGGTCTCAGATATTGAGGATAGCTTGGACGACGACACTATGGAAGCCAATGCTGCCAGCCAAAAGTCTGCCCCGGGAAAACCCCTTTGCAAGGGTTGCGGGTCTGTGATGCACCGAAATAAGGCTAAGGACTGCCCGGCTAGAGGGACGCATTGTAACAGATGTGGACGCTTGAACCATTATGTTAGAGTGTGCTGTGCATCTGAGCCAGAGAGCCCACAGAAGAAATCATTCCGCCCGCCCCCGACAACCATCCATACGGTGTCTCCCAGTAACAACGGGTACTCGACACGGGGGTGGAGGGGTCGTTGCTGAATTGGGCCACGGTGAGGACGTTTTTCCCCCACAACAGAGTGAGCAGTAACCCAGTGCTGCTTTATGGTTATGGAGGTGGCAGGCTGTGCACAGTTTGGACGTTGGAGTTAATGGTTTGTTACAAGTCTGTGACGATGGCTGACTTCACATTCCATGTGATGGCCGGAGGTGACAACATCATGGGCTGTGACTTATTCTACAGACTGGGTTTCACCATTAAAGACAACACTGGGGAAGAATGGTCGGGTTGTGGCCAGTGGAACCCTTCGGTTCCGGTGGTCGATGATGACATTGTGTGGGACGAAGGACTAACGGACACCATGGCAGTGACTGGCAGTCACCAGTACTGAAACAGCCTTAGTGAAGGTCACGGATGACCTGATCACATCTGATAATGGACTTGTTTCTGTACTTGTGCTTTTAGACCTTAGTGCAGCTTTTGATACTGTTGATCATAATATTCTACTTGATAGATTAGAACACTATGTTGGACTTAATGGAACTTTGTTGCAGTGGTTTAGATCTTATTTATCTGATAGGTTCTAGTTTGTTCATGTCAATAATGAGTTTTCTTTCAACTCAAAGCTCAGTTATGGAGTTCCACAGGGATCTGTGCTAGGCCCTATTCTTTTTAGTTTATATATGCTTCCGTTAGGCAATATTATTAGAAAGCACTGTATACATTTTCATTGTTATGCAGATGACACACAATTATACCTGTCAATGAAGCCAGATGATAGTAATCAATTAGCCAAGTTAGAAGCCAATCTTAAGGAAATCAAAGCTTGGATGTCTTGTAATTTCCTGCTATTAAATTCAAATAAGACTGAAGTCATTCTTGTTGGTCCAAAAAACCTTAGAAATCCCTCTACAAACCAAACTTTTAGTTTGGATGCAGTTACTCTTTCTCTTAATAGCTCTGTGAGGAACCTTGGAGTTATTTTTGACCAAGATCTGCTTTTCAATTCACATATTAAATTCGTTTCTAAGACTGCCTTCTATCATTTGGATAATATTGCCAAGATTAGGAGCATCTTGTCCTAATCTTGAGTTCCAAGGTTGTCATAGCCAGGAGCGGCACTGGGGTTAAGCTCCCAGTGCTCATAAAATGCTCCTTATGGCGTGCGTCTCGAAAAGCCTCTGACAACTAAGTCCAACTCCTAGCCTGCCTGTGTGGTTTAGTCTCTTAAGCCCGGCGGAACTGCTTTTACTAATAGGAGAGGGGCGAGGGCGGATCTCTGGCGCCTTCAAACCAGATGCTTCGGGTAGATGGTGGCTCGTCAACCTGGGAAGGTAGCCCATCTAGGGGAAGGTAAACCCTGATTTCAAACCTCCGCTGCCTTGCAGCACACCCAGTTACGGGAAAGGCTTCGGGAGTCAACCCTGAGGAAAAATCCGGAGTTGGAGCCCCTAAAGCAGTTCTCTGTTGTGCTCAACATCGTTCTGGCAGCTCCTGCGACGGCGCTGGTGCCAAACTGTAGCAGTCCTGCTGTTCCTTTGGATTCATCAGTGACGTGGAGAGGGGGGACATGCTGCATGGGCAACATCTTGTCCTCCATATCTTCCTGCCCAGGCTTGAATCCTACCAACGCCCAACGCTGGAAGGTAGAACACTGGATCACTGGAGAGGACACTCCAGCTTCGCCTTTGGCGTAGACAAAACACGGGGAATGACAGTTACCGGTTATAAGCCACTGCTCAATTGGCGTAGAGCGCGGCGCCAGGGGTTGTTCCCGATGGTGGGAGGGATCATCGGATCTCACTGGACAGCTACTGCCTGCCTCAAACTGGGCAGCCCCCAGCCAATAAGGTGTTGTCCCACCACAGCTTGCTTTCCTCATTGGGTGCATGGGGATGAGGAGAAGTCCGAACAGCAGGCTGAGAACCTTCGCACCAAGCAAGACAAAAAAACAAAAGAGACCAACTCTAAAACTGGGAACTTGGAACGTCCGTACTATGATAACAGGACTCGCTGCTAACCTCAAGGACATCAACGACACCAGGAAGACTGCCATCATCAATAATGAGTTGAAGAAACTGGGAGTGGATATCGCCACTCTCCAGGAAACACGGTTGGCTGATGCAGGCACACTGAGAGAGAAGGATTACACATTCTACTGGCAGGGAAAGGGCATTGACGAACACGGGGAACACGGAGTGGGCTTCGCAGTGAAGAACACCTTGCTGAAGATGGTGGATCCGGGCAGCAATGGCTCTGCATGACTCCTCACCCTCCGCCTCAACACCACTCAAGGCCCAGTCACCCTCGTCAGTGTGTATGCCCCAACACTGACAGCCACACCAGAGGCAAAAGACGAGTTCTACAAGAATCTCGCAACAACTGTCAGGATCATCCCCAACTCTGAACAACTCATTCTCCTTGGAGACTTCAATGCCAGAGTGGGTGCTGACCATGACTCCTGGCCCTCCTGTCTTGGACCATTTGGCGTGGGCAGAATGAATGACAACGGACAGCGGCTGCTCGAGTTCTGCACATATCACGATCTGTGCATCACAAACTCGTTCTTCAAGACCAAGCCCCAACACAAGATTTCCTGGCGACATCCACGCTCAAAGCACTGGCACCAGCTGGACTTGATCCTGACCAGGTGCACCTCACTGAAGAACGTGCTAATCACCCGTTCGTTCCAGAGTGCAGATTGCGACACAGACCATTCATTGGTGTGTGGCAAGGTCAAGCTGCAGCTGAAGAAATTCCATCGTGCTAGACAGCCTGGAAAGGCACGGATTGACACCAGCAAGATGGCCCAACCAGAACTTGTTGAGCAGTTTGCCTCCACCTTTGAGAAGGAACTTGGTGTACCACAAGAAGGAGAATCTGCAAAGCAGAAGTGGGAAGAGCTGCGAAACACCATCCACCGCAAAGCCTTGGCTACCTTTGGGAGGAAGACCTCAAAGTCACAGGACTGGTTTGATGCCAAGTTGACTGAGATGACTCCCGTCATTGAAGCCAAGCGCTCAGCTCTTGCTGTGTACAAGAAGTACCCAAATGAGAAGAATCTCCAGATTCTCAGGGCTGCGAGAAGCAAAGTTCAGCAGACTGCTCGGCGCTGTGCCGAGTACTGGACTCAGCTCAGCCAAGACATTCAAACCGCTGCCATAACAGGGAACATCCGTGGTATGTACGATGGCCTCAAGAAAACACTTGGTCCGGCTCAGAGCAAGACGGCCCCCCTCAAATCCTCCACTGGGGAGATGATCACAGAAAAGAACAAGCAGATGGAGAGATGGGTGGAACACTACTCCAACCTCTACTCCAGACAGAACACCGTGACACCGTCAGCCCTTGATGCCATCGACTGCCTGCCATCCATGGACGAACTTCACGCCGAGCCAACCATCGACGAACTCAGCAAGGCCATTGATAGCTTGGCCGCTGGCAAGGCACCCGGCAATGACGGCATACCCCCCGACCTGATCAAGTACTGCAAGACCGCCCTACTGCTGCCATAGCATGACGTCCTCTGCCAGTGCTGGAAGGAAGGTGCCGTACCACAGGACATGAGGGACGCCAAGATCATCACCCTCTACAAAAACAAAGGGGAGAGAAGCGACTGCAACAACTACAGGGGCATCTCCCTCCTCAGCGTTGTTGGCAAAGTCTACGCACGAGTTGTTCTCGTTCATCTACAGAAGCTTGCCGAACATGTCTTCCCTGAGTCTCAGTGTGGCTTCCGCGCTGAGCGATCGACGGTAGACATGATATTCTCCATCTGCCAACTCCAGGAGAAATGCAGAGAACAGAACATGCCCCTGTACGTCGCCTTCATCGATCTCACCAAAGTGTTCGATCTGGTCAGCAGAGAGGGCCTTTTCAAGATCCTGCCAAAGATAGGATGCCCACCAAAGTTGCAAAGCCTCATCGAATCGTTTCACACCAACATGCAGGGGATAGTGCAGCATGACGGCAACGTCTCAGAGCCATTCAACATACGCAGCAGAGTGAAACAGGGCTGTGTACTTGCGCCAACCCTCTTTGGGATTTTCTTTGCTATGCTCCTGAGGCATGCCTTCAGCACAGCAACAGAGGGAATCTACCTGCACCCAAGATCTGATGGCAGGCTTTTCAACCTCACCCGCCTGAAAGCCAGAACCAAAGTACGCGAGGCTCTAATCAGAGACATGCTGTTTGCAGACGACGCTGCAGTCGCAACCCACACACAGCAGGAGCTTCAGACCCTGTTGGACCGCTTCTCCCAGGCATGCAAAGACTTCGGGTTTACCATCAGCCTGAAGAAGACTAATGTCTTGGCGCAAGGCACGGAAGCACCACCAACCATCACCATCGACGACTACGAACTGGAGGTTGTGAATCAGTTCACATACCTGGGATCCACGATCAGCAACAACCTCTCCCTTGATACAGAGATCGACAAGAGGATTGGAAAATCAGCCTTCACACTCGCTCGCCTCACCACATGAGTGTGGGAGGATCCCAAACTCTCTGTCAAGACGAAGATGGCAGTGTACAACGCCTGCATCATCAGCACACTGCTCTATGGGAGTGAGACGTGGACAACATACACCCGGCAGGAAAAGAGACTGAACTCCTTCCACTTGCGCTGCATTCGCCACATCCTGGACATATCCTGACAGGACAAAGTGCCCAACACAGAAGTTCTGTCCCGCGCCGGCCTTCCTTCCATGTTCACTCTACTCAGGCAGTGCAGGCTCCGCTGGCTAGGCCACGTTCACCGTATGGAGGATGGCAGAATCCCCAAAGACGTCCTCTACGGAGAACTGGCGACTGGCAGGAGAGACGTTGGCCGCCCACAGCTGCGCTTTAGAGACGTCTGCAAGAGAGACATGAAGGCCCTGGAGATCAACACAGAGCGCTGGGAGGACCTTGCAACGGACCGCTCCAAATGGAGAGGCACCCTGACCAGACAGCTCAAGGCGGGTGAAGAGAGACTGACTGCTGCAGCAGATGAAAAAAGGACCCGCAGGAAGAACTGCCACAGACCCAGCAGCACGGAGACCACCCACAAGTGCAACCTGTGTGACAGGGACTGCCATTCGCGCATCGGCCTTTTCAGCCACAGGCGGTGCTGTTCCAGCAGAGTAGACGTTTAGGATTCTCTTCCATGGTCATCATCGATCGACGGAGGCCGACGAGGAGCATCTTGTCTCAGAGTGATGCTGAGAAACTGATCCACGCTTTTGTTAGCTCTAGATTAGATTATTGTAACTCTTTATTATCAGGTTGTCCTAAAACATCTCTAAAAAGTCTTCAGTTGGTCCAAAATGCTGCAGCAAGAGTTTTAACAGGTACTAGTAAGAGAGCTCATATTTCTCCGGTTCTGGCCTCCCTTCATTGGCTTCCCATAGAGTTTAGAATTAAGTTTAAAATCCTTCTTCTCACTTTCAAAGGTCTAAACAATCAGGCCCCTTTTTATTTAAAAGATCTGATACTACCCTATTATCCTAACAGAGCACTACGCTCCCAAAATGCTGGATTACTTGTAATACCTAGAATTTCCAAAAGTACAATGGGAGGCAGAGCCTTCAGTTATCAAGCTCCTCTCTTGTGGAACCAGCTGTCAATCTGGATTCGGGAATCAGACTTGATCTCTGTTTTTAAGAATAGGGTTAAAACCTTCCTTTTTGATATAGCCTAAAATTAGGGAGGGATCATGTGTCTCTGAACCCTCCCTTAGTTATGCTGCTAATAGGTTTAGACAGCCGGGAGACCTCCAATAATTGCACTGGGCCTCACTCCTTTCTTCACTCTCAATGAAATATTTTTTTTTGCTGGTCATTAACATCTGTTTGTTCCCTCCCATAGTTTGAGTCCCCATCGTGCCGTTTGATCTCTACATGTCTGTTCTTTTCACCTTCTCTATCCCCTCACCCCCCAGCCAGTCACAGCAGATGACTGCCCCTCCCTGAGCCTGGTTCTGCTGGAGGTTTCCTCCTGTTAAAAGGGAGTTTTTCCTCTCCACTGTCGCCAAGCGCTTGCTCACAGGGGATTGCCTGATTGCTGGGGTCTTTCTGCAATTGTGGGGGGTCCCCCCTACAATTGAAAGTGCTATGAGATGACTGTTGTTGTGAAATAGTGCTATATAAATAAAGTTGAATTGAATTGAATTGAAACTGACTCCAATATCTGTTGCAGTGACTGACCAGATGATAAGTTTGTTTATCTCTGCTCTTTGTGTAGTGCATGTCACGATGCACTGACTGGCACAGTCCACTACAGACCTTGCGACAGATGTGTTTATCTGCCAGGATTTCCAGTCTCACCCCGTGCAACTGGGAGTGGTCCACCACAGACCTGTGGCAGATACTGTTTTTAGTTCTGCCAGGATGCCCTGTTTCACCCTCCACACCCTTGGAAGGGCGGGGATGCCGGTTAAGTCGCCGACGGCCCGACCCATGAGACAGGTAGTACCGGTTTTCACAGTTATCCGGTAGCAAGCAAGCCAATGCCTGACCTGACAAAAAAAAAGGGGGGGGGGGGAATGTAAGTCTCAGTTAAAAGCTGCCAATTTCTGACCAAAAAAGTAGAATTTTATGGGTAAAAAAGCTGCAACGTTAGCAAAAGGACAAAAAAACGGTGTAAATTACCAACTGCTTACCACCTAAAATGCGACAAAAACACTGCAAATATAATATTTGAGTAAAATGCTGCAAATTTAAGCTTTTTTTTAACTGCAAATTCAAGAGTAAGAAAAGTTCTAAATTCGTGAAGAAAAAGCTGCAAAATTATGAATAATAAAATGCTGCAAATTTTTAAGTAAGAAGCTGCACATTTTTGAGTAAAATGGCTGTATCTCTGCAGGAAAATCCTGCAAATTTATGAGAAAAATCCTCACATTTACAACAGAATGTTTCTAATTAGAGTGGCAGCGTAAATTCAAGCGTGGTGGGGCGCCACATGAAAATGGACTTCTTGCGGACTTCCGGTGCAGTTGCAATGCCTGATATGAGCCGAGATATGAGCCGAGAATTTTAAGCAAAACCATCAAAATAAGGACTTCTGTTGGCTACCAACAAACGTGGGGAATACCCTTACGACCCAGTGCTGACCTGGTGAAGGTTCTGGCAGTTCTGGCTCCGTTTCGCCCCGTTTCCGACCTCTAAAGGCTCGCCTCTGATGCTAACCCAGACGCTAACCCAGAGAAACTACAGCAGTGAGAAGGTATTCTTTACGTCTGGCGAATGGTCATCTGTGTGTGATGAAATAGATAATGGTGTCGTCTACCGTTACTCCCCAGAGGGCGAACTGATCCGCAGTGCGGTGGAACCAAGAGCGCGTGTGTACTAATTCACACAAGAGCGCAATTTACTGAATCTATCACGCTAACGCTAAGCTAACGCTAATGCTAAGCTAACGTTAGCCCCGCCAATCCAGTGATCAGCCCCGCGGAACGTTACTCCTGTTGGGCTTCAAAGCTATCCAAGCTAACAAAGCTATCTCGGTAAACCTATGCTGGTTTGCTAAATACATGTCAGTATCTTGTTAGATAACCACCTGAATTGTCTTCTGGACTAAATGAACTAACGCCAGATATGGCTGGTGACATCTATGGTGACAACCCTCCCCCGCATGGGCTACCTACAGCATTCCCACGTCAGATGTCCGTCTGCGAGCTGCTTTGCTTTATGCAGAACAAGATGGATGCTGCCCCGATGGACTATCTTGTGAAACTGGTTAGCGACTTCTATGATGAGAACCAGGTTATAGGAGCAAAGAAGTTGCTGTTCGAGCAGTGTCCAGAGGGAAAATCGCGGTTTAAGAAGAGGATGAAGAAGGAAGACAACATCGTCGATATCTACCACAAGCTGAATGAGGCTGGTCAGCTGGCACCACAATACGTTGCCCTGAACCTCAAGGATTTGCCACCAGCTTTGTTGGAGTCATTTGACCTTGCCAGGCTGTCTAAGGATGTGTGCCGTGTGATGTCCCTTGGAGAGAGCTTTGCTACCGCGTTCAAAATGATATCAGCTATCCAGGACGACATGGCGGCAATAAAGTCCAAACTCGGCGACACACCCCCTCCAGCTGACGCCCGGGTCGTGGAAGATGATGATGAAGATGACGATGAGGCTTGCAGTACTCAGAGTGCTGTCAACATCCCCAGCGATGAGGAGACTGTGGTAGCAGCTGTCGACCACGCCCCGGTCACCACTGCAGCCCGTGGTCCTCCACCTACTGCCACGTCCGAAGGGGAGAATGCGGACGAGGCCGCCAACTCTACAAAGACCAGTTTTGTTGACGTTGTCGGCAGCAACCCTTCTGGGGTTGCCAAAGCTGCCAAAGTTGCTGTATCTGCTGAAGAACACGAGAGTGAGTTCAAGGAAGTTGAAAGTCGTCGTTCCAAGAAGAAGAGGAGGTCCTACGCTGATGCTCTTCAATCGTCAGACAACCAACCGTCTGACAAGCAGACCACGAACCAGCTACAGGCTGTCAACAAGACACGCCCCCACCCACAGTTACGCATTGTACCAAAGTCTGGTAGGAGGTCTGGCGGACATCAGGGTCAAGGTCAAGGTCATAAGATGCACCAAGTCTTCATCAGTCGACTTGACCCCACCACCAGACCCCATCATGTACGGTCCTACATCAAAACCCATGTTAAATTAAATGACAATATCAAGATTGAGCAACTAGAAACCAAGTATGATGGTTATGCCTCTTTTAAGATTACATGTCCTGCCAGTTGCAGCAAGAAGTTGCTTGACAAAAATGTGTGGCCATCTGGTTTATACCTCCGACAGTTTTTTGAGAGGAAATGATCTACATGTGACTGTCATTATTGTGTTTGTCATTATACGCATTCAATAGTAGGACCAACCTTAGAATATGTTCATTTAACTGCCAGAATGTAAAAACTTCATCTAATGAGATCTCCAGTTTATGTGATAACCATGACATTGTGTTGTTGCAGGAACACTGGTTATTCAAAAACGAATTGTCTATTCTGAGCAGATTACATGGTGACTTTATAGGACAAGGTGTCTCCTTTATGGATACGGAAGAACGTGTTATTTTAGGTCGCCCCTATGGCGGCGTCAATATCCTATGGCGGAAGTCACTTGCGAACAGTTGTGTTGTGAAAACTTATGATTGCTTAAGAGTTATAGGTATTGAAGTCAACCTGGGTGACTTTCACTGTCTTATATTATGTGTATATTTCCCCTATGACAATGTTGAAAACTTGGATGAATACTTGCACTGCCTGAGTCTTGTTAAACGTATCACCGAGGACTTTCCAACTCCATATGTGTTCACAATTGGTGACTTCAACGCTAATACAGCACGTTCTAGTTGTTTTGGAAACGAACTGGTGTCTTTTTGTGAGAGTTACTCCCTACACATCTCGGACAGGATTATCTTACCAAGTGATACCTTTACTCATGTTAGCTTGGCCCACGGCTCTACATCATGGCTTGATCACTGTGTGACTACATCCTCAGGCCATGATAACGTATCCAATATCAAAGTTCTGCTTGACTATGTGAGTTCTGATCATGTACCCTTATCCATAGATATTGAGGTATCTAGTGCTGTAAATGGCCCCCGGGAAGCTCCCTCAGCCACAACGAGCAGTAGAACATACAAATGGCGTGATGCCACAGCGTCAGACCTGTCCAGATATAAGAAACTTACTTGTGGGAAACTCTGTAACATCCGTGCTCCTATGGACGCCATCAGGTGTCACGACCGTAATTGTGCGGCACACAGGGACGATATCGACAGGTTCTACAGTGATATTGTTGATGCTCTAAATTACTGTGTGAGTGAATGCATTCCTAGTCACAGTGTGGCCACCCAGTATAACGTCACAGGCTGGAATGATGTAGTTAGCGAGGCTCACACAGCTGCCCGGGATCCTTTTTTGTGGTGGAGGAGTAATAGCAAACCACGTTCTGGTCCAATATTTGAAAACATGAAAAATTGCAGGGCTAGGTTTAAATATGTTCTACGAGCATGCAGGCGCAATGAAGAAAGTATCAAATGTGACCAGCTAGCTAATCACATGAGTGAACTGAACATGGTAGAATTCTGGAAACAAATGAAGGCTATGAGCTCCCACCGGTCTGTCAGATCAAACACTATTGATGGTGTGACTGGTGACGTTAATATTGCTGAAAAGTGGAAATGTCATTATGAAGCTATTTTCAACTCAGTCAAGAATGTTTCAATGAAGGATTCTGTTATGCATGATATTCGTCTGTATAACGATATGTTTGATGCCTCTGATATTTCTGCTGTTACTCCTGTTGAAGTTGATTCACTGATCAAAGTTCTTAAGAAAGGCAAATCAGCTGGCCCTGACTGTCTCACCAGTGAATGCCTCATCAACGCCGATTTCAACTTGTGTATTTTGTTGTCATTGTGTTTTAACTGTATGTTTGTTCATGGTTACATGCCAGACATGTTGATGGACTCTGTTATTATTCCTTTGGTGAAAAACAAGTGTGCCAGTCTTTCTGACATGAACAACTACAGACCTATAGCTATTGCTAATGTTATATCTAAACTGTTAGAGGGTTTATTCCTGAACAGAATTGAGGATTATCTGTGGACAAACGACAATCAGTTTGGTTTCAAATCAGCTCTTTCAACTGACAAGGCTGTTTACCTACTCCATGAATTTGTTGACTACTTCAGAAGCCACTCCACTAGTGTTTATGCTACGTTCCTAGATGCTAGCAAAGCTTTTGACAGGATTAACCACTGGGGTTTGTTCAGAAAATTGATCGATCGAGGTATCCCTATTTACATTGTTAGCATCCTGCTATACTGGTACAGAAGGCAGTCTATGGTTGTTAGATGGGGCAATGTCACCTCATCCAAATTTCATGTGACCAACGGTGTTAAACAAGGTGGTATACTGTCACCCTTGTTGTTTAATGTCTATGTTGATGATCTCAGTGTACTGTTGAACAATACTAATGTGGGCGGCTCCTTTAACGGTGCACTGTTAAATCACATTTTCTACGCTGATGACCTCTGTTTGTTAAGTTTATCTACCGCAGCGATGCAACATCTCCTTTCTGTATGTGAAAAATTTGGTAAAAAAATGACATCCTGTTCAACTGTACTAAATCTATGTGTATGGCTTTCAAACCAAAGGGCGTCAATACGTCGAATCCTGTTATGTCACTTTGTGGTAATAGCTTGAACTTTGTCGAAAAAGTCAAATACCTAGGTGTGTGGATTGAATCTGATAAGACCAATGCTGATTGTAACAGGCATCTCAGGAAACTGTACGCTCAAACCAATTTACTGTTGCGTAATTTCCATAGATGTTCTCCTGAAGTCAAATGTATGTTGTTCAAGACCTTCTGTACCTCAATGTACTGCTCGCCTTTATGGTTTAATAGCAATGTTGCTGTTAGGAACAAAATCCGCATTGCATATAATAACTCCCTAAGAAGGTTGTTAGATGTACCACGAAGGTCGAGTGCAAGCAAGCTGTTTGTGTCTGTGAACATTCCGTCTTTTGGAGAATTGATACGTAAGAATGTTTACAGTTTTTTGAGAAGACTGCTGGAATGTAACAATCATCTTATATCAGCAATTGTCAATTCGTCACTCACACTTCATTCCAGCATTTGGAAGTGGTGGCGTTCCATTTTATACTGAGCCCATTATGTTTTTTGTTGTTACAAGAGCGCCGAGTGTCTGCTGATCTGTATATACTTTATTTATTTATCTATTTGTAATATGAACCCTGAGTTTGAAATAAACGTTTGAAAATGTTACAAGAGGAAGCCCTGCCATCACTATGCCACTCTGACATGGCACCGTTAAACCAATCTGCATTTTGTTTAGGTAGCGTGACCGGAAGAAGGTCACACCGTAAGGTCATATAGACCAGAAGTGCTACATTAAATGACACGTTGACACATAAATTTTGAATCAAGAATTTTTTTGTAACCGAATTATCTGAGTAACCATTGCAGCCCTAATTATGGCACAAAGTTATGTCGAATCAGCATCAAATCAATTCAAAGTCTTAAACAGCAGTTTTTCAGGGCCACGCTAAAGTACCTGCTGAGGTAAGAACTTATTTCAGCCCCTACAAGTTCTCTAAATTTTCCTCAATGGGGTAGTTCCTGCTAGTACCATAACTTTCACAAACAACTCATTCAAATGTACAAGTTTTTATGTGTGAACATACTGTACTGAATCACTTACCAGAACTGTACTGGAAGTCAGGGATCACCAGCTAAATCACCTTCCTGCAATCCCGCCCGTTACGTTTAACCAACAGTTAAACTGGGTTTATGCTCCACCTCTGGTCTGCGTGTCTGCTCGAGAACAAAGGCTTGTGTGACGAAAATTACATCATTGTCTCCAGTCCGCTAGGCTCCGCTGTGCCCCTCCGTAGCTGAGCATGTGCAGTCCACATTTTGTGACCGCGTTGCCTGTATGTGTTGCCTGCTTGTATGCATGAACAAGATCTAACCTCCCATTCATGAGGTGGCGCGACCAACACATACAAAGCCAAAGTAGATGAAAATGGAGAAGCACACAATTATACCTTCTCTTTATTTTATAAGCTTCTCCTACCCCCAAAGGGAGTAAACACAGGTGCGCCTCTTCTCATCCACATGCAGGCACCATTGCTGTTGCTAAGGTGCGTGGCTCTTGCTTTTCTTCTGTTTTGTATAGCTGGTGAACAAACTGGCATGGCAGCGCATTTTCGCTACATATCGGGCTGAGATGAAACTGCAGAATGACACTTGACCTAGCAGACAAAAAAAATGAAGCACATACACAGACTCATGCGTACCAGCTGGTCCTAAGCATAGGCATGCTTAGGACATGCTCCACCTCCTCAGAGTGGAGGTGGAGCATAAACAAAGCTTTATTTCAGTGAATGGTAGCCAGCTGGAGCTCCAGTACAACACCGAGTAATTTGGTGTATGAATATTTCAACAGATCCTTTTAGGGCGCATTCACACGGCTACTGTTTGGTCCGGACTAAAAGACAAAAGTGTGTATTCCATCGATAGTTTGGTTTATTTGGCACCATGTGAATGCACCTGAAACTCTGGTGCAGCACCAAACAAGTGAACTCTGGTCCCGCTGGAAGTGTGGGGGGGGTGTCTCTGTTCACTTGCAAACACAGTCTGGTTTGCTTTGCTTGCCGTGTGAATGAAAATGGAGTATCCATGGGCCCAAAGGGCGGACGTGCCCCTCTGTGTTTGTGTAACCACAGCAACACACAGTGAGAAGAGAAAGTGGCGTTTACTGTAAAGGTGCCATCACATCAAACGCGAACGGGCAAATTTCTCGTGCAGCACAATTACATTATACACTCAATGTAAATACATGAAAAGATGGATTGCTATTAACGCTGAAAACTGTGCTGACACCAGTTTTCAGCATTACGGGACCCGGTTCCATCTGTGAGACATTCTTTGGCGCTTTTACGCATGTCTCCATGTTTCATTCCTGTTGCAGCTCTCCCCATGGCACACACACCAGCTTCACCTGTCATTAAGCCTACTGCTCAGCCTGAAAAAAAAGCATGCGGTTTGCCTGAGGTTTCCACCACAGTTGCTTCGCCCGTCATCGTGCCTGCAGTGCCGGCTCCAAGATTTCCAGTGGCAGTGCCCACGCCCACTGCTATGCCTCTGACTGTCTCACCTGCTATTCCTTCAGCATCTCCTGTGATGGTCATCATCACATCTCCAGCTGCAGAGTCATCTAGTTCCTCGCCAGCGGAAGAGCTGAAGTTAAGGCAAGTCCTCTTTTTTGCTTTGTTAATATCTGTATTAAAGCGGTCTTGTCTTGTTCCCACTGGGGAGACCCAGTTGCAGCCTCCATCTGCTTCTGAGCCCTCCCCACCAAGCTCTTCTGTTGACTGTTTGGGTGCGATTCCTGCTTCAACCTGTACCTCTCCTCTCTGTCTGAGGTGACTGCATCGGAGGAGGATTCCTGGGCATCTGGACCGGATGTACCCCTGCCGTCCCAGCCTGAGGTCAGCACGCCCCAGCCATTTCATTTGGGAATCAGCGCGCCCAAACTATCAGCACATGAGGTCGGCGCACTTCAGTCATCTGATCCAGAGATCAGTGCACCCCAACCGTCTGATGCAGAGGTCAGCGCACCCCGACCGTCTGATGCAGAGGTCAGCACTTCTCACTCGTCTCTTGAAGAAGTCAACGTATCTCAGTCATCTTTTCAAGGGGTCAGCGCATGTCAGTCATCTGTTTTTGAGCAAGAGACTCTACTGTTATTATCTGAGTCTATAAGCTCCATGTTATTTCCTGAGTTTACAGCCCCATGTTTTCTTTTGTGCAAGAGGTTTCAATGTTATCTTCTGGGGTTAGAACCTCTATGTTGTTCGTTTCTGAGCAAAGAAATCCTGTATTGTTCTTCCCAGAGTTAAAGGCTCATGTGTTTTCTCCTGTTTGGTGGCCCATGGGTTTTGGCAGGCTGCCTGACGTCCCGTGATCACCCTTCCTTTGGCCATTAGACTTTGGAAAGCCACAAGACCCATCATATGCTTTAGTTTGGGAACCCATGGACTTGGGTAGCCCCCCTGACCCGCCTTGCCCTCCAGTACGGTGGCCCTGGGACTCTGGAAGACCACCTGACATGCTTTGGACTTTGCTGTGGGGGAATGTCACAGTTTGTTTCGGCCCACCTGGTCTTTTCCTCCACCACCCACCCTGGGAGGGTTTTTTGGGTTCATTTCTCTTATGGGTGTTACCCTAAGGTCATCTGGGTTCCGACCCTTAAAGGGGGGGTTCTGTAATTGCCTGGACAGGTCTGCAGCTCCTGCCCACGCTTTGTGTTTCTGTTCTGACCCATTTAAGATAAGATAAGCCTTTATTAGTCCCACAATGGGGAAATTCCAGATTTCCCCATTTCCAAATTTATCATGTTTGGTGTGTTTTCCCTCTGTGTGTGTACAGCCCCACCCATCCTGTGCTGCCTGATGGCCTTGATTGTGCTCACCTGTTCTGTTTTGTCCTGATTGCTCCTCTATCTATATACAGTACAGTGCTGTGAAAAAGTGTTTGCCCCCTTCCTGATTTCTCATTTTTTTGTATGTTTGTCACACTTAAATGTTTCAGATCATCAAACAAATTTAAATATTAAACAAAGATAACACAAGAAAACAGAAAATGCAATTTTTTTAAATGAAGGTGTTTATTATTAAGGGAAAAAAATCCAAACATGGCCTGTGTGAAAAAGCGATTGACCCCTAAACCTAATAACTGGTTGGGCCACCCTTAGCAGCAACAATTGCAATCAAGCATTTGTGATAACTGGCAATGAGTCTTTTACAGCACTGTGGAGGAATTTTGGCCCACTCATCTTTGGAGAATTGTTGTAATTCAGCCACATTGGAGGGTTTTCAAGCATGAATCGCCTTTTTAAGGTTATGCCACAGCATCTCAATCAGATTCAGGTCAGGACTTTCAGGCCACTCCAAAGTCTTCATTTTGTTTTTCTTCAGCCATTCAGAGATGGACTTGCGTGTGTGTTTCTGATCATTGTCCTGCTGCAGAACCCAAGTGCGCTTCAGCTTTAGGTCACGAACAGATGGCTGGACATTCTCCTTTAGGATTTTTTGGTAAACAGCAGAATTCATGATTCCATTTACCACAGCAAGTCTTCTAGGTCCTGGAGCAGCAAAACAGCCCCAAACCATCACACTACCACCATCATATTTTACTAGTGGTATGATGTTCCTTTTCTCAAATGCTGTGTTACTTTTACGCTGGACGTAATTATTATGCCGTAACTGGTGGACAAAGACGAGGCCAGGAGTGGAGCTGAACACTACTTTATTAAATGAGCTGGACTCTGTACACCTGACCGTACATGCAGCAGCTTGGCAGAGGAAAGACGGAAGAGACCGCCCCTCTACCAGCAGCCCCTCTTATACCACTGGAGATGGCGGCCCCGCTTTCTGGTTCCGCCATCCCACACCACACAAACAAGAGCTCCAAAAGAACACTGAACAAATATACAATACCCCCCACCCCGTAGAAAATCCAAAATGCACACGCACAATCAACCCGACCCAATTTGAAACCCGAATCATTTACGACACATAAACAAACTAAAATCACCAAAAAGGGGCCTATGACATTCACACCAAAAAACTAAAATTAGGGGGGACAGGAAGACTGCCATCCTACCCCCCACACGGCGAGGCGGGTTATTCTGGCGCCTATGCTAATAAATTCCATAAAAGAAAATGCTGCCGTGTCTCCTATATACCATACTAAAATATTCCCTAAAACTATTAACACAGAACAATTAGAACAGCTAGAACATGCCCATGACTCTGTGAGGATGACCCGTGCCCCCCCCCCCCCCCGACCTTCACCATCAGTCCACCCCTGGCGGCTGTCCACTTTCCGGACCACAGCTGGTCTCCTCTGCCTTGGAGTGTCTTCTCCTCCACACCTCTGAGCGCTCCAGTTGTCTGGAGTCGTGCCCACCCATCTTCTTCGGAGCACGCAGTAACTCACTGGGATGGCACCACAAGCCATCCAACAGCAGCAGGTATTGATCATGCCGCTCACCCATCACCTGCAACCGACCCTGGTACCGCTCCATGTTCCTCTTCTGTCTCACCTGCCTGAACCTCGCCTCCACCCGAGCCCGAGCCCAGTCTGTGACTCCAAGTGAGGCCTTGCACTGCCTGTGGTGTTTCTTCCTGGCACTTGCTCTTCCAGTGCCACCCGGTCCTGCCCCGACTGCTTGTAGATCCGCTGTTGACCCCACCCCTGTGGTCCCGTGTTCACCAGCCCTCCACCGTTGTGCTCTGGGAACATCTGAGACCATCGTTTGGGCCCCGCTCGTTGCTGCAGGTCCTCCCCCATGCCGCCCAGTGCCCACATCCAGGGCAGCTCAGACACTGGCACTGGGGTCCTCTCGCGGTGACCCTGGGCCCGACAGAGCCTGTCCACTTTCCGGAGTGCCCAGCAATGGTTCATCCCACACTGCATCATCCCAGACCCTTGGAACCGGTCGGTCCCACAGTCCGCAACCTGACCACTCTTCCCCAGCACTGCTCCTGATGGAGAATCCAAGGCCATAAAATAAGTTGCAGACCATGATGTTAGAGCTGTAGGCTGTCACGATGAACTCCACAGCGGCCATCATCACCAACTTGTACCAAGCCGTCAACGTGATGGTACCCACCGTGGCCAACTGTCCTCCTCCATAGCTGCAAAGCGGCGCTGAAAAACTTCCAGTACTGTAGTGGGGAAAACACTGTCTGACTCTAGCCCAATTCAGCACAGAACTCTCCACCCCCATGTCGACCAACATCGATACCGGAACTCCATCCAGAATTACTATGCAGTGTATGCACCCATCGGTACTCGGGTACACCGTGTGTACCACCGCTGAAGCGGGATTAATTGAAGTCTTGCGTGAGCTCGTTTGTCCAGCTGACTGTCATATCCTCGCGAAATGGTGGAAATGGCCGCAATTTCCACAGTGCTTCCCTCTTGCTGCACAATCTCTGGCCTTGTGGCAGTGCTTCATGGACCCACAACCCATACATCTGGGCTTCCCTGGGGCAGACCTCATCCGTACAGCATTGGCCTCTTCGACGTCATCCACGACGCTCCCACCGCTGTCCGGGTCCACTACCTGTAAGGCCATGGGGTAACTTGAACTTCCCAGCGAAAGGCACTTGTTTAGCTCCCAAGTAAGCTTATCTGCTGCTTCTAGCTGTAGCACTAACTCGACAGCCCTCATCAGCGTCAACTCCCCTGGGAACGTGAGCAGCTTGGGGCGGACTGCGGCACAATTGGTGTGTTCCACCAACTGGTCTTCTAACGGCCCGAACCGGCACTCAATGGCCAATTGCCTTAAGTCCGACATGAACTGCTGGATCGGTTCGCCTACCTGTTGGCAGCGCTGTCTGAACTTAATCCACCTAACGATGACATTGTCTGGCACTCTGAAATAGATCACTTCTTCATACGTGTCCGCATCTCCAAGCGTGCCCAAAATTCTTTGTCCCTCCATTCCCAGGTCGTGTACTAATAATGCACAAGCTCGCAGCTTCCCCATTCTTCCCAGGTCCAGCGCCGCCATGTACGTCTAGAAAGCGTCATACCAATGAGGCTACGGGATCCCCCCCGGGAGCTCCAGGATTGGACAAATTGATGTACCACATGCCTCCATGAGTTTACCTCTCGTCGCCAAATGTTATGTCGTAACTCATAGACAAGGACGAGGCCAGGAGTGGAGCTGAACACTACTTTATTAAATGAACTGGACTCTGTACACCCGACCATACATGCAGCTTCTTGGCAGAGGAAAGGCGGAAGAGACCGCCAGCAGTCCCTCTTATATCACCGGAGATGGCGGAACCGAAAACCAGAGCCGCCATCCCTCACCACACAAACAAGAGCTCCAAAAGAACACTGAACAAATATACAATGGTAATGGGACACACAGTTTCCAAAAAGTTCAACTTTTGTCTCGTCAGTCCACAGGGTATTTTCCCAAAAGTCTTGGGGATCATCAAGATGTCTTCTGGCAAAACTTAGACAAGCCTTTATGTTCTTTTTGCTCAGCAGTGGTTTTTGTCTTGGAACTCTGCCATGCAGGCCATTTTGCCCAGTCTCTTTCTTATGGTGGAGTCATGAACACTGACCTTAACTGAGGCAAGTGAGGCCTGCAGTTCTTTGGATGCTGTTGTGGGGTCTTTTGTGACCTCTTGGATGAGTCGTTGTTGCGCTCTTGGGGTAATTTTGGTTGGCTGGCCACTCCTGGGAAGGTTAACCACTGTTCCATGTTTTTGCCATTTGTGGATAATGGCTCTCACTGTGGTTCACTGGAGTTCTAAAGCTTTAGAAATGGCTTTATAACCTTTTCCAGAATGATAGATCTCAATTACTTTGTTTCTCATTTGGATCACAGCATGATGTCTAGCTTTTGAGGATCTTTTGGTCTACTTCAGTCTGTCAGGCAAGTCCTATTTAAGTGATTTCTTGATTGAGAACAGGTGTGGCAGTAATGAGGCCTGGGTGAGGCTAGAGAAATTGAACTCAACTTTCCAAAGATGTGATAAACCACAGTTAATTTATGTTTTAACAGGGGGGCAATCACTTTTTCACACAGGGCCATGTAGGTTTGGATTTTTTTTTACCCATAATAATAAACATCTTCATTTAAAAACTGCATTTTGTGTTTGCTTGTGTTATCTTTGTCTAATATTTAAATTTGTTTGATGATGTGAAACATTTAAGTGTGACAAACATGCAAAAAAATTTGAAATCAGGAAGGGGGCAAACATTTTTTCACACCGCTGTATGTGCATTTTTGTTCTGTGTCCATTGCTGATTTCTCCTGTGTTCTTCATCCACCTCTGCACCACGGAATGTGAGTTATATTGTTTTTTTCCATGTTACCTGGATTAAAGTCATATTATTCCTGCCCATGAGCAGAGTTTATTTGCAATCTCCACCTTGTAATTATGTATGGTTTACTAGATTTGCCTAGCGAGTGAGTCCTCTCCTCCTTTGCTCAGGATGAGTAAACGCAAACGTGGCAGGTACAGAGCGTCTTTACCCAGTGTTTAATATTTTTTCTGTACATTGTCCCTGACAAATAAACCAATAAACTAAACTAAACATGTGGATCTCAGACACCTGTCATAATTAGTTTGCCAGGTGAGCCTGTCATGACTCGAGCGCTAATATTGTCCGTGCTCGGGCCACGCACCATTCCTGTCAGGCTTTGACAGCGGTGTTGTTACTCTGGCTCCCCGGGCTCTTATTGTGACAGCGCTCGGGGGAGCTTGCTGCTGTCAAGGCCTGAACAGCTGTGCTGCATTTGCTGTCGTTAGTGGCCGGCTTTAAAAGCTGGCGCCGGCGGCAGCATCTCGCAGCAGTCTCGTCAAACGTTCGTCAAACGATTGTCAACGAATCCTTCTCATCCCGTTTGTGTGTTCATCGCCTATGATTATTGTTTGTACTCTGTCGTAGAGCTCTCCCTTTTCCTTATCAGACGCTGAGCGAGCGCTCCTCGTCTCAGCTGTCAACGATCGTTCTGTGTGTTAATTAGTAGTCTTGTTGTTTAGCCCTTGTGGCTGGTTATCTTGTCCTTCCTTTTTCCCTGACTGTAAATAAACACCTGTGCAACTTCACTGGACTGTGGCGTCTTATGCTGGCTCGTGAGGGCCAGTCATGACAGTAGACTGCCGCCAGAAGGGGACGCCGTTCTTGTTGAAGTTGCATTCAGGAGAACTTTCCTCTTTCCTGTCTGGGTACAGTGTGCTGGAAGTATGCCGTCGCGGAGGGGCCGTACTCAAAGTCCCAGCCACAAGCTGACCGAGGCGCTGGACGAAGTTGATGAAATCCTCATCGCCGCCTCCCTCCTCGACTATCATCCCGACGTACGCTGGTACCTGGACAGCGCTGAGGACTTCATGAACCATTTTCCCCGCTATGCCAACCACCCAGAAGTCGGCATAAGGAGGGATGACATCGCCGCCCAACGCGAGATACTCCGGATGTACGAGGAAGAATACGACCAGAAGCGGAGGAGAAGGCATTCCCGCTCCCCGCTTTGGGATCCCGATCCTCTCCTCGATCCGGGCCAGGAGTTCGCACCATCCGAGGCCTGTCGAAGACGCTGGCGCCGCAGCCAGAGACAACCTCAGCAAGAACCCCGTCCGGATCCTGTTCCGGGTCGCCAGAATGACCCCATCAACCAGACAGCTGTCTCTTCAGCGTCTCGCCAGGAGGGAATCCCCTCAGCCTCTCTCCCCGGGCCATCTTCCCCCACTGTCCCGTCAGCGCGCCGTGCCCGGCCCATCTCGGCTGTCGCCCCTTCCTCTCCGATGCCTTCTCCAGCTGCTGGGTGTACGAGGAGTTCTGCTCCGGCGAGCCCCGTGCCGAGTCCATCACGAGCGGCTTCCCCTCGTCCTTCCTGGGAGCCCTCTGCCACCATCCGGCGGGAAGAAGAAGGAGCAACGTTCCCTACAGCAGGCACCATCCTCCCTCCGAGAGACAGGCGAGTACAGCTTCACTCTTCCCCTCTTAATAGTGATTTGTCTTGTCTGACTCCTGGGGGTGAGGTTCGGGGTTCGCAGCCCCCCGAGCCTCCACCACCTGCTGAGGTAATAACTAAACCCGCTGCCTCTGTGTCTCCCTCCGCGGAGTGTTCCTCGACGTCAGTCAAGCGTCATCGGATGAGGAGGGGGCCTGCGGCCCTGGAGCACGTAATCCCAGCCCCGCAGCCATGTCAAGGACGGAGGAGGAGAGCGGACTGCTGTATGGAGCCTGTGCCGACGATGAAGCGTCCCCGGGTCTCCACGGATGAACAGTCCGACCCAGCGGGCCAGGGGCCCCCTGCCACCACGCCGTACGGGTTGCCAGCGTGGACGACGGCGCCGGAGGGTCCTCAGGCTGCAGAAACCATCATGCCAGCTGCGGAGCCCGACGCAGCTGAGTGGGAGCCAGAAGATGACCTCCTCCCGTCTGGGCCCGGATCGTCGAAGTCCTGGACGGCGTCCGAACTTGAGATCAGGCAAGTGCTCAGTGTTGTCTTTGCCTTTTCTATTATTGAGCATTTTTTGCCTGTCTCTTGGGGGGGTGAGCCGGGTGCAGCCGTCCACTGCATTCGAGCTTGTCTCGCCGGGTTCTGGCGCTGCCGGTGATCCTGATCCCGGTTCTTCTCCTTTTTCTTCTGAGCCTTCTCCCAAGGTTGCCGGTGCAGAGTAGGCGCCAATCGCTGTACCGGAGGTTCCGGGTTCGGAGTTGGAGGTCAGTACTGGACCTGCCATGATCCAATCGGGGTCCATCATGGGCGCAGCGTCGGCTCAGTCAGAGTTCGTCACCGGAGTGGTTCTGACCCAATCGGGGTCCGACGCGGGTGCAGCCATGACCCAATCGGGGTCCATTGCAGGTGCAGCATCGGCTCAGTCAGAGTTCGTCACCGGAGTGGTTCTGACCCAATCGGGGTCCGACGTGGTTGCAGCCATGGCCCAACCGGAGTCCATCGCGGGTGCAGCGTCGGCCCAGTCCGAGTTCGTCACCGGAGAGGTTCTGGCCCAATCAAGGTCCACCGTGGGTGCAGCGTCGGCCCAGTCGGAATTCTTTACCGGATTGGTTCCGGCCCAATCACCGCCTGTTTGTGTGGGATCCGGAGATGGAGCTGCAGACCCGCCGCTGAATAACGCCGAACTGATTCCTTATCCTCGTCACATTCCTTCTTCCCCCGCACCTGGAACCGCGGGGATTAACCATAGTTGGTCCGGTTCTCCCTGGCTTCCCCTCTCCGTTGGGAGACCGTCGCCGAGCTCTCTCCAGTGGTTCTGTTGGCAGGTTGATCACCTGAAAGCCTGCTCTTCCCGTTTGGCATCCTGGGCCGGCCCCCTGATAAACAGAACTGTATATTTGGCAACCTGGTCCGGCCGCCGGAGGCACAGTCATCCCCGGCCCGGGATTCAGGTAGGCCGCCAGAACACTTCCTGCTACCCTTGTTAGCGGCTTGGATGCTGGGTGCGGGGAGGCCCCCTGAACTGTATATTATGCCTGTCATCCCGGTGTTTTTGTTTTTTTTTTTCCCTCTGCCCCTCAGTAGTTTCAGTGATCTTGAGTTGTTTTTTAAGGCTGAAATACTCCACATACAGGATCTAATGATGTACTCTTGATGTGTGACTTGGCCGCTTGTTTTTTTTTTTTTTTCCCATTCAGTCTTGTTTATATACTGAGTTGTTTTTTTTTTTTTTTTACCTTCTGGCTTAAGAAGAAGAAAGAAAGGAAGCTGAGTTAAATCTAACTTTGATAACACTTTTTCTCAACATTAAGATCTATTATGGTTATACTGAACATCATTTATGTTACTCCTATTCTGTGTTTAATGGATATATGTACCCTTGTCATGGGATTTCGCGCATGTTTTTTGGGGGGGACACTGGGGACCCTATGCTTTTGACCCCACTGTTTGTTTGGTATTTAGGTTTGGTACTATAGGTCTCCATTTGGAGCCAGTTTGGTAAAATGTGGTTGTCTGACTACTGCATTCCTGATCAAAAATCTTCAAAGCAGACCACCCTTTCCTTTTCTTCATCAGACATAATGCCACCATGACTATTCTCTTTGCTGGTCGTTTGTGCTTGCCTCTGAGCACTCTGTAGGGTTGCAATATTGCTGAGAGCTTCAAGGCAACGTGTAATTGCTGATCCATGGAGCAAGTACTATTGCATTTCTTTAGCTGCAAAACACTTGCTGAAATATCTACAGTAGATCTTTATTCTGCCGAATAGGGTCTAGTTGGTCTAATTCAAATGCCAAGAAAATGAACTTGTTCAGCTTTTGCCATGTTTTTTTTTAATCAGTCTTAAAATTACAATTTGAAATGCAGCCTTTAAAGTTTTCAGCTACTAAATTTCTTGCAGAACCTTTACACTCTGATTGCTTAAAGGTGATTGTCACTTCAGACAACTGCTCATTTGAATAGTTAAGTACTAACTGGGATCTATAAACTCTTCTGAACTATTTTTGATATTTCTTCCACGTGTGTATGGGTTCCAAGTTGAAATGAATATTTATGGAGTTTATTGTGAATTGATTCAGTTCATTGTTGTTGGCGGGCTTTTGTTTCCCTTGAGCCTGGAAATTCCTTTTCATGGGTGCCATATTTTGCATTGCTTTTTGTTTTCGGCTTTATAACAGTCTATACTATTGGGTTTTTGTTAAAGACTCTGTTTATGCTTGTTGGAATTAGTATGTTTTTTTCTCTCTTTTTTCCCTCTCCTGTTGGAGGGATGAGACTATGTTACCCTGTGGATTTTTTTTCTCTTTTCTCTTGCCCTGTATGTGTTCCTGTGTTGTATAGTGTGTCCCCCCCCCCCCCCCGTGAATGTATGCCCTGGTTGTTTTCTGTTCCTGCCCTGTCTTTATTGTGATTTGTGTGATAGGATATCGTGCTGATTTGGTTTTTTGAGGCTGATTCTGTCCCCCCTTTGCCTGCTCCCCCATCCACCCACCCTGGGTGGGGTTGGGGGGTTTGGATGTTAACGGGCGTCCGGGAGTCCGCCCTTGAGGGGGAGATCCTGTCATGACCCGAGCGCTAATATTGTCCACGCTCGGGCCACGCACCATTCCTGTCAGTCTTTGACAGCGGTGTTGTTACTCTGGCTCCCCGGGCTCTTATTGTGACAGCGCTCGGGGGAGCTTGCTGCTGTCAAGGCCTGAACAGCTGTGCTGCATTTGCGGTTGTTAGCGGCCGGCTTTAAAAGCCGGCGCCGGCGGCAGCATCTCGCAGCAGTCTCATCAAACGTTCATCAAACCATCGTCAACGAATCCTTCTCATCCCGTTTGTGTGTTCATCGCCTATGATTATTGTTTGTACTCTGTCATAGAGCTCTCCCTTTTCCTTATCAGACGCTGAGCGAGCGCTCCTCGTCTCAGCTATTAACGATCATTCTGTGTGTTAATTAGTAGTCTTGTTGTTTAGCCCTCGTGGCTGGTTATCTTATCCTTCCCTTTTCCCTAACTGTAAATAAACACCTGTGCAACTTCACTGGACTGTGGCGTCTTATGCTGGCTCGTGAGGACCAGTCGTGACAGAGCCCAATTAAAGGAAAACTACTTAAGAAGGATGTTCCACATTAAGCATGCCACAGGTTTCAAGCGATATGGGAAAGAAAAAGGATCTCTCTGCTGCCAAAAAGCATCAAATAGTGCAATGCCTTGGACAAGATATGAAAACATTAGATATTTCATGAAAACTTAAGCGTGATCATTGTACTGTGAAGAAATTTGTGGCTGATTCAGAGCATAGATGGGTTCCTGCAGACAAAGGCATAATGAGGAAGGTTTCTGCCAGACAAATTAATTGGATTACGAAAGCAGCTGCTAAAATGCCATTACAAAGCAGCAAACAGGTATTTGAAGCTGCTGGTGCCTCTAGAGCAGGGGTGTCAAACTCATTCCATGGAGGGCCAAGACCCTGCATGTTTTACTTCCATCCAGTATCTTCAGCAGGTGTTTTCACTGATCAGCAATCAGTGAGAAGAAATTCAGTGAAATCACCTGTTGAAGACACTGGGTGGTGGTAAAACCTGCAGGGTCTTGGCCCTCCGTGGAATGAGTTTGACACCTATGCTCTAGAGTCTCATGAACCTCAAGGTGTAAGATCCTCCAGAGGCTTGCAGTTGTGCGTAAACCTACTATTCGGCCATCCCTAGCCAGTGCTCACAAGCAGAAATGGTTGCAGTGGGCCCAGAAATACATGAAGACTAATTTTCAAACAGTCTTGTTTACTGATGAGTACCGTCCAACCCCAGATGGTCCATATGGATGGAGTTGTGGATGGTTGGTGGATGGCCATCAGTGTTCACTACTTAGCGAACCAAAAAAAAACATTAACAACACGTGTTACAACCATTTTCAAACACTTACAGCTAGTTTTCAAATGTTCGTGGAAAAATACATTTGCAGAAAAAACTTGATGATGAAACCCATAAATCCTAACATTTGTCAGCATTCACCACTCACTGAGACGCTAGCTTAATGAAAATCACATGTAACAGAATGAGTTCCTTTAATTTATAATGTCTGACAAAGGACTAAAGTTTCTTGGGTAATAATGGAGAAACAAAGAGCAATGAACTGGTTTGGGGAAGATTCCATGGAGGATCAGCAAGGGCTCAGGGTTTGGTAGACCCTGAAATCTTCCAGGAGAAGAGATAGGGAAAGTTTTGGGGGTGCTACCAGATAACATAAGTGTTAAAGATTAGGAAGAGAATTAGGACCCTAAATTGACTGTGGAAGCCAACTGGTAGTTCATGTGTTCTAACAGATATTCATAGACATATGACAAGGTCTGAGGTGCCTTTCTGGTCCTGAACTTTGCATGAAATGATGAGAATTACCAGCCAGGATGAAGAGGATTCCCACAGTCATGGCACTGTGAGACTTCAGGAAATTCTGGGTGTTCTTCAGGCCACACAGAAAGGTGATTATGGCAATGAGAAGCAGCATCAGAGACAGGATCATCAGGGTCCTGCAGCCCTGAAGGAGACCTGAGCCAGAGAGGTATATCACTCTATTAAGGGAACCAAGAATAAGGTCACAATCTGGTGTTTTAGTGAAAAATCAACTAATTAAATCAAATATTAAACATTTCATGGGTTACATTCTCACCAGACACTTCAAATCCCAAGCTGAACACTATACAGTTGGGGTGGTTCCACGGATCTCCAACACAGCTCACCCACAGGCCTTCAAAGTGTTGCTGGCCTTCGGTCCCCTCCGCCATTTTCCAGGCATAAGAGAAGGTACAAAAGGTCTGGATGGCCCAGCAGTTCAGGCCCAAAGCCAGAACAAAAGCATGCACAATCTGGGTTTTGCCCATCACTGTCCCCACACACATACCTGGAAGGGTCAGAAACAAACAGATCATCGTTTGCATCAGAGTGGCTCAAACTTCTTGTTCTTGTGGCATTCTTCAGGGATCTTTTCACAGCCCCATGGTTGTTATGCTTATATTTTATGCTCCTTTAATTCCAAATAAGAAAAATTCTTTATTTGCTCACCTTTGTTAAAACTTCTTCTAGCACAGAAAATTGAAGGATCTGAAATGTCATACCCCATGAGGTCAAAAGTGTTGGCCACTAGCAGACACCTAGTAACATGGGTAATTGCTCATCACTTTGTCATGTGGCATTGACCTAATTTTGGTGGCTGAGTTGTCATTTTTTTCCATTGCTCTGACCTACAAACTACATTAATATGTGACAACTCAGTTAATGAACACTAACTCTGGGGTCACAGCTACACTCACCCAAACTCTGCAAACACCATATCGACACATTTTTTTTAATTATGTCCTTAACTGAATAGGGATATCAGGAGTTCAAGAACTTGAAGTTGAGACCAGTGGTTCTTTGTCCTTGTAATATCCCAACCAGCATGTCCATGTGGCCCCCACCAAAGGTTAAAACTGGGTTGTCTTATGGGTCCCACATGGGTTTGTCCATGGATTCCATGTTGGCCTCATCTGTGGTTGCCCACTTGGACTTTACCTGTTTACCAATTTTCAACTTATTTTCTAACAAATTTGCTATTTTCTTGTAAATTTGTGACTTTTCTCCCCTAATTTGATACATTTTTCTTGAAAATTTGAAACTTTCTCATAAATTTGCAACTTTTTTACTGTAAACTCGCAACTTTTTCTCAAAAATTAGTGATTTCTTTCTTGCAAATTTGCAATTTTTTTCCTCATAAATTTCTTTGTTTTTTTCTTGTAAAATTTTGACTTTTTTCTTTCAAATTTGCAAACTTTTTCTTGCAATTTTGGAACTTTCTCATAAATTTGCAACTTTTTACTGTAATCTTGCAACTTTTTCCTCATAAATTTGTTACTTTTTTCCTCATAAATTTGCTATTTTCTCATAAATTTGTGAGTTTTTCCCATAAATCTACGAAATTTTTCTTGTAAATTTGTAACTTTCTCAAAAACTTTTTTAATGTAAACTTTCAACTTTTCCTCATAAATTTGGGATTTTTTCTCATACATTTTCAGTTTATTTACTCAGACATTTGCTTTTTTTTGTTAAATTGCAAATTTTTCTAAATTTTTCCTCATAAATTTGTGACTTTTTTTCCTTTAAATTTGCTCATTTTTTCTTGTAAGTTTGTAACTCTTTTCAAATTATTTTCAAGTTTTTGTCTTGTAAATTTGCTTTTTTTCCTCCTAAATTTTCACATATTTTCTTATACTGTAAGTTTGTGACTTTGTTGCATAATTTTCCCTAAAGCACAAGTGTTACAGAAACCTGCTCACCCAGGTGGGTTTAAAGTGGTAAACCTGCTCACCTGTACCACAGGTAAAGTTCATGTGGGCATCCCATGTGGGCAAACGCAGATGGGGCCAACATGGAACCCACGGACAAATCCACATGGGACCCGTAAGACAGCCTAGGGTAAACCTATCATGGGGCCCACACAGACATGCTTGCTGGGATTGAAGCCTTGAGTATTTAGAGAAATCTGTGGAAAGTATTTCAGAAAATAGACAAAAGTGCTGCTTGTTATGAATATAAACTGATCGATGAATCAAGTAACTAAACCTACAACTACAGGTGAGGAATCTTGCATTGGTTTATCCATTCTGATAGAAGAATCAGTCCAATATGTCTAAACACACAAGAAGACAATCTACTGTCTAGGACAGGGGTGTCAAACGTATGGCCCACAGGCCAAATCCAGCCCGCCATAGAGTCCAAACCGGCCCGCAGGATGAATTTGCAAAGTGTGAAAATTAAATAATAGAATACATGAGCAGCACTTTTTCAATAAAGTAACTGCTATTCCCAATTTGTCCATTTGGGGTCAGACAAGAGTAGCAGACACAAAAGTGGTCCTAATTTCCACTGAGGGAGTCTGTTATGCAGGTCGGGAGGACAGGATTTCTTCCAGAAAGACTCCAAGGCAAACTTTTCCCACCTGCATTTATTATTATCCATTCTTGCCTATAACAGATCACTAAAAATATGCATTATGTCTTTTTCATGGATTCCAGATCCAGCATATACTGAAACATCACGGTATTGACTGTATTTAATAACTGTTCTTTAAAAATACATTCACCCCCATGTCTCACAGCTCGGCAAGTGCTGGGGGTGGGGGGGGGGGGTCAGTTGGCTACCTTTTGCCAGATGTTTTTATGGTCAGAACCAGTTTTTCTTGTCACAAAGTTTTTTCAACATGTTCAAAACAAGAGAAGATGCCGGTGTCATGTCCAAAAGTGATGGGTGGTCACAAACTGATTGGCTCGCTGCAGGAGTGCGCCTCGCTTGGCTAAAGCCATTACTCTTCTGATTGTGAGGCCGACAGCTGCTTTTGGGCAAAGCAGATGTAACTTCTTGTCCATGCAATTAGTGTAGGTATGTCTATGAATATTTAATGCGGTGAGGGATTAGTCATACTTTTAGCCCCATGAGTTTTCTGTTAGAATAATCAGATGTGACATTTTTATCCTGTAGCAGCTTTTAATGTTTTGCCTTATATGTTAAGAAATGTATGCTTAAATTAACAAAATCTGTGTATCACGATGTAAAAGTCAGTAAAGCTTTTCTTTCCCATGAATACTAGTGTTTGTGCATTATTTACCTCCTATAATTATACATTGTAAGTAGAATCCATAAAATGTATGCTTCATCATCATCATCATCATCTTACTTACTCAACCTAATCTTCACCTGGCCACTTAAGTGACCATTGCAACCAATCGTCTGAAGGCAGGGTGATCTTGTGCTAGGACGATGAGGTCAGCCAGAGGTCTTATCATTGCAATCTGGGTCATCCAGGACAGTCTGGGCCGACCTCGGGGGTGATACTAGCCCTGGGGGAGCTGCTTGGAGCCTCCCTTTTCTGATTACGGTGGAGATGGAGATAGGACAGCCAGCCCTCCTATAGACCTCATCGTTTGTGGTGTGGTGGAACCATCGGATGCCAAGGATGTTACAGAGGCAGGTCCAATGGGATGAATCCAGATAGTGGGTAGTTGTGGTAGAGAGGGTCCAGGTCTCATAACCGTAAAGGAGGACGGGGATCACACAGGTGTTAAAGATTCACAACTTTGTGGTCATGCGGATCTTCCCGCTCCGCCAGACTCTCTGGAGGTGGCCAAAAGCACTCCGAGACAGCTGCAGGCAGCGAATAATCTCTGGGTTTGATGAGCAGGAGCTGGTGATCTTAGATCCAAGGTAGACAAAGATGGTGACAGTCTCAAATGGCTCATTTTTGATGGTGATGACTTGTAGTGGTGGTGGCAAGAAGTCTGACAGTGACTGGATCTTTGTCTTTGCCCAGCTGATGGTAAGACTCAGGGGTGATGCTTCCTGTGCAAGCAGCTCCAGTGCCTCAGCAATTAAATCTATATGTGTGGCAAAAAGCACCACATCGTCCGCATAGCACAGGTCTGTGAAGTGGGAGTGGAAGTCAACTCCAAGATTGGGGCAGCGTTCTGTCACGTTCTTGACCCAGAAGTCAACCGTAACATTGAAGAGGTTTGGTGTGGCGACGCATCCCTGCCAGACTCCAGAGGTGGTGACAAAAGGGTCTGACATATCACCCTCGGGGCATACCCTGCACGTGGTGTTGGAATAGAGGTCCCCGAGAATGCTAATGTACTTGGATGGGACTCCAATGCCACAAAGGAGTTGCCAGAGGGTGTTCCTGTCTAGGGAGTCGAAGGCAGCTTTGAGGTCGACGTAGGTTGCATATAGAGGTTGGCGGTACTCCCTCCGTTGCTGTACCAGGACACTCAAAGCAAGGATGCAGTTCACTGTGGATCGGTGAGGGGTGAAGCTATTCTGTTGGTGCCAGCACTTGGCGGAGAGCAGGGGGCGGATGCAGCTAAGGGTGACAGCGGTGATTACCTTGCCAGGGATGGACAGCAGCATGATGGGGCAGTAGCTGGCTGTGCTCCGACGGTCACCCGTGTTCTTATAGAAGGACAGAATGACCCCATCCCTGCACTCCCCAGGGACACGTTCTTCTGCCCAGATGAAGCGGCACAGATGTTCCAGCCAAGGGATGACAGAGGTGAGGGCAGCTTTCATCTCTGCCATAAGTCCATCAGCGCCAAGGGCTCGCCCAGAGAGGAGCTTTGCATCATCATCATCTGTATTTATTTTTGACAGGACGCAATTAGTTCTTCAGTTTGGGTGGGTCCTGATTGACTGTACTTCTCAGAGTCCCACTCCAGTGGTTCTTGTCCACTGGTTCAACCTGGGCCAGTTGTAGCTTGACCCGTTCCATACGGACACCCTCTAACCATGTCTTCTTTGGTCTTCCTCTTCCTTGACCACTGCTGCTACCAGGATTGACCTCCATGACCTTCTTAATCCATCCAAATACTCCTCTCCACATGGCCAAACCAATGCAAATGGTGTGTGCAGGGCACATCTTCGAGGTCATCCAGCTGCAGCCTAACCAGGAGTGCTTGCGAGCTGACCTCATCTTCACCACACATCCAGCGGATCATGGCCCTGTCATTCCACCGCATACGGTTAAGACAGGCAGAATTCATGGTCCATGTCTCGCTGGTGTGCAGCAACACACTCCTCATGCAGGAGTTGTAGATACGGCCTTCAGAGGTTGGTGGGAGCCAGCGGGTCTTGAGAATTGGGAGCACTTGCCTGAACTTGTTCCAGGCAGCTTGGCATCTTGTGATGGTGGCAAGCTCAGCTCCACCACCAGCGGAGAGCATGTCACCCAGGTAGCAGAAAGATGCCACCACTTCCAGCTTGTCGTCACCAACAACCATCTGTGTCATAGGTTGACCATCGATTGGCCTGGCCTCCCCACAACAGCGTTTACATCAGAAATCTTGGTCATACGCCCGGCCATCAGTGAGTCTGCCAAAAATTTATTAAGGCTTCCCATTTGGATTCAAACATTTTATCTGCCAACAAATTACTTGATTTGGTTCTTCAAGGCTGAATTGTGAAGATTATAATATAACATGTTCTGTCCAACTTGTGAATAGTTATGAATGTTATTTCACCTGCCAAAAAATGATTAAAGGTCTTAATGTTGATTGAAACAGTTTTCATGCTTTAAAAATGATTTTATTTGGTTCAGGATTAAATTGTGAATATAATACTCTAACTTGCTCTCTCACACTTGTGAAATAGTCTCAAAGGACAATAATTCTGTATTTCACCTGCCAAAAAATGATTAAGGGTCTTAATCTGGATTGAAACTTCAGAAATCCAATCATAACCAGTTTATTCATGTGCATGTAAACATGGTCAATGATCATGTTTACGTGTACACTGATAAACCGGTTATGATTGGATTTCTGCAGTTATCCGATTGTTTAAGTAGCCATGTAAACAGAATAAGCCGATAAAGGCCATGTTATTGGGGTCATTAACTCAAGTGGTTTACCCTCCAGTAATCTGTTTATTCAGTGCATGTAAACATGAGAAAACCGATCATTGGCATTATTAGTTTATTGTGACCATGTAACCGGAGTCATTGTTCAAAATACAAACAAGTTCCAGGACTAAACAGTAGATGGCAGCAATATGATATCTGGGTCCTTAAATGGCATTTGTTTTCATCCTGATTAAGATATTGTTCATCAGCAGTTTCAGTTCAAAACAGCGCAGAAAAAAAAAATCAGGTTGTTCATACTTTGATGAAGATTCATCACTCAGGTTGTTCATATTTTCTAAAAGATCAATGGTTCAATAAATGTAAACATTTCATAATGTATTTGTACTTCTTTGTACTAAATTTGAAGTTTCCATTAGATTGTTTTGCTGTTATTTTACTGGTCTGGCCCACTGGACATTAAATCCTGTGGTATGTGGCCCCTGAGCTAAAATGAGTTTGATACCCTGGGTCAAGGATGTTCACAGGTTTGGTGGTTTCCATCTGGTTTGGTAGGTCTTACCTTTGTCTCAGACTGGGACAGTGATGTTGTGCGCCAGTTTCTGCAGTGTGAAGGGTGTTGGTGTGAACCTGATTTGATCCTCTGAGGTAGGTGGATGTCTGGGATTAATGATCTCTGGAAAAGGAAGGAGCCACTTCTTACAAGTGATTGGGTGTGGACAAAGCTTCCCCACTATTAAAACACAGTTGGTTCATCCCAGCAGAGTGACTGTGTCTCAGCTTTCTAACAAATGCTGTTTCCGCAGAATACGTCCAACTGTTGAGAGTTTGGGTATCCCACCACCCAAAATGAGGGAGACCAGGGATCTGACAAACTCCTACAACAGCTTATGAGCAGAATGTGAAGACTTGATGAAAACACAGAAATGACAAGTCTCAGAATGGAGGACAATGACCATAGGGTCAGATCAAGGGGGGACAGGGGACAGGGGACAGAGAATCGTTCCCCCCTCCCCACTATCATCCTAAACCTTTAATATCACGTTACTGAAGACTTTGAAGCACCAATGCAAAAATAAATAAATAAATAAATACAAATTTGGAACATTTCTTGTAAATTTGCAAATCTTTTTTTTTCAGAAATTTACATAAATTTGCAATTTCTTTCTTGTAAGTTTGCAACTTTTTAAATAAATGTGCAACTTTTTTCACAAACTAAACTTTTTTCTTTTAAATTTGCTACTTTTGTTGTAAAGTTGGAACTTGTTTAATCAAATTATGACTTTTTCATGTAAATTTGTTACTTCTTTCATATGAATTTGCCGCTTTTTCATAAAGTTGTGACTTTTGTTCTCATATTTTTTTTTTTAATTTTCTTCTTTTTTAATGTACAACATTCATATGAACTCTGGTTCTTATTCTATATACTTCCTTAAATTTTCTCTCTTCATCTAGACAAGGACTCAAGTTTGTTTTTATTAAGTTTTTGTTTTAAAGGTTTTGAACTCTTCCTTATTACAAAAATAGGGGAAAAAACACAATGTTGCATCAGATCCCGACTACCTAAGTGTGTGTGTGTGTGGGGGGGGGGGGGGGGGGGGGCTGAAAAGTTCATACTGCTCAGATTTCACCAAATATGGTTTATTTTTCAACTGCAGGGATCCAAGTGTTGCAACACCGATGGAAGAAGTGCATGGACCAAAGGGGAGACTATGGTGAAAAATAAACCACATTTGACCACTATGAACTTTGCAGCCCCCCCTACCCCCCCCAATCTTGACTCAGGAGAAAATGTTCTGTTTACTGCCCCACCACTACCACCACCCCATAGTGACATGAAATATCTGATCATGACAATGACTGTTTAAAACATCTTGAGGTCAGATAAGAAACTGAAATTCTTCAAATCCATTCCTACCCAACTAGTATGTCCATGTGGGCCCTGCTATAGGTTCAACTGGGCTGTCTTCTGGGTCCCATGTGGGTTTGTCTGCAGGACTCGCTGGAGAGACTATGTCTCCCAGCTGGTCTGGGAAAGTCTTGGTATCCTCTCTGAAGAGCTGGAGCAGGTGGCTAGGGAGAGGGAAGTCTTGGCTTCTCTGCTTGAACTGCTGCCTCCACCACCCGGACCTCCGGAAAAGTGGTAGAAGATGGATGGATGGATGGATGATGACCAGGGGATTCCAGACGAGAATGATTGTCAACACTGCTGCACCAGGGAATTGGTGCCCGCAGCTTAAATAGGCCACCCCTGATCACAAACTCCTGCGGGGTCCTGAGTGGCGATTATCGCTGGTAGGTGTGACAGAGCACGAAGAGAGTTTGACTGCAGGAAATGACATGCGAGCTGTCACTGCACCAGCAACAATCAAATCAAAAACCAAAGAAGGAAATAGAGACTGTAATAAACAGAAACCAAATACAGTCAAACAGAAAAATAAACAAACAGAAAAAAGACAAAATAAATCTAATAACTAAGCACAGCCCCCACTCGTGCACCGGATCATGACAGAGCCCCCCTACCCCCCCCCCCCCAAGGAGTGGAGCCCAGACACCCCAGGGTACCATCACAAAAACAAAAAAAAAAACAACACCCTCAATACAAAACGAAACCTAACATGACACTATGACAAACACTAAACCGAGGGAAAAATGTACATGCCGGAGGAGGGCAGAGCTCACTACCAGGGGGAAAAGAACAGCCTGGAAACACCGCGGCTGAGGCGCACCCATACGCCGGGAACCCTGAGACAATTTCAATCAGAGCACAGCGGGACTGGACAGCAGAGGGAATAGGAAAAAGGACAAAACCTGGTCAGAGCTCAATGCACTCTCCTCAACGGTAGACCAACTGAGGATAGGAACAGACCCAGATACAAAAATAAAACAAAACAAACCAAACCTATGACATTAAAATAAATACTAATAAATAATACAAGAATTAAACTAAGACCGAGACATAATGAAATTGAGGGTGTGTAGTCCAAAACATGACAAAGAGAAAATAAAGCTGAACTAAAATGAAAAATAACCACGGCACCAAACAAGGGATAATAACTAAAAAAAAATTAGCAAAAAAAATACCTCAAATAATTACAAAAAAGAAAGAAGCAAAAGTATAGAAAAACAATAAACAGCAAAACCCAATAAAGAAAAACTAGCCATTTGTGACTTAGCCAAAACACAAAATTTCAAAAGCAAGGAGCGATAAGATAAGATAAGATAAGATAAGATAAGATAAGATAAGATAAGGGTTTATTAGTCCCGCAATGAGGAAATTCCAGGATTGCAACAGCACAGGGATAGCAACACTCAGAGCAATAATTTAGAAGATAAGAACTAAGAATACTCAGAAAAAAAAAATCAGAAAAAACATTGCATCAAAAGGAAAAACATAACATGGATGACCAAAAAAACCAACTCACCCCGAAGGGGAGGAGGGGGAACCCAGGCATGTAGGGACCGCAACCAAAGCAAACAACCCAAAAAACAACAGAGAACTAAAGAAACCACTCAAGATCCCCAACCCAGAACAACAGATGGCAAACGTTCAAAGGCCTCAGAGGAGAAACAGAGGCAGCTCTGGTGGCCTACCAAAGTCCCAGGATCGCCAGCATCTATACTGGAACATGCTGGGTGGCTTCCCTGAGACCCAGAACCACCTGCGCAGGAGGGGCAGACCATTGGGCGGCCTCCCGGCATCCCTAAGCCAGTGAGCCGCAGCACCCCCTGGGGGTGGCAGCCAGGCAAAACAGCCCCCACCAGCGCGCAGGAGCTGGGAGGCGGCGTTTACCTAAGATCGGCGGCCAACAAGCGGGAACCTCCCAAGATGCACCCACAGTGGCCCCAGACTAGGGCATAGCAGCACCCACAGCAGCCCCAGGCTGGGGCATAGTAGCACCTGCGGTGGCCCCAGGCTAAGGCATAGCAGCATCCACAGTGGCTCCAGGCTGGGGCATAGTAGCACCTGTGGCGGCTCTGGACCGGAGCAAGGTCCCCATGACCGCTAGGTTGACCCGTGAGAAAACCAGGCACAGGAGATGGTCAACCAGCGGGACCTTGGACAGTAGCGCTGCACCTGCGGCGACCCTACACTGGGGCATTGCTGCACCCACGGTCACCCCGGACTGGGGCATCGCTGCACCCACGGTGGCCTCAGGCAGCGAGTCAGCAACACCCTTGGAGACCCAAAACAGCAGGACAGCAGCACCCTTGGAGACTGTTGATGGCGGGACAGCAGCACCCTCGAGGACCATAAACAGCAGAAAGGCAGCACCCGCGGCAGCCTCGGGCCGAGGCCTCGCACCCACGGTGGCCTTGGGCTGAGGCGTTGTACCCATGGTGGAATCGGGCTGAGACGTCACACCCATGGTGGCCTCGGGCTGAGGCATCGCACCCACGGTGGCCTCAGGCTGAGGGGGAGCAGCACACACGGAGATCCCAGATGGAGGGGGAGCACCACCCATGGGGATCTCGGACAGAGGGGGAGCAGCACCCACGGAGACTTCAGTGACCCTAGATGGTGGCTTGGACAAGGGAACACAGACAGGAACACACATCAGATCAGGGTCACGGCAGCAGTGGAGTCCGGCGGGGAAAACTCAAGTGAGAGCTGCACTTGTTTCTCCCCAACAAGAGCCAGGCAAGATTTTTCAGGGCTACAAAAGGAAACTTGCCTTCGCTCGAGCTCCACCGCCATACAGGACTCCGACGACTCTACCGTGATGATCCGGACCTCCAGTTGGATGGTTGGCACTGCACTCTCTAAAGCTGCAGGCCTCTCCACCACATGCCGGCTCCCTCCCAGAACCAGCAGATCCTCCGGGGATGAAAGAGGAGGAACGGGAGAGGTAAAAGTCATGGCAGCTAGTGCTGAAAGCTCAGCCAAGCTGGGCTGCTGTAGCTGAGCTTCCCCACCGGGAATAAGGCAAGGCATTTCATCAAAGGTTATTAAAAAATGAAAGGCTTAACTCCCGGGGCTAGGTGGTGGCTGCCATCAGGCCTGGTGACATCTCCCCGGGGGCTGCGGAGGTCATCAGTCATGGTGGGTGGAGCACCGGAGTCGGGGAATACTCCGCCGTCCTCTCAGGCTTGGTCTGGGCTGGGGATGTTCTCTCCGGTGGTGGCAGCAACTCCGGAGACCTTGTAGTCTGGAGGCTTGTAGTCGACGAGGAGCTCCATTTCAGCTGCAGTCACCTGCTGGTGCTATTCCAACTCCACCACGCTGAGTCCGTCAGCAGACATGAAGGCTGCATACCCTATGCAGCCAACCTCTGGACTCCATCTGACCGAGGGAGGCGGGACCGCAGTTTGGTAGTGGCTCCGAACTTGGGGTTTCTGTCCCTGGGAGCGTTTCTTCCGTGGTGCAGGTTGAGGTGGCGGAGAGGCTCTCCCCAGCCCACAAAGCTGGTGTTGAGTGTGAAAAACAGAGGTGAGGAGGTCTGTGAGATCTGGGATGCTCCACAGGCTGGGGAAACCCTCAATAACCTGTGCCGCACAGTCCCACGCCAGGACCTACTCCTTGGGAGTGTGGGTGAGGTGAACGTCTGATATAATATCGAACAACTCCTCTGCCGCCCAACACTCCTCCTCGTCAAGCCCTACCCGACTAAAGTCCTGTAACGCTGCCATGCCAGCAGGGGGAAAAACGCACACTAAAGAAAAACACGGGAGGGAAACAAAATAAAACTCACAGTCTGCTGGCGTCCATCTGACAGCAGCATTCTGTCATAAACCGGCTCTCCCCAAGGGCAAATAGGACTCCAAACGCAAACTGTGAGTTTTCAGTTTTATTAAGAAAGAAATACAAAAAGCAGAACATAACCCAACGAAAAACACAGCGCGGAGGCTGGAGCGATAAAATGCAAAAATGAGGAAGTGAGCAAAAAGAGGATAAACAATGACTTAACTTTGACAGGATGACCAGGCGATTCAAGATGAGAATGACTGTCGACGCTGCTGCACCAGGGATTTGGTGCCCACAGCTTAAATAGGCCACCCCTGATCACAAATGCCTGCGGGGTCCTGAGTGGTGATTATTGCTGGCAGCCGTGACAGAGCGCGAACAGAGTTTGACTGCAGGAAGTGACGCGCGAGCTGTCACTGTGCCAGCAGCAATCAAAACAAAAACCAATGAAGGAAATACAGACTTTAATAAACAGAAACCAAATACAGTCAAACAGAAAAATAAACAAACAGAAAAATACAAAATAAATCTAAAAACTAAAAATGGCCCCCGCCCGGGCACTGGATCATGACAGTTGGCTCCATCTGTGTTTGCCTACATTAACATGATTTGATGCTTAGACCCAGAAGCAGATAACAGACTCAGTTAGAATAACAATAATTTTTATTGAAAGTGAGTATGAGTGGTGTAGAGTGGGAGGAGTCTGGCAACCCTGCAGAGAGAGGAGAGAAGGAGACGTGAGTACTATGGCAGCACACAGATGAATATAGGGGAATAAGTAATAACCTTACGGAGCTGGGGATGGTTGGAGTGAAACAACTTGCAGCCACGTTCTCTCCCGGTTGCCGTAATTCTGCGAGGGTGAGGAAGTGCCCAGTGCAGAGTATTCCTTAGCTGAGAAGGGAAGGGAAAAAGTTCAGTCTAGTGCAGAGGCACTTACAAGATGTCGATGAGAAAGAGAAGCCTCCAGCTCCTGTAATGGATCCTGGTCCGCTGCCCGGAGTTGGGTTGGTCCGCCAAGGAGAAGGTCCACCTGTGCACAGGTAACATGGACAACAGAGGAGGATGTAGGAGATGATAGCAGGTTAGGAGATTGCTTACGATTGTAGAGGGGGAGGCAAAACTCCCAGCTGACAAGGGGGATAGTCGACGATTGTAGAAAGGGAAGCGAAGCTCTCACCTGATGAGGAGAACCGTAGACTGACATCTAGAAGCACTTTAGCAGTGCAGGAGTGTTGACGTCTCCGTGCAGGAGTGGAGGGCCCCACTCCTTATAAAGGCTGTCTGATTAGGCAGCGCAGGTGTGAGTGAAACTGCAGCTGTGAAACATAATTAGTGAGAGAGGGAAAAACAACACACAGCTCGGATCACCACACTCATGGATTTTACGTGTGCATTAAACCCATCTGGGCCCCACATGGCTTTAATGCAGGTGAGCAGGTTTCAGCAACACTGGTGCCACAGGCAACAATTACTAATAGAAGTCACACATTTACGAGAAAAAAGTCACAAATTTACTAGAGAAAAAACTGCCAATTTGTGACAAAAAAAGTGAAAATTTATGATTAAAGTCACAAATTTATGATAAAATTTTTTTAAGAAAGTTCCAAATTTACAAAAAAATATCACAAATTTATGGAGAAAACTCATAAATTTATAAGAAAATAGCAAATTTACAAGGAAAAGTAACAAATTTATGAGAAAAGGTTGCAAGATTACAGTTAAAAAAAGCTGAAAATTTATGAGAAAGTTTCAGATTTTCAATAAAATAGCAAATTTATGAGAAAATAAATTGAAACTAGACAAACAGGTGAAGTCCATGTGGGCAAATACAGATGAGACCAACATGGAACCTGTGGACAAACCCACATGGACCCATAAGACAACCCAGTTTAAGCTGTGGTGGGACCCAAATGGACATGCTGGCTGGGTACCATGGTCAATGGTTGCTATCTACAGGTTTTCAGGAATGAGGAATTTTTAAGGTGGCCTCTGGAGGGTATAGTTCTCCTTATGAATGTTGTTTTGACATTTGACACACAGAACCAGGAAAACTGGGTGTGGATTGATGAGACTGCAGAAAACATGCACTGGGACTGTTTGAGTTATGCTCCTGGACTTTATATAAACTTCATAGAATTACTGGGTGCACAAAATTAGTTCTTAAACTAACACAGTGCAGGAGTTCAAGTATCTCGGGGTCTTACTCCTGAAATTGACAGACAGATTGGAGCAGTATCTGTAGTGATGTGGACGTCGTACCAGTCTGTTGTGGTGAAGAAGGAGCTGAGCTCTAAAGCAAAGCTGTCGATTTACCACTATTCTACGTTCCTACCCTCACCTATGGTCATGAGCTTTGGGTAATGACCTAAACAATGAGATCATGGATGCAAGTGGCTGAAATGAGCTTTCTTCGTAGGATTGCTGGACTCACCCTCAGAGATAGGGTGAGGAGCTCTGTCATCCGGGAGAGGCTCAGAGTAGACCTGCTGCTCCTCCACATTGACAGGAACCAGTTGAGATGGTTTGGGGACATTCTACTGGGAGGAGATCCAGGGCAAACCCAGGACATGCTGGAGAAACTAAGTCTCCCAGCTGGACTGGTGTTTTTCTGAAGAGCTGGAGAAGGTTGCTGGTGAGAGGGAAGTCTGGACCTCAGTGCTTTCTCTGTTTAGACCACAACCCGTATCCCTGGATAAACGGTAGATGATGAATGGATGGACTTGTGTGAAATAATAATTAACATACTCTGCAAGAACACAGAAATCTGTTCTCTCTTCCAGGGCTGCAAGACCAAAATGACATCATTTTATTCTTGTAGCCCTGGTTTGGGAGTTCTTGCAATTGTTCTTGACACACCATTGTGGCAGAACGTTTTTCTTGTGTGGTCTCCAAGAACTGTTGAGCTACTGGTCAGAAATTTGAATTTCCCAGCAGTTCTGCACTTGAGTTTCTTGTGAAGTATGAAAGGTCCTGGCAAGAAAGAACTGTTCTTTCCACGTCAAGAAGACGAACAAATTTCTCTGTTTTTGCAGAGTATGTAAAGGCCTTAAGGTTTGTTAGGATTAAGGGTAATGCTTGTCACCAGTTGAATGGCATTGAATTTACTTGTTATCACTTCAGTCTCTCAGGTTAACTGGAGGTACATCAGTCAGCACCACAACCTTGTTTTGATAGACAGGTTAATCTTTCTCCTTCCTGTGACCTACATGCTGCTTATTTTTAAGAAACCTGACAAATGTTTGACAGCCTTGTTACTGAACACTAACCAGTGTAGTGGTCTCAGCTACAACACACTCATATACCCAGTTACCAGCCCTGACACTGACTGCTACACTGGTATTCACAGAAGCTCTGGAAGCATCCATGTATATCCTCAAACTAAATCTGTGAACGCTGAGCAGATCTATGTGATTTACAGCTCTTCTTGTTAAGATAACTTTGTTTAACTCTAGGCTGCGTTGATGATGAAAAGTCCTGGGATCTACTCTTTAAATTTCAGTGGAACCTTCAAAATCCTAAATCCTTTTGTCCAAAGAACAGCTCTTTGTGCTGGTTTCATAAATGGCGCACCAGAGTTCTTCTCAGAAGCAGATTTGCTGTGAACTTGAATGTCTTCCTCTAGAGAAAGTATGTTTAAGTTTATGGTTTCTAATGAAAAATGGACTGGAATTTTTGATTTGACAGCCACAGAATAACATGTTAGGAATGACGATTAGACTGGAGATGCTCCCAACATGCCTGCTCCTCCTTTTTCAGGGTGAAATGAAGTCTTCCTGCAGGAAAACACAAAGCAGATGTTAGGAGAACCAAAAACAACACATGAAGTTTCAGATGAATTGGCTGTCATGGACAGCTGGTCCTAATCCTACATTAGCAGGTACCACCACCTCAAAGGAATGATTGATAATATAATGGCAGACAAATGAAGAAACGACCTGAGTTGATGGGAAGGTTTCATTGATCAACAGATCAGCTGTAACTAGCTAAGGGCCCCCTTATACAGCATGGAGATCGCTGGGTGACCACTGAGAAATCACAAATTGACCCAATCTTTGAACAATCGAAACTGTGGAAAAATTGGTTTTTGTGTAAATGTTTGGGAGATCAAAAAATCAATTTTCGGCAACTTTTATGGCAGGTTATAGAGATCTTTGAATTGATGCCATTAAACTAAACATTTAAAGTTAGGTTCTGCAAATGGGCAAACATTTATGCAAAATATACTAAGAAACAGACAAGACACTATAGGAATGCTGTAAAAGTCCAGATGAATGAAGTAAGTCAACCTGGAATAAGATGAATACAGATGTTCCATAGCACATGAGGGTTTGACTACATTGCTAACATGCATTTATGCTTGGGTAGGTGTTTACGTGAGACTATCAGGCGTATACCGACTGAAGACAGGCTGATACTCATTGGAGATTTTAATTCCAGAGTTGGTTCAGACACCGAGAAATGGAAAGGAGTGCTAGGCAGTCATGATGTAGGCAAGTGCAATGCTAATGGAGAACTTCTACTTGCACTATGTTCAGAGTACAACTTTGTGATAACCAACACTCTATTTAAGCACAAGGACACACACAAGAAGACATGGATGCACCCAAGATCCAAGCACTGGCACTTATTAGACTACATCATAGTCAGGCAGAGAGACATAAGGGATGTATTGGACACCAGAGCAATGAGAGGTGCGGACTGTGGCACTGATCATGTTATGCTGAGATCTAGATTAAGGATTTGCAGACAAAAATGGCACTGCAGGACGGGTGCAAAGCCACCACGGAAGCTAAACACTAGTGCACTGAAAGGCCAAAAGAAGCAGGAAGAGCTTACACAGGAAATGGATGAAAACTTAAAAGACTGGGACAGCAACAACTCAGAGAATGACATAGAAGAGAAATGGGCAACACTGAAGGACATGGTGTATCAGACTGCGAGTGATGTATTAGGCTACCCTGAGAGGAAACATCAAGATTGGTTTGATGAGCATGATGAACACCCGAAGAAACTACTAGAAGCGAGGAATACAGCTAGGCAGGAAAACCTACAGTGTAACACAAGGTTGAAGAAGAAGAAATACTCAAAGGCTCAGAGTGAGCTACAGAAGTACACCAGAGAGATGAAGTCCAACTGCTGGGATGAAAAAGTGGAGAAACTTCAAACTGCAGCAGACAGGAAAGACATGAACACATTCTTCACAGGTATGAGAGAAATCTACGGCCTTAAACCAAGAGGATTGATTCAACTAAAGGCTATGGATGGTGAAATGGTTTTGCAGGAGAAAGACAAGATCCTGGACAGATTTGCAGACCACTTTGACCAACTACTAAACAACCCTAAAGATCTCACTAAAGAGGCTAAAGAAGCTCTAGTGCAGCGACCAGCTGTATCAAGTCTGGATGAACCACCAAATTTTGATGAACTAATGACAGCTATCAGGACAACACAGGATGGTAAAGCTCCAGGAAGGGATGGAATTCCAGCAGAAGTGTGGAAATTTGGTGGTGTTCAGCTGACCAACTGCCTGCACAAGCTCATCCAAGAGATATGGGATGCCCAGAAAGTACCTCAAGACTGGAAGGATGCAAGTATTGTGCCTTTGTTCAAGAAAGGTGACAGGAAGGATTGTAGAAATTACCGAGGTATATCACTACGAGCCACTGTTGGTAAGATTCTCTCACGTGTACTACTTAACAGACTCAGTGAACACATCTCGCAGAATGTACTACCGGAAACCCAGTGCGGCTTTAGAAGTGGAAGAAGCACAATGAACATGATTTTCTGCTTGAAACAGTTTCAAGAAAAGTGTATCGAACAGAACATGCCGCTTTATGTAGTTTTCATAGACTTCAGTAAAGCCTTCGATACTGTTTCGCGACAAGGACTTTGGCAGGTACTCAAGAAATATGGTTGTACAGAGAAGTTTGTCAGCCTGATTGAGGCACTCCATACAGGTATGCAAGCAAACGTGACAATGAGTGGTTCAGTATCTGACTTTTCAGTTAGCAACGGGGTGAAACAAGGGTGTGTGCTGGCACCTACTCTTCTCGCTATATCTGGCAGCCATGCTTGAGGTGGCCTTCATAGACACTTCAGAAGGAGTATACATTCAAACAAAGAAAGAAGCAGACTTGTTCAATGTGGCACAGTTTAAAGCCAAGAGTAAGACATCGATAAAGATAGTAAGAGAAATGCTCTTTGCCAACGACAGTGCTCTAGTTGCACACAGCGTGGAAGACATGCAGTCTTTAGTGGAGAAATTTGCAAGAGCAGCTAGCCAATTCAGCCTCCAAATCAACATCAAGAAGACAGAGTGCCTTTATCAACCACCAAAGTTCCAATTATCAACATCACTACCAGAAGAGATCAGCATTGGTACAGAGCCACTAGTCAAGTGCAAGACTTTCAAGTATCTAGGGAGTACTGTTTCAGAGAATGCTAGGCTGGAGGATGAACTATCTCTCAGAATGGGAAGAGTGAGCGCTGTGTTTGGAAACTTGAGGGAGAGACTGTGGAACAATCGACGTGTCAATCCGTGTGAAATACAAAGTGTACAGAGCGACAGTACTGGCTACTCTATTGTATGGTGCTTAAACTTGGACTGTCTACAGAGTGCAGGTGAAGAAACTCCACGCGTACATGATGAGACACCTTCAAGCCATAATGAACATCTCATGGAAAGACAAGATAACCAACATAGAAGTGTTGAAACGAGCTGGTCTACCATCAATGGAGGACATGCTAATACAGATGAACCTGAGATGGCTCAGACATGTTGAGAGGATGGATCACCAGCGTCTCCCTCGGCAGTTACTCTACTCACAGTTATGCAAGGGCAAACGCAATCAGGGTAGACCAAGGCTTAGATTTAAAGACACTGTTAAAAGAAACTTGAAGAAGTTGGACATAGACAGGAGTTCCTGGCAGCAGAAGGCTAAGGGCAGAGCTGTGTGGAGGAATCTGATCAGACCTAAATGAAACAGTCATTGTCACCCACGACAAACTGCTATGATGATGATGATGATGAGGTGAAAGATTTGACAGTTTCATCCTGCCAGTTCATAGTTTCTTACCATTTTCTTAGTGTTGGAACTATAAGCTGGTTCTGAATCTCGGCAGCTGTCATCAATTTGGTTTCTGTGGTCTGAAGAGTCTCCTTGTGAACCTTGTCAAGTCCTCGGAGGTAGGCAGGTGTTGATGGTCAATGATTTATGATGTACAAACATGATCAAAGTGTTTGATGCTACAGTTCTGGGGTAAAAAAAAAAAAAAAGCTGTTTCTCAGTCTGGTGGTTTTGGTTTTGAGTGTCCTGAACCTTCGGCTGGATGGTAACAGCTGAAACATGAAATGACCAGGGTGTGAAGTGTCCCTTAGAAGACAGTGAGCTTTCTTTTTGAGTTTATTATTATTAATAGTGTCCAGTCCAGGCAGGGAGGCCAGGCAGGAGGAAAAGAGGAAGACCACAGAGAAGATTCATCGATGTAGTGAAGGAAGACATAGAGAGGGTTGGCGTTACAGAGGAAGATGCAAGGGATAGGAGGAGATGGAGACAGATTATCCGCTGTGGTGACCCCTAAAGGCAGCAGCTTAAAGAAGAAGAAGAAATAGTGTCCAGACCAGTACAGGCAGTTCCATCCTGATGATGCACTGAGTCGCTTTCACCACATGATGGAAACTGTGATGTTCTGCAGCTGTGCAGTTGGCATACCACACTGTGGTGCTGTTCATCAGGATGGACTCAATTGTGCTTCTGTAAAAGTTGAGGAGTAATTTTGGGGTAGTTTGTCTCACTTCAATTTTCTCAGAAAGAAAAGTCTTTGTTGGGCTTTTCTGAGCTGCTGTGAGGTGCTATTTGTCCATGTTAGCTGGTTTGACAGTCTGAACCTCAGAACTTTAGATTCTCTACCACCTCAACTATCTCCCCATGTATATGGAGTGGTGTTTGTGGTCTGCTCTTGATCCTGCAAAAATCAACAATCATGTGTCTGTCTTATGTCTGTCTTATGTCTGTCTAAAGTCAGACATAATGAAGCAGCAACACTATTTACAATATCAACTACTTATTTCATGTGCAAAATAGTCTGAATTTGTAAAATCAAACGCTAATAGAGTGTGCGATTTCTGTCATGTCAGCATACAGCCAAATGTGTGGTGGAGATAGTGGGTAGGACTGCTTACTTTCTGGGAAAACTCCATCGACTCCGAGATAGCCCTAAATGCAGTATTATGGCCATCACTTCAGTGGCTGCTGGGAGGATTTTCACAAAGATGATGCCATGCACATCATTGTTCTAGTTCTCTTGTAGCTCCCTTCACCTCTGGGATGTTGTCTGATGGTCTGAATAGTGGCAGCTCCGTGTTTCCTGCATCCCTCCTCGTAAAAGTTGGATGAAGCTCTGTGGCTCTTACGACCATCAGGAGTTGCCGCCTGTAAAATGTGCCTGAGTGTTTACGCTGCTTGGTGAGCTTTTAGTGCGTCCTAGTGTTTTTCCACTGTAAATCATGAATAGCTGTGCTCTCAGGCAGGAGTCACCTGAAATCCCGGGAACATTAAACCTGCCTCAGGGATCATAAATACATCCATACACGAGTTTGTTTGTTCACTTACATGTTACATCCTTAAACCCTGAAGGCTCAAAATCTCAGACTTTATCTACAGCCTGGAATCTGAAGATGTATCTTTAGATTAAATTGATTAGTGTAAATTAAACTGATTAAATTGATTTGCGTAATATTGCCAAGATTAGGAGCATCTTGTCTCAGAGTGATGCTGACAAAGTGATCCACGCTTTTCTTAGCTCTAGATTAGATTATTGCAACTCTTTATTATCAGGTTGTCCTAAAATATCTTTAAAAAGTCTTCTCTCTCTGGTTCTGGCCTCCCTTCAGAGGCTTCCCATAGAGTTTAGAATTAAGTTTAAAATCCTTCTTCTCGACTTCCGGTCTGGACGCCATGGCGATAGCAGCTTAACGCTGAAACTCCCAGACCCAATCCAAGAAAATATCTTGAAAATCAAACTTAACGGATTTTTGGAGGAGTGAAAATCAAAAGACAAAATCATCATGTCTAAAGGAAAACAGAGGAAACTGAAATTTTCCAAGCCAGGACACGTATCGGCCGGAGAATCTGATCCGGATGATTTCCGTTCAGAAGACGAGGAGCTGAATGTAGCTAACAAGAAGGTTAGCTTGAAAACGCTATTTGAAGAACTACAACGATTTCGCCAAGAGGTTTGGGCCGAATTTCGTGAATTCAGAGACGAATTAAAAAGGACAAACAGCAGAGTGGACCAGGCCGAGAACCGAATCTTGGAAGAAGAGGAACGAATAAAAGTGCTTGAAGAGTCTGTCCTGGACCTACGCAAAAGACAAGCATCAATAGAGGCTAAGCTAACCGACCAAGAAGGAAGACAGAGAAGAGACAATATAAGAATTCATGGTCTGATAGAAGGAGCCGAAAACGGTTTTAACTCAATGGCAGAATGCGTGGAATCTTTACTAAGAGAGAAATTGGATATTCCACAAACCACCGACTTGAAGATAGAAAAGGCACATCGTTCATTAGCTGCTAAGCCAGCGGCGGAAGCGCCCCCACGTTCAGTGTTGGTAAGATTTTCCAATTTCAAAATAAAACAAGAGGTTGTAAGACTGGCTTGGCAGAAAAAAGGATTTATGCACCAAGAGAGAAGAGTCTTCGTGGAACACGATTACGCCCCGGAGGTCCTTAAAAAGCGCAGGGAATATAATGACGCCAAAAAGGTGCTACGGGAAAAGAAACTGCGCTTTCAGACGCCATTTCCTGCGAAGTTAAGGGTCTTCTACGGTGAAGAAACATGTCTCTATAATTCGGCGGAAGAAGCAACAGCTGACATGGCGAGAAGAGGGCTCCCGGTAACGGTGTTTAAACCCGCAGCTGACCCGAGCAATAGGATCAAGGCTCAAACGTGGACCACACAGAAACCTTCAAAATCCACGAGCCAGCAGCGGGAAACCCAGCGCCAGAGCATCACGGATAAACTGGCCGTTTTCAGGTTGGAATAGCGACCTTTTTTTTTTTTTAGTCAATCTGCACATCCAACCCCCTTCATACAAGGTAACAAACATTAAAGGAGATGCATATTCAGCATGTGATAAAACATTTCATGGAACAGTCATAATATTAGAAATTTAAAAAAAATAAATAAATCTTGTTAAAATAGAAATGTGACAATGATCCACATGTTCTCCCCACACTAACAAATACCGTCCTAGCGTGAATGTTTGCTGTGATGGGGGTGGGAGGGTGCACACAATTTCACAGGGTATAGGCATAAAGGGGAAAAAAAAATCATTACAAGTTCGGATTGGGTTCTGAAACTCACGTTAAAAGCATGGGACAACTTACAGGGGTAAGAGAGGGCCCTCAACACGTAACAGAGTTTGAGGAATTTCCCTCAGAGCCTACACTCCATCAAGGCTCTTCCAGGGTCTCTAAAAAGACCTCAGCTCAGGAAGTTCTTTTGACAGTTTTTTGTTTTAAAGTTTTAAACACTATGTTCTTAATGTTTTTCTTGTTCTTAATGTTCTTTCAGTTTCTGAGTAGCACAAAAGAGGGCCACCACACGGTTATACTAAATAAAACAACACAATGGAGAAACAGGGTGTAACCAAAATAATTTCATATAATGTAAAAGGAATCCTGAATCCAGTTAAAAGATCCAAGATTCTAGGCAAAATGAAAAAAGACAAAGCAGGAATAATATTCTTACAAGAAACCCACCTAACAGACGTGGAGCACACTAAACTCAGTAGACAAGGGTTTAAAATGATCTCTTCATCTTCATATAAGTCAGGGAGGAGGAGGGGAGTAGCGACATTGATATCAACCAAAATTACATTTGAAAAAAAATCAGAACACAAAGATAAAGAAGGGAGATACAGTTTGGTAATTGGGCGGCTAGAGGGAGAAGATATCACCCTGCTGAATGTATATGCACCCCCAGGGGCTAACTGGAAATTTTATAAAAATGTATTTGACCTAATGATAACTAAAGCTCAAGGTTTAGTGATATGTGGTGGGGACTTCAATCTAAGACTGAATCCATACTGGGATGCTTCTGGTAATTCTCCACATCAAAATAATACCCAAAGCAGGAAGACTCAGATGCTACTAAAAGAAATGGGAATTTGTGATGTGTGGAGGGAACTCAACCCCAGTGTAAAAGATTATACATTTTACTCAACGCCACATTCATCTTACTCAAGGATTGACTATTTTTTTTTATGTTTAATAGAGACATTGGAAGAGTAGAAACGTGTAAAATAGGACTGATGGATCTCTCTGACCACAGTCCGATCTATATGGACTTAAATATCCAAAAATACACAAATAATACATTTTCTTGGAGGTTGAATTCAAATGTCCTGAAAGGACCACTGAAAGATGAGCTGGAATCAGACATTCTCAGATATTTGGAAGAAAACGATAATGGAGAGGTATCCCCTTTAATACTGTGGGATGCATGCAAAGCTGTAATAAGGGGGGAGATTATTGCAAAACTGGCAACCCAAAAGAAACTGAGACAAGAAAAACTAACCGCATTAGAGTCAGAACTTAAGAACCTAGAAAAAGAACACAAAGGCAACACTCATTCTATTGACTCGCTCAAGATTAAGGAAATTAAAAACCAAATAAATGAGATCTACACAATACAAATCCAGAAGAAACTTACATTTTTGAAACAAAAATACTATGAAGCAGGCAGTAAATCGGCAAAATTGCTAGCCTATAAATTGAGGAAACAACAAACAGAAAGAGCAATCTACAAAATCAGAGACCCAGTATCAAAGGAAATAAAATTCAGAATTCAGGATATTCTTAAAAGCTTCGAGAATTACTACAAGAACTTATACTCCCACAAAAAACATAAAAACGCATCCGAGGCATTCCTAAACACATTAAACCTTCCCCAACTTATGGAGTCACAAAATAAAACACTACTGTCAGAAATACAACCTAAACCTAAACTGTGGGTGTTTATATATTTACATATTTATTCCATCTAGCTACAATGCTCTGCACTGTGTGTTCATATATTCATATATTTATTCCATCCAGCTACAATGCTCTGCACTGTGTGTCTGTGTGTGTGTGTATATATATATATTTTATAGTAATACGTACATATGTTTATTAGCTGCTCTTGCTTGCTTGTTTTTTTTTCTTGCCTTCTGATTGTTGCTCTGAGTGTTGCTATCCCTGTGCTGTTGCAATCCTGGAATTTCCCCGTTGTGGGACTAATAAAGGCTTATCTTATCTTATCTTAAAGAATTGGAAAAAGCAATTATGAAACTTAAAGCTAACAAATCCCCAGGAGCAGATGGCTATACAGCAGAGTGGTACAAAACCTTTAAACAGCAACTATCTCCTCTCCTCCTGAAAACATTTAACTATGTCCTCCACACAGGGGAAATCCCCCCCCTCCTGGAGAGAAGGGGTCATTGCAGTTATACCTAAACCTGAAAAGGATAAACTAGAATGCTCCAACTACAGACCAATCAGTGTATTAAATCAGGACTATAAGCTTTTTACCATTATCCTTGCCAAAAGGTTAGAAAATATACTGACAGACTTAATTCACTTAGACCAAACAGGTTTTATAAGACAAAGACAGACACAAGACAACATTAGACGCACTTTACACATAATTCATCATATAAAAAAATATAACTTAAATGCAGTCATATTGGGATTAGATGCTGAAAAAGCATCCGATTCAGTTGACTGGTCTTTCCTATATAGAACCTTATCCAGTTTCAATTTTCATAACAACTTCATTAGAACTATACAGGCATTATATAAAAAACCAACAGCTAAAATAAGGATTAACGGTAATTTATCATCATCTTTTGAGCTGGAAAGAGGATGTCGTCAGGGCTGCCCCCTGTCTCCACTGCTCTTTGCAATCTTCATAGAACCTCTGAGCCAATGGATAAGACAAAATCAAAAAATTCAAGGTATTACACTTGGTCAGAAGGAACATAAAATAGCACTCTTTGCTGATGACATTTTAATACACCTAGGGCAGCCGGACACTTCTTTACCAGAACTAATCTCAGTTTTTTCAGAGTATGGAGATTTATCGGGGTACAAATTAAACATGCATAAACCCCAAGTTTTAACATTCAACTATGACCCAAATCATTATTCACTAAGCAAACTCAAAACTAACTGGGAGATGGAATCTATGAAATATCTGGGGGTCAATATCCCGAAACAACTCAACAAAATTATAACACTAAACTATGATCCACTGGTGACAAAAATAAAATCTGACCTAGCAAGATGGAATATGATACCATTCTTGGGTACTGCACAAAGAATTGAAGCAGTCAAAATGAATATACTTCCACGTCTTCTATACCTTTTCCAAACAATACCGGTAGAACCTCCCAAAAAAACATGGCAGGAGCTGGACAGAAGGATCTCAAGATTCATATGGCAAGGCAAGAGACCTAGAATCAGATATAGAACCTTACAGCTAAACAAAGACAAAGGTGGGCTTGCGCTGCCAAATATCAGGGACTATTTTAAAGCCGCACAAATTAAAACTTTAATAGAGATATGTAACCCAGTCTACACTGCACAATGGAAGGAGATCGAATGCCAAATAACAAGTGACATCCCCCTACAGGCAATAATAGGGAACAATGCCTTACCTAAACTTTTGAATAACACTAACCCGTGGATAGAGACCCCACTAAAAATTTGGTTTAAGATAGTCAGAGAGAATCAAACTAAAGAACCCTATCGACTTCTGCAATGGATTGCCTATGATCAAGACTTTACTCCTAATAAAACAGACACTAGATTTAAAAAGTGGAAAGAGAAAGGGCTGATAAAATATTACGATTTTTTTAAGGGGCAAACTTTAAGAAGTTTTGAAGATTTGAAAAAACAAGGTCTAATAAACCAAGATCTTTACAGGTTCTTTCAGCTTAGACACCACATAAACAATATACTTAAAAAGGAGGATTTGGAAAGGGCCCAGTCAGGTGTTCTGAAGGTCTTCTTAATGGCATATAAAGGGATCCCAGGGATCAGATACATTTCTAAAATATACCAAGGTCTTCAAGACTTAAAAGGAGACAACACATCATATATAAAAGAAAGATGGGAAAAAGAGGGGAATTTCACTTTACAACTGGAGATATGGGAAAAGCTAAATAAACAGCAATGGAAAAGTACCTCATCCCTGCAGTGGAGAGAATTTGGATGGAAAAATTTGGTAAGATTTTTCAGAACACCTGCACAAAACAAATTTACCCATAAGGGGTTGAACTGTTGGTGCTTGTGTGGTGAAAAAACTGCAAATCATTTTCATGTGTTTTGGTCATGCCCAGTTATCCACCAATATTGGACCAATGTACAGACAATATTGGGGAAAATATTCAAAATAACAGTTCCCTTCTCTTTTGTAACTTTGTATTTGGGTTTACTACCGGACTCACTGGAAAGACGAGGAGAAAAATACTTATTCAATGTTTTAATATTGGCAAGTAAAAAAGCCCTAACTAAAAAAATGGATGTTGAAGGACTGTCCTACACCTGAAGATTGGATTAACGTGATCCAAGACATTTACTCGATGAAAAAGTTGACATTGACACTGAGACAGGACATGGATGGGTTCATGAACTTTTGGCAACCCTGGATCGCATATGTGTCTTCCATTAGATCTAATCTTTGACAAATACCATTTCAGTAATGGTTCAATTCAATTCAATTCAATTCAACTTTATTTATATAGCGCCATTTCACAACAACAGTCATCTCATAGCACTATCAACTGTAGGGAGGACCCCCACAGTTGCAGAAAGACCCCAGCAATCAGGCGATCCCCTGTGAGCAAGCACTTGGCGATGGTGGAGAGGAAAAACTCCCTTTTAACAGGAAGAAACCTCCAGCAGAACCAGGCTCAGGGAGGGGCAGTCATCTGCTGCGACTGGCTGGGGGGTGAGGGGATAGAGAAGAAGAAAAGAACAGACATGTAGAGAGCAAACAGCACGATGGGGACTCAATCTATGGGAGAGAACAAACAAATGTTAATGACCAGCAAAAAAAAAAATATTTCATAGAGAGTGAGGAAAGGAGTGAGGCCCAGTGCATTACTGGAGGTCCCCCGGCTGACTAAACCTATTAGCAGCATAACTAAGGGAGGGTTCAGAAAACACATGATCCCTCCCTAATTGTAGGCTATATCAAAAAGGTAGGTTTTAGCCCTATTCTTAAAAACAGAGATCGAGTCTGACTCCCGAATCCAGATTGGCAGCTGATTCCACAGGAGAGGAGCTTGATAACTGAAGGCTCTGCCTCCCATTGTACTTTTGGAGATTCTAGGTATTACAAATAAACCTGCATTTTGGGAGCGTAGTGCTCTGTTAGGATGATACGGTAGTATCAGATCTTTTAAATAAAAAGGAGCCTGATTGTTTAGAGCTTTGTAAGTAAGAAGAAGGATTTTAAACTTAATTCTAAACTCTATGGGAAGCCAATGAAGGGAGGCCAGAACCGGAGAGATATGATCTCTCTTTCTAGTACCTGTTAAAACTCTTGCTGCAGCATTTTGGATCAGCTGAAGACTTTTTAAAGATGTTTTAGGACAACCTGATAATAAAGAATTACAATAATCTAATCTCGAGCTAACAAAAGCGTGGATCAGCTTCTCAGCATCACTCTGAGACAAGATGCTCCTAATCTTGGCAATATTACGCAAATGATAGAAGGCAGTCTTAGAAACAAATTTAATATGTGAATTGAAGGACAAATCCTGATCAAAAATAACTCCAAGGTTCCTCACAGAGCTATTAAGAGAAAGAGTAACTGCATCCAAACTGAAAGTTTGATTTGGAAAGGAATTTCTAAGGTTTTTTGGACCAACAAGAATGACTTCAGTCTTATCTGAATTTAATAGCAGGAAATTACAAGTCATCCAAACTTTGATTTCCTTAAGACAGGCTTCTAACTTGGCTAATTGATTAGTATCATCTGGCTTCATTGACAGGTATAATTGTGTGTCATCTGCATAACAGTGAAAATGTATACAGTGCTTTCTAATAATGTTGCCTAACGGAAGCATATATAAACTAAAAAGAGTAGGGCCAAGCACAGATCCCTGTGGAACTCCATGACTAAGCTTTGAGCTGAGAGAAAACTCATCATTTACATGAACAAACTGGAACCTATCAGATAAATAAGATCTAAACCACTGCAACGAAGTTCCATTAAGTCCAACATAGTGTTCTAATCTATCAAGTAGAATATTATGATCAATAGTATCAAAAGCTGCACTAAGATCTAAAAGGACAAGTACAGAAACTAGTCCATTATCAGATGCAATGAGGAGGTCGTTAGTGACCTTCGCTAAGGCTGTTTCAGTGCTATGATGGATTCTAAACCCAGATTGAAACTCCTCAAATAAACCATTTCCCTGCAGGTGGTCAAATAATTGCATAGCAACAACTCTTTCTAAGATTTTTGAAATGAAAGGGAGATTAGAGATTGGTCTATAGTTAGCTAAAGCCCCTGGATCTAGCGTTGGCTTTTTGAGTAAGGGTTTAATTACAGCCGTTTTAAAAGCCTGCGGTACATGGCCTAAAGTTAATGAAGAATTGATTATATGAAGAATAAAGCTACCAATAAGTGGGAAGACTTCTTTAAATAACCTGGTAGGAATAGGGTCTAAAAGACAAGTTGAAGGTTTGGATGAGGAAACTATTTTGTCTAACTCACAAAGGTCGATTGGAGTAAACTCATCAAGACAGACATCAATAGAAGGAGTTGTAGTAGTTACAGTATTTAAGTTAACTGTGGGAAGAATCTGATTGATTTTATCTCTGATGGATGAAATTTTATTATTGAAAAAGTTCATAAAGTCCTGACTAGTAAGCTCTAAGGGGATGCTAGGATTGACAGAGTCCTGACTCTTTGTCAACCTGGCTACAGTACTGAAAAGAAACCTGGGATTATTCTTGTTCTCTTCTATTAATGCAGAGTAATAACTCGTTCTAGCTTTTCTAAGAGATTTTTTATAAATTAAAAGATGATTTCTCCAAGCTAAATAGATTTCATCTAAATTAGTAGAGCGCCATTTTCTTTCTAATTGACGAGTCTTCTGTTTTAAGCTACGAGTTTCTGTGTTGAACCAAGGAGTTAAAAATCTCTGATTAGACTTTTTCTTTTTTAAGGGGGCCACCAAGTCTAGAGCCTGATGTAGAGAAGCTGAAACACTATCCACCATGTTATCAATTACAGAAGGAGCAAGCTGTCTATAGCTTATTTCCGTTGTGTTGACACATGGCATAGAGGAAACAATCTGCATAAATTTGGAAACAGCATCATCTGAGAGGCATCTACTGTGATAATATTTTTCTTTAGGAGCCAAATAGTCAGAAATAGTAAAATCAAAGGTTAACAGACAATGGTCTGACAGTACAGGGTTATGAGGAGACACTACCAGATTTTCTATTTCTATGCCATATGTCAGAACAAGGTCCAATGTATGGTGGAGGTAATGAGTAGAATTTCCTACTTTCTGAGAAAACCCAATCGAGTCTAATATTGAATTAAAAGCCACATTAAGGCAGTCACTATCTACATCCACATGTATATTAAAGTCCCCTACTATAATTATTCTATCAGATTTCAGCACTAAATCAGCTAAGAAATCAGGAAATTCGGATAAAAATTCTGAATAGGTTGATGGGGGACGATAAACTATGGCAAATAAAATTGGGTTTAACCTGGAATTGCTAAAGTGCCCAATACTGAGGACCAGGCCCTCAAAGGAATTATAACATGTTTTTTGCTTTACATTAACTAGTAATTTGGAATGGTAAATTGCTGCTACTCCTCCTCCACGACCAGAACTTCTGGGATTTTGACAGTTTAAATAACCAGAGGGAGTTGATTCATTTAAACCAACATAATCCTCTTGTCCTAACCAAGTCTCTGTAAGGGAAATTAAATCAATCTGATGATCAATTAACAGATCATGGACTAACAGAGACTTGGGAGTTAGAGACCTAATATTTAATAAACCACATTTAATTTTTAAATTATGAGGAGGAACAGAGGCCAAATCATTCAATTTAGAGGCTTTATGTTTAATTTGAGTTTTACCAATATTTTGCTTTATCACTTTGGGATGCTTATACATTATATTTTTATTTACTTTGGAGGGAGCAGACAACGATTCTCTGATGGGGAAGACAGGGGCTAAGCTGAGGGGTGGCGGATGAAGAGGAGCTGCAGAGAGGCGTGTAAGACTGAGACTCTGCTTCCTGGTCCCAACTCTGAGTAGTCAGGGTTTTGGAAATTTGGATAAAAAAGATGCCAGATTGTTAGATAAATGAGAAGCACCATCCAAAGTGGGATGAATGCTGTCTCGTCTCATAAGACCAGGTTTTCCCCAAAAAGAGCTCCAATTGTCAATGTAGCCCACGTCATTTTTAGGACACCACACAGACAGCCAGCGGTTCAAGGATGACGAGCGACTAAACATGTCATCACTGGTCAGATTGGGGAGGGGCCCAGAGAATACTACAGTGGCTGACATCGTTTTTGCAAAGTCACACACCGATTCTACATTAAGTTTCGTGACTTCCGACTGCCGGAGACGGATGTCATTAATGCCGGCATGAATAACAATTGTGGAATATTTACAGTTACTTTTAGCCAGCATTTTCAAATTTGACTCGATGTCGCCTGCTCTGGCCCCAGGAATACATTGGACTATGGCCGCTGGAGTCTCTAGGTTCACGTTTCTGACTACAGAGTCGCCAATGATCAGAGTTTTTTCCTCAGCGGGTGTGTCGCTGAGCGGGGAAAAACGATTAGAAACGTGAACAGGTTGGTGGTGAACCGGGGCTTTGCGACTAGGCTTCCTTCTCACCGTCACCCACCCAGTCTCCTCGCTGCTGAGGAGAGCCGGGGAACCGGTGACAGGGGGGGCTAAGCTAGCTAGCTCCGCTGCAGCTAATGGGCATCCGTCGAGATTAACTGGCGCAGACGGTGTTTCAATGCAGCGGAGCCGGGATTCCAAATCAGACAACCTCGCCTCGAGCGCCTCAAAAAGACAACATTTATTACATTTACCGTTATCACTAAAAGAGGCAGAGGTGTAGCTAAACATCTGACAGAGAGAGCACACCAGAGGAGGAGAGGAAAGAGAGCTAGTAGCCATAGCTAGTGGCTCGAGAGCTGGAGAGCAAACCACACAGGCAGACAGCAAAACAGGAAGTGACGATCTCGAAAACACTGCTTGTGTTTGGATGGATATGAAAAAGTTGACATTCACACTGAGACAGGACATGGATGGGTTCATGAACTTTTGGCAACCCTGGATCGCATATGTGTCTTCCATTAGATCTAATCTTTGACAAATACCATTTCAGTAATGGTTCCGCTCTTTGTTCCAACACTACTCAGATGCTCTTTTACTTTTAATTACCTATTTTTCTTTTTGTTTGTTTTTTTGCTGTTTTGTTTGTTTGTTTGTTTGTTTTTTATTTTATTTTCTTTAATTTCACTTTTTCTTTCACTTTAAAAAAAAAGGGGTGTTGTAATAATTATTCTTCCAATGTTGTCAAATAGAAAAAAATAAGGGAACATGTGATGAAAATGTAAACAATGCAATGCTGTAATGACCTGTACACCCTTTACAAAAACTTAAATTTAAAAAAAAAAAAATCATTCTTCTCACTTACAAAGCTCTTAACAATTAGGCCCCTTTTTATTTAAAAGATCTGATACTACCCTATCATCCTAATAGAGCATTACGCTCCCAAAATGCTGGATTACTTGTAATACCTAGAATCTCAAAAAGTACAATGGAAGGCAGAGCCTTCAGTTATCAAGCTCCTTTCATGTGGAACCAGTTACCAATCTGGATTCAGGAGTCAGACTCGATCTCTGTTTTTAAGAATAGGGTAAAAACCTTCCTTTTTTGATATAGCTTACAATTAGGAGGGATCATGTGTCTCTAAACCCTCCCTTAGTTATGCTGCTAATAGATTTAGACAGCCGGGGGACATCCAATAATGAACTGGGCTTCTCCCCTTTAATGTTTGCTCTCTACATGTCTGTTCTTCTCATCTTCTCTATTCCCTCACTCCCCAGCCAGTCGCAGCAGATGACTGCCCCTCCCTGAGCCTGGTTCTGCAGGGATGTCAAACTCATTCCATGGAGGGCCAAGACCCTGCAGGTTTTACCTCCACCCAGTGTCTTCAGCAGGTGTTTTCATTGATCAGCAATCAGTGAGGGGAAATTCAGTGAAATCTCCTGTTGAAGACACTGGGTGGAGGTAAAACCTGCAGGGTCTTGGCCCTCCATGGAATGAGTTTGACACCCCTGTGCTAGAGGTTTCTTCCTGTTAAAATGCAGTTTTTCCTCTCCACTGTTGCCAAGCGCTTGCTCACAGCCTGATTGCTGAGGTCTTTCTGCAATTGTGGGGGTTTCCCCTACCTCTTGATCCGGTGGAGGAGATAGGAGAGAGAAGGACGGTGGCTAAACTGTCATCTCTGCTGGAGTCCGAGTTCCACCCTATGCAGGACATACTGAATGCACTGAGGAGCTCATTTAGCAGCAGACTACATCATCCCAGGTGCACAACCGAGAGGTTTCGCAGGTCCTTCCTACCAACAGCTGTCAGACTGTACAACCTAAGCAGGGCTGCTCGCAGAGATAGCAAAAAGACATAACAAATTAATAGTTTTTTGAATGCAAAAGATGCAATAGACTTACACAATGGTCCCCTCCGGCATACAACTAGGAACATACCGGTCACTATGGAGAGTGAGAATATGTATGGGCACATAATCATACCATGTAGGATAACTAAGTAGACGGTTGTGCTGTTTCATCCCATCTAGCAACAATGCTCTGCACTGTGTGTGTTTATATATTTACATATTTATTCCATCTAGCTGCAATGCTCCGCACTGGGTGTGTTTATGTTTATGTATCTATATATTTATTCCATCTAGCTACAATGCTCCGCACTGTGTGTTTATATATCTACATATGATTCCATCTAGCTACATTGCTCCGCACTGTGTGTTTACATATTCATATATTTATTCCATCCAGCTACAATGCTCTGCACTGTGTGTCTGTGTGTGTGTATATATATATTTTATAGTAATATGTACATATGTATATTAGCTGCTCTTGCTTGCTTGTTTTTTTCTTGCCTTCTGATTGTTGCTCTGAGTGTTGCTATCCCTGTGCTGTTGCAATCCTGGAATTTCCCCGTTGTGGGACTAATAAAGGCTTATCTTATCTTATCTTATCTTACATCTGAAAGTGCTATGAGATGACTGTTGTTATGAAATGGTGCCATATAAATAAAGTTGAATTGAATTAGTTATCAGCAGGTAGCAGTTTTTCCACTTTAAAATTCAACATGTCAGACATCCCAAAATAAAAACTGCAAATCAGGCAAAATTGCTTTCTATACTAGACTGAATGTTTTTGGGTTTTTTTGAATCTCTGAGAAACTTGGCAAGAAATTGTTAGGATGTGAGCTGGACCCCATGTCCTCACCTTGATTTATAGTTTGTACTCCTTGTCACCAGAACATGGGCTTCAGCCCACATCCTTGCTTTGAGTTTGTATTTTGAGATTCTTTGTATTTATTATTATTCATTTTCATAACCATAGTTATGTTTTATTATCTTTGCCTTACCTGTACGCTGCTGAAACTTGGACTGTCTACAGAGTGCAGGTGAAGAAACTCCACGCGTACATGATGAGACACCTTCGAGCCATTATGGACATCTCATGGAAAGACAAGATAACCAACATAGAAGTGCTGAAACGAGCTGGTCTACCATCAGTGGAGGACATGCTAATACAAATTAACCTGAGATGGCTCGGACATATTGAGAGGTTGGATCACCAGCGTCTCCCTCGCCACTTACTTTAGTCACGGTTATGCGAGGGCAAACGCAATCAGGGTAGACCAAGGCTCAGATTTAAAGACACTGTAAAAAGAAACCTGAAGAAGTTGGATATAGACAGGAGTTACTGACAGCAGAAGGCAAAGGACAGAGCTGCGTGGAGAAATCTGATCAGACCTAAATGAAACAGTCATTGTCGCCCACGACAGACTGCTATGATGACAAGTTTTCTATTGTTCTTTTTGTCATTATAGTCACGTTAATGTTTTTTGTTTTGGTCTTGGGTTTGAGTTGATATGTGTGTTATTTCCAGATTTTTTCTTAGCTCGATCCTTGGTTTGCTTCTTGTTATGTTCTTGATTTTTCACGGCTGTTTGTGTTTGATTAATTAAGTCCTGCTTTATTTAAGGAACACTGCCCCTTATCTGGGCGTGGTGTCCTTTGTCTTTTTGGCGTGAACCCACACGCTTCTGCCCTGTCTGTTTTGCCAAGCCTGTTACCCTAGCCGTAGTGCTTTCTGTCTAGCCTCTCCTTGTGTGTTTTGCCTACCGTGCTAGCCTTAGCTTTTGTTTTGTTTCAGCCCATGCACTGTGTTTATTTTTTGTTTGGTTCATAAAATGCCATTTTCTCGCTATGCACTTGAGTCTTGTTTTCTGCCCAGCCTGGGCCCCCACCATGACAGAAATAAACAAGGATTTTACTCCTGGATGAAGTTGGTTCAGCCACTTTCTTGAAATCATGAAGAAAAATGGTGCCATTGGTTATGTTATGAGTTAAATTACTCAATTTTAGATGAACGATTACTTAAAACCAAAAGTTGTCTATGGCTGGTGCTTTGTTTTTGTTGATTTATAGCATAAAGAAACATTTTCCAGCATTTCATGCATCTCACTTGCTGTTCCAAAGATAGTTTATAGTTTATTAAACACTTTGAATCAGACAAAGTGGCTGAGCTGTAACCCAATATCTCAAAGGTGGTGTTTGATTATTTAGAAAGTTTATTTTGGAGAATTTATCACTATCTTCATTAGTGGTGTCAATTAAAATTCTTAATTGCGATTAATCACAATTTTTTTTGTTTGTCTGTCTGTTTGTTTGTTTGTTTTTTGGGGGGGGGCTCTGAACTTATTTTTCATATTTTCCTGCTCTTATTAACATGGGACCCCAACAGCATACATACGTTGGGCCGATATTAGCAAGTTTTCATCGTCAATGTCAAGCCAACGTCCTGCCAATGTGCAAACAACCTCTATAAGATGTATTCCTGATGCAAACTTTGTACATTGGGCAGACATATGTGTGCTGTTGGGGAGGTGGACAAATTTGCTTGCTTTCTGCAGCCGTGGGTCCATTTAAAGCTTTAAACATGTCATAAATGACAAGCATGTTATATCCAGAATGTTCTCCCAAAAAACTCCAAAGTACTGCAGAAATACTGCAGGCAACTACAGGAACATCTCAAAAAATTAGAATATCATGAAAAAATTCAATATTTTTTGTCACTCATTTCAGAAAGTGAAACCCATATATTATATAGATTCATTACACAGAGAGTGATATATTTCAAGTGTTTATTTTTTTTAAATTTTGATGATTATGGCTTACAGCCCATGAAAATCCCAAATTCAGTTTCTCAAAAAATTAGAACATTACATAAATTTAGATAGATAGATAGATAGATAGATAGATAGATAGATAGATAGATAGATAGATAGATAGATAGATAGATAGATAGAGTAGTGGTGTTGCACTGTATATTGATGACCCGTATAGGTGTAAGCTTGTAAATGGAATGTCCTTTGCACTACCAGGGATTTTGGAATGTGTTACTGTTGAGATTGACCAAGATAAAACAAAAAATCTAATTATAAGTTGTATATATAGAATGCCGGGAACTTGCATTGAGACACTCAGAGATAAATTAGTCGAGCTGTACAATAATATTACTAGTAAGAAAATGGTAGTAATTTGTGGAGATTTCAATATTGATTTACTAAATCCATATCAACAAAATGTAATTACAGAGTTCATGAATTCTATGTACAGTATGAGTCTATATCCCACAATAACACATCCCAGTAGAATCACAGTTCACACTGCTACACTTATTGACAACCTGTTTGTTAATATTATTGATAAGAAAATAGAAAGTGGATTATTGATAAATGATATAAGTGACCACTTGCCAACCTTTGCACTTATCCATGGCCACACGGGGGCCAATACAGAAAAAATTTTAAAATCGTTCAGATACAAATCACAAAATGCAATCAGTTCTTTTAAAGAAGACTTGCTGAAGCAGGACTGGACAAAAGTCTATGTATCAGATGTAAATGAAGCCTATGACACATTTATAAACATTGTAACCACTCTTTATGAAAAAAATTGTCCATTAGTAAAGAAAAAGCTTAAACATAAATTTGCCGATAAGCCATGGTTAACCAAAGGATTACAAAAGGCGTGTAAAAAGAAAAACTTATTATATAAAGCTTTCCTTTTTTTTTTTTTTTTTTTTTTTTTTTTTTTGTCCTGTCAGGCAGCTAGGCAAACAGAACAGGGATCTGTCACCCTACTGTGCCAAAACAGATTTACTTTGCCAAGAGGAGCCTATACAGTGCCTAACTTTGCACTGTACTGTATATTGTTGTAAACTCCTCCTGTAATAACTTTTAATACTTTATTTTAATTGTTTTACCCATGGAAGACCCAACAGGATGGGGAAGAGGGAAAGGAAGTGTGTGAAGGGGGGAAAGAAAAGGGAGGGGAACAGACAAAAAAAAAAAAAAAAGACAACTAAAACAAACAAAAGACAAACTGCTTCTTCCACCGGAGATGTCTCAACACGAGTCTGTACATGTATGTCTGTGTGCCTATATATGAGAACGCGTGCAAAATAAGTGCATGTGAGTGGTTTGTCAGGAAACATACGAGTGGAGGGCCGGTCGCAGCAGCCCTCCCCCCGAGGACCCCGAGCAGGCAAGGCATCGCCACCAACCCCCAGCCCCGACGTCAGCAAGCCCCAGGAAAGCCAAGCATCCACCCCCGGAGAGACGATCAAGGGAGGGCAGGCCGCCTGGCGGCCGGCGCGGTGAGCCCACACCCCTGGACCCGCCCGACCCCCACCCCCCCAGCGGGGCCAACATCCACCCCCGGGCCCCAGGCACCAGGAGGCCAGCGACCCCACCCCCCAGGACAGAGGCCAGCCAGCGCCCCCCAGCACGAGCCCCCCCAGGTACCCCCACAGCGGTCCCGCCCCAGCGCCTCGGCCACACACCCCGGGGACCCCCACGTCCAAAGAAGTCCCCTCGTCCAAAGAAGTCCCCTCGCCCAGGTGAGCCCACATTGCTGAGAGGCACTACCCCCCTAATCCAGCCCCTCCTGACTCGCAGGCACACCCCTCCCCATACCTTCACACCCACATGTTTCCATGCACACCCCTCTCACTCAGCCAGACCGACCCATTCTCTCTCACTCCAGTACCCACTTAAATTCACTCCTCATTCACCTTTATTTCAAAAGCCGACTGCGAAGCAGATGCAGTGAGCCTGAACATGCACCAGTGCCCGGCAGTGACCAGGGAGGCCACCGGCGCAGGCCACAGAAGCAGACCCCCACCCCCCGGCGCCCATCTGAGTGAACAATCAGCAGACCACCGCAGGTGCCCCAAGATGCCACCCGGCATGCAAAGCGCCGCACAAAACCGACCTACCATCACCACCTCCATTCATCACCCTCTCACTCACACTTAAACTCATATTCAGCCCCCCGTCACTTCCTTGGTTGTATCTATATATTAGTAGCATCCAGGGATTTTTACAACATGATAGGTCCCAGGCTCCCCACCAGGCCCCCACGCCCCCAGCAAGACAGGGCAACAGGGGTGGGGGAAGACCCCCACCTCCTCCCCCCGCACAGAACATGGTGGGTGTGTGTTGGTTATATGATATAATTGTGTATAAATGTGTGGACTACTAAAGTGCAATTAAAATTGGGGGGATAGTAATTGAAGCATTGTTAGCCACTGTGATGGGCAGCAGAGCCCCCATCCCCCCAAGCCCTCAGTGTCTAAAATGCAATTAAAATTGAGGTGAGTGTAGCCCCACCACGCGGCAAAGGTATCCCCTTCACCGACACAGTGCGGCACACCCCCACCCCAAAGTCCTAAATGTAACAAAAAAGATCAGGGGGAGGAGGAGGGTGGGAAATAAGACTGGGAGGTAGGCGGTCCAAAAACAAGGCCGTTCCCCCCCCCAAGAAGCCAGCTTGCAGACTGGCTTGTGAGGCCACCCACTGCCCCCAAATCCCAACCCAGGGTGAGGGCCGCCAGTGGAAACAACCCAGGACCCACCAGCATCACGTCCCAGCACTCCAGCACCACTGACATGACGGGGCAGCCAAACATACTACCACTCATCCTACACACACGAACATGGACAACAACAGTCACAATAGTGAGCAATGGGCCGGACCCACACAGCACCCAACACGCCAGGCGACACACCCGAGCGCCCATGCAGGCCTACGACCACCCACCCCAGATACACACCGACAGCTGCAGGCCGCCCTGCAACCACAGCCACCCCGGAACAACCCAATGGAAACACAGCCAACAACCCGCACCAATGACCCCCCCAGCCACCCCCAAGCACCAACGCACACCCGCTGCCAATGACATCAGGGGCGATGTAGCAAAGTGCCTCACCCCCCAACACAACAGCAGGGCGGCCGGGACAAGCAAGCCCCGAAACGCCGGCCCCCATGCCACTGGATGGACTGCCCAACCCCTGCCACCCAACAAAGCTCTCCTACCCATACACGCATCCTCCGCCCCCTAGACATCTACCCACAAGTAACCGCTTCCATACACACACTTAACTCCACCCACCATCACACATACCCACCTACACAAACACACAACCCCACCTGCCCACTCAACACACACCCACTTCCACATCCGCTCATACACAAGCCTACACTCACACACACCCTCCCCCACCCGCAGACCCCCGTGAACGGGGAGGGCAACCCAGGATGCGGCCACCAGCCCCTGGGTGGCACCCGGGCCCCAGGAAACACACGACCCCACCACGCAAGGATGCATCAGGGACAACCCCCACCGCTGGCACACCCCCGACCCCGGCCCGGGGCGGGGGGATGCTCCCCCAGCACCAGGGGCCCAGGGCCAGACCCAAACCCCCCACGAGGGGCGAGGCCAGCTGGCCGGGGGCCACAGCCCAACCCCCCCCGGCCCACCCCACAGCCCCCCCCGCCACCCCCCCCCCCTCCCAGGGCCAGACAGACGGCCACCCCGGAGCAGGCCCCCCGGACACCTGCGGCTGGGGTGCAGCCAGCCGCCAGAGGTGCCAAGGAGAGTGAGTCACTGCCCGCCACCCCTCAGATTATAGAATTAATAAGCGGGGACCAGAGAGAATTGAATTCCGCCAATTGATTATTTGAGGAGGCTGACATTCTTTCCAGGCTAATATAATCCAATAGTAAGTTATTATAGTAAGTCGTGCAAAAGTTATTTCTTGTTTTCCAGTTCATGAGGATAGCTTTCTTTGCGATGCATAAGGCAGTGAGAACCATGTGTGACATCCTTGCATCTATATTTATTTCACTTAAATCACCTAATATGCAAAGTGTAGGTGAGGGTGGGACACTATACCCAAGCCATACCTACAGGTCTTCACATGTCTTCTGCCAGAACTTTTGAACCGGTGCACAGGACCACATAGCATGCATATAGCTATCCGGGACATTGCTAGTACAGTGAGGGCAGATATTTGTGTGACTCAGGCCCATTTTGAACATCCTTTGTCCTGTATAATGAATTCTATGTAGAACTTTATATTGTATAAGTTGTAAGTTAGAGTTTTTAGTCATCTTAAAAGTGTTTAAACATATTTGTGTCCAGAAACTTTCCTCCTTATTAATCGATGTCTGTCTCCCATTTTGATATTGGAAGAGATATGGACTCATCCAACTTTGATAATAGTCTATATATTTTCGATATCAATTTTGGGGAACGGAGATTTAGAAACTCTGCCACCTTAACTGGTACTTCTAAATCTGTCTGATTAAGATTAAATCTTGCTTTTATTATGGATTTAAGCTGTTGGTATTCAAAATACTTTTTATCACTGATTTCGTGTTGTGACACTAGATCCTGAAATTGGATAAAATTTCCACCTTGAATAAGATGTTCTAAGTTGTTTATTCCCTTCTCTTGCCATAGTGGAAATTTTAATGTCCTCTTTTGTTGCAGGATATCAGGATTATTCCAAATGGGCGTGAGTTTACAGGGGACAAGTGAAGACCCTGTTATTTTTAAAAATTTCCACCAAGCCGTCAGAGAGGAACTAATATTAATACTTTTAAAACACTCATGGCGTTTAATAGAGGGACTTATAAAAGGTAAGTCAGAGATATTTAGCGACCCACAGAGAGCCTGTTCAGCATCTAACCATGGGTTCCCTAATGGGGTTGATTTTGTCCATTTTGAAATGAACTGCAATCTATTGGCTAAAAAGTAATTAAAAAAATTTGGTAAATCTAAGCCTCCGCACGCTTTCGCTTTTTGGAGGGTTTTTAAACTAATCCGTGATGGTTTATCCTTCCATAAAAATTTACTTATATTTGAGTCTAGAGACTTAAACCAGGCCATTGATGGTTGGGTAGGGATCATTGAGAACAAATAGTTAATTTTAGGAAGGACCATCATTTTAATGGTTGCGACTCTTCCCATTAATGATAAAGGTAGTGTCCTCCAGCGCGTAAGATCGTCTTGTATCTTTTTTAAAAGGGGGATATGATTTAGTCGCAATAACTCTGAGAGCCTGGGAGAAATATCTATTCCTAAATATTTAACATTCCCTGATTGTATCGGAATAGTAGATGTATTTGGGAAATTGCAATTTATGGGTAAAGCTATTGATTTTACCCAGTTAATAGAGTAGTCTGATAATGATGAAAATTTATCAATGAGCGCCACTGTCTGAAGAAGAGATCTTTCTGAGTTTTCAAGGAAAATCAATACATCATCAGCATAAAGACTTATCTTATGTTCCTTTTCTCCAGTTTGAATACTTCTGATATCAACATTTTGTCGTATGGCTGCTGCTAATGGTTCAATAAAGATGGTAAAAAGTGAGGGAGAGAGTGGACACCCCTGCCTAGTACCTCTCTGAAGATTAAAGCTTTGGGAAGTCTGATCATTTGTTCGGACAGATGCAACTGGACATCTATATAGTGTTTTAACCCAGTTTATGAAAGATGAACCAAACCCAAACTTGTTTAACACCATAAAAAGAAATTTCCAGTTAACCGGGTCAAAGGCTTTCTCTGCATCCATCTATATAAAGCTTTCCTAAAGAAAAGGACAAAAGAAGCAGAGCAGCGGTATAAAACATACAAAAATAAGTTAACATATATAATAAGATGTAGTAAGAGAGACTATTACAGTAAAGAACTGGAGAAAAACAGGGACAATATTAAAAATACATGGACAATACTTAACAGTATTCTTGGAAATAAAAGCAGAAATACAAGCTACCCAACCGATTTTTCAAAAAATAATAAAACGACTCAGAGTGTGAATGCAGCTTCACCTGCAGATGAATTTAATAACTTTTTTGTTAACATTGGTCCTAATTTGGCTGGAGAAATACCCATTACGGCGCCTACAGGTGATACAATAAACAAAAACACTGCTATAAAAGACTCCATTTTCATAAAGAACACAGACGAGAGAGAGGTCATTGAAATTGTTAACTCGTTTAAAAGTAAAACATCTACGGACTGTGATGGTATTGACATGCTCTTAGTCAAAACTATTATTGAATGCTTAGTGAAACCACTGACGTATATCTGTAACCTGTCTCTCCAAACAGGTATATTTCCCAATGCAATGAAAATAGCTAAAGTAATTCCGATATACAAGACAGGTGACAGAGGGGAATTCTCAAACTATAGACCAATTTCACTATTGCCACAATTTTCCAAGATACTTGAAAAAATATTCTATGAGAGAACTGACAACTTCATACTGAAGAATAATTTATTGTGTGAGCAGCAATATGGGTTCAGACACAAGAGGACAACTGCATATGCTCTAATGGAATTTATAAAAAAAAATATCAACTGCCACTGAAAATAAAGAGTATTCAGTTGGGGTATTCCTGGATCTTAAAAAAGCATTTGATACAATGGACCATAATTTATTATGAATGAATGAATGAATGAATGAATTTATTTTTGAATGAATGAATGAATTTATTTTATTTGAATGAATTTATTTTTATTTCGGATAGTACATTACAGGTTAAAAGAAACTGTATAATATAACAACAAGGTCAAATTAGACAAAGACTCCTTCTACTATACAATTCCACGTGAGTTATCCGAAATGGGTGATGGCTGAAGCCGCAGCTTATATTGCCCACCCATATTCCATCCAAGAATTCAAAGGAGAAAAAAGAGAAAACAAGACAAGAGCGATTACAATTTAAAACAAGGCTAAGACAAAATGTGACTGAGAGAAAAAGAAAAACTGAGCTAGTCTAAGTTAAGCGGTTACTATTCAAAAACAAATCTAAGACATAGTGTCACAAAGAAAAAAAGAAAAAAACTAAGCAACAACACAACACAGGCTGAAAATGTCAATCCTTATGTGAGTTTACATGTCGTCTTGTAAATATGTTTGGAGTATTTCTTCCTTTAGTTTTTGTTTAAATTGTCCAAGCTTTGTACATGATTTTAATTCAGGTCCAAAATCGTTCCATAATGTGACTCCTTGCACTGAAATACAGTGTTGCTTGGTGGTTGTTCTCACTGTAGGCTTTTGAAATATACATGTTCCTCTGAAGTGATATCGTTTCTCCCTTGTTTGGAACAACTTTTGGATATTTGCGGGCAGTGATAAATTCTTCACTTTGAACATTATTATTGCGGTTTTAAAGTCAATCAGATCTTTCAACTTGAGAGTTTTTTGTTTAAGAAAAAGTGGGTTTGTTGGTTCCCTGTAAGCTGCTTTGTTGATTATTCTAATAGCTCTCTTTTGAAGCATAAAGAGTGGATATATGTTTGTTTTATATGTATTTCCCCATACTTCATTACAATATGTCATGTATGGGAGTATTAATGAATGATACAAGGTGTATAGTGTGGGTTGATTCAGCAAATTTTTCACTCTGTGTAATATTGCAATTGATTTGGATACTTTACCTTTTATATAATTAATATGTGGCTTCCAACACAGTTTGTTATCAATTATTACTCCAAGGAATTTAGTTTCAGATACCCTTTCAATCTCTACACCATTTACACTGAGTTTGGGTACTGGGTAGTTGTGATGGTTGTTAAAGACTATAAATTTTGTCTTGCTTAAATTGAGCGTTAATTTGTTTGAATCAAACCACAGTTTCAGCTTTCCTAATTCCTTTCCGAGTGTATCCAGAAGTTGTTCCAAATTGTTTCCACTGCATAGCAGGTTAGTGTCATCAGCAAACAATATTAAGTCCATTTTTTCTGAAACTTTACATATATCATTTATATACATATTGAATAATAATGGTCCCAAAACTGAACCCTGTGGGACTCCACAGGTGACCTTCAGTAACTCTGAGTTTTTGCTGTTAACACATGCAAACTGATATCTATTCTTTAAGTAACTACTTAACCAGGACAGTGCTACCCCTCTAACACCACAATTTTGTAGTTTCTTTAATAATAGATTGTGATCTACTGTATCAAATGCTTTTTTAAGATCCAGGAATACTCCAACTGAATACTCTTTATTTTCAATGGCTGTTGATATTTTTTCTGTAAATTCCATTAAGGCATATGCTGTTGTCCTTTTGTGTCTGAACCCATATTGCTGCTCACACAATAAATCATTCTTCAGTATGAAATTGTCAATTCTCTCATAGAATATTTTTTCAAGTATCTTGGAAAATTGCGGTAATAGTGAAATTGGTCTGTAGTTGGAGAGTTCCCCTCTGTCGCCTGTCTTGTAAATCGGAATTACTTTAGCTATTTTCATTGCATTGGGAAATATACCTGATTGGAGAGACAGGTTACAGATATACGTCAGTGGTTTCACGATGCATTCGATAACAGTTTTGACTAGTAGCATGTCAATACCATCGCAGTCAGTAGATGTTTTACTTTTGAACGATTTAACAATTTCAATGACCTCTCTTTCGTCTGTGTTCTTTATGAAAAACACATATTAAAGAAACATATTATTAAAGAAACTACAAAATTGTGGTATTAGAGGGGTAGCACTGTCCTGGTTATGTAGTTACTTAAAGAATAGATATCAGTATGTATGTGTTGGTAACAAAAACTCACAGTTACTGAAGGTTACTTGTGGAGTCCCACAGGGTTCAGTTTTGGGGCCATTGTTATTCAATATGAATATACTGTAAATGATATATGTAAAGTTTCAGAAAAAATGGACTTAATATTGTTTGCCGATGAGACTAATCTATTATGCAGTGGAAGCAATTTGGAACAACTTTTGGATACACTCGGAAAGGAATTAGGAAAGCTTAAACTGTGGTTTGATTCAAACAAATTAACGCTCAATTTAAGTAAGACAAAATTTATAGTCTTTAACAATCATCACAACAACTTAGTATCTAAGATCAGTGTAAATGGTGTAGAGATTGAAAAGGTATCCAAAACTAAATTTCTTGGAGTAATAATTGATAATAAACTGTGTTGGAAGTTACATATTAATTATATTAAAGGTAAAATATCCAAATCAATTGCAATACTACACAGAGTGAAATATTTGCTGAATCAACCCACACTATATACCTTGTATCATTCATTAATACTCCCATACATGACATATTGTACTGAAGTATGGGGAAATAAATATAAAACAAACATATATCCAGTCTTTATGCTTCAGAAGAGAGCTATTAGAATAATAAACAAAGCTGCTTACAGGGAACCAACAAACCCACTTTTTCTTAAAAGCTCTCAAGTTGAAAGATCTGGTTGACTTTAAAATTGCAGTAATAATGTTTAAAGTGAAGAATCTATCACTGCCCGCAAATATCCAAAAGTTGTTCCAAATAAGGGAGAAACAATATCATTTCAGAGGAACATGTATATTTCAAAAACCTTCAGTGAGAACTACCACCAAGCAACACTGTGTTTCAGTGCAAGGAGTCAGATTATGGAACGATTTTGGACCTGAATTAAAATCCTGTACAATGCTTGGACAATTTAAACAAAAACTAAAGGAAGAAATACTCCAAACATATATACAAGATGACATGTAAAATCACATAAGGATTGTCATATCCAGCCTGCGTTGTGTTGTAGCTTAGTCTTTTTTGTCACATTTTGTCTTAAGATAAGATAAGATAAGATAAGCCTTTATTAGTCCCACAACGGGGAAATTCCAGGATTGCAACAGCACAGGGATAGCAACACTCAGAGCAACAATCAGAAGGCAAGAAAAAAAACAAGCAAGCAAGAGCAGCTAATATACATATGTACATATTACTATAAAATATATATATATACACACGCACAGACACACAGTGCAGAGCATTGTAGCTAGATGGAATAAATATGTAAATATATAAACACCCACAGTACGGAGCATTGCAGCTAGGTGGAATAAATATGCAAGTATATAAACACACACAGTGAGGAGCAATGTAGCTAGATGGAATAATATGTAGATATATAAAAACACAGTGCGGAGCATTGTAGCTAGATGGAATAAATATATAGATATATAAATATAAACACACCCAGTGCTGAGCATTGTAGTTAGATGGAATAAATATGTAAATATATAAACACACACAGTGCAGAGCATTGTTGCTAGATGGGATGAAACAGCATAACCGTCTACTTAGTTATCCTACATGGTATGATTATGTGCCCATACATATTCTCACCCTCCATAGCGACCGGTATGTTCCTAGTTGTATGCCGGAGGGGACCATTGTGTAAGTCTATTGCATCTTTTGCATTCAAAAAACTATTAGTTTATTACGTCTTTTTGCTATCTCTGCGAGCAGCCCCGTTTAGGTTGTACAGTCTGACAGCCGTTGGTAGGAAGGACCTACGAAACCTCTCAGTTGTGCACCTGGGATGATGTAGTCTGCTGCTAAATGAGCTCCTCAGTGCATCCAGTATGTCCTGCATAGGGTGGAACTCGGACTCCAGCAGAGATGACAGTTTAGCCACTGTCCTCCTCTCTCCTATCTCCTCCATCGGATCAAGGCGCTGCCCCAGGACAGAGCTAGCTTTCTTAATCAGTTTGTTCAGTCTCTTCCTATCGGCTGCAGTAATGCCACTGCCCCAGCAGACCACTCCAAAAGTGATGGCTGATGCCACCACCGTGTCATAGAATGACTTCAGCAGCGCCCCTTGTACACCAAAAGACCTGAGTCTCCTCAGCAGGAACAGCCTGTGCTGTCCCTTCTTATAGAGTGCGTCAGTATTGTGTGACCAGTCTAGTTTATTGTTCAGATGAACACCCAGGTACTTATAGGATGTCACCATCTCGATGTCTGTTCCCTGTATATTTACTGGTGCTGTGAGGGGCTGCCCATGCCTGCGGCAGTCCACCACCAGCTCCTTAGTTTTCCTCGCATTGATCTGGAGGCAGTTCCGATGGCACCAGTCCACAAAGTCCTGGATAAGCCCTCTGTACTCAGCTTCATCTCCATTGGAGATGAGGCCAACGATCGCAGAGTCATCAGAGAACTTCTGTAGATGGCAGTGTGTTGTGTTGTGTGAGAAGTCCGCAGTATAAAGAGTGAACAGGAAGGGAGCCAGCACCGTTCCCTGGGGGGCCCCCGTGCTACTGATGATCGTGTCGGACACACAGTCCCGGGTTCTCACAAACTGAGGCCGGTTCGTGAGGTAGTCCAGGATCCATGATGACAGGTGCTGGTCCACCCCTGCGCGCAGCAGCTTGTCCTTCAGGATCACCGGTTGGATGGTGTTGAAAGCACTGGAGAAGTCAAAGAACATGATCCTCACCATATTCCCGGGCTTCTCCAGGTGGGACAGAGAACGGTGAAGGAGGAAGATCACTGCATCCTCCACCCCAATGCCATGCTGGTAGGCGAACTGGAGTGGATCCATCGCTGGTTCCACCAGGGGGCGGAGGTGAGCAAGGAGCAGTCTCTCCAGGGTCTTCATCAAGTGAAGCTTTGTTCTGAATTGTTCTTAGCTTTGTTCTGAATTGTAATCGCTCTTGTTTTGTTTTCTTTTGAATTCTTGGATGGAATATGGGTGGGCAATATAAGCTGCGGCTTCAGCCATCACCCATTTCGGATAACTTATGTTGAACTGTATAATCAGAGGAGTTATTGTCTAAGTTGACCTTGTTGGATTTTCTTTCCCCCTTTGTTATATTATTCAGTTTCTTTTAACCTGTACTTTTAATCTATCCAAAATAAATAAAGATTCATTCATTCATTCATTCATTCATAGATAGATACTTTATTTCGAACAAAAAAGTATAACAAAAACAAAACAAATGACAAATGCAATAAAGTAACAGTATACAGTGTTCGAAAGGGAGAAGGAAGAAGTGAACACTTATTAATTCCATCTCCTCTTTTCCATAAATACACTCATGTGAATTATATACAAATTACCACATTTAAGACCCCAAGTAAACAATTAACTGTATTTTGTACATATCAACATTAACACCGATCCATCCTAGCATACATTGATGTCCATACATCAAAACCAGCCTCAAACAACACAGATATACACAATGCTGTCCCACCCACCATTCCATAGTTTCCCATAATGCCCCAGAGTGAGCATAGTGAATCGTACATATAAATACTACCCTTCTAACATATATCCTTTCAGCAAATAATGTTTGTACCTCTTTTTGAATTGATTTCTGTTTGTACATATTTTCAGTTCCGGCTCCAGACTGTTCCACAAATCCACCCCACAGACAGATATGCACATACTTTTCTTGGTTGTTCGTATCTTGGGTTTTGTAACGTTTAAGTCTCCTCTCAAATTATGATCATTGTCTCTTTTTTAAAATATTTTTTGTATATTAGTTGGGAGTTGATTATTAATTGCCCTGTACATGACTTGTGCTGTCTTAAATTTAACTAGATTGGTGAACTTTATGACATGTGACTTTAAAAACAACAAATTGGTATGGTCTCTATATCCTACATTATTTATTATCCTTATAGCTCTTTTTTGTAATGTGCATATTGACTGTAGGTTGGTCTTGTAGGTGTTTCCCCAGACTTCTACACAGTAGTTAAGATAAGATAGAAACAGTGAATTGTACAGTAAGACCAATGATTTATAGTCCAATATGTGTCTTGTCTTCCGCAGTATGCCTATACATTTTGCCAGCTTGGCCCGGATGTGACTGATGTGAGGTTTCCAGCAGATTTTATTGTCTAGCGTCACCCCCAGAAACTTATTTTCCGGTACTGTTTCTATTCTGGTATCATCTATCGTTACCATTATTTCATGATTTATTTTATAATTTCCAAACAACATAATCTTTGGAGTTTTTTAGATTTAGAGATAATTTATTTTTGTTGAACCACTGCCTTAACTTTTTCATTTCAGTTGTGACCACCTCTAAAACCTGCTGCAAATTCTCATCAGTGCAAAGGATATTTGTGTCATCCGCAAACAAAATAAATTTCAGAATTTTTGATACTTGGCATATGTCATTTATATACAAAATAAAGAGTTTGGGTCCCAAAACTGACCCCTGGGGCACACCACAAGTGATGTCCATGAAGGGTGATTTGTGCTCACCAATTTGTGCAAATTGTTGTCTGTTACTTAAATAACTTTCCACCCAACTCAGTCCTACCCCTCTTATCCCATACTTTTCCAGTTTCCTTAGTAGTATTCTGTGGCCAATGGTGTCAAAAGCTTTCTTTAAATCTATAAATACTCCTACAGCAAACTTTTTTTTATCTATACAACTAGTAATTTCTTCTATAAGTTCGATCAGTGCCAAAGATGTAGATTTATCTGCTCTAAAACCATACTGGCTATCTGTAAGGAGGTTGTGTTTTTCAATGAAATCATCCAGTCTCTTAGTGAAGATTTTTTCAAGTATTTTGGAGAATTGTGGGAGTAAAGAGACTGGCCTGTAATTTGTGAAACAATGACGGTCTCCTGTTTTGTATAGAGGTATTACTTTTGCTATTTTCATTTTGTTTGGAAATTTACCAGTTTGAAATGACAGGTTACAGATGTGGGTGAGTGGCTTAACAATTCCTTCAATTACTTTTTTCACTATTGTCATGTCAATTTCATTCCAGTCGGTTGATTTTTTGTTCTTAAATTTACTCACAGTCTCGATAATTTCCTTTTCAGTAACTGCACCCAAAAAGATTGTGTTTGGATTTCTATCTTCTATTTCATTTACAGAACCACTGTTGTTTGTTTCTGTTGTCACTATTGATTTTGCTAATTCAGGACCAACGTTTACAAAAAATTTATTGAAACCACTGACGACATCCTCCATATTATTTATCAAATTGCTATTTCCAATAAAATATTCTAGATAATTAGCATTCTTAGGTCGATTACTAATAATCCCATTGAGTACTTGCCATATTCCTCTTAAGTTATTTTTATTATCCTCTAATATTCTGTTGTAATATTCTTTCTTACAGGTCCTCATTATATTAGAAAGCTTATTTTTATATCTTTTATATTTGATCTCAACGTCCACTGTTCTGCATTTAATGAATTGTTTATATAATGTATTCTTCTTTTTACATGCATTTATTAACCCCTTGGTGACCCAAGGAATATTTTTCTTTTGTTGTCTGTCACTGTATTGTTTTATAGGACAGTTTTTATTGTACAATGATTGAAATATTTGTAAAAATTTATCATATGCTTTATTTATATCATTTTCATCATAAACTATCTTCCAATCTTGTATTAATAATTCCTTTGTCAGTAAAAACATAGATTCTTCGGTTCTTATTCTTTTATATTTAATATTTTTGTTATACTTTTTCTTCCTATAATCACATTGATAGACAACAAAAATCGGCAGGTGGTCACTGATATCATTCAATAAAAGCCCACTCCTGATATTATTTTCCATAATGTTTGTGAATATGTTATCTATTAGTGTGACACTGTGTGACGTGATTCTGCTAGGTCCGGTAATTGTTGGATGTAAGCCCATACTGTACATTGTGTTGATAAATTCTTCTGTCAAACTATGTTGTTTTGAATTCATCAGATGTATTCTGAAATCCCCACAGATGAACATAACTTTATGAGTTAGTTTTGCATACATTTTTTCCATCCAGTCCTTAAATAAGTCAATGTTTGATCCAGGTGTTGTATATACACAGCTCACTACTATATTCTTCACATTGTCCAGACAGATTTCTATTGTAATACATTCAAATAAATCATCCACAGTTACTGACAGATTTTCAACAACCTTGTATTTCAAGCTCTTGTCAACATAAATTGCAACTCCTCCTCCTTTTTTCACTTTTCTATTTATATAATTTAATTCATAGCCATCCATGGTAAAATCCACTCCTTTCTCTTCACTGAGCCACGTCTCTGATATTGCCACAATATTGAATGGCTCTTTAAACTGATGTAAATAATCTTTAATGTTATTAAAGTTGGCATAGAGTCTTCTGCAGTTGAAGTGGATCATAGAAATATTGAAATCGGATGTGACCATTGTGTTAAACTGTTCATCCGTGTAGTAACTACTTGTAGTGAAAACGACGCGGGTGCCGGGCTGGAGTTTAGGTGGCGTGCAAGAAATATAAGACAGAATAATAAAGAGCGATGGCAAGAACCAAGCAGACCGCCCGTAAAATCTACTGGAGGAAGAAGCCCCCCAGGAGACAGCTAGCCACCAGGGCTGCTCGGAGAGGCGCTCCGGCCACCGGCAGAGTGAAGAGGCCTCGCCGTCACAGGCCCGTGGCTCTGAGAGAGATCCGTCGCTACCAGAAATCCACGGAGATGCTCATCCGTAAGCTGCCCGTCCAGCGCCTGGTGAGGGAGATCGCTCAGGACTTCAAGACCGTCCTGCGTTTCCTGAGCTTCGCCGTCATGGCTCTGCAGGAGACCAGCGAGGCCCACCTGGTGGTCTCTTCTTCGCTAAGGGGGTCACCATCATGCCCAAAGACTTCCAGCTGGCCCGCCGCATCCGCGGAGAGAGAGCTTAGACTTTCTGCTGCACATTCACCAACCAACCATAATGCTCTGCACTGTGTGTCTATATATATACATTTATAGTAATATGGACATATGTTTACTAGATGTTGTTTTTTCTTGCCTTCTGATTGTTGCTCTGAGTGTTGCTATCCCTGTGCTGTTGCAATCCTGGAATTTCCCCATTGTGGGACTAATAAAGGCTTATCTTATCTTAACTACAGTCATTATTGATGGAGCTAAATAAATTATTATCAGGGTCTATGTTATATTCTACGTCCTGTGGGTTGTGAGCTGTATATTCAAAAACTTTCAGTTCCTGTTGTTCCTGTTTGTTGATCTTTTGTTTCATGTTGTTAAATGTCTTGTAGCAGATGAGTATAATCCTTCAGTGTCCTACAATTGTCTCTTGTTGCTGTGACTCCAGTTCATAATATTCATTGATTTTTGTCCAGTTCCATAATATTACGGATGTTAATGACCTTGGCTTCTTCAGGTGATCCGTTTAATTTGATGCATATTTTACAGTTTGATGTCCAGGTGTTTTGAATCTTTTTCTGCTTTCTCAGGCATCTTGCTTTTCTGGCTATTTCTGCGTTTTCTTTTGTGAGATGCTCGTTTATGTAAATGTTCGTTCCTTTCAGTTTCCTACCTTGTTTCAACAGCGCAGTCTTGTGTTTTCTGTTGACAAACCTCATGATCACAGCCGGTTTGTCGCCGTTTTTCCTGGACAGAGGGTGGCAGGTCTCAATGGTGTTACAGTCCAGCTGGATTCCTTTGGACTGCATGAAGGCCGCCACTTGTTGCTCCGTGGATTCGTCTTCCAGCTCGTCAAGCCTCCCTCCGCTGTCCGCGGCCACCGCTCGCGCGTACGATCGGGGTTTAATGTGGAGCCCCGTGATGATCACGTCGTTCACCCGAGTGTTCTGCTCCAGTTCCGACACTCTGCTCTCCAGATACGCCAGCCTCTTGTCCTTCTTGGCGTTCTGGATCCGCAGCGCTTTCACCTCCTCGATCAGGTCCAGAATGTTTCTTTGCTGCAGCTTAACATCAGAAATCTCTTCCACCAAGAAGTCCAGTGCTCTTTTAATGTCGTCCACCTCCTCAGTCTGCTGAGCTTTCTTGGGACCCATGATCCCGGCCGATGTTCGTTGATTGTGATCGTAGGAAAAAAAAAAAAAAAACAACACGTGGGAGAAATCCCTTTGTTCTCCCGGAGTGAGAGGGGATTGATTTCTTCACCAGCCACCACAATATTAAGTTATGAGAATGGCAATTTCTCTTTTTTCCGCATGAGCAGGTTCACTCTCCAGTGGTAGTTACAAAGCAATAGCTCAAAACGCCAGCTCTAAACTGAGTTTTAAAACAAGAACGAACCGGGAGCCTTTACCTGTGCGTCCTCACCTCACATGCCACAAAGTTTAAATTTAAGTTTAAAAAGTATTTTTTTAATAGAAATGTTGGCCGACTGAAAAGTATGTCCATGTAACACTCAATACTTGGTCAGGGCTCCTTTTGGATTAATTACTGTATCAATGTGGCGTGGCATAGAAGTGATCAGCCTGTGGCACTGCTGAGGTGTTATGAAGGTCCAGGTTGCTTTGATAGTGACCTTCAGCTCGTCTGCATTGTTGGGTCTGGTGTCTCTCATCTTCCTCTTGACAATCCTCCATAGATTCTCTATGGGGTTTAGGTCAGGACAGTTTGCTGGCCAATCAAACACAACAATGCCATGGTCATTAAACCAGGTTTTGATACTTTTGGCAGTGTGTGTGTGTGTGTGGGGGGGGGGGGCAAGTCCTGCTGGAAAATAAAATCAGCTTCTCCATAAAGCTTGTCAGCAGAAGGAAGCATGAAGTGCTCTAAAATTTCCTGGTAGACGACTGCGCTGACTTTGGTCTTAATAAAACACAGTGGACCAACACCAGCAGATGACATTGTTCCTCAAATCATCACTGACTGTGGAAACTTCACACTAAACCTCAAGCAACATAGATCCTGTGCCTCGCCGCTCTTTCTCCAGACTCTGGGACTTTGATTTCCAAATGAAATGCAAAATTTACTTTTATCTGAATAGAGGTCGTCTGCTGGTGTTGGTAATATTCTGTGTAATATTCTAATTTTTTGAGAAACTGAATTTGGGGTTTTCATGGGCTGTAAGCCATAATCATCATAATTAAAATTAATAAACACTTGAAATATTTCACTTTCTGTGTAATGAATCTATATAATATATGGGTTTCACTTTCTAAAATGAGTGACAAAAAATATTGAACTTTTTCATGATATTCTAATTTTTTGAGATGTACCTGTATAGCCACCACTTAATATTACACCAGTTGTTATCTTACCTTAACAACACTGTGATTCAAATATGAAATATACTGTTTGGGTCCATATTCATATTCTGCAGGGTAATTTAACAAACTGCAGTGCTGTTTATTCCATCTAGCTGCAATGCTCCTGCACTGTGTATATAACTGTGTACATATGTATATTCATCTACTGAGTTGGCTAACCAGCTCTTATCTTACCTTATTTACTGTTGCTCTGAGTGCTGCTATCCCTGTGCTGCTGTAATCCTGCAATTTCCCAGTTGTGGGACTAATAAAGCTTATCTTATCTTAAAAATAGGGCTGTGTGATATAACTAAAATTTCATATCACAATATAAGTAATCTTATTTGACATACCGATACATATCACGATACCGATATATATCATGATATATAGCTTCTGTAAATTCTGTAGTTTATATATAATAACCAATTAAAAGGACCATCTTTTTTGCTACATTTTAAATTACATAGTGAAAACATCAGTTGTACAAATTCATCTGTCATTAATTTTATTTAGTTTAGGTGAAAACAATTGTATTTTGAGCCACACCATAGACTGTTTGACCAAACACAGCACCCGGATTTTGAAAGTTCCACTTTTTAAGTTCCGCCCCGCTGTTTTTATCCCGCCATGATTAACAGTGATAAAAAAAAGTCCATTCCTGTGAGGTTACTTTGACACCACTACTTCTCAAGAAAGTGGCTAAGCTAACTTCAAATGCTAGGCTATATTTTAACCCAAGATGTACAAAAAAAATTGTGTAATCCCAAAAATTAAAGTTGGAGATAAACAGAATGACCCCATTTCTTTTCTATCAGACATGGTTCGGCCACTTCTGCAGCCTTCCTCAGAATGATCCCATTGTTTATTTCCATCAATAAGTGAACTGCTGCAGTCTTCTAGAGCTTCATAAGGAGGCTGTAAAGTTTGTCAAATCTTCAGGGTTTAATTTGAAAAAAAAAAGGGCCAAAATAACCTTTGCAGCATATTCGGGAGTCATAACCTGGGAATCAACTCTGGCCCTGAGTTTAGAAGAGGCAGCATCAGTAAGGGGCCCATAATACATACAGCATAGGGGTATGTGCTGGCAGTGGCATCCTTCTTGTTCATGTCTTCTCAGATTTAAACCTGCAGCAGTGGAATAAACCACAGACATATGTGGATACTGCTTTAATTGGTGCGGTTTGTAATCGACAAGCTTACATCACACCCACATTAGGCTGGACTCTGCTGCTACCTGTGGTGGTGGTTGTGTCATAGTGGAGACCTTGTCAAGACCAGAGACTCCAAAGACCAAGACAAAGACCTACATACACAGTGGTCTTGGAAAACTCGGGTCTCAGTCTGGTCTTGACTACAACACTAGGTAGTGGTGGTTTAGATTGTATTGGCAGCTCATGTTGGTGCTGACTTTATTTTAGCATTATGGTAAAAAGAAAATTCATAAGTTATTTCGCTTGTTCAATGAGTCCAGGGTCAGGCTAGTTGTTGGCTTCAGAGATGTCATCATGTCCACCAGTGCTCTCCATCGTTGGTGGTCCTGTACAAGCCCTTCTGTGACCTCTAAGGTCATGTCAAGCTTCTGGAGGTCTTTTGTAAGCCTGTCCATCCATTTGGTGCGGGCCTACCATTGGACCTCCTCCAGCCCACCAGTGCTGCATCGAACGTGAGTAAGGCCCTGATGGGATGTTCTGGCAAGAAGTGGAGGACGTTTCCCTACCAGCAGATGGGGCGGATGGCTATGAGACGATGAGTTCACGCATGTCAAAGCAGTCAATCCTCTTTGCTGGGGTTTTTGTAAGGGCAACATTTCTGCTCCACAGAGGAGAATGGAAAGGACCGAGGGCATTGTAGATGCGACTGTTTCCCTGTGGCACCAAAGGGGTGTTCAAAGGGGAACATTCATAACTGCTACTAAATAAAATTTCAGCTAACGTGTATGAAATAAAGTGGTGGTGGTGTAGGTCAGAGCCTGATGTAACGGGATGACTAGTCTAACAAAACCATCAGAAAATTTCAAACTCAGCAGAAAATGACAAGACAGACGTTAATATTCTCTTATATTTTTTTATTTTTCAATAATCTTTTTCATCCTGCTGCGTATCGGCAATGACTTTTTTTTCTAATATATGATGCGCTATATGAAGGTGTCTCAGAAAAAGTGCAAACATCAGCAAACACAAACAGAGGTCAAGAGATTTTTTTTTAGGCTTCGACAAAGATGCTGCGATGTGGCAACAGTCCCTCCTCCTCCTCCTCCGACAACCAGCGGCTCGATAATGACATCAGTGACAGCAGTGCTGCAACAGCGCCCCCTAAAGGTCTAAAGTGAGAGTCCAGCAGGTTAACTCGGAGGCCTTGCCCATCAGGAGTTTTGTGCATTTTTTATGTTCACATGATCCGACAGAGTTAAAACCTGTGACTCAACCCGCATTTCTGCTGAATCGGACTTCTGAGGCGAGTGTCTTTTCTACACGTTTTTCCCGCTCAGACAGAAGCTCCCGCTGCCTTCAGGAGACGCATCCCCACCCCACTGTCTTATTGTGCTTGTGAAATGATGAACTTCAAAATCCTGCATTTGCTTTATCGACTTTCTAGAGTTTGTATAGAAAAGTATTTGAGAATGTCTGTTAAATATGTGCTCAGACTTACACAGATGGACAGGCAGCATAGACACAAAATAAACATCGGAGGAGTTCAAGCACTGACATGCACATGTGTGATTTTTTTTTCCAAACAGCAACTCATAAATATTCTCAAATATTTTCTATAACTTTCCATACAGGTATTTCTAAGAAATGACAGGTGACGGCTGTGCAGTTTAACCCCTTAAAATTCCGGTGTTCCGCCAGCGGGACATTTCAAGTTTGTACTGCCACTCAGTGAAGAAAGAATTTGATTTTCTTTGCTATGCCAAATTTAGGGAAATTGGCTGGAACGCTAAGGGGTTAAAAGAAATGTTTCACATCTACAGAAAAGAAGTTGCACATTTTTGAGAAAAAAGTTGCAAAATTGCAAGAAAAAGTTTCAAATTTGCAAGAAAAAAGTTGCAGATTTACAAGAAAAAAGTTACAAATTTTTGAGAAAAAAAGTTGCAAGAAAAAAGTTGCAAATTTACAAGAAAAAGTTGCAAATTTCCAAGAAAAAAGCTGCAGATTTTTGAGAAAAAAGCTGCAAAATTGCAAGAAAAAGTTGCAAATGTACAAGAAGAAAGTTGCAAATTTTTGAACAAAAAGTTGCAAATTTCCAAGAAAAAAGTTGCAGATTTACAAGAAAAAGTTGCAAATTTTTGAGGAAAAAAGTTGCAAATTTTTGAGAAAAAAGTTGCAAATTTTTGAGAAAAAAGTTGCAAAATTGCAAGAAAAAGTTGTAAATGTACAAGAAGAAAGTTGCAAACTTTTGAGCAAAAAGTTGCAAATTTCCAAGAAAAAAGTTGCAGATTTATAAGAAAAAAGTTGCAAATTTTTGAGGAAAAAGTTGCAAATTTTTGAGAAAAAAAGTTGCAAAATTGCAAGAAAAAGTTGCAAATTTACAAGAAGAAAGTTGCAAATTTTTGAGCAAAAAGTTGCAAATTTTTGAGAAAAAAGTTGCAAAATTGCAAGAAAACAGTTGCAACTTTTTGAGAGAAAAGAATGCAAATTTACAAGAAAAACATCAAAAACTGAGGAGAAAAAGTTGCAAATGTTGCTATGCAGTTGAAGCTCTTAAAACTCCAGTGTTCTGCCACTGGGATGTTTCAAATTTTCCACTGCCACTCAGTGACGAAAGAAGAGGTCGTTGCTAAGTGTCGAGACCAGGATTATGCATGACCACCTTAGACTGGTGGAGTCATAATAGATTTATTTTGGGATGTCAGTTTAGACAAGGAATACCTCAAAACTTAGGCTTAATTAATAAAATATGTGTATTATGGCTTGAAAACTTTTAGATTTTTTTCTTCTTTTTTGAAGCTTCAACCATCATCACAAATGGCATGAAAAAAGTGAAAGAACTTCATTTTTTGTCACTTTTTTCATTCCAGTTGACTCTCCATACAGTCGGGTTTCCACATTTTTTTGGAAAGTGAAGTTGTGTCACAACATGAGGGTAGCGGGGCTGAAAGGGTTCGTTTCAAAATAAAATGTTTCCCATTGACCTAGTCCTGATCCCGTGACTTCCCACGGAACCCGGACCGGCTCTCTGATCGTGTGGAAAAGACACTTGTGCCAACATTTCCTGTCGGGTCAAAGTACACGGAGACATTAAAATGTGAGCATTCACTCAGTAGAAACACCAAAATGTAAGGAAAAAATGGTAAAACTCCGTGAGCTGGTCTCTGTACAATCCTCGTGGTTTTGACCTGAAACACCAAACTGGAAGACTTTCTCAGAGGCAGTAGTGGTGGATTGTGATTGGTTCATTCCATCTGTCAATTATAACCAACAAACAATTGACAATATAGCTCTTTTAAAAATAAATAAACACCTGGCCTGTGAGAGCCAATGATAATGAGCCTTGTCGACCCCGCCCACCATGACTCTGACCCCTCTCTCTCCCAGTTTCATCGCTTTTTTAAAAACTGAATTGAGGCAGAAACAGCAGCATAAGGCGATTTTTTTTTTTGTCCACTTGCGATGATGACGTACAACTGATGGCCGCCGACCAAGTTTCCCCAAATTTACGAGCTGGTACAACACTGAACATTTTTTTCATATACTACGTACAAAAACTGGCAGTCCAAAAAAGTGAAGCTATCGTTAGCGTGCCTTAATCATGCATTCTATATAGTGTCCAGCAGGGGGCAAACCTCGGGTATTAGCTTGTAAACAAATGGGTGCTGCTGTAAAACCACATCCAATGTAGATATACTGTTATTAATACATTTTTATATTTAAGAAGTCATACTGCATTCTGCTGTGTTCTACCATTTATTAGAAAATACCCAGCCATCATGTCCATGTGGGCCCCACCAAAGGCTAAATCTGGGCTGTCTTATGAGTCCCATCTGTGTTTGCCCACATGGACTTTACCTGTCTTCAAATTATTTTCTCATAAATTTGCTATTTTCTTGTAAATTTATGAATTCTTCCAAATAATTACATTTTTCTTGAAAATTTGAAACTTTCTCATAAATTTGCAACATTTTTTACTGTGAACGTCACACCTAAATTTGTTACTTTTTTCCTTGTATTTTCTTGTAAATTTATGATTTTTTTCCATAAATTTGTGACATTTTTCTTGTAAATTTGGAACTTTTTCAAAAAATTTTGTACTTTTTTTTTTTTTTACTGTAAATTTACTACTTTTCCCATAAATTTATGACTTTTTTCTCAAAAATTTTAAATTTATTTACTCACACATTTGCTTTTTTTTTTTTTTTTGGTAATTTGCAACTTTTTCAAATTTTTTCCTCATAAATGTGACTTTTTTCTTGTAAATTTGCTAAATTTGTCTTGTAAGTAACTTTTTTTTCAAGTAATTTTAGTTTTCTTCTTGTGAATTTGCAAATTTTTTTTCTCTTAAATTTTTCACTTTTTTCTCATGAGTTTGCTGCTTTTTTGTGTAAATTTGTGACTTTTTTCCATTTCACTTTTTTTCCTCGTAAATTTGTGACTTTTTTGCATAATTTTGCCTTTGGCACAAGTGTTACTGAAACCTGCTCACCCACATTAAAGCCATGTGGGGCTCAGGTTGGTTTAAAGCGGGTAAACTGATTACCTGCTATTTATGAGGAAAAGTCACAAGTTTACAGTAAAAAAAAGGGCAAATTTATGAGAAAGTTTCAAATTTTCTTGAAAAAAATGATCAAATTAGAGGGAAAAATAAGACAACCCAGATTTGACCTTTGGTGGGGCCCACATGGACATGCTGGCTGGGTTTACAACTGAATTTTTTATTGCAGTAACTACTGTATAATACATGTCTATATATAATCTAATTTGTTTATGGACCTGCAGCTTTTTTTTTTAAATTGAAGACATTAATAAATTTAAACCACAAATGCTACAGTGGCAGTGATGGGTCGCCAATACGAGGAGGGTTAGCTCCCTGTCTGATGCTAAGTGAAGCCGTTATGTGAAGCATTCAGGATGTTTTTGGGAAACTCGGCCCGTAGCTTTGGAGGGAGAATAAAGGGTTTCAGTCAAAAGAAAAAAAGTACAAAAGACTTGGAGAGGCAGTGAAGCGACTCAGTCTGAACGTCACAAATTTGTGTTACGGGTGTTCCTAATACACTGTCATGAAACATAATTCTAATACAGATAATGCACCTAGAGCTGATTAACATCCAAAATAATGCCCACCATAATTTGCCAAGGTTAGCCAGCTAGCTTTAACGTAGCTACACTACTTTGTAACGCTGGCAAATTTAATATGCACATTAGCCAATGAAACATCAGCAAAACCTTTTTTTAACCACTAAAAATGGTACTTTTCAATGTTAGCTGGCTAATAGTTCATGCTAGCTAGTGATAACTAGCATTTAATAATGAGCACCCCATTTGAATTTATGAGACTTAAAAAAAATCTTGTCTAAAAGTTGAAAATTAGTTATTTTTTTAGTTGCCTTCAGATCCACTGAGTGTCAACTGTTGTAGCCGTTTCTTAACTTTATTTTATCTGTCAACATTAAACACTGACAGCATGAATACATCGTGTCAACATCGGCCCGACATACCAAGTTTACATCGGGAATACATCTTGTAGAGGTCGTTTGCACATTGGCAAAACGTTGGCTAGATGTTGGCGCTACTCCTGGACATAGCAGGTTAGCAGTTATGATGCGTTCAGACCGAATGTGAAGCAATTTTCCCATGGGACGATTACATGTAGTCGACATAAACACGTGAATTTGCATTCAAGCTAGTTGGTCATGATAGCTAATTAGCCTTGAGATTTCACCGTCACCTGAGTAAAAGCATCAACACTGCATGGAGAGAGAAAACCAGTGTCTGTAGTTTGTATCCTGCTACTGATGTGCTAGCGAGGGTTAGCAGGCTAGCAGTGTAAACAACAGTCACCTGGGTGCAGTTTCTGTAGGAGGCAGTGACATTTTCCCAGCTGTGTGCCCTAGTGCACAACACTGAAAACCTAAACATGGCAATGTTTTTGCGACTTCCCATGCCAGTAAAAAGCAGCTGCAGAAGTTATGAAGACAACCCCGCCAAGGGCTGGGCAAGTAACTGAAATAAAAACGGAACTGAGATTCAGAGTGCAGAATCAATGTAATCTTGCTAATGTAGTTTTTATTTTGTTGCCCCCACCCCCCTGTTGCTTTTCATGTACTGCCCCTTTAAGATAAGCCTGCAAGGTTACAGGCATGGGCACCTTACTCCAGAAATCAATGTTCTAATGTAGCCAAAACAGCGTGCATGGATGCTAACACTAAAACGAGCAAAGCCAAGTCATTGTCATGTACAGCTCGAGATTCTTGATGTGATGCTAACAGAACGTTATGTAGACAATGAACTGGAAGTGTGAAAATGCACGCCTAGGTGACTTTCTGCATGATCTCAACAGTTTTACAGAGGGAATGGACAAGCTAAGGCTGTATTTAAGAACCCGATAAGAGATTCACAATCACAATCATAGGTGTGTAAAAGACTCCCCCTACACAGCTAGCAAGCTAAATAGCAGTTGCGCACATGACGTGACCTAAAAATGCTCAAGAGGTATAGGCATGTGTTGTAAACACTTGACAATGTTTATTTAGTGTGTGAAATGACAATATATCTGTTCTTTATTATATTATGCTCATTTACTACCTTATTTACTGCAGTGATATGACACCACACTCGTGTAAAATTGCTTTATTACGAGCCTCGTCAGTAAGAAGAGGGGGGGGGATCCCCCCCCATCCCCGAAAACAGACATGAAGAGAGGCGTGAAGAGATGTGAATTTGGGTGTCACATTATCATAATTGACCTTACATGTAATCGTGCCATTTGAAAAATTTGGGACACACCTTTAGCCAGAGAACTTCCACTCAGATCCAGCTGAAGCCATTAGCTTAGCATTGATATGCTGCTAAAGTAAGGGAAGATGTGTATGATTTACTCTTTATGATTGTATTAGTCTTATTTTTTTTCTTTCATGTTGGAATTGTGGCTGTTTTGCTTTTTATACAGATGCCAGTTATGATGTGAGTGTCAGAATGGAGAAAGTATATTTTTTTAGCAGGTAGTGCTAGCACTTATCTTAGCAGCTGAGCTCACTATATAGCAAGCTATACTGTATATTGATCAGCCCTCAGGTTCCCCTTGTGATGCTCTCCCTCCTTGATTTTTTAAAGAAGTCATTTCCTAGCATAGGTCAGTCAGTTTTAACGATTTAAACAACAGTTTATCTTCTGGCGTGGTTCCTGCAAATTTTAAACATGCAGTAGTTAAACCCCTGATTACGAAATCTGGTCTTGATCACACTGTGTTGGCTAAATTTAGGCCAATCTCCAAGCTGTCTTTTATCTCAGTAGTATTGGAAAAAATAGTTTTTGGTTTTTTTTTTCAAGTTGAAGGCTTTTTTGGATGAGCATGATATCCTGGAGGTGTTCCAATTGGGTTTTAAAACCCTACATAGCACAAAGTCAACACTATTAAGAGTTTTTAATGACATCCTTTTGATGTCCCTACTCTGGTGATTATGTGATTCTTGTTCTGCTAGACCTAACTGCCACTTTTGATAGAGTAGACCATGACATTTTTACTTCTCACCTGCAGCATCTTGTGGGTATTTCTGATACTGCACTGGAATTGTTCAGGTCCTATTTAACCAATAGAAACGTGTGTAAGCCTTGCTGGCTATAAATCCTCCTCTGGTTCCCTGCCATGTGGGGTCCCACAGGGCTCAATTTTAGGGCCCTGCTCTTTTCATTTTATCTGCTTTCACTGGGTTCAATTCTTAGAAAGCATGGTATCTCCTTCCACTGTTACGCTGACAACGGTCAGATTTATGTTCCATTAAGGCAGAAGGAGGCATTCTCAATTAAATCACTTCTTGAATGCCTTAAAGACATAAAAGATTGGATGGCAGTAAATTTCTTAAATTTTAATGAGAAGAATACAGAAGTGATAGTGTTTGGACCCAGTAGCTCCTGTGAGGCTCCACTGTTGACCTGGGCCCCTTAGTAGGGCTTGTCCAACCTATTGTTACTAATCTGGGTTTTAAGATGGACAGTTATTTGAAATTAGATCGTCAAATTGCTGCAGTAGTGAAGTGCAGCTTTTGTCATTTAAGACAATTAGCAAAGGTTAAACCCATCCTTTCAAAACAGCACTTTGAAACAGTAATCCATGCCTTCATCACATCTCGGCTGGATTACTGTAATGTACTTTATTTTGGAGTCAGCCAGTCTTCCCTCTCACATCTCCAGTTGGTTCAGAATGCAGCTGCACATCATTTAACGGGACCACGTAAGAGGGACCACATTACACTTATTTTAGCTTCCCTTCACTGGCTGCCTGTACACTTTTGGGTTCATTTAAAAAAAATATTTGTTTTTAAATCATTAAATGGCCTTGCTCCACCTTACCTCTCTGAGCTTCTTCACCCTTACACTCCTGCTTGGTCTCTCAGCTCAGCTGATCAGCTGCTCCTGGAGATACCAAAATCAAAGAGGAAGCTCAGAGGGGACAGAGCTTTTTCTATTGCTGTTCCTAAACTGTGGAAGAATCTGCCTTTGTCCATCATATAGGCCCCTTCACTGTCCATTTTTAAAACTCATCTTAAAACCCATTTTTACTCTTTGGCCTTCAACCCAGCATGAAACATTGATTTCACTTGTTTTATTGCTTTTATTATATGATTGTCATTTGTACCTGTTCTGTTTTATACTTTTTTTTAGCAATATTTTGGTGTCTTTTATTTATTTTTATGATTTAGAGATCTTTCACATTTTATTTATTCCTGATGTGCAGCACTTTGTGTCAGCTGTAGTTGGTTTTAAAGTGCTTTAAAAATAAAGTTGAACTGGATTGGATATAGTGAGCTAGAAAGCTATTTAGGTAGATATGTAGTTTTCTAGCTAGCCATATAGCTACCTATATAACTTTCTACCTTGCCATATAGCTTTCTATATTCTACATTCTTTGATTTTTCCAGTGCCTTTAACACCATCCAGCCACTGCTGGGGGTGAGAAGCTGCGGGTGATGGGGGTCGACAGCTCTGTGATCTCCTGGATTACTGACTACCTGACAGGCAGTCCACAGTTTGTCCTGCTGGGCAGTGTCTTGTCTGATGTGGTGGTTAGTGATACAGGAGCTCCACAGGGGACTGTGCTTTCTCCTTTTTCTCTTCACTTTATACACCACCGACTTTCAGTACAAAACCGAGTCCTGCCACCTACATAAATTCTCTGATGACTCAGCTGTTATTGGGTGTATAAGAGGGGGAGAGGAGGGGGAGTAAAGGGTACTGGTAGACAGATTTGTGGAGTGGACCGAGCAGAATCACCTGAGGCTGAACGTCAGCAAGACCAGAGAGATGGTGATTGACTTCAGGAAGAAGAGGATGCCTTCACAGTCATTGCAGATCAGGGGAGAGGATGTGGAGGTAGTTGAGGATCCCCTCTGGGGATCAATAAAGTATACAAAATCAAAATCAAAATCAAATCAAATACCTGGGTGTCATGATCAGCAATGGACTAGACTGGAAATCCAACACTGATGCTGCATACAAGAAGGGGATGAGCAGACTCTACTTTCTGAGGAAGCTGAGATCCTTCAACGTGAGCAACAGGATGCTGGAGCTTTTCTACTGGGCTGTTGTCACCAGCGCCATCTTCTTTGCTGCTGTCTGTTGGGGTAGCAGCATCAGAGCCAGTGACACCAACAGGCTTGACAAGATTATCAAGAGGGCTGGCTCTGTAATTGGTCTCAGGCCAGAGACCTTTGAGACTGTGGTGAAGAAGAGGACACTAAATAAACTGCAATCTATCATGGACAATCCTGATCACCCACTCCACCACACACTGGACAGACAGCAGAGCACTTTGTCCAGCAGACTGCTACAACTTTGCTGCTGAACGGTTAGGTACAGGAAATCCTTCCTGCCACATGCCATTTCACTGTACAATAACTCACTCTAATGTTGTATACTGGTCATAACTATGTTACCATACTGCACCTTACAGTCTAATTGGCACCTCACATTTCACCCTGCACCTACCTGATAGTCCGACATTGTACAGCGGGTATGATTCATGTACCGATACGGGTCCCGATCTATTCATCTTTGATGTATATAAGTTTTCAGCAGTTTTACTTTCCATGGGTAATCCCTTTGCCTATTATGCTCTGTGTGTTTCTGTCATTTTGGTCGCCTACTGTCATGATGTTGTTACACTGTAATTTTCCAGTTTGGGATCAATAATGTACATCTCTCTACATCTATTTAGCTTTCTAGCTCACTATATAGCTTTCTAGCTAGCTATAGGGCTGTCTACACATCTGGGTACTTGCACATGAATGCACAAACCTGGGAAAGTGTGGAGGTAAGAAAAACTGGCAGTTTACCATTGAAACAATACGGCATATCAATATTATGACGAACTTTCACCACAAGATCGGATTAGATATGATCAGAACATTTAAATTTGTGATCTCAAAAAGCGTCCCTACCGTCTACCAGCCAGTATGTGGAAGAATGATTCAACAGAGTGTCCAGAAACAATACTGATATTTGTAACGATGAATAAATGCACCAGCAGGAGGCACAAAGGCCTCCTCCTGAAACTTATAAAGGCGATCCCTGCTTGGGCAACAGCAATTATAAAAACCCTGCTGACCAACCGAAGGTTCAGAGTCCACCTCAGTCAGAACACAAGTGCATGGAGAATGCAGAAAAACGGACTCCCACAAGGCTCAGTTCTAGCTCCAACTCTGTTCAACCTCTACATAAACGACCTGCCTACTACAAAATCCCGCAAATTCATCTATGCAGACGACATCTGTTTGGCATTCCAAGCACCAGACTTTGAACCACTGGAACGGGTGCTCACGGAAGATCTTGCTAAACTGGACCAGTTCTGCAAAATCTGGCGCCTAAAACCAAGCCCAGCAAAAACCGTCTCCAGTGTATTTCATCTCCACAATGCAAAAGCTGCCAGAGAACTAAACATCCACCTGAGCGGACTCAAGCTTAAGCATGCCCCAAATCCAACTTATCTTGGAGTGACCCTTGATAGGACCTTATCCTTCAAGGAACATCTAAAGGGGACGGCTGCTAAGGTGAAAGTACGAAACAACCTGCTCTGCAAGCTCGCTGGTGCAAAATGGGGGGCGGCAGTCTCCACCCTGCGCACCTCAGCACTGGCCCTTTCATACTCTGTAGCAGAATATTGTGCCCCTGTCTGGTCCAGGTCATCTTACACACACCATGTAGACACCCAGCTCAACTCAACCATGAGAACTATAACTGGAACAATCCGCTCAACACCACTCCCCTGGCTCTCTGTACTGTCAAACATAGCCCCTCCACACATCCGGCGAGCAGCATTAACTCAAAGGATGCTCCAAAAAGTTAAAGATTTTCCTCACTTACCAATCCATGCAGATATCTACACCCCACCCACTGCCCGACTTTCATCCAGACGGCCGATTTGGAAAAACCCTCCCCCAGCTGACTTTACCATCCAGACAGCTTGGCAAGAGGAATGGGAAACCAAGGAGGTCCCAAACAAACAGCTGGTGATAAACCCCAACCAACAGGTCCCGGGCACCAACCTCCCAAGGAGACAGTGGTCTACACTCAATCGCTTCAGGACTGGACATGGTCCCTGCTTGGCCAGCCTTCACAGATGGGGCAGTAGCCCTAGCCCACTGTGCGCATGTGGAGAGGAGCAAACTATGGAACACATCATAGAGGCTTGCCCGCTCCAAAGACTGGAAGGAGGATTACACACCCTCCATACAGCAAACCAGGAGGCAACTGCTTGGCTTAAGGACTTTGCATTCGCTAAATAAATAAATAAAATGCACCAGCTTGGCTGTACATTGGCGGAACACTCCAATAATAGAAAATAAATTGTACCTGCTGTGGAAGCCCCAAAAAGCTGCCATGTTTACGTTTGCAAAATGTGTCCACCTGAGCTCACAGGAGAAACAACCTCCCGTCTCCCGTAGGGGAGGCGCTTTTTATTTACACTCGTTCGCCCCGTTAATCCCGACACTTTGGTTCAGCTCTACAGAGCTTCGCTCCATTTGTCAGCAGCTGAGTGTCAGTCTTATTTTTAAATTAGTTTAATTGCAGTGTTAATATTTTTACTCTGAGGCTGATAAAGAGCTCAGTTTGGAATAAATATTCTTACCGAGCCAATGCGTTTCTATGCTAATGTTATTTTAGCTATTAACTCTCTCTGATGCAAATTCTGGTGTTTTTCACATGTTTGCATTAACTTTAAGTGTAAACTTTAAGTGTAAGCAAGTTACTTTTAATGCTAAATCAGAGTCATAGATTGTAAACAGACATACCTGCAGCAGGAGCAATCTCCATTTGTGGCCAGACGGAGACGTGGGTCTTATCATCCCTCACCCAACTCAAATAAAAAGGCAGCCCACAAAATCCTCCTTTGGTAATCATTGCTGGCTGATATGAATTTAAAAAACTTGTATTCTGATCGTTGATGGTGATAGCTACATGAGCACACCATTTCCACATTTTCTTTGTTTAAATTTAGCTAACATTGCCACAGAAATGCATTGAAATTGTCATTTTTTGATACCTCGATGCATCGTTTTGCGCGTTCATGAGATCAGTGACGTAAGCGTAGACAGCCCTATATAGCTAGCTATATAACTTTCTAGCTTGTTATATAGCTTTCCAGCTCACTATATAACAACCTATATAGCTTTCTAGCTAGCTAGCTGCGCTTTTTCTTTCCTAAAGCCATAAGGGGCCACTAGTTAGAAGAAAAAGAGTTATATAAGGCTACAGTGAACTAGCCGTTTACTTTCATCCAGATTAAATAAATACACTGAAAACAATCCAAAATCTATTAAAATAATTAAAAATAAAAGAATATGGAGTGCATGGAGGGGAAAAAACTTTGTCCAGTCAGAAAAGTGGCTCGTAAATGCTAATGAGACCAAAAACACAGCATTTAAAACAAAGGAATAATTTTGGTTTTTAAAATGTATATACTGTACATGTACAGTGCATCCAGAAAATATTCACAGTGCTTCACTTTTTCCACATTTTGTTATGTTACAGCCTTATTCCAAGAGGGATTAAATTCATTTTTTCCCCTCAATATTCTACACACAATACTCCATAATGACAATGTGAAAAAAAAATATTAAAAATAAGAAAACTAAGAAATCACATGTACATAAGTATTCACAGCCTTTGCTCAATACTTTGTTGATGCACCTTTGGCAACAATTACAGCCTCAAGTCTTTTTGAATTTGATGCCACAAGCTTGGCACACCTGTCTTTGGGCAGTTTGGCCCATTCCTCTTTGCAGCACCTCTCTAGCTCCATCAGGTTGGATGGGAAGTGTCGGTGCACAGCCATTTTCAGATCTCTCCAGAGATGTTCAGTTGGATTCAAGTCTGGGCTCTGGCTGGGCCACTCAAGGACATTCACAGAGTTATCCTGAAGCCACTCCTTTGATATCTTGGCTGTGTGCCTAGGGTCGTTGTCCTGCTGAAAGATGAACCATCGCCCCAGTCTGAGGTCAAGAGCGCTCTGGAGCAGGTTTTCATCCAGGATGTCTCTGTATATTGCTGCATTCATCTTTCCTTCTATCCTGACTAGTCTCCCAGTTCCTGCCGCCGAAAAACATCCCACAGCATGATGCTGCCACTACCATTGGTGTGGTTATGAGCAGTGCCTGGTTTCCTCCAAACATGACAACTGGCATTCACACCAAAGAGTTCAATCTTTGTCTTATCAGACCAGAGAATTTTGTTTCTCGTGGTCTGAGAGTCCTTCAGGTGCCTTTTGATAAACTCCAGGCGGGCTGCCATGTGCCTTTTATTAAGGAGTGGCTTCCGTCTGGCCAATCTACCATACAGGCCCGACTGGTGGATTGCTGCAGAGATGGTTGTCCTTCTGGAAGGTTCTCCTCTCTCCACAGAGGAACACTGGAGCTCTGACAGAGTGACCATCGGGTTCTTGGTCACCTCCCTGACTAAGGCCCTTCTCCCCCGATCGCTCAGTTTAGATGGCCGGCCAGCTCTAGGAAGAGTCCTGGTGGTTCTAAACGTCTTCCATTTACAGATGATGGAGGCCACTGTGCTCATTGGGACCTTCAAAGCAGCAGAATTTTTTTCTGTACTCTTCCCCAGATTTGTGCCTTGAGACAATCCTGTCTCGGAGGTCTACAGACAGTTCCTTTGACTTCTTGCTTGGTTTGTGCTCTGACATGCACTGTCAACCACGGGACCTTGTATAGACAGGTATATACCTTTCCAAATCATGTCCAATCAACTGAATTTACCACTGGTGGACTCCAATTAAGTGGTAGAAACATCTCAAGGATGATCAGTGGAAACAGGATGCACCTGAGCTCAATTTTGAGCTTCATGGCAAAGGCTGTGAATACTTATGTACATGTGATTTCTTAGTTTTTTATTTTTAATAAATTTACAAAAATCTCAAAGAATAAATTTCACATTGTCATTATGGGGTATTGTGTGTAAAATTTTGAGGGAAAAAATGAATTTAATCCCTTTTCGAATAAGGCTGTAGCATAACAAGATGTGGAAAAAGTGAAGCGCTGTGAAGACTTTCCGGATGCACTGTATGTCACTGACAGCATTGAAACTTATAATTAATCCGTGGAAATGGGAATAAATGAGAGCTCGAACTGCTTCACTGTTCACGTGTGATGAAGGTTTGTGACGTTCAAACGGGGTCGGAGGAGTTGAACAGTTTTCGATTGGTCAGGGCAGTGCTCTTCGCCTAAATGAAGCAGGGCAGTGTTGGAAATGCTTCAGAACCACCCCGTCGGCCAACACCTGAACACATCACAATGGTTGGAAAAATAACTATGGAGAAAAGAAAGTGGTCATCGAGAACTGAAAACCAGCTGCCCTTTGCTGCCATACTTTTGAATTTAATTAAGTGAATTAAATTGAACCAATCATAGATCACTCACTGTGACATCATTGGGTGGCCACACCTCTTTAAGTTAAAGAGGTGTGGCCTTTCTCCTACTCCGCCTGCCTGTAAAAGATGTGTGAAATCCACCCCCTACCCCTACCCCATTATTTTTTTAAAAGTGCACCAATCAGAGCTCAGCTTAACTGAACGCATCACAACAGCTTGTTAAAATTAAAGAAAAAAACATCCAGTGCGTGTCAGATTTAGGCTGCTGAACACATGCTGCGGCGTCAGAACACACGTGTGGAATCTCATCATACATGAAACAGAATTCAAACACGGTTAACTGATCGGATGAGATGGCAGGCCCGTGCCTCGGTTCAGTCCTGCTTAGACTGGATCAGAGTTACACAACTCTTAAGTGTCTCCATAAATCATTTAACCCCCCCCCCCCCCCCAATGTCTGCGGGGGCGTCGCTCGGAAAAAATAAACATCATGCAACATTTCTTCCCAGGATGTCTCAACGCCGTAGAACTCTAAATCTGTTTCCATCTCTTCTTCTCATCTCAGATCGTCTCTGTTGGACTTCACATTCCTGCAGTGAAATTCTTCATTTTGTTCTGCAGAAGTGACATTTTCTGCAGAAACTGTCATTCATTCCTTCTAGGAGCTAAACAACTGTTTTCAGCTTTGTTTTTATAGTGAGAATCGCTGGAAACTTCATTATGTTTCAGCTAAATTCTGCTAAAACTTCCGTCCACTATATGTAACGCAGAAAGTCACTATGGATGTCAGAGAAACCTTTTTCAGTTTTGACTTGTTGAATTGCAGCTACTACTCCAAGAGCACACATACATCTGCCCTGCGTACAAAGTTTGCGTCGGGAATACACACAGAGGTTGTTTGCACATTGGTAAGACGTTGGCTAGACGTTGATGTAATGTCAATGTGCAAACGACCTCTATAAGACGTATTCCTGATGCAAACTTGCTGACATTGGGAAGACGTAGGCCGGGCGTACGTATGTGTGCTGTTGGGGTAGAGATGATGGAGACTCACATGTAGCTCTTCTGGCCCTAAACAGTGGCCCCATTACTTTGACAAAAAAAAAGAATATTATTACTATTATTATTATAAAGCTAAAAAAATGTAATTTCCCAGTTTGGGATCAATAAAGTACGTCTATCTATCTATAATAATTTTAGGAAATAAATCCTTAACCTTTACTTGGGGAGAAAACACGTCAACTTTACAAGAACAGCTGTAAGAGAACCCGGAAAATTTTCTAAAAAAGAAGTGATCAAATTTATACAGAAAATATTTAATAGTAAATTTAGCAGCTCAAATGTAAAACATCATAACTATAAACTGGGACGTTAAAGTTGGTAATAAAATTAATTTATCCACCTTATTCCTGGGGGCGCTGCTGTAGAAACGATTATGGACGCAACTTCCAGTTTCGGCTGAAGTCGTGTTAAATCAGTCAGTAAGAGTGGAGTAGTGGGGCATTTAAAATAGCATTTTTCAAAGTGTTTCTAATTCATTTTAATGTATAGTCAACATACGTGTTTTGCACTCAAGTGGCAGCTAATTTCGGCACTTGTAGTTTTTGTATTTTTGGAATGTTTTGGCGTCGTTCTGGTACTTGTTGCTGGTGTTCGTGGTTGTGCCATACACCAGGGGTCCCCAACCCCCGGTCTCTGGACCGGTACTGCTCCGTGGATCATTTGGTACCGGGCCGCAAAGAAAAAAAAATTGTGGTTAATATTAAAGCTATTTTTTTCCATTAGTCTTGCAGAGATTTTATTTTGAAAAACAACTGTTTCCGCCCTCACCTCACAACCGCTCTTCACTCTGGCACGATGTTTCACGCATCAGTGACACAAGCTAACTCTTGAAAAAATGAGCCAAAAACAAAATTCTAGTTGCAGGAAAACAAGCCCAGCGTTCCCACTGTGAGTTGATATTATGCTATAGAATCATTGTAATTGCCTAATATAAAGTGTAATTGTTTCAGATTACATGCTCTGAACTGACAAAGGATTTTGTTATTGGAACCCCCACACCTCTACACGGTCCGCGGAAAATCTTCATGCATGAAACTGGTCCCTAGTACAAAAAAGGTTGGGGACCGCTGCCATAGACTGTGTAAATGGAGGCTTCTAGACACAACAGCACCAGGTATGTTTTCACTTGAGTGAATGTCAACAGATGTGACGTTTATGCGTCATATATGTCACCAGATGCAAGGCTGCATGTGAAGTAAGATAAATAAAAAATAGTAACAGTTTACTTCCTAAGGCTTAACAATTTAAGAAAGATATCAAATAGTTTTTTTTGTTTTTTTTTTGCATTCGTTGCACCACACTGGAACAATATGGACTTGATATTAGCAGCTTCAGCATGCATTAATTTTTAAATTATTACAAAATAGAGATCAATAAAATTTTGAACAATTGTCAGAAACTGTACGTGTTAAGTTAAATAACCAGAATTCACAGCATGACAGCTGCATGAGCGTTCTAATGTCGGGGTAAAACAGACAGCTGCAGCTGTCTGTTTTACCCCGACATTAAAACACCCAAGCACGGTGTTGTGGTTCTTTATGGCTCTGACTAGATTCTACATCTTCTCTGAGGTAAATTTGATTATGTCCAACATCTTCCAACAAAATGCATCCAACTTTATTGCAGTGGAGACATTGATATATTGCAGAGCTTTTATTTTTTTTTTACAGCGTTAGCATCTTAGCAGTGGAGCTAACTAACAGAGCTACTGTCTGCCAGGCCACTTTTTAAGATCATCTTCTCAACCCTCCATCGTCGTGGGAAGTGGCATGATTATAATACTCTTTTTGAGGTGTAAAAGGCCGTGTTCCTGCATTTTTGATGCCAAAGTCATTGTTTTTTAACAAGGAAAATTGTCCTGTTTCAGTGACACCCACACGTTCTAAACTAGTACTGGAAGTTACGCTCATAATTCACGCAAGGCATCATGGGGGCGAGGAATAAGGTGGATACTTCAATATAAATCTCAAATGTGAGACTTTCTGTAAACTTTGTTTTACATAAATCTGATTTTCTTGTAAACTGACTTTTCTTGAAAGTGTGCCATATTCTTCCTTTACATTTAAGTGCTTTATCAAATTTGAGAAAGCAAAATTTCTTGCTAGCTATATAGCTAATTTTAGTTTTCTACTTATCTAGCTAGCAACACAGCTTTTTAGCTAGCTATATAACTTTCTAGCTCACTATTTAGTGAGCTATATAGCTAGCTACAGTTTTCTAGCTAGCCATATAGCTTTCTAGCTCACTATATACAGAGCTATATAGCTTGCAAGCTAGCTATACAACTTTCTAGCTCACTATGTAGCTAGTCGTATAGCTTTCTAGCTTATTATATAGCGTTCTAGCTCACTATATAACTTTCTAGCGCATTCTGTAGCTTTCTAGCTTATTATATAGTGTTCTAGCTCACTATGTAACTTTCTAGCGCATTCTATAGCTTTCTAGCTTATTATATAGTGTTATAGCTCACTATATAACTTTCTAGCGCATTCTATAGCTTTCTAGCTTGCTATATTGCTTTCTAGCTAGCTAGCTGTACTTTCTCTTTGCCAAAGCCACAAGGGGCCACTAGTTAGAGGGAAAAGAGTTATATATGGCTACAGTGAACTAGTTGTTTACTTTCATCCATTTTAAATAAATACACTAAAAACTTCAAACAATACAAAAGTTGTTAGAATAATTAAAAATACAGGAATATGGAGTCCATGCCATTTGTAATTAGACAGTCATTCCTCACAGTGTCTTAGCAATTGAACCGATTCACATGACCATCTCCCCTCTAGAGGAGACAGGAAGTGTGTTTTCCGCACTCGCTCCTTTTTGGCGTTTTCATCAGGCAGTGTCTGGAAACAAAAACCTGTGGCAGCTTCCCCCAAAACCAAAAAACTCAACGTAAGACATGGAAAAATGTGGCAGCAGCAGAACAGACAACCTTCTTCTTTCTCATTGGACAGAACAACACGGAGAAGAAGAAGAAGCGCGGTGTGTTGAAAGTGCGAAAGTCTGCATTCAATAAGAAATGAAAGAAAGTGAAGTTCCTACATGGCTTAAAGCTTTGGAGTTCTCAGCGCTCGCTCGACTCGTGGGGGCGGGGGGGACATTTTGTCATCGTTGTGACAAAAATGATGATTACGATGTGGCGATGAAGAGTTAGGTGTGCTAGCCTCCCGGCGCCGTTTCAGCAGGCCTTTTTGCATAAAATGTAAATCATCATCATCGTCGTCCTTTTTTTCCCCCTCTAATCAGGCCCCTCCCAAGACCCCCCTCCCCGATTCAATTTAAAATATTTCAACACGAGCAGGAAGATTTTCCAAATTTTTTTTAGCTTCTTGTTTTCTTTGTTTTCATCGTTATCGCCACTGTCGTTGTCATGGCGGTTGTCGTCGTCGTAGGTGTGATTTGGAGTTGCTGTCGTCAGCTGAACAGAGGGAGTGTTAAAATGGGAGTTCTCCTCCTCCTCGTCTTCCTCCGCCGCCGCAGGCTACGATGCCTCCCGCTCCGATTGCTCCTCCTGCTCCAGCTGCTGCTGCTCCAGGGCCCTCACCCGCTCCTCGCTGTTCATCGTCGGGCTCCTCGAGGACTTCAGCAGCTTCTCCTCCAGCTCATGTAGAGACGGCTCCTTATACATACAAACTGTAGGGGGGAGGATGAAAAAAGAAAGAAATCACATCAAACACATGTTACAATAGTTACAAAAACACTAAAAAAAAAGAGGGAAGGGATAATAACGCAATTTAACCTCGTAAAATTGTGGTGTTCTGCCGGCAGGATGTTTCAGATTTTCTACTGCCACTCAGTGAAGAAAGAATTTGACTTTCTTTGCCTAAATTTAGGGAAACTGGCTGGACTGTTAAGGGGTTAAAAGAAAAGTTTCTAATCTACAAGAAGAAAGATGCAAATTTACAAGAAAAAAGTTGCACATTTTTGAGAACAAAGTTACAAATTTGTGGGGAGGCATTCCACTTGAGGTGTTTCAGGCACGTCCCACTGGGAGGAGACCCCGGGGCAGACCCAGGACTCGGTGGAGACACTATGTCTCCCAGCTGGTCTGGGAACGCCTTGGTATCCCCTCTGAGGAGCTGGAGCAGGTGGCTGGGGAGAGGGAAGTCTGGGCTTCTCTGCTTGAACTGCTGCCTCCGCGACCCGGACCTCCGGAAAAGCGGTAGAAGATGCATGGATGGATGAAGTTACAAATTTGAGAAAAAAGGAGCAAATTTACAAAAAAGTTGCAAAGTTTTGAGAAAAAATGCAAATTTTTGGGAAAAAGTTGCAAAATTGCAAGAAAAGTTGCACATTTTTGAGAAAAAGTTGCACATTTACAGGAAAACTTGCAAATTTTTGACAAAAGTTGCAAAATTGCAAGAAAAAGTTGTAGATTTACAAGAAAAAAGTTACAAATTTGAGAAAAAAGGTGCAAATTTACAAAAAAGTTGCAAAGTTTTGAGAATAAGTTGCACATTTACAGGAAAACAGATGCAAATTTTTGAGAAAAAGTTGCACATTTACAGGAAAACTTGCAAATTTTTGACAAAAGTTGCAAAATTGCAAGAAAAAGTTGTAGATTTACAAGAAAAAAGTTACAAATTTGAGAAAAAAGGTGCAAATTTACAAAAAAGTTGCAAAGTTTTGAGAATAAGTTGCACATTTACAGGAAAACAGATGCAAATTTTTGAGAAAAAGTTGCAAAATTGCAAGATAAAGTTGCAATTTTTTCAGAAAAAAGTTGCAAAATTGCAAGAAAAAGTTGCAGATTTACAAGAAAAAGTTGCAAATTTTTGAGAAGAAAAGTTGCACATTTTTGAGAAAAAAATTCATAAAAACAAAATACAAAAATTACAAAAACACTAAAAAAGAGGAAAAAAGGAAAGGAATAATAATGCAATTTAACCTCTTAAAATTGCGGTGTTCTGCTGGCAGAATGTTTCAGATTTTCTACTGCCACTCAGTGAAGAAAGAATTTGATTTTCTTTGCCTAAATTTAGGGAAACTGGCTGGACTGTTAAGGGGTTAAAAGAAAAGTTTCTAATCTACAAGAAGAAAGATGCAAATTTACAAGAAAAAAGTTGCACATTTTTGAGAACAAAGTTACAAATTTGTGGGGAGGCATTCCACTTGAGGTGTTTCAGGCACGTCCCACTGGGAGGAGACCCCGGGGCAGACCCAGGACTCGGTGGAGACACTATGTCTCCCAGCTGGTCTGGGAACGCCTTGGTATCCCCTCTGAGGAGCTGGAGCAGGTGGCTGGGGAGAGGGAAGTCTGGGCTTCTCTGCTTGAACTGCTGCCTCCGCGACCCGGACCTCCGGAAAAGCGGTAGAAGATGCATGGATGGATGAAGTTACAAATTTGAGAAAAAAGGAGCAAATTTACAAAAAAGTTGCAAAGTTTTGAGAAAAAATGCAAATTTTTGGGAAAAAGTTGCAAAATTGCAAGAAAAGTTGCACATTTTTGAGAAAAAGTTGCACATTTACAGGAAAACTTGCAAATTTTTGACAAAAGTTGCAAAATTGCAAGAAAAAGTTGTAGATTTACAAGAAAAAAGTTACAAATTTGAGAAAAAAGGTGCAAATTTACAAAAAAGTTGCAAAGTTTTGAGAATAAGTTGCACATTTACAGGAAAACAGATGCAAATTTTTGAGAAAAAGTTGCAAAATTGCAAGATAAAGTTGCAATTTTTTCAGAAAAAAGTTGCAAAATTGCAAGAAAAAGTTGCAGATTTACAAGAAAAAGTTGCAAATTTTTGAGAAGAAAAGTTGCACATTTTTGAGAAAAAAATTCATAAAAACAAAATACAAAAATTACAAAAACACTAAAAAAGAGGAAAAAAGGAAAGGAATAATAATGCAATTTAACCTCTTAAAATTGCGGTGTTCTGCTGGCAGAATGTTTCAGATTTTCTACTGCCACTCAGTGAAGAAAGAATTTGATTTTCTTTGCCTAAATTTAGGGAAACTGGCTGGACTGTTAAGGGGTTAAAAGAAAAGTTTCTAATCTACAAGAAGAAAGATGCAAATTTACAAGAAAAAAGTTGCACATTTTTGAGAACAAAGTTACAAATTTGTGGGGAGGCATTCCACTTGAGGTGTTTCAGGCACGTCCCACTGGGAGGAGACCCCGGGGCAGACCCAGGACTCGGTGGAGACACTATGTCTCCCAGCTGGTCTGGGAACGCCTTGGTATCCCCTCTGAGGAGCTGGAGCAGGTGGCTGGGGAGAGGGAAGTCTGGGCTTCTCTGCTTGAACTGCTGCCTCCGCGACCTGGACCTCCGGAAAAGCGGTAGAAGATGCATGGATGGATGAAGTTACAAATTTGAGAAAAAAGGAGCAAATTTACAAAAAAGTTGCAAAGTTTTGAGAAAAAATGCAAATTTTTGGGAAAAAGTTGCAAAATTGCAAGAAAAGTTGCACATTTTTGAGAAAAAGTTGCACATTTACAGGAAAACTTGCAAATTTTTGACAAAAGTTGCAAAATTGCAAGAAAAAGTTGTAGATTTACAAGAAAAAAGTTACAAATTTGAGAAAAAAGGTGCAAATTTACAAAAAAGTTGCAAAGTTTTGAGAATAAGTTGCACATTTACAGGAAAACAGATGCAAATTTTTGAGAAAAAGTTGCAAAATTGCAAGATAAAGTTGCAATTTTTTCAGAAAAAAAGTTGCAAAATTGCAAGAAAAAGTTGCAGATTTACAAGAAAAAGTTGCAAATTTTTGAGAAGAAAAGTTGCACATTTTTGAGAAAAAAATTCATAAAAACAAAATACAAAAATTACAAAAACACTAAAAAAGAGGAAAAAAGGAAAGGAATAATAATGCAATTTAACCTCTTAAAATTGCGGTGTTTCAGATTTTCTACTGCCACTCAGTGAAGAAAGAATTTGATTTTCTTTGTGTATGCTAAGTTTAGGGAAATTGGCTGGACTGTTAAAGGGTTAAAAGAAAAGTTTCAAATCTACAAGAAAAAGTTGCAAATTTACAGTCAAGAAGTTGCAAAATTGCAAAAAAATAAGTTGCAGACTTACAAGAACAAAGTTGCAAATTTTTGAGAAAAAAGTTACAAATTTTTGAGAAAATGTTGCAAATTTACAGGAAAACAGTTGCAAATTTTTGAGAAAAATATTGCAAAATTGCAAGAAAAAGATGCAAATTTACAAGAAAAAAGATGCACATTTCTGAGAAAAACGTTGCAAAAAACAAAATACAAAAATTACAAAAAACACTAAAAAAAGAGGAAAAAAGGGAAGGAATAATAACACAATTGGCTGGAATGCTAAAGGGTTAAAATACATTTCATGTATTTATACATTTATTTATTTTTTGTTCTAGTCATCTAAGTTTACAAGCAAAAATTTGGGCACACCTTGACAAATATTTTGGTGATTTTTTTTTTTAAAAAAAATGACTGCTTATATTCCAAAACAGCACACATGTGTTGGCCCAATATATTATGTCGACAATCTTATGCCAATGTCCAGCCTACAACATGTATTCCTGATGCAAACTTTCCGACATTGGCCTGGCGTATGTGTGCTGTTGGGGAAAGAGTTTCAAAAAGAATCTTAGGAACTATTTCAACATTAGGATTATTACCCCCCCCCCCCCCAAAAAAAACCAAACAAAAAAACCAGGAATTTTCTAAACTAATTTACTAAGCTAATTTTGTAACACATCCCAAGCATCATTTGTGAGCCGTGTAAAAACTTTCCTGTCTGAGTTTTTGGGGTTCGTTCATCAAAGGTCAGTCAGGAGTCGAGGTCGTCCTGCTGGAACTCCAGGAGGTCGAGGACGAGTTGAAGCTCTAATATCACAGATGGAGGTTTAATAGGAAATATGAAGCTCCGTCTCTGCTTTCAGCCGCCCTCCCTCCACCTCCCCCATCTTCATTTAAAAATATCTGACGACTATCATCTTCCCCTTTCTCATGTCGACTATCACCTTCTCCTCTTCCTCTTCCTCTTCCACTTCCTCCCCGTCCTTCAACCATCACAGCGCCATGTCCTCCTCTCCTTGCTGGTTTTCCAATGTGTTGCCAATGTGCCAACGACCTCTGTAAGATGTCTTTCCAATGTAAACTTGGTACGTCGGGTCAAAGTTGGTGCAATGTATGTGTGCTGTTGAGGTTATTTATAATTTGTGCTATTTAATTTTTTTTTAAAAAAATTTAAGGATTCAAATTAACCTCTTAGCATTCCAGCCAATTTCCCTAAATTTAGCATACGCAGCGAAAATCAAATTCTTTCTTCACTGAGTGGCAGTCAAAAATTTGAAATGTCCCACCGGCAGAAGATCGAAATTTTTAGAGGTTAAATTTGTTATATGAAAAAAATAATAGCAGTACAGTTTGACCAAGATTTTCCTCTTTATTTTTAACAATATTTTTGACAGCAATACTGAATTATGCACAATACATAAACGTTGAATTTGGCACAACAAACTCATTTTAGAGACATCATACATATTCATTTTTATTTTAGCAATAAGGAATTTTTGATGGCATACTGAGAAGTAAAAAACAGATGCTGGGATGGGGGCAAATTTACAAAAAAATTCTTAAATTTCTGAGAAAACTTACAAAACAATTAATTTCCTTTTCACTGAATCTCTCTCAGGTTAATTAGAAACAGAGGGGGTCCAGACCAGTCCCCTGAGGGACTCCATAACTCAGAAACTTCATACAGGTCATCTTTAAAATCTAAACTGAGTTGCAGTCGTCTAGCCAATCTTTTGCCAATGTGCAAACAACCTCTATAAGATGTATTCCCGATGCAAACTTTGTACATTGGGCAGACGTAGGCCAGACGTATACGTGTTGTTGGGGGAAGGCCGTCTGAGAAGTAAATAAAACAAAACAAAAAGATAATGGGATGGGGGCAAATTTACTAAACAAACTCTTAAATTTCTGAGAAATTTTATTAAAAAAAATCCATTTCACTGAATCTCTCTCAGGTTAATTAAAAACAGAGATGGCCCAGACCACTTCCCTGAGGGACTTCATAACTCAAGAACTTCACGCTATCTAAACTGTGCTACATTGTAGACGTGAGTCTCACCTTCAATGGGTCTGGGGACAAAGTGTGAGCAGGGCTTGGTTTTCTTCACTCGGTTTCCCTTCATGATGACCCCTTCCTTGTTGAGGCCCAGGAACCAGGCCCGACCTGACTCATGTTGCCGGTACAGCGTGGACGAGTAGATGACGTAGTAGTTCTCAAACACCGACTCCTTGAACTTGCACTCTGCTGTGAACACATCCTGACACAAAGACAAAAAAACATGTTTTTTGAGTAAAAACCAAGGATACTGTAACAAAACTAAACAGAAAACTATTTTGATGAACCATATTGGATTTCCCATCAAAGCAGGTACGGTGTTTAACGCGCATGAAATGGTAAATGGCGCTCACTTATATAGCGCTTTTTCTCATTTCTGGATGACCAAAGTGTTATATCATAATAAGGAGCCAAGGACGAGGCCAGGTGTCGAACTGAACAGACGTTTATTGAAGAGGCACAACGAAGCACATAGACGCAGCTATCAGGCAGAGAGATGGCAAACAGACTGCCCATCCTGCCCACTGTCCTCTTATAGCCGCGGGTGGTGGCGGAACCGTAAAGTGGAACCGCCACCCATACCACACAAATAAAGGTCGAAACTCTAACACAACATTCTACCCCTTCACAAAAACCAAACCCCCCCCCCCCCCAAAAAAAGCACACACAATTTGGGCCCACCCCAATTTGGAACCCAAACCACGCACTAAAAGTAATTAGACAACACAACATAAATGGCTTAACACAGTCACTCCCAAAACAACTAAAACTAGGGGGAGATTGGTAGAGTGCCACCTCACCCCACACGGCGAAGCGGGTTATTCTGCTGTTTGCACTTCAAACAAGTCCACTTAAAACAATATACCGCCGTGTCTTAATCTAAACATAACATCAAATTAATCCTCATGAACATATACAAATAGCAGATACATAGAGTAAAACATTCGAAAAAAAAAAATACCAAATAAGCCGTACCCCATGACCATCAAGATATAAAGACATGCATAACATCTAAACCAGATACCAACCATCAGTTTATGACACACACATAACTAATACAAACGCATGTACAACAGTTAACCTATATACAAACAGCAGGAGAACACAAGTCTGCGGGCCCCGTGGACCGCCCTGTCATCAGTCCGCCCCTGGAGGCAACCAGCTCCCGGGCCGCCGCAGGTCGCTTCAGCACCAGTGCGCCTCCTCTTCAACACCACCGGCCACGCTGCTCGTCCAGGCCCACGTCCCTCAATTCCCTCCCGGGCACGCCGCAGCTCGTTCGGGTGCCCTCATGAACTGTCTAGCGGCTGGAGATGAGTGTCCTCCCGTCTGGCCACGACGCATGACCATCCCTGGTGCTCCTCCGACCGCCAACCGGCTCCTACCTACCGTGGTCGCTTCTCGTCCCGAATCCAGTCCTTGACCCCCAGAGGGATCCTGCTCAGCCTGCAGGGTCCCTGCTTGGCATGTCATTCTACCGTGCCTGACGGTCCAGCCCCAAGCTCTTTTAACTTCGCCGCCACCATCGCTGTTGTGGCCCCCTGTTCACCAGCCCACTTCAGCCAAGATCCAGGAACAGGTGGAACTAGCCTCTCGACATCACCTGTTGTCCCACTGTGCCGCCCAGTACCTTTGTCCAGGGCGACTTGAGCTCTGGCACAGGGACCCTCCTGTGATGACCCTGAGCGATATTGGTCTTGCTCACTCTCCAGGGTGCCAGGCAGTTCCTCATCCCACTTTGCTCCGTCTACCACTCTTGGGATCAGACGGTCCCACAACTTGGCTGATTTGCATTGACCCGTCAGATCCAACATTCCCACCATGGCCAGCCGTCCTCCTCTACAACCACAAAGTGTGCCGAGTCACTCTCAATCCTGAAGTGTGGTGAAAAACATCTCACAGTCGTCCAAATCCAGCACAGAGCCCACCGCTCCCCTGTCGATCCATAAAAGCACTTCGACCCCGTCCAACTCCACCATACAGTATGTGTGTCCGTTGGTGCTCGGGGGCACAGCGTGAACAACTGTGGGGGCGAGAGAGTCCTCTTTGTGCCACGGACTTCCTCGCTCGGATCTGTGGTATACCCTGGTGACATGAAACAAGTGGCCACACTTGCCGCAGCACTTCGCTCCTGCCGAACAGTCTCTGGCCTTGAAATGGTGCTTCGTGGATCCACAACCCATACATTTGGGTTTTCCCGGGGTGGACCTCACATTCCCAGTGTTGGCGTTGTCCACATTGTCCTCCAGGCTACCAACGCTGACCGGGTCCACTGCAGGCGCGGTCGGAGGAGATCCCAGATGTTGGTGTGACAAGCTCACACTCAGCTCCCGTGACAGTTTATCCACAGCTTCCAGCAGTTGAGCTAACTCGATGGCTGTGGGGCAGCGTCAGTTCGCCCGAAAACGTAAGCAGCTTCGACCTAATCGCAGTGCCGTTGGTATACTCTGCCAACTGGTCGCGAATCATCTCCTTTTCCAATGGTCCGAGCTGGCACCCGCTGACCAACAGCCTCAAATCTACCATGAACCACTGAATAGACTCGCCCACCTGTTGGTGGCGCTGTCAAAACTGAATCATGTGAACCATGATGTTTTCCAGGGCGCGAAAATAGCGTGCCATTAGCTCAACCACTTCATCCAAACTATCACAATCACCCAGTGTGCTCAGAACACGCTGTTCGTCCACTGCAAGACTGTGCACCAACAACTCACGTGCCCTCAACTTCTCCAGCTTCCCAAGGTTCAGTGCCACCATGTACAGTACATCCGGAAAGCGTCGCACCACCTCGGCCAGGGAACCGATGGCTCGCCGGGGGGCTCCAAAAACGGCCGAATTTCAAACCCTCACGCTTCCATACCTTGTTTTAATCCATTTTTATCCTCATCGCCAAATGGCCTGTCATAATAAGGAGCCAAGGATGACGCCAGGTGTCGAACTGAACACATGTTTATTGAAGAGGCACAACGCAGTACACAGGCGCAGCTGTCAGGCAGAGAGATGGCAAATAGACCGCCCCTCCTGCCCACTGCCCTCTTATAGCCGCGGGCAGTGGTGGAACTGGAAGGTGGAGCCGCCACCCGTGCCACACAAATAAAGGTCTAAACTCTAACACAACACAAAGCACTTTACAGATCCTGCTATCCACCCATTTACACACTGATGGCAGCGGGGCTGCCATGCACCAGCACTGGCCTGACTCACCAGGAGCAACTGGGGGTTCAGTGTCTTGCTCAAGGACACTTCAACATGCAGCCTGCAGACAGAGCAGGAATTGAACCCTTGACCCTCCAATCAGTAGTCAGCTACACTACACCTGCACCACAGCCGCCCACAGCAAGGTGTCTGTTGAATCGAGTTTCTAAAAGTTCTACACAGCAGTTTTAACGTCATTGTTACATTTAACCTGAAAGCCCATTCTTTTATATTAACAAATGAAACCAAACAGTGAATTAAAACTTGTAGTTAGAATACTCAGTAGGTGATGTTTTTTTTAACAAGAGGGATGGAGGGTATTCACCAATTTAGCATGAGATATACAGTGGGGAAAAGAAGTTTTGAACACATCAACATTATTCTCATTAAACACATTTCTGATGGAGCCATTGACGTGAGATTTCCACCAGATATCAGTAACAACCCAAGTAATCCATACATACAAAGAAATCAAGGCAAGTATTGAACACACGTGGTGAAATGCATTTAATATTTAGTAGAAAAGCCTTTGTTGGTAATAATAGCTTCCAGACACCTCCTGTATGGAGAAACTAGGTGCAGGCATTGCTCAGGAGTGATTTTAGCCCATTCTTCCACACAAACTGTCTTCAAACCCTGAAGGATTTGTGGATGTCTTCTATGAACTCTGATCTTCAGTTTGTTCCATAGATGTTAAATTGGATTCAGGTCAGGTGACTGACTGGGCCATTCTAGCAGCTTTATTTTCCTTCCCTGGAGCCACTTGAGAGCTTCCTTGGCTGTGTGTTTGGGATCATTGTCTTGCTGAAATGTCCACCCTCATTTCATCTTCAGCATCTTGGCAAATGTTAACAGGTTCTTATCAAGGATGTCTCTGTACATTTGTCCATTCATCTTTCCTTCAATTATATGAAGTCTGCCTGTACCATGTGCTGAAAAACACCCCCACACCATGATGGAATGTGCAGTGCCATTTCTCCTCCAAACATGCTGTGTGTTGTGGCATCAAAACGTTCAATTTTGGTCTCATCTGTACAGACTATGTTCTCCCAATATTTTACTGGATTGCTGTAATGTTGTGCAGCAAACTTTAAACGCGCTTCAACATGCTTTTTCTTCAGCAATGGAGTCTTGTGAGGTGAGCAGGCATAGAGCCCATGTTGAGTGCATTACTTATTTTTTTCTTTGAAACAGCAGTACCTGCTAACTCCAGGTCTTTCTGGAGCTCTCCATGAGTGGTCTTTGGCTCTTGAATAACTCTTCTGATAATTCTTTTGACTCCTCTGTTAGAAATCTTGGGAGGAGCTCCTGGTCAAGACCAGTTTATGGTAAAATGATGTTCTTTCCATTTCCAAATGATGGCTCCAACAGTGCTCACTGGAACATTCCAGTAGTTTAGAAATGCGACTGTAACCAGTGCCATCATTATGCTTTGCAACAATAAGGTTGCAAAGGCCTAAAGAGAGCTCTTTGCTTCTGCCCATCATGAGTTCTTTGTGCTGTGACAATCTGATATTCACAGACCTCTTTAAAGGCTACCAGTCAGGACTTAACCACCTGAAATTAATGTGCACTGATGGGGGATGGGACAACTTCCTGAATTCTGATGGGTTTCAGCTGGTTTCTTGGCTTTCTATGCCTTTTTGCATCTCTTTTTGTTCATGTGTTCAGTACTTATTCCCTGTGTCATTCTACCTTAATAAATATAACTTGTTTTGTGAACACAGTTGCCTTGATTTCTTTGTATGCATGGATTACTTGGGTTGTTACTAATATCTGATGAAAATCTCAGGTCAATGGCTCCATCAGAAATATGTTTAATGAGAAAAATGACGTTTTTAATACTTATTTTCACCGCTGTAAACGTAGAAATGTAAATCAGGTACAAATTTGCAAGAATGAATGTGCAAAGATATCATAAAAGTACAAATTAGAATTGAATTACACAGAATAAAACTGTAACATTTAGATGAGCATTGTGAAAAAAAAGTTGAAAATTTATAGGAAAAATTGCTATTTTTGAGAATAAAGTTCCAAATTTCTTAAAAAAGAAAAGCTGCTAATTTACAAGAAAAAAGATGAACATTTAAAATAAAAAAAGTCACAAATTGATAAGAAAGAAAGTAGAAAATTTACAGGAAAAAATGTTACTTTTTGAGAAAAAGTTGCAAATTTATGAAAAATGCTATTTTATAAAAAAAAAAGATGAAAATTTAAAAGAAAAAAGTCACATTTATGAGAAAAAAGGTTGAAAATTTAAAGGGAAAAAATTGGTAATTTTAGAGAAAAAGTTGCCAATTTATAAAAAAATTTGCAAAGAAAAAAGTCACAAATTGATAAAAGGCAAAATTCGAATGTATGAGAAAAAACCTGAAAATTTACAGGGGGAAAAGTAGCAAATTTATGACAAAAATTTTTTGAGGAAAAAAATCTAGAAAAAAAGGTTGAAAATTCACAGGAAAAAAAATGTACAAATTTATAACTCTTTTTTTATATAAATTTGAGAAGAAAGTTCAGAATTTTTGAGAAACAAGTCAAATTTGTGAGAAAAAGTTGCAGATTTATGAGACAAAAGTTGAAAATTTACAGGAAAAAATGATTTCTGAGAAAAAAGTTGCAAATATATATAAAAAAGTAGAAAATTTACAGGGAAAAAGCTAATTTTGAGAAAACATTTGAAAATTTATTTTAAAAAAGTTGCTAATATAAGACAAAAAAAGAAAAAAGTCACAAATTGATAAGAAAGAAGCTGCAAATGTACAAGCTAAAAAAACTGAAAATTTACAGAAAAAAAGTTGCAAATTTATAATTAAGAAAAGTCCCAAACTTTTGAGAAAAAAGTTACAAATCTACAAGAAAAAGAATGAAAATTCACAGGAAAAAATGTGAAAATTTACAACAATTTTTTTGACAAATTTATGGGAAGAAAGTTCAGAATTTTTGAGAAATAAGTCACACATTTATTAGGAAAGGTGTAGATTTATGAGAAAAAAGTTGAAAATTTATTTTAAAAAAGAAATGTTGCTATCTTATAAGAAAAAAATGATGAAAAAGGTCACAAATTTACAAGAAAGAAAGTAGAAAATTTACAGCAAAGAGTTGAAAATTTACAGGAAAAAATGATAATTTTTGAGAAAAAGTTGCAAATTGATGAAAAAAGTTGCTATTGTATAAGAAAAAAATGATGAAATTTTAAAAGAAAAAAGTTGCAAATTCTTGAAAAATTTGGCCATCCTGTCAGGTCCTTCATGGGTAAAATAATTTAAATAAAGTATTAAAAGATACTTTATTTAAATTACTTTACCCATGAAAGACCCGACAGTAAATTAAATAAAGTATTAAAAGTTACCCCTCATGGATCATCACCGTATCATGGTTGGGGGTTTGCGTGCCCCAGTGATCCCAGGAGCTATGTTGTCCCGGGCAATTTGCCTCTGACAGGGTCACTCAAGACAAACTGGTCCTGGGTGAAGGGCCAGACTAAGAACGATCCAACAGACTCTCACAATAAATGTTAGAACAAGGATTCAGTGTACCCCGCCCGGTATGGGGTTACCGGGGCCCTACCGTGGAGCCAGGCCTGGGGGAGGGGCTCGATGGCTAGCGTCTGGTGGCCGGGTTTCCGCCCATGGGGCCCGGCTGGGCTCAGCCCGAAGGAGTTACATGGGTCTATCCTCCAGTGGGCTCACCACCTGCAGGGGGGATCATGGGGTCCAGTGCTATGTGAATCAGGTGGCGGTCAAAGGCGGCGACCTTGGCGGTCTGATCCCAAGCTTCCTAAACTGGCTTTTGGGACGTGGAATGTCACCTCTCTGGTGGGGAAGGAGCCTGAGCTGGTGCATGAGGTTGAGAGATACCAGCTAGATATAGTCGGCCTCATCTCAATACACAGCTCCAGTTTCGGAACCAGTCTCCTGGAGGGGGGCTGGAGCTTGGCGTACTCTGGAGTTGCCCCGGGCGAGAGGCGACGAGCAGGGGTGAGTATTCTTGTATCCCCCCACCTTGCTGTCTCTATATTGGAGTTTTCTCCGGTGGACGAAAGGGTTGTTTCCCTGCGCCTTTGGGTCTGGAAACGGGTCCTGACCATTGTTTGTGCCTATGCACCAAATGATGTTTCAGAGTACTAGCCCTTTTTGGAGTCTCTGACTGGGGTGCTGGAGGGTGCTCCTCTTGGAGACTCCATTGTCCTGCTGGGGGACTTCAATGCACACATGGGCAACGACAGTGAAACCTGGAAGGGGGTGATTGGGAGGAATGGTCTGCCCGATCTGAACCCGAGTGGTGTTCAGTTATTGGACTTCTGTGCTAACCTCAGTTTGTCCATAACAAACATCATGCTCAAGCATAAGGGTGTCCATATGTGCACCTGGCACCAGGACACCCTAGGTTGCAGGTCGATGATTGATTTTGTTATTGTGTCATCAGACCTGCGACCGTATGTCTTGGACACTCGGGTAAAGAGAGGTGCAGAGCTGTCAACTGATCACCACCTGGTGGTGAGTTGGATCCGATGGCAGGGAAGGATGCCATTCAGACCTGGTAGACCCAAACGTATAGTGAGGGTGTGCTGGGAATGTCTGGCTGAGGCCCCTGTCCGGGAGGTCTTCAACTCCCACCTCCGGAAGAACTTCAACCACATTCCGAGGGAGTCTGGAGACATGGAGTCTGAATGGACCATGTTCTCCACCTACATTGTTGAAGCTGCGGCCGCAACGTCATCAGGGCATCTTGTGGTGGTGACCCCCGAACCAAGTGGTGGACACCAGTGGTGAAGGGGTTGCCACCACGAGATGCCCCGACGACGTTGCGGCTGCAGACAAGACTTTTGATTGGCCTCGAAGAGATTCTGGCAAACTGTCCGGCGGCTCAGGAGGGGGAAGCAGCTCCCTGTCCACACTGTGTATGGTGCGGATGGGGCACTGTTGACTTCGACTGGGGATATCTTTGGGTGGTGGAAGGAATACTTTGAGGATCTCCTCAGTCCCACTGATACGCCTTCCACAGAGGAAGCAAGGTTTATGGACAAGGGGGATGATTCGCCTATCATAGGGGCTGAGGTCGCAAAGGAGGTTAAAAATCTCCTTGGTGGCCGGGCCCCGGGGGTGGACGAGATTCGCCCTGAGTACCTCAAGGCCCTGGATGTTGTAGGGCTGTCATGGTTGACACGCCTCTGCAACATTGCGCGGAAGTCGGGGGTAGTGCCTTTGGCATGGCAAACCGGGGTGGTGGTTCCTCTATTCAAAAAAGGTGACCGTAGGGTGTGCTCCAACTTTAGAGGGATCACACTCCTCAGCCTCCCTGGGAAGGTCTATGCCAAGGTACTGGAGAGGAGAGTCTGGGCGTTGGTCGAACCTCGGATTCAGGAGGAGCAATGTGGTTTTCGTCCTGGCCATGGTACATTGGACCAGCTCTTTACCCTCTTGAGAATTCTCGAGGGTTCGTGGGAGTTTGCCCAACCAGTTTACATGTGTTTTGTGGACTTGGAGAAGGCATTCAACCACGTCCCTCGTGGTTTTTTTGTGGGGACTGCTTCGGGAGTATGGGGTATCCGGCTTGTTGTTACGAGCTATTTGGTCTCTGTACGACCATTGTGAGAGTTTGGTTCGTATTGCCAACACTCGATCAGACTCGTTCCCAGTGAGAGTTGGACTCTGCCAGGGCTGCCCTTTGTCACAGATCCTGTTGATAATTTTTATGGACAGGATTTCTAGGTGCAGCCAGGGAACGGAGGGTGTCATGCTTGGTGACCACAGGATCTCATCTCTGTTGTTTGCAGATGATTTTGTCCTGCTGGCTTCATCCAGCAATGACAAATAAACTAATCTACTACTACTACCTACAGTTCTTGCTGGCATGGTTTGCCGCTGAGTGTGAAGCAGCTGGGGTGAGAATCAGCACCTCCAAGTACGAGTCCATGGTCCTCAGCCGGAAAAAGGTGGATTGTCCTCTCCGGGTTGGGGACTAGCTCCTGCCCCAAGTGGAGGAGTTTAACCTCTTGCACTCCGGTGTACCGCGGGCGGACACGTCTCTGCGTCCTAGAGCGCACGAGGGCGCTGCGTCCTAGAGCACACTGAAAAAAAAAGCTGCATTTCCGTTCTTCCACTACAGACACAGCCATGAACAGAAAGCCAAAGGAGTGCTTTGATTGGTTTAGATGTGATTGACCTCTCATTCGACTAATAAGAGCCTTGAATTGGGTTTCTGAAACCTTGAAGAACCAATGACTGAAAACCTAGCAAGAAGGACCCGCCTACCAACAGCTGCGAAAACAGTCAGCCAATTGAAGCACAGAAGTTCGAAAGCTGTTTTGTGTAAGGCTGGGTGACACACAGGCGTTCGCCAGTCTTTTTTACTTACTACTGTTCTTATTTGTATTGAAAAGTCGTTCGGCAAAACCGCAATCATGGAAGCTCAAAACCGCAATAATGGAATTATGGTTTGACCGGGTCACGTGACCAGAACCACGAGTCTGTAACAAGCAGACCAGCGTCATTTTCGTCTGACAATGAGGAAGAGAAGTTCGCCAGCAACACTGCTGTTGTGGACAGGTAAGTGTTAGAAGCTAAATTATTCTTTATCCCTGAAAATTGTAATCCAAATGACTTTTGACTGATCGGTAAATTACAACTGTGCGTTATCGCAACATGACGAGCGGATGACCACTCATCGCACATGATGACCGGAGCGGTCCAGGTCCGTCATGTTGCGAACGGCCCCCTCATCATGGTGTGAACGCCCCCCCCCCGCTACTCTTCTGTAGCGGATTGCAGATATTTTAGTCCAACTGTGCGTAGTAGACCGCGATGCACCGTCACCGCTTTCCGTCATGTAGCGATGGGCGATGTCCGTCCTCTGTAGCGGGGGGTGGGGGGGGTGGGAGTTGTTATCTTCTACATTACAAATATTTTAGTATAATTTTTAGTGCACTGTAGGTTATTTTTTCTTGTAAAAAAAAGCCACACATTTTTTACGTGGCATGCTTCTTTGTGTGGGGGGGCTTGTTTGTTCATTCATTCATTCATGAATGAATAAACACCCCCCACACACACACACACACACACACACAGCCCTTCACCTTTCATTAGAGCCCAAGATGAAGCTTCTATATTGAATCATTCAAAAGTTACAGACATTTTTCCAAACTGTGCCATTTGGCACAATTTGGCACAGTTCAAAAACGCCTGGGAACAACCTGAGGAAAAAGCTGTGTAATATATTCATTTTTTGTGGTATTGTTACAAAATTTTGACCTCAGCTGGATAACACTTGGTTCTACATTTCTGTTGCATTTTCCAGCCAGTATCTGAAGCTGTGTGTTATTTGCAAGCATTTGTATCCAAAAAAATACCCAGGTGAAATTTATTTTCTTCAAGTTCAGTATGTTTAGATGACTGTTACTCAGTGGCAGGAGCACTTAGAGAGATTATGACTGTTTTGCCAAAAAAATCAAAGTGTTTTCTTTTAAATGAGACCAACCCCATGAAGATGCCGCAAAGGGTTGAAGAACAGCTTTTGATTTACTTTGGGTACGTTATTTTTTGGCATTTTTAGGGAAATTGACCAGAGTGCAAGGGGTTAAGTATCTTGGGGTCTTATTCACGAGTGCGGGGAGAATGGAGCAAGAGACTGACAGACGGATCGGAGCAGCATCTGCAGTGATGCGGACGTTGTATCGGTCTGTTGTGGTGAAGAGGGAGCTGAGTTCTAAGGCAAAGCTGTCGATTTACCAGTCAATCTACGTTCCTACTTTCACCTATGGTCACGAGCTTTGGGTAATGACCAAAACAACGAGAACACGGATACAAGCGGCTGAAATGAGCTTTCTCTGTAGGATCGCTGGACTCACCCTCAGAGACAAGGTGAGGAGCTCAGTCATCTGGGAGAGGCTCAGAGTAGAACCACTGCTCCTCCACAGTGAAAGAAGCCAGTTGAGGTGGTATGGGCATCTGATTAGGATGCCTCCTGGACACCTCCCACTTGAGGTGTTTCAGGCACGTCCCACTGGGAGGAGACCCCGGGGCAGACCCAGGACTCACTGGACAGACTATGTCTCCCAGCTGGTCTGGGAACGCCTTGGTATCTTCTCTGAAGAGCTGGAGCAGGTGGCTGGGGAGAGGGAAGTGTGGGCTTCTCTGCTTGAACTGCTGCCTCCGCGACCCGGACCTCCGGAAAAGTGGGAGAAGATGGATGGATGGATGGATATTAAAAGTTATTACAGGAGGAGTTTGCAACAATATACAGTATATAGATAGATATTGTATAAAGCTCCTTTTGGCAAAGTAAATCTGTTTGGGCACATTAAGGGTAACAGATCTCTGTTCTGCTTACCTCGCTGCGTAATGGGACAAGGGGAAAAGAAAAAAGAAATGGCTAAGAAAAAAGTCACCAACTGATAACAAAATTCAAATGTATGAGAAGAAAGCTGAAAATTTACAGGGGGAAAAGTTGCAAATTTATGACAAAAACAAAACAAATCTACAAGAAAAAAGTTGAAAATTCACAAGAAAAAAATGTGCAAGTTTACAACATTTTTTTTGACAAATTTATGGGAAGAAAGTTTAGACTTTTTGAGAAATAAGCCACAAATTCATGAGGAAAAAGTTGCAGGTTTATGAGACAAAAGTTGAAAATTTATATAAAAAAGAAAAGCTTCTAATTTATAAGAAAAAAAGACGAAAATTTAAAAAGTCACAAATTTATGAGAAAGTAGAAAATTTACAGAAAAAAAGATGAAAATTTAAAAGAAAAAAGTTGCAAATTTATGAAACAATCTGCAAAGAAAAAAGTCACAAATTGATAAGAACAAAACTCAAATATCAGAAAAAAGCTGAAAGATTATAAGGAAAAAAGTAGCAAATTTATGAAAAAAAATCTAAGAAAAAAGTTACAAAAAGCTGAAAATTCACAGGAAAAAAATTAGCAAATTTCCAAGAATTCCAGAATTTTTGAGAAAAAAGTCACAAATTTATGAGAAAAAGTTGCAGATTTACGAGAAAAAAATTAGAAAATTTACAGGAAAAAAATTGCTTTTTTTTTTTTTTAGAAAAAAAGCTGAATATATATATATATATATATACTGTATATATATATGTGTGTGTGTGTGTGTGTGTATGCATATATATATATATATATATATATATAATAGAAAATTTACAGGGGAAAAACTAATTTTTAAGAAAAAAATTATGAAAAAAAGTTGCTAATATATGACAAAAAAGATGAAAACTTACAAGAAAAAAGTCACAAATTGATAAAAAAAAATGAAGTTGCAAATGTACAAGAAAAAGCTGAAAATTCACAGGGAAAAAGTCACAAATTTATAATTTATTAAAAAAGTCACAAACTTGAGAAAAATGTTACAAATCCTCAAGAAAAAAGTTGAAAATTGAAATTATAAAAAGAAAAAAAAAGTTTAAAATTCACAGAAAATTTACAGGAAGAAAATTCTGAGTTTTTGATAAATAAGTCAAATTTATGTGGAAAAAGTTGTAGATTTATGAGAAAAAAGTTGAAAATTTTTAAGAAAACAGTTGCAAATCTACAGACAAAGATAACACAAGTAAACACAAAATGCAGTTTTTAAATGAAGGTGTTTATTATTAAGGGTAAAAAAAAATCCAAACCTACCTGGCCCTGTGTGAAAAAGTGATTGCCCCCCCCCCATTAAAACACAAATTAACTGTGGTTTATCACATCTTTGGAAAGCTGAATTCAAATTATCTAGCCACACCCAGGCCTGATTACTGCCACACCTGTTCTCAATCAAGAAATCACTTAAATAGGACCTGCCTGACAAAGTGAAGTAGACCAAAAGATCCTCAAAAGCTAGACATCATCTAAAGAAATTCAGGAACAAATGAGAAACAAAGTAATTGAGATCTATCAGTCTGGAAAAGGTTATAAAGCCATTTCTAAAGCTTTGGGACTCCAGCGAACCACAGTGAGAGCCATTACCCACAAATGGCGAAAACATGGAACAGTGGTGAACCTTCCCAGGAGTGGCCAGCCGACCAAAATTATCCCAAGAGCGCAGCGACGACTCATCCAAGAGGTCACAAAAAACCCCACAACAGCATCCAAAGAACTGCAGGCCTCATTTGCCTCAGTTAAGGTCAGTGTTCATGACTCCACCATAAGAAAGAGACTTGGGGAAAAAATGGCCTGCATGGCAGAGTTCCAAGATGAAAACCACTGCTGAGCAAAAAGAACATAAAGGCTCGTCTCACTTTTGCCAGAAAACATCTTGATGATCCCGAAGACTTTTTGGGAAAATACTCTGTGAATTGACAAGACAAAAGTTGAACTTTTTGGAAGGTGTGTGTCCCATTACATCCGGCATAAAAGTAACACAGCATTTCAGAAAAGGAACATCATACCACCAGTAAAATATGATGGTGGTAGTGTGATGGTCTGGGGCTGTTTTGCTGCTTCAGGACCTGGAAGACTTGCTGTGGTAAATGAAACCATGAATTCTGCTGTCTACCAAAAAATCCTGAAGGAGAATGTCCGGCCATCTGTTCGTGACCTTAAGCTGAAGCACACTTGGGTTCTGCAGCAGGACAACGATCCAGAACACACCAGCAAGTCCACCTCTGAATGGCTTAAACAAAATGAAGACTTTGGAGAGGCCTAGCCAAAGTCCTGACCTGAATCCGATTGAGATGCTGTGGCATGACCTTAAGAATGGAAACAATTCTGCAAAGATGAGTGGGCCAAAATTCCTCCAAAGCACTGTAAAAGATTCATTGCCAGTTATCGCAAATGCTTGGTTGCAGTTGTTGCTGGTAAGGGTGGCCCAACCAGTTATTAGGTTTAGGGGGCAATCACTTTTTCACACAGGGCCATGTAGGTTTGAATTTTTTTCTCCTTAATAATAAACTCCTTCATTTAAAAACTGCATTTTGCGTTTACTTGTGTTATCTTTGTCTAATATTTAAATTTGTTTGATGATCTGAAACATTTAAGTGTGAAAAACATACAAAAAATGAGAAATCAGGAAGGGGGCGAGCACTTTTTCACACCACTGTATAAGAGAAGCATTGCAAATTTATGAGGATAAAAGTTTTAAATCTGTGCAAAAAAGCTGAAAGATTTTCTTCTCTTTCTTTCTACAGTTTTGGAAGGATTTCTGGTGAAGGATCTGAACCCAAATGTGGCTCTGCTGGGTGTGCTTCAAGCCCCAGTTTAGCATGCTGCAGTCGCCTCCACATATAACAGGTGTGAGGTTTCGTGAATGTGCCCTCTGGATATAACAGGTGGACAGGGTGAAACCAATCAGAGCGGAACAGCTCCCACAACACACAGGAACCTTGTAGAGAGCCGAAAGTGGGATTTATACACCCCCATCACGTCGATGCCATTACCGACGTCCATCGCCAATGCAGTGATCAGCAGCTTTTTCTTGTGTGTTGGGTGAAATGCGTTGTTCCGTTGCCAAAACAGGTTTCAGCCGATGTGTAGTAGATTGATTTGTGTTCATCGTGTGTTTTTGGTTATGAAATAGTGATGGACAAGAGCAGATTGTGATGGAGTTGGAGATAATAAATGTTAAGAAAAAGCAACTTTTCATACAATTGTTGCAGAGAAAAAGAGAAGAAGTCGGAGAAAACGGTGCATGTGACCACCGCCGCTGCCGTTATTTGACAATCTGTGTAATTACTGGGGTTATGACCAGACAAAAAAATGTTCTGGATGTGCTCACTTCCTCAACATTCTTTTGATTTTAGACCGTTGTTTAACCACTTGCACTCCGGGCAATTTTCCTAAAAATGCCAAAAAATAACGTGCCCAAAGTAAATCGAAAGCTGTTATTCAACCCTTTGCAGCATCTTCATGGGGTTGGTCTCATTTAAAAGAAAACACTTTGAATTTTTTGGCAAAAAAACCATAATCTCTCTACGTGCTCCGGCCACTGAGTTACAGTCATCTAAACATACTGAACTTGAAGAAAAAAAAATTGGACGCAGTGTTTTTTTGGATACAAATGCTTGTAAATAACACACAGCTGTCCGATCCGGCTGGTAAATGTAACAGAAATGTAGAACCAAGTGTTATCCAGCTGAGATCCAAATTTGGTAACAATACCACAAAAAATGAATATTTTACACAGCTTTGTTCTCAGGCTGTTCCCAGGCGTTTTGGAACTGTGCCAAATTGTGCCAAATGGCACAGTTTGGAAAAACGTCTGTAACTTTTGAATAATTCAATGTAGAATCTTCATTTTAGGCTCTAATGAAAGGTCACACTCAGGGCTGTGTCTGTGTCTGTGTGTGTGGGCGGGGGGTCGTTCCCCCCCCCCCCGCTACCAAGGACCGACTTCGGCCCTCGCTACAGATGGATTACACTCCTTGCATGTTTTCACAGCGGCTCCCCCCCCCCCTCGCTACTGTGTGTGTGTGGGGGGGGGGAAACCGTGAACGGCCCGTGAACGCCCCCCCCCCTCGCTACAGAAGAGGGCCATCGCTACATGATGGAATAGACTGATATGCTTCCCCCCGCGGACCGGGGGGCGTTCGGACCGTGAACTACCCCCCCCCCCGCTCCTCTTCTGCAGCGGGGGGGGGGGGGGGCATTCACGGTCCGAACACGGCAAATGAACTGTTTATCGCGGCGCACGCACTTCGTACTTTGTGCGCAGTACAGTTGTAATTTACCGATCGGTCAAAAGTCATTTTTGGATTACAGTTTTCAGGGATAAATAATAATTTAGCTTATAACACCTTACCTCTTCAAAGCAGCAGAGTCGTGGCGAACATCTCTTCCCACGCGTCAGACGAACGTGACGCTGCTCCGCTCGTGGATCCCGATCAACATAATTCCATTATTGCCGTTTTGGCGAATGATTTACGACTTTTGTCGTCGGCCTCCGTCTATTCTGCTGGAATGAGTGCAGGTCCCACTTGTGGGTGTTCTCCATGCTGCTGGGTCTGTATTAGATTCGTCCAGTGTCCTTTGTTTTCATCTGTGGCAACAGTAAATCTCTCTTCACCCTGCCTGAATTTCTGTGCTTCAATTGGCTCCTGCGTTCACAGTAGGCGGGTCCTCCTTCCTAGATTTTCATTCATTGGCTCCTCAAGGTTTCAGAAACCCAATTCAAGGCTCTTATTAGTCGAATGAGAGGTCAATCAGATGAACTAATCTGTTCGCGGCTGTCTCTGCAGTTTTTTTTTGAGTGGCGCTTGGACGCTACTACATCACCATCACCACCATCATGTGTCATGCGTCCAAGCGCGCACGAGGGCGCTCTCGTGCGCCCTCGTGCATCATAGGACGCAGAGACTTGCCCGCCCGCGAAACAACGGAGCGCAAGTGGTTAACTGACTCGCCCTGGAAGTTGTGCCTCCGCAGAGCAGAGAAGTGACGAGAACCAGGAAAAATGAAAGAGGAGCCAAAGCAGACCAATCACAGCATTTACGGCCTGCATCATGTTGACGTGGGTGCATAAATCCTGCTTAAGTCACGCCCCCTCTACTTCCGCATATGGGACCTTAAATTGGAAAAAAAAAAAAAATCTCCATAGAAATGAATGGCAAGAGTGAAATTATCTTTTGATCCCGATGGAATTTTGCCACGAGTTACACATATGATGTTCATAAATTTAAAAGATAATTTTCCATGTAATTGCAGTTGTCGGCTGTCGTATAATAACAGTAATATTTAGTTTTTGTGAAAACGCTTAGCAGACAACATCTCCCATCATCACACGTCACCAAACAAGATCATGGAGGTTCCCTCTCAAAGCTCACCTCCTGTTTCCTGACCGATGAAAGAAGGATCCAAAGAAGAGCAAAACAACACAAAGGTATTGTTTTGTATTTTGAGAGCTGCAGCTGATCCAGAGGACTGTTAATTACGTCACCCTGGGTGTGCTTTGGAAACATGGCGTAGCTTAAGGCAAGTCTGTGTTTGTAGTTTTTTAATTGACATATTTTTACAACCTTATATCTTAGCAGATAAACAACAACCTACACCATTATTTGTGTGGAAAATCCATCCATCCATCCATCTTCTACTGCTTTTCCGGGGTCTGGGTTGTGGAGGCAGCAGTTCAAGCAGAGAAGCCCAGACTTCCCTCTCCCTGGCCACTAGCTCCAGCTCTTCAGAGAGGATACCAAGGCGTTCCCAGGCCAGCTGGGGGATGTAGTCTATCCAGTGTGTCCTGGGTCTGCCCCCGGGTCTCTTCCCAGTGGGAAGTGCCCAAAACACCACAAGTGGGAGGCGTCCAGGAGGCATCCTGATAAGATGCCCATACCCCCTCACTTCCGGCTCCTTTCGATACGGAGGAGCAGCGGTTCTACTCTGAGCCTCTCCCGGATGACTGAGCTCCTCACCCTATCTCTGAGGGTGAGTCCAGCAATCCTACAGAGAAAACTCATTCCAGCCGCTTGTACCTGCGATCTCGTTCTTTCGCTCATTACCCAAAGCTCATAACCATAGGTGAGGGCAGGAACGTAGATTGAGCGGTAAATCAACATCACCACAACAGACCAGTACAACATCCGCATCACTGCAGAGGCTGCTCCGATCCGTCTGTCAATCTCTTGCTCCATTCTCCCCTCACTTGTGAATGAGACCCCTACATGGAAAATGATCTTTTAAACTGACAAACATCATATGTGTAACTCGTGGCACAATTCAGTCGGGATCAAAAGATAATTTCACTCTTTCCATTCATTTCAATGGAGACTTTATTTTTTTTTCAAGTTAAGGTCCCATGTGTGGATGTAGAGAGGGCGGGGCTTAGGCTCTCTATTACAGTGTATCATAATGCTCGCAGATCTTCTAAAGTACGGAAGCAGAGATTTACAGTTAAATACAAGTGGGTCTCCAAAGTAATTAGCCACTCAGTCATCCACTAGCCTAGTGAGGTGACAAGAATTTACAAAGAGCTGTGCAAGCATGCTTGGACAGCTGAGCTAATGCACTAGCTAGCTGCACTGCAGTCCTCGATTCTGTGGGTGACGAGAATTCCTGTGCAGGAGGACTTTAGCCTGTTTGACTTCACAGAGCAGATGATGGCACAGAAATGCTACTGAACACGTGAGAATAAATGGCCCAGCCAGCATGCCCAGTGGGCCCCAGGATAGATTAAAGTGGGCTGTCTTCTGGGTCCCGTGTGGGTTTGCCTGCAGGTTCCATGTCGTCCCATCTGTTTGCCCACATGGACTTTTCCTGTGGTACACATAAGCAGGTAATGTGTTTACCCGCTTTAAACCCATCTGGGCCCCACATGGGTTTAATAAGTGCGAGCAGCTTTCACTAACACTATAGATGAAATTAGGCCAAAAAGTCACAAACTGATGAGGGAAAAATTTTACAAAAACGTAGTAGCAAATTTACGAGAAAACATCACAAATTTACTATAGAGAGAGAAGTGAAAATTTAGGAGGAAAAAAGTAGAAATTTACCAGAAAAAAAATTGTAAAATTTCTTGAAGAGTTACAAACTTACAAGAAACATTTTGCAAATTTACAAGGAAAAAAGCCACAAATTTATGAGGGAAAAATTACAAAAAGTCGCAAAATAACAAAAAAGTAGCAAATATGAGTAAATAAACTGAAAATTTAAGAGAAAAAAGTTACAAATTTATGAAGAAAAGCTGTAAGTTTACAGTAAAAAAATAATGGATTGCATTCATATAGCACTTTTCAAGATACCCAAAGCGCTTTACAGTGAGTCCATCATTTATTCACTCCAGACAGACATTGATAGTGGTAAACTACTGCTGTAGCCACAGCTGCGGCAGACTGACGGAAACATGGCTGCCAATTTGCTCCAACGGCCTCTCCAACCACTACCAAACATTTATACACAGTCATACCCAGTGTCATGGACACTGGAGGCAAGGTGGGTAAAGTGTCTTGCCCAGGGACACAACGGCAGGATGGCTGGGGAGAGCGGGATCTGAACCGCCAACTTTCTGGTTATTGGACGACCCGCTCTACCTCCTGAGCCACTGCCGTCTACATTGCCCATCTCCATTCCATTTTTGTTGAGCACCAAGCTGGACACCAGGAAGTTCCATTTTTATATGGTCTTTGGCATGACCCGGCCGGGACTTGAACCCTGACCTCCTGGTTGTGGGGTGGATGCTGTACCTCTAGGCCACCACTCTGGTCTCCAGTGAAAATTTTTTAGAGAGTTCCAAATTTACAAGTAAAATTGTCAAGGTTTTTGCCCGGGCAGGGTAGAAGAGAGGATCCAAAAGCTGTGATACTAGTTTGCTGATTTCATAATACGGAAAATGAGACTCAGTTCGTGACTGGAAACACAAAAGTTGGTAAATCCAAACACCGTGGAGCAAATAATAATTCCAACAAAGACGTGCAGATAACGTGGTGGTAACATAAGGACGCCGTGGGGATTAATGCCTGAGGCCAACATATATAGGGAAACAGTGAATAACAAAACAAGGGACAGCTGTGAATGCTTAACAATGTAAGGATGAGGCTAAATGGAAGATGCATTATGCTAACAGGAAGTAGACACAGCGTACCGTCAAAATAAGAGTCCATACAGAAACGATAATAAAGAATGACACTAATGCCAAACTAATGCCAAACTCTAATCATGGCGCCAGAGGCAGGGCGGCCGTACCAGCAGCAACTCTATCGTGTCTTTGTGCTTCTATCTGCTTATTCCTGTATATAGTGTGTCTCTTATTAACCAGGGCTCGGGAGGAAGACTTGGATTAAGACTGGACCAACTTTTTTCTATTTTAGCCCGGACTTTCTCTAGTTTTTTCTCTTCATCGGGCAATGGAGATCAACAGAGGTGGGGGCGGATGCATTGTTTACACACGCAAACAGCTGATTGCGCTGAGGAGGCCGGCGCTGCTGCCCAGAGCGAAGCCCCTCATCCCGGATGAGCTAAAGAGGAGACGCCACGGACGAAGGGCTGGAGCTAAGGTGAGGGAGGAGGAGGAGGAGGAGAAAGCATAAGCCGGCTGTACCGATGGTCATCACCGGGAATGTTCAATCGCTGGGAAACAAAACAGATGAGCTTACAGTGCTGGTCAGGATGCAAAAGGAGTATCGTGAGTGTAGTTTCATGTGTTTCACAGAGACGTGGTTACACTCACACATCCTGGATGTAAACGTAGCGATACCTGGCTTCAAGACTATACGGGGGGACAGAGACGTGATAAGCAGCAGGAAAAAGGGGGGAGGAGGAGTGGCACTTCTTGTTAATGAACGGTGGTGTCATCCTAGACATATTTATGTGAAGGAAAAGTGCTGCAGCCCGGACACTGAACTGCTGGCTGTTAGTATGAGACCTTATTATATGCCGCAAGAAATGAAGTGTGCCTTAATTATTATTGTTTATGTCCCTGAGTCAGCTGACGCAGTGGTGGCCTGTGATGTCATCAGCGCCACTACAGCCACATTACTGGAGAAGCACCCAGATGCATTCATGGCCATCACAGGTGACTTTAATCATATCTCAGTGGGAGAAACACTACCAAACTTTCACCAGCATGTTGACTGTCCCACCAGAGAAAACAAAACACTGGATTTACTGTATGCCAATGTCAGAGATGCATATAGTGTAACAGCTCTACACCCCCCACTGGCAAATCAGATCACTGCATGGTCATGTTAACACCTAAGTACGTTCCCCTTGTGCAAAGGCAACCTGCTTACACACAGACTGTGAGGAGGTGGACATAGGAGGCTGCTGATGCACTTCAGGACTGCTTTGAGACGACAGACTGGAGCGTACTCTGTGAACCACATGGGGTGGACATAGACAATATGACCGACTGCATCACAGAATACATCGGATTCTGTGAAGACACGACCATGCCAGCTCAGACTGTACACTGCTTCTCCAACAACAGACCACGGGACACCAGTGATCTGAAAGCACTTCTTAACAAAAAGAAGAGAGTTTTTAGGTCCAGAGACAAGGAGAAGCTGAGGGGAGTGCAGCATGAGCTGAGAGAGATGCTGAGGAGGTGCAAGGACAATTATAGGAGGAAGTTGGAGGATAAACTCAGGCAAAACAACACTAAAGACATGTGGGAGGGAATGAAACAAATAACTGGGTGCAAGGGGAGAGTCGGGCAGCCATCTGGGAGCCAGGAGAGAGCTGAGGAACTGAATCTGTTTTTTAATAGGTTCAACTCAGTCTGTCACCCCCAAAACACAGCCAGGCCCCCACACATCCCTCCCCACCCACCCTCCTGTGCAGCACCTCTCTCCATCTCCTCCCTCCTCCTCCTCCTCGGGGACACCTGGACCCTCCCTCACATCATGGTGATTACAGACCAGGTTAAAAGGAACTCCGATTATGTTGGCATGTTAGCTCTATATGCTTTATTTTGATGTTAGTAACATAACTATATTTTTTTTGAAAATAATTCCCAGTTTTATATATTTTTAAAAAACTTTATTACGATGTAAATCGCCATTTTTGTTTACGTCGCAATGCATTCTGGGTAGTGACGTAGAATGGTTGCAGCTGTTTTTTCTGTCTTATACAAGCCAAGAAGCAAAGCTACGAACTACTGCCATTTGTCAGTGAAAATGCCACATTGCGTGGCTTTTGGATGTAATTTCCAATCAAAGGGAAATAAAGAGAGCGGGGTGAGCCTCCATAGCTTTCCTAAAGAGGGAAAGTTGAGGAAAAAGTGGGGCGGCAGCGGCTCAGGAGGTAGAGCAGGTCGTCTAATAACCCGATGATTGGCGGTTCGAATCACTCTCTCCCCAGATATCCTGCCATTGTGTCCCTGGGCTAGACACTTCACCCACATTGCCTCCAGTGCCCATAACACTGGGTATGAATGTGAAAAAATATTTAAATGTTCGGTGGTGGCCAGAGAGGCCATTGGCTGCCACTTTTCCGTCACTCTATGAGTGTCTGTGATCAAGCGTTATAGCGCACGCTTGATAAAGGTGATATATATATTTATCGCGCTATATCGCTCTCAAAGTGCACACTTTGAGTGTCTATGATAAAGCGCTATAGCGCACGCTTGATAAAGCTGATATATATATATTTATCACGCTATGATAAAGCGCTATATCACTCAAAGCGCACGCTCAAGCTTGACATGTCGAAGATCTGGCTGGCAGTCATTTGGAACAACTTTGGAGCACTGCTTATGGACGTTCAACCCGCAGTCTGAGAAAGCAACAGAGAAATTGCTTTATGTTGCTGAGAGTCCATGTTTATCAGTTCAGTGCCCATCATGCTTGTAGACAATTTTTTGTGTTTGAGCATTCTATTGTAAGTAAATCAACAATATATAAGTTTCACCTTAAAATAATGCTTCCTCAAGCGCACGCTTGAGACACTCAAAGCGGAGAGACACTTGCGGAGCAGAGAGACACTCAAGCGCACGCTATATCGCTCAAGCGTGCGCTTTGAGCGATATAGCGCTTTATCATAGCGTGATAAATATATATATCAGCTTTATCAAGCATGCGCTATAGCGCTTTATCATAGACACTCATAGAGTGACGGAAATGTGGCGGCCAATCCGCGCCAACGGCCACCACCGAACATTTAAACATTTTTACACATTCATACCCAGTGTTATGGGCACTGGAGGCAATGCGGGTGAAGTGTCTTGCCCAGGGACACAACGGCAGGATATCTGGGGAGAGCATGATTTGAACCGCCAACCATCGGGTTATTAGACGACCTGCTCTACCTCCTGAGCCGCTGCCGCCCCACTTTTTCCTCAATTTTCCCTCTTTAGGAAAGCTATGGAGGCTCACCCCACTCTCTTTATTTCCCTTTGATTGGAAATTACATCCAAAAGTCGCGCAATGTGGCATTTTCACTGACAAATGGCAGTAGTTAGTAGCTTCGCTTCTTGGCTTGTATAAGACAGAAAAAACGGCTGCAACCATTTTACGTCACTACCCAGAATGCATTGCGATGTAAACCAAAATGGCGATTTATCTCGTAATAAAGTTTTTTAAAAATATATAAAACTGGGAATTATTTTCAAAAAAATTATATTATAGTTATGTTACTAACATCAAAATAAAGCATATAGAGCTAACATGCCAATATAATTGGAGTTCCTTTTAAGAAACAACTGAAGAGACTCCGTCAGCGGAAGGCGGCAGGCCTTGATGGCATCTCCGCCAGGACCCTGAGGACCTGCGCCAACCAGCTAGCTCCAGTACTGAAACACCTGTACAACCTGAGCCTGAGGAGAGAGTACTGGTGCTGTGGAAGACGTCCTGCCTGGTTCCTGTCCACAAGAAGTCCTTTCCATCGGACCTAAATGACTATCGACCAGTTGCCCTCACATCTCATATGATGAAGGCCCTGGAGAGACTGGTCTTAGCCCACCTGAGGCCGCAGGTGAAGACGTGGCTGGACCTTCTGCAGTTTGCATATTAGCCCCATTTAGAAGTTGAAGATGCTGTCATCTACCTGCTGCAACGAGCACATCTGCACTTGGATGGCGGAGGAGACACTTTGAGGATCACTTTTTTTTTTTTTATTTCTCCAGTGCCTTTAACACCATCCAGCCACTGCTGCTGGGTGAGAAGCTGTGGGTGATGGGGGTCGACAGCTCTGTGATCTCCTGGATTACTGACTGCCTGACAGGCAGGCCACAATTTGTCTGGCTGGGCAATGTCTTGTCTGGAGTGGTGGCTAATGATACGGGAGCTCCACAGGGGACTGTGCTCTCTCCTTTTCTCTTTACTTTATACACCACTGACTTTCAGTACAACACAGAGTCATGCCACCTGCAGAAATTCTCTGATGACTCAGCTGTTGTGGGGTGTATAAGAGGGGGAGATGGGGGGAGTACAGGGCACTGGTATACAGAGTAGTGGATGGAGCAGAATCACCTGAGGCTGAATGCCAGCAAGACCAGAGAGATGGTGATTGACTTCAGGAAGAGGAAGACGCCTTCTCAGCCATTGCAGATTGGGGGGAGGATGTGGAGGTGGTTGAGGACTACAAATATCTGGGTGTCAGGATCAGCAGCGGGTTGGACTGGAGATCCAACACTGATGCTGTGTACAAGAAGGGGATGAGCAGACTCTACTTCCTGAGGAAGCTGAGATCCTACAACGTGTGTAGCAGGATGCTGGAGCTTATCTACCAGACTGTTGTTGCCAGCACCATCTTCTTTGCTGCTGTCTGTTGGGGTAGCAGTATCAGGGCCAGAGACACCAACAGACTTGACAAGATTATCAAGAGGGCTGGCTCTGTAATTGGTCTCAGACCGGAGACCTTTGAGACAGTGGTGGAGAGGAGAACACTAAATAAACTGTGAGCCATCATGGACAATCCTTATCACCCCCTCCACCACACAATGGACAGACAGCAGAGCACTTTCCCCAGTAGACTACTCCAGCTTTGCTGTCAAACGGCCAGATACAGGAAATCCTTCCTGCCGCATTCCATTTCACTGTACAATAACTCACTATGATGTTGTATTCTGGTCATAACTATGCTGCCACACTGCACCTTACAGTCTGGTACTCACTGGTACCTTACTGGTACCTCACATTTCACTCTGCTGCTGATAGTCCTTCATTGTGCAGTGGGATGATTCTTGTGTTATACGGGTCATCATATATTAAGCTATGATGTACATACAGTAGGTTTTATAGTCATGTTAGTTTTACTTTCCATGGGTAATCCCTTTGTCTGTCATGTGTGTGTTTCTGTCGTTTGGTTGTCTACTGTCATGCTGCTGTTACACTGTAATTTCCCAGTTTGGGATCAATAAAGTACATCTATCTATCTATCCATCCATCCATCCATCTAATGATCCTAATAATAATAAGAGTCCAAAAAAGGAACATAAGGCGTGGACAGGGATAATGATAACAGTAATAATAATAATAATAATAATAATAATAAGTCCAAAAAGAGAACATAGAGTGTGGACAGGGCCTAACCCTGTCCAGACCATGACAGCAACCTCCCCCTTAAAGGTCAGATGCCAGACGACCCTAGAAGGGGGGGGGGGTTATGGAAGCGGGCTAGAATGTAGCTAACCTCAACGTGAACCCTCCGACTAGGGTGAGGGGAGGAAGTACATGGAGGGGGCAAGAGCATAGCCATCACCAACATGTACCTCCCAACCAGAGAAGGAAGGGGATAAAGGATGAAGGAGAGCGGACATAGAGGTGGGAGGGAACACAGCCCATCTCAACATGAACCTCTCAACCCCAAGTGAAAGAGGGATGGGGGAGAGGAGAGGGGACACGGAGGTGGGTGGGAATGCAGCCCATCTCAACATGAACCTCCCAACCCCAAATAAGAGAGGGATTAGGGCAGGAGGAGAGAGGACACGGAAGTAGGTTGGAACGCAACCCATCTCGATGTGAAGCTCCTGACCACGAAAGGAAAGGGGGAGGACACAGAGGTAGGCTGGAGCACAGCCCATCAGAAGGTGAACCTCATAACCCTGAGTGGGAAGCGGAGGGAGGAGAGGGGGCACAGAGGTGGGCTGGAACATAGCCCATCTCAACATGAACCTCCCAACCCCGAGTAAAAGAGGGATAAGGGGGAGAAGAGAAGACAAGCAGGTAGGTTGGAATACAACCCATCTCAACGTGAACCTCCTGACCATGGAAGGAAAGGGGAAGGACACGGAGGTGGGCTGGAGTGCAGCCCATCTCAAGGTGAACCTCACAACCCTGAGTGGGAAGGGGGATCAGGAAGGGGCGCTACAAAAATAACTCGGCACAAAAAACAATCCCAAAATAGGAACAACTAAAGTGAAACACAACAAAATACCACAAAACAATTATGCAGCTCTTTTGCATGTTTGTTTTTCACAATAGTATGCAGTCCAAGACTGGATAATTCAATTCAACTTTATTCACATAGCGCCATTTCACAACAACAGTCATCTCATAGCACTTTCAACTGTAGGGGAAACCCCCACAATTGCAGAAAGACCCCAGCAATCAGGTGATCCCCTGTGAGCAAGCGCTTGGCGACAGTGGAGAGAAAAAAACTCCCTTTTAACAGGAAGAAACCTCCAGCAGAACCAGGCTCAGGGAGGGGCAGTCACCTGCTGCGACTGGCTGGGGGGTGAGGGGATAGAGAAGATGAAAAGAACAGACATGTAGAAAGCAAACAGCATGACGGGGACTCAATCTATGGGAGAGAACAAACAGATGTTAATGACCAGCAGAAATATTTCATTGAGAGTGAAGAAAGGAGTGAAGCCCAGTGCATTGTTGGAGGTCCCCCGGCTGTCTAAACCTATTAGCAGCATAACTAAGGGAGGATTCAAGGGCACATGATCCCACCCTAATTATGGGCTATATAAAAAAGGAAGGTTTTAACCCTATTCTTAGAAACAGAAATCGAGTCTGACTCCTGAATCTAGATTGGCAGCTGGTTCCAAAGGAGAGGAGCTTGATAACTGAAGGCTCTGCCTCCTATTGTACTTTTGGAGATTCTAGGTATTACAAGTAATCCTGCCTTTTGGGAGTGCAGTGCTCTGTTAGGATAATAGGGTAGTATCAGATCTTTTAAATAAAAAAGGGCCTGATTATTTAGAGCTTTGTAAGTGAGAAGAAGGATTTTAAACTTAATTCTATATTCTATGGGAAGCTAATGAGGGGAGGCCAGAACCGGAGAGATATGATCACTCTTTCTAGTACCTGTTAAAACTCTTGCTGCAGCATTTTGGATCAGCTGAAGACTTTTTAAACATGTTTTAGGAAGCCTGATAATAAAGAGTTACAATAATCTAATCTAGAGCTAACAAAAGTGTGGATTAGTTTCTCAGCATCACTCTGAGACAAGATGCTCCTAATCTTGGCAATATTATGCAAATGATAGAAGGCACTCTTAAAAACAAGTTTAATATGTGAATTGAAAAACAGATCTTGATCAAAAATAGCTCCAAGGTTCCTCACAGAACTATTATGAGAAAGAGTAACCGCATCCAAACTAAGAGTTTGATTTGGAAAGGCATTTCTATGGTTTTTTTGGACTAACTAGAATGACTTCAGTCTTATCTGAATTTAATAGCAAGAAATTACAAGTCATCCAAGCTTTGATTTCCTTTAAGACAGGCCTCTAACTTGGCTAACTGATTACAACCACCTGGCTTCATTGACAAGTATAATTGTGTGTCATCTGCATAACAATGAAAATGTATACAGTGCTTTCTAATAATGTTGCCTAGTGGAAGCATATATATGTAAACTAAACAGCAAAAAATAGGGCCTAGCACAGATCCCTGAGGAATGCCGTGACTGCACTTTGAGTTGGAAGAAAACTCATTATTGACATGAATAAACTGGAACCTATCAGATAAATAAGATCTAAACCACTGCAACGAAGTTCCATTAAGTCCAACAAGGTGTTCTAGTCTATCTAGAAAAATATTATTATCGTTAGTATCAAAAGCTGCACAAAAGTCCAAAAGGACAAGTACAAGAGCAAGTCCATTATCAGATGCGATAAAGAGGTCATTAGTGACCTTCACTAAAGCTGTTTCAGTACTATGATGGATTCTAACCCAGATTGAAACTCTTCAAATAAACCATTTCCTTGCAAGTGGTCAAATAACTGCATAGCAACAACTCTTTCTAAGATTTGTGAAATGAAAGGCAGATTAGAGATTGGTCTATAGTTAGCTAAAACTCCTGGATCTAGCATTGGCTTTTTAAGTAAGGGTTTAATTACAGCAGTTTTAAAAGTCTGCGGTACATGGCCTAATGTCATCCATCCATCCATCTTCTTCCGCTTAATCCTTTTCGGGTCGCAGGGGAGCTGGAGCCTATCCCAGCATCTTTGGGTGAAAGGCAGGGTACACCCTGGACAGATCGCCAGTCCATCACAGGGCCAACACAGAGAGACAGACAACCATTCACTCTCACGTTCATACCTAAGGACAATTTAGAATCCCCGGTTTGATGCCAATTAACCTAACTTGCATGTTTTTGGCATGTGGGAGGAAACCGGAGAAATCCCGGAGTAAACCCACACAGACATAGGGAGAACATGCAAACTCCACACAGATCCCCTGGCCAAGGGTGAGTTGCTGTACTGCCGCAGTGCTAACCACTCATGAAGAATCGATTATTTGAAGAATAGAGCTACCAATAAATGGGAATACTTCTTTAAATAACCTGGTAGGAATAGGGTCTAAAAGACAAGTTGGAGGCTTGGATGATGAAATTATTTTATCTAACTCTAAAAGGTCAATTGGAGTGAACTCATCCTAACAGATATCAATTGAAGGAGTTCTCTCTGGCTGTCCTTCGTTGCCGAAGATGACTGTCTTGTCTTGTGTTTGAGTTGAGGTCTATCTCAAGCAGGCTCTTGTGTGGGTAATCAGACCCACTCGGGATCTGCAGAAGTGAAGTCCCGCTGACCGCGGTTAGTCAGCCAGGTGTGATCTGAGCATGCTTTCTTTACCCCACCTTTTCTAGGGGCTTCCCATTCCAGGGCAGGCAGTGCTATCCCTAAAAAGGGCTGCCTGGACACTCGCATTGCTGCCCCAACAAGCTGATGCTCAAAAGTCAGCTGAACTTACGACCATCAGATGTGAGCCGCCTGTGTGCAGAGCTCCTGCTAGCAGCTCCCAGCTACTCAAACCTGCTGCTGACGCATTTACTCCATCGCCACAGGGCTTCCCCAATCTCAATCTCAAACACGACGCCTTGCACAGTCCCAAAGCCAGTTGGTGTTGTGCCTCCATCAAACTGCCTCTCTGGGCCTCAACGCCAGATGCAATGTGGTGCACAAGTGTGCAACATGCATTGTTGACAAGGAGGACGCCCCGCAGTAGCAGCTCACTTGCTAGTTGATGCCATCCGTTTATCTCAATTGAGGCTAATCCGCATGCCATCTGGTGTTCACGCCATTGGCTCTGTGAAGAGCTCTTCTGCCACTTGCACCACCGGACATCCTGCTGCCAGTGTCAGGACCTGTATCCCTAGGTAGGGAGACAAGAGGGTGCTATCACTTCCTCAAGGTGAACCCTCAGACTAGTGGAGGGAAGGAGTTGTCTTACTTCTCCATTCTAGACCGGCTCCAGAGCCAAAGTTTAGCCACTGCCCCCAAGGAAGGAGGAGTTGTAGTAGTTACTGTATATAAGTTAATGGTGGGAAGAATCTGACTGATTTTATCTCTGACAGAGAAATTCTATTGTTGAAGAAGTTCATAAAGTCCTGACTAGTAAGCTCTAAGGGAATGCTAGGACTGACAGAGTCCTGACTCTTTGTCAGCCTGGCTACAGTGCTGAAAAGAAACCTGGGATTATTCTTGTTCTCTTCTATTAATGCAGAATAATAACTTGTTCTAGCTTTCCTAAGAGATTTTTTATAAATTAGAAGATGATTTCTCCAAGCTAAATAGAGTTCATCTAATTTACTGGAGCGTCATTTTCTTTCTAATTGATGAGTCTTCTGTTTTAAGCTATGAGTTTCTGTGTTGAACCAAGGAGTTAGAAATCTCTGTTTAAACTTTTTCTTTTTTAAAGGTGCCACCATGTCTAGGGTCCGATGCAGAGAAGCTGTCACACTATCTACCATGCTATTAATTACAGAAGATGCAGAGGGGAACAGAGTTGGTCGGGTGGCTGACCTCAGTCCGTGGACCACTTGGTGAAGGGGAACAGTCTGTCGGGTGGTCTGCCCAAGTCCATGGGCCACCTGGTGAAGGAAGACAGTCCGTCGGGTGGTCTACCACAGTCCATGGGCCACCCAGTGAAGGGACACAGTCTGTCGGTTGGTCTGCCACAGTCCATAGACCACCCGGCGAAGGAGGACAGTTTGTCTGGTGGCCGTCCAAGGTCCATAGACCACCAGATTATGGAATACCAGTCAGGAGGCCGGCCAAGGTCCCAAGCCGCCATGGCTGCAACACTGGCTACCCCAGGCAGCTGATCTGGCAGCAACTTGGTGGTAGGAATGTCAATGCTATCCTCTCAGGGCGCAAATGGTAGGATGTGTACCTCCTCTGGTGACGTGGATGGTGAAAGTTGGGCCTCCCGGAGCACATGAGATGATGATAACAATACTTGTCTTACTCCCTCCTGCTCAGTTGCTGGTAAAACCCCAGGTCATGCTGCAGCGGACAAGATGATCTCGGGTGAAGCTGCAGACGAAGCAGTCTCAGCTGGAGCGTGCACGTGAAGAGGAACCGTCTCTGCAGGGCATGTATGTGGAAGGGAGCAGTCTCTGCAGGGGCATGCACGTGGAGGGAAGCAGTCTCTGCAGGGGCGTGCATGTGGAGGGGAACAGTCTCTGCAGGGGCGTGCATGTGGAGGGGAACAGTCTCTGCTGGAGCACGCATGTGGAGAGACGCAATATCTGGAGGACTGTGCATATGAAGAGGAGCAGTCACTGCTGAAGTGCTCACCCTCTCAGATGTGGAGCCCGTGGCAGTGGAGATGATCTCAGAACGAAGAGGGAGGACAGGGGTGGGAGGTGGCAAAAAAAGGGAAGTGGCAGCATTAACAGGTGGCGAGGGGCCAGAAACAGCAGGCGGCTGTGACTGGGAACTCTCACTTGGAGCAAGGCAGTACATTTCACTAATAGGTGTTAAAACAAATAAAGGAACTTGCCTTGCTCTGTCCTCTGTCACTGCTGGAGCTGTTGCTGGCATAGGGATGATGGCCTCAGGGTGAGCTGCCGGAGTAATGACCTCAGGATGAGCTGGTGAGACAGTGGCCTCAGGATGAGCTGGGGAACGGTGGCCTTGGGACAAGCTGCAGGAGCGACAGCCTCCGGATGAGCTCCAGGAGGGCCAGAGGGCAAGGCGGTTAGGGGAAAAGCAGCAGGTCAGGCAGCTATGAGAGAAGCAGCTTGTGAAGTGACCGAGAGAGGAGCAGCAGATGAAGTGGCCGGTAAACAGGCAGCAGGTGAGGCGGCCTGAGGCAAAGCAGCAGGTGGGGCTCTCTGGAGAAGAGGGGATGCAGCGGCTGGAACTCTCTGGGGATGAGGAGGTGCAGCCGCTGGAGCTCTCCAGGGAGTGGTGGAACCAGGTGGGAGAGGAACCGGTGGTGGGGCTGGAATGGAGCACTGAGTGGAGCGGCATCTCCCAGAGTCTTCCTTCCACCCGGGTCCCCCACATGGCAACCGACTGCCATAAAAAAATCCCTCCATTCCGTGGGAGTAAATACAGGCAGCCAGTCAGCTGGCCCCAGTGTGGAGAAGGCTGGCTGTATGTGACGAGAAGAGCGGCACTGATGTTGGTCCCTTCGTTGCTCCCTCTGCCTTTTCTCATTGGCCCAAGATGTAAAAACGGCTGGTTGTCAGGAGAAGGCGACAGAGGAGGAGAGAAAGATGGGGAGTTCCTGTACCCAAGGGAGCACCTGCAGGCCCGGTGTGTGCTCCAGCACCCACATAGCAGCCCCCCCCAAAGCCAAAGGTCAAATGCTCTTTCCCCATCAAAGCAATTGTGAGCTGCAGTAACCAGATCCCACAATTTCTCCACGGCCCGCAGCTCCTCCTCACTGAGGCACCAGACCACCATGTCTGAGCAAACTAGTATCTGCTGGGTCCTTACTGGCGGTGTCCTTCTGGCAAGATTTGTGCCCGGGCTGGGCAGAAGAGAGGACCCAAAAGCTGTGATATTAGTTTGCTGATTTAATAATCTGGAAAATAAGACTCTGCTTGTGGCTGGGAACACAAAAGTGGGTAAATTCAAACACTGTGGAGCAAATAATAATTCCATCAAAGACATGTAGATAATGTGGTAACATACAGTAAGGATGCCGGGGGGATTAAAGCCCACGGCCAACATATATAGGAAAACTTTTTTTTTTTTTTTTTTATGGTTCCGGTTGTGCCGGACCGGTGGCGCCACACAAGTTGGCTGCCCGTTGCAACAGCCTTTTTTTTTTATCTTCCTTCTTCTTTCTACACCTTTCACTCTATATATATATCACGGACACACAGATCGCCCCAAAGGTCTCCTGAGTCGGCGGATGGAGCCACTGTTTACAGCAGGAGACGTTACAGCAGGAAGAGCTAGTGCTAGCTAGCACTCAATCGCCACCCGGTGCTAACGGTGAAACTCGACATACCGGGAACTGTAGCGAAAACGATGCGGGTGCCGGGCTGGAGTTTAGGCGGCGTGCAAGAAATATAAGACAGAATAATGAAGAGCGATGGCAAGAACCAAGCAGACCGCCCGTAAAATCTACTGGAGGAAAAAGCCCCCCAGGAAGCAGCTAGCCACCAAGGCTGCTCGGAAAAGCGCTCTGGCCACCGGCGGAGTGAAGAAGCCTCACCGTCACAGGCCCGTGGCTCTGAGAGAGATCCGTCGCTACCAGAAATCCACGGAGCTGCTCATCCGTAAGCTGCCCATCCAGCGCCTGGTGAGGGAGATCGCTCAGGACTTCAAGACCGACCTGCGCTTCCTGAGCTTCGCCGTCATGGCTCTGCAGGAGGCCAGCGAGGCCTACCTGGTGGGTCTCTTCTTCGCTAAGAGGGTCACCATCATGCCCAAAGACTTCCAGCTGGCCCGCCGCATCCGCGGAGAGAGAGCTTAGACTTTCTGCTGCACAGTCACCAACCATAATGCTCCGCACTGTGTGTCTATATATATATATATTTATAGTAATATGTACATATGTTTACTAGCTGTTCTTGTTTTTTCTTGCCTTCTGAGTGTTGCTCTGAGTGTTGCTATCCCTGTGCTGTTGCAATCCTGGAATTTCCCCATTGTGGGACTAATAAAGGCTTATCTTATCTTATCTTATCTTAAAACAGTGATTAACAAAACAAGGGACAGCTGTGAATGATAAGGATGAGGCTAAAAGGAAGATGCATTATGCTAACAGGAAGTAAACAAAGCATACTGTCAAAATAAGAGTCCATACAGAAACGATAATAAAGAATGGCAAGAAAGATCCTAACAATAACAATGAGTCCAAAAAGGGAACAAAAGGAATGGACAGGGTCTAACCCTGTCCAGACCATGACAAAAATGTCACAAATTTATAGGAAAAACTCACAAATTTGCAAGAAAATAGTAAATTTACAAGGAAAAAAAGTAGCAAGTTTATGAGAAAGTTCCAAAATTACAAGAAAGAGCAAATGTGCAAGAAAAAAGTCACAATGTTACAAGAAAAACTAACAAACTTGAGAACAAAAAAGCTGCAAATTTACAACAAAAAATCACAAATTTATGAGAAAAGTTACAAGTTTACAGTAAAAAAGTTGCAAATTGATGAGAAAGATTCAAATTTTCAAGGAAAACTATCAAATTGGGGGGGGTCACAAACTTACAAGAAAATAGAAAATTTATCAGAAAATAAGTTGAAAATGAGAAACAGGTAAAGTCCATGTGGGCAAACACAGATGGGGCCAACGTGGAACCCACGGACAAACCCACATGGGACCCATAAGACAGCCCAGTTTAAACTTTGGTGGGGCCCACATGGACATGCCGGCTGTGGGGGGGGGGGACCAAAATGCCAATTAGGGGCCCTTTAACCCCTCAGTCCCCTAAATTCAGCAGACGCAAGGAAAATCATAATTGGTTCTTCACTGAGCGGCAGTAGAAAATTTGAACCGTCCCACCGGCAGAACACCAGAACTTTAAGAGGTTAACTGGGTTTTTGCAGTGACTGTATACAGTATAACAGGATACGCCACCTCCTTTGATGGGTGGACTAACAGTGCCGATATCAACCTTCCAGAAACAGAAGACAGCATCAGAACAGATAATGACGCACAGACCAAGAAGAAGTAATCCAGAAAAAGAAGAAAGGACTGAGCTGTAAGTGACATGTGGAGATGGTTTGGAGGAGAGGAGACGGGAGGAAACAGAGGGAATGAAGGATGAAGGTGGTTTTCTTTCCCCCCAGCAGGCAGCCCGCATCTCGTATCAGGACTTGTGATCATCTCAGTAAACAGTGGTGAAACAGGAGCACCTCCCAGCTCAGCACAGCTCCACTTCCAGCTGCCGGTGAAGGAGCTCCACTCACAGCTCTAAAGCTTTTACATAACTGGAGAGAGGAGGAGGAGCGGCGGGGCTCTTCATCCGCAGCACAACCTCAGCCCCACTGTGACGGTCAGAAGTGGTGCCCCTTAGTGTCACACTGTACAGCGGTATGTGTGCGAGAACTTGGGCCACCTCTTGACATATAGTATATTTTATAATAGAAAATATATAAATACAGTGTTTGTGCTTTATAGGCAAAATACTGTATTACTAGCAAACATGAATGCATAATTACTTTTGATTTCATAATTTGTAAATAAATAAATATGCTATGTGCAAAAATCCACCCTTTTCCAGCTGAGTACCGTGGACTCAGACTTGGAGGCAGTGGTGTAAATCCAGGGGAGGTGACCAGGAAAACCAGAGAACTGTCCCCTATGTTTCATAAGCTAAATGCAAACTAACAAAAAAGCTTGCAAATTTGACACATTTCTGGTAAATTTGCAGTTTTTTTCTTTTAAATATGTAACTTTTTTCTCATAAATTTGCATGTTTTTATTTTAAATGTACATTTTTTTATATAAATTTGCATTTTTTTCTTTTAAATCTGCAACTTTTTTCTCATAAATTTGCAATTTTTTCTTTTAAATCTGAAACATTTTTCCATAAATTTGCATTCTTTTCCTTTTAAATCTGCAACTTTTTTCTCATAAATCAGATTTTTTTCTTTTAAATTTTCATTTTTTTTAAATAAATTTGCATTTTTTTTAAAATCTGCAACTTTTTTCTCATAAATTTGCGTTTTTTTCTTTTAAATCTGCAACTTTTTTCTCATAAATCAGATTTTTTTCTTTTAAATTTTGATTTTTATATAAATTTGCATTTTTTTAAAATCTGCAACTTTTTCTCATAAATTTGCATTTTTTTCGTTTAAATCTGCAACTTTTTTCTCATAAATTTGCATTTTTTTCTTTTAAATCTGCAACTTTCTCATAAATTTGCATTTTTTTCCTTTCAAATCTTCAACTTTTTTCTCAAAAATTTGCATTTTTTCTTTTAAATCTGCAGTTTTTTCTCATAAATTTGCACTTTTTTCTTTTAAATCTGCAACTTTTTTCTCATAAATCAGATTTTTTTCTTTTAAATTTTCATTTTTTTTTAAATACATTTGCATTTTTTAAAAAATCTGCAACTTTTTTCTCATAAATTTGCGTTTTTTCTTTTAAATCTGCAACTTTTTTCTCATAAATTTGCGTTTTTTCTTTTAAATCTGCAAATTTTTTCTCATAAATCAGATTTTTTTCTTTTAAATTTTCATTTTTTTAAATAAATTTGCATTTTTTTTAAAATCTGCAACTTTTTTCTCATAAATTTGCGTTTTTTCTTTTAAATCTGCAACTTTTTTCTCATAAATTTGCGTTTTTTCTTTTAAATCTGCAAATTTTTTCTCATAAATCAGATTTTTTTCTTTTAAATTTTCATTTTTTTAAATAAATTTGCATTTTTTTTAAAATCTGCAACTTTTTTCTCATAAATTTGCATTTTTTCTTTTAAATCTGCAACTTTTTTCTCATAAATCAGATTTTTTTCTTTTAAATTTTCATTTTTATATAAATTTGCATTTTTTTAAAATCTGCAACTTTTTTCTCATAAATTTGCATTTTTTCATTTAAATCTGCAACTTTTTTCTATAAATTTGCATTTTTTTTCTTTTAAATCTGCAACTTTCTCATAAATTTGCATTTTTTTCCTTTCAAATCTTCAACTTTTTTCTCAAAAATTTGCATTTTTTCTTTTAAATCTGCATTTTTTTCTCATAAATTTGCACTTTTTTCTTTTAAATCCGCAAATTTTTTCTCATAAATTTGCATTTTTTATTTTAAATGTACATTTTTTTATATAAATTTGCATTTTTTTCTTTTAAATCTGCAACTTTTTACTCATAAATTTGTAATTTTTTTCTTTTAAATCTGCATTTTTTATATAAATTTGCATTTTTTAAAAATCTGCAACTTTTTTCTCATAAATTAGCAATTTTTTCTTTTAAGTCTGAAACATTTTTCCATAAATTTGCATTCTTTTCCTTTTAAATCTGCAACTTTTTTTTTCATAAATCAGATTTTTTTCTTTTAAATTTTCATTTTTTAAATAAATTTGCATTTCTTTTTAAATCTGCAACTTTTTTCTCATAAATTTGCATTTTTTTTCTTTTAAATCTGCAACTTTTTCTCATAAATCAGATTTTTTTTTCTTTTAAATTTTCATTTTTATATAAATTTGCATTTTTTTAAAATATGCAACTTTTTTCTCATAAATTTGCATTTTTTTCCTTTTTAAATCTGCAACTTTTTTTCTCAAAAATTTGCATTTTTTCTTTTAAATCTGCAGCTTTTCTCATAAATTTGCACTTTTTTCTTTTAAATCTGCAACTTTTTACTCATAAATTTGCAGTTTTTTTCTTTGAAATCTGCCACTTTTTTCACATAAATTTGCTACTTTTTCTCAGAAATTTGCAACTTTTTCTTTTAAATTCCCAACGTTTTTTTTCCAGAAATTTGCTATTTCTTCTTTGTAAAGTTGCAACATTTTTGAATCAAACTGTGACTTTTTTCTTGTAAATGAGCTACTTTTTCCCACATGAATTTGCCACTTCTTCATTGAACACAGCGTTCTATAACCTAATGCTGGTCCATTTTTTTCTCTTCAGATGAGCTCTACCTTCTCTGTTAATTGATTTGCAGACGCACACGTGTGACATGATGGCAAACAGCATCCATTTTTAGACAATCTGGCCGCGTTAATAATGAATCCTGGAAACAGAGAACACACACACACACGTGTTTCATTGTGGCTTCCTCTCCATGAGTTCCTCCATCATCCATAATTCACATCTGCTGCCTGCATAAAACTTTAAAATACAATCTTCAGCACCAGTGAGGAGATGGACGTTCCTCTTCTGGGAGTGGAGGTAAAATATTAGTTTTTGAAGCGTTAACACAAATTCTTTTGTGTATTGACTCAGTTGAATTTGCCACTGTCTTCATGTGAATTTGCAACTTTTTTCTCATTAATTTGGAACTTTTCCTTGTTTATTTTCAACTTTCTTTTGTGTAAATTTGAAACTTTTCTCAGTAATTTGTATTTCAACCAAAGGAGCTCGATTATGGAATGACTTCACTGATGAAATGAAAACCTGTGGGACACTCACCAAATTTAAAATGCTATTTAAAAATCATATATTGAACAGCTATGAATCAAGTGGGGGAAGTTACAGAAGGAAGAAGGTCCTACCGAGTCCAGGAGGGAGTTGATACAGGCTCTGGGTGGTAGGGAAGAATTACCAGATAACTGGGAAAGTACAGCAAAAATATTGAGGGAAACGGGTAGAAAGGTATGTGCATCCAATGTAAAACCTTTGCCAAATCAAACATGTGGATCATGGCAAATGAGACTTTCATACTGGATCGGTCGAGGCCCGGGTTAACAACGACCACCACCAGTGCTGTTAACCGACAGGGCGCCGGTGGAAATTGGGCTACTGTTGGTCGGAGATTGAGGAGGAGGAGAGGGGGAAGGTGTGTTCGGAGGGAGAGAGAGAAAAGGAAAGGTAGAAGTGTGGAGGTGAGAGTAGGGACATTAAATGTAGGGACTATGACTGGTAAAGGCAGAGAGTTGGCTGATAGGATGGAGAGAAGAAAGGTAGATATACTGTGTGTTCAAGAAACCAGATGGAAGGGAAGCAAGGCTAGGAGCAATGGAGGAGGATTTAAACTGTTCTACCATGGTGTAGATAGGAAGAGAAATGGAGTAGGAGTGATCTTGAAGGAAGAGTATGTGAAGTGTCTTCAGGAGGTACAGAGTGAGTCAGACAGAATCATGAGATTGAAGCTAGAAGTCAAAGGTGTGATGTTGAATGTTGTCAGTGCGTGTGCGTATGGATTGTTGTCCCAAAATGTAAAACCCAGCGCTACAAAAACAGCTTTGTTCCTGCTGCTGTCAAAGAGTTGAACAAGATGTAGTAATATATTGCACATAATTTAGTTATCTATTTATCAATTTTTATTTTAGATTTATTTATTTTTGTAGGGTTTTTTTTGGTTTGGGTTTCAAATCTTCGATTGGGTTTTAGACTTTTATTGAGTTTTTAATCTCTTTGACTTAGTTTTTAACTTTTTTAATATGACCCTTCTCTCTTCTCTCTTTGTTTTTTCTCTTATCTCTTTGTCCTATGTCCTGATTGGTGGAGCCTTGAGTACTTTTACTGTGTTTATAGTCAGCTTCATGTGTGCCTGTGTTTGTGTTCATGTTTAATGTAATTGTGAGTTGTAAATATGTGTCTAAAAGGATGTCACCAGACTGCAAAACAAATCTACCTACGGGTACAAATAAAGTAACCTGAACCTGAACCTGAAGCTGCCCCACAAGTTGGATGTCAGGTAGAAGAGAAAGAGGAATTCTGGAGTAAGTTGGATGAAGTGGTAGAGAGTGTTCCCAGGGGGGAGAGATATGATAGGGTGCCAAGAGAGGAAGTGTGGTACTGTATGAGAAAGTCAGGAGTGGCAGAGAAGTACGTGAGGGTGGTGCAGGACATGTATGAGGCCAGCAAGATGGAGGTGAAGTGCGCTGTAGAAGTGACGGATGAATTCAAGGTGGGGTGGGATTACATTAGGGATCGGCTCTGAGCCCCATCTTGTTTGCCATGGTGATGGACAGGCTGACAGATGAGGTCAGGCAGGAGTCTCCGTGGACCATGATGTGTGCAGATGGCATTGTGATCTGCAGTGAGAGTGGGGAGCAGGTGGAAGAAAACCTGGAAAGGTGGAGGTATGCTCTGGAGAGAAGAGGAAGGAAAGTCAGTAGAAGCAAGACAGAATACAAGACTGTGAATGAGGAAGGCAGGTGCAACGGTGAAGACAGAAGGAGTAGCAGTAGTGAAAGCAGATGAGTTTAAATACCTGGGGTCAACCATCCAAAGCAATGGAAAATGCATAAGAGAGGTGAAGAAGAGAGTGTAGGCAGGGTGGAGTGGGTGGAGATGAGTGTCGGGGTGATTTGTGACAGAAAGGTAGCAGCAAGAGTGAAAGGGAAGATTAAGGTGGTAGTGAGACCTGCTATGATGTATGGTTTGGAGATAGTGGTGCTGACAAAAAGACAGGAGGTGTAGATGGAGGTGGCAGAGCTGAAGATGCTAAGATTTTCATTGGGAGTGACTAGAAGGGACAAGATTAGAAATGAGTATATCAGAGGGTCAGCTCAGGTTGAGCAGTTTGGAGACAAAGTAAGAGAAGCAAGGCTGAGATGGTTTGGACATGTGCAGAGGAGGGACAGTGGAGATATTGGACAAAGGATGTTGAAGATGGAGCTGCTAGGCAGGAGGAAAAGAGGAAGACCACAGAGAAGATTGATGAATGTAGTGAAGGAGGACATGCAGAGGGTTGGTGTTTCAGAGGAAGATGAAGGGATAGGGTGAGATGGAGACAGACAATCTGCTGTGGAGACCCCTGAAGGAAGCAGCTGGAAGCAGCTGGGAGAAGAAGAAGAAGAAGAAGAAGAAGAAGAAGAAGAAATGGTAATGTACTAACAAATGATGAGTGTATTGAGAAGGTGGAAGGAGTACTCTGAAGAGCTGATGAATAAATAATGAGAGAGAGGAGGATGGATGAAGGAAAGATGGTGAACAAGGAAGTGAAGATGGAAGGAGTAGAGATAGATGAGTTTAAATTCTTGCTACCTGAAGAAAAAGAGTAAAATCTTGACTAAAGATGGGTTTCCTTACTGATGTGTAGAGGAATCCCTCGGCGTTCATGGCCACATAGAGGGCGGCCTTCACTCCCTGGATGGCCACAACCCGCAAACCCACCGGGATCAGGTTGAAGAGAGCTGGAGGGTGAGAGACACACAGAGAGATTTTTGATTTTTCAACACACCTTTATTGTCACAAATTCAACAGAAAAACACAACTAAAACAACTAAAAGAAGCAATGGAAAAGAAAAATGTCTCACTGACAAGAAATCAAAGACACAAGTAACCAAACAAGGAAAACTAAAACAAAAAACTTGCTTTTTACATCAGGATTATACCATAGGTAATTTTCCCCTCCTTAACACAACACAGGATGTGCTTAAAGCACCACATAGCCTCAAAGGTTTCAACATTCTGCATCAGATGATAGTAATTGTAATCAATCACTATTCGAGCCTTAATCATGCCAACCAGTATGTCTTTTACATTACAATCCAGCAGTTGTTCAATTTTTCTTTTCCTACTAACATAAATAGCCATTTTAGCCTGACCCAGGATGAAATTTAAGAGTTCACTCTTTTTCTTAGTCCTCAGTCTATATGGAAAGCCCAAGATAAAAATCTGCTGGGAAAAGACTTCTCCAAACAGATAAAACAGTTTCCCCAAAAAAACAAACAACGATTGCAGTCTGTTACAGTCCAGAAAACAATGGAACACAGTTTCTTTCTGAGGACAAAATGGACAAACCTCAACAACATTTGGGTTTAAAAGAGAGATAAAAGCATTTACAGCCACAGCACCATGTAAAACTCGCCATTGTAGGTCTCCAACCTTCTTAGTTAATGGTGGTTTATAGAGTGCTCTCCAGGCAGGCCTCACCTCTGGACCCAGACCCAAGTGTTTCCTCCATGGTGTATCAGCTCGACCTTTTAACTTATTCACATTTAGAATTTTCACCAAAAGTCCATACATTTTTTTACCAGGAGAGTCACAAATGTTAATGTGCTCAGAGTTTAAAAACACACCAGTGCCATCTTTAAAATCAGGAGATAAAATACTAAAAGGAAAAGGTTCATCAGCAGTTTGTACAGAGTTTTCGCAGTGTAAAACAATAGCAGAGTGTTCTTCTGCAGACAGGCAGTCTCTCCAATCTTTCAACAAGTTCATTATAACTCTGACTGAAGAGACGCCAAGAGCCGAGCACAGGGCAACAGCATTGTCCAAGTTAGGACCACATAAATTCACCAAATGTCCCAGCGTTGTGACCTTTGCAAAAATAAACTTTTTTAAAACAGAAGGTCCTAAAACATTGCCCACATCAAAACGGGTCCCGAACACAAGTGGTTCCTTTAAAAGCCAGAAAGGCGGCAAGGAAGCCTGGGGAGAGTTCTTTTTAAAAAGTCCCCAGATTTTAAAAGCACTTTGGTAAAACTGGGGAAGTTCTGGGAGTTTTTGGCCCCTTAAATCCATTAAAAGCAGCGACTCCTCTAGTCCAAGCCCTCCACAGCGAGCCAGGACAGCCCTGGCAATAGGTCTCCACACAAGGTCAAGGGGGCCACTCAGCAGTCGCTGAATGAACTGCAGGCGAAAGACAGCCCCCCTGCTGGCCAGATGGATGAGCCCTTGACCACCTTCTTCCCTCGGTAAAAACAGGATACTCTGTGGAACCCAGTGAAGACGGTCCCAGAAAAAGTCCACGACTATAGATTGCACTCTGGCCAGCAAATTGGGTGGAGGGTCCAGACAAGACAGTCGATGCCACAGCATTGAAGCAATCAAGTTGTTGATAATTAAAACACGACCTCTGAAGGACAAGTTTGGCAGAATCCATTTCCATTTTTTTAGTCTTCCTTCAGTTTTTTCTAAAAAACACTCCCAATTTTTCTCAGTAAAAGTCTGATTTCCTAAAAACACACCAAGATATTTGAAACCACCTTGTGTCCACGAGAGGCCACCAGGTAGGGCAATTTTTTGTGGTCTCCCCCCCACCACAACAGCTTCACTCTTACCCCAATTCACTCTCGCTGAGGAGCACTCACCAAAAAGATTGACAGTTCTTAAAAGGTAGTCTACATCATTTTGATTTCTTGTAAAAACAACAACGTCATCAGCATATGCAGACACTTTAAAAACAGAGTCAGAGTTGGGGACTTTAAAACCAGTGAGGCCTTGCCTTAGTTTACAAAGGAGGGGCTCAATGGCAAGAGAGTACAGCATACCTGAGAGGGGGCAGCCCTGTCGGACACCCCTCTCAACTTTGAAAGGAGCACTCAAACCACCATTAATCTTAAGAATACTCTCAATGTCTCTATACAAAGCCTGGATCATGGCGATGAACCCTGAGCTGAAACCAAAGGCCTCTAATGTCTGCCAAAGGTATGGATGTTCAACTCGGTCAAACGCCTTTTCTTGGTCTATTGAAATAAGACCAAGTTCTTTGACCAATGAGCTGGAGAGGTCCAAAACATCACGAATTAAAAAAATGTTGTCTGTAACCAACCTACCAGGTACACAGTAGGTCTGGTCTACATGTATGACCTGCTCCATCGCCTTCCTCAGTCTGGTAGCCAACACTTTGGAGAGAATTTTGTAGTCAGTACAGAGGAGGGCCACCGGATGCCAGTTCTTAATGTCTTTCAAGTCGCCTTTTTTTGGAAGGAGGGTGAGGACTGCTCTCCTACAACTTAGGGGCAGGTGACCCTTCCACAGACTGTCAGACAGTACTTCCAGCAAGTCCTCACAGATCTCAGACCAGAACGCCTTGTAGAACTCCGCTGGTAGGCCATCTATCCCTGGGGCTTTTCCACACTGAAGAGACTGGACAGCCACTGCCAGTTCTTGCAGAGTGATCCCGCTCTCCAGCTCCGCATTCACGCTAGCCATCACCTTTGGCAAGTCCGTCAAAAAATGACTCAGTGCATGTGGATTCTCAACAAATTCTTTCTTAAAGAGATCCTTGTAGAAAGCAACTGCAAAACGACGGATCTCCGCAGACTCATGGATCGGCCGCCCGTCCTCGGAGCTGAGAGAGTGGATCATCCTCCTCTGACCATTCTTCCTCTCCAGACCAAAGAAAAAATGAGATGGAGCGTCCATTAGTGCGATGTTCTGGAACCTACTGCGTACCACAGCGCCCCTGGCAGCCACTCCCAGTAGGTCAGTTAAAACAGACTTTTTGCCATTGAGGGCCTCAAAATGTCCTCTTTCTCCTGTGGAGCCTGCCAAAGACTGCAGCTCCACTACTTCTCTCTCCAGGTCCCTGACAGACCTGGCCAAGTCTCCAGAGACATTGCGAGTATACTGTAGGCACAGATTCTTTATTTGGCTCTTCCCTACATCCCACCGCTGCTGCAAAGGACTAAAATTTGATTTTGTTAATTTAAAATTACTCCAAAAAAACATAAAAGCAGTTTTAAAACTGTTATCCGATAAAAGTGACGTGTTAAAATGCCAGTATGCACTACTGCACTTTATATTCTTGATAAAAACACAACACTGAACCAGGGAATGATCTGTGAAGCCAACAGGGACTATAAAAGCACTTTTAAAAATGCTAAAATGGTGCTTAAAACTGTAAACCCTATCCAGTCTAGCTAAGGACGAAATATTGTCCTTTCTATGGCTCCACGTGTACTGTCTAGCCTTGCCATGAAAATTCCTCCACACATCACACAGATCATGAGCTTCTATGAAACCTTTTAAAACTCTTTGGGATGCAGCATGTGGCTCTGGGTGATTCCTATCCATAAGAGGATTTTCTGTACAATTAAAATCACCTCCCACAAATAAAAAGTCATCATTACTGCAATTTTTGATCGTGTCATCTAAAATATTTAAAAAGGCCAATCTTTCTGTGCCTACGGTTGGAGCATACACATTTATAAAAACAACTTTCACATTCTCAAAAACAGCTCGAACTTTTAAAATGTGGCCTGCAATTATCTCATCAATGTCATAAGAAAGTGGAATAAAATCTCGAGAAAATAAAATACCCACTCCACCACATTTGCTGCTTCTATGACTAAGAATAATTTCACCCCGAAATTCCCTCCTCCAGTCAGCAGCATTGTCCTCAGAACTATGAGTCTCCTGAACAAACAGAACATTAATTTTCTTGCATTCTGCAAGAGTAAAAACACTCGCTCGCTTGGACATTTCTCTTGCCCCATTGATGTTGAGTGTGCCAAAATTAAAACTACACATGTATATAAGAGGGCAAAGCCAATATAAAAACAGAAAAGAAAGAATGAGCGATAAAAGACTAATCATCCTGGGCAATTTGGTTCTTAACTTTTAGCACAAGCTTTTTTAGTCTGTAGATCTCCTGATCAGTAAAACTTTCCTGCTCAAGCTCTCCCCTATTTTTCATGTAGACCCGAGCAGAGTCAACAAAACGTTTTAGATCAGGGAAGAAGCTTTCAACTTTAACCATTCTGACCCCCTTAGTGTCCTGCAAAAACTTCTGTATTTTTGTGAAGGGGTAACCGCCTCCACTGGCCACATCATCACTGCTTTCACCATCACTCTCTATCTCAGACCCAGCATAAGAATCTGGCTGAGATAGAGAAACCTCAGAACTGTCTTTAACAACCCTTTTTACTTTGCTCCTCTGCTGTTTGGTTTCCGAATTCTTCCGCTTGATGGAGGTTTTACATAACTCTTCATCTAATTCGATGTCATCCTCATCCTCCAACACTGACTCAGCCACCCTGGTAGCTGTCTCTTCCTGTCTTTCGCTCACCCTGTGCTGTGCTTTTATATTCATCTTTCTGGTCCCACCATCTACCTGGGCCTCATTCGGCTCCTCTGTCTGACCCTCAGCGTGATCCCTCTCGGTAATCTCACCCTTGTCTGCAATGTTGGTCTGTGCAGCAGCCCCGCGATGTGCTTTAACTGTTGTTGCTGTTTCAGTTATGATTGACAGGCCGGCTGCGGAGGGCGGCAAAGCCGCCCCGCCGCCAGACAGCCTCGCGGCCTTGGCCGAAGCGCCGCCGCCAGGCGGCCCTGCGGCTCTGGCCGAAACGCCCGACGGCGCGGTAGCGCCGTCAGCCTCGGAGGGCGGCGAAGCCGCTCCGCCGCCAGACGGCCCCGAGGCCGCACTAGCGGCCCCCCCCGAGTGATCACCCCCCACTCCCTGAGGGCATGATCGAATCAAGTGTCCCTCCATTCCGCAGCCGAAACACTTCATATTATCGGAGGTGACGTGGATGGTGTAATCAAAGCCGTCAATCCGGTATTTAAACACGAGGTTGAGGCTTTCCTCGCTATTCTTTAAAATCATGAGCACCTGTCGCCTAAAAGACATGACATGCTTTAAACGCGGGGACTTACAACCGAGAGGGATGTGCTTAATCGGGGACAAAAGCTGCCCGTGTCTCGACAGCTCCTTCTCCAACAGCTCATTCTTTAAAAATGGTGGGACATTTGAGATGGTAATTCTCTTCGCGGGATTTACCAGAGACAGAACAGGAACCAGTGTGTCTTTAATCACAACCCCGCTCTCCACTACCCGGTTAACTTTTTCCACACTATCGAGGAAAATCACCACGGCACTATTCATTCTCGAAGCTGATCTAACACTTTCATAACCGAACAGCTCCCCCACAGCCAGACTACATTCCTCCACCGAGCAGCTGACAGCCGGTGTCAGTTTGACAGCATGGCGGCGTGTCAGCTGCTCAAAACCGGAGCCTCGCTCCAAAACCATGCTGACCAGCAGAGCTGGCAGCAGAAACCCCCCTCCCAGAACGCCTACCCCACCCCAGCTACAGAAGACAACAAAAATTAAGATTATTTAACAAAAAAACACCTTAAACACCAAAAGATAGAGAAAAGTTTGAAATAATTCACTCACGCTGTCACACGCTCTCAGCTCGCACTCACGACCACGCCCACTCAGAGAGAGAGAGAGAGAGAGAGAGAGAGTTGGGTATGGTACAGCCACATGACAGCATGAATAAACCACGCTGTTAATCTCTCAAACACGTCACCTCTCTTCTCCTGTATGAATGTGTGAGACCATGTCACACTGTCTTTTTTAGGACATGGAGCCATAGTTAAGATAAGATAAGACTTTAGCAATTCCAGGTTAAACCCAATTTTATTTGCCATAGTTTATCGTCCCCCATCAACCTATTCAGAATTTTTATCCGAATTTCCTGATTTCTTAGCTGATTTAGTGCTGAAATCTGATAGAATAATTATAGTAGGGGACTTTAATATACATGTGGATGTAGATAGTGACTGCCTTAATGTGGCTTTTAATTCAATATTAGACTCGATTGGGTTTTCTCAGAAAGTAGGAAATTCTACTCATTACCTCCACCATACATTGGACCTTGTTCTGACATATGGCATAGAAATAGAAAATCTTGTAGTGTCTCCTCATAACCCTGTACTGTCAGACCATTGTCTGTTAACCTTTGATTTTACTATTTCTGACTATTTGGCTCCTAAAGAAAAATATTATCACAGTAGATGCCTCTCAGATGATGCTGTTTCCAAATTTATGCAGATTGTTTCCTCTATGCCATGTGTCAACACAACGGAAATAAGCTATAGACAGCTTGCTCCTTCTGTAATTGATAACATGGTGGATAGTGTTTCAGCTTCTCTGCATCAGGCTCTAGACTTGGTGGCCCCCTTAAAAAAGAAAAAGTCTAATCAGAGATTTTTAACTCCTTGGTTCAACACAGAAACTCGTAGCTTAAAACAGAAGACTCGTCAATTAGAAAGAAAAGGTGCTTCACTAATTTAGATGAAATCTATTTAGCTTGGAGAAATCATCTTTTAATTTATAAAAAATCTCTTAGAAAAGCTAGAATGAGTTATTACTCTGCATTAATAGAAGAGAACAAGAATAATCCCAGGTTTCTTTTCAGTACTGTAGCCAGGTTGACAAAGAGTCAGGACTCTGTCAATCCTAGCATCCCCTTAGAGCTTACTAGTCAGGACTTTATGAACTTTTTCAATAATAAAATTTCATCCATCAGAGATAAAATCAATCAGATTCTTCCCACAGTTAACTTAAATACTGTAACTACTACAACTCCTTCTATTGATGTCTGTCTTGATGAGTTTACTCCAATCGACCTTTGTGAGTTAGACAAAATGGTTTCCTCATCCAGACCTTCAACTTGTCTTTTAGACCCTATTCCTACCAGGTTATTTAAAGAAGTCTTCCCACTTATTGGTAGCTTTATTCTTCATATAATCAATTCTTCATTAACTTTAGGCCATGTACCGCAGGCTTTTAAAACGGCTGTAATTAAACCCTTACTCAAAAAGCCAACGCTAGATCCAGGAGCTTTAGCTAACTATAGACCAATCTCTAATCTCCCTTTCATTTCAAAAATCTTAGAAAGAGTTGTTGCTACGCAATTATTTGACCACCTGCAGGGAAATGGTTTATTTGAGGAGTTTCAATCTGGGTTTAGAATCCATCATAGCACTGAAACAGCCTTAGCGAAGGTCACTAACGACCTCCTCATTGCATCTGATAATGGACTAGTTTCTGTACTTGTCCTTTTAGATCTTAGTGCAGCTTTTGATACTATTGATCATAATATTCTACTTGATAGATTAGAACACTATGTTGGACTTAATGGAACTTCGTTGCAGTGGTTTAGATCTTATTTATCTGATAGGTTCCAGTTTGTTCATGTAAATGATGAGTTTTCTCTCAGCTCAAAGCTTAGTCATGGAGTTCCACAGGGATCTGTGCTTGGCCCTACTCTTTTTAGTTTATATATGCTTCCGTTAGGCAACATTATTAGAAAGCACTGTATACATTTTCACTGTTATGCAGATGACACACAATTATACCTGTCAATGAAGCCAGATGATACTAATCAATTAGCCAAGTTAGAAGCCTGTCTTAAGGAAATCAAAGCTTGGATGACTTGTAATTTCCTGCTATTAAATTCAGATAAGACTGAAGTCATTCTTGTTGGTCCAAAAAACCTTAGAAATTCCTTTCCAAATCAAACTTTCAGTTTGGATGCAGTTACTCTTTCTCTTAATAGCTCTGTGAGGAACCTTGGAGTTATTTTTGATCAGGATTTGTCCTTCAATTCACATATTAAATTTGTTTCTAAGACTGCCTTCTATCATTTGCGTAATATTGCCAAGATTAGGAGCATCTTGTCTCAGAGTGATGCTGAGAAGCTGATCCACGCTTTTGTTAGCTCGAGATTAGATTATTGTAATTCTTTATTATCAGGCTGTCCTAAAACATCTTTAAAAAGTCTTCAGCTGATCCAAAATGCTGCAGCAAGAGTTTTAACAGGTACTAGAAAGAGAGATCATATCTCTCCGGTTCTGGCCTCCCTTCATTGGCTTCCCATAGAGTTTAGAATTAAGTTTAAAATCCTTCTTCTTACTTACAAAGCTCTAAACAATCAGGCTCCTTTTTATTTAAAAGATCTGATACTACCGTATCATCCTAACAGAGCACTACGCTCCCAAAATGCAGGTTTACTTGTAATACCTAGAATCTCCAAAAGTACAATGGGAGGCAGAGCCTTCAGTTATCAAGCTCCTCTCCTGTGGAATCAGCTGCCAATCTGGATTCGGGAGTCAGACTCGATCTCTGTTTTTAAGAATAGGGCTAAAACCTACCTTTTTGATATAGCCTACAATTAGGGAGGGATCATGTGTTTTCTGAACCCTCCCTTAGTTATGCTGCTAATAGGTTTAGTCAGCCGGGGGACCTCCAGTAATGCACTGGGCCTCACTCCTTTCCTCACTCTCTATGAAATATTTTTTTTTTGCCGGTCATTAACATTTGTTTGTTCTCTCCCATAGATTGAGTCCCCATCGTGCTGTTTGCTCTCTACATGTCTGTTCTTTTCTTCTTCTCTGTCCCCTCACCCCCCAGCCAGTCGCAGCAGATGACTGCCCCTCCCTGAGCCTGGTTCTGCTGGAGGTTTCTTCCTGTTAAAAGGGAGTTTTTCCTCTCCACCGTCGCCAAGTGCTTGCTCACAGGGGATCGCCTGATTGCTGGGGTCTTTCTGCAACTGTGGGGGTCCTCCCTACAGTTGATAGTGCTATGAGATGACTGTTGTTGTGAAATGGCGCTATATAAATAAAGTTGAATTGAATTGAATTGAATTGAATAAGATAGATAAGCCTTTATTAGTCCCACAATGGGGAAATTCCAGGATTGCAACAGCACAGGGACAGCAACACTCAGAGCAATAATTTAGAAGATAAGAAAATAAGAGCAGTGAATATACATACAGTATGTAGACATAAATATATAAATATATATATACACAGTACGGAGCATTGCAGCTAGATGGAATAAACAGCATAACCGTCTACTTACGTAGTTACCCTACATGGTATGAATATGTAACCATACATATTGTCACCCTCCGTAGCGACTGATATTGTCCTAGTTGTATACTGGAAGGGACCATTTGTGTAAGTCTGTTGCGTCTTTTGCATTCAATACTATTAGGTCATCACGTTTTTTTGCTATCTCTGCGAGCAGCCCTGCTTAGGTTATAAAGTCTGACAGCCGTAGGTAGGAACGACCTGCGAAACCTCTCGGTCGCGCACCTAGGATGATGTAGCCTACTGCTAAATGAACTCCTCAGTCCGTTCAGTACGTCCTGCATAGGGTGGGACTCGGACTCCAGCAGAGATGACAGCTTAGCCACCGTCCTTCTCTCTCCTATCTCCTCCACTGGGTCAAGGCGTTGCCCCAGGACAGAGCTAGCTTTCTTGATCAGTTTGTTCAGTCTCTTCCTGTCGGCTGCTGTGATGCCACTGCCCCAGCGGACCACTCCAAAAGTGATGGCTGATGCCACCACCGTGTCGTAGAATGTCTTCAGGAGCACCCCTTGCACACCAAAAGACCTGAGCCTCCTCAGGAGGAAAAGCCTGCGCTGTCCTTTCTTGTAGAGTGCATCGGTATTGTGTGACCAGTCTAGTTTAATGTTCAGATGAAGGTACTTGTAGGATGTCACCATCTCAATGTCTGTTCCCTGGATGTTTACTGGTGCTGTGAGGGGTTGTCCTCACCTGTGGCAGTCCACCACCAGCTCCTTAGTTTTCCTCACATTGATCTGGAGGCAGTTCCGATGGCACCAGTCCACGAAGTCCTGGATAAGTCCTCTGTACTCAGCTTCATCTCCGTTGCAGGTGAGGCCGACGATCGCAGAGTCGTCAGAGAACTTCTGTAGATGGCAGTGTGTTGTGTTGTGTGAGTGAGAAGTCCGCAGCATAAAGGGTGAACAGGAAGGGAGCCAAAACCGTTCCCTGGGGGGCCCCCGTGCTGCCGATGATCGTGTTGGACACACAATCCCGGGTTCTCACAAACTGTGGCCGGTTAGTGAGTCCAGGATCCATGATGACAGGTGCTGGTCCACCCCTGCACACAGCAGCTTGTCCTTCAGGATCATCGGTTGGATGGTGTTGAAAGCACTGGAGAAGTCAAAGAACATGATCCTCACCGCGTTCCCAGGCTTCTCCAGGTGGGACAGAGAACGGCAAAGGAGGAAGATCACTGCATCCTCCACCCCAATGCCATGCTGGTAGGCGAACTGGAGTGGATCCATCGCTGGTTCCACCAGGGGGCGGAGGTGAGCAAGGAGCAGTCTCTCCAGGGTCTTCATCAGGTGAGAAGTCAGGGCCGCTGGTCTGTATCTGTTCAGGTTTCTGGGGTGGGAAGTCTTTGGTACGGGTACCACACAAGATGTTTTCCACAACTGTGGTACCCTCCCCAGCTTCAGGCTCAGGTTGAAGATATGCTCCACAATCCCACACAGCTGGTCTGCGCAGGACTTGAGGAGCTTCGCGCTGATGCAGTCCAGACCCGAGGCCTTCCTTGCCTTGGTCTTCCTCAGCTCCGCCCTCACCTGGGTCTTAGTGAGGGTCAGGTTGGGGGGCTGTGTGCTGGGAGTGGGGGGGTGTTGGTGGAGTGGGGTGTGGACAGCAGGTCTCGATGACGGTAGAGGCAGCAGTGGTTGTTGTGCAGTCGGGGGGGAGGGCAGTTGGTCAAACCTATTAAAAAACCGGTTCAGATTGTTCACCCACTCCCTGCCCCCCGTGGCCCGGGAGGAGGTATTCTGGAGCCTAGAGATGGTTTTAAGGTTTCTCCAGACTCCGCCGATGTCGCTCTGTTGCAGCTTGTCCTCCATCTTCTTCCCGAAGCTGTCCTTGCCTTCCCTCATCTTCCTCCTCAGCTCCCTCTGTATGGACTTCAGCATCTCCCTGTTCACCGACCTGAAGATCCTCTTCTTCTCTCTCAGAAGTGTTTTTATCTCAGGGTTGATCCAGGGTTTGGTGTTTGAGCAACACCGTATGGTCTTGGTGGGTACGGTGTTGTCCACACAGAAGTTGATGTAGTCCGTGATGGTGTGAGTGAGGCCATCGATGTCCTCACCATGTGGATCGCAGAGCTGCTCCCAGGCAGTGATTTCAAAACAGTCCTTTTGAGCGTCCATTGCCTCCTCAGTCCATATCTTCACCGTGCGCATGACCGGAGGTTGTCTGTGCACTAGGGGTTTGTACACCGGCAGGAGATGAACCAAGCTGTGATCCGATCTCCCGAGTGGGGGGAGCAGTGATGAGGTGTACGCCTCCTTAGTGTTAGCATAGAATAAATCCAGTATTTTATTGTCTCTGGTGTGGCATGTGACATACTGGGTGAACGTGGGCAGAATTTCGGACAGTGAGATATGATTGAAATCACCGGAGATGAGGAGGACAGCATGTGGGTGTTGTGTCAGCAGCCTGCCAGTTACTGAGTGGATGGCGTCACGCGCTGCCCCAGCGTTTGCTGTCGGATTTGCATAAATAACAATGCAGATCACTTGTGAGTATTCCCTCGGGAGATAAGCAGGCTGCATGCTAACAGCTAGCAACTCAATGTCTTTGCTGCAGTGTTGTTGTTTAACAGTGATATGTCCCGGCACTTCCGCCCTCTGGTCCGATGAATACTCTGTTTGGATTCACACTGCAAGCGGAGCACACCAGACTTGGTTTGTAAGAGAACCGAGACCCCCGTTTTCAGAGGGTCCAGACTTCACTTGTTTGGTGCGCACCAGAGTTCCAACACGCGCTCAGACGGCACCGCCCTGACAGACAAAGACAGAAACATGGGGGGAGGGGGGCGAGCTGATGATAGGTGATTACTCCCCAGGGACACGGAGCTGCAGTTAAATTAGCAGCTGTTAGCAGTGTCTGTGATGATTAGCGACTATTAGCCACTCTTTTTCCACCATTACCACCTCCAGGTAAAGAAACCAGCTGAATGTTGGAGCCAACCCTATTAAAACGGTGAGTTATTTGCAACAGATTTTTTTTGTTAATTTGCAACTTTTCTCAAAAATGTGCAGCTTTTTTCTCATTAATTTGCAACTTTTGTCACATTAATTTACAACATTTTTCTGGTTAATAAGCGTTTTTTCTAATTAATTTGAAACTTTTTTCCACATTAATTTGCAACTGTTTTCTCATTAATTTACAACTTTTTCTCATTAATTTGCAACTTTTTCTCATTAATTTGCAACTTTTTCTCATTAATTTGCAACTTTTTCTTATTAATTTGCAACTTTTTTCTCAAAAATTAGCATTTTTTCTCATTAATTTGCAGCTTTTTCTTATTAATTTGCAACTTTTGTGTCATTTATTTGCAACTTTTTTCTCATTAATTTGCGACTTTTGTCTCATTAATTTGCGACTTTCTTCTTGTTAATTTGCATTTTTTCTTATTAATTTGCAACCTTTTCTTATTAATTTGCAACCTTTTTCGCACAAATTTGCAACTTTTTTCTCGTTAATTTGCACTGTGATTCTTTGTCTTTTTTTCGGACTTGTAGCCACTGTTAAAACCCGTCTACAGTCTACTGATGTGCTTCCAGCTGATAAACCGAGAGACAAAGGCTGAAAGAGAGCGGGGAGGGGGCGCTGATGAGAGGTGATTTAATCCTCGGGGACACGGAGCTGCAGTGTGGGTGAGGATGAGGAGGTGGTGGAGGAGGAAGAGGCCTGTGGCGATGGCTGCGGTTAATCCTCCTTTATTTAACTCACACATGATCAGAGAGAGCGAGGGAAATCCAAAACACCACCTCCTCCTCTTGTCCTCTTTTTTTCCCAAACCAGATGAAAGCAGGCAGCAGAGGCTGGAATCAGGAGCTCAGGCAGCACAGAGATGCAGATCTACAGCTGAAATACCCCAAAATCATGAAAACGGTTTGGCCTGGTTTATCTGGTTTATGAGGGAGAAACAACAGCGTCGCCATCTCTATTTAGAAATTAAAGAATGCTCTTTATCCCTCTTTGACATGTGTGGAAGATATCCTCATCTGGCCCGTTGTCATCAGTGGGATCACCTGTGGAACCGACTGGCTGGAAAGAAACCGGGTCTGACGTTCCTGCTGTAAAGCTAGCACCTCATGGACCAACGCTGACCGGTGCTGTGAGTTCTGGATTTTCTGATCAAGTCCCAGCCAGCATGTCCATGTGGACCCCCATCAAAGGTTAAACCTGGGCTTTCTTATGGGTCCATGTGGGTTTGTCTGTGGGTTCCATGTTGGTCCCATCTGTGTTTGCCCACATGGACTTTACCTGCTTACCTATTTTCTATTTATTTTCTCATAAACTTGCTATTTTTCCTGTAAATATGTGACTTTTTCCAGTAAATTTGAAACATTTTTCTTGAAAATGTAAAACTTTCTCATACATTTGCAACTTTTTTTACTGTAAACTTGTAACTTTTTCTCATAAATTTGTAACTTTTTTCTCGGAAATTTTAAATATATTTACTCATACTAGTGCAGTGCCCGTTTGACCCTGTGTGGACTGGTGACATCACAGAAGTGACACTTACACCAAAGATTAGATGGCACCTATTAAGAACGCCTAAGGAGTTCTTATAAGGAGTTCTGAACAACTCCTTATACTGTAGGTTTTCTAAGGACGACCCGGTTCCAGAGCTTGGATCGGACACAAATTTTTATCATTTTATCGCACCGGCCTCCAGAGCTTGCCCTGTGAATTTCAGCCCCCAGCTCCCAGCAATTGTACCTTTTCCACCTCTGTGTTCATTTAATAGCTCTCCTACGTGCATTCAATAAAGATTTCCCTTACGTCAAATAGGTTCATTTTGTCTTCTTTTAATTATTTATCTTTTGTTCATATGAAAGACAAAAAATAAAATAGAAAGATGTCTTTACCTTCTTTACATGTTTCAACTGCACTGATGATGAAGGCTGCAGTGCAGTTGAAACATGTAAAGAAGGTAAAGACATCTTTCTATTTTATTTTTTGTCTTTCATATGAACAAAAGATAAATAAAGATTTCCCTTCCTAAACTTCCACATATCCGGGGAGGCTGAAATTTACAGGGGTTATTGGGCTTAATATTATAGCCGTAAATACAAATTTTCAGCCCCCAAATCTCAGCAGTTATACCTTTTCCACCTCTGTGTTCATTTAATAGCTCCCCTACAGATGTTCATTAAAGATTTCCCCTACTAAACTTCTACATATCGGGGGAGGCTGAAATTCGAGGACGCACACTCTCATAATAGCAAAGCATGTATCAAATCTGAGGTCAGTCTGACAAACGGTTCAAGAGATATGTGTGGAAAAGACCGGATCACACACACAATCCTTGCATTATAATATGATATTTGCTACTGTTTTGGTTAATTTGCAACTTTTTCTAAGTTTTCCTCTTAAATTTGTCACTTTTTTGTAAATTTGGAAATATTTTTCTTGCAAGTTTGTAACTTTTTTCAAGTAATGTTACAACTATTTTTCTTGTAAATTTGCAAGGTTTTCTTGTAAATTGTCACATTTTTTCCTCATAACTTTGTGTCTTTTTTCTCATAAATTTGCTATTAATGTTTTTGTAAATTTGCAACTTTTCTCATACATTTGTGACTATTTTCATGTAAATTTGTAATTTCTCATAAATTGTCATTTTATTTACTCATATATTTGCTACTTTTTTGTTAATTTGCAATTTTTTCAAAATTTTTTCCTCATAAATTTCCAACTTTTTTCTAGTAAATTTGTGACTTTTTACCTTATAAATCTGCTACTATGTTTTTTGTAAATTTGTCACTTTTTTCTTATAACAGCATACAACTTTTTGAAATTTTTTCCTCATGAATTTGTGACTTTTTCTTGTAAATTTGCAAAAAATTTTCTTGCAAGTTTGTAAGTTTTCTTGTAATTTTATATTTTTTTCTTGTTAATTTGCAACTTTTTTTCTCCTAAAGTGTCACAATTTTCTCATTAGTTTGTAACTTTGTGGCGTAATTTTGCCTCTGGCACCCGTGTTACTGAAAGCTGCTCGGCCACATTAAACCCATGTGGAGTTTAAAGCAGGTAAGCGCCTGCTCACCTGGAGCACAGGTAAAGTCCACGTGGGCAAACACAGATGGGGCCAACGTGGAACCCGCGGACAAACCCACACGGTCACATAAGACAGCCCAGTTTAACCTATAGTGGGGCCCACATGGACATGCTGTCTGGGAAGGCCAGTGCTCAAACAGAGCAGGACTCAAAACTTTAAAAAGTTTTTTTTTTTTTTTAAAGTTGTGTTTTAGCATCACTGTGGTGGAAACGTTAGCGTTACTTGCTCTTTAATAAACTTTTTCAGATGACCCGCCGTGCTCCAGTCGTCTCCCTTTTTGATGTCAGCTGAGCTCCTGCTTCAGATTACAGAGAAGGTTTAAGGTGGCGGGACTCACTGTAGTCGCTGTTCTCATCCTTGCTCCCGCTGATGGTTCCGTCGGGCTGCATCTGCAGGAAATAACCCTGCTCACTGAAGAGACGCGTCACGATGCCCTTCAGCTGCGGCTCTGAAACACACACACACACACACACACAGGTTCATTATATTATCAATATTATAATTACTGTATGTACCTTAATGCGTCCAATAACTTGGCTGTGATAGGAGTGTTCCACTGACTTCATGTTTTTCTCATTCATTCATTCATTCATTTCTGTTAAAGTTTCATCTTAGCCACATCTCCACCTATCAGTCAGCATCATCAGAATGTCTGTGACTGTGGGAGGAAACCTGAAAAAATCAACCAGAGACAGAGAGAACTAGAGGGCACCCAGAAACCTCAACCGATGGAAAAAAAAAAAAAAAAAAAAGTGGAATCACCTAGAAAATCTAACAGCTTCATCTGTACCACGAAAAAAGCAGGACGGAATGAAAAAGTTGGAACGTTTTAAACCTGAGTACTGTTTTCAGTTGGACAGTCTATGGTGCGGCCGGAAATCCTGATTTTATTTAATTCTTGGCGTTCAACTCAGTTTGCTGGACTATCGTTGTCATACAATGTGGACATATGGACCGTATCAATGGCTTACACTGCTAACAAGGAGGGCTAACAGCTAAGGTAAAGCTAACAGGTAAGATAACGGCCGGTGTAACGAGTGGCCACTCGCTGCTTGCAGTCTTTCTGCAGAACTTTTTCAGGGGGAGAATACTCTGGATGCACAGTTGTCATTTTCAGTGTTCTGAAGGCATTAAATTGACCCACAGCTGTAGAAAGCAGGCATATTTGCCCACTTCCATGTTAGCAAGATGATTAAAAAACTTGAAAAATAACAAGTTCAACTTACATTACACAGGAATTTTTATAGGTTTTAATCACCATTAATCTCCAAAAAGTTGTGTTTACTTTTGATTAATCATTATTAATCACGATTAAACAGAACTTTTTGGAAATGAATTTCTATTATCACAATGTGATTAACTGTGATCAATCACGAATAAACACAACTTTCTGGAGAGTAATCACAATTATCACAGAGGAACCACTCATGACCAATCACAATTAAACACAGTTTTTTAAAGATCAATTGCAATTATTGTAATGCAATTAATCGCAATTAATCACAAATCAACTCACCATTCACAGAGATTAATCGCAATTAATGCAATGTGATTAATCACACAATTAATTACAAATAAGTGAAAATTACCAGAGATTAATTGCAACAATGCACTGATTAACTGCGATGTCACAAATGAATGCAACTCTTCAGAGATTAATCAAAACTATCGCAATGTGATTAATCTCACTTAATCGTAAATCAACACAACTTTCTGAAGATTAATCATAGTTATGAATTTGAATCATTTGACACCACTAAAATGTAGTTGTGACTTTTTTACATAACCCACTGGTAGGAAGGGCAGGAGACACAGACAGGAAATAAGGGAAACAATGTGTAACTGCCAAAATAAAAGTTCATCAAGAGGAAGTGAGAATGACGTCATGGAAACACTGAACCAAAGACTGATGGAAATCTGCAAAACTGAGGATCTATTAGCAGAAAGTAGAGAAATAACAGCACCACTGTTGCGTTATTGTTTCACGTCTACTTTACATCCTCTAATCATCACATCTAATCTGATATAATCTCCCCTCCTTTGATATCAGATCTTTGCTAACTGTGTCTAATCTCATTCTCTGCCACATTGCCCCTCATTTTATCTTTCTGTAGTACTCTCAATTTTTCTTTGATCCGGTCTCCATCTTCACTACCATCCCCCCCCCCCAAAAAACAAACAGCTGAGTGAAAGATTCTGACTCTTCAGATTCAGTTTAGTCAGAGATAAACCCAACAGTCCGCTGAAGTTTCTGCTGTGCAGGTGTGAGAATGTAAACACGACCGAAGCCGGGCAGATGATGAAGCAACGCTCCAGATGACAATGTGGGCCAGAAGGACTCATCAGCGGCAGAAATAGACCAGAAAAGACGGAGAGGCTAATGTGGAGCAGGCCGCTGTGCCACTTAACATCCGAACTGAGTGACGGAGCAGTCCAGAAAGACTCGAGCAACACAGCGCTTCAAACTTTAAAGAGTTAAAGGTCCAAGACAAAACCTGACCACAGCTTCTGACTGTGGAGGAGAAACAAGACATAGGGAGTGTTCAGCAAATCAGCTAACAGTGCGGCTAAACTTCCAGAATAGCAAGATAAATGTGTGGCTAGCCATTAAATTATTACCGCACGTGTGTATGCAAATATATTTTTTGTGTAAACTTTTGAAGTAGATAAAATTTTGACACTGTTATAGCTAAAATTAGCATCAACACATGATTTAGTGATCTTTGTCTCTCTTGGGTCCATCTTGTGTCAGTTGCTGATGGAGGATACAAGTACAGAAGACGGCAGCCTGCTTACACCGTGGCCTGAGGCTAGCTCAGGCTAGCAAAATCACACAACATCATTAGCATTGCACAACTGAGCCGTGTTGCCGCACATGTCCCGGTGTGCCCACATCCAACAGGGTAATGCTCTGTCAGAGAGGAATCAGGGAGCCCACTGGGAGGCCAGATGTGCAAGATGCCATGCCCAGAGGGGAACCCCGTAGATCAGAGTAGTAGCAGTAGTACAGCGGAAAATGTTTAAATCATTATCTGTCAGGTAATTAAAACAGAAAATATGTATACAAGAGCACTTTGAGGTGAGTGCAATATCCCCCGCCTCTATTTTCTTTGAAGATCCCAATATTTACTGACAGAGAGCAGTTTTCTAATTTTCAATATAATTATCGTGGCAGAACCAAATTATGATAAGACCATCATCCATCAATATGCAACAAAGTATACAACCCATAGTTGTAGGGCAGGATCCCGAGGTGGACCTGTGTAGCAAGTTTGGTGACCCTAGAGAGCTTTACACGTTCTGCAGTAAGAGAGCATAGAGAGTGTTAACCTGGACCTTTGACCTTTTGACCCCAAACCTGTAGTCAGACGTCATGGTATCAGAGTGAACCTGTGTACCAGGTTGGTGGCCCTCGCTTTACTGGTTTTATAGTAATACTGCAAATGGAATGCTAAGCTTAACCTTTGACCTTCTGACCCCAAACGTGTAGTCAGAGGTCAGGATCCCAAGGTGAACCTGTGTACCAGGTTTGGTGACCCTAGCTGTCTTTGTTGTTGAGATATACAGTAGTTTATAAGCCATTTTGATGTTGACCTTTGACCTTGCAACCCCAAAACTATAGTCACTTCAGGGTCACAGGGTGAACCTATGTACCAAGTACATTAACTTTACTTGTTGTACAGTAATAAGACATAAGAAATGTTAACCTTGACCAATAACCTTTTGACCCCAAACCCATAGTCAGAGGTTGAAATTTTTAATTAGCACCAAAACAAGTGATGCTATTTGCTACATATGGTGAATAAATGTCAGAACTGTTAACTATATTCTTGCAGATTAATAATATTATTTTTAAAAAAATACTTCTTTCTCATTTCTGGGCATTTTCTGGACAGAAAGTATTATCTGTCAATTAATTTGAATTAATTAATTATAAAAAAGACCTTTTTTCCTCTTCTTTTCAAACATTGCTTACATTTTAGTCGTAACTCCAAATTAATATGGAAGCCCTGTGATCTCAGGCTGTTTTATGTCATTATCTTGAGATAGCAAATGTTGCTTTGCTGAGGTAACAGGATAATTTTCTCGAGATCTCAAGATAACTAAACTTCATTTTCTAGTGATAATAACACAGTCAAGTTGAGGTGTCGAGATAATAAAGCAACAAGCTTGTATATGATATGCTGTTCTTTCCAGGAAATGTAAATTCCGAGTAGCGATGAGCAGGAGCAGGAGAACATGGATCACGGCGTTACATATCTGTTCAGTCAAGGACCGACATGATATTAGTGAGCCTGATGTCACTGTCATGGTGTCACTGGAAAGTAATGTTTAGTTAGCTCAAGATCTTGAGAAAATTATCCCCATTATCTCAGAAAAACTCTTGTTTCCCAAACATAATGAGACTAATAACTTGTGCTAATGGGAAAACAAAAATTAATTATCACAGGAAAACAGAGAAAATAAAATGTATTAAAGTATGGCCCCTTAGGGCTTCCAAAGTTTTTGTGCAACTTCAGTATAAATACATGTCAATATCAGTTCTAAATGAAAATCTGCAAATGTACCATTACTGCATAGCATAGCTTGATATCTAAATGTCATTCTCCACATAACAAAACCAAAGTTTGAAGAGAATAATATCTATTATGTATACTTTTACACCAAATGCAATTGTAAAAATAACACATAAATATCAGGAATAAAAAGTATATCGTGAGATGCTAGCTTTATGGCCAACACTCATCCTTTTTATCCGGTCCAAGATTCACCTGAAGCACCTATCTCACTGACCAGCGAATGCTAAGGACTGTTCATGAATGTTGTGATTGTTGGGGTTTCTTCATGGTTCTTAAAAGGCTGCACACCACCTTGTCAACAGTATGAGCACATTCAGATTTTTTTTGCAACAAGAACAACAGTTTCTGCTACAAGAAAAACTGTGTGCCACTGTAAAAACTGTTGGCAAACTGTTGTGCAGCCTTTTACAAAGTCCGACGAATCCCCAACAATCGCAACAGTCATAAACGCTCCTTAGCATTCGCCACTCAGTGACATAGGCGCTTCAGGTGAATCTTGGACCCTGTCCTATAAAAATGGTAAGCAGGTTGGCCATAAAGCTAGCATCTCACGAAGGAATGAATGCTGACAAACATTCTGATTTTTGGATTTGCCAACCTTCCTGACAAATGTTTACGAAAATCACGGTTCGCCTCTGTCATTAGCGATATTTAGGGACGATTAGCAACATTCAAGTGAATGCTTGTGAAAGTGTTGACAGTTGCAAGCATTAGTGACTGTTGGCAAATGCTAACAATAGTGTTTGTGATGATTAGCAACTATTTGCCGCTCTCTTGTCATTGTTTGGGAAGGTTTGGGACCTTTTTCCAACTCCAGGTAAAATACCAGGGAAAAGTTAGGCTAGCATCTCATGGAGCAGCAAATGTTGCAATTGTTGGGGTATCATCAGGGTTCATAACAGGTTGCACAACAGTTCACCAACAGCTTGAACACATTCAAAAATTTTCTGCAACAAGAAAAACTGTTTCTATGTCAAGAAAAACTTTGCCACTGTAAAAATTATTGGGGAACTGCTGTACAATCTTTTACAAACTCTGATGAAACCTTAACGATTGCAACATTCGCAAACATTCCTTAGCATTCACCGCTTCATGTGAATCTTGGACCCAACCGCATAAAGATGGCGACCAAACCCTCCCCAGCATTCAGGGTTCATAAAGGTTCTTAGCCACGTAAACAGCTCACTACTTGGTGGAACAAAAAGAACTTCAGTGATCCATGTTACAGCCACTTGCAAATGCTGACAACTATTTTGAAAATGTTTGTAACTGTTATAAATTTAAAGAAAAGTGTCTGTGAACTGTCTTGCAACCTTTTACGAGCCCTAATTCATTCATTCATCCATCTTCAAACACTGAATGCTTTTGAAGTTGTGGGGGGCTGGAGCCTATCCCAGCTTCTTTGGGTGAGAGGCAGGGTACACTCTGGACAGATTGCCTGTCCATCGCAGGGCCATGAGATTGTTTTGGCCCCAAGTGTGGTGTAGTGAGTGTGGCGTGTGTGTATGTGTGTGCTACCGTACCTGCCCCTGGTGTGACGTCAGGCGGGCACGGCCCTTGTGTATAAATAGTTTGGTTCTCATAATAAAGTGTGAACTTGCTGCATGACAGACAAGACTCCTGTCCCTCATTTTACATACATAACATTTGGCGAAGAGGATAAAAATTATGGGAGCCAATGGGCTACCTCCACCACTAGCACCGTTTCTAGAGTACACGGGAGAGCCGGTGATCCTGTGGCCGCAGTGGAGGGCCATGTTTGAGGATTACATCAAGGCACTGGGCTTAAGTAGGCTCAACGGGAGACGATGGCGAGTACTCCTGGCCCACAATCTTGGCGCGGAGGGCCAAAGAATTCTCTTTGAAACGGGGTACTATGAGGATGCTGTCAAGTGGTTGGCTGAGTACTTCAACGAGCAGACAAGGACCACGAAGCTGTGGGTAATGGAGCTGTTGGCGCCAGGAATGGTTAAGCTAGTTAGCTGGGGGAAGCTAACGACCCATTCTGTGCCTATGGACAGGTTAGCCACTAAGCTAACTTTGCGCCAAAACCAAGCTACAAGCTACCAGCTAGACCTCGAGGTCGGACCGGGACCATGAGTGGAACAGTCCCCGGTCACTGAAGACAGCGGGCCAGTCAAGGAGCTCAGCACGGTACAGAACCATAGTGCTGATGAGTCGGACGGCACGGTGTGCAGCAACAGCGGAGAGGGAGAGCAGCAGGAGTCATCCCCACAGCTGGAGGCTAGGCAGCGAGTGAGCGGGACCATGGAAGCTGAGAGCCCCGGGGAAGAACAGCAACAGCTGGGTACGGAGACGACGCAGCAGAGCACCTGGAATGAGGTTACCGAGAGCAGCGACAAAACGCCTGGGTCAGAGAGTGACGCCAACAAGAGTGATGCCAGCGAGAGTGACGCCAACCAGAGTGACGCCGAAAGCCCTGAGGGAGAGCAACAGCAGCCGGACACGGAGGCAGCACAGCGGAGCGCCTGGAACGAGGGTGCTGGGAGCAGTGGCGAGGTGCCAGGGTCAGGAAATGACGCCGGCAAAAGCGATGCTGTGAGTCCCAGGAGTGAACAACAGCAACCGTGTGCCACAGAGGTCGGGCAGTGTCTCAGTGCCGGAGCTCAGGCCACCCTGGACGTGGGTGCTGGGTGTTAAGGCGAGATAGCGAGTGGCGCCGACGAGCAGGCTTCGGGTCTCTCCGGAGTTCGGAACAACAATGGCAGCTGCAGTGGTGTTGAAAGCGGTTGGGAGTGGCCCAATAAGCATGGAGAGACGGTGTGTCACACAGCAACACAGCGGCTCCCGAGGAATGAGGCAGTCAATGGCGAAGAGTAACATTTTTTCAGGAGAGGTTGGTTTTGATCCCGGAGGCAGATGGCAGCCAGGGGCGTTCATACCATGGGGCTGCCCGGGACCTCCGAGCCAGCCATATCTACAGCGGCCAGGGGCGTGCAAGATTTGGGGCTGCCCTGGTCCCCGAGGCCGGTGTTACCTATGGCTGCCGGTGGACATACGTAGGTGTGACATAAATATCATTGATGTAAATATGTAGAGATATACTCTGCTGGTGTGCATGTGAGTATGTATGTAGGTTATGGGATTATTTTACTTATTTTGGAGACCTGGTCCAATTCAGTCATTTTTTGTGTGTATATTTAAAAAAAAAAGGAAAAACGCTGGTTTGAGTTATTTTGTGTGAATGTGATGGGCCATTTTCCTACAGCTCATGATTCCTTGTTCCTTAGTGCACGGTTCGGGTCCTAAATTGGGGAGGGTCTTGATCGTGTGTGTGGTTTGCATTTTTGTAAGGGGGAGGGGAACTGTGGTGTAGTGAGTGTGGTGTGTGTGCGTGCTGCCGTACCCGCCCCTGGTGTGACGTCAGGCAGGCACGGCCCTTGTGTATAAATAGTTTGGTTCTCATAATAAAGTGTGAACTTGCTGCATGACAGACGAGACTCCTGTTCCTCATTTCACATACATACAGTAACACCAAGGCCTCTAATCCTTCACTTTATCAGATGAAACTGTGAGACGAACACCAGCTGTCCTTCAGAAAACTTAGGAAGAAACCAGCTACCAGATGGTTCCATGAGTTTTTTACCCCTATACACAGGTCAGACGACTGACTCGCACGTCAGGACCGCTTCGGGCCTCTACCAGTTTCCTCTGGCTTTGCCCTGCCCAGGCATAGTTCACCATCTTTCGGGTCCTATCACATGCGCTAAAGCTCCACCCCCCCGACGGGGCTGGCAAGATGGGCAGGTGGTGCGCCTGAGCCACAGGGGGCCTGGGATCCCACTTCAGCTGGCAGAGGCCAGCCCCCACTTTCATTGAGCCTCGGGGTTTTGTTCACACCCTCTGACTCGGATGTGTTAAATTCCTTGGTCGTGTTTCAAGACGGGCCTGGTGGGTCAGTGACATCACCACAGAGCTGTTGCACTCCGGGGTCATGGGCTGGTGACATGGGTGGCGCAACGCGGTTGGGGCACACTAAGCACAGCCTGCCTCAGTTTACGTTCACAACAGAAGCAAGGGGCCCCGTCCCTCACCCGTGCGGGGTGGGGGTGAGAGGACGCAGTGAGCAACACCACCCAGAGCCCTGATGAGTGGCAAAGTCCAGGTGGGGAGGCGCTCTAAAGCTTGGGGCTGAAACTGTGAGCCACCTTCGCCCCCGGGCCCTTCCTGGCTGAAACGGAGCCGGTCACAATGCACCACTGCAGATGAACCCTGACGAAACCCCAAAATCACAACGCCCGTCGTTATTCACTGCTCCATGAGACACCAGCTTTATATCTGGGGCAGTGGTGGCCTAATGGTTAGAGATGTGGACTGGTGAGTGGAAGGTTACCGGTTCGATCCCTGGACCGGCAGGATCAAATCCTGGTGGGACAGATAACATAGCAGTGTTTGCCCACCCTCCTTAACCCCACTGTGGTGCCCTTGAGCAAGGCCTTTAACCCCAACAGCTCCAGTGGAGCTGTTCAGTGGCCACAGGTCAGTCTGTGGTTGGACTGGGCAGCTTCCTGGTGTGAATGTGGAACTGTGTGAGTGTGAACAGGGCATCCTTGAAAAAGAGAGGTTGCCTCTCAGTGGAACCACCCTGTATAAATAAATGTTAAATAAATAAAATTAAAATAAAGATTGAAGTTGACACTCCTGATACAGATAGTTTGCTCCAATGCTATTGTCTATGAAGCAATGTCAATGGAGAAGTAGCTGGAAAAATATGATCTAGTGATGATTGGGAAAAACAACAGCAATGTGACCAAGTTTGATCCCATTTGAAGAAGATCTTCACTTTGTCTCAGGGTGTGGAGTACATGTTGCCAAACAAGGAAGGTTCAGTTGATTTAACCATCTTTTATAAATTAAATTAACCCAAATAATCATAAAACACTGATTAAAACAGCTGATGTGTCAAGATGGCGCCAGTGTGTGCAGCTTGTTGTCTGTCACTGCCAGCTTGGTGTTTTTGCTGTTTTTGATAACTGTCTTCCAAAAACCAGACTGCATTTTGGTGTATGATCCCCAGACACTTTTGGATTTATGATTTTATGCCAATGTGTTGGATGAGTTTAATCAGGACGGACGAAATACGCCGCCACCGTTTCTTTCCAGGATTCCTGCTCACCTGATTTGCACTGCTGTGGCCCTTCCCTTGGAGAAAAAATGCCATCCTCGATGTGGAAAACTGAGTGGTTATCTGGTGAGGTTGAAGGCCAGTTTGAGACACTTCTCCACGGCCTCCAGGGCTGAGCAGATAGAACTTCATCGCCTTTTTCCCTCGCACCGCTCGCTGGAGCCTGTGATCAGCTGTTTGGTCCCTGTCACCACAACGGAGAGGCTATTTGATCCTGACTCTGTCTAATGAATGTAATGATGTTGAATCGTCTGTTCAGTCTTTTAAAAATCATTATCTGTCTATTTTAAACATAGTAGCTCCCATCAAACAGAGTTATTTCCCCTAAAAAATCTTGCCCGTGGATAAACGAAGATATGTTATTTTAGAAGAAATTGTCGAAGTGGAGTGTTTATAGAAACTGACTAAGTTGGAAGTACACAGGCTGCATCTTAAGGAGCTGGGTTCTTCTTTGAATGAAATGATAAAACAATCCAGATCTGCATATTTTTGACAGTTAGTGTCTTCTAACAAAAATACTCCCCCCCCCAAAAAAAAAAAAAAAAATTCTATTTGAGACCATCAATAATGTCTCTCCTCCAGTCCCTCAGATTCATGTGTACTCAATGTCTGACTGTAGCAAATTTCTTCTGTTCTTTGTAAAGAAGGTTCAAGATCTAAGAACAAATATCTGTCAACCTGATGAGGTCCAACCCATTAACACAACGCTCCCACCTCATACATGGTCTACCTCTAAACTCAAAAACTAATGATATCTACAATATGAGCACCTCCTTTCTCAAAATGCACAGCAAAATATTAATCAAACCACTGACTCATCTCATTAATCTCTCCATTAGGTCTAGTACATTTCCATCTGGCTGGAAAAAAGCTGTCGTCATACCAGTTCATAAATCAGGCAGTAAAGACGATATATGCAATTACTGCCCAATCTCTATTTTACCAGTCCTGTCTAAGGTTCTTGAAAAAGTTGTAGTTACACAGCTGATAGACTTATTTACAAGACAGTCAACTTCTTCATCCACATCAATTTGGTTTTAGACCAGGATACTCAACAGAAACAGCAAATTGTTGCCTTACTGAAAATGTCAAACAGTCCTTGGACAGGGGTAATGTGGTAGGAGCTGTTTTTCTAGATCTCAAAAAGGCTTTCGATACTGTAAACCACAGTTTGCTTTTATCCAAAATGGTATCTTTTAACTTCTCCCCAGATACATTAGAATGGTTTGCATCTTATCTCCAGAATAGAGAACAGTGTGTAAAAGTTCACCAGGATAAATCCTCATTTTTAAACAACCGCATGGGTATCCCACAAGGGTCCATTCTTGGTCCTTTACTTTTCAGCATTTTTATTAATAACTTGCCGTTACACTGCTCAGCTGCAGCATGCCAACTTTATGCAGATGATGCAGTTATTTACACAGCTGCCAAGACCCCAGCACAGGCTGCAGATGTACTGTCTACAAGTATGGTTGATGTCCAAGAGTGGCTCCTTCAGAACCATCTATTGCTGAACCTTCAGAAAACAGTCTCAATGTGCTTTTCAATCAAAAAATGTAATCTGCAACGTTTTAAAGTTAATATACATGATCATGACATCAGTTTAGTTACAGAATTCAAATACCTTGGCATTGTACTAGATCCACAACTCAAATTTAATCTTCATATAAAGAAAATTTCAAAAATAGTAAAAAAAATCTGAACTGCTTTAAATTAATTAGATATTACATACCTTACGAAGCAGCTGTACTGTATATGCATTCTATGGTTTTTTCTCATATATCATACTGTTTGACAGTCTGGGCTCAAGCAGCCCCTTCCACAATAAGACATATAGGTTCATTATATAATCAAACCCTAAAAATCTTGGACAAAAAGCCCATTAGGTGGCATCACTGTAATATTTTAAAAAAATACAACCTATTGAGTTTTGAGAGTTTCATTGACCTCTGTTTTCTGAAATTAACTTTCAAATGTTTCCATAAATCAGCACCCGAGCCACTTGCTGGTTTCATCCAAAGACAGGACAGCAGCAGAGCCACCAGGAGTTCTGTTAACAATAACTGTAAAATATTCCACCGCAGAACCACATTTGGACAAACAGCTTTCTCTATAAAGGGCAATCACATCTGGAACACAATGCCAAATGAAATTAAAATAATAACGGACTTTAAAACATTCACTAAAAAGGTTAAAAACTGGCTGAAAAATAAACAAGAATGTACCCATGTATGAAATGATTGTCTGCAGGGTGAGAGTGAATGAAGGGAAGGAATGAATGTGTTTGTTTATAGTGAGTGATGAAGGGAGGGAGGCCTGAAATAGGCAAATGTGAGTCAGGTTGTTATATCTGTGTATTTAGAATATTTATAATCTTTATAATATTTATAATTGTGTATTTATAATGTATTTATAATCTTTTTTGCATTGATGTATGTGGTTATTGTGTATTCTGTTTTCTTTTTTTATCTTTTCCTTTCCTTTCCTTTTTTTTCTTTTTACTTGATTCTCTTTTCTAAAGCCCATCCAGGGACAAGAGTTGCAAATTAGCTAATAGCTATACACTCTTTGTGCAACACATCAGATTGATTGTCATTGATTAATTGTCTATGTTTATTGCACTGTCCCTGTCAAATAAACAAATCTATCTACCTTTTCACTGGTCACCCTTGAGGATATTCACATTCTGTTGAAAAGAGTCAAACCTTCTTCTTGTCCTCTTGATCCTGTCCCCACAGCTATGTTTTTAAAAATGTTTGACCTCATTGGCCCTTTCTCAGTTGAGATAATCGACCTTTCTTTCCAAACCGGCTCTGTCCCCAGTTCCTTCAAAAAGCCAAATCTAGACCAATCTGATCCCAATAATATTAGGCCTATTTCAAAACTGTCTATTTACAGCCATGGACAAAATTGTTGGTACCCCTCTGTTAATGAAAGAAAAACCCACAATGGTCACAGAAATAACTTGAATCTGACAAAAGTGGTAATAAATAAAAATTCTATGAAAATTAACCAATGAAAATCAGACAATGCTTTTGAATTGTGGTTCAACAGAATTATTTTAAAAAACAAACTCATGAAACAGGCCTGGACAAAAATGATGGTACCCCTAGAAAAGATTAAAAATAATGTGACCATAGGGACATGTTCAACCAAGATGTGTCCTCTAATTAACACCACAGGTGTCTACAAACTTGTAATCAGCCAGTCGGCCTATTTAAAAGGGTGACAAGTAGTCACTGTGCTGTTTGGTGACATGTGTTTACCATACTAAACATGGACCAGAGGAAGCAAAGGAGAGAGTTGTCTCAGGAGGTTAGAAAGAAAATTATAACCAAGCATGTTAAAGGTAAAGGCTATAAGACCATCTCCAAGCAGCTTGATGTTCCTGTGACTACAGTTGCACATATTATTCAGAAATTTAAGATCCACGGGACTGTAACCAACCTCCCTGGACGTGGCCGCAGGAGGAGACGAATAATACGAATGGTAACAAAAGAGCCCAGAACAACCTCTAAACACATTCATGGTGAACTCCAAGGTCAAGGTACATCAGTGTCGGCTCGCACCATCCATCGTTGTTTGAGCCAAAGTGGACTTCATGGGAGATGACCAAGGAGGACACCACTGTTGAAAACAAATCATAAAAAAGCCAGAATGGAATTTGCCAAACTGCATGTTGACAAGCCACAAAGCTTCTGGGAGAATGTCCTATGAACAGACAAAACTGGAACTTTTTGGCAAGGCACATCAGCTCTATGTTCACAGACACAAAAATGAAGCATACCAAGAAAAGAACACTGTCCCTACTGTGAAACATGGAGGAGGTTCTGTTATGTTCTGGGGCTGCTTTGCTGCATCTGGCACAGCGTGTCTTGAATCTGTGCAGGGTACAATGAAATCTCAAGACTATCAAGGTATTCCAGAAAGAAATGTGCTGCCCAGTGTCAGACAGCTTGGTCTCAGTCGCAGGTCATGGATCTTGCAACAGGATAATGACCCAAAACACAGCTAAAAACACCCAAGAATGGCTAAGAGCCAAACATTGGACTATTCTAAAGTGGCCTTCTATGAGCCCTGATCTAAATCCTATTGAACATCTGTGGAAGGAGCTGAAACATGCCGTCTGGAGAAGGCACCCTTCAAACCTGAGACAACTGGAACAGTTTGCTCATGAGGAGTGGGCCAAAATACCTGCTGAGAGGTGTAGAAGTCTCACTGACAGTTACAGAAATCATTTGATTGCAGTGATTGCCTCAAAAGGTTGTGCAACAAAATATTAAGTTAAGGGTACATCATTTTTGTCCAGGCCTGTTTCATGAGTTTGTTTTTTTTAAATAATTCTGTTGAACCACAATTCAAAAGCATTGTCTGATTTTCATTGGTTAATTTTCATAGAATTTTTATTTATTACCACTTTTGTCAGATTCAAGTTATTTCTGTGACCATTGTGGGTTTTTCTTTCATTAACAGAGGGGTACCAACAATTTTGTCCACGTGTGTGTATCTATAATTTTGGAAAAAGTCATGACTGAACAACTAACCTCTTATTTGGAAGTACACAAATATTTGATGTGTTTCAGTCTGGTTTTAGTTAAATCCGCTCAACTGAGACTGCTTTTTTAAGTCTCTAATGACATACTGATGGCTGAAGACCCTGGCCAGTACACAGTCTTAGTGCTGCTCGACTTGACAGCTGCGTTCGACACAGTTGGCCATACAGTGTTGCATAGTGATTTGGGGCTGTCCAAGTCAGTTTTAGATTGGTTTGCCTCCTATTTTACTGGTAGAACCTTTAGCGTTGCAGTAAACAATTTTATGTCTGAGCGAAGTGAGTTGTCATGTGGTGTTCCTCAGGGTCCAGTCCTAGGACCTATCCTGTTTTTATTGTATATGACCCCTCTTGGAAGGCTTATAAACCTTTTTAAGGATGTATCCTGTCATTTTTATGCAGATGATATTCAGCTCTTTTGCTCATTTCATGAATTTGAGTTAAACAAGCTATCTAATCTACCTGACTGTTTGTCTACCATCAAAAAATGGTTAAGCAATAACTTCCTCCATCTGAACTCTGATAAAACTGAGACACTGATCATTGCACCTGGTGTGAAAATTCCTCTCATCAAGCAGCACCTCGGCTCTCTGGGCTCCACGGTACAGTCAAACATCAGAGACCTGGGGGTGCTGTTTGACAGTTCAATGTCCTTTGATAGCCATTCAAAGCATCTAGTAAAAAAACTGCTTTTTCCACCTGAGGAACATTTCTAAACTCAAAAATGTATTATCAAGCTCAGATCTAGAGATGATTATTCACACTTCTATTTCATCCAGAATCAATTACTGCAACACACTTTTTACCTGTTTTAACAAGGGTTTGTTAAACCACCTACAGACTGCTCAGAATGCTAGGCCACACTTTTAACAGGAGCTCGCAAACGGGACCATATAACCCCAATTTTAGTCACTCTTCACTGGCTACCAGTCAAATTTTGTACCGATTTTAAAATTCTAGTTTTGACCTTTAGAGAAATTCATGGTCAAGCCCCAAAATACATTTGTGATCTTTTAACCCCATATTCTTCAGGTCAGTCACACAGGTCTTCAGGTCAGAATCTCTTATCAGTCCCTAAACTCGCTATAAAGCCAGAGGTGACCTATCGTTCCAGTCCATTGCTCCTCACTTGTGGAATGCTGTCCTTCTATCTCTGCGTCTGACTGATTCAGTTAACTTTTTAAAAAACGGTTGGAGACACTGTTATTTAAGCAAGCTTTTAATTAACTGGTGGCCTGATTTTTATTTATTTTATTATTTATTTATTCTATTTTATTTATTCTATGATTTTTATCATTTTAATTGTATGTTTTAATGTTTATTTTATGCTTAAATTGTTGTGCTATCTTATTTCCTTGTTTTATAATAATAGAATAAATAAAAACCAGGCCACCATGACATTTTAACATATCGTCTAAATTGGCCTGAAATGGTTCAGGTCCTACTTGACAGAGAATCATGCGTGTAAGCCTTGCTGGTTTTGAATCTTCCTCTGCTTCCCTGTCATGTGGGATCCCACAGGGCTCAATTTTAGAGTCCCTGCTTATCTACCTCTATCTGCTTCCACTGGGTTCCATTCTTAGAAAGCATGGTATCTCCTTCCACTGTTACGCTGATGACACTCAGATACATGTACCATTAAAGTGGAAGGAGGCCTTTTCATTAAAATCACTCCTTGCATGTCTTGATGATGTTAAAGATCAGATGGCTTTAAACTTTTTAAGTTTTAATGAAAATAAGACTGAAGTGATGGTGTTTGGACCTAGTGGCTCTAGTGTATCTTCACCTGTTGATTTGGGCCCCTTGGCATGGTTTGTTAAGCTGTTACTAATTTGAGTTTTAAATTGGACAGTGATTTTAAATTAGATCCTCAAATCAGTGCAGTAGTGAAGTCCAGCTTTTTTTTCATCTAAGGCAGCTGGCAAAGGTTAAACCCATCCTTTTAAAGCAGCACTTTGAAACAGTAATCCATGCCTTCATTGGGGCTCGGCTGGATTACTGTAATGCACTTTATTTTGGAGTCAGCCAGTCTTCCCTCTCACGTCTCCAGTTGGTTCAGAATGCAGCTTCATGTCTTTTAACTGGAACACATAAGAGGGACCACATTACACCCATTTTAGTTTCCCTTCACTGGCTGCCTGTGCACTTTCAGGTTCATTTTAAAATTCTTTCATTTGGTTTTAAATCATAAATGGCCTTGCCCCGCGTTATCTCTCTGAGCTTCTTCACCCTTACACTCCTGCTCGGTCCCTCAGGTCAGCTGATCAGCTGCTCCTGGAGATACCAAGATCGAAGAGGACGCTCAGAGGGGACAGAGCTTTTTCTGTTGCAGCTCCTAAACTGTGGAATAATCTGCCTTTGTCCATCAGACAGGCTTCTTCACTGTCCAGTTTTAAAACTCATCTTAAAACCCATTTTTATTCTTTGGCTTTTGACCTAGTTTGAGACATTGATTTTATTTGTTCCTATTGTCTCTATTGTATGACTATTGTTTTGTTTGTGCTCTTTTGTACTTTTTTAGCTGTATTTTATTTTTTATGGTTTACGTTGTTGTATTTTATTTATCCTTGATGTACAGCACTTTGTGTCAGCTGTCGTTTTTAAAGTGCTTTATAAATAAAGTTGGATTGGATTGGATATATTACTCTGCATTTTTATTGTCAAAGCACTTTATGAACTTTATTTGTGAAAAGTGCTATATAAATAAAGTTCTTCTTCTTCGGTACTGAGCTATAATGTTAAAACCTGCTCTGATATGATGTTCAGCCTGAAGCGATGCTGATCCAGCCGACTTCACTGTGATTTAAGAGCTGACGATGATACGCTGTCACAAGGCATCTGTGAGGTGCGATCACTAATTATCATCACTGTTTCCGTATGTCTGTGTGTGTGTGTTGGTGGTGGTGGGGGGGGTCATGCGGTGTGAGGGGGCGGGGTGTGAGTTTTAATGTCTGTGAGGCTGAGGGTGAAAACACGCCATCACATCACGCGCCGCTCTGCCAACAGAGGCGAGATCAAAGTTTTACAGCGAACAAAGTCAGAGACGCTTTTCAGCACTATTCAGGTGTGACATATGATGACTAAATATGGAGATATAAATAACCCCAGCTTCTGTTCTACTGACGGTGTATGTGACACATCATGTCTGATCCAAAAATAAACACATGACAGGAAAAGACAGATTTAGTAGCTGACATATTAGTATTGCAAGTTAAGCGTCTTACACATAAAACTTGTGAGGTATGATGAATACAAGATTTCAGTCATTTTTAATTCAAAAATACAATCCTTAGCAATAATAATAATGACAATACAATGTATTTATTACAAAAAGACGGATGACTATCGTCTTGTTGCACTGACCTCACTGGTAATGAAGTGCCTCGAGAAGATTGTCATTGACATTCTGAAAACTGATTTTGGAGGACTTTTGGATCCTCTGCAGTTTGCTTATAAAAATAATAGAAGTACAGAGGATGCCATTTTAACCTTAACTCATTCTGTGTTTAAACATTTGGAGGAGACAGCCTCATATGCACGTCTTTTATTGGTTGATTTTAGCTCAGCTTTTAACACACTGCAGCCACACCTTTTAATTAAGAGGTTAAATGATTTTAAAGTGCATCCTGTTATTATTAAATGGTACCACTCATTTTTAACTTATCGTAAACAGCAAGTTAGTGTAAATGGAACTTTATCTAAATTTAGAACCCTCAGCACAAGAGCTCCCCAAGGCTGTGTTAGTTCACCATTTTTGTTCACCTTGTACACTGATGAGTGCAGAAGTGTCTATCCAGGCAATCATCCATCCATCCATCCATCCATCCATCCATCTTCTACCGCTTTTACGGAGGTCCGGGTCGCGGAGGCAGCAGTTCAAGCAGAGAAGCCCAGACTTCCCTCTCCCCAGCCACCTGCTCCAGCTCTTCAGAGGGGATACCAAGGTGTTCCCAGACTAGCTGGGAGACATAGTCTCTCCACCGAGTCCTGGGTCTGCCCCGGGGTCTCCTCCCAGTGGGACGTGCCTGAAACACCTCAAGTGGGAGGCGTCCAGGAGGCATCCTAATCAGATGCCCATACCACCTCAACTGACTCCTTTCAATGTGGAGGAGCAGCGGTTCTACTCTGAGCCTCTCCCGGATGACTGAGCTCCTCACCCTATCTCTGAGGGTGAGTCCAGCAATCCTACGGAGAAAGCTCATTTCAGCCGCTTGTATCCGCGATCTCGTTCTTTCGGTCATTACCCAAAGCTCGTGACCATAGGTGAGAGTAGGAACGTAGATTGACTGGTAAATCGACAGCTTTGCCTTAGAACTAAGCTCCCTCTTCACCACAACAGACCGGTACAACGTCCGCATCACTGCAGATGCTGCTCCAATCCGTCTGTCGATCTCTCGCTCCATTTTCCCCTCACTCGTGAACAAGACCCCAAGATACTTAAACTCCTCCACTTGGGGCAGGAGCCTGTCCCCAACCCGGAGAGGACAATCCACCTTTTTCCGGCTGAGGACCATGGACTCGGACTTGGAGGTGCTGATTCTCATCCCAGCCGCTTCACACTCAGCGGCAAACCGTCCCAGTAAGACCTGTAGGTCATTGCTGGATGAAGCCAACAGGACAACATCATCTGCAAACAACAGAGATGAGATCCTGTGGTCACCAAGCATGACACCCTCCATTCCCTGGCTGCGCCTAGAAATCCTGTCCATAAAAATTATGAACAGGACCGGTGACAAAGGGCAGCCCTGGCGGAGTCCAACTCTCACTGGGAATGACTCCGACCGAGTGTTGGCAATGCGAACTAAACTCTCACAACGGTCGTACAGAGACCGAATAGCTCGTAACAACAAGCCCGATACCCCATACTCCCGAAGCACCCCCCACAAAAATCCACGAGGGACGCGGTCAAATGCCTTCTCCAAGTCCACAAAACACATGTAAACTGGTTGGGCAAACTCCCACGAACCCTCAAGAATTCTCGAGAGGGTAATCAAATAGGGTAATCAGGGTAATCAGGCAATCAAATTATTAAATTTTCTGATGACACTGCTATTTTATCACTACTTCAAAAGACTCATGATCTGTCAAGCTATTTTATAGAAATTCAGAGGTTTGTCAATTGGTGTGATGACAGTCATCTCATTTTGAATACTGATAAAACAAAGGAGATGGTGTTTGACCCTCGGGGAGTTGGTGACCACAGGCCTGTGGTCATCCACAGCCACACTATAACACAGGCTAGTTCCTATAAATATTTGGGAGTATTTATTGACAATTCATTAACCTGGAGCACACATATTGATTACCTCTGTAGTAGACTACAACAGCGGCTGCATTTCTTGCGTAGATTAAGAATACATGGCGTTGATAAAAGGATTATGCTAATATTTTACCAGGCTGTGTTGGGGAGCTGTATTAGATACAGCATCACAGCTTGGTTTGGCAACCTCTCTGTGAAACTAAAGAACAGAGTGTTGAGTTTAATTCATACAGCATGGAAAATTATTGGAGTTAAAGAGTATTTACCCATGCAGATCTTACACGACCAGGCAGTCTGTAGACAAGCTCAAAAAATAATCAGTGACATGAACCATGTACTAAACAATGAATATGTGCGGCTGCCCTCAGGGAGGAGATACAGAGTCCCCAAGTGCAGCTTCAATAGATACAAGAACTCATTTATCCCGACGTCAGTAAAACTTTTAAACTCAGATAAATAGGTCAGGGACACTGATAACTCCTGTTCTTAATGACTGCTGTTATATATTTATGTATGTATGTACTTGTATTATTTATTGGGTTTTATTTCATTTATTATGTACTACATCCATTGTGTGTGTGTGGATTGTGTGGTTGCAGCACGGGTGTCAAGCCCAAGACAAATTTCCCCTTGAGGGACAATAAAGTTTATCTTAATCTTATCTTATAATCAAAATGAATTATAATTGATTAATACTGACATACGAAACATCAAAATAAAGTCACAACTAAAATTATTCAACCAACCTCCAATTATTTATATTTTCAAAATGTACAAACCTGCAGCTGTTTAAAACGTTAACAATTAAACAGTTCAAATGTTCCACTACCAAAATGTTTCTTTTTGATTTATGTTTTGCAAACAGCTTTATGTTTGTCTTTTTTTAAAAAAATCAACATAATTCGCTGTGGGTTTTAAATAATTTTGAGTGCTGTAGGTTCTCAAAACCAAAACTATAAAGTTTGTATTTGAGGTTTTAATGTTTTCAGACGTTCTTAGGTCTGCTAATATCAAACGTGTGGAGGACCGATGACCCGCAGGATGTCAGGAGCGTCGACCAAAATTAACCCTTTAATTTGAAACTTGTGTCCTGCAAATTTGCAACTTTTTTCTTGGTAAATTTTTAACTTTTTTCTCCAATGTTTGCAACTTTTTCCTATAAATCTACAACCTTTTTCTCAAAAACTTCTCAAATTTTAAGAGATTGCAACTTTTCTTCTCAATTTGCACTTTTCTTCTTGTAAATTTGTGACTTTTTTCTTTCAGATGTGAAGCTTTTCTTTAAATCACTTAGCATTCCTGCCAATTTCCCTAAATTTAACAAACACAAAGAAAATCACATTCTTTCTTCACTGACTGGCAGTAAAAAAACTGAAAGGTGCCACAGGAACACCTGAATTTTAAGAGGTTAAAATCTCTCGGCTTCAACACAACTGAACCCAGAAAAGAATCTCGTCAGTGGAGACTCAGCGATGGAGAGACGTGAAAGCCGGTTAACGTGCCGACGTGGAACTAAACCAAACAGTGACTCTGTGAGTCCTCCAGCAGCTGCAGAGACGTCTTCCACAACTCATCCCACCAACTCAACACCACAAAATAAAAAGGAAGTTCAAGTCTCTGGACGGCCAACCGAGAACAAGCTGAACAAGCAGAAGGGCTGCGTAATAGTTCCTTTAAGAAGCTGTTTGTTGCCGTGCCAAGAAAAACACGAGGCGGCGGCGGCGGACGCAGCAGCGGGGAGTCGGCTAATGAGCAACGCAGCTATAGCTCATAAATGTGTAAATGCTCCGATGCGGTCTGAGCTCGAAGAGAAGTTAAAGCTGTCCCCGGGAGGGAACTCGGAGATCAACTTTTATCTCATTATTATGCAGCAGGAAGCAGGAAACTAAAAGGATTTTCTGTTATTTTAGGGAACGGGGGGGGTCTCCAGAGGCGGGAACGCAGTCCATTCACAACATCAGCGCACAAGAGCTGGGTTCACACTTCTGGGATATGTATTCTCTTCTTTTTTAACCAGTGTGAAATATTTAACACCACCGATGACAATTACGCAACATCTGATGCAGCTTCAGGACCAGTTTCTTCTGCACAAGAGGACAACATAGAAAAGCCGACAGCAAACAGATGATTTCCAGTCTAGTTTGTTGTTATCTGATGAATACAACCAAGAGACTGATTTAAAACTCCACCGCTATGAGGAATAAGATAATCTCAGTATAAGTGAAGTGTCATCAGTGGGTGATTTGGGGAGGAGAGTCACAAATGTAGCATGAGGTACAAATGTATAAATGTAAAGTAGGTACAAATTTGCAAGGATAAAGGTGCAAAGATGTGATAAAAGATGCCAATTTAACAATTAAAAATGTTGCAAATTAAAACTTTATTATATAGAATAAAAATGTAGTGTTAAATTTTCAAGAAAAAGTTGAAAATTTACAAGAAGAGTTGCAAATTCATGAGAATAAAGTTGCAAATTAAGAAGAAAACAGTTGCAATTTTACAATAAAAAAGTTACAAATTTGTGAAAAAAACTTACATATTTCTAAGAAACAAGTTACAAATTTGTAACAAGTTGTAGTCAAGCCCAGACCAAAAGCAGAGCACAGAAAGTCGAAGACTTTAAGGGGTTGAGATCAAGTGGAGACCAAGACCGCTGCGTATGTGGGTCTTCACACAATCCCCAAGACAAACACATCAACACACACATCACTTTTTACCCCCCCCCCCAACTTATGACTGGGCGATATAGAAAAAAAAGTATTGTGATATAATTTCTCTATATCGTGATACATTAAATATATTGCGATACGTATATCATACAGTGAATGTCCTTTAAAATTTGGTTTTACTTACATCTTTATTATACAGAGTGGTGGCCTAGTTAATACAGCATCCACCCCACAACCGGGAGGTCGTGGGTTCAAGCCCCAGCCGGGTCATACCAAAGACCATAGAAAAATGGTACTTCCTGCCTTCTAGCTTGGTGCTCAGCATAACAGAATGGGGGAAAGAGAAGTTGTTTATGGCAGCGACCCCTCTGATTCTAGATGTGATTAACATTGTAGACAGGAGAAACGTAATTTTGCTCTAGAAGAAGAAGCCAACTTTATTGACATTCAGTCCATATAGCCAATCATGTACAGCAGAACAAAATTATCTTTACGAAATTATATACAGTATATATATAATTATTAACGAAATTATGTATATATATATGTGTGTGTGTGCGCGTCTGTGTGTGTGTGTGTGTGTGCGCACACACACACACTTATGAAATACCTGCATAATAAAAGAAAATGAACGCTCCCCTCAGAGAAAGTTTTTCACAATAACATAACTGATGAAAGTGTCTTTTTTCTCCTTGCTTAACAAAACTCACATTACCAAATAACTATGTCGAGCGGGCAGTGGCACTGAGCCGCTGCTTGAAGAGACGGGGAGAGAGAGCGAGACGCTGCATGGAGTCATATTAACGTGACAAACTATACTTGACATGTGCGATATAGGCACTTTATGCATTTTAGGCGGACAAATGTACCAATTAGGGCTGTGCGATAAGACGATATATATCGGTTAACAAGATAAAAACATCTATCATTTCATATAAAACTATTGTTTATATCGAGGTGTGGCAAAATACACTGTTTACAGCAGTGGTAACGTTTCGCGGTCTGCGTGTGCATAGTCTAGACAGAGCGTCCCGGCATGTTCCAACATGGCGACCTGCGCTAGAAGCGTGTGAAAGACTACGGAGAACGTTTACCAATTAGAGGCACTAATGAATCATCAGCTGGTAAAACTGAACATCGGAGTCAAACAGGCTGCAGAAGGAGTGGACAAGCTGACAATGACGTCTTCTTGTATCTTGTAATTAATGTGTAACTTTAATCCAAAGGTGACTCAAACACGTGAGAACCCACCTGGCTTCCGGCGTACTGGCCTCTTCTTTCCGCTGCAGAAGCGGACTTTGCTAAAGACGCTGAAGATGTGTCTCTCACACAGAGATCTCGGGTCCTTACTGGGACTCGAGCGTCTCTTGTTGGTGGCGACCTTGTCGCTGTTGGACTCGCGAGCCTGACGCTTCTGCCGGATCAGGGAGCTAGCGATGGCTGCCGCCATTTTCCCGAAAGGTGCGCTGAGTCACACGGGAACAAAACACTTGCTCCTGCTCGGTGTTCCAAGTCTGAGGGCGGCCAGCTTTTAGGCCAGAGGAGGTGTTTCAGGGATTGGCGTTCCACTCCATTATGAGTGATGCATAATTATAAACTTGTCCATGACACCAGAAATCTGCCTTTGGGAGGCGTCCGGTCCTGACACATCCACAATCTGTTAAAAAAAATCACAAAGTATCCCCAACAAGTCTGAAATTAAGTTCTGAGCAGCTGATTCATCATTTCTTTGAAACACAAACATCTGTGGTTTGTAATCAAATTAGCTACAGAATAACAGTCCGTCAGCGATCTGTGAGCTTACGTTCACATCTTCTGTATAGTTCATAAAATCTTTCAAACGTGTTCAAGAAAAGACAAAACATCTCCTAAAACAGAAATTTCAAACGAACTATTTGTGATGAAAACGGTCAAATAAGACAAGTCCTGGTGATGCTCTGAGTGATCCGCACCAATGTTTCCAGGAACATGCATGGTCACATGACCAAGAATTCATGTGGACGTTTTGTTTGGTCAGCTAATGGAATCAGTGCCAGACGATTTTAGTTTTTAGAAGATGTGAGTTACAGTTTTCTTGTAGAGCATCTCTTTACTGACTAAGAAAACCTTGATGAGCATATCTGTTGAACCTAGTTCTAGGTGATGCATCAGCTTCAGATTTTTTGCTGCTCATGACTGCAGGAGCTGCTGGGATTTTCTCCATTTCGGCTAAGAAAGATCCATCCACAAAACGGTCCTCTCTGGAATTTCACAAGCAGGAGAAAATCATTCCCCGTTTACTCATCCATTGTCATCCATCCATTTCCGTGGGGTCGTTGACAACTTTTCAACAAAACGAGCAACCGGAGTGAAGGCGACAAAGAACGGCAGCAACAAACCCAACCACGGTCAGAATGGTTCCGGAGCAAGCGTGAGAAAATCCGTCAGGGAGGAGATGATAAAGCATCTGATTCCACACGCTCTGCTCCATTTTACTCCACTCTGATCCTCTTCCTCCTCTTCCTCACAGGCTTGAGAGCTGCTGGATGTGAAGAGAGGCTGAGTGAGGAGAAAAGAGAGCAGCCGTCAGCCAGAGAGAGAGAGAGAGAGAGAGAGAGAGAGAGTAGCGCCCCAACCAGAGGAGAGGGAGCGTGATGGAGAGACGAGAGGTGGAGGTGTGGAAGAAGCTCCTAAAAATATTCCTCCTGATGTTTCATGAAGCTCCCACGTCAGACCGCTCTACCTCCGCGGCAGCGTTCCCTGGTGTACCGCAGATGGATGGACGGTTCCAGTTTGGGTCCAGTTCCAGATGTGAAAACACTGGGATTCACCCAGCTGTGTCTTCTGTTTGGTGTCCGTCTGTTTTTCTTTCACTTGAAGTCAAAGCTGTTTTCACGGCCCAGTTTAATGATCCACACAAGCTTTACAAACCAACTGCCTGCATTAGAGTCCCGCTCTCTCTCTCTTAAGACGAGCTGCTCCTCTTTGCTCCGTGGCCCTCACTGGACCCAACCGGCCCCTGGCTGGTACCCGTCTGTCCTCCTGGCTCAGATCAGGTGCTCCTTCCTCCACGGTGAACCGCAGAACCTGCAGCTGCTGTTCTGGACCTGGCACCCATCAGGGTGGGTCTGGTGAATGTCAGATCTATAACAACACTTTGATCTTTAAGGTTTTCTTCTCCTCTGCGTGACTGGAACGTGGATCTCTCCCGGTGAGTCCAGCACCTTTTCTGAACCATTACTGCTCCTGTTTTAATTCCCTGAGGTCTCCGGGTCATGGTGGAGGTTCAGCGATCCACCCTGGTCTTTTTTGAGTCTCTTTGAACTAGGTCACTCTCCTATAAAGACTTTTTAAGCGACTAAAGGCCTGTACATACTCCACAAGAACATAGAAAATGGTTCTTTTTTCTCAAGGTGGCAAGAAAAAGAACAGTCAGTTCTGGTCAGAACGTTTCATACTTCACAAGAAACTTTGTGCAGAACTCCTGGTAAAATCACATTTCTGACCAACTGCACAACAACTTGCATCTTTAGCGCATCATCACTGTCATCATCACGGCAAAAACCTCATATCTCCAAATTTAGTTGTTTTAATTGTCTTAATTTTGCTTTTATTCCACGGCAATTTATCTTATATGACGACATGCAACTGGCGACTGCTCTACAGTCACATGGCGCTCCGGGTGCCGGCAGGTGAAATCAACGAGCTTCACGCTTCCTGTGTTATAAGAACATGTAAACATCTACCTTCATAAGCTAAATAATCTCTTTGTAGAATCATAGTTGGCAAATTTGGGACCAAATCCTCTGAATTTGCTCCTCCGTCTGCGATCGCGTATGTCCACAACGATGGCTGCCGTCCATTTTACTTTGTAATCTCAAAAACGAAGAAGAAGAAGAAGAAGAAGGATTTCTTCCTCTTTGGTGTATTACGTGTCATCCATGAGTCCTCCAACGTGTGTCTGCCACCTTGTGAACTGGCATGATCAGAACAAATCCTCAGTACAGCTGGGCAGTGCTTCTGCACGCCGTTATCAGCTGACAGGTGCAGCGCCGCGCTGTGCCACTAGGGGCAAAAGAAATCACAGCTTAGAGGTTAATCAGCCCAGTCACCCTTCATGTCTCTGGATGTTTTTTTTTTTTTTTTACTAATATGAAACCAATTATAAGCTTTTGAAAACCCGTGAGAATAAATTCTGTAGTGACTAAATTAATGACAAAATACTGTCTTTCCTCATTTCCTTGGATCCTCCATTCTTTTCAGTGACGGAATGACAGAACTCTCCCTCGCTGTGAGCAGTAAGATCTGAATACTGCATGGCCGGAACAGTCTGTCAGAGATGAGCATTTAGCAGTTACTGCAGCAGCTGTTTAGTCAGTCATCATCTTAACCGCTCTGGAGGAGAGGCCGGACACACCCTGCTCTAAATTGTTTTTTCTCAAAAAATGTAACTTTCACTGTAAATTTGCAAGTTTTTTCTGGTAAATTTGCAGCGCTTTGTTATCATAATTTGCAAAATCTTTCATGTAAATTTGCAATGTTTTTCTTATAGATCTGCAACCATTTTTTCTTCAAAACTTTGCAGCAGACAGATCACCAGTCCATCACAGCGAGACAGACAACCGTGCACGCTCACATTCCTACACACAATTTAGAATCCAATTAACTTAACATTCATGTCTGTGGACTGTGGGAGGAAACCAGAGTACCCAACAAAAATCCGCGCATACATGAGGAGAACATGTAAACCCCGCACAGAGAAGTGGCTGCTGGCCAGCTCTTGGGTTGGAAGCCACAGCACAACCAAAAGCTTTTTCATTCCACCCTGATTTTGGTCTGAACCAGGGAGTCACCGGTGGAGTCGTTTCCAAATCAAAGATTGCATCACAGCAGCCTCCGTGATAAATCCTGCTTCTGCTTTGAAGACACTCCGCCGTGATGCACTCGCACTTTCCGTCAGAGGCCGTAGGGCCGACTGCGGCGTTACATAAACCCATCTTCATTCCCGCCGCATCGTTTCAGCGGCACACGGACCTCACGCTGTCGCTGCCCAACGACGGTGAGATCTGCTCCGAGCGAGGAAGGTGCCGACACGATCTGACGTGGGGTCGCCGGCCCTTCCCTCTGCTGCCGCTTCTGAGCAGAACTCACATCTGGTCTGGCTGTGAACACCGGGGAGAACCGCGGCCTCAGGTAGAGAGAACGGATCCCAGTTCTGGGAGCCGACGGGGACAGGCAGCTCCACTTAGAACAGGAGCGATCTGTGAGGGACAGAGAGATCCGAGGCTGCAGATAACGAGCCGCCGCCTTTTTCTTCATTAACAGGCCTGCTGTAAGAACCTGCCAGTCCCCATCCACATCCACAGGTGAAACCAAGGGGGAACAGGGGGCACTGCCCCCCCAACATGGAAAACACAGAACTGTCCTCCCACATTTGAAGCACCAATTCTGAGCAGAAAATGAAAAAAATCTTAGAAATTTGCATCTTTTTTTTTTTTTACAGTAGATTTGTAGCTTTTTTCCTCATAAGTTGTGACTTTTTCCTGTAAATTTCAAACGTTTTTCACAATTCTACAACTTTTTTCCTATAAATTTGCAAGTTTTTCATGATTTGCATAATTTTCTGATAAATTTGAAGCTTTTTAAACAATCTGCATACGGTTTTCTATAAATTTGCAACTTTTTTCATAATTTGCATAATTTTTCCTGTAAATTTGTAACTCCTTGTAAATTTGCAACTTTTGTCTCATAATTTTTATCACTATTTTCTTGTAAATTTGCAACTGTTTTCATAATCTGGATGATTTTTCCCATAAATTTGAAACTTTTTAAATAATTTGCATATTTTTTCCTATAAATTTGCTATTTTCCATGATTTGCATAATTTTCTGATAAATTTGCAACTTTTTTAATTCATCCATCCATCCATCTGCTACCGGTCCGGGTGGTGGGGGCAGCAGCTCAAGCAGAGAAGCCCAGACTTCCCTCTCCCCAGCCACCTGCTCCAGCTCTTCGGATACCAAGGCGTTCCCAGACCAGCTGGGAGACGTAGTCTCTCCAGCTGGTCCTGGGTCTGCCCCGAGGTCTCCTCCCAGTGGGACGTGCCCCAAACACCTCAAGTGGGAGGCGTCCAGGAGGCATCCTAGACACCTAACTTTTTAAATATTTTTTTAATAATTTGCATAATTTTTCCTATAAATTTGTAACTCTTTCCTTGTAAATTTGCAACTATTTTCATAATCTGCATATTTTTTCCTATAAATCTGTAACTTTTTCATAATTTGCATAATTTTTCCCATAAATTTGTAACTCCTTGTAAATTTGCAACTTTTTTCTCATAATTTTTTTCTTGTTAATTTGCAGCTTTTTTCCCCATAGATTTGTAAGTTTTGTTCTTGTGAACTGCAAATTTTTTCCTGTAAATTTGAAACTTTTTAAATAAATCTTCAACTTTCTTCCTATAAATTTGCAACTTTTTCTTATAATTTACAAAAAATTTCATGTAAATTTTCAACATTTTTTCTCAAAATTTTGCAAAATTTTCTTTTTAAATTTGTTACCTGGAAAAAAAGAGAGTGTTTCCTCCCTCAATATCTGAAGCACAAATTCCAAACAGAAAATGGGGGGGGGGGGCATAAATTTGCAACGTTTTCTCATAATTTGCAAAATCTTTCCTATAGATTTGCAACTTTTTTCTTGTAGATTTGCAGCCTCTCTCCCAATATTTGAAGCATTAAGTCCAAGCAGAAAATGGAGGAAAAAGCATAAATTTGCAACTTTTTCCACATCATTTTTTTGTGTGAGTGTTGTGTGTGTGTTTGGCCCTCGGGGCGTGCCGTATCGGTCCTGGGTGGTGACGTCAGGCGGGTCGCTGCCACTGTCTATATTCTGTGGTGTGTGCTCAATAAAGGGAGAGTTCACTGCATGGCATAACAGACTCCAGTCTCTGATTTACTGACATAACATTTTGGTGATGAGAGAAAAATCATGGAGGCGTGTGGGCTACCTTCACCTCTCCCACCGTTTCTGGAGTGTCCCGGAGAGCCAGCGATCCTGTGGCCGGAGTGGATCGCGACGCTCGGGGGTGTCATGATCCGTGTGCTGACTCTGTCTGCACTCAGGTTGTCCGGTAGTTCCCCGTTCTCTCCTCAGGCGCACCACTTGGCCTCCAGGCTTTTATTATGACTGCGTCTCGGCGGGGCTTCCGGGTGTCAGAGCCGAGCTCCGCAGGACGGCTGGATTCCAATCAGCTGATGACATTTCATCAGCTGATTAATCTGTCAGCCCTATTTAAGGGAGCAGCTCTGTTTACTCGGGGCTGCGACCTTCGCCTTTGTCAGTCTGGTTTCCCTACGCCCGAGGCCAGTTCTTTCCAGCGTTCGGTTCCATCCTCGCTAAATTGTATGTAAGTGTTGTGTCTCACCTTTATTTGTGTTTTGCCCCACGAGGCTCATTATTTTGTAGTTTATGTCCTTATTTAATAAATGTGCAAACTCATCGGCTGGTCTGTAGTGACTCATTAGCGGTCTGCCAGGACCGCACCATAACAGGAGTGGAGGATGCGGTGATCTTCCTCCTTCACCGTTCTCTGTCCCACCTGGAGAAGCCCGGGAATATGGTGAGGATCATGTTCTTTGACTTCTCCAGTGCTTTCAACACCATCCAACCGATGATCCTGAAGGACAAGCTGCTGCGCGCAGGGGTGGACCAGCACCTGTCATCATGGATCCTGGACTACCTCACGAACCGGCCTCAGTTTGTGAGAACCCGGGACTGTGTTTCCGACACGATCATCAGTAGCACGGGGGCCCCCCAGGGAACGGTGCTGGCTCCCTTCCTGTTCACTCTTTATACTGCGGACTTCTCACACAACACAACACATTGCCATCTACAGAAGTTCTCTGATGACTCTGCGATCGTTGGTCTCATCTCCAACGGAGACGAAGCTGAGTACAGAGGGCTTATCCAGGACTTCGTGGACTGGTGCCATCGGAACTGCCTCCAGATCAACGCGAGGAAAACTAAGGAGCTGGTGGTGGACTGCCGCAGGCATGGGCAGCCCCTCATAGCACCAGTAAATATACAGGGAACAGACATCGAGATGGTGACATCCTATAAGTACCTGGGTGTTCATCTGAACAATAAACTAGACTGGTCACACAATACTGACGCACTCTACAAGAAGGGACAGCGCAGGCTGTTCCTGCTGAGGAGACTCAGGTCTTTTGGTGTACAAGGGGCGCTGCTGAAGTCATTCTATGACACGGTGGTGGCATCAGCCATCACTTTTGGAGTGGTCTGCTGGGGCAGTGGCATTACTGCAGCCGATAGGAAGAGACTGAACAAACTGATTAAGAAAGCTAGCTCTGTCCTGGGGCAGCGCCTTGATCCGATGGAGGAGATAGGAGAGAGAAGGACGGTGGCTAAACTGTCATCTCTGCTGGAGTCCGAGTTCCACCCTATGCAGGACATACTGGATGCACTGAGGAGCTCATTTAGCAGCAGACTACATCATCCCAGGTGCACAACCGAGAGGTTTCGTAGATCCTTCCTACCAACGGCTGTCAGACTGTACAACCTAAGCAGGGCTGCTCGCAGAGATAGCAAAAAGACGTAACAAACTAATAGTTTTTTTTTTTAATGCAAAAGATGCAATAGACTTACACAATGGTCCTCTCCGGCATACAACTAGGAACATACCGGTCGCTATGGAGGGTGAGAATATGTATGGGCACATAATCATACCATGTAGGATAACTAAGTAGATGGTTATGCTGTTTCATCCCACCTGGCAACAACGCTCTGCACTGTGTGTGTTTATATATTTACATATTTATTCCATCTAGCTACAATGCTCAGCACTGGGTGTGTTTATATTTATATATCTATATATTTATTCCATCTAGCTACAATGCTCCGCACTGTGTTTTTATATATCTACATATTATTCCATCTAGCTACATTGCTCCGCACTGTGTGTGTTTATATACTTGCATATTTATTCCACCTAGCTGCAATGCTCCGTACTGTGGGTGTTTGTATGTTTACATATTTATTCCATCTAGCTACAATGCTCTGCACTGTGTGTTCATATATTCATATATTTATTCCATCCAGCTACAATGCTCTGCACTGTGTGTCTCTGTGTGTGTGTGTATATATATATTTTATAGTAATATGTACATATGTATATTAGCTGCTCTTGCTTGCTTGTTTTTTTTTTTTCTTGCCTTCTGATTGTTGCTCTGAGTGTTGCTATCCCTGTGCTGTTGCAATCCTGGAATTTCCCCGTTGTGGGACTAATAAAGGCTTATCTTATCTTATCTTATCTTAACAGGGGGGATTCATCGCTGGGCTGGGCCTGGGTAGACTCAATGGAGTTCGAGGATGGGAGCTGTTGGTCCATCGTCTCGGCACAGAGGGTCGGAGCATTCTTGGCATGTTGGAAGAGACGGAGAATTATGCGGATGCTGTCGGGTGGCGGGCTGGAGATTTTGCCAAACGTGCAAGGGACAAGAAGCTGGGGCTGTAGGTAGCAAGACTGTTGGCGTGAAGAGGAGCTAAGCTAGTTAGCTTGGAGGAGCTAAAGGCTCAGTCTGTGGCAATGGGACGGTTAGCCACGACGCTAGGTGTGCGCCAAAACCGAGCTACATGCTACCAGCTGGGTATCCAGAGGGGACCAGAGCCCCTGGTTACCGACGACGGCGAGCCAGCCAAGGAACTCAGCACGGTGCATGACCGTAGTGCTGGTGAATTTGACGGCGCGGTGAGCAGCGACAGCAGAGAGGATGAGTAGCGACCAGACTCAACTGAGTCTTCCCCACAGCTGAAGCCCGGGCAGCGGGAGAGTGGGAGCAAGCAGGCTGAAGATCTTGGGAAGGAGCAGCCGAGTTGGGTGTAAACCACTGGGCACAGCGATGAGGCACCTGGGTCGGTCAGTGACGCTGGCGAGAGTGATGCTGTGAGCCCCGGGAGAGAGCAGCGACAGCCGGGCGCAGCGACAGCCGGGCGCAGAGGCAGCGCAGCGGAGTGCCTTGGATGAGGATGCGTTCGCTGCATGGCACAACAGACTCCAGTCTCTGATTTACCGACATAACAAATTTGCAAAAATTTTCTTGTAAATTTTCAACTGTTTTATCAAAATTTTGCAACTTTCTTGTAGATTTGTAACTTGATTATTCTCTTGTAAACTTTCAACTTTTTTCTTGTAAATTTTCCTGCTGGTGTATTTTTTATCACCCGCCGGACGACGCTTGAAGAGCCCTTTGGGCGAAGGCTGAAGGGAGATTATGTGATGGGTCAGTCCGTCCGTCTGTCCCACTTTTGTGAAATCAACTCCGACTGTTTTGAAACCTGGTACCATGGTTTGATATACTCTGACGACGCGCATATTGCAATTTCACTCTCATCGGATGACCTTGAGGTCAAAGGTCAGATTTTCCCTAAATCTTCTAAACACAATAAATACTGAAAGAAATGATGTAGGCTTTTCAAAAATAATACAGTAGTTGTGTCTAAGATGCATCTTGGAAAGTTTACACCCTTACCTGACTATGGGTTTGGGGTGAAAAGGTTAAAGGTCAAGGTTAGCAGCTCTTGTGCCTTATTACCTGGTACACAGGTTCACCTCAGGATCCTGCCCTACAACTATGGGTTGTATACTTTGTTGTATATTGATGGGTGAAGGGTTTAACATAATTTTGTTCTGCCGCAGTAATTATACTGAAAACCAGTCTATGTAAATTCATTTTAAAACATCCAAGTATCAGATAAACTTTCAGAAGGAGCTTTATTTAAAAACACTGGACCAAAAACTCATTAGCATACAAGACGCTTCAGTGTTCATCCGAACACCGTCATCAGTTGTCAGACTGCAGCAGGAAGTGTCTCTGTTCAATAAATAACCTGCAAGGAAGTCACATGACTTGTGAGAAATGTAGTCCATGGTATGTGACCAAAGAGGAAAAAAGGAGAAACAAAAAACAAAAAACAGTGCTCCTCCTTTAAACCTGGGACTCGGAGCAAGTTCGTTTGTCCATAAAGTGTCGAGGAATGGTTTTTAACATGGACAGATGATGTCTTAGTCCCCCTCCTCTGTTAAGGGAGGGCCATTCCACTTTAACACAGATGGCTTCCTTAACACCTCTTTCAAAGCAGCCCTCTTCTCCGTCCAACATGTGCACATCTTGGTCTCCACAGGTGTGTTGTTTTTGTTGCAAGTCAGTATAGACGGCTGAATTTTGTCCAGACAAATTTTCTCTCCTATGTTGCGACATGTGGTGTGAATCAAACATAAGATACTGTCGGTAGGTTTTCGGTACACCTCAACGTGAAGTTCACCCCGTTCACCAGCCTTTATCCCACAGTCCAGAAACAGGAGTTTGTTGTCCTTCATATCTTCCCAGGTGAACATGACGTGATCACTCCCATACATGACATACAGTATTGTACTGAAGTATGGGGAAATACATATAAAACAAACATATATCCAGTCTTTATGCTTCAGAAGAGAGCTATTAGAATAATAAACAAAGCTGCTCACAGGGAACCAACAAACCCACTTTTTCTTAAATTAAAAGCTCTCAAGTTGAAAGATCTGGTTGATTTTAAAACTGCAGTAATAATGTTTAAAGTGAAGAATCTATCACTGCCCGCAAATATCCAAAAGTTGTTCCAAATAAGGGAGAAACAATATCATTTCAGAGGAACATGTAGATTTCAAAAACCTTCAGTGAGAACTACCACCAAGCAACACTGTCTCAGTGCAAGGAGTCAGATTGTGGAACGCTTTTGGACCTGAATTAAAATCATGTACAACGCTTGGACAATTTAAACAAAAACTAAAGGAAGAAATACTCCAAACATATATACAAGATGACATGTAAAATCACATAAGGATTGTCATATCCAGTCTTTTTTTAATCTAATCTATCCAAAATAAAGATTCAGTCATTCATTGTCCACTGAATTAATGTCCTCTGTGAAGGGGTTGATTTCCTCGGTCTTCATTTTCACCCAGGTGTCATCTCATGGGTCGGGCCGTCGGCGACTCAACCGGCAACCCCGCACTTCCGAGGGCGTGGAGGGTGAAACAATATCTGTCACAGGTCTGTGGTGGACCACTCCCAGTTACACAGGGTGAGACTGGACATCCTGGCAGATAAGCACATCTGTCTCAAGGTCTGTGGTGGACTTTTGCCAGTCAGTGCATCGTGACATGCACTACACAAAGAGCAGAGATAAACAAACCTATCATCTGGTCAGTCACTGCAACAGATACTGGAGTCAGTTTGTCTTGGCCTGTCCTTGCTACCTCTATCTGCCAAGAATGTGCCGCTATTCCAGCAAAAGCTAGTGGTACTCAAATACTTTGCAAGCAGTTTCATGAAATGGTCAGTCAGAAAGCAACTCATACCAGCTCGGACGTCGCCAGGGTTAACAAGGTCAGGAGTTCCTGGCAGCGGAAGGTGAAGGACAGAGCTGTGTGGAGGAATCTGATCAGACCTAAATGAAACAAACTGCTATGATGATGATGATGATGGGGAAGGCATACCATGGACATACCATAGACTACAGTTATTTATTTATTCATTTCTTTTTTTCTCTCCTCTTTGGATGCATACCATGGACTACATTTCTCACAAGTCATGTGACTTCTTTGCACGTTATTTATTGGCCAGAGACACTTCCTGCTGCAGTCTGGCAACTGATGATGGTATTCGGATGAACACTGAAACGTCTTGTATTTTAATTAGTTTTAGTCCAGTGTTTTAAATAAAACTCCTTTTGAAAATTATACTGAAAAGTTGAAAACTGCTCTCTGTCAGTTATTGGGATCTTTAAAGAAAACAGAGGTGGGGGATACTGCTCTCGCCTCAGAGTGCTCTTGTTAATCTATATAATTAAACTGTAGTTTGTGTCTTTTTCAATTATTTTAGCATATTTTTGCACGTTTAGTGTTCCAAATTTGTACCTAATTCACATTTAAACATTTCTGCGCTAAAAATAACAAATTGCCTGCTGGTTAAAGGCACAGCACGGAGCTTTTGGAACAGGTTTTCATGTCAACCTACAGTCAGAAAGAGATCAGCCCAGTTCACTTCACTTCACTTAGTGGTCACGAGATGCCACTGAAACTGGAGATTTCCCAAGTTAACCCTTTAACTGCCCAGATTAAATGGACGGGTCATGTGCCCCAAGTGGCACAGTTCAGCAACTGCACGTGTCAACTTATTGACGTCCCCCAGCTATACTGAGAATTTGTACTAATGTCTATTGATCTGACAGTTTAGAAAGTGGCAGACACGCACTGAAGGAATCATAGCTGACATGGAATATAGCAAAGAAGGAGAAATCCATTATTCTTCCTTTTTCCGCTTTGAGCTCACACACCAATGTGGATGCCTTCACGATCGGTCATCGCAGCAGCGATGATGACGGAAACTGCATGAAACGGGAAAAATAGCCGTGTAATACAAACGAAATTCACGTGGGATAATCATAAGAGTTTGTAGATGTGGTACACGGGTGTAAATGACTAAGTAAACGTGTTACATCGAGGTCGATGTAACAAAAAAACTGAGCTCCCCATACCAAGATTGCGGTGCCCATGGGTGGCATGGATTCCCACAGGAATAATGCACCAAACAGAAAAAATAGCCACGTAATACAAACGAAATTCACGTGGAGTAATCATAAGAGTTTGTAGATGCGGTACACGGTGTCAATGGCTGCGCAAACACACAAGCATCGGCTACGATGGACAAAAATGGAAAGGTCACATGGGCAGGGGAGCCCCCCTCCCGGTAACAGGTAAGAGAGAAATATGGGGGGGGGGGGGGGTTACATTTTATTGATTTTTTGGTTCATATACTTTGAAGATTAGATAAAAACATACCCCTGTAGACAAATCGGCGTAAAAAAAACCCCGGACCATTCTTTATGTAAATGTGTCCAAAGTCCACTTTTTTTTTTCCACAATATCTTTATTGAACCTTTTTTTTTTTAACAAACATGATACAAACAATCAAACACTAACACTAAAGTACTACAAAAAAAAAAAAAAAAAAAAAAAAAAGATGCACTAAAAACACCAACAACCACCAGCAAAATCAAATCTTCAACAATGCTCCTCTGTTTAGTCTAGACAATCCAATACATAAGTATACATATTATGTTCACCAGTTTGGAATTTACAAGGTCCACACACATCATTCACCTTCTTCTTCAAAAGTTATGTTTAAATTTTTTACATAATCAATAAAAGGTCTCCATATATTCTCAAACACAATTTCCTTTGATTTCAGTATATATGTTATTCTTTCTAATGGAAGGTTTGTTAACATCTGTCTTAACCACTGAGTCACATCTGGTCTATGAGTCTTTTTCCATAATAGTGCAATACATTTTTTGGCATTAAGCAAACTGAGGTCTATGAATGTTCTTTCACTTTTATTAAAATTATGCTTTTCTGGGTACAGACCCAACAAAAACAATTTAGGATTCAATATGATTTGTTTTGAGATTATTTTTTCAATTGTTACCCTCACCTCTTCCCAAAACATTCTTATTAATCTACATTCCCATACACAATGAAATAGAGTTCCTTTACTTTCCATGCATTTTGTGCATGTAAAGTCCACTTTTGACTGAGTTATGTAATTTATATAGCTGCTGCGACATTATGCAAATTAGATGCATAAATGTATTCCTATCTGAAGCTTTGGATCATATTCTACATCTTTCTAATTGACAGTAAGCCATTATCTCTTGTAACTTTCAAGTTATAGCCTTGGAAATCTGAACTATTTTATTGACAAAATTTTTTACCGCTTTTGACCACTGGGGGGGGGGCTTCAGTTGCCTTGCATTGCCCCAGGCGCCACATAGCACCTAGGGCAGTTAAACAGTTAATCACAGTAAACAAGTTTTCGGCTGGATGGAACGTGTGGAAGAGCACGGCTGTAGATGACCAGGAAGGACGAGGATATCCACAGCTAACAGCAACACGTGCTGATGTACATTTAAACGCATCAACATTTACTTTCTCTACAGTGATAAAATACTTCCTAAAACATGCATCTAGATCTTGGCCTCAGTCCAGACTGGCGCCTCTAATCTACCTGAAATCCAGCTCATTTGCTTCCCCACTAGAATAATCCTTAAACATTCCGGAATCACTAACACCAAACCCATGTGACCTTGGTGAGAGGCGTGTGACAGCGTCAGTAAACGGAATACTTCAGAGAGCGTGCCACTTGTGAACTCTTTGATGCTCTTAAAGAAACCCATCCTGCACGTCTAGCCTGGGGGGGCCGGGGGATTTATGACACCTGCTGACAGACTGGGGAGACACTGAGCAGAAACAACTAACCAGCAGCGACACGTGTCAGCGAACGCACCGTCATGCTGAATGTAGGCCTGCACACCCAGCATGGAGAAGGAAAGTAAAAGACAAATCAGGTCAGCGTCTTTAATTCCTGTCGTGTATTTGTGTCCTCACACCTGCACCCTGGGACTGGCGGTGGAGACGGTGAGGAAGATGAGGAGGAACAGGGACGTCTTCATCTCAACAGTCAGCTCCAGAACTCTCCGGGACTTCCACAGCGATCATAAAACTGCTCTGGCTGTTACGTCTGTCACAGTTTGTGGAAGAACTAAATGTGGTGTAGGCGCATGGCGTCTACGGAGGTAAGAAAGTCTACCATTGGCTGTTTGGGGGCGAATATTTCAAGGTTGCAGGACCGTTCCATGGTAACACATGAATGGACTAAATTGGCCTGTGAGGAAGAGCGTTTTCACACCTGAACGTCTGCACCGAGGTTCACGTTTTTCTTCCGTTCCTCCACTGTCCACCAGGATGCTTTCTTCCACCTGAGTGGCTGTTCAAACAGTAGGCAGGCTGCACACACACACGCACGCACACACACACACACACACACACACACACACACACACACACACACACACCTGTGCGACACCACTGACCCACCTGGTCGATATCTGCTGAATAATGTCGCTCTGATAACTTTCAGATCTGGAAGCTGAAGGACAGGAAATCCACCGTGGCGGCGCGGCCATCGATCCCACGGACGGCTCATTAATACCCAGTGTGTGTGTGTGTGTGTGTGTGTGTGTGTGTACAGTTCAGGTGTGCTACCTGATCAATAGACAAACTGCCTCATCAGAGGACAGGAGAATGTCAGTGGGACACTTAAACAGCAGCAACACCGTTAGAACCACAACAGAATACAGCGGGACTGGGAGTAATCAGATTACTCGATAGTTACACCGCGGCTATGCAGCAGATACTCAGGAGTCACAGAGTAAATCGTAGTTACTGAGCAGTTGGTCGGCAGTTAAACAGAAGGGAGGAAGCGTCGAACGGCTGAAGACGTGTTGAGGGGCGTGTGAGGGATCCTGGCCAAATCCACACGTGGATCACCATGATGTCAGGTGATGATACGCCGGGGCGACCCCAAATGGGAGCAATCGAAAGAGAAATGGAAAGACAAAAACAAAGAGAAAGAAAAAGAGAAAGAGGAAGACGCTGACATCGCTGCTGCCAAGTGCTCCAGTGGCCTGTTATAAAATAAGAGTTCTGGTCAAGGGTTGTAAAAGTTTATGAGTTTGTTTCCAGGATTTAAAGTGACACTCAATCAAGTTTTTTCTGTTGTTCTGTAAGATGTTTCTTGTGACCTACAAGACATATCAAGAGCAAAATTATTACAAACTCCCAAGTATGTACTTTTTCTGCTGTGAATGTCTGCTTAAGCCCTCCCCCCCCCCCAAAAAAAGGCAGATTTGGACAGATCGTTAGTAGCTACGTAACTATTCCTGCTTAGCCTGGTTGGTTATAATATTAACCAATCAGACAATACTCTTGGCTGCCTTGAGGGAAGAGGGAGGAGTCGAGGACCAGCAGGATTGAGGCAGAGGGGGTTGGGGTAGCAGCAGAGAGAGGGGCAGAGAAGCAGGGAGTGATTTGAATGGGGCTCTGCGAAACTGCGGTCTCACACAGCCACATTGAAATCAAGCTGCTCTCGGCTCACTTCACCAGCAGACGGGGCACCGTACTGTGAGCCGAGAGCAGCCACATTCAAATCGGGTCCCCCCTTTCCCTCCCTGCTCAGTCGCTGGCAGACGGGGGGCTGGTTGTCAGTAAAAAGTAAACAGATATTTGGCAACTACACGTTTAACTCTCATCTCAACCGTTTTCAGAAAAATGTTTTGCTTTTTACTTTTGAACCTATAGATATATGCTGAGATACACAATCCCCATCCCCCACCATGTGCTCATTCTACCGGGACACCGTTGACAGCATCCTCACCAGCTGCGTCATGGTGCGGTACGGAAGCTGCTCGGCCTCCTGCTGAAAGACTCTACAACGCACAGTGAAAGCAGCCAGCAAGATCATCGGTGCCCTTCTGCCCCCGCCCCCCAGACATCTACCTCACCCACAGAGACATCAACATTGCAGACGACACCTCCCACCCCTCACCCTTCCTCTTCAGCCCCCTGCCCTCGGGGAGAAGGTGCCAGAACCTCCGGGCCCGCTCCACAAGACTGCTAAACAGCTTTGTTCACCAGACCATCAGGACCCTGAACTCTATCCACTCCCCCACCCCCACCCCTGGAACGTAACACACCCACCCACACAATAACTACCTCAGCTGTTGGCACAGAAAGACTGGCACACCAACAGTAAAACAGTTGCTGCTGTATGTCTCTGCACCTTACTGCAACTATTTGCACAAATGCCACATCTGCTGTTGTCTGTTATTGAAACTAGTGCATGCCCGTAGGAAGCAAGTATTCTTGTCTGAAACATATAAGCCAATCAGGCTTTACAGGCCCAAACGTAGGCTGTGTTTAAAAGTGGAATACAGAGGTGTAGCCTATATGTAGGCAGTCACACATGTTAGACTTTGACAAATATGAAAGGGACTGAACTGAGATTTATTTGATGGTGTGAATATTAATTTCAGAATTACTGGAAATGAATGGGACATCCAATATTAGCCACTGTTTAAGAACCCTTGTTTATTTGTTTGTTAGGTCACTTGTTTTTCTGATCTTTTATGACTTATATTCATAATAGTGTATCTTGCTCTTTGGGGGATGGGAGTTGTTCAGTCATCATTACAACTGTTTTAATTTATACGTATGTGTAGTTTATAGTCTATCGTCAACAAACTCATGCAGTACTATAACAGGACACGTTTACAAATATTTGAGACCCATTCTAGTGTATCCTTTTATATTTTAGCAATATCATAAGTACAAAACACCCAACATTATTATACACAGCAGAATAACCCATTTGGCTGCAACCGTTGCATTAGTATTGCCCTTTTGTCTGTAAATATTTAAATAAAAAATGATTTATTTCGTTATTTGGGCATTTTTGTGTCTTGTTGTCATTTAGTCAAAGCGCGCATATGTGTCCCCGTATGATATGCAGTTGATCTGGCCATTCCGCTCCACAATCATGGTGGTATTATTATTAAGTTTTCAATTTTTACATACTCGCATGGGGGTGGGGGGTGGGGGGTGCTCGCGACCCTGCAAAGGACAGTGGTAGCACACGGGTGAAGCAGCAGTTGAGACTCCCGTCTAACACTGACCAGGCAGGCTGGGCCTGAGTCTGGGCTCGTCGCACGGTTTGAGAGATATGTGAGGAACACACAGACAGACAGACAGACAGACAGACACACACACACACACACACAGATTCTTTGCATTTATAGATAGATAATGATCATGTGCAGTCCAATCTGTCACTGTCTGCACCTACACTACTGCACTGAACTTGCAGTTATAGGTACTACAGCGCCACTTTTTCTGTGTATAGTATTGCTGGGTTTTATCTGCTATCTCCATTTGCCCTACGGGTAGCATTACTGTACATAGACTGCTGTTGGTGTTTTTCATCCTTATTCCTGCTTTGCACACACCACTGAGAGAGAGAGAAATGGAATTTCAGTTCTCCTGTATGTCCTGTACATATAGAAGTATGAATCTTTGAATCTTTTGAATATAGGCAAAACTTTAATGTCCGGAAGCGACTTGAACAGACTGGCAGTGACTCACTCTTTCTCCCTCTCTCTCACTCCACAAGCCCCATTTCTCATTCCAAAATGAGGAAATTACTGGCAATATTGTGTTGATTTTCTTCAGATTTTCCCCACAATCAGAGCTCTCAAGGCAGGATAAAGCAGACTGAACATGTTCTAAAAGCTCTGTCAGAAACAGCCTGACATTAATAAGCCCCTAATGTAGTCCATGAATTAATTATCTTGCTACGTGTGCAAGATGATTTAAGTATGCATCTAAAAGTAATGTGAAAGTTACTTTTCCAAGTAACTAGTTACTTTAATCGTGCAGTAATTGGTAAAGTAACTCAATTACTTTTGAAAAGAAGTAACTAGTAACTGTAATTAATTATTATTTTTTAGCAACTTGTCCAACACTGATAACCAGTAGCAGCTCTCACCGAGCAGGCAAATTAATCATGGACAGACACACGCCTGTCCTATACTTGCGAGGACCCCGAGTCTTTAGCTCCACAGACATTAAACGCAGCTCTTGCAAAGCCCCAAGAAAACATCACTATGCTGACCAACATGCTATTCAAGACATCCCAACACCAGCCTCACTCAGCGTGACGAAATCTGACAAAGAAAAGATGGCGGCACACCCTCACCCCAGCACCAATGACAAAACGGGATCAAATAGGACACAAAAAAAGCCTAAATAATACATCAAATTAAAAGGAATGCATTGCAAGCATTTATAAAAGTGTCAAGTATTGACAAAAGTGTTGTGTTTTTTGACTTGATGTAACTTGGTCCTGTTTGATACGATTTCATGTGTTATTTAGGAGTTGTGTGTCTCGTTAGTCACTACAAGAATGGCCATTTGTTGTTAAATAAACATAAAAATGATTTGATTTTTTTTTGGGGGGGGGGGGCGCTTGGTGGGCTTTTGGTGTCTCTTTGGTGTCTTTGGCTTGTTCAGTACATCCCTCTGGCGGGAGCTTCCGGGCGCATGCGCAGTTCACTGCCACCATTTGCGGGCGAGGGATGTTGGGACTTGTACTGCTGACTCTAGTGGCCTGGCATAGTTATTACAATACGTTTTTTCCCGGCTCCATTGATGGTAAAGGTAAGTTAAATTTGTGTTTATTTTGAAAACAAAGCCTTATCTCGGAATTCTGGAAAATTAAAAGTGGAGAAAATATGGCGATACAATGACACAAGCCTTTGGCTGCACTTAATTTTGACCAGACGAGCTGAAGACAGAGAGGCGAACAGACGGATGCACACACGCACACACAACCAAGCATCCACACACAGACGCATTGAGTGATTACTGTATGCCTCCGTTTTCACCGAGGCATAAATATGTCCCCCAATCATTTAAAGAGTTGAAAATAAAACAGCATACAGGAGAGAATCAGATTTTAACCCACTGCTCACCGTGTCTTTACATGGATCTGGATATGTCTTCCTGTCATCAAATCCAGTTTTAGGGTTGCTAAGCAGGCTGGCTCCACTCCTCCAGGTATCCCTCCTGAGCAGCTGCATCCTGACTTCCTTATGTTGAATCTAAACTGCTCGTTAAATTTATCATGTCCCATTTAGGGGAAGGCCTGAAGCTGCTGTTCAAACTGTAGTTTCCTAAACTACAATTTACTACTTTTAACACTGCTAGATATGAAGACCTGTTGTATTCAGCGTGTTGAAATGCACTACACGGGGACGTTGTCAAAAGACGGACTGTGATTGGTTAGAGGTTTGCCTCTTTTGTTGTTTTTTTTTCAATGCAAGGAGATAGTGAATTTTCTATAGCAACAAATATAAACTGATTTACGATTAGCTAAATAATTTCAGAAAGTATTCTTGCCTCCTTAGTTAAAGAAACAAACTAATTTCTGATTGGCTAATTAATGTTCCCACAGTGGCAAGCCTGTTTTTAACAGCCACGGACTTCTGGCAGGATTCTGACTACATGTTACACAATAATATACATATAATATCAAACACATTTATTATCACAATGTTTGAATCATTTCTTCTCCTTTTCTTCTCAAATTTCTGAAGAAGCTCCGCCCCCTTTTCCTCCTCCTATGAGCAGCCACTGTTTATAGCTTTGGCAGCTGTGTTCTACCTGCTGTGGAAATCCCCAAAACACCGTCATGTTTAGGTCTGCATTATCGCTCACCTGCAAAAGTTGTCCCTGCCTCCGAAACCTCACCTGGATGAGGGCTGTTTACACTGCTAGCTCGCTAGCCCTCATTAGCACATCCACGGCAGGAGTCCGTGGGTGGAAAACTCCCACACGCCCATTCATGTGAATTGTGATTTTTTTTTTCTCATGAATTTGCAACTTTTTCATCATAAATTTGCAACTTTTTTCCTGTAAATTTTCAGTTTTTTCCTCATAAATTTGCAACGTTTTTCTCATAAACCTGTGCCTTTTTCTTATAAATTTGTGACTTTTTCCTGTAAATTTTCAGGTTTTTTTCTCATAAATTTGCAACTTTTTTCTCATAAATTTGTGACAAATTGCAGCTTTTTCCACATAAATTTTTAACTTTTTCTCAAAAATCTGTATTTTTTTCTCATAAATTTGTGACTTTTTTCTCAAAAATCTGTGAATTTTTTCTCATAAATTTGCAGCTTTTTCATATAAATTTGCAACTTTTTTCTTGTAAATTTGCAACTTCTTTCATATACATTTTCATTTTTTCTCATAAATTTGCAACTTTTTTCTCAAAAATGAATTTTCTATTTTTTTCAGCAATGGCTACAAAACATGTAGATAAACAGAATTATATAGACACCAATAACAGTAGCAGACATGATATAACTGGTGTTAGTTAAGTTGCAAGTTCATGTAAACTTTGATTTTTTTCTCATGAATTTGCAACTTTTTTCCTGTAAATTTTCAGTTTTTTTCCCTCATGAACTTGCAACTTTTTTCTCATAAATCTGAGATTTTTTCTCATAAATTTGTGGCTTTTTTGCTGTAAATTTTCAGTTTTTTTCTCATAAATTTGCAACTTTTTTCTCGTAAATATGTGACTTTTTTCTCGTAAATTTGTAAAAAAAAAACATCTTCCCCCAACAATTTCCAGCTTTTTCCACATAAATTTGCAACTTTTTTCTCAAAAATTTGTTAATTTTTCCTCAACAATATGCAGCTTTTTCACATGAATTTACGAGCGGGCAAGGCAGCACCATCAACCCCCACAGGGCACAAATGCCTGAGGTCATCAAGCCCCGGGAAAGCCAGGCATCCACCCCAGGAGGGATGATTGAGGGAGGCCAGGCTGTCAGGCGGCCGGCGCAGCGGGCCCACACCCCCGGGCCTGCCAACCCCCCCAGTGTGGCCAACACCAGCCCCCGGGCCCCAGGCACCAGGAGGCCAGCGACTCCACCCCCCAGGCCAGAGACCGGCTCTGTGCCCCCTGGTGCGAGCCCCACCAGACACCCCCACAGTGCCCCCCCCCGCGCCACCACCGCACACCCCGTGGACCCCCATGCCCAAAGAAGTCCCCCCCCACCCAGGGGAGCCCACACAGCCAAGAGGCACTACCCGCCTCAATCCAGCACCTCCCGACTCGCAGACACACCCCTCCCCACTCCTTCACACCCTCACGCTCCCATACACACCCACATGCACTCCCTCACTTTCCCTCACCCGGACCCACCCATTCTCTCTCACTCCTGTACTCGTTCAGTCCCACTCCCACTCGCCCTCAGGGTCACCCACACCCACTCACATTCACCCATGCAAGCACTGTCACTCACACTCAGACCTGCTCACATCCATTCGTGCTCTCCCCCTCACACTCACCCACCCTCATTCACCCTTATTTCTTAGGGTGACTGCAATGCAGATGTAGCGAGCCTGAACGCGCTACAGCACCCGGGGAGACCATTGGCACAGGCCAGCGGCCACCCCCCTGCCGACCCACCCCAGGGCGGCCGCGGCCACAGAAGCAGACCCCCACCCCCAGCGCCCACCTGCGCGACTGATCAGCAGACCACCGCAGGCACCCCGAGATGCCACCCGACACGCAAAGCGCCACAAAAAACCGAGCCACCATCACCACCTCCATTCATCACTCCTTCGCTCTCACTTACTCTCTTAGCCAGTCCCTCTCTCACTCCCTTGGTTGTATCTATACATTCAGCAGCACCCAGGGATTTTGACAACATGACGGGTCCCAGGCCCCCCACCAGGCTCCCAAGCCCCCAGCAGGAGGAGGATAAACAGGGACGGGGGAAGACCCCCCCCCCCTGCACAAAACATGGTAGGTGTATGATGTGATTGTGTGTAAATGTGTGGACTACCATAGTGCAGTTAAAATTGGGGGGACGGTGGTTGGAGCACCACTAGCCACTGCCATTGCAGCTTTTTATTCTCATGAATTTGTGACTTTTCCCAAGAAAATATGCCACTTTTTCACATAAATTTGCAAATTTTTCTCATAAATTTGTAAGTTTTTTCTCAAAAATCGGTGAATTTTTTCTCATAAATTTGCAGCTTTTTCTTGTAAATTTGCAACTTCTTTCACATACATTTTCATCTTTTCTCATAAACTTGAAACTGTTTTCTCAAAAATGAATTTTCTATTTTTTCAGCATTGGCTACAAAACATAAACAGTAGATTAACAGAATTATATAGACACCAATAACAGTAGAAGCCATGACATAACTGGTGTCAGTTGAGAGCACCATACTCCTGGTTTCGCTGTGTGAATGTTGGCGGTACAACGACTATAAAGCGGATTTGTAAATGTAAAAATAACCCATTAATCATCGCCGCTCTGCAGCAGAGGCGACTCACTGCAGCCGAACCACCAACAGGAGAAATAAACAGGAACAATGAGCGGCGTGGGCGACAGCGGCTGGATGATGGAACGGCAGCAAAAGAGCTGCTGTCTCTCCACAGATGCCGACGTGGAAATGTAGAAACGCTGAAATGAAAATATGAGCTGAGCACTCGTCTCACACAAAAGGACGATCCCAGCGCTGGGATTCAGATGCAGCCGCATCACTTAAACTCTGTGTAAAGACAACAGGGGCCGCATCAAAAATGTGGCTAAAACAATCACCACACTTCTGTAGTAAATCTGTGACTTTTTTCCTCAACAATTTGTAACTTCTTTCTTGTGAATTTCTGGGGGCTTTTTCTCAAAAATTTTCAGTTTTTTCATATAAATTTGCAACATTTTTCCTGTAAATTTAACACTTTTTTCCTCATAAATTTGTGACTTTTTTCCGCAACAATCTGCAGTTTTTTCACAAAAATTTGTAACTCTTTTTCTTGTAAGTTTGCAACTTTTTTCATGTAAATTGTTTTTTTTTTTCATAAATTTGCATTTTTTTTCTCATAATTTTACAATGTTTTTCTCCAAAACCTCTGATTTTTTCTCATAAATTTGCAGCCTTTTTCCTGTAAATTTTCCACTTTTTTCTCATAAATCTGCAACTTTTTTCTCAAAAATTTATGACTTTTTTCTTACAAATTTGCAACTTTTTTCTTGTAAATTTGTGACTTTTTTCTCATAAGTTTGCAACTTTGTTCCTGTAAATTTTCAACTTTTTCCTCAAAATTTTGCAACTTTTTTTCTGTAAAGTTTCAACTTTTTCACTTTTTTTTAAATTTCATTTTTTTCTCATAAATTTGCAAGTTTTTTTTTTCTTATATTTTCAACATCCATCTGGATGCTGGTTGAATTTTCATTCTGTGTATTTAAATTGTAATTTGCAATTTTTAAATTGGCATCTTTTACCATATCTTTGCACCTTTATTCTTGCAAATTTGTACCTATTTTGCATTTATGCTAAATTGGTGAATACCCCCATTTCCCTTGTAAAAATAACAAATCACCTACTGAAGTTAATTGTGATAATCAATACAGCAGGAAATTGTGTTCAATTAATAAAGTTGGACTGGATATTCAGCACAATGAAAAAATGAAAAGTCAATACATTTTCTTGACTTTTTAAGTTATTTATAGGCAGGAAAAATATTTTGGCATTTCTTTTCCTAAATTATTATTATTATTATTATTATTATTATTATTAAATATTTCAACCAACATTAGATTTTATAATATTTTTATTATTTCCTGGAATTTGGACTTCTCTGGGCATGATGGGGAAACTGTGAGCCAATCAGCTGCAGCTGCTCGTTAACTGGAGTCATGTCGCCCCCTGCTGGACGTCAGGAGGACTGCAGCCCCGGAGAACTCAGGGCTTCGCTGCTTCTACTGCTCACATGTTGGACTGCTTGTAAACTGTGGACACAGATGTGTACATTCATACGTGCATATATCGTTAAAATCATAACACTGTATTTGTTTATCTTGAATCACCATAGCAACAGTCCACGTGCACTGCTGCCACCACTGCTCAGTGCAGAAATCCTGCTGCAGATGCTGGCTGCAGGACACGCGAAGGAAGCTCTACTGACGCCACACACCGCTGCACTACACACACACACACACACACACACACACACACACACACAGAGGATGAAGAACACGTGTGTACACGCGCATGTATACACACATACAGTACAGCATGCACACGTGCGCACACAGCTGCAGCGTTAAATGTTTGATGTAAGAATCACTAATTCAGGAGATTCAACTGCTGCAAGTTTTATGACTCTGGAAAACAAAAAGCAGAGGACACACACACACACACACACACACACACACAGAGTGTATGACATCCACCGTTGTCAGCATTTATACTTGTGCGTGCTCGGTTTGCCTGCTTTGGTTTATTTAAAGCGCTGCTGGGTACCCTTGTTCCAGGTAGGAACACTGAAAAGACTACAACTATGGCTGCTATGACCTCAGTCCCAACAGCCAATCACAGAGTCTCGTAATTGGCTGTTGGGACCTTCAGCTTTGGATTGCGGCATCAGAAGATAAATACGTCCCAGAGAGAAACTACAGAAATTTTTATTTTAAGAATTCGTTCTACTTTCACTTGTATATTTTAGAAAATGTGCTGCAGAAAACTTGACTGGAGAAAAGCTGTCGAAGGTTTCAGAGACCAGGATGATGAAGGAACTGAGTATACGCCCAGCTGCTCTTGAGAAATCCTTTAAAAACATAAAGCAGATTACTATTATTCATTTCTGACCTAACAATAAAGTTTCATGACCCCATGACCTACATGACCCCCAATGACCCCCATGACCCCCTATCACCCCTATCACCCTTATGACCCCCATGACCCCATTACCCCTATGTCAGAGAAGAGATGGCGCGTATGTATCGTGGCCCGCACCTCGGACACAGTTCAAGGTGTATTTTTTTCCACACATGAGGAGTTGTTCAGAACTCCTTATACAAAGATATAGAGTGATGATAATCAAGTCAGTGGCAGCAATGCACCTGTAAGCTGGTTGCCAACCGCTAATCAAATCTAAAAGAAGAAGAAGAAGAAGAAGAAGACCCTCATGACCCTCATGACCCCTATACTTAAGTGAGACCCCTATTAAAAGAAAAATAACTGAATAGGAACGACGTCGGGCTAGGGCTGTGTGATATGACGATATACGTATATTGGATGATGAAATAAAACCGTCTATCGCAGGGGTCGCCACCTGGCAGATTCCGGTCTGGATCTGGACCTTGAGAGTCCTCCGTCTGGAGCTCCAAAGCTTTTTAATATAATTTGGGGGAAAAAAATTGTACTGTTTTGTTTTAACCGAAGGAAAAAACGGAACTCAAGTGCTGTATCAGGGACCGCTGCCCGGATCTTTTATGGGGTGGGACCGTGGACGTTCTCCGTGGGATAGGGAGGTAACATCATCATTTGCTGCGGGCGGACAGCTACGCTTCTTCCCCGTGTAAGCCACGGAATGAAGCGGTGCTGTGAGACTGTCCACCGCCACTCTGGCTGCCTGCCACGGTCCACAGAGCCAGACAGACCCAGACCAGGTTAAAAACATAAAAACATTGCTGACACTGAGAAAAAACCTCCAGAAGAATTCTGCAGCGTGGAATTATTCATAATTTCTGTCCCTTTTTTAGGCTTACAGTTCGAATCATTTTTTTTTAATAGAGGCGGACTTTGATGAGATTTTGTTTTTTAAATGGATGGATGGATGTAATTTAGTTTGTGTTCTACTGCAAAACTTTCCAGTTTTAGGATTTAAGTTTTATTTGAAGTGAAGCAAAGAATTTATTTGATTTTTTGTTTAAAAAATCATACAGAACTAAAAGCAGCTAAAACATCTGCTTAATAAAATAATGCATAAAAGCAAATGATATTGTCCTGCTGGAGACAGCTGTGGTCTTCTAAAAGAACGTCCATGAGAAGATGACAGTGCTTAAAAGCGCGTTTTCACATAAATTTGTCCACGTGACTTGTCACATTTCTCTTCCATTTCTTTTATTAAAAGATGTTTGAAGTAAATTCATGGTCACTGCAGACACTTGGCTTTAAAAGTACCGAGCTGTCACTCAGTGAGAGGAAAAAATCCTGGAAACAGAGAAGCATCGAGAATCGTTTTAGAATCCAATCAGAGACCCTGAATCATAACTGTATGGTGAGGTGCCTAAAGATCCCCAGCCCCTAATTCGGACCTCAACTGGGGAGCAGGACTGACTTATCGGACCTCTTGCACTTTTAGTTGGTGGCGCCTGGTCTACCGCTTCATAGAAAACTATTGTTCATATCAGGATTTAAAAGACAGATACCCCCGTTTCTTCAGCAAAGCTCCTCACACACTACTTGTCAGCGCCCCGCCTCTGTGGTGCAGCAGAACAGGTGTGTGTGTGTGTGTGTGTGTGTGTGTGTGTGTGTGTGTGTGTGTGTGTGTGTTAGCACAGCAGCTAATTCCAAACTAATGTTTGGTCAGATTGCTGCTACTTCTCTTCTCCAGGGGTGTGGAACTGTACCCCCCCCCACCCCATGCTGCATCAGAGAGGACAATCCACCTTTTTCCGGCTGAGGACCATGGACTTGGACTTAGAGGTACTGATTCTCATCCCAGCCGCTTCACACTCAGCAGCAAACCGTCCCAGTAAGACCTGTAGGTCATTGCTGGATGAAGCCAACAGGACAACATCATCTGCAAACAACAGAGATGAGATCCTGTGGTCACCAAGCATGACACCCTCCGTTCCCTGGCTGCACCTAGAAATCCTGTCCATAAAAATTATGAACAGGATCGGTGACAAAGGGCAGCCCTGGCGGAGTCCAACTCTCACTGGGAATGAGTCCGACCGAGTGTTGGCAATACGAACCAAACTCTCACAACGGTCGTACAGAGACCGAATAGCTCGTAACAACAAGCCCGATACCCCATACTCCCGAAGCACCCCCCACAAAAAACCACGAGGGAAGAGGTCGAATGCCTTCTCCAAGTCCACAAAACACATGTAAACTGGTTGGGCAAACTCCCACGAACCCTCGAGAATTCTCGAGAGGGTAAAGGGCTGGTCTGATGTGCCACGGCCAGGAGGAAAACCACATTGCTCATCTTGAACTCGAGGTTCAACCAACGGCCGGACTCTCCTCTCCAGTACCTTGGCATAGACCTTCCCAGGGAGGCTGAGGAGTGTGATCCCTCTAACGTTGGAGCACACCCTCAGGTCCCCTTTTTTAAAGAGTGGAACCACCACCCCGGTTTGCCAAAGGCACTGCCCCCGACCTCCACACAATGTTGCAGAGGCGTTGTGCAGCCATGATGCTTAATAAATACAACTGCACCAAAGTAAACTAACAGCTAATCTTTAACTGCAGAGGCAGCGACGGATAATTTTCTCATCTTCAGAATGACATTTTTATGTTCCTGCTATTCTCCTCTGGCTCAGGAAATATTTAACTTTTTACTGTTTATGTTTTATTAATATGATGATTTAGAAGAAAAACCTCAAATTTATGAGAATCATGTCTCAAATGGACGTAAAAAAAACCTTTTATAACAACACTGCAAAATTATGAGGGAAAAAGGTGCATAAAATTAATGACAGATGAATTTGTACAATTGATTTTTTTTCAGAATGCAATTTAAAATGTAAAAAAGAGATGCTCCTTTTTATGTGATTTTTATATCTAAACACTAGAGTTTATAGTAAATGTATATGGTGATATACAGTATGTTGTTATGGTGATATAAGATGACGTGCATCTGACAGGCCTCCATCAGCCTCGTGAGGACAGACTGGAGTGGAGCAGTTCCACCAGGTGACCAGCAGAGGGAGACAAACTCACGCAAACTGCAGTGGCGAGGAGGACATCTGTGGCTATACATCCTCATCACCCTCATCATCCTCATCATCCTCATCACTCTCATCATTCTCATCAGGTTCAGGTTCAAGTTCAGGTTCAGGTTACTTTATTTGTACCCGTAGGTAGATTTGTTTTGCAGTCTGGTGACATCCATATTTACAAGCCACAAATTACATTCAACATAGACACAAACACAGGCACACATGAAGCTGACTATAAACATAATAAAAATACTCAAAGCTCCATCAATCAGGGTATAAAAAGACAAAGAGATGAGAGAAAAGCCAGAGGTAAGAGAGAAGAGTCATATTAAAAGTTAAAAACTAGTCAAAGGGGTTAAAAACTCAAAGGTCTCAAACCCAATAAAATATTTAGAACCCAAGTAACATCTTACAAAAATAAGTAAATATAAAATGGAGTTAATGTGCAATATATTGTTACAGCTTGTTCAACTCTTTGACAGCAGCAGGAACAATGTGGAGGAGTATGCTGATTAGGTCACCAGCTACATTGCAAAGTGCACAGAGGATTTCACTACAGTGAAGACCATCACTATGCGGGGTAATCATAAGCCCTGGATGACTGCAGAGGTGCGCTCGCTGCTTAAAGCCAGAGATGCAGCGTTCAGAGCGAAGGACAGGATTGCCCTCCGCTCAGCCAGGTCTGCGCTTTCAAAGGGAATTAAGGTGGCAAAGCGCGCCTATGCGGAGAAAATCCAGGGACACCTCTGTGACACTAGGAACACCAAGCAGATGTGGCAGGGAGTTCGGACACTGACAGGCTTTAAGTCTAGGCAGGGGGTCGATGATGACGACGCTTCGCTTCCAGACAGGCTTAACGACTTCTTTGCACGTTTTGAAGCATCAAACTCGACAATCAGAGGGAGGGCCGGCCCACTCCCACCATCGGTCGGACCAGCTTTTACCATTAACACAGCGGACACACGGAGGACCCTATCCAGAATCAACCCACGCAAAGCTGCAGGTCCAGACAACATTCCGGGACGTGTGCTCCGAGACTGCGCGAGCGAGTTGGAGTTGATGTTATAAATGTCCTGACTGACATTTATAACATCTCCCTGAGTCAGGCCGTCGTTCCCAGATGCTTCAAGACCTCTATCATTGTACCGGTGGCAAAGAAACCAGTGGTGTCATGTTTGAATGACTATCGTCCTGTTGCACTGACACCAATTGTGATGAAGTGTTTTGAACGGCTTGTCAAACCACACATCACAGCCTGCCTCCCTGCATCACACGACCCGCTCCAGTTTGCATATCGTTCAAACCGCTCCACGGAGGATGCTATAGTCACCACCCTACACTCTGTCATCACCCACCTGGACCAGAAAGACACCTATGCCAGACTCCTGTAGATTGATTTCAGTTCAGCATTCAACACCATTATTCCCCAGAGACTGATAGAGAAATTACTCCTTCTCGGTCTGAACACCGCCACATGTCTCTGGATCCTGGATTTCCTGACTGAGAGACCTCAGTCTGTCCGGGTTGGAAACAACATCTCCAACTCTGTCACGCTGAGTACCGGAACCCCTCAAGGCTGTGTACTCAGTCCACTGTTGTTTACACTTCTAACACATGACTGTGTATCCAAACACGAGGGGAACCAGATTATTAAGTTTGCAGATGACACCACAGTGGTGGGACTTATTCAGAGGGATGAGGAATCAATGTACAGGGAAGAAGTGAGAGACCTGGAGGGCTGGTGCAGGGAGAACAATCTGGTGCTCAACGTGGACAAAACAAAGGAGATGATTATCGACTTCCAGCGGTCACAGCCTGAGCATGTCCCCCTCAGCATCGGCAGCCATTTAGTGGAGAGAGTAGAGAACATCAAGTTCCTTGGAGTGCAGATCTCGCAGGACCTGACCTGGAGCAAGAATTCCTTGGAGATCAGGAAGCGAGCTCAGCAGAGACTACACTTCTTGAGGAAACTCAAACAGGCCTCTCTCCCCATCTGCATCCTCAGGACCTTCTACAGAGGTGTGGTGGAGAGTGTTCTGACGTACTGCATTGCTACATGGTACTCCAGCTGCAGTATGTCAGACAAAAAAGCCCTGCAGAGGATAGTCAAGGGGGCGGAGAGGGTAATTGGAGTCTCCCTCCCCTCTGTCCAAGAACTTTTTCAGAACCGTTGTAGGAGCAGGGCACTGAACATTGTCAAGGACCGTTCTCACCCTCTGCATAAACACTTTGAACTTCTTCCATCTGGTAAACGATTCCGGAGCATCAGAGGCAGAACCACCAGACTGATCAACAGCTTCCTTCCACAAGCTGTCAGGATGCTGAACAGCTGACCCGGAATCTCACATACACACTACTGCACCTATGGACATTTTGTATATTATAGTTAGTTATTCTTTTTCCCCAAGTATGTCTCAGGGATGTGTGAATGGATGGGGGGGTGGGAGCTATGTGGGAGTGTGTCTTAATCATGCTGCTTCTTATAAGGATGCCGAGAGAAACGCAATTTCATCTTGCCTGCACTACAGTTGTATGTACAGCAATATGACAATAAAGTCTGATTTGATTTGATTTGATTTGATTTGAAAGCTGTTTTTGTAGCGCTGGGTTTTACTTTTTGGGACAGCAAACCTCCGTCTTGAGGGAAGAAGCTGAAAGTTGCAGTGCAAAGGGTGGGAGTCATCATTTAAAATGGAGGTAGCCATCCTCTGTACTTGTCTGGTGTACAGGGATGTCAGGCTCAGCTGTGACTCACCAAGCAAACGACTGGACCATCTAACTACCTGATCCAAGGATTTCCTCTGTTTCAGTTTTATCTGACCAAACCATGACACTAAAGAAAAGGATAAAACAGATTCAATAAAAGCCCGATAAAACATTGTCATTATGGTTCGGTCAATTTGGAAGCGTGCAAGTTTTCTCAAGCAAAGCAAATGTTGCTGACCCTTTTTGCACACCCTTTCACAGTTCTCTTCAAAGTTTAAATTACTATCAATAATCGTCCCAAGATATTTGTAGGATTGTACACATTCAGTGGTCTGGCCTTTTAGTACGGTGACTTTGTGCCTGGGAGTTTTCCTCCTAAAGTCAATAATCATGGCTTTAGTTTTTGTCGTATTCAGCTGCAGGTAGGAATCCTCACACCAGTGAACAAAATCATCAACTACTGGGCCGTGGCCACTCTCCCCATCCTGGAGGAGACTGACAATAACTGAGTCATCAGCATACTTTATAATGTGTCTGTTGTCATGTCTGCTCCGACACATGTTTGTGTACAGGATGAAGAGTAGTGGTGACAACACACACCCCTGAGGAGAGCCAGTAGAAGAACACTTTAGGTCAGACAATGTACCATTGACCCTTACTCTCTGCGTCCTGCTGGTTAAAAAATCCAGAATCCAACCCACCAGATTATTGCTCAAATCAAATCGTTGCAGGAGCCTTTCAACTAAAATATGAGGTTGGATTGTATTAAAGTCGGAGGAAAAGTCCACAAATAAAAGCCTGGCATGTGTCCCATTAAAATCCAGATGTTTAAAAAGCATGTTGAACAGAGTGACAGTGGCATCCTCCACTCCTCTGTGAGGCCTATAGGCAAACTGCATCATCCTCATCACCCTCATCATCCTCATTATCCTCATCATCCTCATCACCATCACCCTCAACATCCTCATCAGCTTCATCATCCTCGCTGATTCAGCCTCTCTTCATCAGCTTTTTTTTCCATCTTCTGTCTCTATTTTAGCAGCAGCAGTGAATCATTCAAACACAACACGTTTACAGCATGAAGACACCGGCTGACAGAAACACACGGCAGACACGTTTGACTTCTTCCATCACAAAGGCCTCAGAAACACGTTCAGAATCAGGAGGATGTTCTGCTGTCCTGCATGGAATGCAAATGAACGCACAGTTTCATCGATGACAACCAGACTCGATAAACCTTGATTCTGAATCCTTGAATTCACTTCGGCAGCATTTATGGTTTTTAAAATCCCATTTGGACATTTTGAATCCCAGCCTGCATGTCCATGTGGGCCTGCCACAAGTTAACCTGGCCTGTCTTATGAGTCCATGTGGGTTTGTTATAAGATGCTGGGATAGGCTCCAGCCCCCAGCATCTTTGGGCGAGAGGCAGGGTCCACCCTGGACAGATCACCAGTCCATTGCAGGGCCAACACAGAGAGACAGACAACCATTCACTCTCACAGTCACACCTAAGGACAATTCAGAATCCCCAGTTTTGATGCCAATTAACTTAACTTGCATGTTTTTGGCATGTGGGAGGAAACTGGAGAAATCCTGGAGTAAACCCACACAGACACGGGGAGAACATGCAAACTCCACACAGATCACTGTTGGTCGGGGGCTGGGATCGAACCCAGGATCCCCCGGCCGAGGGTGAGTTGCTGTGCTGCCGCAGTGCTAACCACTCCGCCACCGTGCTGCCCTAAATTTCTGACTTTAACCTCATAAATTTGCTAAATTTTTCTTGTAAATTTGTAACTATTTTCAAGTAACTTTACAAATATTTTCTTGTAAAGTTGCCACTATTTTGTCCTAAATTGTCACTTTTTTCTTATAAATTTGTGACTTTTTTCTAGTAAATTTGTGATGGTTTTCCTCATAAATTTTCCACATTTTTTCTCATAAATTTGTGGCTTTTTTCCTCATAATTTTACCTGTGGCACAAGTGTTCCTGAAACCTGCTCAGCCACACTAAAGCCATGTGGGGTCCAGAAGGGTTTAAAGTGGGTCAGCAGATCCCCTGCTCACCTGGACCACAGGTGAAGTCCAAGTGGGAAAACCCAGATGGGGCCAAAGCTGAATCAACGGACAAACCCACATGAGACCCATAAGACAACCTCGGTTTGACCACTTCAACCATATTAATATGCAAGTGTATTCTTATGAATTTTTTCTCTTTATTTCGTGATGTCAGTGGTGTCAGGAGAAGCCTTGAAAAATCTGCATGAAAAAACGTTGCAGATGAATGAGAAAAAGTTGCAAATTTACCTGAAAAAGTTGCAAATCAATGAGAAAAAGTTGAAAATTTACATGAAAAAGTTGCTAATGTAAATGAAAAAAGGTGCAATTAATGAAAAAAGGTGTACATTTGCATGAAAAAAGTTGCAGATTAATGAGAAAAAGTTCCAAATTTACATGACAAAGTTGCTAATTTAAATGAAAAAAGTTTCAAATTAATGAAAAAAGGTCTACATTTGCATGAAAAAAGTTGCAGATTGAGAAGAAGTTGCAAATTTACATGAAAAAGCTGCTGTTTTTAATGAAAAAAGTTGGAAATTTACAAGAAAAAAGCTATAAATTAATGAAAAAAGTTGCAACTTTACATGAAAAAGTTGCTAATTTAAATAAAAAAATTGCAAATTAATGAGAAAAAGTTGCAAATTTACATGAACAAGTTGCAGATTAATGAGAAAAAGTTCCAAATTTATATGAACAAGTTGCAAATTTATAAGAAAAAGTTGCAAATTAATGAGAAAAAGTTGCAAATTTACATGAAAAAGTTGCTAATGTAAATGAAAAAAGGTGCAATTAATGAAAAAAGGTGTACATTTGCATGAAAAAAGTTGCAGATTAATGAGAAAAAGTTCCAAATTTACATGACAAAGTTGCTAATTTAAATGAAAAAAGTTTCAAATTAATGAAAAAAGGTCTACATTTGCATGAAAAAAGTTGCAGATTGAGAAGAAGCTGCAAATTTACATGAAAAAGCTGCTGCTGCTGTTTTTAATGAAAAAAGTTGGAAATTTACAAGAAAAAAGCTATAAATTAATGAAAAAAGTTACAACTTTACATGAAAAAGTTGCTAATTTAAATAAAAAAAAGTTGCAAATTAATGAGAAAAAGTTCCAAATTTACATGAACAAGTTGCAAATTAATGAGAAAAAGTTGCAAATTTGCCTGAAAAAGTTGCAAATTAATGAGAAAAAGTTGCAAATTTACATGACAAAGTTGCTAATTTAAATGAAAAAAGTTTCAAATTAATGAAAAAAGGTCTACATTTGCATGAAAAAGTTGCAGATTAATGAGAAAAAGTTGCAAATTTACATGACAAAGTTGCTAATTTAAATGAAAAAAGTTTCAAATTAATGAAAAAAGGTCTACATTTGCATTAAAAAAGTTGCAGATTGAGAAAAAGTTGCAAATTTACATGAAAAAGCTGCGGTTTTTAATGAAAAAATTTGGACATTTACAAGAAAAAAGCTATAAATTAATGAGAAAAAGTTGCAAATTCACATGAAAAAGTTGCTAATTTAAATGAAAAAAGTTGCAATTAATGAAAAAAGGTGTACATTTGCATGAAAAAGTTGCAGATTAATGAGAAAAAGTTGCAAATTTACATGACAAAGTTGCTAATTTAAATGAAAAAAGTTTCAAATTAATGAAAAAAGGTCTACATTTGCATTAAAAAAGTTGCAGATTGAGAAAAAGTTGCAAATTTACATGAAAAAGCTGCGGTTTTTAATGAAAAAATTTGGACATTTACAAGAAAAAAGCTATAAATTAATGAGAAAAAGTTGCAAATTCACATGAAAAAGTTGCTAATTTAAATGAAAAAAGTTGCAATTAATGAAAAAAGGTGTACATTTGCATGAAAAAGTTGCAGATTAATGAGAAAAAGTTGCAAATTTACATGACAAAGTTGCTAATTTAAATGAAAAAAGTTTCAAATTAATGAAAAAAGGTCTACATTTGCATTAAAAAAGTTGCAGATTGAGAAAAAGTTGCAAATTTACATGAACAAGTTGCAAATTAATGAGGAAAAAGTTGCAAATTTACATGAAAAAGTTGCTAATTTAAATGAAAAAAGTTGCAAATTAATGAGAAAAAGTTGCAAATTTACATGAAGAAGTTGCTGATTTAAATGGAAAAAGATGCAAAGTAATGAATAAAGGTGTACATTTGCATGAAAAAAGTTGCAGATTAATGAGAAAAAGTTGCAAATTTACATGGAAAAGTTGCTAATTTAAATGAAAAAGTGCAAATTTACATGAAAAAGTTGCTAATTTAAATGAAAAAAGTTGCAAATTAATGAAAAAAGGTGCACATTTGCATTAAAAGTTGCAGATTAATGAGAAAAAGTTCCAAATTTACATGAACAAGCTGTAAATTAATGAGAAAAAGTTGCAAATTTACATGAAAAAGTTGCTAATTTAAATAAAAAAAGTTGCAGATCTATGAGAAAAAAGTCACCAGTTTACAATGAGAAGCGCTGGTGATGCGTAAGAAAGAAGCTGCCAGTAGACCTGCTGTTGCTGCTGCAGCTGCACGTGTGACTTGATAGGGGCGCGTCCCGCAGCAGAAAAACGAGGCGCTGACAGAGCGGCGGAAACTCACAGCTGCTCTGACACAAATACATGAAGCTGTAAATAAAACTAACGGGGACGCCGGCGTCAAGGTCACACACACGTTCACAGAGAACGTGTGTGTGTGTGGGGGGGGCGGTGCTAGTGAAGCAGCTTCTGTCTCAGCTGAAAATGTTGCTGCCATAGAAGAGCAGCTGAAGAAAAATGTGGACACTTCAGATGCGAGCAAGCCTCAATAATTCTGGTCTGGTACTCAACTTAAACTTGTGACTTTCTCCTGAATCCTGTAAGGCTGGCGCATGCAGCAGGCCATCGATGACGGATTTAACGAGGGGGTGGTGGCTGTTCACCAGTCCATAAATGTAAATTAGCTACATATTTGCAGGAATAAAGGTGAAAAGGTTTGATAAGAGATTCTAATTTAAAAATTTTAAAAGTTACTCCTGACGAGCGTTGCAAATTTATGAGAAAAAAACTGTAATTTCACAGGAAAAACTGTGCACCCCACTGTGGTGCCGTTGAGCAAGGCCTTTTAGGCCAGCTGCTGCAGCGGAGCTGCTCAGTGGCCACAGGTCTGTCTGCGGCGGGACTGGGCAGCTTCCTGGTGACAACATGGCGTCCTTGAAAAAGAGGGGGCGCCTCTCAGTGCAACGCCCCCGTGGAAATAAAGGCTAAAGGAAAGAAAAATACAACTGATGAGAAAACAGTTGCAAATTTTAAAGAAAAAAATGCACATTTATGAGGAAGAAATATCGTAATTTTTTTCAGAAACGTTTTGCATATTCACAGTCACAAAGTTTTGAAAAAAAAGTTGCAAATTTACAAGAAAAAAACTGAAAAATTTATGTAAAAAGGCTGAAAATTTTTCAGAAAAAAAATGACAAATCTATGATGAAAAGGCTATAAACTGATGGGGGAAAAGCAGCAGATTTTAAATCAATTTTTTTGCAAATTTATGAAGAAAAACTCATACATTTCTGAGGAAAAATTTTGCAGATTTATGAGAAAAAAGTCACAAATTTGTGAGGGAAAAATGTAATTTTACAGGAAAAACTTGCAAATTTACCTGAAAAAATAGCAAATTTTTGTGAAAAGGCTACAAATTTTTGAGAAAAAAAGACAAATTTATGAGGAAAACAACTGCAAATTTTAAAGAAAAAAATAGGAAATTTATGAGGAAAAAAACATAAATTTTTCAGAAACATTTTGCAGATTTATGAGAAAAAAAGTCATAAATTTTCAAGAAAAAGTTTCAAACTTATGAGAAAAAGGTCACAAATTTTTTGAAAAATTTACAAGAAAAAAATGAAAAATTTATGTAAAAAGGCTGAAAATTTTTCAGAAAAAAATGACAAATCTATGATGAAAAGGCTATAAACTGATGGGGGGAAGTAGCAGATTTTAAATCATTTTTTTTTGCAAATTTATGAAGAAAAACTTGTACATTTCTGAGGAAAATTTTTTGCAGATTTATGAGAAAAAAGTCACAAATTTGAGAGGAAAAAATGTAATTTTACAGGAAAAACTTGCAAATTTACCTAAAAAAAATAGCAATTTTTTGTGAAAAGGCTACAAATTTTTGAGGAAAAAAAGACAAATTTATGAGGAAAACAATTGCAAATTTAAAAGAAAAAAATAGGACATTTATGAGGAAAAAAACCCATAAATTTTTCAGAAGCATTTTGCAGATTTATGAGGAAAAAGTCATAAATTTTCAAGAAAAAGTTTCAAATTTATGAGAAAAAGGTCACAAATTTTTGAAAAATTTACAAGAAAAAAATGAAAAATTTATGTGAAAAGGCTGCAAATATTTTGAAAAAAAAATACATGAGCTATGATAAAAAATGATGGGGAATTTTTTTGCAAATTTATGAAGAAAAAGTCATAAATTTGGGGGAAAATTTTTGCAGATTTATGAGAAAAGCATCACAAATTTTTTTTAAAAAAAAGTTGAAAATTTCTAAGAAAAAAATCACAAATTTATTAGAAAAAATTTTCCTGAAAAAAAGTAGCAAATTTACAAGAAAAAAATGCAAATTTATGTAAAAAAGCAACAAATTTTTGAGAAAAAAATCTCAAAAAGATATGAGAAAAAAGCTGCAAATTGTTGCGGTAAAAAAATTAAATTTTTGAGAAAAATTTTGCAGATTTATGAGAAAAAGATCATAAATTTTTCACTTAAAAAGTTACAAGTTTTGGAGAAAAAGTGCAAACTTGCAGTTTATTTATTTGGCATTTCTGCTTAGATGGTGTTTGGGAGTCACGCTGTTGAGTTCTGGAACAGAAAAGTTTATGATGATATTGGCGGACGATTCAGTCAACAAGATGGACGATCACCCCCCCCCCCCCCCCCTTCCCAGCTGTGGTCGCTGATCTGTCATGTAAAGAACTGCGGGACAGACAACAGAGCGGCGTGAATCGGCGCCGCGGCTAAACGAGTCCAGACATCACCGGTGCGTTTCATGTTGGTGGGTTTAAATATGAGCAGATATTTGTGGTGGCGAGCCGAGGAAGGTGTGAGACACGGAGAGACGCCGGGAGAGTTTCACACAGATATTTATAATCTGCCACCGACGTGGGACGGGTCAGGACGCTCACTTTATTATGAGGGAAGATCAGCCGATCACAATCAGACGATAAAGCCGCAAAATGTTTAAAAAAAATCACATTTTACATAAGTAAAAGATGAGAAAGTTGTGTGAGAAAGTTGCACACATGAGGCAAAAATGTTCTAAATTTACATTAAAACCTGCAGACGTGTGGGGAAGAAGAAAGCACAGCATGACATTTCCTCACCTCCGGGTCCGTGTTTCAGTGGCGCAGCAGCAGAGGAAATGACAGCAGTGGAAACAGCGCCACGCAGTGGTGGCAAACAGGAGTTCATGCAGTGAGATGGAGAGCAGAGCACCTTTAAAAAGTCTCATCCTACCCCAACCCTCAAGCCTGAATTCTGCGTTAGCGCTACGGAGAGCCGCTGCGGATGCATTGCTGCTGCAGATGCATTGCTGCTGCGCTCTGTGCACTTTGGGTGTTTTTGTTTATTCAAACAGTGGTGGAGGACAACGAGAAAACTGTGATGGAGTTGGACGGCATGAGGCACAAACCCAGCAATGGAAGTTAGGTGTAAATCTGCAAGAATAAAGGTGCAAAGATGTGACCAAAGATGTGCCAGTTTAAAAATTAAAAAGCTGCAAATGGAAATTTAAATTACATAGAATAAAAAAATTAACCAGCATCCAGATGAGCATTGCACATTTATGAGAACAAAAAGTTGCAAATTTGCAAGAAAGTTTTTTGAAAATCAAAAATTTTTGAGAAAAAATAAAAGAAATTTTACAGGAAAACGTCACAAATTTGCTAGAAAAAAACCTTCAAAATTTATGAGAAAAAAATGAGATTTAAAAGAAAATCCACACATTTCTGAGAAAAAAAAGTTTAAAATATACAGGAAAACAGCTGAACATTTTTGAGAAAAAAGTCACACTTAAAAAAGTTGCAAAATCATTAAGAACAAAGTTGCACATTTGCAAGAAAAAGTAAAAAAAAAAAATCTAATTTTTGTGAGAAAAAAAGTTTGAGATTTTACAGGGAAAAAAGTTGCAAATTTATGAGAAAAAAATGTGAAAATGAAAAAACACCCACACATCTTTGAGAACAAGGCTGAAGATTTACAGGAAAAAAGTTGCAAATTTATGAGAAAAAAGTCACACTTTTTTAAAAAAAAGGTTGAAAATTTATATACAATTTATCATGAGAGTCTGGGACCCGGCCGGGCTCAGCCCAAAGGAGTTACATGGGTCCGCCCTCCAGTGGGTTCACCACCTGCAGGAGGGATCATGGGGGTCCGGTGCTATGTGGATTAGGTGGCGGTCAAAGGCGGAGACCTTGGCGGACTGATCCCAAGCTTTCTAAACTGGTGTTTGGTACGTGGAATGTCACCTCTCTGGTGGGGAAGGAGCCTGAGCTGGTGTACGAGGTTGAGCGATACCGGCTAGATATAGTCGGCCTCACCTCAACACACAGCTCCGGTTCCGGAACCAGTCTCCTGGAGAGGGGCTGGAGCTTGGCCTTTTCTGGAGTTGCCCCGGGCGAGAGGCGACGAGCAGGGGTGGGTATTCTTGTATCGCCCCACCTTGCTGCCTCTATATTGGAGTTTTCCCCGGTGGACGAAAGGGTTGCTTCCCTACGCCTTCGGGTTGGGAAACGGGTCCTGACCATCATTTGTGCCTATGCACCAAATGATGTTTCAGAGTACCCACCCTTTTTGGAGTCTGTGACTGGGGTGCTGGAGGGTACTCCTCCTGGAGACTCCATTGTCCTACTGGGGGACTTCAATGCGCATGTGGGCAACGACAGTGAAACCTGGAGAGGGGTGATTGGGAGGAACGGCCTGCCCGATCTGAACCCGAGTGGTGTTCAGTTATTGGACTTCTGTGCTAACCACAGTCTGTCCATAACGAACACCATGTTCAAGCATAAGGGTGTCCATATGTGCACCTGGCACCAGGACACCCTAGGTCGCAGGTCGATGATCGATTTTGTTATCGTATCATCAGACCTGCGACCGTATGTCTTGGACACCCGAGTAAAGAGAGGTGCAGAGCTGTCAACTGATCACCACCTGGTGGTGAGCTGGATCCGATGGCAGGGGAGGAAGCCATTCAGACCTGGTAGACCCAAACGTGTAGTGAGAGTGTGCTGGGAGCGTCTGGCTGAGGCCCCTGTCCGGGAGGTCTTCAACTCCCACCTCCGGAAGAACTTCAACCACATTCCGAGGGAGTCTGGAGACATGGAGTCTGAATGGGCCATGTTCTCCACCTCTGTTGTTGAAGCGGCGGCCCAGAGCTGCGGCCGCAAGGTGGTCGGTGCATCTCGTGGTGGCAACCCCCGAACCAAGTGGTGGACACCAGTGGTGAGGGGGGCCATTAAGCTGAAGAAGGAGTCCTATCAAGCTTGGTTGGCTTGCGGGACTCCCGAAGCAGCTGAGGTGTACCGGCAGGCCAAGCGGAGTGCAGCTCGGGTGGTTGCTGAAGCAAAAACGCGGGTATGGGAGGAGTTCGGTGAGGCCATGGAACAAGACTTTCGGTCGGCTTCAAAGAGATTCTGGCAAACTGTTCGGCGGCTCAGGAGGGGAAAGCAGCTCCCCGTCCACACTGTGTATGGTGCGGATGGGACACTGTTGACTTCAACTAGGGATATCGTCGGGCGGTGGAAGGAATACTTCGAGGATCTCCTCAATCCCACTGATACGCCTTCCACAGAGGAAGCAGGGTTTGGGGACGAGGGGGATGACTCGCCTATCACAGGGGCTGAGGTCGCCAAGGTGCTTAAAAATCTCCTTGGTGGCCGGGCCCCAGGGGTGGACGAGATTCGCCCCGAGTACCTCAAGGCCCTGGATGTTGTTGGGTTGTCATGGTTGACACGCCTCTGCAACATTGCGTGGAGGTCGGGGGCAGTGCCTTTGGCATGGCAAACCGGGGTGGTGGTTCCTCTCTTCAAAAAAGGGGACCGGAGGGTGTGCTCCAACTTTAGAGGGATCACACTCCTCAGCCTCCCTGGGAAGGTCTATGCCAAGGTACTGGAGAGGAGAGTCCGGCCGTTGGTCGAACCTCGGATTCAGGAGGAGCAATGTGGTTTTCGTCCTGGCCGTGGCACATCGGACCAGCTCTTTACCCTCTCGAGAATTCTTGAGGGTTCGTGGGAGTTTGCCCAACCAGTTTACATGTGTTTTGTGGACTTGGAGAAGGCATTTGACCGCGTCCCTCGTGGATTTTTGTGGGGGGTGCTTCGGGAGTATGGGGTATCGGGCTTGTTATTACGAGCTATTCGGTCTCTGTACGACCGTTGTGAGAGTTTGGTTCGTATTGCCAACACTCGGTCAGAGTCATTCCCAGCGAGAGTTGGACTCCGCCAGGGCTGCCCTTTGTCACCGATCCTGTTCATAATTTTTATGGACAGGATTTCTAGGCGCAGCCAGGGAATGGAGGGTGTCATGCTTGGTGACCACAGGATCTCATCTCTCTTGTTTGCAGATGATGTTGTCCTGTTGGCTTCATCCAGCAATGACCTACAGCTCTTGCTGGGACGGTTTGCCGCTGAGTGTGAAGCGGCTGGGATGAGAATCAGCACCTCCCAGTCCGAGTCCATGGTCCTCAGCCGGAAAAAGGTGGATTGTCCTCTCCGGGTTGGGGACAGGCTCCTGCCCCAAGTGGAGGAGTTTAAGTATCTTGGGGTCTTGTTCACGAGTGAGGGGAAAATGGAGCGAGAGATCGACAGATGGATTGGAGCAGCATCTGCAGTGATGCGGACGTTGTACCGGTCTGTTGTGGTGAAGAGGGAGCTTAGTTCTAAGGCAAAGCTGTCGATTTACCAGTCAATCTACGTTCCTACTCTCACCTATGGTCACGAGCTTTGGGTAATGACCGAAAGAACGAGATCGCGGATACAAGCGGCTGAAATGAGCTTTCTCTGTAGGATTGCTGGACTCACCCTCAGAGATAGGGTGAGGAGCTCAGTCATCCGGGAGAGGCTCAGAGTAGAACCGCTGCTCCTCCACATTGAAAGGAGTCAGTTGAGGTGGTATGGGCATCTGATTAGGATGCCTCCTGGACGCCTCCCACTTGAGGTGTTTCAGGCACGTCCCACTGGGAGGAGACCCCGGGGCAGACCCAGGACTCGGTGGAGAGACTATGTCTCCCAGCTGGTCTGGGAACGCCTTGGTATCCCCTCTGAAGAGCTGGAGCAGGTGGCTGGGGAGAGGGAAGTCTGGGCTTCTCTGCTTGAACTGCTGCCTCCGCGACCCGGACCTCCGGAAAAGCGGTAGAAGATGGATGGATGGATGGATGGTTGAAAATTTAAGAGAGAAAATGCAAATTTGCAAGAAAAAAGTTTTTTTAAAAAATTAAGAAACATAACATTTTTGAGAAAAACGTTGAAAATTTGCAGGAAAAAAGTTAAAAGTGAAAAAAGTCACATTTTTGAAAAAAGCTGCAAATTTATGTGAAAAGAAAAGCCTGAAATTTTAAAGGAAAAAAGTTGAAAGTTTATGAGAAAAAAGATGAATGTAAAAAAATAGACATTCTTCAGAAAAACAATCTATCATTTTTATAGGAAAAAAAGTTATAAATTTCTGACAAAAACGTCACAAATTTTTAGAAAAAAGCTGCAAATTTATGTGATAAAACTGCAAAATGTTAAGGGGAAAAGTCACAACTTTTTGAGAAAAAAACCATGTTTTTGCATTTCTGCTGTGAACTGGTGGTTCAAAGTGATTTTATTCAGCTCTGTCATATCGAAACATTTTTGATGATACTGGGGTACGGTTGTCTCTTTTCTCCAGGTTAGGAGGGCAACGTCCCCCCCCCCCCCCCAGATTTACACCTATGGATGAGGACAGAGTGGCAGGTTAAGGGGATGATTGGGGGTCATTTTCCCTCCAATCACCGGCTGGAGTTGCAGCTGATGAGCGGTGAACGACCACGACCTTCGCTACAGTGGCTTCAGCGGAGAAAACGGCGACTGAACGGACGACTGTAATGGGACGAGGACAAAGTCTTGACATCTGTGAGTTTCCTGTCCCTCTGATATACTCATTTCTAATCCTGTCCCTCGCAGTCACTCCCAGTGAGAATCTCAGCATCTTCAACTCCGCCACCTCCAGCGCCGCCTCTTGTCTTTTTGTCAGCGCCACCGTCTCCAAACCACACATCATAGCAGGCCTCACTACCGTCTTGTAAATCTTCCTTTCTCCCCTAGCTGCTATCCCTCTGTCACGGGTCACCCCTGACACTCGTCTCCACCCGCTCATCTGTGACAAAGACAATAAAACTGGATGTAAACACCGGCGTCATGGAGCAGATCTCCCTCACAGTATTCCTGAGCTCCTATTTACATGTGCAGTGTATTTGCATGTTATTTGCACCAAACTCTTTTGCATGACAGGAGCAGATTCATCCAGCACGAGCCGCATTCCAGAGAAGACACACAAAGATCACGTGAAGCCCAGTGACCAGCTTCACTGCAGAAGAAAATATTGTGGAAATATTGCAAAGTGCATTTGGTTACTTTTGATTTCACTGATTTGTAATTTGGTTCTTGAGCTTCTTGTTTAATTACTTCTTCTTAACACAAACGGCTGCGTCTTTAGTCCAGTTATTGATTTATTTAATATGACTCAGAGTGGAAATGCCCCCCCGCCCCGTCCCCGGTGTGGCGGGTGTCTCCGGACGACTCACCCTGCTGGCTGTGCTCCCTGTGAACGCTGCTGCTGCTGCTGCCCTCCTCCTCCTCCACCTCCTCTCCTCCCTTACGCTCCCCGGACAGCAGACGGCGGAGCAGGCTGCGGTAGCGGGTCATGGCGGGTCCAGAGACCAGACCGGGTCCTCGGAGTCCTCGGGGAGTCGCGGCTAATCGGCCAATCAGCCGGGTCTCCAATCAATGAGCTGCTCACTTTGGAGGCTGTTATAGACACTGAGTGGAGGAGGAGGAGGAGGAGTGTGGTTTCTGTTTCTGCTGCGCACGCCTCCGTGTGACCACACACAGCTGCTGCCACATTAATACCGTCTCACACACGCCGACAGCTCAGCAAACAGCAGGCGGCCTTTGTAGTAAACAGACAGCAGTGCCGCCTCCTCCTCACTTTAAAGCACCTCAGATGTCTGACTGAAGGTTTGCCGTCCAGCGTCCAGCCGCCGACGGCGTGCCGCCACTTCTGTCCGCCCTGGTCCTTCCAGTTTGCTAGAGTCGCCCTGGTCCTGCGTGTGTTGTGTTAACTGTGTTATTCTGCTTTGTCAGCATCACACCTGCGTGGCATGACAGCTCAGCACCACCTGACCGCCTGATATTCTGCTAGCCTAGCATAACCTGGGGTTGTTTTTAGCTGAAACGTCCCCAGGTGAAGAGCGACAGGTGGGCGTGATGTCGACATCATGTTCTCGGAGCGAGTCGGATCTGGGCCATGCCCATCAAGTGCTACTAGGCTGTGAGGTTGTTTTTTTTTACCCGTGAGGTCCCGCAAGCCGCCACGACCACCGTAAGGAGTCAGCATGGCTGTGCTCATCCCCATCAGTGCTTCTGTTCTACATGCGCTACAGAAAGGGAAATCTCAGTAAAATGAAACATCCTAAATGAAGGCTATACAGTATGAATTCATTTTTCTTCTTGTTCTATAAAAAAAATGCCACTTCATATGGTGCTCACTTGTTTTAGGTGCCTTAACACTTTTTGCAGCCCTTTAGATGTAAAACCTTGACCTTCTGACCCCAAATCCATAGTGAGACATCAGGGTGTCGGGGTGAACCTGTGCACCCACTTTGGTGACCCTAGCTTTTGCGGTTCTTGAGATATAGTTTATATGGTGTTCTGACGTCAACCTTTGACTTTACAATCTCTAAACCGCAGTCAGAGTTCAGGACCCCAAGCTGAACCTGTGTACCCAGTTTGGTGACCCGAGCTTTACTCGTTCTATAGTAATAGGGCATAGGGGACGCAAACGTATCTCATATGCACACACAGTAGATACACACAACTTCACCTACTTCACCACCAGAGGCACTGTGAGCCAGCAGGCAAGACAGGCAAACGCGTGGCGCCCCAGGCAAGAAGGGAACCCGAGAGGGCTGACCAACTTTGAATCACTACAGCAGTGACAATGTGGGGAGTTTGCAATGACAGTGGTAAGCCAGCGCAGAACCCCCCCACCACCACCCTCACCTGTCACTCTCGCAAGTACCGGTGCACATCTTCTGTAAACAAACAAGTGAGAGCGGCTGTATCAAAATGAAGCAAAGTTATGTCTGGCAGTGACAAAAGAAAAAAAGAAGAAAAAAGACGAAGCAGAGAAAAGAAAGCAAGACAGTGGTAAGTAGTTCAAATAATACAGTAGTTAATTTACACACCCTAATTCTAAAGAGGCTGCAAAACATAAAAAAGAGAACAAAATTATTTGCAAATCCTTTTCAACCTATATTCAACTGAACACACGACAAAGACAAAACATTTTGGGGCAGATTTATTAAGGCAATGCAAATTAGCGAGTGCGCAGTTTAGACAGAGCGCCTCAGGGAGTGGCCAATTTTTGCCAGTGATCAACTAACAACACGCAAAACTATGAACACAGACACAGTCACTTCACTTCAATAATGCCCACCCACCCAGAGCACCGCAAAACTGCGCACAGGCACAGCTGATGAGGAAGCGGGTCATCAACACAGGCACAGCCAGTTCGGAGGAGCATAATATATAAAGCTTTTTTTAAAGTTTTTGTTTAAGCGCAAACACCACTAAAATAGTTTACTTTTGTCATTATATTTCAAAATTTAGATTGTCATTTAACATGGCAGACTTTTTTATTTAATATGTACAAATGAAGCATTTGTATCTAATTTAATAAAGGACTACTCATGAATAAATTGATTATTTGACCAACGTGTTTATGTTATTAACACTAGAAGCATCAAGATGGTCTGATGGAGACTCTAGGTTTTTTTATGTGAATAACTTTAACAAAATCTACAGGTCTCCCAGTTCACAACATTTTATAAATGCCACTGAGTTACAGTGTTGCAATTTCGGGGGATGTTTCTATGGATCTGTGTGCTTTTTGTTAATAAGCTCATTGTTGTTATCCTCCTATATTGTGTATCCTGAACTGGGAGAGAGAAATAGAGAGAAGAGGGAACTGTTGCTGTTTTATGTACAGCAAAAAGAAATACTGTAAATATTCACACGTAGAAGTCCTACATGCAAATGCTGTTCTTGGACATCAGTTCAGCATTCAACACAATCATCCCCCAGCACATAAAACAAAAATTCAGACACTTGGGACTCAAAACCTCGCTCTGTAACTGGGTGCTGGACTTTCTCACAGGGAGGCCACAGAATGTGCGGGTTGGCAGCAACACATTCAAGACCATCACACTGAGCACAGGGGCCCCACAAGGGTGCGTGCTCATCCTGCTGCTCTTCACCCTGCTGACTCATGACTGTGTACCAACCTACAACACCAAGCACATCATCAAGTTTGCGGACGACACGACGGTGGTGGGCCTCATCACCAACAACGAGGAGGCCAACTACAGAAATGAGGTGAGCCAACTGGCCCAGTGGAGTGAAGACAATAACCTCTTCCTGAACGTGGGAAAAAACCAAGGAGATTGTGGCCGACTTCAGGAGGGGACACACACAGCACCCACCTCTGGCCATTGATGGAGCAGCTGTGGAGGGAGTGAGCAGCACTAAGTTCCTGGGGGTGCACATCTCTGAGGACCTCTCCTGGTCCAACAACACCCCATCACTGGCCAAGAAGGCTCAAATTCACCTCCATTTCCTCCGCAAACTGAGGAGAGCACGAGTCCCACCCCCCATCATGTGTTCTTTCTACCAGGGCATCCTCACCAGCTGCATCACGGTGTGGTATGGAAGCTGCACCGCCTCCTGCCGGAAGCCACTACAACGCACAGTGAAAGCAGCCAGCAAGATCACTGGTGCCCTTCTGCCCTCCTCTCGGACATCTGCCTCACCAGCAGAGCCATCAACATTGCAGGCGACACCTCCCACCCGTCATACTCAATCTTCAGCCCCCTGCTCTCGGGGAAAAGGTACCGGAGCCTCCAGACCCACTCCACAAGACTGCTAAACAGCTTTGTTCATCAGGCCATCAGGACCCTGAATTCTGTCCACATCCTCCCCTGCTCCCCCCTCCCCAGACCGTAACACACTCACCCACATAATAACTACTTCAGCTGTTGGCACAGAAAGACTGGTACACCAACAGTAATACATCTGCTGACGTATGTCTCTGCACTTCACTGCAACCATTTGCACAAATACCATATCTGCTGCTGTCTGTGTCTGTTAGTGCAATACTGATCATGTGCAGTTCTATATGTCACTGTCTACATCTACACTACTGCACTAAACTTGCAACTACAGGTATTACAGCTCTACTTTTCTGTATATAGGATTGCTGGGTTTCACCATCGTTTATCCTTATTTGCACTGCGGTAGGTCTGGGTCTCTTTTGTCGCCATTTGCACTACAGGTAGCATTGCTGTACATAGACTGCAGTTTTTCCAGCCTTATTCCTTTTTCTTTTTTTATATTACGCACACTGAAGAGTGAGAGAAACACCATTTCAATTTCCCTGTATGTCCTGTACGTATAGTAGTACTGACAAATAAAATCTTTGAATCTTGAAAAGAAATATGGATAGAGGAAAAAAATGAAGAAAACTGGCAATGTGGAAGATTTTGCTTCAAGAGAGAGGGGGAGCTGATAGGGAAACTCCAGATCCGAGTCTGAACCTCGGCAGGAAAGAGGAAAAAAGTCACTATCGGCTGACACCGTCTGTATGTCCACTGCAGGTATAAGGGCTCCTATTATATGCTATTTTATGGATACAAATTCATGTAGTAGGCTATATACAGTATAAACAAATGAAATTTAAAAAAAACTGCCAGCTGATGTCCAGTTCAGCATAACACCGATCTCTGTGAGACCGTTGATATTCATATAATCTGTCCTTCTGTCATGCCAAATAAAGTCACGGGCAGAGAGAAGCTTCTGCCACGCACCCTCGGATCTCGCCAGTGTCTCCTCCTGGCACCAACGATCGCCATCATGTCAGGCACAGATGAATTAAGAAAAGCTTTTTTTGGGTGTTAAATCCTGGCGCATTTAGCAGGAGACTGACACCCGCAAACCTTAGTAAATCACCTTGTGCCTGTCAGTTAAATACTCCCCTCCCTCAAATTTGCATGTTGACATGACAACTCCCACAAATACATATGCGATGAGGCCAGGCACAAAATTAATATAGTCCACGCCTTTTCACCGCAAATTTTGCCCTGCGCCCTTTAGTAAATTTCAACAGTAGTTTTTTAATGCCAAAACAGGGTTTTGTGATGGCACAGCACGTTAGTAAATCTGCCCCTTAGTGTTCAAAATGATAAACTTTATTGTTTTCTGCAAATATTCACTCATTTAAAATTTGATTCCTGCAACATGCTCCAAAAAAGCTGGGACAGGGGCAACAAAAGACCGGTGTTGTGTTCAAAATGTTCACTCATTCCCCGTATAGTGCACTACATCGTGAATCAGCCATTTTGTAGTGCTATTTGAAATCTTAACAGAAAAATTTCATACACTATATATATGTAGTACACTCAAAATATCCCATAATGCATTGTGAAAAGTAGTGTTCAATGGGTGGTCACTACATGAGCCAATATATCCCATAATGCAATGCCCAGCCGAAGGGAGCAGTGAAAGGAGAGCTTCACATCGCAACATAAACTACTTTAAGATATTTATAGTTATTAATTCAGCAAAAACAATTTAATACATATTTACTACAAAACACATGCAAGTGTTGATTTTTTACTACCATTAATCTGTTACATTTTACTGTCTCACTATGATGATGTCATTAACCGCGCCATGAAAACAAGCTGGGTTGAGTCTGAAAGCTGATAATTTTATTGTTTTATTAAGGTGACTATATAGTCCACTATATCTGAATTCTCTATCTAGCAAGTAGGGAGGGTGTGAGTGGACATTTCGAACACAGCTCGGGAAAGTTGAAGAACAATCAAAAAACATCTTCTCTGAACATTCCACAGGTGAACAGATTAACTGGAAACAGGTGAGTGTCATGATTGGGTGTAAAAGGAGCATCCCTGAAAGGCTCAGTCGTTCACAAGCAAGGATGGGGCCAGGTTCACCACTTAAAGAACAACTGTCTGGGCAAATAGTCCAACAGTTTAAGAACAATGCTTCGGAAGGTACAACTGCAAGGAATTTAGGGATTTCATCATATACAGTCCATGATGTCATCAAAAGATTCAGAGAATCTGGAGAAATTTCTCCACATAAGCGTCAATGCTGAAAACGAACTTTGAATGCCTGAGACTATCAATCCCTAAGGCGGCATTGCATTTAAAACTAACATCATTCTGTAAAGGATATTACCACATGGGCTCAGGAATACTTCAGAAAACCACTGTCAGTTGACACAGTTCGTCACTGCATCTACGAGTTAAAACTCTACCATCAAAGCCAAAGCCATATATCAACAACACCCAGAAACACCGCCAGTTGTTCTGGGCCCGAGCTCATCTGAGATGGACTAATGCAAACTGGAAAAGTGTGCTGTGGTCTGACGAGTCCACATTTCAAACTGTTTCTGGAAATCATGGACGTCGGCTCCTCCAGGCTAAAGAGGAAAAGGATCATCCAGATTGTTATGAGTGTTAAGTTGAAAAGCCAGCATCTGTGATGGTATGGGGGTGTGTTAGTGCCCATGGCAGGGGTAACTGGCACACCTGTGAAGGCACCATTGATGCTGAATGGTACATACAGGTTTTAGAGCAACATATGCTGCCATCCAAGCAATGTCTTTTTCAAGGACATCCCTGCTTATTTCAGCAAGACAATTCTAAGCCACATTCAGCACGTGTTACAACAGCGTGGTTTTGTAGTGAAAGAGTGTGGGTACTAGACTGGCCTGATGCGGTCCAGACCTGTCTCCCATTGAAAATGTGTGGAGCATTATGAAGCACAAGCGGAGACCCCGGACTACTGAGCAACTGAAGTTGTACATCAAGCAAGAATGGGAAAGAATTCCTCCTACAAAGCTTCAACAGTTTGTGTCCTTAGTTCATAAATGCTGACTGAGTGGTGTTAGAAGGAAAGGTGATGTAACACAGTGGTGAACATGAATCTGTCCAGCTTTTTCAGAACGTGCTGCAGGAATCAAATTCAAAATGACTGAATATTTGCAATGAAAATCAACAAGGGTGTGTCTCTTTCTTTTTTCAGTTTTTCAGATTGCCTGTTTTTTTTTGGGGGGGGATTGAGCACTTGCCCCGGGAATCGTCTGTGGACATCACTGCAGCTGGTAACCACTGTCAGACGTGGTGTAGATGTACGTGGATGAGAAGTGAATGAACTCATCTCCACATCGACCTTGGCTTTCCTGAGGAAATACCGCAGCACCACATCACAGCATTACATCTCTGTGTGTCGCTGCTTCAAAACTCTAACGGACGCAGAGTGGTGAGGAACATCTGAAACATCCTGATCAATAATAATTCCCTGCATCCTTTAACACCAGGCTGTAGAGACAGCAGCTCTGCAGTGTTAGGAACGCTCTGATAGGTGGATCAGAGATGGAGGAAAAAAAGGGAAGGTACAGGTTAGCACTGTTCCACTGCAGATTTCTGCTCCAGAAAGCACCGATAACCCTGCTGCCTCCCGATCCGCTCCGTTTATATGCCAGTCACATCATCCTCGTCACGTCTGAGGCCGACCTTCATCTCTCAGTCACACAGCTGTCTCACACAGGAAGCCTGTTGTGTTGGAGTTCCAGCTGCAGAAGCACTGCAGGGTTTTCCCCGTCTGACCAGCAGGGGGCGGCAAGGAAGAGGAGGAGAGGCGTCACCGGGGGAACCATGGCCTCGCCTGCATCCTCCTTCCATCGAAGAGCCAGTCAGCAGTCTGCTGGATTTTGTTCTGTTGGCAGATTTTTGGACTTAAAATAATAACTTTTATTTATAGAGCAGCTTTAGAGAGCTTCGGAGGGAGCAGAAATAGAGAGGGCAGGTCGAGGCGGAGAAAAGGGAAACGAGAGAGAGGCGCAGGATGGAGACGTAAAAGAGAACAGCCACCGGAATCTGTAAAATATGGACGCCTTCACAGCAGCTCAACCTGAACTTTAATGTAAATCCAAAATTCTGTCCATCAGAGGTGGAGGACCAGTGACAATCGCTGATGTCACCACAGGAACGCCTCATGCCATTTCACAGCACAGCAGCTCAGGCGAAGGTTGAACTGTGGTCAGAACAATGCTGCCATACTGCACCTTACGGTCTAATTAGTACCTTGCATTTCACCCTGTGCCTCAGGGCCCTTCTCTGTACAGTCAGTGCTGTCCATGGACTCATGGGGATCATCATCTGTTTAACCTCTGTGGCATGTCGGGTCATCTAGGCATTTTTACTGCCCTGGATCACTCCTTTTCTGTTATGCTGAGTGTATTTCTGCTGGTTTGGGTCGTCTACCGTCATGCTGCTGTTACACTGTAATTCCCTGTTTGGGATCAATGAAGTACACCTATCTATCTATCTATGAAACTTGTTTGATGAACACCTGCTCCACTCCGATCCCACCGTGGTCACGCAAACGTTTAATCTGTGCAAAAGAAATCCTGAATGCAAACAGCTGAAGGAAACCACTGCCACCCCCCACACCTGCCCCCCCCAACCATGAACAAGTTGCAAAATCATGTGAGGAAAAAAGCTCAGAGTTAAACCTAATTAAGAAGCAGCCGTCTCTGTTGTCTTTCAGTCCACACAGCCAATCATGTACAGTAGAAGGAAATGACGTTTCTCTTGCCTGCAACGTTAGTCACATGTAGAACCAGAGGCGCCGCTGCCGCAAAAAACTTCTCCTTCCCCCATTCTATTACACTGAGCACCAAGCTAGAAGGCAGGAAGCACCATTTTTCTATGGTCTTTGGTATGATCCGGCCGGGACTTGAACCGCCAACCTCCCGGGTGTGGGGCGGATGCTCTATCAACCAGGTCACCACTCTGATGTGTCGGAAAAAAAATAGAAACCTAATAAATGAGAAAAAAAATCAAATTGAAAAATATTTATCAGAAAAGGAGAACCTAATTAAATAAATGAACAAAGGAAAATCTAATAAATGAAAAAATTCAAATTGAAAAATCATGAATTAAAAAAGAAAACCAAATTAAATAAATGAAAAAAATCTAATTAAAATACACAAATGAAAACCTAATAAATGAGAAAAGCAATCAAATGAAAAAAAATGTATATATTATAAAATGAAAACCTAATTAAATAAACGGAAGAAGGAAAACTTAATAAATGAAAAAATCAAATTGAAAAATAATAATTTTTTTTTTTAAATTCCACGCAAATTTGCCACTTTACTTAGAAACTGCATTTTTTTCTTGTAAATTTGTGAATTTTCTGATAAATTTAAAAAAGAATTCTTGCAGATTTGCAACTTTTTTAATCAAAAATTCCCTCTTCATGAGGTTTTTCTCATACATGTGTCAGACTCAAATATAAATGTTTGCCCTCCAACATAATACGCACTACATGTCAAAACAGGAACAAATCGCATGTTTCAGGAGAAAAACTGATGAGTAAAACTTGACTCAGCTGAAATAAAATCAAAAGTAACTCACAGCATACAGCCAGATGTACTCGAGTACATTTGAAGGGTTTTTTTCTTTAAAAATGTATCATTCTGGCTCCGTCGCCTTCTTGTGACATCACAGGAGTGCGCCCCGACGCTGATTGTTGGGCGGGAAGGAGTTCAGCGACACGCGTGAACGCCGTGGTCTGAGCTCCAGGACTCTCATCAGCCCTGGTCTGTCTGCGACGGCAGTCCGGCTATGTGAAAGGCCGAGTGCACGTGTGACGCGTCAGTGGCCCTACACTTTTTCTTTACTGAAAACGTGCGGCGTGATTTCCCAGCGCGTGCGGACTGCTTCTGTTCCACGCGCGCTCCCGCGACCCGTCACAAGCAGGAAAAGGATCCTGCAGTGAAACTACTCACACAGGTACAGTTCTGTAGAGTTCCTCGCGTGTCTGCATGTCTGTAGCATCTTTGTACATTTTGCACCTTTTCACCATCAATGTTTCAGCGTTATTGTAGTTAATTTGCTTTTTCTATGTGTTTTTTTTCTATTAAATCTTCAGTTTCTGGTAACTGGAGACATTGTTGGTTTTTCCACAAAATTTGAAGTCTTTTTCCCTCATTTTTTACAGTAAGTTTGAGATTTTTCTAGATATGTTTTGTTAAATTCTGTCAAAGCCACAGGGACTGGTTATGGGCTAAAGAGCAAAGTTTGGAAAATTATTAAAGTCAAACAAAGAAAAAATCAAATATCTGGGTGCAGATGCTACATTATGTTGTGGATTTTCTTCATATTAATAAATATCTCTTGTTGATCTGGTGAATGAATAAGGTGCAGAGTCAAAGATGCCTTTTCTGGGTATTTATTTACATCTTGGCCCAGAAGGGAAAACGTCATGTCCCACACGCAGTTGAGTAGCATGAGAGAAGGTTCAAAGGCTGAGAACAGAGCAGAGAGTTTAAATACAGGAGGCCAAACAGATAAGTACTGATTTAAGAACGCTGAGTGAGCAGTGGTCAAGGCTGCCTCATGGCAAAAGTCCTGGGCGTGATGTCATTCATCATTACAGGAGACTTCCGTAACAATCACACAACGCCAAGCTGTCTCTGCTTTGTCCACGGGCGTTACCGCACACAGGCCAGGCCCATCCTTTACCGGCAGGCAAGGAGGTGAAAGGGTTAACTGGGAGGCTGTAGCGTTGGTGTTTGATCGTCCTCCTCAGCTGCTGCAGCCGCATCACGTCAGACCGTCCGTCAACCCAGAGCTGCTCTGTGTGTGTGTGTGTGTGTGTGTGTGTGTGTGTGTGTGTGTGTGTGGGAGACCATTTCCAGAAGAGCCTCATAAATAATTGAAGGGTCTGCTGACTCCCTCCCTCTCTCTCCCTCTACATGACGACACACTTTAAGGTTAAGCTCGCCCGCTTCTCTCTCTCTCTCTCTCTCTCTCTCTCACTAACACACACAGTCTCTCGCCCCATCACACTGTCTCCATGGCGACACTCTTAAAAGACTACACTGGGTTGTTTTTTTTTCTTTTTTCGTGCCAGTCGTCCAGGTCTGCCGCGGCGCCCCCCAGCCCTGTTCCTCAGTGGCCCACGACCCTGCAGCCGTCCTCCTCAGCAGGTGTTTTTCCACTCAGCAGGAATTCTGTGAAATCCTGGAAATGTAAAATTGCTTAAAGAGTTACAAACTTACAGGAAAAAGTTGGCAAATTTACAAGAAAAAAAGTCACAATTTTATGAGGGAAAAAACTGCAAAGTAACAAAAAAAGTTGTACATATATGAATAAATAAATTGACAATTTATGAAAAAAGTCCTACATTTAAGAGGAAAAGTTAAAGTTACCAGTAAAAAAAAAAAAAGTTGAAAATTTTTGAGGAAGTTCCCAATTTAGAAGAAAATGCTGACAATTTATGGGAAAAGCTCACAGATTTATAAGGAAAAAAGTAACAAATTTATGAGGAAAAAGTTGTAAGATGACAGTCAAAAAGTGGCAAATTTATAAGAAAGTTCCAGAATTACAAGAAAAAATTTACAAATTTGCAAGAAAAAGTCACAGTTTTACAAGAAAAACTAACACATTTATGGGGGAAAAAAAGTTGCAAATTTATGAGAAAGTTTCAAATTTTCAAGAAAGCATCATCAAATTAGGGCAAAAAAGTCACACATCTTCAAGAAAAAAGCAAATTTATAAGGAAAAATGAAGAAAAAGTTGCATAAAGTTTTTCTTTATGAAGAAAAAGTTGTAAGATGACAGTCAAAAAGTGGAAAATTTATGAGAAAGTTCCAGAATTACAAGAAAAAATTTACAAATTTGCAAGAAAAAGTCACAGTTTTACAAGAAAAACTAATGCATTTATGAGGAAAAAAGTTGCAAATTTACAGTAAAAAAAAAAGTTGCAAATTTATGAGAATGTTCCAAAATTAGCTACAAGAAAAAATAAGAAAATTTGTAAGAAAAAGTCAAAATTTTACAAGAAAAACTAACGAATTTATGAGAAAAAAAGTTGCAAAATTACAGTAAAAAAAAGTTTCAAATTTTCAAGAAAAAATTATCAAATTAGGTAAACGTCACAAATTCACAAGAAGACAGAAAATTTGTAAGAAAATAAGTTGAAAATAGGTAAACAGGTAAAATGCATGTGGTCAAACACAGGTGTGGCCACCATGGAACCTGTTATGTCCATAACCAGAACTATAATAACGAGGCTGAAGATGCACCGAACAGAACTTCATTGAACAGACTCACACAACTCTACGGCGCTCCCGTCGAGGCTGGGGTGCTGGTCGAAAAGAGACCGTGCCGCTTCCGGGTAGGCCTTTTATGCTGTGGGTGGTGGTGGAACCGGAAAGGTGTAGCCGTCACCCATAACACACAATAATAATAATAATCATAATTAATACATTACACCCTCCCCCCCGTAGAAAAGTCTAAGACACACACCATTAGACCCACCCAACTTTAACCCCAATCACACACTGACAGGGCCGATCCATGCACACAAATAACGAAAACTAGAGGGGGACAGGTGGAGTACTGCCCCACCCCCACACGGCCAGACGGGTTATTCTGCCGCCTCACCATAGGACAAGGTCCCATGGTGTCCCTATCCTCCACCATCATCCCTGTCCCCAAGAAGCCATGGATCACTGGACTTAATGACTACAGACCTGTAGCGCTCACCTCTGTAGTCATGAAGTCCTTTGAGCGCCTGGTCCTGCCCCACCTCAAGTCCATCACCACCCCTCTCCTGGACCCGCTGCAGTTTGCCTACCGAGCCAACAGGTCTGTAGACGATGCAGTCAACCTGGCCCTCCACTCCATCCTGCAGCACCTGGACTCCCCGGGAACCTATGCCAGGATCCTGTTTGTGGACTTCAGCTCCGCATTCAACACCATCCGCCCCGCTCTGCTCCGGGACAAGCTGTCCCTGCTCAACGTGCCTGACTCCCTCTGCAGGTGGATCATCGACTTCCTGACGGACCGGAGGCAGCATGTGCGGCTGGGAAAGACTGTCTCAGACTATACTAGCATCAGCACCGGATCACCCCAGGGCTGTGTACTTTCCCCCCTACTCTTCTCCCTTTACACCAACTCCTGCACCTCCAGCCACCAGTCTGTCAAGTTGATCAAGTTTGCGGACGACACCACCCTCAGCGGGCTCATCTCCAACGGCGACGAGTCCGCCTACAGGAGAGAGGTGGCCCAGCTGGCGTCCTGGTGCAGCAATAACAACCTGCAGCTGAACGCTCTGAAGACAGTGGAGATGATTGTAGACTTCAGGAAAGTCACTACTCCTCTGCCCCCCCTCACCCTCTCAGGCTCTCCCATCACCACTGCTGATTCCTTCCGCTTCCTAGGCACCACCATCACCAGGGACCTCAAATGGGAGCTGACCATCAGCTCACTCATCAAAAAAGCCCAGCAGAGGATGTTCTTCCTGCGGCAGCTGAGGAAGCTCAAGCTACCCACCAAGATGTTAGTGCAGTTCTACACAGCCATCATCGAGTCCATCCTCACCACCTCCATAACCGTGTGGTACGCAGGAGCCACTGCCAGGGACAGACTAAGGCTGCAGCGCGTCGTGCGCACTGCTGAGAAGGTGATCGGCTGCAAGCTCCCATCTCTCCAGGATCTGTACATCTCCAGGACCCGGAGGCGTGCTGGCCGGATCATAGCCGATCCCTCACACCCTGGTCACGTACTGTTTGCCCCCCTCCCCTCTGGTAGAAGACTTCGGTCCATCCAGACTAAAACCTCCCGTCACATGAACAGCTTCTTCCCCTCTGCCATTAGACTGCTGAACACTAAGTGACTCTCGTGCACCATGTACAGCAGCTCAACCAGACTCATGTCAATCATCACTGTTTTCTTCCTGCATTACCGACTGCACTATATAGTTCTCCACAGTATCTGCTGCTGGCTAATATATATTTTAACTGTTGACCAGTATCACTTAATCTTATCCTACACTTTATTACATGTATAGTTTATTTCTCTTATCTTATCATGTTTAATGTTGCAGCATTGTACCGAGACAAATTCCTAGTTTGTGTACTACATGAACAATGGCAATAAACCTGATTCTGATTCTGAAGGTACGCTGCCGTGTTCCCAATGTCAAACGTGAAAAATAATCCCAAAACATATGTACAATCAAAGCCTATCAAAACACTCCATAAACGGTGAATATGTGCATCCACACTCCGCTGTGTCAGCCCCCCACCCCAACACCCTCACCCCACAACTCGGGCAAATGACACATCACACATGCCATTAAACGCAGCAGTATACACAGTGGTGTGGTGTTTTGTTTTTTTTCAGAACACACACGGGGCAATCCCACAGCGAGTGTGAAACATATCACCTACGGGCCTTGGGCACTTCACACCTGTTAACATTTCTGCACAAACCCATCGACAAAAGCGGCTCTCGCTCTTTTTTTTAAACATGATCCCTTAATCCAGCCACTTTATGCATCTACCGCATTGACAAACAGCAACAACGCAGCCCCGGTAGTGCACACATCAACATTACAGTCATTAACATGTTAATAGTTAACCCCAGAACACATCGCCCCCTTGCCACCATACAGTCTCGATGGGAGACCACCCCCCGGCCCGTCTGGCGGGTCTTGACCAGAGCTTCTTCTACACTCCACCCCCAGAGATGAACCACGTCAGCGCCCCGACACCTCCTTCTCTTCACCAGCACGTCTCAGCTCGTTGGGGTGTCTCCATGAGCCATCGGACGTTTGAAGATAACCATCCTCCTGGACGGCCACCACCTGCAGCCATCCCTGGTCCTCTCGTCGTTTTTTTCTTGCCATGAACCCCCTTTAGCTGAGCCTCCTCCCTGGGTCAACCCACGTCAGCAAGCCCCAGAGGAGCTCGACTCGGCTTCAAACATCCATGACATCTATACCGGGCCTCCTCTCTGGGTTGAACCACTCCAGCAACCCCATGAGAAGCCTGACTCAACCTCCAGTGTTCCTGTCTGGCACGTCTGTCCACTGTGCCAGCCGGTCCTGCCCCGCTCTCTTTCATTTTGAACGCCAGTGAAGCCGTTGCAGCCCCCTGCTTCTCGGTACCTCCCAGCCGAATTCTGGAAGCAGAGGTAGCCATCCTCACAGCTCCACCCGCCGTCACAGACGTTCCACCATGCCACCCAGTTCCCACATCCAGGGTAACCTGGACCCTGGCACGGAAACCCTCCCACGATGCCCCTGGGTGGGATTGGTCCCATCCATCTCCCAGAATACTAGGCCAATGTTCATCCCATACCACATCATCCACCACACATGGAACTAGTCAGTCCCACAAACCACGGCCCGACCACTCTCTGATACCGCTGGTGATTGTAAAGCCCAGTCCGTAAAACAGGACGCAGCCAATCATGTTCGACCCCTTGACAATCGCCACAAACTGGATTTTTGAGACCACAGCCGACTTGTACCTCGCCATCAACTCCAGCAAACCCACGATGGATAGTCTGTTACCTCCATAGCCACAATACGGCGTCAACAGTCCTCTCACATGGTAATGCAGAAACAAACCCTTCATAGTAGGCCAATTCAACATGGATGCCGCTGCGCCCGTATCCACCAACAACAGCACTTCCACGCCATCCAGCATCACGTCACAATAAAAACGCCCATCTGTGCTCGGGGAGACGGTGTGAATAACCGTAGGAGTTGTGGTGGGGGAATCCGTCCTGTGTTGTCGTTCCCCTCCCTCAAACTTTTTACAGGCTCTGGCGAAATGATGTAGGAGTCCACACTTGCCGCAGCATTTGCCCCTCACCGGACACTCTCTTGCCTTGTATCGGTGCTTGGTGGACCCACAGCCCAAACATCTGGGCGACTGCGGGGTGGGCCTCATCTTAATAGCGGTAGCATAATCTTCTTTATCTTCTGCGCTGTCATTACTACCCGGGTCCACAGCCTGCACCGCTGATTGTGAGTCAGACTGCCTCAACGTTGTTCTCTCACCTAGGTCCTTTGATAGTTTATCTGCTGCTTCGTACTGTTGAGCTATCTCCACAGCTGCATTCAATGTCAGTTCACCAGAGTGCATGAGGAGTCTGGACCATGCCGCAGAACATAGCATGTGCTCCGCTAACTGATCGCGGGCCATTTCTTCCTCCAAAGCTCTGAATTGGCACTCTCCAGCCAGCTGGCACAGGTCCGCAACATACCATTGCACCGACTCTCTCGGCCGCTGGCATCGCTGTCGGAACTGGATCCCCTGGACAATGATATTCTCAGGAACGCGAAAGTAGCACACCATTAGCTCAACCACATCCTCAAAATTATCACTCTCTCCCAATGTGCTGAGAATACGTTGCCCTTCCATGCCGAGATTATGGACCAGTATCGCTCGTGCACATAGTTTCTTCAATTCACCGTGGTTCAATGCCACCAAATAATTTTGGAACACTGCAAACCACCTCGCCCAGGGAACTGGCAGCTCGCCTGGGAGCTCCAAAAATGGCCGAATACTAGAAACTCCTTTTTCCATAGCTTGATCCTCGTCGCCAATTGTTATGTCCATAACCAATACTATAATAATGAGGCTGCAGATGCAGTCGAACGAAACTTTATTGAACAGACTCACACAACTCTAAGGCACTCCCGTCGAGGCAGAGGTGCTGGTCAAAAAGAGACCGTGCCTCTTCCGGGTCGGCCTTTTATACTCTGGGTGGCGGTGGAACCGGAAAGGTGTAACCGCCACCCATAACACGCAATAATAATAATAATCATAATTAATACATTACAGAACCCACAGACAAACCCACATGGACCCATAAGACAGCCCAGTTTTAACCTTTGGTGGGGCCCACATGGACATGCTGGCTGGGGAGGAGACTGACTGGTGGTACAACCTGCAGCACATGGTTGGGGACCACTCTGTTAGAGCACAGACTCTTTACAGCACCAAAAATACAGGAAAACTGACCATGTAAAAAAAAAAAAAAAAGGTTCAATAATCCTAAAGTCAGATGGCTCATTTAAAGAGACGCTTCAACAAAAATTAAGTTTGTTTCTTATTAACATGTCTGTAACATGTTTTCATGACTTGGGGTTCGATTCCCGCTCTGTTTGCAGTCTGCATGTCGAAGTGTCCTCGAGCAAGACACTGAAGCCCCAGTTGTTCCTGGTGGGTCAGGCCAGCGCCGGTGTACGGCAGATACGCCCCATCAGTGTGTGAATGTGTGTGTGTGAATGGGTGGATAGCAGGATCTGTAAAGCACTTTGGTCATCTAGAGATGAGAATAAAATCGTTATATAAGTGAATGCTATTTACCATTTTTTACCATTTACAGGACATATCAAGAGCCAAATCACTCAAAGGTCTCATGTCTGTTTTTTTGTTGGTGTAAAGTTTCACTTTAGCCCCGCCCCCTGAAAAAAGGCAAGTTTAGATGAAGTGTCAAAACTATGAATGGCGCTGGCACATCTGTAGTGTTGAGCCAATCAGGACTCTCTGGCCTAACTGAAGTTACCCTCCAGGCTAGTTAGCATTTTTTAACAAACTGCATTGAAAACTTGACTCAAATTAAGATAGTTTTACCATTAAACTGTTTTTAAGGACTCATGCAGTTTCAGTAATCCTGGGCCACCGTGCATACAACTGGGCATGTCCTCAACCAGTAAGTCTTTTTATAACAGGAGTTATTCTGTTTAATGTAGCACTAGCCACTGTTAGCCTTGTGGCATGTGGATTGGGCCTAGTCACAGATCCTAGCGTTTGAAGGAGGAGGAAAATAGAAAAGAGTTTGACACAAGATACCATTTTAGACAATGTAGATTTGTTTTTATAGGGGATTTATAGCCACCAGGGTACGTCTTTAAAGACCTCGGACAGTCACATTTTTTTATTGAACCAATCAACTGATTGTATGAAAATATTCAATTCTGCCGATTCCAGCGATTTAATATGTGTCACCAGCCTCCATAAATGACCTTATTTGGTCATAGCCCAGCCTTCACTTAGTGAGGCTGCAGTACCGCCATCTCTCGATAGGTGCGGGCATTAGTGACGTCACCCCAGGATTACAAAGAAAATGGCAGAACGAGAGCAAAGTGATTCGGACAGTGATTATTTTGTCGAGTTTGACGACCTCAATATAAATGATGAGATTGAAAATGAAGAATCGGATGCTGAAGAAGTTTTGGGTGGTACTGAGGGGGGTATTCAGCCTTATTTGTTCGAGCCAGAGGGAGAGGAGGAAGACGAAACAGAGACAGGAACAGACCAAGTTGACGACGATCGGCTCGAAGATTTATCTTGGTAAAAGATGCTTAGAAATATTTTTTTTTGGCGACGTGCATGGTCACACACTTAATTTTCAAACTAAAACTACCAATTGGTCACTCGCTGCCTTATTTGGCGACTTAGAAACATTTTCATTCGAAATAAATGGATAATCTATGTGAGTGATAATAGGTCTACTTTACGAGTTTCTCATGACATGTTGTTAATCATCATCATGTTAATACTTGTCTCAAAAGCTACAGAATTCTCTAAGAGAATGATGGATCATGTTTAAGAATTATTGTGATTCATTATTGTTTTACTTTAAGTTTTCTTTCCAGTCAAAATTTTTTACATGCTTTTAATTTTTTCTAATCAAACTTCATAGACCAATTTACATAGCACTCCCACGAGCCATTAGTTTATTATAAGCATCTGATTATACCATTTTTTTGCACAGGTGCACTTGTGAGAAATGTCAGGTTATGTCAAAATCAAGTGAATGTCGGTGCTGCCAGGAGATATTGAAGGTGAAGGAGAAAATAGAAGAACTGAAGGGCTGTGGATACACCAATTATAAACTACCAAAGTGTATCACTGATCACCCAGGTTTTCGTTATGTCTGTCTTGACATCTGGGTTTTACAGACAGCTTATCTGGCCTACAGACAGCAATATGGTGATCATGACGCAAGTCAACACGAGTGAGTTTATAAACAATATTTATTCATGTGATTTACTTTTCCAGATGAATTATGAACAAATCATTCAATACATTCAATAATCAATGCAAATGATAAATTTAATAATGAAACCCCCTATTTTTCAGGCGACACAGATACATAGCCTACAGGCAACTGGTACGGTGGTGTTGGGGATTTCTTGGGAAAGAAGTGAGGGTTATGTTGCCTGCCTGTGTGGTGAGCCTCATCAGAGAAACATTCCCATCTGATCAATACAAGGGATTTTGCCTACCAAGATTAGATTTGTGAACAATGATATGTAAATAAAGTTTGGTAAAATCATATATTGAGTTTATTAATGTTCATGCCAATGTTATAATTCTCATAGTTCAGCATTCATCAAAGTCGCATGTCATATGCATTTGAATAGTTAGAACACACTAAATTCTTCTCAATTTGAAACGAAATATTACATACTATACCAACTTTGTATGAATGTTTGAAAACACAGCAGAAATATACAAAGAAATACAAAAATCAATAAAGTATCACTACAGATTAAGAAAATAGCTAGTTTCCAGATATAGCAATTATTATATTCCACTAAATAACATTTCACAGTCATAATGGGAACCATTTTATGGTAGAAAATTGGGGTTCCATTTTTAAAAGCACATTTCTCTTACAATCTTGGGCTTATATTTGTTTTTCTTAGCAAATATGTTGTTGGAGATTGATTTCAACCATGGCTTGAGTTCAGGACATTCCTTTGCCAGTTTTTCAATACTTCTGATGAAGCCTATGTAAGATGCAAAGATTAATAAAATTAATCATTTAGAAGCAATAATTTTTATTCATTCGATATATTTTTATGTTAATGTAATATTTGTGCAGTGATTGAAATGCACAATATAATTATACAGATTGAAATGCACAATATAATTATACAGACCCTTTGCAACATGCCACACATCATAGTAGTGTCTGACATCCGGCATGTTTTCTCTCATATACTTCTGTATCTGGGGATGCCAATCAGTGATGATAGTATCAACAGCCAAACCATGCTCCTCTAATAGATCCATGCTGCGGATGAAGCCCTCTTTCTCCATAGCATTACTGCTTCCTACCTTACTTGCTTCCTACCTACTCTTCATAAATAATCTATTTGTAATCCACAAGTATTCCGAGAAATATCCATAATCGCCGATTTTAAGACGTAAACATCAAGTGTTGCATGAAGCAAAACACAGCAATGGCCGCGCGTGTTTGCCTGGGGTGACGTCACACAGTCAGTGGCCTACTTAGCCGCTGATCGCTTGGCTGGGTCCGCCCGCTCTCGACAACAGCATACTTCAAGAGCGCATTGTCACCTTATGCGACATTCGTTGACACCAAAACATGTGCGGTTCGCCTTAGCTCGTCTCAGACAACAATTTGAGATATGAATTAGCGATATTGAATTTTCGTCTGTCCGAGGTCTTTAAGACAATTAACACAGAAGTGTTTCTGTTAATGCTAACTGCTAAATATGAGTCGACAGCTCAGGACAGTTACTGTTTCAGGTAAGCGCACAACACTAACCTGCTGAATTGTGCGTACAATGCATGCAAGTATGTGGTGTTTATAGTGTGCTATCACTGAGAGATCTTGGCCATTTTTTCATCACTTGTAGCTGTACTGATGTTTTATACTTGGGGTGCTAGTCAGAGCTTTTCTGACAAAGAGGTATCAGTGCAGCCAGGTTATAGACATTAAGTCAGTTGTGGTCAGTCCAGAACCAAAGATATCATCCCAGAACACAAAACGCAGCAAAGGAAAATCCGGTTGCTTAACATGATGCAAAACAAATAATAACAAGATCACTCTGAGGGGAGTACAATATTACCCTCCCCTGTTTTCTTTGAAGATCCCAGTACTTACTGATGGAGAGCAGTTTTTAACTTTATAATATAATTGCTGTGGCAGAACCAAATTATGATAAGCCCATCACCCATGAATATGAACACCTGTACAACCTGAGCCTGAATCTGGAGAGAGTACCAGTGCTGTGTAAGACATCCTGCCTGGTTCCTGTCCCCAAGAAGTTGTCTCCATCAGACCTGAATGACTATCGACCAGTTGCCCTCACATCAGGTGTGATGAAGGTCCTTCAGAGACTGCTGTTAGCCCACCTGAGGCCACAGGTGAAGACGTGGCCGGACCCTCTGCAGTTTGCATATCATCCCCATTTAGAAGTTGAAGACGCTGTCATCTACCTGCTGCAACGAGCCCATTTGCACCTGGATGGTGGAGGAGATACTGTGAGAATCACGTTCTTTGGTTTCTCCAGTGCCTTTAACACCATCCAGCCACTGCTGCTGGGTGAGAAGCTGCGAGGGATGGGAGTCGACAGCTCTGTGATCTCCTGGATTACTGACTACCTAACAGGAAGGCCACAGTTTGTCCGGCTGGGCAGTGTCTTGTCTGATGTGATGGTTAGTGATACAGGAGCTTCACAGGGGACTGTGCTTTTTCCTTTTCTCTTCACCTTATACACCACTGACTTGCAATACAACACCGAGTCGAACCACCTGCAGAAATTCTCTAATGACTCAGCAGTTGTTGGATGTATAAGAGGGAGGAGGAGGTGGGGTACAGGGCACTGGTAGGCAGATTTGTGGAGTGGACCGAGCAGAGTCACCTGAGGCTGAACATCAGCAAGACCAGAGAGATGGTGATTGACTTCATGAAGAAGAGGACACCTACACAGCCACTGCAGATTAGAAGTGAGGTTGTGGGGGTAGTGGAGAACTACAAATACCTGGGTGTCATGATCAGCAACGGACTGGACTGGAAATCTAACACTGATGCTCTGTACAAGAAGAGGATAAGCAGACTCTACTTTCTGAGGAAGCTGAGATCTTTCAACGTGTGCAACAAGATGTTGGAGCTTTTCTACCAGGCTGTTGTCACCAGCACCATCTTCTTTGCTGCTGTCTGTTGGGGTAGCAGTATCAGAGCCAGCAACACCAAAGGGCCTTTTCCACTAGCACGCTTTAGCGCGACACGGGACGGCTCAGCACGCTTTGTACGCTTTTCCACAAGCCCCAACACGGTTTAACAGCCGCAATTCTCAGCCCTGCTGAAGGGCAGGGTACAGCAGTGCTGAGCTGTGCCGTGTTGTGACGTTAACAGACTGGTCGCCGCTGATTGGTCAGGTCGTAACCGGCGCTGATTGGTCAGGTTGTAACCGCCCCTCTCCTCCTCCTCATCTACCAAATCTTCACGACCTTCTCAATAAAGTTTTTGAAAAAAAAAAAAAAAAGGAATCTTCACGACCGCCTTTACTCAGCACGCAACCACTGTTGGCGGTTCCTTTTCAGTGTATTGCTGTGCTATTTTAATTTATTCTCTATCAAAAATGGCTTCGTGTAATAAGGGTGTTCCATGGACCAATAAGGAGGTGCAGTGTCTGTTCACTGCATTGTCAGACAAACGTATTCAGCGCGAGTTAGACGGAGCCGCCCGGAATGAAAAAATATACCGGGAGGTCTGGACATCGGAGTTCTTTAACGGTGAGTTTTAATTTTTTTTTATTGTGCGTTTTTTCGCAAATATATTCGGTAAGACGCTCAGTTTATTTATGCAATAAAAAAGCTGTTCATTTGTGGATGGATCGCTGCTTTATTGCAGCACAATGCGGACTAAAGCTTTTATTTTAATTATTCATGTGAACAATACGCTGAAATAAGCTTATGTATTCTTGTTAAAAACTATTGTCTTTTCTGTATATCTTGCACTTACGTGCTGTATTTTATTGTGTGCATTTTCCTTGTAGAATCATCCCACGCGTCCGCCGCGACAGCCCGTCCGGATTCATTCAACCGAGCCTTCCTGGCCCACAGCTGGCAGAGACGCCTTCATTCATCCGAGTCGTGACCCAGTTTGGGAAGCTGGTGTAGACACTCAGTGGTCGGCGTGTATAAAATGTCGATTAACCTTCATGTTGTGTTGCAAAGTTTTTTTTTTCTTTTAATATTTTGTATATAATAAAATGGAATTGTTTTGGAAAGTGTGGTTTGTCTGTTATAACACTGAATTATAAAACAGTATAATTACATAGAAATTCCATTGCCTAATCTGATCAAAATGATGCTGATCTTCCTGTCAGGGTCAACCATTGTAAAGGTAATGTAATTTTTAACTAGACCAAAAAAGAAATCTTTTTGTAAGCTTTCTGTTCTTTTTATTGAAATATCATAAAAAATTAGCCCCACATGATCCAGTTCTAAACTTTGGGTACATTTTTTATGTTAACTTATAAGAAGTTGCACAGTTGGACTTTAAAATGCAGCAGGAGAGACTGATCAAGCTTACAAGTCAAAGTATGTAAAAAAGTAAGTATATGTAAATTGAATGTTCTATCGGCATTCCAAATTCAGAGATTTACAATACTTTAGAAGGAGTGTAGCATCATCTAAATGGAAAATAATAATACTGTTGTTCCAAACGTTGACCTGAAGGTGAAAAACATGATTTTTTTTTAATTCAGTACATCCAAAATGCCCTAGGATGTAAAAAATAATAATTTGGTGTAGGCCAGTGTGCCACCGTCTCATTATTTAATACGAATAAAAACAAGTTTCAGCTCATTATTTCTAGGTCATTTGGCAGTTAATTCAAAACAAAAGTGACTTGTGTTGTTGCAGTTTAATTATGAGATAAAATTAATTGTGAGATAAATCCACAGAGCGAGCAAGGCAATAATCCTTGGATCCTTTTTTGTCTCGTGTAAATAAGGACTCAGTCGGGTGCGTAACGACACGGGAGTGTGGCCCCGCCTCGCTGAGAATCTGCTGCTGCCCCGCTTCTAAAACCTCCTAAAAAAAAAACACAGCACAAGCACAACACCGTGCTAATGGAGACAGAAGCATTCCGAGCCGTACTGAAGTGAATCGAGCCATACCGAGGTGTGCTGGGCTAGTGGAAAACAGGCTCAACAGACTTGACAAGATTATCAAGAAGGCTAGCTCTGTAATTGGTCTCAGGCCGGAGACCTTTGAGAATGTGGTGTAGGGGAGGATACTGAACAAACTGTTATCCATCATAGATGATCCTGATCACCCCCTCCACCACACACTGGACAGACAGCAGAGCACTTTCTGCAGCAGACTGCTACAGTTTCGCTACCAAACGGTTAGGTACAGGAAGTCTTTCCTACCACATGCCATTTCACTGTACAATAACTCACTCTGATGTTGAATTCTGGTCATAACAATGCTGCCATACTGCACCTTACTGTCTAATTGGTGCCTCTTTCACCCTGCACCCAATAGTCCTACATTGTACAGCAGGTACGATATAAGTATCCAAACGGGTCATCATCTGCGATGTATATAAAGTTATTTAGGCAGTTTTACATTCAATGGGTAATCCCTTTGTCTGTTATACTGTGTGTATTTCTGTCATTTGGTCGTCTACTGTTACACTGTAATTTCCCAGTTTGGGATCAATAAAGTACATCTATCTGTCTATCTATCTATCTGTATGTCATGTACTGCTGCCGGGGAGGCAGCAAAGATGGACCCAAAGCGGAGATGAGGTTCAGTAAATTTAATAAATCTAGAGCGCAGCTCGAGGCTGGATAACCCAAAACAAAGAAATCCTCAGATGAAGATGACAAACTTGAACAGGACGAGGTGATGGCACATAACACAGGTTTACGATGTGACCAGGAAATACAGACCGAGAGGGATATATATACACAGACACTGATGATGGGAAATTACAAACAGCTGAGGGGCATTAAGAGACAAACAAAACAGCAAATTATGACTGATGGCAGGAAGGAGGACTACGACAATAAAACTAAGCAAAACCCCAAAAGAACTTCAAAATCAGGGCAACCAAGAAACCAAGAATAAACAAAGGATAATCAAAGAGCATCACATAATAACCAAAGACCGGGAAAACACGAAAACAATCACAGAGGACCCAAGGGAATACAGAAGGCTAAATGAAAACACACAGGAGTGGATAAAGGTATAGGAAAATAATAAGGGAGACTAGAAAAGGGGCTGAAACAAGAAATTAAAGGGTCAACCAACAAACTAATGATAACAGAATAAAGGTGCAAACAGTTCAAAAGCAACAGAAAGTGTGGGCATGCTTGGAACCCATGTCCAGATATGACAGAATATACAACCCAAAGTTGGAGGTCAGGATCCCACGGTCAACCTGTGTAGCAAGTTTGGTGACCCTAGACAGCTTTACACGTTCTATAGTAAGAGATCATAGGGAGTGCCAACCTTGACCTTTGACCTTGTGACTCCAAACCTGTAGTCAGAGGTTATGGTCTCAGAGTGAACCTGTGAATCTGTGTACCAGGTTTGGTGACCATAGCTTCTTTTGTTGTTGACATATACTTTACAAGAAATTTTGATGTTGACCTTTGGCATTGCGATCCTAAAACCATAGTCACACTTTAGGGTCACAGGATGAACCTGTGTACCAAGTTTGGTGACCCTAGCTTTACTTGTACAGTAATAAGGCATAAGGAATGTTAACCTTGACCTTTGACCCCAAACCCATAGTCAGAGGTCAGGATCCCAAGGTGAACCTGTGTAGCAAGTTTGGTGACCCTAGCTTTCTTTGCTGTTGAGGGTTTTTTTTTATTCTTTTAATGTCCATTTTTCCACTACCAAGTGGGTTGGATGAGTCACTACGGTAGACATCAATGTATCTACCATAGCCTTATAGATTTAGAGCAGAGTTTTACACCGGATGCCCTTCCTGTCACAACCCTGCCCATTTATATTCAGGCTTGGAACCAGTACAAAGAGTACACTGGCTTGTGCAACCACTGTGGCTTGGTAACCATCCCTCCTCTGTTCCATTATTGCTGAGCACCAAACTGGACGGCAGAAAGTTCCATTTTTACAGTATATGGTCTTTGGCATAATCCAGCGGGACTTGAACCCTGACCTCCCAGTTGTGGGGTGGATGCTCTACCTCTAGGCCACCACTCTGGTAACTGAGGCTGCAGTCACACCAGGATAGTCCGGGGGTCTCGGTTCGATTGGGCGGCGAATGGCGAGAATTTTCACACCTTCGTTTGATTTGGTTTGCATTCACACAGCACTTTACTCAAGCAGACCAAACTGCCTGGACAGTATCACGCAGTTACAACAGCTGCTCGTTTGTGGCGCTGTAGCCAAAGCCACCACTGACCAGGAAGAAAAAATCTCAGCGAAGACGAGAAATCCAGCTCATTGATTGGCCAGGACCGAAAAGGGAAATCCGTTCCCTTCAGCTGGGTTGTTTGTCCACAACAAATAAACGATGGAGCAGCACCAAAACGCGATCTTGGGGTTTCTGTTTTTACTTTGGTGTAGACACGTAATGTCTTCACAAGATGCTGCCCAATATGAGCAGGCAAGGCAGCAAATTATCCAGCATGTTGCTCTGTACATGAGACAAACGCACAAGAGCCGAAGGAGGACAGTGAGAGACGACAACGTGCTGCTGTGGCTACACAGACGGAGATGGAGGGATTGCATGGTTTAAAAGTTTTAAGATCACATACGTATATGGCCGTAAACCATACATGAGAGTGAATTAATCATGGTCCTCATAAATCAGAACTACATTTTTACCTAAAACCAGTCTGGCAAGAGTTGTATATCTTTCTAAAGTACTTTGTAAAAAAGAACCTGGTTATCAAACACTGTTACAAGCAGATTAAACAAGTGTATATTTCTGTATTAAACTGATTGACTTCAGGAAGAGGAAGACGCCTTCTCAGCCACTGCAGATTAGTGGGGAGGATGTGGGAGTGGTTGAGGACTACAGATATCTGGGTGTCAGGATCAGCAACGGGCTGGACTGGAGGTCTAACACTGATGCTGCGCACAAGAAGGGGATGAGCAGACTCTGCTTCCTGAGGAAGCTGAGATCCTTCAATGTGTGTAGCAGAATGTTAGAACTTTTCTACCAGACCATTATCACCAGCATCATCTTCTTTGCTGCAGTCTGTTGGGGAAGCAGCATCAGGGCCAGCGACGCCAACAGACTTGACAAGATTATCAAGAGGGCTGGCTCTGTAATTGGTCTCAGACCGGAGACCTTTGAGACAGTGGTGGAGAGGAGAACACTAAATAAACTGTGATCCATCATGGACAATCCTGATCACCCCCTCCACCACACACTGGACAGACAGCGAAGCACTTTCTCCAGTAGACTACTACAGCTTCACTGCCGAATGGCCAGATACAGGAAATCATTCCTGCCGCATGTAATTCCACTGTACAGTAACTCACTATGATGTTGTATTCTGGTCATAGCTATGCTGCCACACTGCACCTTGCAGTCTAACTGGTGCCTCACATTTTCACTCTGCTCCTGATAGTCCTGCATTATGCAGCGGGTATGATTCATGTGTTTATATGGGTCATCATATATTAAGCTATGATGTATATAGGTTTTACAGTCATGTTAGTTTTACTTTCCATGGGTAATCCCTTTGTCTGGCATGTGTGTTTCTGTCATTCGGTTGTCTACTGTCATGCTGTTATTACACTGTAATTTCCCTGTTTGGAATCAATAAAGTATATACGTATATCTATCTAGCTAAATCCTTTATAGCTTGATCCACAAAAAACACTTTGTATTTCTTAAAAAACTCAATCTAGTAACACTATAAACATTTATGTAATTACCTTGTGTTAATATGCACTTATATGTGCCCAAATACATGTGTGTACGTGTGTGGTAGCCTTTATGCTGTCTTAACTGCTGTTAATAGCTATGATACCACTGTCTTTATAGGAGCATGTGGATCCAACCACGTCCCTGCAGCTGGTGGCAACATATCCGCCACAACTGGGACTACAGAGACTGGCAGCTGAACTTCTGAATGAGAAGAACGTCCTTCATGGAGCTGTGTGACATCCTGTGCCCCAGTTTGACACGTCAAAGTATGCACTACCGATGCCCTGTTCCAGTTGAGCTACGGGTGGCAATATGTCTGTGGAGGCTGGCAACAAGTTTGGAGTTCAGATCCACCTCTCACCTGTTTGGCGTTGGCATCTCCACTGCATGTTTGGTCATTAAGACAGTGAGCCTGCTGTGGATGAAGATGGTCTGTTGGAGCCTGGGAATCACCATCAGGCCAACTGTGGGGGCCACATCAGAAATGCACTATGTGCCTATTTTAGACAATGAGGAGTTCAGCCCCCCTATCAGCCATTAAAAAGTGCTGCTGTGGACAATTATCTGTTTTTGTAGTTTGTGTTTTTGCTGCATGTGAGACAAGCCTGTGGTGTCGGGTTCCGGCACCTTATTGTGAAGTGCGGTGCAGTGAAGTTCACTTTCTGTCACGTCACTGCACCACCCATATATATGGCAAGGGCACCATCTTGTGGCCTCTTTGCTGGATAACCCTCTGCCAGGTGCCATGCCGTGTACTGCACTGTACATAGTTTAATAAAGCTGTGTTCACCAACCATCACCTTGCCTCATCCTTCACCCAGGTATTTCCATACATAACATTTGGCGATCAAGGATTAACTCATTGAGGCGTGCATCACCCCACTTCATCCCTTTCTCCAGCTCCCGGGCGAACCACCTGTTTCATGGCTGCATTGATGGGAGGCCTATCAGACGTATGTTACAGCGCTGGGCCTCGGGGAACTCGATAAGGCGAGAGAGCGGGCACTTCTCATTAACAACCTGGGTATGGAGGGCCGGAGGGTCCTGAGGACGCTCGGTACAGCAGACTCATGTCAGGACATTGTGAAGCTGCTAGCTAAATGTTTCTCGACCCCAGGCAACGTGACTGCCCGGAGGATTCGTTTTCAGCAGCAACATCAGCGGGTAGGTGAGTCTGTCTGCCAATACGTCATTGACTTGAAGCACCTATCCAGCGAGTGTCGTTTTGGACCGGTTGAAGATGAAATGGTTCGCGATCAACTTGCAGAGCACACGTGTAAAACTGAGCAGCGTGCTAGTCTATTAATGGCGCTTAATGACTTGATGTTAGCTAAAGCTATGGAGCTAGCTCTCCGATGGGAAGCCCTTGATAAGCTAGCTGTGGAGCTCAATTCGCGCCAGCCACAGAAGCCATGGGAACCGCTTGCCTCAGCTAACGTTGTGGACCCTGATAGCAAAGATTCCTCGGACAAATATTTTTGGGAAGTCAGTGTTGCCAGGCAAAGGTCTGCCCGGGAAAACCCCTTTGCAAGGGTTGTGGGTCCACAACGCACCGCCATAAAGCTAAGAAATGCCCGGCTAGAAGGAAAGGTTGTGGTAAATGTGGACACTGGAATCATTACGCCAGGGTGTGCCGTTGGTTTTGCCTGGGGACCCCACGGGAGAAATCATCCCGCTCACCCCAGACAGACACAGTACGACAAGCTAATGGACGCCACAGCGGTCAAGTCGACAAGTTTTCGCCCAGGGTCGGTACCCATGCCGACGAGCGACACCATGCTAGCCCCAGATGCTTCCGGTACTTGGCCACAGTTGACTGGGGGGTCTGTAGCTACAATGGTGAACACTACAACATTTATAGAAGAGGATGGGGCCAGACCGACCAACACATCGGGCTGAGTAAAATTCCACTCCGGGTTATGGACATGGTGCGGGTTCAGGGTGAAGGACGTCCGTGGTGAAGATGAGCCAAATGACAGCCAGCAAAACATCGAGAGTGTCTGCGCATAGTGGTTGACGTGGGCACAGCGTGCTTCAGGTTGTCTGATGGCTCGTCGAGGCATGCCAATCAGCTTCAGCGTGTCCGGGGAGACGCTCCAGGTGGCAAGGCTGGATGGGAGTCGTGATGGCAGTGTGAGATCCAGGCTCAGTCATCCAGAAGATTGGCCATCGCTCCGGGGGTACGCCTGCTGAGGGGCTACCCTGGACCCCCCCATGCAGGTTCCAGGTTTTTTTTTATAGTTCTTGCATTTTGCATGTTATGTTATGGGGGTTATATGTATATATGTGCTTTTGTGTTTTTGTTTAGGAGCATAGCTGTAATTTTTAGTTTCAATAAAGACTTTTAATTTAATCTGGTGGCAGAATAATCCACCACGCTGTGTGGGCTGCACAGTAGTCCACCCGTCAGCCCTATTTTTACATTGTTTTGAGTGTGTGTGTTAGGCCAATTTAGTACCTTAGTTTTCATTATTTTAGCGTGTGATTTGGGTCCCAAATTTGGGGAGGTTTTCAATTGTGCGCATGGTTTTGGACTTTTCTAAGGGGGGGGGGGGGGGGATGTGGTGTTGGATTCCGGCACCTTATGTGAAGTGCGGTGCAGTGACGTGCACTTCCCGTCACGTCACTGCACCGTCCATATATAAGGCAAGGGCACCATCTTGTGGCCTCTTTGCCGGATGACCCTCTGCTAGGTGCCATACTGTGTACTGCACTGTACATAGTTTAATAAAGCTGTGTTCACCAACCATCGCCTTGTCTCATCCTTCACCCAGGTATTTCCATACATAACAAAGCCATTGACTTGTTTTTATTTTTACAGTTTTCATTTTACTGCTTAATATGCTGTGGTATTTGAAATAATAAAGACTTCAGTCACATTCTTCACAGCTGACTCCATCTTTATTTTACTGTCAAGCAAAACAAGCAAACAGCTGCAATCTGTAATGATGATCTATAAACACTATGAGGTGCATTTTTAGAACGATTATAAAAACAATATCAGCAACTACAGAGCCTTTAGTTAAAAATTGAAAATAATGCTCTGCATTCAAAGTGTCGAACCCCAAAATGTACAATTAAATTGCACTTCACATCTGTCCACGTGCTACGTATATGACATAGTGTGCAACTTTTTGTAACTGCAGTCAATGTGCAGTCTCTGCATATTGCAGTAAATTGTGCTGGCGTCATTTAGCACTGCAGAAGTTGAGTCAGTCACTGTCGTGCTTTGACATGCACGTCAGTGTGTTGTTGTGCGGGTGGGCCACAGCAGTTGGTGGGTTGTGTGTGTGTGTGGGGGGGGCATTGTTGGGGTTGAGGACATCCACTGTGGCTGTGAGGGGTGTGATAGAATAGAATAGGCTTTATTGTCACTGTACAGTAGTACAGTACAACAAAACTGTGGACTGGGCCACTAGTGCTCTTGCCATAATTTGCATGAACATCCCGTGCTGCCATCATGTCGCTAAAAGTTTTAAAAACCTTGGTATTCTTGTGTGTAGCCACAAGCAGCTGAGAACTCTGGTCCTCAGACCAAATATCTATCAGGGCCTGCATCTCCTCACTACTCCAAGTCTATTTTAGAGACATTTTTTAACTTTTCTCCTCAGCTTTCTCCGGTAAAAGTATTTCTTGGTTGTCTTAATCGTTGCTTTCTACCCAAAATGCGTTACGGTAAACATCACTTTCTCTTCTCACTATGTGTTGCTATGGTTACACAAACGCCAAGGGGCACGTCCGCGTATACAAACGGGGATACTCTGTTTGGATTCACACAGCAAGAAAAGCGCACCAGACTTCATTTGCAAGAGAACCGAGACCCCCGTGTTTGAGGGGTCCAGACTTTGCTTGTTTGGTGCGCACCAGAGTTCCAATGCATGCTCAGACTGCACCAAACGAATCGAACTATCCGTGGTATACACTCTTTGGTCCGGACCAAACAGTGGCCATCTGAATGCGCCCTGAGATATAGTTTATAAACCATTTTGATTTTGACCTTTTGACCCCAAACCCATTGTCAGAGGTCAGGATGCCAAGGTGAACGTGTGTCCCAGGTTTGGTGACCCTAGCTTTACTCGTTTTATGGTAATAGTAAATGCAGCATTTACCATTTACTATAGTGTAACTGCAATGTTAACTTTGAACCTTTCAACACTTGACCCCAAACCCAAAGTTAGGTGAGGGTGGAAGTCATCCAAGATGTGTATTAGATACAACTTCTGTATCGATTTGAAAAGCCTACATCAGGCCTATTCAATTAGCGGCCCACAGGCCACATGCGGCCCAGAACCAACCTGCGAGTGGCCCAGGCCCAGTCTGTGGTCCAGCCAGAGAAGCAAAGGCCAACATGTTTCACAGAATTGCAGAAATCCATTAATTACTACAGACCATAAAAGCAACACTCCGCGTAGCCTAGCAACCGTCAACCCACAATGCAGCGTATTTGTGTTGAAGTGTGGGCTATGACTGTGGCTAAAGGTGCTAGTGGTAAGATACCAAGCCTACGCCAAACACGAACGGGTGGCGTAAATGTATACAAATATCAATGGAAAGAGGCAAGCATATGCGACATCCCACATTCACATCCGAGGGATAGCGCTAGCTTTGAGATTCTGCATCACTGGAGAAAAAGTATCAACACTGGAGAGTAAACTAGTTTGAAAATGAGACTGACACTCACCTTGAGAAAGAAGGACTGGGAACTTTTCAGCTGAATCGGGATGTTGTTATTTATTCATGGACTCCCGCCATGGACGTGCTAACAAGGCTAGCAGGCTAGTAATGTAAATGCCTATCTCCTTGTGAAGTTTTGGAGGTAGGGACAACTTTTTCAGGTGAGCCCCCATCAGACAATGAATGATGTCATTTTGGGGATTTCAACAGCAGGTTGAACACAGCTGCAGAAGTTATAAAGGCAACTTTGCCTGTCTGCAACTCACACAGATGGTGAATGCATGTCTATTCGCCTGTTTCCATTGAGTTATAATGTAATCGCACCACACGAAAAAGTCGCCCATTCGTGTTTGGTGTGAAGGCACCTTGAAACATGTCATTGTCAACTCTGAAGAGTAAAATTTATGAAAATCTCCAGTTTAACCCTGCCTGGACTGATATGTGTGTGTAATGGAATGTGTAGTTATAAAAAGGTTCCTACTCACACGTGGTGATTTACAACAAAACAAACCACAATGGCGGATGTGCAATGTTTGTTGATGTTATCAATCTTTTCCTGGGGGGTTTGTGCACTGAAGTGTTTGGCAGTTTATTTTTTATTCAGGTAAATGCACTTTGTGATGTGCCAAGGTCAGTTATGACCAGGATGTAGTATATTTTATTTCAAAAGGGAAACAAATGTTAATGCTACTAACAGTGCACATTGAGTTTTTATGTACTTTGAGATATGCCTCAGTAAGATGTAACCAAGATGGTTATTTACAGAATTTTATTTTTTTCATTCTATTTATTTAATTGTTGTTCAAGAGGAAAAATATTTCTACTACTTCAAGTTCTGCTCAACCCCAGCACTGTTATGGTGTTTTTATGCACTTTTGATGTGCCTTTGTCATGGGCCAAGCGCACATTTAAAACCAAGACAATGAATTAAAAGTGCATATTTTTCATCATATTGATCTGTGCTGGTTTGAAATTTGTCATGTTCAATAGATCGCTGAACATGTGTGGCCCAGTTACATGCTTTGATTTCAAATTGTGGCCCAACTGATTTTGTAATTGAATAGCCCTGGCCTACAACATTTCTTTCAGTAGTTATTGTGTTTAGAAGATTTAGAGAAGAATCTGACCTGACCTTTGACCTCAAGGTCATCCGATGAGAGTGAAATTACAATATGCACATCATCAGAGTATATCAAACCATGGTACCAAGTTTCAAAACAATCGGACCAAAACTGTAGGAGGAGTTGATTTCACAAGACAGTTACTGTCTATGAAGTGAGCTGAAACAGGAGGTCATAGCTCAGGGGTTGCAAAGTCCTGCAAAAATCGTCCAATCAGAACCAAATTGAAATCTGTGCATCCTCAGTGTATATCAAACCATGGTACCAAGTTTCAAAACAATCGGACCAAAACTGTAGGAGTTGATTTCACAAAAGCGGGACAGACGGCCGGACTGACCCATAACATGATTCCTCTTCGAGTCCTTTGGGCGAAGACCAGTGGGGGATAAAAACCTGAAATATCACTCAGTTTGTTTTGGACATATTCAGGGTGATTCTTCAAGGCGCCATCCATACCCAACAGAAACTCAAATTCCAGTTCAGGTTTTACCACGGTCTTTCAACACAAATATCAAATAAAGCTAAATAGTCAGCATCCACCTCGCAGTTCCCTTAAACCAGAACGTCAGTGATGGAGTAGCTCAATCTGGGCTGGGGAAATCACCCCGGAAGTGCTCAGATCTCCTGTTTACCCGCTTTAAACCCAACTGGGTTCAATGTGGGTGAGCAGATTTCAGCAACACTTGCACCACAGGCAAAATTATGAGAAAAAAGTCACAAATTTATGAGAAAAAATGTAAAAACCTACAAGAAAAAAAGTTACAAATTTCTAGAAAAAAGTCACAAATTTAGGAGGAAAAAAGTGTAAATTTACAATAAAAATCTAGCAAAAATTACTTGAAGAGTTACTTACAAGAAAACTTACAAGAAAAGTAGCCAAGTAAATAAATTGAAAATTTACAAGAAAAAAGTTCCAAATTTATGAGAAAAAACTGAAAGCTGACAGTAAGAAAAAAAAAGTTTTTTTTAGAAAGTTCCAATTTTACATGAAAAACTAACACATTTATGAGGATAAAGGTGTCAAATTCACAGGAACAAAAATTATGAATTTATGAGGAAAAAGTTGCAAGTTTATAGTAAAAAAAAGTTGCAAATTTAAGAGAAAGTTTCAGATTTTCAAGAAAATGTATCAAATTTATGGAGAAAAAGTCACAAATTTACAAGAAAATAGCAAATTTATGAGAAAATAAGTTGAAAACAAGTAAACAGGTGAAGTCCACGTGGACAAACCCACATGGGACCCATCAGGCAGCCTAACTTAATCTTTGATGGGGCCCACATGGACATGCTGGCTGGGTGGGAGGGCAGACTGGTTTCCTGCCGAGGAAACATGCTTGACGTGAAAATGTTAAAGGACTTCATAAACTAGCAATGCGCCAACTTTGCGCCCAGCCGCACCCCTTTTAAAAGACACTATTCCGACATGGGAAAAGCACACACAGTCATTGTTATGTGAATGATGAGGCCACAGAACACGGAAACGGGCACTGCACCGCCATAAATGCCCAAAACCACTGGAGGAAGGCACAAAGTGTGGTGCAAATGTGTGCTTTAGATTGTGTGCAATTAGTGACATAGTATGCATCATGTATAGCCTCAGATCTGTTACAGCTTAATGCTCCTGTCCAACGCACCTCCCGAGAACTTGGAGGAGCCAAGAATAGAACCACCAACCCTGTGATTACCTGTTCCTCCACCTGAGTCATGACAACATCAGTCTCTCATTCTCTGCTGCTGGGAGAAAAATCAGTCCAGCAGCCAAGAATCGCAGCTGTCATGGATGATGAGCTCAGAAAGATGGAGCGGAGAATGATTCAGCGCTTCAAGAGCCTGTCAGGAAGCAGTGAGAGCCAGAGTGAGAAACGTGACTTTGACATGCTAACATGCTCTAACATCAAAGGAACATGGGCGGATAATAGTGTCCATGTGAACGCTGCAAATTTAGAAAAAAGTCTCAAGTTTACAAGAAAAAAGTTGCAGAATTATGACAGAAAAGTAGTTAATTTATGGTGGGAAAAATAGCAAATTCATGAGGAAAAAAGCTGCAAATTTAGGCGAAAAAGTTGGAACATTTCTGAGAAAAAAAGTTGCAAATTTGCAAGAAAAAGTTGCAGCTTTATGACAGAAGAGGAGTAATTTATGACGAAAAAAATAGCAAATTTGTGAGAAAAGTTGCAGATTTAAAAGAAAAAAGTTGCAAATTTACCAGAAAAAAAAGTCAAATTGATGAGAAAAAGTTCACGAAGAAATTTATGAGAAAAAATTTGCAAATTTACAAGAAAAAAGCTGCAAATTTATGAGAAAAAAAGGTTTAAATGTATGAGGGAAAAAGTTGCAAATTTACAAGAAAAAGTTACAGATTTAAAAGAAAAAAGCTGGGAATTTATTAGAAAAAAAAGTCAAACTGATGAGAAAAAGTTGCAATTTTACAATAACGCTGCAAATTTATGAGGGAAAGTCGCAAATTTACAATAAAAATGTTGCAAATTTATGAGAAAAAAGTTGTAAACTTACTACAGAAAAGTTGCAAATTCACAATAAAAAGCTGCAGATTTACAAGAAAAAAGCTGCAAAGTACAATAAAAAGTTGCAAATTTAAAATAAAAATGCTGCAAATTTATGAGAAAAATGTTTTAATTGTATGAGACAAAGATGCAAATTCAAAGAACAAAGACACAAATTTATAGGAAAATAGTTGCAGATTTGAAATTGAAAAAGTTGCAAATTTACAAGAAAAAGTTGCAAATTTACCAGAAAAAAGTCAAACTGATGAGAAAAAGCTGTGAATTTATAAGAAAAAAGTTGCAAATTAAAATCAAAAAGTGGCAGATTTAGAAGAAAAAATAAAATTCCAAATAAATCTATATTCTTATGAGAAGAGTGTCCTGTATAGAGATTTTATTTGGATAAATTCTTTCAGGGGAGCAGAGCAAACCCATCACATATCTCGTAAACGTTGAAGAAAGTGAAAAACATGATCCAGCGTCTGCACTCTGACTCAGAAGATCTAACAAAATCTAACTGGTCAAACTTTCATGAAAGTCCGTCCTGTAGTTTACGCGTGATGCTGCAAACCAGCATGAGAACCTTGGTGGAGGTAAGCAGGTTCTCCTCAGCAGCCAAAGACGGCCACAGCACAGTCATCTCCACTTCATCCACGTACACATTATTTCAGCTCCACTTTCCTTTGAGTGAAACCGAATTTCCGTCACGGCGATTCCCCTGAGCGCGGAGACCTCCGCTCCCCTTCCCCACCTCCTCTCCACTGAATCGCCCGCTCCTTTCAACAAACACGTGCGCGAAGCAACGCACCATCGAGATGGAAAATCGATCAACACACCGATGGGCTGACTCATCATCACTCTGCTCCATATGTGTGTTTTTTCCTCCATTAGCTTCCTGTACTAAAGGAAGGGAGAGCTGAGAGCTGCTGGGAACGAGGGAGGCTGCGAGCCATAAAAGCGGGAGCGGCGCTCCGCTGCTGCTGAGCTCAGCATCTCCTGCTGTTTATGTTCATCTCCGGCGCCGAGGAGCAGGGGGAGGAGGGAGCTCACGTGTGAGGAGCTGGCAGTGAGGATGGGTCTGTTGGCCGTCCACATTGATCAGATGGCGCGATGCAATTTAAGAAAAACTCATTTTAGTGTGTCGTTTACCATCGTATCGCCAGCAGGGGGCGCGGATTCCACAGAGTCGCCATTACGCCGTCACCGAAGAAGAGAAGATGCACAAGACGAGCGCAACGACAGCGCAGACGAATGTGTCAGAATAGAGCTGCAAATGTGCGAGAAGAAATATGGGGAATTTATAGTTACTGTATACAGATGTGAATTTGTGCAGGAAAAACTTCACCGTTTTTATCAAGTAAACTTATAGCTTGTCTCTCATGAATGACACTTTTTTTGTAGACACATATATTACATTTGCTCATATGTTTAAAACCAAATTTTTCTCATAATTTGGCAATGTTGTCAATTTGCAGTTTTTTTCCCAAGTAAAATTGTGCTTTTTTTCTCATGAATATAACTTTTTTCTTGCAAATTCTGACCTTTTTCTCATAAATTTTAAACATTTTTCTCATACGTGCACAACGTTTTTGCATCAAAAATTTGCTTTTCCAAGTAAATTTGCACCTTTAAAAACGGTGACAAATTTATCACAAGAAATGGCAAATTAATAAACAAAAAAGAATAAATATTAGAAAATGTACAGACTTGCCGGGGGAAAATGACCAGTTTTCAGGAGAAAAAGGCGAACGTTTCCAAGTGCGACGGCCGTCTGCGCTGCGGGTGCTGTGGGCAGAGTTGTAATGCCGGTGCACCTGACCGGTCACTGGGAGGGGATAAAGGGAGTCGCCGCTCCATTGCCGGGCCCCCCGCTGCTGCTGCCGCTCACAGAGGCTCGGTCGTGCGGCCCGGACGTTGAGTTGAGCAGGTTTATTGGCAGCGGTCTTTTGCAGCCGTACACAATCATGGCGTCCACCGGCCGACACACTGATTTCACTTCATCATCGCTCACTTTTTGCAAATAAATTGCACTTGGGTTTCCTCTCCCTTAGGAGTAGTGATGTTCATGAAATGGGGGGGGGGGGGGGCAGACAAAAGCAGCACATTAGCTCATTTCAGTAAAAAGTGATCAGATAGAATATCAGGGTGTGGAACGAAGTCCAGCGATGTTCACAACTTGACTGAAGAGACGGAGAGACTTGAGCAGCAGATTATTGATCAGGGCGACTTAAATCAAGTGACTGCTGCAGCCTGATCCAGACCACGGAGGTCCTGATTCACAGCGTAATGGCCTCCCCGTATCGATCTGCTGCACAGCGAGTGTCAGAGCGACTCTTCTGCAGCCGAGAGACGACACAGCCTGAAGGATCTCCGCCGTCCTCCTGAAACGCTCGTGAACCTGAATCAGCAGCAGCACATGCTGTTGACATCATAGCAGTAAATCGGTGGGTGGGTGGGGGGGGGGTATCATCATAAACCTTTAATATGGTGGCCTACAGGTAGAGCACCTGCCTCACAACCGGGGAGGGCAGGGTTCAAGTCCCGGCCAGGTCATTTCAAAGACCATATAAAAGTGGAACTTCCTGCCGTCCAGCTTGGTGCTCAGCAAAAATGGAACGGAGGAGGGAAGTGTGGGCGGCGGTGGCTCAGGAGGTGCAGCAAGTGGTCCAATAACCAGAGGGGTGGTGGTGTGAATCCCACTCTCCCCAGCCATCCTGCCGTTGCGTCCCTGGCCAAGACACTTTACCCACCTTGCCCCCAGTGTCCGTGACATGAAAGGGCATGAATGTGTATACAGTGGTGTGAAAAAGTGTTTGCCCCCTTCCTGATTTCTCTTTTTTTTTGTATGTTTGTCACGCTTAGATGTTTCAGATCATCAAACAAATTTAAATATTAGAGAAAGATAACACAAGTAAACACAAAATGTAGTTTTTAAGTGAAGGTGTTTATTATTAGGGGGAAAAAAATCCAAACCCCGGATGAGAAATCAGGAAGGGGGCAAACACTTTTTCACACCACTGTAAATGTTCAGTGGTGGTCAGAGAGGCCGTTGGTGCGGATTGGCAGCCACGTTTCTGTCAGTCTGCCCCAGGGCAGCTGTGGCTACAGAAGTAGCTTACCACTATCAGTGTCTGTGCAGTGAATGAATAACGGACTCACTGTAAAGCGCTTTGGGTGTCATGAAAGGCGCCATATGAATGCAGTCCATTATTATTAATATCATCTTACAGAAGACTGTGAAGCACCAATGCTAAATGTGAAAAATGTTGACTGGCAACTTTTTTCTTTTAAATGTGCATATTTTTTCTCATCAATTTGTGATTTTTTTTCTCATAAATCTGCAACTTTTTTGTCATAAATTTGCAATTTTTCGTCATAAATCTGCAACTTTTTTCTTTTAAATCTTCAACTTTTTTCTCATAAATGTACTAATTTTTTCTCATAAATCTGAAACTTTTTCCCCCCAAATTTACAACTTTTTCTCATAAATTTGCTACTTTTTTTGTGGTAAAACTGCAACTTTTTTGTAATCATATTGTCAGTTTTTTCTTGTAAATTTGCTACCTTTTTCACATAAATGTGTAACTTTTTCTTGTAAACATGCAACTTTTTTCCTCATGGATTTGCTTTTTTCTCATAAATTGACTATGTTTTTCATCATAAATGTGAAACTTTTTTATTGTAAATTTGTGACTTTTTCCCTTTTAAATGTGTAACATTCATATGAATGCTGGTTAAGTTTTTATTCTATGCAACGCCTTAAATTTTCCTGTAATCTGTAATTTCCCAGTTTGGGATCAATGAAGTACATCTATCTATCTATCTATCTATCTATCTATCTATCTATCTATCTATCTATCTATTCATCTAGACCAGGGATGGGCAACTGGCATCCCGCGGACTGCATATGGCCCACCCCCTCATCCACTGCGGTCCGCCAGTCCATTTCCAAAAGTCAATTATTTATTTATGTCACATTTGGAACCCCATTCTTAAATGCAGTTATCGAGTATGCCAGCAGAAGGAGCGCTAATCGAAACCTAAGTGTTACTCTCTGCAAGTGGTAGAGCGAGAGTGAGAGAGGAAGCCATAGAGACAGTGGGGGCACCCGGAGCAGCAGTGTGCACCAGAGTGTTGTCAGGTATGTTTTGTATGCAAAGACCACATTAATAGACTGCAAACAGCAGTAAATGTACAAAGTGGGCTGCTTTTAAAAAAGAATAAATTGTACAGCTGAGGAGCTGTAGCATTTATTCTTGTTTGGCAGGTGAGGCCTCATGGAGCTCAGAGGCTTTCCTTAATTGTGCAGAAAAAGATTCAAAGCTTTGAGATTTCTTTCTAAAGAGCGTGGCTGAAGCACACTGTTTCAATCCCATGCCAGCAATAAAAGTTCAGACACTGGTCATTGCAATCTGCTGATTTTTTTGTTCATTTATACCAGTGGCACTTAAACTTTTTTTTAATTCCCCATTTTGGGGAGCCAGACATTACCAAGCCCACACAGCTATTTCTCTGCCCCTCCACACCCACAATTAATCCAAGAGCAAGCTAAGCCTTGTCATATTTCTTTTTCTTCTTGGCTTCTTTTGTTAATTATCATCTGGAATTTCTCTTTTATCATCATTTTGATGGAGAGAGTTTTGAAAATTAGGTCATTGTTATGTCCATAACCAAGATTCCAATAATGAGGCCGAAGGTGCAGTAGAACATGACTTTATTTGCAAACTCACAATAACTAAAAGGCCCTCCCATCTAATCAGAAGTCTGGTCGTAAAGAGACCGTTCCCCTTCCACATTGGCCTTTTATACCCTGGGTGGTGGCAGAACTGGAAAGGTGGAGCTGTCACCCATAACACAAAACAATATAATAATAATGATATTTAATACATCACACACACACCCGTAGAAAAGTCCAAAATGCACACCATTTAGACCCACCCAAATTTACAACCTGAATCACACACTAACAGTAAATAGAATAGCTAGGGCCTATCCATGCACACAAATAACTAAAACTAGAGGGGGACAGGTGGACTACTGTCCCACCCCCACACGGCCAGACGGATTATTCTGCCATCTCTGTTGTACCATAGTCTGTCAGATGAGAAAGGCTCCTGTGTTCCTAATATAACATAAAACAATCCCAAAACAAGTGTACAAACAAGAAGCACTTCAGTTCAATAAACAAACCAGTTAATATGTACATTCACAGCCTGCTGTGAAAACCCCAACACACTCACCCCATAACCCGGGCAGACCACACATCAACCATGTGTTAAACACATTAATACAAACATTGTTGGGCTTCTTTTTTTTCTTTTTTTTTTAAAACTTGGGTACCTCACATAGCAACTACATGTGAAATATACTAACTACGTGGCTCGGGCAATTCACACATATTAACCCTTTGAGTGTGAGAATTTGCGTGCTCCTAGTGGAAGAGCGCTGCACTGTACCTGCCTTCTCACTCTGACTCTGTCAAAAGTAAGTGAGAGATTTCTGGGTTGTTTTTTTTTAAATGAACTGATTTCTTGTTCATGTACTTTGAAGATAAGATGATGAGGTACCACTGTACAAAAAATGGTGTCAAAAAACTAAACCACTTTTTGTGTAAATACGTCCAAAGTCCAGTTTTGACTGAGTTATGGAATTTAAAGAGGTGCCGTGACATTATGCAAATTAGATGTGTAAATTTATTCCTATCTGAAACGTTGGATCATATTTTACATCTTTCTAATTGACAGTAAGCAAAATCTCTTACTACTTTCAAGTTATAGCCTTGGAAATCTGAACTATTTTACTGACAAAAAATATTTACCACTCTTGACCACTAGGGGGTATGTCGCAGTTTGGCAACATACACACTCATAGAGTTAACATTTCAGCTCAAACACCCTGGAAAAATTCTTTTGTAAACTGGACACTTAACCCTATGAGTGTGTATGTGGAGGAACGAAGCGGCAGCCTGCTCAAACCATGGGCTGTAGCCGAGTTCTGATGAAGGCGGGTGATAATAAAGCTATTTAAAAATCCAACGCTGCCTTTATTTTATCATCCTCTTCACTGATGCATCATATTGCATCGTCCACCACCATACAGTCCCAACGAAGAAATTCCCTGGAGACCCGTCCGGCGGGTCCCATCCAGAGATTCTTCTTCTTCGCTTCGTCCCTGAAGATGAACCACGTCGGGGCCCCGACACCTCCTTCACCTCGTTGGCACATCGCAGCTCGTTGGGGTGTCTCCATGAGTCATCAGACAACTGAAGGTAACCGTCTTCCTGAACGGCCAACACCTGCAGCCGCCCCTGGTCCTCTCGTCATTTCCGCTTGCCATGGACCCCTCTCAGCTGAACCTCCTGCCTGGTTCAAACAACGTCAGCGACCCCCAGAGGAGCTCCAATCGGCTTCCAATGTCCATGACATCTAAACCGGGCCCTCCTCTCCGGGTTGAACCACACCAGCGACCCCTTGAGAAGCCGGACTCGGCCTCCAGTGCTCCTGTGTGGCACGTCAGTTCACCATGCCAGGCAGTCCTGCCCCGCTTTCTTTCATTTGTAACGCCGGCACAGCCGTTGCAGTCCCTTGCTTCTCGGTACCTCGTGGCAGAACTCCGGAAGCAGAGGGAGCCATCCTCTCAGCTCCACCCACCGTCACGGGCGTTCCATCGTGCCACCTAGTTCCCACATCCAGGGTAACCTGGGCCCTGGCACCGGAACCCTCCCGCGATGGCCCTGGGTGGGATTGGTCCTGTCCATCTCCCAGAATACTCGGACAATATTCGTCCCATACCGCATCGTCCACCACACTTGGAACCAGCGGTCCCACAAACCACAGCCCGACCACTCCTCTCCGATGCCACTGGTGATCGTGAAGCCCAGTCCGTAGAATAGGTCGCAGCCCATCACGTTTGACCCACTGACGGTCACCACGAACTGGATATTGGACACCACTGCCAACTTGTATCTCACCGTCAATTCCAGCGAACCCACGATGGCAAACATTACCTCCACAGCCACAATATGGCGTTGACAGTAACTCTTACACGGTAATGTGGGAACAAACTCCTCACAGTAGGCCAGTTCAACACGGATACTGTTGCGCCCATGTCAACCAGTAACAGCACTTCTACGCCGTCCAGAATCACCTCACAGTATATGTGGCCATCTGTGCTCGGGGAGACGGTGTGAATAACCGTAGGAGTCATGGGGGGGAATCCACTCCACGTCGCCATTCCCCTTGCTCAAACTTTTTGCAGGCCCTGGCGAAATAATGTAGGAGTCCACACTTGCCGCAGCGTCTGCCCCTCACCGGACACTCTCTCGCCTTGTATCGGTGCTTGGTGGACCCACAGCCCAAACATCTGGGCGACACCGGGGCAGACCTAATATTGACAGCCGTAGCATAGTCTTCTTTGTCTTCTGCGTTGTCATCGCTACCCAGGTCCACAGCCTGCGAGTCAGGTTGCCTCAACGTCGTTCTCTCATCGAGATCCTTTGATAGTTTATCCGCTGCTTCGTACTGCTGAGCAATCTCCACAGCCATGGTTAACGTCATCTCACCAGAGTGCGTGAGCAGTCTTGACTGTGCCGCAGAACATAGCGTGTGCTCCGCTAACTAATCGCAGACCATTTCTTCCTCCAAAGCCCCGAAGTGGCAATCTCCAGCCAGCTGGCGCAGGTCCACAATGTACTGTTGCACCGACTCCCCCGGCCGCTGGCAGCGCTGTTGGAACTGGATCCTCTGGATGATGACGTTCTCAGGAGCGCGAAAGTAGCGTGCCATTAGCTCAACCATGTCCTCAAAACTATCACTCTCTCCCAAAGTGTTGAAAATACGTTGCCCTCCCATGCCAAGATTATGGACCAGTATCACTTGTGCATGCAGTTTCTCCAATTCGCCAAGGTTCAGTGCCACAAAATGATTCTTAAATGTGACAAACCACCTCACCCATGGAACTGGTGGCTTGCTGGGAAACTCCAAAAATGGCAAAATACTGGAAACTCCTTTATCCACTGCTTTATCCTCGTCACCAAATGTTATGTCCATAACCAAGACTCCAATAATGAGGACGAAGGTGCAGTAGAATGTGACTTTATTTGCAAACTCACAATAACTCAAAGGTGCTCCCGTCTAGGCAGAGGTCTGGTCGTAAAGAGACCGTTCCCCTTCCGCATTGGCCTTTTATACCCTGGGTGGCGGCAGAACCAGAAAGGTGGAGCCGTCACCCATAGCACACAACAATATAATAATAATGATATTTAATACATCACAGCCATGATACAATTTTATTCATCCATCTTCTACTTCTTAATCCTTTTTGGGTCATGGGGGGGGTGGGTGGGGGGTCATGTTCGGGGTTGTTTTCAACCCTGTCCATGATTTGTGGCTGTAGGGCTTTGATTGTGCTTATTATTTTCAGCTGGCAGATTATTTGAGCCTGGCGCTCTGCCAGCCTTGCGGCCCCGCCTCCTCCTCTTGCCAGACATTCACCGGCTGTATTGTTTCACCACATGCACACGCACGCACGCACATGCACTCACACATATTCCAATCAGTCACGCACTGGCTTGCCACACGGCTGTGTCCACTTGCCTTCATTAGGGATTTGTGTACTTATGGGAGGCAGTGTGATCAGTCAGTGTGGCAGCTTAAGTCAACATTGGACTTCCTGGCTCGCGACTGTTGGTTTTTTCCTGGACTGAACTGTGTTGTACCTCAGAGCCTTTCCGCTCCAACATGTATGTAAGTCTTTCCTCATTTATGCCTTTCCTCTCCGCTCCTACCCTGCCTGGAGCACGTTTGGCATCTAATCCAAGCCAACGGAATTTGTAGCCAGTTGTCTCATCTTTTCTCAACAGTGACTGTTATTTGGACATTTTGTATATTTTTCTCTCTGTTAATAAACACGTTACATTACTGCACTTTGGGCTTGTATTCATTCATATATTTGCTGCACGATTATGCAGCGGACATGACGGGGGGGGGGGGCACTGTAGCCTATCCCAGCACCTTTGGGCGAGATGCAGGGTACATGCTGGACAGATCACCAGTCCATTGCAGGGCAGATATAATTTTATCAATAATTTTAATTTTAATATGTTAAAACACTGAGTAGCTTTTATTTTCATTTTCATTTTCAGTTTTGTGAAACGTTTAACTTTGCAGGAACTAATCCCCCCCCACCCCCACGGTAGGTTTACATGTGAATCTGGCCCTTGGGACGTGAGGAAAAGATTTTGTGGCCCTCACTACCACTAAAGTTGCCCATCCCTGAGCTAGACAATGGCTCAAACTTGTTTTTACAAAGTTCATGTTTTAAAGAGTTTGAATTTTTCTCTATTACCAAAATAAGGACCTCTAAACACAATCTTGCATCGGACCCTGACTACCTATATTGTCACCCTCAATCTTTCCTCTGGAGAAAATGTTCTGTTTATTGCACCCCCCCCCCCCCCCCCCCCCCAACAGTGACACAAAAGATCCACCCATGGTCGGTAATTTCAGCAGACATCAGCAGCAGCAGAGAGCGTGATGAAATCAGCAGCTGTGAACTGGACCTGGTAATCAGGACAGAGTGAAAACTGGCCATAAATCTGCAGAAAGTGTGTGCAGATATGAAGGAGAGCGTGGGGCTGCATATCTCCAGCACCAGATGCTTTAACCGCAGTGCCGACCGTCCATCCTGCTCCATCATCCCTCCCTAATGCTCTAATTTCATTTCCCAGTTAGGGTGGGGATGCTGGAGCCGAGCTGAGCTGAGAAACCGCAACCCTTCGAGCCCCCCGACACTCTGAGTGTTTTTCCACAACGCTGCACACAAAGGTAAAATACAGGAGGAGCTCTAATGCTGGACTCTCCACCTGCTTTCACCACATCTGTCTCCAGACCTGCACCTTTTGGACTCACTGAAACAGTCTAACGTCTCCTTATCTTCACATAATTGGCTGGGCGGTGGCGCAGTGGTTTAGCACTGTGGCAGCACAGTTTTACCCTCGGCCGGGGGACCGCGGGGATCATGAGATCGTGGGTTCGATCCCAGCCCCCGACCAACAGTGAGCTGTGTGGAGTTTGCATGTTCTCCCCGTGTTGCGCGGGTTTACTCCGGGATTTCTCCGGTTTCCTCCCGCACACCAAAAACATGTAGGTTTAGGGCGCTCGCGCACGCAGCGACCAGCAGCCGGTGGCTTGTCACCAGACTGCAAACCAAGTCTACCTACGGGTACAAATAAGTAACAAAAAAAAAAATAATAATTTGTCAGCCTTGAAAAAAGTCAAATTTGGTGGAAAAATGCAAATATTTGAGCAAAAACAAAAAATTTACAGAAAAAAATTCTAAATCTTTCAGACAAAACTTGCAAATCTATGAGGAAAAATTATGCAAATTTGCAAGAAAAAAAATGCAAATTTAAGAGGAAAGAAGATGAAAATTCACCAAAAAAAAGCAGATTTTGGAGGAAAAAAGTTGCATATTTGTGAGAAAAAAATAGAAATTTACAGGAAGAAAACCGCAAATTTACAAGAAAAAAAATGCAAATTTATGAGAAAAAAGTCAGAAATTTTGGGGGAAAATTACACATTTTTGTACAAAAAAACAAAAAATTCACAGGAAAAAATGCTAAATCTGTGAGAAAAAAGTTCAAATTTATGAGGAATAAGTTGAAAATGCACCAAAGAAAGACATTTTTGAGAAAAACGTTGCAAATTTGTGATGAAAAAAAGTTGAAAATTTATGATCAAGTCAGAATTTTTTTGAAAAAAGTTGCAAATTTATGAGAAAAAAAATAAAATTTTTGAGGAAAAAATTTGCAAATTTATGAGAAAAAAGTTACAAATTTGTGAGAAAAAACAATAGAAATTGACAGAAACAAATTAGTAAATTTACAAGATAAGAACTGCAAATTTATGAGAAAAAAGACAAATTTGGGGGGAAAATTGCACATTTTGAGCAAAAATTTAAAAAATCACAGGAAAAAATGCTAACTCTTTCAGACAAATGCTGAAAATTTACGAGAAAAAATGATGCAAATTTGCAAAAAAATAATTTTTTGAGGAAAAAAGTTGCATATATGTGAGAACAAACTAGAAATTTACAGGAAAAATTTGCAAATTTATGAGAAAAAAATGCAAATTTTTCAGAAAAAAGTCAAATGTTGGAAGAAAAAATTGCAAATTTTTGAGTAAAAAGCAAAAAATTTACAGGAAAAAATGCTAAATCTTTGAGAAAAAAGTTGCAAATTTATGAGGAAAAAGATGAAAATGCACAAAAAAAGACATTTTTGAGAACAAAAGTTGCAAATTTGTGACAAAAAAGTTTATATAAAATTATATATATATGTATATATAATTTATGATAATAGTCACAATTGTTTTGAAAAAGTTACAAGTTTATGAGAGAGAAACTAAAAAATTTTGAGGAAAAAAGTTGCAAATTTAAAAAAGAAAATAGCAAATTTATGACAAAAAAAGTTGTAAATTTGTGAGGAAAGAAGTTGAAAATTTATGACAAGGTTAAAAAAATTTTTGAATAAAGTTGCAAATTCATGAGAAAAAAACAAAAATTTTGAGGAAAAAATTTGCAAATTTATGAGAAAAAAGTTACAAATTTGTGAGAAAAAAACAATAGAAATTGACAGAAACAAATTAGTAAATTTACAAGAAAAAAACTGCTAATTTATGAGAAAAAAGACAAATTTGAGGGGAAAATTGCACATTTTGAGCAAAAATTTAAAAAATCACAGGAAAAAATGCTAACTCTTTCAGACAAATGCTGAAAATTTACGAGAAAAAATGATGCAAATTTGCAAAAGAAAAATTTTTTTTGAGGAAAAAAGTTGCATATATGTGAGAACAAACTAGAAATTTACAGGAAAAATTTGCAAATTTATGAGAAAAAAAATGCAAATTTTTCAGAAAAAAGTCAAATGTTGGAAGAAAAAATTGCAAATTTTTGAGTAAAAAGCAAAAAATTTACAGGAAAAAATGCTAAATCTTTGAGAAAAAAGTTGCAAATTTATGAGGAAAAAGATGAAAATGCACAAAAAAAGACATTTTTGAGAACAAAAGTTGCAAATTTGTGACAAAAAAGTTTATATAAAATTATATATATATGTATATATAATTTATGATAATAGTCACAATTGTTTTGAAAAAAGCTACAAGTTTATGAGAGAGAAACTAAAAAATTTTGAGGAAAAAAATTGCAAATTTAAAAAAGAGAATAGCAAATTTATGACAAAAAAGTTGTAAATTTGTGAGGAAAGAAGTTGAAAATTTATGACAACAAGGTTACAAATTCTTTTGAATAAAGTTGCAAATTCATGAGAAAAAAAACAAAAATTTTGAGGAAAAAAGGTGTAATTAAAAAAAAGTTGCACATTTATGACAAAAAAGTTGTACATTTATGAGAAACAGTTGTAAATTTATGGAAAAAAGTTGCAAATTTATAAGAAAAAAAAAACTAAAAATCTGCAGGAAAAAAATAACAAATTTACAAGAAACATTTGCAGTTTAAACGAGAAAAAAGTCATAAATTTTTAAGAAAAAAGTTGCAAATTTAAGATGAAAAAAATCCAAATTCTGGAGAAAAAAGTTGCAAATTTACAAGAAAAAAAATTGCAAATGGAAAAATTGACTAAAGTTGGGGGGAAAGGTCACACATTTATGAGGAAAAAGTTGCAATTTGTTGAGGAAAAAGGTCACAAGTTTATGAGGAAAAAAGCTGCAAATTTATGGAAAAAATTGAAAAACTATAAGAAAATATAGCAAATTTACAAGGAAAAAAATACATACTGTATTTATGAGGAAAAAAGTCCTAATTTTTAAGGAAAAATGTTGCCCCCCCCCCCCCCGAACTGTTATTAATATAAAATCTTCCCAACGAGGCTGCCTTCTGTCTCCGTTGCTTCTTTTGCACCAGCGCGGCAGGGTTGAGGTGCCCGAGCTCAGCTCAGCTCCTGAAGGCACCAGTCTGCTTCTCCACTGGTGGGGCAGCATCCATAAAGACACACTGATATAAATGGTACAGATGTGGGTGTGCTCTGGAAAAACCTGGCAGTCCCACTCGTGACACCAAAGGTGCCCAGAGCCCAGACCAGCTTTTTTCTGCCACCACCAAGTCCAAACCCACAAACAGTCCACTGAAGGTCTGGACCTGTTCCGGTAAAAATCCAACATGTACACTGACATGGAGACTCCGACACAGACGGTGTTTAGGTGTTTTCAGCTGATCAGCTGAAATCGACCAGGAACTCACCTCTACTCTCCCCCTGTTGCTCCGTCTGTGTGGGTCTCAGGTTTCTGTCTTTTGGGCAGTGGGTCACTGAATCATCCTGAATCGTATGGATCTGATCCCAGAATCAATACCTCATCAGTGCAAACAACAAACAGTGAAACGGAACACGCCGCTGAGGGTTTGTACTACAAACGTTGAGTTCAAGAGAGCCAGGATGTCCTCTCCAAACCTGGCTATCAGGACAGAGGTCTGCAGAACAAAGTGACGTTAGGGTCCTACGGGGATAAAATCAGGTGTAGCTGCAGGTTTTCAGAGTTTACCGAGATGGTTTATGGTACATTTCTATGATAATTAAATGTACGAGGCTAACTAACATGAGATCTTGGGTCCCATGGATGTAGTGAAGGGTGGAGATGGTTGGTGTTACAGAAGAAGATGGAGGAACAGGGTGATAACAATGCTGCCATGCTGCACCTTGCAGTCTAATTAGTACCTCACATTTCACCCTGCGCCCGATAGTCCTGCATTGTACAGCGAGTACAATTCATGTATCCATTATGCTGTGTGTGTTTCTGTGGTTTTGGTCGTCTACTGTCATGCTGCTGTTACACTGCAATTTCCCAGTTTGGGATAAATAAAATACATCTACAGTATCAACAGTGGTGTGAAAAAGCGTTTGCCCCCTTCTTGATTTCTCATTTTTTTGTATGTTTGTCACACTTAAATGTTTCACATCATCAAACAAATTTAAATATTAGACAAAGATAGCACAAGTAAACACAAAATGCAGTTTTTAAATGAAGGTGTATATTATTAAGGGGAAAAAAAATCCAAACCTACATGGCCCTGTACAAAAAAGTGATCACCCCCCCTCCCCTTTAATACATAAATCAACTGTGGTTTATCACATCTTTGGAAAGCTGAGTTCAATTTCTCTAGCCACACCCAGGCCTGATTACTGCCACACCTGTTCTCAATCAAGAAATCACTTAAATAGGACCTGCCTGACAAAGTGAAGTAGACCAAAAGATCCTCAAAAGCTAGACATCATGCTGCGATCCTAAGAAATTCAGGAACAAATGAGAAACAAAATAATTGAGATCTATCAGTCTGGAAAAGGTTATAAAGCCATTTCTAAAGCTTTGGGACTCCAGTGAGCAACAGTGAGAGCCATTATCCACAAATGGCAAAAACATGGAACAGTGGTGAACCTTCCCAGGAGTGGCCAGCTGACCAAAATTACCTCAAGAGCGCAGCAACGACTCAGCCAAGATGTCACAAAAGACCCCACAACAACATCCAAAGAACTGCAGGCTTCACTTGTCTCAGTTAAGGTCAGTGTTCATGACTCCACCATAAGAAAGAAACTGGGCAAAAATGGCCTGCATGGCAGAGTTCCAAGACTAAAACCACTGTTGAGCAAAAAGAATATGAAGCCTTGTTTCAGTTTTGCCAGGAAACATCTTGATGATCCCCAAGACTTTTGGGAAAATACTCTGTGGACTGACGAGACAAAAGTTGAACTTTTTGGAAGGTGTGTGTCCCATTACATCCGGCGTAAAAGTGACACAGCATTTCAGAAAAGGAACTAACAGTAAAATATGGTGGTGGTAGTGTGATGGTCTGGGGCTGTTTTGCTGCTTCAGGACTTGGAAGACTTGCTGTGGTAAATGGAACCATGAATTCTGCTGTCTACCTAAAAATCCTGAAGGAGAATGTCCGGCCATCTGTTCGTGACCTCAAGTTGAAGCGCATTTGGGTTTTGCAGCAGGATCCAAAACACACCAGCAAGTCCACCTCTGAATGGCTTAAGAAAAACAAAATGAAGACTTAAGTCCTGACCTGAATCCGATTAAGATGCTGTGGCATGGCCTTTAAAAGGCAGTTTATGTTCAAAAACCCTCCAATGTGGCTGAATTACAACAATTCTGCAAAGATGAGTGGGCCAAAATTCCTCCACAGTGCTGTAAAAGACTCATTGCCAGTTATGGCAAACGCTTGATTGCAGTTGTTGCTGCTAAGGGTGGCCCAACCAGTTATTAGGTTTAGGGGGCAATCATTTTTTCACATAGGGTCATGTAGGTTTGGATTTTTTCCACTTATTAATAAACACCTTCATTTAAAAACTGCATTTTGTGTTTACTTGTGTTATCTTTGTCTAATATTTAAATTTGTTTGATGATGTGAAACATTTAAGTGTGAAAAACATACAAAGAAACGAGAAATGAGGAAGGGAGCGAACACTTTTTCACACCACTATATTCTCTTAAGTTAAATTTAAGAGAAAAAAAAGGTGAAAATTTATGTGAAAAAAATTTAAAATTTACAGGAAAAAAGTCACTCATTTATGAGAAAAAATCTTTAAAATTTATGAGAAAAAAGCTGAAAATTTACAGGAAAAAAGTCTGAAATTTATGAGAAACAAAGTTGAAAAATTATGAGAAAATAGTTGTAAATTTACAAGAAAAAAGTTGAAAATTTACAGAAAAAAATTCACAATTTTTTTTAGAAAAAAGTCAAAAAGTGTTGAGGAATTAAAAAAATCACAAATGCACTGGAAAAACGTCACAAATTTTCAAAAAAGTCAAAAATCTATGAGAAAAAAATCAAATGTATAAGAAAAAAGAGGCAAATTTACAGGAAAAATGTTGCAAATTTATGAGAAAATTTATATGAGATATTTATATGCGAAGAAAGTGACAATTAAGGAGAAAAAAATTAAAATACGCCATACATCGTCAGTAAGCGCTAGCAGGATGAATTAGCCTGAGCTGTGGAAGAGCTGAAGGGTACAGGAAGTCATCAGACACCTCGGCGCTCGTTAAAACAGGCTACGACGCCTGCTAGGTGCTGCAGCGTGTTGGCACGTTGTCTGCTTCTACAAGATTCCATCATTAGCCTAACTGGCTGTTATATCCACATGTACTGCCAGGGCTCCCTGGAGTAATTTGTGAAGTTTTTCCTCACGAATGTTCAGCTTTTCAAATATGCACTTTTCAACTTCTTGCGCATACGCAAGCAGATACACGAACGCACACATACATACAGGAACACACGTGCACACACACACACACACACATATACAGTATGTCTATAGTATGTCTATGTGTTCTCTTTCAGGTGCAGACATCAGGCCCGTGCAGAGATCTTCTCAGAAGCAGCACATGCTTCTTCTGTTTTCTCTTCATTTGTCCCCCCCCAACTCCTTCACCCCCCACCTCTTCTGACCACTTCATGTCCCTTCAATTCCCTCCCCCATTCCTCCCTGTGAGGCCCAGCATAAGTAAGACAATATAAATAAAGTATTAAAGTTATTATATAGCAAGAGGAGTCTATAAATATTATTTATATACAGCATTTATCAGATATGAGCAGAGCTTCTTTTGGCAAGGTAAATCTGTTTGACACAATAAGACAAGAAGATATTTGTTCTGCTTGCCAAGCTGCTGGACAGGACAGGTTTAAAAAAATCAACTGTTTTCTCTGCTTAGACTGTGGCCCAGGGGACCTGGACCCCTGCATGAGCGGTAGAAGACAGACGGATGGAATGAGACGATTCCCCACAGAATCCTGAACGCTCGGGGGAACGCTGGCTGAAAGACACCGCTCCAGTAACAACAGTGGGGACGAGTCGGCCTAGGTCGCCACATCACTCTACAAAATGTCCAGAAACACCAATCCTGCTTCAGAGGAAACAGACCAATATTAGGCCACGCCCCCTGCCAATCACAGATCAGCTGACCAAAGCTCGCAACAATAAAAGTCCACATTAATCCCCCAGACAATAAAGTAAATTGAGGAACAGCTGAGCCGAGCAGCTGCATAGACAGATTTTAAAGCCTAATTCTGCTCCACAGACATGCCGAGCCTCGCTCTGCGTTCGCTGAACAATTCCCTCACAGATCAGGGGGGCTGAAGGCAGCGGCGGCGAGCGGCAGCACGCTCACCCTGCTGATGTTGTGAGCTCTCCTGAGCACCACGGAGCTGACTCATGGCTGGCTTTTTAGCTGTTTTCAGTTTAAAGCCTCGTAGACGTTTCACCCGCTTCAGCACGGCGCTCCGCTCACAGCTGTGAGACGGCGGCGGCGAGGCTTAAGGAGCCGGGCAGCAATCGGAGTGGCTTCGCGGGCCTGGATGGGCGTGACGGCCGCCTTTGTCTGCGTGTTCCCGCCACATCCGGGCTCAGGCAGAGTTTTTAAAAGCTTCCGTCTGAAGTGCAGCAGAGGAAGCTCAGAGATAGGATTTCAGGGCGATTAAAGCTCCTTAAGTCTCATTAAAGATGGATCATCTGGCCCAGAACCAAATGTAGGCACTTATTAGAGGAGCTCTGACAGCATGCAGGGTTACTGCAAGGGATGCTTTATGAACTAGAAAAGCACTCAGAGAGCGCATACCTCTGCCAAGGCTCCTTCTGTCCCTCATGGATCACCTTCAAAATGTAATGGGTTCCTGTGTAGACCACGAGCCGGTTCTGGTGAAACCTGCATCAAAGTCTATCCAGTAGGTTTGGAGGATTCTTGCTAACACACTGTGAGAAGATAAGAGCCTTGGCGGCGGTATGCACTCTCGGATCATCACCAAAACATAATGGGCTCCGCTCTAGGCCAAGGATCACCTCTGGTGAAAATTTCATCCAAATCCATCCAGCAGATTTTGCATAATCCTGCTAACAAACAATAATATTGGATTAGATTTATATGGAGCTTTAAATGTCAAGTGGCATCTCAAAGCGCTTACAGTGAGGCCATTATTCATTCGCTCCAGACAGACAGCGGTAAGCTACCTCTGTAGCCACAGCTGTCCTGGGGCAGACTGACGGAAACATGATTGCCAATCCGCAGCAACAGCCTCTCCGACCGTTACCGACCACTCATACCCAGTGTCATGGACCCTGGAGGCAAGGTGGGTAAAGTGTCTTGCCCAGGGACACAACGGCAGGATGGCTGGGGAGAGCGGGATTCAAACCGCCAGCCCTCTGGTTAGTGGACGACCCGCTCTACCTCCTGAGCCACTGCCGCCCACATTTCCCTCCTCTGTTCCATTTTTACTGAGCACCAAGCTGGATGGCAGGAATTCCATTTTTATATGGTCTCTGGCATGACCCAGCCGGGACTTGAACCCTGACCTCCCGGCTGTGGGGCGCATGCTCTACCTCTAGTCCACCGCTCCAACGTGGCCGGAGACCAACAGACAAACCTCCCCGATGACATCACCTCCTTGGTGGAGGTAACCAGACCCCACCACAGTCTGGAGGGGATTGTTGGGGGGCAGAAATTTAAAAAAGCAACTGCCGCATGCAGATCTGCAACCTTTTCCCGTAAATATGCGACTTTTCTCAAAAATTTGTCACTTTTTTCCCATAAATTTGTGACTTTTTTTGAAAATGTGACTTTTTTCAAGGGAATTTTGAGCTTTTTTCTCATGAATTTGCAACTTTTTTCTCAAAAATGTGACTTTTTTTTTAAATTTATGACTTTTTTTCTTGTAAATTTGCAACATTTTCCTCATAAATTTGCAACTTTCTTCTTCCTCTTGCTGCTCGCTTCAGGGGTCTCCACAGCGGATCATCTGCCGCCGTCTCACCCCATCCCTTCATCTTCCCCTGTAACACCAACCCTCTCCATGTCCTCCTTCACTACATCCATCAATCTTCTCTGTGGTCTGTGTCCTGTCTTCCTCCTGCCTGGCAGCTCCACCTTCAACATCCTTTGTCCAACATCTCCACTATCCCTCCTCTGCACATGTCCAAACCATCTCAGACCTGCCTCTCATAATAATAATAATAATAATAACCCATTTTATTTGTAATGCACTTTACATTAAAAAATTCTCAAAGTGCTGCATGTAAAAAGCAGAAAACTCAAATTCATAAAAGAAAGAAAGTTGATAAGAAGACAAAACCAAAACTAAAGAGAGAAGAGGTTAAAACAAATGATCAAATGTCCTGCTAAAAAGAAAGGTTTAAGTCCTCTGTTAAAACTGCGTGTGGGTTGGAAGGCCCTCGAGGTGTCAGGGAGGCCATTCCACAGACATGGGGCAGCAGCACAAAAAGCCCAATCCCCCACGGTCCAGAGTTTGGTCCTGGGTGTATGAAGGCGGTTTGAGTGAGTGGAACGGAGGGGACGTGTTGTGGTTAATGGAGTTAGCAGTTCTTTGAGATGGCCTGATAGAAACAGGAAGCCAGTGAAGTGATATAAGAATGGGTGTGATATGTTCATATTTTCACACCTTCATCAGGACCCGAGCTGCAGAGTTTTGGATGTACTGCAGTCTTTGAAGACTCTTGCCAGGGATCCCAGAGAGGAGCGCGCTGCAATAATCCAGTCTTACTTTGTCTCCAAACCACTCAACCTGAGCTGTCCTCTGATATACTCATTTCTGATCTTGTCCCTCCTAGTCACTCCCAATGAGGGGACAAAGACCTTAATTTTTGGAGACATATCCTACAGTCTGATGAAACTAAAACTGAACTGTTTGGCCAAAATAACTATTGTTACATTTGGAGGAAAAAAAGGGGGAAGTTGCAAGCCTGAGAACACTATCCCAAATGTGAAGTACAGGGGTGGCAGCTAAGGTTGGGCGATACAACGAATATATTTGTTATATCAATACATTCTACTATGTATGTATGTGCATTCTACTATGTGCAATACATATGATGTGTGTAGATAGATAGATAGATAGATAGATAGATGTACTTTATTGATCCCAAACTGGGAAATTACAGTGCAACGGCAACATGTGTATTGTATAACATTGTGTATTTATAATATTTATAATATTTATAATTATGTATTTATGATCTTTTTTGCATTGATGTATGTGGTTATTGTGTATTTTTTTTTTTCTTTACTTGATTCTCTTTTCTAAAGCCCATCCAGGGACAAGAGTTGCAAATTAGCTAATAGCTATACACTCTATGTGCAACACATCAGATTGATTGTCATTGATTAATTGTCTATGTTTATTGCACTGTCCCTGTCAAATAAACTAATCTATCTAACATGACACAGACAGCCCAACCAACAGAAGAACACACAGCATAATAGAAAAGGAGTTACCCAGGGAAGTAAAGTAAAAATGTTTAGATAACTTTATATACAACATGGGCTACTACTAGGTTAAACAGATGATCCTTATGAGTCAATGAAGAGAACTGACTGTACAGAGAAGGATTATAAGGCACAGGGTGAAATTCGAGATACCAATTATACTGTAAGGTGCAATACGGCAACATAGTTATAACCAAAATTCAACATCAGAGAAAGTTATTTTACATTGAAATGCAAAGTGGCAGGAAAGACTTCCTGTATCTAACCGTTCTGCAGGAAAGCTGTAGCAGTCTGCTGGAGAAAGTGCTCCGCTGTCTGTCCAGTGTGTGGTGGAGGAGGTGATCAGGACTATGATGGATTGCAGTTTGTTCAGTGTCCTCCTTTCCACCACAGATTCAAAGGTCTCTGGCCTGAGACCAATCACAGAGCCAGCCTTCTTGATAATGTTGTCAAGTCTGTTGGTGTCGCTGGCTCTGATACTGCTACCTCAACAGACAGCAGCAAAGAAGATGGCGCTGGCGACAACAGCCTGAAAGAAAAGCTCCAACATCTTGTTGCACACGTTAAAGAATCTCAACTTCTCAGAAAGTAGAGTCTGCTCATCCCCTTCTTGTACGCAGCATTGTTGTTAGATTTCCAGTCCAGTCTGCTTCTGATCACAACACCCAGGTATGTGTAGTCCTCCACTACCTCTACATCCTCTCCCCTAATCCACAATGGCTGTGAAGGCGTCCTCTTCTTCCTGAACTCAATCATCATGTCTCTGGTCTTGCTGATGTTCAGTCTCAGGTGATTCTCCTTGGTCTAGTCCACAAATCTGTCTACCAGTGCCCTGTACTCCCCCTCCTCTCCCCCTCTTATATACCCAACAACAGCCGAGTCATCAGAGAATTTCTGCAGGTGGTTCGACTTGGTGTTGTATCGCAAGTCAGTGGTGTATAAGGTGAAGAGAAAAGGAGAAAGCACAGTCCCCTGTGGAGCTCCCGTATCACTAACCACCACATCAGACAAAACACTGCCCAGCTGGACAAACTGTGGCCTGCCTGTCAGGTAGTCGGTAATCCAGGAGATCACAGAGCTGTCAACCCCCATCACCTGCAGCTTCTCACCCAGCAGCAGCAGCGGATGAATGGTGTTAAATGCACTGGAGAAATCAAAGAATGTGATTCTCACAGTGTCTCCTCCTCCATTTAGGTGCAAGTGAGCTGATCTCAAGCTTTTCCGCGGCAGTTAAGGCCGCTTCTCTCTGTCAGTGTCTCTCTCCTCTCCTCTCTCACAGCTGTACTCAGGAACGTCCCCCTCTCCTCTGCCTCCCTGCGCCGTGTTTCATTTCAGGATTGTTACAGGGTATGTTTTTTCCTGCTATTTTTTTCTTAGAAACTGCTTCTTTTGAGCCTGTTTTCATGGAGCAGAGACACTTCTTTTTAATGCACAATCTGGCAACACCGGCAGAACGCGGGGAAAGGGGAAAAAAAAAAAAAGAAATGACACACACATACCGGCTGCAGTGCAGCAGACTTGAACGAAAGGAGAAAAATGCACCAGCTCTGTTCTCTGGCAGTGGTAAAAACTGAACAAAATACAGTTTTGTGCAAATTATGTTGCACTACCACTAATTTGTTTCACCACTTGAGATGTCATCCACTATAATATGAAGAATGCATTAAAATCCGCTCTCAACATCCAGGTAACGCCTACCAAAAATAAATAAATAAATAAAGGAACCAGCCCTAAGAAAATGACTATATGGCCTCTTCAATTGGAAAGTTTATCCCATATAGCAAAAGTGCAAAATGGAAAGAAATCACAACTGTGGTCACAAATTACATTGCCAAAGACATGACCCTTATTGTTAAAAACATGACCAAACAGAAAAAGTGGACTGTAATTTATATGATTTTAAAATATCTTTCTCTAGAAGTCTTGCTTAAAGCACTTTTTATAGTGTTGTATTTTGTTTTGTTTTGTTTGTAATGGTTTTATTACAGGCCATAATAGGAAGGCCTACCATTATTTATTCTGATTTGTTGCAAATTTATGAGTGGGTTGGCTGACTGGTTCAATAAAGTTTGCTAAATTTAACTTGATTTACCACACACACACACCCCCACACCCCAACATTGTATGCAATTTTAAACAATGCAAAACATGGATCTGTTTTTATTATCATGCCGGTGTCATTTTATGCAAAGGTTTTACATTTATCCAGTGGTTGGAGGAGATCTCAAGATATCATGATATACAGTATACTGTATATTGCGACAAAACCCTAAATGTGTCATGATACATGTTAAAAGCCATATCGTCCAGCCATAGTGGCAGCCTCATGTTGTGGGGGTGTTTTACTGCACTTAACAAAATAGATGGCATCATGAGGAAAGAACATTATGTGGAAATATTGAAGCTGCATTTCTAGACATCAACCAGGAAGTTAGATTACAAAATAAAACCTATTTTACATCTTCTCAAACATTTGTGTAGCAAAACTCTCACAAACAATACTAATACTAATATTTACAATACTAATCTGCACAGAAAACACTGCTAAAATACCGCAAAAATTGTTTACTAATTGTTTATTTAGCAAATATAAAAATTATTTCAGAGCTAGAAATAATTTTCTTAATCCTAACTGACCTAAAACAGGAGTTGGTCTGATTTAATGTGGCTTTGCAAATTTTTTCTCATTAATTTGCAACTTTTTTCTTGTTAATTTGCAAGTTTTTTCTTAATTTGTAACTTTTTTCATGCAACTTGCAACTTTTTTCATTAAGTTGCAGCTTTTTTCTTATTAATTTACAACTTTTTTCTCATTAATTTGCATATTTTCCTCATTAATTTGTAACTTTTTTCTCTGTAATTTACAACTTTTTTCTCTGTAATTTGCAATTTTTTTCTTGTTAATTTGAAACTTCTTTCATGCAACCATGAAGACAAAAAAAAAGGTTGTGTCTTTTTATACAGTGTATGTAAACGTCTGATTTCTACTGTATTTAAAACACCTAAATACCATTTTCAGGTCAGCTGTATTGACAGTTTTCATTGCAGCTGTTTTCAAATGCAGGCGACACATCGACTCGCTGATGTTGCTGGGCTCTCCTTGCTCACTCCGCTTCAGTCAGAACTGCTCCCCCACCGGAGCTTTGGAATCAGTTCAGTTTCTGCTTCCAAACTGTGTGGAGCAGGGCAGCTGTCAGGAAACTCAGCCACGAGTGGCCCCGCACTCATGTGTGAGGATGAACCCCTCAGATCTGGAGTCAGACCTGGATCAGTAGGTGGATCCCCAGCCAGCATGCCCATGTGGGTTTGTCTGCGGGTTCCATACTGGTCCCATCTGTGTTTGCTCACATGGGCTTTTACCTGTTTACCCTTTTTCAACTTATTTTCTCATAAATTTGCATTTTTCTTGTATATTTGTGACTTTTCCCCCATTTCCCTCAACTTTTTTTACTCTAAACTGGCAACTTTTTCTCACTTTTTCTCAAATTTATCACTTTTGTACTGTAATTCTTACAACATTTTCTCAAAAATGTGTGACTTCTCCCATAAATTTGCAACATTTTTTGTAAATCTGGAACTTTCTTTAAAAATTTATCATAAATTTGTGCCTTTTTTGATAAATTTGTAACTTTTTTCTCATAAATTTTCTATTTACACTGTAGTTGCTACTTTTTGTTAATTTGCAACGTTTTCACATTTTTCCTCATAAATTTACTTTTTTCTTGTAAATTTGTAAAGTTTCTTCTTATAATTTTGTAACTTTTTTTAAGCAAGTTTACTATTTTTTTCTTGTAAATTTGCAATTTTTTTCTCCTAAATTTTCACTTTTCTCATAAATTTGCAATTTTTTTTATCATAAATTTGCAACTTTTTTCTTATCAATTTGTGACTTTTTTCTTGTAATTTTACCCATGGCCCCACTATTACTGAAACCTGCTCAGCCGCATTAAACCTTTGTAGGGCTTCTTTGGGTGTGGGGGTCCCCAGGGTGTGTGGTGGTGGCGCTGGGATGGGGAGGGCTGGGGGGGTTCGCGCCAGGGGCGCAGGCCAGTCTCTAGCCCAGGGGTTGGGGGCGCTGGTCTCCCGGTGCCTGGGGCCTGGGGGCTGGCGTTGGCTCTGTTGGGGGAGTGGGGGGTTGGCGGGCCCAGGGGTGTGGCCCCACTGCGCTGGCCACCTAGCGGCCTGGTGGCCTGGCCTCCCTTGGCCGTCCCTCCTGGGGCGGATGCCTGGCTTTCCCGGGGCTTGATGACCTCAGACATTTGTGCCCTGTGGGGGTTGGTGGCATTGCCTTGCCTGCTCAAGGTTTCGGAAGGGGGGGGGGGGTTCTGGGACCAGCCCCCCTCTTCATATGTTTCCTGACAAATCACTCACATGCACACACTTATTTTGCACGCGCTCTCATATACACACACACTGATGCACACGCACAAAAGTCTCCCCTTTAACAGGTGCAGATACCAGACTCATGTTGAGACCTCTTCGGTGAAAGAAGCAGTCTGTCTTCCGTTTGTTTTAGTTGGTGGTTTGTCTGTCTTTTTTGTTTCTTTCTTTCCCCCTCCCCACACTTCCTTTCCCCATTCCCCATCCTATTGGGTCCTTCATGGGTAAAATAATTTAAATAAAGTATTAAAAGTTATTACAGGAAGAGTTCACAACAATGTACAGTACATAGATAGGTACTGTATAAAGCTCCTTTGGGCAAAGTAAGTCTGTTTCGGCACAGTAAGGGTAGCAGATTTCTGTTCTGCTCACCTAGCTGCCTGACAGGACAAAAGCGGGACCCAGGTGGATTTAATGCAAGTCCATGTGGGCAAACCAAACGGGGCCAACATGGAACCTGCAGACAAGCCCAATGGGATCCATAAGACAGCCCAGATTTAACTTATAGCATGGCCCACATGGACATGCTGGCTGGGTTCTTTCACATTTTTAAACATTTTCGTGCAACATGCAATTCTTTTCTCAATTTTGTGCTAATGCAATGAAAAATAATGGGTTAATTAACCCGAAAATGCACAGGCACACACACACACTTGTTTGATGTACTCTCATCAGGCACATTTTAATTGGTGGGCAAACCGCCTTGGCAGTGGTATGCCCTCTACTCACACCATTGGTCACTTTTCTCCGCCACTGCAGAAAATGTGTCATTTTTACCTGCCTCCACAGAGCCTGGAGCAGAGACTACAGCTCCCAGAATGCATCACCGTTGGGTGCACGTCTCACAGACACACACACCAGCACGCACGCACACACCAGCAGATTTTTTTTTTTTTTGAATTCTTAGAAATGTAAGCGCACCTCACTCTTTTTTTCAGGATTTCTCATGTCTGCCTGTTGCTGTTTACAGCCTCGCCTGTCTCTGTGCGCGGGTGCGTGCGTGCGTGCGCGTGTCTGAGTTCTGCAGCATCAGGCTTCTGCTCACGCGCGCGCACACGCACACTGCACCCCATCCCATAATAACAACCACACCTATGAAGCTCCAGTGCAGCTGCATTGTGGACGTTGGGCAGCAGGATACTGCAGTACACTTGAGCTGCCTCCCCCACCCCCCCCACCCAACATCCATCCATCCATCCTCTCAGTATCAGCTAACTTCCATCCCTCCTCCTCCTCCTCCTCCTACCTGCCGGAGGCGCCTTCTCCTTCACCAGCTCCATCTCCCGCTGTGACTGCAGAGGTGGTGGTGGTGGTCCCCTTCCTGTCCTTCCCTTCCCTCCTTCCTTCCTGGGACTGCGTCGACCCTCCTCACTCAGAATCTGATGACTGATGGATGCTCGATGCCGGCTGGAGACTGGAGGAGGAGGAGGAGGAGGAGGAGGAGGAGGAGGAAGGAGTGGTGGAGGGAGGAGGATGGAGCAGAAAGACAGTCCCGGTGTGTCCTCTGGAAGATGGGGGGCCTCCTCTTCCTGAGTAGCAGCCTTTTCTTCTTCTCCTGCTCTGCTCCTCCTGCGGCCGTCGAGACTCGTGCGTTCACCTGTGCAGTGTCGCGCGCCTCTCTCTCTCTCTCTCTCTCTCTCTCTCTCTCTCTCTCTGCGGCTCGAGCCGGGAGAGCACAACAGTGACGTCACCGCCGGGGAAGTTTTTAAGGTGACAGGACAGTGATGGGTGGGGGGGGGAGGGTGCAACCCCGGTTATTAGCAAGATGACTCCAAACCATCACCGTGTAATTGTCTGTCCGCAATTACGGACCGCATGTCGAGGAACTTTTTGCAGCTTAATGCTGACAAAACTGAAGTCCTCACTGCAGCACCTGATAATCTAATTCCTAAGATGGTTCATAGCACTGGTTCATTAAGCGCTAATGTACGGTCTGATCTAAAAAATCTTGGTGTCATTTTTGACCAGTCGATGAGTTTTGATCAGCATGTCAAATCTCTGACCCGGAGTTGCTTTTTCCACCTCAGGAATATTTCCAAAATTAGGTTTCCTACAGCCAGTTAGAAATCATTATTCATGCCTTTGTTTCTTCACGTTTGGACTACTGTAATGCTGTCTTCACATGCCTCAGTAAATCCTCTTTACACCGCCTATAGTTAGTCCAGAACTCTGCTGCTAGATTACTGACTAGGTCCAGTAGATTCTGTCATATCACTCCCATCTTGGCCTCCTTGCATTGGCTTCCTGTAAATTATAGAGCTGATTTTAAAGTTCTTGTCCTTACTTACAAAGCCATTCATGAAGAGGTGCTTTTTTATATCAGCGACCTGCTCCATCTACACCATCCCAGCAGGTCTCTCAGGTCTTCTGATCAGAACCTGCTGGTAGTCCATAGCACTAGGCTCAGAACCAAAGGCGATAGAGCCTTTGCTGCTGTTGCTCCCAGACTGTGGAACTCCTTACCATTTGAACTTAGATCTGCACTTTCCATTGATGTTTTTAAGAAGCAACTAAAGACCCACCTTTTTAGCCTGGCTTTTTATTAACTATGCATTGATTGTATTTTTATGTGTTTTTACTGTCTACTTTGTTCTTTTACTACTTTATGTGCCTGTATTTTTATTTGCTTTGTTTTTTTACCATGTTAAGCACTTTGTGACTCTGTCTGTGAAAAGTGCTCTATAAATAAATTTATTATTGTTGTTATTCTACCGCTTAATCCTTTTCGGGGGCTGGAGCCTATCCCAGCATCTTTGGGCGAGAGGCAGGGTCCACCCTGGACAGATCGCCAGTCCATCGCAGGGCCAACACAGAGAGACAGACAACCATTCACTCTCACAGTCATACCTAAGGACAATTTAGAATCCCCAGTTGATGCCAGTTAACCTAACCTGCATGTCTTTGGCCTGTAGGAGGAAACCAGACTACCCGGAGTAAACCCACACAGACATGGGGAGAACATGCAAACTCCACACTGGAGGGTCACAGATGGTCAGGGTGGAATCAACCCCGTGACCTTCTTACTGTGCTGCCATAATGATAACCACTGCGCCACTGTGCTGCCGGTTATTTCATTTCACAGTTTTTTTTTGTTTGTTTTTTTTTGGGGGGGGGGGTAGTCAGGTCCATTGCTGTGTTTTGGGGGGGAAGTATCCAAGATTTTGTAATGGGGGACAATTAAAACCCTATACAATGTGGAAAAATCATTTTAAAAATCTGTATATAACTTCAATATAATAAAATGGGTTATTGTCTAGTGCAGGAGTTTGCAACCTTTGCCAACTGGAGAGTCATTTTCTTCGTCTACAACTAAAATAGAAGTAGCTGAGGGCCACAGTGGCAATTTAACCTTAAAAGCAGCATAGTCTTGCAGAGTCATTCAAGTTCCGGTTCCGCCGGACCGGTGGCGCCACACGAGTTGGCTGCCCGTTGCAACAGCCTTTTCTTTTTTTATCTTCCTTCTTCTTTCTACAGCTTTCACTCTATATATATATCATGGACACAAAGATCGCCCCAAAGGTCTCCCGAGTCGGCGGACAGAGGCTCTGTTTACAGCAGGAGACGTTACAGCAGGGAAGAGCTAGTGCTAGCTAGCACTCGGCCGCCACCCGATGCTAGCGGAGAGACTCGATATACCGGGAACTGTAGCGAAAACGACGCGGGTGCCGGGCTGGAGTTCGGGTGGCGTGCGGGAAATATAAGACAGAATGATAAAGAGCGATGGCAAGAACCAGGCAGACCACCCGTAAAATCTGCTGGAGGAGGGGGCCACCCGGGAGGCAGCTGGCCTCCAAGGCTGCTCGGAGAAGCGCTCCGGCCACCGGCGGAGTGAAGAAGCCTCACCGTTACAGGCCCGTGGCTCCGAGAGAGATCCGTCACTGCCAGAAATCCACGGAGCTGCTCATCCGTAAGCTGCCCATCCAGCGCCTGGTGAGGGAGATCGCTCAGGACTTCCAAGACCGACCTGCGCTTCCTGAGCTTCGCCGTCGTGGCTCTGCAGGAGGCCGGCGAGGCCTACCTGGTGGTCTCTTCTTCGCTAAGGGGGTCACCATCATGCCCAAAGACTTCCAGCTGGCCCTCCGCATCCGCGAAGAGAGAGCTTGGACTTTCTGCTGCACATTCACCAACCATAATGCTCCGCACTGTGTGTCTATATATATATATATATATATATATATATACAGTATATATTTATAGTAATATGTACATATGTTTACTAGCTACTCTTGTTTTTTTTCTTGCCTTCTGATTGTTGCTCTGGGTGTTGCTATCCCTGTGCTGTTGCAATCCTGGAATTTCCCCATTGTGGGACTAATAAAGGCTTATCTTATCTTATCTTATTTTAAAGTTTTTGTATACATAGCGCTAAATATTTTTTGGCATTAATGAATTCATACTACAACAGAGGAAAAAACTGTCAAGCTTTATATATAGCTTCTTTCATGAAATAAAAGTATTAGAAATATATTACAAATTGTTTTGTGCTGAAAAATAAAGTTCCGAATATCTGACCATAATTTTTTGTATAGTTTTTGTTAATTATCAAAACATTCATAAACTGTTTAAATCTGAAAAATATTGTCCATCTCCTACTTTCAACAGTTATAACAGAGCTTTAGTTCCTGATATTTTAATAAACTAGTGCATACCCATGCATGCCCGTAGAAACCAAGTATAAGCAAGTATTTCTGCATGCCCACAGAAAGTAGGTGTAATCAAGGGTGTAAACAAGCATGTCGGCACTCGTTCAGTGATACCTGCCTTTGATCTTTGATGGTGCCATAGTGAGTCCTATGATCTTGGATGATGTCATAGCAAATCCTGTGATCATGAGTGAAGCCTGCCTTTGATCTCTGATGATGTTACAGTGAGCCCTATGATCGTGAGTGACGCCTGCCTTTGATCTTTGATGATGGCATAGCAAGTCCTATGATCGTACGCTCATCATAATAGAATGGGGGAAGGAAAAAAGTTGTTTATGGTGGTGCGTTGCATGGTAGTGGCCCCTCTGATTCTAGATGTGATTAACATTGCAGATAGGAGAAATGTAATTTTGTTCTACTGTACATGATTGACTGTATAAATTGAATGACAATAAAGTTGGCTTCTTCTTCTTACGTGTCGCAGTTAAAAGCTATGCAGCGGCATTTTGAACCAACTGGAGATATGAGAGAGAAGACTGGCTGACTCCAAAATAAAGTGCATTGCAGTAATCTAGCCAATAGGTAATGAAAGCATGGATTACTGTTTCAAAGTGCTGCACTGAAAGAATGGGTTTAACCTTGGCCAGCTGCCTCAAATGGAAAAAGCTGGATTTGACTGCTGCACCAATTTGACAATTTAATCTAACATCACTGTCCATCTTAAAACCCAGATTAGTAACAGTTGTCTCAACAAACTGTGCCAAGGGGCCCAAGTCCACAGGGGGGGACTCACAGGAGCCACTAGGTCATCACTTCAGTCTTCTTTTCATTAAAATTTTAAAAGTTTAAAGCCATCAAAGCTTTAATGTCATTAAAACATGCAAGAAGTGATTTTATTGAGAAGGTCTCCTTCTGCTTTAATGATATACAAATCTGACTGTCATCAGCGTAACAGTGGAAGGAGATACCATGCTTCCTAAGGATTGAACCCAGTGAAAGTAAATATAGGGAGAAAAGCAAGGGACCTAAAATTGAGCCCTGTGGGACTCCACATGACAGGAAAGACAAGGAAGATTCAAAACCAGCCAGACTTACAGACATGGTTCTATCTGCCTGAACCATTCCAATGCAGCACCAGAAATCCCCACAAGATGCTGTAGACGGGATATTAAAATATCATGGTCAACTGTATCAAAGACTGCAGTTAGGTCAAACAGGACAAGAATCACAAAATCACCAGAATCTGACGCCAGGAGGATGTCATTAAAGACCCTTAACAAAGCCGACTCTGTGCTATGGAGGGTTTTTAATCCAGACTGAAACACCTCCAGGACACCATTCTCATCCAAAAAAGCCTTTAAAGATTTGAAGATTTTTATTTGTCAATACTTCTATACATACAGGACATACAAGAGAATTGAAATGCTGTTTCTCTCTCTCTTAGTGGTGTGCACAATATATTAGAAAAGAAGGAAAAAGGATGAAAAACAACAACAGGAGTCTATGGACACTAATGCTACCCATAGTGCAAATAAAGAAAAAAAATAAAACCCTATATACAGAAAAAGTAGAGCCGTAGTACCAGTAATTACAAGTTCAATGCTGTAGCGGAGGTGCAGACAGTGACAGATTGGACTTCACATGATCAGTATTGCAATAATAGACAGCAGCCGGTATGGCATTTAGATAGATGTACTTTATTGATCCCAAACTGGGAAATTACACAATTACATTTGTGCAAATGGTTGCAGTAAGGTGCAGAGACATACAGCAGCAGATGTATTACTGTTGGTATGTCAGGCAGCACAGTGGTGCAGTGGTTAGCACTGTTGCCTTACAGCCAGAAGGCTCCTGGTTTGAATCCCCAGGCTGGCAGGGGTTGGAAGCTTTCTGTGTGGAGTTTGCATGTTCTCCCTGTGCTGCGTGGGTTTACTCCGGGGGCTCCGGTTTCCTCCCACAATCCAAAGACATGCGTGTTAGGTTAATTGGCTGTTCTAAATTGTCCCTAGATATCTGTCTCCTATAGGCCCTTAGAATAGAGGGTTAGTACTAGTGAAAGCACTTTTTGAGTGGTCTTTGTGACTAGAAAAGCACTATATAAGTGCAGGTTAGATAGATAGATAGTCTTTCGGTGAAAACAGCTGCGGTAGTTATTGTGTGGGTGAGTATGTTACAGTCCGGCGGGGGTAGTGGGCAGAGTTCAGGGTCCTGATGGCCTGGTGAACAAAGCTGTTTAACAGTCTTGTGGACCAGGCCCAGAGGCTCTGGTATCTTTTCCCCGAGGGCAGGGGGCTGAAGAGGGAGTGTGAGAGGTGGGAGGTGTCACTTGATGGCTCTGTGGGTGAGGTGGGTGAGGTAGATGTCTGGGGGGGGGGGGGGCAGAGAGGAACCGATGATCTTGCTGGCTGCTTTCATTGTGTGTTGTAGTGTCTTCCGGCAGGAGGCCGTGCAGCTTCCGTACCACACCATGATGAAGCTGGTGAGGATGCTCTCAATGGTGCCCTGGTAGAATGAGCAGATGATGGGGGTGGGACTCATATTCTCCTCAGTTTGCGGAGGAAACAGAGGGAAGTTTGAGCCTTCTTGACCAGTGATGTGGTGTTGTTGGACCAGGAGAGCTCCTCAGAGATGTGCACCCCCAGGAACTTGGTGCTTCGCACCCTCTCCACAGCTACTCTATTGAAGATCAGAGGGGGATGCTGTGTGTGTCCTCTCCTGAAATCGATCACAATCTCCTTGGTTTTCCCACGTTCAGGAAGGCATTATTGTCTTTACACCACTGGACTAGCTGGCTCACCTCTTTTCTGCAATTGGCTTCTTCATTGTTGGCAATGAGGTCCATCACCATCATGTCATCCGCAAACTTGATGATGTGGTTGGTGCTGTGGGCTGGTACGCAGTCGTGGGTCAACAGGGTGAAGAGCAGAGGGCTGAACACACACCCTTGTGGGGCCCCTTTGCCTGCTGCCCTTCTTCATGAAAGTAGACTTCCACTATGGTGTTTAACCTTCCAGGTGATCTGTTGGTTGTCTCAGTTGCATAAATCTTCATGTTCCTTGATTCAATGAATCTTCAGGTCAACTGTCTTGTTGACCACATAGGATAAGGTGGGTGTTAGGGGATCCTCCCCATCTTCACAAAGCCAATCTCCTTCCATACATGGTGTCTCCCCCAATGGAAGTCCTGGAGTCTCTCACCTTGCGCAGTGTACAACTGAACTCTGAGTTCTCCCATGGATTCTGCATTCACCATGCTAGGTTTGGTGAATTGCCTGATTTCTGGTCTCTGACCCCCAGGCCTAGGTATCACAGCTGGTTGAGGTATCACTTCCAGAGGCATATTCAAGTCTTCACCTGCCTCTGGAATTTGTGAAAGTAAGGATTCAATTTCATTTCTCACTTTCATTTCATCCAGAATGATGATTGAGTTTTCTGAAAAGTTTTCCAGCCAAGCATCCTGGGGTTCAATGTTGACCTGTAGGGCACTTAAGTGGCATAAAGGTCTCCTGCTGAAACTCACCAAAACACTCCCTGCCTGGGCAACAACAATCATTGAAACTCTGCTAACCAACAAGAAGTTCCAAGTTCACCAAACTGCAGTAATAATGTTTAAAGTGAAGAATCTATCACTGCCCGCAAATATCCAAAAGTTGTTCCAAATAAGGGAGAAACAATATCATTTCAGAGGAACATGTATATTTCAAAAACCTTCAGTGAGAACTACTACCAAGCAACACTGTGTCTCAGTGCAAGGAGTCAGACTGTGGAATACTTTTGGACCTGAATTAAAATCATGTACAACGCTTAGACAATTTAAACAAAAACTAAAGGAAGAAATACTCCAAACATATATACAACATGACATGTAAAATCACATAAGAATTGTTGCATTCAGTCTGTGTTGTGTTGTTTCTTAGTTTTTGTTTTTCGTTTTTGTTTTTGTCACGTTTTGTCTTAGCTTTGTTCTGAATTGTATTCGCTCTTGTTTTGTTTTTCTTTTGAATTCTTGGATGGAATATGGGTGGGCAATATAAGCTGCGGCTTCAGCCATCACCCATTTCAGATAACTTATGTTGAACTGTATAATCAGAGGAGTTATTGTTTAATTTGACCTTGTAAGATTTTTTCCCGTTGTTATATTAGTCTGTTCCTTTCTTTTAATCTTTACTTTTAATCTATCTGAAATAAAGATTCATTCATTCATTCATTCACCTTGGATTGAATAAGAGTTCGTGGAGAAGGCACTCTTATTCAAGAAGGCAGACAAATGGGCTCCCACAAGGGTCAGTCCTCGCCCCAACTTTGTTTAACTTTTACATTAATGGCCTACCCGCCACAAAATCCTTCAAATTCATCTATGCAGATGACATCTGTCTGGCAACCCAAGCCTAAACGTGCGATCAGACCAAACGCCAACGGGCAGCGTGAATCCATACAAAGTAAATGGAAAGAGGCAAGTACACACCAAATTGCGCATTTGCATGTTCACGCCCAAGGTAATATGCTAGCTTTGAGATTCTGCCGTCACGGAGTAAAAGTATTAACATTGGAGAGTAGACTAGTTTGAAAATGAGACTCACTCACCTGGAGACAGGAGGACCGGGAGCTTTTCAGCTGAATTTGGATTTCGGAGTTATTTACCCATGGTTTCCTGCCATGACGTGCTAGCAAGCTAGCAATGGAAACACTCATCTTATAAAGTTTTGGAGACAGGGACGACTTTTTCAGGTGAGCCTTCAATTGGATAATGTAAACCTAAGCATGACGTTATTTTGGAAATTTCCACAGCAGGTTGAACACTGCTGCAGAAGTTATAAAGGCAACTTTGCCTGTCTGTATCTCACTCAGATGCTGAATTCATGTTTATTCATGCATTTACATTGAGTTATAACGTAATTGCGCAGCCTGAAAAATTTGCCGATTTGCATTTGGTGTGAACACACCTTAAGACTTTGAAACATTGGAACAGGTGCTCATAGAAGATGTTGCAAAGCTAGACCAGTATTGCAACACCTAATTCTAAATCCAACCAAAACAGTGTCCAGCATATTCCACCTCAACAATGCAAAGGCTGCTACAGAGCTAAACATCCAACTCAGAGGAGTCAAGTTGAAGCATGCCACCAATCCAACCTACCTAGAAATGACTCTTGATAGGACACTATCCTTTAAAGAACATCTGAAAGGTGGCAAAGGTGAAGTCTAGGAACAGTTTGCTCTGTAAGCTTGCTGGTTCAAAATGGGGGGCAGTAGCCACCACCCTGCGCACTTCAGCACCGGGCTTAGCATACTCTGCAGCAGAATACTGCACCCCTGTTTGGGCTAGGTCATCCCAAACACATTATGTGGACAGACAGCTTAATCATCACCATGCGAATCATAACCGGGACCATTCACTCAACACCACTCCCTTGGCTCCCTGTCCTATCAAACATAACTCCCCCACACATCCGGCATGTAGCAGTCACGCAAATGATGCTGCAAAAAGTCACAGCTCTGAGTCTGTGTGGATAGATTTCCATTGGGGTTGCACATCTGGAGACTTCAACTTTAGAAAGAAAGAAAGAAAGAAAGAAAGAAAGAAAGAAAAAGAAATTTATAGAACACATTTCATACATAGAAGAATTCAGTGTGCTTTACAAGAGCTAAAAAATGTACATGCAAGACCCCCCAACCCCCACCCCCCCGCTCACACACACACACAATTAAATAATAAATGATACAGTTAGGACCAGACGGGTGTATAAGCTAGTGAAATGCATTTGCAAAAAGAAAGGTTTTTAGACTGTTTTTGAAGTCTCTGAGCATTTCCAATATGACTGGGAAGGATGTTCCGCCTTTTAGGAGCGTAGTAGCAGAATGCTGCTTCACCTGCTTTAGATCAGACTGGAGGGACCACAAGATGACCACTGTCTAAAGATCTAAGATTTCTTTTTGGTACATAAGGAATGAGCAGTGACTTGATGTAATTTGGTGCAGAGCCATTTAATGCTTTATAAACAATCAGAACAATTTTAAAATCAATTCTTGCCTGTATGGGAAGCCAGTGCGAGGACTTTAGCACTGGGGTGATATCTGAATGGTTCCTAGACCATGTTAAGACAGTACAACAGCATTTTGAATGAGCTGCAATGGTGTAATAGTTTTTGTTTTTGGGGGGGGAGACTAGAGAAGAGGCTATTACAACAATCAAGTCTATTTGTGACAAATGCATAGACCAATTTCTCAGCATCAGAATGTGACCAAAAAAATCTCTGATTTTTGAAGTATTTTTTAGATAGTGAAAAGATAGCCTAGTAATATTCTTAATGAGATGGTGGAAGTTACGGTCGGCATCTATGATGACACCAAGATTTCTTGCATGTTCTTTGGGTTCTAAAAAGTGGAAACTAAGATAAGCAGCAATTTGCTGACTTTTTGATCTTGATCCGATTATTATTTCAGTCTCATCTGTGTTTAATTGCAAAAACTTTTGGTTCATCCATGTGTTAATGTTGTTAATGCATTTGATTAGTGTTTCCACAGGGCTCAAATCACCAGGGGAAAGGAAGATATAAAGCTGTGTATCGTTTGCATAATGATGGTGTTGCAATTTGTGTTTCTGAAAAATACGTGCAAGGGGAAGTACATATAGTGTGTATATTGAAGCTACAGTCATGTGAAAAAATTAGGACACCCCATTAAATATTCAGTTCTTTATTAAGAAATGTTCACATATCTATGTCTGACCTTGTTTTTGTTTTTATTTGCATTTTTTTGACATAACGTTCGGCTCAGGAGACGCACACACACAGGCTCAGAGTAGTTCAAACTGTTTATTAACAACAGGGATGTTTGGGTGCGTGTCTGCGGAATGTTAATGTGTTGGTGGTGGCGTCTGCTTCGGACCCAGAGGCAGGAGACCGTTCAGCCGGCAACCCTATGGGAGAAATTGGACACAGGGTGATGAGCACACACCAACACGGGAGGAGAATAGGCGAGGGAGAGAAGCTTACTTGTTTGGGCAGATGACTGGCGCTTCAAGGATGGAAGCCCGGGAGACAGCCACCTGCAGGGCTCGGTGCAGCAGCGAGGAGAGACGAGGGACGGGGTTGTCCGCCGCCGAGGAATCCACCTGTGCACAGGGGAGCAGACTGGAGAGATGAGGTAAGTGAACTTCTTACCGGTAAAGAGGATGCTGAAGAGAATGTGGTAGAAGTCCATGCAAGGAAATGAAGTCTACGGCTTCAGGCCGAAGCTCAGGGCGAGGCGGCTTTTATCCTTCGCCGCTGACGAGTAGCAGGTGCGTGAGCAGGTGGCGCCGCTGATGAATGGCGCGGCGTGACAGTACTCCCCCTTCTAGCAGCGCCTCCTGGCGATGGCTTATCCGGGTGCGCTCGGTGGAAGTCCGCGATGAGCGATGGGTCCAACACAAACGACGGGGGCACCCACTGTCGATGCTCGGGCCCATAGCCCTCCCAGTCCACCAAGTATTGCAACCCACGACCCCGGCGCCGGGAGTCCAGGATGGAGGAGGCGGACCAGGCCGGATGGCCACCAATCATCCGGGGCGCGGGTTGCGCTGCAGGAGGAGGGCAAAGGGGGTCAGTAACCGCCAGTTTCACCTTCGACACGTGGAAAGTAGGATGAATGCGGAGGGAGGGGGGAATAGCCACGCGCACAGCCACCGGGTTGATGATCCGGGTGATGGGGTAGGGACCCATGAAGCGCTGTGCCAGCTTTCTCCTCTCGCCTTTTAGAGTGACGTCCTGGGTGGAAATGTAAACAAGCTGCCCAACTCTGTACGCCGGGGCAGGTCTCCTACGCCGGTCCGCCACAGTCCTGTTGCGCTCCGCTGTGCGCAATAGCGCATGGCGCGCGGCAGCCCAGGTGGAGCGGAACTGCCTGAGATGGGCCCTAACTGACGGGACAGTTACCTCACTCTCCTGCTCCGGAAACAGTGGGGGGTCGTAACCCAGGGACGCTTTGAAGGGGGACATCCCTGTAGCAGAAGAGCGAGCGGTGTTGTGGGCATATTCAACCCAGGCAAGATGGTTGCTCCAGGACGCGGGTTTGGATCTGGACACACAGCGGAGCGCAGCCTCCAGCTCCTGGTTGGTCCTCTCACACTGCCCGTTGGATTGGGGGTGATGGCCAGAGGAGAGGCTCACCTTGGCTCCGATGGCGTTGCAGAAAGACCTCCAAACCTCAGATGAAAACTGGGGGCCCCGGTCCGAGACCACGTCCACCGGAATCCCATGCAGCCTGACCACGTGTTGGACGAGGAGGTCCGCCGTCTCCAGGGCAGTAGGGAGGCCTCGCAGGGGGACGAAGTGCACGGCCTTGGAGAAGCGGTCCACGATGGTCAGGATGGTGTCATAGGAATTGGAGATGGGGAGTCCGGTGACGAAATCCAGAGCGATGTGCGACCAGGGCCTGCCAGGGACGGGCAGGGGCTGGAGCAGACCCGCTGGAGGGGCATTTCCCGACTTGCAGGTGGCACAGATTGGGCAAGCCCGGGCGTAGCGGGCTGCATCCCTCCGCAGGCCTGGCCACCAAAAGGACCGTTGGAGGAGATCTATCATCCGGGAGGTGCCAGGGTGACAGGTGAGCTTGGAGGTGTGGAGCCAGTGGATGACCTCTCCTCGGACCGCGGATGGCACGAACAGCCTCCCCTCCGGTCCGCCGCCAGGGTCAGGTTCCACCTCCTGTGCCTTCCGGATCTTGCTCTCAATGTCCCACGAGATGGCTCCCACGACGCACGACCTGGGCAGGATGGAGTGGGGCGCCTCCTCCGACTCCACGGGGGCGAACTGCCTGGAGAGGGCGTCAGGCAGGACGTTCTTAGAGCCAGGCCTGAAGGTGATGGAAAATTGGAACCTGGCGAAGAACAGGGACCAGCGCGCCTGGCGGGCGTTCAGGCGCTTGGCAGACCGTAAGTATTCCAGGTTCTTGTGGTCCGTGAGGACCACAAACGGCAGGCTTGCCCCCTCCAACCAGTGGCGCCACTCCTGCAGGGCGAGCTTGATGGCCAAGAGCTCTCTGTCCCCCACATCATAGTTTCTCTCCGCCGGGGACAAGCGCCGGGAGAAGAAGGCGCACGGTCGCTTGGCGCCATCGTCCGGTGACCGCTGGGACAGCACTGCTCCCACTCCCGTGTCCGAGGCGTCTACCTCTACAATGCACTGCAGCGCGGGGTCGACCTGGCGAAGGACCCGGGAGGAGGAGAATTCCGCCTTCAGCGCCTCAAAGGCGGCAGCGACCTCTTCGGTCCACCGGAACGGGACCTTCGGGGACGTGAGGCGGGTCAGTGGTCCCACGATGGCACTGAAGTTGGGAACAAAGCGGCGGTAGAAATTGGCGAAGCCAACAAATTGCTGCACCTGCTTCCGGGATGCAGGAGTAGGCCATTCCACCACCGCCTTTACCTTCTCTGGGTCGGGGAGCACCTTATCGTGGGCGATGATGAACCCCAGGAAGGACGTACTCCTGGCGTAAAATTCACACTTTTCCGCCTTAACGTACAGACGGTTCTCCAGCAGCCTTTGGAGGACCCGCCTCACGTGGACCTGGTGCTCATCCCTGGACTTGGAGAAGATGAGGATATCGTCCAGGTAGACGAACACAAAAAGGCCAATGAAGTCCCGGAGGACGTCATTAATGAGGCGCTGGAAGACTGCAGGAGCGTTGGTCAACCCGAACGGCATCACCAGATATTCAAAGTGGCCGTTCGGGGTACGGAAGGCCGTTTTCCACTCATCTCCCTCCCGGATCCGGACGAGGTGGTAAGCGCTGCGTAGGTCCAGCTTGGTGAACCAGGTCGCCCCCTGGAGGGAGTGGAAAGCAGTGTCCATGAGAGGCAGGGTGTAACGGTCCCTCTCCGTGATATTGTTGAGGGCCCGGTAGTCGATACAAGGGCGGAGGGACCCATCCTTTTTCCCCACGAAGAAGAACCCTGCCCCCACGGGTGACGATGATGGGCGGATAATCCCAGCACTTAATGATTCCTTCAGGTAGGCGTTCATCGTCTCCTTCTCCGGCGCAGACAGGCTGTAAAGGCGACCAGAAGGTAAGGGAGCCCCCTGGCGGAGGTTGATGGCGCAGTCATAGGGCCGATGAGGGGGAAGAGACATAGCTTTCGCTTTGCTGAACACCATACCCAGGTCGTGAAATTCTGGGGGCACCAGAGACAGGTCCGGGGGTGCAGCGTCCGTCGCAGGGGGAGGAGCGGACGGAGAGCAGGCAGCGGACTGAAGGCAGGTGCCCATACAGAACGTACTCCATGCCGAGATCCCAGCTGATTTCCAATCCAGGACCGGATTGTGAAGGCGGAGCCAGGGATACCCCAGGATGACGGGCGACACAGAGTTGGGAAGGACGTAAAAGGTCATCTCCTCCCGGTGGTTTCCCGAGATGATGACCGGTAGGGGAACAGTTTGATGTGTCACTCTCCCGAGGGTGGCACGGGAGAGGTGGATCAGGGAGAGGGGAGTGTTGAGTGCCTGGCAGCGGATGCCCAATCGGGTTGCCAGGCTTTGTGAAATGAAGCTGCCTTCTGCGCCCGAATCCACCAGTGCGTGGGTGAGGTGCCCAGTAGAGTTATGGCAGAAACGGATGGGCAGCTTCAATTGAGAAAGTGATCCTAACCGATTGACATCCGCGAGGCTTCCAACAGTGACTCGCGGACCCCACCGACTGGCTTTCCGTGGACAACGCTCCACGGTGTGTTGGTCGCCTCCGCAATACATGCAGAGGCCCAACTCACGGCGGCGTTGTTTCTCCACAGGGGAAAGTTTAGTCCAGGCCGTCACCATCGGCTCCGACTCCTCGGGGCGCGATGCTGGCGGCGCCGCCAGGGGGCGAGCTTGGAACAGGTGCGGCGAGGCTCCACGAGGGCGAGAAGAAGAAGACCTCCGCCCCGAGGAGCGCTCGCGCAGCCTGTTATCCAAACTTATCGCTAAGGACGTCAGCTCCGCTAGCGTCCCAGGGATATCCCGACCTGCCAGTTCATCCCTCAGATCACTATTGAGGCTGCGGAGGAACAGGCCACAGAGGGAGCGTTCCTCCCAGCCCAATTCCTCCGCCGCTACCCGGAAGTCGACCGAGTGGTCCGCTGCCGACCGGCTTCCCTGCTGGAGAGCGAGAAGCCGATCGACCTGGACCGTTTCGGTTTGTGAGTGGTCAAAGACCTCCAGAAAGCGCCTCACGAATTGGTCATAGGTGAGGGTGGCATAACTGGGCCTCGCCATTACGGCGTAGGTCCAAGTTAACGCACGCCCCTCCAGAAGATTCCCTATGTAACCAATTCGGCTGTGATCCGAGGGAAAATCTCCGGGCACACGGTGGAACACGGACTCACACTGCATAATAAACCCCCGCGCTCCGCCGAGCTTACCGCTAAAGCGGGCGGGGGTCGGAATCGGCGTGAGCCGAACCGGTGCCACTGGAGCCGGCTGGACGGCCGCTGGAACAGCAGGAGCCGCGCCACCCTGGTGAGTCGGGAGGAACGGCTGTTGGGGGTCCAAGCGGTTCAATCGGTTAGTCAGTTCTAATAATTGATGAAGAACCACCTGTTGCTGATAAACAATCTGATCCACCCGAGCCTCGAGGATGGTAAACCGGTGTGCGAGCCCGCCGCCTGCCGAGCCGCTCTGCTGAAGCCGTACTGACATAACGTTCGGCTCAGGAGACGCACACACACAGGCTCAGAGTAGTTCAAACTGTTTATTAACAACAGGGATGTTTGGGTGCGTGTCTGCGGAATGTTAATGTGTTGGTGGTGGCGTCTGCTTCGGACCCAGAGGCAGGAGACCGTTCAGCCGGCAACCCTATGGGAGAAATTGGACACAGGGTGATGAGCACACACCAACACGGGAGGAGAATAGGCGAGGGAGAGAAGCTTACTTGTTTGGGCAGATGACTGGCGCTTCAAGGATGGAAGCCCGGGAGACAGCCACCTGCAGGGCTCGGTGCAGCAGCGAGGAGAGACGAGGGACGGGGTTGTCCGCCGCCGAGGAATCCACCTGTGCACAGGGGAGCAGACTGGAGAGATGAGGTAAGTGAACTTCTTACCGGTAAAGAGGATGCTGAAGAGAATGTGGTAGAAGTCCATGCAAGGAAATGAAGTCTACGGCTTCAGGCCGAAGCTCAGGGCGAGGCGGCTTTTATCCTTCGCCGCTGACGAGTAGCAGGTGCGTGAGCAGGTGGCGCCGCTGATGAATGGCGCGGCGTGACATTTTTTAACATTTATTTTAGCCATTTTAAGTGGGAATGAATGTGGGGGTGTCCTAATTTATTCCTCACTATTTGTTTAGAATTACATTTGACAGAAAATTTGAAAAAAGTCTTTAATTCATTTTTAATTGTTTAGTTGTATTACATGAATCTCCCAGTATTTTTAACATTGACATTAAATATCCATATGTCCAAATATGCTAAAAACACACACAGGCTTATACAGGGTGTCCTAGTTTTTTTTTCACACGACTGTAGGTGTCAGAGGTGTGATGTTGAATGTTGTCAGTGTGTATGCCCCACAAGTTTAATGTCAGGTTGAAGAGAAAGAGGAATTCTATAGTAAGTTGGATGAAGTTGTAGAGGGTGTTCCCAGGGGTAAGAGAGTGGTGATTGGAGTGGACTTTAATGGGAATGTAAGTGAAGGGGACAGAGGTGATGAGGAGGTCCTGGGTAGGTATGGTCTTAAAGAGAGAAATGTGGAAGGACAGATGGTTGTGGATTTTGCTAAAGGGATGGAAATGGCTGTGGTGAACACATACTTCAGGAAGAGAGAGGAACATAGGGTGACTTATAAGAGTGGAGGAAGGTGCACACAGGTGGACCACATCTTATGCAGAAGAAGCAATCTGAAAGAGATAGGAGACTGCAAGGTGGTGGCAAGGGAGAATGTAGCTAGACAGCATTGGATGGTAGTCTGTAGGATGACTTTGGAAAGCAAGAAGAGGAAGAGAGTGAAGGCAGAGCCAAAGATTAAGTGGGGGAAGTTACAGAAGGAAGAAGGTTGCACAGAGTTCAGGAAGGAGTTGATACAGGCTTTGGGTGATAGGGAAGAATATTACCAGATGGCTGGAAAAGTACAGCAAAAGTATTGAGGGAAACAGGTAGAAAAGTATGTGGTGTATCCAGTGGACAGAGGATGGAAGACAAGGAGACTCGGTGGTGGAATGAGGAGGTACAGAAAATTATTCAAAGAAAGAGGTTAGCAAAGAAAAAGTGGGATAGTCAGGGAGATGAAGAAAGTAGACAGAAGTATTTGGAATCTAGGCGCATGGCAAAGAGAGAGGTGGCAAAGGAAAAGGCATATAATGAGTTGTAAGGGAGCACTGTAACACATTTTATACTGGTTTAACTTGAAAATGAAAGTTAACTCAACTTTACATTTATCTTTGTTTCAACTCAGGAACTCGATTTAATAAAGTTGATTTAACTGCAATTTTCTAGTTGTCTCAACATTGTTTATTAAGTTATTAAAGTTTATTAACTTTTATTTACTTGTTTCAACTTGACACTGTGAGTTAAAATAAAGAATGATTTTACATTGTCAATCTGAGAAAGCGTTCATTACCTAGCTGTACAAATACATATTTATGCATTATTGTAACTCACCACTTCAGGTTAAAATAATTTATCTACATTTGTACAACTTGCCATTTCAAGTTAAAGTGATTTAAATTCCAGATTTGTTTCAATTTACATGTGTAACTTATCTTGATTCATAATTGCAAGTTTGCTTGTTCTCCCAAACATGACACTGAATCCTTGAATCTCAAAACTGCCATTTATTTCATTGTACAGTAGAACAAATGACAAACACTGAACCGCATGAAGTACAGGGGTGTCCAAACTTTTTTCCACTGAGGGCCACAGAAAAATATTGGATGGTCTGGGCCACTCACTAGATGTGAAGCAGAAAATCAGCAACATAAGGAGAAATGAACAAAATCATCAACAAAATGTAACAAAAAATACACAAAATTAGCAACAATTGAAAACTGATGAGAAAATAAGCAACAAAATGTGACAAAATGACAAAAAAAAACCACCAAAACTAAACAAAATTGTACAAAATAAGGAAAAAATAGAGATCTTAAGAAAATAGTAAAAAAAAAAAACAAACAAAAAAAAAAACCACCCAAAATTAGCAACAAAGCTAATTAAAATGAACAGAAAATGGGCCATGTACTGGCTCATATTCCATTATATTTCTTGAATTTGCTGAGGGCCAATTAAAAATGAACCATGGGCTGCATTTGGCTTCCGGGCCATAGTTTGGACACTACAGAGGTAGCATGAGAATAAAACCAGAACTTCATAAAATCATACAGTTAACTTAAGCGTGAGATGTCAAATGCCGATGTTTCTTTCAACACGTCAAAGTTTCTAAAGAAATATGACATTACATTAACACAACTATCAGAACAAATGACCTTAAACATTGGATAACATGAAGCACAAGGGTGTCCAAACTTTTTCACTGAGGGTCATGGAAAAAATATTGGCTGGTCTGGGCCACTCACTGAAAAAACACTGCCCAAAAATTAGTGTACATCAATGCTTCTACTATTTATGCTATTGCCAGCACTGCTACTCTTGAACGACTACTGATAAAACTATCTCACCCAATAACTATTTATACACGCTGTCTGTAAACCAGAGTGTGGCTTTGGCTATGGCAGTACCTCTAATAAACATGAAAACTATTACTTTATTCACAACTTAAAACAAGTGAGTGTAGTAAGAAATGTGTAAATACAGTTTCTTACGTCACAAATTCTGATTACGTTGGAGAAATCCTGTGAAAGATGGTGTGGAAGACCAGTCAGGGCAGCTGATCTTGTTTTCGTTTGTGTCCTACATAAAACAAAAAGAGCAAAGAGTGGGTGTCTTCAATACCCAACTATAATAATAATTTTAATACACATTAAAATAAGAAAATTTTTCCCCACGACTTTAGTTAATACCTCCTTTTGAAGACACTGCAGAACACTGCTCAGGTACAACCTCCTGTTTGATGTAGCACATGCTTTGCACAGCGTTAAAAGCCTGGACACCAAGGCATCTAGTCCATCTATGAATGACTCTACCAGGTCTTTGGCAACAATTCTACTGAATTTGGCACTTAGCTGAACCAGACAGATGGCAAAATGGCAGGGAAAAGAGCATTAGTAACAGAAATGAAAGAAATATGAAGTTGCAGAGGAGGGGTAGAAACAAAGAGAACATTACCTGTCTCTGAACAATGCAGGCCATCTGTCCATGACTTCAGAGATGAGTGGTTAATCACCAATGATCTCTTTTCATCGCTGTGAGAATGTTGCAGTCATCAGTTAATCCAGGAGCTGTAAATCTGGATTTCTGTTCTGCACTCCTAGAAGCATGAATTCTAAAAGCTTCTGGAAGCTTCTAGAAGCTTGAATAGGCATTGATGTTGGATATATCAGCTAGTCTAGCCAATATTTCACTCTTCACACCTTTTGAGATGACCATCACAGTTCCACCCTGGGCATGGGCATCATTTGCTACCTGCAGCTGAAACTCAACATCATGCGAGAAACCTGGAATAACAAATGGATCAGGCCAAACATGAGTCACTACTACTTGGTGAGCTAAGGCTGCTAGGATCTAATGTTGAGTCAGAAACGAGTTCAGAAGACATGAACAAAACTTTCAGTGTGGCTCATTTTGTTGGAAGATCCTTGATGTTTGTCAAATTGCAGAGCTCATTCCAAAGTCTGGATCCTCAAACTGTAAGGAGAAGTTCCCTTGGAGGCCAAGAGAGTTGCACAGTGCTATACATAGCTCATCAACTGATGGGGGAACATTTGGTAGGGTGACACGCCATATTTCTTGAGGTGAGACGATAACTCGGAGAAGCATCATTGAGGTGGTGCCGAGAGCTGAAACACAGTGAACAAACATGACAATATTTTACATTAAAAGCACCCTGTCACAGGAGTGTGCGTGAGGAGAGATGCCATAAAACTATTAACACTACAGCGAGTGTCAATTCATTTTTAATCGTTTATTCATCTTCTTCCGCTTAATCCTTTTTCGGGTCGCGGAGGTGCTGGAGCCTATTCCAGTATCTTTGGGCGGGGGCAGGGTACACCCTGGACAGATCGCCAGTCCATCGCAGGGCCAACACAGAGAGACAGACAACCATTTACTCTCACAGTCATACCTAAGGACAATTTAGAATCCCCAGTTTTGATGCCAATTAACCTAACTTGCACATTTTTGGCATGTGGGAGGAAACCGGAGAAATCCTGGAGTAAACCCACGCAGACACGGGGAGAACATGCAAACTCCACACAGATCACTGTTGGTCGGGGGCTGGGATCGAACCCAGGATCCCCCGGCCAAGGGTGAGTTGCTGTGCTGCCGCAGTGCTAACCACTCCGCCACCGCACTGCCCTTTCAATCGTTTAGTTGTATTAAATGAATGTCAAAGTATTTTTAACATTGATATTAAATATCCGTATGTCCAAATAAAAACTGTCATGAACCGAGCCGGTTTGTTCATTGGGCTCGGTTCTGACCTTCTGTGTCTCAGGTTCATCTGTGTATTGGTGTATTGTTTCATCTTTTGAGTTTTCCTGTAGTTTCTATGTTTCCCAGTTTTATTTCCGTACCTGTGGCCACTGTTTTCTGGCCGGCAGCTGTGAGGCAGCCTTCTTTGGCCTACACTTGGATGGGCGCTGTCTGACAGCTTGCTGGTCCGACCACACCCCTTCTCTCTTGACCGTTAGCTGGTTCCACTCCCAGTAATTACTTTTCCCGCTCCTCGCCCAGATGCACCCAATCTCCTTCTGCCATTAGTGCTTGTACTTAAGCAGCTCTTGGCCAGTCAAGCATTGCCGGATTATTGCCCTTCACTGGGTTTATTCAACTCTGTGTTTTTGCTATGCCGCAAATGACTAGATGCCCTGCCTGTTTATCGGTACCGCATCACTCTGTGTGGTGTTTATCTTTCTCTGCTGTTAGTTTTTGTTCTGCTGGGACTATTGCTTGGACTTACTCAGACTGCTCCAGCCTCGTGAGTACAATCTCCTTCGTCCCTGCCAGCCAGTCCCATCTGGCGGTTCCTTTCCTGGGCTTACTCTTCCGTTCCCCCGCTGCAGTTCCACCTGCCTGCACTTTGGAACAACTCCTCCTGGTTAGTACTCACCTGTGTTCTATAGAGCGTCCTTGAAGTATTCCTTGTGTATCCTGGGCTTTTCATCTGTTGTTTTGGACTGTATTATCATGTTTGTCAATAAATACGCACAACGATCTCCTGCGAGTGGATTTATCTCCTTTCCTCCGTGTGCCGCGTAAAAGCGCACAGGGAGATCACAACAAAAATACACAGGCTTAGGCTTAGGTCCTAATTTTTTCACATGACTGTAGAAAGTGAGTGCCTTAATATGGTATTTATTTCAATATTAGACTCGATGGGATTTTCTCAGAAAGTAGGAAATTCTACCCATTATCTCCACCACACGATGGACCTTGTTCTGACATATGGCATAGAAATAGAAAATCTGGTAGTGTCTCCTCATAACCCTGTACTGTCAGACTATTATCTGTAGCAACAACTGTTTCTAAGAGTTTTGAAATGAAAGGCAGATTAGAGATTGGTCTATAGTTACTGTAGCTTTAGTTAGTTTTAGCTAACTATAGACCAATCTCTAATCTGCCTTTCATTTCAAAAATCTTAGAAAGAGTTGTTGCTACGCAATTATTTGACCACTTGCAAGGAAATGGTTTATTTGAAGAGTTTAAATCAGGGTTTAAAACTCATCATAGTACTGAAACAGCTTTAGTGAAGGTCAACTAATGACCTCCTTATACCACCTGATAATGGACTTGTTTCTGTACTTGTCCTTTTAGACCTTAGTGCAGCTTTTGACACTATCGATCATGATATTGTACTTGATAGATTAGAACACCTTGTTGAACTTAATGGATTGCAGTGGTTGAAATATTATTTATCTGATTGGTTCCAGTTTGTTCATGTCAATAATGAGTTTTCTTCTAACTCAAAGCTCAGTCATGGAGTTTACACAGGGATCTGTGCTTGTCATGATTCAGTGCAAGTGAGTCTCAAACGCAGAGCTGCCAGAACAAACACTCAGACTCAGTTGTAATAGTTCTCCAGTTTATTGTAAAAATAAAACTAACAACTCTAAATAAAGAAGCACAACTGAGGAAAACGCAACACAAAAACATACATTTAAATTGACATAAAACTGGGGCCACTGGAGTGCAGGTAGCCTACAGGGAAGCGCAGACAGAGATAATTAGGGCCAGAATCTCCCAAAGGGAAGAATAATAATGTGAGAGCATTCTTACTCAGTGAGCAGAAGAGTCTGGCAGGGAACTCCTGTGTGGACAAGGGGAACAGGGGAAGACGGTGACCTGGGTGGACATCCAGCATTCTTCTTGGTCAGACGAGCGCGATCAGCTCTGGAGTGCACACCTATGGGTGGCAGCAAACCTGAGAGACAGAAGGACAGGGGAGTAAGACACAGGTCGACCAAAGGATTATATAAAGAAGGCTTAGACGTCTTTGTGGTTGCAAACCTAATGATCCAGCGATGGTTTCTCCACACGCTGGCTCTTAAATATGCTGGGTCATCAGGAGGCAGCAGGTGTGTAATCACGCAGGTGTGTCTGATCCTCTGGGGCCGAGAGGACAGGAACAGGAGGGAAGGGGGAGTACGCTCACTGGATCATCACAGTGCCCTCTCCTCAAGGGGCGCCTCCTGGCTTCCCACTGGGCTTGAGTGGATGGGCCTGATGGAATGCCCGCACCATTTGTTTGTCCAGGATGTAGGAACCCGGAATGCAGGACCTCTCCTCCGGATGGTACCCTTCCAGTCGACAAGGTACTGGCACCCGCAACCCTGTCGCCGGACATCCAGGATCTTTTCCACTGTGTAGGTGGTCTGGCCATCGATGACCCGGGAGGGGGGGAATCCGGAGGAGGGCAGAGAGGACTGGCAGAGAGAGGCTTAATGCTGGAGATGTGAAAAGTCAGGTGGATCTGCATTGAAGGTGGAAGGTCCAACCGAACAGTGAGGTCATTGATCAACCGCTTGATGGTGAACGGGCCCAGATAGTGGGGGGACAGCTTCCACGACTCCTTTTTTAGCGGGATCTGTTCGGCAGATAGTCAAACCTTCTGTCCCACCATGTACTTTGGCGCCAGTGCATGTCTGCAGTTAGCGTATCGTTGGTTGTGCTCCACAGAACGGAGGAGGGTAACTCTTGTGGCCCTCCACAGACACCGGCACCGGCACTGGCACGTGTGGGCCTCCACGGATGGGACGGCGAGGCCCCTCTCCACCATGGACAGCAGAGGCGGTGTGTAGCCCATCGAGGCCTTGAATGGTGTGAGCCCAGTAGAGGAGGAGACAGCAGAATTATGTGAATACTCCATCCAGGTCAGGTGGGAACTCCAGGTAGCGAGATTGTGGGATCCTACACACCTTAAGGTGGCCTCCAGAGATTGATTAGCATACTTGGCCTGACCGTTGCTCAGCGGATGATATCCAGACGTCAGGCTGGCTGCAGCACCCAAAAAGTGGCAGAATGCCTTCCACACCTGGGATGTGAATTGTGGCCCCCGGTCTGAGACGATGTCCATAGGTATCCCATGCAGCCGGATGACATGCTGCATCACCAGGTTGGCTGTCTCTGTGGCAGGTGGAAGTTTGCGGAGTGGGACAAGATGGATGGCTTGGAGAACTGGTCGACGATGGTAAGGATCACCATGTTGCCTCGGGACGGAGGGAGGCCCGTAACGAAGTCCAAAGCGATGTGTGACCAAGGACGACTCGGCACCAGGAGGGGATGGAGGAGGCCAGCTGGAGGAGAAGAGTCCAATTGGTTCGTGGCGCAGATGCGACAGGCCTTGATGAACTCCCGCAGATCCCTCCCGAGTGTGGGCCACCAAAACACTCTCCTGAGCAGCTCAGTTGTCCTGGAGATGCCGGGATGACAGGCGAAGAAGCTAGTATGCCCCCAATTAATCACCTCTCTGCGCAACGCTGACGGAACATACAGCCGGTCAGGCGGGCCTCCCTCCGGGATGGGTCCCAGTAACTGGGCCTGCTGGTCCTGTCCCACCTCAAGTGGGACAGGACCAAGTCCTTTGAGCGCCTGGTCCTGTCCCACCTCAAGTCCATCACCACCCCTCTCCTGGACCCGCTGCAGTTTGCCTACCGAGCCAACAGGTCTGTAGACGATGCAGTCAACCTGGCCCTCCACTCCATCCTGCAGCACCTGGACTCCCCGGGAACCTACGCCAGGATCCTGTTTGTGGACTTCAGCTCCGCATTCAACACCATCCGCCCCGCTCTGCTCCGGGACAAGCTGTCCCTGCTCAACGTGCCTGACTCCCTCTGCAGGTGGATCATCGACTTCCTGACGGACCGGAGGCAGCATGTGTGGCTGGGAAAGACTGTCTCAGACTATACTAGCATCAGCACCGGATCACCCCAGGGCTGTGTACTTTCCCCCCTACTCTTCTCCCTTTACACCAACTCCTGCACCTCCAGCCACCAGTCTGTCAAGTTGATCAAGTTTGCGGACGACACCACCCTCATCGGGCTCATCTCCAACGGCGACGAGTCCGCCTACAGGAGAGAGGTGGCCCAGCTGGCGTCCTGGTGCAGCAATAACAACCTGCAGCTGAACGCTCTGAAGACAGTGGAGATGATTGTAGACTTCAGGAAAGTCACTACTCCTCTGCCCCCCCTCACCCTCTCAGGCTCTCCCATCACCACTGCTGATTCCTTCCGCTTCCTAGGCACTACCATCACCAGGGACCTCAAATGGAAGCTGACCATCAGCTCACTCATCAAAAAAGCCCAGCAGAGGATGTTCTTCCTGCGGCAGCTGAGGAAGCTCAAGCTACCCACCAAGATGTTAGTGCAGTTCTACACAGCCATCATCGAGTCCATCCTCACCACCTCCATAACCGTGTGGTACGCAGGAGCCACTGCCAGGGACAGACTAAGGCTGCAGCGCGTCGTGCGCACTGCTGAGAAGGTGATCGGCTGCAAGCTCCCATCTCTCCAGGATCTGTACATCTCCAGGACCCGGAGGCGTGCTGGCCGGATCATAGCCGATCCCTCACACCCTGGTCACGTACTGTTTGCCCCCCTTCCCTCTGGTAGAAGACTTCGGTCCATCCAGACTAAAACCTCCCGTCACATGAACAGCTTCTTCCCCTCTGCCATTAGACTGCTGAACACTAAGTGACTCTCGTGCACCATGTACAGCAGCTCAACCAGACTCATGTCAATCATCACTGTTTTCTTCCTGCATTACCGACTGCACTATATAGTTCTCCACAGTATCTGCTGCTGGCTAATATATATTTTAACTGTTGACCAGTATCACTTAATCTTATCCTACACTTTATTACATGTATAGTTTATTTCTCTTATCTTATCATGTTTAATGTTGCAGCATTGTACCGAGACAAATTCCTAGTTTGTGTACTACATGAACAATGGCAATAAACCTGATTCTGATTCTGATTCTGATTCTGATTCTGATTCTGCTGGACCCTCTGCTCAATCTCCCATGAGAGTGTCCCGATAAAGCAAGAGGAGGGGAGAATAGTCTCTGGGGGAGAAGCAGCTGCTGTGGGGGAGGAGATGGAGGAGGAGGAGGAGGAAAACTGGCGTGAGAGCGTCAGCCTTGGCATTGCGGGACCCTGGTCGGTACGAGATGGAAAGATTGAACCTATTAAAGAACAGGGCCCACTGAGCCTGCCAAGAATTCAAGAGTCTGGTCGATCAAAGATATTCTAAATTTTTATGATCGGTACATACAATGACCGGTTGGCTAGCTCCCTCCAGCCAGTGTCTCCACTCCTCCAGCACCAGCTTAATGGCCAACAGCTCGCAATCCCCAACATCGTAATTCTTCTTGGCTTGCGTTAGCCACCGGGAGAAATACGTGCACGGGCAGAGCTACTGGTCGGAGCTGGAGCGCTGGGAGACGACAGCGCCGACCCCCAAATCGGAAGCATCCACCTCAACCATGAACTGTGCCAAAGGAGCCACCTGTGCCAGGATGCACGCAATGGTGAAGAGGCCTTTCAGGGTCACAAAAGCTCATTCAGCGGCCTCGGACCACTTGAACGGGCTTTTGGCCAACGTCTACTGCGTAAGCGGTTGCGCCACCTTACTATAGTCACGGATAAATCAGCAGTAGAAGTTGACAAAGCCCAGGAAGTGTTGGAGGTCCTTCCTGGACTGGGGGGGTTGGCCAATCTACTACCGCCTTGATTTTCACTGGATCGACCTGTAACCCGCACTTGGCAATGATGAACCCCAGGAACAAAGTTGAGCGAGTGGAAAATTTGCACTTCTCTGCTTTCACTAAAAGCTAATTCTCCAGTAAGTGCTGCAGGATGGAACGATCATGGGCTACGTGCTCCTCCAGCGTGTGGGAAAAAATCAAAATATTGTCTAGATACACAAAAACAAACTGGTTCACCATGTCCCATAAGACGTCATTAATTAACCGCTGGAAGATGGGAGGGGCATTGGTCAGCCTGAATGGTATGACCAAATATTCAAAATAGCCCAGAGGTATTTTAAATGCTGTCTTCCACTCGTCTCCCTCACAAATACGGACCAAGTGGTATGCATTACGGAGATCGAGCTTGGTGAAAAAACGCGCCCGTTGGAGTAGCTTAAATGCTGAGTTAAGAATGGGCAGTGGATATTTATCCTTACGGGTAATCACTTTAAGCTCACGTGCACGGCCACAATGTCCCATCCTTTTTTCCTACAAAAAAGAACCCAGCGCTGAGAGGGGCGGACGATGGATGAATAATGCCGGGGCTGAGGGAGTCTTTTATGTTGGTCTCCATCGCCTCCCTCTCCGGCCCAGATAATAATAATAATGCATCAGATTTATATAGTGCTTTATCATAGACACTCAAAGACGCTTTACAAGTAGATACATTATTCATTCACTCCAGACAGACAATGGTAGTGGCAAGCTACTACTGTAGCCACAGCTGCCCTGGGGCAGGCTGACGGAAACGTGGCTGCCAAGCCGCGCCAACGGCCTCTCCGGCCACCACCGAACATTTATACACATTCATACCCAGTGTTATGGGCACTGGAGGCAATGCGGGTGAAGTGTCTTGCCCAGGGACACAACGGCAGGATATCTGGGGAGAGTGGGATTCGAACCGCCAACCATCGGGTTATTAGACGACCTGCTCTACCCCCTGAGCCACTGCCGCCCCAGTAAAACTGTAGAGCCGGCTGGATGGCAGCCACGTGCCCGGGAGGAGGTCGATAGGGCAGTCATAGGCCTGGTGAGATGGTAAAGAAAGGTCCCTGGACTTGCTAAAGACCTTCCCTAAGTCATGATAGGCCTTGGGCACAGAGCTGAGATCCGCCGGCTCAGCCAGAGGGGAGGAGATCAGGAGCGAGGGCGAGCATGCGGCCAATCGGAGACACGATGACATACAGAAAGGACAGCAGGACAAAATGGAGCCCTGATTCCAGTTTATAATTGGCTGTGAATGCGGAGCCACGGATACCCCAGAATCATGGCGGTGGTGGATTGAGGCAGAACATAAAACTGGACAGTCTCGCAGTGATTACCGGACAAAATGACCGAAATGGGCTCAGTTTGTTCAGTAACTGCTGCGATGCTGCTGCCTGATATCGCCGAGACACTTAAGGGTGTCGGGACATTCCTGGTGGGTATCTGAAATTTTCTGACAATGGCCTGTTGAATGAAATTCTGCTCTGCTCCTTAATCAGTCAGAGCGGAGGTTTTGAACTCGGCCCCCAGTAACTGAATGAGGGCCGGGAGTTCAAAACGGTTAGGGGAATTTTGCGAAGACCCTCCCGCCAGACCCCCCACAATGACTGATTGGCCGGGTCTCTCGGGCTGAATTGGGCATTTTGACATTGAGTGGCCAGGAACCCCACAATAAATACACTCTCCCACCGTCTTGCGACGCCGGCATTCCCTCAGAGTCAGACGGACCCTGCCGAGGTCCATTGGCTCCAGTACTGACGCCGGCAGAACAGCATCAGAGGCCGGGGGGGGGGGCATGGAGTAAATGGGTAAGCAGCAGCCTTCTGCTCCCTTGCACGCTCCCTAAACCGATTATCCAGGGCCACAGCCTGTGCAATTATCTCAACCAGAGAGGAGAGGGACGCACGGATAGCTAGCTCGTCAAGGAGGTGCGTATCCAGGCCCCAGAGGAAGGCACTGCGCAGGGCAGCGTCGTTCCACCTGGAGTCAGCCGCAGCGACCTGGAACTCGACGGAGAAGTCGGCGACAGACCGGCCTCCCTGTCGAAGTCCCATCAGCTGGCGAACAATGTTCCCCTCACTCTCCATATGGTTGAATGCCTCAGAGAATTCCCGCACAAACCGTTTGTATGTGCATTGGGAACCGTCCAGGCTGCTAAAGACGGACTGTGCCCACTTAAGTGCACGGTCTTGCAGCAACAAAGTCATGAAATAAACCTTAGCCAAATCATCCCTACACTCCCCCTCCACCTACTGAAAATAAAGCCGACAGTGGAGCAGGAACCTCCTGCACCCCCCCACCTCTCCCCCTTAGGGGGCAGGTGAAGGAACAGAAATGTTCTTGCGGATGGCAGACACTGCCGGAGCAGCAGGTGCAGGGGGAGACACCGCACCAGGAAGCCGACCTAAGTGCTCGGTGATGGTGGCCAATTGCTGGGTAACGGTTTTGAGCTGGTCAAAAAGAAACACGACCCGGTGTTCCGTGGCCTCCAAGCACCAGAGTGCCAACTGTTTGCCCGGCTGAGTGCTCGCTGAGCCTTAATCTTGGCTGGATTGTTCTGTCATGATTCAGTGCAAGTGAGTCTCAAACGCAGAGCTGCCAGAACGAACACTCAGACTCAGTTGTAAAAGTTCACCAGTTTATTGTAAAAATAAAACTAACACACAACTCTAAATAAAGAAGCACAACTGAGGAAAATGCAACACAAAAACACACATTTAAATAGACATAAAACTGGGGCCGCTGGAGTGCACGTGGCCTACGGGGAAAGAGCAGACAGAGATAATTAAGGAAAAAATCTCCCAAAGGGGAGAATAATAATGTGAGAGCACTCTTACTCAGTGAGCAGAGGAGTCTGGCAGGGAACTCCTGCGTGGTCCAGGGGAACAGGGGAAGATGGTGACCTCAGAATCAGAATCAGAATCAGAATCAGGTTTATTGCCATTGTTCATGTAGTACACAAACTAGGAATTTGTCTCGGTACAATGCTGCAACATTAAACATGATAAGATAAGAGAAATAAACTATACATGTAATAAAGTGTAGGATAAGATTAAGTGATACTGGTCAACAGTTAAAATATATATTAGCCAGCAGCAGATACTGTGGAGAACTATATAGTGCAGTCGGTAATGCAGGAAGAAAACAGTGATGATTGACATGAGTCTGGTTGAGCTGCTGTACATGGTGCACGAGAGTCACTTAGTGTTCAGCAGTCTAATGGCAGAGGGGAAGAAGCTGTTCATGTGACGGGAGGTTTTAGTCTGGATGGACCGAAGTCTTCTACCAGAGGGGAGGGGGGCAAACAGTACGTGACCAGGGTGTGAGGGATCGGCTATGATCCGGCCAGCACGCCTCCGGGTCCTGGAGATGTACAGATCCTGGAGAGATGGGAGCTTGCAGCCGATCACCTTCTCAGCAGTGCGCACGACGCGCTGCAGCCTTAGTCTGTCCCTGGCAGTGGCTCCTGCGTACCACACGGTTATGGAGGTGGTGAGGATGGACTCGATGATGGCTGTGTAGAACTGCACTAACATCTTGGTGGGTAGCTTGAGCTTCCTCAGCTGCCGCAGGAAGAACATCCTCTGCTGGGCTTTTTTGATGAGTGAGCTGATGGTCAGCTCCCATTTGAGGTCCCTGGTGATGGTAGTGCCTAGGAAGCGGAAGGAATCAGCAGTGGTGATGGGAGAGCCTGAGAGGGTGAGGGGGGGCAGAGGAGTAGTGACTTTCCTGAAGTCTACAATCATCTCCACTGTCTTCAGAGCGTTCAGCTGCAGGTTGTTATTGCTGCACCAGGACGCCAGCTGGGCCACCTCTCTCCTGTAGGCGGACTCGTCGCCGTTGGAGATGAGCCCGATGAGGGTGGTGTCGTCCTGGGTGGACGTCCAGCATTCTTGGTCAGGCGAGCGCGATCAGCTCTGGAGTACACACCTACGAGTGGCAGTAAACCTGAGAGAAAGAAGGACAGGGGAGTAAGACACAGGTCGACCAAAGGATTATATAAAGAAGGCTTAGATGTCTTTGTGGTTGCAAACCTAATGATCCAACGATGGTTTCTCCACACGCTAGCTCTTAAATATGCTAGGTCATCAGGACGCAGCAGGTGTGTGATCACGCAGGTGTGTCTGATCCTCTGGGGCCGAGAAGACAGGAACAGGAGGGGAAGGGGAGCACGCTCGCCAGATCATCACAGTACTAGGCCCTTTTCTTTTTAGTTCATATATGCTTCTGCCAGGCAATATTACTAGAAAACACTGCATACATTTTCATTGTTATGCAGATGACACACAATTATATTTGTTAATGAAGCCAGATGACAGTAACCAATTAGCCAAATTAGAGGCTTGTCTTAAAGAAATCAAAGCTTGGATGACTTGTAATTTCTTCCTTTTAAATTCAGATAAGACCGCAGTCATTCTAGTTGGTCCAAAAAACCTTAGAAACATCTTTGCAAATCAAACTCTTAGTCTGGATGGGATTACTCTTTCTCTTAATAGTTCTGTGAGGAACACTGGAGTTATTTTTGGTCAAGATCTGTCCCTTAATTCACATATTAAACTTGTTTCTAAGAGTGCCTTCTATCATATGCGTAATATTATCAAGATTAGGAACATCTTGTCTCAGAGTGATGCTGAGAAACTGATCCACGCTTTGTTAGCTCTAGATTAGATTATTGTGACTCTTTATTATCAGGCTGTCCTAAAACATCTTTAAAAAGTCTTCAGATGATCCAAAATGTAGCAGCAAGAGTTTTAACAGGTACTAGAAAAAGAGATCACATCTCTCCGGTTCTGGCCTAATTTTATTGGTTTCCCATAGAATTTAGAATTAAGTTTAAATTCCTTCTTCTCACTTACAAAGATCTAAATAATCAGGCCCCTTTTTATTTAAAAGATCTGATAATACCTTATCATCCTAACAGAGCACTACGCTCCCAAAATGCTGGATTACTTGTAATACCTAGAATCTCTAAAAGTACAATGGGAGGCAGAGCCTTCAGTTATCAAGCTCCCCTCCTGTGGAACCAGCTGCCAATCTGGATTCGGGAGTCAGACTCGATCTCTGTTTTTAAGAATAGGGTTAAAACCTTCCTTTTTGACATATCCTATACTTAGGGTGGGATCAGGTGCCCCTGAACCCTCCCTTAGTTATGCTGCTAATAGGTTTAGACAGTCGGGGGACCTCCAACAATACACTTCTTTCACTTCTTGCTTCACTCCTTTCTTCACTCTCAATGAAATATTTTTGCTGGTCATTAACATCTGTTTGTTCTCTCCCATAGATTGAGTCCCCATCGTGCTGTCTTCCCTCTACATGTCTATTCTTTTCTTCTTCTTCTCTATCCCCTCACCCCCCAGTCAGTCGCAGCAGATGACTGCCCCTCCCTGAGCCTGGTTCTGCTGGAGGTTTCTTCCTGCTAAAAGAGAGTTTTTTTTTTCCTTTCCACCACTGTCAAGTGCTTGCTCACAGGAGATTGCCTGATTGCTGGGTCTTTCTTTAATTGTGGGGGTTTTCCTCCTCCAGTTTGAAAGTGCTATGAGATGACTGATGTTGTGAAATGGCACTATATAAATAATGTTGAATTGAATTGAATGGAGAAGAAGTGTTTTGTACCGATTTTCATGAACATAGGTGATGCTCAGAGCTGTAGTAACTACAGAGGCATAAAGTTTATCAGCCATGCTATAAAGATACGGAAATGAGTTGTTGAAGCCAGGTTAAGAGGAGAGGTGACAATCAGTGAGCAGCAGTATGGTTTCATGCCAATAAAGAGTACTACAGATGCAATGCTTGCTTTAAGAGTGTTGATGAAGAAGTATAGCGAAGGTCAGAAGGAGTTGCACTGTGTCTTTGTGGATCTAGAGAAAGCATATGATAGAGTATCAAGAGAGGAAGTGTGGTACTGTACAAGAAATTCAGGAGTGGTAGGGAAGTATGTGAGCGTCGGGTGATTTGTGACAGGGTAGCAGCAAGAGTGAAAGACAAGATTTACAAGATGGTAGTGAGACCTGCTATGATGTATGGTTTGGAGATGGTGGCGCTGACAAAAAGGCAGGAGATGGAGCTTGAGGCGTCAGAGTTTGAAGATGCTAAGGTTTTCATTGGGAGTGACTAGGAGGGACAAGATTAGAAATGAGCAATGTTGGGAGTAACGTGACAAAGTAACGCGTTACTGTAATGTCACTACTTTTGCAGTAACGTGCTGTATAACAAAATTACTGTTTAAAAATTCAATAATCCATTACAGTTACTGACATTTGATCAGATGCATTACTCGTGTTACTTGTTTTATTAATATGGCTTGATATTTTTAGTGCAAATAAATACAAACTGACCCTACATAGCTGACAAAGCCGTCAGTCAACTAGTCATCAGTCAAAGGGCCTCTTCACTGCTGCAGCCACAAATGGAGCTTGCTCCTGCTGGGAAAAGATGAAGCTACTTTGTTTTTGTGGAAATAGACAGATTTGTCATAAACTCCCCCGTGCGCCCTTCATTGCGCACAGTGGAGAGAAGGAAGGATGAGGATTTAAACGCTAGGGTTACCACACACACGTTTATTGACACAAGTCTCAGAACAAACCATACAGATGGCTAAGCAACTCGGTCTAACGAGAGTTCACTCAACATACTAGGCTGTGCAGGGAGAAAGCGAAACAGCTGTGCCGCACCCGGAAATGCTGTCAGCATGGCGGCACAACTGAACAGAGAAACGCTACAGTACTCACAGCCTAGCAATCCCGATCCTCCAGTTGAGCGGCGAGCAAGGTCCTTCGAAGACTGACGGTTACACAGTGGAAGGACGACGGTGTGAACTCGTACAATGACCCAGCTGCATCTGTCCAGCAAAGAGCCGCTTTAGTACAGACACCGCTGGCGTGGCAAATAGGGAACACCTGGGCGAGGCACGGGAGGATGATTACCGGAGTTGGAAACAGCTGATGAGTCAGAAGGAGAGCGAGGGGGTGTGGCTGGACCGGCAGACTGTCAGCAGTGTGAGAAAAAGCAGGTGACATATGCTGACTAACAGCCGCCAGTCAGGTAGTGGCTAGGAACATGGAATTCAGTACAAAAACACACCAAAATACATATAACCAGCAAACCCAAAACCCAAAACCCACAAAGAGATCGAGGCCGAGCCGGGGAAAGCCAAGCCGGCTCGGCTCGTGACAAGATTATTTTTTTCTCTGTCGCAGTTAAGGACAAAGCATATTGGTGGGTCGTGTAAGACCGACTGCAATCTTCAGAAGCACCTGGGAACAGCAACAAGATCAAAGCTAGTGCTATGCTACCACTGTTTTATTAGTGGATTTACGCTATGTGAACAGCCACGCTGGATTTAAAGCACAGGTATACATTCTGGACAGTTTGTGACCCAGCAAGAATTAAACCGACTGATTGCCAGATATGTCGTTACAGAATGAAGATGTGATATGTGATCATTTCCCATCAGACAGCTGAGACTGTGATCCACTGAAGTGAAAACACATTTACAGTGCATCCGGAAAGTATTCACAACCGGTCACTTTTTCCACATTTTGTTATGTTACAGCCTTATTCCAAAATGGATTAAATTCATTTTTTTCCTCAAAATTCTACACACAGCACCCCATAATGACAATGTGAAAAAAGTTTTCTGTGGATTTTTGCAAATGTATTAAACATAAAAAACTAAGAAATCTGTCAAAGTATTCACAGCCTTTGCTCAATACTTTGTTGATGCACCTTTGGCAGCAATTACAGTCTCAAGTGCTTCTGAATATGATGCCACAAGCTTGGCACACCTATCTTTGAGCAGTTTCACCCATTTCTCTTTGCAGCACCTCTCAAGCTCCATCAGGTTGGACGGGAAGTGTCGGTGCACAGCCATTTTCAGATCTCTCCAGAGATGTTCAGTTGGATTCAAGTCTGGGCTCTGGCTGGGCCACTCAAGGACATTCACAGAGTTGTCCTGAAGCCACTCCTTTGATATCTTGGCTGTGTGCGTAGGGTCATTGTCCTGCTGAAAGATGAACCGTCGCCACAGTCTGAGGTCAAGAGCGCTCTGGAGCAGATTTTCATCCAGGATGTCTCTGTACATTGCTGCATTCATCTTTCCCTCTATCCCGAAAGTCTCCCAGTTCCTGCCGCTGAAAAACATTCCCACAGCATGATGCTGCCACCACCACTGGCATGGTTATGAGCGGTGTCTGGTTTCCTCCAAACGTGACGCCTGGCATTCATGCCAAAGAGTTCAATCTTTGTCTCATCAGACCAGAGAATTTTGTTTCTCATGGTCTGAGAGTCCTTCAGGTGCTTTTTGACAAACTCCAGGTGGGCTGCCATGTGCCTTTTATTAAGGAGTGGCTTCCGTCTGGCCGCTCTACCATACAGACCTGATTGGTGAATTGCTGCAGAGATGGTTGTCCTTCTGGAAGGTTCCCCTCTCTCCACAGAGGAACACTGGAGCTCTGACAGAGTGACCATCGGGTTCTTGGTCACCTCCCTAACTAAGTCACTTCTCCCCTGATCACTCAGTTTAGACAGCCGGCCAGCTCTAGGAAGAGTCCTGGTGGTTCCGAACTTCTTCCATTTATGGATGATGGAGGCCACTTCAATTTCAATGCGGTAGAGGAGGTGCATGCAATGACAGTCTGGAATGTACATGGGCAGTAATGTAATATCAAATAGCAGCAGATGTGACAGTAATGCAATGGTTGTAATAAAATGCAAAAACATACAGCAGCAGATGTAATACTGTTGGTTCTCATCGTTAAATCAATTTTATCACTTTCACTTATCATTGTACATATTGGAAATAGTGTGCAGGCAGATCATTTTTTCTTGATAGATAGATAGATAGATAGATAGATAGATAGATAGATAGATAGATAGATAGATAGATAGATAGATAGATGTACTTTATTGATCCCAAACTGGGAAATTACGGTGTTTCTCAACATTCTGGTCATTTTTTAACCATACTGAGCTGTTTAATACTTCTTCCAGTAGTGGGCCATCAGGGCCAGCAAAGCCTTCTCTGCTGGCCTAAACACTATCAGAGTTACATTTACAACCTTTACAACATATTTGTTCCTTGAGGATGTATTAAATTATTCCTAATAGTCTATTCTCTTCATTTTGTAGCTTTTCTCTTGGTTGCATGCCTTCCAGTAGTGTAATGTATGTTAGAGTTTTTTGTCCAATCATATTTCAGGGTGGGGGGGGGGGGGGGGGTTGCATGCCCCGGTGATCCCAGGAGCTATGTTGCCCAGGGCAATTTGCCTCTGATAGGGTCACCCAAGACAAACTGGTCCTGGGTGAAGGGCTAGACTAAGAACGATCCAACAGACTCTCATGATAAATTCTAGATCAAGGATTCAGTGTACCCCGCCCGGTATGGGGTTACCGGGGCCCCACTCTGGAGCCAGGCCTGGGGGAGGGGCTCGATGGCTAGCGTCTGGTGGCCCGGTTTCCACCCATGGGACCCAGCCGGGCTCAGCCCGAAGGAGTTGCATGGGTCCGCCCTCCAGTGGGCTCACCACCTGCAGGAGGGATCATGGGGGTCCGGTGCTATGTGGATTAGGTGGCCGTCAAAGGCGGAGACCTTGGCGGACTGATCCCAAGCTTTCTAAACTGGCTTTTGGTACGTGGAATGTCACCTCTCTGGTGGGTGGAGTGCAGCTCGGGTGGTTGCTGAAGCAAAACCCGGGTATGGGAGGAGTTCGGTGAGGCCATGGAACAAGACTTTCGGTCGGCCTTGAAGAGATTTTGGCAAACTGTCCGGCGGTTCAGGAAGGGAAAGCAGCTCCCTGTCCACACTGTGTATGGTGCGGATGGGGCGCTGTTGACTTCAACTGAGGATATCGTCGGGCAGTAGAAGGAATACTTCGAGGATCTCCTCAATCCCACTGATACGCCTTCCACAGAGGAAGCAGGGTTTGTGGACGAGGGGGATGGCTCGTCTATCACAGGGGCTGAGGTCGCCAAGGAGGTTAAAAATCTCCTTGGTGGCCGGGCCCCAGGGGTGGACGAGATTCGCCGTGAGTACCTCAAGGCCCTGGATGTTGTAGGGCTGTCATGGTTGACACGCCTCTGCAACATTGCGTGGAGGTCGGGGGCAGTGCCTTTGGCATTGCAAACCGGGGTGGTGGTTCCTCTCTTCAAAAAAGGGGACCGGAGGGTGTGCTCCAACTTTAGAGGGATCACACTCCTCAGCCTCCCTGGGAAGGTCTATGCCAAGGTACTGGAGAGGAGAGTCCGGCCGTTGGTCAAACCTGATTCAGGAGGAGCAATGTGGTTTTTGTCCTGGCCGTGGCACATCGGACCAGCTCTTTACCCTCTCGAGAATTCTCGAGGGTTCGTGGGAGTTTGCCCAACCAGTTTACATGTGTTTTGTGGACTTGGAGAAGGCAGTTGACTGCGTCCCTTGTGGTTTTTTGTGGGGTTTTTTTTGGGAGTATGGGGTATCGGGCTTGTTGTTACGAGCTATTCGGTCTCTGTACGACCGTTGTGAGAGTTTGGTTCGTATTGCCAACACTCGGTCAGACTTATTCCCAGTGAGAGTTGGACTCCGCCAGGGCTGCCCTTTGTCACCGATCCTGTTCATAATTTTTATGGACAGGATTTCTAGGTGCAGCCAGGGAATGGAGGGTGTCATTCTTGGTGACCACAGAATCTCATCTCTGTTGTTTGCAGATGATGTTGTCCTGTTGGTTTCATCCAGCAATGACCTACAGCTCTTGCTGGGACGGTCTGCCGCTGAGTGTGAAGCGGCTGGGATGAGAATCAGCACCTCCAAGTCCGAGTCCATGGTCCTTAGCCGTTAAAAGGTGGATTGTCCTCTCTGGGTTGGGGACAGGCTCCTGCCCCAAGTGGAGGAGTTTAAGTATCTTGGGGTCTTGTTCATGAGTGAGGGGAAAATGGAGCGAGAGATTGACAGACGGATCGGAGCAGGATCTGCAGTGATGCGGACGTTGTACCGGTCTGTTGTGGTGAAGAGGGAGCTTAGTTCTAAGGCAAAGCTGTCGATTTACCAGTCAATCTACGTTCCTACTCTCACCTATGGTCACAAGCTTTGGGTAGTGACCGCAAGAACAAGATCGCGGTTACAAGCAGCTGAAATGAGCTTTCTCCGTAGGATTGCTGGACTCACCCTCAGAGATAGGGTGAGGAGCTCAGTCATTCGGGAGAGGCTCAGAGTGGAACTGCTGCTCCTCCACATTGAAAGGAGTCAGTTGAGGTGGTATGGGCATCTGATTAGGATGCCTCCTGGACACCTCCCACTTGAGGTGTTTCGGGCACGTCCCATTGTGAGGAGACCCCGGGGCAGACCCAGGACTCGGTGGAGAGACTATGTTTCCCAGCTGGTCCTGGAACGCCTTGGCATCCTCTCTGAAGAGCTGGAGCAGGTGGCTGGGGAGAGGGAAGTCTGGGCTTCTCTGCTTGAACTGCTGGCTCCGCGACCCGGACCTCTGGAAAAGCGGTAGAAGATGGATGGATATTTCAGCCATCTGTGTTGCCAGGGTAAAGCAAATCTGCCTTGGGCCTTCAGGAGTTAACAGTGTGGCTCTGTAGGTTAAATGAACTATTAAGCCTATGTTTAGCCAATCAGATGTCTTCTGTATGTCCAGGGGTACGCATAGAAGGCATTCAAGAACATAGGCATTTTCAGGTCTTTTGTTTGGATGATTAAATTCCTCCATCCACACTGCAGAGGATCCTAGCTAGCAAAACGCCAGTGCAAGGACTTGCTTAAGCAGCTACAATATACGGTATCTGTTTTAATATAATAGCTGTTTTTCCACCCACAATGGCTGACAGGGGAGAGAAAAATTATTTGGCCACTGATATTTTAAAAATCAATTTTCCAGACGGACTTTTCAAGAAAAGCTGGTCATTGTGAAGAGAGCTTGGCCAACCCTGAAGCTAGCAGGCTTGTCTCAGCCGGGGAAAGGATCTGTCCGTCACTTCCATATTAGCAACAAGCGGTAGCCTTGGATTACAGGCTCCAAGGAGTGCTGCAAATTATTTTGCTGGGAATGCCTATTGTTTGCAACTGATGGAGTAGATACTTGGATCCAGACAGGGTTTAAACTTGAGCTGTCTGTCACACCATGACAATTTAGACAATGTTCGCCAAACATATAAAAATTGGTCTAAAACGCTGGGATACATCGAAATTTTCACTTTTGGCCGTATGCATTGTATATTCATAACGACTTGGACATACAATTAAGTGATCGTAACTCAAATCAACTAATGCTTAGCGTGTTGCCAACATTCACAACTTATGCGCAACAATAGTCTAACGTCTGCATAGTGCAGTCATGCCAAACTGCCGTTGCCTCCTGATCCATGAATCCTAGTTTTAGGAGAGATCATCTCTCTTCAACCCAGATGATTCTCCCTCCAGAGACCACGGCAGGGGGCATGACTGACCTGGCAGAGCTGTCAGATCTGTCAGGTCAGTCACGCCTAAAACAGCTGATGTGACACATCAGGAATATCAGATAACAGCTGTCACAACCTGGCTCAAAGGCACGCGAACTGATCGCAATAAAAATGTTTATTTTCAATAAAGTGGAAAAAATAAAACCAAGATAATACATGGAGTGTGTTTTTGCTGGGAGGCGCAGCCAACAGCAAAGTAAACAGCTGTGCTCTGCACTTCAGGCGATCAGCTGATTGAATCCTCCTCTCTGGTGTTCTGATATTTTGGCATATCTATCACAACAACACAGGACAGATGATCGTATAGGCTTCAGTTAAATGTAAAAAACCCTGACAGGTCCCATGTGTTTAGCCCTGTGTGTGTGTGTGCGTGTGTGTGTGTGTGTGTGTGTGTGTGTGTGTGTGTGTGTGTGTGTCCCATTTACACAGGGTGCGTGTGAAGCGCCTAGTGCAGTAGTATAGTAACGTAGAGATGTTTGTAGATAGTGCATGCTGCATGGCATATGTTGCATGTTGCTTTCTGCTTGCTGCTCTGCTTACAGCTACCACCACCAGCTAGCCCCCATTGGGGGTGAAAAGAGGAGCCGAGTGCGTAAGTCTCCTCCTGCAGGTACATAGCCTCTCCACCACCAAGACCCCTGCAGTGCCTCCTCGTGGCCACACATGGTAACTGGGTACCCTGCGATCCCAGGCTAAACTGGAGGGGATCTCGGAGCAGCAGGGGGCCCCAGAGACGCGGCGTATAGGCCCACCCTTTGTGGACACGCCCTAACGCCCGTCAACCCCTGCCCCAACTATGGGTAAATAGCCCCACTGCCTTGTGGGTAATCTATTAAGGTGAAGGCTAAGGGAGTAACCCCTGACAGAAAAGCAATGCGCTGGTGGTGCGCAAAAGGCGGGACTTAAAAGATCAAGAACCCGGCAGCCTCCTGCAGCTATGTTGAGGGACTGGTCGTCATGGGCTTACCCATGGCACTGGATTTTTTTTTTTTTTTTTTTTTTTGTTTTGTTACTTATTTGTACCCGTAGGTAGATTTGGTTTACAGTCTGGTGACAAGCCACCGGCTGCCGGTCGCTGCGTGCGCGAGCGCCCTAAACCTACATGTTTTTGGTATGCGGGAGGAAACCGGAGAAATCCCGGAGTAAACCCACGCAACACGGGGAGAACATGCAAACTCCACACAGCTCACTGTTGGTCGGGGGCTGGGATCGAACCCACGATCTCATGATCCCCGCGATCCCCCAGCCAAGAGTAAACTGTGCTGCCACAGTGCTAAACCACTGCGCCACCATGCAGCCCACCGTGCAGGATTTACCTCATCATCGTGAAGACAGTGCTATTGGGAAGAGCACACCCCCTACGGCACTCTAAATAATTCATTGCGCAGGTGTCCACCTCTGACCATGGTGGGCCTTACCTTCCTGGACATCTGGTTGAAGTCTGGCGGTGACAGGGTGTGTGGCGACGGGAGCAGGTATGAATGTTAGTGGGAGCTCCTAGCAATAACCCTGCACGTCAGCAGCACAGGGCTATTATGGTTGCTAACAGCTGGGGTGGCAGCTGTTTTCGGCAGACCCCTGTGTGATTGAGGAGCCCTGTTTAGGACAGCACTGCTCACCCCAACTGGGGAGGGGCCTAGAAAAAGTGGCCTAAAAATTGCCCACCCATCATTCGCCTGAACAGGTGTCCGCGCCTGTTGGATCATTCTACCTCTGCGGTCGAAACAATAAAAAGAGAACATGCAACCTAAAACTGGCAACATGGAATGTAAGGACACTCCTGGATTGAGGTTCTGATAGACCCCATAGGAGAACAGCTCTGGTTGCTGCTGAACTGAGTCGCTACAACATTGATATTGCTGCACTGAGCGAGACCAGGCTCCTAGATGAGGGCTCTTTAACAGGGGAAGGGATGGGCTACACATTCTTCTGGAGGGGTTACCCCTCAGGAGAACAACATCTGCATGGTGTAGGACTGGCCATCAAAAACACCCTTCTACCAAGACTCAGTGAAACACCTGTTGGCATTAGTGAGAGACTGATGACACTCCGTATCCCCCTGGTTAAGAATCGCTTTGCTACACTTCTTACTGCCTATGCACCAACCCTGCCATCGGAGAGTGAGGCCAAGGATTCCTTCTACCAGTTACTGGATGAAACTCTTCGCCGGATCCCCAAGATCTTCTTACTTGGAGATTTTAACGCCAGAGTGGGTCAGAACAATCAGATATGGAGTGGAGTGCTTGGCAGACACGGAGTTGGCCAGGCTAATGCAAATGGAGTGAGATTGCTCACTCTCTGCTCTGAGCATAACCTGACCATAACCAACACCATCTTCCAGCAAAAGGCCAAATACAAAACATCATGGATGCACCCTCGCTCTAAACACTGGCACCTGATTGATTACATCATTGTGAGGCGCAGTGACATCAGAGATGTCCACATCACCCGTGCCATGAGAGGTGCAGAATGCTGGACAGATCACTGGCTGATCGTGGCCAAGGTCCACATGCAAGTGCGCCCCCCCTTGCGACTACAAGGGCCCAAAAGGAGGAAACTTGATTGCTCCCGTCTGGCAAATCTGGATGTAAGAAATGACTTTTGTCGCTCCCTGGTTGAGAAACTAGGGGGGGGGTGGAGCATTTCCTGAGTCTGCCTGAGAAGACCATGGACCAGAAGTGGGACTTCATCAGCTCGGCTCTTTGTGAGGCAGCAGCCCAAACGATTGGCTATAAGAGAAAGAACCACCAAGACTGGTTTGATGACAACTCGGACACCATCTATGACTTGTTGGAGGACAAGCACAGAGCACATCAGGCAACCTTAAGGAACCCCTCATCCATTATCATCAGGCATCAGTGGCAGAGAGCTCGGCAGGATGTACAAAGTGCTACTCGGACAATGCAGAACGAGTGGTGGACAAAAAAGGCACATGAAATCCAGGCCTTTGCCGATAAAAATGACATGCATAATTTTTATAATGCTGTCAAGAAGATTTACGGCCCAACAAATTGCTGCATCACTCCCCTGAAAACAGCAGATGGGCTGAGAATCCTAAAGGATCAGCCTAACATCTTGCTGAGATGGGCTGAACACTTTAGTACCCTGCTTAACCAGGACTCAGATGCAGACCCCACTGTTCTCGACGACTTGCCTACACTTCCTCCAGTGCAAGACCTGGATCAGCCCCCAACCTTCCTGGAGGTTCTATCAGCTACCCGCTCTCTCAAAAACAACAAGTCCCCTGGTAATGACAACATCCCTGCCGAGCTGTTGAAACAAGGAGGCTACTTGTGTACAAAAACCCTGCACAAGTACATCACCAAGGTCTGGGCTGATGATAACATCCCACAACAATGGAGAGACGCCACAATTGTCACCATTTATAAAAACAAGGGTGACAAGGCTGTCTGCGGCAACAGCAGAGGTATTTCACTCCTTGCTGTTGCTGGTAAGGTCCTGGCAAAGGTGATGTTTCACAGGCTGATCAACAACATCACAGAATCAGTGCTGCCTGAATCGCAATGTGGTTTCAGGAAGGGCAGGAGCTCGGTGGACATGATTTTCACAGCTCGGCAGCTGCAGGAGAAATGTCGGGAGCAACACCAGGACCTGTTCATGGCCTTTGTCGATCTCTCCAAAGCTTTCGACACTGTCCATAGAGAACTCCTATGGGAAGTTCTTCTTAAGTTTGGCTGCCCCAGTAAGTTTGTCAATATCCTCCGCCAATTTCATGATGGTATGACTGCTCGGGTGACTATAGGAGGACAGGAATCTCCTTCCTTCCCCGTTTGTACAGGGGTTAGGCAGGGGTGTGTATTAGCACCAGTACTTTTTAACATCTTCCTGCTCTGTGTCACCCAGCTTCTCCACAAGGAGACTGAGGACAGCAGCGGTGTAACAGTGGACTTTCGTCTAGATGGCAACCTTTTAAATATAAGGAGGCTCCAGGCAACCACCAAACTGCAAAGGGTGAGAGTCATTGAGCTACAGTATGCAGATGACTGTGCTCTGGTATCTCATAGCCCACAAGATCTCCAGTCTGTTCTTCCTGCTGCGGTGAGAGCATACAGCAGGATGGGACTGACGGTGAACACCATCAAAGCAGAGGTTGTCTGCCAATGGAGCACCAATATCCCATCTACTCCACCTACCTTCACTGTTGCTGGTGAACAGCTGTCTGTTGTTCCATCTTTCAAGTACCTGGGGAGCATCATCTCTGTAGACAACACCATTGACAGTGAGGTCCAGAACAGGATCAGGCAGGCATCAGCTTCTTTTGGGAGACTCCGGCATCGGGTCTTCCAGAACAAGAACCTCCATCTCCAAACGAAGATCTCTGTTTACCAGGCAGTCTGTGTCACTACTCTCCTCTACAGCTGTGAATCCTGGGTGACTTACAGCCGCCACATTAGGGATCTAGAACGGTTCCATATACGCTGCCTTCAGCGCATCCTGGGAATCACCTGGCGTGACCATGTGCCTCATTCTGAGATACTCTTTAAGACCAGCTGTAGGAGTATTGAGGCAACGATCACCCAGCACCAGCTACGCTGGCTGGGACATGTGGTGAGGATGCCCCCAAACCGGCTGCCTCGCAGGGTGTTACATGGCCAGCTACACCATGGTCGACACTCTGCTGGAGGGCAGAAGAAGTGCTACAAGGACCAGCTAAAGATGGCCTTAAAGAAGTGCAGGATCAGACCTGAGGCTCTGGAGGAGGCTGCTGCAGACCGGAACACCTGGCGACAGCAGTGCCTTGTGGGGACCCGTATGATGGAGGAGAACAGAACAGCCAGGAGACAGGAGAGAAGACTGAGGAGGAATGCACCTGCAGCCCCTGCTGCCACTACTACAACGTCTACATGCCCTACCCGCAACAGGACATGTGGGTCCAGGAAAGGACTACACAGCCATCAAAGGACTCACCGATAGAAGTGGACGTCATCATCGGACTCGATGGACAACCGCAAGCAAGCAAGAAAGTGTGTGTGTGTGTGTGTGTGTGTGTGTGTGTGTGTGTGTGTGTGCTGCAGGCAGAAAGCTTGTACGGGTTGTTCCTGTGAACCAACGCTGCAAATGTGCCATTTGTTCTGCGAATGTGGGACATTATCAGCCATACGCTGGATACGTTGGAAAATTTTCAGCATGCTGAAAATTAATTTTCAGAAGAGCTCGGCGAACAACACCATATACCAGCATGCTTCAGCGTGCTCTTAACAAAACGGAGCCGTGACTGATTTCACGTACCCCAGCGTATTCTCCAAATTTTTCATACATTTTGTAAACACTCCCTAAATCATCTAGGTGTGACCAGGACCTTAACCAAGGCAGCAGCGAGGCACCAAAGCACAGCCACCAGCTGGACAAGCAATGGTACTTTTAAACCTTCAGGGAAACAAGAGTGGATCTGCAGCTCAGCGAACGAGTGTGCAGGGAAATGGAGCTCTACAGTGAAGAGGTAAAGATTTTAAGAATTTTATAGTTAAAGTTACCATGTTCTCCCCGTGTCTGTGTGGGTTTACTCCGGGATTTCTCCGGTTTCCTCCCACAGGCCAAAAACATGCAAGGTAGGTTAATTGGCATCAAACTGGGGATTCTAAATTGTTCTTAGGTGTGACTGTGAGAGTGAATGGTTGTCTGTCTCTCTGTGTTGGCCCTGCGATGGACTGGCGATCTGTCCAGGGTGTACACTGCCTCTCGCCCAAAGATGCTGGGATAGGCTCCAGCCCCCCCGCGACCCGAAAAAGGATTAAGCGGAAGAAGCTGGATGGATGGATGGATTTTTAACATGCTTTGTATGGACGGCCCTACAGGCTATTTTTATGGTGTTTGGTATGAACAGCACTTAAATCGGGTAGACCAGCACTGAAGGCCTAGTTGTAAAATACACGGTCCGCTACTGACTTCTTCCAGTGTTCTGGTGTTCCGCTTAATTTAACATAACTTGTTTTGTGAACACAGTTGCCTTGATTTCTTTGTACATATGGATTACTTGGGTTGTTACTGATATCTAGTGAAACTCTCAGGTCAATGGCTCCATCAGAAATATGTTTAATGAGGAAAATGTTGACATGTTCAATACTTGTTTCCCCACTGAACAGTGGTGTGAAAAAGTGTTTGCCCCCTTCCTGATATCTCTTTTTTTTGTATGTTTGTCACACTTAAATGTTTCAGATCATCAAACATATTTAAATATTAGACAAAGATAACACAAGTAAACACAAAATGTAGCTTTTAAATGAAGGTGTTTATTATTAAGGGTAAAAAAAATCCAAACCTACATGGCCCTGTGTGAAAAGTGATTGCCCCCCTGTTAAAACATAAATTAACTGTGGTTTATCACATCTTTGGAAAGCTGAGTTCAAATTTTCTAGCCACACCCAAGCCAGATTACTGCCACACCTGTTCTCAATTAAGAAATCACTTAAATAGGACCTGCCTGACACAGTGAAGTAGACCAAAAGATCCTCAAAAGCTAGGCATCATGCTGCGATCCAGAGAAAGTCAGAAACAAACGAGAAACAAAGTAATTGAGATCTATCAGTCTGGAAAAGGTTTTAAAGCCATTTCTAAAGCTTTTGGACTCCAGCAAACAACAGTGAGAGCCATTATCCACAAATGGCGAAAACATGGAACGGTGGTGAACCTTCCCAGGAGTGGCCGACCGACAAAAATTACCCCAAGAGTGCAGTGACAACTCATCCAAGAGGTCACAAAAGACCTCACAACAACATCCAAAGAACTGCAGGCCTCACTTGCCTCAGTTAAGGTCAGTGTTCATGACTCCACCATAAGAAAGAGACCCAGGCAAAAATGGCCTGCATGGCAGAGTTCCAAGACTAAAACCACTGCTGAGCAAAAAGAACATAAAGGCTCATCTCACTTTTGCCAGGGAACATCTTGATGATCCTCAAGACTTTTGAGAAAATACTCTATGGACTGACGAGACAAAAGTTGAACTTTTTGGAAGGTGTGTGTCCCATTACATCCGGCGTAAAAGTAACACAGCATTTCAGAAAAGGAACATCATACTAACAGTAAAATATGGTGGTGGTAGTGTGATGGTCTGGGGCTGTTTTGCTGCTTCAGGACCTGGAAGGCTTGCTGTGGTAAATGGACCCATGAATTCTGCTGTCTACCAAAAAATCCTGAAGGAGAATGTCCGGCCATCTGTTCATGACCTCAAGCTGAAGTGCACTTGGGTTCTGCAGCAGGACAATGATCCAAAACACAACAGCAAGTCCACCTCTGAATGGCTTAAGAAAAACAAAATGAAGACTTTGGAGTGGCCTAGTCAAAGTCCTGACCTGAATCTGATTGAGATGCTGTGGCATGACCTTAAAAAGGCGGTTCATTCTTGAAAACCCTCCAATGTGGCTGAATTACAACAATTCTGCAAAAATGAGTGGGCCAAAATTCCTCCACAGCACTGTAAAAGGCTCATTGCCAGTTATCGCAGATGCTTGATTGCAGTTGTTGCTGCTAAGTGTAGCCCAACCAGTTATTAGGTTTAGGGGGCAATAACTTTTTCCACACAGGGTCATGTAGGTTTGGATTTTTTTTCCCTTAATAATAAACACCTTCATTTAAAAAACTGCATTTTGTGTTTACTTGTGTTATCTTTATCGAATATTTACATTTGTTTGATGATCTGAAACATTTAAGTGTGACAAACATTAAGAAACGAGAAATCAGGAAGGAGCAAACACTTTTTCACACCACTGTGTATCAGTATACCGCTTTTAGTTTTCACACACACAACCTCAGACATCAACCTCTTGATACCAACGACTCACTTCAAAACAGCAGCAGCTAGATGCCTTCCATCACACCTGTCTTCATGGGATTCTGAAGGTTCAGTTGTACAAGCACATGACACACCCGGGGATCAAGGAAAGAACCAATCACTGCAGCCTAAATATCATGACGAGTCACGCTTGCCTTCTCTATTTTGGACATGTAGTGAGAACACCAAAGGGCACTGTTATGGATTTTTTTTTTTCATTATTGTCCATTTATTCTATCTTCTGTAATCATAATTGACTTTTCCCATGAGGCAGCAGGGATCCAACGCAGCCTTGACCGCTTTAGACTCCAACTGCTGACTCAGCGTTCTCAAAACAATGCTCATCTGTTTGGTCTACTGGATTAAAACTCTCTGCCCTGTTCTGACCCAGGCAGCATGTCCATGTGGGCCCCACTGTAGGTTCAACCTGGGCTGTCCTATGGGTCCCCGTGGGTTTGTCCGTGGGTTCCATGTTGGCCCCATCTCTGTTTGCCCACATGGACTTCACGTGTGGCAAAGATAAGCAGGTAATCTGCTTACCTGCATAAACCCATCTGGGGCCCCACTGGGTTTAATGTGGGTGAGCAGGTTTCAGTAGCACTGGTGCCAAAATTACAAGAAAAAAGTCTCAAATTTATGAGAAAAAAGTGAAAATATCGGACAAAAATTTGCTAATTTAGAAGAAAAAAAACTAAAATTACTTGAAAAAGTAAAACTTGCAAGAAAATTTTTAGCAAATTTACAAGAAAAAAGTCACATATTTAGGAGGAAAATTGTGAAAAAGTTGCAAATCAACCAAAAAAGTAGCAAATATATGGGTAAATATATTGAAAATTTATGAGAAAAAGTTGCAAGTTTACAGTAAACAAAGTGTAAAACCTTTTAGAAAGTTCCAGATTTACAAGACATATGTCACAAATGTATGTGGAAAAGTTACAAATTTACAAGGAAAAAGTAACAAATTTATGAGAAAAAGTTGCAAGATTACAGTAAATAAAAAGTGGCAAATTTATGAGAAAGTTCCCAAATTACAAGAAAAGGTTAGCAAATATGGAGGAAAAAGTCACAATTTTACAATAAAACAAAATCACAAATTTATGAGAAAAAAACTGCAGATTTGCAAGAAAAAATCACAAATGTATGTGGAAAAAGTTGTAAGTTTACAGTAAAAAAACCTGAAAATTTATGAGCAAGTTTCAAATTTTCAAGAAAAAGTAGCAAATTTACAAGAAACAAACATCAAAAATGGGCAAGGAAATAGCAAATTTACGACAAAAAAAGCTGAAAACAGGTAAACAGGTAAAGTCCATGTGGGCAAACACATGGACAAACCCACATGGACCCATAAGACAGCCCAGATTTAACCTTTGGGGGGCCCACACAGACATGCTGGCTGGGTTGTGTGTGTGTGTGTCCAATAAATCTCTGATCGGTGTGAGCGCGACCGAGCGTCAGCAACAAAAGCTGCAGTGAGTGTGTGTGTGTGTGTGTGTGTGTGTGTATGTGTGTGTGTGTGTGTGTGTGTGTGTGTGTGTGTTGCATTTATATTTGGCTACCGAAGGATGACTTCCTGTTGGCACGGCGGTGGCCGCTCAGATGGCAGTGGGAGGTGGAGGCATGGAGGCAGGGGAGCGGGTGGAGGACAGGTGCTGAGACAACAGGAAGCTGGACGGAAAACAGAGGGGGGGAGGGGGGGACTGGGTTTTATTCCGTGATGTGTTTGAGCTCATTCCTGACCCGGTGCTGATATTTAAGGTCCTAAATGATGCTGCAGAGCGTAAAAAGCAGCTTGTCAGCTCCTGAGTGTGGTCTGGAAATGTCACATAAACCACAGCTGAGTTGGGTTTGTCCTCAGTTATAAAAGCAAATGGCTAAAGGAGAACCAAAAATCTAATAAAGCCCTGTCTCCTGATGTTTCCTAATGTGACTTCCTCTGTTTTGTGCTTAAGACCAGCAGTCACAATGTGATGTATGAAACTAGAGTGGAACGCGGCCTGCAGCTGACGTCACCTCCACTCTCACTGCTGATAGTATTCGGATAGCATAGATGGTGCTTGGCTACAGGGTTACCACTAAGTGTACACGTGTTTACTATTCAGCTTTGTAACAAAGTTCAGTTCGACTGCAGCATCCTCGTTCGTCTTCATTCCAGGTTTGTGGACATAACATTTGGCAACGAGAACTGTGAAACATGGACGCATGCTTGAGACCGCTACGGCCCTTTCTCGAGTCCCCGGGTGAACCAGCGGTCCCGTAGCCACAATGGCTGGATGCGTTTGAAACCTATGCTGCAGCATTGTACCTGGGAAAACTTGATAAAGTAAGGAAACGAGCACTTCTTGTCCACAACCTCGGCATAGAAGGGCAGAGAATTTTCCACACACTGGGTCCGACGGAGTCATACTGTATGTGGATGCTGTCGAACTACTTGCTAGATACTTTGCTACACCGGACAACGTGACAACACAACAAATTCGATTCCGCCAGAGGCGACAGGGAGTTGGTGAGCTCATACAGCAATTCGTTGTCGACCTGAGACATTTGGCTAACATGCTGTTTTGGACTGCTGGGAGATGAGATGGTGTGGGACCAGTTAGCTGAGCACACGTGTAACCCCAGGCTAAGAGCTAAGATGCTAACAGCGCGAAAGGACATGACATTGGCTAGCACGATGGAGCTAGCGTTCCAACTTGAGTCAGTGGAGAAGTTAACAACGGAGCTAAGTGGGCGCCAACTACAGAAGCTACCCGGACAGACAACGCTAGCTAACGCAGTGGGCACGGAGGAAAATGAGGACATGGCAGAAGAGTGGTGTGGGGAGCAAGGTGTTAGACTTCTCCACCCAGAGATCAATGGACCAAGAGAGGAGAGGTCGCCGGGGGGGGGGGGGGGGGGTCCAGCCAGAACAGTAAAGGCTAGGCACCCCCCGGGGAAAGGAGCAGATGCGGGGCTGCCAGGAGAGGAGTGAAGTGCGGCACCTGTGTAATATCATGTTAATGCGCCACACAGGTTTTGTTATGAACTGAATGTGAGGTCGGAGCCCCAGGCCACCATGCATGTAATTAAGGGTATAAAAGTGAGATGCATGGGAGTTTTTTTTTGTGATACTGATCTGTTACAGGGAGAATAAAGTCTGCGTTGATCCAGCTCATTGCCTCACCTGATCATTCCCTCTACAGTACGAGACAAACGCCGTTAACTGAAGGACCACTCCAAGAGGCCCCATCTGTGGTAGCTGTGGGTCCCCGACGCACCAGGACAGAGCATGTTTTTGCCCAGCAAGAGGACAATGGTGTAACAAGTGTGGACGCTTAAGCCATTTCACCAGAGTGTGCCAGTTGCCAGCACCGTGGGTCCTGACAAGTAAGCCAAGCTGCCCGCCAACAACAACCATTCATGTGGTAAGCCCCGACAGCAATGGTTATTCATACGGCATGGTTGAGTTAGTCGTGGCAGCTTTACCGCTACTGCTCGACACAGCGGCGGTCAGGTCGATGTTAAACTGGGCCACGGTGAAGAAGTTTTTCCCCAACCATAAAATTAAGAAGAACCCAACGGTGCTGTACAAATACGGTGGTCACAGACTTTGTAATGCGGGAACAGTTGAGCTGACGGGTCTACTACAAGTCTAAGGTTGTGTATGACTTCACGTTCCAAGTGGCAGTGCATGGTGACAACATTTTGGGATGTGACCTCTTCTACAGACTGGGCTTCACTAGCTGAGACAGCGCCGGGTTTGAATGGTCTGGGTGCGGCAACTGGGGCACGACGGGCCTCGACGATGACAACATGGTGTGAGGCGAGGTAATTCAAGGCGGCACCGACACCAAACCATCCACCCCGCGCTCTCAAGAGGAGAGCTGCCCGGGAGGGGGGCAGCAGCCAGACTCGCCTCCATTCCTCACTCAGCCAGAACAGGAGCCGCAGGAGAGGGAGCCTGAGCACGCAGAAAACCCCGAAGCACAGCAACAACAACCAGGCACAGACACCGATCGCGACATGGCACAACAGAATATATCAGATGGGAAAGAGTAGGAACCAGACTGCTTCTGTACCCACGCTCAACAACAAGCTACGGAGGTTACAACCAAGCTGACGGGTGAAGAGTCCGCCTCAACGAGCGACACTGGAGAGACACTGGACACCTTCCGTACCCACGACAAGCTTCAGTCTACGGCAACAACGGGTGAAGGGTCCGCAACAGACATGGTGACAACGGAACTGCCACAGCACGACAGAGGTCCCAAACCGGATGAGCAAATCAGTGAAATCTGCTGTTGAAGACACTGGTTGGCGGTAAAGCCTGCAGGGTCTTGGCCCTCTGTAACGGCAGCAGCTGTGTTTGTTTGATCCATGTGAGAAACATGGCAATTCTTGTGACTGTTGCAATTTCCCTGCTATATGTCAACAATGACATCCTTTCCAGTATTTGACCTTTGGTTGTACAGCAATGCCTCCCAAAGATTTGTTTTGGCAAGTATATATACTCACAGCCTGGCTCTGTGTGCCAGTCAAAAGTTATTTACTTTGTGTCTGGGGAATCCCTTGGGAACTCCCTACCTTTTTTTTTTTTTTTTTTTTTTTTTTTTTTTATTATTATTCCCTCCATATTTTTAAAAAAACCTAGGTTTGGAAATTTGTCCTTTGAGATTTAAAAATTATTGAAATAATTTGTCATCAAAAATACATGAGGTATAAGTATTATTCACAACAGGAAGTAGACGATTTTGAGACTTCCTGCCCAGCAGAATACGGCAACAGATGGATTGAGCATGGCTGGCTAAGACAAAAATCCAAAGCCATCCAGCTGCTTACCTCAGCCCAGACAAAATGTGAGAGCCTGCAAGGAATTTCTGCCCTCGGAAGGCTGCGACCCGGCAAAGTGTCTTTACGGTGTTTGATGCATTAAAGTCGAAAGCAAGGACATTAAAGATGTGTCAAACTCAGTTATTGCACACCAAAATGCAGCTCATAATCCGGGGCCAGAACAGTAAAGACACTACCTCATACTCGTCTGTACCAAGTCATCGTGGACGAGCATGGGTGTGCAAGCAAGGAACGCTGCAGATTCAAGAGGTTGGGTCGTGCTGTGTCATCGAGATCGTGATGGTGACATCCTGTCGGTGCCACTCACCAGTGTGCTAGTGCTAGTGTATGACAACTGAGTAAGAGACATTCACTTTTCTGCTACAGCCTGCAAGTGAATGACATGTATCCAGTGATTGAACCTTGAGGGCACATTTTAAGTCAAGTCAAGTCAAGTTAAGTTTGTGTTTCTCAAGTGCAAAGTCAAGTTTATTAGTCACTGAATACTGTGTTTATTTTGTGCTGATGTTGAGAGAAGTGTTTGCATTATTCTGTTTTCATTGCACATGTACTGCTTGTGCACATCCTGTTGCTAGCGTATTTCAATCAGTATTTTTGAACATCAATTTAAATCAGGCTAGTAAGATCAAGTAAGATCAAGGGCTGAGGTAAGGGCTGGTTGAGCTTCAATTCAATGATATAAGTATATTTCAAGATTCCTCAAATTTAATTCAATTTTGAATTAATCAAATCAAGTACAAGTTCAAAGTATTTAGGGAATCATATACCCCAAAGATAAGAATTCCCCAATTCAAATATAGTTTCCATTCAGTTATTTTGAGTGGAAATTTCGAGGTAAACATAAAAAAAACCCACATTGTGTTTCAGGTTTGCATGATATTTTTTATCTCCAGGTTTTCACTCAAGAAATCTGGTTGGTGAAAATCCCAATTACCAAGCCTGGCTAGCATTGTCTGTCAGACCATCCAGATTTACTAAACATTTTTTTTTACGGTCATTAGATTGCCAAAACGACTGTCGGGTGGCATATGCTGTCACAAAGAGTTCACCAACTCACTGAAACAGTTGACAGTGTATGTAATATTGCCGGCAATCGAAACTCACTTTATTCAAAGAGGTAATATAAATTACCATTTCATTTTTTGTCCCATTTCCTCACTATTTTCCATAAACACTGTACTGCAACAAAATGGCTGCAGCTGCCAAAAATGCAACTGAGCAAGAATTGCGAGAGCAGATCACAGCTGCCAAAGAGCAATTACAAGCCATAAATGCTGACTTGGCAGTTGAAACCTTGTCTGAGGAAGAGCGAGCTCAACTCAACACTGATGCAAAAACAGTACATGATGAAATAGAAACTCTTGAAATGGAGTTGGCTACAATCAGTGAACAAGAAAAGAATGCGGTGGCTGGAGTTCAAGAAAAAGAAGATGCAAGTGATCCAAAAGATGGCGCCACTGGCAAGACTAACCAGAACACTGCACAAACAAAACTCAGGCATGTCCCACTTCATGAGTTGAAGCAAAGACGAGAGACATGCATGAAGAGACTGAAAGAAGTCAGGCGGTTAGTGAAAACAAAGGGAGAGGATAAGTCTGCCTCACCAGAGATTTCTGCTGAATACGACAGCCTCAATGACAGAGTTGCGACTTTAGATGCTGTCATCAGTAAAAAAGAAGAACAAGAAGCACAGGTAGACAGAGCAAACAAAAAGTTTATGCAAACATACAGTAAAGTAAAGAAGGCTGTGTTCGCTCTTTTTTATGCATACAAAGATGAGGTCTTGGACACAACTGAAGATGACTTGGAAGACCTGATTCGCCTGGACAAAGAAATGACAGCTACATATGAAGCCTGTCGAGATTTGTGCCCGCCAGACAACGAGATGCGGTGCAGAGTCGACAGCGCTAAGCAAATGTGCTCAGACATGGCGAAAACCTTGAAACAAATTGGAGAGAATCCAATGATGGCAGACAAGGAGAGAAAAGGCCTTCTCAAGACTACTTGGGGAATGAATTATTCCAGGTCTGTCTTTGGAAGCAAGTTAGACTATGAGTCTGATATTTCTGCCAAGTCTAAAGTCTCCATTCAGTCAAAGGTATCTGTAAGTACACAGATTTCAGAATCTTCAACAGGCTCTTCAACAGGATCAAGTAATGCCTCAGAAAAGGCCAGGAAGCTGGCTGAATTGAGCGCTAAGCGAAAGTGTGCAGAACTTCACGCAAAGATAAGGAAATACAAGGTGGCCTTGGAAAGTTGTCATGAACAATTAGAAATAGCAGAAGAAGAGGAAAGAGTCCAAAAGTCAGATGACATCTCTTGTTGCAGTGACAAGCCTAGTAAAGGTTATCTGAATCCAGAGGCACCTGCTTTTTCTCCTGAGGCCAAATCACCAAAAGCTGAAGATTGCGCGAGCCAAGCAGAGTCACAGTTGGCCTTCATCGCCCAAACCTTCTCAGATAGCGTCAGCAGATCAAGGCTGCCTGTTCCCACACCTCCTGTGTTTGATGGTGACCCACTCAAGTTCATCAACTTTCACAAAAGTTTTGTGACACTTGTTGAGAACAAGGGAATTCCACCATCAGACAAGCTGTATTATCTGCAGCAGTACCTTGCAGGAGAAGCCAGAGCGGCAGTAGAAGGTTGTTTTTTCGGAAGTGATGAAGCTGCCTACAACCGTGCATAGACCACATTGGAAGAGCGGTTCGGACACCCCTTCACCATTCAACTCTCCTTGAGAAACAAGTTGAGAGACTGGCTCAAAGTAACAGGCAAAGATAAGAAAGGTCTTCAAGATTTCAGCGATTTCCTGAGCACCCTCAAAGAAGCTATCCCCTACGTGAAAGGTCTTGAAGTTTTGAACGATTGCGTCCAAATCCAGGAAACAGCAACCAAGTTACCCGAGTATTGCAACACTAGGTGGACACGGCATGTTACAGAAGACATAGATGTTGGAAAGGGCTACCCTTCGTTTCAAGAATTTGTCGACTTCGTAGCCAGAGAAGCCAGAGTGGCTACCAGCCCTATTTGCGTGGTCGCTCAAAACCAAGACAAGTTGCCAACCACGAATAGAGGAAACGAGTCTAGGGCAAAGACAAAACAAGCACCTGGCATTACTCATGCCACCAACACCAACACCAGTGCTGAAAAAGAAACCCCTAAAAGTGGAGCCAAAAATTCTCCAGTTTGCACCTACTGCGACAAAGATCACCTCATCTACAAGTGCAATGCTTTCAAAGAGTTGCCTTATGATGACAAAATACAAAGCATTCAAAGCAAGGCCCTTTGCTTCAAATGTCTCAGACGTGGCCACACATCAAAGAAGTGTCTAGTTAAAGTGTCCTGCAACACGTGCAAAGGCAAACACCAAACTCTGCTGCACCTAGACAAGAAGAAAGCAGACACAAAGCTTACAGAGTCAGAAGCCGACAAAGATGAAAACACATTTGAATCTATTTCAAACAAAACCAACCAAGATTACATGAAGAGTTATACTTCAATGATCGTACCTGTTTGGGTCAAGACAGGCCAAGCTGGCTCGCAAGAAGTATTGGTTTATGCACTGATTGATTCCCAAAGCGACAGCTCCTATATCACAGAGGATCTGGCAGCCAAGCTGTGCATGCCACATGAAACAACAAGAATGAAGATAACAACTATGACATCTTCATCGGTGGTCTATTGTAAGAAGTTCTCAGACATCAAACTGAGAGGATACGACTCGACTGTCGAAGTCCGAGTCAAGTCGTGCTACACAAGAGACCACATCCCTCACAACAGGGAGCACATTCCCTCAAAGGTAGCGGCAAGTATGATGCCTCATTTGGCTCGAATAGCCCCCTTCATTCCTCCTATTCAAGACTGTGAAGTGGGACTGCTCATTGGATACTCCTGCCCACAAGCACTCAGACCGGTGGAGATAGTCTCCGGAAATCCCGAAGAAGCCTTTGCTGTGAAAACAGACTTGGGATGGAGCATCATTGGAGGCCCTTGTTATGAACAAGGCAACAATGGTGTATGCCATAGGATTGTCGCCAAAGAACTGATAGTGCCACCACCCTGTGAGATCCTGAAGGTTCTCGACCAAGATTTCAGCGACACCAAAGATGAAGCATGCTATTCCCAGGATGATCTCGCGTTTCTGCAAATCATGGAAGAAAACATCCAAATCAATGAAAATGGAAGAATCTCCATGCCATTGCCGATCAAGTCTACCACGAAGTTGCCCAACAACTACGGGATGGCCATGTCTAAGCTAAATTCTCTGAAAAGGAAATTGAGCAAGGATGACAAGTTTAGAAACCACTACTGCGACTGCATGGACCAGATGATTCAAAAGGGCTATGCAGAGCGTGTTGAACCTCCTTCACCAAATCAAGTCATCAATTACATACCACATCAAGGTGTATACCACCCACAAAAACCAGACAAGATAAGAGTGGTTTTCGACGGTTCGGCCAAGTACCAAGGTTTGTGCCTGAACGACATGCTGCTGAAGGGTCCGGACTTGATGAATGGCTTGCTTGGCGTGCTATTGAGGTTTCGTCAGGACAAAATTGCAGTGACCTGTGACATTGAACAGATGTTTTACAACTTCGATGTTCTGCCACAGTACAGAGATCTACTGAGATACTTATGGTGGCCCGATGGGGACTTGACACTCCCGCCAGCGGAGTACAGGCTCACTGTACACTTATTCGGGGCCGCATCATCACCAGGATGTGCCAACTATGGCATAAAGTACTTGGCAAAGACGCACAAAGAGAGCTTTCCTGAAGGAGCAAAATTCCTCACAAGGAACCTTTACATGGACGATGGTTTGAGCAGCCTGTCTACCGTGGGTGAAGCGAAGGAGCTAATCTGCCAGGCCACTGAAATATGCAAAAAGGGCAAAGTTAGACTCCATAAGTTCCTGTCGAACAGCATAGACGTCCTGGAATCTATACCACCTTCAGAAAGAGCCACTACCGTCTCCGAAATAAACTTGGAACTGGAACCTCTCCCGGTTGAGCGCACACTTGGAACAAGATGGGATATTCAAAATGACTGCTTCAGGTTCAAGATAACACTACAGGATAAACCCAACACAAGAAGAGGCATCCTCTCTACAGTCATGTCAGTCTATGACCCAAATGGATTTGTTAGCCCTGTGGTGTTGCAAGGGAAAAAGATCCTGCAAGAACTGTGCAAGCAAAAGAAATCCTGGGACGAACCTGTCGAGCCTGTCATAATGGAACGGTGGGAGAGCTGGAAAGCAGATATTCAGGAACTGGAGGATCTGAAAATACCCAGATGTTTCAAGCCTGACAAGGAAGTGAAATCTTTCGAGTTGCATCATTTCAGTGATGCCAGCACTCAAGGTTATGGGCAGTGCTCGTATGTCAGAATGTGTGACCAAGATGGAAACATAGACTGCACCTCGCTCATGAGCAAAGCGAGAGTGGCACCATCAAAAGTTGTCTCCATTCCTCGGCTTGAATTGACAGCAGCAACGTCAGTGAAAATCAGCAAGTTCCTCAGAAGAGAGCTCGAGATCCAGGTCACCAAGGAATATTTTTGGACAGACAGCAAGGTTGTGCTGGGATACATCGCCAACAGTGCAAAGCGGTTTCACGTGTTTGTCAGCAACCGTGTACAGTACATTCGGGAGAACACTGAAGTGCAACAATGGCACCACGTACCGACCAAGTCGAATCCAGCCGATCTAGCTTCGAGAGGCGTGTCGGCCAAAGAACTGGGCACCTCTATGTGGCTGAAAGGCCCAGAATTTCTCTACAAAGCAGAGCTACCACTGACTTCACCAGACGATACTCTCAACCTTGGCGACCCTGAAGTAAAAGCACAGTGTCTCGGGGCATCTAGCGTTGTTCTACCAACAGGACTGTTGGATGTACTACAAAGGATTTCGAAGTGGCAGACCATGATCAACATCTTGGGAACTATGATAAGAAGAGTGTCTTCGAAGACAAGCTGTCTACTCCAAGACAGAAAAGCACGTAATCTAGCCATCAAGTGGTTACAAGCCAAAGAGTTTCCTGAAGAGATCACAACCCTGGGGAAAGGTGGAAACGTAGCAACGTCAAGCTGCTTGAAGACTCTAGATCCCATGTTGGATGAAGAAGGCCTGCTAAGGGTTGGGGGAAGAGTTCGTGAAGCAGAAGACATCACCAAGGAAGAATGTCACCCCATTATCCTTCCAAGAAAATCACATGTCACCGAGGCCATCATCAGGCATGTACATCAAAAGACCAATCATGGAGGTCGCAGCACAACTTTGAATGAACTACGATCTCAAGGATATTACGTACAAAGGGGCTCCAAGACAGTGGCTCAAGTGATACGCAACTGTATCATGTGTCGCAAGCAAAGAAGACCAGCGGAGAGTCAGAAGATGGCTGACTTGCCACAAGAATGTACAGAAGCACATCCGCCATTCTACAAGTCTGGAATGGATGTCTTTGGCCCGTATCTCATCAAACGCGGAAGATCAGAAATCAAGCGCTACGGACTGCTGTGCACGTGTCTGTACAGTCGTGCAATTCACCTGGAGCTTCTAGACGACCTCTCAACTGACTGTTTCATCAATGCCCTAAGATGCTTCTTGGCATTGCGAGGTGTGGTTAGAAGCATACTCTGTGATCAAGGTTCCAACTTCATCGGTGCTGACAATGAACTGAAACAAGCTCTCGCCGAATTGGATCATGACAAGCTGGAGACAGTTCTAGCAAACAAGCAAGTGGAGTTCAAGTTCAATGCTCCTCACGCTAGTGAGCAAGGTGGCGTATGGGAAAGACAGATCCGCACAGTGAGGAAGACGCTGAAGTCGGAGATAGACTTTGCGAACACACGACTAGACGACGCCTCCTTAAGAACACTGTTCTATGAGGCAGCATACATCGTGAACAGTCGTCCATTGTCTCCAACGTCTTTGAATGACCCACTCGCCGAACCTCCCATAACGCCAAACGCTCTACTTCATGGCAAGCTTGAGGGAGTCTTACCTCCACCAGGAGCCTTCTGCGCCCAGGACGTTTATGCACGGAAACGCTGGAGGCGTGTTCAACACCTGAGTCAGCTCATTCGAAGTAGATGGAAACAAGAATACTTACTGAATCTCCAACATCGCCAAAAGTGGTGCAAACCACAAAGAAACCCCCAAACAGGAGACATTGTTCTCATGATGGATGAAGGGTTGGTGAGAAACCAGTGGCCACTTGGACTTGTGACGAGTGCAATGGCCGACAAGGACGGACTTGTCCGAAAAGTGAGGCTGAGAATTTCGAATGCCAGAAGTGTGGCTCGTGGGGAGAAGATTAAGCCAGTCTCCGAACTGGAAAGACCAGTGCAAAAGGTTGTGCTCTTGCTGCCGGTTAAAGATTAGGTGACATTGTGAAAATTTTATGTTGGCATGACTTTATAGTCTTCCATCATAAAGATTTTGGTGGGAGTGTAACGACAGTAGCTGTGTTTGTTTGATCCATGTGAGAAACATGGCAATTCTTGTGACTGTTGCAATTTCCCTGCTATATGTCAACAATGACATCCTTTCCAGTATTTGACCTTTGGTTGTACAGCAATGCCTCCCAAAGATTTGTTTTGGCAAGTATATATACTCACAGCCTGGCTCTGTGTGCCAGTCAAAAGTTGTTTACTTTGTGTCTGGGGAATCCCTTGGGAACTCCCTACCTTTTTTTTTTTTTTTTTTTTTTAATTATTCCCTCCATATTTTTTAAAAAACCTAGGTTTGGAAATTTGTCCTTTGAGATTTAAAAATTATTGAAATAATTTGTCATCAAAAATACATGAGGTATAAGTATTATTCACAACAGGAAGTAGACGATTTTGAGACTTCCTGCCCAGCAGAATACGGCAACAGATGGATTGAGCATGGCTGGCTAAGACAAAAATCCAAAGCCATCCAGCTGCTTACCTCAGCCCAGACAAAATGTGAGAGCCTGCAAGGAATTTCTGCCCTCGGAAGGCTGCGACCCGGCAAAGTGTCTTTACGGTGTTTGATGCATTAAAGTCGAACGCAAGGACATTAAAGATGTGTCAAACTCAGTTATTGCACACCAAAATGCAGCTCATAATCCGGGGCCAGAACACCCTCCATGGCACATGATTGGACACCCCTGGCATAGATGGTGCTTGGCTACAGGGTTACCACTAAGTGTACACATGTTTACCATTCAGCTTTGTAATAAAGTTCAGTTTGACTGCAGCATCACCGTCCGTCTTCATTCCAGGTTTGTGGACATAACACACAAATCACATCTGATCCTTAAAATAAACATAAAGCAGCTGAGTTAAAAGAATAAATTAGACTGTCAGCATTAACACTGGAGCCTCTTGAAAGTAAATATGAAAAAGTACTTTGAGAAATGGAAATTTTAATGCTGAAAAAAATGCAGTTTTTCTTGTAAATTTTCAACTTTTTTTCCCATAAATTTGTGACTTTTTTATGAAAACGTTTCATTTTTTTGTAAATTTGCATTTTTTTCATGTGAATTAATTCTTTTCTCATAGATTTGCAACTTTTTTTCTCAAACCTTTGTGACTTTTTCCCCAAAATTTGCAACTTTTTTCTCATAAATTTGCAAGTTTTTTTTTCATAAGATGTTTTTTTCATAATCTTGTTACTTTGTTCTCAAAATGTACAAATTTTTCTCATAAATTTGTGACTTTTCCTGAAAATGTTCATTTTTTTTCTTGTGAATGTGCAAATTTTTTTCATGTGAATTATCAGCTCTTTTCTCATAGATTTGCAACTTCTTTCTCAAACCTTTGTGACTTTTTCCCCTACACATTAACAATTTTTTTCTTGTAAATGTGCAGGTTCAGGTTCAGGTTACTTTATTTGTACCCGTAGGTAGATTTGTTTTGCAGTCTGGTGACATCCATATTTACAAGCCACAAATTACATTCAACATAGACACAAACACAGGCACACATGAAGCTGACTATAAACATGATAAAAATACTCAAGGCTCCATCAATCAGGGTATAAAAAGACAAAGAGATGGGAGAAAAACCAGAGGTAAGAGAGAAGGGTCATATTAAAAGTTAAAAACTAGTCAAAGAGGTTAAAAACTCAACTTCCGGTTATGGCTGCCACGTAAGACGGACGTGTCTCGCTCTGCTCTGCTCCTGGAGAAAAAGAATCGGCAAATAACTCTCTCATTTGGGACAGAACGTATCCCAGCGTTTGGGCGAGGATATGTCGGCGAAGCCTAAGGCTGGAAAACCAGGTAAAGGAAAAAGCGAGCCGCCGAAACAGTCCAAATTAACGGACTTTCAGGTCTGTGACGCAGCAAATAAAACTCCATATATGGCGGAGGAGGCTGGCAACGGTGCGATGTCTGCGGGGGGAGGCGCAGATGCGCTGATGGCTGCCATGAGTTCAATGAGAGCGGACTTTTCCTCTAGATTTGATGGGATTATGACAGCGTTGGAAGGAATAAGAAAGGAATTGGGTGACTGTGTAGAACGAACGGCGCAGATGGAGCTCCGTCTCGCTAGTGCTGAAGATGACGTCACCCGTCTTCAATTAAAGGTGCGCACTTTGGAAAAAAAAAATAAATATTTGGAAAATAATATTTTGGATTTGGAATCTCGGTCGAGACAGAATAACTTGAGGCTGGTGGGTCTTCCAGAGGAATCAGAAGGTCGGGACGTATGTTCCTTTCTGGAAAAGTGGATTCCGGAGGTGCTGGGCAGCGAGGAGTTGCAATCAGCAGTGGTTCTGGAAAATGCACATCGTATTGGCCCACGGAGAGATAAGGGACCGCCGAGGACCTTAATTATGAAGTTTCTTAGCAACAGAGACAGGATGAAGATCTTCAACGCTGCACGAGCTAAAGGAGAGATTAAACACCAGGACCAGCAGGTGCGGTTCTACCCAGATTTGGCCACAGGAATCCAGCAATTGAGGAAGCAGTTTGATCCCATACGTAAGGAGCTGCGCAACCTTGGGATTCGTCATGGTGTAATCTATCCTGCGAGACTGCTGACCACGTATGAGGGCAGAACCCACATCTTCAAGACCCCAGAGGAGGCGCAGGAGTTCATCAAGAAGATCAAAGAAGAAGAAGAGACTGGTGGGAGCTAAGCATGAACAAAATATAAGGTAGAATAATTAAGCATTTGCACAGGCATCTGATTGACTTGAAGTAAATCGTAAGTTTACAAAATATAGATTGTATTATATATTAAAAAAACAAAACAAAAACAAAACAAACAAAAAAAACTATGATGTACAAAGTTGTTAAAAATTTTGGAGTTAAGTTGGAAAACTACAGAGGAGAGTTAATGTTACGTCATTAAAAGCAGTAGAGTTAGGGTGATTGGGAGGATGAAGAAGGAGTGGCTTAGGCTGTTCCCCGTGGGTGTGGAACGGTCGATGGCTATATCGGGAGACAGAATTTTTCTTTTGATTTTGGGGGGTTTGCCACAAGTGTGGGAAGGGGAAATTTGTTTGTGTGTAGTTTGTAGGATGAATGTTCAACCACTCATGTTTTTGCTTCTCTGTATGAGCATGTTTACACTGCAAGGTAATCCCAAACTCTCTATTGATCATAAACCAAAGTGTTAATCTTAATTTAACTTCATGGAATTGCAGAGGTCTACAAAATTTAAAAAAACTTAAACAAGTTATGAATAAAATAAAAGACATGGGTTCAAAAATTGTGTTTTTACAAGAAACTCATCTAATAGAGGAGGATGTTAAAAGAATTAGGAGTAGATGGCAAGGAAGTGTATTCACCTCTTCATTTTCATCCCGAGCCAGGGGAGTTATGACTCTCATACATAAATCAGTTCCTTTTCAAGTGAAAAATGTAATTGGAGACAAATTTGGAAGATATGTAATCATTCAAGGTTCTTTGCTATTAGAAAATATAAACCTTGTGAACTTATATGGTCCCAATATAGATGATCAGAAGTTCTTTGCTAATTTATTTCTTATCTTATCATCACTTACAGGGCAACATATAATAGCAGGGGATTTTAATTGTACATTGAATCCAGGTATAGATAGATCAACAGGACTGGATTGTACGCACATTGGATGTAGGACGACTATTAATCATTTTATGAAAGAATTGAGATTGTTAGATATATGGAGAGAAATGAAACCACAAGTTAAAGCCTATTCTTGTTATTCCAGTACCTACAAGACATTCTCACGTATTGATTATTTTTTGATTTCCACAGAATTAAGGTCCAAGATTCAAAACTGCTTTTATGATAACATTGTGATCTCTGATCATGCACCCTGTTGTCTAATATATGTAGATAAAAAATTGACAAAGGAATCAGGTAGATGGCAATTTCAGCATAAATGGCTTCAGGATGAGGAATTTGTCAAGTATATAGAAAAACAGATAGACGAGTTCTTTGACATCAATACTACACAAACATCAGCATGTGTAAAGTGAGAGGCTTTCAAAGCTTTTATTAGGGGACATATTATTAGTTATACAGGATCAAAATCTAAGAAGACTCGAGAGGAGAGAGCTAAATTGGAACATAAAATAAAAAGTCTTCAGGAAAAAGTGTATGCAGGAAGTGACCCAAGGTTGGAGAATGAATTACTGACTTTGAGAGCTGAATACGACAAAAAATCAGCGAATAGAGCTGCCTCGAGTCTTCTAAGATTGAAACAATCTTTTTATGAACAAGGTGAAAAATCAGGAAAATTATTAGCATGGCAGATTAAACAATTAGAAATTAAAACACCAATTACCAGTATTATAAGTAACGGACAGGTAGTTATAGATCCTTTAGAAATTAATAGAGCCTTTAGAGATTACTATGAAAAATTATATGATACCAAAAATGAACCTGATTTAACAAAACTAAATGGGTTTTTGAACGAACTATCTATACCGTGTATTCCAAATGAAAACAGGGAGATATTGGAGTCTAAAATTAGTCAAGAAGAAGTTGGGCTAGCCATTGATAATATGAAATCAGGAAAAAGTGCAGGACCAGATGGTCTTCCAGTTGACCTTTATAAAAAATTTAAGAATAAATTAATAAAACCTTTTTTGGAAATGGTTTTAGAAGCATTTCAAAATAATAATTTACCATCATACATAAATAATGCCTTAATTATACTGCTGCCAAAACCAGGTAAGCCCTCTAATAAATGTGAAAATATGAGACCAATAAGCCTATTAAACGCCGACCTTAAGATAATCTGTAAAATTTTAGCAAGACGAATACAAGAAATTTTACCAAATATTATTAATCGAGATCAGAATGGCTTTATAAAGGGTAGACAAGGCTTCCATAATGTAAGAAGACTATTTAATATTATTTATTTTAATAAAGAAGCACCGGATACAGCTCTCCTATCACTGGACGCCGAAGAGGCCTTTGATAGAGTTGAATGGCCCTTTCTTTTTGAAGTCCTACAAAGGTTTGGACTTAAAAATAATTTCATAAAATGGGTTCAAATAATATACAATAATGCTACAGCAGAAATCCTAACAAATAACAATATTTCAAAACCAATAAAAATCAATAGAGGATGTCGACAAGGCTGTCCACTTTCACCTTTACTGTTTACTATGGCAATTGAACCTTTAGCGATAGCGATACGTTTACATTCACAAATATATGGAATTAAAGTTGGACCAACAAAACATAAAATCTCCCTGTACGCCAATGACATAATTTTGTTTATGTCGAATCTAAAAAAATCAATTCCAACCTTGTTGAATTTAATAAAGAATTTTGGGGAAATATCAGGATATAAAATAAATAAAACTAAATCTTCAATATTAATGCTAAATGAGACCCAGAGAAATTACCCAGCCCCTGAGGTAAATCAATTCAATGTTGTAAATCAGTTTAAATATTTAGGAATCCAAATTGTGCCTAAGCTAGAATCAGTCGCCAGTGTCAATTATGAAGCCTTAATGTCAGATATCAATGAGTTAACTCAGAGATGGATGTCACTACCAATGTCAATGATCGGGAGAATCAATATACTTAAAAGTAATATTTTACCTAAAATACTTTATTTATTTCAATACATTCCCTTATCACCACCTTTAGATCTATTCTCAAGAATAAAAAAAAAGTTAGTGGAATTTATATGGAACAACAGGAGGGCTAGATTACGTTTGTCTTTATTATATTTACCATTTGATCGTGGAGGTCTAAAATGTCCAAATTTTATGTTGTATTATTGGTCGGCACAACTGAGGTCTATGACATATTATTTTTCATCAAATGATCTCCCTCACTGGACTGAAATGGAATCATACAATTTACCTTTACCTCTTCCCATATTCATATACTCAGATTCGGCAAAAAAATTACAAAAACAAGTTAAAAATCCATTTGTAAAGCATATGATCAAAATATGGTGTGAAGCTAAAAACTATTTAAAAGAACCACAGTTATTGTCACAATTTAGTCCAATATGGGGTAATCAATATTTTAAACCAGGGAGAGCGGACGCTGTATTTAAAGTATGGAATTTAAAAGGGATACAAAAGATTCAGGATTTATATTTGCCATGTGCAGATAACATAATGTCTTTTGAAGAGCTGAGGATCAAATTTAATCTCAATAGAACACATTTTTTTAAATATCTTCAACTTAGAAACTTTATTCGATCAAATCAAAATAAAGCTCTCACTCGACCTATTTATTCATCCTTGGAAAAAATGATGACGAAAGATAGTAAAAGAAAGGGTATTATTTCAGAGTTTTATAACTCATTGACACTATCTTCAAGTGAAAATTCACTGAAAAGATTAAACTACTGGAAAGAAGATCTGCAGACTGAAATTTCAGAGGAACAATGGGAATTGGCTTGTACAGAAGCTCAAACCAAATCAATAAATGCACGCCTTAAATTGATACATTTCAAATGGTTAATGCAGATGTATGTTACACCGGAGGAATTAAATAGATATAACAAAAATATACCAGATACATGCACAAAATGCATGGAAAGTAAAGGAACCCTATTTCATTGTTTATGGGAATGTAGATTAATAAGAATGTTTTGGGAAGAGGTGAGGGTAACAATTGAAAAAATAATCTCAAAACAAATCATATTGAATCCTAAACTGTTTTTGTTGGGTCTGTACCCAGAAAAGCATAATTTTAATAAAAGTGAAAGAACATTCATAGACCTCAGTTTGCTTAATGCCAAAAAATGTATCGCACTATTATGGAAAAAGACTCATAGACCAGATGTGACTCAATGGTTAAGACAGATGTTAACAAACCTTCCATTAGAAAGAATAACATATATACTGAAATCAAAGGAAATTGTGTTTGAGAATATATGGAGACCTTTTATTGATTATGTAAAAAATTTAAACATAACTCTTGAAGAAGAAGGTGAATGATGTGTGTGGACCTTGTAAATTCCAAACTGGTGAACATAATATGTATACTTATGTATTGGATTGTCTAGACTAAACAGAGGAGCATTGTTGAAGACTTGATTTTGTTGGTGGTTGTTGGTGTTTTTAGTGCATTTTTTTTTTGTAGTACTTTAGTGTTAGTGTTTGATTGTTTGTATCATGTTTGTTAAAAAAAAAGGTTCAATAAAGATATTGTGGAAAAAAAAAAGAGGTTAAAAACTCAAAGGTCTAAAACCCAATAAAATATTTAGAACCCAAGTGACATCCTACAAAAATAAGTAAATATAAAATGGAGTTAATAAATAGGTACCTAAATTATGTGCAATATATTGTTACAGCTTGTTCAACTCTTTGACAGCAGCAGGGACAAAGCTGTTTTTGTAGCGCTGGGTTCTACTTTTTGGGACAGCAAACCTCCGTCTTGAGGGAAGAAGCTGAAAGTTGCAGTGCAAAGGGTGGGAGTCATCATTTAAAATGGAGGTAGCCATCCTCTGTACTTGTCTGGTGTACAGGGATGTCAGGCTCAGCTGTGACTCACCAAGCAAACGACTGGACCATCTAACTACCTGATCCAAGGATTTCCTCTGTTTCAGTTTTATCTGACCAAACCATGACACTAAAGAAAAGGATAAAACAGATTCAATAAAAGCCCGATAAAACATTGTCATTATGGTTCGGTCAATTTGGAAGCGTGCAAGTTTTCTCAAACAATGCAAATGTTGCTGACCCTTTTTGCACACCCTTTCACAGTTCTCTTCAAACTTTAAATTACTATCAATAATCGTCCCAAGATATTTGTAGGATTGTACACATTCGGTGGTCTGGCCTTTTAGTACAGTGACTTTGTGCCTGGGAGTTTTCCTCCTAAAGTCAATAATCATGTCTTTAGTTTTTGTCGTATTCAGCTGCAGGTAGGAATCCTCACACCACTGAACAAAATCATCAACTACTGGGCCGTGGCCACTCTCACCATCCTGGAGGAGACTGACAATAACTGAGTCATCAGCATACTTTATAATGTGTCTATTACCATGTCTGCTCCGACACATGTTTGTGTACAGGATGAAGAGTAGAGGTGACAACACACACCCCTGAGGAGAGCCAGTAGAAGAGCACTTTAGGTCAGACAATGTACCATTGACCCTTACTCTCTGCGTCCTGTTGGTTAAGAAATCCAGAATCCAATCCACCAGATTATTGCTCAGATCAAATTGTTGCAGGAGCCTTTCAACTAAGATATGAGGTTGGATTGTATTAAAGGTGGAGGAAAAGTCCACAAATAAAAGCCTGGCGTGTGTCCCATTAAAATCCAGATGTTTAAAAAGCATGTTGAACAGAGTGACAGTGGCATCCTCCACTCCTCTGTGAGGCCTATAGGCAAACTGCAGAGGATCCAATGCATGTTCAGTCTGCTTTAGGACCTCACATCTGACCAGTTTTTCAAAAATTTTCATTAAAATTGAAGTCAAAGCAACTGGTCTAAAGTCGTTTACCGTTTTAGGACAGCTTAGGCACATGTTGTGTCTGTAAGGACTTATTGAAAATGTAATGAAATATAGGACTCAGTTCATGTGCACAGGACTTTACCAAGCGCCCACATATATTATCAGGGCCCTGACTTTTGTTCACTTTTACAGCGCAGAACTCCCTTTTAACATCCTGCACCTCAATATTAAAGTGCTGATTGTCTTTGAGTTTCTGTTTCAAATCTTGGGTTTCTGTGCTAAAATCAAAGGAGTCAAAACGACCATAAAAACAATTAAGAGCTTTAGCCAGCTCTGTGTCTGAATTAAAACCATGTAAAAACACACGATTGCTGTGCTCTGTGCTCTGAAGGCCTGCAATAGTTTTCATACTGGCCCAGGCTGAGCCAAGCTTTTTTGTTGCCATCTTGCTTTCCAATTCTGATTTATAATTCTGTTTTGCTCTTAAAATTTCGGACTTCAGCTCTTTTGTGGCAACCTGTAGCTCAGAAACAGACCCCTGTTTAAAGGCAAGTGTTTTCCTCTGTAAGCAGGATTTAACTGATATTGTAACCCATGGCTTGTTGTTGGGATATATTTTGACACGTTTACGTGGAACGATCTTATTTTTACAGAAAGCCATGTATGAGCATGTGACGTCCACCAAAGAGTCCAAGTCATCCCCGCAGGCCAGTGTGAGCATCTCCCAGTCTGTACAGTCAAAGCATTCCTGGAGGCAGTGCACTGAATCTTCTGTCCACACATCAATGTCTCTCGTCTCCACCTTGCCTCTTCTGAGAGCAGTTTTATATGTGGGCAGCAAATGTAAACAGTTGTGATCTGAGGATCCTAAAGGAGGAAGGGGGAGTGATTTATAGGCCCTCTCTATGGATCCATAGCACAGGTCCAATGTCTTTTTTTTGCCTGGTTGGGCAGGAGACATAATGATAAAAGTTTTTAAGTGTCTTCTTTAAAGAAACATGGTTAAAATCCCCAAGAATGAAGTTTGGCGCCTCTGGAGAAATTGATTGCAGCTGCTGGATCACATCAAAGATGGTGCTGGAGGCGGAGTCAACGTCTGCCCTCGGGTGAATGTACACAGTCGTGATGAAAAGCTGTGGGAACTCGCGAGGCAGAGAAAAGGGGCGTAGCGATACAGACAGCAGCTCCACATCGGGTGCAACATGTTTTCTCACAAATTTTCAACTTTTTTTCTCAAAAATGTGTGTTTTTTCCTCATAATCTTGTGACTTTTTTCTCAGAATCAGCTTTTTCTCATAAATTCGCAATGCTCTTTTGAATGCTAGGTAAATTTTTTAGTCTGTGTAATTAAATTGTAATTTGTGACTTTTTTAATTTTTAAATTGGCGTCTTTTATCATATCTTTGCATATTTGTTCCTGTAAATTTGTACCTAATTTACATTTATATTGTAACGTCGGGGCCATGTTAAGGGGGGCAGGGATTTCCCAGCATGCTTTGCCAGTTGAAACGTTACTGTGTTCAGGTTCAGGTTCAGGTTCAGGTTACTTTATTTGTACCCGTAGGTAGATTTGTTTTGCAGTTGGTGACATCCATATTTACAAGCCACTAATTACATTCAACATAGACACAAACACAGGCACACATCTTACAAAATCGGTAAATATAAAATATGTACAATATAATTTTTATAGCTTGTTCAACTCTTTGACAGCAGCAGGGACAAAGCTGTTTTTGTAGCGCTGGGTTCTACTTTTTGGGACAGCAAACCTCCGTCTGGAGGGAAGAAGCTGAAAGTTGCAGTGCAAAGGGTGGGAGTCATCATTTAAAATCGAGTCGGCCATCCTCTGTACTTGTCTGGTGTACAGGGATGTCAGGCTCAGCTGTGACTCACCAAGCAAACGACTGGACCATCTGACTACCTGATCCAAGGATTTCCTCTGTTTCAGTTTTATCTGACCAAACCATGACATTAAAGAAAAGGATAAAACAGATTCAATAAAAGCCCGATAAAACATTGTCATTATGGTTCGGTCAATTTGGAAGCGTGCAAGTTTCCTCAAACAATGCAAATTTTGCTGACCCTTTTTGCACACCCTTTCACAGTTCACCTCAAAGTTCAATCCACTATCAATAATCGTCCCAAGATATTTGTACGATTGTACACATTCGGTGGTCTGGCCTTTTAGTATGGTGACTTTGTGCCTGGGAGTTTTCCTCCTAAAGTCAATAATCATATCTTTCGTTTTTGTTGTATTCAGCTGCAGGTAGGAATCCTCACACCACTGAACAAAGTCATCAACTACTGGTCCGTGGCCACTCTCACCATCCTGGAGGAGATTGACAATGACTGAGTCATCAGCATACTTTATAATGTGTCTGTTGTCATGTCTGCTCCGACACATGTTTGTGTACAGGATGAAGAGTAGTGGTGACAACACACACCCCTGAGGAGAGCCAGTAGAAGAGCACTTTAGGTCAGACAATGTGCCATTGACCCTTACTCTCTGCGTCCTGTTGGTTAAGAAATCCAGAATCCAACCCACCAGATTATTGCTTAAATCAAATTGTTGCAGGAGCCTTTCAACTAAAATATGAGGCTGGATTGTATTAAAGGCAGAAGAAAAGTCCACAAATGAAAGCCTGGCGTGTGTCCCATTAAAATCCAGATGTTTGAAAAGCATGTTAAACAGAGTGACAGTGGCATCCTCCACTCCTCTGTGAGGCCTATAGGCAAACTGCAGAGGATCCAATGCATGCTCAGTCTGCCTTAGGACCTCACATCTGACCAGTTTTTCAAAAATTTTCATTAAAATTGAAGTCAAAGCAACTGGTCTAAAGTCATTTACCGTTTTAGGACAGCTGGATTTTGGAACGGGAACAACCACGGCATCTTTCCAGATCTTAGGCACATGTTGTGTCTGTAAGGACTTATTGAAAATGTAATGAAATATAGGACTCAGTTCATGTGCACAGGACTTTACCAGGCGCCCACATATATTATCAGGGCCCTGACTTTTGTTCACTTTTACAGCGCAGAACTCCCTTTTAACATCCTGCATCTCAATATTAAAGTGTTGATTGTCATTGAGTTTCTGTTTCAAATCTTGGATTTCTGTGCTAAAATCAAAGGAGTCAAAACGACCATAAAAACAATTAAGAGCATTAGCCAGCTCTGTGTCTGAACTAAAACCATCTAAAAACACACGATTACTGCGTTCTGCGCTCTGAAGGCCTGCAATAGTTTTCATACTGGCCCAGGCCGAACCAAGTTTATTTGCTGCCATCTTGCTTTCCAATTGTGATTTATAATTCTGTTTTGCTCTTAAAATTTCGGCCTTCAGCTCCTTAGTGGCAACCTGTAGCTCAGAAACAGACCCCTGTTTAAAGGCAAGAGCTTTACTCTGTAAGCAGGATTTAACTGATTTAGTAACCCATGGTTTGTTGTTGGGGTATATTTTGACACGTTTACGTGGAACAAACTTATTTTGACAGTAAGCCATGTATGAGCATGTGAGCTCAGCCAGAGAGTCCAAGTCATCCCCGCAGGCCATTATGAACATCTTCCAGTTTGTACAGTCAAAGCATTCCTGGAGGCTGTGCTCTGAATCTTCTGTCCACACATCAATGTCTCTCATCTCCACCTTGCCTCTTCTGAGAGCAGTTTTATATGTGGGCAGCAAATGAACACAGTTGTGATCTGAGGATCCTAAAGGAGGAAGGGGGAGTGATTTATAGGCCCTCTCTATGGATCCATAGCACAGGTCCAATGTCTTTTTTCGCCTGGTTGGGCAGGAGACATACTGATGAAAGTTTTTAAGTGTCTTCTTTAAAGAAACATGGTTAAAATCCCCAAGAATGAAGTTTGGCACCTCTGGAGAAATTGACTGCAGCCGCTGCACCACATCAGAGATGGTGCTGGAGGCGGAGTCAGCGTCTGCCCTCGGATGAATGTACCCAACTGTGATGAAAAGTTGGGGAAACTCTCGAGGCAAATAAAAGGGGCGTAGTGACACAGACAGCAACTCCACGTTGGGTGTACAGATGCGCTCTCTGACCGTGACAGATGTGCAGTACTGCTTATTAATGTATAAACATACACCGCCCCCCTGACGCTTCCCAGTTACCTCTTCCTGCCGATCCAAGCACAGCGGGGCTCCAAAGCCGTCAATCCACAGCTCTGCATCTCGATCATGCGCAGTAAGCCAAGATTCAGTGAAAGCCATGACGCAGCAGTTCTTAAAATCCTTCTGGTAACGTACATTGCCTTGAATTTCCTCCACCTTGTTTCTCACAGACTGTGCATTCCCAAAAATAATCGAAGGAAGAGGAATGTTACCAAACTGACGTGTGTGTGTATTAAATGTGTTATTACTGAGTTATTATACTGCTGGCTCATTATAACTGCGTTATAATGAGCCAGCAGTGTTTAGCAGGATTAGGGCAAGATGTATCATGTGTGTGTAACCATGATTGAAACGGAGGTCTGGGAGAATGACCTCCCCTCCTCTCTGTGCTCAGAAGTAGTTGGGGTTGGTGGTGTGTAAATAAAGCCTGTTCATCACAACCATCTTGCTCCTCTTCTTTGTGTGAACCTTGCCAACGTCACAATATGTTTGTACGTCCTGCTAAATTGGTGAATAATCCTCCATCTCCCTTTTAAAAAAACCAAATCACCTACTGGTTACCAGGGATTATATTATCTCCTATAATCACTGCTGTCCAGTTAAACTGCTTGGTTGAATCCAGTTCCTAATATTTTAAGGGCACTGGATCAGCTTTAACTCCCATATATTGTGAGTTTTGTGCCTTTTTTAACTTGAAAAGTTGTGACGTTTTTAGAATGTTAAGACTAGAAGACTGAAAGTTAATGAAAAGAAGAGACACAGCACACACGAGCCAGAAGAAACTGAGATTTCATCAGGTGCCATTTACTACCTTCCAGGAGGAAATGACGTCACAATGCGCATAACAGCTGGCGCCACCACTAACTCCTCTGTTCAGGCTGAATTTGGCCGCCAGGGGGCATCAGTGAGAGCATGAGGGGTGAACAATGACGTGGGTGGACGTGACCAGCCACAGTCACCTGGATCTGATCTCCAGACGTCACTGCGCTAAATGTTTCTTCCACAGAGGAGAAGCGACACGCTGGATGGGATTTAAACATGAATATTTCATGCTTTCCTTTGTCAGAACACTGCAGCCCGCCATGCTGGCGTGACTTAGACTCCCCTCTTTTTATTTCTCCCTGAATTATGTCTCTTTCCTGCTAAAGCCAGGAGCGCAGCAGTCCCACGACTGATATCTTTTTAAAGTTATGCCAGCCCAGCATCCATATTGTTTGTATAGGAGGAGCTTCTGCAACCCAGGCATGGAGGCGCTGAATAATTAGATCATCTCTGCACTCATCTGAGCAACTGTTACAAATTTAATTGCATCATTCACGTGTGGACAGCATGACGTTTAAACAAGAAATTCATTTTCTTTACACTTTCAAGTACACAAGAAATTAAATTTTCTTTTTCAGTATTTCCAGGAATTACGAAGTTTATTCAGGGATGGGCAGTAAGGAGTTACCACCGGCACCTCAGTCTGTTTGTTAGCAGGATCACGCAAAAACTACTGGATGGAGCTTCATGAAATCTCCACCCGAGGCAGACCTTGGGTCAAGGATGAACCAATTCAATTTTCGTGATGATCTGAGAGCCCATACCTCCACCTTATTTGTATTTGTGCAGCATGGAAACTACTAGATGGATTTGGATGAAATTTTCACCAGAGACGGTCCTTGGGCGAGAGAGAAACCCATTACGTTTTGGTGAGGATCTGAGAATGCATACCTCCATCAAGGCTCTTATCTTCTCACACTGTGTTAGCAACAGCACTCAAAACTACTGGATGTACGTTGCTGCAGTTTTCACCAGGACTGCCTCATGGCCTACACATGAGCCCATTACATTTTGGAGGTGATCCATGATAGACAGATAGAGCCTTGGCAGAGATATGTGCTCTCTGAGTGTTTTTCTAGTTACATATACAAGTAACATTTTTATAAATTAAATTTGCAACTTTTTCTCTAAAAAATTTGACATTTACCCCCTCACAAATTTGCTACTTTTTTCCTATAAATTTGCTATTTTTGCTGATAAACTTGTGATTTTTTTTTTCAAAAATGCAATTTTTTTCTCAAAACTTTTTTTTATTTTTTTCCTCATGAATCTGAAAATTTACAAGAAAAAAACTTTTTCCAACTTTCTGAAAAGTTACAATTTTTTCTTCATAGATTTGTAACTTTCTCAAAATGTTGCTAACCACAGTTAGTCCATAACAAACACCATGTTCAAGCATAAGGGTGTCCATATGTGGCATCAGGACACCCTAGGTCACAGGTCAATGGTCGATTTTGTTGTGTCATCAGAACTGCAACCGTATGTCTTGGACACTTGGGTAAAGAGAGGTGCAGAGCTGTCAACTAATCACCACCTCATGGTGAGTTGGATCCGATGTCAGGGGATGATGCCATTCAGACCAGGTAGACCCAAATGTAAAGTGAGAGTGTGCTGGGAATGTCTGGCTGAGGCTCCTATCCAAGAGGTTTTCAACTCCCACCTCCCACCAGTGGGACAAAGGAAACAGGCAAGGCAACAAGCTAGACAACACACAAACTCTCTTCTTTCTCCAACATCAAGTAAAGTAAAAGAGCTCCCGGGTCCCTGTGCATTCCTCTTTTATACCTTTAATTCCATGCATTGAGGCCCAGAACTTCCAACCATAATACTTTGTTTGGAACAAAGACCTGTGTGGCACATTAACATGACATAATGTTGGCACCGCTCTCAGGCTTCCAGCTCAGGCAGTTCCTCCTCTCCCTGGGGGGCGCATAGTCCTTACTGTCCCGTCTGATACCCCCTGGTGACATTTCCTCCTTCAGTCCATTGTTCCCCCCTTCCCCAGCTGCCTTCTCTGGGTGGAGAATCCCCCACCTGTACCACCACACAGCCTTCCCCCCCCCCGAACACCCAGAAGGAGCACTACCCCCCCCCCCCGTCCTTTGGGCTTGAGCCGGCAGCTGTAGCGGGGGGTCGCCAATCCAGTAGAAACACCCTGCTGGCGAGGTGTACAGGAGGGCCCGTCAGTCTGTGGAGGGAAAAAGGGAGGGGGGAAAATACATCAGCTTCGCTGGCGCAGGTCCCTACCGAGGGAACACCAACTTGCGGAGCCACCAAGGGTGGGCGTCCGCACCGGGGAGCTTGAGCCAACACCACCTGCTCGTCTGCCAACACAAAAGCAGGCTTCAGCCTGTCAATGCAGACGGTCTCCCTACACCCCCCCCAAGTCTAACCCAAAATGTTTCGCCCCAGGTTCCAAAACCCTGAATGATCCATCGTACAGTGGGCGCAGCGAGATCTGGTGTGCATCACACCTGACAAAAACAAAGGTGGCCTTCTGTAAACTCTTGGGGATGAAAGTGCGGGGAAAACAATGGTGGACTGGGCCTGGTACGTTAAAAGTCTCTGTGCTGTGCAAAAATTGCGCGGGCGGGTCAGCCTCGGGGTTTTCCAGTAAAAACTCTCCAGGGATCCGCAGTGGCTGAGAAAAAACAAGTTCTGCCGGGGAGGCTGCCAAATCCTCCTTAGGCACGGAGCGCAACCCTAAAAGAGCCCAGGGCAGGCGGTCGACCCAATTTGTGTCCATGAGTGAAGCTCTGAGCACTGCTTTAAGCGACCTATGAAAATGCCCGCATAAACCGTTAGCTTGGGGGTTGTACGCAGTAGTGTGGTGAATTTTGACCCCCAGGCTCTGGGCCATCATGGACCAGAGTTCCGAAACGAACTGCGGACCCCTGTTGGAAGTGATGTCCGACGGGGATCCGAACTGTGCAACCCAAGCCAACAAAAAAGAGCGAACTACTTCCACGGACGTGGTAGAAGCCAGTGGAACCACTTCAGGCCACCATGTGGTGTGGTCCACGATTGTCAAAAGGTGCGTGAAACCTTGCGACGGCGGGAGGGGTCCCACCAAATCCACGTGGACGTGGTCGAACCTCCTGGCTGGGATTTGGAATGGCTCGAGGGGGCTTTGGTGTGCTTGTGCCCTTTGGCCTGCTGGCACGTGATGCAAGCTGCAGCCCACTCTTTCACATCCTTGCACAAGCACGGCCAGACGAATTTCACCCCCACTAGCTTCACCAAAGCACGCACTCCCAGATGTGAAAGGGAGAGGACTGACTCAAAAATGCGGCGGCCCCAAGAGCTCAGAACCACCGGGTGCGGGTGGCCGGTGGAGAAGTTGCAGAGCAAGAGAGGGCACCCTTCTTGCACAACCCTACTCTCCAGCCTTAACCCAGTAGATGCCGACTGGAACGCGCAAATGTCCACGTCCCCGGCTTGCTCTGCGGCCATAGCAGGGAAATCTATTCCCATGTAGACCGGAGAGACTAATGCACGCGACAAACAATCAGCCACAATGTTGAACTTACCGGCAACGTGTTGAATGTCAGTCATAAACTCCAAGATCGCAGCCAAATGCCGTTTCTGCCGGGCCGACCACAGTTCCGAGACCTTGGACATTGCGTACGTCAGTGGCTTATGGTCCACGAATGCGGTGAACTCACACCCTTCTAGCCAAAACTGGAAATGACATGTTGCAAGGTGTAGAGCCAACAACTCTCTGTCAAACATGCTGTATTTGCGTTCGTTGTCGCACAAAGTTCGACTAAAAAATTTGAGCGGCTGCCACGAACCGGATACATACTGCTCCACCACTGCTCCTATGGCAACATCAGACACAGTGAGCACTATCCGTGCTGACGGATCTGGATTGGCAAGCAACGCGGCCTCCGCCAACGCTGTTTTGGCATCCGTGAAAGCCTGGACTCGCTCGGGAGTCCAGTGGATGTTTTCCGCGGGCTTCTTTTTTTTCCAGCGTGGCATACAATGGCTGCATCAGCTGAGCTGGCCAGGAAAGGAAATGGTGTGGGGGACCTAGACATTACAGCCCCCACTCAGACTGAATGGCACAGGAGGAGACGCTAAAAGAATGTAGACAGATATGCAGGGCAGACTGTGGTTTTCTCCATAGGACCGCATGAGAATGTGCCTTCTCCACCGGACTGAATGATAATACACATTCTCCATTGGACTGCATAATAATGCGCCGACAGGCTGGGTGACAAAGGGGATTGTAATTGTATGTATTGTAATGTGAACACCCCAGGTCGCTAGGCGAGGTTGTAAGGTATAAAAGAGAGATGCCAGCGACCTGGGTTATGCTTCTTGTTGACTGATGGATAGAGAGAGAATAAAGTCTACTCTGATCCAGCTCACTGCATCGCCTGCTCTTTTCTCTCTCTACACTGGTGACCTTTGACGTATAATGGAACTCGAGGCAAACACCCCGGAGACAACCCGGACTGGAGGCGCCAGTACCGCGTGCGCCACTTGGGTCAAGCTCCTAGACTTTTGGCTACATGACCCAAAGTCTTGGTTCCTCCACACTGAGGCCCAGTTCGCGCTCCATGGAGTGATGGCGGATGACACCAAATACTACTACGTGGTTGCAGCGCTGGACGCAAGCACAACACAGCAGATGGCAAGCCTGCTCCAATGGCCCCCAGCCCACGACAAATATGATGCTCTCAAGACCGCGCTGACCCAGCACTACACGCTCTCAGACTGCAAGAGAGCGGAAAGGCTTCTGATGCGCTCTGAGTTGGGAGGGGGGTCGGCGGTCGAATTAATGGAGAAGATGTTGGTGTTGATGGGCAGTTCCTCTTTGCCCACTTTTTCCTCCGGAACCTCCCGACAGCCGTCACAGTGGTCCTTGCCAATTCGCCACTGCTGGCCACGTGGAACTGCCGGGCGCTGGCACAAGAGGAAGATCAGATTATCCTGGCGACCAGGACCTTCGCTGTGAACGCAGCAGCGTCGGAACCCAGCGAGACGGCCAGCGGGGGCGAGGAGCCAGCGACGGTGGCTGCAGCGGAGGCTAAGAAGCACCAGAGGAACATGCTCTGCTTCTACCACCACCGCTTTGGAGAAGACGCACGCCGATGCGTGCCACCGTGCCAGTTCAACTGATCAGGAAATGCCAGGATCGGCAGTTGGTAGCAGCTGCGACCGCTGGTGACACAACCAAGCTGCTCTATGTGATGGACTCACGCTCGGGGAGACGGTTTCTCGTGGACTCCGACTCCCAAAAGAGCCTCATCCTGCTGTCCTACGTAGACCAGCTGGCGGGAAGTAGCGGCCCCGAGCTGGCGGCCACAAATGGCTTAGACATTAAGACTTTTGGTGAGAGGACACTGACTATATCATTGCACGGTCGTACATACCAATGGACCTTCGTCATAGCGGCATGTAACTCCCCCATTTTGGGCGCAGATTTTTTGTGTGCACATGGACTATTAGTCGATGTGGCTAACAGACGCCTGATTAACGCTATGTCTTTTGATTCTCTGCCCTGCACAGCTAGAGGAGCCGGGTCCACAACACTAGCCAATGTCACAGCTCCAGGGGGTAAGTTCCATACACTACTTACCCAGTTCCCAGCACTCATGGTTCTGACGTTTTCGGCAGCCGTCACTAAGCATGGGGTGGAGCACTTCATTACCACCACCGGGCCGCCCGCTTTCGCACGACCTCGGTGCCTGGATGCAGCTAAACTGGCCAGTGCGTGTGAGGAGTTCGCCAACTTAGAAAGGTTGGGCATCATCAGGCGTTCAAACAGCCCATGAGCCCATGAGCATCCCCGCTACATATGGTGCCTAAAGCCGAGGGCATCCATGCGGAAATTTCCACAGATTAAACAACGCTATAGTGCACGATTGCTACCCAATCCCCCATATTCAGGATTTTTCCGTCCACCTCACCGGGGCATGCATTTTTTCCAAGGTGGACCTGGTCCGCGGCTACTACCAGGTCCCGGTGCATGCGGAAAACATACCCACGCCGGCAGTAATAACTCCGTTTGGTCTTTTTGAGTTCTTACGCATGCCTTTCGGGTTAACAAGTGCAGCGCAGATATTCCAACACATGATGGATGCAGTGCTGCACAATCTGCCGTTTGTGTTTGTCTACCTGGACAACATCCTGATGGCCAGCGCGTCCGAGGACAAACATGTAGCCCACCTCAGGACGGTTTTCCAGAGGTTGGAAGAGCACGGGTTAATAATCAACCCGACAAAGTGCCAGTTTGGGGTTACAGTAACTGATTTTTTGGGCCACCGCATCTCACTGGAGGGTGCGATACCCTTACTGGACAAAGTGCGCACAGTGGCAGATTTTCCCCCGGCCTCAGACAGTCAGGGCGATGCAGAAGTTTTTGGGGATGGTTAACTTTTACAACTGTTTCCTCCCCCGTGCATCCCAGCTCATGCAGCCGTTGTACGCCGCGCTTAAGAAACGGAAACCAGCGAACAGAGTCGACTGGACTCCTGAGCGAGAGCAGGCGTTTTCCGAAGCCAAAACAGCCCTAGCGAATGCTGCACTACTGGGGCACCCGGACCCGGCAGCTCGGATAGCGCTCACTACCGACGCATCGGACGTGGCCATAGGGGCTGTCGTGGAGCAGCGTGTCGCCGGTTCTTGGCAGCCGCTTGCCTTTTTTAGCAGGTCTTTGCACGACAATGAGCGTAAATACAGCGCATTCAACAGGGAGTTACTGGCTCTCCACCTGGCCATACGTCACTTCCAGTTCTGGCTGGAAGGGTGCACCTTCACTGCATTTGTGGACCACAAGCCACTAATGTACGCTATGGCCAAGGTTTCAGAACCATGGTCGGCCCGGCAGCAGAGACAGCTGGCTGCGATCTTGGCATTTATGACCGACATTCAGCATGTGGCCGGTAAACTCAATGTGGTGGCAGACTGCCTCTCGCGCGTATTAGTGGCCCCAGTCTACGTAGGGATAAGGATAAGGGATAAGGACCTGCACTTATATAGCGCTTTTCTCGTCTCAAAGACCACTCAAAGCACTTCACTAGTACTAACCCTCTATTCTAAGGGCCTATAGGAGACAAATATCTAGGGCAATTTAGAACAACCAATTAACCTAACATGCATGTCTTTGGATTGTGGGAGGAAACCGGAGCCCCTGGAGTAAACCCACGCAGCACAGGGAGAACATGCAAACTCCACACAGAAAGGTTCCTACCCCTGCCAGCCTGGGGATTCGAACCTGGAACCTTCTAGCTGTTAGGCAACAGCGCTAACCACTGCACCACCGTGCTGCACCAAGACAGATTACACGACCATGGCCGCCGAGCAGATCGGCGATGCGGATGTTTGCGCGCTCCAGTCTGGACCAACAGTGTTAAGGCTGGAGAGCAGAGTACTGCAAGATGCCCCCCCCCCTCCAATCTGTGACATCTCCACAGACCGCCCGCGCCCGGTGGTCCCATGCACTTAGCACCACCGCGTTTTTGAGTTGGTTCACTCCCTGGCGCACCCGGGAGTGCACGCGTCAGTCAAAATGGTGGGATCAAAGTTTGTCTGGCTGACCCTGCGCAAACAGGTGAAAGAGTGGGCTGCAGCTTGCGTAGCGTGCCAACGAGCCAAGGTGCACAGGCACACAAAGGCCCCCCTTGAGCCGTTCCATGTCCTGGCTAAGAGGTTCGACCACATTCACATGGACCTCATGGGCCCCCTTCCACCATCACAGGGGTTTACGCACCTCCTAACAGTGGTGGACCACACCACGCGCTGGACTGAAGCGGTGCCGCTAGCTTCCACCGCATCCGTAGAAGCTGCATGCGCTTTCTTGGTGACATGGGTGGCACGCTTCTGCGCCACTTCGGATATCACGTCCGACCGGGGCCCGCAATTCATTTTCGACCTCTGGTCCACGATAGCCCGGAGCCTGGGCATCACCATTCATCGCACAACCGCGTACAACCCCAAGGCCAATGGGTTATGTGAGCGTTTCCATAGGTCGCTTAAAGCAGTGCTCAGGGCTTCGCTTACGGATGCAAATTGGGTGGACTGGTTGCCGTGGGTTCTATTAGGGTTGCGTTCAGCACTGAAGGAGGATTTGGCTGCCTCTCCAGCAGAGCTTGTTTCTTCCCAGCCGCTGCGGCTCCCCGGAAAATTTTTGCCGGACAACCCCGCGCCGAACACTGATCCATCCCCGCCTTCACTACATAGTGCAGAGGCAGGGACGGTACCCGGCCCGGCCCACTACTGTTTTCCCCGCGCTTTTGTGCCAAGGACCTTGAAGGATGCATCGTTCATGTTTGTCAGGCACGATGCCCACCGGACCCCGTTGCGCCCGCCCTACGATGGCCCATTCAGAGTGTTGGAACCTGGGGATAAACATTTCGTGTTAGACTTGGGGGGACGCAGAGAAACAATCTGCATAGACAGGCTTAAGCCCGCCTTCATATTAGCAGACGAGCAGGTGGTGTTGGCCTGGCGCGGACGACCCCCACTGAGAACTCCCCAGGTAAATGACTCGTCAACTCAGTCACAATGGCATGGTGAAGATGTGTTTTCCCCCCAACCCCCCATTGTCCCCCCACAGATGGACGCGCCTCCAGGAGTGCCTCACCGGCACAGCAGCGCCTCGGAGCCGGCAACCCCCCGTAACAGCCACTATGGATGTCGGCTGAAGCCCACAGGACATGAAGGTTAAGGCTCAGTGTGAGTTTTCAGTGGGGGGGGGGGCACCTAGACATTACAGTCTCCACTCAGACTGAATGGCACAGGAGGAGACGCTAAAAGGCTGTAGATGGATATGCAGGGCAGACTGTGGTTTTCTCCATAGGACCGCATGAGAATGCGCCTTCTCCACCGGACTGAATGATAATACGTATTCTGCACCAGGCTGCATAGTAATGCGCTGACTGGTTGGGTGACAAAGGGGATCGTAATTGTATGTATTGTAATATGAACCCCCCAGGTCGCTAGGCGAGGTTGTAAGGTATAAAAGAGAGATGCCAGCAACCTGCGTTATGCTTCTTGTTGACTGATGGATAGAGAGAGAACAAAGTCTACTCTGATCCAGCTCACTGCCTCGCCTGCTCATTTCTCTCTCTCTACAATGGTTATAAAAATTGACCATTCCCAAAAACTCCTGCAGGGCTCTCATGGTCTGCGGACACGGAAAGTCCGACACAGCGCGCACCTTATTCGGTAAAAATGGTAAATGGCATTCACTTATATAGCGCTTTTATTCTTATCTCTAGGTGACCAAAGCGCTTTACAGATCCTGCTATCCACCCATTCACACACTCATTCACACACTGATGGCGGCATAGCTGGAGCTGGGTGTATCAAATTACACACCAGCTCCAGCTAGAAGAGAACACATCACCCCACCTTTGCAACAACATCACCCTCTACAAAATTACTCTCCTCGTCAGAATCCACCGACAAAACCCTCCCAGACGACGCTGGTAATTGGCGACTCGATCATGAGGAACGTCAGAAGCAGGTACTGTATTACTTGATTTTTTCCTGGGCTAGAGTCTCTGACATTGAGGCTCTTATCCCTGACCTGCTAAAGGAATTCCCCCACGTACAAACTGTTGTTGTACATGTTGGATGGAATAACATCCCAGATGAAGCGTCAGAGATTTTAAAGAGTGACTTCAGGAGCCTTCTGTCCACTCTTATGAACTGTGGCAGACGTGCGCTCATCTCTGGGCCTTTGGCACCTCTCAGACAAGGCTGCAATTGTTTTAGCAGAACTCTCAGTCTTAATACTTGGCTGTGTTTTACTTGTCCTATTTTTAACATTGGATTTGTAGACAATTTTTAACGTAATTCTCGGTGCCGTTTTTGTCCTTGAATGGTTATGGTGTGGGAACCCCCACAACACGTGGGGCCACGTGCCACGTGCCGACCTGCCTCAAATCCTCCACCATCATCCCTGTCCCCAAGAAGCCACGGATTACTGGACTTAACGACTACAGACCTGTAGCGCTCACCTCTGTAGTCATGAAGTCCTTTGAGCGCCTGGTCCTGTCCCACCTCAAGTCCATCACCACTCCCCTCCTGGACCCGCTGCAGTTTGCCTACCGTGCCAACAGGTCTGTGGACGACGCAGTCAACCTGGCCCTCCATTCCATCCTGCAGCACCTGGACCCCCCGGGAACCTACGCCAGGATCCTGTTTGTGGACTTCAGCTCTGCATTCAACACCATCCGCCCCGCTCTGCTCCAGGACAAGCTGTCCCTGCTCGGCGTACCTGACTCCCTCTGCAGGTGGATCACCGACTTCCTGACGGACCGGAGGCAGCATGTGCGGCTGGGGAAGTCTGTCTCAGACTCTGTTAGCATCAGCATCGGATCACCCCAGGGCTGTGTACTTTCCCCCCTACTCTTCTCCCTTTATACCAACTCCTGCACCTCCACCCACCAGTCTGTTAAGCTGATCAAGTTTGCGGACGACACCACCCTCATCGGGCTCATCTCCAACAGCAATGAGTCCGTCTACAGGAGAGAGGTGGCCCAGCTGGTGTCCTGGTGCAGCCACAACAACCTGCAGCTGAACGCTCTGAAGACAGCGGAGATGATTGTGGACTTCAGGAAAGTCACAACCCCCCTGCCCCCCCTCACCATCACAGGCTCTCGCATCACCATTGTAGATTCCTTCCGCTTCTTGGGCACCACCATCACCCGGGACCTCAAGTGGGAGCCAACCATCAGCTCCCTCATCAAAAAGGTCCAGCAGAGGATGTTCTTTCTGCGGCAGCTGAGGAAGCTCAAGCTACCCACCAAGATGTTAGTGCAGTTCTACACGGCCATCATTGAGTCCATCCTCACCTCCTCCATAACCGTGTGGTACGCAGGAGCTACTGCCAGGGACAAACTAAGGCTGCAGCGCGTCGTGCGCACTGCTGAGAAGGTGATCGGCTGCAAGCTCCCATCTCTCCAGGATCTGTACATCTCCAGGACCCGGAGGCGTGCAGGCCGGATCATGGCCAATCCTTCACACCCTGGTCACGTACTGTTTGCCACCCTCCCCTCAGGTAGAAGACTTCAGTCCATTCAGACTAAAACCTCCCGGCACATGAACAGTTTTTTCCCCTCTGCCATCAGACTGCTGAACATTAAGTGACTTATTGACTCTCGTGCACTATATACAACAGCTCAACCAGACTCATGTCATTCATCACTGTTTTTCTGTTGCATTACCGACTGCACATCATCTGCTACTTGCTAATTTATTTAAAACTGCTGTGACTAGTATTACTCATTATTATTATTATTATTATTATTATTATTATTATTATTATATTATTATTATATTATATTATTATATTATTATTTTTATTTTTTTTTTTTTTTTTTTTTCTCTCGGCGCCACACGAGTCGGCTGCCTTTTGCAACAGCGGCTCGATTCCGAGTCTTTTTCCCTTCCTCTCTCTTTTGATCCGTCTTTTTTTTTCACCCCACTTATATCACGGACACACAGATCGTCCTAAATGTCTCCTGAGCCGGTGGACGGAGCCACTGTCTATAGCAGGATACGATACAGCAGAGAACAGCTGCTAGCATTCAACCGCCACCCGGTCCCATTGGAAAAACTCGACATACCGAGAGAACTGAGGCGAAAACGCCGCGGCTGCCGGGCTGGAGTAAGGCGGAGGACAAAAAATATAAGGTACAGACCCTCCCTTCCATCTGTTGTCATGGGAAATGTACGGTCGATACTGGGAAAGTTAGATGAGCTAGCGGCTATCTCCCGTTATGATAGCACATACCGGGAGTGCTCTCTCCTTTTGTTTACTGAGACGTGGCTAACTGAACTAGCAGCAGATGCTAACATTGAGCTGGAGGGTTTTCACATGATACGAGCTGACCGAACACCAGACAGTGGCAAGGCTAGGGGCGGTGGAGTGATAATGTATGTTAACAACAACTGGTGCAGACCGGGACATATCACTGTTAAACAACGACACTGCAGCAAAGACATTGAGTTGCTAGCTGTTAGCATGAGGCCTACATATCTCCCGAGAGAACACTCACACGTGATCTGCATTGTTGTTTATGCAAATCCGACGGCGAACGCTGGGACAGCACGTGACGTCATCCATTCAGTAACCAGCAGGCTGCAGACAGAACACCCAGATGCTCTTCTCCTCATCTCAGGCGATTTCAACCATGTTTCACTGTCTCCCATTCTACCCACGTTCACCCAGTATGTCACATGCCACACTAGAGACAATAAAACACTGGATTTATTCTACGCAAACACTAAGGAGGCGTACACCTCATCACAACTCCCCCCACTCGGGAGATCGGATCACAACTTGGTTCATCTCCGGCCGGTGTACAAACCCCTAGTGCACAGACAACCTCCGGCCATGCACACTGTGGAGTTATGGTCTGAGGAGACAATGGACACCCTAAAGGGCTGTTTTGAAGCCACCGCCTGGAAGCAGCTCTGCGATCCACATGGTGAGGACATCGATGGCCTCATTCACACCTTCACGGGCTACCTCAGCTTCTGTGTGGACAAATCCGTTCCCACCAAGACCATACGGCGTCACTCAAACAACAAACCCTGGATCAACCCTGAGATAAAAACACTTCTGAGAGAGAAGAAGAGGATCTTCAGGTCAGGGAACAGGGAGATGCTGAAGTCCGTACAGAGGGAGCTGAGGAGAAAGATCAGAGAAGGCAAGGACAGCTTCAGGAAGAAGATGGAGGACAAGCTGCAACAGAGCGACATCAGCGGGGTCTGGAGAAACCTCAAAACCATCTCGGGGCTCCAGAATACCTCCCCCCAGGCCACAGGGGGCAGGGAGTGGGCGAACAACCTGAATCTGTTTTTCAATAGATTTGACCAACCGCCCTCCCCCCTGACTGCACAACAACCACTGCTGCCTCTAAAGAAATCAAGTCCTGCTGCCCACTCCCCACTCCACCAACACCCCCCCACTCCCAACACACAGCCCCCCATCCTGACCCTGACCAGGACCCAGGTGAGGACGGAGCTGAGGAAGATCAAGGCGAGGAAGGCGCCGGGACCGGACGGCATCAGCGCAAAGCTCCTCAAGTCCTGTGCAGACCAGCTGTGTGGGATTGTGACGTATATCTTCAACATGAGCCTGAAACTGGGGAGGGTACCACAGCTGTGGAAAACATCTTGTGTGGTACCTGTACCAAAAACTTCCCACCCCAAAGACCTGAACAGCTACAGACCGGTGGCCTTGACGTCCCACTTGATGAAGACCCTGGAGAGACTGCTCCTTGCTCACCTCCGCCCCCTGGTGGAACCAGCGATGGATCCACTCCAGTTCGCCTACCAGCATGGCATTGGGGTGGAGGATGCGGTGATCTTCCTCCTTCACCGTTCTCTGTCCCACCTGGAGAAGCCCGGGAATATGGTGAGGATCATGTTCTTTGACTTCTCCAGTGCTTTCAACACCATCCAACCGATGATCCTGAAGGACAAGCTGCTGCGCGCAGGGGTGGACCAGCACCTGTCATCATGGATCCTGGACTACCTCACGAACCGGCCTCAGTTTGTGAGAACCCGGGACTGTGTGTCCGACACGATCATCAGTAGCACGGGGGCCCCCCAGGGAACGGTGCTGGCTCCCTTCCTGTTCACTCTTTATACTGCGGACTTCTCACACAACACAACACACTGCCATCTACAGAAGTTCTCTGATGACTCTGCGATCGTTGGCCTCATCTCCAATGGAGATGAAGCTGAGTACAGAGGGCTTATCCAGGACTTCGTGGACTGGTGCCATCGGAACTGCCTCCAGATCAACGCGAGGAAAACTAAGGAGCTGGTGGTGGACTGCCGCAGGCATGGGCAGCCCCTCACAGTACCAGTAAATATACAGGGAACAGACATCGAGATGGTGACATCCTATAAGTACCTGGGTATTCATCTGAACAATAAACTAGACTGGTCACACAATACTGATGCACTCTACAAGAAGGGACAGCGCAGGCTGTTCCTGCTGAGGAGACTCAGGTCTTTTGGTGTACAAGGGGCGCTGCTGAAGTCATTCTATGACACGGTGGTGGCATCAGCCATCACTTTTGGAGTGGTCTGCTGGGGCAGTGGCATTACTGCAGCCGATAGGAAGAGACTGAACAAACTGATTAAGAAAGCTAGCTCTGTCCTGGGGCAGCACCTTGATCCGATGGAGGAGATAGGAGAGAGAAGGACGGTGGCTAAACTGTCATCTCTGCTGGAGTCCGAGTTCCACCCTATGCAGGACATACTGAATGCACTGAGGAGCTCATTTAGCAGCAGACTACATCATCCCAGGTGCACAACCGAGAGGTTTCGTAGGTCCTTCCTACCAACGGCTGTCAGACTGTACAACCTAAGCAGGGCTGCTCGCAGAGATAGCAAAAAGACGTAACAAACTAATAGTTTTTTGAATGCAAAAGATGCAATAGACTTACACAATGGTCCCCTCCGGCATACAACTAGGAACATACCGGTCGCTATGGAGGGTGAGAATATGTATGGGCACATAATCATACCATGTAGGATAACTAAGTAGACGGTTATGCTGTTTCATTCCATCTAGCAACAATGCTCTGCACTGTGTGTGTTTATATATTTGCATATTTATTCCATCTAGCTACAATGCTCAGCACTGGGTGTGTTTATATATTTATATATCTACATATTATTCCATCTAGCTACATTGCTCCGCACTGTGTGTGTTTATATACTTGCATATTTATTCCACCTAGCTGCAATGCTCCGTACTGTGGGTGTTTATATATTTACATATTTATTCCATCTAGCTACAATGCTCTGCACTGTGTGTTCATATATTCATATATTTATTCCATCCAGCTACAATGCTCTGCACTGTGTGTCTGTGTGTGTGTGTATATATATATATTTTATAGTAATACGTACATATGTTTATTAGCTGCTCTTGCTTGCTTGTTTTTTTTCTTGCCTTCTGATTGTTGCTCTGAGTGTTGCTATCCCTGTGCTGTTGCAATCCTGGAATTTCCCCGTTGTGGGACTAATAAAGGCTTATCTTATCTTATCTTATCTTATCTTATTCTACACTTATTGCATGGTCTTAGTCTTTAAGTTTTTTTTTTTAGTTTATCTCTTTATCTTATCATGTTTTAATGTTGCAGCATTGCATCGAGACAAATTCCTAGTTTGTGTACTACATGAACAATGGCAATAAATCTGATTCTGATTCTGAACAGCTGGGACAGGCACAGCAATGCGTGTATTAATGTCTACAGACAGCCCGCTTCTTCTGGCTTTTTCCGGCTCACTACTGTGATGTTAATGTGCCATTCATGCATTGTGTTCATGCTTCCTGTCCTTACTGTGTCTATACACTGATGACAATATGTAGATGTGCCTTGTAACCTCTTTTGTCCTACAGTTCTGGAGCAGAGGCGAATCCTGGCTAGCAATCTCCTTATTGTTATGTGTCTCTCTCAAATGCAAATGCCCATACCTACTGCTGTGAATGCCTTTCATGTATTGTCTGTGGTTGGGTATATAAGCTGCATTATTCTGTAACCCTGTCTCTCATTCTCTGCTACTGCTCATCTGCACACTTTGCTGGAGAGCCCGAGGGCTCGCTCATGGAGCAAGCCCCGTGACGGCGGTATGATAATAAACCTATTTAAAACCCTCAGTTCGCTGCTTATTTTATCATCCGCCGCAATGGACTATATAACGAAGAGCTCCCTGGTTCCATCAGTATGGGTTTCCTTCTTGTTTTTGCACTGTAGTTTCTTTCTTACCGGCTCTTTGTCTTGGAGGTAAGCGCAATCGCAATCATGCCGGGAAGAACGCAGTATTCCAGAGAAATGTTACTGCATTTAAACATGGATAATGCAGCATCTGTGTTTGAGTCTGTGCCGCAACTGCCGGACTTTATGTTAAGAGATTTTCATGGACACAGCGATGAAAAGAGAGACAAGAAGAGGAAACGCAGAAAGTGTGGCGGCGTAAGATTAAACCTGAGGAGGCGTCAGCTTAACTGCATTCCTCTTCCTTCCATTATTATGGGGAACGTACAATTCCTGAGAAATAAAGTGGATGAAATTCAAGGAAATGTACGATATCAGAAGGACTTCAAGAACTGCTGTGTCATGGCTTACACGGAGACGTGGCTTACGGCGCATGACCAGGATGCGGACCTTTGTATTGACGGCTTTGGAGCCCCACTTCACTTGGATTGGCAGGAAGAGGTAACGGGGAAACGTCAGGGGGGCGGCGTATGTTTGTATATTAATAAACAGTACTGTACATCTGTCACGATCAGAGAGTACATCTGTACACCAGATGTGGAGCTTCTGTCCGTGTCACTACGCCCCTTTTATCTGCCCCGCGAGTTCCCCCAACTTTTCATAACGACTATGTCACACGGTGGCCCTCACGAGCCACCATAAGACGCCTAAAGTCGCCAGTGAGTTTTGCAATGATGTTTAATACAAAACCACAAGGTTACATACACAAAACAATGAGCCGCTGTGGGCAAAAACACACTACACAAGATACATGGGACCGTAAGGCTACACCCAGCTACTTACGGTCTTAACCAGGAACAAGGAAATTGGTGACGTCTGAGACGAGAACCGCTCGCTCAACGTCTGGCACAAAGTACTCACAAGAAATGTTAGACGATGTTAGACGAGACTGCTGCATTGTACTGCTGTCAGCGCCCGTATAAATGCTGGCCGCTAACAAGCCATAAATGCAGCACAGCTGTTCGGCTCTGACAGCAGGAAGCCCCTCCGAGCACTGTCACAATAAGAGCCCGGGGAGCCAGAAGGTAACCACTGCTGTCAAAAGCCGGCAAAGACGATGTATGGCCCGAGCGCGGATGAGATCGGTGCTCGGACCATAACAATACCTCCCCCCCAAGGGCGGTCTCCAAACGCCCATAGACACCCAAGCCCGCCCCCACCCCCCCGCCCCCAGGGTGGGCGGATGGGGGCAGGCCCTGCAGGAGGGAATCAATACACAGACTAAAAACCACGAACCAGAAGCACAGAGACAATCAGAAAGAAAAAAAACTAAAGCTCCCAAATACATGACATAATTACCCAGGGCACGAATAACAGAAAAAACAAAAGAAATACAACACTCTCAAATGCACAAATCAAAATAATGACAGAGGGCAAATGAGGCAATTGCAGAACACAAATCACAAACCCCCAAACACGTGAATCACAAATACATGAAACAAAAAGCACGGGACAGCAAAAAAACAGAACAATCACAGGGCCAAAATATTATCCCGAATGACCTTCACCCCTGACAGTCCGAGATGATGACAACCGGTGGAGACCAAACTCCACGGGAACAGTTCTGGTGGTCTTCCTGCGTCCAACGGCCGACGGGTGGTCACGGGGGACAGTACAAGACCGGGTGGCCTACCCCAGTCCCAAGCCCGGAAAGTCCACTCCTCTGGTGGCCGAACCAGGTCGCCCAGTAATAAACACAATATGTCGGGTGGCCGACCCAGGGCGCCGAACCGGCGAAGCAGTTCCCCGGGTGGCCGACCCGCATCCCTCAGCCACCAGAACCGTGGGAAGATGGCCTGTGGCGGCCTCCCTGGCGGGGGAAAGACATGGGAGAGCCGGGCCGAGCAAAGAGGCCCCCCAACGGCCCCCGGCGATGATGAGTACGGCTGGTGACTGCGACGATGGGAATGATGGTGAAGACGAGCCCGCACCATGTCAGGCAGCGAAGAGTCTGTAGCTCCTCCACCGTCCTTGACCCACACCGATGCTGCGGTTGTGGCTGCACCCGCGTTGGACCCCCCACTGGGTCTCGTTGGACCCCGACTGGGTCTCGGATGCACCCGCGTTGAACCCCCACTGGGTCTCGGCTGCACCCGCGTCGGACCCCGATTGGGTCTTGGCTGCACCCGGGTCGGACCCCCACTGGACCTCGTCGGACCGCGACTGGGTCTCGGATGCACCCGCGTCGGACCCCCACTGGATCTTGGCCGCACCAGCGTCGGACCCCACTGGACTTCGTCGGACCGCGACTGGGTCTCGGATGCACCCGCATCGGACCCCCACTGGGTCTCGGCTGCACCCGCGTCGGACCCCACTGGACCTCGTCGGACCCCGACTGGGTCTCGGATGCACCCGCATCGGACCCCCACTGGGTCTCGGCTGCACCCGCGTCGGACCCCGATTGGGTCTTGGCTGCACCCGCGTCGGACCCCCACTGGACCTCGTTGGACCGCGACTGGGTCTCGGATGCACCAGCGTCGGACCCCCACTGGGTCTTGGCTGCACCAGCGTCGGACCCCACTGGACCTCGTCGGACCGCGACTGGGTCTCGGATGCACCAGTGTCAGACCCCCACTGGGTCTCGGCTGCACCCGCGTCGGACCCCACTGGACCTCGTCGGACCCCGACTGGGTCTTGGATGGACCCGCATCGGACCCCCACTGGGTCTCGGCTGCACCCGCGTCAGACCCCTATTGGGTCAGCGCAGAACCGGCGACGACCTCTGCCCCCAAACCTGGAACCTCCAGCGCAGCGACCACGACTGGCTCCACACCGGTGACTCTGCAACAAGGCTCAGAAGACAAGAAAGGACCGGGATCAGAATCACCGGCAGCGACAGAGCCCAGCAAGACGAGCTTGGGTGCAGCAGGCGGCTGCCCCTGACTCGTCTCCCCGAGAGGCAGGCAAAAATGCTCCAAGACAAGAAGAAGAGACACAAGATGGAGCACTTGCCTGCACTCGGGTTCTGTCGCCGTCCAGGACTTTGTCGATCCAGGCTCAGGGCGAAGAAGTTCGTCCGCAGGCTCCCACTCAGCTACAGCGGGCTCCGCAGCTGGCATGATGGTTTCTGCAGTCTGTGGATCCCCCAGCGCTGATGTCCATGCCGATAACCTGCACGGCGTGGTGGCAGGGGACCCTCAACCCGCTGGCTCGCACTGTTCCAGCGTGGAGACCCGGGGACGCTTGATCGTCAGCGCAGGCTCCAGGCTGCAGTCCGCTTTCCTCCTCTGTCCACGGCATGGCTGCAGGGCCGGAACCAGGCTCTCCAGCACCGCAGCCCCCCCCCCCCCCTCATCTGGCGACGTAGGCCTGGCGTCGCGGACCTCTCAGCAGAGGGAGACACAGAGGCAGCAGGTTGGGTAATAAAGGCTACAGCAGGAGGTAGAAGCTCGGGGGACTGCGAACCCCAAACTCTGCCCCCAGGAGTCAGACAAGGCAGATCACAATAATGATGGAAAGAATTAACATGCACTCGCCTGTCTCCCGGAAAGAAGATGGTGCCTGCTGTAGGGGACATAATTCCACCCTTTCCCCGCTGGATGGCGACAGAGGGCCCCCTGGAAGGACGAGGAGGAGCCGCTCTCGAGGGTCCACTCACGGGCTTCTCCGGGAGCGGATTCAGCCGGGGATCCTGCTGAGGTTGACCTTGGCCGTGGCGCCGACGTCTTCGATGGCCCCTGGATGGCACGAACTCCTGAACTGGATAGGGGACAGGAACAGGATCCCAACGCGGGGAGCGAGGATGCCTCCTCCTCTGCTTCCTGCCTTAGTTTTCCTCCAGCCCACGGAGTCTCTCGCGCTGGGAATTGATCTCCGTCCTCCTCGTCATGACTTCTGGATGGTCAAAGTAACAAGGAAGGTTATCAAGAAGACCCTCAGCATAGTCCAGGTGCCGGCGTATGTCGCTGGGGGTGTCGTAAAGCGTAGCGGTGAAGAGAGTTCCATCTACAAAGTCCAGAGCCTCCACTAGCTCGAAGCCCAAGCACTGAACGCTGCACCTGAAAGACGACATCCTCCCAACGAGCAGTCACCCAGACAGGGAAGAACAAAAGTCCAATTAGCAAAAACTCACCGGGAACGGCGTCTCGGTGTGGTGTCTCCATTTAGATGACCTGGCAGCAGTCTACTGTCACACGGTGGCCCTCGCAAGCCACCATAAGACGCTTAAAGTCGCCAGTGAGTTTTGCAATGATGTTTAATACAAAACCACAAGGTTACATACACAAAACAATGAGCCGCTGTGGGCAAAAACACACTACACAAGATACATGGGACTGTAAGGCTACACCCAGCTACTTACGGTCTTAACCAGGAACAAGGAAATTGGTGACATCTGAGACGAGAACCGCTCGCTCAACGTCTGGCACAAAGTACTCACAAGAAATGTTAGACGATGTTAGATGAGACTGCTGCATTGTACTGCTGTCAGCGCCCGTATAAATGCCGGCCGCTAACAAGCCATAAATGCAGCACAGCTGTTCGGCTCTGACAGCAGGAAGCCCCTCCGAGCGCTGTCACAATAAGAGCCCGGGGAGCCAGAAGGTAACCAGTGCTGTCAAAAGCCGGCAAAGATGATGAATGGCCTGAGCACGGATGAGATCGGCACTCGGACCATAACAGACTGTGTACATTCACCTGAGGGCAGATGCTGCCTCTGCCTCCAGCACTGTCGTTGATGTGGTACAGTGGTTGCAGTCGATTTCTCCAGAGGCTCCAAATTTTATCATTGGGGATTTTAACCATGTGTCTCTAAAGAAGACACTTAAAAACTTTTATCAGTATGTCTCCTGCCCAATCAGGCGAAAAAAGACATTGGACCTGTGCTACGGATCCATAGAGAGGGCCTTTAAATCTCTTCCCCTTCCTCCTTTAGGATCCTCAGATCACAACTGTGTACATTTGCTGCCCACATATAAAACTGCTCTCAGAAGAGGCAAAGCAAGGACCAGAGACATAAACGTGTGGACAGAGGATTCAGTGCACTGCCTCCAGGAATGCTTTAACTGTACGGACTGGGAGGTGTTCACACTCGCCTGCGGAAAAGATTTGGACTCTTTAGTGGACGTGACATGCTCATACATGGCTTTCTGCAGAGAGATGATCGTTCCACATAAACGTGTCAAAATATATCCCAACAACAAGCCATGGGTTACAAAATCAGTTACTGTAAATCTTGCTTACAGAGGAAAGCACTTGCCTTTAAACAGGGGTCTGTTTCTGAGCTACAGGTAGCCACAAAAGAGCTGAAGGCCGAAATTTTAAGAGCAAAACAGAATTATAAATCAGAGTTGGAAAGCAAGATGGCAACAAAGAAGCTTGGTTCAGCCTGGGCTAGTATGAAAACTATTGCAGGCCTTCAGAGCACAGAGCGCAATAATCGTGTGTTTTTAGATGGTTTTAGTTCAGACACAGAGCTGGCTAAAGCTCTTAATTGTTTTTATGGTCGTTTTGACTCCTTTGATTTTAGCACAGAAACCCAAGATTTGAAACAGAAACTCAAAGACAATCAGCACTTTAATATTGAGGTGCAGGATGTTAAAAGGGCGTTCTGTGCTGTAAAAGTGAACAAAAGTCAGGGCCCTGATAATATATGTGGGCGCTTGGTAAAGTCCTGTGCACATGAACTGAGTCCTGTGTTTCACTATATTTTCAATAAGTCCTTACAGACACAACATGTGCCTAAGATCTGGAAAGATGCTGTGGTTGTCCCCGTTCCAAAATCCAGCTGTCCTAAAATGGTAAATGATTTTAGACCAGTTGCTATGACCTCAATTTTAATGAAAATTTTTGAAAAACTGGTCAGATTTGAGGTCCTAAAGCAGACTGAACATGCATTGGATCCTTTGCAGTTTGCCTATAGGCCTCACAGAGGAGTGGAGGATGCCACTGTCACTCTGTTTAACATGCTTTTTAAACATCTGGATTTTAATGGGACACATGCCAGGCTTTTATTTGTGGACTTTTCTTCTGCCTTTAATACAATCCAACCTCATATTTTAGTTGAAAGGCTCCTGCAACAATTTGATTTGAGTAATAATCTAGTGCAGGGGTGGGCCGTGAGGGCCATTCCACTGCAGCTTTTCTGTTCCACCCAGTCTCTTCAGCAGGTGTTTGCTCTCATCAGCTCCAAGGATTGCTAATCAGTGAAGCCACCTGCTGAAGAGACAGGGTGGAACAGAAAACCTGCAGTGGAATGGCCCTCCGCGGCACATGATTGCCCACCCCTGATCTAGTGGGTTGGATTCTGGATTTCTTAACCAACAGGACGCAGAGAGTAAGGGTCAATGGTACATTGTCTGACCTAAAGTGTTCTTCTACTGGCTCTCCTCAGGGGTGTGCGTTGTCACCACTACTCTTCATCCTGTACACAAACATGTGTCGGAGCAGACATGACAACAGACACATTATAAAGTATGCTGATGATTCAGTTATTATCAGTCTCCTACAGGATGGTGAGAGTGGCCACGGCCCAGTAGTTGATGATTTTGTTCACTGGTGTGAGGATTCCTACCTGCAGCTGAATACGACAAAAACTAAAGACATGATTATTGACTTTAGGAGGAAAACTCCCAGGCACAAAGTCACTGTACTAAAAGGCCAGACCACCGAATGTGTACAATCCTACAAATATCTTGGGACGATTATTGATAGTAATTTAAAGTTTGAAGAGAACTGTGAAAGGGTGTGCAAAAAGGGTCAGCAACATTTGCATTGTTTAAGGAAACCTGCACGCTTCCGAATTGTTTGTTTGGGTTTTTTTTGATTTTGTATACTTTATTGATGCCCAGAGGGGAAATTGAGGGCATCCACCTGGATGGATGAAGCAGCCATGGTACGGCGCTATCCCTTTACCATTCACACACACATTCACACCTAGGGCCACTTTAGAGTCTCCAATTAACCTAACCTGCATGTTTTTGGCCTGTGGGAGGAAACCGGAGAAATCCCGGAGTAAACCCACGCAGATACGGGGAGAACATGCAAACTCCACACAGATCACTGTTGGTCAGTGGCTGGGATTGAACCAGAGATCCCATGGCCAAGGGTGAGTTGCTGTGCTGGCGCAGTGCTAACCACTGCGCCACCGCACCGCCCAAATTGACCGAACCATAATGACAATGTTTTATCGGGCTTTTATTGAATCTGTTTCATCCTTTTCTTTAGTGTCATGGTTTGGTCAGATAAAACTGAAACAGAGGAAATCCTTGGATCAGGTAGTTAGATGGTCCAGTCGTTTGCTTGGTGAGTCACAGCTGAGCCTGACATCCTTGTACACCAGACAGGTACAGAGGATGGCTACCTCCATTTTAAATGACGACTCCCACCCTTTGCACTGCCACTTTCAGCTTCTTCCCTCCAGACGGAGGTTTGCTGTCCCAAAATGTAAAACCCAGCGCTACAAAAACAGCTTTGTTCCTGCTGCTGTCAAAGAGTTGAACAAGATGTAACAATATATTGCACATAATTTAGTTACCTATTTATTTATTTAATTTTATATTTACTTATTTTTGTAGGTTTTTTTATTTGGGTTCTAAATCTTTTATTGGGTTTTAGACTTTTGAGTTTTTAACCTCTTTGACTAGTCTTTAACTTTTTAATATGGCCCTCTTCTCTCTTCTCTCTGTTTTTTCTCTTATCTCTTTGTCCTATGTCCAGATTGGTGGAGCCTTGAGTACTTTTATCATGTTTATAGTCAGCTTCATGTGTGTCTGTGTTTGTGTTCATGTTGAAAGTAATTGTGGTTTGTAAATATGGATGTCACCTGACTGCAAAACAAATCTACCGACGGGTACAAATAAAGTAACCTGAACCTGAACCTGAATTTTAACTTATTTTGGAACCGCCCATCACTTATGAGGCCTGATGGCATCCACCCAAATAGACTTGTTGCACGTGTTTTAAGAAACAATCTATTCTATTCCATTCGGTGTTTTTTGGTACAGTGACTGAAACCTGGTGTGTTTACTCACTCTGAAGCTTCTGGATTTGCCAAACTGCCCTTTTTTTGTTCTGTTTCCACTTCTTGTATTAATCCCACTAATTCAAATAATCTTCACCGTTTGGATCAGCCTTTGATTTATAATCCTACAGAGATTGTGTCTGTCTCCCGTTGCCTTAAATATTGTAACCCAGGACAAATACAACACAGCTTGTAAAACACACGCACTTCTGCAGCTTCTCCTCATCCACCACCCTTCAACTTTGCCCCTGTCTCCTCCCTTAGAGAACCTTTCTCTGCTCCCTCCAAAGTTAATAAAAAAGTTAATAAAAATAGAATGCATAAACATACCAAATTGATTAAACAAAATGTTGGTAAAATTCAATTCCAACCTCAAGTCCCTAAAATTAATAAATTGGCCTCTGTTCCTCCCCAAAATTTAAAAATTAAATGTGGTCTATTGAACATTAGGTCTCTAACTTCTAAGTCTCTTCTGGTTCATGATCTATTAATCGATCATCAGATCGATCTACTATCCCTCACAGAGACCTGGCTCGGGCAAGATGATTATGTTGGTCTGAATGAATCAACCCCCTCTGAGTATTTAAACTGTCATAACCCCAGAGGTTCTGGTCGTGGTGGTGGAGTAGCGGCAATTTTCCATTCTAAATTACTAGTTAATGTTAAGCAAAAATTATGTTTTAATTCCTTTGAAGGTTTGGTCCTCAGTGTGGGGCCTGTTGGCAATCTTGGCTTGAACCCAGTTCTCTTTGCCATAGTTTATCGTCCCCCCTCGGCCTATTCAGAGTTTCTATCTGAATTTGCCGAATTTTTAGCTGATTTAGTGCTGAAATCTGATAGAATAATTATTGTAGGGGACTTTAATATACATGTTGATATAGAGAGCGACTGTCTTAATAAGGCATTCAATTCAATTTTAGACTCAATGGGGTTTTCCCAGAAAGTAAAAAATTCTACCCATTATTTCCACCATACATTGGACCTTGTTTTGACTTATGGTATAGGTATCGAAAATCTGGTAGTGTCTCCTCATAATCCTGTACTGTCTGACCATTGTCTGTTAATTTTTGATTTCATTATCTCTGATTACTTGTTTCCTCAAGAAAAATACTACTACAGCAGATGTCTTTCTGATGACGTTGTTGCCAAGTTTTTGCAGATTGTCTCCTCTATGGCATGGGTCAACACAACAGAAACAACAGAAATAAAAGATGGAGAGTCTGCTCCATTCGTAATTGATAGCATGGTTGATAGTGTTACAGCCTCTCTGCATCGGACTCTAGATTTGGTAGCCCCTTTAAAAAAAGAAAAAGTCTAACCAGAGATTTCTTACCCCTTGATTTATCTCAGAAACTCGTGGCTTAAAACAGAAAACTTGTCAATTGGAAAGGAAATGGTGTTCAACTAATTCAGATGAATTCTACTTAGCGTGGAGAAATCATTTCTTAATCTATAAAAAATCTCTTAGAAAAGCTAGATCGAGCTATTATTCTGCATTAATAGAAGCGAACAAGAATAACCCCAGGTTTCTCTTCAACACTATAGCCAGGCTTACAAAGAGCCAGGACTTGGTCAATCCTCGCATCCCCCCTGAGCTTTCTAGTCAGGACTTTCTGAACTTTTTCAATCTTAAAATTTTATCTATTAGAGATGAAATCAGTCAGATTCCTCCTACCGTAAACTCAAGTACATTAACTACTACAACTCTCTCAATTGATATCTGCTTAGATAAGTTTACTCCAATCGACCTCTTAGAGTTGGATAAAATAATTTCCTCATCGAAGTCTTCATCTTACCTTTTAGACCCTATTCCTTCCAGGTTATTTAAAATTATCTTCCCAATTACTGGTAGCAGTATTCTTTTAACAATTAATTCTTCTTTAACTCTGGGTTATGTACCACTGGCTTTTAAAACTGCTGTAATTAAACCCTTACTCAAAAAAACGACACTCGATCCAGGAGTTTTGGCCAATTATTGACCAATCTCTAATTTGCCTTTCATTTCAAAAATCTTGGAAAGAGTTGTTGCTGCGCAATTATTTGACCATTTGCAGGGAGTTGGGTTGTTTGAGGTGTTTCAATCTGGGTTCAGAGTTTACCACAGCACTGAAACTACCTTAGTGAAGGTCACTAATGACCTCCTGATCGCATCTGATAATGGACTTGTCTCTGTTCTTGTTCTTTTAGATCTCAGTGCAGCCTTTGACACTATTGATCATGCCATTCTACTTGATAGATTAGAACACTATGTTGGACTAAATGGAACTCCATTGCAGTGGTTTAGATCTTATTTGTCCGATAGATTTCAGTTTGTTCACATCAATGATGAATTTTCTTCCAATTCTAAGCTCAGTCACGGAGTTCCACAGGGATCTGTGTTAGGCCCTACTCTTTTTAGTTTATATATGCTTCTGTTAGGCAATATCATCAGAAAGCACTGTATACATTTTCACCGTTACGCAGACGACACACAACTATACCTGTCAATAAAGCCCGATGATTGTAATCAATTAGCCAAGTTAGATGCCTGTCTTAAGGACATCAAAGCTTGGATGACTTGTAATTTTCTACTATTAAACTCAGATAAGACTGAAGTCATTCTTGTTGGCCCAAAACATCTTAGAAATTCCCTCTCAAATCATGCCCTTAATTTAGATGCCGCCACTCTCACTCTGAATAGTTCTGTGAGGAACCTTGGAGTTATTTTTGATCAAGATTTGTCCTTTAATTCACATATTAAAATTGTTTCTAAGACTGCCTTCTATCATCTGCGCAATATTGCCAAGATTAGGAGCATCTTGTCTCTGAATGATGCTGAGAAACTGATTCACGCCTTTGTCAACTCTCGATTAGATTATTGTAATTCGTTATTATCTGGTTGTCCTAAAATATCCTTAAAAAATGTTCAGTTGATTCAAAATGCTGCTGCTAGAGTTTTAACTGGTTCTAGAAAAAGAGATCATATCTCCCCGGTTCTGTCCTCCCTTCATTGGCTTCCCATAGAATTTAGAATCAAGTTTAAAATCCTTCTTCTTACTTTCAAAGCTCTTAATAATCAGGCCCCCCAATATATAAAAGATCTGATATTACCTTACCATCCTAATAGAGCATTACGCTCCCAAAATGCTGGCTTACTTGTGGTGCCCAGGATCTCCAAAAGTACAGTGGGAGGCAGAGCCTTCTGCTACCAAGCTCCTTCTCTCTGGAACCAGTTACCACTCTGGGTCCGGGAGTCAGACTTGGTCTCTGTTTTTAAAAAATAGGGTAAAATCCTTCCTTTTTAATATAGCTTACGTTTAACGAGGGATTTTATGTCTCTTAACCCCACTTTTGTTCTGTTGTTATTTGATCCATACTGCTGGTTGACCTCCAATAATGTACTTGGCATCTCACTGTTACACTACCGTTCAAAAATTTGGGGTCACCCAGACAATTATTTTGTGTTTTCCATGAAAAGTCACACTTAGTTACCACCATGAGTTGTAAAATGAATAGAAAATATAGTCAAGACATTGACAAGGTTAGAAATAATGATTTGTATTTGACATAATAATTTTTTCCAGATACTCAACCTGCTCAAAAGAAGGTCAGTTTTATAGCTTCTCTAACCAGCTAAACTGTTTTCAGCTGTGCTAACATGATTGCACAAGGGTTTTCTAATCATCCATTAGCCTTCTGACGCAATGAGCAAACACATTGTACCATTAGAACACTGGAGTGATAGTTGCTGGAAATGGGCCTCTATACACCTATGTAGATATTGCACCAAAAACCAGACATTTGCAGCTAGAATAGTCATTTACCACATTAGCAATGTATATTAGATATTAGAGTGTATTTCTGATTAGTTTAAAGTTATCTTCATTGAAAAAAAACAGTGCTTTTCTTTCAAAAATAAGGAAATTTCTAACTGACCTCAAACTTTTGAACGGCAGTGTATGTTATTTATGTCTGTCCTCTCCATCCTCCCTATCCCCTCACCCCCAGCCAGTCGCAGCAGATGACTGCCCCTCCCTGAGCCTGGTTCTGATAGAGGTTTCTTCCTGCCAAATGGGAGTTTTTCCCCTCCACTGTCGCTAAGCGCTTGCTTATAGGGGATCGTCTGATTGCTGGGTTTTTCTGAGACTGCGGGTTTTTTTCTGCACTGTAACGCCACGAGACGGCTTCTGTTGTGATGTGGTGCTGTATAAATAAAGCTGAATTGAATTGAATTGAATAGCTGCCCAACATGGCGCTGTCCAGACCCACTAAGAGCAATTGGGGGTAAAGTGTCTTGCCCAGGGACACAACAGCAGGATATCTGGGGAGAGCGGGACTCAAACCGCCAACCATCCAGTTATTGGACAACCTACTCTACCTCCTGAGCCACTGCCACCCCCAGTAGTGGAAATGCACCCTCCGGCGAAATGCGGTGGCCCAAAAAATCAATCACAGGCATACTGAACTGCCACTTCGCCAGGTTCACTATAAGTCCATGCGCTTCCAACCTCTGGAAAGCCATCTTGAGATGGGTGATGTGCTCCTCCTCGGACACGCTAGCTACCAGAATGTCATCTAAATAGACAAAAACAAAGGACAAGTCGCAAAGCGCTGCGTCCATCATCCTCTGGAAAGTCTGTGCCGTGCTTTTTAATCGGAACGGCAGGCGTAAAAACTTGAAAAGGCTGAAAGGAGTTATTACCGCTGTTTTCGGAACATCTTCGGCATGCACCGGGACCTGATGGTATCCACGGACGAGATCCACTTTTGAAAAAACACGCACCCCAGCCAGGTGCGTGGAAAAATCCTGGATATGCGGAATAGGATAACAATCATGTTCCGTGGCATTGTTCAGGCACTGGAAATCGCCGCACGGTCACCACGACCTGTTGGCTTTAGGCACCATGTGTAGCGGGGATGCCCACGGGCCGTTAGAGTGCCTGACAATCCCCAGCTGCTCTAAGTTGGCAAACTCCTTGCACGCGCTGGCCAGCTTAGCCACGTCCAGGCGCCGAGGACGCACGGACACCAGTGGGTCTTTTGTAGTTATGAAATGTTCAACCTCGTGTTTCGTTATCGTAGCCAAAAAGGCTGGGACCATGAGTGCTGGGAACTGTGCGAGTAAATGTTGGTACTTACCCCCTGGAGCTATAACGTTAGCCAGTGTTGTTGACCCAGCTCCCCAAGCTGTGCAGGGGAGTGAGGAAGAACAGACAGCATCCACTGATCGCCTATTCGCAACATCGATTAACAACCCATAAGCACATAAAAAGTCTGTACCTAAAATGGGGGCAGCACATGCACCTATCACAAAGTCCCACTGGAAACTGCGTCCGTGCAAGCATACCGTCAGTGTCCGTTCGCCAAATGTCCTGATGGTGGATTCATTGGCGGCCATGAGCTTGGGACCGCTGCCTCCTACCAACCTGTCTGCATTGACCGCCAGAATAAGGCTCTTCTAGGAGCCGGAGTCCATCAAAAACCGTCTCCCCGAACGTGTGTCCGTGACATAAAGCAGTCTGTTCCTGTCGCCGGCGGTTGCAGCTGCAACTGAATGCTGAATGTGCTGTCTTTCTGGCTTCTTGAATTGGCATGGCAACAGGCAGCGCTGGGCATTCGAGCCAAAATGGCGATGATAAAAACAGATCGCCTCGTTCCTTCGTCTCCTGGTGTCCTTCTTGGCTACCACCAACAGCTCCTCGACCTGGCTGGAGTACCTCATGGATGCCGGTGTCACTGCCTGCACACTGAGAGTTCTGATCGCCAAAATGATGCAGTCCACTTCCTGCGCCAGGGCACGGTAGTCCTTAGCAACCAGTCATGGCGAGTTGGCCAGGATCGCCCTCGCCGTAGCCGGTAGGTTAATGAGAAACAAGTGGGTGAACAGGAAATATTCATTGTCCTTCCCCCTCAGCTCCAACATGCTCTCCATGAGCTCCACTGCTGATCTGTCACCTAACTCCGAACGCGTTAGGAGTCTCTCTGCCCTCTAACTGTCAGAAAGGGTGTAGCGCTGGAGAAGCATCCTCTTGAGCGCTTCATATTTCCCCTGGGCCGGCAGCTCCTGGAGCAGGCTTGTTACCTTTTGCATAGCGCGCACATCTAGCGCGGCAACCACGTAGTAACACTTGGTATCATTCGTTGTTATCCCTCAGAGTGCGAACTGGGCTTCTATGTGCAAGAACCACGCAGTTGGGTTGTGAAGCCAGAATTCTGGGAGCTTGACTGAGACAGCGCACGCAGCGCTGGTGCACTCCCTCCAGGTAGTCTCTGGGGCGGTGCTCGGCTCGCTTTCCGTGGCACATCTTGGGGTCACCAATGTGGAGAAAGGAAGCAGGCGAGGCAACAAGCTAGACAACACACAAACTCTATTCTTTCTCCAACATCAAGTACAATAAAAGAGCTCCGGGGTCTCTGTGCATTCCTTTTTTATACCTTTAATTCCCTGCATTGAGACCTGGAACTTCCGACCATAATACACTGTTTGGAACAAAGACCTGTGTGGCACATTAACATGACATAACGCCGACACCGCTTTCACACCCTTTTCTCTTCCAGCGGCTCCAGCAGTTCTCCTCTCCCCAGGGGGTAAATAGTCCTTACTGTCCCATCTGATACCCCCCAGTGACACTTCCTCCTTCGGTCCATTGTTCCCCCCTTCCCCAGTTGCCGTCTCTGGGTGGAGAATCCCCCACTCGTACCACCACTATATATATATATATATATATATATATATATAGTATATATATATATATATATATATATTGTGGGTGACCCCCACAGCCTACGGACAAGCAGAGCACTCAGCTGGAGCAATTAGCATAACAGTGAGATGTATGGACTGATATCAATAGGCAGCCTCTCTTTGTCTAATCCTGGCGCCAGTAATCTTGCTATTGATATGCGTGACTCTAATGCAAATGTCCATGCCTTCCTGCTTTTAACTGTGATGTTAATGTGCCATGCATGCATTGTCTGTAGCTGGGTATTTAAGTGAACTGCATATCGCTTGCTCTCTCTCTGACTACACGCATTGCCTGTTTGCTGACTAGAGACTGAGGGCTCGCTCCAGCGCACTTACACAGCGCTGGAGTGAGTCCTGTGATGGAGGATGAATAAAACACCCTTTTAAACTTCAGTTCGCCGTGCCTGCACTTATTCCGTGCCTCCACACTGGGTACACTTATTTTATCCGCCACACTGGTGACCCCGAAGGAAAGAACACGCTGACGACGAACGAATGCAGCCCCCCGCGGTGACTCCCGACGACGAATGAACGCAGCTGCCTGACGCAAATGGACTGCCCTCCCTTCTGCCACACGGGAGACCTCGACGCAGAGCCAACGCCAGGCGAACTCTCCGGAGATCATCCACGACTGGGAAGGCTGCAGAAAGCGTCACGGTGCGACCCTCGCCTGAGATCGGGACATTCACGCTGGGACCGGCCGAGGGACAAAGAGCGTCTACTCCCTCTCACCGCTCCTCCGCATCCACACGAGTGCGCACGCATCCTCGTCCTCTCTCCACAACGGCGACCTCCTGGGCCGACGGAGAACGCAGATCGTGGACCAGAACGCACCATGACCCGGCACGAGCGAACGACAGCAACAGCCAAAACAGGGACGACCATCGGCGCCGACGACACTGATCTCCAGCAAGCTCCCTGACCCTGACTCACCTCTCAACAGCGGACCACCCACGCACCGAACCCCCGCACTCACACTGGGGTGTTACGAGGACAGCGCACCATGCACGGGACAATACCGGCTCCACAGACCGCCGTCGTCTTCCGCCGCTGCACACGCCCGAGAGACACGGCCGACCGCCATCCTCGGAACCTTCAGGGCTGCTCACACACCTGAAACACACACGCAGCCTGCACACAGGATTTTGTATGGGTCTCAGCCACAGTGCACAATGGGAATTCAGCCGTCAGCTGTCCCTGAGGGCTTTAGAGCTGCGCGCGCACCTAAAGCCAACACGCCAAGTCCCTCACACAGCTGCAGCTCCTGTTTTTCTTCATAGCCACGAGAGGAGTCAGAGACAAATTTTTCTTCTCACAGCCGCTGTGGATCTCCGCCACGTTCAACGGGACAGCCCCTCAACTTCGTGGATCCACATGCAATTTTTGCGCAGCCCAGACAACTTCGCCGTCCCGGGCCGGCACTTGCTACCCCCACCCCCCCTCCCTCCACCTCCGCCTGCACAGAGCTTTTCCCGCAGCTTGCTACCAAAGCCGGACGATCGAGGCCTCAGCTCCCTGCTGAGCCCTCTGGGGGGGAGTAGTGTGGGTGACCCCCACAGCCTACGGACAAGCAGAGCGCTCAGCTGGAGCAATTAGCATAACAGTGAGATGTATGGACTGATATCAATAGGCAGCCTCTCTTTGTCTAATCCCGGCGCCAGTAATCTTGCTATTGATATGCGTGACTCTAATGCAAATGTCCATGCCTTCCTGCTTTTTACTGTGATGTTAATGTGCCATGCATGCATTGTCTGTAGCTGGATATATAAGTGAACTGCATATCGCTTGCTCTCTCTCTGACTACACGCATTGCCTGTTTGCTGACTAGAGACTGAGGACTCACTCCAGCGTGCTTACACAGCGCTGGAGTGAGTCCTGTGATGGAGGATGAATAAAACACCCTTTTAAACTTCAGTTCGCCGTGCCTCCACACTGGGTACACTTATTTTATCCGCCACAATATATATATATATATATATATATAATTATATATAAACTTTAAAATAAAATGACGCCATTCTGTAGACCAGGGGTGGCCAATTATGTGCCATGGAGGGCCATTCTACTGCAGGTTTTTTGTTCCACCCAGTTAATTCAGCAGGCGTTTTCACTGATTATCAATCCTTGAAGCTGATCAGAGCAAACACCTTCTGAAGAGTCTGGATGGAACTGAAAACCTGCAGAGGAATGCCCTTCACTGCCCACTCCTGCTCTAGACAAACAAAAAAAATTAACCATTACATATATTAACAGGAGCACTCTGAGGTGAGTGCAATATCCCTCGCCTCTGTTTTCTTTGAAGATCCCAATACTTACTGACGGTGAGCAGTTTTCAACTTTTCAATATAATTACTGTGGCAGAACCAAATGATGATAAACCCATTATCCACGGATATTCAGTAAATTATACAACCTATAGTCAGAGGTCAGGATCCCAAGGTGAACCTGTGTAGCAAGTTTGGTGGCCCTAGCTTTCTTTGTTGTTGAGATATAGTCTATAAGCCATTTTGATGTTGACCTTGTAATCCCAAAACCACAGTCATACTTCAGGATCACAGGGTGACCCTGTGTACCAAGGTTGGTGACCCTAGCTTTACTTGCTGTACAGTAATAATGCATAGGGAATGTTAACATTGACCTCTGACCTTTTGACCCCAAACCCATAGTCAGAATTCAGGATCCCAAGGTGAACCTGTGTACCAGGCTTGGTGGCTCTAGTTTTACTTGTTTTATACTTATAGTAAATTTAGCATTTACCATAGTGCAACTGCTATGTTAACTTTGACCCCAAACCCATAGTTAGGTGAGGGTGTAAGTCATCCAACATGTGTATTAGATAGAACTACTGTATCGATTTGAAAAACCCACATCATTTGTTTCAGTAGTTACTCTGTTTAGAAGATTTAGGGCAGGGGTATCCAATCATGTGCCATGGAGGGCCAAGACCCTGCAGGCTTTACCTCTGACTAGTGTCTTCAACAGCAGATTCCACTGAATTTCTTCCCACTGATTGCTGATAAGTGAAAACACCTGCTGAAGAGACTGGGTAGAAGAAGTAACCTGGAGGGTCTTGGCCCTCCATGGTACATGATTGGACACCCCTGATTTCGGGAAAATCTGACCTGACCTTTGACCTCAAGGTCATCCAATGAGAGAAAAATTGCAACATGTGTATTATCAGTGTATATCAAACCACGGTACCAAGTTCCAAAACAATCAGAACAAAACTGTAGGGAGGAGTTGATTTCACAAAAGTGAGACAGACGGACTGAGCCATAACATAATCCACCTTTCAGGAGCGGACACACAGCACCCCCCTCTGATCATCGATGGTGCAGCTGTGGAGAGGGTGAACAGCACCAAGTTCCCGGGGGTGCACATCTCTGAGGACCTCTCCTGGTCCAACAACACCACATCACTGGGCAAAAAGGCTCAAACTCATCTTCATTTCTTCTGCAAACTGTGGAGAGCACGAGTCCTATCCCCCCCCCCACCCCCCACCCCCCATCATGTGCTCATTCTACCGGGGCACCATTGAGAGCATCCTCACCAGCTGCATCATGGTGTGGTAAGGAAGTTGCACTGCTTCCTGACGGAAGACACTACAATGCACAGAGAAAGCTGCCAGCAAGATCATCGGTGCCCTTCTGTCCCCCTTCTTGGACATCTACCTCACTCACCCCCCTCACCCACAGAGGCATCAACACTGCAGGCGACACCTCCCACCCCCTCTTCAACTCCCTGCCCTTGGGGAAAAGGTACTGGAGCCTCTGGGCCAGCTACACAAGACTGCTTAACAGTTTTGTTTATCAGGCCATCAGGACCCTGAACTCTGTCCACTTCCTCCTCCACCCCTGGACTGTAACATACTCACCCGCACAATAACTACCTGAGCTGTTTGCACAGAAAGACTGGCACACCAACAGTAATACATCTGCTGCTGTAAGTCTCTGCACTTTACTGCAACCATTTGCACAAATGCCATATCTGCTGCTGTCTGTCATTGCAATACTGATCATGTGCAGTCCTACCTGTCACTGTCTGCACCTACACTGCCGCATCCAACTTGCAATTTTGGTACTATGGCTCTACTTTTTCTGTATACAGGATTGCTGGGTGTTACCGCTTATCTTTATTTGCACTACGGGTAGCATTACTGTACACAGACTGCTGTTGTTTTTCCTCCTTATTCCTTCTTTTCTTATACAGTATATTACTACTAACTAACTAACTAACTAACCTGCACTTATATAGCGCTTTTCTAGTCACAAAGACCACTCAAAGCGCTTTCATTAACACTAACCCTCTATTCTAAGGGCCTATAGGAAACAAATATCTAGGGACAATTTAGAACAGCCAATTAACCTAACATGCATGTTTTTGGCATGTGGGAGGAAACCGGAGAAATCCCGGAGTAAACCCACGCAACACGGGGAGAACATGCAAACTCCACACAGATCACTGTTGGTCGGGGGCTGGGATCGAACCCACGATCCCACGGTCCCCACAATCCCCCGGCCAAGGGTAAACTGTGCTGCCGCAGTGCTAACCACTGCGCCACCGTGCAGCCCACACCACTAAGACAGAAACGGCATTTCAATTCTCCTGTACGTATAGAAGTATGGGCAAATAAAAATCTCACAATTTTTGAAAAAAGTTGCAAATTAATGATAAAAAAGAGAAGTTGCACCCCCCCCACACACACATATTTGTTTTGCACATATCCTTAGCATCTTTGCTTAAAATGCATTTTATTCAGTTCTGTAACGTCATACAGGAAGGTTTATGATGACCTTTGGGGGAGGGAGGATTCTCTTTATCCACCCCCCCCCCCATGTACACCTATGGGGAAGTGACTGAACACAAAGACGAGGACTGTGGTTGAAAGACTTTATGGTGACTCTACTGTACAGTGAAATATAGTGAGGATGTTCATGAGGAGCTGCCATCTGAAGGACCAACTTTTCCACAAAGAAATTCTTCAGAATAAAGCAGAGCAGCAGGATACAGAAACAAAAAGAGCATAAAAACTCACAGTTGAAACGGACAGAAGGTAAAACACATTACATTTCCACTGAGCAGGCGAGCTTGTGGCACTTGGAGGGTGTGAGAGACCTGTGAGTGGGGGGGGGGGGGGGCGTGGGCTTCAGTGGAGGAGCTGCACTGTCCTGTGGTCTGAGATACAAACTCACTTTAGTGTTTCAATGCTACATGATCTATACATGTGGATGCAGGGCTCGACACCGACGACGTTCATGTGCACCGTAATAATCTCAATTTAACACGACACTCGTCATAGTCACATTATTTAGACACGGAAACGTCTTTGTTGCAGGATCAGTCGATACATGGGCGGGTCCGTAGCAGGTGATTTGAGGGGCTGAAAATGGCCCAAAAGCCCCCCTTATTAACCTGCCACCCATTCATAGGTGGAAATCAAATTTGCATTTTTTTCCTCTCAACAATGTCACTTTTCCCCCTCACAAATTTGCAGATTTTTCCAGATAAATTTGTGATTTTTTTCTCAAAAAAATGCAAATTTTTTCTTCATAAATCTGAAAATTTACAAGAATATTTTTCAAACATTCTGAGAAAGTTTCAATTTTTTTCCTCAGCTTTCTCAAAAAAATTGATTTCTAAAAAAATGTTATTTTCCACCTCAAAAATTTGCGACTTTTTTCTTAGAAATTTGAAACTTTTCATAAAGCTGCAATTTTTTTGCTTGTAAATTTGCAACTTTCACGTAAATTTGAAACATTTTTCTCAAATTTGAAACTTTCTCAAAAATTTGCAACTTTTTTCTCATAAATGTGCAACTTTCTTTCGTAAAACTACGTTTTTTTCTAGCAAATCTACAACTTTTTTTAACTGTAAAACTGACTTTTTCCTCATGTCTGCAACTTTTTCCTCCTAAACTTGCAACTTTCTCACAAATGTGCATTTTTTGCTCATAAAATTACAATTTTTCTCATAAATCTGAATTTTTTTTTCCTTAAATTTGCACTTTTCCTGAGTTGCAACTTTCTCAAAAATTTGACTTTCCTCAAAATTTTGCATTTTTTTTGTCAGAAATTTGCACCTTGTCAAATTTCTTGTAAATGTGCAATTTTTTCCCTATGAATTTGCTATTTTTTTTTCTGAAAATTGTTTTTTCCTCAAAAATGTGTAATTTTTTTCCTTACAAATCTGAAAATTTACAAGAAAATTTTTCCAACTTTCTGATAAAAAAAAGCTTCATTTTTTTCCCCAGACGTCCAACTTTCTCAAACGTCGATCTCTTCAGAGAAATGTGACTTCTCAAAAATTTGACTCTCAAAAAATGTTATTTTTCCTCAAAAATTCAACTTTTTCTCAGAAATTTGAAACTTCCCAAAAATTTGCATTTTTTTTCTAATAAATTGGCAGCTTTTTCTCATAAATTTGCAACTTTTTTCTTTTAAATATGCATCTTTTGTAAAACTGCAATTTTTTCTTGCCATTTTTTATTGTAAAACTGCAATTTTTTCTCGTAAACTTACTTTTTTCTTGCAAATGTGCATTTTTTTCTTGTAAAAGTACAACTTCTCATAAATCTGCAATTTTTTCTCTTAAATTTGCACTTTTCCCTCAGTTGCAACTTTTTCAAAAATTTGACTTTTTTCCTTGAAAATTAGTAAATTTTTTTTCTCAGAAATTTGCAAACATTTTTCTCATAAATTTCTTGTAAATGTGCAGTTTTTTTTCATGTAAAATTGCAACTTTCTCCTCTTAAGTCTGCATTTTTTTCTCTTAAATTTGGACACATTTCCCCCTTCACACAGTTTTACTTGCACATTTGCATCTTTTTCCCCCTCTTGGATTTGCGACTTTCCTAGTGCATTTTTTGACTTTATTCTTGTAACTTTTTGTTTTAAAAATTCAAATCTGCATCCTTCTGAGTGAATCTGTAAGTTGCTTAATAATAAATGACTTTTTTAAACTGAGAATTTCTGAGGGTTTCTTTTTCACGTCGTCTCCTCTCGCTGCTCCCTAACTTCCTTGTGGTAAACTCGTGACGTATCAATGCAAATTTGCAGCTTTCGTCTTGTGTTGTGAATTCTGCTGGAATTTGATAAGCTGACGTTGTTAATGTCAAGCCCTGTGTGCATGTGTGTGTGTGTGTGTCAGTGCGTGTTTTATTTATTTATGCTATTTTTTTTTTTAACTAATTGCACTTGAGGATGAGGATATGAAGAGAACCTTACTGGCCTGGTAGTTTTGGGAAGTCTTTCTGGAGCTGCCGGACACTTAAAACAAGGGGGGGGGGGGGGACCAACTCACCTTTGACACAACCAGCTCTGGACCAAAATATTACAAGTATCAGTGTATTTTAAGTGCTTTAATTTTAGTAAAATATACTATATTTGTTCAGAAATGGAGTGTTTTGAGATGAATAAATACTGCTGTTGGCCAACAAAAAACCCTGCAGTTACTAACGCAACAAAACGGTTTAAAATTAAACTTCTAAATGTGTGATGTGAGCGTTTTCCTTCTAACTTTATACCCTTAAATGTACAGCTTTTCATTTTCTCACAAATGCGCTACTTTTTTCATGTACTGCTTTATTAACATGAATTTACATTTTTTTTCTCCAAGAAAACTACAATTTTTGAGGGTTTTCTGTTAATTTTGTAACTTTATTTTTGTCCCTTTGAGACTTTTTTTTAAAAATTATCACTGTCTTCAAATTTCTATTTGTTTTTCTCATTAATGCAAAACGTGTTTATGGGTGTGGATACACAGGTGTCAGTGTGTGATTTATATCTATTTTTTATAAAGTTATTACTAATGTGCAACTTTTATTTAAAATTTGCAACTTGCCTAAATTTACATTTTTTTTTTTTTACCATATTATATTAGACTATATTATATAAAGGGGGCTGAAAAGTTCGTGGTGGTCAAATTTGACCACTATCAGCTTTTCAGCACCCCCCCCCCCCGTAAATATAAATTCCCAGAATTTTTCTTTACAATTTTATGTTCTTTCATAAATTCTCAACCATTTTTTAATCGATGGATTTACTAGTTTTTTCTTAAATTTGTGATTTTTTTTTTCATTCAAATTTGCATCTTTTTTATGCCTCAGATATTTCCTTAAAGGGGTCACTGTCTGCACTGTTTCCATATTTTAACAGCTCACATGTCTTAATGAAGTGTTTGTGACATATTTTGTTCACATTTTCTTTAAGTTGTTAAATTACACTGGTCAACACCAAATTTATTGTCTTAAGTTTTTTTTTTAGCTGATTTTGGACAATTTTGATGTGCTGAATCCAAAAATCCCATTGGTTTTGCTCAATCAGGTCAACTTTTTGAACAATGGCCACATGTTTTTTACGTTTTTGTTTACCATATTTTTTGGACTATAAGGCGCACTTAAAATCCTTTAATTTTCTCAAAAATCGACAGTGCGCTTTATAATCCGGTGCGCCTTATGTGTTAATTCTGGTTGTGCTTACTGACCTCGAACCGATTTTATGTGGTACACGGCGCTCAAAAATCTGTCAAAAATGTTTTAGTACGACGTTGGTAAGTTACGAAGCCGAACCGCTTGATGGATTGTTGGAGCATTACGGTAGTCAGGAGCCTCGGAGAGTAATATGTGCTTCAACATAATGGCCGGATGGCTTTTTCCACAAATCTCCATCCCTATTGATCTGCCACTCCATGCGTGACCATCTCACCGATACTGTCAAAACCCAACTAATTCGGAGCTTGCCATCATTCCGGGTGGATTAACCAAAGAACTCCAACCGCTATATTGGTGTCAACAGGTCGTTCAAAGTTAAATTGCTAGCGAGTTACGCCACTATCTGCCAATGGATCGTGGATCGAAACTGCTCCTGTTTAGCTGTAATTAATATTCAAAAATGATATTTTCGGGACGAAAGAATTCAAGCGTCCTGGCATTTGTTTGCATTGTTTACTTCTCGGGGCTGCCGCCGGAGAGCGAGCCGTATCAAGTACCGAGCGAGTATCCTGGCCACTATGGCGATGTTAACAGCCACAGACCAAAAAACATACATTCACACTCGCAGACAATCGCGCTATATGTGTCTATAATGACTATAGATAGGATTTTCTTTCCATGCACGCAAAAAAAAAAAGTTTCCCAGATCCGACTACCTCGCGAGGTAGTCGATACCCAAAAGCCGATGGTGTATAGAACACGTATATTAGGATTTGTATGTGAAATTTCGGCATTGAAACTGCTCCCGTTTAGCTGTAATTAATATTCAAAAATGGCATCTTTGGGACGAAAGAATTCAAGCGTCCTGGCATATGTTTACTTATCAGGGCCGCCGCCAGAGAGCGAGCCGTATCGATTACCGAGCAAGTACCCAGCGAGTATCCTGGCCAATATGGCGATGAACAGCCACGGACTAAAAACGTTCCGCCTGCTCGTAGAACAGGTCATTCACACTCGCAGACAATCGTGCTATATGTGTCTATAATGACTATAGATAGGATTTTCTTTCCATGCACGCAAAATAATTTTTTTTCCCGGCTCCGACTACCTCGCTTTAATGCGCCTTATAATCCGGTGCGCCTTATGTATGAAATTAGACCATCAAATAGACCGTTCATTGATAGTGCGCCTTATAATCCAGTGTGCCTTATAGTCCCAAAAATACGGTACATGTATGGGTATTTTCGCTTAATATGATACAAAATTCTTTTTTATTTCTTGGAATTCTCTGAATTTTGAACAATGATGACATAACATTCAATTTACATGTACTGACCTTTATCAATGTCTACTATTCAATTTACAGTACAACTGTACAACTGCTTACAACTTAGCATAAAAACCTGACCTGATCGAGAGAAACTGTCATTTTTGGGTTCAGCGGTGCAAAATTGTCTTAAATCAGTTGAAAAACCCCGGACAACTTACTTAAATGATTTTTGTTATGTTGTGTTATTGAAGCAAATTTGTTTTGTATTTCTCCTGGCTTTCTTGAAAAGCTCCAATTTAAAACCTATCACTTTAAGAAACATCCGTCACCTGTTCAGATCCGTCCTCCTTCTTACGTCAGTTAGGCATTAATTCAATTCAACTTTATTTACGGTATATAGCACCATTTCACAACAATAGTCATCTCATAGCTCTTTCAATTGTAGGGGAAATCCCCACAATTGCAGAAAGACCCCAGCAATCAGGTGATCCCCTCTGAGCAAGCGCTTGGCGACGGTGGAGAGGAAAAACTCCTCTCCACCGTCCATTAGCTTACTAGTTTCTAGCCTTTAGCCTCCTAGCTCGGATGAGCGGCGCTGGTTCACTGCTTCACAGTCAATGGTGTATTGTGCGTTACTCCGGCCCATGTCCCAATAATTTTGCCGTGATTCCACAACAAATCGCTAGCACCGCACGCCGGGTGGGCCCCCAATCGCTGCAACCGACCTGGCCCGGGACCTGAGGCTGCCTTGCGAGCTGACGCAAAGCTTGCAGAGTCAAGCTGCCAAGCCACAGGATCTCAAAGGGCAGTGTCTCGCTCTACGGGACACCGCTCCGCTCCCATGACCAGGTGGGGGACGCCCCATCACAAGGCGGCTTCCCAGAGGACGGTGGGGGAGCTGGCTATGAGAGCCAGCAGTCTCGGGTCAGTTGCCATGACTGGCGCATTGGTGCTGGTAACAATATAAGCCTCACTTGGTGCAAGACTCCTGGTACTAGTCACCGTCTAACAAAATCTAAAAGTCTTCCACAGAGTAAAAAACACAAATGTAAACAAGGAGACAAACTTGAAGGGGAATGTCAAACACAAATGTTCAATGAGCTCTGAAAACCCCATACGCAACAAAACTAAAATCCTTCAATGTTGCCTTCTTTGAGGATGGTAAGGCTAAAAGCAAAAATAAAAATAGGCAGATTGGGGTAGATGGCAGCTAGATAAAACGGCAGAAAATTAGAAAAGTAACTCAAAACCCTCTCCTTCAGAACCGAACAAAAGGGGGGAACAGAGACAAGGCTGGTTCCACCTTGCTTCTGGTCAGTTCTGACCAGAATCATCAATGTGGAGGAGGAGGAGTGGAAGCTGGACACGTTGTGTGACCTGTATGAAACGCTGACAATTGCGTTGCAGCAAGAGTTTTAACAGGTACCAGAAAGAGAAATCGCTTCTCCCCGATTCTGGCCTCCCGTCATTGGCTTCCCATAGAATCTAGAATTAAGTTTAAAATTCTTCTCACTTACAAAGCTCTTAAATAATCAGGCCCCTTTTTATTTAAAAGATCTGATACTACCCTAGTATCCTAACAGAGCACTACACTCCCAAAATGCTGGATTACTTGTAATACCTAGAATCTCCAAAAGTACAATGGGAGGCAGAGCCTTCAGTTATCAGGCTCCTCTCCTTTGGAACCAGCTGCCAATTTGGATTCGGGAGTCAGACTCGATCTCTGTTTTTAAGAACAGGGTTAAAACCTTCCTTTTTGATGTAGCCTACAATTAGGGAGGGATCATGTGTTTCTGAACCCTCCCTTAGTTATGCTGCTAATAGGTTTAGACAGCCAGGGGACCTCCAACAATGCACTGGGCTTCACTCCTTTCTTCACTCTCAATGAAATATTTTTGCTGGTCATTAACATCTGTTTGCTCTCTCCCATAGAGTGAGCCCCTGTTATGCTGTTTGATCTCTACATGTCTGTTCTTCTCTTCTTCTTCTCCATCCCCTCACCCCCCAGCCAGTCGCAGCAGATGACTGCCCCTCCCTGAGCCTGGTTCTGCTGGTTTCTTTCCTCTCCACCGTCGCCAACTGCTGCTCACAGGGGATCACCTGATTGCTGAGGTCTTTCTGCAATTGTGGGGGTTTCCCCTTCAGTTGAAAGTGCTACGAGATGACTGTTGTTGTGAAATTGCGCTATATAAATAAAGTTGAATTGAAATTGAATTGAATAGTCTTAGCTGGGGGTTTATAGCTCAGGGCCTAACAGGATAACTTTAGCACCCCTTCCATCTACGTAACAGACAACTAGGCGGGCCAATAATTGAGTAGTGGGCAAGTCTCAAGGACGGTGCTGGGTTGGCTTTGTCAAATCGTGTATGATTTACCAGGAAGAGTCAAAAATGTTTCTGGGAGAGAAAAATGAGATAAAGGCTGTGGGTTTTTTTTTTTTGGTTTTTTTTTTTGTTTTTTGGAGAATTGACTGTTTTCATATTTTTTGGATAATTATTTGACTAATAGACACATTTCAGACAGTTAAAACCTATAAACACCATTTTTCAGTCAATGATCCCTTTCATTTGTGTAATAATTTGGTAGAAAAAAAATTCTGATGTATATGTAGGCTTTTACAGCAGGGACCCTAATAAAAATCCAGATCTAGGACTCAAGTGCTGGTGGACGTATGAATTCCCTGAACAATTTGTAGTTCAAACTGAAAACCATCCTGAGCTGGTTGGTCTGAGGGAGTCGGACCATGAAAACATCTAAAACACAGAGAGAAGCAGCTGATGAGAACATTTCAGTCACATTAAAATAAATAAGAGAAATAAAAGAAACATGAATCTTACTGAACAGTGCGGTCACTTCAGATGGAAAAACAATAAAGACGGCAAGGTTCAATGGGGAGTGATATCGTGCCAAAAGGCTAAAAAGTGAGTGACACATTAGCGGACTGAGGTCGTGGAGCGGCGATTTAACCTGAGTGTCGTTGGGAGGAATGCAGCCGAGCTGAGGGGACATTAACGCCTCATTCACACATAACCTGCATAGTTAAAGGCCAAATCAGCTCCTTTTCCACATGTCTGATGCCCCTTTATTTCGCAAACATTTTTAATTACTCAATAAGAACAGAGGCTATATCAATTTTTTTATAGAAATTATAAAAGCATGAAAGAGGAGTTCCTCAGGGTGGATTACTGGGGCCTCTGTAAGTTAACATTTGCTTAATATCAGCACAACACTGATATTTCCAGTAAGGGAAACAGAACTAGCAATATGCCATTACTGGGCCTCACCATAATGAGAAGAAAATGATGAAATATTGCCTAGTTTTAGATCTCAAACTTGTCACATTCACATTACTGTCTGAAGTTAAATTTAGAATCTTTAGCGATTTTATACAAAATAAATCTGAGGATATCCTTGGAGTATTGTTGAGGTGTTTGTGACCAATAATGAATTTGTAGGAATATAAGCAAAAGAAATAAGATAAGCTTTTATTAGTCCCACAATGGGGAAATTCCAGAATTCCAAATAATTTTCCATTTTAAAAATGCATTGTCAATAATGCAAATTTAACTGTGGAAAATGTGATCCCCTCCCGTTTCTCGTTATTTTTTTCTTACACATTTTTCCTTTCTTGTAAAATCTGCAGATTTTAACATCATAAATTTTCTTTTCTTTCCCTCTAAATTTATGAGGTTTTTCTCTCACATTTTGCAACATATTTTTGTAAATTTAAGACTTTTTCTTGCAAATTTGTGTCTTTTACCTTTTGAATTTGTGAGATTTTTTTCTCAAATCTGTAATTTTTGCTGCAGGCTAGGGTTAAGAGTAAGGCTTTTCTGGAAGTTTTATTCTTTTCAACTTTTTGGTAAATTTACAAGTTTTTTTCTAGCAAATTTGAGTTTCGCTTTCCCTTTTAATTAAAGCTATGGTCACAAAGATTCTTGTGAATAGTGGGTGTGTAAGAATCTCCCAGTTCCTACAAATTCTGGAGTTCGCAGACATTTGTCAAAGGGGCATAGTTTCTCACGGCTGCCGTTCAATTTGCATGAGCAACTTGACGCATTCTTGAGAAATGAGGTGCATTTCTGTCATACAATGGCCCTAGAGTTCTTGCGTTCTTTGTAAGGGTACCTTGGGATCTTCCTAAGGCATACTTACTGCTATCTTACAAAAATTTTTGTGCAATTCACGGTACTCTCAAGTCATTGGTAGGAAGATCTTACCACTTTCGGTACATTTTGTTAGCAAAAATGTCACACGAATGATGTATTTCTGCCTTATGAGCACCTCACTACCTCCTTACGCACGCAATACAAATCTCCATACAGACAGGGATTCATATGGCGTTTCCTACAACCGCTGTAAGGGTCCCTCATTCTTACGGCCAACATCTTGCATAGTTTACATTGTTCCTATGGCATTCGTATGGCCGCCCTACAATGAGGGGTATTTGTGGGGCATTCGTAGAAATTTTGGACAAACCCATCGACCTGGCCACAAACTTATGAACGCTGGATTCTCCTACGGCTGCCTTATCATTTGTACAGTGTTCGCAGCCATTTGTAAGGGTATTTGTGACTGTAGTTTTACCTTTATTTTTTCCCCACCATTTTGATTTTTAATTAACTTTTACTCATAAGTTTCCATCCATCCATCTTCTTCTGCTTAATCCTTTTTTTGGGGGTCACGGGGGGGCTGGAGCCTATCCCAGCATATTTGGGCGAGAGGCAGGGTTTCCCATATTTACAAATTTTCTTGCAAAATTGCAAGTCTTTTTCTTAATATACCTTTTTGTGAGATTTTACTCTCAAAATTGCCAATTTTCTTATAAATTAAGGTTTCTTGCCAATTTGAAAGTTTCACAGATTTTTATTAATTTGTGGAGTTTTTCTGATATGTCGCTGTTTTAAAAGTGACTTAATAGTTTGCTCGGAGCTTGCATGTGTGAACGAGGTGTGATCCTCTCAACTGGTTCAACCAAACCAAGTATCCAGAGAGAAATTTAAAAAAAATTAAAAAAAATTGTGTGGAAAAAGAAATATTCACATCTCCGAAGCTTGGGCGAAGCTGGAAGTCGGAACCAGGCTAATCTCTGGTGGAAAGTGTTTAGTGCAGCATCACTTCCACCAGTTAAACATATTTAACACGAGCAGGACGACAGGCCTCCGCTAACGTGTCAACCACACTGATGTGAAACATCATCTGAAAATCCGGAGGACGAGACGTCCCCCTATCAGCAGGAAAAGTGGTGTTTCTTTTTTTTTTTTTTTTTTTTTTTTTACATTCTGTGCAAAATTAGACAAAAAAGTAGTCCACAAATCATAATCAAGTCTATTTCTCTGATCAGTCAGTTTTCTTCTATTTACAGTTAGCTTCTAAGACGTTAGTACCAACAGCGTTATCGTCCCCAGCGGGATTAAGACATTCCTTAGAGGGACAAAATCCACCTTCAGACAAAATAATAAAAATGCTGAGACGTCTCAACGGTCCCTAACTCCTGGATTTGGCTACAGTCTTGTTAGGGTTTCATGTTGAGCTGCTGCATTTGACAATTTGAAGTCAGCGTTTAAATAATCACATTAAATTCATACTTGGAAGTTTAAAAACTATCTAGTCATGAGTAGCGCTGCACATCACCTGCAGGATGTATTTTCTTTAATTATGCAAAAGTGAACATCTTAGTAAATACTAAGGGTGGGACAAAAGATCGATTCAGTGATGGAATGCAATGCTTGACGCTAACGAGGATGCACCGATCCCTAAACGCACAGACTGATCTTTTATTAATTATATATATATTCATGTAAATGTTGCATACTCTTGGGTATTAATCAACCAATTGCATTTTCAGTTCACTAGAATGCATAAAGCAAGCACCCAGTCGAGTGAAGTCAGTTTGTCTCACAAGATTTACAGCCAACTGTTGCCTCAAAGGTCAATTTTTTTTAAAGATTGTTTTAACAAAGATGGAACAAAAGACCTTGGTATGACATGCAACCTGCAAAAAGTGCTGCATGAAAACAACAACAAAAAAATACTCAGAATACGCGGACCAGCACACATCTTGGAGCAGCATTATTAACGACTAAGCTAAAACACACACTGACATGGAGCTTGGTTCTTCTCCGAGCGGCGCTGACCAGCAAACTCTGGACACGTGCCACCATTGACCTCAGAGCAAGCCGTGTAAACAACATCATCTGGCGCCCTCCCCATGCGCAGACACGCGTCTCAGTGGAAAATGAAGCCCCGAGAATGTGGGCAGCAGAAAAGACGGCAACAGCTGGTGGGCTGGCAGCCTGCAGCCACCAAAACAAAAGTGGCTGCAGTGAGTTGTAAAGAGTTAAAACTTGACACCTGTACTTTGGGGACAAAATTTGCCATTAACATGGGAGGGGGAAATGTATGGTATTGTGATGGAATCGTAACCCAAATATCGCAATTGGAATTGTATCATGAGGTCCCTCGCGATTCCCACCCCTAGTAAATATCTGGCGTATCAACCAGGTTTAGATGAGTGGACCACTGGTACGTTAGCGCCCATTAGGGGTAGGGAATTGATACAGCGTAAAATCACAATACTTGTGGAGGCGATACTCTATCGAATCAGAGACACCAGTATCGTGATAAATGTTGCAAATACAAATTTACCCATTTAGGTACCAAAGTATTAAAAACCTGTTGACTTTTCAGTCCACTAGATGGTGCTAAAGTCTGGTTAGGTCAACACAGCAAAGGAGGAGAATCCTGAGATCTCGCTGAGAGTTGAACAAGACAAAGATTGTGATGGGAAATCACAAGATAGGATATCACAAGACTCAGAGCATCACAAGGTCGTGAGCATATTGCACTGCAGCCAAGTATCGTGCAGCCTCTAGTGATTCCCATCTCAGGCAGCCATGATTTTTGTCCTTTTATTTTGTTTTTCTGTGACAGTTTTCTTCAAAAATTTAACAGGCTCAATCCTTACTTCCTAAAGTGCATTTGCACAACATCGCCACATTGTGGTGTCCTTTCCTTTTTTGTTGCAGTGAGGTGTGAGACTCAACATCCTGGCAGATAAGCACATCTGTCGCAAGGTCTGTGGCGGACTTTTGCCAGTCGGTGCATCGTGACATGCACTACACAAAGAGCAGAGATAAACAAACCTATCATCTGGTCAGTCACTGCAACAGATACTGGAGTCAGTTTGTCTTGGTCTGTCCTTGCCACTGATAATATCTCTATCTGACAAGAATGTGTCGCTAATCTAGCAAAAGCCAGCGGTACTCAAATACTTTGCAAGCAGTTTCATGAAATGGTCAGTCAGAAAGCAACTCATACCGGCTCGGACGTCGTCTGGGTTAACAAGGTCAGGAGTTCCTGGCAGCGGAAGGCGAATTACAGAGCTGTGTGGAGGAATCTGATCAGACCTAAATGAAACAGTCATTGTTGCCCCCGACAGACTGCTACGATGATGATGATGAGCTAAATTTCAAAGTTCTACCAACAATGACCAGAAAATGCAGCTCATACAGAGTATGGGCACGCAAATTTAGATTATAAACAGTTATTAAATTATATACACATATGGTATATAGATTATGCAGCTATGTGTTCTAAACTGTATTTTCCCTGAACATTGCCAGATTGGTGGCAGCTAAAGCTCTTCTAATTTAGATGTTTGTCTAACAACTAGGAGAGTGTGCTAACTGGAACATGAGTTCTACAGATAGTACTTCATGTACTGGAAAAAAAAAACCAAAACATCAAATTAAGAACTACTGCCCCGATTAAAAAGTCCTGAAAAATAAAGAAACAGGACGTCCAGTCAGGCAGCTTCCATTTGAACCAAATGGATGTTGAGGAGAGCAATCAAAAGAATTTTCTACCACTTCCCCATCAAGTAATATTTTTGCTTGAAATGCCTATTTCTAGTTGAGGTATACACTTGCATTTTACGGCTGGGTGACTGAACGTAAACACTTGCCGTCTCACTAATCATCGAACCAATGCAGGTAAAAATCTTGAATGTTGTTTTAATTTTCATGAATCTCAAAGTCTGCCTCATTGCACCATTTGCACAATTGTATTCTGTAAAAGAAACGATGTAGACGCCTGAGGGTTGAGCCTTGTCCCTTTTTTTTGGCTGTACTAGAGTTAAGGAGATTCTCACTTTGCAAGACTGGCCAACATAAACCTGAACCTACGCAAATATTACTGGAGGAACGTGGCCAGTTGGACACTTCAGACCAGTCGTCCAACCCAGAGAAAAATCCCTTTGGAAGAAGCTTGAGTGACAGTTTCAGGAGTTGGAAGATTCGTCATGTTTCCAGGACACCTGACAGTTAATCTACAGCCCTCAAACACCGGAACAGCATTTCTGTCTGGAGGTGGATTTCTGCCTCTTTCTTCCATTTTTTCAAAACAACCTGGTTCAGCTGTCTATTTAAAAAGGCATTGAGCAGGTAAAAAAACAAAGGGCACACAGTGAAAGAGGAAGGAATAGAAAAATAAAAATTAAAATAAAAAACTGTGGCAGACACGACTAGACGATCACTGCACTTTACTCTGTGGCAGAAAAATGAAATAAAAAAGGTAGAAAACAAAGTTTCAGAGGAGACAGGGCCCAAGGCGAGGAGAAGAAAGGCAAAGACGGAGGAAGAGGAGGAGGTGGAGGTCTAGATTGTTTCTCAGTCTCAGAAGAATTTGTCATCGATGCGGAAATGCGGCCGCGTGACGTCGTCCGGGTTGATGAAGACTGAGATGGACTTCCCAGGATTCTCCGTGACAAGCTGCTGGAGTTTCTTGGCGAGCCGGTCGTCAGGCTGGTTCTCCCCGCCGGCGTCAGACTGCGGTGATGGCAGGTTGTTGGAGCTCCCTCGCCACTGCAGCTCCACCGTAAGCCTGTTGGCGGCCTTGGCATGCTCAATGGTGGTGCGGAGGTGCTCGGCTGGGTCGGAACGCACCGAGGAAAGTTTGCGGGCGTGCAGCATGGCCGTCTCATCTGACAGGTGCTCCAACATGTTGCACTGGGGGATGAAGTAGTTGGGGCACATCTTGTTGACGAGGCAGTGCTGCAGGTCATCGATCAGGCCCAGCAGGAAATGGGCGGAATAGTCATCCTGCGCAAGGTAGTTAGCAGGGAGGCGGTCGCAGGCCCACAGCATGATGCTGCGGAGGTGGTAAGGGCTGATGGCTTTAGGTCGGGACAGCAGCTTGATGATGATGGCTTTACACGCCTGGTACGCTTGCATCAGACTGGACGAGATGCACTTCTTCAACTGCACCTCGCTGCGGGCAAACGAAAGGCGCCACTCGTTCTCCTTGCGGCCTTTGTGGGAGCAAGCGGGGACGAGGTAGAAGCCGCTGATGACCTCCTCTTCTGTGATCTTCCCATCCCAAAAGTGATTCTCCATCAGCCAGCTCTGCGCAACAGCCGGCCAGCCTTTAAATGACACCACAGGGACGATGTCGTAGAGCATCCGACTGCTCCCCACTCCCAGGATGACAGAGATGATGGTCCCATTGCGCTCCACCTTCTCCACTCTCGGCATTCCCCTCTGTGGCTTCTTCTGGACCTCCAGCAGCACCAGGGAGATGGACTGGTGAAACCAATCGGCCACAAGTGTCGGAGAGAAGAAGTAATTGGTGGTGCCGTTGATGTGGTCGACGATGGTGCAGCAGTCCTTCCACTTATTGATCGTCCCCTCATCAAAGAGGCGGAGGCTGAGCCAGGAGTGGCCCAGGGCAGAGTGCCTCATGTCCAGGGTCACCGGCTGGTTGCGGTCATGGAGCTTAAGCGCTGGGACCAGCAAGGTGAAGTCCATGTCATAGTCTGTGCCTCGAGCGTAGACACTCAGCTCGTCCAGATCCATGTCCACCACGCCTTCCCGAATGCCTCCCGACAGGAGGAGGTACTCGTTGGCCACGGGGAGCTTCTGGTCCAGCTTCTGCACCATTCCTAGAACACCAGGAAGGAAAGAAAAAGTGTCAGATAAAGAACCATAACATCAATTTTGATTTAACTGTCATTGTAAGTAACAAGAGTTTCAAACAAATTAGTATTTAGGTCTCTGAAACCTTGCTGGGTATAGGTCAACCAAATAAAGCCCACTAAAACTTAGGGGATGGAAACTTTGGTCAGAGAAGGTCCCTGTATCTAATCCTCTAACCTGTCATGTCTTTGTGGAGGTAAGACTCGATCGGTCTCAAGAGGTTTTGCTCATGAAATAACCATTTGACAGTTTTGACCGTAATGCAGCAGAGCAGTGGTGGCCTAATGGTTAGGGATGTGGACTGGCGACTGGAGGGCCGCCAGTTCAATCCCTTTAATGGCAGAATCAGATCTGCAGTGTTTTCCCCACCCTCATTAACTCCACTGTGGTGCACTTGAGCAAGCCCAGGGTTTCCTCTGGTAACATTTCTGGGTGGCGGCCCACCTCGCCAAGGAGATGTGAATTTAAGAAAAATACATGAAGCAATGACTTTCCACAAGTGTGCACACGAACAATGCGCGTGGTTGTCATCCGCGTGGAGTTTATAAGCGCCCCGCCCACGTAAGCTTTCCAGTCAGTTTGCAGGCAGTGTCTCGCTAGCAGCAGCAGCATCTTCGTGGAAAAGGAGTGAAAACCACGAAGTCAAACAGCAGAAATAGACTATTTGAAGAGAAACTTTGTGAAGGAGTCCGCCATTTCTTTGTTGTTGAAAATCCTGGCGCGTCAGCACATTGGCGCTGCCTATTGGGCGGAAGTGAAACTACAAATGATGGTTGCATGCATGCGTCAACCGCTTGGCCTGGGTAGATGAAAAAAGTGAGAATGTGCAGCGCGACATGCGTGCTGGGCTCATCCAAAGTGTACGCGGACCAAGGTGGCCTAGAGGGGAAATGCAGCATAATAAGGCTTGACTGTCGAACAGAAACATAAGTTTATTAAAGTACTTTAAATGCGGAAAAAAAAAAATCAAAAGAGGTATGTAAGCACTGGAGGCATTTATCATGGTTTTAACCCGCTGGAAAAGGGAGCAATAACGGAAGAGTCGCTTAGCTAAGACATGTGGTTAGAATTCAAATGCAGCCGGCTTCATATGAAGGGAAAGGCAAGGGGGACTGATGAATTGCTGAGGATATATTTCACCAGCCACTAAAATATTATGTTCCCAATTATGTACCTGGCAAGTTAAGATGACAGAAATTCACCAAGTCAATGACTTTAATCCATCAGCAGCCTTCAGACAAACTAAACGTGCCAGCATTTGGACTTCAAAATAAGGCAGGTTTTTCGTTGTGGTGAGAAGATTTCTAAAAAAAAAAAAAAAAAAAAAGGGACTTCCAGTTATGGTGGCCACGTAGGAAGACGTGTTTCACTCTGCTCTGCTCCTAATAATAAAAAATAGGCTAAAACTCTCTCAATTGGAGCAAAAATCTATCCTAGCATTTAGGCGCGGATATGGTAAAAACCAAGGCTGTGAAATCAGGCGGAGGAAAAACTGATTCGTCGAGACAATCTAAGTTAACAGACTTCCACGCTAGTGACGAAGCAGGAAAATCTCCAGGGACCATGGCTGAGGACGGAGCTAGCGGCGAAGCAGTGACTGCCGAAGGAACGAATGCGGTCCTTGCTGCTATCAGCGCTATGAGAGCAGACTTTTCGTCTAAGTTTGACGGGATTATAGCAGCGATAGAAGGCATGAGAAAAGAAATAAGCGACTGTATGGAACGAGTATCGCAGGCAGAGCTCCGGATCTCCAACGCTGAAGATGACATCACCAGCCTACAATTAAAGGTCCAAACATTGGAATTAAAAAATAAACGTCTGGAAGATAACGTCCTGGATTTAGAATTCCGGTCGAGACGGAATAATTTAAGGCTGGTGGGCCTTCCGGAGGATACGGAGGGACAGGATGCATGTTCCTTTTTGGAAAAGTGGATTCCAGAGGCGCTGAACAACGCAGATCTACAGTCATCGGTCGTCTTGGAGAGCGCACACCGAATCGGTCCACCGAGAGATAAGAAGACACCACCGAGGACGCCGATTATGAAGTTCCTCAACTACAGAGACAAGATGACGGTCTCCAACGCAGCGCGTACTAAAGGAGAAATCAAATATCAGGATTATCAGGTGCGGTTCTACCCAGATTTGGCCACAGGAATCCAACAATTAAGGAAACAGTTTGACCCCGCCCGTAAAGAGCTGCGCAGCCTCGGGATTCGTCACGGGGTGATTCATCCGGCAAGACTGCTGTTCACATATAAAGGGAGAACCCATATCTTCAAGACCCCTCAGGAGGCGCAGGAGCTCATTAAACAGATCCAAGGAGAGACTGGCGGGAGCTAAGCATGAAGCAAGAACAAGATATAAAGGTAGAATATTTAAGCATGTGTACAAGTATCTGACTGATCTGAAACATATAGCATGTCTACAAAATATAGATTGTATTATATAAAAAAAAAGCTATGATGTACAAAGTTGCTAAAAAATTTTGGAGTTAAGTTGGAAAAACTACAGAAGAGAGTTATTGTCATGTCATTAAAAGTAGCAGAGACAGGGTGATTGAGAGGAGAAAGAGTGAGTGGTTTGACTGAACCTCGCGGGTGAGGAGCAGCCACTGGCTATAACGGGAGACGGAATTTTTTTTTTGATTTTGAGGGGATTACCACGAATGTGGGGAGGGGGAATTTGTTTTTGTGTAGTTTGTGGGATGAATGTTCAACCATCCATGTTTTTGCTTCTCTGTATGAGCATGCTTATTTTGCAAGGTAATCTCAAACTCTTTATTGATCATAGACCAAAGCATTAATCTTAATTTAACATCATGGAATTGCAGAGGTCTACAAAATCTAAAAAAACTTAAACAAGTTTTGAATAAAATAAAAGATATAGGTTCAAAAATTGTGTTTTTACAAGAAACTCATCTAATAGAGGAGGATGTAAAAAGAATAAGGAGAAGATGGCAGGGAAGTGTATTCACCTCATCATTTTCATCCCAAGCCTGGGGAGTTATGACTCTCATACATAAAACAGTTCCATTTCAAGTGAAAAATGTAATTGGGAGATAAATTGGGAAGATATCTAATCATACAAGGATCTTTGTTATTAGAAAATATAAATCTGGTGAACATATATGGTCCCAATATAGATGATCAAAACTTCTTCGTTAATTTATTTCTTACTTTAGCATCACTCACAGGGCAACATATAATAGCAGGGGATTTTAATTGTACATTGAATCCCAGTATAGATAGATCAACAGGACAGGACTGTACGCACAATGGATGCAGGATGACCATTAATCATTTTATGAAAGAATTGAGATTGCTAGATATATGGAGAGAAATGAAACCACAAGTCAAAGCCTATTCTTGCTATTCTAATACCTACAAGACATTTTCGCGTATTGACTATTTTTTGATCTCCACAGAATTAAGGTCCAAGATTCAAAATTGTTTCTATGATAACATCGTGATATCTGATCATGCACCCTGCTGTCTAATATATGTAGATAAGAAATTGACAAAGGTTCCAGGTAGGTGGCAATTTCAGCATAAATGGCTTCAGGATGAGGAATTTGTTAAGCACATAGAAAAACAGATAGACGAGTTCTTTGATATCAACACTACACAAACATCAGCATATATAAAGTGGGAAGCTTTCAAAGCTTTTATTAGGGGCATATTATTAGTTATACAGGTTCAAAATCTAGGAAGACTCGAGAGGAGAGAGTCCAATTGGAACGTAAAATAAAAATTCTTCAAGAAAAAGTGTATGCAGGAAGTAATCCAAAATTAGAGAACGAATTACTGATTCTGAGAGCTGAATATGACAAAAAATCAGCGAATAGAGCTGCCTCGAGTCTTCTAAGATTGAAGCAAACCTTTTATGAACAAGGTGAAAAATCAGGAAAATTATTGGCATGGCAGATTAAACAATTAGAATTTAAAACACCAAATACCAGTATTATAAGTAACGGACAGACAGTTGTAGATCCTTTAGAAATTAATAGTGCTTTTAGAGATTATTATGAAAAATTATATGATACAAAAAATGAAACTGACTTAACAAAACTAAATGGGTTTTTGGACGGATTATCTATACCGTGTATTCCAAATGAAAATAGGGAGATACTGGAGTCAAAAATTAGTCAAGAAGAAGTTGGGCTAGCCATTGATAATATGAAATCAGGAAAAAGTGCGGGACCAGATGGTCTTCCAGTTGACCTCTATAAAAAATTTAAGAATAAATTAATGTTTTAGAAGCATTTCAAAATAGTAATTTACCACCATACATGAATAATGCCTTAATTATACTGTTGCCAAAACCAGGTAAACCCTCAAATAAATGTGAAAACATGAGACCAATAAGCCTATTAAATGCTGACCTTAAGATAATCTGTAAAATTTTAGCAAGACGACTACAAGAAATATTACCAAATATTATTAACCGAGATCAGAATGGCTTTATAATGGGAAGACAAGGCTTCCATAATGTAAGAAGACTATTTAATATTATTTATTCTAATAAAGAAGCACCGGATACAGCTCTCCTATCACTGGACGCTGAAAAGACCTTTGATAGGGTCGAATGGCCCTTTCTTTTTGAAGTCCTACAAAGGTTTGGACTTGGAAATAATTTCATAAAATGGGTTCAGATAATATACAATAATGCTACAGCAGAAATCCTAACAAATAGCAATATCTCAAAATCAATAAAAATCAATAGAGGATGTCGACAAGGTTGTCCACTTTCACATTTACTGTTCACTATGGCAATTGAACCTTTAGCGATGGCAGTACGTTTACATCCACAAATATATGGAATTAAAGTAGGACCAACAGAACATAAAATCTCCCTGTATGCTGATGACATAATTTTGTTTATGTCGAATCTTAAAAAATCAATTCCGACCTTGTTAAATTTAATAAAGAACTTTGGGGAAATATCAGGATATAAAATAAATAAAACTAAATCTTCAATATTAATGCTAAATGAGACCCAGAGAAATCACCCAGCTCCTGAGGTAAATCAATTCAATGTTGTAAATCAGTTTAAATATTTAGGAATCCAAATTGTGCCTAAGCTAGAATCAGTCGCCAGTGTCAATTATGAAGCCTTAATGTCAGATATCAATGAGTTAACTCAGAGATGGATGTCACTACCAATGTCAATGATCGGGAGAATCAATATACTTAAAAGTAATATTTTACCTAAAATACTTTATTTATTTCAATACATTCCCTTATCACCACCTTTAGATCTATTCTCAAGAATAAAAAAAAAGTTAATGGAATTTTTATATGGAACAACAGGAGGGCTAGATTACGTTTGTCTTTATTATATTTACCATTTGATCGTGGAGGTCTAAAATGTCCAAATTTTATGTTGTATTATTGGTCGGCATAACTGAGGTCTATGACATATTATTTTTCATCAAATGATCTCCCTCACTGGACTGAAATGGAATCATACAATTTACCTTTACCTCTTCCCATATTCATATACTCAGATTCGGCAAAAAAATTACAAAAACAAGTTAAAAATCCATTTGTAAAGCATATGATCAAAATATGGTGTGAAGCTAAAAACTATTTAAAAGAACCACAGTTATTGTCACAATTTAGTCCAATATGGGGTAATCAATATTTTAAACCAGGGAGAGCGGACGCTGTATTTAAAGTATGGAATTTAAAAGGGATACAAAAGATTCAGGATTTATATTTGCCATGTGCAGATAACATAATGTCTTTTGAAGAGCTGAGGATCAAATTTAATCTCAATAGAACACATTTTTTTAAATATCTTCAACTTAGAAACTTTATTCGATCAAATCAAAATAAAGCTCTCACTCGACCTATTTATTCATCCTTGGAAAAAATGATGACGAAAAACTATTTAGTCAGCCACCAATTGTGCAAGTTCTCCCACTTAAAAGATGAGAGAGGGTCTCCAATTTTCACCATAGGTATGTATACCTCAACTATGAGAGACAAAATGAGAAAAAAAAATCCAGAAAATCATATTGAAGGATTTTTAATGAATTAATTGGTAAATTCCTCGGTAAAATAAGTATTTGGTCAATAACAAAAGTTCATCTCAATACTTGTTATATATCCTTTGTTGGCAATGACAGAGGTCAAACGTTTTCTGTAAGTATTCACAAGGTTTTCACACACTGTTGCTGGTATTTTGGCCCATTCCTCCATGCAGATCTCCTCTAGAGCAGTGATGTTTTGGGGCTGTCACTGGGCAACACAGACTTTCAACTCCTTCCAAAGATTTTCCATGGGATTGAGATCTGAGCCACTCCAGGACCTTGAAATGCTTCTTACGAAGCCACTCCTTCGTTGCCCGGGCAGTGTGTTTGGGATCATTGTCATGCTGAAAGACCCAGCCATGTTTCATCTTCAATGCCCTTGCTGATGGAAGGAGGTTTTCACTCAAAATCTCACGATACATGGCCCCATTCATTCTTTTCTTTACATGGATCAGTCGTCCTGGTCCCTTTGCAGAAAAACAGCCCTAAAGTATAATGTTTTCACCCCCATGCTTCACAGTAGGCATGGTGTTCTTTCTCCTCCAAACACGACAAGTTGAGTTTTTACCAAAAAGTTCTGTTTTGGTTTCATCTGACCATATGACATTCTCCTAATCCTCTTCTGGATCATCCAAATGATCTCTAGCAAACTTCAGACGGGCCTGGACATGTACTGGCTTAAGCAGGGGGACACGTCTGGCACTGCAGGATTTGAGTCCCTGGCGGCGTAGTGTGTTACTGATGGTAGCCTTTGTTACTTTGGTCCCAGCTCTCTGCAGCTCATTCACTAGGTCCCCCCGTGTGGTTCTGGGATTTTTGCTCACCGTTCTCGTCATCATTTTGACCTCACGGGGTGAGATCTTGCGTGGAGCCCCAGATGGAGGGAGATTATCAGTGGTCTTGTATGTCTTCCATTTTCTAATAATTGCTCCCACATTTGATTTCTTCACACCAAGCTGCTTACCTATTGCAGATTCAGTCTTCCCAGCCTGGTGCAGGTCTACAATTTTGTTTCTGCTGTCTTTTGACAGCTCTTTGGTCTTGGCCATAGTGGAGTTTGGAGTCTGACTGTTTGAGGTTGTGGACAGGTGTCTTTTATACTGATATCGAGTTCAAACAGGTGCCATTAATACAGGTAACGAGTGGAGGACAGAGGAGCCTCTTAAAGAAGAAGTTACAGGTCAGTGAGAGCCAGAAATCGTGCTTGTTTATAGGTGACCAAATACTTATTTTACTGAGGAATTTACCAATTAATTCATTAAAAACCCTTCAATGTGATTTTCTGGATTTTTTTCCCCTTATATTGTCTCTCATAGTTGAGGTAAACCTATGATGAAAATTGGAGACCTCTCTCATCTTTTAAGTGGGAGAACTTACACAATTGGTGGCTGACTAAATACTTTTTTGCCCCACTGTACTTATTCATCCTTGGAAAAAATTTTGACGAAAGATAGTAAGAGAAAGGGTATTCAGAGTTTTATAACTCATTGACACTATCCTCAAGTGAAAACTCACAGAAAAGACTGAATTATTGGAAAGAAGACCTGCAAATTGAAATTTCAGAGGAACAATGGGAATTGGCTTGCACAGAAGCTCAAACCAAATCAATTAATGTACATCTTAAATTGATACATTTTAAATGGTTAATGCGGATGTATGTTACACTAGTGGAGTTAAATAGATATAACAAAAACATACCAGATATGTGCACAAAATGTATGGAAAGTAAAGGAACCCTATTTCTTTGTTTATGGGAATGTAGTAAAATTAGAATGTTTGGGGAAGAGGTGAGGGTAACAATTGAAAAAATAATTTCAAAACAATTCATACTGAACTCTAAACTGTTTTTGTTGGGTCTGTATCCAGAAAAGCATAATTTTAATAAGAGTGAAAGAACATTCATAGACCTCCATTTGCTTAATGCCAAAAAATGTATTGCACTACTGTGGAAAAAGACTCATAGACCAGATGTGACTCAGTGGTTAAGACAGATGCTAACAAACCTTCCACTAGAAAGAATAACATACATACTGAAATCAAAGGAAAATGTGTTTGAGAATACAGTATATGGAGACCTTTCATTGATTATGTAAAGAAATTAAACATAACTTCTGAAGAAGAAGGTGAATGATGTGTGTGGACCTTGTAAATTCCAAATTGGTGAATGTATAATATGTATACTTATGTAATGGATTACCTAGACTAAACAGAGGAGCTTTGTTTGACTTGCTTTTGTTAATGGTTGTTGGTGTTTTTAGTATTTTTTTTATTTTATTTTTAAATTACTTTAGTGTTAGTGTTTGATTGTTTGTGTCATGTTTGTTAAAAAAGGTTCAATAAAAATATTGTGGGGAAAAAAAACTATAAATATATAGAAATATTATAACAGAAATAACGGCATCCTTGGTCATTTAAGTTAATTTAAATCATTAAATACAATTTTATTAATATTTTTTTCTTTGTAATGAGAGTTAAATTACTGTTCTGTTCTGACTGCAAAGTTATGGTCAAAAATATAAATTGTAATAAAGTAAAAAAAAAAATACCACAGTCTGTTTCAAATTTATTTAAAAAAACTGTAATTTTATTTAAAAAAACAGACAAAAATAAGCCATAAAATAATCCACAAATTTATTATAAAGTTTCAAATGTACAAGACAAGTCAATTTTACAAGAGGAAATCACAAATTTGAGGAAAATGGTTTCAAATTTAGATAAATTTACAGAGAAAAGTAGAAAACTACAAGAAAATCGTTATAAATTTTGGAGAAAAAATGTCAAACCTTCAAGCCTGTAGTCATTACTCAAGTTTTAAGTGGGTGCTCTTTGTACCCTTAACTAGAAATTTTTGGTTGTCTCCTTTAATTTACATGGCACTTGATATTTTCTAACCTGTTTGTATACCACCATAGACAGAGAGAGAAGCTGAATTAGACAGAGCTCAGAGAGGGAAAGATGAGACAGAAGAGAGGAGCCAAGGAGAGGAAAGTGTTCAGGTAGAGGAAGGAGAGAAGGATGACACCAGTAAAAAGTCCAAATACAGGACATCTGGGTGGGACTCCAAATGGCCCAATATTCCAACATTCAAGCCCTGGTTGTACAATTCTTCAAATTGTAAGTTCCATATGCACGGCAGTGGCTCAGGAGGTAGAATGGGTCGTCCAATAACCGGATGGTTGGCGGTTCGAATCCCGCTCTACCCAGATATCCTACCGTTGTGTCCCTGGGCAAGGCACTTTACCCACCTTGCCTCCAGTGTCCATAACACTGGGTAGGAATGTGTATAAATGTTTGGTGGTGGCCGGAGAGGCCGTTGGCCCGGATTGGCAGCCATATTTCCATCAGCCTGCCCCAGGGCAGCTGTGGCTACAGTAGTAGCTTACCACTACCATTGTCTGTCTGGAGTGAATGAATAATGTATCTGTAAAAAGCGTCTTTGAGTGCCTATGATAAAGTGCTATATAAATCTGATGCAAAATTATTATATCCAAGGTTACTGTGCAAAATTAAAAAAAGAAATAAATAGTATAAAATTAACATATTCATACATATGTGTTTATGTGTTTTCTGCCCCCCCAGAAAAATATGTTGCCACCGTGCCAAGGTCTTTAAGCCAGAGGAAACACTGCAGCCCCTTGACCCCAACTGCTCCAGTGGAGCTGCTCAGTGGCCACAGGTCAACGTGTAGTTGTACTGGGCCACTTCCAGGCATGACTGTGAACAGGGTGTTCTTGAAAAAGAGAGGTTGCCTCTCAATGGACCTCCCTGTATAAAGCCAGGTTAAATAAAAATAAAGCAAATAAGCGGCAAAGTTTAGCATATGCTGAAATCATACAAAAATTAATCTAGGGTGGAATGCATCAGACCAACTTGATACTGTTGTTACCCATGCTCATTTCATTTCACTGTTTGAGGGAGGGGACAATAAATAGAACATTTTCTCCAGAGTAAAGATTGAGGGGGCCACTGTCAGCATTGCTGTAGTCAGGTCCGTCCCTGGGTTTTGGGGGAAATATCCAGAATTTATAATGGGGAAGAATTCAAATCCTATAAAACGTGAAAAAAAACGTGTGTGTATATATTATATATATATATACGTATATATGCAACTTCAATAAAACGGGGTCATTCTCTAGACAAACATAAAAAAATAACCATTAAGTAGAATAAAAATTTCACCAGAATCCATGTGAACATTCTGAAATTTATATAAAAAAGTTGCAGATTTACAAGAAAAAAATTGCAAATTAATGTGAAAAAAGTAGAAACTTTATGAAAGAAAATTTGCAGATTAATGAGATGAGAAAAAGTTGCAAATTTACATGAAAAGTTCAAGATTTACATGAAAAAGTTGCAAATTAATGAGTAAAAGCAGCAAATTTAAGGTAAAAAGTAGCAAATTAATGAGAAACAAATTGCAAACCTATAAGAAAAGTTTCAAATTTTTGCATAGCCAGATAAAAGGTAGACTGCTGACTGACGGGAAAATTGACTAACAGAAAAACGAAGTATGCCAGGTGATATGTTTCGTTACCTTGTATTCATACATGTGTAATGACAATAAAGTTGAATCTCATCTCATCTCATCTCTCATAAGGAGGGGAGACGGAATGAAAAATTGGTTTGACGGCATCTTTGCGTGACATCTGTTCATTCGTATGTTAGCATGATGAGACAAAAACCACTGGCAGAGCTTCAATGAATCCATTCGATGCTGGGATAGGATCCTGTATGTCTGTTGGTGGAGGTATGCACTCTCTGGACATGTTCTACTTCAGTTTAATCCACAGCACGACAGGACTGGATCAACAGTAGGCCTCCTGAAATGTCCGGACTACATCCCCCCAGATGGGTCATTCTGTCCACGCTCCGGGATTGTTCTGGATTGGTTTTTGCACTCTGTCGAGCTCAAAGAGAAGCTGAAGGCACGCCGCCTGTTGACTGCATTCCTGCTCTGTAGCGAGGCGGACACACACACGGTCCGTTTGGAGGTTTTCACTGACAGCGGACAACCAAAGTCCACATCGGGACACAGGGTTTTATTTAGGGGTTATTTTAGGAATAAACGGCACAAGATTACGCAATGCTCTTCTGTCTGGTAAAGAAAAAGAAACTCTAGATCTGGGGTCACCAACTAAAAGTGCAAGAGGTCCAACAAGCCAGTCCTCCTCCCCAGCTGCGGTCCGAATTAGGCCTGGGGATCTTTAGCCACCTTATGATACAATTATGATTCAGGGTCTTTGATTTGATTCTAAAATAATTCTCGGTTCTTTTGTTGTTTGTTTTTTCCAGAATCTTTTCCTCTCACTGTGTGACAGCTTGGTAATTTTAAAGCCAAGTGTTTGCAATGACCCATGAATTTACTTTAAACATCTTTTAATAAAAGAAATGGAAGAGAAATGTGACAAGTCACGTGGACAAATTTATGTGAAAACGCGCTTTTAAGAACTGTCATCTTCTCATGGACGTTCTTTTAGAAGACCACAGCTGTCTCCAGCAGGACAATATCATTTGCTTTTACACATTATTTTATTAAGCAGATGTTTTAGCTGCTTTTAGTTCTGTATGATTTTTTCAAACAAAAAAATCTAAAATTCTTTGCTCAATTTAAAAAAAAACATGTAATAATTTAATCATAATAATACAGGGGAACACCAAGCATGTTTTTGACTCCAAATAAATAGCTCTAAAAATTCTAAAATCTACAACTTAAATCCTAAAAATGTAAAGTTTTGTAGGAGAATACAAACTAAATTACATACATTATAAAGATTAATATTTAAAAAACAAAATCTCACAAAAGTCCACCTCTATACTATATTTTCAATATTTAAAAAAAACTTTTAAACTGTAAGCATAAAAAAGGGACAGAAAATATAATTAATTCCACACTACATAATTCCTTCGGAGGTTTTTCTTTTAATGTCAACAATGTTTTTATATTTTTAACCTGGCCTGGGTCTGTCTGGGTAACGCTGTCAGAGGGAGAGAGGAGGTGGATGTGCAGGGTTTCCTCTGGTAACATTTCCGGGTGGCGGACCGCCACGCTTGAAATTATGCCACCACTCTATGAGGAAATATGAACTTAAGAAAAAAAATCTGAAGGAATGACGGTTTACAAGCACACACACGAACAACACATGTGACTTATCTGCATGGAGTTCAGAAGCGCCCTGCCCATGTGAGCGCTCCAGTTGCCAGGCAGAGTGTCTTACTAGCGTCACTGTCTGAGAGAAACATGAGCTTATTAAAGTGTTTTAAACGCGGAAAAAAGGCAGACGAGATATGTAAGCAATGGGGGCAGTGATCATGAGTTTTAACCCGCTGGAAACAGAAGCAATAATGGAAGAGTCACTTTGCTAACAGGTGTGGTTAGGAGATTGTTACTTCAGTTAATTCCCTTCCACAGCATGTGGCACACCAGGTGGTGTATAGGAGCGGCGCCTATCTCCATTTCTCTGACCCTAGCCCACACAGCTACTGTAAGTAGTGGCTGCTCTTTCTATCTGTAACTCAACTAGAAAGTTTTGGTTGTCTACTTGGAATTATTAATTTCAAAGCACTCCTTTTAGATGAGTAGAATTTCTGGCTACTATACCCACCTCTGATCATATAATTTAAGTATGCATGAGTAAATTACTATTATGAATGTTTTTCCCTTCCCGACTCTCTTAATGGAAAAAAAAAAAACCCACTAGAATAAAAATACAAAAAATACACATATTTTTGTCATTTATGTAAATCATGACAAAAAAAAATCCTGCAGAACAAAACATGACACTTAATATTTTCTAACCTGTTTGTATACCCCCATAGACAGAGAGAGAAGCTGAATTAGACAGAGCTCAGAGAGGGCAAGATGAGACAGAAGAGAGGAGCCAAGGAGAGGGAAGTGTTCAGGCAGAGGGTCCAGGAGAGGTGAGAGCAGAGGAAGGAGAGAAGGATGACACCAGTAAAAAGTCCAAACACAGGACATCTGGGTGGGACCCCAACTGGCCCAATATTCAAGCTTCAGTTGTACAGTACTTCAAACATAAAGTTCTGTATGCAAAGTTACTGTGCAAAATTTTCATGTTCAGTTCCACACAGAGCAAATTATTGTTTTGACATGATAGAGGGTCGCGGAAATCACCTCCACAAACAACGTCGTGGTGACCAACGGGGATGCTGTCCCAGGAAGGTGTGGAGGAGCCACGGGGACGTTCCTTCAACAAACCCCCAGGGGGAAACGTACCATCGCAGGCAACCAGAGTGGCGGTGGACACAGTCTCACAGCAGGGTTTCATTCCATGGGTTACACCGGGAAGGAAGCGCAGCTGTCCGCCCACAGCAAAATGATTTTACCTCCCTATCCCACGGAGAACATCCAAGGTCCCACCCCGCCACCGATACAGCACTTGAGTTCCGCTTTTTCGCGTGATTAAAACAAAACGGTATAATTTTTCCCCAAATTATATTAAAAAGCTTCGGAGTCTGGACAGAGGACTCTTGAGGTCTGGATCGGAGCTCGCCAGTTGGTGACCCCTGCTCTACATTATTACTAAAGTTCAGGATGTTAAAGTGCTGTGATGATGTTGATGCAATGCCCAGAAGTGATAATGGAATGTCTGTGACAGGACTGGGTCAGAACACCTCAGGGACTAATTACTGCAGTACCATTTTACACCTAGCTGAAAGGGGCTTCCTTAGAACAGCTAATTTGGAGGTATTTTGCTTTAAATGCTATTATGTGACCCGTGCTGGCAAAATGAGTCAGAATGCGCACTGCGTCATTACGAGCTACAGGCACGAGAAGTCATAAATCATGACTCTCTGTTTGCTAGCGGCAAGTCCCGGGAAAACCCCTGTGAGTGCCTGGTATCATTGTAAAGCTTAGAAATCATACTTTCTAAAAATACATGTGTTTTGTCCGAAGACAATAACTCCCAATCAATTGAACGTGAGTTTTAAACCTAGCCAAAATATAAACAAATCTGCTTTTTCCGGGTCCGTTTTTGCGCACTTCCTACAAATTAAATATCACTTTGAAGGTCTTTCAATACAGAATATGGAAAAAACATTACCTCAGTTTTGATAATTTCCTCAAAGCGACTCATTTTGCCAAGACGAGTCACATATTTAAAATCACTGTTAGCTGGTTAGCCCTGGTTGTTGGACTACTGTAAAATTAGCTGAATTTAAGACCGTAAAAGCCCAGATAAAGCATTATCAGAGATAAAAGTGGTGTGGTGGCTCAGTTGGTACAGCATCCGCCCCACACTCGGGAGGCAGGGGTTCAAATCCCGGCCGGGTCATGCCGAAGACCATATAAAAGTGGAACTTCCTGCCGTCCAGCTTGGTGCTCAGCAATAATGGAATGGAGAAGGGAAATTTGTGGCGGCGCCTTGCATGGCAGCGGCCCTCTGATTCTACACTTGGGGTGTGTGTGATTAACACAGAAGATAGGTAAAACACAATCTCGTTCTACTGTACAAGATTGGTTGTACAGTTGAATGACAATAAAGGGTGATTTAATTTCATTTAATTCTAATTTAATAATGGTACGTAGTTTGAGTGGTAGATGGGATATGGCCAGTCCCTTGGGTGTAACTAGCACAGAAACAACCCTGAATGGGTGCTGCTGATCGAGGAGGTGTATACGACAGCTTTCCTCTTGCTCAAGAATAAATCCATCCATCCATCTTCTTCCGCTTAATCCTTTTTGGGTCGCGGGGGGGCTGGAGCCTATCCCAGCATCTTTGGGCGAGAGGCAGGGTACACCCTGGATTTTAAAAAAAATTGTATTTTTGACTATTTATTCACCAGATCAACAAGGGACATTTATTAATTAAGGAGAAAATCCACAACAACACCTACACCCGTTTAGTCTTTCGACTTTTCAGTTTGAGTCTGACTAAAATTTTAAGGTGTGAAACCTCCCCCAAACCATAGTCGGGACCAAAGAGCCAAAATTTGGTCTGGCAAAAAGAGGTGGTCTCAGTCCAGATCAAACTGAACATTGGCTCCGTTTGTTTAGTGTGGAAGCAATTTTCAGAAAGAATTCAGACTTTTGGACCAAACACAGAAGTTAAAGCTATGGTCACAAAGATTCTTACGAATGATGGGTTCATAAGAATCTCCCAGTTCCTATGAATTTTGGAGTTCTCAGACATTCATGGAGGGGGGGCGTAGTTTCTTATGACTGCCATTCAATTCGCAAGCACAACTTGAGGCATTCTTGTGAAATGAGGTGCTTTTCTGTTGTACGATGGCCCTAGAGTTCTCACGTTCTTCGCAAGGGTGCCTTGGGATCTTCCTATAGCATACTTACTGCTATCATACGAAAATTTTTGTGCCACTGACAGCACTCTCAAGTCATTGGTAGGAAGATCTTACGGCTTTCGGCACATTCTGTTGCCACACGTCGCACAAATGACGTACTTCCGCCTTATAAGCGCCTTACTACCACCTTGTGCACGCTGTACGACTCTCCGTATGAACAGGGATTCATATGGCGTTTCCTACAACCGCTGTAAGAGGCCCTCAAGAACGACTTAAGATGTTCTTGAGGCATACTTATTGCCAACATCTTGCGTAGTTCTTACATTGTTCCTATGGCATTCATACAGCTGCTGTACGATGAGGGGTTTTTGTGGGGCATTCGTAGAAATCTCAGAAGACCATTGACCTGGCCACAAACTTATGAACAGTCTACGAATGCTACGTTGGAATAGGTTTTCTGTGGGATTCAGGTCTGGACAAAGTGCAGGCCACTCTATTTGAGGTACCCCAGCCTCCAGCAGCCTAATAATGCGACCTTGATGAACTGGAGCATTGTCGTCCATGAGGATGAAATTAGGCCTGTTATTCATGCTGGTGCACAATGACTGGATTAATGATGTTATTCAGGTAGTATCGGCTTGTCACTGTACCATTCACAAGGTGTAGGGCAGTTCTGTATTGACTAGACACACCTGCCCAGACTGTAACACCACCACAGGCTCATCTAGTGACAACGGTGGCTGATGCATAGTGCTCTCCTTGACGTCTCCAACATCATTGGCGGCCATAATTTCTGCTTAACGAGAATCGACTTTCATCAGACAACAGCACTGAGGCCCACTGGTCCCTTGTCCACCGTATAGTGATGTGAAAAAGTATTTGCCCCCTTCCTGATTTCTGTATTTTTGCATATTTGTCTCACTTCAGTGTTTCAGATCATCAAACAAATTTTAATATCAGACAAAGACAACCTGAACAAATACAAAATGCAGTTTTCAAATGATGATTTCATTTATTAAAGGGAAAAAACTATCCAAACCTACCTGACCCTATGTGAAAAAGTAACTGCCCCCCTTGTTACATCATGAATTAACTGTGACTAACCACATTTTTTTGGGGAAAGCTGAGTTCAGTTTCAGTAGCTACACCCAAGCCTGATTACCAACAGATCTGATGAATCAAAAAATCACTTAAATGGAGCCTGTCTGACAACCTGAAGTAGGCTAAAAGGTCTCAAAAAGCAGCACATGCCACTGTGATGGAAAAAAATTCAAGAACAGATCAGAAACAAAAACCCAGAACAATGTCTAAAGAACTGCAGGCCTCACTTTGGACACTGGTCCATGATGGATCAATAAGAAAGAGACTGGGCAAAAATGGCATCCATGGGAGAGTTCCAAGACAAAAGCTGCTGCTGGACAAAAAGAACTTTAAGGCTCATCTCAGATTTACCAGAAAATATCTTGATGATCCTCAAGACTTTGGAGAAAATATTCTGGGGACTGACGAGACAAAAGTTGAACTTTTTGGAAGACGTGTCCTGTTTTATCTGGCATAAAACTAACACAGAATTTCATAAAAAGAACATTGTATTAACAGTCAAACATGGTGGTGGTAGTGTCATGGTCTGGGGCTGCTTTGCTGCTTCAGGACCTGGACAACTTGCCCTAATTGACAGAACCATGAATTCTGCTCTCTACCAGAAAATCCTGAAGGAGAATGTCTGGCCATCAGTTCATTACACCCTCCGATGTGACTGAATTTAAACAATTCTGCACAGAACAGTGGGTCAAAATTCCTCAACAGCGATGTAAAAGACTCACTGCCGGTTGCTGGCACCAATGGTGGCACAACCAGTTATTAGGATTGGGGGCAATTACTTTTTCCACATAGAGCCAGGTAGGTTTGGATAGCTTTTTTCCCTAAATAAATGAAACCATCATTTCAAAACTGCATTTTGTATTTACTTGGGTTATCTCTGTCATTAAAATTTGTCTGATGATTTGAAACATTTAGGTGACAATGTGACAAATATGCAAAAATATAAGAAATCAGGAAGGGGGCAAATACTTTTTCACAGCAGTGTAACTGCTCCCTGGTTCATGCAGGACGATGACACCTGTGTCTGGTGTGGTCAGGTACCCTTGCAGGTTGTCTAGCACGCAGACCACACTGATGTAAATGGCTGCCAGTGGTCTGATGTGACACTTGGGTGTCTCTCAGCTCCCTTAAATGTGCCTGGAGCTGAGTGGCTTTCATCATCAGGTTCCGCAGGGCACTGTTCACAATGAAGCAGTTATCAGAGTGGGATGTGGCCAAAGGACGTCCACTTCTATGCCTTTCTGTGACTCTTCCAGTCTCTCGGTATTTCTGTTGCAACCTGCTGATGACTCTGTGACACTAAGCTCAGTGGCCACTTCCCTCTCAAAACAACCTGTTTGAAGCTTCGCAATGGCGAGGTACTGTTGATCAATTGTTAGGTGTTGTCTTGGTTTCATGATGTCAAAATTTGGACAGCATGATGAAGAGGACTGCTTAAATACCAATTCTGGTTCCTCTTTCGGCTACTCCCTTTAGGGGTCTCCACAGCGGATCATCTGCCTCCATCTCACCCTCTCTCTCCATGTCCTCCTTCACTACATCCATCAATCTTCTCTGTGGTCTTCCTCTTTTCCTCCTGCCTGGCAGCTCCATCTTCAACATCCTTCGTCCAATATCTCCACTATCCCTCCTCTGCACATGTCCAAACCATCTCAGCCTTGCCTCTCTAACTTGGTCTCCAAACCGTTCAACCTGAGCTGTCCCTCTGATATACTCATTTCTAATATTGTCCCTCCCAATGAAAATCTTAGCATCTTTAACTATGCCACCTCCAGCTCCACCTCCTGTCTTTTTGTCAGCGCCACCGTCTCCAAACCATACATCATAGTAGGTCTCAGCACAATCTTGTAAATCTTCCCTTTCACTCTTGCTGCTATCCTTCTGTCACAACTCACCCCTGACACTCGTCTCCACCCACTCCACCCTGCCTACACTCACTTCTTCACCTCGCTTGTGCATTTTCCATTGTCCTGGATGGTTGACCGCTACCGCTACTCCTTCCATCTTCACCGTTGCACCTGCCTCCCCCTCATTCACACTCATGCATTCTGTATTGCTTCTACTGACTTTCATTCCTCTTCCAGAGCATACCTCCACCTCTCCAGGTTCTCTTCCACATGCTCCCTACTCTCACTAAAGCTGACAATGTCATCTGCAAACATCATGGTCCACAGAGACTCCTGCCTGACCTCGTCTGTCAGCTTGTCCATCACCATGGCAAACAGGAAGAGGCTCAGAGCTGTTCCGTGATGTAACCCCACCCCCACCTTGAATCCATCTGTCACTCCTACAGCGCACTTCACCACCATCTCGCTGTCCTCGTACATGTCCTGCATCACCCTCACATACTTCTCTGCCACTCCTAACTTCCTCATACAGTACCACACTTCCTCTCTTGGCACCCTATCATCTGCTTTCTCTAGATCCACAAAGACTCAGTGCAACTCCTTCTGACCTCCTCTATACTTCTCCATCAGCACTCTTAGAGCAAACATTGCATCTGTAGTACTCTTTCTTGGCATGAAACCGTACTGCTGCTCACTGATTGTCACCTCTCCACTTAACCTGGCTTCAACAACTCTTTCCCATATCTTCATGGTGTGGCTGATCAACTTTATGCCTCTGTAGTTACTCCAGCTCTGAGCATCACCTTTGTTCTTGAAAACTGGTACCAAAACACTTCTTCTCCACTCCTCAGGCATCCTCTCCCTCTCCAAGATTGTGTTAAATAATCTGGTTAAAAAGTCCACTGCCATCTCTCTTAAACATCTCCATACCTCCACTGGTATGTCATGTGGACCAACCACCTTTCCATTCTTCATCCTCTTCAAAGCTGCCCTCACTTCCGCCTTGCTAATCCTCAAGACTTCCTTGTTCACCATCTTTCCTTCATCCAACCTCCTCTCTCTCTCATTTTCTTTATTCATCAACTCTTCAAAGTACTCCTTCCACCTTCTCAACACACACTCGTCATTTGTTAGTACATTACCATTTCTGTCCTTAATCAACCTAACCTGCTGTACATCCTTTCAAGCTCCATCTCTCTGTCTAGCCAGTTGATATAAGTCCTAATAGAACCAGAAATTGACCCTAATTGAATAAAAATTTATTGGTCGATTCATGGATCAAATACCCGTTTTAAATTTTGCAGTTAAGCACCTTGTTAGAGAACAGCAAGTAATGCAAAAAGTACTGAAACATTGAAAGTTGCTTTCTGACTGACCATTTCATGAAACTACTTGCAAAGTATTTGAGTACCGCTAGCTTTTGCTGGAGTGTGGTCAGTTTTCAAAAGCTGAGAGAGTCGCTCACTGAAAATAAGAAGCGCTAACGTTACTTGCTAACCTTACCAGTGCGGTCCGCTGACAGGTGGCTGGAGATAGAGGAACGCAGAGGAGGAGGGGCTGGGTGCGTCACTGTAGTGCAGCTGTGATGTGACAACACTGCTTTACAGTCTACATTTAACTGGTTTCACTTCTTAATGTTCGGTAAAATCCTCCCATACTTTGGAAACTTTTGGCCTTTTCCGTGATTTTCTCTCTGTGTCACCATGATGCGTTCCTCTTCTTCTATGCTGGAACAGTTAAACTGAACATTCTCGCAGCAACTTTAAAAATTAAATGATCTGTTGACAATAAAAAGCTGCGTCAACAAATTTTTATGACTGAAGTTATGGACAACGTTGACTAATCGTTTCAGCCTTAATTTCAGGTGCATCCTCAAATATATTCCGAAAGCCGAATATCCCTAACTTTTTGTGAGTAGTGTAGGTGATTTCACTTCTTAATTCTTCAAAAAAGAAAAAAAAAATGCAAAGAACTGTCTGCAGCAGACGAACCATCTCCTCCTCGTCTATCAGTTGCAGAGAATCCAAACCAAAGCACATTGGCGAGCGCCGCCTCGGAGGACAACCGTTCCTACAGACGGGCAGCGACGCAGAGGAGCCCTGAAGACATCAGGAAGGGCTGCGTCGCTCCATCTGTAGGCTTTGTTAAATCTGTTACTGCACAGATGGGACAGGTTGGGGACACGCGGCTCCTTTCCCGGTGGCGGCGCCACGTCAGTCACAGCCTGCCGTCCGAGTCCTGTTGGCAGGCTGTCAGCGTGGCGGAGGGAAAGAACGAGAACCTAAAGACTGATGTGACTGTGTGGCTCAGTCTGATGGATGTGGCAGAAGCCATTTTGAGACATTTCTGAGCAAAAACAGAAAATCCGCAGAGAGCCTCCAAACATATTTGAGCCTGAAGATGAAGGTAAAGCAGCAGAGGTCTATGAATAAACTGGGCTGTCAACATTGACACTGGGTGAACTTTTCTTCTGAATTTGCAACTTTTACCTCAGAATTACAGGTTTTTATTTTAAGGTTTGCAGCTTTTTCTTCAGAAATGCACAGCTTTTACTATCCTACGACATGCAACTTTTTTCCCCATCTCATGAATCCACCTTTTTTCTCTGAAATTCACAACTTTTTGCCCTCAAATACACAGTTTTTTTTCTTTCAAATACACAACTTTTCTAAAATGCATAACTTGTTTCTCTTAAATATTCAATGGTTTTCCCTCTTGTCAATATTTTCCTGCTCGGAGTTTCTCAATTTATCCTCATAAACATGTAATTTTTCCCCCCAGGAATTCACTACTTTTTTTTTCTTCTTGTAAATGTGTAGTTTTACTATGTGATATGCTAAATGGGCAACAATTTCTTTTTTTCTTGTAAATTTGCAACTTTTCTCTCATAAAATTGTGATTTTTTTTTTTGTATTAAATCTAAGTTTTTCTCACAATTTTTTTCCCCATAACATTTTTCATCTAACTTTTGAACATTTTTCTCATAAATCTGTAACATTTTTCTGATAAATTCGCAACACTTTTTTTTTGTCAATTTTTATTGTAAATTTACAACATTTTTCTCGTAATTTTGCAACAGCTCATATGGATGTTGGTTAAATGGTTATTCTATGCTAGGGCTGTGCGATATGACAAAAATTTCACATCACAATATAAGTCATCTTATATCACAATAACGATATACTGTATATCACGATATACATTTTCTGTAAATTCTACAGTTTAATCACATAAAAAGGACCATCTCTTTTTTTTATACTTTTTTTACAGCACATGTACCTTTTTCACCTCATAATTTTGCAGTGTTGTTATAAAGTAGTTTTTAATGTGCATTTGAGACTTGATTCTCATAAATTTCAGCTTTTTCTTCTAAATCACATATGAATAAAAAGTAAACATCAATAAGTTAAATATTTTCTATATAAATATTCTGCACTGCTGCATATATTTGCATACATTTGCTTAAATTGCACATACTGTCAATTACTGTATATACTGCACTGCTGTCCTTTGCACTTCTGATTGGATGCTAAACTGTGTTTCGTTGCCTTATATTCATACAGGTGTAATGACAATAAAGTTGAATCTAATCTAATCTATTTCCTGAGCCAGAGGAGAATTGCAAAATAAAAAATGTCTGAAAATGAGAACATTACCCATGGCTGCCATACAGATATAAATCAGCTGTTAGTTTAAATCAGTGAAAATTTCAGTGTAGATCCACAGCCTGAAGCCTGCTATTCTGGTCTGATTTAACCTGTTTGCTTTTTAGTAAAAGTATTTCAAATTGGTCATGATCTGAAAATCAAAGACACAAAAGGTAATGTAATAAAATACATGTGATGACTTTAACTTTACTTATTATCACTACTTGACTAATTAAAATGATTAGAAATCAAATAAATTACAGTAAGAGCCAACTTGCTCCTCTGACCTGCTTTAATGTATTTATTATTTTTGCATGTTTCTGTCAGGTCAGGCATTGGTTTGCTTGCTACCAGATAACCATGAAAACCGGTACTACGTGTCTCATGGGTCGGGCCGTGACTCAACCGACAACCCCGCCCTTCTGAGGGCGTGGAGGGTGAAACTGGGCATCCTGGCAGAACTAAAAACAATATGCGTCACAGGTCTGTGGTGGACCATTCCCAGTTATATGGGGTGAGACTGGACATCCTGGCAGATAAGCACATCTGTCGCAAGGTCTGTGGTGGACTTTTGCCATTTGGTGCATCATGACATGCACTACACAAAGAGCAGAGATAAACAAACCTATCATCTGGTCAGTCACTGCAACAGATACTGGAGTCAGTTTGTCTTGGCCTGTCCTTGCTATTGATAATACCTCTATCTGCCAAGAATGTGCCGCTAGCCCAGTAAAAGCTAGCAGTACTCAAATACTTTGAAAGCAGTTTCATGAAGTGGCACCGGAAACTGGCGCCGGCCACAAGAGTTGGCTGCCTTTTGCAACAGCGGCTCAATTCTGAGTCTTTTTATCTTCCTTCTTTCTGATCCGGTGATAACTTTCGGATCCGGCACACCTTTCACTCTATATATATCACGGACACACAGATCACCCCAAAGGTCTCCCGAGTCGGCGGACGGAGCCACTGTTTACAGCAGGAGATGATACAGCAGGGAAGGGCTAGCTAGCACTCAACCGCCACCCGGTGCTAACGGAGAAACTCGACATACCGGGGAACTGAAGCGAAAACAACGCGGGTGCCGGGCTGGAGTTTAGGCGGCGTGCAAGAAATATAAGTAGAATAATAAAGAGCGATGGCAAGAACCAAGCAGACCGCCCGTAAATCTACTGGAGGAAAAGCCCCCCAGGAAGCAGCTGGCCACCAAGGCTGCTCGAAAAAGCGCTCCAGCCAGTGGCGGAGTGAAGAAGCCTCACCGTTACAGGCCCGGTACCGTGGCTCTGAGAGAGATCCGTCGCTACCAGAAATCCACGGAGCTGCTCATCCGTAAGCTGCTCTTCCAGCGCCTGGTGAGGGAGATCGCTCAGGACTTCAAGACCGACCTGCGCTTCCAGAGCTCCGCCGTCATGGCTCTGCAGGAGGCCAGCGAGGCCTACCTGGTGGGTCTCTTCGAGGACACCAACCTGTGCGCCATCCACGACAAGAGGGTCACTATCATGTCCAAAGACATCCAGCTGGCCCGCCACATCCGCGGAGAGAGAGCTTAGACTTTCTGCTGCACATCCACCAACCACAATGCTCTGCACTGTGTCTATATATATATATATACGTGTATATATGTATATATATATTTATAGTAATATGTACATATGTATACTAGCTGCTCTTGTTTTTCTTGCCTTCTGATTGTTGCTCTGAGTGTTGCTATCCCTGTGCTGTTGCAATCCTGGAATTTCCCCATTGTGGGACTAATAAAGGCTTATCTTATCTTATGAAATGGTCGGTCAGATGGCAGCTCATGCCGGCTCGGACGTTGCCCGGGTTTGCAGGGTCGGGAGTTCCTGGCAGTGGAGGGCGGGGGATGGAGCTGTGTAGAGGAATCTGATCAGACCTAAATGAAACAGTCATTGTTGCCCGCGACAGGCTGCTATGATGATGATGATTTTGCATGTATGTGCCACCATCATGCACTTTTGCAGCTTTAATGCATTTTTTCAGACAAAATTAAAAAAAAAAAACTCAGCAGTAATTTAAGCCAAAGAAACGATGGTCTGCTATGATTTCCAGTTAGCACAACTTAGCATTGTCATTTAGCATTTTATAGTTAGACATGGTGTTAATGTTGCTTATCTCCTTTTAAAATGAGGTTAGCGAACTATTGTCTCTGATGCAGCACAATGAAGGACGGTCCCACGTCCCTGCCAAACAGGAGTAGCAGCTATCTGAACTGGTAGTTTGGCGTTAGCATTAGCATCCACCCGACTGAAGCCTAGCCAGCCACCTGTTCTGCTGCACGCAGTCACGCACTGCGGAGGAGAGGCGGGGTGCTGACCAGTAGTGGTGAGCTTTACTGAATAAACGGGAGTATGTGCATTTTTAAATCACGCTATAAGCGATAGAGCGTTCTATGAAACGATAGACGTTTTTATACCGTCATCCGATATATATCGTCATATTGCACAGCCTGATTCTATGCCATGGATACATACAGTATATATATATATATTTTATTTTTTTTTTGCTTAGACCAGGGGTCTGCAACATGTGGCTGTGGAGCCACATGTGATTCTTTAGCCAATAACTGCTGGCCCTCTGTGACATCAACTTAAAAACAACACAAATTTGGAGGGAAAAAAAATGCAAAATTGTCAGAAAATATAAAGTGAAAGAGAAATGTCTCAAATTGATTAGAAAAAAAATTCTCAAATTTACACAAAAAATTCTCCACTAGAAATTCACATAAAGTATTTAATGTTGCAAATTTGACAAAAAAAAATACTTGTTTTCGTGGAAAAGATGCAAATTTACAAGAAAGCCACAAAAAAAATACAAGAAAAATGAGGAAAAATGCAGCAAATTTATAACAAAAGACCCAAATGTATTACAGGGGATAAACAAAATCACATTTATGAGAAAAAAGTTCAAAGCTTTTTCAGGAAAAACCAACACTTTACGTCACCAAGCCAGATTAGTTTTAAAACTGAGCTGTTTCACCTTGATTTTAATGTTCTGATATATTTTGTGGCTTCATGCTGATTTTGGGGGCCAACGACTGCTTCAAAATAACTCTGTGTAGTCCAGGTGACTCCTGACCGAGACAGCGACCCAACTTGATTTTTGAGGTTTTTGTTAGAAAGGAGAATTTTTCCCCATTCCAACCCCCCCCCCCCAAACACACACACTCACAGCTGTCTGTATATATGCTTCACCACATTTTATAGCCCCTATATAACACAAACACATCATACAGGAGTTAGTGATGCTGCAATAAAACCAAATGGTGGAAATGTCCATAAATTATTAATGTGATTGTCACTAAAAAAAAAAAAAAATCCCACAAACTAAACCTGGTTTCAGTTTTCCTGAAACGCATAAATCACAGAATTCTTGCAGAAAAACAGCCTGCAACAGGCGCCGTTTTTTTTGGGGGGGGGGGGGGGTGGATGCATCCTACCAGAACCCTCTGACTCCGCACCCCCACCGTCAGCAGCACCACACCCGTCCGTAAATCTGATGCCGCTGTTTACCGGAGCAGGTGGGGTCGCCTGACGGTGAATAACGGCGCTCTGCCCGGGCGTGTGCTCGCCTGTTTTCCTCCGTCCTCACCCAGCATGGAGAAGATGAAGTCCTTGGCCGTGTGGATCTCCAGGGCCCGCTGGTCGTCGTACTCCCGCTGGTCGTGCTTGCCGAACTCCTGGATGAGCCGGTTCAGGTCCTCCATCCGGGCCGCCGACCTGAAGTCGAGCTCGGGCCCGACGCACGGCAGCCTGACGGCGGCCATGGTGGGACTGTTGCCGAGGCTGCCCGCCGAGCCAGCGCGGCCGGAGAGAGCAGGGGCCGCCATCGCCTTCCTCCGCTCACGCACGCCTGGTTCGGCTCCGTGTAAAACGCCGCTGCTATGCTGGGGCGCGCTGGACCCAACCGGGCCGAGACAAACTGGACCAAACAGAACTGAAGTACCGGAAACCCGCTGCGCCACTTCCGCTAAACATCACCTTCAAAATAAAGCGACAATTGTAGTCAAGTAAAAGTAGCGTTACTTTACACGATTACTCAAGTATATAAATTCACTTTCCAGTTTTTTCATGTTTTTTCCTTTATTTTCATCAATTTGTACTGATTTTCCTCCGAAATTTGTCATGCTTGACATTCCCAAGGTCAGGATGACAAAGCCCTTTGTCAGAGACTGTCCCAACACTATGCCCGTTTTGACACCTCGTCATCTGTGTCCAACTCCCCCCCTCCCTCCAGCTCCACAGCCTCCACATTCCCTACTTCATTTAAGGCACCCCCCCCCCCACCTCCCCCCCTCCCCTTATCATCAGTGAGCAGGATGTGCTCAAACAGTTCTCCAGACTGAACCCGCGCAAGGCCCCCGGCCCAGACGGCGTGTCTCCCTCCACCCTGAGACTCTGTGCGAAACAGCTGGCTCCTGTATTCACAGACATTTTTAACACCTCCCTTAAGTTATGCCACGTGCCGTCCTGCCTCAAATCCTCCACCATCATCCCTGTCCCCAAGAAGCCACGGATCACTGGACTTAATGACTACAGACCTGTAGCGCTCACCTCTGTAGTCATGAAGTCCTTTGAGCGCCTGGTCCTGTCCCACCTCAAGTCCATCACCACCCCTCTCCTGGACCCGCTGCAGTTTGCCTACCGAGCCAACAGGTCTGTAGACGATGCAGTCAACCTGGCCCTCCACTCCATCCTGCAGCACCTGGACTCCCCGGGAACCTACGCCAGGATCCTGTTTGTGGACTTCAGCTCCGCATTCAACACCATCCGCCCCGCTCTGCTCCGGGACAAGCTGTCCCTGCTCAACGTGCCTGACTCCCTCTGCAGGTGGATCATCGACTTCCTGACGGACCGGAGGCAGCATGTGCGGCTGGGAAAGACTGTCTCAGACTATACTAGCATCAGCACCGGATCACCCCAGGGCTGTGTACTTTCCCCCCTACTCTTCTCCCTTTACACCAACTCCTGCACCTCCAGCCACCAGTCTGTCAAGTTGATCAAGTTTGCGGACGACACCACCCTCATCGGGCTCATCTCCAACGGCGACGAGTCCGCCTACAGGAGAGAGGTGGCCCAGCTGGCGTCCTGGTGCAGCAATAACAACCTGCAGCTGAACGCTCTGAAGACAGTGGAGATGATTGTAGACTTCAGGAAAGTCACTACTCCTCTGCCCCCCCCTCACCCTCTCAGGCTCTCCCATCACCACTGCTGATTCCTTCCGCTTCCTAGGCACTACCATCACCAGGGACCTCAAATGGGAGCTGACCATCAGCTCACTCATCAAAAAAGCCCAGCAGAGGATGTTCTTCCTGCGGCAGCTGAGGAAGCTCAAGCTACCCACCAAGATGTTAGTGCAGTTCTACACAGCCATCATCGAGTCCATCCTCACCACCTCCATAACTGTGTGGTACGCAGGAGCCACTGCCAGGGACAGACTAAGGCTGCAGCGCGTCGTGCGCACTGCTGAGAAGGTGATCGGCTGCAAGCTCCCATCTCTTCAGGATCTGTACATCTCCAGGACCCGGAGGCGTGCTGGCCGGATCATAGCCGATCCCTCACACCCTGGTCATGTACTGTTTGCCCCCCTCCCCTCTGGTAGAAGACTTCGGTCCATCCAGACTAAAACCTCCCGTCACATGAACAGCTTCTTCCCCTCTGCCATTAGACTGCTGAACACTAAGTGACTCTCGTGCACCATGTACAGCAGCTCAACCAGACTCATGTCAATCATCACTGTTTTCTTCCTGCATTACTGACTGCACTATATAGTTCTCCACAGTATCTGCTGCTGGCTAATATATATTTTAACTGTTGACCAGTATCACTTAATCTTATCCTACACTTTATTACATGTATAGTTTATTTCTCTTATCTTATCATGTTTAATGTTGCAGCATTGTACCGAGACAAATTCCTAGTTTGTGTACTACATGAACAATGGCAATAAACCTGATTCTGATTCTGATTCTGATTCTGATTCCCATTTCTTTTACAGTGACATCAAAAATAAAAATTATTTAAAATGTAAAATGACATTTTAACTCATTTTTGTGATTTAAGTTTTTATTAAGGCGTTCCTTTAAGCTAGCATTTTTCTCCTTTTTTCTTATAAATTATGACATTTTATTTATTTATTTTTTATAAATCTAGGACAGTTTTAATTATATTCTGTTTTATGTTCATATTTTTTCAATATCCAGTTTTTTATATTCTGGTTTTTAATTCTGTTGTTCTTTTTAGGCTGATTTGTATTTTATGTATTTTTACGGACCTTCAGCCTGCAAATAAAAGTTTACTTCATTACTTACTTCAAATCTGGAACTTATTTCTCATTCCTTTGCATTTCTTTTATATATTTTTGACCTGATATGTAAACTTATATCATAAATGAAAGTAAACATTAATAAATTCAATATTTCCTGGGTTAGAATATAACAGTGACTTTTAAAAAACAATTTCACTTTGAAAAGGAGCAAAATCCTGAACACGAACTTCATATTTTCTCTGTGAACTGCGCAAAAAAATGCTCCATATATAGGAAAAGAATTAAAAGAAGAAACAATTACCTAAAAACAAATTAGAATGTAAAGCTCTGAAAACAGTTTTAAAAAATGAACATCAAAACAAAATCAGTTAAACATCACCAAGAGAGTATGCCCAAATATACTTGAGTAAAAGTACATTATTTTAATTAGTACCATCTCTGAAAAATACACAGCACATTGATGGATATTTTATTTTATTTATCTATTTATTTTTTAAAATCATGGGGACGTGTATATATAGAGTGATGATAGCCGACCGTCTCGGCCGCACCTCGGACACAGTTCAAGGGCAGATCATTTTTTCACACATAAGGAGTTGTTCAGAACTCCTTGTACAAGGATATAGAGTGATGATAATGAAGTCGGTGGCGGTAATGCACCTGTAAGCTAGTTGCCAACTGCCAATCAAATCTAAAAGAAGAAGAAGAGTCAGTGGCACACCTGTGGGCTGGTTGCCAACCGCCAATCTGCGCAGTGGTTAGCACTGCGGCAGCACAGTTTACCCTTGGCTGGGGGATTGTGGGGATCGTGGGATCGTGGGTTCGATCCCAGCCCCCGACCAACAGTGATCTGTGTGGAGTTTGCATGTTCTCCCCGTGTTGCGTGGGTTTACTCCGGGATTTCTCCGGTTTCCTCCCACATGCCAAAAACATGCATGTTAGGTTAATTGGCTGTTCTAAATTGTCCCTAGATATCTGTTTCTTATAGGCCCTTAGAATAAAGGGTTAGTATTAATGAAAGCACTTTGAGTGGTCTTTGTGACTAGAAAAGCGCTATATAAGTGCAGGTTAGTTAGTTAGTTAGTTCTTCTTCTTCTTCTTCTTCATCACTCTATAAATTCAAGAAATCTCTGTTTGTGTCTGTCTGTCTGTCTGTCTGTTTGTCACGATCAGAGGACATCATAGGATGGCCTATGATGTCTCTATGATGTCTTCATCATAGGACAGCCAATGATGCTCCTATGATGTCCTTATGCCTTGATGTCTTTATGATGTCATATAGACCATCAGGACTGGCGATGCCGTCATATACACAATAGGACACAGCACTTTAAAGCACACCCATTCGAAGCAGTAAATCTGGAAATCTTACAAAATATCACTCTATAAATTCAAGAAATCTCTGTCAGTTTCAGTGTAAATCTGGAAATCTTACTCATCACCCGATTAACAATAGGACACACTACTTTAAACCACACCCATTCGAAGCAGTACATCATGTCTTGTGTCATGATCACAGCACATCACAGGATGGCCTATTCTGCATCATGTCCTATGATGATCCTATGATATCAGGCAACATAGGAGTCACGATGCCGTCATATAGACAATAGGACTGGCTACCTATGATGTAGGCATGAGGTCCTATGATGCCTGCCTTGATGTCTTTATGATGTCATATACACCATCACTCACCAAAGAAGAGATACTCATCACCCGATTACCAATAGAGGGGTTTCAGTCACGTGACCCGCGCGCCTAGCCACGCCAACTGTGCGCCATATTGGCGGTCAAGCGTATCGCCTGCCAGGCTTGTTTACGTGAGTGTTGCAAACTTCTGAGTCTCCTGGAAGTGTGGGACAGGTTAGCTGGTAGTTTATCACTATTTATCATGTCTGAACGTGAAGGAGGTCTGAGTGAACAGACCAAACACCTCTCTGGCATCGAATTGAAGCGGTATCAGGATAAAATAGCCATTCTAGGAGGCTGTGATCCTTACATTGCACCTGGCGTGTTGTTCTCCCCCATCACAGCTGAGGATGTCACACTGCCAGACTTTGAGTTCAGTGACTTGATGATTTACCTGATCGTGCACCCTTCACCATACAGTCTGGAGAATTTTGAGGCTCACAAGACCAAGCGAGACTCACAAGCGAGTGTACTCTGTGGGAGTCCACAGAGTACACGCACAAGCGTGCGCTTTGCGCGATATTGTGCTTTATCATAGCGTGATTAATACATATGTCAGCTCTATCAAGTGTTGTGGGATGTCTGGTGCGTGTGTTTGGATGGGCAGCTCAGTGCTGGACGTGAGTGAGTGATGGCGTTTGCGCAGCTGAGGCGCGCCCTCCCCGGTGTGTGTGGCGAACGGTGTGTGATTTGGTGCGGATAAGTAGAAAGAGTGAGGCCACCAGAGCAGGTAGAATTTGTTGCTGACAACAGTGCGGTATATAAATAAAGCCCCAACGCTTCAGCAAAACGGCCTGTGCTTCTGTGTACCGCAAGAGTGAGATTTACTCGGGAATTGACCGCGGAGGAAGATGCATCTCCCCTGCGTCCCAAAACCACAGTTAGGAGAGGAAAGGCAAGAACAGTCAACACAAGCGTGCGATCACAGACATGTCTCATGAGCACGCTTTGAGCGATATTGTGCTATTATCACAGCGTGATTAATACATATGTCAGCTTTATCAGGCATGCGTTACAGCGCGCGATCACAGACTCCTGTCTGCCGCAGTGGTTTAGCACTGTGGCAGCACAGTTTACCCTCGGCCGGGGGATCGCGGGGATCATGAGATCGTGGGTTCGATCACAGCCCCCGACCAACAGTGAGCTGTGTGGAGTTTGCATGTTCTCCCCGTATTGCGTGGGTTTACTCCGGGATTTCTCCGGTTTCCTCCCGCATACCAAAAACATGTAGGTTTAGGGCGCTCGCGCACGCAGCGACCGGCAGCCGGTGGCTTGTCACCAGACTGCAAACCAAATCTACTTACGGGTACAAATAAGTAACAAAAAAAAAAAAATCTCCTTCTGTCCACGCCTATTATGGCAGTGAACAGCACAACACGTGTCCGGCATGATAACGGCGAGAAAACAGCGATGACAGGCACCAAAGCAGGTGTAGAACTGGTTTGTTTATATAGGCACATACACAGACACCTCCCGCGCTTGACCGCCAGCATGGCGGCGCCGGCTCCGTGACGTCACATGAAAAACCCTAATAGGGCACAGCACTTGAAACCGAATGGGAGTTGCCAGAAACAGGAAAGAAGAGATACTCATTACCCGACTAAAAATAGGACACACTAATTTAAACCAGGATCAAATGCAGGCATCATAGGACTCACTATGCTATTAATCAAAGATCATAGGCCATAGAACAGCTTCCAAGATCAAACGCAGGCATGACTCACGATCATATGACTCCCTATGACATCATCACAGATCATAGGACTCACTATGACACCATCAAATATCAAAGGCAGGCATCGCTGAGTGAGTGCTGACTTGCTTGCTTACACCCTTGCTTACACCTGCTTTCTATCACACTCACACCATCTGACAACATGTTTCCATTCACCTTGCCACGTAAACAGTTTCCCGTAACACCCTGCTTTGCCATGACTATGAAGAAGTCTGTGGACAAGACTGTGAAGAAGCCTTTACAGTGCATTGGTGTTTTCTGCACAAGACATTTCTTCAGCCATGGCCAATTCTACGTTGCCGCGAGCAGAGTTGCCAGGTCAAGCAGTCTTCGTATTCTTGCTCAAGATGAAGAAACGAAGCAAAAGTGTCGCTTTCTGAGCAATGTTGTTTTTAAAGAGGTGCTGACACAGTAAAAATGTGTAACCTTGAAGAATGGCAGTCTACACTACAAATGTGTAAAATGCCAAGCAAAGCGCTGATTTTCTCCGGGTGCTCCGATTTCCTGGTTTCTACTGGCATGCATGGGTCTTCCTGAACAGGGTCGAAAGCCAGTTTTGCTCAGATTGATTTTCAGGATCCTGTCCATGAACTGGAATTATGACGCACCTATCCCTCAACCAGTGGTCTGAACAAACAAGAAGAAGAAGACCCACCGGATGGAGAGCAATAGAATGAGGAGAACTGCTGCACATCAGAAAAGATTCCGTTGTGGCGTAACATTATGTAGCTCACATATTCCTTGGCAGAGACCCAGACATGAGGGAACTTTGAGCTCGCAGTGTGTATTGACATCACGCCTCAAACGGACATTGAGTCTGGACCCCCTGCGGACTGGAGAAGAAGTGAGAAGATCTGGGAGTGGACCTGGAGGGACTGTCTGACTCCTGGGGTCAGACAGAGAAGCCGAGAGGACAATGGGAGGATTAAATGTGAATGTAATTCTGTGTTTGATGTGAATGTGATTCGTGTTTGATGTGAGAGTATAAAGGTATGTGGTTTATCACAGCTCGACCTCTTCATTCCCTGACTGAGAGAGGAGCTGTAGGACGTGAGATGAAATAAACCAATACTGAGAAATCATTCAGTCTCTTCATTTCATGGTTCCTACATTGGTGACCCACACGTGAGAAGTATGGAAAGGCTTGGAGATCGTCTCTCCGAACCTGATTCACCGGAGACCACCCGCACCGGCGTAAACTCAATTAAACTCCCCGAGTTCTGGCAAGAGGACCCGCACTCATGGTTCCAACATGTGGAGTCGCGGTTCGTGCTCAACGGGGTATCAGCAGATGACATTAAGTTCCATAATGTCATCGCAAGACTCGACAGCCGCACAGCCCGGTGTGTGCGGAGCCTGGTGCAGCAGCCGCCCGCTGCTGGCAGATACAACGCCCTGAAAGCCGCCCTCATTCGGAGTTTTGTGCCATCAGCCGAGGTGAGGGCCAGAACACTTCTGGACCTGCGCGACAGAGGAGGACGCAGGCCGACCGTCCTCATGGAGGACATGCTGCAGATGATCGGGGCAGACAACGATGCGTTTTTATTTAAACACATCTTCTTAAGGACTCTTCCAGCGCACATGAGAGGCTCCCTGTCCAGCATGAGGCGTGTGGACCAGCAGGACTTCCGCGCGCTGGCCTTGGAAGCGGAGCGGCTCCTGGACGCATGCGGCGAGCAGGAGACGGCAGCGGCAGCAGCAGACCTCGGCGCGGCGGCCGGGGGCGATGGAGAACCGGTGGCAGCAGAACCGACCCCGGCAACAACAGCGGCAGCGCGATCCCGAAGCAGAGGAGGGGACGAGCTGTGTTTCTACCATCAGCGCTTCGCGCACAAGGCACACAGATGCGTCCCACCATGCAACTTCAAGAAGCAGGGAAACGCAAGAACCGGGGATCGTTAGCAGCTTCGACCCTCGGTGAACGGAACAAGCTGCTGTACCTGACAGACGCGAACTCCGGACGGCAATTCCTCGTCGACACCGGGGCACAGAGGAGTTTCATCACCGCAACCTACGCGGACTGGGTGGCCGGTCCCCGCGGAGATGGGGCAACAGCCGCAAACGGCTCATCGATCAAGACTTTTGGCGAAAGAACTCTGCGCCTGTCCTTGCACGGCCGCATCTATGAATGGACCTTCATAGTAGCGGCGGTGAGTTTCAACATGTTAGGCGCCGACTTTTTGTGCTCACATGGCTTGTTGGTAGATCTGGCTAATAGACACTTGGTTAATGCACTCTCTTTTTGTTCTATTCCCTGTGCAGCGCGAGTGTCCCCGCCGTCAGTACAGGCCAACGCCGCCGCAGCAGGAGGTAAGTTCCACACTCTCCTAAACCAGTTCCCAGCACTCACAGTTCCCACGTTTTCAGCTAAGGTGGCAAAGCACGGGGTGGAGCACTTTATAACCACAAGTGGCCCACCTGTTTTTGCTAAGGCTCGGCGCTTGGATGCAGCTAAGCTCTCCATTGCGCGTGAGGAGTTCGCCAACCTGGAAAGGATGGGCATAATTCGCCGCTCGAAGTCCGCTTGGGCTTCCCCCCTCCATATGGTCCCGAAGGCGGACGGCTCGTGGAGACTGTGTGGCGATTATCGCAGGTTAAACAATGCCACAGCGCAGGACCGCTACCCAATTCCGCATATCCAAGATTTTTCGGTGCATTTGGCCAAGGTGCGCATTTTTTCTAAAATAGACCTGGTCCGCGGTTATCATCAGGTCCCGGTCCGACCAGAGGACATTCCCAAGACAGCGGTAATAACCCCTTTCGGGCTTTTTGAATTTTTACGCATACCTTTTGGCCTTAAAGGCGCTGTGCAAACCTTCCAACGCATGATGGATGCCGTTTTGCGCAACCTCTCTTTTGTTTTTGTCTACTTAGATGATATTTTGGTCGCCAGCGCCTCTGAGGAGGAACACGAAAGTCACCTCAGAACTGTTTTTCGGAGGTTGGGAGCGCACGGGTTGATAATCAACCCAGCCAAGTGCCATTTTGGCGCAGCACAGATCGATTTTTTAGGGCACTGCGTCTCCCCAGAGGGTGCAGTTCCGCTGCCCTCCAAAGTACGCGCAGTGGCTGAGTTTCCCCAGCCACAAACGGTAAAAGCGTTGCAAGAATTTTTAGGTATGGTAAACTTTTACAACCGTTTCATACCTCACGCGGCGCAGCTCATGCAACCGTTGTACGCCGCGCTAAAAAAACAGAAGCCCTCCAATGCGATTGAGTGGTCCCCAGAGCGGGAGTGCGCATTCACTGAGGTTAAGAAAGCACTAGCAGATGCAGCACTGATGGCTCACCCAGACCCGGCAGCCCGAATAGCGCTAACCACAGACGCGTCAGATGTGGCCATAGGAGCCGTGGTGGAACAGCAAGTCACCGGGGCTTGGCAGCCACTCGCTTTTTTCAGCAGATCCCTACGCGATGCTGAGCGAAAATATAGCGCGTTTGACAGGGAACTGCTAGTGCTCCACCTGGCCATTCGCCATTTTCAGTTCTGGTTGGAAGGGCGGCGTTTCACCGCGTTTGTCGACCACAAACCGCTAACCTTTGCAGTGTCCAAAATCTCAGAACCATGGTCAGGCCGACAGCAGAGGCAGCTGGCCGCAATTTCAGAATTCACCACCGATATACAACACGTAGCCGGTAAATTTAATGTGGTGGCTGTAATGATCAGTGTTTACCACTAGGCGTCGCTGCTACCTTGTTACCGCTTGTTGGAATGATGCACTCAGTAGAATAAGAAACGGCCAACATGGGAGCCGATGTGAAAGTGTCTGTGTGAGCTGCCGCTAAAAAATAAAGTTACGTTGGTTCAACTGCAAGTCTCTTCTCTCCTCAATGAACACGAACACAACATGGTACCAGGAGTAAACTGCATGAACTGAGCGACCACGTGAGAAGTCGTCATGGAGTTGAAGCCGCCGGAAAACCTGAAATTGGCAGGTAACGTGGATGAAAAATGGCGGGCATTCAAGCAGCAGTTCAACTTGTATGTCACGGCCATGGGACTGGACACGAAGCCGGACTTGAGAAAGGTAGCACTTTTGCTGAACTTAGCGGGGCCACAGGCCATTGAAGTGTACAACACGTTCGTGTTCGGAACGGGTGAAGACCCAAATAAGCTGGATGTCGTGCTCGCTAAGTTTGATGCTCACTGCACTCCTAAGAAAAACGAGACATATGAAAGATACATGTTTAGATCTCGTATGCAGCAACAGAGTGAGCCCTTTGACAGTTTTTTGACAGCTCTCCGTTTGAAAGCACAATCCTGCAATTTTGGGACATTGAAGGACTCAATGATCAGAGATCAAATTGTTTTTGGTGTTGAGGACAAAAAGTTAAGAGAGAGACTGCTTCGTGAGACGGAGTTATGAATGAATTTATTTCGGATAGTACATTACAGGTTAAAAGAAACTGTATAATATAACAACAAGGTCAAATTAGACAAAGACTCCTTCTACTATACAATTCCACGTGAGTTATCCGAAATGGGTGATGGCTGAAGCCGCAGCTTATATTGCCAGACGGAGTTGACGCTGGAGATGGCTGTTAAACTCTGCCAGGCAAGCGAACTGTCCCAGAAGCACATGAAAACGTTCTGCGGCATGCCAGGCGCCACACCTCCGAGTGAAGGAGCAGCGGTCGGCGCCGTGTCATCTCAGAGCGGGAGGCGTCGCTCACGGGCCGGGACTGCACAGCGGACCGAGGATCCCACGTTCTTCTGCAAGCGTTGCGGATTACAGCACAAGCCAAAGCAATGCCCAGCGTTTGGTAAAGTATGCTCCAACTGCCATGGAAAGAATCATTTTGCCAAGCAATGCTTCACCAAAAGAAAGGAAGGAAAGAAAGGCAAAAACGTGAATGTAGTCAAAGATACAGACTTAAGTGACACTTTCTTTGTGGGCATCGTTGACTGTGAAAATGAAGAAGAAAAAGTCAACAGCATTACCAATGAGGACAAGTGGACCACTCCTCTGCTGGTTAACGGGACTATCGTCACTATGAGACTGGACACTGGTGCAAAAGCTAACCTCATTAGCATGTCTGATGTAAAGGAAATGCAGGTTAAGCCACACATATACAGAAAGAAATCAGGGTTGAAAGATTACAATGGGCAACCCATACAGTGTTTTGGTACCTGTAAACTGAATGTTGTTGTTAAAGGTAAAGTGCACAATGTAAACTTTTCTGTTGTGAATGAGAAATGTGAATCACTGTTGGGTGATAAAAGCTGTGAAGAGCTAGGGTTAGTGAAAAGAGTGTACTGCATTGAATCAGATTCCAAGTGTGACACTAACGCTATTGTGCAAAACTTTTCTGATGTGTTCAAAGGTTTTGGCACACTGCCCTTTACATATAAAGTCCAGCTAAAAGAAGGCGCCCAACCAGTTGTGCACGCACCACGTAGGGTCCCAGCTCCACTGCGTGAAGCCCTCAAACGAGAACTGGACAGGATGACCAACTTGGGCGTGATCAAAAAGGTGCAGGAGCCCACAGACTGGGTCAACTCGATGGTCGTCACAAAGAAAAAGAATGGTGAGTTGAGAATGTGCATGGACCCAAAAGATCTAAATGAGAACATTAAGCGCGAGTACTACCAAATCCCCACACGTGAGGAAATAGTCAGTGAGATGGCAGGAGCTAACTACTTCACAAAGCTCGACGCTTCTCAGGGTTTCTGGCAGTTAAAACTGGATGAGAGCAGCACTAAGTACTGTACTTTTAACACACCTTTCGGTAGATACTGTTTTCTTAGGCTGCCATTTGGAATAAAATCTGCACCAGAAATATTCCACAGAGCGATGGAACAGATCATTGAAGGCCTAGAGGGAGTCAGAGTTTACATAGATGACATTATTGTATGGGGCTCGACTCTCCAAGAGCACAACCAGAGACTTAACAAAGTGATGGAGCGCATTCAGAAGTACGGGCTGAAACTCAATAGAGCCAAGTGTGAGTTTGCAGTACAAGAGATTCTCTTCCTCGGAGACAAACTCACAGCTCAAGGCATACAACCAGATGGCGATAAAGTGAAAGCAATACTGAACATGCCAAGACCAACAGACAAAACGGGCGTGTTACGCATCATGGGAATGGTAAATTTCATAGGCAAATTTATTCCCAACCTCACAGCAAAGACGTCATGCATCCGAGAGCTCTTACACAATGACTGTGACTTTAAATGGGCCGAAAAACATGAGCAAGAGTGGCAAAGACTTAAGCAAACTCTTACCAGAGCACCAGCATTAGCCTACTATGACCACCGGAAAAAGCTCAAAGTGTCAACTGACGCGTCCAAAGATGGCATCGGAGCAGTGCTCCTACAGGCAGAAGGAGAGTACTGGAAACCAGTAGCCTATGCGTCAAGGGCTATGACAAAGTCTGAATGCAAATATGCCCAGATTGAAAAGGAGTGTTTAGGCGTTTCCTACAGGCTGGAGCGGTTTCACAGTTATGTCTATGGACTGCCGTCTTTTACTGTGGAAACTGACCACCGCCCACTCGTCTCCATTATCAAGAAGAATCTTAACGAAATGTCCCCACGGATCCAACGCCTAATGATGAAAATGCAAAGGTACGATTTTGAACTGGTTTATACACCGGGAAAGCACCTGATACTCGCAGATGCCTTGTCCAGAGCACCTGCTGAAAAGTGTCTGAGTTCCACAGATGAGGATATTGAAAATCACATCAACATGGTGTCGTGTGCTCTGCCAGTATCTGACACAAAGTTGAAACAAATAGCGGAGGTGACATCACAGGACACCGAGCTACAGCGTGTCATTCAGAACATGGACGAGGGATGGCCTGCAGGATCTTGCCCTCGCTATTACCATGTCAGAGGAGATCTCAGTTTTGTTGATGGACTATTACTGAAGAAAGGAAGAATAGTCATCCCTGAGGCTCTAAGACCAGATTTGTTAAACAGGATACATGAAGGACACCTTGGGATTGAAAAATGTAAAAGGAGAGCAAGGGAGTCAGTGTACTGGCCTGGACTAAACAAAGACATCGAGACGCTTGTGAGTAGTTGTGAAACGTGCCAGAAACACCGAAGTAAACAAAGCAAAGAGCCAATGGTGATATCTGAAAGTCCTGCATCCCCTTGGCACAAAGTAGGGATGGACCTGTTTCACCTTAAAGGCAAAGACTACTTAGTAGTCATGGACTACTTTTCCAACTTTCCAGAAATGGCACTACTCTCAAGCACTACATCAGCCTGTGTGATCACTCATACCAAATCCACATTTGCTCGGCATGGCATCCCACACATTGTGGTGACAGATAATGGACCATGTTTCAGTAGCAGGGAATGGCAGCAGTTTGCAGAACAGTATGAATTTCGGCATGTGACGTCAAGCCCACACTATGCACAATCAAATGGACAAGCAGAAAAAGGTGTCCACATTCTGAAGCAACTGCTTAAGAAAGCTGCAGACAGCAACTCGGATCCATACTTGGCTCTACTCAGTTACCGCGCCTCTCCACTTCAGTGCGGACTGTCACCTGCTGAGCTACTAATGAACAGGAAGCTGCGTACAACGCTTCCCAGCTACCCAAATGTTACTTCACAAAGGAAAGATACAAAACTCAGAAACAAGCTTGAGAAGCAGAAACTGAAACAAAAGACATTCTATGACACTTCAGCCAAACCACTCTCTCCACTGGCCAACAACGACCCATTTAGGATCGAGGATGCATCTGGCTGGAACACTAAAGGAGTTGTATTACAGGAAGTTGCTCCAAGATCATTCACAGTGAGAACCGAGGATGGACAGGTGCTCAGGCGCAATTGCCGCAGTCTCCTCAAGACTCCAGAAGCACCTGGTGGGCCCAATAATGCTCACCCAGAATCTCCCACAACCACACCTCTTATGAACTGTGAAGCAAATGTTCCACCTGACAAAGATGAACCGAGAAGATCAAAGCGAGAAATAAAGAAACCAGATAGGTTGGACTTATAAGAATTTAAGTAAAGTGTTAAAAAAAAAAAGCAAAAAGCAAAGAATAAGAAAAATGTAACAGATGTTAATTTCTTTGGGCATGTTGATTCAGGGAGAACTGAAATTTGTGTTTTGTATTAGTCCATTCATACTGAATACATATACACTGTTTTGCATCAATGTTTATTAATGTTTATTCACCTCAAAGAAAGGGGGATGTAATGATCAGTGTTTACCACTAGGCGTCGCTGCTACCTTGTTACCGCTTGTTGGAATGATGCACTCAGTAGAATAAGAAACGGCCAACATGGGAGCCGATGTGAAAGTGTCTGTGTGAGCTGCCGCTAAAAAATAAAGTTACGTTGGTTCAACTGCAAGTCTCTTCTCTCCTCAACGAACACGAACACAACAGTGGCAGACTGCCTCTCGCGAGCGGTAACAGCACCTGTCCGCGCGGATGGGGGCTGTAACGCCGCAGACGCTGAGCGCGGTAACAGAGCGGACGCGCACGCGGCTCCGGTGCACGTAGGGATAGATTACGCGGCCATGGCAGCGGAGCAGGGCGAAGACACAGACGTGCGCGCGCTCCTGTCTGGACCAACAGGGTTAAGGCTGGAGAACATAAGTTTACAAACCGGTTCACCCCCGCTTATTTGTGATGTATCCACCGGGCGACCTCGCCCAGTGGTACCGGCCACGTGGCGCCGTCGCGTTTTTGACGCGGAGCACTCCCTAGCACACCCGGGAGTACGCGCTTCGGTGAAAATGGTAGCAGAGAAGTTTGTTTGGCCGAGCCTGCGCAAGCACGTGAAGGAGTGGGCGAGAGCCTGCATGTCCTGCCAGCGGGCCAAAGTTCACAGGCACACGAAAGCTCCTTTAGAACCTTTCCACATCCCGGCTAAGAGGTTTGATCATGTGCACGTAGATCTAGTGGGACCCCTGCCGCCCTTGCAAGGGTTCACACATCTCCTGACAATGGTGGACCGGACCACGCGTTGGCCGGAAATAGTCCCATTGCAGTCTACCACAGCAGCAGAGGTGACTCGCGTTTTTTTAACAGCCTGGGTAGCGTGGTTCGGAGTCCCGTCGGACATTACGTCTGATAGGGGTTCGTGTCAGAGCTGTGGTCAGCAATGGCCAGTGGCTTAGGGGCAACAGCCCATCGCACCACCGCTTATCACCCACAGGCCAACGGTTTATGCGAGCGTTTTCACAGATCGTTGAAGGCAGCCCTCAGAGCGTCGCTCACGGATACAGATTGGGTAAACAAATTACCAAGGGTTTTATTGGGGTTGCGTTCGGCACCCAAAGAGGATTTAGATGCCTCACCTGCTGAATTAGTTTTTACTCAACCTCTCAGGCTGCCAGGAGAATTCCTGCCAGCCCATGCAGCACCGGAGCGCCCCCCGGTGCGGGGACCTCTACGTGGCACGGGGGCAGAAATGCTCCCGGGCCCCGCTCATCACACTTTTCCGCGGGTTTTTGTTCCCAAGGCTTTGCAAAATGCAGAGTTTGTTTTTGTCAGGCACGACGCCCAGCGTCACAGCCTCCGCCCACCTTACGACGGTCCGTTTCGAGTGCTGGAAACCGGGGAGAAATATTTTGTGCTGGACTTGGGGGGCAGGAAAGAAACAATCAGTGTTGACAGATTAAAGCCTGCTTTTGTGTTACGTGACGAACCTGTACGGCCGGCGGGGGCGCCTCGACGTGGCAGGCCTCCCAGGGAACAGCCCCTAGTTCCCCAGCAGGGGGTAAATAACCCTTCTCCCCCTCATTCCACAGGTGCACCGCAGGACGGCACAACATAGGCTGCGAAGCCTGTGTTCAGCAGATTCGGGAGGAGATTGAAGCCTAAGCAACGGGCAGAGTGATGTGTATTTTGATCAACCCGTGTAAATTGTGCTGTAGATCCTGCAAAGGGGGGGGTGATGTAAGGGTATAGTGTGTATGACTGCCCATTATTGACATGAAGTCGGTGTGTGTGTCCAATCTTGACATAATGTGTATGACTGTCCATTATTGACATAAGGTGTATAACGGTTAGAGTAATGTTGGTGTATGTCCGTTCTTGGGCGTTTCGGGGGGAGTGATGTGGTGTAACATTATGTAGCTCACATATTCCTTGGCAGAGACCCAGACATGAGGGAACTTTGAGCTCGCAGTGTGTATTGACATCACGCCTCAAACGGACATTGAGTCTGGACCCCCTGCGGACTGGAGAAGAAGTGAGAAGATCTGGGAGTGGACCTGAAGGGACTGTCTGACTCCTGGGGTCAGACAGAGAAGCCGAGAGGACAATGGGAGGATTAAATGTGAATGTAATTCTGTGTTTGATGTGAATGTGATTCGTGTTTGATGTGAGAGTATAAAGGTATGTGGTTTACCGCAGCTCGCCCTCTTCATTCCCTGACTGAGAGAGGAGCTGTAGGACGTGAGATGAAATAAACCAATACTGAGAAATCATTCAGTCTCTTCATTTCATGGTTCCTACACCGTGAAGACGAAACACCTCAGGTTCGAGCAGTACGCTGCAGGCATGACTGTGAACAACAAAGCCGTCTGACACAGGAGGAGACCCTTCAGCAACAGACATGCAGAAAAACTTGCTTAAACTTGGTTTCTACGGGCATGGACAGGTATGCACGGGTCTGTACTAGTTTAGATTTGATTGGTGGTTGGCAACCAGCTTACCGGTGCATTACCGCCACGTACTTCACTCTATATCATCACTCTATCTGGTCAGGAGCTGTAGTCCTTCTATCATCATTGCTGTGTCCAATCGAACCTCAACTCTACTTTGAGACATCACTCTTCTTCGTCTCCTCGTGCTTCACTCTATATCATCACTCTACAGTACACATCCCAGTCCTTCTATGAGTAATAATCACTCATCTACTTCACTCTTGCAATATTGTCACTCTATATCCGCCACACACTCCATATACTGTATGTCTGTCTGCCTGTGTGTTTTTCCTCATAACTTTGTGACGTTTTCCTCATCTAAAAGAACAAGAAGCTATGAGGAAAACGTCACAAAGCTAGCTTTTATTCTGAAGCCCGCCAGGGGTCGCTGTCGCCAATCCTTCTAGTAAAATACAAACAAAACTAACAAAAAACCCAAAACAACCGCCAATCAAATCTGAAAGAAGAAGAAGAAGAAGAAGAAAAAACTACCGGTTTGTCGGCGTCACCACCGGACTCCAACATGGCGTGGAGGAGCTGCTCCGTCTTGTTCAGACTGACAGGAGGAGAGGAGGTGGCGCGGAGCTCCGTGAGGGGAGGCAGGTCAGTCCCCGCGGCCGAAGGGAAGCAGCCTGCTCCGGCTGACTGAAGGACGGAGGTCCCGCTGGTGGAGTTAGCATCGTTAGCTTCAAGGACGGTTACATTAGCGGGCTAATGTTAGCACCAGGCTAACATAGATTTGTCTGTGTTGATTATTTAATTGACAGTTAATTATGCAGTTGCTGGATTAAATGAGCCTCTGTGCGAGCTACAGTGTAAAAATATAGTTTTTTTTTGTTATTACAGCTGCATAACTAGTGACATTCATTTCTGCACATGTACCCGAGTGACTGTTTTTAAATGCTCCTGTACGCCGCTGCAGCGTGAAGAGGCCAAACGTGCAGTAACCGCTGCTGTCACTGGCCCGTGGCCGCCGGGCACATGGTCACAAACGGCCGTCTGATCTCCATCCGAGTCCCAGCTGGCAAAGCCAGTGTGCCGGAGCTCACACCACGCAAACGATGGCAGTGTCGCACGTCTTCACTGGACGCGTCCATTAAACATTCCCAGTGCTGGGAGAAAGGGGATGTGATTTTTATTTGGCCCAGCCCACGTGGTCAATGAAAATATAAAGTATTAATCCTTTTCGGGTCGGGGGGGGGGGTCTATCCCAGCATCTTTGGGCGAGAGGCAGGGTCCACCCTGGACAGATCGCCAGTCCATCGCGGGGCCAACACAGACGGACAGACAACCATAAAGTAGGAGTTACATGGAAAACCTCGAGGATGACACAAGGAAGCTGAGATTTATTTCCACTGTGGTCCTCTAAAACAAAACAAAATTAGGCCAAAAATGACATAAGTAAATTAAATTTTCAGTAGATAAACGCAACACTGTCACAGATTGAATATCATGAAAATGAGTTGCATAAATATGTGAAAAATCACTGTTTAGAGTGTATAATAATGATATAAATATATGATAAAGACAACAGACAAAATATCACAGTAAATTAACCCTTATACTAATGACTTTAATGTTTATTTGAAAGGGACGTTACATACTAATGAGCATCAATACAAATTAAGTATGCCAGATTTAGCAATACTGCTAATTTGCATCTGTAGTCCCTCGACAGGTCACAAAAACACAGTCATGTACGAGAATAACATCTGCAGTGAAACTGTACAAAGTGGATATGCTAAAGTGCAAGAGTTAAGGTGCGACAAAACATTCAAATGTCACATAAATGAAGTGCTGTGTATGCGTACACACACACATGCACCCAAGCACCTCACGACAGCAACAAACAAGAGGCGGGGCATATGTGTGTGACGCACGGGCACATGCAGTAGGACAAAAAGAAAGACTGCCTGAATGTGAAGGAGCTACATTATCCATCTCAGACACGGGGCCAGTGTTGTTGGGGGCCTGTGCTGGGGGTTCACTTGCGTGCCTTGCCGATTCTTTTTGTCGTGATCTCTTCATCCTTCTATATAAGTGGTTAAACCTATCAGGAGTTGTAGCTTGAACCTCTGCATGCCCAAGGTTTGGAGAAGGTGCCCAGTCAGGATCACACATGAACATTTCATAAGCTGGTCTGCCTGTAAAAGCAAAGATAACAGAAAGAAAATACTGATTAGGTGTAGAACAAATTCAACCACTTACACATGAAGGGTGTAGCGATATACTTGTTCTAGCTACTGGGATATCAGTATTTGTTTAGCTTAGCACTGCTAACGTAGGCAAAACACTATGACCAAGCAAGTTATAACCACTCAGCAACAAGAGGTATATACAGTAAATCGTAACTTACGTTTATGAAAATGCTTTGAACACACCACCGTCGATTAAAGTATGTGGTTGAAAGTTATGCTGGTTCTTCTCACGGCTGCGAGCCAGCCATGACAAAGTTGCACATTAATGAGAAAAAGTTGCAAATTTACATGAAAACAGTTGCAAATTACTGAGATAAAAGTTGAAAGTTAATGAGAAAAAAGATGTGAATTACAAGAGAAAAGTTGCAAATTAATAAGAAAAGTTGCAAGTTAACGAGAGAAAAAGCTACAAATTAATGAGAAAAAAGTTCCAAATTTACATGAAAAAAGTTGCAGGTTAATGAGAAAAAGCTGCAGATTAAAAAGAAAAAAGTTACAAATTAATGAGAAAAAAGTTGCAGCTTAAGAAAAAAGTTGCAAATTAGCAAGAAAAAAGTTGCAAGTTAAAGAGAGAAAAAGCTGCAAATTAATGAGAAAAAGTTCAAAGTTTACATGAAAAATGTTGCAGGTTAATGAGAGAAAGTTGCGGATTAAAAAGAAACAAGTTACAAATTAATGAGGAAAAAATTGCAACTTAAGAAAAAAGTTGCAAATTTACTTGAAAAAGTTGCTAATTAATGAGAAAAGTTGCTAATTAACAAGATAAGTTACAAGTTAATAAGAAAAAAGTTGCAAACTAACAAGAAAAAAGGTGCAAGTTAACGAGAGAAAAAGCTGCAAATTAATGAGAAAAAGGTTCCAAATTTACGTGAAAAAAGTTGCAGGTTAATGAGAAAAAAGTTGTGACGTAACAAGAAAAATGTCGCAAATTAGCGAGAAAAAATTAGCAAATTTACATTTTTATTTATTTTTTTTTTTTTTTGTTACTTATTTGTACCCGTAGGTAGATTTGGTTTGCAGTCTGGTGACAAGCCACCGGCTGCTGGTCGCTGCGTGCGCGAGCGCCCTAAACCTACATGTTTTTGGTATGCGGGAGGAAACCGGAGAAATCCCGGAGTAAACCCACGCAACACGGGGAGAACATGCAAACTCCACACAGCTCACTGTTGGTCGGGGGCTGGGATCGAACCCACGATCTCATGATCCCCGCGATCCCCCGGCCGAGGGTAAAACTGTGCTGCCACAGTGCTAAACCACTGCGCCACCGTGCAGCCCATGATTCATACATGATTCATCCATCCATCTATCTTCTTCCGCTTAATGCTTTTCGGGTCGCGGGGGGGCTGGAGCCTATCCCAGCATCTTTTGGGTGAGAGGCAGGGTCCACCCTGGACAGATCGCCAGTCCATCGCAGGGCCAATACAGAGAGACAGACAACCATTCACTCTCAGTCACACCTAAGGACAATTTAGAATCCCCAGTTTTGATGCCAGTTAACCTAACTTGCATGTTTTTGGCATGTGGGAGGAAACCGGAGAAATCCCGGAGTAAACCCACGCAGACACGGGGAGAACATGCAAACTCCACACAGATCACTGTTGGTCGAGGGCTGGGATCGAACCCAGGATCCCCCGGCCAAGGGTGAGTTGCTGTGCTGCCGCAGTGCTAACCACTTCGCCACCGCACTGCCTAGTTTACATGATAAAAGTTGCAAATTAATGAGAAAAAAGTTGCAAAGTTTTAAGAGAAAAGTTGTAAATTAACGATAGGAAAAAAAAATGCAAATTTATGAGAAAAAAATTCAAATTTATGAGGAAAAAAATAGCAAATCTAAAAGAAAAGTTGCACCGCTCCCCCAATTGTTTTGCTTGTATCCTTAGCATTGGTGCTTAAAATGCATTTTATTCAGTTCTGTAACATGATATAGAAAGGTTTATGATGATATTGGGAGGGCAGTTCTGTTTTGTTTTTTTTTTCGAGGTTTTTTCTCCCCCCTTGCTTAGGTCAGACATCCTGAGAACTTGACTGAGCTGAAGTGGTTCTGTGGGGAAGATTGGTCCAAATTCCTCCTGAACGTTGTGCAGGTCTGATCAGTAGGAACAGACAGGAGGTGTCTGTTGGAGGTTATCGCTGCCAGAGGCTACGTGTCCACCAAGGCGTGTGTGTTCACGCTTCCCATTCATTGTGTATATACAGTGGGGTAAAAAAGTATTTAGTCAGCCACCAATTGTGCAAGTTCTCCCACTTAAAAGATAAGAGAGGTCTCCAATTTTCATCATAGGTATACCTCAACTATGAGAGACAAAATGAGAAAAAAAAATCCAGAAAATCACATTGTCTGATTTTTAAAGAATTTATTTGCAAATTATGGTGTAAAATGAGTATTTGGTCAATAACAAACAAGGAAGATTTCTAGCTCTCACAGACATGTAACTTCTTCTTTAAGAGGCTCCTCTGACCTCCACTCGTTACCTGTATTAACGGCACCTGTTTGAACTCGTTATCAGTATAAAAGACACCTGTCCACAACCTCAAACAGTCAGACTCCAAACTCCACTATGGCCAAGACCAAAGAGCTGTCAAAGGACACCAGAAACAAAATTGTAGACCTGCACCAGGCTGGGAAGACTGAATCTGCAATAGGTAAGTGTAAAGCCCCTTAAAAAGGGAAAAATGACCAGGGTGAACACAGTGTGTGCGTCTCCTCACTCGCTTGTATTAAAAGTAAGGAAGTTGCGCGCGCACTCCCCTTGCTGGAGCTCTAAGGCGTAACTAATAGAGTGACAGTTTCATGATCGCAGTCTCTAAATTGAACACCGATTGCATTGCTGAATAACCAATAATAATTCCCATTCAATCAAGTACAAGAATAACCAAATAAACAGCTAAATCCATTATAAATAACAGTATCTTAAGCAACAAATATCTATCTTGAATGCTTGAGTAACAAATACAAATATAGTAACAGTATCTTCTATGACAAATGTCTTTCCATCTTTCACATACTCCCCCTCAATGTTAAATGTTGTCCTCAACATCAAAACCCTCGACCCCAAGCGCAAATCAGGTGTTCAGACTTCTCACGACCAAAATACTCGAATCACGTATTAGTTCAGTGCTTCTATTGCAACATCTAACATTTAGGAATGTATTGTTACAGACTGGAACTCTTTTCATACACTCTGTCATGCAAGTAACAAATACTCATTGTCCAGTGTTTCTTGTGTATGCATTTTGTTACAGGCTGGAACTCTTCGGATACATTCAATTTTGAGTCCAAATAACACATTTGACGGACTGGAACTCTTTTGATACATTCAGTTTTTACCAGAATACAACTTACCAGTCTACATCCCGTATACACATATGGGCTGGCAGTGATGTGGCTGCGCTGAGTAATGAACCCTTGGATAAAGGCGCAATGCAGCGGCACTGTAACAGGATGGAGTTCCTATTTGATCATACCTGAAGATCTTTGGTGGCCTACGGTTCCTCTGAGGCCGCTGCTGTTCCTGATTCTGGTTCTCGTTCCTTTCAAGTGACAGGAAAGGGGTGTCTTAGGCAGGCTGGTCTTCTGTCAGGTCTTCTCCTGTGTCTGATGGAATGTCACTGTGTGGCTCCTGGCTTACTGAGGGATTATCGTTGTTGCTTTCTAGCTGGGGAGCAAGTTCTCTCCAGTCAAATTCAGCTGCTCTTTCTGTACTGGCAGGAGTCGCTGTCCATGGTCCTGACGACTGAGGTGGGTACTGAGGTGGTATGGGAAAATAATCATCATCATCGTCATCTTCCTCTTCCTCGGGGCTGTCCCTAGCTTTTACAGTCTGTGCTGTTGGCTGTTGATTCTTTTTGTTTTACAGGTGAATGCGTTCTTGTCTCCAGCGGCAGGTGATCACATGGCATAAGAAGGTTCCGATGCAGGGTCCTGGGCTCTCCTTTCCCTTGCTCCGGTCTCAGTTCATAGATGGGACTATCCTGCCCAACTTGCCTTACCACAGTATGAATTGTGTCTTCCCAGTGATTTTGCAGCCTACCAGTTCCTCCTCGGGGAGGGCCTCTCCTCCTGGGGTAGCGCCTATAGCGGCTCCTGTCAGTGGCATACCTGCTTCCCTGAACTGCAGTGCCTCCTGGGCCGGTAATATTTGCCGCCTCTGCTCCCTTTTCTCCCTCAACTACATCAAACTCCACAGTTTCGCCATCTCCAACACTGCGAAGGTATTTCCTCGGGTTGTTCTTTTTGATGGCTGTCTGGTGTACAAAAACGTCTTCTTTGGTGTCGTTCCTATTGATGAAACCATATCCATTCCTGACGTTGAACCATTTGACTGTACCCAAGACTTTTGTTGCGATGACCTTCTTATTCCCCGCTGGGGCTGCGGCTGCTGGGCTGGATGGGCAACTGTCTTTCGGGCTCTCTGCTTTCCTCTCTCTTCTCCCCCAGCTAGCACGACTTTGGGACTTCCTAACAAAGCCGGTGACTCCCCGTCCCTCGGGGGCAACCGCTCTCCGTTTAAAGAGCTCTCTCTTGCAGCATTATGCTCCCTATATGCTCTACAGCCTGCCTGAAAAGGCTCACTACTCCCACACCTATAGCAATGTTGGCAGTATTCCTCACCCCTCTGCTGGCATGCAGAGCACCTCGGCCGCACACGTGGCGTTGGATATCTCTGGGGTGCAAATCTCTGTTGAAACTGCGCTGTTCCTCTGTGGAACACTGGACCCCTGGGGAACCACGATTCCTGAACTGGTCCACCTGAAAGTTGGGGGGGGGGGCACTTTGGTCATTCAGGGAGGGGTACTGTGGCTGGACATATAGCGGGGGGTAAGTCACTCCATAGCTGGATTTTCTGGTTACGTCAGGATACATCTTTGGTATGTTTTCTGTCTCACTCATGGACTCTGTTATTTGTGACACCTGTGCCTTAAGGTCTTTTAACAGTGTCATATCTGCTTTCATTTCTTTCAGGTCAGACAACACATTTGGGGGAAGTGTAGCTACACTTTGCTGGGCTACACACTTATCTTTGCTGCTATCACTAGACTGGATAGTGTATACGCTAATTGGTCGCTGTGGCACGGACTGTCTCCTTTTATCCTCCCTCTCTTTTTCATGTGCACATGCTATGTTCAGTCTTTCTAACAACAGTTCATCTGAGGTTGTTGTCTGCAAAAGGAGGGGCTGAAGGTCGCTCCTGATACTATCATTTAGCAGCCCTGTTAATACTGTGTGCATGAACATGCTTTGCACGAGAGCTGGGTCATATTTGAGACTAGACTCGGCTTTCTGTGATGCAAACAATATTTTCTGCCTTAAATCCATTGTTCGAATTAAAAAGTTCTGTGGGGTCTCCCTACTGCTCTGGACCTCTGCAGTCAACTGCCTGTAAAGCTCTGTAGTGCTTCTCTCTTGATAATGTGACCTAAGAATTCTCCTAAGGGTAGGGAGAGACGGGTCGCTTTTACCTTCGAGGTAACTCCTAAATTGCAAACCTGGCACAATGGCTCTGATGACCGCATCCACTATCCCTGACTCAGGATATCCTTTGCTGAGGCCGTTCTCAATTTGGCGGGCTAAACTGGAGAAAGTGAGTCTGTCTTTCTGTCCAGGTTCACCAATCTGACCAGAAATCTTATAGTCTTTATGCCAGAGTGGATTGGTTACAACAACCGGGGCTGTGTGGCGTGGGGCAGTCTCATTATTTGCTAAAACTTGCATTTCAGCTTCTTTTCGCTGCACTGCCAATTTCAGCTGCTCCAACTCTTTCATTACATTCTCCTTTGCGTGCGTTGTTTGTAACACATCATTTATATTACTCTGGTTCACACTTTTTATTGTATCTTGTATGCTCAACAGTTCTGACATACCTTCATCTTCCCGTTGATTTAATTAGTCACGTTCGATGTGCTGACTGATATAAGACACCAACGCACAGCGAGTTTTTCTTATTTTCTCTCGATTATCTCCTGAGATCTCAATCAAATCACATATTTTCACTAGCTGATCCATGGTAAGCTGGAATAGAGCTCCTTTCATTTCAAACAGATTTTCAATTTCCGACTCCATTTTGGGTAAGTGAGTAACAGACAGTGTGGACACGTGGTGCTGAGACCTGATGCTGAAGGCTTTGCAGCTCCTCGGTGGCTGTTCTACACCTCAGGATGCGCGTTGCTCCTCGATGGCCTCGTAACTACCACCGATCTGTTCTGCTGAAACACTCCCCTGCCTGGGTTGTTTTTCGGGATGAAGAACGTAAGATGGCTCCCTTCATGTTGCGGTGTCAGCCTCACGTTTTTCACCCCAGCGGTGCCTCCAAATGTAAAGCCCCTTAAAAAGGGAAAAATGACAAGGGTGAACACAGTGTGTGCGTCTCCTCACTCGCTTGTATTAAAAGTGAGGAATTTGCGCGCGCACTCCCCTTTCTGGAGCTCTAAGGCGTAACTAATAGAGTGACGGTTTCATGATCGCAGTCTCTAAATCGAACACCGATAGCATTGCTGAATAACCAATAATAACTCTCATTCAATCAAGAACAAGAATAACCAAATAAACAGCTAAATCCATTACAAACTAGAAAAGCACTCGGAGAGCGCAGACCTCCGCCAAGCGCCACAGTTCCCCCCCCATACAGTGTTTGTGTGTACGTTTTCAGATTCCTTGACCATGAAAACATATGACTAGCAATTGGATTGACAATGATAGGATTTGTGGTTCAGTAGTAAAAGCATTACCTCCTTGGTGGACGTAATAAACTGAAGTGTTGGTGTTGTGTCCATCTCCTGCATCTGCAAACTCCCAGGCTGCGGGCGTTGCAATTGAATGAATGAATTAATTAATCTTTATTTTGAATAGATTAAGAGTACAGGTTAAAAGAAAGTGAATAATATAACAAAGAGGGTAATAAAATCCAACAAGGTCAAATTAGACAATAACTCCTCTGATTATACAGTTCAACATAAGTTATCCGAAATGTGTGATGGCTGAATTCGCAGCTTATATTGCCCACCCATGTTCCATCCAAGAATTCAAAAGAAAAAACAAAAGAAATCATGACACAACCGCGTACAACCCACAGGCCAATGGGTTATGCGAGCGTTTTCATAGATCACTGAAAGCAGCACTGAGGGCTTCACTGACGGATGCAAATTGGGTAGACAGGTTGGCGTGGATTTTATTGGGGTTGTGCTCCGCGGCAAAAGAGGATTTGGAAACTTCCCCGGCAGAGAGCTTCTTTTTGCGCAGCTACTATGGCTGGCCGGGGAATTTCTGCCAAATAATCCGGCGGCGGACAGCTGCCCGTCTGAGCTTTTGCAGCGTAGCGCAAACACAGGCACGCTGGCGAGCCCTGCCCACCACTGTGTTCAGCGTGCTTTTGTGCCTAAAACTTTGAAGAAGGCGGAGTTTGTGTTCCATTGGGCCTGCACACATATTGAAAATGGCCGTATCTCACAATGTTAAAGAATCCTTTAAAAAATTCCTGTATCCAGACGGTGATCCGGATCATCCCCAAAATGTAATCAGTTCTTCCTTGTGCCATTTCCAACAACGCCTGAAAGTTTCATTGAAATCCGTCCAAAACTTTTTGAGTTATCTTGCTAACCAACAGACAGACAAACAGACAGACAAACGCTGGCAAAAACATAACCTCCTCCTGGCCTCCGGCCTGGCGGAGGTAATAACAGTATCTTAAGCAACAAATATCTATCTTGAATGCTTGAGTAACAAATACAAATATAGTAACAGTATCTTATATGACAAATGTCTTTCCATCTATCACATAAGCAGCTTGGTGTGAAGAAATCAACTGTGGGAGCAATTATTAGAAAATGGAAGACATACAAGACCACTGATAATCTCCCTTGATCTGGGGCTTCACCCAAGATCTCACCCCGTGGGGTCAAAATGATGACGTGAACGCTGAGCAAAAATCCCAGAACCACACGGGGGGACCTAGTGAATGAGCTGCAGAGAGCTGGGACCAAAGTAACAAAGGCTACCATCAGTAACACACTACGCCACCAGGGACTCAAATCCTGCAGTACCAGACATGTCCCCCTGCTTAAGCCAGTACATGTCTAGGCTCGTCTGAAGTTTGCTAGAGAGCATTTGGATGATCCAGAAGAGGAATGGGAGAATGTCATATGGTCAGATGAAACCAAAATAGAACTTTTTGGTAAAAACTCAACTTGTCGTGTTTGGAGGTGAAAGAACACCATACCTACTGTGAAGCATGGGGGTGGAAACATCACGCTTTGGGGCTGTTTTTCTGCAAAGGGACCAGGACGACTGATCTGTGTAAAGGAAAGAATGAATGGGGCCATGTATCGTGAGATTTTGAGTGAAAACCTCCTTCCATCAGCAAGGGCATTGAAGATGAAATGTGGCTGGGTCTGTCAGCATGACAATGATCCCAAACGCACCGCCCAGGCAACGAAGGAGTGGCTTCGTAAGAAGCATTTCAAGGTCCTGGAGTGGCCTAGCCAGTCTCCAGATCTCAACCCCATAGAAAATCTTTGGAGGGAGTTGAAAGTCCGTGTTGCCCAGCGACAGCCCCAAAACATCACTGCTCTAGAGGAGATCTGCATGGAGGAATGGGCCAAAATACCAGCAACAGTGTGTGAAAACCTTGTGAAGACTTACAGAAAACGTTTGACCTCTGTCATTGCCAACAAAGGGTATATAACAAAGTATTGAGATGAACTTTTGTTATTGACCAAATACTTATTTTCCACCATAATTTGCAAATAAATTCTTTAAAAATCAGACAATGTGATTTTCTGGATTTTTTTTTTTCTCATTTTGTCTCTCATAGTTGAGGTATACCTATGATGAAAATTGGAGACCTCTCTCATCTTTTAAGTGGGAGAACTTACACAATTGGTGGCTGACTAAATACTTTTTTACCCCACTGTATGTAGCACGTCCCGCATGCACTCTGGTAGTGTGGCATCAAGAATCTCCAGCTGGCGCTTGCAGGTGCCCACTTCTCCTCCTCCTGAATCCCCACTCAGAAACATAATACGCAAATGAGGAGCAGGTGCGTGGAACTGATCACTTCCCGGAGCTCATGCTGTTAAAATAGTGGCTGTTAGTAAAAAGTAAACACATATTTGGCGACTACACATTCATCTCTCGCCTCGACCGTTTTCAAAAGAATGTTTTGCTTTTTACTTTTGAAGATATAGGCAAGAGTTTAACGTCCAGAAGCATCACAAACAGACGAGAACAGCCCATCCACCGGGAGTCATGGTGACCAATAATGTGCAGGCTGTGCAGGTCGGGGAGAGCAGAGCGGGTTGGGGTGGACAAAAAAAGCTCATCACACTGCACTTTGGTAGCCAAAAATACTGCTTGAAAACCGGCCAAAGTTCTCTGACCAGAGAGTGATACTCTCCATGCAGTTTGCAGCTACACCGTATTGGGCTGACTATCTGTTTCCACCCGCTCCACGCTCCCGACGGGTCCGTGTGAGGTGGAAGCGCGGGGACCAGACGCCTAGGTGGACACGTAGCCAAAGGAGGTTCGACCTGTTATCCAAAGGTTCACTTATTTTTTCCACCAGCGCTGTGAATGTTTGATGAATGTGTCCAATAAAGACATGAATTATACTTGGGACTTAGATGAAGATCAGATCATTTTATGACCAATTAATGCAGAGAACCAACTCTTTCCAAAGGGTTCACATACTTTTCCTTCCCACTGTACTTTGCCTCCACATCTCCGGGCGTCTCACTAACAAAAGTTCTCCATCTGTCCACCAGGTGGCCTCACAGCTTTCAGCAGAGGTGCGGCTTCAAGAAAGTCTCCAGAAAACCCGAAGCCAAGAAGGCGGAGGAGGAGCTAAGCCCCTCCCACGGCGAGTCTGCAAAGACTGCTGCCCACCACCGGACCCCTGGCCCGCACTTGGGGCAGCAGCCGCCACCCAGCTTCCCACGGGACTTTGGCCGGCTTGTCAAACCATTTCTCTTCACCGTGGGGGTAGGTGATGTTCGCCCCTGTCTGCACTGTGACGTCACTGATGATGATGGTGATGATGTCGTCACGGATAGGTGCTAACACCATGTCAGTTTACAGGCTGCTCCTTCGGCACGGCGGCCATCTGGCAGTATGAGTCCCTGAAGTCTCGGGTGCAGACCTACTTCGACGAGGTCCAAGCCGATTGGCTGGAGCGGAAACGGCCACAGAAACATGGGGGCCTCCGTAAACAGGTGCATTTATTGAGAAAAGATGGTTTAAAAAACACGGATACTTAAAAAGTCTTAATTTATCTAAAGGCCTTCAATATCCTTAAAAATGATAATTAATCCTTAAATCACTCTTACAAATTCCATCCATCCATCTTCTACCGCTTTTTCGGAGGTCCGGATCGCGGAGGCAGCAGTTCAAGCAGAGAAGCCCAGACTTCCCTCTCCCCAGCCACCTGTTCCAGCTCTTCAGGGGGATACCCTTCAGAGGATACCAAGGCGTTCCCAGACCAGCTGGGAGACATAAGGCACTTTTCCACTTGGAACCCAAAGGCCTCGTTTGGCCTTGGACCGAACAGTCCTGTTCCGGCACTGGTGGTTTTCCACAGCACAAGGCTCACTGTAGTATGGGTGGGAGAAGGAGGGAGTTGGAGGCGGGGTTTTGAGGGAGTTGGAGGCGGTGCTACACTCCCCTTGAGGCTGCGCCATTTTCCCTGGACCAATTAGTAGTCCAAGAGCTATTTAATATCATTTTGGTGGTGAGGCTGCTGTGTATTATTATGCATTACTCATCTCATGTAACCTTGTGCCATTGCAATAACGCAATTTTTTCGTATATTTAATGTGGACGTGTGGATCTTTAATATCACAGTTACAAGTACTGGGACAGCCATCTAATAAAAAATATCTTACAAAATTACAAGTCCACATTTTCTTTAAAGTGTACTTGTTAATGCTGAGTACAGAATTGGGTGAGGCACACCAAAACAGTTGTTGCTGTACACCCCACACTCACCTGTCCTTACAATGGCTAAGTTGAATATTTTGTGCAGATAAAACCATTACCTGGGTTGGCAATATGAACATTTCCAAATACAGAACTTAAAATATTAGGTGTCCCTGTTGTTGCACATGGATATAAAGCTTGGTCAGTAGTGGCTGGCTTTTAATGTATGTGTCGGCAGTTATTGGACTCCATAACACACTGCAATGACAAATTTTTCCCAACCTTTTTAAGGGTTTTAAGACAGTGTAAAACTTAGTAGTAACAGACAACAAACACATGATGTCAACAGTCACGGGTTTATTCAACGTTATTAACACTGGTCATTGATTAATGTACAGTATATACATAATAATGGTTGGGAAAACGGGTCACACACGCCGTGCGAGGGTTTCAAAGACTGCCATGACAGTGTTATTGAGGGCAGCATTCTGCGCAATTTCCTCCCTTCGTACAGCAACTTCGGCTTCCCTGGACTGATGGACCTCATCCACAAGCAGTGAATTGAGTTCCAACTGTTGCCGCTGGAGCTCCCTCTGCTCACGTTGATGTTCCCGCTGAAGCTCCATCTGTTCACAGTGCTGTTCCCTTTCTGCTTCTTGCATCGATGCAAAAATAGTTGAAAGGTCTTGTTTTGTGTTGCTCTGCTTCCCCTTACCTACAAGACAGAAATGTGAGCTGGTGTCAGTAAAATCAACCTCAAAACATGTAGCAGTACATCCCCAAAAATTAATACAAAAATTAAATATTTTTGGACACATTTTGGACACATGTCAGAAAGTGGGCAGCACGGTGGCGCAGTGGTTAGCACAGTGGCAGCACAGCAAGAAGGTCATGGGATCGATTCCACCCTTGACCATCGTGGATTTGATCCCACCCCCAGACCATCGGTGACCCGTCTGTGTGGAGTTTGCATGTTCTCCCCGTGTCTGCGTGGGTTTACTCCGGGTACTCCGGTTTCCTCCCACAGGCCAAAGACATGCAGGTGAGGTTAATTGGCATCAAACTGGGGATTCTAAATTGTCCTTAGGTATGACTGTGAGAGTGAATGGTTGTCTCTCTCTGTGTTGGCCCTGCGACGGACTGGCGATCTGTCCAGGGTGGACCCTGCCTCTCGCCCAAAGATGCTGGGATAGGCTCCAGCCCCCCCCGCGACCCATAAAGGATTAAGCGGTAGAAGATGGATGGATGTCAGAAAGTGAGACCCATATATTATACAGAATCATTAATCAGACAGTGAAGTATTGCTACATTTTAATCATTTATTGGCTCACAGCGCATGAATATCCAAAATTACTTTTCTCGAAAAATCGATGGTTATGTTAAAAATAGATATTAAAAAAAGAGGAGTGTTCTCAAAAGTATGAGGATTTATGGAGAAACGGATTTCATTTTCCAGCCGGAGTGACCATCGCCCCACAGTGCCTAAACAATCAAAACCTGGTGTAATGGACAAGGCATCACTGTGTTTGATTTGGCCAGGAAACTCTCCTGACATAAAACCCATATGGATTGTCAAGATTATGACAGATACCATCTTATATGACTTTAACTGTCTTTTGTGAGTCACAAAAAACACACTGTACCATGACATTGCAGTTATTTTGAAATGTACCTGTACAAGGGACACACACTGGTGAAAGTCAAGTGCTGGGTTTGAAAAAATTACTTTTTTTTATGAGTATCACAACTGTGTATTTGTACAATACATTTAGTAAAAGCTGGGTTTATGTTTCAAATGCCTAGCTTTTTATGGTGGTCAAAAAATTCTAGAGGTGACCCAAATTCTATGGTGGAGAGACCCAGCTGGTCTATCATCTCTGAAGAGCTGGAGCAGGTGGCTGGGGAGAGGGAAGTCTGGGCTTCTCTGCTTGAACTGCTGCCTCCGTGACGCGGAGAAGTGGTAGAAGATGGATGGATGGAAAAAATTCTGAATGCATTTATACAGTAGGCTCAACTGAATCATGAAAATGAAGCACGCTGACTTTCAAATAATGAGTTTTGTGCTACAACAGCTCATTAGCTTTTCCATGCCTGTGATTAAATATGCAATTGCATTGCTGGACTTTTTTGATGTGCTTTACATGAAACAATAAACTGTACCGTGAGTATTACATTATTACAATATCATATAATTATATTATTTGACTATTGGGCTTTACCTGTGCGTGAAAGTGTTGACGGAGATGTGCCAAACTGTGAGCGAGCTGGACTTGGTTCTGGTGCCGGATGATCTAGATCCGTAGCAGGAGAAGCCGGGTGCTTGTATCGCGGGAGGTGGGCTCCATCGGTGTGGAAGCATAATCTAAAAAAAAATAAAATAAAATAAAAAACTTTTAACCAGGATTACAACTAACTATTTCATCAGATATTGTCAACACAAAAAACAACATACAAGGACGGACATAGCATTAAGCTAGGTCATCGTTCAAACACGATTAAGTTTTCGTCTGTCCTCAGTGAACTTTCCACTGTTGGAAAAAATAACATAAAGCATGAATATCACATCACTCACCGTCCTGTATATCACAATATCACGGCTTCAACTGCTGAAGTTGGGTGCGTCGCGGCTGCACATTCAATTCAATTCGGGTGGCTGGGTCTAATTCCCGGTGCGTCTCCGTGTAATTTCTGGTGCGTCTGTTTGTGCGCCCCACTGCATGCTCAGTCTGCTTCCCTCTGCATTCTCTCATCAGCCGAAACGCACAGGAAACTCTGCTGGACTGCGGTGTTGGATTTCTGCTGATTTCTGTGAAGCCATTCTCTCGTTGTGGTTTATAATATCACTTGTTCGCGGGCTCACTGCCGAAAAATTGCAAATGGCGACCAGCAAGCAATTCTGGAAAGTCAGTGTAACGCCCACGTAACGCCCACTCTCATGACACTACGCACAGACCAATGAATGACCAGCAGTGGCGTGACGAAACGGGGCCGGGAGCCTTCGGACCTGCATTTTACGGTGCCGAAAAAAGTGTCAGTTAAACTGGAACTGTTCCGAAAAAGGGAACTGTGAGGCCTTTGGGTTCCGAGTGGGAAACCGGACAATGGAGGCCGATCGGGGCCAAACGGGGCCTTTGGGTTCCAAGTGGAAAAGCGCCTACAGTCTCTCCACCGAGTCCTGGGTCTGCCCCGGGGTCTCCTCCCAGTGGGACGTGCCCGAAACACCTCAAGTGGGAGGCGTCCAGGAGGCATCCTAATCAGATGCCCAAACCACCTCAACTGACTCCTTTCAATGTGGAGGAGCAGCGGTTCTACTCTGAGCCTCTCCTGGATGACTGAGCTCCTCACCCTATCTCTGAGGGTGAGTCCAGCAGTCCTACGGAGAAAGCTCATTTCAGCCGCTTGTATCGGTGATCTCGTTTTTTTGGTCATTACCCAAAGCTTGTGACCATAGGTGAGGGTAGGAACGTAAATCGACAGCTTTGCCTTAGAGCTCAGCTCCCTCTTCACCACACAGCAGAACATCCACATCACTGCAGATGCTGCTCCGATCCGTCTGTCAATCTCTTGCTCCATTCTCCCCTCACTCGTGAATAAGACCCCAAGATACTTAAACTCCTCCACTTGGGGCAGGAGCCTGTCCCCAACCCGGAGAGGGCAATCCACCTTTTTCCGGCTGAGGACCATGGACTCGGACTTGGAGGTACTGATTCTCATCCCAGCTGCTTCATACTCAGCGGCAAACCGTCCCAGCCATAGCTGTAGGTCATTGCTGGATGAAGCCAGCAGGACAACATCATCTGCAAACAACAGAGATGAGATCCTGTGGTCACCAAGCATGACACCCTCCATTCCCTGGCTGTGCCTGGAAATCTTGTCCATAAAAATTATGAACAGGATTGGTGACAAAGGGCAGCCCTGGCGGAGTCCAACTCTCACTGAGAATGAGTCCGATCAAGTGTTGGCAATACGAACCAAACTCTCATAACGATCGTACAGAGACCGAATAGCTCGTAACAACAAGCCTGATACCCCATACTCCCGAAGCACCCCCCACAAAAAACTATGCGGGACACGGTTGAATGCCTTCTCCAAGTCCACAAAACACATGTAAACTGGTTAAGCAAACTCCCACAAACCCTCGAGGGTAAAGAGCTGGTCCGATGTGCCATGGCCAGGAGGAAAACCACATTGCTCCTCCTGAATCCGAGGTTCGACCAACGGCCCGAGTCTCCTCTCTAGTACCTTGGCACAGACCTTCCCAGGGAGGCTGAGGAGTGTGATCCCTCTAAAGTTGAAACACACCCTCTGGTCCCCTTTTTTGAAGAGAGGAACCACCACCCCGGTTTGCCATGCCAAAGGCACTGCCCCCAACCTCCACACAATGTTGCAGAGGTGTGTCAACCATGACAGCCCTATAACATCCAGGGCCTTGAGGTACTCGGGGCGAATCTCGTCCACTCCCGGGGCCCGCCCACCAAGGAGATTTTTTAACCACGTTGGCGACCTCAGCCCCTGTGATAGGTGAGTCGTCCCCCTCGTCCACAAGCCCTGCTTCCTCTGTGGAAGGCGTATCCGTGGGATTGAGGAGAACCTTGAAGTATTCCTTCCACCGCCCGACGATATCCCCAGTTGAAGTCAACAATGCCCCATCCGCACCATACACAGTGTGGACAGGGAGCTACTTCCCCCTCCTGAGCTGCCGGACAGTTTGCCAGAATCTCTTCGAGGTCAACCAAAAGTCTTTTTCCATGGCCTCACTGAACTCCTCCCATACCCGAGTTTTTGCTTCAGCAACCACCCGAGCTGCACTCCGCTTGGCCTGCCGGTACACCTCAGCTGCTTCGGGAGTCCCAAAAGCCAACCAAGCTTGATAGGATTCCTTCTTCAGCTTAATGGCCCCCCTCACCACTGGTGCCCACCCCTTGATTTGGGGGTTGCCACCACGTGATGCCCTGACGACCTTGCAGCTGCAGCTCTGGGCAGCCGCTTCAACAATGGAGGTGGAGAACATGGCCCATTCAGACTCGATGTCTCCAGACTCTTTCGGAATGTGGTTCAAGTTCTTCTAGAGGTGGGAGTTGAAGACCTCCCGGACAAGGGCCTCAGCCAGACGTTCCCAGCACACCCTCACTGTACGTTTGGGTCTACCAGGTCTGAATGGCATCCTCCCCTGCCATTGGATCCAACTCACCACTAGGTGGTGATCAGGTGACAGCTCTGCACCTCTCTTTACCCAAGTGTCCAAGACATACGGTTGCAGGTCTGATGACACGATAACAGAATCGATCATCGACCTGCGACCTTGGGTGTCCTGGTGCTAGGTGCACATATGGACACCCTTATGCTTGAACATGGTGTTCGTTATGGACAAACTGTGGTTAGCACAGAAGTCCAATAACTGAACACCACTCGGGTTCAGATCGGGCAGGCCGTTCCTCCCAATCACCCCCTTCCAGGTTTCACTGTCATTGCCCATGTGTGCATTGAAGTCCCCTAGTAGAACAATGGAGTCTCCAAGAGGAGCACCCTATAGCACCTCAGTCAGAGACTCCAAAAAGGGTGGGTACTCTGAACCATCATTTGGTGCATAGGCACAAATGATGGCCAGGACCCATTTCCCAACCCAAAGGTGCAGGGGAAACACCCTTTCGTCCACCAGGGAAAACTCCAGTATAGCGGCAGCAAGGTGGGGTGATACAGTACATGAATACCCACCCCTGCTCGTCGCCTCTCGCCCGGGGCAACTCCAGAGTTAGGACAAGCTCCAGCCCCTCTCCAGGAGACTGGTTCTGGAACCAGAGCTGTGTGTTGAGATCAGGCTGACTATATCTAGCCAGTACCGCTCAACCTCATGCACCAGCTCAGGCTTCTTCCCCACCAGAGAGGTGACATTCCATGTCCTAAAAGCCAGTTTAGGAAGCCTGGGATCAGACCGCCAAGGTCTCCGCCTTTGACCGCCAACTGATCCACATAGCAGTGGACCCCCATGGTCCCTCCTGCAGGTGGTGAGCCCACTGGAGGGCAGACCCATGTAACTCCTTTGGGGTGAGCCCGACTGGGTCCCATGGGTGGAAACCCGGCCACCAGACGCTAGCCATTGAGCCCCTCCCCCAGGCCTGGCTCTAGGGTGGGGCCCCGGTAACCCCATACCAAGTGGGGTACACTGAATCCTTTTTCAGCATTCATCATACAAATTGAGAGAAAAGTTGCAAATTAACAAGAGGAAAAAAGCTGCAAATTAATGAGAAAAAGTGCTGATTCACATGAAAAAAGTTGCAAATTTATATGAAAAAAGTTGCAGATTATCAATGAAAAAGTTGCAAGTTTATGAGAAAAGTTGCAAATTAATGAGAAAAAAACCTGCAAATTAATGAGAGAAAAAAGTGCAAATTTACATGAAAAAAGTAGCAAATTAACAAAAAAATTGCAAGCTTATCAGCCAAAAGTTGCAAATTAATGAGAACACTTGCAGATTCACAAGAAACGTTGCGAATTAATGAGAAAAAAGTTGCAGTTTATAAGAGAAAAGTTGCAACTTAACGAGAGAAAAGCTGCAAATTAATCAGAAAAAGTTGCAAATTAATGAGAGAAAAATTGCAAATTAATGAGACAAAAGTGCAAATTTACATGAAAAAGGTTGCAAATTAACGAGAGAAAAAAGCTGCAAATTAATGTGAAAAAAGTGCAAATTCACATGATAAAAGTTGCCAATTTACAAGAAAAAGTTGCAAATTGTAGTGGTTTATTGTTGGTACAAATATTAATATAAATATACAATACATCTGAGTAGGAATGAAGATTTCTTTTCATTCCCAGCATACATAAACTCGTTGGGGCACCAGTCCAGAAAAATGGACAATTTTATTAATAATTCAATATTTGTACCAGCAATGAATCAGTCTCAAAAACCTGTGAGTTCTTTTCTGCTTTTAATCAAACAATAACTCCAGTATGCCTTTTTAACAGTTTAATAAGAAATTTCAGGATTGATGAACACATTCAGATTACTTTAAGACAGTGAATTCAACATGTATCATGAACACATTAAACCTTTATTGGATTACTGAGCATAACTTGTTTTACCAAACATTTGTGGAACCACAGGAAAAACGTGGCTTAAATTGGCACTGTAATGGAAAATGAAAAACCATAAAACAGCTGTAAAGCAGAATGGTTAAGGAAAATTGATACAGTTTTATGAAGAAAATGATGATAAAAATGAGTTTATAAATAGGAAAATTTGTGTTACTCTGAAAAGGAACAGAGATTAATGAAAAGATAAATGTATTTGAAGTTCTGAAAGGAGTTCAAAGATGTTAGGTTTATAGAACTTACACACATGGACAAAATTGTTGGTACCCCTCTGTTAATGAAAGAAAAACCCACAATGGTCACAGAAATAACTTGAATCTGACAAAAGTGGTAATAAATAAAAATTCTAGGAAAATTAACCAATGAAAATCAGACAATGCTTTTGAATTGTGGTTCAACAGAATTATTTTACAAGACAAACTCATGAAACAGGCCTGGACAAAAATGATGGTACCCCTAGAAAAGATTGAAAATAATGTGACCATAGGGACATGTTCAATCAAGATGTGTCCTCTAATTAACATCACAGGTGTCTACAAACTTGTAATCAGTCAGTCGGCCTATTTAAAGGGTGTCAAGTAGTCACTGTGCTGTTTGGTGACATGGTGTGTACCACACTAAACATGGACCAGAGGAAGCAAAGGAGAGAGTTGTCTCAGGAGATTAGAAAGAAAATTATAAACAAGCATGTTAAAGGTAAAGGCTATAAGACCATCTCCAAGCAGCTTGATGTTCCTGTGACTACAGTTGCACATATTATTCAGAAAATTAAGATCAACGGGACTGTAGCCAATCTCCCTGGACGTGGCCGCAGGAGGATACTTGATGAAAAATGGAAGAGACTGACAATACAAATGGTAACAAAAGAGCCCAGAACAACCTCTAAACACATTCATGGTGAACTCCAAGGTCAAGGTACGTCAGTGTCAGATCGCACCATCCGTCATTGTTTGAGCCAAAGTGGACTTCATGGGAGATGACCAAGGAGGACACCACTGTTGAAAACAAATCATAAAAAAGCCAGACTGGAATTTGCCAAACTGCATGTTGACAAGCCACAAAGCTTCTGGGAGAATGTCCTATGGACAGACGAGACAAAACTGGAACTTTTTGGCAAGGCACATCAGCTCTATGTTCACAGACGCAAAAATGAAACATACCAAGAAAAGAACACTGTCCCTACTGTGAAACATGGAGGAGGTTCTGTTATGTTCTGGGGCTGCTTTGCTGCATCTGGCGCAGGGTGTCTTGAATCTGTGCAGGGTACAATGAAATCTCAAGACTATCAAGGTATTCTAGAGAGAAATGTGCTGCCCAGTGTCAGACAGCTTGGTCTCAGTCACAGGTCATGGGTCTTGCAACTGGATTATGACTCAAAACACACAGCTAAAAACACCCAAGAATGGCTAAGAGTGAAAGATTGGACTATTCTAAAGTGGCCTTCTGTGAGCCCTGATCTAAATCCTATTGAACATCTGTGGAAGGAGCTGAAACATGCCGTCTGGAGAAGGCACCCTTCAAACCTGAGACAACTGGAGCAGTTTGCTCATGAGGAGTGGGCCAAAATACCTGCTGAGAGGTGTAGAAGTCTCATTGACAGTTACAGAAATCGTTTGATTGCAGTGATTGCCTCAAAAGGATGTGCAACAAAATATTAAGTTAAGGGTACCATCATTTTTGTCCAGGCCTGTTTCATGAGTTTGTTTTTTAAAATAATTCTGTTGAACCACAATTCAAAAGCATTGTCTGATTTTCTTTGGTTAATTTTCATAGAATTTTTATTTATTACCACTTTTGGTAATGTTTATATATTTACATATTTATTCCATCTAGCTACAATGCTCTGCACTGTGTGTTCATATATTCATATATTTATTCCATCCAGCTACAATGCTCTGCACTGTGTGTCTGTGTGTGTGTGTATATATATATATTTTATAGTAATACGTACATATGTATATTAGCTGCTCTTGCTTGCTTGTTTTTTTCTTGCCTTCTGATTGTTGCTCTGAGTGTTGCTATCCCTGTGCTGTTGCAATCCTGGAATTTCCCCGTTGTGGGACTAATAAAGGCTTATCTTATCTTATCTTATCTTTTGTCAGATTCAAGTTATTTCTGTGACCATTGTGGGTTTTTCTTTCATTAACAGGGGGGTACCAACAATTTTGTCCACGTGTGTAAACAAAGAATATTTTGAAGAATTAAATTTATTCTGGACAACAGACCTTAAGCACAGCAGATGAAGATTAGTTTAGTTTTTTGGTTTATTTGTCAGGGACCATGTACAGAAAAAAAACAAACAAACATTAAACACAGGGTAAAGACGCTCTGTACCAGATTATAGCGTTCTTACTAATTCCCATCTGTATTTCCTAAGGCAGGCAGGAAGATATTAAAAGAAAAACAGCACATATAGAAAGCAATTCAGGCCAGGTTTCAGAAACTGTTGACCCTGAAACAAGCAAGGAGTAAGTTTAAAAGGTAAAAAGATAAGAGAACAGCACACATAAAAACAAACAATTTAAGAGTACAATTTCAAATCCCATTTCAGTTCAGTTCAATTCAACTTTATTTATTTATGGGGCAAAAAAGTATTTAGTCAGATGAGAGAGGTCTCCAATTTTCATCATAGGTATACCTCAACTATGAGAGACAAAATGAGAAAAAAAAAATCCAGAAAATCACATTGAAGGATTTTTAATGAATTAATTGGTAAATTCCTCAGTAAAATAAGTATTTGGTCACCTACAAACAAGCAAGATTTCTGGCTCTCACAGACCTGTAACTTCTCTGTCCTCCACTCGTTACCTGTATTAATGGCACCTGTTTGAACTCATCAGTATAAAAGACACCTGTCCACAACCTCAAACAGTCAGACTCCAAACTCCACTATGGCCAAGACCAAAGAGCTGTCAAAGGACACCAGAAACAAAATTGTAGACCTGCACCAGGCTGGGAAGACTGAATCTGGAGTAGGTAAGCAGCTTGGTGGGAAGAAATCAACTGTGGGAGCAATTATTAGAAAATGGAAGACATACAAGACCACTGATAATCTCCCTCGATCTGGGGCCCCACGCAAGATCTCACCCCGTGGGGTCAAAATTATCACGAGAACGGTGAGCAAAATTCCCAGAACCACATGGGGGTCCTAGTGAATGACCTGCAGAGAGCTGGAACCAAATTAACAAAGGCTACATCAGAAACACACTACGCCGCCAGGGACTCAAATCCTGCAGTGCCAGACGTGTCCCCCTGCTTAAGCCAGTACATGTCCAGGCCCGTCTGAAGTTTGCTAGAGAGCATTTGGATGATCCAGAAGAGGATTGGGAGAATGTCATATGGTCAGATGAAACCAAAATAGAACTTTTTGGTAAAAACTCAACTTGTCGTGTTTGGAGGCGAAAGAACACCATACCTACTGTGAAGCATGGGGGTGGAAACCTCATACTTTGGGGCTGTTTTTCTGCAAAGGGACCAGGACGACTGATCCGTGTAAAGGAAAGAATGAATGGGGCCATGTATCGTGAGATTTTGAGTGAAAACCTCCTTCCACCAGCAAGGGCAATAAAGATGAAACGTGGCTGGGTCTTTCAGCATGACAGTGATCCCAAACACACCGCCCGGGCAACGAAGGAGTGGCTTTGTAAGAAGCATTTCAAGGTCCTGGAGTGGCCTAGCCAGTCTCCAGATCTCAACCCCATAGAAAATCTTTGGAGGGAGTTGAAAGTCTGTGTTGCCTAGCGACAGCCCCAAAACATCACTGCTCTAGAGGAGATCTGCACGGAGGAATGGGCCAAAATACCAGCAACAGTGTGTGAAAACCTTGTGAAAACTTACAGAAAACGTTTGACCTCTGTCATTGCCAACAAAGGGTATATAACAAAGTATTGAGATGAACTTTTGTTATTGACCAAATACTTATTTTACTGAGGAATTTACCAATTAAATCATTAAAAATCCTTCAATATGATTTTCTGGATTTTTTTTTCTTCTAATTTTGTCTCTCATAGTTGAGATATACCTATGATGAAAATTGGAGACCTCTCTCATCTTTTTTAAATGGGAGAACTTGCACAATTGGTGGCTGATTAAATACTTTTTTACCCCACTGTATATAGCACCATTTCACAACAACAGTCATGTCATAGCACTTTCAACTGTAGGGGAAACCCCCACAATTGCAGAAAGACCCCAGCAATCAGGTGATCCCCTGTGAGCAAGCACGTAGCGGTGGCGGAGAGGAAAAACTCCCCTTTAGTAGGAAGAAACCTCCAGCATAACCAGGCTCAGGGAGGGGTAGTCATCTGCTGCGATTGGCTGGGGGGTGAGGGGATAGAAAAGAAGAAGAAAAGAACAGACATGTAGAGAGCAAACGGCATGATGGGGACTCAATCTATGGGACAGAACAAACAGATGTTAATGACCAGCAAAAATATTTCATTGAGAGTGAAGAAAGGAATGAAGCCCAGTGCATTGTTGGAGGTCCCCTGGCTGTCTAAACCTATTAGCAGCATAACTAAGGGAGGGTTCAGGGGCACATGATCCCACACTAATTGTAAGCTATATCAAAAAGGAAGGATTATCCCTATTCTTAAAAACAGAGATCAAGTCTGACTCCCGAATCCAGATTGGCAGCTGGTTCCACAGGAGAGGAGCTTGATAACTGAAGGCTCTGCTTCCCATTGTACTTTTGGAGATTCTAGGTATTAGAAGTAATCCTGCATTTTGGGAGTGTAATGCACTGTTAGGATAATAGGGTAGTATCAGATCTTTTAAATAAAAAGGGGCCTGATTATTTAGAGCTTCGTAAGTGAGAAGAAGTATTTTAAACTTAATTCTAAACTCTGTGGGAAGCCAATGAAGGGAGGCCAGAACCGGAGAGATATGATCTCTCTTTCTAGTACCTGTTGATACGCTTGCTGCAGCATTTTGGATCAGCTGAAGACTTTTTAAAGATGTTTTAGGACAACCTGATGATAAAGAGTTACAATAATCTAATCTCGAGTGAACAAAAGCGTGGATCAGTTTCTCAGCATCACTCTGAGACAAGATTCTCCTAATCTTGGCAATGTTATGCAAATGATCTTATCTTATCTTATCTTATGATAGAAGGCAGTCTTAGAAACAAATTTAATATATGAATTAAAAAACAGATCTTGATCAAAAATAACTCCAAGGTTCCTCACAGAATTATTAAGAGAAAGAGTAACCACATCCGACCTAAGATTTTGATTTGGAAAGGTATTTCTAAGGTTTTTTTTATACCAACAAGAATGACTTCAGTCTTATCTGAATTTAATAGCAGGAAATTACAAGTTATCCAAGCTTTGATTTCCTTAAGGCAGGCCTCTAACTTGGCTAATTGATTTACTATCATCTGGCTTCATTGACAGGTACAATTAAGATAAGATAAGATAAGATAAGCCTTTATTAGTCCCACAACGGGGAAATTCCAGGATTGCAACAGCACAGGGATAGCAACACTCAGAGCAACAATCAGAAGGCAAGAAAAAAAACAAGCAAGCAAGAGCAGCTAATAAACATATGTACGTATTACTATAAAATATATATATATACACACACACACAGACACACAGTGCAGAGCATTGTAGCTGGATGGAATAAATATATGAATATATGAACACACAGTGCAGAGCATTGTAGCTAGATGGAATAAATATGTAAATATATAAACACCCACAGTACGGAGCATTGCAGCTAGGTGGAATAAATATGCAAGTATATAAACACACACAGTGCGGAGCAATGTAGCTAGATGGAATAATATGTAGATATATAAATATATAAACACACCCAGTGCTGAGCATTGTAGCTAGATGGAATAAATATGCAAATATATAAACACACACAGTGCAGAGCATTGTTGCTAGATGGAATGAAACAGCATAACCGTCTACTTAGTTATCCTACATGGTATGATTATGTGCCCATACATATTCTCACCCTCCATAGCGACCGGTATGTTCCTAGTTGTATGCCGGAGGGGACCATTGTGTAAGTCTATTGCATCTTTTGCATTCAAAAAACTATTAGTTTGTTACGTCTTTTTGCTATCTCTGCGAGCAGCCCTGCTTAGGTTGTACAGTCTGACAGCCGTTGGTAGGAAGGACCTACGAAACCTCTCGGTTGTGCACCTGGGATGATGTAGTCTGCTGCTAAATGAGCTCCTCAGTGCATTCAGTATGTCCTGCATAGGGTGGAACTCGGACTCCAGCAGAGATGACAGTTTAGCCACCGTCCTTCTCTCTCCTATCTCCTCCATCGGATCAAGGCGCTGCCCCAGGACAGAGCTAGCTTTCTTAATCAGTTTGTTCAGTCTCTTCCTATCGGCTGCAGTAATGCCACTGCCCCAGCAGACCACTCCAAAAGTGATGGCTGATGCCACCACCGTGTCATAGAATGACTTCAGCAGCGCCCCTTGTACACCAAAAGACCTGAGTCTCCTCAGCAGGAACAGCCTGCGCTGTCCCTTCTTGTAGAGTGCATCAGTATTGTGTGACCAGTCTAGTTTATTGTTCAGATGAATACCCAGGTACTTATAGGATGTCACCATCTCGATGTCTGTTCCCTGTATATTTACTGGTACTGTGAGGGGCTGCCCATGCCAATTGTGTGTCATCTGCATAACAATGAAAATGTATACAGTGTTTTCTAATAATGTTGCCTAGTGGAAGTATATATAAACTAAAAAGAATAGGGCCTTCCACTGATAAGATAAGATAAGCCTTTATTAGTCCCACAATGGGGAAATTCCAGGATTGCAACAGCACAGGGATAGCAACACTCAGAGCAACAATCAGAAGGCAAGAAAAAAACAAGAACAGCTAGTATACATATTTTTTTTTTAATGTACATATTACTATAAATATATACACTACCGTTCAAAAGTTTGGGGTCACTCAGAAATTTCCTTATTTTTGAAAGAAAAACACTTTTTTTCAATGAAGATAACTTTAAACTAATCAGAAATACACTCTATACATTGCTAATGTGGTAAATGACTATTCTAGCTGCAAATGTCTGGTTTTTGGTGCAATATCTACATAGGTGTATAGAGGCCCATTTCCAGCAACTATCACTCCAGTGTTCTAATGGTACAATGTGTTTGCTCATTGCGTCAGAAGGCTAATGGATGATTAGAAAACCCTTGTGCAATCATGTTAGGTCTGCAATGCTGTAATTGCTGCAAATGGAGGATTCTTTGACGAAAGCAAAGTTTGAAGGAAAAAATTATTATTTCAAATACAAATCATTATTTCTAACCTTGTCAATGTCTTGACTATATTTCTATTCATTTTACAACTCATGGTGGTAAATAAGTGTGACTTTTCATGGAAAACACAAAATAATTGTCTGGGTGACCCCAAACTTTTGAACGGTAGTGTGTATATATAGTATATATATATATATATATATAGACACACAGTGCGGAGCATTGTGGTTGGTGAATGTGCAGCAGAAAGTCTAAGCTCTCTCTCTCTCCGCGGGTGCAATGGGCCAGCTGGATGTCTTTGGGCATGATGGTGGTGACCCTCTTGGCGTGGATGCCGCACAAGCTGGTGTCCACGAAGAGACCCACCAGGTAGGCCTTGCTGGCCTCCTGCAGAGTCATGACGGCGGAGCTCTGGAAGCGCAGGTCGGTCTTGAAGTCCTGAGCGATCTCCCTCACCAGGCGCTGGAAGGGCAGCCTATGGATGAGCAGTTCCGTGGATTTCTGGTAGTGACGGATCTCTCTCAGAGCCACGGTACCGGGCCTGTAACGGTGAGGCTTCTTCACTCCGCCGGTGGCCGGAGTGCTTTTTTTGAGCAGCCTTGGTGGCTAGCTGTTTCCTGGGGGCTTTTTCCTCCAGTAGATTTACGGGCGGTCTGCTTGGCTCTTGCCATCGCTCCTTATCACTCTGTCCTATATTTCTTGCACGCCGCCTAAACTCCAGCCCGGCACCCGCATCGTTTTTGCCACAGCTCCTTGGCATGTCGAGCTTCTCCGTTAGCACCGGGTGGCGGTTGGAGCTAGCTAGTCAGCTAGCTAGCTCTTCCCTGCTGTATCGTCCCCCGCTGCAAACAGTGGCTCCGTCCGCCGACTCGGGAGACCCTTGGGGCGATCTGTGTGTCCGTGATATATAGTGAAAGGTGTAGAAAGAAGAAGGAAGATAAGAAAAAGCCAGTTGCAAAAGGCAGCCAACTCGTGTGGTGCTGCCGGTCTGGTGGAACTCCGTGACTGAGCTTTGAGTTGGAAGAAAACTCATTATTGACATGAGCAAACTAGAACCTATCAGATAAATAAGATCTAAACCACTGCAACGAAGTTCCATTGAGTCCAACAGTGTTCTAATCTATCGAGTAGAATATTATGATCGATGGCATCAAAAGCTGCACTAAGGTCTAAAAGGACAAGTACAGAAACCAGTCCATTATCAGATGCGATAAGGAGGTCATTAGTGACCTTCACTAAGGTTGTTTCAGTACTGTGATGGATCCTAACCCAGATTGAAACTCTTCAAGTAAACTATTTCCCTGCAAGTGGTCAAATAATTGTGTAGCAACAACTTTTTTGAAGATTTTTTTAAATGAAAGAGAGATTGGAGATTGGTCTATAGTTAGCTAAAGCTCCTGGATCCAGTGTTGGCTTTTTGATTAAGGGTTTAATTACAGCAGTTTTAAAAGCCTGCGGTACATGGCCTTAAGTTAATGAAGAATTGATTATTTGAAGAATAAAGCTACCGATAAACGGGAAGACTTCTTTAAATAACCTGGTAGGAATAGGGTCTAAAAGACAAGTTGAAGACTTGGATGAGGAAATTATTTTATCTAACACTACAAGGTCAATTGGAGTAAACTTATCCAAACAAATGTCAATTGAAGGAGTTGTAGTAGTTACTGTATTTAAGTTAATGGTGGGAAGAATCTGACTGATTTTGTCTCTGATAGATGAAATTTTGTTATTGCCAGTGTTTCCTCTGGCTTGAAGACCTTGGCACGGTGGCAACATATCCCCCCCCCTCCCGGGGGGGACAGTAAACATACTGGAATATGTTAATTTTATACTTTTTTTTTTTTTTTTTTTTATTTTACACAGTAATGTTGGATATGGAACTGACCAAATGTCCAAATGAACTTGGAAACGGCCATAAACACATTCTGCATCACTGACAATTGACTAATCCATCACGTCCTTGTAATACGGCCCTTTGTCTTTTTCTCGTTGAAAAAGTCAGAGGTTTTCATGACAACAATGGCATAAAAACATAAAAGAATTTAAAAATAATAATAAAAGTTTATATCTATGGTTAGGTCTGAAGTTGATAAAAAGATTTATTGCAGTGAAAGTGAAAAAATACTTATATATGACATTTTATTACACTTTTATTTGAGGGCTCATTTTGGGTCCTGAGGTTAAAAAGTGCAAGTCTTTCGAATAACACTCATTGCTCCAAAATAATAATGCCTCAAATTCAGTGCTGTTACCAGTTATTCTCCTAGTCAAGGCTGAAGTAACCTCAACACAAGTATTCTACTTTGCACCTTATTTTTGGAGAAACTGCATGTTTTGTGTTTTTCTCTTTGAAAAAAGTTTTTTTTATGAGAAAAATGGAATAAAGATATATAAAAAAACTTTATATCTATGGTTAGGTCTGAAGTTGATAAAAAGATTTGTTGCAGTGAATGTGAAAAATAAATTGATATGACATTTTCATTACACTTTAATGAGAGGGACTATTTTGGGTCCTGAGTGTAAAAAGTGTGTAGTCATTTTAAAGGTGCCTCGAGGGTTAAAGTGAGCTGGACCGACGACCCAGAATTTTCAGGAATTTCAGCTCCAGTAAAAAAGTAAAGAAAAGGTCTTAAATTTGATCAAAAGGTCTTAAAAAATCTTAAATTCAACTTTTCTAGCTGCAGAAATTCTGGTTTAGTTGAACTGAAGACATTTTAAAACCATTTTCAAATCAAATTTATGACTTTGTATTCATGAACAAAGCAAAATGAAAATGCTCCACATATGTCACTCATCGGTCCAACTCATGAGTCACTCGAGATAATTAGCAGAGCTCTGATTGGCTGCCTGTGCTCCAGATCAACAAGTGGTGGAACAGCCTGACTGAGGGCCAGAAGACGGTCTTAGGTGAGTCCTCCTCTCAGTTTTTCATGTTTTATTACTGATTTCATCCTCATCACTCAACTTCTCATCTTCTTTTTTTCCTCCAGGGATCATCGCCGCCAACGCTGTCGTGTCCTGCTGTTGGAGGATCCCGTCCATGCACCGCTTCATGGTCAAATACTTCACTTCCACCCCAGCCTCCAGTGAGTCCCTCTGCCCCAACCGTGCATGGCCGCCACAACCTTTATAACCTTCCTGACCATGTGTTGTTTTTTTTTGTCTGTCCGTCCTCCAGAGGCCCTGTGCTCCTCGATGGTCCTCTCCAACTTCAGCCACTACTCCTTCTTCCACTTGGCGGTCAACATGTACGTCCTGTGGAGCTTCTCCACCAGCGCCGTGTCCCTGCTGGGCCAGGAGCAGTTCATGGCCGTCTACCTGTCGGCAGGTGCTGCAGCGGAGAACGGGACATCATTATTCTTCATCCACCAGGAGCTGGGACTTTTTATGAAGTTCGGATTTTGGTCTTTTCACTGATTTCTTTTTCTTCTTCTTTGTTCAGGTGTTTTTTCTTCGTTTGTCAGTTACGTGGTTAAGACGGCCATGGGGAGGCCCAGCTTGTCCGTCGGAGCGGTAAGACACACTAAACATTTTAGCAGGAGTAAATGTTGAGGGGAACACTATAAGTTTTATTTATGCTATTGAAAAATGACACAAAAGTTGTAGTTGTAAGTTGAATTTTTATGAGGAGAAAAGTTGCACATTTAAAAGAGGAAAGTAGCAAATGTACAAGAAAGAAGTTGCACATTTACGAGGAAAATGTGGGCAGCAGTAACTCAGGAGGTAGAGCGGGTCGTCCAAAAACCGGAGGGTTGGCGGTTCGAATCCCGCTCTCCCCAGCCATCCTGCCATTGTGTCCCCGGTCAAGACACTTTGCCCACCTTGCCTCCAGTGTCCGTGACCCTGGGTATGAAGATGTGTAAATGTTCGGTGGTGGTCGGAGAGGCCGTTGGCGTGGATTGGCAGCCACGCTGCCGTTAGTCTGGCCCAGGGCAGCTGTGGCTACAGCAGTAGCTTACCACTACAGTCGTCTGTGGAGTGAATGAATAATGTATCCATTGTAAAGTGTTTTTGAGTGTCTGTGAAAAGCACTATATAAATCTGATGCATAATTAGTATTATTATTAAAAAGTTTCACATTTACAAGGAAAAAGTTGTGAATTTATGAAAAAGACATTACAGATTTACAAGGAAAAAGTTGCACATTTACTTTTAAAAAGTAGCAAATTCATGAAAAATGTCCCGAATTTACATTCCTCTTTTTTCATTTACTAGCATTGTTGGTTCACATGTATGTTATTCTGTTAAGCACACTGATATAGAGAGGTTTGTGATCATATTGGTGAGGGAGGGACAGTTCTCAGTTTTTTCCAGTTTAGTTACACCAATGGCTGTCACTATAGCCTCCCTGACCGCAGAGTTTGCCAAGCAGTTGCAATACCTGCAATGTTTACCTTTTTATTTTTTCACCTTCTTAATGATTTGTCTGTATTTTAAAGAAACTAGTTCATGCCTGTAAAACCAACTATTCCTGTCTGAAACAGGGATCCCAATCAGGCTTTCCAGGCCCAAATGTAGGCTGTATTTGAAAGTGGAATACAAAGAGGTGGAGCCTATATGTTGGCAGTCACATGTTAGACTTTGACAAATATAAAAGGGAGTAAATGGCGCTAAGATTTGATTGTGTGAATATTAATTACAGAATACCTAAATAATGAAAATGAATGGGACATCCAATATTAGTGACTGTTTTAGGTCCCTTGTTTATTTGTTTGTCAGATCATGTATTTGTCTGATCTTTTATCACTTATATTCATAACAGTGAGTCTTCACTTTGGGGAATGACAGTTGTTCAGTCATCATTATATTTATTGTAGTTAATATCACTGTTCAGTGATGGAGTTCAGTAGAATATTGAATTTCTTCTGTGTATCGTCAATAAACTCGTGGAGTACTATAACAGGACACGTTTACAAATATTTGACACCCATTGTAGTGCATCAGTTTATATTTTAGCAATATTTTGTTACTAAAAGTTTTTTTTTTAAATACGGCAATCAACCGAATTAACTACAAAACACCCAACATCAATAAAGTAGATCTATTTAGCTGTCTATTATTATACACAGCAGAAGGACAACTGTTGCATCAGTGTTGCCCATTTGTTTGTAAATATTTAACTAAAAATGATTTATTTCGTTATTTGGGCGTTTTTGTTTACTGCGTTTGGTTGTTAAGTCATTCCGGCCATTCCGCTCCACAATCACGGCAGTATTAAGTTTCAATTTTTAGATACTCGCGCAGGAAGGGGGACTTGCGGTCCCGCAAAGTACAGTGGTACCACACAGGTGAAGCAGAAGCAGGTACTCTTGTCTGCCACTGACTGGGCAGGCTGGGTGTTCCTCACCGCGAAGGACCGTGGTCTGCCGGTCAGGCTGCTGCTTCTCCTGGCATGTTCTGTGTTGATACACCGGTGTTCTTTGTCAGACACGGTCCCCACTGACACGCCACCCAGTCTGCTTGCGCACCTCATGTTCTCCACATATGGCGAATTATCCTTTAGACCTACGCAATCATGGCAACTTTATGGTATAATTTTTTTCAGCATTAAATCTTCAGTATTATCTTTTTCTACTCAAATTTGTCGTTTTTCACTTCCTTGTTTCGTCCAGGGAACACTGTGGTGACTGACAGGTCGTGATGCCGCCTATTATCCAATCATCATGGCTGTGATGCCGCATATTATCCAGTCAGCACGGAGTCAATCCAAAACCTTGCCCACACTTCTTGAAGCCAGGGCATGAAGAGACACCGAGCGGTGACAGAGCAGTGGCTAAACTTTTATTGATAAAAATTACATATTTTGACCAAGCAGCTCAGATGCACACCCTTGTAACCTCAGCAAAACACATAGAAAACCTTAGGTCAGTCTGACGAACGGTTCAAGAGCTATGCATAGAACACACACACACACAGATATGCTGCATTTGTAGATAGACTAGTGCATAACCGTGCATGCCTGTAGAAACCATGTCCATGGTTACTGCTGCCATGGTAACAGTAACTTTCTACAGGCATGCAGAAATGCTTGCTTACACTTTCTATGGGCATACAGAAATACTTGCTTATGATGCCTGCCTTTGGTCTTTGACATGGTTACCATGGCGACAGCAACCATGGTGAAACTTGCCTTTGCTCTTTGACCCCACCACTCATTCAGTGATGCCTGCCTTTGATCTTTGATGATGTGTCTGCCTGGCAACAGTAACCATGGTAACATCTGTGCATCTGTGATGTCATAGCTATGAACGCCTATAGCTCCCCTATGGATGTTCATTAAAGATTTCCCCTCTTAACTTCTGCATATCTGGAGAGGCTGAAATTCGGGGATGCACACCCTCGTAACCTCAGCAAAGCGCGTATAAAATCTGAGGCCACTCCGACGAACGGTTTGGGAGATATGCACGGAACAGGCAGACAGACACACAGACAGAGAGTCCTTTCATTATAATATGATTATCAAGTAAAAAAGTTGGCAGAATCTTTTTTTTGACCACCTCCCACTGGCTGCGGCTGCTTGTGTCTGTTCATGAAATTTAGGATATTTTCCCTGATGAATGGTTAAAACAGTGGGGCTCCGCTGCTGGAAACTGAGGCAGAAGGGTTCAGAATCAGAATCAGGTTTATTGCCATTGTTCATGTAGTACACAAACTAGGAATTTGTCTCGGTACAATGCTGCAACATTAAACATGATAAGATAAGAGAAATAAACTATACATGTAATAAAGTGTAGGATAAGATTAAGTGATACTGGTCAACAGTTAAAATATATATTAGCCAGCAGCAGATACTGTGGAGAACTATATAGTGCAGTCGGTAATGCAGGAAGAAAACAGTGATGATTGACATGAGTCTGGTTGAGCTGCTGTACATGGTGCACGAGAGTCAATAAGTCACTTAGTGTTCAGCAGTCTAATGGCAGAGGGGAAGAAGCTGTTCATGTGACGGGAGGTTTTAGTCTGGATGGACCGAAGTCTTCTACCAGAGGGGAGGGGGGCAAACAGTACGTGACCAGGGTGTGAGGGATCGGCTATGATCCGGCCAGCACGCCTCCGGGTCCTGGAGATGTACAGATCCTGGAGAGATGGGAGCTTGCAGCCGATCACCTTCTCAGCAGTGCGCACGACGCGCTGCAGCCTTAGTCTGTCCCTGGCAGTGGCTCCTGCGTACCACACGGTTATGGAGGTGGTGAGGATGGACTCGATGATGGCTGTGTAGAACTGCACTAACATCTTGGTGGGTAGCTTGAGCTTCCTCAGCTGCCGCAGGAAGAACATCCTCTGCTGGGCTTTTTTGATGAGTGAGCTGATGGTCAGCTCCCATTTGAGGTCCCTGGTGATGGTAGTGCCTAGGAAGCGGAAGGAATCAGCAGTGGTGATGGGAGAGCCTGAGAGGGTGAGGGGGGGCAGAGGAGTAGTGACTTTCCTGAAGTCTACAATCATCTCCACTGTCTTCAGAGCGTTCAGCTGCAGGTTGTTATTGCTGCACCAGGACGCCAGCTGGGCCACCTCTCTCCTGTAGGCGGACTCGTCGCCGTTGTGACGGGTTGTTCCGCTGCCGGCAGCTGACCGACCAGTGAGGGTACATTCAGACGGCCACTGTTTGGTCCGGACCAAAGAACCTAAGAGTGTATTCCATGGCTAGTTCGGTTTGTTTGGTGCTGTCTGCACGCGCGTTGGAACTGTGGTGCGCACCAAACAGGCAAAGTCTGGTCCCCCTGAAAACGGGGATCTCGGTTCACTTGCAAATGAAGTCTGGTGCGCTTCGCTTGCTGCGTGGTTGGATTGACGTGCTCCTATAAAGACAGTGGTATCATAGCTATTAACAGCAGTTAAGACAGCATAAAGGCTACCACACACGTACACACATGTATTTAAGCACATATAAGTGCATATTAACACAAGGTAATTACATAAATGTTTATAGTGTTACTGGATCAAGTTTTTAAGAAATAAGTGTTTTTTGTGGATCAGGTTATAAAGGATTTAATACAGAAATATGCATTCCTTTGTTAATCTGCTTTTAACAGTGTTTGATAACCAGGTTCTTTTTTACAAAGTACTTTAGAAAGATAGACAACTCTTGCCAGACTGGTTTTAGGTAAAAATGTAGTTCTGATTTATGAGGACCATGATTAATTCACTCTCATGTATGGTTTACGGCCATATATGTGATCTTAAAACTTTTAAACCATGCGATCCCGCCGTCTCCGTCTGTGTAGCCACAGCAGCACGTCGTCGTCTCTCACTCTTCTTTTTCGGCTCTTGTGCGTTTGTCTCCTGTACAGAGCAACATGCTGGATAGTTCGCTGCCTTGCCTGCTGATAATGGGCAGCGTCTTGTGAAGACAATAATACATGTCTACACCAAAGTAAAAACAGAAACCCCAAGGTTGCGTTTTGATGCTGCGCCATCATTTGTTTGTGGCGGACAAACAACCCGGCTGAAAGGAACGGATTTCACTTTTCGGTCCTGGCCAGTCGATGAGCCGGATTTCTCTTCTTTGTCGAGATTTTTTCTTCCTTGTCAGTGGTGGCTTCGGCTACAGCGCCACAAATGAGCAGCTGTTGTAAAACTGCGTGACATTGTTGAAGCAGTTTGGTCCGCTAGAGCCGGGGTGCCCAACCTGGGGCTCCTGGAACATTCAGGTTTCTGTGGGAAATTTTCTAATTTCACTTCTTAATTGGGCCAAAGATTTGCAAATAACTTGTCATTGTTGTGCATATGTGCTGTAGGCACCCTTGCACCCATGCACAACAACAGCAGATTATTTGCAAATCTTTGGACCAATTAAGAAGTGAAATGAGAAAATTTCCCACAGATACCTCAACGCTTCAGGAGCCCCAGGTTGGGCACCCCTGCGCTAGAGTAAAGTGCTGTGTAAATGCAAACCAAACCAAATGAAGGTGTGAAAATTCTCGCCATTCCCCGCCAAGTCGGACTGAGACCCCCGGACTATCCTGGTCTGAATGCAGCCTAAGTGTCGGCGGCCGCATGAAAGCCAGCGGAGACACGCCGAGAGACCGGGCTCATCACTGGCTGAGGTGTTGGAATAATCCAGAAACTCTCCACTGTCTTGAGAAAAAACATTGTACCAGAACAATATAAATAGAATATTAACCTGGAAAGGTGAAAAAATAAAAAGGTGAACCGCACTGGGAGGCTGCATTCATAGTTTTCGATCATGTGACTTCTGGCGGGGTCACCAGCCATTATGGGGGGGATAATCACGTAGTAAAATGGAACAAAAAAAGTGAAAACGTACAAAATTTATTATGAATCTCTTGATAATGACCAACAGCAGTATGACGACAAATTAGTTTTAACTGAGAAGCAGGCCCCCTATCTCATTCCAAAGCAAAACTGTCGAAAAGACACGGGGAAGTGGGCTAACATCACCTATCCAGACATGTACAAAGCTAAATTTCTGGATCTTCATAACACTTATCATGCATGTTTATCCACATCAGGTCATAAATTATTCACAGAGCCCCCAACTTAATTTCTCCTGTTTGTTTTTCTCAGTTTTTGCTGGGGTTTTTTTTGTTTTTTTTTAATATATGTGATCTAATTTGATTTAGCATTAGCTAAAGGCTGGCTTCATTCAGCACACTCACCTGTCCAGGTGCTTTCAGATGAAGTTAGACATCGTTGTCTTGGTGTCTAATCATGATCCGTTATTGTTAACAATAAGCAACTGATTTGTAGACTCCCGGCTGCTTGTAATAATCCTCAAAGCCACAGGCTGATTAGCCGGTGTTCTGACATTTTAGCATCAGAACAGCAAACCTTGGGTTGCTACTCTGTCATTTTCTTCAGTTGTTCAGAAGAATTAAGACTTCCCAAGCGAGAGACACTCTTGAATGTTGGTGAAGTCTGGATCTCAGCGTCGTCCTCAAAAAGCCTTAACTCCAGCTAAGGTTAGCTTTAGCAGCTAGCCTGTTCCAGCACGGAGTGTCCAGGCTTTTATGGTTTCCTGCCAGCAGCCTCAAGAATAAAGTTGTGTTGTTTTTCTCCTCTTTGGAGACTTCTTTCATCTGAAAGGAAATGAGGTGAGTAGGATCCAGGTGGTCCGTATGGAGGTCTTATTAGCCGGAATGATTAGAAGCATCTGCGTAGCTGAGCATAAGCAGACATTTTCTGTCTCTGCTGTGTGGAGACAGCTGATTTTACAGACTGCAGTCGAAGGTAAGAACTTGGCAAGAAGGGCTAGATAGTGATTTGGGTCTTCGATCCCAGCCCCCTGACCAACAGTGATCTGTGTGGAGTTTGCATGTTCTCCCCGTGTCTGCGTGGGTTTACTCTGGGATTTCTCTGGTTTCCTCCCACATGCCAAAAACATGCAAGTTAGGTTAACTGGCATCAAACTGGGGATTCTAAATTGTCCTTAGGTCTGACTGTGAGAGTGAATGGTTGTCTGTCTCTCTGTGTTGGCCCTGCGGTGGACTGGCGATCTGTCCAGGGTGGACCCTGCCTCTCGCCCAAAGATGCTGGGATAGGCTCCACCCCCCCACGACCCGAAAAGGATTAAGCGGAAGAAGATGGATGTTATTCTGTAGCTTAAAAGTGTGACACTTAAGTTGGCTCGGATCCTCAATAGGTCCCATTGCACGAACAAGTACGTTTGTTTAGCTCTGTGTGTGTGTGTGTGTGTGCGCGCGCGTGCATGCGCTTGTGCTGCTGGCAGCAGCTGAGCTGAGGAGAACGGAGCTTATGAATCTGTGAAAATGTCCACAGAGCATCACAGACTCTTCAACAATATTATTAGTCAATTATTTCTACAAACCTATTACAAAATGGTCAGCACAGCCACAGGTTGGAATACAAGGAAGGCGCCATGTCAGCTCCACTAATACTAATAGGAGAAAGCCAAATTCTCCTCTCTTTCTCTGATAGTTCCCGAGTTGACTTGCCTTGGTTCAAAATAATTGTAGGTAATCGATAAAAAAACACTTTCTCCTTCCCACCAGTGTTTGTACAACCAGTTATTCAACAGTTGTATATTTATATAATTTCTGGCTTTAATAAAATAGAATCACTCGCTGCAGCTTCACTCCCAATATGGCCGCCCATATAGCAACTGGCAGTCATGTGACGTCACCTTAAAGCTATGAATAGCGAGGTCTGCCCCGGCTTCAAGCAGTGGAGCCCCGTCATCCTAAGAGTGTGGGTTAAGTGGTTTCAGCCATTCAGCAGGAAAATATCCTCAATTTAAGGTGCAAAGTTTTTCTTTTCCTACGCATATTTTGTTGCTACTCGTTAACTATTAACTACAAATATAAAATAAAACTTAAAATACCACGATAAACAAATTATTATAGACATGGTTATGGGCTGATGTCGTTATACGTTTTGTAATTTCTAGTTACTGTTTTTGCAGTTTTTACAATTGAACAATCAGCATTCATTTGCCATAAATGTGCAATGTTTTCTCATTAATTAGCAGCCCCTTTTTCATGTAAAGGTTCATTTTAAATGTGCAACTTTTTTCCCTTAAAGTGAGAGTTATCCTTGAAAATGTGCAACACTCAAAAAGTGACTTTTCCTCCTTGGAAACGTCACTTTTTCCTGTTAATTTGCACAAAAAGGTCTTAACAAGTTTTGCATTTAACTTCCTGATGGGAAATTTGTTTTTCCTAAGTTAAAGCCTGAATTATCCCTAAAAATTCTTGCTTTTCAATGATCTTGAAAATACCACTGATATGATAAATGTAAAAACTGGGTTTTCTTGTACTTTGAAATCCTTGTATGGATCTTTGTGAATTAGTATTTGTTTTATTTTTATTTGAAATGAATCAAATTAAAATGATCCCAATTTGTGGAATTTATTATAGAATTTGTAAAATTTTTTCTGATAACTCTGCAACTTTTTTGTTTAGGGATGAGAATCTTCCTCGGATCCGAGGAATTCCTCGGATTTGATCATGTCTAGGGTCATTCTCGTGAATCGTCTAAATTCGAGGAGAAAATTTTAGGGGGGGGGGGGGGGGTCTGGCGGCGAGTCGTATTTTCGATCGGCTGTGAAAATCCACCGCGCAGAACGCGCTACCCAGCGAGATCAATAATGTAATGTAACAAGGCCACTGATAAGCTGATACTTATTGAAGCAACCAATCGGCGATTTTGTTAGATTTCTTTTGTCATATCCGGATAACACGCGGAGCGAAATGCAACTGGCGGACAGTTCAATCAGTTCAATCAACCGAGTTTTCCCGATTTCGTCAAAATGGTGAGCCTAAAACTCACGAAAGAGAACAAAGCAAGAATTTTAGAAATCGACAAAGGGATAAAGAACAAGTTTCGTTGGGAATGGCTTGAAAAAACCGTGTCAATGACTGTAAAGGTCGGTAAAAATACTGAAGTTGTGGTTGAAAAAATGGCCAACTTCATAGCGAAATGCGAAGTACCAGGGAAAGCCCAGTGTGTTTATTGCAACGATTTCTTGAGTTATGGATCTCGTGGTTATGTTGCCTTTGTTGAGCACTGTTCAAAACAGAAACATCTCAAAATTGTGGCTACAAGAGATCGAACTACTTGCTCGATGCTGCGTTCAAAACGATCGATGGACACGGTCAAATTAAGTGCCTACAGGCATGAAAAGGAAGAAAAAAGGAAAGAGAAGGAAATGAAACAGAAAGAACTCAATCTTCAACATGATTCTGTGGCAAGCAAGGCAGCCATGAAAAAGAAGAGAGAAGCTGCAGCTAAACAGGCACTGCTTGCCCACAGAAAATCAGAGAAGAGGAAGGCTACAGAACGGCTCCAGGCTTTGGTAGCCAAGAAGAAAAAATTGCACAATTAGATGTGAAGAATACGTTGACTCGTACATAAGTTCATAGAGTAGTAGCACAGGCATGTAAATATGGAAGTGACATTTTCTGTTTCTCAGTAAAGTGTGACACTGAATCAAAACAGTATTGAACATGATTACACATGTGATGCAGCAGCAGATTAAAAAGATAAACTATAAATGCATTTGTACTTACTTCTAACTTTAAATATAAGACCACATTTGAGCATTCTAAAACACCAGATTTTGTACCAGACCCCCCAACCAAGGCTCCGCCTTGGATCCGGCTTGGGGGCCTGCGTCCCCCAAGACCCCCAGCTAAGTTTCCTCTTTTTTTCCAAAAACCCCATTCTCATCCCTGTTTTGTTGTGAACTTGCACCATATGTAAATTTTGTGACTTCTTCTGTTAATTTGCAATTGTCTTGCATGTTTTCTTTTTTTCCCCAGTCAGGATCCATCATGGCCATCCTGGCTGCCGTCTGTACCAAAATTCCCGAAGCCAAACTGGCCATCATCTTCCTTCCCATGTTCACATTCAGCGCCGCCAACGTAAGACGCCACCACTCCCATCATACAGCCACCGTTTTTCTCCATTTACCCGGTTTATGTCTATGAAAGCTGACCCTCCATCTCCCTGTACATTCTCAGGCTCTGAAGGCCATTGTTGCCATGGATACAGCAGGTCTGGTATTGGGATGGAAGTTCTTCGACCACGCCGCTCATTTAGGAGGAGCCCTGTTTGGAGTGTGAGTGGATGCATGGGTGGATATTTAATTTCATTGTTGGGGAGGTAAATGGAACATTTTTTCCAGAGTAAATACTGAGGGGAACACTGTCAGTATTATTGTAGTCAGGCCCATTCCAGGGTTTTGGGGGGAAATATCCAAGATTTTATAATGGGGAATTCAAACCCTATAAAATGTGGAAAAAAACATCTGTATGTACAGTATATATGGCATTACATTTGCGCCTCATTTCTGAGCATATCGATTTTGAGCACAAAAACATGTTTTTTCGCAAGAATTTAAGATTATAAAACATGCGCTGACAATATATTTCCCTCACATTTCCTCTCTGCTCCCTCGCGGTGTTTAATTGTGCTTCGCTCGTGTCCTCTCTCTTTTGCTCGCTCAACTTCTCTCTCTCCTCCCGTTCAACTCTACCTGTGCACTTTGCTCGACATGGCACAGCGCTATGAATGTGCCACAGTTTCAACCAATCAGGAGTCAGACTGGGTGAATTATGATTGTCTGGTTCTATTGGAAGAACCAGCCAATCTAAGAAGTTGAGCAGTGAGATGCTAGAGCTTTTCTGTCAGACTGTCGTTGCCAGTGCCATCATCTTTGCTGCTGTCTGTTGGGGTAGCAGTGTCAGAGCCAGCAACACCAACAGACTTGACAAGATTATCAAGAAGGCTGGCTCTGTAATTGAATCGGTGAATTCCAAAAGGGCCCAAGTCCACACTTTTTCAAAACCCAGATATTACATGTTTAATGAACTTTAAGAGACAAGCTATCTGATTATGTGCAAAAAACGTCCCAAGTCAACTTTAATGCATTGACTATTCACAGCATTGTTTATGCATTGAGTGCAAGAGAGACCCAGGTCCAGGACTTGGGCCCTTCCTGCATGGATTAAACTTAGTCATAGGTGGCAGCACAAATTTCAGAAATGATATAGAAGTTTCCGAAAATATGTCTGCTCAGGTCACATCCAGATTCTGCCTTCTAAAGCCATCGTGCAGGGTTGTTACATACCCAGAGGAGCCACTCTACAGTGAGCAACTTGGTGTAAAGGCAGCTAAAGTAAAGGATGTTCAGAAATTGGCAAAATATCTTTCACCAGAGGCTCAGCAGTTCCTCAGTAATTTAACAGTTTGTGATGCCAGGCGTGAAGATGAGTCTGACTTTGACGATTAGTTACCAGTAGATGGACCTCTGTTAATATGGCCACTTTTAGATGAAAGTCTCATTTGCTGGCAGTTATCAAAACAATAGTTTGAATATAAAGTGATCATAAAAGGTGTTCAAAACATGGCATAATTAAAAGAAAAAAACGTTTTCAACATGTGAGAAATAGATGTTATGCGCTTCTTTTCTTATGTTCTTATTGTTTAATTCAAGAAGGGCCCAAGTCCAGGGACTTTAGTTTGCCAATCCTCTGAAATTAAAAAAGTGAAATGCTTCATATTATAGCATTTCTAAGCTATGGCCTTGTGCTATATCTGAGTAAAGTATGAACCATCTGGCATAGACTACCTTTGAGGTATGCAATTTATTTGATTTCCTGCAAAAACATATTTCTTGGACTTAAGCCCCTTTTGAATTCGCCAATTCAATTGGTCTCAGGCTGGAGACCTTGGAGACTGGTGGAGAGGAGGACACTGAACAAACCGTTATCCACCATGGACAATCCTGATCACCCCCTCCACCACACACTGGACAGACAGCGGAGCACTTTCTCCAGCAGACTGCTACAGCTTCGTTGTTGAATGGTTAGGTACAGGAAGTCTTTTCTGCCACACACCATTTCACTGTACAATAACTCACTCTGATGTGGAATTCTGGTCATGACAGTGCTGCCATACTGCACCTTGCAATGTAATTGGTTCCTCACATTTCACCCTGCACCCGATAGTCCTCCTTTGTACAGTCAGTACTATCCATAAACTCATAAGGATCATTATCTATTTAACCTTTTAGTAGCCTATGTAATATTTTTTTTTTTTTTTTTGTTACTTATTTGTACCCGTAGGTAGATTTGGTTTGCAGTCTGGTGACGAGCCACCGGCTGCCGGTCGCTGCGTGCGCGAGCGCCCTAAACCTACATGTTTTTGGTATGCGGGAGGAAACCAGAGAAATCCCGGAGTAAACCCGCGCAACACGGGGAGAACATGCAAACTCCACACAGCTCACTGTTGGTCGGGGGCTGGGATCGAACCCACGAGCTCATGATCCCCGCGATCCCCCGGCCGAGGGTAAAACTGCTGCCACAGTGCTAAACCACTGCGCCACCGTGCAGCCCAATATGTAAAGTTATCTAAGCATTTTGTACTTCCCTTGGTAACTCCTTTTTCTGTTATGCTGTGTGTATTTTGGGTCGTCTACTGTCATGCTGCCATTACAATGTAATTTCTCAGTTTGGGATCAATAAAGTACATCTGTCCATCCATCCATCTATCTATAATCTTAAGTTCTTACAAAAAATGTGTTTTTGTGCTCAAAATTGATAATTCCTCGCTAAAAACCTCCACTTCCTTGCTCAGAAATAAGGTGCAAATGTAACGCCATATTGTATATATATACATATATTAAATAAAATAAAATGAGGTCATTCTCTAGACAAACAAAAAAATTAACCATTACATTGAATAAGAATTTAACCAGCATCCGTATCAGTGTTCAGAAATTTACAAGAAAAAATGTCCAAAATTGTTGTGAATTAATGAGGAAAAAAAGTTGCAGATTAACAAGGAAAAAATTGCAAATTTACATCAAAAAAGTTGCAAATTAATGAGAAAAGGGTGCAAATTTAAATGAAAGACGTTGTACATTTATGTGATAGAAGTTTCAGATTTATATGAAAAAAGTTGCAAATTAAGAAGTAGCAGATTAACGAGAAAAAGTTGCAAAGTTACATGAAAAAAGTTGCAAATTAATGAAAAAAGTTGCAGATTAATGAGATAAAAGATTCAAATTAATGAAAAAAGTTGCAGATTAATGAGAAGAAAGCTGAAAATTTACATGAAAATCATGGAGTTGAGTCATCGCTGTTGTAAGAATACAGGTGGCTTCTTGTGTGTTTTTTTTTAGGTGTGAATGTTATCATGTCATCTGCATACATTTGTATATGAATGTTTCTATATGCATTTGGTAAATCATTTATGTATAGGGAAAATAATATTGGTCCAAGTATTGAGCCTTGTGGGATACCCATTTAACATTTCAAATATGGCGATTTGACACTGTTGGCCATTACACATTGCTATCTGTCGCTTAAATAGGATTTCATCCATTTGATAGTATGTTCTGAAAAATTGAACTGAGTAAGTTTGGTTAAAAGGATGTTGTTTAAGATGCTGACTGGTCTGTAGTTGTTTCTATCAGTTTTAATCCCTGTCTTGAAAATTGGTCTGACCACTCTTCTAAGTAGTTGGGATGACAGTAGGTTTGATTGACAGACTGATTAAACGAGTAAATGGACAAATGAGAGATTCTTTATGTTCTTTTAAAAAATTGGTGTTAAGACCATGTTCATCTGTTGCTTTTGAGCTATTCAATGAGCTGATATTTGCAACTTCATTTTCATTTATGTCCAATATATTAAAAACTGGTTGTGAGGGGTTAATAGGATTAGAATTATGATCAGGTGGATTAAATGAATTGGCTATTTCTAGCACAGAGTTGATGAAAAAGTTGTTAAACGCTGTAGCAATGACCGTGGGATTCTGTACCAATTTGTTATAATAAGTTCCATGTCTCCGTCATCTTTTTTGTTCTGTTTGTTGGTCAATTTGTTAATATTATTACATTTTTTTGCCATCTCCTTTTGCATTTTTATATAATGGTTATAAAAAAGTTTGCCTTTTCCTTCCTCAGAGTTTGTGTTACCTTATCAGATGTAAATTTTTGTCTTTCTGTTAAACCTGTTTTAGAGCTATTTTAAGAAGTTGATCTCTGGTCTTCATTAGTTGTAGACATTCGGGGTTGAGCCATGGTAAACTGATTGTTCTTCTGTTGTCCTTTTTTTTGAAAATGCAGGGATAACCTCTTTGATTTTTGTTATAAAAAAATTGATTGCTGTGATTTATGTCATTTGAAGAGGTGATTTCTTTCCATTCAATTTCATTTACTGCCATTGTTATATTTTGTTGTTGGTTTTTTGGGGATTATATAATCTACTGCGTTACCTGATGACTTCTTAAATGGGTTTGAAAGCTGTTTCCGTGGAGGTTTTCTTGCTGCTAATATTATATTGTGATCAGACAGTCCTGTTAAAAGGTTATAAGTCTGGGAGATTCTTTCAGGTCTATTTGTACAAAGTAAATCAATTTTGGTTTTTGACTGGCTTGTGACTCTGGTTGGTTTATCTATTAATTGAGTTAAGTTACAGTGATCTGTAATGATTTTTAGATTTTTTTTCTGTCTTTTTTGTCATCCCAGTTTATATTAAAATCACCCAATAAGATTAATTCATTTTTAGGATTGCATTGATTAAGAAGCGCTTTAAATTGGTCATAAAAATCTGCTTTAGAGGAGGGTTTGCTGTATAAACAAATAACAGAGAAGGCCATATTGGCTGACAGCTTAATGTTAACTCCTAAACATATCTTCTGACCATTCAATTTGATTACACTTTAAGGTGTTTTTAACATATAGTAAAACTTCTCCACCTGTTCCTTGCTCCCCATCTTTCCAATACACATTATAGCCAGGCATGGTAACAACAGTTTCAGGTGAAGAGGATGATAACCAGGTTTCAGGCAGACCCATAAAATCAATATTAGAGTTTATCAGCAGATGTTCCAGTTGTTCAAGTTTGGAGACCATACTCTGTACATTTAAGTGCCCCCCAAGCAGACTTTTTTTTTTTACTTTGAGGGTTCCAAATTTGTTTTGCCTGGTTCAGATCAGAGCGATCTATGTTTTTTTAACACTGGATTTCTCTGATGAGTTTTACACTCACTGACAGCTGGTTATTGCATTGCCGCTGTGGTGGAGTCCATGTGCTGGGCTGCTGCAGCAGGGACCAGCCGCTGGATTGCGGTGCCGAGGGCCGGCTGCGGAGCCGTGATGTCTGGCCGTCTAGTGATGTAGGTTCTCCATTGTGCTGGTTGTTGCATTGCCATTGTCTTGGAGTCCGATCACTGGGCTGCTGCAGCAGGGACTGACCATTGGATCATAGTGCTGAGGGCCGGCTGCAGAGCCGCGCTGTCTGGCCGTCTGGTGATGTGGGTTCTCTGCTGTGCTGTGGTTAGGTGACCTCATTGGTGTGTTATGGGGACGAGGGTCGATCGCCAGTCCACCCTGGCTCAGTTCCACTGTCGGTCAGTGACGATGTCATCAGGCTGCCACGCCACGGCAACGTTGGTGGGCTGCAGGGCCGCAGTGGTGCTGGTTGGTGTGGGCTGCCTTAGCCCTACCAGTATTGGTAGTGGAAGCACCATTAATTCCGCTGACAATAGTGCTCGTGTTCATACTGGTCCCGTAAACAATTGTGGTCTTATTGTCTCCGCTGATGATGCAGGTGTTAGCCGCGCTAGTCCTGTTAGTATTGGTGGCGTCTGTCCCACACACAGGTCTGTGGCCACCAGTCCTGGGTTTACTTCCACGTCGCCAGCCAGGAGCAAGATAGCGCTGAGGTGGAATAATCTCACAAAGCCGTTGACTGTGCAGGATTGCCCATGGTAAGTTGGTGGTCTGGCGCGTCCTTTGTTCAGGTAATTCATGTACAAGAGGTACTGGCCTCCTTTTCCTATGGGGTGGATTTGTTCTCTGCATTTTGTTGTTGAAAGCCGATGTAGTACTGTACTTAGAATGAAGTACAGGAGTAAGGCAGCAGTTAACAGGTGGGATTGTAAAAGACGTAGCGGTTTTGCTGTAGTTTTAGCTGTTTTTTTGAGCTTACATGCAGGACCCGCCATGCTGCATGCTCGCTCTGTGTCAGCCATCTTGGGAAAAAATAAGAACGTAGACAAAGACCAGGACTTCTGGAATAATGTTCTTTGGACACGAGTCTAAAATTGAATTATTTGGACACTAGAACAGAGAACATGTTTGGTGTAGACCAAATACAGCATTCCAGGAAAAGAACCTCATACCAACTGTGAAGCATGGAGGTGGAAATGTCATGGTTTGGGGATGCTTTGCTGCAGCAGGACCTGGCCAGCTCAGCATCATAGAATCCACCATGAATTGTACCATGTATTAGAGGGTGCTTGAGGACCACGCAAGACCACCCGTAAAAAAATTAAAGCTGAAGTGGAACTGGACCCTGCAACATCACAGTGACCCAAAACATACCAGTAAATCCACCAAGGACTGGCTAAAAACTAAGAAATGGAGAGTCCTGGAATGGCCGAGTCAAAGCCCAGATCTTAATCCTGTTGAGATACTGTGGGGTGACTTGAAACAGGATGTACAGGCAAGAAAGCCCTCAAACATCTCACAGCTGAAAGAATTCTGTGTTGAGGAGTGGGGCAAACTTTCCTCTGACCACTGTCAGAGATTGGAAGATCGCTACAAGAAATGTCTCACTGAAGTTATTTCAGCCAAAGGGGGTAACTCTAGCTATTAGGTGGTAGGGTGTCCTAACTTTTTCCTCAGTTAGAATAAGCATTTTTGTTGATATCTTTTATTAATGAGTAAAACAAGGTTAATTTTTCTTATTTACCTGCAATTAAATCACCTTCTTTTCCAGAGATAAATAAAAACAAGATTAGACATCAATAAGTAAACATTTCTTAATAAAGAACTGAATATTTAATGGGGTGTCCTAATTTTTTCACATGATTATGGCTGGAGGATTTACGTACATTATTGATCCCAAACTGGGAAATTAGTGTAACAGCAGCATGACAGGGTAGACGACCAAAACAACAGAAAAACACATTGGTGCTGATGCCATCTGCTGAAGGTTGCAGACCCCTGGTTTTCTTCTAAATCCCATAATCCACCTGTGTTTGACAAATGAACGTCACAGCTGATAAATACCACAATAGTGCTCTGTAGTTTTTCTAATCTCGATTTGTTCCCCTCCCCAGCTGGTACATCATGTTCGGTCACAAATTGGTCTGGAAGAACCGAGAACCTTTCGTCAAGCTATGGCACGAGCTGCGAACACGAAGAGGTCCGGGTAGAGGAGGAGGAGGCCAAGGAGGAGGAGCTATTTAGGACCAAAAGCGACCATGTAAAGCTGTAAAAATGTACAGAAAAGAGATGGCTGTAGGGTGACGGGTACAGTTACCCTCTACAGGAAAGACATGGGAGTTACAGTCTGCATTTACAATTAGAATTTATGCCTTAATAAATTCATTGGGTTATCTGATTTTGTTCTCTTTGTTTCACTCTGTAGGAATAAAAACATTAAACAAAACAGGAGTGACAGAAAGTGATGATTTAATAATCAGTTTACTCACTATGTTGACGGTTCTGAAGAAGATTGTCCCAACAAGGTTCAGTTCCTGGGATGTTTCACGCTGATTTTCTGCTGGGTTTGCAGCTCGTTACTGTGACACAGGGCCGTTTCTGGATATAAAGCAGACTACACAAATGAGAGATGCCCCCCTCAGCCACTAGGGGGCCTGCACAGTGCAAGTTCACCCTCGACATTTTTTGAGGAGGAAGAAATATTAGTATAAACTTTCCTGTCAATATTAATACAGTAAAGTTTTTTTGCTTAAATATACAGCTTTTCTCTCATTTGTTCTGAAAATTTGCAGTTTTTTAACAGCTCAGGGTTTGTTTTTTTTAAATTTAGTACATTTTAGTAACAAAGTGTGGAGTGTATAATGATGAGGCAGGTTTCATCTCAAGGCAGTTTATTACACGCTCCAACATGAGCAAAGTAGAAAAGAGAACATCACAGAAAAAACTTGTCCCTTATATACCCAGGACTCTCACAGTTCACAAGTCACATTGCATTATAATCACAAGTAACAATGCATCTCCTCTTTAATCCCTTAATATCACCCCCACAGTCTTAGGGCCACAAAGAATCCTCCAGGCCGTCTCTGCATACCAAAGCTAACACTTTCACAGCTTCCTGTTATCTCCAAGGAAACTCTGCCTTTGTTTTTATCTAAGATGTGAGGCATTATGTAAATCATAAAGTAGGTCACATGTGTGGCTACACCACCCCCCCAAACATTTAGATCGAACAACAGAATAACAGTTTGCATGCTGTGATAACATCATTGCACATCAATCCACATGCTGCTTGGGCTTCAGTCTTCTCCCGTATCTGCTGTAACCAGGTTTCACCGCCTCCGCGGCGCCGTCATGCTGGGGAGCTGCTGTCTGGGGGTGCAAACCTTTTGTCAGTCCCTGCGGGTGATCTGGGGAAATATTACACTGGGAAGCACCCCATGGTGGTCTGCCGCGCCGAGGGGCCCTTGCCAACAGCACTTGCTCGTCCGCCACCACAAAAGCGGGTTTGAGTCTGTTTATGCCAACCTTTTCTCTCCTACCCCCCAAATCTAGCAAAAAATGCTTGTCCCCTGTTTCCAACACTCTGAACGGCCCATCATAAGGTGGTCGCAGTGGGGTGCGATGCGCGTAGCCGAACTCCCCGGGTAGCCGAAGTGGCTGCGTGAAAACGAGTTCAGCTGGGGAAGCTTCTAAGTCTTCTTTAGGCGCAGAACGCAACCCCAATAAAACCCACGGTAGCTTGTCTACCCAATTTGCATCCGTCAGTGACGCCCTGAGATCCTCTTTCAATGACCTATGAAAACGTTTGCATAACCCATTAGCCTGAGGATTGTACGTGGTTGTGCGGTGAATTGTGACTCCCAGGCTGCGGGCCATTGTTGACCAAAGTTCGGAAACAAATTGAGGGCCTCTGTCGGACGTAATGTCCGACGGGACTCCAAAACGCGCCACCCATGCAGTTACAAACGCGTGCGCCACCTCCTCGGCTGTGGTTGACGCCAAAGGAACCACCTCCGGCCAACGCGTGGTGTGGTCCACCATTGTCAGAAGGTGCGTGCACCCCTGCGATGGCGGGAGGGGACCCACGAGGTCCACGTGAACGTGGTCAAACCTCTTAGCCGGAATGTGAAATGGCTCCAAGGGAGCCCTCGTGTGTCTGTGTACCTTGGCTCGTTGGCACGCCATGCAGGCTGCCGCCCACTCCTTAACTTGTTTGCGGAGGCCCGGCCACACAAATTTTTCCGCTACCATTTTGACCGACGCGCGCATCCCCGGGTGCGCCAAAGAATGAATCGAGTCAAAAATGCGGCGGCGCCACGCTGCCGGTACCACGGGACGCAGTCGCCCCGTGGAGACATCACAGATTAGGGGGGGCATACCGTCTTGCAGCGCCCTGCTCTCCAGCCTTAACCCTGTTGGTCCAGACTGGAGCGCGCGCACATCCGCGTCACTAACCTGCTCCACGGCCATGGCTGTGCAATCTATCCCCACGCGGACAGGGGCAGCCACCGCGCGCGAGAGGCAGTCTGCCACTACATTCAGTTTACCTGACACGTGCTGAATATCGGTAGTAAACTCTGAGATCGCGGCCACCTGCCTCTGCTGCCGCCCCGACCACGGTTCTGAAACTTTGGCCATCGCGAATGTTAGGGGCTTGTGGTCAACTAACGCGGTGGTCACTAACAAGTCTTTCCGTCTCCCTGCTGGGACCAAATCAAACAAAACATTGGTCACCACAAGTATCTGCGCCCTCCACCTTCAGTGGAACCACAGACTAACGCATCCCTTCTTGGTCGTTCCTGACCTGCCACATGCAGTCTACATCGGCAGTGATCTTCTTGTGAGACTCGGAACCCAGGTTGATACCATAAACAATGTCTTATGATCTCTCACCCCAGTTCGAGACACTCACTCTAAACCAGATCTTGACACTCTAAAGGCAGGCCAGACCATCCCTGAGACCTGCCAGGTACTGAACACTCAACATTGTCTCATACCTGCTAATGTCACGTGCTACCCGGTCCAACTATGCATTCAGACCGGACAGAAACTTATGCATCCACAAGCATTTTTCCAACCGGCTCCTTTGCTTGACGATCTAGGCTTAACTCTTGAGGCCATGCCCCTTCTAAGCCTAGACTACAGAACCACCACATTACCGGTAAACAACCCCACGGCAGAGACCATCGTCCTGCCCAAGGCCACGCCTCTTGGCTGGCTCATCACCACAGATTTCCACGATTTTGAACTGACTGTTCCTGTGCTAGGCGGCCTCCCTGATTCTCTTTGGGCCAACTCTCTTGAACCTACAGTCATTTACACTAAGCCTTCTAAGGCCATCGCTCTTGTGTCAATGCCAACCCCTGACAAAGAGTCAGTTGGACGAATCAACTTGACCAACAATGACCAAATGCTTGTCCAAGCCATTGAACTCCTTCCATCGGAGTCTAATCAGCAGACCAATGACAATCCCAGCGATGCTCCACTGAAATCAGTCCTCACTATCGCTGAAGAGATTGCACAGGTGGTAGCTGATGCTGATGCCCTAACCTATGACGAAGAACGTGAAAAACTTCACCAAGTTCTTCTTAAATACGAGCAATCCTTCTCCAAAGACTCCTTGGACTGTGGACTGACCACAATCCACTCAGTACGCATTCCTACACCACCTGACGCCCCTCCCACCTACGTCAGGCAGTACAAGATTCCCTTGGCCTCGTACGGCTCAGTACAAGAAAAAATTGATGACCTACTGGACCGTGGCATAATCGGGCCATGCAGCAGTACCTACTCGGCCCCCTTATGGCCTGTCCTAAAGCCCAATGGTAAGTGGAGACTCACCATTGATTACAGGAAATTGAACACCCAAGTTCCTCTCTCTAGGTGGCCTATGACTCAACTGGAGCAAGAACTCCCTAGAGTCAAAGATGCCAAATACTTCTCAACACTGGACATTGCTTCTGGTTTTTGGACTATTCCTGTCCAAGCTGAAGACCAACACAAACTGGCCTTCGCGTTTGCGAATCGCCAATACACATTCACCCGATGCCCTTTCGGTTATGCTAACTCTCCTGCAGAGTTAAACATTTTCTTGAACAAAGCATGTCCAGACGCCCGAGACAGAGGTAACCTCATCTATGTTGACGACATTCTCATTCGGAGTCCAACTCTGGACACCCACCTCACTGAAATCGACCATGTCCTTGGCCAGCTCACGCGAGCAGGAGCCAAAATTTCTCTCTCCAAGTGCCAATGGTGCAAAACCAAAGTCAACTATGTTGGTCTCTTGGTAGGATCAAAAGGGGTCCTACCACAAACGGCACGAATTCAAGGTGTGCTAAACATCAAAGCCCCTACCAACATCTCCGAACTCCGGAGCTTCATAGGGGTATGCAACTACTCACGTCAGTTTATTGAGGATTATGCAGACTTGGCAAAACCCCTTACAGACCTCCTACGAAAGGATATCCCTTTCATTTGGTCTGAGGTTCAAGAACAGGCTATGCTAGCGTTGAAGCAAAAGTTATGCACAGCACCATGTTTGGCCTATCCCAACTGCGACCAGCCATTCTTCTTACAAGTGGGGTTCTCTGCCAACTGCTTAAGCGCTGGATTATACCAAATCTACGACCACGACAAACGAGTCGTGGCCTATGCCAGCAAAACCCTCTCTGGTCCGGAACTGAAATACTCGGACTGTGAAAAAGCCCTTCTGGCCACTGTATGGGCAGTCAAACATTTCTCCAACTATGTGGGAGGCCAGAGAATCACAGTTGAGATTCACCACCAACCAGTGGTCTTCCTTAACAGTCAACGCATCAGAGAAGGCGTTGTAACAAATGCCAGAATAGCCTCCTGGTTGATGGCTCTACAAAGCTTTGATGTGGAGGGCCGCTACGCACAAAAGTTGAGAAGCCCTCTCGGCACAGACTTGGCTGCCTGCCAACGGTGCTCTGAGGACACTCCAGGACCATCCATTCGTGCAGAGCCACCTACAGTCACTGAAGACCCAAACCATCACTACTTTGACCAGAACATCTGTCAAGATATGGTCACCGCCTATGTCGATGGTTGTTCTTTTCACCATGAAACTCGCATTCATGCTGGTGTGGGTGTGGCATGGTTGAACAATCAGCCTTGTGAACCCCACAACTATCAACTGGGTTCCCAATCTTCTCAGTATGCGGAAATCGCAGGTGTGCTCATTACACTGCAACTTGCCGTAGACCATGGCATTCGCACATTGGCCATCTGCACTGACTTCAACTACGCACGCCTCAGTTTCACTTGTCATTTGGCACTCTGGAAGGCCAAAGGTTTTGTAACCTCCAACCGCAAACCGGTTAAACATCAAGACCTTTTCAAGGCATATGATCACCTGGTCACCTCCAACAACCTCCAGGTGTACTGGAAAAAGGTCCGAGGTCACTCGCGCACACCAGGTCAGGACAAAGAATAGAATGACCTTGTGGACTCACTTGCAAAACAAGGAGCTATACAAGGCACACCCTGGTCCTTTGATTCTGCTCAGGTGCCGACTTCACAGTCCCACCCACCCACCCCTACAGTCTGCGCAGTCACTTGGGCCCAGACTAACAGGGCCCAAGACATGACACACACCACAGGTCCCCTCAAGGTTGACCCTGTTTTCACTGATGCTGACCTTATCTCTCTTCAAAACCTTGACCCTGCAATCCATAAAATGATACAATACCTCTCAGATCCTGCACTTAATGCACCATCCGACTCGGATCTCGCTGACACTCCAGACTTGAAACCACTTTTTGCCGCACGATCGTCCTTGCAGCTGCAAAATGGCATTCTAGTTCATGTTTCCGATGAACTCCCTGCGCCTGCGTTTGTGGTCCCTCGTAACCAGAGGGGGGTGATGATTGTTCATGCCCATGATCTCCCAACTGCAGGACACAAAGGCGTCAAAGCGACGTACAACGCGCTTAAACAAGTGGCATATTGGCCATACATGCGAAAGGATGTAGCGGACTACATCAAGGGATGTCTCGTATGTTGCCAGTTTCAACCAACCAACCCGATTCATCGAGCACCCCTACGGAAAAGAGGCATTTCATTCCCATGGTCTGACCTCCAAATTGACTGGGTAGGTCCCCTTCCACGGTCAGCCAGAGGAAACAAATACTTCCTCACAGTCACCTGTGCTTTCACCAAATGGGTTGAGTGCCTGCCTGCTCCTAAGGACACGGCAGAAACCACGGCCTACTTGTTGATGAACCATGTATTCTCTAGATTTGGTCTGCCAAGCCGAATCAACTCTGACCGCGGCACTCATTTCACCGCCGAAGTCATGCGACAACTGTGGGAAACCTTGGGAGTTAAAGCTAACTTCCATATTAGCCACCACCCACAATCCTCCGGACAGGTTGAAAGAACCCACCAAACTGTGATCAACATACTGAAGAAGTATGTTTCACCACACCAAAAAGACTGGGATGTAAAACTCCCGCTGGTCTTAATGGCCATCCGAACCACACCCCATGAAGCTACGGAGGTGTCACCTTTTGAAATGATGACAGGCCGGCAAATGACTTTGCCCCTGCATTTACTCTACCAACCTGGAGAAGCCAGTGTTGCCACAGCTTACACTACCCACTGGTACATGACTGACCTGACCAAACATCTCCAACAGACTTTTGCCTTTGCCCAAAAACATTTGGACCAATCAGCTGAAGGACGCAAAGCCTACTACAATCAGAAAGCCTCACATGACAAACTCCAAGTGGGAGACAAGGTTTTCTATTATGCTTTCATTCCTCAGACAGGACAGACCAACGCACGAGCAGGAAAACTCGCTCGGAAGTTCCTCCCCAGGTGGACAGGTCCACACACGATCACAGATAAACTCTCTCCGGTCGTTTACCAAATCAAAATAAGCAAAGGTCACCAGGACCCCATCTCCCAATGGGTCCATCGTAATCAAATCAAAGCTTACAAAAACCCCATGGGACTCGTCGGGGACAACACTGTTCCATTAAGTCAGTAAACAAATCTAAAATCTTGTTTGCGCCCGATAGATAACTGTTAGCTGACTATCAGCCTCAGACACGCTCGGTCGCATTTCTCTTCCTCAATCAGGTAACTGCATTAAACCTTCAAAAGGAGAAAGTTAACCCAAACTAACTGACTTCCTTAAAATCTAACTTTAAAAGACCCTGCAAAATTTCATTCAGTGTCATCAAGTTACTATTTCAAAATAGTACACACAAACCTCCAATATCACTAGCTTAAGTCAATAATCACAAAACCCTCTAAAGGTGATAAAACACTAATAGCCTAGAGCTCAGTCTCTAACAAAGTTGTTCCACCACTGAGAATAACTTTCACCTATCACTCAGGTACCTCAAGAAAAGGAAAACCGACAAGAAGCTCAAGATTAAAATGAATCACTTCTATTCGTTTGCCAGGACGATGGTCCTCCTGTTTTTCAGTTTAGCCCTCTACCTAGCACTCTCACCTGCTTTCGCCCAGTTAGAATTGGACAGAACCCAGACAAGAAGTCAACAATCCTTAGGTAGATTCTCAACCACGGCCTCATCATTAGGGCCCCTTGCTAGCCTTGGCACGTCTACTGTTAAATCAGTCAACACCGCTACACTGAAATGCCAGATAGTTGAACCACCGACCGTTACCAAAACTTTGCAAGAATACTGTGTTGGTTTTGAATGTTTGCTCCAAAGCCTCGTTCAAACTCAACAAGGTCTTGGATTTGTCACTCTTCATGTCAGAGGGTGACCATGCTCACCCACATCTAATGCCTGTGTTTCTTCGAAAGGTAGCTAGAAATATTAGATTCTCAGCTAACACTTTGACAATGAGCCTGCTTTCACTGCTTCTTGCCCCTGATGTCACAAAGTTATTCCTTATTGCCACTCAAAGAACAATGATGACTTTCCATGTTCGCTCAGTCCTCCAGAACAAAGGTCTCAAACACCCTCTGAGTAAGACCTCTGTGGAACCATGGTTTAGTCCAGCTAAACCAATTCAATTCGAACCTCCTTGAATTAACTCAATATTGCTCAACCTAAACATCTACCTCAAATAAGCAATAAATTTTTGTTTTGCATTCTTTGTTTTGACTTTTATTTTTTCTTTATTTTTAGAATTTTTGAAGTTATATGCATGCTTACATACAAACATATATTTTTATATATAGCTTTTGCACTCCATTTTGATTTTTGTGCCCATTCAAACTATTTTTAAACAACTATAGTAGCTATTTCATCGTAAACCAAAACTCCTACCTCAGGTATGTAAGACTATGCACTTTGTATCTCCTTATTTTTGTAAACAGAATTTTTGATTCATTTCAAGACATATGCCTTAGCTTACTACTCCAAGTCAGATTTATAATCTACATTTGTCCATACTCAAATTATTTTTGGAAATTCATGGAAGTCCTTCCAGTAAACCAAAGTCAAAGATCTGTACTTAGTAATAGATACTGTTTGCATGCTAGTATGTATGGACATCACAAAAACCTTTTAACTCAGTATTTAGGTCAACTGTTGCCAAGGAGACGAAGCTGCCATGGGTGTGTACCAACGCTGACCGATGCTCGCCATTGCTACAAAGGGGGATTCTGTAGCATCATCGTCTCCTCAAACCAAGACAGAAGATCACTTCTCTCCATTTTACAGGAATTTCACTTTATTCCTTATACAGGAATACCACTTTTCTGCATTTTACAGGAATATCACTGGCTTTCATGTCGACTCATCCAGGCCTCTTCCAGGCCTGACCAAAGATGTTTGTTTTCCCAGGACCCCAATGTAAACAGTTGCCTCTTGCAGAGATTGTAAGGATCAGAATTTGTTTTTAAAGGCTCAAAGGAACATAAACTCGGGAGACCAGACCTCCAACGTGAACACTGCATTTGATAACACCCCCCTTTACAGGAAACCAATGCTCTTAAAAGAGACATAAACGGCTTAATCAGACAGGTTTATAACCCCCCCCCCCCCCCCCCCCGATGCTGTCCAGACTTCTTCCAGATACCATGGACCTAAAAGAAATCAACTACAGCTCAACAGTACCTCCTAGCGGATACCTACGGAATGTGTTTCAGTATGTAGGATGACTTTTAATTTGTTGTAAACATTAGGTTTCTATCCGCTTATCCTCTTCCCCTCTGGATCCTAAGGACACTGAAAATCATCCCTCTTTTATTACCAACCATGGTTTGCTGTACTACATTAAGTTTTGATCTAAATATGAATGCATGTATTATAATTATGTATAAGAAATGTTATATTCATGAGTGTTATTCAAACAAATGTAATATTGGAGTAATGGTATAAATGCATGATCACCAAATATTAGCCAAGTCATTTAATTTAGTTAGATTTTATATTGAGCACCTAATTTCATAAGAACTGACTGAGTGTTGATTTTTCTCTGCAATTTCATGGGATGGTGTCTTCGTTTGATTGGCTGCTCTCAAAGAAATGTTCTCACATTGGATGGCAGCCATTTCAAACTGCTTTTGATGAAGTTGATTGGTCAGTCTTGCGATCGACATCACCAGTTTTACGACCCGGCGAGGTAACTTTAAAAAGAGAAGTTAGATTTGAGATTAGAAGTTAGAACAGCAGAAAAAGAGAACAGTGAGAGATGGAGACAAGAAAGAAAAGTAAAAAAGAAAGTAAGTTAAGTTGCAGCTATGTGAGAGAGATTCAGGAAAAAACACAGGATTAAGAATTAGAAACACAGAAAGAAGAAAGAAAGAGATTTTGAGAAAGATTAGGATGTGGAGAATGTGTTGAAGGACGAGACTGAGTTTATTCCTCAGGTTCAGCTTTATTCACAATCACATACTCTGTGGGCACATATGTTGGTTATATATGCTCCACAAATATATTGCTGTGTGTTTATTGTGTGCTGCACGTCTCAGGGAACAAAAGGACTGAGCCTCCAAGAGACAATGGGAGAGTGTGAGATTCGGCCTTTGTTTCAGGGAGATGACCTGGAGAGATTCCCGGACCACTGGAGACTAAAGGACAATGGTGTGAGGGGGGTTACATTGTGACTGGGATTAAGTACCATGTGACTGTATGTTTGCTTAAACACCATGTGACTTGGGTTTCCATGTCCGGGGTATAAAAGAGAGCTGTGAGATGATTCTTCCTCTTTTCCTGCTTTGAGATTGATTATGTGATATGTGAATAAAGCTGAACCTGAGGAATAAACTCAGTCTCATCCTTCCGCACATTCTCCACAACTGCAACATTCCAAAGCAGAAAAAGAGGATGAATCTTCTCACATCTGTCCTTTTATACCCAGGACATCAAACCAACAGTCACATGGTGTTTAATCAAACATACAGTCACACGGTACTTAATCCCAGTCACAATGTAACTCCCCCCCGATCTTAACACCATCCACCCCCTAGTCTCCTGTGGTCAAGAAATCTCTCAAGGCCATCTCCTTGAAACAAAAGGCCAAATCTCACACTCTTCTGTTACCTCTAGGAGGATCAGTCCCTTTGTTCCCCTGAGACGTGAAGCACAGAATAAACATACAGTAATATATCTGTGGGGCATATGAAACCAACATATGTGCCCCACATGACCCCCCCCAAACATCTAAGATGGAACAATCATAACTAAAGATGCATGTCATAATAAAATCACTACATATCAGTCCACCTGCCGCTTAGGCCTTAGTCTTCTGCCGTATTTGCTGTAAGCCGGCTTTACTGCCTCCGCAGTGTCCTCCTGCTGTGGGGCTGCTGCCTGTGGATTAGAACTGTTAGTCAATCTCTGTGGGTGTTCTGGGGAATGCTCTCTAGGGGGTCTGCCGCGCCGGGGAGCCCTCGCCAACTGCACAGGTTCGTCAGCCATCACAAAAGTGGGTTTGAGCCTGTTTATGCCAATCGTTTCCTTTCTTCCCCCAAATCTAGCAAAAAATGCTTATCTCCTGTTTCCAGCACTCTGAACGGTCCGTCATAAGGCGGCCGCAAGTTTGGGCGATGGGCATCATGTCTGACAAAAACAAACTCCGCATTTTTTAAAGCTTTAGGCACAAAAACACACGGGAAGCTGTGATGAACTGGGCCAGGAAGTGTGCTCGCTCCCGTGTCGCTCTGCAACCGCTGAGCGGGGGGGCACTCTGGCGCAGGATTATCCAGGAGAAACTCCCCGGGCAGCCAGAGTGGCTGCGCAAAAACTAACTCAGCTGGGGAGGCTTTTAAATCCTCTTTAGGTGTAGAACGCAACCCCAATAAAACCCATGGTAGCCTGTCCACCCAATTTGTATCCGTAAGCGACGCTCTGAGGGCTGCTTTCAATGACCTGTGGAAACGTTCGCATAAACCATTAGCCTGCGGGTTGTACGCGGTAGTGCGGTGGATCGTTACCCCCAGGCTGCGGGCCATCGCTGACCAAAGCTCGGAAACAAATTGAGGACGTCCGACGGAACTCCGAAACGCGCTACCCATGCTGTTAAAAACGCGCGCGCCACCTCCTCGGCTGTGGTTGATGCCAGTGGGACCACTTCCGGTCAATGTGTGGTGCGGTCCACCATTGTCAAAAGGTGTGTGCACCCCTGTGACGGCGGGAGGGGGCCTACGAGGTCGACATGCACATGATCGAACCGCTTAGCCGGGATGTGAAAAGGCTCCAAGGGAGCTCTCGTGTGTTTGTGTATTTTGGCCCGCTGACAAGCGACGCAGCTGCTGCCCACTCCTTGACTTGCTTGCGCAGGCTCGGCCATACAAATTTCTCTCCTACCATTTTGACCGACGCGCGCACTCCCGGGTGCGCCAGAAAATGGATCGAGTCAAAAACGCGGTGGTGCCACGCGGCTGGCACCACCGGACGCGGTCGTCCCGTGGAGACATCGCAGATTAGGGGGGGCATACCGTCTTGCAGCACCCTGTTCTCCAGCCTTAACCCTGTTGGTCCAGACTGGAGCGCGCGCACATCCGCGTCGCTAACTTGCTCCGCGGCCATGGCTGCATAATCTATACCTACGCGGACCGGGGCCGCGCGCGCTTCCGCGTCACTACCCTGCTCCGCAGCCATGGCTGCAGAGTCTGCCCCCACGGGGCCTGGAGCTGCCACAGCACGTGAGAGGCAGTCTGCCACTACATTATATTTACCTGCTACATGCTGAATATCGGTAGTAAACTCCGATATCGCGGCCAGCTGTCTCTGCTGCCAGCCCGACCAAGGTTCTGAAATCTTGGTCATCGCGAAAGTCAGCGGTTTGTGGTCCACGAACGCGGTGAAACGGCATCCTTCCAGCCAGAACTGGAAGTGGCGGATGGCCAAGTGTAGAGCTAACAACTCCCTGTCGAACGCGCTGTATTTTCGTTCGCTATCGTGCAAGGTTTTGCTGAAAAACGCAAGCGGTTGCCAGGCTCCAGCCACATACTGTTCAACGACCACCCCTATGGCTACATCTGACGCGTCAGTAGTGGGCGCCATGCGGGCCGTTGGGACTGGGTGTGCCAACAACGCAGCGTTTGCCAGGGCTGATTTGACTTGAGAGAATGCGCGCTCCTGCTCGGGAGACCATTCGATTTTATTTGTGGGTTTTTGCTTTTTTAGTGCAGCATACAATGGTTGCATGAGCTGCGCTGCGCGGGGGAGGAAACAGTTATAAAAATTAACCATTCCCAAAAACTCCTGTAACGCTTTGACCGTTTGTGTTTGGGGAAAATTTGTTATTGCGCGCACTTTATCGGGCAGAGGGACTGCTCCTTCTGGCGAGACGCGATGCCCCAAAAAATCAATCTGCGCCACCCCGAACTGACACTTCGCTGGGTTGATTATTAACCCGTGCTCTGCCAACCTCCGGAAAACTGCTGTGAGGTGGCTTTCGTGTTCGTCTTAAGAAGCGCTGGCTACCAATATGTCGTCCAGGTAGACGAACACGAAAGGGAGATCGTGCAGGACCGCGTCCATCATGCGTTGGAACGTCTGCGCCGCGCCCTTAAGCCCAAACGGCATGCACAAAAACTCAAAAAGCCCGAAAGGAGTTATTACCGCTGTTTTGGGTATGTCCTCAGCGCACACTGGAACCTGGTAGTAACCGCATACCAAGTCTATTTTAGAAAAAATGCACGCCCCCGCCAAATGAACCGAAAAATCTTGGATGTGCGGGATCGGGTAGCGGTCGTGCACTGTGGCGTTATTCAACCTGCGGAAATCACTGCAAGGTCGCCACGAGCCATCAGCCTTTGGGACCATGTGCAGCGGTGAAGCCCATGGGCTCTTCGAACGCCTGATGATGCCCAACCTTTCCAGGTTGGCGAACTCCTCGCGCGCTATGGTCAGTTTATTACTGAGTCCAAGCGCCGAGCTTTTGCAAAAACGGGTGGGCCGGTGGTAGTAATAAAATGTTCCACCCCATGTTTAGCCACTGTCGCCGAAAACGTTGGGACCGTGAGTGCTGGGAACTGAGTGAGGAGTGCGTGGAACTTACCACCCGCAGCTGTGACGTTGGCTTGTGCAGTTGGCGGGGCCACTCGAGCTGTGCAGGGAATAGAGTGAAAGGAGAGTGCATTAACCAGACGTCTGTTAGCAAGATCAACCAATAAACCACGTGAGCACAAAAAATCAGCCCCTAACATGTTGAAATTGACTGCCGCTACAACAAAAGTCCACTCAAATGCACTGCCCTGCAAAGACAGAAGCAGAGTCCTCTCACCAAAGGTCTTAATCACTGAGCCGTTCGTTGCTGACACCCAGGGACCACTGGAAGGCGCCAGCCGGTCCGCGTAGCAAGGCGTGATGAAGCTCAGCTGGGAGCCTGTGTCCACGAGGAAATGCCTCCCCGAGCGTGCATCCTTCAGGTAGAGCAGCTTGTTCTCCTCCCCGAGGGCCGCAGCTGCTACCGACCCCCAGTCTTGGCATTTCCCGAGCGCTTGAAATGGCATGGTGTTATGCATTTGCGTGCCCTCTCTGCAAAACGGCGATGGTAGAAGCAAAGGACGTCGTCCGCTCCATGTCGCCTGGCCCTTGCTGCTGCCGTCGTCAGTGAGTCTGGTGCTGCAGCCTCTGGCCCCATGCCGTCTCAGGACGTTGCACTTAGCTCTGCTGCCACGGCCGAAGCCGCGCTCTGTTTGTGGGCGTCGATGAGTCGTTGCACCTCCTGGCTCAGCTCGTGGTAGTCTCGTCGGGTCAACAGAGGTGAGCCGGCCAGGGTCACTCTCACCGCTGGCGGTAGGGTTCTGAGGAAAAGGTGGGTGAAGATAAAGCTGTCATCTTCGGAGTCTCTCAACCTCAGCATTTTCCCCATCAGGTCTGCGGGTCTGTCGTTCTCAAACTCCGTCAATGCCAGGAGCCCCTCTGCTCGCTGTTGCACCGAGGGGGTGAAGTGGCTGATAAGCGCAGCCTTCAATGCGCTGTACTTGTCGCTGTCCGGTGGGTGGTTGACCAGGTTCTCCACCCTCTGGACTGTGTGGTTGTCCAGCTTTGCCACCACATGGTAGAACATTGTGTCGTCTCTCGAGATTCTCCGGGGGTTGAACTGTGCCTCGACCGTGCTAAACCAGGATCGCGGACTATTCTGCCAGAAGTCCGGCAGCTGGAACGTGGCGGCATTCGTCAGGCTGGCTTCTGACGAGTCCGGCTCGGGAGAATTACTTCTGCTCATGCTTTGTCGTAAGGTCACCAGTGTGGAGAATGTGTTGGAGGACGAGACTGAGTTTATTCCTCAGGTTCAGCTTAATTCACAATCACATACTCCAACATTCCAAAGCAGAAAAAGAGGATGAATCTTCTCACATCTGTCCTTTTATACCCAGGACATCAAACCTACAGTCACATGGTGTTTAATCAAACATACAGTCACATGGTACTTAATCCCAGTCACAATGTAACTTCCCCCGATCTTAACACCATCCACCCCCTAGTCTCCTGTGGTCAAGAAATCTCTCAAGGCCATCTCCTTGAAACAGAAGGCCAAATCTCACACTCTCCTGTTACCTCCAGGAGGCTCAGTCCCTTTGTACCCCTGAGACGTGAAGCACACAATAAACATACAGTAATATATCTGTGGGGCATATGAAACCAACATATGTGCCCCACAAGGAACTAAATTAAGATTAAAGAAGCAGAATAGTAATCTAGATCTCAGAAGATTTTATTCCACCGTTTCAAGGTCCTGTGTAGTTTTATTCTATCTAAACTGTTCTTTGTGAAGTTTGTCAAGTCTTTCGTTAGTTTCTGGTTACTGTGGAGAAACCACTTTTTCTTTAGAGCTCGCTTTTTCAGAGAATCAAATTCTCAAACTTTTTCCTTCACCTCAGAAGCCATTCTTATCCTAGTAAATGTTTTTCTCATTTTTTCTTACGACTTTTCACGCCGTTAAAGTGGACCTTTAATTTTCCTAATTTAAAGTGAACAGAGACTGTTTTTTTTTTGGACTCTCTTTCCGGCCTCATACCCGCCTGACTGAGAAGTGGTTCCTTCAGTTTTTGTGTCTACTCCCGCTCCTAAGAGACTTCCACCGAATGGCCAAATGGAGAGCTAGCAACTCCCTGTCAAACGCGCTGTATTTACGTTCGCTATCGCGTAAGCTCCTGCTGAAAAAGGCGAGTGGCTGCCAAGCCCCAGCTACATGCTGCTCCACGACCACCCCTATGGCCACATCTGACGCGTCAGTGGTGAGCGCTATGCGGGCCGTTGGGTCTGGATGTGCCAACAGCGCAGCGTTTGCCAGGGCTGCTTTGGTACTTCCGAGAACGCTCGCTCCTGCTCCGGGGACCATTCGATCTTATTCGCGGGTTTCTGTTTTTTGAGCGCGGCATACAGCGGTTGCATGAGCTGCGCTTCACGGGGGAGGAAACGGTTATAAAAATTCACCATTCCCAAAAACTCCTGTAACGCCCTGACTGTCTGCGGCCGGGGGAAATCTGCTACCGCGCATACTTTGTCAGGCAGCGGAACTGCTCCTTCGGGGGAGACAGGGTGTCCTAAAAAATCGATCTGCGTCACCCCGAATTGACACTTGGCTGGGTTGATTATTAACCCGTGATCTCCCAACCTCCGAAAAACTGCCGCGAGGTGGTTTTCGTGTTCGTCTTCGGACGCGCTGGCTACCAAGATATCGTCCAAGTAGACGAACACGAAAGGGAGATCGCGCAGCACTGCATCCATCATGCGTTGGAACGTCTGTGCAGCCCCTTTAAGCCCGAATGGCATGCGCAAAAACTCGAAAAGGCCAAATGGAGTTACCACCGCTGTTTTGGGTATGTCCTCAGCGCGCACTGGAACTTGGTGGTAACCGCGGACCAAGTCTATTTTAGAAAAAACGCGCGCCCCTGCCAAATGAACGGAAAAATCTTGGATATGGGGGATTGGGTAGCGGGCATGCGCTGTGGCGTTGTTCAACCTGCGGAAATCCCCGCAAGGTTGCCACGAGCCGTCAGCTTTCGGGACCACGTGTAGCGGGGAAGCCCATGGGCTGTTCGAACGCCTGATGATGCCCAACCTCTCTAGGTTGGCGAACTCCTCGCGCGCTATGGTCAGTTTAGCTGCGTCCAAGTGCCGAGGTTTTGCAAAAACGGGCGGCCCGGTGGTGGTAATAAAATGCTCCACCCCGTGCTTAGCGACGGCTGCCGAAAATGTGGGAACCGTGAGTGCTGGGAACTGAGTGAGCAGTGTGTGGAACTTACCGCTTGCAGCTGTGACGTTGGCTTGTGCTGTTGGCCGGGCTGCTCGAGCTGTACAGGGGATAGAGTCAAAAGAAAGTGCATTAACCAGGCGCCTGTTAGCGACATCAACCAACAAACCATGTGAGCACAAAAAATCAGCCCCCAATATATTGAAATTCAATGCTGCTATGACAAAAGTCCACTCAAATGTACGGCCATGTAGAGACAGAAGCAGAGTCCTCTCACCAAAGGTCTTAATCCTCGAGCCATTCGCTGCTGCCATCTCGGGACCGCTGGAACCTGCCAGCCGGTCAGTGGAGGAAGGCGTGATGAAACTCAGCTGGGCGCCTGTGTCCATGAGGAAATGCCTCCCCGAGCGTGCGTCCGTCAAATAGAGCAGCTTGTTCTCCTCCCCGAGGGTCGCAGCTGCTACCGATCCCCCGGTCTTGGCGTTTCCCGAGCGCTTGAACTGGCACGGTGGTATACATTTGCGTGCCTTCTCTGCAAAGCGGCGGTTGTAGAAACAAAGGGTGTCTCCTCCGCGTTCCTTGGCCCCCGCCGTCGTCGGTGGCTCTGCTACCGCTGTCTCTGGCTCCCTGCCATCTCCGGCCGTCACGCCGAGCTCCGTCGCTGCCGCCGTGGCCGCGCGCTGCCTGCTGCCGTTGAGAATCCAATGCGCCTCCCGGGCCAGCGTGCGGAAGTCCCGCTGGGCCAACAACGGCGAACTGGCCAGGGTTGCCCTCGTCACTGACGGTAGGGTCCTGAGGAAAATGTGGGTAAAGATGAAGTGGTCATCGTCCGAGCCTTTCAACCTCAGCATCTTCTCCATCAGGTCAATGGGCGTGCCATCTCCCAACTCGGTCAGCGCCAGGAGTCTCTCTGCTCTCTCCTCGACTGAGAGGGTGTAGTGCTGGATGAGTGCAGCCTTCAATGCGTCGTATTTGTCGCTGGCTGGTGGCTGCTCCAGAAGGCTCTCCACGTGTTGCGCCGTGTGGTTATCGAGCTTTGCGATCACATGGTAGAATTTCGTGTCATCTACCCCTATTCCCCGGAGGGCAAACTGTGCCTCAACCAAGTGGAACCAGGAGCGTGGGTTGTGCTGCCAAAAGTCCGGTAGCTGGACCGTAACGGCGTACGCTTGGCTGGGGGCTCCCAACGAGGCTGGCCCCGGGGAATTCTCTTCTTGCTGCATGCTACATCTTGGGTCGCCAATGTGGAGTGTGTAATGATGAGGCAGGTTTCATCTCAAGGCAGTTTATTACACGCTCCAACATGAGCAAAGTAGAAAAGAGAACATCACAGAAAAAACTCGTCCCTTATATACCCAGGACTCTCACAGCTCACAAGTCACATTGCATTATAATCACAAGTAACAATGCATCTCCTCTTTAATCCCTTAATATCACTCCCACAGTCTTAGGGCCACAAAGAATCCTCCAGGCCGTCTCTGCATACCAAAGCTAACACTTTCACAGCTTCCTGTTATCTCCAAGGAAACTCTGCCTTTGTTCTTATCTAAGATGTGAGGCATTATGTAAATCATAAAGTAGGTCACATGTGTGGCTACAAAAGTAATTTTTTAAAATTGTTTCTTCCAAATTTGTAGTTTAAAAAAGTGTATTTCTGTCTTTAATACTTTTTTCAAAGGTAAGTTTCAGACTTTTCTTATCACATTTTCTTTTCAAATGTGTTCATTCTGGTGCCTGCTAAAACACAGAACGAACGGTACGAAGGGGTAATGTTCTGAACACGTTCCGTACATGTTCAGTATGGGATGTCTAACGGTCCCTGTAGTCAGTTCTGTGTTACTGTGCCTTCGTCATAATCCACAGTCTGCACTATGCATGTTCCGTACCTGACGGTTGTAAATTAATCCAGTTGCAAATAGCAATAAATAAATAAACTAGAAAAGCATTCAGAGTGCATACCTCTGCCAAGGCTCCATCAGTCTGTCATGGATCACGTCTAAAATGTAATGGGCTTGTGTGTAGGCCTAGAGCCACTTCTGGTGAAAATTGCATCAAAGTCTGTCCATTAGTTTTGCAGTATTGTTGCTAACACACTGCAAGAAGATAACCTTGGCTGAGGTATGCACTCTCAGATCACCAAAATGTAATGGCTTCGTGTAACGGGTCCCCTTTTTGGGCACCCCTAAACGGCCGTGATCGGGAACACCAATGCATACGTGTGGGCGGCATAGGGACCACGATGACACCAGACTGCTGTTTCCACAATTTATTTACTCCTGTTAATGAAACAAAACAAAATACATCACGCCTCGTCCGTACCTCGATCCCACACAGGCTCCCCCAGCAAAGCAACACGATACTGTGGGGGAAAAATGAACTACCGGAGCCTCAGCGGTACAGGAAGAGCGGATGTGAGAAGTGTACCGCCAAAATAAAAGTACTCAAGTAAAATAAAATTCACAACAATATAAAGAAAAACATAACTGAGAAAAGAAATGCTCAAGGTACATTTTCGACTCCGTTACACCCACCCCACTGAATTTTATCAAACTTGAGCCATAGCTACACAGAACTCATGACAATATACAAAACACCCGGGGTTAGTTAAAGAACACCATCTGAAAGAGTGTCCCACACAAGGACGAAGTGGCATGAGAGCAGCGCTTATCTCTCAACCCAACCACTGGTAATGGAGTGCCTTGTACACCCCACCAAAAACCCCAACTATTAGTGTAGTAAAAGCTCATGTATAATAAAATAAAATAGCTGATCACTAGAATTCAAGGTCAAGTCCACAAAAGGATAGTCCACTCATGTAGCATTTAGTCAGTCAGGGTCTGAAACACAGACCTACAAACAGCCTTAACATTGAACTTGTCCTGAATTACATCTTGCCTGGACATTGTCTGCACTAGTCTATTTACAGGTCTAATCAGGCGACCAAATCTTGACCTGATTTGAGATTGTGCCTTTGGATGGTCACAATGTGTACGTGATGTCTGGTCAACAGTACAGCGAACAAGGGGAGTGTCTGTCTTTCTCTCGGAGTCAGGGACAGAAACTAGTTGACTGTCAAGTGTTTGTCCACCATGAATATCAGTAGCAGCTGTAGTCACAGGTCTAGAGTCAGAGGACATGGGATGATCTACACCTTGAGCAACAGGTGCAACTGAAGAGTTCTGGGGGTCAGAGGACACACTTGTCACATCAGAAACGTCTACCTGTGACACAGATGGTTCAGTGAGCTGCGTGATCCACTCAACAGTTCTCCTTTCAGAGTCAACAGGTTCTGGATCAACTAATGGTTCACGTGTTTCTCCACATGAAGACGGATCACCTGTACCAGCCTCACTCTTTCCCTCAAAGAGGTCCACAGATGTGTCTCCCTCATCACCAATGTCTGTAGCTAAGGTTTCTGGAAGTAAGGTGGATGAACCATGGTTGGACACATCGCACACATCCACCACAGGAAGAAAATTTACCAGCATCAACAAATTCCTGTGGACCACTTTTGTCCATCCAGTAAGAGTGTCACAAATTCTGTATGTATGGGTCTGTGGGTTCACATCCATTACAGTGTAAACAGTTGATTCCCACTTATCAGCAGTTTTCTTTTTGCCTCTCTCCTTTCTGTTGGCCAAAAGCACCCTGTCACCAATCTCAATCTTTGATCCTGTCACTTTCCTGTTGTAAAGATTAGCATGTCTGTGTTGCTCCTTAGCAGCACGGTCCTGAGCAACCATCATTGCTTCTTTTAGCTCACAGGTGAGAGTTGCCACATACTTGTCGTAACTGGTTACATCAGCATCGCGAAGAACAGAACGAAACATGACATCTACTGGCAAACGGGGCACATGGCCATACATGAGGTAAAAAGGAGGAAAGCCAGTCGTCTCATGGGCTGTACAGTTGTACATAAATGTCAAAGTCTGCAACCGTCGTGGCCAGTTAGCTTTCACCTCGGGACAGTGCACGAATCATCCCACCCAGTGTCCTGTTAAACCGTTCGACACTCCCATTTCCCATTGGGTGGTAAGGGGTAGTGTGAGATTTCCTGACACCGGACACTTTGAGGAGTTCACTGATTAATTGACTTTCAAAATTAGGACCTTGGTCACTGTGGATTCTTTCTAGGAATCCAAAGACACAAAAGTACTTGTTCCACAGAACATTTGCCACTTGCTTAGCTGTTTGATCCTTACAAGGAAAGGCCTGAGCCATCCTGGTAAAGTGATCTGTTATCACTAGGATATCAATAGACTTGTTCCTAGAGTCTTCAGCTGACCAAAAGTCAATACAGACCAGCTCCAGTGGTCTAGATGACAAGATGCTCTCTAAGGGAGCTCGTCCCTCAGGTTCAGCTGACTTGCTGAGTACACAACGCTGGCAGTGTCTGACATGGTCTCTAACATCTCTCTCAAGGGTCAGCCAGAAAAATCTCTGTCTGGATAAACTGAGGGTTCGCGGCTGGGCTTGATGACCAGCATCATCATGCACGCCTTTCAAGACCTCATCCTTAAGTGAGTCTGGGACAACATACTGAAGCCGTTTGGACTTGGTTCTCTGGTCTCTTGAAACTCTGTACAGAACACCATTGCTCACAGATAGCTTATCCCAGTGTTTCAGATATTTAATCACTGAAAATGATTCTTTCACCCTTTCTCTCCTTGAGGGTCTCCGATGTCTTTCAACATAAAACAGGACGCAAGAAAGAATTCCATCCTCCAACTGTTTGTCACGCAAAGCCTTTTCAGAATAGGCAGGCAACGGGTCTTGACCTGGTGGGACTAACTGGGGCAAAAACTGCAAGGCTTCAATTGCCCGGGCCCTCGGACCAGCATCCCACTCAATGTGCGACTGCATCACAGCAGACACTTCTTCTGAATTCACAATCTGAGTGTGTACCCGGGAGGTATGAGCATTGTCACACATCGCATCCACGTGATCACTGGATGAACGAAAAACATCCTGAACAGAGGCAGTAGACACATTTTTGACTTCACTGAGGAGTTTCACATATGGCTCATTGAACAGTCTGTGACCAATATTTTCCTTGACAAAAGCCACACGGCTTAATGCATCAGCCACAACGTTCTGCCGCCCTGGAACATACTTTATGTCAAAGTCATACGCAGCCAACTTGGCTACCCAGCGTTGCTCACAACAGTCTAACTTGGGCTTTGTCAATATGTGAGTCAAAGGATTGTTGTCAGTCCAAACAGTGAATTTGTGACCCTTTAGCCAATAACTAAACTTGTCAGTGATGGACCATTTCAAAGCCAGAAATTCCAGTCGGTGCGCTGGATAGTTTTTCTGAGACTGTGTCAGTGACTTACTGGCAAAAGTAATAGGTCTGGCATGACTTTCACCTTCCTGGACCTGGGATAGAACGGCACCTATCCCATCCAGAGATGCATCAGTTGAAAGCATGAAGGGACGGTCAAAGTTAGGATGAGCCAAGACCACAGTGTTAACAAGTGCAGATTTGAGACTTTCAAAGGCATGTATGTGCTCTTGGGTCCAATCAGAAGCACAAAGCTTTCGGCAAGCCATCTTGGTTTTCTTACATCTGCCTTTAAATTTTCCACCTTTCAACAGGCTGAACAATGGCTTGGCAATGGCAGAATATCCTGGCACAAAATGCTGATAGTAATTAACCATCCCCAAGAAGGATCTAAGTCTTTTTTGGGACGGTGTCACACCATCAGTGTCCATAAGGTCAGCACAAGTCATTTTTGCGATGTTTTCAACCTTACTAGGGTCGGTTGAAACACCATTCTCATCAATTACGTGACCAAGAAACTTCACAGATCTCCTGAGGAAAAAACACTTTTTGGGTGCCAACTTCAAGTTGTGCCTACGCAGCCTGCTGAACACCATCTCAAGGGGCTGCAATGCACTCTCCTCATCAGATGCAAAAATCAGCAGATCATCCAAATAGCACAACAAAGTCAAATAATTCTGGTCACCAAAAATGGCAGTCATCATGCGCATAAAACTAGCAGGTCTATTGCATAATCCCTGGGGCAGGCGATTGTACTCATACAAGCCCATCGGAGTGGTAAAAGCAGAATACTTCCTGTCATCCTCATGAAGCGGCATGTTGTAGAAGCCGGACGTTAAATCCACTGTGCTGAAGAGGCAGTTACCTCCCAGTGCTGCCAGACAATCTGCCTGGTGAGGGAGAGGGTGAGCGTCTTACAGAGTCCTCTTATTCAGCCAGTGAAAATCCGTGCAGATGCGGAGGTCGCCATTCTTTTTCCACACAAGAACCAAGGGAGATGCATACTCGCTAGTCGATTTCCTGATAATGTCTTTTTCCTCCATTTCATTTAGCACCTGTCTTAATTTCTGATACTGACTAGGGGGTACACGCCTGTATGGGAGTCTGAATGGTTTATCATCAGATAAATGTATACAGTGTACAAAGCCCTTAGCTTCTCCACAGTCTAGGTGATGGCGTGAAAAGACATCCTCGTACTGAAGTACCAAGTCAGCCATTCTCTTTTTGCAGTCCTCTGACACTTGGCATGAATTGATGTCTATGTCACAAAGCCCCACTGACTTGAGTTTTTCTTTTACAGACTCCATACCGGCATCACATGCCGTTGTAGACTGTGTGTAGCAGGTCACTGGTACACTAGACTGCTCAGCTGCGTCCATGTCTTCAAGGGCTACACATGTGTAGACGTCAGCTAGCTTTGCATTGCGCCGTAACAACACAGGCTTGTTGGACGTGTTGATGAGTTTGAGTGGGACCCACCTGTCACCCCACATAGGAGTTACAATCTTAGCTACTAGGACACCCCTAGGAGCTGAACGAGAAGATGTGGGCTCTGTCATGACTGTACTGCCTGGAGATACAACAGTGTCTTTAGGCAATTTACCCCAAACAAGGTACTCACGCCCAGGTTCAAGGTAGGTGGCTGAGTTACATCTGACAGTACCAACTTTGTCAGGAATGTCATTTCCTTTCCAGGGGTTCAAACCAGTGAGCATAGACAAGAACTGCTCAGCTTCTGGTTCTGCAGTTGGGCAGGGGCCAGACACTGTTTTCCAATAGGACTTGCATTGTTTTGAATGGTGTAGGATGTGCTTTATTACATTTGTACCAATAATCAACTCATCATGCTGACCACAGACAACCAGAGTGGGGACCAGCATTTTACAACCATACACCTCCATCACAATGTCAAAAGCACTCTTTGGCCTGACACGCTGTCCACCACACCCAACCAGCATCACATTCACATCAATCTGGTTCTCATTTGTTATCACTCCAGCAGTTCTCAGTTTCTTCTCTGCATCCTCGTTGATACTGCAGGCCATGGAGCCACTGTCCAGCATGCCATCAATTATCACTGCACCACCAAAAGCTACTGGTGTGTAGAAAAGGCTGGAACTATTGCCAATTATGTGAATATTCTGATACACAACAACTACATCATCTCATGAGCTTCTCACCGATGCAAAAATCGACTCAGCATCAGATGTGTCACTGCAGTGGGAGCTTGAGGTGAGACCTGCACTGCCTCCCTCCAAGTACAGGTCAGTTAGTTTCCCTGAGACTGAGAAGGAGGCTGACAGTTGTTTTTGGGGCAGGCCAGTCTGGTATGACCAGGCGAAAGACAGGTAAAACACAGTTTCTCAGACATGCAATGTGAAATGGTGGAGTGACGTGTGTCATTACAGACCATACAAGTTGCTTTTCTGAGGCATCTCTGACGAGGGGCATGTTTAAATCTGTTGCTCTCAGTCGGGTGAGGAATTGTACACTGCTGCAACTTCTCCATCATTTCCTGAAACATATTTACCATGCGACCAAGGAGTCTCTCCTCTGACTGTTGGAGATTTTGAGCAACAACCGGCACACTAGCATAGTCTGAACTGAGTGTATTTGGGGTAGGGTCAGAAATGGGGAATGGAGAGGGACCCTGACATGTAAACTGTCGGGTTTGAGGAAGTGAAGAGGGAATGACTGGGGTGTGGCACTGTTCTGGCATGGTCATGGCTGAAGATGGCAACCTGGGTTTGTCAGATGTTACAGTAGCTGTGTGACTCATTAGCTGTGGACCATCAGGAGCTCTGGCACTAGCTCTAACCTCTCTCTGATAATCGTCAATTCTCAACTGAACATCACGTGAGGTCCATTCATGAGGTGGTTTCCACTTCAAGGTGCAAGACAGATCAGGATCAGGACAATTTTTGACGAACATGATAGCAACCTCTTTGCTCATGTCCTCAGTCTGCTTGCCTTGTCTACACAGACCCTCGAGAGCCAGGTCAGCTGCTTTGTTCAGCCTTATCCAGTAGTCCACTGGGTTTTCTCTGTGCCTGGGCAGGGTTGCATAAAAATCTGCGAGCGGAAGACATGAGGAGGCATCACAGAAGTAACGGATTCAATTCAACTTTATTTATATAGCGCCATTTTACAACAACAGTCATCTCATAGCACTATCAACTGTAGGGAGGACCCCCACAGTTGCAGAAAGACCCCAGCAATCAGGCGATCCCCTGTGAGCAAGCACTTGGCGACGGTGGAGAGGAAAAACTCCCTTTTAACAGGAAGAAACCTCCAGCAGAACCAGGCTCAGGGAGGGGCAGTCATCTGCTGCGACTGGCTGGGGGGTGAGGGGACAGAGAAGAAGAAAAGAACAGACATGTAGAGAGCAAACAGCATGATGGGGACTCAATCTATGGGAGAGAACAAACAAATGTTAATGACCAGCAAAAAAAAAATATTTCATAGAGAGTGAGGAAAGGAGTGAGGCCCAGTGCATTACTGGAGGTCCCCCGGCTGACTAAACCTATTAGCAGCATAACTAAGGGAGGGTTCAGAAACACATGATCCCTCCCTAATTGTAGGCTATATCAAAAAGGTAGGTTTTAGCCCTATTCTTAAAAACAGAGATCGAGTCTGACTCCCGAATCCAGATTGGCAGCTGATTCCACAGGAGAGGAGCTTGATAACTGAAGGCTCTGCCTCCCATTGTACTTTTGGAGATTCTAGGTATTACAAGTAAACCTGCATTTTGGGAGCGTAGTGCTCTGTTAGGATGATACGGTAGTATCAGATCTTTTAAATAAAAAGGAGCCTGATTGTTTAGAGCTTTGTAAGTAAGAAGAAGGATTTTAAACTTAATTCTAAACTCTATGGGAAGCCAATGAAGGGAGGCCAGAACCGGAGAGATATGATCTCTCTTTCTAGTACCTGTTAAAACTCTTGCTGCAGCATTTTGGATCAGCTGAAGACTTTTTAAAGATGTTTTAGGACAGCCTGATAATAGTTAGTTAATTCCCTTCACACCATGTTGGTGTATGGGGTGGCGCCTATCTCCATTTCTCTGACCCTAGGCCACACAGCTACTGTAAGTAGTGAAAGCTACAGCGGGGGGTCAGTCCTCTGGTAGCTCTGTGCGTAACTTTACTTTCCCCGTTCCATTATGCGGAGCACCACGCTAGAAGGCAGAAAGTACCATTTTTATATGGTCTTTGGTATGACCCGGCCGGGATTTGAACCCCTACCTCCCGGGTGTGGGGCGAATGCTCTACCAACTGAGCCACCACTCCGGTGCCTGATAATAAAGAATTACAATAATCTAATCTCGAGCTAACAAAAGCGTGGATCAGCTTCTCAGCATCACTCTGAGACAAGATGCTCCTAATCTTGGCAATATTACGCAAATGATAGAAGGCAGTCTTAGAAACAAATTTAATATGTGAATTGAAGGACAAATCCTGATCAAAAATAACTCCAAGGTTCCTCACAGAGCTATTAAGAGAAAGAGTAACTGCATCCAAACTGAAAGTTTGATTTGGAAAGGAATTTCTAAGGTTTTTTGGACCAACAAGAATGACTTCAGTCTTATCTGAATTTAATAGCAGGAAATTACAAGTCATCCAAACTTTGATTTCCTTAAGACAGGCTTCTAACTTGGCTAATTGATTAGTATCATCTGGCTTCATTGACAGGTATAATTGTGTGTCATCTGCATAACAGTGAAAATGTATACAGTGCTTTCTAATAATGTTGCCTAACGGAAGCATATATAAACTAAAAAGAGTAGGGCCAAGCACAGATCCCTGTGGAACTCCATGACTAAGCTTTGAGCTGAGAGAAAACTCATCATTTACATGAACAAACTGGAACCTATCAGATAAATAAGATCTAAACCACTGCAACGAAGTTCCATTAAGTCCAACATAGTGTTCTAATCTATCAAGTAGAATATTATGATCAATAGTATCAAAAGCTGCACTAAGATCTAAAAGGACAAGTACAGAAACTAGTCCATTATCAGATGCAATGAGGAGGTCGTTAGTGACCTTCGCTAAGGCTGTTTCAGTGCTATGATGGATTCTAAACCCAGATTGAAACTCTTCAAATAAACCATTTCCCTGCAGGTGGTCAAATAATTGCGTAGCAACAACTCTTTCTAAGATTTTTGAAATGAAAGGGAGATTAAAGATTGGTCTATAGTTAGCTAAAGCTCCTGGATCTAGCGTTGGCTTTTTGAGTAAGGGTTTAATTACAGCCGTTTTAAAAGCCTGCGGTACATGGCCTAAAGTTAATGAAGAATTGATTATATGAAGAAAAAAAGCTACCAATAAGTGGGAAGACTTCTTTAAATAACCTGGTAGGAATAGGGTCTAAAAGACAAGTTGAAGGTTTGGATGAGGAAACTATTTTGTCTAACTCACAAAGGTCGATTGGAGTAAACTCATCAAGACAGACATCAATAGAAGGAGTTGTAGTAGTTACAGTATTTAAGTTAACTGTGGGAAGAATCTGATTGATTTTATCTCTGATGGATGAAATTTTATTATTGAAAAAGTTCATAAAGTCCTGACTAGTAAGCTCTAAGGGGATGCTAGGATTGACAGAGTCCTGACTCTTTGTCAACCTGGCTACAGTACTGAAAAGAAACCTGGGATTATTCTTGTTCTCTTCTATTAATGCAGAGTAATAACTCGTTCTAGCTTTTCTAAGAGATTTTTTATAAATTAAAAGATGATTTCTCCAAGCTAAATAGATTTCATCTAAATTAGAGCGCCATTTTCTTTCTAATTGACGAGTCTTCTGTTTTAAGCTACGAGTTTCTGTGTTGAACCAAGGAGTTAAAAATCTCTGATTAGACTTTTTCTTTTTTAAGGGGGCCACCAAGTCTAGAGCCTGATGCAGAGAAGCTGAAACACTATCCACCATGTTATCAATTACAGAAGGAGCAAGCTGTCTATAGCTTATTTCCGTTGTGCTGACACATGGCATAGAGGAAACAATCTGCATAAATTTGGAAACAGCATCATCTGAGAGGCATCTACTGTGATAATATTTTTCTTTAGGAGCCAAATAGTCAGAAATAGTAAAATCAAAGGTTAACAGACAATGGTCTGACAGTACAGGGTTATGAGGAGACACTACAAGATTTTCTATTTCTATGCCATATGTCAGAACAAGGTCCAATGTATGGTGGAGGTAATGAGTAGAATTTCCTACTTTCTGAGAAAACCCAATCGAGTCTAATATTGAATTAAAAGCCACATTAAGGCAGTCACTATCTACATCCACATGTATATTAAAGTCCCCTACTATAATTATTCTATCAGATTTCAGCACTAAATCAGCTAAGAAATCAGCAAATTCGGATAAAAATTCTGAGTAGGTTAATGGGGGACGATAAACTATGGCAAATAAAATTGGGTTTAACCTAAAATTGCTAAAGTGCCCAATACTGAGGACCAGGCCCTCAAAGGAATTATAACATGTTTTTTGCTTTACATTAACTAGTAATTTGGAATGGTAAATTGTTGCTACTCCTCCTCCACGACCAGAACTTCTGGGATTTTGACAGTTTAAATAACCAGAGGGAGTTGATTCATTTAAACCAACATAATCCTCTTTCCCTAACCAAGTCTCTGTAAGGGAAATTAAATCAATCTGATGATCAATTAACAGATCATGGACTAACAGAGACTTGGGAGTTAGAGACCTAATATTTAGTAAACCACATTTAATTTTTAAATTATGAGGAGGAACAGAGGCCAAATCATTCAATTTAGAGGCTTTATGTTTAATTTGAGTTTTACCAATGTTTTGCTTTATCACTTTGGGATGCTTATGCATTATATTTTTATTGACTTTGGAGGGAGCAGACAACGATTCTCTGATGGGGAAGACAGGGGCTAAGCTGAGGGGTGGTGGATGAAGAGGAGCTGCAGAGAGGCGTGTAAGACTGCGACTCTGCTTCCTGGTCCCAACTCTGAGTAGTCATGGTTTTGGAAATTTGGATAAAAAAGATGCCAGATTGTTAGATAAATGAGAAGCACCATCCAAAGTGGGATGAATGCTGTCTCGTCTCATAAGACCAGGTTTTCCCCAAAAAGAGCTCCAATTGTCAATGTAGCCCACGTCATTTTTAGGACACCACACAGACAGCCAGCGGTTCAAGGATGACGAGCGACTAAACATGTCATCACTGGTCAGATTGGGGAGGGGCCCAGAGAATACTACAGTGGCTGACATCGTTTTTGCAAAGTCGGAGAAAAACATCATAGATTATCTCAGGTTTCTTTTTAGCATCTAGCTCTAGGTCAGTACGCAGGGCAACTCTCACAACATCTCTGGCTTTGCCCAGTAAATGACTCATGATTTCTCCTGCTTGCTCTCACACAGGAATCTCTCTCTTCTTAAGGTCAGTCTTAGACAAGTCAATCCAGTCCCGAACTGAATATTTGTCAGTACTGTCACCTCTAAATGTGGGTAGTTCTCTGTCTGACTTGACATGGACAGTCACGTGTGGAGGGTCATATTTGGTAACATCACAATGTGCAGTTCAATCAGTAGGAGAAGTCTGGTTGTCATTGGTCATATTCACAACACCAGCAGACATCAACTTAGCAACTATAGACTCACCAATTTGAGCACCAAGCTGCCCCACCATATCTGTAAGTTGTTCAATGGTACCAACATTACTGCAGGGTGTGGAAACATGAGGACCTTCACCCATGAACTCACCAACAGAAATACAACCTGGGCTCTGACCTAACCCTGTATCCCCACCACTATTCATGAATTTGGAATGTCCCACATCTCTACTATTAGCAATATCACCGTGCCAAACACCTCTTCCTTTTGGCAAAACAGGTGTTATGATCTTCGTTACAGATCACTGAAGGTCAAAACCACCCGTCACAGGAACAGTTTCTTTCCTCAAGCCATCACTCTGATGAACTCCTAACATTCACCTAGTCCTACCTGTTGCTGTACTCATGACTTTTCATCCATTATTACATTGCACATAACTCTCACACTGCTTTTTACTTCATTCACATTATATCACTGAATCTGAGTCCACATTGAAATACTGTGTGATTGTATATTTTTTCATATATTTCTGCAAAGTGTGGTTAGTCCGAGTAAATAACTGCATATATTCCTGTATATATTTGCATCCTTTTATAGAAACGTGGACAGACTGTAATTTACTGTACATACTCTGGTTGTCATTGAATCCTTATTTAAATCCTTCACCTGAACAACGAGAGCAAGTTTTTAGCCAAAGTCAAATTCCTTGTATGTGTTGTGCATACTTGGCCAATAAAGCTGATTCTGATTCTGATATAATTATCCATGTCTTTTTTTTTTTTTTTTTTAGAACTACTTTACACAGTGAAATGTACTTGTGTTGTGAATAACTCCAAAATAAAGTGACATATATTACAGTACAGAATCACAATTACCATCAGTTAAAATGTGCTTCAACAGTCCTTTATATGTCTGACCACATATACGTCCTGGCGTAGACCTAATCTGGTGATGCAGCATCCACGGTGACCGGCGTCGAGCTGATCTGAAGATCCAAGGGTCACGTCACCAGTGTAACGGGTCCCCTTTTTGGGCACCCCTAAACGGCCATGATCGGGAACACCAATGCATACGTGTGGGCGGCATAGGGACCACGATTACACCAGACTGCTGTTTCCACAATTTATTTACTCCTGTTAATGAAACAAAACAAAATACATCACGCCTCGTCCGTACCTCGATCCCACACAGGCTCCTACATTTACAAAAATATGGGTTACACATCGGCACAAGCTGCTAGAGTCACCACAGAGCCTATCTTGGTGCGAAACTCTAAAATGGCGCCTAGCGGACTTCTAATGTGCGCCGAAACATCCATAAAACTCTTATTTATAACACAAACAACGAAAAATACACTACAGTGACATGTCAAATTAATAAGGAACAATTACAAAGCAAGGTTGCAGTTTAAATGATGAGACTGTAGGAGTCAAGAATTGAGGAGACTGGATAATTTTCCAGAATCTGCTTTAATTCTCATCCATCCTACGTCCTCGCTCGATCGGAGTGAAAAGAGACAGGACGCAGTCACACACATACATTTATACACTCATCTCTACAAATACATCACACAAAAGTCACAATACTCAGCTACATCTTTTCATCTGTAATAGAACACCCAGAGTCCTTCTGTTCTCCTCTCTGACCCCCAAAGGTCAGGCCGGGTAATCTTCTCCTCTCTCCTGAGTCCCGAGGGGGTGCAGACACATCTTCCTCTTGAGGTGTGAAGTCAATACACATGGCTAGCTCAAAGTCTCTCTTGGCTGAATTCAGCCAGCCACATGTGAGTCACATAGGTTATAATTATGGCCTCCACAAGACTAAGGGGCAATACAGTCATTTAGTGCCAGCAGCGTTTCAAACACGACTTACCCCCAGCAAAGCAACACGATACTGTGGGGGAAAAATGAACTACCGGCGCCTCGGAGGTACAGGAAGAGCGGATGTGAGAAGTGTACCGCCAAAATAAAAGTACTCAAGTAAAATAAAATTCACAACAATATAAAGAAAAACATAACTGAGAAAAGAAATGCTCAAGGTACATTTTCGACTCCGTTACATTCATCTGTAGGCCAAGAACCACCTTTAGTGAAAATTTCATCCAAATCCATCCAGTAGTTTTGGAGTATTGTTGCTAACACTGTGAGAAGATAAGAGCCTTGGTGGAGGTATGCATTCTCAGATCATCACCAAAATCTAATTATCTGTTCCCCATGCCATTACACACCTTTCCTGAAAATTTAATCAAAATCCATTCATAACTTTTTTGTTATGTTGATAACAGACAAACCAACCAACCAGCACTACCGAAAACATTACCTCCTCCCTTGGCGGATGTAATAAATACGTGCAATAAAAAATGAAGGAACATACCATAAGGTCTGATCCTTGTCAGGTTGCCCGGTTGTGTTCGTGCATTAATCCATAAATCACAAAAAGCATATAGGTTTTTTCCGTTAGGTGCGGTTTGGTTAAAAAACAATCTTCTTTATAACAGTCTCTGATGCCTATATTTTTCTAGCGTTCCACACGGAATGTTCAGTATCTACAGAACATGTACGGACCATTTGCTAGCAGGACCACAGCAGAACATGTACATCTAGGCAACGTATTTTCATGTTAGTAAAACACTTGAGCTAGCAGGACTAGTTAGCGTTCCGAATGGACCTATACATGTACATGTTCATAAAACACTCAAGACCACTAGCTAGTAGAACTGCTAGCTAGCAGGACTGCTAGCATTCTGTAAGGAACGTTCCATATCTATGGCACTTGGGATTGGCAGTGTACAGAACGTGTACGCAACATATACGGAATGTTTCATATAGTTCGTTCCATGTTTTAGTAATCTCCTTTCATTCTATCTCTAAAAAGATGCAGGGATTGAAGTTTTTTAGATTTAGATTTAGATTTAGTATACTTTATTGATCCATCCATCCATCCATCCATCTTCTACCACTTTTCCGGAGGTCCGGGTCGCGGAGGCAGCAGTTCAAGCAGAGAAGCCCAGACTTCCCTCTCCCCAGCCACCTGCTCCAGCTCTTCAGAGGGGATACCAAGGCGTTCCCAGACCAGCTGGGAGACATAGTCTCTCCACAGAGTCCTGGGTCTGCCCCGGGGTCTCCTCCCAGTGGGACGTGCCTGAAACACCTCAAGTGGGAGGCATCCAGGAGGCATCCTAATCAGATGCCCATACCACCTCAACTGACTCCTTTCAATGTGGAGGAGCAGCAGTACTTTATTGATCCCCAGAGGGGAAATTGAGGGCATCCACCACCAGGATGGATGAAGCAGCCACGATACGGCGCTATCCCTTAACCATTCACACACACACTCACACCTAGGGCCACTTTAGAGTCTCCAATTAACCTAACCTGCATGTTTTTGGCATGTGGGAGGAAACCGGAGAAATCCCGGAGTACACCCACGCAAACACGGGGAGAACATGCAAACTCCACATAGATCACTGTTGGTCGGGGGCTGGGATCGAACCCATGATCCCCACAATCCCCCGGCCAAGGGTAAACTGTGCTGCCGCAGTGCTAACCACTGCGCCACCGTGCAGCCCGTGCAGTTCCCCGGACTTCCATCAATTAGAAAAAAATGATTCAAAAAATAATGATCAAAATGGCTCGGTTTCTTTGTGCTTTTATTATCCCCCGCCGGTCGTCCACCTGTGGGCTTAGACTGAAGGGAATTACCGGAGTTACCGGAGCAGGGATGGCAATTTTCCGCCGATCCGTGGATTTCCGCCGATTTATTTTCAAGTTGATCATTTCTGTGAATCATCTAAATCCGTTGAGAAAATTTTAGGGGGGGGAAAGGTACCTTATTGTTACTGATTTTAGCGAAAATCAACACGATTACATAAGCGCTCGGCGCTTCCCTGGGTCAAGTCTCCTGTGTAACCCGGATGTTATGTACTCAAGCTACTGCTGTATTGTAAACAGCCCTGTGATTGGATAGTTGCAAACGATTGGACCAATCAAATGGCTCGTTGTATGCTTTGTCAAAAATTCATGGCGGCTTGTTCTCAGGGATGTGATTTTTCCGGTAATTCGCCGAATTCCGCTTTATTTTATCTTCCAGGAAGATAAAGTACGTTAAGTACGTTAGCGGCTTGTGGTCCACGAACGCAGTGAAGGTGCGCCCTTTCAGCCAGAACTGGAAGTGGCGTATGGCCAGGTAGAGAGCCATTAACTTTCTGTCGAACACGCTGTATTTACGCTCACTGTCGTGCAAAGACCTGCTAAAAAAAAAAGGTGAGCAGCTGCCAAGAACCGGCAACGCATTGCTCCACGATGGCCGCTATGCCCATGTCCGAGGCGTCGGGTCTGGGTGCACCAGTAGTGCAGCGTTCGCCAGAGCTGTTTAAACCTCAGAGAACACCTGCTCCCATTCAGAAGTCCAGTCGACTCTGTCCACCAGTTTCCGTTTCTTGAGTGCGGCGTACAACGGCTGTATGAGCTGGGCTGCGCAGGGGAGGGAACGGTAATAAAAGTTAACCATCCCCCAAAACTCCTGGAGCGCCCTGACATTGATGTTGAGGAGAAAAAAACAGCAAAACAATTTAGTTACATTACTTTTATGATTCCAAACAGTTTGAAATTGACAGTGCACAGTGGACATTGACTCATAACTTTTGAATATTTCTAAGACTTGGCTACATCAGTGATTGTGCAAAATGAACTGCTCAAGACTCAATGGAGATTGAAACTGGTGATCTGAAATGAATGCTGAAATTATAAAAAGTAATGGTATGTTGGAACTTTATTTCTATTATGGATAGATAAAATTAACTGATTTTGATTTGATTAAGTGTTAAAGCATGTGATGGATAATGCTTGTTGGAATATTTTAGGAATGCTATCTTCTTGGAACATAAGTCAATATTATACAGTAATAAGTGGCATTCAGCTGTTTGTTTTATGTCATTTAAGCACAGTTCTGGTACTTAAAAATCATAAAAACCCAGGAACTTCGGGGGGCTTCGACCCCCTTGCCCCCCCAACGGGGCTCTGCCCTGGACCCCGCTGGGGGACTGTGTCCCCCAGACCCCCTGCTAAATTTTTAGATGATTTCCCCAACCCCAAATCACATCCCTGGTTCGTTTTAGAATTCTGAGCTTTCGGTATTGTTTTCAGCAGAATTATGACATTTTTATCGAAGGATCAGGAGTCATCAGTGCTAGAAATAGACAAAAGTGTCAAAAATAAGTTCCGATGGAATTGGCTTGAGAGAAAAGTGACGGTAAAGGTGAAAATTGGCTCAAAGTTCGACGAGGTAACAGAAACACTCGGACAGTTTCTGAAGAAACCAGAAAAGGAGATGAAGTTCAAAGTTCAGAGACTGACACAGTTTGCTGCCAAAAGGAAGAAAGTTTCACATTAGAAGTGACTTGGTGACCAGTGTAAATAGTGTAATAAACTCTTATAGAACTGTTAAATATGTTGGACTAAAGACAGTGAGACAACATTGAAGAAAAAGTAAGTTAACTTTTCATTAAATTTAATGATTTATCTAAGTCTAGTATTTCATTTTTTTAATCATTTTTTTCAGTCTAAATTACTTCTGTTTTACTAAAAACCTCCCAGCTTCAGGGGGGCTGCCCCCCCCCCCAATAAGTCAATCGACCAAATTAGATTTCAGCTGAAATCAGAATTTCCTGTTGCCATCCCTGCCGGAGTGGTGGCTCAGTTGGTAGAGCATCCGCCCCACACCCGGGAGGCAGGGGTTCAAATCCCGGCCAGGTCATGCCAAAGACCATATAAAAAGTGGAACTTCCTGCCATCCAGCTTGGTGTTCAGCAATAATGGAATGGCAGAGGGAAATCTGTGGCGGCGCCTTCAGGTTCAGGTTACTTTATTTGTACCCGTAGGTAGATTTGTTTTGCAGTTGGTGACATCCATATTTACAAGCCACTAATTACATTCAACATAGACACAAACACAGGCACACATCTTACAAAATAGGTAAATATAAAATATGTACAATATAATTTTTATAGCTTGTTCAACTCTTTGACAGCAGCAGGGACAAAGCTGTTTTTGTAGCGCTGGGTTCTACTTTTTGGGACAGCAAACCTCCGTCTGGAGGGAAGAAGCTGAAAGTTGCAGTACAAAGGGTGGGAGTCATCATTTAAAATCGAGTCGGCCATCCTCTGTACTTGTCTGGTGTACAGGGATGTCAGGCTCAGCTGTGACTCACCAAGCAAACGACTGGACCATCTGACTACCTGATCCAAGGATTTCCTCTGTTTCAGTTTTATCTGACCAAACCATGACATTAAAGAAAAGGATAAAACAGATTCAATAAAAGCCCGATAAAACATAGTCATTATGGTTCGGTCAATTTGGAAGCGTGCAAGTTTCCTCAAACAATGCAAATTTTGCTGACCCTTTTTGCACACCCTTTCACAGTTCACCTCAAAGTTCAATCCACTATCAATAATCGTCCCAAGATATTTGTACGATTGTACACATTCGGTGGTCTGGCCTTTTAGTATGGTGACTTTGTGCCTGGGAGTTTTCCTCCTAAAGTCAATAATCATATCTTGCGTTTTTGTTGTATTCAGCTGCAGGTAGGAATCCTCACACCAGTGAACAAAGTCATCAACTACTGGGCCGTGGCCACTCTCACCATCCTGGAGGAGACTGACAATGACTGAGTCATCAGCATACTTTATAATGTGTCTGTTGTCATGTCTGCTCCGACACATGTTTGTGTACAGGATGAAGAGTAGTGGTGACAACACACACCCCTGAGGAGAGCCAGTAGAAGAGCACTTTAGGTCAGACAATGTGCCATTGACCCTTACTCTCTGCGTCCTGTTGGTTAAGAAATCCAGAATCCAACCCACCAGATTATTGCTTAAATCAAATTGTTGCAGGAGCCTTTCAACTAAAATATGAGGTTGGATTGTATTAAAGGCAGAAGAAAAGTCCACAAATAAAAGCCTGGCGTGCGTCCCATTAAAATCCAGATGTTTAAAAAGCATGTCAAACAGATGACAGTGGCATCCTCCACTCCTCTGTGAGGCCTATAGGCAAACTGCAGAGGATCCAATGCATGTTCAGTCTGCCTTAGGACCTCACATCTGACCAGTTTTTCAAAAATTTTCATTAAAATTGAAGTCAAAGCAACTGGTCTAAAGTCATTTACCGTTTTAGGACAGCTGGATTTTGGAACGGGAACAACCACGGCATCTTTCCAGATCTTAGGCACATGTTGTGTCTGTAAGGACTTATTGAAAATGTAATGAAATACAGGACTCAGTTCATGTGCACAGGACTTTACCAGGCGCCCACATATATTATCAGGGCCCTGACTTTTGTTCACTTTTACAGCGCAGAACTCCCTTTTAACATCCTGCACCTCAATATTAAAGTGCTGATTGTCTTTGAGTTTCTGTTTCAAATCTTGGATTTCTGTGCTAAAATCAAAGGAGTCAAAACGACCATAAAAACAATTAAGAGCATTAGCCAGCTCTGTGTCTGAACTAAAACCATCTAAAAACACACGATTACTGCGCTCTGTGCTCTGAAGGCCTGCAATAGTTTTCATACTGGCCCAGGCCGAACCAAGTTTATTTGCTGCCATCTTGCTTTCCAACTCTGAATTATAATTCTGTTTTGCTCTTAAAATTTCGGCCTTCAGCTCCTTGGTGGCAACCTGTAGCTCAGAAACAGACCCCTGTTTAAAGGCAAGTGCTTTCCTCTGTAAGCAGGATTTAACTGATTTAGTAACCCATGGTTTGTTGTTGGGGTATATTTTGACACGTTTACGTGGAACAATCTTATTTTGACAGTAAGCCATGTATGAGCATGTGAGCTCAGCCACAGAGTCCAAGTCATCCCCGCAGGCCATTATGAACATCTTCCAGTCTGTACAGTCAAAGCATTCCTGGAGGCTGTGCTCTGAATCTTCTGTCCACACATCAATGTCTCTCGTCTCCACCTTGCCTCTTCTGAGAGCAGTTTTATATGTGGGCAGCAAATGAACACAGTTGTGATCTGAGGATCCTAAAGGAGGAAGTGGGAGTGATTTATAGGCCCTCTCTATGGATCCATAGCACAGGTCCAATGTCTTTTTTCGCCTGGTTGGGCAGGAGACATACTGATGAAAGTTTTTAAGTGTCTTCTTTAAAGAAACATGGTTAAAATCCCCAAGAATGAAGGTTGGCGCCTCTGGAGAAATTGACTGCAGCCGCTGCACCACATCAGAGATGGTGCTGGAGGCGGAGTCAGCGGCTGCCCTCGGATGAATATACACAACTGTGATGAAAAGTTGGGGAAACTCTCGAGGCAAATAAAAGGGGCGTAGTGACACAGACAGCAACTCCACATCGGGTGTACAGATGCGCTCTCTGACCGTGACAGATGTGCAGTACTGCTTATTAATGTATAAACATACGCCGCCCCCCTGACGCTTCCCAGTTACCTCTTCCTGTCGATCCGAGCGCAGCGGAGCTCCAAAGCCGTCAATCCACAGGTCTGCATCTCGATCATGCGCAGTAAGCCAAGATTCAGTGAAAGCCATGACGCAGCAGTTCTTAAAATCCTTCTGGTAACGTACATTGCCTTGAATTTCCTCCACCTTGTTTCTCACAGACTGTGCATTCCCAAAAATGATCGAAGGAAGAGGAATGTTACCAAACTGACGTCTCCTAAGGCGCAATTTCACACCTCCACGTCTTCCACGCTTCCTCCTGCCACTCCTCTTTTCACCGCTGTGTCCGTCTCTCAAAATAAAGTCTGGCAGTTGAAGTTTGGGCTCAATCAGAGACGCTGCATCAGCTGTGTTAAAGCGTAGCAACACGTCCCTGGAATATTATATTCTGCCCGCTATTCTGCTCGCCATGGGGCCGAACGCGTTTACCTCAGAGACAAAGAGCCACAGCACAGATAGCAGCAGTGCGAGAGAGGAGAGGAAATCCATGTTGTGGATACCAGGGAGCTCTTCGCCATATATTCCACAAACGCTCCAGGGCAGAAACGACACAGAGAATTTTCTAAAAACGTAAAAAAGTACAAAAAACACACACACGCACTATATCATCAGCTGCTGGTCGCTGCGTGCACATGCGCAGCGACCACTCTGATTCTATATATGGGTGTGTGTGATTATCACTGTAGATAAGAGAAACACAATTTCATTCTACTGTACATGATTGGCTGTATGGAGTGAATGACAATAAAGGGTGATTTATTATTATTATTATGTTACGGGTCAGCCCATCTGTCTGTCCCACTTTCATGAAATCGACTCCTCCTACAGTTTTGGTCCAATTGTTTTGAAACTTAGTACCAAGGTTTGATATACTCTGATGATGTGCATATTGCAATTTGGTTCTGATCGAATGATTTTTGCAGGACTTGTAGCCCCTGACCTATGACCTCCAGTTTCACCTCACTTCATAGACAGTGACTGTCTTGTGAAATCAACTCCTCCTACAGTTTTGGTCCAATTGTTTTGAAACTTGGTACTATGGTTTGATGTACTCTGATGATGTGCATATTGCAATTTCACTCTCATTGGATGACCTTGAGGTCAAAAGGTCAGGTCAGATTTTCACTAAATCTTCTAAACACAATAATTACAGAAAAATGATGTAGACTTTTCAAATTGATACTGTAATTGTATCTAAGATACATCTTGCTACAGTCCGGCCCACTGCATGAAGTCCTCAGAGAGAGGACCTGGCCAGGGCTTGAACCCATGACCTCCCGGCTGAGGGGCGGCACTAGGCCACCAGTCCGGTTGTGTCACACTGTGTTAGAGTTCTCATACTGTGTTGTTGTTGACCTGTGATCTTATTTACAATCTTTAAAGTTTATTTCTATTCACAACAGACAAAGAAAAATACCAGGCAATAAGAAAAAGTCACAATACTCTTCACAAATGAACGATAGAAAAGAACTACAACATGTCTGCCTGCATCAAACTGTCACAGCTTCCTCAAAAAATAGTGGTTGTAACCCTTAACTGTAAATGACATCTACTGTGTGTTTGACATGACAGCTTTTCATCACTCCCCCTAAATATTTATACTTATCTACAATCTCATTATGATAACCATCGATGACCAGTTGCTTATGAGCATTTTTATCCACCCTGAAATCAAAAGCTAGCATGATACCAGGTTACAAAGTCTTCCAGATATGACCGGTAGTTTGTTTCATCCTCTCCAATTAGTCCAGCACTCACTGTAGCATCAGCAAATTTTACATTGAAAACACCAGATGAGTTTACCCTGCATTCATTAGTATATAGAGTAAATTAAATTGGGAGATTCTGGGGCAGCTTGGTGGAGTAGTGGTTAGCACTGTGGCAGCACAGCAAGAAGGTCAGGGGTTTGATTCCACCCCTGACCATCAGTGACCCTTTGTGTGGAGTTTGCATGTTCTTCTTGCGTCTGCGTGGGTTTAGTCTGGGTACTCAGGTTTCCTCCCACAAGCCAAAAACATGCAGGTTAGGTTAATTGGAGACACTAAAGTGACCCTAGGTGTGAATGGTGAAGGGATTGATGCCGCAGCATGGCTCCCTCATCCATCCATGTGGATGCCCTGTAATTTCCCCATTGTGGGACTAATAAAGAATTATAAAATAAAAAATTTAATCAACAATATGACACTGCCTTGTGGAGCTCCAGTATTTGAATAAATAGTAGATGAGACTGCAGCGTTTACTCTGACACACTGTGATGGATCAGTGAGAAAAGACTCCACCCACCTGATGATTGAACTGTTCATATTCAACCTCCTCAGCCGTTCCATCAAAATATGTGGTCTCATGGTGTTGAACCTGATGAAAAATCCACAAACAATATGGACATACTGTTTTGGTTGATCCAGATGTACTGCATTCTGGCTGAAGAATATTATATGAACTAGACAACACTCGTGGTTGCTTTCAATGCCTGATACTGGTAGAACATTAAGGATCACTACAGAACACAGAAAGTCTGTATTTGTCTTCATAGCATTCCTTTACACATAGTTTACTGATATGTGATTAAAATAAATACAACCTCCTAAAGACTAAACATTCTTTCATCATTCTATTCACTGAAACCTTCCACAACTTTTATCCACTGGCCTTATGCTCTAAAATGAAGTTTTCTGCACCATATTTTCAAAAATGTGCTAGTAAACTCCAAATTAATTCCTCCTAGGCCGTTCATCGAAATTGATAGAACTTAAGCAGAGATCATCTACAGACATTGATAATGAAAAGTTGTTAAAATTATCCAGAAATGTCAATCTGTTTTGATTTTCTAGGCCAATAAAGTTGTACAGTTTCTCTTTGGCATGTAGTTTTGGGTTTAACTTCAGATATACTGATTCAAATTTGATGAAACTTCAGACTCACAATCACAACAGTGAGTGCGGAGTACCGAGAGGATGCTGGCATTGTTTGCCGCTTCTCCACCAGAGTTTTTAACTAACTTTTCTCTCTACAACCAGTCAAGTTTTGCTGCTATCAACAAAGTTTTATATGGATTAAATGGAGTCAAGCAAAAGTTTACCTGTTGCTGTTACATTGCTAGTGGACTCTCTGGGTTTGTGCGTCGCTGTGAGGAATCCTCCTGGGCTGTTGCTTTTGATTTGCTGTGGCTGCTGTTTGGTGTCCATCTGGGTGGACAGGCAAGATCTACTGTCTGAGGTTGCCGTGACTGAGATGCTCCACCTGAGCTGACTGGACTGGTTCGTCGCTGATGCTACCTGGCTAGTCCTCAGAGCGCCCCAGCTACAGAGCTAGCAACCAGCTAATTTTCTGGCACCGGCATAAACATGCTGATTTGTCCTTTCAACTAGCTGATGAGCCTGAGCAACTTTACCGCTCCACCATGCATCACACTTATCAAAAGACTTAGAATTCTCTGCTAATCACAATATGTTCATCGAAGCTCCCAAAGAAAGTTTGTTTACTCCCAGATGGGTAACGCCATCCCAGCTCTCTGGTCAGCCACTCGAACGGTCACATCTCAATCACATCATCAGAGTGCTGTCTCATCTTGGACAAGTTGCTTGGGTGGTTCTGTGGAAACTTTTACAACAGCCACCTGAGCAGTTTACTAGACCTCCATACACCTGTAAAAACCAAAACGATCACCTTCACTCGCTCATCACCCTGTTTCACAGCTGAGCTACGAAAGCTGAAGGCAGCAGGTCGGGTCCTGGAACAGTGATACGTGATACGCATCTGGGCTCACTGTCCACAGACAGGTCTATCGGGAACACCAAAAGGCTTACACAAATTCTCTCAAAGAAGCACGGACACAGTTTTTTTTTTTTTTTTTCAGATGCTATCAGAAACAATCCCAGGTGTTAACCTTTCCTGTTTTGGTCTCCTAACCGTGGTTGGGGGACACAGGGGAGATCTGTCTTCTCCAGGGCCGGAGGCGGCTTTTCCTCCGGGGTCAACTCCCGAGTAAACTTCACGGTTGTTAACAACAGTATGGTGGTACACAGAAGAACAGGCCGTTTTGCTGAAGAGTTGGGGCTTTATTAGCAGACTTGCACTGTTAATAGCAGCAATTCTAGCTCACTACCTGCTCCGGTCGCCTCTCTACTCACCCGCACATTTCACACACACCGTCCGCTCCGCGGGGCCATTCACACGGGGGCGCGCTTCAGCTGCGCGCACACACTCACTCACGTTCATGCACTGAGCTGCCCTATCTAAACATACGAGCTAGACACATCCTACAACACAGGAAATTCTAAGCAGCTATTTTCCACTGTCAGCCATCTTCTCAAACCACAATCTCCTCTACCTACAAACATCTCAGAAAAACAATGCAATGACTTCATGGCTTTCTTTAAAACAAAAATTGCCTCTATTCACTCTACCCTCACCGGTTCTGCAATCTCAACTGCTCCTCCAACATCTGCTCTGTCCTCTATCTCCCACCCCCTCAGCTGCTTTCCTGAAGTTACTCAGGAAGAGGTTGAGGATATCATCAGGAGAATGAGATCGTCCACCTGTGCTCTAGACCAGAGATTCCCAAAGTGGTGGTCCTGACCCCCCGGGGGGTCCCGAGACGCTTGGGGGGGGGGCGTTGTGAGATGATTTTCAGAATCCTCTTGAGGTGATTATGCAGGTGACATGTCACTTTAACTGCACCACAGTAAACGTCACAGGTCATAAACAGGTCAGTGTGCACCAGTAGATTTTGTCTGAACAACTCAAATCAACACACTACACTTTAAGCCCAGGATATTATTTTTAAAAATGAAACAGTGGTTAAAACCAATCGAAGACAACGCAGAGAGGCCAGTGGAGACAGCAGCAGAGAGCGGAGAAATGCCGTCAGAAAGGCCATCGACTTATGGCGTGAGGAGAGGAGGAAGAGGAGGAGGACAGCACCCTACAGGGCTCCATAAGCAGTCAGACCAGCCACCAAGTATTGAGAGGAATATATTCAGTATGGATTCATGCATCGTTATCAGTGAAGTACAACATCCCTAATGTGTAGTGTGCACCGAGGTGCTTGCACATGAGAGTTTAAAGCCCATAAAAATGCTCAGACACTTGAAAACTAAGCACCCATCTCTTGCCGCTAAACCAACAGATTTTTTTTTTCCCGCGAAAAGGAGAGAAAATTGCAAGACCAAAAGAAAGTCATAGCTAATCAAACAACAACCACTACTAAAGCTCAAAGGTGGCATATTTAATTGCACAGGCAAAAACGCCATACACAATCAAAGAAACCCTAATAAAACCCGCTGCTATTACTATGAGTCGGAGAGTGCATGGGGATAAACAGGAACAGGAGCTGGAAGCAGTGCTGCTGTCTGATGGGACCATATCCCGGTGCATCACAGACATGGCCCAAGACGTGTCAGCTAATTGACAGAGTGAAGAAAGGGAAATATGTATCCTTTGCAGTTAGATGACTCCATAGATATATCAAACTGTGCACACGTTTTCTGATGTACCAGTCACCTCCGGGGATAGTGGGGTTCACCAGTCTCTGTCACCGTTATTTTGGGGGTCATGGCTGAAAAGTTTGGGAACCCCTGCTCTAGACCCCTTTCCAACCATCCTGGTAAAAACATACATCTCTAATTTAAGCCCACTGATCACCGCTGTTAATCAGTCACTCCCTCCAGTCTGGTTATGTCCCTCCTGCTCTTTAACATTAAGCACGCCTACAGAGCCACCCCCTCCCCCACCTTGGACAATCAGACGATCTCTCTCTGCTTCCATCTAGCTACAATGCTCCGCACTGTGTGTGTTTATATATCTACATATTTATTCCATCTAGCTACAATGCTCCGCACTGTGTGTTTATATACTCATATATTTATTCCATCCAGCTACAATGCTCCGCACTGTGTTTATATATTTATATATCTATCCCATCTAGCTACAATGCTCCGCACTGTGTGTCTATATACAGTGTGGCAAAAAAGTATTTAGTCAGCCACCAATTGTGCAAGTTCTCCCACTTAAAAGATGAGAGAGGTCTCCAATTTTCATCATAGGTATACCTCAACTATGAGAGACAAAATGAGAAAAAAAAAATCCAGAAAATCACATTGAAGGATTTTTAATGAATTAATTGGTAAATTCCTCAGTAAAATAAGTATTTGGTCACCTACAAACAAGCAAGATTTCTGGCTCTCACAGACCTGTAACTTCTTTTTAAGAGGCTCCTCTGTCCTCCACTAGTTACCTGTATTAATGGCACCTGTTTGAACTCGTTATCAGTATAAAAGACACCTGTCCACAACCTCAAACAGTCAGACTCCAAACTCCACTATGGCCAAGGCCAAAGAGCTGTCGAAGGACACCAGAAACAAAATTGTAGACCTACACCAGGCTGGGAAGACTGAATCTGCAATAGGTAAGCAACTTGGTGTGAAGAAATCAACTGTGGGAGCAATTATTAGAAAACGGAAGACATACAAGACCACTGATAATCTCCCTCGATCTGGGGCTCCACGCAAGATCTCACCCCGTGGGGTCAAAATTATCACGAGAATGGTGAGCAAAAATCCCAGAACCACATGGGGGGGACCTAGTGAATGACCTGCAGAGAGCTGGGACCAAAGTAACAAAGGCTACATCAGTAGCACACTACGCCGCCAGGGACTCAAATCCTGCAGTGCCAGACGTGTCCCCCTGCTTAAAGCGTACCTGTGGTGGTCGTGAAGATGCATTTGACTTGAAAACATTATGAAAAAGTATTTCTTATTTTGGTAAATAATTTTTGTCAGCCATATACCACCAGACATGTATTCAAATAGGACCTTGGCCATGGGCAGCCAATGAAAACTGTGGGCGCAGCCATGACACATGCGGATGTGACGTCACTTCGTTGATACTCAACAGTCAATGCTCCGCCTGTATGAGAGACTAGGGTGCTGTTGTGAGTGTTTTTATTCTATTATGGCTGAATTGTCGGACTCTGAGGAAGAATCTGTCCAACATGGCTACAGGTTTGAGCCAGAAAGGTCTTCTGAGGGTTAAAGTGACGAAGTGGTCCTCACACACAACGCAATTTCGTCTGAAATTATTCGTCTGTGCCCTGTTTCCGCTCCGATCTTCTGACAAGGTGAGCTGGGTTTGGGTACACAAAAAAAGTGTTTCTTTGTTTTTTTCGCTTATTATTCAGACATCCAAAGGCTTTACATTCCACCATGTTGCGAAATCCATATCGCATTGTATGTTTTTGTTTTTACAAGAGCACCGAGTGTCTGCTGCTCTGTATATAGTTTTAGAATCATCTTCCGTGTTGCGGCAGTTATGAGATCAGATGAGACAAGCAGCTGAATTTAAGCATTTATTTATTTTCTACACGTTTCAGTTCAGCATTTAATATGAACCCTGAGTTTGAAATAAACGTTTGAATTTTGGTCCTCACACAACGCAACGCGCTGTCTGCCGCTCTTTATAGCGGCGAGGGAGGAGCCGAATTAATCTGCCGTGTTGCGGCTGTTAACGACCTCAGATCAGACAATAGGACTCGCCGAATTTAAGCATTTATTTATTTATTTTCTACCCGTTTCGGTTCTGCATTTAATATGAACCCTGAGTTTGAAATAAACGTTTGAATTTGAATTTGAATATCCCCAAAGCCGCTGCACATCCGGGTACTCGAGGCTCAGCCAATACTGATCCAGATCGCGGTAGCCACAAAATTACGTCACAGGAAGCGTCCTGGAAGGCCATGTAGCCGCTAGTATGGCTGTACCCTTGTTTTGCTGACATAGCTGAACCAGCACATCAGCAATGGATTTACACTACTGTTCAAAAGTTTGGGGTCACTTAGAAATTTCCTTATTTTTGAAAGAAAAGCACTTTTTTTCAATGAAGATAACTTTAAACTAATCAGAAATACACTCTATACATTGCTAATGTGGTAAATGTGCCACCCGGTCCCACTGGAAAAACTCGACATACCGAGAGAATTGAGGCGAAAGCGTCGCGGCTGCCGGGCTGGAGTAAGGCGGAGGACAAAAAATATAAGGTACAGACCCTCCCTTCCATCTGTTGTCATGGGAAATGTACGGTCGATACTGGGAAAGTTAGATGAGCTAGCGGCTATCTCCCGTTATGATAGCACTTACCGGGAGTGCTCTCTCCTTTTGTTTACTGAGACGTGGCTAACTGAACTAGCAGCAGATGCTAACATTGAGCTGGAGGGTTTTCACATGATACGAGCTGACCGAACACCAGAGAGTGGCAAAACTAGGGGCGGTGGAGTGATAATGTATGTTAACAACAACTGGTGCAGACCGGGACATATCACTGTTAAACAACGACACTGCAGCAAAGACATTGAGTTGCTAGCTGTTAGCATGAGGCCTACATATCTCCCGAGAGAACACTCACACGTGATCTGCATTGTTGTTTATGCAAATCCGACGGCGAACGCTGGGACAGCGCGTGACGTCATCCATTCAGTAACCAGCAGGCTGCAGACAGAACACCCAGATGCTCTTCTCCTCATCTCAGGCGATTTCAACCACGTTTCACTGTCTCCCATTCTGCCCACTTTCACCCAGTATGTCACATGCCACACTAGAGACAATAAAACACTGGATTTGTTCTACGCAAACACTAAGGAGGCGTACACCTCATCACAACTCCCCCCACTTGGGAGATCGGATCACAACTTGGTTCATCTCCGACCGGTGTACAAACCCCTAGTGCACAGACAACCTCCGGCCATGCACACTGTGGAGTTATGGTCTGAGGAGACAATGGACACTCTAAAGGACTGTTTTGAAGCCACTGCATGGAAGCAGCTCTGCGATCCACATGGTGAGGACATCGATGGCCTCATTCACACCTTCACGGGCTACCTCAGCTTCTGTGTGGACAAATCCGTTCCCACCAAGACCATACGGCGTCACTCAAACAACAAACCCTGGATCAACCCTGAGATAAAAACACTTCTGAGAGAGAAGAAGAGGATCTTCAGGTCGGGGAACAGGGAGATGCTGAAGTCCGTACAGAGGGAGCTGAGGAGAAAGATCAGAGAAGGCAAGGACAGCTTCAGGAAGAAGATGGAGGACAAGCTGCAACAGAGCGACATCAGCGGGGTCTGGAGAAACCTCAAAACCATCTCGGGGCTCCAGAATACCTCCCCCCAGGCCACGGGGGGCAGGGAGTGGGCGAACAACCTGAATCTGTTTTTCAATAGATTTGACCAACCGCCCTCCCCCCTGTCTGCACAACAACCACTGCTGCCTCTAAGAAATCAAGTCCTGCTGCCCACTCCCCACTCCACCGACACCCCCCCCACTCCCAACACACAGCCCCCCATCCTGACCCTGACCAAGACCCAGGTGAGGACGGAGCTGAGGAAGATCAAGGCGAGGAAAGCGTCGGGACCGGACGGCATCAGCGCAAAGCTCCTCAAGTCCTGTGCAGACCAGCTGTGTGGGATTGTGACGTATATCTTCAACATGAGCCTGAAACTGGGGAGGGTACCACAGCTGTGGAAAACATCTTGTGTGGTACCTGTACCAAAAACTTCCCACCCCAAAGACCTGAACAGCTACAGACCGGTGGCCTTGACGTCCCACTTGATGAAGACCCTGGAGAGACTGCTCCTTGCTCATCTCCGCCCCCTGGTGGAACCAGCGATGGATCCACTCCAGTTCGCCTACCAGCATGGCATTGGGGTGGAGGATGCGGTGATCTTCCTCCTTCACCGTTCTCTGTCCCACCTGGAGAAGCCCGGGAATATGGTGAGGATCATGTTCTTTGACTTCTCCAGTGCTTTCAACACCATCCAACCGATGATCCTGAAGGACAAGCTGCTGCGCGCAGGGGTGGACCAGCACCTGTCATCATGGATCCTGGACTACCTCACGAACCGGCCTCAGTTTGTGAGAACCCGGGACTGTGTTTCCGACACGATCATCAGTAGCACGGGGGCCCCCCAGGGAACGGTGCTGGCTCCCTTCCTGTTCACTCTTTATACTGCGGACTTCTCACACAACACAACACATTGCCATCTACAGAAGTTCTCTGATGACTCTGCGATCGTTGGTCTCATCTCCAACGGAGATGAAGCTGAGTACAGAGGGCTTATCCAGGACTTTGTGGACTGGTGCCATCGGAACTGCCTCCAGATCAACGCGAGGAAAACTAAGGAGCTGGTGGTGGACTGCCACAGGCATGGGCAGCCCCTCACAGCACCAGTAAATATACAGGGAACAGACATCGAGATGGCGACATCCTATAAGTACCTGGGTATTCATCTGAACAATAAACTAGACTGGTCACACAATACTGACGCACTCTACAAGAAGGGACAGCGCAGGCTGTTCCTGCTGAGGAGACTCAGGTCTTTTGGTGTACAAGGGGCGCTGCTGAAGTCATTCTATGACACGGTGGTGGCATCAGCCATCACTTTTGGAGTGGTCTGCTGGGGCAGTGGCATTACTGCAGCCGATAGGAAGAGACTGAACAAACTGATTAAGAAAGCTAGCTCTGTCCTGGGGCAACGCCTTGATCCGATGGAGGAGATAGGAGAGAGAAGGACAGTGGCTAAACTGTCATCTCTGCTGGAGTCCGAGTTCCACCCTATGCAGGACATACTGGATGCACTGAGGAGCTCATTTAGCAGCAGACTACATCATCCCAGGTGCACAACCGAGAGGTTTCGTAGGTCCTTCCTACCAACGGCTGTCAGACTGTACAACCTAAGCAGGGCTGCTCGCAGAGATAGCAAAAAGACGTAACAAACTAATAGTTTTTTTGAATGCAAAAGATGCAATAGACTTGCACTATGGTCCTCTCCGGCATACAACTAGGAACATACCGGTCGCTATGGAGGGTGAGAATATGTATGGGCACATAATCATACCATGTAAGATAACAAAATAGACGGTTATGCTGTTTCATCCCACCTAGCAACAATGCTCTGCACTGTGTGTGTTTATATTTATATATCTATATATTTATTCCATCTAGCTACAATGCTCCGCACTGTGTTTTTATATATCTACATATTATTCCACCAAGCTACATTGCTCCGCACTGTGTGTGTTTATATACTTGCATATTTATTCCACCTAGCTGCAATGCTCCGTACTGTGGGTGTTTATATATTTACATATTTATTCCATCTAGCTACAATGCTCTGCACTGTGTGTTCATATATTCATATATTTATTCCATCCAGCTACAATGCTCTGCACTGTGTGTGTGTGTGTGTGTGTGTGTATATATATATATTTTATAGTAATATGTACATATGTATATTAGCTGCTCTTGCTTGCTTGTTTTTTTTTCTTGCCTTCTGATTGTTGCTCTGAGTGTTGCTATCCCTGTGCTGTTGCAATCCTGGAATTTCCCCATTGTGGGACTAATAAAGGCTTATCTTATCTTATCTTATCTTATCTTAAATGTCTGGTTTTTGGTGCAATATCTACATAGGTGTATAGAGGCCCATTTCCAGCAACTATCACTCCAGTGTTCTAATGGTACAATGTGTTTGCTCATTGTGTCAGAAGGCTAATGGATGATTAGAAAACCCTTGTGCAATCATGTTAGGTCTGCAATGCTGTAATTGCTGCAAATTGAGGATTCTTTGATGAAAGCAAAGTTTGAAGGAAAAAATTATTATTTCAAATACAAATCATTATTTCTGACCTTGTCAATGTCTTGACTATATTTTCTATTCATTTTACAACTCATGGTGGTAAATAAGTGTGACTTTTCATGGAAAACACAAAATAATTGTCTGGGTGACCCCAAACTTTTGAACGGTAGTGCATATCAAATTGCTTTTAACGTGAATTTCAACTTAAACTTGAACTAGAACGTGAGACAGGGGCTCAATATAATATCTTTTTTTTCACGACCACCACAGGTACACTTTAAGCCAGTACATGTCCAGGCTCGTCTGAAGTTTGCTAGAGAGCATTTGGATGATCCAGAAGAGGATTGGGAGAATGTCATATGGTCAGATGAAACCAAAATAGAACTTTTTGGTAAAAACTCAACTTGTCGTGTTTGGAGGAGAAAAAACACCATACCTACTGTGAAGCATGGGTGTGGAAACATCATACTTTGGGGCTGTTTTTCTGCAAAGGGACCAGGACGACTGATCCGTGTAAAGGAAAGAATGAATGGGGCCATGTATCGTGAGATTTTGAGTGAAAACCTCCTTCCACCAGCAAGGGCATTGAAGATGAAACGTGGCTGGGTCTGTCAGCATGACAATGATCCCAAACACACCGCCCGGGCAACGAAGGAGTGGCTTTGTAAGAAGCATTTCAAGGTCCTGGAGTGGCCTAGCCAGTCTCCAGATCTCAACCCCATAGAAAATCTTTGGAGGGAATTGAAAGTCTGTGTTGCCCAGCGACAGCCCCAAAACATCACTGCTCTAGAGGAGATCTGCATGGAGGAATGGGCCAAAATACCAGCAGCAGTGTGTGAAAACCTTGTGAAAACTTACAGAAAACGTTTGACCTCTGTCATTGCCAACAAAGGGTATATAACAAAGTATTGAGATGAACTTTTGTTATTGACCAAATACTTATTTTACTGAGGAATTTACCAATTAATTCATTAAAAATCCTTCAATGTGATTTTCTGGATTTTTTTTTTCTCATTTTGTCTCTCATAGTTGAGGTATACCTATGATATGATATGTATGGGCACATAATCATACCATGTAGGATAACTAAGTAGACGGTTATGCTGTTTCATTCCATCTAGCAACAATGCTCTGCACTGTGTGTGTTTATATATTTGCATATTTATTCCATCTAGCAACAATGCTCTGCACTGTGTGTGTTTATATATTTGCATATTTATTCCATCTAGCTACAATGCTCCGCACTGTGTTTTTATATATCTACATATTATTCCATCTAGCTACATTGCTCCGCACTGTGTGTGTTTATATACTTGCATATTTATTCCACCTAGCTGCAATGCTCCGTACTGTGGGTGTTTATATATTTACATATTTATTCCATCTAGCTACAATGCTCTGCACTGTGTGTTCATATATTCATATATTTATTCCATCCAGCTACAATGCTCTGCACTGTGTGTCTGTGTGTGTGTGTATATATATATATATTTTATAGTAATACGTACATATGTTTATTAGCTGCTCTTGCTTGCTTGTTTTTTTTCTTGCCTTCTGATTGTTGCTCTGAGTGTTGCTATCCCTGTGCTGTTGCAATCCTGGAATTTCCCCATTGTGGGACTAATAAAGGCTTATCTTATCTTATCTTATCTTATGATGAAAATTGGAGACCTCTGTCATCTTTTAAGTGGGAGAACTTGCACATTTGGTGGCTGACTAAATACTTTTTTACCCCACTATATATATATATATATATATATACTGTATATATATATATATATGTACATACACTACCGTTCAAAAGTTTGGGGTCACCTCAGACAATTTTGTGTTTTCCATGAAAAGTCACACTTTTATTTACCACCATGAGTTGTAAAATGAATAGAAAATATAGTCAAGACATTGACAAGGTTAGAAATAATGATTTGTATTTGAAATAATAATTTTTTCCTTCAAACTTTGCTTTCGTCAAAGAATCCTCCATTTGCAGCAATTACAGCATTGCAGACCTAACATGATTGCACAAGGGTTTTCTAATCATCCATTAGCCTTCTGACTCAATGAGCAAACACATTGTACCATTGGAACACTGGAGTGATAGTTGCTGGAAATGGGCCTCTATACACCTATGTGGATATTGCACCAAAAACCAGACATTTGCAGCTAGAATAGTCATTTACCACATTAGCAATGTATAGAGTGTATTTCTGATTAGTTTAAAGTTATCTTCATTGAAAAAAAGTGCTTTTCTTTCAAAAATAAGGAAATTTCTAAGTGACCCCAAACTTTTGAACGGTAGTGTATGTATACTTGCTGTTCTTGTTTTTTCTCTTGCCTTCTGATTGTTGCTCTGAGTGTTGCTATCCCTGTGCTGTTGCAATCCTGGAATTTCCCCATTGTGGGACTAATAAAGGCTTATCTTATCTTATCTAATCTTAATACCTGCCTACAAACAATTAAACCCTGTCCTGAAAAGTCTTCTGCAGCTACAAGACTGCTTTGCCTGCACTAATTGGCGCATCTTTGAACAGCAGCACCTGGACTCCTACACCGAGTCTGTCCTTTTCTACATCAAATTTCCGGTTCCGGTTCCGCCGGACCGGTGGCGCCACACGAGTAGGCTGCCCGTTGCAACAGCCTTTTTTTTTTTTTTATCTTCCTTCTTCTTTCTACACCTTTCACTCTGTATATATATCACGGACGCACAGATCGCCCCGGGGGTCTCCCGGGTCGGCGGACGGAGCCACGGTTTGCAGCGGGAGACGTTACAGCGGGGAGGAGCTAGTGCTAGCTAGCACTTGGCCGCCGCCCGGTGCTAATGGGAAACTCGACATACCGGGAGCTGTAGCGAAAACGACGCGGGTGCCGGGCTGGAGTTTAGGCGGCGTGCAAGAAATATAAGACAGAATAATAAAGAGCGATGGCAAGAACCAAGCAGACCGCCCGTAAAATCTACTGGAGGAAGAAGCCCCCCAGGAGACAGCTAGCCACCAGGGCTGCTCGGAGAGGCGCTCCGGCCACCGGCAGAGTGAAGAGGCCTCGCCGTCACAGGCCCGTGGCTCTGAGAGAGATCCGTCGCTACCAGAAATCCACGGAGCTGCTCATCCGTAAGCTGCCCGTCCAGCGCCTGGTGAGGGAGATCGCTCAGGACTTCAAGACCGTCCTGCGTTTCCTGAGCTTCGCTGTCATGGCTCTGCAGGAGACCAGCGAGGCCCACCTGGTGGTCTCTTCTTCGCTAAGGGGGTCACCATCATGCCCAAAGACTTTCAGCTGGCCCGCTGCATCCGCGGAGAGAGAGCTTAGACTTTCTGCTGCACATTCACCAACCATAATGCTCTGCACTGTGTGTCTATATATACTGTATACATTTATAGTAATATGGACATATGTTTACTAGATGTTGTTTTTTCTTGCCTTCTGATTGTTGCTCTGAGTGTTGCTATCCCTGTGCTGTTGCAATCCTGGAATTTTCCCATTGTGGGACTAATAAAGGCTTATCTTATCTTATCTTATCAAATACTGTGTTTGTTATGGGTCCCGGGGAGGTGGCCACAATAACAAAAAGAAAATAGGTCTTAAAAACGTGATCCTCCGTGTCTGCTCTTGGGTCTGTAAAATAAAGAAAGAGCCTTAGAAAGACAGAACACAGGACCACTCGTGTCTTTCTCCAGACAGTACTCTTATTTTCTTTAACAAACTACTTCACAAACTTGGCAATAGGCAAATATAACAAATTACTTTACAAATTTGGCAATAGGCAAATATATACACAGTATATACAGGACAAACTCTGACTATTAATTAACACCAGGAGACTTTTACATTCACACGGGGTAAAATGTACTTGTATAAAGTAAAACATTTTATGTGAGCTAACAGTCCTTCCCAAGGTTAAGCTAGGCTGGCGCGAAACCGCTACCGCGATGCGGCTCGCCTTTGATCTCTGGCACCGGCCGCAGTTTGAACTTGTACAAAAACATATCTAAACGACACACCAACATCACCGTATTACTCGTCGCGACACACAGAAATAACACGGAGCTTAAGGCTCTTATTTATGGCATTTTTAACCAAATACTGACCTGTAAAATAAAGAAAGAGCCTTAGAAAGACAGAACACAGGACCACTGGTGTCTTTCTCCAGACAGTACTAAAGGGGGGCCGGAAGCGCACCCTCATTGTTTACCTGGGGCGGGACGACCGCAGTGCCAAAGGTTCCGCTGCTCACTCTTAAATATTTATACAGGGCTACATATCAAATGTTAATATTACTGATCTTCCACAATCTCAAAATATATTTAAATGCTCTTAAAATAAAAATAAAATGACAGTCTCTCTGAATTATTTCCAAATTTGGTGCACGATTTGGGTGTACCACACGCTCCCCAACAACAAAAGTGGCTCCTGACACTTAACAGTAACAAATCAAAATCTCAACACTAATAAAGTCTCTATTCAAAAGTCTCTGGAACGTCTTTATTTTCAAGTGTCCTTAATCTTCAGGTATTATCCAAGATCTGGTCAGTTTAATAGCAAGGAATAGCATACTGACATGGCAAGTAGTTAGAGGTGAAAGGAGGAAAATAAAAAGGTTGAGGATAGAAAGAAGGGTAGCACATAAAAGGATATGGTGTTGACTGCTGAACACTGACAGTGTTCACCGACGGACGAGTCTGGAAGGCTGGCTGGCCCAGGGACGGATAGGTGAACACCATGTTGGGTCGTCTCTGCCTGGTGGACTGCCTCAGACGTGGTGGCGACTCAGGACGGCGGTCTGGCTCTGGACTGGGCACCGGCTCAGGATCAGCTGCAGGTCCGGGACTAGGAGCAGGAACATCTTGGTGAAGATGAAGCACTTCCCTGTCATCGTCTGGTTGAAGTTGATCCACGTTTTGTTCGCTTTCCCTTTGTATTTCTTGTCCTTCTTCCATAATATTGTCTCTGTCTTGTTCAGATTGAATAGGAACTTGTACTTGTCTTTGCTGTGTTGTTCCCTGTCTTCTTTGTGACTCACATTGAACTTGGTCGACTGGACGTTGACTTTCTTGCAGGTGTCTGGGAACACGAAACCAATAGAGGGGTTCATCTTCTTCTGAATCACTCGCTTCAGGACTGTTTGACTTTTCCAGTGTGTTTTGTCTGATATCGGTAGGTCTGTTGTTTCTCTTTTGTGACTTGGCAACTGGACTTTGAACGATGTCGACTGGTAAGTCGTTGACTTGGAGAAGCAAGTTTCTGTGCAGGGTACGGATGGGACGACCTCCTGTCTCTGGACTTACTTTGTAGACGGGGTTATCTCCAACCTGCTCCCTCACGATGTAGACTGTTTGTTCCCAGTAGGGCCTTAGCTTGCCAGGTCCACCTCTTTCACCCAGGTTCCGCACAAGCACTCTGTCTCCTACTTGCAGGACTACACCTTTGCATCGTTTGTCATAGTTTGTCTTTCCTTTGGAACTTGACTGTTTGCACTTGCGATCCTGTACGCCTCTGTCATTTTCCCTTTCCATTTCTGAGCGTATCCATGGGCTGTTTCTGTGTCTTTGTCCATTCCAAAAGCTCTGCGCAGTACACTACTCAGTACTGTATTGGCTTCTTCATCTGTCTCTTGGCCTTGTATAATCGCTCCCAGCACATTAGCTCCAACTAGTGGTTGGTTCAGTGACAGCTTACTGACTAGGAATGGCGCTCGTACAGTGAGATTGGGATCTTCGTGACCCGCTAAAGTGACTGTAAGCTCGACCCACCTGTCATATGGAACTGCTTGGCCATTAACTGCATAAACCTCAAGCTCGTCGTTCAGCAGATCTTGGAGTGGTCTTACCACAGTGTTGGGTATGTACCTTTTGACCCATTGCCTGTCAACTATACTCACTTGTGAGCCAGAGTCAAACAGCACTGTTACAGGATACCCACCAATTAGACATTTCAGCAGACTTTTCTTACCGACAAGGGGAACTTGGCATTCGGTAGTACTCTGACAGGAGGGAATCTGACCTTTCCTTCTGTTGCGTTTGACCTGCTTTCTCAGCTGCTTGCTCTGGTGCTTGGGGCGCGGAGTTGAAGCTTCGGTAGAGGAGGAGTTTACTGGCTGGGACTTTGACTCTGTACCGATCTCTGGCTGTCCCTTGACAGAGACCGATTCCCGTTTCCCTGATTCTTGGGGTCGCTTCAGACATCCAACCGCTCTGTGTCCCGACTCACTGCATACAAAGCAATGACTACACTCCTGTAAGCTTTGTTCAGTACATTTCGGACAGAGATAGGTTTTCTTTTGGTTGGCTGGAGGCTGAGAACGCTGAGGGGAGGAGTTTACAGCTTTCTGTTCCATGAAAGTTGCCACCATCTTGGTTAGAGTCTGTACTTGTGCAGCAAGTTGTTTGATTGTCTGTGAGACTTGTTGGTCTTTGGCTGTCGTGTCCTTTGTTGCAATCACAGCGCTTTGTGCTGACTTCAGACGAGGGGTTTGCCCTAACCTTCGCTGGTGCTCATTCTCATCACTGATTATCTTTGTGACCTCACTAAGAATCTCTTCATCTGTTACATTGTTGTTTGATGTAAAAGGTCTCAGTTGTTGTCGCAGGTCTGCATACTTCACTCCCAGGCCTTGATAGACTGTGTGCAGAAACACTTCCTGGATTGTCCTTGGGTCATACGAGATGTCTGCATTGGCTTGTTTTGACTGAAAGATAAGTTTCTGTTTGAGTCCAATCATGCGATATAGGAATTGCTGAGGGGACTCCTGCTCAGTTTGTCGGGCGCACATTAACTCCTGGAATATCTCTGTTGTTGCCTTTTCTCCAAGGTGGGATCGGAGAAAGCCCTGAAGTTCAGAAAGAGCCAGTTCATCTTTGAGCATGAGCATGTCCCTGAATGTGCCAGGCTTTACAATTCTCAGTACCCCCCTCACGATCTCTGTTTCAGAAAATCCTTCTTTCAATCCTTCATTGATCTGTCTCATGAGACTGTTGTAACTGATTTCAGAGCTGTTGTCTCCAATTTGTCCTCCAAGCACCTTGAATTCTCTCCGAGGCAGGTAGGAAAGGTCTTTGAGAGTGACATGTTTTTCTGGACTACATTGTTCCCTTGGCTGCGGTTGTGAGTGGCTCTGACGACTGGGTGCTGCAGGTGGTTGGAGTGTCACAACTTCGCACAGTCTTAGTCTTTCACCCATTGCCTCATATGCTTTCCTCAGTTCCTCTACAGACTCTGCGTTTGCGTTCACACTAACTTGAATGCCTGGTGGAACAGAATCAGAATCAGAATCAGAATCAGGTTTATTGCCATTGTTCATGTAGTACACAAACTAGGAATTTGTCTCGGTACAATGCTGCAACATTAAACATGATAAGATAAGAGAAATAAACTATACATGTAATAAAGTGTAGGATAAGATTAAGTGATACTGGTCAACAGTTAAAATATATATTAGCCAGCAGCAGATACTGTGGAGAACTATATAGTGCAGTCGGTAATGCAGGAAGAAAACAGTGATGATTGACATGAGTCTGGTTGAGCTGCTGTACATGGTGCACGAGAGTCAATAAGTCACTTAGTGTTCAGCAGTCTAATGGCAGAGGGGAAGAAGCTGTTCATGTGACGGGAGGTTTTAGTCTGGATGGACCGAAGTCTTCTACCAGAGGGGAGGGGGGCAAACAGTACGTGACCAGGGTGTGAGGGATCGGCTATGATCCGGCCAGCACGCCTCCGGGTCCTGGAGATGTACAGATCCTGGAGAGATGGGAGCTTGCAGCCGATCACCTTCTCAGCAGTGCGCACGACGCGCTGCAGCCTTAGTCTGTCCCTGGCAGTGGCTCCTGCGTACCATACGGTTATGGAGGTGGTGAGGATGGACTCGATGATGGCTGTGTAGAACTGCACTAACATCTTGGTGGGTAGCTTGAGCTTCCTCAGCTGCCGCAGGAAGAACATCCTCTGCTGGGCTTTTTTGATGAGTGAGCTGATGGTCAGCTCCCATTTGAGGTCCCTGGTGATGGTAGTGCCTAGGAAGCGGAAGGAATCAGCAGTGGTGATGGGAGAGCCTGAGAGGGTGAGGGGGGGCAGAGGAGTAGTGACTTTCCTGAAGTCTACAATCATCTCCACTGTCTTCAGAGCGTTCAGCTGCAGGTTGTTATTGCTGCACCAGGACGCCAGCTGGGCCACCTCTCTCCTGTAGGCGGACTCGTCGCCGTTGGAGATGAGCCCGATGAGGGTGGTGTCGTCCGCAAACTTGATCAACTTGACAGACTGGTGGCTGGAGGTGCAGGAGTTGGTGTAAAGGGAGAAGAGTAGGGGGGAAAGTACACAGCCCTGGGGTGATCCGGTGCTGATGCTAGTATAGTCTGAGACAGTCTTTCCCAGCCGCACATGCTGCCTCCGGTCCGTCAGGAAGTCGATGATCCACCTGCAGAGGGAGTCAGGCACGTTGAGCAGGGACAGCTTGTCCCGGAGCAGAGCGGGGCGGATGGTGTTGAATGCGGAGCTGAAGTCCACAAACAGGATCCTGGCGTAGGTTCCCGGGGAGTCCAGGTGCTGCAGGATGGAGTGGAGGGCCAGGTTGACTGCATCGTCTACAGACCTGTTGGCTCGGTAGGCAAACTGCAGCGGGTCCAGGAGAGGGGTGGTGATGGACTTGAGGTGGGACAGGACCAGGCGCTCAAAGGACTTCATGACTACAGAGGTGAGCGCTACAGGTCTGTAGTCATTAAGTCCAGTGATCCGTGGCTTCTTGGGGACAGGGATGATGGTGGAGGATTTGAGGCAGGATGGCACGTGGCATAACTTAAGGGAGGTGTTAAAAATGTCTGTGAATACAGGAGCCAGCTGTTTCGCACAGAGTCTCAGGGTGGAGGGAGACACGCCGTCTGGGCCGGGGGCCTTGCGCGGGTTCAGTCTGGAGAACTGTTTGAGCACATCCTGCTCACTGATGATAAGGGGAGGGGGGGAGGGGGGGTGCCTTAAATGAAGTAGGGAATGTGGAGGCTGTGGAGCTGGAGGGAGGGGGGGAGTTGGACACAGATGACGAGGTGTCAAAACGGGCATAGTGTTGGGACAGTCTTTGACAAAGGGCTTTGTCATCCTGACCTTTAGGAGCCTTAGGTCGATAGTTGGTGATTTGCCTCAGTCCTCTCCACACGGAAGCCGAATCATTAGCAGTGAACTGCTGCTGGAGTCTCTCTGAGTATAGCAGCAGATGGTGATGGTGGATCTGGCAACATATTGGATGGATGAGGACTTGACTTGGTTGGTGTTGCAGCCTGATCAGCTGGATGCGTGGTGGAGCCGCTCGTTTGTATCACTTCAGTTAGCAGATCATCCAACATTAGCAACTGACTCATTCCCTCATCTTCAAGTTTCAGCAGAGTTGGGGACCGTAAATAGGAATCGACACAGTCCATACAGCTCTCATTATCGTCTTCACTGAACTGTGTGTCCTTGTCTCCAGCTGCAAGGCTCTTTGTTAGCCCGAAAAGATCCTTACTTGAGAGGGCAAACAAGCGTCCTCTGATGCTCCATATCAGTTCTTTCCGTGCTGTCGACATGGTACTTTAGCTATCTGTAGTTCGAGTGTTGTATTGTCTGTACAGTGACTAGGCTGCGTTTTACCTTCTTGACAGCAGTGCAGTTCCACTTTTGGTTGAAGATCCTTCCTTTCTCTTTGATCTTCCTCCTTGGACACCCACTGACTGACGTGTTTGATGTAGCAGCTTGGCAACCGTTGTCTCGTAGTTCTGGTATCACTGGATCTTCCCTCGATGACTGAAGAGGAGAGATCCCGGACGAGCCCCCACAGTTTGTTACGGGTCCCGGGGAGGTGGCCACAATAACAAAAAGAAAATAGGTCTTAAAAACGTGATCCTCCGTGTCTGCTCTTGGGTCTGTAAAATCAAGAAAGAGCCTTAGAAAGACAGAACACAGGACCACTCGTGTCTTTCTCCAGACAGTACTCTTATTTTCTTTAACAAATTACTTCACAAACTTGGCAATAGGCAAATATAACAAATTACTTTACAAATTTGGCAATAGGCAAATATATATATATACAGGACAAACTCTGACTATTAATCAACACCAGGAGACTTTTACATTCACACAGGGTAAAATGTACTTGTATAAAGTAAAACATTTTATGTGAGCTAACAGTCCTTCCCAAGGTTAAGCTAGACTGGCGCGAAACCGCTACCGCGATGCGGCTCGCCTTTGATCTCTGGTGCCGGCCGCAGCTTGAACTTGTACAAAAACATATCTAAACGACACACCAACATCACCGTATTACTCGTCGCGACACACAGAAATAGCACGGAGCTTAAAGTCCTCGGACGGTGACATTTTTTTATTGAACCAATAAACTGATTGTATGAAAATATTCCATTCTGGCCATTCCCGTGATTTAATATGTGTCACCAGCCTCCATAAATGACTTTATTTGGTAATAGCCCATCTTTCACTTAGTGATGCTGCAGTACCGCCATCTGTCGATAGGGGCGGGCAGCAGTGACGTCAGCACAGGAAGAAGTGAGGGTGATATTGCCTGCCTGTGCTGTGAGCCTCATCAGAGAAACATTCCCATCGGATCACTACAAGGGATTTTGCCTACCAAGATTAGATTTGTGAAAAATGATATTTAAATAAAGTTTTGTAAAATCATATATTGAGTTTATTAATGTTCATGTCAATTTTATAATTCTAATATTTCAGCATTCATCAAAGTCGCATGTCATATACATTTGAATAATTTTTCTACCATTTTATGGTATAAAATTCGGGTTCCATTTTTAAAAGCACATTTCTCTTAAAATCTTAGGCTTATATTTGTTTGTCTTAGCAAAATATGTTGCTTCCCTAACATTTGAAAGCGGAACTTTCATTGCTAATTGGAAATTTCTTCTACTTTTACATGTTTGATTTTGAAAATCTAGATACATGTTGCTCAACAGCATCAGCTTTGATGGGACGCTGAAATTCGGCACTCAATGTGGCGGGAACTCTGGCTTGTACATAGTGCCACTGCTCCCATAAGTGGGTTGGATCAACCAAGGTTTTGTTGAACAGAGTATTCATCAGATCATCCACATATTCTGAAAAAAAATATATTCAATAAAAATTAGACATCCATTTGACTGCAGTATGAAATACAAATTTGACCCAAATTAACATAATTTGATAAAAGCTATGAAATGTGAAAGTTGAATGAAGACCAACCCTCCACCCACTGTAAATATCATATACAAGCCTAGAAAATGATACTAATATTTCTTATACTCACCGAAAGTTGGATTAACTTTCTTTGCTTGCAGTTTATATCCGCCTTTTTTGAATTTTGGGTATCTGATGATGAAGACCGGTTCACCATCACGATTCTGTGCCTGCTTGCGGCCTGCATTTTCATTAAAGTGCATTGCAGCTAAACAAAGTCTGTAATTACAATATTATCACAATGATTTATTTTTGGACATATAAGTGATCTATCAGCAGAAACTCTATGTAATTGGCACTGTTATTATAATTGCATTTCATATTTTTGGTCACATATTGCATCTCCTCACCTTGTCAACATTCCAAGGAATGAGAAGTGTACACTCTTTGGTGCAAAATGAATAATCAGACTGTGGAAAGCCTCCACATTTGAAGTTTGCTGCCCTGGACTCAGCTTTCGCACATCCCTGAGGACCCGTGTTTTGTTGATCATATCAACAACTTTTTCACAGCCCTTTGTGCCTGAAATAAATAAATTGTAGGTGTGAGATATGTCACCAAAAATGATGAAAATCAATGGGATAATAATATATATATATATATATAATACATGCACTGTTGTTTCATGGTGTGAAACTGTTTTTTGTGTTAGGTTGCAGTCTCTCAGGAGCTGGGGGATCGTATGTAGTGCTCGCATCTTTGTACTTGGGTTGATGCGCAGGCAGCAGAGCAGCGCACCGTTCAGCCGGAAAAAAGCAGAGGACAAGGGTAACGGGCACCACACCGAGACAGGGATAATCAGTGATAATGTTGCTTACTTGCAGGGACAGGTGGCTGGCGTCGGCAGGTGATGAGCCCGGGAGACAGCGTCCTGCAGGTGGGCTAAATAGCCCGCTGCTGACGAGGCGTAGGTGTGCGCGCAGCTGAAGCCGCTGATGAGCGGCGAGTCGTGACACAAATTGCATCTTATTCTCGAAATCGCTGTCAACGAAATGTCTACTGCACATGTTGGGTGATTTACCGACATCATTCCAATTTTTTCGCGCTTTCTGAACGAATTTCACCCTTGCCGTTCTGATGTTCCCAGGGCCGGGAAATTCAAAAACACTCACCGCGTGCTCCTCTGGTATACCATCGCACCCGTAGACAACACAACGCCAAACCATAATTAATTCGATTACTGAAATCCTAATCTTAATAAATAATCTATTTGTAATCCACAAGTACTCCGAGAAATATCCGTAATCGCCGATTTTAAAACGTAAACAACAAGCAATGTCCGCCGAGCGTGTGCGTGTCTCTTCCTGAAATGACGTCACACAGTCAGTGGCCATCTTAGCCGCTGATCGCTTGGCTGAGTCAGACAGCTCTCAAGGACAGCATACTTCAAGAGCGCATTGTCACCTTATGCGACATTTGTTGACACCAAAACATGTGCGGTTCAAATTAGCTCGTCTCACACAAAAATTTAAGATATGATTTAGCGATATTGAATTTTCGTCCGGCCGACGCCTTTAAGGCTCTTATTTATGGCATTTTTAACCAAATACTGACCTGTAAAATAAAGAGAGCCTTAGAAAGACAGAACACAGGACCACTGGTGTCTTTCTCCAGACAGTACTAAAGGGGGGCCGGAAGCGCACCCTCATTGTTTACCTGGGGCGGGACGACCGCAGTGCCAAAGGTTCCACTGCTCACTCTTAAATATTTATACAGGGCTACATATCAAATGTTAATATTACTGATCGTCCACAATCTCAAAATATATTTAAATGCTCTTAAAATAAAAATAAAATGACAGTCTCTCTGAACTATTTCTAAATGTGGTGCACAATTTGGGTGTACCACATGTAGAAAATGTGACAGCCACCAAACACATCCGGGTATTTCCAAACCACAAATCTGGATGACCATCGAGGTCCAGGCTCTGATCAGAGCCCGCAACTCAGCCTTCAGACAGAAGGACAGCTCTCTGTACAGCACTGCTAGAGCTAACCTGAGGACAGGCATAAAACTTTCTAAAAATGCCTATAGGAGGCAGGTGGAAGGCTTCCTCACAGACATCCAGGCATTCAGGCCCTCACCAACTACAGAGGCCAGGGCCCCTCAACATCAGACAGCAGTCTCACTCTGGCAGAGGAGCTTAACAGCTTCTTTGCCGGGTTTGAGCTCCCATCCACACTGTCCCTCAGCACTGACTCCCCCCAAGGCTCCGTGCTAAGCCCACTACTGTACTCCCTGTACACCTTTGACTGTATTCCAACCCACCCAACCACCGTCATTGTGAAATACGCGGACGACACCACTTTGGTTGGGTTCATCACCGACAATGATGAGAAGGCATACAGGGCAGAGGTAGAGAATCTTCTGCTGTGGTGCCAAGCAAACAACCTGAAACTGAATGTCCAAAAACCCAGAGAACTCATACTGGACTTCAGGAAGAGCAGACAGGACCGGACAGGATCAGATCTTCATTCTGTAATGACGTGTCTGGCAATCAGTCGGTTTAATTCTTGCTGGGTCACAAACTGTCCAGCCATGGGTGTTCAGATAGTGTAAATCCACTAACACAGTGTTAGCTTAGCATAGCATAGCACTAGTTTTGTAGGACCTTGTTGCTGTTCTTAGGTGCTTCTGGAGATTACAGTCGGTCTCAACCGCATTTAGCTTGCAACCCACCAATATGCTTTTGCCCTTAACCGTGACAAAGGAAAAATAATCTGTCTATTTCCACTAAAACAAAGTAGCTTCGTCTTTTCTTTTCATCTTTCCTCTGCTCAGTAGTGAAGAGGCTCTTTTGCAACAGGTTGACTGACGGCTGCGTCAGCTACATGGGGTCAGTTTGTATTTATTTGCGCTAAAAATATCTATCTGTGGCGGTTCGTTTTAACCCCACAACAGACTAAGGACACTCAGCCCTCTTTTCTCTGTTTTCCTGCTACACTACTGAGAAGCAATGTGCCATTCATGTATTTGTGATGCAAACATGCATGTGTTGTGATGTAATGCGCCATTCTATATAGTGTGCATATGGCTTGTCCTTACTATGCTTTTTCTGAGCATCTTAGATGTGCTTTGGTGTATTAATGTCTACAGGTAGATGAGTTTCTTCTGTCTCACCTATGTGATGTTAATCGATGCCTTTCATCCTTTGTATTCATGCATTTTGCCCTTACTGTGACCTAGAGACTCAGATCAATATGTAGATGTGCTTGTTAGCCTCTTTGTCTGACACTTGGAGCGAGGTCTAGCTAATCTGCCCATTGTGATGTATGTCTTACAAATGCAAATACCTCCTGCCTGTTCTGTTGTCCCTTTGATCATTCTAAACTGTGGGGTACGTCTCTTTGATGTATTGTTATGATCAAGTATTTAAGGTGCAACTCTGTAACGCAATCTCTCTCTTACTCTTCTTCTCTCACTCTGATCCTGCAACTGGTAGACACACACGTGTCCTCCTCTCCTTCTCTGAGAGCTTAGGGATCCCGCTCCGGGCTGCTCCACTATGCACCGGAGAGGGGATCCCGTGAAGGCGACATGATATAATAAAACCTGCTTAAAACCACAGCACTGGCTGCTTATTTTTCCATGCCGCCTCACTGGTGACCCCTCCAATACGCACACGTTTTGTGCGAAAGCAACCTTCCGAGCTGGACAGCCACACAGCTGCGTTGGTGGCCCCTTGAAGACGCACACGTTTTGTGCAACGCAGCCTTCTGTTTTGGATGGCCACGCTGGCGAACCGACGCTGAAAAAAACGAGCGGCCAGCGAACGCAACACCCGGGCATGAATGCTCCGTCGCCTGAGATCTGCACAACCACGCTGGACCGGCCGCTCTCACTGAGAGCGCACGCACCTCGTCCTCTCTCCACGACGGCAACCTCCAGGGCCGACGGGGAGTGCAGCGCGTGGAACTGAACGCACCATGGCCGCACGAGCGACAACGATCGTCCACTTCCTCACACCGCGCCAACGCAGCTGCATGAGCCTGAGGAACAAAAGATCGTCTATTCCCTCCCGCCGCTCCAACGCCTCTGCACGGGCCTGAGGGACTAAAGATCGTCTATTTCCTCTCAACGCTCCAACGCACCATGGCCAAATCTACAGCAACAGCTCAACCTGGATTTTATTGGCGCCGTCTGCGCTGATCTCCGCCAAGTTTCTGCACCCTGACTCACCACTCCAGCGGCCCACCCACGCACTGAACCCCCGCGCACGCACCGGGGAGTTACAAGGATGGCGCATCACGCATGGGACAAGTAACGGCTCCACAGACTGCCTTCCTCCTTCGCCGCTGCCTTTCAGGGCTGCTCGCTCACCTGAGGTACGCATACAGCATACTGGAAGGATTTGTTAACAGTCTCAGCCACGCCACAGACCGCCATCGTCCTCCGCCGCTGCCCTCAGAACCTTCAGGGTTGCTCGTTCACCTGAAGCAAGCACGCAGCTCGCCACTGGATTTTTTAATGGTCTTAGCCACGGCACAACGGGATTTCAGCCGTCAGCTGTTCCCGGGAGCTTTGGGGTTGCTTCAGCACCCAAAACCAACAGTCCCCCTGCTTTGTTTACTTTCTCTCTTACAGCCGCTCCTGCTTTTCTTCATGGCCACGAGAGGAGTCAGAGACTAATTTTTCTTCTTGTGGACCGCTGCACGTTCAACGGGACCAGCCCTTCGACATTGCGGACCCACAAGCAATTTTTGCGCGGCTCAGGACGATTTCACAGCTCCTGCCGGCACTTACTACCCCTCCCCTCCCTCCCCCTCCGCCTGCAGCGAGCTTCTCCCACAGCTCGCTCACACAGATGGATTATCGAGGTCGCGACCCCCTGCCGCGTCCTCTGGGGGGGAGCGTGTGTGGCGGTTCGTTTTAACCCCACAACAGACTAAGGACACTCAGCCCTCTTTTCTCTGTTTTCCTGCTACACTACTGAGAAGCAATGTGCCATTCATGTATTTGTGATGCAAACATGCATGTGTTGTGATGTAATGCGCCATTCTATATAGTGTGCATATGGCTTGTCCTTACTATGCTTTTTCTGAGCATCTTAGATGTGCTTTGGTGTATTAATGTCTACAGGTAGATGAGTTTCTTCTGTCTCACCTATGTGATGTTAATCGATGCCTTTCATCCTTTGTATTCATGCATTTTGCCCTTACTGTGACCTAGAGACTCAGATCAATATGTAGATGTGCTTGTTAGCCTCTTTGTCTGACACTTGGAGCGAGGTCTAGCTAATCTGCCCATTGTGATGTATGTCTTACAAATGCAAATACCTCCTGCCTGTTCTGTTGTCCCTTTGATCATTCTAAACTGTGGGGTACGTCTCTTTGATGTATTGTTATGATCAAGTATTTAAGGTGCAACTCTGTAACGCAATCTCTCTCTTACTCTTCTTCTCTCACTCTGATCCTGCAACTGGTAGACACACACGTGTCCTCCTCTCCTTCTCTGAGAGCTTAGGGATCCCGCTCCGGGCTGCTCCACTATGCACCGGAGAGGGGATCCCGTGAAGGCGACATGATATAATAAAACCTGCTTAAAACCACAGCACTGCAGCTTATTTTTCCATGCCGCCTCATATCCATATTAAAGTGAGTAATGCATCTGATCAAATTTCAGTAACTAACGCATTACTGAATTTTTAAACAGTAATTTCGTTACACAGCATACTGCAAAAGTAGTGCTGTTACAGTAACGCGTTACTCCCAACACTGGATTTGACCAATTGAATGTCACTTCATCATAGCCTGAGCGGGCCCACATTGGTTTCAGCAGCTGTTTTTTTGGTGTCATGAACGGGGGGACAGTAGATGTGGTCTTGGTCTGTGGCCTTAGTCCCAGCAGCCAATCACAGGGCAGGACTTTAGAAACCAACAACAAAAAGCCCTGTGGTTGGCTGTTGGGACTGGGGTCGTGGTCACTGTGGTTGTGGCCTTTTCAGTGTTCCTACAAGGAACAAGGAAGTTACATAGTGCTGCTTTAAAAACCAATGTGTAGCAAACCTGAGGTTTTAAATGCTGCTGCTAAGCAATACAAGACCTTGAAGTCTACACCTGCTTGGAACCCGATGATTGCTGCTGGCAGCTATATTTGTAGTCTTTTGTTTTAATGTGGAAATGTGACATAGTGCTGCTTTAAACTTCATTAAAGATTGAGTTAAATTGAACTACAACACACAATTAATGTCTTTTATTGTTTAATTTGATCTTTTGAACTCGCCTCATTCAGAAACCTTTGGTGTGTTTCAGTAGGTGGAAATTAGGTACTGTGGCACACATATTTGAGATGCTTAGGCTGCATATGTATATTACTGTTACCTCACGTCTTAGAAGGAACAATAAGTCTGGGCCTCCTGGGGACAACAGGAGGGGGTGAGATGTGTCTTTAGAAATGGCCTTGAAAAGACTTCCTGACCACCAGGGTTTTAGGTGGAGAAAAGACCTGGGGGGTGACGTATTGTCTCTGGGGATTGAATGACAATGTGACTCTGTACTTTGATGTCCCGGGTATAAAAAGGGGAGATGTGGGAGGATGGTTCTCTTTTCTGTTTGAGAGGATGTTGGAGACACATGATTGCTAATAAACCTGAATTGAGAAATAAATTCAGCCTCATCTTTTCACGCTCTCCACACTGGTGACCTTAAGACGTATAATGAGCAGAAGCAATTCCCCCGAACCAGACTCGCCAGGGACCAGCCGGGCAAATGCAGTCTCAGTCAAGCTACCAGAATTCTGGCAGGACAACCCGGACTCATGGTTCCTCTTGGCCGAAGCTCAGTTCGCTCTCGGGGGAATAACAGCAGATGACACAAAGTTCTACCACGTCATCGCCAAACTCGACAGCCGCACAGCTCGACATGTGCAGAGCCTGGTGCAGCGCCCACCCGCTGGCGACAAATACGGCGGGTTGAAGGCTGCGCTCATTCAGCGTTTCACTCCCTCAGCCCAGGAGAGAGCAGAGAGACTCCTGGCCCTGCACGGCTTGGGAGAAAGCACGCCCGTCGACCTGATGGAAGACATGCTGAGGCTGAGAGGCTCAGACGACGACGATTTCCTCTTTACTCACATCTTCCTGAGAACTCTACCGTCGGAGACGAGGGCGACCCTGGCGGGCTCTCGGTTTGTGACCCAGCGGGACTTCCGCGCGCTAGCCCAGGAGGTGCAGCGGATTCTCAATGCCAGCAGATGGCATACAGCCACCGCAGCAGCGACAGACCTCGGCACGATGGCCGGGAATGGCAAGGGGCCAGAGGCGACGGAGGCAGACACACCAACAACGGCGGTGGCGAAGCCCAAACATCGCGGAGGAGACGACCTCTGTTTTTACCATCGCCGCTTCGCAGAGAGAGCACGCAAGTGTATACCACCGTGTCAGTTCCAGAGCTCGGGAAAACGCCAGGACTGGGAGTCGGTAGCAGCCGCGGCCCTCGGTGAACAGAACAAGCTGCTCTACCTGACGGATGCACGTTCTGGGAGGCATTTCCTCGTGGACACAGGCTCCCAAGTGAGTTTCATCACGCCAACCTACGCTGACCGGCTGGCGGGCCCCGGGAGTCACGGAGCATCAGCGGCGAACGGCTCGAGCATTAAGACCTTCGGTGAAAGGACTTTACTTCTGTCCCTGCACGGCCGTACATATGAGTGGACTTTTATTATAGCTGCGGTGAGTTTCAACATGTTAGATGCTGATTTTCTGTGCTCACATGGGTTGTTGGTTGATCTCCCCAATAGACGCTTGGTTAATGCACTTTTGTTTTACTCTATCCCCTGTGCAGCTTGAGTGACCCCGCCCACAGCACAAGCCAACGTCGCCACAGCAGGCAGTAAGTTCCACACTCTCCTCACTCAGTTTCCAGCACTCATGGTTCCCACGTTTTCAGCAGCCCTTGCTAAACACGGAGTGGAGCACTTTATTACTACCGCCGGTCCCCCCGTTTTTGCAAAAGCTCGGCGCTTGGATTCAGCTAAACTGACCATAGCGCGCGAGGAGTTCGCCAACCTTGAAAGGTTGGGCATCATCCGGCGTTCGAACAGCCCATGGGCTTCCCCACTCCACATGGTCCCTAAGGCTGACGGCTCGTGGTGACCTTGCGGCGATTTCCGCAGGTTGAACAACGCTACGGCGCAGGACCGCTACCCAATCCCCCATATTCAGGATTTTTCGGTTCATCTGGCGGGGGCGCGCATTTTTTCTAAAATAGACTTGGTCCGCGGCTACCATCAAGTCCCAGTACGCACTGAGGACATTCCCAAAACAACAGTAATAACTCCGTTTGGCCTGTTTGAGTTTTTGCGCATGCCGTTTGGGCTTAAAGGCGCCGCACAGACGTTCCAGCGCATGATGGACGCGGTGTTACGCGATCTCCCTTTTGTGTTCATCTACCTGGACGACATTTTGGTAGCCAGCGCATCCGAAGATGAACACGAAAAGCACCTCACGGCAGTTTTCCAGAGGTTGGGAGAGCACGGGTTAATAATCAACCCAGCGAAGTGTCAGTTTGGGGTGGCGCAGATTGATTTTTTGGGGCACCGCGTCTCCCCAGAGGGAGCAGATCCGCTGCCGGACAAAGTGCGCGCAGTAGCAGATTTTCCCCAGCCACAAACAGTCAAAGCACTACAGGAGTTTTTGGGAATGGTGAATTTTTATAACCATTTCCTCCCCCGCGCAGCGCAGCTCATGCAACCATTGTATGCCGCGCTTAAAAAACAAAAACCCTCAAATGCAATCGAATGGTCCCCGGAGCGGGAGCGCGCATTCTTGGAGGTCAAAAAAACCCTGGCAGACGCTGCGTTGTTGGCTCATCCAGACCCAACGGCCCGCATAGCGCTCACTACTGATGCGTCAGAAGTGGCCATAGGGGCGGTAGTAGAGCAGCATGTTGCCGGGGCTTGGCAGCCGCTTGCCTTTTTCAGCAGGACCTTGCGCGATGCCGAGCGAAAATACAGCGCGTTCGACAGGGAGTTGTTAGCGCTCCACTTAGTCATTCGCCACTTCCAGTTCTGGCTGGAAGGTCGTCGTTTCACCACGTTCGTCGACCACAAGCCACTCACTTTCGCGATGGCCAAGGTTTTGGAGTCGTGGTCGGGCCGGCAGCAGAGGCAGCTGGCTGCAATTTCAGAGTTTACTACTGATATTCAACACGTAGCGGGTAAACTTAATGTAGTGGCAGACTGCCTCTCGCGCGCCGTAACCGCTCCAGTCCGCGCAGGGGTAGATTATACTGCCATGGCCGCGGAGCAAAATAGCGGCGCGGAAGCATACGCGGCCCCAGTCCACGTGGGGATAGATTATGCAGCCATGGCCGCGGATCAGGGTAGCGATGCAGACGTGTGCACGCTTCAGTCTGGACCAATAGGGTTAAGGCTGGAGAGCAGGAGGCTGTAAGATGGTATGCCCCCCCAATCTGCGATGTCTCTACCGGACGACCGCGTCCGGTGGGGCCGACCACGTGGTGCCGCCGTGTTTTTGACTCAATTCACTCTCTGGCGCACCCGGGGGTGAGCGTGTCGGTAAAAATGGTAGGAGAGAAGTTTGTGTGGCCGAGCCTGCGCAAGCACGTTAAGGAGTGGGCAAGAGCCTGCATGGCTTGCCAGCGAGCCAAAATACACAAACACATTAAAGCCCCCTTAGAGCTGTTTCAGATCCTGGCCAAGAGGTTCGATCATGTGCATGTTGACCTCGTAGGCCCCCTACCGCCGTCACAGGGGTGCACGCATCTTTTGACAATGGTGGACCACACCATGCGTTGGCCTGAAGTGGTCCCACTGGCATCAACCACAGCCGAGGAGGTGGCGCGCACGTTTTTAACGGCTTGGGTCGTGCGTTTTGGGGTCCCGTTGGATATTACGTCCGACAGGGGGCCTCAATTTGTTTCTGAGCTTTGGTCAGCGATGGCCCGCAGCCTGGGGGTAACAATCCACTGCACTACCGCGTACCACCCCCAGGCTAATGGTTTATGCGAACGTTTCCATAGGTCATTGAAAGCAGCCCTCAGAGCGTCGCTTACGGATGCAAATTGGGTAAACAGACTACCATGGGTTTTATTGGGGTTGCGTTCTGCACCTAAAGAGGACTTAAAAGCCTCCCCAGCTGAGCTGGCGTTTGCGCAACCGCTCCGGCTGCCAGGGGAGTTTCTTCCTGATAATCCTGCGCCAGAGCGCCCCCCTGCTCAGCGGTCACTGAGCGACACGGGAGCGAGCACGCTTCCTGGCCCCGTTCATCACACTTTTCCACGTGTTTTTGTACCTAAATCTTTAAAAAACGCCGAGTTTGTTTTTGTCAGGCACGAGGCTCAGCACCCAACCCTGCGACCACCTTATGATGGCCCATTTAGAGTGCTGGAAACAGGTGATAAGCATTTTTTGCTAGATTTAGGGGGCAGGAGGGAAACAATTGGCATAGACAGACTCAAACCTGCTTTTGTGATGGCTGATGAAGCTATGCAAGTGGCGAGGGCTCCTCGACGTGGCAGACCTCCCAGGGAGCATGCCCCAGAGTCCCCACAGGGATTGACTAACAGTTCTCATCCTCAGATAGCAGATTCACAGCAGGATGGCGCCGTGGGAGCGGCGAAGCCCGCTTACAGCAAGTTCGGAAGACGGTTGATGCCCAAACAGCATATGGACTGATGTTTGTGATTTTATCATGTTGTGCAGACTATGTTGTATTGTTTCATCTTTGACGTTTGGGGGGGGGGTCATGTGGCACACATATTTGAGATGCTTAGGCTGCATATGTATATTACTGTTACTTCACGTCTTAGAAGGAACAATAAGTCTGGGCCTCCTGGGGACAACAGGAGGGGGTGAGATGTGTCTTTAGAAATGGTCTTGAAAAGACTTCCTGACCACCAGGGTTTTAGGTGGAGAAGAGAAGACCTGGGGGGTGATGTATTGTCTCTGGGGATTGAATGACAATGTGACTCTGTACTTTGATGTCCCGGGTATAAAAAGGGGAGATGTGGGAGGATGGTTCTCTTTTCTGTTTGAGAGGATGTTGGAGACACGTGATTGCTAATAAACTTGAATTGAGAAATAAATTCAGCCTCATCTTTTCACGCTCTCCACAGTACAAATTTTCAAAAGTAAAGCTGCAAGGATATGAAAATATGCCAATTTAAAAAATCACAAATGACAATTTAATTACACAGAACAAAAATTTAACCAGCATTCAGATGAGCGCTGCAAATTTATGAAGCAAAAGTTGAAAATGCATCAGAAAATAGAAGAAAATTTATGAGCAAAAAAGATGCAGATTTTTGAGAAAAAAGTCACAAACTTCTAAGGGAAAAAAAAGTTTAAAATTTACAGGAAAAATGTTGCTAGTTCATGAGGGGAAAAAAAAATTCTGCTGTATATAATTTATTCCATTTCAGATTATTTTTCTCCCCTTCGACCTTTCTATCAGCTGATTTTAATGAGGCTGGACTCCATCTCCCATCATGCATCTGGACCAGTGCAGAGGTGATGTGCAGAAGATGAAAGCGGTGAGAAGGCAGCAGGCTGTGTTCAGAGGTCAGGAGGAAGGTCTGCGGCCTTCTGTCATCATGGTCCGGCTGCAGGAGGTGGGCAAGATCGCCAAGACGCTGGACCGCATGGTCGGAAAGAAAAACACGGTGAGTTGACTGCAATAATACACGGTCATGTCAAATATTATTGTTAATGAAAGCTTAAATGATGAGGATGGACACAGAAAAACCATGAAATGCAGAAAAAAGCAGAGAGTTTCATGTGTGACTGCGAGGAAAACCTTTAAACTTTAACTCACTCTGACTTTGATTTTGTCTTTAATTTCTGCAAAACAGAAAAGTCCCACCACTCATAAATAATAAAGTAAATATTTTCTCTGTAATTAAAGTCGATCTGCGCTCTGATGAGTTAATTAGTCTCACCTGCGTCAGATCACCTGACATCTTTTCACATCCGGTCAGGTTTTCAGTTTTGTCTTTATCAAAAATATTTCGCTATAATTAACTAATAATTTGGTGTATGAATTATTAAATAAATTCATAATAAATTTATCCAGATAAGTGTTGTAGATTTATGAGGAAAAAATGAACATTTACAAGAGAAAAATCACAAGGGGAAAAAAAAAGTTTGAAATCTACAAGAAAAATTTTTTTTTTGAGGATTTTTTTTTTTTTTTACAATTTTATGAGAAGTTGCAAATTTGACGAAAAAATAACAAATTTACAGGAAAAACTTGGAAATAAAAAAAGGTGCAAATGTGAGGAAAAATAGCAAATTTATAGGGAAAATGTAATTTCATGAGAATGAAATTGCAAATCTACAAGAAAACAGCTAATTTATCAGAAAAACTTGGAAATTTTTAAGAAAAACATTGCACTACTTTGAGAAATTAAAATTTCATGAAAAAAATAGGAAAACTTGTAGGGAAAAAAAGTTGCAAGAAAAAAATGTGCAAATTTAAGTTTTTGAGCAAAATGTCATAAATTTAGATGAAACGGCAGCAATTTTTTTTTTTTAAATAAAAGTTGAAAATTTACTGGAAAAAAATGCAAAGTTATGAGTCACACATTTTTAAGAAAAATTGCAACTTTATGAGAGTTCAAAATTTACAGGTAAAGGCAAAGTTAAGAGAACAAAGTCACAAATCTATGAAAAGTTGCACATTTACAGAAACAAAGTTGAAAATTTACAGCAAAAATATTGCTAATTGATGAGGGGAAAAAGTCACATTTTTTTTAGGAAAAAAGCTGCAAATCCATGAGGGAAAATAAACATTTAAAATTTGCCAGGAAAACAGGAGCGCAAAAAAAAATCTATATTTTTGATTTAAAAACACTAAAAAAGTTCATGAGAAAAATAGCTGCAAATTTTTGATTAAAAAAACCCCCTGAAAATTTGATACAAAAAAGTCAACTTAAAAAAGGTTACAAATCTGAGGGGGGAAAAATGACAAATTGGCAGGAAAAAACAAAATTCAAATGAAAAATGTGAAATTTACAAAAATACAAATTTATGAAAAGCTGGAAAATTATATGAAAAAATTGAGAATTTATAGAAAAGTTGCAAACAGTCAAGGATCGTTGAGAAGGTGAGTGACAATGAGCAACTTTTAGACAATTGCTTCATGAGCTGCAGTGTTATGAAACAGCGAATGAAGACTGCCATCTGGTGACTGACTGTCAGAACTGCATCTGAGTAGAAAACATGAAAAAAACTTTTTTGAGCATTTGGCCATCCCAGGTCTATTCAAAATTGGATGGCAGAAGCAAACAATACAAAGCAAACAAAACAAAAAGCAAATTCCCTCTCAAACTTCCCGAGAGCCCTCAAGTCACATGACATGACCGACAGAACGAGGCCTTGCTTGCTATGCTCACGTGACTGTGGGCATGTTGACGCAGTGCTTGACACTCTGCTCATGACAGTTAGGCGTTATATTGCTCGAGTCAGTGTCAAGTGGGTGGTGTCGAGCATAACATGAGTGAAGAGTTTTCTGATGTTCCACGACCAAGACTAACTAACTAACTATAACTGGAGCTTGTCAGTCAAAACTGCGGCGAAAAAGTCATGACAGTCAGACATGCATTTTCTGTGAAAAAGTGGCACCTGCATCAGACCTCAGAGAGGCCAGTACAACAGGCCTAGACAAGAGGCTGCGCGACATTGCAGAGATGCTTGGTGATGGTAAGCTTCTTGCAAGATTGACTGGTGGTGATGTCATTGCACAGGAGTTCAAGTACCATAATGTTTGCCTTCGGGCTCTCTACAACAGGGAAAGGGCGCACCTGAGGAACCTTGAGAAACGTGACACTAAGTCACAACCAGATGTGTATCCAATGGTGATCTCAGAATTGGTTGCATACCTTGTTGAAAGCAACCTATGTTCAGAAGGACCGGTTACATTTCGCATGCCAGATATCTGCCACATGTACCAAAAGCGTCTGGAACAGCTGGGGGTGGACTCACCAAATGTGAATTCCACTAGACTGAAAGAAAAGCTATTGGCTGAAATTCCAGGACTTGAGGCTCACAGATCTGGCGCAGATCATAGAGAAGTGATACTTACATTTCAGGAAGATGTAGGCAACGCGCTTGCTCAATCCACAGAGCTTTCAGATGCACTTATCATTGCTAAAGCAGCAAAGATCCTCAGAAGATGTCTACTTGACCACAAGTCTAGATTTGAAGGTACATTTTCTCAGGGTTGTGTGCAAAATGCTATACCTCCCCTTCTGCTTCAATTTGTGGGGATGGTTGAGCATGGTGCTGACATAAAATCACAGCTGAGATTCGGGGCATCAAAGTCAGACCAGGCAATTGCTCAGCTCATGCAATTCAACTGCTACACCCGCTACAAGGAAGGAGCAGCAACTCACAGGCATTCTAAAGACAGAGAGACCCCATTTCCCGTGTACATGGGGCTCTCTGTTTATGCCAAAACCAGAAAGAGGAATCTGGTTGAGATGTTGTTCGATCATGGTCTCAGTATCTCTTATGACAGAGTGCTGGAGATCTCTGCTCAACTTGGAGATGCAACAGTCAGCAAGTATGTTGAGGAGGGTGTGGTTTGTCCTCCAGTGCTGCGGAAAGGGTTGTTCACTACTGCAGTGATGGATAACATTGATCACAATCCCTCTGCAACAACTGCAACTACCTCCTTTCATGGCACAAGCATCTCTCTGTTCCAACATCCCACAAAGGATAATAGTGGACAGGAACGAGGGCAACTCAGGTTTGGGCCTGAGAAAGTAAAGTCAGTTCCTGAACTTCCTGATACATTCACAAATATCTCTCCAGCTTCCTTCCGGACAACAAATCCTGTTCCACCAGGTACTGCAATGCCAAAACCACCCACAGATATTCTGGGGCCACAACTAGCACTAGAGTACCAGTGGCTGGACAAGGTCTCAGTGACACAAGAAGTTGATGATGCATTGAACTTGCTTCAATGAAGAGAAGCCCTGAATTTGAAGTTACCATTACTTCTTTGCTTCCTCTCCTGCGGGATCCAGCTCATTCAGTTGCTACAGTCAAACATGTAATGAACAAAGTAAAAGATGTTGTTGATTTCCTCAACCCTGGCCAGGTACCTGTCATCACAGCTGACCAGCCAACCTACGCCATAGCAAAGCAGGTGCAGTGGCAGTGGCCAGGTCAGTATGGTGAGGACAAGTACCTGGTGATGTTTGGTGGTCTGCACATTGAGATGGCAGCACTGAAGTCGCTGGGTACTATCCTCCAAGCCAGTGGATGGACAGGAGCTCTAGTTGAAGCTGGTGTGGCTTCATCTGGCACTGCAGAGTCCTTCCTGTCAGCTGCAAGTGTTACCAGGACGCGACAGATGCACCAAGTGACAGCCTCCAGCTTGTACAAACTCTTGAAAGCTGCATATGATGAGTACTGTACTGAGCAGGAAAATCAAGATGAAGAGGCACTGGACTTTGAGAAGTGGTGTGACTCCCGAAAACAGGATAGTCCACAGTTTCACTTCTGGCACATGGTACTATCCATGGAGCTTGTTGTCTTTCTGCTGATTAGATCTTTCCGCGAGGGAAATTTTGCTCTCTACTGCCAGGCACTACATGAACTGATACCCTGTTTCTTTGCCAACAACAATACAAACTATGCTCGTTGGCTGCCCATCCACCTCAGGGACATGCTTATGCTAGAGATTTCACACCCAGAGTTAGACAAAGAGTTTAAAGCTGGCAACTTTGTGGTGCACAAGACCCGTCGTCCTTTCTCAGCAATGGCTCTAGATCAAGCCCATGAGCAGACCAATGCCATCATCAAGGCTGATGGTGGAGCCATTGGGTTGACAGAACATCCATCTGCACTCAGGCGATGGATGTTAGCTGGCCCAGAGGTCAGTCGCTTGTTATCTGTTTATGACACAGAGGCCCAACGCAAAGAAATTCCCGAGCAAGCAACACACCATGAGCAAAACCCACAGGCACAGAAGACTTTTCTGGACAAGGTCAACAAGCTTTCTGCAGCCTTGCAAAACCTAGGCAGTCCTTTTCAGGAAGAAAGTTCTGACTTGTATTCCATTGACACCAAGGATATTGCCCACCCCAACACAGCAGAGCTTCTCAAGACACACATGAACAGAGGCCATGCCAAGTTCCAGGAGTTCTCAGATGCTCTGGCAAGCCGCCCTGCCTCCATGTATGAACCCATCAAGAAGAATGTGACCGACTTCTTCCAACAAGAATCGGCTAGTCCTGTACAGTCAAAGCAAAGGCTATTGAAAGAAGACTGTCAGTTATTCTCCTGACAGTCTCTCTCTCTCTTGTGAGAAACAGTTCATGATCACAATCCCATGATTTAAAGTTCATTTAAATGAAAAAAGCATGTTTATTTCAACAGATATATGGTCTCGGTGTGAGATTGCCAGATACTGATGGCGGCCATCTTGAAAAAAGGTCGCCATCTTGAATTTTCACGTGGCCAGGACCCTAATCTGAAAGAGTATATCCAGGAGGGTATCTGTGCAAAATTTCATGCTTGTGTCACCATTTGAAGGATTTTTTTAGTTATCTGCTCCACTACTAACCTGCACTTATATAGCGTTTTTCTAGTCACAAAGACCACTCAAAGCGCTTTCACTAATACTAACCCTCTGTTCTAAGGGCCTATAGGAAACCGATATCTAGGGACAATTTAGACCAGCCAATTAACCTAACATGCATGTCTTTGGATTGTGGGAGGAAACCGGAGCCCCCGGAGTAAACCCACGCAGCACAGGGAGAACATGCAAACTCCACACAGAAAGGTTCCAACTCCTGCCAACCTGGGGATTCGAACCAGGAACCTTCTAGCTGTAAGGCAACAGTGCTAACCACTGCACCACCGTGCTGCCCACGGACAAGACGAGAACCCTGTTGTTCCTCCTGAATCTGAGGGTTCTGTAAATGAGAATTTATATCTGTTCTTATTGTTGTTTGGAGATCCAAGCTATAACTGCTTTAACACAAATGGGGATATTTTCTGTTGTGGAAGATGTGTTCAATGACGAGACATGAGTGTATTTCTCAGGTTCGGCTTTATTCCAGAACACATTCATCCAACATTCTCAAAAGCAAGAAGAGGCAGAATAATGTTACATCACACTCTTATACCTCTGGGGGATTAAGAACTCAAGTCACATGGTGCTTCTGCAAACATTCAATCACAATGTAAGTCTCTGAAGATTCACCATTGTCTCTTATTCTCCGGTGTCCCGGGAAACCCCCCAGGTCCTCTTCTCCGAGACGAGGGCCCGACTTCACACCTCCTCGCCATCTCCTGTCTTGTTCCTCCAGACGTGAAGCCCCAATCCACATAAGCCATACAATCCACATAAGCCATACATTTGTGGGAGATATGAACCAGACATATGTGCCACACTCTTGTGGGGTAATATGAGCCAAACATATGTGCCACATGACCCCCCCCCCCAAACGTCTGCATGGGACAAACACTCATAAATGCATACATAAAAAACATTACCACATAACCAACAATCAATCCCCCAATCTCTTAGGTCTGAGCTTCCTGCCGAATCTGCTGTAGGCCGGCTTCGCTGCGTCTGCAGCGTCTCCTCGCACCTGGGGATTAGATTTGTTAGCACATCTCTGTGGGAGCTCTGGAGCATGCCTTCTCGGTGGCCTGCCCCGGCGGGGGGCTTTCGCCAACTGCACTTGTTCATCAGCCAGGACAAAAGCAGGCTTGAGTCTGTTTATGCAAATTAGCTCCCTTCTGCCCCCCAAATCTAGCAAAAAATGCTTATTTTTTTCCAGCACCCTGAACAGTCCATCAAAAGGCAGTCTCAGTCCTGGGCGTTGTGCATCATGTCTAACAAAAACAAACTCTGCGTTTTTCAAAGCCTCTGGCACAAAAACGCGTGGAAAACTGTGATGCACTGGGCCAGGCAACGTGTTTGATCCTGTGCCGCTCTGCAACAGCTGAGCGGGGGGGCAATTGGGCGCAGGATTTTCGGGGAGAAATTCCCCGGGCAAACGGAGAGGTTGTGTGAACACCAACTCCGCTGGGGAGGCTTGTAAATCCTCCTTCGGTGCAGAACGCAACCCCAATAAAACCCATGGCAGTTTGTCCACCCAATTTGTATCCGTGAGCGATGCTCTGAGGGCTGCTTTCAATGACCTATGAAAACGTTCACATAAACCGTTGGCCTGCGGGTTATACGCGGTAGTGCGGTGTACCTTCACCCCTAAGCTGCGGGCCATAGACGACCACAGTTCGGAAACAAATTGAGAGCCTCTCTGACATTATGTCCGACGGAACTCCAAAACGCGTGACCCAAGCTGTTAAAAACGCGCGCGCAACCTCTTCCGCCGTTGCTGACGCCAGAGGTACCGCTTCTGGCCAATGTGTGGTGCGGTCCACCATCGTCAAAAGGTGTGTGTGCCCTTGAGACGAGGGAAGCGGGCCCACCAGATCAACATGCACATGATCAAACCGCTTAGCCGGGATGTGAAAAGGCTCCAAAGGGGCCCTCGTGTGCTTGTGTATCTTAGCCCTCTGGCACGCTACACAAGCTGCTGCCCATTCCTTGACCTGTTTGCGCAACCCCGGCCAGACAAATTTCTCCCCCACCATCTTGACCGATGCGCGCACCCCCGGGTGCGCCAGCGAATAGACCGAGTCAAAAACGCGGCGGCGCCACGCGGCTGGCACCACTGGATGAGGCCGACCCGTGGAGACATCGCATATTAAGGGGGGCATGCCTATTTGCTGCACCCTGTGCTCCAGCCTTAACCCTGTTGGTCCAGACTGGAGCACGCGCACAACCGCGTCACCAACCTGCTCCGCAGCCATGTCTGCATAATCCAAACCTACGTGGACCGGGGCTGCGCGCGCTCCCGTGTCGCTGCCCCGGCCCACAGCCACCGAGTCTGCCCCCACGTGGCCTGGCGTTGCCACAGCACGTGAGAGACAGTCCGCCACTACATTGTGTTTGCCTGCGACATGCTGGTGTTCGGTGGTGAACTCCGATATTGCGGCTAGCTGTCTTTGTTGTCGGCCTGACCAAGGTTCTGAGATTTTGGCCATCGCAAAAGTTAACGGTTTGTGGTCTACAAAAGTGGTGAAACGGCACCCTTCCAGCCAGAACTGGAAATGGCGGATGGCCAAGTGTAGGGCTAAAAGCTCCCTGTCAAATGCGCTGTATTTACGCTCGTTATCGCGCAAGGATTTGCTAAAGAAAGCGAGAGGCTGCCAGGTCCCTGCCACACACTGTTTAATGACTGCCCCCACCGCTAGGTCCGAAGCGTCGGTGGTGAGTGCCAAACGGGCTGTTGGAACCGGGTGCGCTAACAAAACGGCGCTTGCAAGGGCTGATTTAACCTGGGAGAAAGCGCGCTGCCGCTCCGGAGACCATTCAACCTTATTCGTGGGTTTTTGTTTTTTTCAGTGCCGCGTACAGTGGCTGCATAAGCCGCGCTGCGCTCGGAAGAAACCAGTTGTAAAAATTAACCATCCCTAGAAACTCCTGCAGCGCTTTTATCGTTTGAGGTCGGGGGAAATCTGTTATCGCGTGCACTTTCTCAGAAAGGGGAACCGCTCCCTGTGGTGAAACGCGGTGCCCCAAAAAATTGATTTGCGCCACCCCGAACTGGCACTTCGCTGGGTTAATTATCAACCCGTGCTCTGCCAGTCTCCGAAAAACCACTGTGAGGTGGGTTTCGTGTTCGTCCTCGGACGTGCTGGCTACCAATATGTCGTCTAAATAGACGAACACGAAAGGCAGGTCACGTAAAACGGCATCCATCATGCGTTGGAAAGTTTGCGCGGCGCTCTTTAACCCAAACGGCATGTGCAAAAACTCAAAAAGCCCAAACGGAGTTATTACCGCGGTTTTGGGAATATCCTGCGCGCGCACGGGGACTTGGTGGTAGCCGCGCACCAAGTCTATTTTAGAAAAAATGCGCGCCCCCGCCAAATGAACTGAGAAATCCTGGATGTGCGGAATCGGGTAGCGGTCGTGTGCTGAGATGTTGTTCAACCTGCGGAAATCGCCACAAGGTCGCCACGAGCCATCAGCTTTTGGGACCATGTGTAACGGGGAAGCCCAGGGGCTGTTCAAGCGTCTAATTATGCCCAGTTTTTCCAGGTTGGCAAATTCCTCGCGCGCTATGGCCAGTTTAGCTGAGTCCAAGCGCCGGGCTTTTGCAAAAACGGGCGGCCCAGTGGTGGTAATAAAATGTTCCACCCCGTGTTTGGCCACTGTAGCCGAAAACTTTGGAACTGTGAGTGCTGGAAAGTGAGTGAGCAAAGCATGAAACTTACCACCTGCAGCTGTGACGTTGGCGTGTGCAGTTGGCGGAGCCACCCGAGCTGTGCAGGGAATAGAATGAAAAGACAGTGCATTAACCAGGTGTCTATTAGCAAGATCAACCAATAAACCATGTGAGCACAAAAAATCAGCCCCTAACATGTTGAAACTGACTGCTGCTACAATAAAGGTCCACTCGAATGAACGGCCCTGTAAGGACAGACGCATGGTCCTCTCACCGAATGTCTTAATCGCTGAGCCATTCGCTGCTGATACCGACACCCAGGGAGCTTTGGACGGCATCAGCCGTTCCGCGTAGGTAGGCGTGACGAAACTCAGCTGGGAGCCCGTGTCCATGAGGAATTGTTTCCCCGAGTGTTCATCTGTCAGGTAAAGCAGCTTATTTTCTTCTCCGAGGGATGCAGCTGCTACCGGCCCCCCGGTCTTGGTGTTTCCCTGACGCTTGAAGCGGCACGGTGGGAGACATCTGTGCACCCTCTCCGCAAAACGGCGGTGGTAGAAACACAGGCCGACCTCAGCTCTGCGTCGCCTGACGCCTGTCGCCGCCGTCGTTGGTTTGTCTGGCGCCGCCACCTCTGGCTCCAAACCATCTCCGGGCGCCGTCCTCTGCTCAGCTGCCGCGGCCGAAACCGCGCTCCGCTTGTGGGCGTCGACGAGTCGCTGCGCCTCCTGGCCGAGGCCATGGTAGTCCCGCTTGGCCAAGCGGGGTGAGTCTGCCAGGGTCACTCTCACTGCTGGCGGCAGAGTCCGGAGGAAAAGGTGGGCGAAGATAAATTCGCCATCCTCGGAGTCTTTCAGTCTCAGCATCTTCACCATCAGGTCTGCCGGTCTGTTGTTCTCCGACTCCGTCAACTCTAGCTGTTGCACCGAGGGGGTGAAATGGCTGATCAGCGCCTCCTTCAATGCGCCGTACTTGTCGGTGTCCGGTGGGTGGTTAACCAGGTCTTCCACCCTCTGGACCGTGTGACTGTCCAGCTTCGCCACTACATGGTAGAACCTCGTTTCATCCTTTGAGATTCTCCGGAGGTTGAACTGCGCCTCGACCGCACTAAACCAGGAGCGCGGGCTGTGCTGCCAGAAATCGGGCAGCTGGAGCGTGGAGGCAGCCATCAGGCTGGCCTCTGATGAGCTCCGCTCGGGAGAATTCTCCCTGCTCATTCTTTGTCGTGGGTCACCAGTGTGGAAGATGTGTTCAATGACGAGACACGAGTGTATTTCTCAGGTTCGGCTTTATTCCAGAACACATTCATCCAACATTCTCAAAAGCAAGAAGAGGCAGAATAATGTTACAGCTCACTCTTATACCTCTGGGGGATTAAGAACTCAAGTCACATGGTGCTTCTGCAAACATTCAATCACAATGCAAGTCTCTGAAGATTCACCATTGTCTCTTATTCTCCGGTGTCCCGGGAAACCCCCCAGGTCCTCTTCTCCGAGACGAGGGCCCGACTTCACACCTCCTCGCCATCTCCTGTCTTGTTCCTCCAGACGTGAAGCCCCAATCCACATAAGCCATACAATCCACATAAGCCATACATTTGTGGGAGATATGAACCAGACATATGTGCCACACTCTTGTGGGGAAATATGAACCAAACATATGTGCCACACTGTTATAATTAATCTGATTCTACAACATTAGACTTTATCTCACATATTCATCTGTTTCCTTTTCAGAAATAACGAAATCTACCAGTTTTTATTAATTTTCATCCTTAAAAAAATGAGTTCTTAAATCCATCCAGCAAAGAACTTGCTGTGGAGGACTCCATTGTCCTACTGGGGGACTTCAATGTGCACGTGGGCAACGACAGTGAAACCTGGAGGGGGTGATTGGAAGGAACGGCCTGCCTGATCTGAACCCAAGTGGTGTTCAGTTACTGGACTTCTGTGCTAACCACTTTGTCCGTAACGAACACCATGTTCAAGCATAAGGGTGTCCATATGTGCATCTGGCACCAGGACACCCTAGGTCGACAGTCGATTTTGTTATTGTGTCCTGCGACAGTATGTCTTGGACACTCGGGTAAAGAGAGGTGCAAAGCTGTCAACTGATCACCACCTGGTTACTATTCAGACCTGGTAGACCCAAACATATAGTGAGGGTGTGCTGGGAACGTCTGGCTGAGGCCTCTGTCCAGGAGGTCTTCAACTCCCACCTCCAGAAGAACTTCATCCACATTCCAAGGGAGTCTGGAGACGGGGAGTCTAAATGGGCCATGTTCTCCACCTCCATTGTTGAAGCGGCTGCCCAGAACTGTGGCTGCAAGGTCATTGGTGCATCTCGTGGTGGCAACTCCCAAACCGAGTGGTGGACACTAGTGGTGGTGGGGGAGGGGGCATTAAGCTGAAGGAGTTCAAGCTTGGTTGGCTTGTGGGACTCCCAAAGCAGCTGAGGTGTACCGGCAGGCCAAGCGGAGTGCAGCTCGGGTGGTTGCTGAAGCAAAAACTCAGGTGTGGGAGGAGTTCAGTAAGGCCATGGAACAAGACTTTTGGTCGACCTTGAAGAGATTCTGGCAAACTGTCCGGTGGCTCAGGAGAGGGAAGCAGCTCCCTGTCCACACTGTGTATGGTGCGGATGGGGCACTGCTGACTTTGACTGGGGATATCGTTGGGTGGTGGAAGGAATACTTCAAGAATCTCCTCAATCCCACGAGCACGCCTTCCACAGAGGAAGCAGGGCTTATGGATGAGGGGGACGACTTGCCCATCACAGGAGCTGAGCTTGCAAAGGTGGTTAAAAAGGTTCTTGGTGGCCGGGCCCCAGGGGGTGGATGAAATTCACCCTGAGTACCTCAATGCCCTGGGTGTTGCAGGGCTGTCATGGCTGACACGCCTCTGCAACATTGCGTGAAAGTTGGGGGCAGTGCCTTTGGCATGGCAAACTGTTATTGTGGTTCCCCTCTTCAAGAAAGGGGACCGGAGGGTGTGCTCCAACTTTAGAGGGATCTCACTCCTCAGCCTCCCTGGGAAGGTCTATGCCAAGGTACTGGAGAGCCCAGCCGTTGGTCGAACCTCGGATTCAGGAGGAACAATGTGGTTTTTGTCCTGGCCGTGGCACATTGGACCAACTCTTTACCCTCTCAAGAATTGTGATATCCTACCGTGTAGCAATGATCACACTTGAGTTATTTCTTTGGCTAACTCTGCCGTTTATTCTGCAACACACATAATAAGACTGAACATGGATTCTGCGCGGGGTTTTCACACTCTTATTCTAATGTGTCCCCTTAGTAGCAGTGCTGAACAATAAAGGTAGTTCCCCCTAGAGGCATGTGCCAGTAATGTTTTAAGTTAGACTTGCAGTCTACCACATCCCTCCCCTCTAGATTAAACTATTCTTAAACACATGTGCCATACACATAATGTCTTTCTCTTTTTTTTTTTTTTTTTTTTTATATGTATAACACACATAACAGTCTAACTGGGGAATTGGTTTGACTACCGCATCCCAGTGAGGTTCCAGGACGCATTCTTGTCCTGTGGCTGGGGAACTCACTACTGACTAAGTATAGTCCTTCAAGTAGTCTGGAGCTTTCCTAGCTCGCTGAGATCTTCTCACGGCTGGTGAGCCAACTGCAGGTGAAGACTCAGACTGCTCCACTGTTTCGGCTGCTGCAGTGCTGCCCGTAGAATCTGCAGAGACGGGTACCTCAGGTATCACCTGAAGTGGTGGTTCGTTGATGCTCTCCTCAGAATGGTTGTCAGACAACACCTCTGGTGCCATCGGCAGGGGAATGGAGCTCCTACCACGAACTTGGTCGATGTGTCGCCTCACCACTTGTCCATGACCTAATGTCACCTTGAATGACACAGGGCCTGTCTTTTCTGTTATTTCTCCTGGTACCCAGGCTGGTCCTGAGCCAAAGTTGCGGGTGTAGACCACGTCTCCTTCTCTCAGTATTCTCTCTCTAGCATGCATGTCATGATAACCTTTTTGTTTCTCTTGTTTATCATGCACTTTGTTTCTGAAGTCTGGATGTATTAAGTCAAATGTTGACCTCAACTTCCTTCCACACAACAGCTCAGCTGGTGACTTGCCAGTTGTAGATTGGGGTGTTATTCGATAGCTGAACAGAGCTCTCGACATTCGGGTTTCAATAGAGTCTCCTGTCATCTTTTTCATGAGTGACTTGAACGTCTGCACGGCCCTCTCGGCTAAGCCGTTAGAAGAAGGATGGTATGGCGCCGTCGTGATGTGACGTATGCCATTCTTTTCAGAAAACTCTTGGAACTGTTCACTCATAAAACATGTACCGTTATCTGATACTATGATTTCAGGTAGCCCATGTTGGCTGAAACTCTTTCTAAGACATTCAATGGTAACAGTAGAAGTAGAGCTACTCACAGAATATGCATCGATCCACTTTGAGTATGCGTCAACTATGATCAGGAACATTCTTCCCATCCATGGACCTGCGTAGTCAATGTGAATTCTTCTCCATGGTTTATCTGGAACTTCCCAGGGATGTAGTGGGGCTGCTGGAGGACTGTTCCTGTTCTCCTGGCATGCCGCACATGACTTCACAAGCGCCTCCACCTCTGCATCCATGTTGGGCCACCACATGTAACTCCTCGCCAACGCTTTCATGCGAGTGATGCCAGGGTGTGCTTGGTGTAGTTGTTGCAGTAAGGCATTCCTACCAGGTGGTGGAACAACCACGCGTCCTCCCCACAGGATACAACCTTCCTGGGTGCTGAGCTCATCCTGTCGTCTGGCATAGGGAATGAACTCAGGACTGTTCATCTTCGGCCATCCTCGCAAGATGTATTCTCGCACTCTTGCTAGAACAGGGTCTTTGTCTGTCCACTTCTTTATTTGTTGTGCGTTCACCAGGGGCACGCCAATATCTTCAAACAATAGCACTCTCTCCTCCTCCTCAGGCGTGCTGTCTCTTCCTCCATCCAAGGGTAGCCTACTCATCGCGTCAGCATTCGTATGGTCCCGTCCGGCTTTGTAAACGATGGTGTACTCATACGCTGCTAATGTAACGGCCCATCTCTGAATTCTCTGAGATGTCATCTGGGGTATGGCTCTCATTTCACTGAACAGTGAAATTAGTGGCTTGTGGTCAGTCACTATAGCGAACTGTCTCCCATACAGGTATTTGTGGAACTTTTTTACACCAAATACTACTGCAAGGCCCTCCTTGTCTAGCTGGGAGTAGTTTTTCTCAGCTGCACTAAGAGTTCTTGAGACGAACCCTATGGGTCTCTCTGAGCCATCCTCCATATGATGAGAGAGTACAGCACCCACACCGTAGGGTGATGCGTCACACGCCAGGATGAGTGGTTTGTTTGAATCATAGTGCACTAACACACTACAGGACTGAAGTAGCGCTTTGGACTCTTCAAACGCCTTCTGCTGCTTGACCCCCCATGACCATTTTTCTTCCTTCTTAAGTAAGGTATGTAGTGGTGCCAGCAGCGTGGAGAGCTTTGGGAGGAACCTATGGTAATAGTTCAACAAGCCCAGGTAGGCTTTTAACTCAGTAACATTTTGTGGCTCAGGCGCCTCCGCAATGGCTTCCACTTTGTCTGTTAGAGGGTGTAGACCACTGGCGTTGATCTTGTGGCCTAGGAACACCACCTCTTTTCCCATGAACTCACACTTGCTTCTTTTCAACCTCAGACCGCTTTTCTCCAACCGTTGAAGCACTTCCTTCAGCGTTTTCAGATGTTCTTGTTCATTTGGTCCTGTACAAAGGATGTCATCCAAATAAACGGCAACATTCGGAATTCCACCTAGGATGCCCTCCATAGTTCTCTGGAATATAGCAGGACTGGAAGCTACTCCAAATGGTAAGCGTGTGTAGGTATATAAGCCTTTGTGTGTATTGATGGTTACATACTTTCTTGATTCTTCTTCCAGGACTACTTGTTGGTAGGCGTGACTCATGTCTAATTTCGTGAAGTGTCGGCCGCCGTTCAGCTGTGCGAAGAGGTCCTCCACTTTAGGAATTGGATACTGATCCACCCGTGATGCTCGATTGACAGTGAGTTTGTAATCTCCACATATTCTAATGGAGCCATCCGGCTTTCTCACTGGGACTATGGGCGCCGCCCATTCTGCAACCTGCACTGGCTCAATGATCTTGTCATCCAGCAGCCTCTGTAGCTCGCTTTCGACCAGTGGCTTGACTGCATAGGGTACCGGTCGGGGTTTGCAGAATCGTGGTTGGGCCTCCTTGTCCACATTAATCTTTGCAGTGACACCTTTTAGCTGTCCTAAGCCTTCTTTGAACACCTCAGCGTGTCTTTCGAGGATCTCCTCCAGCTGCAATTTGGGCTGAGATTCCACTTTATTCACCAACTGATCAATCATGGCCAGTTCTTGTAGCCAACTTCGCCCTAGTAGATTTGGTCCTTCGCTCCCAACTACTACTACAGGTAAGTCCTTTTCTTTGTTTTCGTGCTGCACCTTCACTTGTGCCATGCCTAGCACGTCTAGCTTCTCTCCTGTGTATGTTTTTAATTTTAATGAACAGGGATTTAATTCTGCTGTCTGTTTTCTTCCACAGTTGTGTATATTGCTGTTTACTTAATATGGTTACTCCACAGCCTGTATCAACTTCAAATGTTACTTTCATTCCATTAACATTCATGGTACGCGTGATGGGCGCTACCTTGGTCAGCTCCTCTGACGTGTTGTAAATTGTGTGAAAATCCATGTCTTCTGTATCACTTTCTCCCTCCCCTCTCAGTTGATTCGCTCGCTGTTCCTTTCCTGGGCCCTTGTTTTCATACTTTTGCCCATTAACTGTCGCTTTCAGCACCTGTGCGCTGTCCACCTTTATTCTACATGCTTTCTTAATGTGCCCTCGCTTGCCACAATTATGACACAGCTCAGTGGCAAATTTGCACTCGGCGGCATTGTGCTGGCCTTTGCAGCGATAACAACTGGGGAATTTGTGCTGAGTTTTGTCAGTCAACACTTTGTGGACACCTACTTGGGTCTTAGGCACACGAACATGCGTTGCTGTGTCCTCTGTTAGCTTCCCTTGCATCTCTCTCACATCTTTAGATGCTGTTTCCATCGCTTGGCATAATTCCAAAGCCTTCGCAAAAGTGAGTTTTGTTTCAGATAAAAGTCGCCGTTGCATTCGGTCATCATTCACTCCACACACAAGTCTGTCTCTTAACATTTCTTCCAATGAGTCTTTGTAATCACAGTGCAGTGCTAATTTCCTCAATTCTGCCACATACTCTGCTATGGACTCAGTGTTCCTCCTTATGCGTGAATTAAATTTGAATCGTTGCACGATTTCACTCGGTTTGGGGCTGAAGTGCTTCTGAAGCTCAGCAGTAAGCTGGTCGTACGTTTTATCTTTCGGTAATGCAGGGCTTATTAAATTTCTCAACAAACTGTAAGTAGTTGCACCAACTCCACTCAACAGTACAGCCTTCCTTTTGTCTGGCTCCTCAATGTCATTAGCTTGGAAGAAAAAGTCCAACATTTCACTATATCCTTCCCATGACTGAGTCGAGTTATCAAAAGGGGTTACCGTTCCGATTACAGCCGCCATTGCTCGTCGTGGTGGGGAAACCTCGTTTTTCCTCCTCTGAACTTGCACTCGAACTACTGGAGTCACTTGAGTTCGCCACACTTGCAATGTTCTCTGTTTCTCGCCGCTGATTTTTTTCTTTTAATCCTCGTCGCCAATTGTGTGATATCCTACCGTGTAGCAATGATCACACTTGAGTTATTTCTTTGGCTAACTCTGCCGTTTATTCTGCAACACACATAATAAGACTGAACATGGATTCTGCGCGGGGTTTTCACACTCTTATTCTAATGTGTCCCCTTAGTAGCAGTGCTGAACAATAAAGGTAGTTCCCCCTAGAGGCATGTGCCAGTAATGTTTTAAGTTAGACTTGCAGTCTACCACAAGAATCCTTGAGGGTTCGTGGTAGTTTGCCCAACCAGTTTACATGTATTTTGTGGACTTGGAGAAGGCATTCGACCATGTCCCTTGTGGGTTTTTTATTTATTTTTTTTTGTGTGGGGGTGCTTCGGGAATATGGTGTATCGGGCTTGTTGTTAAGGTTAGCCTTTATTAGTCCCACAATGGGGAAATTCCAGGATTGCAGCAGCACAGGGATAGCAGCACTCAGAGCAATAATTATTAAAAGGAACTCCGATTATATTGGCATGTTAGCTCTATATGCTTTATTTTGATGTTGGTAACATAACTATAATATAATTTTTTTGAAAATAATTCCCAGTTTTATATATTTTTAAAAAACTTTATTACGATGTAAATCGCCATTTTTGTTTACGTCGCAATGCATTCTGGGTAGTGACGTAGAATGGTTGCAGCCGTTTTTTCTGTCTTATACAAGCCAAGAAGCGAAGCTACAAGCTGCTGCCATTTGTCAGTGAAAATGCCACATTGCGCGGCTTTTGGATGTAATTTCCAATCAAAGGGAAATAAAGAGTGGGGTGAGCCTCCATAGCTTTCCTAAAGAGGGAAAGTTGAGGAAAAAGTGGGGCGGCAGCGGCTCAAGAGGTAGAGCAGGTCGTCTAATAACCCGATGATTGGCGGTTCGAATCCTGCTCTCCCCAGATATTCTGCCGTTGTGTCCCTGGGCAAGACACTTCACCCGCATTGCCTCCAGTGCCCATAACACTGGGTATGAATGTGTAAAAATGTTAAAATGTTCGGTGGTGGCCAGAGAGGCTGTTGGCGTGGACTGGCCGCCACATTTCCGTCACTCTGAGTGTCTATGATCAAGCGCTATAGCGCACGCTTGATAAAGCTGATATATACGTATATATTTATCACGCTATGATAAAGCGCTATATCGCTCAAAGCGCATGCTTGACATGTCGAAGATCTGGTTGGCAGTCATTTGGAATGACTTTGGAGCACTGCTTATGGACGTTCAACCCGCAGTCTGAGAAAGCAACAGAGAAATTGCTTTATGTTGCCGAGAGTCCATGTTTATCAGTTAAGTGCCCATCATACTTGTAGACAATTTTTTGTGTTTGAGCATTCTATTGTAAGTAAATCAACAATATATAAGTTTCACCTTAAAATAATGCTTCCTCAAGCGCACGCTTGAGACACTCAAAGCGGAGAGACACTCGCGGAGTGGAGAGACACTCAAGCGCTGTTGCTTTCTCAGACTGCGGGTTGAACGTCCATAAGCAGTGCTCCAAAGTCATTCCAAATGACTGCCAGCCAGATCTTCGACATGCAAGCATGCACTTTGAGCGATATAGCGCTTTATCATAGCGTGATAAATACATATATCAGCTTTATCAAGCGTGTGCTGTAGCGCTTGATCATAGACACTCTTAGAGTGACGGAAATGTGGCGGCCAATCCGCGCCAACGGCCTCTCCAGCCACCACCGAACATTTAAACATTTTTACACATTCATACCCAGTGTTATGGGCACTGGAAGCAATGCGGGTGAAGTGTCTTGCCCAGGGACACAACAGCAGGATATCCGGGGAGAGTGTGATTCCAACCGTCAACCATCGGGTTATTAGACAACCTGCTCCACCTGCTGAGCCGCTGCCGCCCCACTTTTTCCTCCACTTTCCCTCTTTAGGAAAGCTATGGAGGCTCACCCCGCTCTCTTTATTTCCCTTTGATTGGAAATTACATCCAAAAGCCACGCAATGTTGCATTTTCACTGACAAATGGCAGTAGTTCGTAGCTTTGCTTCTTGGCTTGTATAAGAGAGAAAACGGCTGCAACCATTCTACGTCACTACCCAGAATGCATTGCGACGTAAACAAAAATGGCAATTTACATCGTAATAGTTTTTTAAAAATATATAAAACTGGGAATTATTTTCAAAAAAATTATAGTTATGTTACTAACATCAAAATAAAGCATATAGAGCTAACATGCCAATATAATCAGAGTTCCTTTTAAGATAAGAGCAAATGAATATGCATATGTACACAGATATATACACAGTGCGGGAGCATTACAGCTAGATGGTACAGACAGCATAACAGTCTGTTTAGTTATCCCGCAGAATATGAATATCTACCCATACAGTATATTTCGTATTTGAATCAGCCATGTTGTCACCCTCAGTAATGATTGATATTGCCCTAGTTGTATAATGAAGGGGACCATTTATTGTGCAAGGTTGTTCTGTTTTGTGCATTCAGCACAACTTCTACAAGCAGCCCTGGTTTGGGTATGAAGTCTGACAGCCATAGGTAGGAAGGACCTGCGGAACCTCTTGGTCGCGCACCTAGGATGGTACAGCCTACCGCTAAATGAGCTCCTCAGTGCATTCAACGTGTCCTGCATGGGGTGGGACTCAGACTCCAGCAGAGATGACAGCTGAGCCACCATCATCCTCTCTATCTCCTCCACTGGGTCGAGGCGCTGCCCCAGGACAGAGTTAGCTTTTTTGATCAGTCTGTTCAGTCTCTTCCTGTTGTCTGCTGTGATGCCATTGCCCCAGCAGACCACTCCAAATGTGATGGCTGATGCCACCACCGAATTGTATAAAGTCTTCAGGAGTGCCCCTTGGACTCCAAAAGACCTGAGCCTCCTCAGGCGGAACAGCCTGCGCTGTCCCTTCTTATAGAGCGCGTTGGTGTTGTCTGACCAATCCAGTTTATTGTTCAGGTGAACACCCAGGTACTTGAAAGATGTCACCATCTCAATGTCTGTTCCCTGTATTTTTACTGGTGCTGTGGGGGGTTGTCCTCGCCTGCGGCAGTCCACCACCAGTTCCTTAGTTTTCCTCGCATTGATCTGGAGGCAGTTCCATTGGCACCAATCCATGAAGTCCTGGAGAAGTCCTCTGTACTCCGCATCATCGCCATCAGAGATGAGGCCGACGATCACAGAGTCGTCAGGACTTCTGTAGGTGGCAGTGTGGTGTGTTGTGTGAAATGTCCGCAGTATAGATTCAAAGGCTTTACTATCATATGCACAGTTAAGAAATGCAACATTTCCTGAGCAATGAAATCCTTGCATATAAATGTACATTATGTATAAAGGGTGAACAGAAAAGGAGCCAGAACTGTTCCCTGGGGGGGGGGGGGGGGGTGCCCGTACTGCAAATGATAGTGTCAGACACACAGTCCTGGGTTCTCACAAACTGTGGTCGGTTTGTGAGGTAGTCCAGGATCCATGATGACAGGTGCTGGTCCACCCCTGCGCACAGTAGCTTGTCCTTCAGGCTCACCGGTTGGATGGTGTTGAAACCACTGGAGAAATCAAAGAGCATGATCCTCACAGTGCTCCCAGGCTCCTCCAGGTGGGACAGGGAACAGTGTAGGAGAAAGATCACTGCGTCCTCCACCCTGATGCCATGCTGGTAGGTGAACTGGAGTGGATCCATCACTAGTCCCACCAGGGGGTAGAGGTGGGCAAGGAACAGCCTCTCCAGGGTCTTCATCAGGTGTGATGTGAGAACCACTGGTCTGTAGCTGTTCAGGTCCTTGGAGTGAGGGGTCTTTGGTACGGGTACCACATAGGATGTTATCCATAGCGGTGGTACCCTCCCCAGCTTCAGGCTCAGGTTGAAGATGTGCTCCACAGTCCCACACAGCTGGTCCGCGCAGGACTTGAGGAGCCTCGAGCTGATGCAGTCCGGACCCGAGGCCTTCCTCGCCTTGATCTTTCTCAGCTCTGCCCTCACCTGGGTCTTGGTGAGGGTCAAGTTGGGGCAGGGGGGCTGTGTGCTGGGAGTGGGGGGTGTTGAGGGGTGTGTGTGATGACAGCAGGACTAGATGATGATGATGGAGGCAGCGGTGGTTGGTTGGCAGACGGAGAAGAGGGCGATTGGTGAAACCTGTTAAAAAACAGGCTCAGATTGTTCACCCACTCCCTGCCTCCCGTGGCCTGGGAGGAGGTATTCTGGTGCCCAGAGATGGTTTTGAGGCTTCTCCAGACCCCGCTGATGTCACTCTGTTGCAGCTTGTCCTCCATCTTCTTCCTGTAGCTGTCCTTTCCCTCTCTAATCTTCCTTCTTAGTTCCCGCTGTACGGACTTCAGCTCCTCCTTGTTTCCCGACCTGAAGATCCTTTTCTTTTCTTTCAGTAGTAACTTTATCTCAGGTTGGATCCAGGGTTTGTTCTTTGAGAAACACCGTTTGGGCTTGGTGGGTACGGTGTTGTCTACACAGAAGTTGATGTAGTCTGTGATGGTGTGTGTGTGTGAGGCTGTTGATGCCCTCACCATGTGAATCATAGAGCTGCTCCCATACAGTGGATTCAAAACAGCCCTTTAGAACATCCATCGCCTCCTCAGACCATACTTTCACTGTACGGGTGACAGGAGGTTGTCTGTGTACTAGGGGTTTGTACACAGGCAGGAGGTGAACCAGGTTGTGATCCGATCTCCCAAGCGGGGGGAGTGGCAACGAGGTTTAAGCCTCCTTAGTGTTTGCATAAAATAAGTCCAGTGTTTTTTTTGTCTCTGGTGTGGCATGTGACATACTGGGTGAACGTGGGCAGAATGGAGGATGGTGAAGTATGGTTGAAATCACCCGAGATGAGGAGGAAAGCATTTGGGTGCTGTTTGCAGTCTGCTATTGCATTTCCTTTCACTGCAACAGATACTGGAGTCAGTTTGTCTTGGCCTGTCCTTGCCACTGATAATACCTCTATCTGCCAAGAATGTGCCGCTAGCCCAGCAAAAGCTAGCGATACTCAAATACTTTGCAAGCAGTTTCATGAAATGGTCAGCCAGAAAGCAACTCATACCAGCTCAGACGTCGCCCGGGTAAACAAGGCCAGGAGTTCCTGGCAGCGGAGGGCGAAGGACAGAGCTGCGTGGAGGAATCTGATTAGACCTAAATGAAACAGTCATTGTCGCCCCCGACAGACTGCTATGATGATGATGAGTGACCGAGTGGATGACGTCACGCGCTGCCTCAGCGCTCGCGGATGGATTTACATAAATAACAATCCCACGAGCTGTCTGGTCTCTCTACAACCATTGTGAGAGTTTGGTTCGTATTGCCAACACTCGGTTGAACTCATTCCCACTGAGAGTTGGACGCCACCAGGGCTGCCCTTTGTCACCAATCCAGTTCATAATTTTTATGGACAGGATTCCTAGGCACAGCCAGGAAATGGAGGGTGTCATGCTTGATGACCACAGGATCTCATCTCTGTTGTTTGCAGATGATGTTGTCCTGTTAGCTTCATCCAGCAATGACCTACAGGTCTCACTGGGATGGTTTGCAGCTGAGTGTGAAGTGGCTGGGATAAGAATCAGTCCCTACAAGTCCGAGACGCCCAGCTGGCGTCCTGGTGCAGCAATAACAACCTGCAGCTGAACGCTCTGAAGACAGTGGAGATGATTGTAGACTTCAGGAAAGTCACTACTCCTCTGCCCCCCCTCACCCTCTCAGGCTCTCCCATCACCACTGCTGATTCCTTCCGCTTCCTAGGCACTACCATCACCAGGGACCTCAAATGGGAGCTGACCATCAGCTCACTCATCAAAAAAGCCCAGCAGAGGATGTTCTTCCTGCGGCAGCTGAGGAAGCTCAAGCTACCCACCAAGATGTTAGTGCAGTTCTACACAGCCATCATCGAGTCCATCCTCACCACCTCCATAACCGTGTGGTACGCAGGAGCCACTGCCAGGGACAGACTAAGGCTGCAGCGCGTCGTGCGCACTGCTGAGAAGGTGATCGGCTGCAAGCTCCCATCTCTCCAGGATCTGTACATCTCCAGGACCCGGAAGCGTGCTGGCCGGATCATAGCCGATCCCTCACACCCTGGTCATGTACTGTTTGCCCCCCTCCCCTCTGGTAGAAGACTTCGGTCCATCCAGACTAAAACCTCCCGTCACATGAACAGCTTCTTCCCCTCTGCCATTAGACTGCTGAACACTAAGTGACTCTCGTGCACCATGTACAGCAGCTCAACCAGACTCATGTCAATCATCACTGTTTTCTTCCTGCATTACCGACTGCACTATATAGTTCTCCACAGTATCTGCTGCTGGCTAATATATATTTTAACTGTTGACCAGTATCACTTAATCTTATCCTACACTTTATTACATGTATAGTTTATTTCTCTTATCTTATCATGTTTAATGTTGCAGCATTGTACCGAGACAAATTCCTAGTTTGTGTACTACATGAACAATGGCAATAAACCTGATTCTGATTCTGATTCTGATTCTGAGTCCATGGTCCTCAGCCGGAAAAAGGTGGATTGTCCTCTCCAGGTTGGGGACAAGCTTCTGCCCCAAGTGGAGGAGTTTAAGTATCTCGGGGACTTATTCACGAGTGAGGGGAGAATGGAGCGAGACATTGACAGACGGATCAGAGCAGCATCTGCAGTGATGCGGACCTTGTACCAGTCCGTTGTGGTGAAGAGAGAGCTAAGCTCTAAGGCAAAGCTGTCGATTTACCAGTCACTTTACGTTTTTACCCTCACCTATGGCAGGGGTGAAAATCCCATTTCACTGTTGAGGGGGACAAACAGGAAAATCTGAGAGCTTAATTTTTGAGGGGGGCATAAAAAATGCCATTTTTGCTGTTGTCTGATACTTTCTCAAATGTCTTATATAATATTAGATATTTATGTCATTGTTCCTTATTAGTCCATATCCTACCGGTCTGCAGGTTTTTACACGATCAACCAGCAATACCAAAAGTTGTATTGGGTGGTCGGTGTCAATTACACCATATATGATCTTACAAAATGTCTTTGCTCACCATGAACACTGGTCTGATTCCCACCACAGCAGCTTTACAAGAATTTAAAGCTCAAAATAAGTTCTCAAACTAGAAGAAATACCTTAATGAATAACTAAACTACATCAAACTATTCTTCAAAAATATGTATTTATGAACAAGCAACAACAAAACAAAATCTCCATACGTGTTAAAACTAGGGCTGTCAAACAATAACACTTTTTTAATCTGATTAATCATAGTGATACTGTGGATTAATTTACAGTAATCATGATTAATACCCATCCATTGTTACTTAAGTTTCTTTTTGTGGAGGCAAAAAGACTCATGACTGAAGAAATATAGACAAAAATGCATCAAAATAAGCAAAGAAAACGACCACAATTGGCAGCAAAATCTAGAAAAAATTAACAAAAATTCACAAACTTTATGGGCAACAGTGTATTTGTACCACTTTTCTACAGCGAAAAATGCTAAAAATATTACAAAATCATACAATGTATTATTTACAATATCAACAGAAATGTTCCACTCCTTTTTTTTTTTTTTTTTTTTTTTATCCTGATGATTTTTCATCATCATTGATGCCAGATGAGAAAGCAGTTTGTCTGCATTGAGGGACTGTGCACTTAAACACATCCTCCTAACTATTTAAAGGGTCATCTATGCATTTTTATTACACTTGCAACATTTTACTTATTTATTTGGCTGTTTTTCTTATAGTAGCAATTGTACAGGAAATGGGCTAAGAATCTTGAAGTAAATGCACTCTTTGGCTCCTAATGGAGGGGGGAACTATCTTGCACACTCTTTTGAGCACCATGTCACAACAAACTGGTCTCCAGCTCTCTAAACAAAAGAACCAAATGTTTTTCTTCTGGTGTCACTGGATTCAACAAACTCCTGGCAGATCATTTTTATGTCCATTTTGTCCAGTCTCTCCTTATGGACATTACAGATTGTTACATCGTTACATTACATCCCTACTAATTAGCTTAACATGCTATATGTTGAGTTTATGTAAAACATGCCGGCAGACTTTGGACAGATGAGATGAAATATTGCTTTTCATGTTCTGTATGTGACTGTTGAAAACGTGGACTGATGAATAACTTAACCATTCACTCATTAAGCTTTCAATGCACTTACTTACTCCTAATCGCTCTCTGCCTCTCTGTTAGCATGTGTGTAAGGAGCTGCAGCAGCCCCGCCTGCGGGGGAGAAATGGATTGAACTAAACCACTGAGGATGGGGGGGTTCTAATCTTTCAATAGTTATAAATGCCAATGTGTTTTTAAGTCGCACCACTTGTATTGTGCCTTCAACGAACATTACTATGCTGTTCAAATAAAACATGTTTGTTTACGTGATTTTTTTTTTTTTTTTTTTGGGGGGGGGGTGGCTTTATGGAAGGGGAGGACATGACCCCTGCGTACCCGCGTAGTTGTATGCCGGAGGGGACCATTGTGTAAGCCTATTGCATCTTTTGCATTCAAAAACTATTAGGTTGTTACGTCTTTTTGCTATCTCTGTGAGCAGCCCTGCTTACGTTGTACAGTCTGACAGCTGTTGGTAGGAAGGACCTGCGAAACCTCTCGGTTGTGCACCTGGGATGATGTAGTCTGCTGCTAAATGAGCTCCTCAGTGCATTCAGTATGTCCTGCATATGGTGGAACTCGGACTCCAGCAGAGATGACAGTTTAGCCACCGTCCTTCTCTCTCCTATCTCCTCCACCGGGTCAAGGCGCTGCCCCAGGACAGAGCTAGCTTTCTTGATCAGTTTGTTCAGTCTCTTCCTATCGGCTGCGGTAATGCCACTGCCTCAGCAGACCACTCCAAAAGTGATGGCTGATGCCACCACGGTGTCATAGAATGTCTTCAGCAGTGCCCCTTGTACACCAAAAGACCTGAGTCTCCTCAGTAGGAACAGCCTGCGCTGTCCCTTCTTGTAGAGTGCATCAGTATTGTGTGACCAGTCTAGTTTATTGTTCAGATGAACACCCAGGTACTTGTAGGATCTCACCATCTCAATGTCTGTTCCCTGTATATTTACTGGTGCTGTGAGGGGTTGTCCTTGCCTGTGGCAGTCCACCACCAGCTCCTTAGTTTTCCTCGCGTTGATCTGGAGGCAGTTCCGATGGCACCCGTCCATGAAGTCCTGGATAAGCCCTCTGTACTCAGCTTCATCTCCATTGGAGATGAGGCCAACGATCGCAGAGTCATCAGAGAACTTCTGTAGATGGCAGTGCGTTGTGTTGTGTGAGAAGTCCGCAGTATAAAGAGTGAACAGGAAGGGAGCCAACACTGTTCCCTGGGGGGCCCCCGTGCTACCAATGATCGTGTCGGACACACAGTCCTGGGTTCTCACAAACTGAGGCCGGTTTGTGAGGTAGTCCAGGATCCATGATGACAGGTGCTGGTCCACCCCTGCGCGCAGCAGCTTGTCCTTCAGGATCATCGGTTGGATGGTGTTGAAAGCACTGGAGAAGTCAAAGAACATGATCCTCACCACATTCCCGGGCTTCTCCAGGTGGGACAGAGAACAGTGAAGGAGGAAGATCACCGCATCCTCCACCCCAATGCCATGCTGGTAGGCGAACTGGAGTGGATCCATCGCTGGTCCCACCAGGGGGCGGAGGTGAGCAAGGAGCAGTCTCTCCAGGGTCTTCATCAAGTGGGACGTCAAAGCCACCAGTCTGTAGCTGTTCAGGTCTTTGGGGTGGGAAGTTTTTGGTACAGGTACCACACAAGATGTTTTCCACAGCAGTGGTACCCTCCCCAGCTTCAGGCTCAGGTTGAAGATGTACGCCACAATCCCACACAGCTGGTCTGCACAGGACTTGAGGAGCTTTGCGCTGATGCCGTCCGGTCCCGACGCCTTCCTCGCCTTGATCTTCCTCAGCTCTGTCCTCACCTGGGTCTTGGTCAGGGTCAGGATGGGGGGCTGTGTGTTGGGAGTGGGGGGGGGGTGTTGGTGGAGTGGGGAGTGGGCAGCCGGACTTGATGTCTTTAGAGGCAGCAGTGGTTGTTGTGCAGTCGGGGGAGGGCGGTTGGTCAAACCTATTGAAAAACAGATTCAAATTGTTTGCCCACTCCCTGCCCCCCGTGGCCTGGGGGGAGGTATTCTGGAGCCCAGAGATGGTTTTGAGGTTTCTCCAGACCCCGCTGATGTCGCTCTGTTGCAGCTTGTCCTCCATCTTCTTCCTGAAGCTGTCCTTGCCTTCTCTGATCTTTCTCCTCAGCTCCCTCTGTATGGACTTCAGCATCTCCCCGTTCCCCGGCCTGAAAATCCTCCTCTTCTCTCTCAGAAGTGTTTTTATCTCAGGGTTGATCCAGGGTTTGTTGTTTGAGCAACACCGTATGGTCTTGGTGGGAACAGATTTGTCCACACAGAAGCTGAGGTAGCCCGTGAAGGTGTGAGTGAGGCCATCGATGTCCTCACCATGTGGATCGCAGAGCTGCTTCCAGGCGGTGGTTTCAAAAACAGCCCTTTAGAGTGTCCATTGCCTCCTCAGACCATAACTTCACTGTGCGCATGGCCGGAGGTTGTCTGTGCACTAGGGGTTTGTACACCGGCCGAAGATGAACCAAGTTGTGATCCGATCTCCCGAGTGGGGGGAATTGTGATGAGGTGTACGCCTCCTTAGTGTTTGCACAGAATAAGTCCAGAGTGAAGAGGATGATAAAATAAAGGCAGCGTTGGATTTTTGAATAGCTTTATTATCACCCGCCTTCATCAGAACTCGGCTACAGCCCATGGTTTGAGCAGGCTGCCGCTTCGTTCCTCCAGCTCTCAAAGAGGAGACAGTGTGTGTGTCTCGCAGCAGATGCAGAATCAGAGTGAGAGAATGAGAGAGTTTGCGTTACAGAGTTGCAGCATATATACTCGACTACAACAATACATCAAGGGCATACCCCAGCAATTGGTATGATCAAAGAGATAACAGAACAGGCATAAGACATTTGCATTTGAGAGACATATTGATCTCAGTCCCTAGGTCACAGTGAGGACAGGACGCATGAGCACAATGCATGAAAGGCAACATTAACATCACAGAAGTGAGCCAGACAAAACGAGTCTGCCTGTAGACATTAATACACATTTCACTGTTCTGTTATTTGCTCTAGCCGAGCGCTGTGTTTGACCAGTCTGTTTGTGGGGGTTACACCAAAGCACATCTACATATCAGTAGTGCAGCAGAAAAAACCAAGAGAAGAGAGCTGAGTGTCCTTAATCTGTTGTGGGGGTTAACCGAACCGCCACAAGTGTTTTATTGTCTCTAGTGTGGCATGTGACATACTGGGTAAACGTGGGTAGAATGGGAGATAGTGAAACATGGTTGAAATCGCCTGAGATGAGGAGAAGAGCATCTGGGTGTTCTGTCTGCAGCCTGCTGGTTACTGAATGGATGACGTCACGCGCTGTCCCAGCGTTCGCCGTCGGATTTGTATAAACAACAATGCAGATCACGTGCGAGTATTCTCTCGGGAGATATGTAGGCCGCATGCTAACAGCTAGCAACTCAATGTCTTTGCTGCAGTGTCGTTGTTTAACAGTGATATGTCCCGGTCTGCACCAGTTGTTGTACATACATTATCACTCCACCGCCTCTTGCTTTGCCACTGTCTGGTGTTCGGTCTGCCCGTATCATGTGGAAACCCTCCAGCTCAATGTTAGCATCTGCTGCTAGTTCAGTTAGCCACGTCTCAGAAAACAAAAGGAGAGAGCATTCCCGGTATATACTATCGTAGCAGGAGATAGCCGCTAGCTCATCTACCTTTCCCAGTAACGACCGTACATTCCCCATGACAATAGAAGGAAGCGAGGGTCTGTACCTTATATTTTTTTGTCCTCCGCCTTACTCCAGCCCGGCAGCCACGGCGTTTTTGCCTCAGTTCTCTCGGTATGTCGAGTTTTTCCGTTAGCACCGGGTGGTGGTTGAGTGCTAGCAGCTCTTCCCTGCTGTATCGTCTCCTGCTATAAACAGTGGCTCCATCCACCGGCTCAGGAGACATTTGGGATGATCTGTATGTCCGTGATATAAATGGAGTGGAAAAAAAACAAAGATCAAAAAGAGAGAGGGAGGGAAAAAAAGACTCAGAATTGAGCCGCTGTTGCAAAGGGCGGCCGACTCGTGTGGCGCCGGAAGTAATACGAAGTAGGATTAATAGGAAGTAATCAGCTCCTATGAGGAGCAGATTGAGATGTGAGGTACCAATTAGACTGTAAGGTGCAGTATGGAAGCATAGTTATGACTAGAGTACAACATCATAGTGAGTCACCGGGCAGCACGGTGGTGCAGTGGTTAGCACTGTTGCCTTACAGCTAGAAGGTTCCTGGTTCAAATCCCCAGGCTGGCAGGAGTTGGAACCTTTCTGTATGGAGTTTGCATGTTCTCCCTGTGCTGCGTGGGTTTACTCCGGGAGCTCTGGTTTCCTCCCACAATCCAAAGACATGCATGCTAGGTTAATTGGTTGTTCTAAATTGTCCCTAGATATCTGTTTCCTATAGGCCCTTAGAATAGAGGGTTAGTACTAGTGAAAGCGCTTTGAGTGGTCTTTGTGACTAGAAAAGCGCTATATAAGTGCAGGTTAGTTAGTAGTTAGTTAGTTAGTTATTGTACAGTGAAATGGCTTGTGGTAGTAAAGACTTCCTGTATCTAACCGTTCGACAGCGAAGCTGTAGCAGTCTGCTGGAGAAAGTGCTCCGCTGTCTGTCCATTGTGTGGCGGAGGGGGTGATCCAGATTGTCCATGATGGATCGCAGTTTTAGTGTCGTCCTCTCTACTACAGTCTCAAAGGTCTCCGGCCTGAGACCAATTATAGAGCCAGCCTTCTTGATAATCTTGTCAAGTCTGTTGGTGTCACTGGCTGTAATACTGCTACCCCAACAGACGGCAGCAAAGATGGCGCTGGCACCATTGGTCTGGTAGAAAAGCTCCAGCATCCTGCTGCACACATTGAAGGATCCCAGCTTCCTCAGGAAGTAGTCTGCTCATCCCCTTCTTGTGCACAGTATCTGTGTTGGATCATTGCTGATCATGACACCCAGGTATTTGTAGTCCTCAACCACCTCCACATCCTCCCCCTATTCTGCAGTGGATGAGAAGGCGTCCTCTTCTTCCTGAAGTGAATCACCATCTCTCTGGTCTTGCTGACATTCAGCCTCAGGCGATTGTGCTCTGTCCACTCCTCAAATCTGTCTATCAGTGCCCTGTACTCCTCCTCCTTTCCCCCTCTTATACACCCAACAACAGCTGAGTGGTCAGAGAATTTCTGCAGGTGGCATGACTCGGTGTTGTACTGAAAGTCAGTGGTGTATAAGGTGAAAAGAAAAGAGTGCAGTCCCCTGTGGAGCTCCCCTATCACTTACCACCACGTCAGACAAGACACTGCCCAGCCGGACAAACTGTGGTCTGCCTTTCAGGTAGTCGGTAATCCAGGAGATCTCAGAGCTGTCGATCCCCATCACTTGCAGCTTTTCACCCAGCAACAGTGGCTGGATGGTGTTAAAGGCACTGGAGAAATCAAAGAATGTGATTCTCACAGTGTCTTCTCCGCCATCCAGGTGCACATGGGCTTGTTGCAGCAGGTAGCTGACAGTGTCTTCAACTCCTAAATGGGGCTCATATGCAAACTGCAGAGGGTCCAGCCACGTCTTCACCTGCAGCCTCAGGTAGGCTAAGACCAGTTTCTCCAGGACCTTCATCACATGAGATGTGAGGGCAACTGGTCGATAGTCATTCAGGTCAGATGGAGATGACTTCTTGGGGACAGGAACCAGGCAGGACGTCTTCCACAGCACCGGTACTCTCTCCAGACTCAGGCTTAGGTTGTACAGGTGTTTCAGTACTGGACCTAGCTGGTTGGCACAGGTCCTCAGGATCCTGGTGGAGATGCCATCAGGGCTCGCAGCCTTCCGTTGATGGAGTCTCTCCAGCAGTTTCTTAACCTGATCTTAACAAATTTAAATATTAGACAAACATGACATAAGTCAACACAAAATGAAGTTTTTAAATGAAGGTGTTTATTATTAAGGGAAACAAAAATCCAAACCTTCATGGCCTTGTGGGAAAAAGTGATTGCCCCCAAAACCTAATAACTGGTTGGGCCACCCTTGGCAGCAACAACTGCAATCAAGCATTTGTGATAACTGGCAATGAGTCTTTTACAGTGCTGTGGAGGAATTTTGGCCCACTCATCTTTGGAGAATTGTTGTAATTCAGCCACATTGGAGGGTTTTCCAGTATGAACTGCCTTTTTAAGATCATGCCACAGTATTGCAGTCAGATTCAGGTCAGGACTTTGACTAGGCCACTCCAAAGTCTTCATTTTGTTTTTCTTAAGCCATTCAGAGGTGGACTTGCTGGTGTGTTTTGGATCATTGTCCTACTGCATAACCCAAGTGCGCTTTAGCTTGAAGTCAGGAACAGATGGCCGGACATTCTCCTTCAGGACTTTTTGATAGACAGCAGAATTCATGGTTCCATTTACCACAGCAAGTCTTGCACAAGTCTTCCACATCCTGAAGCAGTAAAATAGCCCCAGACCTTCACACTACCACCACCATATTTTACTGTTGGTATGATGTTCCTTTTCTTAAATGCTGTTACTTCTACGCCGGATGTAATGGGACATCCACCTTCCAAAAAGTTGAACTTTTGTCTCGTCAGTCCACAGAGTATTTTCCCAAAAGTCTTGGGGATCATCAAGATGTTTACTGACAAAACTGAGACGAGCCTCTGTTCTTTTTGCTCAGCAGTGGTTTTCATCTTGGAACTCTGCCATACAAGCCATTTTTGCCCAGTCTCTTTCTTATAGTGGAGTCATGAACACTGACCTTAACTGAAGCAAGTGAGGCTTGCAGTTCTTTGGATGTTGTGGGGTCTTTTGTGACCTCTTGGATGAGTCATTGCTGCGGTCTTGAGGTAATTTTGGTCGGCCAGCCACTTCTGGGAAAGTTCACCACTGTTCCATGTTTTTGCCATTTGTAGATAATGGCTCTCACTGTGGTTTGCTGGAGTCCCAAACCTTTAGAAATGTCTTTAACCTTTTCCGGACTGATGAATCTCAATTACATGGTCTCTCATTTGTTCCTGAATTTCTTTGGATTGCAGCATGATGTTTAGCTTTTGAGGATCTTTTGGTCTACTTCACTTTGTCAGGCAGGTCCTATTTAAATGATTTCTTAATTGAGAACAGGTGTGACAGTAATCAGGCCTGGGTGTAGATGGAGAAATTGAAGTGATGTGATAAACCACAGTTAATTTATGTTTTAACAGGGGGTGGGGGGCAATCACTTTTTCACACGGGGCCATGTAGGTTTGGATTTCTTTTTACCCTTAATAAACACGTCCATTTAAAAATTGCACTTTTTTATTTGTTTGTCTAATATTTAAATTTGTTTGATTTGAAACATTTAAGTGTGACAAAATTGGAAAAAATTTTGCGTGGGCTCTATGGCCGTTCTCGGCCATAGAGCCAGCCTACCACACACTCAGATAGTAGGGGCGCACGCTCTCCACTGGTCAGCGATAGAAAGCCAGCAGCAGCTTCTGGTCCAGGTTGTTTATCCCTCAGAACACGGAGGAAGTGCAGCCACTGCTGGACTTTGTTCACCAGGGCCTTGGTGTTGACGGTCCAGGAGAGGTCAGAGGAGATGTGGGTGCCCAGGAACCTGAAGGTGAGGACGGTTTACTTGTGGTTGCCATTTATGGGGGGGAGGTCCTTTCTGTTCTTCCTGAAGTCCAGTATGAGTTCTTTGGGTTTTTTTGGACATTCAGTTTCAAGTTGTTTGCTTGGCACCACAGCAGCAGATTCTCTACCTCCGCTCTGTATGCCTTCTCATCATCGTCAGTGATGAGCCCAACTAAGGTGGTGTCTGTTATGTATGGAAATACCTGGGTGAAGGATGAGGTAAGATGATGGCTGGCGAACACAGCTTTATTGAACTATGTACATGTTGATGCACAGCATGGCACCTAGCGTAAGTATCCATAAAAAAGGCTGTAAAATAGATGCCCTCTGCCTTATATAGGGTGGTGACGTGGCAGGAAGTGCACATCACCACACCGCACTAAACGATTATGTGCCATTTTTAATTCATGTGTTTTCGGCGTACTTCACTATGACGGTGGTTGGGTAGGTGTAAATACAATCAAAGGTGTACAGGGAGTACAGTAGAGGGCTTAGTAAGCAGCCCTGGGTCAAGCCAGTGCTAACAGACGGTGTGGAGGAGTGGTGGGGTTGAGTCTGACTGTTTGTGTGTGGTTGGTGAGAAAGTTCCTTATTCAGGAGCAGGTGTGGGGGTGGGAGAAAGGATCTGGAGGAGGTATAGTTTGTTCATCAGGATGATGGTGTTGAAAGCTGAGCTGTTGTCCACAAAGAACATCCTCACATAGCTCCTTGGGTTCTCCAGGTGGCTCAGCGCTCTGTGGAGCATGGTGGCGATGGCATCTTCTGTAGACCGGTTCTCCCTGTAGGTGAACTGATGGGGGTCGAAGGAGGGGGGAAGACAGTCCCTGATGTGCTGGGACACCAGTCGCTCAAAACACTTCATGACTACAGATGTAAGTGTTATGGGTCTGTAGCACTCACTCTAATCATCATGAAGTGCTTCGAGAGAGTGGTGCTGCCCCTCATTCAGGACAGCATACCTGGCACCCTGGACCCCCTGCAGTACGAGTACCAGCCCAACGAGTCCACCTCAGATGCCATTGCTGCAGCACTCCATTATTCTCTCTCCCACCTGGAAGATAGACTCCTTCATCAGGATGCTCTTTGTCGACTACAGCTCCACCTTCAACACGGTCATCCCCCACAAGCTCACCGACAAACTGTCTTCACTTGGCCTGTACCCCACCCTCTGCGACTGGCTACTGGACTTTCTAACTGGCAAGCCTCAGTCTGTCAGGATGGGTAACAGGACCTCAGCCAGAATCATCACGAACACAGGTGTCCCACAGGGTTGTGTTCTCGGCCCCATCCTCTACAGCCCTTTCACTCGTGACTGTGTTGCCTCCCACAAGGGCAATATCATCCTAAAGTTTGTGGATGACACAGCAGTAATAAGACGCATCACTGGTGATGGCGAAGCATCCTACAGGAGGGAGGTGGCCATCCTGGTGTCATGGTGTGAGGACAGCAACCTCATCCTCAACACGGACAAGACAGAGGAGATGATAATGGACATGAGGAAGGGGAGGAGGAGACCCCATGGGCTGCTGTTCATCTGGGAGCTTGAGGTGGAGAGGGTGAGCCAGTTTAAATGCCTGGGCATCCACATCAGTGAGGACCTTAAGTGGATACACAACACCACAGAGCTGGTTAAGAGAGCTCAACAGTGGCTATACTTCTGAAGAGGCTGAAAAAGTTTGGCATGTCCTCCAGGAGCCTCTACAATTTCTACAGCTGCATCATCGAGAGCATCCTGACCAACTGCATCACTGCATGGTAGGACAGCACCACTGCCCTGGACCGCAAACGCCTGCAGCGAGTGGTGAAGACAGCGGAGAAGATCATCAGGACTCCACTCCCCTCTCTGCAGAGCATTGACCACCGCAGAGTCCAAAGGAGAGCTGCTGCCATCCTCCGGCACATTTGCGCTACCCATAGGGCTGGGGCGAAACTACAAATAACAGTTGTGCACATGCTTGGCCTGGTAGACGGAGTGAGCATGTACAACGCCACGTGCGCGCCGGGCTCATCCAAAGCGCATGCGAACCAAAGTGGACTAGAGGGCAAATGCAGCATGAATAAGGCTTAAACATAATTCAGTGTTCTTTCCCCTCTTGTGGGACACTTAACATGTTGGTGGAATTTGGGGAGTACAGTCTTTAAGCTTGCTTTGTTAATATCCTCTACAATAATGTGGACTGTGTCGGGGTGATCTTTGCTGCCTGCTGACAATGTGCTGGAGGTAATTGAGTGCTAAGCTAACGCTAGCATCTGGAGGAACGTAAATCGCGGTTCAAAATACTGCTGTTAACTCCTTGGGAAGATAAAAAGGCCTACACAGAATGGACATGGCCTCGAAGTCCGGTGAACAGTAGCTTTGAATTATTCTGCTGTTATTACACAAAGTCCATCCATCCATCTTCTTCCGCTTAATCCTTTTTGGGTCGCAGGGGGGCTGGAGCCTATCCCAGCATCTTTGGGCGAGAGGCAGGGTACACCCTAGACAGATCGCCAGTCCATCGCAGGGCCAACACAGAGAGACAAACAACCATTCACTCTCACATTCATACCTAAGGACAATTTAGAATCCCCAGTTTGAGGCCAGTTAACCTAACTTGCATGTGTTTTGGCATGTGGGAGGAAACACGGAACCCTCCACCCCTTCCCTTACCAGAATCGGTGTTGCAATCAAAACTGTGTGGGGTTCGGCCAGGTAATTCCACAGTGGCGACAGGAATGCGTGGGTTCAGCCATGATGCAGTCACAGTCAGAAAACAACAGTCCCGGATGTAGTGATTGTAGCGAGTTTTATTATCTAACCTACTGAAAACGGCGCACCCAAATTCCAAGTCAAAATATCAGCGTTTATTTACAGAAAATAACAATAGGCCAATGCGACAAAAGTGATGCTTTTTGATCAAATAATTCAAAGAAAACAAGTTAATGTTCATTCAACACTACAATACTTGTTTTAACTTGGGGAGTATTCAAATCTGTGTTCGTGAACTGACTCTGACGTGTGCTCCGAGTCTGCGCGAGCGAGTTGGCGGATGTCCTGACTGACATTTATAACATCTCCCTGAGTCAGGCCATCGTTCCCAGATGCTTGAAGACCTCTACCATAGTACCGGTGGCAAAGAAACCAGTTGTGTCCTGTCTGAATGACTATCGTCCTGTTGCACTGACACCAATTGTGATGAAGTGTTTTGAACGGCTTGTCAAACCACACATCACAGCCTGCCTCCCTGCATCACATGACCCGCTCCAGTTTGCGTATCATTCAAATGGCTCCACAGAGGACGCTATAGTCACCACCCTGCACTCTGTCATCACCCACCTGGATCAGAAAGACACCTATGCCAGACTCCTGTACATTGATTTCAGTTCAGCATTCAACACCATTATTCTCCAGAGACTGATAGAGAAATTAAGATATAAGATAAGATAAGCCTTTATTAGTCCCACAATGGGGAAATTCCAGGATTGCAACAGCACAGGGATAGCAACACTCAGAGCAACAATCAGAAGGCAAGAAAAAACAAGAGCAGCTAGTATACATATGTGCATATTACTATAAATAAATAAATATATATATACGTATATATAATAGACACACAGTGCGGAGCATTGTGGTTGGTGGATGTGCAGCAGAAAGTCTAAGCTCTCTCTCCGGATGCGGCGGGCCAGCTGAATGTCTTTGGGCATGATGGTGACCCTCTTGGCGTGGATGGCGCACAGGTTGGTGTCCTCGAAGAGACCCACCAGGTAGGCCTCGCTGGCCTCCTGCAGAGCCATGACGGCGGAGCTCTGGAAGCGCAGGTCGGTCTTGAAGTCCTGAGTGATCTCCCTCACCAGGCGCTGGAAGGGCAGCTTACGGATGAGCAGCTCCGTGGATTTCTGGTAGCGACGGATCTCTCTCAGAGCCACGGTACCGGGCCTGTAACGGTGAGGCTTCTTCACTCCACCGGTGGCCGGAGCACTTTTTCGAGCAGCCTTGGTGGCCAGCTGCTTCCTGGGGGCTTTTTCCTCCAGTAGATTTACGGGCGGTCTGCTTGGTTCTTGCCATCGCTCTTTATTATTCTGTCTTATATTTCTTGCACGCCGCCTAAACTCCAGCCCGGCATCCGCGTCGTTTTCGCTTCAGTTCCCTGGTATGTCGAGTTTCTCCGTTAGCACCGGGTGGCGGTTGAGTGCTAGTTAGCTCTTCCCTGCTGTATCGTCTCCTGCTGTAAAAAGTGGCTCCGTCCGCCAACTCGGGAGACCTTTGAGGCGATCTGTGTGTCCGTGATATATATAGAGTGAAAGGTGTGCCGGATCAGAAAGTTATCACCAGATCAGAAAGAAGGAGGAAGATAAAAAGACTCAGAATTGAACCGCTGTTGCAAAAGGCAGCCAACTCGTGTGGCGCCGGAACCGGAAGGCGCCACACGAATTACTCCTTCTCAGTCTGAACACCGCCATATGTCTCTGGATCCTGGACTTCCTGACCGAGAGACCTCAGTCTGTCTGTGTTGGAAACAACATCTCCAACTCTATCACGCTAAGCACCGGATCCCCTCAAGGCTGCGTACTCAATCCACTGTTGTTTACACTTCTAACACATGACTGTGTATCCAGACACGAGGGGAACCAGATTATTAAGTTTGCGGACGACACCACAGTGGTGGGACTTATTCAGAGGGATGAGGAATCAATGTACAGGGAAGAAGTTGGAGACCTGGAGGGCTGGTGTAGGGAGAACAATCTAGTGCTCAACGTGGACAAAACGAAGGAGATGATTATCGACTTTCGGCGGTCACAGCCTGAACATGTCCCTCTCGGCATCGGCGGCCATTTGGTGGAGAGTGGAGAACCTCAAGTTCCTCGGAGTGCAGATCTCGCAGGACCTTGCCTACAGGCGCCTTTGCATGGCTGCCGCGTCATTGGGATGCGTCTATCGTGTGCGCCCAATGTCAAGTCAAATTCCTCGTATGTTTACTTGTAAATGTGCTTGGCAATAAAGCTCATTCTGATTCTGACCTGACCTGGAGCAAGAATTCCTTGGGGATCAGGAAGTGGGCCCAGCAGAGACTGCACTTCTTGAGGAAACTCAAACAGGCCTCTCTCCCCATCTGCATCCACAGGACCTTCTACAGAGGTGTGGTGGAGTGTTCTGACATACTGCATTGCAACATGGTACTCCAGTTGCAGTATGTCAGACCAAAAAAGCCCTGCAGAGGATAGTTAAGGGAGCTGAGAGGGTAATTGGAGTTTCCCTCCCCTCTGTCCAAGAACTTTTTCAGAACCGTTGTAGGAGCAGGGCACTGAACATTGTCAAGGATCACTCTCACCCTCTGCATAAACACTTTGAACTGCTGCCATCTGGCAAATGATTCTGGAACATCAGAGTCAGAACCACTAGACTAACGGCTTCCCTCCAGAAGCTGTTAAGATGCTGAACAGTTGATCTGGAATCTTTCATACATACTACTGCACCTTATGGACATTATGTATATAGTTCTAGTTAGTTTCAAGTATGTCTCAGGGATGTGTGAATAGCTGTGTTGGTGTGGGGGGTGAGGGGGTATGTGAGTGTGTCTTAAATTGTTCTTTTTACTTAAATGGATGCCTAGAGAAACATAATTTCATCTTGCCTGCACTACAGTTGTATGTACAGCAACATGACAATAAAGGTTGATGTGATTTTTGATTTTAATAATACATTTTATTTGTATACAAAGATGATGTTGCGGGTCATTTTGACCTGGACACTTTTATGTGGGTAAGTAGCTGTACAGATCCAAAATAAATAAACATGCCTCTTTGATGTACTTTTTTGACTGCCCAGTTAATTGTATTTTGACTGCCAGAGACCCAGGTGTGTGTCGAGGAGGGACTTTCTCTCCCTTGTCCTCGTCACTTTTCTCATGCCATCTCTTTGACAAACACACCAAAAATGAGCTCCAGAAGGTTTACAGCTGAAGAAGCTTCATCACATATTTTGAACTGGGATAGTGACGCAGAGGAAGAGATTTCAGAGACCGAGGACAATGTAATTGATGATCCAGATTGTCAATTTTCCGACAATGAGGAGGATTCGGAGGACGAGCCTGCCGTTGTCTCCATCAGATGAAAGCCAAGGAATGCAGCAATCATCATCCACAGAGGGGACATGGGCATCTAAAGATGGTAATATAAAATGGTCAACATCATCACACCAAAGCCGAGGTAGACTGTCATCTTCTAATGTCATCAAAATGACTCCCGGTCCTACAAGATTTGCGGTCACACGAGTTGATGATATTCAGTCAGCATTTCAGCTCTTCATATCCCCACCAATAGAGAAGATTATACTGGAAATGACCAACTTGGAGGGGAGGCGTGTATTTCAGGAGAAATGGAAGCCACTGGATCAGACTGACTTGCATGCTTACATTGGAATTCTGGTATTGGCTGGAGTGTACAGGTCAAAGGGAGAAGCAACTGCAAGTCTATGGGATGAAGAGTATGGAAGGCCAGTCTTTTGAGCAACAATGTCTCTGGAGACATTTCACATGATATCTCGTGTGATCCGATTTGACAACCGTGACACCAGAGCTGGTCGACGTGAAAGAGACAAACTAGCTGCGTTTAGAGATGTATGGGATAAATGGGTTGAAATTCTACCTTTGTTGTACAATCCTGGTCCTCATGTTACTGCAGATGAGCGCCTTGTACCATTCAGGGGGCGCTGTCCTTTCAGACAGTACATGCCCAACAAGCCTGCCAAGTATGGCATCAAAGATCCAAGATTTGATCCAAGATGGCGCCGCGGATGGCAGCCACTGGCTTCTGCTCTCTGATGTTTTTGATAATTTTGTGGGTTTTTTTTGGACTTCTGCTCTGCCGTCCGAGTCACCTATTCAAGGGAGGAACTACTTTCACTCAGACTATCTCCCAATGCAACTTCACCGCCAGTTTCTGCTGCTGATCTGAAGTTTTTTCAGTCGATCTTAGCTGTGGGAGCAGCGGCTATTGGCACTGGCCGGAAACTAAGGCGGCGTGGTAAACGTGCCGGTGCGCTAGTCAGGCTGAAGAAACGAGGATTTCGCACGCCGCTCCCATCGATCCATCTGGTGAATATCCACTCTTTGGTGAACAAAATGGACGAACTGCTGCTCCTGACTCTCAAATACCTGGATTTTAGCAGATCTGGCGCCCTGTGTTTCACGGAGTCCTGGCTGAATGAACACATCCCGGACAGCGTGGTGCGCCTGGACAGATTCCAACTGTTTTGCGCTGATCGCAGCCGAGAATTCTCTGGAAAGACTAAAGGTGGTGGAATCTGCTTCTACATAAATGAAGGTTGGTGTACTGATGTCACAGTGTTGAAGAAGTTTTGTAGCCCTAACCTAGAGTCACTGTTCATAAACTGTAAACCCTTTTATTCACTGCAAGAGTTCTCCTCATTTATTCTGGTCGGAATTTATATCCCGCCTGCTGCTTGTACAATGGAGGCACTGCAGCACCTCGCTGACCAGATGGCAGACGTGGAGGAAAAACATCCAGACTCTCTGCTTATCATTCTGGGTGATTTCAATAGAGCTAATCTCACAAATGAGCTTCCTAAATACAGACAGCATATTGAATGTCCCACCAGGGACACAAATACACTTGACCACTGTTACAGTTTTAAGAAACGCCTATCATGCCATCCTCCGTGCAGCTCTGGGTTTTAATGACCACTGTCTGCTCCATCTTATTCCAACATACAGACAGAAACTAAAAACGTCCAAGTCTGTTGTAAGGACTGTGAAGAAATGGACTGAGGAATCAAAGCTGGAGTTACAAGCCTGCTTTGACGGCACAGATTGGAGTGTTTTTGAAGATGCAGCCATTAACCTAAATGAACTCATTGACACTGTGACATCATACATCAGTTTTTGTGAGGATATGTGTGTGCAGACCAAGACCTTCTGCACATACAACAACAATAAACCCTGGTTCACTCCTAAACTGAAGCAGCTACGTCAGACCAAGGAGGAGGCCTACAGGACTGGTGACTGGACTCTGTACAAGCGGGCCAGAAACATGCTGACGAAGGAGATCAAGCTTGCTAAGAGGAGCTACAGTGAGAAGTTGCAACAAAACTTCTCAGCCAACAACTCTGCTTCTGTTTGGAGAGGCCTACGGAATATCACCAACTACAGGAGACCATCCCCCCACCCTGTGGAAAACTTCCAGCTGGCTAACGACCTAAACAGCTTTTACTGTAGGTTTGAAAAGAACCTACAGTTCTCACCTCCCACCCACACAAAAGGATTATCTGCATCCCCAGGAACTCAATCTCTCCTCCACTCTGACCTCCCACCAGCACTAACGATCTGTGAAGAGGAGGTGCGCCGGGTCTTTCGGAGACAAAAGATCAAGAAGGCTGCAGGACCTGATGGAGTGTCTCCATCCTGCCTGAGAGTCTGCTCCAACGAGTTGGCCCCCATCTTCACCCGGATCTTTAATAGATCACTGGAGCTGTGTGAAGTGCCTTCCTGTTTCAAACACTCCATCATCATTCCAGTTCCCAAGAAACCCTCTGTTACAGGATTAAACGACTACAGACCTGTTGCCTTGATCTCTGTGGTCATGAAATCCTTGGAGAGATTGGTGCTGAACCACCTGAAGGTCGTCACAGGCCCCCTGATGGACCCACTGCAGTTTGCCTACCGGTCAAACAGGTCAGTGGATGATGCAGTGAATATGGGACTACACTACATCCTGCAACACCTCGACTCCCCAGGGACATACGCCAGGATCCTGTTTGTTGACTTCAGCTCGGCGTTCAACACCATCATCCCAGGCATTCTTCATCAGAAACTCCTCCAGCTCAAGGTGCCCCCCTCCACCTGCCATTGGATCTCCAGCTTTCTGACTGACAGGTGGCAACAGGTGAAGCTAGGGAGATTTACATCCAGCTCCCGAAAAATTAGTACTGGCGCCCCCCAAGGATGTGTCCTTTCCCCACTGCTCTTCTCCCTCTACTCCGACTGCACCTCAGAGGACCCTTCGGTGAAGCTCCTGAAGTTTGCGGACGACACCACAGTCATCGGTTTGATCCGGGATGGTGATGAGTCTGCATACAGGCGGGAGGTGGAGCAGCTGATCCTCTGGTGCAGCCAGAACCATCTTGAACTTAACCCAGCCAAAACGGTGGAGATGACTGTGGATTTCAGGCGACACCCTCCTTCATTCCCCCCACTCACCATCCTCAACAGCACAGTGTCCACTGTGGACTCCTTCAAGTTTCTGGGTACCACAACCTCCCGGAACCTTAAGTGGTCCTCCCATATAGACACTGTCCGGAAAAAGGCCCAGCAGAGGTTGTTTTTTCTGCGTCAGCTCAAGAAGTTTGATTTGCCTCAGGAGCTGCTGGTTGTCTTCTACACCGCCATCATCCAATCTGTCCTCTGCTTTTCCATCACTGTCTGGTTTGGATCTGCCACTAAACAGGACAAGACCAGACTGCAGCGGATCATTAAGTCTGCGGAGAGGATCATTGGTACCGACCTACCCTCCATTGAGAACTTATATCGGTCCATAACCAGGAAACGGGCGGGAAACATCTGTGCTGACCCGTCACACCCCGGCCACAAACTGTTTGAACTTCTGTCTTCTGGTCGTCGTTACAGATCACTGAAGGTCAAAACCACCCGTCACAGGAACAGTTTCTTTCCTCAAGCCATCACTCTGATGAACTCCTAACATTCACCTAGTCCTACCTGTTGCTGTACTCATGACTTTTCATCCATTCTTACATTGCACATAACTCTCATACTGCTTTTTACTTCATTCACATTATATCACTGAATCTGATTTCACATTGAAATACTGTATGACTGTATATTTTTTCCATATATTTCTGCAAAGTGTGGATAGTCTGAGTAAATAACTGCATATATTCCTGTATATATTTGCATCCTTTTATAGAAACGTGGACAGACTGTAATTTACTGTACCTACTCTGTTGTCATTGAATCCTTATTTAAATCTTATTTAAATCCTCCACCTGAACAACGAGAGCAAGTTTTTAGCCAAAGTCAAATTCCTTGTATGTGTTGTGCATACTTGGCCAATAAAAAAGCTGATTCTGATTCTGAAAATGTGGGTAGCCTGTGATGCAAAATCTAGCTATGCATGGAATATGCAAGTGTATACTGGAAAGCTACCTGGAGGAGCATCTGAGAAGAATCAGGGGATGTGTGTGGTGCTGGAGATGAGTGAAGGGTTGCAAGGTCATAACATCACATGTGACAACTTCTTTACATCCTACCGCCTTGGAGATGAACTTCAGAAGAGAAAGCTGACTATGTTGGGAACAGTCAGAAGAAATAAGCCAGAACTTCCCAGTGAAATTCTGAAGATGCAGGGCAGACCTCTGCATTCCTCTATTTGTTTTCACTGAGAAAGCAGCAGTTGTTTCATACTGCCCAAAGAGAAACAAGAATGTTCTTGTAATGAGCACAATGCACACAGATGCATCTCTGAGCACAAGAGAAGACATGAAGCCACAGATGATTCTGGACTACAACTCCACCAAAGGAGGAGTTGACAATCTGGACAAAGTCACAGCAACATACAGCTGCCAGCGCAAGACTGCCCGTTGGCCCTTGGTGATTTTCTACAACATTGTTGATGTGTCTGCTTACAATGCCTATGTCCTGTGGACTGAAATCAACCAGCAATGGAATGCCGGCAAATTGTACCGACGTCGGCTTTTCCTGGAAGAACTCGGCAAAGCACTTGTCACTCCCAAGATCCAGAGGCGAGCCAGGCCAGCTCGATCCCCAGCAGCTGCAGCTGTCATTGAAAAGGTCAAGGTCAGGTCATCCAACCAATCTGCAATGGATCCAGTGGACACAGGTGTAAAGAAACAGAAAAGATGCCAGGTTTGTCCCTCCCGAGAGGACAGTAAAACAAGTACCTCTTGAGTGAAATGCAAGAATTACATCTGCAGAAAGCACAGTTACATTCTGTCCATGTGGAGAGCATTGAAAATGTTGAACATTGAAAATGTGAGGAAAAAGGGGCAAGTTAAATGAAAAAAAAAAAAAAATGCAGAGGCAAAAACTTGAACAAAATAGTTCTTTAAATATAGTGTTGAAATTAAAAATGTATTATGTCTCTTTTATAAATGTTTATATAATCTAAAAGTTGTTATTGGTTTAACCTTTTTTTTTTTTTTTTTTTTTTTTTTTTTTTTTGACTGTTTTGAGTGGATTTACACAGTACGGGTCAAAATGACCCACAACATAATCAATGTAATTTTTTTCAACATAATACAAGGTTAAGAGAGCTCAACAGCGACTGTACTTTCTGAGGAGGCTAAAGAAGTTTGGCATGTCCCCCAGGATTCTCAACAATTTCTACAGCTGTATCATCGAGAGCATCTTGAACAGCTGCATCACTGCGTGGTACAGCAGCACTACTGCCCTGGACTGCAAACGCCTGCAGAGAGTGGTGAAGACAGCGGAGAGGACCATCAGGACTCCCCTCTCTGCAGAGCACCTACCACCGCAGAGTCCAAAGGAGAGCTGCCGCCATCCTCCAGGACCCCACCCACCCCAGCACAGAATGTTCACACTTCTACCCTCAGGCCGGAGGCACAGAAGTGTGAAATGCAGGACAACCAGACTAAAAAACTCCTTCTTTGCCACCGCCATCAGACTCCTGAACAAATAAACTCCGGACACACCTTTGCAAATAGGAACTTACACACTGGTTGCTAAATTTGCTCATATTTCACTTGCACAGTGTACATCGTCTCACCGTGTCTCATGTCCATATCCTCTCTGCTGCTAAATTACACAACCTTACAAAAATAATTTTTTTGCAAGTTGTCTTTTTTTTTAAAAACTGATTTAAGACTATTTTGCACCGCTGAATCCAAAAATGACATCAGTTTCTCTCGATCAGATCAGGTTTTTATGCCAAGTTGATTTTTTTTTTTTTTTTTTTTTAAGAATCTGATCTTCTGACTAAATTGATTTACATTTTTGTGATATTATCGGTTGATTTTTGTTAATATTTCTCATCCAAAATAGATTTTTAAGAGGAAAAAAATCATTTTCAAACACAATTTATTGATTAAATGTTACAAACTTCGATTACTGTAAATTGAATAGTAGACACCAAGTTTAATGCCAAAATAAGCATGGTAAGCACACTTAATGAAACTTGTGACTGGATTCCTGTTAGGAACAATAGTGTATTCACCGCAGATGTAGCAGAATAATACGTCGGGCTTATTTTTTACAAAATCTTCTGGTCGAAGCCATTTAATTCACCTGTAAAATAAAATACCAATTAGTCATAAATTGGCACATGCAAACTCTTCAGAGTTCGAGAAATTTCAAGAAATGAAAAAGAATTTTGCATCATATAAAGCGAAAATATCTGTACGTGTAAACAAAAAAGTAAAAAAACATGTGGCCATAGTTCAAAAAGTTGACCTGATTGAGCAAAATCAATGTGATTTTCATTGCTCAGGAAATGTTGCATTTCTTAACTGTGCACATGATGATAAAGCCTTTGAATCTTCATGAAAGTAGGAAATCTGATAACTCTGATAGATGCCTTTTCTCTAAGGAACAAAGCCTTATTGAGGGCATGCACATGATGTCACGGAACAGAACTTATGACAGTTACAAAATACTGAGTGGCAAAAATGAATGGCAGCAATAGGGTTTATGCAGTAAAAAACAAAATACACACAGTATTAAGTAACAGCAGTACACAGAGTCCCTGCTTTCATTGTGGAGAGATAATCTTATCATTCCATATTGTATTAATTGACAAAACGTAGATTCAATTCAATTCAACTTTATTTATATAGCGCCATTTCACAACAACAGTCATCTCATAGCACTATCAACTGTAGGGGGGAACCCCCACAGTTGCAGAAAGACCCCAGCAATCAGGTGATCCCCTGTGAGCAAGCACTTGGCGACGGTGGAGAGGAAAAACTCCCTTTTAACAGGAAGAAACCTCCAGCAGAACCAGGCTCAGGGAGGGGCAGTCATCTGCTGCAACTGGCTAGGGGGTGAGGGGACAGAGAAGATGAAAAGAACAGACATGTAGAGAGCAAACAGCACGATGGGGACTCAATCTATGGGAGAGAACAAACAAATGTTAATGACCAGCAAAAAAAAATATTTCATAGAGAGTGAGGAAAGGAGTGAGGCCCAGTGCATTACTGGAGGTCCCCCGGCTGACTAAACCTATTAGCAGCATAACTAAGGGAGGGTTCAGAAACACATGATCCCTCCCTAATTGTAGGCTATATCAAAAAGGTAGGTTTTAACCCTAATCTTAAAAACAGAGATCGAGTCTGACTCCCGAATCCAGATTGGCAGCTGATTCCACAGGAGAGGAGCTTGATAACTGAAGGCTCTGCCTCCCATTGTACTTTTGGAGATTCTAGGTATTACAAGTAGTCCTGCATTTTGGGAGCGTAGTGCTCTGTTAGGATAATACGGTAGTATCAGATCTTTTAAATAAAAAGGAGCCTGATTGTTTAGAGCTTTGTAAGTAAGAAGGATTTTAAACTTAATTCTAAACTCTATGGGAAGCCAATGAAGGGAGGCCAGAACCGGAGAGATATGATCTCTTTCTAGTACCTGTTAAAACTCTTGCTGCAGCATTTTGGATCAGCTGAAGACTTTTTAAAGATGTTTTAGGACAACCTGATAATAAAGAATTACAATAATCTAATCTCGAGCTAACAAAAGCGTGGATCAGCTTCTCAGCATCACTCTGAGACAAGATGCTCCTAATCTTGGCAATATTACGCAAATGATAGAAGGCAGTCTTAGAAACAAATTTAATATGTGAATTGAAGGACAAATCCTGATCAAAAATAACTCCAAGGTTCCTCACAGAGCTATTAAGAGAAAGAGTAACTGCATCCAAACTGAAAGTTTGATTTGGAAAGGAATTTCTAAGGTTTTTTGGACCAACAAGAATGACTTCAGTCTTATCTGAATTTAATAGCAGGAAATTACAAGTCATCCAAGCTTTGATTTCCTTAAGACAGGCTTCTAACTTGGCTAATTGATTACTATCATCTGGCTTCATTGACAGGTATAATTGTGTGTCATCTGCATAACAATGAAAATGTATACAGTGCTTTCTAATAATGTTGCCTAACGGAAGCATATATAAACTAAAAAGAGTAGGGCCTAGCACAGATCCCTGTGGAACTCCATGACTAAGCTTTGAGCTGAAAGAAAACTCATTATTTACATGAACAAACTGGAACCTATCGGATAAATAAGATCTAAACCACTGCAACGAAGTTCCATTAAGTCCAACATAGTGTTCTAATCTATCAAGTAGAATATTATGATCGATAGTATCAAAAGCTGCACTAAGGTCTAAAAGGACAAGTACAGAAACTAGTCCATTATCAGATGCAATGAGGAGGTCGTTAGTGACCTTCGCTAAGGCTGTTTCAGTACTATGATGGATTCTAAACCCAGATTGAAACTCTTCAAGTAAACCATTTCCCTGCAGGTGGTCGAATAATTGCGTAGCAACAACTCTTTCTAAGATTTTTGAAATGAAAGGGAGATTAGAGATTGGTCTATAATTAGCTAAAGCTCCTGGATCTAGCGTTGGCTTTTTGAGTAAGGGTTTAATTACAGCTGTTTTAAAAGCCTGCGGTACATGGCCTAAAGTTAATGAAGAATTGATTATATGAAGAATAAAGCTACCAATAAGTGGGAAGACTTCTTTAAATAACCTAGTAGGAATAGGGTCTAAAAGACAAGTTGAAGGTTTGGATGAGGAAACTATTTTGTCTAACTCACAAAGGTCGATTGGAGTAAACTCATCAAGACAGACATCAAAAGAAGGAGTTGTAGTAGTTACAGTATTTAAGTTAACTGTGGGAAGAATCTGATTGATTTTATCTCTGATGGATGAAATTTTATTATTGAAAAAGTTCATAAAGTCCTGACTAGTAAGCTCTAAGGGAATGCTAGGATTGACAGAGTCCTGACTCTTTGTCAACCTGGCTACAGTACTGAAAAGAAACCTGGGATTATTCTTGTTCTCTTCTATTAATGCAGAGCAATAACTTGTTCTAGCTTTTCTAAGAGATTTTTTATAAATTAAAAGATGATTTCTCCAAGCTAAATAGATTTCATCTAAATTAGTAGAGCGCCATTTTCTTTCTAATTGACGAGTCTTCTGTTTTAAGCTACGAGTTTCTGTGTTGAACCAAGGAGTTAGAAATCTCTGATTAGACTTTTTCTTTTTTAAGGGGGCCACCAAGTCTAGAGCCTGATGCAGAGAAGCTGAAACACTATCCACCATGTTATTAATTACAGAAGGAGCAAGCTGTCTATAGCTTATTTCCGTTGTGTTGACACATGGCATAGAGGAAACAATCTGCATAAATTTGGAAACAGCATCATCTGAGAGGCATCTACTGTAATAATATTTTTCTTTAGGAGCCAAATAGTCAGAAATGGTAAAATCAAAGGTTAACAGACAATGGTCTGACAGTACAGGGTTATGAGGAGACACTACAAGATTTTCTATTTCTATGCCATATGTCAGAACAAGGTCCAATGTATGGTGGAGGTAATGAGTAGAATTTCCTACTTTCTGAGAAAACCCAATCGAGTCTAATATTGAATTGAATGCCACATTAAGGCAGTCACTATCTACATCCACATGTATATTAAAGTCCCCTACTATAATTATTCTATCAGATTTCAGCACTAAATCAGCTAAGAAATCAGCAAATTCGGATAAAAATTCTGAGTAGGTTAATGGGGGACGATAAACTATGGCAAATAAAATTGGGTTTAACCTAAAATTGCTAAAGTGCCCAATACTGAGGACCAGGCCCTCAAAGGAATTATAACATGTTTTTTGCTTTACATTAACTAGTAATTTGGAATGGTAAATTGTTGCTACTCCTCCTCCACGACCAGAACTTCTGGGATTTTGACAGTTTAAATAACCAGAGGGAGTTGATTCATTTAAACCAACATAATCCTCTTGCCCTAACCAAGTCTCTGTAAGGGAAATTAAATCAATCTGATGATCAATTAACAGATCATGGACTAACAGAGACTTGGGAGTTAGAGACCTAATATTTAGTAAACCACATTTAATTTTTAAATTATGAGGAGGAACAGAGGCCAAATCATTCAATTTAGAGGCTTTATGTTTAATTTGAGTTTTACCAATGTTTTGCTTTATCACTTTGGGATGCTTATGCATTATATTTTTATTGACTTTGGAGGGAGCAGACAACGATTCTCTGATGGGGAAGACAGGGGCTAAGCTGAGGGGTGGCGGATGAAGAGGAGCTGCAGAGAGGCGTGTAAGACTGCGACTCTGCTTCCTGGTCCCAACTCTGAGTAGTCATGATTTTGGAAATTTGGATAAAAAAGATGCCAGATTGTTAGATAAATGAGAAGCACCATCCAAAGTGGGATGAATGCTGTCTCGTCTCATAAGACCAGGATAGATAAATAAATTAAAGGCTCAGAAACAGTCCTTCACTCGTGTCCTCTTACCCACACATCACTACAGTCAAGTAAACGGTGTGGTATTAACATCTAATGTGAAAAACGGCACTCTGTGTACTACTGTGACTAAATATTTTGTGTAATTTTTATGTTTTGCTACATACAAACCAAGGTTGCCACGTTTGCCACTCAGTGCTGGGTAACTATGGTAACTATCGTGTAACTGCCAAGAATTCTGTTCCAATGCATTCCCTCTATTTAATCTTGGTTATAATGTAAATGTATATATTCTTAACAATTGCACTGCAGTATTTGGGGCAGTCACTTCCACGTGACTTTTTCATGGTTGCTGTGGGATTTGTTTGAGTTTTACTGTTTACCACTGTTTGCGAATCTATAGTCAGAATGTCATAACTTCAGTAACTGTAGAACTGATGGTGGGCTGGCTTTTTTTTTTTTTTTTTTTTTTTCCTAAATGGGTTGAAAAGTAAAATGCTTATTCTAGATCAGGGGTGTCAAACTCATTCCATGGAGGGCCAAGACCCTGCAGGTTTTACTTCCACCCAGTCTCTTCAGCAGGTGTTTTCACTGATCAGCAATCAGTGGGAAGAAATTCAGAGAAAACACCTGTTGAAGCCACTGGGTGGAGGTAAAACCTGCAGGGTCTTGGCCCTCCATGGAATGAGTTTGACACCTGTGTTCTAGATAATGTGACTAGCCTTTTTGTTGCACTTTCCCTATTAACACCAGTGTTGCATTGGTTTGATCTGTGGAAAGACAGACAGGCTTACACACTGCATCAAGTCACAGCTCAAGGTCATTTCTGCATGATTCCCTACAGGTACATCACAGGTACAGATGTACAGGTACATCACTGTGACAACTGCTTTGTTGTGGAGCTCAAAATTTTAATTGTACTGTTATTAGGTAACGGAGTGGTGGCCTAGTTGATAGAGTATCTGCCCCACAACCGGAAAGTTGGGAATTCAAGTCCCGACTGGGTCATACCAAAGACCATATAAAAATGGTACTTTAATGGAATCGGGGAAGGAGAAGTTGTTTGTGGTGATGCCTTGCATGGCAGCGACCCCACTGATTCTACATGTAATTAACATTGTAGATAGGAGAAACGTAATTTTGTTCTACTGTACATGATTGGCTGTATGGACTGAATGACAATAGTGGGCTTCTTCTTCTTAGTCTATGCATTTCGTAAAAGGAACTATTAGTAATTACAGTTTTCAACGAGCCTATGTAAGCCTATGATAACAGCGTTGGAGCATTTCTGGACTTTGGCTTTTGAGTTTGATGTGCCACCACAAGATTTCCAGTGGCCACCCCATGAAAGATTTCTGGAGGCACCACTGTCTGGGTCCTGTCCACTACAGGATGATAGACAGAACTGGAGGTGCTGTGATTGGTCAGTTCTTCTACCATTTTCCCACAGTGGGTGATGCTGGAGCCCGCCTGGTAAACTGGTCCTGATTCCTCTTCATTTTGGCTTCAGTACAAAATTGGTCTGGCCTCCTGATACCAGTGATGTCACAGTCCAGGAGGTGGTACACCTGCTGTTCCCAGAGCATGCCCACATCTGTAGAACTGATGTCACCATGCTGTTATTAGCTCTGTTCCAGTGGTCGAAAACCAAACTGGTATCTTTAGGAACTGAGCTCCACCTCTGACACTAGAACTTTTCCCACATAGGTAGAAAAAAGGTATGGATGTTGTCCTGAGCAGAACCAGCAGCAGATCCTGATAAAGTTCTCCTTCAATGTGAAGGATCAGTTCAGAGAAAATCAAATCACCAAATAGAAAAATTGAAAAAATACAAGTCCAGACGAACGGAGAATATGAACCACAAGGCTTCGCTGCTCGGTTTAACTTTCTTCAGAGCTTCTCTGAACTGGACTGGTGAGCAGGTTGATGGGATGTTAAGGTCACTGACCTGGTCTTCAGCAATGGTGCGGGGCTTCACAGGGATGGTGGAAATCCTTAGAAGTCTTCATCTGAGTGAGGAGTTATCCTCAACCAAGACTCTGGTCTCGGTCTTCAGTAAAACCTTAAATGGTCCACCTAGAGGATCCTGACTTGTTGTGACAAGTTTTTGTCTCTACAACATGATTTAGAAGGTTCTCCTGAAGTCAGTCTATGATCTGGTTTCTCCTGGGATGTGATGAACTTTCCTGACCTTATTTGGTCTTCTCTGTGTGAGATGGTCTGTCTGTAGTTTTCTGAGACCTGGATGTGAACTCGGAGACTTATGGACACCTTTATGACCATGTCTTTATAAAAACCTAGGGTACCATGGTCTGGAAGGCCAAGATGATACTGGTCTCACACATCAGTGGTCCCCATCTATGTGCCATGTAAGGCCAAGAACCTGCAGGTTTTACCTGCAGTCAGTGTCTTCAAGAGGTGATTTCACTGAAGTTTTTCCCACTAATCAGTGAAATCACTGCTGAAGAGAATGGAAGAAAAAATCTACAGGGTCTTGGCTCACCATGGCACATGGTTGAGACCACTGGATCTCCAACTATGATCTGAGGTCATCAAAGGAGACTCTACAGCAGGGGTGTCCAACCATGTGCCATGGAGAGCCAAGACCCTGCAGGTTTTCTCTTCTACCCAGTCTCTTCAGCAGGTGTTTTCACTTATCAGCAATCAGTGGGAAGAAGTTCACTGAAATCTGCTGTTGAAGACACTGGTTGGAGGTAAAACCTGCAGGGTCTTGGCTCTCCATGGCACATGGTTGGACACCCCTGCTCTACAGGCATGTGGTATGGTTTCCTTATGTTCCATGATGTTGACCCCACCTTCTGGATTCTGAATTACCAGGGCCTAAGGGCTGGTAGACTGAGAACTGAAGACTGAGGCCTTCCTCATCTCACACAGATTCAGAGAAGACCACACAAGATCCAGTGAGTCCATCACACCCCAGGATAGACCAGGTCATAGACTGACTGTAGGAGGATCATTCTAGATTTAGAGATAAGAGCCCTTATCACACCCAGTCTCGATCCTCTTGCTCAGGGGTGTCCAATCATGTGCCATGGAGGGCCAAGACCCTGCAGGTTTTCTCTTCTACCCAGTCTCTTTAGCAAGTGTTTTCATTTGTCAGCAATCAGTAGGAAGAAATTCAGTGAAATCTGCTGTTGAAGACGCTGACGGTAAAGCCTGCAGGATCTTGGCCCTCCATGGCGCATGATTGGACATTCCTGCTCTAGATGGACCATTTATGGTTTTACCAAATACCTACACCAGAGCCTTCGTCCAGGATAACACCTCAGTCAGAGGCTGACCCAGATGCTGCAGATGGACGTTAACCTGAAGGAGCAGCAGTGGATGGGGAGGGAGGAGACCAATGGCATTTAGATGGAAGGTTCAGCAGAGAAGAACTGCCCCAAGCCAGGAACCCATAACTGAGCTGGTTTAATGTGACTAGAGAGTTGGCAGCAGGAGCAGACTGAAGTCTTCGCTACTTTTTTCCTTCTTGAGATCTTTAAAAAATGTGTTTGGAATGAAAGCTGCTTCTCAACCATTTAAACATCATAATAAACTGAGTTTGTCAGAGTTGTGGAGTCATAAATGAACATGAAGGTTGTGTCTTTAAATTTTTAACAGGATGGTGCACTGGACTTACTGAAGGAACTGAAGAACATGAAGCTGTCTCTGGAGATGCTGCAGGTAAAGACTCCGCCCACCTTAATGAAATCCATCATAACGAAGTTTCACAGATCAGGAGGAGATCACTGATTAACAACCACAAACATGCAGCTGTAAACATTTTAAAATCTGATTTATCAAAGAAAATGCGGATTCATTACTGTGGACTACATGACTCCAGTGTTTCACAGCTTTTCTCTGTAATCAAATCTAAATTCTTTTTCTCTCTGGACTTCCCTGTAGTCAACCAGAGTGGGGATGTCGGTGAACGCTGTGAGGAAACAAAGCTCAGATGAGGAAGTTCAGAATTTGGCCAAAACGCTGATCAAGTCCTGGAAGAAACTGTTGGGTATGAGAGTCTGACAATGTTTTCTGGTCAGGGATAGCTCTGACTGACTGAGGCTGGTCACACCTACAGGCTTTAGCCAGTTTTAGTCAAACTACTTCAGTTCCTCCTTCAGTGCACTTTCTTTGGTCTGGGAATCCCACACAGGCGTTCACTTATATAGCACTTTTTCTCATCTCTGGGTGACCAAAGTGCTTTACAGATCCTGCTATCCACCCATTCCTGCACACATTCACACACTGATGGCGGCAGGGCTGCCATACACACAGAGGCACGAGGGTGACCACCAGGAGCAACTGGGGGTTCAGTGTCTTGCTCAAGGACACCTCGACATGCAGACTGCAGACAGAGTGGGAATCGAACCGCTGACCCTCCGATCAGTCAGCAACACTACACGTGCGCCACAGCCAATTCTAGTCAACATCATCATGTTGACTAGAATTGGTAGCTTAATTTCATTTTCTAACAGTTTTGTCTTAAAACCCCCTTAAACTCACAGAGGTGAAGTAGAAGGTGGTATTATCCCTGTCGTGGTCCTGTGAGGTGGTCGTTCTTCTTCTTTTAGATTTGATTGGTGGTTGGCAGCCAGCTTACTGGTGCATTACCACCACTGACTTGATTATCATCACTCTATATCTTTGTATAAGGAGTTCTTTTAAGGAGTTCTGAACAACTCCTTATGTGTGGAAAAAATTATCCGTTCTTGGACATTGAGTCGAGGATCACTGCCCCTGACATGGTCCTATGAGGTATGCCTCTCATGGTCTTAAGAGGTAGTCCTAGCCCTGATGTGGTCCTATAAGGTGGTCTATGCCTGTCATGGTCCTATGAGGTAGGCCTTTTGATGTTGTGGTCCTATCCCTGAGGAAGTCTTATAAGGTGGTTTAATGCCTGTCATGGTCCTATGAGGTGGCCTATGCCTGAGGTGGTCCTAATGACGACGTAGTCCTATGAGGTGGTCCTAACCCAGAACATATGAGCTTGTATGCCATTGGCTGTATTCCTCCCAGTGTGTCAAACTGCCACTTTTTTCACCCTGATAAATTTGACAAAAGGGGCGGCAGCAGGAAACCAAATTGGGGGGATGTTTAAAATTCCTTAAGTGTTTTCAGACCTGCGCAAACAAACTTTCATTCATCTTTGTGTTTCCGGTCTTGTATCAGACAGCTCAGAAAAGGACTGTTTACCCGTGAAGTCGTCATCCACCTCCAAGGGTTCAAGCAACAGCGAGAAAACGTGCGTCACACTGACGTCACATTTTTATATCGGCGAATTGTTGCTCTCGTTAAGATCAGAAAACATCTGAACTTTCACACTTTTCTCTCTTCAGTGCTCAGAAGTTCACAAAGACCCCCACCACCCAGATTACCTCCTTCCCCCCTGCCCCCATCACTACCGATGGAGTCCGGAACAAGAGCCGAGAGCTTCTGATGATGGCGTTGCAAACAAACGGTGAGACGAAGTCGTTTGGATCTTTAATGATGACACCAGAGAGGATCCTCACCTTCTACCATGAAAGTTTCCATCATGTTTTAGTCCCAGAAAGTCTGCATGTAGCCACCAACAGGGCCTTAAATGAAGCTGAAACAGCTGAGTTTATTCCAGAATGAACTGACCTGCCAGCAGTAGATCAATTTTTCATACTTTAGTTCTAATATTTAAGTTAAAAAGTTTGATAATTTCCTGACATCACTGATATCTTTTAAGGGTAAAATATGAACAGCTGAAAACTGCTGCTGAACACTAACTTTAGTTTTTGTTTGTTCCAGATGACCATAAGGCCTGTGGAGTGGACTGTCAGTTTCTGGCCGCTCAGATTGAAGAACATATCCTTTGGTGTGATTTAATAGTGTGAGTGTGGAAGGTTAGCGTGTCTGTCTACACATTTCTGACATCTGAGGAGGTTTCCCCACACATCAGACATTTGGGACGGTCATCTAGTTAGGACTGCTGCCCACGTTTAGCTTTCAGAGAGAATGGGGTGAAGAATTTCATTGGAGTCAGTCAGTGAAAGCTTTATTCATATAGCCCTTGTCATAAAGTTGTAACACAAAGTGCTTCACACATCACTCCATATATAATTCAAGAAATCTGTGCATCTGTCACAACCAAAGGACTCGCTGAAAGATCATAGGATCGCTATGATGTGCCTGTGATGTCTATATGATGTCTGAATGATGTCCTATAGACACCACAGTATAAAGTGATTGAAGAAAATTTGTGTGTCTGTGATCAAAGTGTAACACCCCCAACACCTACTTACTTTAGGTGTAGCACCCATTTGGTAGTGTTGTGTTATGGCAGTGTAGTTACCTTAACTTTACTACCTGGACAAAAGGGATAACTGGGCCAGATCAGACCGATTACAGGTTCGTAGGAGCCTGGAGGGCGTAACGACAGAAAACTCGCACACACGGTGTATGGAACTTGCAACTATATATATTTCTTTTTACAAACGTGTATTATTTACAGATATGTACATTTAATCAAAAAAACACACACGTCACAATATTTAAAAAAATAAAAATAAAATAGAATACCCAAAATATACTCCAAATATATTTATAATATATACAGTCCTCCTAGTATCTGTCCCAGGTGACCAATTTGATCACCTTTACCAGTCAATCGGGTTCAGGCTTCAGCTCGCCATCCAGATCTGGAGAATTCACGCTTGTAATCCAGTCCAAACAAAAAAACCTGACCAAGCTAAGCAACACGTGCGTCATGGGGTTCCCGCGCTCAACGGCGTTAACAGCCTTTGGATCCCAATCAATCTCAAGTTTTATCCGAGACAAAGACTGCTATTAGCACGTTAGCATCGCCATATCATCAAGGACAGTCTCTCTCTTGGTCGGAGTCTTTCGGCGTCTGGCGTGACTGAGCCAAAAAATGCAAGTCATGCCCAGACCCGGAGAGAGAGCGCTTAACCCATTGGCTGATACTGCCAAACAACCGACGCAGCCATTGGTTGCTCAAAATACCAAATAAAAACATTTGGAGCTTTATCAAAACTCCCCAGAAAATGTTCCCTACTGTTTTATGAATATATATTTATTTAAATATTCATCTTTAAATTATTTACTCTCATTGTGAAATGGGTGTTTTTCTTTTTAAAAGCGGCATCAGTATTCATATTTTTATTTGCGTTTTTAACACTGGGTTACACTATTGTAACTCACTACACCTACATACTTTAGGTGTAGTACCCTTTTTGGTAGTGCTGTGTTATGGCAATGTAATTACCTCAACTTTTCTACCTGGGCAAAAGGGATAATTGGGCCAGCTCAGGTAGACCTTAGGTTCGTAGGAGCCTGGAGGGCGTAACAACAGATGACACCACACCAATATATAGGAACTTGCAACTATGTATATTATTTTTTTTTACAGATATGTACAATTTAACAAAAAACACAGCACTGTACAATAGTGGCAAATTAATTTAAATAAAATACCCCAAAATATATTTACAAGGTGTTCAGTCCTTTGGTGTCAGTTCTAGGTGACTAGTTGAGTCACCTTTACCAGGCGGTAGGTTTGGGCAATCGGCTCGCCATCCAGATCTGGAGAATCCACTCTTGTAATCCAGGTTACAAAAAAAACCTGACCATGCTAAGTGACACGTGCATCATGGGGTTCCCGCGCTCAATGGCGTTAACAGCCTTTGGATCCCAATCAATCTCAAGTTTTGTCCAAGCAAAGGCTGCTATTAGCACGTTAGCTCATCGTCTCCGTGAGGAATCGCGTTCTCTTGGTCGTGTCCCGGCAGTGTCTGACAGCATTCTGCATATTACACACAGACCGAGCGAGGGAACGCATGACCCCATTGGCTGCCGTGACCCCATTGGCTGTTGCTGCCAAACAAACGACGCAGCCATTTGTTGCTCAGTATACCAAATGAAAATATCGGGAACGTTATCAAAACTTACCAGAAAATGTTCCTAACTATTTATGAACATAAATTGTATTTATATACTCCAAAATATCTAGTCCCATTGTGAAATGAGTGTCCCCCCTTCTTCTTAAAGCGGTATCGACATTCATAATTCCATCCACGTTTTTAACACTGGATTACAGTAACACTGGGTTACACTATCCCCCCCCTTAGAATCATGCAAGTCCCTTTGCATGGGATTAGCTAGATGGTGATGACGGGAGAACTAGTGTTCATGGGAATATTCCTCGGATCTGACTCTGTTAAGGCGCTGGTAAAAGCCAGGTTTAGTCCTTGAAACAGTGACTGGGCAACAGTTGAGAGGATTTCCCAACTGACTATACTGTAGTCTTTCTGGCTGGGAGGTTGTCCTCTCGGAACGTCTCACAGTCTGTGGCATCTCTTTTTCAGGTTCTTTTTCGTCCACAGGTTCATCACAGGTACTTTTATCAGGTAAATTGGTTTCACTTTCAGTTCCATTCTCATTGTTTGATTGTTCCACATTTGTTTCAGTTTCCTCCAGGTTTCCATCATTTGGTAAGTTGTCACATTCAGGTGAAGTGACATTTTCTATTTGGTTGTCATTCTCAGGTAAGTGAGTTTTAGCAGGAATGTCTTTTTTAAAGAATGTCTTCGGATGGGGAATTTCATAAACTCGAGTGAGCTTTATGGGCATTTGGATTGGTTCTTCTCTGTACCAATAGACATCTTCATTTTCCGGTTCTGAATTCTCACATTCCTCATTTTGTTCAGGTGACTGTTTTGTCTTAGGTTTGCGGACACGTTTTGGTTGGACCGGTTCTTCTTCAACAGGGGCAAGAAAACCACAGGGAAGCAAGAGGTCGCGGTGAACGGTGCGAACAGGACCATCTTTTGTCTCAGGTTTTATAGTGTAAACAGGCAAGTCACCTGCTTGGTTCACCACAATGTGAATTTCAGCTTCCCACCTGTCTGCTAGTTTGTGCTTGCCTCTGAGGTGGACTGCACGTACCAAAACTCTGTCGCCTGGTTCTAGTTTTGAGGGTTTCACTCGCATATCAAATCTTGTTTTGTTTCTTTCAGCCATCTTGTTAGCATATTCTGTTGCTAGTTTGTAGCTTTCTTGTAGAGTTGTCTTCAGTTTTTCAATGTACTGGGAATGTGACTTGAAACTTTTGTTGTGAAACGGGAGCCCAAATGCAAGGTCGATGGACAATCTCGGCTGACGACCAAACATTAACTCACACGGGGCAAAACCAGTAGTGTCATTCTTCGTACAATTGTACGCATGTACAAGTGGTTTCACATAGTTGTGCCAGTGAGATTTGTTCTTCTCCTCCAGAGTACCCAGCATGCTCAATAACGTTCTATTGAAACGTTCTACCGGGTTACCTCTGGGATGATAGGGTGTCGTCTGGATTTTGCAAATGCCCATGATTTTGCAATGTTCTTTTATGATATGGGACTCAAAATTGGGACCCTGATCACTATGTAACCGTTGGGGTATCCCGTAGTGGATTATAAAGTTGTCCCAAAGTGCTTTTGCAACGGCCTGAGCTTTCTGATTGCTGGTAGGGATGGCTTTAGCGTATTTCATGAAATGATCAGTTAACACGAGCACATCCTTTGTGTTACTTTGATCGGGCTCAATGGAAAGGAAATCCATACAGACAAGTTCGAGCGGTCGGGTGGACTTGATATTGACAAGGGGAGCAGCTCGCTCTGGAGCGGTTTAACATCTTACACAGCGATTACATGTCTTGATCTTCTTTTCAATATCTACCGCCATGCGAGGCCAATAGAACCTTGTTCTGGCGAGATCCAAAGTACGCTCTGTGCCTAAATGGCCCATGTCACAGTGGAGGCTTTGAAAGACTGAATCGCGGAGCTGTTCAGGTAAGACGAGCTGGAAAGTAACATTTCCTCCATCTTGGCGAGTGCGGTAGAGGATGTTATTGCACATTTCAAGTCGACTGAGCTCTAGGAGTAACAAGTTGATGTCAGGAAGTTCAGTTCGTACAGTTGGTGGAACTTTTAGCCCAGTTTCAATTTGTGCAATCACTTGTCTTAAACAGGGGTCAGTTCTTTGTTCGTTTTTGATCTGTTCAGGAGTCATGTGGAGTACAGCTGGAAGACCACCACAGCCATCTTCATTGGCATAGCCATCTGGAATGGCGGCTACAGAGAGGGCTAATGAGTGAACCAAAGGGAAGGTGTTGTCTGGAGAGCTACAGACAAGATGTTTTTCACATATAGCAGACACTACCTCGGAACTTAAACTGCTTTCAGGAAGAGACAAGTGAGTTTGAGTGAACTGCTGTATGCGGTCAAGCTCCTTTTGGGACACTGCGTCATTGAGTAACTCGCCGTGTGGCCGTCTGGAGAGGCCATCTACATCTGAGTTAAGCTTGCCTGCTCTGTATTGGAGCTTAAAGTTAAACGTCGACAGAGCAGCTAGCCACCTATAACTCATGGCATCCATCTTAGCAGTAGTTAAGATGTACGTCAGGGGGTTACTGTCTGTCACGACAGTAAAATGATTGCCATATAAATAGTCTGCGAACTTCTCCGTTACTGCCCACTTTAGAGCTAAAAATTCTAATTTATAGGTGGGGTAACGGGACTCGCTTCTAGACAACCCCCGGCTTGCATAAGCTATGACCCTAGTCTGGCCCTCCTGCTCTTGATAGAGGGCGGCGCCAAGCCCTATAGTGCTGGCGTCAGTATGGAGTGTATATGGCAACTGAGGGTCAGCGAAACCCAGGACAGGCACAGTACTGAGCTTTTCAATGATGGTTTTGAATGCAAGATCACAGGAAGAAGTTCATCGCTCGCCAAACGGTGTCTTTGGGTCGTGGTACTGGGCAGGCTTAGCTTTGGGCTTTGTGCTTTTGCGCAAAGGAGGGTAGCCTGTTGTTAAGTCAGTGAGGGCTTAACGATGCTGGAATAGGTGTTAATGAACCGCCTATAGTACCCTGAAAAGCCTAAGAACGAGCGGAGCTGTTTGAGATCACAGGGCACAGGCCAGGTACTTAGGGCTTTCACTTTTTCGGGGTCCGTCTCAACTCCTTTACTGGACACAATGTGACCGAGGTATCTGACAGAAGTTTGAAAAAATCGGCATTTCTCAGGGGAGAGTTTAAGCCCATACTCTTTTAGGCGATTAAGAACTTTCATTAAGCGAGCCTCATGTTCTTCGGGCATCTTGGAGAATACAATGATGTCATCAAGGAACACAATCACCTCATGCAGATTCATGTCACCCATGCATTTCTCCATGAGGCGCTGGAATGTGCTGGGGGCGTTTGTAATGCCTTGGGGCATTCTATTGAATTCCCAAAAGCCCATGGGACATATGAACGCCATCTTTGGTTTGTCCAGCTCCTCTACCTCAATTTGGTAGTAACCCAACTTTAAATCAAGGACTGAGAACCACTGCGAACCGGTCAAGGTGGAAAACATTTCCTCCAAGTTGGGGAGGGCGTAAGCATCTTTTACAGTCTGCATGTTAAGCTTCCTGTAATCAATACAAAGGCGGACATCGCCATTTTTCTTTCGCACCACTACAAAAGGCAAAGAAAATGGGGAAGTGGACTCTCTTATCACGCCTGCTTGTTGGAGTTCTTTGAGATGCTTATGGACCGCTTCCAGGTCATTTGGATGTATGGGACGTGCTGTGTTTGAACGGTGTTTCATCTGATAATTTGATTGGCAAAATGGATCAAGTGAAACACACAAAGTCAAGATTGTTTTGTGCAAATACAGTTTTTCTGTTAGGCGCTCTTTCCATTCAGCGCTAGTGGGGGAAGAGTCAAAGTTGAACTTCAGAGTGGACTTTGGTTCAGTTTTGGACTTTGTAACTTTCACGGAGTGTTCTTGCGATAGGACTCGTTGATATGTACAAATTTCTCCAATGACACACTTCTGAGGGATTGTCACGTCATGTTCCGATTCATTGATGAGCACAACTGGAACAAGGTAAGGTGCTCTTTCAGGTAAGTCTATGAGACATGGTTTTACTAGGATACCACCAGGTAAGGCTGACATTAACGGGTGTTCTAACAAGACAGATTTTTCACTGTTGCCGGCTGACACAGCTACAGCGCCATCTACAGCACTACACGATTGAGTCCCCATCGTGCTGTTTGCTCTCTACATGTCTGTTCTTTTCTTCTTCTCTATCCCCTCACCCCCCAGCCAGTCGCAGCAGATGACTGCCCCTCCCTGAGCCTGGTTCTGCTGGAGGTTTCTTCCTGTTAAAAGGGAGTTTTTCCTCTCCACCGTCGCCAAGTGCTTGCTCACAGGGGATCGCCTGATTGCTGGGGTCTTTCTGCAACTGTGGGGGTCCCCCCTACAGTTGATAGTGCTATGAGATGACTGTTGTTGTGAAATGGCGCTATATAAATAAAGTTGAATTGAATTGAATCTAGAACAACTGTTTGGCCTGCAGGAACTAACTGTGGCTCTTTGTTGCGCATGGTCACTAAACCAAGGCTAATGTCTTTGGACTGTCTGTGCTGTAGCTCAAGGACTTTTAACACTGCCTTATAACCAAGTGACATGGTTGGCTGCAGTTCAGAACATGCATCAGAGTACAGCTCGTACAGTACGTCTAATGTGTTTGTCCCTATTAACACTAAGGACTGATCAGCTGCACGTACATCAGGAACCACTAAGGCAAGTGTTGGCACTTCGGCTTCAACACCGAAAAAGTCTTTTGGGAAAGTGACATGCATTTCAATGTAGCCCAAGTAAGGTACACTCTGACCATTAGCTCCCTCCACTTCTAACAGCTCAAAAAGTGGCTTAATCTCATGGTTGGATAAGTACTGTCTGTAATAGGACTCAGGGACAGTAGTCACCTGGGAGCCTGTATCTAACAAACAGCTCACAGTACAGCCATTCACTTTCAGTTGTGCTGTACTTTTTATACCAATTAGACCATTAGGAAAGTTAAAGGGGTCTGTTTTGAAGTGTGACTTCAGTTTAGTACGTGTCTTGAATGGAGCTTTTGGTTTGGGACGGGTTATCTCTGAACTAGCCTTGGTTTGTCCCGCAACAGTGGTAGACTTCAGCTTTAAAGAGGATTGGGGGTTCCGACTGTCCCAAGTCTGTCTTTTTACTCTTAGTTCTTTGCGTTTTGCAGCTACAAGTGCAGGGTTTGGCTCTGACTCACAAGTGGTTACAATATGCCCATCTTCGCCACAGCGGAAGCAATACCATGGTTTGGGCCTAATATTGGGACGGCTGGACGAAGGTAAGTTTTCAGGTTTGGCATGGTCAGGTTTTTTTATTTCCAGATTTCTTAGTTGGGTCTTTCTTCGGTGGTGCTTGTTTCTTCTGTTTCACGACAGCAGCTAATTGGCTTTTTAGATCAGCGACTTGCTTTTTCAGTTCTTTCAGACTGTCCGACTCCACTTCACTATTTGTACTTGTTTCGGTGACTGTTTGTTCGTAGGAGGCTGCTTTTGGTTTTGTGGCGCCCAAGTGTTTTTTCATGCGGGTGTTTTTAACTTCTTGTCTGTTTTCAACAGTGCGAAGGTGAAGCAGTAACTCTGCATACGCAGGTGGATGTTTATCTTTTAGTTCCAGCTGTAGCTCCTTTAGCAGATTATCATCCCAACAGCCTCTGTTAAACTGCTTCAGAAGCTGTTTGTCCACTTCCTGTGGCTCTAGACCGCCTCTACGCACTGTGAGATTGAGCGCCACCTGCAAACGATGCAGATATGCAGAGGGTTTTTCTCCATAATCTTGGAAAGTGTTCATGAATCGCACAAGCAGTTCCTCACCGTCTTCAACAGTCCCAAAAGCTGAGTCCAAAAGCTTAAGATAGTCGGCAGAGGTGGCTTCAGGCCCAAGAGGGCGAATAACATCAAACGCAGGAGCAAGAAGACTTTCAAGGATCTTGCGAGATTTTTCCAAGTCAGACAAATGAGTATCTTCCATCATCAAGTCAGCATGTGAACGCCATGTTTCATAATCAGCTTCAGTATATGGTCTTGGCGTTTTGCCAGAGAAAGCTCTGATTCTCAAGGAGGAATGGGTGTTTGACGGCTTCTCTGCATGTTTAATGACATGCTCAACTACGATTTTCTGAACCTCGGGTGGGTTAAAATCAGCTGGGCTCAACATCTGAGGTGTTGGTCTAAGAGGGCTTTGGAAGAGTTCTTGAGTGGTTTTAGGGGTGTGAGGCACTTCAACTTGGAGTGGAGGAGAGACTCCACTTTGTGTGGGTTCTACAGTAGGGGAAGCAGGATCAACGTCAGCAGAGACCGTTTCAGCTGTCTCAGCAGCTTCAATAGACTTCCCTATTGTGGACATAACCTCCCGCAACACCTCTTCAAAACCTTTTCCACTTAACTTAGCTAAACCCCTCAGGTTGCTAAGATAAGCCTTAGTAACACTGCCCCCTACAGTTTTAGTGTACACATCAGTTAAAGCTTGAATGCAGTACTTAACATCAGGATTGTCAGTGGATGGAAAGGAGCACGGCAACGTAGGTGCTAATGTTTCAATAGCTAATCCAGACTCGAACTCCACAAGGTGACTTTTGTCAAATTCAGACGAGTTATCATCAATGCTAAGCACCCTACGAATAGTGCCATGTTGCTCTAAGAACTTAAAAACGTCTTTGTCTTTTTCTTTGTCAACAACGCCACTGACGATGACTGCATTTGGAACTTTGACACCATATTTTTCAACAAAATCCATTTTGACAGTATATGAACTGTTTGGTCAGGGGTCAAAACAGAATCCACATCTGTTGTCGCAACGCTCCAGGCTCCTGGCTGGGCTCGCCAGATTTTTGTAACACCCCTAACACCTACTTACTTTAGGTGTAGCACCCCTTTGGTAGTGTTGTGTTATGGCAGTGTAGTTACCTTAACTTTACTACCTGGACAAAAGGGATAATTGGGCCAGATCAGACAGATTACAGGTTCGTAGGAGCCTGGAGGGCGTAACAACAGAAAACTCACACACACGGTGTATGGAACTTGCAAATATACAGTATATATTTCTTTTTACAAATGTGTATTATTTACAGATATGTACATTTAATAAAAAACACACACACTTGTCACAATAATAGATATAAAAAATAAAATAGAATACCCAAATATACTCCAAATATATTTATAATGTATACAGTCCTTCTAGTATCTGTCCCAGGTGACCAATTTGATCACCTTTACCAGTCAATCGGGTTCAGGCTTCGGCTCGCCATCCAGATCTGGAGAATCCACGCTTGTAATCCAGTCCAAACAAAAAAATCCTGACCAAGCTAAGCGACACGTGCGTCATGGGGTTCCCGCGCTCAACGGCGTTAACAGCCTTTGGATCCCAATCAATCTCAAGTTTTATCCGAGACAAAGACTGCTATTAGCACGTTTGCGTCGCCATATCATCAAGGACCGTCTCTCTCTCTTGGTCGGAGTCTTTCGGCGTCTGGCATGACTGAGCCAAAAAATGCAAGTCATACCCAGACCCAGAGAGAGAGCGCTTAACCCATTGGCTGATACTGCCAAACAACCGACGCAGCCATTGGTTGCTCAAAATACCAAATAAAAACATTTGGAACTTTATCAAAACTCCCCAGAAAATGTTCCCTACTGTTTTATGAATATATATTTATTTAAATAGTCATCTTTAAATTATTTACTCCCATTGTGAAATGGGTGTTTTTCTTTTTAAAAGCGGAATCAATATTCATATTTTTATTCGCGTTAACACTGGGTTACAAAAGGCAAGCATCACTCACGATCATAGGACTCGTTATGACATCATCAAAGGCAGGCATCACTTACACTCACGATCATTAGACATCAAAGATCAAAAGCAGACATCACTCACGATCATGGGACTCACTATGCCATCATCAAAGATCAAAGGACTCGCTGTGACACCATCAAAGATCAAAGGCAGGCATCACTGAATGTGTGCTGACGTGCTTGCTTACACCCTTGCTTATACCTGCTTTCTATGGGCATGCAGAAATGCTTATACTTGGTTTCTATGGGCATGCACAGGTATGCACTAGTTGAAATAAAACACAATTAACACCTCACACACAGAAACGTTTGTCTAAGACTTGCGGCTTATAGCTTATCGCTGAGCGCTAAGATTCAAGATTCAAAGGCTTTATTAAGAAATGCAACATTTCCTGAGCAATGAAATTCTTACTCTGCTCTCCGAATGACTGCCAAGGTAATGGATGCACATCACTGTATAAATTTAAGAAATCTCTGTGTCTGTCTGTCACGATCATAAGACATCTTAGGCCTCTGTCACGATCATAGGACATCATAGGACAGCCTATGATGTCTGCCTGATGTCCTGTGATCTCAGGCTACATAGGACTCGCAATGCTGTCATGTAGGCGATGCCGTCATATAAACAATAGGACTGGCTACCTATGATGTAGTGTCCTGTGATGCCTCCCTGGATTTCCCCAGAGGGGAAATTGAGGGCATCCACCTGGATGGATGAAGCAGCCACAGTACGGTGCTATCCCTTTACCATTCACGCACACATTCACAACTAGGGCCACTTTAGTGTCGCCAATTAACCTAACCTGCATGTTTTTGGCCTGTGGGAGGAAACCGGGGAACTCCCGGAGTAAACCCACGCAGACATGGGGAGAACATGCAGACTCCACCAGGGGTCCCATGGCCAAGGGTGAGTTGCTGTGCTGCCGCAGTGCTAACCACTGCTCCACCGCACCGCCCAGGTGATGCCGTCCTATAGACAATAGGACTGGCTACCTATGATGTAGTGTCCTATGATGCCGGCCTTGATGTCTTTATGATGTCATAAAGACCATCACTCATGATGCCTGCCTAGCTATGATGGAGTGTCCTATGATGCCTGCCACAGGAGGAGACCCTTCACCAGCATAGGGTATGACAGACAAGGGATGCACAGACAGACAGGACACGTGTGACAGTGCGGCATGCACGTGCTGAGTCACTTGAAGCCCAAAATGCCCTCAAAGCGAGCAACACTGCACGCCAGGAAAGGCACAGACGAGCTGAGACCCAGGAGATGCGGAATAGTCAGCTGGCCGCCAACGCTGCACGCCAGGCAAGGCACAGAGAAGACGAGACTGAATAGGACACACTACTTTAAACCACACCCATTTGAAGCAGTAAATCTGGAAATCTCAGTAAGGCAAAAGGCACTCTATAAATTCAAGAAATCTCTGTGTATCAGTCTGTCACCCGATTAAGAAACGGACACCCTACTTTAAACCTCACCCTTTCGAAGCAGTATCCATGAAGAATAGCAGTCTACACTACAAATGTGTAAAATGCCAAGCAAAGCGCTGATTTTCTCTGGGTACTCCGGTTTCTGGGTTTCAGTGGGCATGCACGGGTCTTCCTGAGCAGGGTCGAAAGCCACTTTTTGCTCAGATTTATTTGCATGATCCTGTCCTTGAACTGGAATTACAACACACCTATTCCTCAACCAGTCATCTCAACGAAGAAGAAGAACAAGAAGACCCACCAGATGGAGAGCAATACAGTGTGGAGAACGGCTGCACATCAGAAAAGATGCCGTGAAGATGAAACACCTCAGGTTCAAGCAGTACGCCGCAGGCAGGCATGACTGTGAACAACACAGCCGTCTCAGACAGGAAGAAACCCTTCAGCAATGGGCATGCAGAAATACTTGCTTATACTTGGTTTTGACGGGCATGGACGGGAATGCACGGTTATGTACTAGTCAATACTAATAAGGTGATAACAGACCAACTCCACAGCAGACAGCCACAGGTGACAGGATACAAAGATGTAGAGTGATGATGGTCAAGTCAGTGGCGGTAATGCACCTGTAAGCTGGTTGCCAACCGCCAATCAAGTAATAACAGACCTAATCACTCTATCACCCTATATGTAATTGAAGAAAATCTGTCATGATCATTGGCCTCCTTCTTCTTCTTTTAGACTTGATTGGAAGTTGGCAACCAGCCCACAGGTGCATTACCGCCACACACTTTGTCTTTCTGTCTGTTTTTCCTCAGAGCTTTGTGACATTTTCCTCAGAGCTTTGTGATGTTCTTCTTCTTTACTGTTGTATCTGGGTCTCTGTAGTCCGTATCGGTGGCTCATCCTCTTCTTCTTCTTCCTTTAAACTTGATTGGTGGTTGATCCACCAGCCCGTGATGTCTTTGAAATTAAAGATCCCCCACTTAACAAGTCCTCAACTGCTTCACAATGTAGCTCCTTAATGCCAAGATATTTTTCTGCTGCTTTCACAATGATTTTGATTTTTTTCTGTTTTCTTGGAAGTCTGCGCAGTGCAGTTTATCACATCTACCACAAATAAGATAAAATTATTTTCCTTCAAAACCAGAGTATCTTCCTTAATTCTACTGCATGCACTGCAAGTCTGCACACTTACCCTGTTTGAGTCCACTCCTATTTTTTAGCTGACACCTTTTTCGCAGCTTCTGCATATGTTAATCCCTGGGAGACTTATCTGCTGAATTTCTGCTGCTCTTTTGCTGGCTTCACAACCTTGATACGCAGAGCTATGTTCACCACCGCAGTCACAGCACTTTAATTTGGCTCCTCTTTCACACTTTCCATATTCATGTTCACCGGAGCATCTGGCACATTGTTGTCTACCTTTGCATATCGCTGCTACATGAGCAAACTTTTGACATTTGAAACATCTGAGTGGAGGAGGAACATGAAGTCAAACTTCATAGCTCATGTAGCCAATATACACCTTACTTGGCAGTCTTGTTTCATCAAATTTTAACATTACTGACAGACTATCACATTTTTCGCCATTTCTATTAGCTTTCAATCTCTGTACCACCATCACTTTTGCTCCAGTTAAGTTCCTCATTATTTCATCAGTTGAGACAGCCGTTGAAATGCCCGATATCACTCCTCTTATTGCCTTATTTCCTTAATACTGAACACTGCACATTTTTCCCCTCCATCTTAGTGACTCTGATTGCTTTTCCTTGTTGAACACTATCTTTACATGTAGCCAGCAACAAACCACAACAAAGAATCCTTGCATTTAAAACTTCTCCAAGTAACCCATTAACTGCATCTGTGAGCTTAATTGGGTTCCACTCATGAAACGATGCCCCTTCCTGTTAAGTTTTTTTTTTTTTTGTAACTTAGATTTTTATTCATTTTTCATCATATATATTGCATTCAGATCACAGTCTACATTTAAAAACAAAGGGGCTAGAGTAAGAAAGAAAAAAAAAAAAAAAAAAAAAAAAAAAAAAAGGGGGGGGGGACAAATGTTGGAGCATCAAGTTTTTAGTTTCCATCTCTTAATTCTTCTGGTTTTTCCAGCGTCTTTGGTTATTCTTTCAATTTCTGTCTCGTTGTTGCACTTTGTAGTGTGTCCATTTCCGCCATTTTTTTCCCCATAGTCCTTCTTGCATTCTTTGTCGATATGTTAGTTTTTCCATCATACGTATATCCTCAACAATGTCAGTCCATTGCTCTTGGTCAGGAAGAACTTCTGATCGCCATTTTTTTGTGATTGTTTTTTTACATGCAATCAACAAGATTTTAACTAGATATCTGTCCTCAGCCTGCATTACATTCTCTTTTAAGATCACATAAGTACATCAGGTTACAGTTCATTGGTATATTATATCCTAATATCCTCTGTATTGTCACATGTATAGATTTCCAGAATGATGAGATTTTGCAGCATTTCCAAAACATATGTGAGTGGTCTGCATTTTGAGCCCCACAGCCCCTCCAGCATAAAGATTGGGTATTTGTATATTTTCCTTGAATCTGTGGTGTAATGAAAAAGCGAATCAGGTTTTTCCATCCAAATTCCCTCCATGTCCTTGAATTTGTGTTTTCCATATTTCCTGCCAGCTTTCTTCTGTTATGTTTAAATTTAGCTCTTTCTCCCATTTCTCCTTTATATAGTTACTTGAATGATTGTTTGCCATAAGTTTCTGATATAGCTTTGAAATAATTCTTATTTTATTTCCTGTATATGAGCTTAAAATGAATTGTATAATCTCGCTCACATCTGTTTGGAGGTTATGCCTAATCTTCTTCATATAATAGTCTCTCATCTGCAGATATCTGAAGAATTCCGATCTTTCTAATTTAAATTTTCTCCTGATATTTACAAAGCTCCCGAGATCTTTTTTTCCGATATTGCCCCATGCTGTGATTCCCTTGTTCACCAGATTTTTGTATCCCCTATCTTGTTTTGCCGGTTCAAACTGACTGTCAAATGCTACCCATTTCAATAGTTTTGTCTTCCTTTATATTATACTTTTGTACTATTTTATACCACAGTTCCAAAGTAAATTTAGTGATTGGGTCTATTTGTTTGATTTGCTTATATGCATCTTTATCTCCTATTATGCTTTGTACTGGGAGTCCCTCAATTTCCTTTTCCATTTCTTTCCATTTTGCCTCATATCCTTCGTCGCACCAACATATGATATATCTTATTTGTGCTGAGTAGTAATATTCCTTTAGACTCGGTAGGCCCATGCCTCCTTTCTCTTTTGGTAACTGGAGAGTTTTATATTTCACTCTTGGCTTTTTACCTCCCCAAACAAATCTCGCTATCATCCTGTCCCACTTTGAGAACTGGGCATCTGGAATCTCTGTTGGTAGAGCCTGGAAGAGGTAAAGTAATCTAGGTTGTATGCTGATTTTGACTCTCAATTTTTGAATTCAGATCCATATTTAAGATTGACCATCTATCAATATCTTTTTTTTATTTCTTGTTTCAACCTATCATAGTTTGCTTTATAGATTTTGCTTAGATCTTTAGGTATGTTCACTCCAAGGTATTTTATTTCTTTTTGTTTCCAGTTTAGTTTGATCTTATCAGTTATCTGGTTTAGAGGGTTATAGTGGAATGTCAGTATTTGTGTTTTTGTTATGTTTATCTTGTATCCTGATAATTTTCCAAAATTTTCTATCAAGTTCATCATTTCCATTATTGATTCATCTGGTTGTTCAAGGTAAACTATATCATCGTCTGCAAATAGCCCAATCTTGTGTTCCGCTCCCTTTATTGTTACACCTTTTAATTTCTTATTTTGTCGTATCGCTTGAGCCAGTGGCTCTATGAACAGAGCAAACAAGGTGGGCGATAAGCAGCATCCCTGCCTAGTTGATCTTTGTATATTTACTTTGTCTGTTAAGCTACCGTTTATCTTGATTCTTGCCACAGGTTCTTGATATAGCGTCCTTATGCATTGTACTGATTTTTCGTTAAATCCAAAGCGTTCCAGCACACTATATAGGAATTTCCAGTTAACCCTGTCAAATGCTTTTTCTGCGTCTAAACTCATTATTACTGCGCTTTTCTTTTCTTTATGTATTTGATTAATTATATGTATTGTTCTCCTGATATTGTCATGTGTTTGGCGTCCCTCTATGAAACCAATTTGATCATCTTCTATCAATTCCATCAAGAATGTCATTTGTTTACATATAATTGTTGTATATATTTTATAATCCACATTTAATAAAGAGATTGGTCTATAGTTTCCGCATTGTTCTCTATCTTTCCCTGGCTTTAAAATAACTGAAATAATGGCTTTGTTCCATGATGGAGGTATTTTGTTGTTGTTCAACGTCCAATTAAATGACTTTAGGAGCTGTGGCTTGAGTTCTTCTATAAACAGTTTATAAAACTCAGATGGGTATCCATCACTACCTGGTGATTTACCGTTTTTAAGTGACTTAATCACATCTCTAATCTCTTGTTATTTCTGCTGTTAGCTTTTCATTTTGTTGATTTCCTGTTGATGGCAAGTCCAATGTGCATAGAAATTTTTTAATATCTTTAGTATTTGTTTCTTCAGGTTGCGAGTATAGTTCTTGATCGAAGAAATATTCCATAATTTCTATGTTTTCTGGGTTAACTGTGGTTTTATTTGTGATGGGGTCTTTAATCTTATATACATTATTCATTGTTTGTTGTTTTCTTAACCATTTTGCCAGCAGTTTTGTGGCTTTTGGTCCCGTTTCATAATATTTTTGCTTTAGATATCTATTTTTCCTTTCAATTTCATCTATTTGTGTTTCTTTTATCTTTATCAGGGACAAGAGTTGCAAATTAGCTAATAGCTATACACTCTGTGCAACACATCAGATTGATTGTCATTGATTAATTGTCTGTTTATTGCACTGTCCCTGTCAAATAAACAAATCTATCATTTTTTCTTCTTTAATTTCTTGATATATTTTTGGGTCATTTGTGCTTTGATGTTTACGTTCTAATTCCCTCAGTCTCTCACATCTTTGTTCATATGTTTCCAGTTTAGACTTATTTGCTTTTCCTGTTTCAACAATTGATTTACTTAACACGGCTTTTAGTGCATCCCATAGTATTGTTGGGTCCATTTCTTCATTGTCATTCTCTTGGATATACTCGTTTGTTTACTTTTATTCTTTCTTTCATTTTCTCATCATTTAACAGTCCTACATTAAGTTTCCATGTTGTTTGTCGTTTTCTATTGTTTAAATATATTTCCATGTTTATAGGATTATGATCTGATATTTCTGCCCCTCCAATCCGACAATTTCTCACCCTGTCTGTCACCTTCATTCATAAGGAAGTAATCTATTCTAGAGTGTACTTTATGGACTGCTGAATAATGTGTATAGTCTTTTTCGAGTGGGTGCAGGTCCCTCCATATGTCTACCATACCCATTTCTGCCAGTGAGGTTCTTATGAACTTTGTTACATGTTTTTTTGTTTTCTTAACACTTGTTGCTCCTCACCCTATCTCTGAGGGTGAGTCCAGCAATCCTACGGAGAAAGCTCATTTCAGCCGCTTGTATCCGCGATCTCGTTCTTTCGGTCATTACCCAAAGCTCGTGACCATAGGTGAGAGTAGGAACGTAGATTGACTGGTAAATCGACAGCTTTGCCTTAGAACTAAGCTCCCTCTTCACCACAACAGACCGGTACAACGTCCGCATCACTGCAGATGCTGCTCCAATCCGTCTGTCGATCTCTCGCTCCATTTTCCCCTCACTCGTGAACAAGACCCCAAGATACTTAAACTCCTCCACTTGGGGCAGGAGCCTGTCCCCAACCCGGAGAGGACAATCCACCTTTTTCCGGCTGAGGACCATGGACTCGGACTTGGAGGTGCTGATTCTCATCCCAGCCGCTTCACACTCAGCGGCAAACCGTCCCAGCAAGAGCTGTAGGTCATTGCTGGATGAAGCCAACAGGACAACATCATCTGCAAACAACAGAGATGAGATCCTGTGGTCACCAAGTATGACACCCTCCATTCCCTGGCTGCGCCTAGAAATCCTGTCCATAAAAATTATGAACAGGACCGGTGACAAAGGGCAGCCCTGGCGGAGTCCAACTCTCACTGGGAATGACTCCGACCGAGTGTTGGCAATACGAACTAAACTCTCACAACGGTCGTACAGAGACCGAATAGCTCGTAACAACAAGCCCGATACCCCATACTCCCGAAGCACCCCCCACAAAAATCCACGAGGGACGCGGTCAAATGCCTTCTCCAAGTCCACAAAACACATGTAAACTGGTTGGGCAAACTCCCACGAACCCTCAAGAATTCTCGAGAGGGTAAAGAGCTGGTCCGATGTGCCACGGCCAGGACGAAAACCACATTGCTCCTCCTGAATCCGAGGTTCGACCAACGGCCGGACTCTCCTCTCCAGTACCTTGGCATAGACCTTCCCAGGGAGGCTGAGGAGTGTGATCCCTCTAAAGTTGGAGCACACCCTCCGGTCCCCTTTTTTGAAGAGAGGAACCACCACCCCGGTTTGCCATGCCAAAGGCACTGCCCCCGACCTCCACGCAATGTTGCAGAGGCGTGTCAACCATGACAGCCCAACAACATCCAGGGCCTTGAGGTACTCGGGGCGAATCTCGTCCACCCCCGGGGCCCGGCCACCAAGGAGATTTTTAACCACCTTGGCGACCTCAGCCCCTGTGATAGGCGAGTCATCCCCCTTGTCCCCAAACCCTGCTTCCTCTGTGGAAGGCGTATCAGTGGGATTGAGGAGATCCTCGAAGTATTCCTTCCACCGCCCGACGATATCCCCAGTTGAAGTCAACAGTGTCCCATCCGCACCATACACAGTGTGGACGGGGAGCTGCTTTCCCCTCCTGAGCCGCCGAACAGTTTGCCAGAATCTCTTTGAAGCCGACCGAAAGTCTTGTTCCATGGCCTCACCGAACTCCTCCCATACCCGGGTTTTTGCTTCAGCAACCACCCGAGCTGCACTCCGCTTGGCCTGCCGGTACACCTCAGCTGCTTCGGGAGTCCCACAAGCCAACCAAGCTTGATAGGACTCCTTCTTCAGCTTAATGGCCCCCCTCACCACTGGTGTCCACCACTTGGTTCGGGGGTTGCCACCACGAGATGCACCGACCACCTTGCGGCCGCAGCTCTGGGCCGCCGCTTCAACAACAGAGGTGGAGAACATGGCCCATTCAGACTCCATGTCTCCAGACTCCCTCGGAATGTGGTTGAAGTTCTTCCGGAGGTGGGAGTTGAAGACCTCCCGGACAGGGGCCTCAGCCAGACGCTCCCAGCACACCCTCACTATACGTTTGGGTCTACCAGGTCTGAATGGCTTCCTCCCCTGCCATCGGATCCAACTCACCACCAGGTGGTGATCAGTTGACAGCTCTGCACCTCTCTTTACTCGGGTGTCCAAGACATACGGTCGCAGGTCTGATGATACGATAACAAAATCGATCATCGACCTGCGGCCTAGGGTGTCCTGGTGCCAGGTGCACATATGGACACCCTTATGCTTGAACATGGTGTTCGTTATGGACAGACTGTGGTTAGCACAGAAGTCCAATAACTGAACACCACTCGGGTTCAGATCGGGCAGGCCGTTCCTCCCAATCACCCCCCTCCAGGTTTCACTGTCGTTGCCCACGTGCGCATTGAAGTCCCCCAGTAGGACAATGGAGTCTCCAGGAGGAGCACCCTCCAGCACCCCAGTCACAGACTCCAAAAAGGGTGGGTACTCTGAAACATCATTTGGTGCATAGGCACAAATGATGGTCAGGACCCGTTTCCCAACCCGAAGGCGCAGGGAAGCAACCCTTTCGTCCACCGGGGAAAACTCCAATATAGAGGCAGCAAGGTGGGGCGATACAAGAATACCTACCCCTGCTCGTCGCCTCTCGCCCGGGGCAACTCCAGAAAAGGCCAAGCTCCAGCCCCTCTCCAGGAGACTGGTTCCGGAACCGGAGCTGTGTGTTGAGGTGAGGCCGACTATATCTAGCCGGTATCGCTCAATCTCGTACACCAGCTCAGGCTCCTTCCCCACCAGAGAGGTGACATTCCACGTACCAAAAGCCAGTTTAGAAAGCTTGGGATCAGTCCGCCAAGGTCTCCGCCTTTGACTGCTACCTAATCCACATAGCACCGGACTTCCATGATCCCTCCTGCAGGTGGTGAACCTACTGGAGGGCGGACCCATGTAACTCCTTCGGGCTGAGCCCGGCCGGGTCCCATGGGTGGAAACCTGGCCACCAGACGCTAGCCTTCGAGCCCCTCCCCCAGGCCTGGCTCCAGGGTGGGGCCCCGGTAACCCCATACCGGGCGGGGTACACTGAATCCTTGATATACAATTTATCATGAGAGTCTGTTGGATCGTTCTTAGTCTGGCCCTTCACCCAGGACCAGTTTGTCTTGGGAGACCCTATCAGAGGCAAATTGCCCCGGACAACATAGCTCCTGGGATCACTGGGGCACGCAAACCCCCCCACCACGATAAGGTGACGATCCATGAGGGGGTGAGATCTGAGATCAAACAGATGTTGAAAAAAACCCTTGTCACTTTCTGGTGGGGCATAGATGTTCACTAATGTGATCTGCATACCATCTATTCTTCCCTTTATTATTACATACCTGCCTTCTTTATCCTGGATTTCTTGTTCACATTCAAATTGTATTTTATTTGAAATTAGTATAACCCCCCTTTTAGTTCCTCCCTTAAATGAACTGTAGTAGGAGTTCTTATAGCCAAATCTCTTTAGTTTCACATGTTCTGTCTTGCTCAAATGTGTCTCTTGCATAAATATAATTTCGGCTTTTTCCTTCTTGAATTTTCTTATTATTCTTTCCCTTTTAACAGGTGAGTTCAGACCATTCACGTTTAGTGTCATTATCTTAAGATTTTTACCCATATTCATGTTTTTCCATTTTTTTAACTTGTGCTCCTAGCCCCTTTAACAACAAAAATAACACATATTTATATAAAAACACATTAAAAAAATTTCGACCTCCGTACTTTGGGCCTTTCTTCTGCCCACTGGTCCCTGTTGGTGGGTGGAGGGAATGTCCTCACCGAGTGAGGGGCCCTCCCTAGACCTGTATTTACTATCCAAGTAATAGTCATTAGTCTAGAAATGTCCAACAAATATCACTTAAACCTCTCCTAGCCGTCTGTTTCTCTTTTACCTTGTCTTCTTGGCCTTCATTTCTTCTGTGCCTTTCTTAATCTTTGTTATGATCTAGGCTTTCAGTTGAAAGCCTTGCAGTTTTTCCTGGGCCCGCTGCTCCACGTCTCCTCCCGTCTTCTGCCGCTCACTCGCCTCCACTCCGGCTGTCGTGATGCGTTCAGTGCCGCCGGTGCTCCAGCCGCTTCCTCCGGCACGCTCACTACAAAGCCCCGCTCCATCATGTCCCGCGCTGCCTCTCTGGCTGTGTTGCATGTCTTCACGCCGTTCTCCCAATGAATCCTCATCTTCGTTAGCGGCGTTTGGAATCTAATTTTTTTCTCTTTCAGCGTTTTTTTAATGTTGGCATATTTCTTTCGCTGCTGCACAATTTGTCGGGTAGTCATGATCAAAGAATATCTGCTTGTCGCCGATTCGTATCTTTTTTCCACGCTTGTGTCAGGATTCTTTCCTTTACATCATATTTCAGAAAGTTTACCACAACTGACCTGGGTGTAGAGTGTGGATTCGGGTTCTGTGCCGAGGCTCTGTGCGCTCGTTGGATCTGCAGGTCCGCTTCACCGGGCAGCTCCAGCTCTTTTTTTTTTTTTTTTTTTTAAGAACTGATCCATGAATTTCGTCATCGAGTTGCCTTCAATGCCCTCCGGGATCCCGAAGATGCGTATATTGCTCCGTCTGGACCTGCTCTCCAGGTCGTTTATTTTCTCCTGCATCCTCTGCGTTTGTGCCGTCAGGGTCTGCAGCTGCTCACTTGCCTCGCTCTTCCAATCTTCCAGCTCCGATATTCGGGCCTGTGCTTCTGTCATACACGCCCGCTGAGAGCGCAGCTCCTCCATGTTTTCTGCTAGCTTGCGCTCCATTTCTCTTCGGAGGCCCATAATTTCCTCCTTAATCTCTTTTTTTCAGCTCCTCCTTAAGAGCCGCTAAATCCTGTTGTAGCTGCCGCTTGAAGTCTTTCAACTCTTTACCCAAACTGGCGAAGCCAGTGTTCATGTTATCGAGCCTGGCGTCCTCCATTTTCTCTGCTGCAGTCACCTCGTTTTTTTGGGCCTCGTGTTCAGCGATTTCTCCTGCGTTGTTGAAGAGGAATTCTTTAATTTTACCCTGCTTTTGTCCTTGAGCCCGGCTCCTTCGTGTTTTCATCCCTTAGTTTATTGATCCGCTTATGTCGAGCTGGCCATTTACCGATGATTTTTAATCCGGCTAGGGAGAGCTCTCTGTTTAAGCGTTATGTCTCTCCGCCATCTTCCCGGAAGTCCCTTCCTGATTAAGTTTAATGATTACATTCTCTGTTCATTCCGGGATCGTTCATCCTCTGATTCCTCAGCACTTTAACGGTCTTGATTGAGTTTCTTGACTTCTACGTTTGCTTCTTTTAGACTCCACCATGCTCCAAACTTTCTCTTCCCCACTTCCAGCCTCCATTCCTCCTAGTTGAATTATATCCACTTCTTCCAGATTTTCTGTGTGTGTCACGATCATAGGACTCGCTATGACATCATCAAAAGATCAAAGGCAGGCATCATAGGACTCGCTATAACATCATCAAAAGATCAATGGCAGGCATCACTGAACGAGTGGTGATGTGCTTCTTTACACCTGCTTTCTACGGGCATGCAGAAATACTTGCTTGTACTTGGTTTCTACGGGTATGCTTCGGAGGAAGCACTGAATAATTTGGAGGACCTACCGATCATGGAAGAGCTGGACTCACCTCCAGCCATGGAGGAATTGGAAGAAGCACTAGACTCTGCCAATTGGGAAAGCACCTGGCCTCGATGGTATCCCAGCAGAAGTTATAAAGTGCTCAAAGGATGTCATCCTTCAACAACTACATGAGATCCTATCTCGCTGCTGGGAGGAAGGAGAGGTGCCTCAAGACATGAAGGACTGCAAAATAGTGACGCTGTATAAAAACAAAGGTAGCCGAAGTGACTGCACCAGTTATCGAGGGATATCATTGTTTAGTGTCACCGGAAGTGTGTTGATACACCTACCGGAGTGGTGGCTCAGTTGGTAGAGCATCCACCCCACACCAGGGAGGCAGGGGTTCAAATCCCGGCTGGGTCATGCCGAAGACCATATAAAAGTGGAACTTCCTGCTGTCCAGCTTGGTGCTCAGCAGTAATGGAATGGAGGAGGGAAATCTGTGGCGGCGCCTTGCATGGCAGCGGCCCTTCTGATTCTACACATGGGGTGTGTGTGATTGACACTGTAGATAGGATAAAGCACAATTTTGTTCTACTGTACATGATTGGTTGTATGGTTGACAATAAAGGGTGATTTAATTTTAACATCCAGGGAAAAGACATTGAGATGGTGACATCCTACAAGTACCTGGGTGTTCATCTGAACAATAAACTAGACTGGTCACACAATACCGACGCACTCTACAAGAAGGGACAGCGCAGGCTGTTCGTGCTGAAGAGGCTCAGGTCTTTTGGTGTACAAGGGGTGCTCTTGAAGACATTCTACGACACGGTGGTGGCATCAGCCATCACTTTTGGAGTGGTCTGCAGGGGCAGTGGCATTACAGCAGCCGATAGGAAGAGACTGAACAAACTGATCAAGAAAGCTGGCTCTGTCCTGGGGCAATGCCTTGACCCAGTGGAGGAGATGGGAGAGAGTGAAGGATGGTGGCTAAACTGTCATCTCTGCTGGAGTCCGAGTCCTACCCTATGCAGGACAAATACTGAACGCACTGAGGAGCTTATTTAGCAGTAGACTACATCATCCTAGGTGCGCGACCGAGAGGTTTATCAGGTCCTCCCTATCTACGGCTGTCACTGTATAACCTAAGCGGGCTGCTCGCAGAGATGGCAAAAAAACGTGACGACCTAATAGTATTGAATGCAAAAGACGCAACAGACTTACACAAACGGTCCCCTCCAGTATCGAACTAGGACAATATCAGTCGCTATGGAGGGTGACAATATGTATGGATACATATTCATACTATGTAGGGTAACTAAATAGATGGTTATGCTGTTTATTCCATCTAGCTACAATGCTTTGCACTGTGTGTATGTATATATATATTTATATATTTATGTGTACGTATATATATTCACTGCTCTTATTTTCTTATCTTCTAAATTATTGTTCTGAGTGTTGCTATCCCTGTGCTGTTGCAATCCTGGAATTTCCCCATTGTGGGATTAATAAAGGCTCGTCTTATCTTAATGTTGGACCAGAAGGTCTGGCTCAGTCTTTGCTCTAATTCATCTCAAAGGTGTTCTGTAAGGACTCTGCAGGCCAGTCCATTTCCTCCACACCATCATCCATGTCTTTATGGACCTTGATTTGTTCATTGGTGCCCAGTGATTTGGAGGGGTGTCCCAATACTTTAGGCTATATACAGTAGTGTATGCTTTCTATCATGTGGCTCATATGTCACATGTGATTGGTCCTTGACGCTTGTCCTCACAGATCTTTCAGGAGTTTAAGTCCACAGAAATTAAATATAAAACTCGCCTACGGAGTCGTATTTCCAACCTGAAGGACCAGAAGAATCCTGAACTTCGCCGTAACGTTCTATGTGGAAACATCACACCTCAACGCATCGCCTGCATGACGGCCGAGGTCTGACATTTTTCTGCTATGGTAGCATTTTAGTTTGGAAGGCTGAAGAGATGGGAACAGGCAGACTTGACAGTGCATCCGGAAAGTATTCATAGCGCTTCACTTTTTCCACATTTTATGTTACAGCCTTATTCCAAAAAGGGATTAAATTCATTTTTTTCCTCAACATTCTACACACAATACTCCATAATGCCAATGTGAAAAAAGCTTTTTTTTAACTTTTTGCAAATTTATTAAAAAAAAAAATCACATGTACATAAAGTATTCAAAACCTTTGCCATGAAGCTCAAAATTGAGCTCAGGTGCATCCTCTTCAGAATCAGAATCAGAATCAGGTTTATTGCCATTGTTCATGTAGTACACAAACTAGGAATTTCTCGGTACAATGCTGCAACATCAAACATGATAAGATAAGAGAAATAAACTATACATGTAACTATACACTGATCATCCTTGATGTTTCTACAGCTTCATTGGAGTCCACCTGTGGTAAATTCAGTTGACTGGACATGATTTGGAAAGGCACAAACCTGTCTATGTAAGGTTCCACAGTTGACAGTGCATGTCAGAACACAAACCAAGCATGAAGGAATTGTCTGTCGACCTCTGAGACATGATTGTCTTGAGGCACAAATCTGGGGAAAGGTAAAGAAAAATTTATGCTCCTTTGAAGGTCCCAATGAGCACAGTGGCCTCCATCATCCATAAATGGAAGAAGTTCGGAACCACCAGGACTCTTCCTAGAGCTGGCCAGCCGTCTAAACTAAGCAATCGGGGAGAAGGGCCTTAGTCAGGGAGGTGACCAAGAACTCGATGGTCACTCTGATAAAGCTCCAGTGTTCCTCTGTGGAAAGAGGAGAACCTTCCAGAAGGACAACCATCTCTGCAGCAATCCACCAATCAGGCCTGTATGGTACAGTGGCCAGACAGAAGCCACTCCTTAGTAAGAGGTGCATGGCAGCCCGCCTGAAGTTTGCCAAAAGGCACCTGAAGGACTCAGACCATGAGAAACAGAATTCTCTGGTCTGAGAAGACAAAGATTGAACTCTGTGGTGTGAATGCCAGGCGTCATGTTTGGAGGAAACCAGGCACCCCTCATCACCAGGCCAATACTATCCCTAAAGTGAAGCGTGGTGGTGGCAGCATCATGCTGTGGGGATGTTTTTCAGCGGCAGGAACTGGGAGACTAGTCAGGATAGAGGGAAAGATGAATTCAGCAATGTACAGACACATCCTGGATGAAAACCTGCTTAAGTGCTCTTGACCTCAGACTGGGGCAACGGTTCATCTTTCAGCAGGACAACGATCCTAAGCTCACAATAAAGATATCAAAGGAGTGACTTTAGGACAACTCTGTGAATTTCCTCGAGTGGCCCAGCTAGAGCCAAGACTTGAATTAAATGAACATCTCTGGAGAGATCTGAAAATGGCTGTGCACCGGCGCCTCCCATCCAACCTGATGGAGCTTGAGAGGTGCTGCAAAGACGACACCTATCTTTGGGCAAAACTGCCCAAAGATAGGTGTGCCAAGCTTGTGACGACATATTCAAGAAGACTTGAGGCTGTAATTGCTGCCAAAAGTGCATCAACAAAGTATTGAGCAAAGGCTGTGAATACTTATGTACATGTGTTTTCTTAGTTTATTTTTAATAAATTTGCAAAAATCTCAAACCTTTTTTCACGTTAGCATTATGGGGTGTTGTGTGTAGAATTTTAAGGGGAAAAAATAAAATTAATCATTTGTGGAATAAGGCTGTAACATAATGTGGAAAAAGTGAAGCACCTTGAATACTTTCCAGATGCACTTTATTTTTAAAGAAATGCCTGACCATGAAAACGGGAGAAGTTCCACAAAGTCTGAACATCCTGACCTCTGTGACAGCAGAAGACTGATGGTTTGTTTGTTTGTGTGTGTGTGTGTGAGTGATCAGGAGATGGCGAGTGCTGAGCTGAAGCAGATGAGAGAAACTCTGACCAAAGAGTCTATCAGAAAACATCAGCTGTCAAAGGTTGGAGGAACTGAGACGGACATGTTCATCTGCAACAGGTGTCACGGAAAAAACTGCAACTATACACAGGTATGTACAGAGCTATGCACGGGGTATGCGTGCAGCTGTGCACGGGGTATGCACAGACACACACTGACTCTTCGTTGTTGATCACATGACTTTAGGTTCAGACTCGCAGTGCAGATGAACCAATGACGACGTTTGTTGTGTGTAACAGCTGTGGGAACAGATGGAAGGTGAGAGAATTCGACCAATGGGATGGCATCACACACTGATCAGACTAAACCAGATAAAACCAGTTTGGTCCCAGTTTAACCACCTTGATGTGGCTCTATTCTTCTTTCCTCCAGTTCTGTTGAAGACCACCTCCATGATCGTTTTGCTTCACATTAAAGTCCCTGGATTTGGGTCGGATAATTGTTTTTGTTTTCTGTGAAGCTGTAAAATGGTTGGAGGTTCATAATCCACTTCTTGTTTTTTTTTTTTTTTTTTTTTTTAATTTAGTTTATTAAACATAGGAGTAATCAGGAAAATGTGGATCATATCTGCTGCCCCACGTTGATCCTGAACTTATTAAAGCTTTGCTCTTGGATTCACTTCAGTGTTCTTTGTTAACGAGGTTAGCATGTTTAAATAGGTGAAGAAAACTTTTTAAGGGAAATGATTACAGTGAAACTGGCACCACTGGAAAGAGCTGGAAAAATCACATGAAAATATTTGATGTTCATTAATTAGCCCTGTTGTCTTAACAGTAAACTGGAAAAACTAGTGTTTATGCCACAACAGGTATTCAGTCACAGGATTCTGAACTGGAAAATTCCACATGGAGGATGAAGAGCGGTGTCCCATCTGTTATGTATGGAAATACCTGGGTGATGAATGAGGCAAGATGAAGTTGGCGAACACAGCTTTATTGGTGTAACTGGAAAGCAGCGGCTACACGACAGGCACCTGGCATGGGCACCGATCAAAGAGACCGTAAGATGGTGGCCTGCCCACTATATAGGGCAGTGTGGTGACCTGACAGGAAGTCCACGTCACCACACTGAACTTCACAATAAAGTGCCACATTTCCTTATACAACATTTCCTCCCCCTCTTAGAAAAGTCCAATACCACACGCACAGTTGAAACCCACCCCAATTTGAGACCCGACTCATGCTCTAAAATACCGAAAACTAATGCACTAAATTGGCCTAACATACCCACACAAAGTAACCTAAAATAGGGCTGGCGGGTGGACTGCTGCACAGCCCGCACGGCATGGTGGATTATTCTGCCACCAAATAACTAAAAAGTCCTTTAAAAAACTAAAGTCACAGCCGTGGTTGTAAAATAAAATGCAAACACAAAAATAACCCCGTACCATAAAATGCATGCATAAAACACAGGAACTATAAACACTTTTTTTTTTTTTTTTTACAGCACAGTTACTTGGGTGGGAGTGGTAGAATCAGCATGGGGGAAAGGGGCCCAGGGCAGCCCCACGGCAAGCGCACCCCTGGAAGCAGCAAGCCCCCGAGACGATGGCTGATCTTCTGGACAGTGGAGCTTGACTACTTCACCACCAGCACGACTCCCATCCAGCCTCGTCACCCGGAGCATCCTCATGGACACGCCAAAGCTGATTGGTGTGCCACTGTAACCCAGGTTAAATATCTAATAGTTGGAATTGCCCGAATGTATTAATAATGCCCTTGTATCAGAAGGTTTTTTTGGTGTTAGAGTGGGCCAGTTAGAGAACTGTGACACCAAATTCCAACCAGTCAGGTAACACTCCCAGAATCCCTTGCTGTTTTGCTGGGATCAGATTCTTGCTACCAGCCATTTTGTCCATGCAGCCACAGGAGACGGGTTCCCTCCTTCTAGGCAGAGCCTCTTATTCAGAGCACCAGCCTGTGTGGTTGCCTTGACTCCATTCTGCTGTGTGGAATGTGTAACTGTGAAAGCTATTCAGTGGTCAGGTTTTTTCCCTGGCATGAAGTGGATGCCAAGATCCCCTTGCAGCATCCCATAAGGAGAGAACCCCGTGGAGAACATCATCCCATAACGAGAGCGCCCAGAGGAGAACTGAGATTCCAGTTAACTGGATGATGAGCCAACTTGTGTGATTTGGAGAAGACCCCAGAGTGCCTATCCTCACAGGGAGTACTGCCTTCATTACTTTGAAGGGAGGTAGGACAGACAACGGACACATTAGTTCCTGGATTGGGCCCCAACGATCGATCCAATGACTCAACATACACACACACACAGACTGGACTGAAATAAGAATTTGGCCAAAGGTTTCATTTTATTTTATTAATGTGCAGACTTTATTTTATCTGCTAATGGAAAGTTGTTTTGTATACCTGTAAACATTGTTTAATACAGCTGTTTCTTGTAAGACTTCATTTTGTCTGCGTTCATTACTGATGTTCACACCTTGGGCTCCAGGCGCTCCTAACCTCCTGATCTGGTCCAACTTACTATATTCCAATTGATGTAGCAGAAGTGGGCTACATTCATGGCGAGCCAGCCAGAAGCCCAATGTGAAGTGAATATCGGTATTGAGCAGCTGTTAAAATGGACTTCATAGAGCAGTCAGGTGTTAAGATACCCAATGCAGTGATCGTGAGCGGGTTAACCAAATCTGAGGAAGATGAAAAGGTGCTAGAGTTCTTGAAGAAATATGGTAGTATCCAAAATGTAGTGCCAGTTGGTGATGCTACTTCTGAGTATTACCAAAACCTGATCATTGAAGATTCAAGTGGCTTAGCTGTAGAAGCTTTAGAGCCTCTTTTGCCTTACCAGTACACACCAGAAGATGACCCCAGTGTTATATACACTGTCAAAACACTGACTGATGTTTACACTGCCAGAGCTGGAGAGGGATTTACTAAGGCTACGGTCACACTGCAGGTTTTAATGCTCAATTCAGATTTTTTTGCACAAATGTGACCCATATCTGTTTTGGTTTTTTTTGTTTTGTTTTTTCCCCCCACACCAGACCCAGGCCACTTACATATGTGGTCCTAATTTGGATACGTATCTGATATTTTCCAAAGCGACCTCAGTCTGAACGGTCATGTCGCATTTCATCCAACTTTTTTCTCACTGAAGTGAGACAGATACTACAATTCTGCAGTGGAGGATGCAGCAAGCGCAGCAGACACAGCTGATTTGTGCTCTGTTTTTAATCAATCTTCTTCCCTTTATCACTGGATGGTAATTTTGTCAGTTCCGATTGCACAAGAACTTCAAAATTTCGGGGGTGGGGGGGCGGGTTATGAGTGTGTGGGGTAGTGCCTGCCCCCTGGGGTGGCGTGAGGTTGGCACAGCCCATCTGTATAAAAACCTAGTGCATGTAATAAAGTTGAAGTTAGTTGCTGCATGAAGACTCGCCTCCTGCCTGGTCATTTTACAGACATAACATTTGGCGACGAGGAGACTAATGGGTACATGCTGATTGCCTTGGCCGTTGGCACAGTTTCTGGAGCGCGCGGGAGAGCCAGTAATCCTCTGGCTGGAGTGGAGAGCCTCATTGTGAGGAATATATTAGGGCGCTGGGCCTACACAGGCTAGATGGGAGACAACGGTGGGCACTCCTGGCCCACAATCTCAGTGCGGAGAGCCAAAGGATCCTCGGTACTCTGGGTGGAGTAAAGAACGGCGGAGCTAGTTAGCTTCAGGAAGCTAACAGCCCATCCCGCACCGATGGACGGGCTATTAGCTTCAGGAAGCTAACAGCCCATCCCGCACCGATGGATGGGCTATTAGCTTCAGGAAGCTAACAGCCCATCTCGCACCGATGGACGGGCTAGCTGAGGAGCTAACTTCATGCCAAAATCGGGCAGCGAGCAGCAAGCTGGACATTGAGGTGGGACCGGAGCAAAGTGTGGAAGAGTCCCCAGTCACTGAAGACGGCGAGCCGGTCAGGGAGCTCAGCATGGCACAGGAGCATAGCGCTGGTGGGTCAGACGGCACGGTGTGTGATGACAGCAGAGGAGTACAGCCAGAGTCAACCCCGCAGCTGGAGGCTAGGCAGCGGGAGAGCGGGCCCAGCGAGGGTGGTGGTGCATGTTCTGGAGGTGAGCAGCAGCCGAATACGGAAACTACTCAACAAGACCCGTCGAACGAGGGAGTCGAGAACTGCGTCGAGGTGCCTCGGCCGGAGAATGATGCCAGTGAGGATGACGCTGTGAACCCCGAACAGCCGGACATGGTGGCGGAGCGCCCTAGACAAGGGTGCTGGGAGCTACGACGAAGCGCCTGAGGCAGTGAGCAGCGCCGATGAGCGGGCTTCAGTGGTCCCCGGAGCACAACCACAGGGGGCTGAAGTGTTCGAGGCCAAGAGGGAAGAGAGTGGAGAAGGACCTGAAGATGTGGTCTTAGGGCGCGCCAAAAGCCACCGCCGTGAGAAGGGTCCAGACTGGGCTGGTGGGTAGCCTGACCCAGGAGGGAGGTCCAGTCATGGCGTGGAGAACGCTGGAGGTCGACCCAGGGTCGGCAATGAGGTCCGGGCCAGGAACGAGACTCGGGCGAGCGGAATTCATGGGAAGCCGAAGCTTATGGCAGGAAGGGACATCTTCGCCAGGGAGGGGGGCTTCGACCCTGGAGGTGGACAGAGGCCAGGGGCACATATGCCGTAGGGTTGCCCAGGACCTCCGAGGCAGTTTTGTGAATGGTGGTCCAGAGACTATGGTGTTAACATATTATGTGTATATATCTGTATATATGTATTTTGTATGTATTATGCTGGTGTGCATGTGAGTGAGTGTGGGTAATATAGGATTCATTTTACTTTTCAGAGAATAGGTCCACTTTAGTTGTTTTGTGTGAATGTGATAGGATGTTCATAACAGTATATTATTCTCCTTGTTCTTAGTGCATGATTGGGGTTTCTAGATTTGGGAGGTTTAATTGTGTGTGGTTTCCATTTTTCTAAAGGGGGGGGGAGCAATGTGGTGTGTGGGTTGAGTGTGTGGGGTAGTACCTGCCCCCTGGGGTGGTGTGAGGTTGGCACAGCCCATCTGTATAAAAACCCGGTGCATGTAATGAAGTTGAAGTTAGTTGCTGCATGAAGACTCGCCTCCTGCCTGGTCATTTTACAGACATAACAGCGGGGTTCGGGACTGAAACCGTCGGACATTACAGGTGCACAGTAACGGCACATTTACTGAACCCTGCAAATTCCTTTTTCCTTGTAAACGGCTCACCATGAGTCTTGGCTGCTGTAATATCTAAAATGTAAAGTTAATAATGACACGACTGTGAAACTTATATTAGGATATAAGGTGGCGGCAGCGCGCTCTGACGCAGCGGCCCCTCTTGGCATTGAGTGTGAGAGTTTTGAGTGTTGTGATCTTCCCAGACGTACATTCTGTAAAACTTACAACCGTGAGACCTTATTAAATATCAAGGTACTGCACGCTGCAAGAATCGCGGCGATCGGTTGTGATTTGGACATTCTACGCCAGCATGGAATTCTGGCGGAGTCCCCACTGGAAGCTACCCGAGAGAGGAGGAAGCGGAAACGGAGCGAACGCAAGAAAAAGCGCGGAAAAATCGCCGGGATCCATGCTAGGCTAAAGGCTAACCCCTCCAGACCAGCGGTACCATCGCTTCTTCTCTCTAACGTCCGCTCCCTCGAAAACGAGGTGGACGAGCTGCGTCTGCTGAGAAAAACCGGGAGAGAGTGGAGAGACTGCTGTTTGTTTTCACTGAGACTTGGCTCCACGGCAACATTCCTGACGAGGCCATTCAACTGGAAGATATGGCGATGTTCCGTGCTGACAGGGAAACGGCGAGCTCCGGTAAGAGCCGGGGCGGTGGGCTATGCATCTATGTTAACAAGAACTGGTGCGTCAATGCCACGTTAGTGTCTAAACACTGCTCTCCGTTGGCGGAGTTCCTTATTGTAAATTGTCGGCCACATTATTTGCCGAGGGAATTCAGCAACGTGCATGTAGCTGGTGTTTACATAGCGCCGAGCCCTAATGCTAAAGCTAATGCTAAGAAGGCACTCGGGGTACTGCACAGTGCGATTAGTGTAATCCAAACTTCACACCCGGACAGTTTTGTGGTGGTTGTGGGGGATTTTAACCACACCAGCCTAAAGACTGTGCTCCCCAAGTTTAAACAATGTGTAGACTTTAAGACCAGAGGAGAGAATATGTTGGAGTTGGTGTACACGAACACAGATGCATATAAGGCGATACCCCGCCCCCATCTCGGCCGTTCTGATCACATGTCCGTAATGCTGCTGCCTGCCTACAAACCTTTATTGAAGCACAGCAGGCCAGCAGTGAAACAAATCAGGATTTAGCCAGAGAGTGCAACCTCTGCACTGAAAGACTGTTTTCTGCACACAGACTGGGAGGTCTTCAAACTAGCAGCCTCTCAGGAAGACGAGATGGATGTGGAGGAGTATGCTGATACAGTCACCAGCTACATCGCGAAGTGCACAGAGGATGTCACTACAGTGAAGACCATCACTATGCGGGGTAACCATAAGCCCTGGATGACTGCAGAGGTGCACTCGCTGCTCACAGCCAGAGATGCAGCCTTCAGAGCGAAGGACAGGATCGCCCTCCGCTCAGCCAGGTCTGTGCTCTCAAAGGGAATTAAGGCGGCAAAGCGCGCCTATGCGGAGAAAATCCAGGGACACCTCTGTGACACTAGGAACACCAAGCAGATGTGGCAGGGAGTTCGGACACTGATGGGCTATAAGTCTAGGCAGGGGGTCGATGATGACGACGCTTCGCTTCCAGACAGGCTTAACGACTTCTTTGCATGTTTTGAAGCATCAAACTCGACAATCAGAGGGAGGGCTGGCCCACCCCCACCATCGGTCGGACCAGCTTTTACCATCAACACAGCGGACACACGGAGGACCCTAACCAGAGTCAACCCACGCAAAGCTGCAGGTCCAGACAACATTCCGGGACATGTGCTCCGAGACTGCACGAGCGAGTTGGCGGATGTCCTGACTGACATTTATAACATTTCCCTGAGTCAGGCCATCGTTCCCAGATGCTTCAAGACCTCTATCATTGTACCGGTGGCAAAGAAACCAGTTGTGTCCTGTTTGAATGACCATCGTTTTGCACTGACACCAATTGTGATGAAGTGTTTTGAACGGCTTGTCAAACCACACATTACAGCCTGCCTCCCTGCATCACACAACCCGCTCCAGTTTGCATATCGTTCAAACCGCTCCACGGAGGATGCTATAGTCACCACCCTACACTCTGTCATCACCCACCTGGACCAGAAAGACACCTACACCAGACTCCTGTACATTGATTTCAGTTCAGCATTCAACACCATTATTCCCCAGAGACTGATAGAGAAATTACTCCTCCTTGGTCTGAACACCGCCACATGTCTCTGGATCCTGGATTTCCTGACTGAGAGACCTCAGTCTGTCCGGGTTGGAAACATCTCCAACTCTGTCACGCTAAGCACCGGATCCCCTCAAGGTTGTGTACTCAGTCCACTGTTGTTTACACTTCTAACACATGACTGTGTATCCAGACACGAGGGGAACCAGATTATTAAGTTTGCAGACAACACCACGGTGGTGGGACTTATTCAGAGGGATGAGGAATCAATGTACAGGGAAGAAGTGAGAGACCTGGAGGGCTGGGGCAGGGAGAACAATCTGGTGCTCAACGTGGACAAAACGAAGGAGATGATTATCGACTAACGGCGGTCACAGCCTGAGCATGTCCCCCTCAGCATCAGCGGCCGTTTAGTGGAGAGAGTAGAGAAAATCAAGTTCCTCGGAGTGCAGATTTCGCAGGACCTGACCTGGAGCAAGAATTCCTTGGAGATCAGGAAGCGGGCTCAGCAGAGACTGCACTTCTTGAGGAAACTCAAACAGGCCTCTCTCCCCATCTACATCCTCAGGACCTTCTACAGAGGTGTGGTGGAGAGTGTTCTGACGTACTGCATTGCTACATGGTACTCCAGTTGCAGTATGTCAGACAAAAAAGCCCTGCAGAGAATAGTTAAGGGAGCTGAGAGGGTAATTGGAGTCTCCCTCCCCTCTGTCCAAGAACTTTTTCAGAACCGTTGTAGGAGCAGGGCACTGGACATTGTCAAGGACCGTTCTCACCCTCTGCATAAACACTTGGAACTTCTTCCATCTGGTAAACTATTCTGGAGCATCAGAGGCAGAACCACCAGACTGATCAACAGCTTCCTTCCACAAGCTGTCAGGATGCTGAACAGTTGACCTGGAATCTCTCATATACACTACTGCACCTACGGACATTTTGTATATTATTTGTATATTATAGTTAGTTATTTTTTTCTCCCCAAGTATGTCTCAGGGATGTGTGAATGGATGGGGGGGGTGGGGGGGGGAGCTATGTGGGAGTGTGTCTTAAATCATGCTGCTTCTATTTATGTGGATGCCGAGAGAAACGCAATTTCATCTTGCCTGCACTACAGTTGTATGTACAGCAATATGACAAAGTTTGATTTGATTTTGATTTGAACAGAATGGTCAGATAGGGGGACACACAGGAGAGGGGAGTCTCTGGCAGCTTCTCATTCCTGTGCAAGACCGGTACTTTACGCCGCTGGTATGAGCTGTGCAGTTTATTACAGCGTGAGCCACTGACAATGTCAGTGGGCGAGAGCCCTATTGTAATCACTAGGATTATTTATTATTAACCTTATTTATACAGGTAATCTCACTGAGACACGGGGTCTCATTTTAAAGAGAGCTGTTTAATCGATCAGTTCTGTGAAAGCAGAGCTGATCACAGCGGTCATCTGGCATGTAGAGGAATGAAGCTGGTCTTATATTTATGATTTTAACATTTTATTTTGCTGCGCAGCATCAGGGTGAAGAAGTTCTGTCCCCATCAGTCGTTCTGGGCTCACATTTACTTCCATAAATACAACGCTGTGTCTGATGTTGCGTTTTCTTCTGCGCATGCGGGTCACTTCATAGCTGTAGACTGTTCACACTGGAGTCTGATGGAGGTCACATTTAAGTTGTAATGTGAACGCCCACACAAAAAATCAGATCTCGGCAAAAAATCGGAATTGAGCAGCAAGACCTGCAGTGTGACCGTAGCCTTAGTCATATCTGTCTGAGCTAAGAGGCTTAGCCAAGCGCAGTGGGAAAAACTGAGGAGATATTGAAAGAGGTGGTGTCTTAAATTTATGAAGCCATTGAGACTATTGATGCAGTAGGTGAGACTGTTCCTCCATCACCACTTGAAACAAGTGAGACACTGACACAGCAGCCCCAGTTGTTGACTAGTCTTCTTCCAACCAACTAGGTGTTGCGGCAGCAGCCACCATTCCTGACGTGACAAAACCTCCATTTGAAGTGATGTAAACCCACCAGCAATTCAAAAGGTTGTAGTTGAGCACATTTTAAGAAAAGAGACATGGGACCAAGCTTGAACTCTGCTCTCAGACTTCATTTCTTTTCAGGAAGAGTCCCCAGACCCAATGAGTCAGACTATGATACTTGGCGTTCCAAGATTGAACTGCTTTTGAGTGACCCTAGTATGTCTTCCCTACAGATCATTAGGAGGATCCTTGAGAGCTTACGCTCCCCTGCAGCTGACATAGTTAAAGGTCTGAGCCCCAATTCAGTCCTGGTACATTATCTACTGCGGTTAGATTCAGCTTTTGGTGTTGTTGAGGATGGGGAGGAGCTTTTTGCTCAGTTTATGAATACCCTTCAAAACCCTGGTGAAAAACCATCCACTTACCTTCAGCGGATGCAGTTGACTTTAAACCTAGCTGTAAAAAGGGGGAGGAGTTGCACCTGAAAACATGGACAAGCACCTCCTTAAACAGTTTTGTAAAGGGTGCCGAAATAGTGCATTGTTTTCTAGCCTGCAGCTTGAGAAAAAGAAAGGTAACCCTTCATCTTTTGCAGATCCCTTGCTAATGCTATGCACTGAAGATGAGCGAGCAGCAAAGGTTGCTCGAATGGAAAAACCACATAAGCTCCACAAAGTCACAAGTTAAAGTTTACTCTGAGTACATGTGTATGTACAGAGCCACAAGAACAGAGGCTCATCCCGATGTAATTGAGGACCTAAAAAAAACAAGTTACTTGTTTGCAGAGCCAGTTAGCCTCAGTTGTATCACAGAAAAAGACCAAAAAGCATGACCCCAAGAAGGCTGCTACAAAGGTAAACAAATCAAAACCAAGTAGTACAAAAATAAGTTATCAGGCAGCAAAAGACGAAGCACATTAGCAAGCCCAAACCCTGGTACTGCTTTCATTGCAGGGAAGATGGACACACAGCCTCCTCTTGCATTAAACTTGCAAACCCCACTCTAGTAACTGAAAAGAAAGGAATACTACAGGACAAACAGCAGGCATGGGGAAGGCAAAACTACCCCAGTGAGCCCAAACTGCCTTTAAACTAGATTCAGTCCCTGTTGTGGGACAGGCAAGGCAAGTTTTTGTATTGTGGAGGAACAAATAAGTTCAGGCGAGGTACGACGAGCTGGCAGGTTGCAGTTTTATTTTCCTCCAACATCAGGAGACACACTGTAGCACTGTGCGCTGTGTTGTGCTGTGTGTGCTATTGAGGCATGTATAGCAAGCTCTTTTATACATGTTATACAAAGAGAGAATGCATGGCACATTAGCATATTGATATACAGTACATATCAGTCAATACATATGAGTAGCCTGACCAACTGACACCTGGATGTCTCCTCCTTAATCCGGGAATGTACTGTATAAACAATAGTCCATTGTTCTGGTTGTCCCCCCAGGGGTTCTCTGTCCGTATGCAATCCCTGCTGAGCATGAATAGTATCAGTCTGCATTGTGCTGGGTGCCCACACGGCTCCCCCCAGAACGCTCAGAAGGGGCTGTGACCCCCCTCCCCCCATCGTTTGGTTCCAGCACGTTGAACGGCCGTAGATCGTGGGCGCGAGGGCCGGTGTGTTTTGTGCATAATGGAACAAGACGGTGATCAGCCGGCTTTAGGGAGTGAGGTGCGGGAAAAGTGCTGTGGAGGAGGAGGAGGAGGAGGAGGAGGAGGGGGTGGGAGTGAGTGCGTGCCGGCCCGGGAGGTCAAAGGTGTCTGGGTCGCGCAAAAATTGCATGTGGATCCACAATGGTGAGGGACTTTCCTGTTAAACCTGGCGATGATCCACAGTGGCTGTGAAAGAAGGGGGAGGGGGAAATTAAGTCACTGACTTCTCGTGCGGGTCCGATCCAACGAGGATCTGGGGAAGGCGATCGGCCCAATTCCCCGAGGCTGCGTAGTGGCTGTGATAAACTGAAGCTGTGTCAGGGACTCGGCAGTTTGGCTTTAGTAGGTGCGGGAACAGCCCTAAAGTCATTGGGGAAAGCAATCGGCAAAATTCCCGTTGTGCGCTGTGGCTGAGAAACCCATACAAAGTCCTGTGTGCGGGCTGCATGTGTGCTTTAGGTGTGAGAGCAGCCCTAAAGGTTCCAAGGATGGCGATCGGCCGTTTTTCTCGGGCATGTGCAGCGGCGGAGGACAATGTATCGGTCTGTGGAGCCAGTTCGTCTCTGTGCGTGGTGCGCGCTTGGCGACGTGACCACATAACTGGCAGTTGCGCTGTCCTCATAATCCTGCGGTGTGTGTGCGGGGCTTCTGTGCGCCGGAGGTCCGCTGTTGTGTGAGTCAGGGTCGGGGAGCTTGGTGGAAATCAACGCAGTCGGCGTCGATGATTTCTCCGTTCAGGCTGCTTCCTTCGTTTCGCTTGTGTCGTGGTTCATGGTGCTTGTCGGTCCAAGCGCTGTGTGCTAGAGTGTGCGCTCCAGTGAGGATGAAGAGGTTGCAGGTGTTCTCTGGTCCTCTGGGATCCACAGCGTGGTGAAAGGGAGGAGATGGTCATTCTCTGTCGTCATGTCACCAGTGTGGAGGGAAAAGATCAGGCGAGGGTCGCACCATGATGCGTGCTGGGGCTTTCCTGGTCGGGGTCATCTCCGGGGTGTTCGCCTCGTGTTCCATTCTTCAAGGGTCACCAGTGTGGAGGAACAAATAAGTTCAGGCGAGGTACGATGAGCTGGTAGGTTGCAGAGTTTTATTTTCCTCCAACATCATGAGACACACTGTAGCATTGTGCGCTGTGTTGTGCTGTGTGTGCTATTGAGGCATGTATAGCAAGCTCTTTTATACATGTTATACAAAGAGAGAATGCATGGCACATTAGCATATTGATATACATATCAGTCAATACATATGAGTAGCCTGACCAACTGACGCCCGGATGTCTCCTCCTTAATCCGGGGATGTATAAACAATAATCCATTGTTCTGGTTGTCCCCCCAGGGGTTCTCTGTCCATATGCAATCCCTGCTGAGCATGAATAGTATCAGTCTGCATTGTGCAGGGTGCCCACAGTATAGCACATTTCGTGTACAAGACAATTCGAAGTGCTTTAAAGCATTAGAGCAAGTTGCAAACGGAATGCATAAGAATTGAAAAGCAAACTCAGAAGTAAATTAAAGAAAAAGCACAAGCTAAAATAGAATACGATGGAAATAAAAATTTATAGGGCATTGTAGAAGATTAACAATTGTTCCACTGAAAGGCCGCGGCAAACAGTTTTTAACCTGGATTTAAAGCACCTGAGAGTTTCAGCAGCCCTGATGCTTTGTGAGGGGCATAAAAACTGAACGCTGCCTCACCATGTTTGGTTTTAACTCTGGGCACAGATAGTAAACCTGACCCTGATGACCTGAGGGCTCTGGGTGGTTCATAATGGACAAGCAGATCTGAAATGTATTTTGGCCCTATACCATTCAGAGCTTTATAAACGAACCACAGTATTTTGAAGTCTATTCTTTGACAGACAGGAAGCCAGTGTAAAGACCTGAGAATTGGAGTTGTATGATCTGCTTTCTTGGTCTTGGTGTGGACTCGAGCTGCAGCATTCTGAACCAACTGCAGCTGTCTGATGGACTTTTTAGGGAGACCTGTGAAGACAGCATTACAGTAGTCCAGTTTACTGAAGATAAATGCATGGACAAGTTTTTCTAGATCCTACTGAGACATCAGACCTTTAATCCTCACTTTGTTATGTAATGGGCTGATTGTTATGTAATGGGCTGATTTCACGACTGTCTTAATGTGGCTGTTAAAATTCAGGTCTGAGTCCAGAAGCACACCCATATTTCTGGCTTGACTGTTGGTTTTTAGAATTATTGATTGAAACAGAGTACTAACTTTGAGTCTTTCTTCTTTGGCTCCAAAAACTATTATTTCGACTTTGTCTTCATTTAACTGAAGGAAGTTCTGGCACATCCACTCTTTAATTTGACCAATGCATGTGATCAGGGTTTTAATTGGACCATAGTCTCCTGGTGAGACGGCTATGTAGATTTAATTAATTAAATCACTCTTATTGTCATTCAACCGTACAACCAATCAAGTACAGCAGAACGAGACTGTGCTTTACCTATCTACAGTGTAAATCACACACACCCCAAGTGCAGAATCAGAGGGCCGCTGCCATGCAAGGCACCACCACAGAGTTCCCTCCTCCATTCCATTTATTGCTGAGCACCAAGCTGGATGGCAGGAAGTTCCACTTTTATATGGTCTTCGGCATGACCCGGCCGGGATTTGAACCCCTGCCTCCCGGGTGTGGGACGGATGCTCTACCAACTAAGCCACCACTCCGGTATTTGTGTATCATTTGAATAATTATATTAATATTATTAATATATTTTGTTTTTATGATTTGAGCTAGTGGGAGCATATAGATGTTGAAAAGCAAAGGTCCCAAAATGGAATGTTGGGGAACTCCAGTTTTTTTTTTTTTTTTTTTTTTTTTTGTTCACTCGGATTTTTAGTTACATATTGACACAGGGACTGTTTTGTCTTTTAAGTAGCACTCAAACCAGCTAAGTGCTGTACCAGAAAGGCCCACCCAGTTTTTTTATTTAGCCGGTCTAGTAAGATGTTATGGTTGACCATGTCGAATGCAGCACTAACGTCCAGTAGAACCAAGACTGAAATGTTGCCATTCTGTATTGGAGTGGATGTCATTAAGGACCTTAACTAGAGCTGTCTCAGTGCTGTGGTGTGGCCGAAAACCTGACTGGAAGACAAAACAGTTATTTAATGTCAGAGAGTTGTACAATTGTTGAAAAACAGCTTTTTCTATTATTTTACTGAGAAAGGGGAGGTTTGATATGGGTCTCTAGCTGTTCATGAGTGAGGTGTCCAGGTTGCTCCTTTTTTTTTTTTTTAAGAAGTGGCTTGATAACAGCTGTTTTAAGCACTGAGGGAAGACACCTGAATGCAGATACTGTGGAGTGTGTGAAATCACAAGCAGGTTCATTTCAAAATGATTTTATTTCACACTCGCATCTCATGAGCACAGAACAGACTGACCCTTTTTACCAGAGACTCTCCTCTTAAAGTAGAACTGAACCCACCTTTTGGCGCAAAAAGTAGAATAGCAGATTAATTCCTTATTACCTATTGTATTTTTCAACACATGAAAGAAAATTTTAGGCCGTGCGATGGCCAAGCTATAAGCCGATAAACTTTTGCCTCTGGCTGGCAGTGCCAAACAAACCGGAAGTAGTGCAGACGACGCTGCGTGACGTCACGAGTGTGATCCCTAAACAAAACAACAATGGCAGATGATAGCAGTTCCAGCAGTCAAGAAAACCAGAGTTTTCAGAGTGAAGAGGCATTCAGGATCGGTGACGAGACGGAGGAGGATGCAGGAGTGTGGCAGGTGGCAGGCGTGCACAAGGGCGAGCCCGGGAGACAGCGACCTGATGCACCTGTGACAGCAGCTGGCAGACAACGATGCAGAGGCGAGGTCCGCCGCCGGGGAATACACCTGTGCACAGGGGAGAAACTGGAAAGGCAAAGGTGGGTATGCTTACGCTGTAGATCTTGCTGGGAGATGAGGGGGTTCCTCTGCAGCAAGAGGGCTGAAGGAATCAGACTGCTTCATGCCGAAGCCCAGGGCAGAGTGGCTTATATCCCACGCTGCTGATGAGGCGCAAGTGTGCGCGCAGCTGGCGCCGCTAATGAGCGGCGAGTTGTAACATATCCAACCTGTGTTGTGTTGTAGCTTAGTTTTCTTTTTTCTCTGTCACATTTTGTCTTAGTTTTGTTTTGAATTGTAATCGCTCTTGCCTGTTTTCTCTTTTGAATTCTTGGATGGAATATGGGTGGGCAATATAAGCTGCGGCTTCAGCCATCACTCATTTCGGATAACTTACGTTGAATTGTATAATCAGATGAGTCATTGTTCAATTTGACCTTGTTGTTATATCATTCAGTTTCTTTCAACCTGTACTGTACTATCCGAAATAAATTCATTCATTCATTCAAAAAAATTGGGCTATGTATTACAATACTTCTACAGACTATAGTGGCAATACACATGAACAGAACTGGCCTCTGCATTTGACTGTGCTATTTATAAATAAGATAAGATAAGCCTTTATTAGTCCCACAACGGGGAAATTCCAGGATTGCAACAGCACAGGGATAGCAACACTCAGAGCAACAATCAGAAGGCAAGAAAAAAAAAGCAAGCAAGAGCAGCTAATATACATATGTACATATTACTATAAATATATATATATATATATATACACACAGACACAGTGTAGAGCATTGTAGCTGGATGGGATAAATATGAGTATATAAACACACAGTACGAAGCATTGCAGCTAGATGGAATAAATATGTAAATATATAAACACAGTGCGGAGCAATGTAGCTAGATGGAATAATATGTAGATATACAGTATAAACACACAGTGCAGAGCATTGTAGCTAGATGGAATGAATATATAGATATATAAATATAAACATGAACACACCCAGTGCGGAGCATTGTAGCTAGATGGAATAAATATGTAAATGTATAAACACACACAGTGCAGAGCATTGTTGCTAGATGGGATGAAACAGCACAACCGTCTTAGTTATCCTACATGGTATGATTATGTGCCCATACATATTCTCACCCTCCATAGCTACCGGTATTTTCCTAGTTGTATGCCGGAGGGGACCATTGTGTAAGTCTATTGCATCTTTTGCATTCAAAAAACTATTAGGTTGTTACGTCTTTTTGCTATCTCTGCGAGCAGCCCTGCTTACGTTGTACAGTCTGACAGCCGTTGGTAGGAAGGACCTGCGAAACCTCTCGGTTGTGCACCTGGGATGATGTAGTCTGCTGCTAAATGAGCTCCTCAGTGCATTCAGTATGTCCTGCATAGGGTGGAACTCGGACTCCAGCAGAGATGACAGTTTAGCCATCGTCCTTCTTTCTCCTATCTCCTCCACCGGATCAAGGCGCTGCCCCAGGACGGAGCTAGCTTTCTTGATCAGTTTGTTCAGTCTCTTCCTATCGGCTGCAGTAATGCCACTGCCCCAGCAGACCACTCCAAAAGTGATGGCTGATGCCACCACCGTGTCATAGAATGTCTTCAGCAGCACCCCTTGTACACCAAAAGACCTGAGTCTCCTCAGTAGGAACAACCTGCGCTGTCCCTTCTTGTAGAGTGCATCAGTATTGTGTGACCAGTCTAGTTTATTGTTCAGATGAACACCCAGGTACTTGTAGGATGTCACCATCTCAATGTCTGTTCCCTGTATATTTACTGGTGCTGTGAGGGGTTGTCCTTGCCTGCGGCAGTCCACCACCAGCTCCTTAGTTTTCCTCGCGTTGATCTGTAGGCAGTTCCGATGGCACCAGTCCACGAAGTCCTGGATAAGCCCTCTGTACTCAGCTTCATCTCCATTGGAGATGAGGCCAACGATCGCAGAGTCATCAGAGAACTTCTGTAGATGGCAGTGTGTTGTGTTGTGTGAGAAGTCCGCAGTATAAAGAGTGAACAGGAAGGGAGCCAACACCGTTCCCTGGGGGGCCCCCGTGCTACTGATGATCGTGTCGGACACACAATCCCGGGTTCTCACAAACTGAGGCCGGTTCGTGAGGTAGTCCAGGATCCATAATGACAGGTGCTGGTCCACCCCTGCGTGCAGCAGCTTGTCCTTCAGGATCATCGGTTGGATGGTGTTGAAAGCACTGGAGAAGTCAAAGAACATGATCCTCACCACATTCCTGGGCTTCTCCAGGTGGGACAGAGAACGGTGAAGGAGGAAGATCACCGCATCCTCCACCCCAATGCCATGTTGGTAGGCGAACTGGAGTGGATCCATCGCTGGTTCCACCAGGGGGCGGAGGTGAGCAAGGAGCAGTCTCTCCAGGGTCTTCATCAAGTGGGACATCAAGGCCACCAGTCTGTAGCTGTTCAGGTCTTTGGGGTGGGAAGTTTTTGGGACAGGTACTACACAAGATGTTTTCCACAGCTGTGGTACCCTCCCCAGCTTCAGGCTCAGGTTGAAGATGTACGTCACAATCCCACACAGCTGGTCTGCACAGGACTTGAGGAGCTTTGCGCTGATGCCGTCCGGTCCCGACGCCTTCCTCGCCTTGATCTTCCTCAGCTCCGTCCTCACCTGGGTCCTGGTCAGGGTCAGGATGGGGGGCTGTGTGTTGGGAGTGGGGGGGTGTTGGTGGAGTGGGGAGTGGGCAGCAGGACTTGATGTCTTTACAGGCAGCAGTGGTTGTTGTGCAGTCAAGGGGGAGAGCGGTTGGTCAAACCTATTGAAAAACAGATTCAGATTGTTTGCCCACTCCCTGCCCCCCGTGGCCTGGGGGGAGGTATTCTGGAGCCCAGAGATGGTTTTGAGGTTTCTCCAGACCCCGCTGATGTCGCTCTGTTGCAGCTTGTCCTCCATCTTCCTCCTGAAGCTGTCCTTGCCTTCTCTGATCTTTCTCCTCAGCTCCCTCTCTACGGACTTCAGCATCTCCCTGTTCCCCGACCTGAAGATCTTCTTCTTCTCTCTCAGAAGTGTTTTAATCTCAGGGTTGATCCAGGGTTTGTTGTTTGAGCAACACCGTATGGTCTTGGTGGGAATGGATTTGTCCGCACAGAAGCTGAGGTAGCCCGTGAAGGTGTGAGTGAGGCCATCGATGTCCTCACCATGTGGATCGCAGAGCTGCTTCCAGGCGGTGGCTTCAAAACGGCCCTTTAGAGTGTCCATTGCCTCCTCAGACCATAACATCACTGTGCGCATGGCCGGGGGTTGTCTGTGCACTAGGGGTTTGTACACCGGCCGGAGATGAACCAAGTTGTGATCCGATCTCCCGAGTTGGGGGAGTTGTGATGAGGTGTACGTCTCCTTAGTGTTTGCGTAGAATAAGTCCAGTGTTTTATTGTCTCTAGTGTGGCATGTGACATACTGGGTGAAAGTGGGTAGAATGGGAGACAGTGAAACATGGTTGAAATCACCTGAGATGAGGAGAAGAGCATCTGGGTGTTCTGTCTGCAGCCTGCTGGTTACTGAATGGATGACGTCACGCGCTGTCCCAGCGTTCGTCATCGATTTGCATAAACAACAATGCAGATCACGTGTGAGTGTTCTCTCGGGAGATATGTAGGCCGCATGCTAACAGCTAGCAACTCAATGTCTTTGCTGCAGTGACGTTGTTTAACAGTGATATGTCCCGGTCTGCACCAGTTGTTGTTAACATACATTATCACTCCACCGCCCCTTGCTTTGCCACTGTCTGGTGTTCGGTCTGCCCTTATGTGGAAACCCTCCAGCTCAATGTTAGCATCTGCTGCTAGTTCAGTTAGCCACGTCTCAGTAAACAAAAGGAGAGAGCACTCCCGGTATGTGCTATGGTAACGGCAGATAGCCGCTAGCTCATCTACCTTTCCCAGTATAGAGCGTACATTCCCCATAATAACGGATGGGAAGGTGGGTCTGTACCTTATACTCCTTGTCCGCCGTCTAACACCAGCCCGACAACCACGTCGTTTTCGCCTTATTTCTCTCGGTACGTCGAGTTTTTTCGTCAGCACCGAGTGGCGATTAAGTCCAAGCAGCCGTTCCCTGCTGTACCGTCTCCTGCTGTAAACAGTGGCTCCGTCTGCCGGCTCGGGAGGCATTTTGGGGCGATCTGTGTGTCCGTGATGTATAAAGTGTGTAAAGAAAGAAAGAAAAAACTCAGAATTGAGCCGCTGTTGCAAAAGGCAGCTGACTCGTGTGGCGCCGGAAGGTGTTTTTTTTTTTTTTTTTTTTTTTTTTTTTTTTTTTAAATACAGTAATATCTATATCTAGAAACGCATCGCTTCCCGGTCGCTTTTCCTCCCCCTTTCTTTTCTTTCGTCGCCATGACAGCTTTCCTTGGCCACTGAACAGATCTTCCCAGGTGTTGGAAGTGTTTTGTAGTCGACTATCACGACAAAATGCACCAAAAACAACCAGTGTCGACGTGCTCGCAATGGTAAACATGGAGGACTGTGTTACACTTGTGACGTCACGCGGAACTCCGGCTGCACTTCCGGTTAATCGGCGGATTTGTCTGATTTTTCAGGGCGGGAAAATTCAAAATCGCGATTTTCTCCAAGATTCCGGGATTTGTGGAGGGGGTGCCAATGATAAATTATCTTTATAATTGTATGTACTATCACCCAGTGCCGTTCAATGCCGTTCAGTTCAGTTCTACTTTAAGTTTCACGGCTTTCATCACACACAATAGGACATTTACATCACACTGCATTCAACTCTCTACATCCTTGACTCCTTCCCATTCTCTCACCAGGAGACTCCTCTCTTTTGTCTCCCATGCTTCTTCACTGTCTCTCATCTGAGATGCTAGAATCTGACTCTCCCAAGGTGCTACAAATGCCCCCCCCCAGCATCTTAGATAGGACAATCGAATAACAGTTCACATGCTGTGATAGAACAACAGAACATCAGTCCACATGCTGTTTGGGCTTCCGTCTCCTCCCGTATCTGCTGTAACTGGGTTTTACCGCCTCTGCGGCACTATTGTGCCGATGGGAGGTTGCTGGGAGGGGGGCCACTTCGGTCTGTCCGTGTGGTTGCTCTGGCGAATTGTTTCTCTGGGGAGCTCTCCGTGGGGGTCTTCCACGCCGAGGGGCCCTAGCCAACAGCACTGGCTCGTCCGCCACAACGAAAGCGGGTTTGAGTCTGTCTATGCCAATTTTTTCCCTCCTACCCCCCAAGTCTAGCAAAAAATGCTTATCCGCTGTTTCCAACACTCTTGAACGGTCCATCATAGGGTGGGTGCAATGGAGGGCGGTGGGCATCGTGTCTGACAAAAACGAACTCCGCGCTCTTCAAAGTTTTAGGCACAAAAACATGCGGAAAACTGTGGTGGGCAGGGCCCGGCAGCGTGCCTGTCTGCGCTACGCTGCAAAAGCTGAGACAAGGAGCTGCCCGGAGCAGGATTATCTGGTAGAAATTCCCCGGGCAGCCGTAGTGGCTGCGTGAAAACGAGCTCTGCCGGGGAAGCTTCTAGATCCTCTTTCGGCGCGGAACGCAACCCCAATAAGACCCACGGCAGCCTGTCTACCCAATTTGCATCTGTCAATGAGGCCCTGAGCGCTGCTTTGAGTGATCTATGAAAACACTCGCATAATTGTGTGCGTTGTGCGGTGAATTGTAACACCAAGGCTGCGGGCCATCGCAGACCAGAGTTCGGAAACAAATTGAGGGCCCCCGTCGGACGTAATGTCCGACGGGACTCCAAAACGCGCCACCCATGCTGTTAAAAAAATGCGCGCTCCGTCTGCGGACGTGGTTGCCGCCAGCGGAACCGCTTCTGGCCAGCGCGTGGTGCGGTCCACTATGGTCAGGAGGTGCGTGCACCCCTGTGATGGCGGGAGGGGGCCCACGAGGTCCACGTGAACATGGTCGAACCTCTTAGCCGGAATACGAAACGGCTCTAAGGGAGCCTTCGCGTGTCTTTGTATCTTGGCTCGTTGGCACGCCACGCAGGCTGCAGCCCACTCTTTCACTTGTTTGCGTAGGCTCGGCCACACAAACTTCTCTCCCACCATTTTGACCGACGCGCGCACTCCTGGGTGCGCCAGAGTGTGAACCAACTGAAACACGCGGCGGCGCCACGCAGCCGGGACCACGGGACGCAGGCGACCCGTGGAGACATCGCAGATTAGGGGGGGCATGCCGTCTTGCAGCACCCTGCTCTCCAGCTTTAACCCTGTTGGTCCAGACTGGAGCGTGCGCACGTCTGTATCGCTAATCTGCTCCGCGGCCATGGCTGCGTAATCTATCCCCACGCAGACCGGGGCCACCATGGCACGCGAGAGACAGTCCGCCACTACATTCAGTTTACCCGACACATGCTGAATATCGGTAGTAAACTCTGAGATCGCGGCCAGCTGTCTCTGCTGCCGGCCCGACCACAGTTCTGAAACCTTGGCCATCGCGAATGTTAGCGGCTTGTGGTCCACGAACGCGGTGAAACTGCGCCCTTCCAGCCAGAACTGGAAGTGGCGAATGGCCAGGTGGAGAGCCAGCAACTCTCTGTCGAACGCACTGTATTTATGTTCACTGTCGCGCAAAGTTCTGCTGAAAAAGGCAAGTGGCTGCCAAGCCCCGGCAACGCGCTGCTCTGACAGCCCCTATGGCCACGTCTGAAGCGTCGGTGGTGAGCGCTATGCGGGCCGTCGGGTCTGGATGTGCCAGCAGTGCGGCGTTTGCCAGGGCTGCTTTGACTTCCGAGAACGCCCGCTCTCGCTCCGGGGTCCATTCGACCCTATCCGTGGGTTTCTGTTTTTTGAGCGCGGCGTACAATGGTTGCATGAGCTGCGCCGCGCGGGGGAGGAAATGGTTATAAAAGTTCACCATTCCCAAAAATTCTTGTAGTGGTCTGACCGTTTGAGGTCGGGGAAAATCCGCTACGGCGCGCACTTTGCCGGGCAGCGGGATCGCTCCTTCTGGAGAGACGCGGTGCCCCAAAAAATCAATCTCCGTTACGCCGAACTGGCATTTTGCTGGGTTGACTATTAACCCGTGCTCCTCCAACCTCCAGAAAACCGTCGTGAGGTGGGTTTCGTGTTCGTCTTCGGACGCGCTGGCTACCAGGATATTGTCCAGGTAGCTGGATATTGTCCAGCTGGCGTCCTGGTGCAGCAATAACAACCTGCAGCTGAACGCTCTGAAGACAGTGGAGATGATTGTAGACTTCAGGAAAGTCACTACTCCTCTGCCCCCCCTCACCCTCTCAGGCTCTCCCATCACCACTGCTGATTCCTTCCGCTTCCTAGGCACTACCATCACCAGGGACCTCAAATGGGAGCTGACCATCAGCTCACTCATCAAAAAAGCCCAGCAGAGGATGTTCTTCCTGCGGCAGCTGAGGAAGCTCAAGCTACCCACCAAGATGTTAGTGCAGTTCTACACAGCCATCATCGAGTCCATCCTCACCACCTCCATAACCGTGTGGTACGCAGGAGCCACTGCCAGGGACAGACTAAGGCTGCAGCGCGTCGTGCGCACTGCTGAGAAGGTGATCGGCTGCAAGCTCCCATCTCTCCAGGATCTGTACATCTCCAGGACCCGGAGGCGTGCTGGCCGGATCATAGCCGATCCCTCACACCCTGGTCACGTACTGTTTGCCCCCCTCCCCTCTGGTAGAAGACTTCGGTCCATCCAGACTAAAACCTCCCGTCACATGAACAGCTTCTTCCCCTCTGCCATTAGACTGCTGAACACTAAGTGACTCTCGTGCACCATGTACAGCAGCTCAACCAGACTCATGTCAATCATCACTGTTTTCTTCCTGCATTACCGACTGCACTATATAGTTCTCCACAGTATCTGCTGCTGGCTAATATATATTTTAACTGTTGACCAGTATCACTTAATCTTATCCTACACTTTATTACATGTATAGTTTATTTCTCTTATCTTATCATGTTTAATGTTGCAGCATTGTACCGAGACAAATTCCTAGTTTGTGTACTACATGAACAATGGCAATAAACCTGATTCTGATTCTGATTCTGATGAACACGAATGGGAGATTGCGCTGGAACATCTGTGCCGCTCCTTTTTAACCCGATGGCATGCGCAGGAACTCGAATAGACCGAACGGAGTTATTACCGCTGTTTTAGGTATGTCCTCAGCGCGCACTGGGACTTGGTGGTAACCGCGGACCAGGTCTATTTTGGAAAAAGTGCGTGCCCCGGCGAGGTGAACAGAAAAATCCTGTATGTGGGGAATTGGGTAGCGGTCGTGCGCCGTGACGTTGTTCAACCTGCGGAAATCGCCGCACGGTCGCCACGATCCCTCAGCCTTAGGCACCATATGTAGCGGGGAAACCCATGGGCTGTTCGAGCGCCTGATGATGCCAAACCTTTCCAGGTTGGCGAACTCCTTGCACGCTATGGCCAGCTTAGCTGCGTCCAAGCGCCGAGGTCTAGCAAAAACGGGCGGCCCGGTGGTGGTGATAAAGTGCTCCACCCCGTGTTTAGCGATGGCCGCGGAAAATGTCGGGATCGTGAGTGCTGGAAACTGAGTGAGCAGTGTGTGGAACTTACTGCCTGCAGTTGTGACGTTGGCTTGTGCTGTTGGCCGGGTCACTCGAGCTATACAAGGGAGAGAATTGAAGGACAGTGCATTAACCAGGCGCCTGTTAGCAACATCAACCAATAAACCATGTGCACACAGAAAATCAGCCCCCAGTATATGGTGATTCAGTGCTGCTATGACAAAAGTCCACTCATATGTACGGCCGTGTAGAGATAAGAGCAGAGTCCTCTCACCAAAGGTCTTAATCTCCGAGCTGTTTGCTGCCACTATCTCGGGGCAGCTAGATCTTGCCAGCCGGTCAGTGTAGGTCGGCCGGATGAAGCTCTTCTGGGCTCCCGTGTCCACGAGGAAATGCCTCCCCGAGCGTGCGTCCGTTAGGTAGAGCAGCTTGTTCTCTTCATCGAGGGTCGCCGCTGCTACCGGCCCTCGGCCTTGGCGTTTTCCCGAGTGCTGGAATTGGCACGGTGGCGTACATCTGCGTGCGTTCTCTCCGAAGCGGCGGTGGTAGGAACAGAGCGTGTCTCTCTGGCGCTCCCTGGTCCCTGCTGCTGCTACCGTCGGTGGCTCCTCGCCTCCTCTGGTCGTCTTGCTGGGCTCCGCCGCTGCTGCGTTGACTGTGGTCGCCCTGGTGGCGATGATGATCCGGTCTGCTTCCTGGGCCAGCGCACGGTAGTCTCGCATGGCCAGCCGCGGCGAATTGGCCAGAAGCGCTCTCGCTACCGTCGGAAGGTTTCGGATGAAGAGGTGGGTAAACAGAAAGTAGTCGTCGTCCGTGCCCCTTAACATCAGCATCTTCTCCATGAGGTCTATGGCCGACTCGTCTCCCAACTCGGTCCACGTCAGGAGCCTCTCTGCTCTCTCACCGTCCGAGAGTGTGTAGCACTGGATGAGCGCAGCCTTAAGCGCCTCGTACTTGTTGCCGGTTGGTGGCTGATCGAGCAGGCTCGCTACGTGTTGAGCTGTGCGGGCGTCAAGCACTGCGGCCACATAGTGGAGTTTAGTGTCATCTGCCGTTATCCCTCGGAGGGCGAACTGCACCTCGATGAGGTGGAACCAAGAGCGCGGGTTGTGCTGCCAGAAATCCGGTAGCTTGACTGCGACCGCACATGCGTGGCTGGAGGTTCCCATCGAGGTCTGCTCCGGGGATCTTAACTCGTGTTCCATGATATGTCTTGGGTCACCAGTGTGGAGTGTGTGAAATCACAAGCAGGTTCATTTCAAAATGATTTTATTTCACATCTCACGAGCACAGAACAGACTGACCCTTTTTACCAGAGTCTCTCCTCTTAAGTTTCACGACTTACATCACACACAATAGGACATTTACATCACACTGCATTCAACCCCCTACATCTTTGACTCCTTCCCACTCTCTCACCAGGAGACTCCTCTCTTTTGTCTCCCATGCTTATTCACTGTCTCTCATCTGAGATGCTAGAATCTGACTCTCCCAAGGTGCTACAATACATATTTATGATCTGTAGTAGATTTGAGGCCACAGATAAATGGGCTGACATGTCAGCAGGGGCTGACATGAACCAACAACGTCCCTCAGGCGTTATCAGCCAGAACTAAGTTCAGCTACATACTGGTTGTGGGCATGCAGGAAACAAGAGCCAATATTTTAACTTCCCCAAAGGGTTGATTGGTGCCAAGAGCACAGCCCAAGTAATTAAGGGTGAGCCATTCAATTGTCTACTTGTTACTGGCTCACAGGTAACTACCATACCAAAATCCTTCCATGATCAGCATTTGTCAGAATAAGAAATCAAGCCACTCTGACCTTTTGGAGGTTGAGGGTGCCAATGGGCAAGCTGTGCCCTATTTGGTTTACATAGACGGCAGTAGCACTTTTCTAAGAGAGTTTCTTGACACACATTGAAGTTGCCACTATTGCTCTAATTGTGCCTGATGTTCAAGCCACCTCAGAATCTCTTCTGCTAATAGGCACAAATACTCTTGATGCACTGTATGATGGTTATTGTAAGGCCGGTCTGTCACAATGCTCGCCAGTTTCTTGTGGTTACCAAACAGTTGTAAAAATACTAGAGCTAAGGCACAGACAGTCAAGCACTGATTACCGTGGTGTTGAGGCTGGAAGGCAGTGACTCCCAGGTCATTCCACCAGGTGCCACTGTGGTCTTAGAAGGCATTACCGTGGCTGGAAGCCTCTACAGCGAGAGTTCTGTGGTTGTTGAACATCCCTCATGGTCTTCCTTACCAGGTGGTCTGCTAGTGATGCCTGGTTGATTTTCCCACACCAGCGCCCCTCTGAGCTTCCTGTGGTCATCAGTAATCAGGCTGACCATGATGTTGTTATCCCAGCAAAGTGTCAGATTGAGGAAATCGGTGCCCATCAGAAGATATTGTCACATGAACAAATTGTGGACAGCTCAGCCCAAAAGTCAAACTTGAATCTCAATTTCGGCGACTCCCCAATTCCACCAGAGTGGAAAGATCACATCACGCAGCTCCTTAACAACATGCCTGATGTTTGCCCAGCATGAACTGGACTTTGGCTGAACAGATAAAGTGACCCACCACATAAAGCTTTCTGACGAGACACCGTTTAAGCAGCGTGCTCGACTCATACACCCACAGGACATTGAAGCTGTCCGGAAGCACATTCAGGAACTTCTTGATACAGGGGTCATCAGAGAGTCAGAGTTCCCTTTATCTTCTTCAATTGTGGTGGTCCATAAGAAAAATGGCCAGGTTTGGTTGTGCATCAACTACCGCAGCTTAAAATTGCAGACCATAAAGGATGTGCATGCACTTCCGAAACTGGAGGATACTTTTACAGCATTGTCAGGGTCTCAATGGTTTTCCGTCCTCGACCTTAAATCTGGTTATTGTGGCGGGTTTGAGATAACCCCCACAACAGACTGAGACAGACACAGCGCTCGGCTAGAGCAAATAACAGAACAGTGAAATGTGTGTATTAATGTCTACAGGCAGCCCCGCTCCTTCTGGCTTGTTCCGGCTCCGTATTGTGATGTTAATGTCCCATTCATGCATTGTGTTCATGCTTCCTGTTCTCACTGTGTCTCTCAAATGCAAATGCCCATACCAACTGCTGTGAATGCTCTTTCATGTATTGTTTGTAACTGGGTATATAAGCTGACTGAAATCCATGCTCACCCTATCATTCCTTCAACTGCTGCTGACACACACACATCCTGTGTCTCTTTGCTGGAGAGCCTCTCCGGGCTCGCTCATGGAGCGAGCCCCGTGAAGGCGGTATGATTTAATAAACCTACTTAAAACCTCACTTCTCAGCCTTTATTTTATCATCCGCCATACTGGTGACCCCGAATACGCACACGCTTTGTGCGACGCAACCTTCTGGCTTGGACAGCCACGCTGCCGGCGAACGCAGCACCCAGCGGTGATGCTCCAACGACAAACGAACGCGGCAGCTGCCTTCTGCTTCAGTGAACTCTCAGGACATCACCCATGATCGGGAAAGCCGCAGCAAACTCCATGGTGGGATCTGCACGCCTAGATCGGCACATCCACGCTGGACCGGCCGCGCTCACAGCTCCTCCACATGAGAGCGCATGCACCTCGTCCCCTCTCCACGACGGCGACCTTCATGGCCGACGGAGAAGGCAGCGCGTGGACCTGAACGCACCATGGCCGAGCGAGTGACAAAGATCGTCTCCTCCCTCTCACCACTCCAACTCATCTGCACGAGCGCGAGGGACAAAGATCGTCTACTTCCCTTCACCTCTCCAACACATTGAACAGGGATGATTAAGCTCCCTGACCCTGTCTCCTCTCCAGCTGGCCCACCCACGCACGGAGCCTCGGCACACGCACCGGGGAGTTACGAGGACGGCGCACCACGCACAGGACGCATACGGCTCCACAGATCGCCATCATCCTTCGCCGCCGCACACAGGCCCTTCAGGGTTGCTCGTTCACCTGAGGCACGCACGCAGCATGCACGAAGGATTTGCTAATGGTCTCAGCCACGGCACACAAGGGGAACTCAGTAGTCTGCGGTTCCCGAAGGCTTTAAGGTTGTGCACGCACCTAAAGTCAACACGCCAAGTCCCTTTGCCTTTGTTTTTTTTTCTTACAGCCGTCCCTGCTTTTCTTCACGGCCACTATTAATCCTTGCAGGACTTAATCGCGGGAGGAGTCAGTGACTAATTTTTCTTCTTGTGATCTCCGCACGTTCAACGGGACAGCCCCTCGACATCGCGGATTGACAAGCAATTTTTGCGCGGCTCAGACGATTTCACCGTCTCCTGCCGGCACTAACTACCCCCCACCCCCCTCCACCTTCGCCTGCACAGAGCTTTCCCTGCTCGCTGCCCAAGCTGAACTATCGAGGTCTCGGCCCCCTGCCGAGCCCTCTGGGGGGGGAGCAGTGTGGCGGGTTTGAGATAACCCCCACAACAGACTGAGACAGACACAGCGCTCGGCTAGAGCAAATAACAGAACAGTGAAATGTGTGTATTAATGTCTACAGGCAGCCCCGCTCCTTCTGGCTTGTTCCGGCTCCGTATTATGATGTTAATGTCCCATTCATGCATTGTGTTCATGCTTCCTGTTCTCACTGTGTCTCTCAAATGCAAATGCCCATACCAACTGCTGTGAATGCTCTTTCATGTATTGTTTGTAACTGGGTATATAAGCTGACTGAAATCCATGCTCACCCTCTCATTCCTTCAACTGCTGCTGACACACACACATCCTGTCTCTTTGCTGGAGAGCCTCTCCGGGCTCGCTCATGGAGCGAGCCCCGTGAAGGTGGTATGATTTAATAAACCTACTTAAAACCTCACTTCTCAGCCTTTATTTTATCAGCCGCTATAGTTATTACCAGATAAAGGTGGAGGAAGCCGATAAGCCCAAGACCACTTTCATCTGCCCCCTCGGTTTTGGGGAATTTAACTGCATGCCACAAATGCACCAAGCATTTTCCAAAGACTAATGGAAAGGTGTATGGGGGACATGCACTTGAAGGAAGTAATCACTTTTCTTGATGACTTGATAGTGTTCTCCAGGACTTTAGAGGAGCAGGAGTCAAGGTTAATGTAAGTACTCACTCGGCTGAGAGTTTGGTCTAAAGCTGTCTCCCAAAAAGTGCCTGTTCTTCCAGACCTCAGTTCACTACCTATGGCATGTGGTCTCCCGCAATGGAGTTGAGACGGACCTGGAGAAGATTTTAGCCCTTAAGACTTGGACTGTTTCTCAGAACCTTTGTGAGTTAAGGTCTTTTCTAGGCTTTTCTGGATATTATCAGAGGTTTGATAAGATAAGATAAGCCTTTATTAGTCCCACAACGGGGAAATTCCAGGATTGCAACAGCACAGGGATAGCAACACTCAGAGCAACAATCAGAAGACAAGAAAAAAAACAAGCAAGCAAGAGCAGCTAATATACATATGTACATATTACTATAAAATATATATATACACACACACACACAGACACACAGTGCAGAGCATTGTAGGTGGATGGAATAAATATATGAATATATGAACACACAGTGCAGAGCATTGTAGCTAGATGGAATAAATATGTAAATATATAAACACCCACAGTACGGAGCATTGCAGCTAGGTGGAATAAATATGCAAGTATATAAACACACACAGTGCGGAGCAATGTAGCTAGATGGAATAATATGTAGATATATAAAAACACAGTGCGGAGCATTGTAGCTAGATGGAATAAATATATAGATATATAAATATAAACACACCCAGTGCTGAGCATTGTAGCTAGATGGAATAAATATGTAAATATATAAACACACACATATGTACATATAAATATAAATATATATATATATATAGACACACAGTGCGGAGCATTGTAGCTGGATGGAATAAATATATGAATATATGAACACACAGTGCAGAGCATTGTAGCTAGATGGAATAAATACGTAAATATATAAACACCCACAGTACGGAGCATTGCAGCTAGGTGGAATAAATATGCAAGTATATAAACACACACAGCGCGGAGCAATGTAGCTAGATGGAATAATATGTAGATATATAAAAACACAGTGCGGAGCATTGTAGCTAGATGGAATAAATATATAGATATATAAATATAAACACACCCAGTGCTGAGCATTGTAGCTAGATGGAATAAATATATAGATATATAAATATAAACACACCCAGTGCAGAGCATTGTAGCTAGATGGAATAAATATGTAAATATATAAACACACACAGTGCAGAGCATTGTTGCTAGGTGGGATGAAACAGCATAACCGTCTATTTAGTTATCCTACATGGTATGATTATGTGCCCATACATATTCTCACCCTCCATAGCGACCGGTATGTTCCTAGTTGTATGCCGGAGAGGACCATTGTGTAAGTCTATTGCATCTTTTGCATTCAAAAAAAACTATTAGTTTGTTACGTCTTTTTGCTATCTCTGCGAGCAGCCCTGCTTAGGTTGTACAGTCTGACAGCCGTTGGTAGGAAGGACCTACGAAACCTCTCGGTTGTGCACCTGGGATGATGTAGTCTGCTGCTAAATGAGCTCCTCAGTGCATCCAGTATGTCCTGCATAGGGTGGAACTCGGACTCCAGCAGAGATGACAGTTTAGCCACCGTCCTTCTCTCTCCTATCTCCTCCATCGGATCAAGGCGCTGCTCCAGGACAGAGCTAGCTTTCTTAATCAGTTTGTTCAGTCTCTTCCTATCGGCTGCAGTAATGCCACTGCCCCAGCAGACCACTCCAAAAGTGATGGCTGATGCCACCACCGTGTCATAGAATGACTTCAGCAGCGCCCCTTGTACACCAAAAGACCTGAGTCTCCTCAGCAGGAACAGCCTGCGCTGTCCCTTCTTGTAGAGTGCGTCAGTATTGTGTGACCAGTCTAGTTTATTGTTCAGATGAATACCCAGGTACTTGTAGGATGTCACCATCTCGATGTCTGTTCCCTGTATATTTACTGGTGCTGTGAGGGGCTGCCCATGCCTGCGGCAGTCCACCACCAGCTCCTTAGTTTTCCTCGCGTTGATCTGGAGGCAGTTCCGATGGCACCAGTCCACAAAGTCCTGGATAAGCCCTCTGTACTCAGCTTCATCTCCGCTGGAGATGAGACCAACGATCGCAGAGTCATCAGAGAACTTCTGTAGATGGCAATGTGTCGTGTTGTGTGAGAAGTCCGCAGTATAAAGAGTGAACAAGAAGGGAGCCAGCACCGTTCCCTGGGGGGCCCCCGTGCTACTGATGATCGTGTCGGAAACACAGTCCCGGGTTCTCACAAACTGAGGCCGGTTCGTGAGGTAGTCCAGGATCCATGATGACAGGTGCTGGTCCACCCCTGCGCGCAGCAGCTTGTCCTTCAGGATCATCGGTTGGATGGTGTTGAAAGCACTGGAGAAGTCAAAGAACATGATCCTCACCATATTCCCGGGCTTCTCCAGGTGGGACAGAGAACGGTGAAGGAGGAAGATCACCGCATCCTCCACCCCAATGCCATGCTGGTAGGCGAACTGGAGTGGATCCATCGCTGGTTCCACCAGGGGGCGGAGATGAGCAAGGAGCAGTCTCTCCAGGGTCTTCATCAAGTGGGACGTCAAGGCCACCGGTCTGAAGCTGTTCAGATCTTTGGGGTGGGAAGTTTTTGGTACAGGTACCACACAAGATGTTTTCCACAGCTGTGGTACCCTCCCCAGTTTCAGGCTCATGTTGAAGATATATGTCACAATCCCACACAGCTGGTCTGCACAGGACTTGAGGAGCTTTGCGCTGATGCCGTCTGGTCCCGACGCCTTCCTCGCCTTGATCTTCCTCAGCTCCGTCCTCACCTGGGTCTTGGTCAGGGTCAGGATGGGGGGCTGTGTGTTGGGAGTGGGGGAGGTGTCGGTGGAGTGGGGAGTGGGTAGCAGGACTTGATTTCTTAGAGGCAGCAGTGGTTGTTGTGCAGACAGGGGGGAGGGCGGTTGGTCAAATCTATTGAAAAACAGATTCAGGTTGTTCGCCCACTCCCTGCCCCCCGTGGCCTGGGGGGAGGTATTCTGGAGCCCCGAGATGGTTTTGAGGTTTCTCCAGACCCCGCTGATGTCGCTCTGTTGCAGCTTGTCCTCCATCTTCTTCCTGAAGCTGTCCTTGCCTTCTCTGATCTTTCTCCTCAGCTCCCTCTGTACGGACTTCAGCATCTCCCTGTTCCCCGACCTGAAGATCCTCTTCTTCTCTCTCAGAAGTGTTTTTATCTCAGGGTTGATCCAGGGTTTGTTGTTTGAGTGACGCCGTATGGTCTTGGTGGGAACGGATTTGTCCACACAGAAGCTGAGGTAGCCCGTGAAGGTGTGAATGAGGCCATCGATGTCCTCACCATGTGGATCGCAGAGCTGCTTCCAGGCAGTGGCTTCAAAACAGTCCTTTAGAGTGTCCATTGTCTCCTCAGACCATAACTCCACAGTGTGCATGGCCGGAGGTTGTCTGTGCACTAGGGGTTTGTACACCGGTCGGAGATGAACCAAGTTGTGATCCGATCTCCCAAGTGGGGGGAGTTGTGATGAGGTGTACGCCTCCTTAGTGTTTGCGTAGAACAAATCCAGTGTTTTATTGTCTCTAGTGTGGCATGTGACATACTGGGTGAAAGTGGGCAGAATGGGAGACAGTGAAACGTGGTTGAAATCGCCTGAGATGAGGAGAAGAGCATCTGGGTGTTCTGTCTGCAGCCTGCTGGTTACTGAATGGATGACGTCACGCGCTGTCCCAGCGTTCGCCGTCGGATTTGCATAAACAACAATGCAGATCACGTGTGAGTGTTCTCTCGGGAGATATGTAGGCCTCATGCTAACAGCTAGCAACTCAATGTCTTTGCTGCAGTGTCGTTGTTTAACAGTGATATGTCCCGGTCTACACCAGTTGTTGTTAACATACATTATCACTCCACCGCCCCTAGTTTTGCCACTCTCTGGTGTTCGGTCAGCTCGTATCATGTGAAAACCCTCCAGCTCAATGTTAGCATCTGCTGCTAGTTCAGTTAGCCACGTCTCAGTAAACAAAAGGAGAGAGCACTCCCGGTAAGTGCTATCATAACGGGAGATAGCCGCTAGCTCATCTAACTTTCCCAGTATCGACCGTACATTTCCCATGACAACAGATGGAAGGGAGGGTCTGTACCTTATATTTTTTGTCCTCCGCCTTACTCCAGCCCGGCAGCCGCGGCGTTTTCGCCTCAGTTCTCTCGGTATGTCGAGTTTTTCCAGTGGGACCGGGTGGCGGTTAAATGCTAGCAGCTCTTCCCTGTTGTATCGAATCCTGCTATAAACAGTGGCTCCGTCCACCGGCTCAGGAGACATTTGGGACGATCTGTGTGTCCGTGATATAAGTGGGGTGAAAAAAAAAAGTGATCAAAAGAGAGAGGAAGGGAAAAAAAAACTCGGAATCGAGCCGCTGTTGCAAAAGGCAGCCGACTGGTGTGGCGCCGAGAGATGATGTTAAGGGGTATTCCAGCATTGTAAAACCGCTCCATGACCTCACTTCTGGTTACCCACCCTCCAACAAGCGATTGAGACAGACAACCAATGCAGATTGGTATTACGATCCTAAGGAGCCCTTTGGAGGCCACTGGTCACCAGCTTGTCAGCAAGCATTTGAGCTTGTGATTGAGAGACTTACAAGCGCTCCTGTACTGGGATTCGCTGACCGGTCAAAGCCTTATATGCTCCATACTGATTCTAGCACCACTGGTCTTGGTGCCGTTCTGTACCAGGAGCAAGACGGGCAGATGTACGTCATCGCGTATGCGAGTCGAGGATTGACCCGTAGCGAATCTCGCTACCCGGCGCATAAGTTGGAGTTTTAAGTGCTTAAATGGTCAGTGACTATCTGTATGGCAGTCACTTCAGTTGTCACTGACAGCAATCCTCTGACCTACATATTGACCTCCGCAAAGCTTGACGTGACGAGTTGCAGGTGGCTCACAGCCTTGTCCACCTTTACCTTCAAACTCGTATATCGACCTGGGAAACAAAATGCAGACCCAGACGGGTTGTCCCACAGGTCCCATGGAGCCCTTGTGGATGACTCAAAATGAGAGAGAGAGAATTTATCAGTTCACTCAAGGTCATCTCTCTAATCCTGAAAACCTTGATGCAGTAGACCAAGGTGTTGTGCAGGCCATTTGCGAAAGGCAGCTTGTCTATAGTGCCAGTCACACTGATTTGAGTCATACTGGTGGTGTTGTTTTGGTTGAAGCTCTTGCCATGTCCGCCGATGCTGTGCCTGACAGCTATGAGCACGAGAACAAACTGGGAGGTTTTTCATTTATACCCCTTCTTACTGAGGTGTTGCTGGTGGATAAGCAGAGGACTGATCAATGCTTGAAGCATATCATTCCGAAGCATGTCATTCCTCAACTGGTGGATGGCATAAGGCTGCCACCCACTTTGAGGGAAGAACTTCCAGACCTCCCTCTCATGCTTCGGGAGTTAAGCCGCTTAGAGCTCCTCAGTGACATCTTGTATAGAAAATGGCAAGTAGTTTCTCAAACACACTATCAGCTAGTCTTTCCAACTGCGCTCCGGGAGAGTGTCCTGATGAGCTTACATGACCACATGGGATATACAGTATGGGGGTTGACTGCACATTGGATCTTGTCAGAACCAGGTTTTACTGGACTAGAATGGCTTTGGATGTCGAAGAAGGGCAAGACCTGTGACAGGTGTGTGCGAGAAAGGCTTTGCCAGAGAAAGTCACCCCTTTAGTTAACATTAGCACCACAAGACCACTTGAACTGGTCCGTATGGACTTTCTTTCTCTTGAACCATATCATAGTGAAGTCAAAGATATCCTGTGATCACTGATCGCCATTCCAACACCCAACCAAAGGGCCCGCACTGTGGTGAAATGCCTTTGGGACAATTTTATTGTCCACTATGGATTCCCGGAGAAGTTGTATAGTGACCAGGGAACTGATTTTGAATCCCAGACCAACAAAGACCTCTGTAAGGTTGCCAGCACCCACAAGGTGAGGACAGCGCCTTACCACCCAAGGGGTAACCCTGTGGAGCAGTTTAACCGCGCCTTGTTGGATATGTTGGGCACACTCCAAGAACAAGACAAACCTCACTGGCACGATTTTGTGAAGCCCCTGGTCCACGCTTACAATTGCACCAAGAATGAGGTGACTGGGTTCACGCCATACGAGCTCATGTTTGGGCATCAGCCCTGGTTGCCGGTTGATCTGGCATTTGGGTTGCCAGTGAAGGGTAATTATGATACATCTCATTCCCAGTATGTGCAGAACCTAAAGTCACACCTCCAAGAGAGCTACAAAATGGCAACAGGAAATGCTGCCAAAGTGGCAGAAAAGAACAAAACCAGGTTTGACAGACATGCGACTGCTTCTGAGTTGGAGCCAGGTGATAGAGTACTTGTCAGAAATGTTTGCATTAGAGGCATGCACAAGATTGCTGATAAATGGGACTCAACTGTCCATGTAGTTGTGAAGAGAGCAGGAACACTTCCAGTCTATACAGTTGGGACCAAGAACAAAGATGGTCCATGTAGAACCTTTCATTGGGACTTGCTACTTCCTTGTGGTTACCTCTTGGCAGAAGCCGATCATAAGCCCATTAAGCCACTGCAAAGGCGCAGGCCAAACATGCGTCAAACTACAGTTGCAGATGCAGACCAATTCTCAGATGAGGCGAATGAGAGAGTCCCAATACACTGGTCCAGTGAGCCGTCTAGTGGTGAGATCTCTAGATTTTTGACAGTTCATGAAGTCCCAGTGCAGTCTAAAACATCCTTGCCTGCAGCACAGGACACACGTTAAGCTCCCAGAGTCTTGTCTATTCTTTTCATCTTCTCTATCCCCTCACCCCCCAGCCAGTCATAGCAAATGACTGCCCCTCCCTGAGCCTGGTTCTGCTGGAGGTTTCTTCCTGTTAAAGGAGTTTTTCCTCTCCACCGTCGCCAAGCACTTTCTCATAGGGGATCGCCTGATTGCTGGGGTCTTTCTGCAATTGTGGGGGTTTCCCCTACAGTTGAAAGTGCTATGAGATGACTGTTGTTGTGAAATGGCACTATATAAATAAAGTTGAATTGAACTGTTAGTGTTCCACAGAGCCTCAAGATGCTGATTACATCCTAGAGGTTAATCGCTCAAATGACTTACCTGACAGTCTTCCTGATCCAATAACCTATGCGCAGTCAGACAGTCATCACTTTACTGATGACCTTTTGCCTTCTAGCACAACTCAGCCAACACCTCAAACTGTGACTTATGAGATGGTTGAAAATGACTGTTGTGACCTACGCACTGAGCAACCCTCTGTGTCTTCACGTGTCTGAAGGTATTGGAGAGACAGACGAGGCTAACACTGAGTTGGGAACTGAGCCCTCTACTGACAAACCCTATGATGAAAGACCGTCAGACCAAGTACAGGCTGCTAGCCAGGACTAGTTAAGTTCTGTTAGACGGTCAGGCAGGAACAGAGAGCAGGCAGATCGACTCCAGTATTCCAAACTTGGACGTCCTTTGATAGCGGTTGTTCAGTCTCTTTTCCAAAGGTTAACAACAGCTTTTGCTGATGCTTTGACTGAGAGTAACCAGTCTTTACACCTTCCTGTTCAGGTAGTGTAATCACACAACCACTACTATGCAGCGGGATGTGCATGAGTTCGGGGGGGAGGGGGGTATAACCCAGGTTAAATATCTAATAGTTGGAATTGCCTAAATGTATTAATAATGCCCTTGTATCAAGTTTTATTTTAGTGTTAGTGGGCCAATTAGAGAACTGTGACGCTAAATTACAACCAATCAGAATCCCTTGCTGTTTTGCTGGGATCAGATTCTTGCTACCAGCCATTTTGTCCATGTGGCCACAAGAGACAGGTTCCCTCTTTCTAGGCAGTCATTTATTCAGAGCACCAGCCTGTGTGGTTGCCCTGACTCCATTCTGCTGTGTGGAATGTGTAACTGTGAAAGATATTCAGTGGTCAGGTTTTTTTTCCTGGCATGAGGTGGATGCCAAGATCTACTTACAGCATCCCTTAAGGAGAGCATTCCATGGAGAAGAACATCCCATAACGAGAGCACCCAGAGGAAAACTGAGATTCCAGTTAACTGGATGGCAAGCCAACTTGAGTGATTCGGAGAAGACCCCAGAGTGCTACTGCCTTCATTACTTTGAAGCACTTCCGGTTCCTGTAAGGTGAGGACGCACAGGTAAAGGCTCCCAGTTCGTTTCTTGCTTAAAACTCAGTTTAGAGCTAGCGTTTTGAGCTGTTTTTTTTTTTTTTTTTTGTTATTACCGCTGGAGAATAAACCTGCTCGTGCGAAAAAAGAGAAATTGCCAGTCTCATAACTTAATATTGTAGTGGCTGGTGAAGCAATCGGGCCCCTCACGCACAGGGAGAACAAAGGGATTTCTCCCACATGCTTTTTTTTTTTTTTTTTTTTTTTTTTTTCTTTCCCCTACGATCACAATCAAAGATCATCGGCTGGGATCATGGGTCCCAAGAAAGTTCAGCAGACTGAGGAGGTGGACGAAATTAAAAAAGCACTGGATTTCTTGGCGGAAGAGATTTCTGCTGTTAAGCTGCAGCAAAGAAACATCCTGGACCTGATCGAGGAGGTGAAAGCGCTGCGGATCCAGAACGCTGAGAAGGACAAGAGGGTGGTGTATCTGGAGAGCAGAGTGTCGGAACTGGAGCAGAACACCCGGGTGAACGACACGATCATCACGGGGCTCCACATTAAACCCCGATCATACGCGCAAGCGGTGGCCGCGGACAGCGGAGGGAGGCTCAGTGAGCTGGAAGACGAATCCACGGAGCAACAAGTGGCGGCCTTCATGCAGTCCAAAGGAATTCAGCTGGACTGCAACACGATAGAGACCTGCCACCCGCTGCCCAGGAAAAACGGCGACAAACCAGCTGTGATCATGAGGTTTGTCAACAGAAAACACAAGACTGCGCTGTTAAAACAAGGTAGGAAACTGAAAGGAACGAACATTTACATAAACGAACACCTCACAAAAGAAAATGCAGAAAAATATTCAAAACACCTGGACATCAAACTGTAAAATATACATCAAATTAAACGGATCACCTGAAGAAGCCAAGGTCATTAACATCCGTAATATTATGGAACTGGACAAATATCAATGAATATTTTGAACTGGAGTCACAGCAACAAAAGACAATTAAAGGACACTGAAGGATTATACTCATCTGCTACAACTAACTAACTAACCTGCACTTATATAGCGCTTTTCTAGTCACAAAGACCACTCAAAGCGCTTTCACTAGTACTAACCCTCTATTCTAAGGGCCTATAGGAAACAGATATCTAGGGACAATTTAGAACAACCAATTAACCTAACATGCATGTCTTTGGATTGTGGGAGGAAACCGGAGCCCCCGGAGTAAACCCACACAGCACAGGGAGAACATGCAAACTCCATACAGAAAGGTTCCAACCCCTGCCAGCCTGGGGATTCGAACCAGGAACCTTCTAGCTGTAAAGCAACAGTGCTAACCACTGCACCACCGTGCTGCCAGACATTTAACAACATGAAACAAAAGATCAACAAACAGGAACAACAAGAACTGAAAGTTTTTGAATATACAGATCACAACCCACAGGACGTAGAATATAACATAGACCCTGATAATTTATTTAGCTCCATCAATAATGACTGTAGTTACTACACAGATGATCAGTTTAACACAATGGTCACAACTGATTTCAATATTTCTATGATCCACTTCAACAGCAGAAGTCTCTATACCAACTTTAATAACATTAAAGATTATTTACATCAGTTTAAAGAGCCGTTCAATATTGTGGCAATATCAGAGACATGGCTCAGTGAAGAGAAAGGAGTGGATTTTACCATGGATGGCTATGAATTAAATTATATAAATAGAAAAGTGAAAAAAGGAGGAGTTGCAATATATGTTGACAAGAGCTTGAAATACAAGGTTGTTGAAAATCTGTCAGTAACTGTGGATGATTTATTTGAATGTATAACAATAGAAATCTGTCTGGACAATGTGAAGAATGTAGTAGTGAGCTGTGTATATAGAACACCTGGATCAAACATTGACTTATTTAAGGACTGGATGGAAAAAATGTATGCAAAACTAACTCATAGTTATGTTCATCTGTGGGGATTTCAATATAGATCTGATGAACTCAAAACAACATAATTTGACAGAATTTATCAACACAATGTACAGTATGGGCTTACATCCAACAATTACCGGACCTAGCAGAATCACATCACACAGTGCCACACTAATAGATAACATATTCACAAACATTATGGAAAATAATATCAGGAGTGGGCTTTTATTGAATGATATCAGTGACCACCTGCCGATTTTTGTCTATCAATGTGATTATAGGAAGAAAAAGTATACCAAAAATATTAAATATAAAAGAATAAGAACCGAAGAATCTATGTATTTACTGACAAAGGAATTATTAATACAAGATTGGAAGATAGTTTATGATGAAAATGACATAAATAAAGCATGATAATATTTTACAAATATTTCAATCATTGTACAATAAAAACTGTCCTATAAAACAATAGTGACAGACAACAACAAAAAAAATATTCCTTGGGTCACCAAGGGGTTAATAAATGCATGTAAAAAGAATACATTATATAAACAATTCATTAAATGCAGAATGGTGGAAGCTGAGATCAAATATAAAAGATATAAAAATAAGCTTACTAATATAATGAGGACCTGTAAGAAAGAATATTACAACAGAATATTAGAGGATAACAAAATAACTTAAGAGGAATATGGCAAGTACTCAATGGGATTATTAGTAATCGACCTAAGAATGCTAATTATCCAGAATATTTTATTGAAAATGGAAATTTGATAAATAATATGGAGGATGTGGTCAGTGGTTTCAATAAATTTTTTGTAAACGTTGGTCCTGAATTGGCAAAATCAATAGTGACACCAGAAACAAACAGTGGTTCTGTAAATGAAATAGAAGATAGAAATCCAAACACAATCTTTTTGGGTGCAGTTACTGAAAAGGAAATTATCGAGACTGTGAATAAATTTAAGAACAAAAAATCAACGGACTGGACTGAAATTGACATGACAATAGTGAAAAAGTAATTGAAGGAATTGTTAAGCCACTCACCCACATCTGTAACCTGTCATTTCAAACTGGTAAATTTCCAAACAAAATGAAAATAGCAAAAGTAATACCTCTATACAAAACAGGAGACGGTCATTGTTTCACAAATTACAGGCCAGTCTCTTTACTCTCACAATTCTCCAAAATACTTGGAAAAAATCTTCACTAAGAGACTGGATGATTTCATTGAAAAACACAACCTCCTTACAGATAGCCAGTATGGTTTTAGAGCAGATAAATCTACATCTTTGGGCTGCACGGTGGCGCAGTGGTTTAGCACTGTGGCAGCACAGTTTTACCCTTGGCCGGGGGATCGCGGGGATCATGAGATCGTGGGTTTGATTCCAGCCCCCGACCAACAGTGAGCTGTGTGGAGTTTGCATGTTCTCCCCGTGTTGCGTGGGTTTACTCCGGGATTTCTCCGGTTTCCTCCCGCATACCAAAAAAAACATGTAGGTTTAGGGTGCTTGCGCACGCAGCGACCAGCAGCCGGTGGCTTGTCACCAGACTGCAAACCAAATCTACCTACGGGTACAAATAAGTAACAAAAAAACAAAAAAAACAAAAAAAATCTTTGGCACTGATCAAACTTATAGAAGAAATTACTAGGTGTATAGATAAAAAGTTGCTGTAGGAGTATTTATAGATTTAAAGAAAGCTTTTGACACCATTGACCACAGAACACTACTAAGGAAACTGGAAAGGTATGGGATAAGAGGGGTAGGACTGAGTTGGGTGGAAAGTTATTTAAGTAACAGACAACAATTTGTACAAATTGGTGAGCACAAATCACCCTTCATTGATATCACTTGTGGTGTGCCCCAGGGGTCAGTTTTGGGACCCAAACTCTTTATTTTGTATATAAATGACATATGCCAAGTATCAAAAATTCTGAAATTTATTTTGTTTGTGGATGACACAAATATCCTTTGCACTGGTGAGAATTTGCAGCAGGTTTTAGAGGTGGTCACAACTGAAATGAAAAAGTTAACGCAGTGGTTCATCAAAAATAAATTATCTCTAAATCTAAAAAAAACAAAGATTATGTTGTTTGGAAATTATAAAATAAATCATGAAATAATGGTAACGATAGATGATACCAGAATAGAAGCAGTACAGGAAAATAAGTTTCTGGGGGTGACGCTAGACAATAAAATCTGCTGGAAACCTCACATCAGGCACATCCGGGCCTGGCTCACTTCTGTGATGTTAATGTGCCTTTCATGCATTGTGTTCATGCGTCCTGTTCTTACTGTGACCTAGAGACCGAGATCAATATGTCTCTCAAATGCAAATGTCTCATGCCTGTTCTGCAATCTCTTTGATCATACTAACTGCTGGGGAATGCTCTTTTATGTATTGTTGTAGTTGGGTATATATACTGCACTGTAACCCATGCTCACTCTCTCATTCACTCACTCTTCAGCTGCTGCTGCAGATGCACTTGTGTCTCCTCTTCTCAGAGAGCCGCTGGGCTCGCTCCCGGCACGCATGCACGGCGCCGGAAGCGGAGCTCGTGACGGCGGTATGATTTAATAAAACCTGCTTAAAACCTTCACTAACGCCGCTTTATTTCATGCCGCTTCATATATATATATATATATATATATATATATATATATATATGGGTGTGTGGACAAAATTGTTGGTACCCCTCTGTTAATGAAAGAAAAACCCACAATGGTCACAGTGTAGGGAGTTAGAAATGAAGAAGCGATATGGCTTTATAAATCAAAGTTTAATATCAGCTTCACCTCCCTAACGTCTCATCTCGGTGCAGAAGCAGAATAAGAGGTCGAACGCAGTCAGACCTTCATACTTATACCCACACTCAACAAAAGACATTGCATATCAAAGCTGACATCCCGCATTAACATAATCCCCCCTCCATTGTCCTCCGTCTCCTCCACCTGACCCTGGGTGGTCAGGGAGATCGATCCGGTCTCCACCGCTGCGACTCCATCTGCTCTTTGATCCTCGCTGGCGGTTGAGACCTCTTGTCCTGTTCATAGGCGTGGTGTCATTCCACATATGTAATCACTAAACATTCTAATATGTCTATACATATGTAGGTATGGAATATATGATTAATATAAGCCACAGCCCCCCCCCAAACGACTAAGAAAAGGACAATCAAATTAAGTTTACAGTTTAAGATGATCTCTATGACATATTATACCGTTAACCTCTTGACAGGGAAAATGAGGAAAAATCTTTCCAGCAGTCATGCTCCTGTAGAGAATTCAGTGGTAACAACAACAGTATAGTAATGTCACAAATCATCCTTAGAACTGTCACGGCACAATCTGATAACACAGTTAACAACTCTTGGTCAATTTGCATCAGTCCCTGTGCCGTCTGGGTTTTAATCTTCTCCCGAATCTGCTGTAGGTCCGCTTTGGCGTCGTGGTGGGACCCTCCTGTAAGGAATCTGCAGCTTGGGGAGGAGAGTGGTTATTTGTTCCCTGCAGGGGGGGCTGAGTTTTTTTTCTTGGGGGGTCTACCCCGCCGAGGTGCTCTCGCCACCGGTGCAGGTTCGTCTCTCAACAGGAAGGCAGGTTTAAGTCTGTCAATGCTGACTGTTTCTTTTCTGTCCCCTAAATCAAGCACAAAATGCTTATCACCAGGTTCCAGCACTCTTAATGGTCTGTCGTATGGTGGACGGAGGGTTGAGTTTAAAGCTTCGTGCCTAACAAAAACGAACTCGGCATTTTTTAAAGCTTGGGGGACAAAAACCCGTGGAAAAGAGTGATGTGCCGGTCCGGGGAGAGTGTCCGGTCCGGTACTGCCTAAAGGCCTCAGGGCTGGAAGATGCCCGGGCTCTGGGTTCTCTGGTAAAAACTCACCTGGGAGTCTGAGAGGTTGTGCAAAAACTAATTCTGCTGGGGAGGCGTCTAGATCTTCTTTAGGCGCAGAACGCAACCCTAATAAAACCCAGGGAATTTTATTCACCCAATCTGTATCCGTTAGTGAGGCCCTGAGGGCGGCCTTTAAAGATCTGTGAAAACGCTCGCATAACCCATTAGCCTGAGGGTGATATGCGGTGGTGCGGTGAATTGTCGCCCCTAAGCTGCTAGCCATGGCTGACCAAAGCTCTGAGACAAATTGAGGCCCCCTATCGGACGTGATGTCCGATGGGACGCTGAAACGTGCCACCCAGTTTGTTAAAAAAAACGCAAGCGACTTCCGCAGCTGTGGTTGACGCCAAAGGGACCGCCTCAGGCCAGCGCGTAGTTCGGTCTATCATCGTTAACAGGTGTGTGAAACCCTGAGACGAAGGTAGTGGTCCCACGAGGTCGACATGAACGTGGTCAAACCTTCTGGCTGGGATTCGAAAAGGCTCTAGAGGAGCTTTTGTGTGTTTGTGTATTTTGGCGTGCTGACAAGACATGCAAGTTTTTGCCCATTCCTTTACATTTTTGCGCAGGCCCGGCCAAACAAACTTTTCTGCGACCATTTTAACCGAGGCGCCCACCCCTGGGTGCGCGAGGGAGTGAACCGAGTCGAAAATGCGGCGGCGCCATGCAGCTGGGACTACCGGGCGAGGTCGGCTGGTTGAAACGTCGCAGATTAGGGGGGGTACACTGTCACGTAAACCCCTTTCCTCCAGTCTTAACCCTGTTGGTCCAGACAGGAGCGCGCGCACGTCCGCGTCGCTGCTTTGTTCCTCTGCCATGGCTGCATAATCTATCCCTACGTGAATTGGGGCCGCGTACGCGTCCGCGTTGGTGAAGAGTTCTGTGGCTGAGGTAGTATAATCTGTCTCCTCGTGCTCTGGCGATGTCACAGCGCGAGAGAGGCAGTCTGCTACCACGTTAAGTTTGCCTGCCACATGTCGAATGTCTGGTGAACTCTGAAATTGCAGCTAGCTGTCTTTGTTGCCTGCCTGACCATGGTTCTGAAATTTTAGCCATCACAAAAGTGAGCGGTTTGTGGTCTACAAAAGCCGTGAAGTGCCGCCCTTCTAACCAGAACTGGAAGTGGCGGATGGATAAATGAAGCGCTAGCAGCTCCCTGTCAAAAGTGCTGTATTTACGCTCGGTTTGGTTTAAAGATTTGCTAAAAAATGCTAAAGGTTGCCAGGTTCCGCCAACATGTTGTTCCACGACTGCCCCTATGGCCAGGTCTGAAGCATCTGTGGTTAACGCTATGCGGGCCGAGGGATCGGGGTGAACCAACAGTGTGGCATTTGCTAGAGCACTTTTTACTTCTGCGAAGGCGTGTTCGCGCTCTGGGGTCCATTCGACCGCGTTGGAAGGCTTTTGTTTTCTGAGCGCGGCTGGGTTGATTATTAACCCGTGCTCTTCTAGTCTCTGAAAAACTGTAGTGAGTTGTTGTTCGTGTTCTTCCTCTGACGGGCTGGCTACCAGCATATCGTCGAGGTAGACGAACACGAAGGGGAGGTCGCGTAATACCGTGTCCATCATACGCTGAAAGGTTTGAGCAGCGCCTTTGAGGCCGAACGGCATCCGCAAAAATTCAAAAAGCCCGAAAGGGGTTATTACAGCCGTTTTAGGAATGTCTTCTGCTCGATCGGGGACTTGGTGATAGCCGCGGACCAGGTCTATTTTAGAAAAAATGCGCGCACCCGCCAGATGTAGTGAAAAATCTTGGATGTGAGGAATTGGGTAGCGGTCATGCGCTGTTGCATTTAGTCTGCGGTAATGAATTTGAATTGAATGAATTTATTTCGGATAATACAGTACAGGTTAAAGAAACTGTATAATATAACAACAAGGTCAAATTAGACAAAGACTCCTTCTACTAAACAATTCCACGTGAGTTATCCGAAATCGCTGCAAGGTCTCCAAGAACTGTCGGTTTTCGGGACCATGTGGAGTGGCGATGTCCAGGGGCTTTTCGAGCGTCTAATAATGCCTAATTTTTCCAGGGTGGCAAACTCGTCCCGTGCTATGGCGAGCTTGGTCGCGTCTAAGTGCCGAGCTTTGGCGAACACGGGTGGGCCTTTTGTGGGGATGAAGTGTTCAACCCCGTGTTTCGCTACTGTCGCTGAAAATTTTGGAACTGTGAGTGCTGGAAATTGGGTGAGGAGTTGGTCAAACTTACCTCTTGCTGTTGTGACGCTGGCCTGCACGGGTGGTGGAGAAACTCGAGCTGAGCAGGGGATAGAAGAAAATGACAGTGCATTAACCAAGCGCCTATTTGCTAGATCGACTAACAACCCATGTGCACACAAAAAATCAGCGCCCAACAAGTTAAAACTCACCGCCGCTACAATAAATGTCCATCTATAGTTGCGGCCGTGGATGCAAAGAGGCAGGTTCCTTTCACCGAAGGTGTCGATGATCGAGCCGTTGGCTGCCATCGCTCCATTTCCCCGGGGACCCATGGCCCGGTCTGTGTGGGAAGGGGTGATAAAACTCAGCTGAGCTCCGGTGTCGATCAGGAACTGTCTCCCGGTGTGTCCGTCAGTCACATAAAGCAGCTTATTTGTCTCGCCAAGAGCCGCAGCTGTTAATGGTTCTCGGCTTTGGCGTTTCCTGGACTTTTGAATTTGCAGGGGGGGACGCATTTGTACGCCCTCTCGGCGAAACGGTGGTGGTAATAGCAGAGGTCGTTTCCGCCTGCTGTGCTTTGGTCGTGTTGCCGCCATGGTGGGTGGGCTCTGCTCGGTTGTCTGTGGTTCTCCGCTGCTCTGGGCTTCTGCGCTGAGATCTGCGGATGCTGCTGTAGCCATCTGTTTGCCGCAGGCATTGATGAGCCGCTGCGCTTCTCGGGCCAGCACATGGAAGTCCTGCTGGGTGCTGCACCGCATGTTGACCAGCGTCCCTCTCATGTGTGGCGGCAGAGTGCTGAGGAAGATATGTTGGAAGAGGAAGTTGTCGTTGTCCTCTTCTTTAAGCTGCAGCATGTCCTCCATGAGGGCCTTGGGTCTGCATCCTCTGTGGCCGTAGATCGCCAGGATCTTCTTTGCTCTCTCCTCGGCTGAGTGGACGAAGTTCTCGACGATGGTCGCCTTAAGTTCTTTGTATTTGTCATGAGCGGGCGGCTGTTGGATTATGCTCCGCACACATCTTGACGTGGCAGCGTCGAGTTTGGCGACGATGTGATAAAATTTTGTCTCGTCCGCCGTTATGCCCGCTAGCGCAAACTGAGCCTCAGCTTGCTGGAACCACGAGCTCGGGTCGTCTCGCCAGAATTCTGGCAGCTTGACGGTGACAGCGCTTGTGTGGGCCGTCCCTGATGTGTCCGCCGGGTGAGAGCGCCTTTCTTCTGCTCTCACGGCGGGGCTGGGGATGGTGCTCGGTTGAGCCCTCTCTGTAGCTTCTGCCGTGGGGGAACGTCCTCCATCCGTTCCCCTGTCTGCGTGGGCGCCGGCGCTTGCCTGGGTCGCCTCTGATGAGTTAATCGCGGGAGAACGTCTCTGTTCCATCCTCACGTCTGGTCACCAGTGTAGGGAGTTAGAAATGAAGAAGCGATGTGACTTTATAAATCAAAGTTTAATATCAGCTTCACCTCCCTAACATGTCTCATCTCGGTGCAGAAGCAGAATAAGAGGTCGAGCGCAGTCAGACCTTCATACTTATACCCACACTCAACAAAAGACATTGCATATCAAAGCTGACATCCCACATTAACATAATCCCCCTTCCATTGTCCTCCGTCTCCTCCACCTGACCCTGGGTGGTCAGGGAGATCGATCCGGTCTCCACCGCTGCGACTCTGTCTGCTCTTTGATCCTCGCTGGCGGTTGAGACCTCTTGTCCTGTTCATAGGCGTGAGGTCATTCCACATATGTAATCACTAAACATTCTAATATGTCTATACATATGTAGGTATGGAATATATGATTAATATAAGCCACAACAGAAATAACTTGAATCTGACAAAAGTGGTAATAAATAACAAGTCTACGAAAATTAACCAATGAAAATCAGACAATGCTTTTGAATTGTGGTTCAACAGAATTATTTTAAAAAAACAAACTCATGAAACAGGCCTGGACAAAAATGATGGTACCCTTAACTTAATATTTTGTTGCACAACCTTTTGAGGCAATCACTGCAATCAAACAATTTCTGTAACTGTGAATGAGACTTCTGCACCTCTCAGCAGGTATTTTGGCCCACTCCTCATGAGCAAACTGCTCCAGTTGTCTCAGGTTTGAAGGGTGCCTTCTCCAGACGGCATGTTTCAGCTCCTTCCACAGATGATCAATAGGATTGAGATCAGGGCTCTGTAGCATCATCTCGCTTTGGCTCAGCAACAATTATTTTTCTGCTTAAAGACATTTTTGTTTCATCCAGGAATAATGCAAAGAAATGGATTTTCTTCCCCCAGGCCACAGCTGAAATCCCCTTTTGTTAAAACCAGCCTAAGGAATTTCCCCAATGTCCTGCCACACTTTTATTGCCCCCATAAAACATGCAACAGATCCACACTCAGCTAATTTTCTTAAACTGTGGAAACGCTGGATTTAAACAACTTTAAAGTACATTATTACAAACTCAATTCTAAACCTTCATTCTTTTCAGGACTATGAAAATGCAGATGGTCTCTGATGTTTTGATATGGAAAATCAATAATATGTGTGAAATGCATTAATGTGTGATTTTATATATATATGCATGGTAATGTTAAATGAATGTTTATTCCTGCATGTTGATTCAGAAGCACTGCTTATAAGATACACTAAGGTTAGTTTAGTTATACATAAGAGTGTAACAGTACATTCCAATGTATTTAAAACTGTGTATTCCTGTGGACTGATATCATGTATCAAAGTTTGCCTCTAAAACCATGTGACTCCCACAGCCAATCGCTGCACGACAGCTCTTCACCCCAAAGGACTCCGAACAATAGACTGTTTGTTCATTGGACTAAAAGTTCATCGAGCCCGCCCACGAAGGACGCTCATTGGCTGAGACTCCGGTCAGGCCAGAATCCCGCGAAACTCAACAGAGCTTATAAAAAGGAGAGAGAGACTCGGTTTCAGCCCTTTTTCCCTTTTTTCGTCAGACGCTCTTTCGTCGTCACCTCTTTTCCTCCCCGGATTTCTTCCCGGCTGCTCGCCTTGTCCTGATCTCCTCCATTGTCTACACACAGCAAGGAAGAACAAAGGACCACATGGCGCTTTTCTGAACACAGAGCAGATAACTCATAACTTGTAATTCATGTAACTTTGTATTTTCTTTTATTCTCTTAAATGCCTAGGAATTCCTTTTTCTTTGAGCTCAACTCTTAATCGGAGTCGAACTCCAATTTTATTCATCACTTTTTCTGTTAAACTTTCTGTAAAACCACCGTTTGTTTAATTTTAATGTAAACTTAATCTTGACTTTATTTTTATAATATTTTCCTTGACCAAGCACCCACCAGAAGCTATAATTTTTATCTAAAGTCCGAAAGTTTCTTTTCTAATTTGAAATCGGATTAGATATCTTTTAATTATTATCGAAGACCTCTTGAAGAAAGACGCAGCCTTCCACGTCACGTGCAGCTGAGAAATCAACGCGCAGCTGTCCCACATCGCTCTGAAGAAAAGTCATCTAACCCAGTTACAACTCGGTCATACAGCCCAGAATCCAGCCTCCTTCGACCGCTTGAATCTAAAGGTCGAACTGTGTGGACTTTGAAGTATCTGCGGGCAGATATTTCCCTCACATCCACAAAGTCTTGGGCTGAAGGACGACAGAACTGCCATCACCAGGACACGTGAGCTGCAAAAACTTTAATTTCCCTGCTGAATTAACTTCTGAGGTTCGGTAATAATTGTATATCTAATCAGAGGCAAATTAAGAAGCCCTTAACATAACTCTTCTTTTCATTAAAATTCCGTTTTTATTTTCTTAAGATTAATTTAGGACTTTTTCATAATTAGCAAACTTTCTCCATAAATTTGCGTTGTTTTTAATAATCTGTTAACTCAAACTGATAGAAATTCATCTCTCAGTTTAACCCTGGTTCCGAAAATATTGACATTGTTAATCTATCATTCACAAGATTGATTTTATGATTAATGAAATTACTGCAATTCTGTTCATTTCATTTAATAAATATTTAAAAATGAGAAGTTGTTGGGAATTTATTTCATTCTGAGTCTGTTTCAAGCCCAGGTATCGAATTCACGAAAATTTTTTGAGACTGATTATTGATTAATTTATTGAGTGATCAAACAGGTATAAAGTGAAATTAAAGATCAAATTGCTTCTTAAAGATAGAAGCTGGTGCCCCTTACAAGTGTTAACTTTTCTGATGTATATGAAATGAGATTTGAGCTCAGATTCCAATACATCAATATAAATTAAATAATTCATACCTGAGCATATTTATTATTTATTCATATCCATTTTTACGTTACAGCTCATAGAAGGCCACTTTAGAATAGTCCAATGTTTCGCTCTTAGCCATTCTTGGGTGATTTTAGCTGTGTGTTTTGGGTCATTATCCTGTTGCAAGACCCATGACCTGCGACTGAGACCAAGCTGTCTGACACTGGGCAGTACATTTCTCTCTAGAATACCTTGATAGTCTTGAGATTTCATTGTATCCTGCATCTCATAGATTTGAGACACCCTGTGCCAGATGCAGCAAAGCAGCCCCAGAACAAAACAGAACCTCCTCCATGTTTCACAGTAGGGACAGTGCACTTTTCTTTTTATGCTTCATTTTTGGGTCTGTGAACATAGAGCTGATGTGCCTTGCCAAAATGTTCCAGTTTTCTCGTCTGTCCATAGGGCATTCTCCCAGAAGCTTTGTGGCTTGTCAACATGCAGTTTGGCAAATTCCAGTCTGGCTTTTTTATGATTTGTTTTCAACAGTGGTGTCCTCCTTGGTCGTCTCCTATGAAGTCCACTTTGGCTCAAACAATGACAGATGGTGCGATCTGACATTGATGTACCTTGACCTTGGAGTTCACCGTGAATGTGTTTAGAGGTTGTTCTGGGCTCTTTTGTTACCATTCGTATTATCCGTCTCTTCCATTTTTCCTCCTGCGGCCACGTCCAGGGAGGTTGGCTACAGTCCCGTGGATCTTAAATTTCTGAATATGTGCAACTGTAGTCACAGGAACATCATGCTGCTTGGAGATGGTCTTATAGCCTTTACCTTTAACATGCTTGTCTACAATTTTCTTTCTAATCTCCCGAGACAACTCTATCCTTTGCTTCCTCTGGTCCATGTTTAGTGTGCTACACACCATGTCACCAAACAGCACAGTGACTACTTGTCACCCTTTAAATAGGCCGACTGACTGATTACAAGTTTGTAGACACCTGTGATGTTAATTAGAGGACACATCTTGGTTGAACATGTTCCTATGGTCACATTATTTTCAATCTTTTCTAGGGGTACCATCATTTTTGTCCAGGCCTGTTTCATGAGTTTGTTTTTTAAAGTAATTCTGTTGAACCACAATTCAAAAGCATTGTCTGATTTTCATTGGTTAATTTTCATAGAATTTTTATTTATTACCACTTTTGTCAGATTCAAGTTATTTCTGTGACCATTGTGGGTTTTTCTTTCATTAACAGAGGGGTACCAACAATTTTGTCCACGGCTATATATAAAATACAGGTGCATCTCACTAAATTAGAACATAATCAAAAAGTCAATTTATTTCAGTAATTCAATTCATAAAATGAAATTCATATTTTACATAGATTCATTACAGAGTCATATTTCAAGTGTTTATTTCTTTTCATTTTGATGGTTATGTCTTGCAGCTCATAAAAACCCGAAAGTTTCTCAAAAAAATTTGAATATTACATAAGATCAATTCTAAAAAATTGATTTTTTTTTTTTATTAGAAATGTTAGCCGACAAAGTATGTCCATGCACACACTCAATACTTGGTCAGGGCTCCTTTTGCATGAATTAATACTGCATCACTGTGGCATGGCATGAAGGTCATCGGCCTGTGTTACTGCTGAGGTGTTATGAAGGTCCTGGTTGCTTTGATAGCGGCCTTCAGCTCATCTGCGTTGTTGGGTCTGGTGTCTCTCATCTCTCTGTTGACGATACTTCATAGATTCTGTATGGGGTTTAGGTCAGGAGAGTTTGCTGGCCAGTAAAATACGGTGATACCATGGTCATTAAACCAGGCTTTGGTACTTTTGGCAGCAGTGTGGGCAGGTGCCAAGTCCTGCTGGAAAATAAAATTAGCGTCTCCATAAACCTTGTCAGCAGAGGGAAGCATGAAGTGCTCTAAAATGTCCTGGTTGACAGCTGCATTGACTTGGACTTGATAAAACACAACGGACTATCACCAGCAGATGACATGGCTCCCCAAATCAGGTGCCAAGTCCTGTCATTTGGAAATCAAGGTCCCAGAGTCTGGAGACAGCTTGAACAGGCACAGAATCAAAGTTGCTTTTTTTTTTTTGTTACTTATTTGTACCCGTAGGTAGACTTGGTTTGCAGTCTGGTGACAAGCCACCGGCTGCTGGTCGCTGCGTGCGCCCTAAACCTACATGTTTTTGGTGTGCGAGAGGAAACCGGAGAAATCCTGGGGTAAACCCGCGCAACATGGGGAGAACATGCAAACTCCACACAGCTCACTGTTGGTCGGGGGCTGGGATCGAACCCACGATCTCATGATCCCCGCGGTCCCCCGGCCGAGGGTAAAACTGTGCTGCCACAGTGCTAAACCACTGCGCCACCGTGCTTGAGGTCCAGTGTGAAGTTTCCACAGTCAGTGACATGTGGAGCCATGCTATCTGCTGGTGTTTTTCCACTGGGTTTAATAAAGTCCAATGTCAGTGTAACGGTTCTCGTCACAAGCGTAATGGTTCTTCTATTTGGGGCACCCTTAAGCGGCCGTGATCGGGAACATCAAAACAAGTGTGTGTGCAGCATAGGGACCACGATGACACCAGACTGCTGTTTCCACAATTTATTTCTCTGTAGATGAAATAAAACAAAACGCATCACGCTCCATCTGTACCTCGATCCCACACAGGCTCCCACAGCAAAGCAACGCGATACTGTGTGGAAAGGAGCTCTAAAATAAGTTTACAATACAAACAAAAAAATAAAAATAAATCACATTACAAATAAAAAGATTTTTCAAAAACAAACATACCTGTAGATGAAATAAAACAAAACGCATCACGCTCCGTCTGTACCTCGATCCCACACTGGCTCCTACATTAACAAAAACATAAATTATACAACGGCACAGGCTGCTGGAGTCATCATTGAGCCTATATCGGCGCGAAACCCTAAAAATGGCGCCCACCGGACTCCCAATGTGCGCCGAAACATCTATAAAACACTTATAACACAAATAACAAAAAAATAATACACTACAGTGACATGACAAACTAATAAGGAACAATTACAAACTAAGGTTACAGTTTAAATGATAAGACTAACGAACAATACAATTATATAATGCCAGCAGCGTTTTGGACACAACTTACCCACAGCAAAGCAACGCGATACTGTGGGGAAAGACTGACTACCGGAGCCTCGGAGGTACAGAAAGAGCGGATGTGAGAAGTGTACTGCCAAAATAAAACACTCTAGTAAAATAAAATTCACAACAACATAAAGAAAAACATAACCGATAAAAAGAAATACTTAGTGCATTTTTGACTCCGTTACACCAATGCAGCCATCTAACAAGAAATTTTAGAGCACTTCATGCTTCCCTCTGCTGACAAGCTTTATGGAGATGCTGATTTCATTTCACAGCAGGACTTGGCACCTGCCCACACTGCCAAAAGTACAAACACCTGGTTTAATGACCATGGTATCACTGTGCTTGATTAGCCAGCCAACTCTCCTGATCTAAACCCCATAGAGAATCTATGGAGTATTGTCAAGAGGAAGATAAGACACCAGACCCAACAATGAAGACAAGCTGAAGGCCGCTGTCAAAGCAACCTGGGCTTCCATAACACCTCATGGCATGGCATGGAGGCTGATTGCCTCCATGCCATGCTGCACTGATGCAGTAATTATGCAAATGGAGCCCCGACCAAGTATTGTGCGTGTATATCAGGGATGTCAAACTCATTCCATTCTGGGCCAAGACCGTGCAGGTTTTACCTCCACCCAGTTTCTTCCACAAGTGATTTAGCTGAATTTCTTCCCACTGATGCTGATTAGCAGAAACACCTGCTGAAGAGACTGAGTGGAAGTAAAATGTGCAGGGTCTTGGCCATAAATAGACTGAGTTTGACATCCCTGGTGTATATGGACATACTTTTCAGTCGGCCAACATTTCTATTAAATTTTGTTTTTATTTTATGTAATACTGATTTTTTTTGAGAAACTTACTTTGGGGTTTTCATGGGCTGTAAGCAATAACCATCAAAATTAAAAGAAATAAACACTTGAAATATATCACTGTGTGTAATGAATCTAGTGTATATAATGAGTTTCACTTTTTGAATTGAATTATTGAAATCAACTTTTCGATGACTTTCTAATTTATTGAGATGCACGTGTGTGTGTGTGTGTGTGTGTGTGTGTGTGTGTGTATATATATATATATATATATATATATATATACACACACACTACTGTTCAAAAGTTTGGGGTCACCCAGACAATTATTTTGTTTTCCATGAAAAGTCACACTTATTTACCACCATGAGTTGTAAAATGAATAGAAAATATAGTCAAGACATTGACAAGGTTAGAAATAATGATTTGTATTTGAAATAATTTTTTCCAGATACTCAACCTGCTCAAAGGAAGGTCAGTTTTATAGGGTAAGGACCTGTACTTATATAGCGCTTTTCTAGTCTCAAAGACCACTCAAAGCGCTTCACTAGTACTAACTCTCTATTCTAGGGGCCTGTAGGAGACATATCTAGGGACAATTTAGAACAACCAATTAACCTAACATGCATGTCTTTTGATTGTGGGAGGAAACCAGAGCCCCTGGAGTAAACCCACGCAGCACAGGGAGAACATGCAAACTCCACACAGAAAGGTTCCTACCCCTGCCAGCTTGGGGATTTGAACCTGGAACCTTCTAGCTGTAAGGCAACAGTGCTAACCACTGCACCACCGTGCACCATTTTATAGCTTCTCTAACCAGCTAAACTGTTTTCAGCTGTGCTAACATGATTGCACAAGGGTTTTCTAATCATCCATTAGCCTTCTGACGCAATGAGCAAACACATTGTACCATTAGAACACTGGAGTGATAGTTGCTGGAAATGGGCCTCTATACACCTATGTAGATATTGCACCAAAAACCAGACATTTGCAGCTAGAATAGTCATTTACCACATTAGCAATGTATATTAGATATTGGAGTGTATTTCTGATTAGTTTAAAGTTATCTTCATTGAAAAAAACAGTGCTTTTCTTTCAAAAATAAGGAAATTTCTAAGTGACCCCAAACTTTTGAACGGTAGTGTGTGTGTGTGTATATATATATACACACACACGCACACATGCACAGCGGGGAAAATAAGTATTCACCTTATTCCAAGCCCCCATGATGCCTTGCGTGAATTATGGGCGCAACTTCCGGTACTAGTTTTGAACGTGTGGTTGTCACAGAAACGGGACACTTTTCCTTGTTAAAAAAAACAATGACTTTGTTATCAAAAATGTGGGAACGCGGCCTTTTGCACCTCAAAAAGAGTAATATATTCATGCCACTTCCCACGACTATCTAGGGATAGGAAGATGACCTTAACAAGTGGCCTGGCAGACAGTAGCTCCATTAGTTAGCCCCGCCACAAAGATGTTAACGCTAAATGAAAGCTCTGAGATATCACTGTTTCCACCACAATAAAGTCGGTTGTATTTTGTTAAAAATATGTTGGACATAATCAAATTTACCTCAGAGCAGATGTAGAATCTAGTCAGAGCCACAGAGAACCACAACACCGTGCTTGGCTGTTTTAATGTCTGGGTAAAACGGACGCTGTCCGTTTTACCCAGACATTAAAATGCTCATGTTGCTGTCATGCTGTGAATGCTTGTTATTTAACTTAACACGTACAGACCTTTCCTGACATCCATCCATCCATCCATCTTCTTCTGCTTAATCCTTTCCGGGTCACAGGGGGGCTGGAGCCTAGCCCAGCATCTTTTTATTGATCTGTATTTTGTGATAATTTAAAAATTAATGCATGTTGAAGCTGCTAATATCAAGTTCATATCGTTCCAGTATGGTGCAATGAATGCCAAACAAAACCCAAAGCACCTATTTGATATTGTTAGATCAGAAATGAATTGATTGAGACTGAATCAATAATCAGTAGGCGGTTTCCAAGTTCTGAGCCATTTATTCTCTTTCTGATCAGAAAAAGGAGGCAATCGGTCACAGCATAACGTGTCTCAGAGCTTGCTCACACCAACTCCCTAACATGTGTTCAAGGATGTTGCTCCTTATACCCTGGGCAGGCGTCCCTGACCTTATCTAAACCTAATGACAGCTGGAGCCATCTTTCCCCGAGACTGCTTCTAATCTATGGACCGCACTGAGCATTCTGCTATGATCTTTACATGACCTGGTCCAGCTAAGTCACCCTAACTTCAGGCATACAGAACAGCTTGGTATGATAAAAAACCTTTGTCATTATTTACAATCTTGCTCAGCCTAATCTTACACTGAGAAACTGACATTCTTTTCAAGCTCTGAGACAATGGAAAAACACAGAATCAGACATTTGCTCATTATATGCACCAGATACAATTATAATATAAAATGGAATAATACAGCATTAAAATCGTATAGAATAATCAATGAAACCTGAAAATATCCTATCATTTCCCCCTTTGATGCTTAAAAAGCATCAGAGATGAAACATTATGGCTTATAAAACCTCACTTGGCAGCTCACTAAGTTCTGATGCATTTTATGCTAAAACATTTTATTGCAAAAGATCCTGACTGGCTTTTCACTTTAAACATTATTACTGTAGTTTTAAAGTCAACCAGCTCTTTTAAATTGAGAGCTTTTAATTTAAGAAAAAGTGACTTTGTTGGTTCCCTGTAAGCAGCTTTGTTTATTATTCCAATACAGGGGTGTCCAATCATGTGCCATGGAGGGCCAAGACTCTGCAGGTTTTCTCTTCTACCCAGACTCTTCAGTAGGTGTTTTCATTGATCAGTAATCAGTGGGAAGAAGTTCAGTGAAATCTTCTGTTGAAGACACCGGTTGGAGGTAAAGCCTGCGGGGTCTTGGCCCACCATGGCACATGATTGGACACCCCTGTTCTAATAGCTGTCTTCTGAAGCATAAATATTTGATATGTTTGTTTTATATGTATTTCCCCATACTTCAGTACAATATGTCATGCATGGGAGTATTAATGAATGATACAAAGTATATAGTGTGAGTTGATTCAGCAAATATTTCACTCTGTGTAGTATTGCAGTTGATTTGGATATTTTACCTTTAACATAATTAATATGCGACTTCCAACACAGTTTATTATCAATTATTACTCCAAGAAATTTCATTTTGGATACCCTTTCAATCTCTACACCATTTACACTAAGTTTAGATACTGAGTTGTTGTGATGATTGTTAAAAGTTATAAATTTTGTCTTACTTAAATTGAGCGTTAATTTGTTTGAATCAAACCACAGTTTAAGCTTTCTTAATTCCTTTCCGAGTGTATCCAAAAGTTGTTCCAAATTGCTTCCACTGCATAATAGTGTCATCTGCAAACAATTAAATCCATTTTTCCAAAACTTTACATATGACATTTATATATATTGAATAACAATGGCCCCAAAACTGAACCCTGTGGGACTCCACAAGTAACCTTCAGTAACTGAGTTTTTGCTATCAACACATACATACTGATATCTGTTCTTTAAGTAACTACATAACCAGGACAGTGCTATCCCACTAATACCATAATTTTGTAGTTTCTTTAATAATAATTTATGATCCACTGTATCAAATGCTTTTTTTTTAAGATCCAGGAATACCACAACTGAATACTCTTTATTTTCAATGGCAGTTGATATTTTTTCTATAAATTCCATTAGAGCAAATGCAGTTGTCCTCTTGTGTCTGAATCCATATTGCTGCTCACACAATAAATTATTCTTCAGTATGAAGTTGTCAATTCTCTCATAAAATATTTTTTCAAGTATCTTGGAAAATTGCGGCAATAGTGAAATTGGTCTATAGTTTGAAAGTTCCCCTCTGTCACCCGTCTTGTATATCGGAATTACTTTAGCTATTTTCATTGCATTGGGAAATATATCTGTTTGGAGAGACAGGTTACAGATATACGTCAGTGACTTCACTAACCATTCAATGATAGTTTTGACTAAAAGCAAGTCAATACCATCACAATCCATAGATGTTTTACTTTTAAACGATTTAACTATTTCAATGACCTCTCTCTCTCGTCTGTGTTCTTTATGAAAATGGAGTCTTTTATAGCAATGTTTTTACTTATTGTATCATCTGTAGGTGCCATAATGGGTATTTCTCAAGCCAAATTAGGACCAATGTTAACAAAAAATTTATTAAATTCATCTGCAGGTGAGACTGCATTCACTCTTTTTTTTTTTTTGAAAGATTGGTTGGGTAGCTTGTATTTCTGTTTTTATTTCCAAGAATATTAAGTATTGTCCATGTATTTTTAATGTTATCTCTGTTTTTCTCCAGTTCTTTACTATAATAGTCTCTTTTACTACATCTCATGATATATATTAACTTATTTTTGTATGTTTTACATACGATCCCCTGTGAATCAGGCGATCCCCTGTGAGTGCTTGCTCACAGGGGATCGCCTGATTGCTGGGGTCTTTCTGCAACTGTGGGGGTCCCCCCTACAGTTGATAGTGCTATGAGATGACTGTTGTTGTGAAATGGCGCTATATAAATAAAGTTGAATTGAATTGTTTTATACAGCTGCTCTGCTTCTTTTGTCCTTTTCTTTAGAAAAGCTTTATATAATGAATTTTTCTTTTTACACACTTTTTGTAATCCTTTGGTTAACCATGGCTTGTTGACAAATTTCTGTTTCAGCTTTTTCCTTTACTAATGGACAATTTTTTTCATAAAGAGTGGTTACAATATTCATGAATGTGTCACAGGCTTCATTTACATCTGATACATAGACTTTTGTCCAGTCTTGCTTCAGCAGATCTTCTTTAAAAGAGCTGATTGCATTTTGTGATTTGTATCTGAAAGATTTTAAAGTTTTTTTCTGTATTGGCCCCTGTGTGGCCATGGATAAGTGCAAAGACTGGCAAATGGTCACTTATGTCATTTATCAATTCAATTCAATTCAACTTTATTTATATAGCGCCATTTCACAACAACAGTCATCTCATAGCACTATCAACTGTAGGGAGGACCCCCACAGTTGCAGAAAGACCCCAGCAATCAGGCGATCCCCTGTGAGCAAGCACTTGGCGACGGTGGAGAGGAAAAACTCCCTTTTAACAGGAAGAAACCTCCAGCAGAACCAGGCTCAGGGAGGGGCAGTCATCTGCTGCGACTGGCTGGGGGGTGAGGGGACAGAGAAGAAGAAAAGAACAGACATGTAGAGAGCAAACAGCACGATGGGGACTCAATCTATGGGAGAGAACAAACAAATGTTAATGACCAGCAAAAAAAAAATATTTCATAGAGAGTGAGGAAAGGAGTGAGGCCCAGTACATTACTGGAGGTCCCCCGGCTGACTAAACCTATTAGCAGCATAACTAAGGGAGGGTTCAGAAACACATGATCCCTCCCTAATTGTAGGCTATATCAAAAAGGTAGGTTTTAGCCCTATTCTTAAAAACAGAGATCGAGTCTGACTCCCGAATCCAGATTGGCAGCTGATTCCACAGGAGAGGAGCTTGATAACTGAAGGCTCTGCCTCCCATTGTACTTTTGGAGATTCTAGGTATTACAAGTAAACCTGCATTTTGGGAGCGTAGTGCTCTGTTAGGATGATACGGTAGTATCAGATCTTTTAAATAAAAAGGAGCCTGATTGTTTAGAGCTTTGTAAGTAAGAAGAAGGATTTTAAACTTAATTCTAAACTCTATGGGAAGCCAATGAAGGGAGGCCAGAACCGGAGAGATATGATCTCTCTTTCTAGTACCTGTTAAAACTCTTGCTGCAGCATTTTGGATCAGCTGAAGACTTTTTAAAGATGTTTTAGGACAGCCTGATAATAAAGAATTACAATAATCTAATCTCGAGCTAACAAAAGCGTGGATCAGCTTCTCAGCATCACTCTGAGACAAGATGCTCCTAATCTTGGCAATATTACGCAAATGATAGAAGGCAGTCTTAGAAACAAATTTAATATGTGAATTGAAGGACAAATCCTGATCAAAAATAACTCCAAGGTTCCTCACAGAGCTATTAAGAGAAAGAGTAACTGTATCCAAACTGAAAGTTTGATTTGGAAAGGAATTTCTAAGGTTTTTTGGACCAACAAGAATGACTTCAGTCTTATCTGAATTTAATAGCAGGAAATTACAAGTCATCCAAACTTTGATTTCCTTAAGACAGGCTTCTAACTTGGCTAATTGATTAGTATCATCTGGCTTCATTGACAGGTATAATTGTGTGTCATCTGCATAACAGTGAAAATGTATACAGTGCTTTCTAATAATGTTGCCTAACGGAAGCATATATAAACTAAAAAGAGTAGGGCCAAGCACAGATCCCTGTGGAACTCCATGACTAAGCTTTGAGCTGAGAGAAAACTCATCATTTACATGAACAAACTGGAACCTATCAGATAAATAAGATCTAAACCACTGCAACGAAGTTCCATTAAGTCCAACATAGTGTTCTAATCTATCAAGTAGAATATTATGATCAATAGTATCAAAAGCTGCACTAAGATCTAAAAGGACAAGTACAGAAACTAGTCCATTATCAGATGCAATGAGGAGGTCGTTAGTGACCTTCGCTAAGGCTGTTTCAGTGCTATGATGGATTCTAAACCCAGATTGAAACTCCTCAAATAAACCATTTCCCTGCAGGTGGTCAAATAATTGCGTAGCAACAACTCTTTCTAAGATTTTTGAAATGAAAGGGAGATTAGAGATTGGTCTATAGTTAGCTAAAGCTCCTGGATCTAGCGTTGGCTTTTTGAGTAAGGGTTTAATTACAGCCGTTTTAAAAGCCTGCGGTACATGGCCTAAAGTTAATGAAGAATTGATTATATGAAGAATAAAGCTACCAATAAGTGGGAAGACTTCTTTAAATAACCTGGTAGGAATAGGGTCTAAAAGACAAGTTGAAGGTTTGGATGAGGAAACTATTTTGTCTAACTCACAAAGGTCGATTGGAGTAAACTCATCAAGACAGACATCAATAGAAGGAGTTGTAGTAGTTACAGTATTTAAGTTAACTGTGGGAAGAATCTGATTGATTTTATCTCTGATGGATGAAATTTTATTATTAAAAGTTCATAAAGTCCTGACTAGTAAGCTCTAAGGGGATGCTAGGATTGACAGAGTCCTGACTCTTTGTCAACCTGGCTACAGTACTGAAAAGAAACCTGGGATTATTCTTGTTCTCTTCTATTAATGCAGAGTAATAACTCGTTCTAGCTTTTCTAAGAGATTTTTTATAAATTAAAAGATGATTTGTCCAAGCTAAATAGATTTCATCTAAATTAGTAGAGCGCCATTTTCTTTCTAATTGATTATCAATAATCCACTTTCTATTTTCTTATCAATAATATTAACAAATAGGTTATCAATAAGTGTAGCAGTGTGAACTGTGATTCTACTGGGATGTGTTATTGTGGGATATAGACTCATACTGTACATAGAATTCATGAACTCTGTAATTACATTTTGTTGAAATGGATTTAATAAATCAATATTGAAGTCTCCACAGATTACATCCATTTTCTTACTAGTTATATTATTGTACAGCTCGACTAACTTATCTCTGAATGTCTCAATGCAAGTTCCTGGCATTCTATATATACAACTTACAATTAGATTTTTTGTTTTATCTTGGTCAAACTCAACAGTAACACATTCTAGAATCCCTGGTAGTGCAAAGGACATTCATTTACAAGTTTACACCTATACAGGTCATCAATATACAGTGCAACACTACCACCCTTTTTTTGAGATCTATTAATATAAAATGTCTATCCCTCTATTGCCATCAGAGAAGCCTGCTCTTCATTGAGCCAAGTTTCAGAGACTGCAATAGCTGTAAATTTTCTGTCTAGCTGTTTTAAATAGTCCTGAATCTGTGGAAAGTTTTTGTTAAGACTTCTGCTGTTGAAGTGTATTATCGATACTTTACCATCTAATTGCACTTGACTTTTGAATTGCTTTTCAGTATAATATTCACAGTGATTATGAATATTGTTGAAGAAGTGGTTATCAGGATCAATATCATTCTCAAACTCTTGTGGTTTATGTTCAGCATAATGGCATATTTTCAGAGTCTAAATTTCCTCACTCTGTCAGATGACTTCCTCCAACTGGGGATGATTGATTTCTACTGAAGTCTGAAGACTGAAGTCATAAGTTTTTTGTTTTATTTTTTAAAGTAAACATTTGTCCTCACTGTGATTTACTTCCTTACATATATTTATCCAGCTCCTCCACATTTCTGATTACCAGCACTTTGGACTCCTCTGGTGTTCCATTCAGTTTTATAAAGACTTTGCAGTTGAAACAAAGAAACGCAAGAAACGCGCCTTTTTGGCGATATCTCCATTTCTCTTGGTCAGGTGCTCATTCAGATAAACTTCTGTCCCCTTCAGCTTCCTTCCCTGTTTCAACAATCCATTTTATACTTTGTAAGACAGATGATTATTGACGATTTTTCACCCTTCCTTCTTTTAGGAAGAGAATGACAAGCCTCTATGTTGTTACTGTCCATTTCTATGCCTTTAGAATGGAGGAAGGTTGTCACCTGTTTTTCCACCGATCTGGCGTCCAGTTCACGAAGGTCTGTATCATCCGTTCTTGCCACAGCCTGGGCATAGCATCTGGGCTGTGTTTCTAATCCTGAAACAATGTCCTTCATTTGCGTGTACTGTTCCAGGTTGTCCACCCTATTTTCCAGAAAAGCAATCTTTTTGTCTTGCTCCTCATTTTTCAACCTCAAGGCCTTGACCTCTTCCACCAAATCAATTATCTGTTTTTGTTGTTTTATCACCACAGTTACCTCTTCCGAGGGATAGTCAAGTGATTTTTTTTAAATTCCTCAACCTCATATGTTACATTCCTTCTGGGTGGCATTGTGGTGTTATTGGTGCCAATTGATTCAAATAGATTCTGGTTAAAATGGATCACTCTAGCTCATTAGCTTGTCTGCTGTTGCCGCCATTTGAACCAAATGTCCATCATATCTGCACAGTACCTTTGTGGAGTTAAACAATCTTGCTGTGGACCATTATCTGCAATCCAATGCTCACCTTTCTCCAAACGTTACCTTGACACTCTCAGAGCAACAGTAGCATTTGGACTCCAGGTAGGCTAGGTTGAGAAGTAGCAGGTTAACTCTGGGTAGGCCCAGTTAGACACACTCAGAGCAGCAGCAGATTGAGTCCAGGGAGGCTAAGCTAGCCACACTCAGAGCAGCAGCAGGTTGAATCCCAGCAGGTTGAGTCTTATTCCAAAAGGGATTAAATTCAATTTTTTTTCCTCAAAATTCTACACACAACACCCCATAATGACGATGTGAAAAAAGTCTTTAGATTTTTGCAAATTTATTAAAAACTAAGAAATCACATGTATGCACACACCTGTCTATATAAGGTCCCACAGTTGACAGTGCATATCGGAGCACAAACCAAGCATGAAGGAATTGTCTGTAGACCTCCGAGACAGGGTTGTCTCGAGGCACAAATCTGGGGAAGGGTACAGAAAAATTTATACTACTTTGAAGGTCCCAATGAGCACAGTGGCCTCTATCATCCATAAATGGAAGAAGTTCAGAACCACCAGGACTCTTCCTAGAGCTGGCTGGCCGTCTAAAGTGAGCGATCAGGGAGAAGGGCCTTAATCAGGGAGGTGACCAAGAACCCAATGGTCACTCTGTCAGAGCTCCAACATTCCTCTGTGAAGAGAGGAGAACCTTCCAGAAGGACAACCATCTCTGCAGCAATCCACCAATCAGGCCTGTATGGTAGAGTGGCCAGATGAAAGCCACTCCTTAGTAAAAGGTACATGGCAGCCCGCCTGCAATATGAGAAACAAAATTCTCTGGTCTAATGAGACAAAGATTGAACTCTTTGGTGTGAATGCCAGGCACCATGTTTGGAGGAAACCAGGCACCGCTCATAACAATGCCAACGGTGATGGCAGCATCATGCTGCGGGGATGTTTTTCAGTGGCTGGAACTGGTAGACTAGTCAGGATAGAGGTGTTATGTCTAAAATGCCATAAACCCCCAGTTCTTTTATATGAAGGCCAAATAACCAGACTGAGAGATGTATACTTTCACTTATTTTACTGAAAGTGAGATATGGATACAAGCAGCACTGGAACACAACTCTTTAGGCAATTCCCTAAGAGAGTGCTACCCAAAAAGTGAGCCCTATAGTTTTTTATAAAGCTTAACCACTCCTTTGTGCAAGAGGGAAGGGTTTCCCTCTTGCACAAAGGAGTGCAGCCCTCTTGCACGGTGGCGCACCCACCGGTGCACGGTGGGTGCGCCACCGTGCAAGAGGGTGGGTGCAAGAGGGTGCGCAGTGGTTAGCACTGCGGCAGCACAGTTTACCCTTGGCCGGGGGATTGTGGGGATCGTGGGTTCGATCCCAGCCCCCGACCAACAGTGATCTGTGTGGAGTTTGCATGTTCTCCCCGTGTTGCGTGGGTTTACTCCGGGATTTCTCCAGTTTCCTCCCACATGCCAAAAACATGCATGTTAGGTTAACTGGCTGTTCTAAATTGTCCCTAGATATCTGTTTCCTATAGGCCCTTAGAATAGAGGGTTAGTATTAATGAAAGCGCTTTGAGTGGTCTTTGTGACTAGAAAAGCGCTATATAAGTGCAGGTTAGTTAGTTAGTTAGTTAGTTTTACCTCATTGTATCTATACATTTCTGCTTATGTGGCAGCTCGGCTGTGTGCAGAACTGATTCTGATTTCAGCAAATGAATTATAGGGTGTAAACTAAACTCTGCAGTGTAGCATGTGAAGCAAGCAGATAAAGAAGTGTGAGAGGGGGAAAGATGAATGCAGCAATGTACCGAGACATCCTGGATGAAAACCTACTCCAGAGCGCTCTTGACCTCAGACTGTGGTGACTGTTCATCTTTCAGCAAGACAACGACCCTACACACACAGCCAAGATATCAAAAGGGTGGTTTCAGGACAACTCTGTGAATGTCCTTGAGTGGCCCAGCCAGAGCCCAGACCTGAATACAATTGAACATCTCTGGAGAGATCTGAAAATGGCACCATCGCTTCCCATCAAACCTGATGGTGCTGCAGAAAGGAATGGGCAAAACTGCCCGAAGATAGGTGTGCCAAGCTTGTGGGATCATATTTTTAAAAAAAAAAAACAAAAAAAAAACTTGAGGCTGTAATTGTTGCCAAAGGTGCATCAAGAAAGTATTGAGCAAAGGCTGTGAATACTTATGTACATGTGATTTCTTAGTTTTATCTTTAACCACTTGCGCTCCGTTGTTCCGCGGGCGGGCAAGTCTCTGCGTCCTATGATGCACGAGGGCGCGCGAGAGCGCGCTCGTGCGCCCTCGTGCACATGACGCATGGTGGTGGTGATGGTGATGTAGTAGCGTCCAAGCGCCACTCAAAAAAAAAACTGCAGAGACAGCCGCGAACAGATTAGTTCATCTGATTGACCTCTCATTCGACTAATAAGAGCCTTGAATTGGGTTTCTGAAACCTTGAAGAACCAATGAATGAAAATCTAGGAAGGAGGACCCGCCTACTGTGAACGCAGGAGCCAATTGAAGCACAGAAATTCTGGCTGGGTGAAGCGATATTTACTGCTGCAGAAGGACTCTGTACGAATCTCCTACAGACCCAGGCTCACCCAGCAGCATGGAGAACACCCACAAGTGGGACCTGCACTCATTCCAGCAGAATAGACGGAGGCCGACAACAAAAGTCATAAATCATTCACCAAAACGGCAATAATGGAATTATATTGATCGGGATCCACGAGCGGAGCAGCGTCGCGTTCGTCTGACGCGTGGGAAGAGATGTTCGCCATGACTCTGCTGCTTTGAAGAGGTAAGGTGTTATAAGCTAAATTATTATTTATCCCTGAAAACTGTAATCCAAAAATGACTTTTGACCGATCGGTAAATTACAACTGTACTGTGCACGAAATACGAATTACGTGCGCCGCGATAAACGGTTCATTTGCCGTGTTCGGACCGTGAACGCCCCCCCACCCCGCTGCAGAAGAGGAGCGGGGGGGGGGGGGCACGGTCCGAACGCTCCCCGGTCCGTGGGGGGGAAGCATATCAGTCTATTCCATCATGTAGCGATGGCCCTCTTCTGTAGTGAGGGGGGGGGCCTTCACGGTCCGTTCACGGTCCCCCCCCCACACACACACACAGTAGCGAGGGGGGGGAGCCGCTGTGAAAACATGCAAGGAAAAAAAGAGTGTATTCCGTCATGTAGCGAGGGCAGAATTTGGTCCTTGGTAGCGGGGGGGGGAACAACCCCCCCGCCCACACACACACACACACACACAGACACAGCCCTGAATGTGACCTTTCATTAGAGCCTAAAATGAAGATTCTACATTGAATTATTCAAAAGTTACAGACGTTTTTCCAAACTCTGCCATTTGGCACAATTTGGCACAGTTCCATAACGCCTGGGAACAGCCTGAGAACAGAGCTGTGTAAAATATTCATTTTTTGTGGTATTGTTACCAAATTTGGATCTCAGCTGGATAACACTTGGTTCTACATTTCTGTTGCATTTTCCAGCCGGATCGGACAGCTGTGTGTTATTTACGAGCATTTGTATCCAAAAAAACAGTGTCCAATTTTTTTTTTCTTCAAGTTCAGTATGTTTAGATGACTGTAACTCAGTGGCCGGAGCACGTAGAGAGATTGTTTTTTTTGCCAAAAAATTCAAAGTGTTTTCTTTTAAATGAGACCAACCCCATGAAGATGCTGCAAAGGGTTGAAGAACAGCTTTCGATTTACTTTGGGCACGTTATTTTGGGGCATTTTTAGGAAAATTGCCCGGAGTGCAAGTGGTTAATAAATTTGCAAAATCTCAACTTTTTTCACATTGTCATTATGGGGTATTGTGCGTAGAATTTTGAGGGGAAAAAAATGAACGTAATCCCTTTTGGAATAAGGCTGTAACATAACGATGTGGAAGAAGTGAAGCGCTGTGAAGACTTTCCAGATGCACTACACGTATTTTTTCCATTTTTAAATTCCCCCTTCTCTCATTTCTCTTTTGTCCACACATATCTGAAGTGAGTATTGGTCTAAAACATGTGTTTCCACCGGCATTTCAGTCAACATTTGCCAATGGAGCTTAACTCAGGCTGACTTGGGTGAACTCTGTATAACATAACATTTGTCAAAGTTCCTGAGTGCTGGGCTGAGCACAGCTTTCACCAATGTTTATTTCCAAACATCGACAAACTTTCAGTGTGCTGAAAATTTTCAAGGAACACAACTTTTGCCAGCGTTTGCCAACAAACGCTGGCAAACGGATCATGTTCTTTGACTTCTCCAGTGCTTTCAACACCATCCAACTGATGATCCTGAAGGACAAGCTGCTGCGCGCAGGGGTGGACCAGCACCTGTCATCATGGATCCTGGACTACCTCACGAACCGGCCTCAGTTTGTGAGAACCCGGGACTGTGTTTCCGACACGATCATCAGTAGCACGGGGGCCCCCCAGGGAACGGTGCTGGCTCCCTTCTTGTTCACTCTTTATACTGCGGACTTCTCACACAACACAACACATTGCCATCTACAGAAGTTCTCTGATGACTCTGCGATCGTTGGTCTCATCTCCAGCGGAGATGAAGCTGAGTACAGAGGGCTTATCCAGGACTTTGTGGACTGGTGCCATCGGAACTGCCTCCAGATCAACGCGAGGAAAACTAAGGAGCTGGTGGTGGACTGCCGCAGGCATGGGCAGCCCCTCACAGCACCAGTAAATATACAGGGAACAGACATCGAGATGGTGACATCCTACAAGTACCTGGGTATTCATCTGAACAATAAACTAGACTGGTCACACAATACTGACGCACTCTACAAGAAGGGACAGCGCAGGCTGTTCCTGCTGAGGAGACTCAGGTCTTTTGGTGTACAAGGGGCGCTGCTGAAGTCATTCTATGACACGGTGGTGGCATCAGCCATCACTTTTGGAGTGGTCTGCTGGGGCAGTGGCATTACTGCAGCCGATAGGAAGAGACTGAACAAACTGATTAAGAAAGCTAGCTCTGTCCTGGGGCAACGCCTTGATCCGATGGAGGAGATAGGAGAGAGAAGGACGGTGGCTAAACTGTCATCTCTGCTGGAGTCCGAGTTCCACCCTATGCAGGACATACTGGATGCACTGAGGAGCTCATTTAGCAGCAGACTACATCATCCCAGGTGCACAACCGAGAGGTTTCGTAGGTCCTTCCTACCAACGGCTGTCAGACTGTACAACCTAAGCAGGGCTGCTCGCAGAGATAGCAAAAAGACGTAACAAACTAATAGTTTTTTTTTTTTTTGTTTTTTTTGTTTTTTTTGTTTTTTTTGAATGCAAAAGATGCAATAGACTTACACAATGGTCCTCTCCGGCATACAACTAGGAACATACCGGTCGCTATGGAGGGTGAGAATATGTATGGGCACATAATCATACCATGTAGGATAACTAAATAGACGGTTATGCTGTTTCATCCCACCTAGCAACAATGCTCTGCACTGTGTGTGTTTATATATTTACATATTTATTCCATCTAGCTACAATGCTCTGCACTGGGTGTGTTTATATTTATATATCTATATATTTATTCCATCTAGCTACAATGCTCCGCACTGTGTTTTTATATATCTACATATTATTCCATCTAGCTACATTGCTCCGCACTGTGTGTGTTTATATACTTGCATATTTATTCCACCTAGCTGCAATGCTCCATACTGTGGGTGTTTATATATTCATATATTTATTCCATCTAGCTACAATGCTCTGCACTGTGTGTTCATATATTCATATATTTATTCCATCCAGCTATAATGCTCTGCACTGTGTGTCTGTGTGTGTGTGTGTGTGTGTATATATATATTTTATAGTAATATGTACATATGTATATTAGCTGCTCTTGCTTGCTTGTTTTTTCTTGCCTTCTGATTGTTGCTCTGAGTGTTGCTATCCCTGTGCTGTTGCAATCCTGGAATTTCCCCGTTGTGGGACTAATAAAGGCTTATCTTATCTTAAACCCAAGCTATCATTAACTTTTATCATCTATTGCCAGCAGAGCCAGACGTTTGCCAAAATATCAGTAAAAGTTGGTCCAAACATTGTAGTGTGAATCCACCCAAAAAAAGCAGGTCCAGAATGGCAGGAAGCCTCCACCAATGCTGATCTTTATATGAGCGTTGTCTGATGCTGATGTCAGCTGATCTGTGCTGAGTATTTGTTTGCTTAAATTAATCTAAGCTGGCAACACATACGCTAGCCTAAGTTGGCAAAAGTTTGCCAATGCTGAATGCAACGCTGGCAAATGCTTGTAAAAGTTGGTCGGTGCTGGATTAAAAAAAACTGCTCACGAATGTAATTTCACTGAAGTTTGGACTGATTTCTCAGATTTTTCAAAACGTCTGTAAAAGTCAGTCCAAACACTAGAGTGAGAACCCACCTTAAGACTGGATATTTTTTGGGGTGTCCCTCAATGATGCAAACCTGGAACAGAAATCTAGCAGAAAATTGGGAGATTACTTAAAAAATGAAATGAACATTATGGAACGTTTTGCCCATGTTCCGTACATGTGCCGTAGACAAGGCCGCCTTAACACGTGGGCTAGGCTGGGCTTAAGCCCAGGGGTCTACAAAGGTCAGGGGCCTATCATGAGCCAATTAAAAAAAAAAAAAAAAAATCACATTATTAATTGGTCAAATTCTATGCCCATCACTTGATATTTGTGTGTGGCTGCTGATTGGTCCAATTTACATGTGCCCCGTGGGTACTACATAACAGTAGCCTATCAGAGGGATTGTTTTAGCAGGTGACTATGCAAGCACCAGTGAGAGGTAAGAAGTAATTAGCTAGGTCAAAATGTCCGGAAAAAGTTTGAGAATGGTGCTCACAAAATTGAGAGAAAAGGGGCTGGGGGGGGGGGGGGGGTCCCAAAGCTTAAAGGATTTTTCTAAACTGGAGCATCAAATGGAGGCGGGGCTGCTAATTAGAGCACTGATGAGACAGGTGGGCCATTACCTGGAGCTGGAGAGCAGGTTTCACTGAGCAGAGACTAGAGACGGACAAACAGGAGGACCATTAAAGCACTTAACTGGGGGAGGAAAGCAGGCGCTGCCAGATCTTGTCAAAGGAGAGCAGGCCAGTGGAGAAGACAAGCTGAGAGATAGACCAGCACAAGAAAAGCCCGGTCGCTGGGAAAGGCCATGATTGCTTACATCAGACAGCTGTACGTGGAACAGTGGACTCCGACCTTGGTAAAAAAGTAGACTGAATCAAGCATGCTACTAAAAACAGACTGTGCGCTCACACTGATGTCCATATGATGTTCCTCATGAGCTGGATTTAAAGGACATAATGAAGGATTTTTTTTTTTTTTTTTTAAAGAAGACCAGAAAGCACTTCAAAAAATGTAAGACATGCTCTTTGTAGTGGTTCCATTTACCTGCTTTGATTGATGCTGTTGTCCATTGTTTGAATCAAAAATACTTAACTGATATAACTTTTACTGCTGTCATCATTAGACTTTGATTAGTGTCATCCTCTGATATCTGGCATGTAGACTGGTGCCGTTCATGATGCTGGTGTATGTGTGGAAGAGGGATTAGACTGACTTTTGTGATTATGCTGAAGTAGCCAATAGTATGTCACACTGCAAAACAAATGAAATCTTAGATCAAATATCTTTCATCAAATCATGCTTGTTTTTCTCTGACAAGATAATTTTGACAAGAATTTCTTTGTTGTGCAGTTTTCTGTAAGATTTTACTTGCTTGAAGAATTTTTTTCCCACACTTGTTTTAAGCAATTTAATCTTTCTTTTTTGGCATAATTTTCCCCCAATTTTAAATAAAATTATCTGTTGCCAAAAATGTTTTGGTTATTTTAAGTAAAATTGTCTGCCAGCACAAGAAAATTTAGTTTATCAAATTGCTTAAAACAAGTTAAAAACTCTCAGAAAGCATGTAAAATTTTCCTACACAAAAACTGCACAGCAAGAATAAATATCTTCTCAGACAAAAAAAATGGCATATAAAGCTTTAATTTAAGATATTTCATCTTACAATTTGAGTTTTGGCATTGGCTGTGGATGCGGAACCATACCCATAGAATTCTCGTTACAAACACAGCTCAAATCTGATTGGCCAGCACGTTCTATTAATGTGAGTCTTGAAAGCAGCAGGCTACAGATATGGAAATCTGAGGCAGTTATGTTTCAAAATTTTAATTGATATCTTTTTACTACCTTTATAACCTTACCCACTCCCAAATCCTAAGGTTAACCTCTTAATTTTAAGTGTAAACTTCATCTCATATCACATAAAATGGTTTGAACAAGGTACCAAGAGCAGGATGGGAGCCAACAACCTTCTGATCACAGGCCCAACTTACTATCTACCAAAGCCACAGGAACAGCTGGCTTGGAGTTGATCTGAAAAGGTTTTATTGGATTGTCAACTATTCCGTACCAATAGAAATATTTGTATAGAGATACAGCTTCCGTATCCATAGCCACTACCTTGAGTTTTTGCACTATAGTTGCTTTCATGTATTGTATCATTTTTAATCTGAGATTCTGTTGGGAGGAGCGGGGCGGGGGGGCTACAAAACCTCTCAGCTCCAGGGCCTTACGGCAAGTTAAGGTGGCCCTGGCCATAGATACAGAATGTTTCCGACAGAACACTAGTAGTCCTACTAGCTAGTGGTCTTGAGTGTTTTATAAACATGTACACATTGGATACGGAACGTTCCGTAGAGAATACTAGCTAGTCCTGCTTAGTTCAAGTGTTTTACTAACCTGAAAATGTAACATTGGTTACATGCACATGCTCCATAGTGGTCCTGCTAGCTAATGGTCCATAAATGTTCCGTAGATATTGAATGTCCCATCTCAGGTTACATCAGGTTGCACAATGCTCATTTGCACACTGTACATAAGTCTGTGCCATCTCAGGTTCACATCATCTCTATCAATATACCACTATCACTTTAGTCATCTGGTGACTTTCATTTTCATTCCTCTACTGCCCAACTGTGTGTTGGTGTATGTGTCTTAGCATCCATCAGTACTAGGATTGAGTTAGTGTGTCATGACCTATTAGAATTGTTGTTTCTGTACCTTTAACTTGGCATTCGTTCGGAGAGCAAAGAATTGCATTGCTCAGGAAATGTAGCGTTTCTTAACTGTGCACATGATAATAAAGCCCTTGAATCTTGAATCACAACGTATCGCAGTTTGCTTATAAAGGATTTTTTTTTTTTTTTTTTTTTAATATATAAAACTGAATCTACCGGGGGAAAAAAGGTACATGTTTTTTGTGATTTCTTTCATATGCTGCTTTGCATTTTATACATTTTAGAGACAGTTTGTTAATAATTTTTTTGTTTTGTTTTTTCATATCCAGTTTAGGAAGCTTGGGATCAGTTCGCCAAGGTCTCCACCTTTGCCCGCCACCTGATCCACATTGCACTGGACCCCCATGGTCCTTCCTGCAGGTGGTGATTCCACTGGAGGACGGACCCATGTAACTCCTTCGGGCTGAGCCTGGACGGAAACCCAGCCACCAGGCTTGTGTACCCCATTCCAGGCGGGGTTCACTGAATCCTTGTTTTTTTTTTTTTTTTTTTTTTTTTTTTTTTTTTTTGTTACTTATTTGTACCCGTAGGTAGACATGGTTTGCAGTCTGGTGACAAGCCACCGGCTGCTGGTCGCTGCGTGCGCGAGCGCCCTAAACCTACATGTTTTGGTATGCGGGAGGAAACCGGAGAAATCCCGGAGTAAACCCGCGCAACACGGGGAGAACATGCAAACTCCACACAGCTCACTGTTGGTCGGGGGCTGGGATCGAACCCACGATCTCATGATCCCCGTGGTCCCCCGGCCGAGGGTAAAACTGTGCTGCCACAGTGCTAAACCACTGCGCCACCGTGCAGCCCGTGCACCCTTGTTCTAGTATTTATCATGAGTCTGTTGGATCGTTCTTAGTCTGGCCCTTCACCCAGGACCAGTTTGTCTTGGGTGACCCTACCAGAGGCAAATTGCCCCGGACAACAGAGCTCCTGGGATCAATGGGGCACGCAAACCCCCCACCATGATAAGGTGACGATCCATAGGGTGAGGGGCTCAGTCATCCGGGAGAGGCTCAGAGTAGAACCGCTGCTCCTCCACATTGAAAGGAGCCAGCTGAGGTGGTATGGGCATCTGATCAGGATGGCTCCTAGATGCCTTCCACTTGAGGTGTTTCGGGCACGTCCCACTGGGAGGAGACCCCATGGCAGGCCCAGGACCTGCTGGAGAGACTGTCTCCCAGCTGGTCTGGGAATGCCTTCGTATCCTCTCTGAAGAGCTGGAGCAGGTGGCTGGGGAGAGGGAAGTCTGGGCTTCTCTGCTCGAACTGCTGCCTCCGCGACCTGGTCCTCCGGAAAAGTGGTAGAAGATGGATGGATGGATGTTTGTTCATATCATTGGACCTCCTGGGGGAAAACAAAACATGTGGCCATGCATGCATGGTGTCAACTTTTTTTTTTTTTTGTGGGGGAGGCCGACTACCTGGATTAATGAACAAACACAACCGACAAACCTTACATCATTTCTTAATTTCTTCCTGCATATACAGCAGGGAAAATGAGTTTTGAGCATGTCAACATTTTTCTCATGATTTTTTTTTTTTTTGAATTTTGTATACTTTATTGATCCCCAGAGGGGAAATTGAGGGCATCCATCTGGATGGATAAAGCAGCCATGGTACAGTGCTATCCCTTAACCATTCACACCTAGGGCCGCTTTAGAGTCTCCAATTAACCTAACCTGCATGTTTTTGGCCTGTGGGAGGAAACCGGAGAAATCCCGGAGTAAACCCACGCAGATACGGGGAGAAACCTGCAAACTCCACACAGATCACTGTTGGTCAGGGGCTGGCATTGAACCAGGGATCCCATGGCCAAGGGTGAGTTGCTGTGCTGGCACAGTGCTAAGCACTATGCCACCGCACCGCCCATAAACATATTTCTGATGGAGCCATTGACCTAAGATTTCCACCAGATATCAGGAACAACCAAAGTAATCCATACATGGAAAGAAATCAAAGCAACTGTGTTCACAAAACACGTTATATTTAAAGGTAAAGCCAACTTTGTCATTCAGTCTATCATGTACAGTAGAGTGAAATTATATTTTTCTTATCTACAATGTTAATCACATCTAGAATCAGAGAGGTCGCTGCTATGCAAGGTGCTGCCACAAATTTCCCTCTTCCATTCCATTATTGCTGAGCACCAAGCTGGACGGGAGGAAGTTCTGCCTTAAAATGGTCTTCGGCATGACCTGGCCGGGATTTGAACCCTGGCTTCTCGGGTGTGGGGCGGATGCTCTACCAACTGAGCCACCACTCCGGTTGCTCAGTAAGTAATAAAGTGGAATGACACAGGCAAAAAGTACTGAACACGCTTGGCCATCCATGGTCTAGACCCTAGAGTCTAGGGCCTAGACCATGGATGGATGGAAAATGGGGTCATTCTAGAGAATGACCCCATTTCCCGAGCGCTGTGACTGGACAGACACAGCGCTCGGCTAGAGCAATTAACAGAACAGTGAAATGTGTGTATTAATGTCTACAGGCAGCCCCGCTTCTTCTGGCTCACTTCTGTGATGTTAATGTGCCTTTCATGCATTGTGTTCATGTGTCCTGTCCTTACTGTGACCTAGAGACCGAGATCAATATGTCTCTCAAATGCAAATGTCTCATGCCTGTTCTGCAATCTCTTTGATCAATTCAATTCAATTCAATTCAATTCAACTTTATTTATATAGCGCCATTTCACAACAACAGTCATCTCATAGCACTATCAACTGTAGGGAGGACCCCCACAGTTGCAGAAAGACCCCAGCAATCAGGCGATCCCCTGTGAGCAAGCACTTGGCGACGGTGGAGAGGAAAAACTCCCTTTTAACAGGAAGAAACCTCCAGCAGAACCAGGCTCAGGGAGGGGCAGTCATCTGCTGCGACTGGCTGGGGGGTGAGGGGACAGAGAAGAAGAAAAGAACAGACATGTAGAGAGCAAACAGCACGATGGGGACTCAATCTATGGGAGAGAACAAACAAATGTTAATGACCAGCAAAAAAAAAAAAAATTTCATAGAGTGAGGAAAGGAGTGAGGCCCAGTGCATTACTGGAGGTCCCCCGGCTGACTAAACCTATTAGCAGCATAACTAAGGGAGGGTTCAGAAACACATGATCCCTCCCTAATTGTAGGATATATCAAAAAGGTAGGTTTTAGCCCTATTCTTAAAAACAGAGATCAAGTCTGACTCCCGAATCCAGATTGGCAGCTGATTCCACAGGAGAGGAGCTTGATAACTAATCATACTAACTGCTGGGGAATGCTCTTTTATGTATTGTTGTAGTTGGGTATATATACTGCACTGTAACCCATGCTCACTCTCTCATTGACTCACTCTTCAGCTGCTGCTGCAGATGCACTTGTGTCTCCTCTTCTCAGAGAGCTGCTGGGCTCGCTCCCGGCACGCATGCACGGCGCCGGGAGCGGAGCTGGTGACGGCGGTATGATTTAATAAAACCTGCTTAAAACCTTCACTAACGCCGCTTTATTTCATGCCGCTTCATATATATATATATATATATATATATGTATGTATGGGTGTGTGGACAAAATTGTTGGTACCCCTCTGTTAATGAAAGAAAAACCCACAATGGTCACAGTGTAGGGAGTTAGAAATGAAGAAGCGATATGGCTTTATAAATCAAAGTTTAATATCAGCTTCACCTCCCTAACATGTCTCATCTCGGTGCAGAAGCAGAATAAGAGGTCGAACGCAGTCGGACCTTCATACTTATACCCACACTCAACAAAAGACATTGCATATCAAAGCTGACATCCCGCATTAACATAATCCCCCCTCCATTGTCCTCCGTCTCCTCCACCTGACCCTGGGTGGTCAGGGAGATCGATCCGGTCTCCACCGCTGCGACTCCATCTGCTCTTTGATCCTCGCTGGCGGTTGAGACCTCTTGTCCTGTTCATAGGCGTGGGGTCATTCCACATATGTAATCACTAAACATTCTAATATGTCTATACATATGTAGGTATGGAATATATGATTAATATTAGCCACAGCCCCCCCCAAACGACTAAGAAAAGGACAATCAAATTAAGTTTACAGTTTAAGATGATCTCTATGACATATTATACCGTTAACCTCTTGACAAGGAAAACGAGGAAAAATCTTTCCAGCAGTCATGCTCCTGTAGAGAATTCAGTGGTAACAACAACAGTATAGTAATGTCACAAATCATCCTTAAAACTGTCACGGCACAATCTGATAACACAGTTAACAACTCTTGGTCAATTTGCATCAGTCCCTGTGCCGTCTGGGTTTTAATCTTCTCCCGAATCTGCTGTGGGTCCGCTTTGGCGTCGTGGTGGGACCATCCTGTAAGGAATCTGCAGCTTGGGGAGGAGAGTGGTTATTTGTTCCCTGCAGGGGGGCTGAGTTTTTTTTCTTGGGGGGTCTACCCCGCCGAGGTGCTCTCGCCACCCGTGCAGGTTCATCTCTCAACAGGAAGGCAGGTTTAAGTCTGTCAATGCTGACTGTTTCTTTTCTGTCCCTTAAATCAAGCACAAAATGCTTATCACCAGGTTCCAGCACTCTGAATGGTCCGTTGTATGGTGGACGGAGGGTTGAGTTTAAAGCTTCGTGCCTAACAAAAACGAACTCGGCATTTTTTAAAGCTTGGGGGACAAAAACCCATGGAAAAGAGTGATGTGCCGGTCCGGGGAGAGTGTCCGGTCCGGTACTGCCTAAAGGCCTCAGGGCTGGAAGATGCCCGGGCTCTGGGTTCTCTGGTAAAAACTCACCTGGGAGTCTGAGAGGTTGTGCAAAAACTAATTCTGCTGGGGAGGCGTCTAGATCCTCTTTAGGCGCAGAACGCAACCCTAATAAAACCCAGGGAATTTTATTCACCCAATCTGTATCCGTTAGTGAGGCCCTGAGGGCGGCCTTTAAAGATCTGTGAAAACGCTCGCATAACCCATTAGCCTGAGGGTGATATGCGGTGGTGCGGTGAATTGTCGCCCCTAAGCTGCTAGCCATGGCTGACCAAAGCTCTGAGACAAATTGAGGCCCCCTATCGGACGTGATGTCCGATGGGACGCCGAAACGTGCCACCCAGTTTGTTAAAAAAACGTGAGCGACTTCTGCAGCTGTGGTTGACGCCAAAGGGACCGCCTCAGGCCAGCGCGTAGTACGGTCTATCATCGTTAACAGGTGTGTGAAACCCTGAGACGAAGGTAGTGGTCCCACGAGGTCGACATGAACGTGGTCAAACCTTCTGGCTGGGATTCGAAAAGGCTCTAGAGGAGCTTTTGTGTGTTTGTGTATTTTGGCGTGCTGACAAGACATGCAAGTTTTTGCCCATTCCTTTACATTTTTGCGCAGGCCCGGCCAAACAAACTTTTCTGCGACCATTTTAACCGAGGCGCCCACCCCTGGGTGCGCGAGGGAGTGAACCGAGTCGAAAATGCGGCGGTGCCATGTAGCTGGGACTACCGGGCGAGGTCGGCTGGTTGAAACGTCGCAGATTAGGGGGGGCACACCGTCACGTAAACCCCTTTCCTCCAGTCTTAACCCTGTTGGTCCAGACAGGAGCGCGCGCAAGTCCGCGTCGCTGCTTTGTTCCTCTGCCATGGCTGCATAATCTATCCCTACGTGAATTGGGGCCGCGTACGCGTCCGCGTTGGTGAAGAGTTCTGTGGCTGAGGTAGTATAATCTGTCTCCTCGTGCTCTGGCGATGTCACAGTGCGAGAGAGGCAGTCTGCTACAACGTTAAGTTTGCCTGCCACATGTCGAATGTCTGTGGTGAACTCTGAAATTGCAGCTAGCTGTCCTTGTTGCCTGCCTGACCATGGTTCTGAAATTTTAGCCATCACAAAAGTGAGCGGTTTGTGGTCTACAAAAGCCGTGAAGCGCCGCCCTTCTAACCAGAACTGGAAGTGGCGGATGGATAAATGAAGCGCTAGCAGCTCCCTGTCAAAAGTGCTGTATTTACGCTCGGTTTGGTTTAAAGATTTGCTAAAAAATGTTAAAGGTTGCCAGGTTCCGCCAGCATGTTGTTCCACGACTGCCCCTATGGCCAGGTCTGAAGCGTCTGTGGTTAACGCTATGCGGGCCGAGGGATCGGGGTGAACCAACAATGTGGCATTCGCTAGAGCACTTTTTACTTCCGCGAAGGCGTGTTCACGCTCTGGGGTCCATTCGACCGCGTTGGAAGACTTTTGTTTTCTGAGCGCGGCATACAGGGGCTGCATGAGTTGAGCCGCGCGGGGGAGGAAACGGTTGTAAAAATTCACCATTCCCAAAAATTCTTGCAGCGATTTGACCGTTTGTGGTCGTGGAAAATTTTTTACCGCGCAGACTTTGTCTGGCAATGGGACTGCCCCCTTCGGTGAAACTCTGTGTCCCAAAAAATCAATTTGTGACACGCCGAATTTGCATTTGGCTGGGTTGATTATTAACCCGTGCTCTTCTAGTCTCTGAAAAACTGTAGTGAGGTGTTGTTCGTGTTCTTCCTCTGACGGGCTGGCTACCAGCATATCGTCGAGGTAGACGAACACGAAGGGGAGGTCGCGTAATACCGCGTCCATCATACGCTGAAAGGTTTGAGCAGCGCCTTTGAGGCCGAACGGCATCCGCAAAAATTCAAAAAGACCGAAAGGGGTTATTACAGCCGTTTTAGGAATGTCTTCTGCTCGAACGGGGACTTGGTGATAGCCGCGGATCAGGTCTATTTTAGAAAAAATGCGCGCACCCGCCAGATGTAGTGAAAAATCTTGGATGTGAGGAATTGGGTAGCGGTCATGCGCTGTTGCATTGTTTAGTCTGCGGTAATCGCTGCAAGGTCTCCAAGAACCGTCGGTTTTCGGGACCATGTGGAGTGGCGATGCCCAGGGGCTTTTCGAGCGTCTAATAATGCCTAATTTTTCCAGGGTGGCAAACTCGTCCCGTACTATGGCGAGCTTGGTCGCGTCTAAGCGCCGAGCTTTGGCGAACACGGGTGGGCCTGTTGTGGGGATGAAGTGTTCAACCCCGTGTTTTGCTACTGTCGCTGAAAATTTTGGAACTGTGAGTGCTGGAAATTGGGTGAGGAGTTGGTCAAACTTACCTCCTGCTGTTGTGACGCTGGCCTGCACGGGTGGTGGAGAAACTCGAGCTGAGCAGGGGATAGAAGAAAATGACATTGTGCATTAACCAAGCGTCTATTTGCAAGATCGACTAACAACCCATGTGCACACAAAAAATCAGCGCCCAACAAGTTAAAACTCACCGCCGCTACAATAAATGTCCATCTATAGTTGTGGCCGTGGATGCAAAGAGGCAGGTTCCTTTCACTGAAGGTGTCGATGATCGAGCCGTTGGCTGCCATCGCTCCATTTCCCCGGGGACCCATGGCCCGGTCTGCGTGGGAAGGGGTGATAAAACTCAGCTGAGCTCCGGTGTCGATCAGGAACTGTCTCCCGGTGTGTCCGTCAGTCACATAAAGCAGCTTATTTGTCTTGCCGAGAGCCGCAGCTGTTAACGGTTCTCGGCTTTGGCGTTTCCCGGACTTTTGAATTTGCAGGGGGGGACGCATTTGTACGCCCTCTCGGCGAAACGGTGGTGGTAATAGCAGAGGTCGTTTCCACCTGCTGCGCCTTGGTCGTGTTGCCGCCATGGTGGGCGGGCTCTGCTCGGTTGTCTGTGGTTCTCTGCTGCTCTGGGCTTCCACGCTGAGATCTGCGGATGCTGCTGTGGCCATCTGTTCGCTGCAGGCGTTGATGAGCCGCTGCGCTTCTTGGGCCAGCGCGCGGAAGTCCTGCTGGGTGCTGCACCGCATGTTGACCAGCGTCCCTCTCATGTGTGGCGGCAGAGTGCTGAGGAAGATATGTTGGAAGAGGAAGTTGTCGTTGTCCTCTTCTTTAAGCTGCAGCATGTCCTCCATGAGGGCCTTGGGTCTGCATCCTCTGTGGCCGTAGATCACCAGGATCTTCTCTGCTCTCTCCTCGGTTGAGGGGACGAAGTTCTTGACGATGGTCGCCTTAAGTTCTTTGTATTTGTCATGAGCGGGCGGCTGTCGGATTATGCTCCGCGCACATCTTGACGTGGCAGCGTCGAGTTTGGCGACGATGTGATAAAATTTTGTCTCATCCGCCATTATGCCCGCTAGCGCAAACTGAGCCTCAGCTTACTGGAACCACGAGCTCGGGTCGTCTCGCCAGAATTCTGGCAGCTTGACGGTGACGGCGCTTGTGTGGGCCGTCCCTGATGTGTCCGCCGGGTGAGAGCGCCTTTCTTCTGCTCTCACGGCGGGGGCTGGGGATGGTGCTCGGTTGAGCCCTCTCTGCAGCTTCTGCCGTGGGGGAACGTCCTCCATCCGTTCCCCTGTCTGCGTGGGCGCCGGCTCTTGCCTGGGTCGCCTCTGATGAGTTAATCGCGGGAGAACGTCTCTGTTCCATCCTCACATCTGGTCACCAGTGTAGGGAGTTAGAAATGAAGAAGCGATGTGACTTTATAAATCAAAGTTTAATATCAGCTTCACCTCCCTAACATGTCTCATCTCGGTGCAGAAGCAGAATAAGAGGTCGAGCGCAGTCAGACCTTCATACTTATACCCACACTCAACAAAAGACATTGCATATCAAAGCTGACATCCCGCATTAACATAATCCCCCCTCCATTGTCCTCCGTCTCCTCCACCTGACCCTGGGTGGTCAGGGAGATCGATCCGGTCTCCACCGCTGCGACTCTGTCTGCTCTTTGATCCTCGCTGGCGGTTGAGACCTCTTGTCCTGTTCATAGGCGTGAGGTCATTCCACATATGTAATCACTAAACATTCTAATATGTCTATACATATGTAGGTATGGAATATATGATTAATATAAGCCACAACAGAAATAACTTGAATCTGACAAAAGTGATAATAAATAATAATTCTATGAAAATTAACCAATGAAAATCAGACAATGCTTTTGTATTGTGGTTCTACAGAATTATTTTAAAAAACAAACTCATGAAACAGGCCTGGACAAAAATGATGGTACCCTTAACTTAATATTTTGTTGCACAACCTTTTGAGGCAATTACTGCAATCAAACGATTTCTGTAACTGTCAATGAGACTTCTGCACCTCTCAGCAGGTATTTTGGCCCATTCCTCATGAGCAAACTGCTTCAGTTGTCTCAGGTTTGAAGGGTGCCTTCTCCAGACGGCATGTTTCAGCTCCTTCCACAGATGATCAATAGGATTGAGATCAGGGCTCATAGAAGGCCACTTTAGAATAGTCCAATCTTTCACTCTTAGCCATTCTTGGGTGATTTTAGCTGTGTGTTTTGGGTCATTATCCTGGGTCATTACCCATGATCTGCGACTGAGACCAAGCTGTCTGACTCTGGGCAGTACATTTCTCTCTAGAATACCTTGATAGTCTTGAGATTTCATTGTATCCTGCATAGATTTGAGACACCCTGTGCCAGATGCAGCAAAGCAGCCCCAGAACAAAACAGAACCTCCTCCATGTTTCACAGTAGGGACAGTGCACTTTTCTTGGTATGCTTCATTTTTGGGTCTGTGAACATAGAGCTGATGTGCCTTGCCAACATGTTCCAGTTTTGTCTCGTCTGTCCATAGGACATTCTCCCAGAAGCTTTGTGGCTTGTCAACATGCAGTTTGGCAAATTCCAGTCTGGCTTTTTTATGATTTGTTTTCAACAGTGGTGTCCTCCTTGGTCATCTCCCATGAAGTCCACTTTGGCTCAAACAACGACGGATGGTGCGATCTGACATTGATGTACCTTGACCTTGGAGTTCACCTTGAATGTGTTTAGAGGTTGTTCTGGGCTCTTTTGTTACCATTCGTATTATCCGTCTCTTCCATTTTTCCTCCTGCGGCCACGTCCAGGGAGGTTGGCTACAGTCCCGTGGATCTTAAATTTCTGAATATGTGCAACTGTAGTCACAGGAACATCATGCTGCTTGGAGATGGTCTTATAGCCTTTACCTTTAACATGCTTGTCTACAATTTTCTTTCTAATCTCCCGAGACAACTCTCTCCTTTGCTTCCTCTGGTCCATGTTTAGTGTGGTACACACCATGTCACCAAACAGCACAGTGACTACTTGTCACCCTTTAAATAGGCCGACTGACTGATTACAAGTTTGTAGACACCTGTGATGTTAATTAGAGGACACATCTTGGTTGAACATGTCCCTATGGTCACATTATTTTCAATCTTTTCTAGGGGTACCATCATTTTTGTCCAGGCCTATTTCATGAGTTTGTTTTTAAAAGTAATTCTGTTGAACCACAATTCAAAAGCATTGTCTGATTTTCATTGGTTAATTTTCATAGAATTTTTATTTATTACCACTTTTGTCAGATTCAAGTTATTTCTGTGACCATTGTGGGTTTTTCTTTCATTAACAGAGGGGTACCAACAATTTTGTCCACGGCTATATATAAAATACAGGTGCATCTCACTAAATTAGAACATCATCAAAAAGTCAATTTATTTCAGTAATTCAATTCATAAAATGAAATTCATATTTTACATAGATTCATTACAGAGTCATATTTCAAGTGTTTATTTCTTTTCATTTTGATGGTTATGTCTTGCAGCTCATAAAAACACGAAAGTTTCTCAAAAAATTTGAATATTACATAAGATCAATTCTAAAAAATTGATAGAAATGTTAGCCGACAAAGTATGTCCATGCACACACTCAATACTTGGTCAGGGCTCCTTTTGCATGAATTAATACTGCATCACTGTGGCATGGCATGAAGGTCATCAGCCTGTGTTACTGCTGAGGTGTTATGAAGGTCCAGGTTGCTTTGATAGCGGCCTTCAGCTCATCTGCGTTGTTGGGTCTGGTGTCTCTCATCTCTGTTGACGATACTTCATAGATTCTGTATGGGGTTTAGGTCAGGAGAGTTTGCTGGCCAGTAAAATACGGTGATACCATGGTCATTAAACCAGGCTTTGGTACTTTTGGCAGCAGTGTGGGCAGGTGCCAAGTCCTGCTGGAAAATAAAATTAGCATCTCCATAAACCTTGTCAGCAGAGGGAAGCATGAAGTGCTCTAAAATGTCCTGGTTGACAGCTGCATTGACTTGGACTTGATGAAACACAATGGACTATCACCAGCAGATGACATGGCTCCCCAAATCAGGTGCCAAGTCCTGTCATTTGGAAATCAAGGTCCCAGAGTCTGGAGACAGCTTGAACAGGCACAGAATCCAAGTTGCTTGAGGTCCAGTGTGAAGTTTCCACAGTCAGTGACATGTGGAGCCATGCCATCTGCTGGCGTTTTTCCACTGGGTTTAATAAAGTCCAATGTCAGTGTAACGGTTCTCGTCACAAGCGTAACGGTTCTTCTTTTTGGGGCACCCTTAAGCGGCCGTGATCGGGAACATCAAAACAAGTGTGTGTGCAGCATAGGGACCACGATGACACCAGACTGCTGTTTCCACAATTTATTTCTGTGTAGATGAAATAAAACAAAACGCATCACACTCTGTCTGTACCTCGATCCCACACAGGCTCCCACAGCAAAGCAACGCGATACTGTGTGGAAAGGAGCTCTAAAATAAGTTTACAATACAAACAAAAAAATAAAAATAAATCACATTACAAATAAAAAGATTTTTCAAAAACAAACATACCTGTAGATGAAATAAAACAAAACACATTACGCTCCGTCTGTACCTCGATCCCACACAGGCTCCTACATTAACAAAAACATAAATTACACAACGGCACAGGCTGCTGGAGTCATCATTGAGCCTATATCGGCGCGAAACCCTAAAAATGGCGCCCACCGGACTCCCAATGTGCGCCGAAACATCTATAAAACACTTATTTATAACACAAATAACAAAAAAAAATACACTACAGTGACATGACAAACTAATAAGGAACAATTACAAACTAAGGTTACAGTTTAAATGATAAGACTAACGAACAATACAATTATATAATGCCAGCAGCGTTTTGGACACAACTTACCCACAGCAAAGCAACGCGATACTGTGGGGAAAGACTGACTACCGGAGCCTCGGAGGTACAGAAAAAGCGGATGTGAGAAGTGTACTGCCAAAATAAAACACTCTAGTAAAATAAAATTCACAACAACATAAAGAAAAACATAACTGATAAAAAGAAATACTTAAAGTGCATTTTTGACTCCGTTACACCAGTGCAGCCATCTAACAAGAAATTTTAGAGCACTTCATGCTTCCCTCTCCTGACAAGCTTTATGGAGATGCTGATTTCATTTCACAGCAGGACTTGGCACCTGCCCACACTGCCAAAAGTACAAACACCTGGTTTAATGACCATGGTATCACTGTGCTTGATTAGCCAGCCAACTCTCCTGATCTAAACCCCATAGAGAATCTATGGAGTATTGTCAAGAGGAAGATAAGACACCAGACCCAACAATGAAGACAAGCTGAAGGCCGCTGTCAAAGCAACCTGGGCTTCCATAACACCTCATGGCATGGCATGGAGGCTGATTGCCTCCATGCCATGCTGCACTGATGCAGTAATTATGCAAATGGAGCCCCGACCAAGTATCGTGCTTGTATATCAGGGATGTCAAACTCATTCCATTCTGGGCCAAGACCGTGCAGGTTTTACCTCCACCCAGTTTCTTCCACAAGTGATTTAGCTGAATTTCTTCCCACTGATGCTGATTAGCAGAAACACCTGCTGAAGAGACTGAGTGGAAGTAAAATGTGCAGGGTCTTGGCCATAAATAGACTGAGTTTGACATCCCTGGTGTATATGGACATACTTTTCAGTCGGCCAACATTTCTATTAAATTTTTTTTTCATTTTATGTAATACTGATTTTTTTGAGAAACTTACTTTGGGGTTTTCATGGGCTGTAAGCAATAACCATCAAAATTAAAAGAAATAAACACTTGAAATATATCACTGTGTGTAATGAATCTAGTGTATATAATGAGTTTCACTTTTTGAATTGAATTATTGAAATCAACTTTTCGATGACTTTCTAATTTATTGAGATGCACGTGTGTGTGTGTGTGTGTGTGTGTGTGTGTGTGTGTGTACAGTGGGGAATAAAAGTATTTAGTCAGCCACCAATTGTGCAAGTTCTCCCACTTAAAAGATGAGAGAGGTCTCCAATTTTCATCATAGGTATACCTCAACTATGAGAGACAAAATGAGAAAAAAAAAAATCCAGAAAATCACATTGAAGGATTTTTAATGAATTAATTGGTAAATTCCTCGGTAAAATAAGTATTTGGTCAATAAGAAAAGTTCATCTCAGTACTTTGTTATATACCCTTTGTTGGCAATGACAGAGGTCAAACGTTTTCTGTAAGTCTTCACAAGGTTTTCACACACTGTTGCTGGTATTTTGGCCCATTCCTCCATGCAGATCTCCTCTAGAGCAGTGATGTTTTGGGGCTGTCGCTGGGCAACACGGACTTTCAACTCCGTCCAAAGATTTTCTATGGGGTTGAGATCTGGAGACTGGCTAGGCCACTCCAGGACCTTGAAATGCTTCTTACGAAGCCACTCCTTCATTGCCCGGGCGGTGTGTTTGGGATCACTGTCATGCTGAAAGACCCAGCCACGTTTCATCTTCAATGCCCTTGCTGATGGAAGGAGGTTTTCACTCAAAATCTCACGATACATGGCCCCATTCATTCTTTCCTTTACACGGATCAGTCGTCCTGGTCCCTTTGCAGAAAAACAGCCCCAAAGTATGATGTTTTCACCCCCATGCTTCACAGTAGATATGGTGTTCTTTCTCCTCCAAACATGACAAGTTGAGTTTTTACCAAAAAGTTCTATTTTGGTTTCATCTGACCATATGACATTCTCCCAATCCTCTTCTGGATCATCCAAATGCTCTCTAGCAAACTTCAGACGGGCCTGGACATGTACTGGCTTAAGCAGGGGGACACGTCTAGCACTGCAGGATTTGAGTCCCTGGTGGCATAGTGTGTTACTGATGTAGCCTTTGTTAATTTGGTCCCAGCTCTCTGCAGGTCATTCACTAGGTCCCCCCGTGTGGTTCTGGGATTTTTGCTCACCGTTCTCGTGATCATTTTGACCTCATGGGGTGAGATCTTGCGTGGAGCCCCAGATCGAGGGAGATTATCAGTGGTCTTGTATGTCTTCCATTTTCTAATAATTGCTCCCACAGTTGATTTCTTCACACCAAGCTGCTTACCTATTGCAGATTCAGTCTTCCCAGCCTGGTGCAAGTCTACAATTTTGTTTCTGGTGTCCTTTGACAGCTCTTTGGTCTTGGCCATAGAGGAGTTTGGAGTCTGACTGTTTGAGGTTGTGGACAGGTGTCTTTTATACTGATAACGAGTTCAAACAGGTGCCATTAATACAGGTAACGAGTGGAGGACAGAGGAGCCTCTTAAAGAAGAAGTTACAGGTCTGTGAGAGCCAGAAATCTTGCTTGTTTGTAGGTGACCAAATACTTATTTTACCGAGGAATTTACCAATTAATTCATTAAAAATCCTTCAATGTGATTTTCTGGATTTTTTTCCCCTCATTTTGTCTCTCATAGTTGAGGTATACCTATGATGAAAATTGGAGACCTCTCTCATCTTTTAAGTGGGAGAACTTGCACAATTGGTGGCTGACTAAATACTTTTTTGCCCCACTGTGTGTGTGTATATATATATATATATATATATATATATATATATATATATATATATATATATATATATATATACTGTATATACACACTACCGTTCAAAAGTTTGGGGTCACCCAGACAATTATTTTGTTTTCCATGAAAAGTCACACTTATTTACCACCATGAGTTGTAAAATGAATAGAAAATATAGTCAAGACATTGACAAGGTTAGAAATAATGATTTGTATTTGAAATAATAATTTTTTCCAGATACTCAACCTGCTCAAAGGAAGGTCAGTTTTATAGCTTCTCTAACCAGCTAAACTGTTTTCAGCTGTGCTAACATGATTGCACAAGGGTTTTCTAATCATCCATTAGCCTTCTGACGCAATGAGCAAACACATTGTACCATTAGAACACTGGAGTGATAGTTGCTGGAAATGGGCCTCTATACACCTATGTAGATATTGCACCAAAAACCAGACATTTGCAGCTAGAATAGTCATTTACCACATTAGCAATGTATATTAGATATTAGAGTGTATTTCTGATTAGTTTAAAGTTATCTTCATTGAAAAAAACAGTGCTTTTCTTTCAAAAATAAGGAAATTTCTAAGTGACCCCAAACTTTTGAACGGTAGTGTGTGTATATATATATATATATATATATATATATATATATATATATACATTATATATATACACACACACACATGCACAGCGGGGAAAATAAGTATTCACCTTATTCCTAGCCCCCATGATGCCTTGCGTGAATTATGGGCGCAACTTCCGGTACTAGTTTTGAACGTGTGGTTGTCACAGAAACGGGACACTTTTCCTTGTTAAAAAAACAATGACTTTGTTATCAAAAATGTGGGAACGCGGCCTTTTGCACCTCAAAAAGGGTAATATATTCATGCCACTTCCCACGACTATCTAGGGATAGGAAGATGACCTTAACAAGTGGCCTGGCAGACAGTAGCTCCATTAGTTAGCCCCGCCACAAAGATGTTAACGCTAAATGAAAGCTCTGAGATATATCATGTTTCCACCACAATAAAGTCGGTTATATTTTGTTAAAAATATGTTGGACATAATCAAATTTACCTCAGAGCAGATGTAGAATCTAGTCAGAGCCACAGAGAACCACAACACCGTGCTTGGCTGTTTTAATGTCGGGGTAAAACGGACAGCTGCAGTTGTCCGTTTTACCCTGAAATTAAAATGCTCATGCTGCTGTCATGCTGTGAATGCTTGTTATTTAACTTAACACGTACAGACCTTTCCTGACATCCATCCATCCATCATCTTCTGCTTAATCCTTTTCGGGTCACAGGGGGGCTGGAGCCTAGCCCAGCATCTTTTTACTGATCTGTATTTTGTGATAATTTAAAAATTAATGCATGTTGAAGCTGCTAATATCAAGTTCATATCGTTCCAGTGTGGTGCAATGAATGCCAAACAAAACCCAAAGCACCTTTTTGATATTGTTAGATCAGAAATGAATTGATTGAGACTGAATCAATAATCAGTAGGCGGTTTCCAAGTTCTGAGCCATTTATTCTCTTTCTGATCAGAAAAAGGAGGCAATCGGTCACAGCATAACGTGTCTCAGAGCTTGCTCACACCAACTCCCTAACATGTGTTCAAGGATGTTGCTCCTTATACCCTGGGCAGGCGTCCCTGACCTTATCTAAACCTAATGACAGCTGGAGCCATCTTTCCCCGAGACTGCTTCGAATCTATGGACAGCACTGAACATTCTGCTATGATCTTTACATGACCTGGTCCAGCCAAGTCACCCTAACTTCAGGCATACAGAACAGCTTGGTATGATAAAAAACCTTTGTCATTATTTACAATCTTGCTCAGCCTAATCTTACACTGAGAAAATGACATTCTTTTCAAGCTCTGAGACAATGGAAAAACACAGAGAATCAGACATTTGCTCATTATATGCACCAGATACAATTATAATATAAAATGGAATAATACAGCATTAAAATCATATAGAATAATCAATGAAACCTGAAAATATCCTATCATTTCCCCCTTTGATGCTTAAAAAGCATCAGAGATGAAACATTATGGCTTATACAACCTCACTAGGCAGCTCACTAAGTTCTGATGCATTTTATGCTAAAACATTTTATTGCAAAAGATCCTGACTGGCTTTTTATGAGGAAAGTCTGCCATCGGCCCCACTGCCACTCCCGAGCGCCGCTGGAATATTTCATTTCCTGGGGAGCATGTGAGGATAATACCTTTTATTTAAAAAAAAAAAATCAATCATCTAATTAAGTCATAAAAGGGGAAAAATTAAACCAGTGATGATGATTAACCATAAATTGAGATGAATAGTGTATGTATTTGTCGTTCTATGTGTCAGTAGATTAGCAGTGATTTAATAAAAAGTTAATACTTATATGTAAATGTAACTTCAATAAAGAACAATAAAAAATGACTAAAAATGATTAGAAAGCCTGGGATCAGTCTGCTAAGGTCTCCGCCTTTGACCTCCACCTAATCCATATAGCACCCGACCCCCATGATCCCTCCTGCAGGTGGTGAGCCCACTGGAGAGCGGACCCCGTGTAACTCCTTCAGGCTGAGCCCGGCCGGGTCCCATGGGTGGAAACCCGGCCACCAGACGCTAGCCATCGAGCCCCGCCTCCAGGCCTGGCTCCAGGGTGGGGCCCCGGTAACCCCATACCGGGCGGGGTACACTGAATCCTTGATCTAGAATTTATCATGAGTCTGTTGAATCGTTCTTAGTCTGGACCTTCACCCAGGACCAGTTTGTCTTGGGTGACCCTATCAGAGGCAAATTGCCCCGGACAACATGGCTCCTGGGATCACTGGGGCACGCAAACCCCCCACCACGATAAGGTGACGATCCATGAGGGGAGGACCTCGGTCATCCGGGAGAGGCTCAGAGTAGAACCGCTGCTCCTCCACATTGAAAGGAGCCAGTTGAGGTGGTATGGGCATCTGATTAGGATGCCTCCTGGACGCCTCCCACTTGAGGTGTTTTGGGCATGTCCCACTGGGAGGAGACCCCGGGGCAGACCCAGGACTTGCTGGAGAGACTGTCTCCCAGCTGGTCTGGGAATGCCTTGGTATCCTCTCAGAAGAGCTGGAGCAGGTGGTTGGGGAGAGGGAAGTCTGGGCTTCTCTGCTTCAACTGCTGCCTCCACGACCCGGACCTCCGGAAAAGCAGTAGAAGATGGATGGATGGATAAAAATGATTGTGTGTAAAAAACGTATGTTTGTATTAGAGATCTATGTGTGCTTGCATCCTAACCTATGTGTATTAGTACCTTAATGTGAAACTGCAACAAGGTATCAACAATCAAACAACAATCAATACAGTAAAACTGTATACTGGCTAAATAGTGTTTAGTAACATAGTGGTTTCAAATACAACATATATTAAAACAGAACATAAACAGGATAAAGTGAAAAATCTCAAATAAGGATAACACAACTTCAACGTTGAACTTCAAGACATATTTGATTACTCTTGCAACTCAATACATTTCAAATTCACATCATGAACATACATCTTTCGGTTTTCTACATGTCAGTCATACTTTTACTCTGTACTCATAAAACATTAAGCTGGTGTTGTTTCCCCATCTCCAGTGTTGGCCTCATGATACTAAATTCACATGAACAAGTTTCAGCATCATATCATGGATGCAAGGAATGAAACATGAGAAGATCAAAAGTATCACTACAAAAATCATCACCAAGTTTATGACAAGACTCCTCCATGAGGAAAACAACCAGTTTATCCAGTGTGATGAGTCATTAACATTATCCTTAGCTCCAGCAGTCTGTAAAGCAGTCAGATTACGTATGGCTGAAGCAATGACACCTCCATCTGCATCATGTGCAGGTATAAAGGTGCAACAGTACTGACCTACAATTGCGCACACCCCCCCACGGGTGGCAGTCAACTGATCAAGTACCATTCTATTTTGTCTTGCTACAAGTCTTATAGCAGTCATTTCCTCCCTTTCACCTTTCCAGGTGGCTAAAGAAAAATTCACAAAATACTGTAGTCTATAATTAAGAGTCTCAACTCACAAGGTGTTTTTTGCCACTCCCACCCAAGGGAATAGCGGCTGTACTACCTTTTGACCTGTAGTAAGTATCCTGAACTGCTCTGGCATGTCCGTACCCCAGGTGGAATCATGTGGTGTGAAAATGGCATCCTGAGATAGGTCTCTCTTCCCTCTGCTCGCCTGACCCGCTGACATAATCAGGGTGTTGTCAGTCACAAAGACGGGGGCATAGGTTCCTGCCAAGTTCATAGGCAGATGGGAATACGCCTTATGACCGCACAGCCACCCGTCACCATATGTGCGCCATACATATGGAAGTTGCAGATAGCCGCACTGCAGAGCTGCAGCATGGTGATAGATCCGTAATGACAACGGTTAACCCGTGGACACCACCTGCCCACCCAATTGGTCAGGCTACTAGCATCACAGGTGCGGTGTATACTGTACACTGCCTCACACCGAGAAAGTGGTAGGTCACCCAGAGGGTTGTTACCACTTCCCTTCAGACAAAAAGAAAGTCCCCGATGAAACTAACTTGCCCTTACAGAGTAAGGGGTGTACCATAAGTTCTCTGATAGAGTGATGAAAGATTTCACAAGAGTGATTCAAAATAATCTTTTTTTTTCCATAGCCTTCTGTAAAAAACAGAGAGCTTTTGCTGGTTCCATCATTTTAGCTACAACAGCAGTCTGTCCAGCTGACGTTGGCACTAAGGAACAAACTTAACAATTGGAACGATTAGCTGCCCTAGCCGTATAGTTAGCATACCTCCACCACGTATTGGCAGCATATTCATGATGGTGATGCTCATGTAGCTCTAGCCAATTTTGCTGAATATGTGCAAGGTCCCTAGCACTACGATGTATGATTTGTGGTACAGCTAAAAGAAACCAAAGTAATAACGTCACCCTTAGGATGATGATGTAAAGGAAACAACAACTACACCCTCTAATGACTGAACGTCTTTCTTGCGCTTCTTGTCTCTCCATGATGGTTGACCACTTGCTTCACTTTCCCAAGCCGATACCGGACACCATACGGGACGCCGTCAGTCGACACTTGTATAGGGAAACAAAAAAAAAAGTTTCTTGCTGAAAGTCTTTAATGGAATGAAGTTGAAAATATTTATTCAGTAGTCCCTAGCTGTGAGTTCAGAGTAGGGTAAAGTTTACAGTGTGTTAAATGCACCCAAGAGTCCCGTCCTTCAACTTTGACCGCTGTTGGCGTTGACAAAACAACTTTATGTGGTCCTTGCCAGGGTGAATCAGTTCAGTTCTTCTTTTTGATGGGTTTGATGAGGACGAGGTCTCCTGGCTTGGTCAAGATCGGTGCAGCTTCCTCGTGAACCCTCCTGGGGAGAGTAGCAGCGATAACATCTCTGTTAGTCAACATCCTTCTCATGTAATCTGCTAAACACACTTCTTCATCACCAGGATTGAATGGCCTCAAAGGTTGCAGCAAGTATGGTTTGCCATACATGGTTTCAAATGGAGACAACCCCCCTTTGGTTGAGATTATCCTCATGTAAAACAAAACTAATGGGAGGCAATAAATCCAATTTTGCCCCGTTTCTGCCATTCTTTTTCTGAGTCTTTCTTTAATAGTTCTGTTTGTGCATTCCACCAATCCTGCAGATTGTGGGTGATAACCACAATAACCCATAACCAGGAAACGGGCGGGAAACATCTGTGCTGACCCGTCACACCCCGGCCACAAACTGTTTGAACTTCTATCTTCTGGTCGTCGTTACATATCATTGAAGGTCAAAACCACCCGTCACAGGAACAGTTTCTTTCCTCAAGCCATCACTCTGATGAACTCCTAACATTCACCTAGTCCTACCTGTTGCTGTACTCATGACTTTTCATCCATTCTTACATTGCACATAACTCTCACACTGCTTCTTACTTCATTCACATTATATCACTGAATCTGAGTTCACATTGAAATACTGTATGACTATATATTTTTTCATATATTTCTGCAAAGTGTGGATAGTCTGAGTAAATAACTGCATATATTCCTGTATATATTTGCATCCCTTTTATAGAAAGGTGGACAGACTAATTTACTGTACATACTCTGTTGTCATTGAATCCTTATTTAATTCTTATTTAAATCCTCCACCTGAACAACGAGAGCAAGTTTTTAGCCAAAGTCAAATTCCTTGTATGTGTTGTGCATACTTGGCCAATAAAGCTGATTCTGATAAGCTGAATGATTCTTCAAACTGATGTTCAGTGCTGTGCCTAAATGTGATATAACTTAGTTTACAAAATGTGTACCATTATCTGAGTAAATTTTCTCAGGTATTCCAAACCTAGGTACAATCTCGGCAAGCAATTTCTTTGCCACTGTGATTGCATTTGGATGTTTGCAAGGAAAAGCTTCTGTCCATTTAGAAAACATATCACAAATGACCAAACAATATTTCTTGCCTTCACATTTATTCATTTCAATAAAATCCATGCAAATGTTCTGAAATGGATAAGTAGAGGCTGGAAAAGTGCCTCTCTCAGGTTTGAAATTTCCCTGTGCATTGTTTTTTGCACAGCTCAGACATTTTTTACAAAACTGTGTGGCAAACTGGCTAAAACCATAGGTAGTAAAGGTTTTATTCAATGTAGATACCATCCCTCCTTGCTACATGCGAAATGCCACGCAGCAAGGTAGAGACTTGGTGAAACAGTTTGCGTGGTAAAATAGGCTTGCTTGCCTTACATTTGTAGAGCTTTGCGGTGTCATCAAAAATAGATCCCTTCTTTACCCGTTTGTAAATTTCAGCCTGTGGTGCTGCTTTTTGAGCCTCAACAAGAATATCATGTGATAGCTCTTCAGTCAGTGTAGAATCAAATGTACTTTGTCCAGGTTGCAAGCCTTGTGCAACCGCCTTTGCAATTTGATCCGCAAAATGATTACCTTTAGAAACAGGATCATTGTCATTTCAATGAGCAGCACATTTGCATATGGCCAGTTGTGATGGAAGTTTGACACTTTCAAGCAGCTCCAAAATGAGGTGTTTATGCTGAATAGGCTTCTCTGTTGATGTAATCATACCTCTGTTTTTCCACTGCTGTGCAAAGTGGTGAATAGTGGAAAATGCATACTGGCTATCGGTGTAAACTGTAAGTTTTTTATTTTGTCCCAATTTGCATGCTTCAGTTAGAGCAATCAACTCTGCAGCTTGAGCTGAAAAATGGGATGGAAGTTTTTTGGGCCTTCAAAACAGTGTCATGAATGATAACTGCATAGCCAGACAAAGTTGATCCATCACAATCACGTTTTGATGAGCCATCCACAAACAATGTGAGATCTGAATCATCCAGAGGAATGTCTTGTAAATCAGGACGTGGCAGTACTTCATGTTCAATTTCTGCCAAACAGTCATGAGGTTCTCCTTCAGTGGAAATTGGCAAAAAACTCGCTGGATTTAACACTGTGCAACGCTCAATCGTTAAATGAGGCTGGGATATTAATACTGTCATGCATGCGAGGTGTCTGGATGGTGAAAGAACTGATATCTTGCTCTGGGATAAAATGACAGACACTGCATGTGTGACCTTCAGGGTCAAGGGATGAAAGAGAACAATCCCTGCAGATGCTTGAACTGCCATGGATGCAGCTATTACAGTCTGCACGCATAGAGGAAGGGCCCTGGCAACCACATCTAGTCTTGTGGAATAATATGCCACTGGACACATTTTTGTCCCAAATGGTTGAAGCAGCACTGATGTCATGTGCCCCTGTTTACAATCAGCCACTTGAAATAAATGGCTTTTTATAGTCAGGGAGTGCCAAAACCGCAGTGCTGACCAAAAGTTTTTTCATCCTGACAAATGCTTCCTCTGCTTCAGGTGTCCACTCAATCTTGTCCACCTGTACCATTGGCTTTTTGTAAATGAGGTCAGACAATGGTTGCACTTCAAATAAATAATTTGCAATCCAGGAGCAACAATAGTTTAATGTCCCCAAAAATGACATCATGTCTCTTTTTGTGATTGGTTTAGGCGCTGCCAAAATAGCCTCTTTAGGGCCTTTTCCACTAGCCTCGCTTAGCCCTACACCGCACCACTCAGCCCGCATTTGAGCATTTTCCATTAGCCCCAGCACCGGTTAGCAGGCGCTATTTTAGTACCTGATCCAGGGCAGGGACTAACCGAGCTGAGTAGGGCTGAGTATGGCTGTGATGTGACTTTAACAGACTGGTCGCCGCTGATTGGTCAGGTCGTAACGTCACGAAAGCGACTTTTTCTGCTGAATCTACTACACCACCGCCATTTGTAGTTGTTCAGCCAGTGAACACAGTGCGCCCCTTTAATACAGTATTTTCACACTCTGAAGATGTCTTCTCGTAAGGCTACCCCCTGGTCAAACGAGGAGGTGCGCAATTTTCTTTCTATATTAGCCAACGATCGCATCCAGCGCGAGTTGGACGGATCTACTCGAAATGAAAAAATATACCAGCAGGTGTCTGAGCAGATGGGTTCCCAAGGGCACATCCATACTGCCAAACAGTGTCGGGAGAAGCTGAAAAAGCTGAAAAGCGATTATCGAGCAGTGAAGGACCACAATGCTCGAAGTGGAGCGGATCCGAAGGAGTGGAAGTGGTTCGCTGAGAGACATTGGGCTCGACACGGCCTTGGAAACCGTGGATGGTGAGTGTTGTTTTGATATTGCGCGTCTTTTCGCCAATTTATCCTTTCTGTGCCAAGCTCACTGTTTTTAAGAAATAGGAAGGTTGTTAGATTGTGGGTAATGGTTGTTACTGAGGCTTGCCTATTGTTTTGCAACCAACTGCAGATTCACGCTTGCTTTGTGTTAAGTATTAGCGCGAACAAAACGCTGAATTACGCTTATTGTATTCCGGTTAAAAACTTTAGAGTGTTGTGTACATGTTGCACTTTGGTGTTAAGTTTTAAATTGCATGCATTTTCTTTCTAGAATCGCAGTTCATATCACAGGGGTCCACCTCAGTGGACATGGACACACCAGACTGTCCTGCGTCTGCCTCTGCGTCTGCCAGAGCGCCAGCTGGATTGACTCCGATGTCAGCCACATCACCAGCTCCATCTGGATCACGTTCAAGTGCCGGTAAGGCACAATAACCATGATTTTTTTTTTTTTTTTTTTTTTTTGTTGAAACAGGTCCAGCGGAAACCAGGGTCGAAAATCCATCCATCCATCCATCTTCTACCGCTTAATCCTTTACGGGTCATGGGGGGGGCTGGAGCCTAACAAGTTATGTACCAAATTGATTAATGCAATTTCCTGTAGCTGCATATTAATTAATTGAAAATGTCTTTTTAAATGTACAAAAAGGTTATTCTTTTGTCTTCACTTATTATCGGTGTTCCACAACCCGGTCCCATTTTTAGGTGTGGTGATTGAAGTGCTGTTGTAACTCCTGTTTTAGAAAAACAAATAAAGCTCATGAACTGCCGTTGAAATCAACATGCTTCATTGAAATGCTTCGCGTCAGCTGACTGTATTAACCCATTCAGATTTCTGCGGCCACACTACAAGCAACTATTTTAAACATTACCCATCCATCCATCCATATTCTTAATCTTAATCCTTTTTAGTTTTGCAGGGGGGCTGCAGCCGAAGACAGCACCCTGCGTGTTGCAAAATCCGCTCTACTGAGGGGCAGCAACATGACAGTTCAGCTTATATACAGCAATGAAGCATAATATAATAGTGACATTCCACCACAGACTTTCACCAGTGTAATTCCATAATATATGTAGTGATCCAGCTTTAACAACCATGCCTTTCTGTCTTTCAATGTAGCCAAGAGGAAAAGGAACAACTCCATCGCTGACCTTACATCAACGATGGTCAACATGCATGACGAGGAGATGCGGCTCTTGGAACGGCAGCATGACCAGCAGCAAAAACACCATCAGGAGTACATGCAGCATTTGCGACAGGTGGCCGCAGATGTGCGGGCAGATGTGCGTGAAGCCCTGGAGCAGGACGCTGTGTTACGAAGGGAAGAGCTCGCAGAGATGTCATCATTCAACATAGATTTCCTGACCCTATTTGGCAGGCTTGTGGACGCATTTAGCAGTCGGCGTGTCTAACCATGTCTCCCCATGCCCAGTCTGTTTTTTTGTTTGTAAATTTTGCTTCTGGAATAAAATGATATTGTTTGCATCAAAAGTCTGGTTTATCTGCTATGACACCATATGAGAAAAGCCAATAATTACATACACATTCCATTCTCTGTTCACTCCACATGCTGCTGTTTATCAGGTCAGGTGTATAGCCTTCTAATGGTAATTTACTTTTTAACAACACAACGAAATGTAATGTCTTGGTAAGTTTTTTTTTTTTTTTTTTTTTTATTTTAAACAAATTTGCAATGCTGAATCCATTTCTCTCGAATGGGTACATTTTTTAGGTTATAAGCAGTTATACAGGTGTACTTTAACTTGTACAGTAGACACTGATAAAGGTAAGTACATGTAAATTGAATGTTGCATCGCCAGTCAAAATTTAATAAATTAAGAAGGAATCTAGCAAAAATTTGGCACTAATGACAGTAGACACATCGGACGAGACACAACTGTGTTTTTGTGGCACACAACTGTTACCAACAAGTTGTACAAAATTTATATTCTCTTTTCCCAAAAATTAAAAATCAATTTGTAAGTAAAAGTGAGAGACCTTTACATGGGAATATGACATGTATCAGCACATGATTTATAGTTTAATTTGCATTTCCACCTAAGCAAAAGTGGCTTGTCGAGCTGGATTTTTGTGAAGATGGCCTGTGCGGTGTTTCTGCATGTAATTACATACCTGTCAAGTGATACAATTTCGCCATATTTTAATACGGAGAAAATGCAATTTTAGCAAATACGGGTGTATTGCCATTTCTGTACGCCAAAAAGAAAAATATACGGGAAAAAAAAATTATTGAGAGTGTGGAGGAACACGTCATGTGTGTGACCCCCACAGCGTACGGGGCTGGCAGAGCGCTCAGCGTGAGCAATTATCACAACAGTGAGAAGTGTGGACTGATCATTATGCTGATGGCCTCGCACCTTCTGTTGTCCTGCGGCTCCGGAACAGAGAGGAATCGCTGGATGGATAAAGGCTTCTCCAGAGGGCCCTACACACTCCTTCTGTGTTCCATGTAGGACGAGCATAAAAGTGACTGCATCGGGGATTTTTGACCTGAAGTCGCACTTCGCTACACAGGGCCACAAAAACTGTGTAGCCAAATCGAAACGTATCGATGGATGGATGAACATTTTCAGCCAGTGAGAGAACCGACACCTTCCAAATCCAATGCATCACTAGCAGAAGTGATGGTTTGTCATTTTGTGGCAGAGCACAATCTACCCCCATCGGTGGCAGATCACTTCTGATCTGCCACCTGATCTGATCTGCCACTTCAGAAATGCTAGAGTCAGCAAAGGCTGCTACTTGGAACTATAACAAGCAGCATCAGTGAACATTTTCTTGTTTCAAGTTCATCCAAGTGCGTTAGTGTAACAAAGCTGACAATTAAAAACTCTTTAATTCCAAGTGTATATACAGTATCTAGCTGACAATTAAGAACTATATTCAGAATAATTCTTATTGTGTACTTTCAAATTAAGCAATCTACCTTGTGCTAATGTAAATTTGAAAAATATTTATGTATTTTTATTTATTTATTATTAATATCATTTATTTTTTATTTTTTTATTTTATTTTTGTTGTGCTACTTGGCTTATTATTTTCACATTACCAAAAAGTTATGGCTCAAGATTGTGTCCATATAAGTGTACATTTGAATAAATATGTTTGAAATAGTTCATGTTGCACTTGCTGTTTGTTTAGGTTTTTTTTTCCTTCAGTTTTCTTTCATCTGCCGATAAATACAGTTTTTAAGTACTCAGTACAGGTGTGAAAGCCCCCCCAATAAGGGAGGCATGAGGTATGCCTTGACAGGTATGTAATTACCCATACCTTAACAGATAAGCGTTATGAACAACAGAGGACAGGTAGATGGAACATGCACAACATTTTATTTACAAAAAACATTTTTGAAATATGTATGCACATAAATGTGGACAAAATTACATTTCTACCTATTGCTAGACAAGTACTGCATCACAGCATCTTGTATATCGGCACCCTGCTCCTTTGCTCCCTGGGTCGCTGCCACCACTGGTTCATCTACTGCATCATCCAATGTAGTGTCATACGTCTCTCCATGACTCTCACACAGATTATGCAGAGCACCACAAGTCAGCACCATAGATTTCACCAGTTTCATGTCACAGTCATTCCTCTCTCCTTCCTTCTCTCCTCGTCATCAGCCATTTTCTTTGTTGTGGAGGATTCGGTCGCGTGTTTCACGTCATGAGAGTGTGGCGCCGCCTCGCTGTTCAAGAAATCCCACCCACAGCAGGTGTGCCAGCAGTAATGTTGAAAAGCAACCGAGGCAGAACCGAATCGAAGTGAGTCGAGTCGGGTTTAATAATAGGGGCTAATGAAAAAGTGCCTTTCGCGAACAGGATCAACATGTCTCCCTTCTGCTGACAAAATGTGACCTAAGTATTTCACTTCTGGCTTCCACAACTGCAGCTTTGCTTTGTTGACCTTGTGACCCTGCTCAGCTAAAAATTTCAACAAGGCAATGGTGTCTTTTTTGCAAGTGATTTCATCAGGGGATGCCAGCAAAATGTCATCAACATACAGGAGTAATTAACTTCCATGAGGTGGAACAAACTGGGCCAAATTTGCTGGCATTGTCTGTGAAAAAATGGCTGGTGATTCACAATAGCCCTGTGGCAGCCTCGTAAATGTGTACCTCTTGCCTTCAAATGTGAATGCAAACCAAAACTGATGATCTGAGTGAATGGGAATGCTGAAAAAAGCATTACTGATGTCAATCACTGTGAAAAATTTCATTTGTGATTGTAGATCATTTAACAAAGTGTATTGCACAGTGTTTTTGGACATGATACTATAACCCCTGCATCTATCAATCCCTGTATAACAAGGTTTAATGCTTTCTTGAATTCAGTTCAATTCAACTTTATTTATATATCGCCATATCACAACAACAGTCATCTCATGGCTTCTGCTCGTAGAGGATATTGTATCTGATAAGGCCTAAAATGAGATTTTGCATTTATTGTTACCAATTCTGCATTTTTCATTAAACCTACATCTGCCTTTCCTGTTGACCACAAGGAATTTGGAATTCCTGAGAGTTCATTTTCCTCTCCCTCTGTAAAAGGAAATAGTCATGCTTGTGATTCAGGGACGTCAATGCTGACGTCTTTTTGGACTTGTGCCTCCCAGTTCAAAGGCAGACAGTAGGTGTCAAACTTTGGGCAGTACTGAACTTTTGGCTCAGGTGTGCTTTTCCAAGATTGATCACACTCCTCTGCTGTGTTCACAAACCTGCCTACATCCTTCCACTGCATGTGTTTAGGCTTGATCAGTGCAATGTGTGGTGACTTCCAGTGTTTGAAGTGGCTCTTATCTTCATCTGATAACCTCACAGATGCTCCTGCATAGCCCTTTGGTGACCAGTACAAATTTGCAATGACGATTCTGGAGGATGAGTTTGCAAAAAATGTTTTCTCGAATTTGTCATCTGGGCCACTCAGACATCTGTCGTACATGTTGCAATGATATTGATTTTGTGGCCTGCACAGTTGTAGGAATCTGTGTTTTGAAATGTTACATTATTTTGGCTTCCAAGCTCTGTCACCCCGGTTGGTCCGGCTGGTACCAAACGAAGCGACTGTGAGCTGGTACTGCAAAATGTTGCAAAACATGGATTTCTGATGCATGTGGGAAAAGTGATGTCCTCATACCACCTTCTGTTGGAATTACGGCGATATTGAGAGGTTTTTTTTTTGGTTACTTATTTGTACCCGTAGGTAGACTTGGTTTGCAGTCTGGTGACAAGCCACCGGCTGCTGGTCGCTGCGTGCGCCCTAAACCTACATGTATTTGGTGTGCGGGAGGAAACCGGAGAAATCCTGGAGTAAACCCGCGCAACACGGGGAGAACATGCAAACTCCACACAGCTCACTGTTGGTCGGGGGCTGGGATCGAACCCACGATCTCATGATCCCCGCGATCCCCCGGCCGAGGGTAAAACTGTGCTGCCACAGTGCTAAACCACTGCGCCACCGTGCAGCCAATTGTGAGCAGATCCCTTCCCAATAAGTTAACTGGACACACTTGTGACAAAATGAATGAACCTTCTGCACTGTCCCCTGTAACAGGATCTGTTACTGTTACAATTTCAGAAAGACACTCCTTTTTGAGTTTATCATTAGCTGATTTAATGATCACTGTGTGTTCTGATTTTGTGAGCCCCCCAGCATCTAGGCCTGAAATGACAGATCTGCAAGCCCCAGAATCACAAAGAAATTTCAAAGGAGTTCCCTGAACTTCTAGAGTAACCTCTGGTAAACACTCTAGTGCCATGATTAAGTCAAAGTTGGGTAAATGAAATATGTCAACTGTGTCATTATCAGTTTTGGTAGCTGTACTTAGCTTTGATTTGGTCAGTCACATGTTGGGATGTGATGAGTCCGGTTGTTGTTGTTGTGGCTGCTGAGCAGGGCATAGTCCCCTCCCCTCCCCCCAGCCTCCTGAATGTGGTTTGCAGACCCAGCACCACAGCCTCCCCCCCCCCCCCCCACCCACACACACACACACCAGAGACCCTGGAAAAATACAGAAGTGGGGGAAGCAAAGGCCTCCCCCTAAGGGTCAACTCAGTTGTTCTGCATGTTTTGCATATATCAACACATCGGCAAATGAACATGTACGATATGTTACAAGGTGTTCGTGTACATGCTGTGCTAAATTTGGATGCATGTTCTGTAGGAATACACTTTTCAAATGTTGCCAATAAGGTTCTGAACCTGTATCTGCGGTAGGATTTTCCAAACCAGAATGATTGTAAAAAAACAAACAAACAAACAAAAAACATCCTGCAATCTACACCTATAGGCTTCAACACTTTGTCTTATGTTGAGTGACATTCTAAATGGCTGTCCAATCATGCTTTAGTCTCCACTTGTTCCTAAGTGGTTAGCACTGCGGCAGCACAGTTTACCCTTGGCCGGGGGATTGTGGGGATCGTGGGATCGTGGGTTCGATCCCAGCCCCCGACCAACAGTGATCTGTATGGAGTTTGCATGTTCTCCCCATGTTGCGTGGGTTTACTCCGGGATTTCTCCGGTTTCCTCCCACATGCCAAAAACATGCATGTTAGGTTAATTGGCTGTTCTAAATTGTCCCTAGATATCTGTTTCCTATAGGCCCTTAGAATAGAGGGTTAGTATTAATGAAAGCGCTTTGAGTGGTCTTTGTGACTAGAAAAGCGCTATATAAGTGCAGGTTAGTTAGTTAGTTAGTAATATGTTCATTTAATTCCTTCACCTGCTGAGCTAATACTGCATCAGTTGGTGGTTAACTAGCACAGTGGGAATGTTTTAAAGAATGTTTAGGCTACTGACTTCAGCGCCTTCAGCCACTGGACCACCATAAGCCGGGTTGTATAATTTAACCATAGGAAATTGTCCTAATTCTACTGCATGTTCCTCTTCCTTAATGTGTTTATCTAAGGGTGAGGATGTGTGTGCTGTTGAAATGGCATAATGTGAAGGTGGATAAACACATAACTTTTTGTCAGACGAGAAAGCTGGACTCCAAGCTTGATGTCCGACATTCGTTGAAAGGAAGGAGGAGGCGGGTGGGGAGGCGAGTGACCAGCTGTGGAGGAGGAATGAGCCAGGTCTGCAGTCGGTGACATGGGGGCCGTCACCGTCTCAAGGTCTGGATGCAGAGAGGGAGGGGTCACGTTATCTCTACGCCACCTGCTCCGGCCACTATCTCCTTTGTCACCTCGAAATTTTGAGAAAGAATGTGCATTAGTCAAACCCTTTTTATTACAAACATCCGAGTCTTTTGAGGTATCTAAGTCAGCTTGGCGTTGCCTGGCAATTTGAAGCCGTTGTTCAGCTTCAAAAAGTCCATATTTTAACTCTTTTTGCCTACTGCCATCTGCTGCTAATTTAATGGCAGAAATCAAACTCTCACAATCTTTAACCCTGAGTTTCCCACTGAAATTAAATTTCTTTCTCGATTTTGCCAGAAACGTTGTGCTATTTCTCTTTTTTGTTCATAAATTTACCATCTCCTGACAAAACAAAAATTTCATTCTCATCTTGCTGTGTTCTGCATCCCTTACAGCAAAATGAGGCATTATTTCTTCCTCTCTGAACACTTTGTGGCTGTCTTATGTCCTGCTTGCTGTAACAGCAACCCATGTTTGAAAGTTTTTTCCCTTTTTTCCAAGTTTTCACACACTAATCAGTGGCCACACAACTTTTTCTATATATATTTTTTCCCAGCTCTCTCTCTCTCTTTTTTTCCACTCTCTCAAGGACACACATACACAGATATATACACACACAGAGACAGACAAACAGGGCCCACACACAAATGTTCTCTTTTGCGTTATCTCCACAAGGTCATACAATAAAGACTTTTAGGTTCATGCCAAAACCCAAAACAGCATGAGAATTACTTCAATTAATCTCCGGATCTGGCAACCTTTTAGCATAAAAATCTTACACTTGGCAACCCCCACACCGCCACATGCAGCGTGAAGCTCCTTCCTTTTTTTTTTTTTTTTTTTTTTTTTAACACTGCCGTGAAAACACAACACCAGTCCACTGTTTTTGGTCAAGGCTACTATTTTCAAATACCTATAAATTTAAAAACTTCTCAAAAAGATAACGATTAACTAACCAACCCTTTTATGCTGCACAAATATCAGGAAAAAAAAAAATCAGACATCAATTTCACACCCTATTCACTCCGCCTCCGTAGGAACTCAGCCTCTCTGTGTTTCACACCGGAGCGGATTTCATGTAACACTGAGACAAAACAAATTCATACCGCAGTGACTTCAGTAACCGCAGTAAAATCTTTTTTTTCCTCTCTTCGGGGTTCACGTAACCTCCCCACGAATGCTGGAGGTCCAAACCCTGGACCATAAGCAGAAGTGGTCACAAAAAGCACAAATCTGTCCCCGAAAATTCACTACTCTGGGATCACGTGACTCTTCCACACAGGAACGAGACCACGAGTCTTTCCCTTTTTTCTTTGCATATGCACTTCTAGACCTCCACAGCACTTACTTGACCATAGAGAGCGGCGAATTTCTAAGAATTACCCCGGGTCTTGAAATATCGGTCACTGTTTGCAAAGGAAAACCTCGTTCCTCCCAAGGGATTATTATGATATCCTCACCGTGGGTAAAAATAACTCATCAATTAGGCCGCTAGTTTCACTCTTTCAGCTTCCGCAGTGTACAATCGGTCTAGGATATCACTCACTGGCCATAACAACAATAACAAAAATTGAAATAAATTACTCACACTTGGTATCCACCTCTTTGAATTCCGGTAGACCCATCAGAACTCGACGCCGCTTCCCGACGTTCCCAGGGCTTTTGAAGAGGGAAATTTAGCGAGTCTTTTCAGCGCTCCCCAGAAGTGTGGGCTTCTCCTCTTCTTTCGCCATGGACCTCTTTATGTGGGTCCCTGTTTGGGCGCCAAAAATGTTAGAAAAAAATGAATTGATTGAGATTGAATCAATAATCAATAGGCGGTTTCCAAGTTCTGAGCCATTTATTCTCTTTCTGATCAGAAAAAGGAGGCAATCGGTCACAGCATAACGTGTCTCAGAGCTTGCTCACACCAACTCCCTAATATGTGTTCAAAGATGTTGCTCCTTATACCCTGGGCAGGTGTCCCTGACCTTATCTAAACCTAAAGACGGCTGGAGCCATCTTTCCCCGAGACTGCTTCGAATCTATGGACAGCACTGAACATTCTGCTATGATCTTTACATGACCTGGTCTAGCTAAGTCACCCTAACATCAGGCATACAGAACAGAACAGCTTGGTATGATAAAAAACCTTTGTCATTATTTACAATCTTGCTCAGCCTAATCTTACACTGAGAAACAGACATTCTTTTCAAGCTCTGAGACAATGGAAAAACACAGAGAATCAGACATTTGCTCATTATATGCACCATATACATTATAATATAAAATAGAATAATACAGCATTAAAATCATATAGAATAATCAATGAAACCCGAAAATATCCTATCAGATATCTTTCTTAAATCGTAAAGCCTTAGGAAGCAAACTTACTATTTTTTTTTGAATTATTTTACTTCTTGCAGCCTTGCATCTGGTGACATACACTACTCACAAAAAGTTAGGGATATTTGGCTTTAGGGTGAAATGTATGGAAAATGTAAGAAGTTCACGCTACAGTGATATAATATCATGAAAGTAGGGCATTTAAGTAGAAGCATGCAATGGGGATTTCCTCATTTTAAACAATTTATTGAAACAAAAGCCAACAACAGTGATGGGTATACCACAACAAAAAATGTCAGTGTCTCAATAACTTGTCATGTGCCGCTGAGCATCAATTACAGCTTGACGACGTCTCATGCTGTTCACAAGTGGACTTATTGTCTGCTGAGGTATGCATTCCAATCTTTTTGAAGGGCGGCCCTCAGGTCATTGAGGTTGTGGGGTGCAGGGTTACGGGCCTCTACATGGTGACTCAGCTGATCCCATAGATTATCTATGGGATTCAGGTCTGGAGAAAGTGCAGTCCACTCTATTTGAGGTACCCCATCCTCCAGCAGCCACTCACTAATGATGTGACCTCGATGAGCTGGAGCATTGTTGTCCATGAAGATGAAATTGGGCCTGTGTTATTCATGCAGGGGCACAATGACTGGATTAATGATGTTATTCAGGTAGTAACAGCTTGTCACTGTATCATTCACAAGGTGTAGGGCAGTTCTGTATTGACTAGTCACACCTGCCCAGACTGTAACACCACCACCACCAAAGGTTTGTCTGGTGACAACAGTGGCTGATGCATTGCGCTCTCCTTGACGTCTCCAACATCGTTGGCGGCCATCATTTCTGCTCAACATGAATCAACTTTCATCAGAGAACAGCACTGAGGCCCACTGGTCCCTTGTCCAGCGTAAATGCTCCCTGGCCCATGCAAGACGATGATGCCTTTGCCTGGTGGTGTGGTCAGGTACCCTTGCAGGTCATCTAGTACGCAGACCATGCTGATGTAAACCGTTTTGAATTGTCTGACATGGCACTTGGGTGTCTCTCACCTCCATTAAATGTGCCTGGAGTTCAGTGGCATTCATCTTCTGGTTCCTTGGGGCACTGTTCACAATGTAGCGGTCATCAGCATGGGATGTGGCCAAAGGTTGTCCATTTCTATGCCTTTCTGTGACTCTTCCAGTCTCTCGGCATCTCTGTTGCAACCTGCTGATGACAGTCTGCAATATTCTAAGCTCATTGGCCACTTCCCTCTGAGAACATCCTGTTACAAGCCTCACAATGGCAGGTACTGTTGATCAATTGTGATGTGTCATCTTGGACTCATAATGTCAAAATGTGAATAGCATGATGAAGAGGACTGTTTAAATACCAGTTTTAACCAAACCAGAAAATGTATTGGTTGATTCATGGATCAAACACTTGTTGTGAATTTTGCTGTTAAGCCCCTTGTTAGAGAACAGCAAGTTATGCAAAAAGTACTGAAACACTGAACAGTTGGACATGTGCATTCAAAAGGTTAGAGAAGTTCAAATTAAGTTGCCCTGTAAAGGTTATAGTGTATTTTAGGTACATCCTGAAATTTCACTGGAAAGCTGAATATCCCTAACTTTTTGTGAATAGTGTATATAAACATCAGATTTGTGACATTCATACAAGAGAAAACATACCTGGTGTCCTGTGTCTGTACCACTAATCACACAAACGGTCCTTTTTAGTTTTCAGTGCATGATCTATGCATTGCTGCTGAAGCCAGCACAGATTTAGCTGAGGTTTAGGAGCCTCACACCATGAACGGCAGCAAGTACCAGAACTATGCAAAAATATTCAAAAATACGAAAACTACAAGTGCTGAAATTATCTGCCACTTGAGTGCAAAACCGGTATGTGGACTATACATTAAAACAAATTTAAAACACTTAAAAATGCTATTTTAAATGCCCTACTACTGCACTCTTGCTGACTGATTTAACACTACTTCAGCCAAAACCGGAAGTTGCAGCCATAATTGTTTCTCCAGCAGCACCCTCAGGAAAAAGGTGGATTGACCATGTCAATATTTTTCAATTCAATTCAACTTTATTTATATAGCGCCATTTCACAACAACAGTCATCTCATAGCACTATCAACTGTAGGGGGGACCCCCACAGTTGCAGAAAGACCCCAGCAATCAGGCGATCCCCTGTGAGCAAGCACTTGGCGACGGTGGAGAGGAAAAACTCCCTTTTAACAGGAAGAAACCTCCAGCAGAACCAGGCTCAGGGAGGGGCAGTCATCTGCTGCGACTGGCTGGGGGGTGAGGGGATAGAGAAGAAGAAAAGAACAGACATGTAGAGAGCAAACAGCATGATGGGGACTCAATCTATGGGAGAGAACAAACAAATGTTAATGACCAGCAAAAAAAAAAAAATTTCATAGAGAGTGAGGAAAGGAGTGAGGCCCAGTGCATTACTGGAGGTCCCCCGGCTGACTAAACCTATTAGCAGCATAACTAAGGGAGGGTTCAGAAACACATGATCCCTCCCTAATTGTAGGCTATATCAAAAAGGTAGGTTTTAACCCTAATCTTCAAAACAGAGATCGAGTCTGACTCCCGAATCCAGATTGGCAGCTGATTCCACAGGAGAGGAGCTTGATAACTGAAGGCTCTGCCTCCCATTGTACTTTTGGAGATTCTAGGTATTACAAGTAATCCTGCATTTTGGGAGCGTAGTGCTCTGTTAGGATGATACGGTAGTATCAGATCTTTTAAATAAAAAGGAGCCTGATTGTTTAGAGCTTTGTAAGTGAGAAGAAGGATTTTAAACTTAATTCTAAACTCTATGGGAAGCCAATGAAGGGAGGCCAGAACCGGAGAGATATGATCTCTCTTTCTAGTACCTGTTAAAACTCTTGCTGCAGCATTTTGGATCAGCTGAAGACTTTTTAAAGATGTTTTAGGACAGCCTGATAATAAAGAATTACAATAATCTAATCTCGAGCAAACAAAAGCGTGGATCAGCTTCTCAGCATCACTCTGAGACAAGATGCTCCTAATCTTGGCAATATTACGCAAATGATAGAAGGCAGTCTTAGAAACAAATTTAATATGTGAATTGAAGGACAAATCCTGATCAAAAATAACTCCAAGGTTCCTCACAGAGCTATTAAGAGAAAGAGTAACTGCATCCAAACTGAAAGTTTGATTTGGAAAGGAATTTCTAAGGTTTTTTGGACCAACAAGAATGACTTCAGTCTTATCTGAATTTAATAGCAGGAAATTACAAGTCATCCAAGCTTTGATTTCCTTAAGACAGGCTTCTAACTTGGCTAACTGATTAGTATCATCTGGCTTCATTGACAGGTATAATTGTGTGTCATCTGCATAACAATGAAAATGTATACAGTGCTTTCTAATAATGTTGCCTAACGGAAGCATATATAAACTAAAAAGAGTAGGGCCTAGCACAGATCCCTGTGGAACTCCATGACTAAGCTTTGAGCTGAAAGAAAACTCATCATTTACATGAACAAACTGGAACCTATCAGATAAATAAGATCTAAACCACTGCAACGAAGTTCCATTAAGTCCAACATAGTGTTCTAATCTATCGAGTAGAATATTATGATCAATAGTATCAAAAGCTGCACTAAGATCTAAAAGGACAAGTACAGAAACTAGTCCATTATCAGATGCAATGAGGAGGTCGTTAGTGACCTTCGCTAAGGCTGTTTCAGTACTATGATGGATTCTAAACCCAGATTGAAACTCTTCAAGTAAACCATTTCCCTGCAGGTGGTCAAATAATTGCGTAGCAACAACTCTTTCTAAGATTTTTGAAATGAAAGGGAGATTAGAGATTGGTCTATAGTTAGCTAAAGCTCCTGGATCTAGTGTTGGCTTTTTGAGTAAGGGTTTAATTACAGCCGTTTTAAAAGCCTGCGGTACATGGCCTAAAGTTAATGAAGAATTGATTATATGAAGAATAAAGCTACCAATAAGTGGGAAGACTTCTTTAAATAACCTGGTAGGAATAGGGTCTAAAAGACAAGTTGAAGGTTTGGATGAGGAAACTATTTTGTCTAACTCACAAAGGTCGATTGGAGTAAACTCATCAAGACAGACATCAATAGAAGGAGTTGTTGTAGAATCTGATTGATTTTATCTCTGATGGATGAAATTTTATTATTGAAAAAGTTCATAAAGTCCTGACTAGTAAGCTCTAAGGGGATGCTAGGATTGACAGAGTCCTGACTCTTTGTCAACCTGGCTACAGTACTGAAAAGAAACCTGGGATTATTCTTGTTCTCTTCTATTAATGCAGAGTAATAACTCGTTCTAGCTTTTCTAAGAGATTTTTTATAAATTAAAAGATGATTTCTCCAAGCTAAATAGATTTCATCTAAATTAGTAGAGCGCCATTTTCTTTCTAATTGACGAGTCTTCTGTTTTAAGCTACGAGTTTCTGTGTTGAACCAAGGAGTTAAAAATCTCTGATTAGACTTTTTCTTTTTTAAGGGGGCCATCAAGTCTAGAGCCTGATGCAGAGAAGCTGAAACACTATCCACCATGTTATCAATTACAGAAGGAGCAAGCTGTCTATAGCTTATTTCCGTTGTGTTGACACATGGCATAGAAGAAACAATCTGCATAAATTTGGAAACAGCATCATCTGAGAGGCATCTACTGTGATAATATTTTTCTTTAGGAGCCAAATAGTCAGAAATAGTAAAATCAAAGGTTAACAGACAATGGTCTGACAGTACAGGGTTATGAGGAGACACTACAAGATTTTCTATTTCTATGCCATATGTCAGAACAAGGTCCAATGTATGGTGGAGGTAATGAGTAGAATTTCCTACTTTCTGAGAAAACCCAATCGAGTCTAATATTGAATTAAAAGCCACATTAAGGCAGTCGCTATCTACATCCACATGTATATTAAAGTCCCCTACTATAATTATTCTATCAGATTTCAGCACTAAATCAGCTAAGAAATCAGCAAATTCGGATAAAAATTCTGAATAGGTTGATGGGGGACGATAAACTATGGCAAATAAAATTGGGTTTAACCTGAAATTGCTAAAGTGCCCAACACTGAGGACCAGGCCCTCAAAGGAATTATAACATGTTTTTTGCTTTACATTAACTAGTAATTTGGAATGGTAAATTGTTGCTACTCCTCCTCCACGACCAGAACTTCTGGGATTTTGACAGTTTAAATAACCAGAGGGAGTTGATTCATTTAAACCAACATAATCCTCTTGTCCTAACCAAGTCTCTGTAAGGGAAATTAAATCAATCTGATGATCAATTAACAGATCATGGACTAACAGAGACTTGGGAGTTAGAGACCTAATATTTAATAAACCACATTTAATTTTTAAATTATGAGGAGGAACAGAGACCAAATCATTCAATTTAGAGGCTTTATGTTTAATTTGAGTTTTACCAATATTTTGCTTTATCACTTTGGGATGCTTATGCATTATATTTTTATTTACTTTGGAGGGAGCAGACAACGATTCTTTGATGGGGAAGACAGGGGCTAAGCTGAGGGGTGGCGGATGAAGAGGAGCTGCAGAGAGGCGTGTTAGACTGCGACTCTGCTTCCTGGTCCCAACTCTGAGTAGTCACGGTTTTGGAAATTTGGATAAAAAAGATGCCAGATTGTTAGATAAATGAGAAGCACCATCCAAAGTGGGATGAATGCTGTCTCGTCTCATAAGACCAGGTTTTCCCCAAAAAGAGCTCCAATTGTCAATGTAGCCCACGTCATTTTTAGGACACCACACAGACAGCCAGCGGTTCAAGGATGACAAGCGACTAAACATGTCATCACTGGTCAGATTGGGGAGGGGTCCAGAGAATACTACAGTGGCAGACATCGTTTTTGCAAACTCACACACCGATTCTACATTAAGTTTCGTGACTTCCGACTGCCGGAGACGGATGTCATTAATGCCGGCGTGAATAACAGTTGTGGAGTATTTACAGTTACTTTTAGCCAGCATTTTCAAATTTGACTCGATGTTGCCTGCTCTGGCCCCAGGAATACATTGGACTATGGCCGCTGGAGTCTCTAGGTTCACGTTTCTGACTACAGAGTCGCCAATGATCAGAGTTTTTTCCTCAGCAGGTGTGTCGCTGAGCGGGGAAAAACGATTAGAAACGTGAACAGGTTGGTGGTGAACCGGGGCTTTGTGACTAGGCTTCCTTCTCACCATCACCCACCCAGTCTCCTCGCTGCTGAGGAGAGCCGGGGAACTGCTGACAGTGGGGCCTAAGCTAGCTAGCTCCGCTGCAGCTAATGGGCGTCCGTCGAGATTAACTGGCGCAGACGGTGTTTCAATGCAGCGGAGCCGGGATTCCAAATCAGACAACCTCGCCTCGAGCGCCTCAAAAAGACAACATTTATTACATTTACCGTTATCACTAAAAGAGGCAGAGGTGTAGCTAAACATCTGACAGAGAGAGCACACCAGAGGAGAGGAAAGAGAGGTAGTAGCCATAGCTAGTGGCTAGCTAGTGGCTGGAGAGCTGGAGAGCAAACCACACAGGCAGACAGCAAAACAGGAAGTGACGATACGTTACCACAAGGAAGTGACAATTTTTTCTCATTAAATATATTTCTGATGGAGCTACTGACCTGAGATTTTTACCATATATCAGCAACAACCCAAGTAATCCATACATACAAAGAAATCAAGGCAACTGTGTTCACAAAAGTTATATTTAATAAAATGGAATGACACATGGAATAAGTATTGAACACCCTTGCTGAAATTCATTTAATATTTAGTAGAAAAGCATTTGTTGGTAATAACAGCTTCCAGACACCTCCTGTATGGAGAAACTAGACACAGGCATTGATCAGGAGTGATTTTAGCCCATTCTTTCACACAGACTGTCTTAAAATCTTGAAGGTTCCGTGGGTGTCTTCTATGAACTCTGATCTTCAGTTTGCTCCATAGATGTTAAATTGGATTCAGGTGAAGTGACTGACTGGGCCAGTCTAGCAGCTTGATTTTCCTTCTCTGGAGCCAGTTGAGAGTTTCCTTGGCTGTGTGTTTGGGATCATTGTCTTGCTGAAATGTCCACCCTCGTTTCATCTTCAGCATCTTGGCAGGCGGCAACAGGTTCTTACCAAGGATGTCTCTGTACATTTGTCCATTCATCTTTCCTTCAATTATATGAAGTCTGCCTGTGCCATGTGCTGAAAAACACCCCCACACCATGATGCTCCCACCTCGAAACTTCATTGTTGGTATGGTGATTTTGGACTGGTGTGCAGTACCATTTATCCTCCAAACATGCTGTTTTGTGGCATCCAAAAAGTTCAATTTTGGTCTCATCTGACCAGACTACATTCTCCCAGTATTTTACTGGCTTGCCCACATGTTGTGGAGCAAACTTTAAATGAGCTTCAACATGCTTTTTCTTCAGTAGTGGAGTCTTGCAAGATGAGCGAGCATAGAGCCTATGTCTGTTGAGTGCATTACTTTTGGTTTTCTTTGAAACAGCAGTATATGCTAATGCCAGGTCTTTCTGGAGCTCTCCGCGAGTAGTCTTTAGCTCTTGGATAACTCATCTGATAATTCTTTTGACTCCTCTGTCAGAAATCTTGTGAGGAGATCCTGGTCGTTGCTGGTTTATGGTAAAATGATGGTTTTTCCACTTCTGAATGATGGCTCAAACAGTGCTCACTGGAAAATTCAGCCGTTTAGAAATGTGCCTGTAACCAATGCCATCATATTGTTTTGCAACAATAAGGTTGCAAAGGCCTAGAGAGAGCTCTTTGCTTCTACCCATCATGAGTTCTTTGTGGTGTGACAATCTGATATTCACAGATCTTTTTAAAGGCTATCAGTCAGGATTTAACCAGCTGAAACTAATTTGCACTGATGGGGATGGCTTCCTAAATTCTGATGGATTTCAGCTGGTTTCTTGGCTTTCGATTTCTTTGTGCACCTCTTCATGGTATTCTTTGTGCACCTATTCATGTGTTCAATACGTATTCCCTGTGTCATTCCACTTTATTAAATCTAACTTGTTTTGTGAGCACAGTTGCCTTGATTTCTTTGTATGTATGGATTACTTGAGTTACTGATATCTGGTGAAAATCACAGGTCAGTGGCTCCATCAGAAATATGTTTAATGAGAAAAATGTTGATGTGTTCAATACTTATTTTTCCCGCTGTAGCTAGTTAAGTTTCATCACATGAGAGGAGTGATGTTGGACAGGAACATCAGAACGGATGGCTGTAGACATCATGTCCACCACGATGGACTGTGACATCAGCATGTCACTTCACCGCCGTGCTGATGATATCACAGTGAGCTGATGTTCCAGAACATCACCACAACCCTCGGTGTATACAACAGTTCCACGGCTGTTTGATCAACAGTGATCCAGTTACAGTATGTTGACGGTTCTAATGAGGGAGTTCTGCATGAATCCATGCTCATGTCCTCTCCACACCTGTGTCTGGTTCCTGTTCATCTCTGTAATCCACCCACTATAGACTGTCCCACCGGCACACATTTGGCTCGACATGCATGTACTGGTGGGGTGGATATGTCTCCAAAACAAAGATGAAACATGACAAAATGATTTGGATGTTTTCAAGGATGTCCTGTTCTCCCACTTAAGTCATGTGGCTGTCTTTGATTGGTTCACACATTCATGGAACTTCAAGATTCAAAGATTTTTATTTGTCAGTACTTCTATACGTACAGGACATACAGGAGAATTGATTTTTGATTTTGATTTTGTATACTTTATTGATCCCCAGAGGGGAAATTGAGGGCATCCACCCGGATGGATGAAGCAGCCACGGTACGGCGCTATCCCTTAACCATTCACACACACATTCACACCTAGGGCCACTTTAGAGTCTCCAATTAACCTAACCTGCATGTTTTTGGCCTGTGGGAGGAAACCGGAGAAATCCCAGCGTAAACCCGCGCAGATACGGGGAGAACATGCAAACTCCACACAGATCACTGTTGGTCAGGGGCTGGGATCGAACCAGGGATCCCATGGCCAATGGTGAGTTGCTGTGCTAGCGCAGTGCTAACCACCGCGCCATTGAAATGCCATTTCTCTCTCTCTCTCTTAGTGGTGTGCGCAGTATATAAGAAAAGGAGGAATAAGGATGAACAACAGCAGTCTATGTACAGTAATGCTACCCATAGTGCAAATAAAAATGATAAATGGCATTCACTTATATAGTGCTTTTATTCTCATCTCTTGATGACCAAAGCACTTTACAGATCCTGCTATCCATCCATTCACACACTGATAGCAGCATGCTACCTAACATGGTGCTTCCAGACCCACCAGGAGCAATTGGGGGTGAAGTGTCTTGCCCAGGGACACAACAGCAGGATATCCGGGGAGAGCGGGATTTGAACCGCCAACCATGTGGTTATTGGACGACCTGCTCTACCTCCTGAGCCACTACTGCCCCCAAAATGATAAAACCCAGCAATCCTATATATAGAAAAAGCAGAGCTGTATTACCCGTAATTGCAAGTTCGTTTAGGTAGTGTAGGTGCAGACAGTGATGGATTGGACTGCACGTGATCAGTATTGCAATGACAGAAAGCAGCAGGTATGGCATTTGTGCAAATGGTTGCAGTAAAGTGCAGAGACATACAGCAGCAAATGTAATTACTGTTGGCGTGCCAGTCTTTCTGTGCAAGCAGCTGAGGTAGTTTTTGTGTGGGTGAGTGTGTTATGGTTCTGGGGGGGGGGGGTGGCAGGCAGAGTTTTTATGATTGTTTTTTTATGATTCTGGTTTTTACACCCAAGTTTGACTCTCTCAGATAACTTTCAGTTTCAGCTGGAGTTGAATATGAACATGATGGTAAATATAAATAAAAGCACATTTCTCTTACAATCTTAGGCTTATATTTGTTTTTCTTAGCAAATATGTTGCTTCCCTAAAAATTGAAAGCTGAACTGTCATTGGTAATTACCTCCGCCAGGCCGAAAAGGCCAGGAGGAGGTTATGTTTTTGCCGGGGTTTGTTTGTCTGTTTGTCAACTCCGCGTTCTTCAACGTTTTAGGCACAAAAGCACGCGCAAAACACTGGTGGCCTGGGCCCGCCAGCGCGCCTCTGTTTGCGCGACGCTGCAAAACCTGACACGGGCACCTGTCCGCCGCCGCATTATTTCCCAGAAATAATTTGATTTTGAAAATCATCCATTGCTTGGAATTCATTTAAAATGTTTAGTAAACATTTGCAGTGAATATTAAAAATACAAAACTTACCCTGTTTACTTCTCGTTTTCTGACAGCTGATCACATCGGTAGATCACCCTGGCTTTTCACGCCACTGTCACTGACACTTGTCTCAGTGAGATTTGGGAATCGCGGGATATATAGTTGGAATAGCCGTTTTCTTTATCACCAATCTTTTTGCAAATTGCATCTTATTCTCGAAATCGCTGTCAACGAAATGTCTACTGCACATGTAGGGCGCTGACGAGGCGCAGGTGTGCGCGCAGCTGAGGCAGATGCCTGAGAGCGGCGAGCCGTGACACCTGCAAAATATATGTGGACAAGAAAGACTGACAAACCTGGGAACTATTTCACTGGAGTCTGCTTTAATACAGAAGCTGAAGCAATAGGGAACACTGTATGTCTGTAATTGAGAACTTTGCTTCTAAAAAACACAGGAGGATGGACTTCCAATATAAGTAACTGGTGAGTTAAACTGTCTTTCTTCAGCATGTTTTTTTCCCCCTAACCGTTCTTATGATCATGAAAATATTTGGTAATTCCGAGAAATATCCGTAATCGCCGATTTTAAAACGTAAACATCAAGTGTTGCATGAAGCAAAACACAGCAGGACCATCGCACCCATAGACAACACAACGCCAAACCATAGTAATTCGATTCCTGAAATCCTAATCTTCATAAATAATCTATTTGTAATCCACAAGTATTCCGAGAAATATCCATAATCGCCGATTTTAAGGCGTAAACAAGTGTTGCATGAAGCAAAACACAGCACTGGCCGCCGACCGTGTGCGTGTGTTTGCCGGTGGTGACGTCACACAGTCAGTGGCCATCTTAGCCGCTGATCGCTTGGCTGGGTCAGACAGCTCTCCACAACAGCGTACTTCAAGAGCGCATTGTCACCTTATGCGACATTTGTTGACACCAAAACATGTGCGGTTCGACTTAGCTTGTCTCAGACAACAATTTGAGATAAGAATTAGCGATATTGAATTTTCGTCTGTCCATCTGCTTTAAGTCTTCATTTTGTTTTTGTTAAGCCATTCAGAGGTGGACTTGCTGGTGTGTTTTGGATCAGTGTCCTGCTGTAGAACCCAAGTGTACTTCAGCTTGAGGTCACGAACAGATGACCAGACATTCTCCTTCAAGATTTTTTGGTAGACAGCAGAATTCATGGTTCCATTTACGACGGCAAGTCTTCCAGGTCCTGAAGCAGCAAAACAGTCCCAGCCCATCACACTACCACCACCATATTTTACTGTTGCTATGATGTTCCTTTTCTGAAATGCTGTTACTTTTACGCTGGATGTAATGGGACACACGCTTTCCAAAAAGTTCAACTTTTGTCTCATCAGTCCACAGAGTATTTTCCCAAAAGTCTTGGGGATCATCCAGATGTTTCCTGGCAAAACTGAGACGAGCCTTTATGTTCTTTTTGCTCAGCAGTGGTTTTCATCTTGGAACTCTGCCATGCAGGCCATTTTTGCCCAGTCTGTTTCTTATGGTGGAGTCATGAACACTGACCTTAACTGAGACAAGTGAGGCCTGCAGTTCTTTGGATGTTGTTGTGGGGGCTTCTGTGACCTCTTAGATGAGTCGTCGCTGTGCTCTTGGGGTAATTTTGATCAGCTGACCACTCCTGGGAAGGTTCACCACTGTTCCATGTTTTTGCCATTTGTGGATAATGGCTCTCACTGTTGTTTGCTGGAGTCCCAAAGCTTTAGAAATGGCTTTATAACCTTTTCCAAACTAATAGATCTCAATTACTTTCTCATTTGTTCCTTAATTTCTTTGGATCGCAGCATGATGTCTAGTTTTTGATGATCTTTTGGTCTACTTCACTTTGTCAGGCAGGTCCTATTTAAGTGATTTCTTGATTGAGAACAGGTGTGGAAGTAATTAGGCCTTGATGTGGCTAAGAGAAATTGAACTCAGCTTTCCAAAGATGTGATAAACCACAGTTAATTTGTTTTAAAAGGGGGGCAATCACTTTTTCACACAGGGTCAAGTAGATTTGGATTTTTTTTTACCCTTTATAATAAACACCTTCCTTTATAAACTTCATTTTGTGTTTACTTGTGTTATCTTTGTCTAATATTTAAATTTGTTTGTTGATCTGAAAAATTTAAGTGTGACAAACATACAAAAAAATGAGAAATCAGGAAGGAGCAAACACTTTTTCACACCACTGTATATGTCCTGTGAGTGTTCATTCATGTATCCTATAGCTTAAAACCTCTTGCACTCCGGTGTACTGCGGGCGGACACCTCTCTGCGTCCTAGAGCGCACGAGGGCGCCCTCACTGTGCGTCCTAGTGCGCACTGGAAAAAAAAAGCTGCATTTCCGTTCTTCCACTACAGACACAGCCACGAACAGAAAGCCAAAGGAGTGCTTTGATTGGTTTAGATGTGATTGACCTCTCATTCGACTAATAAGAGCCTTGAATTGGGTTTCTGAAATCTTGAAGAACCAATGACTGAAAACCTAGCAAGAAGGACCCGCCTACCAACGGCTGCGAATACAGCCAGCCAATTGAAGCACAGAAGTTCGAAAGCGTGCGTCCCTTGCCTAAAATCTGTTTTGTGTAAGGCTGGGTGACACTCAGGCGTTTGCCAGTCTTTTTTTCTTACTACTGTTCTTATTTGTTTTGAAAAATCTTATGCCAAAACCGCAATCATGGAAGCGCAAAACCGCAATAATGGAATTATGGTTTGACCGGGTGGCGTGACCAGAACCACGAGTCCGTAACAAGCGGACCAGCGTCATGTTCGTCTGACAATGAGGAAGAGAAGTTCGCCAGGAACACTGCTGTTGTGGACAGGTAAGTGTTATAAGCTAAATTATTCTTTATCCCTGAAAATAGTAATAAAAATGACTTTTGACCGATCGGTAAATTACAACTGTGCGTTATCGCAACATGACGGACCCGGACCGCTCCGGTCTGGTCCGGACACGGCGCATGGACTGGACACGGTCCGTGAACGGCCGTGAACGCCCCCCCCCCCCCGCTACTCTTCTGTAGCGGATTGCAGATATTATTGCAGATATTTTTGTACAACTGTGCGTCGTAGACCGCGGCGCACCGTCCCCGCTTTCCGTCATGTAGCGATGGGCGATGTCCGTCCTCTGTAGCGGGGGGGTGGGAGTTTATTTTTTTTTTAGATTTAGTATACTTTATTGATCCCCAGAGGGGAAATTGAGGGTCATCCACCACCTGGATGGATGAAGCAGCCACGATACGGCGCTATCCCTTAACCATTCACACACACATTCACACCTAGGGCCACTTTAGAGTCTCCAATTAACCTAACCTGCATGTGTTTGGCATGTGGGAGGAAACCGGAGAAATCCCGGGGTAAGCCCACGCGTACACGGGGAGAATATACAAACTCCACACAGATCACTGTTGGTCGGGGGCTGGGATCGAACCCATGATCCCACGATTCCCACGATCCCCCGGCCAAGGGTAAACTGTGCTGCCGCAGTGCTAACCACTGCACCACCGTGCAGCCCCAGTTGTTATCTTCTACATTACAGATATTTTAATATAATTTTTAGTGCACTGTAGGTTATTTTTTCTTGTAAAAAAAAAAGCCACACATTTTTTACGTGGCATGATTCTTTGTGTGTGGGGGCTTGTTTGTTCATTCATTCATTCATTCATGAATAAACAACCCCCCCACACACACATACACAGCCCTTCACCTTTCATTAGAGCCCAAGATGAAGCTTCTATATTGAATCATTCAAAAGTTACAGACGTTTTTCCAAACTGTGCCATTTGGCACAATTTGGCACAGTTCAAAAACGCCTGGGAACAATCTAAGAAAAAAGCTGTGTAATATATTCATTTTTTGTGGTATTGTTACAAAATTTTGACCTCAGCTGGATAACACTTGGTTCTACATTTCTGTTGCATTTTCCAGCCCGGATCTGACAGCTGTGTGTTATTTGCAAGCATTTGTATCCAAAAAAAACATCCAGGCGAAATTTATTTTCTTCAAGTTCAGTATGTTTAGATCACTGTTACTCAGTGGCAGGAGCACTTAAAGAGATTATGACTGTTTTGCCAAAAAATTCAAAGTGTTTTCTTTTAAATGAGACCAACCCCATGAAGATGCTGCAAATGGTTGAAGAACAGCTTTTGATTTACTTTGGGTACGTTATTTTTTGGTGTTTTTAGGGAAATTGACCAGAGTGCAAGGTGTTAATGTTTCTTTACTTATAACTGAGTGAGGAGGCAGCAACACATTAATTAGTAAGTATTCAGTGATTATGTTTGATCTTTCCTTTGCTCTTTTTAGATACTAGTACATACCCGTGCACACCCATAGAAACCAAGTATAAGCAAGTATTTCTGCATGCCTGTAGAAAGCAGGTGTAAGAAAGGGTGTAAGCAACCACGTCAGCACTCATTCAGTGATGCCTGCCTTTGATCTTTGATGGTGTCTTAGTGAGTCCCATGATCTGTGATGATGTCATAGCGAGTGCTACGATCATGAGTCATGTCTGTGTTTGATCTTTGAAGATGTCTTAGGTCCTATGATCTTTGATGATTACATAGTGATGATGTACTGCTTTGAATGAGTGTAAGATTTCCAGATTGACACACAAACTGACAGCAATTTCTTGAATTTATCTAGTGATATTTTTTAAGCTTTCCAGATTTACTGCTTCGAATGGGTGTGGTTTAAAGTGCTGTGTCCTATTGTGTATTTTGTGTTTTTTTTTACGCTTAATAATAATCACCTTCGTTTAAAACTGCATTTTGTGTTTACTTGTGTTTTCTTTGTCCAATATTTAAATTTGTTTGATGATCTGAAACATTTAAGTGTGATAAACACAAAAAAATGAGAAATCAGTAAGGGGCAAACACTTTTTCACACCACTGTATTTGTCAATGAAGCCAGATGACAGTAATCAGTTAGCCAAATTAGAGGCTTGTCTTAAGGAAATCAGAGCTCGGATGACTTGTAATTTCTTGCTACTAAATTCAGATAAGACTAAAGTCATTCTAGTTGGTCCAGAAAACCTTAGAAACACCTTTCCAAATCAAACTCTTAATTTGGATGCAGTTACTCTTTCTCTTAGTAGTTCTATGAGGAACCTTGGAGTTATTTTTGATGAAGATTTGTTCTTTAATTCACATGTTAAATTTGTTTCTAAGACTGCCTTCTATCATTCAATTCAGCTTTATTTATATAGCGCCATTTCATAACAACAGTCATCAATCAATCAATCAATCAATCTTTATTTCGGATAGATTAAAAGTACAGATTAAAAGAAACAGAATAATATAACAAAGGGGGAAGAAAATCCAACAAGGTCAAATTAGACAATAACTCCTCTGATTATACAGTTCAACATAAATTATCCGAAATGGGTGATGGCTGAAGCCGCAGCTTATATTGCCCACCTATATTCCATCTAAGAATTCAAAAATAAAATAAAATAAAAGTGACTACAAATCAGAACAAAGCCATGACAAAATGTGACAAAAAACTAAGCAACAGCACAACACAGACTGAATATGATAATCCTTATGTGATTTTATATGTCATCTTGTATATATGTTTGGAGTATTTCTTCCTTTAGTTTTTGTTTAAATTGTCCAAGCGTTATACATGATTTTAATTCAGGTCCAAAATTGTTCCATAATCTGACTCCTTGCACTGAAACACAGTGTTGCTTGGTGGTAGTTCTCACTGAAGGTTTTTGAAATATACATGTTCCTCTGAAATGATATTGTTTCTCCCTTATTTGGAACAACTTTTGGATATTTGCGGGCAGTGATAGATTCTTCACTTTAAACATTATTACTGCAGTTTTAAAGTCAACCAGACCTTTCAACTTGAGAGCTTTTAATTTAAGAAAAAGTGGGTTTGTTGGTTCCCTGTAAGCAGCTTTGTTTATTATTCTAATAGCTCTCTTCTGAAGCATAAAGACTGGATATATGTTTGTTTTATATGTATTTCCCCATACTTCAGTACAATATGTCATGTATGGGAGTATTAATGAATGATACAAAGTATATAATGTGGGCTGATTCAGCAAATATTTCACTCTGTGTAGTATTGCAATTGATTTGGATATTTTAATCAATCAATCAATGCATCAGATTTATATAGCGCTTTATCATAGACACTCAAAGACGCTTTACAGAAATTAAGGGTCATCCACCACCTGGATGGATGAAGCAGCCACAATACGGCGCCATCCCTTTTTAACCATTCACACACACACATTCACCCCAAGGGCCACTTTAGAGTCTCCAATTAACCTAACCTGCATGTTTTTGGCATGTGGGAGGAAACCGGAGAAATCCCGGGGTAAACCCACACATACACGGGGAGAACATGCAAACTCGACACAGATCACTGTTGGTCGGGGGCTGGGATCGATCCCACGATCCCCCGGCCAAGGGTAAACTGTGCTGCCGCAGTGCTAACCACTGCGCCACTGTTACCGTTACCTTTAATATAATTAATATGTGACTTCCAACACAGTTTATTATCAATTATTACACCAAGAAATTTAGTTTTGGATACCATTTCAATCTCTACACCATTTACACTGAGTTCAGATACTCAGTTGTTGTGATGGTTGTTAAAAACTATAAATTTTGTCTTACTTAAATTGAACGTTAATTTGTTTGAATCAAACCACAGTTTAAGCTTTCCTAATTCCTTTCCGATTGTATCCAAAAGTTGTTCCAAATTGCTTCCACTGTGTTATGTCCGTGGGTTTCTACTTTAGATTACCACTCGGAGGAACAAACACAAAGACACACACGGCTGCAGGTCATTAGCTTGCTCGTTTACTCAAGCATACGCACACATACACGTTTGTTCAGTTCAATGAGCACACTCTTATACTACTGGCGATGCCACAGGATACAGCGCCCACCAATGGGGTGGCATATGCAAATGCAACTCATACAACTCCCATACATCACATCTCCTCCCCACTAAATGTTGTACCCACCCCCAAGATACACAAACAAACAACTTTTATTATTTTAAAAACACACACTAGCCTTGAGGCTGGGAGTAGACGATCCCAAACCCCTGAGTCAGTCAAGGGTTTATTCTGCCCTTTTGGTGAGACGTGACTCTCTCATCTAATGCATAAAAAAGGTCTCTTATTCAAAAATGTCCAATATATGTCTCTTAAAAGTATCTTAAACAAAGTTTATGGAACATAACGCTCTCATGGTCTAGTAATACGAGAAGGATATCTCTTACCAGTCTCTGGAGGTGATGTGGTGTTTCCCTCTGAGGTTACCTGGGGTAATGGTGCGGGGTCACTCACAGGAACCGGAGTAGCTGGTTCTGGAACAGTGTTTTCCAGCACAGGCAGGTCTGCTGAGATGCACGATGATGCAGCTCCGCCGTCGTCTGTAGAGGTATCCAATTCAACAACCCTGGCCAGCATCTGGTCCGCGTGTCGCCTCCAGTGCTGCGATGCGCCGATGTCGACGGTGTAGGATACAGGGCCAGTCTCAGCTGAAACAACCCCTGGTATCCACTTCTTCTCTCCTCTCCCGTAATTCCGAACAAGAACTGGATCTCCCACCTTGAACGTTCTGGCTTTTGCATGCATTCCTCGATACGCACACTGTGCCTCTTGTGCTTTCTCTACCTCTGATGTCACGCTAGGCTTCAGCAGGTCCAATCGAGATCGCAACTTGCGATGCATGAAAAGCATAGACGGGGACTCCTCCGTTGTAGAGTGTGGATTGTTACGGTACGTGAGTAGAAAGGCGTCCAGTCGGTGTTGTATGGAAGTGGTTCCAGTGGAACGCTTCAGTGACTGCTTGAATGTCTGTACAAAATGTTCTGCAAGACCATTTGTTGATGGATGAAATGGTGCAGAGCGAATGTGCTTTACTCCATTGCCTTTCATAAAAGTGTCAAACTCGTGTGAGGTAAACTGAGGACCATTATCGCTCACTAACACCTCAGGAAGCCCATAGCGACTAAATAACCCTCGGAGCACCTGGATGGTGTTAGCCGTTGTAGTGGAACTCATAAGGTGTACCTCAGGCCATTTTGAATGGGCGTCTACAACCACCATAAACATTTGGCCTTGGAACGGCCCAGCAAAGTCGACATGAATTCTCTGCCACGGGGATCCAGGCCAGGTCCATGGGTGGAGTGGTGCAGGTCCCGGTGCTTTCTGTGTGAATTGACAGGACTGGCATGTTTTTGAGACCTGTTCAATTTGAGCGTCAATTCCAGGCCACCACATGTAACTGCGGGCGACAGCTTTCATTTTGACAACACCTGGGTGTCCAGTATGCAGTTCCGACGGCAGTCGTGATCTCAATTTTGAGGGAATGACGACGCGCACACCCCATATAAGGCAACCTTGCTGGAGTGTCAACTCATCCCTCCGGCTGATGAATGGCGCCAATGTGCTGGCCACATCCTGGACCCTCGGAAAGCGACCTGTGGAGACCATCTCCGGGACTTGAGCAAGGACAGGATCACCCCTGCTCTCTCGGCAGATTTCTCGACAGTTCACAGGTAAGGCTTCTAGGTGTTTAATGTGAAAACTGTCCACAGTACTGATTCTCTCTCTTGATGATGTTGGTAATGGAAGGCGTGAAAGCCCATCCGCATTTCCATGACGAGCTGCCTCTCGGTACTGTATGGTGTAATTATGGGCAGCTAACAGGAGAGCCCACCGCTGCATTCGAGCAGCAGCCATAGGTGATGTGGCTTTGCACGGACTCAGAATAGTGGTCAATGGGCGATGATCTGTAAGGAGTGTAAACTGTCTGCCATACAGATAATGATGGAATTTACGAACTCCAAATATAATGCCAAGAGCTTCGCGCTCAATATGGGCATAATTGCGTTCTGCCTTATTCAGAGTCCTTGATGCAAAAGCTATGGGCCTCTCTTGTCCATTCGGGAAAATATGTGAGATGACACTACCTACACCATAAGGTGATGCATCACACGCCAGCCGAATGGGAAGTTGTGGATCATAATGGGTTAACACGCTTTGAGAGAGTAACTGCTCTTTTGCCTCTTTGAAAGATGCAGCACATTCAGATGTCCATTGCCATTGTTTTCCTTTGCACAGCAGAGTATTCAGTGGGCTTAGGATAGATGACAAATTGGGGATAAATCTGCTGTAATAATTAATTAGCCCCAAGAAAGAACGTAACTGACTCACGTCTATAGGTGCAGGAGCCTCCACAATTGCCCTGACTTTCTCTGGTGCCTTGTGTAGACCCTGGGCATTAATGACGTGACCCAGATATTCCAGTGAATCCTTGAAAAATTCACATTTTTCCTTCCGTACTCGCAAACCGAATTCTTCCAAGCGCCCTAGGACTGCATCCAGATTTTTCAGATGCTGCACACAATCCTGTCCACTGACCAATATATCGTCCAGGTAACAGTGAACGTTCGGCAGACCCTGGAGGACTTGATCCATGGCACGCTGGAATATCGCTGGTGCTGAGGTAATTCCAAATGCCAGCCTGTTGTAACAAAACAGACCCTTGGATGTAGTTATTGTGAGATATTTCCTGGAATTTCCCTCTATCACCATTTGCAAATAGGCATGAGATAAGTCCAGTTTACTGAAATGCTGCCCCCCCGACAGTGATGCGAATAGATCTTCAATGCGTGGAATTGGGTATTTCTCCACACACAGGGCAGGATTAACTGTGACTTTAAAATCCCCACATATCCTAACATCTCCGTTCTTTTTCACAACGGGCACAATGGGTGTTGCCCATTCACTAAATTTGACAGGGGATATAATGTCCTGCTCACACAATCGGTCAATTTCAGCCTCCACTTTTGGCCTAAGGGCATAGGGAACGACTCTCGCTTGACAAAACCGTGGCACATGATCCGGCTTCAGCGCTATGGCTACTTCCATGCCTTTCAGAGTGCCTAATTCTTTTTTAAAGACCTCTGCATGTCTTTGTAGCACGCCCTCTAGCGTCTCCTCCCGGACCGTCTTTATTTCTCGCCAGTCAATTCAAATCCTCCGCAGCCACTCCTGACCAAAAAGTGGGGGTGAACTTCCCCGAACCACATACAGTGGTAGTCTAGCCCTCTGCTTATTCATCCTCACTGAAACGGTGATGACACCCTCTGCTGGAATCACCTCGCTCGTGTATGTTTTCAGCATTATATGGGTTTGGCGCAAGGGCAAGTCCTTAAAGTGTGCATCATACAGTTTTCTTGAAATCAGAGAAACGGCAGCACCGGTATCTAATTCCATGATAATCCTTTTACTTTCAATTTTTGGTTTAACACTCATGTATGACAAATTACTCTGCTGAGACACCATATGCAGGCTCACTTCAGTGTCTGTAGTGCTACCATCACTAGATATTTCTTTTACATCCAGTTGGTGCACCTTTTTTCTTTTTAGCTTTATACTCCACTGGTTTCTCCTTATTTACAGTCTCTTTGTTCCTGCACATTTTCAAGATATGTCCTCTCTTACCACATTTATGGCATTTTTGCTCCTTATAAAAACAATCGCTCTCTTTGTGGTTCATTTTTCCACAGCGCGAACATTTCGTGTATTGTTTGTCATGTGGTGACAGTACATGCACTTTCAGCGCGTTGCTCAGCTGATGTATCTCGTGAGCTACTGTCTCCATTGGCACGGCTAGTTCCACTGCTTTGGAAAAAGTAAGCTTCTCCTCCGTCAGCAATTTTTTCTGGATAGCTTCTATATTCAATCCACAAACGAGCCTATCCCTCAATGCATCCTGCAGGTGCATACCAAACTCGCAGTATTCAGAAAGTTTTTTAATGACTGCTATGTATTGCGTCACGGTTTCTCCCTCTTGTTGGTTCCGTTTATGAAAGCGAAATCTTTCAGCAATCACAATTGGCTTTGGGGAAAAATGATCTTTCAAAACTTCTGTGAGTTGAGCATATGTCTTAGCCCCTGGCTTATCTGGAGCTACGAAGCTACGTAAAAGTCCATATGTTGACGCACCAATTACACTTAAGAAAACAGCAAGCTTTTTCTCCTCTGCAATACCATTTGCCGTTACAAAATACTCAAACCTCTCAACATAGGTTGTCCACTGCTCCACCGACTCGTCGAATGGGTTAATGTGTCCAATAACTCCAGCCATGGCGTGCAGTTAGCTAGCGTTTAGCAATCTTGTCACCTGGCGTCCTGTCACCTGGCGTCCTGTCACCCGGCGTCCTGTCACCTGGCGCACTGTCACCTGGCGTCCTGTCACCTGGCGTGCCGCGCCCAGCCAAACTCCCACCAGGACAAACGTTCCTCTTCCTCCGTCACTCGCAGTCAATACCGCGGCGAGACTTGGAAACCTAAAGTTATCCTCGTCGCCAATGATGTTATGTCCGTGGGTTTCTACTTTAGATTACCACTCGGAGGAACAAACACAAAGACACACACGGCTGCAGGTCATTAGCTTGCTCGTTTACTCAAACATACGCACACATACACGTTTGTTCAGTTCAATGAGCACACTCTTATACTATTGGCGATGCCACAGGATACAGCGCCCACCAATGGGGTGGCATATGCAAATGCAACTCATACAACTCATGCAACTCCCATACATCACACACTGCATAATAAATTAGTGTCATCGGCAAACAATATTAAATCAATTTTTTCTGAAACTTTACATATATCATTTATATACATAGAACTCAGAACTCAGAACGCAGAAAAGATTTATTGCCAAGTACATTCACAGTAAACAACTGATAAACATACGAGGGATTTGACTTGACACTGAGAACGACATAGTTGACATTTTCAGTGACGCGGCAGTGTCAGTGACGCGCCTGTCAGCAGACGGGGAACAGGAAGCAGTGGGGGAGGAAAAAGATAAACACAATAGGAGAGAGAAAAAAAGCATTGTTTGTCAGAATACAGGTCATAAATGATCAATATTATGATTACAAGAAAAAAAGCTCTCAATGCACAAGTAGCAGACAATAGAATCTATACAAGGACACAAAGAGAGCAGTGAATGAATAATCTTCACATCAGTATAGTGAGTCAGTGTGAGTGAAGGTGTTGAGTGAGGGTGTTTATATCAGTTAAGAACAACAAAGTCTCTTCAGCAGCAGATGTTATGTCTACTGTCTGGCAAAGGCGTGTGTCCTTGGCACAGCAGATGGTATAGTTTGCCAGACAGCTGGCTGTCCTTGAGAGTCAAATGCTGCTCACATGTTTTGAAAACAAAAACTGCAGATAATCTGGAGGACTGTGACTGTGAGGGCAGGTCGAATGAGTCGAATAGTACTGACTTCAGAGAAAAAATCTTTATATTCTCTTACAGATTCAGTACTTAAATCCTTCATGGCTGGACGTTGAAATTATCATGGACGGCTCTCAGCGTGATCATGATGTAATCCATTTTCCTAGACAGTTCTCCATTAGCCGCTGTCAGAGTCCTGCCCAATTGGTCAATTTGATGGTTAAGCCTCGCCGGGTCTGCATTTTGATAGGCTCCGTCCATCTTCTTCAATTTACGGTACACCAGAACAATTCCAGATCCAATCAGTAGAATTCCGATGACCATTGCTACGAAGAGGTATAAATCTTCAACATCTTCGATAGAGAGATCACACAGGCACAAGAGTTTCCAATTACTTGTGTCCTTCAAATAGCCCGCGGCCGCGGTGCCTGCGGGGCAAATCGGCTCCCCCGGGCCACTTTTCCTCGTTGAAAAAACAGTGTCAATTGCGTTCAAAGCCCAGCTTATTAAATCCATAATTTCGTTTGATAATCAGCAGTAGAGACACGCAGACAGGCAATAGCAAGCTGGGATCCAGTCAGTCAGTTAGGGGAGGAGAGAGATAAGGAGCTGGAGCTGGAGCTGGAGCTGGAGAAAAAGCGTCTGCTCTCTTCGGAGGGCGGAAGTGAAGTATTCATATTGAATAACAATGGCCCCAAAAGTGAACCCTGTGGGACTCCACAAGTAACCTTCAGTAACTGTGAGTTTTTGTTACCAACACATACATACTGATATCTATTCTTTAACTAACTACATAACCAGGACAGTGCTACCCCCCTAATACCACAATTTTGTAGTTTCTTTAATAATAAATTATGATCCACTGTATCAAATGCTTTTTTAAGATCCAGGAATACCCCAACTGAAAACTCTTTATTTTCAACGGCAGTTGATATTTTTTCTATAAATTCCATTAGAGCAAATGCAGTTGTCCTCTTGTGTCTGAACCCATATTGCTGCTCACACAATAAATTATTCTTCAGTATGAAGTTGTCAATTGTCTCATAAAATATTTTTTCAAGTATCTTGGAAAATTGCAGCAATAGTGAAATTGGTCTATAGTTTGAAAGTTCCCCTCTGTCACCCGTCTTGTATATTGGAATTACTTTAGTTATTTTCATTGCATTGGGAAATATACCTGTTTGGAGAGACAGGTTACAGATATACATCAGTGGTTTCACTAAGCATTCAATAATAGTTTTGACTAAGAGCAAGTCAATACCATCACAGTCCGCAGATGTTTTTCTTTTAAACGATTTAACAATTTCAATGACCTCTCTCTCGTCTGTCTTCTTTATGAAAATGGAGTCTTTTATAGCAGTGTTTTTGCTTATTGTATCACCCGTAGGTGCCGTAATGGGTATTTCTCGAGCCAAATTTGGACCAATGTTAACAAAAAAGTTATTAAATTCATCTGCAGGTGAAGCTGCATTCACACTCTGAGTTGTTTTATTATATTTTGAAAAATTGGTTGGGTAGCTTGTATTTCTGTTTTTATTTCCAAGAATATTGTTAAGTATTGTCCATGTATTTTTAATATTGTCTCTGTTTTTCTCCAGTTTTTTTTACTGTAATAGTCTCTTTTACTACATCTTATTATATATGTTAACTTATTTTTGTATGTTTTATACCGCTGCTCTGCTTCTTTTGTCCTTTTCTTTAGGAAAGCTTTATATAATAAATTTTTCTTTTTACACACCTTTTGTAATCCTTTGGTTAACCATGGCTTATCGGCAAATTTATGTTTAAGCTTTTTCTTTACTAATGGACATTTTTTTTCATAAAGAGTGGTTACAATGTTTATAAATGTGTCATAGGCTTCATTTACATCTGATACATAGACTTTTGTCCAGTCTTGCTTCAGCAAGTCTTCTTTAAAAGAACTGATTGCATTTTGTGATTTGTATCTGAACGATTTTAATTTTTTTTCTGTATTGGCCCTCGTGTGGCCATGGATAAGTGCAAAGGTTGGCAAATGGTCACTTATATCATTTATCAATAGTCCACTTTCTATTTTCTTATCAATAATATTAACAAACAGGTTGTCAATAAGTGTAGCAGTGTGAACTGTGATTCTACTGGGATGTGTTATTGTGGGATATAGACTCATGCTGTACATAGAATTCATGAACTCTGTAATTACATTTTGTTGATATGGATTTAGTAAATCAATATTGAAATCTCGACAAATTACTACCATTTTCTTACTAGTAATATTATTGTACAGCTCGACTAATTTATCTCTGAGTGTCTCAATGCAAGTTCCCGGCGTTCTATATATACAACTTATAATTAGATTTCTTGTTTTATCTTGGTCAGTCTCAACAGTAACACATTCCAAAATCCCTGGTAGTGCAAAGGACATTCCATTTACAAGTTTACACTATACAGGTCATCAATATACACTGCAATGCCACCACCCTTTTTTTGATATCCCTCTATTGCCATCTGGGGAGCCTGCTCTTCATTAAGCCAAGTTTCAGAGACTGCGATAGCTGTAAATTTTCTGTCTAGCTGTTTTAAATAGTCCTGAATCTGTGGAAAGTTTTTGTTAAGACTTCTGCTGTTGAAGTGTATTATTGATAGTTTACCATCTAGTTGATAGATAGATAGATAGATAGATACTTTATTTCGAACAAAAAAGTATAACAAAAACAAAACAAATGACAAATGCAATAAAGTAACAGTATACAGTGTTCGAAAGGGAGAAGGAAGAAGTGAACACTTATTTAATTCCATCTCCTCTTTTCCATAAATACACCCATGTGAATTATATACAAATTACCACATTTAAGACCCCAAGTAAACAATTAACTCTATTTTTTACATATCAACATTAACACCCATCCATCCTAACATACAATGATGTCCATACATCAAAACCAGCCTCAAACAACACAGATATACACAGTGCTGTCCCACCCACCATTCCATAGTGTCCCATAATGTCCCAGAGTGAGCACAGTGAATCGTACATATAAATACTACCCTTCTAACATATATCCTTTCAGAAAATAATGTTTATACCTCTTTTTGAATTGAATTCTGTTTGTACATAGTTTCAGTTCCAGCTCCAGACTGTTCCACAAATCCACCCCACAGACAGATATGCACATACTTTTCTTGGTTGTTCGTATCTTGGGTTTTGTAAAGTTTAAGTCTCCTCTCAAATTATGATCATTGTCTCTTTTTTTAAATATTTTTTGTATATTAGTTGGGAGTTGATTATTAATTGCCCTGTACATTACTTGTGCTGTCTTAAATTTAACTAAATCGATGAACTTTATGACATGTGACTTTAAAAACAACGAATTGGTATGGTCTCTATATCCTACATTATTTATTATCCTTATAGCTCTTTTTTGTAATGTGCATATTGACTGTAGGTTGGTCTTGTAGGTGTTTCCCCAGACTTCTACACAGTAGTTAAGATAAGGTAGAAACAGTGAATTGTACAGTAAGACCAATGATTTATAGTCCAAGATGTGTCTTGTCTTCCCCAGTATGCCTATACATTTTGCCAACTTGGCCCGGATGTGACTGATGTGAGGTTTCCAGCAGATTTTATTGTCTAGCATCACCCCCAGAAACTTATTTTCCTGTACTGTTTCTATTCTGGTATCATCTATCGTTACCATTATTTCATGATTTATTTTATAATTTCCAAACAACATAATCTTTGGGGTTTTTTTAGATTTAGAGATAATTTATTTTTGTTGAACCACTGCGTTAACTTTTTCATTTCAGTTGTGACCACCTCTAAAACCTGCTGCAAATTCTCACCAGTGCAAAGGATATTTGTGTCATCCGCAAACAAAATACATTTCAGAATTTTTGATACTTGGCATATGTCATTTATATATAAAATAAAGAGTTTGGGTCCCAAAACTGACCCCTGGGGCACACCACAAGTGATGTCCATGAAGGGTGATTTGTGCTCACCAATTTGTACAAATTGTTGTCCGTTACTTAAATAACTTTCCACCCAACTCAGTCCGACCCCTCTTATCCCATACCTTTCCAGTTTGCTTAGTAGTATTCTGTGGTCAATGGTGTCAAAAGCTTTCTTTAAATCTATAAATACTCCTACAGCAACCTTTTTTTTATCTATACAACTAGTAATTTCTTCTATAAGTTCGATCAGTGCCAAAGATGTAGATTTATCTGCTCTATCTATTTTTTCTAAAGCCCATCCAGGGACAAGAGTTGCAAATTAGCTAATAGCTATACACTCTATGTGCAACACATCAGATTGATTGTCATTGATTAATTGTCTATGTTTATTGCACTGTCCCTGTCAAATAAACTAATCTATCTAAAACCATACTGGCTGTCTGTAAGGAGGTTGTGTTTTTCAATGAAATCATCCAGTCTCTTAGTGAAGATTTTTTCAAGTATTTTGGAGAATTGTGAGAGTAAAGAGACTGGCCTGTAATTTGTGAAACAATGACTGTCTCCTGTTTTGTATAGAGGTATTACTTTTGCTGTTTTCATTTTGTTTGGAAATTTACCAGTTTGAAATGACAGGTTACAGATGTGGGTGAGTGGCTTAACAATTCCTTCAATTACTTTTTTCACTATTGTCATGTCAATTTCATTCCAGTCCGTTGATTTTTTTGTTCTTAAATTTACTCAGTCTCGATAATTTCCTTTTCAGTAACTGCACCCAAAAAGATTGTGTTTGGATTTCTATCTTCTGTTTCATTTACAGAACCACTGTTGTTTGTTTCTGCTGTCACTATTGATTTTGCTAATTCAGGACCAATGTTTACAAAAAATTTATTGAAACCACTGACCACATCCTTCATATTATTTATCAAATTGCCATTTTCAATAAAATATTCTGGATAATTAGCATTCTTAGGTTGATTACTAATAATCCCATTGAGTACTTGCCATATTCCTCTTAAGTTATTTTTGTTATCCTCTAATATTCTGTTGAAATATTCTTTCTTACAGGTCCTCATTATATTAGTAAGCTTATTTTTATATCTTTTATATTTGATCTCAGCTTCCACTGTTCTGCACTTAATGAATTGTTTATATAATGTATTCTTCTTTTTACATGCATTTATTAACCCCTTGGTGACCCAAGGAATATTTTTTTTTTGTTGTCTGTCACTGTATTGTTTTATAGGACAGTTTTTATTGTACAATGATTGAAATATTTGTAAAAATTTATCATATGCTTTATTTATATCATTTTCATCATAAACTATCTTCCAATCTTGTATTAATAATTCCTTTGTCAGTAAACACATTGATTCTTCAGTTCTTATTCTTTTATAATTAATATTTTTGGTATACTTTTTCTTCCTATAATCACATTGATAGACAACAAAAATCGGCAGGTGGTCACTGATATCATTCAATAAAAGCCCACTCCTGATATTATTTTCCATAATGTTTGTGAATATGTTATCTATTGTGTGGCACTGTGTGACGTGATTCTGCTAGGTCCGGTAATTGTTGGATGTAAGTCCATACTGTACATTGTGTTGATAAATTCTTCTGTCAAACTATGTTGTTTTGAGTTCATCAGATCTATATTGAAATTCCCACAGATGAACATAACTTTATGAGTTAGTTTTGCATACATTTTTTTCCATCCAGTCCTTAAATAAGTCAATGTTTGATCCAGGTGTTCTATATACACAGCTCACTACTATATTCTTCACATTGTCCAGACATATTTCTATTGTAATACATTCAAATAAATCATCCATAGTTACTGACAGATTTTCAACAACCTTGTATTTCAAGCTCTTGTCAACATAAATCGCAACTCCTCCTCCTTTTTTCACTTTTCTATTTATATAATTTAATTCATAGCCATCCATGGAAAAATCCACTCCTTTCTCTTCACTGAGCCATGTCTCTGATATTGCCACAATATTGAATGGCTCTTTAAACTGATGTAAATAATCTTTAATGTTATTAAAGTTGGCATAGAGACTTCTGCTGTTGAAGTGGATCATAGAAATATTGAAATCAAATGTGACCATTGTGTTAAACTGATCATCTGTGTAGTAACTACAGTCATTATTGATGGAGCTAAATAAATTATTATCAGGGTCTATGTTATATTCTACGTCCTGTGGGTTGTGATCCGTATATTCAAAAACTTTCAGTTCCTGTTGTTCCTGTTTGTTGATCTTTTGTTTCATGTTGTTGAATCGTTAAATCGTTAAATCGTTAAATGTTGAACAAGCTATAAAAATTATATTGTACATATTTTATATTTAGCTATTTTGTAAGATGTGTGCCTGTGTTTGTGTCTATGTTGAATGTAATTAGTGTCTTGTAAATATGGATGTCACCAACTGCAAAACAAATCTACCTACGGGTACAAATAAAGTAACCTGAACCTGAACCTAAATGTCTTGTAGCAGATGAGTATATCCCTTCAGTGTCCTACGATTGTCTTTTGTTGCTGTGACTCCAGTTCATAACATTCATTGATATTTGTCCAGTTCCATAATATTACGGATGTTAATGACCTTGGCTTCTTCAGGTGATCCGTTTAATTTGATGTATATTTTACAGTTTGATGTCCAGGTGTTTTGAATCTTTTTCTGCTTTCTCATGTATCTATCTCATGTATCTATGACTGGCGCCTAGCGGCTGCCCTGGCCTTGGATGCGCTCTGCAGAGCGTGCCCAAATGCCAAGTCACGTTTCGTTACCTTATATTCATACATGTGTAATGGCAATAAAGTTGAATCTCATCTCATCTCATCTTGCTTTTCTGGCTATTTCTGCGTTTTCTTTTGTGAGGTGCTCTTTTATGTAAATGTTCATTCCTTTCAGTTTCCTACCTTGTTTCAACAGCGCAGTCTTGTGTTTTCTGTTCACAAACCTCATGATCACAGCCGGTTTGTCGCCATTTTTCCTGGGCAGAGGGTGGCAGGTCTCTATGGTGTTGCAGTCCAGCTGGATTCCTTTGGACTGCATGAAGGCCGCCACTTGTTGCTCCGTGGATTTGTCTTCCAGCTCACCGAGCCTCCCTCCGCTATCCGCGGCCACCGCTCACGCGTACGATCGGGGTTTAATGTGGAGCCCCGTGATGATCACGTCATTCACCCGAGTGTTTTGCTCCACGTCCAACACTCTGCTCTCCAGATACGCCAGCCTCTTGTCCTTCTCAGCGTTCTGGATCCGCAGCGCTTTCACCTCCTCGACCAGGTCCAGAATGTTTTTTTGCTGCAGCTTAACAGCAGAAATCTCTTCAGCCAAGAAGTCCAGTGCTCTTTTAATGTCGTCCACCTCCTCAGTCTGCTGAGCTTTCTTGGGACCCATGATCCCGGCCGATGTTCGTTGATTGTGATCGTAAGAAACAAACAAACAAAAAAACACGTGGGAGAAATCCTTTTGTTCTCCCGGAGTGTGAGGGGCCTGATTGCTTCACCAGCCACTACAATATTAAGTTATGAGACTGGCAATTTCTCTTTTTTCGCACGAGCAGGTTTATTCTCCAGCGGTAGTGACAAAAAAAAAAAAAAACAAACCTCAAAACGCCAGCTCTAAACTGATTTTTAAGCAAGAAACGAACTGGGAGCCTTTACCTGTGCGTCCTCACCTTACATGCCACTAGTTGCACTTGACTTTTGAATTGCTTTTCAGTGTAATATTCACAATGATTATGAATATTATTGAAAAAGTGGTTATCAGGATCAATATTATTTTCCATCTCTTGTAGTTTATGTTCAGCATGATGGCATATTTTCAGAGTTTGAATTTCCTCACTCTGTGTCAAATGACTTCCTCCAACTGGGGGATAATTGATGTCTACTCAAGTCAGTCATAAGTTTTTTTGTTTGTTTTGTTTAGTTTTTTTTTTTAAGCACATTGACATGGTATGTCAAAAGAATTATTCTTGCCGTGTGTGTGGATATGAACTTATATAGTCTCTTAATTTTCTTAATCAGTGTTCATCTGTATTTATTTAAGTCAGTAACATCTCTGATAATTATACTCTTTGCTTCCTCAGGTGTTCCATTTAGTTTGATCCAAACTCTACAATTTCTTGTCCATGTTGCCTGTATCTTATTTTGTCTTTTCAGCATCCGTGCTTGCCGTGCTATTTCAGTAGTAGTTTTTGTTAGATGTTCATTTAGGTAAACTTCTGTTCCCCGTAGCTTTCTGGCCTGCCTCAGTATGTCATTCTTTACCCTTCTGTTCACAAAGCGCATCACAATCGATTTCTTTGTTTTATTATCCTTTCTGGGTAAAGCATGACAGGCTGAAATTGCATTTGCTTCGACCTTTCGTCGGCCTCCGTCGGTCTATGATGACCATGGAAGAGAATCCTAAACATCTACTCTGCTGGAACAGCACCGCCTGTGGCTGAACAGGCCGATGCGCACTGGTGTTCTACCTTCCAGCGTTGGGCGTTGACAGGATTCAAGCCTGGGCAGGAAGATATGGAGGACAAGATGTTACCCATGCAGCATGTCCCCCCTCTCCATGTCACTGATGAATCCAAAGGAACAGCAGGGCTGCTATAGTTTGGCACCAGCGCCATCGCAGGAGCTGCCAGAACGATGTTGAGCACAACAGAGAACTGCCTTAGGGGCTCCAACTCCGGATTTTTCCTCAGGGTTGACTCCCGAAGCCTTTCCTGTGACCGGGTGTGCCGCAAGGCAGCAGAGGTTTGAAATCAGGGTTTACCTTCCCCTAGATGGGCTACCCTCCCAGGTTGACGAGCCACCATCTACCCGAAGCATCTGGTTTTAATGCGCCAGAGATCCGCCCTCGCCCCTTCTCCTATTAGTAAAAGCAGTTCCGCCGGGCTTAGAGACTAAACCACACAGGCAGGCTAGGAGTTGGACTTAGTTGTCAGAGGCTTTTTGAGACGCACGCCGTAAGGAGCATTTTATGAGCACTGAGAGCTTAACCCCAGTACCGCTCCTGGCTATGACAACAATAGTCAGACACCAGTGTTAGTGAGAACAAACACACTTGATGTTCTTTATGGAAAGTATTTAGACATGAAGACTCCTGATCACTTACCTAGCTCTTACGGTTTTAGGACACTGTTGAAAACTCTCGAACTAAGACATACAAAGGAAAAAGATGGGAACATTGGATTAATTACCTTGTCAAGCAAAGCCCCAGCTGTAGTCCCAGCAGGTAAAACTGTAGTTTTAGAGGGGTCTGCCAACGTTCACTGTACCTCAGACACCTGTGCTATAGTAGAACACCCCTTGCAGTCTTCCTTTCCGGGTGGCCTTTGTCTTAAAACTTGCCTGATAACACTTCCTTCCCGAGCTCCACACAAAGTGCCTGTAATGATTACGAACGAAACAGAGCAAGATGTCACAATGCCGTCCACATGTGTCATCGCAGAACTTGGAGCTTTCCATTGTATCCTGTCCCAGCACAATGTTGTCAGTGCAAATGAGTCGGCCACAAACAAGCCACAATTGAGTTTCAACTTTGGTGATTCACCGATTCCACAGGAGTGGAAAGAGTGAATAATCAAACAACTAAATGACATCCCGGAAGTATTCGCTTTCCATGATTTGGACTTTGGGTGTACGAGCAAAGTGAAGCACTCCATCAGTCTTCATGATCCGACTCCCTTTAAGCACTGTGCATGCCCCATACACCCCCAAGACCTTGAAGCAGTGTGTAAACACCTTCAAGAGCTGCTCGCTGCAGGTGTGATAAGAGAGTCCCAGTCTCCCAACTCGTCCTCCATTGTTGTAGTGAGGAAGTGAAACAATGATGTGCGTCTATGTATATATATGACTTTCGCAAACTCAATTTGCAAACAAGAAAGGACTCTTACGCCCTCCCAAATCTGGAGGAGATGTTCTCGGCGCTCACAGGCTCCAAGTGGTTTACAGTCCTCGATCTTAAGTCTGGATATTACCAGATTGAGGTAGAAGAAGCAGACAAAGAAAAGACTGCTTTTGTAACACCCCTTGGATTCTGGGAGTTCAACCGCATGCCGCAGGGCGTAACCAACGCCCCAAGCACCTTTCAGTGGCTCATGGAGCGCTGCGTCGGTGACATAAACTTAAATGAGGTGCTAGTCTTTCTAGATGATCTCTTTTCAAATAGTTTGGAAGAACATGAACGGCGACTCATGCGGGTACTCCATCGTCTTAAAGAGTACGGGCTAAAATTATCGCCAGAAAAATGTAAATTTTTTCAAACAACCGTCCGGTACCTAGGTCATGTAGTCTCCGAAAGCGGTGTCGAGACAGATCCCGAAAAGATTCAGGCCCTTAAGACCTGGCCACGGCCTAAGAATCTCACAGAACTGAGATCCTTTTTAGGGTTCTCAGGGTACTACAGACGCTTCATTGAAGGGTACTCGTCTATAGTACGCCCTCTCAATGACCTCACATGCGGTTACCCGCCACTCAGCAAAAAGTCAAAATCCAAAGTCACTGACCAAACCTACTTTGATCCCAAACTGCCATTTGAGAGTCGATGGACCACAGACTGTCAAAAAGCTTTCGACTCCATCATCGAAAGGTTAACATCAGCTCCTATCTTAGGCTTTGCAGACCCGAAGCTGCCTTACGTACTCCATACCGATGCTAGTACCACTGGCTTAGGGGCAGCACTCTATCAGGTGCAGGACGGTCTGCTTAGGGCCCTTCCTGAAGCGATTGCTCAGCTAACACTAGTTAGCTTAATGCTACCTGAAGCGATTGCTAAGCTAACACTAGTTAGCTTAATGCTGGCGCCAGTCTCTAAATAACTACCTACAGCGATCGGATATACCTCCGGTGGATTACCCCTTTGATCGCTTTTATCCGGCCACTGTGAGTAAACTGACCAGCGATTCCAGCGCTTCCTTGTGATTCACTGATGTGCCCTACCTGAAGCGATTGCTAAGCTAACGCTAGTTAGCTTAATGCTGGCGCCAGCCATTCCACCTAACACCAGCCTGAATCAAAGCCCAGCTACGAGGCCCAGCGGAGATACTACCAGGCAGGCGGCTATTTGTTTGACGGGGCTCAGCAGAGATTTCACCCAGGCAGACGGCGGTAGGCGGCGGTGCCCAGCGGAGGACTTACCGTGACTGCAGCGGCGGTGTGCGACGAGACTACCCGAAGCGATTGCTAAGCTAACGCTAGTTAGCTTAATGCTGGCGCCAGTCATTCCACCTTACACCAGCCTGAATTGAAGCCCAGCTGCGAGGCCCAGCGGAGATACTACCAGGCAAGCGGCTATTTGTTGACGGGGCTCAGCAGAGATTTCACCCAGGCAGACGACAGTAGGTGGCGGTGCCTAGCGGAGGATTTACCGTGACCTCAGCGGTGCTCGGTGGCAGCGGCGGTGTGTGACGAGACTCGGTTGGAGGAGCGGGACGGGAGACCAGTTACGGCGACTATGAGCAACGAGACCAGCAACGGAAGGGGCTAGTTGGCTAGCTGAGGCCCAGCTGGATTCGAGGACGATCGGATCAGATTCTGGCGATATAAGCAGAATTTATTTTACTATCCACAGATTTTCCTTTTCCTTCTTTCCAAGAAAGACTGAAGATGGCTGCCACGGGATTAAAAAGTGGGCTGATGGGCACCACTAATAAGCATTCTCTACTTCTATACTTCCTCTTCGTTTTGTCTTTGTGTGTCTGGACCTGCAACAAGAAGGATTTTCCGACAAACTCAACCAAAGGTGAAGTTAAAAAGTTTTATCTGTATGGATTTGGGCTTGGACATCTCACCCTACACTCTATGTGGTCTTTAAAAGCCCTGAGCAAAAACTTCCAAATTAAGGCAAACATGGCTGTTAAGCAAAAATCACAATATGGCAGAGGATATACAGTTAAAGTTCTGTTAGTTCTGCTACTTCTGGCAGGAGATATTCACCTTAACCCTGGACCTGCCACTATTAAACAGCAGACCACTGGGTTAGCACAAAACCGAGCTGTACAAAAGCAAAAACAACATTTATTTTTCCAAACTGTTAATCATGCACGAGTTCTTTGGGACACCAAGGCTAAACCAAAGGGGATCCTCGGCGGTCATTTAAACATACGGAGCATAATCCCCAAAAGAGATGAGATTTCGGTGTTGCTGTTGGACTCAAATCTGGACTACCTTTGTCTCTCAGAAAGCTGGCTACACAGTAACATAGACACTAATATGATCGATATTGTGGGCTACCAGTGTTTTAGAAAAGACAGGCAGGTAGGGAGGGGAGGAGGTGTTTTAATTTACATCAAAGAGAAATATAAATGTCAACTGGTTGATTTGAATACTTCACTTGAATGTTTAGCTGTTAATGTATGTCTCTCTCCGGTAATGAATTTCAACATTGCAGTAGTGTACAACCCACCATCACACAACTCTTCCTTTTATAATGAATTAAGTGCTCTGGTTAAACAACTTGAGAAGAACAGAGAAACAATAATTCATGGTGACTTTAATATCAACTGGTCTGATAAAAAAGACAAACAAAAACTGAAAAGCCTCATGACTAAATTTAATTACCAGCAAATCATCAAAGGACCCACCAGGATAACCAAACAATCCAGAACACTTATTGACATGGTATTTACTAATAAACCAGAACGAATAACCAGAACCTATAATCTTGTAACTGGTCTCTCAGATCATAACATGGTTCTTGCTGTCAGGAAACTTACTAAAAAGCGACTACAGTATTTTGGGGGAGTCGATATTGACAAATCAAATTTTATTATCCCCAAATCAAAAAATGAGGAGTTTGAACATTACTTAGAGAATCAAAATTGGGAGCAGCTCATGGCAACATGTGAAGTAGATGATTGTTGTAATTTTATAACTGCAACAATCACAAAGTCTATAGAAAAATTTTCAAAGCAAATTAAAAGTAGACAACAGAAGATTAGCCTACCATGGTTAAATAATGAAATAAGAAAACTTATGAAGAGGCGAGACTATGCACTGAAAACATCACTAACCTCCAAACTACAAAATGATCACCTTGTGTACAAAAGTTTAAGAAATAAAGTGGTACATGAGCTGCGAAAATCAAAAATATCTTATTACAATAAACTGATAGATCATGCAAAGGGTAACAACAGTTCCCTATGGAGGCATTTAAATAACTTAACTAATAAAAAAAAACGATCAGAAGGGGGTAAAGGAACTTAGAATCAATGGCAAGACCGTCAGTGACAAGGCTACTTTGGCAAATGAATTTAATTCACACTTTGTGGGCTCTGTGGAAGACTTAACAAAAATTTTTGTGCTGCCAAATGTGCTCAACAACACAAATTCCATACTTCCAACAGATACTTTTCACATCGATGAGGTAAATGAGAAGTTAATTGCTGGTATTGTTAAAACACTGTCAAACTCAAAAACTAATGATATCTACAATATGAGCACCTCCTTTCTCAAAATGCACAGCAAAATATTAATCAAACCACTGACTCATCTCATTAATCTCTCCATTAGGTCTAGTACATTTCCATCTGGCTGGAAAAAAGCTGTCGTCATACCAGTTCATAAATCAGGCAGTAAAGACGATATATGCAATTACCGCCCAATCTCTATCTTACCAGTCCTATCTAAGGTTCTTGAAAAAGTTGTAGCTACACAGCTGATAGACTACTTACAAGACAGTCAACTTCTTCATCCACATCAATTTGGTTTTAGACCAGGATACTCAACAGAAACAGCAAATTGTTGCCTTATTGAAAACGTCAAACAGTCCTTGGACAGGGGTAATGTGGTAGGAGCTGTTTTTCTAGATCTCAAAAAGGCTTTCGATACTGTAAACCACAGTTTGCTTTTATCCAAAATGGTATCTTTTAACTTCTCCCCAAATACATTAGAATGGTTTGCATCTTATCTCCAGAATAGAGAACAGTGTGTAAAAGTTCACCAGGATAAATCCTCATTTTTAAACAACCGCATGGGTATCCCACAAGGGTCCATTCTTGGTCCTTTACTTTTCAGCATTTTTATTAATGACTTGCCGTTACACTGCTCAGCTGCAACATGCCAACTTTATGCAGATGATGCAGTTATTTACACAGCTGCCAAGACTCCAGCACAGGCTGCAGATGTACTGTCTACAAGTATGGTTGATGTCCAAGAGTGGCTCCTCAAGAACCATCTATTGCTGAACCTTCAGAAAACAGTCTCAATGTGCTTTTCAATCAAAAAATGTAACCTGCAACATTTTAAAGTTAATATACATGATCATGACATCAGTTTAGCTACAGAATTCAAATACCTTGGCATTGTACTAGATCCTCAACTCAAATTTAATCTTCATATAAAGAAAATTTCAAAAACAGTAAAAAAAAATCTGAACTGCTTTAAATTAATTAGATATTACATACCTTACGAAGCAGCTGCACTGTATATGCATTCTATGGTTTTTTCTCATATATCATACTGTTTGACAGTCTGGGCTCAAGCAGCCCCTTCCACAATAAGACATATAGGTTCATTATATAATCAAACCCTAAAAATCTTGGACAAAAAGCCCATTAGGTGGCATCACTGTAATGTTTTAAAAAAATACAACCTATTGAGTTTTGAGAGCTTCATTGACCTCTGTCTTCTGAAATTAACGTTCAAATGTTTCCATAAATCAGCACCCGAGCCACTTGCTGGTTTCGTCCAAAGACAGGACAGCAGCAGAGCCACCAGGAGTTCTGTTAACAATAACTGTAAAATATTCCACCGCAGAACCACATTTGGACAAACAGCTTTCTCTATAAAGGGCAGTCACATCTGGAACACAATGCCAAATGAAATTAAAATAATAACGGACTTTAAAACATTCACTAAAAATGTTAAAAACTGGCTGAAAAATAAACAAGAATGTACTCATGTATGAATTATTTGTCTGCAAAGTGAGAGTGAATGAAGGGAAGGAATAAATGTGTTTGTTTATAGTGAGTGACGGAGGGAGGGAGGCCTGAAATAGGCAAATGTGAGTTATGTTATATGTGTTAAATGTGAGTCAGGCTGTTATATTTGTGTATTTATAATATTTTATAATATATGTGTATTTATAATATTTATGTTAAATGTGAGTCAGGCTGTTATATTTGTGTATTTATAATATTTATAATATTTATAATTGTGTATTTATAATTTTTCTGCATTGATGTATGTGGTTATTGTGTATATTTTTTATCTTGATTCTTTTTTCTAAAGCCCATCCAGGGACAAGAGTTGCAAATTAGCTAATAGCTATACACTCTATGTGCAACACATCAGATTGATTGTCTTTGATTAATTGTCTATGTTTATTGCACTGTCCCTGTCAAATAAACTAATCTACTACTACTACTACTTTTGCCAGTCGCGGGTTATCAAGGAGCGAAGCACGTTATCCAGCTCACAAGCTAGAGTTCTTAGCTCTAAAATGGTCAGTAACTGAAAAGTTTCACGACTATTTGTATGGTGGTCAGTTCACGGTAGTTACAGATAGTAACCCACTCACCTACGTATTGACCTCGGCTAAATTAGACGCCACAAGCTACAGGTGGCTTGCAGCTTTGTCTAACTACAACTTTAAGTTACAGTATAGAGCAGGCAAGAAAAACCTAGACGCAGATGGGTTGTCTAGACGTCCTCATGGTCAACTAGTTAACGATGTCCAGTCCAGGAAAGAGCAGGAGCGTGTAAGCCGCTTTGTAGAGCGTCACCTAGCTGACATTGACACCACAGAGATTGTAAATGATGAAGCTGTTCAAGCCATCTGTCAAAACCACCTTGTTAAAATTCGTGATGACAATCAGGATAGTGATGTTACACTTGTGGAGTCACTTATCATCTCAGCTGACGCAATCCCAGACTTGTATGCCTTGGAGCAAGACAATGGCTTACCCACTATCCCTGTCTTATCTCAAACAGAAATCAAAGACAAACAAAGAGCGGACTCCACAATCAGACAAGTTATTGAACAAATCGAACGTGGCCAAACACCCCCACCGACTGCTAGAGAAGAACTCCCAGATCTCCCTCTTTTACTCAGAGAACTCCACAGTTTTTTCTCCCGAGTCGGCGGACGGAGCCGCTGTTTGCAGCGGGGGACAGAGCTAGCTGGCTAGCTAGCTCCAACCGCCACCCGGTGCTAATGGAGAAGCTCGACATGCCGAGGAACTGTGGTGAAAGCGACGCGGGTGCCGGGCTGGAGTTTAGGCGGCGTGCAAGAAATATAAGACAGAATAATAAAGAGCGATGGCAAGAACCAAGCAGACCGCCCGTAAATCTACTGGAGGAAAAAGCCCCCCAGGAAGCAGCTAGCCACCAAGGCTGCTCGAAAAAGCGCTCTGGCCACCGGCGGAGTGGGGAGGCCTCACCGTTGCAGGCCCGGTGCCGTGGCTCTGAGAGAGAGCCGTTGCTACCAGAAATCCACGGAGCTGCTCATCCGTAGGCTGCTCTTCCAGCGCCTGGTGAGGGAGATCGCTCAGGACTTCAAGACCGACCTGCGCTTCCAGAGCTCCGCCGTCATGGCTCTGCAGGAGGCCAGCGAGGCCTACCTGGTGGGTCTCTTCGTGGACACCAATCTGTGCGCCATCCACGCCAAGAGGGTCACCACCATCATGCCCAAAGACATCCAGCTGGCCTGCTGCACCCGCGGAGGGAGGGAGGGAGAGAGAGCTTAGACTTTCTACTGCACATTCACCAACCACAATGCTCCGCACTGTGTCTATATATATATATATATATATACACTATATATACAGTGGGGTAAAAAAGTATTTAGTCAGCCACCAATTGTGCAAGTTGTCCCACTTAAAAGATGAGAGAGGTCTCCAATTTTCATCATAGGTATACCTCAACTATGAGAGACAAAATGAGAAAAAAAAATCCAGAAAATCACATTGAAGGATTTTTAATGAATTAATTGGTAACTTCCTCGGTAAAATAAGTATTTTACCTGCTCCTTAACACCAGCAAAACCAAGGAGCTCATAGTGGACTACAGGAAGGAGAGGGAAGAGACACATGACCCCATCCATATCAATGGCATAGCTGTTGAACGTGTCCCCAGCTTCAAATTCCTGGGGACCCACATCTCGGAGGACCTGTCCTGGTCAGTTAACACCACCAGCCTGATCAAGAAGGCCCATCAGCGCCTCTTCTTCTTGAGGACACTGAAGAAGAACCATCTGTCAACTGACATCCTGGGCAACTTCTACCGCTGCGTGATAGAGAGCACCCTGACCAACTGTATCACAGTCTGGTATGGGAGCTGCTCTGTCGCTGACCGCCAGGCGCTGCAGCGGGTGGTGAAAACCGCCCAACGCATCACAGGGACTCCACTTCCAGTTATAGAGGACGTCTACAGGAAAAGATGTCTGCGCCGGGCACGCAGCATTCTTAGGGACTCCAACCATCCTGCTCATGGACTGTTCCAGCTTCTCCCCTCCAGAAGACGTTTCAGAAGCCTTCGGACTAGAACCAGCAGGTTTAGGAACAGTTTCTTTCCTACAGCTGTCACGTTATTGAACTTAGTTCCCCGCTGACTCTCTTACCATCATCTCTTACCATCCTCACCTGTACATAACTGCATAACTACATCTAACTTATTGCACATTATTTGCACATAACAGTACTCTTAACTTTCTGCACTGCTGCATATATTTGCATATATTTGCTTAAATTGCACATACTGTTAATTACCGTATATACTGCACTGCTGTCCTTTGCACTTCTGATTGGATGCTAAACTGTGTTTCGTTACCTTGTATTCATACATGTGTAATGACAATAAAGTTGAATCTAATCTAATCTAATCTAATTTGGTCACCTACAAACAAGCAAGATTTCTGGCTCTCACAGACCTGTAACTTCTTCTTTAAGAGGCTCCTCTGTCCTCCACTCATTACCTGTATTAATGGCACCTGTTTGAACTCGTTATCAGTATAAAAGACACCTGTCCACAACCTCAAACAGTCAGACTCCAAACTCCACTATGGCCAAGACCAAAGAGCTGTCAAAGGACACCAGAAACAAAATTGTAGACCTGCACCAGGCTGGGAAGACTGAATCTGCAATAGGTAAGCAGCTTGGTGTGAAGAAATCAACTGTGGGAGCAATTATTAGAAAATGGAAGACATACAAGACCACTGATAATCTCTCTCGATCTGGGGCTCCACGCAAGATCTCACCCCGTGGGGTCAAAATGATCACGAGAACGGTGAGCAAAATCCCAGAACCACACAGGGGGACCTAGTGAATGACCTGCAGAGAGCTGGGACCAAAGTAACAAAGGCTACCATCAGTAACACACTACGCCGCCAGGGACTCAAATCCTGCAGTGCCAGACGTGTCCCCCTGCTTAAGCCAGTACATGTCCAGGCCCGTCCAAAGTTTGCTAGAGAGCATTTGGATGATCCAGAAGAGGATTGGGAGAATGTCATATGGTCAGATGAAACCAAAATAGAACTTTATTGTAAAAACTCAACTTGTCGTGTTTGGAGGAGAAAGAACACCATACCTACTGTGAAGCATGGGGGTGGAAACATCACGCTTTGGGGCTGTTTTCTGCAAAGGGACCAGGACGACTGATCCGTGTAAAGGAAAGAATGAATGGGGCCATGTATCGTGAGATTTTGAGTGAAAACCTCGTTCCATCAGCAAGGGCATTGAAGATGAAACGTGGCTGGGTCTTTCAGCATGACAATGATCCCAAACACACCGCCCGGGCAACGAAGGAGTGGCTTCGTAAGAAGCATTTCAAGGTCCTGGAGTGGCCTAGCCAGTCTCCAGATCTCAACCCCATAGAAAATCTTTGGAGGGAGTTGAAAGTCCGTGTTGCCCAGCGACAGCCCCAAAACATCATTGCTCTAAAGGAGATCTGCATGGAGGAATGGGCCAAAATTCCAGCAACAGTGTGTGAAAACCTTGTGAAGACTTACAGAAAACGTTTGACCTCTGTCATTGCCAACAAAGGGTATATAACAAAGTATTGAGATGAACTTTTGTTATTGACCAAATATTTATTTTACTGAGGAATTTACCAATTAATTCATTAAAAATCCTTCAATGTGATTTTCTGGATTTTTTTTTCTCATTTTGTCTCTCATAGTTGAGGTATACCTATGATGAAAATTGGAGACCTCTCTCATCTTTTAAGTGGGAGAACTTGCACAATTGGTGGCTGACTAAATACTTTTTTGCCCCACTGTATATATATATATATATATATATATATTTATAGTAATATGTACATATGTATACTAGCTGTTCTTGTTTTTTTCTTGCCTTCTGATTGTTGCTCTGAGTGTTGCTATCCCTGTGCTGTTGCAATCCTGGAATTTCCCCAATGTGGGACTAATAAAGGCTTATCTTATCTTATCTTAGGTTGGAGATGTACATTGAAGTGTTGTACAGAAAAAGACAACTTGGAGACCAAGTGACCCACCAGCTCGTTCTTCCCGAGGAGCTCAGAGCTCCCGTACTCCAAAGTCTGCACAATGACATGGGCCACTTAGGTATTGACAGAACCCTTGATCTGGTCCAAACACGATTCTATTGGCCACGTATGGCAACAGATGTCGAGCAAAAGGTAAAAACATGTGATCGGTGCATACGAAGGAAGAGTCCTCCTGAAAAAACGGCTAGCCTGGTCAACATAACCACCACACGACCTTTAGAGCTAGTCTGCATGGACTTCCTCAGTCTGGAACCAGACAGTAGCAATACCAGCAATATTCTCGTAATAACTGATCATTTTACTAAATTTGCCCTTGCGTTGCCTACCTCAAATCAAAGGTCCAAAACGGTTGCCAGGTGCTTGTGGGATCATTTCATCGTTCACTACGGTATACCTGAGCGCCTGCACAGCGATCAGGGTCCTGATTTTGAGACAAAACTAATAAAAGACCTTTGTGAGATCTCAGGCATAAAGAAAATAAGAACAACCCCATACCACCCCAGGGGTAACCCCACTGAAAGATTCAACCAAACGCTACTGAGTATGTTAGGAACACTTGAGCCCAAACAAAAGTCCCACTGGAAAGACTATGTTATGCCGTTAGTACATGCATACAACTGCACACGCAGTGATGTAACCGGGTTTACTCCCTACGAATTAATGTTTGGTAGAAAACCCAGATTGGCACTTGATCTAGCGTTCGGACTTCCTCTCAACAAAGATCAGAAAGTCACTCACTTGCAATACGTTGAAAATCTCAAGAAAAGGCTCAAAGAAAGCTACAAGTTAGCTTCACAAAATGCACAAAAGATTGCAGACAAGAACAAGGCCAGGTTTGACCGCAAAATCACTGTTTCTGAGCTTGAACCTGGGGATAGGGTTTTAGTTAGAAATGTAAGACTGCATGGAATAAATAAGCTTGCTGATAAATGGGAGGCCGACATTCATGTGGTAGTTGATCGTGCAGGTAGTTTACCCATTTACACGGTTAAACCCGAGTCAAAGCAAGGTCCCTCAAGAACTTTACACAGAGACCTTTTGCTCCCCTGCAGTTTCCTCCCTATTGCCACAGCAGAAACACCTGAACCAGAGCCTATTCACCGTCCTAAGACACGCCAAACAACTGTTGCAGAGAACAATGATCACGAAGAGTTAACCGAAATTGAAAATGAATTTTTGATTCCGTGGGTTGGGGATTCCCCACGTGAGGAGATAACCAGATTTACTACTGTACATGATTATCCAAAACCTTTGCAAACACCGGAAATGACAAACCCACCTGATTGTGACTTACCTGAAACCACTGCCAATGCAGAACCGGATAGGGAGCATAATGCAAATGAGATTGAACTTTTCTATAATTCACCTGTGGAAATGATACCGGAAGGAAACAATACTGAGAATGACAAACCTGTAGAAAATGAAACAGCAAAAATACTAGAGGAACCTTCTGACAGTTCAGTCGAGGGACAAGAACACCAATCAAATGACTTACCCGATGAAATGGACAAAAATGATCACCTTACAGTCCAACCAATACGACGATCTGAAAGAATCAGACAACTTCCGAAAAGACTAGAGTATCCTGAATTAGGAAATCCTCTAGTGACTGTTGTTAAGTCCCTTTTTCATGGTTTGAATACAGCCTTCTTAGAGTTCCTAAATACTGACGATGGGCAGTCTTGGTTACACATGCAACGGGACGTGCATGATAATTAGCGGGGGAGAGTCTAACCCAGCTGAGAAAATGACCCTTTTTCTCAGATTCCATTTGTATTAATGAAAGTGTGTGATTTTATTTTGAAAACTGACTATCTTGGGGAAGAGGAAGTGCGATCCTCGTCATCCAACTTTAAAATTTCCGTTCCGTGTTCACGTTGGGTGATCTGGGTCTTTCCATTCGTTAAGAGTGATATTAGCCCCACCTTCCGAGTAGAGGCAGCAAGCGCGCACACGGAATTCAGTCTTTCATGATATGAGCGCGGATGAGAGAGGTTGTGAAGCGGTCTGATTCACACAGATATCTCTTCTTGGTGAGTTTCATTCAGAAAGATGCTATAAATGGATCTAAACACTCTCCAAATGCGAATTTGCAACCTTTATTATCTTAAGTTGACGGGAGCACGAGCTTGAGAGGCCGTGAAGCGGTGACTTTTGCTGTGTTCACACTGAAACCTCATCTTGGTGAGTCAGATACATGCTAATGTTATGCTAATGTTAGCGCTATGCTAATGCTAATTGCGAGTGGATTTTTTCCTGTTTAAAAGCAATGGAAAAGGCTGTCTTTGTGTCTGTATGGTTTTCCTAAATGTGATTTCAGTTCCCAACAGTATGCTGAAGTACTTTTAGTTCATATGCACTATTTCTGTCGAATGCAATGTGTAGTTGATGCTAAAAGCACATGGTGGTCTATTATGTAAATCCATAGGTTATGCTAAACCCAGTAGCTCAGACAGGGTTTTACTGATTTTAAAAGGGAATATTGGAAGTAATAGGACGGTATATTCCCTGGTTATGTGATAATTAATTGTATTTCATTTCATGATTTACAAAGACAAGGTTAAAAGGGATTAATCATAATTTCATGGCTAAATGATGTAGAGATGAACAGAGGAATTCATTTAATTGGTTACATGAAAAAAAGGGTATTTCATGTGCTACCAGAGAGATTGTGAGAAAAAAGAACACATGCATGTAAGATGTGAAATGTAAGATATTACTATATTGCTGGATTGTGATAATAGTAATATGAGAGAAGAATTTAAACACTAAGCTATGGTGTTATATAAGAAGGGATTGGAAGACGAATTACTCTAGCTGTAAACAACAATACCATTATTGTCGTGCAGGCTAGGTTTTTTTGGTTGCTGACCAAAAACCTTCTGGATCCTGGATTCTCTCCAAATGGAGATGGCGAGCCTGACCCGAGATTGAACCGAGATTGAACAGAGGTCTGACCAAGGTCTCGATGGATGGACATCTTTCCTCTCTCCAGTGCCCAGGATTCAAAGTGGTAACAACTCAAGCTGCTGCTTTAGAAAAAGGAAAAGAAACCTGAGTCTGGAGACACAAGATATCTAGACTGGCTAAATGACTAACCCGAAAGGACAAACAAACACTGAGCTCAGTAGGACATTTTTGGGGTTTTATTTCATGCCGGCCGTTGTTATATTTGTATATTTGTACATTGTTTGTATATTTTGCTCCTTCTATATTTATTAATAACAGACATGAATTGCTCATTTCTTGCCTCCAGCTATTTCATTCCACACTCACTCTAATTCCCTATTGTAACTCTTACGAACCTAGCAACTGGTCTGCACTTAATTATTTCCCTTATCTAATTAACATAAGGCAAGGGTTCGACCTTTATATTTCTACTATCAAGGAACTGAAGCACCTGGTTTTCCAGGGAGACTGATTCACTCAGGGGAGCCTCCTCACCTCTCAATCCTGCTGTAGCATGAGCATATGATTGATATTTAATGTCTAGTCCACTTATAATTAGCTCATCCATATGAGAATATTGTTCAAGATCCTCGACGCCTTGCTCCAAGTCTGTAATTTTTTTGTCTTTTTCCTTAATTGTTAATTTTAATTCTCGGACTTCTTCCATTAGCCCTATTATTTTAGCCTGCTGACTAACCACTTTGGTCAGTTCTTCTGACAAGAAGTTCAGAGATTTTTTGATCTCTTCCATTTCCTCCTTCTTTGGTGGCATTTTTACTGACCTGTGGATAGTAAAACGATCTCTGCTGGTGACGCCGGTATCCGATCCGACCGACCTCAAATCCAGCTGGGCCTCAGCTAGCCCCCTCCGCTGCTAGTCCCGCTGCTTACCGCCGCCGTAACCGAGCTCCTGTCCAGCCGGGGTACCGGCAGCTCCTCCACCGAGTCCCGCTGCCCACCGCCGCTGTAGTCAAGCTCCGATCCTGCTTCTGTCCGGCTGGGGTCCCGGTAGATCCTCCGCTGAGCCCCGCCACCTACCGCCGTCTGCCTCAGTAGTTCCTCCACCAAGCTTCGCCACTGCAACTGGGCTCCGACTCCAGCTGGGGCCCCGGTGGTCCTCCACTGGTCCCCGTCTCCTACCACTGTTGCACTTGAGCTCTGATCCGGCTCCCGTCCAACTGCTGCCTCGGCTTGTTCCTCCGGCGAGCCTCAATCACCGGGGACAGAGTCGCTTCTCCGTGTCGATGCTAGGTGCTACGACTAGCTATGGCGTTAGCTATAGCGATAGCATTAGCCTAGCAAATGCTTCGGGTAAAGCGTAGCAGCGAACCACGTAAAGAAACGCCAATCAGTTCACTCACGAATAAGGGCAGTCCCAAAAGTCCAATTCTCACAGCGAGTGCAAAACAACTCTTAAAAACAGAGATCGAGTCTGACCCCCGAATCCAGACAGGCTGAACCACAACTAAAAAAATTTATTTAAGCTGAGCCTGCAAGACTGAGACCACTCACTCCACCATCTTGAATAATTTGAGTAATAAGTAATAAGTCATCTCATAGCACTTTCAACTATAGGGGAAACCCCCACAATTGCAGAGAGACCCAAGCAATCAGGTGATCCCCTGTGAGCAGAAACCTCCAGCAGAACCAGGCTCAGGGAGGGGCAGTCATCTGCTGCGACTGGCGGGGGGGTGAGGGGATAGAGAAGAAGAAGAAGAAAAGAACAGACATGTAGAGAGCAAACAGCACGACGGGGACTCAGTCTATGGGAGAGAACTGTTATGTCCAAATAATCTGAGATGGGAGCCTCCATTAACTGAGTACTGAACAACCTTTATTAACGTGAACAACAGAATATATATTCTAGCCGTAGCCCACCTGATGTCATCTCACCAACCTCTGCAGCTAGGCTATGGCAAGCCCCGAGAATCAATTCCCACATATAACATCCACCCCCACCCCCCACCCCCCCAAAAAAGAAGAAGCAACCACAGTATCATCTACCCTATATTATTATTGTTATATATATATTTTAAACTGCTAACTAGGCAAAACTCATCCAACCAAACGGACGTCTGGGTAGACTACCAGAGCGCCCTACTGTGTTGGAGCGGATTATTCTGCCGCTTAGTCCCAACAGGCATCAGTTATTGTTCTGTGGGAATCCACCTCAGTATATTAACACTCAGACAGAAGAGAATCGTAATAGGGGGTTTGTGTGTGCATGCAGGGGGTTGGGATGTTAATGTAAACAGTGTCAAAGAGGATGGGAATTACAAAGGCTTTGATATTAATGCAGCAGACAGAAGGCTGATCTAGTGAGGGGATATACTGTAAGAACAGAGGTGCCTGAGATCTGTTACTATTTTGTTGCTTGTGTTTCTAGGAAAATGTGAGAGAGAGCTTAATAAAGATAAGATAAGCCTTTATTAGTCCCACAATGGGGAAATTCCAGGATTGCAACAGCACAGGGATAGCAACACTCAGAGCAATAATTAAGAAGATACGGAAGATATAAATAAGAGCAGTGGATATACATACATACACATCAATATATAAATATATATACAAAGTGCGGAGCATTGTAGCGAGATGGAATAAACAGCATAACCGTCTACTTAGTTATCCTACATAGTATGAATATGTACCCAAAGCTTGATATAATCTGGAACTCTCTGCCTGGTTCTTGGCTCACTTCACACTGGTGACCCTTGACGCACACTGGAACCCGGGGAGAAACATTTTGTGTTAGACCTGGGGGGACACAGAGAAACAGTCTGTATAGATGGGCTTAAGCTCGCTTTCGTGTTATCAGGCGAGCAAGTGGTGTTGGCCCAAGCTCCTCGGCGCGGACGACCCCCACTGAGAACTCCCCAGGTAAATGACTCTTCAGATCAGTCACATTGGCCTGCTAATGATGTTTTCCCCCCTCCCAATGCCCCCCCACAGATGGACGCACCCCAAACCTCGAAGCCGCAGGCCCCACGTTACAGCCGCTTCGGACATAGGCTGAAACCCAAAGGACATGAGCGTCCGGGCTCAGTCTGAGTCTGGGTGGGGGGGGGGGGGGAATCCACCTCAGTATATTAACACTCAGACAGAAGAGAATCGTAATAGGGGGTTTGTGTGTGCATGCAGGGGGTTGGGGTATTAATGTAAACAGTGTCAAAAAGAATGGGAATTACAAAGGCTTTGATGTTAATACAGAAGGCTGATCTAGTGAGGGGATATAAGAACACAGGTGCCTGAGATCTGTTACTCTTTTGTTGCTTGTGTTTCTAGGAAAATGTGAGCGAGAGCTTAATAAAGCTTGATAAAATCTGGAACTCTCTGCCTGGTTCTTGGCTCTCTCCACAGTTGTCTTCAATACATAGTCCTCCAGGTACCTGGGCCTCTGACAAACTCTAGCCGGGCGTCTCCCAGGTGGGGACTCTGCACCGGGCACCGTCGGCCGTGCCTATGAGTTCTCACCACCCCAGTCCAACAAGTCCCACCCCACGTCAAGCTGTCTCATCGCAGTTCTTGTCCTCTGTTCCGGTGGTGACTTTCTGAGTCTGCTGGAGTGCCACCGCGACCCGTCCGTGAGCTTGAATGTGTCCTGGCTCCGTTGCCTTGTGATCAGCAGGGGACCTGTCCAGAGGGGCTGCAGCTTATGTGTGCGGTTAGGGTGTCTAATGCAGACTCGATCCGACACCTTCAGTCCTTGGGCTCTCGCTCTGTGCTTCCTCTCGAATCAACGCTTCATTTTATGCTGTTGTGTAGTGACCCGGTCCCGTGAAGAGTCCACCTTTCTTGGGGAGTGAGTTGTGGGTGGCCTCAGTTGATCCAAAGGTAGAAGCAGTTCAGGTCCCAGCATGAGAGCCGCCAGGGAGCATCCTGTTGTAGCATGGGCTGTCACTCTGTAGTGGAGTAGTGTTCTCTGGAGGGCGTCTGGAAATGCGAAGCTGTCCACCAAATGAGCTCTCAGTCCGTTTTTTCAGGTTTTGTTAAACCGTTCGATGCCCCCATTGGCATGGAGATGGTTGAAAGCGGTTTTAATGTGTTCCACACCCTTACCGCTCAGGAACTCTTCAAACGCCCCAGAGGTGGACTGCGGGCCATTGCCAGTCATGACTGCATTTGGTGTCCCCCACCTGGCAAACAGTGACGAAAGGAAACTTGTAACCACATCCGTCATAACTGAGTTAGTGGGCAACACCTCCGGCCACTTTGAAAACAAGTCGTAGACCACGAGCAGGAACTGACTGTTCGGGGGTGCTGTATGCAGTTTGCCACAAATGTCCAACTGTATGTGTTTCCAAGGGCCCTCCGGGTACAACAGCAGCCGCACGGGTGGAGGGGGTGGTCTGCCAGTCTTCCCGCTCTCCAAACACGGAATACAGTTCCTCACCATAATTTCAATGTCCTTATCAATACCCTGCCACCAAACTGAATCCCTGCTGCACTGTTTTACTCTGACCACACCCAAGTGGCATTTGTGGAGCATCGCTAGGACACGTGGTCTCAGAGACACCAGGATTAGCGTGCAGTGCCCCCTCGCCACACACACCCCATTCCAACTGCTCAGTTCATCTCTATACCTGTGAAAGGGTGCCAGCTCGTCCTGCACTTTTTTGGCCAACCCTCTCTTATCACCAAGCACAGTTGTGACAGCACGGGGTCTTGTTCTGACTCTGCCCAAAGTTCTTGGGGAGATACTATATCCCGGAGGGCCCCGTGCAGCGTATTAACCAGATCCGTCTCTGATGGGTCGTCGCCATTGTTGTCGTCCGATTGCACGGAGTTGGTGGTGGCGCGGGACAGGAGATCCGCCACTATGTTATCCTTGCCAGGAGTGAACTGGGTGGTCAAGCTGTAGGCTTTCAGCTGCTCTGCCCATCTGTGGATCCACAACAGTCTGTGTCCCGACATCTCCAGCAATGTCATCAGCGCTCGCTGATCTGTTCGTAGAGTGAAATGGGGCCCATAGAGGTAAATATGTCACCGTTCACATGCCCAGGCGCAGGTGAGTGCTTCTCTCTCACCCACGGTGTACTTTTGTTCGGCTGCTGAGAGAGACCTCGATGTGAATGCCACCGGGCGTTCCATGCCGTCCTGCACCTGGGACATAACTGCCCCCACCGCTGAGCCGGACGCGTCACAGGTCACAATGGTAGGCCGTCCTGGATCAAAATGGGCCAACACCGGAGGGGAAGTGAGTTGACGCTTCAGCTTAGTGATCACCGCTGAACAGGCTGTGGTCCATTGCCATGGCGCATCTTGTTTCAAAAGTGCCCAGAGGGGTCCAATCGTTTACAAGTAGTGGGGGATAAAGCGCCCATAAAAGTTCACCATACCCAGAAACGAGGAGATCTGTGCAGGTGTTGATGGTTCTGGTAGGCGCAGAACCGCCTCCACGTTCGAATGCCCCCCCCCCACCCCCATCAGCCGAAATCCCACAAACTCGATAGAGTCTGCCGCAAAAATACACTTTTCTCCGTTCAGGGTGACTCCATGTTCCTGCAGTGCCGACAGCACCCGTTCCAACTGATCATCATGTTCCTCATGGGACGTGCCACGAACCACGATGTCATCAAGGTATGCCACCACACCCTGGAGGCCGGCCAGAATTGTGGACATTATTTTCTGGAAACAGCTGGGTGCAGAACTCAGACCAAACGGCAAGCGGCTGTACCTGAACACACCCATGTGAGTCATGAATGCTGTCAGGTTCCTGCTGGCTGGGTGGAAGGGCACATGAAGGTAACCCTGGCGAAGGTCCAGCATCGCGAACACCTGTGAACTGCTGAATGTTGCAGTGAGCTCCTCCATCGTTGGGAGCGGGTACTTGTCTGGGATGATGCCCTTATTCACCATCCTGAGATGGATACATGGAAGGATGCCACCTGATTTTTTTTTTCTTAGCCACCACGATATTAGGTGTCCAGGGTGATGCATTTACCCTCTCAATGATGCCTGCTTCCAGCAATTTGGTCAACTCCGCTGTGACATTGTCCTGTAGGGCGAGGGAAAGCCACCGTAGCTGTTGAATTTTCGGCGTCACCCTGGAGTCTATGAGCAGGCAGTGGTGGAACGTGTTGATGCATCCCAGGCCTCTGAACAGTGCTGGCCAGCTTGCATACCAATCGGGGTATACCGTCAGTACCGTAGAGCCCTCTGGGTCCTTGATGGAAAATCCCAGTTCACCCAGCAGGTCTATCTGTAGCAAGTCCGCCCCCCTGCATGAGATTTGGAAGGTGAACGTAGGGACCATCTTCGACCCACATTTCACCGAAAAGTCGACCGTGCCCGCCATCTCGATCTCGGCGTGGCCGTATCCAAACATTCTCACTGTTCCCGCATTGATGGTTTTATTCGGGAAAAGTCTCTTCAGAGTAGCCATACTTAAAATGGACCTGCCGGCCCCAGAGTCCACCATGAGTGGCATGTCAACTCCGTTGAGTTTTAGCACGTACCATTTCAATGGTCCCTTTTTTGCGTGTGCCACACACACGTGTCGGGTTTCTGGGCTCCGTCGCCGATGGTATAGCGGTGATAAAGCAGGCCCTGTCCTGCGCCCCAGTCTGCTGCCTCCTGGGGGTTCGCCCCGGAGAATTAGTCACCATGCTATCGGCTGTGCTTGGCAGGGAAACTTGAGCGGCTACACTGCCTTTAGCCAACACTGATAAACTCCACAGCACTGTGGACTCACTCTGCCTAACCAGGTCGAACATGTTCTCCGAGCTAACCTAGCTTTAGCTTGCTCTTCAGCCACACATTGTTGGTGCCATGGGCTAGCTTATTCTAGACCAGCTCTTCCTCGATAGGCCCGAAGGTGCATTCTTTTGCTGGGCTGCGTAGTTCCATAATAAAGGACCGAGTGGACTCACCCGTTCGCTGTTGGCAGTCAAAAAATTCATACCTCCACGCCGTGAAGGTGGAATGGTCTCCAAGCACAGTCCATTAGTTCTAAGCCGTCCTTCTGCGAGCCGTTGCCACACAGCCCAAAATATATTCGCTGGCCCTCCTCACCGAGGTAGTGGACCAGCAGGCTCCTCCATCTCTCCTCGTCGGCACCACTCAGGCTGGCTGCAGCCACATACATGCTAAACATCTCCCTCCAGCAGGCCCACAGTATAGCTGGTGTGCCCAGGGACTGCAAAAACAGAGGTGGCTGTTTGACACACGTGCCCATTTTAGTCCTCGTCGCCAAATGTTATGTCCAAATAATTTGAGACAGGAGCCTCCCTTAACTGAGTACTGAACAACCTTTATTAACGCAAACAACAATATATTCTAGCCGTAGCCCGCCTGACGTCATCACACCAACCCCCTTGGCTAGGCTACAGTAAGCCCCGAGAGTCAATTCCTACATATAATAGGAACAAACAGATGCTAATGACCAGCAAAAATATTTCATTGAGCGTGAAGAAAGGAGTGAAGCCCAGTGCATTGTTGGAGGTCCCCCGGCTGTCTAGACCTATTAGCAGCATAACTAAGGGAGGGTTCAGGGGCACATGATCCCACCCTAATTATAGGCTATATCAAAAAGGAAGGTTTTAACCCTATTCTTAAAAACAGAGATCGAGTCTGACTCCCGAATCCTGATTGGCAGCTGGTTCCAAAGGAAAGGAGCTTGATAACTGAAGGCTCTGCCTCCCATTGTACTTTTAGAGATTCTAGGTATTTCAAGTAATCCTGCATTTTGGGAGTGTAGCGCTCTGTTAGGATAATAGGGTAGTATCAGATCTAAATAAAAAGGGTCCTGATTGTTTAGAGCTTTGTAAGTGAGAAGAAGGATTTTAAACTTAATTCTAAACTCTATGGAAAGACAATGAAGGGAGGCTGATCTCTTTCTAGTACCTGTTAAAAATCTTGCTGCAGCATTTTGGGTTGGCTGAAGACTTTGACAGCCTGAAAATAAAGAGTAACAATAAAGTAATCTAGAGCTAACAAAAGCGTGAATTAGTTTCTCAGCATCACTCTGAGACAAGATGCTCGGGAGTCAGACTCAATCTCTGTTTTTCAGAATTGGGTTAAAACCTTACATTTTGGTACAGCCTATAGTTAGAGTGGGATCAGGTGCCCCTGAACCCTCCCTTAGTTATGCTGCTAATAGGTTTAGACAGCCGGGGGACCTCCAACAGTGCACTGGGCTTCACTCCTTTCATCACTCTCAACGAAATATTTTTGCTGGTCATTAACATCTGTTTGTTGTCTCCCATAGATTGAGTCCCTGTTGTGCTGTCTTCCCTCTACATGTCTGTTCTTTTCTTCTTCTCTATCCACTCACCTCCCAGTCAGTCGCAGCAGATGACTGCTCTTCCCTGAGTCTGGTTCGGCTGGAGGTTTCTTCCTGCTAAAGGAGTTTTTTCTCTCCACTGTCGCAAAGTGCTGCTCACAGGGGATCGCCTGATTGCTGGGGTCTTTCTGCAATTCTGGGGTTTTCCCCTACAGTTCAAAGTGCTATGAGATGACTGTTGTGAAATGGCACTATATAAATAAAGTTGAACTGAATCTAATTTGATGGTAAATCCTTCACGAGAGTTAATATTTAATCCATAATAATGACTTTTTATGGACTTCTGTACTGGTTCTTACATCAGACCAAGAATGTTGATTTTAATATGTAGAAATTCAGCTTTTATGATGATCCGAGGTGAAATCAACTCAATCATTTCAGACATGGGTGGATATTTCATGTCACCGGGGGGAGGGATTGAGGGGGACACTATGGACCATATTCACATGAGGTTACTAGTCATGTGACTGATCAGCCGTTTTGGTTATCATGCTACAGGAGTTGCCTAGCATCGTTGTTTAGGCTGCTTGACCAGAGTGCATAAAAACTCTATACCTGTTGTTCTTGGAGTTTCGCCGGCCCCCTTAATAAAAAATGTCTCTGCCCTGTATCCTAGCAACCTCTTGACCTGTCAAAGCTTGCCTTGGGTTTTACAGCTTGCCCTGTAGCTCTACACTAAGTGCACTAAACGGCATCAGATAGGTCAGAAATGTGCATTACTTCAAGCCTTAGCTGTTAAATATGGATCATGGTGTCCTTTCAGCCTGATTCTGATTGGCTGATGAGTGATGTGTACTGCTGATTCAATTCAATTCATCCATCCATCCATCCATCCATCTTCTACCGCTTTTCCGGAGGTCCGGGTCGCGGAGGCAGCAGTTCAAGCAGAGAAGCCCAGACTTCCCTCTCCCCAGCCACCTGCTCCAGCTCTTCAGAGGGGATACCAAGGCGTTCCCAGACTAGCTGGGAGACATAGTCTCTCCACCGAGTCCTGGGTCTGCCCCGGGGTCTCCTCCCAGTGGGACGTGCCTGAAACACCTCAAGTGGGAGGCGTCCAGGAGACATCCTAATCAGATGCCCATACCACCTCAACTGACTCCTTTCAATGTGGAGGAGCAGCGGTTCTACTCTGAGCCTCTCCCGGATGACTGAGCTCCTCACCCTATCTCTGAGGGTGAGTCCAGCAATCCTACGGAGAAAGCTCATTTCAGCCGCTTGTATCCGCGATCTCGTTCTTTCGGTCATTACCCAAAGCTCGTGACCATAGGTGAGAGTAGGAACGTAGATTGACTGGTAAATCGACAGCTTTGCCTTAGAACTCAGCTCCCTCTTCACCACAACAGACCGGTACAACGTCCGCATCACTGCAGATGCTGCTCCAATCCGTCTGTCGATCTCTCGCTCCATTTTCCCCTCACTCGTGAACAAGACCCCAAGATACTTAAACTCCTCCACTTGGGGCAGGAGCCTGTCCCCAACCCGGAGAGGACAATCCACCTTTTTCCGGCTGAGGACCATGGACTCGGACTTGGAGGTGCTGATTCTCATCCCAGCCGCTTCACACTCAGCGGCAAACCGTCCCAGCAAGAGCTGTAGGTCATTGCTGGATGAAACCAACAGGACAACATCATCTGCAAACAACAGAGATGAGATCCTGTGGTCACCAAGCATGACACCCTCCATTCCCTGGCTGCGCCTAGAAATCCTGTCCATAAAAATTATGAACAGGACCGGTGACAAAGGGCAGCCCTGGCGGAGTCCAACTCTCACTGGGAATGACTCCGACCGAGTGTTGGCAATGCGAACTAAACTCTCACAACGGTCGTACAGAGACCGAATAGCTCGTAACAACAAGCCCGATACCCCATACTCCCGAAGCACCCCCCACAAAAATCCACGAGGGACGCGGTCAAATGCCTTCTCCAAGTCCACAAAACACATGTAAACTGGTTGGGCAAACTCCCACGAACCCTCAAGAATTCTCGAGAGGGTAAAGAGCTGGTCCGATGTGCCATGGCCAGGACGAAAACCACATTGCTCCTCCTGAATCCGAGGTTCGACCAACGGCCGGACTCTCCTCTCCAGTACCTTGGCATAGACCTTCCCAGGGAGGCTGAGGAGTGTGATCCCTCTAAAGTTGGAGCACACCCTCCGGTCCCCTTTTTTGAAGAGAGGAACCACCACCCCGGTTTGCCATGCCAAAGGCACTGCCCCCGACCTCCACGCAATGTTGCAGAGGCGTGTCAACCATGACAACCCAACAACATCCAGGGCCTTGAGGTACTCGGGGCGAATCTCGTCCACCCCCGGGGCCCGGCCACCAAGGAGATTTTTAACCACCTTGGCGACCTCAGCCCCTGTGATAGGCGAGTCATCCCCCTCGTCCCCAAACCCTGCTTCCTCTGTGGAAGGCGTATCAGTGGGATTGAGGAGATCCTCGAAGTATTCCTTCCACCGCCCGACGATATCCCCAGTTGAAGTCAACAGTGTCCCATCCGCACCATACACAGTGTGGACGGGGAGCTGCTTTCCCCTCCTGAGCCGCCGAACAGTTTGCCAGAATCTCTTTGAAGCCGACCGAAAGTCTTGTTCCATGGCCTCACCGAACTCCTCCCATACCCGGGTTTTTGCTTCAGCAACCACCCGAGCTGCACTCCGCTTGGCCTGCCGGTACACCTCAGCTGCTTCGGGAGTCCCACAAGCCAACCAAGCTTGATAGGACTCCTTCTTCAGCTTAATGGCCCCCCTCACCACTGGTGTCCACCACTTGGTTCGGGGGTTGCCACCACGAGATGCACCGACCACCTTGCGGCCGCAGCTCTGGGCTGCCGCTTCAACAACAGAGGTGGAGAACATGGCCCATTCAGACTCCATGTCTCCAGACTCCCTCGGAATGTGGTTGAAGTTCTTCCGGAGGTGGGAGTTGAAGACCTCCCGGACAGGGGCCTCAGCCAGACGCTCCCAGCACACCCTCACTATACGTTTGGGTCTACCAGGTCTGAATGGCTTCCTCCCCTGCCATCGGATCCAACTCACCACCAGGTGGTGATCAGTTGACAGCTCTGCACCTCTCTTTACTCGGGTGTCCAAGACATATGGTCGCAGGTCTGATGATACGATAACAAAATCGATCATCGACCTGCGGCCTAGGGTGTCCTGGTGCCAGGTGCACATATGGACACCCTTATGCTTGAACATGGTGTTCGTTATAGACAGACTGTGGTTAGCACAGAAGTCCAATAACTGAACACCACTCGGGTTCAGATCGGGCAGGCCGTTCCTCCCAATCACCCCCCTCCAGGTTTCAATGTCGTTGCCCACGTGCGCATTGAAGTCCCCCAGTAGGACAATGGAGTCTCCAGGAGGAGCACCCTCCAGCACCCCAGTCACAGACTCCAAAAAGGGTGGGTACTCTGAAACATCATTTGGTGCATAGGCACAAATGATGGTCAGGACCCGTTTCCCAACCCGAAGGCGCAGGGAAGCAACCCTTTCGTCCACCGGGGAAAACTCCAATATAGAGGCAGCAAGGTGGGGCGATACAAGAATACCTACCCCTGCTCGTCGCCTCTCGCCCGGGGCAACTCCAGAAAAGGCCAAGCTCCAGCCCCTCTCCAGGAGACTGGTTCCGGAACCGGAGCTGTGTGTTGAGGTGAGGCCAACTATATCTAGCCGGTATCGCTCAATCTCGTACACCAGCTCAGGCTCCTTCCCCACCAGAGAGGTGACATTCCACGTACCAAAAGCCAGTTTAGAAAGCTTGGGATCAGTCCGCCAAGGTCTCCGCCTTTGACTGCCACCTAATCCACATAGCACCGGACTTCCATGATCCCTCCTGCAGGTGGTGAACCTACTGGAGGGCGGACCCATGTAACTCCTTCGGGCTGAGCCCGGCCGGGTCCCATGGGTGGAAACCCGGCCACCAGACGCTAGCCTTCGAGCCCCTCCCCCAGGCCTGGCTCCAGGGTGGGGCCCCGGTAACCCCATACCGGGCGGGGTACACTGAATCCTTGATATACAATTTATCATGAGAGTCTGTTGGATCGTTCTTCGTCTGGCCCTTCACCCAGGACCAGTTTGTCTTGGGAGACCCTATCAGAGGCAAATTGCCCCGGACAACATAGCTCCTGGGATCACTGGGGCACGCAAACCCCCCCACCACGATAAGGTGACGATCCATGAGGGGGCAATTCAATTCAATTTTATTTATATAGCGCCAAATCACAACACAGGTCGTCTCAAGGCACTTTACAGAAAAGAGTGGGTTTAGACCACACGCTTAGTTTATAGAACCCAGCAGAGACCCCTAAGAGCAAGCACTGCGGCGACACAGGTGAGGAAAAACTTCCCTTTAATGGGCAGAAACCTCGGGCGGAACCATAGCTCAAAGAGGACGGCCATCCACCTTGACCGGCTGGGTTGAGTAGCTACATTCAAAACAAACATACAAATACAACATTCAAAGCCAAACATTCCAGTACTAAGCCTGGCCAGCTGCACATGCAAGCAAAGGCCTGGCAGAGGCAGCATTTCTAACTAAAGGCCTTATCAAAGAAAAAAAGATTTCAACTTGCTCTGGAATAAAGAGTGTCTGTCTCCCGAACTGAACTGGGAAGGCGGTTCTACAGGAAGGGAGCTTGATAGCTGAAAGCTCGACCTCCCAATCTACTTCTAGATACCTTGGGGACCACTAGTAGTTTGGATTTTTGGAAGCACAGAGCTCTGGTTGGATGATAGGGAACTAAGAGTTCTTGCAGGTAAGAAGGAGCCATACCATTAAGAGCTTTATAGGTTAAGAACTTTTTTTTTTCTTTTTTTTTTTTTTTGAGAAAAAAGTGTGAAATTTATCAGAAAAAAATTACAAAATTATGAGAAAAAATTGCAAACTTTAAGAGAAAAAATGCAAATTTATGAGCAAAGTGTTGGAAATTCATAAAAATATGACAAATTTACAAGAAAAAAGATACACATTTATGATAAAAAAAGGTGCACATTTCCAAGAAAATAGTTGCGAATTTATGAGAAAAAAACTGCAAATGAGAGAACAGTTGCAACTTTATGAGGAAAAAGCGTCAGATTAATGAGACAAAAGTTCCAAATTTATGCAAAAAAAGATGAACATTCATGTGAAAAAAGTTGTTAATCTATGATAAAAAAAAGTCAGCAAATTTCTGAGGGAAGTGTTTCAAATTCATGAGAAAAATGTGAGAAATTTCCCCCGCTGTGCTGCTGGGACGAGGTGATGATTGATGAGGAAGAGTTTAGGTCTTTGATGCTGCTGAAGAAGATGGAGCAAGAGAAGGTGAAAAGTGAAACCTGCATCAGTGAGGCGTCACCTCCAGAGCTGGATTATACCACCAGTTTGTTCAAGGGAGAAGAAATGAAAACTAAATGTTGTCAAACACTGGCTTGCTTGCTACCGGATAACCATAAAAACGGGTACTACCTGTCTCATGGGTCGGGCCGTCGGCGACTCAAACGGGATCCCCGCCCTTCCGAGGGCATGGAGGGTGAAACGGGGCATCCTGGCAGAACTAAAAACAATATCTGCCACAGATCTGTGGTGGACCACTCCCAGTTACACGGGGTGAGACTGGACATCCTGGTGGATAAACACATCTGTCGCAAGGTCTGTGGTGGACTGTGCCAGTTGGTGCATTGTGACATGCACTACACAAAGAGCAGAGATAAACAAACCTATCATCTGGTCAGTCGCTGCAACAGATACTGGAGTCAGTTTGTCTTGGCTTGTCCTTGCCACTAATAATACCTTTATCTGCCAAGAATGTGCTACTAGTCCAGCAAAAGCTAGCAGTATTCAAATACATTGCAAGCAGTTTCATGAAATGGTCAATCAAAAAGCAACTCATACCGGCTCGGACGTCGCCCGGGCTTACAAGGTCTGTGCTGATCTGTTCACACTCCGAGAGGCAGCGAAAAGTAAGCTAAGAGCAGCAAGTCAAAAGAAGAGGAAAACAGCAGCCTTGTGTGTAGCAGAATGGAATGTATGCACTCTGTTGGACAGAACAACATCACAGTGCCCAGAAAGACAGACCTAGCTGCACTTAGTGAAACACGATTGCCTGGATATGACAGCTTGGAAGACCATGGGTACATCTTCTTTTGGAGTGGGAGATCAACTCAAGGAAGGAGAGAAGCAGGAGTGAGCTTTGCAGTTAGAAAGGAGATAGCAGCAATGCTTGATGAGGAACCGGTGCCAATCAATGACAGGATAATGACTATGAAACACCCACTACAGCGGAAGATGTATGCCACACTCATCAGTGTATATGCGCCAACAATGACCAACACAGAGGAGGTGAAGGAAGAGTTCTACAGTGATTTACGTGAGACTATCAGGCATGTACCGACTGATGACAGGCTGATACTCGTTGGAGATTTTAATGCCAGAGTTGGTTCAGACACTGAGAAATGGAAAGGAGTGCTAGGCAGTCATGGAGTAGGCAAGTGCAATGCTAATGGAGAACTTCTACTTGCACTATGTTCAGAGTACAACCTTGTGATAACTAACACTCTATTTAAGCACAAGGACACACACAAGAAGACATGGATGCACCCAAGATCCAAGCACTGGCACTTATTAGACTACATCATAGTCAGGCAGAGAGACAGAAGGGATGTATTGGACACCAGATCAATGAGAGGCATGGACTGTGGTACTGATCATGCTGAGATCTAGATTAAGGATTTGCAGACAAAAACAGCACTGCAAGATGGGTGCGAAGCCACCACGGAAGCTAAACACTAGTGCACTAAAAGGCCAAAAGAAGCAGGAAGAACTTACAAAGGAAATGGATATAAACTTGAAAGACTGGGACAGCAACAGCTCAAAGAATGACATAGAAGAGAAATGGGCAACACTGAAGGATACGGTGTATCAGACTGTGAGTGATGTATTAGGCTACCCTGAGAGGAAACATCAAGATTGGTTTGATGAGCATGATGAACACCTGAAGAAACTACTAGAAGCAAGAAATACAGCTAGGCAGGAAAACCTACAGTGTAACACAAAGTCGAAGAAGAAGAAATACTCAAAGGCTCAGAGTGAGCTACAGAAGTACACCAGAGAGATGAAGTCCAACTGGTGGGATGAAAAAGCGGAGAAACTTCAAACTGCAGCAGACAGAAAGGACATGAAAACATTCTTCACAGGTTTGAGAGAAATCTGCGGCCCTAAACCAAGAGGATTGATCCAACTAAAGGCTATGGATGGTGAAACGGCTTTGCAGGAGAAAGACAAGATCCTGGACAGATTTTGCAGACCACTTTGACCAACTACTAAACAACCCTGGAGATCTCACTGAAGAGGCTAAAGAAGCTCTAGTGCAGCGACCAGCTGTATCAAGTCTGGATGAACCACCAAATTTTGATGAACTAATGGCAGCTATCAGGACAATGCAGGATGGTAAAGCTCCAGGAAGGGATGGAATTCCAGCAGAAGTGTAGAAATTTGGTAGTGTTCAGCTGACCAACTGCCTGCACAAGCTCATCCAAGAGATATGGAATGCCCAGAAATTTACCTCAAGACTGGAAGGATGCAAGTATTGTGCCTTTGTTCAAGAAAGGTGACAGGAAAGATTGTGAAAATTACCGAGGTATATCACTACTAGCCACTGTTGGTAAGATTCTCTCACGTGTATTACTTAACAGACTCAGTGAACACATCTCGCAGAATGTACTACCGGAAACCTAGTGTGGCTTTAGAAGTGGAAGAAGCACAATGGACATGATTTTCTGCTTGAAACAGGTTCAAGAAAAGTGTATCGAACAGAACATTCCGCTTTATGTAGTCTTCATAGACTTCAGTAAAGCCTTCGATACTGTTTCGCGACATGGGCTTTGGCAGGTACTCAAGAAATATGGTTGTACAGAGAAGTTTGTCAGCCTGATCGAGGCACTCCATACAGGTACGCAAGCAAACGTGGCAATGAGTGGTTCAGTATCTAAAGATTTTTCAGTAAGCAACGGGGTGAAACAAGGGTGTGTGCTGGCACCTACACTCTTCTCGCTATATCTGGCAGCCATGCTTGAGGTGGCCTTCAAAGACACCTCAGAAGGAGTATACATTCAAGCAAGGAAAGAAGCAGACTTGTTCAATGTGGCACAGTTTAAAGCCAAGAGTAAGACATTGATAAAGGTAGTAAGAGAAATGCTTTTTGCCGACGACAATGCTGTAGTCACACACAGTGTGGAAGACATACAATCTTTAGTGTAGAAATTTGCAAGAGCAGCTAGCTAATTCGGCCTCCAAATCAACATCAAGAAGACAGAGTGCCTTTATCAACCACCAAAGTTCCAGTTATCAACATCACTACCAGAAGAGATCAGCATTGGTACAGAGCCACTAGTCAAGTGCAAGACTTTTAAGTACCTAGGGAGTACTGTTTCAGAGAATGCTAGGCTGGAGGATGAACTATCTCTCAGAATGGGAAGAGCGAGCGCTGTGTTTGGAAACTTGAGGGAGAGACTGTGGAAGAATCGACATGTGTCTATCCGTGTGAAATGCAAAGTGTACAGAGCGACAATACTGGCTACTCTATTGTATGGTGCTGAAACTTGGACTGTCTACAGAGTGCAGGTGAAGAAACTCCACGCGTACATGATGAGACACCTTCGAGCCATAATGAACATCTCATGGAAAGACAAGATAACCAACATAGAAGTGTTGAAACGAGCTGGTCTACCATCAATGGAGGACATACTAATACAGATGAACCTGAGATGGCTCGGACATGTTGAGAGGATGGACCACCAGCGTCTCCCTCGGCAGTTACTCTACTCACAGTTATGCGAGGGCAAACACAATCAGGGTAGACCAAGGCTCAGATTTAAAGACACTGTAAAAAGAAACTTGAAGAAGTTGGACATGGACAGGAGTTCCTGGCAGCGGAAGGCTAAGGACAGAGCTGTGTGGAGGAATCTGATCAGACCTAAATGAAATAGTCATTGTCACCCATGACAGACTGCTATGATGATGATGATGATGATGATGATGAGGTTAAGAGCAATATCTTGAATTCAAGTCTATATTTTATTGGGAGCCAATGTAAAGAAGCTAAGACTGGAGTAATGTGATCTCTTCTCCCTGTTCTCATAAGGATGCGTGCAGCTGCATTCTGAATGAGTTGGAGAAACTTTATGGATTTATTTGGGTAACCTGATAAAAGTGAGTTATGATAGTCAAGTCTAGAGGTGATAAAGGCGTGGGCAAGTTTCTCTGCATCTTTGAGACAGGATGAACCTAATTTTAGGAGTATTAGGCAGATGGAAGAAGGCGGTCTTAATGGTTTGCTGTATATGAGAGTAGAAAGACACATCTTGGTCAAAGACAACTCCAAGATTCCTAACAGAAGATGCAGAAGCCAATGCAATGCCATCTAGTGTTGTGATCTTGCTAAAAAGAGTACTTCTAGCATGTCTGGGGCCAAGAATGATGACTTCAGTTTTATCTGTATTCAGCAATAGAAAGTTGTAGTTCATCCAGGATTTGATATCCTTAAGACACTCCTGGAGTAAACCCAACTGGCTGGGATCATCTGGATTGATGGATAAATACAACTGAGTGTCATCAGCGTAACAATAAAAATGAATAGAATGCTTCATCATAATGTCTCCCAAAGGCAGCATGTATTATGTAAACAATACTGGTCCAAGTACTGATCCCTGCGGAACTCCATAGCTAACTGTGGTCTGAGTAAAGGACTCGTTATGGACATGAACAAACTGGGAACGGTCTGATAGATAAGACTGGAACCATCTTAGCGTTGTTCCATTCAAGCCAATTTGCTGTTCAAGTCTCTCTAGCAGAATATGGTGATCAATGGTATCAAAGACAGCGCTGAGGTCCAATAAATCAAGGACAGAGACAAGTCCTTTGTCAAATGCCATAAGGATATCATCAGTAACTTTCACTAAGGCTGTCTCTGTGCTGTGATGTTTCCTAAAACCTGACTAAAATTTCTCAAATATAGAATTTTTTTCTAAAAAGGTGCATAGTTGATTGGCGACTACTTTTTCGAGGATCTTGGAAAAGTAGGGGAGGTTAGATATTGGTCTATAATTGGCCAAAATCCCATAATCAAGAGAAGGTTTTTTAAGTAGAGGTTTAATTACTGCCACTTTAAATGACTGCAGTACATGTCCTGTCAATAGGGACTGTCATGACTCGCCGCTCATCAGCGGCGCCAGCTGCGCGCACACCTGCTCCTCGTCAGCGGCGAGGTACTTAATCCACTCTGCCCTGGGCTTCGGCCTGAAGCAGTCTCTCTACTTCGGCATCGCTTGCTACAACGGTACTCAACCTTCAAGCAAGATTATCTGGGTAAGCTCCCCTTACCTCTTTTCCTCCAGCCCTCTCCCCTGTGCACAGGTGGACTTCCCCGGCGGCGGACTTCCTCATCTCGCCGCTGTCTCTACGCTGCTGCTACAGGCACTCCAGGTCGCTGTCTCCCGGGCTCCGCCCTTGTCAACGCTAGCCACCTGTCTTAACCAAGTAAGCCAGCAAGACTATTATTATCCTCTGTGTTGGTGTGGTGCCCGTTACCCTTCTCCCTCTGCTTCCTCCCATAGGGTTGTCCAGCTGAACGGCCTCCTGCCCCCGTGCCTGACGCAGACGCCACCACCAACACATTTTTATTCCACAGACACGCAGCCACACATCCCTGTTGTCAATAAAGCTGTTAAATCTACCCTGAGCCTGCGTGTGTGTCTCCTGAGCCGTGCATTATGTCAGTATGGCTTCAGCAGAGCGGCTCAGCAGACAGCGGGCTCGCACGCCGTCTTTCCACCCTCGAGGCTCGGGTGGATTTAATAGTCCACCAACAACAGGTGATATTAACTAACTAACTAACTAACTAACCTGCACTTATATAGCGCTTTTCTAGTCACAAAGACCACTCAAAGCGCTTTCATTAATACTAACCCTCTATTCTAAGGGCCTATAGGAAACAAATATCTAGGGACAATTTAGAACAGCCAATTAACCTAACATGCATGTTTTTGGCATGTGGGAGGAAACCGGAGAAATCCCGGAGTAAACCCACGCAACACGGGGAGAACATGCAAACTCCACACAGATCACTGTTGGTCGGGGGCTGGGATCGAACCCACGATCACACAATCCCCCGGCCAAGGGTAAACTATGCTGCCGCAGTGCTAACCACTGCGCCACCGTGCAGCCAATTGACAGTCATTACTAACCGATTAGACCGCTTGGACCCCCAGCAGCCGTTCCCCTCGGTTCGTCTGGGTGGTGCAGCTCCCGCTGCTCTGGCAGCTGTCCAGCTTGCTCCGGGTGCGCCGGCACGGCTCACACCAATCCCCACTCCTGCTCGCTTTAGCGGCAAGCTTGGTGAAGCTCGGGGTTTTATCATGCAGTGTGAGTCCGTGTTCCTTCGCGTTCCCGGAGACTTCCCCTCAGACCACAGCAGGATTGGCTATATTGGTAATCTCCTGGAGGGTCGTGCGCTTACCTGGGCTTACGCCATCACGGCGAAGCCCAGCTACGCCACCCTCACCTATGGCCAGTTCGTGCGACAATTTCTGGAAGTGTTCGACCATTCGCGTTTGGACAGTGTCCAGGTCGACCGCCTTCTCGGCCTCCAACAGGGGAGCCGATCGGCGGCCGAATACACGATCGACTTCCGGGTTACCGCGGAGGAAGTTGGCTGGGAAGAGAGTGCGCTCTGCTGCATCTTCCTCCGCAGTCTTAACTCTGGTCTGAGAGATTTGCTGGCCGGCCGGGATATCCCGGAGACTCTAGCGGAGCTGATCTCCCTTGCCATCAGCTTGGATAACAGGCTGCGTGAGCGCGCCTCAGAGCGGAAGCACTCTTCTCGCTCGTGGGGCGCCTCTGCGCGCTTGCCCCAAGCTCGCCACCTGGCGTTGCCGCTGCCGGAGGTCTCCGAGGAGTCGGAGCCGATGGTGACACGCCGGACAAAGCTCCCCCTGGCGGAGAAACAACGCCGCCGTGATCTGGGCCTTTGCATGTAGTAGTAGATTAGTTTATTTGACAGGGACAGTGCAATAAACATAGACAATTAATCAAAGACAATCAATCTGATGTGTTGCACATAGAGTGTATAGCTATTAGCTAATTCGCAACTCTTGTCCCTGGATGGGCTTTAGAATGTATTGCGGGGGCAGCCAGCACACAGTGGAGCATTGTCCGGAGAAGCCAAACGAGGAGGTCCGCGAGTCACTGTAGGGGGCCTTGCGGACGCTAATCGGTTAAATCCCCTCACACATTTGACGCTGCCCATCCGCTTCTGTCACAACCTCACAGGGCACCTCACACATGCACTGGTGGATTCAGGCGCGGAGGGTAGCTTTATTTCACAAAGCCTGGCAACCCGATTGGGCATCCGTTGTCACCCCCTCGACCCTCCTCTCGCCCTGGTAAATCTCTCCCGTGTCTCATTGGGAAAGGTGACCCACCAGACATCCCCTATTCCGGTGATCATCTCAGGAAACCACCGGGAGGATATCTCCTTCTACGTCCTGCCCACCTCGGTCACTCCTGTCATTCTCGGATACCCTTGGCTCCGCCTCCACAACCCCGTCTTGGACTGGAAGACCGGAAAAGTGTCAGCTTGGAGTACCTTCTGTATGGGCACCTGTCTCCAATCCGCTGCCTGCGCCCCGTCCTCGCCTCCCACAGCCAAGGACACCGTGCCCCCGGATCTCACCCTTGTGCCCTCAGAGTTCCACGACCTGGGTGCAGTCTTCAGCAAGTCCAAGGCGATGTCTCTTCCTCCTCACCGGCCCTACGACTGTGCCATCAACATCCACCAGGGGGCGCCCCTACCCTCAGGACGCCTCTACAGCCTGTCAGCGCCAGAGAAGGAGGCCATGAACACCTACTTGAAGGAGTCGCTCAGCGCTGGGATTATCCGACCATCTTCCTCACCAGTAGGCGCAGGGTTCTTCTTCATGGGAAAGAAGGACGGCTCCCTTCGTCCTTGCATAGATTACCGAGCTCTCAATGACATCACGGAGAAGGACCGGTACACCCTGCCCCTCATGGACACCGCCTTCCACTCCCTCCAGGGGGCGACCTGGTTTACCAAGCTAGATCTCCGCAGCGCTTACCACCTCGTCCGGATCCGGGAGGAAGATGAGTGGAAGACAGCCTTCCACACCCCTAACGGTCATTTTGAATATCTAGTGATGCCGTTTGGGTTGACCAACGCTCCAGCCGTCTTCCAGCTCCTCATTAATGACGTCCTCCGGGATTTCATCGGCCTGTTCGTGTTCGTCTACCTAGACGATATCCTCATCTTCTCCAGGTCCAGGGATGAGCACCGGGTCCACGTGAGGCGGGTCCTGCAGAGGCTGTTGGAGAATCATCTATATGTCAAGGCGGAGAAGTGTGAGTTCTACGCCAAGACAACTTCCTTCCTGGGGTTCGTCATCTCCCATGACCAGGTGCTCCCGGACCCAGCGAAGATTAAAGCGGTGGTGGATTGGCCCACACCTACCTCTAGGAAACAGGTTCAGCAGTTCGTCGGGTTCGCCAATTTCTACCGCCGCTTCGTCCCAAACTTTGGAGCCATCGTCGGGCCTCTGACCCGCCTCACCTCCCCTAAGACCCCGTTCCGGTGGACTGAAGAGGCCGCCACGGCCTTCCAGGCGCTGAAGACGGAGTTTTCCTCCTCCCGGGTCCTCAGCCAGGTCGATCCCGCGCTGCAGTGCATAGTGGAGGTGGACGCTTCGGACACGGGGGTGGGGGCGGTGCTGTCCCAGCAGTCTCCAGCCAACAGAGTCAAGCGACCCTGCGCCTTCTTCTCTCGGCGCCTGCCCCCGGCGGAACATAATTATGACGTGGGGGACAGAGAGCTTCTGGCCATCAAGCTTGCGCTTCAGGAGTGGCGTCACCAGCTGGAGGGGGCCGCCTTGCCTTTCGTGGTCCTAACTGACCACAAGAACTTGGAGTACCTAAGATCTGCCAAGCGTCTGAACGCCCGCCAGGCGCGCTGGTGCCTGTTCTTCGCAAGGTTTAAATTTAACATCACCTACAGGCCTGGCTCCAAGAACTGCCTGCCCGACGCCCTCTCCAGGCAATTTGCCCCGGAGGCCACGGAAGATGCTGTTCACACCATTCTGCCCAGGTCGTGCGTCGTGGGGGCTGTTTCCTGGGACATAGAGGATAAGATCCGGAGGGCACAGGAGTCAGAACCGGACCCTGGCGGCGGACCGGAGGGGAGGCTCTTCGTGCCATCTACCGTCTGGGGGGACGTTATTCACTGGCTCCACACCTCTAAGCTCACCTGCCATCCTGGAGCTTCCCGGATGATCGACCTCCTCCAGCGATCCTTTTGGTGGCCAGGTCTGCGGAAGGATGCCGCTCGCTACGCCCGGGCCTGCCCCGTCTGCGCCACCAGTAAGTCGGATAACGCTCCTCCTGCGGGTCTGCTCCAGCCCCTGCCCGTCCCTGGCAGGCCCTGGTCGCACATCGCTTTAGACTTTGTCACCGGCCTTCCTGTCTCCAACAACTTCGACACAGTTCTGACCATCGTTGACCGTTTCTCCAAGGCCGCCCACTTTGTGCCCCTACGTGGACTCCCCTCAGCCTTGGAGACGGCGGACCTCCTTATCCAGCATGTGGTCAGACTGCACGGAATACCGGTCGACGTGGTCTCCGATCGTGGCCCTCAGTTCTCTTTGGACGTCTGGAGGTCTTTTTGCAACGCCCTGGGAGCTAAAGTAAGCCTCACCTCCGGCCATCACCCCCAGTCCAACAGGCAGTGTGAACGGACCAATCAGGAGCTGGAGGCTGCGCTCCGCTGCGTTACCACATCCAAGCCCACGTCCTGGAGCTCTCACCTCACCTGGGTGGAGTACGCCCACAACACCTCTCGCTCGTCTGCCATCGGGATGTCTCCCTTCAAGGCATCCCTGGGTTATGATCCACCTCTATTCCCCGCGCAGGAGGGCGAATTGGCTGTCCCCTCTGCCCAGGCGCACTTCAGGCGGTGCCGCTCTCTTTGGACTACAGCGCGCAATGCGCTTTTACGCACGGCGGAGCGCAATAAATCCACGGCGGACCGGCACAGGAGACCTGCCCCGACCTACCAGGTGGGACAACAAGTCTGGGTATCCACACAGGATGTCAACCTAAAGGGTGAGAGGAGGAAGCTGGCCCAATGATTCATCGGCCCATTTCCCATAACTAGGATTATCAACCCGGTGGCTGTGCGTGTGGCTATTCCCTCCTCCCTCCGCATCCATCCCACCTTCCACGTCTCCAAAGTCAAACCGGTGGTCTCTGACCCCCTCTGCCCTCCACCTGCAGCGCACCCCGCTCCTCGGATGATTGGTGGCCATCTGGCCTGGACTGTCTCTGACATCTTGGACGCCCGGCGCCGGGGTCGCGGGTTGCAGTATTTGGTGGACTGGGAGGGCTATGGACCCGAATGGAGACAATGGGTGCCTTCCTCGTTGGTGTTGGACCGGTCCCTCATCACTGAGTTCCATCCAGCGCACCCAGAGAAACCATCGCCAGGAGGCGTTGCTAGAGGGGGGAGTACTGTCATGACTCGCCGCTCATCAGCGGCGCCAGCTGCGCGCACACCTGCTCCTCGTCAGCGGCGAGGTACTTAATTCACTCTGCCCTGGGCTTCGGCCTGAAGCCGTCTCTCTACTTCGACATCGCTTGCTACAACGGTACTCAACCTTCAAGCAAGATTATCTGGGTAAGCTCCCCTTACCTCTTTTCCTCCAGCCCTCTCCCCTGTGTACAGGTGGACTTCCCTGGCGGCGGGCTTCCTCATCTCGCCGCTGTCTCTACGCTGCTGCTACAGGCACTCCAGGTCGCTGTCTCCCGGGCTCCGCCCTTGTCAACGCCAGCCACCTGTCTTAACCAAGTAAGCCAGCAAGACTATTATTATCCTCTGTGTTGGTGTGGTGCCCGTTACCCTTCTCCCTCTGCTTCCTCCCATAGGGTTGTCCGGCTGAACGGCCTCCTGCCCCCGTGCCTGACGCAGACGCCACCACCAACACATTCTTATTCCACAGACACGCAGCCACACATCCCTGTTGTCAATAAAGCTGTTAAATCTACCCTGAGCCTGCGTGTGTGTCTCCTGAGCCGTGCATTATGTCAGGGACAGATTATGTTCAAAAGGGATGGACTAATCAGAGATAGCGATTCCTTCACTAGTCTAGCGGGGATTGGATCTAAAAGACAGGTAGTTGGTTTAGAGGCTGACACTATTAGGGCTAGATCAGAATGATTAATACGAGAAAATTTAGAAAAGTTGAGTTCTGAGCCTGTGGGCACAGCAGTGTTAGGTAGAGGCTTGGTATTTTAAGGGGGGCTATTTCTATGGAATATTATTCCTAATACTGACAATTTTATCATTAAAAAAATTCAAAAAGTCATCAGCACTAAGAGTTGGAGGGATGTAGGGATCTATGGCATTTTGGATCTTGGTTAGCCGAGCCACAGCTGATGAGCTCCAGAAGTTGAGCTTTTTAAAACTTTAAGCACCATGTATGCAGCAACAGAAAACACTCACAGCTGAGGGCACATTTGAGCACATTAAATGGCTGGGATACATAGAAAGTTAACAGGAAATAATGAATTAAATCATTTTTATTTTAATAACTACTGACAAATGGGCACACGGTGTGGTGTAGTGAGATGGTGGCTGTGGCACCCTGGGTGTAGTGGGAGGTGACGGCCCACCTCTCCAGTGGTGGCATCACCTGGGATATAAAGGACCAGGGCAGAAGGAACATACTGTCTTTCGCCATCGACCCTTGGCCTATACGGAGCGCCTGTTATATTGTTGGTTCCGATAATAAAGTTACGTTCACTGCGCCTCCAGCCTGGTTCTCTGCCTACTCAAGTTATGGACATAACATTTGGCGACGAGGTAAAAGGTATGGAGAGAGGTTTTTCCTGCTTTCAGCCATTTCTGGAGGTCCCGGGTGAGTCGCCCGTCCCTTGGGAGAGGTAGTTTACAAAACTATCTGGTGGCCCTAGACCTTGGTGAGTTGGAAAAACTGTGTACGAGCGCTATTTTGGTTCATAATCTGGCATGGAGGGTCAGCGGATTCTCAGCACATTGGGTGCTAGTGATAGTTTTGACGACGTGGTGGGGCTAATGGTGCGCTACTTTCGCGCCCCAGAAAACGTCACAGTCAAAAGAATTCGGTTTTGGCAGCACCACCAGCAGACTGGAGAGTCGGTATGATAGTTCATCACAGATCTGCGTCAGCTGGCGGTGGAGTGCCATTTTGGAGCAGTAGAGGAAGAAATGACCCGTGACCAACTGGCGGAGCACATTCTTTGTTCTGCGGCATGGTCAAGGCTCCTGACACACACAGGTGAGATGACGTCAGTCACGGCTGTTGAAATAGTCCAACAATTCGAGGCTGCGGAGAAGCTATCGAAGGATTTGGATGAGAGAAGGTCACTGGGGCACATGGAACCATGGGTGAAGGCGCTGGCCGTTGTTGCCATTGTTGGTGGACACGGGAGCGGTGGCTTTGGTGTTGATCTGACCCACTGTGAGGAGTCTGTTCCTGCACTACCACATGAGAGAACTGTCGGTGTAGTACTGCGGCTATGGTGGAAACAAACTAGCCATCATGGGTTCGCTGGGGTTAACGGCCTGGTACAAGTCGGCAATGATGACAGACGTCCACTTCGTGGTGACAGCTAGAGGGTCGAACATCATGGGATGTGATATGTTCTACAACCTGGGCTTTAAGATCACCAACGGCGATGGAGAGGAGTGGTCGGGCTGTGGTTTGTGGGACTGACCTGCTCCGTATGTGGACGATGATGCAGTTTGGGACACTGACTGGCCTAGTAGTCTGGGAAAGGATCAGGACGAGGCCCACCATGGATTGTCGCGGGAGGGTTCCGGTGCCAGTATCCACGTTGCCCTTGGTGTGGGACCTGGACGGCACGGTGGGACACCAATGACGACAGATGGCGCCGAATCACGAGCCCCCTCTGCTTCCATAGTGCAGCCTGAGCATCACAAGAAGCAAGGCACTACAGAGGCTTTGCCGGTGCATCAAATGAAAGAGAGCGGGGCAGGACTGGCCGGTGCGGTAGTATGACATGCCACCTAGCAACACTGGATGCCAACGAGAGCTTCGGACCGGGTCGGTGGAATGGTGCGACCCAGAGAAGAAGTCCGGATTAGATGTCAGGGGCATTTGAAGCCGAGTTGTGCTCCATTGCGGGTCGCGTACAAGGTCTGGCTCAGAGGAGAGGAGAGGAGAGGCTGAGGGGGGCCCATGACAAAAGAAAACGACGTAATGGTCAGGGGCGGCTGAGAGTGATGGCCGCCCGGGAAGAAGATGGCTACCTGAAGCCGTTAGATGACTTGTGGAGACATCCCAACGAGCTGTGACGTGTGGACAAGAGGAGACACCGACGCAGCTCATCCTCGAAGGCCAAGAAGTGGAGGCGCTCCGGGCGGGATCCACCAGATGGAAATCCAAGGGATGGCTCTTTCACCGGGTCTGTAAAGTGACTGAGGGTGACTTTTAACATGCATTTGTTTTGGTTTTATGACCCCATGTCATTTAGTTAATATGTTTAACTTATACTTATTGTGTGTTTCCCCTGTGTTCCAAAAAAAAACAAAAGAGTCCCCAACACTGTTTTGGAATTGTTGTGATGTGCCCAGGTTATGGAGTGGGTGTGTCGGGGTGGGGGCCACCAATAAGAGAGTGAATGTACATATTGCTTGTTATAGTTTGTTGTGTTATACATATATATTGTTCTGGGATTAATTTAGTTTTAGGAACACAGCTGTTTTTTTTTTTTCTTTTGGACTATGGTGATTAAGGCTGCAGAATAATCCGCCTGGCCAGGTAGAGGTGAGCCAGCAGTCCACCTGGCCCCTCTAGCTTAATTATTTTGTGTGCTTGGATAGGATTGTATATTCTGTGTTTTAGCATGCGAGTCGGGTTACAAATTTGGGAGGACCTAATTGGTGTGCTTGGATTTTTCTACGGGGGGGGGGGGGGTAGTGTAGTGTAGTAAGATGGCAGCTGTGGCACCCCGGATGTAGTGGGAGGTGACAGCCCGCCTCTCTGGTGGTGGCGTCACCTGGGGTATAAAGGGCCAGGGTGGAAGGGACGTACTCTTTATCGTCGTCGACCCTTGGCCTGTTCGGAGCGCCTGTTACGTACATTGTTGGTTCCTATAACAAAGTTACATTCACTGCACGTCCAGCCTGGTTCTCTGCCTACTCAAGTTATGGACATAACACACTGACATGCCAGCTGCAGCCAAACGCTCCTTACATCTTTAATTTGATTTAGTTTGAGAAAGCTTTTAATAACCAAATATAATGGATTAGATTTAGATGACACTTTACATGTCAAGTGACATCTCAAAGTGCTTACAGCGAGTCCATTATTCATTCACTCCAGACAGAAATTGATAGTGGTAAGCTACCACTGTAGCCACAGCTGCCCTGCGGTAGACTGACAGAAATGTGCCTGCCAGTCTGTGCCAATACCCTCTCCGAAAACTACCGAACAATTATGCACATTCATACCCAGTGTCATTGACACTGAAGGCAAGAAGGGTGAAGTGTCTTGCCCAGGGACACAACGGTAGGATGGCTGGGGAGAGCGGAATTCAAGCCACCAACCCTCTGATTATTGGACGACCCGCTCTACCTCCTGAGCCACTGCCGCCCACATCCCCCCCCCCCCCCCGGTTCCATTTTTGCTGAGCATCAAGCTGGATGGCAAGAAGTTCCATTTCTAGATGGTCTTTTGGCATGACCTGGCTGGAACTTGAACCCTGACGTCCTGGTTGTGGGGTGGGTGCTCTACCTTTAGGCCACCACCCTGGGGTCATATTCGTAGAGGTAAAGATTGTTAAATTATAAAGGAATACTTTAGAATGGGTCTCAAATATTAGTAAAGGTGTCCCGTTTGTTGACTCGATTTCCCACTTGTTCTCTTCAGTTTGATTCATTGCCTAATTTGGGCATTTTGTGTCCAGTTTGTTACTACAGCAATGACCATTCATCCTTAAATATTAAAATAAAAATGATTTAATTCATTATTTGGGTGTGTGGTGTCCTGCTTTGTCCCGTTTACTGAAACCTAAAAAAAAAAAAAACTTGCTCAATGGATATGCAGCCTTACACTGAAGGGCATAAATTTAAACTTTCCTTCTGCAATATCAGCTTAAATGAGTGAACTTACCAGGTATTAAATATTGACTGCAAATTCTTAAATGCTCAATGGGCAGCCAGTTCTCACGTTTGACAGTAGTATAATCCACAGTTTTGTCCTTGCAACTTGGGAAAGTGATAAAAATAAAATTCCCTTGGTGGTAGAATGATTAGAGCAACAAGACACGATGAGAACATAAAATGTTGCTAGGAATCACAAATCGACGCAGTTTAACAATTTTTTAAATCACGCATGGGGCTTATGACATGATATCCAATATGGCCATAAGGACAGCTTGACCTTTGATCGGGGCGTTGCTGCACCTGGTCCATAGGCGGTCCTGGTTCATGCAAGGCTGTGGTGTAGGGGCCCTATTTTTGTAATGGGGAAGAGTTGAAACCCTTAAAAGCAAACATGAGTCGTTGTCTAGATGGAGACAATTCAAGGCTTTACACAGAATAAAAACGTTACCAGTATCCATATGAATGTTGTAGATTTAAAAGAAAAGGTCACAAAGTTGCAACAAAAGTTTGCAGATTTATGATGAAAAAGCAACAAAGTCACAAGGAAAAAAGTTTCATATTTACTGGAAAAAATGAAAATTTGAAAGAAGTTGCAAATTTAGATTTAAATTGCAAGCTTTTGGGTTTTTTTTTTTTTTTGCATTTAGCATTAGTGCTTCAAAGTCTTCTGTGACATGATATTAAAGGTTGATGATGATGATATTGGGGAGGGGGTCAATTCTGTTTTTTTTTGTTTTGTTTTGTTTTCTCCAGGTTGGGTTGATTTACACCCGTGGTTTCAGGTAAACAGCCACTTTAAGACTATAATTAACTGCGAATAAACCTCCTCGAGAGCTGAGAGTCCTCCTCCATCCAGGAGAACCTGGAAGTAGGTGATGGGACGTGGGAGTGGTCTTCTACTGAAACACATGAAGAAGCTGAACAGCAGAGAAACCAGAGTTGACCTGCAGCAGCCGTCACCTCACCACCATTAGACATGGAGAACACTGGAAACTCTGGTAAGATCAGACATTCATGGGTACAAGAGATGAAAAAATTCACTTTAGCTTTCTGAGTTTCATAGTTATGAAAAATAGTCATTACTTTGAGTCTATTTTATAACAAGATTATTGTTATGCCTGTAAATAGGCTGGTATGACTAAGATGGCGGCCGGGTTGGTCATGGGATAGACCGGGGTGGCTGCTGCCAGTTTCCGGTGGTGAGGCTCTGCCTCTTTCGTTGTGAAGCCACCTGGCCAGCAGGAGGGTGCTGTAAGCCTTTGTATATAGTTGTTATATCCTGAATAAACCCTGTTAACCGAGGTGAGACTTACTCGTCATTCCTAATATTATGGACACAACAGTTATATTAGGAGTTACACAAAATTTGGTGAAGCTGGTCATCAGCTTCATCGATTTTAAGAAAGCCTTTGATTCAGTGCACTGACAATCATTATGGGTCATCATGAGGCATTACAGTGTTCCAGTTAAGTTCTAACGCTTCATGCACTGTCAGAGCAGATTGTGGCCCATCAGAACCCTTCCTTGTGATGACTGGTGTAAGCAAAGGGTGAAGAAACAGGAGTGGGTATAGCATTCAACAAAGGAAGATTGCTCCATCTAGATTTTGCGGACAACATCACCTTATTGACAAACGACGAAACTGACATGCAGGTGCTGTCAAACACCCTGGCACATTTTGCGGGCAAGGTGGGTCTTGGAATCAGCGAGGCAACAAGCAAAATCATGTTTGCAGAAGATTTCCAACTGACAGGACGTGACGCACAACAACAACAATGCACTCAAACAGGTAGATAACTTCACCTACAGTGGATATAAAAAGTCTACACACCCCTGTTCAAATGCAATTTTATGATGTAAAAAATCCTTACAAAACATTTTCCCCCATTAATGTGGCCTATAACCTGTACAATCCGATTGAAAAACAAACTGAAATCTTTTAAGGGGAAAAATAAAAAACTTACAATAACCTGGTTGCATAAATATGCACACCCTTAAACTAATGCCTTGTTGCAGCACCTTTGACTTCTATTACAGCACTCAATCTTTTTAAGTAGGAGTCTGTCATCATCATCATCATAGCAGTCTGTCGTGGGCGACAATGACTGTTTCATTTAGGTCTGATCAGATTCCTCCACACAGCTCTGTCCTTAGCCTTCTGCTGCCAGGAACTCCTGTCTATGTCCAACTTCTTCAAGTTTCTTTTTACGGTGTCTTTAAATCTGAGCCTTGGTCTACCCTGATTGTGTTTGCCCTCGCATAACTGTGAGTAGAGTAACTGCCGAGGGAGATGCTGGTGGTCCATCCTCTCAACATGTCCGAGCCATCTCAGGTTCATCTGTATTAGCATGTCCTCCACTGATGGTAGACCAGCTTGTTTCAACACTTCTATGTTGGTTATCTTGTCTTTCCATGAGATGTTCATTATGGCTCGTCGGTGTCTCATTATGTACGTGTGGAGTTTCTTCATCTGCACTTTGTAGACAGTCCAAGTTTCCGCACCATACAATAGAGTAGCCAGTATTGTCGCTCTGTACACTTTGCATTTCACACGGCTAGACACATGTCGATTGTTCCACAGTCTCTCCCTCAAGTTTCCAAACACAGTGCTTGCTCTTCCCATTCTGAGAGAGAGTTCATCCTCCAGGTTAGCATTCTCTGAAACAGTACTCCCTAGGTACTTGAAAGTCTTGCACTTGACTAGTGGCTCTGTACCAATGCTGATCTCTTCTGGTAGTGATGTTGATAACTGGAACTTTGGTGGTTGATAAAGGCACTCTGTCTTCTTGATGTTGATTTGGAGGCCGAATTAGCTAGCTGCTCTTGCAAATTTCTCCACTAAAGATTGCATATCTTCCACACTGTGTGCAACTAGAGCACTGTCGTCGGCAAAGAGCATTTCTCTTACTACCTTTATCAATGTCTTACTCTTGGCTTTAAACTGTGCCACAATGAACAAGTCTGCTTCTTTCCTTGTTTGAATGTATACTCCTTCTGAAGTGTCTTTGAAGGCCACCTCAAGCATGGCTGCCAGATATAGCGAGAAGAGTGTAGGTGCCAGCACACACCCTTGTTTCACCCCGTTGCTTACTGAAAAGTCTTTAGATACTGAACCACTCATTGCCACATTTGCTTGCATACCTGTATGAAGTGCCTCGATCAGGCTGACAAACTTCTCTGTACAACCATATTTCTTGAGTACCTGCCAAAGTCCTTGTGGCGAAACAGTATCAAAGGCTTTACTGAAGTCTATGAAGACTATATAAAGCGGCATGTTCTGTTTGATACACCTTTCTTGAACCTGTTTCAAGCAGAAAATCATGTTCATTGTGCTTCTTCCACTTCTAAAGCCGCACTGGGTTTCCGGTAGTACATTCTGCGAGATGTGTTCACTGAGTCTGTTAAGTAATACACGTGAGAGAATCTTACCAACAGTGGCTAGTAGTGATATACCTCGGTAATTTCCACAATCCTTCCTGTCACCTTTCTTGAACAAAGACACAATACTTGCATCCTTCCAGTCTTGAGGTACTTTCTGGGCATTCCATATTTCTTGGATGAGCTTGTGCAGGCAGTTGGTCAGCTGAACACCACCAAATTTCCACACTTCTGCTGGAATTCCATCCCTTCCTGGAGCTTTACCATCCTGTGCTGCCCTGATAGCTGCCATTAGTTCATCAAAATTTGGTGGTTCATCCAGACTTGATACAGCTGGTCGCTGCAGTAAAGCTTCTTTAGCCTCTTCAGTGAGATCTCCAGGGTTGTTTAGTAGTTGGTCAAAGTGGTCTGCAAAATCTGTCCAGGATCTTGTCTTTCTCCTGCAAAACTGTTTCACAATCAATAGCCTTTAGTTGGATCAATCCTCTTGGTTTAGGGCCGTAGATTTCTCTCAAACCTGTGAAGAATGTTTTCATGTCCTTTCTGTCTGCTGCAGTTTGAAGTTTCTCCGCTTTTTCATCCCACCAGTTGGACTTCATCTCTCTGGTGTACTTCTGTAGCTCACTCTGAGCCTTTGAGTATTTCTTCTTCTTCGACCTTGTGTTACACTGTAGGTTTTCCTGCCTAGCTGTATTCCTTGCTTCTAGTAGTTTCTTCAGGTGTTCATCATGCTCATCAAACCAATCTTGATGTTTCCCCTCAGGGTAGCCTAATACATCACTCGCAGTCTGATACACCGTATCCTTCAGTGTTGCCCATTTCTCTTCTATGTCATTCTCTGAGTTGCTGCTGTCCCAGTCTTGCAAGTTTTTATCCATTTCCTGTGTAAGTCCTTCCTGCTTCTTTTGGCCTTTCAGTGCACTAGTGTTTAGCTTCCGTGGTGGCTTCGCACCCGTCCTGCAGTGCTGTTTTCGTCTGCAAATCCTTAATCTAGATCTCAGCATAACATGATCAGTGCCACAGTCCGCACCTCTCATTGCTCTGGTGTTCAATACATCCTTTCTGTCTCTCTGCCTGACTATGATGTAGTCTAATAAGTGCCAGTGCTTGGATCTTGGGTGCATCCATGTCTTCTTGTGTGTGTCCTTGTGCTTAAATAGAGTGTTGGTTATCACAAGCTTGTACTCTGAACATAGTGCAAGTAGAAGTTCCCCATTAGCATTGCACTTGCCTACTCCATGACTGCCTAGCACTCCTTTCCATTTCTCGGTATCTGAACCAACTCTGGCATTAAAATCTCCAACGAGTATCAGCCTGTCATCAGTTGGTACACGCCTGATAGTCTCACGTAAATCACTGTAGAACTCTTCCTTCACCTCCTTTGTGTTGGTCAGTGACGAGGATAGCCACAGTTGCCACATAGACCCCGAGCTCTCGCTCCTGCCCGTGCCACGGTCCGCCGCCTTTTGGGGGTCCGCCCTGAGGAACTAACTGCTCTGCTAGCAGCCTGACATGGAAGGGAAGTTTGGGTTGCTAGGTTCTCTTTAGCTAGCACTTGTAGACCTAGCTGGGTAGTGGACTCTATCTGGCTGGTCAATTCAATTACTTGCTTTAGTGCTAAGATGTCTGTAGTTAGCATTAGCTTCTCTTTGAGTCACTCGTTGCTCTTGCCATGTGCTAGCCTGTCGTGGACTAGTTCTTCCTCGATAGGCCTGAAGGTGCACATGCTCGCTAGGCTACAGAGTTCCATTAGGAAACGCTGGGTGGACTCACCAGCTTGTTGTCGGCGGTCGAAAAACCTATGTCTTCACGCTGTAATGTTGTACTGGTCCATAAAGAAATTGTCCATTATGTCCAAACACTCCTTCAACAAGCCTTTGCCACCCAGTGCGTGAAACACATGTTGGCCTTCCTCACCGAGGCAGTGCTCAAGTAGGCTCTTCCGTCTCTTTTTGTCAGCACCGCTCAGGCTAGCTGCGGCGATGTATTCCTCAAACACCTCCAACCAGCGGTGCCATGGTGTAGCTGGCACACCCAGAGACACTAAAAACAGGGGTGGTAGCTTCATGCACGCTCCCATGGTTTAATCCGTTGTCGCCAAATGTTATGTCTTAATAATGGGAGACATGAGCCATGTTGTACCAAGCAACAAACTGACCTTTATTGAGATTCACGCAGAATATACATACTGGCCATAGTCCGCCTGACGTCACTACGTCGACTGCCTGGAGTCGGCTATGGCAAGCCCCAAGGGCCAACTACCTATATCACAATACCTTTTGGAATTATGGCCAAAAACTTCAACCTTGGTTTCATCGGACCATAACACATTTTTCCCCATGCGTTTGGGAGATTTCAAATGTGTTTTTGCAAAATGTAGCCGGGCTTGGATGTTTTTCTTCATAACGTAAGGCTTCCGTCTTGCCTCCCTAGACAGGAGATTGTTGTCACATGTACTAAACAGTCAGTACTTGCCAGAAATTCCTGCAGCTCCTTCAATGTTGCTGTCGGCCTCTTGGCAGCCTCCCTGACCAGTTTTCTTCTCATCTTTTCATCAATTTTGGAGAGATGTCCAGTTCTTGGTCACTGTTGTGCAATTTTTTCTCCCCTTGATGATGACTGTCTTCAATGTGCTCCATGGTATATTTTATGCCTTGGAAATTCTTTTGTACCCTTCTCCTTACTGATATCTTTGAACAATGAGACCCCTCTGATGCTCTGGAAGCTCTCTGTGGACCATGGCTCGTGCTGTAAGATGTGACTACAAAAATGTCAGGAAAAGCCTCCTAAAACAGCTGAACTTTATTTGGGGCTAATCAGAGGCACTTTAAATGGTGGCAGGTGTGTGCTGACTCCCATTTAATGAGTTTGAATGTGATTAGTTAATTCTGAACACAACCACATCCCCAGTTACAAGAGGGTGTGCATATTTATGCAAACAGTTTATTGTAAGTTTTTTATTTTTCCTCTTAAAAGATTTCAGTTTGTTTTTCAGTTGGGTCGTAAAGATTATAGGTCACATTAATGGTGGAAAAAGTTTTGAAATGATTTATCTTGGTCTCATTTTTTTTTACATCACAAAAACCTGGCATTTGAACAGGGGTGTGTAGACTTTTTATATCCACTATACCTGGGAAGTATCATAGCCAGTGATGGAGTCAGAAAAAGATGTCAGACCTAGAATAGCAAAAGGCACCACATGCTTCCAGAGGTTGAACAAGATCTGGCAGGACAAGAAACTGTCTCTGGCTGTCAGTCTCAAGTTGTACTGGTCACTTGTGCTATCCACAACCCCGTACGCCTCAGAGACTAGGAGAGAAATGGTGAACATAAAAAAGTTAGTGGACGTATTCCATACAAAATGCCTGACAAAAATACTGCATGCTAGTTACTACGACAGGGTTGTAATCATTGATGTAGACAGCAGGACCAAGGAAAACTGCTCTCTCTCTATGTAATGGAGAAAAGACTCTCCTTTGGGACCCATCTTCTTCGTCTACCAGAAAAATGACCTGCGGCACATGTGGTGGCTGACTTCAACCTGGGGCAGCTGTGGCGCAGGTGTAGTGTGGCCGACTACTGATTGGAGGGTCAGGGGTTCAATTCCCACTCTGTCTGCAGTTTGTATGTTGAAGTGTCCTTGAGTAAGACACTGAACCCCCATTTGCTCCTGGTGGGTCAGGCCAGCACCTGTGTATGGCAGCTCTGCCACCATCAGTGTGTGAATGGGTGGATAGCAGGATCTGAAAAGTGCTTTGGTCATCTAGATATGAGAAAAAGCGCTATATAAGAGAAAGCCATTTACTACAGCATACCACCCTCAGGCTAATGGCTTGTGTGAACATTTTCACCGGTCGCTGAAAGCAGCGTTGCGTGCTGCACTCTCCGATGGTAATTGGGTGGATCGTTTGTCTTGGGTGATGCTTGGGTTACGTTCAGCTCCTAAGGAAGATCTTGATGCTTCGCCTGCTTAACTGGTTGTCCGTCAACCGCTCCACATTCCGGGAGAGTTTTTGCCCAAAAGTTCCACCCCGCAGGCTGGCCCTGCCATCTACCCTTTTTCATCTAATGGCACACTGGGTCTGAGACCCATTCACCACTGTTTTCCATGGTCGCTTGCGCCTACTGAGCTCAGTGCGGCCTGTTTCGTTTTTGTAACATGACGCTCAGTGCTTGCCTCTCCAACCCCCATACGATGGTCCATTTCAGGTTCTGGAGATGGGCCCTAAGAGTTTTGTACTAGAGATGGGTGGGTGTAAAAAGCGGGTCATGTTAGATAGGCTTAAGGCAGCGCACGTTATGGCGGATGAACCTACCGTTCCAGCCCAGGTCCCCTGTCGGGGTTGCCCCCTTTCTAAGACCCTGGCTAGGTCTGCACTAGATGAGTTTTCTGGTTTCCAGCCTGCTATGGACTGTGTTTCACCTGCCCATCGTCCAAGAGGACACCCCGCACGACAGGTTTCTCCATTGGCTCTGGTTGGAGGATGGCGCAGCTGTTATGGCAGGCTCATCAGGCACCTAGTGAGGGACTGATTTTGGCTATGGGAGTCCCCTTTGTTTTTTTGTTTTGTTGTTGTTTTTTTTTTTTTTTTTGGGGGGGGGGGGTGCTGTGTGGCAGACTGAAGAGGTACCTCTCACCCAGTGGGGCTTGGGGTTGGGGGTCGTGGTTTGTGTTTCCCGGTTTTGGAGTCTGGTAGTGTTCGCAGTTGTTTGGTGGCAGTTGAGGAGTCTCCTCTGTGTTTCTTCCTCCTGCCACAATATTCCCTTTATGGTAAACACCAGACGCATACATAAGCAGTATCCCACCTGTAAAACCTGCAACATCAATAACCTCAGATGCATCACTGTTAATAAAGCTCCCCCCCCCACCCCCAGCTGGACCATCACCAGACAAGGCTACATCAGTGACCCTAAATATGGCACTTTTTAATATTCGATCACTTTTAAATAAGACTTTTATCAATAATTTTATTCAAGATAATAACCTAGATGGTTTGTTTTTAACAGAGACCTGGTTTAGCAGTGATGCATCAGCAGCCCTCATTGAAGCCTCCCCACCCAAGGCCTTTTCCATTAGCCCCGCTTAGCCCAACACGGCACCACTCAGCCCGCGTTTGAGCATTTTCCATTAGCCCCAGCACCGGTTAGCAGGCGCTATTTTCGTACCTGATTGAGGGCAGGGTACAAGCGAGCCGAGTCGGGCCGTGATGTGACGTCAACAGACTGGTCGCCGCTGATTGGTCAGGTCTTAACGTCACGAAAGCAACCTCTTCTGATGAATCTACACAACCGCCATTTGCAATATTTCACGGACCAACTTGGCCACGGAGTAAATATGATATTAATACAGACAGCGTTGTAGGTTTTGTGGAACTCTACACCGTGGTCCAACGAAGAGGTGCGGAGTTTTCTCTGCTTGGTGGCAGATCCACAGTGAGGAGTGACCCGGACCGATACAGATGGCTGCCCAGCATAGAAACCGGACTATGGACAAGCTGAAGACGAACGTGAGAGAACCATCGATGTTGAGTGATTTGTAATAATGTGCATCTGTTTGCTTATTTATCCTGTTGGTGGTAAGCTCACTTTTTTTGAGCCATACAGCGCTGTTCTGTGCTGGCTAACTCGTTTTAGCTAACGATTTTTTGCTAGTAGCTAGCTAGTACCAACTGCTGATTCACGCTTGTTTTCTCCTAAATACTCGCTTGTGAGAGCAAAACGATGAAATATGTTAATCCTGGTTAAAGTCCTGGTTTGTGTACGTATTGCACTTTGGTGCTGCGCATTAAATTGTGTGCAATTTAATGCTAGAATGTGTTTCCACATGCCAGGGGTTAGCCTCCCTGTTTATACTGCGATACTGGTGAAATGGACCACAGGAGCCAAAATCTCATCATATTAAAATTGCTTTTTCAAACCAGTGATTTATAAAGTCATTCATACAATTTTCTAAAGCGTCAGAATAGACCCACACACCTATTCTGTGGATCCTGCAGTGCTTGTCAGGGAAACGAAGCATTTTGTCACATCCCACCACTCACTTTGTCACTCATTTCAGAAAGTGAAATCCGTATATTATATAGATTCATTACACAGACAGTGATATATTTGAAGCGTTTATTTATTTTAATTTCGCTGATTACGGCTTACAGCCCCTGAAAACCCCAAATTCTATTTTGCAAAAAATTGGAATATTACATAAAATTAACTTTAAAAAATAGTTTTTAAATATAAAAGTTGGCCGCTGAGGTGTTGGTTAATATGGGCTGTAGCCGTAATCATCAATATTAAAATAAACACTTTCAATATATCACTGTCCCTGTGGGTTTCACCTTCTGAAATGAGTGACAAAAATATTGAATTTTTTCATGGTATTCTAATTTTTGAGATGTGCCTGTATATGTATTGAACTTGCTTGAAACTAACCACCATCCATTTCTGTCGTTCATCTAGGCAAGAGGAAATCAGCCTCCCCACAACCTACCTCGCCACTGTGGAAAGTACTGAAATCCTTTGCTTTTATAGGTAAAGTGTCAAAACCAAAGTAGCACAATTTCCACTTAATATAAAAGGGACTGAACTGAGATTTATTTGATTGTGTGAATATGGCACATCAACTGTAAAATAAACCGCTTGTTAATGTATTTATTTTTTTGTCAGATCACTTGTGTGATCCTTTGTGAGTTATGTTCATAACTGTATGTTTTGGCGAATGTGAGATGTTCAGTCGTCAATATAATTTACTTTATATGTGTAGTTTATAGTCTATCACCAATAAACTCATGCGGTAACAGGACACATTACAAAAAATATTTGAGACCCATTGTAGTGCTTCCTTTTATATTTTAGCAATGCTAGTACAAAACACCGCCCACACTTGAAGCCAGGGCAAGAAGAGACACTTTTACAGACAAGACAAACTTTTACTGATAAAAACTTCATATTTTGACTGAGTGACTCCATACTCGGTGATTCACACCATCAGTTAAAGTACTAGATTCCATTCAAGTGAATGTATTAATTCATTCTGATTGCTGAAGCCACAGTAAAAGCAGATGATTTTAAATGTAACCCAGCCCTTATAAAATCTAGTGAAGCGCAGCTACATGAAAATTGTGGTTAAATACAACAACAAAGTACTTTATTGTCACATTCAAATTGTAATCCCTCCTGTTTTGTTTTTCTTTTGAATTCTTGGATGGAATATGGTGGCCAATATAAGCTGCAGCTTCAGCCATCACCCATTTCAGATAACCTATGCTGAACTGTATAATCAGAGGAGTTATTGTTTAATTTGACCTTGTTAGATTTTTCCCCTTTGTTATATTATTCTATTTTCTTTTAATCTTTACCTTTAATCAATCTGAAATAAAGATTCATTCATTAATTCACGTTCCACCACTGGCTTTTAGCAACAAGTGTATTTCCCAAATATGTTTTACACTTGCTTTAATTAACCACCACCCATTTGTCTTTTGTCTAGGCAAGAGGGAAAATATCCACCCCAACTGGACCTTGCCTCACTATTTACAGAGATGCAGGCTAAAGATCTGCTGGACCAGTACGAGGGGCCGATCCAGTTGCTTCTCAGTGAGGGAGCGTGGCAACCGTGTGTGACCTATTCCAGTTTTATTCTTTTTTACAGTTTGAATTTTGCACATTCTGAATAATCTGGAATTTGCTGCTAATTGTAATAAACAATTTAGTGACTTATGTGTTTGCATCATGATTTTCCATTTTGTCTGTTAAGACACTGGTGGGAAAAGAGTCAACTGTACAAAGGATTTATCGGTGACCTTGAAAATAATGGCTCATTTTTAAGAAAAAAGTAACCAAAACAATTATTTTATTAACTGAAGACTGTATTGTTGGATGTATATGGAGGAATTCTGGGTCATATTAGCATCTGCTCTTCATCATAATGGGTTTGGGCAGGGGTGTCCAATCATGTGCCATGGAGGGCCAAGACCCTGCAGGCTTTACCTCCAACCAGTGTCTTCAACAGCAGATTCCACTGAACTTCTTCCACTGACTGCTGATCAGTGACAACACCTGCTGAAGAGACTGGGTAGAAGAGAGAACCTGCAGGGTCTTTCTTGGCCCCCCATGACACATGATTGGAAGCCCCCGGATTAGGTTTAATGGGATTTAACATTTTAACACAAACTGCTTTATGGTTCATAATTCTGTTGACAGATTTACACAAAAACCAAAAGTGATTTCTCAAACTGCTGGATTATTCTTAGACAGCTTTTCCAATCTTTCAGTATTTAATTTGTGCCACATGGTGGTAACCTTCACATATAAAAAAAGAGACATCTGCAAAAACTTCACAGGTTTATTGTCAGTGCAATTCCCAGTGCAATACTACATGAATGCATGTCTAGTACATTGTTGATGCAGAGAATATATATTTCTACAGCACATGTATCTAGTAAATCAATTATTTTCCATGTAACCTTGTGACTGCATTATTTAAATTGCCTTTAATCCTAGATCAAGTTTGTTTTGGCCTAAAATACATCATAACTGTCAAATATATCTTATTATACATAACTCAGTACTGTTTACTTTTTGAATATATATTTTGTGGCTAATATAGTTATTAACCTGGTGATCAAGTTGTGTCAGCTGATCATTTTTTTCTATGACACCACCTCAGACTCTGCTGCAGAAGCAGGTACGTCCATGATGTCTCAACAGTCTCGCCATGATTTTCACGCAGAGCAGAGCAATTTGTTGTACAGGAAATAAACGTTTCTACAGACATTCTTAAGCTCTATAACCAATGATCGTTGGTGAAGCTGTGCTGACATCAGTGACAGGCTGTTGACATCAGTGAGAGGCTGTGCTGAACGCCAGACCAACCGTTTGAAGAGGTAATTTCCCAACAACAGAGCCATCTGAAACACACACACAGCATACATATTTTAGTACCTAACTTGCAGACATTACAGTGTAGCACGACGTACTTACAGCAAACTAGCATTAGCAACCATTAGCTTACCGTCATATATGACCTAGTTTGTATCCTCATGTCTTCGGCTCTCCCAGAAGTTGCAGAACTATTCCAGAGTGTTTCGTCTCGCTGCCTGTACCCTTATCTGGCGGTCCTTTTTGGTATTTACGGCGAAAAAAGCCACAGACCGAGGAGTCGCCTTGTAGAGCAGCCATGTTATGTTTGCTTGGGTAGCGCACTTCACGTCACGAGAGTGTGGCGCCGCCTTGCTGTTCAAGAAATCCCACCCACCGCAGGCGTGTCAGCAGTAATGTCGAAACGCAATCGAGGCTGAAACGAGACGTTGTAAGACGAGTCGTATTTTCAAATCGGGGCTAAGCGGGGCTAATGGAAAAGTGCCTTTAACACTTCTCTTGCTCCTGCAGGAATGGTCGAAAGGGTGGGGGTACGGCAACAATTCTGTCACAGACACTTGGTTTTAAGGACATTAATTTTAATCATTACAAATCTTTTGACGATAACTGCCTTGGTTTTTATCATCATTCTATTCTCTGTATGACAGCTTACCATGCCCCAGAGAGATGTCTTTTATTTCTGATTTTGCAGAGTTGCTTTCAATTACTTTTAATAACTCATAACAAAATTATTGTTTTAGGTCATTTTAATATACATCTAGATAATCAATCTGATACATTTGCTTTTGAATTTTTGAACTTAACTAACTGCCTGAATTTTAACCAACATGTTGCTTAATCTACTCACGCCAAAGGCCACATTTTAGATGTTGCAACAACTCATGGTATCTCATGTGATATCACCTCAGTTGATGATATAGGTTTGTCTGATCACAACTGTGTGTTTTTTAAGGTTCATGGTTTTAATCCACAGGATCGTTGAATGAACTGTTAGGGAGCGTTATCTTACTGCTAAAGTGGTAGCAAATTTAATTGAGCTTTTATATGAGTTCCCCAACTGACATTTTACCCTCTTCCTGTGATTTTATGGTGGACAGTTTTAACAGTAAATTACAATCCATTCTTGGCAAAGTGGCCCCTCTGAAAACCAAAAAAGTAAGAACCAGTCTAAAACCCCCATGGAGAAATGATGAAATAAATGAGTTAAAGAGGAAATGTATGGCAGAAAGAAGATGGAGAAAGAAAAAACTAATAATAAATCATCAGATATTTCGAGAACAGATGATCATCTACAATGTATGTTTTCAGAGTATGACTCTGAAACCCTTGGACTCCCTGTATAAACAATCCATCAAAATTCTGCATAAGACACAACAGTATCACCACTGTGGTATACTTGCCAGACACAAGATATTAAGCTTTGAAAATATGATCATGTATGCAAATATACAGCTGGTCTTTAAAATTATCCATGGTTCTGCACCCCCGCCCCTTAAGGCTTTTGTGTACCTGACTTCTGAACAAAATACCAGAGTAACAAGGACTTCCTCTCGGTGGCATTGTTACGTAAAACTGCTTTTGGACAATCAGCCTTCTCATACAAAGCTAAAACGGAATGGAACAAGCTCCCCACTGCTTTGAAGACCAGATCAAATTACAGAGACTTTTCCACAGAGACTAAAAAATGAATTTTAAGTAATCAAGCCTGCCAGCATTGACTCTCCCCCTTAAATGGGATTTGAAATTGTACTCTTAAATCGTTTTTATATGTGCCGTCTCTCTTATCTTTTTACCTTTTAAACTTACTCCCTGCTTGTTTCAGGGTTAACAGTTTCTGAAACTCGACCTGAATTGCTTTCTATATGTGCTGTTTTTCTTTTAATATCTTCCTGCCTTCTTCAGGAACTATAGATGGAAATTAGTGAGAACGCTATAATCTGGTACAGAGCATCTTTATCCTGTGTTTAATGGGCTTTTTTTTTTTCTGTACATGGTCCCTGACAAATTAACCAATAAACTAAACTAAACTAAACTACAACAAAGCCATAAAACAAGCCAGACATGCACATTTTCTAAATTCATTCAAAACAACCATAAAAAGACCAAAATCTTCTTCTCCACCAACCCCAATACCAAACAATATATTTAAATGATTTTACCTGTGATTGAATTGAAAATGTTAGATCATGTTTGACAAATCAACAACTGATAAAGTCTAACTGCAGAACGTTTTTACCTATGTGAGGAAAAACTGGTGGAGTTTGTCCTGGTTGATGCTGAAATACCTTTTAAAGTTATTTGTTCATTCAATTCGGCTAGCTGTCTTTTAGATCCCATCCTCACTGACTTTTTTTTAAATATATTTTTTTAAATTTTTTTTTATTTTGTATACTTTATTGATCCCCAAAGGGGAAATTCAGGGCATCCACCTGGATGGATGAAGTAGCCACGATAGGCGCAGTGGTTAGCACTGCGGCAGCACAGTTTACCCTTGGCCGGGGGATTGTGGGGATTGTGGGGATCGTGGGATCGTGGGTTCGATCCCAGCCCCCGACCAACAGTGATCTGTGTGGAGTTTGCATGTTCTCCTCGTGTTCCGTGGGTTTACTCCGGGATTTCTCCGGTTTCCTCCCACATGCCAAAGACATGCATGTTAGGTTAATTGGCTGTTCTAAATTGTCCCTAGATATCTGTTTCCTATAGGCCCTTAGAATAGAGGGTTAGTATTAATGAAAGCGCTTTGAGTGGTCTTTGTGACTAGAAAAGCGCTATATAAGTGCAGGTTAGTTAGTTAGTTAGTTAGATACGGCGCTATCCCTTAACCATTCACACACACATTCACGCCTAGGGCCACTTTAGAGTCTCCAATTAACCTAACCTGCATGTTTTTGGCCTGTGGGAGGAAACCGGAGAAATCCCAGAGTAAACCCACGCAGATACGGGGAGAACATGCAAACTCCACACAGATCACTGTTGGTCAGGGGCTGGGATCAAACCAGGGATCCCATGGCCAAGGGTGAGTTGCTGTGCTGGCGCAGTGCTAACCACTGCGCCACTGCACCACCCAAGCATCATGGCTTCTTTAGCAATGATGTTCTTAATATAGTAAATATATTCTTAATATAGTAAATAATTCTCTTCAGACAGGAGTCTTTCCCTCAGGACTCAAGACTGCTGTGGTTAAGCCCCTTTGGAAGAGGAAAAAACTCAGACCCTTCCCAACTGATCAATTATAGGCCCATATCTGAGGTAAATGAGCTCCTCAGAGCTCATTTAGCAGTAGGCTGTGCCATTCTAAGTGCTGGAGGGAGAGGTTCCGCAGGGCCTTCCTACTTATGGCTGTCAGACATTATAATCTAATTGGTGCTGCTCGTAGAGGTCGTATTCAATGCACTAAACATCACAACTTTGCACAATAGAGATCGCCCCCTCCAATACACAACTAAGACAATTACAATTATTATTAAGGGTGGCAACAACACTGTTCAGTCAAATGTAAAATATACTGTTTGGGTCTATGTATTTACATTCTGCCGGGTAATTTAACTGACTGTAATGCTGTTGATACCATCTAGCTGCAATGCTCCTGCACTGTGTATATAACTGTGTACATATGTATCTTTATTGACTGCTTTGGCTAACCAATTCTTATATTATCTTATTTACTATTGATCTGATTGCTGCTATCTCTGTGCTGCTGCAATCCTGGAATTTCCCCATTGTGGGACTAATAAAGGCTCATCTTATCTTTTCTTATCTTATCTAATTTACCATTTTTAACTCAAATTTTACCGAATGTTTCTAGTCAGTTACCATCCATCCATCTTCTACGGCTTAATCCTTTTTGGGTCGCGGGGGGGCTGGAGCCTATCCCAGCGTCTTTGGGTGAGAAGCAGGGTCCTCTCTGGACAGATCGCCAGTTCATCGCAGGGCCAACACAGAGAGACAGACAATCATTCACTCTCACATTCATACCTAAGGACAATTTAGAATCCCCAGTTGATGCCAATTAACCTAACCTGCATGTCTTTGGCCTGTGGGAGGAAACCGGAGTACTCAGAGTAAAGCCACACAGACATGGGAAGAACATGTAAACTCCACACAGAAGGGTCACCTCTAGTTAGTTACATGACTTTAATTTCGCACAATATATGTGAGAAATATCAATCTGGTTTTCGGGCTTGCCGCAGTACAGAGACTGCATTAGTCAAGATTTTAAATCATCTCAAATCCAATATGGATCAGAATTAGCCTTCAGTTTTAGTGCTACTTGACTTAATTGCAGCCTTTGATACTGTGGACCACTCGATTCTTTTAGATTGACTTCATTTTATTGGCCTTTCTGGATCAGTTTTAAAATGGTTTCAATCATAGCTCACTAACAGAGTTCTTTGTAAATATTGAGGGTCAGTCATCTAAAAGCTATAAGATAAACTATGGTGTTCCACAAGGTTCAATTTTAGGTCCATCACTTTTTAATCTCTATATGTTGCCACTGGGTGAGGTCATCAAGAGGCACAGCATAAATTTCCAGAGTTATACTGATGACACCCAGCTGTACATGGCCATGTCTCCTTATGACCCTGGACCTATTGATTGTCTTTTAAACTGTATTTATGATATTAAACAGTGGATGGCAGACAACTTTTTACAGCTCAACCAGGACAAAACGGAAGTTTTAGTTATAGGGACGGAAGCTCTGAGAGAGAAATTGTCAGCACATTTACAGATAATGGCAACAAAGTCCTCCAAAACTGAACAATTTGGAAGTAATCTTTGACCAGTATCTTAGTTTTAAACAACATATTTGAAATGTAACTAAGGCTGATTTTTATCATTTAAAGAATATCTCCAGAGTGCGCCAGTTTTTCTCTATCAAGCCGATGCAGAGACATTTTTACACGCTTTTATTTCTTTTAGAATAGATTATTGCAATGCTGTTCTTTCTGGTCTATAGTCTAAAAAGACTATAGGCCCCTACAACTACTCCCGACCTCAGCCGCCCAGTTTTTGACCAAGACCAGAAAGAGAGAATCAGAATCAGAATCAGATTTATTGCCATTGTTCATGTAGTACACAAACTAGGAATTTGTCTCGGTGCAATGCTACAACATTAAAACATGACAAGATAAAGAGATAAACTAAAAAAAAATTAAAGACTAAAACCATGCAATAAGTGTAGAATAATAATAATAATAATAATAATAATAATAATAATGAGTAATACTAGTCACAGCAGTTTTAAATAAATTAGCAAGTAGCAGATGATGTGCAGTCGATAATGCAACAGAAAAACAGTGATGAATGACATGAGTCTGGTTGAGCTGCTGTATATAGTGCACGAGAGTCAATAAGTCACTTAATGTTCAGCAGTCTGATGGCAGAGGGGAAAAAGCTGTTCATGTGCCGGGAGGTTTTAGTCTGAATGGACCGAAGTCTTCTACCTGAGGGGAGGGTGGCAAACAGTACGTGACCAGGGTGTGAAGGATCGGCCATGATCCGGCCTGCACGCCTCCGGGTCCTGGAGATGTACAGATCCTGGAGAGATGGGAGCTTGCAGCCGATCACCTTCTCAGCAGTGCGCACGACACGCTGCAGCCTTAGTCTGTCCCTAGCAGTAGCTCCTGCGTACCACACGATTATGGAGGAGGTGAGGATGGACTCGATGATGGCCGTGTAGAACTGCACTAACATCTTGGTGGGTAGCTTGAGCTTCCTCAGCTGCCGCAGAAAGAACATCCTCTGCTGGGCCTTTTTGATGAGGGAGCTGATGGTTGGCTCCCACTTGAGGTCCCGGGTGATGGTGGTGCCCAAGAAGCGGAAGGAATCTGCAATGGTGATGGGAGAGCCTGTGATGGTGAGGGGGGCAGGGGGTTTGTGACTTTCCTGAAGTCCACAATCATCTCTGCTGTCTTCAGAGCGTTCAGCTGCAGGTTGTTGTGGCTGCACCAGGACACCAGCTGGGCCACCTCTCTCCTGTAGACGGACTCATCGCCTTTGGAGATGAGCCCGATGAGGGTGGTGTCGTCCGCAAACTTGATCAGCTTAACAGACTGGTGGGTGGAGGTGCAGGAGTTGGTATAAAGGGAGAAGAGTAGGGGGGAAAGTACACAGCCCTGGGGTGATCCGATGCTGATGCTAACAGAGTCTGAGACAGACTTCCCCAGCCGCACATGCTGCCTCCGGTCCGTCAGGAAGTCGGTGATCCACCTGCAGAGGGAGTCAGGCACGCCGAGCAGGGACAACTTGTCCTGGAGCAGAGCGGGGCGGATGGTGTTGAATGCAGAGCTGAAGTCCACAAACAGGATCCTGGGGAGTCCAGGTGCTGCAGGATGGAGTGGAGGGCCAGGTTGACTGCGTCGTCCACAGACCTGTTGGCTCGGTAGGCAAACTGCAGCGGGTCCAGGAGGGGAGTGGTGATGGACTTGAGGTGGGACAGGACCAGGCGCTCAAAGGACTTCATGACTACAGAGGTGAGTGCTACAGGTCTGTAGTCGTTAAGTCCAGTAATCCGTGGCTTCTTGGGGACAGGGATGATGGTGGAGGATTTGAGGCAGGTCGGCACGTGGCGTTGCTTAAGGGAGGTGTTAAAAATGTCTGTGAAGACAGGAGCCAGCGATTTCGCACAGTGTCTCAGGGTGGAGGGAGACACGCCGTCCGGACTGGGGGCCTTGCGTGGGTTCAGTCTGGAGAACTGTCTGTGCACGTCCTGCACACTGATGACAAGGGCAGGGGGGGAGGAGGAGGAGACCGCTTTTGATGAATTAGCAGCCAAGGAGGCAGTGGAGCTGGGTGGAGGGGGGGGAGTTGGACACAGTTGACGAGGTGTCAAAACGGGCGTAATGTTGGGACAGTTTTTGACAAAGGGCTTTGTCATCCTGATCTTTAGAAGCCTGAGGCCGATAGTTGGTGATTTGCCTCAGTCCTCTCCACACAGAAGCCGAGTCATTAGCAGTGAACTGCTGCTGGAGGCTCTCAGAATACACAGATTTAGCTCTCTTCAGCTCTCTGTTAAACCGATATTTAACCTCCCTGTAGCAGTCCCTGTCTCCACTTTTCAACGCTGCTTCCTTCTCCTTCCTGATCTGTTTGAGCTTGGCAGTGAACCAGGGCTTATCATTAGAGTACCTCACCCTGGTGCGCGATGGAAGAATGTTCTCCTCACAAAAGTTGATGTATGAGTTTACAGTGTCTGTGTACTCATTAAGATCATGTGTGGCTCCTTTAAACATGTCCCAGTCAGTTATTTCCATGCATGTGTTCAGTTTCTCTCCAGCTTCACTGGTCAATTTCTTCCTGGTTGTCACAACAGGTTTAGTGAGCTTCAATCTCTGTCTGTATGTGGGAATGAGGTGGACCATCATGTGATCAGATAATCCGAGCGCAGCGCGGGGAACAGCGCGATACGCGTCCTTCACTGTAGTGTAACAGTGATCCAGCGTGTTTATTCCTCTGGTGGGGCATTTAATAAACTGTTTGTATCGGGGGAGCTCATGACTCAGATTGCGCTGGTTAAAGTCGCCAACCACAATAACCAGGGAGTCCGGGAAAGTCCGCTCCGCATGTTGGATGTGATCTGCGAGCGCGCGCTGAGCCTCGCGCGCGTCTGCGTCGGGAGGGGCGTACACAGCGATCAATATGAATGAAGCAAACTCCCGTGGGGAATAAAATGGCTTGCAGTTAATGGAGAGAAATTCTAGGTCGGGAGAACAGTGCCGGGAAATCACGGTTACATCAGAGCACCAGCTGCTGTTAATGTAAAAGCATACTCCTCCTCCTTTAGACTTACCGGAGAGCTCTGTGACGCGATCAGCACGAAACAGCTGAAATCCCTCAAGGCTGATCGCGCTGTCCGGAGTAGAATCATTAAGCCAAGTCTCAGTAAAACAGAGGGCGGACGAATTAGCGAGGTCCTTAAATCGCATCAGCAGAGAGCACACATAATACCCATTTTAAAGTCTCTGCATTGGCTTCCTGTCAGCTTCAGAATACAGCCGTGGACAAAAGTGGTAATAAATATAAATTCTATGAAAATTAACCAATGAAAATCAGACAATGCTTTTGAATTGTGGTTCAACAGAATTACTTTAAAAAATAAACTCATGAAACAGGCCTGGACAAAAATGATGGTACCCCTAGAAAAGATTGAAAATAATGTGACGATAGGGACATGTTCAACCAAGGTGTCTACAAACTTGTAATCAGTTAGTCGGTCTATTTAAAGGGTGACAAGTAGTCACTGTGTTGTTTGGTGACATGGTGTGTACCACACTAAACATGGACCAGAGGAAGCAAAGGAGAGAGTTGTCTCAGGAGATTAGAAAGAAAATTATAAACAAGCATGTTAAAGGTAAAAGCTATAAGACCATCTCCAAGCAGCTTGATGTTTCTGTGACTACAGTTGCACATATTATTCAGAAATTTAAGATCCACGGGACTGTAGCCAACCTCCCTGGACGTGGCCACAGGAGGAGACGGATAATACGAATGGTAACAAAAGAGCCCAGAACAACCTCTAAACACATTCAAGGTGAACTTCAAGGTCAAGGTACATCAGTGTCAGATTGCACCATCCGTCGTTGTTTGAGCCAAAGTGGACTTCATGGGAGACGACCAAGGAGGACACCACTGTTGAAAACAAATCATAAAAATGCCAGACTGGAATTTGCCAAACTGCATGTTGACAAGCCACAAAGCTTCTGGGAGAATGTCCTATGGACAGACGAGACAAAACTGCAACTTTTTGGCAAGGCACATCAGCTCTATGTTCACAGACGCAAAAATGAAGCATACCAAGAAAAGAGCACTGTCCCTACTGTGAAACATGGAGGAGGTTCTGTTATGTTCTGGGGCTGCTTTGCTGCATCTGGCACAGGGTGTCTTGGATCTGTGCAGGGTACAATGAAATCTCAAGACTATCAAGGTATTCTAGAGAGAAATGTGCTGCCCAGTGTCAGACAGCTTGGTCTCAGTCGCAGGTCATGGGTCTTGCAACAGGATAATGACCCAAAACACACAGCTAAAAACACCCAAGAATGGCTAAAAGCAAAACATTGGACTATTCTAAAGTGGCCTTCTACAAGCCCTGATCTAAATCCTATTGAAGATCTGTGGAAGGAGCTGAAACATGCCGTCTGGAGAAGGCACCCTTCAAACCTGAGACAACATTTTTTTTCCAGTTCCGGTTCTGCCGGACCGGTGGTGCCACACGAGTTGGCTGCCCGTTGCAACAGCCTTTTTTTTATCTTCCTTCTTCTTTCTACATCTTTCACTCTATATATATATATATATATATATATATATATATATATATATATATATCACGGACACACAGATCGCCACAATTTTTATGGACAGGATTTCTAGGCTCAGCCAGGGAATGGAGGGTGTCATGCTTGGTGACCACAGGATCTCATCTCTGTTGTTTGCAGATGATGTTGTCCTGTTGGCTTCATCCAGCAATGACCTACAGCTCTTGCTGGGACGGTTTTCCGCTGAGTGTGAAGCGGCTGGGATGAGAATCAGCACCTCCAAGTCCGAGTCCATGGTCCTCAGCCGGAAAAAGGTGGATTGTCCTCTCCGGGTTGGGGACAGGCTCCTGCCCCAAGTGGAGGAGTTTAAGTATCTTGGGGTCTTGTTCACGAGTGAGTGGAAAATGGAGCGAGAGATCGACAGACGGATCGGAGCAGCATCTGCAGTGATGCGGACGTTGTACTGGTCTGTTGTGGTGAAGAGGGAGCTTAGTTCTAAGGCAAAGCTGTCGATTTACCAGTCAATCTACGTTCCTACTCTCACCTATGGTCACGAGCTTTGGGTAATGACCGAAAGAACGAGATCGCGGATACAAGCGGCAGAAATGAGCTTTCTCCGTAGGATTGCTGGACTCACCCTCAGAGATAAGGTGAGGAGCTCAGTCATCCGGGAGAGGCTCAGAGTAGAACCGCTGCTTCTCCACATTGAAAGGAGTCAGTTGAGGTGGTATGGGCATCTGATTAGGATGCCTCCTGGACGCCTCCCACTTGAGGTGTTTCAGGTACGTCCCACTGGGAGGAGACCCCGGGGCAGACCCAGGACTCGGGGGAGAGACTATGTCTCCCAGCTGGTCTGGGAACGCCTTGGTATCCCCTCTGAAGAGCTGGAGCAGGTGGCTGGGGAGAGGGAAGTCTGGGCTTCTCTGCTTGAACTGCTGCCTCCGCGACCCGGACCTCCGGAAAAGCGGTAGAAGATGGATGGATGGATGGACACAGATCGCCCCAAAGGTCTCCCGAGTCGGCAGACGGAGCCACTGTTTACAGCAGGAGACGTTACAGCAGGAAGAGCTAGTGCTAGCTAGCACTCAACCGCCACCCGGTGCTAACGGATTGAAACTTGACATACCGGGAACTGTAGCGAAAACAACGCGGGTGCCGGGCTGGAGTTTAGGCGGTGTGCAAGAAATATAAGACAGAATAATAAAGAGCGATGGCAAGAACCAAGCAGACTGCCCGTAAAATCTACTGGAGGAAAAAGCCCCCCAGGAAGCAGCTAGCCACCAAGGCCGCTCGGAAAAGCGCTCCGGCCACCGGCGGAGTGAAGAAGCCTCACCGTCACAGGCCCGTGGCTCTGAGAGAGATCCGTCGCTACCAGAAATCCACGGAGCTGCTCATCCGTAAGCTGCCCATCCAGCGCCTGGTGAGGGAGATCGCTCAGGACTTCAAGACCGACCTGCGCTTCCTGAGCTTCGCCGTCATGGCTCTGCAGGAGGCCAGCGAGGCCTACCTGGTGGGTCTCTTCTTCGCTAAGAGGGTCACCATCATGCCCAAAGACTTCCAGCTGGCCCGCCGCATCCGCGGAGAGAGAGCTTAGACTTTCTGCTGCACATTCACCAACCATAATGCTCCGCACTGTGTGTCTATATATATATATATATATATGTATATATATATATATATATATATATATATATATATACTGTATATATATACTGTATATATATATATGTATATATTTATACTGTATATTTATAGTAATATGTACATATGTTTACTAGCTGTTCTTGTTTTTTCTTGCCTTCGGATTGTTGCTCTGAGTGTTGCTATCCCTGTGCTGTTGCAATCCTGGAATTTCCCCATTGTGGGACTAATAAAGGCTTATCTTATCTTATCTTATCTTAACTGGAGCAGTTTGCTCATGAGGAGTGGGCCAAAATACCTGCTGAGAGGTGCAGAAGTCTCATTGACAGTTACAGAAATTATTTGATTGCAGTGATTGCCTCAAAAGGTTGTGCATCAAAATATTAAGTTAAGGGTACCATCATTTTTGTCCAGGCCCGTTTCATGAGTTTGTTTTTTAAAATAATTCTGTTGAACCACAATTCAAAAGCATTGTCTGATTTTCATTGGTTAATTTTCATAGAATTTTTATTTATTACCACTTTTGTCAGATTCAAGTTATTTCTGTGACCATTGTGGGTTTTTCTTTCATTAACAGAGGGGTACCAACAATTTTGTCCACGGCTGTAGATTTTGAGGCTCTTTTATTGGTTTTTAGGGGTCTTATTGGTCTTTGCCCTGATTATTTATCAGAATTGCTTTTACATTATGAGCCTTCAAGAACCCTCAGGTCTTCAGGTCAAAGTATTTTAATCATTCCTAAAGTCAGAACTAAAACTCGGGGTGAAATGGCTGGTGAAAATGTTGATACTTTTAAAACCAACCTAAAGACCCACCTTTGGGACCGGGTTGTTATTTAAATTTATTTTCGCTTTTACCTTTTCTTACACCTTTTTATCCTGTTTTAACTATTTTTATCCTGTTTTTATTTGTATTTATCCTCTTTTAACTATTTTTTAATCCTGTTTTTAATTTGTATTTATCCTGTTTTAACTTTTTTATCCTGTTTTTATTTGTCTTTATCCTGTTTTTTTTTAACTTGTTATTGCTTGGTTTTATGTTTTATTACCTCTGGTTTTTCCTCACTGATAGCGCTTCCTCAGTTCAGTTTTAATGTTTTATATGTTTTTTTTTTAAACATGGTTTTATATGATAGGTCAATTAGTCGGTGTATTGTGAGTGTATGTGTGTGTGGGTGGGTGGATGAGACTATGTTTTTGGCTTTTGGCGTATGTTGTTTATTATTTGTACAGCACGGGGTGCACAGGGGTGTTCTGTCACCTCAGAGAGTGACAACCCTGCCCATAATCGTGTAATCCCGGGCTCAGCTGGCACAACTGGCCAGTTAGCGGTAACTGCTGGGCAGCCTGTATATCCCTGGCTCTATTGCACTTTGGTGTACCTCTGGATCCAGGTATCCAGGCCCAGAGAGACTCGACGACTGGAGCACAACATCGCGGGTCTGCATCTACTGTGCAAGGTTAGGAGGGAGTTATGGAGTTTGGAGGAGGACTTAGAAGCCCTGTGGTGACAGGAAAGTGTGAAGGTGGCAGGCTGGAGATGCTGGGAGCTACTAGCATGGTTTCTGCACACAGGCGGCCCACATCAGAAGGTCACAGCCTTGCTTAACAGGAGCAACAGTAGGCTGGGGCAGCTATGTGGGCGACTGGGCAACCCTGTTCAGGGATAGCACTGCCTGCCCCAGAAGCCCCTATAAAAAGGTGGGGTAAACAATGGTCACTCTGCACTAACCCCAGTTGGCACGCTGCAGCCAGTGGATTTCCATCTGTAGCGGTAAGAAGAATGGAAAGATGAAGCTGTCCATTGGTACTTGGAATGTCTGTACCATGCTTGACAATGATTCAAGACCTGAGAGACGTTCCACCCTGATCTGCAAGGAGCTGCACAGATCGATATAGCAGCACTGCAGGAGACAAAAATCAAGGGCCAGGGTCAAGTGCAAGAGGAGACTAATACCATCTTCGGGCATGGAAAAAAATGGAGCAAGAAGAGAGGCTGGTGTTGCACTTGCAATTTCCAAGAGATTTGTTGTCAAGCTGCCCTCTCTGCCCAAAGGATTGTTAGAAAGGTTGAGTTTGTGTGTGCCCCTGGCCAACAAGAACTTTCTCACCCTAATCTGTGTCTATGCACCAACCATGACCTACTCTGAGCAAGACAAAGAAGCCTTTTATGAGGAGCTTGGCAGAGCTGTGGACACTGTTCCTAAAGCAGACAGGTTACTTACACTGGGTGAGTTTAATGCAAGAGTGGGAAGTGACCATAAAATGTACAATGGCGTGGTTGGAAAGTTTGGCAAAGGTGGAGTTAACTCCAATGGTGTTCTCCTGCTCAACTTCTGTGCTCAGTGGGACTTGTGTATCACCAACACATATTTCAACCAACCTGACCACCATTTCTACTCCTGGATGGATCCTAGGTCTAAACATTTCCATCTGCTTGATGACATACTTGACAGAAAACAACATCTGAAGGAAGTATTTGTCATGACAGCTATGAGAGGTGAAGAATGTTCTACTGATCACTACCTGATAAGAGCAAAAGTAGAACTCCAGTTCCAGACTCCTAGAAGAAAGTCACCTGCTGCCACCCAAATAAAGCTAGATGTGAAAAAGCTGAATTTAGCTAATTTCTGTGATGCCTTGAGCCACTCTCTACATATGCCTCTGGAGGAGTTGCGTGTGATACCATTAGTGGATGTAGACTCTTCATGGAGTGCTCTGAAGGACACCATCCTGAGCACCACAAGAGAAGTTCTTGGTCACCTCAAACGAAAGACACCAGACTGGTTTAGTGACAATCGGGAGGAAATCCAACTCCTCCTTGTGGAAAAGCATAAGGCACACAATCAATACTTGTGTGACAACTCTAAAAGGAGCAAGCAGCTGCTGACCAATGCAAAGTCAAGCCTCCAATGGGAAGTAAGGAAAAAGAAGAACGCCTGATGGGACAAGAAGGCCAATGAGCTGCAAATGTTTGCAGATGCTGGTGACTCCCATGGCTTGTTCTCAGCTCCCAATTCTGTGTATGGTCCATGAACAAACACTCTTACCTCTGTGAAATCAGCAGATGGGAGCTGCCTCCTAACGGACTTGTCAGATATAACAGACCAATTGAGGGAACACTTTCACAAGCAATTAAACCAACAAGGCTCAGCTAGAAGAGATACTACATCCACCCTGGTAGTTTACCCAACTAGGCATGAACTTGATGAACCAATCACTTCAAATGAAGTGAAAAAGGCTTTGAAGCAAACAAGAACTAGCAAGTCTCCAGGCCCAGACAGCATCTCCTCAGATGTCCTGAAGCATGGAGATCAACAGGTTGTAGACCTCCTGTTTCACCTGTACAATCTCTGCTGGGCCCAGGAGCAAGTTCCTCAAGACTTCAAGGATGCTCTAATAGTCACCATCTACAAGAAGAAGGGTGAAAGGAGTGACTGCGGTAACCATCGCGTGATCTCCCTTCTATCAGTTGCAGGAAAAGTGTTTGCAAAGGTTCTTTTAAACAGACTGAAACAAGTGTCAGAAAAGTGTTCTCCCTGAAAGCCAATGTGGTTTCAGGGATGGAAGGTCGACATCTGACATGATATTTACACTTCATCAACTACAAGAGAAGGCTATCGAACAGCATCAACCTCTGTACATGGTATTTGTCAATTTCTCAAAAGCTTTCAACACGGTTGACCGAACCACACTGTGAGAACTGCTCAAAGTGTATGGTTGCCCTGGCAAGTTTATAAACATGGTCAGACAGTTTCACGACAATATGTCTGCTGTGGTTTCTGTGGAGGTTGCACTAGTGCTCCTTTTTCATTTTGCCATGGAATCAAACAGGGGTGTGTGTTGGCACCAACTTTGCACTCTACCTTGCTGCAGTACTGGAATATGTGGGTAGCCGAACTACTATAGGTGTGCACATTCAAACCCAATCAGATGGAAGTTTCTCCAACCTTGCTTGGCTCCGAGCTGCTTCGAAGATAAAACTGGTCTGCGTGAGGGAGCTGCTTTATGCAGATGACTCAGCACTAGTAGCTACAAACCTGCAGGACTTACAGGAGATTACCAATCTGTTTGTTGAAGTTGCAACTTGTTTTTGACTGCAAATAAATGCCACTAAAACTGAACTTCTCTACCAACTGCCACCACAGCAGCAACAGCTTGAGCAACCTGCTGTAGAAGTGCACGGTGAGGCATTGAAGACTACTGCCACCTTCACCAAACTGGGCAGCACTGTCACCAAAAAGAACTCATCTGATGTTGAGATTGACTGGAGATTTCAGACAGTCTGCAAGGCCTTTGGGTCTTTTCAGCAGCGTCTCTGGTTGCAACATGACATCAAACTTGGTACTAAGATTAAGATCTGCAATACAGCAGTGTTGCCAAACGCTTCTATACTTCACTGAAGCTATGATCCATGACTGTAAACATGTCTAACAGCTGACTAAAATCCAACTTCGCCACATTTGTCAAATCATGAACATCAAATGGCAAGACAGAGTTCCAGACGTGACTATCCTGGAATGAGCAGGAGCTGAGTGTAGAACCTTGGTTCCAAGGTTGTCATAGCCAGGAGCAGCACTGGGGTTAAGCTCCCAGTGCTCATAAAATGCTCCTTACGGCGTGCGTCTCGAAAAGCCTCTGACAACTAAGTCCAACTCCTAGCCTGCCCGTGTGGTTTAGTCTCTAAGCCCGGCGGAACTGCTTTTACTAATAGGAGAAGGGGTGAGGGTGGATCTCTGGCGCCTTAAAACCAGATGCTTCGGGTAGATGGAGGCTCGTCAACCTGGGAAGGTAGCCCATCTAGGGGAAGTTAAACCCTGATTTCAAACCTCCGCTGCCTTGCGGCACACCCGGTCACGGGAAAGGCTTCGGGAGTCAACCCTGAGGAAAAATCCGGAGTCGGAGCCCCTAAGGCAGTTCTCTGTTGTGCTCAACATCGTTCTGGCAGCTCCTGCGACGGCGCTGGTGCCAAACTATAGCAGCCCTGCTGTTCCTTTGGATTCATCAGTGACGTGGAGAAGGGGGACATGCTGCATGGGTAACATCTTGTCCTCCATATCTTCCTGCCCAGGCTTGAATCCTACCAATGCCCAATGCTGGAAGGTAGAACACCGGTGGGCATCGGCCTGTTCAGCCACAGGCGGTGCTGTTCCAGCAGAGTAGACATTTAGGATTCTCTTCCATGGTCATCATAGACCGACGGAGGCCGACGACGACTGAGTGTAGAAGCCTTGGTTACTGCAGCTCAGCTCCGATGGGCTAGACATGTCTTTCACATGTCTGATAACCACCTTCCTAAGCAAGTGCTCTACAGTGAATTACTGCATGAGAAATGGAAGTGTGGTGGCCAGAGATTATGTTATAAAGGCGTCCTGAAACGCCACATGAAGCATGGTGAGATTGACACTGATACCTGGGAACAGCAAACCTCATCCAGACCAACGTGTGGCGTATTACACAAGGTAACCAAAAGAGTTGAGGAGAAGTGGGCAGCCAACTATATGTCAACTCATGATTGGCGCCACTCCATCCCTAGTGTAAGTGACTTCACTTGTAGCAAGTGCAAATGGCCATGTAGCTCCAAAGCTGGTCTAGCAGCTCATCGGTGAGCCTGCAAGAACAAACCTACATAGCACACTCTCCCTCCTCTCTCTTTCTCTCTCTTTTGTCCTCATCGCAAATGATGGACTGCCGATACAGCACTTTCAGCTGCTACACTGTATGAAAAGTGCTTTATAAATAGTCTGATTGATGAAAAAAGCTGCAAATTTAGATGAAAAAAACTTGCAAATTAATGTAGGAAAAATTTGCAAATTTATATGAAAAAGTTAATCAGAAAAAAGTTGTAAATGAGAAAAAGTTGCAGACTTACACGAAAAAAAGCTACAAATTAATCAGAAAAAAGTTGTAAATTAATGAGAAAAAGTTGCAAATTTAAATGGAAAAAGGTTCAGATCAATGAGAAAAGTTGCAAATTTATGTGAAAAAAAGTTACAAATTTATCAGAAAAAGTTGCAAATTTATATGAAAAAAATAATCATAAGATAAGATAAGCCTTTATTAGTCCCACAACGGGGAAATTCCAGGATTGCAACAGCACAGGGATAGCAACACTCAGAGCAACAATCAGAAGGCAAGAAAAAAAACAAGCAAGCAAGAGCAGCTAATATACATATGTACATATTACTATAAAATATATATATACACACACACACACAGACACACAGTGCAGAGCATTGTAGGTGGATGGAATAAATATATGAATATATGAACACACAGTGCAGAGCATTGTAGCTAGATGGAATAAATATGTAAATATATAAACACCCACAGTACGGAGCATTGCAGCTAGGTGGAATAAATATGCAAGTATATAAACACACACAGTGCGGAGCAATGTAGCTAGATGGAATAATATGTAGATATATAAAAACACAGTGCGGAGCATTGTAGCTAGATGGAATAAATATATAGATATATAAATATAAACACACCCAGTGCTGAGCATTGTAGCTAGATGGAATAAATATGTAAATATATAAACACACACAGTGCAGAGCATTGTTGCTAGGTGGGATGAAACAGCATAACCGTCTACTTAGTTATCCTACATGGTATGATTATGTGCCCATACATATTCTCACCCTCCATAGCGACCGGTATGTTCCTAGTTGTATGCCGGAGAGGACCATTGTGTAAGTCTATTGCATCTTTTGCATTCAAAAAACTATTAGTTTGTTACGTGTTTTTGCTATCTCTGCGAGCAGCCCTGCTTAGGTTGTACAGTCTGACAGCCGTTGGTAGGAAGGACCTACGAAACCTCTCGGTTGTGCACCTGGGATGATGTAGTCTGCTGCTAAATGAGCTCCTCAGTGCATCCAGTATGTCCTGCATAGGATGGAACTCGGACTCCAGCAGAGATGACAGTTTAGCCACCGTCCTTCTCTCTCCTATCTCCTCCATCGGATCAAGGCGCTGCCCCAGGACAGAGCTAGCTTTCTTAATCAGTTTGTTCAGTCTCTTCCTATCGGCTGCAGTAATGCCACTGCCCCAGCAGACCACTCCAAAAGTGATGGCTGATGCCACCACCGTGTCATAGAATGACTTCAGCAGCGCCCCTTGTACACCAAAAGACCTGAGTCTCCTCAGCAGGAACAGCCTGCGCTGTCCCTTCTTGTAGAGTGCGTCAGTATTGTGTGACCAGTCTAGTTTATTGATTCAGATGAATACCCAGGTACTTATAGGATGTCACCATCTCGATGTCTGTTCCCTGTATATTTACTGGTGCTGTGAGGGGCTGCCCATGCCTGCGGCAGTCCACCACCAGCTCCTTAGTTTTCCTCGCGTTGATCTGGAGGCAGTTCCGATGGCACCAGTCCACGAAGTCCTGGATAAGCCCTCTGTACTCAGCTTCATCTCCGTTGGAGATGAGACCAACGATCGCAGAGTCATCAGAGAACTTCTGTAGATGGCAATGTGTTGTGTTGTGTGAGAAGTCCGCAGTATAAAGAGTGAACAGGAAGGGAGCCAGCACCGTTCCCTGGGGGGCCCCCGTGCTACTGATGATCGTGTCGGAAACACAGTCCCGGGTTCTCACAAACTGAGGCCGGTTCGTGAGGTAGTCCAGGATCCATGATGACAGGTGCTGGTCCACCCCTGCGCGCAGCAGCTTGTCCTTCAGGATCATCGGTAATCTACAATTAAAGTTGCAAATTTCTCCCAAAATATTTGCCTGTATCCTTAGTATTTGTGCTTAAGTCATTTTATTCAGTACTGTAACATGATATATGGGAGGGTTTATGATGATACTGGGAGGACAATTCTCTCTTTTTTCCAGGTGGGGGGGGACTAATAGACATTTTATTGATCCCCAACTGGGAAATTACAGCTGTCCCCCCGTCCCCCCTTGGTTGACACCAGTGGATACAAGCAGTGTGAAAGCTGTATGTAAGACCACTCCACATCAGAGCAGAGACATGGTTTCACCCAGTCCTTTGTCTTACCACTGTCCCAGTTGTGGTATATATTACTCATATATTCCATACCTGCATACGTTGGAGCATGTGGAAATGTGTGGGGCAACATATGTAAAGGAATTTCACACCTCTGAAAGGACAAAGGAATCTCACCGCCGTGTGAAGACCAATGGCGTCACAGGACGCCATGGCAACAGACTTGACACCTTCACCCCCTTAGGCGAGGAGAGGTTTTCCCATCACCTCTCAAAACGGAGGGAGGAGTTAACAGGACTAATGGGGATTTAGATAACGGGGGATTTCAGCTTGTGTTTTGCATGTCTTGGATGTGTGCCTGTATTTAACCAGCGAGCTGGGCAGAATTCTTCCTCTTTGCCTTCTGCCAAGCTCTGCACCATGATGAGACAAGATAGAGAAGTTGTTCATTAAAGACTCTGCTTTTGTGATACAAAACCGAGCTGCACGGTGGCGCAGTGGTTTAGCACTGTGGCAGCACAGTTTTACCCTCAGCCGGGGGATCGCGGGGATCATGAGATTGTGGGTTCGATCCCAGCCCCCGACCAACAGTGAGCTGTGTGGAGTTTGCATGTTCTCCCCGTGTTGCGCGGGTTTACTCCGGGATTTCTCCGGTTTCCTCCCGCACACCAAAAACATGTAGGTTTAGGGCGCACGCAGCGACCAGCAGCCGGTGGCTTGTCACCAGACTGCAAACCAAGTCTACCTACGGGTACAAATAAGTAACAAAAAAACAAAAAAAAAAACGCCTAGTTATTTCCAGCTCTTCTACACTGGTGACCTTGACGCGAGTATGGACCTGAGGCGTTCTTCAAGCGACTCATCCGCGGCGAATCTGACTTACGCCAGCGACAACGCAGACGAGGGGACAAGCAGACAGCTGTTCCCCCGGGCAGAGGGTACAGAGAGAGCTCAACCGAGCTCCAGCACCGCCGTGAGAGCCGAGGCAAGGCACTCTCATCCGGCGGGCACAACAGTGATGATGTGCACAAACGCCGTCGCTGTTAAACTGCCAGATTTCTGGCGAGAAGACCCGGCCTCTTGGTTTCTCCAAGCCGAAGCCCAGTTCATACTGGCGGGCATCACGGCAGACGATACTAAGTTCTACCATATCATCTCCAAACTCGACTCCGCCACTTCGAGGTGTGTGCGAAGCTTGATCCAGCGACCACCGGCCCGGGACAAGTATGAGACACTCAAGGCGACCATCGTGGCGAATTACGTCCCGTCGGCGGAAGAAAGAGCCGAAAAAATCCTGGCAGTCTACGGCCACAGAGGGGGCAATCCAAAGACCCTCATGGAGGATTTACTGCAGCTCAAGGAGGAGGACAATGATAATTTCCTCTTTCAATTTATTTTCCTCAGCACGCTACCACCACACATGAGAGGGACACTCGCCAGTATGAAGTGCAACAATCATCAGGACTTCCGCACGCTGGCCAAAGAGGCTTATCGACTCGTCAATGCCTGCAGAGATTGGACACCCACAGCGGCATCCGCAGACCTCAAAACTAACGCCCCGAACCTTGGAGAGTCACAAACCACGGAGCAGGCTCAACCCACGGTGAAAGCAGCGCGGCCCAAGCGCAACAAACAGAATGACGTCTGTTATTATCACCACCGCTTCGCCGAGAAAGCCCGGAAATGTGTTCCCCCTCTGCAAGTTTACGATGTCGGGAAATGCCAAAGCCGAGGGCCGTTAACGGCAGCGGTTCTCGGTGAGAAAAATAAGCTGTTATACGTGACGGATGGACACACAGGCAAGCAGTTCCTCATCGACACAGGAGCCCAGCTGAGTTTCGTCATGCCCTCCCACGCAGATCGAGCCATGGGCACCCGGGGCAATGGAGCAGTGGCAGCCAACGGTTCTGACATCGACACGTTCGGGGAAAAGAGCCTGCATCTCCTCATTCACGGCCGCAGCTACAGATGGACATTTGTTGTAGCGGTGGTGAGTTTTAACTTGTTAGGCGCAGATTTTCTGTGTGCACACGGGTTATTAGTTGATCTAGCAAATAGGCGCCTAGTTAATGCACTGTCTTTTGCTTCTATTCCTTGCTCAGCTGGAGTCTCTCCACCACCTGTGCAGGCCAACGTCACCACGGCAGGAGGTAAGTTTGAGCAACTCCTCACCCAATTTCCAGCACTCACAACCCCCAAATTCTCAGCCACTGTAGCCAAACACGGGGTTAAACACTTCATTCCAACAACGGGACCTCCCGTTTTTGCCAAAGCTCGCCGCTTAGACGCGGCCAAGCTCAACATAGCAAGGGACGAATTTGCAGCTCTTGAAAAATTAGGCATTGTCCGACTTTCAAAGAGCCCTTGGGCTTCACCACTTCACATGGTTCCGAAATCCGACGGTTCTTGGAGACCGTGCGGAGATTACCGCAGATTAAACAACGCTACAGCGCATGACCGCTACCCCATTCCTCACATACAGGACTTTTCACTACATTTAGGGCGCTCGCGCACGCAGCGACCAGCAGCCGGTGGCTTGTCACCAGACTGCAAACCAAGTCTACCTACGGGTACAAATAAGTAACAAAAAAAAAAAAAAAAAAAAAAAATTAGCGGGTGCACGCATTTTTTCAAAAATAGACTTAGTCCGCGGTTATCACAAAGTTCCAGTCCGAGCTGAAGACATTCCTAAAACAGCGGTTATAACCCCTTTCGGCCTTTTTGAATTCCTGCGAATGCCTTTCGGCCTCAAAGGTGCTGCTCAGACTTTTCAGCGTATGATGGACGCAGTCTTACGCGACCTCCCCTTTGTTTTCGTCTACCTCGACGACATGCTGGTAGCCAGCTCATCGGAGGAAGAGCACGAACAGCATCTCACTGCCGTTTTTCAGAGGCTAGAAGAGCACGGATTAATAATTAATCCAGCCAAATGCAAATTCGGCGTATCGCAAATTGATTTTTTGGGACACAGAGTCTCCCCAAAAGGGGCAGTTCCGCTTCCAGACAAAATTCATGCGATAGAAGGTTTTCCACGGCCCCAAACGGTCAAATCGCTACAGGAATTTTTGGGGATGGTTAATTTTTACAACCGTTTCCTCCCTCATGCAGCTCAGCTCATGCAGCCCCTGTATGACGCGCTCAAAAAAAAGAGAGCTTCCAACGCGGTCGAATGGACCCCGGAACGCGAACACGCTTTTGCGCAAGTTAAAAACGCCCTAGCTAACGCCACAATGTTAGTCCATCCAGATCCCTCGGCCCGCATTGCTCTAACCACAGATGCTTCAGACTTGGCCATAGGGGCAGTTGTAGAACAACTTGTCAAGGGGGTCTGGCAACCTTTAGCATTTTTTAGCAAATCGCTAAACCCGACGGAACGCAAGTACAGCACTTTTGACAGGGAGATGCTGGCGCTCCATTTATCCATCCGCCACTTCCAGTTTTGGTTAGAAGGGCGGAGTTTCACGGCTTTTGTGGACCATAAACCGCTCACTTTTGCTATGGCTAAAATTTCAGAACCTTGGTCGGGCAGACAACAAAGACAGCTAGCTGCGATTTCAGAGTTCACCACAGACATTCGACATGTAGCGGGCAAACTTAACGTAGTAGCGGACTGTCTCTCTCGCGCTGTGGCACTGCCAGAGCACGAGGAGACAGATTACACTGCTTCAGCAGCTGAGCTTTTCTCTAACGCAAACACATATGCAGCACCTATCCATGAAGGGATAGATTATGCAGCCATGGCGGAAGAGCAAGGTAGTGATGCGGACGTGCGCTCGCTCCTGTCTGGACCAACAGGGTTAAGGCTGGAGGAAAAAGGGTTGCGCGATGGCGTGCCCCCCTAATATGCGATGTTTCAACCGGCTGACCTCGCCCGTTAGTACCGGCTGCTTGGCGCCGCCGTATTTTCGACGCAATTCACTCCCTCGCGCACCCAGGTGTGCGCGCCTCAGTCAAAATGGTTGCCGAAAAGTTTGTGTGGCCAGGCCTGCGCAAAAACGTAAAGGAATGGGCAAAAACTTGCTTTCCTTGTCAGCGCGCCAAAGTACACAAACACACAAAAGCCCCTCTGGAGCCTTTTCCCATCCCTACTAGAAGGTTCGACCACATTCATGTCGACCTCGTGGGGCCGCTGCCTTCCTCCCAGGGTTTCACACACCTGCTAACAATGATAGACCGCACCACGCGCTGGCCAGAGGCAGTCCCTCTAGCAGCAACTACAGCGGAGAAAGTCGCTCGCGTTTTTCTAACAAATTGGGTGGCACGTTTCGGCGTCCCATCAGACATCACGTCAGATAGGGGGCCTCAATTTGTCTCAGAGCTCTGGTCAGCCATGTCCAACAGTTTAGGGGCAACAATTCACCGTACCACCGCTTATCACCCTCAGGCTAATGGGTTATGCAAGCGTTTTCACAGGTCCTTAAAGGCCGCCCTCAGAGCCTCATTAACGGACACAAATTGGGTAAATAAACTTCCCTGGGTTTTATTGGGGTTGCGTGCGGCACCTAAAGAGGATTTAGACGCTTCTCCTGCAGAATTAGTCTTTGCTCAGCCTATTAGACTACCAGGTGAATTTTTACCAGAAAACCCGGAACCAGGGCACCTCCCAGTCCCAAGGTTTTTAGGCAGTAACAGACCGGACTCTCTACACGGTCCAGCTCATCACTCCTTTCCGCGAGTTTTTGTTCCTCAAACTTTAAAAAACGCCGAGTTTGTTTTTGTTAAGCATGAAGCCCTTAAACCAACGTTACGCCCAGTATACGATGGCCCGTTCAGAGTGCTGGAAAATGGTGACAAACACTTTGTGCTTGATTATGGGGATAGAAATGAAACGGTCAGCATTGACAGACTCAAACCTGCCTTCTTGTTGAGAGACGAACCTGCACAGTTGGCGCGAGCACCTCGGTGAGGTAGACCCCCCAAGGAAAAAGTCTCAGCCCCCAGGCAGGGAACAGATAATCTCTCTCCTTCCCACACTGCAGAGTCCTCACAACAAGGTCCCAGCAGGATGCCTAAACCAGCCTACAGCAGCTTTGGGAGAAGATTGAAACCCAGACTGCACAAGGACTGATTACACCACTCTGCAATTTTTCGCTAATTGTGCCGCAACAGTTTAGGACTGACTTATGATTATACTATGCTGTTATATTTTCACTGAACTCTCTTAGGAGCATGGCTGCTTGGAAGTTTCTTCTGTGACAACAGCTGTAACACGTAGTATGTCTTAGTAATTACCCTAGACTGTGAATCTTTCTGTGTCCTTTCCTAGTTGTTTGGGGGGCCTGTGGTATATATTACTCATATATTCCATACCTGCATACGTTGGAGCATGTGGAAATGTGTGGGGCAACATATGCAAAGGAATTTCACACCTCTGAAAGGACAAAGGAATCTCACCACCGTGTGAAGACCAATGGCGTCACAGGACGCCATGGCAACAGACGTGACACCTTCACCCCCTTAGGCAAGGAGAGGTTTTCCCATCACCTCTCAAAACGGAGGGAGGAGTTAACAGGACTAATGGGGATTTAGATAACGGGGGATTTCAGCTTGTGTTTTGCATGTCTTGGATGTGTGCCTGTATTTAACCAGCGAGCTGGGCAGAATTCTTCCTCTTTGCCTTCTGCCAAGCTCTGCACCATGATGAGACAAGATAGAAGAGTTGTTCATTAAAGACTCTGCTTTTGTGATACAAAACCGCCTCGTTATTTCCAGCTCTTCTACACCAGTGATCATTAACCCCAGACTCTGCCAGCAGACCTCAGGAGCTCAGGCTGGGCTCACAGACACTTCACATCACAGAAGTTAACCTGATCACCAGCCACCAAGAACCCAAACCTACAGCCTCTACATCCAAGATAAAAGGTAAGAGGTTACCAATCCTCATTAAACCTGCAGCCATAGTGTAGATGGACATTGTTCACGTACATGTAAGCTGATATGGAGAACCTCGTGATAAGTTTTCCTGTCATTGTACAACTTGTGTTTTCTTAATCTGTTAAACTGTTGTTGAAGTAGTTCTTATTGTTCCAGGTAAATCACACATTGGTTTTGCATTGCTCAGCTTAGAACAGTGTTAGCCATGCCTACCACAGAGAGAGGATTTGGAGCAAAAGGAAAATATACACCTTAAAATTCAATTCAATTCAACTTTATTTATATAGTGCCATTTCACAACAACAGTCATCTCATAGCACTTTCAAATGTAGGGGAAACCCCCACAATTGCAGAAAGACCCCAGCAATCAGGCAATCCTCTGTAAGCAAGCGCTTGGTGACGGTGGAGAGGAAAAACTCCCTTTTAACAGGAAGAAACCTCCAGCAGAACCAGGCTCAGGGAGGGGCAGTCATCTGCTGTGACTGGCTGGGGGGTGAGGGGATAGAGAAGATGAAAAGAACAGACATGTAGAGAGCAAACGGCACGATGGGGACTCATTCTATAGGAGAGAACAAACAGATGTTAATGAGCAGCAAAAAAAATAAAATAAAAATATTTCATTGAGAGTGAAGAAAGGAGTGAAGCCCAGTGGATTATTGGAGGTCCCCCGGCTGTCTAAACCTATTAGCAGCATAACTAAGCGAGGGTTCAGAGACACATGATCCCTCCCTAATTGTAGGCTACATCAAAAAGGAAGGTTTTAACCCTATTCTTAAAAACAGAGATCGAATCTGACTCCCGAATCCAGATTGGCAGCTGGTTCCAAAGGAAAGGAGCTTGATAACTGAAGGCTCTGCCTCCCATTGTACTTTTAGAGATTCTAGGTATTACAAGTAATCCTGCATTTTGGGAGTGTAGTGCTCTGTTAGGATAATAGGGTAGTATCAGATCTAAATAAAAAGGGTCCTGATTGTTTAGAGCTTTGTAAGTGAGAAGAAGGATTTTAAACTTAATTCTAAACTCTATGGGAAGCCAATGAAGGGAGGCCAGAACCGGAGAGATATGATCTCTCTTTCTAGTACCTGTTAAAACTCTTGCTGCAGCATTTTGGATCACCTGAAAACTTTTTTAAAGATGTTTTAAGACAACCTGATAATAGTTACAATATCTAATCTAGAGCTAACAAAAGCGTGGATCAGTTTCTCTGCATCACTCTGAACAAGATGTTCCTAATCTTGGCAATATTACGCAAATGATAGAAGGCAGTCTTAGAAATGAATTTAATATGTGAAATGAAAAGCAGATCTTGATCAAAAATAACTCCAAGGTTCCTCACAGAACTATTAAGAGAGAGAGAGAGAGTAACCGCATCCAAACTAAGAGTTTGATTTGGAAAGGTATTTCTAAGGTTTTTTGGACCAACAAGAATGACTTCAGTCTTATCTGAATTTAATAGCAGGAAATTACAAGTCATCCAAGCTTTGATTTCCTTAAGACAGACTTCTAACTTGGCTAATTGATTACTATCATCTGGCTTCACTGACAGGTATAACTGTGTGTCATCTGCATAACAATGAAAATGTATACAGTGCTTTCTAATAATGTTGCCTAGCGGAAACATATATAAACTAAAAAGAATAGGGCCTAGCACAGATCCCTGTGGAACTCCATGACTGAGCTTTGAGTTGGAAGAAAACTCATTATTGACAAGACCTAAACCACTACAACGAAGTTCCATTAAGTCCAATATAGTGTTCTAATCTATCAAGTAGAATATTATGATCGATAGTATCAAAAGCTGCACTAAGGTCTAAGAGGACAAGTACAGAAACAAATCCATTATCAGATGTGATAAGGAGGTCATTAGTGACCTTCACTAAGGCTGTTTCAGTACTAAGATGGATTCTAAACCCAGATTGAAACTCTTCAAATAAACCATTTCCCTGCAAGTGGTCAAATAATTGCATAGCGACAACTCTAAGATTTTTGGAATGAAAGGCAGATTAAAGATTGGTCTATAGCTAGCTAAAACTCCTGGATCCAACGTTGGCTTTTTGATTAAGGGTTTAATTACAGCAGTTTTAAAAGCCTGCGGTACATGGCCTAATGTTAATGAAGAATTGATTATTTGAAGAATAGAGCTACCAATAAATGGGAAAATTTCTTTAAATAACCTGGTAGGAATAGGGTCTAAAAGACAAGTTCAAGGCTTGGATGAGGAAATTATTTTATCTAACTCTATGAGGTCAATTGGAGTAAACACATCAAAACAGATATCAGCTGAAGGAGTTGTAGTAGTTACTGTATTTAAGTTAATGGTGGGAAGAATCTGACTGATTTTATCTCTGATAGATGAAATTTTATTATTGAAAAAGTTCATAAAGTCCTGACTAATAAGGTCTAAGGGAATGCTAGGATTGACAGAGTCCTGACTCTTTTTCATCCTGGCTACAGTGCTGAAAAGAAACCTAGGATTATTCTTGTTCTCTTCTATTAATGCAGAATAATAACTTGTTCTAGCTTTTCTAAGAGATTTTTTTTTTTATAAATTCTCCAAGCTAAATAGATTTCATCGAAATTAGTGGAGAGCCATTTTCTTTCTAATTGATGAGTCTTCTGTTTTAAGCTAAGAGTTTCTGTGTTGAACCAAGGAGTTAGAAATCTCTGATTCGACTTTTCTTTTTCAAAGGGGCCACCGAGTCTAGAGTCTGATGCAGAGAAGCTGTAACACTATCTACCATGCTATCAATTACAGAAGGAGCAAGCTCTCCATAGTTTATTTCTGTTGTGTTGACACATGACATAGAGGAAACAATCTGCATAAATTTGGTAACATCATCTGAGAGGCATCTACTGTAGTAATATTTTTCTTTAGGAGCCAAATAGTCAGAAATAGTAAAATCAAAGGTTAACAGACAATGGTCTGACAGTACAGGGTTATGAGGAGACACTACCAGATTTGTTATATCTATGCCATATGTCAGAACAAGGTCCAACGTAGGGTTGAGATGATGGGTAGAATTTTTTACTTTCTGAGAAAACCCCATCGAGTCTAATATTGAATTAAATACCATATTAAGACAGTCACTGTCTACATCTACATGTATATTAAAGTCCTCTACTATAATTATTCTATCTGATTTCAGCACTAAATCAGCTAAGAATTTGGCAAATTCAGATAAAAACTCTGAGTAAGTTGATGGAGGATGATAAACTATGGCAAATAAAATTGGGCTTAGCCTAAAATTGCTAAAATGCCTGATACTGAGGACCAGGCCCTCAAAGGAATTAAAATGTGTTTTTTGCTTTACATTATCTAGTAATTTGGAATGGTAAATTGTTGCTTCTCCTTCTCCACGACCAGAACTTCTGGGATTTTGACAGTTTAAATAACCAGAGGGAGTTGATTCATTTAAACCAACATAATCCTCTTGCCCTAACCAAGTCTCTGTAAGGGATATTAAATCAATCTGATGATCAATTAACAGATCATGGACTAGCAGAGACTTGGGAGTTGGAGATCTAATATTTAACAAACTGTATTTAATTTTTAAATTATGAGGAAGAACAGAAGCCAAAATGACCAGTAAACAGGTCATTTACTGTAAACAGGAGTGTGTTTTTTTTTTTTTTAATGTGGAGGCACCAGTAAAACTGGAGGTTTAATGATTTCTGGAGTTTTGTGTTCATTGACAGAATTGCCAGATATTACAGCAGTGTGTCTTTGTTAATCTGTATGTGGGTTTGAGTGAAACAGAGCTGTGATGTTGACCAAAGCTGCAGGTGCCTCAGTTTGTTAAAGTCAGGACATTCGTGATAGAGGCAGCACTCACCAGGTCATCCGGTCATTTCCCTACTCACTCTGTAACTGCCATTTTCATTTGTATGTGTTTTGTTTTCATTTCCTGCCACCAGGAACAACCCCAATTCCCGTGAAGTTGGGACATTGTGTAAAATGTACATAAAACCAAAATATGATGATGAAAAATCATTTTCAACCTACATCCAATTGAATTCACTATAAAGACAAGACATTTAATGATGAAACTGATAAACTTTTTTTTTTGCTAATTGTTATGTCTGGGTTTAGAGCTGGAAGGACAAGGCCAGGTGTCAAACAGAACACACATTTATTCAAGTTGGCACAGGTGCACCACACACGGCCACCAGGCAGAGGAAATGGCCAAGAGGCCATCCCTCCTGCCTGCAGCCCTTATATAGTCACGGGTGGTGGCGGAACCGGAAGGCGGAGCCACCACCCCATGCCACACAAATAAAATTATAGAACATATACATGTAACACGAACCATATAAATAACTATATAACACAAATATTCACTCATTTTGAATTTGATGCCGTCAACACATTCCAAAAAAGCTGAACAGGGTCATGTTCACCACTGTGTTACATCACCTTTCCTTCTAACAACACTCAATAAGCATTTAGGACCTGAGGACACGAATTGTTGAAGCGTTGTAGGTGGAATTCTTTCCCATTCTTGCTTGGTGAATGACTTTGTTGCCCAGCAGTCCAGGGTCTCCATTGTTCTATTTTGTGCTTCATAATGCTCCACACATTTTCAATGGAATACCAGTCTGGACTGCAGGCAGGCCGTTCTAGTACCCACACTCTACTACGAAGCCACAGTGTTGTAACACGTGTAGAATGTGGCTTGGCATTGTCTTGCTGAAACAAGCAGAGACATCCCTGATAAAGAAGTTTCTTGGATGGCAGCATATGTTGTAGGGCTGCACGATTATGGCCAAAATGATAATCACGATTATTTTGATCAATATTGAAATCATTCTTCTTCTTCTTCATGAGAGGAGTATGAGTGGAAGAGTAGAAACACTGAGAGTTTGTGCTGTATTTCTATCTTTTCTGTTCTTTTGTCACAACTGGTGGCTTATATTAGTTTGTGTTTGATAAGTTAGTGGTTTTGTCCATTTTTTTTTTTTTTTTTTTTTTTTGTTTGGGGTTTTTTAGTCGGTCAGGCTCTGTGGTGCTGGCCGGCATCTCAGGTGCTATGGCCTTCTCCAGGCTGACATGGAAGCACGGCATCAAAACTGGTGTTAGCTTGCTGCACAGTGTGGAGGAGGCTGCAGTTGCCGTTGGGGGAATTATCAGGCATGACGCCATTAAATCCGCGGCCTGCATGAACGAGGCTGTTGTGTTGTTTGTGGAAAGGGTGGACCAGGTAAATACTTTGATTGAAATCGGAAACACAGTAAATGGGACGTTTGAATCAATCATGCTGCTGTCACAGCCGGCTACAAAAGTAACTCTAACATTCCCCCTGCGGCGGATGCTAAAAAATAATAAGCAGCAATGCTGTGGGTTTTAAGGAGAGTTTAATCATATCATCCAGCCGTCACGGGCTCCGCTCCCGGCACGCATGCACGGCGCCGGGAGCGAGCCCAAGCAGCTCTCAGCAGAAGGAGGACACAAAGTCTGTGTCCTGCAGCAGCAGTTGCAGAAGTGGGAATGAGAGAGTGAGAGAGTTTGCGTTACAGAGTTGCAGCATATATACTCGACTACAACAATACATCAAGGGGCATACCCCAGCAGTTGGTATGATCAAAGAGATAACAGAACAGGCATGAGACATTTGCATTTGAGAGACATAAGCCTGTTTTCCACTAGCCCAGCACACCTCGGTACGGCTCGGTTCACTTCAGTACGGCTCGGAACGCTTCTGTCTCCATTGGTGTTATGCTTGTGCTGTGATGGTTTAGGAGGTTTTAGAAGCGGGGCAGCAGCAGATTCTGAGCGAGGCGGGGCCACACTCCCGTGACGTTACGCACCCGACTGAGTCCTTATTTACACCAGACAAAAAAGGATTCAAGGATTATTGCCTTGCTCGCTCTGTGGATTTATCTCACAATTAATTTTATCTCATAATTAAGCTGCAACAACACAAGTCACTTTTGTTTTGAATTAACTGCCAAATGACCTAGAAATAAAGAGCTGAAACTTGTTTTTATTTGTATTAAATAATGAGACGTGGCACACTGGCCTACACCAAATTATTATTTTTTACATCCTAGGGCATTTTGGATGTACTGAATTAAAAAAAATTCATGTTTTTCACCTTCAGGTCAACGTTTGGAACAACAGTATTATTATTTTCCGTTTAGATGATGCTACACTCCTTCTAAAGTATTGTAATTCTCTGAATTTGGAATGCCGATAGAACATTCAGTTTACATATACTTACTTTTTTACATTGACTTGTAAGCTTGATCAGTCTCTCCTGCTGCATTTTAAAGTCCAACTGTGCAACTTCTTATAAGTTAACATAAAAAATGTACCCAAAGTTTAGAACTGGATCATGCGGGGCTAATTTTTTATGATATTTCAATAAAAAGAACAGAAAGCTTACAAAAACATTTGTTTTTTGGTCTAGTTAAAAATTACATTACCTTTACAATGGTTGACCCCTGACAGGAAGATCAGCATCATTTTGATCAGATTAGGCAATGGAATTTCTATGTAATTATACTGTTTTATAATTCAGTGTTATAACAGACAAACCACACTTTCCAAAACAATTCCATTTTATTATATACAAAATATTAAAAGAAAAAAAAAACTTTGCAACACAACATGAAGGTTAATCGACATTTTATACACGCCGACCACTGAGTGTCTCTACACCAGCTTCCCAAACTGGGTCACGACTCGGATGAATGAAGCGTCTCTGCCAGCTGTGGGTCAGGAAGGCTCGGTTGAATAATCCGGACGGGCTGTTGCAGCGGACGCGTGGGATGATTCTACAAGGAAAATGCACACAATAAAATACAGCACAATAGTTTTTAACAAGAATACATAAGCTTATTTCAGCGTATTGTTCACATGAATAATTAAAATAAAAGCTTGAGTCCGCAGTGTGCTGCAAGCAGCGATCCATCCACAAATGAACAGCTTTTTTACTGCATAAATAAACTGAGCGTCTTACCGAATATATTTGCGAAAAAACGCACAATAAAAAAAAAATTAAAACTCACCGTTAAAGGACTCCGATGTCGAGACCTCCCGGTATATTTTTTCATTCCGGGCAGCTCTGTCTAACTCGCGCTGCATACGTTCGTCTGACAATGCAGTGAACAGACACTGCACCTCCTTATTGGTCCATGGAACACCCTTATTACACGAAGCCATTTTTGATAGAGAATAAATGAAAATAGCACAGCAATACTCTGAAAGGAACCGCCAACAGTGGTTGCGTGCTGAGTAAAGGCGGTCGTGAAGATTCTTTTTTTTTTTTTTTTCAAAAACTTTATTGAGAAGGTCGTGAAGTTTTGGTAGATGAGGAGGAGGAGAGGGGCGGTTACAGCCTGACCAATCAGCACCGGTTACGACCTGACCAATCAGCGGCGACCAGTCTGTTAACGTCACAACACGGCACAGCTCAGCACTGCTGTACCCTGCCCTTCAGCAGGGCTGAGAATTGCGGCTGTTAAACCGTGTTGGGGCTTGTGGAAAAGCATACAAAGCGTGCTGAGCCGTCCCTTGTCGCGCTAAAGCGTGCTAGTGGAAAAGGCCCTATATTGATCTCAGTCCCTAGGTCACAGTGAGGACAGGACGCATGAGCACAATGCATGAAAGGCAACATTAACATCACAGAAGTGAGCCAGACGAAACGAGTCTGCCTGTAGACATTAATACACATTTCACTGTTCTGTTATTTGCTCTAGCCGAGCGCTGTGTTTGACCAGTCTGTTTGTGGGGGTTACACCAAAGCACATCTACATATTGATCTCAGCCTCTAGGTCACAGTAAGGACAGGACGCATGAACACTATACATGAATGGCACATTACATCACAATACATGCGTGGCACGTTGCATCACAATACATGCGTGGCACATTGCATCACAATACATGCGTGGCACATTGCATCACGATACATGAATGGCACATTACATCACAATACATGCGTGGCACGTTGCATCACAATACATGAATGGCACATTACATCTCAGTAGTGCAGCGGAAAAAACAAGGAGTGCGAGCTGACTGTCTCTGTGTTCTGTCTCTGTGTTGTGGGGAGTTGAATCAACCCGCTACACTGCTCCCCCCCCAGAGGGCACGGTAGGGGACCGTGACCTCAATGTTGCAGTTTGGGCAGCGAGCAGGGAAAAGCTCTGTGCAGGAGGAGGGGGAGGGGGGGTAGCAAATGCTGACCGGGTGCGGGAAAACCGTTCGAGTCGCGCCAAAAGTGTTTGCTGCTCCGCGATGTCCCGTCTGAACATGCGGAGATCAGAAGAAGAAAAATTTGTCTCTGACTCCTCCCGTGGCCATGAAGAAAAGCAGGAGCGGCTGTAAGAAAAAAAAAAGAAACAAAAACAGAGGGACTGGCGTGTTGGCTTTAGGTGCAGGAGCAACCCCAAAGCCCCCTGGGAACAGCTGACGGCTGAATTCCCCTTGTGTGCCGTGGCTAAGACCATAAAATCCAGTGAACAAGCTGCAGGCCTCAGGTGTACAAGCAAGCCTGAAGGGCCAGTGTGCAGCAGAAGGAAGGCGGTCAGTGAAGCCATTATTGCCCCGTGCGTGGTGTGCCGTCCTCGTAACTCCCCGGTGCGCGCGCAGGGGTTCCGTGCTTGGGTGGGCCGCTGGAGTGATGAATCAGGGTGCAGAATCTTGGTGGAGATCGGCGCAGACGGCGCCGATAAAATCCAGGTTGAGCTGTGGCTGCAGATTGGCCATGGTGCGTTGGAGCGGTGAGAGGAAATAGACGATCTTTTGTCCCTCAGGCTCGTGCAGATGCGTTGGAGCGGTGGGAGGGAATAGACGATCTTTGTTCCTCAGGCTCGGTTAGATGAGTAGGATTGCTGAGAGGGAGGAGTAGCGGTGAGAGGGGGAAAACGTTCTGTGCCCCTCGGCTGGTCCAGCGTGGACGTCCCGATCTCAGGCGAGGGTCGCGCCATGACGTTTTCTGCAGTTTTCCCGGTCATGGGTGATGTCCGGAGAACGGCTCGCCTGTGTTGGCGCCGCGTCGAGGTCTCCCTGAAGCCGAAGTGAGAGCGGCTCGTTTGCGTCAGGCTGCTGTGTTCGCTGGCAGCGTGGTTTTTTCAGCGTCGGTTCGCCAGCGTGGCTGTCCAAATCAGAAGGCTGCGTCGCACAAAGCGTGTGCGTGTTCAAGGGGTCACCAGTGTGGCGGATGCTAAAAAATAATAAGCAGCAATGCTGTGGGTTTTAAGGAGAGTTTAATCATATCATCCAGCCGTCACGGGCTCAGCTCCCGGCGCCATGCATGCGCGCCGGGAGCGAGCCCAAGCGGCTCTCAGCAGAAGGAGGACACAAAGTCTGTGTCCTGCAGCAGCAGTTGCAGAAGTGGGAATGAGAGTGAGAGAGTTTGCGTTACAGAGTTGCAGCATATATACTCGACTACAACAATACATCAAGGGGCATACCCCAGCAGTTGGTATGATCAAAGAGATAACAGAACAGGCATAAGACATTTGCATTTGAGAGACATATTGATCTCAGTCCCTAGGTCACAGTGAGGACAGGACGCATGAGCACAATGCATGAAAGGCAACATTAACATCACAGAAGTGAGCCAGATGAAACGAGTCTGCCTGTAGACATTAATACACATTTCACTGTTCTGTTATTTGCTCTAGCCGAGCGCTGTGTTTGACCAGTCTGTTTGTGGGGGTTTACACCAAAGCACATCTACATATTGATCTCAGCCTCTAGGTCACAGTAAGGACAGGACGCATGAACACTATACATGAATGGCACATTACATCACAATACATGCGTGGCACATTGCATCACAATACATGCATGGCACGTTGCATCACAATACATGCATGGCACATTGCATCACAATACATGAATGGCACATTACATCTCAGTAGTGCAGCGGGAAAAACAAGGAGTGCGAGCTGACTGTCTCTGTGTTCTGTCTCTGTGTTGTGGGGGGTTGAATCAACCCGCTACACCCCGTTTATTAGTGATGAGCTTCTTGTGAGAGAGCTGTCAAAGTTTGGAAAAGTAATGTCACCCATTAGAAAAGTTTTATCGGGCTGCAAGTCTCCCCTGCTTAGGCACATTGTTTCCCACCACAGGCAGCTCTTTATGATCCCCAACAATAAGGTGGAGGAGTTTAACTGTGTGTTTCGGGTTCGGGTTGATGGGTTTTGTTCTTTTTGCAACGTCCGCCATCTTAAAATGTTTTGGGTGTGGTGAAGAGGGGCATCTGGCGAAGGCCTGTCCTAACCGTGCCGGCTCTGCCCCGAGGGACGCGGCTGGGACTACCGCCGGTGGCGGGGGGGGGGGGGCACTTGAGCTGAGCAGCGGGCAGCTGCTGCTGCTGACCAGCCCACATCGGGGCCGAAGCTGGCCACCACCGAGCAGCACGGCATCTCTGTGCAGGCTGAAGATGCCAACATTACAGCTGAGGAGCTGCCGGAGGTGAGACAGAGTCTGGACGAGAACAGCACTGTGGTGAGTGATGAGAGGGAAAAGGTTGTGGGTGAAGCAGGTGAAGGGACTGGGGAAACAGGTGAGGTGGAGAGTAAAGTGTGTGAGGTGGTGGACAGTGTTGTGGGTGAGAAAACAGGTGATTTGAGTGATGAAACAGTTGAGGCAGGTGGGATCACGGGTGAGCTGGGCAAAGCTGTTGCTGTAAATAGTGAAATGAGAAATGTGGGAGCGGGAAATAAGATAAGTGGAGAACTGTGTGAAGAAGCTGAGGTGGCTGGTGAATTGTGTATGACTGATGGGGGAACAAGTGGACAGTGTGGGGCAGTTGAAGCATCAGGAGGTCTGTGTGAGGATGGTGCTGCAGCTGACGTAGAGGATATGGAGGCGTGTGAATCAGGGCAGGTTTCTCAAGCACCATAGAAACAAAGCCCCACCTGTGTCTGCAGGTGGCAAAGCTGGTCGGCTGATGGTCCGACAGAATGTTGCAGATAGTGCAGCTCTGTCTGACAACAGTGACAGTGAGGCCTGTTTGTCTGACAGCAGTGTTTTTTTTTTCTCATAATAGCACACAACTGCCTGTTAGTCAGGGGGACATCATTTACCCTGCAAAAATGTTCAAATTGTTCTTTTCAGCAGACCAAGGGCATGAAGGGGCTGGATATACACTAATGTTTTCCTGATAAGCAGGCTTTTTATAACTATGCCAGGCAGCTTATAACAAAAAGAGCTGAAACAGACCTCACACATCAGGAAATTTATAGACTGAGAAAACAGATGAAAAAGTAAGAAAACAAATTGGCTTTCAATGATGAGGAAGAATATAATGTTTTTTGTCATATGTCTGAGTTCCAGTGTCACCTTGGAGCTCAGACAGTTTATTGTTGTTGTTTTGTATTCCTGCTTATTGTCTGTTCTTATGTCTGTTTGGATCATTGCTTCTGTTTTTGCCCCTCGCTCTCTCTCCAGACACTCACACTTGGTGTCACAGCTCACCGGCCTCAGCTGTGGGCAGCTTGTAATCAGCTCACCTGCAGCTCAGCTCTCACACCTGTCTTCACTCACATTGTCAGTTCACCTTGCATTTTCACTCAGTGGGTTCATTCATTACTTGTAGCTCTGTTAGTCTATTTCCTGTTAAGACTACATTTGTGCAGTTTTCCTCTCCGGAGCTCTCCCCAGTTCTGAGGCACAAAGTGTAAGTTTTTCTTATTCTCTTGTCTAGTTCATGTAAGGCAGTTTTTCCCTCCAGAGCCCCAGTCTGGCTCTGAGGCATTATGTAGACTCCCTACTCGTCTGCCCAGCTGTATTAAAGCTGAACTGTTTCACCTGCAGTGCAGTTAGCCTCTCCAGAGCCGGGTTTCACTCTGAGGCACTGCAGGGTCGTTTCCCTTTTTACATTTTGTGTTGGGCTCTTTTGACCTGTTTACTTTTTGTTAATAAAATACACAATTTCATCCAGTGCGTGGGCTCATCTCCTTTCCTCTGCACCTCGGAGAGGCGCATACATGATAGTATGAAGCAACCAGTTAAAAGCCCAGCTGTGAAGCTGTGTGTTTCTTTTTCACCTTTTTCTGTGTTCACCCACCTGAGTCCGAAGCACTATGTCCTACTTGGGGGACAAGGAGCTGCGTGCACTGTGCCTTCTGGAGGACATTTTCTCATGGACGCAGGGGCCCTGTACTCCCGAGACGGTTCAAGGGGCTCGGGATGCCGCAGCGGAGACGATGGCAATGTACCCCAACCTTTGGTGTCACCCGGAGGCGGCTGACATTGTCCATTCAATTTTCTCCCTGCTGTATGAGGAGCCTGGGAAGGGATCTCCGGTGTTTGAGCCATCTCCATCAAAGAAGAGGCACTCGCAACGTATGAAGCCTTCCACTTCTCGCAGCTTTCCCGCTACAGCCTCGCCTCCAGCTCCAGAGCCCTGGCCCGCTCCATCCATGGAGGAGTGGGAAGAATGCAGACTGGTGTTGCTGGCGGAAATGGACCTCCTTCTGAAGGTGAAGCCGTGGCTCCTCCCAGAATTGGCCTGGGAGTTGGAGGAGATTTCTCTGAGGAAACCGGAGCCCCTGCCTGAAATCAAGCACACTCTGACCTTGGAGCCTCCTTCTCCTTCTTGTTGTTGCCTTTCCCAGAGGTCTCGCCAGAAGAGTTCTACCATCTCTCAGCCAGCAACCCCTCTTTCACAGGAGGAGGAGAATTCTGTAGCAGAGCCGCTTTTTCCTCCAGCTGCCTTGCCGCCAGCCACATCCTCCTCCTCAGCACTTACATCCGCCATTGTGGGTAGGGCCATTTTTCCCCTGGCTCCATCCGCCTCCGTGCCTGCTGAGGTGGCTCATCTGCTACCTACTGAGGAGCCCAGGCCCGCTATGGACACAGAGAGGGATGACAGTGCACCAGACGCTGCTGGAAACATCATGAACCAGGAAAACAGGCAGAATCAGAATCAGAAAAAGATTTATTGCCAAGTACATTAACAGATCACTGATAACATACGAGAGAATTTGACTTGACACAGAAAATGAACCTGCATTTCCAGTGACACGGCTGCATCGGGAACGCGCCTGCCAACAGGATGGTACAGATAAGAAATCATACAATGGGAAGGAGCAAAAAAATCATTGAATTCAGAATATTGACCATAAGTAATCAATATTATGATTACAAAGACAAAAAAAGCCCACGATGCCCATTCAAGACCAGAGTTCACAGGACACAAGGAGAGCAGTGAATGTTATCTTGTTGTCAGTTTCTGGGTCAGTGTGGATGTAGTGTTGAAGCAATGTTGTATCAATATGAGCACAAGGACACTTTGGCAGAAGATGTTTTGTCTGGCTGCAGCAATTGTCCTTGGCAATTGTCCCAAGCAGCTACTGTCCAGAGGCCGTGTGCTCAGTGTTTTGAAAAACAAAGACTGGGGATTATCAGGAGGATTTTTATAAGGGAAACTGAGCCAAATAGACTGATCACAGAGAAAGAACTTTATTTTCTTCTGCAGATTCAGTGCTTAATCCTTCATTGCGGGGCTTTGAGTCTGTCGTGGATAGACTTAAGCGTAACCATGATGTAATCCACCTTCCGAGACAGTTCTCCATTTGTCGCTATCAAAGTCTCCTCCATTTTTCCAATTTGATGGATGCACCTCGCGTGGCCAGCATTTTGATAGGTTGTATCCATCTTCAGCAATTTGCGGTACACCAGGACAATCCCAGTTCCAATCAGAACGATCCCAGTCACCATTATTACGAAGATATACAAATCTTCAATATCTTCGATAGAGAGATTACTCAGGCACAAGATCCTCCAAACACTTGTCACCTGTAAATAGCCCGCTGGAGCCGTCCCTGCGAGGCAAACAGCTTCCCCCGGAGCATTATTCCTTGTTGAAAAAATAGTGTCAATTGCGTTCAAAGCCCAGCTTATCAATTCCATAATTTCTTTCGATAATCAGCAGTAGACGCAGACAGACAACAGCAAGCTGGGATCCAGTTAATAGGGAAGTGGGGAGCTAGAGCAGAGAGAAAAGAGAGAAGCGTCTACTCTCCTTGAAGAGAGGAAGTGAAGGAGGCAAATTCCTTCTCATTTCATTTTTATTATTGATGAGCATTTTTGCCTGATCCCTGGTAAGAGACTCAGGTTCTGCAGTCCCCTGAGTTCTCTGCACCAGCTGCATATGACAACCCCTCACCTGTCCTCTCCATGTCCTCTCCATGTGCTTTTGAGAGTTCGCCGGCCCCTGAACTGAGCTGTCAGATGGTGGAGGAGCCTGAGGACCTAGTCCCAGAGTTGGCGGTGAGGCAGCCCCCAGCCGCCACGCTGTATGAGTCACCAGCGTGGGGAGCATCGCCTGGGGCCCTTGAGACTGCAACCACCATCATGCCTGCTGCGGGGGCTGCCACAGCAGAGCCACCAACCAAGCTAGATCTCCAGAAGGTTGAGCCCGAGGGAACATCATCATCCGGATCATCGGAGTCCTGGATGGTGGTGGAGCTCGAGCTCAGGCAAGTGCTCTTCCTTGTTTTCTTATTGTCAGTGTTAGAGCAATCTTGCCTGGCTCTTGGTGAGGATTGCCAGGTGCAGCCACCCACTGCACCTGAGCTCGCCTCGCCGGGCTCCGCCACTGCTGGCAACCCTGACCCCATCTCCTTGTGCTGTGTTTGAGCTCTCTTCCAGGGTCACAGGAGAGGATCCAACCATGCCGGATTTCTCCGAGGATCCAGGTTCACCGCTGGAGGTCAACCAAGGGTTAGCTCCTCCCATGGAGGTCGACACGGGCATTCCGTCCCTGCCCGGGACCTCTGTGGGTGCTGCCATGGCCCAGCCGGGGTCCACCATGGGTGCAGCCGAGTCCCAAGCCGGGACCACCGCGGGTGCAGCCAAGTCCCAAGCCGTGACCACCACGGGTGCAGCCGTGCCCCAAGCCGGGACCACCGCGGGTGCAGCAGAGTCCCAAGCCGGGACTACCGCAGGTGCAGCCGAGTCCCAAGCTGGGACCTCCATGGGTGCAGCCGTGCCCCAAGCCGGGCCCACTGCGGGTGCAGCTGAGTCCCAAGCCGGGACCACCGAGGGTGCAGCCGGCCAGCTTGAGGATGCCGAGGCCTTCTCTCTGCTTCCAGAGGCCTTTGGATTGTCTCTTCCTCCTCTGTGTGGCGCTGTCGTGGTCCTCTGTCCTCCGCCACCGGTCGCCGTGGGGGTTCCTCTCCTCTAGTCTGGCTTCCTGCCTCTGAACCTTCTCGTGGGAAGGCCGCCTCCTCGTTCACCCCTCCGGTCGTGGTGGCTCAACAGCACTGGCCGGCCGGCCGCCCGAAGGACTGAGTCTCTGGGTCAGGTGGCCCATTTTCTCTGGCAGGCCACCCGATTCTGTTCATCAGGCTGGCTGCTTGGCCTGGGACTTTGGCCAGCCACCCAAAACCCTTGAGCTCTGGGACTGTGGGGGCTGAAAGGTTGTCGGGGCGCAGGTGTGAGTGGTTGAGCTGGCTTGTTTTTCCCTCCTAGCCGTTTTCCCCCACCTCCCTCCCGGGGTGGGTTTTGCTGTACTCCTTCTTTGGGGGGAGGGGGCGTTCTTTTTGGGGTGTTACCTGGGGGTGTCTCGAATCCACCCTTGGGCGGGGGGGGGGGGCTCTGTCTGAGCTCCAGTGTCATCTTGGAGCTCAGACACAGTTTATTGTTGTTGTTTTGCATTTCTGCTTATTGTTTGCTGTTATATCTGTTTGGATCATTGCTTCTGTTTTTGCCCCTCTCTCTCTCTCTCCAGACACTCACACTAGCTGTCACAGCTCACCGGCCTCAGCTGTGGGCAACTTGTAATCAGCTCACCTGCAGCTCAGCTCTCACACCTGTCTTCACTCACATTGTCAGTTCACCTTGCATTTTCATTCAGTGGGTTCATTCATTACTTGTCGCTCTGTTAGTCTATCTCCTGTTAAGACTATGTTTGTGCAGTTTTCCTCTCCAGAGCTCTCCCCAGTTCTGAGGCACAAAGTGTAAGTTTTTCTTATTCTCTTGTCTAGTTCATGTAATGCAGTTTTTCCCTCCAGAGCCCCAGTCTGGCTCTGAGGCATTATGTGGACTCCCTACTCATCTGCCCAGCTGTATTAAAGCTGAACTGTTTCACCTGCAGTGCAGTTAGCTTTTCCAGAGCCGGGTTTCGCTCTGAGGCACTGCAGAGTCATTTCCCTTTTTACGTATTGTGTTGGACTCTTTTGACCTGTTTACTTTTCATTAATAAAACACACAATTTCATCCAGAGCATGGGCTCATCTCCTTTCCTCTGCGCCTTGGAGAGGTACGTACATGACAGTTTTATCTTTTACTTTTGTTAATTGTTTTTAACTCTGCTTTTAATGCTCCACTAATTATGGATTTTTTTAAGGTGGAGAGTTTAAATGTAAATGGTGCCAGAGAACCAAAGAAAAGGGCACTGGTTTTTGAAACAGCAAAAATGAAGCACAATGATGAGTTGTTTTTACAGGAAACACACAGTGATCCGAATATAGAGGCAGACTGGAGTAGAGAAAGGAGAACTGATTTTAAGTCACAACACCACAGCCAGGTGGGCAGGGTGGGCTTTTTATTCTCCAGGAAGTTTGCTTCAGCTTCTCTGGTGGTTGAGCATTTTATCAAAGGCAGTTGTCTTTTAGCCAAAGCCCGTTTTGAACATTTTACTGTGCTTCTTATCAACATTTATGCTCCAACCAATGGTACTGAGAGGAAAAGTTTTTTTTTTTTACAAAAGGTTAATGATAAATTAAATAGTTGCAGCTTGGAGGATTTTTTTTTATTATTGGGTGGGAATTTTAATTGTACTGAAAATGAGTTTTTAGATGGAAACCACACAGAGCCGCATCCAGCCTCCCAACAGGCTCTAAGACGGCTGGTCTATTCTCACGGCCTGGTGGATGTGTGGAGAAGGATACACACTGACTGCCAACAGTGCACATGGTCCCACCTCAAAGAGGATAGGATTTCTTTAGCCAGACTGGATCGATTGTATTGTTTTAAGCACCACTGTAATGTTTTTAAGTCCTGTAAAATTTTACCAATTGGTTTTACTGATCATGCGCTTGTTGTTTGTCAGGTTTTTATAAAGAATTTTGCCCCCAAGAGTGCATATTGGCATTTTAACTCAGTTTTAACATTGATAAAGATTTTAAAGAGGCTTTAAGATTTTTCTGGACTGCTTTCAGAGAAAGGAAAAAAAGATTTTACGTGTCTTAGGCAATGGTGGGACCGTGGTAAGACAGAACTTAAACTATTGTGTCAGCAGTATACATTCATTGTCACACATGACACCTGTAGATCTATCAGAGACATGGAGATAGATATTGTGTAGTTAGAGACCTCTAGTGAGTCCACAGGAAATCGAGGATGTATTGAAGTCCTTAAAAAAAGACCTTAGCCCAGCTGTTGCATACTAAAGTACAAGGCGCCCTAGTCCAGTGCCGAATTCAAAACATCACTGAGATGGCTGCTCCCTCTAGCTTCTTCTTCAGTCTGGAGAAGAAGCATGGACAAAAAAGGTAATCCACTCCCTGGTCTCCAACACAGGGCAGGAACTGATCGAGCTTGAACAGATCAGAAAGCATGCCATTGAGTTCTATTCCTCTCTGTACACCAGTGACTACAGGGAGGACAATGGCCTGGTCGAGGGGTTCTGCAGTGGACTACCTCAGGTCTCTGAGGAGACCAACTCACAGTTAGACCGGCCTCTTCAGTTACCCGAATTGTCTGCCGCCCTTCAGAGCATGAAGGGAAGGAAGGCTCCAGGAATAGATGGCCTCACTGTGGAGTGTTTTAAAGCTTTCTGGGACATTTTAGCACCTGACATTTCAGAGGTGTTCCGAGTCGTCGGGAAAACTCTACCTCTCAGTCAGCTGCCTCTTCTACGTCTCGTTAAGAGGGAATTCCCGCAGCCTCTCCCCCCGGGTCATCTCTCCCTGCTGTTCCATCAGCTCCTCATGCCCGGATCGCCTCGGCTGTCATCCCTTCCTCCTCGACGTCTTCCTCAGCTGCTGTGGGTGCCATGGGTCCTGTTTCGGCGAAGCCCGTCGTTGGTCCATCGCAAGCGGCTCCTCCACGTGCTTCCAGGGGGCCCTCCGTCACCATCCAGCGGGGAAAGGGAGGAACGAAGTCCACTGCAGCAGGTTCTATTGGGCCTCTATGGATCAGGCAAGTGACTTTTCATTCTGTTCACACATTGGGTGACTTGCCTTGCTTGATTCCTGGGTGCGGAGTTCGGGGTTCACAGTCCCCTTAACTCCCTCCACCTGCTGCAGTAACTAGTAATGGACCTGCTACCTTTGTGTCTCCTTCCCTTGAGCGTTCCGCGGTGCCAGGCCTACGCCGCTGGACGAGGAGGGAGCCTGCGGCCCTGGAGAGCCTGGTTCCAGCCCCACAGCCACTTCATGGGCAGAGGAGGAGAGCGGACTGCAGTTTGGAGCCTGCGCCGATGATGAAGTGTCCCCGGGTCTCCATGGAAGAGCGGTCCGACTCAGCAGGTCGAGGATCTCCTGCCGCCACGCTGTGTGGGTCGTCGGTGTGGTCATCAGCATTGGAGGGTCCTCAGGCTGTGGAAACCATCATGCCGGCTGCAGGGCCCGCCGTAGTCAAGTGAGAGCCAGAGGATGTCCTTCTGCCTTCTGAACCCGGATCATCAAAGTCCTGGACGGTGACAGAACTCGAGTGCAGGCAAGTGCTCTATTTTGTCTTCCTTCTATCTATTCTAGAGCATTTTTGCCTGTCTCTCGGGGAGTTGAGCCAGGTGCAGCCATCCGCTACATCTGAACTCGTCTCACTGGGCTCTGTCGCTGCCGGTGATCCTGATCCTGGTTCTTTTTCTTCTCCTGAGCCTTCTCCCAGGGTCACCAGTGCAGAGTCAATCCCGGTTGCTGTGTTGGAGGTTCCGGGTTCAGGTTTGGAGGTTGTCCCTGGTGCTGCGCCGACCCAGTCGGGGTCCATCGCAGGTGTGGCAATGACCCAATCGGGGTCTGACGTGGGTGCAGCTGAGACCCAATCGGGGTCCGACGTGGGTGCAGTCGCGACCCAATCGGGGCCCGTCGTGGGTGGTGCTCCGGCCCAATCGGGGTCCATCGTGGGTGGTGCTCCGGCCCAATTGGGGTCCGTCGTGGGTGCAGCGCTGACCCAATCAGGGTCCATCACGGGTGCTGCTCTGGCCCAATCGGGGTCCGTCATGGGTGCAGCGCTGACCTGATTGGGGTCCAGCAGGGACGCAGCGCCAGTTCGGTTCGAGGTCGGTGAGGGAGCTGCAGATCCTCTGCCGCCTGACGTTGGACTGGCCCATGATCGTTCCCCCAATTCATCTCCACCGGGTGCCGTTGGGGTTCTCCATATTCGGCTCGGCTCTCCCTCATTTTCCCCCTCTCCAGGGAGGCCACCTTCGATTTCTCCCCTCCGGTCCTGGTGGCTGTGTGATGCGGGTCGGCAACCTGGAGGACTGCCTCGCCCGTTTGGTGTTCTGGGTCGGCCACCTGACAAACTTATCCTTCCGTTCGGCGATCTGGCCCGGCCGCCAGAAGTACTGTGTTTCCTGGCCTGGGACTAGGGTAGGCCGCCCGAACTGTTCCTTCTCCCCCTGCCAGCGATTTGGACACTAGATGCAGGGGCGGCCCCCCGAACTATTGGCTTTCATGCCGTTGTGCTCTGCCTGCCGTCATCCCTGTTTTTTTTGTCTTTGCTCTGCTGTAACCTTTTGGGATGTGCTGGTGTTTTTGTTAATGAACTGTGTATTTCACCACTCCTTAGTGTGTGTTTTTATCCCCTCCCCCCCGTTGTGATTGTTCTTTCCGTAGGCTGGGAGATGTCCTTTCGTTGCCTGTAACAGTTTATTTGAATGGATTTAAGCAGTAGGGTTTTGACGCTATTTAGTGTGTTTTTTTTTCTCTCCCTCCCTTCCTCTGTTGGGGGATGATATGTATGTTTTTTCTGGAACTGTGTATCATGGTCTATAGACCCGGGTTTTCTGTTTGTGGCCTGTAGGCGTAGGGTTCCTTTATTTGCATTTATTATTCTGTCTGTTGTCCACCTGAGCATTATGGAGTATTTTTTTGTGTTTTCCCATGCTCTGTAGTTGCTCCTTGTTGTATTTTCTGTCGTCACCCTTGTCGCCAGGGTCTAATCCTCCTCGGCCTTTTTCCCCCTCCTCCCTCCCTGGGGTGGTCTTGTCGGCCTCTCAGTTGGGGGGAGCCCGATGTTACACCGCGTCTAGAATCCGCATCGTGAATGGGGGCAACTGTCATGGTCCGTGTGCTGACTCTGTCAGCATTTGGGCTGTGCGGTAGTTCTCCGTTCTCTCCTCTGGCGCACCTCTAGACTTTTATTATGACAGCGTCTCAGCGTGGCGTCCGGCTGTCAGTGGAGCCCTGCTGGACAGCCTGATTCCAATCAGCCGATGATCCTTCATCAGCTGATTAATCAGTTAAGCACTATTTAAGGGAGCAGCTCTGTTTGCTTGGGGCTGCGACCTCGCCTGCCTTCCAGTCTGGCTTCCCTAACCCCGAAGTCAGTTCTTCCCAGCGTTCAGGTTCCGCCCTCGCTGATCATATGTAAGTGTCTTGTCTTTATTTGTGTTTTGCCCCACGAGGCTTATTATTTTGTCATTCTGCCTTTATTTAATAAACGCACGAACTCAACGGCTGCCTGCAGCGTCTCATTGATGGCTCGTGAGGGCCATCCATAACAAGTTCTGCCACAGGACATGGCATAGAAAAAAGATGGCATAAAATACCTGGGGGGATTTCTTGGTAATGATGTCATGGTCCGGAGGAACTGGGAGAACATGGGTGAGAAAATTGAAGGCAAAATGAATAAGTGTAGATGACTGCTCCCTCAGATGTCCTACAGAGGGAGGGTGCTTGTGCTAAATAACCTTGTTGCCTCCCTGCTTTGGCACCGATTAACCTGCCTAGATCCCCCATCAGGTTTACTGTCCCAGATCCAGACAAAAATTAACTTTTTCTGGGATAATTTGCACTGAGTGCCACAGGGGGTGCTGTTTTTACCCAGAGAGGAGGGGGTTGCAGGTCCTCATACACCTGGCCAGCAGGACTGCCACCTTTAGGTTACAGTTTATGCAGAGGTTTCTGACGGGGCCGGCAGATCTAATGTCAAGAGAAGTGGCCAGCTGCGTCTTCAGGCGTGTGAGTAGTCTGGAACTGGACTATGCTCTGTTTTTAATTAATTCAAAATGTTTAAATTTAAGTGGGTTGCCTCCGTTTTATCGAAGTGTTTTTAAGTCTTGGAACCTTTTTAATGCTAAACGATGTAAAAACTCTGACTCTCTTTTTTGGCTCTTGAGGGAGCCATTGATTCATGGAGCAAGGTTGGATGTCTGCACTGAGACCACTCCTGGGCTGATGGCAGCACTCCTGAGGACAAAGACTGTGACCCTGCAACAACTGGTGAATGCAGAAGGACCAGCGCTAATGGACTCACTGGCTGTAGCTACCTTCCTGGGTATCCAGTCTGCCAGAGTGGCTTAGAGTGTCCTGGAACTGTGGAGGCAGAGGCTCGATGGGAGGGAAAGACGGCTTCTGGTGGACCACAGCAGAGGAGCCACTGAACCCAACCACAGTGACCCTTTCCCAGAGATCTCCATGAGCCCTGATCTTGGTGATCTAACTGGACATTTGTTAAAAACACACAACTCCAGACAGCTGACCTTGCACAACGCAGACAAAACAAAACAAAACAAAACAAAAAAACGCTGTACATCAATTGTGTTAAGTTCATTAACAGAGCAGGACTGCACAGCAGACCCCCCACTGTGTGGGCTGAGAAGCTGATCAGGGAATGAGTGAGTCCACAATGGAGAGTTCTGTACAAACCTCCAATTAAAAAAAGGACAGCTGATCTCCAGTGGAGAATTTTACATGGAGCAACTGCCTCAAATGCTTTTATTTCTGTTCTTAATCCTGCTTGTTTCAAACCAGGGCCCTTTCTGCAGTCTCTGAGAGACTTTTAGATTTGATCCTCTGGTGCAGTGAGGAAAGCATCGCGACCGCAAACTACAGACTGCAGCAAGTTCTCCGGCTGATAAAGGCATGGACCAAGTCATGGCTTGTGAGCTTAAATGAGAGGAAGACTACATACACCGTCTTCACCCTGTCCACCCAACCCCAGAAGGTGAAACTGCAGATCAGCTCCCATGAGCTCCAGGCTGAATATGCACCCACATACCTCGGGATCACCATGGGTCACAGACTGACTTGGAAGAACCAGCTGCACAAGAACCAGGCAAGAGCAAAGATCAGGATGGCCCTAATGAAGAAACTGTCAGGAACAGACTGGGGTGCAGACCAAGGTGTTCTGAAGAAGCTCTATGTGGGGAGGATTCGGCCTGTTCTGGAGTATGGCATGGCACCAGCCTCAACAGCTGCCAAAAGCAACATTGAGAAGCTGGACAGACTCCAAAACCAAGCCATGCGAATGATGACAGGAGCCATGGGCAGTAACCCTCTCAAAGTGCTGGAGACAACAACAGGCCTTGTACCACTGGAAGACAGAAGAAACGTCAAGGTACTGACCCAGGCCGCCAAATTCAAAAGACTGGAAAACCATCCCATGAAGGACAGACTGAGCATGCCAACAAAAGGGAGACTTAAGAGATTGAGCTTCATCCATCAGAGCAGGACACTTGAAAGGAGAGACCCAGAACTGATGGACCACATACCCACACCAATACCACCCAGAGCATCTGTTCCCTCCTGGAACTGACAGAACTTCCCAGCCATACGCACAGACATATCGGGCATTGGGAAGAAAGGAACACAGTCAGACCAAGAGAGGAAGTCGCTGGCCCTGGAGTTCATTCGGTCTGCTTACCCAAAAGAGCAGTGGACTCACGTCTACACAGACGGCTCTGCCATGGAAGCAACCAGGAATGGAGGAGGCGGCGTGTACGTCAGGTACACTGACGAGGAGACCCACATTCCCATTGCGACTGGAAAGTACTCCACCAATTTCAGGGCTGAGGCAGAGGCCCTGAGAACAGCAGCGGCCCACATCAGGGAACATCAAGACAAGGCACACAAGCGGGTCGTCATCTTCACTGATGCCCTCTCTGTATTGAATGCACTTCAGGACCCCCGACGCAAAGAACTGAATGAACTCGCCCTCACTCTGTCTCAACTAGCAACACAGGTGAACGTATCACTCCAGTGGATTCCTGCCCACTGTGGAGTCTATGGAAATGAGATGGCTGACAGACTTGCTATGGAGGGTGGGCAGCAAGACCAGGAAGACAGGCAGGTCTCTTACAGTGAGGAGAAAACCATTATTAAGGCCCTGTCTCACAAGAAGTGGCAGCAGCAACACCCAAACTTCTGCAAGGATGACAACTACTACAGTCTGAGCAGGGCTGACCAAGTCGTTCTGTTCAGACTCCGAACTGGACATAACAGAATGCATGCTCACATGCACTAGAAACTTAAAGTTTGACAATCAGACAGATGCCCATGTGGTACTGCCCAGATGACCAGCAAACACCTCCTCCAAGACTGCCCAGACCACGCTGCACTCAGACGAGCTACGTGGTCTGACCCCACATCGCTGAACCAAAAGCTGCACAGGGACCTTGGGGACCTCCGCAGGATGGCAGCATTTGTCAGGGCAGCTGGTGTGACCAGCTAGCGATCGACGAAGAAGTAGAAGAATTGGTTAATTTTCATAGAATTTTTATTTATTACCACTTTTGTCAGATTCAAGCTATTTCTGTGACCATTGTGGGTTTTTCTTTCATTAACAGAGGGGTATCAACAATTTTGTCCACGTCTGTACATCCCAAGCTGGGATTCAAACCCATGACACCTTGATCTGAATCATCCCACTCTACCAAAGAGGAATTCCCCTACTTTTACTTATTTACATATTTATTCCATCTAGCTACAATGCTCTGCACTGTGTGTGTTTATATATACTGTATATTTATATATTTACTCCATCTAGCAACAATGCTCCACACTGTGTGTGTTTTTATATTTACATATTTATTCCATCTAGCTACAATGCTCCGCACTGTGTGTGTTTATATATCTACATATTTATTCCATCTAGCTACAATGCTCCGCACTGTGTGTGTTTATATATCTACATATTATTCCATCTAGCTACAATGCTCCGCACTGTGTGTCTATATATTCACATATTCATTCCATCTAGCTACAATACTCCGCACTGTGTGTTTATATACTCATATATTTATTCCATCCAGCTACAATGCTCCGCACTGTGTGTCTATATATATATATATATATATATTTATATTTATATGTACATATGTATACTTGCTGCTCTTGTTTTTTCTCTTGCCTTCTGATTGTTGCTCTGAGTGTTGCTACCCCTGTGCTGTTGCAATCCTGGAATTTCCCCATTGTGGGACTAATAAAGGCTTATCTTATCTTATCTTATCTTATCTTATCTTACTAGCACTGAGCTAGTAGTGGAGGTGTACCTTAAGATGTCAGGAACTGCACCACTGACTAATTCCTTATGGAGGAGAGATCCATAACAAGGACGTCCATGAGTTCCAAAAACAATCTGAAATGTGGACTCGTCAGACCACAGCATACTTTTCCACTTTGCGTCAGTCCATCTCAGATGAGTTCGGGCCCAGAGCAATCAGCTGTGTTTCTGGGTGTTGATATTTGCCTTTGATGGTAGCGTTTCATCTTGCACTTGTAGATGTAGTGACGAACTGTGGTAATTGACAATGGTTTTCCGAAGTGTTCCTTAGCCCACATGATAATATCCTTTACAGAATGACAGCAGATTTTAATGCAGTGCCACCTGAGGGATCAAAGGTCACAGGCATTCAGTGTTGGTTTTCCATCTTGCTACTTACATGCAGAAATTTCTCCAGATTCTCTGAATCTTTTGGTGATATTATGGACTGTAAATGATGAAATCCCTAAATTCCTTGAAATTGTACTTTGATAAGTGTTCTTAAACTGCTGGACTAAGGGGGGGGGGTGAAAAGTTCATAGTGGTCAAATTTGACCAAATGTGGTTTATTTTTCAACATAGTCTTCCTTTCTGTCCATACACTTCTTCCATCGGTGTTGCAGCGCTTGGATCTCTGCTGTTGAAAAATAAACCACATTTGGTCAAATCTGACCACTGTGAACTTTTCAGCCACCCCTCGTGTTTGCCCACGCAGTTTTTCACAAAGAGGTGAACCTTACCCCATCCTTGTTTGTGAATTACTGAGCCTTTTATACCTAATCATGGCACTCATCTGTTTCCCCTGTTCCAGCTTTTTTGAATATTGGAAAGCACCAAATTCAAAATGAGTGAATATTTGCAATTAAACAATAAAGTTTATCAGTTTGTTTTGTGCTCACATTTTGAAGTGTTCATCATTTCTCCACCTTCACATGGGTTATTGTCATTTGTCCTTCAAATTTGTAAATGCAATGTAGAATGATAGATCAGATGTTAAAAAGGATCAAGAAAAGAACCCTGAGGAATGCCACCACAGATTACAGCTGCTTTTAAGTAACATGTTGTGTTTCAGGTGTGGACATGCCGACATTTAGGAGCAACGTGTTGGAGAAACTGAGCGTTGTGAGCTTTTTTGTGTGCCTCCTGTCACTGGTTTTGGGTTTCATTTCTACTGCAACTAATGCATGGAGGGTGCTGGCGTTCAACACCTATCTGTGGTACTCTGAAGGCCTGAAGGGGAGCTGTGCTGGCGTGACATGGTGGTCGTCTAAGTGCAGGGTGTTTGAGACAGTGTCAGGTGAGAACACAAACAGACATTACATTGCTACTGGTAACTACAATGCCACTACAACTACAGTTTCTAAAAGTTCCATACTGCACCCATAGGTGTAAGTCAAGGAGGGGTGGGGGGGATCTCCTCCCCCAACCTGGACAAAACATAGAATTTTCCCTCCCTCCCCAAAATGATGACCCTCCTCTTCCAGGTCATCCCCTCTCTCCCTCCAGAAGCATGAGGTGAGGAGGAAACTGAGAGCAGTGAACCCTTGCAGAGCTGCTGGACGGCATCCTAGGAGTGGTGGTCAAAACATGTGCAGACCAGCTGGCAGAGATCCTCACCAAGCTCTTCAATCTCTCCCTGATGCACGCCACCATCCCTTCCTGCCCATCCCCATCCCCCAACAGTCCACAATTGACAACCTGAATGACTACAGACCTATAGCACTCACATCTGTAGTCATGAAGTGTTTTAAGCAACTGGTGTCCCAGCACATCAGGGACTGACCCCCCTTCAACCCCCACCAGTTTGCCTACAGGGAGAACTGGTCCACAGAAGACACCATCACCACCACTCTCCACAGAGCGCTGAGCCACCTGGAGAACCCACGGCACTACATGAGGATGCTCTTTGTGGACTACAGCTCAGCTTTCAACACCATCATCCTGGACATTCTGATCAACAAACTGCGCCTCCTCCAGATCCCCCCTTCCCCACCTGCTCCTGGATAAAAAACTTTCTCACCAACCGCCCACAAACAGTCAGTCGGCCCCCACCACTCCTCCACACTGTCTCTTAGCACTGGTTCCCCCCAGGGCTGCGTGCTAAGCCCTCTATTGTACTCCCTGTACACCTTTGACTGCAATCCAACCCACCCAACCACCGTCGTCATGAAATACACGGATGATACCACCTTGGTTGGACTCATCACCAATGATGATGAGAAGGCAAACAGGGCAGAGGTAGAGAATCTGCTGCTGTGGTGCCAAGCAAACAACCTGAAACTGAATGTCCAAAAAACCGCAGAACTCATACTGGACTCCAGGAAGAACAGACAGACCCCCCCCACCCCCACCCCTCCATAAAAGGCGACCACGTGGAAACCGTCCCCACCTTCAGGTTCTTGGGCACCCACATCTCCTCTGACCTCTCCTAGACTGTCAACACCAAGGCCCTGGTGAAGAAAGCCCAGTGGCAGCTGCATTTCTTCCGTGCCCTGAGGAAGAACAACCTGGGCCAGAAGCTGCTGCTGGCCTTCTGTCACTGCTCAGTGGAGAGCGTGCTCACCTACTGTCTGGGTGTGTGGTACACCAGTTCCATGACTGAGAACAGGAAGGCTGTGCAGAGGGTCATCAACACCACCCAAAAAATTATCAGTGGCCCTCTGCCCTCCCTGGAAGACATCTCCAGATCCTCCTGTCTCAGAAGGATCAAGGCCATCACAGGAGACCCCTCACATCCCACCCACCACCTGTTCGACCTGGTTTCCTCTGGACGATGGTTCAGATCGATCAGGTCCCACACCTCCAGACTGACAAACAGTTTCTTCCCCTGGGCCATCCAGACTGCAAACAGTCAGAGGCCCCACCCCCCTCCCTCTGAATGCTCACATGCTCAGAACTGAGGACCTTTTAATTATCACAATAACTCACCTGTCTTTGCACTCCTCACTTTCATGTATATTGGCCCATCTGTGAAACCACTATTATGTATACTTTCTATAATCCTTGTGCCATTTTACTCAATTGTGTGTTCAGTTGTGTGTCTGCACTCTGCACTCTTATGTACATAGTTCCACCCGCGTAGCCACGACCATACCTGTGTATATTTCCATAATCCTGGGCCATTTTTATTTTATTTTTATTTTCAGTTATTCTTATTTCAGTCATGCGTTTAATTGTATGCTCTGTAACCATGTTTTATCTAATCCTTCTCCCTTACTTTATTTTGCAGTAGTGTCATGATCCTGGGCACAGTGGGGGCCGTGCCCAGTCTCCAGTTTGAGTTTAGTCTTTTTCTGATTGTTTATTTCTTTGGTTTATTATTGTATCTGCTGTATTTGGTCTCTGTTTGTTTATGAGTTGTCTGTATTCTTAGTCTTGTCCATTTATTGTGTGTCATTTTGTATCCTTGGTATTATTGTACTTTTTGGGGAATGTGTTTATGTTATCCTTCTTTGGTGATTCTTTCCCTTTTTCTGTATTCTCTGGTTTGTTGTGTTATGGTTATTTCATTATTAGTTTCTGTACATTCTTTTCTGGTTTTGTCATCCCGATCCACGCAGGCACTGTGACAGCTCGTGTGTCATTTCAAGGTGTCAGATTCCGTTTGCGGGCTATCACAGCTGCCTCCGGTCCGTAATTATTCTCACTCATGATCCCACAGTTGTTCTCAATCCTTTTTGCCTTATTTAAGCTGGTTGTGCCACTTCTAAGCGCAGCGGTGGAAAACCTTTCCCCAGTCGGGTATCCCCTCTTCCCGTCAGCAGACGTGTTATTTTCCTGCCTGAACTCCTGCGTATCCCACGTTCTCCTCTATTTTTCTTGGCGTTCCCCTGCCTCAGCTTCAGAGCTGTTTTTTCGTTGCCTGTCTCTATAGTGCATTTGAAGAGTTCTTTCACAAAGACAGATAAGTCCAGTTGAGTTCAAAATGAGGAAAAAACAAAAAAAAAACACTTTTTCATCTGTAGGTTTATAGGTGTTAGTATTTCCAAATCAGCTTCTAAGACATGGTCACTTGAAATATGAGTATCTTAAACATAATAAAGCAAAAAAATCAAACATCAACTCGTTGTTACTTTTTGGCAATTTATTAGTATGTTGGGGTTGTTTTTTTTTTGCAAAAACAGATAAGTCCACAAGCATTTTTTTTTTTTTTCAAAAACAGCTAAATCTTGAAAGCCATGCTATTTTGTCTGGAACATACTTGAATGTCTATAAGCATCAATGTAGTATGATTGACACACTGATTTAAGCATAACCACTCAGTAAAATGATATAATATAGCTATAATAAAGCTATAATTCAAGATTCAAGATGCAAAGATTTTATTGTCAATACTACTATATGTACAGGACATACAGGAGAATTGAAATGGTGTTTCTCTTCATTGGTGTGCACAGTATAAAAAGAAAAAGAATAAGGCTGGAAAAAAAGAAACTCCTTCCCCATATAGTGAACTATATAGTGAATGCGCAGCCAATGGAACAGTGAGAAAAGAGCTTCACATCACAACATAAACTGCCTTAAGGTATTTATATTTAATATTTCAGCAAAAGCAATTTGATTTAATACATATTTACTACAAATTACATGCAAGTATTCATTTTTTTTTTTTACCACCTTTAGTCTGTTACATTTTACTGTCTCACATGATGATGCCATTAACCGTGCCATGAAAACAAGCCCAGCAGTGTCCGAAAGCGGTTAATTTTATTGTTATATTGAGTTTACTGTATAGTCCACTATATCTAAATCCACTATATAGTGAGTAGAGAGGGAGTGAGTGAACATTCCGAACACAGCCAGGGAAATCAGTCAGAGCATGCAAACCGGGAAGGCTGCCAAGATGAGTCATGTGATCCAAATACCAAGTGCTGATTTGCCCTGTGGAGTTATCTGCTTTTGTAAAAAAAAAAACAAAAAAACGCTCCCATTGTTTATCGGCTTTTGAAAAAAAACAAACAAAAAAACATGAATTTGTAGTGTCAATAACGTAGGACATATCGGCTTTTGAGACAAAACAATTTGAACTTCTATAAGTAGGTAATGTTAATAGTTGTTTGATGTAACGAGTGCAATTTTCATGGAAGTGGCATTTATTGGTTTTTGCAAACTCTTCGTGTTTTTGTATTTAGTGTTTTTTCTGTTAAATAAATTTGCAAACTCACAGCCTGCGTTTGATGTCTCCTGTCTGCCCTTGGAAAGGGCAATTTATGAAAAGTAGCCCGATGGAGCACCCACAATTTCGTTGTACTGTACTACTGTACAATGACAATAAAGCCTATTCTATTCTATTCTGTTCTATTCTGCATGAGGTTGGCACACGTCAGTCTTCTGCTCCAGAGGTCAGCGCATCCCAGCCATGTCATCCTGAGGTCAATGTTCCCCAGCCGTCTCACTCAGAGACCAGTGCTCCACGGTGCCTCCCAGCTCCTGTATCTGCTCCACCAGTAGCTCACCCAGAGCCTGCTATTCCAACTCCTGATCGTGAGATGGTCACCCCGGCAGCGGGGGACTGGGAGTTGGAGCAAGTGCCTTTTCATTTATGTTCAAACACAGTTTGTGAGGGGACTTGCCTTGCTTCTGGTGGGGGGACCCAGGTGCACATCCCACCGGCTGCAGAGTCGTCTCCCCCATTCTCTGTTGCTAATGATTATGGTGTTGCCTTGCTGACACCCTGTTTCCATCCGCCATCCAGGGTGGCCATGTCGGGGGTGGGGTCGCAGGAGGACCACGCTCCAGCTATCATCCCGGAGGTCGGTGGACCTCCAACCCATTCAGGAGGACGAGCAGTTCACTCCATTTTCGCTGCCTAAGGTCACCACTTCTCCACTGCTGTTGGCTCCTGCACCAAAGGCCCCTCAGATACTGACCCCAGAAGTGGTAGCTCCTGTGTTGTTATTTCCTGAGTATGAAAAATCTTTGTTGCCAGTTTCTGAGGGTAAAGTTTCCATGAGGACTCCTCCAGAGTTTGAAAGTTCCATGTTATCATTTTCTGAGTGTAAGGGTTCAATGTCATCATCTCCTGAATACAAGATTTTCATATTATCATCTCCTGGGTTTAAGGTTTCCATGCTAGCATCTCCTGAGTTTAAGGGTTCTTTGTCATCAGCTCCCGAGTTTAAAATTTCCATGTCATTTTCACCTGAGTTTAAAGCGTCCCTACAGTTATCACTGGACTCGTTCTGCTCTCCAGTCTGGGGGTCCAGGAACTCTGGGAGACACGTCAAATAGGTTCATTTTGTCTTCTTTTAATTATTTATCTTTTGTTCATATGAAAGACAAAAAATAAAATAGACATCTTTCTATTTTATTTTTTGTCTTTCATATGAACAAAAGATAAATAACTCTGGGAGACCACACGATTGGCTATGTTGTGAAATCTGGAGGCCCATGAACTGGGTTTGCCCTCCTGACCTGCCTTATTCTCCTGTCCGGTGGCCCTGAGACTGGAAGGCCATGAGACCCATCATATACTCCAGTTTCGGGACCCATGGACTTGGGTAAGTCCTCTAACCCACCTGGCTCTCCGGTCTGGTAGCCCTGGGACTCTGGAGGACCACCTGACCCGTTTTGTGTTAGACTTTGCTTAGGGAGGGAGTTTGTTTTGGCCCGCCTGACCTTTTCCCCCACCACCCACCCTGTGAGGGTTTTAGTTTTTTTTTTTTTTCTCTTGTAGGTGTTACTCTAGGGTCAACCCACCCACAGGGGGTGCACAACCCAATGTACTCCTAGTGCCGGTCCCAAGCCTGAATAAATGGGGAGGGTTGTACCAGGAAGGGCATCCAACGTAAAACCTTTGCCAAATCAAACATGCGGATCATGACGAATGAGACTTTCATATCAGATCAGTCAAGGCCCGGGTTAACAGTGAACGCCACCGGTGCTGTTAACCAACAGGGTGCCGGTGGAAATTGGGCTGCTGCTGGTCAAAGATCGAGGAGGAGGAGAGGAGGAAGATATGTTAGAAGGGAGAGAGAGAAAAGGAAAGGTAGAAGTGTGGAGTGGGGATGTTAAATGTAGGGGCTATGACTGGTAAAGGCAGACAGTTGGCAGATATGATGGAGAAAAGAAAGGTAGATATACTGTGTGTTCAAGAAACCAGATTGAAGGGAAGCAAGGCTAGGAGCACTGGAGGAGGATTTAAACTGTTCTACCATGGTGTAGATAGGAAGAAAAATGGAGTAGGAGTAATCTTGAAGGAAAAGTATGTGAAGAGTGTTCAGGAGGTAAAGAGGGAGTCGGGACAGGATCATGAGTTTGAAGCTAGAAATCAAAGGTGTGGTGCTGAATGTTTTCAGTGTGTATGCCCCACACAAGTTAGATGTCAGGTAGAAGAGAGAGAGGAATTCTGGAGTAAGTTGGATGAATTGGTAGGGAGTGTTCCCAGGGGGCAGAGAGCTGTGATTGGAGCAGACTTTAATGGACATGTAGGTGAAGGGAACAGAGGTGATGAGGAGGTCCTGGATAGGTATGGTCTTAAGGAGAGAAATGTGGAAGGACAGATGGTTGTGGATTTTGCTAAAAGGATTGAAATGGCTGTGGTGAACACATACTTCAAGAAGCTTCAAACGCTCCATCATCATTCCAGTTCCCAAGAAACCCTCTGTTACAGGATTAAACAACTACAGACCTGTTGCCCTGACCTCTGTGGTCATGAAATCCTTGGAGAGATTGGTGCTGAACCACCTGAAGGTCATCACAGGCCCCCTGATGGACCCACTGCAGTTTGCCTACCGGTCAAACAGGTCAGTGGATGATGCAGGGAATATGGGACTACACTACATCCTGCAACACCTCGACTCCCCAGGGACGTACGCCAGGATCCTGTTTGTCGACTTCAGCTCAGCGTTCAACACCATCATCCCAGGCATTCTTCATCAGAAACTCCTCCAGCTCAAGGTGCCCCCCTCCACCTGCCAGTGGATCTCCAGCTTTCTGACTGACAGGTGGCAACAGGTGAAGCTAGGGAGATTTACATCCAGCTCCCGAAAAATTAGTACTGGCGCCCCCCAAGGATGTGTCCTTTCCCCACTGCTCTTCTCCCTCTACTACAACGACTGCACCTCAGAGGACCCTTCGGTGAAGCTCCTGAAGTTTGCGGACGACACCACAGTCATCGGTTTGATCCGGGATGATGATGAGTCTGCATACAGGCGGGAGGTGGAGCAGCTGATCCTCTGGTGCGGCCAGAACCATCTTGAACTTAAACCCAGCCAAAACGGTGGAGATGACTGTGGATTTCAGGCGACACCCCCCTTCATTCCCCCCACTCACCATCCTCAACAGCACAGTGTCCACTGTGGACTCCTTCAAGTTTCTGGGTACCACAATCTCCCGGAACATGAAGTGGTCCTCCCATATAGACACTGTCCGGAAAAAGGCCCAGCAGAGGTTGTTTTTTCTGCGTCAGTTCAAGAAGTTTGATTTGCCTCAGGAGCTGCTGGTTGTCTTCTACACCGCCATCATCCAATGTGTCCTCTGCTTTTCCATCACTGTCTGGTTTGGATCTGCCACTAAACAGGACAAGACCAGACTGCAGCGGATCGTTAAATCTGCGGAGAGGATCATTGGTACCGACCTACCCTCCATTGAGAACTTATATCGGTCCATAACCAGGAAACGGGCAGGAAACATCTGTGCTGACCCATCACACCCCGGCCACAAACTGTTTGAACTTCTATCTTCTGGTCGTCGTTACAGATCACTGAAGGTCAAAACCACCCGTCACAGGAAGTTTCTTTCCTCAAGCCATCACTCTGATGAACTCCTAACATTCACCTAGTCCTACCTGTTGCTGTACTCATGACTTTTCATCCATTATTACATTGCACATAACTCTCACACTGCTTTTTACTTCATTCACATTATATCATTGAATCTGAGTTCACATTGAAATACTGTGTGACTGTATATTTTTTCATATATTTCTGCAAAGTGTGGTTAGTCTGAGTAAATAACTGCATATATTCCTGTATATATTTGCATCCTTTTATAGAAACGTGGACAGACTGTAATTTACTGTACATACTCTGTTGTCATTGAATCCTTATTTAAATCCTTCACCTGAACAACGAGAGTAAGTTTTTAGCCAAAGTCAAATTCCTTGTATGTGTTGTGCATACTTGGCCAATAAAGCTGATTCTGATTCTGATTCTGAAGAGAGAGGAGCATAGGGTGACTTACAAGAGTGGAGGAAGGTGCACACCGGTGGACCACATCATATGCAGAAGGAGAAATCTGAAAGAGATAGGAGACTGCAAGGTGGTGGCAGGGGAGAATGTAGCTAGACGGCATCAAATGGTAGTCTGTAGGATGACTTCGCACAGCAAGAAGAGGAAAATGGTGAAGGCAGAGCCAAAGATTAAGTGGCGGAAGTTACAGAAGGAAGAAGGTTGCAGAGTTCAGGAAGGAGTTGATACAGGCCCTGGGTGGTAGGGAAGAATTACAAGATGACTGGGAAAGTACAGCAAAAGTATTGAAGGAAATGGTAGAAAGACATGAGACACAGACAAGGAGACTTGGTGGTGAAATGAGGAGGTACAGGAAAGTATCCAAAGGAAGAGGTTAGCAAAGAAAAATTGGGATAGTCAGGGAGATGAAGAAAGTAGACAGGAGTATTTGGAATCTAGACACATGGCAAAGAAGGTGGAAGGAGCACTTTGAAGAGCTGATGAATAAAGATAATGAGAGAGAGGAGGATGGATGAAGGAAAGATGGTGAACAAGGAAGTCCCGAGGATTATCAATGTGGAAGTGAGGGCAGCTTTGAAGAGGATGAGGAAAGGCAGTTGGTCCAGATGACATACCTGTGGAGGTATGGAGATGTTTAGGAGAGATGGCAGTGGACTTTTTAACCAGATTGTTTAATACAATCTTGGAGTGAGAGGATGCCCGAGGAGTGGAGAAGAAATGTTTTGGTACCAATTTTCAAAAACAAAGGTGATGCTCAGAGCTGTGGTAACTACAGAGACATAATGCACTGGGCTTCACTCCTTTCTTCACTCTCAATGAAATATTTTTTTTTTTTGCTGGTCATTAACATCTATTTGTTCTCTCCCACAGATTGAGTCCCCATCGTGCTGTTTGCTCTCTACATGTCTGTTCTTTTCATCTTCTGTGTCCCCTCACCCCCCAGCCAGTCGCAGCAGATGACTGCCCCTCCCTGAGCCTGGTTCTGCTGGAGGTTTCTTCCTGTTAAAAGGGAGTTTTTCCTCTCCACCGTCGCCAAGTGCTTGCTCACAGGGGATCGCCTGATTGCTGGGGTCTTTCTGCAACTGTGGGGGTTCCCCCTACAGTTGAAAGTGCTATGAGATGACTGTTGTTGTGAAATGGCGCTATATAAATAAAGTTGAATTGAATTGAATTGAATAAAGTTGATCAGCCGCACTATGAAGATATGGGAAAGAGTTGTTGAAGCCAGGCTAAGAGGAGAGGTGACAATCAGTGAGCAGCAGTATGGTTTCATGCCAAGAAAGAGTACTACAGATGCAATGTTTGCTCTAAGAGTGCTGATGGAGAAGTATAGAGGAGGTCAGAAGGAGTTGCACTTTGTCTTCATGGATCTAGAGAAAGCAGATGATAGGGTGCCAAGAGAGGAAGTGTGGTACTGTATGAGAAAGTCAGGAGTGGCAGAGAAGTATGTGAGGGTGGTGCAGGACATGTATGAGGACAACAGGACGTGGTGAGGTGTGCTGTAGTAGTGACAGGTGAATTCAAGGTGGGGGTGGGGTTACATCAGGGATCAGCTCTGAACCCCTTCTTGTTTGTCATGGTGATGGACATGCTGACAGATGAGGTCAGGCAGGAATCTCCGTAGACCATGATGTTTGCAGATGACATTGTGATCTGTAGTGAAGGTAGGGAGCATGTGGAAGAGAACCCGGAGAGGTGGAGGTATGCTCTGGAGAGAAGAGGAATGAAAGTCAGTAGAAGCAAGACAGAATACATGAGTGTGAATGAGAGGGAGGCAGGTGCAACGGTGAAGATTGAAGGAGAAGAGGTTATGAAAGTAGATGAGGTTAAATTCCTGGGGTCAACCATCCAAAGCAATGGAAAATGCATGAGAGGTGAAGAAGAGAGTGCAGGCAGGGTGGAGTGGGTGGAGACGAGTGTCAGGGGTGATTTGTGTTAGAAGGAAAGCAGCTAGAGTGAAAGGTAAGATTTACAAGACGGTAGTGAAACCTGCTATGATGCATGGTTTGGAGACAGTGCCACTGACAAAAAGACAGGAGATGCTGGAGGTGGCAGAGTTGAAGATGCTAAGATTTTCATTGGGAGTGACTAGGAGGGACAGGATTAGCACTGAGTATATTAGAGGGACAGCTCAAGTTGAGCGTTTTGGAGACAAAGTAAGAGAGGAAAGGCTGAGATGGTTTGGACATGTGCAGAGGTGGGACAGTGAATATTTTGGAATAAGGATGTTGAAGATGGAGCTGCCAGGCAAGATTAAAAGAGGAAGACCTCAGAGAAGGTTGATGAATGTAGTGAAGGAGGACATGGAGAAGGCTGGTGTTACAGAGGAAGATGGAGGGATAGGGTGAGATGGAGGCAGATGATCCACTGTGGCAATCTCTAAAGGGAGCAGCAAATCAAATCAAATCAACCTTTATTGTCATGTTGCTGTACATACAACTATAGTGCAGGCAAAATGAAATTATGTTTCTTTAGGCATCCATATATGTAAAAAGAGCATAATTTAAAACACACTCACTCACCCCCCACCCCAACACAGCCATTCACACATCCCTAAGACACATTTAGTTATTACAGTAATATTAACTTATTGCAGTTGCAGTTTAAAGTGTAATAACTAACTATGTATAAAATACCAATTAAAGTGGCTGAGTGAGTCAAAGTGGCTACTTGAGTTTGTCAGTGTTTAAGGGTCCATTTGCAAAAAAGGGAGTGCTAAAAAAATTAATAATTTTGATAACTAAAAAGTCACAATGCTTCTTCCAGCATTTTTTCTTGTAGCATTTGTCACTTCCTCCAGCCTGTTGCTTTTCTTGTAAAGTCAGTTAAGTCTGAATATACGTGTATGTATGTATCATATATCAACTAAAAGCATTTTGTAAACCCATTTAAAGTTAGAGCTGTCCTCACTACCAGCTTTTGGGGCTCCAAATATTCTGTCCAATCTTTTTTCTCCCTTAACAAACTTCAACAGTGTTTTATGTAGCACTGTGATGAATTCTAATGTCACTTTTTCGTGTGCAACTTTATTGTCATAGTTTTACAGCTTTTCTTGTAAATCAGAAGCATTTTTTTTTTCTGTAAATTTGCCTACTTTTTGGATAAATATGCAGTATTTCCCCCATGTTGTTTTCCCCCTAAACTCAGTTTCTCACACAAATGTAGCATTTTTCTCAAATTTGTCATGGAAAATAAGCCTTTTTCCTTACATATTTGTAGAATCATTTAAATTTAAGATTTTTTTTTAATTTTTTTTTTTTTTACCATCATCAAGTTGCTACTTTTTTCTTGTGAATTTATACTATTTTCTCCTAAATTTGCATGTTTTTTTTTTTTCTAGTAAATTTGCTTTTTCCTCAGCTGGAAAAAGGTGGATTGTCCTCTCTGGGTTGGGGACAGGCTCCTGCCCCAAGTGGAGGAGTTTAAGTATCTTGGGGTCTTGTTCACGAGTGAGGGGAAAATGGAGCGAGAGATTGGCAGACGGATTGGAGCAGCATCTGCAGTGATGCGGACGTTGTACTGGTCTGTTGTGGTGAAGAGGGAGCTTAGTTCTAAGGCAAAGCTGTCGATTTACCAGTCAATCTACGTTCCTACTCTCACCTATGGTCACGAGCTTTGGGTAATGACCAAAAGAGCAAGATCGCGGATACAAGCGGCTGAAATGAGCTTTCTCCGTAGGATTGCTGGACTCACCCTCAGAGATAGGGTGAGGATCTCAGTCATCCGGGAGAGGCTCAGAGTAGAACCGCTGCTCCTCCACATTGAAAGGAGTCAGTTGAGGTGGTATGGGCATCTGATCAGGATGCCTCCTGGATGCCTCCCACTTGAGGTGTTTCAGGCACGTCCCACTGGGAGGAGACCCCGGGGCAGACCCAGGACTTGGTGGAGAGACTATGTCTCCCAACTGGTCTGGGAACACCTTGGTATCCTCTCTGAAGAGCTGGAGCAGGTGGCTGGGGAGAGGGAAGTCTGGGCTTCTCTGCTTGAACTGCTGCCTCCGCGACCCAGACCTCTGGAAAAGCGGTAGAAGATGGATGGATGGAAATTTGCTAAAGGCAAATTTGTTATTTACCAGAGTGGTGACGTAGTTGGTCGAGCATCCACCCCACAACCAGGAGGTCGCGGGTTCAAATCTTGTCTGGGTCATACCAAAGACGATATAAAAATGGTACTTTCCGCCTTCTAGCTGAGTGCTCAGCATAATAGAATGGGGAAAGGAAAGTTAACGCACAGAGCTACCAGAGGACTGAACCCCCACTGTAGCTTTCACTACTCACAGTATCTGTGTGGCCTAGGGTCATGGAGATAGGCGCCACCTCATACACCACAAGGTGTCCCACATGCTGTGGAAGGGATTAACTTAAATTTGTTATTTACCTTTTTTCGGGGGGGGGGGGCAAATACCTGAATCCTTAATTTGAAAACTGAATTTCACTGTAAAAAAATAAATGTCTAGATAATGAATCCAAAGTAAGTTTTTAATACCCGGATGATTTAGTCACACATCTACTCACAGATTTACTATTATTTCATGATTGAAACAGCACACCTAAGGTGTGGTGTGCTGTGTTCATAATGCCTCTGCAGGCAGGATAATTGTTGCTTTTGTTATAGTCTAGCTGACTAAATCACAGTAGTGTCCATAGTTCATCTGGTTGGTAAGAAATAATCACATGGTGGCAAGTGGTGACATCATAAATTAATGACAATGTGGGCCTCAGGTTATTTCACACCTTAGACAGAGACAATGAATACACATGGGAGAACAATGCCCAAGTGGGTGAGAGGGGGTTGAATGAAGTGTAGTGTAGATGTCATGCTGTGTATGAGGAAGTGCCTTGAATCTTGTGAAGTGTGACTTGATATAGAGAGAGGAATGCTTGATGTGACCAGTCAGTCTGTTCTTTGCTTGTGAGATGTGAGTGTGTAATAAATCGTCTGAAATGAGTGTGACTCTTCATTTACACACTCCACACTGGTGACCCAAGACATATTATTATCTTCCGGCGCCACACGAGTCGGCTGCCTTTTTGCAACAGCGGCTCAATTCTGAGTTTTTTCTTTCTTTCTTACACACTTTATACATCACTGACACACAGATCGCCCCAAAATGTCTCCCGAGCCGGCGGACGGAGCCACTGTTTACAGCAGGAGACGGTACAGCAGGGAACAGCTGCTTGCACTTAATCACCACTCAGTGCTAATGGAAAAACTCGACGTACCGGGAGTAATAAGGTGAAAACGACGTGGTTGTCGGGCTGGTGTTAGACGGCGGACAAGGAGTATAAGGTACAGACCCACCCTCCCATCCGTTATTATGGGGAATGTACGCTCTATATTGGGAAAGGTAGATGAGCTAGCGGCTATCTCCCGCTACGACAGCTTATACCGGGAATGCTCCCTCCTTTTGTTTACCGAGTCGTGGCTATCTGAACTAGTAGCAGATGCTAACATTGAGCTGGAGGGTTTCCACGCGATACGGGCAGACCGAACACCAGACAGTGGCAAAGCAAGGGGCGGTGGAGTGATGATCTATGTTAATAACAACTGGTGCAGACCGGGACACATCACTGTTAAACACCAGCACTGCAGCAAACACATTGAGTTGCTAGCTGTTAGCATGCGGCCTACATATCTCCCGAGGGAATACTCACACGTGATCTGCATTGTTATTTATGCAAATCCGACGGCGAACGCTGGGACAGCGTGTGACATCATCCACTCAGTAACTGGCAGGCTGCAGACAGAACACCCAGATGCTCTTCTCCTCATCTCAGGCGATTTCAACCATGTTTCACTGTCTCCCATTCTACCCACGTTTACCCAGTATGTCACATGCCACACTAGAGACAATAAAACACTGGACTTATTCTACGCAAACACTAAGGAGGCGTACACCTAATTACAACTCCCCCCACTCAGGAGATCAGATCACAACTTGGTTTATCTCCGGCCGGTGTACAAACCCCTAGTGCACAGACAACCTCCGGCCATGCGCACAGTGAAGTTATGGTCTGAGGAGGCAATGGACACTCAAAAGGGCTGTTTTGAAGCCACCGCCTGGAAGCAGCTCTGCGATCCACATGGTGAGGATATCGATGGTCTCACTCACACCTTCACGGGCTACCTCAGCTTCTGTGTGGACAAATCCGTTCCCACCAAGACCATACGGTGTTGCTCAAACAACAAACCCTGGATCAACCCTGAGATAAAAACACTTCTGAGAGAGAAGAAGAGGATCTTCAGGTCGGGGAACAGGGAGATGCTGAAGTCCGTACAGAGAGAGCTGAGGAGAAAGATCAGAGAAGGCAAGGACAGCTTCAGGAAGAAGATGGAGGACAAGCTGCAACAGAGTGACATCAGCGGGGTCTGGAGAAACCTTAAAACCATCTCTGGGCTCCAGAATACCTCCCCCCAGGCCACGGGGGGCAGGGAGTGGGCGAACAATCTGAATCTGTTTTTTAATAGGTTTGACCAACCGCCTTCCCCCTCGACTGCACAACAACCACTGCTGCCACTGAAGACATCAAGTCCTGTTGCCCACTCCCCACTCCACCATCACACCCCCACTCCCAACACACAGCCCCCCAACCTGACCCTCACTAAGACCCAGGTGAGGACGGAGCTGAGGAAGATCAAGGCGAGGAAGGCGTCGGGACCGGACGGCATCAGTGCAAAGCTCCTCAAGTCCTGTGCAGACCAGCTGTGTGGGATTGTGGCGTACATCTTCAACCTGAGCCTGAAGCTGGGGAGGGTACCACAGTTGTGGAAAACATCTTGTGTGGGCTGCACGGTGGCGCAGTGGTTAGCACTGCGGCAGCACAGTTTACCCTTGGCCGGGGGATTGTGGGGATCATGGGATCGTGGGTTCGATCCCAGCCCCCGACCAACAGTGATCTGTGTGGAGTTTGCATGTTCTCCCCGTGTTGCGTGGGTTTACTCCGGGATTTCTCCGGTTTCCTCCCACATGCCAAAAACATGCATGTTAGGTTAATTGGCTGTTCTAAATTGTCCCTAGATATCTGTTTCCTATAGGCCCTTAGAATAGAGGGTTAGTATTAATGAAAGCGCTTTGAGTGGTCTTTGTGACTAGAAAAGCGCTATATAAGTGCAGGTTAGTTAGTTAGTAGTTAGTACCTGTACCAAAGACTTCCCACCCCGAAGATCTGAACAGCTACAGACCAGTGGCCCTGATGTCCCACTTGATGAAGACCCTGGAGAGACTGCTCCTTGCTCACCTCCGCCCCCTGGTGGGTCCAGCGATGGATCCACTCCAGTTTGCCTACCAGCATGGTATTGGGGTGGAGGATGCGGTCATCTTCCTCCTTCACTGTTCTCTGTTCCACCTGGAGAAGCCCGGGAATACAGTGAGGATCATGTTCTTTGACTTCTCCAGTGCTTTCAACACCATCCAACCGATGATCCTGAAGGACAAGCTGCTGTGCGCAGGGGTGGACCAGCACCTGTCATCATGGATCCTGGACTACCTCACTAACCGGCCACAGTTTGTGAGAACCCGGGACTGTGTGTCCGACACGATCATCGGTAACACAGGGGCCCCACAGGGAACGGTTTTGGCTCCCTTCCTGTTCACCCTTTATACTGCGGACTTCTCACACAACACAACACACTGCCACCTACAGAAGTTCTCTGACGACTCTGCGATCGTTGGCCTCATCTCCAACGGAGATGAAGCTAAGTACAGAGGGCTTATCCAGGACTTTGTGGACTGGTGCCATCGGAACTGCCTCCAGATCAACGCAAGGAAAACTAAGGAGCTGGTGGTGGACTGCCGCAGGCAAGGACAACCCCTCACAGCACCAGTAAACATCCAGGGAACAGCCATTGAGATGGTGACATCCTACAAGTACCTGGGTGTTCATCTGAACAATAAACTAGACTGGTCACACAATACTGACGCACTCTACAAGAAGGGACAGCGCAGGCTGTTCCTACTGAGGAGACTCAGGTCTTTTGGTGTACAAGGGGCGCTGCTGAAGACATTATATGACACGGTGGTGGCATCAGCCGTCACTTTTGGAGTGGTCTGCTGGGGCAGTGGCATTACAGCAGCCGATAGGAAGAGACTGAACAAACTGATCAAGAAAGCTAGCTCTGTCCTGGGGCAGCGCCCTGACCCAGTGGAGGAGATAGGAGAGAGAAGGATGGTGGCTAAACTGTCATCTCTGCTGGAGTCCGAGTTCCACCCTATGCAGGACACACTGAATGCACTAAGAAGCTCATTTTGTAGCAGACTACATCATCCTAGGTGCACAACCGAGAGGTTTCACAGGTCTTTCCTACCAACGGCTGTCAGACTGTATAACCTAAGCAAGGCTGCTCACAGAGGTAGCAAAAAGACGTGACAACCTAATAATATTGAATGCAAAAGACGCAATAGACTTACTCAATGGTCCCCTCCGGTATACAACTAGGAAAATACCGGTAGCTACGGAGGGTGACAATATGTATGGGTACATAATCATACCATGTGGTTCCAAGGTTGTCATAGCCAGGAGCGGCACTGGGGTTAAGCTCCCAGTGCTCATAAAATGCTCCTTACGGCATGCGTCTCGAAAAGCCTCTGACAACTAAGTCCAACTCCTAGCCTGCCCGTGTGGTTTAGTCTCTAAGCCCAGCGGAACTGCTTTTACTAATAGGAGAAGGGGCGAGGGCGGATCTCTGACGCCTTAAAACCAGATGCTTCGGGTAGATGGTGGCTCGTCAACCTGGGAAGGTAGCCCATCTAGGGGAAGGTAAACCCTGATTTCAAACCTCCGCTGCCTTGCGGCACACCCGGTCACAGGAAAGGCTTCGGGAGTCAACCCTGAGGAAAAATCCGGAGTCGGAGCCCCTAAGGCAGTTCTCTGTTGTGCTCAACATCGTTCTGGCAGCTCCTGCGACGGCGCTGGTGCCAAACTATAGCAGCCCTGCTGTTCCTTTGGATTCATCAGTGACGTGGAGAGGGGGGACATGCTGCATGGGTAACATCTTGTCCTCCATATCTTCCTGCCCAGGCTTGAATCCTACCAATGCCCAACGCTGGAAGGTAGAACACCGGTGTGCATTGGCCTGTTCAGCCACAGGCGGTGCTGTTCCAGCAGAGTAGATGTTTAGGATTCTCTTCCATGGTCATCATAGACAGACGGAGGCCGACAAACATACCATGTAGGATAACTTAAGTAGACGGTTATGCTGTTTCATTCCATCTAGCTGCATTGCTCCGCACTGTGTGTGTTTGTTTGTATATTTATATATTTATTCCATCTAGCGACAATGCTCCACACTGTGTGTTTATATATTTACATATTTATTCCATCTAGCTGCAATGCTCTGCACTGTGTTTGTTTTTATATTTATATATTTATTCCATCTAGCGACAATGCTCCACACTGTGTGTTTATATATTTACATATTTATTCCATCTAGCTACGGTGCTCCACACTGTGTGTGTTTATGTGTTTGCATATTTGTTCCATCTAGCTGCAATGCTCCGCACTGTGTTTATATATTCATATATTTATTCCATCTTGCTACAACGCTCCACACTGTGTGTGTGTTTATATTTTCATATATTTATTCCATCTAGCTACAATGCTCCGTACTGTGTGTTTATATACCTATATATTTATTCCATCTAGCTGCAATGCTCCGCATCGTGTGTCTATATATTTATGTTTTTATGTACATATGTATACTCGCTGCTGTGGCGAACATATTTTGACTGCATATGTATAGCACAGGATTGAGATGCTTAGAATTACATATGTATTCTGTGACCTCACGTCTTTGAAGGAACAATGTGTCTGGACCTCCTGGGGATTACAGCAGGAGGTGGAGGTGCCTTTGGTGAGGACTCTGAGAGGACTTCCTGACCTCCTGGGGTCAGATGGAGGACGAAGGGACTTGGGGGGATGTGATAACAATGTGATTCTGTCTTTGATGTCCCAAGTATAAAAGTGGGGGTTTGGGGGAGTTCGCTCTCTTATTCTGTTGAGATGAAGCTGGAGATGTGAGATCGTCAATAAACCTGAACTGAGAAATCATTCAGCCTCTTTATTTCACGCTCTCCACATTGGTGACCCAAGACGTGTAATGGCCGGAGACAGTTCCCCCGAACCAGACTCGTCAGGGACCGCTCGAGCAAGCGGGGTCTCGATCAAGCTACCGGAGTTCTGGCAGGACAACCCAGACTCGTGGTTCCTCCAGGCCGAAGCCCAGTTCGCACTCGGGGGAATAACAGCAGATGACACAAAATTCTACCACGTCATCGCAAAGCTCGACAACCGCACAGCTCGATACGTGCGGAGCCTGGTGCAGCAACCGCCCGCTGGCGACAAATACAGCGAGCTGAAGACTGCCCTCATCCAGTGTTTCACGCCCTCAGCCGAGGAGAGGGCTAGGAGGCTCCTAGCTCTGCACGACTTGAGAGGACGCAGACCAGTCGACCTGATGGAAGACATGCTACAGGTGAGAGGCACAGACAACGATGATTTCCTCTTCAAGCACATCTTCCTGAGGACCCTTCCATCGCAGACGAGGGCGACCCTGACAGGCACTCATTTCGTAACCCAGCGGGACTTCCGCGCGCTGGCCCGAGAAGCACAGCGGATCCTCGACTCCTGCGAGGAGCAGGCGGCCACCGCAGCAGCGGCAGACCTTGGCGCAGCGGCCGGGAGCAGCGGTGGGCCAGAGGCGGCGGAATCGATCCCACCAACAATGGCAGCAGCGAGGTCCCGACGCAGCGGAGGAGACGACCTCTGCTTTTACCATCGACGTTTCGCAGAGAGGGCACGCAGGTGTGTACCGCCGTGCCAGTTCAAGAGCTCGGGAAACACCAGGACCGGGAGTTGTTAGCAGCATTGGCCCTCGGCGAGCGAAACAAGCTGCTCTACCTCACGGATGCGCGCACTGGGCGGCATTTCCTCGTGGACATGGGCGCCCAAGTGAGTTTCATCACCCCAACCTACGCTGACCGGCTGACAGGCCCCCGTGGTGACGGAGCAACAGCGGCAAACGGCTCGAGCATTAAGACCTTCGGCGAAAGACGCTGTTTCTGTCCTTGCACGGCCGCACTTATGAATGGACTTTTATTATAGCAGCGGTGAGTTTCAACATGTTAGGTGCTGATTTTCTGTGCTCACATGGGTTGTTAGTTGATCTTGCCAATAGACGCTTGGTTAATGCACTCTCTTTTTACTCCATTCCTTGTGCAGCTCGAGTGTTCCTGCCACCAGCACAGACCAACATCGCTACAGCAGGCGGTAAGTTTCACACACTCCTCGCACAGTTTCCAGCACTCAGAGTTCCCACCTTTTCTGCAACAGTTGCGAAATACGGGGTGGAGCACTTTATCACTACTGCTGGTCCCCCCGTCTTTGCGAAAGCTCGGCGCTTGGATGCAGCTAAACTGTCCATAGCGCGCGAGGAGTTCGCCAACCTGGAAAGGTTGGGCATTGTCCGCCGTTTGAACAGCCCATGGGCTTCCCCACTGCATATGGTCCCTAAAGCCGACGGCTCGTGGATACCTTGCGGTGACTTCCGCAGGTTAAACAACGCTACAGCGCATGACCGCTACCCCATTCCACATATTCAGGACTTTTCAGTACACCTGGCGGGGACGCGCATTTTTTCTAAAATAGACTTGGTCCGCGGCTATCATCAAGTCCCAGTCCGTGCTGAGGACATTCCCAAAACAGTAGTGATAACCCCGTTTGGACTTTTTGAGTTTTTACACATGCCTTTTGGCCTCAAAGACACCGCGCAAACCTTCCAACGCATGATGGATGCCGTGTTATGCGATCTCCCTTTTGTGTTCGTCTACCTGGACAACATTTTGGTCGCCAGCACATCCGAAGAGGAACACGAAAAACACCTCACAACAGTTTTTCGGAGGTTGGGAGAGCACGGGTTAATAATCAATCCAGCTAAGTGCCAGTTCGGGGTGGCGCAGATTGATTTTTTGGGGCACCGCGTCTCCCCAGAAGGGGCGGTTCCGCTACCAGACAAAATGAGCGCAGTGGCAGATTTTCCCCGGCCACAAACAGTCAAAGCTCTACAGGAGTTTTTAGGAATGGTGAATTTTTATAACCATTTCCTACCCCACGCAGCGCAGCTCATGCAACCACTATATGCCGCGCTTAAAAAGCAAAAACCCTTCATTGCAATTGAATGGTCCCCGGAGCGGGAGCGCGCATTCGCGGAGGTAAAAAAAGCCCTTGCAGATGCTGCATTGTTAGCTCACCCAGACCCAACGGCCCGCTTAGTGCTCACCACGGACGCGTCGGATTTGGCCATAGGGGCGGTTGTGGAACAGCACGTTGCCGGGGTTTGGCAGCCGCTGGCCTTCTTCAGCAGATCCTTGCGCGAGGCCGAGCGTAAATACAGCGCATTTGACAGGGAGCTGTTAGCGCTCCACTTAGCCATTTGCCACTTCCAATTCTGGTTAGAAGGTCGGCGTTTCACCGCGTTTGTCGACCACAAACCGCTCACTTTTGCGATGGCCAAAATTTCAGAACCTTGGTCGGGCCGGCAGCAGAGGCAGCTGGCCGCAATTTCGGAATTTACTACTGATATTCAACACGTAGTGGGTAAACTCAATGTAGTGGCAGACTGCCTCTCCCGCGTGGTAACAGCACCAGTCCGTGCAGAGGTAGATTATACTACCGCGGCCGCAGAGCAAAATAGCAGGGTGGAAGCGCACGCGGCCCCAGTTCACGTGGGGATAGATTATGCGGCCATGGCAGCGGATCAGGGTAGAGATGCGGACGTGCGTGCGCTCCAGTCTGGACCAACAGGGTTAAGGCTGGAGAGCAGGAACTTGCGCGATGGTATGCCCCCCCCTAATCTGCGATGTTTCTACCGGGCGACCGCGTCCGGTAGTGCCGGCTGCTTGGCGCCGCCGCGTTTTTGACTCGATTCACTCCCTGGCACACCCTGGGGTGCGCGCGTCTGTGAAAATGGTGGCAGAAAAGTTTGTTTGGCCGAGCCTGCGCAAGCACGTGAAAGAGTGGGCAAGAGCCTGTATGGGTTGCCAGCGGGCCAAAATTCACAAGCACACAAAAGCCCCTTTAGAGCCGTTTCACATCCCGGCCAAGAGATTTGATCATGTACATGTCGACCTCGTGGGCCCCCTACCGTCGTCGCAGGGGTTCACACATCTTTTGACAATGGTGGACCAAACCACGCGTTGGCCTTAAGTGGTCCCACTGGCATCCACCACGGCTGCAGAAATGGCCCGCACATTTTTAACGGCTTGGATAGCGCACTTCAGGGTTCCGTCGGATATTACGTCCGACAGGGGACCTCAATTTGTGTCTGAACTTTGGTCAGCGATGGCCCACAGCTTAGGCGCGACAATTCACCGCACTACCGCTTACCACCCCCAGGCTAATGGTTTATGCGAGCGTTTTCATAGGTCATTGAAGGCAGCCCTCAGAGCGTCGCTTACGGATGCAAATTGGGTAAACAGACTACCATGGGTTTTATTGGGGTTGCGTTCTGCGCCTAAAGAGGACTTAAAGGCCTCCCCAGTGGAGTTGGTTTTCGCGCAGCCTCTCCGGCTGCCAGGCGAGTTTCTGCCAGACCATCCGACGCCAGGGCGTCCCCCGGCTCAGTGGTCATTGATTGGCACGGGAGCGGACATGCTTCCGGGCCCCGTTCATCACACTTTTCCGCGTGTTTATGTTCCCGATTCTTTGAAAATGCCGAATTTGTTTTTGTCCGGCACGAGGCTCTGTGCCCAGCCCTGCGCCCACCTTACGATGGCCCATATAGAGTGCTGGAAACAGGTGACAAGCATTTTGTGCTAGATTTGGGGGACAGAAGGGAAACAATCAGTATAGACAGACTAAAGCCTGCTTTTGTGATGAACGACGAGTCTGTACGAGTGGCGAGGGCTCCTCGATGCGGCAGACCCCCCAGGAAGCATGTTCTAGAGCCCCCGCAGGGATCAAATAATGATTCTCATCCTCAGTTGGCAGATTCACTGCAAGATGGCGCCGCAGGGGCTGCAAAGCCCGCTTACAGCAAATTTGGGAGACGCTTGAAGCCCAGATGACGTGTGGACTAATGTGTGGTTTTGTCATGTTGTGTGGATTATACTGCATTGTTTCATTCTTCGACGTTTGGGGGGGGGGGGGTGATGTGGCGAACATATTTTGACTGCAAATGTATAGCACAGGATTGAGATGCTTAGAATTACATATGTATTCTGTGACCTCACGTCTTTGAAGGAACAATGTGTCTGGACCTCCTGGGGATTACAGCAGGAGGTGGAGGTGCCTTTGGCGAGGACTCTGAGAGGACTTCCTGACCTCCTGGGGTCAGATGGAGGATGAAGGGACTTGGGGGGATGTGATAACAATGTGATTCTGTCTTTGATGTCCCAAGTATAAAAGTGGGGGTTTGGGGGAGTTCGCTCTCTTATTCTGTTGAGATGAAGCTGGAGATGTGAGATCGTCAATAAACCTGAACTGAGAAATCATTCAGCCTCTTTATTTCATGCTCTCCACAGCTGCTCTTGTTTTTTTTTCTTGCCTTCTGAGTGTTGCTATCCCTGTGCTGTCGCAATCCAGGAATTTCCCCGTTGTGGGACTAATAAAGGCTTATCTTATCTTATCTTATCTTATTATGGAACACGAGGCAAGAACCCCGGAGCCGGCCCGTTCGGGAAGCCCCAGAGACGCTGAAGCCAACCCGCAGACAGCCAGGACTGGAACCCCCAGCAACGCGTGTGCAGTTTCAGTCAAGCTACGGGATTTCTGGAAGCACACCCCGCGCTCTTGGTTCCACCACACCGAGGCCCAGTTCGCCCTCCGGGGAGTAACAGCAGACGACACCAAGTTCTACCATGTGGAAGCAGCACTGGACTCCCGCACAGCCCAGCAGGTAGTGAGCCTGCTCGATCAGCCACCAGCCAGCAGCAAATATGAGGCGCTCAAGGCTGCGCTCATCCGGCGATACACGCTCTCGGAATGTGAGAGAGCGGAGAGGCTCCTGGCGCGGACCGAGTTAGGAGATGGGTCAGCTGTAGACCTGATGGAGAAGATGCTGGCATTGATGGGCACGGGCGACGGACACTTCCTGTTTGCCCACCTTTTCCTCCGGAACCTGCCAACAGAAGCAAGAGCGGTTCTGGCCAATTCGCCATTTTTGGCCGCGCGAGACTACCGTGCGCTAGCCCAGGAGGCAGACCGGATCATCCTCACCACCAGGGTGATCATAGTTAACGCGGCAGCAGCGGAGCCCAGCGAGACGACCAGGGGAGGCGAGGAGCCACCGACGGTAGCGGCAACGGGGGCCAAGGAGCGCCAGAAAGACACGCTCTGCTTCTACCACCGCCGCTTCGGAGGGAACGCGCGCAGAGGCGCGCCACCGTGCCACTTCAAGCGCTCGGGAAATGCCAAGGCCGACAGTCGGTAGCAGCTGCGACCGCCGGTGAAGAGAACAAGCTGCTCTACGTGACGGACTCGCGCTCGGGGAGACGCTTCCTTGTTGACACCGGAGCCCAGAAGAGCGTCATCCTGCCGTCCTACGCTGACCGGCTGGCAGGACCTAGCGGCCCCAGAATGGTGGCAGTAAACGGCTCGGAGATTAAGACGTTCAGTGAGAGAACACTGACCTTATCTCTACACGGCCGCTCGTATGAGTGGACTTTTATCATAGCAGCCCTGTGTTGCCCGCTCCTGGGCGCTGATTTTCTGTGTGCACATGGTTTACTTGTGGATGTTGCTAACAGGCGCCTGGTTAATGCACTGTCCTTTGACTCTCACCCCGGTATAGCTCGAGGGACCCGGCCAACAGCACAAGCCAACGTCACAGCTCCAGGCGGTAAGTTCCACACACTGCTCACTCAGTTCCCAGCACTCACGGTCCCGACGTTTTCGGCGGCCATCGCTAAACACAGGGTGGAGCACTTTATCACCAAAACCGGGCCGCCCGTTTTTGCAAGATCTCGGCGATTGGACGCAGCTAAACTGGCCATAGCGCACGAGGAGTTCGCCAACCTGTAAAGGTTGGACATCATCAGGCGATCAAACAGCCCATGGGCATCCCCGCTACACATGGTCCCTAAGGCTGAGGGATCGTGGCGACCGTGCGGTGATTTCCGCAGGTTGAACAACGCCACAGCACATGACCGCTACCCAATTCCCCACATACAGGATTTTTCCGTTCACCTTGCCGGAGCGCGCATTTTTTCCAAAATAGACCTGGTCTGCGGTTACCACCAGGTCCCAGTGCGTGCGGAGGATGTACCCAAAACAGTGGTAATAACTCTGTTCGGTTTATTTGAGTTCCTGCGCATGCCATTTGGGTTAAAAGGCGCAGCACAGACGTTCCAGCGCATGATGGATGCAGTGCTGCGTGATCTCCTGTTCGTGATCATCTACCTGGATGATATCCTGGTAGCCAGTACGTCCGAAGACGAACACGAAACCCACCTCAAGACGTTTTTCCGGAGGTTGGAGGAGCACGGGTTGATAATCAACCCGGAAAAATGCCAGTTCGGCGTGGCGGAGATTGATTTTTTGGGGCACCGCATCTCTCCGGAAGGAGCGATTCCGTTGCCCGACAAAGTGCGCGCCGTAGCAGATTTTCCCCGGCCTCAGACAGTCAGGGCGCTGCAGGAATTTTTGGGGATGGTGAATTTATATAACCGTTTCCTTCCCTGCGCGGCGCAGCTCATGCAACCATTGTACGCCTCGCTCAAGAGACAGAAACCCGTGGATGAAGTCGAATGGACCACGGAGCGAGAGCGGGCGTTCTCGGAAGTTAAAGCAGCCCTGGCAAACGCCGCACTGCTGGCACATCCGGACCCGACAACCCGGATAGCGCTCACCACCGACGCTTCAGACGTGGCCATAGGGGTGGTCGTGGAGCAGCACGTCGCCGGGGCTTGGCAGCTGCTCGCATTTTTCAGCAGAACTTTGCGCGACAGCGAACGTAAATACAGCGAGTTCGACAGACAGTTGCTGGCTCTCCATCTGGCCATACGCCACTTCCAGTTCTGGCTGGAAGGGTGCAGCTTCACCGCGTTCGTAGACCACAAGCCACTAACGTTCGCGATGGCCAAGGTTTCAGAACCGTGGTCAGGCCGGCAGCAGAGACAGCTGGCCGTGATCTCAGAGTTTACTACCGATATTCAGCATGTGTCTAGTAAACTGAATGTAGTGGTGGACTGCCTCTCGAGCGCCGTGGTGGCCCCAGTCTACGTGGGGATAGATTACGCAGCCATGGCCGCGGAGCAGATTAGCGATGCAGACGTGCGTGCGCTCCAGTCTGGACCAACAGGGTTAAGGCTGGAGAGCAGGGTGCTGCAAGATGGCGGCCCCCCCCTAATCTGCGATGTCTCCACGGGACGCCCGCGTCCGGTAGTCCCGATCGCGTGGCGCCACCGCGTGTTTGAGTCAGTTCACACTCTGGCGCACCCAGGAGTGTGCACGTCTGTCAAAATGGTGGGAGAGAAGTTCGTGTGGCCGAGCCTACGCAAACAAGTTAAAGAGTGGGTTGCAGCCTGCGTGGCGTGCCAATTAGCCAAGGTACACAGGCACACGAAGGCTCCCTTGGAGCCGTTTCCGGTACCGGCTAAGAGGTTCGACCATGTGCATGTGGACCTCGTGGGCCCCTCCCCCCATCACAGGGGTGCACGCACCTCCTGACAGCCAGAAGCAGTCCCGCTGGTGGCAACCACGTCCTCGGACGTAGCACGCGCTTTTTTAACAGCATGGGTGGCGCGTTTTGGAGTCCCGTCGGACATTACGTCCGACAGGGGCCCGCAATTTGTTTCCGAACTCTGGTCCGCGATGGCCCACAGCCTGGGTGCTGCAATTCATCGCACAACCGCGTACAACCCACAGGCCAATGGTTTATGCGAGCGTTTTCATAGATCACTGAAAGCAGCACTCAGAGCTTCACTGACGGATGCAAATTGGGTAGACAGGCTGCCGTGGGTCTTATTGGGGTTGCGCTCCATGCCAAAAGAGGATTTGGAAGCTTCCCCGGCAGAGCTCGTTTTTGCGCAGCCCCTACGGCTGCCCGGGGAATTTCTACCAGACAATCCCGCGCCGGGCAGCTCCCCGTCTCAGCTTTTGCAGCGTAGCTCAAACACAGGCACGCTGTTGGGCCCTGCCCACCACAGTTTTCCGCATGCCTTCGTGCCTAAAACTTTGAAGAATGCGCAGTTCGTGTTCGTCAGACACGATGCCCATCGCCCTCCATTGCGCCCACCCTATGATGGACCGTTCAGAGTGTTGGAAACAGGGGACAAGCATTTTGTGCTAGACTTGGGGGGTAGACGGGAGAGAATTGGTATAGACAGACTCAAACCTGCCTTTGTAGTGGCGGATGAGCAAGTGCTATTGGCGAGGGTCCCTCGGCGTGGAAGACCCCCACGGAGACCTCCCCAGGGGAACGATTCATCAGAGCAGCCACACGGACAGAGTGAACCCCCCCCCCCCTCCACAGCTCACCCGCAGTCGGACACACTCCCAGCAGCCTCCCACCGGCACAGCAGCGCCACGGAGGCGGTAAACCCCAGTTACAGCAGATATGAGAGGAGACTGAAGCCCAAACAGCATGTGGACTGATGTTCTATTGTTCTATCTAAGATGCTGGGGGGGGCGGTGTGGGCCTCAGGTTATTTCACACCTTAGACAGAGACAATGAATACACATGGGAGAACAATGCCCAAGTGGGTGAGAGGGGGTTGAATGAAGTGTAGTGTAGATGTCATGCTGTGTATGAGGAAGTGCCTTGAACCTTGTGAAGTGTGACTTGATATAGAGAGAGGAATGCTTGATGTGACCAGTCAGTCTGTTCTTTGCTTGTGAGATGTGAGTGTGTAATAAATCGTCTGAAATGAATATGCCTCTTCATTTACACACTCCACAACAAAACATTAGTACATCAGCTGACTTTCATAGGTGGGGCCAGCCCAGCAGACCTGTCGTCTTTTTCGTCTTACAGTATTGCCCTCAATATTTACTCCTGATAAAATGTTCTGTTCATATCAGCCCATAACCTCACCTCAAGGATATTTCTATTAACAGTGTTAAGCTTCAGCAAGAATACAAGTTCCTGCATTATGACATCTGTGGTTTCTTCTGTTGCACCCCCCAGCTTCCCTCCATGGGTACAGAGCGATGATGATCCTGTCCTTGCTGGTGGCTTTTTCCTCCCTCATTCTTCTGTCCATGCAGAGAATGAAGTGCATCCATGCTGGAAATCTGAATGGTGACATCGACGTGTATGAGATGTTCGCAGGAATCCTCTTCACAGTATCTGGTGTGTAGAATTAGTTCAGTCCAACTTTTTTTTGTTTTTCAAATTTTTTTGAGGGGTCTTAAATAATTTCACCCACTCCCAAACTGCTGCGTGGAACTTAACACTGAAAAGCCTGATAATGTGTTGGCCATCAAACCAGTTCAATTCCAGTCTGGAACCGTGCTTCATTAGGACGTCATTATAAACGGACATGATGTTTCTCCACAGAAACTCCTAGAATTCAATGCATAGGTGTAAATCTGGGGGGGGGGGCATGTCCCTCCCAACAAATGTATTTTAAGAATGCTAAGGATAAATGCAAAACAAATATATCGGGGGAGAAATTTGCTGCTTTTCTTATAGATTTGTGATTTCTTTCTCATAAATTTGCAACTTTTTTCTCATTAATCGGCAACTTTTTCATGTACACTACCGTTCAAAAGTTTGGGGTCACTTAGAAATTTCCTTATTTTTGAAAGAAAAGCACTTTTTTTCAATGAAGATAACTTTAAACTAATCAGAAATACACTCTATGCATTGCTAATGTGGTAAATGACTATTCTAGCTGCAAATGTCTGGTTTTTGGTGCAGTATCTACATAGGTGTATAGAGGCCCATTTCCAGCAACTATCACTCCAGTGTTCTAATGGTACAATGTGTTTGCTCATTGCGTCAGAAGGCTAATGGATGATTAGAAAACCCTTGTGCAATCATGTTAGGTCTGCAATGCTGTAATTACTGCAAATGGAGGATTCTTTGACAAAAGCAAAGTTTGAAGGAAAAAATTATTATTTCAAATACAAATCATTATTTCTAACCTTGTCAATGTCTTGACTATATTTTCTATTCATTTTACAACTCATGGTGGTAAATAAGTGTGACTTTTCATGGAAAACACAAAATAATTGTCTGGGTGACCCCAAACTTTTGAACGGTAGTGTAAATTCACAAGCTTTCTTCTTAAGTTTGCAACTTTTTCTCATTAGTTTCCAACTTTTATCATTTTGCAACTTTTTTCTTGTGAATTTGCAACTTTTTCATTTAAATTTGCAACTTTTTTTTACAGATTTATAATTTTTCTCGTAAATCTGCAACTTTTTTCTCATTAATCAGCAACTTTTTCATGGAAATTTACAACCTTTGTTCTTAACACTTTGAGTGTGAGAATTTGCTTGCCCCTAGTGGCAGAGCGAGGCACTGCACCTGCCTTCTCACTCTGTCAAAAGTAAGTGAGAAATTTCTGGGGGGTTTTAAATGTACTGATTTCTTGTTCATGTACTTTGAAGATAAAATGATGAGGTACCTCTGTACAAAAAAAGGTGTCAAAAGACTGAACCATTTTTTTGTGTAAATACGTCCAAAGTCCAGTTTTGACTGAGTTATGGAATTTAAAGAGGTGCCGCGACATTATACAAATTAGATGCGTAAATTTATTCCTATCTGAAACTTTGGATCATATTTTACATCTTTCTAATTGACAGTAAGTCATTATCTCTCACCACTTTCAAGTTATAGCCTTGGAAATCTTAACTATTTTATTGACAAAAAATATTTACCACTCTTGACCACTAGGGGTTATGTCGCAGTTGGCAACATACAAACTCATAGGGTTAAGTTTGCAACTTCTTCTTTTTCATTTCCAACTTTTTCATTTGAATTTGCAACTTTTTCATGTAAATTTGTTACTTTCTCATAAATTTACAAGTTTTTTCTCATTAATTTTCAACTTTTATCATGTAAATTTGCAATTTTTTTCTTATAATAATAATAATAATAATGAATTTTATTTATAATGTACTTTACATTTAAAAGGAAATAAATCTCAAAGTGCCACACAGTAAAAGCTGTTAAAAAAAAAGATAACTAAAATAATTAAAATAAATGTGTGTGTGTGTGTGTGGGGGGGGGTGTATCGTGTAAATACATTTGTTCATTCATTCATTTATTCGATGGACTGGCGATCTGTCCAGGGTGTGCCCTGCCCCTCGCCCAAAGATGCTGGGATAGGCTCCAGCCCCCCCGCGACCCAAACAGGATTAAGCGTGTAAATACAGTGGTGTGAAAAAGTGTTTGCCCCTTCTTGATTTCTCGTTTTTTTGTATGTTGTCACATTTAAATGTTTCAGATCATCAAACAAATTTAAATATTAGACAAAGATAACAAGTAAACACAAAATGCAGGGTTTTTTTTAAATGAAGGTGTTTATTACTAAGGGTTAAAAAAAATCCAAACCTACATGGCCCTGTGTGAAAAAGTGATTGCCCCCCTCCCCCCAGTTAAAACATAAATTAACTGTGGTTTATCACATCTTTGGGAAGCTGAATTCAATTTTTCTAGCCACACCCAGGCCTGATTACTGCCACACTTGTTCTCAATCAAGAAATCACTTAAATAGGACCTGCCTGACAAAGTGAAGTAGACCAAAAGATCATCAAAAACTAGACATCATGCTGCGATCCAAAGAAATTAAGGAACAAATGAGAAAGTAATTGAGATCTATTAGTTTGGAAAAGGTTATAAAGCCATTTCTAAAGCTTTGGGACTCCAGTGAACCACAGTGAGAGCCATTATCCACAAATGGCGAAAACATGGAACAGTGGCGAACCTTCCCAGGAGTTGCTGGCCGACAAAAATTACCCCAAGAGCACAGCAACAACTCATCCAAGAGGTCACAAAAGACCTCACAACAACATCCAAAGAACTGCAGGCTTTACTTGCCTCAGTTAAGGTCAGTGTTCATGACTCCACCATAAGAAAAAGACTGGGCAAAAATGGCCTGCATGGCAGAGTTCCAAGACAAAAACCACTGCTGAGCAAAAGAACATAAAGGCTCATCTCAGTTTTGCCAGAAAACATCTTGATGACCTCCAAGACTTTTGGGAAAATACCCTGTGGACTGATGAGACAAAAGTTGAACTTTTTGGAAGGTGTGTGTCCCATTACATCCGTCGTAAAAGTAACACAGCATTTCAGAAAAGGAACATCATACCAACAGTAAAAAATGGGTGGTGGTAGTGTGATGATCTGGGGCTGTTTTGCTGCTTCAGGACCTGGAAGACTTGCTGTGGTAAATGGAACCATGAATTCTGCTGTCTACCAAAAATCCTGAAGGAGAATGTCCATCCATCTGTTTGTGACCTCAAGCTGAATCGCACTTGGGTTCTGCAGTAGGACAATGATCCAAAACACACCAGCAAGTCCACCTCTGAATAGCTTAAGAAAAACAAAATGAAGAATTTAGAGTGGCCTTCGCAAAGTCCTGACCTGAATCTGATTGAGATGCTGTGACATGACCTTAAGAAGGTGGTTTATGCTCGAAAAACCCTCCAATGTGGCTGAATTACAACAATTCTGCAAAGATGAGTGGGCCAAAATTCCTCCACAGCGCTGTAATCTTCATTAACAAGATTCGGCTCAGCTGAACATTATGGAGCAGAATAGTCTCTCACACAGAAAAGCAGCTGGTTCTCGAAACATGATTATGCAGGAAAAGTCCACAAACAAGTGGTCCACGTTGATTTTTTTTTCTTCTAAATTTGCAACTTTTTCTTGCAAATTTGTGGCTTTTTCTTATGAATTTCGAAACATTCACGTGGATTTGAGATGGGGTTTTTTTTTTCATCAATTTGGGAGGTTTTTTTACTCCTAATTTTATCTCTACTTCTATAATGAAGTTATGTTTTTTGGGAGGAAAAGTTTGTGGTGAAATTGTGATTTTTTTCCCCACACATATTTGAATGCTAATTTGCAGAGCCAGAACAGAACAATGAGTTTACCTCTGATTTTGAAGAAATAAAACCACAAATAAAACTATTTTTTGTTCAATAAAATTAATCAAAATGACCAAAGATGCAGTGGCTCCTGCTATAATATCGTCATAAAAACTTTTTCTGGGCGCCACCCCCTCCCCTTGTGTTAGATATGACTATATTAACAAATGGGCAGCGTGGCCGTGAGGACGCAGGCAGGGTGATGTCATCACACCGAGTTTACTTAAGGGGACTGCTGCCGGGAGTTGTCTTCTTTGGCGCCTCGCCTTTAAGCCAACCACAGCCCGTAGCAGCCTATAGTTAGCTTACTAGCTAGTAACCCCCAACACGTTTACCATCAGTGTCTGTTTGTAATAAAGTTATAGTTCAGCATAACGCCTGTCTCCGCTGTTCTATTTCCAGACATAATAATTGGAGACGAGGAGAAAACTTGGTCTTCTAGAGGAAAACTAATCATTTTCCGAAAATGGAAGTGTGTCTGGCACCACCTCCACTATTCCTCGTGACCCCAGGCAAGCCGCCCATTCCACAGTTGCATTGGTTCAAGTTGTCCCACACTTATTTGGCGGCAATGGACCTATGAAGACATGGTAAACTGAGACTGCGAGCAATTCTACTTCACTGCCTGGGCGCCAAGGGTCAGTGGATATTTAACACCCTAGGACAAGCCAACACATTTCAGGAATGCATCGTGCAGCTGGCCGGACACTTCACGCCACCCAAACGTGTACTGGCAAGGAGAGTTCGTTTCCGCCAGCGGCGGGACTGTTTGGGTGAGACAACCCAACAGTTCTTCGCAGACAAAGATAGAAAGGAGGTGTTTTTACCTTCTTTTCTTTACGTTTCGACTGTTCACTGCAGTCAGCTGACACTTCTGATGAAGACTGCAGTGAACAGTCGAAACATGTAAAGAAAAAAAAAAGAAGGTAAAAACATCTCCTTTCTATCTTTGTCTTTAATAAGAACAAAAGGCTAATAATTAAAAGAAGACAAAATGAACCTACTCGAGTTAGTTCATCGCAGACCTCCGTGGTCTGGCAAGCACATGTGAGTTTGGCTGTTTGGGGGACAAGATGGTACAGGACCAGCTAGTGGAGCACACCAGCAACCTGTGGCTGCAGGCAAAGCTAATCAGGGTGCCCGACGACCTACTACTGGCAAAGGCGGTGGAGTTGGCACTCCAGATGAAGGCCGCCGACAAGCTAACATCACATCTAGGTGAGCCACAACAACAATTCTCACTAGCTTATGCAGCTACTCCAGCAGAAGTACCTGTTAACACCACAACTCGATTAGAGGACGCCGAGGTGAACATTACGAGGCAATGGAGCATCATGGGACACCATGGGGATGGAAGTGGTTCAGGGGTAGAGTGGGTCGTCTAATAACCGGATGGTTGGCGGTTCGAATCCCAGTCTCCCCACATATGCTGCCGTTGTGTCCCTGGGCAGGACACTTTACCCCAATTGCTCCTGGTGGGTCTGGACAGCGCCATGTTGGGCAGCTATGCCACCATCAGTGTGTGAATGTGTGTGTGAATGAGTGGACAGCAGGATCTGTAAAGTGCTTTGGTCATCTAGGGATGAGAATAAAAGCGCTATATAAGTGAATGCCATTTACCATTTTATCATTTGTGTGGTAACTGAGGCGCCCGAACCACCGAGAGGGAGTTCGTTCCTGCCCAGCCAGAGGGCAGCGATGTAGACGCTGCGGCAAACTCAACCACTTCGCCAAGGTGTGCCAATCATCACGACGGACATCGGACCAGCCACCTAACCCAAAAAACCCACCAATGACCACCAGCCGTGCTGTGAGTTCCGGAGGCTCAGTGTGCATGTATTGCATGGTGACAAGGACGACATGGACTTGCCATTGCTGCTGGACACCACCGCTGTGAGGTCAGTGCTGAATTGGGTTTCAGTTAAGAGATTCTTCCCTAACCATCCTACTGGGAAGAATCCAGCAGAGTTATATGGCTACAGGCACACACGTATCAGCTTGGTAGGGACTGTGCTGGCAGTTCACTACGGGTCAAGAGCCGTCCCGGCGTTTGTTTTCCAGGTGGCTAGACATGGGGATAATTTCCTGGGTTGTGACCTGTTTTATGAACTGGGCTTTACCATCTGTGGTAACCTTGGGCTCTGTTGGAACGGTGATGTTGCGAGCGTTACGCACCTGGACGGGAACACAGCCGCTCCAAGTTTGAGAACGCACCAAGAGGACAGCGAGGAGGAGGGGCAGAATCTGGACTTGTCTCGTATCAGCACCCGGTGTAAACAGCAACCGGTGTAAACAGCAAGGAGCCACTGCAGGGCAGCAGGATGGAGAATTCGTTTTCCAGCAGGATCCAGCAGGACAACACCAACCAGGGGCATGTCCCGCCGCCGACTCAAAGAACACATTGCTACTACAGCAACGCCGTGTGAGGCAGAATCGATCACCGCTCGCAGTGCTGGAGTTGGTTTGGGTCCGGCGATCCAGACACCTGGGCCCGCAGGGGGTCCTGTCATCGCCGATGAGAATTGCTGCGCAGTTGGGGCCAGCCACTTTCCAGCTGGCTGATGGATCGAGATGGCATGCCAGCAATCTGCGTAGGGTGAGAACAACTGCCCCAGAACCGATCCAGCCAGTATGGGACCTGGACTGGGACTTTGCAGTGGGACAACTACACCCACCGCGCACTGCGCCTCCAGGGCCGCACTCATGAGGGCTGACCAGGGGCCCCAACTGGAACTGTTCAGCAGAGCACGACTGCTTCAAAGTAGCAGAATAATCCACACAGTCATGCAGGGTCTGGCGGTGGTCTACCTGGTGGCCCAGGTTCTGTTCTTTAAAAAAAAAAAAAAAGGTTTAATGTGTCGTAATGTTTTGAGCTTTTCAAGGGGGAGGTAAATGTTAGATATGAATATATTAACAGACAGGCAGCACGGATGTGAGGACGCAGGCAGGGTGGCATCATCATGCCCTCGTTACTTAAGGGGACTGTTGGCGGGATTCGTCCTCTTTGGCGCCTCGCCTTCAAGCCAACAACAGCCTGTAGCAGCCTATAGTTAGCTTACTAGCTAGTAATTGCGACGCTTGTACCATCAGTGTCTCTTTGTAATAAAATTATGGTTCAGCATCACGCCTGTCTCCGCTGTCCTATTTCCAGACATAACACCTTGGTCCAAACCTACTAAATGCTGGTTGTTGGGCATCCTGTCTCTTACAAAATAAATTCAGACAGACTCAAAAATATTCAACATTTTGCACAATAATCATAAAAGCCAAGGCTGGCACCATAAATCCTACCTGGAATTAAAGGTGTGGGTTATATTCAGTGTTGGGCACGTTACTAAAAAATAGTAACTAGTTACAGTTACTAGTTACTTCTTTTTAAAAGTAACTGAGTTACTTTTGAGTTACTGCATGATTAAAGTAACTAGTTACTGGGAAAAGTAACTTTCACGTTACTTTTAAATGCATACTTAAATCCTCTTGCACACATTGCAAGATCAAGGGCCCCTTGTTCTCATCAGAAAAAACAAGAAAAAGAAAACTGATGAGAAAAAAGTCTCATGTAACAGAAAAAAATGTCTCAGATTTACACAAACTATTGTAATCAGTAGAAAGTCAGAAATTTACTAGAAATAAAGCTATGAATTTACAGAGAAAATTTTGGACCCTCTAGTGAACCTTTTTTGGCCCACAAGCCATATGTTTGACACCCCTGGACCAGTCCATTAAAAATGCATATTTAGAGGATTTGCTTCCATGAAATAGTTGCAGATCACAACAGCATGTAAATGAATAAAACAAAATAAAAAAATAAAATAAATGAAAAATAAATAAAATAAAATAAAATAAAACAGAAAGCACAGATAAATGAAAGTTCACCGCTTAGAAAAAGCTTACTGCAGCAAATCAGTCACTTCCACTGTGCGTAAGAAAACTTGCACAATTATTTACACAGCTTACACATTTACACAACTGCGGACATTAAATGCAGCTTCTTGCTCAAAAAGTACTCATGTTTAACTGCAGAAGTAGGAGGTGTTGGGGGTTACTCACGGCTGGGACAACAGGAAATCAGGGCTCGATATGAGAAGATGCCTCCACCACGGCGTTTTTCCCACTGGGTTGTGTGTGAGCAGGGCAGAAAACTGACAATTCTCAGTGCAACACCGGCAGAGGAGACTGACGGCTGCACTACAGTAGGATCAGTTTATATTTATTTGGGCTAAAAATATCTATCCATATTAATAAAACAAGTAACGCGAGTAACGCATCTGATCATATTTCAGTAAATGTAACTCACTACTAGATTTTTAAACTGTAATTTCGTTACGCAGCACGGTACTGCAGAAGTAGTGGCGTTACAGTAACGCGTTACTCCCAACACTGGTTATATTTGGCCTCCTGGCCCCACACACTCCCTACTGTGGGGATAACATGACGCTGCAATCACGAAAGCTGGATTCATGCTGCACCTCCACTGTCCACGTACGTGCAACTGGAAACCTCGTATGACAAAATTTACATCATCGTCTTCATTCCACTAGTGTACCCAGGACTCTACCGCGGATGACTGTGTGCAGCCCAAATTTTGTGATTGCACGGCCTGTGCCCATGATCCAAACGCACCGATAGAGCATGTGCAAGACTGAACATCCCATTCACAAGATGGCGCTATCAACACAGCATACAAAGACAAAGTAGAAGAGGAACACAATGAGGAGGTGGAAGACGAGAATAAACATACATGAATCCTTTGGCAGCAGCTTGAGTGGAGAAGAGCACTGGAAAACGGTAATGCCTCTTTTTCATTGAAACAGCACCATTGTTGTTGCTACATAAAAAAAATGTGCGTCACTCTCGTGTTTTATCATCATCATCATCATCATCATCATCATCATCATCATCATCATCATCATAGCAGTCTGTCGGGGGCAACAATGACTGTTTCATTTAGGTCTGATCAGATTCCTCCATGCAGCTCTGTCCTTCGCCTTCCGCTGCCAGGAACTCCTGACCTTGTTTACCCAGGCAACATCCAAGCCGGTATGAGTTGCTTTCTGACTGACATTTCATGAAACTGCTCGCAAAGTATTTGAGTACCGCTAGCTTTTGCTGGACTAGCGACACACTCTTGGCAGATAGAGGTATTATCAGTGGCAAGCCCAAGACAAACTGACTCCAGTATCTGTTGCAGTGACTGACCAGATGATAGGTCCATTTGGCCTACATATTTCAATAATACTACACTCTATATCCTCAGGGGTGGGAAGCACCCTATATGCCAGGCCATCTTTAATGAAAGTGGCACATCCTCCTCCATTTACACTGTTACAGGTACATCTCAAAAAATTAGAATATCATGAAAAAGTTCAATATTTTTTGTCACTCATTTCAGAAAGTGAAACTCATATACTATGTAGATTCATTACACAGAGAAATATATTTCAAGTGTTTATTTATTTTAATTTTGATGGTTATGGCTTACAGCCCATGAAAACCCCAAATTCAGTTTCTCAAAAAATTATAATGTTACATAAAATTAATTTTAAAAAATAGTTTTTTTAATACAAATGTTGGCCGACTGAAAATTATGTCCGTGTACCACTCAATACTTGGTTGGGGCTCCTTTTGGATTAATTACTGTATCAGTGTGGCGTGGCATGGAGGTGATCAGCCTGTGGCACTGCTGAGGTGTTATAAAGGTCCAGATTTCTTTGATAGTGACCTTCAGCTTGTCTGCATTGTTGGGTCTGGTGCCTGTCATCTTTCTCTTGACAGTACTCCATAGATTCTCTATGGGGTTTAGGTCAGGAGAGTTTGCTGGCCAATCAAACACAGTGATGCCATGGTCATTAAACCAGGTAGTGATACTTTTGGCAGTGTGTGTGTGTGTGGGGGGGGGGTGCCAAGTCCTGCTGGAAAATGAAATTAACCTCTCCATAAAGCTTGTCAGCAGAGGGAAGCATGAAGTGCTCTAAAATTTCCTGGTACACGACTGCGCTGACTTTGGTCTTGATAAAACACAGTGGACCAACACCAGCAGATGACATTGTTCCTTAAATTATCACTGACTGTGGAAACTTCACACTGGACCTCAAGTAACTTAGATTCTGTGCCTCTCCACTCTTTCTCCAGATTCTGGGACTTTGATTTCCAAATGAAATGCAAAATTTACTTTTATCTGAACAGAGATCATCTGCTGGTGTTTGTCCACTGTGTCTTATCAAGACCAAAGGCAGCCCAGTCGTCTACCAGGAAATTTTAGAGCACTTCATGCTTCCCTCTGCTGACAAGCTTTGTGGAGAACCTGATTTCATTTTCCAGCATGACTTGGCACCCCCCCACACACACTGCCAGAAGTATCACAACCTGGTTTAATGACCATGGCATCACTGTGTTTGATTGGCCAGCAAACTCTCCTGACCTAAACCCCATAGAGAATCTATGGAGGATTGTCAAGAGGAAGATGAGAGACACCAGAGCCAACAATGCAGACGAGCTGAAGGTCACTATCAAAGCAACCCGGACCTTCATAACACCTAAGCAGTGCCACAGGCTGATCACCTCCATGCCACGCCACATTGATACTGTAATTAATCCAAAAGGAGCCCTGACCAAGTATTGAGTGGTACATGGACATACTTTTCAGTCAACCAACATTTCTATTTAAAAACTATTTTTTAAAATTAACTTTATGTAATATTCAAATTTTTTTGAGAAACTGAATTTGGGGTTTTCATGGGCTGTAAGGGCCCATGAGCCCTTTAAAATAAATAAACACTTGAAATATTGCACTCTCTGTGTAATGAATCTATATAATATATGGGTTTCACTTTCTGAAATGAGTGACAAAAAAAATTGAACTTTTTCTTGATATTCTAATTTTTTGAGATGTTGTGGAGAGAGAAATAATCAGGCGAAGCGGTCCAGAGCAGAGCAGACTTTATTAATCTCTCCCTCACATTCACAGGAATCACAAGCATAAAAAAGCAGGTCGCAGGCACCTCTCCTTTTATAGCATACCATTCTCTCCACGACCTGGGGTGATGCATTAACATAAATACATTTGCCATTCCCCTTTGTCACTGTTCGCATCAACACACAAATCCCCCCTTCAGTCTGAGTGGAAACATACTGAGTGGGTTCCCCCCCCACCACCAGAAACTCAGACTGAGCCTTAACCCTCATGTCCTTTGGGCTTCAACCTACGTCCGTAATGGCTGTAACGGGGGGTCGGCGCCTCTGAGGCGCTGCTGTGCCGGTGGGGGCTCCTGGGGGGGTGTCCGTCTGTGGGGGGACATGGGGGGGGGGACATCTTCAGTATGCCATTGTGACTGATCTGACGAGTCATTTACCTGGGGAGGTCTCAGTAGGGGTCGTCCTCGCCGAGGAGCCTGGGCCAAAACCACCTGCTCGTCTGCTAAAACAAAGGCGGGTTTAAGCCTGTCTATACAGATTGTTTCCCTGCGTACCCCCAAGTCTAACACAAAATGTTTCTCCCCGGGTTCTAGCACTCTGAATGGGCTATTGTAGGGTAGGCGCAATGGGGTCCGGTGGGCATTGTGCCTGACAAATACGAACGACGTGTCCTTCAAGGTCTTTGGCACAAAAGTGTGGGGAAAACAGTGGTGGCCCGGGCACCATCCCTGCCTCTGCGCTATGCAGTGAAAGCGGGGATGGATCGGTGTTCGGCGTGGGGTTGTCCAGCAAAAACTCTCCGGGGAGCCGCAGCGGCTGGGAAAAAACAAGCTCTGCTGGGGAGACTGCCAAATCCTCCTTGGGTGCTGAACGCAACCCTAATAGAACCCACGGCAACCGGTCCACCCAATTTGCATCCGTATGCGAAGCCCTGAGCGCTGCTTTAAGTGATCTATGGAAACGCTCGCATAACCCATTGGCCTGGGGGTTGTACGCAGTCATGCGATGAATTGCGACGCCCAGGCTCTGGGCCATGGTGGACCAGAGGTCGGAAACAAACTGTGGGTCCCCATCGGATGTGATATCCGAAGGGGCGCCGAAACGTGCCACCCATGACGTCAAAAAACGCGTGCAGCTTCTGCGGACACGGTGGAAGCTAGCGGGACTGCCTCGGGCCAGCGCGTGGTGCAGTCCACCACTGTCAGGAGGTATGTGAACGATGGCGGGAGGGGCCCACGAGGTCCACGTGAACGTGGTCGAACCTCTTAGCCGGGATATGGAACAGCTCCAAGGGGGCTTTTGTGTGCCTGTGCACCTTGGATCACTGGCACGCTATGCAGGCTGCCACCCACTCTTTCACCTGTTTGCACAGGCTCGGCCAGACAAACTTTGCTCCCACCATTTTGACTGACGCGCGCACTCCTGGGTGCGCCAGGGAGTGAACCGACTCAAAAACGCGGCGGTGCCAAGTGCATGGGACCACCAGGCACGGGTGGCCTGTGGAGATGTCACAGACTGGGGGGGGGCGTCTTGCAGTACTCTGCTCTCCAGCCTTAACCCTGTTGGTTCAGACTGGAGCGCGCAAATGTCCGCATTGCCAATCTGCTCAGCGGCCATGGTTGTGCAATCTAGTCCCACGTAGACTGGACCACTAATGCACTCGAGAGGCAATCCGCCACCACGTTGAGTTTACCGGTCACATGCTGAATGTCGATCGTAAACTCCGAGATCGCGGTCAGCTGTCTCTGCTGCCGGGTTGACCATGGTTCCAAAACCTTGGCCATTGTGTACATTAGTGGCTTGCAGTCCACGAACGTAGTGAAGGTGCGCCCTTCCAGCCAGAACTGGAAGTGGCGTATGGCCAGATGGAGCGCCAGTAACTCCCAGTCGAACACACTGTATTTACGCTTATTGTCACGCAAAGACCTGCTAAAAAAGGTGAGCGGCTGCCAAGAACCGGTGACGCATTGCTCCACGATGGGCCCTATGGCCACGTCTGATGCGTCGATAGTGAGCGCTATCCGAACTGCTGGGTCCGGGTGCGCCAGTAGTGTGGCGTTCGCCAGAGCTGTTTTAACCTCGGAAAACGCCTGCTCACACTCAAGAGTCCAGTCGACTCTGTCCGCCGGTTTCCATTTCTTAAGCACGGCGTACAACGGCTGCATGAGCTGGGCTGCGCAGGGGAGAAAATGGTTGTAGAAGTTAACCATCCCCAAAAACTCCTGCAGCACCCTGATCGTCTGAGGCTGGGGAAAATCTGCTACTGTGCGCACTTTGTCTGGTAAGGGTATCGCACCCTCCAGTGAGATGCGGTGGCCCAAAAAATCGATTCCTGTCACCCCGAACTAGCACTTTGCCGGGTTGATTATTAACCCATGCTCCTCCAACCTCTGGAAAACTGTCCTGAGGTGGGCTACGTGTTAGTCCTCAGACACGCTGGCCACCAGGATGTCGTCCAGGTAGACGAACACAAATGGCAAATCACGCAACACCACACCCATCATGCATTGGAATGTTTGTGCCATGCTTTTTAATTTGAAAAGCATGTGTAAAAACTCAAAAAGACCAAACGGGGTTATTACTGCCGTTTTAGGTATGTCCTCAGCGCGCACCGGCACCTGGTGGTAACCGCGGACCAGGTCTGTCTTGGAAAAAATGCGTGCCCCGGTGAGGTGAGCGGAAAAATCCTGAACATGGGGGACTGGGTAGCGGTTGTGCGCTGTGGCGTTATTTAATCTGCAGAAATCTCCACAAGGTCGCCACGACCCCTCGGCTTTAGGAACCATATGTAGCAGGGATGCCCATGGGCTGTTTGAGCATCTGATGATGCCCAACTTTTCCAAGTTGGCAAACTCCTTGCGTTCACTGGCCAGTTTAGCTGCGTCCAGGTACCGAGGTCGTGCGAAAACGGGCGGCCCCGTGGCGGTAATGAAGTGCTCCACCCCGTGTTTAGTGACGATTGCCAAAAACGTCGGGACCGTGAGTGCTGGGAACTGGGTGAGTAGTGTGTGGAACTTACCCCTGGATCTGTGACATTGGCTAGTGTTGTGGACCTGGCTCCTCTAGCTGTACAGGGGAGAGAGTCAAAAGACATTGCGTTAATCAGGCGTCTGTTAGCTACATTGAGTAGTAGTCCGTGTGCACACAAAAAATCTGTGCCCAAAATGGGGAAGTTACATGCCGCTATGACGAATGTCTATTGGTCTGTACAGCCGTGCAAGGATACAGTCAGCGTCCTCTCACCAAAAGTCTTAATGTCTGAGCCGTTTGCAGCCGTCAGCTCAGGGCCGCTACTTCCCGCCAGCCGGTCAGTGTAGGACGGCAGGATGAGGCTCTTTTGGGAACTGGAGTCCATGAGGAACCGTCTCCTTGAGCGTGAGTCTGTCACATAGAGCAGCTTACTTGCTTCACCGGCGGTCACAGCTGCTACCAACTGCCGGCCCTGGCGTTTCCCGAACGCTTGAATTTGCACGGTGGCACGCATTGGCGTGCGTCCTCTCCAAAATGGTGGTGGTAGAAGCAGAGTGTGTCTCTCCGGTGCTTCTTGGCCTCCGCTGCAGCCATCGTCATTGGCCCCTCGCCTCCGCTGGCCGTCTTGCTGGTTTCCAACGCCACTGTGTTCACTGCGAGGGCTCTGGTGGTGAGGATAATCCGATCTGCCTCTTGTGGTAGTTGCACGCGGCCAGCAGTGGGGAATTGGCAAGGACCGCCTTGGCCGTTGTTGGGAGGCTCCAGAGGAAAAGGCGAGCAAAGAGGAAATGCCCGTCATCTGTGCCCAACAACGCAAACATCTTCTCCATTAATTCAACCGGCGAATCATCTCCCAACTCGGAGAGCGTCAGGAGCCTTTCCGCTCTCTCACAGTCCGAGACCGTGTAGTGCCGGGTCAGCGCAGTTTTGAGAGCATCATATTTGTCGTGGGCTGGGGGCTGTTGGAGCAGGCTCACCACCTGCTGAGTTGTGTGTGCGTCCAGTGCTGCAATCACGTAGTAATATTTGGTGTCATCCGCCGTTATTTCCCGAAGCGCGAACTGGGCCTCGGTGTGGAGGAACCAAGACTTCGGGTCGTGTAGCCAAAAGTCTGGGAGTTTGACCAAATCGGCGCATGTGTTGCTGGCACCTCCCGTCCGGGTCGTCTCCGGGGTGTTCACCTCAAGTTCCATTGTCCATCAAGGGTCACCAGTGTGGAGAGAGAAATAATCGGGCGAAGTGGTGCAGAGCAGAGCAGACTTTATTAATCTCTCCCTCACATTCACAAGAATCACGAGCATAAAAAAGCAGATCGCAGGCACCTCTCCTTTTATAGCATACCACTCTCTCCGTGGTCTCTCTTGGTTCCAAGGTTGTCATAGCCAGGAGCGGCACTGGGGTTAAGCTCCCAGTGCTCATAAAATGCTCCTTATGGCGTGCGTCTCGAAAAGCCTCTGACAACTAAGTCCAACTCCTAGCCTGCCCATGTGGCTTAGTCTCTAAGCCTGGCGGAACTGCTTTTACTAATAGGAGAAGGGGCAAGGGCGGATCTCTGGCGCCTTAAAACCAGATGCTTCGGGTAGATGGTGGCTCGTCAACCTGGGAAGGTAGCCCATCTATGGGAAGGTAAACTCTGATTTCAAACCTCCACTGCCTTGCGGCACACCCGGTCACGGGAAAGGCTTCGGGAGTCAACCCTGAGGAAAAATCCGGAGTCGGAGTCCCTAAGGCAGTTCTCTGTTATGCTCAACATCGTTCTGGCAGCTCTTGCGATGGCGCTGGTGCCAAACTGTAGCAGCCCTGCTGTTCCTTTGGATTCATCAGTGACGTGGAGAGGGGGGACATGCTGCATGGGCAACATCTTGTCCTCCATATCTTCCTGCCCAGGCTTGAATCCTACCAACGCCCAACGCTGGAAGGTGCTGTTCCAGCAGAGTAGATGTTTAGGATTCTCTTCCATGGTCAACATAGACCGACGGAGGCCGACGGTACGATACTCTCTCCGTGACCTGGGGTGATGCATTAACATAAATACATTTGCCATTCCCCTTTGTCACTGTTCGCATCAACACACAAATCCCCCCATGACCATTCCCCTTCAGTCTGAGTGGAAACATACTGAGTGGAAACATACTGAGTGGGTTCCCACAATGTACCTGTACTTCTATCCTGTCTGATTGAACTATGTCCTGGTATAGCCAGTGAACAAATTGGCGTGTTAGCTCATTTGCGCTACCCATAGGGCTGGGGCGAAACTACAAATAACAGTTGTGCACATGCATCAACTGCTTGGCCTGGTAGACAACAAAAGTGAGCATGTACAACACCGCGTGCACGCAGGGCTCATCCAAAGCACACGCGGACCAAAGTAGACTGTAATGTTCTCCTGGAACCTTGTAATGTTCTCCTGGAACATGTAATGACGAGGCGCACACACCGGGTGTCAGTTAGGACTTTTTACTTGTCACTTCAACTGCAACTAACAACTAACCACACAGTGGCTCTAGTACATCTCCTTTTATAGTCAGGTCATGGCCGGGGTCATACTGCCCTCTAGTGGTGACTCTATAGGAACTTCACATATCAATACATCTCCCTTTTTTTTTTAGTAAAGGTCATGCCCAACTATAAACTTTTTCTCAAATTTCAATATACAAAATAAACTCCATTTCTATTTACATTTCTTTCAACCTTGTACACTGAATCACAAGTTCAATTTTTTCTCTGTTTACAATTCAACATCAACACATTTTTTTCTCTGTTTACAATTCAACATCAACACATTTTTTTCTCTGTTTACAATTCAACATCAACACATTTTTTTTTTTTCATTCATCTCAGTACTTCTTACATTTCCTCAATCAATCTTTTCGGTTTCACAATTTGCCTTTGTGAGCATCTCCTTTGTGTCACCTCAGTCTGTTCGTTAGTGTCTGTCTCTATGTTCTGGTTCTCAGCCATTTCTAATTGTTCGGTTTGGCTGGGTATTAGCATGTCGCTTGTTTCACTGTCTGTGACTCTCACTTTTGTCTGAGGCACTTTCAGTAAGTGACGTCGGTTTCGCCTCATTGTTTTTCCATGCTCTGTGATGACTTCATATGATCTGGGAGTTGTTTCTTTAACCACTTTTGCCAGCAGTCCCCATTCTCCATCACATCTCACTCGCACAATGTCCTCATGTGCAAGTGGTCTCAGAGGTCGTGCTGTTCTGTTGTACAGTTCAGTTTGCCTCTCATCACGCCTCACATCTCTCTTTTCCATCACCTGAGATGCTGATGGAAGTCGCGTTCTGAGTTTTCTGTTCATGAGCATTTCTGCTGGGGACAGTCCATTCTCCAGTGGTGATGCTCGGTAATTCAGGATCGCCAGATGTGGGTCTTCTGCATTGTCTGCAGCCTTTTTCAGTATGCGCTTCACAATTTGCACCCCTTTCTCTGCTAACCCATTCGACTGTGGGTACAGAGGGCTTGAGGTCACGTGCTTGAACCCATATGTGTCTGCAAAGTCTTTGAAGCACTGACTCGGGAATTGTGGTCCGTTATCACTTACAACAGTCATTGGAATTCCATGGCGTGCGAACATTGTCTTTGTATGTGCAATCACCTTTTCTGCTGTTGTGTCACTCAACCCTGCAAACTCTGGGTAGGTGGAATGATAGTCCATGACTAACAGATAGTCCTTGCCCTTAAGCTGAAATAGATCCATGCCCACTTTTCTCCATGGCCCTTGAGGCTTCTCATGGGGCCTCATAGGCTCCTTTGGCTGTTGATACCTGTGGCGCTGGCAAATCTCACAGCGCTGCACATATGCCTCAATGTCCTTGTGCATGCTGGGCCAATACAAAACATCACGTGCACGTCTTTTGCACTTTTCAATACCCAAATGCCCCTCATGCACTAATTTAACCATTTCTGATCTCATGGAGGTAGGTATGACTATCCTTGTACCTTTTAACAGAACCCCATCTAACACAGACAGTTCACCTTTAAAGTGTTGGTAAGGCTTGTCAATCATAACCTGTCCTGGCTGATGTATCTGTTCCATTACTCTTTTTAGTTTCTCATCTTTTTGTGTTTCTTTCACTATCTTCGTCCATTTTGCATCTGACACTGGCATGTGTGCCTTAATAGAGTCTACATGTATTTGCACAGCTTCCTCTGTTGTGCTGCTGGTGTTGCTCAAGCTAGCCCTACTCAGCGCATCGGCTACAATTAGTTGCTTGCCTGGTGTAAACTCAAATTTCAAGTCATATTTCTGTAATCTTAACATTAGACGCTGGATGCGCGGTGGTGCGTCACCCAGTGGCTTCTGTGAGATCGCAATCAGTGGTTTGTGGTCTGTTTCTAGTATTACTGACCGTCCATACACATATTCGTGAAACTTCTCACATCCAAACACTGCACCTAGAGTCTCTTTCTCTATTTGCCCGTAATTTTTTTCTGCGCTTGTCATGGTGCGCGATGCGTATGCGACTGGATACCACTCTGTGTCATGTTTTTGCAATAGCACAGCTCCTAGGCCGGCTTTGGACGCATCTGTGGACACTTTTAGCAGTTTGTCCTGATCATAGAATTTTAACACTGGCTCCTTTATTAGACTGCTTTTGAGCCACTCCCATTCTCTGGCATGCTCTGCCATCCACTGCCACATTGTATTGGTCTCTAACAAGCTTCTAAGAGCTATTGTGTTAGCTGATAAATTTGGAATAAATTTCCCCATGTAATTGACTAGCCCTAAGGCTCTTTGCAAGTCATTTTTGTCCTGCGGTACTGGCAGCTCTGCTATGGCCCGCACTTTTTCCGGATCTGGTTGCACGCCTGCCCCAGATAATTTCTCTCCCAGGTATGTAATCTCCCGTACCCCGAATTGGCACTTACTCTTATTCAGTTTCATACCTGACTTTTGCGCCTGTGTGAGAACTCTTGCCAACCTTTCGTCGTGCTCCTCTTTTGTTTTTCCCCAGACTACCACATCATCAAGAAAAACTCCCACCCCTTCTATTCCGTCAAACAATTGCTGCACAGTTCTATGGAAAATTTCAGGGGCTGAGCTAATCCCGAACGGCATTCGTAGAAAGCAATGCCTTCCGAATGGCGTATTAAATGTGCACAATTTAGCGCTTTCTTCGTCGAGCACTATTTGGTAAAACCCAGATTTGGCATCTAATTTTGTGAAGTAACTTGCTCCACTCATTGTGCTGGTTATGTCAGATTTTGTTGGTAGCCTGTAATGCTCCCGCTGTATTACTTTATTTAGATCTTTTGGATCTATGCACAATCTCAAATCTCCATTTGGCTTCTCCACTATAACTAGTGAGTTAACCCATTCAGTTGGTTCCTCTATTTTTCTGACCACTCCGTCTGCTATCAGTGAGTCTAGTGTTTCTCTCAGCCTCTTTTTAAGAGCTATTGGCACTTTTCTTGCTGCATGTATGACTGGCTCTGCATTCTCTTTCAGCCTAATTTTTTGTTTGCCTGGTAGGCGGCCTATTCCTTTGAACACCTCTTTGTATTCTTTCACCCAGTCAGTGTGTTTGTGCTTACTTGTTGTAGCCTCTGTATTTTCTCGTGCTGTCACCTTGTCTGTTTCAATGACATTCACTCTTTTGATCAGACCTAGCTGATCGCATGTTTTTAAACCCAAAATTGCTTGTCTATTTCCATCAACAAGTACAAACAATGCATTCACTGTTTTACCTTTGTTTGACAGTGTAACCCTGCACATTCCTTTAGTGGGTATTGGCTTATCATCATATGTTCTCAGATTAATCTTTTTATCTCTTATTTTTGGTTTGTTTTTTAGTCTTTTAAAATCTTTCATTGGCAGGATGTTTACCTATTTATCCTTTTTTTTTTTTTTTTTTTTTTTTTCCTTTGAAAGACAAAAGTAAAATAGAAAGATGTCTTTACCTTCTTTACATGTTTCAACTGCACTGCAGCCTTCATCAGAAGAGTCAGCTGATTGCTGCCAGGTGACATTTATCAGCTGATTTTCGTAGGCGGGGCCAGCTCAGCAGATCTGTCAGATCCGCCGGGGAAAAGACACCATGAACCGAGATGAGGGGGCCTTTATGCTTTCTCACACCTGGGACCACATTCTCCAGAGACCATCTGACGGCGGGAGGCGGGGCCGGCTCGGCGGATCTGACAGATCTGCTGAGCTGGCCCCGCCTACGAAAATCAGCTGATAAATGTCACCTGGCAGCAATCAGCTGACTCTTCTGATGAAGGCTGCAGTGCAGTTGAAACATGTAAAGAAGGTAAAGACATCTTTCTATTTTACTTTTGTCTTTCAAAGGAAAAAAAAAAAAGGATAAATAATTGAAAGAAGACAAAATGAACCTGTTTGACGTATTACGTGGAAGTTATGGACAAGTTTGCATTAAAGACTTCCGCCGGCTGGAGAAATTGGAGAAAACACGGGCACGCTTCAGAAACCACCTACGATTCAACCTCCGTTGCAGAGATGAGGAGGTCACACCCCAAAGCCTCAATATAAGAAATCCAATCCCGACCAAGAACGCAGAAAAAATCATCAACAAAGCACGGAAAGACCTTATAAAAGAACGTATAAGAATAACGGCAAATAAAGTAGACAAAATAAACAACCAAATCAAAGAGGAAACGGACATGTTTAAGCAACGCTACCCGACGGACCAGAAAACGCAGGAGCAGATAAAAGCACAACTGAAACACGCACACGAACAAGAATTCATCACAACGAAAAACCGCCAATTGAAAAAATTAAAAAAACTCACAGAAAGGAAGAACGGACGAAGACAAACACACACGGAAAAGAACGATAAGTGGGTCAAAAACCTATCACAACGCACACTCACGGACACGGAGAAAACAGTGCTGAACAGAGGACTGAACTTCGCCATCACACCAGCCAGAATCCCCCATGAAGAATACATCCTCGCAACAGAACTGGCATGTGAAAAAATCCAGGACCAAGGAGAAAAAGCAGCACTCCGGAACGCAGTCGCAGGAATCCTCAAAACGGCCAAATTACCACAAAGCAACGTTACAAGAAAAGAAGAAAAAGCATTAAACTCACTCAAGACAGATAAAACGATCACAATACTCCCAGCAGATAAAGGCAGAACAACAGTAATTTTGGACACGGAAACATACGAAAAACAGATGGAAACCATGTTGGCAGACAGTAACACATACGAAATCATTAAAACAAACCCGACAGAAGAAAAGAAAAAAATGCTCAAAGCCCTTCTAAAACCTCTATTAGAAAGCAATAAAATCACAAAGGACGCATATGATCACCTGATCCCCACAGCCAGCATCACCCCTCGGATTTATGGAACACCGAAAATACATAAAAAGGATATCCCACTGCGGCCAATAATAGACAGCATTGGATCAGTCACATACAACTTATCAAAAGCCCTAGCTGAAATCATCAAACCCCTCCTTGGACTATCAGACTTTCACTGTAAAAATTCAAAAGAGCTGGCACAAGAACTCAAAGACATAAAAATAGAATCAGACGAGATCCTCATCTCACATGACGTCATCTCTTTATTCACAAAGACTCCTATTGACGTCACACTACATATAGTGCAAGAACGCCTCAACAAGGACAGTACCCTAAAAAGACGCACCAACCTCACAGTCCATGACATATCCAAATTACTACAGTTTGTTGCAAAATCCACTTATTTTCAATTCAGAGGAAAAATCTACAAACAAAAAGAAGGATTTGCAATGGGAGACCCACTATCAGCCATCATGAGCAGTTTTTTTATGGAGGATCTGGAAAATAAAGCCATCAACACAGCACCCACAATATGCAAACCCACCCTTTGGAAGAGATACGTAGATGACATTCTGGAAAAAATAAGGAAAGGACATACACAAGAACTCACTGACCATCTGAACAGTACAGACAGTACGGGGAACATAAAATTCACACACGAAGAGGAGGAAAATGGCACCATAGCCTTTCTGGACATGAAAATCCACCACAACGAGGATGGCAGCATAAAAATCACAGTCTACAGGAAACCAACCCACACAGATCAATACCTACTTTGGACGTCGGAACACCCCACAGCACACAAGCTATCAGTCGTCAGGACATTATATGAACGAGCCACCATCATCACGGAACAAGAAGACAGACAGGAAGAGGAAAACCACATAAAACATGCACTTATACGCTGCCAATATCCAGTATGGGCCATAAACAAAGGGAAACAGCAAGTCAAAAACAAAGAAAATAAACAGGACACAAGACACAGAACAAAAGCTGAAATCAAAAACAAGGAAACCATAACTATACCATACATACGAGGGATCACGGAACCAATTCAAAGGATCATGAAAAAATACAAAATAAACACAGCAGTCAAACCACACAAAAAATTAAGACAGTTATTAGTACACCCCAAGGACAGAATAGAACAAGACAATAAATGCAATGTATTATATGAAATATCATGCAGATCATGTAACAAAACCTACATTGGAGAAACCGGAAGATTATTCACCACAAGAAAAAAAGAACCCCCCTCATGGATCGTCACCTTATCGTGGTGGGGGGGTTTGCGTGCCCCAGTGATCCCAGGAGCTATGTTGTCCGGGGCAATTTGCCTCTGATAGGGTCTCCCAAGACAAACTGGTCCTGGGTGAAGGGCCAGACGAAGAACGATCCAACAGACTCTCATGATAAATTGTATATCAAGGATTCAGTGTACCCCGCCCGGTATGGGGTTACCGGGGCCCCACCCTGGAGCCAGGCCTGGGGGAGGGGCTCGAAGGCTCGCGTCTGGTGGCCGGGTTTCCACCCATGGGACCCGGCCGGGCTCAGCCCGAAGGAGTTACATGGGTCCGCCCTCCAGTAGGTTCACCACCTGCAGGAGGGATCATGGAAGTCCGGTGCTATGTGGATTAGGTGGCAGTCAAAGGCGGAGACCTTGGCGGACTGATCCCAAGCTTTCTAAACTGGCTTTTGGTACGTGGAATGTCACCTCTCTGGTGGGGAAGGAGCCTGAGCTGGTGTACGAGATTGAGCGATACCGGCTAGATATAGTCGGCCTCACCTCAACACACAGCTCCGGTTCCGGAACCAGTCTCCTGGAGAGGGGCTGGAGCTTGGCCTTTTCTGGAGTTGCCCCGGGCGAGAGGCGACGAGCAGGGGTAGGTATTCTTGTATCGCCCCACCTTGCTGCCTCTATATTGGAGTTTTCCCCGGTGGACGAAAGGGTTGCTTCCCTGCGCCTTCGGGTTGGGAAACGGGTCCTGACCATCATTTGTGCCTATGCACCAAATGATGTTTCAGAGTACCCACCCTTTTTGGAGTCTGTGACTGGGGTGCTGGAGGGTGCTCCTCCTGGAGACTCCATTGTCCTACTGGGGGACTTCAATGCGCACGTGGGCAACGACAGTGAAACCTGGAGGGGGGTGATTGGGAGGAACGGCCTGCCCGATCTGAACCCGAGTGGTGTTCAGTTATTGGACTTCTGTGCTAACCACAGTCTGTCTATAACGAACACCATGTTCAAGCATAAGGGTGTCCATATGTGCACCTGGCACCAGGACACCCTAGGCCGCAGGTCGATGATCGATTTTGTTATCGTATCATCAGACCTGCGACCGTATGTCTTGGACACCCGAGTAAAGAGAGGTGCAGAGCTGTCAACTGATCACCACCTGGTGGTGAGTTGGATCCGATGGCAGGGGAGGAAGCCATTCAGACCTGGTAGACCCAAACGTATAGTGAGGGTGTGCTGGGAGCGTCTGGCTGAGGCCCCTGTCCGGGAGGTCTTCAACTCCCACCTCCGGAAGAACTTCAACCACATTCCGAGGGAGTCTGGAGACATGGAGTCTGAATGGGCCATGTTCTCCACCTCTGTTGTTGAAGCGGCAGCCCAGAGCTGCGGCCGCAAGGTGGTCGGTGCATCTCGTGGTGGCAACCCCCGAACCAAGTGGTGGACACCAGTGGTGAGGGGGGCCATTAAGCTGAAGAAGGAGTCCTATCAAGCTTGGTTGGCTTGTGGGACTCCCGAAGCAGCTGAGGTGTACCGGCAGGCCAAGCGGAGTGCAGCTCGGGTGGTTGCTGAAGCAAAAACCCGGGTATGGGAGGAGTTCGGTGAGGCCATGGAACAAGACTTTCGGTCGGCTTCAAAGAGATTCTGGCAAACTGTTCGGCGGCTCAGGAGGGGAAAGCAGCTCCCCGTCCACACTGTGTATGTGCGGATGGGACACTGTTGACTTCAACTGGGGATATCGTCGGGCGGTGGAAGGAATACTTCGAGGATCTCCTCAATCCCACTGATACGCCTTCCACAGAGGAAGCAGGGTTTGGGGACGAGGGGGATGACTCGCCTATCACAGGGGCTGAGGTCGCCAAGGTGGTTAAAAATCTCCTTGGTGGCCGGGCCCCGGGGGTGGACGAGATTCGCCCCGAGTACCTCAAGGCCCTGGATGTTGTTGGGTTGTCATGGTTGACACGCCTCTGCAACATTGCGTGGAGGTCGGGGGCAGTGCCTTTGGCATGGCAAACCGGGGTGGTGGTTCCTCTCTTCAAAAAAGGGGACCGGAGGGTGTGCTCCAACTTTAGAGGGATCACACTCCTCAGCCTCCCTGGGAAGGTCTATGCCAAGGTACTGGAGAGGAGAGTCCGGCCGTTGGTCGAACCTCGGATTCAGGAGGAGCAATGTGGTTTTCGTCCTGGCCGTGGCACATCGGACCAGCTCTTTACCCTCTCGAGAATTCTTGAGGGTTCGTGGGAGTTTGCCCAACCAGTTTACATGTGTTTTGTGGACTTGGAGAAGGCATTTGACCGCGTCCCTCGTGGATTTTTGTGGGGGGTGCTTCGGGAGTATGGGGTATCGGGCTTGTTGTTACGAGCTATTCGGTCTCTGTACGACCGTTGTGAGAGTTTAGTTCGCATTGCCAACACTCGGTCGGAGTCATTCCCAGTGAGAGTTGGACTCCGCCAGGGCTGCCCTTTGTCACCGGTCCTGTTCATAATTTTTATGGACAGGATTTCTAGGCGCAGCCAGGGAATGGAGGGTGTCATGCTTGGTGACCACAGGATCTCATCTCTGTTGTTTGCAGATGATGTTGTCCTGTTGGCTTCATCCAGCAATGACCTACAGCTCTTGCTGGGACGGTTTGCCGCTGAGTGTGAAGCGGCTGGGATGAGAATCAGCACCTCCAAGTCCGAGTCCATGGTCCTCAGCCGGAAAAAGGTGGATTGTCCTCTCCGGGTTGGGGACAGGCTCCTGCCCCAAGTGGAGGAGTTTAAGTATCTTGGGGTCTTGTTCACGAGTGAGGGGAAAATGGAGCGAGAGATCGACAGACGGATTGGAGCAGCATCTGCAGTGATGCGGACGTTGTACCGGTCTGTTGTGGTGAAGAGGGAGCTTAGTTCTAAGGCAAAGCTGTCGATTTACCAGTCAATCTACGTTCCTACTCTCACCTATGGTCACGAGCTTTGGGTAATGACCGAAAGAACGAGATCGCGGATACAAGCGGCTGAAATGAGCTTTCTCCGTAGGATTGCTGGACTCACCCTCAGAGATAGGGTGAGGAGCTCAGTCATCCGGGAGAGGCTCAGAGTAGAACCGCTGCTCCTCCACATTGAAAGGAGTCAGTTGAGGTGGTATGGGCATCTGATTAGGATGCCTCCTGGACGCCTCCCACTTGAGGTGTTTCAGGCACGTCCCACTGGGAGGAGACCCCGGGGCAGACCCAGGACTCGGTGGAGAGACTATGTCTCCCAGCTAGTCTGGGAACGCCTTGGTATCCCCTCTGAAGAGCTGGAGCAGGTGGCTGGGGAGAGGGAAGTCTGGGCTTCTCTGCTTGAACTGCTGCCTCCGCGACCCGGACCTCCGGAAAAGCGGTAGAAGATGGATGGATGGATGGAGAAAAAAAGAACACCAAAAGGAATGTGAGAAGGAAACGCAAGGACGACTCACAAGATCACAAAAAGAAAAAGCAGAACAAGAAACATTAAAATCAGCTATATCGGACCACTGCAAAAGAAATAATCACATCATGGACTGGGACAACACAAAAATTATTGGATCGGAGAGCAACAGACACAAACGTTGGATCAAGGAGGCAATAGAGATCAGAAAGCGGGGAAAAGACACCATGAACCGAGATGAGGGGGCCTTTATGCTTTCTCACACCTGGGACCACATTCTCCAGAGACCATCTGACGGCGGGAGGCGGGGCCGGCTCGGCGGATCTGACAGATCTGCTGAGCTGGCCCCGCCTACGAAAATCAGCTGATAAATGTCACCTGGCAGCAATCAGCTGACTCTTCTGATGAAGGCTGCAGTGCAGTTGAAACATGTAAAGAAGGTAAAGACATCTTTCTATTTTACTTTTGTCTTTCAAAGGAAAAAAAAAAAAGGATAAATAATTGAAAGAAGACAAAATGAACCTGTTTGACGTAGGATGTTTACCTGCGCACCTGTGTCGAGCTTCAGTGACATGTCCGTGCCATTCATCTCCAGGCACACTATCCATTCGTCAGCGCTCGTCTCTCCCTTGATGGCGTCCACGTAAAACTGATCCTCTTCGCTGTCGCTCTTTTTCTCCACGAGTTGCACCCTCTTCTTCGAGAAGCAGGTTTTTGCGAAGTGATTCTTTCCGCCACACTTGCGACATTCCTTCCCGAATGCTGGACACTGTTTCAGCGCATGTTGCCTTCCACACCGCTCACAGTTCCCACGCGCGCGCTCTGGGTTTGCCTCTCTTTTTCTTGCATGCAACGTTCCTTTCAGCTTCGCGCGCTGCACTGCATCGACCTCAGCAGTCTCTTTTTCCTTGCTGCTAAAAGTCTTTAATTGTGCTTTTGTACTCTCAGACACTTGGCAAATCTGTATCGCTTTCTCCAGCGTTAAGTTAGTCTCTTTCAGTAATTGCATCCGCAATTTGTTGTCTTGGACCCCAATTACAATTTGGTCCCGTATCATTGACTCACTCAATGTTCCAAAGTTGCATGACTGACATTTCAACCGTAGGTCTGTGACATACAGCTCGATGGACTCTGACTCTTTCTGAAGTCTTTTTCTGAACACATACCTCTCGTACGTTTCATTCTTTCTCGGTGTGCAATAATCGTCAAATTTCTTCATCACGGCGTCGAAGTTGCCTTTTTCTTCTTCCGTGAAGACGAATGTGTTAAACACATTTAGCGCCGCTCGCCCTGCTACTGTTAGCAGTAATGCTATCTTCCTCTCCTCGTCACGGAGACCGATAGCAAGCGAATAAAGTTCAAAACTTTGTTTGAATGCTTTCCAGTTCTCGTTGACGTTACCGGTCAACTTTAACTCGTCCGGCTGTCGAAGAGCGTTCATCTTCGCCGTCGGTTCGTAGTTTTATCCTGGTACCATGTAATGTTCTCCTGGAACCTTGTAATGTTCTCCTGGAACATGTAATGACGAGGCGCACACACCGGGTGTCAGTTAGGACTTTTTACTTGTCACTTCAACTGCAACTAACAACTAACCACACAGTGGCTCTAGTCTAGTACATCTCCTTTTATAGTCAGGTCATGGCCGGGGTCATACTGCCCTCTAGTGGTGACTCTATAGGAACTTCACATATCAATACATAGACTAGAGTGGAAATACACCATGAATAAGGCTTTACACTCAGAAATTCAACTTTTTAAATTTTTTTCCTCTTTTGGCTGCTCTCTCTCGGGGTCACCACAATGTATCATCACCTGATATTCTGATCATCTGCATTATTTGGTGGGGGGCACATTTAGGTAAAACCAATTAGCTTTTTAGAAGTTACACTGATGTCATTGTGACTTAATGTCCTGATTTTCTGATCTACTTTGTTCTTCTTCAGGTCTATTGTCTTGGTATACAGCTTTGTTGTACACCAAAAACATGAATGACGGCCTCCCCGCAAAGTGCACCACTGTCTGCTACAGGTTTAAGTCAGGTGCTGCTCTGTACCTGTGCTGGCTCAGCTCCACTCTGGCCATACTGGGAGGATGTGCGATGAGCTACTCCAGCAAGAGGTCTTCCATTCCACCACAAATACATCCCAGTCACACGCAAGCAGACACCAAGTTTCTCTCTAAATATAACCAAGGACAACAGTAGAATCTATGCCATGGACACTGAGAACAATTAACTCCAGTCCATCTAGCTGTAAAATATTTGGATTTGGACATTTTAACGTGGGTCTACAAAGTCAAACTCACTTTTGAAACTAGCCTCAAGTGGCCACTAGATGAACTGCAGGCTGACATTTCCACTTTGGGTTTTTGGAGTTTTACACTACAAACATTACACAGTTTTATGGTGTTTAACCCAGTTCACCATCTGCTGTCCTCCTGCAGGTCTTCAGTCCCTGCACCAGTCCTAGCACCAACCACATGTGCAGCTCCGGCTTGATCCTCGTCTCATCTGTGAATGGCATCACTCCAGTTTTTTTTTTTTCTTTTTCTTCAATAAAAGATTGCCACACTTACAGTCTGTGTCCTCAATATTATACTCAGGAGGTGATTGGATGGGGGTAAAGCAGGGGATGTCATCTGTCTTGTTAACAAACTGACCCCAAATCACCCCCTTGTTAAGCTGCCGCCACCACGTTCCCATCCTCAAAGTCCAGAAGAGTCCATGGATAGGATAATAACGAGCTACATTTACTACATGTTCTTAGGTAGCTTTTTAAAAAAAAAATTGTACTTGCTAGTTTTCCCCGCTTCATAAATTTGCGACTTTTCCCCAGTTTCGCAAACTTGTGACTCCCCTACTTTTGCTTACTTTATAGGGAGTCAGGTTATGCAGCATCTCAGGAAGAGACAGTGAATAAACATGGGAGAACAATGCCCAGGGAGTTCCTGGCGAGATAGCAGGAAGGAGTTAGGAACATAGGGGGTTGAATGCAGCGTAATGTAAATGTCATGCTGTGTGATGAGTAATGCCATGAAACGTGTGAAGAGAGAGTTCAGTTGAGAGAGGAGAGCTTGTTGAAATCATTCATTCTGTTCTGTGCTTGTGAGATGTGAAGTGTGTAATAAACCGTCTGTCCATGAATCTGCCTCTTATTTCACACACTCCACACTGGTGACCCCAGACGAATTATGGAACACGAGGCAAGAGCCCCAGAGCTGGTCCGGTCGGGAAACCCCAGCGACACAGCAGCCATCCCACAGACAGCCCGGACTGGAGCCCCCAGCAACGCGTGTGCGGTTTCAGTCAAGCTACTGGACTTTTGGCAGCACAACCCGCGCTCTTGGTTCCACCACACCGAGGCCCAGTTCGCCCTCCGGGGAGTAACGGCAGACGACACCAAGTTCTACCATGTGGTAGCAGCGCTGGACGCCCGCACAGCCCAGCAGGTAGCGAGCCTGCTAGATCAGCCTCCAGCCCACAGCAAATACGAGGCGCTCAAGGCTGCGCTGACCTGGCGCTACACGCTCTCGGACTGTGAGAGAGCGGACCGAGTTAGGAGATGGTTTGGCCATCGACCTGATGGAGAAGATGCTGGCGTTAATGGGTACGGACGATGGGCACTTTCTGTTTGCCCACCTTTTCCTCCGGAACCTTCCAACGGAGGCGAGAGCGGTTCTGGCCAATTTGCCGTTGCTGGCAGCGCGTGACTACCGTGCGCTAGCCCAGGAGGCAGACCGGATCATCCTCACCACCCGGGCGATCACTGTCAACACGGCGGCGGCGGAGCCCAGCGAGACGACCAGAGGAGGCGAGGAGCCACCGACGGTAGCGGCAGCAGGGGCCAAGGAGCGCCAGAGAGACACGCTCTACTTCTACCACTGCCGCTTCGGAGAGAACGTGCACAGATGCGCACCACCTTGCCAGTTCAAGCTCTTGGGAAATGCCAAGGCCGGCAGTCATAGCAGCTGCGACCGCCGGTGAAGAGAACAAGCTGCTCTACGTGACGGACTCGCGCTCGGGGAGACGCTTCCTCGTCAACACCGGAGCCCAGAAGAGCGTCATCCTGCCGTCCTACGCTGACCGGCTGGCAGGACCTAGTAGCCCTGGACTTGTGGCAGTAAACAGCTCGGAGATTAAGACGTTCGGTGAGAGAACACTGGCCTTATCTCTACATGGCGGCTCGTATGAGTTGTAATGTAAAATTTAATTTATATTGATGTATTGGAATCTGAGCTCAAATCTCATTTCATATACATCAGAAAAGTTAATAACACTCGTAAGGGGCACCAGCTTCTATCTTTAAGAAGCAATTTGATCTTTAATTTCACTTTATACCTGTTTGATCACTCAATAAATTAATCAATAATCAGTCTCAAAAATTTTTCGTGAATTCGATACCTGGGCTTGAATCAGACTCAGAATGAAATAAATTCCCAACAACTTCTCATTTTTAAATATTTATTAAACGAAATGATTAACAGACATTGTAGTAATTTCATTAATAATTATAAAATCAATCTTGTAAATGATAGATTAACAATGTCAATATTTTCGGAACCAGGGTTAAACTGAGAAACGAATTTCTATCAGTTTGAGTTAACAGATTATTAAAAACAACGCAAATTTATGGAGAAAGTTTACTGATTATGAAAAAGTCCTAAATTAATCTTAAGAAAATAAAAACGGAATTTTAATGAAAAGAAGAGTTATGTTAAGGGCTTCTTAATTTGCATCTGATTAGATATACAAATTATTACCGAACCTCAGAAGTTAATTCAGCAGTGGAATTAAAGTTTTTGCAGCTCACGTGCTTCTCGGTGATGATAGTTCTGTCGTCCGTCTTCGTGGATGTTAGGGGAAATATCTGCCCGCAGATATTTCAGGGTCCAGTTCGACCTTTAAATTCAAGCGGTCGAACGGGGCTGGATCTTGGCCGTATGACCCACAGTTGAAACGGGTTCTAGCCAGATGGTGCCGACGTTTCTTCAGAGCGATGTGGGACAGCTGTGCGTTGATTCCTCAGCTGCACGTGACGTGGAAGGCTGCGTCTTTCTTCAAGAGGTCTTCGATAATAATTAAAAGATATCTAATCCGATTTCAAATTAGAAAAGAAACTTTCGGACTTTAGAAAAAAATAGTAGCTTCTGGTGGGTGCTTGGTCAAGAAAAATATTATAAAAATAAAGTCAAGATTAAGTTTACATTAAACTCAAACAAACGGTGGTTTTACAGAAAGTTTAACAAAGAAAAAGTGATGAATAAAAATTGGAGTTTGACTCCGATTAAGAATTGAGCTCAAAGAAATAGGAATTCCTAGGTATTTAAGAGAAAAAGAAAATACAAAGTTACATAAATTACGAGTTATCTGCTCTGTGTTCAGAAAAGCGACACATGGTCGAAGTCCTTTGTTTTTCCTTGCTGTGTGTAGACAATGGAGGAGATCAGAAAAAACGAGCAGCCGGAAAGAAATCCGGGGAGGAAAGAAGTCCGGAGCAGAAGAGAGGCTGACGAAAAAGAGGATGAAAAAGAGGCTGAAGCCGGAGTCTCTCTCCTTTTTATAAGCTCTGTTGAGTTTCGCGGGATTCCGGCCTGACCGGAATCTCAGCCAATGAGCGTCCTTCGTGGGCGGGCTCGATGAACCTTTAGTCCAATAACAGGCCTTGTCTGTGAGAGACCAATAGGATGAAGAAGCTGGGGTTCTATGAAGACTGGTGACACGTGATATCAGTCCACAGGAATACACAGTTTTAAATACATTGGAATGTATTGTTACAAACTTATGTATAACTAAACTAACCTTAGTGTATCTTATAAGCAGTGCTTCTAAATCAACATGCAGGAATAAACATTCATTTAACATTAACATGCATATATATATAAAATCACAGATTAATGCATTTCACACATATTATTGATTTTCCACATCAAACACATCAGAGTCAATCTGCATTTTCATAGTTCTGAAAAGAATGAAGGTTTAGAATTGAGTTTGTAATAATGTACTTTTAAAGTTCACTGGTTAAATCCAGCGTTTCCCAGAATTTAAGGAAATTTGTGGGTCTGTGTGGCCAGGTCTGTTGCATGTTTATGGGGGCAATAAAAGTGAAGCCTGACATTGGGGGGAAATTCCTTAGGCTGGTTTTAACAAAAGAAAGGGGGATTTCAGCTGTGGCCTGGAGGAAGAAAATCCATTTTTTTTGATCGTCTTACTCCTGGGTGAAAAATGTCTTTAAGCAGAAAAATAATTGTTGCTGAGCCAAAGTGAGATGATGCTACAGAGTGGACTTTTATCATAGCAGCACTGTGTTGCCCGATCCTGGGCGCTGATTTTCTGTGTGCGCATGGTTTACTTGGGGATGTTGCTAACAGACGCCTAGTTAATGCACTGTCCTTTGAATCTCTCCCCTGTATAGCTCGAGGGACCTGGCCAACAACACAAGCCAGCATCACAGCTCCAGGTGGTTAGTTCCACGCACTGCTCACTCAGTTCCCAGCACTCACGGTCCCGACGTTTTCGGCGGCCATCGCTAAGCACGGGGTGGAGCACTTTATCACCACCACCGGGCCGCCTGTTTTCGCAAGACCTCGGCGCTTGGACGCAGCTAAACTGGCCATAGCGCGCGAGGAGTTCGCCAACCTGGAAAGGTTGGGCATCATCAGGCGTTCGAACAGCCCATGGGCATCCCTGCTACACATGGTCCCTAAGGCTGAGGGCTCGTGGCAACCCTGCGGTGATTTCCGCAGGTTGAACAACGCCACAGCACACGACCGCTACCCGATCCCCCACATACAGGATTTTTCCATTCACCTCGCCGGAGCACGCATTTTTTCCAAAATAGACCTGGTCCGCGGTTATCACCAGGTCCCAGTGCGTGCGGAGGACTTACCCAAAACAGCGGTAATAACTCCGTTCGGTTTATTCGAGTTCCTGTGCATGCCATTCGGGTTAAAAGACGTGGCACAGACGTTCCAGCGCATGATGGATGCAGTGCTGCGCGATCACCCGTTTGTGTTCGTCTACCTGGACGATATCCTGGTAGCCACTGTGTCCAAAGACTAACACGAAACCCACCTCAGGACGGTTTTTCGGAGGTTGGAGGAGCACGGGTTAATAATCAACCCGGCGAAATGCCAGTTCGGCCTGACAGAGATTGATTTTTTGGGGCACCGCGTCTCTCCGGAAGGAGCGATCCCATTGCCCGACAAAATGCGTGCCGTAGCGGATTTTCCCCCGCCTCAGACGGTCAGGGCGCTGCAAGGATTTTTGGGGATGGTGAACTTTTATAACCGTTTCCTTCCCCGCGTGGCACAGCTCATGCAGCCATTGTACACCGCGCTCAAGACACAGAAACCCGCGGATGGGGTCGAATGGACCCCAGAGCAAGAGCGGGCGTTCTCAGAGGTTAAAGCAGCCCTGGCAAACGCCGCACTGCTGGCGCATCCGGACCCAGCGGCCCAGATAGCGCTCACCACCGATGCTTCAGACATGGCTATAGGGGCTGTTGTGGAGCAGCGTGTCGCCGGGGCTTGGCAACCGCTCGCCTTTTTCAGCAGAACTTTATGCGACAGTGAACGTAAATACAACACATTCGACTTCCAGTTCTGGCTGGAAGGGCGCAGCTTCACCGTGTTCGTGGACCACAAGCCACTAACGTTCGCAATGGCCAAGATTTCAGAACCGTGGTCGGGCCAGCAGCAGAGACAGCTGGCCTCGATCTCAGAGTTTACTACCAATATTCAGCATGTGTCGGGTAAACTGAATGTGGTGGTGGACTACCTCTCGTGCGCCGTGGTGGCCCCACTCTACGTGGGGATAGATTACGCAGCCATGGCCGCGGAGCAGATTAGCGATACAGACGTGTGCGCGCTCCAGTCTGGACCAATAGGGTTAAGGCTGGAGAGCAGGGTACTGCAAGACGGCATGCCCCCCCTAATCTGCGATGTCTCCACGGGACGCCCGCATCCGGTGGTCCCGGTCGTGTGGCGCTGCCGCGTGTTTGAGTCGGTTCACACTCTGTCGCACCCAGGCGTGCGCGCGTTGGTCAAGATGGTGGGAGAGAAGTTCGTGTGGCCGAGCCTACGCAAACAAGTAAAAGAGTGGGCTGCGGCCTGCGTGGCATGCCAATGAGCCAAGGTACACAGACACATGAAGGCTCCCTTGAAGCCATTTCGGGTACCGGCTAAGAGGTTTGACCATGTTCACGTGGACCTTGTGGGCCCCCTCCCGCCATCACAGGGGTGCACGCACCTCCTGACAGTGGTGGACCGCACCATGCGCTGGTCAGAAGCAGTCCTGCTGGCGGCAACCACCTCCGCGGACGTGGCACGCGCTTTTTTAACAGCATGGGTGGCGCGTTTTGGAGTCCCGTCGGACATTACGTCGGACAGGGGCCCTCAGTTTGTTTCCGACCTCTGGTCCGTGATGGACCGCAGCCTGGGTGCTGCAATTCATCGCACAACCGCGTACAACCCACAGGCCAATGGGTTATGCGAGCGTTTTCATAGATCACTGAAAACAGCACTCAGGGCTTCACTGACGGATGCAAATTGGGTAGACAGGTTGCCGTGGGTTTTACTGGGGTTGCGCTCCGCGCCAAAAGAAGATTTGGAAGCTTCCCCGGCAGAGCTTGTTTTTGCGCACCCCCTACGGCTGCCCGGGGAATTTCTGCCAGATAATCCTGCACCGGACAGCTCCCCGTCTAAGCTTTTGCAGCGGAGCACAAACACAGGCACGCTGCCGGGCCTGGCCCACCACTGTTTTCTGCGTGCTTTTGTGCCTAAAACTTTGAAGAATGCGGAGTTCGTGTTCGTCAGACACGACGCCCACCGCCCGCCATTGCGCCCACCCTATGATGGACCGTTCAGAGTGTTGGAAACAGGGGACAAGCATTTTTTGCTAGACTTGGGAGGTTGGCGGGAGAAAATTGGCATAGACAGACTCAAACCCACCTTCGTAGCAGCGGACGAGCAAGTGCTGTTGGCTAGGGCCCCTCGGCGTGGAAGACCCCCACGGAGAGCTCCCCAGGAAAGCGATCCACCAGAGCAGCCACAAGGACAGAGCAAAGTCCCCCCCCCTCTCCACGGCCCACCCGCAGTCAGACACACTCCCAGCAGCCCCCCACCGGTACAGCAGCACCACGGAGGTGGTAAACCCCAGTTACAGCAGATATGGGAGGAGACTGAAGCCAAGAGAGCGTGTGGACTGATGTTCTATCTAAGATGCTGGGGTGGGGGGCCGTATAGGGAGTCAGGTTATGCAGCATCTCAGGAAGAGACAGTGAATAAACATGGGAGAACAATGCCCAGGGAGTTCCTGGTGAGATAGCAGGAAGGAGTTAGGGGCATAGGGGGTTGAATGCAGTGTAATGTAAATGTCATGCTGTGTGATGAGAAATGCCATGAAACGTGTGAAGAGAGAGTTCAGTTGAGAGAGGAGAGCTTGTTGAAATCATTCATTCTGTTCTGTGCTTGTGAGATGTGAAGTGTGTAATAAACCGTCTGTCCATGAATCTGCCTCTTATTTCACACACTCCACAACTTAAACTTTTAATTTTTAAAAACTTTGTCTCATCTTGTAAATTTGTAACTTCCCCCCAGTTTTTATAAATTTACGACTGCCCTCCTTTTAAATCTTTTCAACTTTTTCCCATTTTGTAATTTTTTTTTCATAAATTTTGAACTTGTGGGAAACTTGACTTGAACTTGGTAAATGGGATCTTTGATCATATTTTTGCAGATTTATTCTTTCAAATTCATAGCTAATGAGCATTATTACATTTGTACCTTATACTACTTTTGTGAATACTGTGGTGTAAGGAAAACCTCAAGTTTGGTCAGCATTGGCATGATGACGCGGCCGCTCAGTGACGTCATTACGCCCAGCATATAAATGTGAGAGACAGCCATTTTACACTCTCTTTTCGGCTCCCCTTTGGCACTCGGCCTCCCAACCATTAATACTGCTGTACCACCATAATAGTGTTTTATGTAATAAGGTTCGTGTTCCCAGCAAACGCCACTCTCTGTCAGTCCTTTCAGTTTTCCAGACATAATATTTGGTAACGAGAGTAAACCATGGAAGCGTGTTTGAGGCCACGACAGCCATTTCTGGAGATCCCAGGTGAGCCACCCATACCATGGCCACGCTGGTTCAATACCTTCACCACCTACGTATTGCGTTGGACCTGGGTGAGCTAGACAAGGTACGGATGTGAGCTCTACTTGTTCACAATCTGGGCATAGAAGGCCAACGTATTTTCTACATGCTAGGAGCAACAGAAATGTTTGCTGAGTCAGTTGAGCTGCTAGCTAGTTACTTCACCACAACTGACAACGTGTTGGCGTGGTGCATTAGGTTTCGCCAACGGCGACAGAAGACCGCAGAGACAACACAACAATTCGTTGCGGACCTTCACCACCTAGCTAGTACATACAGATTTGGTTTGTTGGAGGATGAAATGGTGCGGGACCAGTTGGCCAAGCACACTAGCAACCCGCAGCTGCGGGCAAAGATGCTAGTGTAACGGATGCCAACTAGCACTGTTCGGCGTAGAACGTTAGTAAACCTCCCTCCCGAAAAGCTTCATACAGTATCGGTAGCGCTGAGCTATCAGTCGGACCTTTAGCTCAGCGCGATCGTGCTGTGTCTCCCATGCTCGAACTGTGTAGTTGACTGGTAGGTCGCGGGTTCGTGTCCCGAGTAGGGCGAACTGCGCAGGATGACCTCAGTCACAATGGTGCCGTGACCCGGATGGGAGTGAGGTTTAAGGGGGAGAGTGTAACGGATGCCAACTAGCACTGTTCGGCGTAGAACGTTAGTAAACCTCCCTCCCGAAAAGCCTCATACAGTATCGGTAGCGCTGAGCTATTGGTCGGACCTTTAGCTCAGCGCGATCGTGCTGTGTCTCCCATGCTCGAACTGTGTAGTTGACTGGTAGGTCGCGGGTTTGTGTCCCGAGTAGGGCGAACTGCGCAGGATGACCTCAGTCACACTAGCAGCACCAAACAACATGGCACTAACCAAGACCATCGAGCTAGCATTCCAGCTAGAGTCTGCCGACAGGTGAACATCGGAGCTAGGTGTGCAGCAGCAGCAACAACAGCAATCAAGCCACACACTGCTAGCACACACAGTAACCACAGAAGGGTACGGTGACATGGCAGAAGAGGCTGAAGTAAACACCGTGGATCAGAAGAACGCTATGAGGTGCTTCTCATGTGGCAACTGTGGCTCCCCGACGTGCCGAGAGACAATACATTCCTAACAAGGGGGCAACGATGTAAGCAATGCGGCAAATTCAACCACTTCAATTCAATTCAATCCAATTCAACTTTATTTATATAGTGCGGCGGCATGAAATAATGTGGCATTGTTGGAGGTTTTAAGTAGAGTTTTATTATCATACCGCCGTCACGAGCGCCGCTCCCGGCGCCGTGCATGAGCGCCGAGAGCGAGCCCACGGCTCTCAGAGAAAGGACACAAAGTCTGTGTCCTGCAGCAGGGTTGAAGTCAGATTGAGAGTGAGAGGAAGTGTTACAGAACCTGTGCAGTATTTATACCCAACCCAAACAATACATCAAAGCGGATTCACAACGGTTGGTCTGATCAAAGGGACTGCAGGACAGGCATGAGATATTTGCATTTGTGAGACATACATCACAATAGGCAGATTTGCTAGACTCTGCTCTAGCTGCAGAACAAAGAGGTTAACAGGCACATCTACATATTGATCTGAGTCTCTAGGTCACAGTAAGGACAGGACGCATGAACACAATGCATGAAAGGTAACATTATCACAGTAGTGTAGCGGAAAAAACCAGAAGTAGCGAGCTGTCTGTCCTTAGTCTGTTGTGGGGGTTAACCGAACCGCCACACGCTCCCCCCCAGAGGGCGCGGCAGGGGGCCGAGACCTCGATAATCCATCTGTGTGAGCGAGCTGTGGGAGAAGCTCGCTGCAGGCGGAGGGGGAGGGAGGGGAGGGGTAGTAAGTGCCGGCAGGGGCTGTAAAATCATCCTGAGCCGCGCAAAAATTGCTTGCTGCTCCACGACGTCGAGGAGCTGTCCCATTGCGCGTGCGGAGATCACAAGAAGAAAAATTAGTCTCTGACTCCTCTCGTGGCCATGAAGAAAAGCAGGAGTGGCTGTAAGAAAAAAATAAACCAGAGGGACTGGCGTGTTGGCTTTAGGTGCTGGAGCAACCCCAAAGCCCCCGGGAACAGCTGACGGCTGAAATCCCTTTGTGCCGTGGCTGAGACCATTAAAAAATCCAGTGGCGAGCTGCGTGCTTGCTTCAGGTGAATGAGCAGCCCTGAAGGTTCTGTGAGCAGCGGCGGAGGATGATGGCGGTCTCTGGAGCCGTTACTTGTCCCGTGCTTGATGCGCCGTCCTCGTAACTCCCCGGTGCGTACGCGGGGGTTCCATGCGTGGGTGGGCCGCTGGAGTGGCGAGTCAGGGTGCAGAAACTTGGTGGAGATCGGCGCAGATGGCGCCGATAAAAATCCAGGTTGAGCTGTGGCTGTAGATTGGCCACGGTGCGTTGGAGCGGTGAGAGGAAATAGACGATCTTTGTTCCTCAGGCTCGGGCGTGGTGCGTTCAGGTCCACGCGTTGCGTTCTCCGCCGGCCATGGAGGACGCCGTTGTGGAGAAGGGACGGGGTGCCCGCACTCTCGTGTGAAGGAGCTGCGAGCGCGGCCGGTCCAGCGTGGATGAGCAGATCTCAGACGTGCAGATTTCATCCTGAAGAACGGGTCACCAGTGCAGCTGTCCAGCTCAGAAGGTTGCTTCGCACAAAGCGTGTGCGTGTCCGGGTGCTGCGTTCGCTGGCCGCTCGTTTTTTTCAGCGTCAGTTCGCCAGCATGGCCGTCCAAATCAGAAGGCTGCGTCGCACAAAGCGTGTGCGTCTTCAAGGGGTCACCAGTGCGGCGGCATGAAATAATGCGGCGTTGTTGGAGGTTTTAAGTAGAGTTTTATTATCATACCGCCGTCACGAGCTCCGCTCCCGGCGCCGTGCATGAGCGCCGAGAGCGAGCCCACGGCTCTCAGAGAAAGGACACAAAGTCTGTGTCCTGCAGCAGGGTTGAAGTCAGATTGAGAGTGAGAGGAAGTGTTACAGAACCTGTACAGTATTTATACCCAACCCAAACAATACATCAAAGCAGATTCACAACGGTTGGTCTGATCAAAGGGACTGCAGGACAGGCATGAGATATTTGCATTTGTGAGACATACATCACAATAGGCAGATTTGCTAGACTCTGTTCTAGCTGCAGAACAAAGAGGTTAACAGGCACATCTACATATTGATCTGAGTCTCTAGGTCACAGTAAGGACAGGACGCATGAACACAATGCATGAAAGGTAACATTATCACAGTAGTGTAGCGGAAAAAAACAGAAGTAGCGAGCTGTCTGTCCTTAGTCTGTTGTGGGGGTTAACCGAACCGCCACACGCTCCCCCCCAGAGGGCGCGGCAGGGGGCCGAGACCTCGATAATCCATCTGTGTGAGCGAGCTGTGGGAGAAGCTCGCTGCAGGCGGAGGGGGAGGGAGGGGAGGGGTAGTAAGTGCCGGCAGGGGCTGTAAAATCGTCCTGAGCCGCACAAAAATTGCTTGCTGCTCCGCGACGTCGAGGAGCTGTCCCGTTGCGCGTGCGGAGATCACAAGAAGAAAAATTAGTCTCTGACTCCTCTCGTGGCCATGAAGAAAAGCAGGAGTGGCTGTAAGAAAAAAATAAACCAGAGGGACTGGCGTGTTGGCTTTAGGTGCTGGAGCAACCCCAAAGCCCCCGGGAACAGCTGACGGCTGAAATCCCTTTGTGCCGTGGCTGAGACCATTAAAAAATCCAGTGGCGAGCTGCGTGCTTGCTTCAGGTGAACGAGCAGCCCTGAAGGTTCTGTGAGCAGCGGCGGAGGATGATGGCGGTCTCTGGAGCCGTTACTTGTCCCGTGCTTGATGCGCCGTCCTCGTAACTCCCCGGTGCGTACGCGGGGGTTCCGTGCGTGGGTGGGCCGCTGGAGTGGCGAGTCAGGGTGCAGAAACTTGGTGGAGATCGGCGCAGACGGCGCCGATAAAAATCCAGGTTGAGCTGTGGCTGTAGATTGGCCACGGTGCATTGGAGCGGTGAGAGGAAATAGACGATCTTTGTTCCTCAGGCTCGGGCGTGGTGCGTTCAGGTCCACGCGTTGCGTTCTCCGCCGGCCATGGAGGACGCCGTTGTGGAGAAGGGACGGGGTGCCCGCGCTCTCGTGTGAAGGAGCTGCGAGCGCGGCCGGTCCAGCGTGGATGAGCAGATCTCAGACGTGCAGATCTCATCCTGAAGAACGGGTCACCAGTGCAGCTGTCCAGCTCAGAAGGTTGCTTCGCACAAAGCGTGTGCGTGTCCGGGTGCTGCGTTCGCTGGCCGCTCGTTTTTTTCAGCGTCAGTTCGCCAGCGTGGCCGTCCAAATCAGAAGGCTGCGTCGCACAAAGCGTGTGCGTCTTCAAGGGGTCACCAGTGCGGCGGCATGAAATAATGCGGCGTTGTTGGAGGTTTTAAGTAGAGTTTTATTATCATACCGCCGTCACGAGCTCCGCTCCCGGCGCCGTGCATGAGCGCCGAGAGCAAGCCCACGGCTCTCAGAGAAAGGACACAAAGTCTGTGTCCTGCAGCAGGGTTGAAGTCAGATTGAGAGTGAGAGGAAGTGTTACAGAACCTGTACAGTATTTATACCCAACCCAAACAATACATCAAAGCAGATTCACAACGGTTGGTCTGATCAAAGGGACTGCAGGACAGGCATGAGATATTTGCATTTGTGAGACATACATCACAATAGGCAGATTTGCTAGACTCTGCTCTAGCTGCAGAGCAAAGAGGTTAACAGGCACATCTACATATTGATCTGAGTCTCTAGGTCACAGTAAGGACAGGACGCATGAACACAATGCATAAAAGGTAACATTATCACAGTAGTGTAGCGGAAAAAACCAGAAGTAGCGAGCTGTCTGTCCTTAGTCTGTTGTGGGGGTTAACCGAACCGCCACAATAGCACCATTTCACAACATCAGTCATCTCATAGCACTATCAACTGTAGGGGGAACCCCCACAGTTGCAGAAACACCCCAGCAATCAGGCGATCCCCTGTGAGCAAGCACTTGGCGACGGTGGAGAGGAAAAACTCCCTTTTAACAGGAAGAAACCTCCAGCAGAACCAGGCTCAGGGAGGGGCAGTCATCTGCTGCGACTGGCTGGGGGGTGAGGGGACAGAGAAGATGAAAAGAACAGACATGTAGAGAGCAAACAGCATGATGGGGACTCAATCTGTGGGAGAGAACAAACAGATGTTAATGACCAGCAAAAAAAAAAAATTTCATTGAGAGTGAGGAAAGGAGTGAGGCCCAGTGCATTACTGGAGGTTCCCCAGCTGACTAAACCTATTAGCAGCATAACTAAGGGAGGGTTCAGAAACACATGATCCCTCCCTAATTGTAGGCTATATCAAAAAGGTAGGTTTTAGCCCTATTCTTAAAAACAGAGATCGAGTCTGACTCCCGAATCCAGATTGGCAGCTGGTTCCACAGGAGAGGAGCTTGATAACTGAAGGCTCTGCCTCCCATTGTACTTTTGGAGATTCTAGGTATTACAAGTAATCCTGCATTTTGGGAGCGTAGTGCTCTGTTAGGATAATACGGTAGTATCAGATCTTTTAAATAAAAAGGAGCCTGATTGTTTAGAGCTTTGTAAGTAAGAAGAAGGATTTTAAACTTAATTCTAAACTCTATGGGAAGCCAATGAAAGGAGGCCAGAACCGGAGAGATATGATCTCTCTTTCTAGTACCTGTTAAAACTCTTGCTGCAGCATTTTGGATCATCTGAAGACTTTTTAAAGATGTTTTAGGACAGCCTGATAATAAAGAATTACAATAATCTAATCTCGAGCTAACAAAAGCGTGGATCAGTTTCTCAGCATCACTCTGAGACAAGATGCTCCTAATCTTGGCAATATTACGCAAATGATAGAAGGCAGTCTTAGAAACAAATTTAATATGTGAATTGAAAGACAGATTTTGATCAAAAATAATTCCGAGGTTCCTCACAGAGCTATTAAGAGAAAGTGTAACCGCATCCAAACTGAAAGTTTGATTTGGAAAGGAATTTCTAAGGTTTTTTGGACCAACAAGAATGACTTCAGTCTTATCTGAATTTAATAGCAGGAAATTACAAGTCATCCAAGCTTTGATTTCCTTAAGACAGGCTTCTAACTTGGCTAATTGATTACTATCATCTGGCTTCATTGACAGGTATAATTGTATGTCATCTGCATAACAATGAAAATGTATACAGTGCTTTCTAATAAGGTTGCCTAACGGAAGCATATATAAACTAAAAAGAGTAGGGCCTAGCACAGATCCCTGTGGAACTCCATGACTAAGCTTTGAGTTGAAAGAAAACTCATTATTTACATGAACAAACTGGAACCTATCAGATAAATAAGACCTAAACCACTGCACTGAAGTTCCATTAAGTCCAACATAGTGTTCTAATCTATCAAGTAGAATATTATTATCGATAGTATCAAAAGCTGCACTAAGGTCTAAAAGGACAAGTACAGAAACCAGTCCATTATCAGATGCGATGAGGAGGTCGTTAGTGACCTTCGCTAAGGCTGTTTCAGTACTATGATGGATTCTAAACCCAGATTGAAACTCTTCAAGTAAACTATCTCCCTGCAGGTGGTCAAATAATTGCGTAGCAACAACTCTTTCTAAGATTTTTGAAATGAAAGGGAGATTAGAGATTGGTCTATAGTTAGCTAAAGCTCCTGGATCTAGCGTTGGCTTTTTGAGTAAGGGTTTAATTACAGCCGTTTTAAAAGCCTGCGGTACATGGCCTAAAGTTAATGAAGAATTGATTATATGAAGAATAAAGCTACCAATAAGTGGGAAGACTTCTTTAAATAACCTGGTAGGAATAGGGTCTAAAAGACAAGTTGAAGGTTTGGATGAGGAAACTATTTTGTCTAACTCACAAAGGTCGATTGGAGTAAACTCATCAAGACAGACATCAATAGAAGGAGTTGTAGTAGTTACAGTATTTAAGTTAACTGTGGGAAGAATCTGATTGATTTTATCTCTGATGGATGAAATTTTATTATTGAAAAAGTTCATAAAGTCCTGACTAGTAAGCTCTAAGGGAATGCTAGGATTGACAGAGTCCTGACTCTTTGTCAACCTGGCTACAGTGCTGAAAAGAAACCTGGGATTATTCTTGTTCTCTTCTATTAATGCAGAGTAATAACTCGTTCTAGCTTTTCTAAGAGATTTTTTATAAATTAAAAGATGATTTCTCCAAGCTAAATAGATTTCATCTAAATTAGTGGAGCGCCATTTTCTTTTTAATTGACGAGTCTTCTGTTTTAAGCTACGAGTTTCTGTGTTGAACCAAGGAGTTAGAAATCTCTGATTAGACTTTTTCTTTTTTAAGGGGGCCATCAAGTCTAGAGTCTGATGCAGAGAAGCTGTAACACTATCCACCATGTTATCAATTACAGAAGGAGCAAGCTGTCTATAGCTTATTTCTGTTGTGTTGACGCATGGCATAGAGGAAACAATCTGCATAAATTTGGTAACAGCATCATCTGAGAGGCATCTACTGTAATAATATTTTTCTTTAGGAGCCAAATAGTCAGAAATAGTAAAATCAAAGGTTAACAGACAATGGTCTGACAGTACAGGGTTATGAGGAGACACTACAAGATTTTCTATTTCTATGCCATATGTCAGAACAAGGTCCAATGTATGGTGGAGGTAATGAGTAGAATTTCCTACTTTCTGAGAAAACCCAATCGAGTCTAATATTGAATAAAATGCCACATTAAGGCAGTCACTATCTACATCCACATGTATATTAAAGTCCCCTACTATAATTATTCTATCAGATTTCAGCACTAAATCAGCTAAGAAATCAGCAAATTCGGATAAAAATTCTGAGTAGGTTGATGGGGGACGATAAACTATGGCAAATAAAATTGGATTTAACCTAAAATTGCTAAAGTGCCCAATACTGAGGACCAGGCCCTCAAAGGAATTATAACATGTTCGCCAAGGTTTGTCGGTCAGCACCACTGCCAAGCCCACTGGTCAGTTCAAGTCACTCACCTGTGACTACCATCCATACAGTGAGTTCCGGAGGTGTAGCGTATGCATTCTGCATGGTAGGGCTGGACGACGTCACCTTACCACTCCTGCTCAACACTGCCGCAATGAGATCGATGTTGAACTGGCTCACCGTGAAGAAGTTCTTCCCCAACCACCCAATTGGGGAAAACCCAGCAGAGCTGTACAGGTATGGTGGCTGTCGGGTCAGGAATGTAGGGACCATCACACTAACGGTCCGCTATGTGCCAAGAGTCATTACTGATTTTGTTTTCCAAGTGGTTACGCATTGAGAAAACATACTAGGATGTGATCTGTTTTATCAACTGGGCTTCTCCATCTGAGATAGTAACGGACTCCATTTGACCGATGATTAGGAGTGGGACACAACACACCCAGATGACAATGATGAGGGTACAGCCATCCCGTGCTCACAGGAGGATCACCGCCCGGAGGAGAGGCAGTGACCAGACTCGCTTCGGATTCTCACCCAGCATAAGCCTCAGGGAGCCACTGCAGAGCTGCAGGAGAGGGGGCCTGTGTCTATCGGGAACCTCAGGACACAACAACTTGGCGCAGGTTCTACCAGTGGTGATAGCAACACATCGCCACGACCAGACTTCCCAGGAGAGGGGGAGAAGAGGCCAGACTACTTCCAAATCCAAGCCCGGCACCAGCGTCAAGGAGCTGCCACTGAGCTGCAAGATGAAGAGCCCGTGACCCAACCAAAACACAGTAGAGCCACCGGACACCTTCCGAATCCACAACCGGCATCAACCTCAGGGAGCTGCCGCTGAACCGCAGGATGAAGAGTCACTGACCCAACAGGATGCCACAGAACCACCACAACCTGGTAGACACCCCACAGCAGATGTGAGAGTCACACCACCACAACCACGACGCTGAATGCAGCCAAACAGAGCGCCACTCACAGTGATGGATTGGGTCCGGGTCCGCAGAACCAAACGACTGGACCCGCAGTTACCCTCAACACCATCTCCACCACTACCGGCGCCCATCAAGATCACCACGCAGCTGGGGCCAGTGACCTTCCAGCTGACAGATGGTTCAGTGTGGCACGCCAACCACCTTCGTCGAGTTCAAGTAGCTGCTCTGATGACACAACTACGCGGGAGTTGACTCACACGGTGTGGGACCCGGACTGAGGTTTCCAAAAAGATTATCCTGGTCCGTGGGCCTCCGCACTTCCAGAGGCACGTCCACCATGGGCTCGCCTCAGGGCCCCTTGAACTGAACCGCCTTCCTCAATAAAAGGACTGTTCAGCTAGGGGCGGGGCTGCTAGCGAATAGTGGTTTAATAAACCACTCAGCCGTGCTGGGCCACGTGGTGGTCTACCCGCTGGCCCTAGCTTGTTTGGGGTTCTTTCACTGTACCAAATTGGGGAGGGTCACTTCTAACATACATATACTATATTGTTGTGTTTTTCAAGGGGGGGGGGTGAATGTGGTGTAAGGAAAACCACTTACCAAGTTTGGTAAGTGTCAGCACGATGACGTGGCCACTCGATGACGTCATCACGCCGATCATATAAATGTGAGTGACGGCCATTTTACTCTCTCTTTTAGGTTCTCCTTTGGCACTCAGCCTCCCAACCGTTAAGACTGCCGTACCACCATAATAGTGTTTTATGCAATAGAGTTCGTGTTTCCAGCAAACGCCACTCTCTGTCAGTCCTTCCAGTTTTCCCAACATAACTAATCCCCCCACCCCCCCACCACACACACACACAACAGCCACCATCCTCCTTGTTAAAATAACAAATAGCCTATTGGTTAAATTCAAGATACTGAAGATTGTTGTGAAAGAGAAAGATTCAACTAGGGGGCTGCGTAGCAAGTAGAATAATTGAAGAGTTAAAAGATTAAGTTCAAATTGAAATTCACTGCTGGGGTCTTTGGTCATATGTTGATAATGAAAAGCTGTTCTCACAACTATAGTAGGTGTACTAACATTATTAGAGGTTGTTTGCACATTCTAGCCAATGTCTTGCCAATCTGCAAACAACCTCTACAGGATGCATTCCCGATGTAAGCTTGCAGAAGTTGGTTCGACATATGCATGCTGTTGGAGCAGAGGCAGCCATACTCTGTTTCAGTCCTTTTCGTGATAATATTCAGCAGTCTGTGCTGATCGTTTGTCTCTTCCTCGCCTCACAACATTGAACAAGTCTCTGCTGATAGCAGTGCAAATAAGATGTTTGCTGCATATTGAAACAAGATTGTTAAAAGTAGCCAATGTTTAAAATATTCATGATAAAAGGTTTCCAAAGTAGTAAAATAGGTAAGTCATACTTGATGGTGATGGTAGCCATCTTATTTTCTCATAAGACAAAGAAGATGGAAATAGGGGGGAAACATACAGTACAGTGCTGTGAAAAAGTAATTGCCCCTTCCCGATTTCTTATATTTTTGCATATTTTTTACACCCACAGTGGTGTGAAAAAGTGTTTGCCCCTTCCTGATTTCTAATTTTTTGTGTGTTTGTAAGACTTAAATGTTTCAGATTATCAAACGGATTTTAATATTAGACAAAGTTAGCCTGAATAAATACAAAATGCAGTTTTTAGATGATGATTTCATTTATTAAGGGAAAAAAGCTATCCAAACCTACCTGGCTCTATGTGAAAAAGTAATTGCCCCCAACTGCCCCCTAATCCTAATAACTGGTTGTGCCACCATTGGTGCCAACAACTAGCAATGAGTCTTTTACATCGCTGCTGAGGAATTTTGATCCACTCTTCTCTGCAGAATTGTTTAAATTCAGTTCTATTTAAGGGCTTCATGAACTGATGGCCGGACATTCTCCTTCAGGATTTTCTGGTAGAGAGCAGAATTCATGGTCCTGTCAATTAGGGCAAGTTGTCCAGGTCCTGAAGCAGCAAAGCAGCCCCAGACCATGACACTACCACCACCATGTTTGACTGTTGATACAATGTTCTTTTTATGAAATTCTGTGTTAGTTTTATGCCAGATAAAACAGGACACGTCTTCCAGAAAGTTCAACTTTTGTCTCGTCAGTCCCCAGAATATTTTCCCCAAAGTGTTGAGGATTATCTAGATGTTTTCTGGCAAATGTGAGCTGAATCTTTGTGTTCTTTTTGTCCAGCAGCAGTTTTTGTCTTGGAACTCTCCCATGGATGTCATTTTTGCCCAGTCTCTTTCTTATTGTTCCATCATGGACCAGTGTCCAAACTGAGGTCAGTGAGGCCTGAAGTTCTTTAGACGTTGTTCTGGGTTTTTGCATCACATCTGATCTCGAATTTCTTTAGATCACAGTGGGATGTGTTGCTTTTTGAGATTTTTTAGCCTACTTCAGGTTGTCAGACAGGTTCCATTTAAATGATTTCTTGATTCATCAGATCTGGTAGTAGTCAGGCTTGGGTGTAGCTACTGAAACTGAACTCAGCGTTCCAAAAAATGTGGTGAATAACAGTTAATTCATGATGTAACAAGAGGGGCAATTACTTTTTCACATAGGGCCAGGTAGGTTTGGATCTGATTTTAAAATTTGTTTGATGATCTGAAACATTTATGTATGATAAATTTGCAAAAATATAAGAAATCAGAAAGGGGCAAATACTTTTTCTCAGCACTGTATATGCATATCTGTTAATATTGTGCATCCCAAAAAATGACTGTTTAATGCACACACTAGACTATAATAGGTAGATGACTTTAAGACTGCCTTCCCCGGTCTCCCCCCTGTTGGGATTAGTCAAGTTCCATCATGTGATCAACATGAGGAGTTGTGTAACTTTCTGATCCTCAAGACCAAAATTGAATGGATTTCAAACATTATCAGTTGTTTTTTTTTTAAAGAAAAAAATATCCATCCATCCATCCATCTGTCCGTCCGTCCGTCCGTCCCACTGTCCGTTGCCATCCATCCATCCATGTGACTCCTTTGGGTACCCTGGGTCCTTGATTCATTTTATGAATATGAAGTTTTTGTATAATTTCTGCAGATGCCTCCTACGACAGGACAATCTGGTATAAAGAGAGTTTGATCTCCGTGAAACTTCCTGGGAAAATCAATAATTAAATGCCATATCATCAGCTACTCAAACTGAACAAAATGGTAAATTATCAAGTAAGGGGGGAAAAAAGAAGTAAAGTCTAAATATGTCTGAATAAATTACACATAAATCTTTTAACCAATTTATATATATATATATATATGGCAACAGTTGTTGAATATTAATGACTAAATGTATCAATTAATTTATGTAAGAAAGCTTTTTCCCACAATTTTACAAAATTAACTGTACTTTAGTAATTACACTGTATTTTACTTTAGTAGAGTACTGGTCTATTCAACCCTGGGCTGCACGGTGGCGCAGTGGTTTAGCACTGTGGCAGCACAGTTTTACCCTCGGCCGGGGGATCGCGGGGATCATGAGATCATGGGTTCGATCCCAGCCCCCGACCAACAGTGAGCTGTGTGGAGTTTGCATGTTCTCCCCGTGTTGCGCGGGTTTACTCCGGGATTTCTCCGGTTTCCTCCCGCATACCAAAAACATGTAGGTTTAGGGCGCTCGCGCACACAGTGACCAGCAGCCGGTGGCTTGTCACCAGACTGCAAACCAAGTCTACCTACGGGTACAAATAAGTAACAAAAAAAAAAAAAAAAAAACACCTCTGAAGATTACATAATGTTTTTATTTTATTATTAATAAGATAAGATAAGATCAGATAAGTCTTTATTAGTGCCACAATGGGAAAATTCCTGGATTACAGCAGCAAAGGGATAGCAGCACTCAGAGCAATAGTTAATAAGATAATAAGAACTGATTAGCCAAAGCTGTAAATCAATATACATATGGTTGTATAGCAATTTATGCTTTTATTTGTGAAGTGCGGTGTAGTGGCGCCCACTTCCATTTCGCCACTACCGAAATGCCCGGATGCCCGGGTTCGGCCTCTTTGCAGATGCCCCTGCTCGGCGGCTGTACATCGTGTGTTCTGACCCCAATAAAGTTGAGTTCCTTCGTGCACCTGGTCTCGTCATTTACAGGGTAATTCCAGACATAACATTTTGGCGACGAGAATAAAAATGGAGGCATGTGAGTCACCGTTTCGGCCCTTTCTGGAGCTCCCGGGTGAGCCAACTGTGCCTTGGTCAAGATGGTTTCCCCCCTTTCAGAACTTCATCACGGCGCTCAACCTGGGTGAGCTAGATAGATGGCGGGCACGTGTGCTTCTGGTGCATAATTTGGGGTTCGGAGACCAGCACATCCTGCGTACACTCGGGGCTACCGACTCAGTAGGATGTGGTCGAGTTGCTGGCATGTCATTTACACATCCGGGACAACGTCACCGTCTGGAGGATTCGGTTCTGACAGCGACACCAGCGAGTGGGGGAACCTGTCTGCCAGTTTGTCGCTGACCTACGGCAGCTGGCTAGCAAGTGTTGTTTTGGGACATTGGAGAAGAGAACGGTATGTGACCAGCTGGCGGAACACACAACCAGTAACACTTTGCGAGCAAGGCTGCTTTTGGCGCCAAATGACCTGACGTTAGCTGAGGCTGTCAAACTAGCTCTCAAGGTGGAGACCGCAGACAAACTAGTTTTGGAGCTAAAGCGGTGCCAATCACAACGACAGCTGGTACCTGCCGCCGCAGCATTAGTAGCGGACCCTGACAATGAGGATAGCGCGGCCGACGACAGTGCGGAATCCTACGGCATCAACCTGAGGTCTGGTCAAGTACTGAATGGTGACGCTGGATGACGAGGAGGTGCCACTGCTGACTGACACGGGAGCGGAGAGATCATTGTTGACTTGGGCCACGGTGAGGAAATTTTTCCCCTACAACAGAATAAGAGATGACCCAGCACTGCTCTATGCTTATGGAGGTGGCAGACTGCGCACGGTTGGAACGCTGGAGCTGACGGCTCGGTACAAGTTGGCGGTGATGCTTAACTGCACGTGCCACATGAAGACCTGTGGTGACCACATTATGGGCTGTGACCTGTTTTATGGACTGGGGTTTGCCATAAGAGATAACGCTGGGAAGGAGTGGACTGGTTGTGGCTGGTGGAACCATCCGGTTCCAGTGGCGGAGGACGACACGGTGTGGGGGAAGGATTTGTCTTGTACCACGGTGGACAAGCAGGACCAGCCTCACTCAGGCTCGACAGAGGAGGGTCTCAGTGGCGGCGTTCGGGATACCTTGGACGAAGGTACCAAGCATGACGGCGAGGCGCCTGTGTTGACGAGTGACGCCGATGAGTGAACCTCAGTTTCCTCTGGAGCTCGGCCGCAGTGGCCTGGAAGATCTGGAGACCGCGGCAGCAACTTTACAAGGAGTTGGGGCCAGACCAACAGGCACTGGACCGAGTGCCGATCAGCAACACTGCAGGCGGAGCAAAGCTCCTCTGAGAGTTACGGACTGGGTTCGGGTTTGTGTGGAGGGACATCCACAGCAGATGTGGGCCAAACGACAGCCTGAGGATCACCAGGGACAGCTGCATATCGTGGCTAAATGAGGCGCAGCCCACTTTCAACTGTCAGATGGTTTGTGGAGACACACCAATGAGCTGCGGCGTGACCAGGAGGAGGTCTCAGATGCTGGCTCCGGACGAGAGGAGTGGCTGATGGTGGAGAAGACGAGGCGCATCACCGTCTACACAATCAGCTGTGGCCCCAGAGGCATGTCGCCTCCAGGGGCGGACTTACTGAGAGAATGTCCGGGGCCTCCACAGGCCAGTTCCACCCTTTCTGCCAAACGGACAGTATTGTGAGTTTGTAAAATCATAATAATAGTAAATAGTTCTAATGTTCACATGTTTGTACATGGTTGGAGGACAAGATGTTATGGGATTGTTTTATGTATTTTTCTTTTTCTTTTCTTTAGTCTAGGAACAGGCAGCGCGGTGGCAGAGTGGTTAGCACTGAGGCAGCACAGCAGCTCACCCTTGGCCAGAGGATTCTGGGTTTGATCCCAGCCCCCGACCAACAGTGATCTGTGTGGAGTTTGCATGTTCTCCCCGTGTCTGCGTGGGTTTACTCAGCAGTTTCTAAGGTTTCCTCCCACATGTCAGAAACATGCAAGTTAGGTTAATTGGCATCAAACTGAGGATTCTAAATTGTCCTTAGGTATGACTGTGAGAGTGAATGGTTGTCTGTCTCTCTGTGTTGGCCCTGCAATGGACTGGCGATCTGTCCAGGGTGTACCCTGCCTCTCGCCCAAAGATGCTGGGATAGGCTCCAGCCCCTCTGTGACCCGAAAAGGATTAAGCTGAAGAAGATGGATGGATGGATGGATGGATGGATGGATAGACTAGGAACACGGGAGTATTTCTTTTAAGTCTGATGAACTTCATTTAGTCCCAGGCGGCAGAATAATCCACCTTGCCGTGTTGGGTAGGACAGCAGTCCACCCATCCTCCCTAGTTTTAGGTGTTGTTGTATGAATGTGATAGGCCATTTAATGATTTCAGTTTTAATTTTAGTGCGTGAGTCGGGTCCTAAGTTGAGGAGGGTTTCAATTGTGTGTGTGTTTTAGACTTTTGTACGTGGTGGGGGGTCCGTATTGCAATTTATGCTTTTATTTGTGAAGTGCGGTGTAGTGGTGCCCACTTCCGTTTCACCACTACACCGCCCCTATAAATATCAGCGGGCATCCGGGTTCGGCCTCTTTGCCAATGCCCCTGCCCGGTGGCTGTACATCATGTGTTCTGACCCCGATAAAGTTGAGTTCCATCGTGCGCCTGGCCTCGTCATTTACAAGGTAACTCCAGACATAACACATATATACACAGACATATACACAGTGCAGGAGCATTGCAGCTAGATGGAATGAACAACATTACAGTTTGTTAAATTACCCTGCAGAATAGGAATATGTACCCAGACAGTATATTTCGTATTTGAATCAACAGTGTTGTTGCCGCCCTCTGTAATGATTGATATTGTCCGAGTTGTATAATGGACAGGACAATTTATTGTGCAAAATTGTTACATTTAGTACATTCACTACGACCTTTACGAGCAGCCCTGGTTAGGTTATAATGTCTGACAGCCATAGGTAGGAAGGACCTGCGGAACCTCTCCGTTGTGCAACTAGGATGGCACAGCCTACTGCTAAATGAGCTCCTCAGTGTGTTCAGCGTGTCCTGCATGGGGTGGGACTCAGACTCCAGCAGAAATGACAGTTTAGCCACCATCCTGCTCTCTCCTGTCTCCTCCATTGGGTCGAGGCGTCGCCCCAGAACAGAGCTAGCTTTTTTGATCAGTCTGTTCAGTCTCTTCCCGTCAGCTGCCGTGATCCCGCTGCCCCAGCAGACCACTCCAAATCTGATGGCTGATGCCACCACCGAATCATAGATGGTTTTCAGGAGTGTCCCTTGCACTCCAAAAGACCCGAGTCTCCTCAGGAGGAACAGCCTGTGCTGCCCCTTCTTGTAGAGCGCATTGGTGTTGTGTGACCAGTCCAGTTTGTTGTTCAGGTGAACACCCAGGTACTTGTAAGATGTCACCATCTCAATGTCTGTTCCCTGGATGTTTACTGGTCCTGTGGGGGGGGGGGGGGTTGTCCTCACCTGTGGCAGTCCATCATCAGTTCCTTGGTTTTCCTCACATTGATCTGGAGGGAGTTCCATTGGCACCAGTCCACAAAGTCCTGGATAAGTTCTCTGTACTCTGCATCACCTGGGTTCACCCTGAGGAAGCCAGCCAGTAACACCACAAGGCAAGCACTCAAGTGGAACCCCCAAGGGAAGCGGAAGAGAGGAAGTCCAAGAAACACCTAGCAACGAGACCTCGATGCTGACATCAAGAAGATGGGAAAGACCTGGAGACAGCTGGAGAGAGCAGCCCAGGACAGAGCACTCTGGCGGACTGTTGTCGGCGCCCTATGCTCCAGGAGGAGCGATGGGCCTAACTACTAACTACTACTACTACTCTGCATCACCCCCATCAGAGATGAGGCCGACGATCGCAGAGTCGTCAAAGAACTTATGTAGATGGCAGTGTGGTGTGTTGTGTGAAAAGTCAGCAGTGTAAAGGGTGAACAGGAAGGGAGCCAGAACTGTTCCCTGGAAGGCCCCCCGTAATGCAGATGATGGTGTCAGACACACAGTCCTGGGTTCTCACAAACTGTGGTCGGTTTGTGAGGTAGTCCAGGATCCACGATGACAGGTGCTGTTGGTCCACCCCTGCGCACAGTAGCTTGTCCCTCAGGATCACTGGTTGGATGGTGTTGAAAGCACTGGAGAAATCAAAAGAACATGATCCTCACAATGCACAATTAAACCTTTATTTAAACAGGATACGACTCATTGAGATTAAGAATCTTTTTTTACACGAGTATCCTGGCCAAAACAGGCAGCATCACAAATTATAAGTTACAGATGTTTAGGTGTTGAAGCCTTCTTTTTTGTTGTTTATTTCTCTTTCACTCTGGTTGGGCAGCCTGCAGTTCACCATTTGACCACCAGAGGAAGACAGATTATCATGTAAGATGAGAGCTCATCCCACAACAAAACATCTGCTGAGTGGATTCAGGCTCCCTGAGTACATATGAACAGAAAACTAACTGCAAAATGAAAAAATTCTTACAGAGGCGTCTTAATAAATTAGAACATCAAAGAAAAGTTGATTTATTTCAGTAATTCAATTCAAAAAAATTAAACTCCTGTATTATACTACAATGCTCTACACTGTGTATACAGTATATATTTATATATTTATGTGTACATTTGTTTATTCACTACTCTTATTTTTCATATCTTCTAAATTATTGAGTGTATTAGAGTGTTGCTGTCCTTGTGCTGCTGCAATCCTGGAATTTCCCCATTGTGGGACTAATAAAGGCATATCTTATCTTATCTTATCTTATACACATTGATTACACACAGAGTGATATATTTCAAATGTTTATTTGTTTTAATTTTGATGATAATGGCGTATAGCTTATCAAAACCTGAAACTCAGTTTCTTAAAAAATTAAAATATTATATAGAATTAATTTCTTTGTGCATAAATTGAAACCCAAGACTTGAAACAGAAACTCAAAGACAATCAGCACTTTAATATTGAGGTGCAGGATATTAAAAGGGAGTTCTGTGCTGTAAATGTGAACAAAAGTCAGGGCCCTGATAATATATGTGGGCGCTTGCCTGTGCACATGAACTGAGTCCTATATTTCATTATGTATGAATGAATGAATGAATGTATCTTTATTTCAGATAGTACAGGTTAAAAGGAACTGAATAATATAGCAAAGGGGGAAAGAAAATCCAACAAGGTCAGATTAAACAATAACTCCTCTGATTAAACAGTTCAACATAAGTTATCCAAAATGGGTGATGGCTGAAGCCGCAGCTTATATTGCCCACCCATATTCCATCCAAGAATTCAAAAGAAAAACAAAACAAGAGCGATTACAATTCAGAACGAAGCTAAGACAAAATGTGACAAAAAAACTAAGCTACAACACAACGCAGGCTGGATATGACAATCCTTATGTGATTTTACATGTCACCTTGTATATATGTTTGGAGTATTTCTTCCTTTAGTTTTTGTTTAAATTGTCCAAGCATTGAACATGATTTTAATTCAGGTCCAAAATCGTTCCATAATCTGACTCCTTGCACTGAAACACAGTGTTGCTTGGTAGTAGTTCTCACTGTAGGCTTTTGAAATATACATGTTCCTCTGAAATGATATTGTTTCTCCCTTATTTGGAACAACTTTTGGATATTTGCGGGCAGTGATAGATTCTTCACTTTAAACATTATTATTGCAGTTTTAAAGTCTACCAGATCTTTCAACTTGAGAGCTTTTAGTTTAAGAAAAAGTGGGTTGGTTGGTTCCCTGTAAGCTGCTTTGTTTATTATTCTAATAGCTCTCTTCTGAAGCATAAAAAGTGGATATATGTTTGTTTTATATGTATTTCCCCATACTTCATTACAATATGTCATGTATGGGAGTATTAATGAATGATACAAGGTATATCGTGTGGGTTGATTCAGCAAATATTTCACTCTGTGTAATATTGCAATTGATTTGGATATTTTACCTTTAATATAATTAAGATAAGATAAGATAAGCCTTTATTAGTCCCACAACGGGGAAATTCCAGGATTGCAACAGCACAGGGATAGCAACACTCAGAGCAACAATCAGAAGGCAAGAAAAAAAAACAAGCAAGCAAGAGCAGCTAATATACATATGTACATATTACTATAAAATATATACAGTATATACACACACACAGACACACAGTACGGAGCATTGCAGCTAGATGGAATAAATATATAGATATATAAATATGAACACACCCAGTGCTGAGCATTGTAGCTAGATGGAATAAATATGTAAATATATAAACACACGCCGTCCGGTCCCGACGCCTTCCTCGCCTTGATCTTCCTCAGCTCCGCCCTCACCTGGGTCCTGGTCAGGGTCAGGATGGGGGGCTGTGTGTTGGGGGTGGGGGGGTGTTGGTGGAGTGGGGAGTGGGCAGCAGGACTTGATTTCTTTAGAGGCAGCAGTGGTTGTTGTGCAGTCAGGGGGGAGGGCGGTTGGTCAAACCTATTGAAAAACAGATTCAGGTTGTTCGCCCACTCCCTGCCCCCCGTGGCCTGGGGGGAGGTATTCTGGAGCCCAGAGATGGTTTTGAGGTTTCTCCAGACCCCGCTGATGTCGCTCTGTTGCAACTTGTCCTCCATCTTCTTCCTGAAGCTGTCCTTGCCTTCTCTGATCTTTCTCCTCAGCTCCCTCTGTACGGACTTCAGCATTAATATGTGACTTCCAACACAGTTTATTATCAATTATTACTCCAAGAAATTTAGTTTCAGATACCCTTTCAATCTCTACACCATTTACACTGAGTTTAGATACTGAGTTGTTGTGATGGTTGTTAAAGACTATAAATTTTGTCTTACTTAAATTGAGCGTTAATTTGTTTGAATCAAACCACAGTTTAAGCTTTCCTAATTCCTTTCCCAGTGTATCCAGAAGTTGTTCCAAATTGTTTCCACTGCATAACAGATTAGTGTCATCAGCAAACAATATTAAGTCCATTTTTTCTGAAACTTTACATATATCATTTATATACATATTGAATAATAATGGCCCCAAAACTGAACCCTGTGGGACTCCACAAGTAACCTTCAGTAACTGTGGGTTTTTGTTACCAACACATACATACTGATATCTATTCTTTAAGTAACTACTTAACCAGGACAGTGCTACCCCTCTAATACCACAAATTTGTAGTTTCTTTAATAATAAATTATGATCCACTGTATCAAATGCTTTTTTAAGATCTAGGAATACTCCAACTGAATGCTCTTTATTTTCAATGGCTGTTGATATTTTTTCTATAAATTCCATTAGAGCAAATGCAGTTGTCCTCTTGTGTCTGAACCCATATTGCTGCTCACATGTTATTCTTCAGTATGAAGTTGTCAATTCTCTCATAGAATATTTTTTCAAGTATCTTGGAAAATTGCGGCAATAGTGAAATTGGTCTATAGTTCGCCTACCAGCATGGCATCCACTCCAGTTCGCCTACCAGCATGGCATTGGGGTGGAGGATGCGGTGATCTTCCTCCTTCACCGTTCTCTGTCCCACCTGGAGAAGCCCGGGAATATGGTGAGGATCATGTTCTTTGACTTCTCCAGTGCTTTCAACACCATCCAACCGATGATCCTGAAGGACAAGCTGCTGCGCGCAGGGGTGGACCAGCACCTGTCATCATGGATCCTGGACTACCTCACGAACCGGCCTCAGTTTGTGAGAACCCGGGACTGTGTGTCCGACACGATCATCAGTAGCACGGGGGCCCCCCAGGGAACGGTGCTGGCTCCCTTCCTGTTCACTCTTTATACTGCGGACTTCTCACACAACACAACACACTGCCATCTACAGAAGTTCTCTGATGACTCTGCGATCGTTGGCCTCATCTCCAATGGAGATGAAGCTGAGTACAGAGGGCTTATCCAGGACTTCGTGGACTGGTGCCATCGGAACTGCCTCCAGATCAACGCGAGGAAAACTAAGGAGCTGGTGGTGGACTGCCGCAGGCATGGGCAGCCCCTCACAGTACCAGTAAATATACAGGGAACAGACATCGAGATGGTGACATCCTATAAGTACCTGGGTATTCATCTGAACAATAAACTAGACTGGTCACACAATACTGATGCACTCTACAAGAAGGGACAGCGCAGGCTGTTCCTGCTGAGGAGACTCAGGTCTTTTGGTGTACAAGGGGCGCTGCTGAAGTCATTCTATGACACGGTGGTGGCATCAGCCATCACTTTTGGAGTGGTCTGCTGGGGCAGTGGCATTACTGCAGCCGATAGGAAGAGACTGAACAAACTGATTAAGAAAGCTAGCTCTGTCCTGGGGCAGCGCCTTGATCCGATGGAGGAGATAGGAGAGAGAAGGATGGTGGCTAAACTGTCATCTCTGCTGGAGTCCGAGTTCCACCCTATGCAGGACATACTGAATGCACTGAGGAGCTCATTTAGCAGCAGACTACATCATCCCAGGTGCACAACCGAGAGGTTTCGTAGGTCCTTCCTACCAACGGCTGTCAGACTGTACAACCTAAGCAGGGCTGCTCGCAGAGATAGCAAAAAGACGTAACAAACTAATAGTTTTTTGAATGCAAAAGATGCAATAGACTTACACAATGGTCCCCTCCGGCATACAACTAGGAACTTACCGGTCGCTATGGAGGGTGAGAATATGTATGGGCACATAATCATACCATGTAGGATAACTAAGTAGACGGTTATGCTGTTTCATTCCATCTAGCAACAATGCTCTGCACTGTGTGTGTTTATATATTTACATATTTATTCCATCTAGCTACAATGCTCAGCACTGGGTGTGTTTATATATTTATATATCTACATATTATTCCATCTAGCTACATTGCTCCGCACTGTGTGTGTTTATATACTTGCATATTTATTCCACCTAGCTGCAATGCTCCGTACTGTGGGTGTTTATATATTTACATATTTATTCCATCTAGCTACAATGCTCTGCACTGTGTGTTCATATATTCATATATTTATTCCATCCAGCTACAATGCTCTGCACTGTGTGTCTGTGTGTGTGTGTGTATATATATATTTTATAGTAATACGTACATATGTATATTAGCTGCTCTTGCTTGCTTGTTTTTTTGTTTTTTTTTTTTTTTTTGTTTTGTTTTTCTTGCCTTCTGATTGTTGCTCTGAGTGTTGCTATCCCTGTGCTGTTGCAATCCTGGAATTTCCCCGTTGTGGGACTAATAAAGGCTTATCTTATCTTATCTTAGTTTGAGAATTCCCCTCTGTCACCCGTCTTGTATATCGGAATTACTTTAGCTATTTTCATTGCATTGGGAAATATACCTGTTTGGAGAGACAGGTTACAGATATACGTCAGTGACTCAGTCACTAAGCATTCAATAATAGTTTTGACTAAGAGCATGTCAATACCATCACAGTCCGTAGATGTTTTACTTTTAAACGATTTAACAATTTCAATGACGTCTCTCTCGTCTGTGTTCTTTATGAAAATGGAGTCTTTTATAGCAGTGTTATTGCATATTGTATCACCTCTAGGCGCCGTAGTGGGTATTTCTCGAGCCAAATTAGGACCAGTGTTAACAAAAATGAAGCCTATGGGGGGGCTTCATTTTGGATATTTAAAATTACATTTTCAATAAGTCCTTACAGGCACAACAGGTGCCTAAGATCTGGAAAGAAGCCGTGGTTGTTCCCGTTCCAAAATCCAGCTGTCCTAAAACGGTAAACGACTTTAGACCAGTTGCTTTGACTTCAATTTTAATGAAAATTTTTGAAAAACTGGTCAGATGTGAGGTCCTAAAGCAGACTGAGCATGCATTGGATCCTCTGCAGTTTGCCTATAGGCCTCACAGAGGAGCGGAGGATGCCACTGTCACTCTGTTTAACATGCTTTTTAAACATCTGGATTTTAATGGGACACACGCTAGGCTTTTATTTGTGGACTTTTCCTCCGCCTTTAATACAATCCAACCTCATATCTTAGTTGAAAGGCTCCTGCAACAATTTGATTTGAGCAATAATCTGGTGGGTTGGATTCTGGATTTCTTAACCAACAGGACACAGAGAGTAAGGGTCAATGGTACATTGTCTGACCAAAAGTGCTCTTCTACTGGCTATCCTCAGGGGTGTGTGTTGTCACCACTACTCTTCATCCTGTACACAAACATGTGTCGGAGCAGACATGACAACAGACACATTATAAAGTATGCTGATGACTCAGTTATTGTCAGTCTCCTCCAGGATGATGAGAGTGGCCATGGACCAGTAGTTGATAATTTTGTTCACTGGTGTGAGGATTCCTACCTGCAGCTGAATACGACAAAAACTAAAGATATGATTATTGACTTTAGGAGGAAAACTCCCAGGCACAAAGTCACTGTACCAAAAGGCCAGACCACTGAATGTGTACAAATCCTACAAATATCTTGGGACGATTATTGATAGTAATTTAAACTTTGAAGAGAACTGTGAAAGGGTGTGCAAAAAGGGTCAGCAACATTTGCATTGCTTGAGAAAACTTGCACGCTTCCAAACTGACCGAACCATAATGACAATGTTTTATCGGGCTTTTACTGAATCTGTTTTATCCTTTTCTTTAGCGTCATGGTTTGGTCGGATAAAACTGAAACAGAGGAAATCCTTGGATCAGGTAGTTAGATGGTCCAGTCGTTTGCTTGGTGAGTCACAGCTGAGCCTGACATCCCTGTACACCAGACAAGTACAGAGGATGGCTACCTCCATTTTAAATGATGACTCCCACCCTTTGCAACTTTCAGCTTCTTCCCTCAAGACGGAGGTTTGCTGTCCCAAAAAGTAAAACCCAACGCTACAAAAACAGCTTTGTTCCTGCTGCTGTTAAAGAGTTGAACAAGTTGTAACAATATATTGCACATAATTTAGGTACCTATTTATTAACTCCATTTTATATTTACTTATTTTTGTAGGATGTTATTTGGGTTCAAAATATTTTATTGGGTTTTAGACCTTTGAGTTTTTAACCTCTCTGACTAGTTTTTAACTTTTTAACATGACCCTTCTCTCTTACCTCTGGTTTTTCTCTCATCTCTTTGTCTTTATATCCTGATTGGTGGAGCCTTGAGTATTTTTATCATGTTTATAGTCAGCTTCATGTGTGCCTGTGTTTGTGTTCATGTTGAATGTAATTTGTGGCTTGTAAATATGGATGTCACCAGACTGCAAAACAAATCTACCTACGGGTACAAATAAAGTAACCTGAACCTGAACCTGAATAAATACTTTAGGTCTCAGCCAACACTAGCTAAATCACCAGTGTTGGGCAAGATACTAAAAAAATAGTAACGAGTTACAGTTACTAGTTATTTCTTTTCAAAAGTAACTGAGTTACTTTTGAGTTACTGCAAGATTAAAGTAACTAGTTACTCGGAAAAGTAGCTTTCACGTTACTTTTAAATGTATACTTAAATCATCTTGCACACACAGCAAGATTAAGGGCCCCATGTTCTCATCAGAAAAAAAAAAGAAAAAGAAAACTGATGAGGAAAAAAGTCTCATCTTACAGAGAAAAAATGTCTTGGATTTACACAAACTATTGTAATCACTAGAAAGTCAGAAATTTACTAGAAATAAAGCTGTGAATTCACAGAGAAAATTTTGGACCCTCTAGTGAGCCTATTTTGGCCCACAAGCCATATGTTTGAGACCCCTGGACCAGCCCATTAAAAATGCATATTTAGAGGATTTACTTCCATGAAATAGTTGCATATCACAACAGCATGTAAATGAATGAGAAAATGAAACAGAAAGCACAGATAAATGAAAGTTCACCGCTTAGAAGAAGCTGTTCTTTACTGCAACACATCACAGTCACTTTTTCTCTGTACGCAAGAAAACTTTAAATGCATTTAATACGGACATTAAATGTGAGCTTCTTGCTCAAAAATTACTCATGTTTAACCACAGAGCTAGGAGCTGTTAGGGGCTACTTACCGCTCGGACAACAGCTGATCAGGGCTTGATATGAGAAGTCGCCACCGCCACGGCATTTCTTCACTGGGTTGTGATGTGAACTGGGGCAGGACAGGAAACGGACCCACGGAGGAAACTGTGTGACCGCTGCGTCAGTTATGGTATGGTCAGTTTATATTTATTTGCTTATTTATTTGCTTGCCTTTGCCTTTGGCATGACAACCTCCAGCGGCTTGAGGCCAGTGGTGGCGCTGGGGATGGCAGTTGTCCTTCCAATAGCCACCAAAACTGTGTAATCATCCCCAGTTGGCAGCTGATGAGGGTCTAGCAACTGCAAGTTGTATGATCGTCTATTTGCGCTAAAATATCTATCCATATTAATAAAACGAGTAACGCGAGTAACACATCTGATCAACTTTCAGTAACTGTAATGCATTACTATATTTTTAAACAGTAATTTCATTGCACAGCATGTTACTGCAAAAGTAGTGGTGTGAGGGGTCTGTGCTCAGCCTCCCTGGGAGGGTCTGCGTCGGGGTGCTGGGGAGGAGGGGTCCGGCTGTTGGTCGAACCTCGGATTCAGGAGGAGCAATGTGGTTTTCGTCCTGGCCGTGGTGCATCGGACCAGCTCTTTGCCCTCTTGAGAATCCTCGGGGGTTCGTGGGAGTTTACCCAACCAGTTTACCATGCGTTTTGTGGACTTGGAGAGGGCATTTGACCGCATCCCTCGTGGTTTTTGTGGGGGGTGCTTCGGGAGTGTGGGGTGTCGGGCTTGCTGTTGCGAGCTATTTGGTCTCTGTGTGACCGTTGTGGGAGTTGGTTTGTATTGCCAGCACTCGGACGGACTCATTCCCAGTGAGAGTTGGACTCCGCCAGGGCTGCCCTTTGTCACCGATCCTGTTCATAATTTTTATGGACAGGATTTCTGGGTGCAGCCGGGGAATGGAGGGTGTCATGCTTGGTGACCACAGGATCTCATCTCTGTTGTTTGCAGATGATGTTGTCCTGTTGGCTTCATCCAGCAATGACCTACAGGTCTTACTGGGATGGTTTGCTGCTGAGTGTGAAGCGGCTGGGAAGAGAATCAGCACCTCCAAGTCCAAGTCCATGGTCCTCAGCCGGAAAAAGGTGGATTGTCCTCTTTGAGTTGGGGACAAGCTCCTGCCCCAAGTGGAGGAATTAAAGTGTCTTGGGGTCTTATTCACGAGTGAGGGGAGAATGGAGTGAGAGATTGACTTATCTGACTGGGGCATGCTTAAAGGAGCCACGCATGATCTGGATGAGTACACGGACACTGTGAACTCATATATCCACTTTTGTGAAGAGAACATTCTTCCATCACGCACCAGGGTGAGTTACTCTAATGACAAACCCTGGTTCACAGCTAAGCTCAGACAGATCAGGAAGGAGAAGGAAGCAGCGCTGAAAAGTGGAGACAGGGACTGCTACAGGGAGGTTAAATACCGGTTTAACAGAGAGCTGAAGAGAGCTAAATCTGTGTACTCAGAGAGACTCCAGCAGCAGTTCACTGCTAATGATTCGGCTTCCGTGTGGAGAGGACTGAGGCAGATCACCAACTATCGGCCTCAGGCTCCTAAAGGTCAGGATGACAAAGCCCTTTGTCAGAGACTGTCCCAACACTATGCCCGTTTTGACACCTCGTCATCTGTGTCCAACTCCCCCCCTCCCTCCAGCTCCACAGCCTCCACATTCCCTACTTCATTTAAGGCACCCCCCCCCTCCTCCCCCCCTCCCCTTATCATCAGTGAGCAGGATGTGCTCAAACAGTTCTCCAGACTGAACCCGCGCAAGGCCCCCGGCCCAGACGGCGTGTCTCCCTCCACCCTGAGACTCTGTGCGAAACAGCTGGCTCCTGTATTCACAGACATTTTTAACACCTCCCTTAAGTTATGCCACGTGCCATCCTGCCTCAAATCCTCCACCATCATCCCTGTCCCCAAGAAGCCACGGATCACTGGACTTAATGACTACAGACCTGTAGCGCTCACCTCTGTAGTCATGAAGTCCTTTGAGCGCCTGGTCCTGTCCCACCTCAAGTCCATCACCACCCCTCTCCTGGACCCGCTGCAGTTTGCCTACCGAGCCAACAGGTCTGTAGACGATGCAGTCAACCTGGCCCTCCACTCCATCCTGCAGCACCTGGACTCCCCGGGAACCTACGCCAGGATCCTGTTTGTGGACTTCAGCTCCGCATTCAACACCATCCGCCCCGCTCTGCTCCGGGACAAGCTGTCCCTGCTCAACGTGCCTGACTCCCTCTGCAGGTGGATCATCGACTTCCTGACGGACCGGAGGCAGCATGTGCGGCTGGGAAAGACTGTCTCAGACTATACTAGCATCAGCACCGGATCACCCCAGGGCTGTGTACTTTCCCCCCTACTCTTCTCCCTTTACACCAACTCCTGCACCTCCAGCCACCAGTCTGTCAAGTTGATCAAGTTTGCGGACGACACCACCCTCATCGGGCTCATCTCCAACGGCGACGAGTCCGCCTACAGGAGAGAGGTGGCCCAGCTGGCGTCCTGGTGCAGCAATAACAACCTGCAGCTGAACGCTCTGAAGACAGTGGAGATGATTGTAGACTTCAGGAAAGTCACTACTCCTCTGCCCCCCCTCACCCTCTCAGGCTCTCCCATCACCACTGCTGATTCCTTCCGCTTCCTAGGCACTACCATCACCAGGGACCTCAAATGGGAGCTGACCATCAGCTCACTCATCAAAAAAGCCCAGCAGAGGATGTTCTTCCTGCGGCAGCTGAGGAAGCTCAAGCTACCCACCAAGATGTTAGTGCAGTTCTACACAGCCATCATCGAGCCCATCCTCACCACCTCCATAACCGTGTGGTACGCAGGAGCCACTGCCAGGGACAGACTAAGGCTGCAGCGCGTCGTGCGCACTGCTGAGAAGGTGATCGGCTGCAAGCTCCCATCTCTCCAGGATCTGTACATCTCCAGGACCCGGAGGCGTGCTGGCCGGATCATAGCCGATCCCTCACACCCTGGTCACGTACTGTTTGCCCCCCTCCCCTCTGGTAGAAGACTTCGGTCCATCCAGACTAAAACCTCCCGTCACATGAACAGCTTCTTCCCCTCTGCCATTAGACTGCTGAACACTAAGTGACTCTCGTGCACCATGTACAGCAGCTCAACCAGACTCATGTCAATCATCACTGTTTTCTTCCTGCATTACCGACTGCACTATATAGTTCTCCACAGTATCTGCTGCTGGCTAATATATATTTTAACTGTTGACCAGTATCACTTAATCTTATCCTACACTTTATTACATGTATAGTTTATTTCTCTTATCTTATCATGTTTAATGTTGCAGCATTGTACCGAGACAAATTCCTAGTTTGTGTACTACATGAACAATGGCAATAAACCTGTTTCTGATTCTGATTCTGATTCTGATTCTGAGATTGACAGACGGATTGGAGCAGCATCTGCAGTGATGCGGACGTTGTACCGGTCTGTTGTGGTGAAGAGGGAGCTGAGCTCGAAGGCAAAGCTGTTGATTTACCAGTTAATCTACGTTCCTACCCTCACCTATGGTCATGAGCTTTGGGTAATGACTGAAAGAATGAGATTGTGGATACAAGCGGCTGAAATGAGCTTTCTTCGTAGGATTGCTGGACTCACCCTCAGAGATAGGGTGAGGAGCTCAGTCATCCAGGAGAGGCTCAGAGTAGAACTGCTGCTCCTCCACATTGAAAGGAGCCAGATGAGGTGGTTTGGGCATCTGATAAGGATGCCTCCTGGACGCCTCCCACTTGAGGTGTTTTGGGCACGTCCCTCTAAGAGGAGACACCGGGGCAGACCCAGGACTCGGTGGAGAGACTATGTCTCCCAGCTGCTCTGGGAACGCCTTGGTATCCTCTCTGAAGAGCTGGAGCAGGTGGCTGGGGAGAGGAAAGTCTGGGCTTCTCTGCTTGAACTGCTGCCTCCGTGACCCAGACCTTTGGAAAAGTGGTAGAAGATGGATGGATGGATGGGTGGATAGAATTAATATAAAAAATAAATTTTAAATAGAAATGTCCAACTGAAAAGTATGTCCATGTACACACTCAATACCTGGTCAGCGCTTCTTTTACATGAATTACTGCATCAACGTAACATGGCGTAACATGGAGGTGATCAGCCTGTGGTACGGCTGAGATGTTATTGAGGCCCAGGTTGCTTTGATAGCGACCTTCAGCTTGTCTGCATTTTTTTTTTTTTTTTTTTTTTGTTACTTATTTGTACCCGTAGGTAGACTTGGTTTGCAGTCTGGTGACAAGCCACCGGCTGCTGGTCGCTGCGTGCGCGAGCGCCCTAAACCTACATGTTTTTGGTATGCGGGAGGAAACCGGAGAAATCCCAGAGTAAACCCACGCAACACGGGGAGAACATGCAAACTCCACACAGCTCACTGTTGGTCGGGGGCTGGGATCGAACCCACGACCTCATGATCCCCGCAATCCCCCGGCCGAGGGTAAAACTGTGCTGCCACAGTGCTAAACCACTGCGACACCGTGCAGCATTGTTGGGTCTGGTGTCTCTCTTCTTCCTCTTGACAATACTCCATAGATTCTCTGTGGGCTGTAGGTCAGGAAAGTTTGCTGGCCAATCAAGTATAGTGATACCATGGTCATTAAACCAGGTTTTGGTACTTTTGGCAGTGTGGGCAGGTGCCAGGTCCTGCTGGAAAATGAAACCAGCATCTCCATAAAGCTTGTCAGCAGAGGGAAGCATGAATTGCTCTAAAATTTCCTGGTTAGACAGCTGCACTTAATTTGGACTTGATAAAACACAGTGAACCAGCACCAGCAGATGACCCCTTTTCTCATAACTTGGTGCCACACCCGTCCATCAGAAGTGTACACCAAGAAAACAAAGCCTCATGTTTTTCACTTTGTATGGAGTTAAAGACTTGTTAATTTAACCTTGTGGATTGCTGCAGTTGTTAACAGACGGCCAGACTTGTACATACCAGCATTCAATTATTTATAAATGCCTCACACCGATGCTCTGTGCTGATACTACACTGATGCATAGCATGAAGGGCAATAGAGTAAGAGTTTTGTGTTGGCTGTTGAGCAGAGCAGTATAGGGGAAATGTCACAAATCAGGAAGATCTGTAGAGTAAAAACAGGATGTAGACAGACCGCTGAAACACATTTTGTCACATCCTGGTGTCTATACTCAACAGTGATAAGATTTCAGACTAAAATACTGGTATTCATATGTCTGTTGAAGGTACTGCATACTGCTGACATCCCAAACATATGTGTATAGACTTCGGATTCTGTAGGATATATAATAGTGTGTAATGTCTGCGTCAGCGCTGATAAGGAGCATTTTCTCACCAGGCAGCAGACAGTTGACTCATCACAATGCTGATTAAATAACACCATTAGTTGCCTAATGCTGCATTCATATGCTGATGGTGGAAAACCCACCGCACCGCAGACGGCTGCGAAACCGACTCCATGCACAAGTGTGGTGATGAACCAAATAACATTGCTCAAGGAGTTGACACAGACGCATTACATTTGCTCAATCTGTGCTATCAGTGAACCAACCAACAAATGGAATAATATACCACCTGCAATCGCAGAACTTATCGCACTAAACACTTTTAAGACTCATCTTAAAAACTGGCTTTTAAACGACAAAACGGTATGCATCAGTAGTAGTTGCTCTGTGGCATGTGCATAAATACAGCAGGGAAAATAAGTATTGAAGACATCAACATTTTCCTCAATAAACATATTTCTGATGGAGCCATTGACCTGAGATTTTCACCAGATACCAGTAACAACCCAAGAAATCCATATGTACAAAGAAATCAAGGCAACTGTGTTTACAAAACAAGTTATATTTAATAAAATGGATTGACACAGGGAATAAGTATTGAACACACTTGCTGAAATTCATTCAATGTTTAATAGAAAAGCCTTTGTTGGTAATGACAGCTTCCAGACACCTCCTGTATGGAGAAACTAGGTGCAGACATTGCTCAGGAGGGATTTTAGCCCATTCTTCCACACAACTGTCTTCAAATCTTGAAGGTTCCGTGAGTGTCTTCTATGAACTCTGATCTTCATTTCATTCCATAGATTTTTAATTGGATTCAGGTCAGGTGACTGATGGGGCCATTCTAGCAGCTTTAGTTTCCTTCTCTGGAGCCAGCTGAGTTTCCTTGACTGTGTGTTTGGGATCATTCTCTTGCTGAAATGTCCACCCTCGTTTCATCTTCAGCATCTTGGCAGATGGTAACAGATTCTTATCAAGGTCTCTGTACATTTGTCCATTCATCTTTCCTTCAATTATATGAAGTCTGCCTGTACCATGTGCTGAAAAACACCCCCACACCATGATGGGATGTGCAGTGCCATCTCTCCTCCTGTGTGTTGTGGCATCCACAAAGTTCAATTTTGGTCTCATTTGACCAGACTATATTCTCCCAGTATTTTACTGGCATACCCAAATGTTGCGCAGCAAACTTTAAAGGAGCTTCATCATGCTTTTTCTTCAGCAATGGAGTCTTACGAGGTGAGCGGGCATACAGCCCATGTCGGTTGAGTAGATTACTTATTGTTCTCTTTGAAACAGCAGTACCTGCTAACTCCAGGTCTTTCTGGAACTCTCTACGAGTGGTCCTTGGCTCTTGGATAACTCTTCTGATAATTCTTTTGACTCCTCTGTCAGAAATCTTGCAAGGAGTTCCTGGTCGTGGCTGGTTTATGGTAAAATTTCTTTAGTTAAGCAAATTTTCTTCAATTAAATAAAAGACAAATACCGTAACAGTTTTTGGAGCAAAAGAAGAAAGATTCAAAGTTAGTACTCAGTTTCAATCAATGATGCTAAAAGCCAACAGCCAAGCCAGAAATCTGGGTATGGTTCTGGAATCAGACCTGAATTTTAACAGCCACATTAAGGGGCAGATTTACCAAAAGCTGTGCCATCGCAAAACCCTGTTTTGGCATTAAAAAATTACTGTTGAGATTTACTTAAGGGCGCAGGGCAAATTTTGCCATGGAAAGACGTGGACTATGTTAATTTTGCGCCTGGCCTCATCGCATATGTATTTTTGGGAGTTGTCATGTCAACATGCAAATTTGAGGGAGGAGAGTATTTAAATGACTGGCACAAGGTGATTTATTAAGGTTTGCGGTTGTCAGTCTCCTGCTAAATGCACCAGGATTTAATGCCCCAAAAAAGCATTTCTTAATTCATCTGTGCCTGACATGATAGCGATCGTTGGTGCCAGGAGGAGACACCAACGAGAACCGAGGGTATGTGGCAGAAGCTTCTCTCTGCACGTGACTTTATTTGGCATGACAGAAGAACAGATTATATGAATATCAACGGTCTCACAGAGATCGGTGTTATGCCGAACTGGACATCAGCTGCCAGTTTTTTAAAATTTCACTTGTTTATACTGTATTGTAGTCTACTACATGAATTTGTATCCATAAAATAGCATACAATAGGAGTGGACATGCAGATGGTGTCAGCCAATAATGACTCTTTTTTTCTTTTCTGCGGAGATTCAGACTCGGATCTGGAGTTTCCTCAGCTCTCCCTCGCTCTTGAAGTAAAATCTTCCACATCGCCAATTTTCTTCATTTTTTTCTCTATCCATATTTCTATATTTACAGTATTTCTTTTTGCTGTGCATAAAACAGTAATTCAGTTCCCTCTTCTCTCTATTTCTCTCTCCCAGTTCAGGATACACAATATAGGAAGAAAACATCAACGAGATTATTAACAAAAAGAGAACACAGATCGGAATTTTGCGGTGGTCTGGGCGGATGGGTTGGCATTATTGAAATGAAATGATTGCGTCTGTGTTCATAATTCTGCGTGTTGTTAGTAGATCACTGGCAAAAATTGGCCACTCCCTGAGGCGCTCTGTCTAATTTGCACACTCACTAATTTGCATTGCCTTAGGAAATCTGCCCCTAAGACAGTACTGAAGTCAGCCTATTATCACTTAAAGAACGTAGCTGTGGGGAGCGTGAAATAACGAGGCTGAATTATTTCTTAATTCAGGTTTTAATGTTGCGATCACATCCCCAGCTATCTCTCAAGAACAGAAGAGAGAGAGCTGAGTCAAAACCTTCTTATTTATACATACAAGAGCAAAGGAAGAATCACATATCACCGTCAAAACCCCCTATTGACAATAACTCTCCCCCCGCGTCCTTCAGTCCTCCGCCTGGCCCCCAGGAGGTCAGGAAGTCTTTTCAGCTCCTTATCGCCGTACCTCCGTCTTCTTGCTGTTATCCACAGGCGGTCCAGACATATTGTCCCATCCAAGACGTGAGGTCAATCCACACATGCAATCTCAAGCATACCATTGTGCTTATACATATGTAGGTAAAAATACATGAGCTACATAACCCCCCCAAACGTCGAAGAATGGACAATATATCAGAGTTCACAAAACATGATAACCTCAATAGCATAGTCTATACAACATCATCATATCAAAAATCAGTGATAACATCAATAGCATAGTCTATACCACATGATCACATCAAAAATCAGTCTGTACACCGTCTGGGTTTCAGACGTCTTCCGAATCTGCTGTAAGCAGGTCTCGCCGTCCCTGCGGCGCTGTCCTGCAAAGAATCTGCCGACTGAGGAAGAGAGTGGTTATTTGATCCCTGTGGGGGCTCAGGGACATGTTCCCTGGGGGGGGTCTGCCACGTCGAGTTGCCCTCGCCACCCGTACAGACTCGTCGTTCATCACAAAAGCAGGCTTTAGTCTGTCAATACTAACTGTCTCTTTTCTGTCTCCCAAATCTAGCACAAAATGCTTATCACCTGTTTCCAGCACCCTATATGGACCATCATATGGCGGGCGGAGGGTGGGTCTCAGAGCCTCTTGCCTGATAAAAACGAACTCGGCATTTTTCAAAGCTTTGGGAACAAAAACGCGTGGAAAAGTGTGATGGACGGGGCCCGGGAGCATGTCTGCTCCCGTGCCAATCAGCGGCCCCAGAGCCGGGGGGTGCCCCGGCTCCGGATGCTCTGGTAGGAACTCACCAGACAGTCTGAGAGGTTGTGCAAAAACTAACTCGGCTGGGGAGGCATTTAAATCCTCTTTGGGCGCAGAACGCAACCCCAATAGTACCCATGGTAGTTTGTTTACCCAATCTGCATCCGTAAGCGACTCTCTGAGGGCTGCCTTCAAAGACCTATGAAAACGCTCACATAAACCATTAGCCTGGGGGTGATAAGCGGTAGTGCGATGAATTTTCGCTCCCAAGTTGCTGGCCATCGCTGACCAGAGCTCAGAGACAAATTGAGGCCCTCTGTCGGACGTAATATCCAACGAAACCCCGAAACGCGCTACCCAGGCCGTCAAAAAAACGTGAGACACCTCTGCAGCTGTGGTCGATGCCAGTGGGACCACTTCCGGCCAACGTGTGGTTCGGTCCACCATTGTCAAAAGATGTGTGAAACCCTGCGACGACGGTAGGGGGCCCACGAGGTCAACATGCACGTGATCGAATCTCTTGGCCGGAATGTGGAACGGTTCTAAGGGAGCTTTTGTGTGCTTGTGAATTTTGGCCCGCTGGCAAGCCATGCAGGTCCTTGCCCACTCTTTCACGTGCTTGCGCAGGCTCGGCCAAACAAACTTCTCCGCTACCATTATCACAGAAGCGCGCACTCCTGGGTGCGCCAGGGAGTGAACCGAGTCAAAAACGTGGCGGCGCCACGCGGCCGGGACTACCGGGCGCAGTCGCCCAGTCGATACATCGCAGATTAGGGGGGGCATACCGGTTTGCAAACACCTGCTCTCCAGCCTTAACCCTGTTGGTCCAGACTGGAGCGCGCGCACATCCGCATCTCTACCCTGTTCCGCTGCCATGGCTGCGTAATCTATCCCCACGTGAACTGGGACCACGTGCGCTTCCGCGCTGTTATTTTGCCCTGCGGCTGCGGTAGTATAATCTGCCTCCGCGTGCACCAGTGCTGTGACTGCGCGAGAGAGGCAGTCTGCCACTACGTTGAGTTTACCCGCTACGTGCTGAATATCAGTGGTAAACTCCGAAATTGCGGCCAGCTGCCTCTGTTGCCGGCCCGACCAAGGTTCTGAAATTTTGGACATCTCAAAAGTGAGCGGCTTATGGTCGACAAAAGCGGTGAAATGCCGACCTTCAAGCCAAAACTGGAAATGGCGGACAGCCAAATGGAGCGCTAACAGCTCCCTGTCAAACGTGCTGTATTTCCTTATCCTTTTTTTTTTTTTTTTTCCTTTGAAAGACAAAAGTAAAATAGAAAAATGTCTTTACCTTCTTTACATGTTTCAACTGCACTGCAGCCTTCATCAGAAGAGCCTTCTGATGAAGGCTGCAGTGCAGTTGAAACATGTAAAGAAGGTAAAGACATCTTTCTATTTTACTTTTGTCTTTCAAAGGAAAAAAAAAAGGATAAATAATTAAAGAAGACAAAATGAACCTGTTTGACGTATTGTGTGCTGTATTTCCGCTCGGCTTCGTTCAAGGATCTGCTGAAAAATGCCAGCGGCTGCCAAACCCCGGCAACGTGCTGTTCCATGACCACCCCTATGGCTAAATCTGATGCGTCGGTGGTGAGCGCGATGCGGGCCGATGGGTCTGGATGAGCTAGAAGCGTGGCGTCAGCCAGGGCTTTTTTTACCTCCGCGAATGCGCGCTCCTGCTCCGGGGACCACTCGATAGGATTGGAGGGTTTTTGTTTTTTGAGCGCGGCGTATAATGGTTGCATGAGCTGCGCTGCGTGGGGTAGGAAACGGTTATAAAAACTTATCATTCCTAAAAACTCCTGCAATGATTTGACCGTTTGTGGTCGGGGAAAATCTGCCACCGCGCGCACCTTATCCGGTAGCGGGATTGCCCCTTCTGGGGAGACGCGGTGCCCCAAAAAATCGATCTGCACAACACCAAACTGGCACTTGGCTGGATTAATTATTAACCCGTGCTCTCCCAACCTCCGAAAAACTGCAGTGAGGTGTTTTTCGTGTTCCTCTTCTGAAGTACTGGCGACTAAAATGTCGTCGAGGTAGACGAACACAAAAGGGAAATCGCATAACACGGCATCCATCATACGTTGGAATGTTTGTGCGGCGCCTTTAAGACCAAACGGCATGCGCAAAAACTCAAAAAGTCCAAAAGGGGTTATTACCGCTGTTTTAGGAACGTCCTCAGGCCGGACTGGAACCTGATGGTAGCCGCGAACCAGGTCTATTTTAGAAAAAATGAGCGCCCCCGCTAGATGCACCGAAAAATCCTGAATGTGTGGGATTGGGTAGCGGTCATGCGCTGTGGCGTTGTTTAGTCTGCGGTAATCGCCGCAAGGTCTCCAGGAGCCGTCAGCTTTAGGGACCATATGCAGCGGCGAAGCCCATGGGCTCTTCGAACGACGAATAATTCCCAGTCTTTCCAGGCTGGCGAACTCCTCGCGCGCTATGGAAAGCTTAGCAGCATCCAAACGCCGAGCTTTCGCGAAGACGGGAGGGGCCCGCTGTAGTGATAAAATGCTCCACCCCGTGTTTCGCAACTGTTGCCAAAAAAGTAGGAACCGTGAGCACTGGAAACTGGGTGAGGAGTGTGTTAAACTTACCGCCTGCTGTGGCGACGTTGGTCTGTACCGGTGGTGGGGACACTCGAGCTGCACAAGGAATAGAATAAAAAGATTGGCAAGATCAACTAACAAACCATGTGAGCACAGAAAATCGGCACCTAACATGTTGAAACTCACCGCCGCTATGATAAAAGTCCATTCATAAGTGCGGCCGTGCAAGGACAGAAACAAAGTCCTTTCTCCGTAGGTGTTGATGCTCGAGCTGTTCACCGCCGTTGCCCCGTCACCACGGGGGACAGCCAACCGGTCAGCATAGGTCGGGGTGATGAAACTCACTTGGGATCCGGTGTCTACGAGGAAGTGCCGCCCGGAGCTCGCATCCGTTATGTAGAGCAGCTTATTTCTTTCGCCGAGAGCTGAAGCTGCTAACGATTCCCGGTCCTGGCGTTTCTCGAGCTCTTGTAGCTGCACGGCGGCACACACCTGTGTGCCTTCTCTGCGAAACGCCGGTGATAATAACAGAGGCCATCTCCTCCGTTGCGTCGGGGCCGCGTCGCTGCCATTGTTGGTGGGACTGGCTCCGCTGTCTCTGGCTCCTCGTTGCCTCGGGTCGCCGCACCTAGGTCTGCCGCTGGTGCTGTGGCCGTCTGCTCGCCGCAGGAGTCTAGGAGCCGCTGCGCCTCTCGGGCCAGCGCACGGAAGTCCCGCTGGGTCACCCAAGGCATGCCAGAGAGGGTCCCTCTCATGTGCGTCGGAAGGTTACTTAGCAAGATGTGCTTAAACAGGAAATCATCGTTGTCCGATTCCCTCAGCTGCAGCATGTTTTCCATTAGGGCGACTGGCCTGCACCCTCCTTGGCCGTGCATAGCCAGGAGTCTCCTAGCCCTCTCTTCGGCTGAGGGCGTGAAACACTCGGTGAGGGCAGCCTTCAACTCGCCGTATTTGTTGTCAGCGGGTGGCTGCTGAACCAGGCTTCACACGCATCGAGCTGTGTGGTTGTCGAGCCTTGCGATGACGTGGTAAAACTTAGTGTCATCCACCGTTATTCCTGCGAGCGTGAACTGTGCCTCAGCCTGGAGGAACCACGAGTCCGGGTTGTCCTGCCAGAATTCTGGCAGTTTAATGGAGACGGCGCTCGCTTGGGCAGACTCCGACGAGTCTGCATCAGGAGAATCCCTTCTATGCATTCTCACGTCTCTTGGTCACCAATGTGGGGAGCGTAAAATAACGAGGCTGAATTATTTCTTAATTCAGGTTTTAATGTTGCGATCACATCCCCAGCTATCTCTCAAGAACAGAAGAGAGAGAGCTGAGTCAAAACCTTCTTATTTATACATACAAGAGCAAAGGAAGAATCACATATCACCGTCAAAACCCCCTATTGACAATAACTCTCCCCCCGCGTCCTTCAGTCCTCTGCCTGGCCCCCAGGAGGTCAGGAAGTCTTTTCAGCTCCTTATCGCCGTACCTCTGTCTTCTTGCTGTTATCCACAGGCGGTCCAGACATATTGTCCCATCCAAGACGTGAGGTCAATCCACACATGCAATCTCAAGCATCCCATAGTGCTTATACATATGTAGGTAAAAATACATGAGCTACAGTAGCGAGGATTAAAGGTCTGATGTCTCAGCAGGATCTAGAAAAACTCGTCCATCCATTTATCTTCATTAAACTGGACTGCTGTAATGCTGTCCTCACGGGTCTCCCTAAAAAGTCCATCAGACAGCTGCAGGTGGTTCAGAACACTGCAGCTCGAGTCCTCACCAAGACCAAGAAAGTGGATCATATAACTCCAGTCCTCAGATCTTTACACTGGCTTCCTGTCTGTCAAAGAACAGATTTCAAAATACTGCTGTTGGTTTATAAAGCTCTGAATGGTTTAGGGCCAAAATGTATTTCAGATCTGCTGATCCATTATGAACCACCCAGAGCCCTCAGATCATCAGGGTCCGGCCTACTTTCTGTGTCCAGAGTTAGAACCAAACATGGTGAGGCAACGTTCAGTTTTTATGCCCCTCACATATGGAACAAACTCCCAGAAAGCATCGGGGCTGCTGAAACTGTCAGCTGCTTTAAATCCAGGTTAAAAACTCACCTATTTGCCGCGGCCTTTCAGCAGAACAATTGTTAATCTCCCACAATGTACTGTAACTTTTATTTCTGTTGTATTCTATTTTAGCTTGTTTTTGTTTCTCTTTAATTTGCTTTTTAGTTTGCTTTCAAATACTTATGTTTTCCTTTTGCACCTTGCTGTAATGCTTCAATGTTTTTATGTAAAGCACTTTGAATTGTCTTGTACATGAAATGTGCTATACAAATAAACTTTAAAAAAAATATTCTTTCCACTTATGAATGATGGCTCCAACAGTGCTCACTGGAACATTCAGCAGTTTAGAAATGCACCTGTAACCAATGCGATCATTATGTTTTGCAACAATAAGGTTGTGAAGGTCTAGAAAGCTCTTTGCTTCTACCCATCATGACTTCTTTTTGGTGTGACAATCTGATATTTACAGACCTTTTTAAAGTCTATCAGTCAGGATTTAACCAACTAAAATTAATTTGCACTGGTGGGAGATGGGATGGCTTCCAAAATTCTAATGGATTTCAGCTGGTTTCTTGGCTTTCTGTGCCTTTTTGCACCTCTAGTTCTTCATGTGTTCAATACTTATTCCCTGTGTCATTCCGCTTTATTAAATAAAACTTGTTTTGTTAATAGAGTTGCTTTGATTTCTTTGTATGTATTGATTGCTTGGGTTGTTTCTGATATCTGGTGAAAATCTCAGGTCAATGGCTCCATCAGAAATCTATCTATAAACTAGAGCATGCCCGTAGAACCAACTATTCCTGTCTGAAACAGGGATCCCAGTCAGGCTTTCCAGGCCCAAATGATGACTGTGTTTGAAAGTAAAGAGGTGTAGCCTATATGTAGGCAATCACATCTTAGACTTTGACAAATATAAAAGGGAGTAAAGGGAGTAAATGGCACTAAGATTTATTTGATTGTGTGAATCTTAATTACAGAATACCTAAATAATGAAAATGACAGGGACATCCAATATTAGTGACTCTTTCAGATCCCTTGTTTATTTGTTTGTGAGATCACTTATTTGTCTGATCTTTGATCACTTATATTCATAATAGTGTATCTTCACTTTGGGGAATGGGAGTTGTTCAGCCATCATTATAATTAATTTAATTTATATCACTGTTCAGTGAAATATTGAAATATTGAATTTCTTCTGTGAATCGTCAATAAACTCATGCAGTACTATTACAGGACACGTTTACAAATATTTGAGACCCATTGTAGTGCATCAGTTTATATTTTAGCAATATTTTATTATTCAAAGGTTTTTATGTTAAGATTGAGGTGGTGCTCATATCGTCGCGCTGGGGCGAAAATGAGGCAGATAATGATCTGACCATTGAGGGCTTGACTGGCAAAGACTGAGTGCCGCGGCTCTGCTGTAAGCATTTATTTTTTATTGATGCAAGAAGATTATTTATTATTATTATTCCACCTAAACGATAGCATTTTGACCCTCTATAGTTATCCAAAATGCATTTTTTTTCACACACACCTCAGACCCGGTGAAAAATTTTATAAACTGGAAAACATGCGCCCCATGCTGAAAATTTATCCAGCCTGTGGTTGATATTATGATGTAGTTTTTTATTGTTCATATATTGTTCTGTTATTGGAGCTGTTATCTGTGTAGCACGAGGTGGTGGCTCCACCTTCCGGTTCCGCCAACCCCGTGTGTATAAGAGGGGCTGCAGGTAGAGGGGCGGTCTCTTCCGCCTTACCTCTGCCAGCGGCTGCATGCACGGTCAGGTGCAGAGTCCTGCATTATAACAAACCAGTGTTCAGCTCCACTTCTGGCGTTGTCCTTGTCTTCAACTTCAGACATAACATTTGGCGATGAGAAGAAATCTCATGGAGGCATGTAGGACACCAATTCGGCTGTTCCTGGAGCTCCGGGGGGAGCCGCCTGTACTGTGACCTCGATGGTACGACGCCTTTCAGACATATATGGTGGTGTTGGGCCTGGGAAGAATGAAGAAGCTGAGGGCTCGTGCATTGCTAGTGCACAACCTGGGAATGGAGGGACAGAGGATTTGGGGCACGCTTGGTGACGCAGATAATTATGAAGAAGTGATTGAGTTAATGGCACGCCATGTCATTGTCCGGAGAATTAAGTTCAGACAACACCGTCAACAGGTAGGCGAACCCATCCAGCGGTTCGTGTTGGACTTGAGGCAGTTGGCCGCTGAGTGTCGGTTCGGGCCGTTTGAGAAAGAAATGGTCTGCGACCAGTTGTTCGCTCCAAGCTGCTCACATTCCCGGGTGAGTTGACGCTGACTAGGGCCGTCGAGTTAGCGCTACAGCTGGAAGCAGCAGACAAGCTAACTCGAGAGCTAAGCGAGCGCCTATCTTCGGGAAGTTCAACATCCCCCATGGCCGCGCAGGTAGTGAACCCGGACAGCGATGGGAGCGTCGAGGATGACGTGGAGGAGGCCAACGCTGTACAGATGAGGTCTGCCCCAGGGAAGCCCAGGTGTATAGGCTGTGGGTCCACGAAGCACCGCTATAAGGCCAGAGAGTGTGCGGCAAGAGGGAAGCGCTGCCGCAGATGTGGCCGTCTACACCACTTCGCGAGAGTATGCCAGTCAGCAGAACAGGAGAGCCCGCATAGGAATTCAACCCATCCCGCTCTGACAGTAATACACACTGTGTCCTCGAGTACCAGTGGGCGCACCCACTGCACGGTAGTTTTGGACGGAGTTCCGGTACCAATGCTGATCAACACGGGAGCAGAGAGTTCTCTGCTGAATTGGGCTATGGTCAGACAGTGTTTTCCCCACTACAGGATTGGAGGTGACTCAGCGCCGCTTTGTGGCTATGGAAGAGGACGGTTGGCCACGGTGGGTACCGTCACACTGATGGCTCGGTACAAGTCGGCGGAGATGGCCGATGTGGAATTCATCGTAACGGCCTGTGGCTCTAACATCATGGGCTGCAACTTGATATGTGGCCTTGGATTTTCCATCAGAAGCGGCGCTGGGGAGGAGTGGTCGGACTGCGGACTGAGAGACTGACTGATTCCAAAAGTTCAGGATGATGCTGTGTTGGATGAACAGCTGCTGGGAACTCCGGAAAGCGGACAGACCTTATTGCGCTCAGGGTCGCTGCGGCAGGGCCCCGGTGCCAGAGTCCGAGCTGCCCTGGACGAGGGCGCTGGGGGGCACGGGGAAGGATCTGCTGTGGCAAGCAATGTCCAAATGATGGTCTCAGGCATTCCCGGAGCATGGCCTTGGAGGGCTGGTGAACACAGGACCACACTGGCAGGGTCAACAGCGGATCTACAAGGGGTCGGGGCAGGACCGAGTGGCACTGGGAGAGGAAGTGCAAGGTGAAGACACTGCAGGCCCTGCAGGACCCTGCTTGGAGTCAAGGACTGGGTTCGGGCTCTGGTGGAGGGGAGGTCCAGGCAGGTGAGAACCAAGCGGCAGATGGAGCCATACCAGGGCCGGCTGCGGGTGACGGGCGAGGGGCAACATGGATACCTTCTGCTGTCAGATGGCTCGCGGCACCATCCAAATGAGTTACAGTGTGCCCTGGAGAAGGCAGTTGGGCACGGCCCCAGACGGTTGGAGAGCTCGGAGGTGTGGAGGAGAAGACGCATCGGGATTGAGGTGACCAGCTGTGGCCCGGGAAGTGAACTACCTCCAGGGCCGGACTGATTGGTGAAGGGTCTGGGGGGCCGCAGGTCATCCTCACCGAGTCATGAGTGCTTTCTTGTTGTTAATTTTTATTCTGTATTTGGGATTGTTTTAGTGTTCTATTTTCCATAGGAGACACGGCAGTAGTTTTTTTTTACAGGACTTTTCTATAGCAAAGGCGGCAGAATAACCCGCCTCGCTGTGTGGGGGGTAGGACGGCAGTCTACCCGTCCCCCCTAATTTCAGTTATTTTCTGTGAACACTTTAGGCCCCTTTTGTGTTCTTAGTTTAATTATGCTTAGCGGATCATTTGGGTTCCAAATTGGGGTGGGTAGATTGTATGTGTGTTTTGGATTTTCCTACAGGGGGGTGGGAATGTGATGTAGGTATTTATTGTTCATATATTGTTCTGCTATTGAAGCTCTTATTTGCGTAGCACGGGGTGGTGGCTCCACCTTCCGGTTCCGCCAACCCCGTGTGTATAAGAGGGGCTGCAGGTAGAGGGGCGGTCTCGTCCGCCTTACCTCTGCCAGCGGCTGCATGCACGGCCAGGTGCACAGAGTCCTGTATTATAATAAACCAGTGTTCAGCTCCACTTCTGGCGTTCTCCTTGTCTTCAAGGTCAGACATAACAGATATGTCCTGCATTCGTGGACCAAAGGTTGTAGGGCCTCCCCCCCATGTCCTTTTTTTTTAACCTTTGGTTTAAAAAAAAAAAAATCATATAAAACAGTCACAAATTTGACAAAGTGATGCATTTAAAAGAAAAATGTTTGAAATGTAGAACTGCTAACTTTTTAAGAAGTCGAAAGTGTATGTTACAAAAATCTAATTTATGTGGAAAAACTCTGATTTATAGGATAAAAGCTATATATTCAAAAAAGACAAATTATATGGAAAGACTCACAAATTTAGTAGAAAAAAGTTTGCAAATTTAGAACCATCATTACTACTCCAGTAACTATTTTATTGAATATTTTCATCTTCACCTTTTCTGGCAACGACTCCGATACTTGAACAATTCCAATAACAGCACTATCACTGGAGAACAATTTCTGGCTTCTCTGCCCACCTCTGGTTTTAAGCAAAGATGCAGATAGAAAATTAACAAATAAATAAGAAACTATATTTTGCTGTCCTGTTAAATGTTATTCTAACAGTTAAAACAGGGAGAAGAGTGCACAGCGGTGGTGATGACAGTGTGAGTCCTGGTTGGTGTGAAACCTCCTGAACAGGAGGAAGTGAAGGACCAGGGATCTTCTCTGCTGTCCTCTGGAAAAAAAGTGATTTTAGGTCCCAGCATGGACTCTTTCCTGGACTGTAACTTTAACATTTAAGACAGTGAATTTCACCTGTGATGGTTGGGTTCATGAACTGGTTCTCAATAGTCTGGGACAAGTGGTCCACACTGTCTTCAGGTTCCTCCTTATGAAGATCTTTTATCAGACAGAGAAATAGAACATTAGACCATAGTACACAATGAAGTCTGTTTTTCAGTTTATAACTTTGCATGTTAAAGTTTGTGAAGAGATTATAATAAATAAAGCTGTGTACTGTGGATACAGACGGTAGTCATATAAAAATGATTACTTGTATATTAAATTAATTTTATGGAAGAAAAAATTTAAAGCTGTTACACTTCGAGGAAAAGACAAAAACATCACTTTCTAAAGTGGGACAGATTAAAATACAAAAGACAATCAAATACAAACACCTTAGAATCACCCAGAATGCAAATATCAACACTAAAAGGGTTGGGGCGCATGCGCACGCAGCGACCGGCAGCGGGTGAAAAAAGTTTGACGTCTGTGTCTCTGTTTTTATGCACTTTAATGTGGTTTAACGTGATTCTCTGTGCCGTTTTAGTCCTTGAATGTTTGTGGACTATATGACGAAGAGCTCCCTGGTTCCATCAGTATGGAGTCGTTTCTTTCTTACTGGCTCTTTGTCTTGGAGGTAAGCGCGATCGCAATCACGCCATGTAGAACGCATTATTCCAGAAACATATTACTGTATTTAAACATGGATAATGCAGCATCTGTGTTTTGAGTCTGTGCCGCAACTGCCGGACTTTATTTTAAGAGATTTTCATGGACACAGCGATGAAAAGAGAGACAAGAGGAGGAAACACAGAAAGCGTGGAGGCGTAAGATTAAGCCTGAGGAGGCATCAGCTTAACCGCATTCCTCTTCCTTCCATTATTATGGGGAACGTACAATCCCTGAGAAATAAAGTGGATGAAATCCAAGGAAATGTACGATATCAGAAGGATTTCAAGAACTGCTGTGTCATGGCTTACACAGAGACGTGGCTTACGGCGCATGACCAGGACTCGGACCTTCGTATTGATGGCTTTGGAGCCCCACTTCGCTTGGATCGGCAGGAAGAGGTAACGGGGAAACATCAGGGGGGCGGCGTATGTTTATATATTAATAAACAGTACTGTATATCTGTCACGGTCAGAGAGCGCATCTGTACACCAGATGTGGAGCTTCTGTCCGTGTCACTACGCCCTTTTTATTTGCCCCACGAGTTCCCCCAACTTTTCATAACGTCTGTGTACGTTCACCTGAGAGCGGATGCTGCCTCTGCCTCCAGCACCGTCTTTGATGTGGTACAGCGGTTGCAGTTGATTTCCCCAGAGGCTCTAAATTTTATCCTTGGGGATTTTAACCATGTGTCTCTAAAGAAGACACTTAAAAACTTTTTATCAGTATGTCTCCTGCCCAACCAGGCAAAAAAAGACATTGGACCTATGCTATGGATCCATAGAGAGGGCCTATAAATCACTCCCCCTTCCTCCTTTAGGATCCTCAGATCACAACTGTGTACATTTGCTGCCCACATATAAAACTGCTCTCAGAAGAGAGAAGAGAGAGAAGGCGAAGACCAGAGACATAGACGTGTGGACAGAGGATTTAGTGCACTGTCTCCAGGAATGCTTTAACTGTACTGACTGGGAGGTGTTCACACTGTGCTGCGGAGAAGATTTGGACTCTTTAGTGGACGTGACATGCTCATACATGGCTTTCTGCAGGGACATGATCGTTCCACGTAAACGTGTCAAAATACAGACGTGGACAAAATTGTTGGTACCCCTCTGTTAATGAAAGAAAAACCCACAATGGTCACAGAAATAACTTGAATCTGACAAAAGTGGTAATAAATAAAAATTCTATGAAAATTAACCATTGAAAATCAGACAATGCTTTTGAATTGTGGTTCAACAGAATTATTTTAAAAAACAAACTCATGAAACAGGCCTGGACAAAAATGATGGTACCCTTAACTTAATATTTTGTTGCACAACCTTTTGAGGCAATCACTGCAATCAAACGATTTCTGTAACTGTCAATGAGACTTCTGCACCTCTCAGCAGGTATTTTGGCCCACTCCTCATGAGCAAACTGCTCCAGTTGTCTGCAGGTTTGAAGGGTGCCTTCTCCAGACGACATGTTTCAGCTCCTTCCACAGATGTTCAATAGGATTTAGATCAGGGCTCATAGAAGGCCACTTTAGAATAGTCCAATGTTTTGCTCTTAGCCATTCTTGGATGTTTTTAGCTGTGTGTTTTGGGTCATTATCCTGTTGCAAGACCCATGACCTGCGACTGAGACCAAGCTGTCTGACACTGGGCAGCACATTTCTCTCTAGAATACCTTGATAGTCTTGAGATTTCATTGTACCCTGCACAGATTCAAGACACCCTGTGCCAGATGCAGCAAAGCAGCCCCAGAACATAACAGAACCTCCTCCATCTTTCACAGTAGGGACAGTGTTCTTTTCTTGGTATGTTTCATTTTTGTGTCTGTGAACATAGAGCTGATGTGCCTTGCCAAAAAGTTCCAGTTTTGTCTCGTCTGTCAATAGGACATTCTCCCAGAATGTGGGAGAATGTCAACGTGTGGCTTGTCAACATGCAGTCTGGCAAATTACAGTCTGGCTTTTTTATGATTTGTTTTCAACAGTGGTGTCCTCCTTGGTCATCTCCCATGAAGTCCACTTTGGCTCAAACAACGATAAATGGTATGATCTGACACTGATGTACCTTGACCTTGGGAGTTCACCATGAATGTGTTTAGAGGTTGTTCTGGGCTCTTTTGTTACCATTCGTATTATCCGTCTCCTCCTGCGGCCATGTCCAGGGAGGTTGGCTACAGTCCCGTGGATCTTAAATTTCTGAATAATACTGTATGTGCAACTGTAGTCACAGGAACATCAAGCTGCTTGGAGATGGTCTTATACCTTTAACATGCTTGTCTATAATTTTCTTTCTAATCTCCTGAGACAACTCTCTCCTTTGCTTCCTCTGGTCCATGTTTAGTGTGCTACACACCATGTCACCAAACAGCACAGTGACTACTTGTCACCCTTTAAATAGGCCGACTGACTGATTACAAGTTTGTAGACACCTGTGATGTTAATTAGAGGACACATCTTGGTTGAACATGTCCCTATGGTCACAATATTTTCAATCTTTTTTAGGGGTACCATCATTTTTGTCCAAGCCTGTTTCATGAGTTTGTTTGTTTTTTTAAATAATTCTGTTGAACCACAGTTCAAAAGCACTGTCTGATTTTCATTGATTAATTTTCATAGAATTTTTATTTATTACCACTTTTGTCAGATTCAAGTTATTTCTGTGACCATTGTGGGTTTTTCTTTCATTAACAGAGGGGTACCAACAATTTTGTCCACGTCTGTATATCCCAACAACAAGCCATGGGTTACTAAATCAGTTAAATTCTGCTTACAGAGGAAAGCATTTGCCTTTAAATAGGGGGTTGTTTCTGAGCTGCAGGTTGCCACAAAAGAGCTGAAGTCTGAAATTTTAAGAGCAAAACAGAATTATAAATCAGAGTTGGAAAGCAAGATGGCAACAAAGAAGCTTGGTTCAGCTTGGGCTAGTATGAAAACTATTGCAGGCCTTCAGAGCACAGAGTGCAGTAATTGTGTGCTTTTAGATGGTTTTAACTCAGACTCAGAGCTGGCTAATGCTCTTAATTGTTTTTATGGTCATTTTGATTCTTTTGATTTTAGCACAGAAACCCAAGATTTGAAACAGAAACTCAAAGACAATCAGCACTTTAATATTGAGGTGCAGGATGTTAAAAGGGTGTTCTGTGCTGTAAAACTGAACAAAAGTCAGGGTCCTGATAATATATGTGGACACTTGGTAAAGTCCTGTGCACATGAACTGAGTCTTGTGTTTCACTACATTTTTAATAAGTCCTTACAGACACAAAATGTGCCTAAGATCTGGAAAGATGCTGTGGTTGTCCCTGTTCCAAAATCCAGCTGTCCAAAAACGGTAAATGATTTTAGACCAGTTTCTCTGACTTCAATTTTAATGAAAATTTTTGAAAAACTGGTCAGATTTGAGGTCCTAAAGCAGACTGAGCATGCATTGGATCCTTTGCAGTTTGCCTATAGGCCTCACAGAGGAGTGGAGGATGCCACTTTCACTCTGCTTAACATGCTTTTTAAACATCTGGATTTTAATGGGACACACGCCAGGCTTCCGCCTTTAATACAATCCAACCTCATATTTTAGTTGAAAGGCTCCTGCAACAATTTGATTTGAGTAATAATCTGGTGGGTTGGATTCTGGACTTTTTAACCAACAGGACGCAGAGAGTAAGGGTCAATGGTACATTGTCTGACCAAAAGTGTTCTTCTACTGGCTCTCCTCAGGGGGGGGTGTTGTCACCACTACTCTTCATCCTGTACACAAACATGTGTCGGAGCAGACATGACAACAGATACATTATAAAGTATGCTGATGATTCAGTTGTTGTCAGTCTCCTCCAGGATGGTGAGAGTGGCCACGGCCCAGTAGTTGATGATTTTGTTCACTGGTGTGAGGATTCCTACCTGCAGCTGAATACGACAAAAACTAAAGTTATGATTACTGACTTTAGGAGGAAAACTCCCAGGCACAAAGTCACTGTACTAAAAGGCCAGACCACTGAATGTGTGCAATCCTACAAATATCTTGGGACGATTATTGATAGTAATTTAAACTTTGAAGAGAGCTGTGAAAGGGTGTGCAAAAAGGGTCAGCAACATTTGCATTGTTTAAGGAAACTTGCACGCTTCCAAATTGACTGAACCATAATGACAATGTTTTATCGGACTTTAATTGAATCTGTTTTATCCTTTTCTTTAGGAACCTTTCTGTGTGGAGTTTGCATGTTCTCCCTGTGCTGCATGTGTTTACTCCGGGGGCTCCGGTTTCCTCCCACAATCCAAAGACATGCATGTTAGGTTAATTGTTCTTCTTCCGGCCTTCAGAGAGAGCAGTCGCATTTTCTCTCCCTCCTCCCCACTCCTCTCCCCTCTTCACTATCCCAGCTTGCTGTGTCTGTCTATGTTCGCTCTTCTTCTGGCTGAATCTCGATCCAAATGGAAAATTATGGAATTGATGAGCGGGCTTTAATACTATTGACACCATTTTACAAAAACTTGGGCCAGGGGGAGCCCCAACGGAGAGACATGGATTGGAACTCATGTGTCTGCGTGATTCGACTGAAGATGTGGAAGACATCTACCTGTTTTGGCTTCATGATCACAGGATTTTCTGCTGATTGGCTCTGGAATTTTCCTGGTGTATCGGAAATTAACTAGAAGAGCTAATCAAAATGCGGACCCGGCGTAGCTGCTTCTTCAACAATTCGACCAGCTGGGGAAAGCACTGATAGCGGCAAATGACTGTGGAAGGGGAAACATCTGGAGTCGCTTGGTGCTCTCCAAGGAATGATTTTAAAGCCTATGTAATTGTAATTGTGATGCTCAGAATCGCATGAGAGAGGAAATTTCTGCTCTTAGTGAACTGTGCTCATTTGGCCTTGATTCGGCGCCCTTGCACTCATTCCTCCAGGAGAGAGAGATAAGGCAGTAGAGAGTTGGCTTTGCTTAACCCAAACACTGCTGCTGTACAATAATCAGAACTCTCCAAGGACAGCGTTGTCATGGGACTAACATGGAATTTTACCATCTGGCATGAAGAGAGATAAACTCTGGGACATGTCTACAATACATGAATATAACATCTAGCCGTTGCCTAGGAGACGATTTTTGTTGTACTCCAGTAACTGATACACCCACACTGCACCCACACTGATATCACAAACTGATATACACACACTGGTCTCTCCCTGCTTTGCTTTGTTTTTGTGTGGATTTGTTTTGTCTGCTCTGTGCAATAGAGAGGTTTTTTTCTATGTAATCACAATCCCGCTTATACAACGAGCTGTATTTTGATAACAATGTTTTTTTCTCTCTGCCCAATGTGTCATTCCCTCCCTCCTCCCCTCTTATCCCCCACTGTTTTGATGAGGCGCCTTGTTATGGCTGCCGTGTCATTGTGATGCGCTTGCATTAGCGCGCCAATGTCAAGTCAAATTCCTTGTATGTTTTTAACATGCTTGGCAATAAAGCTTTCTGATTCTGATTCTGAAAAAAATGGTTGTTCTAAACTGCCCCTAGCTATCTGTCTCCTATAGGCCCTTAGAGTAGAGAGTTAGTGCTAGTGAAGCGCTTTGAGTGGTCTTTGAGACTAGAAAAGCGCTATATAAGTACAGGTCCTTATCCCTTCTTTAGTGTCATGGTTTGGTCAGATAAAACTGAAACAGAGGAAATCCTTAGACCAGGCAGTTAGATGGTCCAGTCGTTTGCTTGGTGAGTCACAGATGAGCCTGACATCCCTATACACCAGACAGGTATAGAGGATTGCTACCTCCACTTTAAATGATGACTCCCACCCTTTGCACAGCCACTTTCAGCTTCTTCCCTCCAGACGGAGGTTTGCTGTTCCAAAATGTAAAACCCAGCTCTACAAAAACAGCTTTGTTCCTGCTGCTGTCAAAGAGTTGAACAAGATGTAACAATATATTGCACATAATTTAGTTACCTATTTATTAATTTGATTTTATATTTACTTATTTTTGTAGGTTTTTTATTTGGGTTCTAAATCTTTTATTGGGTTTTCGACTTTTGAGTTTTTAACCTCATTGACTAGTCTTTAACTTTTTAATATGATCCTTCTCTCTTATCTCTTTGTTTTTTCTCTTATCTCTTTGTCTTATGTCCTGATTGGTGGAGCCTTGAGTACTTTTATCGTGTTTAGAGTCAGCTTCATGTGTGCCTGTGTTTGTATTCATGTTGAATGTAATTGTGGTTTGTAAATATGGATGTCACCTGACTGCAAAACAAATCTACCTACGGGTACAAATAAAGTAACCTGAACCTGAACCTAAATATCACATAAAATCAGAGACTCCAGTCATATTAAAACTGCTGGAAACCTGCATCATCTCAATAATCACTGAGCCGAAAAGTGGAGCCCAACCTAATCCGAAAAGAGAAAAAAGTAATAGAAGTATAATTTAAAAAGTAGACCTTACCTGTTGTAAAGTGGTCAAAACAGAGGTGGATCATGTCAACCTTTCATAACTCCCCAGGCCTTCGGTATCCACAACGTCCTCCTTTCATCCTCTTTACTGGCTGATGGTAATTCTATAAACGTGTATTTCTGACAGTCCTTCTCATCTTTTATCAGATGGTGATGTCTGCATGAGTTCTATGCTGCAACTTTGGACATTTTCCCAGGCATTTTTTAGGGCATTTTCCATTTTAAAGTGAGATTTAGCAGCTAGTCTTTCAGGCTTGTTTGAAAATGGCGGCGTTCTGCTGCTGCCATCACCACGTCTGGCTGTGACCGACAAAATAAAAGGAAAATAACACCAAACGGAATCAGATCCATTATGTCGTTTTTGCTCAATTTTGATTTTATTTTGACAAGGCGAGAATGATATAACGGCTATTTTCGGTGGTTCTGTTTTCGCTTCATAAACAAAATATTAGAAGAACGAAGAGTACACGGATTGGAAACAGTCGCTAATATTGGATGTCCCATTCATTTTTGATAATTCTGTAATTAATATTCACACAATCAAATAAATCTTAGTGCTGTTAAGCCCCTTTTATATTTGTCAAAGTCTAACGTGTGAGTGCCTACATATAGGCTACACCTCTTTGTATTCCACCTTCAAACACAGCCTACATTTGGGCCTGTAAAGCGGCTACCTGTTTTCAGACAAGAATACTTGCTTTCTATCGGCATGCACAAGTATGTTTAATGAGAAAAATGTTGACATGTTCAGTACTTATTTTCCCCGCTGTATGTGCCCGTTTGTCACAGATATATGCCCCACCTCTTGTTTGTTGCTGTTTGTTATTTGGAGTGGTGGACAAGAGGTAGAGCATTCACCCCACAATGGGGAGGTCAGGGTTCAAGTCCCGGCCGAGTCATGCCAAAAGACCATAAAAGTGGAACTTGCTGCCATCCAGCTTGGTGCTCAGCAAAAACGGAACAGAGGAGGAAAATGTGGGAGGCAGTGGCTCAGGGAGAGCGGGTCGTCTAATAACCAGAGGGTTGGCGGTTCAAATCCCGCTCTCCCCAACCATCCTGCTGTTGTGTCCCTGGGCAAGACACTTTACCCACCTTGTATCCAGTGTCCATGACACTGGGTATAAATGTTCGGTAGTGGTCGGAGAGGCCGTTAGCGTGGATTTGCAGCCACATTTCCATCAGTCTGCCACAGGGCAGCTGCGGCTACAGTAGTAGCTTACCACTATCAATGTCTGTCTGGAGGGAATAAATATTGGACTCATTGTAAAGTGCTTTGGGAATCTTGAAAGGCACCATATGAATGCAATCCATTATTATTATTATTATTGTTATTGCTGTGAGGTGCTTGGGTGCATCTGTCCGTGTACGCATACACAGCACTTCACTTGTGTGACATTTGATTGTTTGGTTTTGTAGCACCTTAACTCTTGCACTTTAGCATATCCACTTTGTACAGTTTCATTGCAGATGTTCTTCTCGTGTATGATTGTTTGTGTGTTTTTGTGACCCGCCGGGGGACTACAGATGCAAATTAGCAGTCTTGCTAAATCTGGTGTACTTAAATTTGTATTGATGTTCATTAGTATATAATGTCCCTTTCAAGTAAATATTAAACAAACTAACTTGTTTCCTGTTCACGTGTTGCAAAATCTGCTGAAAATAAATATAAATTTTACCCATTTCCCTGCTCCCAGAAGCCAGCAGAAAAACTATTCTAGCTCTATGTAGTTATTCACATTAGCATAGCAGTTAGCTAGCTAAATAATATGCTAATTGCTATACTGTATATTGAAATATTAAAATATTATATTATTGTGTGACGAGGGTGGTGGCTCCACCTTTCCGGTTCTGCCACCACCTTGGGTATAAAAGACCAAGGCGGAAGAGACGTGGTTTCTTATCGACCCTTGCCTCTGCCTGTACAGGAGCTCTTTGTGTCTGTGAGTTCTGTAATAAAGTTCAGTTCTATTGCACCTCCAGCCTAGTCATTGGGTTACGGATTATGGATGTAACATTTGGCGACGAGGATAAAAGAATGGATAAAGGCATTTTGGGCATTCTGCCATTTCTGGAACTTCCTGGTGAGCCGCCGGTGCTGTGGGAGAGGTGGTTTGCCGCATTTGAGAATTATCTGGTGGCACTGAACCTCGGTGAGTTGGAGAAATTGCTTGCGCAAGCAATTTTAGTCCATTATCTTGGCATGGAGGGACAGCACATTCTGAGCACACTAGGAGTGAGTGACAGTTTTGAGGACGTGGTTGGGCTAATGGCGTGCTACTTTCATGCCCCGGAAAACGTCATAGTCCGTAGGATCCAGTTCCGACAGCACCACCAGTGGACTGGAGAGTTGGTGCAGCCGTATGTTGTTGACCTGCGCCAACTGGCTTGGGGTTGCCAGTTTGGGACCTTGGAAGAAGAAATGGTCCGTGATCAGTTGGCAGAGCACATGTTGTGTGCAGCAGCGTGGTCAAGACTCCTTACGCATTCCGGTGAGCTGACGTTGGCCAAACCAGTGGAGATAGCCCAACAGTTTGAAGCACTGGATAAACTCTCACGGAACCTTGGTGAGAGAACAGCACTGGGGCAACCCAACTCACAATCAGCAGCGCAGGCTGTAGACCCGGATAGCGATGAAAGCATGGAAGATAAAGAATATGCTACCGCTATAAAAATTAGGTCTGCCCCGGGGTCGCCAAGATGTTTTGGCTGCGGGTCTACCAAGCACCGGTACAAGGCGAGAGAGTGTCCGGCAAAAGGCAAACGATGTGGCAAATGTGGACTCCTACATCATTTCACCAGGGCCTGTAAGAGGCTTGAACGAGGGGAGCGACGACGTGAAATGGATTCCCCCGCCTCCACTCCTACAGTTATTCACACCGTATCACCAAGCACAGAAGGCTGTACATATTTGACTGTTACGCTGGATGGCGAGGACATGCCGTTGTTGGTGGACACGAGCGCAATGAGGTCCATGTTGAACTGGTCTACAGTGAAGAGCTATTTCCCCTACCATCGTGTGAGAGGTCTGTCAACGCCATTTTGTGGGTATGCCGGTAATAGGCTGTCCATCGTGGGTTTGCTGGAGTTGACAGCGAGGTGCAAGACAGCGGTGGTGTCCAATATACAGTTCGTGGTGACCGAGAGTGGGTCGAATGTGATGGGCTGCGATCTGTTTTATGAACAGGTCTTTTCAATCACCAGCAGCAGCGGAGAGGAATGGTCAGGCTGTGTTTGTGGGAACGGCCGGTTCCATGAGTGGTTGACGATGCGGTTTGGGATGACACTTGGCCTAGTATTCTGGGAGATGGACAGGACAATTTCCATCCAGGGCCATCAGGGCAGGGTTCCGGTGCCAGGGCTCACGTTAGCCTAGGTGAGGGAACTGAGTGGCACGGTGGAACGCCCGTAATGGCGGGTGAGGGTGTGAAGATGACGCCCTCTACTTCCGGGATTCGGCCTGGAGACACCGAGAAGCACGGGGCTGGAACGGCTATGCCAACGTTTAAAATGAAAGAGAGTGGGGCAGGACCGGCTGGCACGGGTAATCAGCGTGCCACACAGGAACACTGTAGGCTAAGCCGGGCTTCACGGAGGGTTGCCGGTGTGGCGCTGCCCGGTGAGGAAGCCCGTGGGACACATCGTGGAGATGGGAAGTTGAGGAGAGTTTCCCTACGAGTCGGTGACATGGTTCGACCCAGGGAGGAGGCTCGACTGAGAGGTGCCCATGGGAAGAGGAAACGACGTGACGACCAGGGGCGGCTGAGGGTGGTGGCTGTTTGGGAGGACAGGTACCTTCGGCTGTCAGATGACTCATGGAGACACCCCAATGAGCTGTGGCACGTTACTAAGGAGAAGGAGGTGGCAGGACCCCGATGTGTCTCTTCTCCAGGAACAAAGAAAAGAAGGAGCTCTGAGCGGGACCCGCCAGATGAGTCCCCTGGGGGGTGGCTTCTCTATCAAGACTGTACAACAGCAAGGGGCGATGGATTGGATTAAATGTAGAATTGCCCGGGGTATGTTGTTGACATGTTTCTCATGTTGGACTGCTATAACAAGTGCCCATGTGAAAAAAAAATACCCATGTAATGTGTGTTTCACCATGTGTAGGGGTGTTTATTACTGTGGGTTTGCCCAGGTCGGGGTGGTATTATTGGGGATGTTATAGTGGTATATGAAGGCGCATGGTAACTGGTTGTGTGTGCTTATTACCTCCACCAAGAGGAGAAGGTTATGTGATCATCAGCGTTGGTTTGTCTGTTTGTTTGTTTGTTTGTCTGTTTGTTTGTTTGTTTGTCTGTTTGTCTGTTAGCAAGATAACTCAAAAACTTATGGATGGATTTTCATTAAATTTTCACAGATTGTCAGAAATGGGGTATCCTACAGATGATTAGATTTTGGTGCTGATTCGGATCATTGTCTGGATCCAGGAATTTTTTAAAGGATTCTTTTTTAAAAAATTTTTTTTTTGGCAAAAAGTTATGGACGGATTTTCATGAAATTTTCACAGATTGTCAGAAATGTGGTATCCTACAGATGATTACGTTTTGGAGGTCATCTGGATCACCATCTGGATCCAGGAATTTTTTATTTAAAGGATTCTTTTTTTTTTTCTTTTTTTCAGGTTCTATAATATATAATATTACGAAGACTGATCCGGATAACCCATGGCAGTCTGTCTACCCAATTTGGATCCGTCAATGAAGCCTAGAGTCCTGCTTTAAGTGATCTATGAAAACGCTCGCATAACCCATTGGCCTGTGGGTTGTACACGGTTGTGCGGTGAATTGTAACACCCAGCCAAATTTAGCAGGGGAGCATGTAACCCAGCTGACAAAATGACATGCAACGGGACGTGCATAATAATTAGCGGGGGAGAGTGTAACCCAGCTGACAAGGAATCTATAAACTTAGACAAAATAAATGTAGGATTAATATTTATGATGTTAAACACTGTATGGGGGAACTGTGGCGCTTGGCGGAGGTCTGCGGTCTCCAAGTGCTTTTCTAGTTATACTGATTTTTTTCTTCTTGCATATATAATTTCATGGGATTGTTTTGGTGTATAGTAGGAACACGGCAGTATTTTATTTTATGGACTCTTTAGCCTCAAAGACGGCAGAGTAATCCGTGTGGCTGTGTGGTGGTAGGACGGTAGTCCACCTGTCCTCCTCTAGCTTTAGTTTTTTTGTGTGCATGGATAGGCTTATTATATTTGATTGTCAATAGAGTGTGACTCGGGTACTAAATTTGGGAGGGCCTAATTAGTGTGTATGCGTTTTGGACTTTTCTACGGGGGGGGGGGGTTATGTTATATATTAAAATATTAAAATATATACTTGTGTGATGAGGGTGGTGGCTCCACCTTTCCAGTTCTGTCACCACCCTGGGTATAAAAGACCATGGCGGAAGAGACGTGGTCTCTTTTCGACCCTCGCCTCTGCCTGTACGGGAGCGCTTTGTGTCTGTGAGTTCTGTAATAAAGTTCAGTTCTATTGCACCTCCAGCCTCATCATTGGGCTATGGATTATGGACATAACACTAACTACAATGGACGTCATCTGCATTTATATTTCGTTGATCACCTGAAAAGATGGAATTTCTTGGATGGAGATGGAGACAGGAAACGAATCTGAAGACTCATCACTCACTCACCCGGAAGTTGATCATTTTCTGTTTACAGTTATGTTCAAATTAAACGGAAGCTCCGTTATTACTATTTTTTTGTCCTGTCCAACAGCTTATTGTGCCAGATTGACTTTGCCAAAAGGAGCTCTGCTCATAGTTAATGTATGCTATATACAGTAGACTGCTCTTGCTGTATAATAACTTTAAAGGGGTCATTGATGAGACTTTTTCCACATTTTAACAGCTCACTCATGTTGTTAGAAAAGCTCATACCAGCTGAGTTTTTCTGTATTTGTTTTATCCCCTTGGTGTTTATTTTGATAATTTGTCAGCGTTACCTGATTTATTCAGTAACATAATGTTGTGGGACACATGCGCCCTCTACAGGACAGAGTGATCACTAACTTTGTCAGGAACACCGTCACATGAGGCTCATTAGGGGTGTAGCTGCTGGCCGGAACAGTCCGGTTGTGTTGGTGTGCGTTTCTGACACTTTGTAAGTAGTTTATTGTGTTAACCTTTCCTGTTTTGGTCTCCTAACCGTGGTTGGGGGACACAGGGGAGATCTGTCTTCTCTAGGGCCGGAGGCAGCTTTTCCTCCGGGGTCAACTCCCGAGTAAACCTCACGCTTGTTAAAAAGAGTATGGTGGTACACAGAAGAACAGGCCGTTTTGCTGAAGAGTTGGGGCTTTATTAACACACTGCACTGTTAATAGCAACAATTCTAGTTCACTACCTGCTCCGGTCGCCTCTCTCTCTACTCATCCGCACATTTCACACACACCGTTCGCTCCGCGGGGCCACTCACACGGGGGCGCGCCTCGGCTGCGCGCACACACTCATTCACTCATGTTCATGCACTGAGCTGCCCTATCGAAAGACATGAACCAGACACATCCTACAACACTACCACCACCATGGTCTGGCAATTAACATTAATTCCATTCCATCTAAATAATATAAAACTGGTGCACAATCTCTATATCTGTAGACCTAAAAAAAAATGTGAAGAGATAGCAGTGTCCAATATATTACAGGAATTCAAATAGGTAGGTAGGTTATACTATAATGACAAGTGTCTATGCAGCGATAAAAAAAATTAGCTCATTTAGTAGTGAAAACATGAGTGAAAAATACATTGAAATACAATTGTCTCTAATTAAACAAGGAGTACATTACACTTTGAAAACCTATTCCTTGGCGACCGGGAGTAATACTGAACAACTAATCAGAATACAATACATTCAAATGAAATAAAGTGCATGTAGGTATATGAAAGCATTGTCTCTTCAGCTCTTTTTTTTTAAACAAACGTATAGAACATTATAACTAGACTAGAGTCCAAAAAAAATGTAAACTGGAAAGTCTCTAGTGCAAATATGAACTGCTACAGTTGGCTCACTCAGTAACCCAGTCCCCGTAACGGTCCGGTCCTCTGTGCCGACGTTTGGGCCGTGACACGTGCTGAGCCTGATGGTGTGGCTCTCCCACCGCGCCCCCACCATGGTCAAATATCACATGGGGAAGGAGTGGATGGAAGAGACCCGATCACATTGGGAACATTAGCAGGTGGAGTGGACGGCCAGGAATTGCTGGGGCCATCACTGGAGGCAATAGCGAACAAGTTGTACAGGCTGAGGTCCTGGTCTGCTGGGTCCCCGTCCACAGCCGGTGGCAAGATCTCAGAAGGTGTCCAGTTCTGGGCTTGGTCCAGGACCCAAGTGTTGTCCAGCGGCTCACGGCTGCGCTAGTGTTTCAGTTGGTCATGGTGGACGACTTTGACTTTGGCTCTGGGCCTCTTTTGGATCCGGTAGACTAGATCATCCAACTGTCCCATAGCAAAGAAGGGTCCTTCGTAGGAGGGGAGAAACTTTTTGACTCTGTTTTTGACATGCCGTGTTCCTTTGATGAGGTACCACACTGCGTCTCTGACTTTGTACTGTGTGTGGCAAGCGTTTTTGTCATATTGTCTTTTTGCACGTGTGACTGACTCACCCAGGGCTTCTCGAGTAATGTTGTGAGCCAGCTCCAGCCGCTCGCGTATTTGTTGCATGTACTCTGGGGCTGAAGGTGCATGGTCAGATTTCGGGGGCAAACCAGCTACAAGGTCCACTGGTTCATTTATTTCACATCCGAACATCATATAGTTGGGGGTGAAACCAGTAGCAGTGTGCTTGGTCGCTCTGTAGGCCATAACTGCATATGGGGTCATCAGGTCCCAATCCCAGTGACAGCGTTTTGCAGTAGAGGCCAGGATCTTTTGAAGCGTGGCATTGAAACGTTCAACTTGGCCATCTGACTGTGGTCTGAATGGCGTAGTGTGAGTTTTCTCAATGCCAAATAGACGGCACATTTCTTGAAACACCTCTGATTCAAAATTGCGTCCTTGGTCGCTGTGCAAAGAGTGAGGCATTCCGAAGCGGCACACCCATTCTGTTGCAACAATGCGCGCCACGGTGACAGCCTTTTCGTCTGGGATAGGAAATGCTTCAGCCCATTTTGTGAAATACTCCTGTATTACAAGCACATAGCTGTTTTTGTGTTCTGTATCATTGAGTGGGCCCATAATGTCCAGTGCAGTGTGCTCCATGGGGGCTCCGACCCTGACAGTTCCCATGGGCGCTTGTGGCGTTTTGTGGGGTCTGGCTCTGCATGCACAGTTAGTGCAAGTCCGGCACCAGAGGGCCACGTCTTCTCTCATGTGGTACCAGTAGTATCTGGTTTGAAGTCTGGCCACAGTCTGTTCAATACCAAAATGTCCACCTATTGGCCCCTCGTGCATCTAGCGCATAACGTCGGGTTGCATTTTGCGTAGCAGGACAATTTGGGAGTAGTACTGTGTGTCATCCAAACAGTAGAAGCGGTGGACCAGAACTCCATCTCGGAAATACAGTCTTTTCCATTGACTCCAGTATGTTTTGGTGGCTGGACTGCAAGGGGCGACTGTGGTCCAGGGAGGGCGCTCACTGCTGGCCTCTAACCAAGCTTTTATTAGTGCAATGTCTGTGTCAGCGGCTTGGGCCTGGCGCAACTCCTCCATAGTCCAGCCAGGAAACAGTGTGGTCTCGTTTGTATTTGTCACATAAATTGTCTCTTTTAGTTTTAAAGTGTCTGTATTGGTAAAGCTGTCTGCACTTACCCCCACCGGACTCACAGCTGTAGTTGTAGGGCATGTCTCTACCCCCACCGGACTCAGCGACAGGGAGCTGGTGTTGGAGTCCAATTCACACTAAATGGCTTGGTGGCTTGTGGTTCTCGGCTGTGAAGAGGGGTCCTGCAGTTTACAAGGACAGGACTGGCGGCAGGGCCTGCGGGAGAGACTGTCAGTATTAGTGTGTAAGCGACCTGGGCAATGAATGATCTCAAACTCGTACTCTGCTAGCTTCTCAAGCCACCGGGCTAACTGACCTTCTGGCTCTTTCATTCGGGTTAACCAACGCACGCTGCTGTGGTCGGTACGTACTTTGAAAGGCCGCCCAAGTAGATACTGCCGAAAATGTGACGTGAAATCGACAATGGCTAGCAGCTCTCATCTTATAGTGCAATAGTTCTGTTCAGCTTTGGCTAGTTTGCGGCTGCCGTATGCCAACACACGTTCCGCGCAATCCTGCATTTGCGAGAGGACGGCGCCGATGCCTGTGTCACTAGCATCGTTGTCCAAGATCATTTCACCATGGTCCAGTGGGTAGCCTAAGACAGGGGCTGTGGTGAGGCAGTGCTTGAGCGTGTTGAAAGCAGCTTGGTGTTCAGCGTGCCACTGGAAATGTGCGTTTTTCCTTGTCAGGTTGTGTAACGGTTCGGCAATGGAGGCAAAGTCTTTCACAAACCTGCGATAGTAGGAGGCGAGGCCAATGAAACGTCTGACCTCTTGGACCGATGTGGGAGTGGGCCAAGCTTGGACTTTATGGACTTTATTGGGATCAGTGGCTACACCGTGCTGGGACACGTTTTTGACATATTATTCGGCCCAGGAAACACACACGCAGGCTCAGGAAGATTTGAAAGCTTTATTTCTTAACCAATGTGCCGTGAATGGATGCGTGTGTGAGGAATAAGAATGTATTGTGGGTGGAGGGTGCAGGTCAGGACAGAGCAGCACGCCGTACAGCCAGGCAACCCTATGAACAAGAAGAGAACAGGGGTTAGCTGGGCAAACCACACAAGGGAGTGACAAGGTGATGTGCTTACTTGCAGTAACTGTGGTGGCTGGCGTTGGCAAGATCCCAAGCCTGGGAGACAGCGTCCTGCTGTGCGTCCAAGGAGAGGCAGAGTGGCAGAGGAGTGGTGAGGCGAGGGAGAGAGTGTCCGCCGCCGGGAGATCCACCTGTGCACAGGGGAAGGCTGACAAGCAGGTGAGACAATAATTGACAGCTTACGTGTCGAGAAGAGAGTCAGCAGGCCTGGAGGAAAGGACATCCGCTAAAGGTTGAGCACGCAGGGAGACAGACGGCTCCAGGCCGAAGCTCAGGGCGAGATGGAATAAGTAGCTGTGTACTAACGAGATGCAGGTGTGCGCGCAGCTGAGGTGGATGCCCCTGAGCGGCGAGTGGTGACAGTACTCCCCCCCTACCAGCGCCTCCTGGCGCTGGCTTACCTGGGTGAGCCTGGTGAAACTCCGCGATGAGGTCCCGATCCAACACCCACGAAGAGCGCACCCAGGATCTCCACTCTGGTCCATAACCTTCTCAAACCACCAGATATTGCAGCCCCCGACCCCGGCGCCGAGAGTCAAGGATGGAAGTAACACCCCACGCCGGGTCACCGTCGATCATCCTAGGAGCGGGAGGCGACCTAGGAGGGGGGCAGAGTGGATTGGAAAGAACAGGTTTGATCTTAGATACGTGGAAGGTGGGACACACACGAAGGGAGGGGGGGAGGGCCAAACGCACAGCCACCGGGTTAACAATTTTAGAGATCACAAAGGGGCCCAGAAACCGCGGCGCCAGCTTCCTCTTCTCAGCTTTGAGGTTGATATCCTGGGATGAAAGCCAAACCCGTTGACCCACCTGGTAGTCAGGAGCTGGCCTCCTGTGGCGATTGGCGGTGGAACTGTTACGTGCCGCTGTGCGTAAAAGCGCATTCCTCGTTTTGGTCCACACACTCCGGCAGCGCCTCATGTGCGCCTGGACAGAGGGGACAGCCAGCTTACCCAAATGCTCGGGAAACAAGGGGGGATCGTACCCCAAGGACGCTTCGAAGGGCGACACCCCAGTAGCAGAAGAACGAGCGAAATTGTGGGCATATTCCACCCAGGTCAGGTAGGAGCTCCAGGACGATGAACTGGAGGAGGTCACGCAGCGCAGGACGGCCTCCAACTCCTGGTTCGTGCGCTCGCATTGCCCATTAGACTGGGGGTGGTGGCCAGAGGAGAGACTGACCATGGCCCCCAAAACGTTGCAGAAGCACCTCCAAACCTGGGAGACAAACTGAGGACCCCTGTCCGATACCACGTCCAGTGGGATCCCGTGCAGCCTGACGACATGTTGGACCAGAAGGTCAGCCGTTTCACGTACCGAAGGGAGACTCTGAAGAGGTACAAAATGGGCGGCCTTAGAAAACCGATCCACAATTGTCAAGACCGTGTCATAGGTGTTAGAGACTGGGAGACCGGTGACGAAGTCAAGGGCGATGTGTGACCAGGGCCTGCCCGGGACCGGCAGGGGCTGGAGAAGACCTGCAGGCGGAGAGTTCTGGGACTTGCCGGCAGCGCACTGGGGACAAGCCTGAACATAATTGGTGACGTCCTTCTGGAGACCCGGCCACCAGAACGAGCGTTGAAACAAACTCACCAGATGGGTGATGCCAGGGTGACAGGCGAGCTTGGAGGTATGGGCCCAGTGAATCACCTCTCCTCAGACCGCCGAAGGAATGAAGAGCCTCCCCTCTGGCCCCCCGCCAGGATCCGTCTCCATCTCCTGCGCCCTTAGGATCTTGTCCTTGATAGACCAGGAAACTGCCCCCATGACGCACGAGCTGGGGAGGATGGTGTGTTCAGACTCCTCTGGATCCTCAGGGGTGAACTCCCTGGATAAGGCGTCGGGCAACCCATTCTTCGAGCCTGGACGGTACGTGATAAAACGAGCGAAAAACAGAGACCAGCGCGCCTGGCGGGCATTCAGGCGCCGCGCTGACCTCAAATACTCGAGGTTCTTGTGGTCCGTCCAGACCACGAAAGGTTGAGCTGCCCCCTCCAACCAGTGTTGCCACTCCTGCAGTGCGAGCTTGACAGCGAGGAGCTCCCTGTCGCCGACGTCATAGTTGCGCTCCACAGCCGATAATCGTCGGGAGAAGAAGGCGCAGGGCCGCTTGACTCCATCCACTGGCGAGCGCTGAGACAGCACCGCCCCCACCCCCGTGTCGGACGCGTTGACCTCCACTAGACACTGCAGTACGGGGTCGACCTGGGTCAGGAGCCGGGAGGACGAGAACTCCGCCTGGAGAGTCTTGAAAGTGGTGGCTGCCTCCTCGAACCACTGGAAGGGCACCTTCGACGACGTGAGGCGGGTCAGGGGGGTGACAATGGCGCCGAAGTTGGGGATGAAGCGCCGGTAGAAGTTAGCGAATCCAATAAACTGCTGCACCTGCTTCCTGGAGGTGGGCGTGGGCCACTTGACCACCGCTTTAACCTTAGCGGGGTCGGGGAGTATCTGGTTGTGTGAGATCATGAACCCCAGGAAGGAGGTGGTCCAGGCGTAGAACTCGCACTTCTCCGCCTTGATGTACAGACGATTCTCCAGCAACCGTTGCAGAACCTGCCTCACATGGATCTGGTGCTCCTCCCGTAATTTGGAGAAGATGAGTATGTCGTCCAGATACACAAAAACAAAGACTCCCAGGAAATCCCGTAGAACGTCGTTTATGAGACGCTGGAAGACGGCAGGTGCGTTGGTGAGCCCGAACAGCATCACAAGATACTCGAAATGTTCGCTGGGCGTCCTAAAGGCCGTCTTCCATTCGTCTCCCTCCCGGATCCGCACGAGATGGTAAGCGCTGCGGAGGTCTAGTTTCGTGAACCAGGTCGCCCCCTGGAGGGAGTGGAAGGCGGTGTCCATGAGTGGCAGGGTGTAGCGATCCTTGATGGTGATGTCGTTCAGCGCTCTGAAGTCGATGCAGGGGCGCAGGGACCCATCCTTCTTTGACACGAAGAAGAAACCCGCGCCGAGCGGGGACAAGGAAGGGCGAATAATCCCAGCGCTGAGCAACTCCTTGATATAAGTGTCCATTGCCTCGCGTTCCGGTGCTGAGAGACTGTACAGGCGGCCAGATGGCAAGGGGGCCCCTGTACGGAGGTTGATAGCGCAGTCATATGGCTGGTGAGGGGGAAGAGACATGGCCCTGGACTTACTAAATGCTACGCCCAAGTCGTGGAACTCCTGCGGCACCAGGGTGAGGTCTGGGGGCTCCGAGGCCGGCGTTGGCGGAGGGGCGGATGGCGCACAAGCCGCAGACTGGAGGCAGGTGCCCAGGCAGAAGGTGCTCCAAGAAAGGACGCTGCTGGTTCTCCAATCCAGGACAGGGTTATGCAGACGCAGCCAAGGGTAACCCAGGATGACTCAGTCCGACGAGGAGGGCAAGACATATAGTGTCAGATCCTCCCGGTGGTTGCCAGAGATGATGATGGGGACTGGCTTGGTGCGATGCGTCACTGTTCCCAGGGGCGAGCGAGAGAGAGTGACCAAGTTAAGGGGAGTTGACAGTGGTTGGCAGGGTATGCCCAAACGGGTTGCCAGGCTTTTAGAGATGAAACTCTGCTCTGCCCCAGAATCCACCAGTGCGTGCATGCAGTGCCCGGTGGAGTTGTGACACAATCGTATGGGCAATGTACATGAAGATAGGGGATTTGGCCGGTTAGAGTCCGCGAGGCCCCCTACAGTGACTCGTGGACCCCCCCGTTTGGCTTCACCGGGCACAGCTCCACGGGATGCTGGTCATCTCTGCAATACATGCAGAGACCTCGTTCCCGTCGGCATTGTCTCTCGGCAAGAGGGAGCCTAGTGCGCCCGATCGCCATGGCCTCTGGCTCATCGGCGGACTCCGGAGCCGGTAACGCCAGGGGGCGAGACTGAGAAGAGCGGGCAGAAGTTCCGTGCGAGCGGCTGACAGACTTCCGCTCCGCGGTCCACTCACGCAGCCTATTGTCCAGGCTAATGGTGAGCGAAATCAGCTCGGAAAGCCGCCCTGGGAGATCCCGACTGGCCAACTCATCCCTCAGACCGGAACTGAGGCTACAGAGGAGGATACTGCAGAGAGATGCCTCTCCCCAGCCCACCTCCTCCGCTGCAACCTGGAAGTCAACAGTGTGTTCCGCCGCCGACCGGCTTCCCTGTTGGAGACTAAGAAGCCGGTCAGCGAGGATGCTGTCATGACGTGAGTGGTCAAAGACCTCTAAAAAGTCCCGCACGAACCAGTCATAAGAGAGGGTCGCGTAGCTGGGCTTCATCATTACGGCGTAAGCCCAAGCTAATGCTCGCCCTTCTAGGAGATTAGCCATGTACCCGATTCGGCTATGATTTGAGGGAAAATCCCCGGGAACGCGCAGGAACACCGACTCACACTGCAGAATAAACCCCCTCGCTCCACCGAGTTTCCCGTTGAAGCGAGAGGGGGTTGGAATGGGTGTGAGACGGGTTGGCGCTCCCGAGTTAGGCTGGCCAGCCGCGGAAGCGACCGGAGCCGAGGCGCCGAGAGGACCCGAGGGGAATGCCCGCTGAGGATCCAAGCGGTCTAACCGGTTAGTAATTATGGTCAATTGATTAAGAATTACCTGTTGTTGGTGTGCTAACATATCCACCCGAGCCTCAAGGGTGGAAAAGCGACATGCGAGCCCGCTGTCCGCTGGGCTGCCTCGCTGAAGCCATACTGACATATTATTCGGCCCAGGAAACACGCACGCAGGCTCAGGAAGATTTGAAAGCTTTATTTCTTAACCAATGTGCCGTGAATGAATGCGTGTGTGAGGAATAAGAATGTATTGTGGGTAGAGGGTGCAGGTCAGGACAGAGCAGCACGCCGTACAGCCAGGCAACCCTATGAGCGAGAAGAGAACAGGGGTTAGCTGGGCAAACCACACAAGGGAGTGACAAGGTGATGTGCTTACTTGCAGTAACTGTGGTGGCTGATGTTGGCAAGATCCCAAGCCTGGGAGACAGCGTCCTGCTGTGCGTCCGAGGAGAGGCAGAGTGGCAGAGGAGCGGTGAGGTGAGGGAGAGAGTGTCCGCCGCTGGGAGATCCACCTGTGCACAGGGGAAGGCTGACAAGCAGGTAAGACAATAATTGACAGCTTACGTGTCGAGAAGAGAGTCAGCAGGCCTGGAGGAAAGGACATCCGCTGAAGGTTGAGCACGCAGGGAAGCAGACGGCTCCAGGCCGAAGCTCAGGGCGAGATGGAATAAGTAGCTGCGCACTAACGAGATGCAGGTGTGCATGCAGCTGAGGTGGATGCCCGTGAGCGGCGAGTGGTGACAGTTTTAGTTTGAGGTTTGCGTGTTTAAGTCTCTGGAACACCTGACTCAGCCGCTGCAGCATCCCGGACACATCCTTGGCCAGCACGATGATGTCATCCAAGTAGACGAGGCAGGTCTCCCACTGCATGCCGGCAAGGACGCGGTCCATAAGGCGTTGGAACGTCGCTAGCGCATTGCATAACCCAAACGGTATAACGTTCCATTCAAATAGTCCATTTCCGGTGGAAAAGGCGGCTGTGCGGCGGGCTCTTGGAGTCAGCTGGACTTGCCAATAACCTGAAGCAAGGTCCAAGGTGCTGAACCATTTGGCGGTGGCGAGAGTGTCTAATGTGTCTTGGATGCGAGGTAGCGGGTACGCGTCAGTGATGGCGTGGTTGTTGAGTGTTCTATAGTCTATACAAAGGCGGTAAGTCCCATCCTTTTTACGTACCATAACAATCGGTGAGGCCCAACTGCTGTGGCTGCGGGCGGCGAGGCCGTTCTGGAGGCTCTCACGGATCTGCTGGTCTGCGTGTTGCTGCTTTTCCCCAGCCATGCGACGAGGGGGCTGCTTCATGGGAGCTCCAGGCCGGGTTATGATGTCGTGCTGCACGAGACTGGTCCGTCCCAGGTCACCAGGTCCTCTCGAAAACACATTTTCATAGGCACACAACAGGTTAGACAGTTCAAGTTTTTCATTGTCATTAAGCTCAGTGGAACTCTGGGCATAGAGCTCCTGGAGGTGCTCTGGGACTGCAGGGGAGCTAGCTGGGAAGTCTGCCGCTGTGGAGGCACTGGGCGGGGGAAGAGCTTTAGCTGGCTGGAGGAGGCCTGCAATGGCACCTTCTTTAATAGTGACGGCCTTGTTGCCAGGGTTAAAGAGGCGTAGTGGAACAACATTAGCGGGCTGAGCGTTGACTAGGACCCTGGCAATGAGTATTTTGTGCTTCTCAACAAAGCCTTTTGTGGGGCTGAGCATCATGTCTCCCTGAGCTGCTTTGCCACAAGGCACAGTGCCCTTGACTAGGTACTCTTGTCCAGGTTCAACCACGACAGTTCTGGCTACTCTCACAGCATGCGACTTTGGGACAGTCTCTGGGTGAAAGTATGGCACTTTTCCAAACAGCACTATGCGGCGCTTACCAAAATCAAGGCGGGCCTCGGCTTGGGTGAGGAATGGGTGGCCTAGCAGTACTTCATTGCCCGTTATGTCCGCCACGAGGAAGTCCACTTCAACTTGCCAGCTGTTAATACTGACAGGTATTTTGGCCTCACCACGCACCAGCACGTCTCCTGGTTCCATCTGGGTCACCATTGTTAACCTTTCCTGTTTTGGTCTCCTAACCGTGGTTGGGGGACACAGGGGAGATCTGTCTTCTCCAGGGCCGGAGGCAGCTTTTCCTCCAGGGTCAACTCCCGAGTAAACCTCACGCTTGTTAAAAACAGTATGGTGGTACACAGAAGAACAAGCCGTTTTGCTGAAGAGTTGGGGCTTTATTAACACACTGCACTGTTAATAGCAACAATTCTAGTTCACTACCTGCTCCGGTCGCCTCTCTCTCTACTCACCCGCACATTTCACACACACCGTTTGCTCCGCGGGGCCACTCACACGGGGGCGCGCCTCGGCTGCGCGCACACACTCATTCACTCACGTTCACGCACTGAGCTGCCCTATCTAAACACATGAACCAGACACATCCTACAACAATTGTATACAGTGGTGTGAAAAAGTGTTCGTCTCCTTCCTGATTTTTAATTTTTTTGTATGTCACACTTAAATGTTTTATATCATCAAACAAATTCAAATATTATTTTTTTTTTATTAATCTTTATTTCAGACACACAAGTGGGTCCATATAAAATAAGAAGTGTTAGTGTGTTTCATAAAAGGTTAAAAATGGTTCATAATAAGTTAGCAATAAAATGTCATAATTCATCTGTAATAATTCATGCTAAAAAACGGTCATTGGGTTAAAAGTAATTTCTATACAGTTAGTTTTGGTTTACCTGTATTTTATTTTGAAGACATAGTCAGTGGTCGCAATGCATTATGGGTAGCAGAAGCAGTAGTCAATCAAGAAAAAGCGTGGTTAAAAAAAAAAACCTGCCTGTGAATGTCCAAGATGCTCCTCCCGTGTGCTATATTTTTTTTTCTCTACCTTCGAAAGCAATGGCTGTGAGTTTAATAAGTGTTTCGTTAACTTTATAAGTTTTATAAGATGTGGTTTTGAGATCGTTTTGTAAATATGTTGTTAGCAGGAATTAGCCTTATCCCAGAATTGTAAGCTGTCTAGAAGACTGTAATAAAAGAGCAAGATGCTCAGTTTCCCTTCAAGACCCCAGAGGAAGCGCAGGAGTTCATCAAGAAGATCAAAGAAGAAGAAGAGACTGGTGGGAGCTAAGCATGAAAAAAAAACAAAACAAACAAAAAAAAAACTATGATGTACAAAGTTGCTAAAAATTTTGGAGTTAAGTTGGAAAACTACAGAGGAGAGTTAATGTTACGTCATTAAAAGCAGTAGAGTTAGGGTGATTGGGAGGATGAAGAAGGAGTGGCTTAGGCTGTACCCCGTGGGTGTGGAGCGGTCGATGGCTATATCGGGAGACGGAATTTTTCTTTTGATTTTGGGGGGTTTGCCACAAGTGTGGGAAGGGGGAATTTGTTTGTGTGTAGTTTGTAGGATGAATGTTCAACCACTCATGTTTTTGCTTCTCTGTATGAGCATGTTTACACTGCAAGGTAATCCCAAACTCTCTATTGATCATAAATCAAAGCGTTAATCTTAATTTAACTTCATGGAATTGCAGAGGTCTACAAAATTTAAAAAAACTTAAACAAGTTATGAATAAAATAAAAGACATGGGTTCAAAAATTGTGTTTTTACAGGAAACTCATCTAATAGAGGAGGATATAAAAAGAATTAGGAGTAGATGGCAAGGAAGTGTCTTCACCTCATCATTTTCATCCCGGGCCAGGGGAGTTATGACTCTCATACATAAATCAGTCCCTTTTCAAGTGAAAAATGTAATTGGAGACAAATTTGGAAGATATGTAATCATTCAAGGTTCTTTGCTATTAGAAAATATAAATCTTGTGAACTTATATGGTCCCAATATAGATGATCAAAAGTTCTTTGCTAATTTATTTCTTATCTTATCATCACTTACAGGGCAACATATAATAGCAGGGGATTTTAATTGTACATTGAATCCAGGTATAGATAGATCAACAGGACTGGATTGTACGCACAATGGATGTAGGATGACTACTAATCATTTTATGAAAGAATTGAGATTGTTAGATATATGGAGAGAAATGAAACCACAAGTTAAAGCCTATTCTTGTTATTCCAGTACCTACAAGACATTCTCACGTATTGATTATTTTTTGATTTCCACAGAATTAAGGTCCAAGATTCAAAACTGCTTTTATGATAACATCGTGATCTCTGATCATGCACCCTGCTGTCTAATATATATAGATAAAAAATTGACAAAGGAATCAGGTAGATGGCAATTTCAGCATAAATGGCTTCAGGATGAGGAATTTGTCAAGTATATAGAAAAACAGATAGATGAGTTCTTTGACATCAATACTACACAAACATCAGCATGTGTAAAGTGGGAGGCTTTCAAAGCTTTTATTAGGGGACATATTATTAGTTATACAGGATCAAAATCTAAGAAGACTAGAGAGGAGAGAGCCAAATTGGAACATAAAATAAAAAGTCTTCAGGAAAAAGTGTATGCAGGAAGTGATCCAAGGTTGGAGAATGAATTACTGATTTTGAGAGCTGAATACGACAAAAAATCAGCGAATAGAGCTGCCTCGAGTCTTCTAAGATTGAAACAATCTTTTTATGAACAAGGTGAAAAATCAGGAAAATTATTGGCATGGCAGATTAAACAATTAGAAATTAAAACACCAATTACCAGTATTATAAGTAATGGACAGGTAGTTATAGATCCTTTAGAAATTAACAGAGCCTTTAGAGATTACTATGAAAAATTATATGATACCAAAAATGAATCTGATTTAACAAAACTAAATGGGTTTTTGAACGAACTATCTATACCGTGTATTCCAAATGAAAACAGGGAGATATTGGAGTCTAAAATTAGTCAAGAAGAAGTTGGGCTAGCCATTGATAATATGAAATCAGGAAAAAGTGCAGGACCAGATGGTCTTCCAGTTGACCTTCATAAAAAATTTAAGAATAAATTAATAAAACCTTTTTTGGAAATGATTTTAGAAGCATTTCAAAATAATAATTTACCATCATACATGAATAATGCCTTAATTATACTGCTGCCAAAACCAGGTAAGCCCTCTAATAAATGGGAAAATATGAGACCAATAAGCCTATTAAATGCCGACCTTAAGATAATCTGTAAAATTTTAGCAAGACGAATACAAGAAATTTTACCAAATATTATTAATCGAGATCAGAATGGCTTTATAAAGGGAAGACAAGGCTTCCATAATGTAAGAAGACTATTTAATATTATTTATTTTAATAAAGAAGCACCGGATACAGCTCTCCTATCACTGGACGCCGAAAAGGCCTTTGATAGAGTTGAATGGCCCTTTCTTTTTGAAGTCTTACAAAGGTTTGGACTTGGAAATAATTTCATAAAATGGGTTCAGATAATATACAATAATGCTACAGCAGAAATCCTAACAAATAACAATATTTCAAAACCAATAAAAATCAATAGAGGATGTCGACAAGGCTGTCCACTTTCACCTTTACTGTTTACTATGGCAATTGAACCTTTAGCGATAGCGATACGTTTACATTCACAAATATATGGAATTAAAGTTGGACCAACAGAACATAAAATCTCCCTGTACGCCGATGACATAATTTTGTTTATGTCGAATCTAAAAAAATCAATTCCAACCTTGTTGAATTTAATAAAGAATTTTGGGGAAATATCAGGATATAAAATAAATAAAACTAAATCTTCAATATTAATGCTAAATGAGACCCAGAGAAATTACCCAGACCCTGAGGTAAATCAATTCAATGTTGTAAATCAGTTTAAATATTTAGGAATCCAAATTGTGCCTAAGCTAGAATCAGTCGCCAGTGTCAACTATGAAGCCTTAATGTCAGATATCAATGAGTTAACTCAGAGATGGATGTCACTACCAATGTCGATGATCAGGAGAATCAATATACTTAAAAGTAATATTTTACCTAAAATACTTTATTTATTTCAATACATTCCCTTATCACCACCTTTAGATTTATTCTCAAGAATTAAAAAAAAAAAAAAAAAAAGTTAGTGGAATTTATATGGAACAACAGGAGGGCTAGATTACGTCTGTCTTTATTATATTTACCATTTGATCGTGGAGGTCTGAAATGTCCAAATTTTATGTTGTATTATTGGTCGGCACAACTGAGGTCTATGACATATTATTTTTCATTAAATGATCTCCCTCACTGGACTGAAATGGAATCATACAATTTACCTTTACCTCTTCCCATATTCATATACTCAGATTCGGCAAAAAAATTACAAAAACAAGTTAAAAATCCATTTGTAAAGCATATGATCAAAATATGGTGTGAAGCTAAAAACTATTTAAAAGAACCACAGTTATTGTCACAATTTAGTCCAATATGGGGTAATCAATATTTTAAACCAGGGAGAGCGGACGCTGTATTTAAAGTATGGAATTTAAAAGGGATACAAAAGATTCAGGATTTATATTTGCCATGTGCAGATAACATAATGTCTTTTGAAGAGCTGAGGATCAAATTTAATCTCAATAGAACACATTTTTTTAAATATCTTCAACTTAGAAACTTTATTCGATCAAATCAAAATAAAGCTCTCACTCGACCTATTTATTCATCCTTGGAAAAAATGTTGATGAAAGATAGTAAAAGAAAGGGTATTATTTCAGAGTTTTATAACTCATTGACACTATCTTCAAGTGAAAATTCACTGAAAAGATTAAACTACTGGAAAGAAGATCTGCAAACTGAAATTTCAGAGGAACAATGGGAATTGGCTTGTACAGAAGCTCAAACCAAATCAATAAATGTACGCCTTAAATTGATACATTTCAAATGGTTAATGCGGATGTATGTTACACCGGAGGAGTTAAATAGATATAACAAAAATATACCAGATACGTGCACAAAATGCTGGGCTGCACGGGGGCGCAGTGGTTTAGCACTGTGGCAGCACAGTTTTACCCTCGGCCGGGGGATCGCGGGGATCATGAGATCGTGGGTTCGATCCCAGCCCCCGACCAACAGTGAGCTGTGTGGAGTTTGCATGTTCTCCCCGTGTTGCGTGGGTTTACTCCGGGATTTCTCCGGTTTCCTCCCGCATACCAAAAACATGTAGGTGTAGGGCACTCGCGCACGCAGCGACCGGCAGCCGGTGGCTTGTCACCAGACTGCAAACCAAATCTACCTACGGGTACAAATAAGTAACAAAAAAAAAAAAAAAAAATGCATGGAAAGTAAAGGAACCCTATTTCATTGTGTATGGGAATGTAGATTAATAAGAATGTTTTGGGAAGAGGTGAGGGTAACAATTGAAAAAATAATCTCAAAACAAATCATATTGAATCCTAAACTGTTTTTGTTGGGTTTGTACCCAGAAAAGCATAATTTTAATAAAAGTGAAAGAACATTCATAGACCTCAGTTTGCTTAATGCCAAAAAATGTATTGCACTATTATGGAAAAAGACTCATAGACCAGATGTGACTCAGTGGTTAAGACAGATGTTAACAAACCTTCCATTAGAAAGAATAACATATATACTGAAATCAAAGGAAATTGTGTTTGAGAATATATGGAGACCTTTTATTGATTATGTAAAAAATTTAAACATAACTCTTGAAGAAGAAGGTGAATGATGTGTGTGGACCTTGTAAATTCCAAACTGGTGAACATAATATGTATACTTATGTATTGGATTGTCTAGACTAAACAGAGGAGCATTGTTGAAGATTTGATTTTGTTGGTGGTTGTTGGTGTTTTTAGTGCATTTTTTTTTGTAGTACTTTAGTGTTAGTGTTTGATTGTTTGTATCATGTTTGTTTAAAAAAAAAAGGTTCAAAAAAGATATTGTGGAGAAAAAAAAGATGCTCAGTTTCCTGGCTCATGGAAAACGAGTTTGGCTTGCTGTTGATCTGCGTTCACATACACAGTATATACAACACGTAGTGATAACAGTACAGTCTTTAAAAAGAGTTCATGTAGAGGCTGTTGTGCCAGTGTCTTCTGAGAGCAGAGGTGTGTCTGAGACTGCTCTTCCTAGGGCTTATCAGGGTCTGTTTGATGCTGTTTTCCGAGTCATCCAAACGACGCATAAAATTGTACATAAGTTTCCTCAGTAATGCCTTACACGTAGCAATAGCACAGGACACCAACAGCTGGCTGGCGCTATGCCATCTGGGCACCTACAGCTACAGCCTCAGTGCATCATTGTAGGCCACAGTCAGCCTTCTCATACTACCAGTCCTGTAGCTGCTCCATAGGTGTGCAGTGTACAGCGGAATACAGTAAGCTCTGAACAGAGAAGATTTAACATTTACAGAGCACATACTATTACATATATTATATTATTATTATTATATATTATCATATATTGTCTCAGAGCAGTCTACACTGTCCATAGTGAATACATCACCCCTGACACAGTTGAAGAGTTCAGAATAGTGATCACGCCACATCTCAGCTATTTTCTCTGGGCCACTTTGCCCTCTATGTTAGATGGCAAGGAGGATTTAACATTATTCATGACTTTAGCCTCTCTCCAGAAATCATAAGAATTCTTACTCTGCAGGCTCCTGCCAAGTGACTCAGCCCACATTTTGTTCTCATTTCTTTTAATAAAACGAAGAGCATGTTTAAATCTTGCATTAGTTTGTTTTTTAATTCCCAGCAATGGTCCCTGTCTGGGCCGACCTGCTTCAGACCAGAGAATAAAGGCCTCTCTAGCTGTGGCATGCTGTTCTAACGCAAACTCATTCCATCCAGGTTTGGTGTTAAGCCCCGTTTGGATTTCTACAAAATGGTCTGCTACAGCTGATAAAAACATTAACAACAGCATCATACATATCAGAGTTCACTATCATGCTGTGGGTTTGTACAGTTCATATCAGAGCACACCAGAGCACTCCTGGGAAGATGGATTCTGCTAAACAAGTTGTCAGTTACAGTGGCGTATTCATTTAACTCTTCCAGTGTTAAGACTAGCCCAGTCCAGCTTCCCTGACCAAGCAGCACCGCCATCAGCAGAGACAGCATTTAGAGACATGCCAGATGGTATGTGATCAAAAGTAGCCATCCCATAATAGATGCACATGTTGCTCAGTGATGCATGGGCATCTGCTGTGCATGTACAGTGATGGAGCCAGGAGGTGGTGTGCCAGGCTTCACTAACGTAGGTGAAGCTTGCATCAGGCAGGAGCATTTTTGCTGGACACAGTAAGATTGCTGTCATCAGAGAATTGCAGAAGATGTTTGGCAAATATAGAGTTAGTATCAGACAGATCTGCATTAAAATCTCTAATAACAAAGACACAGGTTGAATCATTATCCTCAGTGAAATAATTCACAAATGCCAATCTGTTCATAAATTCATCTTCAGACTGATAAGACTCAAATGGTGCATAAATATTTATAATTGTAAATTTCTTTTCATTCAAATTGATTTTTAGCCCCAAAGCCCAGTCGACATTCAATCTCACCACATTTGCTATTGAGTCATATTTTGTGTTCCACAGAATAGCCACTCCACCAGGAATCCTGCCATGGACTATTCTAGTACTGAGATCAGTGGTGGATTCACCAGCACCATGGAAATCCTGATGTAGAGTGTTTAATTTGTCCAAGTCCTACTTGGCAAGCCAGGTTTCTTGAAGACTCAGAATGTCACACTCTTCCAAGAGTTTGTCAACAACCAGATGTCTTGTTGTATCAACAGCACTATGACCCACACTCAGGCCACGCGCGTTATACAATACAAGCTGGACTGTTGCTTTTAGATTTTTACTCCACAGAGGGGATCAGCTGCAGCTCACTGCCTCCCGCTGCAGCGTCACTAGCAGCAGGCTCCTCCCGTGAGCTATAGCTTTCCCCTCGGCCAGGTGAGACACCCGAAGCCACTGTGGCTCCTCTCGGCCGGCGTGGTTCATAATATCACTGGACAAAGGCTCCAGCTGGCCACAGCTGAGGATTGTACATATCTGCCACATCGTTACATTCTGTCGTGATATGAAACAAGCTGAATCTTCCATGTGATGTCTCAATCTTCCTGCACATAACTTCACGACCCAGTTTCTCTTTCAAATAGTCACGGAGGCTGTCAGCATCAAGTTTCAGATCTAACTTGGTTGCAAAAACTCTCACCAGCTTAGTTTTGACAGCTTGTATGTTAGAGATCTTACCAGTTCCAGCTACTCCAGCTTGTCTCCGTTCACATTTCCCTGTAGCTTGTGGACGGCGAGGATTAGGCAGAGCTGTCGATCCTCCAGACTCCAACTTCAGCTGGTGTCCTTCCCACACCACAGTAGTCCACGCTGGAGAGAGCAGTTTCTTCTGCGGCCCAGGTCAGCGGAGCAACGTCAGCTGTATCGGGTCTTTGTCAGCGGTGTCCTCAGTTGTATGTAGCTGGGCATGAGTGCCAGCCACCGGATCAGGAGCGCGAGGGCGTCCGGCTTCTCCACAGCAGTTACCCCTCTGTCCAGAGAGGTAGTCACATCCCGCAGAGTCTCACAAACATTTGTTTGCACGACGAGGGTTCTTTTCATACAGCTGCTATCAGTGTTTATTTGCTCAGTTTTACCAAGTAACGTTGACACATCGATATGGTTGAAAGAAACCAGGGGGAGCTCGTCCAGATAGTGTGAGACGAATCATAGTATATCTTTACCACATTCATTCAAGACTTTCAAGCATAGTTTCACATTATTCATGTCCTTTTGTGTGCCTTTATGTGCAGCATTGCCTTGATTGTTTGGACAGACCTCAAACAAAATCCGCTTTGAAGCCTGAATCCAGTCAGAGCTGAATCTGTTTGTAACCAGCACAGCAATTTCATCATTGCTCAGTGCTCTTATCTTAATCACGATAAAGTTATGCAGTTCATCTTCCACTATAACTTTACCATCACTTGTTCTGTATATCTCTGGTTTGATTCAGGAGAAAGCACTGTGTGCAGCACGCTGTGTTGCTTCAGCCACCATGTTGAGCTGTCCTTTCCTTGTTCCAGAAAGACCAAACAGTTTTAAAATCAAAAAGATTAGCTGAGATGTACGCTAACTCCTTTGTTCTATATTAGTTGTGAATGTCGCACACTAAAGTTCACAATTCAAGGACTGAAGTTAAACTTAGAGCTGGAGTCTGAAAAAGTCTGACCACTCGCATCCGCCATCTTGTTAAGTGTCAGTTAGACAAAGATAACACAAGTAAACACAAAATGCAGTTTTTAAATGAAGGTGTCTGTTATTAAGGGAAAAAAAAATCCACACAAAGATAACACAAGTAAACACGAAATGCAGTTTTTAAATGAAGGTGTCTGTTATTAAGGGGAAAAAAAATGCAAACCTACATGGCCTTGTGTGAAAAAGTGACTGCCCCCTAAACCTAATAACTGTTTGGGCCACCCTTAGCAGCAACAGCTGCAATCAAGCGTTTGCAATAACTGGCAATGAGTCTTTCACAGCGCTGTGGAGGAATTTTGGCCGACTCATCTTTGCAGAATTGTTGTAATTCAGCCATATTGGAGGGTTTTCAAGCATGAACCGCCTTTTTAAGGTCATGCCACAGAATCTCAATCAGATTCAGGTCAGGACTTTGACTAGGCCACTCCAAAGTCTTCATTTTGTTTTTCTTAAGCCATTCAGAGGTGAACTTGCTGGTGTGTTTTGGATCATTGTGTTGCTGCAGAACCCAAGTGCGCTTCAGCTTGAGGTTGCGAACAGATGGCCGGAAATTCTATTTCCAGATTTTTTGGTAGACAGCAGAATTCATGGTTCAATTTACCACAACAAGTCTTCCAGGTCCTGAAGCAGCAATACAGCCCCAGACCATCACACTACCACCACTATATTTTACTGCTGGTATGATGTTCCTTTTCTGAAATGCTGTGTTACTTTTACGCCAGATGTAATGGGACACACACCTTCCAAAAAGTTCAGCTTTTGTCTCATCAGTCTACAGTGTATTTTCCCAAATGTCTTGGAGATCATCAAGATGTTTTCTAGCAAAACTGACACAAGCCTTTATGTTCTTTTTGCTCAACATTGGTTTTTGTTTTGGATCTCTGCCATGCAGGCCATTTTTGCTCAGTCTTGTTCTTATGGTGGAGTCATGAACACTGACCTTAACTGAGGCAAGTGAGGCCTGCAGTTCTTTGGATGTTGTTGTGGGGTCTTGTGTGACCTCTTGGATGAGTCGCCGCTGCGCTCTTGGGGTAAATTTGGTTGGCCAGCCACTCCTGGGAAGGTTCACCACTGTTCCATGTTTTCGCCATTTGTGGATCATGACTCTCACTGTTGTTTGCTGGAGTCCCAAAGCTTTAGAAATGGCTTTATAACCTTTTCCAGACTGATTGATCTCAATTACTTTGTTTCTCATTTCTTCTTGAATTTCTTTGGATCGCAGCATGATATCTAGCTTTTGAGGATCTTTTGCTCTACTTCACTTTGTCAGGCAGGTCCTATTTAAGTGATTTCTTGATTGAGAACAGGTGTGGCAGTAATCAGGCCTAGGTGTGGCTAGAGAAATTTAACTCAGCTTTCCAAAAATGTGATAAACCACAGTTAATTTATGTTTTAATCGGGGGGGGGGAATCGCTTTTTCACACAGGGCCATGTAGGTTTGGATTTTTTTTTCTTTATTTAAGTTTTTGTAAAGGGTATACAGGTCATTACAGCATTGCATTGTTTACATTTTCATCACATGTTCCCTTATTTTTTGCTATTTGACAACATTGGTAGAATAATTATTACAACACCCCTTTTTTTTTAAAGTGAAAGAAAAAGTGAAATTAAAGAGAATAAAATAAAAAAACAAACAAACAAACAGAACAGCAAAAAACAAACAAACAGAAAATTAAGTAATTAAAAGTAAAAGGGCATCTGCGTAGCGTTGGAACAAAGAGCGAGACCATTATTGAAATGGTATTTGTCAAAGATTAGATCTAATGGAAGACACATATGCGATCCAGGGTTGCCAAAAGTTCATGAACCCATCATTGTCCTGTCTCAGTGCGAATGTCAACTTTTCCATCGAGTAAATGTCTTGGATCACGTTAATCCAATCTTCAGGTGTAGGACAGCCCTTCAGCATCCATTTTTTAGTTAGGGCTTTTTTACTTGCCAATATTAAAAGATTGAATAAGTATTTATCTCCTCGTCTTTCCAGTGAGTCCTGTAGTAAACCCAAATACAAAGTTACAAAAGAAAAGGGAACTGTTATTTTGAATATTTTCCCCAATATTGTCTGTACATTGGTCCAATATTGGTGGATAACTGGGCATGACCAAAACACATGAAAATGATTTGCAGTCTTTTCACCACACAAGCGCCAACAGTTCAATCCCTTATGGGTAAATTTGTTTTGTGCAGGTGTTCTGAAAAATCTTACCAAATTTTTCCATCCAAATTCTCTTCACTGCAGGGATGAGGTACTTTTCCATTGCTGTTTATTTAGCTTTTCCCATATTTCCAGTTGTAAAGTGAAATCCCCCTCTTTTTCCCATCTCTCTTTTATATATGATGTGTTGTCTCCTTTTAAGTCTTGAAGACCTTGGTATATTTTAGAGATGTATCTGATCCCTGGGATCCCTTTATATGCCATTAAGAAGACCTTCAGAACACCTGACTGGGCCCTTTCCAAATCCTCCTTTTTAAGTATATTGTTTATGTGGTGTCTAAGCTGAAAGAACCTGTAAAGATCTTGATTTATTAGACCTTGTTTTTTCAAATCTTCAAAACTTCTTAAAGTATGCCCCTTAAAAAAATCGTAATATTTTATCAGCCCTTTCTCTTTCCATTCCTTAAATCTAGTGTCTGTTTTATTGGGGGTAAAGTCTTGATCATAGGCAATCCATTGCAGAAGTCGATAGGGCTCTTTAGCTTGATTCTCTCTGACTATCTTAAACCAAATTTTTAGCGGGGTCTCTATCCATGGGTTAGTGTTATTCAAGAGTTTAGGTAAGGCATTGTTCCCTATTATCGCCTGTAGGGGGATGTCACTTGTTATTTGGCATTCGATCTCCTTCCATTGTGCAGTGTAGACTGGGCTACATATCTCTATTAAAGTTTTAATTTGTGCGGCTTTAAAATAGTCCCTGATATTTGGCAGCGCGAGCCCACCTTTGTCTTTGTTTAGCTGTAAGGTTCTATATCTGATTCTAGGTCTCTTGCCCTGCCATATGAATCTTGAGATCCTTCTGTCCAGCTCCTGCCATGTTTTTTTGGGAGGTTCTACCGGTATTGTTTGGAAAAGGTATAGAAGACGTGGAAGTATATTCATTTTGACTGCTTCAATTCTTTGTGCAGTACCTAAGAATGGTATCATATTCCATCTTGCTAGGTCAGATTTTATTTTTGTCACCAGTGGATCATAGTTTAGTGTTATAATTTTGTTGAGTTGTTTCGGGATATTGACCCCCAGATATTTCATAGATTCCATCTCCCAGTTAGTTTTGAGTTCACTTAGTGAATAATGATTTGACTTGGGTTTTATGCATGTTTAACTTGTACCCCGATAAATCTCCATAGTCTGAAAAAACTGAGATTAGTTCTGGTAAAGAAGTGTCCGGCTGCCCTAGGTATATTAAAATGTCATCAGCGAAGAGTGCTATTTTATGTTCCTTCTGACCAAGTGTAATACCTTGAATTTCTTGATTTTGTCTTATCCATTGGCCCAGAGGTTCTATGAAGATTGCCAAGAGCAGTGGAGACAGGGGGCAGCCCTGACGACATCCTCTTTCCAGCTCAAAAGATGATGATAAATTACCGTTAATCCTTATTTTAGCTGTTGGTTTTTTATATAATGCCTGTATAGTTCTAATGAAGTTGTTATGAAAATTGAAACTGGATAAGATTCTATATAGGAAAGACCAGTCAACCGAATCGAATGCTTTTTCAGCATCTAATCCCAATATGACTGCATTTAAGTTATCTTTTTTATATGATGAATTATGTGTAAAGTGCGTCGAATGTTGTCTTGTGTCTGTCTTTGTCTTATAAAACCTGTTTGGTCTAAGTGAATTAAGTCTGTCAGTATGTTTTCTAACCTTTTGGCAAGGATAATGGTAAAAAGCTTATAGTCCTGATTTAATACACTGATTGGTCTGTAGTTGGATTATTCTAGTTTATCCTTTTCAGGTTTAGGTATAACTGCAATGACCCCTTCTCTCCAGGAGGGGGGGGATTTCCCCTGTGTGGAGGACATAGTTAACTGTTTTCAGGAGGAGAGGAGATAGTTGCTGTTTAAAGATTTTGTACCACTCTGCTGTATAGCCATCTGCTCCTGGGGATTTGTTAGCTTTAAGTTTCATAATTGCTTTTTCCAATTCTTTAGGTTGTATTTCTGACAGTAGTGTTTTATTTTGTGACTCAGTAAGTTGGGGAAGGTTTAATGTGTTTAGGAATGTCTCGGATGCGTTTTTATGTTTTTTGTGGGAGTATAAGTTCTTATAGTAATTCTCGAAGCTTTTAAGAATATGGATTTTTTTTTAACCTTAATAATAAACACCTTCATTTAAAAACTGCATTTTGTGTTTACTTGTGTTATCTTTGTCTAATATTTAAATTTGTTTGTTGATCTGAAAAATTGAAGTGTGACAAACATACAAAAAAATGAGAAATCAGGAAGAGGCAAACACTTTTTCACACCACTGTATATGTCCTGTGAGTGTTCATTCATGTATCCTGTAGATTAATGTTTCTTTACTTATAACTGAGTGAGGAGGCAGTAACACGTTAATTAGTAAGTATGCAGTGATTGTTTAATCTTTCCTTTGCTCTTTTTAGATACTAGTACATACCCGTGCACGCCCATAGAAACCAAGTATAAGCAAGTATTTCTGCATGCCGTAGAAAGCAGGTGTAAGAAAGGGTGTAAGCAAGCACATCAGCACTCATTCAGTGATGCCTGCCTTTGATCTTTGATGGTGTCTTAGTGAGTCCTATGATCTATGATGATGTCATAGCGAGTGCTACGATCATGAGTCATGTCTGCATTTGATCTTTGAAGATGTCCTAGGTCCTATGATCTTTGATGATGGCATAGTGATGATGTACTGCTTCGAATGAGTGTAACATTTCCAGATTGACACACAGACAGCGATTTCTTGAATTTATTGAGTGATATTTTTTAAGCTTTCCAGATTTACTGCTTCGAATGGGTGTGGTTTAAAGTGCTGTGTCCTATTGTGTATATGATGGCATGGTCCTTTTGTCTATATGACGACATCGAGAGCCCTGATGTTCCCTGTATATGACATAAAGACATCAAGGACAGCATCATATCATACGCTGTCAGGCAGGCATCACTGTATATGACATCATAAAGATATGAAGGCAGGCTTGATGTCCTATGATGCAGACATCATAGGGACATCATAGGCTCTGCTATAATGCAGATATCATCGGGACAGCATAGGCACATCATAGGCCGTCCTATGATGCCCTGTGGTCGTGACACACAGACAGACAGACGCAGAGATTTCTTGAATTTATAGAGTGATTTGATGGCTTCGTGAGCCTTATCATCGTGAGTGATGCCTGCCATTGATCACATAGTCAAAGACACCTATCTATATGTCTATATTATGTCATAGAGACAGACACCTGTCTATATGATGTCATATAGACTATGTGACGTCACCTGTCTATATGTCTATATGACGTCATATAGACATCATGTCTTTATGACAGCATCGCAAGTCCTATGATGCCTGTGATCATAGGATCATCATAGGACATCAGGCAGACATCATAGGCCGTCCTATGATGTCCTATGATCATGACAGACACACACACAGCGATTTCTTAAATTTATAGAGTGATAGAGTGATAAGAGTGGAGAATGATATAGTCTCAATTGGCAGAACTAGTACATATCCGTGCATATCCGTCCATGTATACCAAGTATAAGCAAGTATTTCTGCATGCCCATTGCTGAAGGGTCTCCTGTCTCAGACGGCTGTGTTGTTCACAGTCATGTCTGTGGCGTACTGCTGGAACCTGAGGTGTTTCATGTTCACGACATCTTTTCTGACATGCAGCAGCTCTCCTCATTCTATTGCTCTCCATCTGGTGGTTCTTCTTCTTCTTCGTTCAGACCACTGGTTGAGGGATTGGTGCATTGTAATTCTAGTTCATGGGCAGGATCATGAAAATAGATCTGAGCAAAAAGTGGCTTTCCACCCTGTTCAGGAAGGCCCGTGCATGCCCATAGAAACCAAGAAACCGGAGCACCCAGAGAAAATCAGTGCTTTCCTCTTTAAAAACGACATTGCTGAGAAAGCGACGCTTTTTCGTAGTTTCTTCATCTTGAGCAAGAACACGAAGACTGCTTGATATGGCAACTCTGCTCGCGGCAACATAGAATTGGCCATGGTTGCAGAAATCTGTTGTGCAGAAAACACGAACGCGCTGTAAAGACTGGCCCTGTGACTTATTCACCTTGCCAATTTTGAGCCATATGACATCATAAAGACACATTAGTCTAGGCATCGTGAGTGATGGTCTATATGATATCATAAAGACACATTTGTCTATGTGCCGTTATATAGACATCATATCTTTATGACGGCATCATGAGTCCTATGATGCCTGACTTCATAGGACGTCCTATGATGATCAGGCAGAGATCATAGGCCAGCCTATGATGTCCTTTAAACGTGACAGACACACACACACACACACACACAGATTTCTTGCTTTAATAAAGTGATGACAGAGTGATGTTGTACCGTACTTATTGGATGTTTTATATAACATTTTGTCTGCTTAATGCTTATAGGTTGTTCCTGGGTATATTTCAACAGTAATTTGACATGTATATATTTATGTTTATTCTATAGGACCACACCTACCTACACCTACCCACATCTACCCAGCACCTACCCATACCTGTTCATAGATATCTTGTCAACAAACCCTGCAATAAAGAACCCTATATTGACTTCAGGAGTCTGCATTTTGTGCCCTGACTGACGCTCAGGGGCAAACATCAACTAACTACCAGTGTAGATACAAAGGGTGAATCCTCGCCTACAATTTTGGTCCTTCAAGCCGGACAGGACGCTTACCTCCGAAGCAGCATGCAGACCAGAGAAGAATAGGCTACAGCCATGGACAAAATTGTTGGTACCCCTCTGTTAATGAAAGAAAAACCCACAATGGTCACAGAAATAACTTGAATCTGACAAAAGTGGTAATAAATAAAAATTCTATGAAAATTAACCAATGAAAATCACACAATGCTTTTGAATTGTGGTTCAACAGAATTATTTTTAAAAACAAACTCATGAAACAGGCCTGGACAAAAATGACGGCACCCTTAACTTAATATTTTGTTGCACAACCTTTTGAGCCAATCACTGCAATCAAACCATTTCTGTAACTGTCAATGAGACTTCTGCACCTCTCAGCAGGTATTTTGGCCCACTCCTCATGAGCAAACTGCTCCAGTTGTTTCAGGTTTGAAGGGTGCCTTCTCCAGACAGCATGTTTCAGCTCCTTCCACAGATGTTCAATAGGATTTAGATCAGGGCTCACAGAAGGCCACTTTAGAATAGTCTAATGTTTGGCTCTTAGCTATTCTTGGGTGTTTTTAGCTGTGTGTTTCGGGTCATTATCCTGTTGCAAGACCCATGACCTGCGGCTGAGACCAAGCTGTCTGACACTGGGCAGCACATTTCTCTCTAGAATACCTTGATAGTCTTGAGATTTCATTTTACCCTGCACAGATTCAAAACACCCTGTTCCAGATGCAGCAAAGCAGCCCCAGAACATAACAGAATCTCCTCCATGTTTCACAGTAGGGACAGTGTTCTTTTCTTGGTATGCTTCATTTTTGTGTCTGTGAACATAGTGCTGATGTGCCTTGCCAAAAAGTTTCAGTTTTGTCTCGTCTGTCCATAGGACATTCTCCCAGAAGCTTTGTGGCTTGTCAACATGCAGTTTGGCAAATTCCAGTCTGGCTTTTTTATGATTTGTTTTCAACAGTGGTGTCCTCCTTGGTCGTCTCCCATGAAGTCCACTTTGGCTCAAACAGCCAAAGTGGTCACGTACTGTTTGCCCCCCTCCCCTCAGGTAGAAGACTTCGGTCCATTCGGACTAAAACCTCCCGGCACATGAATAGCTTTTTCCCCTCTGCCATCAGACTGCTGAACATTAAGTGACTTATTGACTCTCGTGCACTATGTACAGCAGCTCAACCAGACTCATGACATTCATCACTGTTTTTCTGTTGCATTATCAACTGCACTGTGGTACCCCATATTATCTGCTACTTGCTAATTTATTTAAAACTGCCTTGACTAGTATTACTCATTATTATTATTATTATTATTATTACTTATTTTTCTACACTTATTGCACGTTTTTAGTCCTTTAGTTTTTTAGTTTATCTCTTTATCTCATCGTGTTTTTAATGTTGCAGCATGGCACCGAGACAAATTCCTAGTTTGTGTACTACATGAACAATGGCGATAAATCGAATTCTGATTCTGATTCAGATTCTGATTCTGAAACAGCGACGGATGGTGTGATCTGACACTGATGTACCTCAACCTTGGAGTTCACCATGAATGTGTTTAGAGGTTGTTCTGGGCTCTTTTGTTACCATTCGTATTATCCGTCTCTTCCATTTTTTATCAAGTTTCCTCCTGCGGCCACGTCCAGGGAGGTTGGCTACAGTCCCGTGGATCTTAAATTTCTGAATAATATGTGCAACTGTAGTCACAGGAACATCAAGCTGCTTGGAGATGATCTTATAGCCTTTACCTTTTAAATGAATGAATGAATGAATGAATCTTTATTTCGGATAGATTAAAAGTACAGATTAAAAGAAACTGAATAATATAACAAAGGGGGAAAGAAAATCCAACAAGGTCAAATTAGACAATAACTCCTCTGATTATACAGTTCAACATAAGTTATCCGAAATGGGTGATGGCTGAAGCCGCAGCTTATATTGCCCACCCATATTCCATCCAAGAATTCAAAAGAAAAACAAAACAAGAGCGATTATAATTCAGAACAAAGCTAAGACAAAATGTGACAAAAAAAACTAAGTTACAACACAACGCAGACTGGATATGACAATCCTTATGTGATTTTACATGTCATCTTGTATATATGTTTGGAGTATTTCTTCTTTTAGTTTTTGTTTAAATTGTCCAAGCGTTGTACATGATTTTGATTCAGGTCCAAAAGCGTTCCATAATCTGACTCCTTGCACTGTTTGGTGGTAGTTCTCACTGAAGGTTTTTGAAATATACATGTTCCTCTAAAATGATATTGTTTCTCCCTTATTTGGAACAGCTTTTGGATATTTGTGGGAAGTGATAGATTCTTCACTTTAAACATTATTACTGCAGTTTTAAAGTCAACCAGATCTTTCAACTTGAGAGCTTTTAATTTAAGAAAAAGTGGGTTTATTGGTTCCCTGTAAGCAGCTTTGTTTATTATTCTAATAGCTCTCTTCTGAAGCATAAAGACTGGATATATGTTTGTTTTATATGTATTTCCCCATACTTCAGTACAATATGTCATGTATGGGAGTATTAATGAATGATACAAGGTATATAGTGTGGGTTGATTCAGCAAATATTTCACTCTGCGTAGTATTGCAATTGATTTGGATATTTTACCTTTAATATAATTAATATGTGACTTCCAACACAGTTTATTATCAATTATTACTCCAAGAAATTTAGTTTCGGATACCATTTCAATCTCTACACCGTTTACACTGAGTTTAGATACTAAGTTGTTGTGATGGTTGTTAAAAACTATAAATTTTGTCTTACTAAATTTGAGCGTTAATTTGTTTGAATCAAACCACAGTTTAAGCTTTCCTAATTCCTTTCCGAGTGTATCCAAAAGTTGTTCCAAACTGCTTCCACTGCATAATAAATTAGTGTCATCGGCAAACAATATTAAATTCATTTTTTCCTGAAACTTTACATATATCATTTATATACATATCGAATAACAATGGCCCCAAAACTGAACCCTGTGGGACTCCACAAGTAACCTTCAGTAACTGTGAGTTTTTGTTACCAACACATATATACTGATATCTATTCTTTAAGTAACTACATAACCAGGACAGTGCTACCCCTCTAATACCACAATTTTGCAGTTTCTTTAATAATAAGTTATGATCCACTGTATCAAATGCTTTTTTAAGATCCAGGAATACCCCAACTGAATTCTCTTATTTTCGATGGCAGTTGATATTTTTTCTATAAATTCCATTAGAGCGAATGCAGTTGTCCTCTTGTGTCTGAACCCATATTGCTGCTCACACAATAAATTATTCTTCAGTATGAAGTTGTCAATTCTCTAATAGAATATTTTTTCAAGTATCTTGAAAAATTGTGGCAATAGTGAAATTGGTCTATAGTTTGAGAATTCCCCTCTGTCACCCGTCTTGTATATCGGAATTACTTTAGCTATTTTCATTGCATTGGGAAATATACCTGTTTGGAGAGACAGGATACAGATATATCTATATGCTTAGTGGTTTCACTAAGCATTCAATAATAGTTTTGACTAAGAGCATGTTAATACCATCACAGTCCGTAGATGTTTTACTTTTAAACGATTTAACAATTTCAATGACCTCTCTCTCATCTGTATTCTTTATGAACATGCTTGTCTATAATTTTCTTTCTAATCTCCTGAGACAACTCTCTCCTATGCTTCCTCTGGTCCATATTTAGTGTGGTACACTCCATGTCACCAAACAGCACAGTGACTACTTGTCACCCTTTAAATAGGCCGACTGACTGATTACAAGTTTGTAGACACCTGTGATGTTAATTAGAGGACACATCTTGGTTGAACATGTCCCTATGGTCACATTATTTTCAATCTTTTCTAGGGGTACCATCATTTTTGTCCAGGCCTGTTTCATGAGTTTGTTTTTTAAAATAATTCTGTTGAACCACAATTCAAAAGCATTGTCTGATTTTCATTGGTTAATTTTCATAGAATTTTTATTTAGTACCACTTTTGTCAGATTCAAGTTATTTCTGTGACCATTGTGGGTTTTTCTTTCATTAACAGAGGGGTACCAACAATTTTGTCCACGTTTGTATTAAGCCAAAGTGGAAGAGCCACCCTCCTTTTCATTTGGTGGACTATGAGACAAGTCATGTCAGTCGGCATAATGCAACTTCATTCCATCCAAGGGGAGCACACCACATTGAATGTGAAGAGGACTGGTTACCGTGGCTGCTTCATCCATCCAGGTAGATGCCCTCAATTTCCCCTCTGGGGATCAATAAAGTATACAAAATCAAAAAAAAAAAAATTCTGACATGGAGGGTGCTGCCCAGATAACATCCCTCACCCCTTCACAGAGTGGTCATAAGGCACCTTGGTATGTTACATTAGACAAGTGGGTTTATTTTCAGGAGAATACAAGCCATCCTACACAGCCACTCTCAGCTACACGGATGCATTCAGAGCCCCAATCCAGCCAGGTAGACCACTCCACACCATATGTCTACTATAGGGGATTTTCATGTGACGCCACGGATCTAGGTCACAGGCCGGCGCCGCCATGCTGCTGGTCAAGCGCTGGCGGGCATAGTACACAAGCTTGTGTAAACAAACCACTTTCACATGTTTTCTAAGCCCTGTCATCGCCGTTTTTGTCGTTGTTGTCATGCCGGAGACGTGTTGTGCTGTTCACTGCCATAATAGGCGTGGACAGAAGGAGAATTTTTTTTTTTTTTTTTGTTACTTATTTGTACCCGTAGGTAGATTTGGTTTGCAGTCTGGTGACAAGCCACCGGCTGCTGGTCGCTGCGTGCGCGAGCGCCCTAAACCTACATGTTTTTGGTATGCGGGAGGAAACCGGAGAAATCCCGGAGTAAACCCACGCAACACGGGGAGAACATGCAAACTCCACACAGCTCACTGTTGGTCGGGGTCGGGATCGAACCCACGATCTCATGATCCCCGCGATCCCCCGGCCGAGGGTAAACTGTGCTGCCGCAGTGCTAAACCACTGCGCCACCGTGCAGCCCAGAGAATGTGAACTTCTACAGGATTCCTGCACTGAGTCAAGAGCCTGACCGTAGAAACATGTGGATTGCTGCAATAGACAGGAAAGGCTGGACTCCCACAGAGTACACTCGCTTGTGAGTCTCGCTTGGTCTTGTGAGCCTCAAAATTCTCCAGACTGTATGGTGAAGGGTGCACGATCAGGTAAATCATCAAGTCACTGAACTCAAAGTCTGGCAGTGTGACATCCTCAGCTGTGATGGGGGAGAACAACACGCCAGGTGCAATGTAAGGATCACAGCCTCCTAGAATGGCTATTTTATCCTGATACCGCTTCAATTCGATGCCAGAGAGGTGTTTGGTCTGTTCACTCAGACCTCCTTCATGTTCAGACATGATAAATAGTGATAAATTACCAGCTAACCTGTCCCACACTTCCAGGAGACTCAGAAGTTTGCAACACTCACGATCTTTGTTATGTAAACAAGCCTGGCGGGCGTCGCGCTTGACCGGCAGTATGGCCGCCGGCTGCATCGCTGGGCGTGCGGGTCACATGACTGAAAAACCTCTATAGAGAGGCTCCAAGGGCTTCTTGGCCATTTTCTACTGAACTACAGGATCTCCGCAGGGAGAGAGCAGTGCTCCAGCAATTGTGGCAAGCGTTACAAGAGGAACTGACTGAGCTTAGAGAGTTTAAGCAGGAGATGAAAAGGATGATGGAACCAGCCTACCAAACAACACAACGTCTTCCATCGTTATCTTCTTCTTCTGTTAGATTTGATTGGCGGTTGGCAACCAGCTCAAAGGTGCATTACCGCCACATTAAGTGGAAGAAGATGGATGGATGGATGGATGGATGGACTTGATTATGTTTTCCTCATAGCTTTGTGACGTTGTCCTCACAGCCCTGTGATGATCTCCTCATAGCTTTGTGATGTTTTCCTCATAGCTTTGTGACGTTTTCCTGTTATCGCTCTGTGACGTTTTCCTCATAGCTTTGTGACGTCTTCCTCATAGCCTTCCGATGTAATCCTCATAGCCCTGCGGCTTTGCGATGACGTCTTCCTCACAGCTTTGTGACGTTTTGACCAAGATTCAGGATCCATCTAAGTTTTGTTGTTGTCACCCGTGCCACTGCTTATATCACTCTTCTTCTTCTAGATTGCAATCAGATGTTTTCTTTGTTCCCGGTATCTTCACCTGCATCACTGTTTATATCACTCTTCTTCTTCTTCTAGATGTGATTGCTGGCTGGCAACCAGCCCGCAGGTGCACCATTGCCACCCATCGGGTTGGAGTGTTGACAAGAGAATGGCAGGGAAAAAAAAATTCTTTTAATTAATCCAGTTGCACTTAAATATCTAAATAGAGCTACATATATTTCTTTGACTGAAGTTCCTAACAGGTTTTCCAAAACAAAACTTAAATTAGCCCTTTCCATTACTGCAATCAGATGTTTTCTTTGTTCCTGATATCCCTGACATTCCAACAAAACGTGCTGAACTGTTTCCGGAGAACCACAATGTGCACAGCTGCCAGTTGGGTGTTTACCTATTCTATGTAGCATCTGATTCAAAGTAATATATCCTATTCTTAAATGGGTGATGAATATCTCCTCTTTCCTGTTTCTACCAATTCCCATTCCAGAGTCCACCCGCTTTTGAATGTCATAAAGATATCTTCCTGTATCTATTGAGTCCCAGTATTCTTGCCACTTTCCACTATAAACTTTTTAATTATTGATTTGCTGTCTGCCTTACTGAGTGAGAGCTGCAGATCTACTGCCTCAAATTTCAATGATTGTTTTGCTAATAAGTCCACATCCTCATTACCCTCTATTCCAACATGGGCTGGAACCCAAAGAAAGTTTACAGGCTGACCTTTACTGTAGAGGCTGTAAATTAAGGCAATTAGGTCCTGCCTACACGACTGCAGTGACTGAACACTCGTGAGAGGTGCCCAACTATCTGAGTCAGTGACTGCATTATTCCTATAATTTATCTCCAACCACTGTAGAGCTAATATAATGGCAACTAGCTCAACTGTATATACTGATAAGTGATTACTGGTTCTTTTATTGATAGATAGATAGATAGATAGATAGATAGATAGATAGATAGATAGATAGATAGATAGATAGATAGATAGATAGATAGATAGATAGATAGCCTTTATTGTCATTATACAAACAAATGCACAATGAGATTTAAGCATCTCCTTCAGTGCAACAGATGTAAAAGAGAAAAATAAAAAGCATAAAAACAATAAATTCCTACAATAACTAATGTATAATGTGTACAATGTGCATAATCTAAGATAAAAAATAAGTTATATATACAATATAAAAATAAAAATATTAAAAAGATTGCACAGCATTCTGGACCATAAATGTCAATTACACAGTGATGTGTTTAAAGGTATACTGGGGGGGGGGGGGGGGTCAGGGAGGGTTGGACTGAGAATTCAGAGCCATGATGGCTTTTGGAAAAAACTGTTCTTGAGTCTATTTGTCCTGGCTCTGATGCATCTGTAGCGCCTCCCTGAGGGCAGCAGGTCAAACAGGTCAGCTCCAGGGTGGTAGATGTCCTTGATGATGTATTGTGCTCTACTAAGGCAGCGGGCAGTGTAAATGTCTGTCAGGGAGGGGAGAGGGCGGCCGATGATCTTCTGTGCTGCCTTTACTACCCTCTACAACCTCTCCCTGTCTGCCATTGTGCAGTTCCCATATCACACTGTAATGCAGTATGTGAGCAGACTCTCAATAGATGACCGATAGAAGGTCAGCAGCAGGGTGGAGTTGAGGTCGTACTTCCTGAGGACTCTCAGGAAGTGTAGCCGCTGCTGAGCTTTCTTAATAATCGCCGAGATGTTGTCTGTCCAGGAGATGTCAGAGGAGATAAAGACGCCGAGGCACCGGAATGGCACCGGAATGTCTCCACACACTTGCCGTTGATGAAGAGGGGGGCTGGGTCAGTATTGGTCCACCTGAAGTTGACAATGATTTCCTTGGTTTTCTTGGTGTCAGAGTCAGGTTGTTTTCTAAACACCAAGTTGCCAACTTCAGGACCTCCCCCCTATAGGCTGTCTCGTCCCCTCCTGAAATGAGTCCAACCACTGTGGTGTTGTCAGCAAACTTCATGATGAGGTTGTTGTTGTAGGTTGGACGACAGTCATGGGTGTAGGGGCAGTACAGAAGGGGGCTCAGCACACAGCCCTGTGGGGAGCCAGTACTCAGCGTCCATGTGGAGGAGAAGTGGGAGCCAAGTCTCACAGTCTGGGACCGGTTACTACATACTTGTCATGGGCAACGGGAGCGCGCCCCTCCCTTCCGGTCTCACATTCATGAACTCATCACTGCACCTGAGGCAGAAGACACACCTGCACCCGCTCATCAGCCAGCGTACATAAGGAGGCTTCCCCTGCGCAGTCAACACTGGCTTGTCTGGGTATACTGCCCGTGATCAGGCAAGCTTTAAACAAGTCTTAAGCATTAACACGCCGTTAACCTTAATTCTCTTCTCTTTTCCAGGTTGATGCCACCATGTAGGTGTGTCCCTGGGACTGTGCGCGCTCTCCTGCCTCACCACACTGTCCCTCAGCAATCAACTCCACCCGGTCAGGCACCATCAGCTCATCTTCCCCCCTTACCCTACTGGTTCGTCTATTCCCCACTGGGTCCTGCCGGTCCTCTCTGGATTTCTCAAGTAAGTGGCAATTTGGCTCGCCCATTTCCCCTTACTCCACTCCTCAGCTCACAGCTCTCGTCTTCTCTCCACAGGACCTTTCCCCTGGCGAGTGACTGTTTCTGTGGCTGTGCGCTTTGGATTTTGCTATTAATAAAATTGTCAAATATGCCCCTCTGTGTGGGTCCTTCCTGTGTTTGGCATCATGCGCGTGAGCTGTCAAAACTTTATTCGCTATGACAATACTGAGGAATGTATACCGCAGCTCCACTACGACCAGTTGTAGGGTCCTTGGAACCATCGGTAAATGCTATCAGCATGTTTCTGAAGTTCTGTTCATTATATTTATGCACTATATAATCTGTTGCTGATTGCTTATGTTGCCTCCTCAGTTGCTGTATTTCAAAATCTACTAGTGGTGCGGCGACAGATAAAATAAAGGCAGCATAGTGAAGGTTTTAAGCAGGTTTATTAAATCATACCGCCGTCATGAAGCTCGCCCAATGGGCGGCTCAGAGGCTCTCCAGCAAAGTGACACTGTGTGTGTGTCAGCAGCAGCAGTCAAAGAGAGAATGAGTTACAGAATCGTGCAGCATATATACCCAGTTACAAACAATACATGAAAGAGCATTCACAGCAGTTGGTATGGGCATTTGCATATGAGAGACATACATAACAATAGGTAGATTGCTGGCCTCTGCTCCAGCTGCAGGACAAAGAGGTTACAAGGCACATCTACATATTGATCTCAGTCCCTAGGTCACAGTAACATACCTGCCAACTACTCCGGTTTTGCCGTAATGGTTCCAGTTTTCAAGACCCCATTCCGGGTTCCGGTTTTATTATTAAAAATTACGGTTTTTCACTAAAAAATTCAGTCAAAAATTTTAAATTGTAAAAAAAACACGGAAAACACGAAAGCAATTCCAAACACGCTGTCGCTCGGAATTGTTTCTAAATTTAGAACAAAGGCAATCGGCACTGCTTCATGTAGGTGTATTGCGCATGTGCGAGAGGTCTGAGCCAATTTTCCATGTGCAATCGCGAGGCAATCAGGTAAGAATTATACGTTTTCATCATGGAGTCTGCCGGAGAAAAATCACTAACGAGCGTGAAACACAAACGAAAATTACAGTCTTTTCGTGAGGAATACAGCAAAGCATTTCCGGGAGTTATTATTCGCTCAAGAAGGGGTGAAAATTACGCAAATTGCACTTTGTGTAGACAAGACTTTTTGATTGGACATGGCGGAATCAGCGATGTGAAAGACCACGTAAGAACAAAAAAACACAAGGCCAGTGCCAGTGACGCTAGCGGCAAACTTGAAGAACATGTGCTGTGTAATTGCAAGCCTTGTCATGCTTGGTGTATCATGTAAACACATAAAATATCAGAGCGATTTTGCCGTCATTTACGCACATGTGTCATACAGTGCTAGTATACCCTGCTGATATTTCTAGTCTTCTAGTTACCTCCGCCAAGGAGGTTATGTGATCATCAGCGTTGGTTTGTCTGTTTGTCTGTTTCTTTGTTAGCAAGATAACTCAAAAAGTTATGGACGGATTTTCATGAAGTTTTCACAGATTGTCAGAAATGGGGTATCCTACAGATGATTAGATTTTGGTGGTGATCCGGATCACCGTCTGGATCCAGGAATTTTTTAAAGGATTCTTTTTTCTTTTTTTTTTACATTGCGAGATAGGGCCATTTTCAATATTTTATTTATGATGTTAAACACTGTATGGGGGAACTGTGGTGCTTGGCGGAGGTCTGCGCTCTCCGAGTGCTTTTCTGGTATTCATAATACATCACATCTGGCCTATTCAAAGTTCTATGCAGTGTTAAGCTAGTCTTTTGAATGCAAATTTAATGAATGAATGAATCTTTATTTTGGATAGATTAAAAGTAAAGATTAAAAAGAAACAGAATAATATAACAAAGGGGGAAAGAAAATCCAACAAGGTCAAATTAAACAATAACTCCTCTGATTATACAGTTCAACATAAGTTATCTGAAATGGGTGATGGCTGAAGCCGCAGCTTATATTGCCCACCCATATTCCATCCAAGAATTCAAAAGAAAAACAAAACAAGAGCGATTACAATTCAGAACAAAGCTAAGACAAAATGTGACAAAAAACTAAGCTACAACACAACACAGACTGGATATGTCAATCCTGATATGATTTTACATGTCATCTTGTATATATGTTTGGAGTATTTCTTCCTTTAGTTTTTGGTTAAATTGTCCAAGCGTTGTACATGATTTTAATTCAGGTCCAAAATCGTTCCATAATCTGACTCCTTGCACTGAAACACAGTGTTGCTTGGTGGTAGTTCTCACTGAAGGTTGGAACAACTTTTGGATATTTGCGGGCAGTGATAGATTCTTCACTTTAAACATTATTACTGCAGTTTTAAAGTCAACCAGATCTTTCAACTTGAGAGCTTTTAATTTAAGAAAAAGTGGGTCTGTTGGTTCCCTGTAAGCAGCTTTGTTTATTATTCTAATAGCTCTCTTCTGAAGCATAAAGACTGGATATATGTTTGTTTTATATGTATTTCCCCATACTTCAGTACAATATGTCATGTATGGGAGTATTAATGAATGATACAAAGTATATAATGTGGGTTGATTCAGCAAATATTTCGCTCTGTGTAGTATTGCAATTGATTTAGATATTTTACCTTTAATATAATTAATATGTGACTTCTATGTCAAATGCTAATATTTGTTTGACACTGCGGCCCCTGGACCCCGGCTAGCTACTAGGCTTTTCAGGTTTGAAAGTTGAAGAAATATGAGGTTGTTAGCTACATTTCACTAGATTTAATGCTAATATTTGTTTGGCCAAATATTAGCATTATTATTATTAGCATTAGCATTATTAGCATTAGCATCGGCCCCTGGACCCCGGCAAGCTACTAGGCTTTTCAGGTTTGAAAAGTTGGCAGGTATGCAGTAAGGACAGGACGCATGAACACAATGCATGAATGGCACATTAACATCACAATGCATGAATGGCACATTTCATCACAGTAGTGCAGCGGAAAAAACCAGAAGTAGCGAGCTGACTGTCCTTAGTCTGTTGTGGGGGTTATCCAAAACCGCCACACTGCTCCCCCCCAGAGGGCTCGGCAGGGGGCCGAGACCTCGATAGTGCAGCTTTGGCAGCGAGCAGGAAAAGCTCTGTGCAGGCGAAGGTGGAGGGGGTGGGGGGTAGTAAATGCCGACCGGGGACAGTGAAATCGTCCAGGCCGCGCAAAAATTGCTTGTTGTTCCGCGATGTCGAGGGGCTGTCCCATTGAACGTGCGGAGATCACAAGAAGAAAAATTAGTCACTGACTCCTCCCGCGATCCTGCAAGGATTAATAGTGGCCGTGAAGAAAAGCAGGGGCGGCTGTAAGAAAAAAAAAAACAAAGGCAAAGGGACTTGGCGTGTTGACTTTAGATGCGTGCACAACCTTAAAGCCTTTGGGAACCGCAGACTGCTGAGTTCCCCTTGTGTGCCGTGGCTGAGACCATTAGCAAATCCTTCGTGCATGCTGCGTGCGTGCCTCAGGTGAACGAGCAACCCTGAAGGGCCTGTGTGCAGCGGCGAAGGATGATGGCGATCTGTGGAGCCGTATGCGTCCCGTGCGTGGTGCGCCGTCCTCGTAACTCCCTGGTGCGCGTGCCGGGGCTCCGTGCGTGGGTGGGCCAGCTGGAGAGGAGACAGGGTCAGGGAGCTTAATCATCCCTGTTCAATGTGTTGGAGCGGTGAAAGGAAGTAGACGATCTTTGTCTCTCGGGCTTGTGCAGATGCGTTGGAGTGGTGAGAGGGAGGAGACGATCTTTGTCACTCGCTCGGCCATGGTGCGTTCAGGTCCACGCGCTGCATTCTCTGTCGGCCATGGAGGTTGCCGTCGTGGAGAGGGGACGAGGTGCATGCGCTCTCGTGTGGGGGAGCTGTGAGCGCGGCCGGTCCAGCGTGGATGTACCGATCTAGGTGTGCAGATCCCACCATGAAGTTTGCTGCGGCTTTCCCGGTCGTGGGTGATGTCCGTAGAGTTCACTGAAGCAGAAGGGAGCTGCTGCGTTCGCTTGTCGTCGGAGCGTCACCGCCGGGTGCTGCGTTCGCCGGCAGCGTGGCTGTCTAAGCCAGAAGGTTGCGATGCACAAAACGTGTGCTTTCTATCGGGGTCACCAGTGCGGTGGCAGATAAAATAAAGGCAGCGTAGTGAAGGTTTTAAGCAGGTTTATTAAATCATACTGCCGTCACGAAGCTCGCCCAATGGGCGGCTCGGAGGCTCTCCAGCAAAGGGACACTGTGTGTGTGTCAGCAGCAGCAGTCAAAGAGAGAATGAGTTACAGAATCGTGCAGCATGTATACCCAGTTACAAACAATACATGAAAGAGCATTCACAGCAGTTGGTATGGGCATTTGCATATGAGAGACATACATAACAATAGGTAGATTGCTGGCCTCTGCTCCAGCTGCAGGACAAAGAGGTTACAAGGCACATCTACATATTGATCTCAGTCCCTAGGTCACAGTAAGGACAGGACGCATGAACACAATGCATGAATGGCACATTAACATCACAATGCATGAATGGCACATTTCATCACAGTAGTGCAGCGGAAAAAACCAGAAGTAGCGAGCTGACTGTCCTTAGTCTGTTGTGGGGGTTATCCAAAACCGCCACAAGTGGCATCTTTAACAGCCATGGAGGAATAACAGACCACAGGACTGTTGGGCTAAAATCCATGTGTTTTAATCCTGCATGCTCAGCAATGGCATCACTTATCCATCCAAAGCTATTAATGTTGGACTCATTGTGTTCCCAGCAATCATTAAGAATAGCTTTTGCAGGATGTGACCTCTTATGCCCCTTCAAATTGATTCAGTATGCCAGCATTAATTTGGTTCTTCTTAATCTTAAGGGCATTTCACCCATCTCTGCTTGAATCGCTGATACTGGAGAAGTTTTAAATGCACCACAACAAATCCTAAGAGCCTTATCCTGCTATATGTCGAGTTGGTTCAGGTGACAATCAGCAGCTGACATGAACGCAACACACCCATAGTCTAGTGTCGCTCTCATTAGTCCTCGATACACCCTCAACAGAGAGGCCCTAGAGGGCCACCAGTCCCATCCTGCCAGACATCTCAAAATATTATTTATTTTCTTACATTTTCCTTTAGTTTTTTTGATATGCTGCTTCCAGGTTAGTTTTTCATCAAATAACATACCTAAATACTGAACTACCTGTACTTGCTCTAACTTTTGGCCATAAAGTTTTAAAGAAATTTCTTTGTGACTTTTAGAGAAGCAAAGCACTTGTGTCTTTGAGACCGATAATTTAAAAAGCCCACCAGTTTGCCCATTGTTCACCTTGGTCTATTGCTGCCTGCATTTTCCTCTGAATGTACACAAGATTACGTCCCCTTATCCATAAGGCCCCATCATCTGCATATAAGGCCTTCCCTATTCCCCTATCGATTCCTTCAAAAATGTCATCAATCACAATATTAAACAGAACAGGGCTACACACGCTGCCTTGGGGAGTACCATTTTCAACTTGATATACTTTGGAGTACTCTGTACCAACTCTTACCTCAATCGTTCTATCATACAGGAAATCTAATACCCAACTGTATAAATTACCTTTAATACCAAATTGATTTAATTTAACCAGCAACCCTTCCTTCCACAGCATGTAATATGCTTTTTCTACGTCAAAGAAGACAGCTATCACATTTTCCCTATTTACCTGGGCCTTCCTAATTTCAGATTCTAGATGCAAAATGGAATCCATAGTATTTCTCCCTTTTCGGAACCCACTTTGAAAAGGAGAAAGACACTCCTTCCCTTCCAAAATATAATTCAGCCTTTCAGTCACTATTCGTTCCATTGTTTTCCCTAACTGTGAGGTAAGAGCTCCATCGTTTCTAGAGCAGAGCCCCCTACATATGCACCGCCCCCTCTGCCTGCACAGCTGGAGGATGACAATGATGATGTTTGGCCTGACCCACCTCCGTGGCCAGGCACAGAAGAAGTTACTGGGCATCCTTCTGACACAGAGCAAGTGTTGGGCATGTTAGACAAATTGATGGCTGATCTTCAGATCATTAAGGACCAAGCCAGTGGCCACAGGAGCCCATTTTCATGGGCAGCACGGTGGTGCAGTGGTTAGCACTGTTGCCTAACAGCTAGAAGGTTCCGGGTTCAAATCCCCAGGCTGGCAGGGGTAGGAACCTTTCTGTGTGGAGTTTGCATGTTCTCCCTGTGCTGCGTGGGTTTACTCCAGGGGCTCCAGTTTCCTCCCACAATCCAAAGACATGCATATTAGGTTAATTGGTCATTCTAAATTGTCCCTTGATATCTGTCTCCTATAGGCCCTTAGAATAGAGGGTTAGTACTAGTGAAGTGCTTTGAGTGGTCTTTGAGACTAGAAAAGCGCTATAGAAGTACAGGTCCTTATCCCTTATACCTATATCCACATTCACTCTTACATATGGTAATCCTCTATCACTGCATCACCTGCATAAGAAGTCAAGGCGTTCTGATGACGGCCAGCAGACCCAGTCACCACATACTAAGACTAAGCCAGCATCATGGAGCCATGCTAGGCGCTATAACCCATCCACTTCCTCACTTCCTAACCAACGTTCAGTAGAGGTTAACTGGGCAGACCCATTACAAGTGACACCCCGGCATGCTACTGTGATCGCTGAGTCAGCATACAGAGGTCCAAGGCCAAGTATCCCCTACTTCAGCCATCGGGACCCAAGTGATTTTGCTCAACTAAAGATAGCACTGACCAACCTGTTACCCTCAGATGCCACAGAGCTTTTCAAATATCAGATTTTAGTGGACCACCTTAAGTTGGAAGAGCCCAGGCTCATTGCCAACTTTAACATTAACGCTGCAACCCCTTACTTTGATACGATGAAGGCTCTTAATGGGAAGGTTGGTCAGCCTCATCAAATTGCTCTGAATAGGACTGCCAGTGTATTGGACTTCTCAGATGTATGTCAAAGGAACAGTGCAGTGTTTGAAAGGTTTGCCCTCCAATTGCAGTCTTTGGTAGGCATGCTACAAACACTGGGGGCAGAAGGTGAGGCTGAACAAAAGTGTGGGTCCCACGTAGCCCAGCTGCTGAATAAGTTTCCACCAGAACAGAGGGCAGATTTTAGACGATCCATGCTTCGTGACCCAAATATAGTAAACAGCCTGGTGGGATTCTCAGAATGGTTACAGTATGAAGCCTGGTGTCATGACTATGACAACCATTCCCACAATGCAGGAGTTAAAGATAAGACAGGACACCAGAAGAGGCGGGACACCACGATCCTGCATGGCTCCAGAGATAGTCCAGGAGCCCCAGGTTCTCATCAGAATAAGAAGCCCAGTAAAGTGAAACTTTACTGCCCTTACTGTGATGGTGCTCAACACTATCTCAGTCAATGTTTGACTATTCAGGAGCTCACGAAGGAGCAGTTGATCAACTGTCACAATGGATAAAGACTCACAGCAGATGCTAGCGCTGTGCCAGATTCCACCAAGCAGCCCACTGTGATCTTTGGAAACGCTGTGGAATTTGTCAAGGCAAACATCTTCAGGTGCTTCATGAAGTAAACATCAGAAAGAGCAAAGGGACTGCTAAAAAAGAAAGCTGCCTCGTCAGTCACACTACTGACATGTTGTACCTCGACCACCCACCTGACTGCCACCAAGTCTAGCTGAAAGTAGTTCAATTGACTTTGCACCATAGAAATGAGAACCTGAACACTTATGCTCTATTAGATGGTGGCTCTGAATGTACCATGCTTCTGCCAATTGCTGCATAGAAACTTGGGCTGCAAGGAACACTTGAGGCATTAGATCTGCGGACTATCAGGCAAGGTATTCAGACCCTGAATGGTGCCTCAGTGTCCTTCCCCATCTCTTCCATTACCAACAGTCAGACCCGCTATGCAATTAATGGTGCCTGCACTGCCGATCGCCTGGAAACTGCATAACACTCCTATCCCATTGACAGCTTACAGAGGCAGTACAGACACCTGCTGAACCTTACTCTACATTCGTTTAAGAATGCACAGCCTTTGCTGCTCATAGGCACTGACTACCCTCATCTCATCACGCCCATTGAGCCAGTACACCTAGGTCCTCCTGGTGGACCAGCTGCAGTCCGAACCAGATTAGGCAGGACTCTAATTAAATTAATTAAATTACCCTTTATTGTCATTCAACAATACAACCAATCATGTACAGTAGAACAAAATTGTGCTTTATCCTATCTACAGTGTAAATCACACACACCCCATAGTAGAATCAGAAGGGCCGCTGCCATACAAGGCGCCACCACAGATTCCCCTCCTCCAGTCCATTGTTGCTGAGTACCAAGCTGGACGGCAGGAAGTTCCGCTTTTTATATGGTCTTCGGCATGACCCAGCTGGGATTTGAACCCCTGCCTCCCGGGTGTGGGGCGGATGCTCCACCAACTGAGCCACCACTCCGGTATCAAGGACAGACCTCTAGAAGGTCCTGTGAGAAAGGGAGGATGATGTCTTCAGCCACAGCAGTGTCTGTTCACAGGCTGTACACCTCAGAATGCTGAGCTGCTTAAAAATGTGGAGAAGCTATGGCGGGTCAACATACTCCCATACAAGAATGAAAGGACAGTAACTCGTTCCACACAAGAAAAAGAGGCAATGACCCTTCTTGAGGAAAGGACTATATGAGTGGCTGTTGAGGGCAGTCTTAGATATGCCACCCCCCTTAACCGGAAGAAAAATATGCCTATCCTCCAAGCCCTCCAAGCTTCTGTCATGCCCAACCTCCGCAGTACGGAGAAGCATCTCAGTAAAGACCCAGAGCATGCTGCAGCTTATTGTGAAGAAATGGAGAAGCTGATACAAGCTGGCACTGTAGCCAAGGTGGGTCCTCAAGCTGTCACTCCTGAAGAAGAATCATGGTTCATTCTCCACCACATGGTAAGTCACAATAATAAGAATTGTATAGTTGTCAACTGTTCTCACCTCTACCAAGGCATCAGCCTGAACGACTTCCTTCTGCCTGGGCCTACACTTGGAGCATCACTTTTTGGGGTACTTCTCCAGTTTCACGAACATGCCATTGCCATTAGTGGGAACATTAAGGGCATGTTCCACCAAGTCCGCCTGCTGCCCGAAGATAGATCTCTGCTGAGGTTTGTGTGGCGTGACTTGATTTAAGACCAGCCTCCAGAAATTTAAGAGTGGCAGGTGCTACCATTTGGCACCATCTGTAGCCCATGCTGTGCAACATATGCTTTTCAGCGCCATCTCATGGATCACAGCATGGTAGGAGACAATGTCCGCTTTTCTGTGGAGAAGTGCTTCTATGTAGATAATTATCTACAGAGCCTACCTACTCCAGAGCAGCTAAAGCTTTAGTTGGTAAGCTGAGAGCACTCCTGTCTTCAGAAGGGTTTGACCTTCGTCAGTGGGCCAGCAATGCACTGGAAGTCATTAGTCACCTGCCATCAGAAATACTATCCACCAGCAGTGAGCTTTGGCTAGCTCAGGATAAGTCTGATACACCAGAAAGCACCCTTGGTCTCAGCTGGAACATCCAGAATGATAGTCTTGGCTACAAGTACCAAGGCATTGGTTACAGTCAGCTCACAATTCATAACATCTACAAAGTGCTTGAATCACAATATGATCCTCTGGGTTATATTTTGCCTTACACTACCCGTGCTAAGGTGTTACTTCACCAGTTCTGAGAGAAACAACGAGACTGGGATGACACTCTCTTTCCCCAGGATCTAAAGCACTTGTGGAAGGAGTGGGAGAGTGACCTGAACACCCTGCCTCAAATTGTCCTGCCCTGATCCTACACTGTTGTCAAAGTTGATCTCCTCATAGTCACCAGAGAGCTACACATATGTTATGATGCATCAGAGCAGGCTTATGGGCCAGTGGTGTACCTCAGAACTGTGGATAGTCAAGGTGAAATCTACCTCTCCTTCGTCTTGGCTTGCTCCCCTGTAGCACCTCGGAGATATGTTCATACCTCGCCTTGAACTTTGTGCCGTCATTACTGGAGCACAGCTAGTGAAACTCTTAGCAACAGAGCTAACCCTGAAGATTGACAGCACCACCTTGTGGACAGACAACTACAGTGCTGATGTGGTTACAGTCAGAGTCGTGCTGTATCGATGTTTTTGTGGGGACTTGTGTAGCTTCAAAGTTCAGGAACTCACGGATCCATATTCCTGGCGATACGTTGATTCAGCAAGGAACCCAGCTGATGATATCATCAGAGGGAGGACTGTAAGGGAGCTTTCTGAGTCAAACAGATGAAGTCAAGGGCCTCCTTTCCTTCTCCAGAACCGAGACTGTTTGCCTGTCAAGCCACTGCCCAACACCAAAGAAGAAACTTCAGAACTTCGCAAGTCAGCCTTCACTGATACAGTTTCCACATCTGCGCCACTCACTTGCTTTGCTGAACCTTGTAACTGGAGTGGTGGCTCAGTTGGTAGAGCATCCGCCCCACACCCGGGAGGCAGGGGTTCAAATCCTGGCCGGGTCATGCCGAAGACCATATAAAAAGCGGAACTTCCTGCCGTCCAGCTTGGTGCTCAGCAATAATGGAATGGCGGAGTGAAATCTGTGGTGGCGCCTTGCATGGCAGTGGCCCCTCTGATTCTATATATGGGGTGTGTGTGATTAACACTGTAGATAGGAGAAACACAATTTCGTTCTACTGTACATGAATGGTTGAATGACAATAAAGGGTGATTTAATTTAATTTTAATTTTTTAACAGTTGGAAGGAGATGCTTGAGACAACTGCTCAGAAGTTTCATGGGGTGGCAGGTAATGGAAGAACCTTGACAGCTGATGACTGTTGTAAAGCAGAGCAGCATATTATTACCATGATGCAGCATGAGAGCTTCACCAATGAGCTACAGCCCCTTAAAGCAGGGAAGCCTGTTTATTCAAGTAGCAGACTGTGTGCTTTATCTCCAGAGCTGAATGAATCTGGAGAATTCTTCAGAGTTGGGGGGGAGGGGGTGGAGGCTGAGATATGCTACAGACTTAGAACTGAGTGTAAGGCACCCCATTGTATTAGACCCAAACCACCTAGTCACTACTCTACTGATCCAGGATTATGACAAAAGACTATGTCACCCCAGACCTGAGCAGATAATCGCAGATATCCGCCACACATTCTGGATTTTACAAGGGTGAAAGGCCATCCATCGCTATCAATCCACCTGCCCTGATTGTCGAAGATGGAAAGCCAAGCCAAGTTGTTCCCCAGATGGCTGACCTTCCTGTTGCCCATCTTCATCTTTTCAAGCCCACCTTTTATTTGACTGGCACAGATTGCTTTGAGCCATTCCAGGTCAAGATAGGTCACCACACTGAAAAGAGGTGGGGCATCATCTTTAATTGTTTGACCCCCAGAGCTGTGCATCTTGATGTTTTGACTCACACTGATGTTGACTTCTGTCTCGTGGCTCTACGAAGATTCATTGCCTACCGGAGAACACCTGCAGAGATTATTTCAGACCAGGGCACTAACTTTTGTGGAGGAGAAACAGAGCTACGGGAGGCTACTTCCAACATGTCACACAACCTGCAGCAGATCCTTGCAAAACAGAAGATCACCTTTAAATTCAACTCACCAGGTGCCCCACACTTTGGTTGTGTGTGGGAAAGAGAAATACGATCTGCTAAGTCAGCCCTCTACACCACCATGGGTGCCCAACTGGTGCCAGAAGAAGTTCTCAGGACTGTCCTTATTGAAGTGGAGGCTATCCTAGCCTCAAAGACACTAGGAAATGTGTCCTCCAGTGTTGCTGACCCTGATCCCGTGACACCTAACCACTTGCTGATGGGGTGGCCAGATGGATCACTCTCTCAACTTGTGTACCCTGAGGCCAAACTCCTAAGTCAACACCGCTGGCACAACTCTCAAGTCCTAGCAGATCACTTTTGGTCCAGGTTCATTTGCGAGTACCTCCCCAGTCTTCAAGTTCGACAAAAACAGAATGCCACTCAGCCTGACCTGGTTGAAGGTGCTATAGTTATGCTGATGGATCCACAGCTTCCGAGAGCTCTCTGGCCAATCGGATGTGTGACTCAAGTACATCAGAGTGGTGATGGTCACATCAGAGCTGCTGATGTTCAGATCAAGGACAAGGTGTACACCAGACCAGTGGCAAGAATAATCATCTTCCAGCTTTGCCTGAGGGAACAGAGTATCCTATATCACCTCAAGGGCGGTGCGGTGCGCCAACACAGCAACTCACCCTTGGCCATGGGATCCCTGGTTCGATCCCAGCCCCTGACCAACAGTGATCTGTGTGGAGTTTGCATGTTCTCCCCGTATCTGCGTGGGTTTACTCCAGGATTTCTCCGGTTTCCTCCCACAGGCCAAAAACGTGCAGGTTAGGTTAACTGGAGACTCTAAAGTGGCCCTAGGTGTGAATGTGTGTGTGAATGGTTAAGGGATAGCGCCGTACCGTGGCTGCTTCATCCATCCAGGTGGATGACCTCAATTTCCCCTCTGGGGATCAATAAAGTATTCAAAATCAAAAAGAAAAAAAAAAGACAGTGTAACCTAGGAGCCTTTCAATGAGGCAAATGCACTTTGTACATTTGGGGGCGGTTGTTAGAAAGGCTCATACCAGTTTAGCAACTTTCTGTGTTTGTTTTATCCCTTTGGTGTTTATTTTGATAATTTGCTAGTGTTACCTGATTTATTCAGTAACATAGTGTTGTGGGACACACGCGCCACCTACAGGATAGAGTGATCACTAACTTTGTCAGGAACACCATCACATGAGGGTCATAGGGGTGTAGCTGCTGGCTGGAACAGTCTGCTTGTTTTGGTGTGCGTTTCCGACACTTTGTAAGTAGTTTATTGTATATACCGGTACATCTCAAAAAATTAGAACATCATGAAACAGTTCGATATTTTTTGTCAATCATTTCAGAAAGTGAAACCTATATATTATATAGATTCATTACATTGAGAGTGATATATTTCAAGTGTTTATTTATTTTAATTTATTATTATGGCTTACAGCCCATGAAAACCCCAAATTCAGTTTTTCAAAAAATTAGAATATTGCATAAAATTAATTTTAAAAAATATTTTTTTTCATAGAAATGTTGGCCGACATTGGCCTGCAATTTTTCATGTTTTCAAATATTGGACCAGAACGTGGTTTGCTATTACTCCTCCACCACAAAAAAGCATCCCGAGCAGCTGTGTGAGCCTCGCTAACGACATCATTCCAGCCTGGGACGTTATATTGGGTGGCCACACTGTGACTAGGAATGCATTCACTCACACAGTAATTTAAAGCATCAACAATATCACTGTAGAACCTGTCGATATCGTCCCTGTGTGCCGCACAATTACGGTCGTGACACCTGATGGCGTCCATAGGAGCACGGATGTTACAGAGTTTCCTACGAGTAAGTTTCTTATATCTGGACAGGTCTGACGCTGTGGCATCACGCCATTTGTATGTTCTACTGCCCGTTGTGGCTGAGGGAGCTTCCCGGGGGCCACTTACAGCACTAGATACCTCAATATCTATAGATAAAGGTACATGATCAGAACTCGCATAGTCATACAGAACTTTGATATTGGACACATTATCATGGCCTGAGGATGTAGTCACACAGTGATCAAGCCATGATGTAGAGCCATGAGCCATGCTAACATGAGTAGAGGTATCACCTGGTAAGATAATCCTGTCCGAGATGTGTAAGGAGTAACTCTCACAAAAAGACACCAGTTCGTCTCCAAAACAACTTGAACGTGCTGTATTAGCGTTGAAGTCACCAATTGTGAACACATATGGAGTTGGAAAGTCCTCGGTGATACGTTTAACAAGACTCAGGCAGTGCAAGTATTCATCCAAGTTTTCAACACTGTCATAGGGGAAATATACACATAATATAAGACAGTGAAAGTCACCCAGGTTGACTTCAATACCTGTAACTCTTACGCAATCGTAAGTTTTCACAACACAACTGTTCGCAAGTGACTTCCGCCATAGGATACCGACGCCGCCATAGGGGCGACCTAAGATAACACGTTCTTCCGTATCCATAAAAGAAACACCTTGTCCTATAAAGTCACCATGTAATCTGCTCAGAATAGACAATTCGTTTTCGAACAACCAGTGTTCCTGCAACAACACAATGTCATGGTTATCACATAAACTGGAGATCTCATTAGATGAAGTTTTTACATTCTGGCAGTTGAATGAACATATTCTAAGGTTGGTCCTACTATTGAATGAGTATAATGACAAACACAATAATGACAATCACATGTAGATCATTTCCTCTCAAAAAACTGTCGAAGGTATAAACCAGATGGCCACACATTTTTATCAAGCAACTTCTTGCTGCAACTGGCAGGACATGTAATCTTAAAAGAGGCATAACCATCATACTTGGTTTCTAGTTGCTCAATCTTGAGATTGTCATTTAATTTAACATGGTTTTTGATGTAGGAGCATACATGATGGGGTCTGGTGGTGGGGTCGAGTCGACTGATGAAGACTTGGTGCTTCTTATGACCTTGACCTTGACCCTGATGTCCGCCAGACCTCCTACCAGTAAAAACCAGCTCTGCTGGGGAAGCCGCTAAATCCTCCTTCGGTGCGGAACACAACCCTAATAGAACCCACGGCAACCGGTACACCCAATTTGCATCCGTAAGCGAAGCCCTGAGCGGTGCTTTCAGTGACCTATGGAAACGCTCGCATAACCCATTGGCCTGTGGGTTGTACGCGGTTGTGCAATGAATTGAGACAACCAGGCTCCAGGCCATCGTGGACCAGAAGTCGGAAACAAACTGCGGGCACCGATCGGACGTGATGTCCGAAGGGGTGCCAAAACGTGCCACCCATGTTGTTAAAAAGGCATGTGCCACGTCCGCGGACGCGGTGGAAGCTAGTGGGACTGCTTCGGGCCATCGCGTGGTGCAGTCCACCACTGTCAGGAGGTGCGTGAACCCCTGCAATGGTGGGAGGGGGCCGATGAGGTCCACGTGAATGTGGTCGAACCTCTTAGCCGGGATATGGAACGGCTCAAGGGGGGTCTTTGTGTGCCTGAGCACTTTGGCTCGTTGACACGCTACACAGGCTGCAGCCCACTCTTTCACCTGTTTGCGCAGGCTTGGCCAGACAAACTTTGCTGCCACCATTTTGACTTATGCGTGTACGCCTAGGTGCGCCAGGGAGTGAACCGACTCAAAAACGCGGTGTCGCCAAGCACGTGGTACCACCGGGTGCGGGCAGCCCGTCGAGATGTCACAGATTGGGGGGGGGGGCATCTTGCATAACTCTGCTCTCCAGCCTTAACCTTGTTGGTCCAGACTGGAGCGCGCACACGTCCACATCGCCGATCTGCTCCGCGGCCATGGCCATGTAATCTATCCCTACATAGACTGGGGCCACTAATGCGCGAGAGAGGCAGTCCGCCACCACGTTGAGTTTACTGGCCACATGCTGAATGTCAGTCGTAAACTCCGAGATTGCGGCCAGCTGTCTCTGCTGCCGGCCCGACCATGGTTCCGAAACCTTGGCCATCGCGTACATTAGTGGCTTCTGGTCCACGAACGCAGTGAAGGCGCGCCCTTCCAGCCAGAACTGGAAGTGGTGTATGGCCAGGTGGAGAGCCAGCAACTCCCTGTCGAATGCGCTGTATTAACGCTCATTATCGCACAAAGACCTGCTAAAAAAGGTGAGCGGCTGCCAAGAACCGGCGACACACTGCTTCACGATGGCCCCTATGGCCACGTCTGATGCGTCTGTAGTGAGCGCAATCTGAGCCGCCGGGTCTGGGTGCGCCAGCAGTGCAGCGTTCGCCAGAGCTGTTTTAACCTCGGAAAACGCCTGCTCTCGCTCAGGAGTCCAGTTGACTCTGTCCGCTGGCTTCCGTTTCTTAAGCACGGCATACAACGGCTGCATGAGCTGGGCTGTGCGGGGGAGGAAACGATTGTAGAAGTTCACCATCCCCAAAAACTCCTGTAGTACCCTGACCGTCTGAGACCAGGGAGAGAATCAAAAGACATTCCATTAATTAGGCGTCTGTTAGTAACATCGACTAGTAGTCCATGTGCACACAAAAAATCAGTGCCTAAGATTGGGAAACTGCATGCCGCTATGACGAATGTCCATTGGTATGTACGGCCATGCAAGGATACAGTCAGTGTCCTCTCACCAAAAGTCTTAATGTCTGAGCCGTTTGCGGCCGTCAGCTCGGGGCCGCTAGTTCCCGCTAGCCGGTCATCGTAGGATGGCAGGATGAGGCTCTTTTGGGAGCCGGACTCCATGAGGAATCGTCTCCCCGAGCGTGAGTCTGTCACGTAGAGCAGCTTGCTTTCTTCACTGGCGGTTGCAGCTGCTATCGACTGCCGGTCCTAGCGTTTCCCAAACGCTTGAATTGGCACGGTGGCACGCATCGGCGTGCGTCCTCTCCAAAACAGCAGTGGTGGGAGCAGAGCGTGTCTCTCTGGCGCTTCCTGGTCCCCGCTGCCACTACCATCGCTGGCTCCTCGCTTCCGCTGGCCATCTCGCTGGGTTCTGACGCCTCTGCGTTCACTGTGAGGGCTCTGGTGGTGAGGATGATCCGATCTGCCTCCTGGGCTAGTGCACGGTAGTCACGTGTGGCCAGCAGCGGCGAGTTGGCAAGGACCGCTGTGTCCGCAGTTGGGAGGTTCCAGAGGAAAAGGTGGGCAAATAGAAAATGCCCGTCATCCGTGCCCATCACCGCCAACATCTTCTCCATCCGTTTGACCGCCGACCCGTCTCCCAACTCGGAGTGCGGCAGGAGTCTCTCCGCTCTCTCGCAATCCGAGAGCGTGTAGCACTGGGTCAGCGCGGCTTTGAGAGCCCCGTATTTGTTGTGGGCTGGAGGCTGTTGGAGCAGGCTTGCTACTTGCTGAGTCGTGCGAGCGTCCAGCGCTGCGACCACATAGTAATACCTGGTGTCATCTGCCATTATTCCCCGGAATGCGAACTGGGCCTCGGTGTGGAGGAACCAAGACTTCGGGTCGTACAGCCAAAAGTCCGGTAGTTTGACCGAAACGGCGCACGCATTGCTGGGGTTTCCTGTCCGGGTCGTCTCCTGGGTGTTCGCCTCGTGCTCCGTTCTGCGTCAAGGGTCACCATTGTGGAGATGAAATAACCAGACCGACTTTCCTAGCAGACAAACTTTATTTCACTCTCACATCTTCCAGAATCAGAACATTAAACATTTGTAGCAGGGACACTCTCTTTTATATCCCAAAACTCACACCTCCCTGCTACCTGAGGTCCTGCATTCACCATTCACTCCCCCAAGACAATTCCCCTTACCCCCCAGCCCTTTGATCTCCATGCTCTCTCAGTCTGAGAGGAAAACTACTGAACTCTACAGCATGGGTCCCCCACAATATTCTAATTTTTTTGAGAAACTGAATTTGGGGTTTTCAGGGGCTGTAAGCCGTAATCATCAAAATTTAAATAAATAAACACTTGAAATACAGTATATCACTGTGTAATGAATCTATATAATATATGGGTTTCACTTTCTGAAATGAGTGACAAAAAAATTGAACTTTTTCTTGATATTCTAATTTTTTGAGATGTACCTGTATGTCCTGTGAGTGTTCATTCATGCATCCTTTAGATTAATGTTTCTTTCCTTATAACTGGGTGAGGAGGTGGTAACATGTTAATTAGTAAGCATACAGCGATTATGTTTGATCTTGCCTTTGTTCTGTTTTAGATATATAGTCCCAATTGGGAGAATGTTGTAAACTTATAAGTCTGTTCCGAATTGTGTTGGATGGTTTGCTGTTGTTAAGAGTGTTTAAGTCTTAATTAGTTTGTACAATGAAACACTAACTGGTGCTTCACCAGGGTGTAGTTGCTTCACGGTCACCCTATTAATCTCCACCACCAGGGGGCACCCTTTCCCTACCTGTTGTTTAGTCTTATGTTAAGGTGAATTTCTTGTCTGTTTGGATCAGTTGTGTGTTATTTCTGTCTATTTATTGGATGGTTCATACAACACTTTTTCTGCTTAATGCCTATAGGTTGTTCCAGGGTATATTTCAACAGTAACTTGACATGTCTATGTTTATATTTATTCTATAGGACCACACTTTGACCACACCTACCCACATCTACCCAACACCTACCTGTACCTGCTCAGAGATATCTTGTCAACTAACCCTGCAGTAAAGAACCCTACACCGAATTCAGGATTCTGCATCTTGTGTTCTGACCGACACTCAAGGGCGAATGTCAGCCTACTACCAGTGTAGGTACAAAGGGTGACTCCTCACCTACACATGTCTTAATGAAATGTTTGTCAAATATTTTGTTGGCATTTTCTTTAATTTTTTTTTTATTTATTGAAGCAAATTTGTGTTTTTCCTGGCTTTTTTGAAACGCTCTAATTTAAAGCCTGTCACTTTAAGAACCAACCTTCACCTACTCAACTGCGCCCTCCCCCTTACGTCAGTTAGCCATTAGCTGACTAGCTTATAGCCTCCTAGCTCAGATGAGCGGATGTGGTTCACTGATTCACAGTCGATGGTGTATCTCGTGTCACTCCAGTCCGTCTCCCAATAATTTGCCATGATTCCACAACAAATCGCTAGCACCGTGCGCCGGACGGGCCCCCCCAGTCACTCTGGCTGACGCTGCTCTGGAGTCACACAGAGCCCCGGAGGATAGTGGGGGAGCTGTCCTTCAAGTTAACACTGGATTCTCCACAAACATGCATTTGTGATCAGGGAGGGGCAGCCACCTTCCGGTTGTCGCAAGAGCCACTTCATCACCGGCCAGGGTCGCTATCCAAGGCCAACCAAAGATCTGCAGTACTACTGTATCGCTACGTCCAGGCAGGATTCTGATTTAGAGGCATTCAGTCATAATCCCACAGATGGTAGCTTTGTACCAGTGGATACTCAGCCAAGCACATACACCAAATGTCTGAACATGCCGTTCCTCTCGTATTGACTGTTGCAAGAACACATCATCAGTAGGGTAAAACTCACCTGTCTCACGACAGTCTAATCCCAGCTCACGTTCCCTATTAGTGGGTGAACAATCCAATGCTTGGTGAATTCTGCTTCACAGTGATAGGAAAAGCCGACATCAAAGGATCAAAAAGCGGCATTGCTATGAACACTTGGTTGCCACAAGCTAGTTATCCCCATGGTAACTTTTCTGGCACATCCAGCTTAAAACCCAAAAAGTCAGAAGGATGGTGAGGCCCCATTTTCATGGTCTGTATTCGCACTGAAAATCAAGATCAAATGAGATTTTTCCCTTCTGCTCCACGGGAAGTTTCTGTCCTTTCTGAGCTCATTAGGACACTTATGTTACAGTGAGTGTCCTCGTACCAGCGTTAGCTCGGGGGCTAATAGCTCAGGGACTAATAGGCTACCTTTAGCTTCTCCCTTCCATCTACATCATGGACAGCTAGGCAGGCCAATGATAGAGCAGTGGGTGGGTCTTTAGGGCAGCGGTGGTTCGGCTTTTTCTAGACTTGACGTATATGATTTACCTAGAAGAGTCCAAAACGTTTCTGGTGTTTCTTGAGAGAGAGAAAATGAGATAAAGGCTGTGTGTTTTTTAAGAGAATTGACTGTTTTGAAAAAAATTGTTAATTATGTGACCAGTAGACTCATTTCAGACAGTTAAAACCTACAAATACACCATTTTTCTCGCAATGACCACTTTAATACTTATTCGTGCTGGACCTGACAGAGAGGAATAAATTCAAGGGATATTCTGTTATTAATACACCCATCCAACTATGCCATCTGCTGCTCTCGCTAACCTGTGGTGGAACTTTCCATCACTCCCTTACTGACAGTATTTGGTGAAGTTTTGCACTGCTTATTTTTTTAAAATGTAAGATTTATGTGGGGTCATGTTTTCATTGCAAAAATGTGTAGTTTTGTTGAGGAATGCGGATCTTAGTCCTGTGTCTTGTGGTCATATTTCGTGATGAATCTGAAGCCTTCCATACAAGAAGAGATATTTTACTTAAGAGGATTGATAAAAAAAACTTCCTGTACTTGTGAAGTCATCTCGTGGTTGTGACACAGCATCACTGCCCAGAAGCTTCGTATTTGTAGCTTAAGGAGGGACCCTCCCTAGTAAAATCGAACCCCTTCATAGGCTATATTAGACTTAGCGATGCACAGACCTTGCAGAGTGATCAGTATCCCCGTTTCCACTACAGGAACCAGTTTTAGGGGACACTGGTGTAGAAGCAGGGGGATGATTGCCCTGACCTGACCTCCAGAAGTCTACAATTATCTCCTCAATCTTCCTGATGTTCAGAAAGAAGTTGTGATCAGAGCACCAGACTATCAGGTTCTCCATTTCCCACCATGACTCTGACTTATCATTGTTGGAGGCCAGGCACTGGGGTGTCATCTGCAAGCTTAAATCTGTGGTTTGTTTGGTGAGAGTGAGAGAAGTTGAGTAGGGTAATGGACTGAGTACACAACCTTGTGGGATGCTACTACTGATGGTCAGAGTTGGGGAGTGGTGCTTTGCCGTTTGAACTGTCTGTATGCATTTTATTTTTAAAAAAATCCAATTGCATAGTGAGGCGCTGAGGTTTAAGTCTTGGAGTTTGGAGATGAATTAAGGATTGTACGGAAAACAGAACTGTGGGAAACCTTATGTTTTTGTTCTGATTCTTCTTTTTAATTTTTCTCAGCTAAAGGTGCATGGGGAGCAAAACCAATACGTGGAAACTTGAACTTTTACAGTCTGATCAGAAATTCTCCCCACTACTCAAAACTCAAGTCCTGGGTACATTGGTGGCGCTATAATAAACACTTTCATGTTTTTTGCAAATATCTTGAGAACAGCTGGGCCTACACTAAAAATTCTTTCATAATTCTAATCTCTGAAATCTTCCGCAACTTTTCCCCCGATCCTATGCCGTAAAATTGACATTTTCTGCACCACATTTTCAAAAATGTGTAACTGAACTCAAAATGAAGTCAAATTGTTTGAAATTAAACAGAGATCATTTACACACATTGATGATGAAAAGTTGTTAAAATTATCCAAAAATGCCAAACTGTTTTGATTTTCTAGGCCAATCAAGTTGTTCAGTTTCTCTTTGGCATGTACATAGTTTTGGGTTGAACTCCAGACATACTGATTCAAATTTGATGAAACTTTAGACTCACAACCACAATCTTCAGCTAACCACCAAATTTCATATAATTCTGTCTCATCAATGGAACATTTTGTTCATGTGTGAGGAAGTTAGGGTGGAACCCTAAGCAATAGTGTGGTGTAGGGGTTAAGATACTCATCTGCCATGCAGGCAACCTGTATTTAAATCCTTCCGGTAACTTGTTGTTCTTCTGAAGTGCAACATACTGTTTTTGAAGACAAGTGTGTAGTGCATACTAAATTTGAGCTGTTTGTTCTACTGCTGCTGAGAAGCCTTTCAATTGAACATTTTTCATTTAAGAAAATTCATGTGCAAGCAAAAGTAGTTGTGTGGTGTTATGGTTAAGGTAAGTACTTGGTGTGTAGGAGATCTGGGGTTCAAATCTTGCCAGGGAGGTCTTGTTTTTTCTGAAAAAACTACTGAAGTATGGCATGGCTTTTCTTTACATTTTAAAGCCTCAAGATAATGTCTGCAAAATTATTTTGATGGTACACCAAGATTTGACAAAGTGAATGCCACTTCCTCCACCCACATTTCCTTCAACAGCTCTTTTTTGGTGTGATCACTGTGGCTTTGTAATATATTGAGGCGGGGTAATAACTCAGACGGAGACCAGAGTGTGCAGACTGGGTGTTTACTCAGTATTAACACAAAAACTTAAGACAGGTACAGATTGTATCATTTTCTTCTACACCCACAAGGGGACAGTGAACCTAAATCACTGTATTGTCAATACACTACACTCCTCCCCTTCAAACTTTAACCCTCAAACTGTAAATACTGCCAGTAGCATGAATAAATATTTATGTCCCAAAAACTTAAGTGTCTCTCTTTTTTTCTAGCTTTTTTTTTTAGTCCAGCTTCCATAATAACAGAACAATTAGCGTTCTCTCTTCTAATAATATCAAAACTATTTTAACCCAACAAGGGAAATCAGAATTCTTCACAAAAAGGATATAGAGTTCTTGCTCTTCAGAGGTTCAGTCTTTTAGGAGGAATCCTAATGTGATCGGGATAGTGGTGTCCTGGTTGTTGTATTGCTGACGAGACAGCCACTGGCTCTGCTGGTTTCACTGTAGTATTCCCACACTGGGCTGGGGGGTACGGATTGGGTGCAGGCCTGGGACTTGCAGAACAAGTGGAGTTGTAGTTGTAATCCTCAGGTTCTTTATGTGAAAACAGCAGGTGAACTGTACGTTCTCTCACACCATCATGAAACAGGTCCGAGCCATTTTACAACTGTTCCTCCGATCCATTTCTCCTTCCCTTCACGGAAATTTTTCACCTGCACAGGATCACCCTCAACCAACTCTTTCAACTTTGTTCCTCTTTTGTCATGATACTTCTGATTTAGTTGTTTCTCCTCAACAGTGTCAGTGAGGCTTGGCTTCAGAAGACTAAACTGGGTCCCTATCTGACGTTTAAGGAACAACTCAGCTGGTGAGATACCCGTCACTGTTTGTGGTATGCTTCTGTTCATCAGCCGGAAATTGGCTAGTTTGTGTTGCCATGAAACAGACACATCAGCATCTTTGTCTGCCAACACTTGCTTCAGTAGTGAAGATTTTACTATTTGCGCTGACTTCTCAGCTGCTCCATTAGAAGCAGGGTGATAAGTGGGGACCAGGGTTTGTTTGATGCCATTTCCTCTCAGAAACTGTTTAAATTCACTGGATGTGAATTGTGGTCCGTTGTCTGAAACCACTTCTTCAGGTAGTCCATACGATGAAAAGATGTTGTGAAGAACTTCAATAGTCAGCTGATGTTGTGGATGTCATATGAATGGCCTCTAACCATTTTGAATGACTGTCAATAGGAACTAGGAAATACTGTTTATCTTTCTCACAGAAATCTATGTGTACCTGTTGCCACACAGGAGTCGGCCATTTCCAACAATGCAGTGGCACTGCTGCTGGTAGTTGTCTCACTGTCTGACATGCATTGCACTCCTGTACTGCTTTTTCAATATCTCCATCAAGACAGGGCCACCACATGTAGCTTCTGGCCAGGGCTTTAATTCGAAACATACCTGGATGACCCTGGCGGAGATCATGCAGTAAGCCTTGTTCTGAGAGCTGTTGGGACTATCACTCTTATTCCCCAGAGAAGATATCCTTGTTCCACTGAAAGTTCAGTTCTTCTTGTAAAGAAAGGTTTGAGTGTCTCCTCACTTGTGTGGCTTTACCATCCATTTAAAGTGAGCTCTCTGACTCAGCTGAGCACCGGATCTCTGCTTTTGCTCTGTGCAATGTCACTGACTTTTACAGGTAAATCCTCCATAATTGAGAAATAGAATATTCTCCCTTCTTCTGCAGTGTTATCTTTTCCTTTACTAGGTAATCTTGAGAGGGCATCAGTGTTGGCATGGTCTGCAGATTGGCGGTACTCTATTTCATAGTTGTAGGCCATCAGTATGAGTGCCCACCACTGCATTCTCAAAGTGGCCACTGTAGAAATAGCTGACTTTGGCCCAAGAATAGTCAAGAGGGGTTTATGGTCAGTTTTGAGTGAATTTTCTCCCATAGAGGTATTTGTGACACTTCTTCACTCCAAAAATGATAGACAGAGCCTCCTCTATTTGAGCATATTTGCTTTCTGCCTCTGTTAAAGTGTGAAATGCAAATGCTATTGGCTTCTCCTCTCCATTCGCCATCACATGGGAAATGACAGCACCGATGCCATAAGATGAAATATCACAGGGAAGTTTTATTGGCTTTTTAGTATCATAGTGAACAACCACAGTGCTCTGTAGAAATTGTTCTTTTGCTGTTTCGAATGCAGCTTTGCATTCAGATGACCACTTCCAAATACTTCCCTGTTTTAGTAGCTCATACAAAGGTTTCAGCTGCACGGACAGATTTTTCATAAACTTGCCATAATAGTTCAGTAATCCCAGGAATGAACGTAACTCTGTGACATTGGTGGTGCATGGTGCATTTACAATGGCTTTCACTTTCTCCGCTGTGGGATGGAGCCCTTCAGTATCCACCATGTGTCCCAGTATTCTACTTTGTCTGTCATGAACTTACATTTTGACTGTTTGATCCTCACATTGTACTTTTTCAGACAACTCAACACTTCCTCCAGTTTACCTAGGTGTTCTTCTCCGGAACTTGCAGTGATCAAGATGGTATCTAGGAAACAGGTAACATGTTCAATTCCCTGTAGGATTTGGTCTGTCACTGACTGAAAAATGAAAGGGGCACTGAAGACTCCATATGACAACCGGTGGTAGGTGTAGAGTCCCCGGTGTGTGTTAACCGTGAGGTATTTTTCTAAGTTCTTATCCAACTCTAACTGTTAATAGGCATGTGTCAAGTCTAGCTTAGAGAACAGCTTGCCTCCAGCCAGTGTTGTAAAAAGGTCTTCAGCAGTGGGTAATGGATAGGCTTACTCTTCCACGCACTGATTTGTTGACTTTGTAATTTCCGTGTGCTGTGTATGTGAACCGGAGAGCCCATGGAAGAAATCACTCTGCCTGCCCCTGACAACCATCCATATGGTGTTCCCCAGCATAGACGGGTACACGTATTGCGCACTGGAGTTGGATGGTGTGGAGATGCCACTGCTGCCGACACAGTGGCAGAAAGGTCGTTGCTGAATTGGGCCACGGTGAGGACGTTCTTTCCCCACGACAGGATTAAAGGTAACCCGGCACCGTTGTATGGTTATGGAGGTGGCAGGCTGTGCACGGTTGGGACTTAGAAGTTAACGGTCCAGTACAAGTCTGTGAAGATGGTTGACTTCATATTCCATGTGACAGCGTGAGGCGATAACATCATGGGCTGTGATTTGTTTTACGGACTGGGTTTCGCCATTAAAGACGGTGCCAAGAATGAATGGTTGGGTTGGGGCCACTGGAACCCTCTGGTTATTTTGTGTTTGTAGTTTTAGTTTAGGAGCATGGTAGGTAGTTTTATTTTAATGAAGGACTTTTTCTTTAGATACTGGTGGCAGAATGATCCACCATGCTGTGCGGGCTGTGCTGCAGTCCACCCGCGAGCCCTTTTCTAGGTTGTTTTGAGTGAGTGTGTTAGGCCAATTTAGTACATTAGTATTCATTATTTTAGTGTGTGATTCAGGTCCTAAATTGGAGGAGGTTTCAATTGTGTGTGTGGTTTTTGACTTTTCTAAGGGGGGGGGGGGGGGGTAGAAATGTGGTATATGGGAAACAGCACTTTATTGTGAAGTGCAGTATGGTGACGTGCGCTTCCCGTCACGTCACCGCACTGCCCGATATAAGGGAGGGGCAACCATGTTGTGGTCTCTTTGACCGGTGCCCACGCCACGTGCCTGCCGTGTAACTGCTACTTCCACCAACATCGATAAAGTTCACAGTGAGTAGGCAGCGAGGACAGAAGCAGGAGCTTCTGCCCAAAGCTGTGAGTTTTTTCAATCCAGTACACTAATTGTTGTTGGAGGTTTGAGTAGAACTGACCCCTTTGTGTGAGGAATAGACTGCTGGCCACTTTCCTTTCTTCTAGGTGTGGGTGAGGAAGGCTCCTGGATGTGTGGGCCTGCTTGGTGTGGACTCAATTGAGGATATTGAAGGACAAGACCTGGAGTGTGACAGCGAGCCTCTGGGACTAATAAGAACATTTTAATGACTTTTGCCTTTCAAAGGGTGCCTCATTTTTAAGGTCACATTGGCAATATTTGTGATTTTTCCTATTTTGCCTTGTGTAATAAATGTTTGTGCTTGCAACTATGGTGTCTGATGGTTACTAAGTGCTGCTTACCCTCGTAGCAGGAACCTAAAAGGGCTTTGTTTTACTGGAGGTTAATGAGAGGGTTAATTAATTCTGTTCCACTAACTGGGTAACTTCCATACCTTTCACATTCTGATATGCTGACAGTAAGGGCCGTTGCAACACATCAGATTGATTGTCATTGATTAATTGTCTATGTTTATTGCACTGTCCCTGTCAAATAAACAAATCTATTGCTGCAGTCTGTCACGTTGCACGTTGTTGTTAGCTTGTTAGCTGTGATGTAGTGAGTGTGGTGTGTGCATGCTGCCGTACCCGCCTTTGGTGTGATGTCAGGCGGGCATGGCCCTTGTGCATAAATAGTCCAGTTCTCTATAATAAAGGGTGAACTTGCTGCATGACAGAAGAGCCTCCTGCCTCTCATTCCTCATACATAACATTAGCCACTCACATTGGTGCTACAAATGTATTCCTTGGGATCTGCCCGGTCAATAATTTTTTTTTCTCTCGTCTTCTGGGATGCTACTTCTGCCTTTTCAGATTCTATCCTCGTCGCCAAACTGTAATATACTGAGGTGGAGCAATAACTCGGAGACCGGACTGGGTGTGCAGACTGGGCGTTTACTTAGCATCAACACACAAACTTAAGACGGGTACAGATCATGTCATTTTCTTCTACACCCACAAGGGGGCAGTGAAACTACTGTAAATCAGTGTATTGTCAGTACACTACAGCAGGGGTGTCCAATCATGTGCCATGGAGGGCCAAGACGCTGCAGGTTTTACTTCCAACCAGTTCAACTCAATTCAATTCAATTTTAATTTATATAGTGCCAAATCACAACACAGGTCATCTCAAGGCACTTTATAGAAAAGAGTGGGTTTAGGCCACACTCTCAAATTTATAGAACCCAGCAGAGACCCCTAAGAGCTAGCACTGCGGTGACACAGGCGAGGAAAAACTTCCCTTTAACGGGCAGAAACCTTGAGTGGAGCGATGGCTCATAGAGGACGGCCATCCGCGTTGACCAGCTGGATTGAAAAAAAAAGATAAAAAGTAGGAGGCCTGGCAGTAGCTACATTCAAAACAAACATAAATACAATATTCAAAGCCAGACATTCCAGTATCAAGCCTGGTTAGGCTGCACATGCGAGTGAAGGCCTGGCAACATTTTTACCTCCGCCAAGGAGGTTATGTTTTCATCGGCGTTGGCTTGTCTGTCTGTTTGTTTGTTTGTTAGCAAGATAACTCAAAAAGTTATGGACGGATTTTCATGAAATTTTCAGAGATTGTCAGAAATGGGGTATCCTACAGATGATTAGATTTTGGTGGTGATCCGGATCACCGTCCAGAAGAAAACCGCCATTACAGAAAATGTGATTTTCGTCAATAACTACTCAACCACTAATCCTATCATTGTGAATCCAATTGCTAGTCATATGTTTTCATGGTCAAGGAATCTGAAAACGTACACACAAACACTGTATGGGGGGAACTGTGGCGCTTGGTGGAGGTCTGCGCTCTCCAAGTGCTTTTCTAGTTAACTATAGGCCTTATCAAAGAGAAAAGATTTCAACTTACTCTTGAATAAAGAGAGCGTGTCTGCCTCCCGAACTGAACTGGGAAGATGGTTCCACAGGAGGGGAGAGCTTGATAACTGAAAGCTCTACCTCCCAGTCTACTTCTGGAGACCTTGAGGACCACCAGTAGTTTGGACCAGTGTCTTCAACAGCAGATTCCACTGATTTTTTTCCCCACTGAATGCTGATAAGTGAAAACACCTGCTGAAGAGACTGGGTAGAAGAGAAAACGTGCAGGGTCTTGGCCCTCCACGGCACACGATTGGACACCCCTGTACTACAGGCCTCCTCAGTGTTCCTACAAGGAACAAGAAAGTTCCATAGTGCTGTTTTAAAAACTGCGTTGCAGACCTCGACTTTTAAACGCTGCTGCTAAACAAAAGAAGACCTTGAAGTGCACACCTGCTTGGAACCCAATCACTGCTTACTGCTAGATTTGGAAATTGTTTTTGTTGCTACTTCATGAAAATCTGGCAGGTGAAAGTTCCGGAACATCTGGTTTTCGGTGTCTGAACCCAGCGACCCCTGAGCCTGCAGGAAGCAGCTCCCGAACACAAACCTCGGCGTTTTGGCGTCAGACAGAAGCCAGCGCGTGGTTCTGAAGTGAAATATTAATGTAGATTTGGAGGGGAGATGCCCACGTTAATTAACTTCATGGGGGGATTTCATGGAAGGCGCTGAGGCGCGGTGGGTCCGCTGCTGCCGCACTGAACCTCCCGCTGATGTTGACAACTCACTGATGTCGCAACCGGGACCGGGAGGAGGAGCGTCGACCGGAATCCACACGACTTCTACTTCCTCATGTCAACGCGCCGCTCCCTCACGCTTTTTCGCACCCTTTTAACAAACTTTTCCACGTGTAAAAGTGTCAAAGTTGAGCCCAGCTGTTCACATCTGGCCCCCTCCCTTCCCCATGGCGGATAGTCGCCCCTCCTCTGTGGGTTTAATTAGTTAATTAACGCGTCACGCGCGTCCCGGCTCGTTAATTACAACGGAGCGGGACTCGGCTTGGGCGCAGCTTGGAACGGTTCCCGGACCTTCGCCACCAACCGGAGGACCGGAGCGGAGCCGCCGGAGATTTACAGGCGCGGCGGAGTCCTGACGCGCGGCCGTTAATCACCGGAGCCCCGCTGCTGCTGCTGCTCCCGGTGCTGCCGCCGCCTTACAGCCCGTGTTTGTGAGTCGGCCGCCCCGAACGCTCCATCCGGACCGGAACCACACCGGGCAGACCTCCCAGACCCGCTGCCAATGTAAGTGACCGCCGGCTGGGCTGCGCTTTTTTAAATGAGGGATTTTCGATGCGGAGTCTGGCGTTGCGCGCAGGTTCTGCCGTCTTCTTTCTCAGAACACTGAAGGATGTTGTGCTGCTCCGCTGACTGCCAGTCGGATTAAAATCACCTCCCAGATAAGCGAACATTCACACCTAGCCAGTCTGGAGCGCAGCACGCCACGGACTCACGCCTTTAAAGATAAAATCTACAAACAAATTCTCATTTATAACCGTCACAATTTAGGAATTCTGCGAGTTTCCGTGCACGAGCACTGGCGCTGAGAGCCAGAATCGATGTGGAAGTCATGCGTGTGCATGTGCTCCATTATTCGGCTCACATGCATCGCCCCAGTCTGCGCGCACGGAAAAACGAGCACAAGTTTTATCAGTTATGCACCATATTTCACACGTTCTCCATAATTCAGCTGTTCCGAATTGTCCATAATGTGAATTTTGGTGTCCTGAACAAACTGGACGCTGATGGCGCAAACTAGAAGTGACACAATGCGCATTTTAAACAGCCATTTCTAATGCACGCAACAAAATTCAGCCAAAGGGAAATTTAGGGACCATAAATCCTGTTGTCTGTGTTTTTTATCAGCGGGTTTTAAAATAGAAACCAGAGTTTCAGTGGTGACAACTTTAATCATTATTAACTGACACTGGCCTAACAAGCCCAGTGGCATCACACCATTAAAACCATCACACACCATTAAATCCATCACACACCATTAAATCCACATCCTTGTCTGTCCATATGCTGCCATGGAAAAATAATCGATTAATTGCAATTGAATAATAAAAATGTGATTAAAGCGATGAAAGCTGCCACCACTGCAAGTTTTGTTTCAATGAAAAGTCTATTATAACATATTATAACAATTACATGACCTGTAATTAGTTGCTGGAATTGTGAAAAGCCTCGTTCTGTTTTATTTTACATTTGAATGTTTTTCTCAGTTGTACAGATTAATCTTTTTTTTTTTCCTTATACATGCTAGTTTTTGTCTTAGAAATTTTTTTTGTTCTTAACTTCCAAATGTTTCTTATACATTTGCACTTTTTTCTCATATTTGATTTCTCTCATTTTTTTTTTTTGGTAAAAATGTCACATTTTTAAACTCGGTTAACGAGGCGTAATCTTGCAAATGTACGATGGGGGGCTGAAAAGTTGATAACTTTGACCACATGTGGTTTAGTTTTCGACTGCAGGGCTCCAAGCGCTGCGACATGGATGGAAGCAGCGTGTGGAGCGAAGGGGAGACTCTGCTGAAAACTAAACCGCATTTGCTCAAATTTATAGTTTTCAGCCCCCGCCTTGTATTTCTTGGAAATTGGTCACCTTGCAAATTATTTGTAATCCATAATTTGACACGACTGTCAGGGTTGGTAGAGTCTGGTTTAGTTATAAAAACTCAGTTTTAGTTGCATTTAGTCACTTTAAGTGCAATTAATCGCATTGTGTGATTAATTCGCTCACATGCTTCTGGAGGCAAAATTAATCATAATTAATCGCAATTATCACAAGGCAGATTAATCCTGATTAATCCCGATTAAAACTGACACAATTTAACAGTTAAATTTTATAGTTTGTGAAAAACTTGTGATATTTTTCATAAAGGATTGAACCGTTTTACTCATTTACATTTTTTCTTTTCATTTGACCTCCTTTGTGATCATATTTATGTATGTTTGATAGAAACTCATATTTGTTGTAGTGATTTTGTAAATTTCTAGGCCTTATTCCTTCTCACCATTGTGGAAGGGTTTTGTAGGAAAGGTGCAGTTTTGTTTTCTCACAGATTTCCATCTTTTTTCCTCTCATAAATGCAGGTTCTTCTCCTATAAACATGCACAGGTTTTTGAGCATATTTTCATGGTAGTTCCACATCATCATAAGGCTTTGCAAACTGAAGTTCTTACTTTATTTCCGCCTGTAACTGTGAGATTTTGTAAACTTTTCCATTAATTATGAGCAGCTTCCTCCAGTCTCTGCTTTCTGGAAGCGTCCTTGTTTGCAGCGGGAGTGAAGTCGCTGCGCATCTTTGATTGATCGGCTCTCATAATCAGATTATAGTCAGGCAGGTCAGTTTGGGGACGATGCCGAGGTCAGCAGAACACAGACTGCAGCCTGCAGGCAGCGTCGTCTTCCTCATTGCCATCTTCATCAGGGAGATGACAGCAGAGTGCTGCACAAACGTGTCACAATTCAGTGGGAAAAGTCAGAAATGTCCAAAATCATGACGTGAATTTGTAACATTTTTAGCTGAAATTTGCAGCTTTGCAGGGAAAAGTCAGTTTGATGCATCAAGTTGCAAATTTACAGGAAAAGTTGCAAATTTACAAGAATAATATAGCAAATTTATGAGGAAAAAGTTGCAAAGTTATGAAAAAAGTTGCAAATTTATGAGAAAAAAAGGTCAAAAATTACAGGAAAAAAACTGCAGATTTATGAGGAAAAAAGTTTCAACTCTGAAGAAAAAAATTTACTAGAAAGAAAAGTTGGAAACTTACGAGAGAAAATGTGCAACTTGATGTGAGAAAAGTGAAATTTTTCACGTGGCCAAGCTTGGTCCATAAGTTTAACGTCTTCCCTTGGAAGTTTTTTCGTGCATGTTTGCGCGTGCTTTGCCTTCTAAATATCCACGTTTTTCCTTGGTCACATGCAGACAGTTGTAAATGAGAAGAGTAAAACGGTGCCATGTTCTGAATATTAAACAGCTCTGCTGTTCTTGATCATTTTCAGTCGGAAATCTATTTTGCGGCTCCATGCAGATTTTTGGGAAGACAGAAACTGCTGAAAATCTGGGAGTAACCCACTTGTTTTTGATTGAACGCCGTGGCAACGATGTGATTCTGGGTTTATTTGCACCAGCTGTTTACAGTGAGTAGAAAGCAACTACCCAGAGTCCTCTGGGGGGCCGCCGTGACGCCCGGATGACGGCTGATCGCTGGTTTTATTGAGCGCCGTTGCCATGCAGTGCCTCCGTGATGGATGAAGGCGGCGGGCGGCTCCGGTTCTGAACGTCCCTCCTGGGATCCACCAGCTCCCGCCGACCGTCCTCCGTGACACGCCGTCCTCGCCGTCCGTCCCGCCGTCTGCTCCTCCGGCTCGTCACGCCACCTCCGCTGCTCCTTTGTCTCTCTGACAAGGTGGAGGCTGAAGCTGAAGACGGACGACGACTCCAGAGTTAAATGAAGAAAAACTTGAAAACTGAGACAAATTACAGGAAATTATTGAGGGAAAATACAAATCCTGAGGTCAGACTTGCAAGTTTATAAAGATGATTTTTGTTGGATAAAGATTTATACAAAAGCATTTCATAAAGAGGGAAAAACTGTAAATTTACGAGCAAAAAACTTGATTATTTAGGAGGGAAAAGTGGGAAACACACATATGTGCACATTTACAAGAAAAGCTTCGAGGGGAAAAGTCAAATTTCTCGCTGCGCAGATGAAACATTTGTGACTTTTTTCAACATAAAGTTGCAACTTTTTTCTTGCAAATTTGCACTTTTTCTACCCTGTAATTTTTAAACAATTTTTCTCTTATGTCTGCAACCTTTTTTCTCATAAATTTGTGACTTTTTTTTCTCAAAACTGCAGTTTTTCCCCTATAAAGTTTCAGTTTTTCTCATAGATTTGCAACTTAAAAAAAATGCCATATTATTCTTGTAAATCTGCAGGGGTTTTTTTGGATAATTTTTCAACTTTTTTTCATAAATCCATGACTTTTTTCTGTTAAATTCGTGACTTTTTTTTTTAAAGATTAGTAATGTAACTTTTTCTTCTTCTAAATTTGTATTTTTCCCCATAAATTTGTGACTTTTTTTCTCAAAACATTTTTTTCCTGTAAATTTTCAACATTTTTCTCAAAAATTTGTGACATTTTTCCTTAATAATTTAACTTTTTTCTCAAAAGTTTGCAATATTATTCCTGTAAATTTGCATTTTTTTGGGATAAATTTTCAATTTTTTTTTATAAATCCATAACTTTTTTCTTTTAAACTTGTGTGACATTTTTCTCAAAGATTAGAGATTTTTTTCTTATAAATTTGCATTTTTTTCCTGTAAATTTTCAACTTTTTTCATAAATTTGTGACTTTTTTTTCTAAAAAAATTGACTTTTTTCTCAAAAATTTGCAATATTATTCTTGTAAATTTGCAATTTTTTGGGATAAATTTTCACCTTTTTTCATTAATCTGTAATGTTTTTCTCTTAAATTTCCATCCATCCATCCATCCATCTTCTACCGCTTTTCCGGAGGTCTGGGTCGCGGAGGCAGCAGTTCCAGCAGAGAAGCCCAGACTTCCCTCTCCCCAGCCACCTGCTCCAGCTCTGCAGAGAGGAGACCAAGGCGTTCCCAGACCAGATTTTTTTCCCTGTAAATTTGCAGCTTTTTTCTTGTAGATTTTCGTTCCCAGTGAGAGTTGGACTCGGCCAGAGCTGCCCTTTATCACCGATCCTGTTCATAATGTTCATAATGAGCTCTGGACAAGCGGTAGAAGATGGATGGATGGAAATTGGCTTCTATTATCATATCTTTGCACATTTATCTTTGCATATTACTGCCTATTTACATTTATACATTTGTACTTTCTGCTAAATTAGTGAATACCCCCCATCTCCCTTGTTTAAAAAAATTATGACAAGTGAAAATTTCTTGTAAATTAGCTTTTCTCTCTTAAAAAGGCAGAAGTAAATATGAATTTTTTCTTGTATATTTACATGTTTTCTGATAAATTTGCAAGAAATGGGGCAAATGGACAAGAAAAATTGATATTTATGAACAGAATTGTTGTAAGAAAAATAACTGCAAATTCACAACAAAACATTTGTAAAAAAAAAAAGTAAATTCACGTGATTAAAAAAGTCCATTTTTTTTTGTTTATATCTTCACAAATTTGTGAGCAATTTTTTTTTGTAAATTATCTGTTTTTTTCTTGCAGTAAGTGGAAAAAATAACTCATATCTTCAGTTTTAAAAAAGGCTTTTTTTGTAAGAGATTTGCAAATATTTTCTATTGTTTTGTTCAAATTGAAATAGTTAAAACTCCCAATTAGAAATTTATTTACATTAATTTTTTTTTAGATACAAATATCTGTGTGCTTGTGTGTATTTTCTTCATTTGGTGAAAAAGTTTCAGATTTTTCCAAATGGACAAAAGTGCCAAAAGCCTGCAGTTCCTCTACTGTCCACTAGAGGCTGGGTCCAAAAAGCGAGCAAGACCCCATGGACTCGCATGTCAAAAACGAGCAGGTGTCTCTGCGGAAACGACCGTATGGGTGAAGCTGTGATTCAGAGAAGCTGGGTGATGGTCGTTATCGGGAGCACCGCTTCACAACAATAAAACAATAAAGAGCCGTGAGCGACTGAAGCCGTAACCATATATCAATAAAGTACAAAAAACCAAACAACAAAAAAACCTCGCGTCTGTCACAGGCCGGCCGTTTTTATTTGAAGAGAATTGGAGTGTGAGATGAGGAGGAAGCTGAAGCGAGGTCAGCAGCTGTTCCGCCGCTGTTATCGTCCGCCTTCACTGCTGCTGCGGATTTATGGAGGACGATGGGGGGAAGGATGTCACCAGCGGCCGCGCCTCACTGGATCACACACACATGCAGTCTGTTCTTCTTTAGCGATATTCCTGAGCAGACTTTTTTCTTTTAGGTTTGCAACTGTATCCTCATAAATTTGCAACTTTTTTTATTTGAATTCTGACTTTTTTCTCATAAAATGTACAGTTTTTTCTTGTATTTTTCCATTTTTTTCCCCATAAATGTGCAACTTTTTTCTCATAGATTTGCAACTTTTTTCTTAAATATTTGACTTTTTCTCCTCATAAATTTACATTTTTTTCTTGTAGATTTGTCATGATCCTGGGCACGGATGGGCGCCGTGCCCAGTCTTCAGTTAAGTTTAGTCTTTTTCTGTCTGTTTCTTTGTTTATCCTGTCTAGTTATTGTGTCATTTTGGATTTGTAGTAACGTTTACATTTTGGGGTTGTGTTGTTACTGTTGTTTCATTGTGGTTTCCTGTTTTATTTTGACAGTGCTGCACAGCTTCTGGCTGTCAAACTAGGTGTGGGCTGCGCAGCTGTCATTGATTATGTTTAGTTCTCCACTCATGTATCCACACCTGTCACATATTTAGGAAATGGTATATAAGGGCACGACAATCTTTCCGCGTTGTCGTGTCCTTCCATACTGCTCCGTCCTCAGATGGCCTGCTCAGCTCTGAGTGTATTTGTGCTGCTGTCGAGGAGAACGGGAGTGCTCCGCCAGGTTAGTTTCCCCTTTATTTCCAGCCGTGAGCCCCACTGCCTTTTGGGTGTGCTCCGGCTGGATTCTGCGCCTTTGCCCGGGGTTCCCAGGCTTCTGTCCCCCTGTGCCGTTGAGCCCTGCTCTCCTCCAGGGCTTCTTTAGTTTCTTATTTGTATGTTTAGTGTTTTTGTGTGGTTCGTTTTTATGTTAATAAATGTGCAGAATCCACAGCGAGCGTTTGGTGTCCTTCAATAGCCCTTAAAAAGGGCGATTTATGACAAGATTTGCAACTTTTTTCATAAGTTTGCAACTTTTTCTTATAGATTTGCAACTTTTTTCTCGTAAATTTGCTAATTTTTCCTCTAATTTATCAACTTTTTTCTTTTAGATTTGCACTTTTTTCTCTAAAAGTTTTGACTTTTTTCCTCATAAATTAGCTTTTTCTTTGCAGATTTGCAGCTTTCTTCTTGTAGATTTGCAACTTTCCCCCATAAATCTACACTTTTGTTTTCTCATAGATTTGCAACTTTTTTTTGTTAATTTGGGACTTTTTTCCCTCATAAATTTTCAGATTTTTCCTGTAAATTATCAGCTTTTTCTTGTAGATTTGCAACTTTTTTCTTAAATATTTGACTTTTTTCACATAAACTAACCTTTTTTCCTTGTAGATTTGCCACTTTTTTCCTCATCAATTTGCAAAATTTTCCTCTAATTTATCCACTTTTTTCTTTTATATTTACATTTTCTAAAAAAATTGGGACTTTTTTTCTCAATTTTTTTTTTAACTTTTTTTCTTAAAATTTATGACTTTTTTTTTTCTCATAAATTAGTTTTTTTTTTGTTGTAAATTTGCAACTTTTTTCCCATAAATTTTTACAACTTTTTTCCTCATAGATTTACAACTGTTTTCTCATAAATTAGCAACTTTTTTTTTTTTTTTTTTTTAAGTTTTTGTAAAGGGTATACAGGTCGTTACAGCAATGCATTGTTTACATTTTCATCACATGTTCCCTTATTTTCTGATATCTGACAACATTGGAAGATTAATTCTTACAACACCCCTTTTTTTTTTTTAAGTGAAAGAAAAAGTGAAATTAAAGAGAAAAAAAAACAAAAAACAAATAAAAAAAAACAAACCAGTAAAAAACAAACAAAAAGAAAAAGTAAGTAAATAAAGATAAAAGAGCATCTGAGTAGCATTGGAACAAAGAGCGGAACCATTATTGAAATGGTATTTGTCAAAGATTAGATCTAATGGAAGACACATATGTGGTCCAGGGTTGCCAAAAGTTCATGAACCCATCCATGTCCTGTCTCAGTGCGAATGTCAACTTTTCCATCAAGTAAATGTCTTGGATCACGTTAGTCCAATCTTCAGGTGTAGGACAGTCCTTCAACATCCATTTTTTAGTTAGAGCTTTTTTGCTTGCCAATATTAAAACATTGAATAAGTATTTTTCTCCTCGTCTTTCCAGTGAGTCCGGTAGTAAACCCAAATACAAAGTTACAAAAGAAAAGGGAACTGTAATTTTGAATATTTTCCCCAATATTGTCTGTACCTTGGTCCAATATTGGTGGATAACTGGGCATGACCAAAACACATGAAAATGATTTGCAGTCTTTTCACCACACAAGCGCCAACAGTTCAATCCCTTATGGGTAAATTTGTTTTGTGCAGGTGTTCTGAAAAATCTTGCCAAATTTTTCCATCCAAATTCTCTCCACTGCAGGGATGAGGTACTTTTCCATTGCTGTTTATTTAGCTTTTCCCATATTTCCAGTTGTAAAGTGAAATTCCCCTCTTTTTCCCATCTCTCTTTTATATAAGATGTGTTGTCTCCTTTTAAGTCTTGAAGACCTTGGTATATTTTAGAAATGTATCTGATCCCTGGGATCCCTTTATATGCCATTAAGAAGACCTTCAGAACACCTGACTGGGCCCTTTCCAAAACCTCCTTTTTAAGTATATTGTTTATGTGGTGTCTAAGCTGAAAGAACCTGAAAAGGTCTTGATTTATTAGGCCTTGTTTTTTCAAATCTTCAAAACTTCTTAAGATTTGCCCTTTAAAAAAATCGTAATATTTTATCAGCCCTTTCTCCTTCCACCTTTTAAATCTGGTGTCTGTTTTATTAGGAGTAAAGTCCTGATCATAGGCATCCATTGCAGAAGTCGATAGGGCTCTTTAGTTTGATTCTCTCTGACTATCTTAAACCAAATTTTTAGCGGGGTCTCTATCCACGGGTTAGTGTTATTCAAAAGCTTAGGTAAGGCATTGTTCCCTATTATCGCCTGTAGGGGGATGTCACTTGTTATTTGGCATTCGATCTCCTTCCATTGTGCAGTGTAGACTGGGTTACATATCTCTACTAAAGTTTTAATTTGTGCGGCTTTAAAGTAGTCCCTGATATTTGGCAGCGCGAGCCCACCTTTGTCTTTGTTTAGCTGTAGGGTTCTATATCTGATTCTAGGTCTCTTGCCCTGCCATATGAATCTTGAGATCCTTCTGTCCAGCTCCTGCCATGTTTTTTTGGGAGGTTCTACCGGTATTGTTTGGAAAAGGTATAGAAGACGTGGAAGTATATTCATTTTGACTGCTTCAATTCTTTGTGCAGTACCCAAGAATGGTATCATATTCCATCTTGCTAGGTCAGATTTTATTTTTGTCACCAGTGGATCATAGTTTAGTGATATAATTTTGTTGAGTTGTTTCGGGATATTGACCCCCAGATATTTCATAGATTCCGACTCCCAGTTAGTTTTGAGTTTGCTTAGTGAATAATGATTTGGGTCATAGTTGAATGTTAAAACTTGGGTTTTATGCATGTTTAATTTGTACCCTGATAAATCTCCATACTCTGAAAAAACTGAGGTTAGTTCTGGTAAAGAAGTGATCGGCTGCCCTAGGTATATTAAAATGTCATCAGCAAAGAGTGCTATTTTATGTTCCTTCTGACCAAGTGTAATACCTTGAATTTTTTGGTTTTGTCTTATCCATTGGCTCAGAGGTTCTATGAAGATTGCAAAGAGCAGTGGAGACAGGGGGCAGCCCTGACGACATCCTCTTTCCAGTTCAAAAGAAGATGATAAAATACCGTTAATCCTTATTTTAGCTGTTGGTTTTTTATATAATGCCTGTATAGTTCTAATGAAGTTGTTATGAAAATTGAAACTGGATAAGATTCTATATAGAAAAGACCAGTCAACCGAATCGAATGCTTTTTCAGCATCTAATCCCAATATGACTGCATTTAAGTTATATTTTTTTATATGATGAATTATGTGTAAAGTGCGTCGAATGTTGTCTTGTGTCTGTCTTTGTCTTATAAAACCTGTTTGGTCTAAATGAATTAGGTCTGTCAGTATATTTTCTAACCTTTTGACAAGGATAATGGTAAAAAGCTTATAGTCCTGATTTAGTACACTGATTGGTCTGTAGGTGGTGCACTCTAGTTTATCCTTTTCAGGTTTAGGTATAACTGCAATGACCCCTTCTCTCCAGGAGGGGGGGATTTCCCCTGTGTGGAGGACATAATTAAATGTTTTCAGGAGGAGAGGAGATAGTTGCTGTTTAAAGGTTTTGTACCACTCTGCTGTATAGCCATCAGCTCCTGGGGATTTGTTAGCTTTAAGTTTCATAATTGCTTTTTCCAATTCTTTAGGATGTATTTCTGACAGTAGTGTTTTATTTTGTGACTCCGTAAGTTGGGGAAGGTTTAATGTGTTTAGGAATGCCTCGGATGCGTTTTTATGTTTTTTGTGGGAGTATAAGTTCTTATAGTAATTCTCGAAGTTTTTAAGAATATCCTGAATTCTGAATTTTATTTCCTTTGATACTGGGTCTCTGATTTTGTAGATTGCTCTTTCTGTTTGATGTTTCCTCAATTTATAGGCTAGCAATTTTGCCGATTTACTGCCTGCTTCATAGTATTTTTGTTTCAGAAATGTAAGTTTCTTCTGGATTTCTATTGTGTAGATCTCATTTATTTGGTTTTTAATTTCCTTAATCTTGAGCGAGTCAGTAGAATGAGTGTTGCCTTTGTGTTCTTTTTCTAGGTTCCTAAGTTCTGACTCTAATGTGGATAGTTTTTCTTGTCTTAGTTTCTTTTGGGTTGCCAGTTTTGCAATAATCTTTCCTCTTATTACAGCTTTGCATGCATCCCACAGTATTAAAGGGGATACTTCTCCATTATCGTTATCTTCCAAATATCTGAGAATATCTGATTCCAATTCATCTTTCAATGGTCCTTTCAGGACATTTGAATTTAACCTCCAAAAAAATGTATTATTTGTGTATTTTTGGATATTTAAGTCCATGTAGATCGGACTGTGGTCGGAGAGATCCATCAGTCCTATTTTACATGTTTTTACTCTTCCATCTATTAAACATAAAAAAAATAGTCAATCCTTGAGTAAGATGAATGTGGAGTTGAGTAAAATGTATAGTCTTTTACACTGGGGTTGAGTTCCCTCCACACGTCACAGATTCCCAATTCTTTTAGTAGCATCCGAGTCTTCCTGTTTTGGGTGTTATTTTGATGTGGGGAATTACCAGAAGCATCCCAGTATGGATTCAGTCTAAGATTGAAGTCCCCACCACATATCACTAAACCTTGAGCTTTAGTTATCATTAGGTCGAATACATTTTTATAAAATTTCCAGTTAGCCCCTGGGGGAGCATACACATTCAGCAGGGTGATATCTTCTCCCTCTAGCCGCCCAGTTACCAAACTGTATCTCCCTTCTTTATCTTTGTGTTCTGATTTTTTTTCAAATGTAATTTTGGTTGATATCAATGTCGCTACTCCCCTCCTCCTCCCTGATTTATATGAAGATGAAGAGATCATTTTAAACCCTTGTCTACTGAGTTTATTGTGTTCCACATCTGTTAGGTGGGTTTCTTGTAAAAATATTATTCCTGCTTTGTCTTTTTTCATTTTGCCTAGAATCTTGGATCTTTTAACTGGATTCAGGATTCCTTTTACATTATATGAAATTATTTTGGTTACACCCTGTTTCTCCATTGTGTTGTTTTGTTTAGTATAACTGTGTGGTGGCCCTCTTTTGTGCTACTCAGAAACTGAAAGAACATTAAAAACAAGAAAAACATTAAGAACATAGTGTAAAAAACTTTAAAACAAAAAGCTGTCATAAGAACTTCCTGAGCTGAGGTCTTTTTAAAGACCCTGTAAGAGCCTTGATGGAGTGAAGGCCCTGAGGGAAATTCCTCAAACTCTGTTACGTGTTGAGGGCCCTCTCTTACCACTGAAAGTAGTCCCATGCTTTTAACGTGAGTTTCAGAACCCAATCCAAACTTGTAATGATTTTTTTTTTTCCTTTTATGCCTAAACCCTGTGAAATTGTGTGCACCCTCCCACCCCCATCACATCAAACATTCACGCAAAAACAGTATTTGTTAGTATGAGGAGAACATGTGGATTATTGTCACATTTCTATTTTAACAAGGTTTTTTTTTTTTTTTTTTTATTACAAAGACTTATTTGTTTCAAATAATATGATTGTTCCATGAAATGTTTTACCACATGCTGAATATGCATCTCCTTTAATGTTTGTTACCTTGTATGAGGGGGGTTGGATGTGCGGATTGATTCAAGAGAAAAGAAAAAAAAAAAAAAAAAGGTCGCTATTCCAACCTGAAAACGGATAGTTTATCCGCGACGCTCTGGCGCTGGGTTTCCCGCTGCTGGTCCGTGGATTTTGAGGGTCTTTGTGTTGTCCATGTTTGCGCTTTGATCTTCTCACTCGGGTCTGCTGCGGGTTTAAATACCGTTACCGGGAGCCCTCTTTTCGCCATGTCAGCTGTTGCTTCTTCCGCCGAATTATAGAGACACGTTTCATCGCCGTAGAAGACCCTTAACTTCGCAGGAAATGGTGTCTGAAAGCGCAATTTCTTCTCTCTTAACACCTTTTTCGCGTCATTGTATTCCCTGCGCTTTTTAAGGACCTCCGGGGCGTAATCGTGTTCCACGTAGACTTTTCTCTCCTGGTGCATAAATCCTTTTTTCTGCCAGGCCAGTCTTACAACCTCTTGTTTTATTTTGAAATTGGAAAATCTTACCAACACCGAACGTGGGGGCGCTTCCGCCGCCGGCCTAGCGGCTAATGAACGATGTGCCTTTTCTATCTTCAAGTCGGTGGTTTGTGGAATATCCAATTTCTCTCTTAGTAAGGATTCCACGCATTCTGCCATTGAGTTAAAACCATTTTCGGTTCCTTCTATCAGACCATGAATTCTTATGTTGTCTCTTCTTTGTTTTCCTTCTTGGTCGGTTAGCTTAGCCTCTATAGCTGCTTGTCTTTTGCGTAGGTCTAGCACAGAATCTTCGAGCACTTTTATTCGATCCTCTGTTTCCAAGATTCGGTTCTCGGCCTGGTCCACTCTGCTGTTCGTCCTTTTCAATTCTTCTCTGAATTCCCGAAATTCGGCCGTAACTTCTCGGCGAAATCGTCGTAGCTCCTCAAATAGTGATTTCAGGCTAACCCTTTTGTTAGCTATCACCAGTTCCTCGTCTTCTGAACGGAGATCTTCCAGTTCAGATTCTCCGGCCGATACGTGTCCTGGCCTGGAGAATTTCAGTTTCTTCTGTTTTCCTTTAGACATGATGATTTTGTCTTTTGATTTTCACTCCTCCAAAAATCCGTTAAGTTTGATTTTCAAGGTGTTATCCTGGATTGGGTCTGAGAGCTTCAGTGTTAAGCAGCAGTCGCCATGGCGTCCAGACCGGAAGTCCGCAACTTTTTTTTAAATTAAAATTCTTACTTTTTTCTCATGAATTTTTCTTTTTTTCTTTTTGATCTGCAAGTTTTTCCCCATAAATCAGCAATTTTTTTGCTCTCACAGATTTACAACATTTCTCTTAATTTTGTGACTTTTTTCCTCATAAATGTGCACATTTTTTCTGTAAATTTCCAAATTTTTTCTTGTAGATTTACAACTTTTTTTGTCTAAAAATTCAGACTTTTTTCACATAAATTAGCTTTTTTTTTGTAAATTTGCAACTTTTTTCCTATAAATTTTTACAACTGTTTTCTCATAAATTTGCAACCTTTTTATTAAAATTCTGACTTTTTTCTCATAAACTTAAATTTTTTTTCTTGTATTTCTTTAATTTTTTCCTATAAATCTGCAACTTTTTTCTTAAATATTTGACTTTTTCAGATAAATTTCCTTTTTTTCTTGTAGATTTGCAGCGTTTTTCCTCATAAGTTGATGGCACTGCTGATTTTGCTTATCGATCAAACTCTTTATCGATTCCTGGCCAGATTTCTGTGAGAAAAAATTCAGGACTTGGCAGGTTTTCAGCATCAGCGCAGCAGTTTGATCCTCTGACTTTAAACGCAGCTGCTTGACAACGTCAGCAAAACCGTTATCACATGACCCCCCCCCCCCCCCGTTAAGCTGCCGTCCCCCCACCCCCGTTCACAGGTGTAACTCGGGGGGGGGGGGGCATTGCCCCTTCTAACCTGGGAAAAAGAGAGAACATTATCCTGGTAAACCTTTGTTACAGAACCCAAGAACATGACTTGGAACCACCATTTCTAAGCAGAAATGAAAAAAGAAAAAAATGGTTTAAAATTTTCAACATTTTCTTGCATATTTGCAAATTTTTTCTCAAAAATTTGTGACTTTTCTTAAAAATTCAACTTTTTTCTCATAAATATCCCAAATTTTCCTGTAAATTTCATCTTTGTTTCTTGTAAATTTTCTTTTTTCTTGTAGGTTTGTAACGTTTTTCTCATAAATTTGCAATTTTTTTCCTGTAAATTTTCAACTTTTTTCTCTTAAATTTTCAACTTTTCTCATAAAATTTGCAACTTTTTTCTTATGAAATGTGAACTTTTTTCTCAAAAATGTACATTATTTTTCCTCTAAATTGGCAACTTTTTTTCTTATAACTTTACAACGTTCATCTGGATTCTGGTTAAATTTTTACTCTGTAATTAAATTGTAGTTTACAACTTTTTTAATTGTTGAATTGACAATAAAAATGCTAAGGAGAGCATTTTAATGACCGCGATTTCCTAAATTTATGTCTGAACAAACTTTTTCTGAAGCTAATGTTTGTTCTTCCATCCACAGGACGTCCTTCATCGCCTCCGTCTTCCTCTTCATCACTCTGTTGGGCGGGGCCTCTCCTGCTGTCGGCCAATCCAGCGACCCGACAGGTAGGCGACAGAGGATGATTGGAGCTCGTTAACAGCAGCACAGCAATCACATCAAACCAGATTCATTTGGAATAAAGAGTTTTAGTCTCACATTTATATGAAAGATTCTGATGGCTGTGAAAAGAAGAGTGAGGTAACAAGTCTGAAACGTATAGAAATAAAGTCGAACATTTATGAGGAATAAAAATCATGAATTTACATGAAAATGTCTCAGCTTTACAAGGAAAAAATGTCAAACTTCTAGTAGGAAAAATTCCAAATTTTAAATGAAAAGTGTAAAATTTCTAGTGAAAAAAGTGTCAGATTTATGGGAAAACATCTATTTTATTATAGAAAACAAATAGCAGATTTATGAGAAACAAATCTTAAATTTATTATAAAAAAGTGTAAAATTTATGAGAACAAAATCTAAATTTTATGAGGAAAAAAATCTCATTTAATACAAAAGTCTCAAATTTATGACGAAAAACAGTCTTAAAAATATGAGAAAAGGAAAGAGGTGAGAGGCTTTTTGAATTTATGAGGAAAAAAAGTCTAAAATTTCCAACAAAAACTCACATTTACTAGAAAACTACAGAGGATGAATAAAAAAATGAGGTTTATTATTACTGAGCATTTGGTGATATTTTTACAGGTTCCATCTTAAATGCATCGCACCAGCTTTAACCTTGAACCAGAGGATCTTCTTTGTTAAAGTCAATTAAAAATGACGAATAGCGCCCACATCGCTGCGTATTCACGCCGTCCAGAGTCGGAGCCTCTCAGCGGCAGCTGGATTATTTTCTCTCTGTGTTCATCTGCCGCAGCTCTGCAGAAGTGAGCCGAGGTAACGGCAGAACGCGTGGCCTCGTGGGACGGTGAACAGATAGTTCCTGGACGAGGAACCTCATTTGTAACTCTGTTGGAGGGCGGGGGGGGGGTGGCGGTCAATGAATGAATGAGTGTGGATGGACGGAGGAATGGAGGGAGGTGAGCAGAATGATGGAGGACAGAGTCTGCATGAGCTCCTGGTCACGGCCAAAATAAAATGAGTCTCAAATTTAGCAGAAAAAAGACTTCGGATCTATGAGACAAAAACTGTCAGTCGAGGGCTACATCTAGGCCTGCACCCCCCCCCCCCCCCATGAATTTATTCCAGGTTTTCTTATGCAGATTAATTATTTAATTATCACAGCATCACTGTGAATCATCTTTTGCAGCCTTCCTCAGAATAGCTCATTTCAGTGCACGTCTCGTTAAATGTCTAAAGGTGCGTTCACGCCAAACGCAAACAGGCAAATTTTTCGCACGGCACGATTACATTACAACTCAATGTAAACAGGCGAACAGACATGAATTCCCCTTCTGAGTGAGATGCAGACGGGCGAAGTTGCCTTTAATACTTCTGCAGCTGTGTTCAACCTGCTGTGGAAATTTCCTAAATAACGTCATGCTTAGGTTTACATTATCCAATGGAAGACTCACCTGAAAAACTTGTCCCTTCCTCCAAAACTTCACAAGATGATAGGTGTTTCCGTTGCTAGCTTGCTAGCCTTGTTTAGCATGTCCGTGACAGGAATCCATGGGTAAATAACTCCGAAATCCCGATTCAGCTGAAGAGCTCCCGGTCCTCCTGTCTCCAGGTGAGTGAGTCTCATTTTCAAACTAGTTTACTCTGCAATGGTGATACTTTTACTCCGGTGACAGCAGAATCTCAAAGCTAGCAGCTAACTAGCTAGCCTCGGACGCGAACGTGCGAATGCGCAATTTTGTGTGTACTCGCCTCTTTCCTTTCACTTTGTATGGATTTGCGCCGCACATTCGCATTTGGTCTGAACGCACCTTAAGAGCTGCTGTTAACTCCACCCTCCCTCTTACACCACTATTGCTAATGGTAGTCGACTAGTTCCTGGCTCAGCTAGCCTAAGTGTAGTATCTCACAGAGCGGTGAATGCTAACTAACGTAGCGTAATGTAGATTTACCAACTTTTCCCTTGAATGTTGGTAAAAATCCATAGACCATGCAAATTTATGAGGAAAAATATTAAAATTTATGAAAAAGTATTAATTTATGGAAAAAATGCACATTTATGAAAAAAAATGCAAAATTGTGAGAAAAAAGCTGCAAATTTGTGAGGAAAAACGATACACATTTATGAAAAAGTTACAAATCTGTCATAAAAAGCTGCAAATTTCTGAGAAAAAAGATGCACATTATGAGGAAAAATCTGCAAATTTAGGAGAAAAAAGTTGCAAATTTATGAGGAAAAAGTTGCAAATTTCTGAGAAAATATGCAAATTTATGAGAAAAGATCCAAACTTATGAGAAAAATTGCAAATTAGTGAGAAAAAATTGCAGATTTGTGAGAAAAAAAGATGCAACTTAATGAGAAAAAAAAGGTGCAAATTTATGAGAAAAAAGGTGCAAATTTGAGAAAAGATCCAAATTTATGAGAAAAGCTGCAAATTAGTGAGAAAAAATTGCAGGTTTGTGAGAAAGTTGCAAATTTCTGAGGAAAAAAGTTGCATATTTATGAAAAAGTTGCAAATTTGTCAGAAAAAAGTCACAATTTGATTAAAAAAGTTGCAACTTTACAACAAAAAAGTTGCAAAGTTATTAGAAAAAAAGATGCAGATTTAAAATAAAGAAGTTGCAAATTTACAAGAAATGTTTCAAATTTGCAAGTTTTTTTGTTTTTTTTTGCATTTAGCATCGGTGCATCAACATATTCTGTAACATGCTATTAAAGGTTTCAATCAGTCAATTAAAACTTTATTGATATAGCAGTTTCCATACAGAAGGTTGCAGCCTTACAAATTAAAAATCTCACACAATTACAACCCCCGATATGATGATTTTTTTTGGGGGGGGGTCTCATTTTTTTCCAGGTTGGGGGGAGTCATGTCCCCACCCCCGACTTCCACCTCTGACTAACCCAGCTGACTGTCAGAGGTGGACATAATCAGCTCAGTCACAGCCAGGCGGCGACTGGAACAAACCGGGGGCAAGACTTCACCCTCTGGAGTCACTCGTGGACCTGTTAGGTCCTGGAGTCACTCCAGAACCTAACGGGTCCTCCTGGGCTATGACCTCCACCTCCGCACCAGTTTTCATTAAGATCAGGTTTTCAGTTTTTGTGCAATCCTGCTCAGTCCGTTTCCCCTCTTAACTCCTTCAAACGCCAGGATCTGTCAGACGGGACTGGACGTACAGCCTGCACGGTGGGGGGAATTAATTCTGTTTATGGCACGTTACAAAATTCCTCCCGTCCTGCTCGCTAATTTAAAATCCATTATTCAAACCTTTTTTACTCCTGGAGCTGCAGAATATTAAGAGGTGGCTGCAATTATACTTTGCGTTTTATGATGGCTGTTACGGTTTTATAGAGAGGGCCAGAGTGAAAGCAGGAGCTGCAGCAGGAGACAGACGATGGATGGATGGATGGATGGATGGATGGATGGATGGATGCTGGAGAAGGTTTTAATAGAAAGACTAATACGGCGGCGGGGGAAACCTGACAGGTCAATTACCACCCACACCCACACTGTACAGAAGGTGTAGACAGCCTCCATTAATCCAGAGCTCAGTGGTCAGGATCCCCAAAACCCAGCGGGCCAGAAACTGCTCTGCAGGCTTGGGTTCTCAAACTGAGGCTCTGGACCCTAAAATGGGCCACACTTCTCAGAAGTGCCTAAAATTATACCTTATACCCCTTTTTCCCCACACAAAAAAACCCTTTCATCATCCAACAGTTGCTTGTGAAAATCTGTTTCCCCTCTTAACTCCTTCAAACGCCAGGATCTGTGAATATTGTAATTAGGACCGTCCACATCCCCATGACAACCACAGCACACAGAAGTCTGCGAGCTGGCAAATGTGACCAGAAAATGATCTGAGGAAATGACAACATGGCGCTGCCGTGACTGCGTAGAGTCCACACAACCACTCGGCACATGTGGAGCGCACGAGCACCTCGAGCTGTGTGATATGACCAGAATTTCATATCACGATATAACTAACCTTATATCCCAATAACGATATATATCACAATATACATTTTCTGTAAATTCTATAGTTTATATAGAATAATCACATAAAAAGGAGCATCTCTCTTTTTTTTTTACATTTTCAATTGCAAACTGAAAAGAAAATCAATTGTAAAAATTCATCTGTCATTAATTTTATGCAACTTTTTCCCTCATAATTTTGCTGTTGTTATAAAACTAGTGCATACCTGTGCATGCCCATAGAAAACTGTGCATGCCCATAGAGGGGATGCATTGGAACAGAATTCTTGCCAGTTACAGGACAGTTGGTATAGTAATACAGCACTAAGTGGCAATCACATGTGACGGCTTTTGTATGCAGCAAAACATAAAAATCACACAAAATATGCCCTGCCATCTGGGGCTGTTTGCCCCTGCTTGTTACTTCTTCTCCTTCCTGTCACTGTTCTGTGCTATGTTGCTTGCCTGTGTCTATGTCTTGTAGGGAGTCATGTGCTCTGGCTATGTGCCGTCATATAGACATTATCTGGTGGGTCTTCTTCTTCTTCGTCCAGACCACTGAAGGGTCTCCTCCTGTCTCTGATGGCTGTGTTGTTCAGTCATGCCTGCGGCATACTGGTGGAACCTGAGGTGTTTCATGTTCACGGCATCCTTTCTGATGTGCAGCAGTTCTCCTCATTCTATTGCTCTCCATCTGGTAGGTCTTCTTCGTTCAGACCACTGGTTGAGGGATAGCTGTGTCGTAATTCCAGTTCATGGGCACGATTCTGAAAAAGTGGCTTTCGACCCTGTTCAGGAAGGCCCGTGCATGCCCATAGAAACCAAGAAACTGGAGCACCTGGAGAAAATCAGCGCTTTGCTTGGCATTTTACACATTTGTAGTGTAGACTGGCATTCGTCAAGGTTACACATTTGCCATCATGTAGGCATGGCGAGTCGTCCTATGATGCCTGAGTTCATAGGACGCGCTATGATGATGAGGCAGAAATCATAAGCCGTCCTATGATGTCCTAAAAATGTGCTTTAAAGTCTGTCGTACCCTGTGCTGGTGAAGGGTGTTCTCCTGTCTCAGACGGGTGCGATGTACTGCTGGAACCTCAGGTGTTTTATCTTCATGACATCTTTTCTGACGTGCAGCAGTTGTCGTCATTCTGTTGCAGTCCATCTGGTGGGTCTTCTTCTTCTTCGTTCAGACCACTGGTTGAGGGATAGGTGCGTCATAATTTCAATTCATGGACAGGATCATGAAAATAGATCTGAGCAAAAAGAGGCTTTCCGGCATGGACTCACTGTATATGACATCATAAAGACATGAAGGCAACCTTGATGTATATGACATCATAAAGACACATTTGTCTGTCCTATGATGCCTCAGTTCATAGGACGTCCTATGATGTCCTATGAACGTGACAGACACACACACAGACAGACAGACACACACACAGAGATTTCTTGCTTTTATAGAGGGATGATTGTATTTTGAATGTCCATTTGAGACTTAGAATATTTCAGATTGGCCATGATCTGAAAATAAAAGACACCAAAAGTAATGTAATAAAATACAAGTGATGACTTCACCTTTATTTATTATCACTACTTGACTAATTAAAATGATTAGAAATCAAGTTACAAGACCTGGTTTGCTCTTCTGGCACATTTAAATTATTTATTTTGTGTGTATGTGCCGCTATCACACACTTTTGCAGCTTTAACATATTTTTTTTCAGACAAAACTAAGAAATTCAGCAGTAATTTAAAGCAAAGAAACGATGGTCTGATTCACTAATAATGTTTACTATTAGCGACAACTAAAGGCCCCGTCACACCTAGACGATTTAGGCAGCATTTGCCAAACGTAGGAAAAATCTGGAGAATACGCTGGCGAACGTGGACTCAGTTATGGGTAAGTTCTGTATAAGTTAAGAGCACGCTGGGTCTTTCCAAACTGCAAACCCTGGATAACCAGTGAAGTTCAGTCTCTGATCAGAGCCCGCAACTCAGCCTTCAGACAGAGGGACAGCTCTCTGTACAGCACTGCCAGAGCCAACCTGAGGAGAGGCATAAAACACGCTAAGAACTGGCCTGAGAAGTCCTGTGGGGACGCTCACGCACCTGTGCGACCCAAGAGCAGTAGCTTGTGTTTGTGTGTGGTCTTGTCAATTTTAACTTTTGTCAGCACCGGGAGTATTGAACACATGGTTTCCACCATGAGAGCAGTGTATTTGGGGGTTCTTGCCACTTTGTGGACTTTTTTTATGCCATTTTACCGGGGGACATCTCAGCAATGCTGCCGTTTCCGTCAACAGGATTACCTACAGTCGGGAATCACTTCTCTCCCTCCGTCCAAGTGTGAGTGCAAATCATCATCTACTTCACCTGAATGATCAACAAATTTCGGCAAATGGATTATCACGGCCGATGAGTTGTCGGAGGAAAAGAGGGAGAAGAGGGGGAATACAGCACAGAATAAGGAAGCATGGCCTGCGTGACAGACGCTGACTCCCCCCCTCCCCACCATCCTGCTGTCAAATGTCCAGTCCATCCGAAACAAGCTAGATGAGCTGGTGTCCAACACGGTGTAACTGGGATTTTAAGGAGACATGTATCCTGGCGTTTATGGAAACATGGCTTAAGGACATGGATCGTGATGAAGACCTCTCTCTAAGTGGCTTTGCTTTGGATGTCCAGTGTGCTCGGACCAGTCGCTTCTCATCACAAATAAGTCCTCCTCCGGAGGAGTTTGTTTGTATATCAACCAGAGGTACTGTAACACTGTGGTGGTTCGGGAAAAACGTGCACCCCTGACCTGGAGCTCCTGTCTGTCTTATTTCGGCCCTTCTGTTTACCGAGGGAGTTTCCACAGATTTTCGTTACACTGGTCTATCTATATTCATCCATGGGCTAACGTCTCATCAGCCATCCAGGTGATAGAGGAGGTGACCAACAGGCTGGACTCTGTCTGTCCAGATGTGCCAAAGTTCATTTTAGGGGATTTTAATCACTGCCAGCTACATAAGACTCTAAAAACGTACGATCAGTATGTGACATATGGCACAAAGATGAGGAATTCCACTATTGACTTGTGTTATGGTACAGTGCCTGGTGCCTATAGATCCTTTCCTCTGCCCCCTTTTGGAGCATCCTATCATAAGCGTTCACCTCATTCCTATTTATAAGCCCAGGTGTAAGCAACAAAAGCAAACTGCGAAAACAATGAAGTGCTGGTCAGAAAACAGCATCAGTAGCTTATAGGCTTGTTTGGACTGTACTGACTGGGATGTTCTTTAAAGCTCATGCACAGACTTGGATGAACTGGCAGAGACTGTCTCATCTCTTTCTGTGTGGACACAAACATTCCATGTAAAACCATTACAGTCTTCCCCAATAACAAGCTATGGGCGACAAAAGAGCTAAAAACTGTCATAAATGAGAAGAAGCATGGTTTTTTTCACTGGTAGCACTGAGGAAAGGAAAGAAATTAACAGAGAGGTTAGGAATGAGGTAAGGAAAGCAAAAAGAAGGAAAAGGTGGAATTGAAATACAGCAGTGGTGATCTGACGGCAGCCTGGAGAGGAATGAAGTCCATGTCCTCTATAAATCAGGAAGTAAATGAAGGCAACAGAAAACTTGTAAGAATTGAGGGTGTGGATGATGTGAATCTTGCTAATGTTTTTAATTACTTCTGTTGTCGTTTTGAAAAGCACAATTTTTCTGTGAAAATGTCCCACCTTAAACAGTCTCTTTCTTCAAATAACAATATTATTATCAATGAGGAAGTGTTAGGGATTACCTTAAAAAGGTTAATATTAGAAAGGCTCCAGGTCCAGATCTTATCTGTGGCCGTACACTCCGGTATCGTGCTGATCAGCTGATCAGTGTCCTTCACTACATGTTCCAGATGTCTTTGAACTGCAGTCATATTCCTGCCATCTGGAAATCATCTACAGTAGTGCCTATTGCTAAGTCCACTTCTCCTAAAGAACTGGAAGATTTCAGACCTGTGGCTCTAACATCATTAATGATGAAAATATTTGAGAAAAATGTAAGAAATCTTGTTCTACAGTCTGTTCAAGATAAACTTGATCCACTTTAGTTCGCATACCAAACAAAAAAGGGTGTCGAGGATGCTAAGCTTTTCATTTTAATTTGTGTATATAAACATCTAGATAAACCACAGGCCCATGCCAGGCCTCTGTTTGCTGATTTTTCATCAGCTTTTAACACCATGCAACCTCATCTTTTAACAGAAAGATGAATTTATGATTTTAATTTATTTCACCAACTCGTGCTTTGGATTACGGACTTTTTAACTGGTCGGACTCAAAGGGTACTTGTAAATGATCACCTTTTGGACTGTCTGAGCACTTCTACAGGGTCATCACAAGGGTGTATCCTTTCACCCCTTCTTTTTATTATGTACACAGATCAGTGTAGGAGCAATTATGAGGGCAGCTACAGTATATTGTCAAATTTTCTGATGACACAGCTTTGCTGTCCCTTCTTCAAGGTCCACAATCAGAGCATGGCATGGTTCTTAATGATTTTATCTCCTGGTGTGACGACAACTTTTTGGATTTAAATGTGTCTAAAACCAAGGAATTAATTCTTGATTTTAGAAAGAAAAAGGAAGCTGTTCAGGAGACTAGAATTCACAATGATAAAGTTGAAACAGTAAGGTCGTACAAATACCTTGGTACGTATTTTGATGATCAACTGAAGTTCAGTGTAAATACTGAGGTCATTGCAAAGAAAGGGCAACAGAGAATCTACCTTTTAAGGAAACTGACCTCCTTTTCAGTGAGTCAAATGATTCTCTGCCATTTTTAATCAGTCTTTTATTGACAGTTTGCTTTGTTTTCCTTTTATCTGTTGGTTCAATGGTCTCACAGTTAAAGATAGGAATAGTCTGAACAATATTGTGAAGATCTGTTCCAAGATTATTGGTGTGAGACAGAGATCTGAATTCCTTTTGTAACCAGCAGATCATTCGCAAAGCAGAATGCATTTTATCTTCTCCTAATCATGTCCTTTCAAATGAATTCTCTCTTTTGCCATCAGGGCGCCGTTATGTTTTACCTGCTAGCAAAACTAATCGGTATGCCAAGTCCTTTATTCCCTCAGCAATAAAGCTACTAAATGCTTCTTAAGGTTGTTAAATGTCACATATAGGATTTTTTTTAACATATATTATTATTTATCATACAGGTTTTAGGTTTTTGTTTTTATCATCACCGTTCTTGTATTCTTTTATTAACCCCCAGTCTTCTCTCATTGTTGTATTTTTTTATACTACTATTTACTGTAGCACTCTCTCAAATGGTTGGTTAGATGTGACTTTTAGTTTCTTCCTGTATTGTCTGTTGTGTTTGCACAACTTGGTGCATCAATGTACAAGTTGCTTTTTAAATCAATTGCCCCTTGAGGGATAAATAAAGTTGTTTGAATTGAAGAACGCCTACAGGAGGAAGGTGGAGGGCTTCCTCACAGACGACAACCCCCGACAGATATGGAGAGGCATCCAGGCCCTCACCAACTACAGGGGCCAGGGCCCCCCAGCATCAGACAGCAGCCTCACTCTGGCAGAGGAGCTTAACAGCTTCTTTGCCCGGTTGAGCAACCCCCCCACCCCCACCCCATCCCACAGGTGCATGAAGTGAGGAGGCAACTGGGAGCAGTGAACCCTCACAGAGCTGCTGGTCCAGGCGATGTCCCAGGAGCGGTGATCAAAGCACGTGCAGACCAGCTGGCAGAGATCCTCACAAAGCTGTTCAACCTCTCCCTGATGCACACCACCATCCCCTCCTGTCTCAAGGCCTCCACCATCATCCCCATTCCCAAAAAGTCCATAATTGACAGCCTGAATGACTACAGACCTATAGCACTCACATCCAGCGCTTCCTTGTGATTCACTGATGTGCCCTACCTGAAGCGATTGCTAAGCTAACGCTAGTTAGCTTAATGCTGGCGCCAGCCATTCCACCTAACACCAGCCTGAATCAAAGCCCAGCTGCGAGGCCCAGCGGAGATACTACCAGGCAGGCGGCTATTTGTTGACGGGGCTCAGCAGAGATTTCACCCAGGCAGACGGCGGTAGGCGGCGGTGCCCAGCGGAGGACTTACCGTGACTGCAGCGGCGGTGTGCGACGAGACTACCCGAAGCGATTGCTAAGCTAACGCTAGTTAGCTTAATGCTGGCGCCAGTCATTCCACCTTACACCAGCCTGAATCGAAGCCCAGCTGCGAGGCCCAGCGGAGATACTACCAGGCAAGCGGCTATTTGTTGACGGGGCTCAGCAGAGATTTCACCCAGGCAGACGACGGTAGGTGGCGGTGCCTAGCGGAGGACTTACCGTGACCTCAGCGGAGCTCGGTGGCAGCGGCGGTGTGTGACGAGACTCGGTTGGAGGAGCGGGACGGGAGACCAGTTACGGCGACTATGAGCAACGAGACCAGCAACGGAAGGGGCTAGTTGGCTAGCTGAGGCCCAGCTGGATTCGAGGACGATCGGATCAGATTCTGGCGATATAAGCAGAATTTATTTTACTATCCACAGATTTTCTTTTTCCTTCTTTCCAAGAAAGACTGAAGATGGCTGCCACCGGATTAAAAAGCGGGCTGATGGGCACCACTAATAAGCCTTCTCTACTTCTCTACTTCCTCTTCGTTTTGTCTTTGTGTGTCTGGACCTGCAACAAGAAGGATTTTCCGACAAACTCAACCAAAGGTGAAGTTAAAAAGTTTTATCTGTATGGATTTGGGCTTGGACATCTCACACTACACTCTATGTGGTCTTTAAAAGCCCTGAGCAAAAACTTCCAAATTAAGGCAAACATGGCTGTTAAGCAAAAATCACAATATGGCAGAGGATATACAGTTAAAGTTCTGTTAGTTCTGCTACTTCTGGCAGGAGATATTCACCTTAACCCTGGACCTGCCACTATTAAACAGCAGACCACTGGGTTAGCACAAAACCGAGCTGTACAAAAGCAAAAACAACATTTATTTTTCCAAACTGTTAATCATGCACGAGTTCTTTGGGACACCAAGGCTAAACCAAAGGGGATCCTCGGCGGTCATTTAAACATACGGAGCATAATCCCCAAAAGAGATGAGATTTCGGTGTTGCTGTTGGACTCAAATCTGGACTACCTTTGTCTCTCAGAAAGCTGGCTACACAGTAACATAGACACTAATATGATCGATATTGTGGGCTACCAGTGTTTTAGAAAAGACAGGCAGGTAGGGAGGGGAGGAGGTGTTTTAATTTACATCAAAGAGAAATATAAATGTCAACTGGTTGATTTGAATACTTCACTTGAATGTTTAGCTGTTAATGTATGTCTCTCTCCGGTAATGAATTTCAACATTGCAGTAGTGTACAACCCACCGTCACACAACTCTTCCTTTTATAATGAATTAAGTGATCTGGTTAAACAACTTGAGAAGAACAGAGAAACAATAATTCATGGTGACTTTAATATCAACTGGTCTGATAAAAAAGACAAACAAAAACTGAAAAGCCTCATGACTAAATTTAATTACCAGCAAATCATCAAAGGACCCACCAGGATAACCAAACAATCCAGAACACTTATTGACATGGTATTTACTAATAAACCAGAACGAATAACCAGAACCTATAATCTTGTAACTGGTCTCTCAGATCATAACATGGTTCTTGCTGTCAGGAAACTTACTAAAAAGCGACTACAGTATTTTGGGGGAGTCGATATTGACAAATCAAATTTTATTATCCCCAAATCAAAAAATGAGGAGTTTGAACATTACTTAGAGAATCAAAATTGGGAGCAGCTCATGTCAACATGTGAAGTAGATGATTGTTGTAATTTTATAACTGCAACAATCACAAAGTCTATAGAAAAATTTTCAAAGCAAATTAAAAGTAGACAACAGAAGATTAGCCTACCATGGTTAAATAATGAAATAAGAAAACTTATGAAGAGGCGAGACTATGCACTGAAAACATCACTAACCTCCAAACTACAAAATGATCACCTTGTGTACAAAAGTTTAAGAAATAAAGTGGTACATGAGCTGCGAAAATCAAAAATATCTTATTACAATAAACTGATAGATCATGCAAAGGGTAACAACAGTTCCCTATGGAGGCATTTAAATAACTTAACTAATAAAAAAAACGATCAGAAGGGGGTAAAGGAACTTAGAATCAATGGCAAGACCGTCAGTGACAAGGCTACTTTGGCAAATGAATTTAATTCACACTTTGTGGGCTCTGTGGAAGACTTAACAAAAATTTTTGTGCTGCCAAATGTGCTCAACAACACAAATTCCATACTTCCAACAGATACTTTTCACATCGATGAGGTAAATGAGAAGTTAATTGCTGGTATTGTTAAAACACTGTCAAACTCAAAAACTAATGATATCTACAATATGAGCACCTCCTTTCTCAAAATGCACAGCAAAATATTAATCAAACCACTGACTCATCTCATTAATCTCTCCATTAGGTCTAGTACATTTCCATCTGGCTGGAAAAAAGCTGTCGTCATACCAGTTCATAAATCAGGCAGTAAAGACGATATATGCAATTACCGCCCAATCTCTATTTTACCAGTCCTATCTAAGGTTCTTGAAAAAGTTGTAGCTACACAGCTGATAGACTACTTACAAGACAGTCAACTTCTTCATCCACATCAATTTGGTTTTAGACCAGGATACTCAACAGAAACAGCAAATTGTTGCCTTATTGAAAACGTCAAACAGTCCTTGGACAGGGGTAATGTGGTAGGAGCTGTTTTTCTAGATCTCAAAAAGGCTTTCGATACTGTAAACCACAGTTTGCTTTTATCCAAAATGGTATCTTTTAACTTCTCCCCAAATACATTAGAATGGTTTGCATCTTATCTCCAGAATAGAGAACAGTGTGTAAAAGTTCACCAGGATAAATCCTCATTTTTAAACAACCGCATGGGTATCCCACAAGGGTCCATTCTTGGTCCTTTACTTTTCAGCATTTTTATTAATGACTTGCCGTTACACTGCTCAGCTGCAACATGCCAACTTTATGCAGATGATGCAGTTATTTACACAGCTGCCAAGACTCCAGCACAGGCTGCAGATGTACTGTCTACAAGTATGGTTGATGTCCAAGAGTGGCTCCTCAAGAACCATCTATTGCTGAACCTTCAGAAAACAGTCTCAATGTGCTTTTCAATCAAAAAATGTAACCTGCAACATTTTAAAGTTAATATACATGATCATGACATCAGTTTAGCTACAGAATTCAAATACCTTGGCATTGTACTAGATCCTCAACTCAAATTTAATCTTCATATAAAGAAAATTTCAAAAACAGTAAAAAAAAATCTGAGCTGCTTTAAATTAATTAGATATTACATACCTTACGAAGCAGCTGCACTGTATATGCATTCTATGGTTTTTTCTCATATATCATACTGTTTGACAGTCTGGGCTCAAGCAGCCCCTTCCACAATAAGACATATAGGTTCATTATATAATCAAACCCTAAAAATCTTGGACAAAAAGCCCATTAGGTGGCATCACTGTAATGTTTTAAAAAAATACAACCTATTGAGTTTTGAGAGCTTCATTGACCTCTGTCTTCTGAAATTAACGTTCAAATGTTTCCATAAATCAGCACCCGAGCCACTTGCTGGTTTCGTCCAAAGACAGGACAGCAGCAGAGCCACCAGGAGTTCTGTTAACAATAACTGTAAAATATTCCACCGCAGAACCACATTTGGACAAACAGCTTTCTCTATAAAGGGCAGTCACATCTGGAACACAATGCCAAATGAAATTAAAATAATAACGGACTTTAAAACATTCACTAAAAATGTTAAAAACTGGCTGAAAAATAAACAAGAATGTACTCATGTATGAATTATTTGTCTGCAAAGTGAGAGTGAATGAAGGGAAGGAATAAATGTGTTTGTTTATAGTGAGTGACGGAGGGAGGAAGGCCTGAAATAGGCAAATGTGAGTTATGTTATATGTGTTAAATGTGAGTCAGGCTGTTATATTTGTGTATTTATAATATTTATGTTAAATGTGAGTCAGGCTGTTATATTTGTGTATTTATAATATTTATAATATTTATAATTGTGTATTTATAATTTTTCTGCATTGATGTATGTGGTTATTGTGTATATTTTTTATCTTGTTTCTTTTTTCTAAAGCCCATCCAGGGACAAGAGTTGCAAATTAGCTAATAGCTATACACTCTATGTGCAACACATCAGATTGATTGTCTTTGATTAATTGTCTATGTTTATTGCACTGTCCCTGTCAAATAAACTAATCTACTACTACTACTATCTGTAGTCATGAAGTGTTTTGAGTGACTGGTGTCCCAGCACATCAGGAACTGTCTTCCCCCGTCCTTCAACCCCCACTAGTTTGCTTACAGGGAGCACCAGCCTATGGAAGACGCCATTGCCACCACACTCCACAGAGCGATGAGCCACCTGGAGAACCCAAGGAGCTACGTAAGGATGCTGTTTGTGGACTACAGCTCAGCTTTCAACACCATCATCCCGGACATCCTGATCAATAAACTGCACCTTCTCCAGAACCCCCCCCCCCCCCACCTGCTCCTGGATAAAAAAACTTTCTCACTAACTGCCCACCCACAAACAATCAGACTTGGCCCCCACCACTCCTCCACATGGTCTCTCACCACTGGCTCCCCCCAGGGCTGTGTGCTAAGCCCATTACTGTACTCCCTGTACACCTTTGACTGTATTCCAACCCACCTAACCACCATCATTGTGAAGTACGTGGACGAGACCGCCTTGGTTGGGCTCACCACTGATGACGAATGACCGATGACGAATTGAACTCAGCTTTCCAAAGATGCGATAAACCACAGTTAATTTATGTTTTAACGGGGGGGTTAATCACTTTTTTACACAGGGCCATGTAGGTTTGGATTTTTTTTTTTTTTACACTTAATAATAAACACCTTTATTTAAAAACTGCATTTTGTGTTTACTTGTGTTACCTTTGTCTAATATTTAAATTTGTTTGATTATGTTACACATTTAAGTGTGACAAACATACAAAAAATGAGAAATCAGGAGGGGGCAAACACTTTTTCACACCACTGTATATACCTGTGGGCTATTTTTTATTTTTATTTCAGGCGTATGTTTAATCATGTATTGTATAACTGTATTTTATCTATTCCTTCTGTCTTACATCATTGCGCAGTAGCCTGGTGGAGCACCCACAATTTCGTTGTGCTGTACAACTGTACAATGACAATAAAGCCTATTCTATTCTAGTTTTTTCCTCATAAATTGTGACTTTTGCTTGTAAATTTGCTACATTTTTCCTCTAAGTTTGTAACTTTTTTGAAGTAATTTTAGTATTTTTTTCTTGTAAATTTGCAACTTTTATCTCCAAAATTTTCACTTTTTTTCTCAAAAATTTGCGACTTTCTTTAGTAAATTTTTGATGTTTTTTTCCTCACACATTTGCTACTGGTTTTTTTTTTGTAATTTGACTTTTTTTCCTCACATTTGCTTCTATATTTTTTATTAAATTGTAATTTTTTTCTCATAAATTCTCACATTTCCTCATAAATTTGTACCTTTTTTCTTGTAAATTTTCAATTTATTTATTCATTCATATATTTGTTACTTTTTTAATTTGCAAGTTTTCTAATTTTTTCCTTCATAAATTTGTGACTTCTAAATTTGCTAAAATTTTCTTTTAAGTTTGTAACTTTTTTGAAGTAATTTTACTGTTTCCTTGAAGATTTTCAACTTTTTTCTCCCAAATTTTCTCTTTTTTTTCTCAAATTTGCGACTTTTTTTTAGTAAATTTGTGGCTTTTTTCTCACACATTTGCTACAGTTTTTTTGTAAATTTGTGACTCACATTTTTCTCTCATAAATTTGTGACTTTTTTCACATAAATTTGGCACCAATGTTACTGAAACCTGCTCACCCACATTAAACCCATGTGGGGCTCAGTGGGTTTAAAGCGGGTAAACGGATTTCCTGCTCACCTGTACCACAGGTAAAATCCATGTGGGCAAACAGATTGAACATGGAATCCGCTGACAAACCCACATGGACCCATGGGTCCATTCTGCAGAACATCAAGTCCTCCCTCCCACGACCCATCTCAGTTTGCATACAGGTCAAACAGATCCACAGAAGATGCCAACTCTGCTGCTCTCCAAGCAGCCCTCACCCACCGGGACTCAAAGAACTCCTCTGTGCGAATGCTGTTCTTGGACTTCAGTTCAGCATTCAACACAACCATCCCCCAGCAGCTGATACAAAAACTCAAGACACTTGGGACTCAAAACCTCTCTCTGTAACTGGGTGCCGGACTTTCTCCCAGGGAAGCCCCGGAGTGTGTGGGTTGGCAGCAACACCTCCAAGACCATCACACTGAGCACAGGGGTCCCACAAGGGTGCGTGCTCAGCCCGCTGCTCTTCACCCTGCTGACCCATGACTGTGTACCAACCTACAACACCAACCACATCATCAAGTTTGTTGACGACACGACGGTAGTGGGCCTCCTCACCAACAACGAGGAGGCCAACTACAGAAATGAGGTGAGCCAACTGGTCCAGTGGTGTAAACACAATAACCTCTTCCTGAACGTGGGAAAAACAAAGGAGATTGTGGTCAACTTCAGGAGGGGTCACACACAGCTTCCACCTCTGATCATCGATGGTGCAGCTGTGGAGAGGGTAAGCAGCACCAAGTTCCTGGGGGTGCACATCTCTTGAGGACCTCTCCTGGTCCAACAACACCACATCACTGGCCAAGAAGACTCAAACTTGCCTCCATTTCCTCTGCACACTGAGGAGCGCAAGAGTCCCACCCCCCATCATGTGTTCTTTCTACCAGGGTACCATTGAGAGCATCCTCACCAGCTGCATCATGGTGTGGTATGGAAGCTGCACCGCCTCCTGCCGGGAGACACTACAGTGAAAGCAGCCAGCAAGATCATCGGTGCCCCTCTGCCCCCCCCTCCCCGACATCTGCCTCACCCACAGAGCCATCAACATCGCAGGTGACACCTCCCACCCCTCACATTCCCTCTTCAGCCCCCTGCCCTTGGGGGGAAAAGGTACCGGATCCTCCGGGCTTGCTCCACAAGACTGCTAAACAACTTTGTTCATCAGGCCATCAGGACCCTGAACTCTGTCCACTTACTTCCCCCTGGACCGTAACGTGCTCATCCGCACAATAACTACCGCTTCTTCTTCTTCTTCTTTTAGATTTGATTGGTGGTTGGCAACCAGCTTACAGGTGCATTACCGCCACGTACTTCACTCTGTCATCTAGTCTCATCACTCTATATATAATTCAAGCCAATAACTACCTCAGCTGTTGGCACAGAAAGACTGGAACACCAACAGTAATACATCTGCTGCTGTATGTGTCTGCACTTTAACTGCAACCATTTGCACAAATGCCGTATCTGCTGCTGTCTGTCACTGCAATACTGATCATGTGCAGTCCTATCTGTTACTGTCTGCACCTACACTACCGCGCTGAACTGTAACTACGGGTATTACATCTCTAGTGTTCTGTACATAGGATTGCTGGGTTTTATCATCGTTAATCGTTTATCTCTATTTTCACTATAGGAGGTCTGGGTCTATCTTTTGCCACCATTTGCACTACGGGTAGCATTACTGTACACAGACTGTTGTTGTGTTGTTGTTGTTTTTTTGCAGCGTTATTCCTGTTTCTTTTTTGTATTGTGCACGCCACCGGAGAGAGAAACACCATGTGAGTTCTCCTGTATGTCCTGTATGTATAGTAGTATTGACAAATAAAATCTTTGAAGACAGCCCAGCTTTAGCCCATAGTGGGGCCCACATGCACACGCTGGCTGGGTGGGGTCTGATGTCGGTGTATTAAATGGTCTGTGCCGAAGGAGGTCTGTCCATGCAGGAGACATTACTCATCACTGTTATTATCGCATTCCGTATCGAGCAGTCATCATCCTCGTTCTCCATCTAATTAGCTCATCCATTACTAATGAGGCTTTAGAGGACCTGGAGGAGTACACGTCATTGCACTTTGAAGAACCAACACTTGAAAACTGTCCATCAGTTAAATCAATTGGGAGAAAATTAGCCCACGCTAATTCTCATGATCAACTGATGGTTGGAGTCATTTTTTTAACGGTAAAGATTCCAGTATGAATCTGCAGTTTGTCTCGTTAATGTGGCCATCGGATAGAAATGTTTCATCTCCTCCTCTGGGAAAATGACATCGGCTGTTAAATGCTATAAACGCCTTATAGTTAATGACTTAAGAATCCCACTGACCAGAGTCCATCCTGTTGGCTGTGTTTGGCTTCCACTGGATAACATTATTTCAGCATCATTTTACTGTAATCTAGGAGGACACACTCTCAGGAATGTGGGATTACATTTTTTGATGAGTGCCAGTTCAGGGAAAAATGTTATTCGTCATTCTCTTCATGCCGTTTTAATATTCTTCAAAGATTGCTGAGCAAAGGCAGATCTGGCTGGGTTAAGATAGGAGTTGGGTGGATATAAAACGAGTGATTAAGAATATAAAGTTGTGAAGAAAGTGTCAGAAATGAATGAATCTTTAACCATCCACAAATCAGAAAATTTTGACTGATTTGTGAATGAAATGAAAATTGTTGTATGTTGTGAAATGTGTTTGAATAACATGACTTTGAACAACCAATTCTAAACAGAAATGCAAAAAACCTTATTGTTGTAAATTTGCAACTTTTTTCCTCAAAAATTTGTGACTTTTTTTCTCACAAAATTTCCAAATTTTTCCTGTCAGTTACTCACTTTTGTTCTCATAAATCTGCAACTTTTCCCATAAATTTGTGGCTTTTTTCCTCAAACGCCTACAACTTTTTTCTTGTCAATTTGCAATTTTTCCTTTAAATTTCCAAGTTTGCTGCTTGCAAATTTTTTCTCTTAAATTTGCAAAATTTTCTTAAAAATGTGAAACTTTCTTTTGTGTAAATTTGCATTTTTCACCCTGTAAATTTTCAGCTTTTTTGTACATTTGACACTTTTTCCTGTAAATGTTCAAACTTTTTATTAAAAAGATTTGACTTTTTTCCTTTTAATTTTCATATTTTCTTCTCATAAATTTCCAGCTTTTTCCTGTAAAAAAATCAACCTTTTCTCATAAATTTGTGACTTTTTTCTTGTAAATTAATGTTTTTTTTTTCTAATAAATTTGTGACTTTTTCCTGTAAATTTTCATATTTTTTTTCATAAATTTCCAACTTTTTTCCTGTAAATTTTCGATTTTTGTTTTGGAAATTTTTGACTTTTTTTTGTAGATTGGCAACTTTTTGGGGGGCAGCTGTGGTGCAGGTGTAGTGTGGCTGACTACTGATCGGCGGGTCAGGGGTTCGATTCCCACTCTGTCTGCAGTCTGCATGTCTAAGTGTACAAGGGGCGCTGCTGAAGTCATTCTATGACACGGTGGTGGCATCAGCCATCACTTTTGGAGTGGTCTGCTGGGGCAGTGGCATTACTGCAGCCGATAGGAAGAGACTGAACAAACTGATTAAGAAAGCTAGCTCTGTCCTGGGGCAACGCCTTGATCCGATGGAGGAGACAGGAGAGAGAAGGACGGTGGCTAAACTGTCATCTCTGCTGGAGTCCGAGTTCCACCCTATGCAGGACATACTGGATGCACTGAGGAGCTCATTTAGCAGCAGACTACATCATCCCAGGTGCACAACCGAGAGGTTTCGTAGGTCCTTCCTACCAACGGCTGTCAGACTGTACAACCTAAGCAGGGCTGCTCGCAGAGATAGCAAAAAGACGTAACAAACTAATAGTTTTTTTTGAATGCAAAAGATGCAATAGACTTACACAATGGTCCTCTCCGGCATACAACTAGGAACATACCGGTCGCTATGGAGGGTGAGAATATGTATGGGCACATAATCATACCATGTAGGATAACTAAATAGACGGTTATGCTGTTTCATCCCACCTAGCAACAATGCTCTGCACTGTGTGTGTTTATATACTTGCATATTTATTCCACCTAGCTGCAATGCTCCGTACTGTGGGTGTTTATATATTTACATATTTATTCCATCTAGCTACAATGCTCTGCACTGTGTGTTCATATATTCATATATTTATTCCATCCAGCTACAATGCTCTGCACTGTGTGTCTGTGTGTGTGTGTGTGTGTGTATATATATATATACTGTATTTTATAGTAATATGTACATATGTATATTAGCTGCTCTTGCTTGCTTGTTTTTTTTTTTTTTTTTTCTTGCCTTCTGATTGTTGCTCTGAGTGTTGCTATCCCTGTGCTGTTGCAATCCTGGAATTTCCCCGTTGTGGGACTAATAAAGGCTTATCTTATCTTATCTTATCTTAAGTGTCCTTGAGCGAGACACTGAACCCCTGGTTGCTCCTGGTGGGTCAGACCAGCGCCTGTGTACGGCAGCTCTGCCACCATCAGTGTGTGAATGGGTGGATAGCAGGATCTGTAAAGCGTTTTGGTCAGCTAGAGATGAGAAAAAGTGCTATATACACACGTGGACAAAATTGTTGGTACCCCTCTGTTAATGAAAGAAAAACCCACAATGGTCACAGAAATAACTTGAATCTGACAAAAGTGGTAATAAATAAAAATTCTATGAAAATTAACCAATGAAAATCAGACAGTGCTTTTGAATTGTGGTTCAACAGAATTATTTTAAAAAACAAACTCATGAAACAGGCCTGGACAAAAATGATGGTACCCCTAGAAAAGATTGAAAATAATGTGACCATAGGGCAGGGGTTCCCAACCTTTTTTGGGTCGTGACCCCATTTTGACATCACAAATATCTCGCGACCCCAGAGACATTTTTTTTGCTATAATTATTTTTTGATCATGTTTGTTATACTGTCTTACAAATACAGAGTAGCCAGATTAGTGCACAAAGTGACATTTTATTTTCTCTAATCAGGATGTACAGTTAGTGCAACTTGTATTTAAAAGGCTTAAAATTAATACTGAGCAAACAATTTCTCTAACAATGAATTGTGGAAAAAAAAAAGGTGCAGCATCTTAAACTGGCCACAGTGAACATTTGAAAGATGGACAGTAGCATAGTGCTTCAGTTTCAGCTTCAGTCATGTCTTTTATACATTATTATCCTCTCAACTCACCACATTTAATGGGATGGCTGAGCCTGCACACCTCGCTGCAGCTTTTCAAAGTTAGGTGCTGTAGTAGACACAACGCATCTCATCTCTGCCGAAACATCCAGTCGGGAACGGTACTTTGACTTCATACACACAAGGGCACTGAATCCAGCTTCACACAAATATGTGCTTCCAAAAGGAACCCAACATTTTTAAAGCACACAGTGAGATCTCTGGGTACTCAGCTCTTGCTCCAAACCAGAATTCGTCCACGGCCACTCGCGAATGTATTCCCTGATGCGTTTTGTCACATGACAGTTCAATCAGCTGTTCAACAGCGGTGGCAGGCAGTTCCACTGCGCCTGTATCACAGTGAAATGGGTCCCTCACCCAGTCAAATTTTGACATATTCACATCTGGAAAATAAGTGATGAAGTGCTCTTCCAGGCGTTTCAGGTGGCTGCACATCTCCTTTGTGCAGCACTTATCGATGCTGTTGTCTTTTAAAAACTGACTCAGCTTGGGGAAAGGGGTGAAGTTTGCCTTTAAAAGGCTTTCTCTCCAGTATGTGAGCTTTCCCCTGAATCCATCAATACGATCACTCATCTGCATGACATTCTTGTTTTTCCCCTGCATGCTTGTGTTAAGTTCGTTTAGTTTTCCAAAGATGTCCGTTACATATGCAAGGAGGCACATTTTCTGCTGGTCACACAGAAAGACGACAAAATCAGTTTTTTCCACATCCATGGAAAATGCCAACAGTTCGTTTCTCAGCTCGAAAACCCGCTCCAACACCTTACCTCTGTACAACCACCGTGCCTCTGTGTGAAACAGTAAATTTTCATATTCAGAGCCCATGTCGACGCATAGTTTTGCAAACAGACGTGCGCGCAGAGGATGTGGCTTGATGTAGTTCACCATGGTTACGACCTGCTGCAGTACGTCTGCGACGGGCGCACTCAGTTCTTTAGATGCCAGCTGTTCACGGTGAATCATGCAGTGATTCCATATTGCAGATGGGGCCCGCTGGGTGACAAGTGTCCGCAAACCACTTCGCCGTCCCGCCATAGACGGAGCCCCGTCTGTGCAAAATCCCACCATACGCTCCCAGGGAATTCTGTTTTTCTCCATAAAATCGGCAAGCACATCGTACATTGCTTGAGCAGTCTCATGTTCAGGAAGAGGGAGACAGTACAAAATATCCTCATGAATTGCATTCTCCTGCATGTAACGAACAAATGTCAAAGCATGAGCATTTTTTCCTTCTGTGCTAACATCCATTTGAAGAGCATAGGCTGGGGAATTGCGAAGTTTTTCTGTCAGCGTGCTCTCTTGGTCATCGGCGATTGCATCAATCCTTCTTTTCACTGTGTTATCAGACAGAGGTATCGTCTTCAGTTTTTGAGCTTCTCCCTCCCCGCACATCGTTTTTACCATTTTGATGGCAGCTGGCAATATTAATGTCTCAGCGATAGTATGCGGCTTCATAGCCCTAGCAATGAGATAGCTCACCTCAAAAGATGCGTTCAGGGCCCGCTCACTAACAGTCACAGCTTTTTTGAAGTACGCTCGCTGCTTGTTCATCTTGGTGTATTTATTTTCGAAAAAAGATATCGGCTTGCCGACATGTTCTCTGTGTGTTGTCTCAAAATGCCTTTTGAGTTTGTTGGGTTTCATGCTCTCCGCAGACAGGACACCACCACACAGCAAACACTTTGGCCTCTCGTCATTGTGTTCAATGACACTCGTAAATCCATATTTCAGGTAGCTTTCGTCATATTTTCTCTGTCTTTTTCCTCCTGGAACTGTCTTGACGGGGGCAGGCGGACGAAGAAATCTCTCCATTTTTCCCTACTGACTAGGTTGTGTTTACACAGTTAGCGGGAACTCAAATAGGGGTCATGTGATCGCCGCCATCAATCAAGATGTCCCAGCTCCGATATTTTTATATACTACATTTTATTTGAACTGATTTATATTGAAAGTGAAAGAATATAGTTCTTTTAAGAGTGTGTGTGGAGCTTTAATCAAAATTTTTAAAAGAATAATAATTAGTTGAAAAAAATTTTTTATCAGTAATTTTTTTTTTATCAATTATTAGACATTTCAGGCGACCCCATTTGAATTCTCGCGACCCCAAGGTTGAAAACCCCTGCCATAGGGACATGTTCAACCAAGATGTGTCCTCTAATTAACATCACAGGTGTCTACAAACTTGTAATCAGCCAGTCGGCCTATTTAAAGGGTGACAAGTAGTCACTGTGCTGTTTGGTGACATGGAGTGTACCACACTAAACATGGACCAGAGGAAGCAAAGGAGAGAGTTGTCTCAGGAGATTAGAAAGAAAATTATAGACAAGCATGTTAAAGGTGAAGGCTATAAGACCATCTCCAAGCAGCTTGATGTTCCTGTGACTACAGTTGCACATATTATTCAGAAATTTAAGATCCACGGGACTGTAGCCAACCTCCCTGGACGTGGCCGCAGGAGGAGACGGATAATACGAATGGTAACAAAAGAGCCCAGAACAACCTCTAAACACATTCATGGTGAACTCCAAGGTCAAGGTACATCAGTGTTAGATCGTCGTTGTTTGATCCAAAGTGGACTTCATGGGAGACGACCAAGGAGGACACCACTGTTGAAAACAAATCATAAAAAAGCCAGACTGGTATTTGCCAAACTGCATGTTGACAAGCCACAAAGCTTCTGGGAGAAGGTCCTATGGACAGACGAGGCAAAACTGGAACTTTTTGGCAAGGCACATCAGCGCTGTGTTCACAGATGCAAAAATGAAGCATACCAAGAAAAAACACTGTCCCTACTGTGAAACATGGAGGAGGTTCTGTTATGTTCTGGGGCTGCTTTGCTGCATCTGGCACAGGGTGTCTTGAATCTGTGCAGGGTACAATGAAATCTCAAGACTATCAAGGTATTCTAGAGAGAAATGTGCTGCCCAGTGTCAGACAGTTTGGTCTCAGTCGCAGGTCATGGGTCTTGCAACAGGATAATGACCCAAAACACACAGCTAAAAACACCCAAGAATGGCTAAGAGCGAAACACTGGACTATCCTAAAGTGGCCTTCTATGAGCCCTGATCTAAATCCTATTGAACATCTGTGGAAGGAGCTGAAACATGCCGTCTGGAGAAGGCACCCTTCAAACCTGAGACAACTGGAGCAGTTTGCTCATGAGGAGTGGGCCAAAATACCTGCTGAGAGGTGCAGAAGTCTCACTGACAGTTACAGAAATTGTTTGATTGCAGTGATTGGCTCAAAAGATTGTGCAACAAAATATTAAGTTAAGGGTACCATCATTTTTGTCCAGGCCTGTTTCATGAGTTTGTTTTTTTAAATAATTCTGTTGAACCACAATTCAAAAGCATTGTCTGATTTTCATTGATTAATTTTCATAGAATTTTTATTTATTACCACTTTTGTCAGATTCGAGTTATTTTTGTGGGTTTTTCTTTCATTAACAGAGGGGTACCAACAATTTTGTCCACGGCTGTAAGTGAATTTACCATTTTAAATTTTCCAACCTATTCTCCCCATAAATTTGAGACTTTCTTTCTCATAAATTTGCAAATTTTCTACATAAATTTTCAACCTTTTTTCCTCATGAACTTGTGACTTTTTTCCTGTAAATTTTCATCTTTTTTCTCATAAATCTGACTTTTTTTGTGTAAATTTTTATCTGTTTTTCTTATAAATTTGTAGCCTTTTTTTTTTTGCAAAAAATTGCTATTTTTTTCCCTGAAAATCACGAACCTGGCAACACTGTGCTCTGCTCTTGCAGTGTCCAGGAAGAAAATGGAGTATATTTTAACGTACAGTGCATCCGGAAAGTCTTCACAGCGCTTCACTTTTCCCACATTTTGTTATGTTACAGCCTTATTTCAAAAGGGATTAAATTATTTTTTTTCCTCAAAATTCTACACACAATACCCCATAATGACAATGTGAAAAGTTTTTTTGCGGATTTATTAAGAACTAGAAAAGCACTCATAGAGCGCATACCTCTGCCAAGGCTCCTTTAGTTTGTCATGGATGACCTCCAAAATGTAATGGGTTTGTGTGTAGGCCTATAGCCACTTGTGGTGAAAATTGCATCAAAGTCTGTCCATCAGTTTTGGAGTATTGTTGCTAACACACTGTGAGAAGATAAGAGCCTTGGCTGAGGTATGCATTCTCAGATCATCCCCTAAATATAATGGGGTCCTCTCTAGCCCAAGAACCACCTCTGGTGAAAATTTCATCCAAATCCATCCAGTAGTTTTTGTGTAATCCTGCTGCACAAATACAAACAAAGCCCTTGGTGGAGGTATGCACTCTCGGATCATCACCAAAATCTAATCATCTGTTCCCCATGCCATTACACACCTTTCCTGAAAATTTCATCAAAATCCGTTCATAACTTTTTGAGTTACGTTGGTAACAGACAGACAGACAGACAAACAAACCCCGGTAAAAACATTACTACCTTGGCGGAGGTAATAAAAAACTAAGAAACTACATATACATAAGTATTCACAGCCTTTGCTCAATACTTTGTTGATGCACCTTTGGCAGCAATTACAACCTCAAGTCTTTTTGAATTTGATGCCACAAGCTTGGCACACCCATCCCTCCTCATGGATCGTCACCTTATCGTGGTGGGGGGGTTTGCGTGCCCCAGTGATCCCAGGAGCTATGTTGTCCGGGGGCAATTTGCCTCTGATAGGGTCTCCCAAGACAAACTGGTCCTGGGTGAAGGGCCAGACTAAGAACGATCCAACAGACTCTCATGATAAATTGTATATCAAGGATTCAGTGTACCCCGCCCGGTATGGGGTTACCGGGGCCCCACCCTGGAGCCAGGCCTGGGGGAGGGGCTCGAAGGCTAGCGTCTGGTGGCCGGGTTTCCACCCATGGGACCCGTCCGGGCTCAGCCCGAAGGAGTTACATGGGTCCGCCCTCCAGTGGGTTCACCACCTGCAGGAGGGATCATGGGGGTCCGGTGCTATGTGGATTAGGTGGCGGTTAAAGGTGGAGACCTTGGCGGACTGATCCCAAGCTTTCTAAACTGGCTTTTGGTACGTGGAATGTCACCTCTCTGGTGGGGAAGGAGCCTGAGCTGGTGTACGAGGTTGAGCGATACCGGCTAGATATAGTCGGCCTCACCTCAACACACAGCTCCGGTTCCGGAACCAGTCTCCTGGAGAGGGGCTGGAGCTTGGCCTTTTCTGGAGTTGCCCCGGGCGAGAGGCGACGAGCAGGGGTGGGTATTCTTGTATCGCCCCACCTTGCTGCCTCTATATTGGAGTTTTCCCCGGTGGACGAAAGGGTTGCTTCCCTACGCCTTCGGGTTGGGAAACGGGTCCTGACCATCATTTGTGCCTATGCACCAAATGATGTTTCAGAGTACCCACCCTTTTTGGAGTCTGTGACTGGGGTGCTGGAGGGTACTCCTCCTGGAGACTCCATTGTCCTACTGGGGGACTTCAATGCGCATGTGGGCAACGACAGTGAAACCTGGAGAGGGGTGATTGGGAGGAACGGCCTGCCCGATCTGAACCCGAGTGGTGTTCAGTTATTGGACTTCTGTGCTAACCACAGTCTGTCCATAACGAACACCATGTTCAAGCATAAGGGTGTCCATATGTGCACCTGGCACCAGGACACCCTAGGTCGCAGGTCGATGATCGATTTTGTTATCGTATCATCAGACCTGCGACCGTATGTCTTGGACACCCGAGTAAAGAGAGGTGCAGAGCTGTCAACTGATCACCACCTGGTGGTGGAGATCGTCACTTCCTTGTGGTAACGTATCGTCACTTCCTGTTTTGCTGTCTACCTGTGTGGTTTGCTCTCCAGCTCTCGAGCCACTAGCTATGGCTACTAGCTCTCTTTCCTCTCCTCCTCTGGTGTGCTCTCTCTGTCAGATGTTTAGCTACACCTCTGCCTCTTTTAGTGATAACGGTAAATGTAATAAATGTTGTCTTTTTGAGGCGCTCGAGGCGAGGTTGTCTGATTTGGAATCCCGGCTCCGCTGCATTGAAACACCGTCTGCGCCAGTTAATCTCGACGGACGCCCCTTAGCTGCAGCGGAGCTAGCTAGCTTAGGTCCCCCTGTCACCGGTTCCCCGGCTCTCCTCTGCAGCGAGGAGACTGGGTGGGTGACGGTGAGAAGGAAGCCTAGTCGCAAAGCCCCGGTTCACCACCAACCTGTTCACGTTTCTAATCGTTTTTCCCCGCTCAGCGACACACCCGCTGAGGAAAAAACTCTGATCATTGGCGACTCTGTAGTCAGAAACGTGAACCTAGAGACTCCAGCGGCCATAGTCACATGCATTCCTGGGGCCAGAGCAGGCGACATCGAGTCAAATTTGAAAATGCTGGCTAAAAGTAACTGTAAATATTCCACAATTGTTATTCACGCCGGCATTAATGACATCCGTCTCCGGCAGTCGGAAGTCACGAAACTTAATGTAGAATCGGTGTGTGACTTTGCAAAAACGATGTCTGCCACTGTAGTATTCTCTGGGCCCCTCCCCAATCTGACCAGTGATGACATGTTTAGTCGCTCGTCATCCTTGAACCGCTGGCTGTCTGTGTGGTGTCCTAAAAATGACGTGGGCTACATTGACAATTGGAGCTCTTTTTGGGGAAAACCTGGTCTTATGAGACGAGACAGCATTCATCCCACTTTGGATGGTGCTTCTCATTTATCTAACAATCTGGCATCTTTTTTATCCAAATTTCCAAAACCATGACTACTCAGAGTTGGGACCAGGAAGCAGAGTCGCAGTCTTACACGCCTCTCTGCAGCTCCTCTTCATCCGCCACCCCTCAGCTTAGCCCTCTGTCTTCCCCATCAGAGAATCGTTGTCTGCTCCCTCCAAAGTAAATAAAAATATAATGTATAAGCATCCCAAAGTGATAAAGCAAAATATTGGTAAAACTCAAATTAAACATAAAGCCTCTAAATTGAATGATTTGGCCTCTGTTCCTCCTCATAATTTAAAAATTAAATGTGGTTTATTAAATATTAGGTCTCTAACTCCCAAGTCTCTGTTAGTCCATGATCTGTTAATTGATCATCAGATTGATTTAATTTCCCTTACAGAGACTTGGTTAGGACAAGAGGATTATGTTGGTTTAAATGAATCAACTCCCTCTGGTTATTTAAACTGTCAAAATCCCAGAAGTTCTGGTCGTGGAGGAGGAGTAGCAGCAATTAACCATTCCAAATTACTAGTTAATGTAAAGCAAAAAACATGTTATAATTCCTTTGAGGGCCTGGTCCTCAGTGTTGGGCACTTTAGCAATTCCAGGTTAAACCCAATTTTATTTGCCATTGTTTATCGTCCCCCATCAACCTATTCAGAATTTTTATCCGAATTTCCTGATTTCTTAGCTGATTTAGTGCTGAAATCTGATAGAATAATTATAGTAGGGGACTTTAATATACATGTGGATGTAGATAGTGACTGCCTTAATGTGGCTTTTAATTCAATATTAGACTCGATTGGGTTTTCTCAGAAAGTAGGAAATTCTACTCATTACCTCCACCATACATTGGACCTTGTTCTGACATATGGCATAGAAATAGAAAATCTGGTAGTGTCTCCTCATAACCCTGTACTGTCAGACCATTGTCTGTTAACCTTTGATTTTACTATTTCTGACTATTTGGCTCCTAAAGAAAAATATTATCACAGTAGATGCCTCTCAGATGATGCTGTTTCCAAATTTATGCAGATTGTTTCCTCTATGCCATGTGTCAACACAACGGAAATAAGCTATAGACAGCTTGCTCCTTCTGTAATTGATAACATGGTGGATAGTGTTTCAGCTTCTCTACATCAGGCTCTAGACTTGGTGGCCCCCTTAAAAAAGAAAAAGTCTAATCAGAGATTTTTAACTCTTTGGTTCAACACAGAAACTCGTAGCTTAAAACAGAAGACTCGTCAATTAGAAAGAAAATGGCGCTCTACTAATTTAGATGAAATCTATTTAGCTTGGAGAAATCATCTTTTAATTTATAAAAAATCTCTTAGAAAAGCTAGAACGAGTTATTACTCTGCATTAATAGAAGAGAACAAGAATAATCCCAGGTTTCTTTTCAGTACTGTAGCCAGGTTGACAAAGAGTCAGGACTCTGTCAATCCTAGCATCCCCTTAGAGCTTACTAGTCAGGACTTTATGAACTTTTTCAATAATAAAATTTCATCCATCAGAGATAAAATCAATCAGATTCTTCCCACAGTTAACTTAAATACTGTAACTACTACAACTCCTTCTATTGATGTCTGTCTTGATGAGTTTACTCCAATCGACCTTTGTGAGTTAGACAAAATAGTTTCCTCATCCAAACCTTCAACTTGTCTTTTAGACCCTATTCCTACCAGGTTATTTAAAGAAGTCTTCCCACTTATTGGTAGCTTTATTCTTCATATAATCAATTCTTCATTAACTTTAGGCCATGTACCGCAGGCTTTTAAAACGGCTGTAATTAAACCCTTACTCAAAAAGCCAACGCTAGATCCAGGAGCTTTAGCTAACTATAGACCAATCTCTAATCTCCCTTTCATTTCAAAAATCTTAGAAAGAGTTGTTGCTATGCAATTATTTGACCACCTGCAGGGAAATGGTTTATTTGAGGAGTTTCAATCTGGGTTTAGAATCCATCATAGCACTGAAACAGCCTTAGCGAAGGTCACTAACGACCTCCTCATTGCATCTGATAATGGACTAGTTTCTGTACTTGTCCTTTTAGATCTTAGTGCAGCTTTTGATACTATTGATCATAATATTCTACTTGATAGATTAGAACACTATGTTGGACTTAATGGAACTTCGTTGCAGTGGTTTAGATCTTATTTATCTGATAGGTTCCAGTTTGTTCATGTAAATGATGAGTTTTCTCTCAGCTCAAAGCTTAGTCATGGAGTTCCACAGGGATCTGTGCTTGGCCCTACTCTTTTTAGTTTATATATGCTTCCGTTAGGCAACATTATTAGAAAGCACTGTATACATTTTCACTGTTATGCAGATGACACACAATTATACCTGTCAATGAAGCCAGATGATACTAATCAATTAGCCAAGTTAGAAGCCTGTCTTAAGGAAATCAAAGTTTGGATGACTTGTAATTTCCTGCTATTAAATTCAGATAAGACTGAAGTCATTCTTGTTGGTCCAAAAAACCTTAGAAATTCCTTTCCAAATCAAACTTTCAGTTTGGATGCAGTTACTCTTTCTCTTAATAGCTCTGTGAGGAACCTTGGAGTTATTTTTGATCAGGATTTGTCCTTCAATTCACATATTAAATTTGTTTCTAAGACTGCCTTCTATCATTTGCGTAATATTGCCAAGATTAGGAGCATCTTGTCTCAGAGTGATGCTGAGAAGCTGATCCACGTTTTGTTAGCTCGAGATTAGATTATTGTAATTCTTTATTATCAGGTTGTCCTAAAACATCTTTAAAAAGTCTTCAGCTGATCCAAAATGCTGCAGCAAGAGTTTTAACAGGTACTAGAAAGAGAGATCATATCTCTCCGGTTCTGGCCTCCCTTCATTGGCTTCCCATAGAGTTTAGAATTAAGTTTAAAATCCTTCTTCTTACTTACAAAGCTCTAAACAATCAGGCTCCTTTTTATTTAAAAGATCTGATACTACCGTATCATCCTAACAGAGCACTACGCTCCCAAAATGCAGGTTTACTTGTAATACCTAGAATCTCCAAAAGTACAATGGGAGGCAGAGCCTTCAGTTATCAAGCTCCTCTCCTGTGGAATCAGCTGCCAATCTGGATTCGGGAGTCAGACTCGATCTCTGTTTTTAAGAATAGGGCTAAAACCTACCTTTTTGATATAGCCTACAATTAGGGAGGGATCATGTGTTTTCTGAACCCTCCCTTAGTTATGCTGCTAATAGGTTTAGTCAGCCGGGGGACCTCCAGTAATGCACTGGGCCTCACTCCTTTCCTCACTCTCTATGAAATATATTTTTTTTTGCTGGTCATTAACATTTGTTTGTTCTCTCCCATAGATTGAGTCCCCATCGTGCTGTTTGCTCTCTACATGTCTGTTCTTTTCTTCTTCTCTATCCCCTCACCCCCCAGCCAGTCGCAGCAGATGACTGCCCCTCCCTGAGCCTGGTTCTGCTGGAGGTTTCTTCCTGTTAAAAGGGAGTTTTTCCTCTCCACCGTCGCCAAGTGCTTGCTCACAGGGGATCGCCTGATTGCTGGGGTCTTTCTGCAACTGTGGGGGTCCTCCCTACAGTTGATAGTGCTATGAGATGACTGTTGTTGTGAAATGGCGCTATATAAATAAAGTTGAATTGAATTGAATTGAATTGGTGAGCTGGATCCGATGGCAGGGGAGGAAGCCATTCAGACCTGGTAGACCCAAACGTATAGTGAGGGTGTGCTGGGAGCGTCTGGCTGAGGCCCCTGTCCGGGAGGTCTTCAACTCCCACCTCCGGAAGAACTTCAACCACATTCCGAGGGAGTCTGGAGACATGGAGTCTGAATGGGCCATGTTCTCCACCTCTGTTGTTGAAGCGGCGGCCCAGAGCTGTGGCCGCAAGGTGGCCGGTGCATCTCGTGGTGGCAACCCCCGAACCAAGTGGTGGACACCAGTGGTGAGGGGGGCCATTAAGCTGAAGAAGGAGTCCTATCAAGCTTGGTTGGCTTGTGGGACTCCCGCAGCAGCTGAGGTGTACCGGCAGGCCAAGCGGAGTGCAGCTCGGGTGGTTGCTGAAGCAAAAACGCGGGTATGGGAGGAGTTCGGTGAGGCCATGGAACAAGACTTTCGGTCGGCTTCAAAGAGATTCTGGCAAACTGTTCGGCGGCTCAGGAGGGGAAAGCAGCTCCCCGTCCACACTGTGTATGGTGCGGATGGGACACTGTTGACTTCAACTGGGGATATCGTCGGGCGGTGGAAGGAATACTTCGAGGATCTCCTCAATCCCACTGATACGCCTTCCACAGAGGAAGCAGGGTTTGGGGACAAGGGGGATGACTCGCCTATCACAGGGGCTGAGGTCGCCAAGGTGGTTAAAAATCTCCTTGGTGGCCGGGCCCCGGGGGTGGACGAGATTCGCCCTGAGTACCTCAAGGCCCTGGATGTTGTTGGGTTGTCATGGTTGACACGCCTCTGCAACATTGCGTGGAGGTCGGGGGCAGTGCCTTTGGCATGGCAAACCGGGGTGGTGGTTCCTCTCTTTAAAAAAGGGGACCGGAGGGTGTGCTCCAACTTTAGAGGGATCACACTCCTCAGCCTCCCTGGGAAGGTCTATGCCAAGGTACTGGAGAGGAGAGTCCGGCCGTTGGTCGAACCTCGGATTCAGGAGGAGCAATGTGGTTTTCGTCCTGGCCGTGGGACATCGGACCAGCTCTTTACCCTCTCGAGAATTCTTGAGGGTTCGTGGGAGTTTGCCCAACCAGTTTACATGTGTTTTGTGGACTTGGAGAAGGCATTTGACCGCGTCCCTCGTGGATTTTTGTGGGGGGTGCTTCGGGAGTATGGGGTATCAGGCTTGTTGTTACGAGCTATTCGGTCCCTGTATGACCGTTGTGAGAGTTTGGTTCGTATTGCCAACACTCGGTCGGAGTCATTCCCAGTGAGAGTTGGACTCCGCCAGGGCTGCCCTTTGTCACCGATCCTGTTCATAATTTTTATGGACAGGATTTCTAGGCGCAGCCAGGGAATGGAGGGTGTCATGCTTGGTGACCACAGGATCTCATCTCTGTTGTTTGCAGATGATGTTGTCATGTTGGCTTCATCCAGCAATGACCTACAGCTCTTGCTGGGACGGTTTGCCGCTGAGTGTGAAGCGGCTGGGATGAGAATCAGCACCTCCAAGTCCGAGTCCATGGTCCTCAGCCGGAAAAAGGTGGATTGTCCTCTCCGGGTTGGGGACAGGCTCCTGCCCCAAGTGGAGGAGTTTAAGTATCTTGGGGTCTTGTTCACGAGTGAGGGGAAAATGGAGCGAGAGATCGACAGACGGATTGGAGCAGCATCTGCAGTGATGCGGACGTTGTACCGGTCTGTTGTGGTGAAGAGGGAGGTTAGTTCTAAGGCAAAGCTGTCGATTTACCAGTCAATCTACGTTCCTACTCTCACCTATGGTCACGAGCTTTGGGTAATGACCGAAAGAACGAGATCGCGGATACAAGCGGCTGAAATGAGCTTTCTCCGTAGGATTGCTGGACTCACCCTCAGAGAAAGGGTGAGGAGCTCAGTCATCCGGGAGAGGCTCAGAGTAGAACCGCTGCTCCTCCACATTGAAAGGAGTCAGTTGAGGTGGTATGGGCATCTGATTAGGATGCCTCCTGGACGCCTCCCACTTGAGGTGTTTCAGGTACGTCCCACTGGGAGGAGACCCCGGGGCAGACCCAGGACTCGGTGGAGAGACTATGTCTCCCAGCTGGTCTGGGAACGCCTTGGTATCCCCTCTGAAGAGCTGGAGCAGGTGGCTGGGGAGAGAGAAGTCTGGGCTTCTCTGCTTGAACTGCTGCCTCCGCGACCCGGACCTCCGGAAAAGAGGTAGAAGATGGATGGATGGATGGATGAAGCTTGGCACACCTATCTTTGGGCAGTTTGGGCCATTCCTCTTTGCAGCACCTCTCAAGCTCCATCAGGTTGGATGGGAAGTGTCGGTGCACAGCCATTTTCAGATCTCTCCAGAGATGTTCAGTTGGATTCAAGTCTGGGCTCTGGCTGGGCCACTCAAGGACATTCACAGAGTTGTCCTGAAGCCACTCCTTTGATATCTTGGCTGTGTGCTTAGGGTTGTTGTCCTGCTGAAAGATGAACCGTTGCCCCAGTCTGAGGTCAAGAGCGCTCTGGAGCAGGTTTTCATCCAGGATGTCTCTGTATGTTGCTGCATTCATCTTTCCCTCTATCCTGACAAGCCTCCCAGTTCCTGCCGCTGAAAAATGTCCCCACAGCATGATGCTGCCACCACCATTGGTGTGGTTATGAGCAGTGCCTGGTTTCCTCCAAACATGACGCCTGGCATTCACGCCAAAGAGTTCAATCTTTGTCTCATCAGACCAGAGAATTTTGTTTCTCATGGTCTGAGAGTCCTTCAGGTGCCTTTTAGCAAACTCCAGGCGGGCTGCCATGTGCCTTTTACTAAGGAGTGGCTTCTGTCTGGCCACTCTACCATACGGGCCTGATTGGTGGATTGCTGCAGAGATGGTTGTCCTTCTGGAAAGTTCTCCTCTCTCCACAGAGGAACGCTGGAGCTCTGACAGAGTGACCATCGGGTTCTTGGTCACCTCCCTGACTAAGGCCCTTCTCTCCTGATCGTTCACTTTAGACGGCCGGCCAGCTCTAGGAAGAGTCCTGGTGGTTCTAAACTTCTTCCGTTTATGGATGATGGAGGCCACTGTGCTCACTGGGACCTTCAAAGCAGCAGAAATTTTTCTGTACCCTTCCCCAGACTTGTGCCTCGAGACAATCCTGTCTCAGAGGTCTAAAGACAGTTCCTTTGACTTCATGCTTGGTTTGTGCTCTGACATGCACTGTCAACTATGGGATGTTATATAGACAGGTGTGTGCCTTTCCAAATCATGTCCAATCAACTGAATTTACCACAGGTGGACTCCACTGAAGTTGTAGAAACATCTCAATGATGATCAGTGGAAACAGGATGCACCTGAGCTCAATTTTGAGCTTCATGGTAAAGGCTGTGAATACTTTTGTACATGTGATTTCTTAGATTTTTGTTTTAATAAATTTGCAAAAATCTAAAAAAACCCCCACTTTTTTCACATTGTCATTATGGTGTATTGTGTGTAGAATTTTGAGGGGAAAAAATTAATTTAATCCCTTTTGGAATAAGGTTGTAGCATAACAAGATGTGGAAAAAGTGAAGCGCTGTGAATACTTTCTGGATGCACTGTATTTCTCATCATGTCCCCCTAGTCATTAAACTAATCAGAAAAGGCACCTTTTAGAACAGAATAGATAATAAGAAATACTTACGAATGGCACCTTTTAGAACCAGATAGAAAATCCATGAGGAAAACATATCTTGAATACATGTCGTTTTCTTTCAAAAAGACACACTGTCACTAAATATGTAGTGGAACATGAATAAGGTGACCGCTTAAGAGGAGGAGGCGGCGAGTATAGTCAGACAATGCAATACTTGGCATGAGATGCGAAACATCAAAAGTGGGTGTCACCCACCGGGGGCGTGAGAGTTGGCAACCCTGTTGTATGCAATATGTTTCCCTATAAATGTACAAACTTCTTTTATTCAAACAGTGGACAAAAACTCAACATCAGTCTGCCAGGGTGTGTGAAATCTGACATTCTGATGCTCATCATTGACTTCTAACATTTCTCCTTTGATATTTTGGGTTCATATAAACATCAGAATCATGTTTGTTGGCTCAAACAGGCAAAATGAGTCATGGATGTAATATTTTACTGGATCTATTGATTTTTCTGTGTTTCTTTCTTGGCACCGTCGGTGTTGTTGGCATCACGAGAAAAGATTTCATAGACTCAGAAGAGCCTTCGTGTGCTTTGTTGCAAACTCTTGTTAGAATTGCAGAGACTTCAGTTTTACAGAGTGTGTCATTCGTTACGCAGACGAGCTCTTTACATCTCAGATATTCTGACTGTTAAAGCACACGAGTGGGCTGTGTCATGCAGGTCCCACGTCTCTGCAGAATGGCTTAAATCTGCACAGAAAAGTTGTGCATTCAAGTGTCAGCATGAAGATGAAAAACTTTCCCAGCCTCATGGGAACAAATCGCTGCTCTGATATTTTCAGCATGGAGGTCAGGGTGAGAGAGCAACCCAGAATGGTCAGCTGTCGGTCTGTGTTCGTGTTGAGACGGGGTAAAAAGCAGCCCCTCCCTCCCTGACTGCTCCCGTCGTTCCCCCTGCATGGACTGTTTTAATGTGCACTTCAGATGAGTTTCAGTGGAGCACAGAGAGCCTCTGTGCTTTAATCCTTTAATGAGATGGATGTGTAATAACTTTCCTTTTTTTTTAACAAGGCAAGTTAACGATGACACCCACTAAGCTCTGTTTGATTCTCACATAAAAATGTGAACCGGAGCCAGACCGACAACCTGGAGCAGGTCCAGAGAGGGAGGGATGGATGGATGTCACCCCGCGTCCTCTCCCTCCACTTCCTTCTTTCACTTCACTCGTCAGGGGTTAATTATAGAAATTTAAACAAGAGAACGACAACAGCAAAGTGTTTCACTGCATCAGACTTTTTTAAACATGACTTTTAACATGTAGACTGAAGATGGGGATGTGCTGTTAACGGGGTTTACAACATGTGGCGCTCTTTGGCAAATGACCAGTAACTCTGTGACTGACGAAAACTCTCAAATTTGAAATGAAAAACAGAAAAACCTCAAAGTTGTTCACAAAAAAAAATATAGCAAATGTATTTTTTAATAAATGTACTCCTTTTGTCCTCTTTTTGTCCGCTCAAATGAGCGATATAGCGTGCGCTTGAGTGTCTCTCCGCTCCGCGAGTGTCTCTCCGCTTTGAGTGTCTCACGCGTGCGCTTGAGGAAGCATTATTTTAAGGTGAAACTTTTATATTGTTGATTTACTTACAATAGAATGCTCAAACACAAAAAATTGTCTACAAGCATGATGGGCACTGAACTGATAAACATGGACTCTCAGCAACATAAAGCAATTTCTCTGTTGCTTTCTCAGACTGCGGCTTGAACGTCCATAAGCAGCGCTCCAAAGTCGTTCCAAATGACTGCCAGCCAGATCTTCCACATGTCAAGCCAAGCGTGCGCTTTGAGCGATATAGCGCGATAAATATATATATATATACTGTATATATCAGCTTTATCAAGCGTGCGCTATAGCACGTGATCATAGACACTCATAGAGTGACGGAAATGTGGCTGCCAATCCGCGCCAACGGCCTCTCCGGCCACCACCGAACATTTAAACATTTTTACACATTCATACCCAGTGTTATGGGCACTGGAGGCAATGCGGGTGAAGTGTCTAGCCCAGGGACACAACGGCAGGATATCTGGGGAGAGCGGGATTCGAACCGCCAACCATGGGGTTATTAGACGACCTGCTCTACCTGCTGAGCCGCTGCCGCCCCACTTTTTCCTCAACTTTCCCTCTTTAGGAAAGCTATGGAGGCTCACCCCGCTCTCTTTATTTCCCTTTGATTGGAAATTACATCCAAAAGCCGCGCAATGTGGCATTTTCACTGACAAATGGCAGTAGTTAGTAGCTTTGCTTCTTGGCTTGTATAAGACAGAAAAAACGGCTGCAACCATTCTACGTCACTACCCAGAATGCATTGCGACGTAAACAAAAATGGCGATTTACATCGTAAAAGTTTTTTAAAAATATATAAAACTGGGAATTATTTTCAAAAAAATTATATTATAGTTATGCTACTAACATCAAAATAAAGCATATAGAGCTAACATGCCAATATAATCAGAGTTCCTTTTAAAAATATATATAATATAAAATTGTCCCACATTTACAAGAAAATGGTTATAACTAAAAAAGTAGCAAGCTTACACATAGTAAGTTAAAAAAAGTTGTACAAAGTTATGAGAAAAGGTTATTATAAAAGGAATTAACATGATTATTTAATAACTTCAGTTGGTCATTTTAACATTAGAGTCTATGGGGAATAACTCACTTGTGGATGCAACCTCCAGTGGTGGTTAGTGGAACTGCAGCTTATTCTTGCTTAGATTTATAATGTGAACCAATTACATTTTTACTGAAACTTGTGAACATTTGTGTCTCTGTTTTCACAGATGCACCACACACCTGACGTGTTAATCTGTTCTTAAATTAACCCTTTAATTACCCCTCCTCTCCTGTCTGCTTCAGAACCCAGCTGTTATGACTGGGGGGAGTCCAGTCAGAGGCCGGTCTCGGTTCTGGACGGGGAGGCCGGCTGGCTCTCCTGTCCTCTCTTCTCTCACCCGTCCGTCTACAACTACACCTCCACCCAGAGCGCGGGACACAACCTGTTCTGGTATCACCTCCCCGAGGGCCAGGACCTGGAGCAGCCAATCACATACAGGTATCCAATATTGTCTGTGTTCGTGGGCTTATGGGTTGTCATTATTGACTTCAGGGTAGTATGCTACTAAAACAAAATTGAGAGGTTACATTTAAAGTAGCCAAAGTGCTAAATGACTTCACAAGCTAACAGTGACGTAAGAAAGCTGGAAAGTGACAGTTAGCCAGTTAGCTGTGAATCCATTACCTGACTTATATAGCCCGGTTAAGTTTGTGAAGCTGGTTGGTATCACCCACCAGAGTGTATTGCAACGATACAAAGATAATATGTCATGAAAACATTCTGTGGGAATACAGGGTCTAGCTGTCTCCCGGAATAATCCTAGAGCCTCAGTATCTAAGGAAGAAACATGTTATACTGTGCCCAGAAACATCATAACAGGGACACAGTGTAATATTAAATGATGAAATAAGGAAATCATTCACAAGTATTGTGCTCGTCCTGATACCACCTTGATCAAAACCATGGACGGATGGGTGGTGAGGTTGTGATTGGTTGATTTCTTGGCGTTATTTGGTGTAGGGGTACTAAAGTTTAATGACTCCAAGTTTATCCCAGCATTTAGATATGTCACTCATTCTGGTGAAGGTGAAATGAGCCAATGCACTGGAAGTCCATCCACATTTGACAAGAATCACTATTCCCCCTAGGCAGATGCCTGGATGCTCACTAAAATAAGACAAAATGATCCTTAGGTGGGCCTGTGTTCAGTTTGCACCCTTGGTCAAGGTGTAATTCAAAGGTCACAAGCTACGGATCTAGTAGTGTTGTAGATGAGGCCAGACCGTGACCAGAGTCTCCCAAGACCAAGTTAAGACCACTGTACATGTAGGTGTTGGTCTTGGTCCTGGGAGACTCTGGCCTTGACGAGATCTTCCAAATGACTGGGAACCAGTGCACAAAGCAAGGTCCATGAAGACATGGATGAGCGAGTTTGGTGTGAAGGAACTTGACTGGCCTGCACAGAGACCTGACCTCAACCCAACAGAACACCGTTGGGATGAATTAGAGTGGAGACTGCGAGCCAGACCTTCTCATCCAACATCACTGCCTGACTTCACAAATGCACTTCACTCTTCACTCTATAAAAGCAAGAAATCTCTTGTCTGTGTGTCTGTCACGCTTCATAGGACATCATAGGATGGCCTATGATATCTGCCTGAACATCATAAGACGTCCTATGAACTCAGGCATCATAGGACTCCATGTGTCTTTATGATGTCATATGGCTCATAGACTAATGTGTCTTTATGATGTCATATGGCTCAAAATTGGCAAGATGAATAAGTCACAGGGCCAGTCTTTACAGCGTGTTCGTGTTTTCTGCACAGTAGATTTTTGCAGCCATGGCCAATTCTACGTTGCCGCGAGCAGAGTTGCCAGGTCAAGCAGTCTTCGTATTGTTGCTGAAGACAAAGAAACTAAGAAAAAGCGTCGCTTTCTCAGCAATGTCGTTTTTAAAGAGGTGCTGACACAGTAAAAATGTGTAACCTTGAAGAATGCCAGTCTATACTACAAATGTGTAAAATGCCAAGCAAAGCGCTGATTTTCACCAGGTGCTCTGGTTTCTTGGTTTCTATGGGCATGCACGGGCCTTTCTGAACAGGATCGAAAGCCACTTTTTGCTCAGATCTATTTTCATGATCCTGCCCATGAACTGGAATTACGACGCAGCTATCCCTCAACCAGTGGTCTGAACGAAGAAGACCCACCAGATGGAGAGCAATAGAATGAGAACTGCTCCACGTCAGAAAGGATGCCGTGAACATGAAAACCCTCAGGTTCCAGCAGTACGCCGCAGGCATGACTGTGAACAACACAGCCATCTGAGACAGGAAGAGACCCTTCAGCAACGGGCATGCAGAAATACTTGCTGATACTTGGTTTCTACGGGTATGCACGGGATGATAAGAATAATAACAATGCTGATAAACTTAAACGAAGAGGAAGACCAATGAAGAAATAAATATGCAAGACAGAATCACTGTATAAATTCAAGAAAACTCTGTTTGTGTGTCTGTCTGTCTCTGTGTGTCTGTCAGTCTGTGTGTCACGGTAAGCCTATCATGTTCCTATGATGTTCGTATGATGTCTGCATCATAGGACATCAACCATGCCGTGACGTTTTTATGATGTCATATACAGTGATGCCTGCCTTGATGTCTATATGAAGTCATGACGTCATCGCAAGTGCTATAATGGCTCAAGGTACAAGGTGGTTCCAAGGTTGTCATAGCCAGGAGCGGCACTGGGGTTAAGCTCCCAGTGCTCATAAAATGCTCCTTACGGCGTGCGTCTCGAAAAGCCTCTGACAACTAAGTCCAACTCCTAGCCTGCCCGTGTGGTTTAGTCTCTAAGCCCGGCGGAACTGCTTTTACTAATAGGAGAAGGGGCGAGGGCGGATCTCTGGCGCCTTAAAACCAGATGCTTCGGGTAGATGGTGGCTCGTCAACCTGGGAAGGTAGCCCATCTAGGGGAAGGTAAACCCTGATTTCAAACCTCCGCTGCTTTGCGACACACCCGGTCACGGGAAAGGCTTCGGGAGTCAACCCTGAGGAAAAATCCGGAGTCGGAGCCCCTAAGGCAGTTCTCTGTTGTGCTCAACATCGTTCAGGCAGCTCCTGCGACGGCGCTGGTGCCAAACTATAGCAGCCCTGCTGTTCCTTTGGATTCATCAGTGACGTGGAGAGGGGGGACATGCTGCATGGGTAACATCTTGTCCTCCATATCTTCCTGCCCAGGCTTGAATCCTGCCAACGCCCAACGCTGGAAGGTAGAACACCGGTGCGCATCGGCCTGTTCAGCCACAGGCGGTGCTGTTCCAGTAGAGTAGACGTTTAGGATTCTCTTCCATGGTCATCATAGACCGACGGAGGCCAACGAACGACATCATTGAACAAATACAGCCTCACCTGTTGGTTGCAACATCTGTGATTGGTGTCTCTGACCATGTTTACATGGACACAAGTAACCGGATTAAAAGCCTGATTGGAATAAAAATGCTTCATGTAAACATGCCAATCTGAATATTCTGACCCGATCACGCTCATTCAGATCAAAATTTTATTCCGATTGAGACGGGTGGGTTATGCCAATTGTTAATCCGAATGATGCGCATGAAAACACTTATTCCGAAGATTGGGCAGAAAATATGTTTACTGCGCATGTCTGTACGTCAGCCACACGTCGACGTGACGTATTTCCGCCTTTACAGCAGCTAGTGGAAGACATGGTGGGAGTAAAACAGAAGTGGTCTGTATCGTCCTGCTGTCTCCCTCTGTTCGTCATATGCAGAAGTATGTACTGCTGGACTTGTAGCTTCATTACGGAGACCAGCAGAAGCAAAAGTACAGTGTGAATAACACAATACAGGTCCATTTCAAAAAGAGAAAGACACGAAGCGGGGCTTGCTAACACCGGAAGTTGCTTCTTCTTCTACTATTTTTGGAATGCCAAAATGTCGACGTGCGCATGTCAAAATGATTTATTCCATTCAAACGTGTGACACATGGAAACGCACGTCCTAATCGGATCAGCTTTTTCAGGATCCATGTAAACAGTAAAGTTCTGATCTGAATTGTGATCAGATTGAAGAAATTTTGCCCATGTAACCGTGGCTAATGCTGCACGCACTCTCGTGATTCCACGAATCACACTCACACCATCAGACAACGTGTTTCCAGTCATATAGACAAAAGGACGATGCCGTCATATGCACAATAGGACACAGCACTTTCAACCACACCCATTTGAAGCAGTAAATCTGGAAATCTTAAAAAATATCATCACTCTTCACTCTGTCACTGTATAAATTAAAGAAATCTCTGTTTGTGTGTCTGTGTGTCACGATCAGAGGACATCTATGCTGGTTATGCTGTTTATTCCATCTTGCTACAATGCTCCGCACTTTGTATATATATTTATATATTTATGTGTACGTATGTATATCCACTGCTCTTATTTATATTTTTCGTATCTTCTTAATTATTGCTCTGAGTGTTGCTATCCCTGTGCTGTTGCAATCCTGGAATTTCCCCATTGTGGGACTAATAAAGGCTTATCTTATCTTATCTTATCTTATCTTATCTTATCTTGTCCTATCAGCCAACATAGGACTCTTCTTCTTCTTCTTCTCTCGGTTACTGGCGGATAGCAAACAACTGAAAGGTGCATACCGCCACCTACTGTACAAGAGTGTGTGACATTGTGTCATCTGAGCCCGACCCCTAAATTCTATGACTTAATACTGTGTTATTTAAAAAAGAGAAAAGAGCCCTTCTTGTGATTCTTATTGCCTCTCCATCTCCATCTGTTCCCAGAATCCCAGTTAAATCCCATTCCCTACCGGCCTCTCATGAAGCTGTCATGCAGACAATAGGACTGGCTACCTATGAAGTGGGCATGATGTCCTATGATGCCTGCCTCGATGTCTTTATGATGTCATATAGACCATCACTCACCAAAGAAGACATACTCATAACCCAATTACTTCTTCTCCTTCATCTTCTTTTAGAAGATTTGATTGGCGGTTGGCAACCAGCTTACAGGTGCATTACCGCCACTGACTTGACTGTCATCGCTCTATATGTTTGTATAAAGAGTTCTGAACAACTCCTTATAAGATAAGATAAGATAAGATAAGCCTTTATTAGTCCCACAATGGGGAAATTCCAGGATTGCAACAGCACAGGGATAGCAACACTCAGAGCAACAATCAGAAGGCAAGAAAAAACAACATCTAGTAAACATATGTCCATATTACTATAAATGTATATATATAGACACACAGTGCAGAGCATTATGGTTGGTTGGTGAATGTGCAGCAGAAAGTCTAAGCTCTCTCTCCGCGGATGCGGCGGGCCAGCTGGAAGTCTTTGGGCATGATGGTGACCCCCTTAGCGAAGAAGAGACCACCAGGTGGGCCTCGCTGGTCTCCTGTAGAGCCATGACGGCGAAGCTCAGGAAACGCAGGACGGTCTTGAAGTCCTGAGCGATCTCCCTCACCAGGCGCTGGACGGGCAGCTTACGGATGAGCAGCTCCGTCGATTTCTGGCAGCGACGGATCTCTCTCAGAGCCACGGGCCTGTGACGGCGAGGCCTCTTCACTCTGCCGGTGGCCGGAGCGCCTCTCCGAGCAGCCCTGGTGGCTAGCTGTCTCCTGGGGGGCTTCTTCCTCCAGTAGATTTTACGGGCGGTCTGCTTGGTTCTTGCCATCGCTCTTTATTATTCTGTCTTATATTTCTTGCACGCCGCCTAAACTCCAGCCTGGCACCCGCGTCGTTTTCGCTACAGCTCCCGGTATGTCGAGTTTCCCATTAGCACCGGGCGGCGGCCAAGTGCTAGCTAGCACTAGCTCCTCCCCGCTGTAGCGTCTCCCGCTGCAAACCGTGGCTCCGTCCGCCGACCCGGGAGACCCCCGGGGCGATCCGTGCGTCCGTGATATATATACAGAGTGAAAGGTGTAGAAAGAAGAAGGAAGATTAAAAAAAAAAAAGGCTGTTGCAACGGGCAGCCTACTTGTGTGGCGCCACCGGTCCGGCGGAACCGGAACCGGGAAAAAAAAAAAATGTGTGAAAAATGTTGTGTGAAAAAATTATCCGTCCTCGGACTGCGTCCAAGGTGCATCTCTAAGACGTTCTGTGCCAACATAGGACTCGCGATGCCGTCATACAGAAGTGCTGTGTCCTATTTGGAATCACCTGATTACGAATAGGACACAGCACTTTAAACTGAATGGGAGTTGCCAGAAACAGGAAAGAAGAGATACTCATCACCCGATTTAGAATAGGACACACTAATTTAAACCAGGATCAAATGCAGGCATCATAGGACTCACTATGCCATCATCACAGATCATAGGACAGAGGACATCTTCAAAGCTCAAATGCAGGCATGACTCACGATCGTAGGACTCGCTATGACTTCATCAATGATCACAGGACTCACTATGACACCATCAAAGATCAAAGGCAGGCAGCACTGATTGAGTGCTGACGTGCTTTCTCACACCCTTGCTTACACCTGCTTTCTACGGGTATTCAGAAATACTTGCTTAAACTTGGTTTCTATGGGCATGCACGGGCATGCACGGGCATGTACTAGTATGGAAGAATGGTGCAAAAGTCCCATAAACCTTCTGGAAAGCCACCCTTTGCAGCTATAACAGGTTCAACTCTTCAGGAAAGGCTTTCCACCAGGTTTAAGAGTGTGTCAAGTTCCTCCACACCAAACTCAGTCATCAATGTCTTCATGACCTTGCTTTGTGCACTGGTGCCCAGTCATTTAGAGAGGTGCCCAATACTTTTGTCAATATAGTGTATGTAGAGTCTTTGTGGCCTTGGGGTGTGTTCATTGGGCCACAGGGAGCTACTCAGTGATCGACCATTTGGTTGTAGTAAATGTGTCCCACATAAACAGCAGTACACAAGTCACGTTCAGACTAGCTTCTACATCTTTTTTGACACCATAGTTGGTGCTGATGCCGGTTCCAGAAGGAGGCCGGTTCACACTCTGGGACCATAAAACTGATCATGATCCTCCAGCTGTTCACTCATTAGGTTTCTGCTGTCAGTTTTCCTTCCATCCTCCACATGATAATCACTTTGGTGGATTTTGTTCTTGGTGGTGGTTGAGTAGAACTGTAACGACATGCTGACGTCTAGCTAATGTTCTTGCCAGTCAGCAAATGACCTCTATAAGATGTAGTCCTGATGCACACTTGCTAACATTGGCCCAACGTATGTATGCTGATGGGGTATTGTTCAAATACAATATGGAATCTTATTCCAAAGTTTAGCATTTGTGTAGGAAAAAGATCTCTGCCCATAAGTATTCTTATAGGCTGGAACTGAAATTAGTGCTTGAGAAACTGACCCAGTGATGCAATCCTGTCTAGATTGAGAAACATTCTTATCATACAAAGGAGTATAGTTAAATAGATGCACATCCCTGTAGACAGACAAAATAAGAAATGCCCACTGCAGCTTTAACTGCGAATTAAAGTGCTTTTGTTTTTCAAATTGTGAACATGGAGGTCTGATTCTGTAATGGAACCCCAGCATGTTCTAAACACATTAGGGTGTAATTGGGAGTGGGTGTTTGGGCCTAATTGAGACAGTCATGGTAACTGAATAATGAAGAGAGTCTAACGATTTTCCTTCCCAGACAGGATGCATGTGGCTCGATTAGCTCGCCAAGGACTTGAGCGTTTGTTCTAACCTCGTTCTAATTGAGCCGTGTCTGGTTTACGTCTCCTCATTCATCTGTCCATTGGCTCTGATGTGATTGTTTCCCCGCAGCTCACACCTCAGCAAAGACAGGGAGAGACTGTGGCTGCAGCCGGCCACCGCCGCCGACACGGGGCTGTACATCTGTATGCTGCGGTAAGTGTTACCGCTTAATTATATCTCCATCTCTTCTCCACTGATGAATAGAAAAAAAAATGGAACTCACATCAGGACTGCAGTTCTAACTCAAATTTAAGAAAGTCTGAAATTGGTCAGTGATCAGTGGAGCGGATCAGATCAAATCAGCCAACCCTTGGCTTCGATCTTCCTTCCTGTACGCCGGACTCTTAATCAGCCAAAGTGGCTCTCAGCTGGAAGAGGATTAGTGGAAAAATTCAGGAGCTCGGACGTGACCTGTCAGCTGGACTGGATCCAGAAACCCTGACAACGGTCAGGAACAGCATCAGTTCATCTCCTGTAGAGCAGGCTCCATTAGGGACAGAAATGTGGTCTTGTGTCCTGAGCAAACAAAAACACTGCTGAACTTTGGACCAGACAGAAACCAGGGGAAGGAAAAACTCTCTCGGGTGGAAAGATGCAGTCTGGTTTGTCTCTGAAACATCTTCAAAAAGGCTAATTTAAGAGGAGCAAAGCTTAAAAATTAAGAAAGAAGCCATAAAAGTTGCACATTTACAATAAAAGGTTATCATATGTGAAAGAAGTCGTAAGGAAAAAATTCTTAAATTTGTCACAGCATTAGTGGTGTCTGTTTTAATTGTGATTAATCACACCAGGGTGAGTAGACGACACGTCACAGCGATCAGCTGACGCTCCTGACGATGACTGCAGGTGTCAGTCGAAACATGTTAAGGGAAAAAAAAACATCTCCTACCTTTTTGTCAGACAAAAAAAAAAGAAAATGTAAATTGATTATGCAAAAAGACAACAAAATGAACATACTTGAGTTTTTAGGTCAGTTTATACTTGTAACTTCAATTCAACTTTATTTACCTAGCGCCATTTCACAACAGCAGCCATCTCACAGCACTTTCAAGTGTAGGGGAAACCCCCACAATTGCAGAAAGACCCCAGCAATCAGGCAGTGTGCTTCATTTTAAAGCTGACTTTATTCATTTATTTATTTTTGTGGCTCTATGCTGCAGCCAAAAGTAGCTCCAGTGGCATTTCTCCTTAGTAAATGTTAACAAATGTTTTTAGTCGCCTTATTTCAGACCTCTGCCATTGCCTCCAGAATTTTTCCAATACCATCCCCAAAAACTGGAGTTTCACAAAGACTTAAGGTACGTTCAGGCCAAACGCGACTGTGCAAACTTTTTGCATGGCACGATTACATGTTACCTCAATGTAAACATGCAAATAGACATGAATTCCCCCTCTGAGTGAGTTGCAGGCGAGCGGAGTTGCCTTTATAACTTCTGCAGCTGTGTTCAGTCTGCTGTGGAAATCCCCAAAACACTGTTGTGTTTAGGTTTACCTTATTTGACGGGGCTCTCACCTGGAAAAATTGTCCCTGCCTCCAAAACTTTGCCTGGGTGACTGTTGCTTACACTCCTTGCCCTCATGAGCACGTCCATGGCAGGAGTCCGTGGGTGGATAACTCTGGCACTCTGATTCAGCTGCAGAGCTCTGGTCCATCTGTCTGCAGGTGAGTGGCAGTCTCATTTTCAAACTAGCTACTCTCCAGTTTTGTTACTTTACCTCCAGTGATGGCAGAATCTCAAGGCTTATTACTAGCTAGCGCTGCCAGATCACTCGGACATGTGAATGCCCACATTCACAAGTTTTCAGCAAGTTTACATTAACTTTACATGTATTCGCATCATGCTTTTGTGTTTGGTCTGAACGTACCTTCAGGGTGTGCGCCCACTGTAGTGTCTGTTCTGTGCTGACCAAGGTTTGATCAAGAACAAAACAAATGCAAATGCTCACTCATATACGAACATATGCACACATATTTTACATGTGTTTGATATATACAGTGGGGCAAAAAAGTATTTAGTCAGCCACCAATTGTGCAAGTTCTCCCACTTAAAAGATGAGAGTGGTTTCCAATTTTCACCATAGGTATACCTGAACTATGAGAGACAAAATGAGAAAAAAAAAATCCAGAAAATCACATTGTCTGATTTTTAAAAAATTTATTTGCAAATTATGGTGGAAAATAAGTATTTGGTCACCTACAAACAAGCAAGATTTCTGGCTCTCACAGACCTGAAACTTCTTCGTTAAGAGGCTCCTCTGTCCTCCACTCGTTAGCTGTATTAATGGCACCTGTTTGAACTCATTATCAGTATAAAAGACACCTGTCCACAACCTCAAACAGTCAGACTCCAAACTCCACTATGGCCAAGACCAAAGAGCTGTCAAAGGACACCAGAAACAAAACTGTAGACCTGCACCAGGCTGGGAAGACTGAATCTGCAATAGGTAAGCAGCTTGGTGTGAAGAAATCAACTGTGGGAGCAATTATTAGAAAATGGAAGACATACAAGACCACTGATAATCTCCCTCGATCTGGGGTTCCACGCAAGATCTCACCCCGTGGGGTCAAAATGATCATGAGAACGGTGAGCAAAAATCCCAGAACCACACGGGGGGACCTAGTGAATGACCGGCAGAGAGCTGGGACCAAAGTAACGAAGGCTACCATCAGTAACACACTACGCCGCCAGGGACTCAAATACTGCAGTGCCAGACATGTCCCCCTGCTTAAGCCAGTACACGTCCAGGCCCGTCTGAAGTTTGCTAGAGAGCATTTGGATGATCCAGAAGAGGACTGGGAGAATATCATATGGTCAGATGAAACCAAAATAGAACTTTTTGGTAAAAACTCAACTTGTCGTGTTTGGAGGAGAAAGAATGCTGAGTTGCATCCAAAGAACACCATACCTACTGTGAAGCATGGGAGTGGAAACATCATGCTTTGGGGCTGTTTTTCTGCAAAGGGACCAGGACAACTGATCCGTGTAAAGGAAAGAATGAATGGGGCCATGTATCGTGAGATTTTGAGTGAAAACCTCCTTCCATCAGCAAGGGCGTTGAAGATGAAATGTGGCTGGGTCTTTCAGCATGACAATGATCCCAAACACACTGCCTGGGCAATGAAGGAGTGGCTTCGTAAGAAGCATTTCAAGGTCCTGGAGTGGCCTAGCTAGTCTCCAGATCTCAACCCCATAGAAAATCTTTGGAGGGAGTTGAAAGTCCGTGTTGCCCAGCGACAGCCTCAAAACATCACTGCTCTAGAGGAGATCTGCATGGAGGAATGGGCCAAAATACCAGCAACAGTGTGTGAAAACCTTGTGAAGACTTACAGAAAACCTTTGACCTCTGTCATTGCCAACAAAGGGTATATAACAAAGTACTGAGATGAACTTTTGTTATTGACCAAATACTTATTTTCCACCATAATTTGCAAATAATTTTTTTAAAAATCAGACAATGTGATTTTCTGGATTTTTTTTTTCTCATTTTGTCTCTCATAGTTGAGGTATACCTATGATGAAAATTGGAGACCTCTCTCATCTTTTAAGTGGGAGAACTTGCACAATTGGTGGCTGACTAAATACTTTTTTACCCAACTTAAGGGGTGTAACAGTATATGTATTCGTATTTTTTGGTATGGCACCTTCAGTTCCGTACAGAGGTGTACTGAGGTTCTACATGGACCATGCTGAGTGATGGACAGGAAGTGTAACTGCCTCGCTCCATACATGTAAACAGTACAGCTCAGCCTCTGACTAGCGAACATCATAGCTGGCTGTACAGAGAAGCCAAAGCTTGAAGACCCTCTTCACAAATCTCCTGACTGGGAACACTTTGGCTTTCCGGCGAAATATGTGAACGGACAAAGGCAAGTGAATAAGGCGCCAATGGCATCGGATGTGTTTTTGGCAGTATGTTGAACTTGTTATCTCATTTGAAACGGCATTATGTGGAGATGAATGTCATTGCAGCATGAATAAAAGAAAAAACCTAGCGCAGTACAAGTGCAGCTTCCAGCAGCATTTAGACAGCCTCTCAAGGGCTTTTCAGATCTGGCCAAAGTAATAACAAATGCCATTGGTGTTTTTATAGCAACAGATCTAAGGCCATATTCAGTTGTTGAGAACACCGGGTTTAACCACATGCCGAAGGTAACTGAGCCCCGGTATGAAGTTCCTTGTTGTGCCCACTTCATCCAGAAAATAATTCCATCCTCTTAAGAACAAGCTAAATCTGTTAATGCTGTACTTCAGGCCTGTGTTTTTCTCGGGTGCCCTGGTATGTTCCTTCTTAATTGTCCAAAAAATTGCAAATAATTTGCTGTTGTGCATGGGTGCCTTCAGAAGCTATACACGATGACGACAAATTATTTGCAAATTTTTTTTGACAAATTAACAAGTGAAATTAGATAATTAATTTCTCATAGAAACCTGAACATATCAGAGCGCCCTGGTTAAAATCACTGCTTCAGGCAATAAGGAATAAACTTCTGTTGTTGCACTTGTCTACATCGTTCATTTGTTAAAAAGAACATTTTTTCATTTTATTGTATACATTTTATTTATTGGAGAATTTACTGCTGGCAGTTTGCATTTTTTTTTTTTGTCAAAGCTGTTCCTGCTTATACAAAAGATAAGCATTTTTATGTTTTGCATTTTGTTTCCTTACTGTACTGAAAATGAACCAAACCGTGACCTTAAAACCAAGGTATGTACCGAACCATGATTTTAGCGTACCGTTACACCCCTAAAAAAATAAATAAATAAATAAATAAAAATGTACGTATATGTATAGGGTGAGTGAGTGAGTGTTCTTGTTTAGTGTCATGTCAGCATCTATGGCTATTTCATGGCAAAATTAGAACTAATAACAGAAGTGAGTTAAAAATTATATAGAGGATGATAAGTGAAAGAATAAATAAATACAGCGAGATACATATGTAGATACAATAAAACAGAAAAATTAAATAAGATGCTTCAAATGCATATGTGCTAAAAACCCTAGAATTTTCTTTGGTGGTGCCTTATTAAAAATATCCTTCAGTGACTTTTGAGAATAAAAACGTTGTCTTGCTGTCATGAGAGCAGGACAGTCAAGTAAAATGTGCTTTATTGATAAAAACAAAACCTCCGCAAAACTGACAAGATGGTGGTGCTTCACCTTTTAATAAAAAGCTGTGTGTGAGCCTTGAGTGGCCGATACGGCATCTCATGCCGGTTTTGAAAGTGATGCAAGTGTCTCTGGCTTACTGCAGGCTGAATATCATGCAGTTTATTTGCAGTACATGTGTCCCATTCAGTCTGCCACTTCTTTAAAATGTAGGAGGTTATTAGAGGCCTGAGGTCTGAGGCTGGGATCTGGCATTGAGTGACTTCTTGGGTAAGGGCTCTCTTGGCAGCATCGTCTGCCTGCTCATTACCTGACAGGCCAACATGGCTGGATATCCAACAGAAGATGATATTAATATTATGTTTCTGTAAAAAACCTAGTTTCTCTAAAATCCAGACAATAATGGGGTGATCAGTCTTTAAAAACCCAAGTGCCTGAAGACAGGATCTGGAGTCTGTAAAAATTAAGGAGCTCTGTTGTTTGGTTCTTTCACTATATATATATATATATACATGTATATATGAAATATTAATTATATAGTGGTGTGAAAAAGTGTTTGCCCCCTTCCTGATTTCTTATTTTTTTTGTATGTTTGTAAAACTTAAATGTTTCAGATCATCATACAAATGTAAATATTAGACAAAGATAACACAAGTAAACACAAAATGCAGTTGTTAAATGAGTTTATTATTAAGGGGGAAAAAAAACCAAACCTACATGGCCTTGTGTGAAAAAGTGATTGCCCCCTAAACCTAATAACTGGTTGGGCCATCCTTAGCAGCAACAACTGCAATCAAGCGTTTGCAATAGCTGGCAGTGAGGCTTTTACAGCGCTGTGGAGGAATTTTGACCCACTCATCTTTGCAGAATTGTTGTAATTCAGCCACATTGGAGGGTTTTTGAGCATGAGCCACCTTAAAAAGGTGGCTCATGTGGTCATGCCACAGCATTTCAATCGAATTCAGGTCAGGACTTTGACTAGGCCACTCCAAAGTCTTCATTTTGTTTTTCTTAAGCCATTCAGAGGTGGACTTGCTGGTGTGTGTTGGATCGTTGTCCTGCTGCAGAACCCAAGTGTGCTTCAGCTTGAGGTCACGAACAGATGGCCGGACATTCTCCTTCAGGATTTTTTGGTAGACAGCAGAATTCATGGTTTCATTTACCACAGCAAGTCTTCCAGGTCCTGAAGCAGCAAAACAGCTCCAGACCATCACACTACCACCACCATATTTTACTGTTGGTATGATGTTCCTTTTCTGAAATGCTGTGTTACTTTTACACCAGATGTAATGGGACACACACCTTCCAAAAAGTTCAGCTTTTGTCTCGTCAGTCCACAGAGTATTTTCCCAAAAGTCTTGGAGATCATCAAGATGTTTTCTGGCAAAAGTGAGACAAGCCTTTATGTTCTTTTTGCTCAGCAGTGGTTTTCGTCTTGGAACTCTGCCACGGAGGCCATTTTTGCCCAGTCTCTTTCTTATAGTGGAGTCATGAACACTGACCTTAACTGAGGCAAGTGAGGCCTGCAGTTCTTTGGATGTTGTGGGGTCTTTTGTGACCTCTCGGATGAGTCGTCGCTGTGCTCTTGGGGTAATTTTGGTCGGCCGGCCACTCCTGGGAAGGTTCACCACTGTTCCATGTTTTCACCATTTGTGGATAATGGCTCTCACTGTGGTTCGCTGGAGTCCCACAGCTTTAGAAATGGCTAGAAAATTGAACTCAGCTTTCCAAAGATGTGATAAACCACAGTTAATTTATGTTTTAACGGGGGGGGGCAATCACTTTTTCACACAAGGCCATGTAGGTTTGGAATTTTTTTACCCTTAATAATAAACACCTTCATTTAAAAACTGCATTTTGTGTTTACTTGTGTTTTTTTTTTTGTCTAATATTTAAATTTGTTTGATCTGAAACATTTAAGTGTAACAAACATACAAAAAATAAGAGAAATCAGGAAGGGACAAACACTTTCTCACACCACTGTATATATTGATTTCTATACATATTTTGTTACTACTCTTTTGAACTGTCATCTCCAAACCTTAAATAAATGTTAAAATGCACGGACACTGCTCAGCTGAAAGACAGCTGCCCCCTTCCACCCCAAACACCCTGTAGTAAAAAACACAAGCCTGATCAGGGGTTACCGCTCCAAACTCTACCATGCTGAAATGAACCTTAATACACTGCTTTAGTACACTCTCACAAAGCAGCCCGAAGGGGACAGATTAATGGCGCTTAAAGCGTGAAAAACAACAGACACACAGTGATGTTTTAATGGCGATACGGATGGGTCTGCCAGTGAATCCATTACAGCTCCAACTGCAGTTTTGTCTGATCTGCTGCCTCATTAAGGGTGCAGGATCTTTGGTATTGATGGAAAAACAAGCTTTTGCATCTTTGCTGTAAATTTCATAACAGATCTAAGCAGTTTATCAGAGGCGGGTGCTGACAAGTCACATTTATTCACGCAGCCTTCAGTTGTGCTCAGAGTCATTCATCAGTGTTTATCTCGGTCAGGTTTAGAGGTTAAAGCTCCTCTGCAGTGCAATAACGTGGCTAATGGCATCGGAGCAGATTCAGAGGTTGGCAGTGATCCACTTTGAACTTCCTATGTGGTCAGAAGTCACTTCCTCTTTCTTCCTCCCCTTATTCTTCTTCTGTGAACCACAATTACACTAAAGCTGTTTTCAGTCACATGCAGCTCTTTTGCCGAAATGAAAAGAAATAAGAATGAATAATAGATGATTAATTACAATAGTAAAAAAACCTGATATGAATATATGGCATCAGGCCGTTTCTGCCCGGTCCATTCCCCCAGGGGGGTTCTCCCCAGAACCAGAGTGTTATCTAATTCTACATTTGAATGACTTCACTTGACATATTCATGTAATATCTATCTTTATTGTTGATACAGAAATGTGAAAATATGTATAATAGCCACACAAAACACTGAAGCAATCTGAAAAAATATAACAACACATTTGCTACTTTTTCCCATAAATTTGTACATTTTTTTTTCTTGTAAATATGTATTATTTTCTTTATAAATTTATCATTATTTTCTTATAATTGTGAAATGTTTTCCTTACAAATTTGCAACTCTGTCCACATAAATTTTGCATCACTTTATTTTAAATGTGCATTTTTTCTCAGTTTTATAATAATGAAATAAGACAGTTATAGTAAATAATTTAATTATTTTTACATCACATTAAAGAACTGAATAAAATGACTGAAACACCAATTCTATACAGAAATTTAACAAAAAACCTTATAAAGCGCAAACTTTTTTTCATAAATTTGCTGCTTTTGTCTCAAAAATTTGCAACTTTTCCCCATAAATTTGTGACTTTCTTTGCTAATTTGCAACTTTTTTCTTATAAATTTGTGATTTTTGTCTTGTAAATTTTCAACCTTTTTCTCATTTTTTTCATAAACCTGCAACTTTTTCTCATAAATTATTGACTTTTTTGCCAATTTGCAAGTTTTGTCATAAATTTGCAAGTTTTTTCACGTAACTTTACAGTTGTGTTTCTCATAAATCTGCAACTTTTATCTCATAAATTAATTTTTTTCTCATAAAATTGTAAGTTTTTTTTCTGAAAATTTGATTTTTTTTCTTGTACTTCATCCTCTCAAAAATTTACATCTTTTTTGCAACTTTTTTCTCAACAATTTGATTTTTTTCTTTGCAAATTTGCAAGTTTTTCCTCATAAATTTGTAAGTTTTCTCAACAGTTTTTTATTTTTTAAATTGTAAATTAGTGCCTTTTTTCTCAAAAATTTGCATTTCTTTTCCCTGTAAATTTTCAACTTATTTTAAATTTGCAAAGCTTATCTGGATGCAGTTAAATTTTTATTCTGTGTAATTAAATTGTAATTTGTGACTTTGTGAATTTCTAATTTAGCAACTTTTATTATGCTTTTATTATGTTTTTTACCTTTTATTCTTGCAGATTTGTACCTAGTTTACATTTGTTTGTCCCTCATTCTAAATTCTATGATAACAAATTCTAAAATAATAAAATGCCTGCTGAGTAGAGTTGATTACAGAATAAATTACTGTAATTAAATTGTAAAGTCTAGTTATAGGGTGACCTATGGTAAATTAAAAAAATGAAATTAATAATAATAACATATGTATGTAAAAGGAATTAATACACATACTGTATATGCACATATCCTAAAATTCCTCTTGTTGTGTCACTCACAGCAACAAGTCATCCTGCAGTAAGATATCCATGCGTCTTAAGGTGTTCCACCGTGACGTGGCGTTCCGCAGCACCGGCTGTGAGCTCCCGGTTGCTGTGGCACCAACTCTGGTTAAGATTGGTCTGCAGGAGGGGAAGATCCTGGATTGTCCGGACCTGCAGGTCGCCACCAAGATGTCGGACAACACGCCATCTGTCAGCTGGTACCTCATTGATGGAGGAGACACCAAGGTAAGACCGCTGTCTGTGAAGGACCATTATGCTGTCATTTATTTGGGCCTTGTGTGTTTCCTGTTCATTTGTTTGCTGCCAACTTTGAGCTCTGGAGTTGTACAAACTGGTGTAGAGTCATTCCATATGAAATCTTCTGAGACCTTTCAGGAATCTCAAAGAACAAGATGATGATGATCTAAAAACAAGTGTCTGAGACCACAGTTCATCAGTAAAATGTCACGGCCCTCCTCTGGTTCGCAGGTATGTAGAAAGTATCCATTCAAGATCCCAAACATCCAGGCAAAAGGATCCCAACTGCAGTTCCACGTCATGCAGGACAACTATCAGGCTCTGTACTACTGCGTGGTCCACTACCAGAAGAGGGGCAAAGCCCTGAACTTCACAAGGGTCCTCAACATTACTGCAATCAGTGAGTGAACAGCAAAGCTGACTAATACACCCATTTAATGAGCTTTAACGAGCAGGTAAACACAACTGTCATTTTATTTCTCCCAGATCCTAGCAAATTGGACAAAAATCCCGCTATCCAGAACCCAATGAGCGACCAGGTCTACACCGTTAAACTAGGTAGGAGCAACTCTTTGATCTTGGACTTTCTGACCCTGTGACCTTTGGTGTTTTAAGCCAAGAAGCGCGGGATACTGAGGGGCTAAAGTCTCAAGGACAGTATCTGACCCATTGTTCCTTGGGCAGTTCCCCCCAGGCTGTTTGTCAATGGAATCAAACAAAGATGGCCACAGATACGGTAATACATAACCTGTTTTTGCCGTCTGCTTCATATTCTAACTCATTGTTCTACTATTACACTGTGATTTCAATAACTGCTTTTGGACAGAGAAGTTCTAAGACCTGTCCCCTCAAATTTCATTCTAGGAACTGCTCTCCCCCATGGGAACTTTTTTTCATTTTGCATTCGCACAGGCAGTAACGGACCGCAGTAGGGACCGGTGTGACACAAGCGTCTGTGACAGTGGCGCCACACTCAATAATATTACAACGAAGCTAGCATGGAGAGTGAGGAGGCTGCAGCATTCATGTTCTGCATCGCGGGAATCTTAATCATGGACTATTGTCGATGTTTCTGTCCATGTTGTAACGACCCCCAGCTCTTTGGGGATTGGGTGTCGTCTGATCCTCCTCAGCTGTGTCTATCCTGCAGGTGCTGATTGCAGTTAGTGGTCATGGGTTCATGACAGGGCTCAGTGTGCTCTGGCTAGAAAGTCTTATCTCTATAGCTCTGCAGGACTTTGGACCTGAGCTGCGAGAGGAAGGGGGTTCCTCCTCCAGACGTCTGTTTGTTTGGTTTGATTGCACATACACATCCATTTATCCAAACACTAAGTTGCACTACTGATTTACTGATATTTACATGTTTACCTAAGTTGATTAATATTTGTTAAAATAAAGGGTTATTTGAATTACTTTATCCACTTGACTTGTCTCCCTTCTTTGTGACGATCCATGGGCCAGATTGTGACAAATGGGGGCTCACCCAAAGCTTAATTAAGTAGTTAATGCTGTCGCTTGTTACTTGATCCCATAGATTTTTCTGCAGTAATTTTTGGCAAGGCACGGTCTGTGGGGAGAAAAACATGTATAAAGTAATTTAGTTAAAGTTGGAGTTTGAATTTTGTTTGGTGGGGTCTGTGGTTTTATTTTGGTTTTAATGTTCCATTTGTCCTGTACCTGATTGTTTTGCTACTGTCTGTCCTTGATAGGCTGAAGGACGGATTCCCTTTGGAGTCCGTTGGGGGGGGGCTTCGTAGTGCGGTGTGAATGTGGTTGGAGCAGCTGGCTCGGGAGCACATCCGAGGTTGCAGGTGGGTCGCCGTTTTTCAGTTGCCTTACCGGGCCTGTGGGCTTTCATATTAAAACTTTTCTGTCCAAAAGCAACTACAGGAAAAGCAGCGCACCACAGTTGTTTTTAAAAAATGGCACCTCTGCAGGAAATGGAAATCCGGACACTGGACATAGCTTATGAGTTCTACCAGTCACCAAACACCTACGTCATATGAGTTCCTGTAGAACTGTCAAAAGTCCCCACCTTGGAGTCGGAGATAAGTGGTTACAGGAACTGAGGTCCGTGTGTTATGTCTGGATAATGAGGTGCTAATAGACATGAACTGAGCTCTCCTTTATTGAGCACACAACTGAACTATACACAGAAGGATGGCACAGTGTTACAACACGGCCAGTTCGCCACGTGATGAAGTCACTTGTGTGAATGTCCCTACGTTCAAACACCACATTTACCCCCCCCCCCCCCGAAAAACCCCAAAGAACTTGTGACTGGGCACCGGGGTAGACTACCGGTGTGCCCGCATGACCGAGTGGATTATTCTGCCTATTTGGTTATTTCATTGGTCACATCCTAGCTATCAACATAAAGGCTTAAATGTTAGTTACAAAGTCCTCCAAGTGGCGAAGTCTCCAATGAACCCGGGCCAAACGGCGCTTGGGCTGTGCTGCCACTGCGGTCTCTGGTGGATGCTCTTCAAGAGTTGTGGGTCTTGTGTCACCGAAGTCCCAGTCCAATCCCATAGTATCCGCTGAGGTGAACTGCGATCCATTGTCTGTTGTGATCGCGTCTGGCACACTTCAGCGGGCGAAGAGGGAGGTGAGGGAATCAGTGACTACGTTGGTGGTGACTGAGCCAGTGGGAAACACCTTGGGCCATTTCAAGTGGAGATCATAGGCTACCAGTAGAAAACGTTGGTGCGGGGGGAGGGGGTACTGTGCAGCTCACCGCAGATGTCCAAATGGACGCATTTCCATGGAGCTGACGGCCATGGTAGCGGCTGCAGGGGCAGGAGTGGTGGTGGGCTGGTTTTTCCGCTGGCTAGGCAGGGCATACATTCTTTCACCATTATCTCCATGTCCTTGTCGATGCCTGGCCACCAGACCAAGCCCCTACAACGCTGTTTGATTCTGACATCGCCTACATGGCCTTCTTCCACCATGGTCAGGATGCGGCCCTTTAGCGCCTCCAGGATCACCGTGCAGAGCCCCCTTGCCACACAGACGTTGTTCCAGTATAATAAATTGTCTCTGACTCTGTGGAAGGGTGCTAGCTCTTCCAGTATGTTGGATGGCTAGCCCTCGCAAATGAAGAGGTGTTGCTGGGTCAGTGCTGGATCCTGTTCAGACGTGGCCTGGAGTTCTTGCAAGGAGACGGCGGTCTGAAGTGGGCTGTGCAGCATATGGACCAGTCCTGGCTCTAAGAGGTCCTGGTTGACGCTCAGTGTGTGGTTAGGTGTGGCCGGGGACAATAGGTCCGTCACTCTGTTTTCTCTGCCTGGCGTGAACTGGGTGGTGAAGTTATATGCTTGTAGTCTTTCCATCCACCTGTAGATGTGCAGAGGTTTGTGTCCCAACCCCGATGTTTCCAGCAGTGCAGTGAGGGCCATATGATCTGTCTGGAGTGTGAAGAATCTGGCCAACGGTGATGCCTCCTTCAAACACCACATTGTGGTTGCTAGTTCCTATGCTGTCCAAATGCGCGAAATATTAAATATTAGCTGGGGAGCCACCACCACCAAAACGGCTACGGTCCATGGCATCTACAAGGAGAATCAAAACAGCAGTTTAAGACTTCACCAACAGGTCTTTCCTGGTGTTTTTTGTGGGGCAACCTTCAGAGGGTAGCGTTTTTTTGGCGGGGGGGGGGGTGTTGTTTTTTGTCTTGTGCAGCAGCATGGCAAACAGAACAAATATCTTCTTGTCCAACTGTGCCAAACACATTTACTTTGCCAAAAGGAGCTCTGTTCATATTTAATATATCCTGTATATAAATAGTATTTATAGACTTCTCTTGCTGTATAATAACTTTAATACTTTATTTATATTGTCTCGTGCTGGAACTGACAGGGGGGAATGAGGGAATTGCAGGAATGCAAAGTTTTTTTGTACATGTGCTTTATCGGTTTTCATCTTTCTACATTTTTCCATTTTGAACTGGCTACAAAATATGTTCCATGGGAACTAGCGAAGAGGAGAATATTCCTAAGTGGGGAAATTGACCGGGGGGGAATGGTAAAATGCTCCTAAATTCAACATTGTTTGCCATTTCCTTTTGTGCTAAGTCATGGCTCTGTAACTGACAGCTGCAGAGTTATATGCAGTCCTTTCACTCATAGCTAGTGACTCCCTGTGACTTATTTTTTTTTTTTATTTGATTCTACTTGAAAAAGTCCCACATTTATAGTTTTAGTTTGTTTTTCAGGGACCATGCACAGAAAAACATTAAACATGGGGTAGAGATGCTCTGTACCAGATTATAGTGTTCACACTGATTTCTATCGGTAGTCCCTGAGGCAGGCAAGGAGATTTAAAAGAAAACACAGCACATATAAAAAGCAATTCAGGTCCAGTTTTGAAATCTGTTGTCCCTGAAACAAGCAGGAATTAAGTTTAAAAGATAAATACATAAGAAAACAGCACGCATTAAAGCAATTTAAGAGTAAAATTTCAGATCTCATTTAAGGGAGAGAGTCAATGCTAACAGGTTTGATTACTGAAAATCCATTTTTTAAGTGAAAAACGTAACGAAATTCTTGGGAAAAAAGTTAAAACATTTTTAGAATGTAGCAAAATTGGGAGGAAAAAAAAGCATCACAAATTTATGGGGCAAAGCTCAAAATTACCATCAGCAAGTTGGAAGTTGTCTGTCTCTTTCGTCGTCTCGTGGAAGTCGTCTTTCTTCTTCCGGCTTTCAGAGAGAGCAGACACATTTCTTCCCCTCTCCTCACTCCTCTCCTCTCTTCACTGATCCCAGCTTGCTGTGTCCTCGCTCTTCTTCTGGCTGAATCTCGATCCAAATGGAAAATTATGGAATTGGTAAGCTGGGCTTTAAATGCAATTGACACCACTTTCTCAAACAGAAAATCGGGCCCGGGGGAGCCCAACTGTCCTGCAGGCACTACGGCTGCGGGTTATGTGAGACTCATGGACAATTGGAAACTCATGTGTCTGTGTGACCTTTCGATCAAAGATGTAGAAGACATCTACCTGTTTGGCGTCATGATCACAGGATTTCTGCTGTTTGGCTTTGGAGTTTTCCTAGTGTATCGTAAACTAAGGAAGTTGGATAGAGCTAATCAAAATGCGGACCCGGCGAAGCTCCTCCAACAATTCGACCAGATGGCAAGGGCACTGATAGCGGCGAATGGTGAACTGAATTGGAAGATGGATAACATCTCAAAGTCGCTGGGTGCTCTCCAGGAAATGATTTTAAAGCCTGGAAATGTATATGCAAATTGTGATGCACAGAATCACATGAGAGGTGAAATTTCTATGCTCTGAGTGAACTGTGCCTATCAGGCCTTGATTCGGTGTCCTTGGCATTCATTCCTCCAGGAGAGAAGATAAGGCAGAAGGGAGTTTTGGCTTCACCCTAACCCAAACACTGATGTGCAGCAAACTGAACTCTCTAAGGACAGCGTTATCACGTGACTTGCATGGAATTTTACCATCTGACATGAACTGAAGAGAGATGAACTCTTGTGGACATGTTATCTATGTTTAGGACACTAAAGACATAACATCTAGCCGTTGCCGAGGAGAGAGGATTTGTTGTCCACCAGTAACTGATATTTCACACACTGCATTCATACTGATATCACTACCACTGACATACACACATTGGTCTCTCTCTTGCTTTGTTAATGTGTGATCTGTATTGTCTGCTAATTGTGCATTAGAGGTTTTTTTCTATGTGATCACAATCTTGCTCATACGAGCTTTATTTTGATAAATTATGTTTTTTCTCTCTGCCCAATGTGTCATCCCCTCCCCCTGCCCCTCTTTACCCCTCACTGTATGAGGCGCCTTGTATGGCTGCCGCGTCATTAGGGAGCGCTTAACATGAGCGCACCTTAGTGATGAGTGGAATTCCTGGTATGTGCAAGCATACTTGGCAATAAAGTTGTTTCTGATTCTGATTCTGTCTCTCTGTGTTGGCCCTGCGATGGACTGGTGATCTGTCCAGGGTGGACCCTGCCTGTCACCCAAAGATGCTGGGATAGGCTCCAGCCCTCCCATGACCCAAAAAGGATTAAGCGGTAGAAGATGGATGGATGGATGGAAGCTGGAAATCTATGAGAAAGTTGGAACAGTGAAGATGCAAGGAGTCGAGGTCGTGAAGGTAGAGGAGTTTAAATACCTGGGGTCAACCATCCAGTGGAATGGAAAATGCACAAGAGAAGAAGAGAGTGCAGGCTGGGTGGGGTGGGTGTAGACGAGTGTCAAGTGTGATTTGTGACACAAGGATAGCAGCTAGAGTGAAAGGGAAGATTTACAAGATGGTAGTGAGACCTGTTATCATGTATGGTTTGGAGACGGTGGCGCTGACAAAAAGACAGGAGGCAGCGCTGGAGATGGAAAAGCTGAAGATGCTGATTCTCACTGCGATTCTCACTATTAGGGACGGGATTAGAAATGAGTCTGTCAGAGGGATAGCTCAGGTCGAGCGGTTTGGAGACAAAGTAAGAGTCATAAACCCCATCAGAGGCTGATTTTATCCAAACCAAAGTTTAAAGTATTGTGTGACATGTATCACGGAGCTTCTGTGTGTAAACGTGTGAGAGGATGGAGATGTATCGACCAGTGAAGGTGACGGCGGGAGTTGTTGTTGAAGGATGCTGTTGCCACGGTGATGGTGTGGCGTGGTGGGGGCGTTTGCTGTGGTAATTTTTTACTGATCAACAACATTTGATGTGTTAGGAAAGAAAAAAGAGGAGGGACACACACACAGATACAAACAGTAGAAGAAAAACAAAGATAAATATGTAGAGTTCAGTCAGAATGTTGAATTTTCTCATCAGTCCACTGAAGAATGTGGAGAAGTGAGATGTAACATAAATTTGTGGGATAATTCCAGAATAGAAATTTAAAATGCTTCGCCCAGAAATTGATGAACACTACAGTAAAATCTGCATGGAGCAGAAAAACACATTTAAGTTATTAAAATGGCTTGTCTAGATTGATTGCTGAAGATTTTCCTCATAATTGTGAAACTTTTCTCTTAAATTTTTAAATTTGAACTTTTTTGCAAATTTTTTTTTTCCCTCTTAAATTTGTGACTTTTCTCATGAATACCTTTACTTTTTCTGGTGTATTTTTTTTTAAAAAGTTTCAAATCTACAAGAAAAAAAAGTTACAAATTTGTAAGAAAAAGGTTGCAGATTTACAAGAAAAAAGTTGTAATTTTTTGAGGAAAAGTTGCAAATTTAACTTCTTAAAATTCTAGTGTTTCACATTTTCTACAGCCATTCGGTGAAGAAAGAATTTGATTTTCTTTGCTAAATTTAGGGAAATTGGCTGGAAGAATGCTAAGGGGTTAAAATAGATTAGCATCTTTTATTATAAATGTGACTTCTTGTTTTGCAAAAGTATAACTTGTTGTGTGTAAGTTTATGAATTTTTATCGTACATATTTCCAGCATGTTTATTGTAAATTTCTGTCATTTACTGTTAGTGAATGGCATTAAAATGTGTGTTTATTTGTGGTAAATTTGAGTCTTCACTCCTAATTTTGCTACTTTTGTTGCCAAATTTTGATTTTTTTTTTTTATAAATTAGCTTTTTTTTCTTCATGAATCTGAGTTTTTTCCTCCAAAGTGCAGCACCTGTTATAAATACACTGTAGATTGTTTCATGTTCCATATAAGAATGTCTTGAAAGTCTGGTGATTTTAACTCTTAAAGTCTGTCCATAATAAGCTGATGAATGATGGTATAATATAAGGCTGGAGACATATTGTAACAGTTCCGTCCTCTGGTTTTATATAAAACGAGGCAGAGAACCAGAGAGGCTCTACGGTAGGTGTTGCAGTTATTTTTCCGAGCCGTAAAAACGTCAGCTGCAGCGTGGTTTATGTTCTCTGTGCGACTCGCCCACCTGCGGTCGGACTATGGGGACATAAACCTGCTCTGGCAGAGATGGAGAAGGTGGCGCGTAGTCGTCTGCCAGCAACTTCTCTTAAATGGCTTCTCTGAGATTCAATATTAAAAAATATATATATATATTAATTGTCCATAAATAATTAGCCAAGGCTGCATGAACTTGTGTCATAAAATGAGAACAAGCAGCCATCGACGTGTACAGGCGCACCCATCACGGATGCGTATGTATACACTGTGCGTCTGTGTCTCTGAACAGTGGTGAACAGCAGGATTACAGTCACCACTTCATGTTCAGCTTGATATAACATTTAGAAGGAAATGTTCTTGAAGTGATGATTTATACTCATGCTCAATACAAACTTCGTTAACTTCAATTTAAGACTTAAACATTTTTATCTGGGTAAACTAATTTACAAATTATCTAATAATTAATCTAATTTACTAAAAACATAAAAAAACAAGGAACACAGAAAGGCAAACATAAGCATAAACAAATTTAGATAAACCAACAAAGAGGCAAACGTCAACTTCAAAAACAGGAAAACAACAAGCAAATGCAGAGCGGCTACAAAGAGGTGCGGGACAACTACAAAGAGGCACAAATCAACGACAGCGTCAAAGAAACACAAAGCAAATAGAGACACGGTGCAGCTACAAAGAGGCAGAGTGGCTACAAGGAGGTCAACATCAATTACGATATCAAGGAAACACCAAGCAAATATAAGATCAGATAAGATAAGCCTTTATTAGTCCCACAGTGGGAAAATTCCATGATTACAGCAGCACAGGGATAGCAGCACTCTGAGCAATAGTTAAGATAATAAGAACTGGTTAGCCAAAAGCAGTAAATTAATATACATATGTACACAGATAAATACACAGTGCAGGAGCATTGCAGCTAGATGGAATAAACAGCATTACAGTTTAAGTAACATTGCAGAATATGAATATGTACCCAGACAGTATATTTCATATTTGAATCAGCATTGTTGTTGCCACCATCAGTAATGATTGATATTGTCCTAGTTGTTTAATGGAGGGGATGATTCATTGTGCAAGGTTGTTACGTTTAGTACATTTAATACGACCTCTATGAGCAGACCTGGTTAGGTTGTGAAGTCTGACAGCTGTAGGTAGGAAGGACCTGCGGAACCTCTCCGTCATGCTCCTAGGATGGCACAGTCTACTGCTAAATGAGCTCCTCAGTGCATTCAGTATGTCCTGCATGGGGTGGGACTCGGACTTCAGCAGAAATGACAGCTTAGCCACCATTCTGCTCTCTCCTATCTCCTCCACTGGGTCAAGGTGTTGCCCCAGGACAGAGCTAGCTTTTTTGATCAGTCTGTTCAGTCTCTTCCTGTCGGCTGCAGTGATGCCGCTGCCCCAGCAGACCACTCCAAATGTGATGGCTAATGGCACCACCGAATCATAGAAAGTCTTCAGAAGTGCCCATTGCACTCCAAAAGACCTGAGTCTCCTCAGGAGAAACAGCCTGCGCTGCCCCTTCTTGTAGAGCAAGTTGGTGTTGTGTGTCCAGTCCAGTTTATTGTTCAGGCGAACACCCAGGTACTTGTAAGATGTCACCATCTTAATGTCTGTTCCCTGTATGTTTACTGGTGCTGTGGGGGGTTGTCCTCGCCTGCGGCAGTCCACCACCAGTTCCTTAGATTTCCTTGCAATGATCTGGAGGCAATTCTGTTGGTACCAGTCCACGAAGTCCTGGATAAGCCTTCTGTACTCCGCATCATCTGCATCAGAGATGAGGCCGACGATCGCAGAGTTGTCTGAGAACTTCTGTAGATGGCAGTGTGTTGTGTTGTGTGAAAAGTCAGCAGTATAGAGGGTGAACAGGAAGGGAGCCAGAACTGTTCCCTGGGGGGCCCCCGTACTGCAGATATGGTATCAGACACACAGTCCTCGGCTCTCACAAACTGTGGTCGGTTTGTGAGGTAGTCCAGGATCCATGATGACAGGTGCTGGTCCACCCCTGTGCACAGTAGCTTGTCCCTCAGGATCACTGGTTGGGTGGTGTTGAAAGCACTGGAGAAATCAAAGGACATGATCCTCACAGTGCTCCCAGGCTTCTCCAGGTGGGAGAGGGAACAGTGTAGGACGAAGATCACTGCATCCTCCACCCTGATGCCATGCTGGTAGGCAAACTGAAGTGGGTCCATCGCTGGTCCCACCAGGGTGCGGTGGTGGGAGAGGAGCAGCCTGTTATGTATGGTAAAATACCTGGGTGAAGGATGAGGCAAGATGACTGGATGAACACAACTTTATTGAATGGTGTTGAACGGCGGTTACACAGCAGGCACCTGGCAGAGGGCACTGGTCAAAGAGGCCACAATATGGGTGCCCTCCGCTTTAGAAAGGGCAGTGCAGTGAGGTGATGGGAAGTGCACGTCACGACACCGCACTTCACAATAATATGCCAAAACACTATACAACATAGCCTCTCCAGGGTCTTCATTAGGTGTGATGTGAGGGCCACTGGTCTGTAGCTGTTCAGGTCCTTGGGATGAGGGGTCTTCAGTTCGGGTACCACACGGGATGTTTTCCATAACTGTGGTACCCTCCCCAGCTTCAGGCTCAAGCTGAAGATGTGCTCCACAATCCCACACAGCTGGTCTGCACAGGAGTTGAGGAGCCTCGAGCTGATGCAGTGTTTCCTCTGGCTTAAAGACCTTGGCGCGGTGGCAACATATTTTTCCGGGGGGCAGGGGGTAAACATATGACACGATTGTTACCGGAATATGTTAATTTTATACTGTTTATTTCTTTTTAAATTTTGCACAGTAACTTTGCAAAGGAACTTACCATTTAAAGTATTGTACAACCGAGGCTTGAATATTGGAATATTGGGCCAGTTGGGGTCCCAACCAGATGTCCTGTGTTTAGACTTTTTAGTGGTGTCATCCTTCTATCCTCCCTCTGCTCTCACCTCTCCTGGACCCTCTGCCTGAACACTTTCTTCTCCTTGGCTCCTCTCTTCTGTCTCATCTTGCCCTCTCTGAGCTCTAATTCAGGTTCTCTTGCTGTCTGTGGTGGCATACAAACAGGTTAGAAAATATCAAGTGTCATGTTTTGTCCTGCAGGATTTTTTTTGACATCCATCCATCCATCCATCCATCCATCCATCCATCCATCCATCCATCCATCCATCTTCTACCACTTTTCCGGAGGTCCGGGTCGCGGACGCAAGCAGAGAAGCCCAGACTTCCCTCTCCCCAGCCACCTGCTCCAGCTCTTCAGAGAGGATACCAAGGTGTTCCCAGACCAGCTGGGAGACATAGTCTCTCCAGTGAGTCCTGGGTCTTCCCCGGGGTCTCCTCCCAGAGGGACGTGCCCGAAACACCTCAAGTGGGAGGCATCCTGATCAGATGCCCATACCACCTCAACTGGCTCCTTTCAGTGTGGAGGAGCAGCGGTTCTACTCTGAGCCTCTCCCGGATGACTGAGCTCCTCACCCTATCTCTGAGGGTGAGTTCAGCAATCCTACGGAGAAAGCTCATTTCAGCCACTTGTATCCGCAATCTCATTCTTTGGGTCATTACCCAAAGCTCATGACCATAGGTGAGGATAGGAACATAGATTGACTGGTAAATCGACAGCTTTGCCTTAGAGCTTAGCTCCCTCTTCACCACAACAGAACGGAACAACGTCCGTATCACTGCAGATGCTGCTCCGATTTTTTTTTCAATCTCACCACCTCCTGGTGGTGAGTTGGATCCGATAGCAGGGGAGGATGCCATTCAGACCTGGCAGACCCAAACGTATAGTGAAGGTGTGCTGGGAACGTCTGGCTGAGGCCCCTGTCCAGGAGGTGTTCAACTCACACCTCTGGAAGAACTTCAACCACATTCCGAGGGAGTCTGGAGACATGGAGTCTGAATGGGCTATGTTCTCCACCTCCATTGTTGAAGTGGCTGCCCAGAGCTGCGGCCACGAGGTGGTCGGTGCATCTCGTGGTAGCAACCCCCGAACCAAGTGGTGAACACCAGTGGTGAGGGGGGCCGTTAAGCTGAAGAAGGAGTCCTATCAAGCTTGGTTGGCTTGTGGGACTCCCGAAGCAGCTGAGGTGTAGCAGCAGGCCAAGCGGGGTACAGCTCGGGTGGTTGCTGAAGCAACAACTCAGGTATGGGAGGAGTTCGGTGAGGCCACGGAACAAGACTTTTGGTCAGCCTCGAAGAGATTCTGGCAAACTGTCCGGCGGCTCAGGAGGGGGAAGCAGCTCCCTGTCCACATTGTGTATGGTGCGGATGGGGTGCTGCTGACTTCGACTGAGGATATCGTGGGGCGGTGGAAAGAGTACTTTGAGGATCTCCACAATCCCACTGACACACCGTCCACAGAGGAAGCAGGGCTTGTGGACGAGGGGGACGACTTGCCTATCACAGGGGCTGAGGTCGCCAAGGTGGTTAAAAATCTCTTTGGCGGCCGGGCCCCAGGGGTGTACGAGATTTGCCCTGAGTACCTCAAGGCCCTGGATGTAGTAGGGCTGTCATGGTTGACACGCCTCTGCAACATTGCGTGGAGGTCGGGGGCAGTGCCTTTGGCATGGCAAACCGGGGCGGTGGTTCCTCTCTTCAAAAAAAGGGGCCGGAGGGTGTGCTCCAACTTTAGAGGGATCACACTCCTCAGCCTCCCTGGGAAGGTCTATGCCAAGGTACTGGAGAGGAGAGTCCGGCCGTTGGTCCAACCTTTGATTCAGGAGGAGCAATGTGGTTTTCGTCCTGGCCGTGGCACATTGGACCAACTCTTTACCCTCTCAAGAATCCTCAAGGGTTTGTGGGAGATTGCCCAACCAGCTTACTTGTGTTTTGTGGACTTGGAGAAGGCATTCGACCGCGTCCCTCGTGTTTTTTTGTGGGGGGTGCTTCGGGAGTATGGAGTATCGGGCTTGTTGTTACGAGCTATTCGGTCTCTGTACAACTGTTGTGAGAGTTTGGCTCGTATTGCCAACACTTGGTCGGACTCATTCCCATTGAGAATTGGACTCCACCAGGGCTGCCCTTTGTCACCGATCCTGTTTATCATTTTTATGGGCAGGATTTCTAGGTGCAACCAGGGAACGGAGAGTGTCATGCTTGGTGACCACAGGATCTCATCTCTTGTTTGCAGATGATGTTGTTCTGTTGGCTTCATACAGCAATGACCTACAGGTCTAACTGGACGGTTTGCTGCTGAGTGTGAAGCAGCTGGGATGAGAATCAACACCTCCAAGTCCGAGTCCATGGTCCTCAACTGGAAAAAGGTGGATTGTCCTCTCCAGGTTGGGGACAGGCTCCTGCCCCAAGAGGAAGGTTAAGTATCTTGGGGTCTGATTCACGAGTGAGGGGAGAATGGAGCGAAAGATTTTTTTTGTCATGGTTTACATAAATGACAAAAATATGTGTATTTTTTTTGTATTTTTATTCTCGTGTTTCTTTTTCCATTGAGAGAGTAGGGAAGGGGGAAAACATTCATAATAGTAATGTACTCATGCATACTTAAATTATATGATCAGAGGTGGGTATAGTAACCAGAAATTCTACTCATGTAAAAGCAGTGCTTTGAAATTAATAATTAAAAGTAGACAACCAAAAATTTCTAGTTGAGTTAAGGGTACAAAGAGCAGCCACTTAAAAACTTGAGTAATGACTTCAGTCTTCAAGGTTTGAGGTTTTTCTCAAAAATGTATAACAATTTTCTTATAGTTTTCTACTTTTCTCTGCAAATTTATCTAAATTTGAAACCATTTTCCACAAATGTGTAATTTCCTCTTGTAAAATTGACTTTTCATGTACATTTGAAACTTTATTATAAATTTGTGGATTATTTTATGGCTAATTTTTGTCTGTTTTTTTTTAAATAACTTTGAAACACTGTGGTACTTTTTTAACTTTTTCCTTATAACAATTTACATTTTTGACCATAACTTTGCAGTCAGAACAGAACAATAATTTAACTCTGATTACAAAGAAAAAAATATTAATAAAATTGTATTTAATGAAATAAGTTAACTTAAATGACCAAGGATGCCGTTATTTCTGTTGTAATATTTCTTTATATTTATAGGGTTTTTTTTAGAAATCTCCTCACCACCCAGACAGCAGGAAAAACCTCCCTTATTTTGAAATCCAAATGTTGGCACGTTTAGTTTGTCTGAAGGCTGCTGACTGATTAAAATCAATGACTCTGTGAATTTCTGTCATCTTAACTTGCCAGGTACATAATAGGGAGCATAATACTGTAGTGGCTGGTGAAATATATCCTCAGCAATTCATCAGTCCCTCTTGCCTTTCCCTTCATTTGAAGCCGGCTGCATATGAATTCTAACCACATCTCTTAGCTAAGCAACTCTTCCATTACTGTTCCAGTTTCCAGCAGGTTAAAACCATGATAAACACCAGTGCTTACATACCTCTTCTGATTTTTTCCACGTTTAAAGTACTTTAATAAACTCGTGTTTCTCTTGGACAGTCACGCTAGCGAGACACTCTGCCTGGTGACTGACTGGAAAACTCGTGTGGGCGGGGCGCTTCTCAACTCCACACGGATGACGGTCATGTGCATTGTTCATGTACACGCTTGCGGAAAGTCATTGCTTTATATATTTTTCTTAAATTTATATATTGTGGGGGACCTCCATAAGACATTCTCCACTCAGATTGAATGGCACAGGAGGAGACGTTTAAAAGCTGTTAAATGGATATGCAAGACAGACTGTGGTTTTCTCCATAAGACCGCATGATAATATGCGTTCTCCTCCGGACTGCATAATAATGCGGCAACAGGCTGGGTGACAAAGGGAATTGTTATTGTAAGTCTTATGTATTGTAATGTGAACCCCCCAGGTCGCAAGGCAAGTTTGTATGGTATAAAAGAGAGATGCCAGCAACCTAGGTTATTCTTGTTGTTGACTGATGATATACAGTAGATGATGATGAGATGAGATTCAACTTTATTGTCATTACACATGTATGAATACAAGGTAGCGAAACGTGACTTGGCATTTGGGCACGCTCTGCAGAGCGCATCCAAGGCCGGGGCAGCCGCTAGGCGCCAGTCATAAAGAAGAAAGGAAAAAAAAGAAAAGAAATGATATGACACAATAGGCGAGAGAAAAAAACATGTTTTATCAAATTGACGCTTAATGGATAAGCGAAATTTTGATTGCAGGCAAAAAAAACCTCAATGCATATTTAGCAAACATTTAGTGGACAAAAAACCAAAAGACCAAAAGTCAGAGAGAGTCAGTGAATGGATGGGTGTAATTCAGTATTATGAATCAGTGTGTTCGTGTATGTTGAATGCAGGTGGGTGTTTATCAGTTACTGGAGGCAGCAAAATCTCTCCCAGCCGAGATGTTATGTCTTAGTGTCTGAAACTCGGAAGCATGTCCTTGAGGCATGGCAGATGGAAATTTCCTGAGCCAGTCACATGTCAATGAGAGTTCAGATGCAGTCCCAGATTGTTTATGAAAGAGAAGCACAATCTTCTGTTTTGTCTTAATCCAGGAGGAAAGTAGACAACAAGGTATCGAATTGAAGGTCTGGTAGACACAGATCACAGAGCATAGAATTTTACATCTCATGCAATCCTGTGTCCATAATTTCCATACTTAGGCTTTAAATCCATTCCTTGGAGGCACCAAAAACGACTCCAGATGTTTCCCTTCTAGAACATGGGTAAACATGTCCGGTAGAGTCCATTCTCTCTACAATGCATGCCAGGTGGAAATTTCCATGTTAGTCATTGCCGATAGTTAGTGCACTCCCCCGTCTAGTCGAATTGTTGAGAAGCAGCTATGCCGGGACCGCTTTTAATTAGCTCTTCCAGTTAATTTTTCGATACACCAGGAAAAACTTCAGAGCCAATCAGCAGAAAATCCTGTGATCCTAGCCAAACCAGGTAGATGTTTCCACATCCTCAGTCGAATTATGCAGACACATGCGTTCCAATCCATGGGTCTCTCCATAGGGGCTCCCCCTGGCCCGAATTTATATAAAATGTTGTTAATTTTATTAAAGCCGCTCACCAAATCCATTTTTTTCATTTGGATCAAGATTCAGCCAGAAGAACAGCGACGCAGACAAGACAGCAAGCTGGGATTCTCAGTTAGGGAGGGAAGGAGGGTAAAAGAGGGGAGCAGCAAAGAAAAAGGCGTCTGTTCTCTCTGAAGGGCAAGAAGAAAATATATATAGAGAGAGTTATAAAGTCTGCTCTGCTCCAGCTCATTGCCTCGCCTGCTTATTCCTCTCTCTACAATATCCTCATAAGCGCGGCGGGAATTTTTCTGGCACAAAGGGCCGCCACCCAGAAATATTACCAGAGGAAACCCCGTGATGCCGTCCAGACCCGTAGCCTTCCTTGCCTTGATCTTCCTCAGCTCAGCTCTCACCTGGGTCTTAGTGAGGATCAGGTTGGGGCAGGGGGGCTGTGTGCTGGGAGGGGGGGTGTTGGGGGGAGGCCATGGACAGTGGGACAGATGAAGGTGGCGGCAGCAGTGGTTGGTGGACAGGCAGAGAAGAGGGCGGTTGGTCAAATCTGTTAAAAAACAGGTTCAGGTTGTCCTTCCATTCCCTGCCCCCCGTGGCCTGGGAGAAAGTATTCTGGTGCCCAGAGATGGTTTTGAGGCTTCTCCAGACACCACTGACATCACTCTGTTGCAGCTTGTCCTCCATCTTCTTCCTGTAGCTGTCCTTCCCCTCTCTGATCTTCCTCCTTAGCTCCCTCTGTACAGACTTCAGCTCCTCCTCGTTTCCCGACCTGAAAATCCTTTTCTTCTCCTTCAGCAGTGACTTTATCTCAGGGTGGGTACAGAAGTTGATGTAGTCCGTGATGGTGTGTGTGAGACCATCGATGTCCTCACCGTGTGGATCACAAAGCTGCTCCCATACATTTGATTCAGAACAATCCTTCAGAGCGTCCTCCCCCCCCCCCCTTAGACCATATCTTCACTGTGCGGATGACAGGAGGTTGTCTGTGTACCAGAGGTTTGTACACAGGCAGGAGGTGAACCAAGTTGTGGTCCGATCTCACGAGGGGTGACAATGAGGTGTATGCCTTCTTGGTGTTTACATAAAATAAGTTCAGTGTTTTATTGTCTCTGGTGGGGCATGTGACATACTGGGTGAAAGTGGGCAGAATGTAGGACAGGGAATCCATGATGGTGGCACGCATGGACGCTGCAGCCCCTCTAGGCATCAGTGAGTGCGAGAGTTTTGAGTTTTGTTTTTGTTTTTTTTATTTAAGTTTTTGTAAAGGGTATACAGGTCATTACAGCATTGCATTGTTTACATTTTCATCACGTTCCCTTATTTTTTGCTATTTGACAACATTGGTAGGATAATTATTACAACACCCCCTTTTTTTAAAGTGAAAGAAAAAGTGAAATTAAAGAGAATAAAATAAAAAACACAAACAAACAGAACAGCAAAAAACAAACAAACAGAAAATTTAAAAGTAAAAGAGCATCTGAGTAGCTTTGGAACAAAGAGCGGGACCATTATTGAAATGGTATTTGTCAAAGATTAGATCTAATGGAAGACACATATGCGATCCAGGGCTGCCAAAAGTTCATGAACCCATCCATGTCCTGTCTCAGCGCGAATGTCAACTTTTCCATCGAGTAAATGTCTTGAATCACGTTAATCCAATCTTCAGGTGTAGGACAGTCCTTCAGCATCCATTTTTTAGTTAGGGCTTTTTTACTTGCCAATATTAAAACATTGAATAAGTATTTATCTCCTCGTCTTTCCAGTGAGTCCGGTAGTAAACCCAAATACAAAGTTACAAAAGAAAAGGGAACTGTTATTTTGAATATTTTCCCCAATATTGTCTGTACATTGGTCCAATATTGGTGGATAACTGGGCATGACCAAAACACATGAAAATGATTTGCAGTCTTTTCACCACACAAGCGCCAACAGTTCAACCCCTTATGGGTAAATTTGTTTTGTGCAGGTGTTCTGAAAAATCTTACCAAATTTTTCCATCCAAATTCTCTCCACTGCAGGGATGAGGTACTTTTCCATTGCTGTTTATTTAGCGTTTCCCATATTTCCAGTTGTAAAGTGTAGCATCATCTCACTTTGGCTCAGCAACAATTATTCTTCTGCTTAAAGACATTTTTGTTTCATCCAAGAATAACACAAAGAAATGGATTTTCTTCCCCCAGGCCACAGCTGAAATCCCCTTTGTTTTGTTAAAACCAGCCTAAGGAATTTCCCCAGTGTCCGGCTTCACTTTTATTGCCCCCATAAAACCTACACAGACCCACAACTCAGCTAATTTCCTTAAACTCTGGACATGCTGGATTTAACCAGTGAACTTTAAAGTACATTATTACAAACTCAATTCTAAACCTTCATTCTTTTCAGAACTATGAAAATGCAGATGACTCTGATGTTTTTGATGTGGAAAATCAATAATATGTGTGAAATGCATTAATCTGTGATTTTATATATATGCATGTTAATGTTTAAATGAATGTTTACTCCTGCATGTTGATTTAGAAGCACTGCTTATAATTTATACTAATCACTAAAGTTATCTTAGTTTAATACATAAAGGGAAATATTAACTTCCAGTATGTATCAAAGTTTTGCCTCGATATCACATGTGACTCCAACAGCCAATCTCTGCATGACAGCTCTTCATCCCAAAGAGCTCCAAACAATAGACTGTTTGTCATTGGATGGAAAGTTCATTGTGCTTCCCACGAAGGACTCTCATTGGCTGAGATCCCGGAAGCCCGCGGAACTTAAATAGCAGAGAGACCCCTGCTTCAGCCTTTTTTTGCTTCACTCTTTTCCGGATCTTTTTTCGGCTGCTCTCTCTTTCTGATCTTCTCCATTGTCTACACACAGCAAGGAAGAACAAAGAACTGTCTGAACAAAGACTTCGACCACGTGTCGCTTTTCTGAACACAGAGCAGATAACTCGTAATTTGTTTGTCACTTTGTATTTTCTTTTTCTCTTAAATACCTAGGAATTCCTATTTCTTTGAGCTCAATTCTTAATCGGAGTTAAACTCCAATTTTTATTCATCACTTTTTCTTTGTTAAACTTTCTTTAAAACCACCATTTGTTTAATTTTAATGTAAACTTTAATCTTGACTTTATTTTTTTTATAATATTTTTCTTGACCAAGCACCCACCAGAAGCTACTGTTTTTATCTAAAGTCCGAAAGTTTTTTTTTTAATTTGAGATCGGATTAGATATCTTTAATTATTCCTGAAGACCTCTGCAGCTGCTTGTCTACCAGGAAGAAAAGACGCAGCTGAGGAATCAACGCGCAGCTGTCCATCACACGCTGAACAAGCATCGGCACCATCTGGCTTAGAACCCAGTTTCAACTGTGGGCCATACAGCCAAAATCCAGCCTCTTCGACTGCTTGAATTTAAAGGTCGAACTGTGGATGCTGAAATATCTGCGGGCAGATATTTCCCCTAACATCCACGAAATCTTGGGCTGAGGACGACTACAGAACCCTCATCACCGAGGAATCACGTGAGCTGCAAAACTTTAATTCATGTGCTGAATTAGAATTTTGAGGTTCGGTAATAATTTGTATATCTAATCAGATGCAAATTAAGAAGCCCTTAACATAACTCTTCTTTTCATTAAAATTCCGTTTTTATTTTCTTAAAATTAATCCAGGACTTTTTCATATAATTAGTAAACGTTCTCCATAAATTTGCGTTGTTTCCATAATCTGTTAACTCAAACTGATAGAAATTTGTTTCTCAAGTTAACCCTGGTTCCGAAAATATTGATATTGTTAATCTATCATTTACAAGATTGATTTTATGATTAATGAAATTACTGCAATGTCTGTTAATCATTTCATTTAATAAATATTTAAAAATGAGAGAAGTTGTTGGGAATTTATTTCATTCTGAGTCTGTTTCAAGCCCAGGTATTGAATTCACGGAAAATTTTTGAGACTGATTATTGATTAATTTATTGAGTGATTAAACAGGTATAAAGTGAAATTAAAGATTAAATTGCTTCTTAAAGATAGAAGCTGGTGCCCCTTACGAGTGTTATTAACTTTTCTGATGTATATGAAATGAGATTTGAGCTCAGATTCCAATACATCAATATAAATTAAATAATTCATACCTGATCATATTTATTACTTATTAATATTTCTATTTTATGCTACAAAAGTGAAATTCCCCTCTTTTTCCCATCTCTCTTTTATATATGATGTGTTGTCTCCTTTTAAGTCTTGAAGACCTTGGTATATTTTAGAAATGTATCTGATCCCTGGGATCCCTTTATATGCCATTAAGAAGACCTTCAGAACACCTGACTGGGCCCTTTCCAAATCCTCCTTTTTTTTTTCCACAATATCTTTATTGAACCTTTTTTTTTTAACAAACATGATACAAACAATCAAACACTAACACTAAAGTACTACAAAAAAAAAAAAAATGCCCTAAAAACACCAACAACCACCAACAAAATCAAGTCTTCAACAATGCTCCTCTGTTTAGTCTAGACAATCCAATATATTAGTATACATATTATGTTCACCAGTTTGGAATTTACAAGGTCCACACACATCATTCACCTTCTTCTTCAAGAGTTATGTTTAAATTTTTTACATAATCAATAAAAGGTCTCCATATATTCTCAAACACAATTTCCTTTGATTTCAGTATATATGTTATTCTTTCTAATGGAAGGTTTGTTAACATCTGTCTTAACCACTGAGTCACATCTGGTCTATGAGTCTTTTTCCATAATAGTGCAATACATTTTTTGGCATTAAGCAAACTGAGGTCTATGAATGTTCTTTCACTTTTATTGAAATTATGCTTTTCTGGGTACAGACCCAACAAAAACAGTTTAGGATTCAATATGATTTGTTTTGAGATTATTTTTTCAATTGTTACCCTCACCTCCTCCCAAAACATTCTTATTAATCTACATTCCCATAAACAATGAAATAGGGTTCCTTTACTTTCCATGCATTTTGTGCATGTATCTGGTATATTTTTGTTATATCTATTTAATTCCTCCGGTGTAACATACATCCGCATTAACCATTTGAAATGTATCAATTTAAGGCGTGCATTTATTGATTTGGTTTGAGCTTCTGTACAAGCCAATTCCCATTGTTCCTCAGAAATTTCAATTTGCAGATCTTCTTTCCAGTAGTTTAATCTTTTCAGTGAATTTTCACTTGAAGATAGTGTCAATGAGTTATAAAACTCTGAAATAATACCCTTTCTTTTACTATCTTTCATCATCATTTTTTCCAAGGATGAATAAATAGGTCGAGTGAGAGCTTTATTTTGATTTGATCGAATAAAGTTTCTAAGTTGAAGATATTTAAAAAAATGTGTTCTATTGAGATTAAATTTGATCCTCAGCTCTTCAAAAGACATTATGTTGTCTGCACATGGCAAATATAAATCCTGAATCTTTTGTATCCCTTTTAAATTCCATACTTTAAATACAGCGTCCGCTCTCCCTGGTTTAAAATATTGATTACCCCATATTGGACTAAATTGTGACAATAACTGTGGTTCTTTTAAATAGTTTTTAGCTTCACACCATATTTTGATCATATGCTTTACAAATGGATTTTTAACTTGTTTTTGTAATTTTTTTGCCGAATCTGAGTATATGAATATGGGAAGAGGTAAAGGTAAATTGTATGATTCCATTTCAGTCCAGTGAGGGAGATCATTTGATGAAAAATAATATGTCATAGACCTCAGTTGTGCCGACCAATAATACAACATAAAATTTGGACATTTCAGACCTCCACGATCAAATGGTAAATATAATAAAGACAAACGTAATCTAGCCCTCCTGTTGTTCCATATAAATTCCACTAACTTTTTTTTTATTCTTGAGAATAGATCTAAAGGTGGTGATAAGGGAATGTATTGAAATAAATAAAGTATTTTAGGTAAAATATTACTTTTAAGTATATTGATTCTCCCGATCATCGACATTGGTAGTGACACCCATCTCTGAGTTAACTCATTGATATCTGACATTAAGGCTTCATAGTTGACACTGGCGACTGATTCTAGCTTAGGCATAATTTGGATTCCTAAATATTTAAACTGATTTACAACATTGAATTGATTTACCTCAGGGGCTGGGTAATTTCTCTGGGTCTCATTTAGCATTAATATTGAAGATTTAGTTTTATTTATTTTATATCCTGATATTTCCCCAAAATTCTTTATTAAATTCAACAAGGTTGGAATTGATTTTTTTAGATTCGACATAAACAAAATTATATCATCGGCGTACAGGGAGGTTTTATGTTCTGTTGGTCCAACTTTAATTCCATATATTTGTGAATGTAAACGTATCGCTATCGCTAAAGGTTCAATTGCCATAGTAAACAGTAAAGGTGAAAGTGGACAGCCTTGTCGACATCCTCTATTGATTTTTATTGGTTTTGAAATATTGTTATTTGTTAGGATTTCTGCTGTAGCATTATTGTATATTATTTGAACCCATTTTATGAAATTATTTCCAAGTCCAAACCTTTGTAGGACTTCAAAAAGAAAGGGCCATTCAACTCTATCAAAGGCCTTTTCGGCGTCCAATGATAGGAGAGCTGTATCCGGTGCTTCTTTATTAAAATAAATAATATTAAATAGTCTTCTTACATTATGGAAGCCTTGTCTACCCTTTATAATGCCATTCTGATCTCGATTAATAATATTTGGTAAAATTTCTTGTATTCGTCTTGCTAAAATTTTACAGATTATCTTAAGGTCGGCGTTTAATAGGCTTATTGGTCTCATATTTTCACATTTATTAGAGGGCTTACCTGGTTTTGGCAGCAGTATAATTAAGGCATTATTTATGTATGATGGTAAATTATTATTTTGAAATGCTTCTAAAACCATTTCCAAAAAAGGTTTTATTAATTTATTCTTGAATTTTTTATAAAGGTCAACTGGAAGACCATCTGGTCCTGCACTTTTTCCTGATTTCATATTATCAATGGCTAGCCCAACTTCTTCTTGACTAATTTTAGACTCCAATATCTCCCTGTTTTCATTTGGAATACACGGTATAGATAGTTCGTTCAGAAACCCATTTAGTTTTGTTAAATCAGGTTCATTTTTGGTATCATATAATTTTTCATAGTAATCTCTAAAGGCTCTATTAATTTCTAAAGGATCTATAACTACCTGTCCGTTACTTATAATACTGGTAATTGGTGTTTTAATTTCCAATTGTTTAATCTGCCATGCTAATAATTTTCCTGATTTTTCACCTTGTTCATAAAAAGATTGTTTCAATCTTAGAAGACTCGAGGCAGCTCTATTCGCTGATTTTTTGTCGTATTCAGCTCTCAAAATCAGTAATTCATTCTCCAACCTTGGGTCACTTCCTGCATACACTTTTTCCTGAAGACTTTTTATTTTATGTTCCAATTTAGCTCTCTCCTCTCGAGTCTTCTTAGATTTTGATCCTGTATAACTAATAATATGTCCCCTAATAAAAGCTTTGAAAGCCTCCCACTTTACACATGCTGATGTTTGTGTAGTATTAATGTCAAAGAACTTGTCTATCTGTTTTTCTATATACTTGACAAATTCCTCATCCTGAAGCCATTTATGCTGAAATTGCCATCTACCTGATTCCTTTGTCAATTTTTTATCTACATATATTAGACAACAGGGTGCATGATCAGAAATCACGATGTTATCATAAAAGCAGTTTTGAATCTTGGACCTTAATTCTGTGGAAATCAAAAAATAATCAATACGTGAGAATGTCTTGTAGGTACTGGAATAACAAGAATAGGCTTTAACTTGTGGTTTCATTTCTCTCCATATATCTAACAATCTCAATTCTTTCATAAAATGATTAATAGTCATCCTACATCCAATGTGCGTACAATCCAGTCCTGTTGATCTATCCACACCTGGATTCAATGTACAATTAAAATCCCCTGCTATTATATGTTGCCCTGTAAGTGATGATAAGATGAGAAATAAATTAGCAAAGAACTTCTGATCATCTATATTGGGACCATATAAGTTCACAAGATTTATATTTTCTAATAGCAAAGAACCTTGAATGATTACATATCTTCCAAATTTGTCTCCAATTACATTTTTCACCTGAAAAGGAACTGATTTATGTATGAGAGTCATAACTCCCCTGGCTCGGGATGAAAATGAAGAGGTGAATACACTTCCCTGCCATCTACTCCTAATTCTTTTAACATCCTCCTCTATCAGATGAGTTTCTTGTAAAAACACAATTCTTGAACCCATGTCCTTTATTTTATTCATAACTTGTTTAAGTTTTTTTAAATTTTGTAGACCTCTGCAATTCCATGAAGTTAAATTAAGATTAACACTTTGGTCCATGATCAATAGAGAGTTTGGGATTACCTTGCAGTGTAAACATGCTCATACAGAGAAGCAAAAACATGAGTGGTTGAACATTCATCCTACAAACTACACACAAACAAATTTCCCCTTCCCACACTTGTGGCAAACCCCCCAAAATCAAAAGAAAAATTCTGTCTCCCGATATAGCCATCGACCGTTCCACACCCACGGGGAACAGCCTAAGCCACTCCTTCTTCATCCTCCCAATCACCCTAACTCTACTGCTTTTAATGACGTAACATTAACTCTCCTCTGTAGTTTTCCAACTTAACTCCAAAATTTTTAACAACTTTGTACATCATAGTTTTTTTTTGTTTGTTTGTTTTGTTTTTGTTTTGTTTTTTTAATATATAATACAATCTATATTTTGTAAACTTACTATTTACTTCAAGTCAGTCAGATGCCTGTGCAAATGCTTAATTATTCTACCTTATATTTTGTTCATGCTTAGCTCCCACCAGTCTCTTCTTCTTCTTTGATCTTCTTGATGAACTCCTGCGCCTCCTCTGGGGTCTTGAAGATGTGGGTTCTGCCCTCATACGTGGTCAGCAGTCTCGCAGGATAGATTACACCATGACGAATCCCAAGGTTGCGCAGCTCCTTACGTATGGGATCAAACTGCTTCCTCAATTGCTGGATTCCTGTGGCCAAATCTGGGTAGAACCGCACCTGCTGGTCCTGGTGTTTAATCTCTCCTTTAGCACGTGCAGCGTTGAAGATCTTCATCCTGTCTCTGTTGCTAAGAAACTTCATAATTAAGGTCCTCGGCGGTCCCTTGTCTCTCCGTGGGCCAATACGATGTGCTTTTTCCAGAACCACTGCTGATTGCAACTCCTCGCTGCCCAGCACCTCCGGAATCCACTTTTCCAGAAAGGAACATACGTCCCGACCTTCTGATTCCTCTGGAAGACCCACCAGCCTCAAATTATTCTGTCTCGACCGAGATTCCAAATCCAAAATATTATCTTCCAGAGATTTATTTTTTTTTTCCAAAGTGCGCACCTTTAATTGAAGACGGGTGACGTCATCTTCAGCACTAGCGAGACGGAGCTCCATCTGCGCCGTTCGTTCTACACAGTCACCCAATTCCTTTCTTATTCCTTCCAACGCTGTCATAATCCCATCAAATCTAGAGGAAAAGTCCGCTCTCATTGAACTCATGGCAGCCATCAGCGCATCTGCGCCATTCCCCGCAGACATCGCACCGCCGCCAGCCTCCTCCGCCATATATGGAGTTTTGTTTGCTGCGTCACAGACCTGAAAGTCCGTTAATTTGGACTGTTTCAGCGGCTCGCTTTTTCCTTTTCCTGGTTTTCCGGCCTTAGGCTTCGCCGACATATCCTCGCCCAAATGCTGGGATACGTTCTGTCCCAAATGAGAGAGTTATTTGCCGATTTTTTTTCTCCAGGAGCAGAGCAGAGCGAGACACGTCCGTCCTACGTGGCAGCCATAACCGGAAGTTCCAAATCCTCCTTTTTAAGTATATTGTTTATGTGGTGTCTAAGCTGAAAGTACCTGTAAAGATCTTGATTTATTAGACCTTGTTTTTTCAAATCTTCAAAACTTCTTAAAGTTTGCCCCTTAAAAAAATCGTAATATTTTATCAGCCCTTTCTCTTTCCACTCTTTAAATCTAGTGTCTGTTTTATTGGGGGTAAAGTCTTGATCATAGGCAATCCATTGCAGAAGTCGATAGGGCTCTTTAACTTGATTCTCTCTGACTATCTTAAACCAAATTTTTAGCGGGGTCGCTATCCATGGGTTAGTGTTATTCAAGAGTTTGGGTAAGGCATTGTTCCCTATTATCGCCTGTAGGGGGATGTCACTTGTTATCTGGCATTCGATCTCCTTCCATTGTGCAGTGTAGACTGGGTTACATATCTCTATTAAAGTTTTAATTTGTGCGGCTTTAAAATAGTCCCTGATATTTGGCAGCGTGAGCCCACCTTTGTCTTTGTTTAGCTGTAAGGTTCTATATCTGATTCTAGGTCTCTTGCCCTGCCATATGAATCTTGAGATCCTTCTGTCCAGCTCCTGCCATGTTTTTTTGGGAGGTTCTACCGGTATTGTTTGGAAAAGGTATAGAAGACGTGGAAGTACATTCATTTTGACTGCTTCAATTCTTTGTGCAGTACCTAAGAATGGTATCATATTCCATCTTGCTAGGTCAGATTTTATTTTTGTCACCAGTGGATCATAGTTTAGTGTTATAATTTTGTTGAGTTGTTTCGGGATATTGACCCCCAGATATTTCATAGATTCCAACTCCCAGTTAGTTTTGAGTTCACTTAGTGAATAATGATTTGGGTCATAGTTGAATGTTAAAACTTGGGTTTTATGCATGTTTAATTTGTACCCCGATAAATCTCCATAGTCTGAAAAAACTGAGATTAGTTCTGGTAAAGAAGTGTCTGGCTGCCCTAGGTATATTAAAATGTCATCAGCAAAGAGTGCTATTTTATGTTCCTTCTGACCAAGTGTAATACCTTGAATTTCTTGATTTTGTCTTATCCATTGGCTCAGAGGTTCTATGAAGATTGCAAAAAGCAGTGGAGACAGGGGGCAGCCTTGACGACATCCTCTTTCCAGCTCAAAAGATGATGATAAATTACCGTTAATCCTTATTTTAGTTGTTGTTTTTTTATATAATGCCTGTATAGTTCTAATGAAGTTGTTATGAAAATTGAAACTGGATAAGATTCTATATAGGAAAGACCAGTCAACCGAATCGAATGCTTTTTCAGCATCTAACCCCAATATGACTGCATTTAAGTTATATTTTTTTATATGATGAATTATGTGTAAAATGCGTCGAATGTTGTCTTGTGTCTGTCTTTGACTTATAAAACCTGTTTGGTCTAAGTGAATTAAGTCTGTCAGTATGTTTTCTAACCTTTTGGCAAGGATAGTGGTAAAAAGCTTATAGTCCTGATTTAATACACTGATTGGTCTGTAGTTGGAGCAGTCTAGTTTATCCTTTTCAGGTTTAGGTATAACTGCAATGACCCCTTCTCTCCAGGAGGGGGGGATTTCCCCTGTGTGGAGGACATAGTTAAATGTTTTCAGGAGGAGAGGAGATAGTTGCTGTTTAAAGGTTTTGTACCATTCTGCTGTATAGCCATCTGCTCCTGGGGATTTGTTAGCTTTAAGTTTCATAATTGCTTTTTCCAATTCTTTAGGTTGTATTTCTGACAGTAGAGTATAAGTTCTTATAGTAATTCTCGAAGCTTTTAAGAATATCCTGAATTCTGAATTTTATTTCCTTTGATACTGGGTCTCTGATTTTGTAGATTGCTCTTTCTGTTTGTTGTTTCCTCAATTTATAGGCTAGTAATTTTGCCGATTTACTGCCTGCTTCATAGTGTTTTTGTTTCAGAAATGTAAGTTTCTTCTGGATTTCTATTGTGTAGATCTCATTTATTTGATTTTTAATTTCTTTAATCTTGAGCGAGCCATTAGAATGAGTGTTGTCTTTGTGTTCTTTTTCTAGGTTCTTGAGTTCTGACTCTAGTGTGATTAGTTTTTCTTGTCTCAGTTTCTTTTGGGTTGCCAGTTTTGCAATAATTTTTCCCCTTATTACAGCTTTGCACGCATCCCACAGTATTAAAGGGGATACTTCTCCATTATCGTTTTCTTCCAAATATCTGAGAATATCTGATTCCAATTCATCTTTCAGTGGTCCTTTTGAGGACATTTGAATTCAACCTCCAGGAAAATGTATTATTTGTGTATTTTTGGATGTTTAAGTCCATATAGATCGGACTGTGGTCAGAGAGATCCATCAGTCCTATTTTACATGTTTTTACTCTTCCAATGTCTCTATTAAACATAAAAAAGTAATCAATCCTTGAGTAAGATGAATGTGGCGTTGAATAAAAAGTATAATCTTTTACATTGGGGTTGAATTCCCTCCATACGTCACAGATTCCCATTTCTTTTAATAGCATCCGAGTTTTCCTATTTTGAGTGTTATTTTGATGTGAAGAATTACCTGTTGCATCCCAGTATGGATTCAGTCTTAGATTGAAGTCTCCACCACATATCACTAAACCTTGGGCTTTAGTTATCATTAGGTCGAATACATTTTTATAAAATTTCCATTTAGCCCCTGGTGGTGCATATACATTCAGCAGGGTGATATCTTCTCCCTCTAGCCGCCCAATTACCAAACTGTACCTCCCTTCTTTATCTTTGTGTTCTGATTTTTTTTCAAATGTAATTTTGGTTGATATCAATGTCGCTACTCCCCTCCTCCTCCCTGACTTATATGAAGATGAAGAGATCATTTTAAACCCTTGTCTATTGAGTTTAGTGTGTTCCACGTCTGTTAGGTGGGTTTCTTGTAAAAATATTATTTCTGCTTTGTCTTTTTTCATTTTGCGTAGAATCTTGGATCTTTTAACTGGATTCAGGATCCCTTTTACATTATATGAGGCTATTTTGGTTACACCCTGTTTCTCCATTGTATTTTCTTATTTAGTATAACAGTGTGGTGGCCCTCTTTTTTGCTACTCAGAAACTGAAAGAACATTAAGAACATAAAAAACATTAAGAACATAGTGTACGAAACTTTAAATCAAAAAACTGTCAAAAAAACTTCCTGAGCTGGGGTCTCTTTAAAGACCCTGTAAGAGCCCTGATGGAGTGTAGGCTCTGAGGGAAATTCCTCAAACTCTGTTACGTGTTGAGGGTCCTCTCATACCCCTGTAAGTTGTCCCATGTTTTTAACGTGAATTTCAGATCCCAATCCGAATTTGTAATGATTTTTTTTTTTTTAATGCCTATACCCTATGAGATTGTGTGCACCCTCCCACCCCCATCACAGCAAACATTCACTCTAATACAGTATTTGTTAGTGTAGGGAGAACGTGGGTTATTGTTACATTTCTATTTTAACAAGATTTTTTTTTCCTTTAAATTAAGAAGACATTTGTTTCTAATGCTATAACTGCTCCATGAAAGGTTTTACCACATGCTGATTCTGCATCTCCTTTAATGTTTGTTACCTCGTAGGAGGGGGGATGGAAGTGCAGAATGACTGAAAAGAAAAAAACAAAAAAACAAAAAGGTCGCTATTCCTTCCTGGAACTGGAAAGCTTATCTTTGTAGCTCTGGGGCTGGGTTTCCCGCTGCTGGCCCGTGGATTTTGAAGGTCTCTGAGTGGACCACGTTTGAGCTCTGATCCTCTCGCTCAAATCCGCTGCGGGTTTAAACACCGATACCGGGAGCCCTCTTCTCGCCATGTCAATTGTTGCTTCTTCCGCTGTATTATAGAGACATGACTCTTCACCGTAAAAGACCCTTAACTTCGCAGGAAATGGCATCTGAAAGCGTAGATTCTGTTCCCGTAGAACCTTTTTGGCGTCGTTATATTCCCGTCGCTTTTTAAGAACCTCCGGGGCGTAATCATGCTCCACGAAGACTTTTCTCTCTTGATGCATAAATCCTTTTTTCTGCCAAGCCCGTCTTACAACCTCTTGTTTTATTTTGAAATCGGAGAATCTTACCACCACCGAACGTGGGGGCGCTTCTGCCGCTGGCTTTGCGGCTAATGTACGATGGGCCTTTTCTATCTTCAAATCGGTGGTTTGTGGAATATCCAACTTCTCTCTCAATAAGGATTCCACGCATTCCGCCATTGTGTTGAAACTATCTTCAGCTCCTTCTTTCAGACCGTGAATTCTGATGTTGTCTCGTCTTTGTCTTCCTTCTTGGTCGGTTAGCTTAGCCTCCAGCCTTGACTGTTTTTTGTGTAAATCCAGCATAGAATCTTCAAGCACTTTTATTCTTTCTTCAGCTTCCAAGATTTGGTTTTCGGCCTGGTCCATTCTGCTGTTCATCCTTTTTAGTTCCTCTCTGAATTCATGAAATTCGGCCCGAAATCGTCATAATTCATCAAATAGCGATTTCAAGCTAACCTTTTTGTTAGCTAGGTCCAGCTCCTCGTCTTCTGAACGGAGGTCCTCCGGTTCAGATTCTGCGGCCGCTGCGCGTCCTGACCTGGGGAATGTCAGTTTCTTCTGTTTTTGGTTAGGCATGGTGTTTTTGTCTTTTGATTTTTATTCTTCCAAAAATCCGTTAAGTCTGATTTTGAAGATGTTTTCCTTGGATTGGGTCTGGGAGCTTCAGCGTTAAGTTGCTATCACCATGGCGTCCAGACCGGAAGTCGAGTTTTGAGTGTTTTAATCATCCCAGAAGTACATTCTGTAAAACTTACAACTGTGAGACCTTATTAAACATCAAGGTAATACACGCTGCAAGAATTGCCGTGCTCGAGTGTAACTTGGACATTCTACGCCAGCATGGAATACTATCGGAGGTTTTGCTGGCAGCTACCCGGGAGAGGAGGAAGCGTAAGCGGCACGAACGCAAACAAAGGAGAGGAAAGAGAGCCGGGATTCATGCTAGGCTAAAGGCTAACCCCTCCAGACCAGCAGTACCGTCGCTCCTACTTTCCAATGTCCACTCTCTCGACAACAAGCTGGACAAGCTGCGTCTGCTGAGAGAAACCCGGAGAGAGTGGAGGGACTGCTGTGTGTTTGCATTTACAGGGACATTGCTCCACGACAGCATCCCTGATGCGGCCATTCAGCTGGAAAGGATGACATCGTTCCGGGCGGACAGGGAGGCTGCTAGCTCCGGTAAGAGCCGAGGTGGGGGTTGGGAGGCTATGTATCTATATTAACAAAAACTGGTGTGTTAACACCACGTTAGCAACTAAACACTGCTCTCCGTTGGTGGAGTTCCTTACCGTGAATTGCCGGCCATTCTATCTGCCGAGGGAATTCACCAACGTGTTTGTAGCTGCTGTTTACATAGCTCCTAGCGCTAATGCTAAAGCTAATGCTAATGAGGCACTCGACGAGCTGCACGACGCTATCAGTGAATTTGAAACTTCACACCCGGACAGTTTTGTGGTGGTTGTAGGGGGTTTTAATCACACCAGCTTAAAGACTGTGCTCCCCAAGTTCAAACAATGTGTGGACTTTAAGACCAGAGGAGAGAATATGTTGGACTTGGCGTATACAAACTTCCCAGATGCATATAAGGCAACATCTCGCCCCCACCTCGGCCATTCTGACCACCTATCCGTGATGCTGGTGCCTGCCTACAAACCTTTACTGAAGCGCAGCAGGCCAGTAGAGAAACAAATCAAGATTTGGCTAGAGGGTGCAGCCTCGGCACTGCAGGACTGTTTTCTGCACACAGACTGGGAGGTTTTCAAAATAGCAGCTTCCCAGGGAGACAGGACAGATGTGGAGGAGTATGCTGAAACGGTCACCAGCTACATTGCGAAGTGCACAGAGGATGTCACTATAGTGAAGACTTTCACTGCACGGGGCAACTATAAACCCTGGATGACTGCAGAGGTGCGCCCGCTGCTCACAGCCAGAGATGCAGCCTTCAGAGCAAAGGACAGGCTCGCCCTCCGCTCAGCCAGGTCTGCGCTCTCAAAGGGAATTAAGACGGCGAAACGCACCTATGCGGAGGAAATCCAGGGACACCTCTGTGACACAAGGAACACCAAACGGATGTGGCAGGGAGTTCGGGCGCTGACGGATTATAAGTCTAGGCAGGGGGTCGATGATGATGACGCTTCGCTTCCAGACAGGCTCAACAACTTCTTTGCACATTTTGAAGCATCAAATCCGACAGTCAGAGGGAGGGCTGGCCCATCTCCACCATCTGTTGGGCCAGCTATTATCATCAACGCAGCGGACACACGGAGGACCCTAATTAGGGTCAACCCAATTAAAGCTGCAGGTCTGGACAACATCCCGGGACGTGTGCTCCAAGTCTGCGTGAGTGAGTTGGCGGATGTCCTGACTGACATATATAACATCTCCCTGAGTCAGGCCATCGTTCCCAGATGCTTTAAGACCTCTACCATAGTACCGGTGGCAAAGAAACCAGTTGTGTCCTGTCTGAATGACTATCGCTCTGTTGCACTGACACCAATTGTAATGAAGTGTTTTGAACGGCTTGTCAAACCACACATCACAGCCTGCCTCCCTGCATCACATGAGCCGCTCCAGTTTGCATGTCATTCATATCGCTCCACAGAGGATGCTATAGTCACCACCCTACACTCTGTCATCACCCACCTGGATCAGAAAGACACCTACGCCAGACTCCTGTACATTGATTTCAGTTCAGCATTCAACACCATTATTCCCCAGAGACTGATGGAGAAATTACTCCTTCTCGGTCTGAACACCGCCACATGTCTCTGGATCCTGGACTTCCTGACCGAGAGACCTCAGTCTGTCCGTGTTGGAAACAACATCTCCAACTCTAGCACGCTGAGCACCGGATCCCCTCAAGGCTGCGTACTCAGTCCACTGTTGTTTACACTTCTAACACATGACTGTGTATCCAGACACAAGGGGAACCAGATTATTAAGTTTGCAGACGACACCACTGTAGCATCAACGTCCCCTCAGGCTAATCCAGAAGATCACTTTTCTTCATTCTACAGGAAACTCACTTTTCTTCATATTAAAACACCTCCACTCAAGGCCTGGCCAAGAATGCTGTGCCTTTCTCAGGACCCCAATGTAAACAACTCCCCTCTTTCAGAGATGGTAAGGATCAGAATTTGCTTTTAAAGGCTTAAGTGGACTATAAACAATGGAGTCCAGATCTCAAAGTAGACAGTTAGTGGATAGCATCCACCCTACAGGAAACTAATGCTCTTAAAAGGTCATAAACTTCTTAACCAGACAGGTCTATGGCCTTCTCCATTTCTAAGACAGATCCCAGAGCTCTTTAGGCTCCTTCCTCTCATGTGACAGAGACCTAAAGAAGTTCTCTACAGCTCAACAGTACCTCCTAGTGGACATCTACAGAATGTGTTTCCTTGTGTTAATCTTACTAAACATTTAAGTTTTTCTAATTTCCAGCTATCATCTCCCCAGAATCCTAAGGACAATGAAAATCATCCTTTTGATCACAGACCAGGGTTTGCAGTAATTCATTAATCCTTGATCTAAATGTGAAGTGCATGTATTAGGAGCATGTATTAGGAATGTTTATTTTCATGAGTGTTATTCAAATGAATGTTAATATTATTAGTAATGGTATAAATGCATGATCACTGAATATTAGCCGAGTCACTTAATTTAGTTAGATTTTATACTGAGTGTATGATTTCATAAGAACTGAATGTGTATTAATCCTTGTACGATATCATTCCTGGTAAACCACTCCTCTCTACCTTTCACGGGTTAATGCCCTTTTCATTTGATTGGCTGATCCCAAACAAAGAGATGTTTTCGCATTGAACAAAGGCCCGTTCAAACTGCTCTTTACGAAAGCTGATTGGCCTGTCTGTGACCGGCCCCGGTTTTTATGACTAACAGCGCGCTTCAGTTAAAAAGTGCAGGAGCCACCCTGCAGATAAGAAGAATATACAGTGGGGCTAAAAAGTATTTAGTCAGCCACCAATTGTGCAAGTTCTTCCACTTTAAAGATGGGAGAGGTCTCCAATTTTCATCATAGGTATACCTCGACTATGAGAGACAAAATGAGAAAAAAAAAATCCAGAAAATCACATTGTCTGATTTTTAAGGAATTTGTTTGCAAATTATGGTGGAAAATAAGTATTTGGTCAATAACAAAAGTTCATCTCAATACTTTGTTATATACCGTTTGTTGGCAATGACAGAGGTCAAACGTTTTCTGTAAGTCTTCACAAGGTTTTCACACACTGTTGCTGGTATTTTGGCCCATTCCTCCATGCAGATCTCCTCTAGAGCAGTGATGTTTTGGGGCTGTCGCTGGGCAACATGGACTTTCAACTCTCTCCAAAGATTTTCTATGGGGTTGAGATCTGGAGACTGGCTAGGCCACTCCAGGACCTTGAAATGCTTCTTATGAAGCCACTCCTTCGTTGCCCAGGCGGTGTGTTTTGAATCATTGTCATGCTGAAAGACCCAGCCACGTTTCATCTTCAATGCCCTTGCTGATGGAAGGAGGTTTTCACTCAAAATCTCACGATACATGGCCCCATTCATTCTTTCCTTTACACGGATCAAGCGTCCTGGTCCCTTTGCAGAAAAACAGCCCCAAAGCATGATGTTTCCACACCCATGCTTCACAGTAGGTATGGTGTTCTTTGGATGCAACTCAGCATTCTTTCTCCTCCAAACACGACAAGTTGATATTTTGGTTTCATCTGACCGTATGACATTCTTCCAATCCTCTTCTGGATCATCCAAATGCTCTCTTGCAAACTTCAGACGGGCCTGGACATGTACTGGCTTAAGCAGGGGGACACATCTGGCACTGCAGGATTTGAGTCCCTGGCGGCGTAGTGTGTTACTGATGGTAGCCTTTGTTACTTTGGTCCCAGCTCTCTGCAGGTCATTCACTAGGTCCCCCCGTGTGGTTCTGGGATTTTTGCTCACCGTTCTCGTAATCATTTTGACCCCACGGGGTGAGATCTTGCGTGGAGCCCCAGATCGAGGGAGATTATCAGTGGTCTTAGCTATTGCAGATTCAGTCTTCCCAGCCTGGTGCAGGTCTACAATTTTGTTTCTGGTGTCCTTTGACAGCTCTTTGGTCTTGGCCATAGTGGAGTTTGGAGTCTGACTGTTTGAGGTTGTGGACAGGTGTCTTTTATACTGATAACGAGTTCAAACAGGTGCCATTAATACAGGTAACGAGTGGAGGACAGAGGAGCCTCTTAAAGAAGAAGTTACAGGTCTGTGAGAGCCAGAAATCTTGCTTGTTTATAGGTGACCAAATACTTATTTTCCACCATAATTTGCAAATAAATTCTGTAAAAATCAGACAATGTGATTTTCTGGATTTTTTTTTTCTCACTTTGTCTCTCATAGTTGAAGTATTCCTATGATGAAAATTGGAGACCTCTGTCATCTTTTAAGTGAGAGAACTTGCACAATTGGTGGCTGACTAAATACTTTTTTGCCCCACTGTACGTTAGAAGAATATGTAGAAGAAGGAGAGAACAGAAGAATGAAAGATTAAGATTACGATTAAAGAAGCAGAACAGAATAGAAGATCATCAGATGAAAGTTTTGTTTCATTTCTTTGAAGTTCTTTGTAGTTTTCTTTTGTCTAAATTGTTCTGTGAATTTTAAGAAACCTTTTTGTTTGTGAAGTTTGTCAAATCCTGCGTTAGTTTTCTCGTTTTTCTGGTTACTGAGGAGAAACCATCTTTTTCTTACGAGCTCGCTTTAAAGAGAGTCAAACTCTCAAAATCTTTTTTTTTTCTTCACCTCAGAAGCCATTCTTATCCTAGCTGAATGTTTTTCTTAGATTTTCTGACTTTTTATGCCGTTAAGGTGGACTTTTAATTTTCCTATTTTAAAGTGAACAGAGATTGTCTTTTTGGACTTTTTTTTTGGTCTCATCCACGCCTGACAGAGACACCCTCCTTCAATTTTTGCTCTATTTCACGGCCAGAGATGTGTCCTCTAATTAACACCACAGGTGTCTACAAACTTGTAATCAGTCAGTCGGCCTATTTAAAGGATGACAAGTAGTCACTGTGCTGTTTGGTGACATGGTGTTTACAACACTAAACATGGACCAGAGGAAGCAAAGGAGAGAGTTGTCTCAGGAGATTAGAAAGAAAATTATAGACAAGCTTGTTAAAGGTAAAGGCTATAAGACAATCTCCAAGCAGCTTGATGTTCCTGTGACTACAGTTGCACATATTATTCAGAAATTTAAGATCCATGGGACTGTAGCCAACCTCCCTGGATGTGGCCGCAGGAGGAGACAGATAATACGAATGCTAACAAAAGAGCCCAGAACAACCTCGAAACACATTCACAGTGAACTCCAAGGTCAAGGTACATCAGTGTCTGATTGCACCATCCGTCACTGTTTGAGCCAAAGTGGACTTCATGGGAGACAACCAAGGAGGACACCACTGTTGAAAACAAATCATAAAAAAGCCAGACTGGAATTTGCCAAACTGCATGTTGACAAGCCACAAAGCTTCTGGCAGAATGTCCTATGGACAGACGAGACAAAACTGGAACTTTCTGGCAAGACACATCAGCGCTATGTTCACAGACGCAAAAATGAAGCATACCAAGAAAAGAACACTGTCCCTACTGTGAAACATGGAGGAGGTTCTGTTATGTTCTGGGGCTGCTTTGCTGCATCTGGCACAGGGTGTCTTGAATCTGTGCAGGGTACAATGAAATCTCAAGACTATCAAGGTATTCTAGAGAGAAATATGCTGCCCAGTGTCAGACAGCTTGGTCTCAGTCGCATGTCATGGGTCTTGCAACAGGATAATGACCCAAAACACACAGCTAAAAACACCCAAGAATGGCTAGGAGCCAAACATTGGACTATTCTAAAGTGGCCTTCTATGAGCCCTGATCTAAATCCTATTGAAGATCTGTGGAAGGAGCTGAAACATGCCGTCTGGAGAAGGCACCCTTCAAACCTGAGACAACTGGAGCAGTTTGCTCATGAGGAGTGGGCCAGAATACCTGCTGAGAGGTGCAGAAGTCTCATTGACAGTTACAGAAATCATTTGATTGCAGTGATTGCCTCAAAAGGTTGTGCAGCAAAATATTAAGTTAAGGGTACCATCATTTTTGTCCAGGCCTGTTTCATGAGTTTGTTTTTAAAAATAATTCTGTTGAACCACAATTCAAAAGCATTGTCTAATTTTCATTGGTTAATTTTCATAGAATTTTTATTTATTACCACTTTTGTCAGATTCAAGTTATTTCTGTGACCATTGTGGGTTTTTCTTTCATTAAGAGAGGGGTACCAACAATTTTGTCCACGTCTGTATGTTTCCTAGATCACGGCAGGAAAAGAACTCCCTTAAATTTTGAGACTGATCCATTAAGTAATTGAAGGTACAGAAATTAATTAATTGAAATTAAGTTAATAATACAAATTGTTCTTTTAGAACTGGTGCCCCCTTTTTACAAGTGCTTTCCTACTTTATTTAGTGAGTGTAGGAGTGACGGTTTAACTCTGTCCCCTCGCACACCCACTATTAAATAAAATAAATAATTTCTGTACTTTATTACATTATATTTTATTAAATATCACTACACCACAGTGGTGGGACTTATTCAGAGGGATGAGGAATCAATGTACAGGGAAGAAGTTAGAGACCTGGAGAGTTGGTGCAGGGAGAACAATCTGGTGCTCAACGTGGACAAAACGAAGGAGATGATTATCAATTTCCGGCTGTCACAGCCTGAACACATCCTTCTCAGCATCAGCGGCCTTTCGGTGGAGAGAGTGGAGAACATCAAGTTCCTCGGAGTGCAGATCTTGCAGGACCTGACCTGGAGCAAGAATTCCTTGGGGATCAGATGTGGGCCCAGCAGAGACTGCACTTCTTGAGGAAACTCAAACAGGCCTCTCTCCCCATCTGCATCCTCAGGACCTTCTACAGAGGTGTGGTGGAGAGTGTTCTGACGTACTGCATTGCAACATGGTACTCCAGCTGCAGTATGTCAGACAAAAAAACTCTGCAGAGGATAGTTAAGGGAGCTGAGAGGGTAATTGGAGTTTCCCTCCCCTCTGTCCAAGAACTTTTTCAGAACCGTTGTAGGAGCAGGGCACTGAACATTGTCAAGGACTCACTCTCACCCTCTGCATAAACACTTTGAACTGCTGCCATCTGGCAAACAATTCCAGAGCATCAGAGGCAGAACCACCAGACTGATTAACAGCTTCCTCCCACAAGCTGTTAGGATGCTGAACAGTTGATCTGGAATCTTTCATACATACTACTGCAACTTATGGGCATTATGTATATTAGATGTACAGTATATTATAGTTTTAGTTAGTTTCAAGTATGTCTCAGGGATGTGTGAATGGCTGTGTGTGTGTGTGTGTGTGTGTGTGTGTGTGTGTGTGTTTGTCTTAAATTATGTTCTTTTACTTATATGGATGCCTACAGAAACGTAATTTCATCTTGCCTGCACTACAGTTGTATGTACAGCAACATGACAATAAAGGTTGATTTGATTTGATTTGGAAGTATGGTTGAAATCATCAGAAATGAGGAGAGTATTTGGGTGTTGTGTCAGCAGCCTTCTAGTAACTGAGTGGATGACGTCACACGCTGCCTCAGCGCTCACACAGGGGGGTACATAAATAACAATGCCGACGACATGTGAAAATTCTCTGGGGAGATATGTGGGTCGCATGCTAACAGCTAGCAGCTCAATGACCTTATTGCAGTGATGTTCTTTAATCATGATGTGCCCAGGATTTCACCATCTATTAATCACATACATTATCAACCCCCCACTTATGCTCTTCCCGCTGTCTGGTGTCCAATCTGCCCATATTGCGTGGAAACCCTCCAGATCGATGTTACCATCTGCCACGTTTCACTAAACAACATATTGCAAATCTCTCTGAAGACGCTCTCATACCGGAACATAGCCGCCTGTTCATCTGTCTTGTTAAGCAGCGATCTCACATTTCCCATAATAACAGATGGAAGGACGGGTCTGTACCTTGTTTTCCTTGTGCGTCACTTCACTCCAGCTCGACATCCACGTCGTTTCTGCCTGATTTCTCGTGGAATATCACGTTTTTGCGTTAGCACTGCAGGGCAGCCTAGTGCTAACAGCTGGCTGCTACTGTAAATAATAGCTCCTCCTCACTGGGTCAGGAGTCATTGGTGATCTGAGCCAAAAGATGGCTAATATCATATGTGTCCTTGGTGTCTGTGATGGATACGGGGTCGCAGGTTCATAAAGTTGTTGCAAAAAACAGACAGGCAGTAAATAAAAAATGAGAGAGAAACTCAGAATTGATCCGCTGCTGCAAAAAGGCAGCTTATTCGTGTGGCGCCGTAAGTATTTTAGAGACACAATGCAGCTACAAAGAGACAGAGTGGTAAAGAGGCACTGTGGAGCTTCACAGAAGCAGAGGGTGGCTCCAGAGAGGTGGCAGGGAGGACACGATGGCTACAAAGGGGCATGAAGCAACCGTCAACTACACAGAGGAACGGGACAGGTACAAAGAGGTCAAAACAAGGACAGAGAATGGCTACAAAGAGGCATAAAGCAACTATAAAATTATTTTTCAAGAAATAATACACATTTTCCTCAGAATTAGTGCTGCATTGCAAAAATATAACAAACGTTTTTCCCTAGTTGTGCACATTGTACTAGAACATGTATTTGAAGGGTTTTTGTTGTGCTTTTTGTTTAATTCTGCACGTTACCATCTGTTTCAGACACAGAAGTGCGACTGGTGTGCAGGAGTCTGTTTCCTATTATCGTGGACCATGAGTGGTATAAGATCTGGTGGACAGTTGATGGGAAGACGCTGGATGAACTGGTCGACCGTGAGCGGTTCTCTGAGCGCAAAAGGTACAAACACAGTTTATGTTTTGGTGTCAAAGCAGATATTTACAAATAACTTAATTATTCAGAGGTGTACCTTGGCCATAACATGCAATGAACCAATCAGAATGCATCCTCTACTTCCCTTTTACAGGCAAGGGTGCATGATCTAAGATGAATTGTTAATATAATGGTGTCTGTTGGAGGGCAGATCAGTTTTCCTCTGGGGTGCTCATGTGTGAATAGAAAATGCCCATGAAAATCATTGGTCTGCGCTGCTTGTCATTAAGCCAGGCATTAATTACTATTAATGTTTGGGAAGTTATCTTATGGAGGAAGAAGAGGAGATGATTGAACAATTGGACTGAAGTTAAATTATTTTAAGTTCAGTAGCAGATGCACACACCACCAGATGCACGTTGTGAAAATGACAATGCGCTGGAAATGGACAATGCGCTGCAAAAACTACCAAAACTACAGGCACAAGGTGCAAATATGCACTTTAGATTGTCATAATGGGGCCCAAAACATCATCATAAAAGGAAGTAATGTTATTTTTTTAATCTGTTTTAAAATGTGTTTGGTCTTCAGTGAGGTGAAGGAATACTACGGTGACAAGACTGTGGAAAATGTCCTGGTGATCCACAACTTCCAGTCTGAAGACCTGAAGCGCGAGTTCAACTGCTCCGTCAGAAACCAGATAGGCTTCAGCACCCGCAGAGCGACTCTGGAGAAAGAGGGTGAGGAAGATTTTGGTCCTTTATTTAGAATATGGGTATAACCACTGTGATGTCACAAAATAGTTCTTCAGATCTACATTTTTTCTGGGGGCGGGGGGAGGGGGGTTGACAGATCTGTCTTGACTTTATGCATGTATCTGACTTTGATTATTGATCTTTATCAGTCATGAATATCCTGTTTCTGTTTTGAACTGTTTGACTTGAGTAGACATCCAGAGAGACTTATACCTCTTCCAAGACTGTTTGTCCATTGATTAAATGTGATTAATGAGTCAGTTGTCAGAGGATCATGTTGTATGTAGCAGATAACAGAATATTAAAGGGAAATCTTTCAAAAGTGGATGCAGGTACAAATTTTTGGCACAAACACTCCTGAGACATTATTTTTTTGAAAGATGGCTGCGGATTCCTCCAGAAGAATGTCAACCACATTCCGAGGGAGTCTGGAGACATGGAGTCTGAATGGGCCATGTTCTCCACCTCCATGGTTGAAGCAACTGCCCAGAGCTGTGGCTGCAAGGTTGTTGGTGCATCTTGTGGTGGCAACCCCCGAACCAAGTGGTGGACACCAGTGGTGAGGGGGGTCATCAAGCTGAAGAAGGAGTCCTCTCGAGCTTGGCTGGCTTATGGGACTTCTGAAGCAGCTGAAGTGTACTGGCAGGCCAAGCAGAGTGCAGCTCGGGTGGTTGTGGAAGCAAAAACTAGGGTGTGGGAGGAGTTTGGTGAGGCCATGGAGCAAGACTTTCGGTCAGCTTCGAAGAAATTCTGGCAAACTGTCCAGTGACTCAGGAGGGGCAAGCAGCTCCCTGTCCACACTGTGTGTGGTGCGAATGGGGGGCTGCTGACTTGGACTGGGGATATCGTTGAGCGGTGGAAAGAATACTTCGAGGATCTCCTCAATCCCGCTGACACTCCTTCCACAGAGGAAGCAGGGCTTGAGGATGAGGGGGACAACTTGCTCATCACAGGTATTGAGGTTGCCAAAGTGGTTGAAAAACTCTTTGGTGGCCAGGCCCCAGGGATGGATGAGATTCACCCTGAGTTCTTCAAGGCCCTGGGTGTTGTAGGGCTGACATGGTTGATACACATCTGCAATGTTGTGTGGAAGTCGGGGACAGTGCCTTTGGCATGGCAAACCGGGGTGGTGGTTCCTCTTTTTTAAAAGGGGGACCAGAGGGTGTGTTCCAACTTTAGAGGGATCACACTTCTCAGCCTCCCTGGGAAGGTCTATGCCAGCGTACTGGAGAGGAAAGTCTGACTGCTGGTCGAACCTCGGGATTCAGGAGGAGCAATGTGGTTTTTGTCTTGGCCGTGGCACTTCGGACCAGCTCTTTACCCACTCAAGAATCCTCAAGGGTTCGTGGAAGTTTGCTCAACCAGTCCACATGTGTTTTATGGACTTGGAGAAAGGGTTCGACCGCATCCCTCGTGGTCTCTCGTGGGGGTGCTGCGGGGGTATGGGGTATTGGGCTCGTTACAAGCTTTCCAGTCCCTATAAGATTGTTGCAAGAGTTTGGTTCGTATTGCCAACACGCAGTCAAACTCGTTTCCAGTTAGAGTTGGACTCTGCCTGGACTGCTCTTTGTCATCGATCCTGTTCATAATTTTTATGACAGGATATCTAGGCACAGCCAAGGATTAGAGGGTGTCATGCTCGGTGACCACAGGATTTCATCTCTGCTGTTTGCGGATGATGTTGTACTGTGGGCTGACTTACAGGTCTTACTGGGGTGGTTTGCTACTGAGTGTGAAGCGGCTGGGATAAGAATCAGCACCTCCAAGTCCGAGTCCATGGTCCTCAGCTGGTGGGACTTCCTTCCCCTTGACTTTGGCGGTAGAATTTATATGATAAAAATGAGTGTCCTCCCGAGATTATTATACCTGTTTGCAGCACTTCCAATAGAAATAGCCATAACTCAATTTAGGGAATGGGATAAACGTTTATCAAGGTTCATTTGGAACAACAAGAGACCTAGAGTGAGATATTCGACTCTGCAGCTGCCACGGGAGAGGGGAGGCTTGTCCCTGCCGTGTTTGAGAGATTATTATGTATCAGCACAGTTGAGGTCTCTGGTATGTTGGTGTAATCCAGTATATGAAGCAAAATGGAAGGACATTGAGCTGTCTCTAATGAGTTTTCCTACTCAGTCAGTTTTGAGATGTCCTAATAAGATTAACAATATTCCTCAGCTGCAAAATTGGTACGTGACTTTCTCTATAAAAATGTGGTCACAAGTTATTAGGAGACCCCATATAGAAAGGGAGATCAAATTGCTAAGTTGGCCAGCATATGACCTACCCCCCTACCCCCCCCCCCCCAGCATTGCATGACCATAGGTTCCGCGTATGGGCCCAGCGAGGCCTTACTGCTCTGTGTGAAATGATGGAAAAGGATAAATTCTATAGTTTTGAAGCTCTTTGTCAACGCTATGAATTGGGGAAGGATGACTTTTACTGTTATTTGCAAGTTCGACACTATTTTCTTAGAGAAACAGGAAGTACTGGTTCAGTCAAACCCTCAAGAATTATACAAATATTTATCAATGCATATAATTCTGGTACTAGTAAAGGTTTAATGGGAAATCTGTATAAGGCCCTTACTGTAATGAACAAAATTTCTACAGTATACACTACCGTTCAAAAGTTTGGGGTCACTTAGAAATGTCCTTATTTTTGAAAGAAAAGCACTGTTTTTTTTCAATGAAGATAACTGTAAACTAATCAGAAATACACTCTAATATCTAATATACATTGCTAATGTGGTAAATGACTATTCTAGCTGCAAATGTCTGGTTTTTGGTGCAATATCTACATAGGTGTATAGAGGCCCATTTCCAGCAACTATCACTCCAGTGTTCTAATGGTACAATGTGTTTGCTCATTGCGTCAGAAGGCTAATGGATGATTAGAAAACCCTTGTGCAATCATGTTAGCACAGCTGAAAACAGTTTAGCTGGTTAGAGAAGCTATAAAACTGACCTTCCTTTGAGCAGGTTGAGAATCTGGAAAAAAATTATTATTTCAAATACAAATCATTATTTCTAACCTTGTCAGTGTCTTGACTATATTTTCTATTCATTTTACAACTCATGGTGGTAAATAAGTGTGACTTTTCATGGAAAACACAAAATAATTGTCTGGGTGACCCCAAACTTTTGAACGGTAGTGTACATTAAGCAATGCTGGGAGGAAACAGTCGATGTGGTCATAACAGAGGGGGAGTGGTACCAAGTATGGGAGACTCAGTGCTCCACCACCAACTCTTTAGCTTGGAGAGACTTCTGTTGGAAGTCTCTGATTCGGTTTTTTATAGCCCCCCATCAAAAATCAAAACTCAGCAGGTCCTTGCAGTCCTGCTGGAGGGAGTGTGGATCTACTTTGGCAGACCATGCTCATATTTTTTGGTTATGTCCACATATTCAGTCCTTTTGGGGGGATGTGGGACACCTTATTTCAGAGACTGTGGGACTCAAACCTGATTTTTCTTTCTCCTACCTTTACCTGGGAATAATTCCAAATTATATTTCTAAAAGGGACAGATACTTGTTGAAGATATTTCCTGCGGCAAGTAAGAAAGCCATTACAAAATGTTGGCTCCAGAGAAGCTCCCCAACCATTGTTCTTTTCATTGAAATAGTGAACGCTATTGAATTAATGGAGAAGATGACCTTCAGACTTCGGCTTCAACAGGACAAAGGGGAGAAATACTGGGAAAAATGGACTCTAGTAACTATTCAGAGATTTAGGATAACGTATTTTCAAATTGTGCATAATTTATGTGATAAAATATGTGTGCATATGTATATGTGTATGTATATACATATTTATCTTTGTAGTATTGTTTCCCAGACCTCATTTGTTTGTGCACCTTTTTTTTCTTTGTTTGGGAGAAGGAAAAGGGGGGAAAACCAAACTTCTAGAGTATGTTTATGTTTACAAAGGGAAAAGACTTCCCCCCCCCCATATTGTACATTAAGGGTAGATGGGAAAAGGTGAATAATATAACAATGTCTGAAGATGATTAGTTAAAATGGTCTTGTGCGGAACCACCAATATTTTTAGGGTGGATAGACATTGTTAAAGAAATCTATACAATGGAACAATTGACTTTCCCTGTAGACTTTCCTATGGGAAATCTGAGAAATACTGGAAAAAACTGATCTATTACCTGAAACAAAGAAAATTGTAAATTTTATTTCATATATGTCTGCTTGTTTTTGATTTTTGTTTTTTTTTATGTGAAAAACGAAAATGCTAAATAAAACGTAAAAAAAAGGGGGACTTCCTTCTGGGACGACAGTCATGCAGACCAATTTGATGGGAGGTTCTTCTTTGAGACTGCCAAGATCAGTCCGTTCAGGATGATTCTGGCGAGGATTCTGGCAAGGATTTTCCCAGCAATGGAGAATAGGGATATACCCCTGCAATTCCCACAGTCTGCTCTTGTTGAATATTTAATAGTTCATAATGGTTCATACACATAAGTTATTAGTTATTACATATTGAAATACATATAGGACAAATAGATATTATAAACATTTTAAAGTTAATCAGAAAGGCTATTCATAGCAGTAATTTAATTAAAATCCCAAAGGTGTTTTCCTTTAATGCAGTCGCTAGACATTGTCCACTAGACGGCGCTGGTGCTGTACCTTTGGCCATGAAATGTTATTGTTCAAGCTGCAGACCGAAGAAGAAGTCAGTGCTAAGCGATGCAGTGCTATCAGAGAGACGGATGCATGTTAGTCAGCGGGAACAACAAATGTGTTGTAAACTGAGCTGCAGCATTCTCCAGTAAAGCCAAATGAAGGTAAAGTTGGGTGTTTGGACATTCTTTCCTTATAACAACTGATGTTACAGCTAAATCCACAACATATTTTTTGGTGCCGAAACCCGGGAAGCGGAAGCTGGGAAGCGGGAAAAGTGAAGAGAGAACGTTGTTGGGATTAAGCCGATAGCTGTAACAACACGGAGACGAAAGGAAAAAATGTCGGAGCGACTTCAAAGGCTAAAACAGAAACGGACCGTGCTGCGGACGTCCGTTACAAAGCTGCTGCAAATTATACAAGATGAAACAAGTAAGACTGATATAAACAGTGACCGTTTGCGGGAGCTGTTAGCCATGTTGTCACAGAAAGAGAAAGGCCTGCAAGACATTGAACCCGATATAGAGCAGGAAATCCCTTTGGACGAGTTAGATGCGGACATGGTGCGGACACTTGAGTATCAGGACAACACAAATTTATGGAGGACGCGGGCAGAGAGAGCGATTGAACGGGCTGCCTTACAGCTGAGTGACGTGAGTACACAGTCAAATACAAGCAGACCCTCGGTAAAGTTACCCAAGCTCTCAATAAACAAATACAGCGGAGAAGTGTGCATGTGGCAGGAGTTTTGGGACCAATTCGAAAATGCAATTCACCAAAACCCAGATTTGAGCAAAACTGAAAAGTTCACTTACTTGAAGTCATATCTCATTGGGCCAGCTGCACGCGCCGCCGCAGGGCTGAAAGTAACTGACATGAACTATGATGCTGCAGTAGACATGCTTAAGCAAAGATTTGGAAGGAAAGATCTCATTGTAAGTGCACACATGTCTAAGTTACTGAATCTAAGTCCAGTTAAAAGGTCCTCAGACATTGTTGCCTTGAGACAACTTTTTGATGACGTTGAAGTACAAATCAGAAGCCTAGAAGCTTTAGGAGTCGTGTCAGACAGTTATGGAGGTTTACTGTGCCCCATACTGTTCAAAATGATTCCTGATGATCTTGCCCTTGAGTACACCCGCAAGACAGATATAGGGCAAAAGTGGGATGTTGATGGCCTTGTGAAGTTTTTGCAACAAGAAGTTGAAAGCAGGGAGCGTGCTGCACATTTGACACAAATAAGAGAGAATCATAAAGAGGCACATGCAAATCAGAAACAGCACTGCAAACCAGATTCAAGCAGAGAAAGGTGGAAAGGACCTAATGTGCCCTCAGCTGCAGCCCTCCACACAGGCAGTTCGAATACACCCCTTGTGCACAGTTGCATATTCTGTAACAGTACCAGCCACAAGTCAGAACAGTGCACTGAAGACACAGTCACAAGCAGGAAAGAAAAGCTAAAGAAAATGGGAAGGTGCTTCATATGCCTAAAGCCCAGACATCTTGCTCGAGACTGTAGATCCAAAAATGTGACATGCACTGATTGTGGAAGGAGACATCATGCTGTTGTGTGTGACAGAAGTGAGCAACCAATAGAAAGGACAGATGCCACTGAAAACACGAGTGATACAGTGGTCTCCTCAGTATTTCCATATGCAGCCAAACCAACCCCAGAAAAATGTGAAACAGTACTGTTGCAAACTGTGAGAGCAAGGATTGAAGGACCTGGAGGAAAGAAGATTGTGCGTTGCTTAATTGATGGAGGAAGCCAACGGAGTTTTGTCCATGAGAAACAAGTGAAAGATTTAAAACTGCCAATACTAAAACAAGAGACATTAAACCTTCACACGTTTGGCTCAAAAAACCCAGTGACCACAAAATGCAATGTCATAAAACTAGTCCTGGAGAATGTGAGAAACAAAGATCAGAAAATCGAGATTGAAGCTGTTCAAACCCCACAGCTTTGTACTGCAGTCATGAAAGTCCCCAGTGAACACATCCAACGGCAGCTAGAGAAAAAAGGGCTACCAGTAGCAGATGTGTCAGCGGGAGACAAAGATGGTTTGGAGCTATCAGTACTGATCGGAGCAGATTACTACTGGAGAGTAGTCACAGGTAAAACTGAGAGACTGTCAGATGCTTTGGTTGCCGTAGAAACCAGATTCGGCTGGGCAGTGCAAGGACCAGTCGTCATGTCCAGTATGAATGAAGCAACATGTATGCACATTGGACTCAGTGAAGACTCAGTGGAGATCTCAAACCAGCTAAGAGCATTTTGGGAGATCGAGTCGCTGGGCATCACTACTAAAGGTGAGGAAACACCTGATGACAAGAAAGCCAAGGAGAGCTTTGACAGGTCAGTCAGATTGGTGGGACATATTAAATGTCCCACCAGGGACACAAATACACTTGACCACTGTTACACAGTTTTAAGAAATGCCTATCATGCCGTCCCCCGTGCAGCTCTGGGTTTTTCTGACCACTGCCTGCTCCATCTTATTCCAACATACAGACAGAAACTAAAAACTTCCAAGCCTGTTGTAAGGACTGTGAAGAAATGGACTGAGGAATCAAAGCTGAAGTTACAAGCCTGCTTTGACTGCACAGATTGGAGTGTTTTTGAAGCTGCAGCCATTAACTTAAATGAACTCACTGACACTGTGACATCATACACCTGTTTCTGCGAGGACATGTGTGTGCAGACCAAGACCTTCTGCATATACAACAACAATAAACCCTGGTTCATTCCTAAACTGAAGCAGCTACGTCAGACCAAGGAGGAGGCCTACAGGACTGGTGACTGGACTCTGTACAAGCGGGCCAGAAACATGCTGACGAAGGAGACCAGGCTTGCTAAGAGGAGCTACAGTGTGAAGTTACAAAAAAACTTCTCAGCTAACAACTCTGCTTCTGTCTGGAGAGGCCTACGGAATATCACCAACTACAGGAGACCATCCCCCCACCCTGCGGAAAACCTCCAGCTGGCTAATGACCTAAACAGCTTTTACTGCAGGTTTGAAAAGAACCTACAGTTCTCACCTCCCACCCACACAAAAGGATTATCTGCAGCCCCAGGAACTCCATCCCTCCTCCACTCTGACCTCCCACCAGCACTAATGATCTGTGAAGAGGAGGTGCGCCGGGTCTTTCAGAGACAAAAGATCAAGAAGGCTGCAGGACCTGATGGTGTGTCTCCGTCCTGCCTGAGAGTCTGCTCCAACGAGTTGGCCCCCATCTTCACCCGGATCTTTAACAGATCACTGGAGCTGTGTGAAGTGCCTTCCTGCTTCAAACGCTCCATCATCATTCCAGTTCCCAAGAAACCCTCTATTACAGGATTAAACGACTACAGACCTGTTGCCCTGACCTCTGTGGTCATGAAATCCTTGGAGAGATTGGTGCTGAGCCACCTGAAGGTCATCACAGGCTCCCTGATGGACCCACTGCAGTTTGCCTACCGGTCAAACAGGTCAGTGGATGATGCAGTGAATATGGGACTACATTACATCCTGCAACACCTCGACTCCCCAGGGACGTACGCCAGGATCCTGTTTGTCGACTTCAGCTCAGCGTTCAACACCATCATCCCAGGCATTCTTCATCAGAAACTCCTCCAGCTCAAGGTGCCCCCCTCCACCTGCCAGTGGATCTCCAGCTTTCTGACTGACAGGTGGCAACAGGTGAAGCTAGGGAGATTTACATCCAGCTCCCGAAAAATTAGTACTGGCGCCCCCCAAGGATGTGTCCTTTCCCCACTGCTCTTCTCCCTCTACTCCAACGACTGCACCTCAGAGGACCCTTCGGTGAAGCTCCTGAAGTTTGCGGACGACACCACAGTCATCGGTTTGATCCGGGATGATGATGAGTCTGCATACAGGCGGGAGGTGGAGCAGCTGATCCTCTGGTGCAGCCAGAACCATCTTGAACTTAACCCCGCCAAAACGGTGGAGATGACTGTGGATTTCAGGCGACACCCCCCTTCATTCCCCCCACTCACCATCCTCAACAGCACAGTGTCCACTGTGGACTCCTTCAAGTTTCTGGGTACCACAATCTCCCGGAACCTGAAGTGGTCCTCCCATATTGACACTGTCCGGAAAAAGGCCCAGCAGAGGTTGTTTTTTCTGCGTCAGCTCAAGAAGTTTGATTTGCCTCAGGAGCTGCTGGTTGTCTTCTACACCGCCATCATCCAATCTGTCCTCTGCTTTTCCATCACTGTCTGGTTTGGATCTGCCACTAAACAGGACAAGACCAGACTGCAGCGGATCGTTAAGTCTGCGGAGAGGATCATTGGTACCGACCTACCCTCCATTGAGAACTTATATCGGTCCATAACCAGGAAACGGGCGGGAAACATCTGTGCTGACCCATCACACCCCGGCCACAAACTGTTTGAACTTCTATCTTCTGGTCGTCGTTACAGATCACTGAAGGTCAAAACCACCCGTCACAGGAACAGTTTCTTTCCTCAAGCCATCACTCTGATGAACTCCTAACATTCACCTAGTCCTACCTGTTGCTGTACTCATGACTTTTCATCCATTATTACATTGCACATAACTCTCACACTGCTTTTTACTTCATTCACATTATATCACTGAATCTGAGTCCACATTGAAATACTGTGTGATTGTATATTTTTTCATATATTTCTGCAAAGTGTGGTTAGTCCGAGTAAATAACTGCATATATTCCTGTATATATTTGCATCCTTTTATAGAAACGTGGACAGACTGTAATTTACTGTACATACTCTGGTTGTCATTGAATCCTTATTTAAATCCTTCACCTGAACAACGAGAGCAAGTTTTTAGCCAAAGTCAAATTCCTTGTATGTGTTGTGCATACTTGGCCAATAAAGCTGATTCTGATTCTGATTCTGATTCTGATTCTGAGATTCATTAATGAGAGATATGAAGTGGCGTTGCCATGGCGCCAAGACACACCTGAACTCTCAGACAACAAGAACGTTGCACAAAAGAGGTTTGAAACCCTGAAAAGAAAGCTGAAATCTGACGTGACACTGTTTAAAAGATACAACGATGTAATTACACAGAACAAGGAATATGTGAAGATGTGCCAGAGAGCAGTCATTCAGCAGAGACAGAGAATGTAACCTACTACTTACCTCATCATGCTGTAATCAGAGAGGACAAAGTAACTACCAAGTTAAGGGTAGTGTTTGATGCTTCGTCACATGAAGAAGGTTGTTTCTCTTTAAATGACTGTTTATTACCTGGCCCAAACCTGAATGCTGACCTCATGAGCATTTTGATCAGATTCAGACAAAATCCTGTAGCTTTCACAGCAGACATTACTAAAGCTTTCCTTCAGATATCTATAACTGAAAGTGACAGAGATGCTGTGAGATTTTTGTGGCTTACAGGACCCCCAGATGTTGAAGGCACCAACACGCGTATAATGAGAATGGCACGTGTTGTGTTTGGAGTAACTTCAAGTCCATTTTTACTTGCAGCCACTATCAGACATCATCTGGAGAAATATGAAGCTGACCAACCAGACACAGTAAAACTAATGAGAGACTCACTTTATGTGGATGATCTGATCGCTAGCTCAAGTAACTCAGACGAGGCATACAGACTTACTACAGGAGCAAGAGAAATACTGGCTGCTGCCAACATGAACCTCTGTAAGTGGACAACAAACTCCCTTGAACTGAAAACCAAGTGGTCAAACAGCAAGCTTGATTTCACACAAGAAACAGAAACACATGGAAGTGTGTTGAAGGTACTTGGTTTGGTGTGGAGACCGGACACAGATGACTTTGCCTTTGACCTCAAACATTTGATGAACATTGTAAAAGGAAAGGAAAACACAAAGAGGAGTGTTTTGAGATCATCCGCCAGAATCTTTGATCCTATAGGGTTCCTAACGCCATTTACCATTCGAGTTAAATGTCTGTTTCAGGAAATGTGGCGACGGGGCCTGAGCTGGGACGACGAGCTGCCTCCAGACCTTTCACAGGCATGGCAGCAGTGGTGCATGGAGCTTCCTCAGATCCACCAAATAGTCATTCCGCGGTGGTATGGAACAGAAAAACTGTCAGATAAATCACAAGTTCTCCATGTCTTCACAGATGCAAGCGAAAAGGCGTATGGCGCAGTTGCGTATCTACAAGGACAAACAACAGAAGGAGAGACTGTTACTGCGCTCGTTGCATCCAAGTCAAGAGTGGCACCAATCAAAACAATCACACTGCCACGCTTGGAACTGATGGGAGCTGTGATTGGATCAAGGTTGGCAAATAACCTTTTGAAGGCACTGAATATGCAGATCACTCAACTCAGAATATGGTCAGACTCCATGATAGTGATTCACTGGATTCGCAGTTCATCAAAGAAATGGAAACAGTTTGTTGCCAACAGAGTGATGGAGATACAAACTTTGACACCACCAGAACTATGGACACATTGTAATGGAAAGGTGAACCCAGCTGATCTCACCACAAGAGGTCAGTCCGCATCAAGGTTGAAAGAGGAAAATCTCTGGTGGTCAGGCCCATCATTTTTGAAAGAAAAGGAGCTTCAAACTACACCGCCAGAAACAGCACAAGAAATACTATCAGAAGAAGAGGTTAAAGCTGAGCTAAAGGCAAGTCAAGTCGCAGTACATCTCAGTAACAGTGAAAGAGTGCAATCTGAACCATTGCTACGGCTGGACAAATACAGCAAACTACAGACTGTACTAAGAGTAACTGCATGGATTCAAAGATTTCTCCACAATTGCCATTCAAAGCAAAGACAAAGGGGAGAACTAACAGCAGAGGAAATGGCAAAAGCTGAAAGGGTATGGATACATGAAGCGCAACTTAACAGTTTTGAAAGAGAAATAACAGAGTTGAAAACTGGAGAAAATGTGCACAAAGACTCAAAAATCAGAGACTTTAAACCCTTTCTAGACGAGCAAGGCTTAATCTGTGTAGGAGGAAGGCTGCATCAGTCAAACATGAGTTTCAATGAGCAGCACCCATGGTTGTTACCCTCAAATCACAGATTTGCACAACTTCTGATAAAATACAGTCACGAAAATGTCATGCATTCAGGCGTGAGAGACACTCTAGTTCATCTACGAGAGAAGTATTGGATTCCACGCGCGAGACAGTTAGTCAAAAAATGCATTTCAGACTGTACTATCTGTAAAAGATTCAAAGTAAAAGCAGCACAGCAAACAGCTGCACCTCTACCCAAAGACAGAGTTACTGAAGCACCGCCGTTTGAAGTCACAGGTGTTGACTTTGCAGGCCCACTGTTTGTAAGGTCCAAGAATTCTGCAGAGAAGGCGTACCTAGCACTTTTCACCTGTGCAGTTACACGTGCAGTGCACCTTGAACTAATATCGAGTCTATCAACAGAAAGTTTCCTTTTGGCATTCAAGAGATTTATTTCACGGAGAGGACTTTATAGAGTAATCTACTCGGACAATGCAAAAACGTTCAAGAAAGCAGATCAAGATCTAAAGGAACTGTGGAAGGCTATAAAGGAGCCAGAGCTGCTGGAATATTTTTCTGAAAAGGGAATCAAGTGGAAATTTATTGCAGAAAGAGCGGCTTGGTGGGGTGGTTTTTGGGAAAGGTTAGTGCGCTCTGTAAAGGGATGCCTCAAAAGAGTAATGGGCAGAGCATCTCTAAGCTTTGAAGAGTTAACTTCTCTGTTGACAGAAATAGAAGCCACTATTAACTCAAGACCACTCACATTTGTGTACAACAATTTACAAGAACCAGAACCTCTGACGCCAGCTCATTTCCTCATAGGGAAAAGACTTACCTCTTTACCACCAAAGCCATTTTCCACAACAGGTCAGATAGCAAATGCAAATAAAGAAAGGCTGACCCGAAGATGGAAATATCGCCATAGACTTGTCAAGGAATTTTGGAACAGATGGAGGAGGGAGTATTTGCTGGACCTCAGATCGGCTCACACTCGTCATACCCCAAATCCAACACAACTCAAACCAGGAGATTTGGTCCTCATTGGAGATGACAAGATACCACGTCAAACATGGAAAACAGGACTAATCATAGAGGTGTTCCCAGGGAGAGATGGACTAGTCAGATCCTGCGCTGTGCGCACTCCAACTGGGACGACGTTAAGAAGACCAGTTCAGCTACTATATCCTTTTGAAGTTAATATTTGAACTGTCTTCTTGGGGGGGAGGGTGTTGAATATTTAATAGTTCATAATGGTTCATACACATAAGTTATTAGTTATTACATATTGAAATACATATAGAACAAATAGATATTATAAACATTTTAAAGTTAATCAGAAAGGCTATTCATAGCAGTAATTTAATTAAAATCCCAAAGGTGTTTTCCTTTAATGCAGTCGCTAGACATTGTCCACTAGACGGCGCTGGTGCTGTACCTTTGGCCATGAAATGTTATTGTTCAAGCTGCAGACCGAAGAAGAAGTCAGTGCTAAGCGATGCAGTACTATCAGAGAGACGGATGCATGTTAGTCAGCGGGAACAACAAATGTGTTGTAAACTGAGCTGCAGCATTCTCCAGTAAAGCCAAATGAAGGTAAAGTTGGGTGTTTGGACATTCTTTCCTTATAACGACTGATGTTACAGCTAAATCCACAACAGCTCTGGAGCCTTTGTTCTTGTACAGGGTGACTATTATTGCATCACAGTGTTCAACTGGCATTTCTTCCTCTTCCCATATACTGGTAAGAACACTGTGAAATGCCTGAAGATCCTTTTTGCTAAGTGCCTTGTAGACTTCTGCAGGAATACCATCACTGCTGGGTGCCTTGCCACAGCTCATCTGTTTGATGGCTTTCCTGGCTTCATCTAGGGATGGAGGGTCATCAAGCTCTTCAATGGATGTCTGTTGTGTAACTTGGTCCAGTACAGCCTTGTCAGCTGTGGATGGGCAGTTCAGAAGTTGACTGAAGTGTTCCCTCCATCTGTTGTTGATGGCAGCTTCGTCCTTGATGAGCGTGGCTCTGTCTACAGACAGCAAGGGGGCAGAACCAGATGTTGAGGGGCCAAACACTTTCAGGGTGTTGGCAGTCTTCTTTTAGCCTAGGCCATCTTTATGTAGAGCAACAATTCTTTTTTTCAGATCAACAAGAGAGTTCTTTGCCACGAGGTGCCATGTTGAACTTTCAGTGACCAGTATGAGAGAGTGTGAGAGCGATAACACCATATTTAACACCTGCTCCGCATTCACACCTGAGACCTTGTAACACGAGTCACATGACACCGGGGAGGGAAAACGGCTAATTGGGCACAATTTGGACATTTTCACTTAGGGGTGCACTCACTTTTGTTGCCAGCGGTTTAGACATTAATGGCTGTGTGTTGAGTTATTTTGAGGGGACAGCAAATTTACACTGTTATACAAGCTGTACACTGACTACTTTACATTGTACCAAAGTGTCCCATGAAAAGATATTATAAAATATTTACAAAAATGTAAGGGGTGTACTCGCTTTTGGGAGATACTGTATGTACAGCTTCGGGGTGGAGCAGACAAGCCTGTGATCTGTCCAGCATTCTGCTCCTCACATGGCTCTGGTGATGAGGACATCCTGAATGTCACATTGACAGACAATGACGTAATGTATCAGATGCCATTGTCGGGATCTGGGATGCATCCAGGTAGTCTTGTACTTGTCGGCCATTCTGAACACTGTGTTCATGATGACGATGTTATACTCTGCACACTTCCTCAACAGTAGGAGGCCATTGTTTTTCATCTTATCAACACCATGTCTGCCAAGTATCCCTTCCCAGCGAGCATGATCGCTGCCAACTCGGGCATTAAAGTCTTCAAGCAAGATGAGCTTGTTGTTGGCAGGAATGGAGTTCAGTAAGAAACTGATCGACGTAGAACTGCCCAGTTGTCTCTTCTGAGCTTGTTAGGGGTGGCGCATTTGCGCACTGACTATGGTTGCATGGTGCTTATGGCTAAGTGGTAGTGTAGGGGAACGTTAATTTTGGACAACCTCTAGTGAACCCTCAGAAACAGTGTGGATTAGATGCTAATGGCAAATGTGAATATTCTTAATAAATGTACCTAAGAGACTACAAAGTAATGATTAATAGTAAATGGGAGCATTTATAGGGAATGTATTAAAGGACTGAATATGCACTGTCTAGATATGAGCTGTCAATGGAAGTAGTAGCGTTTCTACGCCAGAGGTGGCGCTCAGTAATGTTAAGACACTGTGTAGTGTTAGAGAACACCATAGAAGAAGAGTGTATGCGCTCTAGTGAGAGTGTTCCAGAGAACGTTCGAGAGAGACGTTGACACAGAGTGTAGAGAGTGTGTTGAGACAAGATGGTGTATAGCGATGTGCTGTGTAAGTGCTGTGCCGTGCCGTGTGAGCTGGGAAAAGTGAATAAACAGTCGCTGCAAAGTCTAACAGCTTGGCTCAAATCATCCTTCCTCCCTCTTCGCCCCTCCTGGGTGTAACAAAACTTGGTAGCAGAGGATGGTTCAGCTGTGTATAAGACGGTGAGTGAGCAAATAAAAAAAGAAAAGAGAGGCCGTAACAATGGAGCTGGAGCAGCTACAAGCTAAGCTAACTGAGGCCTTGGTGCCGTTACGGGCCGAACAGCTAAATGACGTCTGTTTATTTGCAAAGATAAGCCCAGCCGAACCGTCTAAGAAGTACACGCTGATACGACTGTTAATCGAGGAGGTGGAAAAAGCCATTGAACGCGAAGAGGAGGATGTTGTCCGCGAGTTTCTGCTAAGGCTAATAGCATGTGCTAACAAAGCTAAGCTAAGTGAACCGTTGACGCAGGCAGCGACAACGGCAGGCACGAGCCGCGAGGCGGAGGCACTCGCCAGTTTACAGAGCCAGTATGCCGCTCTGCATGAAAGTATTATTGACTCAACTAAACGGGTTGAAGAAGAAATAATAAGGCTGACGGATGATCAGGCCGCGCCGCCACCGGGCCGCCATTTTGTGAAACAGCCCGAGACCGCGCCGCCACCGAGCCGCCATTTTGTGATACAGCCCGCGGTCCCCACAGCGCCCCTACCGCCAGAAGTGATCATTAAACGGGAGTTTAAGATAAATGGGCAGATAGGGGAGAGGGGCCAAAAAGACAAGTTGTCTTATTCCAATCTCACTCACCAGATCAATATGGGCTTAAGGAAAAAGCACAGTGAGGCTGAGATAATTGAGGCTGTTGTCAAAGCAGTGAGTCCTGGATTGAGTTTGCGCGCTATGCTGGAGATTAAGTCAGATCTCACACTGCCACAGCTGCGCATAATCCTGCAAGGACATTATAAAGAAGATAGTTCCACTGACTTGTATCATCGTCTGATAAACCTCACACAAGACAGTAATGAGTCACCTCAGAATTTCCTGTTTCGTGCCATTGAGCTGAAGGAAAGACTTTTAGCAGCATCCAGAGAGCCTGGCACTGAAGAGCAGTTTAGTTCTGATCTTATTCAGAGGAAGTTTCTGAGGGCGGTGGAAACAGGACTGATCAGTGTTGATGTGAAATATCAACTGAAGCGTTATTTGGAGGATCTTGCCGTCACCGATGAGCTACTGATTTCAAAGATGAATGCAGCAGCCAGTCTTGAATGGGAACGGCATCAGAAATTTAAAAGGCACACAAAAGAACTAAAGGTTCGAGAATGCCGAGTGGAAAATCTGACGGGTCAGTATGCAACCGAGAGAGAAGTGGATGGCCAAGAGCGCCCCCTACCATCGACAAAAGGAAAAATCCTTAAATCCCAAAGCACAGTGACCCGTACGGAATCTGAGCTCCTGAACATAGTCACGCAGCTGAAGAGTGACATGGAGGAGATCAAAAAGGCAATACGTGAGTCTCCCAGAGCACCTCGCGCTCAAAGAGCCAGGAGGACACGTGGCTGCAAGAGATGTCAGTCCACCAGCAATGGCGACCAATGTAACCACTGCTTCAGGTGTGGAGTCAGCAGCCACATGTCAAGGGAATGTCGGATAGGGAGGAGACTCGGAAGAGGAACAGGGCAAGTAGACACGGCGGCCAATACTGTCGCAACTACATCAGAACAAGTTAACACACAAGAACTGTATGAGCTCGTTACTGACAGTATTCGGAGGTTGGAAGCAAGGCTGGTAGCTAGGGCCGAGGCACCTCCTGAAGAAACGGTCTGTGTTAATCTACTGTCCCCTAATTGCCAATTACAGTTACTCAATTTGGTTAGAAAAAAATATGTCATCACCTGCTTTCTGGATGACAAGGAGACACAAGCATTGTGGGACACAGGGTCACAGGTTTGTTTAATGAATGACACCTGGAGACAGGAGCACCTGCCACACACCACCGTCAGAGACTTAGCCGAGTTGGTGGGTCCAAATATCCTGAGTGGGAGGGCAGTGAACCGGACACCGATTCCATTCTCAGGGTGGGTCGAAGTCACCTTAAAGCTGCCGACAGTTAGTCGCCCACCGGTGGAACTCTTAGTTCCTGTGCTAGTGGTGAAGGAGGACGGAGTGGCAGAGCCGCCTATCATTGGGTTCAACGTGATTGACTATGTCCTGAAGATGGGCATTAAATCCCCTTGTGCTATCAGTGAAGCTGTTAGCGCAGCCTTCTCATTTGACTGTAAGAAAACAGAGGTGTTTTTGAAAGTGATGCAAAGTGAGGAGGATAGGCTGGGGGAAGGAATGGTAAAAGTTGGCAGTGAGTTGGTTACCATCCCTGCTGGCCAAACCAAAACAGTCAAAGGTTGTGTCAGAGCAGGCTCACTTCCAGACACACAAGACGTCTTATTTGAGCCGAGTCAGTACACCCAATTACCAGAGGGTTTGCAGATGCAAAGTGGGTTGGTGCAGTTATGGAAAGGGAAGCGATCTATGTTCAAAGTACCTATAACAAACAGTACGTCCCGTGATATCCAGCTGCCCGCTAAGACCATTTTTTTTTTCACTTCCGCCCTCCCAAGAGAGTAGACACTTTTTCCTCCTCTCCTGCTCTGACTTTTTTTCCTTCCCCCCCAACTACTGGATCCCAGCTTGCTGTTGTCTGTCTGCGTCTAACTGCGACCGTCGAAAGAAAGAAATTATGGAGTTAATAAGCTGGGCTTTGAACACAATTGACACTATTTTTTCAACAAGGAAAAGTGCTCCGGGGGAAGCTGTTTGCCCCGCAGGTACGGCTCCAGCGGGCTATTTACGTGACACAAGTAATTGGAAAATCTTGTGTCTCACTAATCTCTCTATCGAAGATATTGAAGATTTGTATGTCTTCGTGGTAATGGTGATCGGGATCTTTCTGATTGGAACTGGGATTGTCCTGGTGTACCGCAAATTGCTGAAGATGGATACAACCTATCAAAATGCTGGCCAGGCGAGGTGCATCTGTCAAATTGAAAAATTGGAGAAGACCCTGATAGCGACAAATGGAGAACTGTCTCGGAAGGTGGATTACATCATGGTCTCGCTTAGGTCTTTCCACGATGGATTTAAAGCCCCACAATGAAGGATTAAGTACTGAATCTACAGAAGAAATAAAAAGCCTTCTCTGTGATCAGTCCGATTTGGCTCAATTTCCCCATGAAAATTCCTCCTGGCTGTCTGCAGTCTGTGTTTTCAAAATCATCGAGCATAAGGCCTTGGACAGCCATCTGGACAGCCTGCCAAGATAAGGACTCGGCGGCAGCCAGACAAAACATCTCCTGCCAAGTGTCCTTGTTGTCTCTCTTATTATCATCAACACTGCTTCAACACCGCACACACATTGATCCATGAACTGAATAAAGATACACACACTGCTCTCTTGTGTCTTGTGAATCCTGTGTAGCGAATGTGCATCGAGAGCTTTTTTTTTCCTTGAAATCTTAATATTGATTAATTATGTAACCAGTATTTTGAATCAATGATTTTTTTGCTCCTTCCTATTGTTCCTCGTATTATTCTTATTCTTATGCTACTTGTACCCACTATCCTGTTGGCAGGCGCGTCTCTGATGCAGCCGTGTCACTGGAAATGCAGGTTCATTTTCTGTGTCAAGTCAAATTCTCTCGTATGTTATCAGTGATCTGTTAATGTACTTGGCAATAAATCTTTTCTGATTCTGATTCTGATTTGGGGGAAACGCAGAGAGTTAAAACTGCTTATCCGGCAGATATTAGACCCCCTGCTGTAAACCAAGCGACCGTCGACCCAACGACGAGTGAGACAGGAAGAACTAAAGAGACCAAGATGAACTGTGCTGTCAAAGAGACTATGGACATGTGGGACCCTCCAGTTCCCCTTGATCATCTCTCACCCATACAGCAAGAACAAGTAAAACAGCTACTACGGGAGGAACGGCAAGCATTTTCCTGTGATGAGTATGACGTAGGGACAATTCCCTCTTTACAGTTGAAGATCAGACTCAAAGATCACGATCCTGTCAAAAAGACTTATGTTTCTGTTCCCAAACCACTTTATAAAGAAGTAAAGGAGTATTTAGAAGACCTGCTTAACAGGGGCTGGATCACCAAATCCAAGTCATCGTATTCCAGTCCAGTCGTCTGTGTGCGAAAGAAAGATGGAGGTCTGCGTTTGTGTTGTGACTTTAGAGAATTGAACAAGAAGTCTATCCCAGACAGACACCCAATTCCCCGCATACAGGATATGCTGAACAGTCTAAGTGGGAGTGTGTGGTTTTCAGTCCTCGACCAAGGAAAGGCGTATCATCAGGGTTTCCTGGAAGAGTCGAGTAGGCCCCTCACTGCATTTATCACTCCCTGGGGTTTGTTCGAGTGGGTAAGGATTCCATTTGGTTTGTCCTCAGCACCAGCAGCATTCCAAAGATCTATGGAGGAGTGCTTGTGGGGGTTGAGAGATGATGTTTGTCTGCCTTACCTCGATGATAACCTTGTTCATTCACAGACCTTTGAAGATCACTTGCGAGACCTGAGAAGCGTCCTGCACCGCTATCAAAGTCATGGAGTGAAGTTGACTCCCCGGAAATGTGAGTTATTCAAGCAGCAGGTACGTTTTCTTGGTAAAATGGTAACAGGACAGGGTTACACCATGGACCCTGCGGACATTGCCCCAGTGCAGACACTCAAACAGCAGCAACCTTCCACTGTTGGAGAGCTAAGGAAATTGCTAGGTTTTATTTCATATTACCGCAGCTATATTCCAAACTTCTCTCGTATAGCAAAGCCTCTTTACGACCTACTGGCTAAAGATCACACAGACAAAGCAAAGAAAAACTCAAAGAAACATGTCAAAAAGAACGATGGAGGCCACTTACCCTCATCCCATGTGATCAGGTGGCGCTCAGAGCATCAAGCAGTAGTTTGTCAGCTTGTTGACCTTCTTACCCAACCCCCAGTGTTAGGTTACCCGAACTTTGAAGAACCCTTCATTTTACACTGTGACGCTTCACAGGAGGGGCTTGGGGCGGTGTTATACCAGCGACAACAAGACAAACTGGTGGTGATAGCATATGGCTCCAGAACACTGTCAAATTCAGAGAAGAACTACCACCTTCATTCAGGGAAGCTGGAGTTTCTTGCCATGAAGTGGGCCATCTGTGAGAAGTTTCGGGATTATCTGTACTATTCTCCACCATTCACTGTCTATACGGACAATAATCCCCTAACGTATGTGCTCACCACCGCAAAGTTAAATACAACCACACAGAGGTGGGTAGCAGAACTAGCTGATTTCCAGTTTGTGATTAAGTATCGCCCTGGAAAAGCAAACAGAGATGCAGACGGACTTTCACGTATGCCCCTAGATATGGAGCAGTACATGAACAGATGCACCCAGAATGTTGATCCTGATGTGATGAATTGTGTGACACAGGCAGTCAAGGTGAAGTCACAAGAAAGCGAACCATGGCTCTGCCCAGTCACCATTTCTACTCTCATTAGTGAAGCAGATCAAGAAGCCAGCTCTATAGCTGAAATATCAAAGACCGATCTAAAAAGAGCTCAAGAAGAAGACTCCGTGATTGGAGAGGTGTTGCGCTATGTGTTGTCAAAACAATGGCCAAGAGGTGTAAAGCAGCAGAACAGTAAAATTGCAGCTCTAGTCAGGCAGAAACACAAGCTGTACTTGGAAGATGATGGACTGCTTTACAGGAGAACGGCAACACATGACCAGCTACTCCTACCCCAGAAGTTTCACAAACTCGTGTTCAAAGAGCTCCATGAAAACATGGGTCATTTAGGGGTAGAGAGAGTGATGAACTTGATAAGAGAGCGTTTTTATTGGGCTAATATGCAAAGAGATGTGGAGCACTACATCACGAGAGTTTGCAGTTGTTTGAAGAACAAACGTCCCAATAAGATAACAAGGGCACCACTGACTAACATTGTCACCACGTACCCATTTGAATTAGTGTCAGTGGATTTCCTGCATTTGAAGAAGTGCAAAGGAGGATATGAGTATATCCTGGTTGTAATGGACCATTTTACTCGTTTTGCTCAGGCTTACCCATGTCGTAACAAAGCTGCCCACACCGCTGCTGAGAAGATCTTTGGAGATTTTGCCCTTAAGTTTGGTTTCCCCACACGACTCCATCATGATCAGGGAAGAGAGTTCCAAAATAAACTTTTTGCAAAACTCCAAGAGTACAGTGGTGTGCAGGGGTCCCGAACAACGCCCTACCATCCCCAAGGGAATGGGCAGGTGGAACAATTTAATCGTACACTGTTGGCAATGCTCAGAAATTTGCCCGAAGCTGCTAAGGAAGACTGGAAGTCCTCTCTGGCAAAAGTGGTTCATGCTTATAATTGTACGCGTAGTGAAGCTACGGGGTACGCACCATATTTTCTGTTGTTTGGTCGTAGTCCAAAGTTGCCTATTGATCTGATGTTTGGCCTCACAACAAGAGAGCAGAGTGTTTCTCAGCAAGACTATGCTGAAAAGTGGAGAGCTACAATGACTGAAGCTTACAAACTCGCTTCTAAAACAGCAAACAAAGAAGGGATGAGAAGTAAAGCACTTTATGATAAAAAGGTTCACGGTGCTGAATTACTCCCTGGATCCAGAGTATTGGTTCGAAACTTGACCGAAAAAGGTGGGCCAGGAAAATTAAGATCATACTGGGAAGACAAGGTGTATGTCATGACCCAAAAGAAGTACCCAGACAGTCCCGTATATGAAATCAGACCTGAAACTGGTAAGGGACGCACTCGGGTCATACACAGAAACCTTTTGTTACCATGTGACTTTCTTCCCATGGAAACAGTGAAACATGCCTCTAAGAAGATGAGAGAAAGAGACTCTAAAAGACAAAGGCATGTGGACAGACAAAGCAACGCGGATGATGAAGATGAAGAGGGTTGGAATGCCATAATCGGATTACGAGCTGGGAAGGATCAAGAGCAGCGTCCATTGAGAGCCGATGCACTGGAGTTCTACCCGCATGATGACACTACTCCGGAGGATGAGGACCAGGACCCAGATGACGTCACGCAGGTGCAGCTGGCACCAGAGGTCGACGATCCGGTGGTTCCAGATCCAGCTGAGGCAGACCAGGACCAGAGTGATGAGGTGTCGGAGTCCAGTTCCAGTGACCAGGAGGGACCTGACGAGATTCCTGCTAAAACGTATCCTTCAAGAATAAGAAAACAGCCATTGAGATTGACTTATGATAAGTTAGGCCAACCTAGCACTTCATTGCATTTCATCTGTCTAGAACAAAGGTGTAGAAGCTAAAGATAACCATTGGTCAGACATAAATGTCTTGAAAAGTAACTTGGTAGTTACTGTGATGGTTGATAAAAAAAATTGAAAAAGAACAAAAAAATTTAAAAACACAAAAAGAGACTTGCAGTATGTTACTAAGGCACAGGCATCACACCAAGGTTTATTTGGTAGGTTATGACTAGATTGAGTATCCTTACTCTCAGGAAAGATGCAGATACCCACCATGATGGATGGAGCGGTTGAAGGTTATCGTGCACAAAGACCTCTTCTGCAAATGTATTGCATGGAATAGGAGATACATGCTGTACTATGGACAATCACCAGTGGCATCTTTATAGACTTTAATGAACTCTGACTCCTGTGTAGTGATACCCTACTTAACATGTAATACATGATTACCAAATGTGAACTGACAGAAGAAAAGAGAAAAAAGACTACTGTTTTCAGAAAGGTGTAATGTCGGGACGACATTAACTTTTTGAGGGGTGAGTGTAGGGGAACGTTAATTTTGGACAACCTCTAGTGAACCCTCAGAAACAGTGTGGATTAGATGCTAATGGCAAATGTGAATATTCTTAATAAATGTACCTAAGAGACTACAAAGTAATGATTAATAGTAAATGGGAGCATTTATAGGGAATGTATTAAAGGACTGAATATGCACTGTCTAGATATGAGCTGTCAATGGAAGTAGTAGCGTTTCTACGCCAGAGGTGGCGCTCAGTAATGTTAAGACACTGTGTAGTGTTAGAGAACACCATAGAAGAAGAGTGTATGCGCTCTAGTGAGAGTGTTCCAGAGAACGTTCGAGAGAGACGTTGACACAGAGTGTAGAGAGTGTGTTGAGACAAGATGGTGTATAGCGATGTGCTGTGTAAGTGATGTGCCGTGCCGTGTGAGCTGGGAAAAGTGAATAAACAGTCGCTGCAAAGTCTAACAGCTTGGCTCAAATCATCCTTCCTCCCTCTTCGCCCCTCCTGGGTGTAACAGTAGGCGTAGCTTCATAAGCCTCTCATTGATTCCGATGGGTAAGTCTGGGAGTTGTTTCATCAAACTGGTTTTGACAGCCAGGCCAACTCCGTAGATCCTATCCTCAGTCTGTGCCTTGCCTTTCCAAAAGAACGTGTAGTCACTGGTGGGTTCTTTGATGGAGCGTTCCTCTACAAGTCGAGTCTCACTTAGGGCTGCAATATTGATGTTGTAGTGTGATGACTCTTTGGCAACCAAGGCTGTTCGCCTTTGGGGTCTTGCTGTGTCGTCTCTGTCCATGAGGATACGGACATTCCATGCTCCTAAGAGAAGCTTTCTTTTTCTGTTCTTCTGTTGTTTTTGACCACATGAGTAGGTGATCTGCCAGCCGTGGTAAACTGACCAGATGCTATAGGGCAGACAATGTCTAGGCTACCTTTTCTAGGCCCCTTCCATACTTGGGTGAGCAGTGTTATCCCTAAATAGGGCTGCTCAGTCACCCTGGATGTTGCCAGACTCCTCTGCTGCCCAGGGTACAGAGAAGAATGACCCCTGGTCCAAGGGCCACCTGCATCCAGGATCATGACTGCAACTGCCAGTGGTCACGTCCACCTGTTGCTTCGCCATTCCCCCATTGCCGCAGGACTTGGAATAAGGTTGAAGAGGAAAGATGAAAGCACACAATGTAGCCTGTGTGTGAGAGATATTATGGTGGAAAAGCCATTGCACGGGGGATGATCCCACTCTCTCAGCCTCGGAACTCCGGGTCCAGTGGCACAGAAAAAGTGTTCAGTCTGGGGACTTCTTTATCTGCAGTGGATGGTAAGGTCTTCTTTTGTGCTCTGATGTGCCCTTCGCAATCCACAGTGTGGATTGCGAAGGCACGGTTGCTGCAGTGCCTTTTCAGCCGTTGAATCCTAGCGGATTTCATCCGCCTGGTCTGCCAAAGCAGTCTTCACATGCAGGATGAGCAAGTCCCTAACTCACTGAGGGTTTTAGACCTGTTGGCTACCCTCACCAGGTTTAGCCAGCCAATGGAAGCCGTTGCCCAGGGTGTGGCCGCTGTTGCATGCAAACAGCTTCGAGAAGCCACTGGTGAAAGCTAGGTGCCAGGTGGAGACCAAAGCAGGCAGCCTACTCCGAAGAGCACCACACGTCGTCCCTGTGGTGTATGATATTGGGTACTTTTGGGAGTGGTGCGCATCCTTCGGATGACGTCAACACGCCGTATATACTGGGCAGCCCGCCATCTCATGTAATCACTTGGTTGGTGTATAGGTATCGGTATGACAGATGGCTGGTAGCCAGCCCCATTACACAGGTGTCTGTATTCTTATACTTTCTTGTAATATAGGTCAGTAAATGGCAGCATCCTCGTTGGTCGTCATTGCCAGGTTTGTGGACATAAACATTTTTTTTTTTTTTTTTTTTTTTTTTTTTTTTTTTCTCTCGGCGCCACACGAGTCGGCTGCCTTTTGCAACAGCGGCTCGATTCCGACTCTTTTTCCCTTCCTCTCTCTTTTGATCCGTCTTTTTTTTTCACCCCACTTATATCACGGACACACAGATCGTCCTAAATGTCTCCTGAGCCGGTGGACGGAGCCACTGTCTATAGCAGGATACGATACAGCAGAGAACAGCTGCTAGCATTCAACCGCCACCCGGTCCCATTGGAAAAACTCGACATACCGAGTGAACTGAGGCGAAAACGCCGCGGCTGCCGGGCTGGAGTAAGGCGGAGGACAAAAAATATAAGGTACAGACCCTCCCTTCCATCTGTTGTCATGGGAAATGTACGGTCGATACTGGGAAAGTTAGATGAGCTAGCGGCTATCTCCCGTTATGATAGCACATACCGGGAGTGCTCTCTCCTTTTGTTTACTGAGACGTGGCTAACTGAACTAGCAGCAGATGCTAACATTGAGCTGGAGGGTTTTCACATGATACGAGCTGACCGAACACCAGACAGTGGCAAGGCTAGGGGCGGTGGAGTGATCATGTATGTTAACAACAACTGGTGCAGACCGGGACATATCACTGTTAAACAACGACACTGCAGCAAAGACATTGAGTTGCTAGCTGTTAGCATGAGGCCTACATATCTCCCGAGAGAACACTCACACGTGATCTGCATTGTTGTTTATGCAAATCCGACGGCGAACGCTGGGACAGCACGTGACGTCATCCATTCAGTAACCAGCAGGCTGCAGACAGAACACCCAGATGCTCTTCTCCTCATCTCAGGCGATTTCAACCATGTTTCACTGTCTCCCATTCTACCCACGTTCACCCAGTATGTCACATGCCACACTAGAGACAATAAAACACTGGATTTATTCTACGCAAACACTAAGGAGGCGTACACCTCATCACAACTACCCCCACTCGGGAGATCGGATCACAACTTGGTTCATCTCCGGCCGGTGTACAAACCCCTAGTGCACAGACAACCTCCGGCCATGCACACTGTGGAGTTATGGTCTGAGGAGACAATGGACACCCTAAAGGGCTGTTTTGAAGCCACCGCCTGGAAGCAGCTCTGCGATCCACATGGTGAGGACATCGATGGCCTCATTCACACCTTCACGGGCTACCTCAGCTTCTGTGTGGACAAATCCGTTCCCACCAAGACCATACGGCGTCACTCAAACAACAAACCCTGGATCAACCCTGAGATAAAAACACTTCTGAGAGAGAAGAAGAGGATCTTCAGGTCGGGGAACAGGGAGATGCTGAAGTCCGTACAGAGGGAGCTGAGGAGAAAGATCAGAGAAGGCAAGGACAGCTTCAGGAAGAAGATGGAGGACAAGCTGCAACAGAGCGACATCAGCGGGGTCTGGAGAAACCTCAAAACCATCTCGGGGCTCCAGAATACCTCCCCCCAGGCCACAGGGGGCAGGGAGTGGGCGAACAACCTGAATCTGTTTTTCAATAGATTTGACCAACCGCCCTCCCCCCTGACTGCACAACAACCACTGCTGCCTCTAAAGAAATCAAGTCCTGCTGCCCACTCCCCACTCTACCAACACCCCCCCACTCCCAACACACAGCCCCCCATCCTGACCCTGACCAGGACCCAGGTGAGGACGGAGCTGAGGAAGATCAAGGCGAGGAAGGCGCCGGGACCGGACGGCATCAGCGCAAAGCTCCTCAAGTCCTGTGCAGACCAGCTGTGTGGGATTGTGACGTATATCTTCAACATGAGCCTGAAACTGGGGAGGGTACCACAGCTGTGGAAAACATCTTGTGTGGTACCTGTACCAAAAACTTCCCACCCCAAAGACCTGAACAGCTACAGACCGGTGGCCTTGACGTCCCACTTGATGAAGACCCTGGAGAGACTGCTCCTTGCTCACCTCCGCCCCCTGGTGGAACCAGCGATGGATCCACTCCAGTTCGCCTACCAGCATGGCATTGGGGTGGAGGATGCGGTGATCTTCCTCCTTCACCGTTCTCTGTCCCACCTGGAGAAGCCCGGGAATATGGTGAGGATCATGTTCTTTGACTTCTCCAGTGCTTTCAACACCATCCAACCGATGATCCTGAAGGACAAGCTGCTGCGCGCAGGGGTGGACCAGCACCTGTCATCATGGATCCTGGACTACCTCACGAACCGGCCTCAGTTTGTGAGAACCCGGGACTGTGTGTCCGACACGATCATCAGTAGCACGGGGGCCCCCCAGGGAACGGTGCTGGCTCCCTTCCTGTTCACTCTTTATACTGCGGACTTCTCACACAACACAACACACTGCCATCTACAGAAGTTCTCTGATGACTCTGCGATCGTTGGCCTCATCTCCAATGGAGATGAAGCTGAGTACAGAGGGCTTATCCAGGACTTCGTGGACTGGTGCCATCGGAACTGCCTCCAGATCAACGCGAGGAAAACTAAGGAGCTGGTGGTGGACTGCCGCAGGCATGGGCAGCCCCTCACAGTACCAGTAAATATACAGGGAACAGACATCGAGATGGTGACATCCTATAAGTACCTGGGTATTCATCTGAACAATAAACTAGACTGGTCACACAATACTGATGCACTCTACAAGAAGGGACAGCGCAGGCTGTTCCTGCTGAGGAGACTCAGGTCTTTTGGTGTACAAGGGGCGCTGCTGAAGTCATTCTATGACACGGTGGTGGCATCAGCCATCACTTTTGGAGTGGTCTGCTGGGGCAGTGGCATTACTGCAGCAGATAGGAAGAGACTGAACAAACTGATTAAGAAAGCTAGCTCTGTCCTGGGGCAGCGCCTTGATCCGATGGAGGAGATAGGAGAGAGAAGGACGGTGGCTAAACTGTCATCTCTGCTGGAGTCCGAGTTCCACCCTATGCAGGACATACTGAATGCACTGAGGAGCTCATTTAGCAGCAGACTACATCATCCCAGGTGCACAACCGAGAGGTTTCGTAGGTCCTTCCTACCAACGGCTGTCAGACTGTACAACCTAAGCAGGGCTGCTCGCAGAGATAGCAAAAAGACGTAACAAACTAATAGTTTTTTGAATGCAAAAGATGCAATAGACTTACACAATGGTCCTCTCCGGCATACAACTAGGAACATACCGGTCGCTATGGAGGGTGAGAATATGTATGGGCACATAATCATACCATGTAGGATAACTAAGTAGACGGTTATGCTGTTTCATTCCATCTAGCAACAATGCTCTGCACTGTGTGTGTTTATATATTTGCATATTTATTCCATCTAGCTACAATGCTCCGTACTGTGGGTGTTTATATATTTATATATCTACATATTATTCCATCTAGCTACATTGCTCCGCACTGTGTGTGTTTATATACTTGCATATTTATTCCACCTAGCTGCAATGCTCCGTACTGTGGGTGTTTATATATTTACATATTTATTCCATCTAGCTACAATGCTCTGCACTGTGTGTTCATATATTCATATATTTATTCCATCCAGCTACAATGCTCTGCACTGTGTGTCTGTGTGTGTGTGTATATATATATATTTTATAGTAATACGTACATATGTTTATTAGCTGCTCTTGCTTGCTTGTTTTTTTTTCTTGCCTTCTGATTGTTGCTCTGAGTGTTGCTATCCCTGTGCTGTTGCAATCCTGGAATTTCCCCGTTGTGGGACTAATAAAGGCTTATCTTATCTTATCTTATCTTATCTTATCTTATAACATTTGGCAACAAAAGATTAAACCATGGAGGCATGTTTACGACCGCTACAGCCTTTTCTCAAGTCCCCGGGGGAACCAGCAGTCCCGTGACCACGTTGGCTGGATGCATTAGAGACCTACGTCACAGCACTGGACCGGGGTAAATTCGATAAAGTAAGGAAAAGAGCACGCCTTGTCCACAACCTTGGCATAGAAGGTCAAAGAATTTTCCACACGTTAGGACCAATAGAGTTGTATGTGGATTCCACTCCCAACAACATGATAGCACGATGAATTCACTTTCACCAGAGACGACAGAGTTGTTGAGTCAGTACAACAATTTATCTCTGACCTAAGTCATTTGGCTAGCAGGTGCCGTTTTGAACTGTTGGAAGATGAAATGGTGCGGGACCAGTTAGCCGAACACACGTGCAATGCTATGCTGTGAGCTAAGATACTAACGGCGCCAAACGACATGACGCTAGCTAACACAGTTCAGCTAGTGTTCCATCTAGAGGCAGCGGAGAAGACAGCCTCTGAGCTAAATGGGCTCTAAACACAGAAGCTACCTGGATAGACAATGCTAGCGAACACGGTGGGCACAGAGGAAGAAGAGGACACGACTGAAGAATATGAGACGAACGCGATTAGCCGACAGTCCACTCCAAGAGGCTCTGTCTGTGGGAGCTGTGGGTCCCCGACACACCAAGATAAAGCACGTTTTTTGCCCGGCAAGAGGACAATGGTGTATTAAGTGTGGGTGCCTAAACCATTTTGCCAGAGTGTGCCGATCGCAGGCACTGTGGGGCCCACCAAGTAAGCCAGCCTGCCCGCCAACAACAACCATTCATGTGGTAAGCCCCGACATCAACGGTTATTTGTACGGCATGGTTGAATTAGATGGGGTAGCAGTACCACTACTACTCGACACGGTGGCAGTGCGGTCAATGTTGAACTGTGCTATGGTGAAGAAGTTTTTCCCCAACCACAAAATCAACAAGAACCCAACGCCGCTGTATAGACACAGTGGCCACAGACTGTGCGGTGTCAAAACAGTGGAACTGTTTACTACAAGTCCAAAATCGTGTTATGATTTCACGTTCCAGGTGGCAGCACATGGTGACAACATTATGGGATGTAACATGTTCTACAGACTGGGCTTCACCTTCAGAGACAGCACTAAGTTCAAATGGTCCGGATGTGGCAGTTGGAGCACGGCGGACCTCGATGACGACGACATGGTGTGGGACGAGGTAATTAAGAATGGCACTGACACCAAAGCGTCCACCCCGCGCTCTCAGGAGAAGAGCTGCCCAGGAGTGGGGCAGCCAGACTTGCCTAGGTCCCTCGCTCAGCCAGAACTAGAACCGGAAGGAAGGGAGCCCGAGCATGCAGAGAACCCCCCAAAACACAGCAGCAGCAACCGGGCATCAACACAGCTCCCGACATGGCACAGCAGAGCACTTCAGACGGGAGAGAGGAGGAATCGGACTACTTCTGTACCCTCACTCAACAAGCTACGGAGGTTACGACCAAGCTGACGGGTGAAGAGTCCGCCTCAACGAGCAACACCGGAGAGGCACCGGACACCTTCCGTACCCATGACGAGCCTCAACCGACGACTGAGACAACAGGTGAAGGGTCTGCAACAGACATGGTGACTACGGAACCGCCACAGCACGATGGAGGTCCCAAGCCGAACGAGCATGCAGAGCCACCAGAAACACACAAAAAAAGCATTCTTTGAATAAGAATAAGAACAATGTTCTTTACAATTAATATACATATAAGTCATATAAGTAGTTTTACTTACCTGACCAGTAATGTTAGTTGACAATACTGGATTGAAATGTTTAACGTGTCGTATATACTCTGTTCCAGTAATGTGTGTGTGTTTGAATAGTAATCACAAGTAATTGATAAGTGGGAATTTGGTTATTAAATTGAGGAGGGCTATCTGCTAATGTTAATTATATATTTTCCATTTTTGTTAAGAGAGGGGGGAAAATGTGGTGTTGTGGGACACATATGTATCACTTTAGGCCTCACATCTCAGATTAGAACAAAGGACTGAGTCTCCTTGGAGATAACAGGAGGATGTGAAAGTTTGGCCTTTGGTATGCAAGAGACAGCCTTGGGGGATTTCCGGGTGTGCCGAAGACTATGAAAAGGATGTTATAGGATCAAAGAGTAGATGCATTGTTACTTGTGATTGAAATGCAATGTGACTGTGAACTGGGAGAGTCCTGGTATATAAAGGACGAATGCTTCTGTGTTTTTCCTCTTTCTGCTTTGCTGATGTTGGAAGATGTGAATAAACCTGACTCGTGAGATAAACTCTGCCTCGTCATTTTCACATTTCCACAGTGTATGATATTGGGTACTGTTGATAGTGGTGCGGATCCTGCGGATGATGTCACCACGCCGTATATATTGGGCGGCCTGCCATCTCAGGTAGTTGGTTGGTGTATAGGAATCGGTATGAGAGGTGGCTGGCAGCTGGCCCCATTACACATGCGCCTGTACTCTTATAATTTCTTGTAATAAAGTTCAGTAAACAGCAGCATTCTCGTCAGTCGTCATTGCCACATTTGTGGACATAACACTCCCATCAGGGGTACTACCCCCTCCCTGACACCCCATACACACGCAGGGTGACATATTGTCGGACCCAGGGAACACACACACACACAGGCTCAAGTGCAATTCAGTTATCTTTACTGATCCAACAGCGAGTGTGTGGGTGCATGTATGCGGTATGTAAATGTATTGCGGGTGAACAAGCTGCAGCCAGGGGCAAGACAGAGCGCCGTACAGCCTGGCAACCCTAGGAACAGAGCCAAACACAGATGTTGGTTTCAACCTGTCACAGTGAATAGTATAACTGACTGGGCTTACTTGCAGGCATTCATATGCTGGTGCCGGCTTGGGCTTTGGGCCTCCTACCAGGGAGACAGCATCTGTGGAGCGCACTCGGCGATGAGCTGTGATGCGCGGCGTGGAGAAAGGAGTGATTCTGCCACCGCGGGAAAGTGAATCTGCCACCAAAGGGATCCACCTGTGCACAGGGGACAGCCTGGGAGAAAAGGTAAGTTTGCGATGAGCTTACGTGCAAACGGAGAGTTCAGAAGATGATGCGCAGGGCTGAGAGGGAACAGGCGTGTGCAGGACGAAGGTCATAGCAAGACAGACGGCTCCGTGCCGAAGCTCCAGGCAGAGCAGGCTATATAGCCCGAGATTGATTATCCACAGGTGTGCGCGCAGCTGAGGCAGATGACGGCCCAGAGTGGGTCATGACAGTAATCCCCACCCCCACCCCGAGCAGCGCCTCCTGGCGCTGGCCTACCTGGGTGCGCCTGGTGGAAGTCCTTAACAAGACGTCTGTCCAGCACAAACGACGGGCGCACCCAGGACCTCCGCTCGGGGCCATACCCCTCCCAGTCCACCAGGTACTGCAGGCCGCGACCCCGGTGGCGGACGTCCAAGATGGAGTTGACCCTCCATGCCAGGTTGCCGTCGATCAACACTGGTGGGGGTGGAGCCCTAGGAGGGGGGCAGAGCGGGTTAGAGACCACAGGTTTGACCTGGGAAACGTGGACTGTGGGACAAACACGGAGAGAGGGGGGGAGAGCCAGATGCACAGCCACAGGATTAATCACTTTGGCAATCGGGAAGGGCCCAATAAAATGCTGGGCCAGCTTCCTCTTCTCAACCTTCAGGTTAATGTGTTGCGTGGATAACCATACCTGCTGACCCACCTGGTACTGGGGAGCAGACCTCCTACGCCAGTTCTCCGCCCTTGTGTTGCGCTCCGCCGTGCGTAAAAGGGCCTGGTGTGTAGCAGCCCAAAGCCAACAACAGTGCCTCAGGTGAGCATGGACTGAAGGTACGGCCACCTCTCCCTCCTCTTCGGGAAACAGCGGGGGATCGTAGCCCAGCGACGCCCTGAAAGGTGACATGCCAATCGCTGATGACAGAGTCAGGTTGTGAGCGTACTCAATCCATGGCAGATGACTGCTCCAAGATGACAGACTGGAAGCGATGACGCAGCGCAGAGCGGCCTCCAGCTCCTGATTGGCCCGCTCGCACTGCCCGTTGCTCTGGGGGTGATGACCAGAGGACAGGCTTACCATAGCCCCCAAGGCGTTGCAAAAGCTCCTCCAAACGCGGGACACAAACTGGGGACCTCGATCGGAGACAATGCCGGTAGGGATCCCATGCAGACGCACGACGTGCTGCACCAATAGGTCCGCCGTCTCTCGTGCCGTTGGGAGCCCACGTACGGGGACAAAGTGGGCGGCCTTAGAGAAACGGTCCACAATGGTCAGAACGGTGTCGAAGCTGTTGGATGCCGGAAGACCGGTTAGGAAGTCCAGGGCAACGTGGGACCACGGCCTCCCAGGGACCGGTAATGGGTGGAGGAGGCCTGCCGGCAGAGACGATGATATCTTCCCAGTGGCACACTGGGGCCAGGCACGGACGTAGTCGATGATGTCATTCTGGAGACCTGGCCACCAGAACGATCTCTGGAGCAGCTCCACCAGATGGGTGATCCCAGGGTGGCAGGCGAGCTTGGACGAATGGGCCCAGTGGATCACGTCACCCTGAATGGATGATGGCACGAACAGTCTTCCTGTGGGCCCTCCGCCTGGATCCGGCTCGGCTTCTTGTGCCCTCAGGACCTTGTCCCTGATAGCCCACAAGAGGGCGCCCACGACACACGAGGCCGGGAGGATGGTTTGCTCCTGCCCTTCAGAGACCTCCGAGACAAACTGCCTGGACAGCGCGTCAGGTTTGGCGTTCTTTGACCCCGGGCGGTAGGTGATGGTAAACCTGAAGCGCCCGAAGAATAGGGACCAACGCGCCTGGTGAGCATTCAGGCGTTTAGCCATTCCCAGGTACTCCAAGTTTTTGTGATCTGTCCATACCACAAAGGGTTGCGCAGCCCCCTCCAGCCAGTGCCGCCATTCCTCCAGCACGAGCTTCACCGCCAGGAGTTCTCTATCGCCGACGTCATAATTCCTCTCCGCGGGTGACAGTCGCCGGGAGAAGAAAGCGCAGGGCCGGATCACCCCGTCCACCGGAGAGCGCTGTGGTAAAACTGCCCCCACCCCCGAGTCGGAGGCATCCACCTCAAGCAGGCACTGCAGAGTGGGGTCCACCAGTGTCAGGACCTGGGAGGATGAGAATTCCGTCTTCAGGGCTGCAAAGGCCGACGCAGCCTCCTCTGTCCACCGGAACGCCACCTTGGGGGAGGTGAGATGAGTCAGAGGAAGGGCGATCGAGCTATACTTAGGCACGAATCGCCGGTAGAAATTGGCAAACCCCAAGAATTGTTGCAGCTGTTTCCTCGATGACGGGGGGGGGCAATCCACCACCGCCCTCACCTTCTCAGGATCCGGGATGACCTGATTGTGTGAGATGATGAATCCCAGGAAGGAGGTCTTCTCAGTGTAGAACTCACACTTCTCTGTCTTCACGAAAAGTTTGTTCTCCAGAAGCCGTTGGAGAACCCGCCTCACATGGACCTGATGCTCCTCCCGGGACTGGGAGAAGATCAGGATGTCGTCCAGGTAGACGAAGACAAAGGACCCGAGGAAATCCCGGAGGATGTCATTGATGAGACGTTGGAAGACGGCCGGAGCGTTGGTGAGCCCAAATGGCATGACAAGGTACTCAAAGTGGCCGCTGGGGGTCCGGAATAACGTCTTCCACTCATCGCCCTCCCAGATCCGCACGAGGTGGTAAGCGCTGTGGAGATCCAGCTTCGTGAACCAGGAGGCCCCCTGGAGGGAGTCGAAGGCAGAGTTCATCAGAGGTAGTGTGTACTTGTCCTTAATAGTGATATCATTCAAGGCCCGGAAGTCGATGCAAGGGTGGAGGGAACCATCCTTCTCACCGACAAAGAAGAAGCCCGCCCCCACTGGCGACGATGACGGCCAGATGATGCCCGAGCTGAGCGATTCCTTAATATACGCCTCCGTAGCCTCTCACTCCGGAGCCAATAAGCTGTAAAGATGGCTCAATGGCAGGGGGGCACCCGGGCGGAGGTTAATGGCACAGTCGTACGGGCGGTGGGGGGGGGGGGACAGCGCCTGGGACTTGCTATACACTGCTCCAAGGTCATGGAACTCTGGAGGCACCCTGGACAAGTCGGGGGGAGGGGGGAGAGGGGGACCGATGGAGAACAAGCTGCGGACTGGAGATACGCACTCAGGCAGGAAGGACTCCAGGCGAGGACACTCCCAGTTCGCCAGTCAAAGGTGGGATTATGAAGGCGCAGCCAGGGGTAGCCCAGGATGACGGGGGCAGCCGAGGTGGAAAGCACAAACAGCCGGTGGTCCTCTCGATGGTTACCAGAGATGATGGCAGAGACCGGGGCTGTTTGGTGCGTCACTTTCTCCAAGGGGGCTTTCGACAGAGTGACAAGGTTAAGGGGAGTCGGCAGAGCTTGGCAGCGGAGCCCAATCGGGTTGCCAGTTTCTCAGAAATAAAGCTCTGCTCGGCCCCCGAGTCCACCAGTGCGTGCGTGAGGATCTCTGTGTGCTTGTGACAGAACCTAATCGGCAGGAGACATTTAGATAGGGGATTTGCAGAGATGAGTCCGCGAGTCCCCCTACAGCGACTCGCGGACCCCCCCCCCCCCCCTTTGGCCGAACCGGGAAGGACTCAATCTCGTGCTGGTCATCCCCACAGTACATGCAGACACCAAGCTCCTTGCGGCGCTGTCTTTCTGCCTGCGGGAGTTTGGTCCGCTCCATTATCATAGCCTCAGGTGCGTCTGGGCCCTCTAGCGTGGGCAACGCCAAGGTTGAAGACTGAGAGGAGCGTTGTGACAGTCTGCTTGAGCGGCTGGAAGACCTCCGCTCGGCAGCTCGCTCTCTCAGCCTGTTGTCAAGACTGATGGTTAAAGAAATTAGCTCATTGAGTCGCTCAGGTTTATCTAAGCGGGCCAGCTCGTCCCGTAGGCTAGGGCTCAGGCTACGGATGAAGATGCTGCAAAGCGAGGCATCCTCCCACCCAACTTCCGCTGCTACCACCCGGAAGTCGACAGCGTTATCGGCCACTGACCGACCACCCTGGCGAAGATTTAGCAGTCGGGTGGTTAGCACGCTATCACGATCCGAATGGTCAAAAACTTAATGGAAATCATGAACAAACTGGGCGTAGGTTAGGTTGGCGTAGCTGGGCTTCGCCATAATGACGTAAGCCCATGCTAGCGCTCGCCCTTCCAGTAGATTTGCCACGTAACCGATTCGGCTGTGATCGGAGGGGAAGTCCCCGGGAACTCGCTGAAACACCGTCTCACACTGGAGAATGAAACCCCGAGCCTCCCACTGAAGCGCATGGGCGTGGGAACCAGCGTGAGGCGAGTGGGCGAGCCCGGGCTAGCCTGGCTAAGTGGAGAGCTAACGGGAGCTGGCCTTCTGCTCTAAGCCGGAGGGAACGCCCGCTGACCTTACCCACGATCCAACCGGCTGTTTATCTGAACTAACTGGTTCAGTATGACCTGCTGCTGGTGAGTAATTTGATCCACTCAAGCCTCTAAGATGTTTAACTGGTGTTCGCTGGGTGTTCGCTGGGTCACTCTGACGGAGCCGTACTGACATATTGTCAGACCCAGGGAACACACACACACAGGTTCAAGTGCAATTCAATTATCTTTATTGATCCAACAGCGGGTGTGTGGGTGCGTGTATGTGGTATGTAAATGTATTGCAGGTGAACGAGTTGCAGCCAGGGGCGAGACAGAGCGCCGTACAGCCTGGCAACCCTAGGAACAGAGCCAAACACAGATGTTAGTTTCAGCCTGTCACAGTGAATAGTATAACTGACTGGGCTTACTTGCAGGTGTTCATATGCTGGCGCCAGCTTGGGCTTTGGGCCTCCTACCAGGGAGACAGCGTCTGTGGAGCGCACTCACCAATGAGCTGTGATGCACGACGTGGAGAAAGGAGCGATTCCACCGCCGCGGGAAAGGGAATCTGCCACCAAAGGGAGCCACCTGTGCACAGGGGAGAGCCTGGGAGAAAAGGTAAGTTTGCGATGAGCTTACATGCAAACGGAGAGTCCAGAAGATGATGCGCAGGGCTGAGAGGAAACAGGCGTGCGCAGGACGAAGGTCGTAGCAAGACAGACGGCTCCGTGCCGAAGCTCCAGGCAGAGCGGGCTATATAGCCCGAGATTGATTATCCACAGGTGTGTGCGCAGCTGAGGCAGATGACAGCCCAGAGTGGGTCATGACACAGGGTAACTTAACAAACCGTAATGCTGTCTATTCCATCTACAGTGGGGCAAAAAAGTATTTAGTCAGCCACCAATTGTGCAAGTTCTCCCACTTAAAAGATGAGAGAGGTCTCCAATTTTCATCATAGGTATACCTCAACTATGAGAGACAAAATGAGAAAAAAAATCCAGAAAATCACATTGAAGGATTTTTAATGAATTAATTGGTAAATTCCTCAGTAAAATAAGTATTTGGTCACCTACAAACAAGCAAGATTTCTGGCTCTCACAGACCTGTAACTTCTTCTTTAAGAGGCTCCTCTGTCCGCCACTCGTTACCTGTATTAATGGCACCTGTTTGAACTCATTATCAGTATAAAAGACACCTGTCCACAACCTCAAACAGTCAGACTCCAAACTCCACTATGGCCAAGACCAAAGAGCTGTCAAAGGACACCAGAAACAAAATTGTAGACCTGCACCAGGCTGGGAAGACTGAATCTGCAATAGGTAAGCAGCTTGGTGTGAAGAAATCAACTGTGGAAGCAATTATTAGAAAATGGAAGACATACAAGACCACTGATAATCTCCCTCGATCTGGGGCTCCACGCAAGATCTCACCCCGTGGGGTCAAAATTATCACGAGAACGGTGAGCAAAAATCCCAGAACCACATGGGGGGACCTAGTGAATGACCTACAGACAGCTGGGACCAAAGTAACAAAGGCTACATCAGAAACACACTACACCGCCAGGGACTCAAATCCTGCAGTGCCAGATGTGTCCCCCTGCTTAAGCCAGTACATGTCCAGGCCCGTCTGAAGTTTGCTAGAGAGCATTTGGATGATCCAGAAGAGGATTGGGAGAATGTCATATGGTCAGATGAAACCAAAATAGAAGTTTTTGGTAAAAACTCAACTTGTCGTGTTTGGAGGAGAAAGAACACCATACCTACTGTGAAGCGTGGGGGTGGAAACATCATGTTTTGGGGCTGTTTTTCTGCAAAGGGACCAGGACGACTGATCCGTGTAAAGGAAAGAATGAATGGGGCCATGTATCGTGAGATTTTGAGTGAAAACCTCCTTCCACCAGCAAGGGCATTGAAGATGAAATGTGGCTGGGTCTTTCAGCATGACAGTGATCCCAAACACACCGCCCGGGCAACGAAGGAGTGGCTTCGTAAGAAGCATTTCAAGGTCCTGGAGTGGCCTAGCCAGTCTCCAGATCTCAATCCCATAGAAAATCTTTGGAGGAAGTTGAAAGTCCGTGTTGCCCAGCGACAGCCCCAAAACATCACTGCTCTAGAGGAGATCGGCATGGAGGAATGGGCCAAAATACCAGCAACAGTGTGTGAAAACCTTGTGAAAACTTACAGAAAATGTTTGACCGCTGTCATTGCCAACAAAGGGTATATAACAAAGTATTGAGATGAACTTTTGTTATTGACCAAATACTTATTTTACCGAGGAATTTACCAATTAATTCATTAAAAATCCTTCAATGTGATTTTCTGGATTTTTTTTTCTTATTTTGTCTCTCATAGTTGAGGTATACCTATGATGAAAATTGGAGACCTCTCTCATCTTTTAAGTGGGAGAACTTGCACAATTGGTGGCTGACTAAATACTTTTTTACCCCACTGTAGCTGCAATGCTCCTGCACTGTGTATACTGTATATCTGTGTACAAATGTATATTAATTTACTACTTTGGCTAACCAGTTCTTATTATCTTACTATTGCTCTGAGTGGTGCTGTCCCTTTGCTGCTGTAATCCTGTATTTCCCCCATTGTGGGACAAATAAAGGCTTGTCTTATCTTAGCTTATTCTTCCACACAAACTGTCTTCAAAGCTTGAAGGTTCCATGGGTGTCTTCTATCAACTCTGATCTTCAGTTCGTTCCACAGATTTTCAATTGGATTCGGGTCAGGTGACTGACGGGGCCATTCCAGCAGCTTTATTTTCCTTCTCTGGAGCCAGTTGAGTTTTCTTGGTTGTGTGTTTGGGATCATTGTCTTGCTGAAATCTCCACCCTCATTTCATCTTCAACATCTTGGTAGATGGCAACAGATTCTTATCAAGGATGTCTCTGTACATTTGTCCATTCATCTTTCCTTCAATTATATGAAGTCTGCCTGTACCATGTGCTGTAAAACACCCCCACACCATGATGGGATGGGCAGTACCATTTCTCCTCCAAACATGCTGTGTATTGTGGCATCCAAAAAGTTCAATTTTGGTCTCATCTGACCAGACTACAGTAGTGTGAAAAAGTGCTTGCCTCCTTCCCGATTTCTCATTTTTTTGTATTTTTGTCACACTTAAATGTTTCAGATCATCAAACAAATTTAAATATTAGACAAAGCTAACACAAGTAAACACAAAATGCAGTTTTTAAATGGAGGCGTTTATTATTAAGGGTAAAAAAAAATCCAAACCTACATGACCCTGTGTAAAAAATTGACTACCCCCCGCTTCCTCCTTGGTAAAACATAAATTAACTGGTTTATCACATCTTTGGAAAGCTGGGTTCAGTTTCTCTAGCCACACCCAGGCCTGATTACTGCCACACCATTTCTCAATCAAGAAATCACTTAAATAGGACCTGCCTGACAAAGTCAACTAGACCAAAAGATCCTCAAAAGCTAGACATCATGCTGCGATCCAAAGAAATTCAGGAACAAATGAGAAACAAAGTAATTGAGATCTCAGTCTGGAAAAGGTTATAAAGCCATTTCTAAAGCTTTGGGACTCCAGTGAACCACAGTGAGAGCCATCATCCACAAACGGCGAAAACATGGAACAGTGGTGAACCTTCCCAGGAGTGGCCGGCCGACCAAAATTACCCCAAGAGTGCAGTGACGACTCATCCAAGAGGTTACAAAAGACCCCACAACAACATCCAAAGAACTGCAGGCCTCACTTGCCTCAGTTAAGGTCAGTGTTCATGACTCCACTATAAGAAAGAGACTGGGCAAAAATGGCCTGCATGGCAGAGTTCCAAGACGAAAACCACTGCTAAGCAAAAAGACCATAAAGGCTTGTCTCAGTTTTGCCAGAAAACATCTTGATGATCCCCAAGACTTTTGGGAAAATACTTTGTGGACTGACCAGGCAAAAGTTGAACTTTTTGGAAGGTGTGTGTCCCATCGCATCCGGCATAAAAGCAACACAGCATTTCAGAAAAGGAACATCATACCAACAGTAAAATATGGTGGTGGTAGTGTGATGGTCTGGGGCTGTTTTGCTGCTTCAGGACCTGGAGGACTTGCTGTGGTAAATGGAACCATGAATTCTGCTGTCTACCAAAAAATCCTGAAGGAGAATGTCTGGCCATCTGTTCGTGACCTCAAGCTGAAGCACACTTGGGTTCTGCAGCAGGACGATAATTGAAAACAAACCAGCAAGTCCACCTCTGAATGGCTTAAGAAAAACAAAATGAAGACTTTGGAGTGGCCTAGTCAAAGTCCCGACCTTAATCTGATTGAGATGCTGTGGCATGACCTTAAAAAAGCGGTTCATGCTCGAAAATCCTCCAATGTGGCTGAATTACAACAATTCTGCAAAGATGAATGGGCCAAAATTCCCTTTCATCAGTCCGCCCCTGGGAGCGGCCTGCCTCCCGGGCCGCAGCAAGTTGCCTTGGCACCAGTGCGCCACCTCTTCTTCACCATCAGATGTTTCACTCGTCCAGGCCCACCACTCACAGTCTCCTCCCAGGCATGCCGCAGCTTGCTCGGGTGCCCCCACAAACTTTCTGACAGCTGGGGAGAAGCGTCCCCCCCCCCGTCTGGCCACGACACGCAGACATCCCTGGTGCTCCTTCACCTGCTGTTTGGTCCTGAACTGCCATGATTTCTCCACCCCTCCCCCGAGCCTGAATCCAGCCCGCGGCTCCCAGAGGGGTTTTGTTCGGCTTGCAGTGTTTTTGCTTGGCACGTCGTTCTACCATGCCAGCCGGTCCTGCCCCAACCTCTTTTAACTTCGCCGCCACCATTGCCGTTGTGGCCCCTTGTTCACCAGTACCTTCCAGCTGAAATCCTGGAACAGATGGAGCCAACCACTCGGTGCATCCTGCCGTGCCGCCCAGTTTTCTCGTCCAGGGCTACTTGGGCTGTGGCACAGGAACCTTCCTGTGATGGCCCTGGGTGATATTGGTCTTGCTCACTCTCCAGGGTGTCAGTTCCTCATCCCACACTGCGCCGTCTACCATGCCCAGGATCGAACAGTCCCATGTCTTGGCCAATTTGTGCCGAGCTGTCAGTTCCAATGTTCCCACCGAGGTCAGCCGTCCTCCTCCACAACCACAAAGCGGTGCCAGGTCCTTCTCAATTCTGACATGCGGGGAAAAAACATCTCATGGTCATCCAATCTGGCACAGAGCCGATCGTTCCCGCGTCAGACCACAACAACACTTCCATCCCGTCCAACTCCATCATACAGTATGCGTGACTGTTGGTGCTCGGAGACACAGCATCAACAATTGTGAGGGCGGGAGAATCCTCCTTGTGCCACGGAACTCTTCGCTCAGATCTGTGGCATTCCCTGGTGACATGAAGCAAGCAGCCACACGTGCCGCAGTGCTCCACTCTTGCCGAACAATCTCCATCTCTGAAACGATGCTTCGTGGACCCACAGCCCTCACCTTTGGACTTTCCCAGGGCAGACCTCACATTCACAGCGCTAGCGTCATCCTTCATGCTTCCCACGCTGACGAGGTCCGCTGCATGCGCAGTCGGCAGTGATCCCCAAATGTCATTGTGATAAGCACTTACTTAGCTCCTGTGGCAATTTATCCGCAGCTTCCAGCTGTTGAGCTAACTCAATGGCTGTGGGCAGCATCAGTGCGCCCAAAAATGTAAGCAGCCTCAACTCTATCGCAGCGCTGTTGGTATACTCCGACAACTGGTCGCGAATCATCCTCTTCTCCAGTAGTCCAAGCTGGCACCTGCTGGCCAACAGCATCAAGTCTGCCATGAACCACTGAATAGACTCGCCTACCCGTTGGCGGCGCTGTCAAAACCGAATCTTGCAAACCATGGCATTTTCCAGGGCGCGAAAATAGCGCGCCATTAGCTCAATCACTGCAGCCAAGCTATCACAGTCACTCAGTGTGCTCAGAACACACTGTTCTTCCAATCCAGGATTGTGCACCAGCAACGCACGTGCCCACAACTTCTCCAGCTTCCCAAGGTCCAGTGCCACCATGTACATCCAGAAAACGGAGCACCACCTCGGCCAGGGGGCTGGTGGCTTACTGGAGAGCTCCAAAAATGGCTGAATTACAAACCCACACGCTTCCATACCTTGTTGTAATCCACTTTTATCCTCATTGCAAAATGTTTTGTCTATATATGGAGCCAAGGACGAGGCCAGGTGTTGAACTGAACACAGGTTTATTAACCCCTTGCACTCTGGTCAATTTCCCTAAAAACGCCAAAAAATAACGTACCCAAAGTAAATCAAAAGCTGTTCTTCAACCCTTTGCAGCATCTTCATGGGGTTGGTCTCATTTAAAAGAAAACACTTTGAATTTTTTGGCAAAACAGTCATAATCTCTCTAAGTGCTCCTGCCACTTAGTAACAGTCATCTAAACATACTGAACTTGAAGAAAATAAATTTCGCCTGGGTGTTTTTTTTGGATACAAATGATTGCAAATAACACACAGCTGTCAGATCCGGGCTGGAAAATGCAACAGAAATGTAGAACCAAGTGTTATCCAGCTGAGGTCAAAATTTTGTAACAATACCACTAAAAATGAATATATTACACAGCCTTTTTCTTAGGTTGTTCCCGGGCGTTTTTGAACTGTGCCAAATTGTGCCAAATGGCACAGTTTGGAAAAATGTCTGTAACTTTTGAATGATTCAATATAGAAGCTTGATGTTGGGCTCTAATGAAAGGTGACACTCAGGGCTGTGTGTGTGTGGGGGGGTTGTTTATTCATTCATTCATGAATGAATGAACAAACAAGCCCCCACACACAAAGAAGCATGCCACGTAAAAAATGTGTGGCTTTTTTTTACAAGAAAAAATAACCTACAGTGCACTAAAAATTATACTAAAATATCTGTAATGTAGAGGATAACAACCCCCCCCCCCCCCGCTACAGAGGACGGACATCGTCCATCGCCACATGACGGACCGCGGCACATGCCGCGGTCTACTACGCACAATTGTACTAAAATATCTGCAATAATATCTGCAATCCGCTACAGAAGAGTAGCGGGGGGGGGGGGGCCTTCACGGTCCGGACGCGGTGCACGGACTGGACCTGTGCGCCGCGGTCTTCATGTTGCGATGACGCACAGTTGTAATTTACCGACCGGTCAAAAGTCATTTTGATTACAATTTTCAGGGATAAAGAATAATTTAGCTTATAACACTTACCTGAATCAGAATCAGGTTTATTGCCATTGTTCATGTAGTACACAAACTAGGAATTTTTCTCGGTGCAATGCTGCAACATTAAACATGATAAGATAAAAGAAGTAAACTATACATGCAATAAAGTGTAGAATAAGAGTAAGTGATACTGGTCAGCAGTTAAAATATATTAGCGAGCAGCAGATACTGTGGAGAACTATATAGTGCAGTCGGAAATGCAGGAAGAAAACAGTGATGATTGACATGAGTCTGGTTGAGCTGCTGTACATAGTGCACGAGAGTCAATAAGTCACTTAGTGTTCAGCAGTCTGATGGCAGAGGGGAAGAAGCTGTTCATGTGACGGGAGGTTTTAGTCTGGATGGACCGAAGTCTTCTACCAGAGGGGAGGGGGGCAAACAGTACGTGACCAGGGTGTGAGGGATTGGCTATGATCCGGCCAGCACGCCTCCGGGTCCTGGAGATGTACAGATCCTGGAGAGATGGGAGCTTGCAGCCGATCACCTTCTCAGCAGTGCGCACGACGCGCTGCAGCCTTAGTCTGTCCCTGTCCCTACCTGTCCACAACAGCAGTGTCGCTGGTGAACTTCTCTTCCTCATTGTCAGACGAACATGATGCTGGTCCGCTTGTTACGGACTTGTGGTTCTGGTCACGCGACCCGGTCAAACCGTAATTCCATTATTGCGGTTTTGCGCTTCCATGATTGCGGTTTTGGCAAACGATTTTTCAAAACAAATAAGAACAGTAGTAAGAAAAAAAGACTGGCGAACGCGTGTGTGTCACCCAGCCTTACACAAAACAGATTTTGCAAGGGACGCACGCTTTCGAACTTCTGTGCTTCAATTGGCTCGCTGTATTCACAGCCGTTGGTAGGCGGGTCCTTCTTGCTAGGTTTTCAGTCATTGGTTCTTCAAGGTTTCAGAAACCCAATTCAAGGTTCTTATTAGTCGAATGAGAGGTCAATCACATCTAAACCAATGAAAGCACTCCTTTGGCTTTCTGTTTGCGGCTGTGTCTGTAGTGGAAGAACGGAAATGCAGCTTTTTTTTTTTTCAGTGCGCACTAGCGCCCTCGTGCGCCCTAGGATGCAGAGACGTGACCGCCCGCGGTACACCGGAGTGCAAGAGGTTAAAGAGGCAGACTATACAGTATAGGCAATACCGTCAGGCAGAAGAGGTGGCAAAGAGACCGCCCCTCCTGCCCACTGCCCTCTTATAGCCACGGGTGGTGGCGGAACCGGAAGGTGGAGCCGCCATCCGTACCTCACAAATAAGAGGCTAAACTATACCCAAAACTGTCATCAGTGCATGTGGAGAGCAACAGCTTCCTGCCACCCTTGGTAAGACCTGAAAATATCCAGAAAAAGGAAAATCACAGAGGAAAATAGAGTTTAATTCTCTCTGTGGACAGATTAATTTGTGTTCATGTATGCGTGGTTGTTGTGGAGAGAATTCCTCCACGAGAACACAAACAATGGAAAAACAGCCGCCTCACTAGTGTCTACAGGTCATTAAAAAGTGAAATGTAATTATCTAAAATCCACACCTTAATTATCCTTAAAAATGAGAAACAACCCTTGAATTCCTGCTCAACAACCTTATAGTTGCCTGCATTATAAATGCTGGATTCACCACACAGGACCGAAGTCTGAATTAGTGTGGATTTATTTTCACCATCACAGCTCAATTCTTCCTGAGTGATGTAAAAATAAAAGCCCTCTACAGCGATTCAGTTTCCAGAATGGTTGTTTCTGTTATGTGCTTTTATTATGAAACACTTTCAACTGGATATACTTGTCTGAAATCATCAACATACAGCTGACAGTTTTTCCTTACAATCTGTAAATAAAAAAGAAAAAAATTGTAAAATGAGTGAAAAAAGAGAAGATTGTCTAACAGTGATGTCGAGGTGAGCCTTTTATTTTAAGGATGTTTTAAACTTTTTGTCTAGGATAACTGCTGTTTTGTTTTCTGTGGTTTTGGACAGTGAATTAGAAGTGCAGATTGTCTATTAGTGCCACCCATTTTTTTATTAAATTATAACAAACATTTAGCTCAGAGGAAGAAGGTATTTTAAAATGGTTTTTTTTCCACTCTACTGTAATTATTTCTAATTGGCTTAATTTGCACCAAACAATATTTAAAGTTATATTTAAAAAGTTGTTTAGAATTCATTTTGTTTTATTCCAAAATAAATAAAGCAGAATATCAGACAACCAATTCACTTGCTGTCAAATTTAGTCTAGAGAACAGATGAAGGATACAGATTTATATTAATACATTTGAATAAGGAGAATTATGAGGAAACATAAAAAGGATGAAAAGTAGCTTCTTCTAAATAAAACTTTTGTCTCTAATTTATTAAAACATCAGGAACTAAAGCTGTGTGATCACTGTTGAAAGTAGGAGATGGATAACATTTTTCAGATTTAAACAATTTATGAATGTGCTGATAATTAAAAAAAATATGGTCAGATGTTCAGAAATTTATTTTTCAGCACAAAACAATTTGTAATATATTTCTAATACTTTCATTTCCATGAATGGAGCTATATACAAAGCTTGACAGTTTTTTTTCCACTGCTATAGTATGAATTCATTAATGCCACATAATACTCAGAGCAGTGTATATAAAAAAAACAACTTTATAAGCAGCATAATCTTTATTTTAAATGTCAAATTGCCATTGCGGCCCTCAGCCACTTCTGCTTTAGTCTGAGACGGGCAAAATGACTCTTTGGTTGGCAAAGGTTGCAGACCTCTGGTCTAGAGAGAGTTTTTTGCTTCTACCCGTCATGAGTTCTTTTGTGTTGTGACAATCTGATATTCACAGACCTTTTTAAAGGCCATCAGTCAGGACTTAACCAGCTGAAGTTAATTTGCACTGATGGGAGATGGGATAGCTTCCTAAATTCTGATGGATTTCAGCTGGTTTCTATGCCTTTTTGCACCGCTTTTTCTTCATGTGTTCAATACTTATTCCCTGTGTCATTCCACTTTGTTAAATATAACTTGTTTTGTGAACATGGTTGCCTTGATTTCTTTGTATGTATGGACCACTTGGGTTGTAATTGATATCTGGTGAAAATTTCAGGTCGGTGTCTCCATTAGAAATATGTTTAATGAGAAAAATGTTTACGTGTTCAATACTTATTTTCCCCGCTGTACATCAACATGTTGGCCATCTTGACATCAGAAGCCATCTTGAATTTTGTGTGGCCCCGCAGGTTTTTTCAAAAGAGTAATGTCTAAGGAATATTTGGTGCTTGTATCCACATTTGAAAGATTGTTCCAGTTATCAGCTGCACTCTTTTTCATGATATCAGCAAAAATCTATTTCTAAAATCGCTTATTGTTTAAGGAAAGTGAAACAGCGATCCAGAAGATGCACGGTGATCTGGATCTGCTGCAGAATCTAGTGGCTCCATTCTACCTCTGATTGAAGTTTAATCAAAACTTGTCCCTGCTCAGACGTGTTTTTGTGTTTCTGTCGTTTCAGTGTACCTGCCGTCTGTGGAGCTGGGCTGCGGTCTCGGCGTGACCCTGGTCCTGATGCTGCTCCTCTTCGTGGTCTATCACGTCTTCTGGCTGGAGCTGCTGCTCCTCTACCGGTCCTGGTTTGGCACCGACGAGCGGCACACAGGTGAGGCCTCCCGGAACTTTTATTACAGCTCGAGCAGCGGCCACCCTTTTGTCTGATTACGGAGACACAGACGGGGGAATAAAACATCGGGTTGTAAAGCTGCAGTGGTTTTGCCAGGTGTCATAAAGATCTGTTCACCACGACGCTAAATTTCTCTTCATTATGGTCTCAGCTGTCAGCCACACTCGGAGCATTTAGGTTATTGAAACTTGTGTAAACATAATGCTCCGTGTTAAAGTGGCTGTAATAAATATTTTAGCACTCACCTTTATTCTTGGTTATCGCCAGGCTACATGTCGTCTTCCAGATGTTCTTATAGTCCAGGGCTCTAAAATCTCTACAGTGGAAACAATCATTCTGAGCAGTCTGGGTTCTGATAAAATCAGCATGAAGGCACAAGACATATGAGTCTTTAAATGAGGAGGGTCTGAACTATTATTTGGCGTACGTGGCCCTGCAGGGTGAGTTTTGGGAGGACACGAGCATTACAGTGGAGCGGCGCAGCGCATCCACCCCAACAAACGTGTAAGGTTGAACTTGGAAGCTTGCAAATTTGCAACTTTTCTCATTAATTTGCAGGTTTTTCTCATTAATTTGCTACTTTTTCCATGTAAATTTGTAACTTTATTCTCATTTGCAATTTTTTCTCCATCCATCCATCCATCCATCCATCCATCTTCTACCGCTTTTCCGGAGGTCCGGGTCGCGGAGGCAGCAGTTCAAGCAGAGAAGCCCAGACTTCCCTCTCCCCAGCCACCTGCTCCAGCTCTTCAGAGGGGATACCAAGGCGTTCCCAGACTAGCTGGGAGACATAGTCTCTCCACCGAGTCCTGGGTCTGCCCCGGGGTCTCCTCCCAATTTTTTCTCATTAATTTCTAACGTTTTTCATGTAAATTTGAAACTTTTTCTCATTAATTTGCAACGTTTTTCACATTTTTCTCATTTGCAGCTTTTTTCTCATTAATTTGCAACTTTTTCCATGTAAATTTGCAACTTTATTCCCATTAATTTGCAACCTTTTTCACATTTTTCTCATTTGCAGCTTTTTTCTCATTAATTTGCAATTTTTTCCATGTAAATTTGTAACTTTATTGTCATTTGCTACTTTTTCTCATTAATTTGTAGCTTTTTTCATGTAAATTTGATAGTTTTTCTCATTAATTTGCAGCTTTTTTCATGTAAATTTGCAGCTTTATTCTCATTAATTTGCAACTTTTTCTCATTAATTTCTAACTTTGTTCATGTAAATTTGATACTTTTTCTCATTAATTTGCAACTTTTTTCATATAAATTTGCAACTTTTTTCTCATTAATTTGCTACTTTTTCCTCATTAATTTGCAACTTTTTCCATGTAAATTTGTAACTTTATTCTCATTTGCAACTTTTTCTCATTAATTTGTAGCTTTTTTCATGTAAATTTGCAACTTTTTCTAATTAATTTGCAACTTTTCATGTAAATTTACAACTTTTTTCTCATTAATTTGCTACTTTTTTCTCATTAATTTGCTACTTTTCCTCATTAATTTGCAACTTTTTCCATGTAAATTTGTAACTTTATTCTCATTTGCTACTTTTTCTCATTAATTTGTAGCTTTTTTCATGTAAATTTGATAGTTTTTCTCATTAATTTGCAACTTTTTTCATGTAAATTTGCAGCTTTATTCTCATTAATTTGCAACTTTTTCTCATTAATTTCTAACTTTGTTCATGTAAATTTGATACTTTTTCTCATTAATTTGCAACTTTTTTCATATAAATTTGCAACTTTTTTCTCATTAATTTGCAACTTTTTCCATGTAAATTTGTAACTTTATTCTCATTTGCAACTTTTTCTCATTAATTTCTAACTTTGTTCATGTAAATTTGATACTTTTTCTCATTAATTTGCAACTTTTTTCATATAAATTTGCAACTTTTTTCTCATTAATTTGCAACTTTTTTCATGTAAATTTGCAGCTTTATTCTCATTAATTTGCAACTTTTCATGTAAATTTACAACTTTTTTCTCATTAAGTTGCAACTTTTTCTCATTAATTTGTAGCTTTTTTCATGTAAATTTGCAACTTTTTCTCATTAATTTGCAACTTTTCATGTAAATTTACAACTTTTTTCTCATTAATTTGCTACTTTTTTCTCATTAATTTGCTACTTTTCCTCATTAATTTGCAACTTTTTCCATGTAAATTTGTAACTTTATTCTCATTTGCTACTTTTTCTCATTAATTTGTAGCTTTTTTCATGTAAATTTGATAGTTTTTCTCATTAATTTGCAACTTTTTTCATGTAAATTTGCAGCTTTATTCTCATTAATTTGCAACTTTTTCTCATTAATTTCTAACTTTGTTCATGTAAATTTGATACTTTTTCTCATTAATTTGCAACTTTTTTCATATAAATTTGCAACTTTTTTCTCATTAATTTGCAACTTTTTCCATGTAAATTTGTAACTTTATTCTCATTTGCAACTTTTTCTCATTAATTTCTAACTTTGTTCATGTAAATTTGATACTTTTTCTCATTAATTTGCAACTTTTTTCATATAAATTTGCAACTTTTTTCTCATTAATTTGCAACTTTTTTCATGTAAATTTGCAGCTTTATTCTCATTAATTTGCAACTTTTCATGTAAATTTACAACTTTTTTCTCATTTGCAACTTTTTTCTCATTAATTTGCAACTTTTTCTCATTAATTTGCTACTTTTTCTCATTAATTTGCAACTTTTCATGTAAATTTACAACTTTTTTCTCATTTGCAACTTTTTTCTCATTAATTTGCTACTTTTTCCTCATTAATTTGCAACTTTTTCCATGTAAATTTGTAACTTTATTCTCATTTGCAACTTTTTCTCATTAATTTGTAGCTTTTTTCATGTAAATTTGCAACTTTTTCTCATTAATTTGCAACTTTTCATGTAAATTTACTTTTTTCTCATTTGCAACTTTTTTCTCATTAATTTGCTACTTCTTTCTCATTAATTTGCAACTTTTTCCATGTAAATTTGTAACTTTATTCTCATTTGCAACTTTTTTCTCATTAATTTGTAGCTTTTTTCATGTAAATTTGAGTTTTTCTCATTAATTTGCAACTTTTTTCATGTAAATTTGTAGCTTTATTCTCATTAATTTGCAACTTTTTCTCATTAATTTCTAACTTTGTTCATGTAAATTTGATACTTTTTCTCATTAATTTGCAACCTTTTTCATATAAATTTGCAACTTTTTCTCATTAATTTGCAACTTTTCATGTAAATTTACAAATTTTTTTCTCATTTGCAACTTTTTTCTCATTAATTTGCTACTTTTTCCTCATTAATTTGCAACTTTTTCCATGTAAATTTATAACTTTATTCTCATTTGCAACTTTTTCTCATTAATTTGTAGCTTTTTTCATGTAAATTTGATACTTTTTATCATTAATTTGCAATGTTTTCTCATTAATTTGCAACTTTTTCTCATTAATTTCTAACTTTGTTCATGTAAATTTGATACTTTTTCTCATTAATTTGCAACTTTTTTCATATAAATTTGCAACTTTTTCTCATTAATTTGCAACTTTTTTCATGTAAATTTGCTACTTTTTCTCATTAATTTGCAATTTTTTTGCAATTTTTTTCTCATTAATTTGCAACTTTTTTCATGCAAATTTGAAACTTTTTTCATGTTAATTCGCAACAATTTAGGACATTGTTCTTTTCTCAGAAATTTCAGAACTTTCAGATGGATGATGGTTAAATTTTTATTCTATGGACCGGAGGGTGTGCTCCAACTTTAGAGGGGTCACACTCCTCAGCCTCCCTGGGAAGGTCTATGCCAAGGTACTGGAGAGGAGAGTCCAGCCGTTGGTCGAACCTCGGATTCAGGAGGAGCAATGTGGTTTTCGTCCTGGCCGTGGCACATTGGACCAGCTGTTTACCCTCTCGAGAATTCTTGGGGGTTCGTGGGAGTTTGCCCAACCAGTTTACATGTGTTTTGTGGACTTGGAGAAGGCATTTGACCGCGTCCCTCGTGGTTTTTTGTGGGGGGTGCTTCGGGAGTATGGGGTATCGGGCTTGTTGTTACGAGCTATTCGGTCTCTGTACGACCGTTGTGAGAGTTTGGTTCGTATTGCCAGCACTCGGTCGGAGTCATTCCCAGTGAGAGTTGGACTCCGCCAGGGCTGCCCTTTGTCACCGATCCTGTTCATAATTTTTATGGACAGGATTTCTAGGCGCAACCAGGGAATGGAGGGTGTCATGCTTGGTGACCACAGGATCTCATCTCTGTTGTTTGCAGATGATGTTGTCCTGTTGGCTTCATCCAGCAATGACCTACAGCTCTTACTGGGATGGTTTGCCGCTGAGTGTGAAGCGGCTGGAATGAGAATCAGCACCTTCAAGTCTGAGTCCATGGTCCTCAGCCGGAAAAAGGTGGATTGTCCTCTCTGGGTTGGGGACAGGCTCCTGCCCCAAGTGGAAGAGTTTAAGTATCTTGGGGTCTTGTTCACGAGTGAGGGGAAAATGGAGCGAGAGATTGACAGACGGATTGGAGCAGCATCTGCAGTGATGCGGACATTGTACTGGTCTGTTGTGGTGAAGAGGGAGCTTAGTTCTAAGGCAAAACTGTCGATTTACCAGTCAATCTACGTTCCTACTCTCACCTATGATCACGAGCTTTGGGTAATGACCGAAAGAACAAGATCGCAGATACAAGCGGCTAAAATGAGCTTTCTCAGTAGGATTGCTGGACTCACCCTCAGAGATAGGGTGAGGAGCTCAGTCATCCAGGAGAGGATCAGAGTAGAACCGCTGCTCCTCCACATTGAAAGGAGTCAGTTGAGGTGGTATGGGCATCTGATTAGGATGCCTCCTGGACGCCTCCCACTTGAGGTGTTTCAGGCACGTCCCACTGGGAGGAGACCCCGGGGCAGACCCAGGGCTCGGTGAAGAGACTATGTCTCCCAGCTGGTCTGGGAACGCCTTGGTATCCTGTCTGAAGAGCTAGAGCAGGTGGCTGAGGAGAGGGAAGTCTGGGCTTCTCTGCTTGAACTGCTGCCTCCGCGACCCGGACCTCCAAAAAAGCGGTAGAAGATGGATGGATGGATGGTAATGGTTAATTTTTTTGTCTATTGAATGACTCTATCTATCTATCTATAGTGGTGTGAAAAAGTGTTTGCCCCCTTCCTGATTTCTCATTTTTTTTGTATGTTTGTCACACTTAAATATTTCAGCTCATCAAATTTAAATATTAGACAAAGATAACACAAGTAAATTAACCATGGTTTATCACATCTTTGGAAAGCTGAGTTCAATTTCTGTAGCCACACCCAGGCCTGATTACTGCCACACCTGTTCTCCATCAAGAAATCACTTAAATAGGACCTGCCTGCCAAAGTGAAGTAGACCAAAAGATCTGCATAAGCTAGACATCATGCTGCCATCCAAAGAAATTCTGAGAAACAAAGTAATTGAGATCTATCAGTCTGGAAAAGGTTATAAAGCCATTTCTAAAGCTTTGGGACTCCAGTGAACCACAGTGAGAGCCATTATCCACAAATGGTGAAGACATGGAACAGTGGTTAACCTTCCCAGGACTGGCCAGCCGACCAAAATTACCCCAAGAGCGCAGCGACAACTCATCCAAGAGGTCACAAAAGACCTCACAACAACATCCAACATCCAAAGAACTGCAGGCCTCATTTGCCTCAGTTAAGGTCGGTGTTCATGATGGTCTGGGGCCGTTTTGCTGCTTCAGGACCTGGAAGACTTGCTGTGGTAAATGGAACCATGAATTCTGCTGTCTACCAAAAATCCTGAAGGAGAATGTCTGGCCATCTGTTTGTGACCTCAAGTTGAAGTGCACTTGGGTTCTGCAGCAGGACAATGATCCAAAACACACCAGCAAGTCCATCTCTGAATGGCTTAAGAAAAACAAAATGAAGACTTTGGAGAGGCCTAGTCAAAGTCCTGACCTGAATCTGATAGCGATGCTGTGGCAAAGGTGGTTCATGTTGGAGAACCCTCCAATGTGGCTAAATTACAATTCTGCAAAGATGAGTGGGCCAAAATTCCTCCACAGAATCAGAATCAGAATCAGATTTATTGCCGTTGTTCATGTAGTACACAAACTAGGAATTTGTCTCGGTGCCATGCTGCAACATTAAAAACATGATGAGATAAAGAGATAAACTAAAGGACTAAAAACGTGCAATAAGTGTAGAAAAATAAGTAATAATAATAATAGTAATAATGAGTAATACTAGTCAAGGCAGTTTTAAATAAATTAGCAAGTAGCAGATAATATGGGGTACCACAGTGCAGTTGATAATGCAACAGAAAAACAGTGATGAATGACATGAGTCTGGTTGAGCTGCTGTACATAGTGCACGAGAGTTAATAATAATAATTTTACAGCGCTGTAAAAGACTCATGGCCAGTTATTGCAAATGCTTGATTGCAGTTGTTTCTGCTAAGCGTGGCCCAACCAGTTATTAGGTTTAGGGGGCAATCACCTTTTCACACAGGGCCATGTAGGTTTGGATTTTTTTCCCCTTAATAATAAACACCTTCATTTAAAAACTGCATTTTGTGTTTATTGTGTTACCTTTGTCTAATATTTAAATTTGTTTGATGATCTGAAACATTTAAGTGTGACAAACACAGAAAATGAGAAATCAGGAAGGGGGCAAACACTTTTTCACACCACTGTGTGTGTGTGCCTGTGTGTGTGTGTGTGTGTGTGTGTATACACACACACACACACACACACACATCTTCTACCACTTAATCCTTCTCGGGTGGCGGGGGGGCTGGAGCCTATCCCAGCATGTTTGGGCGAGAGTCAGGGTCCACCCTGGACAGATCGCCTGTCCATTGCAGGGCCAACACAGAGAGACAGACAACCATTCACTCTCACAGTCATACCTAAGGACAATTTAGAATCCCCAGTTGATGCAAATTAACCTAACTTGCATGTGCTTGGCCTGGGGGAGGAAACCAGAGCACCCTGAGAAAACCCACGCAGACATGGGGAGACCGTGCAGACTCCACACAGAAGGGTCACCGATGGTCAGGGGTGGAATCGATCCCGTGAGCTTCTTGCTGTGCTGCCACAGTGTTAAACACTGCACCACCGAGCTTGTCTGTCTGGTTTTTTTTTTAACATATTTGGACATATGGATATTTAATATCAGTTTTAAAAATACTGGGAGATTCAAGTAATATAACTAAACAAAACTGAAGGAAAATACTTGTTTAAATTTTCTGCAAAATGTAAATGTAAAAACATGCAATTTCTAATGAGGAATAAATTAGGACACCCCCACATTTAGTCCCACTTAAAATGGCTAAAATCACACACAGGTGTATCACATCAAGTGCACATGATTACAACATCATTACTCAGCATTTTGAAGAATGCTTGTCCTGTTTAACACCCGAAACTAGGGAGGGTACCACAGCTGTGGAAAACATCCAGCATGGTACCCGTACCAAAGAATCAGCACTCCAAGGACCTGAACAGCTACAGACCAGTGGCCCTCACATCACACCTAATGAAAACCCTGGAGAGGCTGCTCCTCGCTCGTCTCTGCCCCCTGGTGGGACCAACGATGGATCCACTTCAGTTTGCCTACCAGCATGGCATCAGGGTGGAGGATGCAGTGACCTTCCTCCTACATCGTTCCCTTTCCCACCTGGAGAAGCCTGAGAGCACTGTGAGGATCATGTTCTTTGATTTCTCCAGTGCTTTAGACACCATCCAACCAGTGATCCTGAGGGACAAGCTGCTGTGCGCAGGGTGGACCAGCACCTGTCATCGTGGACCCTGGACTACCTCACAGACCGACCACAGTTTGTGAGAACCCAGGACTGTGTGTCTCACACCATCATCTGCAGTATGGGGCCCCCCAAGGAACAGTTATGGCTCCCTTCCTGTTCATCCTCTACACTGCTGACTTTTCACACAACACACCACACTGCCATCTACAGAAGTTCTTCAATGACTCTGCGATTGTCAGCCTCATTTCTGGGGGGGATGATGCGGAGTATAGAGGACTTATCCAGGACTTCGTGGACTGGTGCCTGCAGAACTGCCTCCAGATCAATGCGAGGAAAACCAAGGAATTACGTGGTGGACTGCCGCAGGCAAAGATAACCCCCCACAGCACCGGTAAACATCCAGGGAACAGACATTGAGATGGTGACATCTTACAAGTACCTGGGTGTTCAGCTGAACAATAAACTGAACTGGACACACAGCACCAACGTGCTCTACAAGAAGGGGCAGCGTAAGCTGTTCCTCCTGAAGAGGCTGAGGTGTTTTGGAGTGCCGGGGGCGGGGGGGGGGGGCACTCCTGAAGACCTTCTACAGTTCTGTGGTGGCATCAGCCATCACGTTTGGAGTGGTCTGCTGGGGCAGCAGCATCACGGCAGCCGACAGGAAGAGACTGAACAGGCTGATCAAAAAAGCTAGCTATGTTCTGGGCTGCACGGTGGCGCAGTGGTTAGCACCGCGGCAGCACAGTTTTACCCTCGGCCGGGGGATCGCGGGGATCATGAGATCATGGGTTCGATCCCTGACCCCGGCCAACAGTGATCTGTGTGGAGTTTGCATGTTCTCCCCGTGTTTGCGTGGGTTTACTCCGGGATTTCTCCGGTTTCCTCCCACATGCCAAAACATGCAGGTTAGGGAGTTAAGGGGCGCTTGCGCACGCAGCGACCGGCAGCTGGTGGCTTGTCACCGGACTGCAGAACAAATCTACCTACGGGTACAAAATAAGTCCAAAAAAAAAAAATGTTCTGGGGCGACACCTCAACCCATTGGAGGAGATAGTAGAGAGGAGGATGGTGGCTAAGCTGTCATCTCTGCTGAAGTCCGAGTTCCACCCCATGCCAGACACGCTGAATGCACTGAGGAGCTCATTTAGCGGTAGGCTGTATCATTCTACATGCTCGAGGAAGAGGTTCCGCAGGTCCTTCCTACCTACGGCTATCAGACTTTGTAATCTAACCAGTGCTGCTGATAGAGGCTGTGTTAAATGTTACAACTCAGCACAATAGAGATCATCCCCTCAAATACACAACTAAGACAGTTACAATTATTACACTGGTCAACACCAAATTTATTGTCTAAGTTTTTTTTTTAGCTTAGGACAATTTTGATGTGCTGAATCACATTGGTTTTGCTCAATCAGGTCAACTTTTTGAACTATGGCCACGTTTTTTACGTTTTTGTTTACATGTACGGGTATTTTTGCTTCGTATGATGGAAAATTCTTTTTTATTTCTTCAAATTCTCTGAATTTTGAACAATGACAACATAATATTCAATTTACATGTACTTACCTTTATCAATGTTTACTATTCAATTTACAGTACAACTGTACAACTGCTTACAACTTAGCATAAAAACCTGACCTGATCGAGAGAAACAGATGTCATTTTTGGATTCAGCAGTGCAAAATTGTCTTAAATCAGTTGAAAAAACACAGACAACTTACAAAAAAAATATTTTTGTTATGTTGTGTTATCGAGGGTGTCAACAACACTGTTGATTCAAATGTGAAATATACTGTCCGGGTCCATATTTATATTTTGCCGGGTAATTTAACTAACTGTAATGCTGTTGACACCATCAAGCTGCAATGCTCCTGCACTGTGTATATAACTGTATATACTGTATGTATATTTATTTACTGCTTTGGCTAACCAATTATTATTTTATTATCTTATTTACTATTGCTCTTAGTGCTGCTATCCCTTTGCTGCTATAATCCTGGAATTTCCCCATTGTGGGACTAATAAAGGCTTATTTAAAACTCAGACATTTAGTTTGGTGTGCTCCTGACTGTTGAAGTGAGAGTGAACACCTTGGTGAGATCATAAGAGCTGTATTGAAGCCTTATGAATGAAGATTATTGAAGCTTATGAGTCTGGTAAGGGATTTAAAAAGGTCTCAAAAGAATTTGAAATCAGCCATTCCACTGTCTGGAAAATAATCTACAAGTGGAGGACATTCAAAACAACTGCCAACATGCCCAGGTCTGGTCGTCCAGGCAAGTTCACCCTGAGAGCAGACCGCAAGATGCTAAAAGAAGTCTCCAAAAATCCTAAAATGTCATGACGGGACCTACAACAGGCTCTTGCTACTGTTGATGGGAAAGTGCATGCCTCTACTATCAAAAAGAGACTGCAGAAGTTGAACTTGCATGGGAGGTGTGCAAGGAGGAAACCTTTGCTCTCTAAGAGTAGCATGAAGGCCAGACTGAAGTTTGCCAGAGAGAACGTAGACAAAGACCAGGACTTTTGGAATAATGTTCTTTGGACAGATGAGTCTAAAATTGAATTATTTGGACACCAGAACAGAGGACGTGTTTGGCATAGATCAAATACAGCATTCCAGGAAAAAAAAAAACTCATACCAACTGTGAAGCATAGAGGTGGAAGTGTCGTGGTTTGAGGCTGCTTTGCTGCAGCAGGACTTGGTCAGCTCACCATCATAGAATCCACCATGAATTCTACAGTGTATCAGAGGGTGCTTGAGGACCACGTGAGACCATCTGTAAAAAAATTAAAGCTGAAGTGGAACTGGACCCTGCAACATGACAGTGACCCAAAACATACCAGTAAATCCACCAAGGACTGGCTAAAAACTGAGAAATGGAGAGTCCTGGAATTGCCGAGTCAAAGCCCAGATCTTAATCCCATTGAGATGCTGTGGGGTGACTTGAAACAGGCTGTACATGCAAGAAACCCCTCAAACATCTCACAGCTGAAAGAATTCTGCATTGAGGAGTGGGACAAACTTTCCTCAGATTGATGTCAGAGATTGGAAGATCGCTACAAGAAGCGTCTCAGTGAAGTTATTTCAGCCAAAGGGGGTAACACTAGCTATTAGGCGGTAGAGTGTCCTAACTTTTTCCTCAGTTAGAAAATGAATTTTTGTTGATATCTTCTGTTTAATAAGTAAAGCAAGGTTAATTTTTGTTATTTACCTGCAATTAAATCGCCTTCTTTTCCACGGATAAATTAAAAACAGAGATTAGACATCAATATGTGAACATTTCTTAAAGGTCTGATGACACAATTTTGACATTTTTCAGCATGTTGTATAAACCCAAAAGTCATTGTCGATGATCAATATAATATTTACAACCACGCCTGCATAACACAGTTATCATCAAAAAACCGCAGCTGCTGACTGAACTGTGGTGCCGCCCACCGAATGAAGGGCGGCACCACCATGACGTCAGCGACTGAACGGACGCCGGTGTTGTTGACTGGAATGCCAGCAGCTTTGTGGCTCACAGTTTCTTGTTTTAATTTTACGGCTATGCCTTTGCATTGTGTCGCAGGCTTAGATAAACAGCAGGCCATGAAAGAACACATCACACATTTCAGCTCCAACTGTCATATGCTCATATGCCTCCTCATGTGCTTTTACGCAGGAGGAGTGTCAGGAGCCGAGCCGGCTTGGTTTGCCCCGGGTCGGTCCAGACCTCTCTGCGGGTTTAGGTGCTGCTGTTTATGTATATATAGTATGTATTTCAGTGTGCTTTCCTCTCCTTAGCCACTGTCTGGCCGGCAGCTGTTAGATGGCCGCTTTGACCTACTTTCTATGAGCGCATGCTGACAGCTCGCCGGTCTGGCCACGTCCCCTCTCTCATTATCACCAGCTGATTTCCAATCCCGCTGATCATCTTTCCCGGTCCTCACCCAGGTGCTTCTCATCACACCATCACCAGCAGTGCGTGTACTTAGCGGCTGTTTGCCAGTCATGCACTGCTGGTCCATAGTATCGTCATCAGAATCAGAATCAGAAAAGCTTTATTGCCAAGCATGTTAAAAACATACAAGGAATTTGACTTGACATTGGCGCGCTAATGTAAGTGCATCACAATGACACGGCAGCCATAACAAGGCGCCTCATCAAAACAGTGGGGGATAAGAGGGGAGGTGGGAGGGAATGACACATTGGGCAGAGAGAAAAAAACATCGTTATCAAAATACAGCTCGTTGTATAAGCGGGATTGTGATTACATAGAAAAAAACCTCTCAATTGCACAGAGCAGACAAACTAATACAGATCACACAATACAAAGGAGCGAAGAGAGACCAGTGTGTGTGTAGTCAGCATAATAATCAGTGTGGGTGCAGTGTTGAATGTATGATTTGCTGATGTACAACAAAGGGGGGCACCTCCTGGCAACGGATAGTTGTTATGTTCATGTATACAAAACACAGATAAGCATGTCTCAGAGACTCTCTCTCTTCGTGCATGCCAGATGGCAAAGTTCTGTATTAGACACATGATAGCGCTGTCCTTGAAGAGTCCGGTGTGCTGAACAACAGCAATTGATGTTAATTGTTTTGGGTTAAAGAGAAGCCAAACTCTTCTTCTGTTTTGTCTTCATCCAGGGGGAGAGGGCGCCGAATCAAGGTCAAGGCACAGTTCACTCAGAGCATAGAATTTCCATCTCTCTTGCGATTCTGTGCTTCATAATTTCCATACACAGGCTTTAAAATCATTCCCTGGAGAGCACCGGCGACTCCAGATGTATACCACCTTCTGAATCATCCACCATTCAGTTCACCATTGCCGCTATCAGTGCACTCCCCAACTGGTCGAATTTATTGTTGAAGGATCATTGCCGGGTCCGCATTTTGATCAGCTCTCCCAACTTCTTTAATTTCTGATACATCAGGAACTCCAGAGCCAAAAATAGAAATCCTGTGATCAAAAGCCAAACAAATAGAGATGTCTTCCGCATCTCAGTCGAATCACACAGACACATGAATTCCCAATTGTCCATGAGTCCACTTGGGCTCCCCCTAGCCCGATCTTCTTTTGAAGTGGTGTCAATCGCATATAAAGCCCACCAAATCCATAATTTTCCATTTGGAATAAGATTCAGCCAGAATAAGAGCGACACAGACAGAACACAGCAAGCTGGGATCACTAGGGATGGGAGGTGGGAGAGGGAGAGAAAAAGCGTCTGCTCTCTCTGAAAGCCGGAAAGCTGTGTTGTTAGTCTGCCAGTATTTTCAGCACTCTCACGACGTTAGTCACTCCATGTTCGCCGTGGTTCTCTTGTGTCCTTGAAGCGATGTCGGCTCTGGGACGCACCTGTGGCTAACACGTCTCCTCTCATTCATTATCTGGGTGATGCCGGCCCCCGAACACCATCAGTAAGTGTGTTTGTGGTTTTTTGTACGTCATCACCTTTTTGGGAATTGTCTGTCTTTCTGTATTAAATGTGTTGTGGTGAACCCTGCATGTATATCCTCGTTATTTCATGCTCCCTCTCTGTGCGCTGCGTAAGAGCGCATGGAGGTCATGACAAGGAGCGCAGGATTCACCACAGCACATGTATTGAACATAAGACTGATGACAGCAGTTCCCAAAAAGGTGAAGACTTACAAAAATAAACAGAAACACCCACAGTTGGCGTTCGGGGCCGACATCGCCCAGCGAACATGGAGAGGAGACGTGTTAACCACGGTTGCGCCTCAGGGCCGACATCACTTCAAGGGGCACAACAGAACCACAGCTGTGTGGAGTGGCTAACACGTCAAGATAGTGTTGGCAATATTGGCTGGCTGACAACACGGCAGATGATGCACACAAAACATGAACAGCTGACTGTCAAAGAGAGAGGGCACGTGGTCGGACCGGCGAATTTTAGACACGGCCCACCTGAAAGTGGGTCAAAACTGCACATAAACCACATGTAAAAAACATAAAAACAACAAGAACTCAAAAGATAATCCAAAATAAATCCGATGCCTGAGCCACAGAGAATACACTGCTATGATTTTATTGAAAAATCGGGTTTAAATAAATTATATTGATGAACAAATAATTTGTTGCAATATCTGTAACAAAAGCATAACACTGGTGTTCCCCTGCCGTGTGTTTGTCGCTGCTGCTGCGGGCATGTGTGCCTCTCCACCGTCACTCTCTTTGTCTGACTTGCTAGGCACAGTGCCCACTTGGCATGGCTCAAACGTATAAGGTCTGATGCCCCCAGATTCTTCATTATCACCACATTCTTCTGAACTGTAATCGTCTGAAGATTGGACAACACAAACCAATAGGGATGTAACGATATCAAAATCTCACGGTACGATACGATTTCGATATTGATCTCACGGTACGATATTTGTTGCGATATTGTGGAGAGGCTCACGGTATTGTAAAATAGCTCATAATATTGTGTTTGTGATGATGATAACCAAAAACTGCCATTAAATCTGTTTTTGCCAGTCACCAGGCCATTTATTTTTATATTTATGGATCATGACAACATAAAATGCTGATTACTTAGTGCTTTTAAAGTGCAAGTTCAAGTCAGGAACATCAATATACCATTTGGTAATATTTGGTCACGTAACTGATTCTTCTTATGTGCAAGGATCATACTAAGCAGCAACTAGAACAACTGTAAACAACAATAGGGAATTCCCTTTAAGAGCAAACGAAGATCAAGTTAAGCCAGGTTCAATGTGTAAAGTAAAATTAATCATAAATGTGGTAGGCAAATAAAAACAGCCTGTTGAAACAATTAAGTCAGGCAAAAAGCCTACTGGAAAACACTGACCTATCCTTTAGCTTATGTTTAAGTTTCTCTTCAGAAAGATCAAAAGATCTACATTGCAAGGGAGAAGAAGAGACCTCTGGGCATTTACAATATCCCCTGCTGTAGAAAATACTCTCTCACTGGGCACTGAGGTAGCGGGTATACATAGGTAGGTCTTTGTCTCAGAGTGAGCATCTTGTCTCACTCTGAGACAAGATGCTCCTAATCTTGGCAATAATACGCAAATGATAGAAAGCAGTCTTAGAAACAAATTTAATATGTGAATTGAAGGACAAATCCTGATCAAAAATAACTCCAAGGTTCCTCACAGAGCTATTAAGAGAAAGAGTAACCGCATCCAAACTGAAAGTTTGATTTGGAAAGGAATTTCTAAGGTTTTTTGGACCAACAAGAATGACTTCAGTCTTATCTGAATTTAATAGCAGGAAATTACAAGTCATCCAAGCTTTGATTTCCTTAAGACAGGCTTCTAACTTGGCTAATTGATTACTATCATCTGGCTTCATTGACAGGTATAATTGTATGTCATCTGCATAACAATGAAAATGTATACAGTGCTTTCTAATAATGTTGCCTAACGGAAACATATATAAACTAAAAAGAGTAGGGCCTAGCACAGATCCCTGTGGAACTCCATGACTAAGCTTTGAGTTGAAAGAAAACTCATTATTTACATGAACAAGATCTAAACCACTGCAACGAAGTTCCATTAAGTCCAACATAGTGTTCTAATCTATCAAGTAGAATATTATGATCGATAGTATCAAAAGCTGCACTAAGGTCTAAAAGGACAAGTACAGAAACTAGTCCATTATCAGATGCAATGAGGAGGTCGTTAGTGACCTTCGCTAAGGCTGTTTCAGTACTATGATGGATACTTCTCACTTCCGCCTCCAAAGAGAGCAGACGCTTCTTTTCTCTCTCTGCTCTAGCTCCCCACCTCCCCAACTAACTGGATCCCAGCTTGCTGTTGTCTGTCTGCGTCTGACTGCTGATTATCGAAAGAAAGAAATTATGGAATTAATAAGCTGGGCTTTGAACGCAATTGACACTATCTTTTCAACGAGGAAAAGTGCTCCGGGGGAAGCTGTTTGCCCCGCAGGGACGGCTCCAGCGGGCTATTTACGGGAGACAAGTAATTGGAAAATCTTGTGCCTGACTAATCTCTCTATCGAAGATATTGAAGATTTGTATGTCTTCGTAATAATGGTGATTGGGATCGTTCTGATTGGATCTGGGATTGTCCTGGTGTACCGCAAATTGCTGAAGATGGATACAACCTATCAAAATGCTGGCCAGGCGAGGTGCATCCATCAAATTGAAAAAATGGAGAAGACCCTGATAGCGACAAATGGAGAACTGTCTCGGAAGGTGGATTACATCATGATTACGCTTAGGTCTATCCACGATGGACTCAACGCCCAGCAATGAAGGATTAAGTACTGAATCTGCAGAAGAATATAAAGTTCTTTCTCTGTGATCAGTTCTATTTGGCTCAATTTCCCTTACAAAAATCCTCCTGATCATCTGCAGTCTCTGTTTTTCAAAACACTGAGCACATGGCCTTCGGACAGCAGCTGCATGGACAATTGCCAAGGACAATTGCCAGTAGCCAGACAAAACATCTCCTGCCAAAGTGTCCTTGTCGTTCTTACTGATACAACACTTGCTTCAACATTACATTCATATTGATCCACAAACTGACAACAAGATGATTCACTCACTGCTGTCTTTGTGTCCTGTGAACTCTTTTGGTCTGCTGAGTGTGCATTGAGGGCTTTTTTTTCTTTGTAATCATAATATTGATCATACATGACCACTATTCTGAAATCAATGATTTTTTTGCTCCTTCCCATTGTATTATTTCTTATGCTACCTGTACCCTCCTGTTGGCAGGCGCGTTTCAGATGCATGCCGTGTCACCGGAAATGCAGGTTCATTTTCTGTGTCAAGTCAAATCCCTCGTATGTTATCAGTGAGCTGTTATCAGAGTCCTGTTATCAGTATCTGTTAATGTACTTGGCAATAAATCTTTTTCTGATTCTGATTCTGACTTTAGTGTTTTTAGACACGGCAAAACCAAAATGCCTCCACACATCTGATTTAAAAGTTGCTGGGGCTTGCACAATCTCAACTTCGGGGGTGTTTTCTTCAGTATTTATGTGAGCCGAACTTTGTCTGCCACCATGTTTGTTGTGTGGACAGCGTGCAGCGTGCACTCCTATTGGCTCAACAACAGTTCTTGTGACAACGTAGCGCAAAGGATCATGATCTGAGTAGTTTACAATGTTTTGTTGTGCGGGAGCCTGCTTATTTCTTGTTGTTTTTTGACAGATACCCGCCCTCTTAATATCGTAACACGACCACAACGGTATTGAGACACTTTTACTACCGCGATATCATGATAACGTTAATATCGTTACATCCCTACAAACCAATGTCCAGACTACATGTGCTGGAACCATCGTCGATGTTTTCTACCACTTCCATCCTGCTATGTACAATGGGCAGCCAAGCACTGTGTTCTGTTGCTGACGTTACAGCATGGCCGGGGGATTTTCCAGCCACTGACACAATTTGTGACGCGGCACTCATGAAATTGTTGGATATTCGCGTGAAAAAAGCCTGTTTGACTTAGAACTGCACAGACAAATCTGTTTTGTCATATTGAAATTATGTGTTGCAAAATTAGATGAAGTCAAAATCGTGTCATCAGACCTTTAATAAAGAACTGAATATTTAAGGGGGTGTCCTAATTTTTTCACATGACTGTGTGTATATATATAAACATACATACAGATGTTTTCTTCCACGTTTTATAGGGTTTGAATTCTTTCCCATTACAAAATCTTGTATATTTCCTCCCAAAACCCAGGAATGGACCCGACTACTGTAATACTGATAGCGTCCCCCTCAATATTTACTCTGGAGGAAATGCTCTGCCCCCCCCCAACAGGGAAATGAAATATCCGCCCATATCTACTGTCACCGGCGGCGCAGTGGAGCAGTGGTTAGCACTGCAGCAGCACAGGAACTCACCCTTGGCCGGGGCATCCTGGGTTCGATCCCAGCCCCCGACCAACAGTGATCTGTGTGGAGTTTGCATGTTCTCCCCGTGTCTGTGTGGGTTTACTCCGGGATTTCTCCGGTTTCCCCCCACATGCCAAAAACATGCAAGTTAGGTTAATTGGCATCAAAACTGGGGATTCTAAATTGTCCTTAGGTATGACTGTGAGAGTGAATGGTTGTCTGTCTCTCTGTGTTGCCCTGCGATGGACTGGCGATCTGTCCAGGGTGGACCCTGCCTCTCGCCCAAAGATGATGGGATAGGCTCCAGCCCCCCCGCGACCCGAAAAGGATTAAGCGGAAGAAGATGAATGAATGAATGAATCTACTGTCACGTCAGAGGTGGATGGGAGCTGGAGTGTGAACTCTTATTTAACTGAAAGGGAACCATCATAAGTCATCTCTGTAGTCAATAAAAACTTTCCTCTGTGTGTGTGTGTGTGTGTTTTTAGACAATAAGGAGTTTGACGTGTACATTTCATATGCGAGGAACAGCGAAGAGGAGCAGTTTGTCCTGTCGACGCTCCGCAGCGTTCTGGAGAACGAGTTCGGATACTCGGTGTGCATCTTCGACCGGGACAGTCTGCCTGGAGGGAGTGAGTACACACACACTACAGGTGCATCTGGCGAGACTTTCACATTATGATGTCCTAGTGATTTGATTGGCGATATTTTCCAGGAAGCATCTAAACTTACCTATGATAGCGCTGCTATGGAGTTAGCTTAGCAGTGTGACCAGCAATTTTATGGCTCCTATAGACACCTTACAAGACATCATTTTCTCTGCTGGTTCATGAAATCAGAGCCAGTGATATATCTTGCATAATTCTGGCCTATTTTTTGTTATGATTTTGTCCAGGATGGCCCACGAACTTGTGACATTAGCATAGCTAGCTCAGTAATGCAAGTTGGCACAGTCTTTGCAAATTGCAAATTATTTTAAATTTTTTGGACCAACTAAGAAGTGAAATTAGAAAATTTGCCACAGAAACCTGAACCTTCCTGATTGAAAAACACCATCTGCCCAACCAGGCTCCCCAGTGGTTGTCAAAACCCAGCAGCACAGGCTGCTAGCTTTAGTTTAACTGGACCATTGATCCCAGCAGGATCATCTACCAACACCTGACCATATATCCCACTCATTGATGTGAAGTTAGCTTATCTTACGCTAGTTTATGATGCTCTTCCACCTGTAGCGGTTAGCTGCTGTTAGCAGCTGGTTGAGGCCATTTGACCATGACATTCTAATTTGGTTGTAGATGCATATTTCATCCATCCATCCTTCCATCCATCCTTCATTAACACCCTCTCCACCCACAGTCATCACCGACGAGACTCTGCGTTTCGTGGCCCGTAGCCGGCGCCTCCTGGTGGTCGTCAGCCCCGGCTACGCCTCCAAGGGCTCCCAGGCCCTGCTGGAGCTGAAGGCCGGCATCGATGGCATGGCACTGGGCGGGGACCTGCGGGTGATCCTGGTCCAGTATAAGCCGGTCCGGAGGCGGGGATGGGTGCGGGAGCTGCGGCGGGCCCGCGTGGCCCTTGCACTGGTCCAGTGGCAGGGGGACAAGTCGCGGGAACTGACGTCCCACTTCTGGAAGAGGCTGAGGGTGGAGCTGCCTGTCAGGAGGGAGGAGAGCAGTAAGGAGGTGTCTTTGAGGAGGCTCCAGAGCCAGAACAGCACCAACTCCCAGACGGGCCTCATCAGTAACACTGTCAAAGACCCGCACAAGGTCCGGAACGGCATCCTGTAGCCCAGACAGTCGGGGTGTTCCGCTCAAAACAGTCAGACGTTTTTGTGCCTTAAAAGTTATTCCTGAGGGACGTTTTGAGGCACATGAGACTCCACCCCCACAGCATCAAACAGACTCTGTACCAAAGCTAAGCCTATATATCTAAGCAATACCTACAGCATGAAACTTGGGTAACCAGAAAGTTTTCAGAGTGCTCATACAGCCAGAACACTTAAATTCTATGTCCAGAGTTTTATTTGGATTCAGACCGTATTCTACACAGCCACCCACCTCACATAAACTCTTCATCTTCATCAGTCCATGGAACAATATCGGAGAAGTTGACCGTTTAAAAAAAGGTAGCATTTCAAGTTCTTCGATCCACTCTTCAGTTCTGATCCTCTCCTTCATCTAAAGCCTGAATTATACTTCTGCATTAACCCTACGTAGGGCCCACGGCGTCGCCTACTGAAGCAGCCTCTGCTCTTTAGACTTATGCAATTGTTTGAATGCTTTCTTGCCCCTCCGAAACAGGTTCCTCTGTCGATACATAAGGTGATTTAACCCTTAGCATTCCAGCCAATTTCCCTAAACTCAGCATACGCAAAGAGAATCAAATTCTTATTTCAGTGAGTGGTAGTAGAAAATCTGAAACGTCCCGCTCGTGGAACACTGGAATTTTACGAGTTTAAATTTGCAACTTTTTCCTTTAAATTTGAATTTTTTTTCCTATAAATTTGAAACTTTTTTTCTAGTAAATTAGCAACTTTTTTTCTTTTAATCCTCAACCTTTTTCTCATAAATTTGCAACTTTTTTTTAATTTCCCTTTAATTCCACAACCGTTTTTGTAAATTGCTTCTAGACGGGGATCAAACCCATGATCTCCCGCATTCTGGGAACAGCACACTGGTGGCACCTCGGCATGGGACTGATTCGCCACCACCAAGTCCTGCCGACAACGCCAAATGTGACCAAGGGCACGAGCCAGACCCCAACAGGTGGCATCCAGACGGGGATCGAATCTCCGATCTCACACACCGGAGTCGCACATCCTACCTTTATCACCCAGAGGGTCGACCCACTTTGCAAGCCAAGTGGGAACGTTTTGTTGACTCCGTCACAGAAGGCACTCGTACAGTCGCTGAAGCTCATGTGTCCAAGGGGGGAAGCAAATGAAACATTTCACAATAGAAGCGTAAAACAACACCATTAAAAGCAGGCAGCAAGAGCAATACAAGCTACACAGCAAACCATGCAAATAAACCACAAAAGTCATAAAAATGGCAAAAAAGGTTGGGGCCCACAGGTGTAGGTTCAGCTGCTAAGCTGTTCTGTGGTCATATAAATTAGGCTTTTTTAATTATTCTCTGCTCCAGCCTTCACTCTTCCACCAAGTTTCATTAAAGTTGGTTCAGTTTGGAAAGCTGGGAATTTAAAATTTGAAGCTTTAGAGACCCTCCAGCTATAAATTCCTTCAACACTTCAGACTTCCAGTCAGGAGACTCTGCTTCAGTGCCAGTTTCAGATGTGGAGCTTCAAGCCGCAGCTGCTGTAATAAATCATCAGCAGGACTGGAGAGCTCCAACTTTTAGTGGTCACAGTAAATTCAGTCTTTTATTAATCTCAAACACTTTAAACCAGTATTGTAATGGGAGAACGCATCTGCGCTTTGTCAGTCACTAAAATGTGTATCTATGCTGTTCACACAATTGATTTTTGTTGTAATAAAAGTGTTTTGTCATCTATTTGTAGCTGTGCCGTCATCATTCATTCCATGTCTTCCTCTTGCAAAACTGTGAACACAAGACTGAATTCAAACACAGACAAAACAGTTGATTCATTTGTTCCTTTCAAAACAGCTTTTTATAGAGTTGCAATGCTTCTCTCATTAATTTGCAACTTTTTTTCTCATTTGTAACTTTTCTCATTAATTTGCAAATTTTGCCTACTTAATTTGTAACTTTTTCATGTTAATTTGCAACTTTTTCTCATTAGTTTGCAACTTTTCTTGTTAGTTTATACCTATGCTGTTCACAGAATTGACTTTTGTTATTTATTTGTAGTTCTGCCATCATTCATTCCATCTCTTCCTCTTGCAAAAAATGTGAACACAACTGAATTCAAACAGACAAAACAAAATTGATTTGTTCCTTACAAAATGGAATTGAAACAGAACAAAAGTAGACAACATTCTTCTTCTTCTTCTTCTTCTTCTTCTTCTTCCTGCTGCTCCCTTCAGGGTCTCCACAGCGGATCATCTGCCTCCATCTCTCCTATCCCTTCATCTTCCTCTGTAACACCAACCCTCTCCATGTCCTCCTTCACTGCATCCATGAATCTTCTCTGTGGTCTTCCTCTTTTCCTCCTGCCTGCCAGCTCCATCTTCAACATCCTTTCTCCAATATCTCCACTGTCCCTCCTCTGCATATGTCCAAACCATCTCAGTCTTTCCTCTCTTACTTTGTCTCCAAACCGCTCAACCTGAGCTGTCCCTCTGATATACTCATTTCTAATCTTGTCCCCCCAGTCACTCTCAATGAAAATCTTTGCATCTTCAACTCTGCCATCTCCAGCGTAATTTCCTGTCATTTTGTCAGCGCCACCGTCTCCAAACCATACATCATAGCAGGTCTCACTGCCGTATTGTAAATCTTCCCTTTCACTCTTGCTGCTACGCTTCTGTCACAAATCACTCCTGACACTCGTCTCCACCCACTACATCCTGCCTGCACTCTATTCTTCACCTCTCTTGTGCATTTTCCATTGCTTTGGATGGTTGACCCCAGGTATTTAAACCCATCTACTTTTACTACCTCTACTCCTTCCACCTTCACCGTTGCACCTGCCTTCCTCTCATTCACACTCATGTATTCTGTCTTGCTTCTACTGACTTTCATTCATCTTCTCTCCAGAGCATACCTCCACCTCTTCCGGTTCTCTTCCACCTGTTCCCTACTTTCACTGCAGATCACAATGTCGTCTGCAAACACCATGGTCCACGGAGATTCCTGCCTGACCTCATCTGTCAGCCTTTCCATCACCATAGCAAACAAGAAGGGGCCCAGAGCCGATCCCTGATGTAACCCCACCCCCACCTTGAATCCATCTGTCACTCCTACAACACGCCTCACCACCATCTCACTGTCCTCATACATGTCCTGCATCACCCTCACATACTTCTCTGCCACTCCTGACTTTCTCATACAGTACCACACTTCCTCTCTTGGCACTCTATCATCTGGTTTCTCTAGATCCACAAAGACACAGTGCAACTCCTTCTGACCTTCTCTATACTTCTCCATCAGCACTCTTAGAGCAAACATTGCATCTGTAGTACTCTTTCTTGGCATGAAACCATACTGCTGCTCACTGATTGTCACCGCTCCTCTTAACCTGGCTTCAACAACTCTTTCCCATATCTTCATAGTGTGGCTGATCAACTTTATGCCTCTGTAGTTATAAAGTTGATCAGCCACACTAAGATATGGGGATGAGTTGTTGAAGCCAGGTTAAGAGGAGAGGTGACAAAAAGTACATATTTATATATAAAAAGTTTATAAATCTGCAGTTCCAGTACATCACGCAATGTTGTCACGAGTCATGTCCTATCAAACGTTTAATTTTTTTGGTCTTAGATGAACCTTTTTACCTCCTGTTGATAGATCATCTGCCTGTGGCATTTTTATGTTGGTTTTCATTGAGGAAATGTCATTGACCTGAGCTGCTTTCAAGGTAAGAAATCCATCCACCACCTGTTCAAAATCATCCTCATCTTCAAATGCTGACAACGGCATGCTGTGATGTTGGTGTGTTGTCCTTGGTCAGATTTTCCCCAATCAGTCGCTGCAAGTTGTCATATGCCCCCTGCCGAAGTAGGATTTCTAACATAAGTTTGTTCCAGAACACTATTTTCACAAAGTCTGCTATTGTGTTTACTCTAAAGTGCTAATAAAAGAGTATGTTTTACTTGAGGTTCCACTTCCTGTTGATGGTGGGTACCGTCATTTTGAATGCTTAGCTAGTCCTTACCTTTGGTCTGATGCCAGCTGCCCCACTTACAGTCAGAAATCTGACTTCACAGCATTTAGCCTTCGATATCTTCAGCGACTAACTGGAAGGTTGACGGATGAGGCATGTACATGGTAAGAAAAGGTGGTAAGCAAAGACTCTGCATGTCATACAGAGTCAGTTGGTAGAACAGGCACAACAGCATTGGTCAATGAGGGATAGCGGTTCCTTTTTCCAGATCCTCATAGATATTGTTAGAAATTGGAGTCGGATTTATCAGCCAGTATATCAATCAATCAGACTTTATTTATAAAGCAATTTTCATACAGTGTAGCAGCTCAAAGTGCTGTGCACAGTTGGTTACCCAGCTGAGCTGTGTTAGTCTAAAACAAATGAAGTGTGGGGGCACAGTGGGGGGTTTTTCTCCACCCAGAAAGGCAGGGGGAAACAGGAGGACAATGGACCGAATGAGGTGTCACCGGGGGGCATCAGACGGGACTGCTGGTTCTATGCACCCCCCAGGGAGAATAAGAATGACCGGAGCCACGGAGAGAAGAAAGGTGTGAAAGCGGCACTGGTGTATGTTATGTTAATGTGCCACACATTCCTTTGTTAAACAACAGTGTACATGTGTCTGTCCGTGTGAAATGCAAAGTGTACAGAGCGACAGTACTGGCTACTCTATTAACCTCGCCAGCCCACGTGACAAACGCGCAATGCATTCTGGGCGTGGTAGGTTCAGCAATTGTAAACGGACTGCAAACACACAGCGCCTCTGCATTTCTTGTGAATGAACAGAAAAAAAAAAATCACAAAATGGACCGTGAAGGAAAATTTAAAGGGACTGTACTCCGCCAAATTGAATGGGACTGCAAAGGCACGCTATTTGGCGAAGCTTGAAGGGGTTAATGGACTAATCATATCACATGGAGTTGGGATGTAAACATTCAGCCAAACTTCGACCATGCCTTCGTTTATAATTATATGACTTTAAGCATAAGTCCACACACACATGAAGTTTTTAGTAACTTTAGGTCTTTGAAGCAAGAAAAAGTGCAGTTCACAGACGGATGGGTGCATGACTTGTAGATGTACAAGGTAGACTTGAAGACAGTTGTGCTCACAAAGGTGTTTTTTTTTAATTTGTCTTGATTACAAGTATTTATTTACTAAATAAAATAAGTGCATGCCATAAATTGAATTATGCACCCAATATACATGTGAAAGTGTGCTTATAATATTTTATAATCAACCCCTCCTTTCCTGAAGTTGGTGCAACCCCTGATGCACTTGTGTCCTGCACCTGCTGTGAAAAAGGCTGTGTGGAAATAAAATCCCCATATAAGCACCGCAACAACATCCTGCAGGCCTGTGCAGACAAGGATTTTTACCTGAAACTCTCTGATGGGAGACTAGAACTCAAGCACAGTCACAAGTACTTCAAGCAGGTACAAACGCAAATCTTTGTGACAGGCTCACATTTCTGTGACTGTTGTCTGGACCACAAAAAGTTGTGTTGTTGTACGCGTCACACCAGATTCTGACCTGTGGGAGCAAATAATTTTACCAGTGGCCCAGAACTTTTTTTTTTTATAAAGTTTTCCTACCTGAGCTTGTTGCCCGTCACTTTACTGACTCTGACCCCACACGAGGAAAGCTGCAGCTGATAAACCCACCCAGAAGCCCAAAAGACGACGTCTAACTGCATTACAGCCAGGTCCCACACACAATCCCAGAAGACAGGCACAGAACACAGCAGAAATGTGGTGGACTTGCAGGCAGCCAGAAGAGCTGGATGACATGGTTGCCTGTGAGAACCAAAACTGAAATTCAGTGGTTCCATTTAGGATGTGTGGGACTCAGTGAAGCACCAACCCCACAGCAGCCGTGGTTTTGCGACGTGCACATTAGAGTAGTGCTGTAGCATGAGACAGTTATGCGCTATAATGTTGTGTGAACAATGATACATGTCGATCATGCATGTCAATTTATATTCTTGTATTGTGTCATGGTTATGGTTACAGTTTTGCATCTTTGAAATAAAGAGCTGAAGTTTGTAAGCCACTGTGTACTTTATTCCAAAAATTGTTACAAAGCAAGCAAGTGTATTTATATAGCACATTTCATACACAAGGGCAACTCAGTGTGATTTACATATATAAAAAAGAGGAAAGAAAGCAAAATGTTTGAGCAATAAGAAAAATTGAAGAGGTGCTGCTTTAACTGCTTCAATATTATTGACACAGTTAAAGACATGATGTCAAAAGGGCTAAACCACACCAAAAACATGTCATGGCCTACATTCTAAAACTAAAAAGTTCAAAGCAGTCAATAATAACTGTGACCTTATTGCCAAACATTTCAACGTACTGATGTGGCGTGCTAGCCTGCAAACAAGGTCTCTTTGGCCAGTACACCACAGGGCTGAGGTGTGCATGGAGCACATTGATGGTGTCGCAAAAACCATTATTAAGGCCTTGTCTCACAAGAAGTGGCAGCAGCAACACCCAAACTTCTGCAAGGATGACAACTACTATAGTCTGAGCAGGACTGACCAAGTCGTTCTGTTCAGACTCCGAACTGGACATAACAGAATGCATGCTCACATGCACCAGAAACTTAAAGTTGGACAATCGGACAGATGCCCATGTGGTACTGCCCAAATGACCAGCGAACACCTCCTCCAAGACTGCCCAGACCACGCTGCACTCAGACGAGCTACGTGGCCTGACCCCACATCGCTGAACCAAAAGCTGCACGGGGACCTCGGGAACCTCCGCAGGACGGCAGCATTCGTCAGGGCAGCTGGTGTGACCATCTAGCGATCGACAAAGAAGAAGAAGAAGAAGATAGTGTCGCAGAACAGGATGGATGCGGTTTGTCTGCTTATGTCAAAGGTGTGCAATATGTTCAAGAGGCAAATTAAGCCGCAAACGCATCATAGTTAAAAGGAGAATTTGAAAATGGGAATTTTTTCTGTCTTTGGTAGGCTGGGAAAAAATTGCATCAGCAGAGCCATTAAACTGAAAGATGGAAGCCCAGTGTAGTATTTCACCTTTGAGTCATTATCTTTGAGGAAATTTTCATTCAGGGTCTTTCTGGAGAGCTCTCCCTTTAATTTTCTGTTCTCCTCTTGCAAGAGTAAAATTTCTTAAAGCCTAAGGTGACACATGCTGCAGTTCTGTAGTTCTTGCACATTTTCCTCTGGAGCATCATCAGCCTGACAGATCTGTGCTGCTTCATCAGATGTCGTCTCCTCCACCTCAGCCAGAGGTGTGGTGTCATCTGTTGGTGATCAGGGCAATAAACAACTGTAGTTAATATATTTTGTAATCAAAAGGAATCCCAAGACACATTTTAGAAAGAAAAACGTAGGTAAAAAAAAGACTACCTGAAGGAGCTACATTATCCATCTCAGTCACGGGGCCAGTGATGTTGGGGGTCTGTGCTGGGGGGTCACTTGCATGCCCTGCCGATTCTTTTTGCCATAATCTCGCCCGTCTGCATAAGCGGTTAAACCTGTCAGGAGTGGTAGCTGGAAGCTCTGCATGCCCAAGGTTTAGAGAAGGTGCCCAGTCAGGATCACAGTCTAGCATTCCATAAGCTGGTCTGCCTGTTAAAGCAAAGGAAACGGTAAGAAAATACTTTGGAGTAGAACAAATTAAACCCGCTCACACAGGTGTGTGAGTGGTAACTTTCTCTAGTTACTTGGATATCGGAGTCTTTCTTTAGCTTAGCTCTGTTTAGCTTAGCACTGCTGACGTAGGGTAAAAACTATGACCAAGCAAGTCTTAACCACAACACAAGCAAGTTTTAACAACAGACATACACAATAAATCATAACGTACCTTTATGAAAATGCTTTGAGCACATCACCATCGATATAGGTGTGTGTTTGAAAGTTATGTTGGGTCTTCTGACTGCTGCAATCCAGGCCAGGCATCACCTCTTAGTTACATCCGAAACGTGGGCTGTGCTGTTCTTCTTCCATGCTGGAAAACGATAAAAGCTTATTCCATGGTTTACCTTTTCTCCACGGCGGTAGTGAGAACGACTATTACAGTTTAAAACACAGCTGCTTTGTGATGATGTCTCCTACATTGACGTGACATCAGCGAACTAACAGTTCCTACCCTACCCAGAATGCACTTGGTCAATTCTACGGACACTACGTAACACTGGCGGAATCAATTGTACGGTGCTAAAACTTGGACTGTCTACAGGGTGCAGGTGACAAGAAGTTGGACATAGACAGGAGTTCCTGGCAGCAGAAGGCTAAGGACAGAGCTGTGTGGAGGAATCTGATCAGACCTAAATGAAACAGTCATTGTCACCCACGACAGACTGCTATGATGATGATGATGATGATGATGGTCGGAAGCTCCAGGTCTCCATGCATGGGATTAGCGATATAAAAGGGGGAATGCAAAGAGACCCAGGAGTCTGTAGCCTCAGCCCTGTAGCACTGTTTCGCTGTTTGCTGATATGTTGTTGGAGAAAGAATAAAGCCTTGTGTCGTTCAGCTCGTTGCCTTGCCTGTTCCTTTCTCCACACTGGTAATAACAATAATAATAATACATCAGATTTATATAATGCTTTATCATAGACATTCAAAGACACTTTGCTACAAATAGATACATTATTCATTCACTCCAGACAGACAATGGTAGTGGCAAGCTACTTCTGTAGCCACAGCTGCCCTGGGGCAGGCTGACGGAAACGTGGCTGCCAATCTGCACCAACGGCCTCTCCAGACACCACCAACCATTTATACACTTTCATACCCAGTGTTATGGACACAAGGTGGGTGAAGTGTGTTGCCCAGGGACACAACGGCAAGATATCTGGGGAGAGCGGGATTCGAACCGCCAACCATCCGGTTATTAGATGACCTGCTTTACCTCCTGAGCCACTGCCGCCCCTGGTGACCCTGTTGAGCCATGAAGAGCGAGCCACACTGGTGACCCCAAGACGTGCCATGGAAAGCGAGCCGAGCACCGCTCCAGAGACTACCTGGAGGGAGAGCACCAGCGTTACGGGCACTGTTTCAGTGAAGCTCCTGGACTTCTGACTTCACGACCCTGCAGCATGGTCTTCACACACAGAAGCCCAGTTCACGCTCCGCGGGATAACTACGGGTGACACAAAATACTACAACGTGGTCACGGCGCAGGACCCTCGCACCACACAACAGGCGACAAGCCTGCTCCAGGAGCCACTGGCGTCCAGGAGGGATTCCAGCAAGGTCGAGGAGCCGTTGGTGGTAACTGGAGCAGACACCAGGAGACGCAGGAACGGGGTGATCTGCTTCTATCGTCACCATTTCGGCTCAAAAGCCCAGCGATGCATGCCGCTATACCAATGCAAGTAGTCGGGAAACGGCACAGCCAGCAGTCAGTAGCAGCTGTGACTGCTGGAGACAGAAACAAGCTGCTGTATGTCACAGACACACGTTCGGGGAGACGGTACGCTCACGGATGCAAATTGGGCCAACCACCGGCCCTGGGTTCTTTTAGGGCTGCGCTCCGCACGTACGGAGGATTTGGCAGCCTCCCCCAGCAGAACTTGTTTGTTTCTCAGCCGCCGCTGATCTCCAGAGAGTTTCTACCAGAAAACCCCGTGCCGAGGCTGATCTGCCCACACAATTTTTACACAGACGGAGGCTGGGAGCAACCCGGCCTGGCCCACCATTGTTTTCCCTGCACATTTGTCCCAAGAAGCTTCCAGAAGGCCAGTTTTGTTTTCAGTAGGCACGATGCGCATCGGACCCCGGCGCGGACGCCCACCGTTGTTGGCTCTGCAAGTTGGTGATCCCTCAGCAGGGACCTGCACTCGCTGGTGACCTGATGTGTCCCCCCCCCCACACCTTTCTCTCCACAGACTGACATGACCTCCAGTACACCTCACCAGCAGGACGGTTCTTCTAGATCGGCAATCCCCCGCTACAGCTGCTATGGGCGCCGGCTCAAGTCCAAAGGACGGGGAGTTAGAGCCCTTTCTGAGTGTTCGGGGGGGCTGTGTGGGGGGCACGGTTTGGGGGTTTTCTCCACCCAGAAAGGCAGGGGGAAACAGGAGGACTATGAACCGAATGAGGAGCTGTCACCGGGGGGGCATCAGACAGGACTGCTGGTTCTATGCGCCTCCCGGGGAGAGTAAGAATGACCATTGCCGCTGAGAGAAGAAAGGTGTGAAAACGGCACTGGTGTATGTCATGTTAATGTGCCACACTTTCCTTTGTTAAACAACAATGTATGATGGTCCAAGTCTCCATGCATGGGATTAAAGATATTAAAGGGGGATGCACAGAGACCCAGGAGTCTGTAGCCTCAGCGCTGTAGTGCTGTAGCGCTGCTTCGCTGTTTGCTATTATGTTGTTGGAGAAAGAATAAAGCCTTGTGTCACTGAGCTTTTGCCTCTCCTGTATCTTTCTCCACAGAAGAACTTTTAGATCTTAAACCATTACAGCCCCTTCACACAGATGGAGATCGTTGGGTGACTAGTGAGAGATTAAAAATTGACCTGGTCTCTCAATGATCTCCTAAAGTCTCAAAAAAGTAGTTTCTATGTAAATGTTTGGGAGATCGTTGTATGGTTTTCATGGCGATCTATAGAGATCTTTGAAAGATCACTGAGAAAACAGATCACTGAGGGATCATTGAGCGTTTGTTGGGTTACCAAAGAGGTATATATATCTGAGAGGTTCCTAGTGCTCTTCTACTCATTTTACACCAGGGGGGGGGGGGGAGGGGGCTGTCATTGAGAGGGCATTGAAAGATAAAAATGGCTAGCTGTCTCAACACTCGCCAAGACCTCTCAATGATCTTCCAGTGATCTCCACAGTCACCACAGTTGAGAGATTGTTTTGGACTGAGTCAGAACTTTGAGGACTGTGGAGATCATTGAAGATCCTTGAGAGATTCCTTTCAGGCTAATGATTTTAATTTCTCCTTTTCAGCTAAGTTAGGTGAAGCTGAAAGGAGCTGATGTGTTGACGTGGTGTCTGTCGTCTGTCCCTCCGACTGTCTGCCCACATTTCTTGGGAATCGCTACTCTTCCTAGGCATTTGCCCCGATGCTCACCAAACTCACTCGCAATGATCCTCAGGTGGGTCTACATCCAGGTTGAGCAGACGGTCGAAGTCAAAGGTCAGGAGATCTGGGCACTTATGACTTCACGAAAAAAGATTCTCCTCCTAGGCCATTGACCTTGACTTTAAGTACATCCGAGATGGGTCTAGGCTGCACTTAAGGTCAAGGTCAACGGTCAGGAGATCTGAGCACTTCTGGGGTTTTTTGTCAGGCTGGAATGAGCTACACCCACATTGATGGTCTGGTATATTGTGAAAGTACTTTCTTACACAGAAATTCTTCAGTAAAATGACATCCACACACCAAAGTTTTTAGGGTATCATCAGATTTATTTTTTGTTAAAGGAAGCAGTCCCACATTCAAGATCCAAAACGATGCTAAATGGCCAAATCTGTGTGATGCTGCTGTTTTCGCTGTATTTCCTAACTCTTCCTGTGTGTCTTCTCTCAGACCTCTCGGAGGCCATCTTGGACTCGATGGAGAGGAGCCGTCGTCTTCTGTTTGTCCTGAGTCCCAACTTCCTGACAGAAAAGAGCTTCAGCCTCCTGGAGTGTCGCCTGGGTCTCCATCTCCAGTGTGGCCGGCGGGCCTCCATTGTGGGTGTAGTTTACCGCTCGGTCAGTAAGCTGCCCTGCACTGAAGTCGCCCAGCTCCGCCAGGCCACCCTCAGCACAGTGACATGGCGAGGAAGCCAGTCCGAACCCCGGCGATCTCGCTTCTGGCTCAGACTGAGGCTGGCGCTGCCCGTCCGGCCGCTCGCTCTGGGCAGGAGGTTGATCGACAGCACATCGTCCCACTCTGACCTGGCAGTCCTGGCACTGCAGAGAGCGCAGCAGATCCAGGCCCAGAATGACGGTGCTGGTCAGAGTCGCGTAAGCAGGCGGGCTTCAGCTAACCACAGTCACAGGGCGAGAAAAGTGACAAGTAGATGGTATTTCAAGAAGGAGGAGGGGCCACGGTGCAGCAGGTGCTGCTTGGGTTGTTCGGGTCAGGTGGACACCAGAGGGGCGGAGCTTACAGTGGAAAGAGAGAAACAGCAGGTGTCAGGTGATGGGACCGAGATCCGATCCGATCCCATACCTGAAACGGACCCCATCCCCATCCCTGACTCTGCCCCTGATGTTCACTGTTCACCTGCCTCTGCCGTCCCCATGGCTCAGAGAGACCAATCAGATACAGAGAATCCGAACCGACCACAGCGTGTTATTCATCTCAGGACTAACGAGGAAATCATAACATCTGGAAACGGGAAGGAACTCGTGGTGAAGATGTCACCGACTCCGACAGTCACAAACAGCGCAAACTTGAGCCTTTGATGTAAAGTTTTATCTTGAATTAAAGCAACGCCACAACTGAGTAAGACAGAGCACCTCAACCAATCAGCATTCCAGACAGTTTCCCTGAATTCAGCAGACGCAGAGAAAATCAAATTCTTTTTTCACTGAGTGGCAGCAGAACATTTAATGTCTGCCCTGGCAGAACATCGGAATTTTAAGAGGTTATTATTTATTTTAAAAGTTGGAGTTGCAAGAGAAGACATGGCATGAGATCAAATGTAAGTTTGCATGCGATAAGTGGGTATGAAATACTGTATGTTTATAATCCAAACCATTAACTTGGAGCAGCTACACATTTATTATTCCCCTCCAACGTTGACATCAGACAGAGGCACCTACTCTCTCCCTCCCTGTTCAACCTGTTCTTGGAGAGAATTATGCGGGAGGTCCTCCACCACCACCAAATCTCCATCTGCACCGGTGGCAGACCAAACAGACCTGAAGGGATGAAGCAAAACTGAGCTACAAAATCTGACCAACGGACTCGTTAAGAGAGCCAGCACATATGGCATTTTTCATTGAAATTTGCAACTTTTTTCCTAATCAATTTGTAGCTTTTATCATGTAAATTTGACTCTTTACCTCATGAATTTGCAAATTTTTTCTCGTAAATTTGTGACTATTTTTCTTTTAAATTTGCAACTTTTTTCTCATAAACTGACAACCTTTTTTCCTTTTTTCCTCCTTTTGCTGTTTTTAATCTTGTAAATACAAAAGTTGCCAATTTTCAAGAAAAAAGCCAAAATTTACAGGAAAAGAGTTTCATCCATCCATTTTCTACCAGTTATCCAGAGGTCCGGGTCGCGGAGGCAGCAGCTCAAACAGAGAAGACCAAACTTCCCTCTCCCCAGCCACGTGCTCCAGCTCTTCGGAGAGGATACCAAGGCATTCCCAGACCAGCTGGGAGATGTAGTCTCTCCAGCGTGTCCTGGGTCTGCCCCGGGGTCTCCTCCCACTGGGACGTGCCCGAAACACCTCAAGTGGGAAGTGTCCAAGAGGCATCCTGATCAGATGCCCAAATCAAATCAGCTGGCTCCTTTTGATGTGGAGGAGCAGCGGTTCTACTCTGATCCTCTCCCGGATGACTGAGCTCTTCACCCTATCTCTAAGGGTGAGTCCAGCAATCCTACGGAGAAAGCTCATTTCAGCCACTTGTATCTGCAATCTCATTCTTTTGGTCATTACCCAAAGCTCATGACCATAGGTGAGGGTAGGAACGTAGATTGACTGGTAAATCGACAGCTTTGCCTTAAAGCTTAGCTCCCTCTTCACCACAACAGACCAGTACAATGTCTGCATCACTGCAGATGCTGCTTCGATCTGTTTGGTGTCACTCTCTCGCTCCATTCTCCCCTCACTCATGAATAAGACCCCAAGATACTTAAACTCCTCCACTTGGAGAAGGAGCTTGTCCCCAACCCAGAGACGGAAATCCACTCTTTTCTGGCTGAGGACCATGGACTCGGACTTGGAGGTGCTGATTCTCATCCCGGCTGCTTCACACTCAGTAGAAAACTGTCCCAACAAGACCTGTAGGTCGTTGCTGGATGAAGCCAGCAGGACAACATCATCTGCAAACAGCAGAGATGAAATCCTGTGGTCATCGAACATGACATCCTCCAATCCTTGACTGTGTTTAGAAATCCTGTCCATAAAAATTATGAACAGGATCGTGACAAAAGGCAGCCCTGGTGGAGTCCAACTCTCACTGGGAATGAGTCCGACCGAGTGCTGGCAATACAAACCAAACTCTAACAACGGTGGTAGAGAGACCGGATAGCTTGTAACAGCAAGCCCGATACCCCATACTCCCGCCACATCCCCCACAAGAGACCACGAGGGACGCGGTTGAACACCGTCTTCAAGTCCACAAAACACATGTAGACTGGTTGGACAAACTCCCACAAACCCTCGAGGATTTTCAAGAGGGTAAAGCACTGGTCCAATGGGATTCTCCTCCCCAGTACTCTGGCATAGACCTTCCCAGGGAGGCTGAGAAGTGTCATCCCCCTAAAGTTGGAACACACCCTCCGGTCCCCCTTCATAAAGACAGAAACCACATCCCAGTTTGCCATTCCAAAGGTACTGTCCCTGACCTCCATGGAATGTTGCAGAGGTGTGTCAGCCATGACAGCCCTACAACATCCACAGCCTTGATGTACTCAGGGCAAATCTTGTCCACCCCTGAGGCCCGGCCACCAAGAAGTATTTTAACCACTTTGGCAACCTCAGTCCCTGTGATGGACGAGTCAACTTCGTGGTCCTCAAGCCCTGCTTCCTCTGCGGAAGGCGCTGTCAGTTGGATTGAGGAGATCCTCAAAGTATTCCTTCCACCACCTGACGATATCCCCAGTCAAAGTCAGCAGCGCCCCATCTGCACCATACACAGTATGGACAGGAAGCTGCTTCCCCCTCCTGAGTTGCCGGACAGTTTGCCAGAATCTCTTTGAGGTTGACCGAAAGTCTTGTTCCATGGCCTCGCCAAACTCCTTCCACACCCGAGTTTTTGCTTCAACAACCACCCGAGCTGCACTCCCCTTTTCCTGTCAATACACCTCAGCTGCTTCGGGAGTCCCACAAGTCAACCAAGCTTGATAGGACTCCTTCTTCAGCTCAATGGCCCCCCTCACCACTGGTGTCCACCACTTGGTTCGGGGGTTGCCACCACGAGATGCACTGACAACCTTGCGATTGCAGCTCTGGGCAGCTGCTTCAACAATGGAGGTGGAGAACATGGCCCATTCAGACCCCATGTCTCCAGACTCCCTCAGAATGTGGTTAAATTTCTTCCAGAGGTGGGAGTTGAAGACCTCCCGGACAGGGGCCTCAGCCAGATGTTCCCAGCATACCCTCACTACACGTTTGGGTAAAGATACTACATGCAACTTTTGGAAACTCAGGTTTTAGTGACACCTGTGTTCTCTTAGTGAACTGCAACCTTATGAACTCAACTTCTGAGGTGGACAGCTGGAGTTATTCTCCAGGACGATTAATGCTGGCATCATCAAGATTCTTCTGAAAAAATAAAAACAAAATTTCTGTCGGTGAGTTTGTATGAACGAGCAACTTGACTGAATTCTTCTTGTCCTGTTGGACATAAAATGCTGCTTCTATCACATTACACGTTTCAACTGGTGTTGGATGCTCATAGAAAAGATGTATAACTTGGAAACCAATATTTAATGTTTTGTATTTCAAAATGTAATTTTTTCTCCAAAGGTCTGAGTAGGTCTCACTGGGCAGAATAAAACAGGAGCCTTATTTTGAAACCTTGATTATGCCTTATGAAAGGGGAAGAAGTGGGGGCTAAAATTCAGCACAAACCAGCAGGTGTCCTTCTCTGACTACGAAACCTGTTGAACATCACTGGGACAACTAACGTTTCTCCACTGAAGCTCAGATTTCAGGAAACAGTTATTTTTTTTGACAAGAGGGGTGATGGTGGGGGTATTCACAGATTTAGCATAAAGGACAAAAGAATGACTGTAAATTAGGTCTAAAGATTAATACAAATCCAAAATTTAAAAAAAAAGTTACAAATATACAAGATGGGAAAAAGCTAAAAAAAAAAAAGATTTAAGAGGAGGGTGGCTGCAAATTTACACTGGAAAACAGTCACAAATTTACAAAACTGGGGTAGAAGTTACAAATTTGCAAACCAGGGAAAAGTCACAAATTTACAAAACTGAGGGGAAAAAAGTCACAAATTTACAAAACTGGAGAAAAAGGTCACAAATTTACAAAACTAGGGGAAAAAATTGCAAATTTAAAAGCTGAGAAAAAAGTCACAAATATACAAAACTGGGGTAGAAGTCACAAACTTGTAAAACAGGGAAAAGTCACAAATTTAAAAGATGGGGAAAAGTCATAAATGTACAAAACTGGGGGAAAAGTCAAATTTGCAAAACTAGGGAAAAAAGTCACAAATTTGCAAAACAGGGAAAAATCACAAATTTATAGCTGGGGTAAAGTCGCAAATTTACAAAACGGGAAAAGTCACAAATTTCTAAAACTGGGGGAAAAGTTACAAATTTACAAAACTGTGGAAAAAAGTCACATGTTTAAAAGCTGGGAAAAAGTCATAAATTTACAAAACTGGGGGGAAAGTCACAAATTTGCAAAACTAGGGAAAAAAGTCACAAATTTAAAAGCTGGGGAAAAGTCAAATTTACAAAACTGGAGAAAAAGGTCACAAATTTACAAAACTAGGGGAAAAAATTGCAAATTTAAAAGCTGAGAAAAAGTCACAAATATACAACACTGGGGTAGAAGTCACAAATTTGTAAAACAGGGAAAAGTCACAAATTTAAAAGATGGGGAAAAGTCATAAATGTACAAAACTGGGGGAAAAGTCAAATTTGCAAAACTAGGGAAAAAAGTCTCAAATTTGCAAAACAGGAAAAAATCACAAATTTATAGCTGGGGTAAAGTCGCAAATTTACAAAACGGGAAAAGTCACAAATTTCTAAAACTGGGGGAAAAGATACAAATTTACAAAACTGTGGAAAAAAGTCACATGTTTAAAAGCTGGGAAAAAGTCATAAATTTACAAAACTGGGGGGAAAGTCACAAATTTGCAAAACTAGGGAAAAAAGTCACAAATTTAAAAGCTGGGGAAAAGTCAAAATTACAAAACTGGGGGGAAAGTCACAAATTTGCAAAACGGGGGAAAAAAGTCACAAATTTAAAAGCTGGGGAAAAGTCAAATTTACAAAACTGGGGGGAAAAGTCACAAATTTGCAAAACTGGGGAAAAGTCACAAATTTGTGAAATGGGGAAAAAGTCACAAATTTATGAAATGGTGAAAAGTCACAAATTTGTGAAATGGGAAAAAGTCACAAATTTAAAAGCTGGGGGAAAGTCACAAATGTCCAAAACTGGGGAAAGAAGTCACAAATTTGCTAAACTGGAGGAAAAGTCGTAAATTTAAAAGCTGGGAAAAAGTCACAAATATACAAACTGGAGTAGAAGTCACAAATTTGCAAAACAGAGCGAAGTCACAAATTTATAGCTGGAGTAAAGTCGCAAATTTACAAAACTGGGGAGAAAAGTCACAAATTTGCAAAACTGGGGGAAAAGTCACAAATTTGTTAGACTGGAGGAAAAGTCATAAATTTAAAAGCTGGGAAAAAGTCACAAATTTACAAAACTGGGGAAAAAATTCACAAATTTACAAAATGAGAAAAAAGTCACAAATTTGCAAAACAGAGAAAGGTTACAAATTTAAAAGCAGGAGAAAAGTCATATTTGTAAAACTGGGGAAAAAGTCATAAATTTACACAACGGGTAAAAATCACAAATTTGAAAAACAGGAAAAAGTCACACATTTAAAAGATGGGAAAAAGTCCCAAATTTACAGAACTGGGGAAAAAGGTCACAAATTTGCAAAAGAGGGAAAAGTCACAAATTTAAAAGCGGGGGAAACGTCAAATTTACAAAACTTGGGAAAAAAGTCATAAATATACAGAACTGGGGTAAAAGTCACAAAATTGCAAAACAAGGAAAAGTCACAAAGTAAAAAGCTGGGAAAAAGTCATAAATTTACAAATCTGGTGAAAAAAGTCATAAATTTGCAAAACAGAGGGAAATGTCACAAGCGGGAGAAAAGTCAAATCTGCAAAACTGAAGAAAAAAGTCATAAATTTACAAAACTGGGATAAAAGTCACAAATTTGCAAAACAGGGAAAAGTCACAAATTTAAAAGCTGGGAAAAAGTACAAATTTACAAAACGGGAAAAAAGTCACAAATTTAGAAAAAGGGGGAAAATCACAAATTTGCAAAACAGGGGGGAGAAGTCACAAATTTAAAAGCGGGGGAACCGTCAAATTTACAAAACTTGTAAAAAAAAAGGTCACAAATTTATAAAACTGGGGAAAAAAGTCACAAAGTTGCAAAACTGGGGGAAAAGTCACAAATTTGCAAAACTGGGGAAAAGTTACAAATTTACAAAATTGAAGAAAATAGTCACAAATTTGCAAAACAGAGAGAAAAGTTACAAATTTAAAAGCAGGAGAAAAGTCAAATTTGCAAAACAGAGGAAAAAAGTCGGAAATTTAAAAGCTGGGAAAAAGTCACAAATTTACAAAACGGGAAAAAAGTCACAAATTTGCAAAACAGAGGGAAAAGTCACAAATTTAAAAGCTGTAAAAAAGTCAAATTTACAAAACTGAGGACAAAAGTCACAAATTTGCAAAACAGAGAGAAAAGCCACAAATTTAAAAGCTAGGAAAAAAGTCATAAATTTACAAAACTGGGGTAAAAGTCACAACTTTGCAAAACAGAGGAAAAAGTCATAAATTTACAAAACTGGGGTGAAAGTCACAACTTTGCAAAACAGAGGAAAAAGTCACAAATTTAAAAGCTGGAAAAAAGTCACAAATTTAGAAAAAGGGGGGAAGCCACAAATTTGTAGAACAGAGGGAAAATTCACAAATTTAAAAGCGGGGGAAACGTCAAATTTACAAAACTTGGGAAAAAAGTCAAAAATTTACAAAACGGGTAAAAGTCACAAATTTGCAAAACAGAGGAAAAAGTCACACATTTAAAAGCTTGGAAAAAGTCACAGATTTACCAAACTGGGGGAAAAAAGTCACAAATTTGCAAAACTGGGGGAAAAGTCACAAATTTAAAAGCTGGGAAAAAGTCATAAATTTACAAAATTTGGGAAAAAAGTCACAAATTTGCAAAACAGAGAAAGGTTACAAATTTAAAAGCTGGGAAAAAGTCATAAATTTACAAATCTGGTGAAAAAAGTCACAAATTTGCAAAACATAGAAAGGTTACAAATTTAAAAGCAGGAGAAAAGTCATATTTGTAAAACTGGGGAAAAAGTCATAAATTTACACAGCGGGTAAAAATCACAAATTTGAAAAACAGAGGAAAAAGTCACACATTTAAAAGAATGGAAAAAGTCACAGATTTACAGAACTGGGGAAAAAGGTCACAAATTTGCAAAAGAGGGAAAAGTCACAAATTTAAAAGCGGGAGAAACGTCAAATTTACAAAACTTGGGGAAAAAGTCATAAATATACAGAACTGGGGTAAAAGTCACAAATTTGCAAAACAAGGAAAAGTCACAAATTTAAAAGCTGGGAAAAAGTCATAAATTTACAAATCTGGTGAAAAAAGTCATAAATTTGCAAAACAGGGAAATGTCACAAGCGGGAGAAAAGTCAAATTTGCAAAACTGAAGAAAAAAGTCATAAATTTACAAAACTGGGATAAAAGTCACAAACTTGCAAAACAGGGAAAAGTCACAAATTTAAAAGCTGGGAAAAAGTCACAAATTTACAAAACGGGGAAAAAAGTCACAAATTTAGAAAAAAGGGGGGAAAGTCACAAATTTGCAAAACAGGGGGAGAAGTCACAAATTTAAAAGCTGGGGAACTGTCAAATTTACAAAACTTGTAAAAAAGGTCATAAATTTATAAAACTGGGGAAAAAAGTCACAAAGTTGCAAAACTGGGGGGAAAGTCACAAATTTGCAAAACTGGGGAAAAGTCACAAATTTACAAAATTGAGGAAAATAGTCACAAATTTGCAAAACAGAGAGAAAAGTTACAAATTTAAAAGCTGGAAAAAAAATCACAAATTTACAAAACGGGAAAAAAGTCACAAATTTGCAAAACAGAGGGAAAAGTCACAAATTTAAAATCTGTGAAAAAGTCATAAAATTTACAAAACTGAAGACAAAAGTCACAAATTTGCAAAACAGAGAGAAAAGCCACAAATTTAAAAGCTGGGAAAAAAGTCATAAATTTAAAAGCAGGAGAAAAGTCAAATTTGCAAAATTTGGGAAAAAAGTCATAAATTTACAAAACTGGGGTAAAAGTCACAACTTTGCAAAACAGAGGAAAAAGTCACAAATTTAAAAGCTGGAAAAAAGTCATAAATTTAGAAAAAGGAGGGAAAAGTCACAAATTTACAAAACTGAGGTAAAAGTCACAACTTTGCGAAACAGAGGTAAAAGTCACAAATTTAAAAGCTGGAAAAAAGTCACAAATTTAGAAAAAGGGGGGAAAGTCACAAATTTGTAAAACAGAGGGAAAATTCACACATTTAAAAGCGGGGGAAATGTCAAATTTACAAAACTTGGGAAAAAAGTCAAAAATTTACCAAACTGGGGTAAAAGTCACAAATTTGCAAAACAGAGGAAAAAGTCACACATTTAAAAGCTTGGAAAAAGTCACAGATTTACCAAACTGGGGGAAAAAGTCACAAATTTGCAAAACAAAGGGAAAAGTCACAAATTTAAAAGCGGGCGAAATGTCAAATTTACAAAACTTGGGGATAAAAAGTCATAACTTTACAAAACTGGGGTAAAAGTCACAAATTTGCAAAACAGAGGAAAAAGTCACATTTAAAAGCTGGGAAAAAGTCACAAATTTACAAAACAGGAAAAAAATCACAAATTTGCAAAACAGAGGGAAAAGTCACAAATTTAAAAGCAGGGGAAACGTCAAATTTACAAAACTTGGGAAAAAAGTATAAAATTTACAAAACTGGGGTAAAAGTCACAAATTTGCAAAACAAAGGAAGAAGTCACACATTTAAAAGCTGGGAAAAAGTCACAAATTTACAAAACGGGGAAAAAAGTCACAAATTTGCAAAACACAGGGAAAAGTCACAAATTTAAAAGCTGGGGAAAAGTCACAAATTTAAAAGCTGGGGAAAAGTCGCAAATTTACAAAACTGGGGGGAAAAGGACACATTTACAAAGCTGGGGAAAAAAGTCATAAATTTACAAAATGTGAAAAAGTCACAAATTTGTAAAACTGGGGGGAAAGTCACAAATTTGCAAAACTGGGGAAAAGTCACAAATTTACAAAACTGGAGAAAAAGTCACAAATTTGCTAAACTGGAGGAAAAGTCGCTAATTTAAAGGCAGGGAAAAAGTCACAAATATACAAAACTGAGGTAGAAGTCGTAAATTTACAAAACAGAGGGAAAAGGTTAAAAATTTAAAAGCTGGGAAAAGTCACAAATATACAAAACTGGGGGAAAGTCACAAATTTGCAAAACAGGGAAAAGTCACAAACTTATGAAATAGGTAAAAGCTGCAAGTTTGCATTTGAAAAATTCAATTCAATTTACAAGTTGGGGGAAAGTCGCAAGTTCAAAAAACTTGTGGAAAAAGTCACAAATTTGCAAAACTTGGAAAAAGTCAAATTTGCAAAACTGGAAAAAGTTACAAATTTATGAAACTGAGAAGAAAGCTCCAAATTTGGATTTTAAAAATTCACAAATTTACAAGTTGGGAAAAAATTGCAAATTTACAATTCTGGAAAAAGACAAATCTGAAAAACTGGGGAAAAGTCACAAATTTACAAAACCTGGAGGATGGGGGGGTACTTCTGTAAAAAAAATATATAAAGCTACTTGAGAGCATGTAGTAAATGTAACTCATTGTTATCCATCCTTGGACTGTTTTGGACACTTTACGAGGATGGGGGGGCAGCTTAATAAGAGGGGTGATTTTGGATCCATCTGCTAACATCGCCCCTCAAATCCCCTCCTGCTTCCACATCAACACACACTCATTTCTCCCCTCTTAGGGCGCATTCACATGGCCACTGTTTGGTTCAGACCAAAGGAACTCTGCTCCACTTCTGCAGATAGTTCGATTTGTTTGGTGCCGTCTGAACGCGTGCTGGAACTCTGGTGCGCACCAAACAAGTGAAGTCTGGTCCGCCTGAAAACGGGGCTCTCGGTTCACTTGCAAACGAAGTCTGGTGCGCTCCGCTTGCAGTGTGAATGCACACGGACTATCCAGCAGACCAAAGGGTGGAAGTGCCTTTGTGTAACCATAGCAATACGTAGTCTGAGAAAAGGAAGTAGCGTTTAGCGTAGTACATTTTGGGTAGAAAATAATAATAAAGACAACTGCGTGGATCCAAGAAATCCTTTTACTGGAGAAAGCCAAGGAGAAAAGTTAAAAAATGTCTCCTTTGTGGCGGACAAATAATCTGGCTGAAGGGAACAGATTTCCTTTTTCAATCCTGGCCAACTGGTGAGCCTGATTTTTTTCTTCACCAAGATTTTTTCTTCCTGGTCAGTGGTGGTTTCGGCTACAGCGCTCCAAACAAGCAGTTGTTGCAACTGCGTGACATTGTCCAGGCAGTTTGGTCCGCTGCAGTGTGAATGCAAACCAAACCAAACGAAAGTGTGAAAATTCTCGGCATTCCCCACCCAGTCGAACTGAGACCCCCGGACTATCCTGGTCTGAATGCAGCCTTCTCTTCAGATCATGACTGACCACTACTGTGGTCGCCTAGAAGATTCCAGAAACACAAGTCAGAAATCACATCGTTGTGCTGAGTAAAAATGGGTTTCATTGACTTGAGTTTTCATTGAAGTTTTCCAAAGTGGCGGCACTGTGTGGCCACTGATCAGAGCAGAGCAGGTGGACCAAAACTCAACACAGAAGCATCGGGAAATAAATAGGTTGGACTTTATTTAAAAGACAAATAACTGAGCTCAGCAATGGTCTTGTTAAACTGGGATCTTTAGCAGGAGTCTCAGGCAATAGGGCTGTGTACGCTTATGTCGCTGATCTCATGAATGCGCAGTACGAAGCGTGGAGGTACAGTAACAAAAACTGGCGATTTCAATACATGTCTATTGGCAATATTAGCTAAATTTCAACCAGGAAAATGCCAAAACTGTGCACAGTTGGCTCATGTAGCCATCACCATCGATGGTGATGGCAATCAGAATACAAATTTTTTAGATTCATATCAGCCTGCAGACATTAACAAAGGAGGATTTTGTGGGCTGCCTTTTCATTTGAGTTGGCTGAGGGATGATAAGACCCACGTCTCCCTCTGGCCACAAATGGAGATTGCTCCTGCTGCAGGTATGTCTGTTTATCAAACTATGACTCTTATTTATCATTGAAAGTAACTTGCCTACACTTAAAGTTACTGCAAACATGCGAAAAACACCAGAATTTTCATCAGAGGAAGTTAATAGCTAAAATAGCATTACTATAGAAACGCATCGGCTGGGTAGAAATATTAATTCCAATTTGAGCTGTTTATCAGCCTCAGAGTAAAAATATTAACACTGCAATTAAACTAGTTTAAAAATAAGACTGACACTCACCTGCTGACAAATGGAGCGAAGCTCTGTAGAGCTGAAGCAAAGTGTTGGGTTTAACAGGGTGAACAAGTGTAATTTTTTTTTTTTTTTTTTTTTTTTACCAGTATAAATAAACAGCGTCTCCTGGAGACGGGAGGTTGTTTTTCCTGTGAGCTCCGGTGGATAAATTTTGCAAACCTAAACATGACGGCTTTTTGGGGATTTCCACAGCAGATGCAATTTATTTTCTCCAAGTGTTCCACCAATGTACAGCCAAACTGGTGCATTTATTCATCATTACAAATATCAGTATTGTTTCTGGACACTCTGTTGAATCATTCTTCCACATACTGGCTGGTAGACGGTAGGGATGCTTTTTGAGATCACAAATTAATTTTGATCATATCTGATCCGATCTTGCGGTGAAAGCTCATCATAATATTGATATGCCATATTGTTTCAATGGTAAACTGCCGGTTTTTGTAACTTCCGCGCTTTGCGCGTGCATGTGAAGTACCTGGATGTGTAGACAGCCCTATGGGGAGTGTCCCTAAGCCATAAAGGCTGGAAATTAAATTAAATCATCCTTATTGTCATTCAACCGTACAACCAATCATGTACAGTAGAACAAGATTGTGCTTTACCTATCTACAGTGTTAATCACACACACCCCAAGTGTAGAATCAGAGGGCCGCTGCCATGCAAGGCACCGCCACAAATTTCCCTCCTCCATTCCATTATTGCTGAGCACCAAGCTGGATGGCAGGAAGTTCCACTTTTATATGGTCTTTGGCATGACCCGGCCGGGATTTGAACCCCTGCCTCCCGGGTGTGGGGCGGATGCTCTACCAACTGAGCCACCACTCCGGTATTAGGACAAACACTGGAGGGGAGGCACTGCAGTGTTTGAGATATATGGACAAAGACATCCTAGAAGTACCTGGGTGTTCACCTGAACAATAAACTGGACTGATCACACAACACCAAAGCGCTCTACAAGAAGGGGCAGCACAGGCTGTTCCTCCTTAGGAGGCTCAGGTCTTTTGGAGTGCAAGGGGCACTTCTGAAGACTTTCTACAATTTGGTGGTGACATCAGCCATCACATTTGGAGTGGTCTGCTGGGGTGACAGCATCACGGCAACCGACAGGAAGATCCTGAACAGACTGATCAAAAAAGCTAGCTCTGTTCTGGGGCGGCGCCTCGACCCAGTGGAGGAGATACAGACGTGAACAAAATTGTTGGTACCCCTCTGTTAATGAAAGAAAAACCCACAGTGGTCACAGAAATAACTTGAATCTGACAAAAGTGGTAATAAATAAAAATTCTATGAAAATTAACCAATGAAAATCAGACAATGCTTTTGAATTGTGGTTCAACAGAATTATTTTAAAAAACAAACTCATGAAACAGGCCTGGACAAAAATTATGGTACCCTTAACTTAATATTTTGCTGCACAACCTTTTGAGGCAATCACAGCAATCAAATGATTTCTGTAACTGTCAATGAGACTTCTGCACGTCTCAGCAGGTATTTTGGCCCACTCCTCATGAGCAAACTGCTCCAGTTGTCTCAGGTTTGAAGGGTGCCTTCTCCAGACAGCATGTTTCAGCTCCTTCCACAGATGTTCAATAGTATTTAGATCAGGACTCATAGAAGACCACTTTAGAATAGTCCAATGTTTTGCTCGTAGCCATTCTTTGGTGTTTAGCTGTGTGTTTTGGGTCATTATCCTGTTGCAAGACCCATGACCTACGACTGAGACCAAGCTGTCTGACACTGGGCAGCATATTTCTCTCTAGAATACCTTGATAGTCTTGAGATTTCATTGCACCCTGTACAGATTCAAGACACCCTGTGCCAGATGCAGCAAAACAGACCCAGAACATAACAGAACCTCCTCCATGTTTCACAGTAGAGACAGTGTTCTTTTCTTGGTATGCTTCATTTTTGCGTCTGTGAACATAGAGCTGATGTGCCTTGCCAAAAAGTTCCAGTTTAGGACAGACGAGTTTTGTGGCTTGTCAACATGCAGTTTGGCAAATTCCAGTCTGGCTTTTTTATGATTTGTTTTCATCAGTGGTGTCCTCCTTGGTCGTCTCCCATGAAGTCCACTTTGGCTCAAACAATGACGGATGGTGCGATCTGACAGATGTACCTTAACCTTGGAGTTCACCATGAATGCGTTTAGAGGTTGTTCTGGGCTCTTTTGTTACCATTCGTATTATCCGTCTCCTCCTGCAGCCACATCCAGGGAGGTTGGCTACAGTCCCGTGGATCTTAAATTTCTGAATAATATGTGCAGCTGTAGTCACAGGAACATCAGGCTGCTTGGAGATGGTCTTATAGCCTTTACCTTTAACATGCTTGTCTATAATTTTCTTTCTAATCTCCTGAGACAACTCTCTCCTTTGCTTCCTCTGGTCCATGTTTAGTGAGCTACACACCATGTCACCAAACAGCACAGTGACTACTTGTCACCCTTTAAATAGGCCGACTGACTGATTACAAGTTTGTAGACACCTGTGATGTTAATTAGAGGACACATCTTGGTTGAACATGTCCCTATGGTCACATTATTTTCAATCTTTTCTAGGGGTACCATCATTTTTGTCCAGGCCTGTTTCATGAGTTTGTTTTTTAAAATAATTCTGTTGAACCACAATTCAAAAGCACTGTCTGATTTTCATTGGTTAATTTTCATAGAATTTTTATTTATTACCACTTTTGTCAGATTCAAGTTATTTCTGTGACAACTGTGGGTTTTTCTTTCATTAACAGAGGGGTTCCAACAATTTTGTCCACGTCTGTAGGAGAGAGCAGGATGGTGGCTCAGCTGCCATCTCTGCTGGAGTCCGAGTCCCACCCCATGCAGGACACGCTGAACGCACTGAGGAGCTCATTTAGCAGTAGGCTGTACCATCCTAGGTGTGCGACTGAGAGGTTCCGCAGGTCCTTCCTACCTACGGCTGTCAGACTTTATAACCTAACCAGGGCTGATCGTAGAGGTCGTATTGAACGTACAAAACATAACAACATTGCGCAATAAATCGTCCCTTCCATTATACAACTAGGCAATATAAATCATTACTGACGAAGACAACACAGCTGATTCAAAATGAAATATACTGTATGGGTACATATTCATATTCTGTGGGGTAACTTAATAGACTGTTATGCTGTCTGTACCATCTAGCTACAATGCTCCCACACTGTGTATATATCTGTGTACATATGTATATTCATTTGTTCTTATTATCTTATCTTTTTAATTATTGCTCTGAGTGCTGCTGTCCCTGTGCTGCTGTAATCCTGGACTTTCCCCATTGTGGGACTAATAAAGTCTTATCTTATCTTATCTTGTCTTGTCTTGTCTTATATTATCTTAAGAAGCCATTCTCTGTTCCTGTGAAAAATACTCCACCATTAGAGACGGATTCTTACTGAGGCAAGATAATAAACTAAAATCATGTAAAAAAAAAATGCTTAAAAGTTGCAGAATTAAAGCGAAAAAAGTTGCAAATTTATGAGAAAAATTAGAGCTTTATGCTAAAAAGTAGTACATCCATCTATCCATCCATCCACCCTCTACCACTTTTCCGGAGGTCCGGGTCACGGAGGCAGCAGTTCAAGCAGAGAAGCCCAGATTTCCCTCTCCCCAGCCACTTGCTCCAGCTCTTCAGAGAGGATACCAAGGCGTTCCCAGACAAGCTGGGAGACATAGTCTCTCCACCGAGTCCTGGGTCTGCCCCGGGGTCTCCTCCCAGTGGGACGTGCCTGAAACACCTCAAGTGGGAGGCGTCCAGGAGGCATCCTAATCAGATGCCCATACCACCTCAACTGACTCCTTTCAATGTGGAGAAGCAGTGGTTCTACTCTGAGCCTTTCCCGGATGACTGCGCTCCTCACCCTATTTCTGAGGGTGAGTCCAGCAATCCTACGGAGAAAGCTCATTTCAGCCGCTTGTATCCGCGATCTTGTTCTTTCGGTCATTACCCAAAGCTCGTGACCATAGGTGAGAGTAGGAACGTAGATTGACTGGTAAATCGACAGCTTTGCCTTAGAACTAAACTCCCTCTTCACCACAACAGACCGGTACAACGTCCGCATCACTGCAGATGCTGCTCTAATCCGTCTGTCAATCTCTCGCTCCATTCTCCCCTCACTCGTGAACAAGACCCCCAAGATACTTAAACTCCTCCACTTGGGGCAGAAGCCTGTCCCCAATCCAGAGAGGACAATCCACCTTTTTCCGGCTGAGGACCATAGACTCGGACTTGGAGGTGCTGATTCTCATCCCAGCCGCTTCACACTAAGCGGCAAACCGTCCCAGCAAGAGCTGTAGGTCATTGCTGGATGAAGCCAACAGGACAACATCATCTGCAAACAACAGAGATGAGATCCTGTGGTCACCAAGCATGACACCCTCCATTCCCTGGCTGCGCCTAGAAATCCTGTCCATAAAAGTTATGAACAGGATCGGTGACAAAGGGCAGCCCTGGCGGAGTCCAAATCTCACTGGGAATGACTCCGACCGAGTGTTGGCAATACGAACCAAACTCTCACAACGGTCGTACGGAGACCAAATAGCTTGTTACAACAAGCCCGATACCCCATACTCCCGAAGCACCCCCCACAAAAAACCACGAGGGACAGGGTCAAATGCCTTCTCCAAGTCCACAAAACACATGTAAACTGGTTGGGCAAACTCCCACGAACCGTCGAGGATTCTCGAGAGGGTAAAGAGCTGGTCCAATGTGCCACGGCCAGGACGAAAACCACATTGCTCCTCCTGAATCCGAGGTTCGACCAACGGCCGGACTCTCCTCTCCAGTACCTTGGCATAGACCTTCCCAGGGAGGCTGAGGAGTGTGATCCCTCTAAAGTTGGAGCACACCCTCCGGTCCCCTTTTTTGAAGAGAGGAACCACCACCCCGGTTTGCCATGCCAAAGGCACTGCCCCTGACCTCCACACAATGTTGCAGAGGCATGTCAACCATGACAGCCCAACAACATCCAGGGCCTTGAGGTACTCAGGGCGAATTTCGTCCACCCCCGAGGCCCGACCACCAAGGAGATTTTTAACCACCTTGGCGACCTCAGCCCCTGTGATAGGCGAGTCATCCCCCTTGTCCCCAAACCCTGCTTCCTCTGTGGAAGGCGTATCAGTGGGATTGAGGAGATCCTCGAAGTATTCCTTCCACCGCCTGACGATATCCCCAGTCGAAGTCAACAGTGTCCCATCTGCACCATACACAGTGTGGACAGGGAGCTGCTTTCCCCTCCTGAGCTGCCGGACAGTTTGCCAGAATCTCTTCGAGGCCGACCGAAAGTCTTGTTCCATGGCCTCACCGAACTCCTCCCATACCCAGGTTTTTGCTTCAGCAACCACCCGAGCTGTACTCCGCTTGGCCTGCCGGTACACCTCAGCTGCTTCGGGAGTCCCACAGGCCAACCAAGCTTGATAAGACTCCTTCTTCAGCTTAATGGCCCCTCTCACCACTGGTGTCCACCACTTGGTTCGGGGGTTGCCACCACGAGATGCACCGAACACCTTGTGGCCACAGCTCTGTGCCGCCGCTTCAACAATAGAGGTGGAGAACAAAAAGTAGTACATTTATGAATAAAATATAACAAATTCATAAGGAAAAAAGTTGAAAATTTTACAGAAAAAATCTGCAAATTTACAAGTAAAAATATGGAAATTTATGGTACAAGTAAAAAGATGCAAATTCATGAGAAAAAAGTTACAAATTTATAATTAAAAACTGCAGATTTATGACCAAAAAGTAGTGAATTTATCAAGAAAAATAAATTCATGAGGGAAAAAGATGCAAATTTATATTAAAAAAAGTTGCAGATTTAGAAGAAAAACATTGAAAATTTCTAGAAAAAACTTGCAAATTTACAAGTAAAACGCTACAAATTTTTTGAGAAAAAGTTTTGGATTTATGAGAAAAAAGTTGCAAATTTACAATAAAATCACTGCAAATTTATGAAAAAAGTTTTAAATATGTGAGAAAATTTTGCAGATTTACAAGAAAAATGCTGCAAATTTTTGAGGAAAAAAGTTGCAAATTTATAATAAAAAAATTGTGAATTTGAGAAAAAAGTTTAAGTGTATGAGAAAAAAATTGCAAATTTACAAGTAAAAAGCTGCAAAATATTGAGAAAGTTTTTAATTTATGAGAAAAAAGTCGCAAGTTTAATTGTAATAAAAATTGTGAATTTGAGAAAAAAGTTTAAGTGTATGAGAAAAAAATTGCAAATTTACAAGTAAAAAGCTGCAAAATATTGAGAAAGTTTTTAATTTATGAGAAAAAAGTCGCAAGTTTAATAGAAAAAAATGTACATGTAAAAAGTTGCAAACTTTAGAGAAAAAAAATTTCAAGTTATAATTAAAACTGGATTTATGAGAAAATAATGTAAATGTATGAAAAAAATTGCATATTTAGAAGTGAAAAGCTGTAAATTTTTGAGAAAAGTTTTGAATTTATGAGAAAAAAGTTACAAATTTACAAGTAAAATGCTTTGAATTTTAAAGACAAATGTTGCAAATTTATAATGAAAAAGCTGTGGAATTATGAGAATTTTTTTTTAAAATGTATGAGGAAAAAAGTTGCAAATTTACAAGTAAAAAGCTGCAAACTTTTGAGAACAAAGTTTTGAATTTAGGAGGGAAAAGTTGCACATTTACAATAAAAACACTGCAAATTTATGGGGAAAAAGTATTAAATGTATGAGAAAAAAATTTTATATGAATGAAAAAAAGTTGCAAATTTATGAGAAAAAATTAAAGATTTACAAGAAAAAAGAAGACTGAGAACAGAGGGAACAGACCATCGTCGGCCTCCGTCGGTCTATGGTGACCATGGAAGAGAATCCTAAACGTCTACTCTGCTGGAACAGCACCGTCTGTGGCTGAACAGGCCGATGCGCGAATGACAGTCCCTGTCACACAGGTCACACTTGTGGGTGGTCTCCGTGCTGCTGGGTCTGTGGCGGTTCTTCCTGCGGGTCCTTTTTTCATCTGCTGCAGCAGTCAGTCTCTCTTCACCCGCCTTGAGCTGTCTGGTCAGGGTGCCTCTCCATTTGGAGCGGTCCGTTGCAAGGTCCTCCCAGCGCTCTGTGTTGATATCCAGGGCCTTCATGTCTCTCTTGCAGACATCTCTAAAGCACAGCTGTGGGCGGCCAACGTCTCTCCTGCCAGTTGCCAGTTCTCCATAGAGGACGTCTTTGGGGATTCTGCCAGCCTCCATACGGTGAACGTGGCCTAGCCAGCGGAGCCTGCTCTGCCTGAGTAGAGTGAACATGGAGGGAAGGCCGGCGTGGGACAGAACTTCTGTGTTGGGCACTTTGTCCTGCCAGGATATGTCCAGGATGTGGCGAATGCAGCGCAAGTGGAAGGAGTTCAGTCTCTTTTCCTGCCGGGCGTATGTTGTCCACGTCTCACTCCCATAGAGCAGTGTGCTGATGACGCAGGCGTTGTACACTGCCATCTTCGTCTTGACAGAGAGTTTGGGATTCTCCCACACTCGTGTGGTGAGGCGAGCGAGTGTGAAGGCTGATTTTCCAATCCTCTTGTTGATCTCTGTATCAAGGGAGAGGTTGTTGCTGATTGTGGACCCCAGGTACGTGAACTGATTCACGACCTCCAGCTTGTAGTCATCAATGGTGATGGTTGGTGGTGCTTCCGTGCCTTGCGCCAAGACGTTAGTCTTCTTCAGGCTGATGGTAAGCCCGAAGTCCTTGCATGCCTGGGAGAAGCGGTCCATCAGGGTCTGAAGCTCCTGCTGTGTGTGGGTTGCGACTGCAGCGTCGTCTGTGAACAGCATGTCTCTGATTAGAGCCTCACGTACTTTGGTTCTGGCTTTCAGGCGGGCGAGGTTGAAAAGCTAGCCATCAGATCTTGTGTGCAGGTAGATTCTCTCTGTTGTTGTGTTGAAGGCATGCCTCAGGAGCATAGCAAAGAAAATCCCAGAGAGGGTTGGTGCAAGTACACAGCCCTGTTTCACTCCGCTGCGTATGTTGAATGGCTCTGAGACGTTGCCATCGTGCTGCACTATCCCCTGCATGTTGGTGTGAAACAATTCGATGAGGCTTTGCAACTTTGGTGGGCATCCTATCTTTGGCAGGATCTTGAAAAGGCCCTCTCTGCTGACCAGATCGAACGCTTTGGTGAGGTCGATGAAGGCGACGTACAGAGGCATGTTCTGTTCTCTGCATTTCTCCTGGAGTTGGCGGATGGAGAATATCATGTCTACCGTCGATCGCTCAGCGCGGAAGCCACACTGAGACTCGGGGTAGACACGTTCGGCAAGCTTCTGTAGACGAACGAGAACAACTTGTGCGTAGACTTTGCCAACAACGCTGAGGAGGGAAATGCCCCTGTAGTTGTTGCAGTTGCTTCTCTCCCCTTTGTTTTTGTAGAGGGTGATGATCTTGGCGTCCCTCATATCCTGTGGTACGGCACCTTCCTTCCAGCACTGGCAGAGGACGTCATGCAATGGCAGCAGTAGGGCGGTCTTGCAGTGCTTGATCAGGTCAGGGGGTATGCCGTCGTTGCCAGGTGCCTTGCCAGCGGCCAAGCTATCAATGGCCTTACTGAGTTCGTCGATGGTTGGCTCGGCGTCAAGTTCGTCCATGGATGGCAGGCAGTCAATGGCATCAAGGGCTGACGGTGTCACGGTGTTCTGTCTAAAGTAGAGGTCGGAGTAGTGTTCCACCCATCTCTCCATCTGCTTGTTCTTCTCTGTGATCATCTCCCCAGTGGAGGATTTGAGGGGGGCCGTCTTGCTCTGAGCCGGACCAAGTGCTTTCTTGATGCCATCATACATACCACGGATGTTCCCTGTTATGGCAGCGGTTTGAATGTCTTGGCTGAGCTGAGTCCAGTACTCGTTGGCACAGCGCCGAGCAGTCTGCTGAACTTTGCTTCTCACAGCCCTGAGAATCTGGAGATTCTTCTCGTTTGGGTACTTCTTGTACTCAGCAAGTGCTGAGCGCTTGGCTTCAATGACGGGGGTCATCTCGGTCAACTTGGCATCAAACCAGTCCTGTGACTTCGAGGTCTTCCTCCCAAAGGTAGCCAAGGCTGTGTGGTAGATGGTGTTTCGCAGCTCTTCCCACTTCTGCTTTGCAGATTCTCCTCCTTGTGGTACACCAAGTTCCTTCTCAAAGGTGGAGGCAAACTGCTCAACAAGTTCTGGTTGGGCCATCTTGCTGGTGTCAATCCGTGCCTTTCCAGGTTGTCTAGCACGATGGAATTTCTTCAGCTGCAGCTTGACCTTGCAACACACCAATGAATGGTCTGTGTCGCAATCTGCACTCTGGAACAAACGGGTGATTAGCACGTTCTTCAGTGAGGTGCGCCTGGTCAGGATGAAGTCTAGCTGGTGCCAGTGCTTTGAGCGCGGATGTTGCCAGGAAACCTTGTGTTGGGGCTTGGTCTTGAAGAACGAGTTTGTGATGCACAGATCGTGATATGTGCAGAACTCGAGCAGCCGCTGTCCGCTGTCGTTCATTCTGCCCACGCCAAAAGGTCCAAGACAGGAGGGCCAGGAGTCGTGGTCAGCACCCACTCTGGCATTGAAGTCTCCAAGGAGAATGAGTTGTTCAGAGTTGGGGATGATCCTGACAGTTGTTGCGAGATTCTCGTAGAACTCGTCTTTTGCCTCTGGTGTGGCTGTCTGTGTTGGGGCATACAGACTGACGAGGGTGACTGGGCCTTCAGTGGTGTTCAGGCAGAGGGTGAGAAGTCGTGCAGAGCCAGTGCTGCCCGGTTCCACCAGCTTCAGCAAAGTGTTCTTCACTGCGAAGCCCACTCCGTGTTCCCTGTGTTCATCACTGCCCTTTCCCTGCCAGTAGAACGTGTAGTCCTTCTCTCTCAGTGTGCCTGCATCAGCTAACCGTGTTTCCTGGAGAGTGGCGATATCCACTCCCAGTCTCTTCAGCTCATTATTGATGATGGCAGTCTTCCTGGTGTCATTGATGTCCTTTAGGTTAGCAGCGAGTCCTGTCATCATAGTGCGGACGTTCCAAGTTCCCAGTTTTAGAGTTGGTCTCTTTTGTTTTATTGTCTTGCCTGGTGCGAAGGTTCTCAGCCTGCTGTTTGGATTTCTCCTTATCCCCATGCACCCAGTGAGGAAAGCAAGCTGTGGCGGGACAACACCTTATTGGCTGGGGGCTGCCCAGCTTGAGGCGGGCGGTAGCTGTCCAGTGAGATCTGATGATCCCTCCCACCGTCGGGAACAACCCCTGGCGCCACGCTCTACGCCAATTGAGCAGTGGCTTATAACCGGTAACTGTCATTCCCCGTGTTTTGTCTACGCCAAAGGCGAAGCTGGAGTGTCCTCTCCAGTGATCCGGTGTTCTACCTTCCAGTGTTGGGCGTTGGTAGGATTCAAGCCTGGGCAGGAAGATATGGAGGACAAGATGTTGCCCATGCAGCATGTCCCCCCTCTCCACGTCACTGATGAATCCAAAGGAACAGCAGGGCTGCTACAGTTTGGCACCAGCGCCGTTGCAGGAGCTGCCAGAACGATGTTGAGCACAACATAGAACTGCCTTAGGGGCTCCGACTCCAGATTTTTCCTCAGGGTTGACTCCCGAAGCCTTTCCCGTGACCGGGTATGCCGCAAGGCAGCAGAGGTTTGAAATCAGGGTTTACCTTCCCCTAGATGGGCTACCTTCCCAGGTTGACGAGCCACCATCTACCCGAAGCATCTGGTTTTAAGGTGCCAGAGATCCGCCCTCGCCCCTTCTCCTATTAGTAAAAGCAGTTCCGCCGGGCTTAGAGACTAAACCACACGGGCAGGCTAGGAGTTGGACTTAGTTGTCAGAGGCTTTTCGAGACGCACGCCATAAGGAGCATTTTATGAGCACTGGGAGCTTAACCCCAGTGCCGCTCCTGGCTATGACAGCCTTGGAACCAAAGAAGAAGAAGAACCAAAGAAGACTGAGAACAGAGGGAACAGACCACACATGTAGGAAACCAAAAGACTGTTCATTGTGTGGAAACCTGTCATAAGTGACTCTACGACGCGCCGAGGGAGAGAGATGAGCCCACGCACTGGATGAAGTTGTGCGTTTTAATAAAGAAGAGCCAACAGTTCCAAAATGTGTAAACACAAAAATGCCAACCAGGCTTATAGTGCTGCAATGCCTCAGACCAGGAAAGGGCTTCTGGAGGGGAGATCAGCATTACAGGGAAAAGACAGGAGAATCAGAAGAAACTTACATATTGTTCCTTAGAGCTGGGTAGAGGGGAAAACCGCACAAACGTAGTCTAGCAGGATAATAACTAACAGCTTGGCAAGGACTGAATGAACCAACTGAGTTTAAACACTAAGTGAACTGACAGCATGAGTGGAGACAGGTGTGGGAGCTGAGCTTGCAGGTGAACTGATTACAAGCTGCTCACAGCTGAGGCAGGCTGAGAACAGCAAGTGGGAGTGTCTGGAGAGAGAGAGGGGCAAAAACAGGAACAAAGATCCAGCCAAGACATACAGTATGAGCAGACAAAAAACAGAGATACACAACAATAAACTGTGTCTGAGCTCTGAGATGACACTGGAGCTCAGACATGTGACAGAAACCTGATGATTAAATGGGTTTATTCAGAATAAGATAAGATAAGATAAGGTAAGATAAGATAAGCCTTTATTAGTCCCACAACGGGGAAATTCCAGGATTGCAACAGCACAGGGATAGCAACACTCAGAGCAACAATCAGAAGGCAAAAAAAAAAAACAAGCAAGCAAGAGCAGCTAATATACATATGTACATATTACTATAAAATATATATATACACACACACACACACACAGACACACAGTGCAGAGCATTGTAGCTGGATGGAATAAATATATGAATATATGAACACACAGTGCGGAGCAATGTGGTGCAGAGAATAGAGGTGCCGTATTGAAGGAACTGGTAGAAAGGTATATGGTGTATCCAATGAACAGAGGAAGGAAGGCAAGGAGACTTGGTGGGAGAATGAGGAGGTACAGGAAAGTATCTAAAGGAAGAGGTTAGCAAAGAAAACGTGGGATAGTCAGGGAGATGAAGAAAGTAGACAGGAGTATTTGGAATCTAGGCTCATGGAAAAGAGAGAGGTGGCAAAGGAAAAGGAAAAGGCATATGGTGAGCTGTATGAGAAGCTGGACACTAAGGAAGGAGAAAAAAAGAGTTGTATTGACTGGTTAGACAGAGAGATTGAGCTGGAAAGGATGTACAGCAGGTTAGGTTGATTAAGGACAGAAATGGCAATGTACTAACAAGTGACAAGAGTGTGTTGAGAAGGTGGAAGGAGAACTTTGAAGAGCTGATGAATAAAGAAAATGAGGGAGAGAGGAGGATGGATGAAGGAAAGATGGTGAACAAAGAAGTCCCGAGGATTAGCAAGGCAGAAGTGAGGGCAGCTTTGAAGAGGATGAAGAATGGAAAGGTGGTTGGTCCAGATGACAAACCTGTGGAGGTATGGAGATGTTTAGAAGAGATGGCAGTGGACTTTTTAACCAGATTGTTTGACACAGGGGCAGACTTAGTCCATTTGGGGCCTAAGGCAAAGACAGAAATGGGGCTCTATTTTTTCTTTGTTCTACACTTTTCACTTTTTTGGGTATGACTTAAATTTTTATGTTATCCATCCATCCATCCATCTTCTACCGCTTAATCCTTTACGGGTCGCGGGGGGGCTGGAGCCTATCCCAGCATCTTTGGGCGAGAGGCAGGGTACACCCTGGACAGATCGCCAGTCCGTCGCAGGGCCAACACAGAGAGACAGACAACCATTCACTCTCACAGTCATACCTAAGGACAATTTAGAATCCCCAGTTGATGCCAATTAACCTCACCTGCATGTCTTTGGCCTGTGGGAGGAAACCGGAGTACCCGGAGTAAACCCACGCAGACACAGGGAGAACATGCAAACTCCACACAGAAGGGTCACCGATGGTCTGGGGGTGGGATCAAACCCATGATGGTCAAGGGTGGAATCAATCCCATGACCTTCTTGCTGTGCTGCCACTGTGCTAACCACTGCTCCACCGTGCTGCCCATTTTTATGTTATTGATATTAAAACTGTAACAGGGTAGGTGCTATATAAGCACTAGCTTCAACCTACACCCTTTCAGTTGTTCTTATGTGTCCTACATATTGTTAGTTGCTTTGATTGTATGTTCATTACCAAATAAAACTCACATTCATTCATTCATTCATTCATTCATTCAATCAGGCCTTACTGACATCCTACCTGAAACTTATTGTCCTCAGAAGTCTTCAAATGATGATATCATTCAGGTATCAGGAGTTCAATCTGTAGAAAAACAAAGAAGTTTAAAGTGACACTATATGAGAAAAAAAAGGCCAAAGTTACAAGAAAAAAACTGCAGATTACTGAGAAAGTCATAAAATTTTGTGGCAAATGCCATTCAGAAGAATAAAGATGAAAATTTACATGAAAAAAATAAAAGAATCATTGCATTGGTTTTTGAAAAAAATGTCTCCGATCCAACTACAATGACGTGTTTGTGTGTGTGTGTGTGTGGGGGGGGTGTTAACAGTTTGTACATTTGCAGCTCAAGTAACTTAATTATCTAGTGACATCCTGTTTTTTTACTGAAGTGGATTACTAATGTAGACCCTTGTGTATGATTAAAAAAAAAAATCACATGGAAGATCTGTTGTTAGTTGACACGTCCCCACATTTGCCAGCAGGGTCCTGTTCACTGGTCCAGTTTGCAGAGGCATCCACTCTGCTCCCTCCTCTGTACCATGTAGACACTAGGGAGAATTTATCACACAAAAAATAAGGATAAATACAGAAAATATTCAACAGGCCCTCTCTGAACTAAAGAGCAATGCTCTTTGTCTGCCAGGTGCTTAGGCCATAATCATCTTCAAGAACAAACTGGTCAGACTGGTGGTCTATAGTTCCTTCATCATCTCCTTGTCTGTGAAGGGTAGCCGTTGACACAGCGGGCATGTCATTTAAGCAATAATGACAAGAATAATCCCAGGTTTCTTTTCAGTACTGTAGCCAGGTTGACAAAGAGTCAGGACTCTGTCAATCCTAGCATCCCCTTAGAGCTTACTAGTCAGGACTTTATGAACTTTTTCAATAATAAAATTTCATCCATCAGAGATAAAATCAATCAGATTCTTCCCACAGTTAACTTAAATACTGTAACTACTACAACTCCTTCTATTGATGTCTGTCTTGATGAGTTTACTCCAATCGACCTTTGTGAGTTAGACAAAATAGTTTCCTCATCCAAACCTTCAACTTGTCTTTTAGACCCTATTCCTACTAGGTTATTTAAAGAAGTCTTCCCACTTATTGGTAGCTTTATTCTTCATATAATCAATTCTTCATTAACTTTAGGCCATGTACCGCAGGCTTTTAAAACGGCTGTAATTAAACCCTTACTCAAAAAGCCAACGCTAGATCCAGGAGCTTTAGCTAACTATAGACCAATCTCTAATCTCCCTTTCATTTCAAAAATCTTAGAAAGAGTTGTTGCTATGCAATTATTTGACCACCTGCAGGGAAATGGTTTATTTGAGGAGTTTCAATCTGGGTTTAGAATCCATCATAGCACTGAAACAGCCTTAGCGAAGGTCACTAACGACCTCCTCATTGCATCTGATAATGGACTAGTTTCTGTACTTGTCCTTTTAGATCTTAGTGCAGCTTTTGATACTATTGATCATAATATTCTACTTGATAGATTAGAACACTATGTTGGACTTAATGGAACTTCGTTGCAGTGGTTTAGATCTTATTTATCTGATAGGTTCCAGTTTGTTCATGTAAATGATGAGTTTTCTCTCAGCTCAAAGCTTAGTCATGGAGTTCCACAGGGATCTGTGCTTGGCCCTACTCTTTTTAGTTTATATATGCTTCCGTTAGGCAACATTATTAGAAAGCACTGTATACATTTTCACTGTTATGCAGATGACACACAATTATACCTGTCAATGAAGCCAGATGATACTAATCAATTAGCCAAGTTAGAAGCCTGTCTTAAGGAAATCAAAGTTTGGATGACTTGTAATTTCCTGCTATTAAATTCAGATAAGACTGAAGTCATTCTTGTTGGTCCAAAAAACCTTAGAAATTCCTTTCCAAATCAAACTTTCAGTTTGGATGCAGTTACTCTTTCTCTTAATAGCTCTGTGAGGAACCTTGGAGTTATTTTTGATCAGGATTTGTCCTTCAATTCACATATTAAATTTGTTTCTAAGACTGCCTTCTATCATTTGCGTAATATTGCCAAGATTAGGAGCATCTTGTCTCAGAGTGATGCTGAGAAGCTGATCCACGCTTTTGTTAGCTCGAGATTAGATTATTGTAATTCTTTATTATCAGGTTGTCCTAAAACATCTTTAAAAAGTCTTCAGCTGATCCAAAATGCTGCAGCAAGAGTTTTAACAGGTACTAGAAAGAGAGATCATATCTCTCCGGTTCTGGCCTCCCTTCATTGGCTTCCCATAGAGTTTAGAATTAAGTTTAAAATCCTTCTTCTTACTTACAAAGCTCTAAACAATCAGGCTCCTTTTTATTTAAAAGATCTGATACTACCGTATCATCCTAACAGAGCACTATGCTCCCAAAATGCAGGTTTACTTGTAATACCTAGAATCTCCAAAAGTACAATGGGAGGCAGAGCCTTCAGTTATCAAGCTCCTCTCCTGTGGAATCAGCTGCCAATCTGGATTCGGGAGTCAGACTCGATCTCTGTTTTTAAGAATAGGGCTAAAACCTACCTTTTTGATATAGCCTACAATTAGGGAGGGATCATGTGTTTTCTGAACCCTCCCTTAGTTATGCTGCTAATAGGTTTAGTCAGCCGGGGGACCTCCAGTAATGCACTGGGCCTCACTCCTTTCCTCACTCTCTATGAAATATTTTTTTTTTTGCTGGTCATTAACATTTGTTTGTTCTCTCCCATAGATTGAGTCCCCATCGTGCTGTTTGCTCTCTACATGTCTGTTCTTTTCTTCTTCTCTATCCCCTCACCCCCTAGCCAGTCGCAGCAGATGACTGCCCCTCCCTGAGCCTGGTTCTGCTGGAGGTTTCTTCCTGTTAAAAGGGAGTTTTTCCTCTCCACCGTCGCCAAGTGCTTGCTCACAGGGGATCGCCTGATTGCTGGGGTCTTTCTGCAACTGTGGGGGTCCTCCCTACAGTTGATAGTGCTATGAGATGACTGTTGTTGTGAAATGGCGCTATATAAATAAAGTTGAATTGAATTGAATTGAATTGAACATGGGTTAGCGGCCGCGATGCTGTCTACAATGGATACAGGTCAAGTGGACCCCAGGATCCAATCTGTACATGTACAAATACATTTTCAATCCAGTGATTTATAAAGTGATTCATAATTTCCTGAAGCCTCCTTCGCAACAATACAGTCCCACATAGCTATTCTGTTGATTTTCTTCTGGGGGCAGCCAGCCGTGACGAGCAGCAGCGGTGGAAAAGAGAAGTCTTTTGAAAGCAGAAATGGAGCCAAAACCTTCTCTGGGTCAGCTTAGTTGTCATATTTTTTTAATACATATACAGACGTGGACAAAATTGTTGGTACCCCTCTGTTAATAAAAGAAAAACCCACAATGGTCACAGAAATAAGTTGAATCTGACAAAAGTGGTAATAAATAAAAATTCTATGAAAATTAACCAATGAAAATCAGACAATGCTTTTGAATTGTGGTTCAACTGAATTATTTTAAAGAACAAACTCATGAAACAGGCCTGGACAAAAAAAAGGTGACAAGGAGTCACTGTGCTGTTTGTTGACATGGTGTGTACCACACTAAACATGGACCAGAGGAAGCAAAGGAGAGAGTTGTCTCAGGAGAGTAGAAAGAAAATTATAGACAAGCATGTTAAAGTTCAATTCAATTCAACTTTATTTATATAGCGTCATTTCACAACAATAGTCATCTCATAGCACTTTCAACTGTAAGGGGAACCCCCACAGTTGCAGAAAGACCCCAGCAATCAGGCGATCCCCTGTGAGCAAGCACTTGGCGACAGTGGAGAGGAAAAACTCCCTTTTAACAGGAAGAAATCTCCAGCAGAACCAGGCTCAGGGAGGGGCAGTCATCTGCTGCGACTGGCTGGGGGGTGAGTGGATAGAGAAGATGAAAAGAACAGACAAGTAGAGAGCAAACAGCATGATGGGGACTCAATCTATGGGAGAGAACAAACAGATGTTAATGACCAGCAAAAAAAAAAAAAAAAAAAAAATTCATTGAGAGTGAAGAAAGGAGTGAGGCCCAGTGCATTATTGGAGGTCCCCCGGCTGACTAAACCTATTAGCAGCATAACTAAGGGAGGGTTCAGAAACACATGATCCCTCCCTAATTGTCGGCTATATCACAAAGGAAGGTTTTAACCCTATTCTTAAAAACAGAGATCGAGTCTGACTCCTGAATCCAGATTGGCAGCTGGTTCCACAGGAGAGGAGCTTGATAACTGAAGACTCTGCCTCCCATTGTACTTTTGGAGATTCTAGGTATGACAAGTAATCCTGCATTTTGGGAGCGTAGTGCTCTGTTAGGATAATACGGTAGTATCAGATCTTTTAAATAAAAAGGAGCCTGATTGTTTAGAACTTTGTAAGTAAGAAGAAGGATTTTAAACTTAATTCTAAACTCTATGGGAAGCCAATGAAGGGAGGCCAGAACCGGAGAGATATGATCTCTCTTTCTAGTACCTGTTAAAACTCTTGCTGCAGCATTTTGGATCAGCTGAAGATTTTTTAAAGATGTTTTAGGACAACCTGATAATAAAAAATTACAATAATCTAATCTCGAGCTAACAAAAGCGTGGATCAGTTTCTCAGCATCACTCTGAGACAGGATGCTCCTAATCTTGGCAACATTATGCAAATGATAGAAGGCAGTCTTACAAACAAATTTAATATGTGAATTGAAGGACAGATCTTGATCAAAAATAATTCCAAGGTTCCTCACAGAGCTATTAAGAGAAAGAGTAACCACATCCAAACTGAAAGTTTGATTTGGAAAGGTATTTCTAAGGTTTTTTGGACCAACAAGAATGACTTCAGTCTTATCTGAATTTAATAGCAGGAAATTACAAGTCATCCAAGCTTTGATTTCCTTAAGCTTCCAACTTGGCTAATTGATTACTATCATCTGGCTTCATTGACAGGTATAATTGTGTGTCATCTGCATAACAATGAAAATGTATAAAGTGCTTTCTAATAATGTTGCCTAACGGAAGCATATATAAACTAAAAAGAGTAGGGCCTAGCACAGATCCCTGTGGAACTGCATGACTGAGCTTTGAGTTGAAAGAAAACTCATTATTGACATGAACAAACTGGAACCTATCAGATAAATAAGATCAAAACCACTGCAACGAAGTTCCATTAAGTCCAACATAGTGTTCTAATCTATCAAGTAGAATATTATGATCGATAGTATCAAAAGCTGCACTAAGGTCTAAAAGGACAAGTACAGAAACCAGTCTATTATCAGATGCGATGAGGAGGTCGTTAGTGACCTTTGCTAAGGCTGTTTCAGTACTATGATGGATTCTAAACCCAGATTGAAACTCTTCAAGTAAACCATTTCCCTGCAGGTGGTCAAATAATTGCGTAGCAACAACTCTTTCTAAGATTTTTCAAATGAAAGGGAGATTAGAGATTGGGCTGTAGTTAGCTAAAGCTCCTGGATCTAGCGTTGGCTTTTTGAGTAAGGGTTTAATTACAGCAGTTTTAAAAGCCTGCGGTACATGGCCTAAAGTTAATGAAGAATTGATTATATGAAGAATAAAGCTGCCAATAAGTGGGAAGACTTCTTTAAATAACCTGGTAGGAATAGGGTCTAAAAGACAAGTTGAAGGTTTGGATGAGGAAACTATTTTGTCTAACTCGCAAAGGTCGATTGGAGTAAACTCATCAAGACAGACATCAATTGAAGGAGTTGTAGTAGTTACAGTATTTAAGTTAACTGTGGGAAGAATCTGATTGATTTTATCTCTGATGGATGAAATTTTATTACTGAAAAAGTTCATAAAGTCCTGACTAGTAAGCTCTAAGGGAATGCTAGGATTGACAGAGTCTACAGTGCTGAAAAGAAACCTGGGATTATTCTTGTTCTCTTCTATTAATGCAGAATAATTGTCCGTGTCCCACGTTTACCCAGTATGTCACATGCCACACTAGAGACAATAAAACACTGGACTTATTCTAAGCAAACACTAAGGAGGCGTACACCTCATCACAACTCCCCCCACTTGGGAGATCGGATCACAACTTGGTTCATCTCCGGCCGGTGTACAAACCCCTAGTGCACAGACAACCTCCGGCCATGCGCACAGTGAAGGTATGGTCTGAGGAGGCAATGGACGCTCTAAAGGGCTGTTTTGAAACCACCGCCTGGGAGCAGCTCTGCGATCCACATGGTGAGGACATCGATGGCCTCACTCACACCATCACGGACTACATCAGCTTCTGTGTGGACAACACCGTTCCCACCAAGACCATACGGTGTTGCTCAAACAACAAACCCTGGATCAACCCTGAGATAAAAACACTTCTGAGAGAGAAGAAGAGGATCTTCAGGATGGGGAACAGGGAGATGCTGAAGTCCGTACAGAGGGAGCTGAGGAGAAAGATCAGAGAAGGCAAGGACAGCTTCAGGAAGAAGATGGAGGACAAGCTGCAACACAGCGACATCAGCGGGGTCTGGAGAAACCTCAAAACCATCTCTGGGCTGCAGAATACCTCCCCCCAGGCCACGGGGGGCAGGGAGTGGGCGAACAATCTGAATCTGTTTTTCAATAGGTTTGACCAACCGCCCTCCCCCCTGACAGCACAACAACCACTGCTGCCTCTAAAGACATCAAGTCCTGCTGCCCACTCCCCACTCCACCAACACCCCCCCACTCCCAACACACAGCCCCCCAACCTGACCCTCACTAAGACCCAGGTGAGGACGGAGCTGAGGAAGATCAAGGCAAGGAAGTTGTCGGGACCGGACGGCATCAGCGCAAAGCTCCTCAAGTCCTGTGCAGAACAGCTGTGTGGGATTGTGAAGTACATCTTCAATCTGAGCCTGAAGCTGGGGAGGGTGCCACAGCTGTGGAAAACATCTTGTGTGGTACCTGTACCAAAGACTTCCCACCTCAAAGATCTGAACAGCTACAGACCAGTGGCCTTGACGTCACACATGATGAAGACCCTGGAGAGACTGCTCCTTGCTCACCTCCGCCCCCTGGTGGGACCAGCGATGGATCCACTCCAGTTTGCCTACCAGCATGGCATTGGGGTGGAGGATGCGGTGATCTTCCTCCTTCACTGTTCTCTGTCCCACCTGGAGAAGCCTGGGAATGTGGTGAGGATCATGTTCTTTGACTTCTCCAGTGCTTTCAACACCATCCAACCGATGATCCTGAAGGACAAGCTGCTGCCCCCCCCTCCCTCCCCCTCCTCCTGCAGAGAGCTTCTCCTGCTCGCTGCCCAAGCTGAATGATCAAGACCTCGGCCTCCTGCCGACCCCTCTGGGAGGGAGCGTGTGGCGGTTTGGTGTAACCCCCACAACAGACTGGACAGACACAGCGCTCGGCTAGAGCAATTAACAGAACAGTGAAATGTGTATTAATGTCTACAGGCAGCCCCGCTTCTTCTGGCTCACTTCTGTAATGTAATGTTGCCTTTCATGCATTGTGTTCATGCGTCCTCTCCTTACTGTGACCTAGAGACCGAGATCAATATGTCTCTCAAATGCAAATGTCTCATGCCTGTTCTGTTATCTCTTTGATCATACCAACTGCTGGGGGAATGCTCTTTTATGTATTGTTGTAGTTGGGTATATATACTGCACTGTAACCCATGCTCACTCTCTCATTCACTCACTCTTCAGCTGCCGCTGCAGACACACACCGTGTCTCCCTCTCTGAGAGCCTGAGGAATTCGGCTTCAGCCTGCTCACACTATGGGCTGGAGCCGAGTTCCCATGAAGGCGGTATGATTTAATAAACTCTACTTAAAACCTACACCAATGCTGCTTTATTTCATGCTGCTTCACTGGGTGCGCAGGGGTGGACCAGCACCTGTCATCATGGATCCTGGACTACCTCACAAACCGGCCTCAGTTTGTGAGAACCTGGGACTGTGTGTCCGACACGATCATCGGTAGCACGAGGGCCCCCCAGGGAACGGTTTTGGCTCCCTTCCTGTTCACCCTTTATACTGCGGACTTCTCACACAACACAACACACTGCCATCTACAGAAGTTCTCTGACGACTCTGCGATCGTTGGCCTCATCTCCAACGGAGATGAAGCTGAATACAGAGGGCTTATCCAGGACTTCGTGGACTGGTGCCATCGGAACTGCCTCCAGATCAACGCGAGGAAAACTAAGGAGCTGGTGGTGGACTGCTGCAGGCAAGGACAACCCCTCACAGCACCAGTAAATATACAGGGAACAGACATCGAGATGGTGACATCCTATAAGCACCTGGGTGTTCATCTGAACAATAAACTAGACTGGTCACACAATACTGATGCACTCTACAAGAAGGGACAGCGCAGGCTGTTCCTACTGAGGAGACTCAGGTCTTTTGGTGTACAAGGGGCGCTGCTGAAGACATTCTATGACGCGGTGGTGGCATCAGCCATCACTTTTGGAGTGGTCTGCTGGGGCAGTGGCATTACAGCAGCCGATAGGAAGAGACTGAACAAACTGATTAAGAAAGCTAGCTCTGTCCTGGGGCAGCGCCTTGACCCCATGGAGGAGATGGGAGAGAGAAGGATAGTGGCTAAACTGTCATCTCTGCTGGAGTTCGAGTTCCACCCTATGCAGGACATACTGAATGCACTGAGGAGCTCATTTAGCAGCAGACTACATCATCCTAGGTGCACAACCGAGAGGTTTCGCAGGTCCTTCCTACCTACGGCTGTCAGACTGTACAACCTAAGCAGGGCTGCTCGCAGAGATAGCAAAAAGACGTGACAACCTAATAGTACTGAATGCAAAAGACGCAATAGACTTACACAATGGTGCCCTCTGGTATACAACTAGGAAAATACCGGTATGGGTACATAATCATACCATGTAGGATAACTAAGTAGACGGTTGTGCTGTTTCATTCCATCTAGCTACAATGCTCCGCACTGTGTGTGTTTATATATTTATATATTTATTCCATCTAGCAACAATGCTCCACGCTGTGTGTGTTTATATATTTATTCCATCTAGCAACAATGCTCCACGCTGTGTGTGTTTATATATCTACATATTTATTCCATCTAGCTACAATGCTCTGCACTGTGTGTTTATATATTTACATATTTATTCCATCTAGCTACAATGCTCCACACTGTGTGTGTTTATATATTTATTCCATCTGGCAACAATGCTCCACGCTGTGTGTGTTTATATATCTACATATTTATTCCATCTAGCTACAATGCTCCGCACTGTGTTTATATATTCATATATTTATTCCATTTAGCTGCAATGCTCTGCACTGTGTGTGTTTATATATCTACATATTATTCCATCTAGCTACAATGCTCCGCACTGTGTGTGCTTATATATTTACATATTTATTCCATCTAGCTACAATGCTCCGCACTGTGTGTTTATATATTCACATATTCATTCTATCTAGCTACAATACTCCGCACTGTTCAGGTTCAGGTTCAGGTTCAGGTTACTTTATTTGTACCCGTAGGTAGATTTGTTTTGCAGTCTGGTGACATCCATATTTACAAGCCACAAATTACATTCAACATAGACACAAACACAGGCACACATGAAGCTGGCTATAAACATGATAAAAATATTCAAGGCTCCATCAATCAGGGTATAAAAAGACAAAGAGATGGGAGAAAAACCAGAGGTAAGAGAGCAGGGTCATATTAAAAGTTAAAAACTAGTCAAAGAGGTTAAAAACTCAAAGGTCTAAAACCCAATAAAATATTTAGAACCCAAGTAACATCCTACAAAAATAAGTAAATATAAAATGGAGTTAATAAATAGGTACCTAAATTATGTGCAATATATTGTTACAACTTGTTCAACTCTTTGACAGCAGCAGGAACAAAGCTGTTTTTGTAGCGCTGAGTTTTACTCTTTGGGACAGCAAACCTCCGTCTTGAGGGAAGAAGCTGAAAGTTGCAGTGCAAAGGGTGGGAGTCATCATTTAAAATGGAGGTAGCCATCCTCTGTACTTGTCTGGTGTACAGGGATGTCAGGCTCAGCTGTGACTCACCAAACAAACGACTGGACCATCTAACTACCTAATCCAAGGATTTCCTCTGTTTCAGTTTTATCTGACCAAACCATGACACTAAAGAAAAGGACAAAACAGATTCAATAAAAGCCCGATAAAACATTGTCATTATGGTTCGGTCAATTTGGAAGCGTGCAAGTTTTCTCAAGCAATGCAGATGTTGCTGACCCTTTTTGCACACCCTTTCACAGTTCTCTTCAAAGTTTAAATTACTATCAATAATCGTCCCAAGATATTTGTAGGATTGTACACATTCGGTGGTCTGGCTTTTTAGTACGGTGACTTTGTGCCTGGGAGTTTTCCTCCTAAAGTCAATAATCATGTCTTTAGTTTTTGTCGTTCCAAGGTTGTCATAGCCAGGAGCGGCACTGGGGTTAAGCTCCCAGTGCTCATAAAATGCTCCTTATGGCGTGCGTCTCGAAAAGCCTCTGACAACTAAGTCCAACTCCTATCCTGCCTGTGTGGTTTAGTCTCTAAGCCCAGCGGAACTGCTTTTACTAATAGGAGAAGGGGCGAGGGCGGATCTCTGGCGCCTTAAAACCAGATGCTTCGGGTAGATGGTGGCTCGTCAACCTGGGAAGGTAGCCCATCTAGGGGAAGGTAAACCCTGATTTCAAACCTCCGCTGCCTTGCGGCATACCCGGTCACGGGAAAGGCTTCGGGAGTCAACCCTGAGGAAACATCCGGAGTCGGAGCCCCTAAGGCAGTTCTATGTTGTGCTCAACATCGTTCTGGCAGCTCCTGCAATGGCGCTGGTGCCAAACTGTAGCAGCCCTGCTGTTCCTTTGGATTCATCAGTGACGTGGAGAGGGGTGACATGCTGCATGGGCATCATCTTGTCCTCCATATCTTCCTGCCCAGGCTTGAATCCTACCAACGCCAACGCTGGAAGGTAGAACACCGGATCACTGGAGAGGACACTCCAGCTTCGCCTTTGGCGTAGACAAAACACGGGGAATGACAGTTACCGGTTATAAGCCACTGCTCAATTGGCGTAGAGCGTGGCGCCAGGGGTTGTTCCCGACGGTGGGAGGGATCATCAGATCTCACTGGACAGCTACCGCCCGCCTCAAGCTGGGCAGCCCCCAGCCAATAAGGTGTTGTCCCGCCACAGCTTGCTTTCCTCATTGGGTGCATGGGGATGAGGAGAAGTCCGAACAGCAGGCTGAGAACCTTCGCACCAGGCAAGACAATAAAACAAAAGAGACCAACTCTAAAACTGGGAACTTGGAACGTCCGCACTATGATGACAGGACTCGCTGCTAACCTCAAGGACATCAACGACACCAGGAAGACTGCCATCATCAATAATGAGCTGAAGAGACTGGGAGTGGATATCGCCACTCTCCAGGAAACACGGTTGGCTGATGCAGGCACACTAAGAGAGAAGGACTACACGTTCTACTGGCAGGGAAAGGGCAGTGACGAACACAGGGAACACGGAGTGGGCTTCGCAATGAAGAACACCTTGCTGAAGCTGGTGGAACCGGGCAGCACTGGCTCTGCACGACTCCTTACCCTCCGCCTGAACACCACTCAAGGCCCAGTCACCCTCATCAGTGTGTATGCCCCAATACTGACAGCCACACCAGAGGCAAAAGACGAGTTCTACGAGAATCTCGCAACAACTGTCAGGACCATCCCCAACTCTGAACAACTCATTCTCCTTGGAGACTTCAATGCCAGAGTGGGTGCTGACCACGACTCCTGGCCCTCCTGTCTTGGACCTTTTGGCGTGGGAAGAATGAACGACAATGGACAGCAGCTGCTCGAGCTCTGCTCATATCACGATCTGTGCATCACAGACTCGTTCTTCAAGACCAAGCCCCAACACAAGGTTTCCTGGCAACATCCGCGCTCAAAGCACTGGCACCAGCTGGACTTGATCCCGATCAGGCGCACCTCACTGAAGAACGTGCTAATCACCCGTTCGTTCCAGAGTGCAGATTGCGACACAGACCATTCATTGGTGTGTTGCAAGGTCAAGCTTCAGCTGAAGAAACTCCATCGTGCTAGACAGTCTGGAAAGGCACGGATTGACACCAGCAAGATGGCTCAACCAGAACTTGTTGAGCAGTTTGCCTCCACCTTTGAGAAGGAACTTGGTGTACCACAAGAAGGAGAATCTGCAAAGCAGAAGTGGGAAGAGCTGCGAAACACCATCCACTGCACAGCCTTGGCTACCTTTGGGAGGAAAACCTCGAAGTCACAGGACTGGTTTGATGCCAAGTTGACCAAGATGACCCCTGTCATTGAAGCCAAGCGCTCAGCTCTTGCTGAGTACAAGAAGTACCGAAACGAGAAGAATCTCCAGATTCTCAGGGCTGCGAGAAACAAAGTTCAGCAGACTGCTCGGCGCTGTGCCAACGAGTACTGGACTCAGCTCAGCCAAGACATTCAAACCGCTGCCATAACAGGGAACATTCGTGGCATGTACGATGGCATCAAGAAAGCACTTGGTCCGGCTCAGAGCAAGACGGCCCCCCTCAAATCCTCCACTGGGGTGATGATCACAGAAAAGAACAAGCAGATGGAGAGATGGGTGGAACACTACTCCGACCTCTACTCCAGACAACACCGTGACACTGTCAGCCTTTGATGCCATCGATTGCCTGCCATCCATGGACGAACTTGACGCCGAGCCAACCATCGACGAACTCAGCAAGGCCATTGATAGCTTGGCTGCTGGCAAGGCACCCGGCAACGACGGCATACCCCCTGACCTGATCAAGCACTGCAAGACCGCCCTACTGCTGCCATTGCATGACGTCCTCTGCCAGTGTTGGAAGGAAGGTGCCGTACCACAGGACATGAGGGACGCCAAGATCATCACCCTCTACAAAAACAAAGGGGAGAGAAGCGAATGCAACAACTACAGGGGCATCTCCCTCCTCAGCGTTGTTGGTAAAGTCTACGTACGAATTGTTCTCGTTCGTCTACAGAAGCTTGCCGAACGTGTCTACCCCAAGTCTCAGTGTGGCTTCCGTGCTGCGCGATCGACGGTAGACATGATATTCTCCATCCGCCAACTCCAGGAGAAATGCAGAGAACAGAACATGCCCCTGTACGTCGCCTTCATCGACCTCACCAAAGCGTTCGATTTGGTCAGCAGAGAGGGCCTTTTCAAGATCCTGCCAAAGATAGGATGTCCACCAAAGTTGCAAAGCCTCATCGAATCGTTTCACACCAACATGCAGGGGATAGTGCAGCACGATGGCAACGTCTCAGAGCCATTCAACACACGCAGTGGAGTGAAACAGGGCTGTGTACTTGCGCCAACCCTCTTTGGGATTTTCTTTGCTATGCTCCTGAGGCATGCCTTCAGCACAGCAACAGAGGGAATCTACCTGCACACAAGGTCTGACGGCAGGCTTTTCAACCTTGCCCGCCTGAAAGCCAGAACCAAAGTACGCGAGGCTCTAATCAGAGACATGCTGTTCGCAGACGACGCTGCAGTTGCAACCCACACACAGCAGGAGCTTCAGACCCTGATGGACGGCTTCTCCCAGGCATGCAAGGACTTCGGGCTTACCATCAGCCTGAAGAAGACTAACGTCTTGGTGCAAGGCACGGAAGCACCACCAACCATCACCATCGACGACTACGAGCTGGAGGTCGTGAATCAGTTCACGTACCTGGGGTCCACGATCAGCAACAACCTCTCCCTTGATACAGAGATCAACAAGAGGATTGGAAAATCAGCCTTCACACTCGCTCGCGTCACCACACGAGTGTGGGAGAATCCCAAACTCTCTGTCAAGACGAAGATGGCAGTGTACAATGCCTGCATCATCAACACACTGCTCTATGGGAGTGAGACATGGACAACATACGCCCGGCAGGAAAAGAGACTGAACTCCTTCCACTTGCGCTGCATTCGCCACATCCTGAACATATCCTGGCAGGACAAAGTGCCCAACACAGAAGTTCTGTCCCGCGCCGGCCTTCCCTCCATGTTCACTCTACTCAGGCAGCGCAGGCTCCGCTGGCTAGGCCACGTTCACCGTATGGAGGATGGCAGAATCCCCAAAGACGTCCTCTACGGAGAACTGGCAACTGGCAGGAGAGACGTTGGCTGCCCACAGCTGCGCTTTAGAGATGTCTGCAAGAGAGACATGAAGGAACTGGAGATCAACACAGAGCGCTGGGAGGACCTTGCAACGGACCGCTCCAAATGGAGAGGCACCCTGACCAGACAGCTCAAGGCGGGTGAAGAGAGACTGACTGCTGCAGCAGATGAAAAAAGGACCCGCAGGAAGAACCGCCACAGACCCAGCAGCACGGAGACCACCCACAAGTGCGACCTGTGTGACAGGGACTGCCATTCGCGCATCGGCCTGTTCAGCCACAGGCGGTGCTGTTCCAGCAGAGTAGACATTTAGGATTCTCTTCCATGGTCATCATAGACCGACGGAGGCCGACGACGACGAGTTTTTGTCGTATTCAGCTGCAGGTAGGAATCCTCACACCAGTGAACAAAATCATCAACTACTGGGCCGTGGCCACTCTCACCATCCTGGTGGAGACTGACAATAACTGAGTCATCAGCATACTTTATAATGTGTCTGTTGTCATGTCTGCTCCGACACATGTTTGTGTACAGGATGAAGAGTAGTGGTGACAACACACACCCCTGAGGAGAGCCAGTAGAGGAGCACTTTAGGTCAGACAATGTACCATTGACCCTTACTCTCTGCGTCCTGTTGGTTAAGAAATCCAGAATCCAACCCACCAGATTATTGCTCAAATCAGATTGTTGCAGGAGCCTTTCAACTAAGATATGAGGTTGGATTGTATTAAAGGCGGAGGAAAAGTCCACAAATAAAAGCCTGGCGTGTGTCCCATTAATATCCACATGTTTAAAAAGCATGTTAAACAGAGTGACAGTGGCGTCCTCCACTCCTCTGTGAGGCCTATAGGCAAACTGCAGAGGATCCAATGCATGCTCAGTCTGCTTTAGGACCTCACATCTGACCAGTTTTTCAAAAATTTTCATTAAAATTGAAGTCAAAGCAACTGGTCTAAAGTCGTTTACCGTTTTAGGACAGCTGGATTTTGGAACGGGAACAACCACGGCTTCTTTCCAGATCTTAGGCACATGTTGTGTCTGTAAGGACTTATTGAAAATGTAATGAAATATAGGACTCAGTTCATGTGCACAGGACTTTACCAAGCGCCCACATATATTATCAGGGCCCTGACTTTTGTTCACTTTTACAGCGCAGAACTCCCTTTTAACATCCTGCACCTCAATATTAAAGTGCAGATTGTCTTTGAGTTTCTGTTTCAAATCTTGGGTTTCTGTGCTAAAATCAAAGGAGTCAAAACAACCATAAAAACAATTAAGAGCATTAGCCAGCTCAGTGTCTGAATTAAAACCATCTAAAAACACACGATTACTGCGCTCTGTGCTCTGAAGGCCTGCAATAGTTTTCATACTGGCCCAGTCTGAACCAAGTTTCTTTGTTGCCATCTTGCTTTCCAATTCTGATTTATAATTCTGTTTTGCTCTTAAAATTTCGGACTTCAGCTCTTTTGTGGCAACCTGTAGCTCAGAAACAGACCCCTGTTTAAAGGCAAGTGCTTTCCTCTGTAAGCAGGATTTAACTGATATTGTAACCCATGGCTTGTTGTTGGGATATATTTTGACACGTTTACGTGGAACGATCTTATTTTTACAGAAAGACATGTATGAGCATGTGATGTCCACCAAAGAGTCCAAATCATCCCCGCGGGCCAGTGTGAACATCTCCCAGTCTGTACAGTTAAAGCATTCCTGGAGGCTGTGCACTGAATCCTCTGTCCACACATCAATGTCTCTCGTCTCCACCTTGCCTCTTCTGAGAGCAGTTTTATATGTGGGCAGCAAATGTACACAGTTGTGATCTGAGGATCCTACAGGAGGAAGGGGGAGTGATTTATAGGCCCTCTCTATGGATCCATAGCACAGGTCCAATGTCGTTTTTCGCCTGGTTGGGCAGAAGACATACTGATAAAAGTTTTTAAGTGTCTTCTTTAAAGAAACATGGTTAAAATCCCCAAGAATGAAGTTTGGCGCCTCTGGAGAAATTGATTGCAGCCGCTGGATCACATCAAAGACGGTGCTGGAGGCGGAGTCAGCGTCTGCCCTTGGGTGAATGTACACAGTTGTGATGAAAAGCTGGGGGAACTCGTGAGGCAAATAAAAGCGGCGTAGTGACACAGACAGCAGCTCCACATCGGGTGTACAGATGCGCTCTCTGACCGTGACAGACGTGCAGTTCTGCTTATTAATGTATAAACATATGCCGCCCCCCTGACGTTTCCCCGTTACCTCTTCCTGCCGATCCGAGCGCAGTGGGGCTCCAAAGCCGTCAATCCACAGGTCTGCGTCTCGGTCACGCGCATTAAGCCAAGATTCGGTGAAAGCCATGACACAGCAGTTCTTAAAGTCCTTCTGGTAGCGTACATTCCCTTGAATTTCATCCACCTTGTTTCTCAGAGATTGTACGTTCCCAAAAATCATAGAAGGAAGAGGAATGTTACCAAACTGACGTCTTCTCAGGCGCAATTTCACGCCTCCCCGCTTTCCGCATTTCCTTCTCCCGTCTCTCCCGTCTCTCTTTTCACTGCTGTGTCCGTCTCTCAAAATAAAGTCCAGCAGTTGCGGCTTAGGCTCAGTCACAGCTGCTGCATCAACCGTGTTTAAATGCAGCAACATGTCCCTGGAATAATGTATTCTGCCCGCCATGATGCCGATTGCGTTTACTTCAGAGACAAAGAGCCGGAGGAAAAGTAGCAGCAGTGCAAAAAAGGGGAGGAAGTCCATATTGATGGAACCAGGGAGCTCTTCGCCATACAGTCCACAAACATTCCAGGACAGAAACGACGCAGAGAATTTTGTAAAAACACATTAAAGTACATAAAAACAAGACACACAGACGACGGACTTTTTCACCAGCTGCCGGTCGCTGCGTGCGCATGCGCCCAACTGTGTGTTTATATACTCATATATTTATTCCATCCAGCTACAATGCTCCGCACTGTGTTTATATATTTATATACCTATCCCATCTAGCTACAATGCTCCGCACTGTGTTTATATATTTATATACCTATCCCATCTAGCTACAATGCTCCGCACTGTGTCTATATATGTATATATATTTATATTTATATGTACATATGTATACTCGCTGCTCTTGTTTTTTCTCTTGCCTTCTGAGTGTTGCTATCCCTGTGCTGTTGCAATCCTGGAATTTCCCCATTGTGGGACTAATAAAGGCTTATCTTATCTTAATAACTCGTTCTAGCTTTTCTAAGAGATTTTTTTTTATAAATTAAAAGATGATTTCTCCAAGCTAAATAGATTTCATCTAAATTAGTGGAGCAGCATGTTCTTTCTAATTGACAAGTCTTCTGTTTTAAGCTACGAGTTTCTGTGTTGAACCAAGGAGTTAGAAATCTCTGATTAGACTTTTTCTTTTTTAAGGGGGCCACCAAGTCTAGAGTCTGATGCAGAGAAGCTGTAACACTATCTACTGTGCTATCAATTACAGAAGGAGCAAGCTGTCTATAGCTTATTTCCATTGTGTTGACACATGGCATAGAGGAAGCAATCTGCATAAATTTGGTAACAGCATCATCTGAGAGGCATCTACTGTAGTAATATTTTTCTTTAGGAGCCAAATAGTCAGAAATAGTAAAATCAAAGGTTAGCAGACAATGGTCTGGCAGTACAGGGTTATGAGGAGACACTACCAGATTTTCTATTTCTATGCCATATGCCAGAACAAGGTCCAACGTATGGTGGAGATAATGAGTAGAATTTCCTAATTTCTGAGAAAACCCAATCGAGTCTACTACTGAATTAAATGCCACATCAAGGCAGTCACTATCTACATCTACGTGTATATTAAAGTCCCCTACTATAATTACTCTATCTGATTTCAGCACTAAATCAGCTAAGAATTCAGCAAATTCGGATAAAAATTCTGAGTAGGTTGATGGAGGACGATAAACTATGGCAAATAAAACTGGGTTTAGCCTAAAATTGCTAAAGTGCCCAATACTGAGGACCAGGCCCTCAAAGGAATTATAACATGTTTTTTGCTTTACATTAACTAGTAATTTGGAATGGTAAATTGTTGCTACTCCTCCTCCATGACCAGAACTTCTGGGATTTTGACAGTTTAAATAACCAGAGGGAGTTGATTCATTTAAACTTTGATATAGCCTACAATTAGGGAGGGATCATGTGCTTCTGAACCCTCCCTTAGTTATGCTGCTAATAGGTTTAGTTAGCCGGGGGACCTCCAGTAATCCACTGGGCCTCACTCCTTTCCTCACTCTCAATGAAATATTTTTTTTGCTGGTCATTAACATTTGTTTGTTCTCTCCCATAGATTGAGTCCCCATCGTGCTGTTTGCTCTCTACATGTCTGTTCTTTTGTTCTTCTCTATCCCCTCACCCCCCAGCCAGTCGCAGCAGATGACTGCCCCTCCCTGAGCCTGGTTCTGCTGGAGGTTTCTTCCTGTTAAAAGGGAGTTTTTCCTCTCCACCGTCGCCAAGTGCTTGCTCACAGGGGATCACCTGATTGCTGGGGTCTTTCTGCAACTGTGGGGGTTCCCCCTACAGTTGATAGTGCTATGAGATGACTATTGTTGTGAAATGGCGCTATATAAATAAAGTTGAATTGAATTGAATTAAACCAACATAATCCTCTTGCCCTAACCAAGTCTCTGTAAGGGATATTAAATCAATCTGATGATCAATTAACAGATCATGGACTAACAGAGACTTGGGAGTTAGAGACCTAATATTTAACAAACCGCATTTAATTTTTAAATTATGAGGAGGAACAGAGGGCAAGTCATTCAATTTAGAGGCTTCATGTTTAATTTGAGTTTTACCAACTTTTTGTTTAATCACTTTGGGATTCTTATACATTATATTTTTATTTACTTTGGAGGGAGCAGACAATGATTCTCTGATGGGGAAGACAGGGGCTAAGTTGAGGGGTGGCGGATGAAGAGGAGCTGCAGAGAGGCGTGTAAGACTGCGACTCTGCTTCCTGGTCCCAACTCTGAATTGTTAAAATTTTGGAAATTTGGATAAAAAAGATGCCAGATTGTTAGATAAATGAGACGCACTATCCAAAGTGGGATGGATGCCATCTTGTCTTATAAGACCAGGTTTTCCCCAAAATGAGCTTCAATTGTCAATGTAGCCCACGTTGTTTGCAGGACACCACACAGGCAGCCAGCAGTTGAAGGATGACGAGCGGCTAAACATGTCATCACTGGTCAGATTGGGGAGGGGCCCAGAGAATACTACAAAGGCAGACATTGTTTTGGCAAAGTCACACACGATTCTACATTAAGTTCCGTGACTTCCGACTGCCGGAGACGGATGTCATTAATGCCGGCGTGGATGACAATTGTGGAATATTTACAGTTACCTTTAGCCAGCATTTTCAAATTTGACTCAGTATCGCCTGCTCTGGCCCCAGGAATGCACTTGAATATGGCCGCTGGAGTCTCTAGTTTCACGTTTCTGACTACAGAGTCGCCAATGATCAGAATTTTTTCCTCAGCGGGTGTGTCGCTGATCGGGGAAAACGATTAGAAATGTGAACAGGTTGGTGGTGAACCGGGGCTTTGCAACTAGGTTTCCTTCTCACCGTCACCCACCCAGTCTCCTCGCTGCTGAGGAGGGCCGGAGGACCGCTAATGCGTCGCCCTATGCTAGCGAGCTCCGCTGCAGCTAGGGGACGTCCGTCGAGAGTAACTGGTGCAGACGGTGTTTCAATGCAGCGGAGCCGGGATTCCAAATCAGACAACCTCGCCTTGAGCGCCTCAAAAAGACAACATTTATTACATTTACCGTTATCACTAAAAGAGGCAGAGGTGTAGCTAAACATCTGACAGAGAGAGCACACCAGAGGAGGAGAGGAAGGAGAGCTAGTAGCCATAGCTAGTGGCTAACCCGAAGCTAACACAAACACCGATGAAAGGTGAACAGAAGGCTAAAGAGGGTGATTAGGTGACATGGAGTGCACACACAGGTGCAAGAGGCTTGATAAACAGAAATGAGAACTAACGGTAGATGGAAAAAAGTGGTTAAAATACAGTTAAAAGCAAAAACCTCAGGAGAGTGAGGACAGCAAACCACACGGACAGACAGCAATACAGGAAGTGACAAAGGTAAAGGCTATAATACCATCTCCAAGCAGCTTGATGTTCCTGTGACTACAGTTGCACATATTATTCAGAAATTTAAGATCCACGGGACTGTAGCCAACCTCCTTGGATGTGGCCGCAGGGGGAGACGGATAATACAAATGGTAACAAAAGAGCCCAGAACAACTTCTAAACACATTCATGGTGAACTCCAAGGTCAAGGTACATCAGTGTCAGATCGCACCATCCGTCGTTGTTTGAGCCAAAGTGGACTTCATTAGAGACGACCAAGGAGGACACCACTGTTGAAAACAAATCATAAAAAAGCCAGACTGGAATTTGCCAAACTGCATGTTGACAAGCCACAAAGCTTCTGGGAGAATGTCCTATGGACAGATGAGACAAAACTGGAACTTTTTGGCAAGGCACTTCAGCTCTATGTTCACAGACGCAAAAATGAAGCATATCAAGAAAAGAACATTGACCCTACTGTGAAACATGGAGGAGGTTCTGTTATGTTCTGGGGCTACTTTGCTGCATCTGGCACAGGGTGTCTTGGATCTGTGCAGGGTACAATGAAATCTCAAGACTATCAAGGTATTCTAGAGAGAAATGTGCTGCCCATTGTCAGACAGCTTGGTCTCAGTCACAGGTCATGGGTCTTTCAACAGGATAATGACCCAAAACACACAGCTAAAAACACCCAAGAATGGCTAAGAGCCAAACATTGGACTATTCTAAAGTGGCCTTCTATGAGCCCTGATCTAAATCCTATTGAACATCTGTGGAAGGAGCTGAAACATGCTGTCTGGAGAAGGCACCCTTCAAGCCTGAGACAACTGGAGCAGTTTGCTCATGAGGAGTGGACTAAAATACCTGCGGAGAGGTGCAGAAGTCTCATTGACAGTTACAGAAATCGTTTGATTGCAGTGATTGCCTCAAAAGGTTGTGCAACAAAATATTAAGTTGAGGGTACCATCATTTTTGTCCAGGCCTGTTTCATGAGTTTGTTTTTTAAAATAATTCTGTTGAACCACAATTCAAAAGCATTGTGTGATTTTCATTGGTTAATTTTCATAGAATTTTTATTTATTACCACTTTTGTCAGATTCAAGTTATTTCTGTGACCATTGTGGGTTTTTCTTTCATTAACAGAGGGGTACCAACAACTTTGTCCACGTGTGTATGTATATATTCTTTTACACTTCTTAGTGACTATAATGTTCTGAATGAGGCTGCAGGAAATTATGAATCATTTTATAAATCACCGGATTGAAAATGTACTTGTACACGTACAAATTAGATCCTGGGGTCCACTTGGGGTGCTCACTTGGTCAGGGGTCTACTTGACCTGATCCTGTCTACAACAGGCACTGCTGCCTCCTCGGTAATGACAGGTAGCTCGTCATTAGCATGAGCGTCTGCGCTGCTGGTAGTATTACTCCCTGTCTGCTCCTCCGCGGGAGAGTTAGCCTCCTCACGGTTTGAAGAAAAAAGGTTGTTACTGACATGTTTATCAGACCCAGGGGACAGACACAGGCTCAAGTGGATTCAATTATCTTTATTGATATCGTGTAAGTGTGTGAGTGCGTGTATGTGTAGTGAATGCGGTGATGGCTGTCAGCGGTGACGCTGTAGCTGGGGGTGAGCAGAGCGCCGTTCAGCCTGGCAACCCTATGACAAGACAGAGGCACAGATGTTTGTGCAGTCCACCAGAGAATGTGTGAAGCAATGACTGGGGCTTACTTTGCAGGTGGAAGAGGGACGCTCAGGTTGGCCCGGAGGCTACTGTCAGGAAGACAGCGTCTGCTGTACACGCCGCTGATGGACAGGTGGCCCGCTGGAGCGAGGAAGGCATGATCCTCCGCCGAGGAGAACTAACTCTGCTGCCAGAGGAGTCCGCCTGTGCACAGGGGAAAATGGCTGGAAAGGGTGAGTAGCAATAGCGCTTACTTGGTGTGGTGAGGCTGAATCCTTCCAAGGGATGAAGCCAGGATGAGGAGGTCCTTGACAGGAGCAAAGAACCTTGGACGTAGGCTAGAAGGCGAGAGTCGGGCTTCTGCAGTCAGGGAGACAGACGGCTCCGTGCCAGACTCCAGGCAGAGCAGATTATAAAGCCCATGAGTGATGGGGAGCAGGTGTGCGTGCAGCTGTAGAAGATGATGGCACAGAGCGAGTCATTACAGTACTTCCCCCCGAGAGGTGCCTCCAAGCACCTGATCCAGCCTACCTGGGTGCGTCTGGTGGAAGTCCCTGATGAGTTGTTTATCCAACACGAAGGACGGACGTACCCAGGATCTCCATTCTGGGCCATACCCCTCCCAGTCCACCAGGTACTGCAGACCGCGACCCCAGCGGTGGACGTCCAGGATGGCATTGACCTTCCACGCTAGGTCGCCGTCGATCACCACAGGTGGGGGTGGAGACCTGGGAGGGGGGCAGAGAGGGCTGGAACAGAAAGGTTTGATCTGGGAGACATGAAACATAGGGCAGATACAGAGGGAAGGGGGGAGAGCCAGGCGCACAGCCACGGGATTAATAATGCGAACAATGGGAAAAGGGCCGATAAAGCCTTGGGCCAACTTCTTCTTTTCTGCCTTCAGATTGATATGCTGAGGAGATAATCAAACCTGTTGACCCACCTGGTATTGCGGGGCTGGTCTCCTGCGGCGATTCGCAGTCCTGGAATTGCGCTCAGCAGTGTGAAGAAGGGCCGTGAAGGTAGCCGTCCAGAGCAGGCGACAGTGTCTCAGGTGAGCACGGACCGATGACACAGCAATGTCCCTCTTCTCCTCGGGGAAAAGCGGGGGATTATAACCCAGAGAGGCCTTGAAAGGAGACATACCAATCGCTGAAGACACAGTCGAGTTGTGGGCGTACTTGATCCAGGGGAGATGAGTGCTCCAAGATGAGGGACTGGAGGAGATGACACAACGTAGGGCGGCCTCCAGCTCCTGATTGGCCCGCTCACACTACCCGTTTCTCTGTGGGTGGTGACCGGAGGATAGGCCCACCGTCGCCCCCAGCGCGTTACAGAAAGCTCTCCACACCTGGGACACGAATTGGGGACCCCGTTCAGAGATGATGTCGACAGGTATCCCATGAAGACGTACCACGTGCTGCACCAGCAGGTCCGCTGTGTCCCATGCCGTAGGGACGGGACACAGAGACACAGAGACTGCAAAGGGACAAAGTGAGCAGCCTTGGAGGAACAGTCAACAATGGTGAGGACAGTGGTGTAATGATTAGAAGGGGAAAGGCCGGTAACAAAGTCCAGGGCAATGTGGGACCAGGGCCTGCTGGGGATCGGCAACAGGTGAAGTAATCCTGCAGGAGAAGAAGTTGGTGTCTTATCGGTGGCGCACTGGGGACAGGGGCGGATGTAGTCGGTGACGTCTTTCCGAAGTGCCAGCCACCAGAATGTCCTCTGGAGAATCTCCACCGTGCAGGTCACCCCTGGATGGCACGAAAGTTTAGAGGAGTGGGCCCAGTGGGTTACCTCGCCCCGAGCAGACGAAGGAATGAACAACCTCTCCACAGGCCCCCCGCCTGGATCCAGCTTAGTCTCCTGCGCCTTCAGGACCTTCTCCCTGATGCCCCACGAGAGGGCACCCACGACACAAGAAGCAGGAAGGATGGTATGCTCACGCCCCTCCTCGGCATCCGGAGCGAACTGCCTGGACAAGGCATCTGCCTTAGCGTTCTTAGCCCCGGGGCGGTAAGTGATCATGAAATTGAAGCACCCGAAGAACAAGGACCAATGGGCCTGATGGACGTTCAGACATCTGGCAGTCCTCAAGTACTCCAAATTTTTGTGATCTGTCCATACAATAAAAGGTTGGGCAGCCCCCTCCAACCAGTGACGCCACTCCTCCAGAACGAGCTTCACTGCCAGGAGCTCCCTGTCACCGATGTCATAATTCTTCTCCACCGGGGACAGACGATGGGAGAAGAACGCGCAGGGAAGGATCTCCCCGTCCACCGGGGAGCGCTGAGATAGGACTGCCCCCACCCCAGAATCAGAAGCGTCCTCCTCAACCAGGCACTGGAGGGTAGGGTCCACCTGTTTCAGGATAGGAGAGGAGGAAAATTTAGTTTTGAGTGCGGTGAACGCCACTGCAGCCTCCTCCATCCACTGGAAAGCCACTTTGGGGGAAGTGAGACGGGTCAGGGGGAGGGCAATAACACTATAATTTTGAACAAACCGACGGTAGAAGTTGGCAAACCCCAGGAACTGCTGAAGCTGTTTCCTCGAAGAAGGGGGGGGGGGCAATCCACCACTGCCTTAACCTTCTCAGGGTAGGGGATGATCTGATTTTGCGAGATGATAAAACCGTGAAATGAGGTCTTGTGGGCGTGGAGCTCACACTTCTCAGCTTTCACAAACAGCTTGTTCTCCAGGAGCCGTTGGAGGACCCGTCTAACGTGAACCCGGTGTTCGTCCAGCGACTGGGAGAAGATCAGGATGTCGTCCAGGTACACGAAGACGAATGATCCTAGGAAATCCCGGAGAACATCATTAATTAGGCGTTGGAAGACGGCCGGAGTGTTGGTCAACCCAAATGGCATCACGAGGTATTCAAAGTGGCCGTTTGGGTCCTGAACCCCATCTTCCACTCATCCCCCACCCTGATCCACACAAGGTGGTAGGCGTTGCGGAGGTCTAACTTGGTGAACCATGAGGGCCCCTGGAGGGAGTCGAACGCCGTGTCCATCAGCGGGAGGGTGTATTTATCCTTAATAGTGATATCGTTAAGAGCCCAGAAGTTAATAAATATCCTCAGGGAGCCATCCTTCTTTCCAACGAAAAAAAAACCCCGCCCCCACCGCCAAGGACGAATGCCGAATGATGCCCGAGCTGAGTGACTCCTTAATATAGGTGTCCATCGCTTCTCGCTCCGGAGCCGATAGGCTGTAAAGGCGGCTCGACGGCAGCGGAGCGCCAGCCCGGAGATTGATGGCGCAGTCACATGGGAGGTGGGGGGGGCGGGGAGACAGCGCTTGGGACTTGCTAAACACTGCCCCCAGGTCGTGATATTCGGGCGGCACCCTGGACAGGTCAGGAGGAGGGGAGGCTTGGGTGGACAGGGACACAGATGGTGAGCATGCTGCGGATTGCAAGCACACGCTGAGGCAAAAAGAGCTCCAAAAAATAACACTCACCGCATGCCAGTCAAAGGTGGGGTTGTGGAGCCAGAGCCAGGGGTAGGCCAGGATGACAGGAGAGGCCGATGTGGGTAAAACAAACAGGCTCAGGTCCTCCTGATGGTTGCCGGAAATGATGACAGACACCGGGACGGTTTGCTGCAACACTGTCACCAGAGAGGCCTTGGACAAAGCAATGAGCCTTAGGGGGGACTTAAGTGGTCGGCAGGGAAGCCCCAGTCGCATTGCCAGTTCCCCCGAGATGAAGCTCTGCTCAGCCCCCGAGTCAATCAGAGCGTGTGTGAGGAATTCAGTCTGTTTATAGATAAACCTAATGGGCAGGAGACATTTGGAGAGGGGATTAGGCCGAGATGAGTCCGTGAGTCCCCCTACTGCCACGCACGGACCCCCTCTTTTGGCCGAACGAGGCAGGACTCTACCTCATGCTCATCACTCCCACAATACATGCATAGGCCTAGTTCCCTGCGGCACTGCCTTTCAGCCAACGAGAGCTTGGTCCGACCCATTACCATAGCCTCTGGTGCGTCTGAGGACTCAAGCGAAGGCAGGGCCAATAGAGGAGGCTGAGAGGAGTGAGGAAGCTGGGCACCTGAGCGTCCGGAAGCTCTCCGCTTGACTGCCCGCTCCCTCAGCCTGTTATCCAAATTGATTGCTAGGGAAATTAGCTCCATTGGCTTCTCAGGCTTATCTAGGCGGGCCAGCTCATCCCGCAGGCTAGGGCTCAGGCTTCTAATAAAGATGCTGCATAACGAGGCACCCTCCCACCCCACCTCCGCTGCTACCACCTGGAAATCAACAGCATAGTCCACAACGGACCTGCCCCCCTGTTGAAGGTTTAGCAGCCGAGTGGTGAACACGCTATTGCGGTCGGAGTGGTCGAGTACCTCATTAAACTCGCTAACAAACTGCCTGTAAGTTAAGTTAGCGTAGCTCGGCTTAGCCATTACGGCGTATGCCCAGGCTAGAGCTCGCCCCTCCAACAAGTTAGCAACATAGCCTATGCGACTGTGATCAGTTGGAAAATCCCCCGGGACCCGCTGGAAAACTGTCTCACACTGGAGTAAGAACCCACGGACCTCCCCTAGTTTACCACTGAAGCGAGTAGGCGTGGGAACTGGTGTGAGTCGGGCCAAGGGGACCTGACTAGCCTGGCCAGGAGGGGGGCTAACGGAAGCCAAAACACTTCTTGAGGCCAGAGGAAACGCCTGCTGCCCATCCAGATGATCCAACCGGCTGTTAATTTGTGCCAACTGATTCAGGATAACCTGCTGCTGGTAAGCTATTTGATCCACTTGAGCCTCTAAGTTGTTAATTTGGTGAGCTAGGGCGCTGTTTGCTGGGTCGCTTTGACGGAGCCGTACTGACATGTTTATCAGACCCAGGGAACATACACAGGCTCAAGTGGATTCAATTATCTTTATTGATATTGTGTAAGTGTGTGAGTGCGTGTATGTGTAGTGAATGCGGTGATGGCTGTCAGCGGTGACGTTGTAGCTGGGGGTGAGCAGAGCGCCGTTCAGCCTGGCGCCTATGACAAGACAGAGGCACAGAGGCACAGATGCACAGAGGCACAGATGTTAGTGCAATCCACCAGAGAATGTGTGAAGCAATGACTGGGGCTTACTTTGCAGGTGGAAGAGGGACGCTCAGGTTGGCCCGGAGGCTACTGCCAGGAAGACAGCGTCTGCTGTACACGCCGGTGATGGACAGGTGGCCCGCTGGAGTGAGAAAGGCACGATCCACCGCCGAGGAGAACTAACTCTGCCGCCAGAGGAGTCCGCCTGTGCACAGGGAAAAATGGCTGGAAAGGGTGAGTAGCAATAGCGCTTACTTGGTGTGGTGAGGCTGAATCCTTCCAAGGGATGAAGCCAGGATGAGGAGGTCCTTGACAGGAGCGAACAACCCTGGATGTAGGCTAGATGGCGAGAGTCGGGCTTCTGCAGTCAGGGAGAAAGACGGCTCCATGCCAGACTCCAGGCAGAGCAGATTATAAAGCCCATGAGTGATGGGGAGCAGGTGTGTGCGCAGCTGTAGAAGATGATGGCACAGAGCGGGTCATTTCAGTTACCTTTTGAAACTTCAATAAAAAATTTCTGTGTTCTTTTTTCTCCTATTCGCCACACCGCTTGGATAGCTTCTTTTCATTTTTCTGGCCTCTTCCATATGTCGGTTGTATGGTTTGTTTACAGTCATAATCACAGACACGCATACACATGCCTTGGACATAACATGGAACAGTCCAACAGTCTGAGGAGAAGGAGGGAAGATGTTACATTGGTGATCTGATTTGGTGTTTTTATAAATACCCGTGTTTCTATATTTTGTCGGACATCATGTTAAACATGCTAAACATTTTTAAAAATTTTATGGGGCTCCGAGTAGATCGGGGCCCCTAGCAGGTCAGGGGCCTAAGGCAACCGCTTACCTTTGCCTAATGGTAAGTCCACCTCTGGTTTGACGCAATCTTGGAGAGTGAGAGGATGCCTGAGGAGTGGAGAAGAAGTGTTTTGGTACCAATTTTCAAGAACAAAGGTGATGCTCAGAGCTGGAGTAACTACAGAGGCATAAAGTTGATCAGCCACACTATGAAGATATGGGAAAGAGTTGTTGAAACCAGGCTAAGAGGAGAGGTGGCAATCAGTGAGCAGCAGTACGGTTTCATGCCAAGAAAGAGTACTACAGATGCAATGTTTGCTCTAAGAGTGTTGATGGAGAAGTATAGAGAAGGTCAGAAGGAGTTGCACTGTGTCTTTATGGATCTAGAGAAAGCAGATGATAGGGTGCCAAGAGAGGAAGTGTGGTACTGTATGAGAAAGTCAGGAGTGGCAGAGAAGTATGTGAGGGTGGTGCAGGACATGTATGAGGACAGCGAGATGGTGATGAGGTGCGCTGTAGGAGTGATAGATCGGTTCAAGGTGGGAGTGGGGTTATATCAGGGATCGACTGAGCCCCTTCTTGTTTGCCATGGTGATGGACAGGTTGACAGATAAGGTTAGGCAGGAGTCTCTGTGGACCATGATGTTTGTAGACGACATTGTGATCTGCGGTGAGAATAGGGAGCAGGTGGAAGAGAACCTGGAGAGGTGGAGGTATCCTATGGAGAGAAGAGGAATGAAAGTCATTAGAAGCAAGACAGAATACATGAGTGTGAATGAGAGGGAGAAGCTGGTGTAATGGTGAAGATGGAAGGAGTAGCGGTAGTGAAAGTAGATGAGTTTAAATACCTGAGGTCAACCATCCAAAGCAATGGAAAATGCACAAGAGAGGTGAAGAAGAGAGTTCAGGCAGGGTGGAGTGGGTGGAGATGAGTGTCAGGGGTGATTTGTTACAGAAAGGTAGCAGCAAGAGTGAAAGGGAAGATTAACAAGATGGTAGTCAGACCTGCTATGATGTATGGTTTGGAGACGATGGCACTGACAAAAAGACAGGAGGTGGAGCTGGCAGAGTTGAAGATGCAAAGATTTTCATTGGGCGTGATTAGGAGGGACAAGATTAGAAATGAGTATATCAGAGGGACAGCTCAGGTTGAGCAGTTTGGAGACAAAGTAAGAGAACCAAGGCTGAGATGGCTTGGACATGTGCAGAGGAGGGATAGTGGAGAAAGGAAGTTGAAGATGGAGCTGCCAGGCAGGAGGAAAAGAGGAAGACCACAGAGAAGATTCATGGATGTAGTGAAGGAGGACATGGAGAGGGTTGAAGAAGAAGTTTCTTTGATTTTTACAAAAACACTTTATTTACATATTTAGAAGGACATCAAGACAAATGGTAAAATAAAAGTGTTTAAAAAAATGTTTGAAACCTGCTGAGCACATAAATCAGCCCACTAAAAAAATGTGCAACACACAGTTCCTTCTCTCAAACACTACAAAGGACGTCTCTACAACACCATATCTGCCTAAAACCATCCATGTTCCCAGTCATCTTCAAAAAGCTGAACTCCAGTCTCAGTCTGGACCAGATATTGCAGCGCCACACAGAGGCCAGTTCTTGAACTGGTTTGCCTTCCACTTTTTTTTTTTTTTGTCTGCTAACATGCATTGCCAGCTTGGCTTCACCAGTGATAAAATTCAGCAGTTGCCACTTTTCTTTACATATTTTTTTGCATCCTGCACCATAAATAAAATGAGCCACAGAAAAATTTTCACCAAATAAATTAAAAACTTTTGTTAAAAGAGTGAAGAGCACTGTAAGCCTCTCCCACTCACTAAAAACATGAAAGTCTCTCGGAGACTGCAGAAAGGGGCCTGGTTTGAAACAGCAGGATTAAGAACAGAAATAAAAGCATTTGAGGCAGTTGCTCCATGTAAAATTCTCCACTGGAGATCAGCTGCCCTTTTTTTAATTGAAGGTTTGTACAGAACTCTCCACTGTGGACTCACTCCTTCCCCACTCAGCTTCTCAGTCCACACAGTGGAGGGTCTGCTGTGCAGTCCTGCTCTCTTGATGACCTTGACACAATTGATGTACAGCGGGTTTTTTTGTCGGCATTGTGCAAGGTCAGCTGTCTGGAGTTGTGTGTTTTTAACAAGTGTCCAGTTAGGTCACCAAGAACAGGGCTCATGGAGATCTCTGGGAAAGGGTCACTGTGGTTGGGTTCAGTGGCTTCTCCACTGTGGTCCACCAAAAGCCGTCTTTCCCTCCCATCGAGCCTCTGCCTCCAAAGCTCCAGGGCCTTCTTGACATGGTGTAGCTGACCCACAGAGCAGACACGACTCAGAGTAAATACAATTAACGTAGTTTATTGAATAAATTAGTGAATGGGTGCGTGTGTGCAGGATGTGAAGTGTAATGCGGTGTAGTGCGATCTGTAATCTCCAGCTGGGACCGGCAGAGCACCATACAACCTGGCAACCCTGAAACGAGACAAGGGCCGTTAATTTGCAGTTTAGCCTATGCAGCTCTAGAGATGTAACTGTGCTTACTGTCAGAGGATGTTGAGGAAGGCTCAGGTAGCGCCGAAGCTGCAGCCAGGAAGATAGTGCCTGCTGGAGGCAGATGAGCTGGAGGTGAGAGGGTGAGTCCACTGCCTGGAAGGATTGGAGGACCGCTGCCATGGATCTCCGCCTGTGCACAGGGGAAGCAGACAGGGTGAGAAGCGTGAAGGCTTACTTGTGCAGATGGTCCGGGTGGAACCGGCCCGGACAGGGTTCAGCAGGGCTTGGAAGCCGATGATTGAAGCGTAGAGTGCTGGGAAGCACGGAGGCAGGCGTAGAAGGATTCAGCATAGGAAACCAGACGACTTCGCGCCCAGCACTGGTACTGGAGGAATAAATAGGTCACAGGAGATGACAGGCAGGTGTGTGCACAGGTGCCGTGATTGGCGGCCATGACACCTCTGAGCCACTCTGGCAGACCGGATACCCAATAAGGTAGCCACAGTCAGGAAGTCCGTTAACGTTGGTCCTGCTGCATTCACCAGTTGTTGCAGAGTCACAGTCTTTGTCCTCAGGAGTGCTGCCATCAGCCCAGGAGTGGTGTCAGTGCAGACGTCCAACCTTGCTCCATGAATCAATGACTCCCTCAAGAGCCAAAAAAGAGAGTTAGAGTTTTTGCATCGTTTAGCGTTAAAAAGGTTCCGGGACTTAAAAACACTTTGATAAAACGGAGGCAACCCACTTAAATTTAAACATTTTGAATTAATTAAAAACAGAGCATAATCCAGTCCCAGATTACTCACACACCTGAAGACGCAGCTGACCACTTCTCTCCACATTAGATCTGCCGGCCCCGTCAGAAACCTCTGCACAAACTGTAACCTAAAGGTGGCAGTCCTGCTGACCAGGTTTATGAGGCCCTGTCCCCCCGTCTCTCTGGGTAAAAACAGCACCCCCTGTAGCACCCAGTGCAAATTGTCCCAGAAAAAGTTTACAATTTCTGTCTGGATCTGGGACAGTAAACCTGATGGGGGATCTAGGCAGGTTAATTGGTGCCAAAGCAGGGAGGCAATGAGGTTATTTAGCACAAGCACCCTCCCTCTGTAGGACATCTGAGGGAGCAGCCGTCTACACTTAGTCATTTTGCCTTCAATTTTTTTCACCAACATTCTCCCAGTTCCTCTGGACCATGACATCATTTCCAAGAAAACCCCCAGGTATTTTATGCCATCTTTTTTCCATGCCATGTCTTGTGGCAGAAACAGGAGACCACCAAGCCAATCGCCAACAGCAAGGGCTTCACTTTTCCTCCAATTCACCCTTGCTGCTGATAAAAGGGTGAAGGCACCAGTTAAATCAATTAAAACATTAATGTCAATCTGATTATTGATAAAAACAATTACATCATCTGCATAGGTGGATAAAACAATCTTTCTATTAAAACCAGGTAAGGCGAGGCCATCAATGCTTGTGCGTATTTTATGGAGCAGGGGTTCTAGGGAGAGTGCATCAAGCATGCCAGACAACGCACAGCCCTGCTGGATGCCTCTATGCACTCTGAAAGGAGCACACAAACTGCCATTGATTTTCAATATACTCTCAACACCAGCATATAACACCTGGATCTTGGCTATGAAACCAGCGCTGAACCCACACCTCTCCATCACCTTCCAGAGGAAGTCATGCTCAACGCGGTCAAAAGCCTTTTCCTGCTCATACAGAAATCAGACCAGTGTTTTTACCCAGTGAGCTGGAGACTTCCAAACATCTCGGATATGGTAGACATTGTCTACCATGGACCTGCCCGGTACACAGTACGTCTGATCCCGATGGATGACCTGCTCCATAGCTTCTCTCAGCCTGTTAACCAAAGCCTTGGACAAAATCTTGTAATCCGTGCAGAGGAGGGATACGGGCCGCCAGTTTTTTATGTCCTGTAAATCTCCTTTTTTTGGCAGGAGGGTGACCACAGCCCTGTGGCAGGCTGTTGGCAGAGAGCCTGAACACAAACTTTCATTAAAAACCTCTAAAATGTCAGGTGCTAAAATGTCCCAGAAAGCTTTTAAAAAAACTCCACAGTGAGGCCATCTATTCCTGGAGCATTCCTCCCCTTCATGCTCTGAAGGGCAGCAGACAATTTGAGTAACTGAAGAGGCCGGTCTAACTGTGAGTTGGTCTCCTCAGAGACCTGAGGTAGTCCACTGCAGAACCCCTCCATCAGGCCATTGTCCTCCCTGTCATCACTGGTGTACAGAGAGGAATAGAACTCAGTGGCGTGCTTTCTGATCTGTTCAGGCTCAATCAGTTCCTGCCCTGTGTTGGAGACCAGGGAGTGGATTACCTTTTTTTGTCCATGCTTCTTCTCCAGACTGAAGAAGAAGCTAGAGGGAGCATCCATCATTGTCTTTTTTTGGATTTGAGGACTTCAATACATCCTCAATTTCCTGTGGACTCATGAGAGGTCTCTAACTCCACAATATCTATCTCCAGGTCTCTGATAGATCTACTGGTGTCATGTGTGACATTGAATGTATACTGTCTTACCATGGTCCCACCATTGCCTAAGACACATAAAATCTTTTTTCTTTTGTCTAAAAGCAGTCCAGAAAAATCTTAAAAGTTTCACGAAACCTTTATCAATGTTAAAACTGAGTTAAAATGCCAATATGCACTCTTGGGGGCAAAATTCATTATAAAAACCTGACAAACAACAAGAGCATGATCAGTAAAACCAACTGGTAAAATTTTACAGGACTTAAAAACATTACAGTGGTGCTTAAAACAATACAATCGATCCAGTTGGGCTAAAGAAATCCTATCCTCTTTGAGGTGATACCATGTGTACTGTTGGCAGTCAGTGTGCGTCTTTCTCCACACATCCACCAGGCCGTGAGAATAGACCAGCTGTCTCAGAGCCTGTTGGCAGGCTTGATGTGGCTCTGTGTGGTTTCAATCTAAAAACTCATTTTCAGTACAATTAAAATCCCCACCCAATAATGAAAAAAATCCTCCAAGCTACAACTGTTTAATCTATCATTAACCTTTTGTAAAAAACATTTCCTCTCAGTACCATTGTTTGGAGCATAAATAAAAAGCACAGTAAAATGTTCAAAACGGGCTTTGGCTAAAAGACATCTGCCTTTGATAAAATGCTCAACCTCCAGAGAAGTTGAAGCAAACTTCCTGGAGAATAAAAAGCCCACCCTGCCCACCTGGCTGTGGTGTTGTAACTTAAAATCAGTTCTCCTTCCCACTCTCTACTCCAGTCTGCCTCTATGCTCAGATCACTGTGTGTTTCCTGTAAAAACAACACATCAATGTGCTTCATTCTTGCTGTTTCAAAAACCAGTGCCCTTTTCTTTTGTCCTCTGGCACCATTTACATTTAAACTCCCCGCCTTAAAAAAAATCCATAATTAGAGGAGTATTAAAACCAGAGTAAAAAAACAATTAAGAAGAAAGATAAGATAAGCCTTTATTAGTCCCACAATGGGGAAATTCCAGAATTGCAACAGCACAGGGATAGCAACACTCAGAGCAACAATCAGAAGACAAGAAAAAACAAGCGCAGAGAGTATACATACACTACCGTTCAAAAGTTTGGGGTCACCCAGACAATTATTTTGTGTTTTCCATGAAAAGTCACACTTATTTACCACCATGAGTTGTAAAATGAATAGAAAATATAGTCAAGACATTGACAAGGTTAGAAATAATGATTTGTATTTGACATAATAATTTTTTCCAGATACTCAACCTGCTCAAAGGAAGGTCAGTTTTATAGCTTCTCTAACCAGTTAAACTGTTTTCAGCTGTGCTAACATGATTGCACAAGGGTTTTCTAATCATCCATTAGCCTTCTGATGCAATGAGCAAACACATTGTACCATTAGAACACTGGAGTGATAGTTGCTGGAAATGGGCCTCTATACACCTATGTCAGGTGGGGGGAGGAAGTTTTCTCTCTCCTCTACTGGTAAGATGTAGCCCAGTACAACCTGTCGCATTAAGGGAGGAGGTGTGTCCCCCTTGGGCTGGGCCCAAATGTGTGGCACGCAGGCCCACCGGCGCGTGGACACGCCCTGGTGCCACACAAAACAACCCCCAGCTATGGGCAAATAGCACCACTGCCTTGTGGTCGTCACGGGAGTGACAAAGGCTAAGGGAGACAACCCCTACAGAAAATCCGGAGTGGAGCCCCGAAGGCAGTTGGTCTTCGCGTAGCGGGACCTCCCGGCAACTCCTGTAGCCAAGTTGGTACCAAACTGTATCGGCTAGTTCCTTCCATTGGACACTACCAACAAGGCCGAGAAGGAGGATCTGTCAACTGGGCATCTCAGTTTCTCCACAACTTCGCCCTGGCCTGTGCCCTGGAGAGGTCACTCCAGTGCCGCCTTCTGCGGCAGCTCAAATACGGGGAGACGCAGTTACTGGTTAAAAGTCCAGAGCAAATTGGCGTAAGCTCGGGCGCCTAGGGCTGTCTCCCGACGGTGGGAGGGATCGTCGTGTCCCACTGGCCAGCTACCGCCCGCCTTTAGCTGGGCAGCCCCCAGTCAGTAAGGTGCTGGCCCGTCACGGTCCGCTTACTTCAAAGGGTGCTTGAAGTGTAGGCCAAAAGCTGAATCACGGACTGTAATCACTGCACCAGCTAATATCAAGAAACCAAAGCCGCCAGCGCTGAGTCTGGCAACCTGGAACGTCAGAACAATGTGTCCTGGCCTCTCTGACGACCTCCAGCAAATCAACAATGCCAGGAAAACTGCTATCATCGACCGCGAGCTGAAGAGGCTTAATATTGACATTGCAGCACTGCAAGAGACGCGACTCCCGGGCAACGGCAGCTTGAAGGAGAAGAACTATATGTTTTTCTGGTAGGGACAGGAGCCTGACGAGCCTCGCCTGTATGGTGTTGGATTCGCTGTTCGAAACTCCCTTCTGTCCTCTATTGAACCGCCGTCTTCAGGCACTCCACGAGTCCTCTCTCTCCGTCTCATAACCTCCTCTGGACCAGCTAATATCCTTAGTGCCTATGCTCCGACGCTCTGCTCTTCAATTGAGATGAAAGATGCATTCTACGAGGCGCTCGAAACCAGGATCCAGCAGATCCCTACCAAGGAGCACCTGTTTCTGCTTGGTGACTTTAACGCAAGGATAGGGGCAGATCATGACTCCTGGCCCCGCTGCATTGGCCGCTTCGGCATCGGCAAGCTCAACGAGAACGGTCAACGCCTCCTTGAACTCTGCTCCTTTCATGACCTCTGTCTGACCAACACATTCTTCTCCACCAAGCCTTGTCACCGTGTGTCCTGGAGACATCCAAGGTCTCGCCACTGGCATCAGCTGGACTTTGTCATCACCAGGAGATCCCTGCTGAACCGAGTGCTGGTCACGCGCAGTTTCCACAGCGCTGACTGTGACACCGACCATTCCCTGGTCGCCACTAAGGTACGTCTCTGCCTCAGACGTGTCAACCGCTCCAAGCAGAAACCCCGACCCCGCATCAACACAGCTATGATTACAGTACCTGAACTGCGGGAACGCTATGCTAAAGTCGTAAATGAAGCCCTGGTGGACTGTCCCACTGACTGTGCTTCTGCAAGGTGGAACCATATCCGTGAGGCTGTGTTTGAGACCGCCATAGGTACCTTTGGGAAAAAGGTGGGGAAGAGTGCAGATTGGTTTGAAGCTGGAGCCGCTGAGATGGAACCTGCAATCGCTGCCAAGCGTGCAGCCCTAATTGCCCACAAGAAGGAGCCCTCTGTGCAGACGCTTGCTACACTGCGCGCTGCGAGGAACAATGCACAAAAGATTGCAAGGCGATGTGCCAACGACTACTGGCTTAACCTCTGCCAGGACATTCAGCTTTCTGCAGATCACGGAAACATGCGCAAAATGTACGAAGGCATGAAGAAGGCTTTCGGTCCCAGTGTCATCAAGACCGCCCCACTTAAATCAGCTGCAGGAGATGTCATCAAGGATCGCGGTAAACAAATGGAGAGATGGGCTGAGCACTACCAAGAGCTCTACTCGAGAGTAACCACCGTCTCGAACACGGCCCTTGAGAACACCCCTCTACTGTCAGTCATGGATGAGCTTGACGCTCCACCCACCATCGAGGAGCTCAGCAAGGTGATAGACTCTATCTCAAACGGCAAGGCTCCGGGCAGTGACAACATCCCCCCTGAAATCGTCAAAACCGCAAAGGAGAGCTCGCTCTTGAAACACCTCCATGAGCTCCTGTTGCAGTGCTGGGAGGAAGGGGCTGTGCCCCAAGATATGCGTGATGTCAAAATCATCACTCTTTACAAGAACAAGGGGGAGCGGAGCGATTGTAACAACTATCGCGGTATCTCACTCCTAAGCATAGTTGGCAAAGCCTTTGCCCGTGTCGTCCTCAACAGACTACAACTACTTGCCGAACGTGTGTATCCAGAGGCGCAGTGTGGATTCAGAGCAACCAGGTCAACCATAGATATGGTCTTCTCTATGAGGCAGCTGCAAGAAAAGTGTCGGGAGCAGAGACAACCCCTCTTTTTGGCCTTTATTGATCTGACCAAGGCTTTTGACTTGGTCAGCAGGGATGGACTGTTTGCCCTCCTCCAACGAATTGGATGTCCCCCCAAGCTTTTGAGCATGATCAAGTCATTCCACCAGGACATGAACGGCATTGTCCAGTTTGATAGATTATCCTCAGACCCTTTCCCGATCAAGAACGGTGTGAAGCAGGGTTGTGTTCTGGCTCCTACCCTATTTGGCATCTTTTTCTCCCTGCTTCTGTGCTACGCCTTCCGGGGCTCTGAAGACGGTGTCTTTCTCCACACCAGGAGCGACGGAGGCCTCTTCAACATGGCACGCCTCAGATCAAAGACCAAGGTGCGAAGCGTTCTAATCAGGGAGCTGCTCTTTGCTGATGATGCTGGTCTTGTTGCCCACACCGTGGAAGCGCTCCAGCGTCTCATCAACTGCTTTGCTCGTGCCTGCTCTGAGTTTGGCCTCACCATCAGCCTTAAAAAGACCGAGGTCATGGGCCAGGATGTCAGCAGTGCTCCCAATATCAATATCGGCGACCACACACTTGCGGTGGTGGACAAGTTCACCTACCTCGGGTCGATCATCTCCAGCAATCTCTCCCTAGACGCCGAACTGAACGCCCGTATCGGCAAGGCATCGACGGTGATGGCCCGTCTGGCGAAGCGAGTCTGGGACAACTCTATGCTAACCATCAACACCAAGATAAGAGTCTACATGGCCTGTGTACTGAGTACTCTCCTATACGGCAGTGAAGCTTGGACCCTCTACTCCTGCCAGGAACGCCGACTGAACGCCTTCCACCAGCGCTGCCTTCGCAGACTACTGCACATCACTTGGCAGGACCGTGTCTCCAACATCGACGTCCTGGCCAGAGCAGATGTGCCCAGTATGTTTGCCATCCTGACAAAGAGACGCTTGCGATGGCTTGGCCACGTCAACCGAATGGAGGATGGCCGCATCCCCAAAGACTTACTGTATGGGGAGCTGGCTACTGGAACTAGATCAAAGGGACGCCCAACTCTCAGATTCAAGGATGTTTGCAAGCGTGACCTCAAGGCTGGAGGCTTTAACCCCTCCGACCTGGAGTCAGCCGCCTCCGTCCGCTCCAACTGGCGGACCATCACCCAGGATGTCATCCGAACAGCAGAGGAAAGAAGAGACACTCGCTGGGGGGAGAAGAGACTCCGCAGACAGAGGAGACTGTCGAGACCCCCACTACACTGTGAAGAATTCATCTGCAACGGCTGCGGCAGGACCTGCAGATCCCGTATCGGCCTCTACAGCCACGCCCGATGGTGCAGCTCCCTGAATGATGACCCAAGGCACAAAACCCCCCCATGATCTTTCGAGATCGATGGAGCCAATGATGATGATGATGACACCTATGTAGATATTGCACCAAAAACCAGACATTTGCAGCTAGAATAGTCATTTACCACATTAGTAATGCATATTAGATATTAGAGTGTATTTCTGATTAGTTTAAAGTTATCTTCATTGAAAAAAACAGTGCTTTTCTTTCAAAAATAAGGAAATTTCTAAGTGACCCCAAACTTTTGAACGGTAGTGTATGTACATATAAATATACAGTATAAATATATAGACACACAGTGCGGAGCATTGTAGCTAGATGGAATAAATATATAAACATACACAGTGCAGAGCATTGTAGCTAGATGGAATAAATATATAAATATATAAACACACACAGTGCCGAGCATTGTAACTAGATGGAATGAAACAGCATAACCGTCTACTAAAAGTAAACAGTAAAAGAGAAAACACTATATTCTTCATCATCATTAAAAGCCAATTTGTTTTCTTACTTTATTCATCTTTTTTCTCAGTCTGTAAATTTCCTGATCTGTAAGGTCTGTTTCAGCTTTGCTTTTTATAAGCTGCCTGGCAGAGTTATAAAAAGCTGCTTATCAGGAAAATATTGCTGTATATCCAGCCCCTTCATGCCTTTGGTTTGCTGCAAAAACAATTTGAACATTTTTGCAGGATAAATGATGTCCTCCTGACTAACAGGCAGCTGTGTACTGTTGTGTGAAAACACACTGCTGTCAGACAGACAGGCCTCACTGTCACTGTTGTCAGACAGAGCCGCACTATTCACAGCATTCTGTCTGACCATCAGCCGACCAGCTTTACCACCTGCAGACACAGGTGGAGCTTTGCTTCTGCGGTGCTTAAGAGAAACCAGAGTGGTGGCTCAGTTGGTAGAGCATCCACCCCACACCTGGGAGGCAGGGGTTCAAATCCCAGCTGGGTCATGCCGAAGACCATATAAAAGCGGAACTTCTTGGTGCTCAGCAATAATGGAATGGAGGAGGGAAATCTATGGCAGTGACCCTCTGATTTTATATATGGTGTGTGTGATTAACACTGTAGATAGGAAAAACACAATTTCATTCTACTGTACATGACTGGTTGAATGGCAATAAGGGGTGATTTAATTTAAAACCTGTCCGGATTCATACGCCTCCATATCCTCTACATCAGCTGCAGTGCCATCCTCACCCAGACTCCCTGATGCTTCACCTGCCCCACACTGTCCACTTGTTCCTTCACCAGCCACCTCAGCTTCTCCACACAGCTCTCCACTTATTTTATTTCCCTCACTCACATCTCTCATTTCACCATTCAAAGCACCTTTGCCCAGCTCACCCGTAACCCCATCTGCCTCAACTGTTTCATCACTCAGATCACGTGTTTTCTCACCCACAACGCCATCCACCACCTCACACACTTTCCTCTCCACCTCACCTGCTTCATCCACACCCCTTTTTCTCTCATCACTCAAGTCATCTTTCTCCTCACCCACAACACTGTCCGCCACCTCACACACTTTATTTTCCACCTCATCTGTCTCTCCAATCCCTTCTCCTGCTTCATCCACACCCTTCTCCCTCTCATCACTCACCACAGTGCTGTTATTATCCGGACTCTGTCTCTCCTCCGGCAGCTCCTCAGCTGTAATGCTGGCATCCTCAGCCTGCACAGAGACGCCGGTGTTGCTCGGTGGCGGCCGGCCCTGGCCCACACACGGACTGATCGGCGACAGTGGCAGCCGCCCGCTGCTCAGCGCGAGTGGCCTCCCCCTCACCGGTGGTCGTCCCAGCTGCGTCCCTCAGGGCGGGACCAGCATGGTTAGGACAGGCCTTTACCAGATGTCCTTCTTCACCACACCCAAACCATTTTAACATGATGGATGTTGCGAAAAGAACGTAATCAAATCCATCCACATGCACTCGAAACACACAATTAAATTCCTCCACCTTATTGCTGGGGATCATAAAGAGCTGCCTGCGGTGGGACACGACGTGTCTCAGCAGGGGAGACTTGCAGCCTGAGAGAATTTTCCTAATAGGTGACACCACTTTTCCAAACTTTGACAGCTCTTTAATAAGAGCATTATCACTAATAAATGAGGGAACGTTCGAGAGTGTTATTTTTTTTAGCTGACAGCGGCATGATTGATTCGAACGTCCCATTTACTGTGATTCCGCTCTCAATCAAAGTATTTACCTGGTCCACCTGTTCCACAGACAACACAACAGCCCCGTTCATGAGGCCGCGGATTTTACGGCGTCATGCCCAATAATCTCTCCAACAGCAAGTGCAACCTCCTCCACGCTGTGCAGAGAGCCCACACCAGTTTTGATGCCGTGCTTCCGCGTCAGCCTGGAGAAAGCCATCGCACCTGAGAGGCCAGCCAGCGCCACAGAGCCTGGCCGACAAAAACAACCCCAAACTCAAAAAGTTAAACCAGCCAAACACCACTAAATTAACAAACCCAAACTAAATTAACTAACCACCAGTTGTGACAAAAGAACAGAAAAGATTTGAATATACTGTAGCACAAATGCTGTTTTTTTCTCTCTTCCACTCACGCTCCTCTCACCAAGAAGAAGAAGAAGAAGAAGAAGAAGAGGAAGAAGAAGAGGAAGAAGAAGAAATGTGTGTGAAATGATAATACATGTCTTCATGCTGATTGAGATGTTCAGCAGCAGTTACTGGTTACATTTAGAAAGGACTATTTTTCTCAGCTGTGCAAAACAGCTGGTTAAACAAGCAAATTATAATATTTTGTCCAGTACTGCTGTCATTTAATTAATTGTGCTTGCAGAACCATTGTATAAAAGCAGTATCACACCCAGAGTTCGTATATTCGCGATGCCGTAACTCACGCTTGTGTAATATTGCTAAATTAAATATCTCTATGAGTGTATAAGGTATTAAAATAATATAGATATATCAAGTAAGTGCAGTCAAATTTTGTCTGTAACATTACTTTCAGTATTTAGAAGTGCCTTTTTTTGGTTGAGCATCTGCCCCCTTAAATGTCTGTGCACGACACTATATATTGATCTGTTAAAGATGCTCCAGCAAAAAATTGCAAGTATACAAAAGAATAAGACCAGTGGAACTGAAAATAGAATATAAATAAATAAAAAAGTGTGTAAATTAAAAGTAAATAAAAAATACTGTCAGTCCATTCTCAAAAAAGTGCACTATCGACAAAGAGTTGGGGAAATAAAGATATTTGATGACAGTAAATATTCTCAAAACAGATAAATAAATCATACATAAACCAGTCATAATGGTGGAGCTTACTACCCAAGGCTTTTAATGGAAATGGCCCCTGTTTTAAACCTTAGAATATAAAATTCAAATTTGGTTTGTGTTTGGTGAGGGGCCCACACAGTGCTGTACCCAGGGCCCAAAATTTGGTGCCACACCCCTTAACAAACCTCAAGTAGTTCAAGTGAGGCTTTTTTTTATTTGCATATGTCATGTTTACCCTTCGGGCAGGAATGCAAGACCCACATGCTGAACCATTAATTCATGCAGTTTATTAAATAAAAGGGCAAACACAAAGTTCATTAAAGTGATCCAACATAAAGATCCAAACAAGAGAGGAATTACTTACAAAGACACTCACCAGAGCTCAGCTTGCTCTGGTGGAGACGAGGTATGACAATCCGAAGTGGCAACAAAGCAAAATGAAACACAGAGCTCTTAAATAGGGACCAAACCCATTAATCAAACTGACAACAGATGTGGGCGCCTGAACGGGCAGGAGAGAGTGAAGATACAAAATTGGAATCAGCTTAGAGAGATGAGGGAGGAGCAGCTGAGCTGACAGCTTGACAGGGGAACGCCCAGGCGGAGCGCAAACCCGGAAACATCTGCCAGCTGTCAGCCCACAGAATAAACATAAGGAATAAACATGACCAAATGCAGACTAGGAAATAATCACAAATGAAACAAGACATGGTCAAAACAACTTGAAAACAAAATCAAAGAAGTAAAAGGCAGCATAACAAAAAAGGCACAAGAATACAATAAACATAAAAATACACAGAAAGAGCCACAAGACTGGGTCTGGCAGAAAATCCAGAACCCAGCTCGTGACAGCATAGCACCAAATCACAATGCACTGTAAGTGATCTCATTGCCTTTATGAGTCTATATGGCTAAATGTGAACTAGATTGGGACCAATTAAACAAGACAAATCTAGCTCAGTGTTTGAAACAAATAAAAGCCCATAACTGATCCTAGTTGGACCAGAAAACCATCTTCAAATCAAAGCTAATGTCCCCTTCTGTCATTCAGAATCCTGTCCTTCCCACCCATTTAAATCCTGTGGAGCACCCACAGTTTCGTTGTACTGTACAACTGTACAACAACAATAAAGTCTATTCTATTCTGTTCTATTCTATTCTAATGTTTCCAAGTCTTTCAGCATCAAAGGAACATTGAGCATTTTTCCCTTTTCTAATCCTGATGCTAATTCTTCGAAGGTACAGCCAAATGTGAAACTTGATATTTTAGTTTCACTGACACAGCATTAGCGACAGAAAGACCGCATGTTTACACTGCTCTGTTTGCTTATGAAACAAATATCACTACATACATATGTCTTGCAGAATATTCAACTTTTTCTCATAAATTTGTGACCTTTTCTGATTAATATTCATCTTTTTTCTCTTGTAAATTTGCAGCTGTTTTCTCATAAATTTGTGGCTTTTTTCTCCTAAATTTGCATTTTTTTCTTATAAATGTTCAACTTTTTTCTCATAAATTTGCAGCCATTTTCTCACACATTTGTGACTTTTTTCTCATAATTTGTATATTTTTTTCTCTTGTAAATTTGCAACTCTTTTCTCATACATTTTTAACTTTTTTCTCAAATTTTCAATTCTCATAAATTTGCAACTTTTTTTCTCAGAAATTAGTAACTTTTTTCTCATAAATTTGCAACTTTTTTCTCAGAAAAACACATTTGTATCTTTTTTCTCTTTTAAATTTGTAACATTTTTCCATACATTTGTGAATTTCTCTTGTAAAACTTTTCCTCATATCTGCAACTTTTTTCTGAAAAATATGTAACTTTTTTGTTTGCTTATTACAAAAAAAAAGACTCTAAATGACCTCAGAGCTGCTTTTTCCAATAAAATAAACATGTTTCTACTGTTTCAGATTTAATGTATTTTTCTGAAATGCTTCAGTATCTAACACGATAAAAATACCTTACTCTAAAATCCATGACTTAGGGTGCTGTCATTCCTAATTCATTTGATCCGGACTTTCAGACTTTTCAGTTTGGCTCAGACTAAAATTTTAGGTGTGAAACCGCTCCTGGAACCACGAGCTGGATCAAACTGAACCTTGGCCCATTTCATTTAGAGTGTGAAGGCAATTTTCAGAAAGGTTCAGACTTGCTGAGCAAACATGGGAAGTTAAGGCATCCACTAAGAATAAAAATGAGCCGTGGGAGCACTCAGAGAGTGGAAATATGGCCATTAAAATCATAAAAATGCAGAAACTTATAAGATATTTTCAGAGAGGATGAGACAGTTTATGAACAAAAAAACTTTTTAATGAAGGCTTGGATAATATTGGAGCCTCACTAAACTACTTCACCCACTAATATGATATGATACGCCGACTTCCAGGAGAGTGTTCTTCACTTGGGTGGATGTTGTGATGGCTTTTCCTTCACCATGAGCACAACTTTTGAGCCCCTGAAATGAGATTTTGTATAAAAATGTTAATAATTCCTAAACCACAACTCCAGTGCCTCAAATTAATGCTGAGAGTCTGAACTTTAAGCCCATGTTGATGATGTACTGTATCTTGAGTATGTTTTGGTAAACAGCTAAAATAACAAAGCTTGTGTCAGCATTCAAAAATATGTATATGGACCTAACCATACATGAAGAGAGACTTGAAAGATAAGACCTGTGACCTCCCCTGTTATGACTTATTCCTTATTGCCTTAACACTATTTCTCCATTCAGATAGCTCAGCAGGACAACGACCCTAAGCACACAGCCAAGATATCAAAGGCATGGCTTCAGGACAACTCTGTGAATGTCCTTGAGTGGCCTAGTCAGAGCCCAGACTTGAATCCAATTGAACATCTCTGGAGAGGTCTGAAAATGGCTGTGCACCAATGCTTCCCATCCAACCTGATGGAGCCCGAGAGGTGCTGCAAAGAGGAATGGCTGAAACTGCCCAAAGATAGGTGTGCCAAGCTTGTGGCATCATATTCAAAAAGACTTGAGGTTATAATTGCTGCCAAAGGTGCATCAACAAAGTATTGAGTAAAGGCTGTGAATACTTATGTACATGTGATTTCTTAGTTTTTTATTTTTAATAAATTTGCAAAAATCTCAAAAAAAACCCCCAACTTTTTTCACATTGTCATTATAGGGTATTGTGTGTAGAATTTTGAGGAAAAAAAATTATTTAATCCATTTTGGAATAAGGCTGTGTAGCATTAACTGCTGGGTTCCAATTTATGAAATTATTCTTCGCTGAGGAGAAATTGTTTCACCCAAAAGTCTGGTCATAAACTACTCTTCTTCACCTAAGACTGGAGCTGTGAAACCCTATGCCATCAGCCATAAAGTGGATGGATAAGTTAATCCTTGCTCCAAGACCTGGAGTCAAATCCTCTCCAATCCATTTGCCAAAGGAATGCCAAAATGACAGGTTTATGGCTTGATGTTCCACAGACTGAACCACTAAGATTCCTCATTGAAACTCAAAAGTCCAACATTGCCCTCCAATGCATAACACTAGAATATTTCTCTTGAAGACTGCATGTTTTCTGTCTGAAGCTTAAAGCTATCAATTGCGAACAGTGAAATAACTTATTCTTCTCCACAGTCAGCATCTGCTATTGAAGATATGGCAGGACCCTGTGATGGACAATTATGGTTTGAAATGCTTTTTTAATATGATATGAGATGTGTTTCTTTATTTTCAGGAAAAATTAATTTTGGATGCCTACTATAAAGAAATTATCGCATTTAAAATGTAGACACATTATTCCTCTATTAAGTAGAATATCTTAGTCACTAAAGTTTTAAAGAATTTATGCTTTAATAGGCAGCATGTTTTAGGATGATTGCACTTTTCATATCAAATCTTCTCTCCTTCTCTGTGGGAGACACACATTTCAAAACTATGAAATGACCAATCAGCTTCCAAGTCTCCATAGCTCTCCTTTTTTAGTCAGTTTTACAACCTGTGCTGAACAAAGAAACTAATGGTGCAATTGGTCAAAAGTTTACGCTAATGGGCAGATGCAGTCCTGATCTTTGAATATAATTGGTCAAGCTCAGTTGTCCTAAAATTTATTGTGTCATCCTGCCACATCTTGGAAGAACTTTCTTTTGTTCATTCAGTTGTAGTTACCAAAGTTGGGAATGGTCTGTTGAAGAAGCAGTTTTTCTGCTCTTACCTTTTTCTAAGCAGGCCCAGAGCTATGCTCTGTGTAAACTTTTCTTTTTCTTTCAAATTCACCATCTCCAATTTTACTTATTTTTTCCTTAAATTACTGTGCTAAGAAGATTTTGCTTGATTTTTACCAAGCTTGAATCAACTTTGTTCTGACCACAACACATCGGAAGAAACAGACTTATGGTTTGTTTTTTTATTCATCAAGTTTGATTTTTTGATCGGACTTTGAACGATAAACAAATATTATCTGGAATTTGACAACCTGGCCACATTTCTTTTTCTGTGCATAAAAAGACATCGGCCAGCGGAATGAGCATCCAGCTTCCACGTTTGTGATCCCAGGAGTAGGCCTGTAGCTGTGCTGAGGCAGAACCTGACAGTTTCTCTCAACAGAATCCATGCACATCCATCTGGATCAAGATTGGTTCCAGACCGCCTGCTACCACCAAGATACACAGTCTGACTCTGCTGTGCTGAAGGTCTGTTGTCCAAATTAGATTTAATTCTTCAGAATATTCCTGGTATAAGTTCTGTGAACCTAGCACCTTCAAATGCCTTTCAGAACTTCAAATGTATTTATTTTTTCATTAATCTCTGTTCCTTTTCAGAGTAACACAAATTTTCCTTTTTATAAAATAGTTTCATCATCATTTTCTTCATAAAATTGCATCCATTTTTCTTAACAAATTCTATTTTATGGTTTCTCATTTTCCATTAGAGTGCCAATTTAAGCTATGGTTTTCTTTGGTTCCACAAATGTTTGATAATACATGTTATGCTCAGTAATCCATCAAGTCTAAGGTGCTCATGATACCTGTTGAATTCATGGTCTTAAAGTCATCTGAATGTGTCCATCTATCCTGAAATTTCTTATTAACCTATTAAAAAGACATATGGGAGCTATTGTTTGATTTCATGTCCATCTTCTTGATTAAAAGCCAACAAGAACTCAAAGGGTTTCTTTGAGACTGATTTATTATTGGTACAAATACAGAATTATTAATAAAATTGTCCATTCTTTTGGACCCATGAGCTTATGCATGTTGGTAATGAAAAGAAATCTTCATTTCTACTCACATGCATATTTACATTAATATTTATACCAGCAATAAACTACACATATAAAACCCTACAGCTGTAACATAACAAAATGTAGAAAAAGTGAAGTGCTGTGAATACTTTCCGGATGCACTGTACACCTTTAGATAAAACTACCTGTATAGGCCTTAGTGTTTGATCCAAACAAACATGTTGATTATTCAGGGGTTTTTGTTCATGGAAACAAACATTTCCTCTCTGCTTCATCGGGTTTCATTCCTGAAGGTCAACTGTAACTTGAAGCTAATCCACCCACACTCCTCGTCATCCACCACATATCTCAATACCCTTCTCACTTTATTGTTACAGCTAAATTGACGGCCAATTTTGGGCTTAAAAGAAGTGATATAAATGGTCTACTCATGTCATGTTCATTATACAGGAAGAATGGTTGTTGCTGTTGAAGCAACAAATGGGGACCAAATAAAGAATTAAGGTTTATTCAGAGGATCTTGTGGAACTTCTGGAAATGTGGGATGATCATAACATCCACTCCAGTCAGTCGGCTTCACAGTTCCTGTTCTAGAGTTCTCAGGAATTAACGAAGTAAACGGGGCTGCAGTTCACGCGTTGACCACATGCTATCACTGAAACTCCCACTTTCAAAAAAAGTTCCATCTGTGCCAAGAAGTACATGTCTGTTTCCATTCATTTCTTCAAAATTGGCAAAATTCCATCCATCCATCTTCTACTGCTTTTCCAGAGGTCCGAGTCGCGGAGGCAGCAGCTCAAGCAGAGAAGCCCAGACTTCCCTCTCCCAAGCCACCTGCTCCAGCTCTTCAGAGATGATACCAAGGTGTTCCCAGACCAGTTGGGAGACATAGTCTCTCCAGCGTGTCCTGGGTCTGCCCCAGAGTGTCTTCACAGTGGGAAGTGTCCAAAACACCTCAAGTGGGAGGTGTCCTGATCAGATGCCCATACCACCTCAGCTGGCTCCCTTCAATGTGGAGGAGCAGTGGTTCTACTCTGAGCATCTCCTGGGTGACTGAGCTCCTCACCCTGTTTCTAAAGGTGAGTCCAACAGTCCTACAGACCAAGCTCAATTCAGCCGCTTGTATCCACAATCTCATTCTTTCAATCATTTTTTTTTTTTTTTTGGAGGGGGGTGGCAGCCTGGTGGCGCAGTAGTTAGCACTGTGGCAGCACAGTAAGGAGGTCAAAGGATCAATTCCACCCCTGACCATCGGTAACCCTTCTGTGTGGAGTTTGCATGTTCTCCCCGTATCTGTGTGGGTTTACTCCATGTACTCAGGTTTCCTCCCACAGGACAAAAACTTGCAAGTTAGGTTAAATGGAGACTCTAAAGTGGCCCTAGGTGTGAATGTGTGTGTGAATGGTGAAGGGACTGGCACCACACCTTGGCTGCCTCATCCATCCAGGTGGATGCACTGAATTTCCCTCTGGGATTAATAAAGTATACAAAAAAATTTACCCAAAGCTCATGACCATAGGTGAGGATAGGAAGTTAAAGTTTATTGCCATTTGTACAAGTAAAAAAACAGGTACACTGGAATTCTTGTGCATGTCTCTCCGAGTCAGTTATAACAGTAATAATAATAATAAAAAGGTAAAAGGAACAAAGTCAGAATAAACACTGACTAGATAAAAGGTGCAATCATGTAAGAATATACATATACATTATAGTTAAAAAGCTATATAACAGCAATACTAAGAGATAGGAATGTCCTGAGATTTTTAATTTATTGCACATGCGGTAGGTGGTGTAGAGGTAGTTTTGCTGTTGCACACAGTATTATGGAATGGATGGAAAGTTATGTGTATGTGTGGGGAAGGACAGGAGGACAGTATTGGATGTGTATGTTTGTGAGGGGCGGGTGGACTGTTGTGTGTATGTGAGGGAGGGTCAGTGAAGGGGTAATTATCCAGTGTATGAATGGATTATGGATGTTTACTGTCTTTAATGTCCTGTGCCACTAGCCTGACAGCGGCTGGAAAAAAGCTGTTGTAGAAGTGGGCCTTGTGAATGCTGATGCTCTCAGGTCTGCGGTGCCTGAGGTTGTGACCTGAGTCCACCCACTGAAACAGAGCGTGGGCTGGGTGATGTTTGTCCCTGAGGATGCTCTGTGCCCTTCTCCTACAGCGCAGTGTGTACATGATATCCATGGAAGGGAGGATGGAACCAATAAGCCTCTCTGCAGATTTGATGACCCGCTGTAGCTTTTTCCTCTCCACCAGGGTGGTATTGCCGTACCATACTGTGATACCGCTGGTGAGGATGCTTTCAATGAGTACTCTGTAGGCCTGGGTGAGGGACTGACATTTAAGTCCGGCCTTCTTCAGCTGCCTGATGAAGTACAGCCTCTGCTGAGCTCTTTTCACTGTAGTTGCAGTGTTTTTAGCCCAGCTGAGGCTCTCTGTGAGTTGAAGACCAAGGAACTTGTGGCTGTCGGTCTGCTCCACCTCAGTCCCCTTGATGGTGAGCGACTGCAAAGGTGGGCCTCTTCTTCTGAAATCCACAATGAGTTCTTTTGTTTTGCTTATGTTGAGGACAAGGTCGTTGTCCTCTCCATAGACGGTGACCTTTTGAACCAGGTCCCTGTATGATGACTCGTCCCCTTTCCTGATGAGGCCAAGGATGGTCGTGTCGTCGGCGTACTTGATGATGATATTATTGTCATGGGTAGAGGTGCAGTTGTGTGTGTAGAGAGAGAAGAGATTGGGGCTGAGGCAGCAGCCTTGCGGGGTTCCTGTGCTCACTGTAAGCTCAGCAGAAACCCTCCTTCCCATCCTCACCACCTGTGGTCTGTCTGTGAGGAAGTCCAGAATCCAATTCCGGGTGGGTGTTGGTACTCCTAGGCCTGCCAGCTTAGTGGTCAGCTTCATCTGCCTGATCGTATTAAAGGCAGAGCTGTAATCCAGAAACAGTAGCCGTGCATATGTGTTGTGAGTGTCCAAATGTTGGAGTGTGAAGTGAAGTGCCAGAGCCACCGCATCATCCACTGACCTGTTGGGGCGGTAGACAAACTGAAAAGGGTCCACTGTGTCTGGAACCATGGAGTTTATGTGCTTTAGAACAAGCTTTTCCAGACACTTCATGGCAGCTGGTGTAAGTGCCACGGGTCTAAGATCGTTCATTGTGGAAATGTTTGTTTTTTTAGGGACTGGTACTATTATAGAGGACTTAAAGATGCGTGGGACTGTTTCCTGTGAGAGGGAGATGTTGAAGATGCCTGTGTACACCTCTGCCAACTGCTCTGCACATGCCTTCAGGGCTCTTGGTGCCACATGGTCGGGTCCCACAGCTTTGCGAGGGTTAACCTGCCTCAGAGCTCTGAGAACCTGTGTGTGTGTTTGACCGAAAGTACAGTTTCCTCCAGGTTGCAGGGGGGCCTTGGAGGGGATGTCTGTGTTGTGTTGATCAAACCTGGTGTAAAAGCTGTTGAGGTTGTCTGGCAAAATGGCATCTAGGGTCACAGTTCTGTTAGCATCCTTCCTGTAATTGGTGACTGACTTGATTCCCTGCCACATACTTCTTGTATTATTTTCCCTGTAACAACTTTCAAGTCTTTGGGTATATGTCCTCTTTGCAGCTCTGATTGATTTTTGGAGCTCATATCAAGCAAGCCTATACTCTGTGATGTTACCTGACGTGAAAACTGTGCACCGCATCCTGATCTTGCTGCGTATATCTGCATTGAACCAGGGCTTCTGGCTAGGGACCACGCGAATAGTCCGGGACGGGATGCAGATGGCCATGCACCAGTCAATATAGCTGTTAACAGTGTCTGTGTATTCATGAATGTTGTTTGTAGCTTCCTTAAAAATGGTCATATCGTAGATTGACCGGTAAATCGACAGCTTTGCCTTAGAGCTCAGCTGCCTCCTCACCACTACAGACCGGTACAACTTCCACATCAATGCAGATGCTGCTCTGATCCATCTGTCAATCTCCCGCTCTATTCTCCCGTCACTGTAAGACCCCGAGATACTTAAACTCCTCCACTTGGGGCAGGATCTTGTCCCCAACCCAGAGAGGACAATCCACACTTTTCTGGCTGAGGACCATGGACTTGGACTTGGAGGTGTTGATTCTCAATCCATCTGCTTCACACTCAGTAGCAAACCGTCCCAGTAAGACCTGTAGGTCATTGCTGGATGAAGCCAACAAGACAACATCATCTGCAAACAGCAGAGATGAGATCCTGTGGTTACTGAGCATGACACCCTCCGTTCTTTGGCTGCGCCTAGAAATCCTGTCCATAAAAATTATTAACAGGATCGGTGACAAAGGGCAGCCCTTGTGGAGTCCAACTCTCAGTGGAAACAAGTTAGACTGGGTGTTGGCAACATGAACAAAACTCTTGCAACAGTCATATAGAGACCAGACAGCTCATAGCAACAAGCCCGATACCCCATACTCCCACAGCACCCCACACAAGAGGCCACGGGGGACACGGTTGAATCCTTTCTCTAAGTCCACAAAACACAGGTGGACTGGATGGGGAAACTCCCACAAACCCTCGAGGATTCTCCAGAGGGAAAAGAGTTGGTCCGATGTGCCATGGCCAGGATGAAAACCACATTGCTCCTCTTGAATCTGAGGTCCAACCAACGGCCGAACTCTCCTCTCCAGTACTCTGGCTTTGACCTTCCCAGGTAGGCTGAGAAGTGTGATCTCCTAAAGCTGGAACACACCTTCCGGTCCCCCTTCTTACAGTGCATCCGGAAAGTATTCACAGCACTTCACTTTTTCCACATTTTGTTATGTTACAGCCTTATTCCAAAATGGATTAAATTAATTTTTTTCCTCAAAAATTCTACACACAATACCCCATAATGACAATATGAAAAAAGTTTTTTTGAGATTTTTGCAAATTTATAAAAAATAAAAAACTAAGAAGTCACATGTACATAAGTATTCACAGCCTTTGCCATAAAGCTCAAAATTGAGCTCAGGTTCATCCTGTTTCCACTGATCATCCTTGAGATGTTTCTACAGCTTAATTGGAGTCCACCTGTGGTAAATTCAGTTGATTGTACATGATGTGGAAAGGCACACACCTGTCTATATAAGGTCCCAAAGTTGACAGTGCATGTCAGAGCACAAACCAAGCATGAAGTCACAGGAATTGTCTGTAGACCTCCGAGACAGGATTGTCTTGAGGCACAAATCTGGGGAAGGGTACAGAAAAATTTCTGCTGCTTTGAAGGTCCCACTGAGCACAGTGGCCTCCATCAGCCATAAATAGAAGACATTCAGAACCACCAGGACTCTTCCTAGAGCTGGTCAGCTATCTAAACTGAGCGATCAGGGGAGAAGGGCCTTAGGGAGGTGACCAAGAACCCGATGATCGCTCTGTCAGAGCTCCAGCATTCCTCTGTGGAGAGAGGAGAACCTTCCAGAAGGACAACCATCTCTGCGTCAATCCACCAATCAGGCCTGCATGGTAGAGTGGCCAGACGGAAGCCACTCCTTAGTAAAAGGTACATGGCAGCCTGCCTGGAGTTTGCCAAAAGGAACCTGAAGGACTCTCAGACCATGAGAAACAAAATTCTGTCTTGTGATGAGACAAAGATTGAACTCTTTGGCATGAATGCTAGGGGTCATATTTGGAGGAAACCAGGCACTGCTCATAGCCACGCCAGTGGTGGTGGCAGCATCATGCTGTGGGGATGTTTTTCAGCGGCAGGAACTGGGAGAATTGTCAGGATAGAGGGAAAGATGAATGCAGCAATGTACAGAGACATCCTGGATGAAAACCTGCTCCAGAGTGCTCTTGACCTCAGACTGGGGTGACGGTTCATCCTTCAGCAGGACAACGACCCTAAGCACACAGCCAAGATATCAAAGGAGTGGCTTCAGGACAACTCTGTGAATGTCCTTGAGTGGCCCAGCCAGAGCCCAGACTTGAATCCAATTGAACATCTCTGGAGAGATCTGAAAATGGCAGTGCACCGATGCTTCCTATCCAACCTGATGGAGCTTGAGAGGTGCTGCAATGAAGAATGGGACAAACTGCCCAAATGATAGGTGTGCCAAGCTTGTGGCATCATATTCAAAAAGACCTGAGGCTGTAATTGCTGCCAAAGGTGCATCAACAAAGTATTGAGCAAAGGCTGTGAATACTTATGTGCATGTGATTTTTTTAGTTTTTTATTTTTTAAAAATTTGCAAAAATCTCAAAAAAACTTTTTTTTTTAATTTGTCATTATGGGGAATTGTGTGTAGAATTTTGAGGAAAAAATGAATTTAATCCATTTTGGAATAAGGCTGTAACATAACAAAATGTGGAAAAAGTGAAATGCTGTGAATACTTTCCGGATGCACTGTAGAGAGAGGAACAACAACCCCAGTTTGCCATGCCAAAGGCACTGTTCCCAACCTCCAGAAGCATGTCAATCATGACAGCCCTACAGTATCCAAGGCCTTGAGGTACTTAAAAAGAAACCTCCATAGAGGAATCCCAATCTAGTAAGAGCTGAAAAAAGAGAGTGTTGAAAAGCTGAACACAGGTGGTGAAAACTAAATTAAATAAACTACATTTGTCTGGTTCAGGGATGACGGTGGACTGAAAATTGCTCCATGAAAATTCTAGCACTTGAAGAGCATTCTTCACTGTCAACACCTTGAAGAGTATCCAGGAAAGGTGGTAAAAGTTTTGGTTTTATGGGTGCAAAGTCTGGTATAGAGATTCTTAGTACAGCCCCCCAAGTTTATTGAACACAGTGAATTCTGGCTCGGGCAAAGCTCCGAGTAGTCATCATGGCAGAAATGGAGAAGAAATGGCATGAATCTAAATGTCCAACATGTAATAAGAAAGTACAGAGGAAAGAGAAGGCCTTGAAATGTGAATATTGTTCAGTCTGGCACCATATTACTTGTGAAAATGTCAGTGAAAATTAGTAGGAGTTTGTAGTGAAACGTCATGAGAACTTGCATTGGTTTTGCAACAAATGCAATTTTAAAGCACTTGATGTCATTCAAATAGTGAGTAAGCTAAATGAATCTCATCAGACTATGAGAAAAGAGGCTGAAACACTTACGTTGAAGATTGAAAAAACTGTAAATGTTTCTGAGACCACATTTAGCAAAAATCTACATCACCCAACCAGAGACAAATTCTTCAAACTGAAAGACAAGGAGTCTAGAAAAAACAATGTCATCATTGGAAGTAATGAGGAAATCAAAGATCTGGAGCAAGATGAGCTGGGAGGCACAGGACAATGTGAGACAAATTTAGAGATAGCAAAAGTGACGATTCATGGCACTATGAATTTACATGATGCAAAGGTGGACAGTGGAATTAGAATACCCCCTCCCCCCCCAAAAAAAAAAAAATCTAATGATGGAAGAAACAGGTTACCATTAGTCAAGCTGGACAGCAAGGACAGTAAATTCAAAGTCCTAAACAAAGTAAATTTTTAAAGAAGAAAAGGGGCTGGCAAGGCACAATAATAGCTCCTGACAGGACCAAAAGGGAAAGGGACGAGTATAGGAAGTTGAAATGGGAGCTACAAGACAAGATTGACAATGGAGAAGGCAATCTCATCATCAGAAAGGGGAAAGTTGTACGAATGGAGGAGTGGCCAGCTGGAAGAGGTCAAGGGTATGTGGCAGTAATGATGTCGGATGAGAGACAAATGGAAGCCGAAAGTGATGATACAGCATTGCTTGAAGCACAACTAGCAAATCATCCCTCCTTGTCTCTTGAGCAAAGGAAGCCTAGTAGACAACAGAGCGCGAGGCAGGATTCACAGTCAAGGTGCTCCAACTGTAAATAGTGTAACTAGGGAAAAGGGTTTAAGTTTTTTTAACTATTACTAATACTGTGCATACTTTGATATGCTGTTGTTTTAATGCAAGAAGCCTAATTAACAAGACTGACGGCGTCAGGTGTTTTATCTATGACAAGACCCCAGATGTAATACTTATCACTGAGACTTGGGGTAGATCCAATGTTAATGATGGCTTCCTTCAGCTTGATGGTTATCAAATGTTCCGTCATGATCGGACAGTAACTACAAGGGGAGACTGCTTGATATATATTAAGAAAGGCATAATGCATACCGTGGAAACTGATCTTACCAATACACCAAGTGTGGAGTCATTATGGTGCAAGCTGGTTACACAGTCAACTTACATCCTCCTAGGAGTATGCTATAGGACTCCCAACTTGTCAGAAGAGAATGAACATGCACTACATGCTCTAATTAAAAGTTTGTTGGGAAAGAAGAGAAGAAAAAAACATTTATGGTTATTTTAATTACAGCACCATTGACTGGGAAACAATGCATTCTAACCAAAGGGAAGCCATCTTTGTAGATTTAGTACATGATTGCTTCTTATCCCAGCATGTGAGAAAGCCAACAAGGAATGACAACACCCTAGACTTGGTATTATCCTCCAATGAAGCCCTGATCGATAACCCGGTAGTCACTGAATCTCTTTCAACAAGTGATCGCAATATGATTTTTTAACATTATTACTACAGTTCCAAGGAAGATCTGGAAGAGTATATATTATGACTATAAGCATGGCAACTATATTAAGTTAAATCAATATTTGAGACAAATAGATTGGCACACCCGGGCAGCGCGGTGGCAGAGTGATTAGCACTGCGGCAGCACAGCAACTCACCCTTGGCCAGGGGATCCTGGGTTTCATCCCAGCCCCTGACCAACAGTGATCTGTGTGGAGCTCGCATGTTCTCCCCGTGTCTGTGTGGGTTTACTCTGGGATTTCTCCAGTTTCCTCCCACATGCCAAAAACATGCAAGTTTGATTAATTGGCATCAAACTGGGGATTATAAATTGTCCTTAGGTATGACTGTGAGAGTGAATGGTTGTCTGTCTCTCTGTGTTGGCCCTGCGATGGACTGGCGATCTGTCCAGGGTGTACCCTGCCTCTCACCCAAAGATGTTGGGATAGGCTCCAGCCCCCCCACGACCCAAAAAGGATTAAGCGGAAGAAGATGGATGGATGGATAGATAGATTGGCACACCCATCTGAGTGGTAAAACTACTGATCATTCTTGATCATACTGATAAAACATAAAACATACTGATAAAGAAACTTATGGAGGCAGTGGATTTATTTATAACCAAGAAGACAAGAAACAAGGGAAAGCTAAAACCACCATGATGGAATGCCAACACTGGAAAACTGAGAAGAAGCAAACTCAGGAGGTGGAACAAATATGTACAAACTCAGGATCATCAGGACTACATGGACTACAAGTGAACCTTGAATAAAGCAACTGAGGGTATTAGGAGAGCAAAGATCAATTTTGAGAGAAGAATCTGCAAGAAAATTAAACGTGACCCAAAGGCATATTATGTGTATGTTAGAAGTAAATTGAAGATGAAAGAGTGTGTAGGTCCCCTGGTAGATGATACTGGTGATATCATTACTGATGATGACAGAATGGCTGAGTTGTTAAACTATTATTTCTCATCACCATTCATGCATGAAGAGCTGAATAACGTGCCACTGCCTAAGTTACTATTTACAGGAACCCCGCAGGAGGCTTTAGTAAGTGTTGATACATCAGAGGAAGCTGTTTGTAAATTCTTGAAAAACCTCAAAAGATATAAAGCACCAGGAGCGGATGGTATAAGCCCTGCAGTCCTACAACCTCTTGCAGATTCCCTTGCTTTACCCCTTAACATAATATTTAAGAAATCACTTTATGAGACCTCAGTACCACAAGATTCGAAGAGAGCACACATGACACCAATATTCAAAAAGGGCTCGAGGACATCACCAAGTAATTATTGACCCGTAAGTTTGACAGCAGTGATTTGCAAGATATTGGAAAAATTCATCAGAGATGCCATTGTAAATCATTTAAAACAGTATCAACTGATCAGAGATTCACAGCATGGTTTCCTACAGCAAATGTCATGTCTAATAAATTTACTTAAGTTCTTGGAAGAGGTTACCAAACTTATAGATGAAGGTTATCCAGTTGATATCCTGTATCTCGACTTCAGTAAGGCCTTTGACAAGGTCCCACATCAATGGCTCATGAAATAAATTGAAGGTCATGGCATTGGCATTCTCTATCCCCTCACCCCCCAGCCAGTCGCAGCAGATGACTGCCCCTCCCTGAGCCTGGTTCTGCTGGAGGTTTCTTCCTGCTAAAAGGGAGTTTTTCCTCTCCACCGTCACCAAGCGCTTGCTCATAGAGGATCGCCTGATTGCTGGGGTCTTTCTGCAATTGTGGGGGTTTCCCCTACAGTTGAAAGTGCTATAAGATGACTATTGTTGTGAAATGGCGCTATATAAATAAAGTTGAATTGAATTGGGGCAAAGTGTCACAATGGATTGTTGAATGGTTGAGTGGTAGACAGCAGAGGGTCATCGTGAATGGCAGCCAGTCACAATGGTCCGATGTGGTGAGTGGCGTCGCACAAGGTTCTGTTCTGGGGCCGATTTTATTCATTTTATATATTAATGACATCGATGAGAATATAGCAAGTACAATATTGAAATTTGCTGATGATACAAAGATCTTTAAGAAAGTAGACTCAATTGAATCAGCATTTACACTGCAAGATGACCATAGCAAATTATTTTCATGGTCACAGGATTGGCAGATCTTTAATGTAAGGAAATGTGGTTGCCTTCATTTGGGGCACAATAACTGCTACTATATTTACTTTCTGCATGATGATGTTATTTCATCTGTGGCTGAAGAAAAGGATCTTGGAGTCACTATGGATAGTACTTTAAAATTTAGTAATCATATAGCCCAAGCAGTTAACAGAGCCAACGGGACACTTGGAATGATCAAAAAAACCTTTTATTTATAAAGAAAAAGATGTCATTTTAACATTGTATAAGTCACTCATCAGGCCCCACCTTGAATACTGTTGTCAAGTTTGGAGACAATACCTACAACGAGACACTGACATTATTGAAAATGTTCAAAGAAGAACTCTGAAGTTGATCCCCTCATCATCCCACTTATAGTATGAGCAGCAATTGAAGATATATAAGCTAACAACATTAGAATGTAGGAGACTACGGGCAGATTTATTGGAAGTTTTTAAGATCTTCAAGGGATGGGAAGGTTTGGACTACGGCGATTTCTTCACTTTATCTAAATCAACAACCAGAGGACATCACCTTAAAATGTTTAAGTCTAGATGCAGACTTAACATGTATCTGGAAATATTTTTTCAGTCAATGTGTCATCAACTACTGGAACCAACTACCTAAAGTAGCAGTGGAAGCAATGATGGTTAATTCATTTAAAAACAATCTTGAAAAAAGTCTTAGAAGAGTGTGTGTGTGTGGGGGGGGGGCTGCATATAAGTCTTTCTAGACTTCCTGCCCCATAACCAGAGCCACCGTTGTAGCGTCATCCCAGAGGTGGATTCATATAAGTTCATGTAAATTACAGGTTCATTATGAAATCTATAATGAGCAGTGTTGGACAAGTTGCTAAAAAATAGTAACTAATAACAGTTACTAGTTACTTCTTTTCAAAAGTAATTGAGCTACTTTACCAATTACTGCATGATTAAAGTAACTAGTTACTTGGAAAAGTAGCTTTCATGTTACTTTTAAATGCATACTTAAATCATCTTGAACACATGGTAATTTAATGGGTTACATTATGAGCTTATTATGTCAGGCTGAAAACAGACTGTTTCAGACAGAGCTTTTAGAACATGTTCAGTCTGCTTTATCCTGCCTTGAGAAGCAAGCAAAGAAGGAAGCTTGGAAGGATCATTATGAGCATCTGTTAAATGTTGAGTTCCCTTAGTCCGTCGATGATCTTCCAACTGCGGAGCCAGTCTATGAGCCCCCTATTCAGATTACACCAGACATGGTTGAAGAGGCTGTCAACAAAATGAAGTAATGCAAAACCCCTGGTCTGTCAGGCATTGTGGCTGAAATGTTAAAGGCATCTGCTGTAGTGAGCTGCCCTCTGCTGTATGACCTTGCAAATGCCATAACTGCCAAGAAGAAAATCCCAGAGGGCTGGTGAATGAGCTATATTATTAACCTGTACAAGGGCAAGGGTGATGCTTTCGATAGAGGCAGCTACCATGGCTTGAAACTGAATGAATGAATGAATGAATTTATTTATTTCGGATAGTACATTACAGGTTAAAAGAAACTGTATAATATAACAACAAGGTCAAATTAGACAAAGACTCCTTCTACTATACAATTCCACGTGAGTTATCCGAAATGGGTGATGGCTGAAGCCGCAGCTTATATTGCCCACCCATATTCCATCCAAGAATTCAAAGGAGAAAAAGGAGAAAACAAGACAAGAGCGATTACAATTTAAAACAAGGCTAAGACAAAATATGACTGAGAGAAAAGAAAACTGAGCTAGTCTAAGTTAAGCGGTTACTATTCAAAAACAAATCTAAGACATAGTGTCACAGAGAAAAAAGAAAAACTAAGCTACAACACAACACAGGCTGGAAATGTCAATCCTTATGTGAGTTTACATGTCGTCTTGTAAATATGTTTGGAGTATTTCTTCCTTTAGTTTTTGTTTAAATTGTCCAAGCTTTGTACATGATTTTAATTCAGGTCCAAAATCGTTCCATAATCTGACACCTTGCACTGAAATACAGTGTTGCTTGGTAGTTGTTCTCACTGTAGGCTTTTGAAATATACATGTTCCTCTGAAGTGATATCGTTTCTCCCTTGTTTGGAACAACTTTTGGATATTTGCGGGCAGTGATAGATTCTTCACTTTGAACATTATTATTGCGGTTTTAAAGTCGATCAGATCTTTCAACTTGAGAGTTTTTTGTTTAAGAAAAAGTGGGTTTGTTGGTTCCCTGTAAGCTGCTTTGTTGATTATTCTAATAGCTCTCTTTTGAAGCATAAAGAGTGGATATATGTTTGTTTTATATGTATTTCCCCATACTTCATTACAATATGTCATGTATGGGAGTATTAATGAATGATACAAGGTGTATAGTGTGGGTTGATTCAGCAAATTTTTCACTCTGTGTAATATTGCAATTGATTTGGATACTTTACCTTTTATATAATTAATATGTGGCTTCCAACACAGTTTGTTATCAATTATTACTCCAAGGAATTTAGTTTTGGATACCCTTTCAATCTCTACACCATTTACACTGAGTTTGGGTACTGGGTAGTTGTGATGGTTGTTAAAGACTATAAATTTTGTCTTGCTTAAATTGAGCGTTAATTTGTTTGAATCAAACCACAGTTTCAGCTTTCCTAATTCCTTTCCGAGTGTATCCAGAAGTTGTTCCAAGTTGTTTCCACTGCATAGCAGGTTAGTGTCATCAGCAAACAATATTAAGTCCATTTTTTCTGAAACTTTACATATATCATTTATATACATATTGAATAATAATGGTCCCAAAACTGAACCCTGTGGGACTCCACAGGTGACCTTCAGTAGCTCTGAGTTTTTGTTGTTAACACATACAAACTGATATCTATTCTTTAAGTAACTTCTTAACCAGGACAGTGCTACCCCTCTGATACCACAATTTTGTAGTTTCTTTAATAATAGATTGTGATCTACTGTATCAAATGCTTTTTTAAGATCCAGGAATACTCCAACTGAATACTCTTTATTTTCAATGGCTGTTGATATTTTTTCTGTGAATTCCATTAAGGCATATGCTGTTGTCCTTTTGGATACTTTACCTTTTATATAATTAATATGTGGCTTCCAACACAGTTTGTTATCAATTATTACTCCAAGGAATTTAGTTTCGGATACCCTTTCAATCTCTACACCATTTACACTGAGTTTGGGTACTGGGTAGTTGTGATGGTTGTTAAAGACTATAAATTTTGTCTTGCTTAAATTGAGCGTTAATTTGTTTGAATCAAACCACAGTTTCAGCTTTCCTAATTCCTTTCCGAGTGTATCCAGAAGTTGTTCCAAATTGTTTCCACTGCATAGCAGGTTAGTGTCATCAGCAAACAATATTAAGTCCATTTTTTCTGAAACTTTACATATATCATTTATATACATATTGAATAATAATGGTCCCAAAACTGAACCCTGTGGGACTCCACAGGTGACCTTCAGTAGCTCTGAGTTTTTGTTGTTAACACATACAAACTGATATCTATTCTTTAAGTAACTTCTTAACCAGGACAGTGCTACCCCTCTGATACCACAATTTTGTAGTTTCTTTAATAATAGATTGTGATCTACTGTATCAAATGCTTTTTTAAGATCCAGGAATACTCCAACTGAATACTCTTTATTTTCAATGGCTGTTGATATTTTTTCTGTAAATTCCATTAAGGCATATGCTGTTGTCCTTTTGTGTCTGAACCCATATTGCTGCTCACACAATAAATCATTCTTCAGTATGAAGTTGTCAATTCTCTCATAGAATATTTTTTCAAGTATCTTGGAAAATTGCGGTAATAGTGAAATTGGTCTGTAGTTGGAGAGTTCCCCTCTGTCGCCTGTCTTGTAAATCGGAATTACTTTAGCTATTTTCATTGCATTGGGAAATATACCTGATTGGAAAGACAGGTTACAGATATACGTCAGTGGTTTCACTATGCATTCGATAACAGTTTTGACTAGTAGCATATCAATACCATCGCAGTCAGTAGATGTTTTACTTTTGAACGATTTAACAATTTCAATGACCTCTCTTTCGTCTGTGTTCTTTATGAAGATGGTGTCTTTTACAGCAGTGTTATTGCATATTGAATCACCTGTTGGCACCGTAGTGGGTATTTCTCGGGCCAGTTTAGGTCCAATGTTAACAAAAAAATTATTAAATTCATCTGCAGGTGAAGCTATATTCACATTCGGAGTCGATTTATTATTTTTTGGAATGTTAGTTGGGTAGCTGGTATTTCTGCTTTTATTTCCAAGGATACTGTTGATTATTGTCCATGTATTTTTAATATTGTCTTTGTTTTTTTCCAGTTCTTTACTGTAATAGTCTCTTTTACTACATCTTATTATATATGTTAACTTATTTTTGTATGTTTTATACCGCTGCTCTGCTTCTTTTGTCCTTTTCTTTATGAAAGCTTTATATAATAAATTTTTCTTTTTACACGCCTTTTGTAGTCCTTTGGTTAGCCATGGTTTGTCAGTAAATTTGTGTTTAAGCTTTTTTTTAACTAATGGGCAGTTTTTTTCATAAAGAGTGGTTACAATGTTTGTAAATGTGTCATAGGCTTCATTTACATCTGATACATAGACTTCTGTCCAGTCTTGCTTCAGCAAGTCCTCTTTAAAAGAACTGATTGCGTTTGGTGATTTGTGTCTGAACGATTTTGAGATTTTTTCTGGGTTGGGCCCCGTGTGGCCATGGATAAGTGCAAAGATTGGCAAGTGGTCGCTTATATCATTTATCAATAATCCACTTTCTATTTTCTTGTTGAGAACATTGACAAACAGGTTGTCAATAAGTGTAGCAGAGTGAGCTGTGATTCTACTGGGATGTGTTATTGTGGGATATAGACTCATGCTGTACATAGAGTTCATGAACTCTGTAACTACATTTTGTTGATGTGGATTAACTAACTGAGCACTAACTGAGCACTAAACTAACTGAGCACTGTTTGAAAGTGGTTGAAAGGGTGATTGAGAAAATAGCCCGCCCACTGGTTAGTATAGATGAAATGCAGTTTGGTTTTGTACCGGGAAAAGGTACAACTGATGCAATTTTTATTGTGCATCAGCTCCAGGAGAAACATCTGTCCAAGGACAAGAACTTGCATCTTGCCTTTATTGACCTTGAGAAGGCGTTTGACCGTGTTCCCCGTGAAGTGTTGTGGTGGCCCATGAGACGGGTGGGTCTTCCTGAGTGGTTAGCTGGCACTGTGCAAGCAATGTATACCAATGCAATGAGCAGGATTAGGATTGATAACTCTTACAGTGAAAGTTTCATTGTTCAAGTAATCATCCACCAAGGGTCTATTTTGAGCCCCTTATTGTTTATCATCGTTTTGGAGGTGCTGTCATGAGACTTTCGTACAGGATGTCCATGGGAGATGTTCTACGCTGATGATCTGGTGCTCTCATCAGACTCTCTCAAGGGGCTTCCAGAAAAACTAAGCCTTTGTAAATCTGGTCTGGAGTCGAGAGGACTTCAAATGAACATGGATAAGACCAAGATTATGATCTCAGGATCCAACTTAGAGTCATTAAATGACTCAGGAGATCACCCATGTGGGGTCTGTAGGAACGGCGTTGGCATCAATTCCATCCTTTGTACTGGCTTCTCGCACTGGATCCATAAGAGATGTAGTGGCATTCATGGCAGACTAGTTCCTGATACCTTGTTTAGATGTAACAGATGTCTTGGTAAAGCCCACCCCATTGATGGAAGACCACACCACACCCCTCCTAGACCCGCTGCAGTTTGCCTACCGTGCTAACAGGTCTGTGGACGACGCAGTCAACCTGGCCCTCCACTCCATCCTGCAGCACCTGGACTCCCCGGGAACCTACGCCAGGATTCTGTTTGTGGACTTCAGCTCCGCATTCAACACCATCCGCCCCGATCTGCTCCAGGACAAGCTGTCCCTGCTCAACGTGCCTGACTCCCTCTGCAGGTGGATCACCGACTTCCTGACGGACCGGAGACAGCATGTGCGGCTGGGGAAGTCTGTCTCAGACTCTGTTAGCATCAGCATTGGATCACCCCAGGGCTGTGTACTTTCCCCCCTACTCTTCTCCCTTTATACCAACTCCTGCACCTCCTCCCACCAGTCTGTTAAGCTGATTAAGTTTGCGGACGACACCACCCTCATCGGGCTCATCTCCAACGGTGACGAGTCCGCCTACAGGGAAGAGGTGGCCCAGCTGGTGTCCTGGTGCAGCCACAACAACCTGCAGCTGAATGCTCTGAAGACAGCGGAGATGATTGTGGACTTCAGGAAAGTCACATCCCCCCTGCCCCCCCTCACCATCACAGGCTCTCCCATCACCTTTGCAGATTCCTTCCGCTTCTTGGGCACCACCATCACCCGAGACCTCAAATGGGAGCCAACCATCAGCTCCCTCATCAAAAAGGCCCAGCAGAGGATGTTCTTTCTGCGGCAGCTGAGGAAGCTCAAGCTACCCACCAAGATGTTAGTGCAGTTCTACACGGCCATCATCGAGTCCATCCTCACCTCCTCCATAACTGTGTGGTACGCAGGAGCCACTGCCAGGGACAGACTAAGGCTGCAGCGCGTCGTGCGCACTGCTGAGAAGGTGATAGGCTGCAAGCTCCCATCTCTCCAGGACCTGTACATCTCCAGGACCCGGAGGCGTGCTGGCCGGATCATAGCCGATCCTTCACATCCTGGTCACGTGCTGTTTGCCCCCCTCCCCTCAGGTAGAAGGCTTCGGTCCATTCGGACTAAAACCTCTCAGCACATGAACAGCTTTTTCCCCTCTGCCATCAGACTGCTGAACACTAAGTGACTTTTGACTCTCGTGCACTATGTACAGCAGCTCAACCAGACTCATGTCATTCATCACTGTTTTTCTGTTGCATTATTGACTGCACTATGTGGTACTTCACATTATCTGCTACATGCTAATTTTTTAAACTGCCTTGACTAGTACTACTCATTATTACTAGTATTATTATTATTATTACTTATTATTACTTATTTTTCTACACTTATTGCACGTTTCTAGTCCTTTAGTTTTTTAGTTTATCCCTTTTCTCATTATGTTTTTAATGTTGCAGCATGGCACCGAGACAAATTCCTAGTTTGTGTATCACATGAACAATGGCAATAAACCTGATTCTGATTCTGATTCTGATTCTGACCTTTACAGTCAATTATGGTGCAGGATCATCAGCTTGCAGCCGTGGACTCCTTTTGCTATCTTGGAGACAACATCTCAGTGGGTGGTGGCTGTGAAGCTGCCATTATCACAAGAATCAGAGCTGCCTGGGGAAAGTTTAGGGAACTTTTGTCCTTGCTTTGCTCCAGGAGTCTCTCTCCTCTCACACAGGGTTGTATGTATGGCAGGTGTGTGAGAAAAAGTGTGACCTTTCTTGGTTGCATAGGAATGAACAAACCATGCTGCACTGGATGTGTGGTGTGAAACTTACAGACGAGACAAGCATGAGAGAGCTGTGTGAGAGGTTGCACCTCCCTGATCTTGAAACGACCATTAGGGTTAACCACCTTAGATAGTATGGCCATGTTGAGAGAAATGCAGGCGCGATCAAAAGCATCTGCATCCTTGATGTTGGCGGGCATAGGCCCAAGGGCAGGTCACGCAAGACGTGGATAGAGGTTGTCACCAGTGATTTAAAGCAGACAAACCTCACCCAGGCTGACACCCAGGATAGGGCAAAGTGGAAGACGGCTTTAAGAGCCATGCAACATCATACCTGCGATGACAGTGGATCTATGACGTATATGGATAGTGAGTGAGTGAGTGAGTGAATGAGTAAAAGCTCTTATTGTGGAAAAAATCTGAAGAAAATCAACACAAAATTGCCAGTAATTTCCTCATTTTGAAGTGAGAAATAGGGTTTGTGGAGTGAGAGAGGGAAAAAAGAGTGAGAATCACTCCAAAAGAGTGAGTTGGCAACACTGCATAAATTCTGTCAATGTGTAGCTTACCTTTATGATGTGGATTAAATCCAATGTGCAGTGGTCCAAAGAAAATGTCCATTATCCACAGTTCAAATTTCTGCTGTGACAGAGACATGATCCAGTCTCTAAAATTCCTTTTGGAGATCAAAATCCATTTTTGAATAATCTTTATCCAGGTAGCAAGTAAATGTGTTTTAACTTCAGTGGCTCACAGTCTCAGCTGTCTGATGGAACGTGACGGTTATCACATCTTCATTCTGTAACAATATATCTGGCAATCAGTCAGTTTAATTCTTGCTGGGCCATAAACTGTCCAGATGCATACCTGTGCTGGAAATCCAGCCGTGGCTGCTCAGAATACAGTAGATCCACTTCACGGTGTTGTTAGCATAGCTAGCTGTTACTTAGCACTAGCTTTGTTGGAGCTTGTTGCTGTTTTCAGGCACTTCTGAAGATTGCAATAAATCTCAACCAGCAATTTAGTTTCCAACTCACCAATATGCTTTTGTCCTTAACTGCGACAAAGGAAAAAATAATCTGTCTATTTCCACAAAAACAAAGTAGCTTTATCTTTTCCTAGCAGGAGCAAGCTCCATTTGTGGCTGCTGGCTGCAGCAGTGAAGAGGCTCTTTGCAACAGGTCACATTGATGGCTGCGTCAGCTACGGTAGGGTCAGTTTGTATTTATCTGCACTAAAAATATCTATCCATGCATGGCAGATTAAACAATTGGAAATTAAAACACCAATTACCAGTATTATAAGTAACGGACAGGTAGTTATAGATCCTTTAGAAATTAATAGAGCCTTTAGAGATTACTATGAAAAATTATATGATACCAAAAATGAACCTGATTTAACAAAACTAAATGGGTTTTTGAACGAACTATCTATACCGTGTATTCCAAATGAAAACAGGGAGATATTGGAGTCTAAAATTAGTCAAGAAGAAGTTGGGCTAGCCATTGATAATATGAAATCAGGAAAAAGTGCAGGACCAGATGGTCTTCCAGTTGACCTTTATAAAAAATTTAAGAATAAATTAATAAAACCTTTTTTGGAAATGGTTTTAGAAGCATTTCAAAATAATAATTTACCATCATACATAAATAATGCCTTAATTATACTGCTGCCAAAACCAGGTAAGCCCTCTAATAAATGTGAAAATATGAGACCAATAAGCCTATTAAACGCCGACCTTAAGATAATCTGTAAAATTTTAGCAAGACGAATACAAGAAATTTTACCAAATATTATTAATCGAGATCAGAATGGCTTTATAAAGGGTAGACAAGGCTTCCATAATGTAAGAAGACTATTTAATATTATTTATTTTAATAAAGAAGCACCGGATACAGCTCTCCTATCATTGGACGCCGAAAAGGCCTTTGATAGAGTTGAATGGCCCTTTCTTTTTGAAGTCCTACAAAGGTTTGGACTTGGAAATAATTTCATAAAATGGGTTCAAATAATATACAATAATGCTACAGCAGAAATCCTAACAAATAACAATATTTCAAAACCAATAAAAATCAATAGAGGATGTCGACAAGGCTGTCCACTTTCACCTTTACTGTTTACTATGGCAATTGAACCTTTAGCGATAGCGATTCGTTTACATTCACAAATATATGGAATTAAAGTTGGACCAACAGAACATAAAACCTCCCTGTACGCCGATGATATAATTTTGTTTATGTCGAATCTAAAAAAATCAATTCCAACCTTGTTGAATTTAATAAAGAATTTTGGGGAAATATCAGGATATAAAATAAATAAAACTAAATCTTCAATATTAATGCTAAATGAGACCCAGAGAAATTACCCAGCCCCTGAGGTAAATCAATTCAATGTTGTAAATCAGTTTAAATATTTAGGAATCCATATTATGCCTAAGCTAGAATCAGTCGCCAGTGTCAACTATGAAGCCTTAATGTCAGATATCAATGAATTAACTCAGAGACGGATGTCACTACCAATGTCGATGATCGGGAGAATCAATATACTTAAAAGTAATATTTTACCTAAAATACTTTATTTATTTCAATACATTCCCTTATCACCACCTTTAGATCTATTCTCAAGAATAAAAAAAAAGTTAGTGGAATTTATATGGAACAACAGGAGGGCTAGATTACGTTTGTCTTTATTATATTTACCATTTGATCGTGGAGGTCTGAAATGTCCAAATTTTATGTTGTATTATTGGTCGGCACAACTGAGGTCTATGACATATTATTTTTCATCAAATGATCTCCCTCACTGGACTGAAATGGAATCATACAATTTACCTTTACCTCTTCCCATATTCATATACTCAGATTCGGCAAAAAAATTACAAAAACAAGTTAAAAATCCATTTGTAAAGCATATGATCAAAATATGGTGTGAAGCTAAAAACTATTTAAAAGAACCACAGTTATTGTCACAATTTAGTCCAATATGGGGTAATCAATATTTTAAACCAGGGAGAGCGGACGCTGTATTTAAAGTATGGAATTTAAAAGGGATACAAAAGATTCAGGATTTATATTTGCCATGTGCAGACAACATAATGTCTTTTGAAGAGCTGAGGATCAAATTTAATCTCAATAGAACACATTTTTTTAAATATCTTCAACTTAGAAACTTTATTCGATCAAATCAAAATAAAGCTCTCACTCGACCTATTTATTCATCCTTGGAAAAAATGATGATGAAAGATAGTAAAAGAAAGGGTATTATTTCAGAGTTTTATAACTCATTGACACTATCTTCAAGTGAAAATTCACTGAAAAGATTAAACTACTGGAAAGAAGATCTGCAAATTGAAATTTCAGAGGAACAATGGGAATTGGCTTGTACAGAAGCTCAAACCAAATCAATAAATGCACGCCTTAAATTGATACATTTCAAATGGATAATGCGGATGTATGTTACACCGGAGGAGTTAAATAGATATAACAAAAATATACCAGATACATGCACAAAATGCATGGAAAGTAAAGGAACCCTATTTCATTGTTTATGGGAATGTAGATTAATAAGAATGTTTTGGGAAGAGGTGAGGGTAACAATTGAAAAAATAATTTCAAAACAAATCATATTGAATCCTAAACTGTTTTTGTTGGGTCTGTACCCAGAAAAGCATAATTTTAATAAAAGTGAAAGAACATTCATAGACCTCAGTTTGCTTAATGCCAAAAAATGTATTGCACTATTATGGAAAAAGACTCATAGACCAGATGTGACTCAGTGGTTAAGACAGATGTTCCATACAAACCTTCCATTAGAAAGAATAACATATATACTGAAATCAAAGGAAATTGTGTTTGAGAATATATGGAGACCTTTTATTGATTATGTAAAAAATTTAAACATAACTCTTGAAGAAGAAGGTGAATGATGTGTGTGGACCTTGTAAATTCCAAACTGGTGAACATAATATGTATACTTATGTATTGGATTGTCTAGACTAAACAGAGGAGCATTGTTGAAGACTTGATTTTGTTGGTGGTTGTTGGTGTTTTTAGTGCATTTTTTTTTTGTAGTACTTTAGTGTTAGTGTTTGATTGTTTGTATCATGTTTGTTAAAAAAAAAAAAAAGGTTCAATAAAGATATTGTGGAAAAAAAAAATATCTATCCATAATATTAAATCGAGTAACGCATCTGATCAAATTTTAAGTAACTGTAACGCATTACAGAATTTTTAAACAGCAATTTCGTTACACAGCATGCTACTGCAAAAGTAGTAGTGTTACTCCCAACACTGATAATGAGGAAATTGAACATTTAGAATTTGGAGCTGAGAAATGCAAGGTAAGCATATTTTTCTGACATCATTGCTAAAACAACAATAATGCACGCACCTTGCTCATGACTGTTGACAGGCTAACAAATCCCCCTGAGTCAGTAGCTTCTGAACTTCTATCCATCCATGCCTGCAGTGACTTTGCCTTTTTTCTTTACTGACAAAATTCAGAAAATTAGACAGTCAGTCAGTGCTCCTATGCCAGGTGCTGGACATGTGCTTCCTCTGTGTCCACATAGAGAAGACATAAACACCATGGCAAAATTTTTTCCAATTAATCATAAAAACTTGGATGACATCATATGCCATCTGAAATCCACTACCTGCTGCCTTGATACCCTCCCAACAGGTTTTTAAAAAAACAAAAAAACCCAAAAAACATTTCATATTGTATAGATAGATAGATTAGTTTATTTGACAGGGACAGTGCAATAAACATAGACAATTAATCAATGACAATCAATCTGATGTGTTGCACATAGAGTGTATAGCTATTAGCTAATTTGCAACTCTTGTCCCTGGATGGGCTTTAGAAAAGAGAATCAAGTAAAAAAAAGAAAAAGAAAATACACAATAACCACATACATCAATGCAAAAAGATTATAAATACACAATTATAAATATTATAAATATTATAAATACACAAATATAACAACCTGATTCACATTTGCCTATTTCAGGCCTCCCTCCCTTCGTCACTCATTATAAACAAACACATTCATTCCTTCCCTTCATTCACTCTCACTTTGCAGACAATCAATTCATACATGAGTACATTCTTGTTTATTTTTCAGCCAGTTTTTAACCTTTTTAGTGAATGTTATTATTTTAATTACATTTGGCATTGTGTTCCAGATGTGACTGCCCTTTATAGAGAAAGCTATTCGTCCAAATGTGGTTCTGCGGTGGAATATTTTACAGTTATTGTTAACAGAACTCCTGGTGGCTCTGCTGCTGTCCTGTCTTTGGACGAAACCAGCAAGTGGCTCGGGTGCTGATTTATGGAAACATTTGAACGTTAATTTCAGAAAACAGAGGTCAATGAAACTCTCAAAACTCAATAGGTTGTATTTTTTTTAAAACATTACAGTGATGCCACCTAATGGGCTTTTGGTCCAAGATTTTTAGGGTTTGATTATATAATGAACCTATATGTCTTATTGTGGAAGGGGCTGCTTGAGCCCAGACTGTCAAACAGTATGATACAGTGGTACCTCTACTTACGAACGTCTCTACATACGGAATTTTCAGGTTACGAGACGCCTCAACGGGAAAATATTGCCTCTAGTTACGAACGAAATTTCAGGATACGAAAGGCAAAAAAGTACACGCTCCTCGCAGCTTCCATAGTTTACCGAACGTAAACATACCTGTAGCTGCTCTGCCATTGGCTATCGCCTAATTCAATTCAATTCAATTCAATTCAATTCAATTCAACTTTATTTATATAGCGCCATTTCACAACAACAGTCATCTCATAGCACTATCAACTGTAGGGGGGACCCCCACAGTTGCAGAAAGACCCCAGCAATCAGGCGATCCCCTGTGAGCAAGCACTGGGGATCACTGGGGAAGCCTAGCATTTTCCTGGTATCCCATTGGTCACGAAGTTTTTTTTTTTCCCAAAACTTTATGCGTTTGGTTGATCTCGCCAAAGAATATGGCCGTAATACATCAACGATCAGCACGGTATTAAAACAAAACGAAGCACTTACAAGCCGACAAAAGCAAACGTCCTTGGATCAGAACATGAACCAAAGAAGGCAAAAGGTGACGACGTCGACGACGATAGCAGTTAAAGGGTAAATGAACATAATTTTTATTATTCTTTCTCTTTTATTATTCTCTTTTATTATTCTTTCTCTCATTTTAAACTCTCATTTTATGCTTATTGTGCAGTAATCTAATTGTAACATGTATTTGTTACATGTTTTGATGCGTTTTTACGATTTATAAAAAATTTATGCCCGAATTTTGGGGGCTTGGAACGGATTACGGCATTTACATGTAAAACGCGCCTCTACTTACGAATTTTTCACGTTACGAGAATTCTTCCGGAACGAATTAAATTCGTAAGTAGAGGTACCACTGTATATGAGAAAAAACCATAGAATGCATATACAGTACAGCTGCTTCGTAAGGTATGTAATATCTAATTAATTTAAAGCAGTTCAGATTTTTTTTTACTGTTTTTGAAATTTTCTTTATATGAAGACTAAATTTGAGTTGAGGATCTAGTACAATGCCAAGGTATTTGAATTCTGTAGCTAAACTGATGTCATGATCATGTATATTAACTTTAAAACGTTGCAGGTTACATTTTTTGATTGAAAAGCACATTGAGACTGTTTTCTGAAGGTTCAGCAATAGATGGTTCGGAAGGAGCCACTCTTGGACATCAACCATACTTGTAGACAGTACATCTCCAGCCTGTGCTGGAGTCTTGGCAGCTGTGTAAATAACTGCATCATCTGCATAAAGTTGGCATGTTGCAGCTGAGCAGTGTAACGGCAAGTCATTAATAAAAATGCTGAAAAGTAAAGGACCAAGAATGGACCCTTGTGGGATACCCATGCGGTTGTTTAAGAATGAGGATTTATCCTGGTGAACTTTTACACACTGTTCTCTATTCTGGAGATAAGATGCAAACCATTCTAATGTATCTGGGGAGAAGTTAAAAGATACCATTTTGGATAAAAGCAAACTGTGGTTTACAGTATCGAAAGCCTTTTTGAGATCTAGAAAAACAGCTCCTACCACATTACCCCTGTCCAAGGACTGTTTGACGTTTTCAATAAGGCAACAATTTGCTGTTTCTGTTGAGTATCCTGGTCTAAAACCAAATTGATGTGGATGAAGAAGTTGACTGTCTTGTAAGTAGTCTATCAGCTGTGTAGCTACAACTTTTTCAAGAACCTTAGACAGGACTGGTAAAATAGAGATTGGGCGGTAATTGCATACAGTATATCGTCTTTACTGCCTGATTTATGAACTGGTATGACGACAGCTTTTTTCCAGCCAGATGGAAATGTACTAGACCTAATGGAGAGATTAATGAGATGAGTCAGTGGTTTGATTAATATTTTGCTGTGCATTTTGAGAAAGGAGGTCATATTGTAGACATCATACATCATATTGTAGATATCATTAGTTTTTGAGTTTGACAGTGTTTTAACAATACCAGCAATTAACTCCTCATTTACCTCATATCAGAATCAGAATCAGAATCAGAATCAGCTTTATTGGCCAAGTATGCACAACACATACAAGGAATTTGACTTTGGCTAAAAACTTGCTCTCGTTGTTCAGGTGAAGGATTTAAATAACGATTCAATGACAACCACAGTATGTACAGTAAATTACAGTCTGTCCACGTTTCTATAAAAGGATGCAAATATATACAGGAATATATGCAGTTATTTACTCGGACTAACCACACTTTGCAGAAATATATGAAAAAATATACAATGGCCTCAGATTTACTACAGATCATAAATACAGTATGTCTCTGCATTCAGGTGTCTTCCCTCAGTGCTTTAAAACAGCTGTTATCAAGCAACTTCTAAAAACGAGCAACCTAGACTCCTTACTCATGAACAGCTATAGGCTCATATCAAACCTCCCCTTTCTTAGTAAAATAATAGAAAAAGCTGTTTTTCAACAATTGAACAAATTCCTGACATTAAATAACTGTTTTGATGTCTTCCAGTCAGGATTTCAGCCACACCACAGCACTGAGACAGCTCTAGTCAAGGTCCTTAATGACATCCGCTCCAATACAGATAATAGCAACATTTCAGTATTACTGGACCTCAGTGCTGCATTCAACACGGTCAACCATAACATCTTACTAGACCGGCTGAAAAACTGGGTGGGACTTTCTGATACAGCACTTAGCTGGTTTGAGTCCTATTAAAAAGACAGGGACTATTTTGTGTCTATAGGTAACTACAAATTCAAGCGAACAAAAATAATCTGTGGAGTTCCAAGGTTCCATTTTAGGACCTTTGCTTTTTGAACATCAATATGATCCCACTACCTCAAATCATAAAAAAAAAAAAAAAAAAATGTTACCATAATTATGCAGATGATACACAAATCTACATAACCATCTCACCAGGAGATGGTCCAATTAAACACTGATCAAATGCACTGGTCAAATTAAAGAGTGGATGTGCCAGAATATTCTTCTGTTAAACAAAGACAAAACCGAAATAATAGTTTTTGGAGCTAAAAAAGAAAGACTCAAAGTTAGTCGTCGGCCTCCGTCGGTCTATGATGACCATGGAAGAGAATCCTAAACGTCTACTCTGCTGGAACAGCACCGCCTGTGGCTGAACAGGCCGATGCGCACCGGTGTTCTACCTTCCAGTGTTAGGCGTTGGTAGGATTCAAGCCTGGGCAGGAAGATATGGAGGACAAGATGTTACCCATGCAGCATGTCCCCCCTCTCCACATCACTGATGAATCCAAAGGAACAGCAGGGCTGCTATAGTTTGACACCAGCGCCGTTGCAGGAGCTGCCAGAACGATGTTGAGCACAACAGAGAACTGCCTTAGGGACTCTGACTCCGGATTTTTCCTCAGGGTTGACTCCCGAAGCCTTTCCCGTGACCGGGTGTGCCGCAAGGCAGCGGAGGTTTGAAATCAGGGTTTACTTTCCCCTAGATGGGCTACCTTCCCAGGTTGACGAGCCACCATCTACCCAAAGCATCTGGTTTTGCCAGAGATCCGCCCTCGCCCCTTCTCCTATTAGTAAAAGCAGTTCCTCCGGGCTTAGAGACTAAACCACACAGGCAGGCTAGGAGTTGGACTTAGTTGTCAGAGGCTTTTCGAGACGCACGCCATAAGGAGCATTTTATGAGCACTGGGAGCTTAACCCCAGTGCCGCTCCTGGCTATGACAACCTTGGAACCAATCAAAGTTAGTACTCAGCTTTAATCAGTGATGCTAAAAACCAACAGCCAAGCCAGAAATCTAGGTGTGGTTCTGGACTCAGACCTGAATTTTAACAGCCACATTAAGACATTAGTGAGGTCAGCCTATTATAACTTAAAGAACATAGCGAGGATTAAAAGTCTGATGTCTCAGCAGGATCTAGAAAAACTTGTGTATGCATTTATCTTCAGTAAACTGGACTACTGTAATGCTGTCCTCACAGATCTCCCTAAAAAGTCCATCAGACAGCTGCAGTTGGTTCAGAAGGCTGCAGCTAAAGTCCTCACTAAAACCAAGAAAGTAGATCATATAACTTCAGTCCACAGATCTTTACACTGGCTTCCTGTCTGTCAAAGAACAGATTTCAAAATACTGCTGTTGGTTTATAAAGCTCTGAATGGTTTAGGGCCAAAATACATCTCAGATCTGCTGGTCCATTACGAATCACCCACAGCCCTCAGGTTGTCAGGGTCAGGCCTACTATATGTGCTCAGAGTTAGAACCACATACTTATCTCCACCACATGTTGGACCTTGTTCTGACACATGGCGTAGAAATAGAAAATCTGGTAGTGTCTCCTCATAACCCTGTATTGTCAGACCAATATCTGTTAACTTTTGATCTCACTATTTCTGACTATTTGGCTTCTAAATAAAAATATTACTACAGTAGATGTCTCTCAGATGATACTGTTACCAAATTTATGCAGATTGTTTCCTCAGTGTCAAGTGTCAACACAATGGAGATAAGCTATGGAGAGCCTGCTCCTTCTGTAATTGATAGCATGGTAGATAGTATGAAAGCTTCTCTGCATCAGACCCTAGACATTGTGGCCCCTTTAAAAAAGAAAAAGTCTAATCAAAGATTTCTAACTCCTTGGTTCAACACAGAAACTCGTAGCTTTAAACAGAAGACTTGTCAATTAGAAAGAAAATGGCGCCGCACTAAATTAGATGAAATCTATTTAGCTTGGAGAAATCATCTTCTAATTTATAAAAAATTCTCTTCAGAAAGCTAGAACAAGTTATTATTCTGCATTAATAGAAGAGAACAAGAGTAATCCCAGGTTTCTTTTCAGCACTGTAGCCAGGCTGACAAAGAGCCAGGACTCTGTCAAACCTAGCTTTCCCTTAGAGTTTACCAGTCAGGACTTTATGATCTTCTTCAATAATAAAATTTCATCTATCAGAGATAAAATCAATCAGATTCTTCATACTGTTAACTTAAAATACAGTAACTACTACAACTCCTTCAGTTGATATCTGTCTGGATGAGATTACTACAATTGACCTTTTAGAGTGATAAAATAATTTCCTCATCCAAGCCTTCAACTTGTCTTTTAGACCCTATTCCTAACAGGCTATTTAAAGAAGTCTTCCCATTTATTGGTAGCTCTATACTTCAAATAACCAATTCTTCATTAACATTAGGCCATGTACCGCAGGCCTTTAAAACTGTTGTAATTAAACCATTACTTAAAAAGCCAATGCTGGATCCAGGAGTTTTAGCTAACTATAGACCAATCTCTAATCTTCCTTTCATTTCAAAAATCTTAGAAAGAGTTGTTGGTATGCAATTATTTGACCACTTGCAGAGAAATGGTTTATTTGAAGAGTTTTATTCTGGGTTTAGAATCCATCATAGTACTGAAACAGCTTTAGTGAAGGTCACTAATAACCTCCTTATCACATCTGATAATAGACTTGTTTCTGCACTTGTCCTGTTGGATCTTAGTGCAGCTTTTGTTACTATCGATCATGATATTTTACTTGAAAGACTAGAACACCTTGTTGGACTTAATGGAACGTCACTGTAGTGGTTTAAATCTTATCTACCTGACAGGTTCCAGTTTGTTCATGTCAATAATGAGTTTTCTTCCAACTCAAAACTCAGTCATGGAGTTTCACAGGGATCTGTGCTAGGCCCTATTCTTTTTAGTTTATATATGCTTCTGCTAGGCAACATTATTAGAAAGCACTGCATACATATTCATTCTTATGCAGATGACGCAATTATACTTGTCAATGAAGCCAGATAACAGTAATCAATTTGCCAAATTAGAGGCTTGTCTTAAGGAAATCAAAGCCTGGATGACTTGTAATTTCTCGCTACTAAATTCAGATAAGATTCAAGTCATACTAGCTGGTCCAAAAAACTTACAAATACCTTTCCAAATCAAACTCTTAGTTTGGATGTGGTTACTCTTTCTCTTAATGGTTCTGTGAGGAACCTTGGAGTTATTTTCGATCAAGATCTGTTCTTTAATTCACATATTAAACTTGTTTCTAAGACTACCTTCTATCATTTGTGTAATATTGCCAAGATAAGAAGCATCTTGTCTCAGAGTGATGCTGAGAAACTAATCCATGTGTTTGTTAACTCTAGATTAGATTATTGTAACTCTTTATTGTCAGGCTGTCCTAAAACATCTTTAAAAAGTCTTCAGCTAATCCAAAATGCTGCAGCAAGAGTTTTAACAGGTACTAGAAAGAGAAATCATATCTATCCAGTTCTGGCCTCCCTTCATTGGCTTCCCTTAGAATTTAGAATTAAGTTTAAAATTCTTCTTCTCACTTACAAAGCTCTAAATAATCAGGCCCCTTGTCATTTAAAAGATCTGATACTACCCTATCATCCTAACAGAGCACTACACTCCCAAAATGCTGGATTACTTGTAATACCTAAATCTCCAAAAATACAATGGGAGGCAGAGCCTTCAGTTATCAAACTCCTCTAATTTGGAACCAGCTGTGGCGGGTTGGTACAACCCCCACAACAAACAGGGACAGACAGCTTGCTACTCCTGGTTTTTTCCGCTGCATGCTGTGATGTAATCTGCCATTTATGCATTGTTTCACTGCTGTGAGGTTAATGTGAACCAGCTGCCAATCTGGATTCGGGAGTCAGATTTGATCTCTGGTTTTTAGGGTTAAAACCTCCCTTTTCGATATAGCCTATAGTTAGGGTGGGATCAGGTGCCCCTGAACCCTCCCGTAACTGGGCTTCACTCCTTTCTTCTCTTTCAATGAAATATTTTTGCTGGTCATTAACATCTGTTTGTTCTCTCCCATAGATTGAGTCCCCGTTGTGCTGTTTGCTTTCTACATGTCTGTCCTTTTCCTCTTCTTCTCTATCCCCCCTCCCCCCCAGCCAGTCGCAGCAGATGACTGCCCCTCCCTGAACCTGGTTCTGCTGGAGGCTTCTTCCTGCTAAAAGGGAGTTTTTCCTCTCCAAGGTTGCCAACTTCTTGCTCACAGGGGATCGTCTGATTGCTGGGGTCTTTCTGCAATTGTGGGGGTTTCCCCTACAGTTGAAAGTGCTATGAGATGACTGTTGTTGTGAAATAGTGCTATATAAATAAAGTTGAATTGAACTGAATTGAATAGAACCAATCATGGTGAGCCAGTGTTCAGTTTTTATGCTCCTCCCATATGGAGCAAACTTCCAGAAAGCATCAAGGCTGCTGAAACTCTCATCTGCTTTAAATCCAGGTTAAGAACTTTCCTATCTCAATAGAACAACTGTTAATCTCCCACAATGTACTGTAACTTGTATTTCTTGCATGTTTTCTTGTCTTATTCTATTTTAAATTGTTTTTGTTTCTCTTTGATTTACGTTTTAGTTTGCTTTTGAATTCTTATGTATTTGTTTTGCAACTTCCTGCAATGCTTTAATATTTTTATGTAAAGCACTTTGAATTGTCTCGTACATGAAATGTGCTATACAAATAAAACTCACCTTGCCTTGCCTTGCCTTGAATCTTGTCCAACCCCGGGGCCCGGCCACCAAAGAGTTTTTTAGCCACTTCGGTGACCTCAGCCCCCGTGATGGGCAAGTCCTCCCCCTTGTCCTCAAGGGCTGCTTCCCCTGTGGAAGATGTCATGGTCTGGGGAATGACCTTTGGGTCATTCTCACTCTTTGAGTTTATTTCTGTGTTTTTGTTTACCTGTATTTGGCATTTATTTTCAGTATTGTGATTATTCCTGTCATCATTGGTTTTGGATTTATGTTGACAGTGTTTTCTGTTTATGGGCTAGTTCCTATGGTGGCTATAATTTGTATTATTTATCCCCTTGCTGCCCTTAGTCCTGTGGTCATGTTTTGTGTGTGTCTCCTGTCTGTTTGTCTGTGCAGCCCCTCCCCTCCTGTGTGTCTCTCCTGTAGCCTCTGATCTCCCCTAATTATGCCCATCTGTCTTGTGTTGTTTTGATTGCTTTACTGCCTATAAGTACCTGTGTTTAGTCTGCATAAGTTGTGGCTCCATTAATGTTTCTTTCCTGTCCTGCATAGTTGTTCCTGCCTGAATCCTGTATATATTCCAATAACTTCTGTCTGCATAGTTTAGTTCTGTTTGTTCAGCCACGTGCTGCTATTCCTTTTTGTTTTGAGTTAGTGAATAAATTATTGTTTTTTGCACCATACTCCTGCCTGCCTGCCTGCCTGCCTGCCTGCCTCCTGGGTCCTCTTCACCACCCTAAACCCACACTTGTGACAAAATGGCACCGCCATCCCAGGACCCAGCAGGTGGTTAAAAGAGGAGGAAGGCGAGAAGAGGTGGGAAACGGAGCAGCTTCGAGTTGTTATCCAGGTACTGGACTGTGCGGCTGCTGTGTGAAGCTGTTCCAAATCAAAGGATGCTCTGAAGCACTGGGAGGCTGCTGCAGCATTGTTGGAGGTGAATACGGACATCCATTCCCCTTGGGTGCTAGAGCTCCCTCCGCTTCCACCGCCTCCTCCTCGCTGGAGTCAGCCAACCCACTGCCAACGTTATCTACTGTTTAGTCCACTGCACCACGGGACCATTGGGAGAGATCCGCCGTGGGGAGGGAAGTAACTCGAGAATCCCGGTTGGCGTTCGGCGAGTCGGAGTGGAAGAAAGGTGCTGGGAGACACCACTCCTCTCGATGTCACATATTTCTAGCTCCGGCTCTTCAACAGACAAGCTCCAGCTTTTTCTGGAAGAACTCATCCGAATGGGAACAGAGGCAAGTACCTTTCCATTATTTTAACATCTGCCACAAAAAGGTCTTGTTCTGCTCCCGGTGAGGGGGCTCAGCAGCAGTTAAGTACCACCACTGCTGAGCTCTTCCCACCGTTATCAGCTGCTGATTCTGCTGCCGCTGTTTCCATCCTTCCATCCTCACCAGCATTTCCTGTGTCCACCCATGTGTTTTCTGAGTGCTTGCTGATACTGGGTGGCAACCAGATCATCTGCGAATAGCTCGCAGTTCCTGAGAATTCAGTGGTCTCCCGGCTTGGGTTTGCGACACTGGAGTCTCAGTACCTGGTTGATGAGGAGGAGCACTGACAGACTTTTCTCACCCAGAAGGAGCTTATGTTGGACTATAAACCATGGCTTCTCCCACAGCATGTGTCCCAGCTGGATGGGAACCAGCTGGCAACGGACATACCAACTCCATGGCCCACGACCCAGCACCAGTTTCAGCTCCACATCGTTCCACAGCCCCAGTGTCTGGTCAACATCACCCAATTTCAGAACCTGCTCCACCTGCCCACCGCCATCCTTGTTTGATTATTTCCTTCTTTCCTCATTTGTCTCTTCCTGCTTTCTGTTCGGCAGATAAAACTCTGCCTTAGTTCCTGTTCCTGCCACCCCCCCGTTATTCCCCAGTTCCTGTTCCTACCCTGCCAGCCCGTGCTCCTGATTCTGAGGTGGTCACCCCAGCGACAGGATATCAGGAGTAAAGGCAAGTACCCTTTCAATTATTTCTAAACACCTACAGTATTTTGAAAAGTTCTGGTGGGGGGACACAAGTGCAGATTCCACCAGCTGCCAAGTCCACCCCACCAGTCTCTGCTGTAAATGACTGTGGAGTCGCCTCACTGACTTTCTGTTTCCCTCCATTGTCCAAGGTGGCCGTGTCGAGGATGGGGTCACAGGAGGACCACGTTCCAGCCATCGTTCCCAAGGTCAGGAGACCTTCAGCCATCATTGCCGAGGTCAGCTGATCTCTTGCTACCGGTCCCTTACCCTCACCTTCACCTGCTGTTCCTCTCACCTCCTCCCCAAGCTCCACACCCAAAGCAGTTGCTCGCTGCCTGGAGCTGCAGGACCTCATCAGGGATGTGGGAGAGTCCTACATCTTCTGCCAGCAGATGGATGGTTGGCAGGATGCTGCGTGGAGGGACGCGACATGGAGGCACGTTCATCAGATCGTCGCAGTGAAGCCTCATCTGAGGGAGGACATTCATTCTTCCTCTACTTCCTGTGATCCAATTAGTTCACTTTCATGCCAGAGGAGTGTTTCTGAGTCCGGCGCATACCTGTTGGCTCTTCCCACAGACTGTGCGTCTCAGCCATCTGTTAAGGACCTGGTAACTCTCCTTCCATCTGGAAGTACAGACCCCTGTATGTGCATCCCTTGAGCCAGAAAGTTCCGCTGTTGTGTGTTCTGCACCGGAAATTTCTGTAGAAGTGTGTCCTGAATCTGAAATCTCTACATTGCTGTGTTCTGAACCAGAAATTTCTGCACTGGTGTGTTCCAAATCAGAGAATTCTGCGTTAGTGTGTCCAGAATCAGAAATTTCTGTGTGTCCTGAGCCAGAAATTTCTGCAGCAATGAGTCTTGAGCCAGAAATTGCTGCAGCAATGTATCCTAAGCCAGAGATTTCTGCAGTAATGTGCCCTGCACCAGAGATTTCTGCCATTAAGTGTCTTGAACCAGAAAATTCTGAAATTTCTGCTCCTGTTTGTCATGAATCAGAGATCTCTGCTCCTGCACCCCCGGTACCGGAGATTTCTGCATTTATGTCACATGAATCAGAAATCTCTGCATTAGTGTGTCCTGAACCAGAAGATTCTGTATTGGTGCGTCCGGAATCAGAAGCTTCTGCATTAATATGTCCTGACCCTGAAGATTCTGCATTTGTGAGTTTTGAACCACAAAATTCTGTATATCTGTCTTGTGAATCAGAAATCTCTGCACCTAAGTCTTGTGTGCCAGAAATGTCTGCTCCTGTGTCCCCTGTGCCAGAAAATTCTCCTTCAGTGTGTTTGATACATGAAAGTTCTGCATTTGTGAGTGTTGAAAGGGAAATTTCTGCATGTGTGTCTAGTGGACCTGAAATTTCTGCATTTGTGTGTTGTGACCCAGAAATTTCTGCAGTGGAGTGTCCTGAATCAGAAGTTTTTGTAACAGTGTGTCCTGAATCCGAGTATTCTGCACTGTGTCCTGCTCCAGAAAATTCTGCATCTCTGTGTCCTGTAGCAGAAAATTCTGCATCTGCCAGCCCTGTGGCTGAGATTTCTGCATCTGCCTGCTCTGTGGCAAAAATTTCTGCATCTGCTTGCCCTGTGACAGAAATTTCTGCACCTGCCTGTCCTGTGGCAGAAATTTCTGCACCCGTGTCTCCTTCTGAGTTTGTCAATGGTGTGTTGGCTTCAGAGCTGGGACCTCCTGTGTCATTTTCTGAACGGAGAGCCCCGGTGTTTTCTGAGGCTAAGACCACTTTAATCCCCATGTTTAAAGTACCTGAGGCAGGGTCCCTGCAGAGTTTGTGGTTACCCATCAGTTGGTCTGTGGATTTTGGGAGGCCGCCAGACCCACCGCGCAGTCCAGTCTGGGGACCCGTGGATTTGGGTAGGCCCCCTGACCCGCTGTGCTCGCCAGCTCGGTGGTCCTGTGATGTGGGTAGACCACCCAACCCACCTTGCCTGTTGATTCTGTGGCCCTGAGATTTTGGTAGGCCACGGAAACTGGTTTTTGTTTTGGGGCTGGGGTTTTCTTTTTTTTCTTTTTTCTTGTTTTCTTTGGCCCTGCAGTCTGTTTTTCATGTTTTGGCTCTGTGTGGGGGGGGGGGGGGTAGATTTGTTTTGGCCCGCCTGGCCTGTGCCCACACTAACCTCCCTGGGAAGGTGTTTTTTTTTCATTTTCTTTTTTGGTGTGGCATTTTGGGGCATCTGGAAGCCACCCCTTGGGGCGGGGGGTGGTGGCTATGTCATGGTCTGGCGAATGACCTTTGGGTCATTCTCACTCTTTGAGTTTATTTCTGTGTTTTTGTTTACCTGTATTTGGCATTTGTTTTCGGTATTGTGATTATTCCTGTCATCATTGGTTTTGGATTTATGCTGACAGTGTTTTCTGTTTATGTGCTAGTTCCTATGGTGGTTATATTTTGTATTATTTATCCCCTTGCTGCCCTTAGTCCTGTGGTCATGTTTTGTGTGTGGCTCCTGTCTGTCTGTGCAGCCCCTTGCCTCCTGTGTGTCTCTCCTGCAGCCTCTGATCTCCCTTGATTATGCCCATCTGTCTTGTGTTGTTTTGATTGCTTTACTGCCTATAAGGTACCTGTGTAAGTTGTGGTGCTATTAATGTTTCTTTCCTGTCCTGCATAGTTGTTCCTGCCCGAATCCTGTATATGTTCCAGTAAGTTCTGTCTGCCTAGTTTAGTTCTGTTTGTTCAGCGCATGTGCTGCTATTCCTTTGTGTTTTGAGTTTGTGAATAAATTATTGGTTTTGCATCATACTCTTGCCTGCGCCTGGGTCCTCTTCACCACCCAAAGCCCACACTTGTGACAGAAGATGTGTCAGTGGGATTGAAGAGATCCTCAAAGTATTCCTTCCAGTGCCCGATGATGTCCCCAGTTGAAGTCAGCAGTGCCCCATCTGCACCATACACAGTGTGGACAGGGAGCTACTTCCCCCTCCTGAGTCACCAGACAGTTTGTAAGAATCTCTTCAAGGCCGACTGAAAGTCTTGCTCCATTCTGCTGGATAGAATTGTGTTGAATGCATCTGATGAACTGACTGTACTTCACAAGAGCATCATCCATCATTTCCATTCACATTTCCTGTGTGTGTGTGTGTGTGTGTGTGTGTGTGTGTGTGTGTGTGTGTGTGTGTGTGTGTGTGTGTGTGCGCCCGCGTTTGGTGGGGAATCAATATGAAAATGGCAGAGTTGATTAAAGCACTCAGAGTGTGCTGGTGCAACAATAAAAGATCAATAACAGTTTATATTCCTGCTTATTGGAGTTTACTGAGCAAACCTCCGATAAAACAGGACCTTCAGTCTTTTACAGATACTTTAAGGATACAGTATTTATATGTTTAGTTATTGGTAGAAACAACACGGAGCTGATGAGGTGAAGTAAAAGTTTTCAACAAACTGCTTCTCTGCAGTCTGTTTTTAAAATAATTTAGCATCCTCTTGCATGTTATTGGGAATGCCTGGCAACCATAAACTCCTCCTTGGTCTCTCTTTTATGCTCTTACCTCTATCAGAGAGAAAAAAATCTATGCTGTCTCTATGTTTAACAATATCTGTTTATTGGTGCCTATGAAAGCATTTGAATGGAATTACCTGGCAAATTACATGGGTAGATCACTGGTCAACACCAGATTTATTGTCTAAGTTTTTTAGCTGATTTAGGACAGTTTCGATGTGCTGAATCCAAAAATCACATTGGTTTTGCTCAATCAGGTCAACTTTACTTAACTCTCTTGGGTATGGAGTTCACTAGAGCTTCACAGGTTGCCACTGGAATCCTATTCCACTCCTCCATGATGACACCACGGCGCTGGTGGATGTTAGAGGCCTTGTGCTCATCCACCTTCCGTTTGAGGATGCCCCACAGATGCTCAATAGGGTTTAGGTCTGGAGGCATGCTTGGCCAGTCTATCACCTTTACCCTCAGTTTCTTTAACAATGTAGTGGTTGTCTTGGAGGTGTGTTTGGGGTTGTTATCATGTTGGAATACTGCCCTGCAGCCCAGTTTCCAGAGGAAGGGAATCATGCTCTGCTTCAGTATGTAACAGTACATGTTGGCATTCATGGTTCCCTCGGTGAACTGTAGCTCCCCAGTGCCGGCAGCACTCATGCAGCCCCAAACCATGAAACTCCCACCACCATGCTTGATTACACTGGTCAACACCAAATTTATTGTCTAAGTTTTTTTTTTAGCTGATTTAGGACAATTTTGATGTGCTGAATCCAAAAATCACATTGGTTTTGCGCAATCAGGTCAACTTTTTGAACTATGGCCACATGTTTTTACGTTTTTGTTTACATGAACGGGTATTTTCGCTTTATATGATGCAAAATTCTTTTTTATTTCTTGAAATTCTCTGAATTTTGAACAATGATGACATAACATTCAATTTACATGTACTTACCTTTGTCAATGTCTACTATTCAATTTACAGTACAACTGTACAACTGCTGTACAACTGCTTACAACTTAGCATAAAAACCTGACCTGATCAAAAGAAACAGATGTCATTTTCGGATTCAGTGGTGCAAAATTGTCTTAAATCAGTTGAAAAAATTCAGACAACTTACAAAAAAATTACTTTTGTTACGTTGTGAATTTAAGGAATCCTGGGACTGGGATGTAAAGACCCCCGTGGCTCTTCCTGTAGGTGATGTCCTTGAGTCCAAGGTTCTCATCTTGAAATGAGCTGGCCTGTCCTTTTTGTGTCTAGTCAAATTAGTGGTCCAACCGTATATGTTGTCAGATTTTTCTGTGGTGTGAGGGTCGTTAGGAATGATCCAGTCTGCTCAGAAAAAAATTATCAATATCCAATGTTGTATATGTCATGGTGCGGTCCTCGCGGACCGCTAGTGAGGCACAATAGGCCACTGATGAGTTTGCATAATTTATTTATGAGAGACAAATAAAACAATAAGCCACAAGGGGCAAGAACACAACTAAGGCTACATCAAGACACAGGATACGGAGTCCCAGGGAAAACACTTACAGTGATGAATGAAAGTTTGACGAATGTTCAACGAGTGAACGTCTGACGAGGTCGCAGCGAGGAGTAACCCTCAGCTGCTTCCTTATATCCTCAAGACAACCCAATCAATGTAGAGAGTAATTAGGAGAGATGCTCAACAGCTGTCACAACGTGACCCCGGCTTTGACAGCTGGAAGCCCCGCTGTGACGCTGTCAGAATAAAAGCCCTGATGGCCAGAGAACGGGAAACCACCGGACAACCCGAGCACGGACAACCCAAGCGCGGACAAAGTCAGCGCACGGCCCATGACAGTAGCCCCTGTTCCCGAGGCGGATTCCAGATGCTTCTGCCCTTCAGAGAGAACAGACGCCTTTTTCTTTGCTCCCTTTTACCCTCCTTCCCTCCCTAACTGAGAATCCCAGCTTGCTGTCTTGTCTGCGTCGCTGTCTTCTGGCTGAATCTTGAACCAAACGAAAAGAATGGATTTGGTGAGCAGCTTTAATAAGATTAACAACATTTTATATAAATTCGGGCCAGGGGGAGCCCCTATGGAGAGACCCATGGATTGGAATGCATGTGTCTGCATGATTCGACTGAGGATGTGGAAACATCTACCTGGTTTGGCTAGGATCACAGGATTTTCTGCTGATTGGCTCTGGAGTTTTTCCTGGTGTATCGAAAAATTAACTGGAAGAGCTAATTAAAAGCGGTCCCGGCATAGCTGCTTCTCAACAATTCGACTAGACGGGGGAGTGCACTAACTATCGGCAATGATAGCAATATTAATATCGGCAATATTTCCATAACATGGAAATTACCATCTGCATGCACTGTAGAGGGATGGACTCTACCGGACATGTTTACCCATGTTCTAGAAGGGAAACATCTGGAGTCGTCTTTGGTGCCTCCAAGGAATGGATTTAAAGCCTATGTATGGAAATTATGAACACAGGATTGCTGGAGATGTAAAATTCTATGCTCTGAGTGATCTGTGTCTATCAGACCTTGAATTCGCCCTGTTGTCTATTTTCCTCCTGGATTAAGACAAAACAGAAGATTGTGCTTCTTTTTCATAAACATACTGGGACTGCATCTGAACTCTCATTGACATGTGACTGGCTCAGGAAATTTCCATCTGCCATGCCTCAAGGACATGCTTCCGAGTTTCAGACACTAAGACATAACATCTCGGCTGGGAGAGATTTTGCTGCCTCCAGTAACTGATAAACACCCACCTGCATTCAACATACACGAACACACTGATTCATAATACTGAATTACACCCATCCATTCACTGATTCTCTCTGACTTTTGGTCTTTTGGTTTTTTGTGGTTGATTGTTGCTCTGTGCTATTGAGAGATTTTTTTTCATTGTAATCATAATCTGCTTAAATATAAGCTGTATTCTGATAACGAAGTTTTTTTTCTCTCCTCCCCCCTTGTGTCGTTCCCTCCCCTCCCCTCCCTTTCTTATCTATCTCTGTTTGATGAGGCGCCTATTATGGCTGCCGTGTCGTTGTGTCGCGCGCATGCGCACCAATGTCAAGTTCCTCGTGTGTTTTTTTACATGCTTGGCAATAAAGTTTATTCTGATTCTGATTCTGATTCTGATTCTGTGTAACACCCCCCCCCACCACCACCACCACCACCCAGAAGGTCAACAGAACCGCCTAGGGAGGGGGGGTGGGGGAAAACAGGCTTGGAGGGCGAGAACCAACCAGGAGAATAACAGAAAGAAGAAAAAACAGGCTACAAACAGAACACCCTGATAAATCCAATAAGATCACAGGAAAAGAAAAACGTCTTTACAATCCACAGGGGAATACAGAAAACTCAAATACAGGCACACCAATCATAATACCAGAGAGAAAAAAAAAACACTTATGCCAAGGGACAGCGAAAAAACACACTTTAATGTCACAAAAATAACACAAGTGAGGAGGAGAGGAGAAAAAAAAACACGCTAAAGAGCGGCGATATATACAGTTCACAATAGTCCTAATAACAAAACACCAGAGCATCCCTAAAATTCCCGAGGAGCAGGCAGAGGAAAAAAAACAGGGATGACGGCAGACAGAGCACAATAACACAAAACCCAATAGATCGGGGGGTCTTCCTGCGTCCAGTGTCCAGATCACTGGCAGGGAGAAAGGGAAAAGTTCGGGGGGCCTACCCCAGTCCCAGGCCAGGAAAAACAGCACCTCTGGTGGCCGGACCAAGTCGCCGAACAGAAAGTCCAAATGGTCGGGTGGCCGACCCAGCACGCCAAACGGGCGAGGCAGTCTCCCAGGCAGCCGACCCGCATCACTCAGCCACCAGGACCACAGGGGAGAACTCGGAGACGGCCCCCCTGTAGAGAGGGAAAATGGGGGAGAGCCGGACTGATAATGGAGAACTCCAGCGGCCCCCGATGGAAGGGGAAAAAGAACGGGGGAAGGATGAGGGACCAGTCCGACGTCACTCAGTGAAGGATCTGAAGCTCCACTTCTGAACTCCACCAGAACCAGCACTGCCCTCCAGTCGGATCCCAAAATGAGACCGCACTGCACCCTTGATGGACCCAGATTGGGTCGCGGCTGCACCCACAACGGACCCAGATTGGGTCGCGGCTGCACCCACGATGGACCCCGACTGGGTCACGGCTGCACCCATGATGGTGCCCGACTGGACCGGGGCAGCACCAGAAACGACCTCCCAACCCGAACCCGGAACCTCCAGAATGGCAACCGGAATCGACTCCACACCGGTGACCCTGGGAGAAGGCTCGGGAGAAGAAAGAGAACCGGGATCAGGATCACCGGCAGCGACAGAGCCCGGCGAGACAAGCTCGGATGCAACGGATGGCTGCACCCGACTCGTCTCCCCGAGAGACAGGCAAAATTGCTCTAGAATTGATAAGAGAAAGACAAAATAGAGCACTTGCCTGATCTCGAGTTCTGTCGCCGTCCAGGACTTCGACGATCCGGGTTCAGAAGGAAGAAGGACATCCTCTGGCTCCCACTTGGCTACGGTGGGCCCTGCAGCCGGCATGATGGTTTCGGCAGTCTGAGGACCCCCCCCCCCCCCCAACGCTGACGTCCACACTGAAGACCCGCATGGCGTGGTGGCAGGAGATCATTGACCTGCTGGGTCGAACCGCTCCTCCATGGAGACTTGGGGGCGCTTAGCCGTCGGCGCAGGCTCCAAGAAGCAATCCCTCCTCTTCTGCCCATGACATGGCTGCAGGGCTGGACCCAAACTCTCCAGGGCCTCAGGCTCCTTCCTCGTCCGGCGGTGTGGGCCTGACTGCAGAGAACGCTCAGGGAAAGGAGACACAGAGGCAGCAGGTTCATAGTTAGAGGCTACAGCAGGTGGAGGAAGCTCGGGAGACTGCGAACCCCGAACTCCACCCCCAGGAGTCAGACAAGGCAAATCATAATGGTGAGGAGAAGAATGAAATTGCACTTGCCTTTCCTCCAGAGGGCCAATGGTGCCTGCTGTAGTGGGCTTTGTTCCTCCCTTTCCTCTCAGGATGGTGACGGAGGACCCCCCAGGAAGACAAGAAGGAACCGCCTGCACAGGATCGATCACGGGCACAGCCGGAGCAGGGCTCGCGGGGCTCACCGCTGCTGGGGAGAGCGTCACGGAAGGGGGAGGAGCAGCTGAGGCAGACCGGAGGCGAGGAGCTGATGGGACAGCAGGAACAGACGCCCCGGAGGCGATGGCTGCTGTTATTCCCTTCCATCGTGACGCAGGAGCATCAACTGGCGGGGAGATAGAGTCCTTCTGGTGAACCGGTGCTGGATCCGGACGGGGTTCTCGCTGAGGCTTGATCCGGGCATTGTGACGACGTCTACCGGCATAGGGTGAGGCGAAAGTCAGGTCAGGGAACCGCCGCTGCTGCGCGGAGACAGAAGCCAGCAATTCGGTGTATTCGGGATGATTATGGAGCTCCGGGGTGAGCTCCACCAGCCTAACTGCCGCCGTCACATGCCTTATGATCTCTGATGGATGGGAAGTGGAGCGAGCCACAGCCACACGGTCCTGGAGGATCACAGCTGACCGCTGCATCTCCTCTGAGGGAATCCCAGCTGACGTCATCCTCTGCTGGGGACGACCCTTGGGTGACGTGAACTCCTGGGCTGGATGGGCGACAGGAACTGCATTCCGAGGCGAAGAACGGGTATGCTTCACCTTCGGCTTCCTGCCCGAGTTCCCCTCCAGTCCACGGGTCCTCTCCCGGAGAGCCGTAATCTCCACCATCCTCCTCCTTACCTTGGCGTGATTGGTGTGGTGAGGATTGCGGGAAATAGCCGCCTCTGCGAGGTCCAAGTACCAGCGTGTGTCGATGGGAGTGATGCTGCGGCAAGCGTTGGAGAGCAGGCCATCTAGATCAATTAGGAATACAATCAGACTGTAACCCAAGTCTGAAGAGTAGCCTTCTCCCGGCACCGCCATCTCCAACACGCTGGTACACGGAAAACAGGGAAAAACAAACAAGCCCAACACAAACTCACAGTGACCGGCGTCTCCTTCTGGCTGCGATCTACTGTCATGGTGCGGTCCTCGCAGACCGCTAATGAGACACTATAGGCCGCTGATGAGTTTGCGTAATTTATTTATGAGAGACAAATAACAAAACAATAAGCCACGAGGGGCAAAAACACAACTAAGGCTATATCAAGACACAGGATACGGAGTCCCAGGGAAAACACTTACAATGATGAATGAAAGTTTGACGAATGTTCAACGAATGAACGTCTGACGAGATCGCAGTGAGGAGTAACCCTCAGCTGCTTCCTTAAATCCCCAAGACAACCCAATCAGTGGAGAGAATAATTAGGAGAGATGCTGAACAGTTGTCACAACATGACCCGGCTTTGACAGCTGGAAGCCCCGCCGTGACGCTGTCAGAATAAAAGCCCTGATGGCCAGAGAACGAGAAACCGCCAGACAGCCCAAGCGCGGACAAAGTCAGCGCACGGACCATGACAGTATATTTACATATAAGCTGATATTCTACTGTGTGGAGGGTTCCTTATAGGCCATGCAAACATACAGTCTGTTGACCGTCACGCGTGGAAACGTAATCAATCAGAAAAAAGCTGAGAAAGATGGAAGCCTTGTTTCCTGTAAAGTCATATTTGACCAGGGGAGATTTAGTTACATTCAGGTTCGAATCTTCCCAGGGAAGTCTTATTCTTCTGAACAACAACTGAATTAAAACATGCCTCTCCTGTGCATTTTAAAACCTAGCATCCAGCAGACCAGCCATCCATCCATCTTCTACCACTTATCCAGTGGTCAGGGTCATGGAAGACACAATCTAAGCCTAGAAGCCCTGACTTCCCTCTCCCCAGCCACCTCCCGAAGGTCTCCAGTGAGCATACCAAGGTGTTTCCAGACCAGATGGGAGACAACAGTGTCTTTATTCTTCTTTAGCCATTCTTTGGTAGAACAACTTGTGTTCTTAGGATCGTTGTCTTGCTGCATGACCCACTTTCTCTTGAGATTCAGTTCATGGGCAGATGGCCTGACATTTTTCTTTAGTATTTGCTGGTATAATTCAAAATTAATTGTTCCATCAATGATAGCAAGCTGTCCTGGCCCAATTGCAGCAAAACACGCCCAAACCATGGTACTACCACCACCATATTTCACAGATACGATTAGGTTCTTATACTGGAATTCAATGTCTTCCTTTCTCCAAACATAATGCTTCTCAGTCAAACAAGAAAGTTCTCCTTTGGTCTCCTCCATCCACAACACATTTTCCAGTAGCCTTCAGGCTTGTCCACATGATCTCTAGGAAACTACAGATGAGCAGCAATGTTCTTTTGGGAGAGCAGTGGCTTTCTCCTTGCAACCCTGCCATGTACACCATTGTTGTTCAGTGTTCTATTGATGGTGGACTCATGAACATTAACATTAGCCAATGTGAGCTATGATCAGATGTTTAGAAGTTACCCTGGGGTCTTTTGTGACCTCGCCAACTATTACACGCCTTGCTCTTGGAGTGATTTTAAGCCCCTTTTCCACTAGGTTCAGGTTCAGGTTCAGGTTACTTTATTTGTACCCGTAGGTAGATTTGTTTTGCAGTCTGGTGGCATCCATATTTACAAGCCACAATTACATTCAACATAAACACAAACACAGGCACACATGAAGCTGACTATAAACATGATAAAAATACTCAAGGCTCCATCAATCAGGATATAAAGACAAAGAGATGTGAGAAAACCAGAGATAAGAGAGAAGGGTCATATTAAAAAGTTAAAGACTAGTCAAAGAGGTTAAAAACTCAAAGGTCTAAAACCCAATATAAGATTTAGAACCCAAATAAAATCCTACAAAAATAAGTAAATATAAAATGGAGTTAATAAATAGGTACCTAAATTATGTGCAATATATTGTTACAACTTGTTCAACTCTCTGACAGCAGCAGGAACAAAGCTGTTTCTGTAGCGCTGGGTTTTACTTTTTGGGACAGCAAACCTCCGTCTTGAGGGAAGAAGCTGAAAGTTGCAGTGCAAAGGGTGGGAGTCATCATTTAAAATGGAGGTAGCAATCCTCTGTACCTGTCTGGTGTACAAGGATGTCAGGCTCAGCTGTGACTCACCAAGCAAACGACTGGACCATCTAACTACCTGATCCAAGGATTTCCTCTGTTTCAGTTTTATCTGACCAAAGCATGACACTAAAGACAAGGATAAAACAGATTCAATAAAAGCCTGATAAAACACTGTCATTATGGTTCAGTCAATTTGGAAGCGTGCAAGTTTCCTCAAACAATGCAAATGTTGCTGACCCTTTTTGCACACCCTTTCACAGTTCTCTTCAAAGTTTAAATTACTATCAATAATCGTCCCAAGATATTTGTAGGATTGTACACATTCAGTGGTCTGACCTTTTAGTACGGTGACTTTGTGCCTGGGAGTTTTCCTCCTAAAGTCAATAATCATATCTTTAGTTTTTGTCGTATTCAGCTGCAGGTAGGAATCCTCACACCAGTGAACAAAATCATCAACTACTGGGCCGTGGCCACTCTCACCATCCTGGAGGAGACTGACAATAACTGAACTGTACCTACCTAGTACCTACTCAGCCCGACTCGCCTCGACTCTACTCGACTCTACTCAGCTCAACACAGTGTGACTGGTTTTCCAGTTCAATTTAATTTTCAATTTCAATTTCAGTTTTATTTACACTACCGTTCAAAAGTTTGGGGTCACTTAGAAATTTCCTTATTTTTGAACGAAAAGCACTTTTTTTCAATGAAGATAACTTTAAACTAATCAGAAATACACTCTATACATTGCTAATGTGGTAAATGACTATTATAGCTACAAATGTCTGGTTTTTGGTGCAATATCTACATAGGTGTATAGAGGCCCATTTCCAGCAACGATCACTTCAGTGTTCTAATGGTACAATGTGTTTGCTCATTGCATCAGAAGGCTAATGGATGATTAGAAAACCCTTGTGCAATCATGTTAGGTCTGCAATGGTGTAATTGCTGCAAATGGAGGATTCTTTGACAAAAGCAAAGTTTGAAGGAAAAAAATATTATTTCAAATACAAATCATTATTTCTAACCTTGTCAATGTCTTGACTATATTTTCTATTCATTTTACAACTCATGGTGGTAAATAAGTGTGACTTTTCATGGAAAATACAAAATAATTGTCTGGGTGACCCCAAACGTTTTAACGGTAGTGTATATAGTGCCAAATCACAACATAGGTCATCTCAAGGCACTTTACAAAAAAGAGTTGGTCTAGGACACGCTCTCAAATTTATACAACCTAGCAGAGACCCCTAAGAGCAAGCGCCGTGGTGACACAGGCGAGGAAAAACTTTCCTTTAATGGGTAGAAACCTCAAGCAGAACCATAGCTCATAGAGGACGACCATCTACCTCGACTGGCTGGGTTGAAAAAAGAGGTAAAAAGTAGGAGGCCTGGCAGTAGCTACATTCAAAACAAATGTAACAAATACAACTCAACATTAACATTCACAGCCAGACCTTCCAGTATCAAGCCGGGTTAGGCTCCACATGCGGGTGAAGGCCTGGCAGTGGCAACATTTTTAACTATAGGCCTTATCAAAGAGAAAAGATTTCAACTTACTCTTGAATAAAGAGAGAGTGTCTGCCTCCTGAACTGAACTGGGAAGATGGTTCCACAGGAGGGGAACTTGATAACTAAAAGCTCTACCTCCCAATCTACTTTTGGAGACCTTGGGGACCACCAGTAGTTTGGATTTTTGGGATTGCAGAGCTCTAGTTGGATAATATGGAACTATGAGTTCTTGCAGGTAGAAGGAGCCATACCGTTAAGGGCTTTATAAGTTATGAGTAAACTCTTGAATTCAATTCTATATTTTATTGGGAGCCAATGTAAAGTAGCTAAAACTGGGGTAATGTGATCTCTTCTCCCTGGTCTCATCAGGATACGTGCAGCTGCATTCTGAATGAGTTGGAGAAACTTTATAAACTTTTTAGGACAACCTGATAAAAGTGAATTACAATAGTCAAGCCTAGAGGTGATAAAGGCGTAGACAAGTTTCTCTGCATCTTTATGAGACAGGATGGACCTAATTTTAGAAATATTACACAGATGGAAGAAGGCAGTCTTAATGGTTTGCTGTATATGAGTGTTAAAAGACATATCTTGGTCAAAGACAACTCCAAGATTCCTAACAGAAAACTTAGAAGCCAGTGCAATGCCATCTAGTGTTATCTGACTAGAAAGAGTACTTCTAGCATGGTTGGGGCCAAGAATAATGACTTCAGTTCTATCTGTATTCAGCAATAGAAAGTTGTAGTTCACCAGGTTTTAATATCCTTAAGACACTCCTGGAGTGAACCCAAATGGCTGGGATCATCTGGATTGATGGATAAATATAATTGAGTGTCGTCAGCGTAACAATGAAAATGAATAGAATGTTTCTTCATAATGTCTCCCAAAGGCAGCATGTATAATGGAAACAGTATTGGTCCAAGTACCGATCCCTGCGGAACTCCATAGCTAACCGTGGTCTGGATAGAGGACTTGTTATGGACATAGACAAATTGGGAACGGTCTGATAAATAAGACTGGAAACATCTTAGCATTGTTCCTTTCAAACCAATTTGCTGTTCAAGTCTCTCTAGCAGAATATGGTGGTCGATGGTGTCAAAGGCAGCACTAAGGTTCAATAAGACAAGGACAGAGACAAGTCCTTTGTCAAATGCCATAAGGAGGTCATCAGTAACTTTCACTAAGGCTGTCTCTGTGCTGTGGTGTTTCCTAAAACCTGACTGAAATTTTTCAAATATAGAACTATTTTCTAAAAAAGTGCACAGTTGATTGGCGACTACTTTTTCTAGGATCTTGGAAATGTAGGGGAGGTTTGATACTGGTCTATAATTGGCCAAAATCCCAGAATCAAGCGAAGGTTTTTTAAGCAGCGGTTTAATTACTGCCACTTTAAAAGACTGCGGTACATATCCTGTCAATAGAGACATATTAATTATGTTCAAAAATGGTGGACTAATCAGAGATAGCGACTCCTTCAGGAGTCTAGGAGAGATTGGGTCTAAGAGACAGGTAGTTGGTTTAGAGGCTGAGACTATTAAGGCTAGATCAGAATGACTAATAAGAGAAAATTCAGAAAAGAGGAGTTCTGAGCCTGTGGACACAGCAGTGTTAGGCAAAGGCTTGGTATTTTTAAAGGGGCTATTTTTTTGGAATATTAGCTCAAGTAGGTTCATTTTGTCTTCTTTTAATTATTTACCTTTTTTCTTATTAAAGACAAAAATAGAAAGGAGATGTTTTTACCTTCTTTACATGTTTCGACTGTGCACTGCAGCCTTTGTTGAAACGTGTAAAGAAGGTAAAAACATCTCCTTTCTATTTTTGTCTTTAATAAGGAAAAAGGTAAATAATTTTTGGAATATTATTCCTGATACTGACAATTTTATCAATAAAAAAATTCAAAAAGTCGTCAGCACTAAGAGTTGGAGGAATATAGGGGTCTATGGCATTGTGGCTCTTGGTTAACTGAGCTATAGTGTTAAAAAGAAATCTATGGTTTGTCATGGCGGCCTCTGGGCCGTCATTGGCATCATTAACTCCAGCTGCGCACAGATCCACAGGTGTTAATCAGCAGCTGTTAAAAGCCAGCGTTGCTGACAGCCCGGCACGGAGTCGTCTGTCCTCCTCGTCTGAGAAAGAACCAGAACTCCGTTCTCTGGCCTCGTCAAGGTATTCTCTTGTCTCGTCAGAACCTGTCTCGTCAAGAATTGTCTTGTCAAAAACTGCCTCGTCAGAAACTGTCCTGTCAGAAGCTGTCTTGTCAGAAGCTGTCTTGTCGGAAGCTGTCTCGTCTCAAGCTGTCTCGTCAGAAGCTGTCTCGTCAGGAACTGTCTCGTCAGGAACTGCCTCGTCAGAATCTTCTCTGGTCTCGTCTAGAACGTCTCTCGCCTCGTCAAGGACTTCAGTTCAAAGTCAAGCACGTAAGAGAGCTGTTTGCTACTCTACTCCTAACCTCTACCACTGTGCACAGGTGGACTCCCTTGGCGGCGGACCTGCGTCCCCAGCTGACGGGGTTACGCCAACTCGCACACGTAGCGGTTCGCTACCACCACGACTACCGGTACGTCTGGCTCCACAAATTCCTGAATTGTTACTGTATCAGTTACAGGAGTACTGGCCACCGTTACCGGTGGAGTTTGTGTCATCGTCATCTGTTGTGTCATCGTCACCACGCTCTGTGGAATCACTCACCTCGTCATCGTCTGGATTGTCATGGTCACCACGCTCTGTGGAATCACTCGCCTTGTCATCGTCTGGATTATCATCGTCACCACGTTCTGTGGAATCACTCGTCTTGTCATCAGCTGGTTTGTCATCGCCCCGGTCTGTGGTGTCACAGCCGGAGTCACTGGAAGACCTGTCCTCGTCTCAGTCACAGGTGGAAGCCCCAGCTCGTTCCCGGATGCCTTCACCTCCACGTTGCATGGCCGCTGGTTCTCAGCAGGACGTAACCTGTGCTTCTCCCAAGTAAGCCTCACTACTGATAGCTTGTCATTAGCGTGGGACAAAAGTAATTGTCTGTGCTTATATGTTCCAGGGTTGCCGGGTCTCCGTCCAGAGTGCTCAGTTCCAGTGACCAGGATACTATCCACACGCTCACACTTGCACTACACACCCTTTCACTCTAATAAAGATTATTGTTCACTAATTTGCCCATGTCAGTGTCTGTCTCCTGGGTCCCGAAACATGTCAGTACGACTCTGTCACGTTGACCCAGCGGACAGCTCACTGTTGCGCTTAATTAACACTCTTAGCGCCCGGGTAGATTTGCTAGCCCACCAGCAGACAGTAATCTTGAATCAATTAACTCAAATTAATGGTCGGCTGGATTGTTTGGAGGGACACCAAACGTTTCCCCCGACCGCAAATACCTCAACCCCTGCAGGCTTAGCGTCAGGACTAGCTAACACCTCCTCGTCCTCTCGCCTCACTCCTATTCCAACACCTGCCTCGTTCAGCGGAAAACTCGGGGAAGCTCGAGGATTCATTTTACAGTGTGAATCAGTTTTTCTGTGTGTGCCGGGGGATTTTTTTCTCGACTCTAGCCGGATAGGCTATGTCATAAATTTGCTGGCAGGTAGAGCCTTGGACTGGGCATATTCGATCATGGCTAGACCTAGCTATTCTCTGCTTACCTACCAGGAGTTTGTGTCTGAATTTCTGTCTGTATTTGATCACATGGATAGGGGAGAGGTGTTGACAGAACGTTTTTTAAGCCTACAGCAGGGAAAGAGATCAGCTGCAGATTATGCCATTGACTTCCGGGTTTTGGCCGCAGAGATTGGGTGGGGGGAGCCATCTCTTTGTGGCATTTTTCTACGCAGCCTTAGCGACGAGCTAAAGGATGAGTTAGCGGCACGGGATAAACCAGATAACTTGCAAGATTTAATTGCTTTAGCAGTTAGTATCGATAGTAGGTTAAGGGAACGGGCGGCTGGTCGGCGAGTTACTTCCCGTCTGGTTAAACCCCGCCCTCGTGTCCCTGTCTCTCTTCCTCTCGCTTTACCCACGTCAGAGAAGGCCCCGGATCAGGAAGCCATGATTGTTGGTCATTCTAAGGTGTCTGCAGCTGAGAAACAGCGCCGTAGGGATCAAGGCCTGTGTTTCTATTGTGGGAAGGAGTCACATGGGGTTTCCGAATGTCCTAGTAAGTTAAAAGGGAAGGCCCGTGGATCGCAGTAGGGGGATTCACGGGCAAGAACACAGAGGAACCCCTTACTTGTTGTCATTTACCCCTCAGACTCATTCATACTCACACAGAACACTCTACACTAGCATTAGTTGATTCTGGAGCTGAGCAAAATTTCATTTCTAGAGACCTGGCAACCCGGATGGGCCTTAGTTGTCAGACTTTAGAACCCCCTGTCAGACTGATTACCCTGTCGAAGGCGTCGTTGACTACCATTAACCTTCAGACAGCACCTGTGTCTATAATTGTCTCAGGAAATCACAGGGAGGAGATTCAGTTCCTTGTGCTGCCCGTTTCCTCTTCGCCCGTTATTCTGGGATATCCCTGGCTGCGCCTACATAACCCCACTATTGACTGGCAAGCTGGGAGAATAACGGTATGGAGTACGTTTTGCCTTAGTGCCTGTCTCCAATCAGCGGCGTGCGCCCCATCTGTGAAAGTGCCTCTGCCCGATTCATCTCCACCGGATTTATCTAAGGTACCTGAGGTTTATCACGATTTGGGGCAAGTGTTCAGCAAATCTCGGGCGTTGTCTTTACCCCCCCATCGTCCGTATGACTGCGCCATTAATCTGAAGGCTGGGGCCCCTCTACCTGCTAGCCGCCTTTACAGCCTATCAGCCCCGGAGCGCGAGGCCATGGACACTTACATTAAGGAATCTTTGGCCTCTGGTATTATTCGCCCGTCGTCGTCGGCCGTGGGGGCCGGATTTTTCTTTGTTGGAAAGAAGGACGGTTCACTACGCCCCTGTATTGACTTCCGGGGGTTGAATGAAATAACGGTCAAGGATAAATATACACTGCCCTTGATGAACACTGCGTTTGACTCCCTCCAGGGGGCATCATGGTTTACTAAACTGGACCTCAGGAATGCTTACCATCTAGTGCGCATTAGAGAAGGTGATGAGTGGAAAACGGCTTTCCGGACCCCCAGCGGTCATTTTGAGTACCTGGTAATGCCGTTTGGGTTAACTAACGCCCCAGCCGTTTTCCAGCGTTTAATTAACGATGTACTACGGGATTTCTTGAACTCATTTGTTTTCGTTTATCTCAATGATATCCTCATCTTCTCCCGCACACTAGAGGAACATCGGGTGCATGTCCGCAGAGTATTACAGCGCCTCCTGGAGAACCAGTTGTTCGTCAAGGCCGAGAAATGTGAATTTCATACTGATCAGACTTCTTTCCTTGGATTTATTATTGCTCGGAACCAGGTGCTTCCTGACCCTGCCAAGGTCAAGGCAGTGGTGGAATGGCCTGCACCCACCTCCAGAAAGCAGCTTCAAGGGTTCCTGGGGTTTGCTAATTTTTATAGGAGGTTCGTGCCTAACTTTGGTAATATTGCCCGTCCTTTGACTGCTCTCACCTCCCCTAAGATTCCATTTTGCTGGAGTAAGGAAGCAGCCGATGCATTTGAGAAGCTCAAGAGGGAGTTCGCCTCGGCCCGAGTCCTTACCCAGGTGGACCCGAAGCTTCAATGTTTGGTGGAGGTGGACGCGTCTGATGCGGGAGTTGGAGCAGTACTCTCCCAACGATCTCCCATGGATGGTAAGATTCGCCCTTGTGCTTTTTTCTCTCATCGTCTCTCCCCTGCAGAGAGGAACTACAGCATCGGGGACAGGGAGTTACTGGCTGTGAAATTGGCTTTGGAGGAATGGAGACATTGGCTGGAGGGGGCTGCTCAGCCGTTCGTGGTTTGGACTGATCACCGTAACCTGGAGTACCTCAGGACGGCTAAGCGCCTGAATGCACGCCAGGCTCGCTGGTCCCTCTTCTTCGGCCGGTTTAATTTTACCATCACGTACCGGCCGGGAAGCAAGAACGGTAAGCCGGACGCTCTCTCCCGGCAGTTTGACCCCCCATCCTCCGAGGATCAGGAGACCCCTATCCTGCCGCCTTCCTGCGTCGTGGGCGCCCTGTCCTGGGGAATCTGCAAGACGGTTCGCCAGGCCCAGAAGACTGAGCCGGACCCTGGGGGGGGGGGGCCCCGGGCCGCTTGTTTGTTCCACGCGCTGTCCGAGGCAAGGTGATTGAGTGGGGTCACGCTTCCAAGTTGGCTTGTCATCCTGGAGTGGGTCGGACTGTGGATCTTCTTCAAAGGACCTTCTGGTGGCCAGGGTTGCGGAAGGACGTTGTTGGCTACATCCGGGCCTGCGCTCAGTGCGCCACCGGGAAGACGACGTCATCTCCCCCGGCAGGCTTACTACATCCGTTACCTGTTCCTTCACGCCCTTGGTCTCATGTAGCAATGGACTTTGTGACTGGGTTACCCACTTCAGATGACTACACCACAGTATTAACCATTGTTGACCGGTTCTCGAAGGCGGCCCATTTTGTGCCACTTCGGGGTCTGCCTTCGGCCCAGGAGACTGCGGACCTCCTGGTGCAACACGTGGTACGTCTTCATGGCATCCCTGCGGATATTGTGTCCAATCGAGGACCCCAGTTTGTATCTCAAGTTTGGAAGGCCTTCTGCACGGCACTAGGAGCCACTGCCAGCCTCTCTTCTGGCTATCACCCCCAAAGTAATGGTCAGTGCGAGAGGGCTAATCAGGAGCTGGAAGCCGCCCTCCGTTGTGTCATCTCCTCCTGCTCATCTTCCTGGAGCAAGTTCCTGCCCTGGATTGAGTACGCTCACAACGTTACGATCTCCACGGCCACGGGCGTCTCCCCATTTAAAGCCTCTTGTGGGTTTGATCCTCCGTTGTTTCCTGTGGAGGAGAAGGAGGTAGCGGTTCTTTCTGTCCAGGCACATATTAAACGCTGCCGGCGAGTGTGGCTCCTCGCTCGCAAAGCTTTGTTGAAAACTACTGAACGTAATATCCAGGTGGCCAACCGGCATAGGAGACCCGCCCCGGAGTATAAGGTGGGTCAGAAGGTTTGGTTATCTACCCGGAATATTGGTGTGCCGGCTGAAAAGCGTAAGCTGACTAAACGCTTTATTGGTCCCTACACCTTAATCGTATTGTTAACCCTGTGTCTGTGCGCTTGTCTCTCCCCTCTTCGATGCGTATCTGCCCCACCTTTCATGTCTCCCAGGTCAAGCCGTACGTCTCTGACCCCCTGTGCCCTGCTCCCGCGGCACCCCCACCCCCAAGGATGATCGATGGCCATCCGGCCTGGGGGGTGACTGCCATCTTGGATGTTCGTAGGCGGGGTCGTGGCCTTCAGTATTTGGTGGACTGGGAGGGCTTTGGACCGGAGGATCGATCTTGGATTCGCCCAGCGTTGATCTTGGATAAGCAGCTGATTCGCGACTTCCACCGGGCGAATCCAGGTAGAATTGGGCAGGTGCCTGGAGGCACTGCTAGAGCGGGGAGTACTGTCATGGCGGCCTCTGGGCCGTCATTGGCATCATTAACTCCAGCTGCGCACAGATCCACAGGTGTTAATCAGCAGCTGTTAAAAGCCAGCGTTGCTGACAGCCCAGCACGGAGTCGTCTGTCCTCCTCGTCTGAGAAAGAACCAGAACTCCGTTCTCTGGCCTCGTCAAGGTATTCTCTTGTCTCATCAGAATCTGTCTCGTCAAGAATTGTCTTGTCAAAAACTGCCTCGTCAGAAACTGTCCTGTCAGAAGCTGTCTTGTCAGAAGCTGTCTTGTCAGAAGCTGTCTCGTCTCAAGCTGTCTCGTCAGAAGCTGTCTCGTCAGGAACTTCTCGTCAGGAACTGCCTCGTCAGAATCTTCTCTGGTCTCGTCTAGAACGTCTCTCGCCTCGTCAAGGACTTCAGTTCAAAGTCAAGCACGTAAGAGAGCTGTTTGCTACTCTACTCCTAACCTCTACCACTGTGCACAGGTGGACTCCCTTGGCGGCGGACCTGCGTCCCCAGCTGACGGGGTTACGCCAACTCGCACACGTAGCGGTTCGCTACCACCACGACTACCGGTACGTCTGGCTCCACAAATTCCTGAATTGTTACTGTATCAGTTACAGGAGTACTGGCCACCGTTACCGGTGGAGTTTGTGTCATCGTCATCTGTTGTGTCATCGTCACCACGCTCTGTGGAATCACTCACCTCGTCATCGTCTGGATTATCATCGTCACCACGTTCTGTGGAATCACTCATCTTGTCATCAGCTGGTTTGTCATCACCCCGGTCTGTGGTGTCACAGCCGGAGTCACTGGAAGACCTGTCCTCGTCTCAGTCACAGGTGGAAGCCCCAGCTCGTTCCCGGACGCCTTCACCTCCACGTTGCACGGCCGCTGGTTCTCAGCAGGACGTAACCTGTGCTTCTCCCAAGTAAGCCTCACTACTGATAGCTTGTCATTAGCGTGGGACAAAAGTAATTGTCTGTGCTTATATGTTCCAGGGTTGCCGGGTCTCTGTCCAGAGTGCTCAGTTCCAGTGACCAGGATACTATCCACACGCTCACACTTGCACTACACACCCTTTCACTCTAATAAAGATTATTGTTCACTAATTTGCCCGTGTCAGTGTCTGTCTCCTGGTTCCCGAAACATGTCATGGTTGTTTTTATTTTCTTCTATCAAGGATGAATAGTACCGTCGCCTAGCACAATGGAGAGATTTCTTATAGGTGGTAAGGCTGGCATTCCAGGCTGAACATGATTCTTCTGTCTTATTTGCACACCAAAGCCTTTCACAGAATCTCACTTTCTGTTTTAACTCACAAGTGTGGGAGTTGTACCATGGAGCTAATCTCCTATTTCTAATAGTTTTTTTTTTTTAAGAGGGGCTATGGAGTCAAATGTTGTCCGCAGGGAGGCTGCAGTACTATCAACTAAGGGGTCTAATTCTGATGGATTAAAACAGTCAGTGCTGTCCTCTGCTATATTGAGACATGGTTTTAGAGTAAGTGCTGAAGGGATTAATTCTTTAAAGTGAGCCACAGCACTATCAGGTAAGTATCTGGTAACTATATTTCTGCTTGATGCTGTAAAATTAGACAACACAAATATGAAAGTTATCAAATAATGGTCAGTCAGTGTAGGATTTTGAAGAATGACTAGCAGCTTGTCAATTCCTACACCACAGGCCAAGACCAGGTCAAGGATGTGATTATGATGATGAGTTGGTTTACTAACACACTGGGAAAAACCAGTTGAATTTAAGAGAGAGAGAAATGTTACACTATGACTATCATTATCAATGTCTATATGAATATTAAAATCACCGGCTATGATAATCTTGTCTGAACTGAGAACTAACATTGTTAAGAACTCAGAGAGCTCAGACATAAATTCAGCAAAAGAAGCACTGGGAGGGTGATCGTCGGCCTCCGTTGGTCTATGATGACCATGGAAGAGAATTCTAAACGTCTACTCTGCTGGAACAGCACTGCCTGTGGCTGAACAGGCCGATGAGCGAATGGCAGTCCCTGTCACACAGGTCGCACTTGTGGGTGGTCTCCGTGCTGCTGGGTCTGTGGCGGTTGTTCCTGTGGGTCCTTTTTTCATCTGCTGCAGCAGTCAGTCTCTCTTCACCCGCCTTGAGCTGTCTGGTCAGGGTGTCTCTCCATTTGGAGCGGTCCATTGCAAGGTCCTCCCAGCGCTCTGTGTTGATCTCCAGGGCCTTCATGTCTCTCTTGCAGACGTCTCTAAAGCGCAGCTGTGGGCGGCCAATGTCTCTCCTGCCAGTCGCCAGTTCTCTGTAGAGGACTTATTTGGGGATTCTGCCATCCTCCATACGGTGAATGTGGCCTAGCCAGCGGAGCCTGCGCTGCCTGAGTAGAGTGAACATGGAGGGAAGGCCGGCGCGGGACAGAACTTCTGTGTTGGGCACTTTGTCCTGCCAGGATATGTCCAGGATGTGGCGAATGCAGCGCAAGTGGAAGGAGTTCAGTCTCTTTTCCTGCCGGACGTATGTTGTCCACGTCTCACTCCCATAGAGCAGTGTGCTGATGACACAGGCGCTGTACACTGCCATCTTCGTCTTGACAGAGAGTTTGGGATTCTTCAACACTCGTGTGGTGAGGCGAGCGAGTGTGAAGGCTGATTTTCCAATCCTCTTGTCGATCTCTGTATCAAGGGAGAGGTTGTTGCTGATCGTGGACCCCAGGTACCTGAACTGATTCACGACCTCCAGCTCGTAGTCGTTGATGGTGATGGTTGGTGGTGCTTCCGTGCCTTGCGCCAAGACGTTAGTCTTCTTCAGGCTGATGGTAAGCCCGAAGTCCTTGCATGCCTGGGAGAAGCGGTCCATCAGGAACTGAAGCTCCTGCTGTGTGTGGGTTGCAACTGCAACATCGTCTGCGAACAGCATGTCTGTGATTAGAGCCTCTCGTACTTTGGTTCTGGCTTTCAGGCGGGCGAGGTTGAAAAGCCTGCCTTCAGATCTTGTGTGCAGGTAGATTCCCTCTGTTGCTGTGCTGAAGGCATGCCTCAGGAGCATAGCAAAGAAAATCCCAAAGAGGGTTGGCGCAAGTACACAGCCCTGTTTCACTCCGCTGCGTATGTTGAATGGCTCTGAGACGTTGCCGTCGTGCTGCACTATCCCCTGCATGTTGGTGTGAAATGATTCGATGAGGCTTTGCAACTTTGGTGGGCATCCTATCTTTGGCAGGATCTTGAAAAGGCCCTCTCTGCTGACCAGATCGTACGCTTTGGTGAGGTCGATGAAGGCGATGTACAGGGGCATGTTCTGTTCTCTGCATTTCTCCTGGAGTTGGCAGATGGAGAATATCATGTCTACCGTCAATTGCTCAGCGCGGAAGCCACACTGAGACTCGGGATAGACACGTTCGGCAAGCTTCTGTAGACGAACGAGAACAACTCTTGCGTAGACTTTGCCAACAACGCTGAGGAGAGAGATGCCCCTGTAGTTGTTGCAGTCGCTTCTCTCCCCTTTGTTTTGTAGAGCATGATGATCTTGGCGTCCCTCATGTCCTGTGGTACGGCACCTTCTTTCTAGCACTGGCAGAGAACGTCATGCAATGGCAGCAGTAGGGCGGTCTTGCAGTGCTTGATCAGGTCGGGAGGTATGCCATCGTTGCCGGGTGCCTTGCCAGCGGCCAAGCTATCAATGGCCTTGCTGAGTTCGTCGATGGTTGGCTCGGCGTCAAGTTCGTCCATGGATGGCAGGCAGTCGATGGCATCAAGGGCTGACGATGTCACGGTGTTCTGTCTGGAGTAGAGGTCGGAGTAGTGTTCCACCCATCTCTCCATCTGCTTGTTCTTTTCTGTGATCATCTCCCCAGTGGAGGATTTGAGGGGGGCCGTCTTGCTCTGAGCCAGACCAAGTGCTTTCTTGATGCCATCGTACATACCACGGATGTTCCCTGTTATCGCAGCGGTTTGAATGTCTTGGCTGAGCTGAGTCCAGTACTCGTTGGCACAGCGCCGAGCAGTCTGCTGAACTTTGCTTCTCGCAGCCCTGAGAATCTGGAGATTCTTCTCGTTTGGGTACTTCTTGTACTCAGCAAGTGCTGAGCGCTTGGCTTCAATGACGGGGGTCATCTCGGTCAACTTGGCATCAAACCAGTCCTGTGACTTCGAGGTCTTCCTCCCAAAGGTAGCCAAGGCTGTGCGGTGGATGGGGTTTCGCAGCTCTTCCCTCTTCTGCTTTGCAGATTCTCCTTCTTGTGGTACACCAAGTTCCTTCTCAAAGGTGGAGGCAAACTGCTCAACAAGTTCTGGTTGGGCCATCTTGCTGGTGTCAAGCCGTGCCTTTCCAGGCTGTCTAGCACGATGGAATTTCTTCAGCTGCAGCTTGACCTTGCAACACACCAATGAATGGTCTGTGTCGCAATCTGCACTCTGGAACGAACGGGTGATTAGCACGTTCTTCAGTGAGGTGCGCCTGGTCAGGATCAAGTCCAGCTGGTGCCAGTGCTTTGAGCGTGGATGTCTCCAGGAAACCTTGTGTTGGGACTTGGTCTTGAAGAGTGAGTTTGTGATGCACAGATCGTGATATGTGCAGAACTCGAGCAGCCGCTGTCCGTTGTCGTTCATTCTGCCCACGCCAAATGGTCCAAGACAGGAGGGCCAGGAGTCGTGGTCAGCACCCACTCTGGCATTGAAGTCTCCAAGGAGAATGAGTTGTTCAGAGTTGGGGATGATCCTGACAGTTGTTGCGAGATTCTCGTAGAACTCGTCTTTTGTCTCTTGTGTGGCTGTCAGTGTTGGGGCATACACACTGACGAGGGTGACTGGGCCTTGAGTGGTGTTGAGGCAGAGGGTGAGGAGTCGTGCAGAGCCATTGCTGCCCGGTTCCACCATCTTCAGCAAGGTGTTCTTCACTGCGAAGCCCACTCCGTGTTCCCTGTGTTCGTCACTGCCCTTTTCCTGCCAGTAGAATGTGTAGTCCTTCTCTCTCAGTGTGCCTGCGTCAGCCAATCGTGTTTCCTGGAGAGTGGTGATATCCACTCCCAGTCTCTTCAGCTCATTATTGATGATGGCAGTCTTCCTGGTGTTGTTGAAGTCCTTGAGGTTAGCAGCAAGTCCTGTCATCATAGTGCGGACGTTCCAAGTTCGAAGTTTTAGAGTTGGTCCCTTTTGTTTTTTTGTCTTGCCTGGTGCAAAGGTTCTCAGCCTGCTGTTCGGACTTCTCCTCATCCCCATGCACCCAATGAGGAAAGCAGGCTGTGGCGGGACAACACCTTATTGGCTGGGGGCTGCCCATCTTAAGGCGGACGGTAGCTGTCCAGTGAGATCCGATGATCCATCCCACCGTCGGGAACAACCCCTGGCGCCGCGCTCTACGCCAATTGAGCAGTGGCTTATAACCGGTAACTGTCATTCCCCGTGTTTTGTCTACACCAAAGGCGAAGCTGGAGTGTCCTCTCCAGTGATCCGGTGTTCTACCTTCCAGCGTTGGGCGTTGGTAGGATTCAAGCCTGGGCAGGAAGATATGGAGGACAAGATGTTGCCCATGCAGCATGTCCCCCCTCTCCACGTCACTGATGAATCCAAAGAAACAGCAGGGCTGCTACAGTTTGGCACCAGCGCCGTCGCAGGAGCTGTCAGAACGATGTTGAGCACAACAGAGAACTGCCTTAGGGGCTCCGACTCCGTATTTTTCCTCAGGGTTGACTCCCGAAGACTTTCCCGTGACCGGGTGTGCTGCAAGGCAGCGGAGGTTTGAAATCAGGGTTTACCTTCCCCTAGATGGGCTACCTTCCCAGGTTGACGAGCCACCATCTACCCGAAGCATCTGGTTTTAAGGTGCCAGAGATCCGCCCTCGCCCCTTCTCCTATTAGTAAAAGCAGTTCCGCCGGGCTTAGAGACTAAACCACACGGGCAGGCTAGGAGTTGGACTTAGTTGTCAGAGGCTTTTCGAGACGCACGCCATAAGGAGCATTTTATGAGCACTGGGAGCTTAACCCCAGTGCCGCTCCTGGCTATGACAACCTTGGAACCTGGGAAGGTGATATTCTGTGGTAAATAAAATAGGCTGTTCTGTCCTCCAGGATGGGTGTTCTAAGCTAAAACTTAAGCATTCAAAAGAATTATAATTTGAGTTTACCTTAGGCTGAGGATTCATTGGTAATGTGGATTCATATATTACCCCGACACCACCACCTCGGCCAGTGTTTCTAGGAATATGAATATTACCACTGCTGCACGGTGGCGCAGTGGTTTAGCACTGTGGCAGCACAGTTTTACCCTCGGCCGGGGGACCGCGGGGAACATGAGATCGTGGGTTCGATCCCAGCCCCCGACCAACAGTGAGCTGTGTGGAGTTTGCATGTTCTCCCCGTGTTGCGCGGGTTTACTCCGGGATTTCTCCGGTTTCCTCCCACATACCAAAAACATGTAGGTTTAGGGCGCTCGCGCACGCAGCGACCAGCAGCCGGTGGTTTGTCACCAGACTGCAAACCAAGTCTACCTACGGGTACAAATAAGTAACAAAAAAAAAAAAAAAAAAATAGCTGGGGGGGGGGGGGCTCATTGATACTAACAAAGTCATCGGGGCGTAACCATGTTTCTGTGAGACAGAGTATATTTATATTGTGATCTATAATAATATAATTAATTAAGGTTGCTTTATCGGACAGAGATCTTATATTTAGCAGTCCGCTTTTAATTATTTTATTTTTCTGTGGTAAATGAGTGGTTTTAATCGTTATCAAGTTATGTTGTATTTGTCTTGGGTTATAACGTTTTGGGTTATAACCCAAGTCTGTCGGGGGCGGACACAATCTCTATGGGGTTGTAAATTAAAGACTGATCTAACGAGACAGAATTATTTGGAAGAATAGGAGTAATATGAGAAGTGGAAAGAAAATAAGCTGGTTGGCAGACCAAGGAGCTTTGGGGTGAGGTGACACACCAGCTTTCAGTCACTGTACTAAAAAATGCTGAATGGAATAAAACAGATTGTCCCTTAACCTCTTGCACTCCGTTGTACCGCGGGCGGGCAAGTCTCTGCGTCCTAGAGCGCACGAGGGCGCACGAGAGCGCCCTCGTGCGCTCTCGGACGCATGATGGAGATGCTGATGATGGTGATGTAGATGGTGATGGCGTCCAAGGGTGCACTGAAAATAAAAGCTGCAGACACAGCCGCGAACAGATTAGTTCATCTGATTGACCTCTCATTCGACTAATAAGAGCCTTGAATTGGGTTTCTGAAACCGTGAAGAACCAATGACTGAAAACCTAGCAAGCAGGACCTGCCTACCAACGGCTGCGAATACGAGCCAATTGAAGCAGAGAAGTTTGACAGCTGACGTGCGTCTCCCTGCATAAAATCTCTTTTGCCTAAGCCGCTGGGTGACTGACATTGAGACCTGTGCGGAACGGTAGCATCAGTCAGTCTTGTTTGGAAAAATGGTTCGCCAAAACCGCAAGCGTGGAAGCGGAGATGTTTGGACCGGGTCGGGTGACCAGAAGCACGAGTCCGTTACAACCGGACCAGCTTCATGTTCGTCTGAAAATGAGGAACTTACTGCTGTTGTGGACAGGTAAGTGCTATAAGCTAAATTATTCTTTCTCGATGAAAATAGTAATAAAAATCACTTTTGAACGATCGGTAATTCCAATGGTGCGTCATGGCCACAAGTTTTTTGGTGTGCAGAGTTCCTCTGTAGCGGGGCGGGGGGGGGGGGTGTTATCCCCTGCATTGCAGATAGATATTTTAGCATAATTTTTATTGCACTGTAGGCTATTTTTTCTTGTAAAAAAGGCCACACATTTTTTACGTGGCATGTTTTGTGTGTGGGGGGGGGGGGTTGCTTGTTATCCATTCATCCATCCATCTTCTACCGCTTTTCCGGAGGTCCGGGTCGCGGAGGCAGCAGTTCAAGCAGAGAAGCCCAGACTTCCCTCTCCCCAGCCACCTGCTCCAGCTCTCCAGAGAGGATACCAAGGCGTTCCCAGACCAGCTGGGAGACATAGTCTGTCCACCGAGTCCTGGGTCTGCCCCGGGGTCTCCTCCCAGTGGGTTGTTTGTTACCCTCTAGAAATGTAATAATGTTTTAGTATAATTTTTATTGCACTTGAGGCTATTTTTTCTTGTAAAAAAAAAACAAAAAAAACCAGGAACTGTGCTGTGTATGTGAACTCTGGGAAAATAGGAGAATAGTGAAAAATAAAAATTGAACTTTGTAAATGACTTTATTTTCACATAATAGACAAACTTCAGATGAAGACTCTGGTGAGGAGTGGGTGCCAGATGAGCACTCTGCCAGCAAGCGCAGAAGAAGGGAGCTGCAGGCGAGCTCGTCAGAAGAGGAAACCCCTACCCCAAAAAGAGGGACACCACTGGGGAGAGGAAGAGGAAGGAGAGGGAGAGGAAGAGGAAGAGGAAGAGGAGGCGAGAGTGGTGATGGCAGCCCTCAGCCTGGGACATCGGCTGGCCCTTTCTTCAGCTGAGGAGAGGTGGCATGATTCCGACACCCCTGACATCATTCCACCACAGCCCATTTTTCGTCCCAAAAATCCACCTGGACCTCAGCTAATTACAACAGCTTCATACACCCCCGTTCAGTTGTTTGAGTTATTTTTCACTCCATCTGTGCTAGACCACATTGTTGAGAACACCAACCTACATGGCTCTGCACACTACAACACACCCACCAGCCCCTGGATTGACCTCACACGCTCCGACCTGCTCTCATTTTTTGGCATGATTATTTACATGGGTATAGTCAAGTGCAAATCCTTCAGTGATTACTGGCGAGGGGGACACCTGTACAGCCTTCCTTTCCCCAAGAGTGTAATGACCAGGACAAAGTTTCTCCTGATTAGCTGGGCCCTTCACCTCAGCAGCCCAGCAGCAGAAGAGGCCAATGAGCAGAAGACAGGCACGGATATGCATGACCGCCTCAGCAAAATCTTGACACATTTTCTAGGAATCAGTATGATGATGAGTAGGACTAGAAAATTATATTTGATTGAGAGGGTATTGCTGTCAACTTGTAAAATATCCCGTCGCCAAGTGCTTGCTCACAGGGGATTGCCTGATTGCTGGGATCTTTCTGCAACTGTGGGGGTTCCCGCTACAGTTGATAGTGCTATGAGATGACTGTTGTTGTGAAATGGCGCTATATAAATAAAGTTGAATTGAATTGAATTGAATTTGTTGTTTGTAAATAGTATGTTTTGTATATTGACATTTTTGTTCAGTAAAGCGTGTTTAGAATTGAAACTTCATTTTCTCTGTGTCATTACTACTGACAGTGTTTCTATAGCTAATAAGATAGCCCTGAGTGTCACCTTTCATTAGAGCCCAAGATGAAGCTTCTATGTTGAAGCATTCAAAAGTTCTAGACGTTTTTCCAAACTGTGCCACACTGTGCCATTTGGCACAGTGTGGCACAGTTTGGGCTATCTGAGTGTCACCTTTCATTAGAGCCGAAGATGAAGCTTCTATGTTGAAGCATTCAAAAGTTCTAGGCGTTTTTCCAAACTGTGCCAAACTGTGCCATTTGGCACAGTTTGGCACAGTTCAAAAACGCCTGGGAACAACCTGACAAAAAAGCTGTGTAATATATTCATTTTTTGTGGTATTGTTACCAAATTTGGATCTCAGCTTGATAACACTTGGTTCTACATTTCTGTTGCATTTTCCAGCCGGATCGGACAGCTGTGTGTTATTTGCAAGCATTTGTATCCAAAAAAACACTCAGGCCAAATTTATTTTCTTCAAGTTCAGTATGTTTAGATGACTGTAACTCAGTGGCCAGAGCAAGTAGAGAGATTATGGTTGTTTTGCCAAAAAAATTCAAAGTGTTTTCTTTTAAATGAGACCAACCCCATGAAGATGCTGCAAAGGACTGAAGAACAGCTTTCGATTTACTTTGGGCATGTTATTTTTTGGCATTTTTAGGGAAATTGACCGGAGTGCAAGGGGTTAAAAGACGTGCACTGAGTCTATTTGGATGAATGCCATCTGGCCTCATAAATGATGGGTGATTCCAGAACAGGTTGAAATTGTATATAAAACCAATGTTAAAAGTAGGACAGGTTGAACACAACCAGGTATTAAGGCTAAGAGTTCTGCTGAAATAATTGCAACCTCTTCTAAAAGGAGCAAGTGGTCCAGAGATAAACACATGTCTGCCACAGTTCTCAAGAGTGGACAGAAAGCTCCTGAAGTCTCTCTTTAAGATCTCAGATGCATCATCTAGAATATTGTTGCATCCAACATGGACAATAACAGATTTAGCATGGGGGTATTCATTTAATAGGTCAGGGGTAAGAGCCTCCATGTCTGACACTTTAGCCCCAGGAAAAAATTTTGTAGCACAGTACCTGCTTCTGACGTTTCTTTTTATGGAATCACCAATTACCAGCATCGTCTGGGGGGACTTTGTTGGCGGCTTCTGTAATGGTGAATAGTTTTGCCATTGTTGTTGTTGCTGAGGCGGTGAGATGCCGGTGCGGGGTGATGTGGGGGGTTGCGCTCTCTTCTTTTTGGAGCTGGTCTAAAGTTCGGCACACCTAGGGTAGTTTTAATCCGGGGCTTGTGGGTTTGGGCTGCTGCTGAGGGGGGGGGCATGGGAGAAAGATCAATGTCTAGGTGGGGGAAATCTTCCAGGGAAAAGATGTTGAATCTGTTTTCCAGTGAGAGGGGAAGGGAGGAGGCGCGGCCGTGCCTGGTTGATCCTCTGCGTTTGCTGTTGGGCCCGACCATGGTCCACACCATGCATTGAGGCTGAGAAGAACCACCCGGGGCTTTAGGTTTAGCTCCGAGCTGAAGCCAGTGTTTAGTGTTGCAGTCCTGGACAGCTGAGGTGACTGGAGCAGGGGTGTAGGTGGATGGCAATATGATCATTTCACCCAGGTAGGTAGCTGTTTCTGCTAACTGTGAGTCCGTCGCTGGCGCCGATGTCCATTTAAAAATGATCGTGTGCAGATGATTTTCAGCCACCTGAATCTTATAGAGGTTAGAGAGTCTCAGTTCCAACTCGGAAACCTTCTTAGAGAGGGAAGCACAGCTGTCACAGGTTGGAGAGGGAGCCATGGCTTTCCAGACCAGGGGTGGCTAACCAAAACAGACAGGTTAGCCTAACCCGGTTTTTTGACCAAAAAAGATCAAGTGGCAAGAATCCTCGGTCCAGTAAAATTATAAGTGGGTAACAATCATCAAGAAAGATGATGCAGAGTACTGAGTACCACCTCAAGTGGGTGAGTTCATTACAGGAAGGAGGCCCATTATCCCGTTATGTTGTTTACATGCTAATGTTTTCACTGATAAATAACGTAAAAGATGCTTAAAATCAAAAAACACTCACCATCTTCCCCGTGAGCAGCCATTAGCTTGGAGACCTCCTGGTATACTTTCATTTCGGCTCGATCCGCTGCGGTAGAGCCGACGGGGCTGAAAAGTTCATTAGCTGAAAGGTTCATAGTTGTCAAATTTGACCAAATGTAGTTTGTTTTTCAAGCGCATGGATCCAAGCACTGCAACACCGATGGAAGAACTGTGTGCATCGATGGGGAGACTGTTGAAAAATAACCACATTTGATCAAATTTGACCACTATGGACTTTTCCGCCTATGAACTTTTCAGCTGCGGTGCCGACGGAGCGTTCCGAAATGAAATACCAGGAGGTCTCCGAGCTGATGGCTGCACACGGGGAAGATGGTGAGTGTTTTGTGATGGTGTTGATTTGTGTGTAGCCATTTATTTCATTGATTATCACAGAAATAAAAACTCACGTCCGAATTTACAAATGGGGGTTTTGAATCTTGTGAAGATGTCGCTCTCGTCCACTGACGTTACGCCCTGGCCAATCAGTGGCCTGCAATCCGCTGACGTCACATTTTCAGCTCAACTCAGCACGGTTGGAACCTCACTGAAGTAGATCCCAAAAAAGTACCTGGTACCTGGTGCCAGGTACTAATGGAATACCCTACAAACTGAGTAGAGCCGAGGTGAGTAGGGCTAAGTAGGTACTAGTGGAAAAGGGGCTTTAGTTGGTCGACCTCTCCTAGGGAGGGTAACAATGGTCTTATAATTTCCTCCATTTGTACACAATCTGTCTTACTGTGGATTGTTGGAGTCAAAACTCTTTACAAATGATTCTGTAACCTTTTTCAGCCTGATGAGCATCAACAACCCTTTTTCTGAGGTCCTCACAAATCTCCTTTGTTCATGCCATGATGCACTTCCACAACTATGTGTAAACACTTTAATAGATCTTTAAATAAAATATTCTGTGCCTACTCACACCTGATTATCATGCCATTGATTGAAAACACCTGACTCTAATTTCACAGTCAAATTATCTGTTAAAATAGGGGTTCACAAACTTTTGCCACTCAGATATATATTATTAGATCATTTTCCTCAATAAATAAATGAAAAAGTAAAATATTTTTGTCTCATTTATTTAACTGACTTCTCTTTATCTATGTTTAGGACTTGTGTGAAAATCTGATGATGTTTTAGATCATATTTTTATGTACGATTCAGTATGCTCACTCTGGGACATTATGGGACACTATGGAATGGTGGGTGGGACAGCACTGTGTATATCTGTGTTGTTTGAGGCTGGTTTTGATGTATGGACATCAATGTATGTTAGGATGGATGGGTGTTAATGTTGATATGTAAAAAATACAGTAAATTGTTTACTTGGGGCCTTAAAGGTGGTAATTTGTATATAATTCACATGGGTGTATTTATGGAAAAGAGGAGATGGAATTAGTAAGTGTTCACTTCTTCTTTCTCCCTTTCGAACACTGTATACTGTTACTTTATTGCATTTGTGCATTTGTTTTGTTTTTGCTATACTTTTTTGTTCGAAATAAAGTATCTATCTATCTATCTATCTATTTATGCAGAAATGTAGAAAATTCTGAAGGGTTCACAGACTTTCAAGCACTACCGTAAGCATGCTGTTGGGGGTAATAATTAAGAATTTCTGCTTCACTCTCAAGTTTTCTCAAAATAAGACAAATTCTGTTCTAAAGTTTACAAATAGTCTCAGAAACAAAGGATTCCATGAACAGAGACACGACTTTGACGTGTCAGATCTGCTTAGGCGTCGTTGAACATCTCCATCATCGTGACCTTTAGCGCCTCCTCCGATCCGGCTACACCTGTCTCTATTTATTGTGCAGCTCTAATAAAGCAGAGGTGACTTTTGAAAAGAAATGGGCTCATCAGCGTTTATTAATGCGAGCCATAGCTCAGCCAGACTCTGAAACCATCCTTCATTACCTCAGATCTGAGCCAGCACCGCCACCACAAACACACTGATTAAAAGTTCTGGAGTTTTCTCTGGAAGGGTGAATCCTCCCACAGACGACCTGGCTCATAATCCCAGGTTGTGTTTCTTTCCTGGTAGATTTACATCCCGTCTTTATATTTTTTTATTTTTTACTGCTTTGTAATAGTCTGTTTCTGTGTTTCGTCTAGCGTTAGAAAGAGAGACAAAGAGGGAAAATGTTGTATGATGCTACTGAGCAGACCAAAGTGCAAAACATGCTCTGTGGCTATGACCAATTAATTAATTAATTAACATTAGCTACGAGCTTTCACAGAAAAATCTTTGATTCAACCCTCTAACAAAGCTACAGCTGGAGGAAATTAAAGTATGCTAAGCTAAGCTAACGGACGTAATCACTACAAACAAAACAGTGACTTTCTAGATCTTGGGCTGCACGGTGGCGCAGTGGTTAGCACTGCGGCAGCACAGTTTACCCTTGGCCGGGGGATTGTGGGGATCATGGGATCGTTGGTTCGATCCCAGCCCCCGACCAACAGTGATCTGTGTGGAGTTTGCATGTTCTCCCCGTGTTGCGTGGGTTTACTCCGGGATTTCTCCGGTTTCCTCCCACATGCCAAAAACATGCATGTTAGGTTAATTGGCTGTTCTAAATTGTCCCTAGATATTTGTTTCCTATAGGCCCTTAGAATAGAGGGTTAGTATTAATGAAAGCGCTTTGAGTGGTCTTTGTGACTAGAAAAGCGCTATATAAGTGCAGATTAGTTAGTTAGTTAGTTAGTTAGATGATTTTACTCATGTGTGAACTGAAAACAAGATTCTTTCTCGAGTCTTAATTGTTTCAATCCACATATTAGCATAAGTTAATGAGTACATTTTTTCTGAAGTAACCTGCTAGCATTTTACCTGCTAGCATGGCTACTTTAAAGAAAATTTCTTAATCATGGTCATATTTATCAACCCAGTTTTGATATGACAGCTGTCTCTGTTAAAAGGACATGTCCACCACTAGGACTGAATTGATAAAAGTCGATATTACTTTAGTTAATTTCACTTTTGGTCACTAGCAACGCTGTCTGCTGCTGTTAGATAAAAACACAGAGCAACCGGTATGGTATGGAATGTTCCGTATGCATTCTGTACATGTTCTGCACAGAATATGTGACCCATGCTGGCAAAATGAGTCAGAATGCGCATCGGGTAATTACAAGCTACAGGCAGGAGAAATCGGGCAGCGCGGTGGCGGAGTGGTTAGCACTGCGGCAGCACAGCAACTCACCCTTGGCCGGGGGATCCTGGGTTCGATCTCAGCTCCCAACCAACAGTGATCTGTGTGGAGTTTGCATGTTCTCCCCGTGTCTGCGTGGGTTTACTCCAGGATTTCTCCAGTTTCCTCCCACATGCCAAAAACATGCAAGTTTGGATGGATGGATGTTAATGTTGGATGGATGGGTGTTAATGTTGATATGTACAAAATATAGGAAAATATGTATATAATTTTTTTTTTTTTTCCGGTTCCGGTTCCGCCGGACCGGTGGCGCCACACGAGTAGGCTGCCCGTTGCAACAGCCTTTTTTTTATCTTCCTTCTTCTTTCTACACCTTTCACTCTGTATATATATCACGGACGCACGGATCGCCCCGGGGATCTCCTGGGTCGGCGGACGGAGCCACGGTTTGCAGCGGGAGACGTTACAGCGGGGAGGAGCTAGTGCTAGCTAGCACTTGGCCGCTGCCCAGTGCTAATGGGAAACTCGACATACCGGGAGCTGTAGCGAAAACGACGCGGGTGCCGGGCTGGAGTTTAGGCGGGTTGCAAGAAATATAAGACAGAATAATAAAGAGCGATGGCAAGAACCAAGCAGACCGCCCGTAAAATCTACTGGAGGAAGAAGCCCCCCAGGAGACAGCTAGCCACCAGGGCTGCTCGGAGAGGCGCTCCGGCCACCGGCAGAGTGAAGAGGCCTCGCCATCACAGGCCCGTGGCTCTGAGAGAGATCCGTTGCTACCAGAAATCCACGGAGCTGCTCATCCGTAAGCTGCCCGTCCAGCGCCTGGTGAGGGAGATCGCTCAGGACTTCAAGACCGTCCTGCGTTTCCTGAGCTTCGCCGTCATGGCTCTGCAGGAGACCAGCGAGGCCCACCTGGTGGTCTCTTCTTCGCTAAGGGGGTCACCATCATGCCCAAAGACTTTCAGCTAGCCCGCCGCATCTGCGGAGAGAGAGCTTAGACTTTCTGCTGCACATTCACCAACCAACCATAATGCTCTGCACTGTGTGTCTATATATATACATTTATAGTAATATAGACATATGTTTACTAGATGTTGTTTTTTCTTGCCTTCTGATTGTTGCTCTGAGTGTTGCTATCCCTGTGCTGTTGCAATCCTGGAATTTCCCCATTGTGGGACTAATAAAGGCTTATCTTATCTTATCTTATATAGTTAATTGTTTACTTGGGGTCTTAAATGAGGTAATTTGCACATATTTCACATGGGTTGTATTTATTTATGGAAAAGAGGAGTTGGAGTTAATAAGTGTTCACTTCTTCCTTCTCCCTTTTGAGCACTGTATACTGTCACTTTATCACACTTGTGTCATTTGTTTTATGTTTTTACTTTTTTGTTCGAAATAAAGTATCTATCTATCTATCTATCTATCTACATGCAAGTTAGGTTAACTGGCATCAAACTGGGGATTCTAAATTGTCCTTAGGTATGGATATGAGAGTGAATGGTTGTCTGTCTCTCTGTGTTGGCCCTGCGATGGACTGGCGATCTGTCCAGGGTGGACCCTGCCTCCCGCCCAAAGATGCTGAGATAGGCTCCAGCCCCCCCTGCGACCCGAAAAGGATTAAGCGGAAGAAGATGAATGAATGAATGAATGAATGAAAGGCAGGAGAAATCAAAAATCATGATTCTTTCTTTGTTTGCTGGCGGCAAGTCCCAGGAAAACCCCCATTAGTGCGTGGTATCATTGTAAAGCTTGAAACGCCTACTTTCTAAAAATACACCTGTTTTTGTGGAAGACATAACTCAGAACTGATCGAAGACGAGTTTTCAAACCAGCCAAAATATAAACAAAATCGGCTTGTTGCTGGTCAGTTTTTGCCATATTCCTACAAATTAAATATCATTTTGAAGGTCTTTCAATACAGAATATGAAAATAACATTACCTCAGTTTTGAAAATTCCCTCATTGTGACTCATTTTGCCAGCGTGGGTTACATATGTTCCAATGCAGAATATTCCTAAATGCCTTATGTACATGTTCTTAGGTCCTGCTAGCTAGCAGTCCAGCCTCCTGATATTCTCAAGTGCCTTACATATGGAATGTTAGATACGGAATGTTCCTTACGGAATGCTAGCAGTCCTGCTAGGCATCCTGCTAGTTAGCAGTCTCAAGTATTTTATTTACACGTTCCGTACACGTTAGGGATGAGCCGATACCACTTTTTCAAGTCCGATACAGATACTGTGACTTTGGCTATCGACCGATATCAATCCAAACTCGATACCGTCTCTGTTATTTAAAACAACAAAATTACAGAACATACTTTGGTAATGACTGGTTGCATTTTGCACACATATAAAAACATAAATCTAAAAGTCAAAGAATAGATTGCAAATTTGACTCAGTTCAGCAACGCTCCTGCTTTTTTATTTTAAACTTTGTAACACTGGCAGCATTTCACTGGTCAGTGTTACGTCTTGAATTGAAGAGGAGTCGAGTCGTTTTATAAGTTTTATTAGAACACACAGGAACACAGGAGCCACCACGCTTGCCTGAGAGTCCACAGCGAAGAGACAAGATGTCTCCTGCTGTGGCTTCTTATACCCCAGGTGACGCCACCCCAGGCGGGGCGTCACCTCCCACTACACCCAGGGCACCGCCATATTGATACACCCAACTATTATATATTATAAATATAATATCCACCCCCCCCCCCCTTTGAAAAATTGCAGATACACTAAATGGGCCCTCCCAAAATTTACACCCGACTCACACTCTAAACACAGAAATATACAGAACTATCCACTCATACCACACCAGCCCAGCGGACCACTCCATCATTAGATTAAAACAGTCAATGAACATAAAAGGGCCACTCACAAAAATAAATTAAACCCGATATAACATATACATATACATTATGTAGGAAGACTCCTACTTCCGGTGCCACACGAGTAGGCTGCCTTTTTGCAACAGCATCAATTTCTTCCTATTTCTACACTCACACACCCCCTCCCCCACCCGCAGACCCCCGTGAACGGGGAGGGCAACCCAGGATCTGGGCACCAGCCCCTGGGTGGCACCCGGGCCCCAGGAAACACACGACCCCACCACGCAAGGATGCATCAGGGACAACCCCCACTGCTGGCACACACCCGACCCCGGACCCGGGGTGGGGGGACGCCCCACCCAGCACCAGGGGCCCAGGGCCAGACCCAGACCCCCCACAAGGGGTGAGGCCAGCCGGCCAGGGGCCACAGCCAGATTTAAGCTGTTGATATTCAAAATACTTTTTATCACTGATTTCGTGTTGTGACACTAGATCCTGAAATTGGATAAAATTTCCACCTTAAATAAGATGTTCTAAGTTGTTTATTCCCTTCTCTTGTCATAGTGGAAATTTTAATGTCCTCTTTTGTTGCAGGATATCAGGATTATTCCAAATGGGCGTGAGTTTACAGGGGACAAGTGAAGACCCTGTTATTTTTAAAAATTTCCACCAAGCCGTCAGAGAGGAACTAATATTAATACTTTTAAAACACTCATGGTGTTTAATAGAGGGACTTATAAAAGGTAAGTCAGAGATATTTAGCGACCCACAGAGAGCCTGTTCAGCATCTAACCATGGGTTCCCTAATGGGGTTGATTTTGTCCATTTTGAAACGAACTGCAATCTATTGGCTAAAAAGTAATTAAAAAAATTAGGTAAATCGAAGCCTCTGCACTCTTTCGCTTTTTGGAGAGTTTTTAAACTAATCCGTGATGGTTTATCCTTCCATAAAAATTTACTTGTATTTGAGTCTAGAGACTTAAACCAGGCCATTGATGGTTGGGTAGGGATCATTGAGAACAAATAATTCATTTTAGGAAGGACCATCATTTTAATGGTTGCGACTCTTCCCATTAATGATAAAGGTAGTGTCCTCCAGCACGTAAGATCGTCTTGTATCTTTTTTAAAAGGGGGATATGATTTAGTCGCAATAACTCTGAGAGCCTGGGGGAAATATCTATTCCTAAATATTTAACATTCCCTGATTGTATTGGAATAGTAGATGTATTTGGGAAATTGCAATTTATGGGTAAAGCTATTGATTTTACCCAGTTAATAGAGTAGTCTGATAATGATGAAAATTTATCAATGAGCGCCACTGTCTGAAAAAGAGATTTTTCTGAGTTTTCAAGGAAAATCAATACATCATCAGCATAAAGACTTATCTTATGTTCCTTTTCTCCAGTTTGAATACCTCTGATATCAACATTTTGTCGTATGGCTGCTGCTAATGGTTCAATAAAGATGGTAAAAAGTGAGGGAGAGAGTGGACACCCCTGCCTAGTACCTCTCTGAAGATTAAAGCTTCGGGAAGTCTGATCATTTGTTCGGACAGATGCAACTGGACATCTATATAGTGTTTTAACCCAGTTTATGAAAGATGAACCAAACCCAAACTTGTTTAACACCATAAAAAGAAATTTCCAGTTAACCCGGTCAAAGGTTTTCTCTGCATCCAGGGACAAGATTGTAGTTTCTACATTATTGATCTTGCAGTAGTCTATTAAATTAAATAGCCTGCGTGTATTATCAGCCGAGTGCCTACCCTTGATAAAACCTGTTTGATCGGGGTGTATAATAAACGGGATTATCCTTTCCAGTCTTTTGGCGAGAGCTTTGCAAATTATTTTGAGATCGACATTCATAAGCGAGATGGGACGGTAGCTGGATGGAAGCGTAGGTTGTTTTCCAGGTTTAAGGAGCAGGATAATACTAGCCAAATTCATATTCGGAGGAATTACATTATCTTCTTTGATTTGGTTCACCATTTTAAAAAAAGTAGGTGCCATCACGGGCCAAAATTCTTTATAAAATTCTACTGGAAAACCATCTGGTCCTGGGGCTTTGTTGTTTGGGATGTGCTTAAGTGCCTCCTGGAGTTCAAACACCTGAAGAGGTGCATCCAGAGCCGCAATCTGTTCATTATTTAATTGTGGTAGGTTAATATTGTCTAAAAATGTATTTATCTCTGAGTCCGATGGGTTAACCTGTGATGAGTAGAGATTTTCATAAAACTTTCTGAAGGAGTTATTTATTTCTTCAGGCACATGGGTAATATTTCCAGTCATATCCTTGATAGAATGGATAGTTGTTTTTTCTTTATTCAATCTAAGCTGGTTCGCAAGATATCGCCCCGATTTATTACTGTGTTCAAAATTCTCAAGACGCAGTCTTTGTATTACAAACTGTGCTCTTTTGTTTGTAATTTCTTTTAATTCCAGCTTTAATTTTCTCAAATCGTTAAGTGCCTGTTCCTGTGGGGAAATGGCACAAGTTGTCTCCAGTGATTTAATCTTCTGTTCTAAATCCAGTATCAGTGCTTTTTCTTTTTTATTCTTTTATGAACAGTAAGAGATTATTTTACCTTGCATGACCACTTTTGCTGCTTCCCAAAGAACACCTGGGGATATTCCTGGCACATCATTATATTCCACATATGATTCCCACTCTTTATTAAAATAATTAATAAAGTCTTCATCTTTCAGTAGTGATATATTAAATTTCCAGCTCCTAGTTTCCCTTGTAGCTTCCCTATTTACTAGTGTAAGAGAAACTGGATGATGATTGCTAATAGCTTGATTTGAACATATTTCAGTGTCTATGATGTCCCTCACAATAGAGTTACTGGCTAAGAAGAAATCTAGATGCGAATATGAACTATGAACTGATGAAAAAAAGGTATATTCCCAAAGAGTTGGGTGAAGAGATCGCCATTCATCGCAAAGACCAAAATCATTCATGTACTGTTTGAGAGTGTCAGTAGCCAGCCATTTTCGGTAAACCCCCGATGTACTGAGCCTGTCGACTGCAGGGTTTAATACCAAGTTGAAGTCCCCTCCTATTATAAGTGTGGTGTCCAAGTGCTCAGAAAGAGAAGTGAAAAAAGTGTGAAAAAAGGATGGGCCGTCAACATTTGGGCCATAAACGCTTGCAATACATAGATCCAAATTTTGGACTGAAATTTTTAGTAGTATAAATCTACCTTCTGGATCTATTATGGTGTTATTCATAACAAAGTGCATTCTTCTATTTACCAGTATAGCTACCCCCCTTTGCTTAGAATTAAAGCCGGCTGAGTACATATGGGGGAATTCTGGTGAGGTGAGCGCATCTACAGACGACTTAGAGACATGTGTCTCCTGCAATAAAACAAAGTCTGCCTGTAGATCATTCAATCGATTAAAAACTTTTAGCCTCTTCTCCCCGTTTCCAATTCCACGTATGTTCCACGTGACAAACTTAAATGAAGACATGTTTTCACTAACTGGTTGTGTACTAAAGACTAACTAAATGTGTAAACTATATGTGCCTATGTGATATGTCTGTAATGTATGCATATATATGTATATATATGTTGTGTGTATACACCTATGCATATATAATTGGGTGTGCGCGCATGATGTCTCTGTGCCATTTGCCTGCAATTGCAGGCAAATGGGGTACATGTATTTCAAGTTATTTCCTATAAACCAGAAGTATGAGAAAAAACAGACATGAAGGTTAGTAAGTGGTGGAAAAATGCAGACAACATACAACAATGACCTAAAAACTTAAAAAAAAAACTACAACAGACAAACAAACAAACAACAACCTCAACAGCAAAGAAATAAACATTTTGACAAATGTTAACATATTAAACTGAAATCGAGTAAGAGACCTGCGCACAATCCCACTCTTTTTTCCACCTGTAGCTAAAAAAAAAAAAAAAATGTGTATGAGCGGATGTGGAAGTGGGAGTGTGTTGAGTGGGCAGGTGGGGTTGTGTTTTTGTGTAGGTGGGTATGTGTGATGGTGGGTGGAGTTATGTGTGTGTATGGAAGCGGTTACTTGTGGGTAGATGTCTAGGGGGCGGAGGATGTGTGTATGGGTAGGAGAGCTTTGTTGGGTGGCAGGGGTTGGGCAGTCCATCCAGTGGCATGGGGGCTGGCGTTTCGGGGTTTGCTTGTCCCGGCCGCCCTGCTGTTGTGTTGGGGGGTGAGGCACTTTGCTACATCGCCCCTAATGTCATTGGCAGCGGGTGTGCGTTGGTGCTTGGGGGTGGCTGGGGGGTCATTGGTGTGGGTTGTTGGCCGTGTTTCCATTGGGTTGTTCCGGGGTGGCTGTGGTTGCAGGGCGGCCTGCAGCTGTCGGTGTGTGTCTGGGGTGGGTGGTCGTGGGCCTGCGTGGGCGCTCGGGTGTGTCGCCTGGCGTGTTGGGCGCTGTGTGGGTCCGGCCCATTGTTCACTATTGTGACTGTTGTTGTCCATGTTCGTGTGTGTAAGATGAGTGGTAGTATGTTTGGCTGCCCCGTCATGTTAGTGGTGCTGGAGCGCCGGGACGTGATGCTGGTGGGTCCTGGGTTGTTTCCACTGGCGGCCCTCGCCCTGGGTTGGGATTTGGGAGCAGTGGGTGGCCTCATAAGCCAGTCTGCAAGCTGGCTTGTGGTGGGGGGCTTGTTTTTGGACCGCCTACCTCCCAGTCTTATTTCCCGCCCTCCTCCTCCCCCTGATCTTTTTTGTTACATTTAGGGCTTTGGGGTGGGGGTGTGCCGCACTGTGTCGGTGAAGGGGATACCTTTGCCGCGTGGTGGGGCTGCACTCACCTCAATTTTAATTGCATTTTAGACACTGAGGGCTTGGGGGGATGGGGGCTCTGCTGCTCATCACAGTGGTTAATGATGCTTCAATTACTATCCCCCCAATTTTAATTGCACTTTAGTAGTCCACACATTTATACACAATTATATCATATAACCGACACACACCCACCATGTTCTGTGCGGGGGGAGGAGGTGGGGGTCTTCCCCCACCCCTGTTGCCCTGTCTTGCTGGGGGCGTGGGGGCCTGGTGGGGAGCCTGGGACCTATCATGTTGTAAAAATCCCTGGATGCTACTAATATATAGATACAACCAAGGAAGTGACGGGGGGGGGGGGTAAATATGAGTTTAAGTGTGAGTGAGAGGGTGATGAATGGAGGTGGTGATGGTGGTGGTGATGGTGGGTCGGTTTTGTGCGGCGCTTTGCATGCCGGGTGGCATCTTGGGGTGCCTGCGGTGGTCTGCTGATTGTTCACTCAGATGGGCGCCGGGGGGTGGGGGTCTGCTTCTGTGGCCTGCGCCGGTGGCCTCCCTGGTCACTGCCGGGCACTGGTGCATGTTCAGGCTTGCTGCATCTGCTTCGCAGCCGGCTTTTGAAATAAAGGTGAATGAGGAGTGAATTTAAGTGGGTACTGGAGTGAGTGAGATTGGGTCGGTTTGGCTGAGTGAGAGGGGTGTGCATGGGAACATGTGGGTGTGAAGGTATGGGGAGGGGTGTGCCTGCGAGTCGGGAGGGGCTGGATTAGGGGGGTAGTGCCTCTCGGCAATGTGAGCTCACCTGGGCGAGGGGACTTCTTTGGACGTGGGGGTCCCTGGGGTGTGTGGCTGAGGCGCTGGGGCGGGGCCGCTGTGGGGGTACCTGGGGGGGGCTCGCGCCGGGGGGCACTGGCTGGTCTCTGTCCTGGGGGGTGGGGTCGCTGGCCTCCTGGTGCCTGGGGCCCGGGGGCGGATGTTGGCCCCCCCTGGGGGGGTGGGGGTCGGGCGGGTCCAGGGGTGTGGGCTCACCGCGCCGGCCGCCGGGCGGCCTGCCCTCCCTTGATCGTCTCTCCGGGGGTGGATGCTTGGCTTTCCTGGGGCTTGCTGACCTCGGGGCTGGGGGTTGGTGGCGCTGCCTTGCCTGCTCGGGGTCCTCGGGGGGAGGGCTGCTGCGACCGGCCCTCCGCTCGTATGTTTCCTGACAAACCACACACATGCACACACTTATTTTGCGTGCGCTCTCATATATAGGCACACAGACATACATATACAAGTGTCTCTCCTTTAACAGGTGCAGAAACCAGACTCGTGTTGAGACATCTCCGGTGGAAGAAGCAGTTTGTCTTTTGTTTGTTTTAGTTGTCTTTTTTTTTTTTGTCTGTTCCCCTCCCTTTTCTTTCCCCCCTTCACACATTTCCTTTCCCTCTTCCCCATCCTGTTGGGTCTTCCATGGGTAAAACAATTAAAATAAAGTATTAAAAGTTATTACAGGAGGAGTTTACAACAATATACAGTGCAAAGTTAGGCACTGTATAGGCTCCTCTTGGCAAAGTAAATCTGTTTTGGCACAGTAGGGTGACAGATCCCTGTTCTGTTTGCCTAGCTGCCTGACAGGACAGAAGGAAAAAAAAAATATTCTTCCTATTTCTATTTACTATCTGGCTTCTCTTGCTAAACTTTCTGATCCGGTGACACCTTATCCATCACGGACACACGGATCGCCCAAATGTCTCCTGAACCAGCGGACAGAGCCACTGCTTTTAGGAGGCAGTACAATAGAGGCCAACTGTTAGTACTTAATCAGCCCACGATGCTAACGCAAGAATTCGACATACCGGTAGAAATAAGACAGAAGCGGCGTGGATGTCGCGCTGGAGCAAGACGGCGGGCGAGAAATATAAGGTACAGACCCGTCCTTCCATCCGTTATGTTGGGGAATGTACGATCGCTACTCAATATGACAGATGAGCTAGCGGCTATGGCTCATTACCAGAGCGTCTTCAGAGAGATTAGCATGATGTTGTTTACTGAGATGCGGCTAACAGATCTAGCAACAGATGCTAACATCGAACTGGAGGGTTTCCACGCAATGCGGGCAGACCGGACACCAGACAGTGGGAAGGCAAGGGGTGGAGGAGTGATAATGTATGCCAATAACAGCTGGTGCAGACCGGGACATATCACAGTTAAAGAACAACACTGCAACAAAGACATTGAGTTGCTAGCTGTTAGCATGCGGCCTACCTATCTCCCGAGGGAATATGCATACATGATCTGCATTGTTATTTATGCAAATCCGATGGCGAACGCTGGGACAGCGCGTGACGCCATTCACTCAGTAACTGGCAGGCTGCTGACAGAACACCCAGATGCTCTTCTCCTCATCTCCGGTGATTTCAACCATATTTCTCTGTCCCCCATTCTGCCCACCTTCACCCAGTATGTCACATGCCACACTAGAGACAATAAAACACTGGACTTATTCTATGCAAACACTCAGGAGGCGTACACCTCATCACCACTCCCCCCTCTCGGGAGATCAGATCACAACTTGGTTCATCTCCTGCCGGTGTACAAACCCCTAGTACACAGACAACCTCCAGTCATGCGGACGGTGAAGATATGGTCTGAGGAGGCAATGGATGCTCTAAAGGACTGTTTTGAAATCACTGCCTGGGAGCAGCTCTGCGATCCACATGATGAGAACATCGATGGCCTCACTCACACTATCACGGACTACATCAACTTCTGTGTGGACAACACCGTACCCACCAAGACCATACGGTGTTGCTCGAACAACAAACCCTGGAGCAACCCTGAGATAAAAACACTTCTGAGAGAGAAGAAGAGGATCTTCAGGTCGGGGAACAGGGAGAAGCTGAAGTCCGTACAGAGGGAGCTGAGGAGGAAGATCAGAGAAGGCAAGGACAGCTTCAGGAAGAAGATGGAGGACAAGCTGCAACGGAGCGACATTGGCGGGGTTTGGAGAAACCTCAAAACCATCTCTGGGCTCCAGAATACCTCCTCCCAGGCCACGGGGGGCAGGGAGTGGGCGAACAATCTGAACCTGTTTTTTAATAGGTTTAACCAACCCCCCCCCCCCCCCCGCCCCAGCTTGCACACCAACCACTGCCGCCTCTAAAGTCATCGAGACCTGCTGTCCACACCCCACTCCACCAACACCCCCCCACTCCCAGCACACAGCCCCCCAACCTGACCCTCATTAAGTCATAGGTGAGGACAGAGCTGAGGAAGATCACGGCGAGGAAGGCCTCGGGACCGGACGGCATCAGCTCCTCAAGTGGGGAGGGTACCACAGTTGTGGAAAACATCTTGTGTGGTACCCGTACCAAAGACTTCCCACCCCAGAGACCTGAACAGCTAGAGACCAGTGGCCCTGATGTCTCACATGATGAAGACCCTGGAGAGACTGCTCCTTACTCACCTCTGCCCCCTGCTGGGACCAGCGATGGATCCACTCCAGTTCGCCAACCAGCATGACATCGGGGTGGAGGATGCAGTGATCTTCCTCCTTCACCGTTCCCTGTCCCACCTGGAGAAGCCTGGGAACGCGGTGAGGATCATGTTCTTTGACTTCTCCAGTACTTTCAACACCATCCAACCGATGATCCTGAGGGACAAGCTGCTGTGCACAGAGGTGAACCAGCACCTGTCATCATGGATCCTGGACTACCTCACTAACCGACCACAGTTTGTGAGAACCTGGGATTGTGTGTCCGATACGATCATCGGCAGCACGGGGGCCCCCCAGGGAACGGTTTTGGCTCCCTTCCTGTTCACCCTTTATACTGCGGACTTCTCACACAACACAACACACTGCTATCTACAGAAGTTCTCTAATGACTCTGCGATCGTCGGCCTCACCTCCAATGGAGATGAAGCTGAGTACAGAGGACTTATCCAGGACTTTGTGGACTGGTGCCATCGGAACTGCCTCCAGATCAACGCAAGGAAAACTAAGGAGCTGGTGGTGGACTGCCGCAGGCAAGGACAACCCCTCACAGCACTAGTAAACATCCAGGGAGCAGACATTGAGATGGTGACATCCTACAAGTACCTGGGTGTTCATCTGAACAATAAACTAGACTGGTCACACAAGACCGACGCACTCTAAAAGAAGGGACAGCGCAGGCTGTTCCTACTGAGGAGGCTCTGGTCTTTTGGTGTACAAGGGGTGCTCCTGAAGACATTCTATGACATGGTGGTGGCATCAGCCATCACTTTTGGAGTGGTCTGCTGGGGCAGTGGCATTACAGCAGCCGATAGGAAGAGACTGAACAAACTGATCAAGAAAGCTAGCTCTGTCCTGGGGCAACACCTTGACCCAGTGGAGGAGATAGGAGAGAGAAGGATGGTGGCTAAACTGTCATCTCTGCTGGAGTCCGAGTCCCACCCTATGCAGGACATACTGAATGCACTGAGGAGCTCATTTAGCAGTAGACTACATCATCCTAGGTGCGCGATCGAGAGGTTTCACAGGTCCTTCCTACCTATGGCTGTCAGACTTTATAACCTAAGCAGGGCTGCTCGCAGAGATAGCAAAAAAATGTGGGTATAAATGTGATTCTGTGTTTGATGCGTGGGTATAAATGTGGGTGCTTGACCACGGCTCTCTCTCTCAGTCGGAAAAATAAGAGGGAGATCTGCGGTCAAGCACCCACATTTATACCCACGCATCAAACACAGAATCACATTTACATTTAATCACTCTATTTACATTTAATCACTCCAGAGTCCTCTTGTCTCTTCTGTCTGACCCCAGGAGGTCAGACCGTCCTTGCAGGTGGTCCAGACTCATTGTCCCTCTGAGGGGTGATGTCAATACACACCGCAAGCTTAAAGTCCTTCTGAGCTTGGGTCTCTGCTGTGGAATATGTGAGCTTCATAATGTTACCGTTATGGGCGCCACAGTGACGACTTAATACTATTGAATGCAAAAGACGCAGCAGACTTACACAAATGGTCCCCTCCAGTATACAACTAGGACAGTATCAGTCGCTACGGAGGGTGACAATATGTATGGGTACATATTCATACTATGTAGGATAACTAAGTAGACGGTTATGCTGTTTATTTCATCTAGCTACAATGCTCCGCACTGTGTATATATATTTATATATTTATGTGTACATATGTATATTCACTGCTCTTATTTTCTTATCTTCTAAATTATTGTTCTGAGTGTTGCTGTCCCTGTGCTGTTGCAATCCTGGAATTTCCCCACTGTGGGACTAATAAAGGCTTATCTTATCTTATCTTATCTTATCTTATCTTATTTTATCTTACATTATAAACACTAGGAACAATTAATAACTACAAACACTGTACAATAGTGGGCAGCTCGGTGGCAGAGTGGTTAGCACTGCGGCAGCACAGCAACTCACCCTTGGCCGGGGGATCCTGGGTTCAATCCCAGCCCCCGACCAACAGTGATCTGTGTGGAGTTTGCATGTTCTCCCCGTGTCTGCGTGGGTTTACTCCGGGATTTCTCCGGTTTCCTCCCACATGCCAAAAACATGCAAGTTAGGTTAACTGGCATCAAAACTGGGGATTCTAAATTGTCCTTAGGTATGACTGTGAGAGTGAATGGTTGTCTGTCTCTCTGTGTTGGCCCTGTAATGGACTGGCGATCTGTCCAGGGTGGACCCTGCCCCTCGCCCAAAGATGCTGGGATAGGCTCCAGCCCCCCCGTGACCCAAAAAGGATTAAGCGGAAGAAGATGGATGGATGGATGACACTGTACAATGGCGATCCCGAAACTCTTCACTCCAGTACTCCCACCCCACAACATGGGCAAACATCTTAACAATACAGGGACACATTTACATTTCACACACTGTTTGTATTAAACTTTCACACCTCAATGCAACTCCACCCAACACATACATATGGGCCCTCAACACACACAATGGTGGTCATCTCTTTTTTCCTTTTTTTTTGTTAGACCAATAAAATTAGCAATATAACACCAGAAACACACTACAGTAAGACACACCGTTAGCCCCTTAAACATAGAGAAAAGTCCCACTAGAGGTCTCCCGGCAGCTCCCCCCTGGAGCGTCTGTCCCGCGGCCCGTTGCCAGAGCGCCTCCGCCTCTTCTTTACCAGAAATGGGCTGCACTGGCATTTCCCCCCCCCCCAAACGCCGCAGCTCGTTCTGGTGCCGCCTGGACCCATCCGTTAGCTCAAGGTAACCGTCATCACAGGTCCGCATCACCCGCAGTTCACCCCGGTCACCTCGCTGCTCCCTTGACTTGCAGACCCACCCAAGCCGAGACTCAAATCTAGGGCACACATTATCACCCACACCCAAGGGAGTACTCATTGGCTTCTGTGGTCCACGGCATCGTGACCTGGTTCCCACGCGGTGTCGTAGGGTCCCGTCGATCCGGCCCGAGCTCTGTCCCTGATGTTTATTTTGGGCACGCCTAGGGCTCGTGCCATGTGGTCTCACCCCGATCGCTTTCATTTTATGCGTTGAATCGGCCGCGTCCGTGCCCGGCTCGACAGTGGTACTCGGCTGGCCACCGAAGCCATGCTGCACCTGCTCGTTAATTCCATCCACCCCCACGGGCGTCCAACCATGCCGTTCAGGTCCCTCGTCCAGGGTACCACGAACGCTGGCACGGGACACTCGCCGTGGTGACATTCCACAGTGCTGGTGGCACCACCCCCCCCACTCGATCCGGGCAAGCCCGAGTCCCACACTTCTTCGCCGTTTCCCGCGTAGTAGGGCCAGTCCCACAGTCCACCGCCAGACCACTCCTCACTGACGCTGCAGGTGATAGAGAAACCAAGCCCGTAGAACAGATCACAGCCCATCAGGTTATTTCCTTCACAAGACACCATGAACTCAGTCGCACACATTGAAGCCGACTTGTACCTCGCCGAGAGCCATACTGAGCCCACAATGTCCAGGGGGTTGTTACTGTAGCTGTAACAGGCAATGTTTGTTCTACCCACTCTATAGTGTGGGAAAAATGTCTTCACTGTCGTCCAATTCAAAATGGAAGTCGCCGACCCCATATCTACCAACAGCGGGACCGGCACCCCATCCAGCAAGATGTTGCACAAAATGCACCCGTCAGTGCTGGGCGAAACCATATGGACCACTGTAGGATTCTTCTTAGTCGAAGCCCCTTTTCCTGGCCCCTGGTCTTCCTGTTCAAAATTTCAGCAGACTCTGGCAAGGTGATGGAACAACCCGCACTTTCCACAACACTTCTTTGCTGGGCACTCCCTCGCTTTATAGCGGTGCCTGCTGGATCCGCAGCCGTAGTATTTCAGCTTCCCCGGGGCGGACCCAACCTTCATGACAGCAGCATATTCATCATCGCTGCTATCGTCCGGATCCAAGGCCAATGTCTTCCACTGTATATCGTTCCTGGGCAGGGTTCCTTTGTCACAGAGATTCCTTGTAATCTTCTCCGCTGCCTCGTGTTGTTGGGCTAGCTCCATGGTGGCTAGTAGCGTTAGCTCACTAGCATGAGTCAACAGACGGACCCTCGAGGAAGAATATGCCACGTGCTCCACTAGCTGGTCGCGGATCATCTCCTCCTCCAAGGCCCCAAATCTGCACTCACCCGCCAGCTGCTGAAGGTCTGCCACAAACTGCTGTACTGATTCCCCCGGTCGCTGACGCAGCTGTCTGAACTGAATGCGCCTCATTATGGTGTTTTCAGGGGCACGGAAATAGCCCGCCATGAGTCTCACCATGTCGTCGAATGTGTCACCCCCTCCCAATGTGCTCAGGATCCTCTGGCCCTCCATTCCGAAGTTGTGGACCAGAATTGCTCTTGCACGCAACTTTTCGAGGTCGCCGAGGTCCAGAGCTATGAGGTAATTTTCGAAGGCCGCGTACCACCTGGCCCAGGGAACAGGCGGCTCATCTGGAGCCTCCAGGAATGGTCAAAAAGCGGTAGCTGCCCTCTCCATGCCGTATATCCTCGTCGCCAAATGTTACGTCTTGAATTGAAGAGGAGTCGAGCTGATGTTTTATAAGTTTTATTAGAACACACAGGAACACTGGAGTCACCACGCTTGCCTGAGAGTCCACAGCGAAGAGACAAGATGTCTCCCGCTGTGGCTTCTTAAATTCCAGGTGACGCCACCCCAGGAGGCGGGGCGTCACCTCCCACTACACCCAGGGCACCGCCATATTGGTACACTCAACTATTATATATTATAAATATAATATCCAACAGTCAGGACCATGTAAACATGCATTCTGAAGTTTTAAGTGCAAGTTTATGCAAAACTTTAAAACTAAGTATTTAAGTAAATGTTCAGATGAAATTCAAAGTGCCACTTTATGCATGAGGTAAAAAATGCTGTAGAGCTAAAAATAAACTAACCCTTTAAGTTGTATTTTTTGTCATCCATTATTATTGTCATAAGTATTCTCCAGGGGCCTCATGTGTAAATGGTGGGCACACACAAAAACACGGCGTACGCTGATTTTCATGCACACCGGGGATGTATAAAAACAAACGTGATGTGAGAATCTGCAGGCCGAGCCGCAAAGTTTCCACCTGCTGTGAGAAGTTGCGGCGATCTGCAAAATTCTGTTTGACTCTATCAGGTGGGTCTGCTAAACTACAAAACAGGTGAAACTCACAGAATGTGTTAATAACATTTCTACTTCAGTTAAAATGTTTTGTCTATGAATTAGTCTGTGAAAAACATGACTATTATTATGTGATTTGTCTCCATAACTCGGCTCATTGAGTGCAGTGAAACACCGATGGATTGACCTGCCTCACTCATGGACCAGCCAGCGCCGCTGTTAACTGGATCCTGTTTCTATAAATGTGTCATTTTAACCAGACAACAGGAGGATCCCCAGCGCAATACGTGCCGTACCTTGGAGGTTGTTCCTCCTGGCCATCGTGCGTAATTTGGATTCTGACAGATTTGGTTTGTAACTTGTGTAAATTCAGCTGTAAGATTGGAGTGGTATTCAGTGGTCTTTATTTATTTATTTGTTTACTTTACTCAGTAACATCACATCTGTCTGTGGATTCCCGAGGGCTTTCTTTCACAGCATTTTTTTTTCCGTGTCATCACCCCCCAGTCACACTGTCATACTGTGATCGTCTATAGACGTTAACTTTAATGCCATTTTATTTTATTTCGATCTGAGCCAGCTGCATTAATTGAGGTGTAGGCACAAGTTGTTGCTTCAGCATACACCCTTTCTGTCTGAAATATATTGTCTTTTTCTCTTTCCTTTTCTTTTTTGTCTTATGATCCGACAGAAATTGAAAAAAAAAATGAATGAATGACCTGTCATTGTAACACGGTTTACTCGGTAAACTTCTGTTTATTGTTGATTCTGGAGGGTCAGAACAAAATAAAATATTTTTTGTGACCTCTACCTCCATTATCAACACCTCACTGTCACACTCCGTGAAGTTATTATTTTTTTATGTTGTGCTTTCCCACAGGCCTGACGATCATAGTTTGACAGAAGAGTGACAGAAGGGGCGTTTTTCTTCATTTACAGTCATTAGTGGGAGGAACCAAGGCAGAGCAAAGAGATCGTGTACGTGCGCTGGTTTTCACGTGAGGTGGGATGTACTGTATAAAGAAAAGGAGTGAAAAATCGGGCGTGCACACAGTTTTATAAATCTGAAAATTTTTGTGTGCATGTACCTTTCAAATTTTGTGAGAACGCCATCTTTCAGTATGAAAGCTGTGCAATCCTTTATACATGAGGCCCCTGGTCCTCCGGTTATTTAGTAATGTTTCTGATATTATTCTCTGTCCATTCTTAGTTTTTAGGTTTGCTCTTATTTTGAAGTTATTCCTGTTCCATTTACTGTAGCCTTATTGTTGTAGTCCTACTTCCAGTTCACTGTCGTGATTTTCTATTTACGTTTCTGTTACCTAGCTCATCAGCCGTTCCTCGTTCTCCACCAAAAGGTAAACGCATGTTATGTCTTCGTTCCTGTCATTTTCCAGGCTCCCGTCTGGTTTGTACTTTAAGTTTCGTTTTTTGTTTACATTTCAGTTTTAGCATCTCCCAGCCTCTGAGCTGGAAAAGCAGCGGCTGGTGATGCACGACACACTTCCTTCTGCTCGGTTCTTGACAGAATTTGGCATAATCCTTTACTCTGATACTTTTGCAAGTGTTTTATCAAGTTGATGGTGTTAAAATTGTACAATGCATTGGGAAAGTATTCACAGTGGTTCACTTTTTCCACATTTTGTTATGTTACAACCTTATTAAAAAAGGGATTAAATTTATCTTTTCTCAAAATTCCTACCACCATACCCCATAATGACAACATGAAGTTTTTTGAGATTTTTGCAAATTTATTAAAAATAAAAAACTAAGAAATCACATGTATGTAAGTATTCATAGCCTTTGCTCAGCACTTTTTTTTTTTTTTGTTACTTATTTGTACCCGTAGGTAGACTTGGTTTGCAGTCTGGTGACAAGCCACCGGCTGCTGGTCGCTGCGTGCGCGAGCGCCCTAAACCTACATGTTTTTGGTGTGCGGGAGGAAACCGGAGAAATCCCGGAGTAAACCCGCGCAACACGGGGAGAACATGCAAACTCCACACAGCTCACTGTTGGTCGGGGGCTGGGATCGAACCCACGATCTCATGATCCCCGCGGTCCCCCGGCCGAGGGTAAAACTGTGCTGCCACAGTGCTAAACCACTGCGCCACCGTGCAGCCTGTGCTGCACATGCCGTGCCCCCATCAACTTTGTTGATGCACCTTTGGTAGCAATTACAGCGTCAAGTCTTCTTGAATATGATGCCATAAGGTTGGCACATTTATCTTCAGGCAGTTTTTCCCATTCCTCTTTGCAGCACTGTGATGAGGGGTTTTATTGTGAAGTGCGGTGTGATGACACCACCTTCCGGGTGCGCCATCACACCATCCTATAAATAGGGTTGTCCACCATGTGGGGCTCCTTTTGCCCAGACGACCCCACACAGTGTAGCACCTACTGTTCTGCAACCAGTTATATAATAAAATACAGTTCCAGTGCAACCTCTCATCCGTCTCCTTTTGTGCCAGGTTTGTGGACATAACATTTAGCGACTTAACACATGGAGGCGCGCATAACACCACTACGGCTTTTCCTGGAGCTTCCTGGGGAACCAACAGTCCCATGGCCCTGCTGGTTTGAGGCTTTTGAAAATGACATCACTGCGTTGAACATAGGGAATCTGGATAAGGTGAGAGCGCAAGCGCTGCTTGTCCACAACCTTGGCATCAAAGGCCAGAGGATTCTACGGACACTCAGCTTGACGGACTTGTACAAAGACATTGTGGAGCTAATGGCTGACCACTTCACCACTCCGGACAGTGTGACGGTACGACAAATTCGGTTTCACCAGAGACACCAGGGAGTCGGTGAGCCTATTCAACAGTTTGTCATTGACCTAAGACAGTTAGCCAGTGTGTGCCATTTTGGGTCATTAGAGGACGAGATGGTGTGGGACCAATTGGCCGAGCACACGTGTAGTGCCGTGATACGGGCTAGGTTGCTAACGGCACCCAATGACTTAGTGCTAGCTAGGGCAGTTGAGCTAGCTCGTCAGCTAGAGGCCATGGATAAGCTAGCCTCTGAGCTAAATTGGCGCCAGTCTCAGAAGACACCAGAAGGGATGACATTGGCGAATGCAGTGGACTCGGAGGATGAAGGGAGCATGGCGGATGACTACGAGGTGTTTACAGTGAGCTGTAGGTCTGCTCCGAAGGACCCTGTCTGCGGGGGTTGTGGGTCACTGATGCACCAGAGTAATGCGCGATCATGCCTGGCAAGAGGAAAGCAGTGCAGAAGGTGTGGGTGCATGAATCATTTCGCCAGAATGTGTCGGTCTTCAGTATCGTGGAGCCCGCCAAGTAGACTAGCCCGCCCGCCTATGATGACCATCCACTCGGTGAGCACCAAAGCCAATGGGCTTTCCTACTGCATGGTGGAACTGGACGGTGTAGCTTTGTTATTGATACCTGACATGGCAGCGATGTGGTCAGTGCTAAATTGGGCCTCGGTAAAAAAGCTTTTCCTGCACCACAGGATCAGGAAGAACCCAGTGCTGCTGTATGAATATGGCGGTGGTAGACTGTGAAATGTCGGGACTGTGGAGTTGACTGCTCACTTTAACACTGAAGCGGTGCATGACTTCTCGTTCCAGGTAACAATGCATGGCGACAATATTATGGGGTGTGACCTGTTGTACGGACTGGATTTCGCCATTAAGGACAGTGCTGGATTCGAATGGTCTGGATGTGGACGGTGGAGATTGCCGGACCTGGTGGATGATGTCATAGTGTGGGATGAGGTACCCGCTGGCGTTGCCGGAACTGAAGCACACATTTCTGACTCTCAGGAGGACAGCTGCTCAGTGGAGGAACTGGACGACTCCAGTGCCAACGCTCGACCAGCTATTATGGGAGTGACCGAGTTAGCGAGCGAAGGGTCCGTTCCGATGAGTGTCACCAGGGAAGCACTGGACGTTTTCAGTACCAAAGTCAAGCTTCGGATGACGATGGAGGAGAGGTCCACTGCGACAGCGATGGCTGCTGTGCTACCATGGTATTACAATGGCACAAAACGGGAGCAAGATGTGGAGCTGCCGAAACTACAGCAGCGCATCAAACCAAGCAAGGTGCAGCTCCAGGTCACAGACTGGGTTCGGGTTCATGCCAAGGAGAGACCGGGGCGACGACTGGCTGGATTGCAGCCGGTGGGACATCGAGCGCCGCTAAGAATTGCGAAGTTGGGAGTGGCATGTTTCTGGCTGGCAGACAGCTCGATCTGACACGCAAACCAGCTGCGGCGTGTCCAGGTGGACGTTCCAAGTGACAGGGCTACGCAGGAGTCGGCAGTGGTGGGAGGCCCGAACTCTTGCGTTTTGAAGATTGGCCCTTGTCCTGGGGCCTGCCGCCTCCAGGGGCACATCCACCTCAGGGCTACAGCAGGCCCCCCCGGCAGACCCTCCCTTGCCATGGGAGATAGTAAGGAAGAGACAGAGGACTCTTTAGGTAGGAGCATGGCTGGTCTATTGGTAAAAGTGGCAGAATAAACCACTTACTACTGTGTGTGGGAGTACACCCACCGGCCCTAATTCTAGCATTCATTGTTCATGTTGTTGCTGTTGTTTAATGTGTTTATTGTGGGTTTTATCTGCTAAATTTGGGTGGGTTTTAATTAGGCATGTTTTTTCTACTTTATAAAGGAGGGGAGAATGTAATGATGGATCTTATTGTGGAGTGCGAAGTGATGATGCCGCCTTCTGAGTGCGCCATCACACCCCCCGAAAAACAGGGGCATCCACCATTTGGGGCTACTCTTGCCTGGACGACCCCACATGGTGTAGCACCTGCTGTTCTGCAACCAGTTATATAATAAAGTACCATTCCAGTGTAACCTCTCGTCAGTCTCCTTTTGTGCCAGGTGTGTGGACACAACGCACCTCTCAAGCTCCATCAGGTTGGATGGGAAGCATTGGTGCACAGCCATTTTCTATCTCTCCAGAGATGTTCAATTGGATTCAAGTCTGGGCTCTGGCTGAGCCACTCAAGGACCTTATGTGCTCAGGGTCGTTGTCCTGCTGAAAGAAGAACCGTTGCCCCAGTCTGAGGTCAAGAGCATTCTGGAGCAGGTTTTCATCCAGGATGTCTCTGTACATTGCTGCATTCATCTTTCTCTCTATCCTGACTAGTCTCCCAGTTCCTGCCACTGAAAAACGTCCCCACAGATTGATGCTGCCACCACCATGCTTCACTGTAGGGATGGTATTGGCCTGGTGATGAGCGGTGCCTGGTTTCCTCCAAACATGACGTCTGGCATTCAGGCCAAAGAGTTCAAGCTTTTCCTCATTAGACCAGAGAATTTTGTTTTTCATGGTCTGAGAGTCCTTCAGGTGCCTTTTGGCAAACTCCAGGCAGGCTGCCATGTGCCTTTTACTAAAGAGTAGCTTCTGTCTGGCCACTGTACCCTACAGGCCTGATTGGTGGATTGCTGCAGAGATGGTTGTCCTTCTGGAAGGTTCTCCTCTCTCCACAGAGGAACGCTGGAGGTCTGACAGAGTGACCATCGGGTTCTTGGTCACCTCCCTGACTAAGGCCCTTTTCCCCTGATCACTCAGTTTAGACAGCCGGACAGCTCTAGGAAGAGTCCTGGTGGTTCTAAACTTCTTCCATTTACAGATGATGGAGGCCACTGTGCGCATTGGGACCTTCAAAGCAGCAGATATTTTTCTGTACTCTTCCCCAGATTTGCGCCTCGAGACAATCCTGTCTCGGAGGTCTACAGACAATTCCTTTGACTTCATGCTTGGTTTGTACTCTGACATGCACTGTCAACTGTGGGACCTTATAGACAGGTGCGTGCCTTTCCAAATCATGTCCAATCAACTGAATTTAACACAGGTGGACTCCAGTTAAGCTGCAGAAATATCTCAAGGATGATCAGTGGAAACAGGATGCACCTGAGCTCAATTTTGAGCTTCATGGCAAAGGCTGTGAATACTTATGTACATGTGATTTCTTAGTTTTTTATTTTTAATAAATTTGCAAAAATCTAAAAAAAAAACATTTTCATGTTGTCATTATGGGGTATTATGTGTAGAATTTTGAAGTAAAAATGAATTTAATCCATTTTGGAATAAGGCTGTAACATAACAAAATGTGGAAAAAAGTGAAGCGTTGTGAATACTTTCTGGATGGACTGTAAACGCTGCTATCACACAGCAAACATACCGAGGCGAGTCCCACAGACATGCTCCAGTGACACGTGACACATTGTTTTCGTTTACCAAAGTCATGTGCAGCGTGGCTGAGAACATGATCATGCCTTCATTTTAATATTATTAATTCAATTAAATAATAAATAAAAATAATTAATTCCATTCCATTCCATTCAACTTTATTTATATAGAGCCATTTCACAACAACAGTCATCTCATAGCACTTTCAACTGTAGGGGAAACCCCCACAATTGCAGAAAGACCCCAGCAATCAGGCGATCCCCTGTGAGCAGCACTTGGCTACGGTGGAGAAGAAAAACTCCCTTTTAACAGGAAGAAACCTCCAGCAGAACCAGGCTCAGGGAGGGGCAGTCATCTGCTGCGACTGGCTTGGGGGGGGGGGATAGAGAAGAAGAAAAGAACAGACATGCAGAGAGCAAACAGCACGATGGGGACTCAGTCTATGGGGGAGAACAAACAGATGTTAATGACCAGCAAAAATATTTCATTGAGAGTGAAGAAAGGAGTGAAACCCAGTGCATCATTGGAGGTCCCCCATCTGCCTAAACCTATTGGCTGCATAACTAAGGAAGGGTTCAGGGTCACCTGATCCCACCCTAACTATAGGCTATCTCAAAAAGGAAGGTTTTAGCCCTATTCATAAAAACAGAGATCGAGTCTGACTCCCGAATCCAGATTGGCAGCTGGTTCCAAAGGAGAGGAGCTTGATAGCTGAAACCTCTGCCTCCCATTGTACCTTGGGAGATTCTAGGTATTACAAGTAATCCTGCATTTTGGGAGCATAGTGCTCTGTTAGGATGATAAGGTACTATCAGATCTTTTAAGTAAAAGGGGGTCTGGTTATTTAGAGGTATGTAAGTGAGAAGAAGAATTTTAAACTTAATTCTAAATTCTATGGGAAGCCAATGAAGGAAGGCCAGAGCTGGAGAGATGTGATCTCTCTTTCTGGTACCTGTTAAACTTCAACCAGTTTGTTGATTGTCCCACCAGAGAAAATAAAACAATGGATTTACTGTATGCCAATGCAAGAGATGCATACAGTGCCACAGCCCTACCCCCTCAGATCACAACCTGGTCCTGTTATCATCCAAGTACATTCCCCTTGTGCAAAGGCAGCCTGCTTATACACGGACTGTGAAGAGGTGGACACAGAAGACTGCTGATGCACTACAGGACTGCTTCGAGATGACGGGTTGGAATGTAATCTGTGAACCACATGGGGTGGACATAGACAATATGACCGACTGCATCACAGAATACATCAGATTCTGTGAAAACACAGCCATGCCAGCTCAGACCGTGCGCTGTTTCCCAAACAACAAACCATGGATCACCAGTGACCTAAAAGCACTTCCTAAGAAGAAGAAGAGGGCTTTTAGGTCTGAAGACAAGGAGAAACTGAGGAGAGTGCAGCATGAACTGAGAGAGATACTGAGGATGTGTAAAAACAATTACAGGAGGAAGTTGGAGGATAAACTCAAGCAAAGCAATATGAAGGATGTCTTGATGGGAATGAAACAAATCACTGGGTGTAAGGGGAGGAGAGACAGACAGACATCAGGCAGACTTGAGAGAGCCGATGAGCTGAATTTGTTTTTTAAGAGGTTCAACGCACCGCCTGTCACCCCCACAACACAGCCAAACTCCTGCACACACACCCTCTCCCTCCTGTGCAGCACCTCTGCCTTTCTCTCTCTCTCTCTCGCTCTCGCTGTGGGGGAGTGGCAGGGAGGAGAGGATCACCTGCTGACCTTCAGAAATCCTCGCCTGGGCAAGTTCCAGTTTGTCGGGACAAGGACGGTGTATCACATCTGTGTGAAGGTTCTGAATCTGCGCTCTCTGATGGATGTCACAGAGTCGAGGTGGGTGGGTTTTTTGGGGCCAGAGGTCTCCCCGAAAGGCAGCTGGCGGTGCATGTACAAGCTACCTATTGAGAAACGGACAGCAGATATCCAGTGGAGGATTGTGCATGGGGCAATAGCTACGAATAAATACAGAGCACGCCTCGATCCGACTGTGGGGGGGAAATGTTTGTTTTGTTCCCAAGTAGAGACCCTGGAGCATTTATTTGTTCAATGTTTTCGTTTATCTGGACTTTTTGATATTTTGCGCGAGTGGTTTCAGGCTTTGGGTGAACGTTTCTCTTTTGGTCCGTTCATTTACGGTCCAAAGTATAAAGTGGCAAGGAAGGCTGCCCACACTTTGATGAACTTCCTATCTGGTACTGCTAAACTAGCCATCTGGCTGACGAGGAAAAATCGGGCTAGCAACGCTGGCAATGTGGATCCTGTGTCTGCTTTCAAGGTCTTGTTGAAAGTCAGACTCCAGGTGGAGTTCTCTTGCTATCAAATGGTGGACAATTTGGAGGCATTCATCAATAGATGGACTGTAGGGAACGTTTTGTGTTCTGTGGGTCAGGGGGATGAGTTATGTTTGCACTTTTGAGATGTGACACACTTGGGGCCGTGATATTGGTGTTTTTGCATTTTTGAATTGTACAATAAAGCCTTTTTTAAAAGTCAAAGTCTCAGTCTCTCTCTCTCTCTCTCTCTCTCTCTCTCTCTCTCTCTGAGCTCTTTCCTGCAGGAAAGAGTGAAGGGGGCATTTGTTAGGTCCCGGTTTACTCGGCTGCAAGATATGGATGCCCCAACATCTTTTTTTTGCAATCTGGAGAAGTCTGCTGCAAAAAAGAAGTTGATGACTTGCTTAAGACTCCCACATGGTCAAATGACTACAAATCCATCTGAGATGAGGAGCCATGCAGTGGATTTTTACGGGGCCCTGTTTGGTGCAGAACCATGTTGCATAGAATCTCAAAATCAACTCTTTGAAGGTCTTCCCAAGCTCAGCCCAGAGGACAGGGCTGCTCTGGACTGTGAACTGACTTTGGATGAGTTAACTGTAGCAGTTAATCGAATGGCTCTGGGACGTGCACCTGGACTTGACGGTCTTTCTTCTGACTTTTTTAAGCATTTTTGGGATATTATTGGATCAGACTTTTATGACGTTCTAATTGACTGTTACAGAACTGGATCTTTACCTGTCTCCTGCCGGCACGCAGTACTATCTCTGCTGCCTAAGGAAGGGGACTTGGCCTTGCTTAAAAGCTGGAGGCCTGTTGCTCTTCTTTGCACAGACTACAAGGTGCTTTCTAAAGCCCTGTCAAATAGGCTGAAAAATGTCTTGGATTTAATCATAGATAGAGATCAAACATATTGTATTCCTGACCGGACCATTATGGACAATATTTTTCTCGTACATGACGTTCTTCATCTTAGTAAATGTTATGATTTAAAGTTCGGTATTATGTCTTTAGACCAAGAAAAAGCCTTTGACAGGGTTGACCATTCTTATTTGTTTTCCACACTGAAGGGGTTTGGTTTTGGCAATATGTTTTTGACATGGGTCAATCTGTTATATGCTGGAGCTGAGTGTTTGGTAAAGATGGGAGCTGGGCTGAGTCGGCCAATCCCTGTACGTCGGGGAATAAGGCAGGGTTGTCCAATCTCAGGTCAACTGTATAGCTTGGCTATTGAGCCTTTGCTGTGCAGGTTGTGCACTCAGCTGGGTAGTTTGATTCTGCCGGGGCCCTCCAGTAGTTGTCGTCCACTTGTCTTGTTTGCTTATGCAGATGACGTCAACATTTTCATCACATCCCACAGGGATGTACAGCGTTTGGTGGACACTTTATCTATTTATGAAAAAGCATCTTCTGCATGGGTAAACTGGGACAAGAGTGAGGGTTTACTGGTGGGGCAGTGGTCACATCAGGACATTCCTCATCTACCTGGAGGTCTTCTGTGGGGGAAAGCCAGTCTTAAAGTGTTGGGGGTATTTCTGGGTTCTGAGGACTTTGAATGCAAGAACTGGGAGGGAATTAAGGAGAAGGTGTGTGCTCGCTTTTCTAAATGGAAATGGTTGCTACCACAGCTGTCATATAGGGGAAGAGGTCTGGTCGCCAATAATCTGGTCGCTTCAGCTCTCTGGCATAGGCTTATTGCTTTGACACCGCCCAGGAGCCTGGTTGAGGAGGTTCAGAAGATCATCGTGGATTTCTTTTGGTCTGGTCGACATTGGGTTCGTGCGGCTGTTCTCTACCTGCCTGTTGCCGAGGGAGGACAGGGCCTGGTGGACATACAGTCCAAGATCACCTGTTTTAGGCTTCAGACTGTGCAACGGCTCCTTTATGGATGTGGCCCCTGCTGGATGGACACTGCAAAACTGCTCCTGAGGAGAGCTGGCCGCTTGGGCTATGATAAGCAGCTTTTCCTTGTGAAATCCGGGGAGGTGGACTTTACTGGACTTTCTGCTTTTTATACATCTGTCTTGCATGCATGGCAAGTCTTCACCGTAGCCCGCATTCCTGAGGAGACACCAGGCATGTGGCTGTTCGAGGAACCACTGTTTTTCAATCAATTCATGGACACTCAAGTGCTGCAGTCTGTCAGTCTGCGAACTTGTTTAAGAGAGGCAGGCTGTACCAAGCTTGGTCATCCTATGAAGATGTCAACCACGTCCATGGAAACGCTGAGGCGGAGTGCCAACATTGCATCTGTCAGACTGGTACATACGGTGGTGAAGGAAGTGTGTGCTGCCCTGCCATGACCACTTAGAGCCTTTGCGGAAAACCGTACTCTTTCCAATCAATGGGATGAGGACACTGTGTCCAACTTTCCTGCCCTTTCCATAAGTCCAGCAGTGGGAGAGTGGCAGGAGGGAGAAGATCACCTGCTGTCCTTCAGAACTCCTCGTCTGGGCAAGTTCCAGTTTGTAGGGAAGAAGATGGTGTATCACATCTGTGTGAAGGTGCTGAATTTGCGCTCTCTGACGGAGGTGAAAGAGTCGAAGTGGGCAGGGTTTTTGGGGTCGGTATTCTCCCCGAAAGGCAGCTGGCGGTCCATGTACAAGCTCCCTATTGAGAAACGGACAGCAGATCTCCAGTGGAGGATTGTACATGGGGTAATAGCTATGAATAAATACAGAGCACACCTGGATCCTAATGTGGGGGAGGAATGTTTGTTTTGTTCCCAAGTTGAGACCCTGGAGCACTTGTTTGTTAAATGTTTTCATTTATCTGGGCTTTTAGATCTTTGGAAAGTGTGGTTTCATAATTTTGGTGAATGTTTTTCTTTTGGTTTGTTTATTTACGGTCCAAAGTATAAAGTGGCAAAGAAGTCTGTGCACACTTTGATGAACTTCCTATCTGGTACTGCTAAACTTGCCATCTGGCTGACAAGAAAAAATCGGACTATTAACACTGGCAATGTGGATCCTGTGTTTGTTTTCAAGGCCTTGTTAAAAGTCAGACTCCAGGTGGAGTACTCTTACTATAAAATGGTGGACAATTTGGAGGTATTCACCAATAGATGGACTGTAGGGAATGTTTTGTCTTCTGTGGGAGAGGGGGATGAGTTATGTTTGCACTTTTGAAATGTGAGACACTTGGTGGAATGATGGTATCATGGTGATTTTACATTTTTGAATTGTATAATAAAGGGATTTTTTTAAACCTCAAACCCTCTCTCTCCCTCTCTCTCTCTCTCTCTCTCTCTCTCTCTCTCTCTCTCTCTCTCTCTATTGGTGATCTTACATTTTTGAATTGTACAATAAAGGGATTTTTTAAAACTCAAACTCTCTCTCTCTCTCTCTCTCTCTCTCTCTCTCTCTCTCTCTCTCTACCCCTCCTCTGTGGATAGCAGCACCCCCCTCCCATCACATCACTGTGACGACAGACCAGGTTAAAGGGTACCTGTAATGAATTTTAAACAAAAGCTATTTCAAAGGATCAAATATGATACTAATGGTTCCGTCCAGTAATTTTGGTCATGATTCCTTCTCAAATACGCACAAGTTTCAAGTCACTGCTCTGTCAGTCAGTCATGGTCAGCGACATCTTGTCTCCTCCATGGCCAGTTTCAGCACGGTAGTAACGCACAGTCATTGCTTTGTGGGATTGAATGGGCTGCAGTATAGCAGTCAACAAAGTTGAACATGTAAATTAGAAGTTGATTTCTCCAAGCTAAATAAATTTCATCTAATTTAGTGGGGCACCATTTTCTTTCTAATTGACGAGTCTTATGTTTTAAGCTACGAGTTTCTTTGTTGAACCAAGGAGTCAGAAATCTCTGATTAGACTTTTTCTTTTGTAAAGGGGCCACCATGTCTAGAGTCTGATGAAGAGAAGCTGTAATACCATTTACCACACTATCAACTACAGAAAGAGTAAAATCTCAATAACTTATCTCCGTTGTGTTGACACATGGCATTGAGGAAACAACCTGCTTAAATTTGGTAACAGCATCATCTGAGAGACATCTACTATAGTAATATTTTTCTTTAGGAGCCAAATAGTCAGAAACAGTAAAATCAGAGGTTAACAGATAATGGTCTGACAGTACAGGGTTATGAGGAGACACTACCAGATTTTCTGTTTCTATGCCGTATGTCAGAACAAGGTCCAATGTGTGGTGGAGATAATGGATAGAATTTCCTACTTTCTGAAAAAACCTCATCGAGTATAATGTTGAATTAAATGCCATATGAAGGCGCTCACTATCTACATCAAATCTAACAAATCTACCTACGGGTACAAATAAAGTAACCTGAACCTGAACATCTACATGTACACACGTGGAAAAAATTGTTTGTACCCCTCTGTTAATGAAAGAAAAAACCCACAATGGTCACAGAAATAACTTGAATCTGACAAAAGTGGTAATAAATAACAAGTCTACGAAAATTAACCAATGAAAATCACACAATGCTTTTGAATTGTGGTTCAACAGAATTATTTTAAAAAACAAACTCATGAAACAGGCCTGGACAAAAATGATGGTACCCTTAACTTAATATTTTGTTGCACAACCTTTTGAGGCAATCACTGCAATCAAACAATTTCTGTAACTGTCAATGAGACTTCTGCACCTCTCAGCAGGTATTTTGGCCCATTCCTCATGAGCAAACTGCTCCACTTGTCTCAGGTTTGAAGGGTGCCTTCTCCAGACAGCATGTTTCAGCTCCTTCCACAGATCTTCAATAGGATTTAGATCAGGGCTCATACAGTAGAAGACCACTTTAGAATAGTCCAATGTTTCACTCTTAGCCATTCTTGGGTGTTTTTAGCTGTGTGTTCTGGGTCATTATCCTGTTGCAAGACCCATGACCTGCGACTGAGACCAAGCTATCTGACACTGGGCAGCACATTTCTCTCTAGAATACCTTGATAGTCTTGACATTTCATTGTACCCTGCACAGATTCAAGACACGTTTCAAGTTGTTCTGGGCTCTTTTGTTACCATTCGTATTATCCGTCTCCTCTTGCGGCCACGTCCAGGGAGGTTGGCTACAGTCCTGTGGATCTTAAATTTCTGAATAATATGTGCAACTGTAGTCACAGGAACATCAAGCTGCTTGGAGATGGTCTTATAGTCTTTACCTTTAACATGCTTGTCTATAATTTTCTTTCTAATCTCCTGAGACAACTCCCTCCTTTGCTTCCTCTGGTCCATGTTTAGTGTGTTACACACCATGTCACCCAGTGCTTCTCAATTATTTTTTGCAAAGCCCCCCCTAGGAAAGAGAAAATATTTTGCGCCCCCCCCCACTCGCCGCGGTGACTATAAATAAGATCATTATCTATAAAAATTGTATAAGTATACCTAAAATTGTATCCTTTTTAACATTAACAAAAGAAAAAAGCAATATAAATCAACTTTCAACAAATATTAACTTTATTATGCCACACAGAAACCCTGTTATAGTCTAAAACAGAAAAAAAAAAACTTAAAGTGCATCAAAGTGCCTGAAATAAAAAATATGTCAATCCTTATTTAAACTAGAAACATTTTTGACCAACTGAACCATTTGATGCTGAGAAAAATAATTCAATCAATAAATAATATTAAATGTAAATTGATCTGGAACATTAACACAGGAGCACCAATATATTTAACAATTGTGTGGGGTTTTTTGCACTACGCAATTTGGTACGCCACTTTAAATGATGCTAAAAGTGCTCGCTGGTTTACTGATGTAGCGTTCACAAAGCGGGATGATTGTTGGCCGTACTCCGCACGTTTTCGCTGAAAAAAATCAAGCGGCTTATCAATGTGTTGAGGATGTAATGTCTGTAGGTGACGTCTTAATTTATTTGGCTTCATGCTGTCCGCTGCCAACACTTTCAGACACAGTGAACACACCGGTCTTTCCTCGTCTCCCACCGTAGTCAGAGTGAAGCCAAGCGCTAGATAAGCTTCGTCATATTTCCTCGTCTTAGCTTTTGGGAGACTTTCATTTGTCTCTTTACCTGTGTCGCTCTCCGCCTTTCTTTTCGTTACTGTTAAATATTTCTCCATGGTGTCTCTCGAGGGGTTTGTTGACAGCAATTTAAAAAGTTTTAAACTCCCGCACAGACTTTGACAATGAGAGCGCCACTGCACCACCTGCTGCCGTGGATGTGCAATTACACTTTACACGGCAAAAGCAAAGCCTGTTCCCCGGGGTCATACGCGCCCCCCCTGGCATCGCATCGCGCCACCCCAGGGGGGCGCGCCCCACTATTTGAGAAGGACTGATGTCACCAAACAGCACAGTGACTACTTGTCACCCTTTAAATAGGCCGATTGACTGATTACAAGTTTGTAGACACCTGTGATATTAATTAGAGGACACATCTTGGTTGAACATGTCCCTATGGTCACATTATTTTCAATCTTTTCTAGGGGTACCATCATTTTTGTCCAGGCCTGTTTCATGAGTTTGTTTTTTAAAGTAATTCTGTTGAATCACAATTCAAAAGCATTGTCTGATTTTCATTGGTTAATTTTCATAGAATTCAGCAAATTCAGATAAAAACTCAGAGTAAGCTGAGGGAGGACAATAAACTATGGCAAATAAAATTGGGTTTAACCTAAAACTGCTAACATGCCTAATACTGAGGACCAGGCCCTCAAAGGAATTATAACATATTTTTTGCTTTACATTAACTAGTAATTTGGAATGGTAAATTGTTGCTACTCCTCCTCCACGACCAGAACTTCTGGGATTTTGACAGTTTAAATAAACAGAGGGAGTTGATTCATTTAAACCAACATAATCCTTAACAAAGTCTCTGTAAGGGATATTAAATCAATCTGATGATCAATTAACAGATCATGGACTAGCAGAGACTTGGGAGTTAGAGACCTAATATTTAACAAATCGCTTTTAATTTTGAAATTATGAGGAGGAATAGAGGCCAAATCATTAAATTTAGAGGTTTAATTTGGGTTTTATCAACATCATGTTTAATCACTTTAGGATGCTTATGCATATATTTTTTTTTTACTTTAGAGGGAGCAGACAGTGATTCTCTGATGGGGAAGGCAGGGGCTAAGTCGAAGGGTGGCAGATGGAGAGAAGCTGCTGAGAGGCGTGTAAGACTACCACTCTGCTTCCTGGTCCCAACTCCAAGTAGTAGTCAAGGCTTTGGAACTTTGGATAAAAATGATGCCAGATTGTTAGATAAATGAGACGCACCATCCAAAGTGGGATGGACACTGTCTCGCCTGATAAGACCAGGTTTTCCCCAAAATGAGTTCCAATTGTCTATGTAGCCCACATTGTTTGCAGGACACCACACAGAAGGTCAGTGGCTAAACATGTCATCACTGGTCAGGTTAGGGAGGGGCCCAGAGAATACTACAGAGGCAGACATCATTTTGACACACTAAGTTTTGTGACTTCCGACTGCAGGAGTTGGATGTCGTTCATGCTAGCATGGATAACAATTGTGGAGTATTTCCAGTTACTTTTAGCCAACATTTTCAAATTTGACTCAATGTTGCCTGCTCTGGCCTCAGGAATGCATTTGACTATGGCTGCTGAAGTCTCTAAGTTCAAATTTCTGACTATAGAGTCACCATTGATCACAGTTTTTTCCTCAGCGGGTGTGTTGCTGAGCGAGGAATAGCGATTAGAAACGTGAACAGGTTGGTGGTGAACCAGGGGCTTGCAACTATACTTCCTTCTCACCCGTTCTCTCCTGGCTGCTCAGGAAAGGTGGTTGCCGGGGGACGGCTAGCAGGCCCTATGCTACGAAGGTCTACTGCAACTAAGGAGAATCTGTCAATATTAACTGCCGATGATGGTGTTTCAATGCAGCGGAGCCGGGATTCCAAATCACACAACCTCATCTCGAGCGTCTCAAAAAGACAACATTTATTACATTCACCATTATCACTAAAAGAGGCAGAGGTGTAGCTCAACATCTGACACAAAGAGCACACCAGAGGAGAACGGGAAGGAGAGCTAGTAGCCATAGCTAGTGGCTAACCCGAAGCTAACACAAACACCAATGAAAGATGAACAGAAGGCTAAAGAGGGTGATTAGGTGACACTGAGTGCGCACACAAGTGCAAGGAGCTTGTTAAACAGAAGTGAGTTGTTATGGTAGATGGGGGGAAAAAAGCGATTAAAATTAAATTAAATTAAATTAAAGGCAGTAATCCTCAGGAGAGTGAGGAGAGCTAAGCACAGAGCAAACCACACCAACAGCCAGCAACACAGGAAGTGACGATATGTTAGCACGGGAAGAGGAACCCAACCTTCGAGCAGATGTTGAATCTAGTCCCAGCCATCAAAGGAGTGGCTTCAGAACAACTCTGTGAATGTCCTTGAGTGGCCCAGCCAGAGCCCAGACTTGAATCCAATTGAACATCTCTGGAGAGATCTGAAAATGGCTGTGCACCGACATTTTCTATCCAACCTGATGGAGCTTGAGAGGTGCTGCAAAGAGGAATGGGCCAAACTGCCCAATGATAGGAGTGTCAAGCTTATGGCATCAAATTAAAAAGGACTTGAGGCTGTAATTGCTGCCAAAGGTGCATCAATGAAATATTGCGCAAAGGCTGTGAATATTTATGTACATGTGATTTCTTAGTCTTTTATTTTTTTAAATAATTATTTAAATTTGCAAAAATCTAAAAAAAAAAAACTTTTTAATTAAATTATTATTTAACCCCTTGCACTCTGGTCAATTTCCCTAAAAACGCCTAAAAATAACATACCCAAAGTAAATCAAAAGCTGTTCTTCAACCCTTTGCAGCATCTTCATGGGGTTGGTCTCATTTAAAAGAAAACACTTTGAATTTTTTGGCAAAACAGTCATAATCTCTCTAAGTGCTCCTCCACTGAGTAACAGTCATCTAAACATACTGAACTTGAAGAAAATAAAGTTCGCCTGGGTGTTTTTTTGGATACAAATGCTTGCAAATAACACACAGCTGTCAGATCCGGGCTGGAAAATGCAACAGAAATGTAGAACCAAGTGTTATCCAGCTGAGGTCAAAATTTTGTAGCAATACCACAAAAAATGAATATATTACACAGCTTTTTTGTCAGGTTGTTCCCAGGCGTTTTGGAACTGTGCCAAATTGTGCCAAATGGTACAGTTTGGAAAAACGTCTGTAACTTTTGAATGATTCAATATAGAAGCTTGATCTTGGGCTCTAATGAAAGGTGACACTCAGGGCTGTGTGTGTGTGTGTGGGTGGGGGGGGGTTGTTTATTCATTCATGAATGAATGAATGAACAAACAAGCCCCCACACACAAAGAAGCATGCCATGTAAAAAATGTGTGGCTTTTTTTTCAAGAAAAAATAACCTACAGTGCAATAAAAATTATACTAAAATATCTGTAATGTAGAGAATAACAACTCCCACCCCCCGCTACAGAGGCCGGACATCGTCCATTGCCACATGACGGACCGCGGCGCATGCCGCGGTCTACTACGCACAGTTGTACTAAAATATCTGCAATATATCTGCAATATATCTGCAATCCGCTACAGAGGAGTAGCGGGGGGGGGGGGGGACTGTTCACGGTCCGGACGCGCGGTCCGTCATGTGGCAATGATGCACAGTTGTAATTTACCAATCGGTCAAAAGTCATTTTGATTACAATTTTCAGGGATAAAGAATAATTTAGCTTATAACACTTACCTGTCCACAACAGCAGTGTCGCTGGCGAACTTCTCTTCCTCGTTGTCAGACGAACATGACGCTGGTCCGCTTGTTACGACTCGTGGTTCTGGTCACGCGACCCGGTCAAACCATGATTCCATTATTGCGGTTTTGTGCTTCCATGATTGCGGTTTTGGCGAACAATTTTTCAAAACAAATAAGAACAGTAGTAAGAAAAAAAGACTGGCGAACGCGTGTGTGTCACCCAGCGGCTTACACAAAACAGATTTTACGCACGGGACGCACGCTTTCAATTGCCGAACTTCTCTGCTTCAATTGGCTCGCTGTATTCGCAGCCGTTGGTAGGCGGGTCCTTCTTGCTAGGTTTTCAGTCATTGGTTCTTCAAGGTTTCAGAAACCCAATTCAAGGCTCTTATTAGTCGAATGAGAGGTCAATCAAATCTAAACCAATCAAAGCACTCCTTTGGCTTTCTGTTCGCGGCTGTGTCTGTAGTGGAAGAACGGAAATGCAGCTTTTTTTTTCAGTGCGCTCTGAGACGCACAGTGTGCGTCTTAATGCGCACGAGGGCACACTAGGACGCAGAGACGTGACCGCCCGCGGTATCCCGGAGTGCAAGAGGTTAACTTTGAATTAAATAATGTAATTGTTATTTAAATTATTATTTAAATTTGACTTAAATAATTTAATTAGTATTTAAAGTATTATTTAAATTCGCAAAAATAAAAAAAATAAAAAAACTTTTTTCACATTGTCATTATGGGGTATTGTGTGTAGAATTTTGAGGAAAAAATTATTCCGGCACTTATTGTGAAGTGCGGTGCAGTGAGGGGCACCTCCTGTTGCACCACTGCACCACCCTATATATAAGGCAAGGGCACCTGTTATGTCCTAATAATGGGAGACCGGAGCCACGTTGAACCGATCAACGAACTGAACTTTATTAAGAAAAACAAGCACAATATACACACTGGCCATAGACCACCACCTGATGTCACCACATTGACATTATCTTCGTAATCTTGGTGATTGGGATAATTCTGATTGGGACGGGAATTGTCTTGGTTTACCGCAAATTGCTGAAGATGGATTCAACCTATCAAAATGCTGGCCAGGCGAGGTGCATCCAACAAATTGAGAAACTGGAGAAGACCCTGATAGCGACTACTGGAGAACTGTCTCGTAAGGTGGATTACATCATGGGTTCGCTCAGGTCTTTCCACGACGAATTCAAAGCTGCGCAATGAAGGATTAATGTACTGAATCTACAGAAGAAATACAAGTCTCCTCTGTGATCAGTCCTATTTGGCATTATTATTCCCCATGAAAATTCCTCCTGGCTGTCTGCAGACTGTGTTTTTTCAAAATCATGAGCACAAGGCCTTGGACAGCCAGCTGCAGCGCCAGATAAGACTGGGCGCCAGACAGACAAAACATCTTCTGCCAAGGGTCCTTGGGTCTCTCTTATTATCATCAACACTGCTCAACACCGCACACACATTGATTCATGAACTGATTAAAGATATACTGTACACTGCTCTCTTGTGTCTTGTGAAATTCTGAGTTGTTGCTCTGTGCTATTGAGAGATTTTTTTTCATTGTAATCATAATCTGCTTAAAAATAAGCTGTATTCTGATAACAAAGTTTTTTTTCTCCTCCCCCCTTGTGTTGTTCCCTCCCTTCCCCTCCCTTTCTTATCTATCTCTGTTTGATGAGGCGCCTTTATGGCTGCCGTGTCGTTGTGTCGCGCGCATGCGCACCAATGTCAAGTCAAGTTCCTCGTGTGTTTTTTACATGCTTGGCAATAAAGTTTATTCTGATTCTGATTCTGATTCTGATTCTGACTGCCTGGCGTCAGCTACGGAAAGCCCCAAGGGCCAAATCCCCACACAACATTCTTCCCCCCAAGAAAACATGAAAGCACCATAGAGAACACACACATATATATATAAGATGGAAACCCCCCTTTAATTTTAGCTAGAAAACCCCTTAGAACACATGCAATATAGACAGTTATTCTGCCGCCCATTCCCAACACACATTAGCTAAAGCTACTTTCAGAACAAAGTCATCGAAGTATTTGGGCCTCTGACGCGTCCTAGCTGAGCGCCTCACCTGAGGAGGCCCAGCTCTAGGCTCCATCGGCCGCACCTGCGAGTCCCCAACACTCTCATCAGAAAAGTTCCAACCCACATGAGTCCGTTGTACCGCAGCTCCCAGACCCTGTGCAGACAACGACTTCCTGAGTCGGCTGGAGTGCCACCGTTACCCACGAGAGCTTGAATGTGTCCTGGCCCCGCCACCTCATGATCTGTAGTGGCCCCGTCCACAAAGACTGCAGTTTATGGTTGCGGTTGGGATGCTTAATCCAGACCCAGTCCGACACATCGAGTCCATGGGCCATCGCCCTGTGGTTCCTGTCGAAACGTCCTTTCATCTTCTGCCGTTGGGCGATGACCCGGTGTCGTGGAGGGTCTGTGTTCCCTGGAGGGGAGGTTGTGGGGGGCCTCAGTCAGTTCAGAGGAAGGTGGCTTTCACGGCCCAGCATGAGTTTCGCTGGGGAGCACCCTATCGTGGCGTGAGCTGTGTCCCTGTAGTGGAGGAGTGTGCTCTGGAGGGTGTCAGGGAACATGAAGCCATCCGCCAAATGGGCTGTCAGACCATTTTTCAGAGTCTTGTTGAAACACTCCATGCCCCCACTGTCTTGGGGGTGGTAGAATGCAATCTTGATGTGTTCCACGCCCCTAACACCCAACAACTCCTCAAACCCCCCAGAGGTGAACTGTGGGCCATTGTCTGTAATGATGGCATCCAGGACCCCCCATCTGGCAAACAGTGATAAGAGGAAACCCGTAACCACATCCGTCATGACTGAATTAATGGGCAATACCTCTGGCCATTTGGAGAACAGATCGTCGACCACTAACAAAAACGGCTGTTTGGGGGTGCTGCATGTAGTTCACCGCAAATGTTTAATTGGATGTACTTCCAAGGGCCCTTGGGTACGGTAATGGTCGCAGGGGTGTGTGTGTGTGTGGGGGGGGTAATCCGCCGGTCTTTCCGCTCTCCAAGTATGGGACACAGTTCTTTACCATAGTTTCAATGTCTTTATCGATACCAGGCCACCAAACTGAATCCCTGCAACGCTGCTTCACTCTGACCACTCCCAGGTGACCCTCATGGAGCATCGCCAGAACTCATGATCTCAGAGACACTGGGATCAATGTGCAGTGTCCCCTTGCCACACACACCCCATTCCAACAACTTAGTTTGTCTCTGAACCGGTGAAAAGGCGCCAGATCGCCCTGTACTTTCGCGGGCTAACCCTCCCTGATGACCAAGCATAGTTGTGACAACGTGGGGTCCTGTTCTGACTCCACCCGGAGCTACTGGAGGGATACTGTATCCTGGAGGGGTTCGTGCAGCGTGTCGACCAGATCTAGTCTCCATGGGGTTGTTGTAGTCGTCTGGTTGTACGGTGTTGGCCGTGGCACAGGACAGGAGATCCGCCACTACATTTTCTTTTCCAAGAGTGAACTGGGTAGTAAAGTTGTAGGCCCTCAGCTGCTCAGTCCACCTGTGGATCCATAGGGGCCTGTGTTCCGAGCCTATCATCTCCAGCAGTGTCATCAGCACCCAGTGGGCCGTTCGCAGGGTGAAGTGGCACCCGTAGAGGTAGATGTGCCACCGTTCATACACCCAGACACAAGCGAGCACATCCCTCTCACCCACGGCATATTTCTGTTCAGCCGTGGTAATATCAACCTCGAATGCCTCTCGCCAGTGGCACCATGGTGTAGTTGGCACACCCAGAGACTGTAAAAATGGAATTGGCGGTTTTGTGTACGCTCCCATGGTTTATCCTCGTCACCAAAATGTTTTGTCCTAATAACGGGAGACCGGAGCCATGTTGAACCAAGCAACGAACTGAACTTTATTAAGAAAACCAGGCACAATATACACACTGACCGTAGCCCACCTGACATTACCACGTCGACTGCCTGGCGATGGCTACGGCAAGCCCAAAGGGCCAAATCCCCATGCAACAGCTCCATCTTGCGGCCTCTTTTGCCGGATGCCTGCGCTGGGTGCATATTGTGTACTGCTTGTATATAGTTCTTAAATGAAGCTGCGTTTGCCAACCATCATCCTGCTTCAACCTTCACCCAGGTAATTCCATACATAAGATTCGGCGATCGAGGATTAACTCATTGAGGTGTGTATCACCCCGCTTCATCCCTTTCTTGAGCTTATGGGCAAACCATTGGTTTCATGGCCGCATTGGTGGGAGGCCTATCAGATGTATGTTATGGTGCTGGGTCATGGGAAGCTGGATGGGGCGAGAGTGTGGGCACTTCTTGTTCACAACATGGGTATGGAGGGCCGGAGGATCCTGCAGATGCTCGGCAAGGCAGACTCATGTGAGGACATTGTGAAGCTGCTACCTAAATGTTTCTCCACCCCAGACAACGTGACTGTCTGGATGATTTGTTTTCGGAAACAATATCAGCGGGTAGGTGAGTCTATCCGCCAATATGTCATTGACTTGAAGCAGCTAGCCAGCGAGTGTTGTTTTGGATCGCTTGAAGATGAAATGGTTCGCCATCAACTAGCAGAGCACATATGTAATGCTGAGCTGTGTGCTAGGCTATTAATGGTGTCTAATGACTTAATGTTAGCTAACGCAATGGAGCTAGCTCTCCAGTGGGAAGCCGCTGTCAAGCTAGCAGTGGAGCTAAACTGGCGCCAGCCACAAAAGAAGCCAGAGCCGCTTGCTTCAGCTAATATTGCAGACCCTGATAGTGAGGATAGCTCGGACAAAGATTTTTGGGAAGTCAATGCTGCCAGCCAAAGGTCTGCCCCGGGAAACTCCCATTGCAGGGGTTGTGGGTCCTCAACACACCGCCATAAAGCTAAGAATTGCCCGGCTAGAGGAAAACGTTGTGGTAGATGTGGATGCTGGAATCAATACACCAGGGTGTTTTACCCGGGTAACCTACTGGAGAAATCACCCACCCGCCCCCGACGGACACTGGAAGCTAACAGTACGAAGAGCTAATGGACGCCACAGCAGTCAAGTCGATCAGCTTTCGCCCAGGGTCAGTACCCATGCCGACAAGCAACACCACGCTAGCCCCAGATGCCTCCGGTACTTGACCACAGTTGACTGGGGGGTCTGCAGCTACAACAGTGAACACTACGATGTTTATAGAAGAGGACGAGCCAGACCAACAAGCATGGAGTTACCGCATGCTCACCAGCAACACATCGGGCTGAGTAAAACTCCACTCCAGGTTATGGACTTGGTGCGGGTTCGGGGTGAAGGACGTCAACGGCGAAGATGGGCCAAACGACAGCCAGAAAAACATCAAGGGTGTCTGTGCATTGTGGCTAAGCTGGGTACAGCGTGCTTCAGGTTGTCTGACGGCTCATCGAGGCAGGGCCAGTCAGCTTCGGCGTGTCCAGGAAGATGCTCCAGGTAGCAAGCCTGGATGGGAGTCTGTGATGGCGGTGTGGGATCCAGGCTCCGTCATCCACAGGGTTGGCCATCGCTCCGGGGGTCTGCGGTGTCCAGGGGCGTGTCTGCTGAGGGGCTGCCCTGGACCTCCCTTGCAAGTTCCAACTTTTTCCACCCTATTGACAGTGCAGTAGCACTTTATTTATCTTCTCACACATCTGTCCTTTTATACCAGGACATCAAACATACAATCACATGGTGCTTAATCAAACATACAGTTCTTGAGTTGCTGTTTTTTTGAAATGTATGTTATGATATGGGATTATTTTGTGTGTCTTTAGCTTAGGAGCACAGCAAGTAATTTTAGTTCAATAAAGGACTTTTTAGTTTACCAGTGGCAGAATAATCCACTGTGTAGTCCACCCACCAACTCTACTTTGGGTTATTTTGTGTGACTCTGTTAGGTCATTTTAGTACATTAGTTCCCATTAGTTTAGAGCGTGACTCAGCTTCCAAACTGGGGTGGGTTTCAGTTGTGTGTGTGGTTTTGGATTTGGCTACACGGGGGGGTGATGATGTTGATTTCCGGCACTTATTGTGAAGTGCGGTGCAGTGATGGGCACTTCCTGTCATGCCACTGCACTGCCCTATATATAAGGCAAGGGCACCATCTTGCGGCCTCTTTTGCTGGATGCTTGTGCTGGGTACATATCATGTGCTGCTTGTATATAGTTCTTAAATAAAGCTGTGTTTGCCAACCATCATCCTGCCTCATCCTTCACCCAGGTATTTCCACACATAACAGTTGTAACATAACAAAATGTGGAAAAAGTGAAGCGCTATGAATACTTTCCAGATGCACTGTACTTTTGACAGTGTGGGCAGGTACCAAGTGCTTTTGGAAAATGAAATCAGCATCTCCATAAAGCTTGTCAGCAGAGGGAAGCATGAAGTGCTCTAAAATTTCCTGGTAGACAGCTGCACTGACTTTGGACTTGATAAAATATTACTCCCCATATCATCAGTGATTGTGGAAACTTCACACTGGGCCTCAAACAACTTGGATTCTGTGCCTCTCCACTCTTCCTCCAGACTCTGGGACCTTGATTTCAACATGACAGAACTTGGCACCTGATTTGGGAAGCAACCTAGGCTTCCATAACACCTCAGCAGTACCATAGGCTGATCGTCTCCACACCCATGCCACACTGATGCAGTAATTCATACAAAAACAGCCCTGACCAAGTACTGAGTGTGTTCGTGGACATACTTTTCAGTCACCCAACATTTCTATTAAAAATAAATAAATAAATAAATAAATATATATATATATATATACAGTATATATATATCTCAGAGGCTTTTCGAGACGCACGCCATAAGATAAGATAAGATAAGATAAGATAAGCCTTTATTAGTCCCACAACGGGGAAATTCCAGGATTGCAACAGCACAGGGATAGCAACACTCAGAGCAACAATCAGAAGGCAAGAAAAAACAAGCAAGCAAGAGCAGCTAATATACATATGTACATATTACTATAAAATATATATATACACACACACACACACACAGACACACAGTGCAGAGCATTGTAGCTGGATGGAATAAATATATGAATATATGAACACACAGTGCAGAGCATTGTAGCTAGATGGAATAAATATGTAAATATATAAACACCCACAGTATGGAGCATTGCAGCTAGGTGGAATAAATATGCAAGTATATAAACACACACAGTGCGGAGCAATGTAGCTAGATGGAATAATATGTAGATATATAAAAACACAGTGCGGAGCATTGTAGCTAGATGGAATAAATATATAGATATATAAATATAAACACACCCAGTGCAGAGCATTGTAGCTAGATGGAATAAATATGTAAATATATAAACACACACAGTGCAGAGCATTGTTGCTAGGTGGGATGAAACAGCATAACCGTCTATTTAGTTATCCTACATGGTATGATTATGTGCCCATACATATTCTCACCCTCCATAGCGACCGGTATGTTCCTAGTTGTATGCCGGAGAGGACCATTGTGTAAGTCTATTGCATCTTTTGCATTCAAAAAAAAAAAAAAAAAACTATTAGTTTGTTACGTCTTTTAAGGAGCATTTTATGAGCACTGGGAGCTTAACCCCAGTGCCGCTCCTGGCTATGACAACCTTGGAAAAGCCTCTGACAACTAAGTCCAACTCCTAGCCTGCCCGTGTGGTTTAGTCTCTAAGCCCGGCGGAACTGCTTTTACTAATAGGAGAAGGGGCGAGGGCGGATCTCTGGCGCCTTAAAACCAGATGCTTCGGGTAGATGGTGGCTCGTCAACCTGGGAAGGTAGCCCATCTAGGGGAAGGTAAACCCTGATTTCAAACCTCCGCTGCCTTGCGGCATACCCGGTCACGGGAAAGGCTTCGGGAGTCAACCCTGAGGAAAAATCCGGAGTCGGAGCCCCTAAGGCAGTTCTATGTTGTGCTCAACATCGTTCTGGCAGCTCCTGCAACGGCGCTGGTGCCAAACTGTAGCAGCCCTGCTGTTCCTTTGGATTCATCAGTGACGTGGAGAGGGGGGACATGCTGCATGGGCAACATCTTATCCTCCATATCTTCCTGCCCAGGCTTGAATCCTACCAACGCCCAACGCTGGAAGGTAGAACACCGGATCACTGGAGAGGACACTCCAGCTTCGCCTTTGGCGTAGACAAAACACGGGGAATGACAGTTACCGGTTATAAGCCACGGCTCAATTGGCGTAGAGCTCAGCGCCAGGGGTTATTCCCGACGGTGGGAGGGATCATCGGATCTCACTGGACAGCTACCGCCCGCCTCAAGCTGGGCAGCCCCCAGCCAATAAGGTGATGTCCCGCCACAGCTTGCTTTCCTCATTGGGTGCATGGGGATGAGGAGAAGTCCGAACAGCAGGCTGAGAACTTTCGCACCAGGCAAGACAATAAAACAAAAGAGACCAACTCTAAAACTGGGAACTTGGAACGTCCGCACTATGATGACAGGACTCGCTACTAACCTCAAGGACATCAACGACACCAGGAAGACTGCCATCATCAATAATGAGCTGAAGAGACTGGGAGTGGATATCGCCACTCTCCAGGAAACACGGTTGGCTGACGCAGGCACACTGAGAGAGAAGGACTACACGTTCTACTGGCAGGGAAAGGGCAGTGACGAACACAGGGAACACGGAGTGGGCTTTGCAGTGAAGAACACCTTGCTGAAGATGGTGGAACCGAGCAGCCCTGGCTCTGCACGACTCCTCACCCTCCGCCTGAACGCCACTCAAGGTCCAGTCACCCTCGTCAGTGTGTATGCCCCAACACTGACAGCCACACCAGAGGCAAAAGACGAGTTCTACGAGAATCTCGCAACAACTGTCAGGATCGTCCCCAACTCTGAACAACTCATTCTCCTTGGAGACTTCAATGCCAGAGTGGGTGCTGACCACGACTCCTGGCCCTCCTGTCTTGGACCTTTTGGCGTGGGCAGAATGAATGACAACGGACAGCGGCTGCTCGAGTTCTGCACATATCACGATCTGTGCATCACAAACTCGTTCTTCAAGACCAAGCCCCAACACAAGGTTTCCTGGCAACATCCACGCTCAAAGCACTGGCACCAGCTGGACTTGATCCTGACCAGGCGCACCTCACTGAAGAACGTGCTAATCACCCGTTCGTTCCAGAGTGCAGATTGCGACACAGACCATTCATTGGTGTGTTGCAAGGTCAAGCTGCAGCTGAAGAAATTCCATCGTGCTAGACAACCTGGAAAGGCACGGATTGACACCAGCAAGATGGCTCAACCAGAACTTGTTGAGCAGTTTGCCTCCACCTTTGAGAAGGAACTTGGTGTACCACAAGAAGGAGAATCTGCAAAGCAGAAGTGGGAAGAGCTGCGAAACCCCATCCACCGCACAGCCTTGGCTACCTTTGGGAGGAAGACCTCGAAGTCACAGGACTGGTTTGATGCCAAGTTGACCTAGATGACCCCCGTCATTGAAGCCAAGCGCTCAGCACTTGCTGAGTACAAGAAGTACCCAAACGAGAAGAATCTCCAGATTCTCAGGGCTGCAAGAAGCAAAGTTCAGCAGACTGCTCGGCGCTGTGCCAACGAGTACTGGACTCAGCTCAGCCAAGACATTCAAACCGCTGCCATAACAGGGAACATCCGTGGTATGTACGATGGCATCAAGAAAGCACTTGGTCCGGCTCAGAGCAAGACGGCCCCCCTCAAATCCTCCACTGGGGAGATGATCACAGAAAAGAACAAGCAAATGGAGAGATGGGTGGAACACTACTCCGACCTCTACTCCAGACAGAACACTGTGACACCGTCAGCCCTTGATGCCATCGACTGCCTGCCATCCATGGATGAACTTGACGCCGAGCCAACCATCGACAAACTCAGCAAGGCCATTGATAGCTTGGCCGCTGGCAAGGCACCCGGCAACGACGGCATACCCCCCGACCTGATCAAGCACTGCAAGACCGCCCTACTGCTGCCATTGCATGACGTCCTCTGCCAGTGTTGGAAGGAAGGTGCCATACCACAGGACATGAGGGACGCCAAGATCATCACCCTCTACAAAAACAAAGGGGAGAGAAGCGACTGCAACAACTACAGGGGCATCTCCCTCCTCAGCGTTGCTGGCAAAGTCTACGCACGAGTTGTTCTCGTTCGTCTACAGAAGCTTGCCGAACGTGTCTACCCTGAGTCTCAGTGTGGCTTCCGCGCTGAGCGATCGACGGTAGACATGATATTCTCCATCCGCCAACTCCAGGAGAAATGCAGAGAACAGAACATGCCCCTGTACGTCGCCTTCATCGACCTCACCAAAGCGTTCGATCTGGTCAGCAGAGAGGGCCTTTTCAAGATCCTGCCAAAGATAGGATGCCCACCAAAGTTGCAAAGCCTCATTGAATCGTTTCACACCAACATGCAGGGGATAGTGCAGCACGACGGCAACGTCTCAGAGCCTTTCAACATACGCAGCGGAGTGAAACAGGGCTGTGTACTTGCGCCAACCCTCTTTGGGATTTTCTTTGCTATGCTCCTGAGGCATGCCTTCAGCACAGCAACAGAGGGAATCTACCTGCACACAAGATCTGACGGCAGGCTTTTCAACCTCGCCCGCCTGAAAGCCAGAACCAAAGTACGCGAGGCTCTAATCAGAGACATGCTGTTCGCAGACGACGTTGCAGTCGCAACCCACACACAGCAGGAGCTTCAGACCCTTATGGACCGCTTCTCCCAGGCATGCAAGGACTTCGGGCTTACCATCAGCCTGAAGAAGACTAACGTCTTGGCGCAAGGCACGGAAGCACCACCAACCATCACCATTGATGACTACGAGCTGGAGGTCGTGAATCAGTTCACGTACCTGGGGTCCACGATCAGCAACAACCTCTCCCTTGATACAGAGATCAACAAGAGGATTGGAAAATCAGCCTTCACACTCGCTCGCCTCACCACACTTGTGTGGGAGAATCCCAAACTCTCTGTCAAGACAAAGATGGCAGTGTACAACGCCTGCGTCATTAGCACACTGCTCTATGGGAGTGAGACGTGGACAACATACGCCCGGCAGGAAAAGAGACTGAACTCCTTCCACTTGCGCTGCATTCGCCACATCCTGGACATATCCTGGCAGGACAAAGTGCCCAACACAGAAGTTCTGTCCCACGCCGGCCTTCCCTCCATGTTCACTCTACTCAGACAGCGTAGGCTCCGCTGGCTAGGCCACGTTCACCGTATGGAGGATGGCAGAATCCCCAAAGACGTCCTCTATGGAGAACTGGCAACTGGCAAGAGAGACGTTGGCCGCCCACAGCTGCGTTTTAGAGACGTCTGCAAGAGAGACATGAAGGCCCTAGAGATCAACACAGAGCGCTGGGAGGACCTTGCAACGGACCGCTCCAAATGGAGAGGCACCCTGACCAGACAGCTCAAGGCGGGTGAAGAGAGACTGACTGCTGCTGCAGATGAAAAAAGGACCCGCAGGAAGAACCGCCACAGACCCAGCAGCACGGAGACCACCCACAAGTGCGACCTGTGTGACAGGGACTGCCATTCGCGCATCGGCCTGTTCAGCCACAGGCGGTGCTGTTCCAGCAGAGCAGACGTTTAGGATTCTCTTCCATGGTCATCATAGACCGACGGAGGCCGACAAAAAAATATATATATATTTATATATATATACACACACTACCGTTCAAAAGTTTGGGGTCACCCAGACAATTATTTTGTGTTTTCCATGAAAAGTCACACTTATTTACCACCATGAGTTGTAAAATGAATAGAAAATATAGTCAAGACACTGACAAGGTTAGAAATAATGATTTGTATTTGAAATAATAATTTTTTCCTTCAAACTTTGCTTTCGTCAAAGAATCCTCCATTTGCAGCAATTGAAGCATTGCAGACCTAACATGATTGCACAAGGGTTTTCTCATCATCCATTAGCCTTCTGACGCAATGAGCAAACACATTGTACCATTAGAACACCGGAGTGATAGTTGCTGGAAATGGGCCTCTATACACCTATGTAGATATTGCACCAAAAACCAGACATTTGCAGCTATAATAGTCATTTACCACATTAGCAATGTATAGAGTGTATTTCTGATTAGTTTAAAGTTATCTTCATTGAAAAAAAGTGCTTTTCTTTCAAAAATAAGGAAATTTCTAAGTGACCCCAAACTTTTGAACGGTAGTGTATAGATAGATAGATAGATAGATAGATAGATAGATAGATAGATAGATAGATAGATAGATAGATATTTTTTTATTATTTTTTTTTTAAATTCATCTTATGTAACATTCTAATTTTTTGAGAAAATTAATTTTGGGTTTTTATTACGTGTAAACCATAATCATCAAAATTAAAAGATTCAAGATTCAAAGGCTTTATTATCATGTGCATAGTTAAGAAATGCTACATTTCCTGAGCAATGAAATTCTTAGTTTGCTCTCTCAACGAATGCCAAGTTAATAGGTACAGAAACAACAATTCTGATAGGTCATGACACACTAACACAGTAATTCAATCCTAATACTAATGGATGCTAATAACACACAACGCCAACACACAGTTAGGCAACTAGGACTCCTTAAGCACACCTTGATACTAAATACTAAAACTAATGAGTACTAATAACACACACTAGGCAGTTTGGACAGTTAAAGCAGTTAAAGCAGTCAGACAAGAGGAATGAAATTGAAAATTCACTGGATGACGAAAGTGATAGTGGTATATTGATATCAGAGATGATGTGAACCTGAGATGGCATAAACCTATGTACAGTGTGCAAATGAGCATTGTGCAACGAGCAGTGTATAATTATATATTACAAATTAGCACCCAGTGCTAATTTCTCTGTAATGATAGTACCAGTAGACTGTACATGATAAATAGCAGCAGAGATGATATGGACATCAGACAGGTGAGACTATATCTACCATACAGGTGAGCAGTGTGAAAATTTAGCAGCCGGTGTGTGAGTTCCCATTTGCAAAGCTGTGTTGCGGAGTTTGGGAGTTATTTGTTCAGGACTCTGATGACAGTGGGAAAGAAGGAGTTTTTCAGTCTGATTGTCCTGCATTTCACACTTCTGTACCTCTGGCCTGAGGATAGAAGTGTGAACATTCTGTGCTGGGGGTGGGTGGGGTCCTGGAGGATGGTGTCAGCTCTACTTTGGACTCTGCGGTGGCAGTGGAGTCCTGATGATCTTCTCTGCTGTCTTCACCACTCTCTGCAGGTGTTTGTGGTCCAGGGCAGTGGTGCTGCCATACCAAGCAGTGATGCAGTTGGTCAGGATGCTCTCAATGATGCAGCTGTACAAATTGTTGAGGATCCTGGAGGACATGCCAAACTTCTTCAGCCTCCTCAGAAAGTACAGTCACTGTTGAGCTCTCTTAACCAGCTCTATGGTGTTGTGTGTCCACTTAAGGTCCTCGCTGATGTGGATGCCCAGGTATTTAAAGCTTCCAGCCTCTCCACCTCATGCTTCCGGATGAACAGCGGCTGATGGGGTCTCCTCCTTCCTTTCCTCATGTCCACTATCATCTCCTTTGTCTTGTCCGTGTTGAGGGAGAGGTTGTTGTCCCCACACCATGACACCAGGTTGGCCACCTCCCTCCTGTAGGATGCTAATTAATTAAATTAAAAGAATTAAATTAATTAAAAGAAATAAATGTGTAAAATATATCACTGCGTGTGAAGAGTCTGTGTAATATATGAGTTTCACTTTTAGAATAAAATTACTGAACTAAATTTCCTTTTCAATGACATTCTAATTTATTGTGATGCACCTGTATATTGTTAACAAATCTTGTTACATGTGCCCCTTTTTTGAAAGTTGAGCCCCTGCCCCTCAAATGGTCTCTGCATGGCCCTGCTTAAGGTGTTCTTGAGGCATACTTATGACCAACATCTTGCGCAGTTCTAACATTGTTCCTATGGCATTTGTACGGCCACCCTATGATGAGGGGTTTTCGTGGAGCATTCAAATAAATCTTGGACAAGACCACTGACCTGGCCACGAGCTTACGAACAGCTGGATTCTCCTACGACCTCCTTAAGAAGGCCGTACGAAATAGTCCAAAAATTGTTCGTACAGTGTTCACAGCCGTTGGTGAGGGTATTTGTGACCGTAGCTTTATGAAGGTGCCTTTGGACTGTGGGAGGAAGCCTTCACAAACCTTCACAGGTAGAGGGAAAACATGTACAAACAGCATAGAAACAGAGGTTTGAACCTAAAATATTCGAGCTGTGAGGCAGCTGTGGTAACCACGGAATAACGGCGCTGTTCATCCAGGTAAGACTTTAGCAGGGAGGGGTGAAATTAAAAAAATCAAACAAAATAATGAAGAATCTCCAGGTTAACTGTTGAGCAGCATCGTTGGAGTGCAGTTACTCATCATCACACAGACAACCATCAAATCTCATTAACCATTAAACTCAACAGCAGACAGCCACTGGAGTGTGAAGGCCGTCCACCAGTCCAGGGGTCTGCATACTGCAGCTCAGGAGCCACGTGCTGCTCATTTAACCCTGACTGTCTTGGTCTTTGAAGACTGGTGGCCTTGACTACAGCACCAGCTGTTTGATCCTCGGTGCGTCCACTTTCTCTTCCTCGGTGCTCTCCAAGTTAAACTCCATCCAACAGCAGGATTTCCCCCTCATTTCAACTCAGACGTGACCGCCACGCTACAGGTTTTCTCCCTCACTGATCACTCTATCCAGAGGTCAGAGGTCACCGACACCCACCCATATACATGAACCATTACCCACAACAAATCCAGAGATGATCATTTAATATTTAACCCTGTGTTTGATTTTAATCTGATGAATATTCGTGTCTGTATTTCTGACCCTGAAGCTCCCTCATCAGTCAGCTAATTATCTATAGAGGCTAATCAATAATGTGTAGATGAATCGTTAGAGCGAATATGAGCTCAGTCTCCCTCCTGAACAATCAATAAAGGGTTATAGCCAAACAGGGCAAATGACTCACTATGTAAAGGACTATGATTAGCTACTGCTATTCTTATTTTGTAATGATTAACATGGCATATATCAGTTCATTTATTGTGCTTATGATTCATTTTTTTAGTTTATTTTTCTCTTTTCTCTGATGGATAATTTGATCAACACATTTGGAGATATTTTACCACAGAGGATCGTTGATTCTGATAACCTAGAAATGAAAACATTTTAATACACTGAACATAACTCAAAGGACATGGAGTGTGATATTGACCCTGAAAACAACTTTTTCTCCAATTTGAATGATAACTGCTGCTATTATTCAGATGAACAATTCAACAAGGACATCAAGACAAAACATAGACTATCCATTATTCACTTTAACAGTAGAAGTCTATATGCAATATAGAAAATATAATATTTAAGACAGTTTTCTCATCCATTTAACATAATCGCCAAACATCCTGAGAAGGGTGTGGACTTTGAATTGAACGGCTACGAGCTGTACTATAAGAAGAGAGAACAAATGAGGAGGAGGTGTGGCCTGGTACATTGATGAAAATCTTCATTTCAGAGTGGTAGAGATCAGGACAACTTCAATTGGAGGTTTACTAGAATGTTTGATTATTGAAATTTGTAGGGGAAAAAAAGAATGTATTGGTTAGCTGCATATATAGAACCCCAGGGTCACAAATTACAGATTTTTAAGAACTGGATAGAAGAAACATTCACATTAAAAGATCATGTTTATACTGTATGTGGTGATTTCAATATAGATCTGTTAAGCGGATCAATTTCTTCCTATTTCTATTTACTATCTGGCTCTCTTGCTAATCTTTCTGTTTCGGCAACACCTTGATCCATCACAGACACGTAGATCGTCCAAATGAATGAATGAATGAATGAATTTTTTTTTTTTTTATTTTCGGATAGTACAGTACAGGTTAAAAGAAACTGAATAATATAACAACAAGGTCAAATTAGACAAAGACTCCTCTGATTACACAATTCCACGTAAGTTATCCGAAATGGGTGATGGCTGAAGCCGCAGCTTATATTGCCCACCGATATTCCAACCAGGAATTCAAAATAGAAAAAAGAGAAAATGTCTCTGGAGACAGCGGATGGATCCACTGTTTCTTGGAGGAGGCAGTACAATAGGGACCAGCTGTTAGCACTTAACCGGCCCACGATGCTAATGCAAAAACTCGACATACCGGGAGAAATAAGAGGGAAACGGCGTGGATGTCGTCCTGGAATAAGACGGTGGGCGAGGAATATAAGGTACAGACCTGCCCTCCCATCCGTTATTATGGGGAATGTACGATCGCTACTCAGAAAAACAGATGAGCTAGCGGCTATCTCCCGCTACGATAGCATATACAGGGAGTGTAGCCTGATGCTATTCTTGGAGATGTGGCTAACAGAACTAGCAACAGATGCTAACATTGAACTGGACGGTTTCCACGCAATACAGGCAGACCGAACACCAGACAGTGGGAAGGCAAGGGGCGGAGGAGTGATGATGTATGTCAATAACAACTGGTGCACACCGGGACATATCATGGTTAAACAACAACACTGCAACAAAGACATGGAGTTGCTAGCTGTTAGCATGCGGCCTACATATCTCCCGAGGGAATACTCACACGTGATCTGCATTATTATTTATGTAAATCCGACGGCGAACGCTGGGACAGCGCGTGACGTCATCCACTCATTAACTGGCAGGCTGCAGACAGAACACCCAGATGCTCTTCTCCTCATCTCAGGCAATTTCAACCATATTTCACTGTCTCCCATACTACCCACATTCACCCAGTATGTCACATGCCACACTAGAGACAATAAAACACTGGACTTATTCTACGCAAACACTAAGGAGGCGTACACCTCATCACCACTCCCCCCACTCGGGAGATCGGATCACAACTTGGTTCATGTCCTGCCGGTGTACAAACCCCTAGTACACAGACAACCTCCGGTCATGCGCACAGTGAAGTTATGGTCTGAGGAAGCAATGGACGCTCTAAAGGACTGTTTTGAAACCACTGCCTGGGAGCAGCTCTGCGATCCACATGGTGAGGACATCGATGGCCTCACTCACACCATCACGGACTACATCAGCTTCTGTGTGGACAACACCGTACCCACCAAGACCATACGGTGTTGCTCGAACAACAAACCCTGGATCAACCCTGAGATAAAAACACTTCTGAGAGAGAAGAAGAGGATCTTCAGGTCGGGGAACAGGGAGATGCTGAAGTCTGTACAGAGGGAGCTAAAGAGGAAGATCAGAGAAGGCAAGGACAGCTTCAGGAAGAAGATGGAGGACAAGCTGCAACAGAGCGACATCGGTGGGGTCTGGAGAAACCTTAAAACCATCTCTGGGCTCCAGAATACCTCCCCCCAGGCCACGGGGGGCAGGGAGTGGGCGAACAATCTGAACCTGTTTTTTAATAGGTTTGACCAACCCCCCCCCCCCCGACTGCTGCCTCTAAAGACATCGAGTCCTGCTGCCCACACCCCACTCCACCAACACCCCCCCACTCCCAACACACAGACCCCAACATGACCCTCACTAAGACCCAGGTGAGGACGGAGCTGAGGAAGATCAAGGCGAGGAAGGCGTCGGGACTGGACGGCATCAGTGCAGAGCTCCTCAAGTCCTGTGCAGACCAGCTGTGTGGGATTGTGGAGCTCATCTTCAACATGAGTCTGAAGCTGGGGAGGGTACCACAGTTGTGGAAAACATCTTGTGTGGTACCTGTACCAAAGACTTCCCACCCCAAAGACCTGAACAGCTACAGACCAGTGGCCCTGATGTCCCACATGATGAAGACCCTGGAGAGACTGCTCCTTGCTCACCTCCGCCCCCTGGTGGGACCAGCGATGGATCCACTCCAGTTCGCCTACCAGCATGGCATTGGGGTCGAGGATGCAGTGATCTTCCTTCTTCACCGTTCTCTGTCCCACCTGGAGAAGCCCGGGAATGTGGTGAGGATCATGTTCTTTGACTTCTCCAGTGCTTTCAACACCATCTAACCGATGATCCTGAAGGACAAGCTGCTGTGCGCAGGGGTGGACCAGCAGCTGTCATCATGGATCCTGGACTACCTCACTAACCGGCCACAGTTTGTAAGAACCCGGGACTGTGTGTCCGACATGATCATCGGTAGCACGGGGGCCCCCCAGGGAACGGTTTTGGCTCCCTTCCTGTTCACCCTTTATACTGCGGACTTCTCACACAACACAACACACTGCCATCTACAGAAGTTCTCTGACGACTCTCCAATCATCGGCCTCATCTCCAACGGAGATGAAGCTGAGTACAGAGGACTTATCCAGGACTTCGTGGACTGGTACCATCAGAACTGCCTCCAGATCAACGCAAGGAAAACTAAGGAGCTGGTGGTGGACTGCCGCAGGCAAGGACAACCCCTCACAGCACCAGTAAACATACAGGGAACAGACATTGAGATGGTGACATCCTACAAGTACCTGGGTGTTCATCTGAACAATAAACTAGACTGGTCACACAATACTGACGCACTCTACAAGAAGGGACAGTGCAGGCTGTTCCTACTGAGGAGACTCAGGTCTTTTGGTGTACAAGGGGCGCTGCTGAAGACATTCTATGACACGGTGGTGGCATCAGCCATCACTTTTGGAGTGGTCTGGTGGGGCAGTGGCATTACAGCAGCCGATAGGAAGAAACTGAACAAACTGATCAAGGAAGCTAGCTCTGTCCTGGGGCAACGCCTTGACCCAGTGGAGGAGATAGGAGAGAGAAGGATGGTGGCTAAACTGTCATCTCTGCTGGAGTCCGAGTCCCACCCTATGCAGGACATACTGAACGCACTGAGGAGCTCTTTTAGCAGCAGACTACATCATCCTAGGTGCACAACAGAGATTTCACAGGTCCTTCCTACCTACGGCTGTCAGACTGTATAACCTAAGCAGGGCTGCTCGCAGAGATAGCAAAAAAAACGTGACAACCTAATAGGTCAAATAGTATTGAATGCAAAAGACGGAGCAGACTTACACAGTGGTCCCCTCCAGTATACAACTAGGACAATATCGGTCGCTACGGAGGGTGACAATATGTATGGGTACATATTCATACTATGTAGGATAACTAAGCAGACGGTTATGCTGTTTATTCCATCTAGCTACAATGCTCCACACTGTGTGTCTATATTATCCGCACTGTGTGTGTTTATATATCTATATATTTATTCCATCTAGCTACAATGCTCCGCACTGTGTGTTTATATATCTACATATTATTCCATCTAGCTACAATGTTCTGCACTGTGTATATATATATTTATATATTTATTCCATCTAGCTACAATGCTCCGCACTGTGTGTTTATATATTTATATATTTATATGTACATATGTATATTTGCTGCTCTTGTTTTTCTTGTCTTCTTGATTGTTGCTCTGAGTGTTGCTATCCCTGTGCTGTTGCAATCCTGGAATTTCCCCATTGTTGGACTAATAAAGGCTTATCTTATCTTATCTTAAACCAAAATACCCATAAACCCACTGAAGAATTTATTAATACAATGTAAAGTTTAGGTCTTTATCCTAAGATCACCAGACCCAGCAGAATTACAGCTCACTGTGCTACACTCATTGATAACATCTTTTCAAATAATATGGATAATAACACAAAAAGTGGATTATTAATCAACAATATTAGTGATCACCTGCCAGTATTCACAGTTTTTGACAACGATTACAGGAAAGAAAAACAAAAAGCAGCACTTATTTACAGATGAGTGAGAACTGAAGAATCAATGAATGATCTAAAAAATGATCTAGCAAAACAGAAGTGGGAAGAACTATATAATGAAGAAATGCACAAAGCATATGAAATATTTTTAAGAATATTTAATTTGTTATATGATAAAAAAAAATTGTCCAATTAAAAAAAATCAATAAGAAGCAAAAATATTCAGACAGTCCATGGATCACCAAGGGATTAAAAAATGCCTGCAAAAATAAAAATATGTTGTATAGAGAATTCATAAGATATAGAACTAAGAAGGTAGAAAATAGATATAAAAAATATATAAAAAAAATAAGTTAACTAATGTTATGAGAATAAGTAAACAGGAATATTATAATAAGTTAATGGATAATAATAAGAAATCATATTAAAGGTATATGGAATATATTAAATAAAGTAATTCGAAATGGAGACAGATAAGATAATTATCCTCAATATTATATAGATAATGATACAAATATTAATAATATAAATGATGCAGTAAACAGAGTCAATGAATTCATTGTAAATATTGTACCAAAATTAGCAGAAAAAATCTCTGATCCTTTCATACATGAAAAGGGGAATAGTAAATTAATCGAAAGAAATTCAAATCCAATGTTTTAACGGCAGTGGAAGAAAGGGAAATCATTGAGATAGTACATAAATTCAAAAATAAAGTTTCAGCTGACTGTGATGACACTGACATGGTAGCTGTTAAAAAGGTTATAGAGGAAATTGTTAAACCACCGAAACACATTTGCAACTTACCATTCCAAACTGGTACAATTCCAAGTAAAATCAAAATAGCTAAAGTTATACCTGTATACAAAACTGGAAACAAACACCACTTCACAAACTACAGGCCTGCTTCTCTTCTGCCCCAGTTCTCAAAAATACTGGAAGCAACTTTAATGACAGATTAGACAAGTTCGTAGCTAAATACAAACTACTTACAGGCAGCCAGTATGGATTTAGAACCAGCCACTCTACATCAGCAGCTTCAATGGATGTTATAGAAAAAACTATTAATTCTATGGACAGAAAGACATTCGTGGTGGGAGTGTTTCTTGATTTGGAAAAAGCATTTGATAAATTAAATCATGAGATCGCAGATACAAGCGGCTGAAATGAGCTTTCTCCGTAGGATTGCTGGACTCACCCTCAGAGATAGGGTGAGGAGCTCAGTCATCCAGGAGAGGCTCAGAGTAGAACCGCTGCTCCTCCACATTGAAAGGAGTCAGTTGAGGTGGTATGGGCATCTGATTAGGATGCCTCCTGGACGCCTCCCACTTGAGGTGTTTCAGGCACGTCCCACTGGGAGGAGACCCCGGGGCAGACCCAGGACTCGGTGGAGAGACTATGTCTCCCAGCTGGTCTGGGAACGCCTTGGTATCCTCACTGAAGAGCTGGAGCAGGTGGCTGGGGAGAGGGAAGTCTGGGCTTCTCTGCTTGAACTGCTGCCTCCGCGACCCGGACCTCCGGAAAAGCCGTAGAAGATGGATGGATGGATGAAATATTACTTAATAAATTGGAACAATATGGACTTAGGGGAGTGGTATTGAATTGGGTCAGAAACTATTTAAAAAACAGGTAACAATTTGTGAAGATGGGACAATATAAATGTGAGAGTTTGGACATTGTGGTGATACATTTATGTAAAAATTTGAAAGTTTCTCATGAAATTTCTACCTTTTTTACTGTAAACTTTCAACTTTTTCTCATATATTTCTGACTTTTTTCTTGCACATTTGCTAACTGTTTTCGTGTAAGTTTGTCTGTGCACCCCTAGTGCACAGACAACCTCCGGCCATGCGCACAGTGAAGTTATGGTCTGAGGAGGCAATGGACGCTCTAAAGGGCTATTTTGAAACCACCGCCTGGAAGCAGCTCTGCGATCCACGTGGTGAGGACATCGATGGCCTCACTCACACCTTCACGGACTACCTCAGCTTCTGTGTGGACAAATCCGTTCCCACCAAGACCATACGGTGTTGCTCAAACAACAAACCCTGGAGCAACCCTGAGATAAAAACACTTCTGAGAGAGAAGAAGAGGATCTTCAGGTCGGGGAACAGGGAGATGCTGAAGTCCGTACAGAGGGAGCTGAGGAGAAAGATCAGAGAAGGCAAGGACAGCTTCAGGAAGAAGATGGAGGACAAGCTGCAACAGAGCAACATCAGCGGGGTCTGGAGAAACCTCAAAACCATCTCTGGGCTCCAGAATACCTCCCCCCAGGCCAGGGGGGGCAGGGAGTGGGCAAACAATCTGAATCTGTTTTTCAATAGGTTTGACCAACCGCCCTCCCCCCTGACTGCACAACAACCACTGCTGCCTCTAAAAACATCAAGTCCTGCTGCCCACACCCCACTCCACCAACACCCCCCACTCCCAACACACAGCCCCCCAACCTGACCCTGACCAAGACCCAGGTGAGGACGGAGCTGAGGAAGATCAAGGCGAGGAAGGCGTCAGGACCGGACGGCATCAGCGCAAAGCTCCTCAAGTCCTGTGCAGACCAGCTGTGTGGGATTGTGACGTACATCTTCAACCTGAGCCTGAAGCTGGGGAGGGTACCACAGCTGTGGAAAACATCTTGTGTGGTACCTGTACCAAAAACTTCCCACCCCAAAGACCTGAACAGCTACAGACCGGTGGCCCTGACGTCCCACTTGATGAAGACCCTGGAGAGACTGCTCCTTGCTCACCTCCGCTCCCTGGTGGGACCAGCGATGGATCCACTCCAGTTTACCTACCAGCATGGCATTGGGATGGAGGATGCGGTGATCTTCCTCCTTCACCGTTCTCTGTCCCACCTGGAGAATCAGAATCAGAATCAGAATCAGATTTATTGCCATTGTTCATGTAGTACACAAACTAGGAATTTGTCTTGGTGCAATGCTACAACATTAAAACAGGATAAGATAAAGAGATAAACTAAAAAAAAAATACAGACTAAAACCATGCAATAAGTGTAGAATAATAAATAATAATAATAATAATAATAATAATAATAATAATAATAATAATGAGTAATACTAGTCACAGCAGTTTTAAATAAATTAGCAAGTAGCAGATGATGTGCAGTCGATAATGCAACAGAAAAACAGTGATGAATGACATGAGTCTGGTTGAGCTGCTGTATATAGTGCACGAGAGTCAATAAGTCACTTAATGTTCAGCAGTCTGATGGCAGAGGGGAAAAAGCTGTTCATGTGCCGGGAGGTTTTAGTCTGAATGGACCGAAGTCTTCTACCTGAGGGGAGGGGGGCAAACAGTACGTGACCAGGGTGTGAAGGATCGGCCATGATCCGGCCTGCACGCCTCCGGGTCCTGGAGATGTACAGATCCTGGAGAGATGGGAGCTTGCAGCCGATCACCTTCTCAGCAGTGCGCACGACGTGCTGCAGCCTTAGTCTGTCCCTCGCAGTAGCTCCTGTGTACCACACGATTATGGAGGAGGTGAGGATGGACTCGATGATGGCCGTGTAGAACTGCACTAACATCTTGGTGGGTAGCTTGAGCTTCCTCAGCTGCCGCAGAAAGAACATCCTCTGCTGGGCCTTTTTGATGAGGGAGCTGATGGTTGGCTCCCACTTGAGGTCCCGGGTGATGGTGGTGCCCAAGAAGCGGAAGGAATCTGCAATGGTGATGGGAGAGCCTGTGATGGTGAGGGGGGGGCAGGGGGGTTGTGACTTTCCTGAAGTCCACAATCATCTCCGCTGTCTTCAGAGCGTTCAGCTGCAGGTTGTTGTGGCTGCACCAGGACACCAGCTGGGCCACCTCTCTCCTGTAGACGGACTCATCGCCGTTGGAGATGAGCCCGATGAGGGTGGTGTCGTCCGCAAACTTGATCAGCTTAACAGACTGGTGGGTGGAGGTGCAGGAGTTGGTATAAAGGGAGAAGAGTAGGGGGGAAAGTACACAGCCCTGGGGTGATCCGATGCTGATGCTAACAGAGTCTGAGACAGACTTCCCCAGCCGCACATGCTGCCTCCGGTCCGTCAGGAAGTCGGTGATCCACCTGCAGAGGGAGTCAGGCAAGCCAAGCAGGGACAGCTTGTCCTGGAGCAGAGCGGGGCGGATGTTGTTGAATGCAGAGCTGAAGTCCACAAACAGGATCCTGGCATAGGTTCCCGTGGAGTCCAGGTGCTGCAGGATGGAGTGGAGGGCCAGGTTGACTGCGTCATCCACAGACCTGTTGGCTCGGTAGGCAAACTGCAGCGGGTCCAGGAGGGGAGTGGTGATGGACTTGAGGTGGGACAGGACCAGGCGCTCAAAGGACTTCATGACTACAGAGGTGAGCGCTACAGGTCTGTAGTTCTTAAGTCCAGTAATCCGTGGCTTCTTGGGGACAGGGATGATGGTGGAGGATTTGAGGCAGGTCGGCACGTGGCATTGCTTAAGGGAGGTGTTAAAAATGTCTGTGAAGACAGGAGCCAGCTCTTTCGCACAGTGTCTCAGGGTGGAGGGAGACACGCCGTCTGGACCGGGGGCCTTGCGTGGGTTCAGTCTGGAGAACTGTCTGTGCACGTCCTGCACACTGATGACAAGGGCAGGGGGGGAGGAGGAGGAGGGGGGGACCGCTTTTGATGAATTAGCGGCCAAGGAGGCAGTGGAGCTGGGTGGAGGGGGGGAGTTGAACACAGTTGACGAGGTGTCAAAACGGGCGTAATGTTGGGACAGTTTTTGACAAAGAAGCCCGGGAATGTGGTGAGGATCACGTTCTTTGACTTCTCCAGTGCTTTCAACACCATCCAACCGATGATCCTGAAGGACAAGCTGCTGCGCGCAGGGGTGGACCAGCACCTGTCATCATGGATCCTGGACTACCTCACGAACCGGCCTCAGTTTGTGAGAACCCGGGACTGTGTGTCCGACACGATCATCGGTAGCACGGGGGCCCCCCAGGGAACGGTGTTGGCTCCCTTCCTGTTCACTCTTTATACTGCGGACTTCTCACACAACACAACACACTGCCATCTACAGAAGTTCTCTGATGACTCTGCGATCGTTGGCCTCATCTCCAATGGAGATGAAGCTGAGTACAGAGGGCTTATCCAGGACTTCGTGGACTGGTGCCATCGGAACTGCCTCCAGATCAACGCGAGGAAAACTAAGGAGCTGGTGGTGGACCGCCGCAGGCAAGGACAACCCCTCACAGCACCAGTAAATATACAGGGAACAGACATCGAGATGGTGACATCCTACAAGTACCTGGGTATTCATCTGAACAATAAACTAGACTGGTCACACAATACTGACGCACTCTACAAGAAGGGACAGCGCAGGCTGTTCCTACTGAGGAGACTCAGGTCTTTTGGTGTACAAGGGGCGCTGTTGAAGACATTCTATGACACAATGGTGGCATCAGCCATCACTTTTGGAGTGGTCTGCTGGGGCAGTGGCATTACCGCAGCCGATAGGAGGAGACTGAACAAACTGATCAAGAAAGCTAGCTCTGTCCTGGGGCAGCGCCTTGACCCGGTGGAGGAGATAGGAGAGAGAAGGACGGTGGCTAAACTGTCATCTCTGCTGGAGTCCGAGTCCCACCCAATGCAGGACATACTGAATGCACTGAGGAGCTCATTTAGCAGCAGACTACATCATCCCAGGTGCACAACCGAGAGGTTTCGCAGGTCCTTCTTACCTACGGCTGTCAGACTGTACAACCTAAGCAGGGCTGCTCGCAGAGATAGCAAAAAAACGTAACAACCTAATAGTTTTGAATGCAAAAGATGCAATAGACTTACACAATGGTCCCCTCCGGCATACAACTAGGAAAATACCGGTCGCTATGGAGGGTGAGAATATGTATGGGCACATAATCATACCATGTAGGATAACTAAGTAGACGGTTGTGCTGTTTCATCCCATCTAGCAACAATGCTCTGCACTGTGTGTGTTTATATATTTACATATTTATTCCATCTAGCTACAATGCTCCGCACTGGTTGTGTTTATATTTATATATCTATATATTTATTCCATCTAGCTACAATGCTCCGCACTGTGTGTTTATATATCTACATATTATTCCATCTAGCTGCAATGCTCCGTACTGTGGGTGTTTATATATCTACATATTTATTCCATCTAGCTACAGTGCTCTGCACTGTGTGTCTGTGTATATACTGTATATATATATATATATATATATATATACAGTATATATATATATATATTTACAGTAATATGTACATATTGTGGGCCGCATATGTATCACTTTAAGCTTCACATCTCAGAGTAGAACAAAGGACTGGGCCTCCTGTGAGATAACAGGAGGATGTGAAAATTTAGTCTTTGGTATGTAAGAGACGCCTTGGGGGATTTCCTGGTCTGCCAGAGACTATGAGGAGGATGTTATAGGATTTAAGGAAAGATGCATTGTTACATGTGAATAAACCTGACTCGTGAGATAAACTCTGCCTCGTCATTTTCACATTTCCACAATATGTATATTAGCTGCTCTTGCTTTTTTTCTTGCCTTCTGATTGTTGCTCTGAGTGTTGCTATCCCTGTGCTGTTGCAATCCTGGAATTTCCCCATTGTGGGACTAATAAAGGCTTATCTTATCTTATCTTATATTTGCTGCTTTTGTTCATTTGTAACTTTTCCTAATTTTTTCCTCATACATTTGTGACGTTTGTCTTGTAAATTTGATAAATCTTTCTTGTAAGTTTGTCATGAACTCCCCGTGCGCTGTGGAAAAGCGCACGGAGGAGGAGAAGGAAAGATGGACTTAAGCACAGGGTTACACCAAACACACATTTATTGAGACACAAATAGACAGACCACAATAACACAGACAGCTCGGGCAAAACTTAGAGTCCTCCAGGACGCTCGACTGACACGGGAGAAGAAGATGGGCAACAGTGCCTAAGCGTAGCAGCTGTGCCACAAAGGGGGAACACTACAGACAAGCGTAGCAGCACAACTGCAAACAGGAAATGCAGACAGCTCTTACTCACCGTGCAGGAACAGTCTGAGTCATCCAAGTCTGTCAATGAGCACAAACAATCCTTCGGAGACGTGACTGTCACACGGTGGAGAACAACCGTGTGAACACGTACAGTGGTCCAGCGGTGTTTGACTGGCAAAGCGCTGCCTAAGTACAAACACCGCTGGTGTGACAGATTGGAAACACCTGGGCGCGGCACGGGGCAGATAATTACCGGGGTGAACAGCTGACTGTCAGAGAGAGAGGGTGCATGGCCGGACCGGCCAGAGCAGTGGCTACAGGCAAGGAAAAGAAACAGTACACAATCATGCAAACAACGAGAAGTCAAAAGATAACGCATAATAACCCCAATGCCTGAGCCACCAAGAACAGCCAGAACCGAGCCGACAGGAAACATGGGCTCGGTTCGTGACAGAGCCCCTCCTTCTAGGGGTGGATACCAGACACCCACGGTAACATCATAAGGAAAGAGCCCCCACCACCACCACCAACAACAACAACCCCGACAGAAACAACACGAACCCAGGTGGGAGGTAGGGGGAACAGGAAAGGAGGGAACACAATTAACCTCCCCAAGTCCAAAGATGTGGAGGTTCGGGAGGCTGCCCAGAGTCCCAGGCCCAGCAGGCAATCTGATGAACAGAGTCTGGTGGCCTGCCGGAAAACATGGGCCATCTGACCCAGAGACTCAGTCCCTCAGGCGGTCGGCCAGCACTGTAAAGCCACCGGGCCGGCGGGATGAAGCAGAAGGCGGCCTGCCCACCGGATGCCTCACTGGTGGGTGACTGAACCGTAGGGAGGGAACCCCCACGGCATCGGACAGGGAGGAGAAGGGGACCACGGAGTCCCCAGGCAGATCCGCAGCACCCTCGGTGGTCCCGGCTTGGGACACAGCTGCACTCGCGGTGGACCCCGACTGGGCTGGCTCCGCTGCACCAGCGGTGAACTCCAGCTAAGGTTCTGCAGCACCCGTGGTGACTCCTGATTGGAGATCTGCAGCACCCGCGGTGGACTCCAGCTGGAGCTCAGCGGCACCTGCGGTGGACCCCGACTGGGCCAAGGCTGCACCCTTGGTGGACCCCGCGCTGGAGCGTGGCATCCATGACGGGTTCGAGCAGGAGTGCAGCGCCCACGTCGGGGTGATCCTGGAGTGCAGTCCCCACGATGGTCCGAAGCCAGCCTGCTGCACCCATGGAGATACAGCCTGCGGAGGGACCCACACAACAGCCTCAGGCAGCAGGGAAGCTGGACGCACGACGTTGTCACGTGGTGGGCCTGGTTCCAAGGTGACCCCTGGTGACGATGGTTCCTCTCCGGCGACTCTAGAAGAAAACTCAAGAGCAGGAGACGAAACAAAGTTATGAGGGTCGCCAGCAGCGGCGGAGCCCGGCGAAGGGAGTTCAGGGCATCTGCGTGCTGCACCTGACCCTCCTCACCTTGAGCCAGACAAGATCTCTCTAGAACTGGCATCAGAAACACAAGAGAGAAAACTTGCCTGAGCTTGAGCTCCAGCGCTGTCCAGGACAACGTCGAGCTTGATGATGAAGACTCGGGCCCCGCCTCCAGGAGGTCCAGCTCAGGCTCCCACTCCATTGCTGCAGCCTCCACAGCAGGCGAGATGGTGGTAACAGTCCTATTATCCCCCTGCAGCGGCTACAACGCAGGGAATTCCTCCGATGTGGCTGCAGGGGAACCTCTCCACGCTGGCTCCAGGAAGGAATCCTTTGAAACCACTGGCTCCTCCACCGTCTGATGGCCTTGACCTTGGGCCAACAGGCCCTCAGGGAGAATTGGAAAAGACATGGAGAGAAGAAAAAATGAATTAATATTTGCAGCTGGAGGAGAGGACCCAGCGGACTGCTGAAACTGGGCCTCTCCCTCGTGAGATGGGCAAGATTCAATGCCATTAGATGGAATGGAAAGGAAAAATACTTGCTTGTCATCCCGGTTCCTGATGTTGACAGCTGCAGACAGTTGGCAGTCATCCCTCTCCATGTCAGCGGTGACGTGGGCCCCTCTAGAGACTTGTGGAGGAGCCATCTCCACGACGACGGAGGTGGGCATGGCTGGGGTGAGCTCAACAGACCTCATGGCAGCTGGAAAGATGGCGGCCGCTACAGACGAGGAGGGCTTCTCCCGGCGTCTCAACGTTGGATGACTCCTTTTGGATGGAGCTGGCACTTCGGGCTGAGCTGGAGAGGAAGCGGATGGCTGACGAGGGGAACATCTCCGCTTTGTGTCCTCGCAGATAACCCAGGAAATGAGCGCTCGAGCGCGCAGACCGTGGAGAGCAGCTCTGCATATCGTGGGCACCTCCAGAGGCCAGGATGCGCTTCTAAGATGCCCATGGCCCCAAGCAAACACTCCCACTTTTTCTTGGGACCCCGGGAGGCGAGAGCCTCCTCCACAAAGTCCTGGATGAACTCTGCTGCCCACTCTTCCTCCAGCGTGGGGACACCAGCTGCCGGTGCTCCCTTGCAGCGACGAGGTCGGCGGGGACATCATGTGCTCCAACAAACAGATGGGTGAAAAAAAAGGAAAAATGTTCAAAAAAATGAAAAAAAGTTTGTGTGGGTGTAACCCGCTAAATCCTTTTTAGGGCTGGACCATTCTGTCATGAACTCCCCGTGTGCTTTTCCACAGCGCACGGAGGAGGAGAAGGAAGGATTGACTTAAGCGCAGGGTTACACCAAACACACATTTATTGAGACACAAATAGACAGACCACAATAACACAGACAGCTTGGGTGAAACTTAGAGTCCTCCAGGACGCTCGACTGGCACGGGAGAAGAAGCTGGGCAACAGTGCCTAAGCGTAGCAGCTGTGCCACAAAGGGGGAACACTACACACAAGCGTAGCAGCACAACTGCAAACAGGGAAGCAAGGAAAAGAAACAGTGCACAGTCATGCAAACAACGAGAAATCAAAAGATAACGCATAATAACCCCAATGCCTGAGCCACCAAGAACGGCCAGAACCGAGCTGACAGGAAACACGGGCTCGGTTCGTGACAAAGTTTGTAACTTTTTTGAAATAATTCTTCTTTTTTACTGTAATGTTGCAACTTTTTCTCATAAATTTATTACTTTTCCCTTGTATATTTGTGACTTTTTCCATAAATTTGCAATATTTTTTCTTTAAAATTTTGAACTTTCTCAAAAATTGTCAACTTTTTTACTGTAAACTTGCAACTTTTTTCTCATAAATTTTCAATTTATTTACTCATATATTTGCTACTTATTTGTTAATTTGCAACTTTTTCTATTTTTTTCCTCATAAATTTGTGACTCTTTTCTTGTAAGTTTGTACCTTTTTTGAAATAATTTCACTATTATTTTCTTGTAAATTTGCAACTTTTTTCTCCAATATCATAGCTTTTTTTTTTTAAATTTGGGAATCTTCTTCCTCATAAATCTGTAATTATTTTGTTTGTAAATCTGTGACGTTTATTCTCAGAAATTTGCGACGTTTTTCTCGTAATTTTGGTACCAGTGTTACTGAAACCTCCTCACCCGCTTTAATTCCAAATGGTGCCCATGTGGGTTTCATGCAGGTAAACCGATCACCTGTGCCAATATAAAGTCCACGTGGGCTAACACAGATGAGGCCAACATGGACGCTGCAGACAAACCCACATGGAACCCATAAGACAGCCCAGCCTAATAGTGGGCCCACATGGGCATGCTGGCTGCGTCAGAAGGTGAAGCAGGAATTAACCTCTTAACAGACACGCAAGTCGTTTCTCTTACTTTGAAGAAGCTCAATGAAATATTCCTGTCAACCTGCTAAAGGAAAAACAGTGACTGAAAAAGTCCCACCATATTTTTAAAGTTGTGCAGAGAAAAAAACTGCAAATTTTTGAGAAAAATTTTGTAAATTTTTGTGGAAAAATTCCCAAATTTATTAGAAAAAGTTGCAATTTTTTGAGTAAAAAAAAGTCCCAAATTCATTAGAAAAAGTTGCAAATTTATGAAAAAAAATTTACTGTGAAAGAAACTGCAAATTTATGAGATAGATAGATAGATAGATAGATAGATAGATAGATAGATAGATAGATAGATAGATGTACTTTATTGATCCCAAACTGGGAAATTACAGTGTAACAGCAGCATGACAGTAGACAACCAAACAACAGAAACACACACGACAGACAAAGGGATTACCCATGGAAAGTAAAAAAGAAACTAACACGACTATAGAACCTATATGCATCATAGCTTAATATATGATGACCCGTATAAACACATGAATCATCCCATTGCACAAAGAAGGACTATCAGGAGCGGAGTGAAATGTGAGGTACCAGTTAGTCTGTAAGGTGCAGTGTGGCAGCATAGCTATGACCAGAATACAACATCATAGTGAGTTATTGTACAGTGAAATTGCATGTGGCAGGAAAGATTTCCTGTACCTGGCCGTTCGACAACGAAGCTGTAGTAGTCTACTGGAGAAAGTGCTTCGCTGTCTATCTAGTGTGTGGTGGAGGGGGTGATCAGGATTGTCCATGATGGATCACAGTTTATTTAGTGTTCTCCTCTCCACCACTGTCTCAAAGGTCTCCGGTCTGAGACCAGTTACAGAGCCAGCCCTCTTGATAATTTTGTCAAGTCTGTTGGTGTCTCTGGCCCTGAAACTGCTACCCCAACAGACCACAGCAAAGAAGATGGCGCTGGCAACAACAGTCTGGTAGAAAAGCTCCAGCATCCTGCTGCACACGTTGAAGGATCTTAGTTTTCTCAGGAAATAGAGTCTGCTCATCCCTTTCTTGTGTGCAGCATCGGTGTTGGATCTCCAGTCCAACCCACTGCTGATCCTGACACCCAGATATCTGTAGTCTTCAACCACTCCCATATCCTCCCCCCTAATCTACAGTGGCTGAGAAGGAGCCTTCCTCTTCCTGAAGTCAATCACCATCTCCCTGGTCTTGCTGACATTCAACCTCAGGTGATTCTGTTCCGTCCACTCCACAAATCTGTCTACCAGTGCCCTGTACTCCCCCTCCTCTCCTCCTCTTATACACCCCACAACAGCTGAGTCATCAGAGAATTTTTGCAGGTGGCATGACTCAGTGTTGTACTGAAAGTCCATGGTGTATAAGGTAAAAAGAAAAGGAGAGAGCACAGTACCCTGTGGCGCTCCCGTATCACTAGCCACCACTCCAGACAAGACACTGTCCAGTCAGACAAACTGTGATCTGCCTGTCAGGTAGTCAGTAATCCAGGAGATCACAGAGCTGTCAACCCCCATCACCCGCAGCTTCTCGCCCAGCAGCAGTGGTTGGATGGTGTTAAAGGCACTGGAGAAATCAAAAAAAGTGATTCTCACTGTATCTCCTCCGCCATCCAAGTGCTGATGGGCTCGTTGCAGCAGGTAGATGACAGCATCTTCAACTCCTAAATGGGGCTGATATGCAAACTGCAGAGGGTCCAACCATGTCTTCACCTGCAGCCTCAGGTGGGCTAAGACCAGTCTCTCCAGGACCTTCATCACATGAGATGTGAGGGCAACTGGTCGGTAGTCATTCAGATCCGTTGGAGATGACTTCTTGGGGACAGGAACCAGACAGGAGGAAGAATGAGGAAGAATTTCTCAAATTTATGAGAACAAAATGTGCAAATTTGTGAGAAAAAGTTGTACATTTTTGTGAAAACAAGTCCCAAATTTATGATGAAAAAAGTGGTAAATTTCCAGAGAAACAGTTGCAAATTTACTAGAAAAAATGCAAATTTATAAGAGAAAATTCATAAATTTTAAAGAAATAAATTGCAAATTTATGAGAAAAAATTCACAAATTTATGAGAAAAAAATACAAATTTCTGAGAAAGAAATTGTAAATTTCAAAGGAAACAGTTGCAAATTTACTAAAAAATGCAAATTTATGAGAGAAAAGTCACAAATCTTAAAGAAAAAAACTGCAAATTTATGAGAAAAAAATAATTTTTGAGAAAAAGTCAGAAATTTATGAGAAAAAAAGTTGAAAATTTCCAGGGAAACGTTTGCAAATTTACTAGAAAAAAAAACATGCAAAATTTTATGTCAGAAAAGTCAGAAATTTTTAAGAAAAAGGTTGTAAATCTATGAGAAAAAAGTTGAACATTTACAGGAAAAAAAAATGAAAATTTTTTAGAAAAAAATGTCAAATTTATGAGAAAAAAATTGCAAATTTGTGAGAAAATGGTTGTATATTTTTGTAAGAAAGTCCCAAATTTATGAGGAAAAAGTTATAAATTTCCAGGGAAGCATATGCAAATTTAGTAGAAAAAAAACCTGCAAAAAAAAAAAACCTGGCTCTGAATTCTCAGCCCAACCCTCCCTGACCCCCCCAGTATACCTCTAAACACATCACTGTGTAACTGACATTTACGGTCCAGAATGCTGTGCAATCTTTTTAATATTTTTATTTTTATATTGTATATATGACTTATTTTATCTTAGATTACACACATTGTACACATTATACATTATTTATTGCAGGAATTTATTGTTTTTATGCTTTTTATTTTTCTCTTTTACATATGTTGCACTGAAGGAGATGCTTTAATCTCATTGTACATTTGTTTGTATAATGACAATAAAGGCTATCTATCTATCGATCTAAATTCATGGCAGAAAAGTCAGAAATTTTGGGGACAAAAGTTGCAAATTTATGAGAAAAAAATGTAATTTTTTTTGAGGAAAAAAGTGATTTATTAATGAGAAAAAAAAAGTTGTAAATTTCCAGGGAACAGTTGCAAATTTACAAGAAAAAAAAATGCAAATTCATGTCAGAAAAGTCAGACATTTTTGAGGAAAAAGAGGGAAAATTAATTAGGACAAAAAATGCAAATTTATGAGAAAAAGTTTAACATTTACAGGAAAAAAAATGCACATTTCTGAGAAAAAGGTTGCATATTTTTGTAAGAAAGTCCCAAATTTATGAGGAAAAAAGTTGTAAATTTCCAGGGAAACATTTGCAAATTTACTTGAACAAAACCTGCAAATTTATGTCAGAAAAGTCAGAAATTTTTGAGAAAAAAGTTGCAAATTTATAAGGAAAAAATGCAAATTTATGAGAAAAAAAACTAATTTTTTGAGGAAAAAAGTGATGGATTTATGAGAAAAAAGTTGTAAATTTCCAGGGAAACAGTTGCAAATTTACTAGAAAAAAAACTGCAAGTTTATGTCAGAAAAGTCAGTAATTTTTGAGAAAAAAACTCCAAATTTATGAAAAAAAGTTGCAAATCTATGGGAAAAAGTTGAACATTTACAGGAAAAAAAAAATTGCAAATTTTTGAGAAAAACATTGTAAGTTTGTGAGACAAAGGTTGTATATTTTTGTGGAAAAACATCCCAAATTTAAGAGGAACAACTGTTGCAAATTTACTAGAAAAAAATTGTAAATTTATGAGAGAAAAGTCCCAATTTTTAAAGAAAAAAGTTACAAATTTATGAGAAAAAAATTGCAAATTCCAAGGGAAACATCTGCAAATTTACTAGAAAAAGCTGAGCATTTATAACAATTTTTGAACCCATTTTTAAAGTTGTGCGGAGCTAAAAATAGCAAAAATGTTGCCGTCCGTTTGTGCATGTGCTATTTTTACAGTCTGTGGTTTTCCTGTGACGTTTTCTATAATCGCCACCTTCAACACGTCCAAACCAAGAACACTGAATCCGGACACGCTGGTCTTCAGAAGCTCGTTTTTTTAAGGGGAGAGCAATGAAACCTGAGCTGGACCACCTTCAGGAAACTGAAACAAGTTGAGACCCCGGGTCACCCGTGTGAAACGTATCGACTCATTAACCAATCTGTCAGTTTCCGAGAGAACGTGGCGGTGAGGACGTTCCCCCGATCAGAGGTGGCGGATCGAGTTTCAGCCGGCCGCCCTCTTTGTTTAATGGTCCCTGTGATCTGGAGCGGCCCCCCTTTCACATTCCTGTCAGACTCCTGCTCCCCTCCAGGCCTGAAAGGGCCTCCAATCTGTTGGACATCTGCAGCCGGTCTTACGTTGTTATTAGCAGAGAGACCGCTCGGCCGACCCGCCACGGACACGGCCCACTACCGACTTTCCCTCGGCCCTGCTTTGCTCTCAGGGGACCCTCGGCAGGGCCGGGACCCCATGTTGAGAACCCCCAGGGAAGGTAAAACCTATCATCTCATACCTGTGGGGGCGGATCGGGGGTGGAGGAGGATGTAGGGGGGCATCTCCAGGGAGCTGTGGGCCTCCTTTTGTTCCTGAGAGGAGCTGAGGGCCGAGAGGAGGATGGTCATACTGGTTTAACTGGTAACTGAGCTAAAGACCGAGGCAGCTGTTGGACTGAAATACAGCATCATGACTGATTCAGACTTCTTCATAAAGCTTGCACAGTTTCTAAGAAATGCCACAAACTGAAAAGAAGTCCTACTACACCCAAGAATTCATTGCGCAGGTTAACGTTAGCATGCTGTTTCTAAGCTAGCGTCGACAACCTGGTGTCTGCATCTGTCCTTAACATAAACTTTTCACTGTTGTGTATTAGGACGGATATGGTTCTGTTGGCCAAAAGTGCAGTTTCATTGCATTGCTGTGAACTAGCAGTGCACCAACTTTGTGCCCAGAGGCGCCCCTTTTAAAAGACACCACTCCTGCCAGCAAAATCACGCACAAAGTCATTTGATGCTTGCAGAACGAGGGCACAAATGGGCCATGCACCACCATGAATTACTAAAACAGCAGGTCGAGTGGGCATAGTGAAGAACAAATGTACACTTTAGCTCATCATAATGGGTCCTGAGTCTGCTGCTCACATTATATGACTCCTGCCTTTTAATACTTTGCATGGATCTGAATTATCTCATGAAATTTAGCATTATAATGTGGCCAAAAAAGCCTTAATAAGCACCGTCTCACTGGGAAACTTGACATGGTTGCATTCTCTTTGCACACAATAGGCCTTCATGTGTTAGACAACAGACTGATGCAGCATGTCCATGTGGGCCCAGCTGGGCTGTTTTGTGCTCCCACATGGGTTTGTCCACATGGACGTTCCCCGTTTACCTATTTTCAACTTAGTTTCTCATCAATTTGCTATTTTCTTGTACATTTGTGACTTTTTCTTGTAATTTTGGAATTTTCTAATGAATTTGACACTTTTTTATTGTAGTCGTGCAACTTTTTGTGAGTTTCCATGAAAATTTGGAACTTCCTTAAAAATTTTCAACTTTTTTACGGTAATCTTGCAACTTTTTCTCAGAAATTTGCAACTTTTTCTATTTTTTTTCTCATAAATTTGTGAATTTTTCCTTGTAAATTTGCCAAATTTTTCTGGTAAGTTTGTAACTTTCTTGAATTTTACTGGTTTTTTTATTGTAAATTTTCACTTTTTTCTCATACATTTGCTATTTTTTTGTAAATTTGTGACTTTTTTCTCATATATTTTCACACTTTCTTCTCAAAAATTTGTTACCTTTTACTCAAAATTTTTTAACTCTTTTCTTGTAAATGCGCAACTTTTTTCTTGCAAATTTGTAAACTTTTTTCTTATAAATTTTTAACTTTTTTCTTGCAAATTTGTAACCTTTTTTTTCAATTTTTTTTTTTAACTTTTTTCTTGTAAATCAGCAGCTTTTCCATCCATCTATCCATCCATCTTCTACCGCTTTTCCGGAGGTCCGGGTCGCGGAGGCAGCAGTTCAAGCAGAGAAGCCCAGACTTCCCTCTCCCCAGCCACCTGCTCTAGCTCTTCAGAGAGGATACCAAGGCGTTCCCAGACCAGCTGGGAGACATAGTCTCTCCACCGAGTCCTGGGTCTGCCCCGGGGTCTCCTCCCAGAGGGACGTGCCCGAAACACCTCAAGCGGGAGGCGTCAAGGAGGCATCCTAATCAGATGCCCATACCACCTCAACTGACTCCTTTCAGTGTGGAGGAGCAGCGGTTCTACTCTGAGCCTCTCCTGGATGACTGAGCTCCTCACCCTAACTCTAAGGGTGACCCCAGCAATCCTACGGAGAAAGCTCATTTCAGCCGCTTGTATCCGTGATCTCGTTCTTTCGGTCATTACCCAAAGCTCGTGACCATAGGTGAGAGTAGGAACGTAGGTTGACTGGTAAATCGACAGCTTTGCCTTAGAACTAAGCTCCCTCTTCACCACAACAGACCGGTACAACGTCCGCATCACTGCAGATGCTGCTCCAATCCGTCTGTCAATCTCTCGCTCCATTCTCCACTCACTCATGAATAAGACCCCAAGATACATAAACTCCTCCACTTGGGGCAGGAGCCTGTCCCCAACCAAGAGAGGACAATCCACCTTTTTCCGGCTGAGGACCATGGACTCGGACTTGGAGGTGCTGATTCTCATCCCAGCCTCTTCACACTCAGCAGCAAACCGTCCCAGTAAGACCTGTAGGTCATTGCTGGATGAAGCCAGCAGGACAACATCATCTGCAAACAACAGAGATGAGATCCTGTGGTCACCAAACCTGACACCCTCCATTCCCTGGTTGCACCTACAAATCCTGTCCATAAAAATGATGAACAGGATCGGTGACAAAGGGCAGCCCTGGTGGAGTCCAACTCTCACTGGGAATGAGTCCGACCGAGTGTTGGCAATACAAACCAAACTCTCACAACGGTCGTACAGAGACCAAATAGCGCATAACAACAAGCCCGATACCCCATACTCCCAAAGCACCCCTCACAAAAAACCACGAGGGACGCAGTCGAATGCCTTCTCCAAGTCCACAAAACACATGTAAACTGGTTGGGCAAACTCCCATGAACCTTCGAGGATTCTTGAGAGGGTAAAGAGCTGGTCCGATGTGCCACGGCCAGGACGAAAACCACATTGCTCTTCCTGAATCCGAGGTTCGACCAACAGCCGGACTCTCCTCTCCAGTACCTTAGCATAGACCTTCCCAGGGAGGCTGAGGAGTGTGGTCCCTCTAAATTTGGAGCACACCCTCCAGTCCCCTTTTTTGAAAAGAGGAACCACCACCCCGGTTTGCCAGGCCAAAGGCACTGTCCCCAACTTAAGATAAGATAAGATAAGATAAGATAAGCCTTTATTAGTCCCACAACGGGGAAATTCCAGGATTGCAACAGCACAGGGATAGCAACACTCAGAGCAACAATCAGAAGGCAAGAAAAAAAAACAAGCAAGCAAGAGCAGCTAATATACATATGTACATATTACTATAAAATATATATATATACACACACACACACAGACACACAGTGCAGAGCATTGTAGCTGGATGGAATAAATATATGAATATATGAACACACAGTGCAGAGCATTGCAGCTAGGTGGAATAAATATGCAAGTATATAAACACACACAGTGCGGAGCAATGTAGCTAGATAGAATAATATGTAGATATATAAAAACACAGTGCGGAGCATTGTAGCTAGATGGAATAAATATATAGATATATAAATATAAACACACCCAGTGCTGAGCATTGTAGCTAGATGGAATAAATATGTAAATATATAAACACACACAGTGCAGAGCATTGTTGCTAGGTGGGATGAAACAGCATAACCGTCTATTTAGTTATCTTACATGGTATGATTATGTGCCCATACATATTCTCACCCTCCATAGCGACCGGTATGTTCCTAGTTGTATGCCGGAGAGGACCATAGTGTAAGTCTATTGCATCTTTTGCATTCAAAAAAAACTATTAGTTTGTTACGTCTTTTTGCTATCTCTGCGAGCAGCCCTACTTAGGTTGTACAGTCTGACAGCCGTTGGTAGGAAGGACCTACGAAACCTCTCGGTTGTGCACCTGGGATGATGTAGTCTGCTGCTAAATGAGCTCCTCAGTGCATCCAGTATGTCCTGCATAGGGTGGAACTCGGACTCCAGCAGAGATGACAGTTTAGCCACTGTCCTTCTCTCTCCTATCTCCTCCATCGGATCAAGGCGCTGCCCCAGGACAGAGCTAGCTTTCTTAATCAGTTTGTTCAGTCTCTTCCTATCGGCTGCAGTAATGCCACTGCCCCAGCAGACCACTCCAAAAGTGATGGCTGATGCCACCACCGTGTCATAGAATGACTTCAGCAGCGCCCCTTGTACACCAAAAGACCTGAGTCTCCTCAGCAGGAACAGCCTGCGCTGTCCCTTCTTGTAGAGTGCGTCAGTATTGTGTGACCAGTCTAGTTTATTGTTCAGATGAATACCCAGGTACTTATAGGATGTCACCATCTCGATGTCTGTTCCCTGTATATTTACTGGTGCTGTGAGGGGCTGCCCATGCCTGCGGCAGTCCACCACCAGCTCCTTAGTTTTCCTCGCGTTGATCTGGAGGCAGTTCCGATGGCACCAGTCCACAAAGTCCTGGATAAGCCCGCTGTACTCAGCTTCATCTCTGTTGGAGATGAGACCAACGATCGCAGAGTCATCAGAGAACTTCTGTAGATGGCAATGTGTTGTGTTGTGTGAGAAGTCCGCAGTATAAAGAGTGAACAGGAAGGGAGCCAGCACCGTTCCCTGGGGGGCCCCCGTGCTACTGATGATCGTGTCGGAAACACAGTCCCGGGTTCTCACAAACTGAGGCCGGTTCGTGAGGTAGTCCAGGATCCATGATGACAGGTGCTGGTCCACCCCTGCGCGCAGCAGCTTGTCCTTCAGGATCATCGGTTGGATGGTGTTGAAAGCACTGGAGAAGTCAAAGAACATGATCCTCACCATATTCCCGGGCTTCTCCAGGTGGGACAGAGAACGGTGAAGGAGGAAGATCACCGCATCCTCCACCCCAATGCCATGCTGGTAGGCGAACTGGAGTGGAGCCATCGCTGGTTCCACCAGGGGGCGGAGATGAGCAAGGAGCAGTCTCTCCAGGGTCTTCATCAAGTGGGACGTCAAGGCCACCGGTCTGTAGCTGTTCAGGTCTTTGGGGTGGGAAGTTTTTGGTACAGGTACCACACAAGATGTTTTCCACAGCTGTGGTACCCTCCCCAGTTTCAGGCTCATGTTGAAGATATACGTCACAATCCCACACAGCTGGTCTGCACAGGACTTGAGGAGCTTTGCGCTGATGCCGTCCGGTCCCGACGCCTTCCTCGCCTTGATCTTCCTCAGCTCCGTCCTCACCTGGGTCTTGGTCAGGGTCAGGATGGGGGGCTGTGTGTTGGGAGTGGGGGGGGGGGGGTGTCGGTGGAGTGGGGAGTGGGCAGCAGGACTTGATTTCTTAGAGGCAGCAGTGGTTGTTGTGCAGACAGGGGGGAGGGCGGTTGGTCAAATCTATTGAAAAACAGATTCAGGTTGTTCGCCCACTCCCTGCCCCCCGTGGCCTGGGGGGAGGTATTCTGGAGCCCCGAGATGGTTTTGAGGTTTCTCCAGACCCCGCTGATGTCGCTCTGTTGCAGCTTGTCCTCCATCTTCTTCCTGAAGCTGTCCTTGCCTTCTCTGATCTTTCTCCTCAGCTCCCTCTGTACGGACTTCAGCATCTCCCTGTTCCCCGACCTGAAGATCCTCTTCTTCTCTCTCAGAAGTGTTTTTATCTCAGGGTTGATCCAGGGTTTGTTGTTTGAGTGACGCCGTATGGTCTTGGTGGGAACGGATTTGTCCACACAGAAGCTGAGGTAGCCCGTGAAGGTGTGAATGAGGCCATCGATGTCCTCACCATGTGGATCGCAGAGCTGCTTCCAGGCAGTGGCTTCAAAACAGTCCTTTAGAGTGTCCATTGTCTCCTCAGACCATAACTCCACAGTGTGCATGGCCGGAGGTTGTCTGTGCACTAGGGGTTTGTACACCGGTCGGAGATGAACCAAGTTGTGATCCGATCTCCCAAGTGGGGGGAGTTGTGATGAGGTGTACGCCTCCTTAGTGTTTGCGTAGAACAAATCCAGTGTTTTATTGTCTCTAGTGTGGCATGTGACATACTGGGTGAAAGTGGGCAGAATGGGAGACAGTGAAACGTGGTTGAAATTGCCTGAGATGAGGAGAAGAGCATCTGGGTGTTCTGTCTGCAGCCTGCTGGTTACTGAATGGATGACGTCACGCGCTGTCCCAGCGTTCGCCGTCGGATTTGCATAAACAACAATGCAGATCACGTGTGAGTGTTCTCTCGGGAGATATGTAGGCCTCATGCTAACAGCTAGCAACTCAATGTCTTTGCTGCAGTGTCGTTGTTTAACAGTGATATGTCCCGGTCTGCACCAGTTGTTGTTAACATACATTATCACTCCACCGCCCCTAGTTTTGCCACTCTCTGGTGTTCGGTCAGCTCGTATCATGTGAAAACCCTCCAGCTCAATGTTAGCATCTGCTGCTAGTTCAGTTAGCCACGTCTCAGTAAACAAAAGGAGAGAGCACTCCCGGTAAGTGCTATCATAACGGGAGATAGCCGCTAGCTCATCTAACTTTCCCAGTATCGACCGTACATTTCCCATGACAACAGATGGAAGGGAGGGTCTGTACCTTATATTTTTTGTCCTCCGCCTTACTCCAGCCCGGCAGCCGCGACGCTTTCGCCTCAATTCTCTCGGTATGTCGAGTTTTTCCAGTGGGACCGGGTGGCGGTTAAATGCTAGCAGCTCTTCCCTGTTGTATCGTATCCTGCTATAAACAGTGGCTCCGTCCACCGGCTCAGGAGACATTTGGGACGATCTGTGTGTCCGTGATATAAGTGGGGTGAAAAAAAAAAGTGATCAAAAGAGAGAGGAAGGGAAAAAAAAAAACTCGGAATCGAGCCGCTGTTGCAAAAGGCAGCCTACTGGTGTGGTGCCGAGAGGAAAAAAAAAAAAAAAAAAAAAAAACTCCCACGCAATGTTGCAGAGGCGTGTCAACCATGACATCCCTACAACATCCAGGGCCTTTAGGTACTCAGGGCAAATCTCGTCGACCCCCGGGGCCCAGCCACTAAGAGTTTTTTAACCACCTTGGCGACCTCAGCCCCTGTGATAGGCGAGTCGTCCTGCTCGTCCACAAGCCCTGCTTCCTTTGTGGAAGGTGTGTCAGTGGGATTGAGAAGATCCTGGAAGTATTCCTTCCATCGCCTGATGATATCCCCAGTCGAAGTCAGCAGTGCCCATCCGCACCATACACAGTGTGGACAGGAAGCTGCTTCCCCCTCCTGAGCCACCAGACAGTTTGCCAGAATTTCTTTGAGGCCGACCACAAGTCTTGTTCCATGGCCTCACCGAACTCCTCCCATACCCGAGTTGTTGCTTCAGCAACCACACGAGCTGCACTCCGCTTGGCCTGCCGGTACACCTCAGCTGCTTCTGGAGTCCCACAAGCCAATCAAGCTTGATAGGACTCCTTCTTCAGCTTAATGCCCCCCTCACCACTGGTGTCCACCACTTGGTTCGGGGGTTGCCACCACGAGATGCCCCAACAACCTTGTGGCCGCAGCTCTGGGCAGCCGCTTCAACAATGGAGGTGGAGAACATGGCCCATTCAGACTCCATGTCTCCAGACTCTCTCGGAATGTGGTTGAAGTTCTTCTGGAGGTGGGAGTTGAAGACCTCCCTGACAGGGACCTCAGCCAGACGTTCCCAGCACACCCTCACTATACGTTTGGGTCTACCAGGTCTGAATGGCTTCCTCCCCTGCCATCGGCTCCAACTCACCACCAGGTGGTGATCAGTTGACAGCGCTGCACCTCTCTTTACCCGAGTGTCCAAGACATACGGTTGCAGGTCTGATGGCATGACTGCATGATCTGCAGCTTTTTTCCTGCAAATTTGCATCCTTTGAAAAAATTTGCAACTTTTTTCCTATAAATTTGCATCTTTTTTCTTGCAAATCTGTAACTTTTTTCTCAAAAAATTGCAACCTTTTTCCTATAAATTTGCAAGTTTTTCCTTGTAAATTTGAAACCTTTTTCTGAAAAGTTTGCAACTTTTTTGCCTCAGTTTATAACTTCTTCCTTGTAAATCTGCAACCCTTATCTTGCAAATTTGCAACTTTTTTTCCTATAAATTTGGATCTTTTTTTTGTAAATCTGCAACTTTTTTGTTGCAAATTTGCAAAATTTTTCTGAAAAATTTGCAACGTTTTTCCTATAAATTTGCATCTTTTTTCTTGTAAATCGGCAACTTTTTTTGTAATTCTTTAACTTTTTTTCTTGCAAATTTGCAACCTTTTCTCAAAAATGTTCAACTCTCTTCTTGTAAATCTGTAACTTTTTTCTTGAAATTTTGCAATCTTTTTCTGAAATATTTGCAACTTTTTTCCTATAAATTTGCATCTTTTTTCTTCTAAATCTGCAAACGTTTTCTCAAAAATTTGCAACTTTTTCCTATAAATCTGCAATTTTTTCCTTGCAAATTTGCAACCTTTTTCTGAAAAAATGCAACTTTTTCCCTATAAATTTGGATCTTTTTCTTGTAAACGTGCACCTTTTTTCTTGTAAATTTGAAACTTTTTTCTTGCAAATTTGTAACCTTTTCTCAAAAAATTTGCAACTTTTTTCCTATAAATTTGCAACTTTTTCCTTGCAAATTTGCAACCTTTTCTGAAAAAAAGTGCAACTTTTTCTCTATAAATTTGCATATTTTTTCTTGTAAACCTGCAACTTTGCTTGTAAATTTGAAACTTTTTTCTTGTAAATTTTTAACTTTTCTTGCAAATTTGTAACATTTTTTCTCAAAAAATTTTTTAAACTCTTTTCTTGTAAATCTGCAATTTTTTTCTCGCAAATTTGCAAACTTTTTCTGAAAAATTTGCTGCTTTTTTCCTATAAATTTGCAAATTTTTCCTTGTAAATTTTCAACCTTTTTCTCAAAAATTTGCGACTATTTTCTTATAAATTTGCAACATTTTTCTTGTAGATTTCAAACTTTTCTTTTAATTCCTTAGCATTTCAGCCAATTTTCCTAAATTTAGCATGCACAAAGAAAATCAAATTCTTTCATCACCGAGGGGCAGGAGAACATTTGTAACGTTGGAACAATGGAACACCGGAATTTTAAGAGGTTAAATTTGTGGCATCAACTTTCATTCATCATGCTTAATGCAGTGAAAGTCCCCAAATCCCACATCAATATAAGAACATTTGGAAAATATCCCACATCATTCCATTTAAGGAATAAGGATAAGGAATAAAGATCTGTACCTATATAGAGCTTTTTCTAGTCTCAAAGACCACTCAAAGTGGTCTTTGAGGACTAATAGAGGACTAAGCCTCTATTCTAAGAACCTATAGGAAACAGGGCCAATTCAGATTGACCAATTAACCTAAAATGCATGTCTTTGGATTGTGGGAGGAAACCAGAGAACCCGGAGTAACCCATGAAACGTACAGGTCTCATAATTTTGTTTGCATTTAATCCTACATTTATCCAAGCTAGTATGTGTGTAATGTTATGTCTGGAACTGGAGTCAAGGAGGAGAGCAATAGTGGAGCTGAACACACGTTTATTATGTTACAGGGCGCAGTGCACCTGACCACACACCTGCTGCAGAGGTAAAGGCGGAAGAGAGTGCCCCTCCCACCTGCAGCCCTTCTTATACGCACGGGGTTGGCGGAACCGGAACATGGAGCCACCACCCCGTGCCACACAAATAAAAGCTCCAAATATAATACAATATGAACAATAAATAACTACACTACCCCTCCCCCCCACGCAGAAAAGGTCCAAAACACACACATACAATCAGTCTACCCCGCCGCTGTGAGGGGGGGGTAGACTGCCATCCTACCCCCCCACACAGCAAGGTGGGTTATTCTGTCGCCTATGATATATAAAAGTCCTGCTAAAAAAAAAAATAAAATACTGCCATGTCTCCTACTTAAACATAACAGCAAAATAGAACTATAAATACATATTAATAACTATCAACACATAGACATCCATGGCTCGGTGAGGATTACCTGTGGCTCCCCAGACCCTTCACCAGTTAGTCCGCCCCTGGAGGTAGCTCACTTCCCAGGCCACACCTGGTTGCCTCAATCCTGGTGCACCTTCTCCTCCACACCTCAGAGTGCTCCAATCGTCTGGGGCTGTGCCAAACTGCTTTCTTCAGGGCACGCCGTAACTCATTAGGACGGCGCCACAAGCCATCCGACAGCAGAAGATAACCATCTTGCCGCTCGTCCATCACCTGCAGCCGGCCCTGGTACTGCTCCATCTTCCGCTTTTCTCTCACCCGCCTGGACCTCGCCTCTGCCCAAGCCCAAACCCAGTCCGTGACTCCAAGCGGGGCCCTACATGGCCTGCGGTGTCTCCACCTGGCACTCGCTCTCCCAGTGCCACTCGGTCCTGCCCCGACTGCTTGTAAATCGGCCCTGCTCCAGGAACACCTGGGACCATCTTTTGGGCATTGGTCACTGCCACAGGCTCGCCCCCCTGCTGCCTGGTACCCTCATCCAGGGCAACTCGGACACTGGCACCAGGGCCCTCCCGTGCGACCCTGAGCGCAACAAGGCCTGTCCCCTTTCCGGAGTGCCCAGCAGTTGTTCATCCCACACAGTGTTGCCCCAAACTCTTGGAACCAGTCAGTCCCACAGTCTGCAGCCCAACCATTCTTCCCCAGCGCTGCTCCTGATGGAAAACCCGAGGACATAAAACAAGTTGCAGCCCATGATGTTCATGCCGCGGGTCGTCACAACGAACTCCACATCGGCCATCTCCGCTGACTTGTACTGAGCCGTCAGTCTGACGGTTCCCACCGTGGCAAACCGTCCTCCTCCACAGCCCCAAAGCGGTGCTGAGTCACCTCCAATTCTGTAGTGTGGAAAACATTCTCTAACCGTAGCCCAGTTCAGCAGCAAACTCTCTGCCCCCTTGACAATCAGCATTGGTACCGGTACTCGGTCCAACTCTACCATGCAATGTGTGCACCCACTGGTACTCGGGGACACAGTATGAATCACTGTCGGGGCGGGAGGAGTCGAGCTCTTGTGCAGGCTATCTTGTTCCGCTGACTGGCACACCCTTGCAAAATTATGTAGATGGCCACAATTGCCACAGCGCTTTCCTCTTGCCACATACTCTCTGGCCTTGTAGCAGTGTTTCGTGGACCTACAGCCCATACACCTGGGCTTCCCCGGGGCAGACCTCATCCGTACAGCACTGGTACTCTCGGCGTCATCCTCAACACTCCTATCTCTGTCCACTACCTGTGTAGTCATGGAGGATCCCAACTCTCGTGGTGACAGGCGCTTACTTGGCTCCCGAGGTAGCTCATCCGCTGCCTCCAGCTGGAGAGGCAACTCAACGGCCATGGCTAGCACCAACTCACCCGGAAATGTGAGCAGCTCAGACTGGACCGCAGCACAGCTGGTGTGCTCTGCCAACTGGTTGCGAACCATTTCTTCCTCCAACAGTCCGAACTGACACTCAGAGGCTAGCTGCCTCAAGTCCGATACAACCTGCTGGATGGGTTTGCCAACCTGTTGGCGACGCTGTCGGAATTTTATCCTCCCGATACTGACGGTGTCTGGCACCCTGAAATGGCACGCCATTAGCTCAACTACTTCTTCATAGCTGTCCACGTCACCAAGCGTGCACAAAATCTTCTGGCCCTCCATACCCAGGTTGTGCATAAGCAACGCATGCACCCTCAGCTTCTCCATCCTTCCAAGGTCCAACGCCACCATGTACATTTTAAAGGCTTCATACCACCGAGGCCACGGCACAGGCAGCTCACCTGGGAGCTACAAAAACGGCCAAAATGGTGCACCACACGCTGCCATGGCTTTTCTTCTCATTGCCAAATGTTATGTCTGGAACTGGAGTCAAGGAGGAGAGCAATAGTGGAGGTGAACACACGTTTATTATATTACAGGGCGCAGTACACCTGACCACACATACACCTGCTGCAGAGGTAAAGGCGGAAGAGAGCGCCCCTCCCACCTGCAGCCCTTCTTCTTTTAGGGCTGGAGACAAGGAGAAGCTGAGGGGAGTGCAGCATGAGCTGAGAGAGATGCTGAGGAGGTGCAAGGACAATTATAGGAGGAAGTTGGAAGATAAACTCAGGCAAAACAACACTAAAGATGTGTGGGAGGGAATGAAACAAATAACTGGGTGCAAGGGGAGAGTCAGGCAGCCATCTGGGAGCCAGGAGAGAGCTCAGGAACTGAATCTGTTTTTTTAATAGGTTCAACTCACAGTCTGTCACCCAAGCAACACAACCAGACCTCCACACACCCCTCCCCACCCACCCTCCTGTGCAGAACCTCTCTCCATCTCTCCCCTCCTCCTCCTCAGGGGACACTGGGACCCTCCCTCACTTCACGGTGACTACAGAACAGGTGGAGAAACAGCTGGAGAGAATCCGTCAGTGGAAGGCTTCGGGCCCTGATGGCATCTCCTCAGGGACCCTGAGGACCTGTGCCAACCAACTAGCTCAAGTACCGAAACACCTGTACAACCTGAGCCTGAGTCTGGAGAGAGTACCGGTGCTGTGGAAGACATCCTGCCTGGTTCCTGTCCCCAAGAAGTTATCTCCAACGGATCTGAATGACTACCGACCAGTTGCCCTCACATCTCATGTGATGAAGGTCCTGGAGAGACTGATCTTAGCTCACCTGAGGCCGCAGGTGAAGACATGGTTGGACCCTCTGCAGTTTGCATATCAGCCCCATTTAGGAGTTGAAGATGCTGTCATCTACCTGCTGCAACGAGCACATCTGCACCTGGATGGTGGAGGAGATACTGTGAGAATCACTTTTTTTGATTTCTCCAGTGCCTTTAACACCATCCAGCCACTGCTGCTGGGTGAGAAGCTGCGGGTGATGGGTGTTGACAGCTCTGTGATCTCCTGGATTACTGACTACCTGACAGGCAGGCCACAGTTTGTCTGACTGAGAAGTGTCTTGTCTGGAGTGGTGGCTAGTGAAACGGGAGCTCCACAAGGGACTGTGCTCTCTCCTTTTCTTTTTACCTTATACACCACTGACTTTCAGTACAACACTGAGTCATGCCACCTGCAGAAATTCTCTGATGACTCAGCTGTTGTGGGGTGTATAAAAGGAGGAGAGGAGGGGGAGTACAGGGCACAGACAGATTTGTGGAGTGGACGGAGCAGAATCACCTGAGGTTGAATGTCAGCAAGACCAGAGAGATGGTGATTGACTTCAGGAAGAGGAAGACTCCTTCTCAGCCACTGCAGATTAGGGGGGAGGATGTGGGAGTGGTTGAAGACTACAGATATCTGGGTGTCAGGATCAGCAGCGGGTTGGACTGGAGATCCAACACTGATGGTTCGCACAAGAAGGGGATGAGCAGACTCTACTTCCTGAGAAAGCTGAGCTCCTTCAACGTGTGCAGCAGGGTGCTAGAGCTTTTCTACCAGGCCGTTGTCGCCAGCGCCATCTTCTTTGCTGCTGTCTGTTGGGGTAGCAGTATCAGGGCCAGAGATACCAACAGACTTGACAAGATTACCAAGAGGGCTGGCTCTGTAATTGGTCTCAGACCGGAGACCTTTGAGACAGTGATGGAGAGGAGAACACTAAATAAACTGCGATCCATCATGGACAATCCTGATCACCCCCTCCACTACACACTAGATAGACAGCAAAGCACTTTCTCCAGTAGACTACTACAGCTTCGTTGTCGAACGGCCAGGTACAGGAAATCTTTCCTGCCACATGCAATTTCACTGTACAATAACTCACTATGATGTTGTATTCTGGCATAGCTATGCTGCCACACTGCATCTTACAGACTAACTGGTACCTCACATTTCACTCTGCTCCTGATAGTCCTTCTTTGTGCAATGGGATGATTCATGTGTTTATACGGGTTGTGGTGATGTGAAAATGACGAGGCAGAGTTCTCTCTCAAGTCAGCTTTATTCACAACACCATCATCTCAAAGCAGAAAAAAAGAGATCCACACAGTAAACTCTCGTCCTTAAATATCAGGACTCTTACACTTCACAGGTCACATGTCTCACAAACCACCTTGCATTATAAAGAAAGTCACAATGCATTTTCTCTCCATGATATCACTTCCACTGTCTCCAATGCATCCCCTTTTTAATTACCCCCCCCCCCCCACACACAGTCTCAAGCCTTGCATACTAAAGCTATGATTCTTGCAGCTTCCTGTAATCACTAAGGCACTTTTCCACTTGGAACCCAAAGGCCCCGTTTGGCCCCGATCGGCCTCCATTGTCCGGTTTCCCACTCGGAACCCAAAGGCCTCACAGTTCCCTTTTTCGGAACAGTTCCAGTTTAACCGACACTTTTTTTCGGCACCGTAAAAAGCAGGTCCGAAGGGTACCGGCCCCGTTTCGTCACGCCACTGCTGGTCATTCATTGGTCTGTGCGTAGAGTCATGAGAGTGGGTGTTACGTGGGCGTTACACTGACTTTCGAGAATCGCTTGCTGGTCGCCATTTGCAATTTTTCATCAGTGAGCCCGCGAACAAGTGATATTATAAACCACAACGATAGAATGGCTTAACAGAAATCAGCAGAAATCCAACACCGCAGTCCAGCAGAGTTTCCTGTGTGTTTTGGCTGATGAGAGAATGCAGAGGGAAACAGACTGAGCCTGCAGTGGGGCGCACAAACAGACGCACCAGAAATTACACGGAGACGCACCGGGAATTAGACCCAGCCACCTGAATTGAATTGAATGTACAGCCGCGACGCACCCAACTTCAGCAGTTGAAGCCGTGATATTGTGATATACAGGACGGTGAGTGATGTGATATTCATGCTTTATGTTATTTTTTCCAACAGTGGAAAGTTCACTGAGGACAGACGAAAACTTAATCGTGTTTAAACGATGACCTAGCTTAATGCTATGTCCGTCCTTGTATGTTGTTTTTTTGTGTTGGACAATATCTGATGAAATAAGCTAGTTGTAATCCTGGTAAAAAGTTTATTTTATTTTTTTTTTTTTTACATGTTGCACTTTCATGCTGTGCATGTACTTAATTTGTGTGTATTTCATTGTAGAGTCCAAACAGGATCTGCTCAGAATGGCGACGTTTTGACACCAATGTATTTTGACAGGTAAACAACACATCATATTTATAGTCAAATCTTTTGCTTTTTAAAGCGAGGTAGTCAGATATGCAAAAGCCGATGGTGTATAGAACACGTATATTAGGATGTGAAATGTCAGCATCGAAACTGCTCCCATTTAGCTGTAATTAATATTCAAAAATGATATTTTCGGGAGGAAAGAATTCAATTTAAACAGCCACAGACCAAAAAACGTACATTTGCTCGTGGAACAGGTCATTCACACTCGCAGACAATCGCGCTATATGTGTCTGTAGGATTTTCTTTCCATGCACGCAAAAAAAGCATTTTTTTTCCTGGATCCGAATACCTCACTTTAAGTTGAAGTTTAGGTAAAGTGCCAAATTTAAAGCAGCACAATTTCCACTTAATATGAAAGGGACTGAACTGAGATTTATGTGTGTGAATATTAATTACAGAGTAATTGAAAATGAATGGCACATCCAATAATAGCCACCATAAAATAAACCGCTTGTTTATTTATTTTTATCAGATCATTTCTGTGATCCTTTATGAGTTCTAGTCATAATAGTGTATCTTGCACCTTGGGGAATGGCAGATGTTCAGCCACCATTAGAATTTAGTTTATATGTGTATAGTATTTCATCTTTAAACTCATTCAGTAATAGAACACATTACAAATATTTGAGACCCATTGTAGTGCTTCCTTTTATATTTTAGCAATACAAGCACAAAACACCACCTACACTTGAAAGCAGGGCGACACAGCGGTGGCTAAACTTTATTGATAACGTTATTTCACACCATCACAACAACTCAGTATTTAAACTCAGTATAAATGGTGTAGAGATTGAAAGGGTATCCAAAATTAAAATCCTTGGTGTAATAATTGATAATAAACTGTGTTGGAAGTCAGATATTAATTATATTAAAGCTAAAATATGCAAATCAGTCACAATACTGCGCAGAGTGAAATATTTGCTGAATCAACCCACACTATAGACTTTGTATCATTCATTAATACTCCCATACATGACATCCATCCATCCATCTTCTACCACTTTTCCAGAGGTCCGGGTCGCAGAGGCAGCAGTTCAAGCAGAGAAGCCCAGACTTCCCTCTCCTCAACCACCTGCTCCAGATCTTCAGAGAGGATACCAAGGTGTTCCCAGACCAACTGGGAGATGTTGTCTCTCCAGTAAGTTCTGGGTCTGAGAACTACTACCAAGCAACACTGTTTCAGTGCAAGGAGTCAGACTGTGAAACGCTTTTGGACCTGAATTAAAATCATGTACAAAGCTTGGACAATTTAAACAAAAACTAAAGGAATAAATACTCCAAACACACACACGTGGAAAAAATTGTTGGTACCCCTCTGTTAATGAAAGAAAAGCCCACAATGGTCACAGCACAGTGACTACTTGTCACCCTTTAAATAGGCCGATTGATTACAAGTTTGTAGACACCTGTGATGTTAATTAGAGGACACATCTTGGTTGGACATGTCCCTATGATCGTGTTCATGTCCCTATGGCCCATTTTCAATCTTTTCTAGGGGTACCATCATTTTTGTCCAGGTCTGTTTCATGACTTTGTTTTTTAAAATAATTCTGAGCAAAAGCATTGTGTGAGTTTCATTGGTTAATTTTCATAGAATATTTATTTATTACCACTTTTGTCAGATTCAAGTTATTTCTGTGACCATTGTGGGTTTTTCTTTCATTAACAGAGGGGTACCAACAGTTTTGTCCACGGCTGTATATACAAAACGACATGTAAAATCACACAAGGATTATCATATCCAGTCTGTGTTGTGCTGTTGCTTAGTTTTTGTCACGTTTTGTCTGTTTCTTTTTTTTTTTTTTACAGTTTAAATTTTGCACATTCTAAATAATCTGCAATTTGCTGCTGATTGGAATAAACAATTTAGTGATTTATGTGTTTGCATCATGATTTTCTATTTTGTCTGTTCAGACACTGGTGGGAAAAGAGTCAACAGGACGAACCATTTATCAGTGACTTTGATAATAATGGCTCATTTTAAGAAAAGTAACCAACACAATTATTTGCTGAAGACTGTAAAACAAAAGTACAAAGGTTTATTGTCAAAATTCCCAGGGCAATACTACATGAATACAAGTATAGTTCACTGTTGATGCAGAGAATATATATTTATACAGTATCTACATGTAGTCAGCAATACTCAATACGATATATTTCCAGTTAATCCACGTATTTCTCCATGTAACCTTGGGACTGCTTTATTTTAATTACTTCTAATCCTAGATCCATTTGTTTTGGCTTAAATTGCATCATAATTGCTAAATATATCTTATGCCTAACTCAGTACTGTTTACCTGATGAAATATATATTTAACGGCTCATATGGCACCTGATCCATGTTTTGCCACGACACCACTGGCTGGAGCAGATAAATTCCATGACGTCTCAACAGTCTCTCCATGATTTTGACATAGATCATGTATTTTTACCTAACCATCTATTTGTCGAGAAAAGTAATTTTTGATATTCATGCGCTGTGAGACAATAAATGATTAAAATCTAACAATACTTCACTGTCTGATTAATGATTCTGTATAATATACGGGTCTCACTTTCTGACATGAGTGTCCAAAAATATTTAACTTTTGCATTATTTTTGGAGATGTATTGCTACATGTTTTGATGTTGATTTTACTGAACAGGAATATGGCGCCGCCTCATGGGGAGCGTAGCTCCGCCTCCAACTCCCTCCTCCTCCCACCCATGCTACAGTGAGCCTTGTGCTGTGGAAAACCATGGGTGCCGAACGGTACTGTTCGGTTCCAGGCCAAAGGAGGCCTTTGGGTTCCAAGTGGAAAAGCGGCTTTAAGGGAGCTGCCCTGCCTTTGTTCTGACCTAAAATGTGAGTCACAAAACAGGTCCCGTATGTGTGTCCACCACAGGGTCATCATATATTAAGCTATGATGTATATAGGTTTTATAGTCGTGCTAGTTTTTACTTTCCATGGGTAATCCCTTTGTCGTGTGTTTCTGTTGTTTGGTTGTCAACTGTCATGCTGCTGTTACACTGTAATTTCCCAGTTTGGGATCAATAAAGTACGTCTACCTATCTATCTATCTATTCTTATACGCACGGGGTTGGCGGAGCTGGAACATGGAGCCACCACCCGGTGCCACACAAATAAGAGCTCCAAATTCAACACAGTATGAACAATAAATAACTACACTACACGTACCTCATGGATAAATGCACTATAAGTAATTTGCTGTTTTGACACACTTGCAAAAGGTGTGTTCAGCATGCTAGCTTGTAATCTGGGAAATTACCAGAAGTAGACAAAACATCATTTTCTGTAGTGGAATCATCTAGAGCTATATGTATGAATTTGAAAGTGGCCATACAATTCTTGTTTAACTTTCTTTTGACTTAACTTCACTTTTGATAACAATGTCAAGGAAATCAGAAAGACCACATGGACTTCATTGCCCAAGCAGCAGAGGCAACCTTCAACTTTGCAAAAAACAAAAACCAGAATCCTACAGTGTAGGGATGTCAAATTCAATCAATTACAAAAAGTAGAAAAAAATCATAAATGCACAAAACAAATAAAGTAAGATTTATTAGACGGGGGAAATAGTCACAAAATTATGAGACACAGAAAAAAAGTTTAAACTTTACAAGGCTTGTGGGAAGTTAAAAATTTACAAAACTGGGAAGAAAAAGTCAAAAATGTATAAAAGTAGAGAAAAAAGACTAATTTATGAGACTGAGAGAAAAAGGTTGCAGCTTCATAAGACTGGGGGAAAGTTGCAAAATTACTGGGAAAAGATGTCAGAAATTTAAGAAACTTGCAGAAAAAAGTCACAAATTTACAACTCTGGCTAAAAATGTTCTGCAAATGTATCAGAAGGCAGTACAGAATATTTTGTAGAGCCGTATCTGGACCCTGGGCTTTGTCTGAGAATGTACAGTTTATGCTAGTGCTTAACATTCGTGAACAATTCGTTCGAACATACAGTACCCTACTGAATCACTTACCGGAACTCAGTTGTTAACCGTTCCTGCCTCTCGTCTCCTAACCGTGGTTGGGGGACGCAGGGGAGATCTGTCTTCTCCAGGGCCGGAGGCGCTTTTCCTCCTCCGGGGTCAACTCCCGAGTAAAACCTCACTCTTGTTAAGCAGGAGATATGGTGGTACACAGAGGCACAGGCCGTATTGCTGAAGCGTTGGGGCTTTATTCACAGACTGCAATATTATTAGCAACCATTTCTACCTGCTCCGGTCGCCTCGCTCTCTGTCTCTCATCCGCCCAAAATCATACACACCGTTCACTCGTCGGGGCCATTCCACACCCCCTGGGGCGCGCCTCGGCTGCGCGCACGCACTCACTCACGTTCACGCACTGAGCTGTCCTGTCTAAAGAGACACATCTTACAACACTACCCCCACCATGGACTGGCAATTAATATTAATGACAAGTGTCCATACAATATAAAAGTTAGCTCATTTAGCAGTGAACACATAAGTAAAAAAAACATTGAACTGCAATTGTCTCTAAATTAAACAAAGAGGAGTACATTATACGTTGAAATCTATTTCTAGGCGACCGGGAGTAATACTGTCTAACTAATCAGAATACAATACATTCAAATGGAATAAAATGCATGTTGGTATATGAAAGCATTATCACTTCAGCTTTTTTTTTTTTTTTTTTTTAAACAAACATACAGAACATTATAACCACACTAGAGTCCAAAAATGTGAACTGGAGAGTCTCTAGTGCAAACAGGAACTGCTACAGTTGGTTCACTCAGTAACCCAGTCCCCGTAACGGTCCGGTCCTCTGCGCCGACGTTTAGGCCATGACACGTGCTGAGCCTGATGGCGTGGTTCTCCCACCGCACCCCCACCATGGCCAAATATCACATGGGAAGGAGTGGGTGGAAGAGACCTGATCACATTGGGAGCATTAGTAGGTGGAGTGGACGGCCGGGAACTGCTGGGGCCATCACTGGAGGCAGTAGCAAACAGGTTGTACAGGCTGAGGTCCTGGTCTGCCGGGTCCCCTTCCACAGCTGGTGGCAAGATCTCAGAAGGTGTCCAGTTCTGGGCTTGGTCCAGGACCCAAGTGTTGTCCAGCTGCTCACGGCTGCGGTAATGTTTCAGTTGGTCATGATGGACGACTTTGACTTTGGCTCTGGGGCTCTTTTGGATCCGGTAGACTAGATCATCCAGCTGTCCCATAACAAAGAAGGGTCCTTCGTATGAGGGGAGGAACTTTTTGACTCTGTTTTTGGCATGCCGTGTTCCTTTGATGAGGTACCACACTGCGTCTCTGACTTTGTACTGTGTGTGGCAAGCGTTTTTGTCATATTGTCTTTTTGCACGTGTGACTGACTCACCCAGGGCTTCTCGAGTAATGTTGTGAGCCAGCTCCAGCCCTTCGCGTATTTGCTGCACATACTCTGGGGCTGAAGGTGCAGGGTCAGAGTCCGGGGGCAGACCGGCTACAAGGTCCACAGGCTCATTTATTTCACGTCCGAACATCATATAGTTGGGGGTGAAACCAGTAGCACTGTGCTTGGTCGCTCTGTAGGCCATAACTGCATATGGGGTCATCAGGTCCCAATCCCAGTGACAGCGTTCTGCAGTAGAGGCCAAGATCTTTTGCAGTGTGGCATTGAAACGCTCAACCTGGCCATCTGACTGTGGTCTGAATGGCGTAGTGTGGGTTTTCTCAATGCCAAATAGACGGCACATTTCTTGAAACACCTCTGATTCAAAATTGCCCCCTTGGTCGCTGTGCAAAGAGTGAGGCATTCCGAAGCGGCACACCCATTCTGTTGCAACAACGCGTGCCACGGTGACAGCCTTTTCATCTGGAATAGGAAATGCTTCAGCCCATTTTGTGAAATACTCCTGTATTACGAGCACATAGTGGTTTTTGCGTTCCGTCTCATTGAGTGGGCCCATAATGTCCAGTGCAATGCGCTCCATGGGGGCTCCGACCCTGACAGTTCCCATGGGCGCTTGTGGCGTTTTGTGGGGTCTGGCTCTGCATGCACAGTTGGTACAAGTCCGGCACCAGAGAGCCACGTCTTCTCTCATGTGGTACCAGTAATATCTGGTTTGAAGTCTGGCCACAGTCCGTTCAATACCAAAATGTCCACCTATTGGCCCCTCGTGCATCTGGCACATGACGTCGGGTTGCATTTTGCGTGGCAGGACAATTTGGGGGTAGTACTGTGTGTCGTCCAGACAGTAAAAACGGCGGACCAGAACTCCATCTCGGAAATACAGTCTTTTCCATTGGCTCCAGTATGTTTTGGTGGCTGGACTGCAAGGGGCGACTGTGGTCCAGGGAGGGCGCTCACTGCTGGCCTCTAACCAAGCTTTTATTGGTGCAATGTCTGTATCAGCGGCTTGGGCCTGGCACAACTCTTCCATAGTGCAGCCAGGAAACAGTGTGGTCTCATTTGTATTCGTCACATAAATTGTCTCTTTTTGTTTAAAAGTGTCTGTATTGGTAAAGCTGTCTGCACTTACCCCCACCGGACTCACGGCTGTGGTTGTAGGGCATGTCTCTACCCCCACCGGACTCAGCGACAGGGAGCTGGTGTCGGAGTCCAATTCACACTGAATGGCTTGGTGGTTTGTGATTCTCGGCTGTGAGGAGGGGTCCTGCATTTTACAAGGACAGGACTGGCGGCAGGGCCTGCGGGAGAGACTGTCAGCATTAGTGTGTAAGCGACCTGGGCGATGAATGATTTCAAACTCATACTCTGCTAGCTTCTCAAGCCACCGGGCTAACTGACCTTCTGGCTCTTTCATTCGGGTTAACCAACGCAGGCTGCTGTGGTCGGTATGTACTTTGAAAGGCCGCCCAAGTAGATACTGACGAAAATGTGACGTGAAATCGACAATGGCTAGCAGCTCTCGTCTTGTAGTGCAATAGTTCTGTTCAGCTTTGGCTAGTTTGCGGCTGCCGTATGCCAACACACGTTCCGCGCCATCCTGCATCTGTGAGAGGACGGCGCCGATGCCTGTGTCACTAGCATCGGTGTCCAAGATCATTTCACCATGGTCCAGTGGGTAGCCTAAGACAGGGGCTGTGGTGAGACGGTGCTTGAGCGTGTTGAAAGCAGCTTGGTGTTCAGCGTGCCACTGGAAATGTGCGTTTTTCCTTGTCAGGTTGTGTAACGGTTCGGCAATGGAGGCAAAGTCTTTCACGAACCTGCGATAGTAGGAGGTGAGGCCAATGAAACATCGGACCTCTTGGACCGATGTGGGAGTGGGCCAAGCTTGGACTTTGTGGACTTTATTGGGGTCAGTGGCTACACCATGCTCGATCACAATGTGACCTAGATAAGCCACTTGGCGGCGGAAGAGGCAGCATTTGGCTGGTTTTAGTTTGAGGTTTGCATGTTTAAGTCTCTGGAACACCTGACTCAGCCACTGCAGCATCCCGGACACATCCTTGGCCAGCACGATGATGTCATCCAAGTAAACGAGGCAGGTCTCCCACTGCATGCCGGCGAGGACGCGGTCCATAAGGCGTTGGAACGTCGCTGGCGCATTGCATAACCCAAACGGCATAACGTTCCATTCAAACAGCCCATTTCGGGTGCAAAAGGCGGCTGCGCGGCGAGCTCTTGGAGTCAGCTCGACTTGCCAATAACCTGAAGCAAGGTCCAAGGTGCTGAACCATTTGGCGGTGGCGAGGGTGTCTAATGTGTCTTGGATGCGGGGTAGCGGGTACGCGTCAGTGATGGTGCGGTCGTTGAGTGTTCTATAGTCTATACAAAGACGGTAAGTTCCATCCTTTTTACGTACCATAACAATCGGTGAGGCCCAACTACTGTGGCTGCGGGTGGCGAGGCCGTTCTGGAGGTTCTCACGGATCTGCTGGTCTGCGTGTTGCTGCTTTTCTCCAGCCATGCGACGAGGGGGCTGCTTCACAGGAGCTCCAGGCCGGGTTATGATGTCATGCTGCACAAGACTGGTCCGTCCCAGGTCACCGGGCCCTCTGGAAAACACATTTTCATAGGCACACAACAGGTTAGACAGTTCAAGTTTTTCATTGTCATTAAGCTCGGTAGAACTCTGGGCATAGAGCTCCTGGAGGTGCTCTGGGACCGCAGGGGAGCTAGCTGGGAAGTCTGCCGCTGTGGAGGCACTGGGCGGGGGAAGAGCTTCAGCTGGCTGGAGGAGGCCTGCAATGGCACCTTCTTTAATAGTGACGGCCTTGTTGCCAGGGTTAAAGAGGCGTAGTGGAACAACATTAGTGGGCTGAGCGTTGACTAGGACCCTGGCAATGAGTATTTTGTGCTTCTCAACAAAGCCTTTTGTGGGGCTGAGCATCATGTCTCCCTGAGCTGCTTTGCCACAAGGCACAGTGCCCTTGACTAGGTACTCTTGTCCAGGTTCAACCACGACAGTTCTGGCTACTCTCACAGCATGCGACTTTGGGACAGTCTCTGGGTGAAAGTATGGCACTTCTTCTCCAAACAGAACTACACGGCGTTTACCAAAATCAAGGCGGGCCTCAGCTTGGGTGAGAAATGGGTGGCCTAGCAGTACTTCATTGCCCGTTATGTCCACCACGAGGAAGTCCACTTCAACTTGCCAGTTGTTAATACTGACAGGTATTTTGGCCTCACCACACACAAGCACGTCTCCTGGTCCCACCCCGAGCAGAGTCTCGACGATGGATGACTGTAGTGGGGGTCTCATGTCTTGGTGAATGGCATTGTAATGGTGAAGGGACAGCACGTTCCTCCGCGCTCCACTGTCCAAGACTGCGCACACCTCCAGTTCATATATGTGCATGTGGATGCTCATGTCACGACTCTGGCCTTTAAAGTGGAGCACCGTGGCCTGTGGGCCTCCCTGGGGAGTGCTCGGAATTAAAGTCTTTGCATTTCTTTGAGGGGATGAACACTGGCTCTGTTTGTGACCCCAGCCCTTACAGTTATGGCAGCGAATGTCACACTTTTTAAAGTTCTTGTGTTGCCCTGGTGTTTTTGCAGACGTGTGTGGGGCAAAGCGATTGGGTGAGGAGCTAGCTGCAGGTGTCGTGGCAGTTATAGTCTCATTCTCGTCTCTTTCTCTGACAACAGCGGCCCGGGGCCGGCGTTCAGTGAGGTTACGGGCCCCTGGCTGTATGATGCTAGTGATATAGGACGCAGCTCTCTTTGTGGTTTCATGGCGATGGGCTATCTCATAAGCTCTGGCTAGTGTGGCTGGACGTTCTTCTAACAGTTTTTGGATTAGCTCTGCATCGCCCAGGCCATTTGTGAAAACTTCAACAGCTATAGCATCTTGCTCGGCCTCTGGCCAATTTCCATAAGCTACAGCTACTTTCCCATAAATATCATCTCTGAACACATGAAGGGCCTCACCAACTTTGCGTACTCTGCCTCAGTTCCACTGCCACAGCTGCTGAGTCATATGAGGAAGGGCTGTATGCAGTTTCGAGTTCCTCCAGCAGGCGGCGGTAGTCCCATTTGGATGAACGAGGGTTTCTGTGGCTGATGGCGCCTGCAGCTCCAACAAGGCAGAATTTCAGCTGGATGGCCATTGTCTTTTCTGACCAATGATTTGCCTCTGCGCAGGTCTCAAATCTGTGCAGGAACTCTCTCCATGGTGTGCTGCCGTCATACTGGCCTGGACGTAGAGTGGGGACTCGTTCTTTGGGGTCATAGTCCTCATCACTGTCTGATGTAAGAGGCTGACTGGGCGCAGAGCGGCTCTTGTGTGTATGTGAGTGACAGGAATGGCTCAATGGTGAATGCCCCTGTTTATCAGTCTCCTCTGAATTTATATAAGGAGTAGACATGGGGAGCGTACCTGCTCTGGGCCTGGAAATAGCTGGTGTGCTGTGTACAAAACTTCTCATGTGAGCCGTGGCAAAGGGGTTTGTATCTGCATAATACAGCTTTAATGATGTGTTTGGAGCAGGATTCGGGGGCACATAAATGTCTACGCCTCCCACGGGGGCGTGGCTTTGATTGTCGGCTCTGAAAAAGGGATTTGTGGGGGCGAATTGAGCGGGGCTGCTGAATGGCGCGAACAAATCCTCTCCATCAACAGGTGCGCCCGCGCAGCTTTCATCACACAAAAATGGGTTATAATGTCCAGACTTCATCTCAGCCCGACATTCATGAGCCCTCACAGCACCTCGTCTGCACTCCTGATCATTGCTTAGTGACATGAACGGGTTTGAGCAGCTCGTTATTTGTGTATGAATATCGGCGGGATAGCGAGCGGCCGCCATATCGCACTAGCTTAGCTGCTATAACAGTCACTCAGCCCAGCTGCCGCTGTCCTTTGCGTTTGGTACTCACCACCCTCTTAACAGCGTGAGAGTCCCTTCGTGGTCGCCAGTGTTAACCATTCCTGCCTCTCGTCTCCTAACCGTGGTTGGGGGACGCAGGGGAGATCTGTCTTCTCCAGGGCCGGAGGCGCTTTTCCTCCTCCGGAGTCAACTCCCGAGTAAAACCTCACTCTTGTTAAGCAGGAGATATGGTGGTACACAGAGGCACAGGCCGTATTGCTGAAGCGTTGGGGCTTTATTCACAGACTGCAATATTATTAGCAACCATTTCTACCTGCTCCGGTCGCCTCGCTCTCTGTCTCTCATCCGCCCAAAATCATACACACCGTTCACTCGTCGGGGCCGTTCCACACCCCCTGGGGCGCGCCTCGGCTGCGCGCACGCACTCACTCACGTTCACGCACTGAGCTGTCCTGTCTAAAGAGACACATCTTACAACACAGTGTTGCCAGATGGGAAATGTTGAAGTATAGTACCAGCATTTAAAAATTCTCCCATTTTGAGGAAAATGATTGCATACTTTCATTCTGACATGGCTCAAGACGATCTGCTTCAGTAACACATTATCACAGTGTTATGTCCGAATAACATGAGACTGGAGCTACTCTCAACTGAACACTGAACTGACTTTATTGTCGAGAACAACACAATATACACTCCAGCCGTAGCCCGCCTGATGTCATTACCCCAACCAACTCGGCCAGGCTACGGCAAGCCCCAAGAGTCAAATCCCACACATAACCCCCCCACACACAAAAAGTCAAAGCCTACCCCCCAGAACAGAAAAAAAACAAGCACAGTGTTGTCTCCCTTTTGTAAAAACTAAGTAGGCAAAACTCAGCCAACCAAAAGGGCGTCTGCGTAGACTACCAGAACGCCCCACCGTGTTGGAGCGGGTTATTCTGCCGCTTAGTCCCAACACGCATTAGCTAGTACTGTCTTCAATACATAGTCTTCCAGGTACCTGGGCCTCTGACGAACTCTAGCCAGGCGTCCCCTAGGTGGGGACTCTCCACCAGGCACCGTCGGCTGCACCTGTGAGTTCTCACCACCCCAGTCCAACAAGTCCCACCTCACATCAGGTTGTCCCACCGTAGCTCTAGTCCTCTGTTCCGGTGGCGACTTTCTGAGTCTACTGGAGCGCCACCATGACCCATCCACAAGCTCGAACGTGGCCTGGCCCCGTCACCTCGTGATCCGCAGGGGGCCCATCCAGAACAGCTGCAGCTTATGCATGCGGTTAGGGTGTTTGATCCAAACTTGATTCAACACCTTCAGTCCATGGGCTCTCGCCCTGTGCTTCCTGTCAAATCGTTGCTTCATCTTATGCTGTTGTGCAGCGACCCGGTCCCGTGGAGAGACCAGTAGTTCAGTAGTGATTACATTCGGGACGCCCCACCTGGCGAACAGTGACAAGAGGAAACCCATAACCACATCCGTCATGACTGAATTAGTGGGTAACACCTCGGGCCACTTTGAGAACAGGTCGTAGACCACAAGCAGGAACTGGCTGTTCAGGGGTGCTGTATGTAGTTCACCACAGATGTCCAACTGTATATATTTCCAAGGGCCCTCCAGGTACTACAGCAGCCACAGGGGTGGAGGGGGTGGTCCGCCAGTCTTCCCGCTCTCCAAGCATGGAGCACAGTTTTTCACCATAGCTTCAATGTTCTTATCAATACCCGGCAACCAAACTGAATCCCTGTTTTACCCTGACCATGCCCAGGTGGCCCTCGTGGTGCATCGCCAGGACATGTGATCTCAGAGACACTAGGATTAGCATGAAGTGTCCCCTCGCTACACACACTTCATTCCAACAGCTGAGTTTGTCTTTAAACCGGTGGATGGGTGCCAGCCCACCCTGGACCTTTGCGGGCCAACCCTCCCAAATTACCGAGCACAGTTGTGAGAATACGGGGTCCCGTTCCAACTCCACCCAAAGTTCTTGGGGGGGATACTGTATCCTGGAGGGCCCCGTGCAGTGCATTGACCAGATCCGCCTCCTTGGAATCGTCGTCATCGTCATCGTCAGATTGTACGGTGTTGGCCGTGGCGCGGGACAGGAGATCCTCCACTACATTATCCTTACCAAGAGTGAACTGGGTGGTAAAATTGTAGGCCCTCAGCCGCTCCGTCCACCTGTGGATCCGCAAAAGTCTGTGTCCTGAACCCGATGTTTCCAGTAATGTTGTCAGCGCTCGGTGGTCCGTTCACAGAGTGAAATGGCACCCATAGAGGTAGATATGCCACCGTTCACATTCCCAGACGCAGGCGAGAGGCTCCCTCTCACCCACGGCATACTTTTGTTCAGCTGCTGAAAGAGACCTCAATGTGAATGCCACCGGGCGCTCTGTACCATCATGTACCTGGGACATAACCACCCACACCGCCGAGCCAGATGCATCACAGGTCACTGTGGTTGGCCGCTTTGAATCAAAATGGGCCAACACTGGAGGGGAAGTGAGTTGAAACTTCAGTTTAGCAACCGCCGCTGAGCAGGCTGGGTCCATTTCCACGGCGCATCCTGTTTCAACAGAGCCCGGAGGGGTCCAATTGTTTCCAAGTAGCGGGGAATAAAACGCCTATAAAATTTCACCATATCTAGAAATGAGGAAATCTGTGCAGGTGTTGATGGTTCTGGGAGGCGCAGGACCGCCTCCACATTCAAATGCAGGGGCCTCAGCCCCCCCGCCGTCAACTGGAACCCTGCAAACTCAATGGAGTCCGCCACAAAGATGCACTTTTCCCCGTTTAGGGTGCCTCCGTGTTCCTGTAGTACTGTCAGCACCCGTCCCAACTGATCATCGTGTTCCTCCTGTGATGTGCCATGTACCACGATGTCATCCAGGTATGCCACCACATCCTTGAGGCTGGCCAGAATCGTGGACATTATTTTCTGAAAACAGCTGGGTGCTGAGCTCAGACCAAAAGGCATGCGGGTGTACCTGAACACACCCATGTGGGTCACGAACACTGTCAGGTTCCTGCTGGCTGGGTGGAGGGGCACCTGCAGGTAACCCTGGCGAAGATCCAGCTTTGTGAATACCTTTGAACCGCTGAATGTTGCGGTGAGTTCCTCCATTGTGGGGAGCGGGTACTTGTCTGGGACGATCTCTTTATTCACCATCCTAAGACCAATACACGGTCAGATGTCACCCAATTTTTTTCTTGGCCACCACGATATTTGATATCCAGAGTGAAGCATCCACTCTCTCGATGAGGCTTGCTTCCAGCAGTTTGTTCAACTCCACCGTGACATCGCCCTGTAGGGTGAGGGGAAGCCGCCGTAGCAGTTGAATTTTCAACGTCACACTTGGATCTATGAGCGGGCAGTGGTGGAATGCACTGACGCATCCCAGGCCTCTGAACAGCGTTGGCCAGCGGACATACCATTCGGGGTACACTGTCAGTACCGTCGAGCCCTCTGGGTCCTTGATGGAGAATCCCAGTTCACCCAGTAGATCTACCCCTAGCAAGTCCGCCCCCTGGCACAAAATTTGGAAAGTGAACGCAGGAACTGTCTTCAACCCACATTTAACTGAAAAGTCGACTGTGCCACCATTTCAGTTTCGGCGTGGCCGTATCCAAACATTTTCACGGCTCCAGCATTGATGGTTTTATTTGGGAAAAGTCTCTTCAAAGTAGCCTATTCAGTATGGACCTACTGGCCCCTGAGTCCACCATAAGCGGCACGTCGACTCCGTCGAGTTTTAGCACGTACCATTTCAACGGTCCCTTCTTCGCACGTGCCACACACACCCGTGTCATGTCTTTGGACTCCGCTACCGATGACTTAGCAGTGATAGTGTAGGCGCTGTCCCGCGCCACAGTCCGCCGCCTCCTGGGAGTCTGCCCCGGAGAATTAGCTACCTTGCTAACAGCTGTACTTGGCGAGAAAGCTTGGGTGGCTACATTCCCTTTAGTCAACACTGGCAGACTCAGCTGAACTGTGGACTCAATCTGACTGACCAGTTCAAACACCTTTTCCAACAAGACAGTATCTTTAGTTAGCTTTAGCTTGCTCTTCAGCCACACATTGTTAGTACCGTGGGCTAGCTTATCACGGACCAGCTCCTCCTCGATAGGCCCAAAGGTGCATTCTCTTGCTAGGCTACGGAGCTCTGTAATAAAGGACTGAATGGATTCACCCGCTCACTGTTGGCATTCAAAAAGCTCATATCTCCATGCCGTGACAGTGGAAAAATCTCCGAAAACACAGTCCATTAATTCCAAACTGTCTTTCAGTGAGCTGCTGCCACACAGCCCAAAACATATCCGCTGGCCTCCCTCACCGAGGTAGTGGACCATTAGGCCCCTCCATCTCTCTTCATCCTCGCCGCTCAGGCCGGCCACAGCCACATACACATCGACCGTCTCCCTCCACCGGACCCATGGTATAGCTGGTGTGCCCGGAGATTGTAAAAATGGAGGTGGTTGTCTGATACAAGCTCCCATGGTTTATCCTTATTGCCTTATCGCCAAATGTTATGTCCGAATAATACGAGACTGGAGCCATTCTCAACTGAACACTGAACTGACTTTATTATCAAGAACAACACAATATACACTCCAGCCGTAGCCTGCCTAACGTCATTACCCCAACCCCCTCGGACAGGCTACGGCAAGCCCCTAGAGTCAAATCTCACACAAAACACACAGATCGTGCATACTACAGCCTGTAATGCAGTTTTACCTTTAAATAATCTAACAGACTGGTTGAAAAAAAGGCACCTCTACCTGTGTGGAGTACAGGATGAGCCCCTGACCTGCACTGAACAGCCCAAAATATCAGTCATAATTAACTATCTTCTATATGCCTTCTGTTGAACCATCATATGTCAAGGTCTTACCTCATAAATATTTTGAGAAGTAATCTGTTTATCCACCTTATTCCTGAGGGCGCTGCTGTAGAAACGATTATGGGGGCAACTTCCGGTTTCGGCTGAAGTAGTGTTAAATCAGTCAGCAAGAGTGGAGTGGTGGGGCATTTAAAATAGTGTTTTTAAAGTGTTTTACATTCGTTTTAATGTATAGTCCACATACCTGTTTTGCAGTCAAGTGGCAGTAATTTCAACACTTGTAGTTTTATGTATATTTGAATGTTTCTGTATAGTTCTGGTACTTGCTGCTGTTTGTGGTGTGAGACTCCTAAACCTCAGCTAAATCTGTGGCTTCAACAGCAATGCATAGATCACAGAACTGAAAACTAAAAAGGACTGTTGGTGTGATCGGTGGTGCAGACACAACAGCACCAGGTATGTTTTCACTTGTTTGAATGTCACAGATCTGATGTTAATATATGTCACCCAATGCAAGGCTGCATGAAGTATAATAATAAATAAAAAAAAAAATAGTAACAGTTTGCTTCCTAAGGCTTAACCCATCCATCCATCTTCTTCCGCTTAGGCCTTTTCGGGTCGCGGGGGGGGGGGGGGGGGGGGGCTGGAGCCTATCCCAGCATCTTAGGGCGAGAGGCAGGATACACCCTGGACAGATCGCCAGTCCATCACAGGGCCAACACAGAGTTAACCTTTAAAGAAAAATAAAACACCTATTTGATATTTATTTATTTATTTATTGCATTTGTTACACTGCATTGGAACGATATGGACTTAATATTAGCAGCTTCAACATGCATTAATTTTTAAATTATCACAAAATATAGATCAATAAAATTTTGAACAATTGTCAGAAAATGTCATGTTCAGGTGAGCGCACTCTCCCCCTCCCTCCCTGCTTGACTTTCCCCATCTCCGCAGGCAATCACCACACCTGCGTGATTAGATGCACCTGTTGCCTCTGCCTCCCCAGCACATAAAGGGACCTTCATGCTTCAGCGCTGGCTCGTTGGGCATACTACCTGCAAAACAAGCAAGTAACTTTATATTCCTTCTTAGAGGAAACAAAAGTAATTCCTCTTTGTTACATATGAGAATTGTGTCTTGGGGCTTGCCGTAGCCCGGCCGAGGGGGTTGGGGCTATGATGTCAGGTGGGCTAAGGCTGGAGGATATATTGTGCTATTCATGTTAATAAATGGAGTTCAGTGTTCAGCAGAGAGGCTCTCGTCTCACATTATTCAGACATAACATTTGGCGACAAGGACAAAAATGGGCACGTGTGTCAGGGAACCACCTCCATTTCTACAGTGTCCGGGCACACCAGCTATACCGTGGGCCTGCTGGGGGAAGATGTTCAACGTTTATGTGGCTGCGGCCAGCCTGAGTGGCGCCAGTGAGGAAAGACCAAGGAGCCTGTTGGTCCACTCCCTCGGTGTAGAAGGACAACGGATATTTTTTGGGCTGTGTGGAAGCAGTTCGCTGGAAGGCGGTTTGGAGTTGATGGACAGTACCTTCGGAGACCACTCCACCGTCACGGAGCGGAGGTACGAATTTTTTGACTGACAACAGCGAACGGGTGAGTCCACTCATTCTTTTATTATGGAGTTCCGCAGCCTAGCAAAGGGATGCACCTTTGGGCCTATTGAGGAAGAGCTAGTCCGGGATAAGCTGGCCCAAAGCACTAGCAACACATGGCTAAAGAACAAGCTAAGGCTAGCCAAAGACACTCTCTCGCTAGAACATGTATTGGACATGGTTAAACGGATGGAATCCACAGCACTGCAGAGTGTACCGGCGTTGGCCAGGGAAAAAGTAGCCACCCAAACATTCCCACCGAGCATGGGCGTTGGCATGCTAGCTAATCCTCGGAGGCAGACTTCCAAGAGGCAGTGGACTAGGGCGCAGGACAGGGCCTATATCACCACTGCTAGCCCTTTGGCGGCAGAGTCCACTGGCTCCAGACGGGTGTGTGTGGCACAAGCGGGGAAGGGGCCATTGAAGTGGCACGTGCTTAAACTTGACAGAGCCGACGTGCCTCTTATGGTGGACTCGGGAGCCAGCAGGTCCATTTTGTGCATGGATACGTTAAAGAGACTGTTCCCCAAGAAAGCCATTAACGCTGGGGCAGTGAGGATGTTTGGTTACGGCCATGCAGAGATTGACATGGTGGGTACGGCCAACTTTTCCGTGTCATGCGGGTGGAAGACGGTGCCCACCTTCACTTTCCAGGTAGCACACCGGGGGGCAGACCTGCTTGGAATAGATCTCCTAGGTGAGTTGGGATTGTCCATCAGGGACCCAGAGTGCTCGACAGTGCTTACTGTTTACCCCAGCTGGCACCTCCACTGGCTGGAGTTGTTCAGTGGCATGGGATGCACCTTCATCCATCCAGGTGGATGCCCTCAATTTCCCCTCTGGGGATCAATAAAGTATAAAAAATCAAAATCAAATGCACCTGCCCATTTCATCACCGCCCGCTCATTGATATGAGTGTGTTGCCAAAAATCCAACCACTACGGCGGCTTCCCCTCGCGCTGCGAGACAATGTCATGGCAGAATTAAACAAACTGCTGGAGGCGGGCATCATCGAGAGGGTGTATGCCTCGCCCTGGATATCCAACATTGTGGTGGCCAAGAAGAAATCGAGGGGCATCAGACCGTGCATAGATCTCAGGATGGTGAATAAAGCGATCATTCTGGACCAGTACCCACTCCCAACGATGGAGGAGCTCACGGCGATGTTCAGTGGTTCATAGCCCCCACACACATCCGGCGAGCAGCACTAACTCAAAGGATGCTTCAAAAAGGCAAAGACTCTCCTCACTTACCAATCCATGCAGATATCTACACCCCACCCACTTCCCCACTTCCATCCAGACGGCCGATTTGGAAAAACCCTCCCCCAGCTGATTTCACCATCCAGACAGCTTGGCAAGAGGAATGGGAAACCAAAGAGGTCCCAAACAAACACAAACCCCAAGCAACAGGTCCCGGGCACCAACCTCCCAAGGAGACAGTGGTCTACACTCAGTCGCTTCAGGACTGGACATGGCCCCTGCTTGGCCAGCCTTCACAGATGGGGCAGTAGCCCTACCCCACTGTGCACATGTGGAGAGGAGCAAACAATGGAACACATCATAGAGGCTTGCCCGCTCCAAAGACTGGAAGGAGGATTACACACCCTCCATACAGCAAACCAGGAGGCAACTGCTTGGCTTGAGGACTTTGCATTTGCTAAATAAATAAATAAGTGGTTCACAAGTTTTCACGAAGCAGGGTTGCCTGCAGGTGCCCCTTCACCCTGCCAGCAGGAACCTGACGGTGTTCGTGACCCACACGGGGGTCTTTAGATACACCTGGATGCTGTTTGGCCTGAGCTCAGGACCCAGCTGCTTCCAGAAAATTATGTCAACGATCCTAGCCGGTTTCAAGGGTGTAATAGCATATGTGGATGATATTGTGGTGCATGGCACCTAATGGGAGGAGCACGACGATCAGCTGGAATGGGTCCTAATAGTACTACAAGAGCACGGGGTCACCCTGAATGGAGAGAAATGCATCTTCGTGGCGGACTCCATAGAGTTCGTAGGGTTCCGGCTGACATGGAGGGGGCTACAACCTCTACAGTCAAACATGGAGACGGTCCTACGCCTCCTAGACCCGTCAACGCCCACACAGATTTTCTCGTTTCTGGACATGGTGAACTTTTATGGGCGTTTCCTTCCCTGCTACTCAGAGATGATTGAACCCCTCTGAACCTTGCTGAAACAGGATGCACCATGGGATTGGACTCCAGCCTGCTTGGCAGCAGTTGCCAAGCTAAAACACCAACTCACCTCCCCTCTGGTGTTGGCTCATTTTGACCCGAATCTGTTGACTATTGTGACCTGTGACGGGTCTGGCTCTGCAGTAGGAGCGGGTTTGTCCCAGGTGCAGGACAGTAAGGAGTGTCCGGTGGCGTTCGCATTGAAGTCCCTCTCAGCGGCCGAACAAAAGTATGCTGTGGGTGAGAGGGAGGCACTTGCCTGTGTCTGGGCATGTGAGCAGTGGCATATTTACCTCTACGGGTGCCATTTTACCCTGAGAACGGACCACCGGGTGCTGACCACGCTGCTGGAAACATCGGGTTCTGGACAGAGGCCTTTGAGGATCCACAGGTGGACGGAGCAACTAAGGGCCTACAATATCACCACTCAGTTCACCCCTGATAAAGATAACGTAGTGGCGGATCTCCTGTCCCACGCCACGGTCAATCCCATACTATCACAATAGTGACGACGACCCAGCAGAGGTGGATCTGGTTAACACGATGCATAGGCCCTCCGGGATATAGTGTATCCCCAAGAACTTCGGGTGGAGTTGGAACGGGACCCCGTGCTGGCGCAGCTGTGCTCAGTGATTAGAGAGGGTTGGCCCGCAAAGGTTCAGGGCGAGTCGACACCCTTCCACCAAGTTAAGGATGAACTGAGCTACTGGAATGGTGTGTGCATGGCAAGGGGACACTGCACCCTAATCCCGATGTCCCTGAGGGGGGCATAGAATGGTTGAACAAAATGCTGAAAAATGGACTGAGAGCTCACTTTCTTAACCAACAGGACACAGAGAGTAAGGGTCAGTGGTACACTGTCTGACCAAAAGTGCTCTTCTACTGGCTCTCCTCAGGGGTGTGTGTTGTCACCACTACTCTTCATCCTGTACACAAACATGTGTCGGAGTAGACATGACAACAGACACATTATAAAGTATGCTGATGACTCAGTTATTGTCAGTCTCCTCAGGATGGTGAGAGTGGCCACGGCCCAGTAGTTAATGATTTTGTTCACTGGTGTGAGGATTCCTACCTGCAGCTGAATACGACAAAAACTAAAGATATGATTATTGACTTTAGGAGGAAAACTCCCAGACACAAAGTCACCGTACTAAAAGGTCAGACCACTGAATGTGTGCAATCCTACAAATATCTTGGGACGATTATTGATAGTAATTTTAACTTTGAAGAGAACTGTGAAAGGGTGTGCAAAAAGGGTCAGCAACATTTGCATTGTTTGAGGAAACTTGCGCGCTTCCAAGTTGACCGAACCATAATGACAATGTTTTATCGGGCTTTTATTGAATCTGTTTTATCCTTTTCTTTAGTGTCATGGTTTGGTCAGATAAAACTGAAACAGAGGAAATCCTTGGATCAGGTAGTTAGATGGTCCACTCGTTTGCTTGGTGAGTCACAGCTGAGCCTGACATCCCTGTACACCAGACAGGTACAGAGGATTGCTACCTCCATTTTAAATGATGACTCCCACCCTTTGCACTGCCACTTTCAGCTTCTTCCCTCAAGACGGAGGTTTGCTGTCCCAAAAAGTAAAACCCAGCGCTACAAAAACAGCTTTGTTCCTGCTGCTGTCAAAGAGTTGAACAAGTTGTAACAATATATTGCACATAATTTAGTTACCTATTTATTAACTCCATTTTATATTTACTTATTTTTGTAGGATTTTTATTTGGATTCTAAATCTTTTATTGGGTTTTAGACCTTTGAGTTTTTAACCTCTTTGACTAGTCTTTAACTTTTTAATATGACCCTTCTCTCTTATCTCTGGTTTTTCTCTCATCTCTTTGTCTTTATATCCTGATTGATGGAGCCTTGAGTATTTTTATCATGTTTATAGTCAGCTTCATGTGTGCCTGTGTTTGTGTTTATGTTGAATGTAATTGTGGCTTGTAAATATGGATGTCACCAGACTGCAAAACAAATCTACCTACGGGTACAAATAAAGTAACATGAACCTGAACCTGAACTTGGCGGACGGCTTTGCATTCCAGGATGCCCTCCAGAACACGCTGCTCCACTACAGGTTGACGGTCCATGCCATGACAGGCTGTTCTCCGGCAGCCCTCATGCTGAGATGTGAAAGGCTGTTGCCTTTGGACCCACTGAGGCCACCCACGACTCACTCCCCACGACGTGTGGACTCTACATGGGACCGCGTCGCTGCACAACACCGTAAGATGAAACGTCGGTTCGACAGGAAGTACAGAACGAGAGCCCACGGACTGAAGGTGTCAGACCAGGTGTGGAATAAACACCCCAACCACACCCATAAGCTTCAACCACTATGGACAGGCCCCCTGTGGATCACGAAGTAACGGGGCCAGGACACGTTTGAGCTCGCAGACGGGTCACGGTGGCACTCCAGCAGACTCAGAAAGTCACCACCGGAGCAGGGGACTGAAGCTACAACGAGGCAGTCTGATGTGAGCTGGGACTGGTGGGACTGGAATGGTGAGGCAAGGCCGACGGTGCCCAGTGCAAAGTCCCCGCCTAGGATTCGTCAGAGGCCCAGGTACCTGGAGGACTGTGTGTTGAGGACAGCAATATTTGATGCCTGTTGGGACTAAGCAGCAGAATAATCCGCTCCAACATGGTGGGTGTTCTGGTAGTCCACCCAGATGCCAAATTGGCTGGCTTAGTTTGGCCTAGTTAGCATTAGATATATAAAAACACACACACACACACAATAGTATTATTTGTATGATAAGGTAAATGTTAACATGTTTGTTGTTTCGTTCTGGGGGGGTGGGGTCTGTAACTTTGGGGGGGGAAGGGACATTACATATGAGAATTGCGTCTCGGGGCTTTGCCGTAGCCTGGCCGAGGGGGTTGGGGCTATGATGTCAGGCGGGCTACGGCTGGAGGATATATTGTGCTATTCATGTTAATAAAGGGAGTTCAGTGTTCAGCAGAGAGAGGCTCTCATCTCACATTATTCAGACATAACACCCTTGTCTTCTTTTCCTACAGGTTGCTATCATCTTCATGGTGTGTCTCCGGGTTCGTTGTGCGCTCACCTGCCCCATCACCATCGCCACTTCAGCTGCCTATTCCACCCGGTCAGACACCTCACCCAGCTCTATTCCTGCCTACCTGCATCCTTCCTTGGCTCACTGTTATGCTGGGTTCCTCTGCCAGGTTCTCCGTTTCTCCCACGTCAGTGCAGTCCTATTTATCCCTTTGCAGTCTCTTTCCTTGTCTAACCTGCTCTCGTCTCTCCTTCCAGGCTTGGTCTTCCTCTGGCAAGTGACGTCTTTCATTGACGAAGCTTTCCTTTTTTGAATCAAATAAATCTGATTAATTTGCTTCTCTGTTATCATGTGTTTTCTCTGGTGTCACTCCCTGCACGTGAGCTGTTAATTACCAATTATTATTATTATTATTATTACCAATCTTGACAGAAAAGGTCTGTACGTGTTACGTTAATAACAAGCATTCACAGCATGACCAGTTTAATGTCGGGGTAAAACAAACAGCTGCAGCTGTCTGTTTTAACCCAACATTAAAACACCCAAGCACGGTGTTGCGGTTCTTTGTGGCTCTGACTAGATCCTACGTCTGCTCTAAGGTAAATCTGATTATGTCCAAAATCTTTCAACAAAATGCAGCTGACATTATTGCGGTGGAAACATTTATATATCTCAGAGCTTTTATTTGTTTACAGTGTTAGCATTTTAGCAGTTAGTTTAGCTAACTAACGGAGCTACTGTCTGCCAGGCCACTTTTTAAGGTCATCTTCTCATCCCTCCATAGTCGTGGGAAGTGGTATGATTATATTACTCTTTTTGAGGTGCAAAAGGCAGTGTTCCTGCATTTTTGATGCCGAAGTCATTGTTTTTTAACAAGGAAAAGTATCCCGTTTCAGTGACAACCATACGTTCTAAACTAGTACCGGGAGTTGTGCCCATAATTCACGCAAGGCATCATGGGGGCGAGGAATAAGGTGGAAACATTAAGAATAAACATCAATATCAATCCACCAAAACTACTGCTAAAATGCCTCTGAAAATTTACAGTAAGTACAAACTGATTTCAGTTTTATTGAAAACCACAATCCAGTGACATTTTTTGTAGACATTTGCACATTGCAGCAGCAAAAGAAAGCTTTAGTACTAATGGCAACTACAGGTTTGAACAACCCAGTAAAACTGGAATCTGCCCCCCCCACCCCGTTTCTCAACCTGCTGGTGATGTTCCTTGTTGAGCCTGCTGTGCCTGAATTAGTGCTGTAACGTACCCGAATGATTGATCGAGTGTACTAGTTTTTATGGGTGAACGTACTGTATAAATTACTCACCGCAACTGTAGTGGCAGCCAGGGATCACCAGCCGAATCACCCGCCTGAGCAGCAATCGAGCCCAGCCGGCTTGGTTCAGCCGACTCTTAGTTCAGTGAGTGGTAGACAGTTAGAGCTCCAGTACAGCACTGAGTGATTCAGTGTACCACTGATCTTTTTAGTTCGACTCAGTACGTTTCAGTGAACTGTGGATCCCATCACAAGCCTCCATCCGAGGTTGCCTCTGTGCTCTGCTACCGTGACACGTCTTCTTTTCCATGCAGCCCACACACGAGATGATGCATAAAAATAAGTGTAGTATGCATGTGCAGGATCCGTATTCTGATTGTGTTTGCTATTTACTTAGCCATGTAATGAAGACGTCAAATTATCGTACATTATGGGATTTTTGGAATTATTGATAGTACATCGTACAGAGGGCAAAACTCTCGTACAAATATGATAATAATTATACGTCTGGCAACACTGCCAGAACTGGACTGGAAACCAGGGATCGCCAGCTGAGTTACATGCCCAGCACCCACTCCTTTCAGCCGACTCCCAGTTCAGCGAGTGCTATGCAGTTGGAATTCAGACACAGCATGATTTGGTGCATGAATATTTTGTTTTGTGAATGAACTAGAAGTGACTGGTTGTACAGCATACTGGATAGCATTGGTGGTTTTTGATATGGGCCACAAGGGTGGCTGCCCAGGGTGGCATTCTCTAGGGGCGCCATGACAATGAGAAAAAAAAGATTCATATTTATTTGTGTTCAGCTCATTTGAGGAAAATGGGTGGTGCCCTCTACAGGCAGGGTGCTGGCACCCTCCAAGAGTATCTGGCAGATTATGCCACATCACCCCGTTAAGCAACTCCAAAGGCAGAGATCCAAAGTGGACGAAAGGAGGAATAAAACATTAAAAGTTTTATGCTTAAGTTATGCGGCAGTTTGAATGTTAAAATACTAATGACTCCTAAAATGGCAACATTTGGTTTATTCTGCCGCCATGAATTAAGTTGGGCAGTTCCCATTACAGCATTTCATGTAAGTGAGTTTGGTTCCCTCTAGTGGTGTAGTGAAAGCATTGTTTTGAACTGATACACAAAGTGTTGCACATGCGCAGTAACAATATAACGGGATGTACGAACGCTGTGAATGTTGTTAAATTATCGGCGCCTTGGACATCATTAGTCCTTTTACACGGATGTAGGAACGAATGTAAATGGATGTAAGACCAAAAAGACGAGTGTACATCACGTTGAGTTCCTTGAGGGGTAGTATCAATAAACGAGATAAAAGGAAGCATCTTGTCATCATTGAGGCCTGCACCACACGTGTTAGCTTGCTGTCTACCAGTCGATAACTGGGAAACTCGATGGGAGGGCAGTAAATGGTTATTAAAGTTTATGTGACATGACATTATTTTTTCCAATGTGCTTCAGTTTACCCAGTGATTATTTAACATGTTAAATATAGGCGGTCCATCCAGGGCATCACACAAGCCAGGACCACCACTGTTAGACAGAACTGGGGTCAAGAATATTAGCAGGAAGAATTTTGTTCCCAGTAACAACAGTGAAATCATTAGCTTAGCATGCTACCATAATGTTTTTAACACTGCTCAGCTAGTTAACCTTAATGGGGGCTTTGCAGTGGCCACTGTAATGTGGGAGTTTATGCTATCTGATTGTTAGTTGATTTTCTGATCAAGCAACATATACTGTACCAGAGATATTTGCTACAAAAGTGCATGTCTAGAATGAGAGCACAAACATAAATTGTGGTAGTTTTACAGACTAAATAAATACATTGTCAAAATAGGCAGACCTGTTATTTATTTTACATCAGTAACTTTAAGTTGTCCTCTGAAAACCACTGAACTGGGCTCCTTCCTGTCATGCTAAGCCACAGGTGGTTAGTGCATGGCAGACTTTTATTTAGTTGAAGACAACTATGTTGACTTAAGAAACTTCAAAGTCAAACATGTTTTTCACTGAAAACACAAATCCATTGTTCAAGTTTATGAACTTTTCAAAGAAGGATCCCCAACAGTACACGTATGTTGCACCAGTGTCGGCCTAATGTACAAAATTACCTTGGTAATACATCTTATAGAGGTTGTTTACCCATTGACAAGGCATTGACTAGACATCGGTATTAGGTCGCCCTCTACAGACAGGATGCAAGCTTGCAAAGTGTGCTGTTGGGGATCTGTCCTTATGGCTCTCAAGTGATATGTGAAGTCTTTCTGAGTCTGTTTTGCTGTTCAGTCCATAACAAAGTCAAGCAAGCTGACCTGAAATTATAAAACAAAAGGCTTGTACTGTCCTTCAGATAAATCCACCAAGATGCAGTTGTTCATGGCCCTTGTCTTGGCACCCAGGTGAAGTTCCACCGTCCCTCCGTGTCCTTCCTGACAAAGGCCTGTCCCTGGGGAAAGCTGTGGGTCTTGACGCTGCTGGATGAACTGAGGGACATGCTGAATGCCAAATCTGTCCGACTGCGAGGTGTGTGGGCCACAGTAGGAGGCTGAGATGCTGCTGATGGACTCGTGGGACTGCGGCTGCTTATGGGTATCCAGGATTGGTTTGGGGTTGAAGTTAACTCAGGTAGGAAATGGACCCGTTCAGCTGGTGGACTGAAGCAGACAGCTCCCTGTAATCCTGTCTGGCTGTCTTGTAGCGGAGATGTGTAGACCGAGGGATTTGCTGGGCATACCTCTATTGGTTGGACTCGACTTGTTGTTCTGTTGGACTGAAAGGTTGTAGGGATGTTGTAGTACCCGTTCACAGCTAGAGGGATCTCGTACGGTCCTACTGGTCCAGTGGCAGTGTCTTTACCTGGAGATCTTGTGCAGTTTTGTGCTGACTCAGTAGGATTTTCACAATTTGTTTGTTGGTATTCAGCAGCAGTGTAAGTATGGCAGTAAGGAGAAGTAGATGTGGCGTTTAGTGAGCTGAAGGATGAGTCGAGGGCATATCTGGGCGATGTGGAAGGTGTGATGGCAGTATCACAGACCAAACCTCTGAGGCTATACTCTGATGAGGTTTTGTCGATGGTGTCTCGATCTTTCAGTCCCAGTGTTCTCAGAACCCAGAGGTCCAGATTTGGTTCTGATTTGGCAGATGAGTCTGAGGACTCGGAGCAGAATTTGGCAGTGAGGTTCCGGCAGGCTCTCTTGCTGATATACTTGTGGCGGTAGGTGTGGTGAGGCTCATTGTCAAAGCTCCTTTTTAGCTTCCTCTTTTGATCGATGTTTAGATTCTGTGGATCAGGACGGAATGACATATAAATAAAACAACAGGCTGTTTTCATTTTGTTAAACTGTCTACTTTTTAAATGTTCTCATTTTATGTTGTGTTTGGACAATTTTGCAACCTACTGACATTAGCCTCTAAAAAGTTAATAGGAGTGTTTTTTCAGAAAGGAGTGGATTTGCTCCTCATCAGAGGTACAACATACAGGTAGGTCCATATATATATGGACACTGACACAAGTTTTATTATTTTAGCTGTTTACCAAAACAAATTTGAGATACAGTTATATAATCAATATCTGGCATAAAGCTTAATTTGAGGGTATTCACATCCAAACTGGAGCTATGGTTTGGGAATAACAACCATTTAAAAATATCTCCTCATTTCAGAGGCTCAAAAGTAATTGGACAAATTAACATTACCATAAATAAAGTGTTAATTTTTAATACTTTGCTGCGAAACCTTTGCAGGCAATGACTGCCTGAAGTGTGGAACACATGTACATCACCAAACATTGGGTTTCCTCCTTTGTGATGCTTTGTCAGGCCTTTAGTGCAGCTCTCTTTAGATGTTTCTTGTTTGTGGGTCTTTCTGCCTTAAGTTTTGTCTTAACCAAGTCAAATGCTGCTGGATCAGGTTGAAATCTAGTGAATGACTTGGCCGTTGCAGAATATTCCACTTCTTTGCCTTAAAAAAAAAACTCCTGGATTGCTTTCAGAGTATGTTTTGGGTCATTGTCCATCTGTACTGTGACCGCACCATCCAATCAGCTTTGCTGCATTGGCTGAATCTGAGCAGACAGTATATCCCTATATACTTCAGAATTCATCCGACTGCTTTTGTCTTCTGTCACATCATCAATAAACAGCAGTGACCCAGTACCATTGGAAGACCTGCATCACAGTGTCTCCACCATGTTTTACAGAAGATGTGGTGTGCTTCGGATCATGAGTCATTCCAAGAGTTCTCCTTACTTTCTTCTTCCCATCATTCTGGTACAAGTTGATCTTGGTTTCATCTGTCCAAAGAATGCTGTTCCAGAACTAGGCTGGCTTTTTTAGATGCTTTTTGGGCCAAGTCTAATCTGGCCTTTCTATTTTTGAAGCCTATTAGTGGTTTGCACCTTGTGGTGAACTGCCTGTGTTTGTTCTTGTGAATTGTCTTTATGGCAGACTTAGATACTGATGCCCCTACTTCCTGGAAAGTGTTCTTCACTTGGGTGGATGTTGTGAAGGGGTTTTTCTTCACCATGGAAAGGATCCTGCGATGACCACCACTGTTTTCTTCCATGGACATGGAGACTCTTTTGAGTTCTGGAGCTCACCAGTGTGCTCTTTTCTGAGACTCCTGAAGCAGCTGAGGTGTACCGGCAGGCCAAGCAGAGTGCGGCTCAGGTGGTTGCTGAAGCAAAAACTCGGATATGGGAGGAGTTCAGTGAGGCCATGGAACAAGACATTTGGTCGGCCTCGAAGAGATTCTGGCAAACTGTCCGGTGGCTCAGGAGAGGGAAGCAGCTCCCTGTCCACACTGTGTATGGTGCAGATGGGGCACTGCTGAATTCGACTGGGGTTATCGTCGGGCGGTGGAAGGAATACTTCAAGGATCTCCTCAATCCCACTGACACGTCTTCCACAAAGGAAGCAAGGCTTGTGAACGAGGGGGACGACTCACCTATCACAGGGGCTGAGGTCGCCAAGGTGGTTAAAAATCTCTTTGGTGGCTGGGCCCCAGGGGTGGACGAGATTCACCTTGAGTACCTCAAGGCCCTGGATGCTGTAGGGCTGTCATGGCTGATATGCCTCTGCAACACTGTGTGGAGGTCGGGGGCAGTGCCTTTGGCATGGTAAACCGAGGTGGTGGTTCCTCTCTCCAAAAAAGGGGACCGGAGGGTGTGCTCCAACTTTAGAGGGATCACAGTCCTCAGCCTCCCTGGGAAGGTCTATGCCAAGGTACTAGAGAGGAGAGTCTGGCTGTTGGTTGAACCTCGGATTCAGGACGAGCAATGTGGTTTTTGTCCTGGCGGTGGCACATCAGACCAGCTCTTCACCCTCTCGAGAATCCTCAAAGGTTCATGGGAGTTTGCCAAACCAGTTTACATGTGTTTTGCGGACTTGGAGAAGGCATTCAGCCGCGTCCCTCATGGTTTTTTGTGGGGGGTGCTTCGGGAGTATGGGGTATCAAGCTTGTTATTACAAGCTATTCAGTCTCTGTACGACCGTTGTGAGAGTTTGGCCCGTATTACCAACACTCGGTCGGACTCATTCCCAGTGAGAGTTGGACTCCGCAGGGGCTGCCCTTTGTCACCGATCCTGTTCATCATTTTTATGTTCAGGATTTCTAGGTGCAGCCAGGGAATGGAGGGTGTCATGCTTGGTGACCACAGGATCTCATCTCTGTTGTTTGCAGATAATGTTGTCCTGCTGGCTTCATCCAGCAATGACCTACAGGTCTTACTGGGATGGTTTGCCGCTGAGTGTGAAGTGGCTGGGATGAGAATCAGTACCTCCAAGTCCGAGCCCATGGTCCTCAGCCAGAAAAAGGTGGATTGTCCTCTCCGGGTTGGGGACAAGCTCCTGCCCCAAGAAGAGGAGTTTATGTATCTTGGGGTCTTATTCACAAGTGAGGGGAGAATGGAGCGAGAGATTGACAGACGGACTGGAGCAGCATCTGCAGTGATGCGGACATTGTACTGGTCTGTTGTGGTGAAGAGGGAGCTAAGCTCTAAGGCAAAGCTGTCAATTTACCAGTCAAGCTACGTTCCTACCCTCACCTATGGTCATGAGCTTTGGGTAATGACCGAAAGAACAAGATGGCGGATACAAGCGGCTGAAATGAGCTTTCTTCTTACTTCTTCTGCTTCTTTTAGATTTGATTGGCAGTTGGCAACCAGCTTTTGTACACTTTATTGATCCCCAGAGGGGAAATTGAGGGCATCCACCTGGATGGATGAAGCAGCCACAGTACGGCGCTATCCCTTTACCATTCACACACACATTCACACCTAGGGCCACTTTAGAGTCTCCAATTAACCTAACCTGCATGTTTTTGGCCTGTGGGAGGAAACCGGAGAAATCCCGGAGTAAACCCACGCAGATACGGGGAGAACATGCAAACTCCACACAGATCACTGTTGGTCAGGGGCTGGGCTGGGCTTACAGGTGCATTACCGCCACGTATTTCACTCTATATCATCACTCTATCTGGTCAGGAGCTGTAGTCCTTCTATCATTATTACTGTGTCCAATCAAACCTCAGCTCTATCTTCAGACATCACTCTTCTTCGTCTCCTTGTACTTCACTCTATAACATCACTCTATCTGGTCAGGAGCTTTCTTCATAGGATTGCTGGACTCACCCTCACAGATAGGGTGAGGAGCTCATTCATCCGGGAGAGGCTCAGAGTAGAACCGCTGCTCCTCCACATTGAAAGGAGCCAATTGAGGTGGTATGGGTATCTGATCAGGATGCCTCCTTGATGTCTCCCACTTGAGGTATTTTGGGCATGTCCCTCTGGGGGAAGACCCCGGGGCAGACCCAGGACTTGCTGGAGAGACTGTCTCCCAGCACGTCTGGAAACACCTTGGTATCCTCCTGTTGATTTGGCCCATCCTAACATTTTCACCTTCCTTCTGATGGTTTTCTTCTTTTTCTCAGCCTAAGGATGGTCTGTTTCCCTTCCACTGAGAGCTCCTTCAACCACATGCTGTCAGTTCTCAGCAACAGCTTCCAAATGCAAATATCTCACCTGGAATCAACTCCAGACCTTTTACCTGCTTGATTGATGATGGATTAATGAGGGAATAGCCCATGCGGGCCATGAAATAGCTTTTGAGTCAGTTGTCCAGTTACTTTTGAGCCCCTGAAATGCGGAGTTTTTGTATAAAAATGGTTGCAATTCCTAAATCGTAAGCAGTTTTGTTGTTGGACACCTTTTACTCTTACTTTTACTCTTTACATTTATGGAGGAAAAAACTACTTTTACTCAAGTACATTTGGTTGCACTCTTTGACTTACTTTCAATTTCAGAGATTAAAAAACTGGTTAGAAACATTCTGCTTCATGCCATAGTAGCATGTTTACTGCATTGCACAGACCTTAGCCTTTTGCTCCAGGTTCCTCACAAAGGAGGAGCTGAGGAACTCCCTGAGTTTGGTGTTCTCCTCCTGCAGCCTGGCCAACTCCTCCTCCCTCTGCAGCAGAGTGTCCCGGAGCTGGAAGCAAATTTGAACACACCAGTGTCACAGCTGAAAAAACTAAGGTGGAGAGCCATCTAAAGGTTCCATTGGTGTCAGTCAGATGGATTAATAGTTCAAATCCTAACTTTCTGCACTTTGAATGCAAATGAGGTTGTGTTTAGATCTTTTTGAACATTCTACCTTCTTACTTTTCAAATGTCTCAAATCTGATCTTTGATTTACAGCGGGGACAATAAGTATTGCTTGGGTAATACTTAAAAGTATTGGGGAAGGTCGGTGGTGCAGTGGTTAGCACTGTGGCAACACAGTAAGAAGGTCATGGGATTGATCCCACCCCTGACCATCGGTGATCCTTCTACGTGGACTTTGCATATTCTCCCCATTGTAGTGTAGTTATTTATAATATAATGTGAGGCACGGGGTGGTGGCTCTGCCTCCCGGTCATGCCACCGCCCGTGACTATAAAAGGGCTACAGGCAGGAGGGGCGGCCTCTTTGCCATCCTCTGCCTGGTGGCTGTGTATTGCACCTGTGCCTATTCAATAAATGTGTGTTCGGTTCTACACCTGGCCTCGTCCTTGGCTCCATATCAGACAAAACATTTTGGCGATGAGGAGAAAAAAGGATTGAGAAGGTATGGAAGCATGTAGGTTTGGAGTTCAGCTTTTTCTGGAGCTCCCGGGAGGGCCACCTGTTTCCTGGCCGAGAAGGGGCGCTGTCTTCCAGGCTTACATGGTGGCGCTGAACCCGGGAAGAATGGACAGGCTGAGGGTAAGCACATTGTTGGTGCGCAATTTGGAAACTGGAGACTAGCGGATACTGAGCATGCTTGGTGGCTCAGACAGCCCCGAGGATGTGGCTAAGCTGATGACGTGCATTTTTCACGTCCTGGAAGATGTCACCGTCCGGAGGAGCGGGTTTTGACAATGCTGCAAACAGGTGGGCGAGCATAGTTAGTGGTTCATAGCCAACTTGAAACTACTGGTTAGTGTGTGTCGGTTCGGACCGTTGGAGGAGGAGTTGGTTTGCGACCTGCTGAGCAAGTGTTTGTCACATAGACAGCTGGAGTTTCCCATTACCACACGAGTAGCAGAACCGGACTGCGATGGGAGCATGAAAGAAGACGCCAGAGATGCCAACGCTGTGGATTTGAGGTCTGCCCTGGGGAAGCCCATGCATATGTCTGTGTGTGTGTGTGTGTGTGTGTGTATATATATATTTTATAGTAATATGTACATATGTATATTAGCTGCTCTTGCTGGCTTGTTTTTTTTCTTGCCTTCTGATTGTTGCTCTGAGTGTTGCTATCCCTGTGCTGTTGCAATCCTGGAATTTCCCCGTTGTGGGACTAATAAAGGCTTATCTTATCTTATCTTATCTTATATGGGCTGCGGGTCCGTGAAGTGCTGTTTCAGAGCCAGAGTGTTCGGCAAGAGCGAAGCACTGCGGCAAGTCTGGCCACTTACATGATTTCACCAGGGTATGCCACAGATCCGAGCAAGGAAGTCCGTGGCACGAAGAGGACTCTCCCGCCCCCACGGTTGTCCACGGATGCACACACTGTATGGTGGAATTGGACGGAGTGGAGGTGCCTTTATTGATCGACGCGGGAGCGGTGGGCTCCGTGTTGGGTCGGATGACTGTGAGATGTTTTTGCCCGCACTACAGGACTGGGGGTGACCCGGTGCCGCTCTGTGGTTGTGGAGGAGGACGGCTGGCCACGGTGGGAACACTGAGACTGACGGCTCAGTACAAATCGGCTGAGATGTGTGACCTGGAATCTCCCATGACAGACCGTGGAGAAAAGATAATGCAACCTGCTCTATGGTTTGGGCTTCACCATTAAAAGTGGTGCTTGGGAGGAGTGGTCGGGCTGTGGATTGTGGGACTGACTGATCCCTAGAGTGGTAGACGGCATAGTGTGGGATGAGGCCTTGCACCCTGGAGCATGTGCAAGACCAATATCGCCCAGGGTCATCACAGGAAAGTCCCTGTGCCAGAGCCCAAGTCGCCCTGGATGAGGGTACTGGACAGCATGGCGGGACGGCACGGCGAGACGGCACAACGGGACGCCAGCGACGACGGACAACGTCGAGAGGCTGGTTTCACCTGTTCCCAGATCTCGGCTGAAGTGGGCCGGTGAACAGGGGACCACAACGGCAACGGCGAATTTAAAAGAGGTCGGGGCCGGACCATCAGGCACGGAAGAATGACGTGCCAAGCAGAGACCCTGCAAGCCGAGTGGGACCCCTCTGGGGGTCAAGGACTGGATTCGGGAGGAGAGGCAATCATAGCGGGAACGGGCCAGTCGACGGTTGTAGGAGCACCAAAGACACTCACACATCGTGGCCAGACAGGAGGACGCTTATCTCCAGCTGTCAGACAGTTCGTGGAGGCACCCAAACGAGCTGTGGCATGCCCAGGAGGGGACTGGGGGTCATGGGCCTGGATGAGCAGAGCAGCCACTGGTGATGAAGAGGAGGCGCACCGGTGCTTAGGCGACCTGCTGTGGCCCGGGAGGCTGGCTGCCTCCAGGGGCAGACTGATGGCAGGGCGGTCCAGGGGGCCCACGGACTTGTTTTCTCCAGTCGTATGTATATAGGTTAACTGTTGTGCATGTGTTTGAATCAATTATGTGTGTGTCATAAACTGATTGTTATGAATAGGTGTTTAGTGATGCATGTGTTTAGACTGTTTTGCTGCTTCTGTGTATGTAGTTTTGGGGATTAATTTGGGTGTTTTATTTTAGTATAGGAGACACGCGGTATTTTGGTTTTATATGGACTCGGTTCGTTTAAGCGGCAGAATAATCCGCTTCGCCATGTGGGGTGGGACGGCAGTCCACCTGTCCCCCCTTGCTTTAGTTGTTTTGGTGTGAATGTGTTAGGTCATGTATGTTATTTCGCTTTGCCATTTTAATGCATGACTCGTGTCCTAAATTGGGGTGGGTCTGAATTGTGTGTGTGTGTGTTTTGGACTTCTGTGAAGGGGGGGTGTAGTGTAGTTATTTATAATATAATGTGAGGCACGGGGTGGTGGCTCCACCTCCTGGTCACGCCACCGCCTGTGACTGTAAAAGGGCTGCAGGCAGAAGGGGCGGCCTCTTTGCCATCCTCTGCCTGGCAGCTGTGTGTTGCACCTGTGCCTATTCAATAACCATGTGTTCGGTTCTACACCTGGCCTCGTCCTTGGCTCCATATCAGACCTAACACTCGTGTCTGCGTGGGTTTACTCTGGGTACTCTCACAGGCCAAAAACATGCAGGTTCGGTTAATTGGCATCAACTGGGGATTCTAAATTGTCCTTAGGTATGAGTGTGAGAGTGAATGGTTGTCTGTCTCTGTGTTGGCCCTGCAATGGACTGGCGATCTGTCTAGGGTGTACCCTGCCTCTTGCCCAAAGACACTGGGATAGGCTCCAGACCCCCATGACCCAAAAAGGGCTAAGCGGTAGAAGATGGATGGATAGACAATAAGTATTGAACATATCAACATTGTTCTCATTAAACATATTTCTGATGGAGCCATTGACCTGAGATTTTCACCAGATGTCAGTAACAACCCAAGTAATCCATACATACAAAGAAATCAAGGCAACTGTGTTCACAAAACAAGTTATATTTAATAAAGTGGAATGACACAGGGAGTAAGTATTGAACACAAGAAAAAGAGGTGCAAAAAGGCATAGAAAGCCAGGAAATCAGCTGAAATCCCTCAGACTTTAGGAAGCCATCCCATCCCCCATGAGTGCAAATTAATTTCAGCTGGTTAATGTCATGAACTGGGCTTAGGTTTTAGCCCAGTTCTGTGACGCTGTGGTGATTTGGTCTTTTCCTGTGTTTTGTTGCCAAATTTCCATCAGGCGCTGTCAGAGAGCCTTTTTGGGCCACCGGCTCTTTGACAGCGCAGCCACGCCCCCCTCCTCTGTCAGTGGAATCAGCTGTGTTCTTTGGCATTGGCCCACACACACACACCCTAATGATTCACACCGGCAAGCTCTCTCATGATTAGGCTCGGTTCTATTTCAGCCCCTGATCTGTTGGGAGAGATTACCGGATCATTGTTTGGATCTCTGTATGGAGCTACACTGTCGCCAATCCCTTCAGTGTTCGAAGCTATTCTACAGGTAATTCTTTCAGCGTGTGTTCACCGCCACTCAAGCTTGGAAGCACTGCCTGTTGCTGTCGGTACCGCTTCACGCTGAGTGACGTGCTCTTCGGCCCCAGGTTGTTTGTGGTTGCCGTGATTCCACTGGATTACTCAGACTGCTCCAGCTGACGTGAGTACTGACTGTTCGGAACATTTTTTCCCCTCCAGTCCCCTCACTTGTACTGCAGAGCGTCCTGGAGGACTCCTTTGTTTATCCTGAGCTCCTCACCTGCCTACCGAACAGCTATGCACAGTTGCTGGTTTTATTTTATCGCTCTGCTATTGAGAGCATTCTGTCATATGGCATCACGGTTTGGTATGAGGGCTGTTCAGACGCAGACCGCAAAGCCTTCCAGAGAGTGATCGTGACTGTGCAAAAAATCACTGGCTGTTCTCTCCCTTCTCTGGAAGAGATTTCCAGGTCTCGGTACCTCAACAGAGCTACTGATATCATTAAAGACTGTGCTCATCCAGGCCATGATTTCTTTCACCTGCTCCCCTCGGGAAAGCGGTACAGATCCCATAAAACCCGGACAACCAGGTTTAATCATAGTTTTTTCCCAGCAGCAGTACGTATTTTGAATGGATTTATGTAACACGCACAGACTGCTGATATTATTTTGTTATTTTAGGTTATTTTGTGGCAATAGCCCTGTGTGTATAAGCTGGTCTTTTATATTTATCGCTCAGTATGTTTTCATTATTGCTACGTACATATTGTATTCAACTTTTAGGTAATATTGTTTCAAGCATTATTTATTGTTGTAATTATAAGAATGTTAAATGCATGAGTGAACTGTGAATGTGATAGTTTGTTTTTAGGGAGCAGCATCTCAATCTCGTTGCATTATTAACAACGGAATGACAATAAAGGCACTTTGACTTGACTTGACTTTGACTTTGACTAACTTCATTCTGTGCACTTTATTCATTATTTTGGGCTGTTAATCTCACTTGTTGCAATAAAAACACACGACGATCTCATGCGAGTGGGTTTTTCATTCCTTCCCTTGTGCGCCGTGTAATGGCGCACAGGGAATCATAACAGAATGATCCGGCCATTAAAAGAAAAACCCAGTAGAGTTGTCGTGAGATTTTTTTTTTTCACCTTTTTGCTCTCCCTCAAGTGACGCTATGGTGGTGTGGACTGATGAGGAATTGATAGCACATGACCTCTTGGAGCAGGCTCTCTTTTCCGCCCAGTGGCTGCAGTCTTCGGAGGATGTCCAGCTGGCGTGGATCACCCTGAGAGACATTATGCGGCGTCATCCTGACCTCAGGTTAATTCTGAGGGTGGATGATATCCTCACCATCCTCTTCCCTCAGCCAGACGTGGAGTTGGAGTGGGGTTCTGTGACGATGGAGTCGTCCACGTCACGGAGGAGGCGCTCGCGACAGAGGAAGCCCCCCTCCTCTCGCAGCTCTCCCGCCCCAGCCCCGCCTCCACCTCCCGAGTCTGGGTCTGCTCAATCCACGCTTGGGATGATGGAGGAGGAGAGACAGGCTTTGTTGGCCCAGATAGACTGCTGAATAGAGGAGGAACGTCGGGGGAGGGAGGAGCAAAGACGTTGCATGGAGGAGGAAAAGAACTCAGCTTGGCCGTTTTTCCTTTCCGAGTCTGGGCCTGCTCAATCCACAGGGTTGACGATGGAGGAGGAATGGTCGAACCTGCTCGCCATGATCAACCGGCGGGTCGAGGAGGAGTGCTGAGAGGAGGAGGAGCAGAGACTGGCCCTGCTTGCCCAGCTTGACCAGTGGGTTAAGGAGGAACGCCAGGAGAGGGAGGAGCAAAGACGAGTGCTTCAGGCTGTAATAGACCATCGCATGGAGGAGGAGAAGAACTTAGCTTGGCCGTTTTTTCCTCCTGCAGCCACCTCGCCCTCGGCCTTTACATCTGCTAAGGGTGAGGAGGCGGATTTCTTTATGGACTCTTCGTCCCCTGCACCTGTTTGGGGGTCTTACCGGTATCAATTGAGGAGCCCTGGCACGAACCAGAGGCAGACCAGGAAGAAGGTGCATCGGACGCCGCTGGAGACGTCAAGAACCAGGAAAACAGGCAAGTTCCTTTTCATTCAGGGTATCTTTCTGATGAACAATTTTGCCTGTTCCCTGGCCAAGAGACTTAGGGTTTGCAGTCCCCTGAACCCCTTGCTCCAGCGGCATGTTTCAGCTCCTCACCCATTCTCCCCAATTTTTCTCTGGGTGCTCCTGAGGGATCATCGACTCAAGAACCTAGTTGCCAGAAGGGGGAGAAACTCGAAGCCCTGATGGATCCTGTTCCGGGGCTACCGGTGAGGCAGTCCTCAACCGTCACACCAGGGGAGCTACCCGCAATGAAGACGGCATTTGAGGACTTTAAGACTACAACCACCATCATGCCTGCTGCAGGGCTCACTGTGGCAGAGTCACCCTGCGAGCCGGACCTCCTGCAGACCAGGTCCAAGACGTCGTCATCAGAATTGACGGAGTCCTGAATGGCGGTGGAGCCCGAGTGCAGGCAAGTAATCTCTCCTGTATTTGTCATGTCTGTATTTGAGAGATCTTGCCTGGCTCTTGGAGAGGAGAGTCGAGTGCAGCCCTCAACTGCATCCGGACTTCCCTTGCTGGGCTAAGCTGCTGCCGGCGACCCTAATTGCTTGTCCTCTTTTGTCACCTCTGAGCTTCATCCTAAGGTCGGTGGAGAGGATCCACTGCAACCTGGGGGCCCCTTAGACGATGACGACAAGGCTCCTGCAGTCCCAGTGGAGGTCGACATGGGTGCAACGCCTCCTGAATGGACCGGACCTCCGTGTCCTGGATCGACGGCTTCCAGGACGGCGGTGGAGCTCGGTCTCAGGCAAGTGTGCTTGCTTTCTTCTCTCCCTCCTATTTCTGAGCACCCCTGTCTGGCTGGGGGCGAGGAGAGCCAGGTGCAGCCGCCTGGGCTTGCCTTGCCGGCTTCCGCTGCTGCTGGTGACTCTGACCCCTCTCCCTGTCTTGCTTTTCCTGAGGTTAATCCCGGGGTCACCAGGGAGAAGTCAGCACTGCCACAGGCCCCCGAGGATTGAGGCCCGCCACCGGAGGTTCCAGATGTCACCGTGGGTGCAGCAGTGCTCCAGCCGGAGCACACCGCGGGTGCAGCGGTACTCCAGCCGGAGCCCACTGCGGGTGCAGCAGGGGTCCAACCGGGCTTCACCACAGCGGTGCTCCAGCCAGAGCCCACCGCAGGTGCAGCGGTACTCCAGCCGGAGCCCACCACGGATGCAGCTGGGGCCCAACCGAGCTTCACCGCGGGTGTTACAAGGACCCAAGCTGGGGTCACCACTGGAGCCACGATGTCCCGGTCCGGGACCACCGCAGGGGCCATTACTCCCCGGTGCAAGGTTGTGGGAGGCTGGGGGCCTGTCTTGTCACCGCCGTTGTTGGACACCGGGACTCCCCTTCTCTGGTTTCCTCTCCCTGAGTTGGTTCTGCCCGTGGGGAGGCCAACTCCCGGACCGTCGCCCCTGCACTGGTGGCTGAAGGACCCAGGTTGTCCACCTGAAGAACTGTGTTATGGGGTAAGGTGGCTCACATTCCCCGGTCAGCTGCCCGGCCCACTCTCCCAGGTGGTCCGACTAATTTTGGACCTAGGCAGACCACCCGACTGGTCTCCTTCCATCGCCCCTTGGGTCTGGGACGCTGGTCGGCCACCTGAACTTTTAGACTCCTGGGTAGGGGGGTATTGGCCTAGGTTTGGGTTGGTAGGGGGGCTATCCCATTTTCCTTGAGTTTTGGTCCTTATGTTGTTTATTTGTTTGGGTCCCTCCGAACCAGGTTCCCCCCACTGCCCACCCTGGTTGGGTTGGCTGGTTCCCCAGGGGGAACCCAACCCAACCATTCATTTTCTTCTATCCTTATTTTTTCGAGGGTGTCTGGTATCCCCTGGGTGGGGTGGGGGTGGGGGGCTGTCATGAACTGGGCTTAGGTTTTAGCTCAGTTCTGTGACGCCGTGTCAATTTGGTCTTTTCCTATGTTTTGTTGCCAAATTTCCATCAGGCGCTGTCAGAGAGCCTTTTTGGTCCGCCAACTCTTTGACAGCGCAGCCACGCTCCCCTCCTCTGTCAGTGGAATCAGCTGTGTTCTTTGGCGTTCACCCACGCACACACCCTAATGATTCACACCGGCAAGCTCTCTCATGATTAGGCTCGGTTCTATTTCAGCCCCTGATCTGTTGGGAGAGATTGCCAGATCATTGTTTGGATCTCTGTATGGAGCTACACTGTTGCCGATCCCTTCACTGTTTGAAGCTATTCTACTGGTAATTCTTTCAGCGTGTGTTCACCACCACTCAAGCTTGGAAGCGCTGCCCGTTGCTGTCGGTACCGCTTCACGCTGAGTGACGTGCTCTTCGGCCCCAGGTTGTTTGTGATTGCCGTGATTCCACTGGATTACTTGGACTGGAAAACACATGACGATCTCCAGCGAGTGGGTTTTTCATTTCTTCCCTCGTGCGCCGCGTAATGGCGCACAGGGAATCATAACCGTTAAGCCCTGACTAATAACCTTTAAAAAGGTCTGTGAATATTTACTTGCCACACCAGTAAGAACTCATGATGGGTAGAAGCAAAGAGCTCTCTCTAGATCTTCAAAACCTTATTGTTTCAAAACATAATGATGGCATTGGTTACAGGTGTATTTCTAAACTGCTGAATGTTCCAGTGAGCACTGTTGGAGCCATCATTTGGAAGTGGGAAGAACATCATTTTACCATAAACCGCTCACAACCAGGAGCTCCTCGTTAGATTTCTGACAGAGGAATCAAAAGAATTATCAGAAGAGTTATCCAAGAGTCAAAAAACACTTGTGGAGAGCTCCAGAAAGACCTGGAGTTAGGAGGTACTGCTGTTTCAAAGAAAACAATAAGTAGTGCACTCAACCAGCATGAACTCTATGCCCACTCACCTCGCAAGACTCCATTGCTGAAGAAAAACCACGTTCAAGCTTGTTTAAAGTTTGCTGAACAACATTTGGGCAAGCCAGTAAAATACTGGGAGAATACAGTCTGGCCAGATGAGACTAAAATTTAACTTCAGAATCAGAATCAGAATCAGCTTTATTGCCAAGTATATTTACAAGTAAACATACGAGGAATTTGACTTGACATTGGACGCGCACGTTAGGCGCATCCAATGACGCGGCAGCCATGCAAGGCGCCTGTCATACAGTGGGGGTAAAGAGGGGATTTTTTTTTTTTTCCAGACTTTTTGGATGCCACAACACACAGCATGTTTGGCGGATCAATGGCACAACATATCCCATCATGGTGTGTGGGTGTTTTTCAGCACATGAGACAGGCAGACTTAATATAATTGAAGGAAAGATGAATGGGCAAATGTACAGAGACATCCTCGATAAGAACCTTTTGCCATCTGCTAAGGTGCTGAAGATGAAATGAGGGTGGACATTTCAGCAAGACAATGATCCCAAACACACAGCCAAGGAAGCTCTCAACTGTCTCCAGAGAGGGAAAATAAAGCTGCTAGAATAGTCAGTCACCTGACCTGAATCCAACTGAAAACTATGGAACGAACTGAAGATCAGAGTTCATCGAAGACACCCACAGAACCTTCAAGATTTGAAGACAGTTTGTGTGGAAGAATGGGCTAAAATCACTCCTGAGCAATGACTGCGCCAAGTTTCTGTCATGAAATGCCCCTCAGGGCAAAGAGGAAGACCCAGATGCTGAGCTGTAGTTTGTGGTATTTATTTAACAAAAAGACAAAGTCCATACAGTGCACAAAATAAACTTACAAATAGACGGGATAGCTGGTGTTAGAACAGGAACAGGGTTCTAACCGACCTGGATTCTTGATGAGACTCCGACAAAGAGTAAAGGCAGAGTCAGGCTATAAATAGGGCAGACAATAATCAAGTTAAATGACAGCAGGTGTAGAACACATGAGCAGGCAGGATGACCTAATTACAGAATAGGGAAAGACTGAGCTATCAATGCAAAATGATTACCAGGTGGGAATGTCTGGAGAACAAGGTGGGGAGCTGTGTCAAAAAGAAACACAATATAAACGCTAAGAGCACGATGAACAAGAATGCCTAAAGGAACTACAAAATAATACTGAGAGCAGGAGAACAAAAACAGAAATAACCGGCAACTCAAAACACATCATACATCTTGGAACAGTGCACCGGAAAATAACACAAGACTGAGGAAACAAAAGACATAACCAGAACTAAAGTGAGAGCATGAGCCTGGTGAAAGTGTCTCGAAGCTGTAATTACCAACAATCAATTTAATTTAATTTGATTAATAAATTAATATATTTTTATTAATAAATTAATTTAATTAATATTTATTGTCTGCTGTGTTTGGTATCTTGTTTTTACACTTGTGAGTTGCTTCTTCTGCTGCATGTAATGTTTTTATTGTCTTTTACTTATCTTTTGTATATATGTACTTTAGGTTATTTATTACTGTGCAGCACTTTGGCCAACTTTGTTGTTTTTAAATGTGCTTAATAAATAAATTTGGTATGGTATGGTAACAAAGAAGGCCTACTAAATATTAAATGAATTTCACCAATCGTGTTCAATACTTATTCCCTGTGTCATTCCACTTTATTAAATATAACTTGTTTTGTGAACACAGTTGCCTTGATTTCTTTGTAAGTATGGATTACTCGGGCTGTTACTGATATCTGGTGAAAATCTCAGGTCAGTGGCTCTATCAGAAATATGTTTAATGAGAAAAATGCTGACGTGTTAAATACTTATTTTCCCCACTGTATGCCAACATTGTAGAATCTAAACTGTGATAAGAATCTAGAATCTCATGTGTGAGTGGCTGTTACTCTAACAAGAAACAAGGACAAATTTACAGTGAAAAAAGGTGAGTTTACAAGACAGAAGTCACAAATTAGTGACAAAAAAATGCAAATTTATGAGAAAAAGAGTCACATATGGACAAGTACATTCTCTCTAAATTTATGTGATAAAAGAAGCATATTTTTAAATGCACTAAGTTATTGGTGAGAAAAATATAATAACTCAGTGGTGAGTTGTTAGTATCAGCAGATCTGGCAATCACAGCAGGACTGAGAAACCTCCAAAGACTTCCTTTATTTTGTAACTCTATAAGAAAAAAGTTACAAATTCGTTAGAAGAAAAGTGCACATTTATGAGGAAAAACGTGGCAAATCCACAGGAAAGAAAGTTGCAAATTTAGAAGTGAAAAGGTTGCATTTTGTTCTGAATAAATTTGCAAAATTACAAGAAAAAGTTTTTTTTTTAAATTAATAGAAGAGCTGTTGCAAATTAGCAAGAAAAAGGTTGCACATTTATGAGGAAAAAGTTACAAATTTGTTAGGAGAAAACTGCAAATTTACCACAAAAAAGTTGCAAATTTATGACAAAAATTGTTGCACATTTATAAGTAAAAAGTTGCAAATTTACAAGAAAAAAGTTGCAAATTTAAAAGAAAAAAGCTGCATATTTTCCAGAATAAAGTTGCAAAATGATGAGGAAAAAGCACTATATAAGTGAACGCCATTTACCATTTTACCATTTTGCTGAGCACCAAGCTGGACGGTAGGAATTCCATTTTTATATGGTCTTTGGCATGACCCGGCCAGGACTTGAACCCCGACCTCCCAGTTGTGGGGCGGGTGCTCTACCTCTAGGTCACCATACTGGTCAAGTAAGTCCACTAGCACCCACTCAGCCCGACTCGCCTCAACTCTACTCAGTTTGTAGGCTTTTCCATTAGTACCTATTACCCGATCTGGTCCAAAGCCCCAGAGACCATAACAACATCAACAAATCTGTGGTGGAACAGATGGCATGAACACGGAGATATCCCCAACAAATTCTTGGTTGATGACCCGACCATTGAGCTTCCAGGAATGGAACTTCCCCGAGGACAATGGAGACTGCTCAGTTTCGTTCTGATGCTGGACCTTGCAAATCAAGCCTTCACAAATGGGGTTATTCTGTATCTCCCTGTGTGACTGTGGTGACCTCCAAACAATGCAACACATTGTGAACGATTGTTGCTCTACTCCCCTCCAAGGTGGAATTAAAGTGCTTCACGAAGTGCATGACCTCACTGTCAGCTGGCTAACTGATATTGGACTGAACTGGAGATCATAGCAACCGACTATATATATATATATATATATATATATATATATATATATACACTACCGTTCAAAAGTTTGGGGTCACCCGGACAACTATTTTGTGTTTTCCATGAAAAGTCACACTTATGTACCACCAAGAGTTGTAAAATGAATAGAAAATATAGTCAAGACATTGACAAGGTTAGAAATAATGATTTGTATTTGAAATAATAATTTTTTCCTTCAAACTTTGCTTTCGTCAAAGAATCCTCCATTTGCAGCAATTACAGCATTGCAGACCTAACATGATTGCACAAGGGTTTTCTAATCATCCATTAGCCTTCTGATGCAATGAGCAAACACATTGTACCATTAGAACACTGGAGTGATAGTTGCTGGAAATGGGCCTCTATACACCTATGTAGATATTGCACCAAAAACCAGACATTTGCAGCTAGAATAGTCATTTACCACATTAGCAATGTATAGAGTGTATTTCTGATTAGTTTAAAGTTATGTTCATTGAAAAAAAGTGCTTTTCTTTCAAAAATAAGGAAATTTCTAAGTGACCCCAAACTTTTGAACGGTAGTGTATAGGTACTTTTTTAGCAGCTATTCAGCCGAGGTTCCAAGCAAGCTGAGTCTGGCCAGGGCATGACGTCACTGGATGAGTCATGAGAGTGACGTCTTCACAAGAATCAAATCCGCCATTTGTAAAATTCTGCAACAGCGAGTGTGAGTTTTTATTATTTCTGTTATAATCAACGAGATAAATGGCTACACACAAGTCAACACCATGGTCCAACGATGAGGTTCAGACTTTTCTGTGCTTGGTGGCTGACAAGAGAATCCAGAAGGAAGCTAGAAGCAGCGACCTGAAATGAAAATGTATACCAATGTGGTATATATCACTCAGATATTCCATACCTACATTGGTTAGAGCATGTGGAAATGTTTGGGACAACATATCTAACTAACTAACTAACTAACCTGCACTTATATAGCGCTTTTCTAGTCACAAAGACCACTCAAAGCGCTTTCATTAATACTAACCCTCTATTCTAAGGGCCTATAGGAAACAGATATCTAGGGACAATTTAGAACAGCCAATTAACCTAACATGCATGTTTTTGGCATGTGGGAGGAAACCGGAGAAATCCCGGAGTAAACCCACGCAACACGGGGAGAACATGCAAACTCCACACAGATCACTGTTGGTCGGGGGCTGGGATCGAACCCACGATCCCACGATCCCCACAATCCCCCGGCCAAGGGTAAACTGTGCTGCCGCAGTGCTAACCACTGCGCCACCGTGCAGCCGGTGGTGCAGTGGTTATACAAAGGAACTTCACACCTCTGAAAGAACAAAGGAATCTCACCGCCGTGTGAAGACCCATGACGTCACAGGACGCCATGGCAACAGACTCAACACCTTCACCCCTGAGAGAGGAGAAGGTCTTCCCATCACCTCCCAAGGCGAAGGGAGGAGTTAACAGGACTAATGGGGGGATTTAGATAATGGGGAGATGTTACCTTTTTCAATGAGTGGACTCTGACATCAGCTGTTTCAATGAGTGGTGCCATGTGTGCTTGTATTTAACCAGCGAGCAAAGCAGAGATCTCTCTCTTGCCTTCTGCTAAGCTCTGCACCTGTTGAGATTTGATAGAGGAGCTATTCAATAAAAACCCTGTTTTTAATTCAAAGCCGCCTCGTTATTTCAGCTCCACTACACTGGTGACCCTTACGCGAGAATATGGACCGGAGGCGCTCTTCAAGCTGTTCATCCATGGTGGCTCTGGCACACGCCAGCGACGACGCAGACGAGGGAACAAGCAGACAGCTGTTCCCCGCGGCAGAGGGCACTGAGAGAGCTCAACCGAGCTCCAACACCGCCGCGAGAGCCGTAGAAACGCACTCTCACCCGGCGAACACGACAATGATGGTGTGCACGAACGCCGTCGCTGTCAAGCTGCCAGACTTCTGGAGAGAAGACCCTGCATCTTGGTTCCAGCAAGCCGAAGCCCAGTTTATACTGGCGGGTATCACAGCAGATGATACCAAATTTTATCACATCATCTCCAAGCTCGACTCCGCAACTTCGAAGTGTGTGCGGAGCTTGGTCCAGCAACCACCAACCCGGGACAAATATGAGACACTCAAGGCGACCATCGTGGCGAATTATGTCCCGTCAGCGGAGGAAAGAGCCGAGAGAATCCTGGCGGTCTACAGCCACAGAGGGGGCAATCCAAGGACCCTCATGGAGGATTTGCTACAACTCAAGGAGGAGGATAATGATAATTTCCTTCTCCAATTCATTTTCCTCAGCACGCTACCACCGCATTTGAGAGGGACACTCGCCAGGATGAAGTGCAATAACCATCAGGATTTCCGCACACTGGCCAACGAGGCTTACCGGCTCGTCAACGCCTGCAGAGAACGGACACCCACAGCGGCATCCGCAGATCTGAGAACTGACACCCCGAGCCTTGGAGAGACTCAACCCACGGTGACAGCGGCGCGGCCCAAGCGCAACGAGCAGAACGACGTCTGCTATTATCATCACCACTTCGCATGGTCCCGAAATCCGACGGTTCTTGGAGACCGTGCGGAGATTACCGCAGGCTAAACAACGCTACAGCGCATGACCGCTACCCCATTCCTCACATTCAGGATTTTTCATTGCATTTAGCAGGTGCGCGCATTTTTTCAAAAATAGACTTAGTCCGCGGTTATCACCAGGTCCCAGTCCGAGCTGAAGATATTCCTAAAACAGCGGTTATAACCCCTTTCGGCCTTTTTGAATTTCTAAGAATGCCATTCGGCCTCAAAGGCGCGGCTCAAACTTTTCAACGGATGATGGACGCAGTCCTACGCGACCTACCCTTTGTTTTTGTCTACCTCGATGACATGCTTGTAGCCAGTTCATCCGAGGAAGAACATGAACAGCACCTCACTACCGTTTTTCAGAGGCTGGAAGAGCATGGACTTATAATCAATCCAGCCAAATGCAAATTCGGCGTATCACAAATTGATTTTTTGGGACATAGGGTCTCCCCGGCAGGGGCAATTCCGCTTCCAGACAAAGTTCGTGCAATAGAAAGTTTTCCACGGCCTCAAACGGTTAAGTCGCTACAGGAATTTTTGGGGATGGTTAATTTTTACAACCGTTTCCTCCCCCACGCAGCTCAGCTCATGCAACCCCTATATGACGCGCTCAGAAAAAAGAAAGCTTCCAACGCGGTCGAATGGACCCCGGAGCGCGAACGCGCTTTCGCGGAAGTAAAAAGCGCCCTAGCTAACGCCACAATGTTAGTCCACCCAGATTCCTCAGCCCGCATTGCTCTAACCACAGATGCTTCAGACCTGGCTATAGGGGCAGTTGTAGAACAACTTGTCAGTGGGGTCTGGCAACCTTTAGCATTCTTTAGCAAATCGCTAAACCCTACTGAATGCAAATACAGCACTTTTGACAGAGAGCTGCTGGCGCTTCATTTGTCCATCCGCCACTTCCAGTTTTGGTTAGAAGGGCGGAGTTTCACGGCTTTTGTGGGCCATAAGCCACTCACTTTTGCTATGGCTAAAATTTCAGAACCATGGTCAGGCAGACAGCAAAGACAGCTAGCTGCGATTTCAGAGTTCACCACAGACATTCGACACGTAGCAGGCAAATTAACGTAGTAGCTGACTGTCCACGAGGAGACAGATTACACTGCTTCAGCAGCTGAGCTTTTCTCTAACGCAAACACATATGCAGCACCTATCCATGAAGGGATAGATTATGCAGCCATGGCGGAAGAGCAAGGTAGTGATGCGGACGTGCGCGCGCTCCTGTCTGGACCAACAGGGTTAAGGCTGGAGGAAAAAGGGTTGCGCGACGGCGTGCCCCCCCTAATATGCGATGTTTCAACCGGCCGACCTCGCCCGTTAGTACCAGCTGCTTGGCGCCGCCGCATTTTCGACGCAATTCACTCCCTCGCGCACCCAGGTGTGTGCGCCTCGGTCAAAATGGTTGCCGAAAAGTTTGTGTGGCCAGGCCTACGCAAAAACGTAAAAGAATGGGCAAAAACTTGCATTCCTTGTCAGCGCGCCAAAGTACACAAACACACTAAAGCCCCTCTGGAGCCTTTTCCAATCCCTGCTAGAAGGTTCGACCACATTCATGTCGACCTCGTGGGGCTGCTGCCTTCCTCCCAAGGTTTCACACACCTGCTAACAATGATAGACCGCACCACGCGCTGGCCAGAGGCAGTCCCGCTAGCGGTAACCACAGCGGAGGAAGTCGCTCGCGTTTTTCTAACAAATTGGGTGGCACGTTTCGGCGTCCCATCAGACATCACGTCAGATAGGGGGCCTCAATTTGTCTCAGAGCTCTGGTCAGCCATGTCCAACAGTTTAGGGGCAACAATTCACCGTACCACCGCTTATCACCCTCAGGCTAATGGGTTATGCGAGCGTTTTCACAGGTCCTTAAAGGCCGCCCTCAGGGCCTCATTAACGGACACAAATTGGGTAAATAAACTTCCCTGGGTTTTATTGGGGTTGCGTGCGGCACCTAAAGAGGATTTAGACGCTTCCCCTGCAGAATTAGTCTTCGCTCAGCCTATCAGACTACCACGTGAATTTTTACCAGAAAACCCGGAACCAGGGCACCTCCCGGTCCCAAGGTTTTTAGGCAGTAACAGGCCGGACTTTCTCCACGGTCCAGCTCATCACTCCTTTCCACGAGTTTTTGTTCCTCAAACTTTAAAAAACGCTGCGTTTGTTTTTGTTAAGCATGAAGCTCTAAAACCAACGTTACGCCCAGTATACGATGGCCCGTATAGAGTGCTGGAAAATGGTGACAAACACTTTGTGGTTGATTATGGGGATAGAAATGAAACGGTCAGCATTGACAGACTCAAACCTGCCTTCTTGTTGAGAGACGGACCTGCACAGCTGGCCCGAGCACCTCGGCGAGGTAGACCCCCCAAGGAGAAAGTCTCAGCCCCCAGGCAGGGAACAGATAATCTCTCTCCTTCCCACACTGCAGATTCCTCACAACAAGGTCCCAGCAGGACGCCTAAACCAACCTACAACAGCTTTGGGAGAAGATTGAAACCCAGACTACTCAGGGACTGATTACACCACTATGCAAATTTTCGCTAATTGTGCCGCAACAGTTTAGGACTGATTTATGATTATACTATGCCGTTATGTTTTCACTGAACTCTCTCAGGAGCATGGCTGCTTGAAAGTTTCTTCTGTGGCAACAGCTGTAACACGTAGTATGTCTTAGTAATTACCCTAGACTGTGAATCTTTCTGTGTTCCTTCATAGTTGTTTGGGGGGCCTGTGGTATATATCACTCAGATATTCCATACCTACATTGGTTAGAGCATGTGGAAATGTTTGGGACAACATATACAAAGGAACTTCACACCTCTGAAAGAACAAAGGAATCTCACCGCCGTGTGAAGACCCATGACGTCACAGGACGCCATGGCAACAGACTCGACACCTTCACCCCTGAGAGAGGAGAAGGTCTTCCCATCACCTCCCAAGGCGAAGGGAGGAGTTAACAGGACTAATGGGGGGATTTAGATAATGGGGAGATGTTACCTTTTTCAATGAGTGGACTCTGACATCAGCTGTTTCAATGAGTGGTGCCATGTGTGCTTGTATTTAACCAGCGAGCAAAGCAGAGATCTCTCTCTTGCCTTCTGCTAAGCTCTGCACCTGTTGAGATTTGATAGAGGAGCTATTCAATAAAAACCCTGTTTTTAATTCAAAGCCGCCTCGTTATTTCAGCTCCACTACAACCAAGAGGTCTCCGAGCTGATGGCCGCTCACGAGTACCACCGTACATTAAAAGCTTATCACCAGACCATCAAGGACCACAATGGCCGAAGTGGGTCGAACAGAAAAGGCTGGAAGTGGTTTAACCAAATGGACGCCATTTACAGGCACTGATAGTGAGCAACAGGAGGGAAAGTGGCCTGAACTCAGCTTACGACATTGTTGAAAACCTCGGCTATGACATGATTGGAAACCGTGATAGAGGATGGTGAGTTTTTTGTGATTTTAAGCATCTTTTACATTATTTATCCGATTGATGGTAAGCTCACTTTGAACAAACAAGGATATCGCTGTTGTCTCCTGTATGCAGGCAATGAGCTAGCTAGTTAGCTAGCTAGCCAGCTACTGACACTAACTCTGTGCACTGCTTATATTTTGTTCTTGCTGTGTATTAAGCATTCGCTTCTGAGAGCGAAACGTCAGCATATCAACAACATAATGGGCCGCCTCAGTTATAATGGAAAATGACAAAAACCATGTCGGGGCGGGTAGAGTCGAGGTGAGTTGAGCTGAGTAGGTGCTAGTGGAAAAGGGCCATAAGTGACTGAATGCCACATGTGCCCAGCCAGCGGCATTCTTCACTATTACTGCCATGGTAACCAGAGTGGTGGAGTAGTGGGAGAACTTCTACCATGGGTTCACACCCCGCTGGGTCAGACCAAAGACCAGATAAAAATGGTATGTTCTGCCTTCTAGCTTGGTGCTTGGCATAGTAGAATGGGGAAGATGGAAGTCATCAGCAAAATGGGATATCTACAATCATATGGCCTTGCAGTTGATAGCACGGCAGATCAAAAGCACATGAAAAGAGAGAGACTGCTGTGGTTTTAGGGGCCTCACCCAACCAGGACAGGGGACTGTGGAACCTTGCTGAGGTGTGGCAGCTTGTTCCAGTCTGGTGTCTGCCTCGGTCTCATTGCATGAGAGACCTGTAACTCAAGTGGGCTTTAGAACACCTGGAAGGAACTAATTAACAATCGTGTTTATTAATCTACCATACACCCAGTTAGCAGGTAGGCTAATGAGCTCTGGGTTAGCAGTTCAGTCCTGTATGTAACCCTAAACTGAACTTACCTCTGATTTATGCAAATATTCTAAAATCCTTGCTGTGTTTGAGCTAGAATTTTATCTGTGATCTGTGCCAACACTCTAGAAACTCACTGACCAACTATGCTACCACTCCACACTCTCATCTGTGATCTATGGTATGTTAACACTGCTAAACAGTATCCTAGCATGTCAACATCCATCACCTACAATCTTACCTCTGTTCTAGCCCAAATTCCTTAAAAACTCATCAATCTACATGTGTTTACATTCTAAAACATCACTTCTACAATCTCACCTGTGATCTCTATCAACATTCTAGACCAGAGGTTGGCAACCTGTACTTCATAAAGAGCCACTGTGAGTGATTTTGTCTAAAAAAAAATCTGTGTGGAGCCACAGCTACAATCTGGACTGAGAACATCAGGATTAAAAAGATATAAAAAACAAGCTAACTAATATAATGAGAACTTGTAAGAAAGAATACTACAAAAGAATATTAGAGGATAATAAGAATAACTTAAGAGAAATATGGCAAGTGCTAACTGGAATTATTAGTAACCAATCAAAGAATGCAAATTATCCAGAATATTTTATTGAAAATGACAATTTGATAAATAATATGGAGGATGTGGTCAGTGGTTTCAATAAATTTTTTGTAAACGGTCCAGAATTAGCAAAAACAATTGTGACACCAGAAACAAACGATAGTGGTTCTGTAAATGAAATAGAAGATAGAAATCCAAACACAATCTTTTTGGATGCAGTTACTGAAAAGGAAATTATCAAGACTGTAAGTAAATTTAAAAATGAAAATCAACTGACTGGAATGAAATTGACATGACAATAGTGAAGAAAGTAATTGAAGGAATTGTTAAACCACTCGCCCACATCTGTAACCTGTCATTTCAAACTGGTAAATTTCCAAACACAATGAAAATAGCAAAAGTAATACCTCTATACAAAACAGGAGACAGTCATCATTTCACAAGATACAGGCCGGTCTCTTTACTCTCACAATTCTCCAAAATACTTGAAAAAATCTTCACTAAGAGACTGGATGATTTCATTGAAAAACACAACCTCCTTACAGACAGTCAGTATGGTTTTAGAGCAGATAAATCTACATCTTTGGCACTGATCGAACTCATAGAAGAAATTACTAGTTGTATAGATTTTTTAAAAAGTTTGCTGTAGGAGTATTTATAGATTTAAAGAAAGCTTTTGACACCATTGACCACAGAATTTTACTGAGGAAACTGGAAAGGTATGGGATAAGAGGGGTCGGACTGAGTTGGGTGGAAAGTTATTTAAGTAACAGACAACAATTTGTACAAATTGGTGAGCACAAATCACCCTTCATGAACATCTCTTGTGGTGTGCCCCAGGGGTCAGTTTTGGAACCCAAACTCTTTATCTTGTATATAAATGACATATGCCAAGTATCAAAAATTCTGAAATTTATTTTGTTTGTGGATGACACAAATATCCTTTGCACTGGTGAGAATTTGCAGCAGGTTTTAGAGGTGGTCACAACTGAAATGAAAAGGTTAACGCAGTGGTTTAACAAAAATAAATTATCTTTAAATCTGAAAAAAAACAAAGATTATGTTGTTTGGAAATTATAAAATAAATCATGAAATAATGATAACGATAGATGATACCAGAATAGAAACAGTACAAGAAAATAAGTTTCTGGGGGTGACGCTAGACAGTAAAATCTGCTGGAAACCTCACATCAGTCACATCTGGGCCAAGATGGCAAAATGTATAGGGATACTGGGGAAGACAAGACATATTTTGGACTATAAATCATTGTTCTTACTGTACAATTCACTGTTTCTACCATATCTTAACTACTGTGTAGAGGTCTGGGGAAACACCTACAAGACCAACCTACAGCCAATATGCACATCACAAAAAAAGCTATAAGGATAATAAATAATGTTGGATATAGAGACCATACCAACTCGTTTTTAAACTCGCATGTCATAACTATGCTGCCATAACTATGCTGGCATAGCTATGCTGCCACAATGCACCTTACAGACTAACTGGTACATCACTTTTTCACTCTGCTCCTGATAGTCCTTCTTTGTGCAATGGAATGATTCATGTGTTTATACGGGTCGTCATATATTAAGCTATGATGTATATAGGTTTTATAGTCGTGTTAGTTTTTACTTTCCATGGGTAATCCCTTTGTCTGTCATGTGTGTGTTTCTGTTGTTTGGTTGTCAGCTGTCATCCTGCTGTTACACTGTAATTTCCCAGTTTGGGATCAATAAAGTACTGTACATCTATCTATCTATCTATCTACAAAGTTCATGGATTTAGTTAAATATAAGGCAGCACGAGTAATGTACAGGACAATTAATAATCAACTCCCAACAACAATTCAAAAATAGGTATAAACATTATTTGCTGAAAGGATATATGTTACAGGTGTAGTATTAATATGTACGATTCACTATGCTCACTCTGGGACACTATGGTATGGTAGGTGGGACAGTACTGTGCATATCTGTGTATATCTGTGTTGTTTAGGGCTGGGTTTAGATGTATGGACCGTATGTACGTTGGGATGGATGGGTGTCAATGTTGATATGTACAAAATATAGTTAATTGTCTACTTGGGGTCTTAATTGAGGTACTATGTATATATTTCACATGGGTTGTATTTAGGGAAAAGGGGAGTTGGAGTAAATAAGTATTAACTTCTTCCTTCTCCTTTTCAAGCACTGTATACTGTCACTTTTATTGCACTTGTCATTTATTTTGTTTTTTTGCTTTTTTGTTCAAAATAAAGTCTCTATCTATCGATCTATCTTAAAAGTTTTATTATAAACTTTCAGCCTTTATTTTGCAAATTTGTTTCCTTTTTCTGATAAAATAACAACTTTTTCTGGTAAGTTTTTCATTTATTTATTTTTATTTATTTAAACTTTATTCCAGACAGACAAAGGGTTCATACACAAGTCGATCCATGAGAAAAAAAAAATATATATATACAGTATATATAAAATAATTAAAAATACAGTTTATCATGCCAATGTGCTCTCAGCCTGGATCAGTAACAATAGCAACTCTTACTTGGATTGCTTAAAACCACAATGATGTCATTCCTACTTACATCCAGGCAACATTTAAATCTTAACATAATATTTTTTTTTTAAAAGAGCCTCTAAAGCTGGGTCTCCAGCCAACACAAACAACTGAGTGGTGCTGTGCCACCTAGGAACTTGAAGCAGCATCCACATAGTCACTGTCGGCCACTCTCAGCCTCCTTTAACTGCTAGTGTTAGAACTACACCACAAGTGAGCTGTATACATAGATGTATAAAAAGATTTAAAAAGACGACATTTCACAAAGTGTGTGCACATACTAAACCATCTAATTATCCTGTTGGCTTGGGCATAAAGTTTACAGCACTGTCTATATACTGTACATCTCTGTCATCAGTCAGATCATCAGTGATGACATGACAAAGATATTTTATTTCTTTACATAATGTCAGAGCGTTCTCACACAGGTAGAAAGTAGGAAAAACTGATTTTCTGTCTGCTCTACTTCTGACAATCATGACATTACTTTTTAACATTAAAAACTATATCCTGATTTCTACTGTATTCTGAACATACCTTCACTAAAAGCTGTAGCTCAGCACTGTAAGGACTAAAAATTACCAAGTCATCTGCATATATAAGGTAATTGATGACAAGATCCCCAACAAGACAGCCTGTATGACAACCACTCAGTGTTTTGACAAGTCATCCATATACATTACTCACAAAAAGCTAGGGAAATTCTGCTTTCGGGTGAAATTTCAGGATGCACCTAAAATGTACTATAACCTTTACAGGTGAACTTAATGTGACCTTCTCTAACTTTCTGAATGCACATGTCCAACTGTTCAGTGTTTCAGTACTTTTTGCATAACTTGCTGTTCTCTAACACGGTGCTTAAAGGCAAAATTCACAACAGGTGTTTGAGCCATGAATCAACAGCTAAATTTTCTGGTTCAAGTAGAATTGGTATTTAAACAGTCCTCTTCATCATGCTGCTCACATTTTGACATCATGAGACCAAGACGATACCTAACAATTAGTGGTGTTGGCGTTATCACTTTAATCGTCCGTTAATGCTTTGCCCCCCTTAACGGCGACAAATTTTGTGATCATGGTTAATGGCAGAAAGCGCAAACAGTACTTTTTGGCAGAGCAGCTCTCCGTACCAAAGCTGTTCTGGCCACAGACACTGTGCGCGCCATGCAGACATTGCAAAGTCGAACAAGCTGGATCACAGCCATGGAAATCCCCAAAGTGCTGTCATGCTTACAACATTATCTGTCAGAGCTCTCACCTGGATAACTGTTACAGTCTCCTCCAAAACTTTGGCTGAATGTTGGGTTGTTCTTCTGTGGAAGCTGACTAGCTGGCTAGTAGCTACATGCTAGGTTGTAGCTGACCTCCAGCAGCTGACACAGACAGAAATTCACCTGTTTTCATCCTCATAGCTTTGGGTCCAACTGTTGGTGAGTACCAACTTTCTGGAGAATATTCTGGATAGCTTTTGTCCTTTTGGGTATGTTGAGAGCTTTAATAAACCTGCAGGTGAAGACAGCAAGCATATTTGTCCACTCCCATCCTCCCGAAGTCAGAGTGCCCACCTCAAAGTGGTGGTGGTGGGGGGTGAAACTCAGATTGAGTTAAAACAATCTGAGGCTAACGAGCACGCATGAAGCTTTTGGCCAACCACCAACTAGTGGATTCTTTTGATCACGAAACCTTCAGAACAAACGTCAGCTCCAGCTCGAAAGCAGTCTTGCCGGAGGACTCTAGGATCACTAGACGACGACTATAGTGGACAGCCTATGATGCCGGAAAGGCCAAAGTTTCTGTCCCCTACTACCCCTAAAAAGATTGCGACTTGGAATGTTAGAACATTGTATCAAGCAAGCCACTGCTGAAATGAAACGCATGAACATTGCAATCATGGGAGTCAGTGAAACGAGATGGCTCGGCACAGGCAAGATAACACTACAAGGAGGAGAAATCTTCATCTACTCAGGTCTACCAGAAGAACACAAGGATCACAGCCGAGGTGTAGGAATGGTCATTACCAAGGAGACTGCAAAGAGCCTAATTGAGTGGGGGCCCATGTCTGAGAGAATCATCACTACCAGATTCAAGTCTAAGTGCCAAAATGCAACTATCATCCAGGTGTATGACCACACAAATGAGGACTGATGAGGATGATGTTCATAACAGTATGACAAACTTGAAAAATTACCGACTTGAGGTACACTGTATCTGTATGGAAAAACATGCAATTAATGCGTCATTAATCACCATTAACTCAACATTCCAAAAGATTAATCACAATTAAAAAATTTTAATCGCCCAACATCACTACTAACAATTGATCAACAGTACCTCACCATTGCGAGGCTTCAAACAGGATGTTCTCAGAGTGAAGTGGCCACTGAGCTTAGAGTGTCACAGAGTGTCATCAGCAGGTTGCAACAGAGATACAGAGAGACTGGAAGAGTCACAGAAAGGCATAGAAGTGGATGTCCTTTAACCACATCCCACACTAAGGGAGGTGAGGGCACCCAAGTGTCACGTCAGACCATTCAAAACCGTTTACATCAGCGTGGTCTGCATGCTAGATGACCTGCAAGGGTACCTGACCACACCACCAGGCACAGGCATCATCGTCTTGCATGAACCAGGGAGTATTTTCACTGGACAAGGGACCAGTGGGCCTCAGTGCTGTTCTCTGATGAAAGTCAATTCATGTTGAGCAGAAATGATGGCTGTCAGTGATGTCGGCGACGTCAAGGAGAGCACTATGCTTCAGGCAGTGTTGTCACAAGATGAGCCTTTGGTTGGTGGTGGTGTTACAGTCTGGGCAGGTGTGTCTAGTCAATACAGATCTGCCCTACACCTTGTGAATGGTACAGTAACAAGCAGTTACTACAGGAATAACATCATTAATCCAGTCATTGTGCCCCTGCATGAACCTAATTTCCGCTTCATGGATGACAATGCTCCAGCTCATCGAGGTTGCATCATTAGGGAACGGCTGCTGGAGGCTGGGGTATCTCAAATGGAGTGGCCTGCACTTTCTCCAGACCTGAATCCCACAGAAAACCTATGGGATCAGCTGTGTTTAAGGGCACATGACAAGTTATTTAGACATTGACATTTTTTGACATAAATTGTTTTGAGATGAGGAAATCACCATTGCATGCTTCTACTTAAATGCCCTACTTTCATGATATAATATCACTGTAGCGTGAACTTTATAGATTTTCCATAAATTTCACTCAAAAGTCAAATATTCCTGACTTTTTGTGAGTGGTGTATGTATTAAATAAAACAGGAAACAGAATACCACCTTGATGAACACCACTACTAACACAAAAGGATTCAGATATAGTGTTACCCCATTTAACCCACATATTCTGATGAGCGTACCAGAACACAAGAATTCTAACTATGCATTTAGGGACACCTCTATCCATCAGTTTCTCAAATAATTTCCTATGATTAACTCCATCTTAGAGGTGTCAATAAAACTCATAAAAACAGTAGAATTCTGACTTCTGTAGTTAAAAATAAGCTCTTTCAAAGCATAAATACACATACTGTATCTGTACTGTGATTGATTGATTCATGCCCATGATGATTCATGGCCATGATTCATGCTCAAAGACATCCAGCTGGCCCGCCGCATCCGCGGAGAGAGAGCTTAGACTTTCTGCTGCACATCCACCAACCACAAAGCTCCGCACTGTGTGTCTATATATATATATATATATATATATATATATATATATATATATACGTATATATTTATAGTAATATGTACATATGTATACTAGCTGCTCTTGTTTTTTCTTGCCTTCTGATTGTTGCTCTGAGTGTTGCTATCCCTGTGCTGTTGCAATCCTGGAATTTCCCCATTGTGGGACTAATAAAGGCTTATCTTATCTTATCTTATTTTTTTTTTAAACTAAATTGGCTGACAGTAGTGCCAACCAACTTTTCCAGCTTCGTTAACAGGATTCTTTCCAGCACCTTAGAATGGACACTGGCAAGGGCAATAGGTCTATAATTATCAATACTGTTTAATTTACTAGCCTACTAATAAATTACTAGAACTAGTACTAGTACTAGTCCTTTAGGACAAGAACTAACAGCACAGACATGATGGAATCTGGAAGGACACCATGAGTCATCATTCCAGTAAAACACAAGGCCAGCAAGGGACTGTAACTGTATTTTTTAGATGTTCAGCAAAAACGAAATCCATCCCACAGGTCTTGTTATATCCAGCATCATCATCATCATGTAGTGGCCCAAAGGGTCGGGGCACATTGAACAACTTGCTGCCACACCGTGCGATTTTCCATGGCTGTCGCCAAGTCCTCTCTCACTATCCCCGAGTCCCTCGACAGTACCTCTGGAAATGTAAGTTTCCAGGACTAGACTGGGCCAATAGGCTTCCAAAGGAGCAGGGAGTATATAATCTCCCTGGTGGCCTGATGGCAATGGCCAACAAATCTGAGTTTCCGTTTGGTGAGCCTCTGAGAGAGGGGTGGGATGTCACCATATATACACTCGGGAGTGGCGTGTTCGGACCAATGGATGTTTTGTATCGTTGTTGGCCTCCGTCGGTCTATGATGACCATGGAAGAGAATCCTAAACGTCTACTCTGCTGGAACAGCACCGCCTGTGGCTGAACAGGCCAATGCGCGAATGGCAGTCCCTGTCACACAGGTCACACTTGTGGGTGGTCTCCGTGCTGCTGGGTCTGTGGCTGTTCTTCCTGCGGGTCCTTTTTTCATCTGCTGCAGCAGTCAGTCTCTCTTCACCCGCCTGGAGCTGTCTGGTCAGGGTGCCTCTCCATTTGGAGCGGTCTGTTGCAAGGTCCTCCCAGCGCTCTGTGTTGATCTCCAGGGCCTTCATGTCTCTCTTGCAGACGTCTCTAAAGCGCAGCTGTAGGCGGCCAACGTCTCTCCTGCCAGTCGCCAGTTCTCCATAGAGGACGTCTTTGGGGATTCTGCCATCCTCCATACGGTGAACGTGGCCTAGCCAGCGGAGCCTGCGCTGCCTGAGTAGAGTGAACATGGAGGGAAGGCCGGCGCGGGACAGAACTTCTGTGTTGGGCACTTTGTCCTGCCAGGATATGTCCAGGATGTGGCGAATGCAGCGCAAGTGGAAGGAGTTCAGTCTCTTTTCCTGCCGGGCGTATGTTGTCCACGTCTCACTCCCATAGAGCAGTGTGCTGATGATGCAGGCGTTGTACACTGCCATCTTCGTCTTGACAGAGAGTTTGGGATTCTCCCACACTCGTGTGGTGAGGCGAGCGAGTGTGGAGGCTGATTTTCCAATCCTCTTGTCGATCTCTGTATCAAGGGAGAGGTTGTTGCTGATCGTGGACCCCAGGTACGTGAACTGATTCACGACCTCCAGCTCATAGTCGTCGATGGTGATGGTTGGTGGTGTTTCCATGCCTTGCGCCAAGACGTTAGTCTTCTTCAGGCTGATGGTAAGCCCGAAGTCCTTGCATGCCTGGGAGAAGCGGTCCATCAGGGTCTGAAGCTCCTGCTGTGTGTGGGTTGCGACTGCAACGTCGTCTGCGAACAGCATGTCTCTGATTAGAGCCTCGCGTACTTTGGTTCTGGCTTTCAGGCGGGCGAGGTTGAAAAGCCTGCCTTCAGATCTTGTGTGCAGGTAGATTCCCTATGTTGCTGTGCTGAAGGCATGCCTCAGGAGCATAGCAAAGAAAATCCCAAAGAGGGTTGGCGCAAGTACACAGCCCTGTTTCACTCCGCTGCGTATGTTGAATGGCTCTGAGACGTTGCCGTTGTGCTGCACTATCCCCTGCATGTTGGTGTGAAATGATTCGATGAGGCTTTGCAACTTTGGTGGGCATCCTATCTTTGGCAGGATCTTGAAAAGGCCCTCTCTGCTGACCAGATCAAACGCTTTGGTGAGGTCGATGAAGGCGACGTAGAGGGGCATGTTCTGTTCTCTGCATTTCTCCTGGAGTTGGCGGATGGAGAATATCATGTCTACCGTCGATCGCTCAGCCCGGAAGCCACACTGAGACTCGGGGTAGACACGTTCGGCAAGCTTCTGTAGACGAACGAGAACAACTCGTGCATAGACTTTGCCAACAACGCTGAGGAGGGAGATGCCCCTGTAGTTGTTGCAGTCGCTTCTCTCCCCTTTGTTTTTGTAGAGGGTGATGATCTTGGCGTCCCTCATGTCCTGTGGTGCGGCACCTTCCTTCCAGCACTGGCAAAGGACGTCATGCAATGGCAGCAGTAGGGCAGTCTTGCAGTGCTTGATCAGGTCGGGGGGTATGCCGTCATTGCCGGGTGCCTTGCCAGCGGCCAAGCTATCAATGGCCTTGCTGAGTTCGTCGATGGTTGGCTCGGCGTCAAGTTCGTCCATGGATGGCAGGCAGTCGATGGCATCAAGGGCTAACGGTGTCACGGTGTTCTGTCTGGAGTAGAGGTCGGAGTAGTGTTCCACCCATCTCTCCATCTGCTTGTTCTTTTCTGTGATCATCTCCCCAGTGGAGGATTTGAGGGGGGCCGTCTTGCTCTGAGTCGGACCAAGTGCTTTCTTGATGCCATCGTACATACCACGGATGTTCCCTGTTATGGCAGCGGTTTGAATGTCTTGGCTGAGCTGAGTTCAGTACTTGTTGGCACAGCGCCGAGCAGTCTGCTGAACTTTGCTTCTCGCAGCCCTGAGAATCTGGAGATTCTTCTCGTTTGGGTACTTCTTGTGCTCAGCAAGTGCTGAGCGCTTGGCTTCAATGACGGGGGTCATCTCGGTTAACTTGGCATCAAACCAGTCCTGTGACTTCGAGGTCTTCCTCCCAAAGGTAGCCAAGGCTGTGCGCTGGATGGTGTTTCACAGCTCTTCCCACTTCTACTTTGCAGATTCTCCTTCTTGTGGTACACCAAGTTCCTTCTCAAAGGTGGAGGCAAACTGCTCAACAAGTTCTGGTTGGGCCATCTTGCTGGTGTCAATCCATGCCTTTCCAGGCTGTCTAGCACGATGGAATTTCTTCAGCTGCAGCTTGACCTTACAACACACCAATGAATGGTCTGTGTCACAATCTGCACTCTGGAACGAATGGGTAATTAGCACGTTCTTCAGTGAGGTGCGCCTGGTCAGGATCAAGTCCAGCTGGTGCCAGTGCTTTGAGCGCGGATGTCACCAGGAAACCTTGTGTTGGGGCTTGGTCTTGAAGAACGAGTTTGTGATGCCCAGATCGTGATATGTGCAGAACTCGAGCAGCCGCTGTCCGTTGTCGTTCATTCTGCCCACGCCAAATGGTCCAAGACAGGAGGGCCAGGAGTCGTGGTCAGCACCCACTCTGGCATTGAAGTCTCCAAGGAGAAAGAGTTGTTCAGAGTTGGGGATGATCCTGACAGTTGTTGCGAGAGTCTCGTAGAACTCGTCTTTTGCCTCTGGTGTGGCTGTCAGTGTTGGGGCATACACACTGACAAGGGTGACTGGGCCTTGAGTGGTGTTCAGGCGGAGGGTGAGGAGTCGTGCAGAGCCATTGCTGCCCGGTTCCACCATCTTCAGCAAGGTGTTCTTCACTGCGAAGCCCACTCCGTGTTCCCTGTATTTGTCACTGCCCTTTCCCTGCCAGTAGAACGTGTAGTCCTTCTCTCTCAGTGTGCCTGCGTCAGCCAACCGTGTTTCCTGGAGAGTGGCGATATCCACTGCCAGTCTCTTCAGCTCATTATTGATGATGGCAATCTTTCTGGTGTCGTTGATGTCCTTGAGGTTAGCAGCGAGTCCTGTCATCATAGTGCGGATGTTCCAAGTTCCCAGTTTTAGAGTTGGTCTCTTTTGGGTTTTTTTGTCTTGCCTGGTGCGAAGGTTCTCAGCCTGCTGTTCGGACTTCTCCTCATCCCCATGCACCCAATGAGGAAAGCAAGCTATGGCGGGACAACACCTTATTGGCTGGGGGCTGCCCAGCTTGAGGCGGGCGGTAGCTGTCCAGTGAGATCCGATGATCCCTCCCACCATCGGGAACAACCCCTGGCGCTGCGCTCTACGCCAATTGAGTGGTGGCTTATAACCGTTAACTGTCATTCCCCGTGTTTTGTCTACGCCAAAGGCAAAGCTGGAGTGCCCTCTCCAGTGATCCGGTGTTCTACCTTCCAGCATTGGCGTTGGTAGGATTCAAGCCTGGGCAGGAAGATATGGAGGACAAGATGTTGCCCATGCAGCATGTCCCCCCTCTCCACGTCACTGATGAATCCAAAGGAACAGCAGGGCTGCTACAGTTTGGCACCAGCGCCGTCGCAGGAGCTGCCAGAACGATGTTGAGCACAACAGAGAACTGCCTTAGGGGCTCCGACTCTGGATTTTTCCTCAGGGTTGACTCCCGAAGCCTTTCCTTTGACCGGGTGTGCCGCAAGGCAGCGGAGGTTTGAAATCAGGGTTTACCTTCCCCTAGATGGGTTACCTTCCCAGGTTGACGAGCCACCATCTACCCGAAGCATCTGGTTTTAAGGCACCAGAGATCCGCCCTCGCCCCTTCTCCTATTAGTAAAAGCAGTTCTGCCGGGCTTAGAGACTAAACCACACGGGCAGGCTAGGAGTTGGACTTAGTTGTCAGAGGCTTTTCCAGACGCACGCCATAAGGAGCATTTTATGAGCACTGGGAGCTTAACCCCAGCGCCGCTCCTGGCTATGACAACCTTGGAACCATGTCCCGTCCAGACATTTTTTCTTGACTTGCAGTTAGAGTCCACGTCTCCGAGCCATAGAGCAAAATTGGCTCTATCAGCGTCCTGAATATGTGAATTTTCTTTTGGTTGTTGAAAGTCGAATGCCATATTTTATTAAGCTTATTACACGCTGCCCATGCTAGAGCTTTATGAGACTTCATATCCTTTTGAGAGTCCATTATATACAAGTCAAGGTATTTGAAGTCTTCAACTTGGGTGATGTTTGCACCAGCCAGCGAAAACAGGCTGCAGTTTGGTGTTGTAGAAATGAACTCCATTTTGCTTTCGTTGCAGTAAAGCCCTACCAGGTTTGTTGCTTTTTCTAGCGACTGAAGATGTGATTCTGCATTCACGACAAGGTCTGATACTAAGGCAATATCATCAGCAAAATCAAGATCTGTAACATACTTAGCAGGATACCTCTGGCTACATCTTGGTTGGAGTTGTAGACCCTTGCCATTTATGGTGCCTAGGGAGAGGCATAGAACCTAATTTAGCACAATAATAAATAAGAATGGTGCTAGAGTGTCACCTTGAAGAACCCCTGCTTCAATGTCAAAGAATGCTGTTTCACCATCAGCTGTTATGTCTGTAACCTTGGTGTTTGTATAGAGCGCTTGAATGGCTGCAACGATAGGTTGTGGGATACCACAGAGAGGTAAGATATTAAACATCATGACCCGATTGATGGAATCAAATGCCTTCTGAAAGTCTGCAAAACAGATAGTGAAATCCTTGTTAAGTCTCTTCATTTCTCCTACTGTGTGACACAGGGATGTATTTGAGAGTTTGTTGACCACCCTCTCCTGAAACCATTTTGGTTATTGCACAGCAGGGGGTCCACAGCAGGTACTAGATGATTTAGAAGAAGCTTATTGTAGATTTTGGTGGCAATAGGCATTTGGGAGCTGCCTTGGGATAGGTACAATCCCAGATTTTTTCCAAGCAGATGGTGGCAGCAAGTTGGAAAAGGTGTGATTGCAAATCTTTAGCAGGAGGTCATGGAACAGAGGATCTTTCCATATAAGACTTGGGATGTTATCAAGGCTGGTTGATTTACTGGCCCTCAAAAAACTAACTGCATCACGCAGCTCTTGAATAGTGAACCGAGATGTACTTATGTCTAGAGTTTCGGCAATCCGGATAAGGGGTAGCTCTACACTTCCCTGAGTAACTGGCTGACCTGCTAATAGATTCTGAAAGTGAGATAACCAATTCTCCTGCCACTTTTCAGCCGATCCTCCTTTAATGCAAACCAATTGTCTGCCTTTCCGTCCAGCAAGATTGTTGATAATAGGCCACACAGCTGCATGTTGGTTTAAGGAATTGAGGTAATTGATTTGGTCGATTTTTTTTTAGATAGATAGATAGATAGTTTATTTCGAACACAAAAATATAACAAATACAAGCAAATGGCAAATGCAATAAAGTAACATTATACACTGTTCGAAAGGGAGAAGGAAGAAGTGAACACTTATTAATTCCATCTCCTCTTTTCCATAGATACACCCATGTGAATTTTATACAAATTACCACCTTTAAGACCCCAAGTAAACAATTTACTGTATTTTTTACAAATCAACATTAACACCCATCCATTCTAACATACAATGATGTCCATACAACAAAACCAGCCTCAAACAACACAGATATACACAGTGCTGTCCTACCCACCATTCCATAGTGTCCCATAATATCCCAGAGTGAACATAATGAATCGTACATATAACTACTACCCTTCTAACGTATACCCTTTCAGCAAATGATGCTTATACCTCTTTTTGAATTGATTTCTGTTTGTACATAGTTTCAGTTCCGGCTCTAGACTGTTCCACAAATCCACCCCACAGACAGATATGCACATACTTTTCTTGGTAGTACGTATCTTGGGTTTTGTAAAGTTTAAGTCTCCCCTCAAATTATGATCATTGTCTCTTTTTTTAAATATTTTTTGTATATTAGTTGGTAGTTGATTATTAATTGCCCTGTACATTACTTGTGCTGTCTTAAATTTAACTAAATCGATGAACTTTATGACATGTGACTTTAAGAACAACGAATTGGTATGGTCTCTATATCCTGCATTGTTTATTATCCTTATAGCTCTTTTTTGTAATGTGCATATTGACTGTAGGTTGGTTTTGTAGGTGTTTCCCCAGACTTCTACACAGTAGTTAAGATAAGGTAAAAACAGTGAATTGTACAATAAGACCAATGATTTATAGTCCAAGAAGTGTCTTGTCTTCCCCAGTATGCCTATACATTTTGCTAATTTGGCCCGGATGTGACTGATGTGAGGTTTCCAGCAGATTTTATTGTCAAGCGTCACCCCCAGGAACTTATTTTCCTGTACTGTTTCTATTCTGGTATCATCTATCGTTACCATTATTTCATGATTTATTTTATAATTTCCAAACAACACAATCTTTGTTTTTTTTAGATTTAGAGATAATTTATTTTTGTTGAACCACTGCGTTAATTTTTTCATTTCAGTTGTGACCACCTCTAAAACCTGCTGCAAATTCTCACCAGTGCAGAGGATATTTGTGTCATCCGCAAACAAAATAAATTTCAGAATTTTTGATACTTGGCATATGTCATTTATATATAAAATAAAGAGTTTGGGTCCCAAAACTGACCCCTGGGGCACACCACAAGTGATGTCCATGAAGGGTGATTTGTGCTCTCCAATTTGTACAAATTGTTGTCTGTTACTTAAATAACTTTCCACCCAACTCAGTCCAACCCCTCTTATCCCATACCTTTCCAGTTTCCTTAGTAGTATTCTGTGGTCAATGGTGTCAAAAGCTTTCTTTAAATCTATGAATACTCCTACAGCAACATTTTTTTTATCTATACAACTAGTAATTTCTTCTATAAGTTCGATCAGTGCCAAAGATGTAGATTTATCTGCTCTAAAACCATACTGGCTGTCTGTAAGGAGGTTGTGTTTTTCAGTGAAATCATCCATTCTCTTAGTGAAGATTTTTTCAAGTATTTTGGAGAATTGTGAGAGTAAAGAGACTGGCCTGTAATTTGTGAAGCGATGACTGTCTCCTGTTTTGTATAGAGGTAATACTTTTGCTATTTTCATTTTGTCTGGAAATGTACCAGTTTGAAATGACAGGTTACAGATGTGGGTGATTGGCTTAACAATTCCCTCAATTACTTTTTTCACTATTGTCATGTCAATTTTATTCCAGTCCGTTGATTTTTTGTTCTTAAATTTACTCACAGTCTCGATAATTTCCTTTTCAGTAACTGCACTCAAAAAGATTGTGTTTGGATTTCTATCTTCTGTTTCATTCACAGAACCACTGTAGTTTGTTTCTGGTGTCACTATTGATTTTGCTAATTCAGGACCAACGTTTACAAAAAATTTATTGAAACCACTGACCACATCTTCCATATTATTTATCATATTGCCATTTTCGATAAAATATTCTGGATAATTTGCATTCTTAGGACGATTACTAATAATCCCATTGAGTACTTGCCATATTCCTTTTATGTTATTTTTGTTATCCTCTAGTATTCTGTTGTAATATTCTTTCTTACAGGTCCTCATTATAGTAGTAAGCTTATTTTTGTATCTTTTATATTTGATCTCAGCTTCCACCGTTCTGCATTTAATGAATTGTTTATATAATGTATTCTTCTTTTTACATGCATTTATTAACCCCTTGGTGACCCAAGGAATATTTTTTTTTTGTTGTCTGTCACTGTATTGTTTTATAGGACATTTCATTTTCTATACAATCTGCTTCAGCTTGCGCATAGACTTCATCAGATTGTTTCTGTGCTTTGGTCATGTTTCTGAGAGTGGTTCTTGTTGGCTTGTTTTCATGATGTTGTGTGGCTTTGCAAACAGCCTTGCGAGCATCGTTAGCTAGGGCATGAGCGCTGAGTGACTTGTCCTTCTCCTCCTTCTTTTTAGGAAGCATTTCCAAAGCAACTTCCTCAGTGACAGCGATGAGGTTATTATAGGACATTTCAATATCGTCATCAGGTTGTGAGAGTGCGTCATAGCGATTTCGAACTTCCAGGGTGAACACTGAGGAAACCTCTGGGGTGGCGCACACAAGCTTCCAGTCAACTTCCTTCACTGGATTTAGAGTGGGCTTCTTGGACTGCCTTAGGCTTAGCTGTATGGTACACGAGATAACTCGGTGGTCTGACCCAACACTTGAAAATGAAGAATAGGCCTGACAGTTGGTAGTACTGTTCCTCCACTTGTTGCGGACAAGGATATAATCAATCTGAGATCGCTTTCCCGTAGGCAGTTGAAATGTCCATAATTTGTGCTTGGGTTTCATGAATTTGGTATTAGCTACCAAAAGCTGGAACTCTTCAGCATAGTCAAGTAGTTTCTCTCCATTGCGGTTTGTTTCTTGGTTGAAGGTGAATGGTACATCCTCTGTGCCAGTTTGTGCGTTAAAGTCTCCAGCCACAACCAAAAGGATGTAAGCTGGAACATTTTCGGTGACACTTTTTAAATCTTCATAAAATTGATCTACAGCCAGTTCATCGCTGACATTAGTTGGACTATAACATGCTATAGCGGTGGTTTGGGGGTTGCTTTCGAATTGTGCCACTTATATGCATGGAGATATCTTCTCAACGGATGTCAGCTGTTGAGCAGCACGAGGGGACAACAAAAAGCCTAATCCACCAATAGTAGAGCCTTGGGAACCTCGCCATGCCGACGATGTAATCAGATATAGTCATCACTTGTCTTGCGCTCAACTGCAGTATCTGGGTGGTGTAATCTGTGCTCTTGAATGCTCAGGATGTTGATCCTATGTTGTTTTACATAGATGACAAGTTCTAGAAGTCTGCTGTCCTTTGACAAAGTACGGGCATTGAAAGTACTAAAGAGTGTTTATTTCTTACATTTCAGTAAGTATGTCGATCCATTCCCGCCTCAATCACGAGATACCCATCCGGACGGATTTAGGGTATTTTGGCCGTTGATACCTGAGGGTATGAGGATAGGACATGAATCCTGAGTAGCAGGGACTGGGACCCTGCTGTGGGTTTTAGTTGTTGTCATATGTCCTTTCGCTTGCTAGATCGGATTGCGGTTCGCAACGCCTGCATTCGGGTTTTCCATTCAGAGTTTACCTTCTCCTAGAGGGCTTGCCATCTGGGGCTATTGGGCGCCACCTACCCAGGGTGTATGTTGGCTGTTGGCTCACTAGGAGCTCATCCGCCCTTTGACAGGTCTTGTTTTAAGTCCTGCAGGGTGACATGCCACCCTCCTCACCAGTATGCACTGGTGGGGGAGCCGGTTTAGACACCGACCACCCGTCCATGCAGCAGGTTGTACTGGGTTACCATGTTATCAGTAGCAGAGTCATCGATTCTGACCTGACATCCAGCATACTGATAGCATCATAAATGTCATCTGACCTTATTACCATATGTTCTAAAGGCTCAACATTTAGAACCACAGTAACATTACCTTTAATATAATTAAAGAACTTACAGTAATGCTATCGCCACAGCTCAGCTATTTTATCTGCACCACATACACCTTCAACAGAGGATGGTAATGACAACTTAGAGTTATTCATATCTCGGACCTGTAGTATGTGAGTTTGGGAGGGTTTGGACACTGGGGCTTGCCGTAGCCGACATCAGACGTCAGCACAGATGACGTCAGGCGGGCTGCTGTCCTGTGTATATTGTTCAGTGTGTGAAACAATAAAGTGTTCATTGTTCTCTGCATGATGGCTCACATCTCGTTATTTCTAGACATAACATTTGGCAACGAGAAGTAAACCATGGGAGCATGCGTGGAACCACCACATCCATTTCTGGAATCCCCAGGTGAGTCGCCAACATCGTGGGGCTGCTGGTTCAACTTGTTTAACGCCTATGTCAACGCGGCTGGCCTGGGTGATGCTGATGATGAAAAGCGGAATATACTGATTCACAGTCTAGGCGAGGAAGAGCAACATGTGCTCCGCACTCTGGGCCAGACAGAATTGTGAGCATCATAGACAATTTCTACAGCAAAAAGTGCAGCGTGATGGCACAAAGATTCAGATTCTTCAGCTGCTACCAAACAGCGGGTGAGTCAACCCAACATTATGCTGTGGAGCTCCGAAACTTAGTGAGCACATGTGCCTTTGGAGGACAAGCTAGTCTGTGACAAGCTAGTGTACGGCACAAATAACGAGTGGCTAAAAGAAAAGCTATTGCTAACCACAGACAATTTCCAGCTAAGCCAGGTAACAAAGATGGCAAGCCAGATGGAAGCAGCCACCCTGCTAGCAGAACAGCTAACAGCTAATGGTTGACTACCCTCCCTGATGACTCCACAAGAACAGGCCGATAGCAGCACTGTTACAGCTTTGGGCAGATATGGCCACGGAAACAGTACATGGAGCAATCAGAAGTGGGAGAACGGGTGCTGCGCACCAGCTGTGGATTGCTTAAACACCAAACAAGCTCACTCACCTTCCCCGCTAAAGGAAGGAAATGCTACCACTGCAAATATGCTAACCACCTAGCCAGAGTTTGCCGCTCAGTCCCCGTAAAGTCCGATGCCGACACACCGGACCTAGCCGCGGTATGAGCAGCAGGTGCAAAGAATTGGCTGCTCAAGTGGCACGTCGTCCAGCTGGATGGAGTCGACGTGCCGCTCCTGGTGGGCTCGGGTGCTGCACGGTCCCTACTGAGTGTGGCTACGGAAAGAAAACCTTTTCCCAGAAAGAATGTTATTGCAAAGGTGGAGAATGTGTTTTGCTATGGCATGTGAGAATCGGCATGGTGGGAACAGCTAACTTTCTGGTGACTTGTGATCCGAAAACGACCCCGGTATTCACCTTTCAAGTAACGTGCCAAGCGGCAGAACTACTGTGAACTGACTTATTGAGCGAGTTGGGGTTTTCCATCACAGACCCAATGGGCTATGCTGTGTTAACAGTCTCATCGTCCTGGCCAGCACTCTTCGTGGGCCTGGGGTGCATAGTCGCTTTTAACCATCAGCCGCTCATCATTCCAGAAGTGACGCCAAAAATCCAACCTCTCCACCATCTACCTCTCACTCTACAGGACGATGTCACAACAGAACTTAAAAAACTGCTGGATGTCGACATCATTGAGAGGGTGGATGCTTCACCGTGGATTTCTAATATAGTTCTGGCAAATAAGAAGTCGGGCAGGATACGACTGTGCATCAGTCTCTGGATGGTTAATAAGGCAGTCATCCCTGACAAATACCCCCTGCCCCCGACGGAAAAACTCACAGCGGCCTTCAGCAGCTCTAAGATTTTCTTGAAACTGGACCTCCACCAAGGCTACTTACAGGTACTGCTCCGCCCCGACAGCTGCAACCTAACAGCTTTTGTGACACACATGGAGGTTTTCAGATACACACGCATGCCCTTTGGCTTCATCTCTGCCCCGAACTGCTTTCAGAAAGTTATGGCCACCATCCTTGCCGGCCTCAAGGGCGTGGTGGTGTATCTGGACAACATTGTGGTGCATGGCGTGTCACCAGCCTTGGGAAGCGCCTTGGGAAGAAAAATGCATTTTTGCAGCAGAATCCATCGAGTATGGTAAATGGTAAATGGCACTGACTTATATAGCGCTTTTATTCTCATCTCTTGATGACCAAAGCGCTTTACAGATCCTGCTATCCACCCATTCACGCACACATTCACACACTGATGGTGGCATGCTGCCTAACATGGCACTTCCAGACCCACCAGAAGCAATTGGGGTGAAGTGTCTTGCCCAGGGACACAACGGCAGCATATCTGGGAAGAGTGGGATTCGAATCGCCAACCATGTGGTTATTGGACGACCTGCTCTACCTCCTGAGCCACTGCCACCCCTACGAGTATGTGGGATTCCGTCTAACCGCTGAGGGCCTGAGCCCCCTGCACATGAATGTAGAGGCAGTCCTGCAACTACCAGAACCTACAACCCCCACACAGATCTCGTCTTTTCTGGGCGTGGCAAATTTCTATGGCCACTTCATCCCTCACTACTCTGAAATGATAGAACCATTACGCACCCTCCTGTAACAAGACGCGCCATGGGAATGGATGCCAGCATGCTCAGCCGTCATTTCTAAACTGAAGTCACAGCTCACCTCTCCACCAGTGTTGGCCCACTTTGACCCACAGAGTCCAACTTTCGTGACATGCAATGTGTCGGGCTCTGCAGTAGGTGCTGTCATGTCTCAGCTTCAAGACTGAACGGAACGCCCAGTGGCGTTCGCATCAAGGTCCCTCACATCAGCCGAGCAGAGGTATGCAGTGGGTGAGAGAGAGGCGCTCACGTGCATCTGGGCATGCGAACGCTGGCACATATACTTCTATGGACAGCACTTCATGCTATGGACGGACCACAGAGCCTTAACAACATTAGTGGAAATGTCCGGGTCAGGACACAAGCCGCTGCGCATCCACAGGTGGATGGAAAGACTGCAAGCTTATTCAAGATTCAAAAATTTTATTTGTCGATACTACTATATGTACAGGACATACAGAAGAATTGAAATGGCATTTCTCTCTCTCTTTAGTGGTGTGCACAATATAAAAAAGAAAAAGGAATAAGGCTGGAAAAACAACAACTGCTGTCCATATACAGTAATGCTACCCGTAGTGCAAATGGTGACAAAAGATAGATTTAGACCTCCCATAGTGCAAATAAAGATAAACGATAAATGATGATGAAACCCAGCAATCCTATATACAGAAAAGTAGAGCAGTAATACCCATAGCTGCGAGTCCAATGCGGTAGTGTAGATGCAGACAGTGACAGCTAGGATTGCACGTGATCAGTATTGCAATGACAGACAGCAGCAGATATGGCATTTGTGCAAATGGTTGCAGTAAAGTGCACAGACATACAGCAGCAAATGTATTACTGTTGGTGTACCAGGTTTTCTGTGTCAACAGCTGAGGTAGTTATTGTACAGGTGAGTGCACTATGGTTGGGAGGGGTGGACAGAGTTCAGGGTCCTGATGGCCTGATGAACAAAAGCTGTTTAGCAGTCTTGTGGAGTGGGCCCAGAGGCTCCGGTACCCCTTCCCTGAAGGCAGGGGGGCTAAAGCTGGAGTGAGAGGGGTGGAAGGTGTTTCCTGAAATGTTGATGGCTCTGCGGGTGAGGTAGATGTCTGAGAGGGTGGGGCAGAGGGGCACCGATGATCTTGCTGGCTGCTTTCACTGTGCGTTGTAGTGTCTTCCAGCAGGAGGCGGTGCAGCTTCCTTACCACACCATGATGCAGCTGGTGAGGATGCTCTCAATGGTGCCCCGGTAGAATGAGCACATGATGGGGGGTGGGACTCGTGATGTGGTGTTGTTGGACCAGGAGAGGTCCTCAGAGACGTGCATCCCCAGGATCTTGTTGCTGCTCACCCTCTCCGCAGCTGCACCATCGATGATCAGAGGAGGGTGCTGTGTTTGTCCCCTCCTGAAGTCGACCAAAATCTCCTTGGTTTTTCCCATGTTCAGGAAAAGGTTATTGTCTTTACACCACTGGACCAGTTGGCTCACCTCATTTCTGTAGTTGGCGATGAGGCCCACCACCATTGTGTCATCCGCAAACTTGATGATGTGCTTGGTGTTGTAGGCTGGTACACAGTCATGGGTCAGCAGGGTGAAGAGCAGCGGGATGAGCACGCACCCTTGTGGGTCCCCTGTGCTCATTGTGATGGTCTAGGAGGTGTTGCTGCCAACCCGCACATTCTGCAGCCTCCCTGTGAGAAAGTCCAGCACCCAGTTACAGAGAGAGGTTTTGAGTCCCAAGTGTCTGAGTTTTTGTATCAGGTGCTGGGGGATGATTGTGTTGAATGCTGAACTGAAGTCCAAGAACAGCATTCACACACAGGAGTCCTTTGAGTCCAGGTGGGTGAGGGCTGGATGGAGAGCAGCAGAGTTGGCATCTTCTGTGGCTCTGTTTGACCTGTATGCAAACTGAGATGGGTCGTGGGAGGGAGGGAGGATGAACTTGATGTTCTGCATGACCAGCCGCTCAAACCACTTCATTATGATGGGGGTCAGTGCTACGGGCCGGTAATCGTAGCTGGATGGGACGGGCTTCTTTGAGACTAGTATTATGGTTGCAGTTTTGAAACATGTGGGGACAACAACTTGAGTCAGGGAGATGTTGAAGATGTCAGCCTGGACATTCTTGAGCTCCTCCGTACAGTCCTTCAGGACACGACCCGGTATGTCGTCTGGTCCGGCTGCCTTGCGTGGGTTGATCCTGCAGAGGGTCCTCTTCACACTAGCTGGACCCAGACTTATGACCTGCTCATCTGGAGGAGGAGTGGTCTTATGTGCTGATGTCCTGTTTTGTGCTTCAAAGTGGATGAAGAAGTCGTTTAGGTTGTTGAGCAGTGTGATGTCACTTGCATAGGTCTGAGGTGAAGGTTTGTTGTTGGTGAGGGTCTGTATGCCACGCCAGAGGGAACATGCATCACTGGTGCTGCTGAAGTGACCGTATATTTTCTTGCTGTACTGTCATTTTGCCTCCTTGATGCCACAGGACAGGTTGGCCCTAGCTGTCGTTGGTGCTGCAGTGTCGCCGGCCCTGAAAGCTGCGTCCTGAGCACTCAGGAGCCTGTGGACCTCTGCTGTCATCCATGGCTTTTGGTTGGCATGAACAGTGATGGTTTTGCATTGAGTAGCATCATTAATGCATTTAACTATGTATGCTACAACAACCTCAGTGTACTCCTCTAGGTTTGTGTTTCCATTGTGAGTGGCTGCTTGCTTGAAAGTGTCCCAGTCTGTAGTGCTGAAGCAGTCTTTCAGCGCATCAGAGGCCCCCTCTGGCCACACACGTACCTACTTTTTTGTTGGTCTGATTGTTTTCACTCTGGGTTTGTATGCTGGCCTTAACAGGATGGTGATGTGATCAGAGAGACCCAGGTGTGGAAGGGGGGAGGCTCTCTATTCTTTCTTGTGAGTTGTGTACACCAGGTCCAAATTGTCTCCTCTTATTGGAAAGTCCACATGTTGGTGTAGATTTGGTAGGAGAGCCTTTAAATCTGCATGGTTGAAGTCTCCTGTTGTGATGAGGAATCCATCTGGATGTGCTGTTTGTGTCTCACTGATGGCCTGATAGAGTTCTTTTAGTGCTTTCCTCCTCTCACCGATGGCAGTGGGCAGGGCATACAGTGGGGAAAAAAAGTATTTAGTCAGCCACCAATTGTGCAAGTTCTCCCACTTAAAAGATGAGAGAGGTCTCCACTTTTCATCATAGGTATACCTCAACTATGAGAGACAAAATGAGAAAAAAAAATCCAGAAAATCACATTGAAGTATTTTTAATGAATTAATTGGTAAATTCCTCGGTAAAATAAGTATTTGGTCAATAACAAAAGTTCATCTCAATACTTTGTTATATACCCTTTGTTGGCAATGACAGAGGTCAAACGTTTTCTGTAAGTCTTCACAAGGTTTTCACACACTGTTGCTAGTATTTTGGCCCATTCCTCTATGCAGATCTCCTCTAGAGCAGTGATGTTTTGGGGCTGTCGCTGGGCAACACGGACTTTCAACTCCCTCCAAAGATTTTCTACGGGGTTGAGATCTGGAGACTGGCTAGGCCACTCCAGGACCTTGAAATGCTTCTTACAAAGCCACTCCTTCATTGCCCGGGCAGTGTGTTTGGGATCATTGTCATGCTGAAAGACCCAGCCACGTTTCATCTTCAATGCCCTTGCTGATAGAAGGAGGTTTTCACTCAAAATCTCACGATACATGGCCCCATTCATTCTTTCCTTTACACGGATCAGTCGTCCTGGTCCCTTTGCAGAAAAACAGCCCCAAAGTATGATGTTTTCACCCCAATGCTTCACAGTAGGTATGGTGTTCTTTCTCCTCCAAACACGACAAGTTGTGTTTTTACCAAAAAGTTCTATTTTGGTTTCATCTGACCATATGACATTCTCCCAATCCTCTTCTGGATCATCCAAATGCTCTCTAGCAAACTTCAGACGGGCCTGGACATGTACTGGCTTAAGCAGAGGGACACGTCTGGCACTGCAGGATTTGAGTCCCTGGCGGCAATAGTGTGTTACTGATGTAGCCTTTGTTACTTTGGTCCCAGTTCTTTGCAGGTCATTCACTAGGTCCCCCCGTGTGGTTCTGGGATTTTTGCTCACCGTTCTCGTGATCATTTTGACCTCACGGGGTGAGATCTTGCATGGAGCCCCAGATCGATGGAGATTATCAGTGGTCTTGTATGTCTTCCATTTTCTAATAATTGCTCCCACAGTTGATTTCTTCACACCAAGCTGCTTGCCTATTGCAGATTCAGTCTTCCCGGTCTGGTGCAGGTCTACAATTTTGTTTCTGTTGTCCTTTGACAGCTCTTTGGTCTTGGCCATAGTGGAGTTTGGAGTCTGACTGTTTGAGGTTGTGGACAGGTGTCTTTTATACTGATAACGAGTTCAAACAGGTGCCATTAATACAGGTAATGAGTGGAGGACAGAGGAGCCTCTTAAAAAAGAAGTTACAGGTCTGTGAGAGCCAGAAATCTTGCTTGTTTGTAGGTGACCAAATACTTATTTTACTGAGGAATTTACCAATTAATTCATTAAAAATCCTTCAATATGATTTTCTGGATTTTTTTTTCTCATTTTTTCTCTCATTGTTGAGGTATCCCTATGATGAAAATTGGAGACCTCTCTCATCTTTTAAGTGGGAGAACTTGCACAATTGGTGGCTGACTAAATACTTTTTTGCCCCACTGTATATGGCGATTAGTAGAACAGATGAAAATTCTCTCGGAATGTAAAAGGGTCGGCACTTGATGATCATAAACTCCACCAATGGAGAACAGTGTTTGTGTACAACAGTTGCATCACGGCACCAAGCATCACTGATGTAAACACACACCCCTCCCCCGTGGGTCTTCCCTCCTTCTGTGAACACTTTGTCACTGCGGTAGGATGTCAGCCCTGCTAACTGAATGGTAGAGTCCGGTATATAGTCATTTAACCACGTTTCCGCAAAGATAAAAACACAACATTTCTGTGCTCATGTTGCGTAGTTCTCAGTAGCTGTATGTGGTCTGTTTTTTTTGTCTAGTTCAGCGTACATTGGCCAGAATGAGGGAAGGAATCGGCAGTCTATGCAGACTAGTGGTTAGCTTTGTTCGGATACCTAAACCTTTACCTCTCTTTTATCGTCACTCACACCATCTACGGCATTTCCATTTGGGATGAGACTCAGCAATCGAGACCGAGGGTGTGGAGGTCTGGTGAGGAAGACCTAGGCCACAGGTTCAGGTTCAGGTTCAGGTTACTTTATTTGTACCCGTAGGTAGATTTGTTTTGCAGTCTGGTGACATCCATATTTACAAGCCACAATTACATTCAACACAAACACAAACACAGGCACACATGAAGCTGACTATAAACATGATAAAAATACTCAAGGCTCCATCAATCAGGATATAAAGACAAAGAGATGAGAGAAAAACCAGAGATAAGAGAGAAGGGTCACATTAAAAAGTTAAAGACTAGTCAAAGAGGTTAAAAACTCAAAGGTCTAAAACCCAATAAAAGATTTAGAACCCAAATAAAATCCTACAAAAATAAGTAAATATAAAATGGAGTTAATAAATAGGTAACTAAATTATGTGCAATATATTGTTACAACTTGTTCAACTCTTTGACAGCAGCAGGAACAAAGCTGTTTTTGTAGTGCTGGGTTTTGCTTTTTGGGACAACAAACCTCCGTCTTGAGGGAAGAAGCTGAAAGTTGCAGTGCAAAGGGTGGGAGTCATCATTTAAAATGGAGGTAGCAATCCTCTGTACCTGTCTGGTGTACAAGGATGTCAGGCTCAGCTGTGACTCACCAAGCAAACGACTGGACCATCTAACTACCTGATCCAAGGATTTCCTCTGTTTCAGTTTTATCTGACCAAACCATGACACTAAAGAAAAGGATAAAACAGATTCAATAAAAGCCCGATAAAACATTGTCATTATGGTTCGGTCAACTTGGAAGCGTGCAAGTTTCCTCAAACAATGCAAATGTTGCTGACCCTTTTTGCACCCCCTTTCACAGTTCTCTTCAAAGTTTAAATTACTATCAATAATCGTCCCAAGATATTTGTAGGATTGCACACATTCAGTGGTCTGACCTTTTAGTACAGTGACTTTGTGCCTGGGAGTTTTCCTCCTAAAGTCAATAATCATATCTTTAGTTTTTGTCGTATTCAGCTGCAGGTAGGAATCCTCACACCAGTGAACAAAATCATCAACTACTGGGCCGTGGTCACTCTCACCATCCTGGAGGAGACTGACAATAACTGAATCATCAGCATACTTTATAATGTGTCTGTTGTCATGTCTGCTCCGACACATGTTTGTGTACAGGATGAAGAGTAGTGGTGACAACACACACCCCTGAGGAGAGCCAGTAGAAGAGCACTTTAGGTCAGACAATGTACCATTGACCCTTACTCTCTGCGTCCTGTTGGTTAAGAAATCCAGAATCCAACCCACCAGATTACTGCTCAACTCAAATTGTTGCAGGAGCCTTTCAACTAAAATATGAGGTTGGATTGTATTAAAGGCGGAGGAAAAGTCCACAAATAGAAGCCTGGCGTGTGTCCCATTAAAATCCAGATGTTTAAAAAGCATGTTAAACAGAGTGACAGTGGCATCCTCCACTCCTCTGTGAGGTCTATAGGCAAACTGCAAAGGATCCAATGCATGTTCAGTCTGCTTTAGGACCTCACATCTGACCAGTTTTTCAAAAATTTTCATTAAAATTGAAGTCAAAGCAACTGGTCTAAAGTCGTTTACCGTTTTAGGACAGCTGGATTTTGGAACGGGAACAACCATGGCATCTTTCCAGATCTTAGGCACATGTTGTGCCTGTAAGGACTTATTGAAAATGTAATGGAATACAGGACTCAGTTCATGTGCACAGGACTTTACCAAGCGCCCACATATATTATCAGGGCCCTGACTTTTGTTCACTTTTACAGCGCAGAACTCCCTTTTAATATCCTGCACCTCAATATTAAAGTGCAGATTGTCTTTGAGTTTCTGTTTCAAATCTTGGGTTTCTGTGCTAAAATCAAAGGAGTCAAAATGACCATAAAATCAATTAAGCGCATTAGCCAGCTCTGTGTCTGAATTAAAACCATCTAAAAACACACGATTACTGCGCTCTGTGCTCTGAAGGCCTGCAATAGTTTTCATACTGGCCCAGGCTGAACCAAGTTTCTTTGTTGCCATCTTACTTTCCAATTCTGATTTATAATTCTGTTTTGCTCTTAAAATTTCGGACTTCAGCTCTTTTGTGGCAACCTGCAGCTCAGAAACAGACCCCTGTTTAAAGGCAAGTGCTTTCCTCTGTAAGCAAGATTTAACTGATTTTGTAACCCATGGCTTGTTGTTGGGATATATTTTGACACGTTTACATGGAATGATCATATTTTTACAGAAAGCCATGTATGAGCATGTCATGTCCACCAAAGAGTCCAAATCATCCCCACAGGACAATGTGGAAAACCTCCCAGTCTGTACAGTTAAAGCATTCCTGGAGGCAGTGCACTGAATCCTCTGTTCACACATCTATTTCTCTGGTCTTCACCTTGCCTCTTCTGAGAGCAGTTTTATATGTGGGCAGCAAATGTACACAGTTGTGATCTGAGGATCCTAAAGGAGGAAGGGGAAGTGATTTATAGGCCCTCTCTATGGATCCATAGCACAGGTCCAATGTCTTTTTTCGCCTGGTTGGGCAGGAGACATACTGATAAAAGTTTTTAAGTGTCTTCTTTAAAGAAACATGGTTAAAATCCCCAAGAATAAAGTTTGGCACCTCTGGGGAAATCGACTGCAGCCACTGTACCACATCAAAGACGGTGCTGGAGGCGGAGTCAGCGTCTGCCCTCAGGTGAATGTACGCAGTCGTGATGAAAAGTTGGGGGAACTTGCGAGGCAGATAAAAGGGACGTAGCGATACAGACAGAAGCTCCACATCGGGTGTACAGATGCGCTCTCTGACTGTGACAGATGTGCATTACTGTTTATTAATGTATAAACATACGCCGCCCCCCTGACATTTCCCCGTTACCTCTTCCTGCCAGTCCGAGCGAAGTGGGGCTCCAAAGCCGTCAATCCACAGGTCCGCGTCCCGGTCATGCGCTGTAAGCCACGTCTCCGTGTAAGCCATGACACAGCAGTTCTTGAAGTCCTTCTGGTAGCGTACATTCCCTTGAATTTCATCTACCTTATTCCTCAGAGATTGTACGTTCCCCAAAATCATGGAAGGAAGAGGAATGCTGTTAAACTGACGTCTTCTCAGGCGTAATTTCACGCCTCCACGCTTTCCGCGTTTCCTTTTCTTGTCTCTCTTTTCACAGAGTTCCTCTGTAACACTCTGGTCCAGGACATAATGTTTGGTCATATTCCTTATCTTCGGGAGGCTGTGGCGACTGTAGTGTGTGTGCAGCTTCATATACAGACATTAAACACATGAATATACACTTAGGCATAATTTAAACAACACTAAGTGGCACAAAACACGAAGTGAGAAGAGAGGCCGCTGCCTGTTCACATGCCACCTAGTGGTCACCACCAAGTTTACTCCGGACAGAGAAAATGTAGCGACGGACCTTTTGTCCCTGGCCACACCCAATACCAACCTAGATGGTGACTGTGACCCCCTGGAGATGGAGCTGATGAACATGGTGCACAATCCTCTCCAGAACACAGTTTCTCTCCAGGCGGTGTCAGAACAGCACCCAACCCTAATGCAGCTTTGTTTATTCATCCGGGAGGGGTGGCCCGCAAAGACACCGGCAGAGCTGGTGCCTTTCCAAAGAGTCAAGGATGACCTGAGCTGCTGGAATGACGTCTGCGTGGTGAAGGGGCACTGCACAATAATCCCGGAGTCACTGAAGTACCGCATCTTATCTATGTTGCACGAGGGTCACCTGGGGGCGATCAGGGTGAAGCAGCGGTGCAGGAGCTCAGTCTGGTGGTGGCCGGACATCAACAAAGCTATAGAGAATATGGTAAAGGACTGTGTGCCCTGCCTGGAGAGTGGAAAAAACTGGGACACCTCCGCTCCCACCACTTCAACCACTACAGCAGGGGTGTCAAACTCAAATTCACAGTGGGCCAAAATTAAGCAGTGAAGTAAAGTCACGGGCCAAACTCAATATTTATTGAAAAATTAACTGCAACTGATATGTAATGTTTAACCTTTTCATATGGAAACAAACTTTAGTTTTGCTTAAACACAGAATCTGGAACAACCAAAGCTTGATATTACAAACACATGAGAAATTAAATTTGAAATAAAAGGCACATCAGTGGTATTCATTTCTTATTTAAATAAATAAATAAAGTATGTCTCTCCCCGTATCCTTTCAAGTTCCTTTTTAAAGTAAATCTTTTTCAAAGCCAACAACAAAAGAACCAAAAATAATAATGTCATTCAATAAAAATCCAACATTTCAACTATTAACAGACCATGCCTTGCAGTAGAAAAAGTGCATAAATAACAGATATATTCAAGCTCAGTTTGCTACACTCTGATTTACTCTGCACATTGGTCTAAGCCAGATACCTGGCATCTTTTCTTAGATGCAAGTTCATCAATGTCTGGGGTCAGGCTCTGAGCTGAGGAAAACCTCAGGACGGAGTGAAGGTGTTCATCAGTGAGTCGACTTCTGTGAGGTGTTTTGTTCACCTTCATCATAGAGAACAGTTGTTTACATAGATATGTGCTGCCGAACATTGAGCGCATCTGAGCAGCTTGGGTGCGTAATTGAGGCATTGTGTCGGGGAGGAAACATGGAAACCGCGCAGCACCAACAGAGTCATATTTTGATTTGAGCATGTCATTACATTGGAGTTCAATTAGCTCCATTTGGAGGCTGGTTGGTGCGCTTTCCACGTCGATCGCAAACGGGTTACTGAGCAGTTCAAATCTCCCTTTCTGAGCCTCAAAGTCGGCAAATCGCCGGGAAAACTCGGCGCTGAGCGCGTTGATTTTTTCAGCAAACTGTGCGCTAGGCAGCACGGCAGGAGAAATTTGCTCTACCATGGTTTGGCAGCACGGAAAATGACCCAAGTTTCCTTGCAGCATCTGAGTCTTCCACAGACACAACTTAGTTTTAAAGGCCCTCACTGCTGCGTACATGTCTGTGATGATGTGGCCCCGTCCCTGAAGCTGCAGGTTAAGCACATCGAGATGGCTCACAATGTCAGACAGAAATGCAAGCTCACACAGAAACTTTTTATCTCTCAGCTCTATTGTGTCCTTCCCTTTGTTTTCCATAAACTGACAGATTTCCTCACGTAGCTCAAAACATCTGTTCAGTACTTTTCCTCTGCTTAGCCATCTCACCTCTGTGTGATAGGGCACATCTCTGTATTCCAAATCCAACTCCTCCAGAAAAGACTTGAACTGCCGGTGATTCAAACCTTTGGCTCTTATGAAGTTGACTACTCGTTTTATAGAGCTCATAACATGTTCCATTTGCAGAGCTTTGCCACAGAGCGCTTCCTGATGTATGATACAGTGATAAACTGTAAGTTCACCTGCATCTTCCTCCTGCATCTTCTCCTGAATCCTGCCGACCAATCCTCTCTTTTGACCGCCCATCGCGGGCGCACCATCTGTCGTCAGTCCCACAAGTTTATCCCAAGGCAGGCTCATTTCAGTTATACTTTTGGATACCTCTTCAAAGATATCTTTTCCTGTGGTGGTGCCATGTATTGATTTTAATCCTAAAAGTTCCTCTGTGATGCACAGGCTCGAGTCTACTCCACGGATGAAGATTGACAGCTGGGCAGTATCAGACGTGTCGCTGCTCTCATCCACAGCAAGGGAGTATGCAATAAAATCTTTTCCCTTTTTTATTAGTTGTTCATGTAGATTAGTGGAAAGCTCACACATGCGCTCAGCCACGGTGTTTCTGCTCAGGTTCACATTTAAAAATTCTTGCTTTTTATCTGGGCACACGATGTCGCAAACTTTGACCATGCACTTTTTGACAAACTCTCCCTCATTAAAGGGCCGGGCTGATTTTGCTATCTCTGCTGCCACAATAAAGCTGGCCTTTACAGCAGCTTCACTTTTTGATTTTGCTTTCATGAACATAGTCTGCCGGCAAACCAGACTTCTTTTCATCTCCTCCACCTTCTGCAGCTTCTGCTTTACGTCCAGGTCCTTGTACTTTTCATAATATTTTGTTTCATAGTGTCTTCTTATATTCTATTCTTTCCTTACAGCCACGTTAGCTCTGCACACAAGACAAACAGGTCTGTCCTTTATATTCATGAACAGATAATCTGCCTCCCACCTGTCTTGAAAGCTCCTGTTGTCCATCTTTCGTTTGGCCATTTTTGTGGAGGGTGAAATTAATTTGTCCGATGTGACTGGAGCATGGTTGTCAATGACTGTCAACAGAAAAAAGGAGCGCTTGCCGGTTTCGACTGCACACCAACATACTAGCAAAGCATTGTGGGATTTGTAGTATTAGCGGTACAGTATATATCGCGGGCCAGCTCTAATGCACATTTGATATGATCTCGCGGGCCAAATATAATTACACTGCGGGCCAAATTTGGCCCGCGGGCCTGAGTTTGACACATGTGCACTACAGTATCCGGCGGCCCCCTGGAAACGTATTCAACTGGACATCTGCGGCGAGCTGCATGTGGCCCCAGCAACTCCTGGTCGCCTAATCTGCAGTCAAAATGGCCGGAGATGATGCCCACCGGCTCGGTTACAGCCGACATGGTCATCAACTTTCTCACCTCCCTCTTCGCCCATTGGGGTGTGCCAGACGCTATTATGAAAGACAACGGCCCACAATTCATCTCAGGGAGTTTCGAGATGTTCATAAGTGAGAGGGGCATTAAACATATAAAGACTGCTTTCTACCACCCGCAAGCAAATGGGGGGTTGAAAGATTCAATAAGACCCTGAAAAACGGGCTGAGAGCGCACCTGGCGGACGGGCTTCCGCTCCCTACTGCCCTTCAGAGTACACTACTTCATTATAGGGCGACTCCTCGCACCACGACAGGGTGCTCACCAGCGATCTTGATGTTGTGGCGTGAAATGTACTTTCCTCTGAACCGCTTGCAGCCCCCATCAGTGACCACTCAGGCAGACAGACCATCACCGAGGAGGTGGATGGTCAAGCAAGGGTGTCAAATGAAGCAGTGGTTCAATCAGGAAACACCGGGTGAAGAAGCACGGGCTTGTGGTGTTGGACTGGGACAGGATTAAGCGCCCAAACCGCACACATAAGCTGCAATCATTCTGTACGTTGGCACTGCCAATCCTGGCTCAGCTGGGTCCTGCCACATCCTGCCTCTGACGGGTCGTGGTGGCACGCTAATCACCTCAGAAAATGACCCAGGATCAGAGGGCGTCAACTGACATAATGGACTCAGGTTGGGACTTCGCTGACGTGGAACGGGAAGACCTATGGGAGCAGGTGATGGGACCAGCGGCAGGACTGCAGCCTGTGAGACGCCTGTCCATGGTCCGGCAGAGGCCTCGATACCCGAAAGACTTTGTTGTGGGTTTTGGCTAGCTAAAGCGTGTTGGCTTGAAAGGTGGCAGAATAATCCACTCCAACACGTGGGCACCTTGGTAGTCTACTCAAGTGCAGGTTTGAAACAAAAAAGGAAAAAAAAGAAGAGTGAAGGGTAATGATGGGGGGGGGGGCTTTAGTTTAGGGGTTTTTTTTTTTACCCGGGGGGATCCAGTGATCCAGCCAAGATGCTGTGTGCCAGGCATCACTAATATATGTAAAGCTATTATCAGGCAGGAGCAATCTGCTGGCTGTAATAAGATTTCTGCCACTACAGAACTGCAACAGATGCTTTGCAACAACAGAACTGTCATCTGCCAAATGGGCATTAAAATCCCCAGTAATGAAAACACAGGTATGAGCATCAGCCTCAATAAAAGCATGAAGAAATGCCAACTATGAAGAAATTCATCCTCAGATTGACATGACTCCCATGGTGTCTAGATATTTATGGCTGTGAACTTCTTTTCATTCACATTAATCTCTAACCCAGTGGCTCATTATTTGCAAAACATTTGTGTCTTTTTTTTCTTGCTAAACTGTGTGGATGTTTTCCTCATTAAACTGTAATGTTGTTCTTTTATATACAGTATTTTTGGCATAAATGTTTTTCTTCTAAATTTAGCATGTTTTACTTATCAAATTCAATACTTTTATGGAGAAAAATGGAGATTCTTTCTAGGCAAATTTGTGATTTTGTTTTATCCAATAAAGTTATAAGCTTTTTTTCATAAATTTTGATATTTTTGGCATAATTTTCTGCTTTTCTCATAAGATTGTTTATCTGACTGATACTGATTGTTGAGGAAAAAAATCATTTTCTAATAAAATTATAGCTTTTTCTGGTAAATTTGTCACTTTTTTGTTGCCAATTTGTCATTTTTTTCTTTCATAAAATTACAAAAAAAAAATCTTTAAATTTTGAGAATATTTTTTTTTATAAATTTTCAGCTATTCTTGTAAATTTATATATTTTTTTCTTTGTAAATGTGTTTCCTTTAGTGGGTAAAACTGCAACATTGCAAACTTCATAAATTTATTACATTTAAACTCCAACTTTTTTCCAGTAAATTTGATTTCTTTTCTAGAAATTTTGTGACTTTTTTTCTTGCAAATTTGTGGGTATGTTTTCCTCAGAAAATTGCAACATTTTTTCATAAATTTTCAGGGATCGTTTTCTCATGAATGTGCAGCCTTTTTTTCTTGTAAGCCTACTGCTTCTTTTCTTGGAAATGTGTTTGGTTTTTTTTCTCTCAAGGCCTCAGGGAGCCACAATCTATAGGCAACAGAGCCACATGTGGCCCCAGAGCCACAGGTTGCAGATAAAAGGCCTGGGAGTGTGCTGATACCTGTTTGTTTCTCTGTTGGTGTGGTGAGATCTCCTCCGTCCATGTCAGACCAGCAGGGGGAGAACCACGAAACCCACAAGGAGACTCTGTCACACAAAAACAGAAAATGTTCTGTTTAAAACAGTTTCTGGAGTTTGGAAGGAACTTCGAAACGGGCTCGTTTTCAGGATTACGCTGGAAGGAGCTTCGTAGAACCGATAAATATCACCCAGCCAGCATGTCCAAGTGGGCCCCCACAGGGCTGTCTTATGGGTCCATTTGGGTTTGTCCAGGGTTCCATGTTGGCTCCATCTGTGTTTGCCCACATGGCCTTTACATGTAGCACAGGTGAGCAGGTTCCAGTAACACTTGTGCCACAGGCAAAATTTTGAGAAAAAATGTCACAAACTTATGAGAAAAATATGAACATTTAAGAAAAAAGTCACAAATTTACTGGGAAAAAAACATAAATTTAGAAGAAAAAAAATAGTAAAATTACTTGAAAAAGTCATAAACTTACAAGAAAAAGTTTGCAAATTTACTACAAAAAAGTAACAAGTTTACTAGAAAAAAATCACACATTTGAAAGAAAAGAAAATGCAAATTTACACGAAAAAAATAGTAAAAATACTTGAAAAGAGTAACAAACTTACACGAAAAATTTTGCAGATTTACTAGAAAACAGTCAAATTTATGCAAAAAAATTTGAAAAAGTTGCAAATTAATAAAAAAATAGCAAAGCAAATAAATTGAAAATTTACGAGAAAAATATTACAAATTTATGAGTAAAGATATGAAAATTTATGAGAAAAAGTTGCAAATTTACTAGAAAAAAATCACAAATTTAGAAGAAAAAAAAATGCAAATTTACAAGAAAAAAATAGTAAAATTACTTGAAAAAAGGTCACAAATTTATGAGGAAAAACATTAGAAAAAGTTGCAAATTAACAAAAAATTTGTAAAGTAAATAAATTGAAAATTTATGAGAAAAAAGTAATTAAGTTATGAGGAAAAAAATAAAAATTTATGAGAAAAAAAGTCACCAATTTACCAGAAAAAAAAATCACTAATTTAGAAGAAAAAAAATGCAGATTTACAGGGAAAAAAATAGTAAAATTACTTGCAAAAGTTACAAACTTACAAGAAAAACTTTGTAAATTTTCTAGAAAAAAAAGTCACAGATTTATTAGGAAAAAATCTGAAAAAGTTGCAAATTAGGAAAAAAGTAGCAAAGTAAATACATTGAAAATTTATGGAAAAAAGTTAAAAATTAATGAGAAAAAGGTTACAAATCTACGAGATAAAAGAAACAAAATTGAGAAAAATTGCAAGTTTACAGTGAAAAAAGTTTCAAAAAAATTTTAGAAAAATGTTACAAATTTATAGGGAAAAGTCACAAATTTACAAGAAAATATCAGATTTACAAGGAAACAACCCCTCCATGGACCGCCACCTTATCATGGTGGAGGGGTTGGAGTGCCCGAATGACCCCAGGAGCTGCGTTGTCGGGGGCAACGCGCCTCTGGTAGGGTCTCCCAAGGCAAGCTGGTCCTGGGTGAAGCACCAGACCAAGAGCGGTCCAGTGGATCTCCATGAAAAAAAAAAATGACATCAAGGACCCAGTGTACCAAAGGAGGCCCGTGGGTGCGCCCTCCAGTGGGCCCACCACCTGCAGGAGGGATGATGGGGCGATGTGACCTGGGCGGAAGTCAGGGCTGCGCTGCCTGGACTGATGCCCCCGTGACCCGCGTTCCCGCATAAACGGTGGAGGATGGATGGATGGATGGATGGGTGGATGGATGGAAAAGGAAACAAATGACAAATTTCGGACAAAAATTTGCAAGATTACAATAAAAAAGTGGCAAATTTATGAGAAAGTTCTGCTCAAAAATGTCTAAATTTTCCTGCAAATCTTCAACTTTTTTCTCATCAATTTGAAACTTGTTCCTCAAAAATTTGACTTTCTTTCTTGTAAATTTTCAGGTTTTTGCTTGTAAAATATAGATTTTTTCCCTCATAAATCTACAACTTTTATCTCATAAATTTGATTGTTTTTCCAAAATGTTACAACTTTTCCCTCATAAACTGCAACTTTTCCTTCAAAAAATTGTGACTTTTTTCTCCTAAATGTGCAGCTGTTTCCTTAAAATTTTGCAACTTTTTCCTCATAAATTTGCAACATTTTTCATGTAAAATATAGACTTTTCTCCTCACAAATCTACAACTTTTATCTCATGAATTTGTGACCTTTTTCTCAAGAATATGCAATTGTTTTTTCTCGTGAATTTTTTACTTTTTTCTCAAAAAATTACAACTTGTTTTCCTGTAATTTTTAAAACTTTTTTTCTCATAATATGCAACTTTTAAGGTGCAACTTTTTTCTTGTAAATTTTCAAATTTTTTCTCTGAAATTTCCACTTTTTTCCTTGTAATTTGCAACTTTTTTCCAATAAATTTGAAGACTTTTTTAATCATGAGTGTTCAGGTTTTTGCTCATAAATTTGCAACTTTTTTCCTGTAATTTTTAAAACTTTTTTCATACATTTGCAACTTTTTTCCTTAAAAGTTTTGACTTTTTCCTCATAAATGTGCAACTCTTTTTCCTGTAAATTTTACACTTTTTTCCCCAAATAAATTTTAAACTTTTTCCTCATACATCTGCAACTTTTTCTCATAAATCGGCAACTTTTTCTCGTATATTTGTGACTTTTTTCTGTAAATTTGCAGTTTTTTTCTTAAAAATTTATGACGTTTTTCCAAAACTTTGCAGCTTTTTTCTCATAATTTTTTTTACTTTTTTCAAAAACTTTTTTCTCATATTTGCAACTTTTAATGTGCAACTTTTTTCCTGTAAATTTTTAACTTCTCAGCAAATTGCCCTTTTTTTCTTGCAATTTGCAACTTTTCCAGTAAATTTTGAGACTTTTTCCTCATAAATTTGCAACTTTTTTCCTGTACTTTTAAAAACATTTGTCATATATTTTACAACTTTTTTCTTAAAAATTTTACTTTTTCTCATAAATTTGCTATTTCTTCCCTGCAAATTTGCAACTTTTTCCCCAGTAAATTTGATGCATGTTTTTCCTCATAAATTTCAACTCTTTTCTCATAAATCTGCTAGTTTTTCCCCTCTGAACACACTGCTGTTCTTGAACATAAAACCTCTGGTATAAAAGCATTGCATCTTTATTGTTCAAATTAGCTACCCCTAGTGGCCGCTGGTGGAACTGCAGCCGTGGAACAAACCGGCACAGAAGACTCAGCGTGAGGGAACAGCTCTGACCAGCCTAACAAATTGAACCCTGAGTGAGCAGACGTGGAGAAAATGAAAAGATGAATCTTAATACAAACTCTTCCGGATGATTCCAGCTGTGGCGGAGAGAGTCGAGCCCGATCACTCATGAAGAACGAGCGTCGAAACGGTCGCGTCTGATGAATGGGCCGCCGCTACCACTCTGCTGAACGTGGCATTTCTATAAAAGCAGAAATATTCCCTTCGCTGACAGTAGGCCGCCGTCAGCAGAGTAGAGCGGGGGTTCAGGGTGGACTCTGATTGGCTGGAGGAGCCCTCTCCACGTCAGTTTAGACATTAACCATCCTCCACCCGTTAGCGTCTGCTGTTATTCTTGACTCACTCACCCCACATGGGCGGCAGCTTGTGCCAGTCCTCTCTGAGGTCACGGAGGCTGCCGGGGTCACAAGCCCAAACGGAGGCCAAGGTTTCCATGGAAACGTCAACAGCGTCTGGGCTGGAGGCCAAGTCCTGGAGGAGGAGGAGAGGGAATCCCTTCAAAGAGACAGACAGAACTGATTTAGAGGAGGAAGAGCGTGTTTGCATTTTAATGTTGAGCCATTTATCCACCACAGGAACGTTCCAGAACACTGGCAAGTTTACATCGGGAATGTATCTTATAGAGGTTGTTTGCACATTGGCTACACATCAAAGTCGTGCCAGCAGCGCCTTCTTGTGGTTGTGAAAATAACATGCAGAGCCAGCAGACAGCGACACCAGAGCATACCGCCACCTCTCCCGGTTCTCTTCCACCTGCTCCCTACTCTCACTACAATCCACAGTGCCATGTGCAAACATCACGGTCCATCGAGATGACTCCACAGAGTAAAACAGTGACGAGCTCCTAAAAAATTCCTTTAATAACGAGCGACGTTTCAGGCACGCCACCCGTCTACAGCCAAAAAAAAAAAAAAAAAAAATCTTAAAATCCACATCACCACAACAGCTGGTAACAAGACTTCATACTGGCGATTGATGAATAGTTTTTAATGTAAAAAGGCTTTTGCAAATTAATAAGAAAAAAGTTGCAAATTTATGTGAGAAAAGACAAAAAAGTCATAAATGAACAAGAAAAAAAAATTTCCAAAATTGTTACAAATGAATGAGAAAAGGTTGCAAACAAAACCTTATTAAATACAGTATATAAGAAACAGTCAAATTCTTAGAACTGAGCTCTGCAATCGTGAGAGAAATGTATGAGGAAGGAGGCACAAATAATGTGATAAAAATGAGGATGTTGATGGACTGTGGGAGAAAACCTGAGAACCAATACAGGCACAGTGAGAAAAGGAAGGCTCCTCTTAAATATGTGAGTTTTCCCCTCATAAACTGCGATTTTCAGCTGTTTTCCTGATGATGTTCCTGTGAAATCTGGACTAGTTTTCTACCTTGTTTTTTTGCCAGATCCGCGGGGAGCCACAGTGTGAGACCCCTGCCTCAGCACTTTCAAACCACGCTTTAACTTTCAAGCTAAATGCTTATATAGAAATGAACTGATGTGCATTTAAACAATGCATTATAAATCTAAACATGTTCGTGGTTAAAACAGTAAAAATGTTTGACCTCTTTCCTCCGGAACTGACCAGCGAGTCCAGATAGTTTCGTCCACATCAGTTTCACAGAATCGTCGTCTGAGGGCACTGATTCAGTTTTTGTCTTAAATAAATGTGATTCTAAACATCAAAACTGTAAAAACATTCATGACAATTGTCTGGAAAAACTAAAACCAAAATGACACGTTTCCTTTGTTGGAAACAAGCTGTGCGTAAATCCTCCGTTTACGCACAAAGCTGCGTCCTGTGATTGGCTGAATGCGGTGTAGTATTTAAATGTCTGGTTGAATTCTGCAGTCCGTGTCCAGGTTAAACTTTATTATTATTATTATTATTATTATGACAACTTTATTCCCACCTGTGCGCCCTTCGCTGCACCTGCTGGTGCGTGGTCAGACACACACGCCAAAGAAACAAGAACCCCTACCGTGTCTGCACCAAACGAGCTTCTTGCGTGTTTTAATAAGCAGGTCATCAACAGTTCTGTGTTGATACTCACGGTACCGCTGAAGTTCTCCGTCTGTGTGCGCCAGGCTGCGCGTAAAAAAGCGGAGCCGAGTCTCCAGAAAAGCGCCAGTGCAGGAGAGAAGAACCTGCTTCACACTGAGAGTCGCGCGGGTGTGTCCAATCAGAGGGCAGCATTCAGGCGGTGACGCGTGCGTCTCCTCTCAATGAATTAACTCAACCATGAAGGCATGGGCGGTAGTTGGGGGGGGGGGGGGTTGGGGGCACTATAGGTGGTCGGTTGACGCAAGATTGTGTTTAGGGGAAGAGTTCAAACCCTTCAAAACAAATTTTTTTTAAAAAACAAAGGAGTCATTCTCTAGATGGAGAGAAAATTTAATCAGTTACACAGAATAAAAATTAAATCCGCGTCCATATGAATGTTGCACATTTAGAAGAAAAGCAAGTCACAAATTTACAAGGAAAAAGCTTCAGATTTATGACAAAAACAAGAAAAAATAGCAAATTCATGAGGGGAAAAAGTTACAAATTTACAAGAGTGGAAATTTTCATGAGAAAAAAATTGGAAATTTAGAAGAAAAACGTTGCAAATTATGAGGGGAAAAAAGTTGCCAACTGACAGTAAAAAGACTGCAAATTTATTTTTAAAAAGTTTTAAATGCATGAGGAAAAAAGTTGCAAAGTTATAAGAAAAAAGTTGTAGATTTAAAAGAAAAAGGTTGTATATTTATGTAAGATAAGATAAGATAAGATAAGCCTTTATTAGTCCCACAATGGGGAAATTCCAGGATTGCAACAGCACAGGGATAGCAGCACTCAGAGCAATAATTAAATAAGAAAAATAAAAATAAGAGCAGTGAATATACTGTACATACGTACACATAAATAAATAAATATAGTATATACACAGTGTGGAGCATTGTAGCTAGATGCAATAAACAGCATAACCGTCTACTTAGTTATCCTACATAGTATGAATATGTACCCATACATATTGTCACCCTCCATAGCGACTGATATTGTCCTAGTTGTATATACTGGAGGGGACCATTGTGTAAGTCTGTTGCGTCTTTTGCATTCAATACTATTAGGTCGTCACGTTTTTTTGCTATCTCTGTGAGCAGCCCTGCTTAGGTTATACAGTCTGACAGCCGTAGGTAGGAAGGACCCGCGAAACCTCTCGGTTGCACACCTAGGATGATGTAGTCTGCTGCTAAATGAGCTCCTTAGTGCATTCAGGGTGTCCTGCATAGGGTGGGACTCGGACTCCAGCAGAGATGACAGTTTAGCCACCATCCTTCTCTCTCCTATCTCCTCCACTGGGTCAAGGCGTTGCCCCAGGACAGAGCTAGCTTTCTTGATCAGTTTGTTCAGTCTCTTCCTATCGGCTGCCGTAATGTAATGTACATGTAATGTAGCGTTAACACTAAAATTATATTAATATTGTTATTAATAATTAATAACAAATTAATAATTATTAACCCAGCCACAGGGGGTGCACAAGCCAGTGAACTCCTACTGCCAGTCCCAAGCCCGGGTAAATGGGGAGGGTTGTGTCAGGAAGGGCATCCAACATAAAACCTTTGCCTGATCAAACATGCAGATCATGACAAATGAGACTTTCATAGCAGATCGGTCGAGGTCCGGGTTAACAACGACCACCACCGGTGTTGTTAACCGACAGGATGCCGGTGGAAATTGGGCTACTGTTGGCCAAAAATCAAGGAGAAGGTGAGAGTAGGGACGTTAAATGTAGGGACTATGATTGGTAAAGGCAGAGAGTTGGCTGATATGATGGAGAGAAGAAAGGTAGACTGTGTGTTCAAGAAATCAGATAGAAGGGAAGCAAGGCTAGGAGCATTACTTCAAGGAGAGAGAGGAACATAGGGTGACTTGCAAGAGTGGAGGAAGGTGCACACAGGTGGACTACATCTTATGCAGAAGGAGGAATCTGAAAGAGATAGGAAACTGCAAGGTGGTGGCAGGGGAGAATGTAGCTAGACAGCATCAGATGGTAGTCTGTAGGATGACTTTGGAAAGCAAGAAGAGGAAAACTGAAGGCAGAGCCAAAGATTATGAATGGCGATGTGGCCTGGGTGGGGCTAGGAGATACAATCTTCTTTATTTTCCTTTTTTCTTTTTTTTAAAATATGTACAGCACTTTGTGCAACATTGCTGTTTGTTTGAAAAATGCTATATAAATAAAGTTTGATTGATTGATTGATTGATTGATTGATTGATTGATTGACTGATTGATTGATTAAGTGGGGAAAGTTGCAAAAGGAAGAAGCTCAAACAGAGTTGAGGAAGGAGTTTGATACAGGCTCTGGGTGGTAGGGAAGAATTACCAGATAATTGGGAAAGTACAGCAAAAATATTAAGGGAAATGGGTTGAAAGGTATGTGGTGTATCCAGTGAACAGAGGAAGGAAGACAAGGAGACTTGGTGGTGGAATGAGGAGGTACAGGAAAGTATTCAAAGGAAGAGGTTAGCAAAGAAAAAGTGGGCTAGTCAGGGAGATGAAGAAAGTAGACAGGAGTATTTGGAATGTAGGCGCATGGCAAAGAGAGAGGTGGCAAAGGCAAAGGAAAAGGCATATAGTGAGTTGTATGACACTAAAGAAGGAGAAAAGGAATTGTGTTGATTAACTAGACAGAGAGATCGAGCAGGAAAAGGATGTGCAGCAGGTTAGGCTTATTATGCAGTCACAAATACCCTTACGAACGGCTGCGAACACCATACAAACGATTTTTGGACCATTTCATACGGCCTTCTTAAGGCAGCCATAGGAGAATCCAGTGTTCATAGACTGTTCATAAGTTTGTGGCCAGGTTGATGGTCTTGTCCAAGATTTCTACAAACGCCCCACGAAAACCCCCATCATAGGGCGGCCATAGGAATGCCTTAAGAACAACGTGGGAACAACACAAAGAAAACAAATTTTTCTTATAAAATTGTAGAGGGCTGAATGCTTGTACAACTACATAAAAATTGTCCACAATGAAATATTGTTGCTTCCAGAAAGTTAAACTTCTCACATTTCCTGATGCCTGGGGAAACATGATGCAATACATCGGCAAAGGTGTCGCGGTTCATCCCTGTACCTCGTCCCCTGGAGGCAGGCGCACTCAGACTTTTACAGCTGCTCTGACCCAACACAAACCAGGATGAATCTGGTCAAAACTGCCATAATAAAAAGATAAAACTTTTCTCCAAAGGAAATGTTTTCTCCCCTCTGGAAATTGATTTTCTCTGCATGATTAAAATTAATCCCCACTCCAGATGAGTTCCTGCATGTTTTCTGAACTACCTTTTTTTTTTTTTCGGTATATCTAAGTGTTTCTTACCTTAGAAAACATACTTTTTTGTTAGAAAAAAATATATTAAAAAAATTATTATTACATCATTTATTTGTCTCACATATTATCATTTTATTAATTAAAAAGCTGTGTCATGTTCTGCTTAGCAGCAGATGAGGGTTAAAGGGAGGACTCAAGGGTACAGGCAGGGATAAGATGCAAACAATGATGTATTAACAGAAAACTCAGGGAAAACAAAAGGCAGCACGTGGGCTGAGAACTAAACTAACTTGACATGGCTAACACTAAATTAAACTTGGCAAAGGCTAGCAGGGCGAGGCAGAAGCAATTCACATGAAACATGGAATATGGCAGGGGTATAGCAGGGTGAAACGACGCATGGAACTTGACATAGAATGATGCAATGACCTCTCAATGAGACAAAGACAGAGACTCACATATATAGGGGAGAGAACAATTAGCCAGAAAGAAGACAGCTGCGAACAATCAAGAGCTAAACAGGAGCACACATGAGGGAGAGCGGCTATGGGTACGAAAACATGAGGAGCTGAGGACACTGGGTGAACAGGTACACACACAACCATGAACTTAGACAGGGGATGACACAACATAATCAAAGACAGCAAGGACAATAATACTAAACAGTAAAAATAAACTGGGATGACATAATATAAATACACAAAAACAACCATAAGACACAGACAGCAAGGGATGACATAACATGACAGACAATGATTTGAGACTTAATAAAAATAATAATGATAATACTAATGGAAGGGCAAAAATCATAATGAATGTAAAGCGTGGACACGGTCCCTGGCTGTGCCCCGATCATGACATAATCCTCCCTTTAAGGGGTGGATTCCAGACTCCTCAGAAAGAAAAAAAAAATAGCAGCACCATAACGGGTGGGAGGAGGAGGACAAGGCACAGTGGGAAGAAACAAAACACAGAAATCATACAGACCAAAAAAAAAAAGAATGTCTATTAGGGGTGCTTTAAAGTTCACAGGTCAACTGAACTGGGGAACAAAGTGAGTCAGGGGGCTGATCCAGGTCCATAGGGGCCCAAACCCGAGTGTAAAGTGGGTCGGGTGGCCTGCCCAAGTCCTAAGGCCACCAGATCGTGAAACAGGGTGGATCAGGAGGCCGATCCAGGTCCATGGGGCCCCAAACCAAAGTACAAAGTGGATCAGGTGGACTGCCCAGGTCCCTAGGCCACCAGATTGTGAAACAGAGTGGGTCCGGAGGCCTTCCAAAGTTCATGAGCCAGCCAGCCAGATAACAGGATGTGTCCAAAAAAAAATTGTGGGTGCACTTTAAACCCAGGAGAACAAAACAATGGAGCTCCTTGCTCAGGGGACCATAACATAGGAGCCTTTAATTCAGAAAAAAAGCAACAAGGAAGCTCTCTGCTCAGCTACAGGGGCTGCGACACACTGACCTCAGAAGCTGATGGTTGGAGCGCATCGCTCCCATGAGCAGAAGGTGGAGGCTAATCAGTGATGAAACCAAACAATGACTGCTGCACAGCGGCGAACCTAGATGATGACTGCTGCACAGCGGCCAAACCAGACAATGCAAGGTGATCCATGAGAAGCCCAGGTTGCTCAGGCTGTGGGACCTCAAGCCCAGCAACTTGGGGATCCATCCCTGACCCTGCCACCTCAGACGGGGAATGAGAGACAAACACCAGGTCACTATAACTGCAGCCAGTGGAGCCCGGTGGGGACAGCTCAGGAGCAGACGGTAGTTGCAACTGAGTCTCCCTGCCAACAGTAAGGCAAGATCTCTCTAATACTGACATAGTAAATACAAAAAAGAGGACTTGCCTTAACACTTGCTCCACCGCTTGCACGCGTTGGAACCACCAGCCGCCAGGCTGCCTGCTGACTTCAGGTTTGGAAAGGTCATACTGTCAGGGAGGACTCAAGGGTGCAAGTAGGGATAAGATGCAAACAATGATTTATTAACAGAAAACCCAAGAAAAACAAAAGGCAGCACGTGGGCTGAGAACTAAACTAACTTGGCATGGCTAACACTAAATTAAACTTGGCAAAAACTAGCAGGGCGAGGCAGAAACAACTTACATAAACATGGAACTAGTGATGTTTTGCTCAACACCGCCCACTCAACACTGATATGAGCAATATAAAGTGGAAGTGTCATGAGCAGTGCATTGAGCGCTGTTTCAGCACGCTCATAGTCACGTGACCGTAGCAAGCAAGGCCCCATTATGTCGGTCACATCATGTGACTTGAAGGCTCACGGGAAATTTGAAAAGGTTCTACTGGAGTTAGTTTTTTAATTGTAACTTGACATAGAATGACCAGAATGGGACAAAGACAGAGACTCACATATATAGGGGAGGGAACAATTAGCCAGACACAAGACAGCTGCGAACAATCAGGAGCTAAACAGGAGCACACATGAGAGAGAGCGGCTATGGGTACGGAAACATGAGGAGCTGAGGACATTAGGTGAACAGGTACACACACAACCACAAACTTAGACAAGGGATGACACAACATGATCAAAGACAGCAAGGACAATAATACTAAACAGTAAAAATAAACCGGGATGACACAATATAATCAAATACACAAAGACAACCACAAGACAGAGACAGCAGGGGATGACATGACATCACAGACAATGATCAGAGAACACGGGGCACTTCTTCTTCCTTCTTTTAGATTTGATTGGCGGTTGGCAACCAGCTTACAGGTGCATTACCGCCACGTACTTCACTCTATATCGTCACTCGATATTCAGCAAGCATTCAGCAAGTCTGCTGGTTTAAAGTAGTGTGTCCTATTCTTAATCGGGTGATGAGTATCTCTTCTTTCCTGTTTCTGCCAACTATGTGTGTTAATCATATCACTCTATATATCACACGGGGCACTTAATAATAATGATAATACTAATGGAAAGGCAAAAACCAAAATGAACATAAAGCGTGGGTACGATCCCTGGCCGTGCCCCGATCATGACAAGCTGAAGGTAGTTGTAATTCAATGCTGACACTGCTCCTGTGGTGATTTACGGCATATTTTCTTTCAAAAAAACACCAAAAAATAATTATTTAAATACAACATTCTGTTTATCTTGCTAGTTGGCAACTTTGATTAATAAGGAATTTTAAAAAAAATAGGCCTATATGTACAGTATATATGTATTTTTAATGTATTTTTATATAGTATATACCCAGACAAAATGTATCGAAAACCGTAAGATCTTCCCACCAATGACTCGAGTGCCGTGAGTTGCGCATAGGGGTCCTGTACGGGCCACCTCACAACAAAACATTTTCATAAGATGGCTGCAACTATGCCGTAGGAAGATCCCAAGGCACCCTTACAAAGAACATAAGAACTCTAGGGCCATCGTACGACAGAAAAGCACCTCATTTCTCAAGAATGCCTCAAGTTTGGAATCTCTTTATAAACAATCCATCAAAATTCTGGATAAGAAGACACAACAGTATCACCATTGTGGTGTACTTGCCAAACACAAGATGTTAAGCATTGAAAACATGATAATGTATGCAAATATAGAAGAGAATAGGCTTTATTGTCGTTGTATATTTGTACAGAACAACAAAATTGTGGGTGCTCCACCAGGCCACTGCGCAATAAAGTAAGAGAAAAAAATTTGAAATAAAATAGTTACGATTTGTTTTTAAAGTTATCCATGGTTCTGCACTCCCACCTCTTATGACTTTTGTGTACTTAACTTCTGAATAAAATACACAAAACAGCACATCAGCACAGAAGACCACTCCTCCCCCAGACGAGCAAGCCATAAGTTTGGATCCGGCTAGCGTGAAGAGGACCCTCTTCAAGATCAACCCACGCAAGATAGCTGGACCAGACAACATACCGGGTCGCATTCTGAAGGACTGTGCGGAGAAGCTCAAGAATGTCTTGGCCAACATCTTCAACATCTCCCTGAGTCTAGCCGTTGCCCCCACATGTATCAAAGCTGCCACCATAATACCAGTCCCAAAGATGCCCGTCCCATCCAGCTACAATAATTACCGGCCTGTAGCACTGACCCTCATCATAATGAAGTGCTTCGAGCGGCTAGTCATGCAGAACATCAAGTTCATCCTCCCTCCCTCCCACGACCCATTTCAGTTTGCATACAGGTCAAATAGATCCACATATGATGCCAACTCTGCTGCTCTCCTTCCAGCCCTCACCCACCTGGACTCAAAGAACTCCTATGTGTAAATGCTGTTCTTGAACTTCAGTTCAGCATTCAACACCATCATCCCCCAGCACCTAATACAAAAACTCAGACACTTGGTACTCAAACCCTCTTTCTGTAACTGTGTGCTAGACTTTCTCACAGGCCAAGCCAAAGAACGTGCGAATTGGCAGCAACACCTCCCAGACCATCACACTGAGCACAGGGGCCCCACAAGGGTGTGTGCTCGGCCCGCTGCTATTCACCCTGCTGACCCATGACTGTGTACCGGCCTACAACACCAGCCACATCATCAAGTTTGCGGACGACACAACAGTGATGGACCTCATCACCAACAACAAGGAGGCCAAATACAGAAAAGGGTGAGCCAACTGGTCCAGAGGTGTAAAGACAATAATCTCGTCCTGAACATGGGAAAAACCAAAGAGACTGTGGTCAACTTCAGAAGGGGACACACACAGCATCCCCATCCAATCATCAATGGAGCAGCTGTGGAGAGGGTGAGCAGCACCAAGTCCTTGGGGGTGCACATCTCTAAGGACCTCTCCTGGTCCAACAACACCACATCACTGGCCAAGAAGGCTCATACTCACCTCTATTTCCTCCACAAAATGAGGAGAGCATGAGTACCACCCCCCATCATGTGCTCATTCTACCGGGGCACCGTTGAAAGTATCCTCACCAGCTGCATCACGGTGTGGTATGGAAGCTGTACCGCCTCCTGCCGGAAGACACTACAATGCACAGTGAAAGCTGCCAGCAAGATCATCGGAGCTGAGCTCCGCGCGGATGATGGTCACACGCATTGTTCGTGTGCACGCTTGTGGACCATCATTCCTACATATTTTTTTCTTAAATTTATATTTCCTTGGCATGGCCTCAGCCCGCGGGCCACTCGGAGGTTGCTTCTGGGCCACATGTGGCCCGTGGGCCGCTAATTGAATAGGTCTGCCCTAGGCTACAGAACAAGTTGCTACAACATGCTAGGCAGGCCTTCTCACTTTGTGTTTTTAAATCTCATTTAAAAGCACACCTGTTTACCTTGGCTTAACTTTATCAATTTTATTGTCTGCTGTGTTTAGCCTTTTGTTTTTACACTTGTGAGTTGCTTCTTTTTCTGCTGCATGTTATGTTTTTATTGTCTTTTACTTTTCTTTTGTCTATTTGTACTTCAGGTTATTTATTACTGTGTAGCACTTCAGTCAACTTTGATTTTAAATGTGCTTTATAAATAAATTTGGTATGGCATGGTATGGTATGTTATGTATGAGGACAACAAGAAGGTGGTGAGGTGTGCTGTAGAAGTGACAGATGGATTCAAGGTGGGGGTGGGGTTACATCAGGGATCAGCTCTGAGCCTCTTCTTGTTTGCCATGGTGACGGACAGGCTGACAGATGAGGTCAGGCAGAAGTCTTCATAGGCCATGATGTTTGCAGACAAAATTGAGATCTGTAGAGAGAGTACAGAGCATGTAGAAGAGAACCTTCAGAGGTGGAGGTATGCTGTGGAGAGAAGAGGAATGAAAGTCCGCAGAAGCAAGACAGAATACGTGAGTGTTAATGAGAGGGAGGCAGGTGCAACGATGAAGATGTAAGTAGAGGTAGTAAAGGTAGATGAGTTTAAATACCTGGAGTCAACCATCCAAAGCAATGGAAAAGAGGGGCGGACTCAGTCCATTTGCGGCCCAAAGCAAAGAGAGAAATGGGGCCCTACCTTTTCTTTGTTCTACACTTTCTTTTCCAGGCCTTGTTGAAATCCTACCTGAAACTATTGTCCTCAAAAGTCCTCAAATGATGATATCATTCAGGCATCAGGAATTAAATCTGTAGAAAAACAAACTGAATATAGACTCATTTCTTTTATAAAAAAAAAATTCACATTAAAGATCTGTTATTTGTTCACACTTACCAGTCCCTCCAGGATTTTGCAATTGCACTAATTCATGCAAAATCAGGCCATAGCTGCATCTTTTCAGTGACCTTGCAACTTTGTCCAATCACCGCAACTTTTCCGCAATCTTGGCCAATCCTCGTCAACTTCCATCAATTTTGCTAATCACATTTGTCCCTGAGTAGCACTCAAACACTCAAACAAATCAAATGCATTGCTGCACCGTGCTCACTTCCGTGTTTACAGAGAGCATTAACGGAACACATCAACAAAAAACTGTGCGATTTTAAAAAAAAAGTACTCACCTGTGAGTTTTCCTACACCATCCATTCCTCTGTCTCCCCCGGCCCGCCAGTGGATGTTTCCCCATGTCTCAGTCTTGACCGCATGTACGAAGTGCCGGGTTTGTGTTGATAAAAGTCCACCTGCCTGAAAAGCACCCCAACACAGGAGCGCGTGTGAAGACAGACACCATAAAACCATAAACAATCTAACACTACAACCAGTGTTGTAACATTTTATGTGTCTTTAGAGGTAAAATCATTACTACATCTTGTCAATGAGCTTTAAAGCTGTGAATCTCCAGAGTCTGGACACGGACCAATATGCACCCCTGCAAACCCCCAAGGAGCGCCCCTCCTCCTGGTAAAGGAAAGGTGAGTATCTGATAAGACAGGTGTGTTTCAAGATGCAACAGATAGACAGACAGGTGGGAGTCAGACACAGAAAGAGAGAGAATAATCAGTATTTTTTTTTTCAGAAAAACACAGACTTCGATAGACAATACAGAGCAACAGAATAAATTATTTCTTTTTTCTCTGCGCTTGGTACTGAGTGGTTGGGACCGCTGCATTTAAGGAGTTTTCAAATGAAGGTGTTGCCATAATTTCCAAATCTATACTCTTTAACATGCATTTAATGCAGTTTAGCTGTTGTAATGATAATTATTTTTTCATCCTTTTTATTCAAGTTCTCAGCAAGAGTAGCCTACAGTGTTGGTCATTTTTATGACAAATTTATGACTAGCTGCTTCATTCTCACTTAATTGTGTTAAAGTCTATATTTGCTGTTGCACAAAAGAGTTTTTTCTGTATGGCAGAAGTTTCTGCTTAATTTACAAATCACTGTTTAATAGGAATTTTTTGACATTCCTGTGCTTTTCTTGTGATGTTATGTAGAATATCACTGCAGTAAACTATGGAAAAAACAGCTTTAAAATTTGGAATTCTTCCCACAACTTTTAGCACAAAAAAAAAAAAAATCTCAAAGCTATATTTAATCTCATGTAATGTCATCTGCTGAGGCTGCAGATATCCTGCACATACCTGGGGAGCACAGTTGGCCATATTCAAATATAACAATGTGAGCCTTGGCCTGTGCAAATCTTGCAATTAGGAAAAAAATAGTAAAAACTTTTTGTAGTTTACCTGTCCTGTCAGCAGCAGGTGTCGCTGCTGTCTCCTCATTAACAACAGCTCATCATTAGCATCATGTTTGCTTGTACAAGCAGCATTGCTCTCTATCTGCTCTTCGGGAAGGTTAGTCTCCTCACTGGTTGAAGTGAAAAAGGTTGTTTTGATAAAATTTTTCTGTGCTCTTCCCTTTTTCTCCATTTCTCTGCACAGCTCAGATAACTTTGTTTCTATTTTGCTGCTATTCTACACGCTGTACGGTTTGTTTACAATACAACCAATGATGTGTGCATGTCTGAGACACCATAGAAGAGTCCAACAGGAGAAGGGGGGAGAACGTTACGTTTGTGATTTGATTTGCCATTTATGTAAATACAGGTGTTTCTTTATTTTGTCGGACATCATGTTAAATATGCTAAACATTTTAAAAAATATATGGGGCTGCTAGTAGATCGGGGTCTTTCGCAGATCAGGACCTAAGGCAGTTGCCTACCATTGCCTAATGGTAAGTCCGCCTCTGATGGAAAATGCACAAAAGAGGTGAAGAAGAGAGTGCAGGCAGAGTGGAGTGGGTGGAGACGAGTGTCTGGGGTGATTTGTGGAAGAAGGATAGCAGCAAGAGAGAAAGGGAAGATTCACAAGACAGTAGTGAGCCCTGCTGTGATGTGTAATTTGGAGACAGTGTCACTGACAAAAGGACAGGAGACGGCTCTGGAGGTGGCAGAGTTGAAAATGCTAAGATTCTCATTGGGAGTGACTAGGAGGGACAAGATTAGAAATGAGTATATCAGAGGGACAGCTCAGGTTGAGTGGTTTGGAGACAAAGTAAGAGAGACAAGGCTGAGATGGTTTGGACATGTGCAGAGGAGGGATCGTGGATATATTGCACAAAGGATGTTGAAGATGGAGCTCCCAGGCAGGAGGAAAGAGGAAGACCACAGAGAAGATTCATGGATGTATTGAAGAAGGACATGGAGAGGGTTGGTGTTACAGAGGAAGGTGAAGGGATAGGGTGAGATAGAGGCAGAATATATATTGTTGAGACCCCTGAAGGGAGCAGCCAGTAGAAGAAGAAATAATTTATAATTATTAATAATTACCTCATTATAACACTAGGGGGCATCACTCATGGTTTTAAGAGTAGTGAAAACTCTTAAGAAACAATTTAGCTTAAGAATGTGGCAAATAATAAGCTTGTGGCGGTTTGGGAAAACCCCCACAAACAGACTAAGGACAGACAGCTCGCTACTTCTGGTTTTTTCCGCTGCATGCTGTGATTTAATCAGCCATTTATGCATTTCACTGCTGTGAGGTTAATGTGTCACCTTTCATGTATTGTGTTCATGCATCCTGTCTGTGTCTCACAAATGCAAATATCTCATGCCTGTTCTGCAGTCCCTTTGATCAGACAAACTGCTGTGAATCTGCTTTGATGTATTGTTTGAGTTGGGTATAAATACTGCACAGGTCCTGTAACACGTCCTCTCTCTCATCTGACTTCAACCCTGCTGCAGGACACAGATCCGTGTGTCCCTTCTCTGAGAGCCGTGGGCTCGCTCCCGGCGCACACGCACGGCGCCGGGAGAGGAGCTCGTGACGGTGGTATGATATAATAAAACTCTACTTAAAACCTCCAACAACGCCGCTTTATTTCATGCCGCCGCACTGGTGACCCGACGCTGCAAAGAACACGCTGCCAGCGAACGCAACACCCGGCAGTGTTTCTCCGATGACAAGCGAACGCGGCAGCCTGACTGATCTGCCCTCCCTTCTGCTCCAGGGAGACCGCAACGCGGAGTTTCCACGCCTAGATCGGCACATCCACGCTGGACCGGCCGCGCTTACAGCTCCTCCACTCGAGCGCGCATGTACCTTGTCCTTTCTCCGCGACGGCGACTCCCATGGCCAACGGAGCACACGTGGACCTGAACGCACCATGACCGAGCGAGGGACAAGAGCGTCTACTTTCCTCGCACCGCTCCAACGCACCACGACCGAACGACGCAACAGACAACAGGGATGATCTCCAGCAAGCTCCCTGACCCTGGTTCTCCTCTCCAGCGGCCCACCCACGCACAGGACCCCGGCACACGCACCGGGAGTTACGAAGACGGCGCACCACGCACGGGACACATACGGCTCCACAGATTGCTTTCCTCCTTCGCCGCTGCACTTCAGGGCTGCTCGCTCACCTGAGGCACGCATGCAGCATGCTCGAAGGATTTGTTAATAGTCTCAGCCACGGCACACATAGGGAATTCAGCGGTTTTGCGGTTCCCGAGGCTTTAGGGTTACGCCTGAACCTAAAGTCAACACGCCAGTCCCTCTGCCCTCATCACAGCCGCCACTCAGCCTCGTTTTTTCTTCACGGCCGCTATTAATCCTTGTAGGACTTAATCGCGAGAGGAGCCAGTGACTAATTTTTCTTCTTGTGGACCTCTGCACGTTCAACGGGACCAGCCCTAAGACATCGCGGACCCACAAGCAATTTTTGCGCGGCCCAGACTTTTCATCGTCCCCGGCCGGCTTTTACTACCCCCACCCCCCTCCACCCCCTCCTGCACAGAGCTTTTCCCTGCTCGCTGCCCAAGCTGCACTATCGAGGTCTCGACCACCTGCCGAGCCCTCTGGGGGGGAGCTGTGGCGGTTTGGGAAAACCCCCACAAACAGACTAAGGACAGACAGCTCGCTACTTCTGGTTTTTTCCGCTGCATGCTGTGATTTAATCAGCCATTTATGCATTTCACTGCTGTGAGGTTAATGTGTCACCTTTCATGTATTGTGTTCATGCATCCTGTCTGTGTCTCACAAATGCAAATATCTCATGCCTGTTCTGCAGTCCCTTTGATCAGACAAACTGCTGTGAATCTGCTTTGATGTATTGCTTGAGTTGGGTATAAATACTGCACAGGTCCTGTAACACGTCCTCTCTCTCATCTGACTTCAACCCTGCTGCAGGACACAGATCCGTGTGTCCCTTCTCTGAGAGCCGTGGGCTCGCTCCCGGTGCACACACACGGCGCCGGGAGAGGAGCTCGTGACGGTGGTATGATATAATAAAACTCTACTTAAAACCTCCAACAACGCCGCTTTATTTCATGCCGCCGCAAAGCTAAGCATTAGTTAATAATTTCATTGACAATTACTGGATCGGTCTCGTAATGTGGATGTCAGGTCTGAGCGATTCCGCATTCTGGACAAAGAAAGTACACCTATGTTTACTGCCCTCCCATCGAGTTTCCTAATTATCGACTGGTAGACAGCAAGCTAACACGTGTGGAGCAGGTCTCAATGATGACAAGATGCTTCCTTTTATCTCGTTTATTGATGCTACACCACAAGGAACTCAACGTGATGTACACTTGTCTTTTTCTGGTCTTACATCCGTTTACATTTGTTCCTACATCCGTGTAAAACTGCAACAAAGTAGACATATACACGCCATCAATGATATGGTCACCGTGTCTAGCTTAGCACATGTTAGCATTAGCTCTACTTAGCTTGGTAACAATGTTGGCAACGGACTAGACAGTCGCTTAAAATACACCAATGCAACCGTGCAGTTCTCATTGTAGCTGTTAACACTGTCAAACCATGTAGGATACTCACGGACTTATGATGTCCAAGGCGCCGATAATTAAACAACATTCACAGCGTTCGTACATCGGGTGAAGCTCTGACCGGTCTCCTGTTATATCATTACTGCGCATGTGCAACACTTTGTGTATCAGTTCAAAATGATGCTTTCACTACACCACTAGAGGGAACCAAACTCACTTACATGAAATGCTGTAATGGGAACTGCTCAACTTTAATTCATAAAGGCAGAATACTATGCTTAGTTTAGTAGTTCTAATGAAGAAAACCAAAGTGACAATAGACATCTGTATAGCTTGTAAAATGGAGAGGTAGCCAATGGTAGCATGAACAGTGGTAATTTTGCATATATGAAGATAGAGCAATATTTACATATTTACAGGTCTTGCATATGTGAAATAAGGTTGAAATGTGATCGTGTGGCTGAATGGAGAACTAGTGGGATGACAGTAGTGACAAAAATTAAGAGTAACGCAGAGCTAATGAAAAAAGAATTTGGAGGTGCACAAGCCAGTGTATTCCCTGTGCTGGTTCCAAGCCTGGATAAATGGGCAGGGTTGCCTCAAGAAAGGTATCCAGCATAAAAATCTTTACTAAATCACTATGCGGAGTATCACAATATAAGGTGATGATATGCTGTGGTGGCCCCAAAAGGGAGCAGCCAAAAGACAAAAAAAAAAAAAAAAAAAAAAGTTATGAAAAGAAAAATAGATTAACTTTACATTATGCTCAAAATGTTACCGAAAAGGTTATGGCTGAAGTGGATAAAAGTCTGTCCCTGAAGCTAATGCTGTTGGCATAACCTCTGCTTGAGATCATTGAAGAGACAGAGGTTCAGTTCTCAGCTGTGTGATAAGGCTGTGTTTTTCCTGGTAGGTGGAGTTTCAGGAGGTCTCAGGGAATGAGAGTGGCTCTCTGTTTGACTAGTCACATGACTCACTGGGGGAGTACTGAGTATTAAGTGAGGGTAAAACTCAAGGGAGCCATAAAAATAATTCCTGTGAGAATAAATGTTCATATTTATGTACAACACATTCCTACATGATTTTTTAACTACTCTATAAGGATTCATAATTAAGAAAACATGCACAAACATTTATGACAACAAGCAATGCCGATAGAATCAAATGTAGACCTCAGAAGCTCCTCTCCGGTAGCTGCAGTCATAAAACCAAGAAGTGTTGGTAATTCTTTGTTCTTCAGTTCATCACACCTAGGCGTGAGAGTCTGTGTGGTTCAGAGAGAGTTGAGGGGTGCCACTCCATGGCACCCAGTCATGGCTGGATCCTGTTGCAGATTTTTTAAAAAGCTGCAAATTTATCAGAAAAAATTTAATTTACATGGAAAAAAGTTGCAAATTCATGAGAAAACTGTTGCAAATTAATGAGCAAAAAGGTGCAAACATGCAAAAAAAGAAGTGATGACAAAAGTCACAAATTTACAAGAAAAAATGTCTAAGATTGTTGCAAATTAATGAGAAAAAAGTTGCAAATTAAAAAGAAAAAATTTGCAAATTTACATCGAAAAAACGCTGCACATTAATGGGGAAAAAGTTGCAAATCTATCCACCTTATTCCTAGGCCCCATGATGCCTTGCGTGAATTATGGTAGCAACTTCCTGTACTAGTTTAGAACGTGTGGTTGTCACTGAAACGGGACGCTTTTCCTTGTAAAAAAAACAAAACAAAACAATGACTTTGGCATCAGAAATGTGGGAACACGGCCTTTTGCACCTCAGAAACAGTAATATAATCATACCACTTCCCACGACTATTGAGGGACGGGAAGATGACCTTAAAAAGTGGCCTCACAGACAGTAGCGCCGTTTGTTAGCGCCACTGCTAAAGTGCTAATGCTGTAAACAAATAAAAGCTCTGAGATATGTGATCCACGCTTGCAAAATGAATCACTTTGAGGACATTTTCAAAACTGATGTGATGTTATTTCCATATCCTGTATTGAAAAACCTTCAAAATGATATTTAATTTTTAGGAAGAGTGCAAAACCAGACCCGGAAAAAGACTATTTGTTTATATTTTGGCTAGGTTGAAAACTCGCGTTCGATTGGTCTTCCGCAAAAACATATGTATTTTTAGAAAGTACGATTTCTAAGCATTCCAATGATACCAGGCACTCATGGGGGTTTTCCCGGGACTTGCCGCTAGTGTTATGTCGTAACTCATAGACAAGGACGAGGCCAGGAGTAGAGCTGAACACTACTTTATTAAACCAGCTGGGCTCAGTACACCCGACCACACATGCAGCCGCTTGGCAGAGGAAAAGCGGAAGAGACCGCCACTCTACCAGCAGCCCCTGTTAAACTACCCAAGATGGCAGAACCTGAAACCGGGCCCGCCATCCCGTACCACACAAATAAGAGCTCCAACATGAACAATAATAATACAGAATAAATACTTACCAACCCCCCCCCCCACCCGCAGAGAGACCAGAACACGCACACACACACACAATCAACCCACCCCAATTTGGAACCCGAATTATCCATGAAGCATAAACAAACTAAAATCATCAAAAAGGGGCCTATGACATTCACACTAAAAACTAAAATTAGGGGGGACGGGTGGACTACCATCCTGCCCCCCCTTCCCCCATATGGCGAGGTGGGTTATTCTGCCGCCTATATTATTAAAAGTCCATAAAAGAAAAATGCTGCCATGTCTCCTATATACCAAACTAAAATAATCCCTCAAACTATTAACACAGAACACAATGAACAGACCTTCACCATCAGTCCATCCCTGGCAGCAGTCCACTTCCCAGACCACAGCTGGTCACCTCCACCTCGGAGCGTCTTCTCCTCCACACCTCTGAGCGCTCCAACCGTCTGGATTCGTGCCCACCCATGTTCTTTGGAACACACCGTAACTCACTGGGTTGGTGCCATGAGCCATCCGACAGCAGCAGGAATCAATCGCACCGCTCACCCATCACCTGCAGCTGACCCTGGTACCATTCCATGTTCCACTTCTGTCTCATCCGCCTGGACCTCGCCTCCGCCCAAGCCCGAACCCAGTCTGTGACTCCAAGCGGGGCCTTGCACGGCCTGTCGTGTTTCCGCCTGGCACTCACTCTTCCAGTGCCACTTGGTCCTGCCCTGACTCCTTGTAAATCCACTGCTGACCCTGCCCCTGTGATCCTGTGGTCACCAGTCCTCCGCGGCCATGCTCCAGGAACATCTGAGACCATCGTTTGGGCCCCGCTTGTCGCCACAGGTCCCCCCCATGCTGCCCAGTGCCCACAACTAGGGCAGCTCGGACACTGGCACTGGGGGCCCCTTGCAGCGACCCTGGGCGCGACACAGCCTGTCAGCCTGTCCACTTTCCAGAGTGCCCAGCAACAGTTCATCCCACACTGCATCGTCCTGGACCCTCGGAACCGGTCGGTTCCACAGTCCACCACCTGACCACTCTTCCCCAGCGCCGCTCCTGATGGAGAATCCAAGGCCATAAAATAGGTTGCAGCCCATGATGTTAGAGGTGTAGGCCGTCACGATGAACTCCACAGCTGCCATCATCGCTGACTTGTACCAAGCCGCCAACGTGATGGTACCCACCGCGGCTAACTGTCCGCCTCCATAGCTGCAAAGCAGCGCTGAGAAACTTCCAGTCCTGTAGTGGGGAAAACACCGTTCGACTGTAGCCTAATTCAGTACAGAACTCTCCGCTCCTGTGTCGACCAACATTGGTACTGGAACTCCATCCAGAATTACCATGCAGCGCGTGCGCCCATTGGCACTCAGGGACGCCGTGTGTACCACTGTTGGAGCTGGAGAAGTTGGTCTTGCACAGGCTCTCTTGTCCAGCTGACTGGCACATCCTCGTGAAATGATGGAAACAGCCACAATTTTCACAGTGCTTCCCTCTTGCCACACTCTCTGGCCTTGTGGCAGTGCTTGTTGGACCCACAACCCATACACCTGGGCTTCTCTGGGGCAGACCTCATCTGTACAGCGCTGGCGCTCTCAGCGTCATCTTTGACACTCCCATCGCTGTCCGGGTCCACTACCTGTGCGGCCATGGGGGATCTTGAACCTCCCGGTGAAAGGCGCTCTCTTAGCTCCTGAGTTAACTTATCTGCTGCTTCTAGCTGTAGCACTAACTCGACAGCCCTCGTCAGCGTCAACTCCCCCGGGAACGTGAGCAGCTTGGAGAAGAATGCAGCACAGTTGGTGTGTTCTGCCAACTGGTCGCTCACCATTTCTTCTTCTAACGGCCCGAACTGGCACTCAACGGCCAACTGCCTTAAGTCCAACACGAACTGCTGGATCAGTTCGCATACCTGCTGGTGGCACTGTCTGAACTTAATCCGCCTAACGATGACGTCGTTCGGCGCTCTGAAATGGCGGGCCATTAACTCGACTACTTCTTCATACGTGTCTGCATCTCCAAGCATGCCCAGAATTCTTTTTCCCTCCATTCCCAGGTTGTGTACTAATAATGCACAAGCTCTCAGCTTTGCCGTTCTTCCCAGGTCCAGCGCTACCATGTATGTCTGGAAACCCTCATACCAACAAGGCCACGGCACAGGCGGCTCCCCCAGGAGTTCCAGGAATGGATAAATTGGTGTTCCACACGCCTCCATGAGTTTACCTCTCATCACCATATGTTATGTCGTAACTTGTAGACAAGGATGAAGCCAGGAGTGGAGCTGAACACTGCTTTATTAAACCAAGTGGGTTCAGTACACCTGACCACATATGCAGCCGCTTGGCAGAGGAAAAATGAAAGAGACCACCCCTCTACCAGCAGCCCCTCTTATACTACCGGACATGGCGGAACCGGAAACCCGGGCCACCATCCCTACCACACAATAAGAGCTTCAACATGAACAATTATAATACAGAATAAATAATTAACAGCTAGCAAACAAAGAAAGTGTTATGATTTATGACTTCTCGTGACTGTAGCTCGTAATGACGCGGTGTGCATTCCAATTCATTTTGCCAGCACGTCTCCACAACAATAAAGTCGGCTGCATTTTGTTAAAATATGTTAGACATAATCAAATTTACCTTAGAGCAGACGTACGCCAAAACATCATGTTTGGCTGTGTCTGTACCACCGATCACAGTGCATGATCTATGTATTACCGGTGAGAAGCCTCCATTTATCCAGTCTACGGCACAACCACGAACACCAGCAACAAGTAGCAGAACTATGCCAAAACATTCAAAAAATACAAAAACTACAAGAGCTGAAATTAGCTGCCACTTCAGTGCAAAACACATATGTGAACTATATACTAAAATGAATTTGAAAAACTTTTAAAAACACTATTTTAAATGCCACTGCTACTCCACTCTTACTAATTTAACACTACTGCAGCCGAAACCGGAAGCTCCGCCCATAATCGTTCCTGCAGCGGCACCCCCAGGAATAAGGTGGATAAGAAAAATTGCAAATTCCCCCCCTCCCCCTCAAAAAATATTTGTTTTGCATGTATCCATAGCATTAAAATGCATTTTATTCAGTTCTGTAACATGACAGAGACAAAAGTTTATGATGATAATGGACAATTCTCTCTTTTTTCCAGGTTGGGGGGGGGCATGTTCCCCCTTGATTTATGCCTGTGATTACTTTATACATCCAGACTTTGTACCACAATCATTCAGTCGGTTTTGCAGCATTCTAACATAAATTCATGTTATTTCCCATCTTTGCCCAGAGGAATCCATCCATCCATCTTCTTCCACTTAATCCTTTTCGGGTCACGGGGGGGCTGGAGCCTATCCCAGCATCTTTGGGCGAGAGGCAGGGCCCACCCTGGACAGATCGCCAGTCCATCGCAGGGCCAACACAGAGAGACAAACAACCATTCACTCTCACAGTCATACCTAAGAACAATCTAGAATCCCCAGCTGATGCCAATTAACCTAACTTGCATGTTTTTGGCATGTGGGAGGAAATCGGAGAAATCCCGGAGTAAACCCACGCAGACATGGGGAGAACATGCAAACTCCACACAGATCACTGTTGGTCGGGGGCTGGGATTGAACCAGGATCCCCCGGCCAAGGGTGAGTTGCTGTGCTGCTGCAGTGCTAACCACTCCGCCACCGTGCCGCCTGCACAGAGGAATGTCTACATCTATTTTTGTCTGTACTGCAGTGATCAAAGTCAGGAGGCTGAACTGTTTTCATCGTTCTTCCCCTATCAGAAACATAATGGAGGAATGCCAGTTTTATTATTTTTGGTAGCTCGTCCATGACAGCTGCTCGGGGTTCCTCTCTGCGGCTCTGCCAGGTTCTTAACGAGCTTTCAGTGAAACCATCCAATCACAGCCCAGAGATTAAACAGGACTTCCTAAACAAGCAATTATGCAGGAAAAAGTCGTTTTCAGCAGCGTTACCAAAGGAAAATAAAAGTTCATGGAGAAATGACCAAAAACATAAGTGACATAAGTGGAGAAGAAGAATTTCGTTTTATGCAAAACACAAAGCTGCCTGCTGACCCCCCTGGGCTGAGTTAACCTGCAATCCAACGGCAGGTCTGTTAATCAGCAGCGAGCAATTAAGAGTGTAATTCACAAAGTGAAATACCAACGAGGTGACACATTAACAGGAGAGGGGAATGACAGAGAGATTAAAGAACAGAGGACAGGAGGAGGGACAGTGGACAAAATCTGTTTTAATTTTCAGATGGTGAGTCTAGATGCTCCTGGAGACTGAACACACTTCCAACTCCTCGCAGTAGTAGTCAGTAGATGTGCTGCTTTTTTAACAAGGGGGATGGATGGTTGGCATTCCAAAATTTAGCATGGGGTACATGTTATATAGTTATTTATATGGTTTATGTTCTGTGTTCTTATTTGTGTGGTATGGGGTGGTGGCTGTGTGTGGTGCACCTGTGCCTCTTTAATAAACATGTGTTCACTTCGACATCTGGCCTGGTCCTTGGCTCCATATCCAGACATAACATTTTGGCAACGACGATTAAAGTGGAGAAAAGGTATGGAAGTGTGTGGGTTTAAAATTTGTCCATTTCTGGAGCTCCTGGGTGGGCCACATGTCTCCCGGTTGAGACGGTGTGCTGCCTTCCAGGCTTACATGGTGGTGCTGGACCCGGGAAGGATGGACAAATTGAGGGCACACACGTTGTTGGTGCACAACTTAGAAATGGAGGGACAGCTGGTTTTGAGCAAGCTCGGCAATTCTGATGGCTTCGATGACACGGCCGAGCTGATGGCGTGCCATTTTCGAGCCCTGGACAGTGTTACCTTTCGGGGAAGCAAGTTTCAGCAGCACCGTCAACAGGTGGGTGGGCCTACTCAGCAGTTCGGAGCCAACTTGAAACTACGAGATAGTGAGTGTCGGTTTGGATCGTTGGAGATGGAGATGGGGCACGACCAGCTGACGGAGCATATTAACACCATTGAAATGAAGATGGAGCTGCTCATTTTACTGGGTGACTTGACACCAGCCACAGCCATTGAGTTCGTGCTTCAGTTGGGGACAGCGGACAGGCTGGATCTGGGGCTGAGTGAGTGTTGGTCACAGCGACAGCTGAAATGTCCCATTACCACACGAGTAGCGGACCCAAACAGCGATGGGAGCGTGAAAGAAGACGCGGGACATGCCAACGCTGGACATTGAGGTCTGCCCTGGGGGAAGCCCATGTGTGTGTGTATGGGCTGTGGGTCCGCGAAGTACCGCTCCAAGGCAAGAGACTGCACGGCAAAAGCATAGCGCTGCGCCAGGTGTAGCCGCTTAAACCACTATGCGAGGGTGTGCCGCATGTTCGAGTGAGGGAGCCCGCAGAACAAGTCAACCTCTCCCACCCTGATGGTTGTCCACTTGGTGCCCCGAACACTGATGGGTACATGTTCTGCATGGTAGAGTTGGATGGTGTGGAGGTGCTGTTGCTGACCAACGCGGGGCGGGGGGCACCCTACTGAACTGGGCTACAGTGAGACAACTCTCTTCACATTGCAGAGTGCAGGATGATGCAGTGTGGGATGAAGAGTTACCCAGCACCCTGGAAAGTGGGTAGGCCTTGTTGCACTCAAGGTCACCACAGGAGGGCTCCGGTGCCAGAGCCCAAGTCACCTTGAATGAGGGTACTGGGTGGCACAGTGGGGCAACTGCAACGACAAGCATCGCCGAGAGGATGGTCCTTGTCATTCCCAAAGCTCAGCTAAAGTGGGCCGACAAACTTGGGGCCACATTGGCAAGGACCGCAGCAGATTTAGAAGAGATCAGGGCAAGACCGATTGGCACACTACGAGCCGAGCAAAACCCCTCTAGGAGTCGCGGACTGGATTCGGGCTTGGAAGGAGGGGTGCCCACAGCGGGTATGGGCCAAACAGCAGGTGGAGGAGCACCAGGGACAGCTGCGTGTCATGGCTAGATGGAGGGATGCTTGTCTCAAGCTGGTGGATGGCTCATGGAGGCACCCGAATGAGCTGCGGCGTGCTCAGGAGGAGACTGTGAGTGGTGGGCCTGGACGAGTGAAACATCCGATGGTGAAGAAAAGGAGGTGCACCGGTGCCGTGGCAACTTGCCGTGGCCCGGGAGGCAGGCCGCTTCCAGGGGCGGACTGATGAAAGGATGGTCCAGGAGGGGCCCACGGGCTTACTTGTCCTTCAGCCGTGTGTATATAGTATAATTGTTATGCATGTGTTTGGTGTATTATTGTGTTTGGTGTATTATTGTGTTTGGTGTATTATTGTGTATATAGTTTGGAATTATTTTGTGTATTTTATTTTAATTTAGGAACACGGCAGTTATTTTCTTTTTAGATGGACTGTTTTCTTTAGTACAGATGGCAGAATAATCCATCTTGCCGTGTGGGGGTGGGACGGCAGTCCACCTGTCCTCCCTTAGTTTTTAATTGTTTTGTGTGACTGTGATAGGCCCCTTTTAGGAACTTAAGTTTAGTTTTCTTATTGCATGATTCGGGTTCTAAATTGGGGAGGGTCTCAATTGTATGTGTGTGTTTTTGACTTTTTGGACGGGGAGGGAAAATGTTAGCATTAATCATGAGAGTCTGTTGGATCGTTCTTAGTCTGGCCCTTCACCCAGGACCAGTTTGTCTTGGGTGACCCTACCAGAGGCAAATTGCCTGGACAACTTAACTCCTGGGATCACTAGGGCACACAAACCCCCCACCATGATGAGGTGACAATCCATGTGGGGTATGCTAGATGAATGCTAGAACAAGGATTCAGTGTACCCCACCCGGTATGGGGCTACCGGGGCCCCACCCTGGAGCCAGGCCTGGGGGAGGGGCTCGATGGCTAGCGTCTGGTGGCCGGGTTTCCACCCATGGAACCCAACCGGGCTCAGCCTGAAGGAGTTACATGGGTCCGCCCTCCAGTGGGCTCACCACCTGCAGGAGGGACCATGGGGGTCCGGTGCTATGTGGATTAGGTGGCAGTTAAAGGCGGAGACCTTGGCGGTCTGATCCCAGGCTTCCTAAACTGGCTTTTGGGACATGGAATGTCACCCCTCTGGTGGGGAAGGAGCCTGTGATGGTGCATGAAGTTGAGAGATACCGGCTAGATATAGTTAGCCTCACCTCAACACACAGCTCTGGTTCCAGAACCAGTCTCCTGAAGAGGGGCTGGAGCTTGGCCTACTCTGGAGTTGCCCCAGGTGAGAGGCGACGAGCAGGGGTGGGTATTCTTGTATCCCCCCCACCTTGCTGCCTCTATATTGGAGTTTTCCCCAGTGGACGAAAGGATTGTTTCCCTGTGCTTTCAGGTTGGGAAATGAGTCCTGACCATCATTTGTGCCTATGCACCAAATGATGGTTCAGAGTACCCACCCTTTTTGGAGTCTCTGATTGGGGTGCTGGAGAGTGCTCCTCTTGGAGACTCCATTGTTCTACTGGGGGACTTCAATGCGCACGTCGGCATTAACAGTGAAACCTGGAGGGGGTGATTGGGAGGAACGGCCTGCCCGATCTGAACCCGAGTGGTGTTCAGTTATTGGACTTCTGTGCTAACCACAGTTTGTCCATAATAAACACCATGTTCAAGCACAAGGGTGTCCATATGTGCATCTGGCACCAAGACACCCTAGGTCGCAGGTCGATGATTGATTTTGTTATCGTGTCATCAGACCTGCGACCATATGTCTTGGACACTCGGGTAAAAAGAGGTGCAGAGCTGTCAACTGATCACCACCTGGTGGTGAGTTGGATCCAATGGCAGGGGAGGACACCATTCAGACCTGGTAGACCCAAACGTAACAGTGAAGGTGTGCTGGGAACGTCTGGCTGAGGCCCCTGTCCGGGAGGTCTTCAACTTGGGCGGTGCGGTGGCGCAGTGGTTAGCGCTGCGGCAGCACAGCAACTCACCCTTGGCCATGGAATCCCTGGTTCGATCCTAGCCCCTGACCAACAGTGATCTGTGTGAAGTTTGCATGTTCTCCCCGTATCTGCGTGGGTTTACTCCGGGATTTCTCCAGTTTCCTCCCACAGGCCAAAAACATGTAGGTTTGGTTAACTGGAGACTGTAAAGTGGCCCTAGGTGCGAATGTGTGTGTGAATGGTAAAGGGATAGCACCGTACCATGGCTGCTTCATCCATCCAGGTGGATGCCCTCAATTTCCCCTCTGGGGATCAATAAAGTATACAAAATCAAAAAAAAAAAAAAAAAAACTCCCACCCCCGGAAGAACTTCAACCATATTCCGAGGGAGTCTGGAGACATGGAGTCTGAATGGGCCATGTTCGCCACCTCCATTGTTGAAGCGGCTACCCAGAGCTGTGGCCGCAAGGTCATCAGAGCATCTCGTGGTGGCAACCCCCAAACCAAGAGGTGGACACCAGTGGTGAGGGGGGCCATTAAGCTGAAGAAGGAGTCCTATCAAGTTTGGTTGGCTTGTAGGACTCCCGAAGCAGCTGAGATGTACCGGCAGGCCAAGTGGAGTGCGGCTCGAGTGGTTGCTGAAGCAAAAACTCGGTTATGGGAGGAGTTCAGTGAGGCCATGGAACAAGACTTTCGACTGGCTTCAAAGAGATTCTGGCAGACTGTCTGGCTGCTCAGGAAGGGGAAGCAGCTTCCTGTCCACACTGTGTATGGTGCAGATGGGGCGCTGATGACTTCGACTGGGGATATCATTGGGCGGTGGAAGGAATACTTCAAGCATCTCCTCAATCCCACTGACACGCCTTCCACAGAGGAAGCAGGGCTTGTGGATGAAGGGGACGACTCGCCTATCACAGGGCTGAGGTCGCCAAGGTGGTTAAAAATCTCTTTGATGGCCAGGCCCCGGGGGTGGATGAGATTCACCAGGAGTACCTCAAGGCCCTGGATGTTGTAGGGCTGTCATGGTTGACATGCCTCTGCAAGATTGCGTGGAGGTCAGGGGCAGTGCCTTTGGCATGGCAAACCGGGGTGGTGGTTCCTCTCTTCAAAAAAGGGGACCAGAGGGTGTGCTCCAACTTTAGAGGGATCACAGTCCTCAGCCTCCCTGGGAAGGTCTATGCCAAGTACTGGAGAGGAGAGCCCGGCCGTTGGTCAAACTTCGGACTCAATGTGGTTTTCCTCCTGGCCATGGCACATCGGACCAGCTCTTTACCCTCTCGAGAATTCTCGAGGGTTTGTGGGAGTTTGCCCAACCAGTTTACATGTGTTTTGTGGACTTGGAGAAGGCATTTGACCGTGTCCCTCATGGCTTTTTGTGGGGGGTGCGTCAGGAGTATGGGGTATCAGGATTCTGGTTACGAGGTTTTCAGTCTCTGTACGACCGTTGTGAGAGTTTGGTTCATATTGCCAACACTCGGTCAGACTCATTCCCAGTGAGAGTTGGACTAAACCAGGGCTGCCCTTTGTCACTGATTCTGTTAATAATTTTTTTGACAGGATTTCTAGGTGCAGCCAGGGAACAGAGGATGTCATGCTTGGTGACCACAGGATCTCATCTCTGCTGTTTGCAGATGATGTTGTCCTGTTGGCTTCATCCAGCAATGACCTACAGGTCTTACTGGGACAGTTTGCTGCTGAGTGTGAAGCGGCTAGGATGAGAATCAGCACCTCCAAGTCCGAGTCTATGGTCCTCAGCCGTAAAAAGGTGGATTGTCCTCTCCGGGTTGGGGGCAAGCTCTTGCCCCAAGTGGAGGAGTTTAAGTATCTTGGAGTCTTATTCACGAGTGAGGGGAGACTGGAGCAAGAGATTGACAGACTGATCGGAGCAGCATCTGCAGTGATGCGGACGTTGTACTGCTCTGTTGTGGTGAAGAAGGAGCTAAGCTCTAAGGCAAAGGTGTCGATTTACCAGTCATTCTACATTCCTACCCTTACCTATGGTCATGAGCTTTGGGTAATGACTGAAAGAGCGAAATCGCGGATACAAGCGGCTGAAATGAGCTGTCTTTGTAGGATTGCTGGACTCACCCTCAGAGATAGGGTGAGGATCTCAGTCATCCAGAGGCACTTTTCCACTAGCCCAGCACACCTCGGCACGTCTCGATTCACTTCGACATGGTTCGGCTCGCTTTTGTCTCCATTACAACCGTGTTAAGCTGGGGTGGGTGGGATTTCTATAACAGCGAGGCGGCGCCACACTCCCGTGACGTAGAACACGCAACCCAAGCAAAACATAACACATACAGCTGTACAAGGCGACTCTTCGGTCTGTGGCTTTTTTCACCGTAAATGCCAAAAAAGGACCGCCAGACAAGGGTACAGGCAGCGAGATGAAACACTCTGGAATAGTTCTGCAGCTTCTGGGAGAGCCAAAGACGTGAGGATACAAACTAGGTCATATATGACGGTAAGCTAATGTTGCTAATGCTAGTTTGCTATAAGTACGTCGTACTACACTTTAATGTCTGCAAGTTATCGCTGTTAGGTACTAAAATATGTATGCTGTGTGTGTTTCAGATGGCTCTGCTGTGGGGAAATTACCGCTTCATTCGGTCTGGGCGTTCAGCACAGCGTGTCACGGATGTCATCAGCCTGTCACTGATGTCAGCACAGCTTCACAAACAATCAGTGGTTATAGAGCTTAAGAATGTCTGTAGAAACGTTTATTTCCTGTACAACAAATTGCTCTGATCTGCGTGAAAATCATGGAGAGACTGTTGAGACATCATGGACGTACCTGCTCCAGCTGCAGAGTCTGAGGTGGTGTCATAGAAAAAAATGATCAGGTGACACAACTTGATCGCCATGTTAATAACTATATTAGCCACAAAATATATATTCAAAAAGTAAACAGTACTGAGTTAGGTATAATAAGATATATTTGACAGTTATCATGCATTTTAGGCCAAAACAAACTTGATCTAGGATTAAAAGCAATTAAAATAATGCAGTCACAAGGTTACATGGAAAATACTTGATTTACTCGATACATGTACTGTAGAAATATATATTCTCTGCATCAACAATGTACTAGACATGCATTCATGTTGTATTGCACTGGGAATTGCACTGACAATAAACCTCTTAAGTTTTTGCAGATGTCTCTTTTTTTATATGTGAAGGTTACCACCATGTGGCATAAATTAAATACTGAAAGATTGGAAAAGCTAAGAATAATCCAGCAGTTTGAGAAATCACTTTTGGTTTGGTGTAAGTCTGTCAACAGAATTATGAACCATAAAGCAGTTTGTGTTAAAATGTTAAATCCCATTAAACCTAATCCGGGGGCTTCCAATCATGTGTCATGGGGGGCCAAGACCCTGCAGGTTCTCTGTTCTACCCAGTCTCTTCAGAATCAGAATCAGAAAAAGATTTATTGCCAAGTACATTAACAGATACTGATAACATACGAGGGATTTGACTTGACACAGAAAAATGAACCTGCATTTCCAGTGACACGGCTGCATCTGAAACGCACCTGCCAACAGGATGGTACAGATAAGAAATCATACAATGGGAAGGAGCAAAAAAATCATTGAATTCAGAATATTGACCATAAGTAATCGATATTATGATTACAAAGACAAAAAAAGCCCTCAATGCACATTCAAGACCAAAGTTCACAGGACACAAGGAGAGCAGTGAGTGTTATCTTGTTGTCAGTTTCTGGATCAGTGTGGATGTAGTGTTGAAGCAGTGTTGTATCAATCAATAAGAGCACAAGGACACTTTGGCAGGAGATGTTTAGTCTGGCTACTGGCAATTGTCCCAAGCAGCTACTGTCCGGAGGCCGTGTGCTCAGTGTTTTGAAAAACAAAGACTGGGGATTATCAGGAGGATTTTTGTAAGGGAAATTGAGCCAAATAGAACTGATCACAGAGAAAGAACTTTATTTTCTTCTGCAGATTCAGTGCTTAATCCTTCATTGCGGGGCGTTGAGTCCGTCGTGGATAGACTTAAGCGTAACCATGATGTAATCCACCTTCCGAGACAGTTCTCCATTTGTCGCTATCAAGGTCTTCTCCATTTTTTCAATTTGATGGATGCACCTCGCCTGGCCAGCATTTTGATAGGTTGTATCCATCTTCAGCAATTTGCGGTACACCAGGACAATCCCAGTTCCAATCAGAACGATCCCTGTAAATAACCCTATGTACATTTCTTCATTTGCTTATATTTTATTTTGGAGCTTATTACTTTTATGTACTATCAGTTACGGTTAGCTTCCTGTTTGATATTCGGTGCTTTTATTTTGAAGGAACTTCCGGTTATAACCGTTAGCGTGAGCAAACTAACGGCGGCAAAAGACGGGGAAGAAAAGGTTGTGACAAAAATAAAACGTATTTGTTATTAGCAGCCCCCTTGATAGAGGCACAAGGTATGTTTAATATGTAAATATGACAATTTGAATTTTCGTGTTAACATGTATGTATATTTTGTAGTATTTAGTGTCAAGAGTTAAGGTTATTTTTAGCTAACAGTTGTAAGAGTGTGGACTTTAGCTTATACAATGTTTTTCTGTGTGGTTCCCAGCTCTTACGGTGAATTTGAGGGTTTACTGCAGCTCAACCAGACTCATGTCAATCATCACTGTTTTCTTCCTGCATTACCGACTGCACTATATAGTTCTCCACAGTATCTGCTGCTGGCTAATATATATTTTAACTGTTGACCAGTATCACTTAATCTTATCCTACACTTTATTACATGTATAGTTTATTTCTCTTATCTTATCATGTTTAATGTTGCAGCATTGTACCGAGACAAATTCCTAGTTTGTGTACTACATGAACAATGGCAATAAACCTGATTCTGATTCTGATTCTGATTCTACTGCCATTAAACCTAAAAATCATCAGTAAAGTGTCATCCTTCATTCGGGGGGATATGCTACAGTAAGAGCTTACCTCCGGGAGAGGTGAAGGCCTGTCGCCTGGTCGAGGCCAAGAGAAGACGCTTCACCCAACGTGCTACAACGAGCTGCCCGCGATTTCAAGGAACGGCACGGAAACGGCGCGGAGCAGCGAGCTGCAGCAACGGTCTAAGGATACGGTGACAAGCAATCACTCTCAAAATGGAAGATAATAAATCAGAACAGATAAATGAAAAGGAACAACGAGAGGAAACAGTTAATGAAACGTTACCAAGGCGATCAGAAAGGCCTAGTGTGCCTACAGAGAAAATGCTGTTATATCAGAAGGATGAACAGACTAAAAGAGAGAAAAGGCTGTTAACTATCTATGAACATTGGAAAGGTCAGGTCAGAATTTACAGAGCAGACCTCAAAAGTGAGCTGTCAGATTCACAGTTAGCAGAAATGGCTGATGATATTGAAAGGACAGTAAATGACATGACAAAAGCATACAGTGAACTTAGAGAGCATAATGCACCATCCCATGTCATAAGGCGTAAAATGGACTCCTGTGAATCTGTGACAAAAGACATTATGGAAATCATTTCAGAGCGTTTGGCAGCCATAGATGAATATGATGCAGATAGAGAAAAGCAGCGCCTCCATCAACTCTTAACTTATGACCATGCTAAGTCCATTTTTGGCACTTCATCACAGTCCAGTTATCACTCTGAAGCGAGCATCACTGCCAAAAGAATTGATGCAGCTGCAGAATTAGCTGCTAAGGAAGCTCAGTATAAAATCACACAAGAGGAAATCAAACAAAAGGAAAAATTAAGAGAAATGGAAGAGAAACACAGGAGAGAATTGGATGCACAAAAGTTTGAACTAGAGCGCTTACAAGCAGAAAAGGAAAGGCAAGCTGCACGTGCAAAATTAGAGATTTATGACAAGGAATTGAAAGTTGATACGGACAGTCAATGTATGTTACAGAACAATGGGACTTCTCCTGTCAACCAAAGCTTTGCACAACCAGTCCCATTGCTTTCCACAGGTTCATACCACCCGCTCATGCAACAATATGCATCCTTTCCTGTCAACTATTCTGTGCAACAACCACACTTTCAAGTTGTTTCTCCATCGCCTCCCACAGACATTTCCCAGCTGGCTAAAGCTATCCAAGACAGCATAGCTGTAAACAGAATCCCAGTGCCAGTGCCTATCGTGTTCAGCGGAGATCCCATCACCTATATCGAACGGAAGGCTTCCTTCAGCTCACTGATAGACTGCAAAGGTATATCTCCTGCTGATAAACTGCACTTGTTAAAAAGGTATATTACTGGCCCAGCACTTAAATGCCTTGAGGGCACATTTTATCGTAGCGACGAAGAGGCATACAAAGATGCCTGGAAAAGGCTTGACCGACGTTATGGTCAGCCTTTTGTTGTTCAAAAGGCATTCAGAGACAAACTGTCGAAGTGGCCTAAAATCCACTCAAAGGATGCAGAAGGTTTACGGACATTTTCTGATTTTCTCACAACCTGTCTCCAAGCAACACCACATGTAAAGGGCTTAGAGATACTGAGTGACTGTGAGGAAAACCAAAAGTTATTGCAAAAGGTTCCAGAATGGCTCGCAACACGTTGGAATCGTCAGGTCACAGTTGCTCTCATGGAAGGTAAAGATTTCCCCTCTTTCAAGGATTTTGCAGAGTTTGTAGCACTCGAGGCGGAAATTGCATGTAATCCTGTGACTTCTTCCTATGCACTCCATTCATGCAGTTCATCTCTGGAAAAAGGACATGCAAAAGAGATTAAACCAAACAGATTTGCAACCCAAGTCTTTACAACACAAGCTACAGCACATGCGGATAAAGCAAAGTTAAATGACACAAAGTTAAAGGTACCCTGCATGTTCTGCAAAGATGAAAGGCATCAGTTGTCAAAGTGCCCAAGCTTCTCAGAAAAGTCACTAGACGACAAACGGACATTTGTAAAGGACAATAAACTGTGCTACGGGTGCTTAAAGGTAGGCCACAATGCCAAAGACTGTCGTCATCGCCACACATGTGACACTTGCAAAGGACGACACCCCACTTGTTTGCACAATGAGAATCACAAGGCAAATGAAAGACCTCAGAGCTCCACAAACATTACACCAACCACAGAAAATGATACTATGGCAGTCACAGCTCTGAACGTCACAAAGGTGGGTCAATCAGGTAGTACCTCCATGATTGTTCCTGTGTGGGTTTCCACTACCCAGAGACCTTCTAAAGAGCAGTTAGTGTATGCTTTATTAGACACACAAAGTGACAATACATTTGTTAGTGAAGAGGTAACTAACCAGTTACAAGCAGACTCTCATCCAGTTAATCTAAAACTAACCACAATGCTGGGAGTTCACATGACAGTCAAAAGTCAGAGAGTACCAGGGTTACGTGTGAGAGGTTACAACTCAGATGTTTGTATTGACCTTCTGCCCTCTTACACAAAGGACTATATTCCGTTTAATTATGACAACATACCCACGAACGAAACTGCAAAGCAATGGCCCCATCTGTCAGAGATTGTTGAAAAGATACCTCCTCTTCTGAGCTGTGATGTTGGACTACTCATTGGATTTAACTGTTCCAGAACTCTAGCTCCAAAACAGGTTCTACTTGGAAAGGACAATGAGCCATTTGCAATCCAGACAGAGCTGGGGTGGAGCATTGTTGGTGGCTCCACATCAGAGTCAAATGAAACTGAAACAAGTCTGTGCCACAGAGTCATGGTAAAAGAACTACCTCCTGTAACACCTATGGATGTTATCAAAGTTCTTGAGTCTGATTTTAAGGATGCAAAGGCAAGCGACAAAATAGTCTCACAAGAGGATCTCATTTTTCTAGACAAACTCAAGGAAGGAATAAAGAAAAATGAACTGCCCACACCACAAACTGTTGAGCCGGATCTATCCATAGGAGATCCAGAAGTCAGAAAAGTACAGACAATGTTAACTAAAGTCACAAACACTGCGAGTCTTGCTGAACGTCTAAGTAAGTTCTTGTCATGGTCCAGAGCAATCAAAGCTGTAGCACATCTTATAAGAAGGGCTAAACATATCAAGTCAAATGCACCAGCTACAGTGAGTGAACAGGAAAATGCTGAACTTGTGATCATTTGTGATGTGCAGCATCAAGCATACGAACAAGAAATAAAACTGTTGAACAAAGGAAAACAGCTCCCACGTCACAACAAACTGTTTAAACTGGACATTTTCATGGACACAGATGGTCTCCTCAAGGTGGGAGGGAGACTTCGACATTCACCAACGAGTGACACCTTCAAACATCCAATCGTGATCCCAAAGGATCACTGTGCAGCTAAGCTCATAATATCTCACTGTCATAACAAGGTAAAACACCAAGGAAAGGGATTTACCATAAATGAAATCAGATCTAGTGGCTACTGGATTCCAGGAATGAGTAAAACAGTTGCTTCATACATCGGTCAGTGTGTGACCTGCCGCAGACTCCGCAAAGCTCCAGAGGGTCAGAGGATGAGTGACCTACCTCCACAGCGCTTAGAGCCCTCTCCTCCCTTCACACACTGCGGCATGGACTGTTTTGGTCCGTTTGTGACAACAGAAGGAAGGAAACAACACAAACGGCATGGACTCTTATTTACTTGCTTTTGCTCTCGTGCCATCCACATCGAGCTATTAGAGGACTTGTCTACTGATGCATTCATTAACGCATTAAGGTGTTTCATTTCAATCAGAGGTGCAGTTAGACAAATCCAATGTGACCAGGGAACAAACTTTGTTGGCGCTCAAAATGAGTTTAAAGCAGCCCTAAATGAACTAGACACTCAGAAGCTAAGTACTTACTTTTCCGAAAGACAATGTGACTTTGTGATGAATGCACCCCACTCCAGTCATGCAGGGGGAGTGTGGGAGCGTCAGATAAAGACTGTCAGAAGTGTACTGAATACCACTCTGTCACTTGCTCATGGTAGACTCAATGATGCTTCATTAAGGACTCTATTCTATGAAGCCATGACTATAGTCAACAGCAGACCCCTAACTATAGATAACTTGAACAACCCTGACAGCTTAGAACCACTTACGCCCAATCACCTGCTCCACATGAAATCCAACGCACCGTTGCCCCCACCTGGCACGTTTCCAAAGGAGGACCTATATGGCAAAAAGAGATGGCGCCGCGTGCAGTTCCTTGCAGAGCAGTTCTGGAGCCGCTGGAGACGGGAATATGTTCACAACATCATTTCAAGGCAAAAATGGCATTCACCAAAAAGGAATCTAAAAGTAGGTGATGTTGTGTTAGACATGGATGAACTAGCGCCCAGAGGTGAATGGAGACTTGCAAGAGTTTTAGAGACTGTTAGTGGAAAAGATGGACTTGTGCGAAGAGCAAAGATTTCACTTGGAGAAAAGAGACTAAATAACAAAGGTCAACGCTCTAGTAAGCTATCAGTTGTAGAGCGTCCAGTACAAAAACTGGTCTTGTTGTTAGAAAGTTCTTAAGGCGACCTCTTTATATGGGTTCTTTTGCTTGAGAAAATTATTTGTTGATGTTCTTATGGAACCCAAATACTCATAATTTTGGTGGGAGTGTAAATAACCCTATGTACATTTCTTCATTTGCTTATATTTTATTTTGGAGCTTATTACTTTTATGTACTATCAGTTACGGTTAGCTTCCTGTTTGATATTCGGTGCTTTTATTTTGAAGGAACTTCCGGTTATAACCGTTAGCGTGAGCAAACTAACGGCGGCAAAAGACGGGGAAGAAAAGGTTGTGACAAAAATAAAACGTATTTGTTATTAGCAGCCCCCTTGATAGAGGCACAAGGTATGTTTAATATGTAAATATGACAATTTGAATTTTCGTGTTAACATGTATGTATATTTTGTAGTATTTAGTGTCAAGAGTTAAGGTTATTTTTAGCTAACAGTTGTAAGAGTGTGGACTTTAGCTTATACAATGTTTTTCTGTGTGGTTCCCAGCTCTTACGGTGAATTTGAGGGTTTACTGCCATTAAACCTAAAAATCATCAGTAAAGTGTCATCCTTCATTCGGGGGGGTATGCTACAATCCCAGTCACCATTATTACGAAGATATACAAATCTTCAATATCTTCGATAGAGAGATTACTCAGGCACAAGATCCTCCAATTACTTGTCACCCGTAAATAGCCCGCTGGAGCCGTCCCTGCGGGGCAAACAGCTTCCCCCGGAGCACTTTTCCTTGTTGAAAAAATAGTGTCAATTGCGTTCAAAGCCCAGCTTATCAATTCCATAATTTCTTTCGATAATCAGCAGTAGACGCAGACAGACAACAGCAAGCTGGGATCCAGTTAGTTAGGGAAGTGGGGAGCTAGAGCAGAGAGAAAAGAGAGAAGCGTCTACTCTCCTTGAAGAGCGGAAGTGAAGAGGTAGCAGGTGTTCTCACTGATCAGTCAGTGGAAGAAGTTCAGTGGAATCTGCTGAAGACACTGGTTGGAGGTAAAGCCTGCAGGGTCTTGGCCCTCCATGGCACATGATTAGACACCCCCGCCCAAGCCCATTATGATGAAGAGCAGATGCTAATATGACCCAGAATTCCTCCATATACTGGTACTGTCACTAAAGTATGCAGGGTCTTCTGCGGTGGCACATCCAACAATATAGTTTTCAGTTAATAAAATAATTGTTTTGCTTACTTTTTTCTTAAAAATGAGCCATTATTTTCAAGGTCACTGATAAATCCTTTGTACAGTTGACTCTTTTCCCACTAGTGTCTTAACAGACAAAATAGAAAATCATGATGCAAACACATAAGTCACTAAATTGTTTATTACAATCAGCAGCAAATTCCAGATTATTCAGAATGTGCAAAATTCAAACTGTAAAAAAAAAACCTGGAATGGTCATACACGGCAGCCACGCTGCCTCACTGAGAAGCAACTGGATCGGCCCCTCGTACTGGTCCTGGTTCAGCAGATCTTCAGCCTGCATCTCTGTAAATAGTGAGGCAAGGTCCAGTTGTGGTGGACAGTTTCCCTCTTGCCTAGACAAAAGACAAATGGGTGGTGGTTAATTAAAGCAAGTTTAAAACATATTTGGGAAATACACTTGTTGCTAAAAGCCAGTGGTGGAATGTGAATTAATGAATGAATCTTTATTTCGGATTGATTAAAAGTAAAGATTAAAAGAAAATAGAATAATATAACAAAGGGGAAAAAAATCTAACAAGGTCAAATTAAACAATAACTCCTCTGATTATACAGTTCAACGTAGGTTATCTGAAATGGGTGATGGCTGAAGCTGCAGCTTATATTGCCCACCCATATTCCATCCAAGAATTCAAAAGAAAAACAAAACAGGAGGGATTACAATTTGAATGTGACAATAAAGTACTTCGTTGTTGTATTCAACCACAATTTTCATGTAGCTGCGCTTCAGTAGATTTTACAAGGGCTGCGTTACATTTAAAATCATCTGTTTTTACTGTGGCCTCAGCAATCACAATGAATTAATACATTCACTTGAATGGAATATAGTACTTTAACTGAAGGTGTGCATCACCGAGTATGGAGTCGCTCAGTCAAAATATGAAGTTTTTATCAATAAAAGTTTGTCTTGTCTGTAAAAGTGTCTCTTGTTGCCCTGGCTTCATGTGTGGGCGGTGTTTTGTACTAGCATTGCTAAAATATAAAAGGAAGCACTACAATGGGTCTCAAATATTTGTAATGTGTCCTGTTACTGCATGAGTTTATTGATGATAGACTATAAACTACACATATAAAGTAAATTATATTGACGACTGAACATCTCACATTCGCCAAACATACAGTTATGAACATAACTCACAAAGGATCACACAAGTGATCTGACAAAAAATAAATACATTAACAAGTGGTTTATTTTACAGTTGATGTGCCATATTCACACAATCAAATAAATCTCAGTTCAGTCCCTTTTATATTAAGTGGAAATTGTGCTGCTTTGGTTTTGACACTTTACCTATAAAAGCAAAGGATTTCAGTATTTTCCACAGTGGCGAGGTAGGTTGTGGGGAGGCTGATTTCCTCTTGCCTAGATGAACGACAGAAATGGATGGTGGTTAGTTTCAAGCAAGTTCAATACATATACAGGCACATCTCAAAAATTAGAATACCATGAAAAAATTCAATATTTTTTTCACTCATTTCAGAAAGTGAAACCCATATATAGATTCATTACAGGGACAGTGATATATTGAAAGTGTTTATTTTAATATTGATGATTACAGCTACAGCCCATATTAACCAACACCTCAGCGGCCAACATTTATATTTAAAAACTATTTTTTAAAGTTAATTTTATGTAATATTCTAATTTTTTGCCAAATTGAATTTGGGGTTTTCAGGGGCTGTAAGCCATAATCATCAAAATTAAAATAAATAAAATGCTTGAAATATATCACTGTCTGTGTAATGAATCAATATAATATACGGATTTCTCTTTCTGAAATGAGTGACAAAAAATATTGAAGTTTTTCATGACATTCTAATTTTTGGAGATGTACATGTATTAGGGAAATACACCTGTGAAAGTCAGTGGTGGGATGTGACAAAAATGCTTCGTTTCCCTGACAAGCACTGCAGGATCCACAGAATAGGTGTGTGGGTCTATTCTGACGCTTTAGAAAATTATATGAATGACTTTATAAATTACTGGTTTGAAAAAGCAATTTTAATATGACGAGATTTCGGCTCCTGTGGTTCATTTCACCAGTATCCACAATATAAACAGGGAGGCTAACCCCTGGCATGTGGAAACACATTCTAGCATTAAATTGCACACAATTTAATGTGCAGCACCAAAGTGCAATTCGTACACAAACCAGGACTTTAACCAGGATTAACATATTTCATCGTTTTGCTCTCACAAGCGAATATTTAGGAGAAAACAAGCACGAATCAGCAGTTGGTACTAGCTAGCTACTAGCTAAAAATCATTAGCTAAAAATCATTAGCCAGCACAGAACAGCGCTGTATGGCTCAAAAAAGTTAGATTACCACCAACAGGATAAATAAGCGAACAGATGCACATTATTACAAATCACTCACCATCGATGGTTCTCTCACGTTCGTCTTCAGCTTGTCCGTAGTCTGCTTCTATGCTGGGCTGCCATCTGTATCGGTCCGAGTCACTCCTCACTGTGGATCTGCCACCAAGCAGAGAAAACTCCGCACCTCTTTGTTGGACCACGGTGTAGAGTTCCGCAAAACCTACAACGCTGTCTGTATTAATATCGTATTTACTCTGTGACCGAGTTAGTCCGTGAAATATTGCAAATGGCGGTCGTGTGTAGATTCATCAGAAGACGGTCACTTTCATGACGTTACGACCTGACCAATCAGCGGCGACCAGTCTTTTGACGTCACAACACGGCACAACTCAGCACGGTTGTACCCTGCCCTTGAGCGGGGACGAAAATCGCGGCTGTTAAACCGTGTTGGGGCTAGTGGAAAGAGCTACAAAGCATGCTGAGCTGTCCCGTGTTGGGCTAAGCGGGGCTAATGGAAAAGGCCCTCAGGAGAGGCTCAGAGTAGAACCGCTGCTCCTCCACATTGAAAGGATCAGATGCCCATACCACATTGAGGTGGTATGGGCATCTGATCAGGATGCCTCCTGGACGCCTCCCACTTGAGGTGTTTCAGGCACGTCCTACTGGGAGGAGACCCCGGGGCAGACCCAGGACTCGTCGGAGAGACTATGCTTCCCAGCTGGTCTGGGAACGCCTTGGTATCCTCTCTGAAGAGCTGGAGCAGGTGGCTGGGGAGAGGGAAGTCTGGGCTTCTCTGCTTGAACTGCTGCCTCCATGACCTGGACCTCTGGAAAAGCAGTAGAAGATGGATGGATGGATGGAAAATGGTATACAGTTATTTTTGTGGTTTATGTTCAGTGTTCTTATTTGTGTGGCATGGGGTGGTGGCTCCGCCTTTTGGTCACGCCACCATCCGTAACTATAAAGGGGCTGCAGGCAGGAGGGACGGTCTCTTGGTCATTTCCTCTGCCTGGCGGCCGTGTGTGGTGCACCTGTACCTCTTTAATAAATGTGTGTTCAGTTCAACACCTAGCCTCATCCTTGGTTCCATATCCAGACATAAAAATACAGATGGATACATTTGTATTAGGTGCAAATTTGTGAGAACGAAGGTGCAAAAATATAATAAAAGATGCCAATTTTTTATTTGTTGAAAATTTAGAAGAAAAAAGTTGCAAATTTATGAGGGAAAAAGCAGCAAATGTATGAGAAAAAAGTTGTACATTTAAAAGGAATAAAGTTCCAAATTTACAAGAAAAAAGTTGCAAATTTATAGGAATCCATCGATCTATCTTCTACTGCTTTTCTGGAAATGGTGTCGCAGAGGTAGCAGTCCAAACAGAGAAGCCCTGACTTCCCTCTCCCCGGCCACCTGCTCCAGCTCTTCAGAGGGGACACCAAGACGGTCCCAGGCAAGCTAGGAGACATAGTCTCTCCAGTGTGTCATGGGTCTGCCCCTGGATCTCTTTCCAGTTGGACATGCCCGAAACACCTCAACTGGCTCCTTTTGATGGGGAGGAGCAGTAGTTCTACTCTGAGCCTCTCCCTAATGACTGAGCTCCGCACACTATCTCTGAGGGTGAGTCCAGCAATCCTCCAGAGAAAGCTCATTTCAGCCGCTTGTATCCGCAATATCATTCTTTTGGTCATTACCCAAAGTTCATGACCATAGGTGAGGGTAGAAACATAGATTGGGTTGTAAATGGACAACTTTGTTTTAGAACTTAGCTCCCTCTTCACCACAACAGACCAGCACAAAGTCTGCATCACTGCAGATGCTGCTCCGATCTGTCTGTCAATCTCTCACGCTATTCTCCCCTCACTCATGAATGAGACCCCGAGATACTGAAACTCCTCCACTTGGGGAAAGAGCTCATCCATAACCCAGAGAGGACAATCCACCTTTTTCTGACTGAGGACCATGGACTTGGAGGTGCTGATTCTCATCCCAGCTGCGCCACAGTCAGCAGCAAACCTTCCCAGTAAGAACTGTAGGTCACTGCTGGATGAAACCAACAGGACAACATCATCTGTTTAAGATCTGCAGGCAGAGTTCCAGACTGTTCAGGACTCCCCAGGCTTTTCTAAGACTACGTGTGAAGTCCTTCTTAGTGGAGGCAATGTTGCTTCCACGACAGGTTTAGTCATTGGCCTCTTTAATGTCATTGCCATCTAACAGCTGAATGCTCCAGTTAGGGGTAGTGTCCGCAGCTCTTTTTCTTAGCCATCTTAGCCTCTTGGCAGTGCCTCTGATTCTACATGTGATTAATACTGTAGATAGGGGAAACGTAGTTTTGTTCTACTGTACATAATCGGTTGTATGGACTGAATGACAATAGAGATGTCTTCTTCTTCTTCTTCTTCTTCTGCCTCTTCTTCTTCTAAAGACAAAAGACTGTTCCACTGTTGGATGAAAACAGTACCTCTGGTAGCCAAAGTGAAACAACAAAAATGAAGCCCCACCTACCAGAAATATTCCACTGGAGCAGTACGAAAATCTCACTGTATGAAGTTCTTTCTACAGCCACTAGTGGTCCCTTTTTCCTAACATGTCATTTTATGTAAATGGCAGCACAGAGAACAAGGGAGTATTTATTCCAGACCCAGATGAAGTTCTGGAGGAAACTGCTGCCTCGTTTGGTCCCTCTTCATGTCTCATCTCTCATTCCTATTGACTGTTCACTTTTGGATCAATGGGGAATGAAAGGAATAACAGATTCTGCTGTTTTTAAGTAGAACCAGAGCACCGAGGTCAGAGATGACAGGGCAACCACAGTAACCATCAGTTGGATTTGGTTCAGCCTTCATGGTGTAAATGTCAAGAAGCCAAGTTCAGTGAAGGAGCGGGTGGCGGGTGGCAGCAGACGTCACTCCACCTCCAGCTGAGACTCAAATCTGTTGCCTCTCCACCCCCACCCCCCCGTAGGGGCACTGGCCCACCGTTAAATTTGACTTTTCCCTTCAGCTTTTGTGGCTGGTTAAGTGGTGGTGGGTGGGTCAGGAGGAAAGAGGGGCATTAATGACCTGCTGCTCATGGAGTAGCAGCAGAGGTTTTCTACGGGTTTAAGGAAGTTAAATGTGAGGATTTTTCAATGATAACAGGATCAGATCTAAAACTGTACTGTATGGATCAAAAATAGAAAAAAGTCATTAACTGGACGTAACACGTGTCCACCGTGGCTTCAAACACCAAATCAGTTTCAGATAACAGGGAATCCCAAAAACGCAGTTTTCAGTACTTCATGGAGCGTGTTCTTGGTGTGTGCCAAGCATCGGCATAAATCAAAAAACCACCACCACCACTTCATCGTAAACCTATTTTTACATCATGTTAGATAACCAAATAAAATTAATCTGAAGCACCAATTTTAAATCTGCAACTTTTTTCTTCTAAATCTGCAATTTTTGTCTCATAAATGTACAATTTTTTCCCTTTAATTCTATACCTTTTTTTTTGTAAATATGCAACTTTTCTCATACCGTTAAAACCTTTTTCTCATAAATTTGCAGCTTTTTTTCTTGAAATTTTGCAACTCTTTTCTCATACATTTTAAAGTTTTATTTCATAAACTTGTAGTGTTTTTTGTAAATGTGCAACTTTTTTCTCATGAATTTAAAACTTTTTTCTCATTAATTTGTAACTTTTTTCTTATCAATTTGCAACTTTTTTTCTGATTAATCTGCAACTTTTCTCATTAATGAAGTCACCATGCAGCCCCGTAAAGCAAAAGCAAATTTCTTCTTAGATATAATCAAAAATGCAAAAAGGAACAACAAAAAACTCTGGAAATGTATTGATTAACTCACAGGAAAAAATGCAAAAAAAGTGAAGTCATACAACGCAATATGAGTGGAAAACTTCACTCACATAGCTTAGTTATAGCCAGCAATTTTAATGAGTATTTTATGAAATCGGTACAAGAACTGGATCTGAATTTTACCCACACATACCGTACCAAATTAAAATAAATCATGAAACTGATCAAAACCTTAAACCCACAAATGTGGAAAAGCTTAACAAAATTTTATCATCTCTCTCAAGTTCCAGAGCTAAGGACATTCATGGACTAGACACTGTATTCTTGAAAAAACATAAAGATACTTTAATAATTAGAGAGATGCAGAGATAGGGTCACTACCTCTAGGTAGAGGTAGTGAGGTAGAGGTCATGGTAGAAGCCCGGAGGGCTCTACCGTGCTAAGAGTGTACCCCAATTGGCACCTCCGCTGGCCGGCATTGTTCAGGGGCCTGGGTCGTATTGGAGCTTTTTACCATCGCCCCCTCATTGACAAGAGCATGACACCAAAAGTTCAGCCACTGCGACGACTCCCCCTTGCACTGTGGGATGAGGTCTCGGCGGAGCTGTCCAAACTGCTAGAGTCCAGCATCATTGAGAAAATGGACACTTCGTCGTGGATCTCCAACCTGGGGGTGGCCAAGAAAAAAGGGGGGGGGGGCATCAGACCAGGCATAGATCTCCGGATGGTGAACAAGGCAGTTATTCTGGACAGATACCCCCTCCCAACCATGGAGGAGCTCTCGGCAACGTTCATCGGGTCTCAGATCTTCACGAAGCTGGACCTCCACCAGGGCTACCTGCAAGTGCCACTCCACCCAGGCAGCTGGAACCTGACGGCCTTTGTGACCCACATGGGGGTTTTTAGGTATACCCGGATGCTGTTCAGCCTGAGCTCAGCACCCAGTTGCTTCCAAAAGGTCATGTCAACGACGCTAGCCAGTCTCAAGGGCATGGTGACCTATTTGGATCGCATAGTGGTGCACGGTGTGTCGCAGGTAGAACACAACGAGAGGCTGGAGAGAGTCCTGGCAACACTCCAAGAACACAGGGTCACCCTGAATGATGAGAAGTGTATCTTCGCAGCAGACGCCATAGAATTTGTGGGGTTTCAACTGACTGGAAGGGGGTTCCAACCGCTGCATTCAAACGTGGAGGCGGTTCTGTGCATCCCAGATCCTTCCATACCCACTCAGACCTCGTCATTTCTGGGCATGGTCAACTTCTATGGACGGTTCATTCCTCGTTATTCAGAAACGATTGAGCCCCTCTGGGCTCTGTTGAGGCAGGATGCGCCGTGGGAGTGGACCCCAGCCTGCTCGGTGGCGGTCACCAAGTTGAAGCAGCAGTTCCCCTCCCCGCCGGTGTTGGCTCATTTTGACCTCAATCAGGCGACCATCATGACCTGCGACGCGTCTGGTTCGGCACTGAGGGCTGTCATGTCCCAGGTGCAGGACGGCACAGAGCACCCGGTGGTGTTTATGTCAAGGTCCCTCTCGACGGCAGAGCAGAAATATGCCGTGGGCGAGAGGGAGGCATTGGCCTGCGTCTGGGTGTGTGAGAGGTGGCACATTTAACTCTATGGGCGCCACTTCACTCTAAGAACGGACCACTGAGCGCTCACAACTTTGCTGGAGACGTCGGGGTTGGGGCACAGGCCTCTGAGGATCCACAGGTGGTCCGAAAGACTGAGAGCTTATAATTTCACCACCAAGTTCACCCCAGGCAGAGAGAACATCGTGGTGGACCTTTTGTCCCATGCCACAGGTTAATTGCTCCCGGCCAGACGACGGTGACGATGACCCAGCTGAGGCGGACCTGATCCACGAGCTGCACGCAACCCTCCAGAAGATTGTATCCCCTCAGGAACTCAGGGAAGAATCGTAAAGTGATCCGATGCTGGTGAAATTATGCTCGGCAACCAGAGAGGGTTGGCCAGCAGTGGTGCAGAGCGAGTTGGCACCTTACCACCGGGTCAAAGATGAACTGAGCTGCTGGAATGAGGTGTGCGTGGCCAGAGGACAATGCGCCCTGATCCCGTCATCCCTGAGGGCACGGGTCCTGACGATGCTGCATGAGGGTCATCTGGGGGCGGTTAATGTGAAGCATCACAGCAGGGACTCTGTCTGCTGGCCGGGTATCAACAAGAACATCGAGACTATGGTGAAACAATGCATGCCATGCCTGGAGAGTGGCAAGACTGGCGGGCCACCTCCCCCAACCCTACGGCCAGTGCCATACCTGGAGGGACCCTGGAGACATGTTGAGCTGGATATCTGCAGCGAGCTGCATGCGGCGCCTTCGAATAGCCGGTTCCTGCTCGTGGCCTATGATGTATTCTCAAAGTGGCCAGAGGTACTACCAACCAACTCTGTCACGACGGAAGTGGTCACGGGGTTCCCGGTGTCCTTGTTTGCTAGGTGGGGGACCCTGAACACAATTATGACGGATAACGGCCCACAGTTCGTCTCTGGAGCTTTTGAGGAGTTTCTGGGTAGCAGAGGTGTGGAGCATGTTAAGACGGCGTTCTACCATCCTCAGGCTAACAGAGGTGTTCAGCGGTTCAACAAAACATTGAAGAATGGACTGAGAGCCCACCTGGTGGATGGCTTCACATTCTCGGACGCACTGCAAAACACTTTACTGCACTATAGTGCATCTGTCCACGCCACGACGGGCTGTTCCCCAGCGGCCCTCATGCTGGGACGTGAGTTAACCCTCTCAAGTAGGTTCATTTTGTCTTCTTTTAATTATTTACCTTTTGTTCTTATTAAAGACAAAAATAGACAGGAGATGTTTTTACCTTCTTAGCACCAGAGGGTTAGAAATAGTGAGTTAACCCTGCCGGTGAACCGGCTGAGACCTCCAACGACGGGTTCCCAGGACAACATGGAAGCAGTGCAGAACCGGGTCACCCGATGGCAATGCAAAATGAAACAGATTCGACAGGAAGCACAGGGCAAGGGATCGTGGACTGCGGGAAACGGACTGGGTGTGGATTAAACACCCTGCCTGCCACCACAAGCTGCAACCACTGTGGACGGGGCCACAGCAGATTGCAAGACGACGTGGCCCGGACACATTCGAGCTTGAGGACGGGTCTCGGTGGCACGCCAGCAGACTGAGAAGGTCGCCACCGGAGCAGAGGGCTGATGCTGTAGCTGGATGTTTCAGTGAGAGCTGGGACTGGGGGGCCTTGACTGATGAGGGCCCACAAGCTAGGCCGACGGTGCGAGCTGCAGGGTCCCCTCCTAGGGGATGCCCAGCTAGAATTCGTCGGAGGCCTAGGTACCTGGAGGACTTTGTTACAAGGACTGTTATGTTTGATGCCAGTTGGGACTAGCGGCAGAATAATCCGCTCCAACTAGGCGGGGCGTTCTGGTAGTCTACCCAGACGCCCGTAGAAATCACCTGTTTGTAGTTATACATGTACATATGTTCAAAAAAAAATTCTTTGTGAAGCTTATGTGTGAAGTTGCACGTTGATTGGTTTACTGAAATTGGGTGGGGTCTGGAACTTTGGGGGGGGGGGGTATTACATATGGGAATTGTACTTCGGGGCTTGCCTTAGCTCAGCCGGGAGAGAGGTTTCTTGAATTTATAGTGATGAAGAAGAAGAACAGAAAAATCAAAATCATTGTGACAGCAGCAGAGAAATGTCTTGGCATTGGGGGACTGCATTAGGAAGCAGTTGAGGACTTGTTGGGTGGGGTATCTTTAAGTTCACGGACATCATGGGCTGGTGGATTGGCCGCCAATCAAGTCTGGGAGAGGAAGAAGAGTGATGAGATGAGACGCAGATGCAGACTGCAGCTCCTGACCGGATGGAGTGATGATGTGGAGTGGGGTGGTGGAGGTGATGCACCTGTGGGCTGGTTGCCAGCCGCCGATCGAGTCTAAAAGAAGAAGACGATTGTTCAGAACTCCTGGTAAGAACTCCTTATACAAAGATATCGAGTGATGATAATCAAGTCAGTGGTGGTGATGCACCTGTGGGCTGGTTGTCAACCGTCAATCAGGTCTAAAAGAAGAAGAAGAAGATATAGAGTGAGACAGGCTCAGTGATGCATCAAAACTGTGGAAATTTTTTTATGAAGTGAGTTAATTTCCCTACGCTGGTTTGGAAAATCTTTGAATATGGCAAGCTACACAGACAATATTTCACCTACATCAGACATGGCAGAACTGCGTGGACAGATCAAACAGCTGACCCAGCTTCTCCCTCAACTTAGAATGCTATGAACAACACCAAGTACAGCCGTGGACAAAATTGTTGGTACCCCTCTGTTAATGAAAGAAAAACCCACAATGGTCACAGAAATAACTTGAATCTGACAAAAGTGGTAATAAATAAAAATTCTATGAAAATTAACCAATGAAAATCACACAGTGCTTTTGAATTGTGGTTCAACAGAATTATTTTAAAAAACAAGCTCATAAAACAGGCCTGGACAAAAATGATGGTACCCTTAATATTTTGTTGCACAACCTTTTGAGGCAATCACTGCAATCAAACGATTTCTGTAACTGTCAATGAGACTTCTGCACCTCTCAGCAGGTGTTTTGGCCCACTCCTCATGAGCAAACTGCTCCAGTTGTCTCAGGTTTGAAGGGTGCCTTCTCCAGACGGCATGTTTCAGCTCCTTCCACAGATGTTCAATAGGATTTAGATCAGGACTCATAGAACGCCACTTTAGAATAGTCCAGTGTTTCACTCTTAGCCATTCTTGGGTGTTTTTAGCTGTGTGTTTTGGGTCATTATCCTGTTGCAAGACCCATGACCTGCGACTGAGACCAAGCTGTCTGACACTGGGCAGCACATTTCTCTCTAGAATACCTTGATAGTCTTGAGATTTCATTGTACCCTGCACAGATTCAAGACACCCTGTGCCAGATGCAGCAAAACAGCCCCAGAACATAACAGAACCTCCTCCATGTTTCACAGTAGGGACAGTGTTCTTTTCTTGGTATGCTTCATTTTTGCATCTGTGAACATAGCGCTGATGTGCCTTGCCAGAGAGTTCCAGTTTTGTCTCGTCTGTCCATAGGACATTCTCCCAGAAGCTCTGTGGCTTGTCAACATGCAGTTTGGCAAATTCCAGTCTGGCTTTTTTATGATTTGTTTTCAACAGTGGTGTCCTCCTTGGTCATCTTCCATGAAGTCCACTTTGGCTCAAACAACGACGGATGGTGCGATCTGACACTGATGTACCTTGACCTTGGAGTTCACCATGAATGTGTTTAGAGGTTGTTCTGGGCTCTTTTGTTACCATTCGTATTATCCGTCTCTTCCATTTTTCATCAAGTTTCCTCCTGCGGCCACATCCAGGGAGGTTGGCTACAGTCCCGTGGATCTTAAATTTCTGAATAATATGTGCAACTGTAGTCACAGGAACATCAAGCTGCTTGGAGATGGTCTTATAGCCTTTACCTTTAACATGCTTGTCTATAATTTTCTTTCTAACCTCCTGAGACAACTCTCTCCTTTGCTTCCTCTGGTCCATATTTAGTGTGGTACACTCCATGTCACCAAACAGCACAGTGACTACTTGTCACCCTTTAAATAGGCCGACTGACTGATTACAAGTTTGTAGACACCTGTGATGTTAATTAGAGGACACATCTTGGTTGAACATGTCCCTACGGTCACATTATTTTCAATCTTTTCTAGGGGTACCATAATTTTTGTCCAGGCCTGTTTCATGAGTTTGTTTCTTAAAATAATTCTGTTGAACCACAATTCAAAAGCATTGTCTGATTTTCATTGGTTAATTTTCATAGAATTTTTATTTATTATCACTTTTGTCAGATTCAAGTTATTTCTGTGACCATTGTGGGTTTTTCTTTCATTAACAGAGGGGTACCAACAATTTTGTCCACGTGTGTATGTGGTGGTAATGCACCTGTAAGCTGGTTGGCAACCGCCAATCAAATCTAAAAAAAGAAGTTGTTCAACCGGGATTGGGGGGTGAGTGACGTCAGGTGGGCTACGGCTGGGATATATATTGGAATGTGAAGTTCAATAAAGGGAGTTCAATGTTCAGCAGAGAAAGCTCTCCATTATTCAGACATAAAGACCAGAACAAATTACAGAGATTTACCACAGAGACTAAAAAATGAATTTTAAGTAATCAAGTCTGCCAGCACTGATTCTCTCCTTTAAACGGGATTTGAAATTGGACTCTTAAATTGTTTTCATGTGTGCTGTCCTCTTATCTTTTTACCTTTTAAACTTACTCCCTGCTTGTTTCAGGGTCAGCAGTTTCTGAAACCCAACCTGAATTGCTTTCTATATGTGCTGTTTTTCTTTTAATATCTTCCTGCCTGCCTCAGGGACTACAGATGGAAATTAGTGAGAACGCTATAATCTGGTACAGAGCATCTTTACCCTGTGTTTCATGTTCTTTCTTTACATGGTCCCTGACAAATAAACCAATAAACTATAAACTACAAGTTAATGTGCAGCTTTTTTCATGTCAATTTGCAACTTTCTCATAAATTTGCTACTTTTTTATCATTAATTTTCAGTTTTTTATCATTAATTTGAAACTTTTTTCTCTTTAATTTGCAACTTTTTCTCATTAATTTGCAACGTTTTTCTTTTCAATTGGCCGGGACAGGAAATCTGGCCTTCTCTCTTTAGACTGCTGCCTCCATGACCTGGATCCCTGGCTAAACAGTAAGATAAGATAAGCCTTTATTAGTCCCACAACGGGGAAATTCCAGGATTGCAACAGCACAGGGATAGCAACACTCAGAGCAACAATCAGAAGGCAAGAAAAAAAAAAAACAAGCAAGCAAGAGCAGCTAATATACATATGTACATATTACTATAAAATATATATATACACACACACAGACACACAGTGCAGAGCATTGTAGCTGGATGGAATAAATATATGAATATGTAAACACAGTGCGGAGCAATGTAGCTAGATGGAATAATATGTAGATATATAAACACACAGTGTAGAAGTAGAAGACAGACTGACGGAATGGATGGACATTTGAAGGTAAAAATCTTATGTAATGTTGCTCTGATCGCAGCACTGCAGACCTTGGAGGAACCTGTCTGGTACTTTTATCCCTCAGCCTCCATAGGCTGAAGGGGTATCAATGTCATTCCGCTGGGCAGTGGCGGCATAAAGTTGATCTGAGCACCTTTAATGTGAACATGAGTAATTTCAGAAATTTCTCGTCATCAGCTTCTCTCTAGACTGAAACATGGACCTTCAGGTCTGTAGTGAAGTTGATGGGTTTGTTAAGTCATTTGGATTCATTGCGTGTTGGGGTCCGTAGGGCCACGTGCTGGCGTCACTGGCAGACAAGGGGTGTGCATGGGAGTGCTGGACTCTGTCCTCCTCTTTGAAGGGTCTCCGTGGTCTCTGGGTTTACTGCTGAGCTCTCATTCACAGTCCGTACATCAGAACGCCTTCTTCCAATTATCCGGAGCCTCCGGGCTGCTGTAGATCACCAACAGTGAAACGGGAGGGGATTACAGACCCTCTGCAGCTTCTTGTTTAGCAGCCAGCTGGTTTAAGTTGGTGGCGTGCCGAGGTGCCTTTGAGCCAGGCATTTAAGATGTGAAGAAGCAAGATGTAGCCAGAGGTGTCAGCAAATAACTTTGATTCTGAAAGGATCATGACAGGAAAAAACTTCCAAATTCACAAGAAAATTTTGCAAATTAATGACACAAGTTCTAAGAAGTTATAAGAAAAGTCACATTTGTGAATATAAGTCTCTATTTTGACAATTTTGCAAGAAATAAAGCTGCAAATCTACAAAAAAAAGGTTATGACTTTAGAAGAAAATTCACAAATTTAGAAGAAAAGTATCTCAAATCTGCAAATTTATGAAAAGGCAGCAAATGTACAGAAAGAGCTCCAACTTTGAGAGGAAATAAATGTTTACAGGTGCATCTCAATAAATTAGAATGTCAACAAAAAGTTGATTTATTTAGGTAATTCAATTCAAAAAATTAAACTTCTAAATTATATGGAGTCATTGCACAGAGAGTGATAAATTCCAAGTGTTTATTTATTTTAATGTTGATGATTATGGCTTACAGCCCATGAAAACCCCAAATTCAGTTTCTCAAAAAATTAGAATATTACATTAAATTAATTTTAAAAAATAGTTCTCTAATAGAAATGTTGGCCGACTGAAAAGTCTGTCCATGTACCACTCAATACTTAGTCGGGGCTCCTTTTGGATTAATTACTGTATCAATGTGGCGTGGCATGGAGGTCATCAGCCTGTGGCACTGCTGAGGTGTTATGAAGGTCCAGGTTGCTTTGATAGAGACCTTCAGCTCGTCTGCATTGTTGGGTCTGGTGTCTCTCATCTTCCTCTGGACAATCCTCCATAGATTCTCTATGGGGTTTAGGTCAGGACAGTTTGCTGGCCAATCAAACACAGTGATGCCATGGTCATTAAACCAGGTTTTGATACTTTTGGCAGTGGGGGGGGGGGGGGTACCAAGTCCTGCTGGAAAATGAAATCAGCTTCTCCATAAAGCTTGTCAGCAGAGGGAAGCATGAAGTGCTCTAAAATTTCCTGGTAGACGACTGCGCTGACTTTGGTCTCGATAAAACACAGTGGACAAACACCAGCAGATGACCTCTGTTCAGAAAAAAGTAAATTTTGCATTTCATTTGGAAATCAAAGTCCCAGAGTCTGGAGAAAGAGTGGAGAGGCACAGAATCTAAGTTGCTTGAGGTTTCGTGTGAAGTTTCCACAGTCAGTGATGATTTGAGGGACCATGTAGAATTGATCCAGTGTTGACTAGTAATCAGTGGTTGACAACCAGCATCAGGAATAATTTAGCACAGATATAAAGACTGTCAGATGATGAGGAATCAGAAGTCCTCCTTTGGTGTCTTTGGTGATCACTACGTATTCCTGCCAAGTATATTATAAATAATTTAGTCATCATACGTGGACCGCCATCATGACCATTATGCATTAATGACCAGCATCACAAGTACATTAAGAGTTAACAGATATTTACACTGTATGATGACCAGCATGCTGAATAAATTAATTTAATCAGCATGCTGGTCATCATATTTAGCTAATTAGATCAGGCCTAGGCACTTAATAGCAAGATTAAAGCACTGCATGATATTTTAGTTTACTCATATAGGACTGTCAATAGGACTATTATTATGACCACATGCCTAAACACACTTACTGCATGAATTACTCACAGAACTACTCGACTTGGCTTGACTTTTCCAATTATCCAGCCTTCCCACGGCCGCTAAACATAATGTCAACTCCATTTCTAGACTTCACCAGTTGCACAAGATTATAAGTTGTGTCTCCATACCAAGAAGTTCAAAGTGTGTTAATTCTGGGGGAAGTTATTGAGGTAAAAGTGGCACCATTTACTACTAAATCCATTCATTCGCCATTGACTCGCTGAGTGTTGTGGGTATATTAAAAAGGTGGCCAGAGAGTTTCCGGTGGCTTCACTTCTGCCGGCCAGTGAGCAATCCAGGTATTTTATCCACCTTATTCCTAGGCCCCATGATGCCTTGCATGAATTATGGTAGCAACTTCCGGTACCAGTTTAGAACATATGGTTGTCACTGAAACGGGACACTTTTCCTTGTTCAAAAACAATGACTTCAGCATCAAAAATGCGGGAACACGGCCTCTTGCACCTCAAAACAGTAATATAATCATACCACTTCCCACGACTATCGAGGGATGGGAAGATGACTTTAAAAAGTGGCTTCGTAGATAGTAGCTCCGTTAGTTAGCACCGCTGCTAAGATGCTAACGCTGTAAACAAATGACCCGTGCTGGCAAAATGAGTCACTTTGAGGACATTTTCAAAATTGATGTAACGTTATTTCCATATTCTATATTGAAAGACCTTCAAAATGATATTTAATTTGTAGGAAATGCACGAAAACTGACCCAGAAAAAGATGATTTGTTTATATTTTAGCTAGGTTGAAAAGTCGCGTTCGATCAGTCAGGAGTTGCGTCTTCCGCAAAAACATAGGTATTTTTAGAAAGCACGATTTCTAAGCTTTCCAATAATACCAGGCACTCATGGGGGTCTTCCCGGGACTTTGCCGCTACCAAACAAAGAAAGTCATGATTCATGACTTCTCGTTGCCTGTACTCATAATGACGCAATGCGCATTCAGACCAGCACGTCTCCACTGCAATAAAGTCGGCTGCATTTTGATAAAATATGTTGGACATAATCAGATTTACCTTAGAGCAGACGTACGCCACAACACCGTGCTTGGATGTCGTCTGCCACCGTGTGGTGAGAAGCCTCCATTTATCCAGTCCGGCACAACCACCAACACCAGCAAGTAGCAGAACTACGCCAAAACATTCAAAAAATGCAAAAACTAGAAGAGCTGAAATTAGCTGCCACTTGAGTGCAAAATACGTATGTGGCCTATACATTAAAATGAATTTGAAAAACTTTTAAAAACGCTATTTTAAATGCCCCGCTACTCCACTCTGACTGATTTAACACTAGATCAGCTGAAACCGGAAGCTCCGCCCATAATCGTTCCTACAGCGGCGCCCCCCCCCCAGGAATGAGATGGATAGAGATCAGTCTATAAACCACGCTAGGTAAGCTAACAAGTTAGTTTACGGTTGTTCACATGATTGACAGCTGGGCTGGCCAATAGTAGAGCAGCAGGTGGGACTGGATTTACTATGGAAGTGACGTCCTGTAGCAAATCTGGAACAGTCAGTTTTGCTTTTTGGAGAACAAAAACAATATAAAGGCTGCGTGTTTCTTTTGTTTTTAATGAGCATTTTGATATTTTTTCGATGATCATGTGACCAGTAGATGCCTTTCAGAAGGTGAAAACCTACAAAAACACAAATTTTCAGTCAACGACCCCTTTAAGGAGATTTAAGAGTCCTAAAGTTAAAAACTTACAGAATGAAGTTAAAATTTAAAAGAAGATGCAAATTAACATGTAAAAAGGGTGAAAATGTAAATAAAATCATTAAATAAAAAATATTACTATATTAATCAGTGTCATCTGTGCATATTAATCAGTAAAGTGTACTTTTGTAGTTTTAATGACTAACACATAAAGCTTGGACACAGACAGAATCATCTGTTCAACAACTGAACAAACAGCCTCCGGTCGGTCGTGGCAGCAGTTAGCGGCTAATTACGCCTCAGTAGGGCACTATTGGGGGGGCTACAGGTGGGCTACCTGGTGGTCCAGCTCAGGTTGAGGGGGGGACAGATGTTAAATCCTGCTTACACCACCACCCCTGCTGGGATCCTAATGACGGTGGGCCGGGCAGTGGGATTTGTTGGACGACAGTGGCAGCCGCCCGACTGCCAGCGGCAGCCTGCTCGCCGCTGGATGTCCACACCATCGGCCCCCCTCCCACCGCAGTTAACCCCCGGTCCTAAATCCCACTCTGCTGGGGTAAAAACAATCTGTTGCTTAACACGTTTGATTGTAGGAACAAAAGCTTCAGCTCGACCCATCAGGTAGAGTACAGTACAATATCAAAACGCTGACACCCCCCCCCCCCCCAACCCCAACCATCTTTGACCGTCGACCACAAACCCACAAACTCCAGCCAGAAACCACGGTTACGTTTACTCGTTCCCAGCCTTTTTATTAATAATCTCTGCTCCACTGAGTTTATCTAGTGCTAGGGATGTAGCTTCTTTAATGTCTCATCTGATATTTTTACATTTGGGTATCGGCCGATATCAATACAAAAACAATCTTCAGGTTGTGGCCTGAGCAAGTTCAGCGTGATCCTCTCCATGGCGTTTCTGCAAGTGTTTAAGGTCGTAAAACTGCACTCTTACAGTTGCACTTTTAAAGTTTATACAATCATTTATCAAGCTTATAGATTAAGATTTATGTCAGTTTTAATAAAAATAATAATAGAAAGTGTTAAGCTTTTATTTTTATATGTCAGCATAAGATTGTTAACAGCAGAAAGGTCATTGTGCTCATTTTAATGCCACCAAAAAGCAGCATTAGTGTAATGGATTAAAACGCTCATTCAGATGAGCGGTGCAAATTTACAAGGAAAAAGTTTCAAATTTACAAGAAAAAAGTTGCAAATTTACAGGAAAAAATTACAAATATAAAGGAAAAAGGCACAATTTCTTTAGAAATAAAGTTGCATATTTATGAAAAAAGTTGAAAATTGACAAAATTTTAAAATTTATGAGAAAAAAAATTCACATTTATGGGTAAAAAAAAGAACTATGAGAAAAATGTAGCAAATTTTTTAGGAAATGCATCTTTCTGAGGAAAAAGTTGCAAATTGTGAAAAAAAAAACTTGTATATTTACAGGCAAATATTTGCAAATTTTTGGGAAAAAAGTTGAAGTTTTTGAGGAAAAAAAGCTGAAAATTTAACAGAAAAAAAGCAAATTTATCAGAAAAATGCTGCAAATATTTTTTTGCCTATTTTTGAGACAAAAGTTGCATATTTACAGGAAGTAAGTTGCAAGTCATGAAAAAACACAAATTTACAGGAAAAAGGTTGGACATTTTTGAGAAAATGACTGCAAATTTATAGAAAAAAGTTTAAAAAAATTATGAGGGAAAAAAATTGCAAATTTATGAGAAAAAAGATGTGATTTACAGGAAAAAAAGTTTCAAATCGAAAAAAGTTTGTAAAGCTTACAAAATTGACATTTATGAGAAAAAAGCTGCAGTTGTTTTGGAAAAATGTCCGTTTTTGAGGAAAAGTTGCAAATCACACAAAAACTTGCAAATTACAAATTTACAAGAAACAAGAAAAGTCGCAAATTTATGAGGAAAAAAGTTATAAACTTACAAGAAAAAGTTGGACATTTTTGAGGAAAAAGCTGGAAATTTATAGAAAAAAGTTGGAAATTTACAAGAAAATTTTATAATCAGACAGATCTGTTGTTCAGGGCAGCTATGACTGCAGGGATCAGGCTTTTCCCAAAGCGAGCCCTTCCGTATCTTAATGTCCGGTACCAGGTGTAGGGCTTCCAAATCGCAGCTACACAGGACCCGGAAAACAGTATAGCCTGCCCCGTTGGCGGCAAGACCGGTCTGCCTCTAGACCTTCGCCTGTACCGCTTACGTCCTCCACCCGACGACACTCCAGTAATGGTGCCCTCCTCTGGGAGCAGGATGGAAGAGCAACAGTACATCATGAAGAGGAAGCGTCAGTGAAGCGCCCCTTACTCACGGCGTTTGCCGGGGTCCAGATTTGTCGACCCAATCCCTCGCACAAGCTGCAGTCATTCCAGCCGATGCAGATCACCACTCAGCTAGGACCAGCTTCTGTCTGGCTGATGGGTCATGTTGGCACACCAGCCAGCTCAGAAGGGTAACGCACCTCCCACTTCTGACCGAGACCGCGACTAAGCCGGTCCATCCAGACTGGGACTTGGCTGAAGCACGGCCCCGCAACTCCAGCAGGGCGCCTACCAGAACCTTTCAAGCCAGCGCCGCCTGAACCCCGCCTGGCATGAGCCTGGTGGAGGCCCCTTCATCTCGAGGACTGTGTTACTGACTTTAAGTACATTTGTAGTTAGGGCATGGCCTGGCACATGGCAGAATACCGTACAAGGCCATGCGGGCACACCGGTAGCCTACCCGGTTTACCCAGTTAGATTTGTGTGTTCTATCAGGCTAATCTGTGATGTTGTGGGGGGGGGGGGGATAAATGTGGTGTATGCAACATGATGTGACATGCCACACTGCAGGTGCACGCATGCACAGGTGATGTCAGTACGTCAGAGGGTACATAGCTCAGCTCACTGACACCTTCGCTCGCTCTACACGCTGCTCTGTGTTCTCTACACACGTTTAAGCCCAGTCAAGCTAACCTCAGCACATGGCCGTTGTCCGCCCATTCTTCAGACATAGCAGTTTGGAAAATGGCAAGACGTTGGTTAGAGATCGTGTGTGTGTGTGTGTGTGTGTGTGTGTGTGTGTGTGTGTGTGTGTGTGTGTGTGTGTGTGTGTGTGTGTGTGTGTGCGTGCGTGTGTGCGCTCGCGTTTTAACCTGCCCAGTTAATCCTGCACGTGTGTCCCCTGTGGAGACAAATGAGAGACAGCAGGCATGCCTGACTTCTGCTGCACACACATTAACTACCCCCCTCAGAACACACACACACACACAGAGCCTACCTGCTCTCTCAACATCAGCCTCGTGTGTGTGTGTGTGTGTGCGTGCGTGCGTGCGTGCGTGCGTGCGTGCGTGGCTGGCCATTGGCCTCGTGCTGCTAAGCTTCTTTTACCTCCACAATGGCAACCTGCTGGGAGCTCAGGGCCAATTAAAGCCCAGAGAGAGAGAGAAAGAAAGAGGAACACCTCCAGGGTTCTAACCTACAGTGGTGTGAAAAAGTGTTTGCCCCCTTCCTGATTTCTCATTTTTTTGTATGTTTGTCACACTTAAATGTTTCAGATCATCAAACAGATTTAAATATTAGACAAAGATAACACAAGTAAACACAAAATGCAGTTTTTAAATGAAGGTGTTTATTATTAAGGTTAAAAAAAAATTCAAACCTACATGGCCCTGTGTGAAAAAGTGATCCCCCCTCCGCCCTGTTAAAACATAAATTAACTGTGGTTTATCACATCTTTGGAAAGCTGAGTTCAATTTCTCTAGCCACATCCAGGCCTGATTACTGCCACACCTGTTCTTAATCAAGAAATCACTTAAATAGGACCTGCCTGACAAAGTGAAGTAGACCAAAAGATCCTCAAAAGCTAGACATCATGTTGCGATCCAAAGAAATTCAGGAACAAATGAGAAACAAAGTAACTGAGATCTATCAGTCTGGAAAAGGCTATAAAGCCATTTCTAAAGCTTTAGGAATCCAGTGAACCACAATGAGAGCCATTATCCACAAATGTCAAAAACATGGAACAGGGGTGAACCTTCCCAGGAGTGGCCAGCTCACCAAAATTACCCCAAGATTGCAGTGATGACTCATCCAAAAGGTCACAAAATATCCTTCCACAACAACATCCAGAGAACTGCAGGCCTCACTTGCCTCAGTTAAAGTCAGTGTTCATGACTCCGCCATAAGAAAGAGACTGGGCAAAAATGGCCTGCATGCCAGAGTTCCAAAACAAAAACCACTGCTGAGCAAAAAGAACATCAAGGCTCATCTCAGTTTTGGCAGAAAACATCTGTGTTGGCCCTGTGATGGACTGGCGATCTGTCCAGGGTGTTCCCTGCCTCTCACCCAAAGATGCTGGGATAGGCTCACACCCCCCCACCCCACCCCCACCCCCCGTGACCCAAAAAGGATTAAGCAGAAGAAGATGGCATCTTGATAATCACCAAGACTTTTGGGAAAACACTCTGTGGACTGATGATACAAAAGTTGAACTTTTTGGAAGGTGTGTGTCCCATTACATCTGGCATAAAGGTAACACTGAAGAGGATGATGAAATAAAGGCAGCGTTGGATTTTTAAATAGCTTTATTATCACCCGCCTTCATCAGAACTTGGCTGCAGCCCATGGCTTGAGCAGGCTGCAGCTTCATTCCTCCAGCTCTCAAAGAGGAAACACACGGTGTGTGTGTCCAGCAGCAGTTGAAGAGTCAGAATGAGAGAATGAACATGAAAATCAGACAGCTTATATACTCAGCTCAGACAATACATCAGAGACATTCACAGCAGTCAATCTAGGCATTTGCATATCAGAGGTACAGACAGGATGCATGAACACAATGCATGGATGACACTTTAACCTCACAGCTGTAAACGCAGCATGCAGCGGAAAAAACCCAGGAGTGCGAGCTGACTGTCTCTGTGTGTTGTGGGGGGATTGAATTCAACCTGCTACACCGCTCCCCCCCCAGAGGGCACGGCAGGGGGCCGAGACCTCGATGTTGCAGTTTGGGCAGCGAGCAGGAAAAAGCTCTGTGCAGGTGGAGGGGGAGGGGGAAGGGGGGTAGTAAGTGCTGACCGGGCGCGGTGAAATCGTTCAGGGCGCGCCAAAAATTGTTTGCTGCACCGCGATGTCGAGGGTTTGTCCCGTTGAACTTGCGGAGATCACCAGAAGAAAAATTAGTCTCTGACTCCTCTCGTGGCCATGAAGAAAAACAGGAGCGGCGAGGTTGCGTAAACAAAAGCAGAGGAACTTGGCGTGTTGGCTTTAGGCGCGTGCGCAGCCCTAAAGCCCTCGGGAAAAGCAGACGGCTGAATCCTTTGTGCGCCGTGGCTGAAACCATCAGTGAATCCTGTGGGCGCGCTGCGCGCGTGCTTGCTTCAGGTGAGCGCGCAGCCTTGAAGGTTCTGCGTGCAGCTGTGCAGGACGATGGCGGTCTCTGGAGCCATTCTTGTTCCGTGCGTGTTGCGCCGTCCTCGTCACCCCCGGTGCGTGTGCCGGGGCTTCTTGCGTGGGTGGGCCTGCTGGAGAGGAACCAGGGTCAGAAACTTGGTGGAGATCGGCGCAGTCGGCGCCGAAAAACATCTATGATGAGCCGTGGCTGCAGAATAGTCATGGTGCGTTGGAGCGATGAGGGGAGATAGACGATCTTTGTCCCTCAGGCTGTCCTGCATGGACGCCCCGATCCCGGCGAGGGTCGCGCCATGACGTTTACTGCCGTTTACCCGGTCTTGGGCGATGTCCGGAGAGTAACTCGCCTGCCGTGAGCTCTGCGTTCACTCGTCGGCGGAGCATCACTGCCGGTTGCTGCGTTCGCCGGCAGCTCGTTTTCTTCAGTGTCAGGTCGCCAGCGTGGCTGTCCAGACCAGAAGGTTGCGTTTGCACAAAACGTGTGCATGTTCGGGGTCACCAGTGAAGAGGATGATGAAATAAAGGCAGCGTTGGATTTTTAAATAGCTTTATTATCACCCGCCTTCATCAGAACTCGGCTGCAGCCCATGGCTTGAGCAGGCTGCAGCTTCATTCCTCCAGCTCTCAAAGAGGAGACATACGGTGTGTGTGTCCAGCAGCAGTTGAAGAGTCAGAATGAGAGAATGAACATGAAAATCAGACAGCTTATATACTCAGCTCAGACAATACATCAAAGACATTCACAGCAGCCAATCTGGGCATTTGCATATCAGAGGTACAGACAGGATGCATGAACACAATGCATGGATGACACTTTAACCTCACAGCTGTAAACGCAGCATGCAGCGGAAAAAACCCAGGAGTGCGAGCTGACTGTCTCTGTGTGTTGTGGGGGGGTTGAATTCAACCCGCTACAACACAGCATTTCAGAAAAGGAACATCATACCAACAGTAAAATATGGTGGTGGTAGTGTGATGGTCTGGGGCTGTTTTGCTGCTTCAGGACCTGGAAGACTTGCTGTGGTAAATAGAACCATGAATTCTGCTGTCTACCAAAAAATCCTAAAGGAGAATGTCCGGCCGTCTGTTCGTGACCTCAAGCTGAATCGCACTTGGATTCTGCAGCAGCACAATGATCCAAAACACACCAGCAAGTCCACCTCTGAATGGCTAAAGAAAAACAAAATGACGACTTTGGAGTGGCCTAGTCAAAGTCCTGACCTGAATCTGACTGAGATGCTGTGACATGACCTTAAAAAGGCGGTCCAAGCTTGAAACCCTCCAGTGTGGCTGAATTACAACAATTCTGCAAAGATGAGTGGGTCAAAATTCCTCCACAGCACTGTAAATGACTGAGTGTCAGTTATCACAAACGCTTGATTGCAGTTGTTGCTGCTAAGGGTGTCCCAACCAGTTATTGGGTTTAGGGGGCAATCAGGAGTTCCTGGGAGTGCAGGGCAAAGGACAGAGCTGCGTGGAGGAATCTGATCAGACCTAAATGAAACAGTCATTGTCGCCTGCGACAGACTGCTATGATGATGACTTTTTCACACAGGGCCATGTAGGTTTGGATTTTTTTCTCCTTAATAATAAACACCTTCATTTAAAAACTGCATTTTGTGTTTACTTGTGTTACCTTTGTCTCATATTTAAATTTGCTTGATGATCTGAAACATTTAAGTGTGACAAGCATACAAAACAAATGAGAACTCAGGAAGGGGGCAAACACTTTTTCACACCACTGTAGCTTGCTCTGGGTTCTGGTCTCAGACCGAGGTGGACCAACCAGCTGCTTCGCCCACAACATAAAGGCACCAAACCCTGTTGTCTCATTGAATCCGTTTGTTTCTCTAAGCTGGCATGCACGCATCTCCCAGCCAGGCCAGCATGTCCATGTGGGCTCCACCAAAGGTTAAAGCTGGGCTGTTTTGTGGGTCCATGGGGGTTCCGTGTTGGCCCCATCTGTGTTTGCCCACATTGACTTTACCTCTTCACTTATTTTCAACTTATTTTCTTATAAATTTGCTATTTTCTTGTAAATTTGGGACCTTTTTCCCATAAATTTGATAAATTTTGCTCGAAAATTTGAAACTTTCTCATAAATTTTCAACTTTTTTACTGTAAACATTTTTGTACACTTGTAACTTTTTTCTTGCAAATTTGCCATTTTTTGTCATTTTGGAACTTTCTCATAAATTTGCAAATTTTTTTACTGTAGTCTTGCAGCTTTTTCTCATAAATTTGTTCCCTTTTCCTTGTAAATTTGTGAGTTTTTCCCATAAATTTGACATTTTTGTAAATTTAGAACTTTCTCAAAAATTTCAACTTTTTTTATTGTAATCATGCAACTTGTTCTGATAAATTTGTGACTTTTTTCTCATAAAGTTTCAGTTTGTTTACTCATATTTGATACTTTTTTGTTAATTTGCAACTTTTTCTAGTAAATTTGTGACTTTTTTCTTGAGAATTTGCAAGATTTTTTTCTCCAAAATTTTCACTTTTTTTCTCATAAATCCGCAACTTTTTTCTCGTCATTTTGGCACAAGTGTTACTGAAACCTGCTCACTCACAATAAACCCATGTGGAACCCAGTTGGGTTTCATGCAGGTAAGCCTGTGCCACGGGTAAAGTCCATTTGGACACACCCACATGGGTCCCACAGGACAGCCTGGGTTTAACAGTGGGACCCACCTGGACATGATGTTTCTCTGGTCCAACATTATAAATGAGTTCTGGGGACCAGCCAACAGAGAACAACACAGACGTATGTCAGCACCATCACTCCATACAACCACCCTGTCAACAGGAACCTTGGTGGCGCAGTGGTTAGCACTGTGGCACACAGTAACAAGGTCGTGGGTTTGATCCCACCCTCAACCACTGGTGACCCTTCTGTGTGGAGTTTGCATGTTCTCCCCGTGTCTGCCTGGGTTTTCTCCTGGTACTCTGCTTTCCTCCCACAGGCCAAAAACACGCACGATTGGTTAACTGGCATCAGCTGGGGGATGATAAAATATGCCATTCCATAAATTATGATTGAATAAAAATTTAACCAATGTCTCAATGAGCACTGTGAATTTACAAGGAAAAAAGTTGCAAATTTACAAAAGAGAAATCACAAATTTATGAAAAAAAGTTGCAGGGGTTTTTTTTTTTTGAGAAAAAGTTGCTCATTGATAAGGAAAAAAGTTATAGATTTACAAAGCAAAATTGCAGATTTAAAGTTGAAAATTTACAGGGGAAAATGTGCAGATTTATAACTTTTTAATTGCATTTCTGCTTCAAATTTGGAGATGTAGCACTGACAAAAAGACAGGAGGCCGAATTGAAGATGCTAAGATTCTCAGTGGGAATGACTAAGAGGGACAGGATTAGAACTGAGTACATCAGAGGCACGGCTAAGGTTGGAGACAAAGTAAGATAAGACAGGACAGGACAACATAAGATAAGACTTTACTAACCCCACGCTGGGGAAATTCATTTGCCACAGCAGCACAAAGTCAGAAAAGAAGAACAGAAACCAAAAATAAAAAAAAACAACAAAAAACTACTAAAGCAAAAGATCAATAATATTGAAAATATGTACAAACTGTACGACACACATCATTTAAAATAATATATATGCACATTTATGGCAAGTATTCATCCTATGTGTATATTATACAGTCTAACTGCTGCCGGGATGAAGGACCTACGGTAACGTTCAGTCCTACATAGTGGCTGTAACAGTCTACTACTAAAGGAGCTGCTCAGGGCCTCCACAGACTCCTGTCTGTCCATAATAGACGTTAGCTTAGCTAACATCCTTCTCTCTCCTACCACCTCAATGGAGTCCAAGGGACCAGCCGGAGCAGAACGTGCCCTGGCTAAAAGATGCAAGGCTGAGATGGTGTGGACATGTGCAGAGTCAGGATGGTGGGTATACTGGACAAAGGATGTTGAAGATGGCGCTGTCAGGCAGGAGGTAAACTAATGATATCATGTTGAAAATGATTGACAGCTAATAACACATAACCAACACCTCTAACAGTAGAGAGGAGTCGGGTGTCACCCGGGCAGCGTGCCTCACTCTGTCCCCAGTTTCCAGCCGTCTCACTGGACCCCTGTGAGGTCGGCGGACTGTCAGGAGAGGTCAGTGGGAGTGTGATACGGAGCGTGTGCCACCGCCGAGGTATTGCAAATGTTTGGACAAAGCATTCTTCCTGGTCACTGAGGAGTAAAAGAAGCGGGATTTGATATTTCCTGTAGGTGTGTGAGGCTTAGAGGGATTACTTTTATAATGTATTGAACAGTTGTAATGTGATGCTGTTGCCTTGGTACAAAAAAAAGTTCCATTGAAAACACTGTGAAGTGTTAATGAAGACTGAGTGTTCTGTTGCAGAAAACATGAGCACCTGATGTTGCTCCTGGTTGGACGTTTCTAAGTCTTCACTTCCATCTACAGATAAACAGAAATTCACCTCAGCAAGGAATAAAGTTACACAAAGTCTGCGCAAGGCAAAGGCAAACTTCTTTATAACTATTATAGAAGGGGCAAAAGAGAATGGTAAAAAAAAAAAAAAAATCTGGCAAACTATTAATGAACTGACTGGTAAACAGAATAATAAAAAAGAAAATAGAGAGCTAGAATTAAATAATAATAACAAGATGATGAAAGACCTGAGCATTGTTGCAACAGAGCTAAACAACTTTTTTATAAGCTCTGTTCAAGAGATAGCCAAACTGTTTCACAGCAGATTGACAGCTCTGTGATCTCCTGGATTACTGACTACATGACAGGCAGGCCACAGTTTGTCCGGCTGGGCAATGTCTTGTCTGGAGTGGTGGCTAGTGATACGGGAGCTCCACAGGGGACTGTGCTCTCTCCTTTTCTCTTTACTTTATACACCACTGACTTTCAGTACAACACAGAGTCATGCCACCTGCAGAAATTCTCTGACGACTCAGCTGTTGTTGGGTGTATAAGAGGAGGAGAGGAGGGGGAGTACAGGGCACTGGCAGACAGATCTGTGGAGTGGACAGAGCAGAATCACCTGAGGTTGAATGTCAGCAAGACCAGAGAGATGGTGATTGACTTCAGGAAGAGGAAGACGCCTTCTCAGCCACTGCAGATTAGGGGGAGGATGTGGGAGTGGTTGAGGACTACAAATATCTGGGTGTCAGGATCAGCAGCAGGTTGGACTGGAGATCCAACACTGATGCTGTGCACAAGAAGGGGATGAGCAGACTCTACTTCCTGAGGAAGCTGAGATCCTTCAATGTGTGTAGCAGGATGCTGGAGCTTTTCTACCAGCCCGTTGTCGCCAGCGCCATCTTCTTTGCTGCTGTCTGTTGGGGTAGCAGTATCAGGGCCAGAGACACCAACAGACCTGACAAGATTATCAAGAGGGCTGGCTCTGTAATTGGTCTCAGACCGGAGACCTTTGAGACAGTGGTGGAGAGGAGAACACTAAATAAACTGCAATCCATCATAGACAATCCTGATCACCCCCTCCACCACACACTGGGCAGACAGTGGAGCACTTTCTCCAGTAGACTACTACAGCTTCACTGTCAAACAGCCAGGTACAGGAAATCTTTCCTGCCACATGCAATTTCACTGTACAATAACTCACTATGATGTTGTATTCTGGTCATAGCTATGCTGCCACACTGCACCTTACAGTCTAACTGGTACCTCACATTTCACTCTGCTCCTGATAGTCCTTCTTTGTGCAACAGGATGATTCATGTGTTTATACGGGTCATCATATATTAAACTATGATGTATATAGGTTTTTTAGTCGTGTTAGTTTTACTTTCCATGGGTAATCCCTTTGTCTGTCATGTGTGTGTTTCTGTTGTTTGGTTGTCTGCTGTCATGCTGCTGTTACACTGTAATTTCCCAGGTTGGGATCAATAAAGTACATCTATCTATCTATTTGACCCTTCTGTCTATAAAAGCTTTCCTGCTGACACCTCGTAACCTGTTTTTAACCTAGAAGAGATCAGAAGTAGCCAATATTATTGGCTGACTAAATACCTCTAAAGCTAAGGATAAATGATATGGACACTGGCTTTCTAAAAAAAACACAAAGACACACTGATACCACCTATTACACATTTAGTTAACTTATCAATTAGGCATGCTATAGTTCCACCCGTTTGGAAAATAGGCATGATTAGTCAATTTTTAAATCTGGAGATCAAAAAGACATAAATAATTACAGACCAATCAGTATTTTACAGTAATTTCAAAAACAATAGAGAAATGGGTGGCTAAACTTTTAACTGAACATCTGAACATGGGCCATACTCCTCTGCATCCTATGCAGTTTGGACTTCATTCAACAGAGACCGCTATCAATGTGTTCTTAGAAAAAAATTAAAAGCTTTCTGCACAGCAACAGTTGTGTTGGTGTAGTAAATTAAATTAAATCACCCTTTATTGTCATTCCACCATACAACCAATCATGTACAGTAGAACGAAATTGTGTTTTTCCTATCTACAGTGTAAATCACACACACCCCATATGTAGAATCAGAGGGGTCGTTGCCATGCAAGGCGCCGCCACAGATTTCCCTCCTCCATTCCATTATTGCTGAGCACCAAGCTGGACAGCAGGAAGTTCCGCTTTTTATAGGGTCTTCGGCCTGACCCAGCCGGGATTTGAACCCCTGCCTCCCGGGTGTGGGGCGGATGCTCTACCAACTGAGCCACCACTCCGGTATTCCTAAATCTCAAGAAGGCATTTGACATTGTAGACCACAAAATCGTTTTAGCCAAACTAACTCATTTCAACTTTTCAGAACAGGCAATTCAATGGATCAGATCATACCTTGCAAATAGAAAATTGTGTTGTGGTTGGCGGTGTCAAATCACTTTATGTGGAGTGTACGACAGGACTCCCACGGGGTTCTGTTCTTGGGCCAGTATTGTTTTTGTTATATATTAGGGCTGCACGGTGGCACAGTGGTTAGCACTGCGGCAGCACAGTTTACCCTTGGCCGGGGAATCGTGGGATCGTGGGTTCGATCCCAGCCCCCGACCAACAGTGATCTGTGTGGAGTTTGCATGTTCTCCCCATGTATGCGTGGGTTTACTCCGGTTTCCTCCCACATGCCAGAAACATGCAGGTTAGGTTAATTGGAAACTCTAAAGTGGCCCTAGGTGTGAATGTGTGTGTGAATGGTTAAGGGATAGCGCCGTATCGTGGCTGCTTCATCCATCCAGGTGGTGGATGACCCTCAATTTCCCCTCTGGGGATCAATAAAGTATTCTAAATCTAAAAAAAAAAAAATCTAAAATATTAATGACTTTCCAATGCATGCAAAGACATTTATATCCAAATGTACGCTAATGATGCAGTAATATATGCACCAGTAAAAAATACCCAAGAAGCCAGCCATGGTCTTTCATCAGCAATGCTTCAAATTCAGGATTGGCTTTCTAAATCACGTCTTCTACTAAATACTCAAAAAAAAATATGTATACATGATGATTCGTATTGTCAACACTCGGTCGGAGTCATTCCCAGTGAGAGTTGGATTCCACCAGGGCTGCCCTTTGTCACTGATCCTGTTCATAATTTTTATGGACAGGATTTCTAGGCGCAGCCAGGGAATGGAGGGTGTCATGCTTGGTGACCACAGGATCTCATCTCAGTTGTTTGCAGATGATGTTTTCCTGTTGGCTTCATCCAGCAATGACCTACAGCTATGGCTGGGACGGTTTGCCGCTGAGTGTGAAGCGGCTGGGATGAGAATCAGCACCTCCAAGTCCGAGTCCATGGTCCTTAGCCGGAAAAAGGTGGATTGTCCTCTCCGGGTTGGGGACAGGCTCCTGCCCCAAGTGGAGGAGTTTAAGTATCTTGGGGTCTTGTTCACGAGTGAGGGGAAAATGGAGCGAGAGATCGACAGACGGATTGGAACAGCATCTGCAGTGATGCGGACGTTGTACCGGTCTGTTGTGGTGAAGAGGGAGCTTAGTTCTAAGGCAAAGCTGTCGATTTACCAGTCAATCTACGTTCCTACTCTCACCTATGGTCACGAGCTTTGGGTAATGACCGAAAGAACGAGATCGCGGATACAAGCAGCTGAAATGAGCTTTCTCCGTAGGATTGCTGGACTCACCCTCAGAGATAGGGTGAGGAGCTCAGTCATCCGGGAGAGGCTCAGAGTAGAACCGCTGCTCCTCCACATTGAAAGGAGTCAGTTGAGGTGGTATGGGCATCTGATTAGGATGCCTCCTGGACGCCTCCCACTTGAGGTGTTTCAGGCACGTCCCACTGGGAGGAGACCCCGGGGCAGACCCAGGACTCGGTGGAGAGACTGTCTCCCAGCTGGTCTGGGAACGCCTTGGTATCCCCTCTGAAGAGCTGGAGCAGGTGGCTGGGGAGAGGGAAGTCTGGGCTTCTCTGCTTGAACTGCTGCCTCCGCGACCCGGACCTCCGGAAAAGCAGTAGAAGATGGATGGATGTTTTCAGAAACAAGCAAACATCATCATCCACTCAAATGTATTCCTGGGAAGGCAGGAACTGGAACTAGAGAATTTAAATACCTTGGTATCATTATACATGCTTCTCTAACCTTCAAAAATCACATTAAAAAATATCTAAAACAATTAAATTTAACCTATCCAACTTTAGACAGATCAGATCAATGTTAACTACTCATGCCGTAAGAATTTTTTTGAATGCGATAATTTTTTCACATATAGAATATTGTTTCACTAACTGGTCTCTCACTGGTATAACTCTACTCAAACAAACAGAATCATTAAATAAAAGAGCTCTAAAAATTTCTGACAAAAAAATCCAATTAAAAAAATCCTTTATACAATTGTATTGTATAAAGTACTTAATGGACTCGCACCACCACCACTGAAAGAATTCATTAAACTAAAATCAGTAAATGGCACGTCTGCTAGGGCCATAGCCAGAAGGGACTGTGAGGTACCATTTAGATGTACTACTTTTGGTCAATTGGTTTTATCAGTCAGGGGCACCAACATATGGAACGATATACCTTCAACAATAAGAGAATAGCCGACATATAGCACCTTCAAAACACATCTCAAACATTGGCTTAAATCAAATCAACATTGTGATCACTGAAACTAACCACATTCTGTCTCACGGAGTATGATGCACATAGGTATGTGTCATGCTTTTTGACTTTGTAAGGCTTATATGTGGTGCATGCCTGCATATATGTATGTGGACAGGCACCACATCTTTATTTTTATTTTATTTACTCTATTCTATAATATTGTTGTGTTTGGTCTTCATATGCTGTATTGAATGTATCTTTTTTCTTGATGGTCTGTTTCCCCTAAAGGCTTGGTCTCCTCCAGGCGGCAGGAGTAGATCAACCCCTTCTAGAAAGAATTATTCATCTTCTTATATACACATACTTATTGATAAACATACCATATACTGACTTTCATATTCTATCCCAATTATGCCCTTAAGCAAATATGCACTTTGCAAACTATGCACTTTATAAACCCACTTGTTGTTGTACTTGAATGTGTATTGCTTGTATTGTCTGTCAGAATATGTATTTTTTGTAGTGATGTTGGCGTTATCACCTTTTTCGCCAGTTAACGCTTTGCCCCCATTAACAGCGACAAATTTTGTGCTCGTGATTAACGACAGTTAACGGCAGAAAGCGCAAACAGTACTTTTTGGCCTAGCAGCTCTCCGTACCAAAGCCGCTCTGGCCACAGACACTGTGCGCACCATGCAGACATTGCAAAGTCAAACAAGCTGGATTCGTCGGCCTCCGTCAGTCTATGATGACCATTGTAGCGTAAAACAGGAATATTAATAAATATGAATATGATCAGGTATGAATTATTTAATTTGTATTGATGTATTGGAATCTGAGATCAAATCTCATTTCATATACACCAGAAAAGTCAATAACACTCGTAGGGGGCACCAGCTTCTATCTTTAAGAAGCAATTTAATCTTTAATTTCACTTTATACCCGTTTAATCACTCACTAAATTAATCAATAATCAGTCTCAAAAATTTTCCGTGAATTCGATACCTGTGCTTGAACAGACTCAGAATGAAATAAATTCTCAACAACTTCTCTCATTTTTATATATTTATTAAACGAAATGATTAACAGACATTGCAGTAATTTCATTAATCATAGAATCAATCTTGTAAATGATGGATTAACAATGTCAATATTTTCGGAACCAGGGTTAACTTGAGAAACCAATTTCTATCACTTTGAGTTAACAGATTATGGAAACAACGCAAATTTATGGAGAAAGTTTACTAATTATATGAAAAAGTCCTGGATTAATCTTAAGAAAATAAAAACGGAATTTTAATAAAAAGAAGAGTTATGTTAAGGGCTTCTTAATTTGCATCTGATTAGATATACAAATTATTACCGAACCTCAGATGTTTAATTCAGCAGATGAATTAAAGTTTGCAGCTCACGTGATTCCCGTCGATGATGATAGTAGTAGATTAGTTTATTTGACAGGGACAGTGCAATAAACATAGACAATTAATCAAAGACAATCAATCTGATGTGTTGCACATAGAGTGTATAGCTATTAGCTAATTTGCAACTCTTGTCCCTGGATGGGCTTTAGAAAAAAGAATCAAGATAAAAAATATACACAATAACCACATATGGTTCTGTCGTCGTCCTCAGCCCAAGATTTTGTGGACGTTAATATCTGCCCGCAGATATTTTCAGGGTCCACATTTCGACCTTTAAATTCAAGCGGTCGAAGAGGCTGGATTCTGGGCTGTATGACCCAGAGTTGAAACTGGGTTTGGAGCCAGATGGTGACGACGCTTCTTCAGCGCGATGTGGGAGCTGCGTCTTTTCTTCCTGGTAGACAAGCGGCTGCAGAGGTCTTCGGGAATAATTGAAGATATCTGATCCGATCTCAAATTAAGGAGTTTCGGACTTTAGATAAAAGTTATAGCTTCTGGTGTGTGGTTGGTCAAGAAAAATATTATAAAAAAAAAATAAAGTCAAGATTAAAGTTTACATTAAAATTAAACAAACGGTGGTTTTACAGAAAGTTTAACAAAGAAAAAGAGGTAAGTAAAAATTGGAGTTTAACTCCGATTAAAAATTGAGCTCAAAGAAATAGGAATTCCTAGGCATTTAAGAGAAAAAGAAAAAGGCATTAAAATACAAAGATACATAAACAAGTTACGAGTTATCTGCTCTGTGTTCAGAAAAGCGACACGTGGTCGGAGTCTTTGTTCTTCCTTGCTGTGTGTAGACAATAGACTTCAAAGAGAAAAAAAAATCGGTGGAGAAGGGCAAGCCGAAAGAGAAGAGAGAGCCGATCCGGGAAGAGAGCCAAAAGAGACAAGAGAAAAAAGGACGAAGCAGGGGTCCCTCTGTTATTTATAAGTTCCGTTGAGCTATCGCGGGCTTCCGGACTGACCGGAATCTCAGCCAATGAGAGTCCTTCGTGGGAGGCCCGATGAACCTTTAGTCCAATAACAAACAGTCTACAAGGGACCAATGAGATGAAGAAGGTGGGGTCTCTCTGTAGACTGGTGAAATGTGATCAGTCCAAATGAATACACACAATTTTAAATACATTGGAATATATCTTTACACACCTATGTATAACTCAACTAACCTTAGTGTATCTTATAAGCAGTGCTTCTAAATTAACATGCAGGAATAGACATTCATTTAAACATTAACATGCATATATATAAAATCACAGATTAATGCATTTCACACATATTATTGATTTTCCACATTAAAACATCAGAGTCCTCTTGCTTTTCATAGTTCTGAAAAGAACAAGGTTTAGAATTGAGTTTGTAATAATGTACTTTAAAATTCACTGGTTAAATCCAGCGTGTCCCAGAGTTTAAGGAAATTAACTGAGTTGTGGATCTGTGTAGGCCAGGTCTGTTGCATGTTTATGGGGGCAATAAAAGCAAAGCCAGACATTGGGGAAATTCCTTAGGCTGGTTTTAACAAAAGAAAGGGGATTTCAGCTGTGGCCTGGGGGGAGAAAATCCATTTCTTTGTGTTACTCCTGGATGAAACAAAATGTCTTTAAGCAGAAGAATAATTGTTGCTGAGCCAAAGTGAGATGATGCTACACCATGGAAGAGAATCCTAAACGTCTACTCTGCTGGAACAGCACCGCCTGTGGCTGAACAGGCCGATGCGCGAATGGCAGTCCCTGTCACACAGGTCGCACTTGTGCGTGGTCTCCGTGCTGCTGGGTCTGTGGCGGTTCTTCCTGCGGGTCCTTTTTTCATCTGCTGCAGCAGTCAGTCTCTCTTCACCCGCCTTGAGCTGTCTGGTCAGGGTGCCTCTCCATTTGGAGCGATCCGTTGCAAGGTCCTCCCAGCGCTCTGTGTTGATCTCCAGGGCCTTCATGTATCTCTTGCAGATGTCTCTAAAGCGCAGCTGTGGGCAGCCAACGTCTCTCCTGCCAGTCGCCAGTTCTCCGTAGAGGACGTCTTTGGGGATTCTGCCATCCTCCATACAGTGAACGTGGCCTAGCCAGCGGAGCCTGCGCTGCCTGAGTAGAGTGAACATGGAGGGAAGGCCGGCGCGGGACAGAACTTCTGTGTTGGGCACTTTGTCCTGCCAGGATATGTCCAGGATGTGGCGAATGCAGTGCAAGTGGAAGGAGTTCAGTCTCTTTTCCTGCCGGGCGTATGTTGTCCACGTCTCACTCCCATAGAGCAGTGTGCTGATGACACAGGCGTTGTACACTGCCATCTTCATCTTGACAGAGAGTTTGGGATTCTCCCACACTCGTGTGGTGAGGCGAGCGAGTGTGAAGGCTGATTTTCCAATCCTCTTGTCGATCTCTGTATCAAGGGAGAGGTTGTTGCTGATCGTGGACCCCAGGTACGTGAACTGATTCACGACCTCCAGCTCGTAGTCGTCGATGGTGATGGTTGGTGGTGCTTCCGTGCCTTGCGCCAAGACGTTAGTCTTCTTCAGGCTGATGGTAAGCCCGAAGTCCTTGCATGCCTGGGAGAAGTGGTCCATCGGGTTCTGAAGCTCCTGCTGTGTGTGGGTTGCGACTGCAGCGTCGTCTGCAAACAGCATGTCTCTGATTAGAGCCTCGCGTACTTTGGTTCTGGCTTTCAGGGGGGCGAGGTTGAAAAGCCTGCCGTCAGATCTTGTGTGCAGGTAGATTCCCTCTGTTGCTGTGCTGAAGGCATGCCTCAGGAGCATAGCAAAGAAAATCCCAAAGAGGGTTGGCGCAAGTACACAGCCCTGTTTCACTCCGCTGCGTATGTTGAATGGCTCTGAGACGTTGCCGTCGTGCTGCACTATCCCCTGCATGTTGGTGTGAAACGATTCGATGAGGCTTTGCAACTTTGGTGGGCATCCTATCTTTGGCAGGATCTTGAAAAGGCCCTCTCTGCTGACCAGATCGAACGCTTTGGTGAGGTCGATGAAGGCGACGTACAGGGGCATGTTCTGTTCTCTGCATTTCTCCTGGTGTTGGCGGATGGAGAATATCATGTCTACCGTCGATCGCTCAGCGCGGAAGCCACACTGAGACTCGGGGTAGACACGTTCGGCAAGCTTCTGTAGACGAACGAGAACAACTCGTGCGTAGACTTTGCCAACAACGCTGAGGAGGGAGATGCCCCTGTAGTTGTTGCAGTCGCTTCTCTCCCCTTTGTTTTTGTAGAGAGTGATGATCTTGGCGTCCCTCATGTCCTGTGGTACGGCACCTTCCTTCCAGCACTGGCAGAGAATGTCATACAATGGCAGCAGTAGGGCAGTCTTGCAGTGCTTGATCAGTCAAATAGGTTCATTTTGTCTTCTTTTAATTATTTATCTTTTGTTCATATGAAAGACAAAAAATAAAATAGAAAGATGTCTTTACCTTCTTTACATGTTTCATCTGCACTGCAGCCTTCGTCAGAAGAGTCAGCTGATTGCTGCCAGGTGACATTTAAAAAACGCAGAAAAAATTATCAACAAAGCACGGAAGGACCTCATCAAAGAACGTATAAGAATAACGGCAAATAAAGTGGACAAAATCAACAACCAAATCAAGGAGGAAATGGACATGTTCAAGCAACGCTACCCGACCGACCAGGAAACGCAGGAACAGATAAAAGCACAATTAAAACACGCACACGAACAAGAATTCATTACAACGAAAAACCGCCAATTGAAAAAACTAAAAAAAAACTCACAGAAAGGAAGAACGGACGAAGACAAACACACACGGAAATGAACGCTAAGTGGGTCAAAAACCTATCACAACGCACACTCACGGACACAGAAAAAAACAGTGCTGTGCAGTGGATTGAATTTCGCCATCACACCAGCCAGAATACCCCATGAAGAATACATCCTCGCAACAGAACTGGCATGTGAAAAAATCCAGGACCAAGGAGAAAAGGCATCACTCCGGAATGCAGTCGCAGGAATCCTAAAAACGGCCAAATTACCACAAAGCAACATTACAAGAAAAGAAGAAAAAGCATTAAACTCACTCAAGACAGATAAAACGATCACAATCCTCCCAGCAGATAAAGGTAGAACAACAGTAATTTTGGGCACGGAAACATACGAAAAACAGATGGAAACCATGTTGGCAGACAGCAGCACATATGAAATCATTAAAACAAATTCCACAGAAGAAAAGAAAAAAATGCTAAAAGCCCTTCTCAAACCTCTATTAGAAAGCAAAAAAATCACAAAGGACGAATATGATCACCTGATCCCCACAGCCAGCATCACCCCCCGGATCTATGGAACTCCAAAAATACATAAAAAGGATATCCCACTACGGCCAATAATAGACAGTATCGGATCAATCACGTACAACTTATCAAAAGCCCTAGTTGAAATCATCAAACCCCTCCTTGGACTAACAGACTTCCACTGCAAAAATTCAAAAGAGCTGGCACAAGAACTCAAAGACATAAAAATAGAATCAGACGAGATCCTCATTTCACATGACGTCATCTCTTTATTCACAAAGACTCCTGTTGACGTCACACTACATATAGTGCAAGAACGCCTCAACAATGACAGTACCCTAAAAAGACACACCAACCTCACAGTTCATGACATATCCAAATTATTACAGTTTGTTGCAAAATCCACTTATTTTCAATTCAGAGGAAAATTTACAGACAAAAAGAAGGATTTGCAATGGGAGACCCACTATCAGCCATCATGAGCAGCTTTTTTATGGAGGATCTGGAAAACAAAGCCATCAACACAGCACCCGCAATATGCAAACCCACCCTTTGGAAGAGATACGTAGATGAGATTCTGGAAAAAATAAGGAAAGGACATATACAAGAACTCACTGACCATCTGAACAGTACGGACAGCACTGGGAACATAAAATTCACACACGAAGAGGAGGAAAATGGCACCATAGCCTTTCTGGACATGAAAATCCACCACAACGAGGACGGCAGCATAAAAATCACAGTCTACAGGAAACCAACCCACACAGATCAATACCTACTATGGACATCGGAACACCCCACAGCACACAAGCTATCAGTCATCAGGACATTATATGAACGAGCCACCATCATCACGGAACAAGAAGACAGACAGGAGGAGGAAAACCACATAAAACATGCACTTATACGCTGCCAATATCCAGTATGGGCTATAAACAAAGGGAAACAGCAAGTCAAAAACAAAGAAAATAAACAGGATATAAGACATAGAACAAAAGCCGAAATCAAAAACAAGGACACCATAGCTATACCATACATACGAGGGATCATGGAACCAATTCAAAGGATCATGAAAAAATACAAAATAAACACAGCAGTCAAACCACACAAAAAATTAAGACAGTTGTTAGTACACCCCAAGGACAGAATAGAACAAGACAATAAATGCAATGTAATATATGAAATATCATGCAGATCATGCAACAAAACCTACATTGGAGAAACTGGAAGATTATTCACCACAAGATAAAAAGAACACCAGAAGGAATGTGAGAAGGAAACACAAGGACGACTCACAAGATCACAAAAAGAAAAGGCAGAACAAGAAACATTAAAATCAGCAATATCAGATCACTGCAAAAGAAATAATCACATCATGGACTGGGACAACACAAAAATTATTGGATCGGAGAGCAACAGACACAAACGCTGGATCAAGGAGGCCATAGAGATCAGGAAGTGGGGAAAAGACACCATGAACCGAGATGAGGGAGCCTTTATGCTTTCCCACACCTGGGACCACATTCTCCAGAGATCATCTGACAGCGGGAGGCGGGGCCGGCTCGGTGGATCCGACAGACCTGCTGAGCTGGCCCCGCCTACGAAAATCAGCTGATAAATGTCACCTGGCAGCAATCAGCTGACTCTTCTGACGAAGGCTGCAGTGCAGTTGAAACATGTAAAGAAGGTAAAGATCAAAGAACATCTTTCTATTTTATTTTTTGTCTTTCATATGAACAAAAGATAAATAAGTGCTTGATCAGGTCGGGGGATGTATGCCGTCGTTGCCGGGTGCCTTGCCAGTGGCCAAGCTATCAATGGCCTTGCTGAGTTCGTCGATGGTTGGCTCAGCGTCAAGTTCGTCCATGGATGGCAGGCAGTCGATGGCATCAAGGGCTGACGGTGTCACAGTGTTCTGTCTGGAGTAGAGGTCGGAGTAGTGTTCCACCCATCTCTCCATCTGCTTGTTCTTTTCTGTGATCATCTCCCCAGTGGAGGATTTGAGGGGGGCCGTCTTGCTCTGAGCTGGACCAAGTGCTTTCTTGATGCCATCGTACATACCACGGATGTTCCCTGTTATGGCAGCGGTTTGAATGTCTTGGCTGAGCTGAGTCCAGTACTCGTTGGCACAGCGCCGAGCAGTCTGCTGAACTTTGCTTCTCGCAGCCCTGAGAATCTGGAGATTCTTCTCGTTTGGGTACTTCTTGTACTCAGCAAGTGCTGAGTGCTTGGCTTCAATGACGGGGTTCATCTCGGTCAACTTGGCATCAAACCAGTCCTGTGACTTCGAGGTCTTCCTCCCAAAGGTAGCCAAGGCTGTGCGGTGGATGGGGTTTCGCAGCTCTTCCCACTTCTGCTTTGCAGATTCTCCTTCTTGTGGTACACCAAGTTCCTTCTCAAAGGTGGAGGCAAACTGCTCAACAAGTTCTGGCTGGGCCATCTTGCTGGTGTCAATCCGTGCCTTTCCAGGCTGTCTAGCACGATGGAATTTCTTCAGCTGCAGCTTGACCTTGCAACACACCAATGAATGGTCTGTGTCACAATCTGCACTCTGGAACGAATGGGTGATTAGCATGTTCTTCAGTGAGGTGCCCCTGGTCAGGATCAAGTCCAGCTGGTGCCAGTGCTTTGAGCGCGGATGTCGCCAGGAAACCTTGTGTTGGGGCTTGGTCTTGAAGAACGAGTTTGTGATGCACAGATCGTGATATGTGCAGAACTCGAGCAGCCGCTGTCCGTTGTCGTTCATTCTGCCCACGCCAAATGGTCCAAGACAGGAGGGCCAGGAGTCGTGGTCAGCACCCACTCTGGCATTGAAGTCTCCAAGGAGAATGAGTTGTTCAGAGATGGGGATGATCCTGACAGTTGTTGCGAGATTCTCGTAGAACTCGTCTTTTGCCTCTGGTGTGGCTGTCAGTATTGGGGCATACACACTGACGAGGGTGACTGGGCCTTGAGTGGTGTTGAGGCGGAGGGTGAGGAGTCATGCAGAGCCATTGCTGCCCGGTTCCACCATCTTCAGCAAGGTGTTCTTCACTGCGAAGCCCACTCTGTGTTCCCTGTGTTCGTCACTGCCCTTTCCCTGCCAGTAGAACGTGTAGTCCTTCTCTCTCAGTGTGCCTGCGTCAGCCAACAGTGTTTCCTGGAGAGTGGCAATATCCACTCCCAGTCTCTTCAGCTCATTATTGATGATGGCAGTCTTCCTGGTGTCGTTGATGTCCTTGAGGTTAGCAGCGAGTCCTGTCATCATAGTGCAGACGTTCCAAGTTCCCAGTTTTAGAGTTGGTCTCTTTTGTTTTTTTGTCTTGCCTGGTGCGAAGGTTCTCAGCCTGCTGTTCGGACTTGTCCTCATCCCCATGCACCCAATGAGGAAAGCAAGCTATGGCGGGACAACACCTTATTGGCTGGGGGCAGCCCAGCTTGAGGCGGGCGGTAGCTGTCCAGGGAGATCCGATGATCCCTCCCACCGTCGGGAACAACCCCTGGCGCTGCGCTCTACGCCAACTGAGCGGTGGCTTATAACCGGTAACTGTCATTCCCCATGTTTTGTCTACGCCAAAGGCGAAGCTGGAGTGTCCTCTCCGGTGATCCGGTGTTCGTGCAGAACACCGTACCAAAGCTGCTCTGGCCACAGACACTGTGCGCACCATGCAGACATTGCAAAGTCAAACAAGCTGGATTACAGCCATGAAAATCCCTAAAGTGCTGTCATGTTTACGTTTACAACATTATCTGTCGGAGCTCTCACCTGGATAATTGTTAAAGCCTCCTCCAAAACTTCGCCTGGATGCTGGGTTGTTCTTCTGTGGAAGCTAGCTAGCTGGCTAGTAGCTACATGCTAGGTTGTAGCTGACCTCCAGTAGCTGACACGGACAGAAATTTGCCCGTTTTCATCCTCATAGCTTTGGGTCCAACTGTTGGTGAGTACCTTACTTAACTTAACTTACTTAATCCTCACCTGGCCACTTAAGTGACCATTGCGGCCAATCGTCTGAAGGCAGGGCGATCTTGGGCTAGGGCGATGAGGTCAGCCAGAGGTCTTATCATTGCAACCTAGGTTGTCCAGGACAGTCTGGGCCGACCTCAGGAGCGATGCCAGCCCTGGGGGGGTGGACGAACGCTGGCGGAGAGGGCCTGCTTGGCCGGTGTCCCGTCTTACAGCCTGGCCACGTGACTGAGGAGCCACAGCCTCCCTCTTCTGATGACAGTGGAGATGGGGATAGGACAGCCAGCCCTCCTGTAGACCTCATTGTTTGTGGTGGAACCATTGGATGCCGAGGATGTTACGGAGGCAGGTCTGATGGAATGTATCCAGATGGTGGGTGGTTGTGGTGGAGAGGGTCCAGGTCTCTGACCCGTAAAGGAAGACAGGGATCACACAGGTGTTAAAGATTCACAACTTTGTGGTTGTGTGGATCTTCCCACTCTACCAGACTCTCTGGAGGTGGCAGGAAGCACTGCAAGACAGCTGCAGGCAGCGAATAATCTCTGGGTTTGATGAGCAGGAGCTGGTGATCTTAGATCCAAGGTAGACAAAGTCATTGACAATCTCAACCGGCTCGTTTTTGATGGTGATGACTTGTAGTAGTGGTGGCAAGAAATCTGAAAGTGACTGGATCTTTGTCTTTGCACAGCTTATGGTAAGGCCCAGGGGTGATGCTTCCTGTGCAAGCAGCTCCAGTGCCTCAGCGATTGTGTCTATATGGCGAAAAGCACCACATTGTCCACATAGCACAGGTCTGTGAAGTGGGAGTGGAAGTCAGCTCCAAGATTGGACCAACGTTCCATCACGTTCTTGACCCAGTAGTCAACCGCAATATTGAAGAGGTTTGACGTGGCGACACATCCCTGCCGGACTCCAGGGGTGGTGACAAAAGGGTCTGACATGTCACCCTCGGCGCGTACTCTGCACGTGGTGTTGGTGTAGAAATCCCAGAGAATGTTGATGTACTTGGACGGGACTCCAATGCCACAAAGGAGTTGCCAGAGAGTGTTCCTGTAGGTGAGTACCAGTCTAAAAAAATTCTCAAGCTGTGTTCATAATGTCCATTCACTCCCCCACCATGGTGTGGCGTCATCACGGGCGAGATAGTTGTTTATGTTTGCAATTTTTCTGCTAAAATGGAAATTGTGTCTGTTGTGACACATGAGATCAATGGTTTTGTGTTGATCTACTTAAAAGTTGTGGATGTTTGCTATGGGAGAAAGAGCAAGCTCTATTTGTGGCTGCTGGCTGTTTGGATGCTGAGTTGTGTTGCAGTGACGTTACTGAGCCCTGGCATTCCGTTGTTTGCACATGCAGTCTACTTTTGAGAATATTCTGGATAGTTTTTTGTCATTTTGGATATGTTGAGAGCTTTAATAAACCTGCAGGTGAAGACTGCAAGCGTATTTGTCGACTCCCATGTTCATAACAGTACGACAGACTTGAAAAATTACCGACTTAAGGTACACTGTATCTGTATGGAAAAACACATGATTAACGCATTATTAATTGGGATAACTCAACATTCCAAAAGATTAATCATGACTAAAAATTTTAATCGTCAAACACCACTAATTTTTTGTCATGTTGTTGTTCAAATCACTTTACTTATACAGTATGTAACGTATTTTTGTTCTTTCACCTGCCAAAGGGACTCCGAATGAAAATTAGCTTGTGCTAACTTTGGCACATTTACGTCTGTTTCTCACTGATGTTCATTAATGTGCACTGTCCCTTTTAAATAAATAAGCTAAATAAATAAATACATTTCCTGTTGCTCTTTGCTAGAGATTAAAAAAGAAATTGGTTCCTCTGCCCATCATAGGTGGAAATCTAATGGCGGACATGTCCCCCACCTCCAACCTAGAAAAAAGAGACAAGTGTCACCCCAGTGTCATAATAAACCTTTCTATATCATGTTACAGAACTGAATAATATTAAGCACAAATGCTGAGGATACAGGAAAAAAACATTTGGCGGGAGAAATTTGTAAATTTTCTTATGCAATTTTTTCATAAATTTGCAAATTTTCTAATTAATCTGCAACTTTTTTGTGTGTAATTTTGCAACTTTTTCAGGTAAATTTGGAACTTTTTCTCATTAATCCACAACGTTTTTCTTCATTAACCGTCTGCCGATGGCGCTGGCGACGTGCTCATTCAACTGACCTTAACTCCATGACTTTTCAGCCTAGAGATTTCATTCCAAGTGTTCCTGAAAGCTGAGAAGTCGGTCTTTACGGTAATCCCGGAAATGATGTCATATGTCCACTGGAAGTTTACTGATCAGGAAAAAAGCGAAGCTAACGGGATTAGCATGAAGAATAAACGGACCATCTTGCAGCGGCTGTGTGGCATAAGTGAGCTTTCTGTGGTGTTTTAGCAGCGTTTATAGTGTAAATAATAGTTAAGCATTGTAAATAGTAGTTTTAGTATTGTCTGTGAGAGTTTTGGAGTGTTTTATTGTTTTAGTAATGTGTTGGCGTTCTGAAATAAGTGCGCTTTTGAGTATTTTAGCATATTTTAGCGATGTTTATAGTGTAAATAGTTTAGCATTGTAAATAGTAGTTTTAGTATTGTTTGTGAGAGGTTTGGAGTGTTTTTATTGTTTTTGTAATGTGTTTTGTCCATGTTTTCAAGGAGCATCAACTGTTCTATTGTTCTCGCTCATTCATCTACATCTGGTTGATTGTGTTTTTAGATATTTCATAGATTTTCTGAGTAATAATTCAATTCAGTTCAATTCAGCTTTATTTATACTGCGCCACATCACAATAGAGGCCGTCTCATGGCGCCAGAGTGCAGAGAAAAACCCCACAGTCTCAGAAAAACCCAGCAATCAGACGATCCCCTATGAGCAAGCACTAAGCGACAGTGGAGAGGAAAAACTCCCATTTGGCAGGAAGAAACCTCTAGCAGAACCAGGCTCAGGGAGGGGCAGTCATCTGCTGCGACTGGCTGGGGGTGAGGGGATAGGGAGGGTGGAGAGGACAGACATAAAGAATATAACAGTAAGTTGCCAAGTACATTATTGGAGGTCAACCAGCAGTATGGATCAAATAACAACAGAACAAAAGTGGGTATAAAAGACACAAAATCCCTCCTTAAACATAAGCTATATTAAAAAAGAAGGATTTTACCCTGTTCTTAAAAACAGAGACCGAGTCTGACTCCCAGACCCAGAGTGGTAACTGGTTCCAGAGAGAAGGAGCTTGGTAGCAGAAGGCTCTGCCTCCCACTGTACTTTTGGAGATTCTGGGCACCACAAGTAAGCCAGCATTTTGGGAGCGTAATGCTCTATTAGGATGGTAAGGTAATATCAGATCTTTTATATATTATGTTCTCTTGTTGTACAGCACTTTGTGTAGCGAGTGTTGCTTTTAAAGTGCTTTATAAATAAAGTTGATTGATTGATTGATTGATTGATTGATTGGGGGGCCTGATTATTAAGAGCTTTGAAAGTAAGAAGAAGGATTTTAAACTTGATTCTAAATTCTATGGGAAGCCAATGAAGGGAGGACAGAACCAGGGAGATATGATCTCTTTTTCTAGAACCAGTTAACCTCTTGCACTCCGGTGTACCGCAGGCGGACACGTCTCTGCGTCCTAGAGCGCATGAGGGTGCCCTAGAACGCACGCTGTGCGTCCAAGGGCGCACTGGGAAAAAAAAACCCTGCATTTCCGTTCTTCCACTACAGACACAGCCACGAACAGAAAGCCAAAGGAGTGCTTTGATTGGTTTAGATGTGATTGACCTCTCATTCGACTAATAAGAGCCTTGAATTGGGTTTCTGAAACCTTGAAGAACCAATGACTGAAAACCTAGCAAGAAGGACCCGCCTACCAATGGCTGCGAATACAGCCAGCCAATTGAAGCACAGAAGTTCGAAAGCGTGCCTCCCTTGCCTAAAATCTGTTTTGTGTAAGGCTGGGTGACACACACGCGTTCGCCAGTCTTTTTTTCTTACTACTGTTCTTATTTGTTTTGAAAAATCGTTCGCCAAAACCGCAATCATGGAAGCGCAAAACCGCAATAATGGAATTATGGTTTGACCGGGTTGCGTGACCAGAACCACGAGTCTGTAACAAGCAGACCAGCGTCATGTTCGTCTGACAATGAGGAAGAGAAGTTCGCCAGCGACACTGCTGTTGTGGACAGGTAAGTGTTATAAGCTAAATTATTCTTTATTCCTGAAAATTGTAATCAAATTGACTTTTGACCGATCGGTAAATTACAACTGTGCGTAGTAGACCGTGGCGCACGAACCATGTCTAGTCCGTGCGCCGCGGTACACGGTTCGTGCGCCGCGTCCAGACCGTGAATGCCCCCCCCCCCCGCCCGCTACTCTTCTGTAGCAGATTGCAGGTATTATTACAGATATTTTAGTACAACTGTGCATAGTGGCGCGCGGCACACCGTCCCCGCTTTCCGTCATGTAGTGATGGGCGATGTCCGTCCTCTGCAGCGGGGGTGGGGGGTGGGAGTTGTTATCTTCTACATTACAGATATTGTAGTATAATTTTTAATGCACTGTAGGTTATTTTTTCTTGTAAAAAAAAGCCACACATTTTTTACGTGGCATGCTTCTTTGTGTGTGGGGGCTTGTTTGTTCATTCATTCATTCATTCATGAATGAATAAACAACCCTCCCCTCACACACACACACACACACACAGCCCTGAGTGTCACCTTTCATTAGAGCCCAAGATGAAGCTTCTATATCGAATCATTCAAAAGTTACAGACGTTTTTCCAAACTGTGCCATTTGGCACAATTTGGCACAGTTCAAAAACGCCTGGGAACAACCTAAGAAAAAAGCTGTGTAATATATTCATTTTTTGTGGTATTGTTACAAAATTTTGACCTCAGCTGGATAACACTTGGTTCTACATTTCTGTTGCATTTTCCAGCCTGGATCTGACAGCTGTTTATTTTATTTTATTTTTTTTATTATTATTACTCATTTTGTACCCGTAGGTAGATTTGTTTTGCAGTCTGGTGACAAGCCACCAGCTGCCAGGTCGCTGCGTGCGCAAGCGCCCCGTATCCCTGACCTGCATGTTTTTGGCATGTGGGAGGAAACCGGAGAAATCCCGGAGTAAACCCACGCAACACGGGGAGAACATGCAAACTCCACACAGATCACTGTTGGTCGGGGGCAGGGATCAAACCCACGATCTCACGATCCCCGCGATCCCCCAGCCAAGGGTAAACTGTGCTGCCACAGTGCTAACCACTGTGCCACCGTGCAGCTGTGTGTTATTTGCAAGCATTTGTATTCAAAAAAACACCCAGGCGAAATGTATTTTCTTCAAGGTCAGTATGTTTAGATGACTGTTACTCAGTGGCAGGAGTACTTAGAGAGATTATGACTGTTTTGCCAAAAAATTCAAAGTGTTTTCTTTTAAATGAGACCAACCCCATGAAGATGCTGCAAAGGGTTGAAGAACAGCTTTTGATTTACTTTGGGTACATTATTTTTTGGCGTTTTTAGGGAAATTGACCAGAGTGCAAGGGGTTAAAACTCTAGCAGCAGCATTTTGAATCAACTGAAGATTTTTTTAAGGATACTTTAGGACAACCAGATAATAACGAATTACAATAATCTAATCGAGAGCTGACAAAGGTGTGAATCAGTTTCTCGGCATCATTTAGAGGCAAGATGCTCCTGATCTTGGCAATATTGCACAGATGATAGAAGGCAGTCTTAGAAACAATTTTAATATGTGAATTAAAGCAGTGGTCCCCAACCTTTTTTGCGCCACGGACCGGTTTAATGTCAGACAATATTTTCAGGGACCGGCCTTTAAGGTGTGGCGGATAAATACAACAAAAGAGCATGATACGACTGGCATAAAAACTGTGGTATTTTCTAAATATAATAATAAACATGAACGTCCTCTTAACATCGCAACAACAACAACATGAGTAACATCCTCTCTGCCCACAACACTCTCTGGTCACTATGGTAACATTTAAACATGCCTTCAAAATAAGATACACCACAAACACAAATATAAAGTGCATGAAAAATACAGGTCACCACAACGCTGAATCAGTGGGAGCCCTGAGCTTGTTTCTCTGCAACGAGACGGTCCCGTCTAGTGGTAATGGGAGACAATGACACCCGAAGTGTGTTGCTTATGTCCAGTCTACTTCGTAATTTTGTTTTGGTTACTGTCACTGCAGAAAACTCCGCTTCACACAGATAGGATGTCGGAAATGGCAATAGGGTTTTCAGTGCTGTTGTGGCGATCTCAGGGTATTCAGCCATGACTTTAATGCAGAACACCGGCAGAGCTGTTGTCTCGAACATACTTTTAAGGCCGCCGTCATTTGCAATCTCCAGCAGCTGATCTTCTTGCACAGACATGTTGGATTCACCTGGTTTGTTGAGAAATGGGTCACAGATCCATTCTTTGGCAGTTTGTGGATCTTCTGTGGTTGGAAAGTAGCGCTCGAGCTCTTTTAAAAGCAAAGACAGGTGATCGTGCACCAGCTGGGAGAATGAAGGCTCGGGCTCAGTCTCTTCCAAAATCCCCGCTAATGTTTGAAACATGTCAAATATACCTCCATTCACTCGCCGTCCCCACAAATCCAATTTGGCTTTAAATGCAGCTACTTTATCTGCCAACTTGAAGACAGTTGTCATTTCCCCCTGAAGTGACAGATTGAGTTCATTGAGCAGGCTGAATATGTCGCACAAGTAAGCTAGTTTTGCGAGCCATTCCTTGTCACTGAAATGTGCTGCCAGTGGTGACTTTTTTTCCTGAGAGAAATCTCTGCAGCGGCTCTCGTAATTCAAACACTCTGGCCAGCGATCTCCCTCAGGATAACCATCTTATTTCTGTGTATAAGAGAAGGTGTCTGTGCTCCACCTTCATCTCCTCACAAAGCTGCTCGAACAGCCGCGAGTTAAGGGCGTGTGGTTAATAACTTTAATTACATCATTCAATACGTTGTTAAGTTCTGGTGGCGTTTTTCGGGTAGCCAGCATTTCCCTGTGAATGACAATGCGTAGACTCACACTCAGGTGCAACCTCCTTAATCCAAGCAGTTAAACCAGACAGTAGTGATGGGTCCGGTAACACCGATGCGTCGGTGCGTGCGTCGAGCTCATAGAGCGAAACCCTGTGTCGGTGTGTATCGCTTTAAGAAAGTCACGTGACCGATACAGGTACTGTATCGGTCACGTGACGCTAGCGCGTTGAAACACTGACACGCCAGCGTTTATAAGGAAGCGCATCTGTCAACGGGATGCATTTGCCCAAAGACTCTCGTATGTGTTGCGGACGGTCCTTGTGCAAATTTATCACAAATTATGGAACATGAGCAGCCTCAAGGAAAAAGAAAGGTTTCCGCCGTGTGGGACCATTTTGATCTGATATCGGAAAATAAGGTATTTAAAAATAGTATTTTTAAAATACTATTTTCTTTGTTTTAATTTCCTTGTTGTTTCATCCTGTTCCTCTCAGAGTTTCCACTTGATCTATCTGAATTCAAATTTATTTGAAAGTGACTCTTAGTTTACTCTTCATATTTTCTGCAGGCTAAATGTCGCATTTGTTTGACAGAGCTGTCGTATTTAAACAAAAGCGCCTCCTCAATGCTGAGGCATTATAGGGCCAGGCAGGAAAAGGAAGTCCCGGATACACCCAGGATAGACTCAGGTATACAGCCCTTCTACTCCTTACTCACAGTTGCTTTATTGATAATTAATTCCTATTAATTTATTCTTTACTTCATTTTTAACCATCAAGCTTCCAGGAAGCAGATGCTGGATGAAGCTGTGCTCAATTTCATGGTGAAGGACTGCCAGCCCCTCAGCATTGTGGAGAGTGAAGGGTTCAGGGAACTGATTCAGGCCCTTCAGCCCTCGTATGTTTTGCCAACCAGAAAGGTTTGTGGAAATTATCTAATATATCCAGTTTATTTAATCTTTAATTTAAATATATGGATTTGCTTTTGGTTTGACCTGGTGTAATTTTCAGACCATCAAACAAATGGTGGCCAAAAAGTACGAGGAGGAACGGGAACGAGTGAAAAAGGAAGTACAGCAAGCTGTGGCAGTGAGTATAACAGCTGACATGTGGACATCTGTGAACATGGAAGCTTACTTGGCTCTTACCTGTCACTACATTAATAAGAATTTGCAGTTGTGTACGTCTGTGTTGGGAGTGCAATACTTTCCACAAAGTCCCACTGCTGACAATTTGGCCCAAGTCAAAAGGGGCATGATGGAAGACTGGGCCATAACCAATAAAGTAAAGTGTTTTGTGACCGACGCAGCACCAAACATGATTGCATCCACTAGACAGCTCCAAATTTGGCACTCAATTTGCATTGCACATAGTCTCAATTTAGACAGGACCATCTTCACAATAGCTGTCTGCACCCACTTCAGCCATGTTATTTAGCATTATTTGTTTGTTGTTGTTTGGAAATCATGTACTAAAATGCCAATTTGTTGTTTTTTAGATAACCTTTGGCAACATCTCGACATCGAAGTGGGCAGGCAGACCAAAAGTGCCACAGCTGATGCCATCCAGGAGGTGCAGAGATACCTGGCAGAAGGCAATATTGCCAGGTCCCAGGATCCTATGAGATACTGGGACAACCAAAAGACCATCTATCCAAACCTCTTTCAGCTTTCCTTACAATTTCTCTGCACTCCAGCCTCATCTGTGCCGTGTGAGCGGGTGTTTTCTACAGCTGGAGAAGTTGTATCAATAAAGCGTAACAGACTCAATTTCAAAATGTTGGAAAAGCTTTTTTGTTTTTAATAAAAATTTGTTTAAAAAAAAAAAATCCCAGTCCACAAGCATCTTCGTTCACAACACGTTCACTTAGATTTTCACGTTATGATGCATGTTCACATTATTTATCGACTGTATCTAAAAATATCAATGATATTTGAAATTAAAATGAAGATATGAAATAATACAATATAAAATACAATGACTTAAATTATATACTGCTCAAAAAAATAAAGGGAACACTAAACATCCAAGATTTGAATGAAATATTCTTATTAAATACTTTGTTCTTTACATAGTTGAGTGTGCTGACAACAAAATCACACAACAGCATGTGAAATTGTCAATCACTGTTGCTTCCTAAGTGGACAGTTTGAGGGACAGTGTTCCCTTTATTTTTTGGAGCAGTATATTATTGTATATACTAGGTCATCAAATCAGTATCAGTTGAGTCTGTCAACTAGGTTGCCTGTAGGGATTTTTAAGGTCCAGCAGGTGTCAGTATTCAGTGGCACAGTATCAACACAGTATCAATACAGTTTTGCAATGTGTCAAAACGCATCATGACGCCTCATGGACCCATCACTACCAGACAGCCTTCCGGTCATGGCACTCCTGCACATGGGTTTTTGATTCACTAATTCACAGCCTTGAATGTTAGCGGTAACGTATTACGTCACCGAGACAAGTGTCTTGTCTCAAGAGTGAGCCATAGACGGATGTAACGGAGAGAATCCGGTAATTTTTCAAAATAAAACATCATTCAGACTCAGATAATAAATAAAACGGAAGTAATGTAAGTTATTTATTCTTTCTGTGCGGCCCGGTACCAAATGACCCACGGACCGGTACTGGTCCGCGGCCCGGGGGTTAGGGACCTCTGAATTAAAGGACAAATCATGATCAAAAATAACTCCAAGGTTCCTCACAGAACTATTCAAAGTGAGAGTGGCGGCATCTAAATTAAAGGCATAATTTGAGAAGGAATTTCTAAGATGTTTTGGGCCAACAAGAATGACTTCAGTCTTATCAGAGTTTAATAGTAGAAAGTTACAAGTCATCCGAGCTTTGATGTCCTTAAGACAGGCCTCTAACTTGGCTAATTGATTACAATCATCGGGCTTCATTAACAGGTATAGTTGTGTGTCGTCCGCATAACAGTGAAAATGTATACAGTGCTTTCTGATGATATTGCCTAACGGGAGCATATATACACTAAAAAGAGTAGGGCCCAACAAGGACCCAACAAAGAGTAGGGCCCAACAAGGCTATTTAATTTGTAAATAGATGAGCAAAAAATGTTGAGATCAACTAGAAAGGAGAAAGCACCATGGATGAAGAGGATTCTCGGGAGAAATGTCCCAACCTCAACCAGAGTAAAATTTTGAATTACTGGATATTTGGATAGTTCCATATGGAGCTAAGGAGGAAGATCAGAGAAGGGAAGGACAGCTACAGGAAGAAGATGGCGGGCAAGCTGCAGCTGAGTGACATCAGCAGTGTCTGGAGAAGCCTCAAAACCATCTCTAGGCACCAGAATACCTCCTCCCAGTCCACGGGGAGTAGGGAGTGGGTGAACAACCTGAACCTGTTTTAACAGGTTTGACCAACTGCCCTCTTCTCCACCTGCCCACCAACCATTGCTGCCTCCACCTTCACCTAGTCTCGCTGTCCACGGCCCTCCCCCCACCTCCCCTCGTACATCCCCCACTTTTTTTCCTCTCACAGACCCAACGTACCCCCCTCCCAGCACACAGCCCCCCTGCCCCAACCTGACTCTCACTAAGACCCAGGTGAGAGCTGAGCTCAAGAAGATCAAGGTGAGGGAGGCTGCAGGTCCAGATGGCATCAGCTTGAGGCTGTGGAGCACATCTTCAGTCTGAACTTGAAACTGGGAAGGGTACCACAGCTGTGGAAAACATCCTGTGTGGTACCCGTGCAAAAGACCCCTCACCCCAAGAACCTGAACAGCTACAGATCAGTGGCCCTTACATCCTTACATCACACCTAATGAAGACCCTGGAGAGGCTGCTCCTTGCCCACCTCTGCCCCCTGGTGGGACCAGCGATGAATCAGCTTCAGTTTGCCTACCAGCATGGCATCAGGGTGGAGGATGCAGTGATCTTCCTCCTACATCGTTCCCTGTCCCACCTGGAGAAGCCTGAGAGCACTGTGAGGATCATGTTCTTTGGTTTCTCCAGTGCTTTCAACACCATTCAACCAGTGATCCTGATGGACAAGCTGCTGTGCACAGGGGTGGACCAGTACCTGTCATCGTGGATCTTGGACTACCTCACAAATTGACCACAGTTTGTGAGAACCCAGGACTGTGTGTTTGATACCATCATCTGCAGCATGGGGGCCCCCCAGGGAACAGTTCTGGCTCCCTTCCTGTTCACCCTCTACACTGCTGACTTTTCACACAACACACCACGCTGCCATCTAAAGATGTTCTCCAACGACTCTGCGATCATCGGCCTCATCTCTGATGGGGATGATGTGGAGTACAGAGGACTTATCCAGGACTTTGAGGACTGGTGCCTGCGGAACTGCCTCCAGATCAATGCGAGGAAAACCAAGGAACTGGTGGTAGACTGTCGCAGGCGATGACAACTCCCCACAGCATCGGTAAACATCCAGGGAATAGACATTGAGATGGTGACATCTTACAAGTACCTGGGTGCTCACCTGAACAATAAACTGGACTGGTCACACCAACACACTCTACAAGAAGGGGCAGAACAGGTTGTTCTTCCTGAGGAGACTCGGGTCTTTTGGAATGCAAGGGGCACTCCTGAAGACCTTCTACGATTCGGTGGTGGCATCAGCCGTCACATTTGGAGTGGTCGGCTGGGGCAGCGGCATCACGGCAACCGACAGGAAGAGACTGAACAGGCTGATCAGAAAAGCTAGCTCTCATCTAGGGCGACTCCTCAACCCAGTGGAGGAGAGAGGAGGATGGTGGCTAAGCTGTCATCTCTGCTGGAGTCCGAGTCCCATCCCATGCGGGACATGCTGAACGCACTGAGGAGCTCATTTAGCGGTAGACTGTGCCATCCTAGGTGCACGATGGAGAGGTTCCGCAGGTTCATCCTACCTACAGCTGTCAGACTTTATAACCTAACCAGGGCTGCTTGTAGAGGTCGTAGTAAATGTACTAAACATAACAACTTTGCACAATAGAGATTGTCCCCTCCAATACACAACTAGGACAATAATCATTACTGAGGGTGGGAACAGCACTGTTGACTGAAATGCAAAATATACTGTCTGGGTACATTTTCATATTCTGAACCAGTTCTTATCTTATTATCTTATTTACTATTGCTCTGAGTGTTGCTATCCCTGTGCTGCTGCAATCCTGGAATTTCCCCGCTGTGGGACTAATAAAGGCTTATCTTATCTTATCTTATATTTATTACCAGCTTTATTACAATAATTTTTTTCTATATCTATTTCTTGTATTTATTACCTCCGCCAAGGGAGGACAGAGGTAATGTTTTCAGAGCGTTGGCTTGTCCGTTTGTTGGTTGGTTGGTTGGTTGGTTAGTTGGTGGGTTTGTCTGTTACCAACATTTTTTGTGAGGCACCGTAAGGAGAGGTGGCTGTATCAGCAGCAGCGCTCTTGTGTCTTTGTGTTTTTATTATTAGGTTATTTTTGTATACAGTGTGTCTCTTTTCATCAGAGCTCAGTAGGAAGACTCGGATTAATGACTGGACCAAGTTTTTTCTATTTTAGCCCCGGTCTTTCTTTTATTTTTCTTTCTCGGGGCAATGGAGAACAATAGAGGTGGGGGCGAACACATTGTTTACACATGCGACCAGCTGATCACACTGAGGAGGCCAGCCCTGCTGCCCGGAGAGAAGTCCTCTCATCCCGGATGAACTGAAGAGGAGACACCGCAGGCGAAGGGCTGGAGCCAAGGTGAGGATGAGGAGGAGGAAGAAGCATAAGCCAGCTGTACCAATGGTCATCACAGGTAACGTGAGGTCGCTGGGAAATAAGGCAGATGAGCTCACAGTGCTGGTCAGGATACAAAGGGAATATTGTGAGTGTAGTATCATGTGTTTTACAGAAACGTGCTTACACTTGCAGAATCCCAGACAACAACATAGCGATATCTGGTTTTAAGACTATCCGGTGGGACAGAGATGTCATAAGTAGCAGGAAAAAGAGGGGAGGAGAATTGGCACTTCTTGTGAATGAAGGTTGTGTAATCCTGGACAAATTCATTTGAAGGAACGATGCTGCAGCCCGGACATTGAACTGCTGGCTGTGAGTATGCAACCTTATTATCTGCCACGAGAGTTCATGTGTGCCATTGTGATTACTGTTTATGTCCCTCCATCAGCTGATGCAGCGGTGGCCTGTGACGTCATCAGCTCCACTACTGCCACATTACTGGAGAAGCACCCTGATGCATTTATGGCCACCACAGGTGATTTTAACCACATCTCACTGGGCAAAACATTACCAAACTTCCAACAGTTTGTTGACTGTCCCACCAGAGAAAATAAAACACTGGATCTAGTGTATGTCAATGCAAGGGATGCAAACAGTGCCACAGCTCTACCCCCCTTGGCAAATCAGATCACAGCCTGGTCCTGTTATCACCCAAGTACGTTCCCCCTGTGCAAAGGCAGCCTGCCTATACACGGACTGTGAGAAGGTGGACACAGGAGGCTGTTGATGCACAACAGGACTGCTTCGAGACGACGGACTGGGGCGTACTCTACGAACCACATTGGGAGGACATAGACAATATGACCGACTGCATCACAGAATACATCAGATTCTGTGAAAACACAGTCATGCCAGCTCAGACCGTGCGCTGTTTCCCTAACAACAAACCAATAGTTCACCAGTGACCTGAAAGCACTTCTGAACAAGAAGAAGAGAGCTTTTAGGTCTGGAGAAAGGGAGGAACTGAGCAGAGTGCAGTGTGAACTGAGAGAGATGCTGAGGATGTGTAGAGACAATTACAGGAGGAAGCTGGAGTATTGCTGCAAAGCAATACAAAGGATGTCTGGACGGGAATGAAACAAATCACTGGGTATAAGGGGAGGGAGAGACAGACAGACATTGGGTAGCCTTGAGAGAGCCGATGAGCTGAAATTGTTTTTTAATAGGTTCATCTCACCATCTGTCACCCCACAACACAGCCAGACCCCCACACACCTCTCCCCCCTCACCCTCCTGTACAGAACCTCTCTCTCCCCCTTCCCCCCTCCTCTGGGGACACCAGCACCAGCCCCCACCCTCACATCACTGTCACTGCAGAACAGGTTAAGAAACCGCTGGAGAGACTCCGTCAGCGGAAGGCTGTGGGCCCTGATGGCATCTCCACCAGGATCCTGAGGACCTATGCCAACCAGCTAGGTCCAGTGCTGAAACACCTGTACAACCTGAGCCTGAGTCTGAAGAGAGTACCGGTGCTGTGGAAGACGTCCTGCCTGGTTCCTGTCCCCAATAAGTCATCTCCATTGGACCTGAACGACTATTGACCAGTTGCCCTCACATCTCATGTGATGAAGGTCCTGGAGAAACTGGTCTTAGCCCACCTGAGGCCGCAGGTGAAGACGTGGCTGGACCCTCTGTAGTTTGCATATCAGCCTCATTTAGGAGTTGAAGACGCTGTCATCTACCTGCTGCAACAAGCCCATTTGCACCTGGATGGTGGAGGAGACACTGTGAAAATCACATTCTTTGATTTCTCCAGTGCCTTCAACACCATCCAGCCACTGCTGCTGGGTGAGAAGCTGCGGGTGATGGGGGTCGACAGCTCTGTGATCTCCTGGATTACTGACTACCTGACAGGCAGGCCACAGTTTGTCCTGCTGGGCAGTGTCTTGTCTGATGTGGTGGTTAGTGATATGGGAGCTCCGCAGGGGATTGTGCTTTCTCCTTTTCTCTTCACCTTATACACCACTGACTTTTAGTACAACACTGAGTCATGCCTCCTGCAGAAATTCTCTGATGACTCAGCAGTTGTTGGGTGTATAAGAGGGGGGAGGAGGTGGGGTACAGGACACTGGTAGACAGATTTGTGGAGTGGACAGAGCAGAATCACCTGAGGCTGAACATCAGCAAGACCAGAGAGATGGTGATTGACTTCAGGAAGAAGAGGACGCCTTCACAGCCTTGTAGATTAAGGGGGAGGTTGTGGAGGTAGTGGGGGACTACAAATACCTGGGTGTCATGATCAGCAACCGACTGGACTGGAAATCCAACACTGATGCTGTGTACAAGAAGGGAATGGGCAGACTCTACTTCCTTAGGAAGCTGAGATCCTCCAACGTGTGCAACAGGAAGCTGGACCTTTTCAACCAGACCGTTGTCGCCAGCATCATCTTCTTTGCTGCTGTCTGTTGGGGTAGCAGTATCAAAGCCAGCAACCCCAACAGACTTGACAAGATTATCACGAGGGCTGGCTCTGTAATCGGTCTCAGGCTGGACACCTTTGAGACTGTGGTGGAGAGGAGGACACTAAACAAACTATTATCCATCATGGACCATCCTGATCACCCCCTTCACCACACACTGGACAGAGAGCAGAGCACCTTCTCTAGCAGACTGCTATAGCTTCACTGTTGAATGGTTAGGTACAGGAAATCTTTCCTGCCACATGCCATTTCACTGTACAATAACTCACTCTGATGTTGATTTCTGGTCATAACTATGCTGCTATACTGCACCTTGTAGTCTAACTGGTGCCTCATATTTCACCCTGCACCTGATAGTCCTGCACTGTACAGTGGGTACGATGCATGTATCGATATGGGTCAGCATCTACTCATCTATGATGTATATTGTAGCGATGTGTAGCACCTTGGGAGAGCCAGATTGTCTAGCATCTCAGACAGGAGACAGTGGATAAGCTTGGGAGAACAAAGAGCAGGGGATTCCTGGTGAGATAGCAGGAAGGAGTCAAGGATGAGGGGGTTGAATGCAGTGTGATGCAAATGTCATGTTGTGTGTGATGTAAATGCCATGAAACTTAAGAAAGGAGTTTCTGCTTGAGAGTTCATTCTGTTCTGTGCTTGAAAGATGTGAGTGTGTAATAAATCGTCTGAAATGATTCCGCCTCTGATTCCACAAACTCCACACTGGTGACCCAAGACGTATTATGGAACACGAGGCAAGATCCCCGGAGCCGGCCCGGTCAGGAAGCTACAGCGAGGCGGCAGCCATCCCGCAGACAGCCAGGACTGGAACCCCCAGCCACGCGTGTGCGGTTTCAGTCAAGCTACCGGATTTCTGGCAGCACAACCGGCGCTCTTGGTTCCACCTCACCGAGGCCCAGTTCGCCCTCCGGGGAGTAACGGTAGATGATACCAGATTCTACCATGTGGTCGCAGCGCTCGACGCCCGCACAGCTCAGCAGTTAGTGAGCCTGCTCGATCAGCCACCAGCCAGCAACAAATATGAAGCACTCAAGGCTGCGCTCATCCAGCGCTACACGCTCTCGGAACGTGAGAGAGCAGAGAGGCTCCTGACACAGACCGAGTTAGGAGATGGTTCAGCCGTAGACCTGATGGAGAAGATGCTGGCATTAATGGGCACGGACGACGGGCACTTTCTGTTTGCCCACCTCTTCCTCTGGAACCTTCCAACAGTAGCGAGAGCGGTTCTGGCCAATTCGCCGTGGCTGGCCACGCGCGACTACCATGCACTAGCCCAGTAGGCAGATCGGATCATCATCACCACCAGGGCGATCACAGTCAACGCGGCAGTGGCGGAGCCCAGCGAGATGACCAGAGGAGGCGAAGAGCCACCAACGGTAGCGGCAGCGGGGGCCAAGGAGCGCCAGAGAGACACGCTCTGCTTCTACCACCGCCGCTTCGGAGAGAAGGCACGCAGATGTGCGCCACCGTGCCAATTGAAGCGCTCGGGAGAACACCAAGGCCGGGGGTCGGTAGCAGCTGCGACCCTCGGTGAAGAGAACAAGCTGCTCTACTTAACGGATGCACGCACTGGGAGGCGTTTCCTTGTGGACACCGGAACCCAGAAGAGCTTCATCCGGCCGACCTACACTGACCGGCTGGCAGGATCTAGCGGCCATGGGATGTTGGCAGCAAACGGCTCGGATATTAAGACCTTTGGTGAGAGGACTCTGCTCTTATCTCTACACGGCCGTACATATGAGTGGACTTTTGTCGTAGCAGCACTGAATTACCACATACTGGGAACTGATTTTCTGTGTGCACATGGTTTACTGGATGATGTTGCTAACAGGTGCCTGGTTAATTCACTGTCCTTTGACTCTCTCCCCTGTATAGCTCGAGTCACCCAGCCAACAGCACAAGCCAACGTCACAGCTGCAGGCAGTAAGTTCCACACACTGCTCACTCAGTTCCCAGCACTCACGGTCCCGACGTTTTCCGCGGCCATTGCTAAACACGGGGTGGAGCACTTTATCACCACCACCGGGCCGCCCGTTTTTGCAAGACCTCGGCGCTTGGACGCAGCTAAACTGGCCATAGCGCGCGAGGAGTTCGCCAACCTGGAAAGGTTGGGCATCATCAGGCGCTCGAACAGCCCATGGGCTTCCCCGCTACACATGGTCCCTAAGGCTGAGGGATCGTGACGACCGTGCGGGGATTTCCGCAGGTTGAACAACGCCACAGCACACAACCGCTACCCAATTCCCCACATACAGGATTTTTCCGTTCACCTCGTCGGAGCGCGCATTTTTTCAAACTAGACCTGGTCCGCGGTTACCACCAAGTCCCAGTGTGCGCTGAGGACGTACCCAAAACAGCGGTAATAACTCCGTTCGGTCTATTCGAGTTCCTGCGCATGCCATTCGGGTTAAAAGGAGCGGCACAGATGTTCCAGCGCATGATGGATGCAGTGCTGCGCGATCTCCCGTTTGTGTTCGTCTACCTGGACGATATCCTGGTAGCCAGTGCGTCCGAAGACGAACACGAAACCCACCTCACAACGGTTTTCTGGAGGTTGGAGGAGCACGGGTTAATAATCAACCCGGCGAAATGCCAGTTCGGCATGACAGAGATTGATTTTTTGGGGCACCGCGTCTCTCCGGAAGGAGCGATCCCGCTGCCCGACAAAGTGTGGCCTCAGACGGTCAGGGCGCTGCAGGAATTTTGGGGGATGGTGAACTTTTATAACCGTTTCCTTCCCCGCGCGGCGCAGCTCATGCAACCATTATACGCCGTGCTCAAGAAACAGAAACCCGCGGATAGGGTCGAATGGACCCCGGAGCGAGAGCGGGCGTTCTCGGAAGTTAAAGCGGCCCTGGCAAACGCCACACTGCTGGCGCATCCAGACCCGACAGCCCGCATAGCGCTCACCACCGACGCTTCAGACGTGGCCATAGGGGCTGTCGTGGAGCAGCGCGTCGCCGGGGCTTGGCAGCTGCTCGCTTTTTTCAGCAGAACTTTGCGCAACAGCGAACGTAAATACAGCGCGTTTGACAGAGAGTTGCTGGCCCTTCACCTGACCATACGCCACTTCCAGTTCTGGCTGGAAGGGCGCAGCTTCACCGCGTTCGTGGACCACAAGCCACTAACATTCGCGATGGCCAAGGTTTCAGAACCGTGGTCGGGCCGGCAGCAGAGACAGCTGGCCGCGATCTCAGAGTTTACTACCGATATTCAGCATGTGTCTGGTAAACTGAATGTAGTGGTGGACTGTCTCTCGCGTGCCGTAGTGGCCCCGGTCTGCGTGGGGATAGATTACGCAGCCATGGCCGCGGAGCAGATTAGCGATGCAGACATGCGCGTGCTCCAGTCTGGACCAACAGGGTTAAGGCTGGATTGCAGGGTGCTGCAGGATGGCGGCCCCCCCCTAATCTGCGATGTCTCCACGGGTCGCCCGCGTCCGGTGGTCCCGGCCGCGTGGCGCCGCCGCATGTTTGAGTCGGTTCACACTCTGGCGCACCCAGGAGTGCGCGTGTCGGTCAAAATGGTGGGAGAGAAGTTTGTGTGGCCGAGCCTACGCAAACAAGTGAAAGAGTGGGCTGCAGCCTGCGTGGCGTGCAAACGAGCCAAGGTACACAGACACACGAAGGCTCCCTTGGAGCCGTTTCGTATTCGACCATGTTCACATGGACCTCGTGGGCCCCCTCCCGCCATCACAGGGGTGCACGCACCTCCTGACAATGGTGGACTGCACCACGTGCTGGCCAGAAGTGGTCCCGCTGGCAGCAACCGCGTCCGCGGATGTAGCGCGCGCTTTTTTAACAGCATGGGTGGCGCGTTTTGGAGTCCCGTCAGACATTATGTCCGACAGGGGCCCGCAATTTGTTTCCGAACTCTGGTCTGCGATGGCCCACAGCCTGGGTATTACAATTCACCGCACAACCGCGTACAACCCACAGGCCAATGGGTTATGCGAGCGTTTTCATAGATCACTGAAAGCAGCACTCAGGGCTTCATTGACGGATGCAAATTGGGTAGACAGGCTGCCGTGGGTTTTATTGGGGTTGCGCTCTGCGTCGAAAGAGGATCTGGAAGCTTCCCCAGCAGAGCTTGTTTTTGCGCAGCCACTACGGCTGCCCGGGGAATTTCTACCAGATAATCCCGTGCCGGGCAGCTCCCCGTCTCAGCTTTTGCAGCATAGCGCAAACACAGGCACACTGCCGGGCCCTGCCCACCACAGTTTTCCTCGTGTTTTCGTGCCTAAAACTTTGAAGAGTGCAGAGTTCGTGTTTGTCAGACACAACGCCCACCGACCTCCATTGCGCCCACCCTATGATGGACCGTTCAGAGTGCTGGAAACAGGGGATAAGCATTTTTTGCTAGACTTGGGGGGTAGGAGGGAAAAAATTGGCATAGACAGATTCAAACCCGCTTTCGTTGTGGCGGACGAGCAAGTGCTGTTGGCTAAGGTCCCTCGGCGTGGAAGACCCCCACGGAGAGCTCCCCAGGGAAATGATTCACCACAGCAGCCACACGGACAGACCGAAGTGCCCCCCCCCATAACAGCCCACCCGCAGTCAGACACACTTCCAGCAGCCCCCCACCGGCACAGCAGCGCCGCGGAGGCGGTAAACCTCAGTTACAGCAGATACGGGAGGAGACGGAAGCCCAAGCAGCATGTGGACTGATGTTCAATTGTTCTATCACAGCATGTGGACTGTTATTCTACAGTGATCCCTCACTTATCGCGGTTAATGGGTTCCAGAACCGACCGTGAAAAGTGAAAAACCGCGAAGTAGCGTCACCCCTAATGACGTCACCCATAAATAATACGTACGTTCATTCTCTCACTCTCTCTCTCGTGTGATACGTGTGTGTGTGTGTAAGTGTACATACATACGTAGATGTAAATAAAGTGTACATAAATATGTTTTTAGAACTCTTTTATTCTTATAACAAGATACGTAACTCAAGATGAAGATGATTTACTGCACAGGTTAATGAGAGCTTTACTGCTCCTCAGGTGACGCCTCATCGTCAGGTGCTAGAAGCGCAGGATCGTCGAGGGCAGCTTCCGATAGAGCTGGAGAAGCTGCAGGAGACGGCGTAGTGGCTCGACGGGAAGACTATTTCGCACAAAATGGCACAAGAGAACAGCAAAAAGTTCCATGCGGCGAGACTAAGCAACATGAGCGATAAAGAACAATGAATGCGGTCTTCCTTCGCTGCATTGGCGCTCGGCAGGGACAGAAGGTGGGTGAAACGTATCGGCCAATCAGCTTGCGAGATTCCCGAGCCGAGCCAACACGAGAACAGCGAACAGAGAGGTGGATTTTGAGTTGTGCGGGCTCTCAGTGTTGATACCTGATGTTCTAATGTAGTCTCCCTGCCTTCTGCTAGCGCCCGCCCATTATTTCTCAATTTTGAATTTTTGATGAATATTTTTGAAAAATCCGCGATGCACTGAGGGCGCGAAAGGTGAAGCACGAAGTAGCGAGGGATCACTGTATTGTCCTATCTAAGATGCTGCGGGGGGGGGGGGTGATGTGTAGCACCTTGGGAGAGCCAGATTGTCTAGAATCTCAGACAGGAGACAGTGGATAAGCTTGGGAGAACAAAGAGCAGGGGATTCCTGGTGAGGTAGCAGGAAGGAGTCAAGGATGAGGGGGTTGAATGCAGTGTGATGCAAATGTCATGTTGTGTGTGATGTAAATGCCATGAAACTTAAGAGAGGAGTTTCTGCTTGAGAGTTCATTCTGTTCTGTGCTTGAAAGATGTGAGTGTGTAATAAATCGTCTGAAATGATTCCGCCTCTGATTTCACACACTCCACAATATAAGCTATTCAGGCAGTTTTACTTTCCATGGGTAATCCCTTTGTCTATTATGTTGTGTGTATTTCTGTCGTTTTTGTCGTGTACTGTCACGCTGCTGTTACACTGTAATTTCCGAGTTTGGGATCAATAAAGCACTATGTGAAATTGTAGTTACTGCAAAAAAATGGAATGATACCACACTGTTGTGTGATATTGCTTAATAATTATGAACCTTGTCAGTAAACTGTAATGACAACAGAGGAGGAAAAAAAATGAAAACCGACATGAAAGATTCAATAAACCATGATGTTGATTTAAGGTGGAATTGCCCAGCCCCAACGTATGGTCAATACAATTATGACAGTCTTGTTATATTATTATTATATAGTCATATAATGTAAACCAAAGTGGTGGCCGGGAGGTCGTCGGTTCAAATCCCGTCTGGGTCATACCAAAGACCATATAAAAATGGTACTTTCCACCTTCTAGCTTGGTGCTCAGCATAATAGAATGGGGAGGAACGTTAACACACAGAGCTACCATAGGACTGACCCCCCAGTGTAGTTTTCGCTACTTACAGTAGCTGTGTGGCCTAGGGTCATGAAACGGAGATAGGCACCGCCCCATACACCACATGGTGTCCCACATGCTGTGGAAGGGACTAACTTAACTTCATATAATGTAGTCATATTGATTTTGCTGTCATTTCTCTGTCTGTTAATAATAATAATAATAATAATAATAATAATGGATTGCATTCATATAGCACCTTTCATTCAAATTTTAAGGAAAGGTGTAATGGCACGCCGAACAGATGATTAGATTTTGGTGATGATCTCAAAATGCATACCTCTGCCAAGGCTGTTATCATCTCACAGAGTGTTAGCGACAATACTCCAAAACTACTGGATGGATATGGATGAAATTTTCACCAGAGGTGGCCCTTGGCCTAAAGATAAACTCATTAGGTGTTGGAGGTGATCCGTGAGTGCATACCTCCGCCAAGGCCCTATCTCGCAATGTTCAGATGGATGGCGATGTGGATAGACAAAGGGACGGAGGGGAGGACAAAGGGAGGGAGAGACGGAGCCTTGACGGAGGTATGCGCTCTCTGAGCGCCCTCTAGTTTATATTATTTCTATTTATTTATTTATTCAATATCTGGTGTATTGTTTTCTTAGCAGCTTTATTTCAAATTGCTTTATCATTGCTTTTTATTGCTTTTCCTGTATTTATTACTTTACATATTCCTATACTGTTGAACACTTTTTCTAGAAACACAAGTTTCTTTTGGATAAATCTTATGTTATACAGTATCTTTGTATTTTTAGAGATTCTTCAGATGTAGAGTCATTCACCAGGACCACCAGTGGCTGGAGAGGAACTGATTCCTGGACTACAAATGAGATAAGAAAACGCCTAGACATGGACACACAAAACAGCCTGTAAATTGGACATTGTAAGTTCTGGGCAAACAAATATTTGAGAAGATGTATAAGGGGATCAATTTCATTTTTGCTATCTCAAAACTGTTGTTCATGGGCATTTGAAATATTTAGCGAGAGAAAACTGATGAAAATTCAATTGTATATTTGCTTATTAAACACTATTTTAAGCATTGAAAACATAATGACAAATACTTGGCAGATTTTGAAATTTACACTTCTGAAGAAAAGGGCAAAATATTTTACACAAAGACCATTTTATGACATATTTATTGATTAAAAAAAAAAAAGATTTAAAAAATTACCATGTGAACTGTTATAATTACAGGATTATTTGCAATTTTTTTCATGTAAATTTGCAACTTTATTCTTGTTAATCCACAACTTTTTTTCTCATTAATTTGCAACTTTTTTCTCATTACCTTTGCAACTTTTTTCATAGAAATGTCCAATTTTTTTATGGCTATTTCCAACTTTTTTCTCATTAATTTGCAACTTTTTTCATGTAAATTTGCAACTTTTTTCATGGAATTTTGCAACTTTATTCTCATTAATTTGGAAGTTTTTTCACGGAATTTTCCAGATTTTTCTCATTAATCTGCAGCTTTTTTCTCATTGATAGGCAACCATTTTGGACATTTTTCTGCTAAATTTAACTTTTTTCTGTCAACATGGGTAACACAGGCTCAAATGCAGCCAGGAGTCCAGTGCAAAAACAATGATTTATTTAACAAAACTGAGACAAAAGAAGTAGCAGCACGGGGCTGAAAACACAAACCGGGTAGACAGACTGACGGGGAAGACGGGGAAACAAAAATGACGCCACTCCTGACACAGACTGGGACGCACATATGTAGGCAGAGGAGTAATCAAGATAGCGCATGACAGGTGGGAAACAGTCAAGGGGAACAGAAAAGCACCGGACAAGCGGGGCTGCACAGACAAAGCACACTGGGACCAAAAATACAAGTGATAAACACAGCACAGAGAGACATAATAACAAAAAACGAGGACATGGCTGAACTCATGTCCTGAAGATAACAGAAAAAGAAACATGAACATAAAGCGAGGACATGAGCACAGTCATATCCAAACCCTTACAGTACCTCCCTCTAAAGGGTTGGGAACCAGACAACCTATTGCATAACATAAAAAAAAAAATGAGGTGAAGTTCAGGCATGAGAACACCTACAAGACAGCCCCCAGAACCCAGCAAACAGAACCTGCAGATTCACAAGTGAAATGAGTCGAAAACTGAAAATGACATGAAAAACATTCCACGCAACATAGCACAGCTGCACTAGAAATCACACAACCCCCACTGCAAATTGCCCACCTCCAAAATCAAACATCTCTTGCAAATACCCGACGTTCTGTGCGTTTGTTCATTCCTCTGTTTCTCTTATTATAAATTTGCAGTTTTCCTTTTTTTCCCCATAAATTTGTAATTTTCTTGTAAATTTGCAAATGTTTCCTTGTGATTTTGTAACTGCTTTTCTTTCCTTCCTTTACATAATTTGCACATTTTTCCCTCAGAAATTTCCTATCTTTATCAAGTAGATTGCGAAATTTTTCATGTAAATATGAAATATTCCTATTGTAAACTTGAAACTTCCTCATAAATTTGCATGCTAATTGGCTATTTCTTTCTTGTGAACAATTAAAGTTGTTTAGTAAATCTGCATCCTTTTCTATCAGTTTGCACTCTTCCTATCATATATTAGCAGTTGTTTTTTCTTGTCCCCTTCATAAATTGGTGACTTTCCTGTAAATTTGCAACCCCTTGCCTTATGATTTTGTGACTCCTTTTAACCATAAATTTGCAGTGTTTCTTTTCTTTTCCCTTCTTTTCTTTTGTCTTTTTCGTTCTCTTGTTTGTTTACAGTTCTTTTGTTTTTGGTCACAGCTACTTGAAATTATTTTTTACTATTAGCCAAAGGTCAAGTATTTGCAAAATTGGAAAAAAATAGCAATGGAGGCCAAATAATAAAGTAATGCAGTTTAAATGGTGCAGTGTAAGGCACAGGAGCAAGTTAATATTAGGCACTTAGCACTAAAGGTATGAGTCATAAACTTCCATATTCTGGCACTAATGCAACAAAGATAGTTGGCCTTGTCCAAAACTGATGAACCTCAACACGATATGCTGTACATTAAACTTCCATCTAGTCAAAAAGACAGACACTGTCACGCCTCGCCGCTCATCAGCGGCGCCAGCTGCACGCACACCTGCACATCATCAGCGGCGAGGGATTTAAGCCGCCTCGCCCTGGGCTTCGGCCTGAAGCCGTCAGACTTCACTCGCTGGATCGCTGTGAGTAACCTCAAATACTTCAGCAAACATCGCGGTAAGAAGCCCTTACCTTTTTCCCTCTCCAAGTCTGCTCCCCTGTGCACAGGTGGATTTTCCGGTGGCGGACCATTCCTCTCCGTCTCCATTCCCTCGCTGCTGCACCGGGCTCTCCAGGTTGCTGTCTACCGGACCTCGTCCTTGCTGTGCCAGCCACCTGCTCACTCCAAGTAAGCTCATCGCAACTTTTACACCTCCTGTGTTGGTGTGTGCCCGTCACCCTTCTCCCTGTGCTTTTTCCATAGGGTTGTCCAGCTGCATGGTCTCCTGCCTCCGTGCCCGAAGCAGACGCCACCACCAATACATTTACATCTCGCAGACATACATTCATACACCCTTGTTGTTAATAAAGCTATTTGAGCTACTCTGAGCCTGCGTGTGTGTCTCCTGAGCCGTGCATTATGTCAGAGACAGACATTCAAAATAAGTTGATGACAACAAAACAAAAAGAAAGGCTCTCACCAGGAGGGTGGTGGGGGTACAAGGCCAGGTGGGTCAAAACCAATTTTTTATCCCCACAGAGTCCAAACTCCAACACACAGTCTTGTGGGCCCACCCCAAGTCCAATGTCCCAGAACGGATTGGGTGGTCTGCCAACATCCCAAGACCACAAAAAGGCCCCATATGGAGCATCGGATGGCCTGCCCAAGTCCAAGGACTACCAGACGAATGGACACAGTACATCAGGTGGCCTACCAAAGTCCAAGGGCCACCAGACAGATGGACGCAGCACTGTGTGGGCATTGAACTCAGGAGCCTTTAACACAGGAGCTAACATAGGAACTTTATGCTCGGAAGGTGACAACGTGAAATCTGTAGACTCAGCAGATGACACTTTGGAACCCTTAAACTCTGGAAATGACAGTGTGGAGCCCTTAAGCTCTGGGAATGATAATAAGGAAACTTCAAACTCTGGAAATAACCACCCAGAACCTCCAAACTTAGAAGATAACATTGGAGTCTCTTGCTCCGGAGCTAATAACACAAGAGTTTCTAGTTCTGGAGAGAGTACCTGAGGGGCCTTCAGTCCAGGAGCTAACAGCAGCTGAGACGTGGCGACCCCAGGCGGGGAAGATGAAGCGGATTGCTCGGACGGCCCAGGTGGAGCGGACTGCTCAACCTCCTGGAAAACAGGTGGATTGGACTGCTCGACCTCCTGGACGACGGGTGGAGCGGACTGCTCCCCCTCAGGAACTGGGACGGGTGGAGCGGACTGCTTGCCCTTTGGAATTGCAACGGGTGGAGTGGACTGCTCGACCTCTGGAACAACGGGTGGGGCAGACTGCTCTACCTCTAAGATGACGAGTGGAGCTGTGGCGGCGTGCACCTCCATCCCAGATGCAGACACCTCGGAAGTGGGGGGGGGAAGCACAATTGCGATGGGTGGAGCGGACTGTTTGACCTCTGGAATTGCAACAGGTGGAGCGGACTGCTTGACCTCTGGAATAGTGATGGGTGGAGTGGACTGCTTGACCTCTGGAACAGTGACGGGTGGAGTGGACTGCTCAACCTCTGGAAAGATGGGTGAAGGGGACTGCTTGCCCTCCAGAACTGGGACGGGTGGAGCGGACTGCTTGCCCTCTGGAACTGGGACGGGTGGAGTGGACTGCTCGACCTCTGGAACAACGGTTGGGGCAGACTGCGCTACCTCTAAGATGACGAGTGGAGCTGTGGCGTGCACCTCCATCCCAGATGCAGACATCTCGGAAGTGGGGGGAGAAGCGCAATTGCGATGGGTGGAGCGGACTATTTGACCTTTGGAATTGCAACGGGTGGAGCGGACTGCTCGACCTCTGGAATAGTGATGGGTGGAGTGGACTGCTTGACCTCTGGATCAGTGACGGGTGGAGTGCACTGCTCAACCTCTGGAAAGACGGGTGAAGGGGACTGCTCCCCCTCAGGAACTGGGACGGGTGGAGCAGACTGCTTGCCCTCCGGAACTGGGACGGGTGGAGTGGACTGCTTGCCCTCCGGAACTGGGACGGGTGGAGTGGACTGCTCGACCTCTGGAACAACGGTTGGGGCAGACTGCTCTACCTCTAAGATGACGAGTGGAGCTGTGGCATGCACCTCCATCCCAGATGCAGACACCTCGGAAGTGGGTGGAGAAGCGCAATTGCGATGGGTGGAGCGGACTATTTGACCTCTGGAATTGCAACAGGTGGAGCGGACTGCTCGACCTCTGGAATAGTGATGGGTGGAGTGGACTGCTTGACCTCTGGAACAGTGATGGGTGGAGTGGACTGCTCAACCTCTGGAAAGATGGGTGAAGGGGACTGCTCCCCCTCAGGAAGTGGGATGGGTGGAGCAGACTGCTTGCCCTCCGGAACTGGGACGGGTGGAGCGGACTGCTTGCCCTCTGGAACTGGGACAGGTGGAGCGGACTGCTTGCCCTCTGGAACTGGGACAGGTGGAGCGGACTGCTTGCCCTCCGGAACTGGGACGGGTAGAGTGGACTGCTCGACCTCTGGAACAACGGTTGGGGCAGACTGCTCTACCTCTAAGATGACGAGTGGAGCTGTGGCGTGCACCTCCATCCCAGATGCAGACACCTCGGAAGTGGGGGGAGAAGCGCAATTGCGATGGGTGGAGCGGACTGTTTGACCTCTGGAATTGCAACAGGGGGAGTGGACTGCTCGACCTCTGGAATAGAGATGGGTGGAGTGGACTGCTTGACCTCTGGAAAGATGGGTGAAAGGGACTGCTCCCCCTCAGGAACTGGGACGGGTGGAGCGGACTGCTCGCCCTCCGGAACTGGGACGGGTGGAGTGGACTGCTTGCCCTCCGGAACTGGGATGGGTGGAGCGGACTACTTGCCCTTTGTAATTGCAACGGATGGAGTGGACTGCTCGACCTCTGGAACAATGGGTGGGGCAGACTGCTCTACCTCTAAGATGACGAGTGGAGCTGTGGCGTGCGCCTCCATCCCAGATGCAGACACCTTGGAAGTGGGGGGAGAAGCGCAATTGCGATGGGTGGAGCTTACTGTTTGACCTCTGGAATTGCAACAGGTGGAGCGGACTGCTCGACCTCTGGAATAGTGATGGGTGGAGTGGACTGCTTGACCTCTGGAACAATGACGGGTGGAGTGGACTGCTCAACCTCTGGAAAGACGGTTGAAGGGGACTGCTCAACCTTTTAGATGATGGGTGGGGCGGACTGCTCACCTTTTGGAATTACGACGGGTGTAGCGGACTGCTCGCCCTCTGGAACGACGGGTGGAACAGACTGCTTTTCAATTCAATTCAGCTTTGTTTATGTAGCGCCATATCACACCAACAGTCATCTCATAGCACTTTCAACTGTTGGGGAAACCCCCACAATTGCAGAAAGACCCCAGCAATCAGGTGATCCCCTGTGAGCAAGCGCTTGGCGACGGTGGAGAGGAAAAATTCCCTTTTAACAGGAAGAAACCTCTAGCAGAACCAGGCTTAGGGAGGGGCAGTCATCTGCTGCGACTGGCTGGGGGGTGAGGAGATACAGAAGATGGAAAGAACAGACAAAGAGAACAAACATTAACAACATTGCTTGCCCTCTGGAACGACGGGTGGAGCGGACTGGTTGACCTCTGCAATGACGGGTGGAGCTGTGGCATGTACTTCCATCCCAGATGCAGACACCTCGGAAATAGAGGGAGAAACACAGGTTGGTGCCATGTTTAAGCCAAAACAACTAGCAGAAAAGCTTGGCGGGGAGAACTCAGAAGCAGATGGGAGCTGCAACTGGATCTCCCTGTCAGGAGCAAGACCTCTCTAAAACTGATGTTATACAAATAGAGAAAGGTACTTCCCTTAATTCCTGCTCTCTGCTGATGAGGACCCTGGTGACTCTGCTGCTGGAGAGGCGATGGCAGTCTCAGGAGACACTGGAGGAACAGCTGATGAAGCAGCCTGAAATGTAGCAGCGGGCGGGGACACCAGTGCAGCAGATGTGAGAACCGGCACTGAAGGTGTGACAACAGGTGAAGTGGGTGGGGCCTGAGCTAGTGTGTGTACCACTGGAATAGACAGCTGGGGTGCGCTGACCTCCCGCCCTGCAGCCGCTGAAGCTGCCACTGCTGAAGCACTCAAGGAAGGTGGGGCCACGGCAGCAGGGACCCTTGGGGAAACCTCGAGTGAAGGGCCCGGATGGCGGGTGGAGCAGTGCTCCCTCTATGCCCCCTTACCCGCTGGCCCTTTTGACAGCAGCTGGTCCTCACACGTCGGGAATAATACCTCCAGAGTGAGCCAGGCCTTTATATTCCAGAAAGATGTCAGTTTGTGCAAGGACCGCCTGCCTCCGCTCCTCCTGCTCCAACAAGTCCTCCGTCGTGGCTGACGGAACAGAGGTGGCAAATGGTGTAGGAGCGAGCCAGTTCGTATTAGATCATCACTCATCTGGGTGACGCGGGAGTGAAGCTCGGCCAACTCCAGATGTTTTTGCAGGGCTGGTAAACAGACGACCGCTCTTGTTTCCACCAAGTCAGCGTTCATCTCCCACCAGTTGGACTGACCCATAGCCTGGTCCAAAAGACAAAGCACCCGGTCAAGATCCTCCTCTCCAAAACTCTAGCTCAGCCCTTTCCTTCGGCCAGTCCTACCCGCTGAGACCTTTCTTAGTGGCATCATTCTGTCAAGGTGGGTAACACAGGCTCAAATGCAGGCAGGAGTCCAGTGCAAAAACAATGATTTATTTAACAAAATTGAGACAAAAGAAGTAGCAGCATGGGGCTGAAAACACAAACCGGACAGACAGACTGATGGGGAACACGGGCAAACAAAAATGATGCCACACCTGACAGACTGAGACACACATATGTAGACAGAGGAGTAATCAAGATAATGCATGACAGGTGAGGTGGGAAGCAATCAAGGGGAACGGAAATGCACCGGAGGGGCGGGGCTGAACAGACAGAGCACACAGGCACCAAAAATACAAATGATAAACCCTTAAATTTTCTTGTTAATCCGCAACTTTTTTCTCATTAATTTGCAACTTTTTTCATAGAAATTTTAAACTTTTTTCATGGAAATTTCCAACTTTTTCAGGGAAATTTCCAACTTTCTTCTTGTTAATCTGCAATTTTTTTCTCATTAATTTGCCCTCTGGAACGACGGGTGGAGCTTTTTACATATAAATTTGTAACTTTTTTCATGGAATTTTGCAACTTTTTTCTCATCAACTTGCATCTTTTTTCGTGGAATTTTCCATTTTTCTTGTTAATCTGCAGCTTTTTTTTCTCATTGATTGGCAACCATTTTGGACATTATTCTTGTAAATTTAGGACTTTTTTCTTTTAAATTTCAGGATGTTCACATGGTTGCTGGTTAAATTTTTATTCTATGTAATGGTCATTTTTTTTATATTTGTCTCAAGAATGACCCCATTTTATTAAAGATATATATACAGTATATACTGTATGTGTGTGTAAACAAAGAGAGAGAGAGAGAGAGAGAGAGAGTCTGAGTTTTAAAAAATGCCTTTATTGCACAATTCATAAAAAAGTAAGGGCACCAATATCATTCCACCAAGTGTCTCACATTGGAAAAGTGCAAGAGAGAGAGAGAGATGCAGCTGTTTTTCCACATTTTATAGGGTTTGAATTCTTCCCCATTACTAAATCATTCATATTTCCCCCTAAAACCCAGGAATTGATCCAATTACAATAATACTGACAATGTCTCACTCAATATTTACTCTGGAGAAAATGTTCTGTGTATTGCCTCCTCCCCACCCACATAAACACTGAAATTAAGCCCACGCTGGCAATACTTCTGCTGAAATGGTTCCAGCACTTTGCAGTGGAAAAAAAAAAAAACAGCAATAGAGACCAACATGTATAGAGAATCGAGAATTCCTCAGCAGGTTGAAATCATGGGCTGCTGTTGGTTCGTTATTCCTTCCACTCTACAAATTAATCTGGTTTAATCCCAACAGGAATCCAACAAATGCCCGCCTCTGATTCTACAATCTGAACACACAGCTTTTCATTACTTCCATATTAGAGCTCCACGCTAATGCGGCTCAATTTAACATGGTGGCTAATGTCAGCAAAACACCTTGGAGAATCTCAGAGTGGGAGGCTGTAATTTAGTTCATTACAGCTTCAACATGGACTTCTGAGTATCAGAGTGGACCCACTGAGGGGCAGGGGCAAGGAAGTAAAATATCTGGGCACACCATTCAAAAACAGCATACATTTAGATTTCTCTGCATTTAGCACCAGTGTAAGTTGAGTTAAGTTGGTCTGAGCAGCATCAAAGGTAGACTGCAGGTATTCCAGAGTTTTGGAAAAAATAAATGACTGTATCATCTGCATAGAAACAGTAGGCAGCATTAGATAAACCATCAAAAGGAATGTTTAGACATGTATCAAAAACAACAATGGTCCCAGAATGGAACCTTGGGGCACACCCTTTAACACACTTTGAGTTCTAGCTGACAGGTAGTTGAAAAAAATAGCCTGGAGCACACTCAGATAAGCCAGTGTTGTGGTGTCTTTCGATCAAGGTGATATGGTCTACTGCAGGGGTCACCAACTGGTGGACTCCAGTCTGGATCCAGACCCTGAGGGTCTTCCATCCTGACCCCGAAGGCTCTTGATACAATTTGGGGAAAAGGAAGATCGTTTTATTTTGGTGGGGAAAAAGCAGATAAAAGTGGAACTGAACTGCTGCATCGGCGACCGCCCAGACAGATTATGGCACAACCCCTTGGGTGCTCTCCCCCCTGCAGCAGACTCCCCTCTTCGCTACCAGGTCTGTACCCACAAAATGAAGTGCTGTTGTGAAATTGAATGCATTTACCGGGGTACGTCTTCCTCTATTCTGCCGAGAGTAATCTCTGCTGGGATGCAGAGGTGAGGTCGCTGGTATGGAGGTCCTCTTGTAGCCTCCGATATCATGTAAAAACTCAGTAAAAGCTTCGTGTTATTGAACATGAAAAGTTCTACCTCTCTTCTCCCTGTAATCATGGAGTTACAGCTCCATCCATGCTGTAACCCACTTTACTGTTGAGATTTTTTTTTTAAATGTTGGAGGAATTCTGTAGTCCATCCATCCATCTTCTACCGCTTAACCGGGTGAAATTATATTTTGTGTCCGTTTTTGTTTGTTTTGTTTTTTTGTCTTACAGTTTGAAACAGTTTTTCTGCACTGAAAATATTGTATAGAGGTGGACTTTTGTGTGAAAATTAGTTTTTAGATATTTTTTAAATACAATTTACTTTGTGTTCTCCTGTAAAACATTTTTAGGATTTTAGTTGTAGATTTTAGAATTTTAGACCTATTTATTTGGAGTCAATAAACACATTTAGTGTTCTCCTGTATTATAAAAATTTTATATTGTGTTTTGTTTGAAACTGACCAAAGAATTCATTTTAATTTTTTTGTTTAAAAATGAATATAGTGTGGGGGCATGGTGTTGGACTTCTCCACCCAGGGGACAATGGACCAAAGAAGGAGGTGTCACCGGGGGGTGTCAGAGGGGACAGTAAGGACTGTGCGCCCCCAGGGGAGAGGAGTAAATGCCGGAGAGAAGAAGGGTGCTGGAGCAGAGCCGGCGTTATGTTATGATAATGTGCCACACAATTCTTTGTTCAGACAACAATAGTTATGGTCGGAAGTCTCTATGCATGGGAATAAAGGTATAAAAGAAGGCTGCACAGAGGCCCGAGAGATTCTTTTGCTGTAAAATATGTTGGAGGAAGAATAAAGTAATTGTGTCTTCCAGCTCATTGTCTCGCCTGCGTCCTTTCACCACACTGGTGACCCTGACGTGGCATGGAAGGTGAGCCGAGCACCACCCTGGAGACTGCCAGGAGGCAGAGCACTAGCGCCGCGTGCGTGGTCCCAGTCGAGCTCCCAGGTTTCTGGCTTCACAACCCAACCGCATGGTTTTTACACATAGAAGCCCAGCTCGCACTCCGCGGGAAAACAATGGATGATACCAGGTATTACTACATGGTCGCTGCGCTGGATGCACGCACCACGCAACAACGAGCCTACTCCAGGAGTCGCCAGCCCAAGAAAGATATGAAGCGCTCAAGAGGAAGCCTGTCTAGTGCTATACCCTTTCTGACAGTGAGAGGGCAGAGAGACTCCAAACACGTTAGGAGTTAGGGGACAGATCAGCAGTGGAGCTCATGGAGAGCATGTTGGCGCTGAGGGGGAAGGACGACAAATCTTTCCTGTTCGCCCACTTGTTCCTCAGGAACTTAACTGGCTACATCGAGGGCCATCCTGGCCAACTCGCCGCGGCTGGTTGCTAAGGACTACCGCGCCCTGGCGCAGGAAGCGGACCGCATCATTTTGGCGACCAGAACTCTCAGCGTGCAGACAGCGGCAACAGCATCCATGATGGACTCCAGCGAGGTTGAGGAGCCATTCGTGGTAGCCGGGACGGACACCAGAAGACGAAGGAACGGAGCAATCTGTTTTTATCATCGCCGTTTTGGCTTGAATGCCCAACGCTGCCTGGCGCCATGCCAATTCAAGAAGCAGGAAAGACAGCACTCTCAAAATTCAGTGGCACCTGCAACTGATGGCGGCAGGAACAGACTGCTTTATGTCACGGACACACGTTCAGAGAGACGGTTTTTGGAGGACTCCAACTCCCAGAAGAGCCTCATCCTGCCAGTCAACTCAGACAGGGAGGCAGAACGCAGCAGTCCCGAGCTCACAGCTGCCAATGGATCCACCATCAGGACATTTGGCGAGCGGACATTGACGATATGCTTACATGGACGCCACTTTCAGTGGCACTTTGTGATAGCTGCATGTTCCGGCCCCATTTTAGGAGCAGATTTTCTATTTGCTTATGGATTGTTAGTCGATGTTGCTAATAGGAGACTAGTGGACGCTGTCTCTTTCACCTCACTGCCCTGCACAGCTTGGGGAGCTGGGTCGGCAACACTGGCTAAAGTTATAGCTCCAGGGGGTAAGTACCAACATTTGCTCGCACAGTTCCCAGCACTCACGGTCCCGACTTTTTCAGCTACGGTAATGAAACACGGGGTTGAGCACTTTATAACAACGAAAGGCCCGCCAGTGTTCACGCGTCCTAGGCATTTGGACGCAGCTAAACTGGCCAGCACACGAGAGGAGTTTGCCAACATAGAGCAGTTGGGTATCATCAGGCGCTCCAACAGCCCGTGGGCATCCCCGCTACACATGGTGCCTAAAGCCGACAGGTCGTGGTGACCATGCGGCGATTTCTGGCGCTTAAACAATGCTACAAAACACAGTCGCTATCCTATTCCACACATCCAGGATTTCTCCATGCACCTGGCCGGGGTGCATGTTTTTTCCAAAGTGGATCTGATCCGCGGTTACCACCAGGTCCCGGTGCGCACGGAAGACATTCCAAAAACAGTGGTAACTCCTTTTGGCCTTTTCAAGTTTTTACGCATGCCGTTCGGATTAAAAGGCGGAGCGCAGACATTCCAGAGGATGATGGACGCAGTGCTTTGCGACTTGTCTTTCGTTTATACTTGGATGACATTCTGGTAGCCAGCACGTCCGAGGAGGAGCACATCGGCCATCTCAGGTTCAGGTTCAGGTTACTTTATTTGTACCCGTAGGTAGATTTGTTCAGGACAGTTTTCCAGAGGTTGGAAACGCACGGGTTGATAGTTAACCCGGCGAAGTGCCAGTTCGGTGTGCCAGAGATTGATTTTTTTGGCTCACTGCATTTTGCCGGAGGGCGTGGTCCCTTTACCAGACAAAGTGCACGCTGTGTTGAACTTTCCACACCCACAAACCGTGAGGGCACTACAGGAGTTTTTGGGAATAGTTAATTTTTATAACCGCTTCCTTCCCCGGGCAGCCCAGCTGATGCAGCCGTTGTATGCCGTGCTTAAAAAAAAGAAACCTGCGGAAGCCATTGACTGGACTCCCAAGCGAGTTCAGGCTTTTGCTAGCACCAAAACAGTGTTTGCAGATGCCGCATTGTTGGCCCACCCAGACTCGTCCGCACAGATAGCGCTCACTACAGACGCGTCTGACGTTGCCATAGGGACAGTAATGGAGCAGTGCATCTCAGGTTCATAGCAGCCACTCGCATTTTTCAGCCGCACTTTGCCCGACAATGCAACTGTCAGACAGGGATGAGAATCTTCCTCGGATCCGAGGAATTCCTCGGATTTGATCATGTCTAGGGTCATTCTCGTGAATCGTCTAAATTCGAGGAGAATTTTTTTTTTTTTTTTGGGGGGGGGGTGGGTCTGGCGGCGAGTCGTATTTTCGATCGGCTGTGAAAATCCACCGCGCACAATGCGCTACCCAGCGAGATCAGTAATGTAATGTAACAAGGCCACTGATAGGCTGATACTTATTGAAGCAACCAACCGGCGATTTTGTTAGATTTCTTTTGTCATATCCGGATAACACGCGGAGCGAAATGCAAGTGGCAGACAGTTCAATCAGTTCAATCAACCGAGTTTTCCCGATTTCGTCAAAATGGTGAGCCTAAAACTCACGAAAGAGAACAAAGCAAGAATTTTAGAAATCGACAAAGGGAAAAAGAACAAGTTTCGTTGGGAATGGCTTGAAAAAAACGTGTCAATGATGGTAAAGATCGGTAAAATTACTGAAGTTGTGGTTGAAAAAATGACCGACTTCACAACACAGTCGACACAGTCAAACTCAGATGCCAGTCAGTCAAAGTTCATCACAGCTGGTCCCGATTACAGTAATTAGTGATCGGAAGACACATTCCGAGGTAAGATTTTTTTTTTCTTGTTTAAGTAATGTACTTGAGAATTTTCGCGTAATGAATTTGTTATGAAATAGCATGTGTAAGTTGTGATGGCATGCCTGTTTTGAAGTAACAGGAAAGTTCGCCCCTATCACAGGGGCTGAGGTCGCCAAGGTGGTTAAAAATCTCCTTGGTGGCCGGGCCCCGGGGGTGGACGAGATTCGCCCCGAGTACCTCAAGGCCCTGGATGTTGTTGGGTTGTCATGGTTGACACGCCTCTGCAACATTGCGTGGAGGTCGGGGGCAGTGCCTTTGGCATGGCAAACCGGGGTGGTGGTTCCTCTCTTCAAAAAAGGGGACCGGAGGGTGTGCTCCAACTTTAGAGGGATCACACTCCTCAGCCTCCCTGGGAAGGTCTATGCCAAGGTACTGGAGAGGAGAGTCCGGCCATTGGTCGAACCTCGGATTCAGGAGGAGCAATGTGGTTTTCGTCCTGGCCGTGGCACATCGGACCAGCTCTTTACCCTCTCGAGAATTCTTGAGGGTTCGTGGGAGTTTGCCCAACCAGTTTACATGTGTTTTGTGGACTTGGAGAAGGCATTTGACCGCGTCCCTCGTGGATTTTTGTGGGGGGTGCTTCGGGAGTATGGGGTATCGGGCTTGTTGTTACGAGCTATTCGGTCTCTGTACGACCGTTGTGAGAGTTTAGTTCGCGTTGCCAACACTCGGTCGGAGTCATTCCCAGTGAGAGTTGGACTCCGCCAGGGCTGCCCTTTGTCACCGGTCCTGTTCATAATTTTTATGGACAGGATTTCTAGGCGCAGCCAGGGAATGGAGGGTGTCATGCTTGGTGACCACAGGATCTCATCTCTGTTGTTTGCAGATGATGTTGTCCTGTTGGCTTCATCCAGCAATGACCTACAGCTCTTGCTGGGACGGTTTGCCGCTGAGTGTGAAGCGGCTGGGATGAGAATCAGCACCTCCAAGTCCGAGTCCATGGTCCTCAGCCGGAAAAAGGTGGATTGTCCTCTCCGGGTTGGGGACAGGCTCCTGCCCCAAGTGGAGGAGTTTAAGTATCTTGGGGTCTTGTTCACGAGTGAGGGGAAAATGGAGCGAGAGATCGACAGACGGATTGGAGCAGCATCTGCAGTGATGCGGACGTTGTACCGGTCTGTTGTGGTGAAGAGGGAGCTTAGTTCTAAGGCAAAGCTGTCGATTTACCAGTCAATCTACGTTCCTACTCTCACCTATGGTCACGAGCTTTGGGTAATGACCGAAAGAACGAGATCGCGGATACAAGCGGCTGAAATGAGCTTTCTCCGTAGGATTGCTGGACTCACCCTCAGAGATAGGGTGAGGAGCTCAGTCATCCGGGAGAGGCTCAGAGTAGAACCGCTGCTCCTCCACATTGAAAGGAGTCAGTTGAGGTGGTATGGGCATCTGATTAGGATGCCTCCTGGACGCCTCCCACTTGAGGTGTTTCAGGCACGTCCCACTGGGAGGAGACCCCGGGGCAGACCCAGGACTCGGTGGAGAGACTATGTCTCCCAGCTAATCTGGGAACGCCTTGGTATCCCCTCTGAAGAGCTGGAGCAGGTGGCTGGGGAGAGGGAAGTCTGGGCTTCTCTGCTTGAACTGCTGCCTCCGCGACCCGGACCTCCGGAAAAGCGGTAGAAGATGGATGGATGGATGGAGGAAAGTTCGCCTGGGTGTTTTTTTTAGATACAAATGCTTGCAAATAACATACAGCTGTCAGATACTGGCTGGAAAACACAACAGAAATGTAGAACCAAGTGTTTTCAAGCTCAGGTCAGAATTTTGTAAAAATACCACAAAAAATGAATATATTACACAGCTTTTTTCTGAGGTTGTAACAAGGCTGTGTCTGTACTGGAAGACCGGAAATGCAGCCTTTTTTTTTTTTTTTTCAGTGCGCACTGAGACGCAGAGACGTGACCGCCCGCTGAATTCACAAGAATTCAAGGGCTTAAAATATACTGATATGCAAGTTTTTTATATTCCTAGTAACACTAACAAATGCACACATTAATAAATCAAAATGTTTGCAGAATGTCAGTATATTTTAATAAATGAGTGATGGACTTGGTGATGGAATTTTGTTAATATTTATAATTTATTTTACTTGGTTAAATTATTTTGTCTGTTCTAGAACTATGTAAATGTAATTCTGTGTCAGTTCTAAACATATTAGATAGTAGTAAAAGATAATTTAGTATTATTACATCAACATACTATTCAGATATAAATTTAATACATATGTACTGTGTTTCACTTTATTTTGTGGTTGAAAAAATGGCCGACTTCATAGCAAAATGCAAAGTACCAGGGAAAGCCCAGTGTGTTTATTGCAACAATTTCTTGAGTTATGGATCTCGTGGTTATGTTGCCTTAGTTGAACACTGTTCAAAACAGAAACATCTCAAAATTGTGCCTACAAGAGATCGAACTACTTGCTCGATGCTGCATTCAAAACGATCGATGGACACGGTCAAATTAAGTGCCTACAGGCATGAAAAGGAAGAAAAAAAGAAAGAGAAGGAAATGAAACAGAAAGAACTCGATCTTCAACATGATTCTGTGGCAAGCAAGGCAGCCATGAAAAAGAAGAGAGAAGCTGCAGCTAAGCAGGCACTGCTTGCCCACAGAAAATCAGAGAAGAGGAAGGCTACAGAACGGCTCCAGGCTTTGGTAGCCAAGAAGAAAAAAATTGCACAATTAGATGTGAAGAATACGTTGACTTGTACATAAGTTCATAGAGTAGTAGCACAGGCATGTAAATATGGAAGTGGCATTTTCTGTTTCTCAATCAAGTGTGACACTGAATCAAAACAGTATTGAACATGATTACACATGTGATGCAGCAGCAGATTAAAAAGATAAACTATAAATGCATTTGTACTTACTTCTAACTTTAAATATAAGACCACATTGGAGCATTCTAAAACACCAGATTTTGTTAGCTTCTGGGGGGCAATGCCCCCCAGACCCGCCACCAAGGCTCCGCCTTGGATCCAGCTAGGGGGCCTGCGTCCCCCAAGACCCCCGGCTAAGTTTCCTCTTTTTTTCAAAAACCCCATTCTCATCCCTGGTCAGAGAAACACCTAACTGGGCAGGTCATCATATTACCTCAGCTGGAGTCGTACCCTTAACAGCTTTGCATGCTAATTTTTTTACTGGAAAGGTATGTACATTCATATAGTGGTATACCCTTTTTCTCTTGGATGGGCACCCACAGAGCACCTCATGTGGTCCACCATCAGATTTTCATCACTAGAGAGGCGTTCGTTACAACATATCGTCAAATGTTCCCACTCTGATGGACACATCATCACAATTTATTGTTCAAAGGATCATCAAAAAGTGTCGAAGACAACCAAAACAAAGTTTTCTCTCTAGAGGGACCTACAGTGATGAAAGTTGCAAATTGACATGAAAAAAGTTTCAGATTAATGAGAAAAAAGTTGCAACTTAACTAGAAAAAAGTTGCAAATTTGCATAAAAAAAGTTGCAAATTAATGAGGAAAAAGGTACAAATCTAAGAAAAAAATGCAAATTTGCATGAAAATAGTTGTAGATTAAAGAAAAAAGACTGCAAATTAATGAGAAAAAGATGCAAATTAATTAGAAAAAAAAATTGCAAATTTACATGAAAAAGTTGCGAACTAGAAAAGCATTTGGAGACCGCATACCTCCACCAAGGCTCCTTCCATTTGACATGGATCTCCTCCAAATATGATGTTTTTGTGTGTAGGCCGAGAGCCACTTGTGGTGAAAATTGCATCAAAGTCTCTGTCCATTAGATTTGGAGTATTGTTGCTGACACACAGTGAGAAGATAAGAGCCTTGGCTGAGGTATGCATTCTCAGATCATCACCAAAATGTAATGGGTTTCTCTCTGGTGAAAATTTCATTCAAATCCATCCAGTAGTTTCTGTGTAATCCTGCTGCACAAATGCAAACAAAGCCCTTGGTGGAGGTATGCACTCTCAGATCATCAAAAAAATCTAATTATCTGTTCCCAGTGCCATTAAGATAAGATAAGCCTTTATTAGTCCCACAATGGGGAAATTCCAGGATTGCAGCAGCAAAGGGATAGCAGCACTCAGAGCAGTAGTTAATAAGATAATAAGATAAGAATAGGTTAGCCAAAGCAGTAAACGAATATACATATGTACACAGTTATATACACAGTGCAGGAGTGCATTACACACCTTTTCTGAAAATTTCTTCAAAATCCATTCATAACTTCTTGAGTTATGTTGGTAACAGACAAACCAACAAACCAACTAATGCCACTGAAAACATGACCTCCCCCCTTGGCGGAGGTAGTGAGAAACGTTGCACATTTATGAGGAAAAACGTAACAAATTAATCTGAAACTTTTTCATGTAAATTTGCAACATTTTTCTAATTACTTTGCAACTTTTGTCCAATTATTTTGCAACTTTTTCCTCATTAATCTGCAACTTTTTTCATGTAAATCTGCAACTTTTTTCTAATTAATTTACAGCTTTTTTCATGTAAATGTGCAATTTTTTCTAATTTGCAGCTTTTTTCTCTCATTAATTTGCAGCTGTTTCTCACTCATTTGCAACTTTTTTCTCATTAATCTGCAACTATATTCATGTAAATTTGTGAGTTTTTCTCATTAATGAGAAAAAAAATGACAAATTAATGAGAAAATAGTTGCAGATTAATGAGAAAAAAGGTGCAAATTTAGCAAATCCAAAAGAAAAGTTGTAAATTTCCCCCAAAAGATGTGTTTTGAATGCATCCTTAGCATTTGTGCTTAAAATGCATTTTTGTTCTGTAACGCGATGCAGAAAGGCTTACAATGATATTGGGGGGGGGGGGGGATTCTGTCATTTTTCCAAGTTGGAGGGACACGTCCCGCCCCATTTGTGTGAAACTCCTCTCGTTGGGTTTCTTTAAACACATTAAAGCCTCTTTCTCCATCAGTGTGAAGCCTGTAATCTTTGGTGTCACTTCAGGACAAATTGTGGAGCTCATGGAAGGGGAGGGGTGGCAGGGTGACGGCAGGCTTGTAAGTCCATGAAACCCCTTTTTCTTTAAACTTCTACACACACCCCACTCTTTCTGGAAGACCCAAATGTAGCAGCCGCCACAAAAGCAGCCAAACACAGAGCAGAATGGAGCTGAGAGCGGCTCCGTCTGTGGCTGTTGTTCCTCTAAACCAAATACGGCGCGTCTGAACCGCAGCCAAGCCTGGGGGGGGCAACTGGAGAGCCAGCAATGTCAGTCGTCACGACAACAGTAGTAGTAGTAGTAAATGAAAGCAAGTTGAGTTATCCACTGGAGTCTACACAATGTAATGTCCCCAACAGAACACATGCATACATCTTATGCAGGTTGTTTGTACATTGGCAAGACATTGGCAGTTGCAAATTCACAAGAAAAAAAGTTGCAAATTTACGAGAAAAAAGTTGTAAATTTATGAGAAAAAAACTGCACATTGTGAAAAAGTTACAAATTTATAGGGAAAAAATTGCAAATTTATAGGACTAAAGTTACAAATTCACAAGAAAAAAGTTGCAAGTTTTTGAGGGGAAAAAAAGTCTCAAATTTACAAGGAAAATCATTAACAAGTTATAGGAAAAAGTTGCAATTTTTTTTCCCCTGTCCTGTCTAGCAGCTACATAAGCAGAATGGATATCTGCTTCCTTATTGTGCCAAACAGATTTACTTTGCCAAAAGGAGCTTTGCTCATATTTGATATATACGGTGCATCTGGAAAGTCTTCATAGCGCTTCACTTTTTCCACATTATGTTACAGCCTTATTCCACAATGGATTAAATGAATTTATTTCCTCAAAATTCTGGCTGGGCCACTCAAGGACATTCACAGAGTTATCCTGAAGCCACTCCTTTGATACCTTGGCTGTGTGCTTAGGGTTGTTGTCCTGCTGAAAGATGAGCCGTCGCCCCAGTCTGAGGTCAAGAGCGCTCTGGAACAGGTTTTCATCCAGGATGTCTCTGTATATTGCTGCATTCATCTTTCCCTCTATCCTGACAAGATGGATGACTGGATGGATGGATGGATGGATGGATGAGGCAGCCACAGTACGGCGCCAATCCCTTCACACACACATTCACACCTAGGGCCACTTTAGAGTCTCCAGTTAACCTAACCTGCATGTTTCTGGCCTGTGGGAGGAAACCGGAGTACCCGGGGTAAACCCACGTAGACATGGGGAGAACATGCAAACTCCACACAGAAGGGTCACTGATGGTAAGGGAAGGGATCGAACCCGTGACCTTCTTGCTGTGCTGCCACAGTGCCAACCACTGCTCCACCGAGTTGCCCAATGTTCCAAAGCCACCAAACCCCAGGACAGCCAGGCATCCGCCCCAGGAGGGACGGCCAAAGGAGGCTGGGCCATCAAGCAGCCGGCGCGGCATGCCCTGCCCCCAGGCCAGCCAGCCTCGCCCCAATAACGGGGCCGATGACAGCCCCAGGACCCATGCACCAGAATGCCAACTCCCCCCCCCCCCGGGTTGGAGACCAGGTCGTGCCCCTGGACAGCCCCCCAGTGCCCCAGATACATGCCCCAGGGACCACCAGGCACCCACACCAAGGGGAGGCGGCAGCAAGGAACGGGGAGCCCCAGGCAAGGCCAGCCCCACCACCTTCTGGGGTGGCCACACGGCCAGGAGGTGCCACCCCTATCAGTCCAGCACCCACAGACCAGCACATACACTCACTCACACTGTGTCGTTCACTCACACACTCACCATCACTCACACTCTCCTTCACTCACTCTTACACCCACACTCATTCACTCTCTCCCACTCTCACACTTGTTCAGTCTTGCTCACACTCATGCTTACACTCCCACTCACTCGTGCTCCCTTTCACTCTCACACACTCATGTACATACTCTCATTCACATTCTGACTCACTCACGTTTACTTGTGCTCACTCACACTCATTCACATTTCACGTGGCGGCTGAGGTGCAGCGCAGCCTATCCCCAACTGGAGGACCAGTCCCACCCACCCCCGCCCCCTGCAAGCCAGGCCAGCGTCCCACACGGCAGCCCCACAGCCACAGCGCACAAATGCATGCACGAATGGGCAGATAGCAGGTTCCCCAAATCACCTACACCATCGAGAAGTAAGAAAAAAGTGCCACACAAGGGAACGCCATCCACCATTTACCCACACTCACGCTGACTCTCATACTCACTCACACTCCCTCTCTCTCACGCACATTTGGGGCGGCAGCAGCTCAGGAGGTAGAATGGGCAACAACCAGAGGGATGGCGGCCCAAACCCTGCCCTCCCGGGCAAGACATCCTACCCACCCCCAACGCCCACAACACCGTGCACAAATGTGCACAAATGCCCGGCAGCAGCTGGAGACGCCCCTGGTGTGGCTCAGCAGCCACTCCCCCGCCAGCCCACCCCAGGGCAGCTACGGCTGCAGAAGCAGCCCACCACCACCAACGCCCACCCGGAGCAAATGAACAATGGACCCACCACACGTGGCTCCGAGATGCCACTTGGCATGTAAAGCACCACACAAACGCAACCCACCACTACCATCCATTCACTCATTCATGCTTGCTCCTTCACTCACACCTATTCACTCACTCGCACAAACTATGCTCTCCTCTTCAGTCCATCCAATCATAAAACCTCACAAGCGTATCCCAAGGCACCGTCCAGTAGAATGCTAGTGACCCAGGGGTGATGATGGCATGACAGCTCCCCAAAAAGTTGTGAATTTATAGGAAGAAAATTGCAAATTTTTGAGAAAAAAGCTGCAACTTAACAAGGAAAAAAAATGAAAAATGTACAGTAAAAAAGTTGTAAGGGGGATGATTTGGGGTCATTCTGACAACAAGGAGGATGGGACCCCCCCATCGCCCTGAAATCACCTACTGGCCCCAACATAATCTATTGTAGGTCAGAAGAGGTTCACCTTCCCCAGGATGGCCCAGAAGTCTTTTGTCCTAATAATACTTGATTTGGGATTTTGCAGTTTCACATTCAGGAGTCTCCATAGACCATGATGTCTGGAGACAACATTGTGATCTGTAGTAAGAGTAGGGAGCATGTGGAAGAAAACCTGGAGAGGTGGCAATATGCTCTGGAGAGAAGAGGAATGAAAGTTAGTAGAAGCAAGACAATACATGAGTGTGAATGAGAGGGAGGTAGGTGTAACGGTAAAGATGGAAGAAGTAGAGGCAGATGAGTTTAAATACCTGGGGTCAACCATCCAAAACAATGGAAAAGGCACAAGAGAGGTGAAGAAGAGAGTGCAGGCAGGGTGGAGTGGGTGGAGATGAGTGTCAGGGGTGATTTGTGACGGAAGGATAGCAGCAAGAGTGAAAGCGAAAATTTACAAGACAGTAGTGAGACAGGAGGTGGAGCTGGAGATGGCAGAGTTGAAGATGCTAAGATTTCCATTGGGAGCGACTAGGAGGGACAAGATTAGAAATGAGTATGTCAGAGGGACAGCTCAGGTTGAGCGGTTTAGAGACAAAGAGAGGCAAGACTGAGATGGTTTGGACATGTGCAGAGGAGGGATAGTGGAGATATTGGACAAAGGATGTTGAAGGTGGAGCTGCCAGGCGGGAGGAAAAGAGGAAGACCACAGAGAAGATTCATGGATGTAGTGAAGGAGGACATGGAGAGGGTTGGTGTTACAGAGGAAGATGAAGGGATAGGGTGAGACAGCAGGCTCACATCGCGCCGGTTTTAAGGTCACTGCATTGGCTCTCCGTGTCCTTCAGGATCAATTTTAAGGTTCTTTTACTGGTTTATAAAGGTCTACATGGTCTTGGGCCTTCTTATTTATCAGAACTACTTTTGACATACAATATGAGCCCCCACAGTCCTCTGGCACTGGCCTTTTAATTATTCCTATTGTCAGAACACACACCCATGGTGAAGTGGCTTTTAGTTACTACAGCCCACGTCTGTGGAACAGCCTGCCGGAGAACATCAGGACTGCTGAGAGTGTTCATGTTTTTAAAAGCAGGCTCAGGACCTACTAGTTTAACCTTGCTTTTGATTAGTTTCCTATTTTAATTTTCTTAATTTCTAATTTTAAACTTATTTTATGTCGTTCTTGTTATAATTATTCACTTTGTTTTTAAATACTGTTACATTTTAAACTGAGTTTAAATGGGGATGTGTTTATGATTATCTTTTTATTAACAAATTAAGTATCTTACAATTTACCGGAGTGATGGCTTAGTTGGTAGAGCATCCACCTCACAACTGGGAGGCTGGGGTTCAAATCCTGGCTGGGTCATACTAAAGACCATATAAAAATGGTACTTTCAGCCTTCTAGCTTGGTGCTCAGCATAATGTAATGGAGAAAGGAAAGTTAACGTACAGAGCTACCAGAGGACTGACCCCCCCCACTGTAACTTTCACTACTCACAGTAGCTGTGTGGCTTAGGGTGAGAGAAATGGAGATAGGCGCCGCCCCATACATCACAGTGTGGAAGGAATTAACTTTTCTAATTATTATTGATAGTTTTACTCATTTTATTATCCTGTTCTAACTCCGGTGTTTTCTCGTGGGGAGTCCTCCCACGGGGGGGTTGCCTGGTTCTGGCTGCAGGCCTGTGACTGTCCTGGCTCACCCAATGCCTGGTCTTAGGCAGTGGCAGAGGTGGTGTCCCTGTAGTGGTGGAATTGGCGCTTCCCTCGTGTTGATTGCTCCCTAAGATGGTGCTTCTACACCTGGATCTGTCATAAAGCGCCTTCATTGAGACAAGGGAGGATGCCAAGTGCAGACGGTAAATTTGCACGTTTTATTAACAAAGGGGACAAGAACCCAAAGTACAAAACTTACAGAAGATGTCGGGGAATACACAGACGAGGGGAAACATCTCACTGCAGCGGACTGCTTAAATAGAGCTGTGTAGATGGTAAACAGGTGTGAGTGCATGAGAGGAAACGTAATCAGACAGGTAACAGCTGTGCAACTCGCAAGACAATTTGACAGCAGAGGCTGCACAGCACTGTCCACACAAAAGTGCAGACCAGAACTAAATGATACAACTCCAAAAATAAACATAAAATACAACAAATCCAGATAAATAAGGAAACAAAGAAAAAGACTGAACTCCAACTGGAGACTGGGCACTGCCCCATCTGTGCCCAGGATCATGACAGGATCCTCAGCACTGGGCCATGTCTCACATTGATGAGTGTGTGTGTGCGCGTGTGCGTATATGTGTGTCTGTCTGGGGTTGGGTGGGTGAAAGGGTAGGAAGGGGGTGTAATTGTGTTATATTTTTAATTTGTAAAGCACTTTGTGCTACAAATTTTTGTATGAGAAGTACTATAGAAATAAAGTTTTGATTGATTGATGGAGGCAGATGATCCACTGTGGAGACCCCTGAAGAAGAAGAGTTTTGATTTTTACAAAAGCACTTTATTTACAAATTTACAAGGACATCAAGACAATAGTAAATGTGCTACTAAGTGCGTACACAATTTTTAAAACCTGCTGAGCACAAATCAGCCCACTAAAAAATGTGCAACACACAGTTCCTTCTCACAAACACTACAAAGGACGTCTCTACAACACCATATCTGCCTAAAACCATCCAAGTTCTCAGTCTTCTTAAAAAAAGCTGAACTCCAGTCTCAGTCTGGACCGGATGTTGCAGCGCCACACAGAGGCCGGTTCTTGAACTGGTTTGCCTTCCACTTTTTTTTTTTTTTCTGCTAACATGTATTGCCAGCTTGGCTTCACCAGTGATAAAATTTCAGCAATTGCCACTTTTCCATACTTATTTTTTTTTTGCATCCTGCACCATAAATAAAATGACCCACAGAAAATTTGCACCAAATAAATTAAAAACTTTTGTTAAAAGAGTGAAGAGCACTGTAAGCCTCTTCCACTCACTAAAAACATGAAACAGTCTCACGGAGACTGCAGAAAGGGGCCTGGTTTGAAACAGCAGGATTAAGAACAGAAATAAAAGCATTTGAGGCAGTTGCTCCATGTGAAATTCTCCACTGGAGATGAGCTGTGTCATGAATGTTCCTCCGGAGCAGAGAGGACAAACTAGTGATGGGAAGGCATGCATGTATAAAACATACAAAAATAAGTTAACATATATAATAAGATGTAGTAAAAGAGACTATTACAGTAAAGAACTGGAGAAAAACAAAGACAATATTAAAAATACATGGACAATACTTAACAGTATCCTTGGAAATAAAAGTAGAAATACAAGCAACCCAACCAATATTCCAAAAAATAATAAAACGACTCAGAGTGTGAATGTAGCTTCACCTGCAGATGAATTTAATAACTTTTTTGTTAACATTGGTCCTAATTTGGCTCGAGAAATACCCACTACGGTGCCTACAGGTGATACAATATGCAATAACACTGCTATAAAAGACTCCATTTTCATAAAGAACACAGACGAAAGAGAGGTCATTGAAATTGTTAAATCGTTTAAAAGTAAAACATCTACGGACTGTGATGGTATTGACATGCTCTTAGTCAAAACTATTATTGAATGCTTAGTAAAACCACTGACGTATATCTGTAACCTGTCTCTCCAAACAGGTATATTTCCCAATGCAATGAAAATAGCTAAAGTAATTCCGATACAAGACGGGTGACAGAGGGGAATTCTCAAACTATAGACCAATTTCACTATTACCGCAATTTTCCAAGATACTTGAAAAAATATTCTATGAGAGAATTGACAACTTCATACTGAAGAATAATTTATTGTGTGAGCAGCAATATGGGTTCAGACACAAGAGCACAACTGCATTTGCTCTAATGGAATTTATAGAAAAAATATCAACAGCCATTGAAAATAAAGAGTATTCAGTTGGAGTATTCCTGGATCTTAAAAAAGCATTTGATACACTGGATCATAATTTATTATTAAAGAAACTACAAAATTGTGGTATTAGAGGGCTAGCACTGTCCTGGTTAAGTAGTTACTTAAAGAATAGATATTAGTATGTATGTGTTAATAACAAAAACTCACAGTTACTGAAGGTTACTTGTGGAGTCCCACAGGGTTCAGTTTTGGGGCCATTATTATTCAATATGTATATAAATGACATATGTAAAGTTTCAGAAAAAATTGACTTAATATTGTTTGCCGATGACACTAATCTATTATGCAGTGGAAACAATTTGGAACAACTTCTGGATACACTCGGAAAGGAATTAGGAAAGCTTAAACTGTGGTTTGATTTAAACAAATTAACGCTCAATTTAAGTAAGACAAAATTTATAGTCTTTAACAACCATCACAACAACTCAGTACCTAAACTCAGCGTAAATGGTGTAGAGATCGAAAGGGTATCTGAAACTAAATTTCTTGGAGTAATAATTGATAATAAACTGTGCTGGAAGTCACATATTAACTATATCAAAGGTAAAGTATCCAAATCAATTGCAATATTACACAGAGTGAAATATTTGCTGAATCAACCCACACTATACACCTTGTATCATTCATTAATACTCCCATACGTGACATATTGTAATGAAGTATGGGGAAATACATATAAAACAAACATATATCCACTCTTTATGCTTCAAAAGAGAGCTATTAGAATAATAAACAAAGCAGCTTACAGGGAACCAACAAACCCACTTTTTCTTAAACTAAAAGCTCTCAAGTTGAAAGATCTGGTTGACTTTAAAACTGCAATAATAATGTTTATAAAGTGAAGAATTTATCATATCCAAAAGCTGTTCCAAATAAGGGAGAAACGATATCACTTCAGAGGAACATGTATATTTCAAAAGCTTACAGTGAGAACTACCACCAAGCAACACTGTGTTTCAGTGCAAGGAGTCAGATTATGGAACGATTTTGGACCTGAATTAAAATCATGTACAACGCTTGGACAATTTAAACAAAAACTAAAGGAAGAAATACTCCAAACATGCAAGATGACATGTAAAATCACATAAGGATTGTCATATCCAGCCTGTGCTATGTTGTTGCCTAGTTTTTTTTGGTTTTGTTTTTTTTCCTTTTGTCACATTTGGTCTTAGCTTTGTTCTGAATTGTAATCGCTCTTGTTTTGTTTTCTTTTGAATTCTTGGATGGAATATGGGTGGGCAATATAAGCTGCGGCTTCAGCCATCACCCATTTCGGATAACTTTTGTTGAACTGTATAATCAGAGGAGTTATTGTCTAATTTGACCTTGGTGGATTGTATTCCCCCTTTTGCTATACTATTCAGTTCCTTTTAACCTGTACTATCCGAAATAAAGATTCATTCATTCAAGGCAGGCTCCGGAGCTCCGAGGGGTGCTCTGAGCTTATCCAGGAAATATCTGGCGAAGCGTGTTTCAAGGCATGCATCGTGACGTATGTGTTGACGTCGGACCACGTGACTGGGTCAGGAAGCCGTTCATGATTTTGCACGCAACATGAAATAAAGTGAGCAGTGATACCCAATGGAAATCCCCGTCCCACACGTTTTGTGTTGTCATGTTTGACTGTGTAAGGGATTTGCCACAGCCAATTTTCACATGGAGGCAGCAGCAAGAAGATGGACTTCTCCCGTTTGGAAACATTTTGAGCGCATTTCTCCCATTAATGTGTTTTCTACAAATAGTGGATATTTAATGCACCTGAGATGATGGTTTAGTGATAAAGCATTTGCACTACAAGCAGGAGGCCTGGGTTTGAATCCCAGTTGTGTCATTCTTGTCATTTTATTTGCAAGGTGAAGTGTCTGTTGTGTTTCAAAGAGCTTGGATCATTATTACACATCATTATGCTGAGGCCTGATTGCTCTTGTGCCCTGCATGAGAATAAGGCCAGAGTTGAATATACTGGGACAGTATAAGACTGCTGAAATTTATCATTTCTTAATAAAAATGGATAAGTAGTACAAGCACACCACGTAACACAGCTGTAAAACTGCAATCACCCCAGTTTTATTTCTTTTTTTCCCCTTATGATCATTGATAGTTCTTAAAAGACAGTACAGTTATTGAAAAAAAATACACATTAAACCAATAACGCCCTTTCAAAATCTGCATGTTGTATACATTTTGTCCACTAGATGGCCTGGTAGAGAAAATGAAGTCCCACATGAGGCCTTGTCTATATGAGCCATTTTGATGAAAGGCCTCAAGTCCTCCAGAAAGCCTCATTTGGCCATCACTGGGACAAACCCATGCGCTGGTGCTGTGCATTTTATTAACAAAAAGAACATAAAGGTCCAAAAATGGTGCAGTACGTACAAAAATGCAAAACAAGAAAAACTTACAGACAGGAGCACTCCTGAGCTTGACTCAGGAGGAGACGAGGACCTGATCAGAGTAATGATCAGGGTCAGGATAATTCAGAAAGTAACCAGGATGAACATTCAGTCTAGCAGCACTGAACAGTGGAAAGGCAGTGCATAAATACATACAGGTAAATGAGCTGCAGGTGTGAATCACTGAGCAAGCAGAGCCTAATTAACCCAGCTACACACAGCTGAGCTGAGAAGGCAGGCTGTGAGCAGTGGAAGGGAGTGTCTGGGAAAGGGGAGGCACAAGTGAAAACAATTACAAAGTTTATACAGAAAACTAACAAAATTAAACTAATCAGACACACAATACTTAAAATAAAGTGAGGCTCTGAGCTCCGTGAAAATGTGAGCTCAGACACATGACAAGCTGTCCTTTTTTTAATTGGAGGTTTGTACAAAACTCTCCACTGTGGACTCATTCCTTCCCTGATCAGCTTCTCAGTCCACACAGTGGAGGGTCTGCTGTGCAGTCCTGCTCTGTTGATGACCTTAATGCAATTGATGTACAGCATTTTTTTTTGTCTGCATTGTGTAAGGTCAGCTGTCTGGAGTGCTGCACGGTGGCGCAGTGGTTAGCACTGCGGCAGCACAGTTTACCCTTGGCCGGGGGATTGTGGGGATCGTGGGATCGTGGGTTCGATCCCAGCCCCCGACCAACAGTGATCTGTGTGGAGTTTGCATGTTCTCCCCGTGTTGCGTGGATTTACTCCGGGATTTCTCCGGTTTCCTCCCACATGCCAAAAACATGCATGTTAGGTTAATTGGCTGTTCTAAATTGTCCCTAGATATCTGTTTCCTATAGGCCCTTAGAATAGAGGGTTAGTATTAATGAAAGCGCTTTGAGTGGTCTTTGTGACTAGAAAAGCGCTATATAAGTGCAGGTTAGTTAGTTAGTTGTGTGTTTTTAACAAATGTCCAGTTAGATCACCAAGATCAGGGCTCATGGAGATCTCTGGGAAAGGGCTACTGTGGTTGGGTTCAGTGGCTCCTCCACTGTGGTCCACCAGAAGCCGTCTTTCCCTCCCATCAAGCCTCTGCCTCCAAAGTTCCAGGACCCTCTGAGCCACTCTGGCAGACTGGATACCCAGGAAGGTAGCTACAGCCAGGGAGTCCGTTAGCGTTGGTTCTGCTGCATTCACCAGTTGTTTCAGGGTCACAGTCTTTGTCCTCAGGAGTGCTGCCATCAGCCCAGGAGTGGTCTCAGTGCAGACAGCCAACCTTGCTCCATGAATCAGTGGCTCCCTCAAGAGCCAAAAAAGAGAGTTAGAGTTTTTACATCATTTAGCATTAAAAAGGTTCCAGGACTTAAAAACACTTCGATAAAACGGAGGCAACCCACTTAAATTTAAACATTTTGAATTAATTAAAAACAGAGCATAGTCCAGTCCCAGATTACTCACATGCCTGAAGACGCAGCTGACCACTTCTCTCCACATTAGATCTGCCGGCCCCGTCAGAAACCTCTGCACAAACTGTAACCTAAAGGTGGCAGTCCTGCTGGCCAGGTGTATGAGGCCCTGTCCTCCCCCCCCTCTCTGGGTAAAAACAGCACCCCCTGTGGCACTCAGTGCAAATTATCCCAGAAAAAGTTATTTTGTCTGGATCTGGGACAGTAAACCTGATGGGGGATCTAGGCAGGTTAATCGGTGCCAAAACAGGAAGGCAATGAGGTTATTTAGCACAAGCACCCTCCCTCTGTAGGACATCTGGGGGAGCAGTCATCTACACCTATTAGAACTTTTCTAATAGGTAACATTACTTTTCCAAACTTTGACAGCTCTCTCACAAGAAACTCATCACTAATAAATGGGGGAACGTTAGAGTTATTTTTGTAGCCAGCGGTGACAGCAGCATGACTGATTCAAACGTCCCATTTATTGTGATTCCGCTTTCAATCAAAGTATTTACTTGTTATGATTGCCCTTTTCAGGGCATGAATGAGGCACCAAATGCCAGCAGTGAGTTTGCTTATTTATTAACAAAAAGTAACAAAATAATGTGCCACGAGGGGCAAAACACACGCACTATACACAACCTCACTGGGAGATAACGAGATACACAAAGAATAAACACAAACACTTACATATGAATATATCAAGGGCGAAACCTGACGCTGTAGAGAGACTGGAGCCCGGCGTATGGACTCCAGCCTAAGTTGGGCAAGATCGCAGCGAAGAATGACCCTTGCTGACGACCTTAAATAGTGCACCGAAACACAAATAACAAACAGGTGTGGAGAGAAAGTAATTACTAAAGCACGGTCAGCTGTGACAGGCCGGGCACAGACTGACAGGCGGAAGTCCTGCCGCGGCGCTGTCAAAATAAAAGCACAATCATAAGGACATAAACATAACTAGATACAGATACAGAAAAAAGGGATAATAATTAGGAGACATGAGCACGGTACAGAACCGTACTCAGGATCATGACATTACCTTGTCCACCCTTTCCACAAACAACACAACAGCCCCGTTCATGCGGGCTGCGGATTTAACGGCGTCATGCCCGATAATTCCCCCAACAGCAAGTGCTACCTCCTCCACGCTGTGCAGCGAGCTGATACCAGTTTTGATGCCATGCTTCCACGTCAGCCTGGAGAAGGCCATAGCACCTGAGACGCCGGCCAGCGCCACAGAGCCTGACTGATAAAAAAAACCCAAACAAAAAATAAAAGACAAAAACCACTAACTTAACAAACCCAAACTAATATAAACCACCAGTTGTGACAAAAGAACAGAAAAGATAGAAGTATAGCACAAACTCTCAGCATTTCTACTCTTCCACTCATACTCTTCTCATGAAGAAGACGACGATGAAGACGCTTCACATTCAGCCAGTTTTACATCAGTCAGCTCAGTCTGTGTCACAGGTCGCTGTACTGTTTAATCCCTGGGCACAATATGTGTCCTTTAATAATACATAAAACTGAAAATGACAATTTTTTAAATGTTTGCGTATTCAACAGCAATGTGTATTGTCACCGTGGTGATGAATGGGCCAAAGTGTCCCCACATAACACGCTCAGACCAGAGAGAAGTCCACCAATCAGAGCGCTGCTGCTGTCTGCTGGGGGTCCGCTGGCATCAATCAGGTCCTCAGATACCCGCCAATGAAACACGCACATGCACACACACACAAAGTCTGCAGCAGTCAATCAGGATCCAAGAGGAGAAATACAAAAAGTGTTTTCTTTTCAGAGAAAATCCCTGTTTGTTTGTTTGTAAAGGCAGGTTTCTCAGTGACTGCTTAATACATTAATTCAGTGTTTAGTTTTTAACTGCAGCAGTAACGTTACATTTAACAGAGTTTAATCATGCAAATAATGGCACTGGTTTCATAGTACATGTACAACCTTTTAAATTTGACCGCATCTTTGTTTATTTTGGTACAGTTGCAGTTACAAACTTTCAGCTGTTAACAAAAAAACTATAAATAGCTGACCTGCTTAACGATTGATGAACACAAAAAAGAACCAAGTTGATGCTGTTAACAAAGTTGAAGAGCATTTATGATGAGAAAGTTTAACATTTTAAAACAATAAGGTGATGGTTCACCCAGATGTGTGAGTCTCAGCTGTTATTCCCACAGATTCTGCAGCCATCACGTCTCTCTGGGTTGATGCTGTAACAGCGCCACTCTGTGGTGACAGGAGGAACTGCCGGACTTTCTCAACATGACTGCTGGGTTGTTGTTCCAGGAGGGTCCTGGGTCTGATTAGTGATTAACGACCACAAAAAGAATTAAACACAAAGACGGGGCATGTGAAAAGGTTTGGCAACATTAAGTCTGAGATTCTTCTTAAATGTTTTGCAAACACAGATGTAAAATCGGCTCGTTATGCACGTCAACAATTGCCCAGCCAGCATGTCCATGTGGGCTGTGTCAATTTGGGCTGTCTTATGGATCCCATCTGGATTTTTCCACGGGTTCCATGTTGGTCCCATCTGTGTCTGCCCACATGAACTTTACCTGTGGTACAGGTGAGCAGTTTCCCCAGCTTAAACCCACTTGGGCCCCTCATGGGTTCAGTGTGGCTGAGCAGGTTTCAGTAACTCTTGTGCCTGAGGCAAAATTACAAGAAACAAGTAACAATTTTATGAGAGAAAAAAGGTGACAAATTTACAAAAAAACCCCAAACTAGTAGTAAATTTCTGTGGGGGAAAAAAACACAAATTTGAGAAAAAAGTGAAAATTTTGGATAAAAAAAGTTGCAAATTTACAAGAAAAAATTGTAAAATTACTTGAAGAGTTACAAACGTACAAGAAAAAAATTGCAAATTTATGAGGAAAAATTAGAAAAAGTTTCTTATTAATTTTAAAAAGTAGCAAATATGAGTAAATAAATTGAAAATTTATTAGAAAAAAGTCCCAAATATATGAGGAAAAGCTGTAAGTTTACAGTAAAAACAAAAAAAAAGTTGAACAGTTTTCAGAAAGTTTAAAATTTACAAAATGTCACAATTTTTTGGAAAAACTCACAAATTTACAAAAAAAATAGTATATCTACAATGGAAAAAAGTAAAAAAAATTATGAGGAAAAAGTTATAGGATTAGAGTAAAAAAAGTGGCAAATTTTTGAGAAAGTTCTAAAATTACAAGAAAATTGGCAAATTTACAATAAAAGTCACAATTTTACAAGAAAAACGTACATTTATGCATGTAAACCCGGTTTTATGAATGAAAGTGAACCTGTGACCACATGACACCAATCCTCGGGGTAGGAGCATTATACCAAATTAACCGCACCTGTGGATTTACATCCTATATATACCCCCTGCATCCACTTCCTCTTCCTCTTTCTGACGACTGGAAGGAGCCTGCCTCCACCGATGGGGAAGCAATGAATGGTTACAGATTCACTTTCATTCATAAACATGCGTAAACGTACGTTTTTTCATTTCAGTGAACCTGGAACCACGTGACAATTGTATACCAAATGAGTCCTGAGGAAGAATGGAGAGGGCGACACCCACAGGTCAAAGGAGCACAATACATAACACAGTCTGATGCGTTTGGCTCCTTTACTGTACTCACCTGAGTACATACAAGTCAAGCCAGTTCCTCCCGTTAACCAGAGCTGAAACAAACCTCGTCAAGCATACGGCACACATGCCGGCTCACGTGAGGGAGACTAAGATACAACTTTAGAGTCTGCTGCGACCTCCAGACAGATGAGTTTGACTCCTTATTGTACCCAGCTGGATACCTACAAGTCAAGCCGGTTCCTCCAGGTAACCGGAGCTGAACAAAAAACCATTCTGAGCACAAGGCACACCTGCCGGCTCAGCGAGGGGAAAACTAAAGATGCATTCACACCAAACGCGAATGGGTAAATTTTTCGTGCAGCACGATTACATTATAACTCAATGTAAATACGCGAACAGACATGAATTCCCCTGCTGAGTGAGTTGCAGACAGGCAAAGTTGCCTTTATAACTTCTGCAGCTGTGTTCAACCTGCTGTGAAAACTCCCAAAATAACGTCATGCTTAGGTTTACATTATCTGACGGAAGGCTCATCTGAAAAAGTTGTCCATGCCTCCAAAACTTCACAAGATGGGTGTTTCCATTGCTAGCTTTCTAGCCTTGTTTAGCATGTCAGTAGGAGGGATCCGTGGGTAAATAACTCCGACATCCCAATTCAGCTGAAGAACTCCCAGTCCTCCTGTTTCCAGGTGAGTGGCAGTCTCATTTTCAAACTAGTTTACTCTGCAATAGCGATACTTTTACTCCGGTGATGGCAGAATCTCAAAGCTAGCATAATACCTCGGATGCGAATGAGCAGTTTCATGTGTACTCGCCTCTTTCCATTCACTTTGTATGGATTTGCGCCACCTGTTCGCGTTTGGTCTGAACGCACCTTAAGACACAATTAACCCTTTAACTGCCCAGATTAAATGGACGGGTTGCGCGCCCCCAGTGGCACAGCGCAGCAACTGCATGTGTCAATTCATTGACCGAGTTATGTAATTTATATAGCTGCTGTGACATTATGCAAATTAGATGTGTAAATTTATTCCTATCTGAAACTTTGGATCATATTCTACATCTTTCTAATAGACAGTAAGCCATTATCTCTTGTAACTTTCAAGTTATTGCCTTGGAAATCTGAACTATTTTATTGACAAATTTTTTTTACCACTCTTGACCACTGGGGGAAGGGGGGGCTTGAGTTGCCTTGCATTTCCCCAGGTGCCACATGGCACCTAGGGCAGTTAAAGGGTTAAGAATCTGTTGCGACCCCAAGAACAGATGAGGGGGTGACTGATGAGGCCAAATTGAGCCTATAGAAGCGGGTGAATACTGAAGAAGAGGCCAGCCAGCGGCTGCGGATACATCCTCCGGGGGTTCACCCCTGAACAACGTCCATGTAGCGGCCATTCCTCGAGTCAAGTGAGCCACCAGCTTATCTGATGGCCCTGTCTCAACCTGTACGAAGCAATCAGGTCACTATCCAATGGGACATGCACTGCTCAGGAATATGCCTGCCCATCATGGATTCCCCATAGGATACAAAAAGCCCGCCTGAAGAACGAACAGACCTTGTCCGGTCAACACAAAGCTTAAGGGCCTCCCTGGGCACAACTATGAAGCCTCTCAGCCTCTGAAGAGGTGTGCGAGGCAGGTAGAAGGCATCAAGCACAAGAAGGTGGGAAACAACGCATTAGCCAGCACCCTAGGCTGAAAGCTGGGTTGGGCTGCAGGCGAACCACCTAATCATCATCAAACCTACGGCATGCTGCGTCCCCAGAAAGCGCGTTCAGTTCACCGACCCTCTTGGCTGAGATAATTGCCAAGAGAAAAGCAGTCTTCCAGGGGAGCAGATGAAGGTCAGCACTGGGGAGTGGCTCAAAAAATGGGCAAGCATAGAGCCCTAATAACTGTCTGGAGAGCCTAAGTGGGCAGCAACAGACGCCGAGATGGATGGCTCCGTTCCAAAGCACTCCATGAGATACTGTAAGCCATCACATTTCTCCTGGACAGCTGACACACAGGTAGCCCCTTATAGTCTTCTCTGCCCAACCTAGGGCAAAGAGGTACTGGAGGTAAGACAAGATGACAGATGTGACATGATAAGGGATCCTTCCCCTTGGTCCAACACCAGTTCAAACACTCTCCACTTCACACTGCATCGCAGCTGGATATATGGGACCCGTGAAGCCTCCGCAGTGTCCATAACCTCCTTCTCCAAGCCCAGTTTTCACAGTTGCTCCTGTCCATGGGCCATACATGAGACCTCCGGAGCTGGAAATTCAGATGCAAATTCTCACTCTGTGCCTGCAAGAGTATATCCCGTCTGGTTGGGAGAGGCCAGGGATGGTCTCCCAACATCTCGTGGATCTCCGCTATCCGTGGTCTTGTGGCAAATTCGGGCAATCAGAACTACGTGAACAGACAGCAGTCTCACCTTCATGAGGAAAGCTGGCAGAAGAGGTAGTAGTGGAAATGCAAACAGTTCACTGGAGGCCAGGCACACTCAGGGGCATCTGTAGCTAGTGGATCTGGCAGGCTCGAGGCCACATGAGCAGATGATGCACCCTCGCATGGAAAGGGACCCCATTTCATCCTGCTGGTTGATGTACGACACCCCAACCATGTTGTCCGTCTATACCAGAATTTTTCTGCCCTGAATGAGTGGAAGAAAGGCCCCAGAGCCAAATGCACCACTTCCATCTTGGGATGGTTCATATGCCAAGACTGTTGTGCCAGAGCTCAGTGTCCCCGAACAACCTGTCCTCCCAGACTGAACCCCAGCCTGCTTCGGAGGCGTTGGTTATAATGGTCACCCTGTGGCCCTCTTGGCCCAAGGGAACACCATCCCGAACTGCAGACGAACATCTCCACCACCTGAGAACAATGAGGCTCCTTCAGGAGAACTAGCCTCCTCCTTTGTCTCTTGGCAAAACCACCTTCTGAAGCATGAACCACCGCTGAAGGGGCGGAGTATGCAAAAAAAACAGCGGCACTGCCAGGGCGGCTGCAGCAAAGGAACCCAAGACCTTCTGGCACTGCTGCACTGACACATTCCTCTGTGAGATGCAGCTCTTGATGCATTCCCTGATAGCACGCCTCCTCTTCGGAGTCAGGGATGCCCTCATAGCAACTGAATCCAGGGTGAGCTCCAAGTACTCGACAACCTAAGTTGGAACCAGACAGCTCTTTTCCACATTCAAATGCAACCCAAGAGCTGACAGGAGAGCCAATATGGCCCCCATATGGCTCCTTGCTATGGGTTCTGATAGTGCACAAGCCAGCTAATCCTCCAGATAACTGAACTTGACCGCCCCTCTGCCGCAATGGATGAGTCCAGCGTCCATGTACTTGGTGAACGTCTGAGGACAAGGACAGGCCGAAACGCAGGATGTCATAACTGAAGACTGTCCTGAAGGAACCCTGAGGAACTTCCTGTGGCCGGATTTATGGGAATATGGAATCAGCATTGCAAAGGTCCATTGCTGTGAACCAATCACCTGGCCCTATGGCCTGAATAATGTCCTCAGCCTGAGCACCGGACAAAGGAGGGCTTTGAGACACCTGCTCAACCGTCTCAGGTCCAAAAACTGGACAGAGACCCCCGGTTTGTTTAGTTAGTAGTTCCCTCCCACAGTACGTGGGACACCATACGGTGTATAGGGTGGGGCTTATCCCGTTCCTCTGGCCTTGGGCCATACAGCCACTGTAAGTAGTGAAACTACAGTGGGGGAGTCAGGCCTCCGGTAGCTCTGTGCATCACGCACCAATCCCCTTGGGAACAAGGAATAAGCAGTGTAAAAGCCTCGCTCCTTTTCTCCTGGAGACAGAGACCGTATCACGCTCTCTCCCAGCAGTGCAGAGGCCTCGCTGCCCAGAACTGCAGAAGAGAGTCCTTCTTACTTCTGCTTCCAACCCCTTGAAGTTGGGAAAAGAGATCTCAATTGTAGGTGGTATCCACACACCAATGTATTGATCATTCATGGACCCAAGGAGCACCGGCACCAACTTATGAGGTGCGCTGCAGAAAAAGTTGACGTCAGGGGAAGCGTACTATCAGGGACACTGGCAGGGCTTGGTAGAACTAAGGCCTACATGCTACTGAGAGCACGGACGTGAGTGCTGCTGAACCTGCACCTGCTGCCGAGAAGTCCTCTGCTTCAGGTGGCCCGAGCTCTGCAAGGAACCTGGCTCTGTAAAAGAAGCCATTGTGGGTTTTCACACCCCTCAACAGGTCTCCAGACACTCAACCTGGGTGGTCCTGGCTGAGGAAAGGACTGCGGCTGCAGTCTCACCTTCTGCACCTCACCCGACACTGCCTCTGCTGTGGGCCCTGTCCGTATCCACCAATCCAGACTGGCTCAGTCACACATGCCACCGGCCTTGGTCAGCTGGCCAAGGAATTCCCAAGAACTGTAGCTTGAAAGCTACATAGCTCCTTGAATCACAGCTTTCACAATCCCTACCAAACCTGGTAGAAGGTTAGTTCCACTTTTGACTGTAGGTCCTTTATCAGACCCTCTAAATACACCACAAAAAAGTGCATTAGCATTTGCCAGCCTCGAGGCCATAGCCACAGGCTGATAGGCACTAGCCACTAACCCATCAGTGGCATGACACTTATCATTAGGGTGACTTATAGACCTGCTGCCTGGGGGGGGGGGCCTCCAACCAGCAAAGTTAGGGCCCACCTTGAACGTACCATCCAGGCCTTGCTCCGCAGCACCCCTCAGAACACTGAGCCCAGAGAGAGGAGCAGCAGCCTCCCTTGGACAAGCTCATGACTTCTGCAGATGACTCACAAAATCAGGATACACCGGCAAGGACACCCACCTGCAGGCTGCAGAACCCCTGTCCAAAGCTGAAGCCCTAGGTGGAGAAGATGGAGGAGAAAGCCCAGCAGCCAATGCTGCTCTAGAGAGCAGTGCCTTGAAGGATACATCATAGGGCTCTGGACAGTCCTTCCCGGCCGGAGGGTCACTGTCATCCTAATCCTCATCCTCAATGACACCCACTCACCCACTGGAGCCACAGCCAGAGCCAGTGGTCTTACCATAGTTATCAGAGGCCACAAGAGACAAAGCATCAGGATGCGTTCCCGGGGCACATACAGGCGCTTGAGCGGCATACCCAGAGGCAATGTTGATTTGCCGCCATATGCCAATGGTCTTGGGCACTGCTTTGCCGCCATATGTTCAATGGTCTTATGCATCTCCTCCATTTGCCTCTGCATGAAGTCCACCCATGAGCCGTGCAGTTGACTTTCTTTAAAGCGTACCTGTGGTGGTCGTGAAGATGCATTTAACTTGAAAACATTAGGAAAAGGTATTTGTTATTTGGGTAAATAATTGTTGCCAGCCATATACCACCTGAGATATATTGAAATAGGACTGCGGGCATGGCCAGCCAATGAAAACTATGGGCGCCGCCATGACATATGCAGAAGTGACGTCATACCGTTGCTACTGAAAAGACAATACTCAGCGTTTCACCGCAACTACGGTGCTGTTGTCTGTTGTTTTTGTTCTATTATGGCTGAATTTTCTGACTCTGAGGAAGAATTCGTCCAACATGGCTACAGGTTTGAGCCAGAAAGGTCTTCTGAGGGTTAAAGTGATTTAACGTGATTTAAAGTGATTTGATCATTTCCGCCTCCTGCTGGCCTTCCTGGTTTCAGCTGGGGCGATTAAAGTTGTGTTCACACCAAACATGAACGGGCGGTGCAAATCCATACAAAGTGAATGGAAAGAGGCGAGTACATGCAAAATTGCACATTGGCGTCCAAGGTAATATGCTAGCTTTGAGATTCTGCCGTCACCGGAGTAAAAGTATCACCAATGCAGAGTAAACTAGTTTGAAAATGAGACTGCCACTCACCTGGAAACAGGAGGACCGGGAATTCTTCAGCTGAATCGGGATGTCAGTTATTTACCCACGGATTCCTGCTATGGACGTGCTAGCAAGCTAGCAATGTAAACACCCATCATCTTGTGAAGTTTTGGAGGCTGAGACAACTTCTTCAGGTGAGCCCCTCGTCAGATAGTGTAAACCTAAGCATGACGTTATTTTGGGAATTTCCACAGCAGGTTGAACACAGCTGCAGAAATTATAAAGGCAACTTCGCCTGTCTGCAACTCACTCAGCAGGGGAATTCATGTCTGTTCGCGTGTTTTCATTGAATTAAAATGTAATCGTGCTGTGTGAAAAATTTGCCCATTCACGTTTGGTGTGAACGCAACTTTAGTTTAGAGGGATAGAGCCCTGGGCTGGTGCATACCAGTGTCCGGGCTATTTCCTCCTCCTTCACTCCCGCAGAAGCCATTACTCCTCCAAGAGAAAAATAGGACAGAAAACAAGACAGTTATTTTTCATTATTATTATTATTATTATTATTATTATTATTATAAACAGGCCAAAGGGCTGTTGCATGAGGTACAAGTGCGCTATTCATAAGGCAACTCAGAAATATCAGATCTCATTTCAGTTCCCACCTGAATGCAGTACCACTCTCCCACATAAGGTGGCGAGAGTGCACCAAGCACAGGAGCGCTCAGTACCAAGACAAAGAAGATGACTCCTTTTCCTTTTTTTTTTTTTTTTTTTTTTTAAGAAGATGACTGTCAGCTCGAGAAAAAAGAAACAATACAGAATTAACGGCAAATTACATCCTGCTGTTAACTATTAAGCAATTCCTCCTTGGCGAAGACACAATTATTCCACATATATCAAGCAGATAACACATTGCGTGCTGTAATGCTGTAAAAACAGTTCTTCTGCCTGAAGAGAAGGCACAAAATACATCACAAACCTTAACCAGGTAAGAGTTGACATACCTCACGCCGCTAAATTTGTCAACAGTTCTGGCTGAGAAGACAGCAAATGTATATTATATACCTCAAGCGAGCACAAACCGTGTTGGCCACGGTATACAGCCGCTGCAAAACCTTCTCTCATTCAGTAGAAAACCACAACAATTTTATGACAGTGTGCAGGGGTACCAAGCAAAGGCAACCCACACAGCACACAAACACAGTATTAAACAGATCGATATAAGTTCTTTCCATACCAGGAGGAAAGAAAGAGGAAGAGGGAGTGGATGCTGGGGGTATATATAGGATGTGCATCCACAGGTGCGGTTAAGTTGGTATGATGCTCCTACCCCGAGGATCGGTGTCACAGGGTTACAGGTTCACTGAAATGAAATAAAACTAACAAATTTATGAGAAAAAAAGTTGCAAATTTACAAGAAAAAAAAATTACAAATTTATGAAAAAAGTTGCAAGTTTACCATAAAATAGTTGTAAATTTATGAGAAAGTTTCAAATTTTCAAGAAAAATTTATCAAATTTGGGAGAAATGTTGCAAATTGACAAGAAAATTGCAAATTTATGATAAAATAAGTTGAAAATAGGTAAACAGGTAAAGTCCATGTGGGCAAACACAGATTGGACCAACATGGAATCCATGGACAAACCCACATGGATCCATAAGGCAGCCCAGATTTAACCTTTGGTGGGACCCACATGGACATGCTGCCTGGGTGGCAATAGGAAGTTCCAGCTTGTGCTATTTTCAAAGTGTTTAAATTCACCAACTTAAACCTTGTGCAAACACTCAGCAACCATTGGTGAAGCTAATGACTGTAATTAACTAACAAAATTAGAAGCTTGTCTTAAGGAAATCAGAGCATGGGTGACTTCTCAATATTTAATTCAGGTAAGACTGTAGTCATTCTAATTGGCCCAAAAAACCTTGGAAATACCTTCCCAAATAAAACTTAGTTTGGATGGGGTTACTCTCTCCTAGCACTTCTGTGAGGATCATTGGAGTTATTTTGATCAAGATCTGTTCTTTAATTCACATATTAAACTTGTTTCTAAAGGTGTCTTCACACCAAACGCAAACGGGTGGCGTGAATGTATACAAAATTAATGGAAAGAGGCGAGCACACGCAAAATCGCTCATTCGCACATTCACGTCCCAGGGATTGCGCTAGCTTTGAGATTCTGCCGTCACCGGAGTAACAGTATCAACAATGGAGAGTAAACTAGTTTGACAATGAGGCTGACACTCACCTGGAGACAGATGGACCGGGGGGTCTGCAGCTGAATTGGATCGTGGGAGTTAGTTACCTTCGGACTCCTATCACGGACATGCTGAAGGGCTAGCAGGCTAGCAGTGTAAACAACTAACATGAGTTTTGGAGGCAGGGACAAGTTTTTCAGGTGAGAGCTCCATCCAATAACGTACACCATGACAGTGTTTTGGGGATTTCTACAGCAGGTTGAGCACAGCTGCCGAAGTTAGCAAGGGAATTCTGCCCGTCTGCAGCTTACTCAGATGGCTAATTCATCTCTATTCCTGCATTTACATTGAGTTAATATGTAATTGTGCTGCATGAAAAATCCCCCTGTTCATGTTTAGGCGGAACACACCTCTAGAATTAAGTGTAAAATCCTCCTCATTTGCAAAGCTCTAAATAATCAGACCCCTTGTTATTTAAAAGATCTGATACTACTCCATCATCCTAACAGAGCACTACTCTCCCAAAGTGCAGGATTACTTGTAATACCTAGAATTTCCAAACGTACAATAGGAGGCAGAGCTTTCAGTTATCAGGCTCCTCTCCTTTAGGACCAGCTGCCAATCTGGATTTGAGAGTCAGACTCGATCTCTGTTTTTAAGAAGAGGGTTAAAACTTTCCTTTTTAATATAGCGTATAGTTAGGGTGGGATCAGGTGACTTCTTGAGCTTTTTTTTATTTGCCATCTCTACTGTAGCATTGCATCATGGAGAACGAAACATCACAGCCTCCCCTGCACTATTTTTCTACTTTTGGTTGACGAGCTTTTTCCTTTAACCTGAACTCTGATGTATTCCCGGATTTCTGATGGTTCAGAAATGCTGACAGCTGTTTATCCGAGTGAAACAGACTGATCTGATCTCTGGTTTCCGGCCGAATCATCCCTCTGGTTTCAGGTGTACCGGCCTCCCCCTGGAGAGGCAGCAGCTGATGGGTTTCACAGGTCCGGGATCAGCTGCTCGTCTGTGGGACGGGTCGGCTGCGGGTCACAATCACAAAGTCATTCCTGTGAAACATTTAAATAGCAGCGTGAGTGTGGGAGCTCCGGCAGGTTACAGATACTGGAAACTGGGAATACCTCCCACCCCCGTACTCTCCCACCCCGGTAACCCCCACCGGCTGTGTGTTAAATTAATTTGTCCTTTTCCATCAGCCTGTCCAGCGCTCTGCAGCTGTCATTATCACAGACACGCTGAACAAGCCGTCTGTCTGCTGAGCATAGGCGGATATTACATGTCATTGGCGGGGGGGGACAATAAACAGAACATTCTGCAAGGATCGCGGGGGCATCAGTTCAGGCAGAGCAGCCCAGACTTCCACCCATATGGGTGCACTGGGTGCTTGATGTAACGGTTTTCATGGAGATCTAGTGGACCACTTAGTCTGGCCCTTCACCCAGGACCAGTTTGCCTTGGGAGAGCCTACCAGGGGCAAGTTGCCTCCAACAACATAGCTCTTGCGATCATTAGGGCACTCAAACCCCTCCACCACGATTAGGTGGTGACCATTACATAAAATAAAAATTTAACCAGCATCCATGTGAACATTCCAAAATTTACAAGAAAAAGCTGCAAATTTACATGAAAAAAGTTGAAGGTTAATGAGGAAAAAAAGTCGCAAATTAAAGAAAAAAGTTGCAAAATAACGAGAAAAAAGTTGCAAATTTTCATGAAAAAGTTGCAGATAAATCAGAAAAAGTTTCAAATTAATGAGAAAAAGTTGCAAATGCATATGAAAAAGTTGAAGATAAATGAGAAAAAAGTTTCATCCTTAATAAAAAGTTGCAAATTTAAATGAAAAAAATGCAAATTAATGAGAAAAAAGTTGCAAATTAAAGAGAAAAAGTTGCAAAACAAGAAAAAAGTTGTAAATTTACATGAAAAAGTTACAAATAAGACAAAAGTTGCAAATTTAAAGAGAAAAGTTGCAAATTTACATGAAAAAAGTTGAAGATGAATGAGAAAAGAAAATCAAATCTAGAAGAAAAGTTGCAAATTTCCCTCAAAAATATTTTACATGAAGGTTGATGATAATATTGGGGGTACACTTCTCTCTTTTTTCCAGGTTGCCCCCCGATTTATGCCTCTGCTGCTGAGGGGTCGTTCTGTTTGGTTTCTGTCGTCATCAGGTCAGACTAGAAGGTCCGAACAGCACTTCAACAGTAGGAATCAAACCTTTCTGCCATCCATCAAACAGCAGCAGACGTCTGTCAGCAGATCAGGTTCTCCTAGTCAGATCTTTTGGGCCTCCCTGCTGTTCTTCTGCTGGAGCGACATGTTGGTTTTACGTTCATTCACACGAGATGAAAGGAGCGCCAGTAAACAGTGGAAGGAGCATGATGGGTAATCCCGCTGTCACTGTGCAGAGAGAAGAAGTGATCAGGTTTCATTTCTGCTTGACAGATGGAAAAATACAGCACAGGTGGATGCAGAAACAACTGAGTTGTAAGATTTAAGCAGTTGAGAGCAATTCAGATGTAAAACATGCAAAGAACTTGTTCATTATCACATTCATAATGTCAACCAGCCAGCATGCCCATGTGGGCCCCACCACAAGTTAAATCTGGGTTGTCTCATGGGTCCATGTGGGTTTGCCTACATGGACTTTACCTTCTTCTTCTTCTGGCTGCTCACCTTTAGGGGTCTCCACAGTGACAACCTCACAACCACTCAACCTGACCTGTCCCTCTGATATACTCATTTCTAATCTTGTCACTCCCAATAAAAGTCTTAGCATTTTCTACTCTTCCACCTCCAGCTCCACCTCCTGTCTTTTTGTCAGTGCCGCCATCTCCAAACCATACATCATAGCAGGTCTCACTACCATCTTGTAAATCTTCCCCGTCATGCTTGCTGTTGCCTTTCCATCACAAATCACCCCAACACTCGTCTCCACCCACTCCACCCTGCCTGCACTCTCTTCGTCACCTCTCTTGTGCATTTTCCATTGTTTTGGATGGTAGACCCCAGGTATTTAAACTCATCTGCCTCTGCTCCTTCTATCTTCACCATTACACCTGCCACCCTCTCATTCACACATGTATTCTGTCTTGCTTCTACTGGCTTTCATTCCTCTTCTCTCCAGAGCATACCTCCACCTCTCCAGGTTCTCTTCCACCTGCCCCCTATTCTCACTACAGATCACAATGCTGTCTGTAAACATCGTGGTCCATGGAGACTCCTACCTGACCTCACCTGTCAGCCTGCCCATCACCATGGCAAACAAGAAGGGGCTCAGAAACAATCCCAGAGGTAACCCCACCCCCACCTTGAATCCATCCGTCACTCCTACAGCGCACCTCACCACCGTCTCACTGGCCTCATACATGTCCTGCACCACCCTCACATACTTCTCTGCCACTCCTGACTTCTTCATACAGTACCACACTTCCTCTCTTGGCACCCTATCATATGCTTTCTTTACACCTCGTTCCAAGTTATTATGCAAATAATGTTTGTCTCTGATTTTCCTAAATAGTCAATGCAAATGACAGTCAGTATAGTTTTCAAGTCATCAACCCTTATAGCATAATTCAGATTTTATTGAACAAATCTCCCAGTGAAAACTATTTTTTTGCAAAAATAAAAAATTCAAAATGCAATGTTCCAAATTATTATGCACAACAGAGTTTCACAACATTTTATTGGTTGTAAAGGACTGAAAATGGTCATTTGTTGATTTTGCAGCATTAGGAGGTCATATTTACTGAAATCAAAAGCTATTTAAATCAAAAACATTTTAACGGGACAAGTTACATGTTAATATAGGACCCCTTCTTTGATATAACCTTCACAATTCATGCATCTATTGAACTTGTGAACTTTTGGAGAGTTTCTGCTTGAATTTCTTTGCAAGATGTCAGAATAGCCTCCCATAGCTGCTGTTTTGATGTGAACTGCCTCATAGATCTTTTGCTTGAGGATGCTCCAAAGGTTCTCAGTAGGGTTGAGGTCATGGGAGGACGGGGGAAACACCATGAGTTTCTCTCCTTTTATGCCCATAGCAGCCTGACACAGAAGTATTCTTTGCAGCATGAGATGGTGCATTGTCATGCATGAAGATAATTTTGCTGCAGAAGGCACAGTTCTTCTTTTTGTACCATGGAAGAAAGTGGTAAGTCAGAAACTCTACTGTATATACTTTGCTGAGGTCACTTTTACACCTTCAGGGACCCTAAAGAGACCTACCAGCTCTCTCCCCATGATTCCGGCCCAAAACATGACTCCTCCACCTCCTTGCTGACGTCGTGTTGGGACATGGCGGCCATCCACCAACCATCCACTACTCCATCCACCTGGACCATCCAGGGTTGTACAGCACTCATCAGTAAACAAGACTGTTTGAAAATTAGTCTTTGTGTATTTCTGGGCCCACTGCAACTGTTTCTGCTTGTGAGCATTGGTTAGGGGTGGCTGAATAGGAGGTTTATGCACAACCGCAAGCCTCTGGAGGATCCTACACCTTGAGGCTCGTGGGACTCCAGAGGCACCAGCAGCTTCAAATACCTGTTTGCTGCTTTGTAATGGCATTTTAGCAACCGCTTTCTAAATCCAATGAATTTGTCTGACAGAAACCTTCTTCATTATGCCTTTATCTGCACAAACCCATCTGTGTTCTGAATCAGTCACACATTTCTTCACAGTACGATGATCACGCTTAAGATTTTGTGAAATATGTAAAATTGGCATCAAAACTGGGGATTCTAAATTGTCCTTAGGTATGACTGTGAGAGTGAATGGTTGTCTGTCTTTCTGTGTTGGCCCTGCGATGGACTGGCGATCTGTCCAGGGTGGACCCTGCCTCTTTCCCAAAGATGCTGAGATAGGCTCCAGCCACCCCACGACCCGAAAAGGATTAAGTGGAAGAAGATGAATGAATGAATGAATGAATGAATGAATCTAATGTTTTCATACCCTGTCCAAGGCATTGCACTATTTGATACTTTTCGGCAGTAGAGAGATCTTTTTTCTTCATATTGTTTGAAACCTGTGGCATGCTTAATAATGTGGAACATTCTTCTTAAATAGTTTTCCTTTAATTGGGCTCACCTGGCTAACTAATTATGACAGGTGTCTGAGACTGATATCAGTGATCCAAAGAGTCCCGAGACTGACATGCTTGGACAAACCCAGATGCAGACACAGATTCAGAATAAACACAACTATCTTTATTTGATGCGTGAGTGAGTGTGTGTGGGAGTGTGAATGAGAATGAGTGCAGGAGAGCAAGCAGAGCGAGGACAAGTCTGGCAACCCTAGAAGAGAGGAGAGACAAGAGTATGAGCTCTCTTTAAATGGATTGCATAAACAAGTGACAACAACCATCAAAGTGTGACCAGAGGGGGTTGACTCTGTACTCCAGGAGAAGTTTAGAAACACAGACTGGAGTATGTTCACCTCTCAGGCTACCTGTGGCTCCCACATAAGCATCAACTCTTACACCCACTCAGTCCTGGACCATATCAACACCACTACTGACAGTGTCACCACGGAAAGACAGATCACCACGTACCCAAATCAGAAGCCGTGGATGAACAGAGAAGTGCGACTTCTGCTAAAAGCATGTAACAATGCCTTTAGATCTGGTGATGCACAGGCCTACAGTTCATCCAGGGCAGATCTGAAGAGGGGCATCAAGAAGGCCAAGCACAGCTACAAGCTGAAGGTGGAGGAACATTTTGGGGACTCTGACCCCCGACGTATGTGGCAGGGTATTCAAGCTATCTCTGATTATAAGCCCAGCAACTCCATACCTATAGCCATGACTGTGCCCTTTCTCAATGAGCTAAATAACTTCTATGCTCGTTTTGACAAGGACAACAACGAAAAGAACATCAATTTCCCACCCTCTGATGACCTCCACCACCTCACACTCACCCACACCGACGTCCGTAATGCACTGAGTCATGTCAACGTACGTAAGGCTGCTGGCCCTGATGGCATTCCTGGGTGTGTGCTGAGGGCATGCGCTGAGCAGCTGGCAGGGGTCTTCACAGACATCTTCAATCTGTCCCTGGCCCAGGCCGTGGTACCAGCGTGCTTCAAGACCACTTCAATAGTACCAGTGCCGAAACATTCAACACCATCATGCCTAAATGACTATCGCCCTGTGGCACTGACGCCCATAGTCATGAAGTGCTTTGAGCGACTGGTCTTGGCACAGCTCAAAAAAAGCCTGCCCCCTACACTGGACCCTCATCAGTTTGCCTACCGGAGCAACAGGAGTACAGAGGATGCGGTTTCTACAGCGCTGCACTATGTACTCTCACACCTGGATGACAAGAACACCTATGCAAGAATGCTGTTTATTGACTTCAGCTCAGCATTCAACACAGTTATCCCCTCCAAGTTGCTCACTAAACTTGGGGACCTGGGAATCAGTACCTCCACCTGCAACTGGATCATGGATTTTCTGACCAACAGACCCCAGCATGTTAGGTCAGGCCCCAACCGTTCTTCCGTCATCACACTCAACACTGGTGTACCACAGGGCTGTGTGCTCAGCTCATTCCTCTACTCCCTCTACACCCATGACTGCAGGCCTATGTATGGATCCAGTTCCATCATAAAGTTCGCAGATGACACCACGGTGATTGGACTCATCAGGGACAACGACGAGTCAGATTACAGGGCAGAGGTTGAGCACTTGGCTACTTGGTGCGCTGATAATAACCTGCTCCTTAACACCAGCAAAACCAAGGAGCTCATAGTGGACTACAGGAAGGAGAGGGAAGAGACACATGACACCATCCATATCAATGGCATAGCTGTTGAACGTGTCCCCAGCTTCAAATTCCTGGGGACCCACATCTCGGAGGACCTGTCCTGGTCAGTTAACACCACCAGCCTGATCAAGAAGGCCCATCAGCGCCTCTTCTTCTTGAGGACATTGAAGAAGAACCATCTGTCAACTGACATCCTGGGCAACTTCTACCGCTGCATGATAGAGAGCACCCTGACCAACTGTATCACAGTCTGGTATGGGAGCTGCTCTGTAGCTGACCACAAGGCGCTGCAGCGGGTGGTGAAAACCGCCCAACGCATCACAGGGACTCCACTTCCAGCTATAGAGGACGTCTACAGGAAAAGATGTCTGCGCCGGGCACGCAGCATTCTTAGGGACTCCAACCATCCTGCTCATAGACTGTTCCAGCTTCTCCCCTCCAGAAGACGTTTCAGAAGCCTTCGGACTAGAACCAGCAGGTTTAGGAACAGTTTCTTTCCAACAGCTGTCACGTTATTGAACTTAGTTCCCCGCTGACTCTCTTACAATCATCTTTTACCATCCTCACCTGTACATAACTGCATAACTACATAACTACATCTAACTTATTGCACATTATTTGCACATAACAGTACTCTTAACTTTCTGCACTGCTGCATATATTTGCATATATTTGCTTAAATTGCACATACTGTTAATTACCGTATATACTGCACTGCTGTCCTTTGCACCTCTGATTGGATGCTAAACTGTGTTTCGTTACCTTGTATTCATACATGTGTAATGACAATAAAGTTGAATCTAATCTAATCTAATCTAAAGTGGTTAATCAGTCTTACAGTGCAGGTGAGAAGTGGCACCGACCAACATCCAAGCTGCCCCATGTGCCTGCCTCGGTCCGTCACGTGTTTGTGGTGGTGTAGATGATTCAGGTGTAGCAGAGGAGAATAGTTCATTCATAGAATACAGTGTGTTCACAGAGTGTAGGTGAGGGTCTCGGTCCGCCGCCAGGAGGAGGAAGTCTGCACAGGGGAATCCACCTGTGCACAGGGGAGAAGTGGGAAGGAGCGGAGAGGAATGACTTCTTGAAAAAGCTTACTTTGCATTGGGGAGACGAAACTCCCAGATGATCAGGTGTAGCAGGAAAGATGAGGGAGGCAAAGCTCCCTTGCAGAAGGAGTAGTAGACTCTAGCACAGAGTTCTTACATCCAAGTGGAATGTTGACGTCTCCGTGCAGAATGAGAGGCAGTGATCCTTAAGAAGGCTGCCTAATGGAAAGAGCAGGTGTGCGCGTAGCTGTGGAGACAATTAGGGCAGCAGGAACACAGAGCGAATCACCACAGTACCCCCCCCCTCCCTACGGGACGCTTCTTGGCGGCAAATCCAACTTACCCGGGTGCGTCCGGTCAAACTCCCTAATGATCTGCGGATCCATCACGAAGGAAGGATGCACCCAAGACCTCCATTCCGGACCATAACCCTCCCAGTCCACCAGATATTGTAGACCACGACCCCTGCGTCGGATGTCCAGAATGCAGTTGGCCTTGTATGCGGGGTCACCATCAACCATCACCAGCGGGGGCGGAGTATTGGGAGGGGGGCACAGAGGGATGGACACAAATGGCTTCACCTGAGAAACATGGAAGGTGCGACAAATGCAGAGGGAGGGAGGAAGAGCGAAGCATACAGCAACTGGGTTGACAATGTGAGTAACAGTATATGGACCAATAAAGCGTTGTGAAAGTTTCTTGGATTCTGTTTTCAGGTTGATATTCTTGGTCGACAACCATACCTGCTGTCCAACCAAATAAGGTGGAGCCGGGGTCCTGCGGCAGTTGGCGATGTCGGAGTTGCGGCTGGCCGTACGTTGCAGAGCAGCCCTGGTAGCCCTGCACAGCCGGCGACAGCACTTCATGTGGGCCTGGATTGACGGAACAGCAATGTCCTCCTCCTCCTCCGGAAACAAGGGGGAGGTTGTAACCTAGGGATGCTTCAAAAGAAGAGAGGCCAGTAGCAGTAGAAATAGCGTGTCACGGGGTTCTTTTCCAACTTCTTTAAATCCCCCCAAAAATGATGGCAAAGTCGTACAGATGGTATTGAGCCTTTTTATTTGCCGGCCTCCCAAGTGCAAAATTATGTACAGGTGAGGAGAAAACAAACAGTGGAAACAAATGGAGAAAAACACAAACAGTCTCTGTACCAAATTGTCCCTTTAAAATGGAGTCCTTGTGGTAATTTGCTCTGCCTGCCTGTTGACTCATTCTCCACAGCTGTGCGCACACCTGCTCTCCTCATCAGCTGAACTATTTAAGCCGTGCTGCCCTCAGGTCTGCACGGAGTCGTCTTTCTCCCTGGTCTGATGAGACCGTCTCACCACTTCGTCGGTTGCCGAGATTACTCTTTACCTCATCGTTCTCCGGAGGCTACTCCTCTCCTTCCTCATCTTCCAAGAGAACCACCTCCATCTGGTCGTCCTCCAGGGAGTTCCACTCCCCAACGCCAAGTAAGCATCTCTCATCGCTACCATCTCTCCACACTTGCTCCCCTGTGCACAGGTGGAAATTCATGGCGGCGGACCTCCTCCACCTGGCAGCAGACCAAGTACTCCCTGCACCTCACCACTCCTTCTACCATTCCCTCTGCGACCAGGAATGAAGACGCTGTCTTCCTGGCCGGAGTCTTCGGGACCAAACCTGAACTGATCTCCAACTCGCCAACAGTAAGGCTAACAGTACAGCACAGTTCCACCAGTATGTGGTTACTAATTCCCCTGTCTCTGCTTCTCCATAGGGTTGCCAGGCTGTATGGTGCTCTGCTCGCCCCGGCTGCTATATTCATACACACACGCATACACACAAACATACATTACACAATAAAGATAATTGGGTTGATTTCTGGGTCTGGGTCTGCTTTCTGGGTCTCAAAACATGTCAGTCCTCTCTTAACTCCTTCAAAATGGGAGGAAACAAGTGACTCAGTTACTTACAGACAGCAGATTTTATGTTGCCTCCTCTACAACAATCTTCAGACTGACAGTTCAGCCCACAACAGCCCCATTTTACCAACCAAGCCCTTCTCACTGGGTGTATCATTCATAGAAGAACACACTTCAATAAATATTTCCATAAAACAGTTAGCAATACCCCATCTCCAAATATACATTTTACACATAAATATTTAAATACAAAAACAAGTTTTTCCACACACATATTCAGTCCATTTACAAAGAAATATTTATTAAAATTCATGACCACAGCCCCCTGGGTCACCTGACCAAAAGACGTGTGAAAAAAACGTACTTAATCTACTCAATTGATTTCATCTGTTTAGCTCATTCAACGTCCAAATCGTGTATGGAGGCAGCTAAGCGGACGGGCACGTGCACGAACAAAAAAAAGGAGTTTATATGGTATGGAAGTAAGAGTGTATGTTTTCCAGTGAAGCAGAACAACCAAGTGTGCACCCCTGGCTGCACCACAAAACAGGTAAGGGAAAAAGAAAAAGATAAATGTTCGATATTTTAAGATAATTTCCAAACTCTGTGTGGACAAATCCGTTCCCACCAAGACCATACGGCGTCACTCAAACAACAAACCCTGGATCAACCCTGAGATAAAAACACTTCTGAGAGAGAAGAAGAGGATCTTCAGGTCGGGGAACAGGGAGATGCTGAAGTCCGTACAGAGGGAGCTGAGGAGAAAGATCAGAGAAGGCAAGGACAGCTTCAGGAAGAAGATGGAGGACAAGCTGCAACAGAGCGACATCAGCGGGATCTGGAGAAACCTCAAAACCATCTCGGGGCTCCAGAATACCTCCCCCCAGGCCACGGGGGGCAGGGAGTGGGCGAACAACCTGAATCTGTTTTTCAATAGATTTGACCAACCGCCCTCCCCCCTGTCTGCACAACAACCACTGCTGCCTCTAAGAAATCAAGTCCTGCTGCCCACTCCCCACTCCACCGACACCCCCCCACTCCCAACACACAGCCCCCCATCCTGACCCTGACCAAGACCCAGGTGAGGACGGAGCTGAGGAAGATCAAGGCGAGGAAGGCGTCGGGACCGGACGGCATCAGCGCAAAGCTCCTCAAGTCCTGTGCAGACCAGCTGTGTGGGATTGTGACGTATATCTTCAACATGAGCCTGAAACTGGGGAGGGTACCACAGCTGTGGAAAACATCTTGTGTGGTACCTGTACCAAAAACTTCCCACCCCAAAGACCTGAACAGCTACAGACCGGTGGCCTTGACGTCCCACTTGATGAAGACCCTGGAGAGACTGCTCCTTGCTCATCTCCGCCCCCTGGTGGAACCAGCGATGGATCCACTCCAGTTCGCCTACCAGCATGGCATTGGGGTGGAGGATGCGGTAATCTTCCTCCTTCACCGTTCTCTGTCCCACCTGGAGAAGCCCGGGAATATGGTGAGGATCATGTTCTTTGACTTCTCCAGTGCTTTCAACACCATCCAACCGATGATCCTGAAGGACAAGCTGCTGCGCGCAGGGGTGGACCAGCACCTGTCATCATGGATCCTGGACTACCTCACGAACCGGCCTCAGTTTGTGAGAACCCGGGACTGTGTTTCCGACACGATCATCAGTAGCACGGGGGCCCCCCAGGGAACGGTGCTGGCTCCCTTCCTGTTCACTCTTTATACTGCGGACTTCTCACACAACACAACACATTGCCATCTACAGAAGTTCTCTGATGACTCTGCGATCGTTGGTCTCATCTCCAACGGAGATGAAGCTGAGTACAGAGGGCTTATCCAGGACTTTGTGGACTGGTGCCATCGGAACTGCCTCCAGATCAACGCGAGGAAAACTAAGGAGCTGGTGGTGGACTGCCGCAGGCATGGGCAGCCCCTCACAGCACAAGTAAATATACAGGGAACAGACATCGAGATGGTGACATCCTATAAGTACCTGGGTATTCATCTGAACAATAAACTAGACTGGTCACACAATACTGACGCACTCTACAAGAAGGGACAGCGCAGGCTGTTCCTGCTGAGGAGACTCAGGTCTTTTGGTGTACAAGGGGCGCTGCTGAAGTCATTCTATGACACGGTGGTGGCATCAGCCATCACTTTTGGAGTGGTCTGCTGGGGCAGTGGCATTACTGCAGCCGATAGGAAGAGACTGAACAAACTGATTAAGAAAGCTAGCTCTGTCCTGGGGCAGCGCCTTGATCCGATGGAGGAGATAGGAGAGAGAAGGACGGTGGCTAAACTGTCATCTCTGCTGGAGTCCGAGTTCCACCCTATGCAGGCCATACTGGATGCACTGAGGAGCTCATTTAGCAGCAGACTACATCATCCCAGGTGCACAACCGAGAGGTTTCGTAGGTCATTCCTACCAACGGCTGTCAGACTGTACAACCTAAGCAGGGCTGCTCGCAGAGATAGCAAAAAGACGTAACAAACTAATAGTTTTTTTGAATGCAAAAGATGCAGTAGACTTACACTATGGTCCTCTCCAGCATACAACTAGGAACATACCGGTCGCTATGGAGGGTGAGAATATGTATGGGCACATAATCATACCATGTAAGATAACTAAATAGACGGTTATGCTGTTTCATCCCACCTAGCAACAATGCTCTGCACTGTGTGTGTTTATATATTTACATATTTATTCCATCTAGCTACAATGCTCAGCACTGGGTGTGTTTATATTTATATATCTATATATTTATTCCATCTAGCTACAATGCTCCGCACTGTGTTTTTATATATCTACATATTATTCCATCTAGCTACATTGCTCCGCACTGTGTGTGTTTATATACTTGCATATTTATTCCACCTAGCTGCAATGCTCCGTACTGTGGGTGTTTATATATTTACATATTTATTCCATCTAGCTACAACGCTCTGCACTGTGTGTTCATATATTCATATATTTATTCCATCCAGCTACAATGCTCTGCACTGTGTGTCTGTGTGTGTGTGTGTATATATATATTTTATAGTAATATGTACATATGTATATTAGCTGCTCTTGCTTGCTTGTTTTTTTTTCTTGCCTTCTGATTGTTGCTCTGAGTGTTGCTATCCCTGTGCTGTTGCAATCCTGGAATTTCCCCGTTGTGGGACTAATAAAGGCTTATCTTATCTTATCTTATCTTAAACAGAAGTAAATGAGAAAATGCATGGCAGGTGTGTGCATGTGTGTGTGTCTGCCGCTTAATCTAGTAAATCACCTACAGTCCATAGTTGTGTGTAAGTGAGTGTGCCTATAGCTGTCTGTATGAGTGTTTGTGTGCCTGCAGCCAGTGACGAGGCTACTCTGTCACACAGCGGAATTGTGCACATACTCAACCCAAGGTAAGTAGGAATTCCAGGACGCCGGATTGGAGGCCGTGATGCATTTCAGAGCCGCCTCCAACTCCTGGTTGGTGCGTTGACACTGGCCGTTGCTTTGTGGATGGCAACCAGAAAACAGGCTCACCGTGGCCCCAATAGCCTTGCAGAAGGCCCGCCAAGCTTGAGAGATGAACTGGGGCCCACGGTCTGACACAATGTCCACTGGAATGCCATGGAGCCGCACCACATGCAGAGCGATGAGGTCAGCCGTCTCCTTAGCCACAGGGAGCTTCTGCAGGGGAATAATGTGAGCAGCTTTGGAAAACCTATCCACATTGGTGAGAATGACAGTGTGACCTGCAGAGGGGGGGGGGACCAGTCACAAAGTCCAGGGCCACATGGGACCAGGGTCTGCAAGGGATGGGGAGAGGATGCAATAGGCCCAAAGGGGGAGAGGAGGACAACTTACAGGTTGCACACTGAGGACAAGCTCGGATGAACTCATCGACGTCCCTCCCCAATGAGGGCCACCAGAAGGTCCTCTGTAACTGGGCCACAGTGTGCACTACTCCAGGGTGACACATCATCTTGGAGGAGTGCAACCAATCGATGACTTCACCCCGGACTGAAGAGGGCACATACATCCGTCCCGCCGGCCTCTCACCTGGGTCGGCCTCGGTCTCCAGCGCTGTCCTAACCCTCTCCTTGATGTCCCAAGAGAGGATGCCAACAATGCACGAAGGGGGAACAATAGGATGTGGTGGCATCTCAGCTGCTTCAGGAGAAAATTGCCTGGAGAGCGCATCAGGCTTGGTGTTCTTCGACCCTGGGCGGTAGGTGATGGTAAAGTTAACCCTTTGAGTGTGTATGGTGCAGAACTGCGACATACCCCCTAGTGGTCAAGAGTGGTAAATATTTTTTGTCAATAAAATAGTTCAGATTTCCAAGGCTATAACTTGAAAGTAGTAAGAGATAACGACTTACCGTCAATTAGAAAGATGTAAAATATGATCCAAAGTTTCAGACAGGAATAAATTTACACATCTAATTTGCATAATGTCGCGGCACCTCTTTAAATTCCATAACTCAGTCAGAACTGGACTTTGGATGTATGTACACAAAAAAAGATTCAGTCTTTTGACACCATTTTTTGTACAGAGGTACCTCGTGATCTTATCTTCAAAGTATATGAACAAGAAATCAGTACATTTAAAAAAAAACAAAAATTTCTCACTTACTTTTGACAAAGTCAGAGTGAGAAGGCAGGCGCAGTGCCGTGCTCTGCCACTAAGGGCACACAAATTCTTACACTCAAAGGGTTAAATCTGCAAAAGAACAGGGACCAGCGGGCTTGTCTAGAGTTTAGTTGTTTGGCCATCCTAAGATATTCCAGGTTCTTGTGATTGGTCCAAACAACGAAGGGCTGGGAGGTGCCATCCAGCCAGTGGCGCCACTCCTCCAAGGCTAGTTTAACTGCCAGCAGCTCCCTGTCCCCTATGTCATAATTCCTCTCTGCAAGTGAAAGACGGTGGGAAAAGAAGGCGCAGCGGCGGACCTTGTCATCAGCGGGAGAGCGCTGGGACAACACTGCTCCAACCCCGAAGTCCGAGGTGTCCACTTCCACCAGGCATTGCAGGGAGGGGTCCACCTGAGCCAAAACAGGGGGAGAGGAAAACACTGATTTCAGTTCAACAAATGCCACCTCCGCTTCTTCAGTCCAATGAAATGGCACCTTGGCAGAAGTGAGGCGGGTGAGCGGTAGAGCAATAATGTTGTAGTTTTTGACAAAACGGTGATAGAAATTGGCAAAGCCCAAAAGCTGCTGTAACTGCTTACGGGACGATGGAACTGGCCACTCCACCACCGCCTTTACCTTGTCTGGGTCTGCTATGATCTTTTTATGGGAAATGACAAACCCCAGAAATGTGGTGGAAACGGTGTGGAACTTGCACTTTTCAGCCTTGACATACAACTGGTTCTCCAACAGGTGCTGCAGGACCCATCTGACGTGCACACGATGTTCCTCCAAAGACCGGGAAAAATGAGGATGTCATCGAGATAAACAAAAACAAATGAGTCCAGAAAATCCCTCAATACATCATTAATGAGATGTTGGAATACCGCAGGTGCGTTGGTTAAACCAAAAGGCATTACCATGTACTCGAAGTGGCCACTAGGGGTGCAGAACCCCGTCTTCCACTCATCCCCCTCTTTGATACGAACCAGGTGATAGGCGTAGCGGAGATCCAGCTTGGTAAACACTGTGGCACCCTGGAAAGAATCAAAAGCAGTGTTAATAAGAGGGAGAGTGTACTTGTCCTTGACCATGATATTAGTCAGTTCCCTGAAGTCAATGCAAGGCCTGAGCGAACCATCCTTTTTACTCACAAAGAAGAACCCCGCCCCACCGCCAAGGATGAGGGCCGGATAATGCCAGAGTTCAAGGACTCCTTAATGTATTTATCCATCGCCTCTCGCTCAGGGGCAGAGAGACTATAGAGCCGGCTGGATGGTAACGGAGCCCCCGGCAGGAGGTTAATGGCACAATCATAGAGGCGGTGGGGAAGGGGGGTATAGCGCTTTAGCCTTGCTGAATACAGGACCTAGATCATGGTATTCGGGAGGCACCAAAGAGAGATCAGGTGGAGGTGAATCCGGAGAGCAGAGAGAACAGATGGAGAACAGGCAGCGGACTGCAGACAGGCACTCAAACAAAATGAACTCCAAGATACAATGCTTCCTGTCCACCAGTCGATCACGGGGTTGTGCAGCCTGAGCCAGGGACAACCCAGGATGATGGGGGAGGCAGATACAGAAAGCACAAAAAACTAATTTGTTCCCAGTGGTTACCTGACACCAGAACCGAGACAGGGGCAATCTGTTTAACCACGACAGCAAGAGGCACTTTAGACAGGGCAATGAACTTCAAAGGCATCTTCAACTGATAGCACGAAAGCCCCAGCCGGGTTGTCAAACTCTCTGAACTAAAGCTCTGCTCGGCCCCAGAATCAATGAGAGCGTGGGTGGATATTTCATTGTGCTTGCGTTGAAGGCGGATAGGAAGCATAAACCTGGTAAGGGATTTGGCTTTAGGTGTGTCCGTGAGTCCCCCTACTGTGACGCACGGATCCTCCCCTTTTGGCAGCTTGGGGCATGAGACAAGTTCGTGTTCCTCGCTAGCACAATATAAACATAAGCCGAGGTCACGGCGGTGTTGTCTCTCAGCCAGAGGCAACTTAGATTGACCCATTACCATGAGTTCCACAGCCTCAGTGGAATCAGAGGGAGGGAGGGCCAGCAAGGGAGACTGCGGGGAGTGGCGAAATCATTTCCTCAGTTTGAGGAGGAAATGGAGGTGAGTTTGAGTCTTCTTGGCCAGTGATGTGGTGTTGTTGGACCAGGAGAGGTCCTCGGAGATGTGCACCCCCAGGAACTTGGTGTTGCTCACCCTCTCCACAGCTGCTCCATCAATGATCAGAGGAGGGTGCTGTGTGTCCCCTCCTGAAGTTGACCACAATCTCCTTCATTTTTCCCACGTTGAGGAAGAGGTTATTGTCTTTACGCCACTGGACCAGTTGGTTCACCTTATTTCTGTAGTTCGCCTCCTCATTGTTGGGGATGAGGCCCACCACCGTCATGTCGTCCACAAACTTGATGATGTGGTTGGTGCTGTAGGCTGGTACACAGTCATGGGTCAGCAGGGTAAACAGCAGCAGGCTGAGCACGCACCCTTGTGGGGCCCCTGGGCTCAGTGTGATGGTCTTGGAGGTGTTGCTGCCAACCCACACGTTCTGTGGCCTCCCTGTGAGAAAGTCCAGCACCCAGTTACAGAGAGAGGTTTTGAGTCCCAAGTGTCTGATTTGTATCAGGTGCTGGAGGATGATTGTGTTGAATGCTGAAGTACAAGAGCAGCATTCGCATGTAGGAGTCCTTTGAGTCCAGGTGGGTGAGGGCTGGAAGGAGAGCAGCAGCGATGGCATCTTCTTGGGATCTGTTTGACCTGTATGCAAACTGAGATGGGTCGTGGGAGGGAGGGAGGATGAATTTGATGTTCTGCAGGACTAGCTGCTCGAAGCACTTCATTATGATGGGGGTCAGAGCTACGGGCCGGTAATCGTTCTAGCTGGATGGGACGGGCTTCTTTGGAACTGGTATTATGGTGGTAGTTTTGAAACATGTGGGGACAACAGCTTGACTCAGGGAGATGTTGAAGATGTCATCCAGGACATTCTTGAGCTCCCCAGCACCGTCCTTCAGAACGTGACCAGGTGTGTTGTCTGGTCCAGCTGCTTTGCGTGTGTTGATCCTGCTGAAAAGATCCTCCTGCTTGTCTGGAGAAGGAGTGGTCTTCTGTGCTGATGTGCTGTTTTGTGCTTCAAAGTGGCCAAAGAAGTCATTTAGGTTGTTAAGCAGTATGATGTCACACAGGTCTGAGGTGGAGGTTTGTAATTGGTGAGGGTCTGTGTGCCACGCCAGAAAGAATGTGCATTTCTGGTGTTGCTAAAGTGTCCGGATATTTTCTTGTTGTACTGTCATTTTGCCCTCTTGATGCCACGGGACAGGTTGGCCCTAGCTGTTGTTGGTCCTGCAGTGTCGTCAGCCCTGAAGGCTGCGTCCCGAGCTCTCAGGAGCCTGTGGACCTCTACTGTCATCCATGGCTTTTGGTTGACACGAACAGTGATGGTTTTGCAGTGACTGACATCATCAATGCATTTAGCTATGTATGCTACAACAACCTCAGTGTACTCCTCTAGGTCTGTGCTCTCATTGTGAGTAGCTGCATGCTTGAAAGTGTCCCTGTCCAATAAATAAAGTATTATTATAAAGTTATTACAAGAGGAGTCTATAAATACTATTTATATTCAGTACACATCAAATATGAGCAAGAAAAAAGAAAAAAGTTGCAAGTTGAGGAAAAATTGCAAATCTACATAAAAAAATTTAAAATTAATGATAAAAATGTTGCAAATTTACATGAGAAAATACAGATTTATATGAAAAAAACTGCAGATTAATGACAAAGAACTTGCAAATTAATTTGAAAAAGTTGCAAATTCATGAGAAAATAGTTGCAAATTTACATGAAAAAATGCAAATGAAAAAAGTTGCAGATTAATGATAAAGAAGTTGAAAATTAATGATAAAAAGTTGCAAATTAATGATAAAGTTTCAGATTAATGAGAAAATAGTTGCAGATTAATGAGAAAATAGCTGCAAATTTGAATGAAAAAAGTTGAAAATTACTTAGAAAAAAATTAAAAATAAATGAGGAAAAAAATCGCAAATTAATGGGAAAAAAGTTAGAAATTAATGAGAAAATTTTCCCAATTTACATGAAAAAGTTGTAAATATACATGACAAAAGTTGCCAATTTACATGAAAAAAGTTGCAAATTTACATCAAAAAAGTTGATGATTAATGAGAAAAAAATCACAAATCTATTTGAAAATTTGCAACCCCCCCCCCCCCCCACCACCACCAAAAAAAAAAAAGTTTGTTTTGCATGTATCATTAGCATTTGTGCATAAAAGCCATTTGATTCAGTTCTGTAACATGACATATAGAAGGGTTTATGATGATACTGGGGGGACAATTCTTTGATTTGTCCAGGTTGGGGGGCATGCCCCCCCCATCCCCCCTTGATTTACACCTTTGGTCCTAAAAGCACTGTTTCAACAGATGACTATTACGACTCCAATAGCGAAAGCTGAAATATAAAAGCATCTTTCTCTCATTTTATAAAAATCAGTGAAGTTTGGTTGCTTGATGACCTCCACAGTCATGTCTCGTGTTTGGGTGTGAAAGCCGACTGAGTAAATGGTGAAATCCAGGAAAGCCAGAGGTGGGAGGAAGGGGGGGGGGGGGTATCCAGGGGAATCCTGCAGGCTTGATTTGGCCCCGAGAAACTTTCGCTCACAGGATCTGAGTCATCCGATCTGGGTGACTCATCAGCCGGAGCTTTACATCATTACTGCTAAAGTCAGCAGCAGGACGGGACAGCAAATCCTGCCGGGAGACTGATGAGCAACACTTTCTGTTCCGCTCTGAGAACTCCGCTCACCTTCACCGGGGACGGACTTGGCCCTGCGGGGCTTTTCTGTGAATTATGATGAGAGGACATCTTCCGTGACAAAAGAACATACGGAAAACACAGGAAAGTTTTCAGAGTTCATACCTCCAACAACACTTAAAGGTGCTCCATTAGACATTCTGCAGTTTTTTTGTCAAATTTATCTATAAATGCATGGAATCTGTGTGTGTGTGTGTGTGTGTGTGTGTGTGTGTGTGTGTGTGTGTGTGTGTGTGTGTGTGTGTGTGTGTCATGCTCTCCTTATGCACTGGTTTCTAGAGGTGTGGACAGGGTTTTGCATTGACTCCGTACTGATTGGATAATACGCAACATTTTTCCTGTACATGGGGAAAACCAAGGAGATTGTGGTCGACTTCAGGACAGAACACACACAGCATCCCCCTCTGATCATCGATGGTGCAGCTGTGGAGAGGGTGAGCAGCACCAAGTTCCTGAGGGTGCACATCTCTGAGGACCTCTCCTGGTCAAACAACACCACATCACTGGCCAAGAAGGCTCAAACTTGCCTTTATTTCCTCCACAAACTGAAGAGAGCACGAGTCCCACCCCCACCCCACCCCATCATGTGCTCATTCTACCGGGGCACCATTGAGAGCGTCCTCACCAGCTGCATCACGGTGTGGCATGGAAGCTGTACCACCTCCTGCCAGAAGGCACTGCAACACACAGTGAAAGCAGCCAGCAAGATCATCGGTGCCCCTCTGCCCCCACTCTCAGACATCAATCTCACCCGCCTCACCCACAGAGCCATCAACATTGCAGACAACACCTCTCGCCCCTCCCACTCCCTCTCCAACCCGCTGCCCTCGGGGAAAAGGTACCGGAGCTTCCAGGCCCGCTCCACAAGACTGCTTAACAGCTTTGTTCACCAGGCCATCAGGACCCTGAACTCTGTCCACTCCGCCCCGCCCCGCCCCGCCCCGCCCCCCTGGACTGTAATGCACTCACCCGCACAATAACTACCTCAGCTGTTGGCACAGAAAGACTGGCACACCAACAGTAATACATCTGTTGCTGTATGTCTCTGCACCTTACTGCAACCATTTGCACAAATGCCATAGCTGCTGCTGTCTGTTGCTGCATTATTGATCATGTGCAGTCCAATCTGTTATTGTCTGCACCTACACTACCACATCAAACTTGCAACTACGAGCATTACTGCTCTACGTTTTCTGTATATAGGATGTCTGGGTTTTATCTTTTGTCATTATTTGCTCTCCGGGTAGCAATACTGTACATAGACTGCTGTTGTTGTTTTTCCAGTCTTATTCCTTTTTTTATATTGTTCACACCACTGAAGAGAAAGAAACAGCATTTCAATTCTCCTGTATGTCCTGTACGTATAGTAGTATTGACAAATAAAATCTTTGACACCACTGCATCAGTAACCACAGCACAGCATGAGCAAAACAAGGAAGCGAAAAGTGACAAATTTGACTAGAAAAAGATAATACTGAAGATTAAATGCTTAAAAAATTATACCATGAAGTTGCTGTGACTGCGCAGATCTAAAGGATAATTTGGCATATGAGGAGAACATGAGGCGTGCAAGCAGACTGGGCGGAGTGTCAGCAGGGACCGGGTCTGACAAAGAATACTGGTGTATCCAACACAGAACATACTGGGAGAAGCAGCAGCCCGACCGGGCAGACCACGGTCCTTCGCGGGGAGGCATGCCCAGCCTGCACAGTCAGTGGTAGATGGGAGTCCCTGCTTCTGTTTCACCCATGTGGTACTACTGTACTATGCAGGACCGCAAGTCCTCCTTCCTGCATGAGTATCTAAAATTTAAAAACTTAATAATAATAAAGCCATGACTGTGGAGCAGAATGACTGGAATGGCTTAACGACCAAACAGGACACAACAACACCCAATAACGAAATAAATCATTTTTAGTTAAATATTTACTGACAAATGGGCAACACTGATGCAACGGTTGCAGTCAAACAGGTTCTTCTGCTGTGTATAATAATGTTGGGTGTTTTGTAGTTAATTTGGTTGATTGCAGTTTTAAAACCTTTAAATAACAAAATATTGCTAAAATATAAAATGATGCACTACAATGGGTCTCAAATATTTGTAAAAGTGTCCTGTTATAGTACTGCATGGGTTTATTGATGATACACAGAAGAACTTCAATATTACACTGAACTGTGATATAAGATGGCGGCAGCGTGCTCGGACGCAGCGGCCCCTCTTGGCATCAGCGAGTGTGAGAGTTTTGAGTGTTGTGATCATCCCAGACGTACATTCTGTAAAACTTACAACCGTGAGACCTTATTAAACATCAAGGTACTGCACGCTGCAAGAATCGCGGCGATCGGTTGTGATTTGGACATCCTACGCCAGCATGGAATTCTGGCGGAGTCCCCGCTGGAAGCTACCCGTGAGAGGAGGAAGTGGAAGCGGAGGGAACGCAAGCAAAAGCGAGGAAAAAGGGCCGGGATCCATGCTAGGCTAAAGGTTAACCTCTCCAGACCAGCGGTACCGTCGCTTCTTCTCTCAAACGTCCGCGCCCTCGAAAGCAAGGTGGACGAACTGCGTCTGCTGAGAGAAACCTGGAGAGAGTGGAGGGACTGCTGTGTGTTTGTTTTCACCAAAACATGGCTCCACGACAACATTCCTGACGAGGCTATTCAACTGGAAGATATGGCGATGTTCCGTGCCGACAGGGAAATGGCGAGCTCCGGTAAGAGCCGGGGGGGTGGGCTATGCATCTATGTTAACAAGAACTGGTGCGTTAATGCCACGTTAGTGTCTAAACACTGCTCTCCATTGGCGGAGTTCCTTATTGTAAAATGTCGGCCTTATTATCTGCCTAGGGAATTCAGCAACGTGTTTGTAGTCGGTGTTTACATAGCGCCGAGCGCTAACGCTAAAGCTAATGCTAAGAAGGCACTCGGGGAACTGCACAATGCAATCAGTGAAATCCAAACTTCACACCCGGACAGTTTTGTGGTGGTTGCGGGGGATTTTAACCACACCAGCCTAAAGACTGTGCTCCCCAAGTTTAAACAATGTGTAGACTTTAAGACCAGAGGAGAGAATATGTTGGACTTAGTGTACACAAACACAGATGCATATAAAGCGATACCCTGCCCCCATCTCGGCCGTTCTGATCACATATCCGTGATGCTGGTGCCTGCCTACAAACCTTTATTGAAGCGCAGCAGGCCAGCAGTGAAACAAATCAGGATTTGGCCAGAGAGTGCAACCCCTGCACTGAAAGACTGTTTTCAGCACACAGACTGGAAGGTCTTCAAAATAGCAGCCTCCCAGGAAGACAGGACAGATGTGGAGGAGTATGCTGATTCGGTCACCAGCTACATCGCGAAGTGCACAGAGGATGTCACTACAGTGAAGACCATCACTATGCGGGGTAATCATAAGCCCTGGATGACTGCAGAGGTGCGCTCGCTGCTCACAGCCAGAGATGCAGCCTTCAGAGCGAAGGACAGGATCGCCCTCCGCTCAGCCAGGTCTGCGCTTTCTAAGGGAATTAAGGCGGCAAAGCGCGCCTATGCGGAGAAAATCCAGGGACACCTCTGTGACACTAGGAACACCAAGCAGATGTGGCAGGGAGTTCGGACACTGACGGGCTTTAAGCCTAGGCAGGGGGTCGATGATGATGACGCTTCGCTTCCAGACAGGCTTAACGACTTCTTTGCATGTTTTGAAGCATCAAACTCGACAATCAGAGGGAGGGCTGGCCCTCCCCCACCATCGGTCGGACCAGCTTTTACCATCAACACAGCGGACACACGGAGGACCCTAACCAGAGTCAACCCACGCAAAGCTGCAGGTCCAGACAACATTCTGGGACTTGTGCTCCGAGACTGCGTGAGCGAGTTGGCGGATGTCCTGACTGACATTTATAACATCTCCCTGAGTCAGGCCATCGTTCCCAGATGCTTCAAGACCTCTATCATTGTACCGGTGGCAAAGAAACCAGTGGTGTCCTGTTTGAATGACTATCGTCCTGTTGCACTGACACCAATTGTGATGAAGTGTTTTGAGCAGCTTGTCAAACCACACATTACAGCCTGCCTCCCTGCATCACATGACCCGCTCCAGTTTGCATATCGTTCAAACCGCTCCACGGAGGATGCTATAGTCACCACCCTACACTCTGTCATCACCCACCTGGACCAGAAAGACACCTACGCCAGACTCCTGTACATTGATTTCAGTTCAGCATTCAACACCATTATTCCCCAGAGACTGATGGAGAAATTACTCCTTCTTGGTCTGAACACCGCCACATGTCTCTGGATCCTGGATTTTCTGACTGAGAGACCTCAGTCTGTCCGGGTTGGAAACAACATCTCCAAGTCTGTCACGCTGAGTACCGGATCCCCTCAAGGCTGTGTACTCAGTCCACTGTTGTTTACACTTCTAACACATGACTGTGTATCCAGACACGAGGGGAACCAGATTATTAAGTTTGCAGATGACACCACGGTGGTGGGACTTATCCAGAGGGATGAGGAATCATTGTACAGGGAAGAAGTGAGAGACCTGGAGGGCTGGTGCAGGGAGAACAATCTGGTGCTCAACGTGGACAAAACGAAGGAAATGATTATCGACTTCCGGCGGTCGCAGCCTGAGCACGCCCCCCTCAGCATCGGCGGCCGTTTAGTGGAGAGAGTAGAGAACATCAAGTTCCTCGGAGTGCAGATCTCGCAGGACCTGACCTGGAGCAAGAATTCCTTGGAGATCAGGAAGCGGGCTCAGCAGAGACTGCGCTTCTTGAGGAAACTCAAACAGGCCTCTCTCCCCATCTGCATCCTCAGGACCTTCTACTTAGGTGTGGTGGAGATTGTTCTGACGTACTGCATTGCTACATGGTACTCCAGCTGCAGTATGTCAGACAAAAAAGCCCTGCAGAGGATAGTCAAGGGGGCGGAGAGGGTAATTGGAGTCTCCCTCCCCTCTGTCCAAGAACTTTTTCAGAACCGTTGTAGGAGCAGGGCACTAAACATTGTCAAGGACCGTTCTCACCCTCTGCATAAACACTTTGAACTTCTTCCATCTGGTAAACGATTCCAGAGCATCAGAGGCAGAACCACCAGACTGATCAACAGCTTCCTTCCACAAGCTGTCAGGATGCTGAACAGCTGACCCGGAATCTCTCATACACACTACTGCACCTACGGACATTTTGTATATTATAGTTAGTTATTCTTTTTTTTCCTCAAGTATGTCTCAGGGATGTGTGAATGGATGGGGGCGGTGGGGGGGGGCTATGTGGGAGTGTGTCTTAAATCATGCTGCTTCTTATATGGATGCCGAGAGAAACGCAATTTCATCTTGCCTGCACTACAGTTGTATGTACAGCAATATGACAATAAAGTTTGATTTGATTTGATTTGATTGATTTGAACTCCATCACTGAACAGTGATATAAACTAAAATAATTATAATGATAACTGAACAACTGCCATTCCCCAAAGTGAAGATTCACTATTATGAATATAAGTGATAAAAGATCAGACAAATAAGTGATCTGACAAACAAATAAACAAGGGATCTGAAACAGTTGCTAATACTGAATGTCCCATTCATTTTCAGAAATTAGGTATTCTGTAATTAATATTCACACAAATAAATCAGTACCATTTACTCCCTTTTATATTTGTCATAGTACTAACAAGTGATTGCCGACGTACACACGTGGACAAAATTGTTGGTCCCCCTCTGTTAATGAAAGAAAAACCCACAATGGTCACAGAAATAACTTGAATCTGACAAAAGTGGTAATAAATAAAAATTCTATGAAAATGAACCAATGAAAATCAGACACTGCTTTTGAATTGTGGTTCAACAGAATTATTTAAAAAAACAAACTCATGAAACAGGCCTGAACAAAAATGATGGTACCCTTAACTTAATATTTTGTTGCACAAACTTTTGAGGCAATCACTGCAATCAAACGATTTCTGTAACTGTCAATGAGACTTCTGCACCAATCAGCAGGTATTTTGGCCCATTCCTCATGAGCAAACTGCTCCAGTTGTCTCAGGTTTGAAGGGTGCCTTCTCCAGACGGCATGTTTCAGCTCCTTCATGTTCAATAGGATTTAGATCAGGGCTCATAGAAGGCCACTTTAGAACTGTCCAGTGTTTCGCTCTTAGCCATTCTTGGGTGTTTTTAGCTGTGTGTTTTGGGTCATTATCCTGTTGAAAGACCCATGACCTGTGACTGAGGCCAAGCTGTCTGACAATGGGCAGCACATTTCTCTCTAGAATATCTTGATAGTCTTGAGATTTCATTGTACCCTGCACAGATTCAAGACACCCTGTGCCAGATGCAGCAAAGCAGCCCCAGAACATAACAGAACCTCCTCCATGTTTCACAGTAGGGACAGTGTTCTTTTCTTGGCATGCTTCATTTTTGTGTCTGTCAACATAGAGCTGATGTGCCTTGCCAAAAAGTTGTCTTTTTGTCCATAGGACATTCTCCCAGAAGCTTTGTGGCTTGTCAACATGCAGTATGGCAAATTCCAGTCTGGCTTTTTTATGATTTGTTTTCAACAGTGGTGTCCTCCTTGGTCGTCTCCCATGAAGTCCACTTTGGATCAAACAACAATGGATGGTGCGATCTGACACTGATGTACCTTGACCTTGGAGTTCACCATGAATGTGTTTAGAGGTTGTTCTAGGTTCTTTTGTTACCATTCATATTATCCGTCTCCTCCTGCGGCCACGTCCAGGGAGGCTGGCTACAATCCTGTGGATCTTAAATTTCTGAATAATATGTGCAACTGTAGTCACAGGAACATCAAGCTGCTTGGAGATGGTCTTATAGCCTTTACCTTTAACATGTTTGTCTATAATTTTCTTTCTAATCTCCTGAGACAACTCTCTCCTTTGCTTCCTCTGGTCCATGTTTAGTGTGGTACACACCATGTCACCAAACAGCACAGTGACTACTTGTCACCCCTTAAATAGGCCGACTGACTGATTACAAGTTTGTAGACACCTGTGATGTTAATTAGAGGACACATCTTGGTTGAACATGTCCCTATGGTCACATTATTTTCAATCTTTTCTAAGGGTACCATCATTTTTGTCCAGGCCTGTTTCATGAGTTTGTTTTTTAAAATAATTCTGTTGAACCACAATTCAAAAGCCTTGCCTGATTTTCATTGGTTAATTTTCATAGAATTTTTATTTATTACCACTTTTGTCAGATTCAAGTTATTTCTGTGGCCATTGTGGGTTTTTCTTTCATTAACAGAGGGGGACCAACAATTTTGTCCACGGCTGTATAGGCTACACCTCTTTGTATTCCACTTTCAAACACAGCCTACATTTGGGCCTGGAAATGTCACATGCTGAGCCGGCTTGGCTTTCCCCGGCTCGGCCTCTATCTCTTTGTGGGGTTGGCTTTGCTGGTTATGTGTGTTTTGATGTATTCTTGTACTTATGCCATGCCTCTAGCCACTGCCTGACTGGCAGCTGTTAGTCAGCATCTGTCATCTCCTTTCTCTCATGCTGCTGACAGGCTGCCGGCCTAGCCACGCCCCCTCGCTCTCCTTCTGGATCATCAGCTGTTCTCAGTCCCCGGTAATTATCTGTCCGTGCCTCGCCCAGGTGATTCCTATTTGTCACGCCAGCGGCGTCTGCACTAAAGGAGCTCTTCGCTAGACAGACGCTGCTGGATTATTGTACGTGTTGGATGTCTGAGCTTCTCCAGCTAACTGTCACATAAACCAAGGACTGTCTGTGTGCTCGTGATAATCGCTGTGACGACTCGGCCTGCCCCCGCACTGTGAGTATCTGTCTGTGCGCTGTCCGCCACTGTATACCTCCAGTGTGTGTGTTGGGCGGCCTTGAGAACTCTGCGTTTATGCGCGCTGTTCTGTGTTTGTATGTTTTGTGTTAATAAACGTGTGTGTGGTGTAACCCAGCGTTTAAATCCTCGTCCTTTCTAGGAAAAGCGCACGGGCGAGCTCATGACAGAATAATCCAGCCAACTATAGGATTTAGTGGGTTACACCCACACATCGCTCTCTTTTCTTTGTTTTGGGACTGTTTTCTGGACTTACCTGCATCTGGAGAGCATCATGCCCCGGTCTCGCCGAGGAAGAGGATCAGCAGCGGGGTTTCCCATGGTCGAAGAGGGATGGGCCGCTGAAGGCATTCGCAGCTTGGTGAATGAAGCTCTCTCCGCCCGTGAACCGAAGAAGACGCTGGAATGCTTGGGCAGAGTTGTTGGGATCCTGGAAGTGAATCCTGGGTTGTGGAGTTACCCCCAGTTCGCCAACCTGCTCTCCACGGTCTGCTCGCACCAGTGCTCTTTCCCCAGATTGGCGTGGCCCACGGCACTGAGGCAGAGGACCGGCAACTCTCGGCTCGTCATCCTCCGTGACGCTTCGCCCACCCCTCCTCCCACTCCAGCATGGTCCTCTTCAGGAAACAGAAGACGGCGTCACCCCGCGTGGAGACGGCGGGAGAAGCCTCCCTCGTCATCAGCTGTCATCACCCTCCTAGCTGCTGCGAGGCTAGACGGGGCTGCTTCGGGAACGCCCACCTCCGTTGCCACGGAGACGGTGCCTCCTCCATCCATTGAAGAGGGCCTTATCACCGCTGACACGGAGAGGGATGTCTGTCTGCTATCTGCAGCTGTCAGAACCAGCGACTGGGGTGACGGGCAAGTACTTTATCCATCTATTCCATCTAACAGTATTAAATCTTGCCTGTCTCCCGAGGGAGAGACCCGGTTTAAACAGTCCGCTGGGTCCTCTCCTCCAGCTGCAGACATTAATCCACTTTTTCTCCTCTCCGTGTCTCCTCCCATTTCCCCTGAGGGCCTGCTGGCCCAAGGTCAGGGCTGTCAGATGGTGGAGGAGCCAGTGGCCTCGGATGATCCATTCCTGGAGCCAGCGTGGAGAGGCTCCCCTGCAGCCATGCCGGAGGATTTCCCTGCGTTGGAGCCACTGCAGGAGGAACATTGGACTGATATCACTATCTTGCCAGCTGCAGAGGCATCTGCAGCAGGCTGGGAGCCTGAGCTGGACCTCTTGGAGGCCGGGCCCGAGTGTTCATCGCCAGGATCGACAGAGTCCTGGACCGCGGTGGAGCTCGAGCTCAGGCAGGTAATCTGTCTTGTTTTCTTTCTTCTTTTAGAGAGATCTTGCCTGGCTCTGGGTGAGGGGAGTCAGCTGTGCGCTGTGCCTGAACTTCCTTCGCCGGGCTCCGCTGCCGCCGGTGACCCTAACCATCTTTCTTCTCCTGCTTCCCCTGAGCCTTCAACCAGGGTCGCCGGAGAGGGTGTGTCACCGCCAGAGGTCGCCGAGGGTCTGGTCCTGCCAAAGGAGGACGTCGCTGCTCCAGCTTCTCCTGCCAGGGTCGTCAGGGCTCCTCCCATCGATTGCCTCCTCAGCCTGGTGCTCCTGCGGGTTGGTCCACTCACCGTGAGTGCAGCTCTGGCCCAATCAGGGTCCATCGCGGGTGCAGCGGAGCCGGCCCAGTCAGGGGCCACCATGGAAGCAGCCTGGCTCCCTCTGGAGTCCACCGTGGGTGCAGCAGGGCCGGCCCGGTCAGGGGCTACCATGGCCACAGTTAGGCTCCCGCTGGAGTCTGTCGTGGGTGCAGCGGAGCCAGCCCAGTCGGAGTCCACCGCGGGTGCCACTGAGGAGGCCATGGAGGTCCCCTCTCCCCAGTTTGGTTGCCCTCCAGTCAGCCTTCCGGTGGGCAGGCCGCCTCCTGCTTCACTCCCTCCGTCTTGGTGGCTGAGCAACGTGGGCCGGCCGCCAGAAGAATTGACTCCCCGGGTCTGGTGGCCCATGTTGTCCAGCAGGCCACCGGATTCTGTCCACCGGACCTTCTGCTGGGCCTGGGACTCTGGGCGGCCTCCTGAGCCCCAACGCCCGTGGACTTGGGGGGGGTTAATTGTGGACCCTGGGCGGGGTATTGTGTTCCCTCCTTTCCTGCTCCCCCTACCTCCCACCCGGGTTCGTTTTTGCCTGTGGGGATTGGCGGTGGTGGTGGTGGGGGGTTCTTACGATGTTACCGTGGGTGTCTGGTATCCACCCCTAGGATGGGCTCTGTCACGTGCCGAGCCAGCTTGGCTTTCCCCGGCTCAGCCTCTATCTCTTTGTGGGGTTGGCTTTGCTGGTTACCTCCGCCAGGAGGTAATGTTTTTGCCGGGTTTGTCTGTTTGTCTGTCTGTCTGTTGGTTAGCAAGATAACTCAAAAAAATTTGGACAGATTTCGATGAAACTTTCAGGCATTGTTGGAAATGGTACAAGGAAGAACTGATTAAATTTTGGGGATGGTCCGGATCACCGTCCACAAGAAAACCGCCATTACGGAAAATGCCATTTTCGTGAATAACCACTGAACCACTAATCCTATCATTGTCAATCCAATTGCTAGTCATATGTTTTCATGGTCAAGGAATCTGAAAACGTACACACAAACACTGTATGGGGGGGAACTGTGGCCGCCATTACGGGAAATGCCATTTTCGTGAATAACTACTGAACCACTAATCCTATCATTGTCAATCCAATTGCTAGTCATATGTTTTCATGGTCAAGGAATCTGAAAACGTACACACAAACATTGTATGGGGGGAACTGTGGCCGCCATTACGGAAAATGCCATTTTCGTGAATAACCACTGAACCACTAATCCTATCATTGTCAATCCAATTGCTAGTCATATGTTTTCATGGTCAAGGAATCTGAAAACGTACACACATACACTGTATGGAGGGAACTGTGACTGCCATTACGGAAAATGCCATTTTCGTGAATAACCACTGAACCACTAATCCTATCATTGTCAATCCAATTGCTAGTCATATGTTTTCATGGTCAAGGAATCTCAAAATGTACACACAAACACTGTATGGGGGGAACTGTGGCCGCCATTACGGAAAATGCCATTTTCGTGAATAACTACTGAACCACTAATCCTATCATTGTCAATCCAATTGCTAGTCATATCTTTTCGTGTTCAAGGAATCTGAAAACGTACACACAAACACTGTATGGGCGGAACTGTGGCCGCCATTATGGAAAATGTCATTTTCGTGAATAACTACTCAACCACTAATCCTATCATTGTCAATCCAATTGCTAGTCATATGTTTTCATGGTCAAGGAATCTGAAAACGTACACACAAACACTGTATGGGGGGAACTGTGGCGCTTGGCGGAGGTCTGCGCTCTCCGAGTGCTTTTCTAGTTATGTGCGTTTTGATGTATTCTTGTACTTATGCCATGCCTCTAGCCACTGCCTGACTGGCAGCTGTTAGTCAGCACCTGTCATCACCTTTCTCTCATGCTGCTGACAGGCTGCCGGCCTAGCCACGCCCCCTCACTCTCCTTCTGGCTCATCAGCTGTTCCCAGTCCCCGGCAATTATCTGTCTGTGCCTCACCCAGGTGATTCCTATTTGTCACGCCAGCGGAGTCTGTATTAAAGGAGCTTTTCGCTAGACAGACGCTGCTGGATTATTGTATGTGTTGGATGTCTGAGCTTCTCCATCTAACCGTCACATAAACTAAGGACTGTCTGTGTGCTCGTGATAATCGCTATGATGACTCGGCCTGCCCCCGCACTGTGAGTATCTGTCTGTGCGCTGTCCGCCACTGTATACCTCCAGTGTGTGTGTTGGGCAGGCTTGAGAACTCTGTTTATCCGCGCTGTTCTGTGTTTGTATGTTTTGTGTTAATAAATGTGTGTGTGGTGTAACCCAGCATTTAAATCCTCGTCCTTTCTCCCCTCGCCGTGCGCTAGGAAAAGCGCACGGACGAGCTCATGACAGGAAAGCCTAATTGGATACCTGTTTCAGACAGGAATACTTGCATTCTATGGGCAATGCATTAGTTAAAATAAATTAACGACTCTTATTTACAATGTCAGCCCCACCCACTTTTCCAGGCCCCTCCCCTTGAAACCTTTGACCTGCCTTTCCTGCTTAGCTACATTACAACAAGTGCAATAATGCCACAAAGGCTTAAAAGGGAATGAGTCACCATTTTGTGAAGCTAGCTATTCTATTATTAACTTATGTGCACAGTGTCCCGTGGCTATCATCTGTTAGCCTGATTAGCATCATGTAGCACAGCTTTTGTGTTTGTCTCTTATCAAACATTTACCAGTTCACACTACTGCTGTGTGGTCTCTAATGACCCTGTGAATTGATTTGCATTTGTGATTTGGTTTATTTTATTAACTTATGTGCACAGTGTCCCGTGAGTTTCATCTGTTAGCCTGGTTAGCATCATGTAGTGCAGCTTTTGTGTTTGTTATGTCTCTTAAACATTTACATCTTCAGACTATCAGTACATGGTCTCTAATGAACTTGTGAATCATATCACGATCCGGCTTATTTTATTACAACATAACAAAAATAATTTTTTTGTAAGTTGTCTGTGTTTTTTCAACTGATTTAGGACTACTTTGCACCGCTGAATCCGAGAATGACATCCATTTCTCTCGATCAGGTCAGGTTTTTATGTTAAGTTATAAGCAGTTGTACAGCAGTTGTACAGGTGTACTGTAAATTGAATAGTAGACACTGATAAAGGTAAGTACATGTAAATTGAATGTTACGTCATCATTGTTCAAAATTCAGAGAATTTCAAGAAATAATAAAGAATTTTGCATCATATAAAGCGAAAATACACGTACATGTAAACAAAAATGTAAGAAAACATGTGGCCATAGTTCAAAAAGTTGACCTGATTGAGCAAAACCTATGTGATTTTTGGATTCAGCACATCAAAATTGTCCTAAATCAACTAAAAAAAACATAGACAATAAATTTGGTGTTGACCAGTGTTAACTGATGTACACACAATCCCACCAAGCTTAGCCTAGCCTAGCCACTGTATCGTTTCCTGAATTTACCCATTCCAAATAATGCATGGGCTCTAATGAACCTGTGAAACAAACTAAAACCTATATTTGGTCCCAGTGGTTATGTGGCTCATTTCATTATTAACTTGTGTGCATCCATCAGTTGCTGTAAAAATTGATAATATACAAATACCAGATTCTGCGGAAGCCCTAAAAGGTTATACATTCATAGTATTTATTTTCACTGTTTTCCCGAGATCTCAAGTTATTTATCTCGTTATCTCCAGATAACAAGTGTCATTATTCCGAGATAACAATATAATTTTCTCAAGAACTCGAGAAAACAATCGCTGTTTTCCCAAGAAAACAAGATAATTTTCTTGAGATCTCAAGAAAACATCTGTTGTTTTCCCGAGATAACAAGATAATTTTCTTCAGATCTCTGGATAACGATGTTTTTCCGAGATAATGAGATTCAAAGATTTTTATTTGTCAATACTTCTACACATACAGGACATACAGGAGAACTGAAATGCCATTTTTCTCTCTCTTAGTGGTGTGTGCAATATATAAGAAAAGAAGGAATAAGGATGAAAAAACAGCAGTCTATGTACAGTAATGCTACCCACAGTGCTAATAAAGATAAACGATAAACCCAGCAATCCTATGTACAGAAAAAAGTAGAACCGTAATACCTGTAATTGCAAGTTCAATGCGGTAGTGTAGGTGCAGACAGTGACACATTGGACTGCATGTGATCAGTATTGCATTAACAGACAGCAGCAGGTATGGCATTTGTGTAAATGGCTGCAGTAAGGTGTAGAGACATGCAGCAGCCAATGTATTACTATTCATGTGCCAAGTCCTTCTGTGCAAACAGCTGAGGTAGTTATTGTGTGGGTGAGTGTGCTACGGTCCAGGGGTGGGGGGAAGTGGGGGAGTGGACAGAGTTCAGGTCCTGCTGGCCCAGTGAACAAAGCTTTTTAGCAGTCTTGTGGAGCGGGCCCAAAGGCTCCGGTACCTTTTCCCCAAGGGCAGGGGGCTGAAGAGAGAGTGTGTGAGTGAGATAATTATCTCAACAAAATTATGTCGTTATCTCATGAAAACAACAGTTGTTATCTGGATGAAAGCACACTACTTAACCAGTGCCTCAGAGATATTATAGTGGGAAAGCCCTTGCACAGGGACAATCTCACTCTCTCAGCCTTGGAAGTCCGGGTCCAGTGGTCCGAAATTTCTTTGGCTGCAGCAGATGGTCAGGTCTTCTTTTGTGCTCCAACGTGCCCTTCACACTTCACAGTGCACTGTTGCAGTGCCTTTCCAGTTGTTGAATCCTGGTGGATTTCATCCGCCTGGTCCACCAAAGCAGTCTTCACATGCAGGATGAGCAAGTCCCTAACTCATCGAGGGTTTCAGGCCTGTTGGCTATCCTCACCAGGTTTAGCCAGCCAGTGGAAGCCGTTGCCCGGGATGTAGCCGCTGTTGCATGTAAACAGCTTTGAGGAGCCACTGGTGAGAGCTGTGTGCCAAGTGGGGACCAAAGCGGGCAGCCTATTCCGAAGAGTACCACACGCCCTCCCGTCAGGGGTACTACCCCTCCCTGACACCCCATACATGTTGTCTTATCTGGAGATAATGGGATAAATCACTCAAGATCTCAGAAAATGGTGAAAATAAACACTGTGAATGTATGTCTTTTTAGGGCTTCCGTACAGTTCTGACCAGTATACTGAACAAATATTCAGATGAAAAAATTTGTTACAGAACCTTTTTCCTGTGATATTTCTTCTGTGATATATCTGCAGTCTTTTTTTTTTTTAATAATAGCATTTTGCTTACTTCAAAATCATCTTACTTGTTCTAAAAAAATCTTTAAAATCTTAAATATAATTTGGCCGATTCTAAGTAGTATATAACTGGTTGTTTTTCAGGTTCAGGTTCAGGTTACTTTATTTGTACCCGTAGGTAGATTTGTTTTGCAGTTGGTGACATCCATATTTACAAGCCATTAATTACATTCAACATAGACACAAACACACGCACACATCTTACAAAACAGGTAAATATAAAATATGTACAATATAATTTTTATAGCTTGTTCAACTCTTTGACAGCAGCAGGGACAAAGCTGTTTTTGTAGCGCTGGGTTCTACTTTTTGGGACAGCAAACCTCCGTCTGGAAGGAAGAAGCTGAAAGTTGCAGTGCAACCGGAGTGGTGGCTCAGTTGGTAGAGCATCCGCCCCACACCCGGGAGGCAGGGGTTCAAATCCCGGCCGGGTCATGCCAAAGACCATATAAAAGTGGAACTTCCTGCCATCCAGCTTGGTGCTCAGCAATAAATGGAATGTAGGAGGGAGCTCTGTGGCGGCGCCTTGCATGGCAGCGGCCCTCTGATTCTGCACTTAGGGTGTGTGTGATTAACACAGTAGATAGGTAAAGCACAATCTCGTTCTGCTGTACATGATTGGTTGTACGGTTGAATGACAATAAAGGTGATTTAATTTTTAATTTAATTTTCAAAGGGTGGGAGTCATCATTTAAAATCGAGTCGGCCATCCTCTGTACTTGTCTGGTGTACAGGGATGTCAGGCTCAGCTGTGACTCACCAAGCAAACGACTGGACCATCTGACTACCTGATCCAAGGATTTCCTCTGTTTCAGTTTTATCTGACCAAACCATGACATTAAAGAAAAGGATAAAACAGATTCAATAAAAGCCCGATAAAACATAGTCATTATGGTTTGGTTGTTTTTTGTAGTGTTTTAATAAATGCTACACAAATTAATGCACTATCATGCAATAACGCAATGCCCACTTTAATAGCCACAGGTTGTTTTTTTTTATTGTGATCATTTGCGGTTAATTATGACAGGACGAAAACAGCAGGGTGGAACAAAAAGAAGCGGAACTTTTGAAACCCAGGTACTGTTTCAGGTCTGTAATGTGCCTCAAAATAAGGAATAAAGACAGGTGCAGATGCACAGAGCCTCCACACTTCTGTGATATTGTCATTTATTATGAAGTGTGGTGTAGTGGCAGCCACTTCTTCCGCCACTGCACCGCCCTATAAATACCAGCGGGCATCTCTGTTCTGCCTCTTTGCCAGTGCCCCTGCCTAATGTTTGTATTGTGCATTCTTCTATTAATAAACCAGAGTCCAACTGTGCACCTGGTCTCGTCATTACAAGGTAATTCCGACATAGCATTTTGGCGATGAGAATAAAAAATGGAGGCGTGTATTTCACCACTCTGGCCCTTCTTGACGCTCCCGGGCGAGCTGCCTGACCCCTGGCCAAGATGGTTTGCAGCCTTTCAGACCTACAGAGTGGTGCTCAACCTAGGTATGCTAGACAAACTGAGGGCACGTGCACCTCTGGTGCATAATTTGGGGATTGAGGGCCAGCGGATCCTGAGCACACTCGGGGCTTCGGACTCATACGAGGACATGGTCGAGTTGCTTGCGCTGTGGTGACACAATAGGAGATGGCGCTCCACCCAGGACTTTGGGGTGTTGGGGGGTGACGGAGGTGAGAGATGGTAATGGGGGAAGAAGTGAGGGGAGCCAGAGAAGGGCGCCAGAGTGCTAGGGGGTATGAAACTAGATAAAGTTGTGCCTTCGCCCCCCGCTGTGCCAGGTATGGATGCATTGTGCGAAGGTTAAGACGCTTTTCACACCTGAGGACGCCGGGGCGTGAAAGTATTGTATTAAGCCATGCTCTATGATGTGTATGCTGATGTGTGTACATGCTTTGTGACTTGTATGTTAATGTGTTTACCCTGGGTGCCAAAGGCGGAAATAAAGGGGCTAAAGGAGGTCGCTTTGGTACCCAAGAGTCAGTCTGTTCTGTTTGTTGGAGGTGAATAAAGCTCTGTGTCGTTAGCTCGAGTCTCGTCTGATTCCATCCTCCACATTGGTGACCTAGAGACGTGAAATGTAAAATGGACCGAGCACTTCCGTGGAGACACTCCCGCTGGAGTTTCCCACCACTGCAAGCACCGTTGCAGACAGACTCCCGGACTTTTGGCTCCACGACCCTGGCGCTCGATTTATACATGTGGAAGCCCAATTCGCCTTCCGCAGAGTCTCAACAGATGATACGAAGTACCATCATGTGGTGGTGGCGCTGGACGCACGCACCACGCAACGAGCCATGAGTCTACTCCGATCCCCGCCAGCCCAGGGAAAATACGACGCTGCTGCGCCATTATACCCTTTCGGTATAATGGTGAAGCTTTTCGGTGAGAAAAGCTTCTCACCCGCTCAGAGTTAGGAGACAGATAGGCTGTGGAACTAATGGAGAGCATGCTCGCGCTAATGGGCACGGACAGCGGATCTTTCCTGTTTGCCCACCTCTTCCTCAGGAACCTACCGGAGTCGGCGTGAGCGATCCTTGCTAACTCACCACTGCTGGCGGCCAGGAACGACCGCGCACTGGCAGAGGAGGCAGACCACATTATCCTAGCCTAGCAAACAAGGCTGTCAGCGTTCAGACAGTGAGACCAGGATCTCCGGTGGAACTCAGCGATGTTGACGAGCCGATGGTAGTGGCCAGGACGGCCACCAGGAGACACAGGAATGGGACACTATGTTTTTATCACCGCCATTTTGGCGCACAAGCGCAACGTTGTCTGCCGCCGTGCTACTTCAAGAAGCCGGGAAACGGGACAGCCAGTGGTCAGTAGCAGCTACGACCACTGGCGACAGGGAGAAGCTGCTCTTCATCAAGGATACATGTTCTGGGAGACATTTTCTGGTAGACCGTGGCTCCCAGAAGAGCCTCATCTTGTCGGTCAGCGCAGACAGGCTGCGGCCCGGCTTTAACGGCTGTCAACAAATACCACATCAGGACGTCGGAAAAAGGACAGTGACTGTGTGTTTGCATGGACGCAATTACGAGTGGGACTTTGTGGTAGCTGCATGTTCAGTCCCCATCTTATTTGCTGATTTTCTGTGTGCCTATGGACTCCTTGTTGATGTTGCCAACAGACATTTAGCGGACACTGTATCTTTTACCCCCTTGTCCTGCGTAGCTCGGGGAATTTAGCCACCAATACATGCAAATGTTCTAGCTCCAGGGAGCAAGCACCAGCGTTTGTTTTCCGAGTTCCTAGCACTGACGGTACCCACTTTTTCTGCTGTGGTAACCAAGCACGGGGTTGAGCATTTTATCACCACGTAAGGTCTGCCAGTTTTTGCGCCCCCTCGCCGCCTTGATGCAGCTAAACAAGCCATCACGGGTGAGGAGTTTGCTACCTTAGAACACTTAGGCATTGTTAGGCGCTCCAACAGTCCTTGGGCATCCCCGCTGCACATGGTGCCCAAGTCCGATGGGTCATGCCGGCTGTGCGGCAATTTCCGACGCTTGAACAACGCCACAGAACACGACTGTTACCCCATCTCGCACATCTAGGATTGTTCCGTGCACCTGTCCGGGACGCGCATTTTCTCAGAAGTGGATCTGGTCCGCTGTTACCACCAGGTCCTGGTTCACGCAGAGGATGTTCCCAAAACGGCGGTAATAACTCCCTTTGGTCTTTTTGAGTTTTTACGCATGCCGTTCGGGTTAAAGGGCACAGCACAAACTTTCCAAAGGATGATGGACGTGGTGCTCCATGACTTGCCGTTCGTTTTCATCTACTTAGACAACATTTTGGTGACTAGTGCGTCAGAGGAGGAGCACCTTGCCCATCTCAAACAAGTTTTCCAATGGCTGGAAGCACATGGGCTAACTAATCCAGCAAACTGTCAATTTGGCCTGCCGGTAATTGACTTCTTGGGCTATTGCATCTCACCGGAGGGCGCGATCCCGCTGCCAGAAAAGGTACACGCAGTGTGAGATTTTCCACATCCACAGACCTCAAGGGCGCTGCAGGAATTTTTGGGGATGGTTAATTTTTACACACACACACACACACACCCGCCCCACGCAGCCCAGCTGCTGCAACCACTGTACGGCATGCTCAAAACGAAGAAACCCCCAGATAGCATTGACTGGACCCCTGACTGGTTCCAGGCTTTCACAGGCCCCAAAACAGTACTCGCCAATGCGGCTCTGCTGGCCCACCCAGCCCCATCAACGCGAATAGCACTCACCACAGACGCATCAGATGTCACGGTAGGAGCCATGCTGGAGCAGTACGTCTCCGGTTCATGGCAGCCCCTCGCCTTTTTCAGCCGTACTTTGCACAACAACAAGCGTAAGCATAGCGCTTTCGACAGAGAGTTATTGGCTCTCCACCTGGCTACGCGTCATTTTCAGTTCTTGCTCAAAGGTCACGAGTTTACCACGTTTGTCGATCACAACCCACTGACCTAAGCGATGTCCAGTGTCTCAGAACCGTGGTCGGCTCAGCAACAATGGCACTTGGCCACAATTTTTGGAATTCACAACCAACATCCAACATGTAGCCGGTAAATTTAACATTGTGGCGGACTGCCTGTCACACGCACTGGTCTCTCCGGTCTACATGGGTATTAATTTTTCCACAATGGCCGCTGACCAAATCAGGGACACAGACAATTGCACGCTCCAGTCCACAGCTACCGGATTAAAACTGGAGAGCAGGGCAGCACATGAAGGGTGCCTCCCCTTGCTCTGTGATGTCTCCACTGGCTGTCCCCACCCGGTGGTTCCGAGCTCTTGGCGCTGTCACATTTTCAAGTCCGTCCACTCCCTTTCACATCCTAGTGTTTGAGCCCCAGTTAAACTGGTGGGGTCCAAATTTGTCTGGCCTCGCTTATGCAGGGATATGAAAGAATGGGAACGAATATTTCGGAACTCTGGTCCGCGATGGCCGACAGCCTAGTTGTCAAAATCCACCGCACCACCACGTACAACCCACAGGCTAATGGTTTGTGCGAGTGTTTTCACAGGTTGCTTAAAGAGGTGCTCAGAGTCTCGCTAATGATGCTGCTGCCTGCCTACAAACCTTTATTGAAGCGCAGCAGGCCAGCAGTGAAACAAATCAGGATTTGGCCAGAGAGTGCAACCTCTGCACTGAAGGACTGTTTTCTGCACACAGACTGGAAGGTCTTCAAAATAGCAGCCTCCCAGGAAGACAAGACAGATGTGGAGGAGTATGCTGATACGGTCACTAGCTACATCGCGAAGTGCACAGAGGATTTCACTACAGTGAAGACCATCACTATGCAGGGTAATCATAAGCCCTGGATGACTGCAGAGGTGCGCTCGCTGCTTACAGCCAGAGATGCAGCCTTCAGAGCGAAGGACAGGATCGCCCTCCGCTCAGCCAGGTCTGCGCTTTCAAAGGGAATTAAGGTGGCAAAGCGCGCCTATGCGGAGAAAATCCAGGGACACCTCTGTGACACTAGGAACACCAAGCAGATGTGGCAGGGAGTTTGGACACTGACGGGCTTTAAGTCTAGGCAGGGGGTCGATGATGACGACGCTTCGCTTCCAGACCGGCTTAACGACTTCTTTGCACGTTTTGAAGCATCAAACTCGACAATCAGAGGGAGGGCTGGCACACCCCGACCATCGGTCGGACCAGCTTTTACCATCAACACAGCGGACACACGGAGGACCCCAACCAGAGTCAACCCACGCAAAGCTGCAGGTCCAGACAACATTCCGGGACGTGTGCTCCGAGACTGCGCGAGCGAGTTGGCGGATGTCCTGACTGACATTTATAACATCTCCCTGAGTCAGGCCATCGTTCCCAGATGCTTCAAGACCTCTATCATTGTACCGGTGGCAAAGAAACCAGTGGTGTCCTGTTTGAATGACTATCGTCCTGTTGCACTGACACCAATTGTGATGAAATGTTTTGAACGGCTTGTCAAACCACACATTACAGCCTGCCTCCCTGCATCACACGACCCGCTCCAGTTTGCATATCGTTCAAACCGCTCCACGGAGGATGCTATAGTCACCACCCTACACTCTGTCATCACCCACCTGGACCAGAAAGACACCTACGCCAGACTCTTGTACATTGATTTCAGTTCAGCATTCAACACCATTATTCCCCAGAGACTGATGGAGAAATTACTCCTTCTCGGTCTGAGCACCGCCACATGTCTCTGGATCCTGGATTTCCTGACTGAGAGACCTCAGTCTGTCCGGGTTGGAAACAACATCTCCAAGTCTGTCACGCTGAGTACCGGATCCCCTCAAGGCTGTGTACTCAGTCCACTGTTGTTTACACTTCTAACACATGACTGTGTATCCAGACACGAGGGGAACCAGATTATTAAGTTTGCAGATGACACCACGGTGGTGGGACTTATTCAGAGGGATGAGGAATCAATGTACAGGGAAGAAGTGAGAGACCTGGAGGGCTGGTGCAGGGAGAACAATCTGGTGCTCAACGTGGACAAAACAAAGGAGATGATTATCGACTTCCGGCGGTCACAGCCTGAGCACGTCCCCCTCAGCATCGGCGGCCATTTAGTGGAGAGAGTAGAGAACATCAAGTTCCTCGGAGTGCAGATCTCGCAGGACCTGACCTGGAGCAAGAATTCCTTGGAGATCAGGAAGCGGGCTCAGCTGAGACTACACTTCTTGAGGAAACTCAAACAGGCCTCTCTCCCCATCTGCATCCTCAGGACCTTCTACAGAGGTGTGGTGGAGAGTGTTCTGACGTACTGCATTGCTACATGGTACTCCAGCTGCAGTATGTCAGACAAAAAAGCCCTGCAGAGGATAGTCAAGGGGGTGGAGAGGGTAATTGGAGTCTCCCTCCCCTCTGTCCAAGAACTTTTTCAGAACCGTTGTAGGAGCAAGGCACTGAACATTGTCAAGGACCGTTCTCACCCTCTGCATAAACACTTTGAACTTCTTCCATCTGGTAAACGATTCCGGAGCATCAGAGGCAGAACCACCAGACTGATCAACAGCTTCCTTCCACAAGCTGTCAGGATGCTGAACAGCTGACCCGGAATCTCTCATACACACTACTGCACCTACGGACATTTTGTATATTATAGTTAGTTATTCTTTTTCCCCAAGTATGTCTCAGGGATGTGTGAATGGATGGGGGGGGTGGGGGTGGGGGGTGGAGCTATGTGGGAGTGTGTCTTAAATCATGCTGCTTCTTATATGGATGCCGAGAGAAACGCAATTTCATCTTGCCTGCACTACAGTTGTATGTACAGCAATATGACAATAAAGTTTGATTTGATTTGATTTGATTTGATAAGATAAGATAAGATAAGATAAGATAAGCCTTTATTAGTCCCACAACGGGGAAATTCCAGGATTGCAACAGCACAGGGATAGCAACACTCAGAGCAACAATCAGAAGGCAAGAAAAAAAAAACAAAAAAAAAAACAAGCAAGCAAGAGCAGCTAATATACATATGTACATATTACTATAAAATATATATATACACACACACACACACAGACACACAGACACACAGTGCAGAGCATTGTAGCTAGATGGAATAAATATGTAAATATATAAACACCCACAGTACGGAGCATTGCAGCTAGGTGGAATAAATATGCAAGTATATAAACACACACAGTGCGGAGCAATGTAGCTAGATGGAATAATATGTAGATATATAAAAACACAGTGCGGAGCATTGTAGCTAGATGGAATAAATATATAGATATATAAATATAAATATAAACACACCCAGTGCAGAGCATTGTAGCTAGATGGAATAAATATGTAAATATATAAACACACACAGTGCAGAGCATTGTTGCTAGGTGGGATGAAACAGCATAACCGTCTATTTAGTTATCCTACATGGTATGATTATGTGCCCATACATATTCTCACCCTCCATAGCGACCGGTATGTTCCTAGTTGTATGCCGGAGAGGACCATTGTGTAAGTCTATTGCATCTTTTGCATTCAAAAAAAAAAAAAAAAAAAAAAAAAAAAACTATTAGTTTGTTACGTCTTTTTGCTATCTCTGCGAGCAGCCCTGCTTAGGTTGTACAGTCTGACAGCCGTTGGTAGGAAGGACCTACGAAACCTCTCGGTTGTGCACCTGGGATGATGTAGTCTGCTGCTAAATGAGCTCCTCAGTGCATCCAGTATGTCCTGCATAGGGTGGAACTCGGACTCCAGCAGAGATGACAGTTTAGCCACCGTCCTTCTCTCTCCTATCTCCTCCATCGGATCAAGGCGTTGCCCCAGGACAGAGCTAGCTTTCTTAATCAGTTTGTTCAGTCTCTTCCTATCGGCTGCAGTAATGCCACTGCCCCAGCAGACCACTCCAAAAGTGATGGCTGATGCCACCACCGTGTCATAGAATGACTTCAGCAGCGCCCCTTGTACACCAAAAGACCTGAGTCTCCTCAGCAGGAACAGCCTGCGCTGTCCCTTCTTGTAGAGTGCGTCAGTATTGTGTGACCAGTCTAGTTTATTGTTCAGATGAATACCCAGGTACTTGTAGGATGTCACCATCTCGATGTCTGTTCCCTGTATATTTACTGGTGCTGTGAGGGGCTGCCCATGCCTGCGGCAGTCCACCACCAGCTCCTTAGTTTTCCTCGCGTTGATCTGGAGGCAGTTCCGATGGCACCAGTCCACAAAGTCCTGGATAAGCCCTCTGTACTCAGCTTCATCTCCGCTGGAGATGAGACCGACGATCGCAGAGTCATCAGAGAACTTCTGTAGATGGCAATGTGTTGTGTTGTGTGAGAAGTCCGCAGTATAAAGAGTGAACAGGAAGGGAGCCAGCACCGTTCCCTGGGGGGCCCCCGTGCTACTGATGATCGTGTCGGAAACACAGTCCCGGGTTCTCACAAACTGAGGCCGGTTCGTGAGGTAGTCCAGGATCCATGATGACAGGTGCTGGTCCACCCCTGCGCGCAGCAGCTTGTCCTTCAGGATCATCGGTTGGATGGTGTTGAAAGCACTGGAGAAGTCAAAGAACATGATCCTCACCATATTCCCGGGCTTCTCCAGGTGGGACAGAGAACGGTGAAGGAGGAAGATCACCGCATCCTCCACCCCAATGCCATGCTGGTAGGCGAACTGGAGTGGATCCATCGCTGGTTCCACCAGGGGGCGGAGATGAGCAAGGAGCAGTCTCTCCAGGGTCTTCATCAAGTGGGACATCAAGGCCACCGGTCTGAAGCTGTTCAGGTCTTTGGGGTGGGAAGTTTTTGGTACAGGTACCACACAAGATGTTTTCCACAGCTGTGGTACCCTCCCCAGTTTCAGGCTCATGTTGAAGATATACGTCACAATCCCACACAGCTGGTCTGCACAGGACTTGAGGAGCTTTGCGCTGATGCCGTCCGGTCCCGACGCCTTCCTCGCCTTGATCTTCCTCAGCTCCGTCCTCACCTGGGTCTTGGTCAGGGTCAGGATGGGGGGCTGTGTGTTGGGAGTGGGGGGGGTGTCGGTGGAGTGGGGAGTGGGTAGCAGGACTTGATTTCTTAGAGGCAGCAGTGGTTGTTGTGCAGACAGGGGGGAGGGCGGTTGGTCAAATCTATTGAAAAACAGATTCAGGTTGTTCGCCCACTCCCTGCCCCCCGTGGCCTGGGGGGAGGTATTCTGGAGCCCCGAGATGGTTTTGAGGTTTCTCCAGACCCCGCTGATGTCGCTCTGTTGCAGCTTGTCCTCCATCTTCTTCCTGAAGCTGTCCTTGCCTTCTCTGATCTTTCTCCTCAGCTCCCTCTGTACGGACTTCAGCATCTCCCTGTTTCCCGACCTGAAGATCCTCTTCTTCTCTCTCAGAAGTGTTTTTATCTCAGGGTTGATCCAGGGTTTGTTGTTTGAGTGACGCCGTATGGTCTTGGTGGGAACGGATTTGTCCACACAGAAGCTGAGGTAGCCCGTGAAGGTGTGAATGAGGCCATCGATGTCCTCACCATGTGGATCGCAGAGCTGCTTCCAGGCAGTGGCTTCAAAACAGTCCTTTAGAGTGTCCATTGTCTCCTCAGACCATAACTCCACAGTGTGCATGGCCGGAGGTTGTCTGTGCACTAGGGGTTTGTACACCGGTCGGAGATGAACCAAGTTGTGATCCGATCTCCCAAGTGGGGGGAGTTGTGATGAGGTGTACGCCTCCTTAGTGTTTGCGTAGAACAAATCCAGTGTTTTATTGTCTCTAGTGTGGCATGTGACATACTGGGTGAAAGTGGGCAGAATGGGAGACAGTGAAACGTGGTTGAAGTCGCCTGAGATGAGGAGAAGAGCATCTGGGTGTTCTGTCTGCAGCCTGCTGGTTACTGAATGGATGACGTCACGCGCTGTCCCAGCGTTCGCCGTCGGATTTGCATAAACAACAATGCAGATCACGTGTGAGTGTTCTCTCGGGAGATATGTAGGCCTCATGCTAACAGCTAGCAACTCAATGTCTTTGCTGCAGTGTCGTTGTTTAACAGTGATATGTCCCGGTCTGCACCAGTTGTTGTTAACATACATTATCACTCCACCGCCCCTAGTTTTGCCACTCTCTGGTGTTCGGTCAGCTCGTATCATGTGAAAACCCTCCAGCTCAATGTTAGCATCTGCTGCTAGTTCAGTTAGCCACGTCTCAGTAAACAAAAGGAGAGAGCACTCCCGGTAAGTGCTATCATAACGGGAGATAGCCGCTAGCTCATCTAACTTTCCCAGTATCGACCGTACATTTCCCATGACAACAGATGGAAGGGAGGGTCTGTACCTTATATTTTTTGTCCTCCGCCTTACTCCAGCCCGGCAGCCGCGGCGTTTTCGCCTCAGTTCTCTCGGTATGTCGAGTTTTTCCAGTGGGACCGGGTGGCGGTTAAATGCTAGCAGCTCTTCCCTATTGTATCGTATCCTGCTATAAACAGTGGCTCCGTCCACCGGCTCAGGAGACATTTGGGACGATCTGTGTGTCCGTGATATAAGTGGGGTGAAAAAAAAAAAAAAAAGTGATCAAAGTGATCAAAAGAGAGAGGAAGGGAAAAAAACTCGGAATCGAGCCGCTGTTGCAAAAGGCAGCCGACTGGTGTGGCGCCGAGAGGAAGAGGAATTATGGATGCAATTTGGGTCCACCAAATTGCCTTGGGTCCTATTGGGGTTGCTCTCTGTGCCAAAGGAAGATCTGACAGCTTCCCTGGCAGAACTCGTTTTTTCTCAGCCGTTGTGAATCCCGGGGGAATTTTTGCCAGAGAGCCCCGCACCCGGTACCGATCTGCCCGCGCACTTTTTTTCCCGGTACAGGGCCTGCCAGCGTACCAGGCCCAGCACACCATTGTTTTCCCTGCACCTTTGTTCCAAAGTGTTTGGAGAATGCCAAATTTGTTTTCGTCAGGCACAACACCCACAGAACCCCACTGCATCCACTGTACGACGGCCTGTTCAGAGTGTTGGAAACAAGGACAAAACACTTTGTGTTAGACCTGGGGGGGGCATAAGGAAACCATCTGCATAGACAGGCTGAAGCCCGATTAGATGAGCAGGTGGTGCTGGCTTAAATTCCCCGGCGCAGTCACCCACATACGGTGGATCCGCAGGTTTGTGTTCCCCCCTCAGAGGACTGTTTTCAGGAAACTAACTTCCCCCCCAGGGACCAACTTCTCCTCCAACCCAGCCCAACAGGAAGCCGCTTTGACCGGCCTGGCGGCTCCACACTACAGCTGCTACGGGCGCTTGCTCAAGCCCAAAGGACCAGAGGGTTGAGACCCCTTCTGGGTGTTCGGGCGGGGGGGGGGGGGTGACACAGTAGGAGATGGCACTCTACCCAGGACTTTGGGGTGTTGGGGGTGAAGGAGGTGAGAGATGGTGATGGGGGAAGAAGTGAGAGGAGCCAGCAAAGGGCGCCAGAGTGCTAGGAGGTATGAAACTAGATAAAGATGTGCCTTCACCTCCACTGTGCAAGGTGTGGATGCATTGTGCGAAGGTTAAGATGCTTTTCACACCTGAGGACGCCGGGGCGTGAAAGTATTGTATTAAGCCATGCTCTGTGACATATATGTTGATGTGTGTACATGCTTTGTGACTCATATGTTACTGTGTTTACCCTGGGTGCCAAAGGCGGGAATAAAGTGGATAAAGGAGGTCGCTTTGGTACCCAGAGTCAGTCTGTTCTGTTGATTGGAGGTGAATAAAGCTCTGTGTCGTCAGTTCGAGTCTCGTCTGATTCCATCCTCCACAGCGCGTCATTTTCGTGCCCCGGGCAGCATGACCGTCCAGAGGATTAGGTTTTGGCAGCGACACCAGCGAGCGGGTGAAGCTATCCACCAGTTCATTGCCGACCTGAAGTTACTTGCAAGTAACATGGCGCCCCCCAAGGCAGACGTGTTTGCTCACTCTGTTCACGAATGCCGGCTTTTTCTTCTTTTCTGCATGTTTGCTGCTCTTTCTGCAATGCATAAATGTCACAAACTCCTAACATACGACCGACAGGCATTGCTGGATATTGCCAAGACAAGCAGCCATATGGAACTTACTGGCTTTATACCACCCAAACTACAATGCATTGTCCGCCCCCACAGCAATCACCACCACCCCCAGGAAGACCCCGAAGTACTGAGCTGGAGTGAACATGCTAATCCTAAGACAGTGCCTCAGAAACGGCATTGCAAGCAAGGCCAGAGGGTGGAGGGGGGTGGTACATGCTAGGATAAAAGCTTGCACTAACTGCCCACTGCTAGCCTCCTGCTAGCCAACATACAGTCTCTCGAAAACAAACTGGACGAGCTAAGAGTAAGGACTGAAGACGAGCGGGACATAAGAGAGCGCTGCACTCTAAAGCCCTTTTTCCACTGGTACCTATGTATCCTGGTACACCACAGTAAGGTTTTATTCAATTCGGTTCACTTTTGTTTCCATTACACCAGAGTACTGCTTGAGGTGGGTGGGATTTGTTTACAGGAAGGCGGCACAACCCTCCCGTGACGTAAAACAAGCAACACAGGCAAAACACAAGATGGCGGAATACAAGGCGACTGCTCCGTCTCTGGCTTTTTTGCCAAAGTAAAGGTAAAAAAGGAGAGCCAGAGAAGGATATAGGCGGTGAAACGACACACTCTGGAAAAGTACTGGAGCGTTTAGGAAGCCATATAGAGCAGTTTAAAGCAGAAGAAATGAGGATACAAACTAGATCACATGTGAAGGTAAGCTAATGATAGCGGATGCTACTTTACTTTAAGTCCACATTGTAGTGTCAGCAAATTATCGCTATTAGGTACTAAAATATGTACGCTGTGTGTGTTTCAGATGGCTCTCTTGTGGCAAAATTATCACTTCAAACCATCGGTCTGGGCGTTCAACACAGGTTCCCAGTGATGTCACCCCAGCTTCACAAACGCACAGTGGTTACAGACCTTCAGAGTGTCTGAAGAAACGTTTAGCTTCCTGTGCAACAAATTGCTCTGATCTGTGTGAAAATCACAGAGACACTGTTGAGACATCATGGGATGTACCTGCTCCAGCCGGTAGTGTTGTGTTGGAGTTTGGGCTCTTATTTGGGTGGTACGGGTGGTGGCTCCAGCTTTCTGGGTCTGCCGCCACCGGTGGGTATAAGAGGGCAGCGGGCAGAAGGGGCGGTCTCTTGGCCACCTCTCTGCCTGGAGGATACGCTTGGAGTCTGTGAAGGGCCTATTAATAAACGTGTGTTCAGTCTTACACCTTGCCTCACCCTTGGCTCCTGTTACCGACATAACAGGTAGTGTCGTGGCAAAAAGTGATCAGCTGCCAAAAATTGATTGCCAGGTGCATTATTGTAGTTATAAAATATATTTTTCAACAGGTAAACAGTAATGAGTTAGGTATAATAAGATATATTTAACAATTATGATGCATTTTAAGCCAAAACAAACTTGAGCTAGGATTAAAAGCAATTAAAATAATGCAATCACAAGGTCACATGGAGAAATACATGGATTTACTGAATAGATACTGCAGTTTGTTTGCAAAAACCAATAAACGCCACTTCCATGAAAATTTCACTCTTTACATCAAACAACTGTGAACATTACCTACTTATAATGACTTATAATCACTAAGTGACTTATTGACTCTCATGCACTATGTACAGCAGCTCAACCAGACTCATGTCAATCATCACTGTTTTCTTCCTGCATTACCGACTGCACTATATGGTTCTCCACATTATCTGCTGCTCGCTAATATATTTTAACTGCTGACCAGTATTACTCACTCTTATTCTACACTTTATTGCATGTATAGTTTATTTCTTTTATTTTATCATGTTTAATGTTGCAGCATTGCACCGAGACAAATTCCTAGTTTGTGTACTACATGAACAATGGCAATAAATCTGATTCTGATTCTGATTCTGATTCTTATAGAAGTTCAAATCGTTTAGTCTCAAAAGCCGATATGTCCTATCTCTCTATTATAACAAGAAATCTGTGTGTGTGTCTGGTTGTCTGTCTGTCACGTTTATAGGACATCATAGGATGGCCTTTTTTCTTCTGGCTATCAGAGAGAGCAGACGCATTTCTTCTCCTCTCCCTTCTCCTCCCTCCCCTTACTGATCCCTGCTTGCTGTGTCCTGTCTGTGTCTCGCTCCTCTTCTGCTGCATCTCGACCCAAACGGAAATTATGGAAATTATGGAATTGAGCTGGGCTTTAATGCTATTGACATCACTTTTTAAAAGGAAATCGGGCCAGGGGGAGCCCAAGTGGAGAGACTCATGGAACAACTGGAACTCATGTGTCTGCGTGATTCGACTGAAGATGTGGAAGACATATACCTGTTTTGGCTTCATGATCACAGGATTTCTGCTGATTGGCCTTGGAGTTTTCCTGGTGTATCGAAAATTAAAGAAATTGGAAGAGCTAATCAAAATGCGGTCCCGGCGAAGCTCCTTCAATAATTCGACCAGCTGGGGGGAGCACTGATAGCGGCAATGGTGAACTGAATTGGAAAGGTGGGAAACATCTCGTGTCGCTGGTGTTCTCCAGAGAATGATTTTAAAGCCTGTGTATGTTAATTTAAATTGTGATGCACAGAATCACATGAGAGAGGAAATTTCTATGCTCTAAGTGAACTGTGCCTATCAGGCCTTGATTCGGTGCCCTTGAGATTTCATTCCTCCTGGAGGAAGATAAGGCAGAAGGGAGTTTTGGCTTGGCTTCTCCCTAACCCAAACAACTAGTGTGCAGTAATCTGAACTCTCAAGGACAGCGTCATGTGACTAGCATGGCCTTTACCATCGGACATGCACTGAGAGATGAACTCTTGTTGGACATGCTATCTATGTTTTAGGACACTAAAGACATGACATCTAAACGTTGCTCAGGAGAGGATTTTTGCTGTTCACCAGTAACTGATACACACACTGCATACAACATTACATGACTGATACACATACACTGACACACATACACACACACTGTCTCGCTCAACTTGCTTTGTTAACGTGTGTATTGTAACTTGTCTGCTAAGTGTGCATTGAGGGTTTTTTTTCTGTGATCATAATTTTGCTCATTCGAGCGCTATTCTGATAACTATGTTTTTTTCTCTCTGCCCAATGTGTCATCCCCTCGCCCTCCCCCTTCCCCTCTTTACCCCCCACTGTATGATGAGGTGCCTTGCATGGCTGCCGTGTCATTAGGAAGCGCTTACCGAGTGCGCCTAATGTCAAGTCAAATTCCTCGTATGTGTAAACATGCTTGGCAATAAAGTTCATTCTGATTCTGATTCTGATTCTGATGAACTCAGGCATCATAGGACAAGTGAGGGAGGAGTTCCCGGATGACATTTCTAAAATTCACCAATTCACCCTCTTGCTTTGGGGCCAAGCTCTTAGTTGGGCTTGGTCTGTAATCGATAGCCGGAGGGACACGCCACCTACATTTGTCCAATTCGTGACTGATTTTTCCTACACGTTCGACTGTACCAAGAGCAAAGGGAATATCTTAAGTCGCCTATTGTTGCTCCGCCAGGGCAGCCGGTCAGTGGCCGACTTCTCAATGGAGTTCCGAGTCAAAGCAGCAGAATCAGGGTGGAACAAGGTTGCTTTACGCAGCGCATTCCTCCACAGTATGTAACGGTTTGTCTTCAGCCAGCAGCCCGCATGTTTGTGTTTAAGCTGCGTTTTGTCTGTGTGGTTTACACTGGAGTAGGTGGTGTGAAATGTGCATGGTGTGCATAACGGAGTTTATGCATGGTGTATTGCATGGTGTATATGCATGGTGTATCACCTCCGCAACAACCTGGCGGTTCATGCCATTCCTGCCACCTTGGACGGTCTCATCGATCAAGCGGTCGGGATAGATAACCGGCACCACAAGCGTGCTAGGGAGCATAGCGCCTCCTCTTGCCTGTTCGCCACACATGCATCCTCAGCGGCTGCTGACCTGGGCGAGTCCAAGCCCGCCGCCAAAGCCATGGAGCTCAGCTCTGTTAGCCTTCCGTGGGCAGAGGTTGAGCGGCGGTGGCAGATCGGGGCGTGTGCCTACTGTGGTTTGTTGAAGCACAAGCGGAACACGTGTAACCTGCAGCCAAAAGACGTGGCCCGTCAGTAGCCGCAGGGGGTCTGGCGGGCGGGACTCATTTTCATCCCCCTGGTAATTTTTCTATTTCGGCCCTGGTTCAGTTGCTGGGGGTCGAGAGGAGAGTCTCTGCCCTCACTGATTCCGGGGCAGAGGGTAATTTTATCTCCTCCCAAATTGCTCAGGAGATGAGGATTCTGACAGTTAAATTGCCAGTTCCTCACTCTGTGCGTACCCTCTCTGGCTAGACGGTGGCGTCAGTTACTCATTGCACGGCACAGCTATCCGTCCTTCTGTCCAGTAACCACCGAGAGAGGCTTACCTTTTATGTGTTTCCACGTGCCTCTCATGTGGTAGTTCTAGGGTATTCGTGGCTCCGGAGGCATAATCCTATTCTCAAATGGTCAAAAAATACCATCACCTCCTGGAGCCCTAGTTGTTTGGTGACATGTCTAAGTTTGGCCAAGTGTTTGCCGTCCCTCCCCATCTTCTCACCTCAGGTCGAGCCGCTGGACCTCAGCTTCGTGCCCAAAGTTTATCACGACCTTGGGAGGTGTTTAGCAAGCCACGAGCATTAGCGCTTCCTCCACATTGCTCGTATGACTGTGTCATTGACCTCCTCCCGGGCGCGAAGTTGCCGTCTAGAAAGCTCTATAATATTTCCGGACCTGAGAGGAAGGCGATGGAGAGGTACATTAAGGACTCTCTGAACGCCGGCCTCATTCGACCATCCTTGGCTCCCCTCGGGGCGGGGCTTTTCTTTGTGGGAAAGAAGGACGGGTCTCTGCGTCCGTGCATTGATTACATGTGTCCGTGCATTGATTACCATGAGCTTAATTCTATCACTGTCAAAGATAAATATCCTCATCCTCCTGATGAACTCTGCATTTGAGCTCCTGCAGCGCTCGCGCGTATTCTCTAAACTCGACCTATGCAATGCTTACCATCTTGTCAGAATACGTAAGGGGGACGAATGGAAAACAGCGTTTAAGATGCACCTCGGCAATTTGAATACCTAGTTATGCCTTTTGGTTTAACTAATGCCCCTGCTGTTTTCCAACGTCTCATCAATGACGTCCTCCGTGACATGATAAATTGGTTTGTTTTTGCCTATTTAGATGACATCCTGATTTTTTTCTCGCACGCCCAAGGAGCATCAGGCTCATGTTAGAGCCGTGTTACAGTGGCTCTTAGAGAACCAACTGTTTGTCAAGGCAGAGAAGTGCAAATTTTCCACTAATTCCACTTCTTTCCTTGGCTTTACTGTAGTGGAGGGGGAGCTGAGAGCCGACCCGGCCAAGGTGAGGGCTGTGCTTGAGTGGCCAACACCCCACTCCCGCAAGGAGCTGCAATGCTTCTTGGGGTTTGTGAATTTCTATTGCAGGTTCATTCGGAACTACAGTGGGATAGCACAGCCTTTAACCAAGCTGACCTCCATTAAGGTACCATTTTTATGGACCGAGGCAGCTGAACAGGCCTTCCTGAAATTAAAGGGCCTGTTCTCCATCTTGGCTCAGGTCGACCCCCAGCTCCAATTTACCCTGGAGGTGGATGCTTCAGAGACAGGGGTGGGCACCATTCTGTCCCAGCGCTCCTCCTTGGACTTGTCGCTCCGCCCGTGCACGTATTTCTCTCAGCGGTTCACCCCAGCCGAGAGGAATTATGACGTTGGGGATAGAGAGCTGTTGGCTATTAAATTGGCTTTTGAGGAATGGAGACATTGGCTGGAGGGAGCTGTCCATCCTGTAGTCATGTGGACCGACCACAAGAACCTCGAGTGTCTGTGGTCGGCCCGCTGGCTGAATTCCAGGCAGGCTCGCTTGGCTTTATTTTTCCAGCATTTCAATTTCACTGTTACCTATAGACCTGGCTCCCGTAATATTAAGCCTGAACCTCTCTCCAGACAGTTTCGGCCAGGACCCGGCTGAAACACCTCCCCCCCCCCCCCCCGTTATCCATGGCGGAGAGAGAGGTCGCGGTGCTGTCCATGGGGGCCCACTTTCGTCGTTGTTGCCTGACCTGGAGGTCTACCCGAGTGGCGATCTTCCGTTTCACCGAGCGCAATTGGCGCTATGCTGACCGCAAGAGGGTTCCGGCGCCGGACTACAAGGTTGGAGAGCAGGTCTGGGTGTCTGTGGATCAGGTTCCGCTGAAGGCTGAAGCTCGTAAGCCCCCCTCCCCCCCGGTTCGTGGGCCCCTTCCCTGTCACCAGCAACATGGGCGACTCTGCTGTCCAGCTCCAGCTCCCACCGGCGCTCCGTGCTCATCCAACATTCCACGTCTCCAAAGTCAAGCCTCTCTCCACCAGCCCCCTCTGCCCCCCCGCCCCCCTCGAAGCTGCCTCCCCCTCCCCGGATCCCATGTCATGCACACCGTTGGAGAAATCCTGGATGTCCGCCACCGGGGCTGTGGATTCCAATACCTGGTCCACTGGGAGGATTATGGTCCGGAGCACTGGTCATGGATCTCCAGGTCAGCCTTCCATGACAAGGGTATGGTCCGGGTCTACCATCGAGCCCACCCTGAGAAGCCCGGTGGACCGCCAGGAGGCGTTCCTTGAGGGCAGGCCCCGTCATGTCCTGGTGAGCGCTCGCCCCCACCATCCCATTTTCGTTGCTCTACTAATCACCTCATCTGACGCACCTGTTGATTCTGCTGAGCCGGCGTTTATAAGGAAGCGCTCTTCAGTGATTCAACGCTGGCTTATTTGGGTATACTGCTTTGAGCAGAATAAGCACTAACGTGTAAGTTCTCTGTGTTTAGTAATTTACCTGACACGTTGTTCTCCTCCTCCTTCTTCAGGTTGCTGCCAACGGAGCGATGTGTCTCCAGGGGTTTCGGTGCGCTCACCAGCCTGTTATTCCTCCACTGCAGTTTCTCCACTCCACCCGGTCAGATGAAGCTCACCATTTCCCATTCCAGCAGTTCCAACCTGCTGGTCCATCTCCTTCGCTGGGTTCTGAGCCGGTCTCTCTCTCTCTCTCCCACGTAGGTGGTATTATTTGGATTTCCCAATCCTCCTCCATTCCTCTTTCTAATCTGCCTCGCTTCTCTCTCTGCAGGTTTGCTGCTCCTCTGGCGAGTGACTGGTTTTTCTTCAAGCTTGTTCTTTTTGAAATTTAAAAAACGGTCAAACGTATTTTGTGTGTATTTCCCTTGGTGTTGCACTTTGCATTTAGGCTGATTGTCCAGTCAGTATGACAGACCTGTGAATACTTTCCGGATGCACTGTGGTTTTGCAGAGGAAATACGAGGTAAAACTTGTTAAAAACTCGCTAAAAACTCCAAGTCCCAACATTCGTCATCTGCAAGTGGTCACAATGAACTGCGCATGTGCTCAGAAACTCCCACCACTGAGTAACCTGCCAATACTGGGTGAACAAATGTTCATCTTTTTGCCCGTTTTTTTCCTCTACCACTAAAGAGCAAAAGCTCCTGTTTGTCTTGACTCTTATTGTATTCACATACCTCCCATCACTTGCGCCATTTAAAACATCTGCCACCTTGTTCTTTTTTTGGTTTGGATTGCAGCTGTTCAAATCAGGTTGGTGGTTCTTGGCTGCCACCGACGGTACGGGCATCTGAACTGCAGATTATTTTCACTGCACAAGCGTGTACTCCAAAACTACTTGATGGATTTGGATGAAATTTTTACCACAGGTGGTTCTTGGGCTAGAAAGGAACCCATAACATTTTGGTGATGATCCGAGAATGCATACCTTCCCCAAGGCTCTGGCACCAAGGCATCAGCACCTTGGTACTTTCATTTAACCAGGAAAGATCTCACTGAGATTGCAGATCTCTTTTGCAAGGGAGTCCTGGCCAAGAGGCAACTTCACAACCCACATCACAAAGCAAAGAGACTATAGTTAAAACAGCTAACAAAATCATAACAAATGAAAAGAAATAGAATGAAATCTCTAAAAACAACAAGCAATTGACTGCATTTCCAGGTCCTTCAGAAAAAAACAGAAATGATCCAGAGAAACAAGATTTCTAAGTTTTAAAGTGCCTTATAATTTGTTCCAGTCAGAAGGAGCACAATACTGAAGCGCCATTTTCCCACTCTCTGTGTGAACACTGGGGACAGTCAGAATATAAAAGCCCTGTGACTGTAGTCCATAAGGTCCATCTGACTTCTGCTGAAGATAATGATGAAGGTACATTGACATAGAACTGACAGCAGGCAGGAACAGTAGCAGGACATTCCGTACATCACATATACGGAACTTGTTCCAAGCAGTACGTGTACAGGGCATGTCTGGAACATGTGTAAGGAACATTCCGTACTATTCAAGCTGTTCTGTGTTTTAGCAGGCACCTAATATTAGGCTGCATTCAGACCAGGATAGTCCGGGGGTCTTGGTTCAACTGGGCAAGGAATGCAAAGAATTTTCACAACTTCGTTTGGTTTGGTTTGCATTCACACTGCAGCGGACCAAACTGCCTGGACAACGTTATGCAGTTACAACAGCTGCTCATTTGGTGCATTGTAGCCGAAACCACCACTGACAAGTGTCATGGCTGCCAATCACGGCACCTGTGCACACACCTGCCGGTCATCTTCTGTGGCCTATTTATTCCACCAGGACCAGTGCTGGGCGCGGAGTCATCTGATTCTCTATGCTGAATCCAGTTACGCCTGCCTCCATGCTTCCCAGCACTCTTCTCTACAGTCATCGGCTTCCTAGCCCAGCTGTACCCCGTCCGGGCTGGTTCCACCCAGACCATCTACCAAGTAAGCTTTCATTGCTTCTCATCTTGTCTGATTCCCCTGTGCACAGGCGGACATCCGCGGCGGCGGTCCTCCATCTCCCTCCAGGCGGCGGACTCATCCTTCCACCTCCAGCTAGCCAGCCTCCAGCAGGCACTGTCTCCCTGGCTGCAGCTTCGGTGCTACCTGAGCTTCTCCAACACCCCTTGACAGTAAGCGCTGGAACATCTATTGAGCTGCATAGGTTGAACTGTAAACTAACGGCCCTCATCTCATTACAGGGTTGCCAGGTTGTACGGTGCTCTGCCGGCCCTGGCTGGAGATTATGGATCACACTACACCACATTACACTATATACCCTGCACTCACGCACCCACTCGCTCACGTTAACAAATAAAAGACGTTAATTGTATTTACTGTGAGTCGTGTCTGCTCTGTGGGTCACCTGAACCATGTCAACAAGGAAGAAGAAATCTCAGTAAAGAAGAAAAATCAGACTCATCGATTAGCCAGGACCAAAAACAGAAATCCATCCCTTCAGCTGGGTTGTTTGTCCACCACAAATGAGACATTTTTTAACTTTTCTCCTCGGCTTTCACCAGTAAAAGGATTTCACAGATTCATGCGGTTGTCTTTACTGTTATTTTCTACCCAAAATGCGCTTCAGTAAAGGCTTATTCATGCTGCATTTCCCCTCTAGTCCGCTTTGGTCTGCTTGCGTTTAGAACGAGCCCAGCATGCACATGGCACTGTTCATGCTCACTTTTTTTCATCTACCCAGGCCAAGCAATTGATGCAGGTGCACAACCATCATTTGTAGTTTCACTCCCGCCCAATAGGTTGCACCAATGCACTGACACACCAGGATTTTCACCAACGGAGAAACGCTGTTTGCTTTCTGCTGCTTGACTTCCCGGTTTTCACTCCTTTTCCACGAAGATGCTGCTGCTGCTGCTGATGTATTTACTGTATGTATGATTCATGTATGTTTATTGTCGTCTTCCGCTTCCCCATTGTCTTCTTCGTCTACTTTGTCTTGGTATGGGCAGCACGGTGGTGCAGTGGTTAGCACTGTTGCCTTACAGCTAGAAGGTTCCTGGTTCGAATCCCCGGGCTGGCAGGGGTTGGAACCTTTCTGTATGGAGTTTGCATGTTCTCCCTGTGCTGTGTGGGTTTACTCCGGGGGCTCCGGTTTCCTCCCACAATCCAAAGACATGCATGTTAGGTTAATTGGTTGTTCTAAATTGTCCTTAGATATCTGTTTCCTATAGGCCCTTAGAATAGAGGGTTAGCATTAGTGAAAGCGCTTTGAGTGGTCTTTGTGACTAGAAAAGCGCTATATAAGTGCAGGTTAGTTAGTTAGTTAGTTAGTTAGTATGCTGTGTCGATATCGCCAACTCATGAATGGGACTTTCAGTCTTGCGCATGCGCTTTTCAGCACATTGACATTGTGGGCAGGCAGCGCGGTCACAAAATTTGAGATCAGAATCAGAATCAGAATCAGATTTATTGCCATTGTTCATGTAGTACACAAACTAGGAATTTGTCTCGATGCCATGCTGCAACATTAAAAACATGATGAGAAAAAGAGATAAACTAAAAAACTAAAGGACTGAAAATGTGCAATAAGTGTAGAAAAATAAGTAATAATGATAATAATAATAATAACAATACTAGTAATAATGAGTAGTACTAGTCAAGGCAGTTTTAAAAAATTAGCAAGTAGCAGATAATGTGAAGTACCACATAGTGCAGTCGATAATGCAACAGAAAACAGTGATGAATGACGTGAGTCTGGTTGAGCTGCTGTGCATAGTGCACGAGAGTCAAAAAGTCACTTAATGTTCAGCAGTCTGATGGTAGAGGGGAAAAAGCTGTTCATGTGCCGGGAGGTTTTAGTCCGAATGGACCGAAGTCTTCTACCTGAGGGGAGGGGAGCAACAGTACGTGACCAGGATGTGAAGGATCGGCTATGATCCGGCCAGCACGCCTCCGGGTCCTGGAGATGTACAGGTCCTGGAGAGATGGGAGCTCGCAGCCTATCACCTTCTCAGCAGTGCGCACGACGTGCTGCAGCCTTAGTCTGTCCCTGGCAGTGGCTCCTGCATACCACACAGTTATGGAGGAGGTGAGGATGGACTCGATGATGGCCGTGTAGAACTGCACTAACATCTTAGTGGGTAGCTTGAGCTTCCTCAGCTGCCGCAGAAAGAACATCCTCTGCTGGGCCTTTTTGATGAGGGAGCTGATGGTTGGCTCCCATTTGAGGTCTCGGGTGATGGTGGTGCCCAAGAAGCGGAAGGAATCTGCAATGGTGATGGGAGAGCCTGTGATGGTGAGGGGGGGCAGGGGGGTTGTGACTTTCCTGAAGTCCACAATCATCTCCGCTGTCTTCAGAGCATTCAGCTGCAGGTTGTTGTGGCTGCACCAGGACACCAGCTGGGCCACCTCTTCCCTGTAGGCGGACTCGTCGCCGTCGGAGATGAGCCCGATGAGGGTGGTGTCGTCCGCAAACTTAATCAGCTTAACAGACTGGTGGGAGGAGGTGCAGGAGTTGGTATAAAGGGAGAAGAGTAGGGGGGAAAGTACACAGCCCTGGGGTGATCCAATGCTGATGCTAACAGAGTCTGAGACAGACTTCCCCAGCCGCACATGCTGTCTCCGGTCCGTCAGGAAGTCGGTGATCTACCTGCAGAGGGAGTCAGGCATGTTGAGCAGGGACAGCTTGTCCTGGAGCAGATCAGGGCGGATGGTGTTGAATGCGGAGCTGAAGTCCACAAACAGAATCCTGGCCTAGGTTCCCGGGGAGTCCAGGTGCTGCAGGATGGAGTGGAGGGCCAGATTGACTGTGTCATCCACAGACCTGTTAGCACGGTAGGCAAACTGCAGCGGGTCTAGGAGGGGTGTGGTGATGGACTTGAGGTGAGACAGGACCAGGCACTCAAAGGACTTCATGACTACAGAGGTGAGCGCTACAGGTCTGAAGTCGTTAAGTCCAGCAATCCGTGGCTTCTTGGGGACAGGGATGATGGTGGAGGATTTGAGGCAGGTCGGCACGTGACATTGCTTAAGGGAGGTGTTAAAAATGTCTGTGAAGACAGGAGCCAGCTCTTTCGCACAGTGTCTCAGGGTGGAGGGAGACACACCGTCCGGCCCGGGGGCCTTGCGCGGGTTCAGTCTGGAGAACTGTCTGTGCACGTCCTGCTCACTGATGACAAGGGGAGGGGGGAGGAGGAGGAGGAGGAGGAGGAGGAGGGGGGGACCGCTTTTGATGAATTAGGGGCTGAGGAGGCAGTGGAGCTGGGTGGAGTGGGTGAGTTGGACACAGCTGACGAGGTGTCAAAACAGGCGTAATGTTGGGACAGTTTTTGACAAAGGGCTTTGTCATCCTGACCTTTAGAAGCCTGAGGCCGATAGTTGGTGATTTGCCTCAGTCCTCTCCACACAGAAGCCGAGTCATTAGCAGTGAACTGCTGCTGGAGTTTCTCAGAATACACAGATTTAGCTCTCCTCAGATCTCTGTTAAACCGATATTTGACCTCTCTGTAGCAGTCCCTGTCTCCACTTTTCAACGCTACTTCCTTCTCTTTCCTGATCCGTCTGAGCTTAGCTATGAACCAGGGCTTGTCATTAGAATATCTCACCCTGGTGCACGATGGGAGAATGTCCTCCTCACAGAAGTTGATATATGAGTTCACAGTGTCTGTGTACTCATTAAGATCATGTGTGGCTCTTTTAAACATGCCCCAGTCAGTTATTTCCATGCATGTGTTCAGTTTCTCTCCAGCTTCACTGGTCAATTTCTTTGTAGTGGTCACAACAGGTTTAGTGAGTTTCAGTCTTTGTCTGTATGTGGGGATGAGGTGGACCATCACGTGATCAGATAGACCCAGCGCAGCGCGGGGAACAGCGCGATATGCGTCTTTCACTGTGGTGTAACAGTGATCCAGCGTGTTATTTCCTCTGGTTGGACATTTAATAAACTGTTTGTAGCGGGGGAGCTCGTGACTCAGATTGCTCTGGTTAAAATCGCCCAACACAATAACCAGGGAGTCTGGAAAGTTCCGCTCCGTAAGTTGGATGTGATCTGCGAGCACGCGCTGTGCTTCGCGCGTGTCCGCGTCGGGAGGGACGTACACAGCGGCGAGGATGAATGAGGCAAACTCGCGCGGGGAATAAAATGGCTTGCAGTTAATAAAAAGAAATTCCAGGGCGGGAGAACAGTGTTTGGAAATCACCGTTACATCAGAGCACCAGCTGTTGTTAATATAGAAGCACACTCCTCCTCCAATAGACTTACCGGAGAGCTCTGTGACGCGATCTGCACAATACAGCTGAAATCCCTCGAGGCTGATTGCGCAATCTGGAATGTTCCAATTAAGCCAGGTCTCAGAGAAACAGATGACAGACGAGGAAACAAGGTCCTTGAATCGCATCAGCAGTCTTAATTCTTCTACCTTGTTCGAGAGAGAATTGGCATTGGATAGAAATATGCCAGGCAAGGCTGTTCGCGTGCCTCTTTTCCGGAGGCGAGCGAGAATCCCCCTCTCTTTCCTCTTTTCCGCCGTCTTGCTTTTTTGGCCAGACAATGGATCAGATCGGCGGCAGGAGCTAAAAAAAACTGGAAGAAGGTCCATGGGAGTGAGAGTCCTGATATTTAATAGTTCTTCACGGGTGTATGAACCGGCAGACGCACAATCAATGAACAAAAACAGACAAATTATAAAAATTAAAGCGCAGCGAGGCACCATGGCGGCCGCTGTGGGCGCCATCTTGGGAAAAAAAAAAAAAAAAAAAGAGACGCATGCGGTCGTCCGCGGTCGAGCACTACGGACACTAGCGGAGTGGAGACGATAATGTAAATTTCGTCACACAAGGTTTCTGGTTACATGTTCGCGGACAGCAGAGGTGCAGCATTAATCCAGCTTAAATGCCACTTCCTCTTCTGAGACTACGTATTACTGTGGTTACACAAACGCCGAGGGGCACATCTGTCCTTTAGTCCACTGGATACTCCGTTTGGATTCACACTGCAAGCGGAGTGCACCAGACTTCATTTGCAAGAGAACCAAGACCCCCGTTTTCAGTGGGTCCAGACTTTGCTTGTTTGGTGCGTACTAGAGTTCCAACGCACTTTCAGATGGCACATAGCGAACCAAACTAGCCAAGGAATCCACTGTTTGGTCCTTGGGTCCGGACCAAACAGTGGCCATCTGAATATGCCCTTAGCGTCACCGCTATTTATGTTGTGACTTTTGCATAACATTAGCATACAAATGTTTGTATTGTGGGAATGCATATTGTGGGGGAATCTGCGGACAGTGTCTCAGTCAGGAGGCAGTGATTAAACATAAGAGAATATTATAAGAGAATAATAGGCAAGGACTTCCTGGGGAGTTGGCAGGAAAAGGGAGCTGGGGGTTGAAGGCAAATGTATTGTGGAGCTGGATATCATGCAGTGTGATGTGAAATGTCATGCAGATGTGAGATGATCTGTGGAGCTTATAAGGAGAAACCTGGTTTGGCTGATTCATTGCTTTTCTGTGTATGAATGTTGAAAGTGTTAATAAATTCCGTCTGCTCGTAAACTGGCCTCCCCATTTCCCACACTCTCCACAGTATCAGTGCTAACATTATCATGCTATCAATGCTAATGTTAACATCATTGCTAATGTTTGCATTGATGTAAACATTAGCATGATAATAGCACTGACACCAACATTAGCATTAATGTTGCATGCTAACATTAGCATGAAAATGTTAACAGTGACACTAACATTAGCATTAATATTGCATGCTAACATTAGCAATGATGTTATTTGTGTTGTGATTTTTACATTTTGGTGAGCTGTCTGTGACTCATATTTTCATTTTTAAAATCCACAAAAACATCATTTTGTACAACATGGTGTGGCACATATGTTTGGTTCATATCTCCCACAAATGTATGGCTTATGTGGATTGGGGCTTCACGTCTGGAGGAACAAAAAGTCTGGATCGACGGGGGCCGACAGGAGATGTCGAGGAGGTGTGAAGTCGGACCCTTGTCTCAGAGAGGAGGCCCTGGGGGGGGTTCCTGGAACACCAGAGAATAAGAGACAATGGTGAATCTTCAGAGACTTGCATTGTGATTGAATGTTTGCAGAAGCACCATGTGACTTGAGTTCTTAATCCCCCGGAGGTATAAGAGTGTGATGTAACATGATTCTGCCTCTTCTTGCTTTTGAGAATGTTGGATGATTGTGTTCTGCAATAAAGCCGAACCTGAGGAATACACTCATGTCTCGTCATTGAACACATCTTCCACACTGGTGACCCACGACAAAGAATGAGTAGTGAGAATTCTCCCGAGCGGAGCTCATCAGAGGCCGGCCTGATGGCTGCCTCCACGCTCCGGCTGCCCGATTTCTGGCAGCACAGCCCGCGCTCCTGGTTTAGCGCGGTCAAGGCGCAGTTCAACCTCCGGAGAATCTCAAAGGATGAAACGAGGTTCTACCATGTGGTGGCGAAGCTGGACAGTCACACGGTCCAGAGGGTGGAAGACCTGGTTAACCACCCACCGGACACCGACAAGTACGGCGCATTGAAGGAGGCGCTGATCAGCCATTTCACCCCCTCGGTGCAACAGCGAGCCGAGGGACTCCTAGAGTTGACGGAGTCGGAGAACGACAGACCGGCAGACCTGATGGTGAAGATGCTGAGACTGAAAGACTCCGAGGATGGCGAATTTATTTTCGCCCACCTTTTCCTCTGGACTCTGCCGCCAGCAGTAGTGACCCTGGCAGACTCACCCCGATTGGCCAAGCGGGACTACCATGGGTTCGGCAAGGAGGCGCAGCGACTCGTCGACGCCCACAAGCGGAGCGCGGTTTCGGCCGCGGCAGCTGAGCGGAGGACGGTGCCCGGAGATGGTTTGGAGCCAGTGGTGGCGGCGCCAGACGAACCGACGACGGCAGCGACAGGTGTCAGGCGACGCGGAGCTGAAGACGGCCTGTGTTTCTACCACCGCCATTTTGCGGAGAGGGCACACAGATGTCTCCCACCGTGCCACTTCAAGCGTCAGGGAAAAGCCAAGTCCAGGGGGCCGGTAGCAGCTGCATCCCTCGGAGAAGAAAATAAGCTGCTTTACCTGACAGATGCACACTCGGGGAAACAATTCCTCGTGGACACGGGCTCCAAGCTGAGTTTTGTCACGCCTACCTACGTGGAACGGCTGATGCCGTCTAAAGCTCCCTGGGTGTCAGTATCAGCAGCGAATGGCTCAGCGATTAAGACCTTCGGTGAGAGGACCATGCATCTGTCCTTACAGGGCTGTTCATTTGAGTGGACCTTTATTGTAGCAGCAGTCAGTTTCAATATGTTAGGGGCTGATTTTTTGTGCTCACATGGTTTATTGGTTGATCTTGCTAATAGACGTCTGGTTAATGCACTTTCTTTTCATTCTATCCCCTGCACAGCTCGGGTGGCTCCGCAGACTGCACACGCCAACGTCACAGCTGCGGGTGGTAAGTTTCATGCTCTGCTCACTCACTTTCCAGCACTCACAGTCCCAAAGTTTTCGGCGACAGTGGCCAAACACGGGGTGGAGCATTTTATCACCACCACTGGGCCGCCTGTTTTTGCAAAAGCCCGGCGCTTGGACTCAGCTAAACTGGCAATAGCGCGCAAGGAATTTGCCAACCTGGAAAAACTGGGCATAATTAGACGCTCGAACAGCCCCTGGGCTTCCCCGTTACACATGGTCCCAAAGGCTGATGGCTCGTGGCGACCTTGTGGCGATTTCCGCAGGTTGAACAACGTCTCAGCACACGACCGCTACCCGATTCCGCACATCCAGGATTTCTCAGTTCATTTGGCGGGGGTGCGCATTTTTTCTAAAATAGACTTGGTGCGCGGCTACCATCAAGTCCCCGTGCGCGCGCAGGATATTCCCAAAACCGCGGTAATAACTCCGTTTGGGCTTTTTGAGTTTTTGCACATGCCGTTTGGGTTAAAGGGCGCCGCGCAAACTTTCCAACGCATGATGGATGCTGTTTTACGCGACCTGCCTTTCGTGTTCGTCTATTTAGACGACATATTGGTAGCCAGCACGTCCGAGGACGAACATGAAACCCACCTCACAGCGGTTTTTCGGAGACTGGCAGAGCACGGGTTGATAATTAACCCAGCGAAGTGCCAGTTCGGGGTGGCGCAAATCGATTTTTTGGGGCATCGCGTTTCGCCAGAGGGAGCGGTTCCCCTGCCTGAGAAAGTGCGCGCAATAACAGATTTCCCCCGACCTCAAACGATAAAAGCGCTGCAGGAGTTTCTAGGAATGGTTAATTTTTACAACCGGTTCCTTCCGAGCGCAGCGCGGCTTATGCAGCCACTGTACGCAGCACTAAAAAAACAAAAACCCACGAATAAGGTCGAATGGTCTCTGGAGCGGGAGCGCGCTTTCTCCCAGGTCAAATCAGCCCTTGCAAGCGCCGTTTTGTTAGCGCACCCGGTTCCAACAGCCCGTTTGGCGCTCACCATCGACGCTTCGGACCTAGCGGTGGGGGCAGTCATTGAACAGTGTGTGGCAGGGACCTGGCAGCCGCTCGCGTTCTTTAGCAAAACCTTGCGCGATAACGAGCGTAAATACAGCGCGTTTGACAGGGAGCTTTTAGCCCTACACTTGGCCATCCGCCATTTCCAGTTCTGGCTGGAAGGGCGTCGTTTCACCACTTTCGTGGACCACAAACCATTAACTTTTGCGATGGCCAAGATCTCAGAACCTTGGTCAGGCCGACAACAAAGACAGCTAGCCGCAATATCGGAGTTCACCACCGATATCCAGCATGTCGCAGGCAAACACAATGTAGTGGCAGACTGTCTCTCACGTGCTGTGGCAACGCCAGGCCACGTGGGGGCAGACTCGGTGGCTGTGGGCCAGGGCAGTGACACGGGAGAGCGCGCAGCCCCGGTTCACTTAGGTTTGGATTACGCAGACATGGCTGCGGAGCAGGTTGGTGACGCGGATGTGTGCGCGCTCCAGTCTGGACCAACAGGGTTAAGGCTGGAGCACAGGGTGCAGCAAATAGGCATGCCCCCCTTAATATGCAATGTCTCCACGGGTCAGCCTCGTCCCGTGGTTCCAGCCGCGTGGCGCCGCCGCGTTTTTGACTTGGTCCATTCGCTGGCGCACCCGGGGGTGCGCGCATCAGTCAAGATGGTGAGGGAGAAATTTGTCTGGCCGGGGTTGCGCAAACAGGTCAAGGAATGGGCAGCAGCTTGTGTAGCGTGCCAGAAGGCTAAGATACACAAGCACACAAGGGCCCCTTTGGAGCCTTTTCACATCCTGGCTAAGCGGTTCGATCATGTGCATGTTGATCTGGTGGGCCCGCTTCCCTCGTCTCAAGGGCACACACACCTTTTGACGATGGTGGACCGCACCACACGTTGGCCGGAAGCGGTACCTCTGGCGTCAACAACGGCGGAAGAGGTTGCGCGCGCGTTTTTAACAGCTTGGGTCGCGCGTTTTAGAGTTCCGTCGGCTATAACGTCAGACAGAGGCCCTCAATTTGTTTCCGAACTGTGGTCGTCTATAGCCCGCAGCTTAGGGGTGAAGGTACACCGCACTACCGTGTATAACCCGCAGGCCAACGGTTTATGTGAACGCTTTCATAGGTCATTGAAAGCAGCCCTCAGAGCATCGCTCACGGATACAAATTGGGTGGACAAACTGCCATGGGTTTTATTGGGGTTGTGTTCTGCACCTAAGGAGGATTTGCAGGCCTCCCCAGCGGAGTTAGTGTTCGCACAACCTCTCCGTTTGCCGGGGGAATTTCTTCCGGAAAATCCAGCGCCAAATTGCCCCCCCGCTCAGCTGTTGCAGGGTGGCACAGGATCAAACACGCTGCCTGGCCCAGTGCATCACAGTTTTCCACGCGTTTTTGTGCCAGAGGCTTTGAAAAACGCAGAGTTTGTTTTTGTTAGACATGATGCACAATGCCCAGGGCTGCGTCCGCCTTACGATGGACCGTTCAGGGTGCTGGAAAAAAATGAGAAGCATTTTTTGCTAGATTTGGGGGGCAGAAGGGAGCTAATTTGCATAAACAGACTCAAGCCCGCTTTTGTCCTGGCTGATGAACGCGTGCAGTTGGCGAAAGCCCCCCGCCGGGGCAGGCCACCGAGAAGGCATGCTCCAGAGCTCCCACAGAGATGTGCTAACAAATCTAATCCCCAGGTGCGAGGAGACGCTGCAGACGCAGCGAAGCCGGCCTACAGCAGATTCGGCAGGAAGCTAAGACCTAAGAGATTGGGGGATTGATTGTTGGTTATGTGGTAATGTCTTTTATGTTATGCATTTATAAGTATGTTTGTCCCATGCAGACGTTTGGGGGGGGTCATGTGGCACATATGTTTGGTTCATATTTCCCACAAGAGTGTGGCACATATGTCCGGTTCATATCTCCCACAAATGTATGGCTTATGTGGATTGGGGCTTCATGTCTGGAGGAACAAAAAGTCTGGATCGACGGGGGCCGACAGGAGATGTTGAGGAGGTGTGAAGTCGGACCCTTGTCTCAGAGAGGAGGCCCTGGGGAGTTTCCCGGAACACCAGAGAATAAGAGACAATGGTGAATCTTCAGAGACTTACATTGTGATTGAATGTTTGCAGAAGCACCATGTGACTTGAGTTCTTAATCCCCCGGAGGTATAAAAGTGTGATGTATCATGATTCTGCCTCTTCTTGCTTTTGAGAATGTTGGATGATTGTGTTCTGCAATAAAGCCGAACCTGAGGAATACACTCATGTCTCGTCATTGAACACATCTTCCACACTGGTGACCCACGACAAAGAATGAGTAGTGAGAATTCTCCCGAGCGGAGCTCATCAGAGGCCGGCCTGATGGCTGCCTCCACGCTCCGGCTGCCCGATTTCTGGCAGCACAGCCCGCGCTCCTGGTTTAGCGCGGTCAAGGCGCAGTTCAACCTCCGGAGAATCTCAAAGGATGAAACGAGGTTCTACCATGTGGTGGCGAAGCTGGACAGTCACACGGTCCAGAGGGTGGAAGACCTGGTTAACCACCCACCGGACACCGACAAGTACGGCGCATTGAAGGAGGCGCTGATCAGCCATTTCACCCCCTCGGTGCAACAGCGAGCCGAGGGACTCCTAGAGTTGACGGAGTCGGAGAACGACAGACCGGCAGACCTGATGGTGAAGATGCTGAGACTGAAAGACTCCGAGGATGGCGAATTTATTTTCGCCCACCTTTTCCTCTGGACTCTGCCGCCAGCAGTAGTGACCCTGGCAGACTCACCCCGATTGGCCAAGCGGGACTACCATGGGTTCGGCAAGGAGGCGCAGCGACTCGTCGACGCCCACAAGCGGAGCGCGGTTTCGGCCGCGGCAGCTGAGCGGAGGACGGTGCCCGGAGATGGTTTGGAGCCAGTGGTGGCGGCGCCAGACGAACCGACGACGGCAGCGACAGGTGTCAGGCGACGCGGAGCTGAAGACGGCCTGTGTTTCTACCACCGCCATTTTGCGGAGAGGGCACACAGATGTCTCCCACCGTGCCACTTCAAGCGTCAGGGAAAAGCCAAGTCCAGGGGGCCGGTAGCAGCTGCATCCCTCGGAGAAGAAAATAAGCTGCTTTACCTGACAGATGCACACTCGGGGAAACAATTCCTCGTGGACACGGGCTCCAAGCTGAGTTTTGTCACGCCTACCTACGTGGAACGGCTGATGCCGTCTAAAGCTCCCTGGGTGTCAGTATCAGCAGCGAATGGCTCAGCGATTAAGACCTTCGGTGAGAGGACCATGCATCTGTCCTTACAGGGCTGTTCATTTGAGTGGACCTTTATTGTAGCAGCAGTCAGTTTCAATATGTTAGGGGCTGATTTTTTGTGCTCACATGGTTTATTGGTTGATCTTGCTAATAGACGTCTGGTTAATGCACTTTCTTTTCATTCTATCCCCTGCACAGCTCGGGTGGCTCCGCAGACTGCACACGCCAACGTCACAGCTGCGGGTGGTAAGTTTCATGCTCTGCTCACTCACTTTCCAGCACTCACAGTCCCAAAGTTTTCGGCGACAGTGGCCAAACACGGGGTGGAGCATTTTATCACCACCACTGGGCCGCCTGTTTTTGCAAAAGCCCGGCGCTTGGACTCAGCTAAACTGGCAATAGCGCGCAAGGAATTTGCCAACCTGGAAAAACTGGGCATAATTAGACGCTCGAACAGCCCCTGGGCTTCCCCGTTACACATGGTCCCAAAGGCTGATGGCTCGTGGCGACCTTGTGGCGATTTCCGCAGGTTGAACAACGTCTCAGCACACGACCGCTACCCGATTCCGCACATCCAGGATTTCTCAGTTCATTTGGCGGGGGTGCGCATTTTTTCTAAAATAGACTTGGTGCGCGGCTACCATCAAGTCCCCGTGCGCGCGCAGGATATTCCCAAAACCGCGGTAATAACTCCGTTTGGGCTTTTTGAGTTTTTGCACATGCCGTTTGGGTTAAAGGGCGCCGCGCAAACTTTCCAACGCATGATGGATGCTGTTTTACGCGACCTGCCTTTCGTGTTCGTCTATTTAGACGACATATTGGTAGCCAGCACGTCCGAGGACGAACATGAAACCCACCTCACAGCGGTTTTTTCGGAGACTGGCAGAGCACGGGTTGATAATTAACCCAGCGAAGTGCCAGTTCGGGGTGGCGCAAATCGATTTTTTGGGGCATCGCGTTTCGCCAGAGGGAGCGGTTCCCCTGCCTGAGAAAGTGCGCGCAATAACAGATTTCCCCCGACCTCAAACGATAAAAGCGCTGCAGGAGTTTCTAGGAATGGTTAATTTTTACAACCGGTTCCTTCCGAGCGCAGCGCGGCTTATGCAGCCACTGTACGCAGCACTAAAAAAACAAAAACCCACGAATAAGGTCGAATGGTCTCTGGAGCGGGAGCGCGCTTTCTCCCAGGTCAAATCAGCCCTTGCAAGCGCCGTTTTGTTAGCGCACCCGGTTCCAACAGCCCGTTTGGCGCTCACCATCGACGCTTCGGACCTAGCGGTGGGGGCAGTCATTGAACAGTGTGTGGCAGGGACCTGGCAGCCGCTCGCGTTCTTTAGCAAAACCTTGCGCGATAACGAGCGTAAATACAGCGCGTTTGACAGGGAGCTTTTAGCCCTACACTTGGCCATCCGCCATTTCCAGTTCTGGCTGGAAGGGCGTCGTTTCACCACTTTCGTGGACCACAAACCATTAACTTTTGCGATGGCCAAGATCTCAGAACCTTGGTCAGGCCGACAACAAAGACAGCTAGCCGCAATATCGGAGTTCACCACCGATATCCAGCATGTCGCAGGCAAACACAATGTAGTGGCAGACTGTCTCTCACGTGCTGTGGCAACGCCAGGCCACGTGGGGGCAGACTCGGTGGCTGTGGGCCAGGGCAGTGACACGGGAGAGCGCGCAGCCCCGGTTCACTTAGGTTTGGATTACGCAGACATGGCTGCGGAGCAGGTTGGTGACGCGGATGTGTGCGCGCTCCAGTCTGGACCAACAGGGTTAAGGCTGGAGCACAGGGTGCAGCAAATAGGCATGCCCCCCTTAATATGCAATGTCTCCACGGGTCAGCCTCGTCCCGTGGTTCCAGCCGCGTGGCGCCGCCGCGTTTTTGACTTGGTCCATTCGCTGGCGCACCCGGGGGTGCGCGCATCAGTCAAGATGGTGAGGGAGAAATTTGTCTGGCCGGGGTTGCGCAAACAGGTCAAGGAATGGGCAGCAGCTTGTGTAGCGTGCCAGAAGGCTAAGATACACAAGCACACAAGGGCCCCTTTGGAGCCTTTTCACATCCTGGCTAAGCGGTTCGATCATGTGCATGTTGATCTGGTGGGCCCGCTTCCCTCGTCTCAAGGGCACACACACCTTTTGACGATGGTGGACCGCACCACACGTTGGCCGGAAGCGGTACCTCTGGCGTCAACAACGGCGGAAGAGGTTGCGCGCGCGTTTTTAACAGCTTGGGTCGCGCGTTTTAGAGTTCCGTCGGCTATAACGTCAGACAGAGGCCCTCAATTTGTTTCCGAACTGTGGTCGTCTATAGCCCGCAGCTTAGGGGTGAAGGTACACCGCACTACCGTGTATAACCCGCAGGCCAACGGTTTATGTGAACGCTTTCATAGGTCATTGAAAGCAGCCCTCAGAGCATCGCTCACGGATACAAATTGGGTGGACAAACTGCCATGGGTTTTATTGGGGTTGTGTTCTGCACCTAAGGAGGATTTGCAGGCCTCCCCAGCGGAGTTAGTGTTCGCACAACCTCTCCGTTTGCCGGGGGAATTTCTTCCGGAAAATCCAGCGCCAAATTGCCCCCCCGCTCAGCTGTTGCAGGGTGGCACAGGATCAAACACGCTGCCTGGCCCAGTGCATCACAGTTTTCCACGCGTTTTTGTGCCAGAGGCTTTGAAAAACGCAGAGTTTGTTTTTGTTAGACATGATGCACAATGCCCAGGGCTGCGTCCGCCTTACGATGGACCGTTCAGGGTGCTGGAAAAAAATGAGAAGCATTTTTTGCTAGATTTGGGGGGCAGAAGGGAGCTAATTTGCATAAACAGACTCAAGCCCGCTTTTGTCCTGGCTGATGAACGCGTGCAGTTGGCGAAAGCCCCCCGCCGGGGCAGGCCACCGAGAAGGCATGCTCCAGAGCTCCCACAGAGATGTGCTAACAAATCTAATCCCCAGGTGCGAGGAGACGCTGCAGACGCAGCGAAGCCGGCCTACAGCAGATTCGGCAGGAAGCTAAGACCTAAGAGATTGGGGGATTGATTGTTGGTTATGTGGTAATGTCTTTTATGTTATGCATTTATAAGTATGTTTGTCCCATGCAGACGTTTGGGGGGGGTCATGTGGCACATATGTTTGGTTCATATTTCCCACAAGAGTGTGGCACATATGTCCGGTTCATATCTCCCACAAATGTATGGCTTATGTGGATTGGGGCTTCATGTCTGGAGGAACAAAAAGTCTGGATCGACGGGGGCCGACAGGAGATGTTGAGGAGGTGTGAAGTCGGACCCTTGTCTCAGAGAGGAGGCCCTGGGGAGTTTCCCGGAACACCAGAGAATAAGAGACAATGGTGAATCTTCAGAGACTTACATTGTGATTGAATGTTTGCAGAAGCACCATGTGACTTGAGTTCTTAATCCCCCGGAGGTATAAAAGTGTGATGTATCATGATTCTGCCTCTTCTTGCTTTTGAGAATGTTGGATGATTGTGTTCTGCAATAAAGCCGAACCTGAGGAATACACTCATGTCTCGTCATTGAACACATCTTCCACAATGGAACCTTTAAAAGGTTTCACAAAGCTGCTGACACAACATGTGCCTAAGATCTGGAAAGATGCTGTGGTTGTTCCTGTTCCAAAATCCAGCTGTCCTAATGGTAAATGATTTTAGACCAGTTGCTTTGACTTCAATTTTAATGAAAATTTTTGAAAAACTGGTCAGATGTGAGGTCCTAAAGTAGACTGAGCATGCATTGGATCCTCTGCAGTTTGCCTATAGACCTCAGAGAGGAGTGGAGGATGCCACTGTCACTCTGTTTAACATGCTTTTTAAACATCTGGATTTTAATGGGACACACGCCAGGCTTTTATTTGTGGACTTTTCTTCCGCTTTTAATACAATCCAACCTCATATTTTAGTTGAAAGGCTGCTGCAACAATTTGATTTGAGTAATAATCTGGTGGGTTGGATTTTGGATATTTTAACCAACAGGACACAGAGAGTAAGGGTCAATGGCACATTGTCTGACCAAAAGTGCTCTTCTACTGGCTCTCCTCAGGGGTGCGTGTTGTCACCACTACTCTTCATCCTGTACACAAACATGTGTCGGAGCAGACATGACAACAGACACATTATAAAGTATGCTGATGATTCAGTTGTTGTCAGTCTCCTCCAGGATGGTGAGAGGGGCTATGGCCCAATAGTTGATGATTTTCTTCACTGGTGTGAGGATTCCTACCTGCAGCTGAATACGACAAAAACTAAAGATATGATTATTGACTTTAGGAGGAAAACTCCCAGGCACGAAGTCACCGTACTAAAAGGTCAGACCACTGAATGTGTACAATCCTACAAATATCTTGGGACGATTATTGATAGTAATTTAAACTTTGAAGAGAACTGTGAAAGGGTGTGCAAAAAGGGTCAGCAACATTTGCATTGTTTAAGGAAACTTGCATACTTCCAAATTGACCGAACCATAATGACAATGTTTTATTGTGCTTTTATTGAATCTGTTTTATCCTTTTCTTTAGTGTCATGGTTTGGTCAGATAAAACTGAAACAGAGGAAATTCTTGGATCAGGTAGTTAGATGATCCAGTTGTTTGCTTGGTGAGTCACAGCTGAGTCTGACATCCCTGTACACCAGACAGGTACAGAGGATGGCTACCTCCATTTTAAATGATGACTCCCACCCTTTGCACTGCAACTTTCAGCTTCTTCCCTCCAGACGGAGGTTTGCTGTCCCAAAAAGTAGAACCCAGCGCTACAAAAACAGCTTTGTCCCTGCTGCTGTCAAAGAGTTGAACAAGATGTAACAATATATTGCACATTATTTAGTTACCTATTTATTAATTTGATTTTATATTTACTTATTTCTTTAGGTTTTTTATTTGGGTTCTAAATTTTTTATTGGGTTTTAGACTTTTGAGTTTTTATTCTCTTTGACTTAGTTTTTAACTTTTCTAAATATGACCCTTCTCTCTTATCTCTTTGTTTGTTCTCTTATCTCTTTGTCTTATGTCCTGATTGATGGAGCCTTGAGTACTTTTATCATGTTTATAGTCAGCTTCATGTGTGCCTGTGTTTGTGTTCATGTTGAATGTAATTGTGGTTTGTAAATATGTGTCTAAAAGGATGTCACCTGACTGCAAAACAAATCTACCTACGGGTACAAATAAAGTAACCTGACCTGTTTTTATGGGGTATAAAAACTTGTCTTTTGTCCTGGTGACAGATGAACTTTTGGTGTGATGCTGCTGTGCCAAAGCGTTGCGTTAGCCATGTTGGCACAACGTTCCCCACCTCTGGATGGCCCTGTTATTCCTGTTGTTATGGTGATGTAACGGAGGATTCTGGTCCAAATTTAGGGTCAGAACCATGACTCACTTGAGTAGCTCGACTTAATTCTCACCTTATAATTGCAGGTTGTGAGTTTAACCATTCAAACCTTCAGTTTAACTTCGCCTGAGAAATGTGACGACAAATTGGACCACAGAGGGAAAGGCTAACGAAAACTGCTGAGCTCACAGGAGAGATGGTTGGCGAGGGCAGAAGGGTCCGTTAGTCCACGTCAGCACCCTCTCCTGTGGAAAGAAACATTGTGAAGTATTTTTTGTCTGAAAAGTCTGCCACAATATTAATATGAAAGAAAAACATTTCAACTGCATATACAGTATGTACAGTGGGTATAAAAAGTCTACACACCCCTGGTGTGTAGGATTTTGTGATGTACAAATTGAGACCAAGATAAATCATTTCAAAACTTTTTCCACCATTAATGTGACCTACAACCTGTACAACCCAATTGAAAAACAAATTGAAATCTTTTAAGGGGAAAATTTAAAAATAAAAACTTACAATAACCTGGTTGCATAAATATGCACACTCTTAAACTAATACTTTGTTGCAGCACCTTTGGCTTTTATTACAGCACTCAGTCTTTTTGGGTAGGAGTCTGTCAGCGTGGCACATCTTGATGTGGCAATAGTTGCCCACTCTTCTTTGCAAAAATACTCCAAATCTGTCAGATTGCGAGGGCATCGACTGTGCACAGCCCTCTTCAGATCACCCCACAGATGTCTGATCAGATTCAGGCCTGGACTCTGGCTGGTCCATTCCAAAACCTTAATCTTCTTCTGGTGAAGCCATTCTTTTGTTGATTTGGATGTGTGCTTTGGGTCATTGCTGTGCTGAAAGATGAAGTTCCTGTGATGATCAGGCGAGCGTCCCCTCCCCTCCCCTCCTGTTCCTGTCTTCCTGGCTCCAGAGTGTTATCTGCACCTACATGATTACACACCTGCTGCTTCCTAATGGACCAGCATTTCTAAGAGCCAGCGTGTGAGGAACTCATCGCTGGATCGTTAGGTTTGCCACCGAGAACTCTAACCCACATTTGGTTATTTTCCTCTCAGTTGATCTGTGTTTTTCACTTCCCGTGTCTTCCTCCCTTCTCGGGTTTGCTGCCACTTTGCCGTGCACACTCCGGGGCTGATCACACTCACCTGACCAGAAGACAGAAAACGTCCACCCAGGTCAACCGTCTTCCCCCCTGCTTCCCTGGTCCCACGTAGGAGTTCTACGCCGGGCTCCTCTGCTCACAACAGTAAGAGTGTTCTCCCTATCTTATTCTCCTCTTGTGGAGATTCTGTCCCTAAACTTCTCTTTCTGCTCTTTTCCCGTAGGCTGTGTGTGCTCCAGGGTCACCAGTTTTTGTATTAAATTTAATTGTGTGTTTTGCACCACCAGTTTAACCAGTTTACTTGTGTTTTGTGGATTTGGAGAAGGTATTTGACCGTGTCCCTCGTGGTTTTTTGTGGGGGGTGCTTCGGGAGTATGGGGTATCGGGCTTGTTGTTACGAGCTATTCGGTCTCTGTACGACTGTTGTGAGAGTTTGGTTCATATTGCCAACACTCGGTTGGACTCATTCCCAGTGAGAGTTGGACTCCGCCAGGGCTGCCCTTTGTCACCGATCCTGTTCATAATTTTTATGGACAGGATTTCTAGGCGCAGCCAGGGAGTGGAGGGTGTCATGCTTGGTGACCACAGGATCTCATCTCTGTTGTTTGCAGATGATGTTGTCCTGTTGGCTTCATCCAGCAATGACCTACAGCTCTTGCTGGGATGGTTTGCCGCTGAGTGTGAAGCAGCTGGGATGAGAATCAGCACCTCCAAGTCCGAGTCCATGGTCCTCAGGCGAAAAAAGGTGGATTGTCCTCTCTGGGTTGGGGACAGGCTCCTGCCCCAAGTGGTGGAGTTTAAGTATCTTAGGGTCTTGTTCACGAGTGAGGGGAGAATGGAGCGAGAGATTGACAGACGGATTGGAGCAGCATCTGCAGTGATGCGGACGTTGTACCGGCCTGTTGTGGTGAAGAGGGAGCTTAGTTCTAAGGCAAAGCTGTTGATTTACCAGTCAATCTACGTTCCTACTCTCACCTATGGTCACGAGCTTTGGGTAATGACCGAAAGAACGAGATCGCGGATACAAGCGGCTGAAATGAGCTTTCTCCGTAGGATTGCTGGACTCACCCTCAGAGATAGGGTGAGGAGCTTAGTCATCCGGGAGAGGCTCAGAGTAGAACCACTGCTCCTCCACACTGAAGGGAGTCAGTTGAGGTGGTATGGGCATCTGATCAGGATGCCTCCTGGACGCCTCCCACTTGAGGTGTTTCGGGCACGTCCCACTGGGAGGAGATCCCGGGGCAGACCCAGGACTCGGTGGAGAGACTATGTCTGCCAGCTGGTCTGGGAACGCCTTGGTATCCTCTCTGAAGAGCTGGAGCAGGTGGCTGGGGAGAGGGAAGTCTGGGCTTCTCTGCTTGAACTGCTGCCTCCACGACCCGGACCTCCAGAAAAGCGGTAGAAGATGGATGGATGGATGGATGTGTGTTTTTGTTTTGCGCTTTTCTTTATTTATGCACTTTTATTTAGATTTGTGTGTTTGGCTTTTTTACAATAAACTGGTGAATTTTTATATCAGTGTCTGAGTGTTCGTTCTGGCAGCTCAGCGTTTGAGCCTCACTTGTTCTGAATCACGGCATAACGATCCAGCCAAGATCGAGGCTTGACGAGCACTCAGCTGGGCGAAGAGTTGGCACTCTGGCACTTGGAGGCCACGGAACACCGGGTCATGTTTGTTTTTAACCAGTTCAAAACCGTTACCCAGCAAATGGCCACAATCACCAAGCACTTTGGTCGGCTTCCTGGTGCGGCGTCTCCCCCTACACCTGTTGCTCCGGCAGTGTCTGCCATCCGCAGGAACATCTCTGTCCCTTCGCCTGCCCCCTATGGGGGAGAGGTAGGGGGATGTAGAGGGTTCCTGCTCCACTGCCGGCATTATGTTCAGCAGGTGGAAGGGGAGTACAGGGATGATTCGGCTAAGGTCCATTTCATGACCCTGTTGCTGCGAGACCGGGCGTTTAAGTGGGCACAGTCCATCTTGAGCAGCCTGGACGGTCCCCTATACACTTACAAACAGTTTGTGTGGGAATTCTCTGAGGAATTTGACCATTCAGAGAGTGAGGGGAACATAGTCTGCCAGCTGATGGGACTTCGACAGGGAGGCCGGTCTGTGGCTGATTTCTGAGTCACTGCAGCCGACTCCGGATGGAACGACGTTGCCCTGTGTAGCGCCTTCCTCTGGGGTCTGGATATGCACCTCTGCAATGAGCTGGCTATCCACGCGTCCCCCTCCTCTCTGGATGAGATGATTGCACAGGCTGTGGCCCTGGATAACCGGTTTAGGGAGCGTGCAGGGGAGCAGAAGGCCACTGCTTCCCTGTTCACTCTACGGCCGGCCCCCCGGCCTCTGATGCTGTTCTGCTGGTGTCATTACCAGAGCTGATGGTCTGACTCCGAGGGAACGCTGGCGTCGCAAAAGGGTGGGGGAGTGCATTTATTGCAGGGTTCCTGGCCACACAATCTCAAAATGCCCAATTCGGCCTGAGAGACCTGGCCCGTCAGTCGCCATGGGGGGTCTGGCAGGAGGGCCTTCGTAAAATTCTCCCTGTCGTTTTGAACTCCCGGCCCTCATTCAGTTACCTGGAGCTGAGTTCAAAACCTCCGCTCTGATTGATTCAGGAGCGGAGCAGAATTTCATTCAACAGGCCATTGTCAGAAAATTTCAGATTCCCACCAGGAATGTCCCAACACCCTAGAGTGTCTCAGCGGCTTCAGGCAGCAGCATCACGGCAATTACCGAACAAACTGAGCCCATTTCAGTCATTTTGTCTGGTAATCACCGCAAAACTGTCCAGTTTTATGTTCTGCCTCAATCCACCACCACCATGATTATGGGCTCCATATTCACAACCCAGTAATAAACTGGAGTCAGGGCTCCATTTTGTCCTGAAGCCCTTTTTGTCTGTTATCGCGTCTCCGATCAGCCGCATGCTCGCCCTCACTCCTGATCTCCTCCCCTCCGGCTGAGCCAGCGGATCTCAGCTCCGTGCCCGAGGTCTATCATGACTTAGGGGAGGCCTTTAGCAAGTCCAGGGCCCTATCATTACCACCTCATCGGGCCTACGACTGCGCTATAGACCTCCTTCCGGGCACACAGCTGCCATCCATCCGGCTCTACACTTTATCTGGGCTGGAGAGGGAGGCAATGGAGACCTACACCAAAGACTCCCTCAGCGCCGGCATTATTCGTCCATCAGCCGCCCCTCTCAGCACTGGGTTCTTTTTTGTAGGTAAAAAGGACGGGACATTGCGGCTGTGCATTGATTCCTGTGAGCTTAACACGATTACCTGTAAGGATGAATATCCACTGCCCCTTCTGAACTCAGCATTTGAGCTACTCCAACGGGTGCGTTACTTCACCAAGCTCGACCTCCGTAATGCATGCCACTAGATCCATATTCACGAGGGAGATGAGTGGAAGACGACATTTAAAACACCTCTGGGCCATTTTGAATATTTGGTCATGCCATTCGGGCTGACCAATGCCCCTCCCGTCTTCCAGCGGTTAATTAATGACGTCTTATTTTTGTGTATCTGGACGATATTCTGATTTTTTCCCGCACGCTGGAGAAGCACGTAGCCCATGTTTGTTGCATCCTGCAGCGCTTGCTGGAGAATCAGCTTTTTGTGAAAGCACAGAAGTGCGAATTTTCCACTCGCTCAAATTCATTCCTGGGGTTCATCATTGCCGAGAGCGCATTAAAGGCCGATCCGGCGAAAATCAAGGCGGTAGTAGACTGGCCAACCCCCCCAGTCCAGGGAGGACCTCAAACACTTCCTGGGCTTTGCCAACTTCTACCACCGATTTATCCGTGACTATAGTAAGGTGGCTCAATGGCTTATGCAGTTGACGTCAACCAAAAGCCCGTTCAAGTGGTCCAAGGCCGCTGAATGAGCTTTTATGACCCCGAATGGCCTCTTCACCAACATGAGCGTCCTGGCGCAGGTGGATCCCGCGGCGCAATTTATGGTCGAGGTAAATGTTTCGGGGGTGAGTGCTGTCCTCTCCCAGCACTCCAGCTCCGACCAGAAGCTCTGCCTGTACGCGTATTTCTCCCGGTGGCTAATGCCAGCCAAGAGGAATCACAATGCTGGGAACCATGAACTGTTGGCCGTTAAGCTGGCTTTGGAGGAGTGGAGACACTGGCTGGTGGGAGCTAGCCAACCGGTCATTGTGTGGACCAATCATAAAAATTTAGAATATCTTTGATCAGCCAGATGGTTGAATTCACGGAGGCTCAGTGGGCCCTGTTCTTTAATAGGTTCAATCTTTCCATCTCATACCGCCCAGGGTCCCGCAATGCCAAGGCTGACGCTCTCTCACGCCAGTTTTCCTCCTCCTCCTCCTCCTCCTCCTCTTCCTCTGCAACAGCTGCATCTCCCCCGGAGACTATTTTCCCCTCCTCCTGCTTTTTCGGGACACTCTCATAGGAGATTGAGCAGAGGGTCCAGCAAGTCCAGTCATTGGAACCCATCCTGAAGGGAGGTCCACCTGACCGGCTTTATGTGCCCTCCACGCTACTCACTGCGTAGCGGTGAGATGATTAAGTGGGGGCACACCATCTTCTTCGCCTGCCATCTCGGTATCTCCCGCACAATTGAGCCGCTCAGGAGAGCGTCTTGGTGGCCCACACTCGAGAGGGGTGTGCAGGAATATGTCAAGGCCTGTCACACCTGCACCGCTAATAAATCTGACTCTTCCCCACCAGCTGGCCTCCTCCATCCCCTCCCGGTGCTGAGTCATCCGTGGTCCCACATCGCATTGGACTTCATCACGGGCCTCCCTCCATCCCAAGGCAACACCGTGATCCTCATCATAGTCAACCGGTTCTCCAAGGCCATCCACCTAGTTCCTCTCAGCAAGTTACCCTCTGCCACAGAAACGGCCGATCTGGTGATGCACCACATGATCCGGTTGGATGGGATTTCAGTGGACATCATCACGGACCAGGGGCCACAATTCACTTCCCAGGTGTGGAAGGCATTCTGCTGATCTTTGGGTGCTACTGCCAGCCTAACGTCCAGATACCACCTACAGAGCAACTGTCAGGCCGAGCATGCCAATCAGTCCCTGGAGGCCACCCTGAGGTGCGTAGCAGCCTGCAACCTGGAGCTCCAACCTGACCTGGATGGAGTACTCTCACAACTCAGACACATTATAAAGTATGCTGATGATTCAGTTATTGTCAGTCTCCTCCAGGATGGTGAGAGTGGCCACGGCCCAGTAGTTGATGATTTTCTTCACTGGTGTGAGGATTCATACCTGCAGCTGAATATGACAAAAACTAAAGACATGATTATTGACTTTAGGAGGAAAAGTCCGCGGCATGAAGTCACCGTACTAAAAGGCCAGGCCACCGAATGTGTACAATCCTACAAATATCTTGGGACAATTATTGATAGTAATTTAAACTTTGAAGAGAACTGTGAAAGGGTGTGCAAAAAGGGTCAGCAACATTTGCATTGTTTGAGGAAACTTGCACGCTTCCAAATTGACTGAACCATAATGACAATGTTTTATCGGGCTTTTATTGAATCTGTTTTATCCTTTTCTTTAATGTCATGGTTTGGTCAGATAAAACTGAAACAGAGGAAATCCTTGGATCAGGTAGTTAGATGGTCCAGTCGTTTGCTTGGTGAGCCACAGCTGAGCCTGACTTCCCTGTACACCAGACAGGTACAGAGGATGGCTACCTCCATTTTAAATGATGACTCCCACCCTTTGCACTGCAACTTTCAGCTTCTTCCCTCAAGACGGAGGTTTGCTGTCCCAAAAAGTAGAACCCAGCCCTACAAAAACAGCTTTGTTCCTGCTGCTGTCAAAGAGTTGAACAAGTTGTAATAATATATTGCACATAATTTAGGTACCTATTTATTAACTCCATTTTATATTTACTTATTTTTGTAGGATTTTTATTTGGGTTCTAAATCTTTTAGTGGGTTTTAGACCTTTGAGTTTTTAACCTCTTTGACTAGTCTTTAACTTTTTAATATGACCCTCCTCTCTTATCTCTGGTTTTTCTCTCATCTCTTTGTCTTTATATCCTGATTGATGGAGTCTTGAGTATTTTTATCATGTTTATAGTCAGCTTCATGTGTGCCTGTGTTTGTGTCTATGTTGAATGTAATTGTGGCTTGTAAATATGGATGTCACCAGACTGCAAAACAAATCTACCTACGGGTACAAATAAAGTAACCTGAACCTGAACCTGAACTCTGCTGTCTCCTCCTCTACTGGGCTTACTCTGTTTGAGGCCTCGATGGGCTACACACCACCTCTGCTGCCCATGGTGGAGAGGGGCCTCGCTGTCCCATCCGTGGAGGCCCATGCACGCCGGTGCCACCGTGTGTGGAAGGCCACAAGAGCTACAATCCTCCAGTCCGCGGAATAAACAGTACGCTAACCGCAGACATGTGCCGACACCAAAACACACGGTGGGACAGAAGGTCTGGGTGTCCACAGAACAGATCCTGCTCAAGACAGAGTCCTGGCAGCTCTCCCTGCACTATCTGGGCCCGTTCTCCATCAAGCGAATCATCAATGACATCACTGTTCAGTTGAACCTGCCACCTTCGATGCGGGTCCATCCCACCTTCCACGTCTCCTTCATCAAGCCCCTCTCTGCCAGCCCTCTCTACCCTCCTCCGGATCCCCCACCTCCCCCCCGGGTGATCGATGGTCAGACCACGTACACTGTGGAGAGGATCTTGGACGCCCTTCAATGGGGTCGTGGGTGCCAGTACCTGGTCGATTGGAAAGGGTTCGGTCCAGAGCAGAGGTCCTGGATTCCGGGGTCCTACATTTTGGACAAGCAGATGGTGCAGGCATTCCAGGAGGGCATTGCCAGGAGGCGCCCCTTGGGGGGGGGGGGGCACTATGATGCTCAGGCGAGCGTGCTCCCCCTCCCCTCCTGTTCCTGTCTTCCTGGCTCCAGAGTGTTATCTGCACCTGCGTGATTACACACCTGCTGCTTCCTAATGGACCAGCATTTCTAAGAGCCAGCGTGTGAGGAACTCATCGCTGGATCGTTAGGTTTGCCACCGAGGACTCTAACCCACATTTGGTTATTTTCCTCTCAGTTGATCTGTGTTTTTCACTTCCCGTGTCTTCCTCCCTTCTCATGTTTGCTGCCACTTTGCGGTGCGCACTCCAGGGCTGATCACGCTCGCCTGACCAGAAGACAGCAGACGTCCACCCAGGTCAACCGTCTTCCCCCCTGCATCCCTGGTCCCACGCATGAGTTCGACGCCTGGCTCCTCTGATCACAACAGTAAGAGTGTTCTCTCTATTTTTTTCTCCTCTTGTGGAGATTCTGTCCCTAAACTTCTCTTTCTGCTCTTTTCTCATAGGCTGTGTGCGCTCCAGGATCACCGGTTTTTGTATTAATTTTAATTGTGTGTTTTTGTTTTGCGCTTTTCTTTATTTATGCACTTTCATTTAGATTTGTGTTTGGCTTTTTTACAATAAACTGGTGAATTTTTACATCAGTGCCTGAGGGTTCATTCTGGCAGCTCAGCGTTTGAGCCTCACTTGTTCTGAATCATGACAGTTCCTCTTCAGCTTCAGCTTTCTCGCAGAAGCCTGAAGGTTTTGTGCCAACACTGACTAGTATTAGGAACTGTTCATAATTCCCTCCACCTTGACAAAGGCCCCAGTTCCAGCTGAAGAAAAACAGCCCCAAAGCATGATGCTGCTGCCACCACCATGCTTCACTGTAGGTATGGTATTCTTTTGATGATGAGCAGTGTTGTGTTTGCTCCAAATATACCTTTTGGAATTATGGCCAAAAAGTTCAACCTTGGTTCCATCAGACCATAACACATTTTCCCACATGCGTTTGGGAGATTTCAAATGTGTTTTTTGCAAAATGTAGCCGGGCTTAGATGTTTTTCTTCGTAAGAAAAGGCTTCCGTCTTTCCACCCTACACAGGAGATTGTTGTCACATGTACAAAACAGCCAGTACTTGCCAGAAATTCCTGCAGCTCCTTCGGTGTTACTGTTGGCCTCTTGGCAGCCTCCCTGACCAGTTTTCTTCTCATCTTTTCATCAATTTTGGAGGACGTCCAGTTCTTGGTAATGTCACTGTTGTGCCATATTTTCTCCACTTGATGATGACTGTCTTCACTGTGTTCCATGGTATATTTAATGCTTTGGAAATTCTTTTGTCCCCTTCTCCTGACTGATACCTTTGAACAATGAGATCCCTCTGATGCTTTGGAAGCTCTTTGTGGACCATGGCTTGTGCTGTAAGATGTGACTACAAAAATGTCAGGAAAAGCCAACAAGAACATCTGAACTTTATTTGGGGTTAATCAAAGACACTTTAAATGGTGGCAGGTGTGTGCCGACTCCCACTTAACGTGAGTTTGAATGTGATTGGTTAATTCTGAACACAGCCACATCCCCAGTTATAACAGGGTGTGCATATTTATGCAGCTAGGTTATTGTAAGTTTTTTATTTTTCTCCTTTACAGATTTCAGTTTGTTTTTCAATTGGGTTGTACAGGTTATAGGTCATATTAATGGAAGTTTTGAAATGATTGATCTTGATCTCTGTCATGTTTCGGGACCCAGGAGACAGACACTGACACGGGCAAATTAGTGAACAATAATCTTTATTAGAGTGAAAGGGTGTGTAGTGCAAGTGTGTAGTGCAAGTGTGAGCGCGTGGATAGTATCCTGGTCACTGGAACTGAGCACTCTGGACGGAGACCCGGCAACCTTGGGAGAAGCACAGGTTACGTCCTGCTGAGAACCAGCGGCCGTGCAACGTGGAGGTGAAGGCGTCCGGGAACGAGCTGGGACTTCCACCTGTGACTGAGACGAGGACAGGTCTTCCAATGACTCCGGCTGTGACACCACAGACCGGGGCGATGACAAACCAGCTGATGACAAGACGAGTGATTCCACAGAACGTGGTGACGATGATAATCCAGACGATGACAAGGCGAGTGATTCCACAGAGCGTGGTGACGATGACACAACAGATGACGATGACACAAACTCCACCGGTAACGGTGGCCAGTACTCCTGTAACTGATACAGTAACAATTCAGGAATTTGTGGAGCCAGACGTACTGGTAGACGTGGTGGTAGCGAACCGCTACGTGAGCGAGTTGGCGTAACCCCGTCAGCTGGGGACGCAGGTCCGCCGCCAAGGGAGTCCACCTGTGCACAGGGGTAGAGGTTAGGAGTAGAGTAGCAAACAGCTCTCTTACGTGCTTGACTATGAACTGAAGTCCTTGACGAGGCGAGAGACATTCTAGACGAGGCCAGAGAAGATTCTGACGAGACAGTTCCTGACGAGACAGCTTCTGACGAGGCAGTTTCTGACGAGGCAGTTCTTGACAAGACGATTCTAGAAGAGACAGATTCTGACGAGACAAGAGAATACCTTGACGAGGCCAGAGAACGGAGTTCTGGTTCTTTCTCAGACGAGGAGGTCAGACGACTCCATGCCGGGCTGTCAGCAACGCTGGCTTTTAACAGCTGCTGATTTACACCTGTGGATCTGTGCGCAGCTGGAGTTAATGATGGCAATGACGGCCCAGAGGCCGCCATGACAGTACTCCCCCCTCTAGCAGTGCCTCCAGGCACCTGCCCAATCCTACCTGGATTCGCCCGGTGGAAGTCGCGAATCAGCTGCTTATCCAAGATCAACGCTGGGCGAATCCAAGACCGATCCTCCGGTCCAAAGCCCTCCCAGTCCACCAAATACTGAAGGCCACGACCCCGCCTACGAACATCCAAGATGGCAGTCACCCCCCAGGCCAGATGGCCATCGATCATCCTTGGGGGTGGGGGTGCCGCGGGAGCAGGGCACAGGGGGTCAGAGACGTACGGCTTGACCTGGGAGACATGAAAGGTGGGGCAGATACGCATCGAAGAGGGGAGAGACAAGCGCACAGACACAGGGTTAACAATACGATTAATGGTGTAGGGACCAATAAAGCGTTTAGTCAGCTTACGCTTTTCAGCCGGCACACCAATATTCCGGGTAGATAACCAAACCTTCTGACCCACCTTATACTCCGGGGCGGGTCTCCTATGCCGGTTGGCCACCTGGATATTACATTCAGTAGTTTTTAACAAAGCTTTGCAAGCGAGGAGCCACACTCGCCGGCAGCGTTTAATATGTGCCTGGACAGAAGGAACCGCTACCTCCTTCTCCTCCTCAGGAAACAACGGAGGATCAAACCCACAAGAGGCTTTAAACGGGGAGACGCCCGTGGCCGTGGAGATCGTAGCGTTGTGAGTGTACTCAATCCAGGGCAGGAACTTGCTCCAGGAAGATGAGCAGGAGGAGATGAAACAACGGAGGGCGGCTTCCAGCTCCTGATTAGCCCTCTCGCACTGACCATTACTTTGGGGGTGATAGCCAGAAGAGAGGCTGGCAGTGGCTCCTAGTGCCGTGCAGCAAGCCTTCCAAACTTGAGATACAAACTGGGGTCCTCGATCGGACACAATATCCGCAGGGATGTCATGAAGACGTACCACGTGTTGCACCAGGAGGTCCGCAGTCTCCTGGGCCGAAGGCAGACCCCGAAGTGGCACAAAATGGGCCACCTTCGAGAACCGGTCAACAATGGTTAATACTGTGGTGTAGTCATCTGAAGTGGGTAACCCAGTCACAAAGTCCATTGCTACATGAGACCAAGGGCGTGAAGGAACAGGTAACGGATGTAGTAAGCCTGCCGGGGGAGATGACGTCGTCTTCCCGGTGGCGCACTGAGCGCAGGCCCGGATGTAGCCAACAACGTCCTTCCGCAACCCTGGCCACCAGAAGGTCCTTTGAAGAAGATCCACAGTCCGACCCACTCCAGGATGACAAGCCAACTTGGAAGCGTGACCCCACTCAATCACCTTGCCTCCGACAGCACGTGGAACAAACAAGTGGCCCGGGGGGCCCCCCCCCCAGGGTCCGGCTCAGTCTTCTGGGCCTGGCGAACCGTCTTGCAGATTCCCCAGGACAGGGCGCCCACGACGCAGGAAGGCGGCAGGATAGGGGTCTCCTGATCCTCGGAGGATGGGGGGTCAAACTGCCGGGAGAGAGCGTCCGGCTTACCGTTCTTGCTTCTCGGCCGGTACGTGATGGTAAAATTAAACCGGCCGAAGAAGAGGGACCAGCGAGCCTGGCGTGCATTCAGGCGCTTAGCCGTCCTGAGGTACTCCAGGTTACGGTGATCAGTCCAAACCACGAACGGCTGAGCAGCCCCCTCCAGCCAATGTCTCCATTCCTCCAAGGCCAATTTCACAGCCAGTAACTCCCTGTCCCCGATGCTGTAGTTCCTCTCTGCAGGGGAGAGACGATGAGAGAAAAAAGCACAAGGGCGAATTTTACCATCCATGGGAGATCGTTGGGAGAGTACTGCTCCAACTCCCGCATCAGACGCGTCCACCTCCACCAAACATTGAAGCTTCGGGTCCACCTGGGTAAGGACTCGGGCCGAGGCGAACTCCCTCTTGAGCTTCTCAAATGCATCGGCTGCTTCCTTACTCCAGCAAAATGGAATCTTAGGGGAGGTGAGAGCAGTCAAAGGACGGGCAATATTGCCAAAGTTAGGCACAAACCTCCTATAAAAATTAGCAAACCCCAGGAACCCTTGAAGCTGCTTTCTGGAGGTGGGTGCAGGCCATTCCACCACTGCCTTGACCTTGGCAGGGTCAGGAAGCACCTGGTTCCGAGCAATAATAATTCCAAGGAAAGAAGTCTGATCAGTATGAAATTCGCATTTCTCGGCCTTGACGAACAGCTGGTTCTCCAGGAGGCGCTGTAATACTCTGCGGACATGCACCCGATGTTCCTCTAGTGTGCGGGAGAAGATGAGGATATCATCGAGATAAACGAAAACAAATGAGTTCAAGAAATCCCGTAGTACATCGTTAATTAAACGCTGGAAAACGGCTGGGGCGTTAGTTAACCCAAACGGCATTACCAGGTACTCAAAATGACCGCTGGGGGTCCGGAAAGCCGTTTTCCACTCATCACCTTCTCTAATGCACACTAGATGGTAAGCATTCCTGAGGTCCAGTTTAGTAAACCATGATGCCCCCTGGAGGGAGTCAAACGCAGTGTTCATCAAGGGCAGTGTATATTTATCCTTGACCGTTATTTCATTCAACCCCCGGAAGTCAATACAGGGGCGTAGTGAACCGTCCTTCTTTCCAACAAAAAAAAATCCGGCCCCCACGGCCGACGACGACGGGCGAATAATACCAGAGGCCAAAGATTCCTTAATGTAAGTGTCCATGGCCTCGCGCTCCGGGGCTGATAGGCTGTAAAGGCGGCTAGCAGGTAGAGGGGCCCCAGCCTTCAGATTAATGGCGCAGTCATACGGGCGATGGGGGGGTAAAGACAACGCCCGAGATTTGCTGAACACTTGCCCCAAATCGTGATAAACCTCAGGTACCTTAGATAAATCCGGTGGAGATGAATCGGGCAGAGGCACTTTCACAGATGGGGCGCACGCCGCTGATTGGAGACAGGCACTAAGGCAAAACGTACTCCATGCCGTTATTCTCCCAGCTTGCCAGTCAATAGTGGGGTTATGTAGGCGCAGCCAGGGATATCCCAGAATAACGGGCGAAGAGGAAACGGGCAGCACTAGGAACTGAATCTCCTCCCTGTGATTTCCTGAGACAATTATAGACACAGGCGCTGTCTGAAGGTTAATGGTAGTCAACGACGCCTTCGACAGGGTAATCAATCTGACAGGGGGTTCTAAAGTCTGACAACTAAGGCCCATCCGGGTTGCCAGGTCTCTAGAAATGAAATTTTGCTCAGCTCCAGAATCAACTAACGCTAGTGTAGAGTGTTCTGTGTGAGTATGAGTGAGTCTGAGGGGTAAATGACAACAAGTAAGGGGTTCCTCTGTGTTCTTGCCCGTGAATCCCCCTACTGCGATCCACGGGCCTCCCCTTTTAATCTTACTAGGACATTCGGAAACCCCATGTGACTCTTTCCCACAAAAGAAACACAGGCCTTGATCCCTACGGCGCTGTTTCTCAGCTGCAGACACCTTAGAATGACCAACAATCATGGCTTCCTGATCCGGGGCCTTCTCTGACGCGGGTAAAGCGAGAGGGAGGGAGACAGGGCCACGAGGGCAGGGTTTAACCGGATGGGAAGTAACTCGCCGACCAGCCGCCCGTTCCCTTAACCTACTATCGATACTAACTGCTAAAGCAATTAAATCTTGCAAGTTATCTGGTTTATCTCGTGCCGCTAACTCATCCTTTAGCTCGTCGCAAAGGCTGCGTAGAAAAATGCCACAAAGAGATGGCTCCCCCCACCCAATCTCTGCGGCCAAAACCCGGAAATCAATGGCGTAATCTGCAGCTGATCTCTTTCCCTGCTGTAGGCTTAAAAAATGTTCTGTCAACACCTCTCCCCTATCCGTGTGATCAAATACAGACAGAAATTCAGACACAAACTCCTGGTAGGTAAGCAGAGAATAGCTAGGTCTAGCCATGATCGAATATGCCCAGTCCAAGGCTCTACCTGCCAGCAAATTTATGACATAGCCTATCCGGCTAGAGTCGAGAGAAAAATCCCCCGGCACACGCAGAAAAACTGATTCACACTGTAAAATGAATCCTCGAGCTTCCCCGAGTTTTCCGCTGAACCGGGCAGGTGTTGGAATAGGAGTGAGGCGAGAGGACGAGGAGGTGTTAGCTAGTCCTGACGCTAAGCCTGCAGGGGTTGAGGTATTTGCGGTCGGGGGAAACGTTTGGTGTCCCTCCAAACAATCCAGCCGACCATTAATTTGAGTTAATTGATTCAAGATTACTGTCTGCTGGTGGGCTAGCAAATCTGCCCGGGCGCTAAGAGTGTTAATTAAGCGCGACAGTGAGCTGTCCGCTGGGTCAACGTGACGGAGTCGTACTATCATGTTTCGGGACCCAGGAGACAGACACTGACACGGGCAAATTAGTGAACAATAATCTTTATTAGAGTGAAAGGGTGTGTAGTGCAAGTGTGAGCACGTGGATAGTATCCTGGTCACTGGAACTGAGCACTCTGGACGGAGACCCGGCAACCTTGGGAGAAGCACAGGTTACGTCCTGCCGAGAACCAGCGGCCGTGCAACGTGGAGGTGAAGGCGTCCGGGAACGAGCTGGGACTTCCACCTGTGACTGAGACGAGGACAGGTCTTCCAATGACTCCGGCTGTGACACCACAGACCGGGGCGATGACAAACCAGCTGATGACAAGACGAGTGATTCCACAGAACGTGGTGACGATGATAATCCAGACGATGACAAGGCGAGTGATTCCACAGAGCGTGGTGACCATGACAATCCAGACGATGACGAGGTGAGTGATTCCACAGAGCGTGGTGACGATGACACAACAGATGACGATGACACAAACTCCACCGGTAACGGTGGCCAGTACTCCTGTAACTGATACAGTAACAATTCAGGAATTTGTGGAGCCAGACGTACCGGTAGACGTGATGGTAGCGAACCGCTACGTGAGCGAGTTGGCGTAACCCCGTCAGCTGGGGACGCAGGTCCGCCGCCAAGGGAGTCCACCTGTGCACAGGGGTAGAGGTTAGGAGTAGAGTAGCAAACAGCTCTCTTACGTGCTTGACTATGAACTGAAGTCCTTGACGAGGCGAGAGACGTTCTAGACGAGGACAGAGAAGATTCTGACGAGACAGTTCCTGACGAGACAGCTTCTGACGAGACAGTTTCTGACGAGGCAGTTCTTGACAAGACAATTCTAGACGAGACAGATTCTGACGAGACAAGAGAATACCTTGACGAGGCCAGAGAACGGAGTTCTGGTTCTTTCTCAGACGAGGAGGTCAGACGACTCCGTGCCGGGCTGTCAGCAACGCTGGTTTTTAACAGCTGCTGATTTACACCTGTGGATCTGTGCGCAGCTGGAGTTAATGATGCCAATGACGGCCCAGAGGCCGCCATGACAATCTCATTTTTTTACCTGATTAAAACCTGGCATTTGAACAGGGGTGTGTAGACTTTTTATATCGTGTGTGTGTGTGTGTGTGTGTGTGTGTGTGTGTGTGTGTGTGTGTGTGTGCGTGCATGCGTGCATTAAATAAAATAAAATAAAATGGGGTCATTTTCTAGACAAACAAAAAAATTAACCTTTACATAGAATAAAACTGTTACCAGCATCCATGTGAATGTTCCAAAATGTATGAGAAAAAAAGTCATAAAAATACAAGAAAAAGCCGCAAATTAATGAGAAAAAACTTGCAAATTAACAAAAAAAAAGTGGCAAATTTACATGAAAAAAGTTGCAAAATAATGAAAAAAAGAGTTGTAAATTTATGAGGCAAGGCGAGTTTATTTGTATAGCACATTTCGTGTACAAGACAATTCAAACATTAAAGCATTGCAGTAAGGTGCAAAAGGAATCTACACATTAGAAGACCTCGAACCTCCTTTCTTTTACTTTTACTTTTTATATGTGAAAAAACAAAACATGAACAATGTTTTGATTAATCCAAATAGCCTTAGGTTTTGTCAGTCCTCTAAGGAGCCATAAGGTCCTTTTATCGGGGGGCCTCTAACCCACTCCTTTTCTTCCTGGGGAAAGAAAGTTGCAAATGTGAATGAAAAATGTAGCAAATGCAGCCGGTGGCTTGTCACCAGACTGCAAACCAAATCTACCTACGGGTACAAATAAGTAACAAAAAAAAAAAAAAAAAAAAATTAACAAGAAAAAAGTTGCAAATCAATAAGAAAAATTTGCAAATTAATGAGAAAAAGTGGCAAATTTACATGAAAAAGTTGCAAATTAATGACAAAAAAGATGTAAATTAACAAGAACAAAGTGGCAAAATTACATGAAAAAAGTTGCAAAATAATTTAAAAAAGTAAATTTATGAGAAAAAGTTGCAAATGTAAATGAAAAAGTTGCAAATTAACGAGAAAAAGTGGCAAATTTACATGAAAAGGTGCAAAACAATGAAAAAAGTTGTAAATTTATGAGAAAGTTGCAAATTTAAAATGGAAAAGTTGCAAAATTAAATGAAAAAGTTGCAAATTAATGAGAAAAAAGTTGCAAATTAATGAGAAAAAGGTGTAAATTTATGAGGAAGAAAGTTGCAAATTGAAATGAAAAAAGTTGCAAATTTATGAGAAAAGCGTTTCAAATTTATCAGAAAAAAATGCAAATGTATAAGAAAAGTTTTAAATCCCCCCCCAAAAAAAAAAAAAAAAAATTTGTTTTCCATGTATCCTTAGCATTGAGTCATTAAACCAGAGTGGTGGCCTAGCAAACCGGAGTGGTGGGCTAGCTGATAGAGCATCCGCCCTACAACTGGGAGGTTGGGGGTTCAAGTTCCGGCTAGGTCATACCAAAGACCATATAAAAATGGTACTTCTAGCTTGGTGCTCAGCATAATAGAATTGGGGAAGGAAAAAGTTGTTTGTGGCAGCAGCCCGTCTGATTCCAGATGTGATTAACATTGTAGATACTGTGGGAGAAACATCATTTCACTCTACTGTACATGAATGACAATAACGTTGGCTTCTTATCATTCAGTAATGTGATATGAAACATGATAGAAAGGTTTATGATGATAATGGGGACAATTCTCTCTTTATTCCAGGTTGGGTGGGGGGCATGTCCCCCCCAGTCCCCCCCCCCCCCTTGATTTACACCTGTGTCTTATATATAAACTTCTTATAAACTTTTTGACTTTTATTTCTACCCAGAACCAAAAAGAGTGATTAAAAACTGAGAATGAGAAGTGTGTTTGTAGCCCGACCTGTCCTGCTCTCAGTGAGGGGGGGTTAAAACATGACATCATCTCTGACTGACGAGGTCGTCACTAATTAGGCTCCGTGCGTGAGAAGAGGGATTTTCGCTCATTATTAGCCCGTTAGCGGCTGTCTCCATTATTACCGTTATTATTATTAACCCAGGTGTGTTTTTTCAATGACCCAATCCTCCTCCTGGATGAAGGATGGGGGGGGGGGGGGTCGCCGGCTGGCCAGCCCAGACAGGAGGCTGTGTCGCCCCTGGCAACAGGAACACAAAGAAGATGGGGATCAACTCAGAGGAAAAGCTCAAGATGAGACAGAAAAAACCTCTTGTTCACACATTTGAGCGGTGAACTTCTTTCTGACTTTCATTAGTGGTGGGAAACCGCTCTGTTTGTTTTTAAAGTCTCATTCCAGAACTGGCCCTGAAGTCAGGACGATTTTCTCCAGCAGAGGAAACGTCGTTCCGCTGTTCTGTTACATTTCAGCTTCTCTACGGCCACTCAGTGAAGAAAGAATTTGATTTCATTTGCTAGGCCAAAGTTTGGCATTTTTAGGACAACTGGCTGGAACGCTGAGGGGTTAATTAATTTGGTGAAGTTTTGATGTAAATTAGGAACTTTTTCATATAAATTTGGGTTTTTCCATGTAAATTTGGGATTTTTTTCAATTTTGTGAAGTTTTTCCTGTCAATTTGGGACTTTTTTCATGTAAACTTGGGACTTTTTCCAAATAATTTTTTGAAGATTTTCATGAAAAATTTTTTTGGGGACGGGAGTTCCAATTTTGTGAAATTCTTCATGTAAATTTGAGAATTTATTCATGTAAATTCTGGACATTTTTAAATTAATTTTGTGAAATTTTTCATGTGAATTTGGGAAAAAAAAATTTCCAATTAATTTTATGAAGTTTTTCAAGTAAATTTGGGATTTTTTTCATATAAATTTGGGATTTTTTTCAGTTTTTGTGAAGTTTTTCCTGTCAAGTTGGGACTTTTTTTTTGTAAATTTGGGACTTTTTCAGTTTTGTAAAGTTCTTCATGTAGGGCGGCGCGGTGGCGGAGTGTTTAGCACTGCGGCAGCACAGCAACTCACCCTTGGCCGGGGGATCCTGGGTTCGATCCCAGCCCCCGACAAACAGTGATCTGTGTGGAGTTTGCATGTTCTCCCCGTGTCTGCGTGGGTTTACTCCGGGATTTCTCCGGTTTCCTCCCACATGCCAAAAACATGCAAGTTAGGTTAATTGGCATCAAACTGGGGATTCTAACTTGTCCTTAGGTCTGACTGTGAGAGTGAATGGTTGTCTGTCTCTCTGTGTTGGCCCTGCGATGGACTGACGATCTGTCCAGGGTGGACCCTGCCTCTCACCCAAAGATGCTGGGATAGGCTCCACCCCACCCACCCCCCGTGACCCAAAAAGGATTAAGCGGAAGAAAATGGATGGATGGAAGTTCTTCATGTAAATTTGGGACTTTCAAATAATTTTGTAAAGTTTTTCTTATATAGTTGAGATTTGTTCCAATTTAGTGAAATTCTTGATGTAAATTCAAGACTTTATTCATGTAAATTCTGGACTTTTTTCAATTCATTTTTTGAATTTTTTTCATGTGAATTTGGGATTTATTTTTTTTTTCAAATAATTTTGTGAAGGTTTTGATGAAAATTTGGGAATTTCAATTTTGTAGTTTTCCACATAAATTTGGGATTTTTTTTTTTACAATTTTGGGAAGTTCTTTGTGTAAATTTGAGACTATTCATACAAATTTTGGATTTTTTCCAATTAATTTTGTTAAGTTGTTCATGTGAATTTGGGATTTTTTTAAATTCATTCTGTGAAGTTATGTAAATTTGGGACTTTTTTCAATTAATGTGAAGTTTTTTCGTGAAAACTGGAACTTTTTTCATCTAAATTTGGGATTTTTTTTTTTAAATCAGAGCAACAAGAAAAGTGAAGTTATAGGAAAAATCAGGATGCCCATTAAATGTTCAGTCATTTCTATAGACCAAAGTGATGTCGTTGCAATTGCTGAAATTAAGTAATTTAACAGAATAAATTCACAAAAATGCCAGTTACTTCTGAAGAAAAGTTAAGACACCTCATCCCCAAATACAGGGGTCTACAACCTGCAGCTCTGGAGCCACACGTGGCTCTTTTACCCAAAGTTAGTGGGTCCCTGAGGCCTTTAGAAAAAAAATAGAAGTTTCCAAGAAAAGGTGCAATAAAGTTTAAAAAAAAAGTTGCGAAATCATAAGAAAAATATTAAAAGCAAAAGAAAGAAAGAAAGAACTGCAATTTTTTTTGCAAATTTAGAGAAAAATGTTGCAATTTTAAGAAGAAAAAAATTATTGTTTTTTAAAAATCACAAATTTACTGGCAAAAGTGGTAGCTTTTGGAGAAAACAATGCAACAAATTTATCTTAAAAAATGCTGCAGTTTTACATATGAAAGGTGATACATTAACAAAGAAAAATATAGTAAATTTATGAGAATAGCTGAAAAATTATGCCAAAAACTTAGGAAAAGTGGTGGGGGGGGGGAGTTGCAGTTTTATAAGACGAACAAAACTATGACAAATTTGAAAGAAAAAATCACACAAGAGCTGCCAAAAAAATTAGAAAACATTACAATTTTATTAGAAAATTCTCACAAATTTATATGAAAAAGGTTGCATTTTTACCTGAAAAAAGTAACATTTACAAAAAGCAGATGATTATGCAAAAAAATCAATATTTATGAAAAAAGTTATAATTTTACTGCTAAAAATTGCAGTAATTTATGTGAAGTCTAATTTTACTCAACAAATGTATCAAATTTGCAAAAATGTTATGAAAAAATCAAAGACATTCATGCCAAAATAAAACAAAATTTTAAAAAATTACAGTTTAATAATGAGAGAAACATACACACTAATTTGCAAGAAAAAGTCACATTTTTTTGCAAATGATTTAAAAGATTCACAAAAAAAAAATTGCAATTTTGAGAAGAAAAAGGTAACAAATTTTCCACTGTTTTTTGACAGATCTTGCATTTTCTTCAGAAAACATCTGGTACAATGAAGAATTTCCAGCAACTTCTGTGATTTGCAGAAAAGCAGCCCCAGACCATGATACCTCCATCCCCATGCTTCACAGTAGGCAGGTATGAGGTTGTTTTCCTAACATGTCCTCTGTTGCTGTGTTATCCTGGTCTTTGTCTTTTTCAGCGTTTTTCAACCTTTTTGAGCCTCGGCACCTTTCTTACATTGAAAAAAATCCTGCGGCACTCCACCAACCAAAAATGTAGAATGTTATGGCATATCTTGTTTGTTGTTCTTTCTGCAGTGCATTAATGTCACGCACTGCTAGCATACAACCAACAGGCATTACTGGACATCTCCAAGACAAGCAGCCATATGGAATTTAATGGCTTTATACCACATGAAGTACAATGCATTGTTCACTCCCACAGTGATCACCACCACTCCCAGGAAGGCCCCAAAGAACCAAGCTTGAGTGAGCATGCTGATCCCAAGAGAGCGCTTCGGAAACGCCACAAGCGAGGCAAGAGGGGAGGGCTCCATGCTAGGCTAAGCGCTCGCGCTAGCCGGCCACCGCTACCTAGCCTCCTGCTAGCCAACGTGTGGTCTCTGGAAAACAAACTGGACAAGCTAAGAGCAAGGATCAAAGACCAGCGGGAGATAAGAGAGTGCTGCGCTCTGATTTTCTGTGAGGCCTGGTGTAGCATCCATACTTAGGCAATAACGAGTAGATAGTGAACTCAGTTTACGGAGCTTTATTAGAATACTATATACAATACAATATAGGCTTACGGCACTCTCCTGCAGGCCAGGTGTCTCCACGACTAAAGAGGACTGGCCTCTTCCGCCCACCTCCTTTATGCTAAGAGTGGTGTCACCACTGGAAACCGGCAGTTGACCACCCTAGTCCATTCCCCGTCCAACCCGGCTGCCATCTTACTAATACCAGCCTTTTACATATATTACACCCCCCCCCCCCCCACCTTCAAAAAAAAAGTGTCAAGCATACAGATAACCCACCCAAATTTGTCTCCCGACTCACACTCTAAAATAAAATATGTGCAAAAAGAAACAAACTGCCTATTCATTCATACAACTAAGGCTGGGGGGCTGGGTAGACTGCCAGCGCCCCCTACACAGCTAGGCGGGTTATTCTGCCGCCATACTTAAAGCAGTCCAACTCAAAAGAAAAGCCGTGTTTCTAAATAAAATAATCCCATAGAACAGCTCCTTATGAACACAACATATAACAATTACAACATACAATGGACGTACCACTGGCGGCCCCCACCCCAACACCCACCCCACACTTAGGCACACAGTAAATAATACGTGTCGGGCAGTATAATTATTATAAACCATCAATCAATAGAACCAAACAACCCAATCACAGTCAACCATTCCTACTACACGAGTCTAAATTAGACCAATATCCAATTAACAGCATATCAATTTATCTACACCATGGTCAATAAAACCCTCAAATTAACAAAATTCAGCTCCTATATAACACAGAAATTACAAAATTCGACCCATAAAATGTCATCTCCTTATTATTATCCTTTGTCTTTTCTGTTTTTTTTTGTTGGTTTTTTTAGATACCCGGGGCAGTAAAACAGCAGCAATTAACCATGTACATCAGGACCTGAGTTAAACTCAGAACACATACACAACAAAACACCCTCAGTCCTTGGACAGGTCTCTCCCCAAACGCCTCCGTCTTTTGACCTCGGGGCTCCTGCTACGCCATCTCCTCTCCTCCAACGTCAGACGCAGCTCATTCGGATGCATCCAGGTCTGGTCAGACAAGCGCAGGTACCCATCACTCCGGGCAGCCTCCACTCGGAACCACCTCTGGTCATCACGCCGCTCGCGTGACCCGTGATCCCTTCTCACCCGAGCCTCGACCCTGGGCCGAACCTCGTCTCCAACCTGTAGGGAAGCCCTTTTCTTCTTTTCCAGATCACTCTGATTCTGACTGGCCTCCTTCACCGATCCGGTCGACTCACGGCTCCGGTTTGTCTTTCTCTTGGCAGGCAGTCGTTGTGAGCGCTTTACAACAGCGCTCTCAGGTCTTTCCCCCTCATCCTCCAGCGCAGGCACCTCATCCTTAGGGCCACCACGGGGTCCCGGCGTGCCGTCCAGCACCCTCATCCAGGCCAGCATGATGACCGGCATCGGGTCCATCCCAGGGCAGCGTCGCGTGGTGAACGTGCTCTCCACTTGCATTTGTGTCCAGCCAGCCTGAGTCCCACACCTCCACACCATCCACCACTGGAGCTGGTCGGCCCCAAAGTCCACACCCCGACCACTCCTCACCCAATACATTGGCTTAGAGAAACCCAGGCTATAAAAGAGGTTGCACCCCATGATGTTAACTCCCACAGCGGTGACATAAACACGGGCCTTACTTGTACCGAGCTTCCATTTCCACAAACCCCAGCAGGGCCAGTCTGTTCCATCCATAGCCATAGCAGTCTCTCTCCTGCTTTCTAATTTGTCGGTGGGGAAAAAAACTCCTCATGGTCGCCAGGTTTAAAACGGAGATAATCGCTCCTGTGTCCACCAGCAGGGGAATCTCGACGCCATCTAGCATGACATCACACCCGATCCATCCCATAGTCTCCGGGGAAACAGGATGTACTATTGTAGGGGTCTTCTGTGCGGGACCCGGTTCACTTCACCAGTCCCTGCGTTCGAAGTTTGCGCACGCCCTGGCAAAGTGGTTCAGCAAATAACACTTCCCACAGCGCTTGCCTTTCACCGGGCACACTCTGGACGTATAATGGTGACTAGGGGACTCACAGCCAAAACAACGTGGCGTACCTGGGGTGGACTTGACCTTCACTACGGAGGCATGCTCTTCCTCTCCGCTGTCTTCGTCACCAGGGTCCAATAACAGCGCCTTAACTCGAGACTCATCTTGACCCAGAGTGGCCCCTTCAGTAAGGCCCCTCGCGATAGTCTCTGCTGCCTCGAACTGTTGAGTGAGCTTGATAGCTGCAGCCAACGTCAGTTCTCCTGGGTGCATCAGAAGCCTGGACCGGGCAGCAGATGTGCTCTGCCAGCTGAGAGCTCCAGGGGCCCAAACTTGCACTCCCTCACCAGCTCCCAGATGTCCGCCAAAAATCTCTTCACCAGCTCCCCCGACCGCTGGCAGTGCTGTCGAAACTGGATGCGTCGGACCATGACATTTTCCAGTGCGTGAAAATAGCGCGCCATTAGTTCCATTACTTCGTCAAAACTATCGGCCACCCCAAGGTTCTCCAGTATTCTCTGTCCCTCCATGCCTAAGTTATGGACCAAAACAGCCCTAGCGAAGAGCTTTTCTAGCTCGCCGAGGTTCAAAACAACCAAATAATTGGTAAATGCGGCAAACCACCGGGGCCATGGTACAGGTGGCTCGCCTGGGGTCTCCAAAAACGGCCGAAAACTGGCAACAGATCTTTCAACTACCGCTTTTACCTCGTCGCCAAATGTAGCAACCATACTTAGGCAATAACAAGTAGATAGTGAACTCAGTTTACGGAGCTTTATTAGAATACTATATGCAATACAATATAGGCTTACGGCACTCTCCTGCAGGCCAGGTGTCTCCACGATGAAAGAGGACTGGCCTCTTCCGCCCACCTCCTTTATAGTAAGAGTGGTGTCACCACTGGAAACCGGCAACTGACCACCCTAGTCCATTCCCCGTCCAACCCAGCCGCCATCTTACTAATACCAGCCTTTTACATACATAACACTCGGCTCTCAGACAAAGTCCCTAAGTGTGCCATTCAGCTACAGAACCACTCCGTACATCGGGCAGACCGGAAATCAGCTGCAGGTAAGATGGGGGTGGGTGGGTATAAATAATTCGTGGTGTGGAGATGTACAGACTGTTTACAGCACTGTTCACCTGATGTGGAGTTTTTACTGCTGAAATGCCGTCCCCATTATCGACCGAGGGAATTCACTGCTGTGTTTTGGGCCACTGTTTACATTCCCCCGCGAGTCAACTACACAGCAGCGCTCCGCAAACTCCATGACGTCATCAGCGCATTAGAGACATCTCATCCTGATGCTGTTTATATTGTTGCTGGTGACTTTAACCAGTGCAATTTATGGACTGTACTCCACAAATATTACCAGCATGTAGACATTCCCATCCATGATAAGAACACACTGGATCATGTTTACACCAACATACGTGGTGCATACAGAGCGGCACCCCGCCCCCACTTCGGACAGTCAGATCAAATCTCCTTGTTCATGTACCCGGCCTACAGACAAAGACTGAAACAAACAAACCCTGTTGTTAAACAAATTAAACACTGGACTCCGGAGGCTGAGAGCACCCTGCAAGACTGTTTTGCCCGTAGAGACTGGGATGTGTTTAAAGCTGCAGCCAACCAGGAGGACTCTTCTGTAAACATACAGGACTATGCTGAACATGTGACTGGGTACATTAGTACTTGTGTTGATACCATCATACCCACCATACAAGTCAGGAAGTTTCCCAACCAGAAGCCCTGGATCAACAGTCAGCTACGTACGTCAGATGCTGTGTGCTCGCTCTCTTGCATTTAAATCAAGCAATGAGGCCGAATACAAAGCTGCAAAGTATGGACTGAGGAAGGCTATAACAACAGCCAAGAGGCAGTACAGAGAGAAGCTGGACAGCCTCTACTCCACTCCTGACCCAGGGCGCATGTGGCAAGACCTGCAACACATCACAGACTACAAGAGAACCACCAGCAACACCACTAGCTTCACAGACAGCCTGCTGGATGATCTCAACATCTTTTACACCCACTTTGAGACCACCAGCTACAGTGCAGAGAGGAGACACGTACACACCCTCCCCCTCCACTAAAAGTCTCATCAGGCCAGGTAAACAAAGTACTGAGGAATATCAACCCCCACAAGGCAGCAGGACCAGACAACATCCCTGGGCGGGCTCTCAGAGCATGTGCTGCTTGACGTTCTCACATTCATCTTCAACCTCTCCCTCAACCAGAACATAGTCCCCTCCTGCTTCAAAACCACAACCATCATCCCCCTCCCCAAAAAGAGCCCGCCGACCTGTCTGAATGATTACAGGCCAGTAGCACTCACTCCAATCATCATGAAGTGCTTCAACAGAGTGACGCTGCCCCTCATTCAGGGCAGCATACCGGATACCCTGGACCCCCTACAGTGCGCCTGCCGGCCCAACAGATCCACCTCAGATGCCATTGCTGCAGCACTCCATTATTCTCTCTCCCACCTGGAAGATAAAGATTCCTACATCAGGATGCTCTTTGTCGACTACAGCTCCGCATTCAACACGGTCATCCCCCACAAACTCACCGACAAACTGTCTTCACTTGGCCTGCACCCCACCCTCTGTGACTGGCTACTGGACTTTCTGACTGGCAGGCGTCAATCTGTTAGGATTGGTAACAGGACCTCAGCCAGCAACATCACGGACACAGGTGTCCCACAGGGTTGTGTTCTCAGCCCAATCCTCTACAGCCTCTTCACCCATGACTGTGTTGTCTCCGACAAGGACAATGTCATCTTAAAGTCCACAGATGACACAGCAGTGGTAGGATGCATCACTGGTGGTGATAAAGCATCCTACAGGAAGGAGGTGGCCAACCTGGTGTCATGGTGTGAGGACAACAACATCACCCTCAACATGGACAAGACGAAGGAGATGATAGTGGACATAAGGAAGGGGGGGGAGGCCTCATCGGCTGCTGTTCATCCACGAGCTTGAGGTGGAGAGGGAGAGCCGCTTTAAATACCTGGACATCCACATTAGCGAGGACCTTACATCAGCACTTAACACCACAGAGCTGGTTAAGAGAGCTCAACAGTGGCTGTACTTTCTGAGAAGGCTGAGAAAGTTTGGCATGTCCCCCAAGATCCTCAACAACTTCTACAACTGCATCATTGAGAGCATCTTGACCAACTGCATCACTGCGTGGTACAGCAGCACTACTGTTTTGGACCGTAAACACCTGCAGAGAGTGTTGAAGACAGCTGAGAAGATCAGTCTGATTCCGCTCCCCTCTCTGCAGAGCATCTATCACTGCAGAGTCCAAAGGAGAGCTTCCTCCATCCTCTAGGACCCCTCCCACCCCCAGCACAGAATGGTCACACTTCTACCCTCAGGCCGGAGGTACAGAAAGTGTGAAATGCAGGACATCCAGACTAAAAAACTACTTCTTTCCCACTGCCATCAGACTCCTGAACAAATAACACAATTCCAGACACAGCTTTGTGAATAGGAATTCACAAACTGGATGCTAAATTTGCACATTGTTCATTTGCACATTGTACATAGTCTTACCCCGTCTCATGTCCATATCTTCTCTGCTGCTAAATTATCATTGTACAGTCTACTGGGTATTATCAGGGCAAATGGCTTTACACAGAGAAATTCTCACACTGGATGCTAATCGTTGCATTGTTCATTTGCACATTGTACATAGTCTCATGCCATCTCATGTTTGTATCATCTCTGATATTAAAATTACTATTGTACAGTCTATTGGGTATTATCAGAGACAAGTCACACTCACTCAGTGAATTTTTATTTTACTCAGGGACATGTTATAGCCACCCAGTGAATTTTCATTCTTCTTGTTTCCTCTAGTGTAACTGCTTTCACTGTCCTAATTGCTTTTAGTGTGTATTTATTAGTATTTATTAGTATTAGTATTTAGTATTAAGGTGTGTTTATTACCTTTATTAATATGTACCTTGGCATTCGTTGCGGACAGCAGAGTAAGAATTTCATTGCTCAGGAAATGTTGCCTTTCTTAACTGTGCACATGATAATAAAGCCTTTGAATCGTTTTGACTCTCTTGAATATCTGATGGAAATTTAGTCTTGTAATTGTGATGCTAATAAATTTTGGCAAGAGACATTTTTTAATTAATTTTTTTTTTTTCGATTTCGTATCTGCATTGTTGGTCAAAGGCTCCTTTATACCAGACTGTTGGGAAATGGAAACTGCATGTGTGAGCACAGGTTTGCTCCTACTTGGAAAAATTGACTGGGATGGTTGTGTTTTAAATGCATTTTTCAGTTTTCATTACTTTTGCAACTGTTAGCTGTGAAGCTAATGCCTTGAGTTCAGGGGATGGGGAGGGGGGTTATTCACCAATTTAGCATGATGTACAAACATATTAACATAAATGAGGTACTAATTTGTAAGAATACAGGTGCAAAAATAAGATTAACCTGTTGCACTTCGGTGTACCGCGGGCGGACACGTCTCTGCGTCCTAGGGCGCACGAGGGCATCCTAGGACGCACACTGTGCATCCTAGGAAGCACTGAAAAAAAAAAAAAAGCTGCATTTCCGTTCTTCCACTACAGACACAGCCGCGAACAGAAAGCCAAAGGAGTGCTTTGATTGGTTTAGATGTGATTGACCTCTCATTCGACTAATAAGAGCCTTGGGTTTCTGAAACCTTGAAGAACCAATGACTGAAAACCTAGCAAGAAGGATCCGCCTACCAACGGCTGCAAATACAGCGAGCCAACTGAAGCACAGTAGTTTGAAAGCGTGCCTCCCTTGCAAAATCTGTTTTGTTTTTAGCCGCTGGGTGACACACATGCGTTCGCCAGTCTTTTTTCCTTACTACTGTTCTTATTTGTTTTGAAAAATCATTCACCAAAACCGCAATCATGGAAGTGCAAAACTGCAATAATGGAATTATGGTTTGACTGGGTCGCGTGACCAGAACCACGAGTCCGTAACAAGCGGACCAGCGTCATGTTCGTCTGACAATGAGGAAGAGAAGTTCGCCAGCGACACTGCTGTTGTGGACAGGTAAGTGTTATAAGCTAAATTATTCTTTATCCTTTTAATCAAAAATGACTTTTGACCGATCGGTAAATTACTACTGTGCATAGTAGACCGCGGCGCACCGTGACCGCGGCGCATGAACCGGACTCCGTGCGCCGCGGTACATGGTTCGTGCACCGCATCCGGACCGTGAACGCCCCCCCCCCCCGCTACTCTTCTGTAGCGGATTGCAGATATATTGCTGATATTTTAGTCCAACTGTGCGTAGTAGACCGCGGCGCACCGTGACCGCGGCGCACCGGGTGATGTCCGTCCTCTGTAGCGGGGGTGGGGTGGGGGAGGGTTGTTATCTTCTACATTACAAATATTCTAGTATAATTTTTAGTGCACTGTAGGTTATTTTTTCTTGTAAAAAAAAGCCACACATTTTTTACGTGGCATGCTTCTTTGTGTGTGGGGGCTTGTTTGTTCATTCATTCATTTATGAATGAATAAACAGCCCCCCCACACACACACAAACACACAGCCCTGAGTGTCACCTTTCATTAGAGCCCAACATCAAGCTTCTATATTGAATCATTCAAAAGTTACAGACGTTTTTCCAAACTGTGCCATTTGGCACAGTTCAAAAACGCCTGGGAACTACCTGAGAACAAAGCTGTGTAATATATTCATTTTTTGTGGTATTGTTACAAAATTTTGACCTCAGCTGGATAACACTTGGTTCTACATTTCTGTTGCATTTTCCAGCCCGGATCTGACAGCTGTGTGTTATTTGCAAGCATTTGTATCCAAAAAAACACCCAGGCGAAATTTATTTTCTTCAAGTTCAGTATGTTTAGATGACTGTTACTCAGTGGCCGGAGCACTTAGAGAGATTATGACTGTTTTGCCAAAAAATTCAAAGTGTTTTCTTTTAAAAGAGACCAACCCCATGAAGATGCTGCGAAGGGTTGAAGAACAGCTTTTGATTTACTTTGGGTACGTTATTTTTTGGCGTTTTTAGGGAAATTGATCAGAGTGCAAGGGGTTAAAAAATGCCAATTAATTTTTTTTTTTTAAGTTGCAAATTATAATTTAATTACATAGAATAAAAATTTAATCAGCATCCAAATGAGCATGAAAATTTACAAGAAAACAGTTGAAAATTTATGAGGAAAAAGTTGTAAATTTATGAGATAAAAGTTTTGATTTTGCAAAAAAGTTGCAAATTTATGAGAAAGTTGCAAATTTACAAGAAAAAAGTTTTACTATAAAGGTACAATTTTGCAGAAAAAGTCAAATTTAAAAGGAAAAAGTTGCAGGTGTACATGAAAAATGATGCAAATTTAGAAAAAAGTTGCAATTTTGTGATAAAAAAAAGTTGAAAATTTACAAGATAAAATTGAAAATTTATGAAAAAAGTTGCAATTTTATGATAAAAAATTTGTAAATTTACAAGGAAAAAGTTGCCAATTTACAAGAAAAAAGGTGCAAATTTATGAGAAAAAAGTTGCAAATTTACAATTAAAAAGTTGAAGTTTCACAATAAAAATATGCAGTTTTATGATTTAAGTTGCCAATTTTCTGAGAAAAAAGCTGCAGTTTTATGATAAAAAAAGTTGCAAATTTACAATAAAAAAGTTGGAGTTTTACAATAAAAATTTGCAGTTTTACAATAAAAAAAAGTTGCAAATTTTCAAGAAAAAAAATTGTGAATTTATGAGGAAAAAAGTTGCAGTTTTATGATAAAAAAAGTTGCAAATTTTCAATGTTTGGTGTTTGGTGACAGTCACCAAACACATCTGGGTCTTTCCAAACCGGAAACCCTGGATGACCAGTGAGGTCCAGGCTCTGATCGGAGCTCGCAACTCAGCCTTCCGATAGCGGGACAGCTCTCTGTACAGCACTGGCAGTGCCAACCTGAGAAGAGGCATAAAACCCTCTCAGCACTGGCTCCCCCCAGGGCTGTGTGCTAAGCCCTCTACTGTACTCCCTGTACACCTCTGACTGTATTCCAACCTACCCAACCACAATCATCCTGAAGTACGTGGACGACACCACATTTGTTGGGCTCATCACCGATGACGATGAGAAGGCATACAGGGTGGAGGTAGAGAACCTGCTGCTGTGGTGCCAAGCAAACAACCTGAAACTGAATGTCCAAAAAACCACAGAACTCATACTGGACTTCAGGAAGAACAGACAGCCCCCCCCCCCCCGCATAAATGGCGACCGCATGGAAACCATCTTCAGGTTCCTGGGCACCCACATCTCCTCTGACCTCTACTGGACTGTCAATACCAAGGCCCTGGTGAAGAAAGTCCAGCAGCGGCCGCACTTCCTCCGTGTCCTGAGGAAGAACAACCTGGACCAGAAGCTGCTGCTGGCCTTTTATCGCTGCTCAGTGGAGAGCGTGCTCACCTACTGTCTGGGTGTGTGGTACACCGGCTCTACGGCCGAGAACAGGAAGGCTGTGCAGAGGGTCATTGACACTGCCCATAAAATTATTGGTGGTCCCCTGCCCTCCCTGGAAGACATCTCCAGTCTTCTGTCTCAGAAGGATCAAGGTCATCACAGGAGACCCCTCACATCCCACCCACCACCTGTTTGACCCGCTTCCCTCTGGACAACAGTTCAGATCGATCAGGTCCCACACCTCCAGACTGACAGTTTCTTCCCCTGGGCCATCCAGACTGCAACAGTCAGAGGCCCCACCCCCTCCCTCTGAACGCTCACATGCTCAGAACTGAGGACCTTTTAATTATCACTATAACTCACCTGTCTTTGCACGCCTCACTTTCATGTTGACCCATCTGTGAAACCACTTCTATGTATATGTTCTATAATCCTTGGGCCATTTTACTCAGTTGTGTCTGCACTCTGCACTCTTGTGTACATAGCTCCACCCACGTAGCCACCACCATACCTGTGCATATTTCCATAATCCTGTGCTATTTCTTTTCAGTCGTGTGTTCTGTAACTGTGTTTCATCTAATTCTTCTCTCTTACTTTATTGTGCAGTAGCCTGGCGGAGCTCCCACAATTTCATTGTACTGTACAACTACACAATGACGATAAAGCCTGTTCTATTCTAAAAAAAAAAAAGAAAAAAGTTGCAGGTTTACAATCAAAAAAACTGCAGTTTTGCAATTTAAAAAGTTGCCAATTTGCAAGAAAAAAGTTATAATTTTCTGAGAAAAAATTGCAATTTTATGAAAAAAAGTTGCAAATTTATTAGGAAAAAAGTTGGAATTTTATGATAAAAAAAACTTACCAATTTACAAGAAAAAAGTTGCCAATTTATGATAAAAAAGTTGCAAATTATGAAAAAAAGGTGCAGATTTACAAGAAAAAAAATGCAAATTTATGAAGAAAAAAGTTGCAATTTTATGAGAAAAGTTGCAAATTTACAAGAAAAAAACGCAAATTTATGGGGAAAAAAGTTGGAATTTTATGATAAAAAAGTTACAAATTTAAAAGAAAAAAAAAGTTGCCAATTTATGAGAAAAAGGTTGCAATTTTATGATAAAAAAGTTGCCAATTATGAAAAAAGGTGCAGATTTACAAGAAAAAAAAATCCAATTTATGAGAAAAAAGTTGCAAATTTACCTGAAAAAAGTTGCCAATTTATAATAAAAAAGTTGCAATTTTATGAAAAAGTTGCAAATTTGCAAGAAAAAAATTGCAAATTTATCAGGAAAAAAGTTGCAAATTTACAAGAAAAAAAATGCAAATTTATGTGAAAAAAAAGTTGCAATTTTGCAACAAAAAAGTGCTATTTGGACTTCCGGTTATGGCTGCCACGTAGGACGGATGTGTCTCGCTCTGCTCTGCTCCTGGAGAAAAAAAATCGGCAAATAACTCTCTCATTTGGGACAGAACGTATCCCAGCATTTGGGCGAGGATATGTCGGCGAAGCCTAAGGCTGGAAAACCAGGAAAAGTTAAAAGCGAGCCGCCGAAACAGTCCAAATTAACGGACTTTCAGGTCTGTGACGCAGCAAACAAAACTCCATATATGGCGGAGGAGGCTGGCGGCGGTGCGATGACTGCGGGGAATGGCGCAGATGCGCTGATGGCTGCCATGAGTTCAATGAGAGCGGACTTTTCCTCTAGATTTGATGGGATTATGACAGCGTTGGAAGGAATAAGAAAGGAATTGGGTGACTGTGTAGAACGAACGGCGCAGATGGAGCTCCGTCTCGCTAGTGCTGAAGATGACGTCACCCGTCTTCAATTAAAGGTGCGCACTTTGGAAAAAAAAAATAAATCTCTGGAAGATAATATTTTGGATTTGGAATCTCGGTAGAGACAGAATAATTTGAGGCTGGTGGGTCTTCCAGAGGAATCAGAAGGTCGGGACGTATGTTCCTTTCTGGAAAAGTGGATTCCGGAGGTGCTGGGCAGCGAGGAGTTGCAATCAGCAGTGGTTCTGGAAAAAGCACATCGTATTGGCCCACGGAGAGATAAGGGACCGCCGAGGACCTTAATTATGAAGTTTCTTAGCAACAGAGACAGGATGAAGATCTTCAACGCTGCACGTGCTAAAGGAGAGATTAAACACCAGGACCAGCAGGTGCGGTTCTACCCAGATTTGGCCACAGGAATCCAGCAATTGAGGAAGCAGTTTGATCCCATACGTAAGGAGCTGCGCAACCTTGGGATTCGTCATGGTGTGATCTATCCTGCGAGACTGCTGACCACGTATGAGGGCAGAACCCACATTTTCAAGACCCCAGAGGAGGCGCAGGAGTTCATCAAGAAGATCAAAGAAGAAGAAGAGACTGGTGGGAGCTAAGCATGAACAAAATATAAGGTAGAATAATTAAGCATTTGCACAGGCATCTGACTGACTTGAAGTAAATAGTAAGTTTACAAAATATAGATTGTATTATATATTAAAAAAACAAAACAAAAACAAAACAAATAAAAAAAAAAAACTATGATGTACAAAGTTGTTAAAAATTTTGGAGTTAAGTTGGAAAACTACAGAGGAGAGTTAATGTTACGTCATTAAAAGCAGTAGAGTTAGGGTGATTGGGAGGATGAAGAAGGAGTGGCTTAGGCTGTTCCCCGTGGGTGTGGAACGGTCGATGGCTATATCGGGAGACAGAATTTTTCTTTTGATTTTGGGGGGTTTGCCACAAGTGTGGGAAGGGGAAATTTGTTTGTGTGTAGTTTGTAGGATGAATGTTCAACCACTCATGTTTTTGCTTCTCTGTATGAGCATGTTTACACTGCAAGGTAATCCTAAACTCTCTATTGATCATGGACCAAAGTGTTAATCTTAATTTAACTTCATGGAATTGCAGAGGTCTACAAAATTTAAAAAAACTTAAACAAGTTATGAATAAAATAAAGGACTTGGGTTCAAGAATTGTGTTTTTACAAGAAACTCATCTGATAGAGGAGGATGTTAAAAGAATTAGGAGTAGATGGCAGGGAAGTGTCTTCACCTCTTCATTTTTATCCCGAGCCAGGGGAGTTATGACTCTCATACATAAATCAGTTCCTTTTCAGGTGAAAAATGTAATTGGAGACAAATTTGGAAGATATGTAATCATTCAAGGTTCTTTGCTATTAGAAAATATAAATCTTGTGAACTTATATGGTCCCAATATAGATGATCAGAAGTTCTTTGCTAATTTATTTCTCATCTTATCATCACTTACAGGGCAACATATAATAGCAGGGGATTTTAATTGTACATTGAATCCAGGTGTGGATAGATCAACAGGACTGGATTGTACGCACATTGGATGTAGGATGACTATTAATCATTTTATGAAAGAATTGAGATTGTTAGATATATGGAGAGAAATGAAACCACAAGTTAAAGCCTATTCTTGTTATTCCAGTACCTACAAGACATTCTCACGTATTGATTATTTTTTGATTTCCACAGAATTAAGGTCCAAGATTCAAAACTGCTTTTATGATAACATCGTGATCTCTGATCATGCACCCTGTTGTCTAATATATGTAGATAAAAAATTGACAAAGGAATCAGGTAGATGGCAATTTCAGCATAAATGGCTTCAGGATGAGGAATTTGTCAAGTATATAGAAAAACAGATAGACGAGTTCTTTGACATCAATACTACACAAACATCAGCATGTGTAAAGTGGGAGGCTTTCAAAGCTTTTATTAGGGGACATATTATTAGTTATACAGGATCAAAATCTAAGAAGACTCGAGAGGAGAGAGCTAAATTGGAACATAAAATAAAAAGTCTTCAGGAAAAAGTGTATGCAGGAAGTGACCCAAGGTTGGAGAATGAATTACTGATTTTGAGAGCTGAATACGACAAAAAATCAGCGAATAGAGCTGCCTCGAGTCTTCTAAGATTGAAACAATCTTTTTATGAACAAGGTGAAAAATCAGGAAAATTATTAGCATGGCAGATTAAACAATTGGAAATTAAAACACCAATTACCAGTATTATAAGTAAGGGAGAGGTAGTTATAGATCCTTTAGAAATTAATAGAGCCTTTAGAGATTACTATGAAAAATTATATGATACCAAAAATGAACCTGATTTAACAAAACTAAATGGGTTTTTGAACGAACTATCTATACCTGTCACGCCGCGCCATTCATCAGCGGCGCCACCTGCTCACGCACCTGCTACTCGTCAGCGGCGAAGGATAAAAGCCGCCTCGCCCTGAGCGTCGGCCTGAAGCCGTAGACTTCATTTCCTTCGTATGGACTTCTACCACATTCTCTTCAGCATCCTCATCTCCGGTAAGAAGTTCACTTACCTCATCTCTCCAGTCTGCTCCCCTGTGCACAGGTGGATTCCTCGGCGGCGGACAATCCCGTCCCTCGTCTCTCCTCGCTGCTGCACCGAGCCCTGCAGGTGGCTGTCTCCCGGGCTTCCATCCTTGAAGCGCCAGTCATCTGCCCAAACAAGTAAGCTTCTCTCCCTCGCCTATTCTCCTCCCGTGTTGGTGTGTGCTCATCACCCTGTGTCTGATTTCTCCCATAGGGTTGCCGGCTGAACGGTCTCCTGCCTCTGGGTCCGAAGCAGACGCCACCACCAACACATTAACATTCCGCAGACACGCACCCAAACATCCCTGTTGTTAATAAACAGTTTGAACTACTCTGAGCCTGTGTGTGTGCGTCTCCTGAGCCGAACGTTATGTCAGTACGGCTTCAGCAGAGCGGCTCGGCAGACGGCGGGCTCGCACACCGGTTTACCATCCTCGAGGCTCGGGTGGATCAGATTGTTTATCAGCAACAGGTGGTTCTTCATCAATTATTAGAACTGACTAACCGATTGAACCGCTTGGACCCCCAACAGCCGTTCCTCCCGACTCACCAGGGTGGCGCGGCTCCTGCTGTTCCAGCGGCCGTCCAGCCGGCTCCAGTGGCACCGGTTCGGCTCACGCCGATTCCGACCCCCGCCCGCTTTAGCGGTAAGCTCGGCGGAGCGCGGGGGTTTATTATGCAGTGTGAGTCCGTGTTCCACTGTGTGCCCGGAGATTTTCCCTCGGATCACAGCCGAATTGGTTACATAGGGAATCTTCTGGAGGGGCGTGCGTTAACTTGGACCTACGCCGTAATGGCGAGGCCCAGTTATGCCACCCTCACCTATGACCAATTCGTGAGGCGCTTTCTGGAGGTCTTTGACCACTCACAAACCGAAACGGTCCAGGTCGATCGGCTTCTCGCTCTCCAGCAGGGAAGCCGGTCGGCAGCGGACCACTCGGTCGACTTCCGGGTAGCGGCGGAGGAATTGGGCTGGGAGGAACGCTCCCTCTGTGGCCTGTTCCTCCGCAGCCTCAATAGTGATCTGAGGGATGAACTGGCTGGTCGGGATATCCCTGGGACGCTAGCGGAGCTGACATCCTTAGCGATAAGTTTGGATAACAGGCTGCGCGAGCGCTCCTCGGGGCGGAGGTCTTCTTCTTCTCGCCCTCTTAGAGCCTCGCCGCACCTGTTCCAAGCTCGCCCCCTGGCGGCGCCGCCAGCATCGCGCCCCGAGGAGTCGGAGCCGGTGGTGACGGCCTGGACTAAACTTTCCCCTGTGGAGAAACAACGCCGCCGTGAGTTGGGCCTCTGCATGTATTGCGGAGGCGACCAACACACCGTGGAGCGTTGTCCACGGAAAGCCAGTCGGTGGGGTCCGCGAGTCACTGTTGGAAGCCTCGCGGATGTCAATCGGTTAGGATCACTTACTCAATTGAAGCTGCCCATCCGTTTCTGCCATAACCCTACTGGGCACCTCACCCACGCACTGGTGGATTCGGGCGCAGAAGGCAGCTTCATTTCACAAAGCCTGGCAACCCGATTGGGCATCCGCTGCCAGGCACTCAACACTCCCATCTCCCTGATCCACCTCTCCCGTGCCACCCTCGGGAGAGTGACACATCAAACTGTTCCCCTACCGGTCATCATCTCGGGAAACCACCGGGAGGAAATGACCTTTTACGTCCTTCCCAACTCTGTGTCGCCCGTCATCCTGGGGTATCCCTGGCTCCGCCTTCACAATCCGGTCCTGGATTGGAGATCAGCTGGGATCTCGGCATGGAGTACGTTCTGTATGGGCACCTGCCTTCAGTCCGCTGCCTGCTCTCCGTCCGCTCCTCCCCCTGCTACGGACGCTGCACCCCCGGACCTGTCTCTGGTGCCCCCAGAATTTCACGACCTGGGTATAGTGTTCAGCAAAGCGAAAGCTATGTCTCTTCCCCCTCATCGGCCCTATGACTGCGCCATCAACCTCCGCCAGGGGGCTCCCTTACCTTCTGGTCGCCTTTACAGCCTGTCTGCGCCGGAGAAGGAGACGATGAACGCCTACCTGAAGGAGTCATTAAGTGCTGGGATTATCCGCCCATCATCGTCACCCGTGGGGGCAGGGTTCTTCTTCGTGGGGAAAAAGGATGGGTCCCTCCGCCCTTGTATCGACTACCGGGCCCTCAACAATATCACGGAGAGGGACCGTTACACCCTGCCTCTCATGGACACTGCTTTCCACTCCCTCCAGGGGGCGACCTGGTTCACCAAGCTGGACCTACGCAGCGCTTACCACCTCGTCCGGATCCGGGAGGGAGATGAGTGGAAAACGGCCTTCCGTACCCCGAACGGCCACTTTGAATATCTGGTGATGCCGTTCGGGTTGACCAACGCTCCTGCAGTCTTCCAGCGCCTCATTAATGACGTCCTCCGGGACTTCATTGGCCTTTTCGTGTTCGTCTACCTGGACGATATTCTCATCTTCTCCAAGTCCAGGGATGAGCACCAGGTCCACGTGAGGCGGGTCCTCCAAAGGCTGCTGGAGAATCGTCTGTACGTTAAGGCGGAAAAGTGTGAATTTTACGCCAGGAGTACATCCTTCCTGGGGTTCATCATCGCCCACGATAAGGTGCTCCCCGACCCAGAGAAGGTAAAGGCGGTGGTGGAATGGCCCACACCTGCATCTCGGAAACAGGTGCAGCAATTTGTTGGCTTCGCCAATTTCTACCGCCGCTTTGTCCCCAACTTCAGTGCCATCGTGGGACCACTGACCCGCCTCACGTCCCCGAAGGTCCCGTTCCGGTGGACCGAAGAGGTCGCTGCCGCCTTTGAGGCGCTGAAGGCGGAATTCTCCTCCTCCCGGGTCCTTCGCCAGGTCGACCCCGCGCTGCAGTGCATTGTAGAGGTAGACGCCTCGGACACGGGAGTGGGAGCAGTGCTGTCCCAGCGGTCACCGGACGATGGCGCCAAGCGACCGTGCGCCTTCTTCTCCCGGCGCTTGTCCCCGGCGGAGAGAAACTACGATGTGGGGGACAGAGAGCTCTTGGCCATCAAGCTCGCCCTGCAGGAGTGGCGCCACTGGTTGGAGGGGGCAAGCCTGCCGTTTGTGGTCCTCACGGACCACAAGAACCTGGAATACTTACGGTCTGCCAAGCGCCTGAACGCCCGCCAGGCGCGCTGGTCCCTGTTCTTCGCCAGGTTCCAATTTTCCATCACCTTCAGGCCTGGCTCTAAGAACGTCCTGCCTGACGCCCTCTCCAGGCAGTTCGCCCCCGTGGAGTCGGAGGAGGCGCCCCACTCCATCCTGCCCAGGTCGTGCGTCGTGGGAGCCATCTCGTGGGACATTGAGAGCAAGATCCGGAAGGCACAGGAGGTGGAACCTGACCCTGGTGGCGGACCGGAGGGGAGGCTGTTCGTGCCATCCGCGGTCCGAGGAGAGGTCATCCACTGGCTCCACACCTCCAAGCTCACCTGTCACCCTGGCACCTCCCGGATGATAGATCTCCTCCAACGGTCCTTTTGGTGGCCAGGCCTGCGGAGGGATGCAGCCCGCTACGCCCGGGCTTGCCCAATCTGTGCCACCTGCAAGTCGGGAAATGCCCCTCCAGCGGGTCTGCTCCAGCCCCTGCCCGTCCCTGGCAGGCCCTGGTCGCACATCGCTCTGGATTTCGTCACCGGACTCCCCATCTCCAACTCCTATGACACCATCCTGACCATCGTGGACCGCTTCTCCAAGGCCGTGCACTTCGTCCCCCTGCGAGGCCTCCCTACTGCCCTGGAGACGGCGGACCTCCTCGTCCAACACGTGGTCAGGCTGCATGGGATTCCGGTGGACGTGGTCTCGGACCGGGGCCCCCAGTTTTCATCTGAGGTTTGGAGGTCTTTCTGCAACGCCATCGGAGCCAAGGTGAGCCTCTCCTCTGGCCATCACCCCCAATCCAACGGGCAGTGTGAGAGGACCAACCAGGAGCTGGAGGCTGCGCTCCGCTGTGTGTCCAGATCCAAACCCGCGTCCTGGAGCAACCATCTTGCCTGGGTTGAATATGCCCACAACACCGCTCGCTCTTCTGCTACAGGGATGTCCCCCTTCAAAGCGTCCCTGGGTTACGACCCCCCGCTGTTTCCGGAGCAGGAGAGTGAGGTAACTGTCCCGTCAGTTAGGGCCCATCTCAGGCAGTTCCGCTCCACCTGGGCTGCCGCGCGCCATGCGCTATTGCGCACAGCGGAGCGCAACAGGACTGTGGCGGACCGGCGTAGGAGACCTGCCCCGGCGTACAGAGTTGGGCAGCTTGTTTACATTTCCACCCAGGACGTCACTCTAAAAGGCGAGAGGAGAAAGCTGGCACAGCGCTTCATGGGTCCCTACCCCATCACCCGGATCATCAACCCGGTGGCTGTGCGCGTGGCTATTCCCCCCTCCCTCCGCATTCATCCTACTTTCCACGTGTCGAAGGTGAAACTGGCGGTTACTGACCCCCTTTGCCCTCCTCCTGCAGCGCAACCCGCGCCCCGGATGATTGGTGGCCATCCGGCCTGGTCCGCCTCCTCCATCCTGGACTCCCGGCGCCGGGGTCGTGGGTTGCAATACTTGGTGGACTGGGAGGGCTATGGGCCCGAACATCGACAGTGGGTGCCCCCGTCGTTTGTGTTGGACCCATCGCTCATCGCGGACTTCCACCGAGCGCACCCGGATAAGCCATCGCCAGGAGGCGCTGCTAGAGGGGGGAGTACTGTCACGCCGCGCCATTCATCAGCGGCGCCACCTGCTCACGCACCTGCTACTCGTCAGCGGCGAAGGATAAAAGCCGCCTCGCCCTGAGCGTCGGCCTGAAGCCGTAGACTTCATTTCCTTCGTATGGACTTCTACCACATTCTCTTCAGCATCCTCATCTCCGGTAAGAAGTTCACTTACCTCATCTCTCCAGTCTGCTCCCCTGTGCACAGGTGGATTCCTCGGCGGCGGACAATCCCGTCCCTCGTCTCTCCTCGCTGCTGCACCGAGCCCTGCAGGTGGCTGTCTCCCGGGCTTCCATCCTTGAAGCGCCAGTCATCTGCCCAAACAAGTAAGCTTCTCTCCCTCGCCTATTCTCCTCCCGTGTTGGTGTGTGCTCATCACCCTGTGTCTGATTTCTCCCATAGGGTTGCCGGCTGAACGGTCTCCTGCCTCTGGGTCCGAAGCAGACGCCACCACCAACACATTAACATTCCGCAGACACGCACCCAAACATCCCTGTTGTTAATAAACAGTTTGAACTACTCTGAGCCTGTGTGTGTGCGTCTCCTGAGCCGAACGTTATGTCAATACCGTGTATTCCAAATGAAAACAGGGAGATATTGGAGTCTAAAATTAGTCAAGAAGAAGTTGGGCTAGCCATTGATAATATGAAATCAGGAAAAAGTGCAGGACCAGATGGTCTTCCAGTTGACCTTTATAAAAAATTTAAGAATAAATTAATAAAACCTTTTTTGGAAATGGTTTTAGAAGCATTTCAAAATAATAATTTACCATCATACATAAATAATGCCTTAATTATACTGCTGCCAAAACCAGGTAAGTCCTCTAATAAATGTGAAAATATGAGACCAATAAGCCTATTAAACGCCGACCTTAAGATAATCTGTAAAATTTTAGCAAGACGAATACAAGAAATTTTACCAAATATTATTAATCGAGATCAGAATGGCTTTATAAAGGGTAGACAAGGCTTCCATAATGTAAGAAGACTATTTAATATTATTTATTTTAATAAAGAAGCACCGGATACAGCTCTCCTATCATTGGACGCCGAAAAGGCCTTTGATAGAGTTGAATGGCCCTTTCTTTTTGAAGTCCTACAAAGGTTTGGACTTGGAAATAATTTCATAAAATGGGTTCAAATAATATACAATAATGCTACAGCAGAAATCCTAACAAATAACAATATTTCAAAACCAATAAAAATCAATAGAGGATGTCAACAAGGCTGTCCACTTTCACCTTTACTGTTTACTATGGCAATTGAACCTATAGCGATACGTTTACATTCACAAATATATGGAATTAAAGTTGGACCAACAGAACATAAAATCTCCCTGTACGCCGATGATATAATTTTGTTTATGTCGAATCTAAAAAAATCAATTCCAACCTTGTTGAATTTAATAAAGAATTTTGGGGAAATATCAGGATATAAAATAAATAAAACTAAATCTTCAATATTAATGCTAAATGAGACCCAGAGAAATTACCCAGCCCCTGAGGCAAATCAATTCAATGTTGTAAATCAGTTTAAATATTTAGGAATCCAAATTATGCCTAAGCTAGAATCAGTCGCCAGTGTCAACTATGAAGCCTTAATGTCAGATATCAATGAGTTAACTCAGAGATGGATGTCACTACCAATGTCGATGATCGGGAGAATCAATATACTTAAAAGTAATATTTTACCTAAAATACTTTATTTATTTCAATACATTCCCTTATCACCACCTTTAGATCTATTCTCAAGAATAAAAAAAAAGTTAGTGGAATTTATATGGAACAACAGGAGGGCTAGATTACGTTTGTCTTTATTATATTTACCATTTGATCGTGGAGGTCTGAAATGTCCAAATTTTATGTTGTATTATTGGTCGGCACAACTGAGGTCTATGACATATTATTTTTCATCAAATGATCTCCCTCACTGGACTGAAATGGAATCATACAATTTACCTTTACCTCTTCCCATATTCATATACTCAGATTCGGCAAAAAAATTACAAAAACAAGTTAAAAATCCATTTGTAAAGCATATGATCAAAATATGGTGTGAAGCTAAAAACTATTTAAAAGAACCACAGTTATTGTCACAATTTAGTCCAATATGGGGTAATCAATATTTTAAACCAGGGAGAGCGGACGCTGTATTTAAAGTATGGAATTTAAAAGGGATACAAAAGATTCAGGATTTATATTTGCCATGTGCAGATAACATAATGTCTTTTGAAGAGCTGAGGATCAAATTTAATCTCAATAGAACACATTTTTTTAAATATCTTCAACTTAGAAACTTTATTCGATCAAATCAAAATAAAGCTCTCACTCGACCTATTTATTCATCCTTGGAAAAAATGATGATGAAAGATAGTAAAAGAAAGGGTATTATTTCAGAGTTTTATAACTCATTGACACTATCTTCAAGTGAAAATTCACTGAAAAGATTAAACTACTGGAAAGAAGATCTGCAAATTGAAATTTCAGAGGAACAATGGGAATTGGCTTGTACAGAAGCTCAAACCAAATCAATAAATGCACGCCTTAAATTGATACATTTCAAATGGATAATGCGGATGTATGTTACACCAGAGGAGTTAAATAGATATAACAAAAATATACCAGATACATGCACAAAATGCATGGAAAGTAAAGGAACCCTATTTCATTGTTTATGGGAATGTAGATTAATAAGAATGTTTTGGGAAGAGGTGAGGGTAACAATTGAAAAAATAATCTCAAAACAAATCATATTGAATCCTAAACTGTTTTTGTTGGGTCTGTACCCAGAAAAGCATAATTTCAATAAAAGTGAAAGAACATTCATAGACCTCAGTTTGCTTAATGCCAAAAAATGTATTGCACTATTATGGAAAAAGACTCATAGACCAGATGTGACTCAGTGGTTAAGACAGATGTTAACAAACCTTCCATTAGAAAGAATAACATATATACTGAAATCAAAGGAAATTGTGTTTGAGAATATATGGAGACCTTTTATTGATTATGTAAAAAATTTAAACATAACTCTTGAAGAAGAAGGTGAATGATGTGTGTGGACCTTGTAAATTCTAAACTGGTGAACATAATATGTATACTAATGTATTGGATTGTCTAGACTAAACAGAGGAGCATTGTTGAAGACTTGATTTTGTTGGTGGTTGTTGGTGTTTTTAGGGTATTTTTTTTTTTGTAGTACTTTAGTGTTAGTGTTTGATTGTTTGTATCATGTTTGTTAAAAAAAAAAGGTTCAATAAAGATATTGTGGAAAAAAAAGGCAAAAAAAAAAGTGCTATTTTATAAGAAAAAAGTTTCAGATTTACAACTGAAAAACAGTGGGTGGGGTTCTAGTTGGTGGGGTTCCAGTTCTACCGGCGCGTGGAAAAGAGATTTGAACGTTTTCGTTGTGGTCCCACGTGGCTGAGTTTGGCTAAATGGCGCCTCCGCGGAGGAACCGTCCGCGTGCCCGCCGGACCGGCTCTGGCCCATCGTGGCCACAAGCTGGTCCATGGAGCCGCCAGAGTCTGACGTGTTCGGTTTAAAAGCCGACCTTCGGGGATGGGGAGGGGGGGTGATTGCTCCCGGGAGCTTTCGTTAGCAGGTAATGGACGCACACGCGCTCGCGCGCGCCCGCCAAGGCCGCTGATTGGCTGGGAGCTGCCGGCGCAGCTGCTATAAGCGCCGGTGTGCGCGCAGAAGGTCCAGGGACTCGGAGAGGCCAGAGCGACTCCGCGCGCATACAGAGGTATCAGCCTTGACTGTGCACGGTGGGAGCCGGTGTGTGCGTGTGGGTGTGTGTGCATGCACGTGAGAGATGCAGGTGTTCACAGGTGCATTAAATACATTTTTTTCTGCAGAATTTTTCAGGGCAAATTTAAGTTGCTGCCAGAAGAAAAGCGCCTGTATTTGCTGCCGATTTTTAATTTCTTTTTAAATTTTGATTGACTTTTTTATGAAAATGTACAAAAAGTTTTAGTTTAATTTTGCAGATTTTAAATAATAAGATGCTTATCAGCATAATTTCATGTTTTTTCTTTGTTCAGCTACAGATTAATTTAGTTTTTTCTCCATTTATTTTTTTATGGTAAATTTGTGGGGAAATGCTAGAAGCTGAAATTGTTATTTTTACATTTACATTTTTGGGGGGTTTATTTTTGTTAAAATTTGTAAAAACTGACTAATTTTAATGGCTTTTCTTTTTCATTTCGTGGTTGTAATGCTTATTTTCTTGCATAATAGTAGTTTTCTGTAAAGTTCTTCAATAAAATCTCCTTTTCTGCGAATTTTTATTATTTTGCTGCACTGTTTTGCAAATATTCCTCATTTTAATGCTTTTCTCTGTCATTCTTTCTATGAAACACTACATTTTTATATTATTTTGTGTGCACTTTTATGGGTTATGCTGTAACAGGTTGCAGTTTTATTTGTCCTTTTTACTGATTTTAAATTTTCCCATTTAATTCGCATAAGAATGCTTGATGTTAGAAAGATTTCATGCACGAACGTGCGAGTTTTCTGTGTTAAATTGCCATTTTAGTTTAATGTTCCAATTTTCATTGTTTCTGGGTCAATTCTTGGACGAAAAACATTGAATAACAACGAATAAAACATTTTCAAACCTGATTTTAAGATTTCCTTCCCGATTTCGGACATATTTTGTGCTCTTGTTGTCGCATTTATTTTCCAAAACTTGCCGGAAACTTGGCAACGCGGCATATTTGTGACGCACCGGCGACGTGCGGCTGAAAACGACGCGGTTCAGCTGAGCGGTGGCGTCATTGGATGACGACGCGATCAGCTGATTCCAGCCGCTGCGGCGAGGAAACACCGCACGACTGCGCGTCCTCGGGAATGTGCGTGTGTGACGCAACCAGCAGTCTCTGCGTGGGGACAAAGTGTGTGCGCGCGCGCGCGCGTGTGTGTAGGTGTCTCAGGGGGAATGCAGGCGCGTGCACGCAACGGTCAAAAAGGCGGTTTATTTGCAGGGATGGAAAATGCTAAAATTAGCCGATGTTGCTGGACAATAAACTAAACGGAGCTGAAGCTTTTCTCTAAGTGTGTGTGCGCGCGCGTGCGTGTATGCGTGTGCTCAGAGGACTTTCCTGCACCGTGTGGTCTATTAAAAGGTGCAGACTAGGTTTTGCTGCAGTTCAATCTGCAGCTTTTTCTTTCGTGATGTCGTGAACTGGCTGCCCTGCTGGTCAGACCAGACGGTCTCCAGCCCCGTTTCCACTGCAGCCACTAAGAACCGGGAACTTCTCAGCAGCCGGTGCTCCGTTGCGACGGCGGCACCCATCAGTCTCCGGAGGATTCGTCTGTGACACAACAGTTCCGACCAGCCTGAATGTGCCGGATAATTGATCTGACTGTTCCTGCCCGCCGTCACGGCGGCGTTAGATTTTACGATTCCGGGCAGCTGGAGTCCCCGCCCCAGAGCAGGGACCTATTTTAGTTCTTGAAAATGTCTCCGTACAGGTGGAGTTCCTGTGAAACTGGCTGCTAGTGTCCTGCGGTGCAGCGTGGCGGTGTGGCTCCGTGGAACAGCTGCTGAAGTTGGTTCCTTCATTGGCAGCGGTTGCTGATCCCGTGTCACAGGTGGAAATCAAGGGGGCAACCTGGAAAACAGAGTTACCCCCCCCCATCATAAACCTTTAGTATCATGTTACACAGGACTTTGAAGCACGAACGCTAAATGCAAAAAAAAAAAGCTTGCAAACTTGGAACACTTAAATCTGGAACTTTTTTCCACATAAATTTGCTGCTTTTTTGTTATGAAGTTGCAACGTTTTTTAATCAAATGTGACTTTTTTTCTTGTATATCCGCTGTTTTCTCATAAATTTCCAACAATTTTCTTTTAAATTTTCATTTATTTTTGTAAACATCCAACTTTTTTCCTCCTGAATTTGCTTTTTTGACATAAATTCACTTTTTTCATCACAAATTTGCAGCTTTTTTCTCATAAATTTGCAACTTTCTTGTAAATTTGCAGCTTTTTGCTTTTAAATTTTCAGTTTTTTCTTGTAAACATCTAACTTTTTCCTCCTAAATTTGTTTATCACAAATTTGCAACTTTTTGTTGTAAATTTGCAGCTTTTTTGCTTTTAAATTTTCAGTTTTTTTCTTATAAACATGCAACTTTTTTTCCTCCTGAATTTGCTTTTTTCCCCTCATAGATTCCCTACTTTTTTCATCATAAATCTGCACCTTTTTTGTTGTAAATTTGACTTTTTTTCTTTTAAATTCACAACAATTGTATTTAAATTGTATATCAAGGATTCAGTGTACCCCGCCCGGTATGGGGTTACCGGGGCCCCACCCTGGAGCCAGGCCTGGGGGAGGAGCTCGAAGGCTAGCGTCTGGTGGCCAGGTTTCCACCCATGGGACCCGGCCGGGCTCAGCCCGAAGGAGTTACATGGGCCCGCCCTCCAGTAGGTTCACCACCTGCAGGAGGGATCATGGAAGTCCGGTGCTATGTGGATTAGGTGGCAGTCAAAGGCGGAGACCTTGGCGGACTGATCCCAAGCTTTCTAAACTGGCTTTTGGTACGTGGAATGTCACCTCTCTGGTGGGGAAGGAGCCTGAGCTGGTGTACGAGATTGAGCAATACCGGCTAGATATAGTCGGCCTCACCTCAACACACAGCTCCGGTTCCGGAACCAGTCTCCTGGAGAGGGGCTGGAGCTTGGCCTTTTCTGGAGTTGCCCCGGGCGAGAGGCGACGAGCAGGGGTAGGTATTCTTGTATCGCCCCACCTTGCTGCCTCTATATTGGAGTTTTCCCCGGTGGACGAAAGGGTTGCTTCCCTGCGCCTTCGGGTTGGGAAACGGGTCCTGACCATCATATGTGCCTATGCACCAAATGATGTTTCAGAGTACCCACCCTTTTTGGAGTCTGTGACTGGGGTGCTGGAGGGTGCTCCTCCTGGAGACTCCATTGTCCTACTGGGGGACTTCAATGCGCACGTGGGCAACGACAGTGAAACCTGGAGGGGGGTGATTGGGAGGAACGGCCTGCCCGATCTGAACCCGAGTGGTGTTCAGTTATTGGACTTCTGTGCTAACCACAGTCTGTCCATAACGAACACAATGTTCAAGCATAAGGGTGTCCATATGTGCACCTGGCACCAGGACACCCTAGGCCGCAGGTCGATGATCGATTTTGTTATCGTATCATCAGACCTGCGACCGTATGTCTTGGACACCCGAGTAAAGAGAGGTGCAGAGCTGTCAACTGATCACCACCTGGTGGTGAGTTGGATCCGATGGCAGGGGAGGAAGCCATTCAGACCTGGTAGACCCAAACGTATAGTGAGGGTGTGCTGGGAGCGTCTGGCTGAGGCCCCTGTCCGGGAGGTCTTCAACTCCCACCTCCGGAAGAACTTCAACCACATTCCGAGGGAGTCTGGAGACATGGAATCTGAATGGGCCATGTTCTCCACCTCTGTTGTTGAAGCGGCGGCCCAGAGCTGCGGCCGCAAGGTGGTCGGTGCATCTCGTGGTGGCAACCCCCGAACCAAGTGGTGGACACCAGTGGTGAGGGGGGCCATTAAGCTGAAGAAGGAGTCCTATCAAGCTTGGTTGGCTTGTGGGACTCCCGAAGCAGCTGAGGTGTACCGGCAGGCCAAGCGGAGTGCAGCTCGGGTGGTTGCTGAAGCAAAAACCCGGGTATGGGAGGAGTTCGGTGAGGCCATGGAACAAGACTTTCGGTCGGCTTCAAAGAGATTCTGGCAAACTGTTCGGCGGCTCAGGAGGGGAAAGCAGCTCCCCGTCCACACTGTGTATGGTGCGGATGGGACACTGTTGACTTCAACTGGGGATATCGTCGGGCGGTGGAAGGAATACTTCGAGGATCTCCTCAATCTCACTGATACGCCTTCCACAGAGGAAGCAGGGTTTGGGGACAAGGGGGATGACTCGCCTATCACAGGGGCTGAGGTCGCCAAGGTGGTTAAAAATCTCCTTGGTGGCCGGGCCCCGGGGGTGGACGAGATTCGCCCCGAGTACCTCAAGGCCCTGGATGTTGTTGGGTTGTCATGGTTGACACGCCTCTGCAACATTGCGTGGAGGTCGGGGGCAGTGCCTTTGGCATGGCAAACCGGGGTGGTGGTTCCTCTCTTCAAAAAAGGGGACCGGAGGGTGTGCTCCAACTTTAGAGGGATCACACTCCTCAGCCTCCCTGGGAAGGTCTATGCCAAGGTACTGGAGAGGAGAGTCCGGCCGTTGGTCGAACCTCGGATTCAGGAGGAGCAATGTGGTTTTCGTCCTGGCCGTGGCACATCGGACCAGCTCTTTACCCTCTCGAGAATTCTTGAGGGTTCGTGGGAGTTTGCCCAACCAGTTTACATGTGTTTTGTGGACTTGGAGAAGGCATTTGACCGCGTCCCTCGTGGATTTTTGTGGGGGGTGCTTCGGGAGTATGGGGTATCGGGCTTGTTGTTACGAGCTATTCGGTCTCTGTACGACCGTTGTGAGAGTTTAGTTCGTATTGCCAACACTCGGTCGGAGTCATTCCCAGTGAGAGTTGGACTCCGCCAGGGCTGCCCTTTGTCACCGGTCCTGTTCATAATTTTTATGGACAGGATTTCTAGGCGCAGCCAGGGAATGGAGGGTGTCATGCTTGGTGACCACAGGATCTCATCTCTGTTGTTTGCAGATGATGTTGTCCTGTTGGCTTCATCCAGCAATGACCTACAGCTCTTGCTGGGACGGTTTGCCGCTGAGTGTGAAGCGGCTGGGATGAGAATCAGCACCTCCAAGTCCGAGTCCATGGTCCTCAGCCGGAAAAAGGTGGATTGTCCTCTCCGGGTTGGGGACAGGCTCCTGCCCCAAGTGGAGGAGTTTAAGTATCTTGGGGTCTTGTTCACGAGTGAGGGGAAAATGGAGCGAGAGATCGACAGACGGATTGGAGCAGCATCTGCAGTGATGCGGACGTTGTACCGGTCTGTTGTGGTGAAGAGGGAGCTTAGTTCAAAGGCAAAGCTGTCGATTTACCAGTCAATCTATGTTCCTACTCTCACCTATGGTCACGAGCTTTGGGTAATGACCGAAAGAACGAGATCGCGGATACAAGCGGCTGAAATGAGCTTTCTCCGTAGGATTGCTGGACTCACCCTCAGAGATAGGGTGAGGAGCTCAGTCATCCGGGAGAGGCTCAGAGTAGAACCGCTGCTCCTCCACATTGAAAGGAGTCAGTTGAGGTGGTATGGGCATCTGATTAGGATGCCTCCTGGACGTCTCCCACTTGAGGTGTTTCAGGCACGTCCCACTGGGAGGAGACCCCGGGGCAGACCCAGGACTCGGTGGAGAGACTATGTCTCCCAGCTAGTCTGGGAACGCCTTGGTATCCCCTCTGAAGAGCTGGAGCAGGTGGCTGGGGAGAGGGAAGTCTGGGCTTCTCTGCTTGAACTGCTGCCTCCGCGACCCGGACCTCCGGAAAAGCGGTAGAAGATGGATGGATGGATGGAAATTCACAACATTCATATGATGCTGGTTAAGTTCTTATTCTATGTAACACCTTAACTTTTCTTTTGGTCTAGACAGTGACTCAAGCTTGTTTTTATGACATTTTTGTTTTAAAGGGTTTGAACTCTTCTCCAGGACAAAAATGAGAGCCCAAAACACAACCTTGCGTTGGGCTCCAACTACCTATGGTGTCCCGCTCAGTTTTTCTTCTGGAGAAAATGTTCTGGTTATTGTCCCCCCCAACCGTGACATGAAATATCCGCCCATTGTAGGGAGCTTGAAATGAAGAAGCGATGTGATTTTATAAATCAAGATTTATTATCAGCTTCACCTCCCAAACATGTCTCATCTCGATGCAGAAGCAGAATCAAGAGGTCGAGCGCAGTCAGACCTTCATACTTATACCCACACTCAACAAAAGACATTGCATATCAAAGCTGACATCCCGCATTAACATAATCCCCCTCCATTGTCCTCCATCTCCTCCACCTGACCCTGGGTGGTCAGGAAGTTCGATCTGGTCTCTACCGCTGCGACTCAGTCTGCTCTTTGATCCTCGCCGGCGGTTGAGACCTCTTGTCCTGTTCTGAGGCGTGAGGTCATTCCACATATCAGAATCAGAATCAGCTTTATTGGCCAAGTATGCACAACACATACAAGGAATTTGACTTTGGCTAAAAACTTGCTCTCATTGTTCAGGTGGAGGATTTAAATAAGGATTCAATGACAACAGAGTATGTACAGTAAATTACAGTCTGTCCACGTTTCTATAAAAGGATGCAAATATATACAGGAATATATGCAGTTATTTACTCAGACTAACCACACTTTGCAGAAATATATGAAAAAATATACAGTCACACAGTATTTCAATGTGAACTCAGATTCAGTGATATAATGTGAATGAAGTAAAAAGCAGTGTGAGAGTTATGTGCAATGTAATAATGGATGAAAAGTCATGAGTACAGCAACAGGTAGGACTAGGTGAATGTTAGGAGTTCATCAGAGTGATGGCTTGAGGAAAGAAACTTCCTGTGACGGGTGGTTTTGACCTTCAGTGATCTGTAACGACGACCAGAAGATAGAAGTTCAAACAGTTTGTGGCCGGGGTGTGATGGGTCAGCACAGATGTTTCCCGCCCGTTTCCTGGTTATGGACCGATATAAGTTCTCAATGGAGGGTAGGTCAGTACCAATGATCCTCTCCGCAGACTTAATGATCCGCTGCAGTCTGGTCTTGTCCTGTTTAGTGGCAGATCCAAACCAGACAGTGATGGAAAAGCAGAGGACAGATTGGATGATGGCGGTGTAGAAGACAACCAGCAGCTCCTGAGGCAAATCAAACTTCTTGAGCTGACGCAGAAAAAACAACCTCTGCTGGGCCTTTTTCTGGACAGTGTCTATATGGGAGGACCACTTCAGGTTCCGGGAGATTGTGGTTCCCAGAAACTTGAAGGAGTCCACAGTGGACACTGTGCTGTTGAGGATGGTGAGTGGGGGGAATGAAGGGGGGTGTCGCCTGAAATCCACAGTCATCTCCACCGTTTTGGCTGGGTTAAGTTCAAGATGGTTCTGGCTGCACCAGAGGATCAGCTGCTCCACCTCCCGCCTGTATGCAGACTCATCATCATCCCGGATCAAACCGATGACTGTGGTGTCGTCCGCAAACTTCAGGAGCTTCACCGAAGGGTCCTCTGAGGTGCAGTCGTTGGAGTAGAGGGAGAAGAGCAGTGGGGAAAGGACACATCCTTGGGGGGCGCCAGTACTAATTTTTCGGGAGCTGGATGTAAATCTCCCTAGCTTCACCTGTTGCCACCTGTCAGTCAGAAAGCTGGAGATCCACTGGCAGGTGGAGGGGGGCACCTTGAGCTGGAGGAGTTTCTGATGAAGAATGCCTGGGATGATGGTGTTGAACGCTGAGCTGAAGTCGACAAACAGGATCCTGGCGTACGTCCCTGGGGAGTCGAGGTGTTGCAGGATGTAATGTAGTCCCATATTCACTGCATCATCCACTGACCTGTTTGACCGGTAGGCAAACTGCAGTGGGTCCATCAGGGGGCCTGTGATGACCTTCAGGTGGTTCAGCACCAATCTCTCCAAGGATTTCATGACCACAGAGGTCAGGGCAACAGGTCTGTAGTCGTTTAATCCTGTAACAGAGGGTTTCTTGGGAACTGGAATGATGATGGAGCGTTTGAAGCAGGAAGGCACTTCACACAGCTCCAGTGATCTGTTAAAGATCCGGGTGAAGATGGGGGCCAACTCGTTGGAGCAGACTCTCAGGCAGGACGGAGACACACCATCAGGTCCTGCAGCCTTCTTGATCTTTTGTCTCTGAAAGACCTGGCGCACCTCCTCTTCACAGATCGTTAGTGCTGATGGGAGGTCAGAGTGGAGGAGGGATGGAGTTCCTGGGGCTGCAGATAATCCTTTTGTGTGGGTGGGAGGTGAGAACTGTAGGTTCTTTTCAAACCTGCAGTAAAAGCTGTTTAGGTCGTTAGCCAGCTGGAGGTTTTCCACAGGGTGGGGGGATGGTCTCCTGTAGTTGGTGATATTCTGCAGGCCTCTCCAGACAGAAGCAGAGTTGTTGGCTGAGAAGTTTTTTTGTAACTTCACACTGTAGCTCCTCTTAGCAAGCCTGATCTCCTTCGTCAGCATGTTTCTGGCCCGCTTGTACAGAGTCCAGTCACCAGTCCTGTAGGCCTCCTCCTTGGTCTGACGTAGCTGCTTCAGTTTAGGAATGAACCAGGGTTTATTGTTGTTGTATGTGCAGAAGGTCTTGGTCTGCACACACATGTCCTCGCAGAAACATATGTAACATATGTAATCACTAAACATTCTAATATGTCTATACATATGTAGGTATGGAATATATGATTAATATAAGCCACAGCGCCCCCAAAGGACTAAGAAAAGGACAATCAAATTAAGTTTACAGTTTAAGATAATCTCCATGACATATTATACTGTTAAACATCTTGACAGGGAAAACAAGGAAAAAATCTTTCCAGCAGTCATGCTCCTGTAGAAGATTCAGTGGTAACCACAACAGTATAGTAATATCACAAATCAGCCTTAAAACTGTCACGGCACAATCTGATAACATTGTTAATAACTCTTTGTCAATTTGCATCAGTCCCTGTGCCGTCTGGGTTTTAATCTTCTCCCGAATCTGCTGTAGGTCCGCTTTGGCGTCCTGGTGGGACCCTCCTGTAAGGAATCTGCAGCTTGGGGAGGAGAGTGGTTATTTGTTCCCTGCAGGGGGGCTGAGTTTTTTTTCTTGGGGGGTCTACCCCGCCAAGGTGCTCTCGCCACCCGTGCAGGTTCGTCTCTCAGCAAGAAGGCAGGTTTAAGTCTGTCAATGCTGACTGTTTCTTTTCTGTCCCCTAAATCAAGCACAAAATGCTTATCACCAGGTTCCAGCACTCTGAATGGTCCGTCGTATGGTGGACGGAGGGTTGATTTTAAAGCTTCGTGTCTAACAAAAATGAACTCGGCATTTTTTAAAGCTTGGGGGACAAAAACCCGTGGAAAAGAGTGATGTGCCGGTCCGGAGAGCGTGTCCGGTCCAGTGCTGCTTAAAGGCCCCAGGGCTGGAAGATGCCCAGGCTCTGGATGCTCTAGTAAGAACTCACCTGGGAGTCTGAGAGGTTGTGAAAAAACTAATTCTGCTGGGGAGGCGTCTAGATCCTCTTTAGGCACAGAACGCAACCCTAATAAAACCCAGGGAAGTTTATTCACCCAATCTGTATCCATTAGTGAGGCCCTGAGGGCGGCCTTTAAAGATCTGTGAAAACGCTCGCATAACCCATTAGCCTGAGGGTGATACGCGGTGGTGCGGTGAATTGTCGCTCCTAAGCTGCTGGCCATGGCTGACCACAGTTCTGAGACAAATTGAGGCCCCCTATCGGACGTGATGTCCGATGGGACGCCGAAACGTGCCACCCAGTTTGTTAAAAAAACGCGAGCGACTTCCGCGGCTGTGGTTGACGCCAAAGGGACCGCCTCCGGCCAGCGCGTAGTACGGTCTATCATTGTTAACAGGTGTGTGAAACCTTGAGACGAAGGTAGTGGTCCCACGAGGTCGACATGAACGTGGTCAAACCTCCTGGCTGGGATTCGAAAAGGCTCTAAAGGAGCTTTTGTGTGTTTGTGTATTTTGGCGCGTTGGCAAGACATGCAAGTCTTTGCCCATTCCTTTACATTTTTGCACAGGCCTGGCCAAACAAACTTTTCTGCGACCATTTTAACCGAGGCACGCGAGGGAGTGAACCGAGTCCAAAATGCGGCGGCGCCATGCAGCTGGAACTACGGGGCAAGGTCGGCCGGTTGACACGTCGCAGATTAGGGGGGGGTACACCGTCACGTAAACCCCTTTCCTCCAGTCTTAACCCTGTTGGTCCAGACTGGAGCGCGCGCACGTCTGCGTCACTGCTTTGTTCCTCTGCCATGGCTGCGTAATCTATCCCTACGTGAATTGGGGCCGCGTATGCGTCCGCGTTGGTGAAGAGTTCTGCGGCTGAGGTAGTATAATCTGTCTCCTCGTGCTCTGGCGATGTCACAGTGCGAGAGAGGCAGTCTGCTACTACGTTAAGTTTGCCTGCCACATGTCGAATGTCTGTGGTGAACTCTGAAATTGCAGCTAGCTGTCTTTGTTGCCTGCCTGACCATGGTTCTGAAATTTTAGCCATCGCAGAAGTGAGTGGTTTATGGTCTACAAAAGCTGTGAAACGCCGCCCTTCCAGCCAGAACTGGAAGTGGCGGATGGATAAATGAAGCGCTAGCAGCTCCCTGTCAAAAGTGCTGTATTTGCGCTCGGTTTGGTTTAAAGATTTGCTAAAGAATGCTAACGGTTGCCAGGTTCTGCCAACGTGTTGTTCCACGACTGCCCCTATGGCCAGGTCTGAAGCGTCTGTGGTTAGCGCTATGCGGGCCGAGGGATCAGGGTGAACCAACAATGTGGCATTCGCTAGAGCACTCTTTACTTCCGCGAAGGCGCTTTCGCGCTCCGGGGTCCATTCGACCGCGTTGGAAGGTTTTTGTTTTCTGAGTGCAGCATACAGGGGTTGCATGAGTTGAGCTGCACAGGGGAGGAAACGGTTGTAAAAATTCACCATTCCCAAAAATTCTTGCAGCGACCTGACCGTTTGTGGTCGTGGAAAATTTTTTACCGCACGGACTTTGTCTGGCAATGGGACTGCCCCCTTTGGTGAAACTCTGTGTTCCAAAAAATCAATTTGTGACACGCCGAATCGGCATTTGGCTGGGTTGATTATTGACCCGTGCTCTTCTAGTCTCTGAAAAACTGTAGTGAGGTGTTGTTCGTGTTCTTCCTCTGACGGGCTGGCTACCAGCATATCGTCGAGGTAGACGAATACGAAGGGGAGGTCGCGTAATACCGTGTCCATCATACGCTGAAAAGTTTGAGCAGCGCCTTTGAGGCCAAACGGCCTTCGCAAAAATTCAAAAAGACCAAAAGGGGTTATTACAGCCGTTTTAGGAATGTCTTCCGCTCGAACGGGGACTTGGTGATAGCCGCGGACCAGGTCTATTTTAGAAAAAATGCGCGCACCCGCCAGATGTAGTGAAAAATTTTGGATGTGAGGAATTGGGTAGCGGTCATGCGCTGTCGCATTGTTTAATCTGCGGTAATCGCTGCAAGGTCTCCAAGAACCGTCGGTTTTCGGGACCATGTGGAGTGGCGATGCCCAGGGGCTTTTTGAGCGTCTAATAATGCCTAATTTTTCTAGGCTGGCAAACTCGTCACGTGCTATGGCGAGCTTGGTCACGTCTAAGCGCCGAGCTTTGGCAAACACGGGTGGGCCTGTTGTGGGGATGAAGTGTTCAACCCCGTGTTTCGCTACTGTTGCTGAAAATTTGGGAACTGTGAGTGCTGGAAATTGGGTGAGGAGTTGGTCAAACTTACCTCCTGCTGTGGTGACGCTGGCCTGCACGGGTGGTGGAGAAACACGAGCTGAGCAGGGGATAGAAGAAAATGACAGTGCATTAACCAAGCGTCTATTTGCAAGATCGACTAACAACCCATGTGCACACAAAAAATCAGCACCTAACAAGTTAAAACTCACCGCCGCTATAATAAACGTCCATCTATAGTTGCGGCCGTGAATGCAAAGAGGCAGGTTCCTTTCACCAAAAGTGTCAATGGTCGAGCCATTGGCTGCCATCCCTCCGTTTCCCCGGGGTCCCATGGCCCGGTCTGCGTTGGAAGGGGTGATAAAGCTCACCTGAGCTCCGGTGTCGATAAGGAACTGTCTCCCGGTGTGTCTGTCAGTCCCATAAAGCAGCTTATTCGTCTCGCTGAGAGCCGTAGCTGCTAACGTTTTCCTGGCTTTGGCGTTACCCGAGTTTTTGAAATTGCAGGGGGGCACGCATTTGTACGCCCTCTCGGCGAAACGCTGATGATAATAGCAGAGGTCATTCCACCTGCTGCGCCTTGGTCGTGTCGCTGCCATGGTGGGCGGGCTCTGCTCCATTGTCTGCGGTTCTCCGCTGCTCTGGGCTTCTGCACTGAGATCTGCAGATGCTGCTGTGGCCATCTGTTCGCCGCAGGCATTGATGAGCCGCTGCGCTTCTCGGGCCAGCGCGCGGAAGTCCTGCTGGGTGTTGCACCGCATGTTGGCCAGTGTCCCTCTCATGTGTGGCGGCAGAGTGCTGAGGAAGATATGCTGGAAAAGGAAGTTGTCGTTGTCTGCTTCCTTAAGCTGCAGCATGTCCTCCATGAGGGCCTTTGGTCTGCATCCTCTGTGGCCGTAGATCGCCAGAATCTTCTCCGCTCTCGCCTCGGCTGAGGGGACGAAGTTCTCTATGATGGTCGCCTTTAATTCTCTGTATTTGTTGTGGGCGGGCGGTTGTTGAATTATGCTCTGCGCGCATCTTGACGTGGCGGCGTCAAGTTTGGCGACGATGTGGTAAAATTTCGTCTCGTCCCCCGTTATGCCCGCCAGTGCAAACTGAGCCTCAGCTTGCTGGAACCACGAGCTCGGGTCGTTTTGCCAGAACTCTGGCAGCTTGACGGTGACGGCGCTTGTGTGGGCCGTCTCTGATGTGTCCGCCGGGTGAGGACGCCTTTCTTCTGCTCTCACGGCGGAGCTGGGGATGGTGCTCGGTTGAGCCCTCTCTGTGGATTCTGCCGTGGGGGAACGTCTTCCATCCGTTCCCCTGTCTGCATGGGCAACGGCGCTTGCCTGGGTCGCCTCCGATGAGTTTGTCGTGGGAGAACATCTCTGTTCCATCCTCACGTCTGGTCACCAGTGTAGGGAGCTTGAAATGAAGAAGCAATGTGATTTTATAAATCAAGATTTATTATCAGCTTCACCTCCCAAACATGTCTCATCTCGATGCAGAAGCAGAATCAAGAGGTCGAGCGCAGTCAGACCTTCATACTTATACCTACACTCAACAAAAGACATTGCATATCAAAGCTGACATCCCGCATTAACATAATCCCCCTCCATTGTCCTCCATCTCCTCCACCTGACCCTGGGTGGTCAGGAAGTTCAATCCGGTCTCCACCGCTGCGACTCAGTCTGTTCTTTGATCCTCGCCGGTGGTTGAGACCTCTTGTCCTGTTGTGAGGCGTGAGGTCATTCCACATATGTAATCACTAAACATTCTAATATGTCTATACATATGTAGGTATGGAATATATGATTAATATAAGCCACACCCATGTCCCAGATACAACCATGGATTAAAGGACAGGTAGTGAACAAAATGTTCACTGAGTTTCTGTCTTGCTGGAAGTTTCGCCGTTTAGAGGAACACGTTCAACACTGCAGCCCAATGATGGTTTGGCCATCTCAGAGCTGACCTCACTTCTTCTTCTTGTGTTTCAGATGCAGTTGTGTCACTGTCTGCTGTTCTCCTGCCTGCTGGCCTCCGCGCTGCTCCACAGCGCCATCGGTGGACTCGGAGTCCAGCGGCACCCTGGCCAGGTCAGGAAATGCAACTGTCCGATTATACCTCCTGTCTGTAGGAGGAGCCTGATAAATGCAAATGCACTGATGCCACGCACACAACAATCTGTACCGTAGCACATTTGACCCCCCCCCCCCAAAAAAATGCAGTTGGTCTGACAGGTGTTTGCACTCTAACACCTGCCAAAGAATGTGGGGGGCAGAAAAGCTGCAGGCTGGTGGACCACCATGACTGCCCTCCCCGGTTTTACACCTGTAACCAGTGGGCAACTTATTTACGGGGGGTATTCACAAATTTATCATGAGGTAAAAACATATTAATATAAATGAGGCACAAATTGGCAAGAATAAAGGTGCAAGAATATGATAAAAGATGCCAATTTAATAAATAAAAAGTTGCAAATTATAATTTAATTACATAGAATAAAAATCTAACATTTATTTATCCAAATGAATTCACAAAAGTTGCGAATTTACTAGAAAAAACTTACAGATTTATGAGGAAAAAAATCCAATTTTACAAATAAAAGTTTCACATTTATGAGGAAAAAATCCAGTTTTACAAGTAAAAAGTTTCACATTTATAAGGAAAAAAATCCAGTTTTACAAGAAAAAAGTTACAAATTTATGAGGAAAAAAATCCAATTTTACAAATAAAAAGTTTCACATTTATGAGGAAAAAATCCAGTTTTTCAAGAAAAAAGTTGCAAATTTATTAAGAAAAAAAATCAGTTTTACAAATAAAAATTTTGACATTTATAAGGAAAAAAATCCAGTTTTACAAGAAAAAAGTTACAAATTTATGAGGAAAAAAATCCAATTTTACAAGTAAAAAGTTGCAAATTTATGAGGAAAAAAATCCAATTTTATAAGAAAAAAGTTACAAATTTATGAGGAAAAAAAATCCAATTTTACAAATAAAAAGTTTCACATTTATGAGGAAAAAATCCAGCTTTTCAAGAAAAAAGTTACAAATTTATGAGGAAAAAAATCCAAATTTACAAGAAAAAAGTTGCAAATTTATGAGGAAAAAAATCCAATTTTACAAATAAAAAGTTTCACATTTATGAGGAAAAAATCCAGTTTTTCAAGAAAAAAGTTGCAAATTTATTAAGAAAAAAAATCAGTTTTACAAATAAAAAGTTTGACATTTATAAGGAAAAAAATCCAGTTTTACAAGAAAAAAGTTACAAATTTATGAGGAAAAAAATCCAATTTTACAAGTAAAAAGTTGCAAATTTATGAGGAAAAAAATCCAATTTTATAAGAAAAAAGTTACAAATTTATGAGGAAAAAAAATCCAATTTTACAAATAAAAAGTTTCACATTTATGAGGAAAAAATCCAGTTTTTCAAGAAAAAAGTTGCAAATTTATTAAGAAAAAAAATCAGTTTTACAAATAAAAAGTTTGACATTTATAAGGAAAAAAATCCAGTTTTACAAGAAAAAAGTTACAAATTTATGAGGAAAAAAATCCAATTTTATAAGAAAAAAGTTACAAATTTATGAGGAAAAAAAATCCAATTTTACAAATAAAAAGTTTCACATTTATGAGGAAAAAATCCAGTTTTTCAAGAAAAAAGTTGCAAATTTATTAAGAAAAAAAATCAGTTTTACAAATAAAAAGTTTGACATTTATAAGGAAAAAAATCCAGTTTTACAAGAAAAAAGTTACAAATTTATGAGGAAAAAAATCCAATTTTACAAGTAAAAAGTTGCAAATTTATGAGGAAAAAAATCCAATTTTATAAGAAAAAAGTTACAAATTTATGAGGAAAAAAAATCCAATTTTACAAATAAAAAGTTTCACATTTATGAGGAAAAAATCCAGCTTTTCAAGAAAAAAGTTACAAATTTATGAGGAAAAAAATCCAAATTTACAAGAAAAAAGTTGCAAATTTATGAGGAAAAAAATCCAATTTTACAAATAAAAAGTTTCACATTTATGAGGAAAAAATCCAGTTTTTCAAGAAAAAAGTTGCAAATTTATTAAGAAAAAAAATCAGTTTTACAAATAAAAAGTTTGACATTTATAAGGAAAAAAATCCAGTTTTACAAGAAAAAAGTTACAAATTTATGAGGAAAAAAATCCAATTTTACAAGTAAAAAGTTGCAAATTTATGAGGAAAAAAATCCAATTTTATAAGAAAAAAGTTACAAATTTATGAGGAAAAAAAATCCAATTTTACAAATAAAAAGTTTCACATTTATGAGGAAAAAATCCAGTTTTTCAAGAAAAAAGTTGCAAATTTATTAAGAAAAAAAATCAGTTTTACAAATAAAAAGTTTGACATTTATAAGGAAAAAAATCCAGTTTTACAAGAAAAAAGTTACAAATTTATGAGGAAAAAAATCCAATTTTATAAGAAAAAAGTTACAAATTTATGAGGAAAAAAAATCCAATTTTACAAATAAAAAGTTTCACATTTATGAGGAAAAAATCCAGCTTTTCAAGAAAAAAGTTACAAATTTATGAGGAAAAAAATCCAAATTTACAAGAAAAAAGTTGCAAATTTATGAGGAAAAAAATCCAATTTTACAAATAAAAAGTTTCACATTTATGAGGAAAAAATCCAGCTTTTCAAGAAAAAAGTTACAAATTTATGAGGAAAAAAATCCAAATTTACAAGAAAAAAGTTGCAAATTTATGAGGAAAAAAATCCAATTTTACAAATAAAGTTTCACATTTATGAGGAAAAAATCCAGTTTTTCAAGAAAAAAGTTACAAATTTATGAGGAAAAAAATCCAATTTTACAAGAAAAAAGTTACTAATTTATGAGGAAAAAATTCCAATTTACAAGAAAAAAGTTGCAAATTTATAAGTAAAGAAATTCCAATTTTACAAGAAAAAAGTTGCAAATTTATGAGGAAAATGTGGCAGTTGTACCATAAAAAGTTGGAAAATGTCTCCTCCTTGATTTACTCCTATCAATGGGATGGAGGGGGGGTGACAGGTTAACAGAGGGAATGATTTCTGATCATTCTGCTAACAAGGGGGATAGCACCCCCCCCCCCAAAAAAAAACAACAAAACAAATCAGCTGCTGCCTATAATGGTCCAGATCAAACTGGAAAGTGTGGACCACAGAAGCAGGAGTGGAAGCAGCCTGAGACGACTGCACAGCGCTGCTGCAGGTTGGGGGGGTGGAGGCGACGTTCCTTCTGTCAAAGAAACAGTAACTTAATCTGAAAATCTCCTATCATGACAAACCTTCAGTCTCTTCTTCTCTTCCCTCTCGTGAACCCCAGTTCTGGTATCAGGCGGTGTGAAGACGTTGGACGAAGCCTGACACCATTCTTCTGTTTAGTCTGGACAGCGTTGATCTGTCAGACAGGAAGGGCAGACGGCGATCGTGGCTGGGGCCATGACGTGAGAAACGAGAAAACGGCCCCCGGGCCGCTGAGCTCCGTGTTTCTATATGGAAACTCCCTCACAGAAAATAAAGTAGAGAGGAGGAGATGGCAGTTTCCCACGTGTTAGTGAGGACCATGTGGAACTGATGGTTCCATATGGAGACATGTCCACTTCCTGTCTGCGATGGATCCACTATACAGGCCTATAATAATAACAATAACTAACAGATCATTATGCAATTCCTCAAGCTCTAGGATGGCATTTTTGTGTTATTACATTCATAGAAAGATCAACACAGACATTCAAAACACTTAATATTTCTGTAAGGATGCGTTCTCACCTAACCCATTTGGTCCAGACTTTCAGACTTTTATGTTTGAAATTTATAATATAATTACACAGAATACAAGTCTAACCAACATCCAGATGAACATGCAGATTTACAAGAAAAGTTGCACATTTAATGAGGAAAAAGGGTGCAATTTTGCAAAAAAAAAAATCATAAATTTGTGAGAAAGTTGCAAATTTACAAGAAAACATTTACACATTTAATGAGAAAAAACATTGCAATTTTGCAAAAAAATCAAATTTGTGAAAAAGTTGCAAATTTACAAGAAAAAGTTGCACATTTAATGAGAAAAAAGTTACAATTCTGCAAAAAAAACCAAAACAAATTTGTGAGAAAGTTGCAAATTTACAAGAAAAAAGTTGTACATTTAATGAGAAAAAAGTTGCAATTTTGCAAAAAAAATCTAATTTGTGAGAAAGGTGCAAATTTACAAGAAAAAAGTTGCTCATTTAATGAGAAAAAGTTGCAATTCTGCAAAAAAAAGTCGTAAATCTGTGAGAAAGTTGCAAATTTACAAGAAAAAAGTTGCAGTTTTATGATTAAAAAATTACAAATTCATGAGGAAAAGTTGCAATTATGCAAAAAAGTCAATCTATGAGAACGTTGCAAATTTACCATTAAAAACTTGCAAATTTATGAGAAAAAGTTGCAAATTTACAAGAAAAAAGAAAAAGCTGCAATTTTACGATTAACTTTTTTCTCATAAATTTGCAAATTTTTTCTTATAAACTGGCAAGTTTTTTCACTTTAAATTTTCAACTTTTTTCTTAAAAATTTGTGACTTTATTTTCTCATAAATTTGTTACATTTTTCTCATGTTAGTGACTTTTTTTTCTCAAAATTTTCACCCATGCACATGTTAGCTTACAGGCCCGAACAACCATATCTTAGCCTGCCACTGCTAGTTAGCCTGCTAGCATTAGCATAGCCATCCCAATGGATAGCTGCAGCTCAACGTTTCCTTCAAATCTGTTATTTTAAATAGAAATCCAGATACTAAATGTGGACACAATGTATTTAGATCATAAACCAATTCAGATTCAGCATGTGCTACTTTAAACTCAGTGCTCCATAAACTCCAGCACCATTTAATTTCTGGTCCTGGTCTTTGTGTTCCAGCATGTAGACCGGCCCCTATGGAGGTCTTCGGCCGGTCTTCGGCACCACCACGGAGGGCCAAAGGCGGGGGAGGAGCTGACAGAGAAGCTGCTCCAACTGGACGACCTGACCAGGACGGAGAACGACGTCATGGAGCCGAAGAGGAAGAGGAGTTTCCCCAGCAACGGCGCCCCCCTGGACCGCCTGTCAGTCAGCTCCATGGAAACCAAACAGGGGACCACCAAGCAGAGGTGACGCGTCACACAAACTACTTAGTTATATTTTGTTGTAAATATGAAAATGAACGCTATGTTTCTTTTTACCTTCAGTAAAGTCGCGGAGGCGCCACGGCGACGAGTCAACCCGCCTCCCATTGACAGGATCGGAGTGAGTCGTCTACCAAACAGAGGATAGGCCACGCTCCCCTCTGTCTGAGACCTCACACCTCTAAACAGCGCCCTCTCTGGACAGGTGTGGTACTGCAGCCATAACAACCATAAACGCACCAATAAATCACTGATGTTTTTATTCTCTCTCTGCAGATGCATGACTCACAGCCAATCACCTGCTCAGCTCCGCCCACTGCTGTCACCTAGACACGCCCACCTCAACTCCTAATGATGGTGCATTCAGGTGGACTAAAAAATAAGGAAACTCTAATCCACCCAAATGCTGCAGCGGGACCCTGAATATTCAGAATTTTATTATTTCACCCTCAGTTTTATACAAACTTATTTCTGATCTCTAAAAAAGATTTGTGAAGCAAGTTTTAAACTGAAGTTTTATTTCAGATTTTATTATTTTGACTGAGCAAATTCTAATCAACCTGTATTCATTTAATGTAAAAATATAAGTAAAAATTCCCACATTTAAAAGTAATATTGTTAAAATAAGTATTGTGTATATTAAAGATTCTCTCCGGCGGCTCTAAAACCACCTCAAAAACAAATGTGTTTTGCCCAAAATAGTATATTGTGGCTTTTTATCCCCTCAAAAAACATTCATTGCCTTAGAATTGCTTGGAAAGAGCTTTTACATCTTCCACCTACTTAAGTATGTGCAGATCTACGAGTATTCTAATTAGCTCCACCCATACCCCCGCCCACCAGCAGCGGATGCTGCGAGGCCAGCCCTCCCCTCTCCTCTGACCTGAGAATACCGAAGACTGCTTCCCTAAACAATGGCTAGTCAAACATCGGACTGATTCAGCCGGACATGGACACGCCGCCGACCCCCACCAAAGTGAGCTGGCTCGCCACGGTCATACCTGGGGCTGACGGGTGCCCGCTGGGCAACTCGCTGGCAGTCGGCGGTCTGGTGTGCCCACCCGCCACCACAGAACCACGACCTCAGCGCAGCGTGTGCGGCCTCGCCCTGGCCATTGGGCCACACTCCCCCCCCCCGGTTGCCCAACTCACCTCCCTCCTCTGGAGGGAGCGGGGTTTTAATGTCTCCTCCTCTGTCCTCCCCGGCAGGGATGGAATGGAGCACCCGAGGGGTTTTGTGTCCCCCCTGAAAACCCCCTCACCAAACCGAGTCAAATGAATGCAAAATGGATGGGCGGCGGTCTTGGCGCCTTCATCCCCCTAAGAGCAGACGTCTCTCTCTGGTTTGGCCTTCCGACCGTGGGCCAACGTGGCAGCCAGTAGACTCCGGTCTCCGAGCTAACTGTGCTCCGCATGCGCTATAGGGTTCCAGAACACAGTAGCCCCAGTGGTGGAAAAGTGTTCTTTATAGCACATTATAGGCCGGGTAAATTAAAAACGTAATATAGTCTTTCAGCTGCTCCCTCTCAGGGTCACCACAGCGTATCACCACCTTCTATCGCCATGATCCACATGTCGATTCAACAAGGATTTTTATGCCGGACGCCCTTCCTGACACAAGCCTGCCCATTTTCCGGACTTGGGACCAGCACAGGGAGCAGACTGGCTTGTCCTCCCCCTGTGGCTCGGCAACCAACCGTCCTTCCTCCATTCTATTTTTGCTGAGCACCAAGCTAGAAGGCAGGAAGCACCATTTTTATGTGGTCTTTGGTATGACCTGGCCAGGACTTGACCCCACAGTCTCCTGGTTGTGGGGCGGATGCTCCACCTCCAGGCCGCCACTCCAATTAAAAACAAAGTGTAACAAAAAGTAACGCAGTAAAACATGCAAAACATGCAAAACATGCAAAAGAAATATAATTTTCTCATAAATCACAAAAATACACAGAATTACGGGATTAAATAATGACAGCAATTAGAAAAAGTTTTTTGTTGCTTTATTGTGCCAATATTAGCAGTAAATAATTCACAACATAACACTAAATTATGTAGTTTAAATTGTTGAGGCTGATCTGGGTTACGGTTTGTTTTTATATGGAGAAAAAGAAATTTTGAAAGCTGGGAACTTTAGATTTTTTTAGCAGTCTCAAAAAAAAATCAGCATAAAAAAAGGTGTTCATTTAACCGTTTAACTTTTGGCTTCACTGGAATGAACTAAAAATGAATCAAAATTGAGGAATATGATGTATAACTGTAAAAAAATAAATAAAATGTATAAAATAATTTAAAGGTTTTTCCTACAGAAAGAGACGTACATGAGGAAACGCCTGGTTTATGCTCACCTTTGTTGTGTTTGAAAGCTGGAAGATTCATTTATTCATTTACTAAAATATTGATCCTAAACTGACTCCATAAAAAAGTTTTGGGTTGGAGTGAAAGACACTGCAGACCATCTAAATAAGCAGCGGCAGCTTCTCCGTTTCCCGAGTTTAACTTTCCTTTCTTAAAATCTAAATTAACCATTGAAACAAATATTCCTTTCACTCACGAGACAAACCTCTGGAAATCAAATGAACCGAGACAGCTGTAGTGGTGGAGCCGCCCGAATGCACCGTCAGCACCTCCTCCACCTCCTCCTCCTCCCCTGACCGGAGGTGTCGCCCACCTCGACTCGTCCTGAACCGCCGACTCGGCTCAGTTTGAGCTTCCTGCCCGCAGTTTTGTTTCTCGCTCCAGCATGTTTCCACTGCACTAAAAGCAGCATGTTTGGGTACATGCTTTCAGTTTTGAAGCTTAACTACAGTCTAGCTCAAATGCAACGGGACTAAATTGGATGGAACGGAACGAGCGACGAAGTACGTCGGTGCTCCATCGTCCTGCACAGTTGCTGCATCGGTGCTGAAGTCTGGGTGGTGGTGCAGTGGAAACACGTCTGTGCTTCGTCCTGCCTGAATGTAACTGAGCTTTAATAAAGAGGAAAAAGATCAACATGCTGGGCTGGTTTCTGTGTCTGTTTAATAAAAGACCCTTGGCGACACAAATAAAATGTATTACGTTATTTTGCAGTCAGCTGCTGGGGGCCCAGAAGTGATTACAGACGACTGGCTTCAGGCCAAGGAGGCACTAAGCAGCTCAGAGAGCATATTAGCTGTGCGCCCTGTAGCGCCACGGTTACCTTAGCTTCTTTTTGTGCAGCCATCAAAAATTACAACAAGGTGAATGACGTCATCTTACAAAAGTAAACGTCAAACTTTCAAAGAGAAAAACATTTCAAAGCACAAGGAGCAAAGGGTGTGTGGACTGGAGCAAAGCTTATTCACGCCCACCCCCCCGCTCAATACAGCGATAACCACAAAAAATGAAGAAGAAGTCATCAATATGGAAATTTCTGTCAAGTTATCCTTTATGAATTAAGTGGCTTTATATTTCTCTGTTAAACGGAGGCTTAACATCCTCCTGAACATAACAAGCGTGCTCCATGTTTTCATTCCATAGTTTCACCCCAGCAACACAGCAACGTTTTGGGGGGTTTTTTTGCATTTGTTCTGATCTTTGGCTTTTCAAACATACCAAGTCCTCTCAGATGATCCACGTTCTCTAGTGCTGAACCACCCCTGGATTCCTGACGGCAGCAGACCGTTCGTTCTTTTATACATAATTTGTGAAATTTTGAAGTCCATTAATTCCTTAAAGTTCAATAAATTCAATTTTATAAATAAATGATTTGTTGGTTTTCTGAAATATTCTCCATTCATATTTTTTTTCTTTTGTAAAAGAAATACTGGGTATGCAGTCGTGTGAAAAAAATAGGACACCCCTTTAAATATTCAGTTCTTTATTAAGAAATGTTCACATATCCATGTCTAACCTTGGTTTTGTTTTTATTTGCATTTTTTAGCATTTATTTTAGCCATTGTAAGTGGGAATGAATGTGGGGGTGTCTTAATTTATTCCTCACTATTTGTTTAGAATTACATTTTACAGAAAACTTGAAAAAAGTCTTGAATTCATTTTTAATTGTTTAGTTGTATTACATGAATCTCCCAGTGTGTTTAACATTGATATTAAATATCCATATGTCCAAATATGTAAAAAAAAAAACCAAACAAACAAAAAACCACAGGCTTATACAGGGCATCCTAACTTTTTCACGACTGAAGGTGTTACCCCATACTTCAACACCGTATCAGAGAGCAGTATAATATGTAGTGATTCTTTATTTAAAAAATGTTTTGCTTTGTATAATATTGCAACACACTTTGATATTTTAGTTGTAATAAATTTAATATGTGGTTTCCAATTTAATTTGGCATCTATTATTATACCTAAAAAATTAAGTATCCCATACCCTCTCAATTTCTGTGTCATTCATCATAATTTTTTTATTTAAATTCAGTACAAATTCAAGTGACCCGCCGGGGACTACAAATGCAAATTAGCAGTTTTGTTAAATCTGGCATACTTAGATTTGTATTAATGTTCATTAGTATGTAATGTCCCTTTAAAATAAACATTAAACAAACAAGTATATACAGACAACACTGAAGATGTGACACTTTGATCCAATGTAAAGTAGTCAGTGTACAGCTTGTATAACAGTGTAAATTTGTTGTCCCCTCAAAATAACTCAACACACAGCCATTAATGTCTAAACCGCTGGCAAAAAAAGTGAGTACACCCCTAAGTGAAAATGTCCAAATTGTGCCCAAAGTGTCAATATTTTTTGTGGCCACCATTATTTTCAGAATCAGAATCAGAAAAGCTTTATTGCCAAGCATGTTAGAAACACACGAGCACTGCCGAGCACTGCCGAGCACTGCCGTTCCAGCACTGCCTTAGCTCTCTTGGGCACGGAGTTCACTAGAGCTTCACAGGTTGCCACTGGAATCCTCTTCCACTCCTCCATGATGACATCATGGTGTTAGAGACCCTGCACTCCTCCACCTTCCGTTTGAGGATGCCCCACAGATGCTCAATAGGGGTTTAGGTCTGGAGACATGCTTGGCCAGTCCATCACCTTTACCCTCAGTTTCTTGAGCAAGGCAGTGGTCGTCTTGGAGGTGTGTTTGGGGTGGTTATCATGTTGGAATACTGCCCTGCAGCCCACTTACCGAAGGGAGGGGATCATGCTCTGCTTCAGTATGTCACAGTACATGTTGACATTCATGGTTCCTTCAATGAACTGTAGCTCCCCACTGCCAGCAGCACTCATGCAGCCCCAAACCATGACACTCCCACCACCATGCTTGACTATAGGCAAGCCACACTTGTCTTTGTACTCCTCACTTGGTTTCTGCCACACATGCTTGACACCATCTGAACCAGGTAAGTTTATCTTGGTCTCATCAGACCACAGGACATGGTTCCAGTAATCCATGTCCTTAGTCTGCTCGTCTTCAGCAAACTGTTTGCAGGCTTTCTTGTGCATCATCTTTAAAAGGGGCTTCCTTCTGAGACGACAGCCATGCAGACCAATTTGATGCAGTGGTCTGAGCACTGACAGGCTGACTCCCCACTCCCCACCTCTTCAACCTCTGCAGCAGTGCAGGTAGCACTCATACGTCTATTTTCAAAAGACAACGTCTGGATATGACACTGAGCATGTGCACTCAGCTTCTTTGGTCGACCATGGCGAGGCCTGTTCTGACTGGAACCTGTCCTGTTAAACCGCTGTATGGTCTTGGCCACCGTGCTGCAGCTCAGTTTCAGGGTGTTGGCAATCTTATAGCTTAGGCCATCTTTATGTAGAACAACAATTCGTTTTTTTCAGATCCTCACCGAGAATTCTCTGCCATGAGGTGCCATGTTGAACTTCCAGTGACCAGTATGAGAGCGATAACACCAAATTTAACACACCTGCTCCCCATTCACACCTGAGACCTTGTAACACTGAGTCACATGACACCAGGGAGGGAAAATGGCAAACTGGGCACAATTTGGACATTTTCACATCAGGGTGTACTCACTTTTGTTGCCAGCGGTTTAGACATTAATGGCTGTGTGTTGAGTTATTTTGAGAGGACAGCAAATTTACACTGTTATACAAGCTGTACACTGACTACTTTGTATCAAAGTCCCATATTGTCAGTGTTGTCCCATGAAAAGATAAATATTTACATAAATGTGAGGGGGTGTACTCACTTTTGTGAGACACTAAAACAAGTATGCATGCTCATACCTTTACTTGTAAATGAAAACCATCCGCCTGTCCCTCTGGACAAAAATCTCAGTCACTTTGTTGTAAAAGTCCTCCTTGTCTTTTAGTTTTAAAAGACAAGGCCATCTTGACCTTGCTCTCAAGATGGCGACCGGGATGGTCACACTTTTTCAGTGCTGAGACAAAGTCACTGATTTTGCCATTAAAAGTGGCTGGCCTGCAGCGATCGGCGCTCGTGGCGAACACGCACGGGCTGAATTGCCACCTCCGTTGGATTGCCCTTTAATCGCCTTTCTCCAGCGACTTCCTGCGCCTTCCTGAAGCGATTGCTCAGCTAACACTAGTTAGCTTAATGCTACCTGAAGCGATTGCTAAGCTAACACTAGTTAGCTTAATGCTGGCGCCAGTCTCTAAATAACTACCTACAGCGATCGGATATACCTCCGGTGGATTACCCCTTTGATCGCTTTTATCCGGCCACTGTGAGTAAACTGACCAGCAATTCCAGCGCTTCCTTGTGATTCACTGATGTGCCCTACCTGAAGCGATTGCTAAGCTAACGCTAGTTAGCTTAATGCTGGCGCCAGCCATTCCACCTAACACCAGCCTGAATCAAAGCCCAGCTGCGAGGCCCAGCGGGGATACTACCAGGCAGGCGGCTATTTGTTTGACGGGGCTCAGCAGAGATTTCACCCAGGCAGACGGCGGTAGGCGGCGGTGCCCAGCGGAGGACTTACCGTGACTGCAGCGGCGGTGTGCGACGAGACTACCCGAAGCGATTGCTAAGCTAACGCTAGTTAGCTTAATGCTGGCGCCAGTCATTCCACCTTACACCAGCCTGAATCGAAGCCCAGCTGCGAGGCCCAGCGGAGATACTACCAGGCAAGCGGCTATTTGTTGACGGGGCTCAGCAGAGATTTCACCCAGGCAGACAACGGTAGGTGGCGGTGCCTAGCGGAGGATTTACCGTGACCTCAGCGGAGCTCGGTGGCAGCGGCGGTGTGTGACGAGACTCGGTTGGAGGAGCGGGACGGGAGACCAGTTACGGCGACTATGAGCAACGAGACCAGCAACGGAAGGGGCTAGTTGGCTAGCTGAGGCCCAGCTGGATTCGAGGACGATCGGATCAGATTCTGGCGATATAAGCAGAATTTATTTTACTATCCACAGATTTTCCTTTTCCTTCTTTCCAAGAAGGACTGAAGATGGCTGCCACCGGATTAAAAAGTGGGCTGATGGGCACCACTAATAAGCCTTCTCTACTTCTCTACTTCCTCTTCGTTTTGTCTTTGTGTGTCTGGACCTGCAACAAGAAGGATTTTCCGACAAACTCAACCAAAGGTGAAGTTAAAAAGTTTTATCTGTATGGATTTGGGCTTGGACATCTCACCCTACACTCTATGTGGTCTTTAAAAGCCCTGAGCAAAAACTTCCAAATTAAGGCAAACATGGCTGTTAAGCAAAAATCACAATATGGCAGAGGATATACAATTAAAGTTCTGTTAGTTCTGCTACTTCTGGCAGGAGATATTCACCTTAACCCTGGACCTGCCACTATTAAACAGCAGACCACTGGGTTAGCACAAAACCGAGCTGTACAAAAGCAAAAACAACATTTATTTTTCCAAACTGTTAATCATGCACGAGTTCTTTGGGACACCAAGGCTAAACCAAAGGGGATCCTCGGCGGTCATTTAAACATACGGAGCATAATCCCCAAAAGAGATGAGATTTCGGTGTTGCTGTTGGACTCAAATCTGGACTACCTTTGTCTCTCAGAAAGCTGGCTACACAGTAACATAGACACTAATATGATCGATATTGTGGGCTACCAGTGTTTTAGAAAAGACAGGCAGGTAGGGAGGGGAGGAGGTGTTTTAATTTACATCAAAGAGAAATATAAATGTCAACTGGTTGATTTGAATACTTCACTTGAATGTTTAGCTGTTAATGTATGTCTCTCTCCGGTAATGAATTTCAACATTGCAGTAGTGTACAACCCACCGTCACACAACTCTTCCTTTTATAATGAATTAAGTGATCTGGTTAAACAACTTGAGAAGAACAGAGAAACAATAATTCATGGTGACTTTAATATCAACTGGTCTGATAAAAAAGACAAACAAAAACTGAAAAGCCTCATGACTAAATTTAATTACCAGCAAATCATCAAAGGACCCACCAGGATAACCAAACAATCCAGAACACTTATTGACATGGTATTTACTAATAAACCAGAACGAATAACCAGAACCTATAATCTTGTAACTGGTCTCTCAGATCATAACATGGTTCTTGCTGTCAGGAAACTTACTAAAAAGCGACTACAGTATTTTGGGGGAGTCGATATTGACAAATCAAATTTTATTATCCCCAAATCAAAAAATGAGGAGTTTGAACATTACTTAGAGAATCAAAATTGGGAGCAGCTCATGGCAACATGTGAAGTAGATGATTGTTGTAATTTTATAACTGCAACAATCACAAAGTCTATAGAAAAATTTTCAAAGCAAATTAAAAGTAGACAACAGAAGATTAGCCTACCATGGTTAAATAATGAAATAAGAAAACTTATGAAGAGGCGAGACTATGCACTGAAAACATCACTAACCTCCAAACTACAAAATGATCACCTTGTGTACAAAAGTTTAAGAAATAAAGTGGTACATGAGCTGCGAAAATCAAAAATATCTTATTACAATAAACTGATAGATCATGCAAAGGGTAACAACAGTTCCCTATGGAGGCATTTAAATAACTTAACTAATAAAAAAAATGATCAGAAGGGGGTAAAGGAACTTAGAATCAATGGCAAGACCGTCAGTGACAAGGCTACTTTGGCAAATGAATTTAATTCACACTTTGTGGGCTCTGTGGAAGACTTAACAAAAATTTTTGTGCTGCCAAATGTGCTCAACAACACAAATTCCATACTCCCAACAGATACTTTTCACATCGATGAGGTAAATGAGAAGTTAATTGCTGGTATTGTTAAAACACTGTCAAACTCAAAAACTAGTGATATCTACAATATGAGCACCTCCTTTCTCAAAATGCACAGCAAAATATTAATCAAACCACTGACTCATCTCATTAATCTCTCCATTAGGTCTAGTACATTTCCATCTGGCTGGAAAAAAGCTGTCGTCATACCAGTTCATAAATCAGGCAGTAAAGACGATATATGCAATTACCGCCCAATCTCTATCTTACCAGTCCTATCTAAGGTTCTTGAAAAAGTTGTAGCTACACAGCTGATAGACTACTTACAAGACAGTCAACTTCTTCATCCACATCAATTTGGTTTTAGACCAGGATACTCAACAGAAACAGCAAATTGTTGCCTTATTGAAAACGTCAAACAGTCCTTGGACAGGGGTAATGTGGTAGGAGCTGTTTTTCTAGATCTCAAAAAGGCTTTCGATACTGTAAACCACAGTTTGCTTTTATCCAAAATGGTATCTTTTAACTTCTCCCCAAATACATTAGAATGGTTTGCATCTTATCTCCAGAATAGAGAACAGTGTGTAAAAGTTCACCAGGATAAATCCTCATTTTTAAACAACCGCATGGGTATCCCACAAGGGTCCATTCTTGGTCCTTTACTTTTCAGCATTTTTATTAATGACTTGCCGTTACACTGCTCAGCTGCAACATGCCAACTTTATGCAGATGATGCAGTTATTTACACAGCTGCCAAGACTCCAGCACAGGCTGCAGATGTACTGTCTACAAGTATGGTTGATGTCCAAGAGTGGCTCCTCAAGAACCATCTATTGCTGAACCTTCAGAAAACAGTCTCAATGTGCTTTTCAATCAAAAAATGTAACCTGCAACATTTTAAAGTTAATATACATGATCATGACATCAGTTTAGCTACAGAATTCAAATACCTTGGCATTGTACTAGATCCTCAACTCAAATTTAATCTTCATATAAAGAAAATTTCAAAAACAGTAAAAAAAAATCTGAACTGCTTTAAATTAATTAGATATTACATACCTTACGAAGCAGCTGCACTGTATATGCATTCTATGGTTTTTTCTCATATATCATACTGTTTGACAGTCTGGGCTCAAGCAGCCCCTTCCACAATAAGACATATAGGTTCATTATATAATCAAACCCTAAAAATCTTGGACAAAAAGCCCATTAGGTGGCATCACTGTAATGTTTTAAAAAAATACAACCTATTGAGTTTTGAGAGCTTCATTGACCTCTGTCTTCTGAAATTAACGTTCAAATGTTTCCATAAATCAGCACCCGAGCCACTTGCTGGTTTCGTCCAAAGACAGGACAGCAGCAGAGCCACCAGGAGTTCTGTTAACAATAACTGTAAAATATTCCACCGCAGAACCACATTTGGACAAACAGCTTTCTCTATAAAGGGCAGTCACATCTGGAACACAATGCCAAATGAAATTAAAATAATAACGGACTTTAAAACATTCACTAAAAATGTTAAAAACTGGCTGAAAAATAAACAAGAATGTACTCATGTATGAATTATTTGTCTGCAAAGTGAGAGTGAATGAAGGGAAGGAATAAATGTGTTTGTTTATAGTGAGTGACAGAGGGAGGAAGGCCTGAAATAGGCAAATGTGAGTTATGTTATATGTGTTAAATGTGAGTCAGGCTGTTATATTTGTGTATTTATAATATTTATGTTAAAGGTGAGTCAGGCTGTTATATTTGTGTATTTATAATATTTATAATATTTATAATTGTGTATTTATAATTCTTCTGCATTGATGTATGTGGTTATTGTGTATATTTTTATCTTGATTCTTTTTTCTAAAGCCCATCCAGGGACAAGAGTTGCAAATTAGCTAATAGCTATACACTCTATGTGCAACACATCAGATTGATTGTCTTTGATTAATTGTCTATGTTTATTGCACTGTCCCTGTCAAATAAACTAATCTACTACTACTACTAAAAAGTCTCTCTGTCTCAATCGACATTACTGCCAGTTTTCATTGAAAGTCCAACTCTGAGAATTTTTTTTAAGTTTAGCAATAAAATCTTCCACTTTCAGTCTGTATAAAATAGAAGCAGAAACGGAGTCCTCGGTTACAGCTGATTTTCTGATTTTACCTTTAGCTAACTTGGCTCTTAGCCTCGGCGTATAAGAACAAGTAAACTCCTGCACCTACAGTGCTCAAGCACGCCCTCTCCTGTTAAGGCAGCATTACTGCGCAGCCTCTGACCGTGATTTTGAATTAAAGTTTTATGTCAGATTAAGAAGACTAAAGATGTTATAAACACACATTAAGTACATTACATGGACTATGGAAAAGGAGGACACGCAATAAAAGTGCCTACAAACTGTTGTGTCTTGTTTGGACTCTTATTTGTGTGGTATGGGTGGTGGCTCAATCTTCCGGTTCCACCACCACCTGGGGCTATAAGAGAGCAGTGGGCAAGAGGAGCGGTCTCTTGGCCACCTCTTCTGCCTAACGGTCGTGCCATGCTGTAAAGAGCCTCTTTAATAAATCTGTGTTCAGTTCGACACCTGGCCTTGTCCTTGGCTCCATATTCATACATAACATTTGGCGACAAGGACAAAAGTGGATTACAAGAAGATATAGAAGCATGCGGGTTTGAAATTTGGCTGGTTTTGGAGCTCCCCAGTGCGCCACCGGTCCTATGACTGGGGTGATGAGCCATTTTCTGGACGTGCAGGATGGCGCTGGACCTTTGGAGGCTGGGAAAGTGGAAGGCACATGAGTCGTTGGTGTGCAATTTTGCAGTGAAGGAACAGTGTGTTCTAAGCACACTGGGTGACTGTGATAGTTTTGATGAAGGGATTGAGCTAATGGCGCGCTATTTTCGCAACCTGGAAAATGTCATGGTTGGCACAATTTGGTTTTGACAGCGCCGCCAACGGGTAGGTGGGTCTATTCAGCGGTTCGTGACAGACTTGGAGCTGTTGGTCAGCGGGTGCCAGCTTGGACTATTGGAGAAAGGGATGATTTGCAACTAGTTGGCCATTATAACAATGGCGCTACGATTGGGTCGAAACTGCTTACATTTTCGGGTGAATTGGTGCTGCACACTACCATCGAGTTAGTTCAATGGCTGGAAGCTGCGGATGAACTGTCACGGGAGCTGAGTGAGAGTTTATCACATCAACATCTGGGATCACCGTCGATCGCATATGCAGTGGACCCGGTCAGCGTGGGAAGCGTGGAGGATGACACCAGCGCTGTGAATGTGAGGTCCGCCCTGTGAAAGCCTGAGGGCTGTGGGTCCACGAAGCACTATTTCAAGGCTAAGAGTTGTTCAGCAAGAGCAGAGCACTGCGGCACGTGTGGCTACTTGCTTCATGTCACCAGGGCATGCCATAGATCCAAGCGAGGAGGTCCGTGGCACAAAGTGGACTCTCACGCCCTCGCGGTTGTTCGTGCTGTGTCTCCGAGCACCAACGGTCACGCAGACTGTATGATGGAGCTGGACAGGATGGAAGTGTTGTTGTGGACTGACGCAGGAGCGGTGGGCTCTGTGCCAGATTGAAGGACCGTGAGATGTTTTTCCCCACACATCAGAATTGAAAAGGACCCAGCGCTGCTTTGTGGTTGTGGAGGAGGGCAGCTGGCCACGGTGGAAATGTTAGAACTGATGGCTCGGTGCGAATTGGCCGAGACGTGGAACCATAGTGATCCTGAGCATGGCAGACGGCGCAGTGTGGGATGAGGAACTGCCTGGCACCCTGGAGAGTGAGCAAGACCAGTATCATCCAGGGCCATCACAGGAGGGTTCCTGTGCCAGAGCCCAAGCCGCCCTAGATGAGGGAACTGGGCAGCATGGTGGGACACCTGTGACAGCAGGTGGCACCAAGTTACTGGCTCCATCTGTTACCGGATTTCAGCTGGAAGGTACCGGTGAACCGAGGGTCACAACAGTGATGGCGGTGGCGAAGTTAAAGGAGGTCAGGGCAGGACCGGGGGCACTGAGGGAGTGAGTGCCAAGCAGAGACACTGCAAGCCGAACAGAACCCCTCTGGGAGCCGCGGATTGGATTCGGGCTCGGGGGGTGGTGAAACCACGGCAGGTGAAGGAGACTGTGAGTGGTGAGACTGGACGAATGAGACATCCAAGGGTGAAGAAGAGGAGGGGCCCATGGGGTCATCCTCCCATGCTGTGTGTACACACATGGATAAAATTGTTGGTATCCCTCTGTTAATGAAAGAAAAACCCACAATGGTCACAGAAATAACTTGAATCTGACAAAAGTGGTAATAAATAAAAATTCTATGAAAATTAACCAATGAAAATCAGACAATGCTTTTGAATTGTGGTTCAACAGAATTATTTTAAAAAACAAACTCATGAAACAGGCCTGGACAAAAATGATGGTACCCTTAATATTTTGTTGCACAACCTTTTGAGGCAATCACTGCAATCAAACAATTTCTGTAACTGTCAGTGAGACTTCTGCACCTCTCAGCAGGTATTTTGGCCCACTCCTCATGAGCAAACTGCTCCAGTTGTCTCAGGTTTGAAGGGTGCCTTCTCCAGACGGCATGTTTCAGCTCCTTCCACAGATGTTTAATAGGATTTAGATCAGGGCTCATAGAAGGCCACTTTAGAATAGTCCAATGTTTCACTCTTAGCCATTCTTGGGTGTTTTTAGCTGTGTGTTTTGGGTCATTATCCTGTTGCAAGACCCATGACCTGCGACTGAGACCAAGCTGTCTGACACTGGGCAGCACATTTCTCTCTAGAATACCTTGATAGTCTTGAGATTTCATTGTACCCTGCACAGATTCAAGACACCCTGTGCCAGATGCAGCAAAGCAGCCCCAGAACATAACAGAACTTCCTCCATGTTTCACAGTAGGGACAGTGTTCTTTTCTTGGTATGCTTCATTTTTGCGTCTGTGAACATAGAGCTGATGTGCCTTGCCAAAAAGTCCCAGTTTTGTCTCGTCTGTCCATAGGACATTCTCCCAGAAGCTTTGTGGCTTGTCAGAATCAGAATCAGAATCAGCTTTATTGGTCAAGTATGCACAACACATACAAGGAATTTGACTTTGGCTAAAAACTTGCTCTCGTTGTTCAGGTGGAGGATTTAAATAAGGATTCAATGACAACAGAGTATGTACAGTAAATTACAGTCTGTCCACGTTTCTATAAAAGGATGCAAATATATACAGGAATATATGCAGTTATTTACTCAGACTAACCACACTTTGCAGAAATATATGAAAAAATATACAGTCACACAGTATTTCAATGTGAACTCAGATTCAGTGATATAATGTGAATGAAGTAAAAAGCAGTGTGAGAGTTATGTGCAATGTAATAATGGATGAAAAGTCATGAGCACAGCAACAGGTAGGACTAGGTGAATGTTAGGAGTTCATCAGAGTGATGGCTTGAGGAAAGAAACTGTTCCTGTGACGGGTGGTTTTGACCTTCTCCAACATGCAACATGCAGTTTGGCAAATTCCAGTCTGGCTTTTTTATGATTTGTTTTCAACAGTGGTGTCCTCCTTGGTCGTCTCCCATGAAGTCCACTTTGGCTCAAACGACGACAGATGGTGCGATCTGACACTGATGTACCTTGACCTTGGAGTTCACCATGAATGTGTTTAGAGGTGGTTCTGGGCTCTTTTGTCACCATTCATATTATCCGTCTCCTCCTGCGGCCACGTCCAGGGAGGTTGGCTACAGTCCCGTGGATCTTAAATTTCTGAATAATATGTGCAACTGTAGTCACAGGAACATCAAGCTGCTTGGAGATGGTCTTATAGCCGTTACCTTTAACATGCTTGTCTATAATTTTCTTTCTAATCTCCTGAGACAACTCTCTCCTTTGTTTCCTCTGGTCCATGTTTAGTGTGGTACACACCATGTCACCAAACAGCACAGTGACTACTTGTCACCCTTTAAATAGGCCGACTGACTGATTACAAGTTTGTAGACACCTGTGATGTTAATTAGAGGACACATCTTGGTTGAACATGTCCCTTTTTTTTTTTTTTTAGATTTAGTATACTTTATTGATCCCCAGAGGGGAAATTGAGGGTCATCCACCACCTGGATGGATGAAGCAGCCATGATACGGCGCTATCCCTTAACCATTCACACACACATTCACACCTAGGGCCACTTTAGAGTCTCCAATTAACCTAACCTGCATGTTTTTGGCATGTGGGAGGAAACCGGAGAAATCCCGGAGTAAACTCACGCAGACACGGGGAGAACATGCAAACTCCACACAGATCACTGTTGGTCGGGGGCTGGGATCGAACCCACGATCCCACGATCCCCCGGCCAAGGGTAAACTGTGCTGCCGCAGTGCTAACCACTGCGCCACCGTGCTATGGTCACATTTTCAATCTTTTCTATGGGCACCATCATTTTTGTCCAGGCCTGTTTCATGAGTTTGTTTTTTTAAAATAATTCTGTTGAACCACAATTCAAAAGCACTGTGTGATTTTCATTGGTTAATTTTCATAGAATTTTATTTACCACCACTTTTGTCAGATTCAAGTTATTTCTGTGACCACTGTGGGTTTTTCTTTCATTAACAGAGGGGTACCAACAATTTTGTCCACGGCTGTATATAGTTTTGTTTTTTGTATACATTTCTGGGGATTATTTTGTGCATTTTCTTTTAATTTAGGAACACGGAAGTTATTTTCTTTAGTTGGACTGTTTCTTTTTTTTTTTCCACAATATCTTTATTGAACCTTTTTTTTTTTTAACAAACATGATACAAACAATCAAACACTAACACTAAAGTACTACAAAAAAAAAAAAATGCACTAAAAACACCAACAACCACCAACAAAATCAAGTCTTCAACAATGCTCCTCTGTTTAGTCTAGACAATCCAATACATAAGTATACATATTATGTTCACCAGTTTGGAATTTACAAGGTCCACACATATCATTCACCTTCTTCTTCAAGAGTTATGTTTAAATTTTTTACATAATCAATAAAAGGTCTCCATATATTCTCAAACACAATTTCCTTTGATTTCAGTATATATGTTATTCTTTCTAATGGAAGGTTTGTTAACATCTGTCTTAACCACTGAGTCACATCTGGTCTATGAGTCTTTTTCCATAATAGTGCAATACATTTTTTGGCATTAAGCAAACTGAGGTCTATGAATGTTCTTTCACTTTTATTAAAATTATGCTTTTCTGGGTACAGACCCAACAAAAACAGTTTAGGATTCAATATGATTTGTTTTGAGATTATTTTTTCAATTGTTACCCTCACCTCTTCCCAAAACATTCTTATTAATCTACATTCCCATAAACAATGAAATAGGGTTCCTTTACTTTCCATGCATTTTGTGCATGTATCTGGTATATTTTTGTTATATCTATTTAACTCCTCCGGTGTAACATACATCCGCATTAACCATTTGAAATGTATCAATTTAAGGCGTGCATTTATTGATTTGGTTTGGGCTTCTGTACAAGCCAATTCCCATTGTTCCTCTGAAATTTCAATTTGCAGATCTTCTTTCCAGTAGTTTAATCTCTTCAGTGAATTTTCACTTGAAGATAGTGTCAATGAGTTATAAAACTCTGAAATAATACCCTTTCTTTTACTATCTTTCATCATCATTTTTTCCAAGGATGAATAAATAGGTCGAGTGAGAGCTTTATTTTGATTTGATCGAATAAAGTTTCTAAGTTGAAGATATTTAAAAAAAATGTGTTCTATTGAGATTAAATTTGATCCTCAGCTCTTCAAAAGACATTATGTTGTCTGCACATGGCAAATATAAATCCTGAATCTTTTGTATCCCTTTTAAATTCCATACTTTAAATACAGCGTCCGCTCTCCCTGGTTTAAAATATTGATTACCCCATATTGGACTAAATTGTGACAATAACTGTGGTTCTTTTAAATAGTTTTTAGCTTCACACCATATTTTGATCATATGCTTTACAAATGGATTTTTAACTTGTTTTTGTAATTTTTTTGCCGAATCTGAGTATATGAATATGGGAAGAGGTAAAGGTAAATTGTATGATTCCATTTCAGTCCAGTGAGGGAGATCATTTGATGAAAAATAATATGTCATAGACCTCAGTTGTGCCGACCAATAATACAACATAAAATTTGGACATTTCAGACCTCCACGATCAAATGGTAAATATAATAAAGACAAACGTAATCTAGCCCTCCTGTTGTTCCATATAAATTCCACTAACTTTTTTTTTATTCTTGAGAATAGATCTAAAGGTGGTGATAAGGGAATGTATTGAAATAAATAAAGTATTTTAGGTAAAATATTACTTTTAAGTATATTGATTCTCCCGATCATCGACATTGGTAGTGACATCCATCTCTGAGTTAACTCATTGATATCTGACATTAAGGCTTCATAGTTGACACTGGCGACTGATTCTAGCTTAGGCATAATTTGGATTCCTAAATATTTAAACTGATTTACAACATTGAATTGATTTACCTCAGGGGCTGGGTAATTTCTCTGGGTCTCATTTAGCATTAATATTGAAGATTTAGTTTTATTTATTTTATATCCTGATATTTCCCCAAAATTCTTTATTAAATTCAACAAGGTTGGAATTGATTTTTTTAGATTCGACATAAACAAAATTATATCATCGGCGTACAGGGAGATTTTATGTTCTGTTGGTCCAACTTTAATTCCATATATTTGTGAATGTAAACGTATCGCTATCGCTAAAGGTTCAATTGCCATAGTAAACAGTAAAGGTGAAAGTGGACAGCCTTGTCGACATCCTCTATTGATTTTTATTGGTTTTGAAATATTGTTATTTGTTAGGATTTCTGCTGTAGCATTATTGTATATTATTTGAACCCATTTTATGAAATTATTTCCAAGTCCAAACCTTTGTAGGACTTCAAAAAGAAAGGGCCATTCAACTCTATCAAAGGCCTTTTCGGCGTCCAATGATAGGAGAGCTGTATCCGGTGCTTCTTTATTAAAATAAATAATATTAAATAGTCTTCTTACATTATGGAAGCCTTGTCTACCCTTTATAAAGCCATTCTGATCTCGATTAATAATATTTGGTAAAATTTCTTGTATTCGTCTTGCTAAAATTTTACAGATTATCTTAAGGTCGGCGTTTAATAGGCTTATTGGTCTCATATTTTCACATTTATTAGAGGGCTTACCTGGTTTTGGCAGCAGTATAATTAAGGCATTATTTATGTATGATGGTAAATTATTATTTTGAAATGCTTCTAAAACCATTTCCAAAAAAGGTTTTATTAATTTATTCTTAAATTTTTTATAAAGGTCAACTGGAAGACCATCTGGTCCTGCACTTTTTCCTGATTTCATATTATCAATGGCTAGCCCAACTTCTTCTTGACTAATTTTAGACTCCAATATCTCCCTGTTTTCATTTGGAATACACGGTATAGATAGTTTGTTCAAAAACCCATTTAGTTTTGTTAAATCAGGTTCATTTTTGGTATCATATAATTTTTCATAGTAATCTCTAAAGGCTCTATTTAGAGATTACTATCTCTAAATAGATTCTAAAGGATCTATAACTACCTGTCCGTTACTTATAATACTGGTTATTGGTGTTTTAATTTCCAATTGTTTAATCTGCCATGCTAATAATTTTCCTGATTTTTCACCTTGTTCATAAAAAGATTGTTTCAATCTTAGAAGACTCGAGGCAGCTCTATTCGCTGATTTTTTGTCATATTCAGCTCTCAAAATCAGTAATTCATTCTCCAACCTTGGGTCACTTCCTGCATACACTTTTTCCTGAAGACTTTTTATTTTATGTTCCAATTTAGCTCTCTCCTCTCGAGTCTTCTTAGATTTTGATCCTGTATAACTAATAATATGTCCCCTAATAAAAGCTTTGAAAGCCTCCCACTTTACACATGCTGATGTTTGTGTAGTATTGATGTCAAAGAACTCGTCTATCTGTTTTTCTATATACTTGACAAATTCCTCATCCTGAAGCCATTTATGCTGAAATTGCCATCTGCCTGATTCCTTTGTCAATTTTTTATCTACATATATTAGACAACAGGGTGCATGATCAGAGATCACGATGTTATCATAAAAGCAGTTTTGAACCTTGGACCTTAATTCTGTGGAAATCAAAAAATAATCAATACGTGAGAATGTCTTGTAGGTACTGGAATAACAAGAATAGGCTTTAACTTGTGGTTTCATTTCTCTCCATATGTCTAACAATCTCAATTCTTTCATAAAATGATTAATAGTCATCCTACATCCAATGTGCGTACAATCCAGTCCTGTTGATCTATCCACACCTGGATTCAATGTACAATTAAAATCCCCTGCTATTATATGTTGCCCTGTAAGTGATGATAAGATGAGAAATAAATTAGCAAAGAACTTCTGATCATCTATATTGGGACCATATAAGTTCACAAGATTTATATTTTCTAATAGCAAAGAACCTTGAATGATTACATATCTTCCAAATTTGTCTCCAATTACATTTTTCACTTGAAAAGGAACTGATTTATGTATGAGAGTCATAACTCCCCTGGCTCGGGATGAAAATGAAGAGGTGAAGACACTTCCCTGCCATCTACTCCTAATTCTTTTAACATCCTCCTCTATCAGATGAGTTTCTTGTAAAAACACAATTCTTGAACCCATGTCCTTTATTTTATTTATAACTTGTTTAAGTTTTTTTAAATTTTGTAGACCTCTGCAATTCCATGAAGTTAAATTAAGATTAACACTTTGGTCCATGATCAATAGAGAGTTTGGGATTACCTTGCAGTGTAAACATGCTCATACAGAGAAGCAAAAACATGAGTGGTTGAACATTCATCCTACAAACTACACACAAACAAATTTCCCCTTCCCACACTTGTGGCAAACCCCCCAAAATCAAAAGAAAAATTCTGTCTCCCGATATAGCCATCGACCGTTCCACACCCACGGGGAACAGCCTAAGCCACTCCTTCTTCATCCTCCCAATCACCCTAACTCTACTGCTTTTAATGACGTAACATTAACTCTCCTCTGTAGTTTTCCAACTTAACTCCAAAATTTTTAACAACTTTGTACATCATAGTTTTTTTTTTTTTGTTTGTTTTGTTTTTGTTTTGTTTTTTTAATATATAATACAATCTATATTTTGTAAACTTACTATTTACTTCAAGTCAGTCAGATGCCTGTGCAAATGCTTAATTATTCTACCTTATATTTTGTTCATGCTTAGCTCCCACCAGTCTCTTCTTCTTCTTTGATCTTCTTGATGAACTCCTGCGCCTCCTCTGGGGTCTTGAAGATGTGGGTTCTGCCCTCATACGTGGTCAGCAGTCTCGCAGGATAGATTACACCATGACGAATCCCAAGGTTGCGCAGCTCCTTACGTATGGGATCAAACTGCTTCCTCAATTGCTGGATTCCTGTGGCCAAATCTGGGTAGAACCGCACCTGCTGGTCCTGGTGTTTAATCTCTCCTTTAGCACGTGCAGCGTTGAAGATCTTCATCCTGTCTCTGTTGCTAAGAAACTTCATAATTAAGGTCCTCGGCGGTCCCTTATCTCTCCGTGGGCCAATACGATGTGCTTTTTCCAGAACCACTGCTGATTGCAACTCCTCGCTGCCCAGCACCTCCGGAATCCACTTTTCCAGAAAGGAACATACGTCCCGACCTTCTGATTCCTCTGGAAGACCCACCAGCCTCAAATTATTCTGTCTTGACCGAGATTCCAAATCCAAAATATTATCTTCCAGAGATTTATTTTTTTTTTCCAAAGTGCGCACCTTTAATTGAAGACGGGTGACGTCATCTTCAGCACTAGCGAGACGGAGCTCCATCTGCGCCGTTCGTTCTACACAGTCACCCAATTCCTTTCTTATTCCTTCCAACGCTGTCATAATCCCATCAAATCTAGAGGAAAAGTCCGCTCTCATTGAACTCATGGCAGCCATCAGCGCATCTGCGCCTCCCCGCGCAGACATCGCACCGTTGCCAGCCTCCTCCGCCATATATGGAGTTTTGTTTGCTGCGTCACAGACCTGAAAGTCCGTTAATTTGGACTGTTTCGGCGGCTCGCTTTTTCCTTTTCCTGGTTTTCCAGCCTTAGGCTTCGCCGACATATCCTCGCCCAAATGCTGAGATACGTTCTGTCCCAAATGAGAGAGTTATTTGCCGATTTTTTTTCTCCAGGAGCAGAGCAGAGCGAGACACGTCCGTCCTACGTGGCAGCCATAACCGGAAGTCCAGCTGGACTGTTTCTTTTAGTATAGACGGCAGAATAATCCGGCTTGCCGTGTGGGGGTAGGACGGTAGTCCACCTGTCCTCCCCTAGTTTTTAGTTGTTTTGTGTGACTGCGATAGGCCCCTTTTAGCAACCTCAGTTTAGTTTTCTTAGTGCGTGATTCGGGTTCTAAATTGGGGAAGGTCTCAATTGTGTGTGTGTGTTGGACTTTTCTGAAGGGGCTGGAGAATGTTGTGTCTTGCTTGGACTCTTATTTGTGTGGTATGGGTGGTGGCTCCATCTTCCACTTCCGCCACCATCCGGGGCTATAAGAGGGCAGTGGGCAGGAGGAGCGGTCTCTTGGCCACCTCTTCTGCCTAACAGCCGTGCCGTGCTGTAAAGAGCCTCTTTAATAAAGCTGTGTTCAGTTCGACACCTGGCCTCATCCTTGGCTCCATATTCATACATAACACAAACATGACATCTTATACACAGATCTGTCACCAGGAACGCGCCTTGCACGAGCTCTGACTGGGCTGTGAAGGACTGCGCAATCCTTGAGAGGCACATGCGTGGATTTCCTACTGAAAGGTGGCGTACATTTAAATCAAGAAAACTTGCTTTATAGCCACTCATCTAATTGTGCACATTTGGATGTTTGTTCATCATGTGTCTCTGGTGTGTACAATAATTTTCATGTATGCCAGCCATGAAGTTGGCGTGGGGCTGCGCATATTTCCATGGTCATTTCATTCTTGATACATCTGAAATTTTCATTGGAAAAGGGCGTACGCCATGTTTTTGTGCGTAAGTACTCTGGTCTCTCTTCCTTGTATTTCAACTGGAAAAGTGCAGATTTGGCGATTTCAACTCTATAAATATTGTTGAAATGATTGAAATTGTTCAGAAATTACATTTAGACATACAAGACAGATTAGTTGACAAATAATATATTTTTTTTATTTTTTCAGAGCCTCCCCTGACCACATGTCACTGGTGTATCCAACACAGAACATGCCTGGAGAAGCAGCAGCCCGACCAGGCGGACCACCTGGAGTGGTACCTTGCTCGGCTTAATGTGCTTCTGTACTCTTGGTAGCTCCACATTCTCCTTCCGTCTGGCGCTGTCGTAACACTGTGGCGGTACAGCAGTCACCGTTGTCACAGCGGACCCCTCACCCGTCGACGGCCAAAACTCAGCTTGAGCACTGAAGGTGTCCAGTGCCTCCCTGGTGTCGCTCGTCAGAACGAATCCTCCACCCACTAACTTGGTCACTCTCACTACAGCACAGCCGAGCGGGAGCACTGGAGCTGTCCGGTCCCTCCACTGAGCGGCTCTCCTCCCGAGAGCATGAGGTGTGCACTTTGGTGTCAGTACTGTCTGGAAGCACCTCCTCCCACACCACAACGTCGTCCACTGGGGCCTTCGAGCTCCAACGTCCACACCCAGACCACTCGGACCCAGCGCTGTCTCTGGTGGTGAAACCCAGTCCGTAGAACCAGTCGTACCCCATGATGTTATTGCCACGAGCCGCCACCTGGAACGTGAAGTTGTGTACAGCTTCAGTCTTATAGCAAACAGTCAACTTCACAGTTCTGACATTGCACAGTCTTTACCACCGTTACCTGTACAGCAGAGCTGGGTTACTTCTAATTCTGTGATGTGGGAAAAACTTTTTCACCGTGGCCCAGTTCAGCATCGACTGCACCACCGCTGTGTCAAGCAACAATGGCAAAGCTACAGCGTCCAGTTCCACCGTGCAATAGGAAGACCTGTTAGCGTTGGGACTCACTGAGTTTGATGGTCGTTGTAGGCAGGCGGGCTGGCTTGCTTGGTGGGCTCCACAGCGTTGAAGACCGGCATACCCTGGCAAAATGGTTCATGCGCCCACACTTGCTGCACTGCTTCCCTCTTGCCGGGCACACTCACGCTTTAATCTGGTGAGTCGGAGACCCATAACCCCTACAGGCGGGGCCTTTTGGAGCAGACTTACGGCTCACCGCATTAGCCTCATAGTCATCCGCCATGCTCCCTTCGTCCTCCGAGTCCACTGCATTCCCTGACGTCGTCTCTTTCGGCATCTTCTGTGAGTGGCACCAATTTAGCTCCGAGGCTAGCTTATCTGTGGCCTCCAACTGAAGCGCTAGCTCCACTGCTCTAGCTAACATTAAGTCATTAGGCGTCGTTAGCAACCTAGTTCATAGCCCAGCACTACACGTGTGTTCAGCCAGTTTGTCCCACACCATTTCTTCCTCCAATGGCCCAAAATGGCACATGCTGGCTAACTATCTTAGGTCAGCAACGAACTGTTGAATTGGCTCACCGACTCTTTGCCGTCTCTGGCGAAAGCCAATCCGTCATACCATCACGCTGTCTGGTGTGGTGAAATGGTTAGCTAGAAGCTCCAGGACGTCCCCGTATGAGTCCGTCGCACTGAGCGTCCGCAGAATTCTTTGGCCCTCAATGCCTAGGATGTGGACGGGCAGCGCTCGTGTCCTCACCTTATCCAGCTTCCCCAGGTCCAACGCTGTGATGTAGGTTTCAAAAAACTTCTGCCCAGCGTGGTCATGGAACCGGCGGCTTCCTGGGGAGCTCAAGGAAAGGCTGCAGTGGTTTTACGCACGCCTCCCATGAGTTAATCCTGTCGCCAAATGTTTTGCCCACAAACTTGGCATTAAATGAGACGGCCAAGGAGGTTGCACTGGAACTGAAATTCAGTGAACAATGGCAACAATAGAGTATGCAGTACGTGGTGGAGTTGTCTGGGCAAGAGAGCCCCTAATGGCTGATGATGCAACCAGAAGGCGGCGTCATCACACTGCACTTCACAGTAAAATCCCAATACTACACATTTCTCAATGGAAATGTATACTTTTATGAAGGTAAAATATATACTTAAAATTATTTATTAAGTTGTCAACCATGCGTGACTGTGTCACATCTGATGGTGGCTGCACAGAGAACCGCTCAGCCTCTCCGTCCTCCGTGCATGTGAAGAAGCACGGACAGCAGCCGCTTCCTGCCACCCTCGGTAACACCTAAACAGATCCAAAAGAAGTAAAATCACAGAGGAAAATAGTTTAATTCTGTGTGGACAGATTAATTTGCATTCATGTATGGTTGTTGTGGAGACAATTTCTCCACGAGAACACAAACAAGGAAAAACAGCTGCCTCAGTGTCTACAGGTCCATAAAAGGTCTTAAATGTGATTATCTAAAATCAACGCCTTAATGATCCTTAAAAATGAGAAGCAATCCTTGAATTCCTGCTCAATAATCTAACAGTTGCCTGCACTATAAATGCTGGATTCCCCAGACATGACCAGTCTGAATTAGTGTAATTTTTTTTTTTTTTCACCGTCACAGCTGAATACTTCTTGAGTGTAAAAATAAAAGCCCTCTACAGTGATTCAGTTTTCAGAATGGTTGTTTCTGTTATGTGCTTTTATGAAACACTGTCAACCGGATATACAGTGCATCTGGAAAACATTCACTGCGCTTCACTTTTTCCACATCGTTATGTTACAGCCTTATTCCAAAATGGATTTAAATTCATTTTTTTTCTAAAAATTCTACACACAACACCCCATAAGGACAACATGAAAAAAGTTTTGAGATTTTTGCAAATTTATTAAAAATAAAAAAACTAAGAAATCACATGTACGCAAGTATTCACAGCCTTTGCTCAATACTTTGTTGATGCACCTTTGGCAACAATTACAGCCTCAAGTCTTTTTGAATATGATGTCACAAGTTTGGCCCATCCCTCTTTGCAGCACCTCTCAAGCTTCATCAGGTTGGATGGGAAGCATCAGTGCACAGCCATTTTCAGATTTCTCCAGAGATGTTCAGTTGGATTCAAGTCTGGGCTCTGGCTGGGCAACTCAAGGACATTCACAGAGTTGTCCTGAAACCACTCCTTTGATATCATGGTTGTGTGCTTAGGGTTGTTGTCCTGCTGAAAGATGAACCATCGCCCCAGTCTGACGTCAAGAGCGCTCTGGAGCAGGTTCTCATCCAGGATGTCTCTGTACATTGCTGCATTCAGCTTTCTCTCGATCCTGACTAGTCTCCCAGTTCCTGCCACTGAAAAATATCCCCACAGCATGATGCTGCCACCACCATCTTGGGGGCGGCTGTGGTGCAGGTGTAGTGTGGCCAACTACTGATCAGAGGGTCAGGGGTTTGATTCCCACTCTGTCTAAGTGTCTAAGTGTCCTTGAGCAAGACACTGAACCCCCGGTTGCTCCTGGTGGGTCAGGTCAGCGCCTGTGCACAGCTGCTCTGCCGCCATCAGTGTGTGTGAATGGGTGGATAGCAGGATCTGTAAAGTGCTTTGGTCATCTAGAGATGAGAAAAAGCGCTATATAAGTGAACGTCATTTACCTTTTTTTTTTTTTTTTTTTTTTTTTTAAACCTGGTGATGAGCGGTGCCTGGTTTCCTCCAAACATGACGCTGTAGCACCTTGGGGGAGTCAGATTATTTAGCATCTCAGACAAGAGACAGTGGATAAGCATGGGAGAACAATGCTCAGGAGGTTCCTGGCGAGATAGCAGGAAGGAGTCAAAAACGTAGGGGGTTGAATGCAGTGTAATGCAAATGTCATGTGTGTGGAGAAATGCCATGAAACTTGTGAGGAGTGATTGGGGTAAAAGAAGAGTGCCTGCTGAAATGTGTCATTCTGTTCTGTGCTTGAAAGATGTGAAGTGTGTAATAAACCGTCTGTTGTGAATATGTCTCTTTATTTTACACACTCCACAATGCCTGACATTGGTGCCAAAGAGTTCAATCTTTGTTGAATCACACCAGAGAATTTTGTTTCTCATGGTCTGAGTCCTTCAGGTGCCTTTTGACAAACTCCAGGCGGGCTGCCATGTGCCTTTTACTAAGGAGTGGCTTCCGTCTGGCCACTATTCTATACAGGCCTGATTGGTAGATTGCTGCAGAGATGGTTGTCCTTCTGGAAGGTTCTCCTCTCCCCACAGAGGAACGCTGGAGCTCTGACAGAGTGACCATTGGGTTCTTGGTCACCTCCCTGACTAAGGTCCTTCTCCCCGATCACCCAGTTTAGATGGCCAGTCAGCTCTAGGAACAGTCCTGGTGGTTCCGAACTTCTTCCATTTACGGATGATGGAGGCCACTGTGCTCACTGGGACCTTCAAAGCAGCAGCGCTGTAAAGACTTTCCGGATGCACTGTACTTGTCTGAAATCAGCAACCTACAGCCAACAGTTTTTCCTTTCAATCTATAAATAAATTAAAAGAGAAGCTTCTGTGACAGTGATGTAGAGGTGAGCCTTTTCTTTTCAGGATGTTTTCAGCTTTTTGTCTGTAGTATAACTGCTAGTTTGTTACCTGTAGGGTTTTGGACAGTGAATTGTATGTACAGATTGTCTATTTTTTTTTAAAAATTATAACCAATATTTAGCTAAGCGAAAGTTTTTTTTTTTTTTTTTTTTAAGTTTTTCCATAATATGGAGCAGAATAAGGAGCATTATGAGGAAACAAAAAGGATGAAAAGTAGCTTCTTCTCAATAAAACTTTCATCTCTAATTTATTAAAATATCAGGAACTAAAGCTGTGTGATCACTGTTGAAAGTAGGAGATGAATGATACCGTATTTTTCAGGTTTAAACAATTTATGAATGTGCTGATAATTAAAAAAAAAAAAAAAAGCTCCATCCATCTTCTTCCGCTTAATCCTTTTCGGGTCGTGTGGAGGGCTGGAGCCTATCCCAGCATCTTTGGGCGAGAGGCAGGGTCCACCCTGGACAGATCACCAGTCCATCGCAGGGCCAACACAGAGAGACAGACAACCATTACAATACTATAACTTGTGGTCAGATGTTCAGATTTTTCGGCACAAAACAATTTGTAATATATTTCTAATACTTTTATTTCACAAATGAAGCTATATATAACTTGACAATTTTTTCCACTGTTGTAGTATGAATTCATTAATGCCATATATTATAATATTTAGAGTTATGTATATATGAAAATACTTTATAATCAGCATAATCTTTATTTTAAAGGACAAATTGCCGTTGAGGCCCTCAGCCACTTCTATTTTAGTTGGAGATGGGCAAAATGGTTCTTTGGTTGGTAAAGGTTGCAGACCCCTGTTTTAGGTGCTTCTGCCATGTTTTTCCTCCCTCAGAAATCACACACAGTCATGGCACATTTTTACATTCTGACTGAAGCCAAAGTGATCAGACGTCAGTCCTTTTATTTTTTATTTAGTAAAGCAGACATGACCTGAGGAGGCAGACTGGGGGACAAAAAAAAAAAAAAACCATTAAAAAGAAACTTAAACTAAATAAATCCTACAGACAATAAAAAAATAGAAACATCTGTATATCAGAGGGGCATCCGGTTTCCCTCCACGCTGATTTTTACAGCATGACCCGTTTTAGTGAGGCGGCGGATGTCGGCGAATCTTCTCATCTGCTTGTCGACGCGGGACATGCCCTTCCTCACCGGACCCTGAGGGAGGAAAAACAGAGCTGGTAAAATTAAGAAAAAATATATAATGAACTCTAAAAAAACATCAATGCCATGCAGCATTTTCAGACCAGAGGAGAAGCGGGAAATTCAGTCAGTTTTTAGGACTTGTTAGGTTTGCTGTTGATGCACCACCAGTTTTTTGGTAGCCAGACCAAATCAGGTCACCTTTAGCACCTAAACCTAGCTGTGTTCTTATTGGCATATAAATCTGGAAAAGTAATTTTACGCATTTTACCACTAAATATTAGCTTCTAAACAAGCAGTGGTTTAGCACATACAAAAAAGATTTTTTTTCCCCCTTTTTTATTTACACATAAAACCAAACCTAGTTTTTAGCGCCTAAACCCAGCGGTGTAATTTTTAGTGACTAAACTGTATATATATATTTTTTAAAACTGAACCTTAATAATTTTTAGTGTTTAAACCTTACCAGAATCAGAATCAGAATCAGGTTTATTGCCATTGTTCATGTAGTACACAAACTAGGAATTTGTCTCGGTACAATGCTGCAACATTAAACATGATAAGAGAAATAAACTATACATGTAATAAAGTGTAGGATAAGATTAAGTGATACTGGTCAACAGTTAAAATATATATTAGCCAGCAGCAGATACTGTGGAGAACTATATAGTGCAGTCGGTAATGCAGGAAGAAAACAGTGATGATTGACATGAGTCTGGTTGAGCTGCTGTACATGGTGCACGAGAGTCAATAAGTCACTTAGTGTTCAGCAGTCAAAAACTAAAAACTACCAAGCAGTTTTTAGCAAATAAACCTAACGGTGTAAATTTTATAGCCTAAACTTAACTGGATAAATTTTGGCAGCTAAACCAAAATTTAAAATTTTTAGCACCAACACCTAGCCACATCATTTTAACTGACTAAATCTGGACAAGCATGTTTTCTTTTTTTGAGCCTAAATGAACCAAGTAATTTTCAGCTTCAAAACCTTGCTAAACAGTTTTTAGCACCTGAAATTAACCTGTGAGCTTTGAGTGTGAAATACAAAATTTATGTAGCATACAGTTTTTACACACAGACCTAGCCATATAACTTTGAGTGATTAAAACTTGACAAGCTCACAGTGGTCAAATTTGACCAAATGTGATTTATTTTTCAGGAGTCTCCATGTTGGTGCACACACTTAGTCCATCGGTGTTGCTGTGAAAAATAAACCACATTTGGTCAAACTTGACCACTATGAATTTTTTAGCCTAAGAATTTTTCAGCCCCGTCAACGAAGCGACCCAAAATGAAAAAGTTTACCAGGAGGTCTCCGAGCTGATGGCTGCTCACCAGGAAGACAGTGAGTGTTTTGTGATTTTAAGCATCTTTTACGTTATTTATCCCATTGGTTGCAAGCTCACTTTGAACAAACAAGGATATCGTCCTTGTCTCCTATATGCAGACAATGAGCTAGCTAGTTAGCTAGCTAGCCATCAATGCTAACTCCATGCTTTGCGTGCATTTTGCGTAGGGCTGCAACAATTACTCGAATAATTCAATCACAAAAATTCCTTGATTCAAAATCTATGCTTCCACCTGTCGTTTAATGTAGCACTTCTGGTCTATATGACCTTCCGGTACAACCTTCCTCCATTCACGCTATGTAAACAAGACGGAATTTTGTTTAATGGCGCCATGTCAGAGCCACATAGTGAAGGGCCAAAGAGGAAGAAGAATGTCAGGAAAAAAATGACAAAAGTATCTCAATTCTGGGATCATTTCAAGCTCAAATTGAAGAAAAACATTGTGCAGTGTGCATATGGGATGGGGGGGTGAGGGGGTGTGTGAGTGTGTCTTAAATTATGTTCTTTTTACTTATATGGATGCTTAGAGAAACGTAATTTCATCTTGCCTGCACTACAGTTGTATGTACAGTAACATGACAATAAAGGCTGATTTGATTGATCTGATATGGTAAAGCCGAGTGGCGAGCTAGCATCCTGCAATGTCGATATTATGGTGTCTTGGCAGAAAGCATCCTACATCATGCACGGCCCACCCGAGACAAAGTACATGATTGAAATTTTAAATTAAGATGAATAGAATGTAATCAGCTACACTAATTATGCTTATATGACCAAAGAACATATAGTCATTTCTGTAAGCATCCGCTAATGGCTAGCGTTAGCGGATCCTAATGGCTAGTGAACAGAACTTTATGGTGTAATGTCACGTTTAAAGTTATGTTCTATGCAATAAACACTGCAATAAGCATTGCAATAAATGTGTACCTGTGTTATTGAGTGTTTGGTACAATTACTGCTGCTCTTTAGGAAAGAAAGTTCCACATATGTTGGTCAATGCAAGTTTCTTTAAAAAAGTATCCGATTACTCAAATAATCTTTGATCAGAGAGGGTGATTACCTGAGCCGTAAAACAGTCATTAGCTGCAGCCCTAACTTAGCGCTTGCTCTAATAAGTATTTGCTGCAGACAGCAAAACGTCAGCATGTCAACAACATTAACGGGCCGCCTTCCTGTAATGAACCCACCCATCTTGAGGTGGTACTCGGTTGTAATAGAAAACAATCTAAACCGAGTCGGTGCGAGTCAAGCTGAGTAGGTGCTCATGGAAAAGTGGCTTTAGTGACTAAATTGTGCCGTTTTTTTGTTTTCTTTTTTAAAATAACCAAACCAACAATTTTACACGTCGGAACCTAGACATGTAATTTTTAGTATTTAAACTTTGCCAAGTGGTTTTCCGCACATAGATCAAATTATGTGAATTTTAAACACACAAACTTAACTGGTTAGCTTTTAGTACAAAAATAATTGTATTTATTTACGTGGCATGCAGTGTTTAAGCACCTAGACCTAGCCAATTAAATATTTACAAGTCTTTTGTTTTTTGCCAAAACCTCAAATGTTAGCACCTAAACCTAGTCATGTAATTTTTAGCAAGTAAACCTAGCAAAGTATTTTTTTGCCCCTAAAGTTTTACAAAGTTTATGGTCTAAATCAAGCTTTGTAATTATAAGCTTCGTAACCTAGCCAAGCAGGTTTTAGAACCTAAAGTTAACCAATTACCTTTCACTGCAAAAAAACAAACTGATTTTTAATTTAACCAGGTAATACCACCTTAAACTTATCCAAGTAATTTTTAGCTCAAACCAAAGTAGGTTGATTTAAATTCTTAAATGCTGACAAGTTATTTTTAGGGCAATATTACAAGAACACGGTCAATCATCAGTGACGTAGAATACATTTATGGGTGTTTTCAAGTTCATTTCCTTATCACAACAGCGCAGAAATGAATTTTCCGCTGGGCGCAAGATGCGAAGAGGTTGGTCTAATTATTCAGAGGTGTGTCCTGGATAATCCAATCCAAAGCGCTCCAGCCCATCCTTTTAATGCAAAGAGGGACATTATCTAAAGCAGGGGTGTCCAACCATGTGCCATGGAGAGCCAAGACCCTGCAGGTTTTCTCTTCTACCCAGTCTCTTCAGCAGGTGTTTTCACTTATCAGCAATCAGTGGGAAGAAGTTCACAGAAATCTGCTGTTGAAGACACTGGTTGGAGGTAAAACCTGCAGGGTCTTGGCTCTCCATGGCACATGGTTGGACACCCCTGATCTAAAGTGAACTCCAATTATGACAGCTTAAGACGGGTCTGCGCTGGCCAAAGCCCTTGTGTGTAAGCCAAAACGCACGCAACAGTAATGCTGCTTGGTAATAAGGAAGACATCAATCACAGTTGATGCCCAGTTAGTAATGTTAGAGAGAACAAACGGAGAAGAATGCTGAGCTGAAAAATCAGCTGAATGGTTTAATGTGGTGCACATGGATGCAACACAGACATGAATGAGTTTGAAACTTCGGGAAAGGAGGATGATGCCTGTGCAAACTTTCATTAACGATGGCACGGAAGTCGCTTCTAGCCTGTGGGGAGATGGAGGGCTCCCTTTCCTGTTGCTTTCGTTGACCGAGGGTCTCCCCCATCTCATGCGGGGTCTGCAACCCCTGCAGAGCTGCTGATCCTGATGACATCCCAGGTGCGGTGGTCAAAGCATGTGCAAACCAGCTGGCAGAGATCCTCACGAAGCTGTTCAACCTCTCCCTGATGCACACCAGGGTCCTCCCCTGCCTCAAGGCCTCCATCATCCTCATCCCCTAAAAGTCCGCAACTGACAGCCTGAACGACTACAGACCTATAGCACTCACGTCTATAGTCATGAAGTGTTTTGAGCGACTGGTGTCCCAGCACATCAGGGACTGTCTTCCCCCCTCCTTCGACCCCCACCAGTTCACCTACAGGGAAAACCTGTAGAGAGCTTAGACTTTCTGCTGCACATTCACCAACCACAATGCTCCGCACTGTGTCTATATATATATATATATATATATATATATATATATATGTACATATGTATACTAGCTGTTCTTGTTTTTTTTTCTTGCCTTCTGATTGTTGCTCTGAGTGTTGCTATCCCTGTGCTGTTGCAATCCTGGAATTTCCCCATTGTGGGACTAATAAAGGCTTATCTCATCTTAAAACCGGTCTACAGAAGACACCATCGCCACCACTCTCCACAGAGCACTGAGCCACCTGGAGAACCCAAGGAGCAATGTGAGGATGCTCTTCATGGACTACAGCTCAGCTTTCAACATCATCATCTTGGACATCCTGATCAACAAACTGCACCACCTCCAGATCCTACACCCACATCTCCTCCGACCTCTCCTGGACTGGCAACACCAAGGCCCTGATGAAGAAAGCCCAGCAGTGGCTGCACTTCCTCTGTGCCCTGAGGAAGAACAACCTGGACCAGAAGCTGCTGCTGGCCTTCTACCGCTGCTCAGTGGAGAGCTGCTCACCTACTGTCTGGGTGTTTGGTACGCCGGCTCCACAACTGAGAACATGAAGGCTGTGCAGAAGGTCATCAACAACCCCCCCCCCCCCCCAAAAAAAAAAAAAAAAAAATTGGTGGAGGCCCTCTGCCCTCCCTGGGGGACATCTCCAGATCCTCCTATCTCAGAAAGATCAAGGCCATCATAGGAGACCCCTCATATCCCGCACACCACCTGTTTGACCTGCTTCCCTCTGGACGACGGTTCAGTTCAATCAGGTCCTACACCTCCAGAGTGACCAACAGTTTCTTCCCCTGGGCCATCCAGACTGCAAACAGTCAGAGGCCCCACCCCCCTCCCTCTGAACACTCATATGCTCAGGACTGAGGACCTTTTTTAATCACAATAACTCACCTGTCTGCACGCCGCACTTTCATGTACAGCATATTGACCCATCCGTGAAACCACAACTATGTATATTTTCCATAATCCTTGGGCCATTTTACTCAACTGTGTGTTCAATTGTGTGTTCTGGAATTCGTACTCTTATGTACATAGTTCCATCCGAGAAACCACTACCATACCTGTGTATATTTCCACAATCCTGGGCTATTTTTATTTCAGTCGTGTGTTCTGTAACAGTGTTTTATCTAATCCTTCTCTCTTACTTTATTGTGCAGTAGCCTGGTGGAGCACCCACAGTTTTGTTGTACTGTACAACTCTGTCCCAGTCTCTCCAGCGCAAGAGGGAAGGAGGAGACACACACACACAAAAAATTCAGACCCACCCCAATTTAGGACCCGAATCACGCACTAAAATGACAAAGCAAAATAACAAATGGCCTAACACATTCACACCAAAACAACTAATGCTAGGGAGGATATAGGTGGACTGCCGTGCCACCCCACATGGCAAAGCAAATTATTCTGCCGCTTAAACTAAATGAGTCCATATAAAACCAAAATACCGCTGTGTCTCCTAAACTAAAATAAAACACCCAAATTAATCTCCAAAACTACATACATAGAAACAGCAAAACAGTCTAAACACATGCATAACAAAGCACCTATACATAATCAGTTTATGACACACACATAACCGATTCAAACACATGCACAACAGTTAACCTATATACATACGGCTGGAGAAAACAAGTCCGTGGGCCCCCTGGACCGCCCTGCCATCAGTCCGTCCCTGGAGGCAGCCAGCCTCCCGGGCCGCACCAGTGCGCCTCCTCTTCATCACCACCAGCTGCTCCGCTCATCCAGGCCCACGTCCCTCAGTCCCCTCCTGGGCATGCCACAGCTCGTTCGGGTGCCCCCACGAACCGTCTGGCAGCTAGAAATGAGCGTCCTCCCGTCTGGCCACAACGTGTAACCGTCCCTGGTGCTCCCTCAACCGCCAACCAGCCCATACCTGCCGTGGTTGCCCCTCCTCCTGAATCCAGTCTGTGACTCCCAGAGGGGTCTTTCTCGACTTGCAGAGTCTCTGCTTGGCACGTCACTCCACCGTGCCTAATGGTCCGGCCCCGACCTCTTCTAAAATCGCCGCCGCCATCGCTGTTGTAGCCCCCTGCTCACTGGCCCACTTCAGCCGAGCTCCGGGAACAGGTGAAACCAGCCTCTTGACGTCGCCAGTCGTCACAGGCGTCCCGCCATGCTGCCCAGCACCCTTGTCCAGGGCGACTTAGGACTCTGGCACAGGGATCTTCCTGTGATGACCCTGGGCAATACTGGTCTTGCATACCCTCCAGGGGGCCAGGCAGTTCCTCATCCCACACTGCGTCATCTACCACTCTCGGGATCGGTTGGTCCCACAATCGACAGCCTGACCACTCCTCCCCAGCACCGCTTTTAACGGCGAAGCCCAGACCACAGAACAGGTCGCAGCCCATTATGTTTTCTCCATGGACTGTCACGGTGAATTCCAGGTCACACATCTGGGCCGATTTGTAGCGAGCCATCGGTCTCAGCATTCCTACCGTGGCCAGCTGTCCTCCTCCACAATCACAAAGTGGCACCAGGTCACCCCCAATCCTGTAGTGCAAGGAAAAAACATCTCATGGTTGCCCAATTCAACACGGAGCCCACCGCTCCCATGTTAATCAATAAAAGCATCCCCACTCCGTCCAACTCCACCATACAGTACAAGCGTCCGTTTGTGCTCAGGTACACAACGTGGACAACTGTGGGGGCGAGAGAGTCCTCTTTGTGCCACGGACTTCCTCGCTCCAATCTGCGGCATACCCTGGTGAAATGATGCAAGTGGTCACACGTGCCGCAGCGCTTCGCTCTTGCCGAACAGTCTCTGGCCTTGAAACGGCACTTCATGGACCCGCAGCCCACACGCATGGGCTTCCCCGGGGCAGACCTCAAATCCACAGCGTTGGCATCTCCCACATCTTCCTCCACACTCCCATCCCTGTCTGGGTCCGTTACTTGTGTGGCAACGGGGAACTCCAACTGTTGGCAGCACTGTTGAAACCTGCTCCTCCGGACGGTGACGTCATGCAGGGCGCGAAAATTGCGCGCCATCAACTCGGCCACACCCTCAAAGTTGTCCGAGCCACCAAGTGTGCTCAGTGTCCGCTGGCCTCCAGTTCCCAAATTGCACACCAACAACGTGCTTACCCTCAGCCTGTCCATTCTCTCCTGGCTCAGCGCCACCATGTAAGCCAGGAAGGCAGCACACCTTCTCAGCCAGGAAACAGGTGGCCCGCCCGGGAGCTCCAGAAACAGCCAAATTCCAAACCCACACGCTTCCATACCTTCTTAATCCTTTTTTCTCCTCGTCGCCAAAATGTTATGTCTGATATGGAGCCAAGGACGAGGCCAGGTGTCAAACCAAACATACGTTTATTAAAGAGGCACAGGTGCAACACACAGCCACCAGGCAGAGGATGGCAAAGAGGCCGCCCCACCTGCCTGCAGCCCTTTTATAGTCACGGGTGGTGGCGTGACCGGGAGGCGGAGCTACCACCCCTTGCCTCACATTATATTATAAATAACTACAATACATTTCTCATTTGCACACTGTACATAGGCTTATGCCATCTCAGGTTCATATCATGTCTGATATTAATATACCATTGTTCATTATAGTCATCCAGTGAATTCTCAATTTTCATTCTTCTTGTTTCCTTTAGTTTAACTGCTTTAACTGTCCTAATTGCCTAATGTGTGTTATTAGTATTCATTAGTATTAGATGTGTTGTTACCTTATTAGTATTGATGTGCATCTATTACCTTGGCATTCGTTCTGAGAGCAGAGTAACAATTTCCTTGCTCAGGAAATGTTGCATTTCTTAACTGTGCACATGATAATAACGCCTTTGAATCTTGAACAGGAAGTGCCCACCACTACACTGCACTTCACAATAAAGGTGTCAAACCCCAACACCACAGTATGTAAACTTATGCGCACAACTGTAACAGAACAACCCAGTGCTGCTGTTTCCTCATGAGCTTCAGAGCTGCGCGATTTCAAAACACACCACTGATTAAACAACACACTTCTGATGACAGACCTCCCTTTTCCTGACTGAAAGCGCATATGTGTAACCTGCGCCATAATTGTGATGCGGCTGAGACTGTGTGCCACCACACCTCTTTGAAGTGAGCCTCCACCTCCCAGTGCACAGTGGACGCACCGTCTGCTGGTAATCAGGTGACATGACGCAAAGCATAAAAACCTGACAATGTGCTGACAGAAACTAGCAAAAACACTGGTGTACAGCAGAAAGTCTGGCGGAAAAGTCCGCTGATAATCGTCAAAATAGGGCCCTTAGTGTTTAAAACCAAGATTAACGTTTTTAATATTCAGTGACTAGTAGTTTTTGAATATTTAAAACACAGCGTGAACCAGTGACATGAATACAATTTAATTTTTCAGTTCCTATTCTTCAGAAAAATTGTGTGAAAATTACAATTCTTGTAAACAACATTTACAATAAAAAGTAATTACTGGCATGGACAAATGTTTTACAGTCTGTGATAATTTTGTGAGAAATTTAGGTAAAAAAAAACCCCACTTATGGTTGAATCAGCATATTAGGAGTCATTAGATTTCAGTCTTTAATAGGTAGTAAAAACAAATTAAATATAGTTACTGATTTATTTAATGTGGCGTAACGAAACAGCTCAACCGATCACGATGTGAGGAGACGTCTTTTTGTCTCTGAAAATCATCCAGCTCAGGTGGCCAGTTTATTAGAAACACCACAAACACAGCTCTGTTCTTCTGTTTAACCCACACAGCAGGCTGCCCCCACACCATGCAGACGGACTTACTGCCCCCCGCAGGTGGGCTACGGCTACTACAGGGGCATTCTGTTCCCCTCTATGCTGATCTTCACGGCGCCCTGCGGCCGCTTCAGCTTCCTCTGCTCGGCAAAGCGCCTCTTGTGCTTCTCCAGCAGGCTGATGGCCTTCTTACAGCCGCTCTACAGGGGACCAATCACAGCTCAGCTCTACAGGGGACCAATCACAGCTCAGCTCTACAGGGGACCAATCACAGCTCAGATCCCAAAACCAGGCTCCAATAAAACTACTGCGTCGTAATTTTGCAGCACTAGTGGGGGGTCATAACCAGTAGATCATTTGAAAATTAGCAAGTCAAATTTTTCCCCTCATAAATTTGTGACTTTCGCAAAAATTCATAATTTTTCCTCATAAATTTGTTTTTAATAATTTAATACTTTCTCAGAAAATTGTCACTTTTTTCTTGCAAATTTGCTTTTTCTTTAATATCTCAACTTTCTCTCACAGATTTGTGACTTTTTCCTAAAAAAAAATTGTGACTTTTCCCCCATAAATTTGTGCCTTTTTCCTGTATAAGTTCAGCTTTTTTCCTCATAAACTTGCAAATTTTTTTCCTCAAATATTTGCCTTTTTTCCCCTCAAAAATTCAAAACTTCTCATAATTATGCAACTTTCTCTTCAATTTGCAAATTTCTTAAACTGCTACTTTTTCTTGTAAATTTGCAATTTTTTTCCCTTAAAATTTCAACTTTTCTCAAATTTGCATCTTTTTCTTGTAAACTTTCAGTTTTTTCCTCATAAATTTGACTTTTTTTTTAATCAAAAACTAACTTTTTTCTCATAAATATGTAACTTTCTCATAAATATGTTTTTCTTAATAATTTGCTACTTTTTCCTCAAATTTGCAACTTTTTTCTTGTAAATTTCTTGTAAATTTACCGGGTTTTTTTTCTTCAAAATTTCAATTTTTTCCTCTCAGATTTGAAACTTTCTTTAAAAAGACTTTTCCCTGCATAAATTTGTGACTTTTTTCCCTGTAAATTTTCAGCTTTTCCCGTGTAGTTAAATTGTAATTAATTGTAATTTTACATTTTTAAATTGGCATCTTTTATCATATCTTTGCACCTAATTTTGCTGTCAGTGAAGAGCTCCTTTTGCACACGTCTGGCCTTTTCCACAATAAAGTGGGACGAAGTGTTACATGGAGACCAAAAATTTAAATTATGTTTACCTGTTAATTAGAACCGAATATCCAAAACATGAATTTTGATCGTTTATTCTATTTGATCTCATTTCTCCTTGTGTTCTTTCTGTTCTACATGTGAATCCATCAGTTCTTGAAGCAAATATTTTTGAATAAAACATTTTTATGAGGCAGAACTCAACATTACAGTTGATAAATTATCTGAAACCTGCAAATAATGAGGACATCATTTTGGTGAAAAGAAGAGAGTGTTTGCGTAGCCATGCATATTTTAATGCTATAAATGCTAATAGCTGAGGAAAAACTGGATTGAATGACAAGAAATTATGTCTTATTATACAGAAACACTATACTGCAAAACTGAGGGAAATGCTGACTGCATCATACTTCTATCTCAATTGTGTAAAATTTCTCAAATTAATATGATGCTTGCATATGGGACACAGAAAAATTACAAATAGTGTCATGTATTGGTTTGCCGATTCCATGGTGGAACCAGGGTCTCCATCACATTTCCCATTATGAGATTAACAACTGGGCAGAGGTCAAAATAACAGTTATGCATTTTGAGTGTGTAGATTAAAAATGATAAATTTCACAAAAATCAGCTGTAAAAAGCATGTTTTTTAAATACATTATTTGCTGTAACTTTGTTGATTGTTGAGATATCTTCATGAAATTTTTAGGAACTGCCAGTTACAAAATCTGCTGCGTACTGATTCAAGATGCAACAAATACTTGTACAAAGTGTCTTTGCTAAAGGCAATTACATATGTACTGGGTAGCTGTCTCGCTTGATTGTGAAACAGGCCGTATGCAACCAATAACCAGTTTTTATTTTGGATAGGTATCACAATTAAAAAAATAAATAAATAAATAAAATCAGAAAATATGGAAAATTCACAATTTCAGACGACAAAAACAAAAATTTACTAAAAAACAAACTTACAAGAAAACGAAAAAAGGGGGGAAAGTCCATGTCTTATTTTGGCAACATGCGTTTGTCATTTGTCACACTGATAACACTAAAATGGCACCGTGAAATACACTACTCACAAAAAGTTGGGGATATTCGGCTTTCAGATGAAATTCCAGGCTGCACCTAAAATGTACTACAGCCTTTCCAGGTGAACTTAATGTGACCTTCTCTAACCTTCTGAATGCACATGTCAAACTGTTCAGTGTTTCAGTCCTTTTTGCATAACTTGCTCTTCTCCAACAAGGTGCTGAATGGCAAAATACACAACAGGTGTTTGATCCATGAATCAACCAATAAATGTTCTGGTTCAATTGGGATTGGTATTTAAACAGTCCTCTTCATCATGCTGTTCACATTTTGACATCTTGAGACCAAGATGACACCTAACAATTGATCAACAGTACCTCGTCATTGTGAGGCTTCAAACAGGATGTTCTCAGAGGGAAGTGGCCACTGAGCTTAGAGTGTCACACAGTGTCATCAGCAGGTTACAACAGATTTACAGAGAGACTGGATGAGTCACAGAAAGGCATAGCAGTGGACGTCTTTTGGTCACATCCCACGCTGATGGCAGCTTCATTGTGAACAGTGCCCCGAGGAACCGGATGATGAATGGTACTCAACTCCAGGCACATTTAAGGGAGGTGAGAGGCACCCAAGTGTCACGCCAGACCATTCAAAACTGTTTACATCAGTGTGGTCTGTGTGCTAGACGACCTGCAAGGGTACCTGACCACACCACCAGGCACAGGCGTCATCGTTTGCGTGGGCCAGGGAGCATTTACGCTGGACAAGGGACCAGTGGGCCCCAGTGCTGTTCTGCTGAAAGTCAATTCACACTGAGCAGAAATGATGGCCGCCAACGATGTTGGAGACGTCAAGGAGAGTGCTATGCATCAGCCACTGATATCACCACGTTACAGTCTGGGCAGGTGTGTCCAGTCAATACAGAACTGCCCTACACCTTGTGAATGGTACAGTGACAAGCCAATACTACCTGAATAACATCGTTAATCCAGTCATTGTGCCCCTGCATGAACAACACAGGCCTAATTTCATCTTCATGGCCGACAATGCTCCAGCTCATTGAGGTCAAATCATTAGGTAACAGCTGCTGGAGGCTGGGGTACCTCAAATGGAGTGGCCTGCACTTTCTCCAGACCTGAATTCTATAGAAAACCTATGGGATCAGCTGAGTCGCCATGTAGAGGCTCACAACCCTGCACCCCACAACCTCAATGACCTAAGGGTCGCCCTTCAAGAAGAGTGGAATGCCATGCCTCAGCAGACAATAAGTCGACTTGTGAACAGCATGAGATGTCATCATCAAGCTGTAATTGATGCTCAAGGGCACATGACAAGTTGTTGAGACACTGACATTTTTTGCTGTGGTATACCCACCACTGTTGTTGGCTTTTGTTTCAATAAATTGTTTAAAATGAGGAAATCACCATTGCATGCTTCTACTTAAATGCCCTACTTTCATGACATAATATCACTGCAGCGTGAACTTCTTACCTTTTCCATAAATTTCACATGAAAGTAGGGCTGTCGCAGTAGAGGAATTTCCCCTGCGGTGACAGTGGACAGCTCAACACCACAGTATGCGGAATTATTGCAAATATTTTTAGGACCCTGTGGTCTCGTGATTTAAACAGGGTTCATAACTTATGGAAGCTATGAGAAACTCGCTGCAGCTCCACTCTCAACTTTATGTGCGTGTGTAACAATTGTGTGGAGCTCTGGTCTTACTAAGCATGAACTGCTGATTCTGTTAAAAAAAAAAAAAAATTGATCATTTTCATAAAGCAGTGGTGGGAACTCCAGTATTTCAACTACGGTGTGTGTGGACTGGAGACTGCATAACATTCAGCTTATTTATACAGGACAGTCTGTGTACAGGACCCTGCGTGGCTCTCGTCTCTGTAATTTTTGAATTTTCGCTGTGGTCTGAAAAATCACGTTCAAACAAGTAATGCACTACGCAGTAACTGTTTGGCTGTTGGAGCTCAGTTGTCACGATCATAAACACTCTGCTCGGAAGGAAATGACACACTTTGTGCCTTTTCAGTGCTCACTGTCACGGTTGTATTTAGCAAAGAGTCCAAATGCTTCCCCCACCGACTACCTGCTGGAGTCCGTCTGGAGAGAGAGAGTACCCCCCACGGTGCTGCCGCCACCAGCACCTGGTGCTATGGAAGCTTCTACAGCACCGGGTGCTGCCACCATCAGTACCGGACGCAAACATGCTGCTGGCAATAAAAATATACTCAATTTATTTATTAATCAATAGGGGCACATAAGTGAACAATGACATTTAGCCACACACAAAAAAAAGTGAACACCGCGGTTGCTTGTTTTCCTCCGCAGTAGGCTTGTCCATGGCGTGGTATTACATAATTGCAGTTATTGCGACAGCTCTACCTGAAAGCCAAAGACCCCTAACTTTCTGTGAGTAGTGTATATAAAGTTGAACTGAAATTGAATTAAAACATTTTGAATGAAATGGTGTTTATGAAGCCCTTTATTTCCTCAAATAGGACTCTAATAACCACCAAAAATATTTAAAAATTTCCCAATTTCAGATTCCTCTAATTTAAAAAAAATGAGGAAAAAGTTGAAATTTTAAAGGAAAAAAATTGAAAATTTACAAGAAAAAAAAAGTTGCACATTTTTAAGAAAAAGACATTTGTGAGAAAAAAGTAGTGAATTTTTAAGAAAAAAGTCAAATTTTTGAAAAAATTTACAAATTTTTGATTTAAAGAAAAAAACAAAACGAGTGAACAGAGAGCGGCAAAAACGCCTCCCTTGGTGGAGGCAAAAAAACCCCAACAGCTTTGCTAGAATAATTTTGTAAATTTAAGATTTACATTTAAGAGAAAGTCACACATTTACATCTAAAAATCTTAAATTTATTAGACAAGAATCAGGGCAAGTTTACTTTAAAAAAAGTAGCCAAAGAAGAAGAAAAAGTCAACAAATTATGAAGCAAAACAGCCACAAATTCCATCTGCATCAAAGACGGCTAATTCAGGTTTTAAACTCGTGTTCCTCGGTGACCGTCACACTCACCCTGCTGGACTCCATCTCCACGTTCCACTTGGGTCTCACTACGTAGTCTTTGTTGGAGGGCATGGGCACCCGAGCCCTGGCGCAGAAGCCGGGGTCACCGGGCCTCAGAGCTCTGTGGGCGGGGAGGGAGGGGGAGAGAGACCGTCAGTTATGGAGACCTGCAGCAGTTTTTCCTCCGCAGCCGTATACTGATGCAGCCATTACCCCCGTATCTCACGGAGCGGTGGATGCTGGCGAGCGTAGCCATTTTGGGCGTTTCATCCGAGTTTGTAAAGAGTTGGCAAACGGGGTTTTTTTTTGTAATTTTTCCTTTTTTCTTAAAAATTTGTGATTTTTTTCATAAATTTGCAATTTTCCCTTGTTGATTTGCATTTTTTTTCCCTGTAAATTTTCAACTTTTTTCTCATAAATTTGTGATTCTTGTAAATTTGAAGCTTTTTTCCTGTAAATTTGAAACTCTCAATTTTTTGTTGTATTTTGTATGCTTAATTAATCCCACAGGTAAATTCAGGGCGTCCACCTGCAGGGACGAGGCAGCAGGGACGAGGCAGCCGCGGCGCGGCGCCAGTCTCTTCACCCATCACACCTGGGGCCACTTTACCGTCTCCAGTCAACCTGACCTGCATGTTTTTGGCCTGTGGGAGGAAACCTGAGAACCCGGGTTACACCCACGCAGACACGGGGAGAACATGCAGAGTCCACTCTGAAGGGTCACCGATGGTCAGGGGGTGGACTTGATCCCGTGACCTTCTTACTGTGCTGCTACAGTGCTGACCACTGCACCACCCAGCTGCACATCTTTTTAAATTTATTATTTTTTTATTTGTGACTTCTCAGAAATTTGCAACTTTTTCTTGTTGATTTGCAACTTTTTCATAAATTTTTCCTTTTTTTCCCCCCTCAAATTTCCACCTTTTGGTCATAAATTTGTGACTTTATTCTTGTAATTTCGAAACTTTCCCTGTAAATTTTCAACTTCTCATAAATTTGCGATTTTATTCTTGTAAATTTGAAACTGCTTTCTCAAAAACTCCAAGCAGCAACCGTTTCAGACCCTTTATAAGGAAAGTGTTGGCGGCCTGAAAAACTGTGTCGACAGTTTTGCAACCTTTTCTAAACCCTGATGACGTGTCATAAAAAGTGCAGCGTTCTTCAACGTTAAGTCGACACTTTCAAGACATTTTTTAAACTGTATTCTGCAACACACACTTGACAGCATCAAGTCACAGCGCCAGTAAGACCGAAATAATGTCGTCAATGCGTTTCAAATCTGGACTTACTTCTCCTCTCCCGTCAGCTGTTTCTCCAGATCTCTCCGGGGCGTCTGACCTCCAGAACTGCACACACACACACACACAGAGAAAGACAAACAGAGGTCAGTTTATACGAGGACGACTGAGACTCGACAGCTTTTCCGTCACGTCCAGCACACAGAGACGTCGCTGCAGGACGTTTCCAATGGGCCGATCCTCCATGCTGTTAGTGGACCACGGCGGGTTAGTCTGCAGGTCAATGCTCAGGAACTACGGGACCTTTGGGGACCTAGAGCAGGTTTTAGAACCGCCGCGTTCTAACAGAATTAGAAACATTGACAGATGCACGACAACAGTGACTTTAAGCCTAAAAAGCTGCAGACGTGTCAGATTAAAACCGTCTCCATGCTGCTGGTTTTTTAGTCATCCTCACATAAACAGAACCTTTCATGCAGGTTAGTGATTTTTTTTTTTTTTTTTTTTTTAATTTAAGGGCTTCAGAGCATTTTTTTTTCTTTAAGTGTGGTGATGTGAAATACTTGAATTATCTCTCGTAGTGAGTTCTCTGTTTGCTCTTCTTTTAGGCCGTTTTCACACCTGAAACTGCGAACTGAGGTTGACGGTTCTGTTCCATCGTCTACATTTGGTCCAGTTGGGTTTGGTTTCACGCTGCTCCGTCCTCCAGCTCGTCATGATGACGTTTCTGTTGTTAGCACAGATCGGTAGCTAGCAAACATGCTGCTCACCCTCCGGGGTGCTTCCTGCAGCTGTGGACACGTCGGGAAGCTCACTCTAACCCTCATGCCTGATCAGGACAAAAGCGTCCTTTTCAACTGTTAGTTTTTGATAACTTAGCAGTGGTTATGATTTCTGCTATGATATTTGGCAAAGCTGTGTATTTTATCTAATTTTGACATTTCAAACAAAAATCCCATATTATCTATTTTTACATTGTGAAATCTAAATTGTTGTGTTGCCACCATGTAATTTCCCAGTTTGGGATCAATACAGTACATCCATCTATTAAGCATCCTTGTCAAAAACGCCATAAAAATACTATATGTTAATATTTTTCTACTTTTTTTGCATAAATCTTTTAACCAACTTCAGTTCTGTTCATAAATATGAAATATAGTTATTTCAGAAACAATGGTGTCCATTAGTCTGTGACGAGTAGCTGGTGCATTCTGATGACCAACTGGCACGACGGTATGTGAACACAGAGCTGAAGGAGCAATAAAGAAGAAATCGCTCTGGCTCTTTCACCTGCCAGTAGCCTTTCAATGGGTCAGACTTGCTGGTGAACCGCGCCGCCCCCACCTGCTCAACACAATCCTCCATTCTGGGAAGGGGAGAAGCATCTGGATTTCTACAGTGCTGTGACGTCGTCGGTGCAAGGCCCAAATGTGGAATGGGGCTTTCAAACCAGCAAACATGGGGATGACTGAGCAGAGGGGCAGGGCTCAGCCATATTATTTTCCAGCTTAGAATTTACCTCAGATTCTAATATCTCACACTCATCAGGAGATAACAGTAAAATGCAGGGCTGTGCAATATGGCAAAAAAAAAAATTCATATCCCAATATAAGTCATCTTATATCATGATATACATTTTCTGTAAATTCTACAGTTTAATCATATGAAAAGGACCATCTCTCTTTTTTTTTTTTTTACATGTACCATTTTCCCTTGTAATTTCGCAGTGTTATAAAATAGTTCATTAATATGCATTGGAGACTTGATTCTCATACATTTCAGGTTTTTCTTCTAAAGCATATGAATAAAAGTAAACATCAACAAGTTAAATATTTCCTGAGGCAGAGGAGAATATGGGAAAAAAAAAAAAAAAACAGAACGTAAAAAAATGTCTGAAAATGAGAAAATGACCCATGACTGCCATCTACAGATATAAATTAGCTGTTAGTTTAAATCAGTGAAAGTTTCAGTGTAGATCCACAGCCTGAAGCCTGCTATTCTGGCCTGATTTAACCCCTTTGCTTCTTAGTAAAAATATTTCAGATTGGTTATGATCTGAAAATCAAAGACACAAAAGGTAATGTAATAAAATACACGCGATGACTAACTTTATTCATTGTCACTACTTGACCAATTAAAATGATTAGAAATCAAATAAATTACATTAAGGGCCACCTTCCTCCTCCAACTCATTTTAATTTATTTATTTATTTTGCATGTATGTGCCACCACCATGCACTTTTGCAGCTTTAATAAAAAGTTTTCAGACAAAACTAAGAAACTCAGCAGTAATTTAAACAAAAAAAAAAAAAAAAAAAACCCTGATAATCTGCTACGGTTTCCAGTTAGCACAACTTAGCATCATCATGTAGCATTTTATAATTAGACATGGCGTTGACGTTACTTACCCCCTATTAAAACAAGGTTAGCGAACTATCCTCTCTGATGCAGCATGACAAAAAACGGCCCCACATCCCTGGCAAACAGGAGTAGCAGCTATCTGAACCGGTAGTTTGGAGTTCGCAATAGCAGCCACTGGACTGAAGTGTAACCAGCCACCACATCTGTTCTGCTGTGCACAGTCGCGCACTGCGGAGGAAAGACGGACTGACAAGTAGTGGTGAGATAGGAGCTTTACTGAATAAATGGGGGTGTGGGCATTTTAAGTAGGATATAAACAATACAGTATTCTAGGAAACGATAGACGTTTTTATATCATCATCCGATATATACTGTCATATCGCACAGCCCTAGTAAAATATTGTTTAACAGGCCAAGCATCCCCAATGTCAATGTCACGCTCCACTATGACATGGTGCATCTGACAACAGGGATGGATAAGACCAAATGATGTTAATCAATTGCATGTTTAGTTTCATCCAAATATCTCAATGTGACAGACCAGTTACCAAAGCTTAGGAGTTTTTAAGACGAGGTCGTAACACTCCATCTGCCAGTACACCGCCTTCCTCCTCATTTGACAGCCCCACCCCTGAGGAACTGGAGAATGCAGTGGTGGCCAACAGAGAGGGACATGCACACGCAGTGGACTATTCACCAGACAATCCAGACGATGGGCAACGAGCGTGACATGGCTTGAGCAGGTTTCCATGACAGATTTTAATAGGTTTTCTTTTGTTTGGCATTTCAATCAGGTAGTTTTGTTCCGATACACGTTTCAGAACAGAGTAAGGAGACGATACCAAAACCTGATCACTAGGAGTGCAGTGTCATCGTTCAACCTTGTGATCACAACCTTTTCCTCTTCTTTTGAGCACGTTCCAAGTTCTGCTTGGCTAGGTCACCTGCCTCATAAAGCCTCGGTCTAAATCCACTGACCTAATCTGTCATGTTTGTTGGAGGCTCTGAGCACCTCCACTGTTGATGTATAATAGCCAAAGGAGCCCTGACGGTGTGTGCAGACGAGTTCATGTGGACTAAATCCTGAGCTTTTGTGCACCGCTTGTCTAGCTGCCAACAGTTATTGTTCATTTATTAACCAGATCAACCAGGGCCAGTTTTTACCATCTAAATACACTGCAAAAACTTCATATCATTACGAGAGTGCTCATACTGTTGTCCATCTACATGAGGCGTTTTCTCCTCTAAAAAAAACCCTCTATGTGTCATCTGACATTTTAATATGGAGCCTTCACTCCCACATAAACTCCTCTGGGTGTTATCAGGGGAGCAGAGATGGAAACGGAGACAGGCCACAGACGGGCCGGGGTGCAGACATGCATGATGATGACTGGACCTGATGGGTGGAGAGAAGACGTCGGGTTCCTCCGTCCTCTCCACCTTCTGAGGCTGACTTTGGGGTTTGGGACGAGGACGACGGGGAGAGATGGATGAGAGGGATGACAGAGGCGTGAAAGAGGAAAGTAAAATGACAAGACTCACACCAACGCCCTGAAATTCAGCATTTATTTTGGTTAAATAACTGACCTGCTGAGTGGAAAATTATCAGCTCAATTTAAGACTTTTTATGAGGACAATTCATCAAATTTAAGACTTCACATTTGCAAAATAGCAAAGAGTATGTGGCTAAATTCCATTAGCCCGACCCAGTTATTTTCCCAAACTCACATTCTGCCTCTGGATAATTAACTTACTAGTGCTTTTTATAAGAGTCAAAGTCTTATTTATGAGTAACAAAACTAAGAGGAAATACAAATTCACAAGGAAAGGAGTCAAAATTTATGACAGAAAAGACAAACCTTTACAAGGAAATTAGCAGCAAATTTGTGTGGGGGGAAAGAAGTCCGATTTATGAGGATGAATGTTGCAAATTTACTTTAAAAAAATAAATTTAAAAAGGAAAAAAAATGGCACATTTGAGGAAAGAAGTTTCAAATTTACAAGAAAAAAAAAATCAAACTTATGAGGTCAAAAAATCTTTGATTTATGAAAAAAGTGGTGAATTTACAAGAAAAAATATGCAATTTTCACCAAAAAGGTAGCAAATCTGAGAGGGGAAAAAGTTTCAGATTTATGAGATTAAAGTGGCAAATTTAAAATAAATTTCCAAGGGAGGAAAAAAAATTATGACAACAAAAAAGGCAAATGAATGAGCTGCAAATTTGTGCAAAGTCAAATTTAAGAGGAAAAAACTGTCATTTTAAAACATTAATGGGGACAAATGTTGCAAATTTACTTCAAAAAATAAAGACATTTAAGAAGAAAAAATTTTCAAATTTACATGGAAAAAAATTCCACAAATTTATGTGGAAAAAAGTCAAACAGGAGGAAAAAATATCTTATGACAAAAGTCGTGAATTTACAAGGAGGGAAAAAGTCAATTTATAACAAAAAAAGGCAAAAATTTACAAGGAAATGAGCAGCAAATTTATTATGACAAATGTCGCAAATTGACTTCCAAAAATAAAGGATTTTCTTAAAAAAAAAAAAAGAGGCACATTTATGAGGAAAAAGGTTTCAAATTTACAAGAACAAAAAAATGCCATAAAATTTACGACAAAAAAAAATCAAACAAGGAAAAAGAGATCTTAAAATTATGAAAAAAAGTGTTGAATTTACAAGAGAAAAGTTGCAAACTTACAACAAAAAGGTAGGAAAATGACAAAAAAATGGGGCAAATTTACAAGATAAAAGCAGCAGATTTAAGAGAAAAAAGTTGCAAATTTATGAGATTAAAGTGGCAAATTTAAAAGAAAAATAATAAATTTCAAGATGGAAAAAAATGCAAGTTTATGAAAAAAGCCACCTCACAAGAAAAAAGTGGCAAAATCACAAAAGAAAAAAACGTGAGAAACATAATTGCTGTTCATTCCACTTATTTCACCTACAGTTATGTTAAAATACATTAAATAAAAAAACCCCAACAGCAGCAAACTGAGGATTTCCTCCCACAGTCAGCAAAACGCCCGTCATGCTTGTGGCATTTTTGTGACCTTTGAAAGGCAGATTCCAGCACTGATCACCAATTTGAAGGAAAACTGGAGGTTAACCTGAAATGACTGAATCTGAGATTGAAAGTAAGGTCTGAACTACCTGAGCCGTCTCCTCTGAGGCATCTGCTGGTCCAGGTCTCTCTGCTGCCGCTCCTCTCTCGTCATCCCCTTGTAGTTGGACGTCAGACCGAAGATCGGCCGTGACCACTCGTCTGGAAACGAGACGGACGGCGGTGAGGAGGGAGGAAACACGCAAACGTCGACCTCTACGCACTCACGGCGTTTCTGTGCTGCTCTTTCACATTTAAAACTGAGTCGCCTTCAACCGAGTTAGGACTTTTCTCTTCCATCAGCTTTGCCCCCACTTACATTTAGCACTGCTTTCTTGTGAATTTGCACACTTGTTTTCCAACTGTTCACCCTTTGTTTATCATTTTAAATTTGAGAAAAAAGCTGTAACTTTATGACAATAAAAGCTGAAGGTTCATCAGAAAAACATCAAAGTTACAAACAAAAAAAATGTGCAAATTTATGAAAAAAAAATCTGCAAGTTCATGAGGGGCAAAAAAGCTGCAAATTTGTGAGACAAAAGTCAAAGCTACAAAGAAAAAAAATGCAAATTTAGAGAAAAATGCTGAAAATTTATGAGCAAAAAGCTGCAAATTTAAAAGAAAGACGTCAAAGTTACAAAGAAACAAATGCAAATTCATGAGAAAAAAGTAGCATATTTAAGAGGGGGAAAGCTGCAAATTTATGAGGAAAAAACTGCAAATTTAAAAGACATCAAAGTTACAAAGAAAGAAAAAAAGTGGCTCTTGGTCCCACTTGTGTAAAACTTGCTTCAAAATACCTGAAAGGAAACCCAACACCCACAACCAAGACTGGCAACAGCTGAAAACATTTTAAAAAGGCACAAATCTGGGAGGGAAAAATAAAGTTGCAAATTACTGAAAAAAAATATTTGAAGAAAAAAAATTAAGAAAAAGTGAAAAATTTAAAAGTCTTCAATTTACAATCAAAACTTACCAAGTTAATGTGAAAAAAATGATTTAAATTTGCCGTTTATAAATGTGAGCCGTGCTGGCAAAATGAGTGTCACTGAGGACATTCCCACACTGAGCTGCTGTTATTTTCATATTCTCCACTGAAAGACCTTCACAATGATATTTAATTTGTGGGAATTGGGCAAAAACAGACCAGCAACAAGCCGATCTGGTTTCCGTCTTGGCTGGTTTGAAAGCTTGCATTCTATTGGTCCTGAGTTACGTCTTCCGGAACTCCATGTGTATTTTTAGAAAGTAGGAGCTCCAAGCTTTCCAACGATGCCAGGCACTGACGAGGATTTTCCCGGCACTAGCCGCCGGCAAACAAAGAAATACACAAATTTTCTAAGGAAAATTCAAACAAAGGACTAATTTCTGAAGACATGACTTGTACAAAACCTTCAAATAAAGGTGAGTTAAGGTATTTATTTGCCATTTTGACCATTTGGATCAGTACATGATGCTTTTATGGATTCATTTTTGTCAAAGTCTTAATTTCAACCAAAATCATGATTTTTGGCTTCTCGTGCCTGCAGCTCGTAACTGGCCTGTGCACATTCCCACTCATTCTGCCAGCACGGGTCACAAATGTACAAGATAAAAAGATGCAAATTCAAGAGGGAAAAATGCACAAATTTACAATAAAAATATTGTAAAATATGACAAAAACATTGCAAATTCATGTTAAATTTTGTCCATTTTTGCCTTTTTTCCTCTTAAATGTCATTTTTCTGGACAACATTTTCTTATTTTCTACTAAATTTTAGTCAGACACTAAGCAAATGAGGTCTTACTGATGAGTTTCAGAGCGAGGTTTTTGTTGGCCCGGGACTCTTTGGGGTGTTTGTAGAGGAACATGACGGCCCGGCCGATGCCGCTGTGCTTCAGTGTCTCCTGACTGACGCCGGGCAGCTGCAGTGGGGAAAATTTTCAAGCAATTAAATCAGGGGCGCGGTCAGACGGAGCAGACGGTCTCCAGCCAAGTTCAAGCTTCACCTCCTGCAGGATCCTGAGCAGCTCCTCTCTGATGCGGAGGGCGGGCAAAGATTTGTCGGGCAGAGGGCTGATCCACTCTTTGATGGCTGACATGACGCCGCTGTCAATGAACGTCTCTTTCAAGTCCTGCCTGAGGGTTAAAAACAGCCACACAACCTCAGAGTTAAACTATTGTTGTCATTTTATGAAAAAGAAGTTATAACTTTCTGAAGAAAACAGCTACTAATTCAGAAGAAGGGGGGTACAAATTCATAAGAACTTCTTTAAACTTCTGTGTTTAAATTTATTCATTTCATTTTTTATTTTATCAGGAAAAATATTAAGGACAGGTTCTGATTTCCAATGTCAGGCTGGTAAGTGCCAGAAGACACTTGTAGAGGTGAGGGAAGATGGAGAAAACATTTGAAAAACACAGTGAACATTAATACACGAGAGGTGAAGATACATTATCTATAAAATCGAGACATCTGTGTGTGTTCCTCAGATATGGTAAATGGCGTTCACTTATATAGCGCTTTTTCTCATCTCTGGATGACCAAAGCGCTTAACAGACCCTGCCATCCACCCATTCACACACTGATGGCAGCAGAGCCGCCATGGACAGGCGCTAGCCTGGCCACCAGGAGCAACTGGGGGTTCAGTGTCTTGCTCAAGGACACTTCGACATGCAGACTGCAGACAGAGCGGGACTCGAACCCCTGACCCTTTGAGATACGTCTTAATCCATTCGTCACACTGACGTAAGATTTTAAACGTGCTTTGCTGAAGCTACAAGGGTGTGCATCCCCGAACATGGAGTCGCTCGGTCAAAATATGCCATTTTTATCAATAAAAGTTTATCCACCGCTGTGTGACCGCTCTATGTTTTCACCCCCCTGGCTTCAAGAAGTGTGGGCGGGGTTTCAGATTGATTCTGCGCTCACTGGAGAATACGCCACATCACGACCATGCTGACTGGACAATAGTGGCATCACGACCATGCTCATTGGATAACACAGCATCAAAACCTGTCAGGCACCACAACACTTCACAAAAAGATTTTAGAAGTGCTTTGCTGCTGAGGTTACCAGGGTTTGCATCCACGAGTGTGGAGCCGCTCAGTCAAAATATATACCATAAAGTTGTGTAGGTCTAATGCAATGTTTCTCAAAGTGCGGCCCCCGTGCCAATGGCAGCCCGCGAAAACATTTCTGGCGGCCCGCGGCCAATCTGTTAATGTCTTAACCAATATATGATCTGAACTAATTGCTTTGGAAAAATTCCGATACACATCTACGTTTAGTGGTCTTTGGCGCCATCTGTAGGCACAAGCCGTAATTACATGTGTTGTCGACCTTGCGATCACTTCATTGCAGCAGCTAGTCCAATTGTATTATGGGAGATGGAACGTTCAGCGCACAGTGCAGAAGTGTTGGTTGGCAACGGTTTCGGAGCACCATTTTGAGTCAGAAGAAGAATAAGAAATAAATATTAGTGCTTGTGGAAGTCGAAGTGTGGAAATAAAGATGGATCAGCGAGAGAAAGAGGCAGAGATGGAGACCGCTCACTCGAGGAAACCGAGAACTGTCAGCGAGGAAAAAAGGCAGTTTCAGGGAAAATGGACTTTGGACTACTTCGTTGAACCTCACGGGTCAGATAAAGTTGTATGCCTCATCTGCAGACAGGTAATCGCAGTGCGAAAAGACTTTAACATCAGGCGCCATTACGAAACAAAACACAAAAATTATGAAAAATTCAGTGGCAAGGATCGCACCATAAAGATGGAACAACTTAAAAGGGGCTACACAGCACAACAGTCAGTCTTCACGCAATTTTCAAAAACCAGCGAAGCAGTAACAGAGGCTAGCTATGTGGTAGCTCATGAAATAGCTAAACGGGGCAAGCCGTTTAGTGACGGAGAATTTGTTCGAGACTGTATGCTAAAAGTGGCAGAGCGTGCATGCCCAGACCAAAAAACAAAGTTCCGTGACGTAAGTTTGTCGAATGACACAGTCACAAGACGAATCGAAGATCTGGCAAATGATTTGAAGGACCAACTGGCGATACGTGTGGAGGGGCTAGAAAAGGGAGCGTTTTCCATCGCACTGGATGAAAGCACGGATATTTCCGACACTGCCCAACTGTTGATTTTCATCCGAACTGTCACTGAGAATTTTGACGTCGGCGAGGAGCTACTGAGTATGGAGAGTATGAAAGACACAACGAAGGGAGTGGATATTTGCGAAGCAGTGTATCGCAGTCTGGACACACACAATGTTAACCTGGCATCCTTGGTCGGTGTCACGACAGACGGAGCACCAGCAATGATTGGGAGTAGGACAGGTGCAGTGTCGCTGCTGGCTGAGAAAGTGGTGAACAGCGGTGGTAAGAAACCAGTCAGCTACCACTGCATAATTCACCAAGAAGCCCTCGCTGCTCAGACGCTAGAAATGAAACACGTCATGGCCGTAGTTGTGAAGACAGTTAATTACCTGAAGTCCAGAGGTCTGAACCATCGCCAATTTAAAACCTTTTTGGCGCAGTCAGAGGCAGATTTTGGAGACGTCATTTACTTCACTGCCGTCCGGTGGCTGAGCAGAGGTGCCACACTGAAACGTTTTTTTAACCTGAGAAAAGAAATTTGCGAGTTCATGCAGGCAAAAGGACAAGACGTGACTGAGTTAACGGACAGCAAATGGCTCTGTGACCTAGCCTTCCTCGCCGACCTGAATAATTGTCTGAGCGATCTCAATCTGAAGCTGCAAGGCCATGGAAAACTCATTTCCACACTTTTTGACAACGTGAAAGCTTTCCAGCGAAAACTCCAACTGCTCCAGGGACAGCTCAGAGAAGGAGATCTCGCTCATTTCCCTGCCTGCAGGGCGCTGGTAGATGACCCAGACACGGACGGGAGTGAAGTTTTGCGTCACCTGCGTTCAGAGAAGAACCATGACCTCATCGAAAAGCTTCGAGACGAGTTCAACCACCGATTCTCTGACTTCAGGGACCACGAGGGTGATTTCAACCTTTTCCAAAATCCCTTCTCATGTGTGCCCGAGGCAGTGCCTGCAGACATGCAGTTTGAGCTCATCGACCTACAGGAAAGCTCCGAGGCCAGAGCGGCGTATCGTGACAAGAGTCTGATTGAGTTCTACAAAGGACTTTCCCCATCCACATTCCCTGCTCTTCGTCAACATGCTGTCAGAATGGCGTCTTTATTCGGAAGCACCTACATCTGTGAAAAGACCTTCTCCACCATGGCCATCAACAAATCTAAGCTGAGATCCAGGATGACAGATGCCCACCTACATGCAGTCCTTCGCATCGCGACGACGGAGATGGAGCCAGACTTCAGAGGACTCGTGGCCAACCGAAAACAGCACCACAAATCACACTGCAGTTAAAAGGTATGTTGACCAAGTAACACATACTGTGTGTGACTTAATAACAAGCAATGGTAAATATGAATGATAACTATTCGCTAAGCTCATCTTTTCTCCTCTCTCCACCCCACCCCCTCTTTTTCTCTGTCAGGATTTCAAGGGAAATGGTCCTGAGGAAATTTGTCTTGGACATTCATTCACAAAAGCTGCCACATAACACACACACACACACACACACACACACACACACACACACACACACACACACACACACACACACACACACACTGTACTTGACAAACTAAAATTGTATTTTCATCAGTCCCAATTTCTTACTGTTAATATGACTTTACCCAAACTAATTAAATCTGATAATTAAAAGGATTACAAATGGAATTGAATTTTCAGTCTTTTTTTTTTTTTTGCCTCCGTCCCTTTGGTGGCCCTCGGTTCAACTTTGGATTCCCAAATTGGCCCTCACCCATCAAAACTTTGAGAACCCCTGGTCTAATGGATATATTTACCATAGAGAACATGAGGTTTGGTGGTGGTGGTGGGGGGGGGGTTTGCCGGGGACCCACACATCTAAGAGTATGGAGCCACTCAGGGTGTCCCACCGTCCTCTCCACGAACGTTTGGGGGGGTCGGTAGGCTCAGCCTGCCCGGTCAGCGGTACACAAAAGTCCCAACTGCTGCTTCATTGTGGAGCGGAATGACCAGATCAACTACATATTACATGTGGACACATGCTTTGACTCAACGACAACAAGACGCAAAAATGTCCAAATAATGAAATAAATCATTTTTATTTTAAAATTTACAGACAAATGGGCAACATTGATGCAAAACTTGCAGCCAAACAGCAGTGTGTTTGTCTGTGCGTGAGACTGGTGAAGGGATCGGCACCGTACATGGATGCCCTGAATTTCCCTCTGGCGATCAATAAAGTATACAAGATACAAATACAAAAAAAAATAAAAATAAAATAATAATAATGTTTGGTGTTTTGTACTTATGTGTCCTGTTATAGTACTGCATGACTTTATTGATGATAGACTATAAACTAAATTATAATGGTGAATGAACAACTCCCATTCCCCAAAGTGCAAGATACAACATATGAATGTAACTCATAAAAGATCACACAAATAAGTGATCTGACAAAAAAAATAAACAAGCAGTTCTTAAACAGTGGCTAATATTGGATGTCCCATTCATTTTCAATTATTCTGTAATTAATATTCACAAATAAATCTCAGTTCAGTTCCATTTATATTTGTCAAGGACTAACGTGTGATTGTCTACATATAGGCTACACCTCTGTATTCCACTTTCAAACACAGCCTACATTTGGGCCTGTAAAGCCTGATTGGGTGACTTGTTTCAGACAGGAATACTCGCTTTCTATGGGCATGCACTAGTATTGTTAAATGATGGAGGGGAAAAAACAGTGGGCCCAGGATGCATCCTTAAGGAACACCATTAACTTTTAAGTTGCATAAGGCTAGTAAACAATGTCAACTCTGCTAAAACTTTGTTTTAATCATGGGCGTATATTTCATTTCACCGGTGGGGGGAGGGGGAAGACGACAATAAACAGAACATTTACTCCAGAGTAAATACTGAGGGGGCACTATCAGTATTATTGTAGTCAGGTCCATTCCTGGGTTTTGGGAGGAAATATCCAATATTTTGTAATGGGGAAGAATTCAAACCCTATAAAATGTGGGGAAAAAAGGACATCTCTGTGTGTGTGTGTGTGTGTGTGTGTGTGTGTGTGTGTGTGTCTTTCAATCTTGTTTCAAAGCTCTTCATAGCACAGAGACAGACTTGTTAAGGGTTTTAATGACATCCTCTTAGCATGCGAGTCAGGTGAATATGCTATTCTTGTGTTGCTTGATTTAACTGCTGCCTTTGACACAGTGGACCATCACATTTTAATTTCCTGCTTGCAGCACCTAGTGGGCATTTGTGGCACTGCTCTAGATTGGTTTAGGTCCTATCTGGCAGAAGTTTTAAAGTTAGTATCTCTGGGTTTGAATCCTCTTCTGCTCCTCTGTCATATGGGGTCCCACAGGGGTCAATTTTAGGGCCTATGCTTTTTTCTCTGTACCTCCTCCACAGATAACACCACAGCTGTGATCAAAAAGGCACAGCAGTGCCTTCATTGCCTCTGGAAACTGAAAAAAGCAGGCCTCCAAGCTAGCCATGACACTGTTCTATCGCAGCACCATTGAAAGCGTCCTCACATACTGCATCACCTCTTGGTACGGGAACAGCAGAGCAGAGGAGAGACGGAGACTCAGTAGAGTCATTAGGACGGCAGAGGATTACTGGCACCAAGCTACCATCACTAACGGACATCTACAGCCACAGATGCAGGCACAGAGGGCGCTGCATCTGAGGGGGTTCCCTCTCACCCCTCACATACAGTGGGGCAAAAAAGTATTTAGTCAGCCACCAACTGTGCAAGTTCTCCCACTTAAAAGACGAGAGAGGTCTCCAATTTTCATCATAGGTATACCTCAACTATGAGAGACAAAATGAGAAAAAAAAAAATCCAGAAAATCACATTGAAGGATTTTTAATGAATTAATTGGTAAATTCCTTGGTAAAATAAGTATTTGGTCACCTACAAACAAGCTAGATTTCTGGCTCTCACAGACCTGTAACTTCTTCTTTAAGAGGCTCCTCTGTCCTCCACTCATTACCTGTATTAATGGCACCTGTTTGAACTCATTATCAGTATAAAAGACACCTGTCCACAACCTCAAACAGTCAGACTCCAAACTCCACTATGGCCAAGACCAAAGAGCTGTCAAAGGACACCAGAAACAAAATTGTAGACCTGCACCAGGCTGGGAAGACTGAATCTGCAATAGGTAAGCAGCTTGGTGTGAAGAAATCAACTGTGGGAGCAATTATTTGAAAATGGAAGACATACAAGACCACTGATAATCTCCCTCGATCTGGGGCTCCATGCAAGATCTCACCCCGTGGGGTCAAAATGATCACGAGAACGGTGAGCAAAAATCCCAGAACCACATGGGGGGACCTAGTGAATGACCTGCAGAGAGCTGGGACAAAAGTAACAAAGGCTACATCAGTAACACACTACGCCGCCAGGGACTCAAATCCTGCACTGCCAGATGTATCCCCCTGCTTAAGCCTGTACATGTCCAGGCCCGTCTGAAGTTTGCTAGAGAGCATTTGGATGATCCAGAAGAGGACTGGGAGAATGTCATATGGTCAGATGAAACCAAAATAGAACTTTTTGGTAAAAACTCAACTTGTCGTGTTTGGAGGAGAAAGAACACCATACCTACTGTGAAGCATGGGGGTGAAAACATTATACTTTGGGGCTGTTTTTCTGCAAAGGGACCAGGACAACTGATCCGTGTAAAGGAAAGAATGAATGGGGCCATGTATGGTGAGATTTTGAGTGAAAACCTCCTTCCATCAGCAAGGGCATTGAAGATGAAACGTGGCTGGGTCTTTCAGCATGACAATGATCCCAAACACACTGCCCGGGCAACGAAGGAGTGGTTTCGTAAGAAGCATTTCAAGGTCCTGGAGAAGCCTAGCCAGTCTCCAGATCTCAACCTCATAGAAAATCTTTGGAGGGAGTTGCAAGTCTGTGTTGCCCAGCGACAGCCCCAAAACATCACTGCTCTAGAGGAGATCTGCATGGAGGAATGGGCCAAAATACCAGCAACAGGGTGTGAAAACCTTGTGAAGATTTACAGAAAACGTTTGACCTCTGTCATTGCCAACAGAGGGTATATAACAAAGTATTGAGATGAACTTTCGTTATTGCCCAAATACTTATTTTACCGAGGAATTTACCAATTAATTCATTAAAAATCCTTCAATGTGATTTTCTGGATTTTTTTTTTCCTCATTTTGTCTCTCATAGTTGAGGTATACCTATGATGAAAATTGGAGACCTCTCTCATCTTTTAAGTGGGAGAACTTGCACAATTGGTGGCTGACTAAATACTTTTTTCCCCCCACTGTAGTATCTTCTCTTGGATGCCATCATGAAGGAGATACAGGAACATTTCAGCAAGGACAATCAGGTTAAAGGACAGTTTCTTCCCTGCTGCAATAAGACTATTAAATGAACAGTAACCTAGTTGCTATTTATTTTACTTGCAGTATTTTACTTGTATTTTATCATTTTAAGCAAACTAATGATGCTTATCTATTTATTTCATAGAAGGTAGGTTTGTCAGAGAGGTACTGCTCTTAATTTTTTGAGGAGTTTTGCTGTTGAAACAGCATTTTGTTTTTATGTTTACATGAAAACCTGTGTGCCCTGCTTCCCTCTGGATGACGGTTCACATCCATCACGTCCCACACCTCCAGACTGACAAACAGTTTCTTCCCCTGGGCCATCTAAACTGCAAACAGTCAGCGGCCCAACAAACCTCCCTCCGCAAGCTCACATGCACTGAACTGAGGACCTTTTAATTATCACAATAACTCACCTGTCTTTGCACTCCTATCTTTCATGTATATTGACTCAGCCGTGAAATCACTACTGTACATATTTTCCTTCATCCTTGGGCCATTTTACTCAATTGTGATCTGCATTCCGTACTCTTATGTACATAGTTCTACCCATGAAGCCACTACCGTACTTGTGTATATACCTATGGGCTATTTTTACTTTTATTTTTATTTCAGTCATATAGCTAATCGTGTGTTCTGTAGCTGTTTTATTCAAATTCTTCTTCTCTTTTAATTTATTGCACAGTAGCCTGGTGGAGCACCCACAATTTCGTTGTACTGTACAACTGTACATTGACAACAAAGCCTATTCTATTCTAAAGTGACAATAAAGGGATCATCATCATCATCATACTACTGTTGGGTTCCATTTTTAAAAAGCATGGCATCTCCTTCCACCTGTACGCTGATGACTGTCAGATATATATCCCTTTAAAACAGAAAGATGCCTCATCAGTAAACTCATTTCTGTCATGCATTGACGACATCAAGTCTTGGATGGCCCTAAACTTTAATGATAAGAAGACAGAAGTGATGGTGTTTGGACCTAGTGGCTCCTGTGAGTCCCCTCCTGTAAACTTGGGCCCCTTCACACCTTATGTGAAACCAACAGTCAAGAACCTTGGTTTTATCGTAGACAATGATTTTAAATTAGACACTCAGATTTGTTCTGTGGTAAAATCCAGCTTTCTTCATCTAAGGCATTTAGCACAAGTAAGACTGCGTGTCCACCAAACACGTTTTTCCCCACTCTGGGTGACTATTTTCCACTCATTCTCCATGTAGTCCAGCGTTTACAGCGCTGAGCGCCCTCAGCACAAAAATGCTCTCAGTGGTGGCCATTTTTTGTCGCGGTGCTCAGGGCACTCAGGGCTGAAAAAAGTTCAGCTTTTCACAGACTGCAGCTGAGCTTGTCAATGTCAGACCAAGCAACCAATCAGAACTGCTGTGTGGGCGGGACATAGGAGGCCAGTACTAGTCTGTACTCAGACTCCTGCTTTCTGTGGCATCATATTTACATCCAGAGCTGCTAGAAAACGTTTCCTGTCCATTGTTATTTAGAGACTGCTATTAAAAAAAAAAAAAAAAAAAAATCAGTAGAAAGTCTGACAAAAGAAAAAGCGGAAGTGCTGAGCTGAGAGTGACAAGCTGTTGCTGGGATACAGGGCACAGACTTTCCCCCCCAGAGCGCTGTGCACAAATGCTGGGAAAAAAAAAAGCTCAGGGCAGTTGGGTGACAAAAATGCGTTTGGTGGACATGCAGCCTAAAACCCAGTCTCTCTAGACCACACCTGGAAACAGTAATCCACTCTACGCCAGTGTCAGCCAGTCATCTCTTTCACGTCTGCAGCTAGTTCAAAATGCCACTGCTCGTCTTTTAAAGTAGAACTGAACTGAAGGGCATTGAACGGCACTGGGTGATAGTACATACAATTATAAAGATAATTTATCATTGGCACCCCCTCCACAAATCCCGGAATCTTGGAGAAAATCGCGATTTTGAATTTCCCGCCCTGAAAAATCAGACAAATCCGCCGAAGTGCAGCCGGAGTTCCGCGTGACGTCACGAGTGTGACCCAGTCCTCATGTTTACCATTGCGAGCACGTCGACACTGGTTGTTTTTGGTGCATTTTGTCGTGATAGTCGACTACAAAACACTTCCAACACCTGGGAAGATCTGTTCAGTGGCCAAGGAAAGCTATCATGGTGACGAAAGAAAAGAAAGGGGGAGGAAAAGCGACCGGGAAGCGATGCATTTCTAGATATACAGTGATCCCTCACTTATCGCGTTTAATGGGGACCAGAACCGACCGCGAAAAGTGAAAAACCGCGAAGTAGCGTCACCCCCCCCCCGCACTATTTTGCACGAAAAGGCACAAGAGAACAGCGAAAAGTGCCACTAAGCAACACGAGCGATAAAGAACAATGAATGCGGTCTTCCTTCGCTGGGTAAAACGTCTCGGCCAATCAGCTTGCGAGGTAAAACGTCTCGGCCAATCAGCTTGCGAGATTCCCGAGCGGTGAAGAGGTGGGCGGAGAGGAGCGGAGCGGTGGTCAGAGAGGTAGATTTTCAGTTGTGCAGGCTCTCCGTGTTGATACCTGATGTTCTAATGTAGTCTCCCTGCCTTCTCCCTGCCTTCTCCCTGCCTTCTCCCTGCCTTCTACATTAGAACATCAGGTATCAACACGGAGAGCCTGCACAACTGAAAATCTACCTCTCTGACCACCGCTCCGCTCCTCTCCGCCCACCTCTTCACCGCTCAGGAATCTCGCAAGCTGATTGGCCGAGACGTTTTACCCAGCTTCGCTCCCTGCCGAGCGCCTATACCCAGCGAAGGAAGACCGCATTCACTGTTCTTTATCGCTCGTGTTGCTTAGTGGCACTTTTCGCTGTTCTCTTGTGCCTTTTTGTGCAAAATAGTGCTTGTGACGCCCTTGGGGGGGGGGGGTGACGCTACTTCGCGGTTTTTCACTTTTCGCGGTCGGTTCTGGTCCCCATTAAACGCGATAAGTGAGGGATCACTGTAATAAGTTGGAAAAATGCTGATGGTTTTTTTTCCCCCCTTTCTTTTTTATTGTTAATTTTCCTTATCCTGACACCCCAAACATGCCAAAGTAAAGACTCACCATTCTGTATTCAATAAGCGACTCTCCTCCCCATCAATGCTGCGGTCTGAGTCGGTGCCGGAATCCCCCGAAAATTCTGGCTCTAATCTGTACGGTTCGATGCCTCCCTCGCTCTCTTCCTGTTCACTTGACACTCCTGCATCCTCCTCTGTCTTGTCACCGTTCCTGAATGCCTCTTCACTCTGAAACTCTGGTGTTCTTGACTGCTGGAACTGCTATCATCTGCCATTGTTGTTTTGATAGGGGTCACACTCGTGACGTCACGCAGCGTCGTCTGCACTACTTCCGGTTTGTTTGGCACTGCCAGCCAGAGGCAAAAGTTTATCGGCTTATAGCTTGGCCATCGCACGGCCTAAAAATTTCTTTTATGTGTTGAAAAATACAATAGGTAATAAGGAATTAATCTGCTATTCTACTTTTTTGGCAAAAAGGTGAGTTCAGTTCTACTTTAACAGGTACACGTAAAAGAGATCACATCACACCTGTGACTGATCCACGTAAACGTGTCAAAATATACCCCAACAACAAACCATGGGTTACCAAATCAGTTAAATCCTGCTTACAGAGGAAAGCACTTGCCTTTAAACAGGGGTCTGTTTCTGAGCTACAGGTTGCCACAAAAGAGCTGAAGTCCGAAATTTTAAGAGCAAAACAGAATTATAAATCAAGAGTTGGAAAGCAAGATGGCAGCAAAGAAACTTGGTTCAGCCTGGGCCAGTATGATAACTATTGCAGGCCTTCAGAGCACAGAGCGCAGTAATCGTGTGTTTTTAGATGGTTTTAATTCAGACACAGAGCTGGCTAGTGCTCTTAATTGTTTTTATGGTCATTTTGATTCTTTTGATTTTAGCACAGAACCCAAGATTTGAAGCAGAAACTCAAAGACAATCAGCACTTTAATATTGAGGTGCAGGATATTAAAATTCAATTCAATTCAACTTTATTTATATAGCGCCATTTCACAACAACAGTCATCTCATAGCACTATCAACTGAAGGGGGGAATCCCCACAGTTGCAGAAAGACCCCAGCAATCAGGCGATCCCCTGTGAGCAAGCACTTGGCGACGGTGGAGAGGAAAAACTCCCTTTTAACAGGAAGAAACCTCCAGCAGAACCAGGCTCAGGGAGGGGCAGTCATCTGCTGCGACTGGCTGGGGGGTGAGGGGATAGAGAAGAAGAAAAGAACAGACATGTAGAGAGCAAACAGCACGATGGGGACTCAATCTATGGGAGAGAACAAACAAATGTTAATGACCAGCAAAAAAAAAAAATATTTCATTGAGAGTGAGGAAAGGAGTGAGGCCCAGTGCATTACTGGAGGTCCCCCGGCTGACTAAACCTATTAGCAGCATAACTAAGGGAGGGTTCAGAAACACATGATCCCTCCCTAATTGTAGGCTATATCAAAAAGGTAGGTTTTAGCCCTATTCTTAAAAACAGAGATCGAGTCTGACTCCCGAATCCAGATTGGCAGCTGATTCCACAGGAGAGGAGCTTGATAACTGAAGGCTCTGCCTCCCATTGTACTTTTGGAGATTCTAGGTATTACAAGTAATCCTGCATTTTGGGAGCGTAGTGCTCTGTTAGGATAATACGGTAGTATCAGATCTTTTAAATAAAAAGGAGCCTGATTGTTTAGAGCTTTGTAAGTAAGAAGAAGGATTTTAAACTTAATTCTAAACTCTATGGGAAGCCAATGAAGGGAGGCCAGAACCGGAGAGATATGATCTCTCTTTCTAGTACCTGTTAAAACTCTTGCTGCAGCATTTTGGATCAGCTGAAGACTTTTTAAAGATGTTTTAGGACAGCCTGATAATAAAGAATTACAATAATCTAATCTCGAGCTAACAAAAGCGTGGATCAGCTTCTCAGCATCACTCTGAGACAAGATGCTCCTAATCTTGGCAATATTACGCAAATGATAGAAGGCAGTCTTAGAAACAAATTTAATATGTGAATTGAAGGACAAATCCTGATCAAAAATAACTCCAAGGTTCCTCACAGAGCTATTAAGAGAAAGAGTAACTGCATCCAAACTGAAAGTTTGATTTGGAAAGGAATTTCTAAGGTTTTTTGGACCAACAAAAAACCTTAGAAAAGGGCGTTCTGTGCTGTAAAAGTGAACAAAAGTCAGGGCCCTGATAATATATGTGGGCACTTGGTAAAGTCCTGTGCACATGAACTGAGTCCTGTGTTTCATTACATTTTAAGTCCTTACAAACACAACATGTGCCTAAGGTCTGGAAAGATGCCGTGGTTGTCCCTGTTCCAAAATCCAGCTGTCCTAAAACGATAAATGATTTTAGACCAGTTGCTCTGACTTCAATTTTAATGAAAATTTTTGAAAAACTGGTCAGATTTGAGGTCCTAAAGCAGACTGAGCATGCATTGGATCCTTTGCAGTTTGCCTATAGGCCTCACAGAGGAGTGGAGGATGCCACTGTCACTATGTTTAACATGCTTTTTAAACATCTGGATTTTAATGGGACACACGCCAGGCTTTCATTTGTGGACTTTTCTTCTGCTTTTAACACAATCCATCCTCATATTTTAGTTGAAAGGCTCCTGCAACAATTTGACTTGAGCAATAATCTGGTGGGTTGGATTCTGGATTTCTTAACCAACAGGATGCAGAGAGTAAGGGTCAATGGTACATTGTCTGACCTAAAGTGTTCTTCTACTGGCTCTCCGCAGGTGTGTGTTGTCACCACTACTCTTCATCCTGTACACAAACATGTGTCGGAGCAGACATGACAACAGACACATTATAAAGTATGCTGATGATTCAGTTGTTGTCAGTCTCCTCCAGGATGGTGAGAGTGGCCACGGCCCAGTAGTTGATTTTGTTCACTGGTGTGAGGATTCCTACCTGCAGCTGAATACGACAAAAACTAAAGACATGATTATTGACTTTAGGAGGAAAACTCCCAGGCACAAAGCCACCGTACTAAAAGGCCAGACTGTGGCGGATTGATTCAACCCCCCCACAACACACAGGACACTCAGCTGTCTTCTCTCGGTTTTTCCCGCTGCACTACTGAGATGTAATGTGCCATTCATGTATAGTGTTCATGCGTCCTGTCCTTACTGTGACCTAGAGGCTGAGATCAATATGTAGATGTGCTTTGGTGTAAACCCCCACAAACAGACTGGACAGACACAGCGCTCGGCTAGAGCAATTAACAGAACAGTGAAATGTGTATTAATGTCTACAGACAGACTCATTTCTTCTGGCTCACTTCTGTGATGTTAATGTTGCCTTTCATGCATTGTGTTCATGTGTCCTGTCCTTACTGTGACCTAAGGACCGAGATCAATATGTCTCTCAAATGCAAATGTCTCATGCCTGTTCTGTTATCTCTTTGATCATACCAACTGCTGGGGTATGCCCTTTGATGTATTGTTGTAGTTGGGTATATATGCTGCAACTCTGTAACGCAAACCCTCTCTCAATCTCATTTCTGCAACTGCTGCTGCTGGACACAGACATTGTGTTCTCCTTCTCTGAGAGCCGTGGGTTCGCTCCCGGCACGCATGCACAGCGCCAGGAGCGGAGCTCGTGATGGCGGTATGATATAATAAAGCTTCACTTAAAACCCCAGCATCGCTTATTATATTTTTTATCATCCGCTGCACAGACCACTGAATGTGTACAATCCTACAAATATCTTGGGACGATTATTGATAGTAATTTAAACTTTGAAGAGAACTGTGAAAGGGTGTGCAAAAAGGGTCAGCAACATTTGCATTGTTTAAGGAAACTCACACACTTCCAAACTGACCGAACCATAATGACAATGTTTTATCGGGCTTTTATTGAATCTGTTTTATCCTTTTCTTTAGTGTCATGGTTTGGTCAGATAAAACTGAAACAGAGGAAATCCTTGGATCAGGTAGTTAGATGGTCCAGTCGTTTGCTTGGTGAGTCACAGCTGAGCCTGACATCCTTGTACACCAGACAGGTACAGAGGATGGCTACCTCCATTTTAAATGACGACTCCCACCCTTTGCAGTGCCACTTTCAGCTTCTTCCCTCAAGATGGAGGTTTGCTGTCCCAAAAAGTAGAACCCAGCGCTACAAAAACAGCTTTGTTCCTGCTGCTGTCAAAGAGTTGAACAAGCTGTAACAATATATTGCACATAATTTAGTTACCTATTTATTAATTTTTATTTTATATTTGTTTATTTTTTAGGTTTTTTATTTGGGTTCTAAATCTTTTATTGGGTTTTAGACTTTTGAGTTTTTATTCTCTTTGACTTAGTTTTTAACTTTTCTAAATATGACCCTTCTCTCTTATCTCTTTGTTTGTTCTCTTATCTCTTTGTCTTATGTCCTGATTGGTGGAGCCTTGAGTACTTTTATCATGTTTATAGTCAGCTTCATGTGTGCCTGTGTTTGTGTTCATGTTGAATGTAATTGTGGTTTGTAAATATGTGTCTAAAAGGATGTCACCTGACTGCAAAACAAATCTACCTACGGGTACAAATAAAGTAACCTGAACACCCATTCTAGCTTCGCTCCACTGGCTGCCTGTGCATTTTAAGAATTCAATTTAAAATTCTTTTGCTTTTTAAATCCTTCAGTGGTCTTGCCCCACCTTACCTCTCTGAGCTTCTGTATCCCTACACTCCCACCCGGCCCCACAGGTCAGCTGAACAGCTGCTCCTGGGGGTACCGAAGGCAAGGCGGAAGCTCAGAAGGGACAGAGCCTTTTCGGTCACAGCACCCAGGTTCTGGAACGATTTACCTCTAAACATCAGACAAGCACCTTCACTGTCCATTTTAAAAATCCGTTTTAAAACACACTTTTACTCCCTGGCCTTCAACCCAGTGTGAGACATTGATTTTATTGAATGAAATGGATTTTTATTTATTTACTTACTTATTCACTTATTTTACCTTTTATTTTATTGTTTTTATTGACTGTGGTTTCTGCTCGTGCCATTTAATATTGTTTTTTGTGTTACTGTCCTGCTCCTTGCTGTTATGTTTTTATGTGCTTTCCTGTTGTACAGCACTTTGTGTCGCGAGTGTTACCTTTTAAAGTGCTTAATAAAGTTCACACACACACACACACACACACACACACACACACACACACACAGTTAGCTCTGACCGAGCCGAGTGCAGGAGTTACTATATTCCACGATAATTGCACTCCAACGTTTCACTGGATATGTATCGCTGTGCTTCAAAGGTGTTCTAGTAACCGTCAATTATTAACAGTAATTTACTGTCAAGTCTGCAGACTTGAGAACTGCAACACTGTTGGATACCTTAGGGTGCATTCAGATGGCCACTACTTCATCCGGACAAAAGGACCAAACAGTGGATTCCGCGGATAGTTTAGTGCCGTCTGAACGCCTGTTGGAACTCTGGTGCGCACCAAACAAGCCAAGTCTGGTCTGCCTGAAAACAGGGGTCTCTGTTCTCTTGCAAACGAAGTGTGGTGTGCTCCGCTTGCAGTGTGAATCCAAACGGAGTATCCAGGAGACCAAAGGACAGAAGTGCCCCTAGGTGTTTGTGTAACCATAGCAGCACGCAGTCTGAGAAGAGGAAGTGGCGTTTACTGAAATACATTTTGGGTAAAGAATAACAATAAAGACAACCGCACAAATCCAAGAAATCCTTTTACCTGTGAAAGATGAGTTGAAAAGTTAAAAAATGTCTTGTTTGTGGCAGACAAACAACCCGGTTGAAGGGAACGGATTTCAGTCCTGGCCAATTTTAGTCCTGGCCAATCGATGAGCCTGATTTTTCTTCTTCGCTGAGATTTTTTCTTCCTGGTCAGTGGTGGTTTTGACTACAGCACCCCAAACGAGCAGTTGTAACTGCCTGACATGGTCCAGGCAGTTTGGTCCACTGCAGTGTGAATGCAAAACAAACGAACGTGTGAAAATTCTGGGCATTCCCCGGCCAGTCGAACCGAGACCCCTGGACTATCCTGGTCTGAATGCAGCCTTAAAGTTCCACAGTGAGGCACTATTTGACAAGAAATTATACATCCGTGAGCCAGAAGCCCTTTTGAGAAAAACTTTGAGTTTACTAAGTCTGCCCTTATATAAACATCGTTAAGCTAGTTTACGTCTGTTTAAAAAAATAGGCAGTGCTAGAGTTGGATTTATTGTCTCGATTAACAAACCACAAAACCTTTGTGGTGATGGACTCTTTATTTCATCTGAAAATGCCAAGAAAAAGTGAGCAAAGTGTGCCAAAGCCAAATCGCAAGCATGCCAGCTAGCCACCAGCATTGACCCTTTTGTGGTACTGACTCAACAGGTGACCGGTATGTATTCATAAACAATGACTTTTGCACTTGACAATATTTGTTTACGTGTGAGTGAAATGACAACAGACGTCTTCATGCTGATTGAGATGTTCAGCATCTCAATCAGCATGAAGTTTACAAAGTCTGATGTTTGTCCAGATGTTTGTCTCAGTCCGCTGCTCGTGCATGATGTGGCTGGATGCTTTCTGCTGAGATGATGTAACATCCACGTTGTGCTGCTGGGGTATGCTAACTCGGTTTTACAATGTACACACTGCACAGCGTTTTCCTTCAGTTTGAGCTTGAAATGATCCCAGACCCCAGATACTTTGTCGCTTTCTCTGACTTTCTTCCTTTTTGTCGTCACTCTGTCGCTTTCCTCCCTGCTCCTCTGAATCCATGATATTGCGTCACTGAACAAGCCCGCGTCTTGTTAGCAGGACTAGAAGAAGGTCATACAGACCTGAAGTGCTGCGTTAAACAAAGCCTCAAATCATAGATTTTGAATTGAGAATTTTTTGTAATCGAGTTACTCGAATTATTCAAGAAATCGTTGCAGCCCTAATATATGCATCTTAAATGAAATATAATGGGGTCATTCTCTACACAAACACAAAGAAAATTAACCATTACATAGAATAAATTTACACAGCATCCATGTGAATGTTTCAAAATGTACGAGAAAAAGTCACAAATTTACAGGAAAAAAATGTCGAAAAAAAAGTTTAAAATTTACAAGAAAAAAAATGTAAAAAATTGCTGCAAATAAACAAAAAACATTGCAAATTTGCATGAAAAAATGCATATTGACAAAAAAAGTCACAAATATACAGGAAGAAAAATCCAAAAGTTGCAAATTTACAAGAAAAAGGTGTAAATTTACAAGTAAAAATGTCCCAAATTGTTGCAAATAACAAAAAAAAGTTGCAAATTTACAGGAAAAAAAATGTCCAAAAAAGTTCAAAAAGTACGGGAATACGTTGCAAATTTACAAGAAAAAATGTACAAAATTGCTACAAATAAACAAAAAAGTTGCAAATTAATGAGAAATCGCAAATCTATCAGTAAAGCTGCAAATCCCCCCCTAAAAAAAAAAAATGTTTTGCATGTATCCATAGCATTGGTGCTTAAATGCATTTTATTCAGTTGTGTAACATGACAGAAAGGTCTCTGATGATATGTGGCACAATGCTGCCCCCTGGTGTGACAGTAGGGTTGGTTCGAGGTACTGCATGGGAAAAAAGAAACCACATGATGGGGCTGATCAATAAATAAATGAATCAAAGCCGTCTTACTTCTTCAGGTGCATGACGACCTGAGGCAGCAGCGACAGCTTCTTGAGCGCCGGTTTCTTCTGGCTGTTCAGAGCTCGGTCCTCCTGTCCAAGAAAGAAAGAACAGCACGTCAATGATTCGCCACACAACGTGGGAGGGCCTGTGAGGCTGTCATTTTGAAATACAACTGTTCGTAGGTATCAGGAAGTTAAATTTTCATGTCCAAAAGGGGAAAAAAAAAAAACAGGCTAAAAATTAAAGGAAGTGGAAGTGCTGAAAACCATGTGGCCATCTGTCGTACCTCGGCGGCCTCGTTCATCTTTGTGATCATGGCGTTGACGACGTCGTCTGCGTCGCTGATGAATGTCCCGCCGTCTCTGTGCCGTCTCCTCTTGCTGTTCATGGCCTTCCTCTTGGCGAGCATGAGATCGAAGTCGGACATGAAGCTGGTGCTGAAAATGCAGGACATTTAGTGCAGACGCTCGCCAACAGCCTCCTCACCATTTTATAATAACCGTTTCGGTGCATGTTCCTTTAAACCCTCACGAGCCCCAGTCAACCCAGCCTCCCTCGTTTGTCCACCAGAAGACAGGCTGCAGCACCATTTTGAGGCTAATTTTAGCTGATTAGCCGTTAGCTCCGGTGACAAAAACAGACTTGGCTAACTCGGTGTTTTTCAACCTGGGGGTGGAGGTGAAACTCTTAAAATTGGGGTGTTCCACCGTAGGGACGTTCCAAATGTTCTACTGCCACTAAGTGATGAAAGAATTTGATTTTTTTTTATGTATGCTAAATTTAGGGAAATTAGCTGGAATGATAAGGGGTTAAACAGCCTTTTTTGTATTAAAACGAAAGTCTTTTTCAAAGTGTTTTAACACCCTGCGGAACTCCTTCTTCTGACCCGATTGCCTGAGGCTAAATGCGAAGACGTACTCATGCCTGCCACGGCCCACTCCCTCATCGGAGTCCGACTCATCCTCCTGCTGCTGCTGCTTCTTCTGCTGCTGCTTCACCTCCTTCTTGTCCTCCTCCAGGTCTTCCTGGTTGAATCCCTGCAGGAGGAGATGGCTCGTTAAGAAAATTATGGAAAACAGTCAAACTGATTTTAATTAAATATGAGGAAGATCATTTTTGACCGTAAACTCCTCTTCCTCTTCATCTCCAGACTCGCCAAAAATGTCTGCTATCATTTTCCTGCAACAGGCACAATTAAAGACAGAGGCTCAGAAAAAAAAATGCAATTAAAAACTGTGCATTTATGAAAGAAAAATATTTTTTTTACAGAATTACCAATTTTTAAAAAATTGGGAAAAATCTCAAATTTACTAGAAAAGACAAATTATCTAGAAGCAAGTTGCAAATTAGAAAAAAAAAAGCAAAAATTGGAAGAAATAAGCTGCAAATTAAAAAAATGTTAAATTTGCACAGTAAACATTCAACATATTTGTAAGAAATGTGTCAAATTTATGAAAAACGAAGAAATTTACAAGAAAAAAAACGTAACATTTATATGAAAAATGTCAATTTGTGAAAAGAAAAAAATGCAATAAAAAGTTGCAAATTTATGGAAAAATGAGAGAAATTTACAAGAAAAAAATGTGTATTTATCTAAAACATCAGCCTCAAATCGACAGAAATTAAACAATCAGAAAAAAGTGTTAAATTTGTGAGCAGGAAATGAAGTGACGCCCTCACTCTTCGTCTCCTCCCGATTCGCTGTCGCTGCCGAACAACGCCTTCTCGTCCTTTTTCCCCGCCGCGCCCTTCCCCCTCTCCTCATCCTCGTCGCTCCCGCTGTCTGAGCCCAGCTCTTTCAGTTTGGCCGCCATACTTTTATCGCCGCCGTCCGAATCGGCGTCGCTGTCAGAGTTCTCGTCGTCAGACACAGCCCGACTCCTCTTGACGGCTGAGAAATGGGATGAGGGAATGGACAGGAACAAGGAGCTGGAGAGGAGCTGAACAATGACAGTGATAACTGACTCCTTTTACGTCCATGATCAGTTACCTGGTTTGTCTTCCTCGTCCTCGCTGTCAGACAGGATGGCCTTCTTCCTCTTGACTGCAAACAAAAACACAGAAAGAAAGTGAACAATGACAAAAAGGCAGTTTTGGAAAGCAGTCAGATTCGATCAGAAAAAGGCGCAAACATTTGACAGATGATTAAAGGTCACAGTCACTAAAACATGGTGTGTTTGTGAGTTCCAACCTTCTACAAGAGCACTGAGGTGACTGCAATATCCCCCACCTCCATTTTCTTTGAAGATCCCAGTATTTACTGATGAACAGCAGTTTTCAACTTTTCAATATAACTACTGTGGCAGAACCAAATTATTGTATATTTGTGGATGACGGTTTATCATAAAGTACACAACCATAGCTGTAGGGCAGGATCCCGAGGTGAACCTGTGTAGCAAGTTTGGTGACTCTAGAGAGCTTCACACGTTCTATAGTAAGAAAGCATAGGGAGTGCCAAGCTTGACCTTTGACCTTCTGACCCCAAACCTGTAGTCAGAAGTCAGGATCCCAAGGTGAACCTGTGTACCAGGTTTTGTGGCCCTAGCATTACTGGTTTTACAGTAATAGTAAATTTAGCATTTACCATAGAGCAAATGGAATGTTAACTTTGACCTTTGGACCCCAAAACCAGTAGTCAGGTCAGGCTGTAACTTGTCCAAGATGTGTCTTAAATACAACTACTGTATCAATTTGATACAGTTGAATCTAGGGCTGGGCGATAAAATGATAACGATTATCACAAAAAAAAACTTGTCCTCGAGACAGACATAATACCTTTTTGATAGAACGTCGACAGAAGTCGTTCGCGCTGTGTTGTGACAGACCACACGAAAAGCCAATGAAAATGAGAATACGCGGCTATGGCAAGTCGTTTTAACATTAAAACAAACCACTTTCCTATCTACAATGAATGATATCTATAATTGCCTTCCTCCTTGTCAAAATTAAATTCTTACTTTTAGTAGTTTAGAGCTGGCGTTTTGAGCTATTGCTTTGTCACTACCGCTAGAGAATAAACCTGCTCGTGCGAAAAAAGAGAAATTGCCAGTCTCACAACTTAATATTGTAGCGGCTGGTGAAGCAATCAGTCCCCTCACACTCCAGGAGAACAAAGGGATTTCTCCCACATGTTTTTTAACATCAGCTGGGATCATGGGTCCCAAGAAAGCTCAGCAGACTGAGGAGGTGGACGACATCAAAAGATCGCTGGACTTCTTGGCTGAAGACATTTCTGCTGTTAAGCTGCAGCAAAAAAACATTCTGGACCTGGTCGAGGAGGTGAAAGCACTGCGGATCCAGAACGCCGAGAAGGACAAGAGGCTGGCGTATCTGGAGAGCAGAGTGTCGGAACTGGAGCAGAACACCCGGGTGAATGACATGATCATCACGGGGCTCCACATTAAACCCCGATTGTACGCGCGAGCGGTGGCCACGGACAGCGGAGGGAGGCTCGACGCGCTGGAAGATGAATCCACGGAGCAACAAGTGGCGGCCTTCATGCAGTCCAAAGGAATCCAGCTGGACTGTAACACCATTGAGGCCTGCCACCCTCTGCCCAGGAAAAACGGCGACAAACCGGCTGTGATCATGAGGTTTGTCAACAGAAAACACAAGACTGCGCTGTTAAAACAAGGTATGAAACTGAAAGGAACGAACATTTACATAAACGAGCATCTCACAAAAGAAAATGCAGAAATAGCCAGAAAAGCAAGATACCTGAGAAAGCAGAAAAAGATTCATAACACCTGGACATCAAACTGTAAAATATACATCAAATTAAACGGATCACCTGAAGAAGCCAAGATCATTAACATCCGAAATATTATGGAACTGGACAAATATCAATGACATATTATGAACTGGAGTCACAGCAACAAAAGACAACTGTAGGACACTGAAGGATTATACTCATCTGCTACAAGACATTTAACAACATGAAACAAAAGATCAACAAACAGGAACAACAGGAACTGAAAGTTTTTGAATATACAGATCACAACCCACAGGACGAAGAATATAACATAGACCCTGATAATAATTTATTTGGCTCCATCAATAATAACTGTAGTTATTACACGGATGAACAGTTTAACACAATGGTCACATCTGATTTCAATATTTCTATGATCCACTTCAACAGCAGAAGTCTCTATGCCAACTTTAATAACATTAAAGATTATTTACATCAGTTTAAAGAGCCATTCAATATTGTGGCAATATCAGAGACGTGGCTCAGTGAACAGAAAGGAGTGGATTTTACCATGGATGGCTATGAATTAAATTATATAAATAGAAAAGTGAAAAAGGAGGAGGAGTTGCAATTTATGTTGACAAGAGCTTGAAATACAAGGTTGTTGAAAATCTGTCAGTAACTGTGGATGATTTATTTGAATGTATTACAATAGAAATCTGTCTGGACAATGTGAAGAATATAGTAGTGAGCTGTGTATATAGAACACCTGGATCAAACATAGACTTATTTAAGGACTGGATGGAAAAAAAATGTACGCAAAACTAACTCATAAAGTTATGTTCATCTGTGGGGATTTCAATATAGATCTGATGAATTCAAAACAACATAGTTTGACAGAAGAATTTATCAACACAATGTACAGTATGGGCTTACATCCAACAATTACCAGACCAAGCAGAATCACGTCACACAGTGCCACACTAATAGATAACATATTCACAATCATTATGGAAAACGATATCAGGAGTGGGCTTTTATTGAATGATATCGGTGACCACCTGCCGATTTTTGTTGTCTATCAGTGTGATTATAGGAAGAAAAAGTATACCAAAAATATTAAATATAAAAGAATAAGAACCGAGGAATCTATGTATTTACTGACAAAGGAATTATTAATACAAGATTGGAAGATAGTTTATGATGAAAATGATATAAATATAGCATATGATAAATTTTTACAAATATTTCAATCATTGTACAATAAAAACTGTCCTATAAAACAATACAGTGAGACAACAAAAGAAAAATATTCCTTGGGTCACCAAGGCGTTAATAAATGCATGTAAAAAGAAGAATACATTATATAAACAATTCATTAAGTGCAGAATGGTGGAAGCTGAGATCAAATATAAAAGATATAAAAATAAGCTTACTAATATAATGAGGACCTGTAAGAAAGAATATTACAACAGAATATTAGAGGATAATAAAAATAACTTTAGAGAAATATGGCAAGTACTTAATGGGATTATTAGTAATCGACCTAAGAATGCTAATTATCCAGAATATTTTATTGAAAATGGCAATTTGATAAATAATATGGAGGATGTGGTCAGTGGTTTCAATAAATTTTTTGTAAACGTTGGTCCTGAATTAGCAAAATCAATAGTGGCAACAGAACCAAACAACAGTGGTTCTGTAAATGAAATAGAAGATAGAAATCCAAACACAATCTTTTTGGGTGCAGTTACTGAAAAGGAAATTATCGAGACTGTGAGTAAATTTAAGAACAAAAAATCAACGGACTGGACTGAAATTGACATGACAATAGTGAAAAAAGTAATCGAAGGAATTGTTAAGCCACTCACCCACATCTGTAACCTGTCATTTCAAACTGGTAAATTTCCAAACAAAATGAAAATAGCAAAAGTAATACCTCTATACAAAACAGGAGACAGTCATTGTTTCACAAATTACAGGCCAGTCTCTTTACTCTCACAATTCTCCAAAATACTTGAAAAATCTTCACTAAGAGACTGGATGATTTCATTGAAAAACACAACCTCTTTACAGAAAGCCAGTATGGTTTTAGAGCAGACAAATCTACATCTTTGGCACTGATCGAACTTATAGAAGAAATTACTAGTTGTATAGATAAAAAAAAGTTTGCTGTAGGAGTATTTATAGATTTAAAGAAAGCTTTTGACACCATTGACCACAGAATACTACTAAGGAAACTGGAAAGGTATAGGATAAGAGGGGTCGGACTGAGTTGGGTGTAAAGTTATTTAAGTAACAGACAACAATTTGTACAAATTGGTGAGCACAAATCACCCTTCATGGACATCACTTGTAGTGTGCCCCAGGGGTCAGTTTTGGGACCCAAACTCTTTATTTTGTATATAAATGACATATGCCAAGTATCAAAAATTCTGAAATTTATTTTGTTTGCAGATGACACAAATATCCTTTGCACTGGTGAGAATTTGCAGCAGGTTTTAGAGGTGGTCACAACTGAAATGAAAAAGTTAACGCAGTGGTTCAACAAAAATAAATTATCTCTAACTCTAAAAAAACCCCCCAAAGATTATGTTGTTTGGAAATTATAAAATAAATCATGAAATAATGGTAATGACAGATGATACCAGAATAGAAACAGTACAGGAAAATAAGTTTCTGGGGGTGACGCTAGACAATAAAATCTCACGTCCGGGCCAAGTTAGCAAAATGTATAGGCATACTGGGGAAGACAAGACACATCTTGGACTATAAATCATTGGTCTTACTGTACAATTCACTGTTTCTACCTTATCTTAACTAATGAATGAATGAATGAATCTTTATTTATTTCGGATAGTACAGGTTAAAAGGAACTGAATAGTATAGCAAAAGGGGGGAAATAAAATCCAACAAGGTCAAATTAGACAATAACTCCTCTGATTATACAGTTCAACAAAAGTTATCCGAAATGGGTGATGGCTGAAGCCGCAGCTTATATTGCCCACCCATATTCCATCCAAGAATTCAAAAGAAAAAACAAAACAAGAGCGATTACAATTCAGAACAAAGCTAAGACCAAGTGTGACAGAAAAAAGTAGAAAAAAAAAGAAAAAAAAAAACAACTAGGCAACAACACAGCACAGGCTGGATATGACAATCCTTATGTGATTTTACATGTCATCTTGTATATATGTTTGGAGTATTTCTTCCTTTAGTTTTTGCTTAAATTGTCCAAGCATTGTACATGATTTTAATTCAGGTCCAAAATCGTTTCATAATCTGACTCCTTGCACTGAAACACAGTGTTGCTTGGTGGTAGTTCTCACTGAAGGCTTTTGAAATATACATGTTCCTCTGAAGTGATATCGTTTCTCCCTTATTTGGAACAACTTTTGGATATTTGCGGGCAGTGATAAATTCTTCACTTTAAACATTATTATTGCAGTTTTAAAGTCTACCAGATCTTTCAACTTGAGAGCTTTTAGTTTAAGAAAAAGTGGATTTGTTGGTTCCCTGTAAGCTGCTTTGTTGATTATTCTAATAGCTCTCTTTTGAAGCATAAAGACTGGATATATGTTTGTTTTATATGTATTTCCCCATACTTCATTACAATATGTCATGTATGGGAGTATTAATGAATGATACAAGGTGTATAGTGTGGGTTGATTCAGCAAATATTTCACTCTGTGTAATATTGCAATTGATTTGGATACTTTACCTTTGATATAGTTAATATGTGACTTCCAACACAGTTTACTATCAATTATTACTCCAAGAAATTTAGTTTCAGATACCCTTTCAATCTCTACACCATTTACACTGAGTTTAGGTACTGGGTTGTTGTGATGGTTGTTAAAGACTATAAATTTTGTCTTACTTAAATTGAGCGTTAATTTGTTTGAATCAAACCAAAGTTTAAGCTTTCCTAATTCCTTTCCGGGTGTGTCCAGAAGTTGTTCCAAATTGTTTCCACTGCATAATAGATTAGTGTCATCGGCAAACAATATTAAGTCCATTTTTTCTGAAACTTTACATACGTCATTTATATAGTAACACATTCCAAGATCCCTGGTAGTGCAAAGGACATTCCATTTACAAGCTTACACCTATACAGGTCATCAATATACAGTGCAACACCACCACCCTTTTTTTTGAGATCTGTTAATATGAAACATCTGGTATCCCTCTCTTGCCATCAGGGGAGCCTGCTCTTCATTAAGCCAGGTTTCAGAGACTGCAATAGCTGTAAATTTTCTGTCTAGCTGTTTTAAATAGTCCTGAATCTGTGGAAAGTTTTTGTTAAGACTTCTGCTGTTAAAGTGTATTATTGATAATTTACCATCTAGTTGCACTTGACTTTTGAATTGCTTTTCAGTGTAATATTCACAGTGGTTATAAATATTATTGAAAAAGTGGTTATCAGGATCAATATCATTCTCCATCTCTTGTGGTTTATGTTCAGCATAATGGCATATTTTCAGAGTTTGAGTTTCCTCACTCTGTGTTAAATGACTTCCTCCAACTGGGGATAATTGATGTATACTCAAGTCAGTCATAAGTTTTTTTTTGTTTTGCTTATTTTTTTTTTAAAGTACTTTGGCATGGTGTATCAAAAGAACTATTCTTATCGTGTGTGTGAATATGGATTATCATTGACTCATGATTTTCTTAATCAGTGTTCATCTGTATTTATCTATTTATCTGTATTTATCTATTTATGAACCAGTGTTCATCTGTATTTATCTAAAGGCCCTTTTCCACTAGCACGCTTTAGCGCGACACAGGACGGCTCAGCACGCTTTGTACACTTTTCCACAAGCCCCAACACAGTTTAACAGCCGCGATTCTCAGCCCTGCTCCAGGGCAGGGTACAGCAGTGCTGAGCTGTGCCGTGTTGTGACGTTAACAGACTGGTCGCTGCTGATTGGTCAGGTCGTAACCGGTGCTGATTGGTCAGGTTGTAACCGCCCCTCTCCTCCTCCTCATCTACCAAATCTTCACGACCTTCTCAATAAAGTTTTTGGAAAAAAAAAAAAAAAAAAAAAGAATCTTCACGACCCCCTTTACTCAGCACGCAACCACTGTTGGCGGTTTCTTTTCAGTGTGTTGCTGTGCTATTTTCATTTATTCTCTATCAAAAATGGCTTCGCGTAATAAGGGTGTTCCATGGACCAATAAGGAGGTGCAGTGTCTGCTCACTGCATTGTCAGACGAACGTATTCAGCGCGAGTTAGACGGAGCCGCCCGGAATGAAAAAATATACCGGGAGGTCTCGACATCGGAGTCCTTTAACGGTGAGTTTTAATTTTTTTTAATTGTGCGTTTTTTCGCAGATATATTCGGTAAGACGCTCAGTTTATTTATGCAATAAAAAAGCTGTTCATTTGTGGATGGATCGCTGCTTTATTGCAGCACACTGCGGACTAAAGCTTTTATTTTAATTATTCATGTGAACAATACGCTGAAATAAGCTTATGTATTCTTGTTAAAAACTATTGTCTTTTCTGTATATATTGCACTTTCGTGCTGTATTTTATTGTGTGCATTTTCCTTGTAGAATCATCCCACGCGTCCGCCGCGACAGCCCGCACGGATTATTCAACCGTGCCATCCTGACCCACAGTTGGCAGAGACGCCTTCATTCATCCGAGTCGTGACCCAGTTTGGGAAGCTGGTGTAGACACTCAGTGGTCGGCGTGTATAAAATGTCGATTAACCTTCATGTTGTGTTGCCAAGTTTGTTTTTTCTTTTAATATTTTGTATATAATAAAATGGAATTGTTTTGGAAAGTGTGGTTTGTCTGTTATAACACTGAATTATAAAACAGTATAATTACATAGAAATTCCATTGCCTAGTCTGATCAAAATGATGCTGATCTTCCTGTCAGGGGTCAACTATTGTAAAGGTAATGTAATTTTTAACTAGACCAAAAAAGAAATCTTTTTGTAAGCTTTCTGTTCTTTTTATTGAAATATCATAAAAAATTAGCACCAAGTCAAAGTAGGTACAAGTATATGTAAATTGAATGTTCTATCGGCATTCCAAATTCAGAGATTTACAATACTTTAGAAGGAGTGTAGCATCATCTAAACGGAAAATAATAATACTGTTGTTCCAAACGTTGACCTGAAGGTGAAAAACATGGATTTTTTTAATTCAGTACATCCAAAATGCCCTAGGATGTAAAAAATAATAATTTGGTGTTGGGCAGTGTGCCACCGTCTCATTATTTAATACGAATAAAAACAAGTTTCAGCTCATTATTTCTAGGTCATTTGGCAGTTAATTCAAAACAAAAGTGACTTGTGTTGTTGCAGCTTAATTATGAGACAAAATTAATTGTGAGATAAAACCACAGAGCGAGCAAGGCAATAATCCTTGGATCCTTTTTTGTCTCATGTAAATAAGGACTCAGTGGGGTGCGTAACGTCACGGGAGTGTGGCCCCGCCTCGCTGAGAATCTGCCGCCGCCCCGCTTCTAAAACCTCCTAACACAAACCATCACAGCACAAGCACAACACCGTGCTAATGGAGACAGAAGCATTCCGAGCCGTACTGAAGTGAATCGAGCCGTACCGAGGTGTGCTGGGCTAGTGGAAAACAGGCTTTAGTCAGTAGCATCTCTACAACTACTGTGTAGAAGTCTGGGGAAACATCTACAAGACCAACCTACAGTCAATATGCACATTACAAAAAAGAGCTATAAGGATAATAAATAATGTAGGATATAGAGACCATACCAGTTCGTCGTTTTTAAAGTCACATGTCAAAGTTCATCGATTTAGTTAAATTTAAGACAGCACAAGTAATGTACAGGGCAATTAATAATCAACTCCCAACTAATATACAAAAAATATTTAAAAAAAGAGGCAATGATCATAATTTGAGAAGAGACTTAAACTTTACAAAACCCAAGATACGAACAACCAAGAAAAGTATGTGCGTATCTGTCTGTGGGGTGGATTTGTGGAACAGTCTGGAGCCGGAACTGAAACTATGTACAAACAGAAATCAATTCAAAAAGAGGTATAAACATTATTTGCTGAAAGGATATATGTTAGAAGGGTAGTATTTATATGTACGATTCACTATGCTCACTCTGGGACACTATGGGACACTATGGAATGGTGGGTGGGACAGCACTGTGTATATCTGTGTTGTTTGAGGCTGGTTTTGATGTATGGACATCAATGTATGTTAGGATGGATGGCTGTTAATGTTGATATGTACAAAATACAGTTAATTGTTTACTTGGGGTCTTAAATGTGGTAATTTTTATATAATTCACATGGGTGTATTTATGGAAAAGAGAACATGGAATTAAGTGTTCACTTCTTCCTTCTCCCTTTCGAACACTGTATACTGTTACTTTATTGCATTTGTCATTTGTTTTGTTTTTGTTATACTTTTTTGTTCGAAATAAAGTATATCTATCCATCCATCTATCTATTTATTACTGGTTACAATTGTAAATACAGATATCCATAATAACATTCATGCTGGTAGAAATTATATTTCAAGATATCTAAAATGCAGATTGTACTAGTCAACACTAATTTCACAATGTCTGAAAAGCTTTTAAGTGGCTGTTTTAACATTTAATAGCTAGCCTGGATGTGTTGTAGATATCAGTAATTCAGTTTTTCCTAGTAAAAATGAGCATTTCAGATATCCACCATGAAATTCTTCCTCTCTATAATGATCTTTTCAGATATCAGTGACATCATTCTTGCTAAGAGAAAGACCCCCCCCCCCCCCAATTCATGTGTATTGGGTTTTCACTTCCAGATATCTACATTTACATTCTTCCTGTCTAGAATGAACATTCTGGATATCTGAAATAGAATTCTTACTAGGAGAAACTCTTATTTCAGATATCTACAGTCCAATTGTTACTAGTCATAATTTTCATTTTGGATATCCACAATGAAAAAAAAACATTCCAGATATCTATAATTTTTATTTTTTTTAGATTTAGATTTAGTATACTTTATTGATCCCCAGAGGGGAAATTGAGGGCCATCCACCACCTGGATGGATGAAGCAGCCACGATACGGCGCTATCCCTTAACCATTCACACACACATTCACACCTAGGGCCACTTCAGAGTCTCCAATTAACCTAACCTGCATGTTTTTGGCATGTGGGAGGAAACCGGAGAAATCCTGGGGTAAACCCACGCATACACAGGGAGAACATGCAAACTCCACACAGATCACTGTTGGTCGGGGGCTGGGATCGAACCCACAATCCCCAGGCCAAGGGTAAACTGTGCTGCCGCAGTGGCGCATAACCACGCATAACCACTGCCCACCATAATGTAATTGTGGACATCCAAAATACATTTTTACTTGCAGAAATAATATTATAGATATCCACTATTCATATTATGTGATGGAAAAATTCTGTTACACTGAGTTATATGAATTTTTATGAATATGAATTTTTCTTTATAAAGCTTAATGTGTATACCTAGGAAATCCTGTTACCATATTTGTAGTTGTTGAGTAGTGGAAAAAGAGATTGAAGGATGCTGATGTGCCTGTGAATGTTCAGTTCTATCACTGACTGTTCAGCTCATCACTAGTGTTCTCTGCATGGACTCAACAGATACAACCTTAGTCATGAATGAAATAATCAAGAGGCTCAGCAAACCTTATCACACTGAGTCATGAATGAACTTATTAAGAAGAGACCCCACCCCGACGGTCCCTTGGATATATATTAGCCAGAAACACTCTTAGTTAAGCCAATGCACTGCAGCAGTCTGTACTCTTGGAAGCTGTACTCTTTGTCTTCCGCTGATCAGTGCGTATTAAATTTGATGAAACTTTGATCCTGCCTGATTTTTGATAAGGACTTTTTCCAACATTATGACTATCTAAAATTTCAGATATCTCTAATTGAAATTGTGACTAGTAACCATAGATATAAAACGCTAGATTGGCAGTAGGTCACTGGAGCGCGAGATTTCCGGCCGCCATATTGGTACAGGAATCACAACAAATCCACAGCTCAGCTTAAAGCGTACCTCTGGTGGTCGTGAAGACGCATTTAACTTGAAAACATTATGAAAAAGTATTTCTTATTTTGGTAAATAATTCTTGCCAGCCACATACCACCAGATATATATTCAAATAGGACCTTGGCCATGGGCAGCCAATGAAAACTGTGGGTGCAGCCATGACACTTGCGGATGTGACATCACTTCGTGGATACGAAAAGACAATCAGCGTTTCCCCGCGATTACGGTGCTGTTGTCCGTTGTTTTTGTTCTATTATGGCCGAATTTTCTGACTGTGCGGAAGAATTCGGGCGACATGGCTACATGTTTGAGCCAGAAAGGTCTTCTGAGGGTTAAAGTGACGAAGTGGTCCTCACACACAACGCAATTTCGTCTGAAATTATTCGTTTGTGCCCTGTTTTCGCTCCGATCTTCTGACAAGGTGAGCTGGGTTTGGGTACACAAAAAAAGTGTTTTTGTTTTTTTCGCTTATTATTCAGACATCCAAAGGCTTTACATTCCGCCATGTTGCGATATCCATATCGCATTGTATGTTTTTGTTTTTACAAGAGCACCGAGTGTCTGCTGCTCTGTATATAGTTTTAGAATCATCTTCCGTGGTGCGGCAGTTACGAGCTCAGATCAGATGAGACAAGCCGCTGAATTTAAGCATTTATTTATTTATTTTCTACTCGTTTCAGTTCTGCATTTAATATGAACCCTGAGTTTGAAATAAACGTTTGAATTTGAATTTGAATATCCCCGAAGCCGCTGCACATCCGGGTACTCAGATCGCATAGTTTTAGAATCATCGGCCTTTACGAGCTCAGCTCAGAAAAGACGGCCCGTCGAATTTAAGCATTTATTTATTTATTTTCTACTCGTTTTAGTTCTGCATTTAATATGAACCCTGAGTTTGAAATAAACGTTTGAATTTGAATTTGAATATCCCCGAAGCCGCTGCACATCCGGGTACTCAGATCACATAGTTTTAGAATCATCGGCCTTTACGAGCTCAGATCAGGAAAGACGGCCCGCTGAATTTAAGCATTTATTTATTTATTTTCTACTCGTTTCAGTTCTGCATTTAATATGAACCCTGAGTTTGAAATAAACGTTTGAATTTGAATATCCCCGAAGCCGCTGCACATCCGGGTACTCAGATCGCATAGTTTTAGAATCATCGGCCTTTACGAGCTCAGATCAGAAAAGATGGCCCGCTGAATTTAAGCATTTATTTATTTATTTTCTACTCGTTTTAGTTCTGCATTTAATATGAACCCTGAATTTGAAATAAACGTTTGAATTTGAATATCCCCGAAGCCGCTGCACATCCGGGTACTCGAGGCTCAGCCAATACTGATCCAGATCGCGGTAGCCACGAAATTACGTCACAGGAAGCGTCCTGGAAGTCCATGTAGCCGCTAGTATGGCTGTACCCATGTTTTGCTGACATAGCTGAACCAGCACATCAGCAATGGATTTATATCAAATTGCTTTGAACGTGAATTTCAACTTAAACTTGAACTAGAACGTGAGACAGGGGCTCAATATAATATCTTTTTTTTCACGACCACCAGAGGTACGCTTTAACGCACAACACTCTGATTAAGTCTTCATTTCTGTCACCATGGGATGAGACGCCGGGTTTTCCGGCGCTCAGACCATGTCCCTTCTCATCGCTGTCTCTCATTGGGCAGCGTCTCTGCGGGCTCCCAGCTGTCAGTGTTACAGGACGGCTGGGGCCCAATTAATCCTCATCAGCTGAGGCGCTGCTAATGAGGATAAAAAGGAGCAGCTTCGATCACTCGGGGCTGCGACTTAAGCACTGTTATGCTGGAACCCTTACGGTAAGTGTCGAGTATTTGTTTTTAAATAATTTAATGGCGTGTTGTCAAAAATAAAGGTAAAAACTCTGATTTTCATTTGGGAGGTCACTGATTTCTGTACATGCATGACTGCCATGAGTGTAATATATATTGTAATTCAGTATCGATAGTTATTGCAATATTTCTCATGTAATATTAGTATACAGTGTTACATTGTGTTCTTTGTTACTGGGTCAGTATTGGTAGCCAATATTATCAACAATGAACTTAGGGTTCTTGTAACTAGTTTGGTAGTTACTCAAATAGCGTGAGGATAGTTTTTCTTTTTCCTGTATACACTTGGCCTAATGAAAGATTTAGGTTTATCAAACCGTCTTTACACAATAATTACACATACAGTATATGTGTACAAACATCTACCTCCTGTATCAGACCAACATCATGAAGGTTTGCAGATAGTAATTTACAGATATGTTATTTGAAAATTGAAACTTTACAGATAGAATTTTACATTACCTATTTCGCATTTGTCTATTACGGGGAGGGGGTACAAGAAGATCTGGTGATGATTAATGCAGTCATATCTCATAGACATTACTATTTCTGTCTTATATTACATTTTGCCTGACATTACTATAAATATTTGTTATGATGGATAGGAGGGGACAGGGTGGATATTACGTGTGATGAAGATGATGATGAAGATGATGATGAAGATGATGATGATGGTGATGACGATGGGCTGGGCTCTGGGTTAAATTAATAAAGCCTACATCAACTGCTTTAAACTGGGTTTTGATTCAATTAACACTTCACCTCACTTTGCAATTGATTAATATGAGCTTGCTGCTTTCATGTTGAGTGCATTATTCTATGCAATAAATTTAATAAATTTGTAATGAACATTGGTGTATTGTATAAATTTGTTATGTGGGCCTAAAATCAATAAGAATTTCAAATTGATTTTAAACAACTGCTATACAGATCCAGGTAGATGGGGGGGGGGTGTATAATGTCTGTCTAGTTAAATGAAGAAACTTGAATAATTGATTTGTAATTTTTCATTCTCTTTATTTATTTCAAAGTTTACATATCTAGGCCAATTTGTATAGCACAGGCTGAAATATTTCTTTGATAAATATTTTTGACAGTTGGGGGGGGGGGGGGCAATAAGCTGGTTGCCTGGGGTGGCAAATATAACAAATACAGCCCAGGACAAAGAATGAATTAATCAATTTCAGCCATATATTTATGCATAAATGGCCACAATGAAAGAGGTAGGCTTAATTATTAATCAGGGGGTATGGTAACTTCTTTTTCAGCTCATTTGACAGTTCTAGATTGAGACACTGCAAAATGCCATAATTTAATAATTATAAAGCTCTTAAACACCTAATATTTATGCAGATTATGCTGAAAGTAAACCACTATGTGCTGTGTTGTACTGTGTTGTAAACATGTTCACTGAAGCCTGTCAAACGTTTAACAAAGGAGAATGACCCAAGCAGGTGTCTGCACTGGACCACAGGGATGTGCTACACATATCCTGTACCAAGATGGCGGACGCGCGTCACGCCACCGCAAGCACGGACTGGCCAGCGCTGCCAATCTAGCCTTTTATATCTATGCTAGTAACAATATACTTACAGATATCTGTAAACATATTTTGGCGCTCTACTGAGAAATACTGACTATCTCAAAGTAGTAACAATTGGATTGTATATATTTGAAATAAGAATTTCTCCTAGTAAGAATTCTATTTCAGATATCCAGAATGTTCACTCTAGACAGGAAGAATGTAACTGTAGATATCTGGAAGTAAAAACCCAACACACAAGAATGGGGAAAAGGGACGTCTTTCTCCTAGGAAGAATGATGTCATTGATATCTGAAATGATCATTATAGAGAGGAAGAATTTCATGGTGGATATCTGAAATGTTAATTTTTACTAGGAAAAATTGAATTACTGGTATCTACAATACATATCCAGGCTAGCCATTAAATGTTAAAATGGCTGGCCATACACGGCACTGAACCAATCATGTGGCTGGAAGTCAAAGACTGACGCACACAACAGCGTGCGTAGGCGTGTGGGACCAGCAGCTGCGGTTTAGCACACCTGCTAATGTTTGGGCTAGCGCAGTTGTGTAGAAGTTGGAGGGCAGTGAAAAAGAAAATGACCGAAAACATTACAAGTCCAGTGACAGCGTTACCAAAGACACCGAAACGGATGCCGCCCAATGCTCAACAGACGAGAAGACTGTTGAAAAGAAGGGTCCGAGGAATTCAGTAGCGCGGACAGAATAGTGGCTGATTAAAGTAATTGACCCTTACTACCAACTCCTAAGCCATAAATATTTCTCCCAGACGGCACTTCCCAAGCTATAAATGGAATGTAGAGAAATGGTTAAAAGGAGCTACAAAGTCTGCCATACTTTGCTACTACGTCAGATTTGTGGTCAAGATGCACATCTGAACCATATATGAGCCTCACTGCCAGGTTGGACTAAACAACGAATGGGACCATACAGACCAAACGGGATTCCCGTGACCCCAACCCCCAAGAAAACATCCAAATAATAAATGAAATCATCTTTTATGGGACACCAAAAGTCCACCAAACACCCCAAAAATCAATTCAATCATTTTTATTCTAATATTTAATGACAAAATAGCCATTCTTGTAGTAACTAGCATTACACAAAATGCCCAAATAGCACATTAAATTATATCTAATGGGACCAAGTGACATCAAGACAACTAACAGACATGCTTAAAAATATTCCAGACCCACCGTCACATATTCCTTGAAATTTAATTTAATAATTTTGGCGTTCTGTGTCCTGTTCGGACACATTTTGCTGTTTAATCCAAACACTAACCGGTGTTGTTTGGCAGCAGCCATCCTTCTCCACACTTGCACTGAGGAGACTTACAGTGGTGTGAAAAAGTGTTTGCCCCCTTCCTGATTTCTCTTATTTTGCATGTTTGTCACACAGGTTCAGGTTCAGGTTCAGGTTCAGGTTACTTTATTTGTACCCGTAGGTAGATTTGTTTTGCAGTTGGTGACATCCATATTTACAAGCCACTAATTACATTCAACATAGACACAAACACAGGCACACATCTTACAAAATAGGTAAATATAAAATATGTACAATATAATTTTTATAGCTTGTTCAACTCTTTGACAGCAGCAGGGACAAAGCTGTTTTTGTAGCGCTGGGTTCTACTTTTTGGGACAGCAAACCTCCGTCTGGAAGGAAGAAGCTGAAAGTTGCAGTGCAAAGGGTGGGAGTCATCATTTAAAATCGAGTCGGCCATCCTCTGTACTTGTCTGGTGTACAGGGATGTCAGGCTCAGCTGTGACTCACCAAGCAAACGACTGGACCATCTGACTACCTGATCCAAGGATTTCCTCTGTTTCAGTTTTATCTGACCAAACCATGACATTAAAGAAAAGGATAAAACAGATTCAATAAAAGCCCGATAGAACATAGTCATTATGGTTCGGTCAATTTGGAAACGTGCAAGTTTCCTCAAACAATGCAAATTTTGCTGACCCTTTTTGCACACCCTTTCCCAGTTCACCTCAAAGTTCAATCCACTATCAATAATTGTCCCAAGATATTTGTACGATTGTACACATTCGGTGGTCTGGCCTTTTAGTATGGTGACTTTGTGCCTGGGAGTTTTCCTCCTAAAGTCAATAATCATATCTTTCGTTTTTGTTGTATTCAGCTGCAGGTAGGAATCCTCACACCAGTGAACAAAGTCATCAACTACTGGGCCGTGGCCACTCTCACCATCCTGGAGGAGACTGACAATGACTGAGTCATCAGCATACTTTATAATGTGTCTGTTGTCATGTCTGCTCCGACACATGTTTGTGTACAGGATGAAGAGTAGTGGTGACAACACACACCCCTGAGGAGAGCCAGTAGAAGAGCACTTTAGGTCAGACAATGTGCCAGTGACCCTTACTCTCTGCGTCCTGTTGGTTAAGAAATCCAGAATCCAACCCACCAGATTATTGCTTAAATCAAATTGTTGCAGGAGCCTTTCAACTAAAATATGAGGTTGGATTGTATTAAAGGCAGAAGAAAAGTCCACAAATAAAAGCCTGGCGTGTGTCCCATTAAAATCCAGATGTTTAAAAAGCATGTCAAACAGAGTGACAGTGGCATCCTCCACTCCTCTGTGAGGCCTATAGGCAAACTGCAGAGGATCCAATGCATGTTCAGTCTGCCTTAGGACCTCACGTCTGACCAGTTTTTCAAAAATTTTCATTAAAATTGAAGTCAAAGCAACCGGTCTAAAGTCGTTTACCGTTTTAGGACAGCTGGATTACACACTTAAATGTTTCAGATCATTAAACAAATTTAAATATCAGACAAAGATAACGCAAGTAAACAAAATGCAAACTGCAAGTGTTTATTATTTATTACAAACCTATATGGCCCTGTGTGAAAAAGTGATTGCCCTCCTCTTACCCCAAGAGCGCAGCAACGACTCATCCAAGTGGTCACAAAAGACCCCACAACAACATCCAAAGAACTGCAGGCCTCACTTGCCTCAGTTAAAGTCGGTGTTCATGACTCCACCGTAAGAAAGAGACTGGGCAAAAATGGCCTGCATGGCAGAGTTCCAAGACGAAAACCACTGCTGAGCAAAAAGAACATAAAAGCTTGTCTCAGTTTTGCCAAAAAACATCTTGATGACCCCGAAGACTTTTGGGAAAATACTCTGTGGACTGATGAGACAAAAGTTGAACTTTTTGGAAGGCATGTGTCCCATTACATTAAGCGTAAAAGTAACAGCATTTCAGAAAAGGAACATCATACCAACAGTAAAATATGGTGGCAGTAGATTGATGGTTTGGGGCCGTTTTTCTGCTTCAGGACCTGGAAGACTTGCTGTGGTAAATGGAACCATGAATTCTGCTGTCTACCAAAAAATCCTGAAGAAAAATGTTCAGCCATCTGTTCGTGACCTCAAGCTGAAGCCCACTTGGGTTTTGCAGCAGGACAATGATCCAAAACACACCAGCAAGTCCACCTCTGAATGGCTTAAGAAAAACAAAATGAAGACTTTGGAGTGACCTAGTCAAAGTCCTCATTGAGATGCTGTGGCATGACCTTAAAAAGGTGGTTCATGCTTGAAAACCCTCCAATGTGGCTGATTTACAACAATTCTGCAAAGATGAGTGGGCCACAATTCCTCCACAGTGCTGTAAAAGACTCATTGTCAGTAATCGCAAACACTTGATTGCAGCCGTTTTCTGCTAAGAGTGTCCCAACCAGTTATTAGGTTTAGGGGGTAATCACTTTTTCACACAGGGCCATGTAGGTTTGCATTTTCTTTCACCCTAAATAATAAACACCTTCATTTAAAAACTGCATTTTGTGTTTACTTGTGTTATCTTTACCTAATATTTACATTTGTTTGATGATTTGAAACATTTAAGTGTGACAAACATACAAAAAAAAAGAGAAATCAGAAAGGGGGCAAACACTTTTTCACACCACTATAATTTCACATGGCTGAGAGCTGGACTGTAACAGCTGCTACAGTAGCCAGGTGAAGGTCAACATTTAAGCAGCAGTGTCTGCATTAAGCAGGTAAACTTTCTCCCTTCGCAAGCGAGCTTTCAAAATAAGAGCTCTAATCCGGTGTCATTAACCTTCAAAATAAGAATGAGCGGATTGTCAAATGAATAACAGGTTGAACATGGACATAAATAATAAAAATAAATGCTAAATTATACTTCTGCCACTTGTTTTCACATCATCAAGTTTAATTACAGTGCATCTGGAAAGTCTTCACAGCGCTTCGCTTTTTCCACATTTTATGTTACAGCCATCCATCCATCCATCCATCCATCTTCTACCGCTTTTCCGGAGGTCCGGGTCGCAGAGGCAGCAGTTCAAACAGAGAAGACCAGACTTCCCTCTCCCCAGCCACCTGCTCCAGCTCTTCAGAGAGGATACCAAGGCGTTCCCAGACCAGCTGGGAGACAGTCTCTCCACCGAGTCCTGGGTCTGCCCCGGGGTCTCCTCCCAGTGGGACGTGCCCGAAACACCTCAAGGGGGAGGCGTCCAGGAGGCATCCTAATCAGATGCCCATACCACCTCAACTGACTCCTTTCAATGTGGAGGAGCAGCGGTTCTACTCTGAGCCTCTCCCGGATGACTGAGCTCCTCACCCTATCTCTGAGGGTGAGTCCAGCAATCCTACGGAGAAAGCTCATTTCAGCCGCTTGTATCCGCGACCTCGTTCTTTCAGTCATTACCCAAAGCTTGTGACCATAGGTGAGAGTAGGAATGTAGATTGACTGGTAAATTGACAGCTTTGCCTTAGAAATCAGCTCCCTCTTCACCACAACAGACCGGTACAACGTCCGCATCACTGCAGACGCTGCTTCAATCCGTCTGTCAATCTCTCGCTCCATTTTCCCCTCACTTGTGAATAAGACCCCGAGATACTTAAACTCCTCCACTTGGGGCAGGAGACTGTCCCCAACCCAGAGAGGACAATCCACCTTTTTTTGTGGATTAGGTGGCGGTCAAAGGCGGAGACCTTGGCGGACTGATCCCAAGCTTTCTAAACTGGCTTTTGGTACGTGGAATGTTACAGCCCTTATTCCAAAATGGATTAAACTCATTTTTTTCCTCAAAATTCTACACACAATACCCCATATAATGACAACATGAAAAAAGTTTCAGATTTCTGCAAATTTATTAAAATAAAAAAACTAAGAAATCACATGTACAAAAGTATTCACAGCCTTTGCCATGAAGCTCAAAATTGAGCTCAGGTTCATCCTGTTTCCACCGGATCATCCCTGAGATGTTCCATAGCTTAACTGGAGTCCACCTGTGGTAAATTCAGTTGACTGGACATGATTTGGAAAGGCACACACTTGTCTATATAACGTCCCATAGTTGACAGTGCATGTCAGAGCACAAACCAAGCGTGAAGTCAAAGGAACTGTCTGTAGACCTCTGAGACAGGATTGTCTCGAGGCACAAATCTGGGGAAGAGTACAGAAAAATTTCTGCTGCTTTGAAGGTCCCAATGAGCGCAGTGGCCTCCATCATCCATAAATGGAAGAAATTCAGAATCACCAGGACTCTTCCTAGAGCCGGCCGGCCATCTAAACAGTGATTGGAGGAGAAGGGCCTTAGTCAGGGAGGTGACCAAGAGCCCGATGGTCACTCTGTCAGAGTTCCAGCGTTCCTCTGTGGAGAGAGGAGAACCTTCCAGAAGGGCAACCATCTCTGCAGCAATCCACCAATCAGGCCTGTATGGCAGAGTGGCCAGACAAAAGCCACTTCTTAGTAAAAGGCACATGGCAGCCCGCCTCGAGTTTGCCAAAAGGCACCTGAAGGACTCTCAGACCATGAGAAACAAAATTCTCTGGTCTGATGAGACAAAGATTGAACTCTTTGGTGTGAATGGCAGACGTCATGTTTGGAGGAAACCAGGCACCGTTCATAACCATGCCAATGTTGGTAGCAGTATCATGCTGTGGGGATGTTTTTCAACGTCAGGAACTGTGAGACTAGTCAGGACAGAGAGAAAGATGAATGCAACAATGTACAGAGACATCCTGGATGAAAACCTGCTCCAGAGGACTCTTGACCTCAGACTGGGGCGACGGTTCATCTTTCAGCAGGACAACAACCCTAAGCACACAGCCAAGATATCAAAGAAGTGGCTTCAGGACAACTCTGTGAATGTCCTTGAGTGGCCCAGCCAGAGCCCAGACTTGAATCCAATTGAACATCTCTGGAGAGATCTGAAAATGGCTGTGCAGCGACGCGTCCCATCCAACCTGATGGCGCTTGAGAGGTGCTGCAAAGAGGAATGGGCCAAACTGCCCAAAGATTTAAAAAAAAAATTTGAGGTTGTAATTGCTGCCAAAGGTGCATCAACAAAGTATTGAGCAAAGGCTGTGAATACTTATGTACATGTGATTTCTTAGTTTTTTATTTTTAATAAATTTGAAAAAAATCTAAAAAAAAATCTTTTTTCACATTGTCATTATGGGGTATTGTGTGTAGAATTTTGAGGAGAAAATGAGTTTAATCCATTTTAGAATAAGGCTGTAACATAACAAAATGTGGAAAAAGTGAAGCGCTGTCAAGACTTTCCAGATGCACTGTACTTCGTATATTGCATTCACTTGTTTAAAAACCCGCATCTCTTTTGTCTGATGCTGGATTACGGGTCATACTTGAGTGCAGGTGCAGCAGTCATTCACTCATGGCAAACTCAAGAGAGAGAGAAAGAAAGAAAAAACTAAAGTAAGAAAGAAAAAACTAAGTAACAGCCATTACAATACAGTACAGCCATTACAGTACATCTATGTGACATTATAATTGTCTCCAATGCAAGTGTGGAGAAGGACCCCTGCAGCCAAACCGGTCCTTCTGCTGGGTTAGGTCAGGTATTCTGTCCTTAGGTTCAGGTTCAGGTTACTTTATTTGTACCCGTAGGAAGATTTGTTTTGCAGTCAGGTGACATCCTTTTAGACACATATTTACAAACCACAATTACATTCAACATGAACACAAACAAAGGAACACATGAGGCTGACTATAAACATGATAAAAGTACTCAAGGCTCCATCAGTCAGGATATAAAGACAAAGAGATGAGAGAAAAACCAGAGGTAAGAGAGAAGGGTCATACTAAAAAGTTAAAAACTAGTCAAAGAGGTTAAAAACTCAATAAAAGTCTGAAGTCTAAAACCCAATAAAAGATTTAAAACCCAAGTAAAAAACCTACAAAAATAAATACATATAAAATAAAAATTAATAAATAGGTAACTAAATTATGTGCAATATATTGTTACATCTTGTTCAACTCTTTAACAGCAGCAGGAACAAAGCTGTTTTTGTAGCGCTGGGTTTTACATTTCGGGACAACAAACCTCCGTCTGGAGAGAAGAAGCTGAAAGTGGCAGTGCAAAGGGTGGGGGTGTGGCTTATATTAATCATATATTCCATACCTACATATGTATAGACATATTAGAATGTTTAGTGATTACATATGTGGAATGACCTCACGCCTCAGAACAGGACAAGAGGTCTCAACCACCAGCAAGGATCAAAGAACAGACTGAGTCGCAGCGGTGGAGACCGGATCGAACTTCTTGACCACCCAGGGTCAGGTGGAGGAGCTGGAGGACAATGGAGGGGGATTATGTTAATGCGGGATGTCAGCTTTGATATGCAATGTCTTTTGTTGAGTGTGGGTGTAAGTATGAAGGTCTGACTGCGCTCGACCTCTTGATTCTGCTTCTGCATCGAGATGAGACATGTTTGGGAGGTGAAGCTGATAATAAATCTTGATTTATAAAATCACATTGCTTCTTCATTTCAAGCTCCCTACACTGGTGACCAGACGTGAGGATGGAACAGAGACGTTCTCCCGCGACGAACTCATCGGAGGCGACCCAGGCAAGCGCCGGCGCCCATGCAGACAGGGGAACGGATGGAAGACGTTCCCCCACGGCAGAATCCACAGAGAGGGCTCAACCGAGCACCATCCCCAGCTCCGCCGTGAGGACAGAAGAAAGGCGTCCTCACCCGGCGGACACATCAGAGACGGCCCACACAAGCGCCGTCACCGTCAAGCTGCCAGAGTTCTGGCAAAACGACCCAAGCTCGTGGTTCCAGCAAGCTGAGGCTCAGTTTGCACTGGCGGGCATAACGGCGGACGAGACGAAATTTTACCATATCGTCGCCAAACTCGACGCTGCCACGTCAAGATGTGCGCAGAGCATAATTCAACAACCGCCCGCCCATGACAAATACAGAGAATTAAAGGCGACCATCATAGAGAACTTCGTCCCCTCAGCCGAGGAGAGAGCGGAGAAGATTCTGGCGATCTACGGCCACAGAGGATGCAGACCAAAGGCCCTCGTGGAGGACATGCTGCAGCTTAAGGAAGCAGACAACGACAACTTCCTTTTCCAGCATATCTTCCTCAGCACTCTGCCGCCACACATGAGAGGGACACTGGCCAACATGCGGTGCAACACCCAGCAGGACTTCCGCGCGCTGGCCCGAGAAGCGCAGCGGCTCATCAATGCCTGCGGCGAACAGATGGCCACAGCAGCATCCGCAGATCTCAGTGCGGAAGCCCAGAGCAGCGGAGAACCACAGACAACCGAGCAGAGCCCGCCCACCATGGCAGCGACATGACCAAGGCGCAGCAGGCGGAACGACCTCTGCTATTATCATCAGTGTTTCGCCGAGAGGGCGTACAAATGCGTGCCCCCCTGCAATTTCAAAAACTCGGGTAACGCCAAAGCCAGGAAAACGTTAGCAGCTACGGCTCTCGGCGAGACGAATAAGCTGCTTTATGTGACTGACGGACACACCGGGAGACAGTTCCTTATTGACACCGGAGCTCAGGTGAGCTTCATCACCCCTTCCAACGCAGACCGGGCCATGGGACCCCGGGGAAACGCAGCGATGGCAGCCAACGGCTCGACCATCGACACTTTCAGTGAAAGGAACCTGCCTCTTTGCATTCACGGCCGCAACTATAGATGGACGTTTATTATAGCGGCAGTGAGTTTTAAACTTGTTGGGTGCTGATTTTTTGTGTGCACATGGGTTGTTAGTCGATCTTGCAAATAGACGCTTGGTTAATGCACTGTCATTTTCTTCTATCCCCTGCTCAGCTCGTGTTTCTCCACCACCCGTGCAGGCCAGCGTCACCACAGCAGGAGGTAAGTTTGACCAACTCCTCACCCAATTTCCAGCACTCACAGTTCCCAAATTTTCAGCAACAGTAGCGAAACACGGGGTTGAACACTTCATCCCCACAACAGGCCCACCCGTGTTTGCCAAAGCTCGGCGCTTAGATGCGACCAAGCTCGCCATAGCACGTGACGAGTTTGTCAGCCTAGAAAAATTAGGCATTATTAGGCGCTCAAAAAGCCCCTGGGCATCGCCACTCCACATGGTCCCGAAAACCGACGGTTCTTGGAGACCTTGCGGCGATTACCGCAGATTAAACAATGCGACAGCGCATGACTGCTACCCAATTCCTCACATCCAAGATTTTTCACTACATCTGGCGGGTGCGCGCATTTTTTCTAAAATAGACCTGGTCCACGGCTATCACCAAGTCCCCGTTTGAGCGGAAGACATTCCTAAAACGGCTGTAATAACCCCTTTTGGTCTTTTTGAATTTTTGCGAATGCCGTTTGGCCTCAAAGGCGCTGCTCAAACCTTTCAGCGTATGATGGACGCGGTATTACGCGACCTCCCCTTCGTGTTCGTCTACCTCGACGTTATGCTGGTAGCCAGCCCGTCAGAGGAAGAACACGAACAACACCTCACTACAGTTTTTCAAAGACTAGAAGAGCACGGGTCAACCGGATCAACCCAGCCAAATGCCGATTCGGCGTGTCACAAATTGATTTTTTGGGACACAGAGTTTCACCAAAGGGGGCAGTCCCATTGCCAGACAAAGTCCGTGCGGTAAAAAATTTTCCACGACCACAAATGGTCAGATCGCTGCAAGAATTTTTGGGAATGGTGAATTTTTACAACCGTTTCCTCCCCCGCGCAGCTCAACTCATGCAACCCCTGTATGCCGCACACAGAAAACAAAAACCTTCCAACGCGGTCGAATGGACCCCGGAGCGCGAAAGCGCCTTTGCGGAAGTAAAGAGTGCTCTAGCGAATGCCACATTGTTGGTTCACCCTGATCCCTCGGCCCGCATAGCGCTAACCACAGACGCTTCAGACCTGGCCATAGGGGCAGTTGTGGAACAACACGTTGGCGGAACCTGGCAACCGTTAGCATTCTTTAGCAAATCTTTAAACCAAACCGAGCGCAAATACAGCACTTTTGACAGGGAGCTGCTAGCGCTTCATTTATCCATCCGCCACTTCCAGCTCTGGCTGGAAGGGCGGCGTTTCACAGCTTTTGTAGACCATAAACCACTCACTTCTGCGATGGCTAAAATTTCAGAACCATGGTCAGGCAGGCAACAAAGACAGCTAGCTGCAATTTCAGAGTTCACCACAGACATTCGACATGTGGCAGGCAAACTTAACGTAGTAGCAGACTGCCTCTCTCGCGCTGTGACATCGCCAGAGCACGAGGAGACAGATTATACTACCTCAGCCGCAGAACTCTTTGCCAACGCGGACGCGTACGCAGCCCCAATTCACGTAGGGATAGATTACGCAGCCATGGCAGAGGAACAAAGCAGTGACGCGGACGTGCGCGCGCTCCAGTCTGGACCAACAGGGTTAAGACTGGAGGAAAGGGGTTTACGTGACGGTGTACCCCCCCTAATCTGCGACGTGTCAACCGGCCGACCTTGCCCCGTAGTTCCAGCTGCATGGCGCCGCCGCATTTTTGACTCGGTTCACTCCCTCGAGCACCCAGGGGTGCGCGCCTCAGTTAAAATGGTCGCGGAAAAGTTTGTTTGGCCGGGCCTGTGCAAAAATGTAAAGGAATTGGCAAAGACTTGCATGTCTTGCCAACGCGCCAAAATACAAAAACACACAAAAGCTCCTCTAGAGCCTTTTCGAATCCCAGCCAGGAGGTTTGACCACGTTCAGGTCGACCTCGTGGGACCACTACCTTCGTCTCAAGGTTTCACACACCTGTTAACAATGATAGACCGTACTACGCGCTGGCCGGAGGCGGTCCCTTTGGCGTCAACCACAGCCGCGGAAGTCGCTCGCGTTTTTTTAACAAACTGGGTGGCACGTTTCGGCGTCCCATCGGACATCACGTCCGATAAGGGGCCTCAATTTGTCTCAGAACTGTGGTCAGCCATGGCCAGCAGCTTAGGAGCGACAATTCACCGCACCACCGTGTATCACCCTCAGGCTAATGGGTTATGCGAGCGTTTTCACAGATCTTTAAAGGCCGCCCTCAGGGCCTCACTAACGGATACAGATTGGGTGAATAAACTTCCCTGGGTTTTATTAGGGTTGCGTTCTGCGCCTAAAGGGGATCTAGACGCCTCCCCAGCAGAATTAGTTTTTGCACAACCTCTCAGACTCCCAGGTGAGTTCTCACCAGAGCATCCAGAGCCTGGGCATCTTCCAGCCCCTGGGGCCCTTAAGCAGCACTGGACCGGACACGCTCCCCGGACCGGCACATCACTCTTTTCCACGGGTTTTTGTCCCCCAAGCTTTAAAAAACGCCGAGTTCGTTTTTGTTAGACACGAACCTTTAAAATCAACCCTCCGTCCACCATACAACGGACCACTCAGAGTGCTGGAACCTGGTGATAAGCATTTTGTGCTTGATTTAGGGGACAGAAAAGAAACAGTCAGCATTGACAGACTTAAACCTGCCTTCTTGTTGAGCGACGAGCCTGCACGGGTGGCGAGAGGACCTCGGCGGGGTAGACCCCCCAAGAAAAAAAACTCAGCCCCCCTGCAGGGAACAATTAACCACTCTCCTCCCCAAGCTGCAGATTCCCTACAGGATGGTCCCACCAGGACGCCAAAGCGGACCTACAGCAGATTCGGGAGAAGATTAAAACCCAGACGGCACAGGGACTGATGCAAATTGACCAAGAGTTGTTAACTATGTTATCAGATTGTGCCGTGACAGTTTTAAGGCTGATTTGTGACATTACTATACTGTTGTTGTTACCACTGAATCTTCTACAGGATCATGACTGCTGGAAAGATTTTCTCCTTGTTTTCCCTGTCAAGATGTTTAACAGTATAATATGTCATAGAGATTATCTTAAACTGTAAACTTAATTTGATTGTCCTTTTCTTAGTCGTTTGGGGGGGGGGGGGCTGTGGCTTATATTAATCATATATTCCATACCTACATATGTATAGACATAAGTGGAATGTTTAGAGATTGCATATGTAGAATGACCTCACGCCACAGAACAGGACAAGAGGTCTCAACCACCGGCGAGGATCAAAGAACAGACTGAGTCGCAGCGGTGGAGACCGGATCGAACTTCCTGACCACCCAGGGTCAGGTGGTGGAGATGGAGGACAATGGAGGGGGATTATGTTAATGCGGGATGTCAGCTTTGATATGCAATGTCTTTTGTTGAGTGTGGGTAGAAGTATGAAGGTCTGACTGCGCTCGACCTCTTATTCTGCTTCTGCATCGAGATGAGACATGTTTGGGAGGTGAAGCTGATAATAAATCTTGATTTATAAAATCCCATCGCTTCTTCATTTCAAGCTCCCTACAGGGGAGTCATTTAAAATGGAGGCAGCAATCCTCTGTACCTGTCTGGTGTACAGGGATGTCAGGCTTAGCTGTGACTCACCAAGCAAACGACTGGACCATCTAAATACCTGGTCTAAGGATTTCCTCTGTTTCAGTTTTATCTGACCAAACCATGACACTAAAGAAGGGATAAAACAGATTCAATAAAAGCCTGATAAAACATTGTCATTATGGTTCAGTCAGTTTGGAAGAGTGCGAGTTTCCTTAAACAATGCAAATGTTGCTGACCCCTTACGAGCTCAGAAAGCTTTTAATAAACTGTGCTACGTTATGAAAGGAATACGTTTTGAATGCCATTGAGTACTACAGTAATGCCCATTTGTTGTAAATATTTAAGTAATAATGATTTTATTCAGGACAAGCTCCTGCCCCAAGTGGAGGAGTTTAAGTATCTTGGGGTCTTATTCACGAGTGAGGGGAAAATGGAGCGAGAGATTGACAGACGGATCGGAGCAGCATCTGCAGTGATGCGGACGTTGTACCGGTCTGTTGTGGTGAAGAGGGAGCTGAGCTCTAAGGCAAAGCTGTTGATTTACCAGTCAATCTACGTTCCTACTCTCACCTATGGTCACGAACTTTGGGTAATGACCGAAATAACAAGATTGCGGATACAAGTGGCCAAAATGAGCTTTCTCCGTAGGATTGCTGGACTCACCCTCAGAGATAGGGTGAGGAGCTCAGTCATCCGGGAGAGGCTCAGAGTAGAACCGCTGCTCCTCCACATTGAAAGGAGTCAGCTGAGGTGGTTTGGGCATCTGATCAGAGTTTCCTCTGGTAACATTTCTCGGTGGCAGGCCGCCTCGCCAGAAATTTTACTGCCACCCCAAGGCCATATGAATTTATTAAGAAAAATATAAGAAGCAATGACTTTCCGCAAGCGCACACACGAACAACACGCGTGGCCGTCATCCGCGCGGAGTTTAGAAGCGCCTTGCCCATGCGAGTTTTCCAGTCAGTCAGCAGGCAGTGTCTCGCTAAGCGCGAGTGTCCGACAGAAACATGAGTTTATTAAAGTACTTTAAACGCGGAAAAAAAATCACAAGAGGTATGTAAGCACTGGCATTTGTCATGGTTTTAACCCGCTGGAAATGGGAGCAATAATGGAAGAGTCGCTTAGCTAAGAGATGTGGTTAGAATTCATGTGCAGCCAGCTTCATATGAAGGGAAAGGCAAGGGGGACTGATGAATTGCTGAGGATATATTTCACCAGCCACTACAATGTTATGTTCTGTAGGAATTGCAGGAATGAAGAGAATGGCAATTTCTCTCTTTTCTCACATGAGCAGGCGTGCTGTTTTTATTCTCCAGCGGCAGTGACAAAAAGCAACAGCTAAAAACGCTAGCTCTCTTTTCACTCTAAAGTGAGGTCCTTCAGCAGCTGCCTAGAGAGGTGCCTGATGAGAAAGCCTGAGAGCATAAAACTGCCTAAGCAGATCATTCTGTACATGAACACATATTGTGGTGAATTATGTCTTTAGAGTCCACTACAGTTCCCTATTATGTACCTGGCAGGTTAAGATGACCGAAATTCACCAAGTCAATGACTTTAATCCATCAGCGGCCTTCAGACAAACTAAACGTGTCAGCATCTGATTTCAAAATAAGGGAGGTTTTTCCTGCTGTCTGGGTGGTGAGGAGATTTCTAAAAAAACAAACAAACAACAAACTACAACTACAAAGAAATATGATAAGATAAGATGAGCCTTTATTAGTCCCACAATGGGCAAATTCCAGGATTGCAACAGCACAGGGGTAGCAACACTCAGAGCAACAATCAGAAGACAAGAAAAACAAGAGCAGCGAGTATACATACAGTGGGGCGAAAAAGTATTTAGTCAGCCACCAATTGTGCAAGTTCTTCCACTTAAAAGATGAGAGGTCTCCAATTTTCATCATAGGTATACCTCAACTATGAGAGACAAAATGAGGAAAAAAAGATCCAGAAAATCACATTGAAGGATTTTTAATGAATTAATTGGTAAATTCCTCAGTAAAATAAGTATTTGGTCACCTACAAACAAGCAAGATTTCTGGCTCTCACAGACCTGCAACTTCTTCTTTAAGAGGCTCCTCTGTCCTCCACTCGTTACCTGTATTAATGGCACCTGTTTGAACTCATTATCAGTATAAAAGACACCTGTCCACAACCTCAAACAGTCAGACTCCAAACTCCACTATGGCCAAGACCAAAGAGCTGTCAAAGGACACCAGAAACAAAATTGTAGACCTGTACCAGGCTGGGAAGACTGAATCTGCAATAGTTAAGCAGCTTGGTGTGAAGAAATCAACTGTGGCAGCAATTATTAGAAAATGGAAGACATACAAGATCACTGATAATCTCCCTCAATCTGGGGGCTCCATGCAAGATCTCACCCCGTGGGGTCAAAATTATCATGAGAACGGTGAGCAAAAATCCCAGAACCACATGGGGGGACCTAGTGAATGACCTGCAGAGAGCTGGGACCAAAGTAACAAAGGCTACATCAGAAACACACTACGACGCCAGGGACTCAAATCCTGCAGTGCCAGACGTGTCCCCCTGCTTAAGCCAGTACATGTCCAGGCCCGTCTGAAGTTTGCTAGAGAGCATTTGGATGATCCAGAAGAGGATTGGGAGAATGTCATATAGTCAGATGAAAGCAAAATAGAACTTTTTGGTAAAAACTCAACTTGTCGTGTTTGGAGGAGAAAGAACACCATAACTACTGTGAAACATGGGGGTGGAAACATCATACTTTGGGGCTGTTTGTCTGCAAAGGGACCAGAACGACTGATCCGTGTAAAGGAAAGAATGAATGGGGCCATGTATTGTGAGATTTTGAGTGAAAACCTCCTTCCATCAGCAAGGGCATTGAAGATGAAACATGGCTGGGTCTTTCAGCATGACAATGATCCCAAACACACCACCCGGGCAACAAAGGAGTGGCTTCGTAAGAAGTATTTCAAGGTCCTGGAATGGCCTAGCCAGTCTCCAGATCTCAACCCCATAGAAAATCTTTGGAGGGAGTTGAAAGTCTATGTTGCCCAGCGACAGCCCCCCCAAAAAATCACTGCTCTAGAGGAGATCTGCATGGAGGAATGGGCCAAAATACCAGCAACAGTGTGTGAAAACCTTGTGAAAGCTTACAGAAAACATTTGACCTCTGTCATTGCCAACAAAGGGTATATAACAAAGTATTGAGATGAACTTTTGTTATTGACCAAATACTTATTTTACCGAGGACTTTACCAATTAATTCATTAAAAATCCTTCAATATGATTTTCTGGATATTTTTTTTTTTTTTTCTTATTTTGTCTCTCATAGTTGAGGTATACCTATGATGAAAATTGGAGACCTCTCTCATCTTTTAAGTGGGAGAACTTGCACAATTGGTGGCTGACTAAATACTTTTTTACCCCACTGTATGTACATATAAATATATAAACGCATAGCATTGTAGCTAGATGGAATGAACAGCATAACCGTCTACTTAGTTATCCTACATGGTATGATTATGTACCCATACATATTATCACCCTCTGTAGCAACCGGTATTTTCCTAGTTGTATACCGGAGGGGACCATTGTGTAAGTCTATTGCGTCTTTTGCATTCAATACTATTTGGTTGTCACATTTTTTTTGCTATCTCTGCGAGCAGCCCTGCTTAGGTTGTACAGTCTGACAGCCGTAGGTAGGAAGGACCTGCGAAACCTCTCGGTTGTGCACCTAGGATGATGTAGTCTGCTGCTAAATGAGCTCCTCAGTGCATTCAGTGTGTCCTGCATAGGGTGGAACTCGGACTCCAGCAGAGATGACAGTTTAGCCACCATCCTTCTCTATCCCATCTCCTCCACTGGGTCAAGGCATTGCCCCAGGACAGAGCTAGCTTATAACAGATATAACAACATCCTTGGTCATTTAATTAATTTCATTAAAAACAGTTTTATTAATATTTTTCTTTGTAATCAGAGTTAAAATTATTTTTCTGTTCTGACTGCAAAATTATGGTCAAAAATGTAAATTGTTGTTGGGAGAAAGTAAAAAAAATTACCACAGTCCTTTTCAAATTTATCTAAAAAAAAAAAAAACAAAAAACTAATTTTATTTTTAAAAAAAACAGACAAAAATTTGTCATAAAATAATCCACAAATTTATAATAATATAATCCACAAATTTATAATAAAGTTTTAAATGTACAAGAAAAGTCAATTTTACAAGAGGAAACTACAAATTGGAGGAACATGGTTTCAACTTTAGATTTACAGAGAAAAGTAGAAAACTATAAGAAAATCGTTATAAATTTTTGAGAAAAACCTCAAACCTTCAAGACTGAAGTCATTACTCAAGTTTTTAAGTGGGTGCTCTTTGTACCCTTAACTCAAGTGGAAATTTTTGGTTGTCTACTTTTAATTATTAATTTCAAAGCACTGCTTTTACGTGAGTAGAATTTCTGGTTACTATACCCACCTGATCATATAATTTAAGTATGCATGAGTACATTACTATTATGAATGTTTCTTTGCCTTCCCTACTCTCTCAATGGAAAAAAAGAAACACTCGAATAAAAATACAAAAAAATACACATATTTTCGTCATTTACGTAAACCATGACAAAAACATTCTACAGGACAAAACATGACACTTGATATTTTCTAACCTGTTTGTATACCACCATAGACAGAGAGAGAACCTGAATTAGACAGAGCTCAGGGAGGAAGAGATGAGACAGAAGAGAGGAGCCAAGGAGAGGGAAGTGTTCAGGCAGAGGATGGAGAGAAGGATAACACCACTAAAAAGTCTAAACACAGGATGTCTACTATGTATGTATGTATGTATGTACGTATATGCATATATACATATGCATATACATACATATACGTACATATACATGTACTGTATATGTATATACATATGCATATGTATACTAGCTGCTCTTGTTTTTTCTTGCCTTCTGATTGTTGCTCTGAGTGTTGCTATCCCTGTGCTGTTGCAATCCTGGGGCTCAGGGAGGAAGAGATGAGACAGAAGAGAGGAGCCAAGGAGAGGGAAGTGTTCAGGCAGAGGATGGAGAGAAGGATAACACCACTAAAAAGTCTAAACACAGGATGTCTACTATGTATGTATGTATGTATATGCATATATACATATGCATCTACATACATATACATGTATATGTAGTATATACATATGCATATGTATACTAGCTGCTCTTGTTTTTTCTTGCCTTCTGATTGTTGCTCTGAGTGTTGCTATCCCTGTGCTGTTGCAATCCTGGAATTTCCCCATTGTGGGACTAATAAAGGCTTATCTTATCTTATCTTATCTTATGTCTGGGTGGGACCACAACTGGCCCAATATTCAAGCCTCGGTTGTACAGTACTTCAAATGGTAAGTTCCACATGCAATGTTACTACGTAAAATTTTAAAAAGTTACTCTTTCGCTTAATAGTTCTGTGAGGAACCTTGGAGTCATTTTTGATCAAGAGCTGTTTTTCAATTCACATATTAAATTCATTTCAAAGACTGCCTTCTATCATTTGCATAATATTGCCAAGAATAGGAGCATCTTGTCTCAGAGTGATGCTGAGAAACTGATCCACACTTTTGTTAGCTCTAGATTAGATTACTGTAACTCTTTATTCTCAGGTTGTCCTAAAACATCTCTAAAAAGTCTTCAGTTGATCCAAAATGCTGCTGCAAGAGTTTTAACAGGTACTAGAAAGAGAGATCATATCTCTCCGGTTCTGGCCTCCCTTTATTGGCTTCCCATAGTGTTTAGAATTAAGTTTAAAATCCTTCACACACACACCTGAGGAGAGCCAGTAGAAGAACACTTTTGGTCAGACAATGTACCATTGACCCTTACTCTCTGCGTCCTGTTGGTTAAGAAATCCAGAATCCAACCCACCAGATTATTGCTCAAGTCAAATTGTTGCAGGAGCCTTTCAACTAAAATATGAGGATGGATTGTGTTAAAAGCAGAAGAAAAGTCCACAAATGAAAGCCTGGCGTGTGTCCCATTAAAATCCAGATGTTTAAAAAGCATGTTGAACAGAGTGACAGTGGCATCCTCCACTCCTCTGTGAGGTCTATAGGCAAACTGCAAAGGATCCAATGCATGCTCAGTCTGCTTTAGGACCTCAAATCTGACCAGTTTTTCAAAAATTTTCATTAAAATTGAAGTCAGAGCAACTGGTCTAAAATCATTTATCGTTTTAGGACCGCTGGATTTTGGAACAGGGACAACCACGGCTTCTTTCCAGACCTTAGGCACATGTTGTGTTTGTAAGGACTTAAAATGTAATGAAACACAGGACTCAGTTCATGTGCACAGGACTTTACCAAGTGCCCACATATATTATCAGGGCCCTGACTTTTGTTCACTTTTACAGCACAGAACGCCCTTTTCTAAGGTTTTTTGTTGGTCCAAAAAACCTTAGAAATTCCTTTCCAAATCAAACTTTCAGTTTGGATACAGTTACTCTTTCTCTTAATAGCTCTGTGAGGAACCTTGGAGTTATTTTTGATCAGGATTTGTCCTTCAATTCAGATATTAAATTTGTTTCTAAGACTGCCTTCTATCATATGCGTAATATTGCCAAGATTAGGAGCATCTTGTCTCAGAGTGATGCTGAGAAGCTGATCCACGCTTTTGTTAGCTCGAGATTAGATTATTGTAATTCTTTATTATCAGGCTGTCCTAAAACATCTTTAAAAAGTCTTCAGCTGATCCAAAATGCTGCAGCAAGAGTTTTAACAGGTACTAGAAAGAGAGATCATATCTCTCCGGTTTTGGCCTCCCTTCATTGGCTTCCCATAGAGTTTAGAATTAAGTTTAAAATCCTTCTTCTTACTTACAAAGCGCTAAACAATCAGGCTCCTTTTTATTTAAAAGATCTGATACTACCATATTATCCTAACAGAGCACTATGCTCCCAAAATGCAGGATTACTTGTAATACCTAGAATCTCCAAAAGTACAATGGGAGGCAGAGCCTTCAGTTATCAAGCTCCTCTCCTGTGGAACCAGCTGCCAATCTGGATTCGGGAGTCAGACTCGATCTCTGTTTTTAAGAATAGGGCTAAAACCTACCTTTTTGATATAGCCTACAATTAGGGAGGGATCATGTGTTTCTGAACCCTCCCTTAGTTATGCTGCTAATAGGTTTAGTCAGCCGGGGGACCTCCAGTAATGCACTGGGCCTCACTCCTTTTCTCACTCTCAATGAAATATTGTTTTTGCTGGTCATTAACATTTGTTTGTTCTCTCCCCTAGATTGAGTCCCCATCGTGCTGTTTGCTCTCTACATGTCAGTTCTTTTCTTCTTCTCTATCCCCACACCCCAGCCAGTCGCAGCAGATGACTGCCCCTCCCTGAGCCTGGTTTTGCTGGAGGTTTCTTCCTGTTAAAAGGGAGTTTTTCCTCTCCACCGTCGCCAAGCGCTTGTTCATTGGGGATCGCCTGATTGCTGGGGTCTTTCTGCAATTGTGGAAGTTTCCCCTACAGTTGAAAGTGCTATGAGATGACTGTTGTTGTGAAATGGCGCTATATAAATAAAGTTGAATTGAATTGAAAAAGAAATAAATAGTATAAAATTAACATATTCCAGTATGTTTACTTCCCCCCCCCCCCGGAATAATATGTTGCCACCGTGCCAAGGTCTTTAAGCCAGAGGAAACACTGAATAAGAACAAAAGATAAATTGTGGAGGAACAAAATAAGTTCAGGCGTGACACGGCAAGCTGAAGGTTTCAGAGTTTTATTCCTCCATTATCATGAGACACACTAGCGCTGTGTGTGTGTGTGTGTGTGTGTGTGTGTGTGTGTGTGTGTGTGTGTGTGTGTGTGTGTGTGTGCGCGCGCTGTGCTTGCTCTGTGAGGCATGTAAAGTCAGCTCTTTTATACAGACAAGAGAGAATGCATGGCACATTTGCATTGTGATATACATATCGGTCAATACATATCAATTGCGTGATTAACTGGCGCCCGACTTCCTCTCCTTAATCCGGGGATGTATAACAAAAGTCATTGTTCTGATTGTCTCCTAGGGGCTCTCTGTCCGTATGCAAATTGTTGTGCTTGTCCCCCCAGGGATTCTCTGTTCGTATGGAATCCCTGCTGAGAGTGAATATTATCAGTCTGCATTGTGCTGGGTGCCCACAAAATAATTAAAAGAAGACAAAATGAACCTACTCAAGCCACCACATCTTCAGCACACTGAGGGGTGGACTGGGACAAAAATTCAGGCAGTGAATTTGACTCCATCCTAGGCCCAGGGATGAGAATGGGGTTTGGGGAAAAAAAAAGAGGAAACTATGCCGGGGGTCTTGGGGGATGTAGGCCCCCAAGCTGGATCCAAGGCGGAGCCTTGGCGGGGGGTCTAGGGGGGCAACGCCCCCCAGAAGCTAACGAAATCTGGTGTTTTAGAATGCTCAAATGTGGTCTTATATTTAAAGTTAGAAGTAAGTACAAATGCATTTATAGTTTACCTTTTTAATCTGCTACTGCATCACATGTGTAATCATGTTCAATACTTTTTTGATTCAGTGTCACACTTGATTGAGAAATAGAAAATGTCACTTCCATATTTACATGCCTGTGCTACTACTCTATGAACTTATGTACAAGTCAATGTATTCTTCACATCTAATTGTGCAATTTCTTCTTCTTGGCTACCAAAGCTTGGAGCCGTTCTGTAGCCTTCCTCTTCTCTGATTTTCTGTGGGCAAGCAGTACCTGCTTCGCTGCAGCTTCTCTGTTCTTTTTCATGGCTGCCTTGCTTGCCACAGAATCATGTTGAAGATTGAGTTCTTTCTGTTTCATTTCCTTCTCTTTCCTTTTTTCTTCCTTTTCATGCCTGTAGGCACTTGCTGCATTTTTGAAGTTGACACACAGCCTTTCATCAATTTTGGAGTGCTTGACATCATGTTTCTTGAAGAAAGCAAGTGATGATGTGTCTCTAGCCTTGAGACTGTACTTCCCAGTTTGAATTGAGCTGAATGTGCTAACGTTCATTCTAGTTGACCTTATCCCTTTGCCGATTTCTAAAATTCTTGATTCGTTGTCTTTCGTGAGTTTTAGGTTCACCATTTTCACGAAATTGGGAAAACTCGGTTGATTATTTTGAACTGTCCGCCATTTACATTTCGCTCCACGTGTTGGATAAGACAAAGGAAATCTAACAAAATCGCCGATTGGTTGCTTCAATAAGTATCAGCCAATCAGTGGCCTTGTTACATTACATTACTGATCTCGCTGGGTAGCGCGTTCTGTGCGGTAGATTTTAGCAGCCGATCGAAAATACGACTCGCCAGTCATAACATACACTACCGTTCAAAAGTTTGGGGTCACCTCAGACAATTTTGTGTTTTCCATGAAAAGTCACACTTTTATTTACCACCATGAGTTGTAAAATGAACAGAAAATATAGTCAAGACATTGACAAGGTTAGAAATAATGATTTGTATTTGAAATAATAATTTTTTCCTTCAAACTTTGCTTTCGTCAAATAATCCCCCATTTGCAGCAATTACAGCGTTGCAGACCTAACATGATTGCACAAGGGTTTTCTAATCATCCATTAGCCTTCTGACGCAACGAGCAAACACATTGTACCATTAGAACACTGGAGTGATAGTTGCTGGAAATGGGCCTCTATACACCTACACTACCATTCAAAAGTTTGGGGTCACTTAGAAATTTCCTTATTTTTGAAAGAAAAGCACTTTTTTTTCAATGAAGATAACTTTAAACTAATCAGAAATACACTCTATACATTGCTAATGTGGTAAATGACTATTCTAGCTGCAAATGTTTGGTTTTTGGTGCAATATCTAGATAGGTGTATAGAGGCCCATTTCCAGCCACTATCACTCCAGTGTTCTAATGGTACAATGTGTTTGCTCATTGCGTCAGAAGGCTAATGGATGATTAGAAAACCCTTGTGCAATCATGTTAGGTCTGCAATGCTGTAATTGCTGCAAATGGAGGATTCTTTGACGAAAGCAAAGTTTGAAGGAAAAAATTATTTCAAATACAAATCATTATTTCTAACCTTGTTAATGTCTTGACTATATTTTCTATTCATTTTACAACTCATGGTGGTAAATAAAAGTGTGACTTTTCATGGAAAACACAAAATAATTGTCTGGGTGACCCCAAACTTTTGAACGGTAGTGTATGTAGATATTGCACCAAAAACCAAAGGTCGCAAATTTGTCACCAAAAACATTTTTTTTTATTTATTTATTTTTTTTGTATAAAGGTACCTTTATGAAAAGATGTTTAATAACAAAAAACATGTTTAGGAGAGAACAATAACAAGCAGATGAGAGTAAAGTTGGTAATGCAGACCACATACAGCATGTAGTTTTGAAAATTCTGCAGATTTTTCTTAAAACATCTGAATAGTCCTGAAAACATTGCGTTATGAATGTAAGCGCAGTTTAGCTATGGTTAATGCAACCTCTTTATTACATTAAAAAATGTAAATCCTAAACACATTACTTCTGTCTTTATCTCATTTCTGTGCTCTGGGACATGAGGGGGTTTTGCTGCTTTTAACAAATTAAATTAATTTAGTCTAGTATGTTATTTCACCGGGTCAGGAAGAAAGGTCCAAATAAAACAGGGAGGGAGTGGGCTTATTTAAAACCATTATCATTTCATCATTTTTATAATACTGAATATATGCTGGCCTACCTGTCATTTCCCAAGACACTTCTGCTGGTAAGACCTCCCGTCTCTCTCTTTCTCTCAGTTTACCCACGTTAGAAGTCTCCGTTGCACAGACAAGTCTTTTTTTTTTTTTAAAAACTTATTTTGTACCCGTAGGTAGATTTGTTTTGCAGTCTGGTGACAAGCCACCAGCTGCCGGTCGCTGCGTGCACAAACGCCCCGTATCCCTAACCTGCATGTTTTTGGTATGTGGGAGGAAACCGGAGAAATCCCGGAGTAAACCCACGCAACACGGGGAGAACATGCAAACTCCACACAGATCACTGTTGGTTGGGGGCAGGGATTGAACCCACGATCTCACGATCCCCGCGATCCCCAGGCCGAGGGTAAACTGTGCTGCCACAGTGCTAACCACTGCGCCACCGTGCAGCCCAGTCCTGGGGCTGTTAACATATTTTTTTTCCCCCCCCTTTCGGTTGGTTGAATAAATCACGCTGGAGCAGCCACAATGGAACGAAAATAAACCTCTGGACACTTCAGACGTCAGTAACACCACTTCAGGGCCAAGTAAAACTTTTCCCCGAAAAGTGTTACTGACATGCAGAAAAAAATGCAGGCAGATTATTCGCATCACTGCACCATTTTTTTTAAAAGATGGCAGCAATCTGAAATGGCCTTAAAACTAAATTACTTTCTCACAACCAGACGAAGACGTTCCAAGCACGGGGCGCGCGCTTCCCGCGCCATGTTTTTTTTCCCGTTTCTATGGTAGCACGCAACTTCCGTTGGCAGCGTAACGGACCCCAAATATCACAATATTCACTTTTACACCGGTATCAAAATTTATACCGGTATTATCGTGAACGATACGATATGGCACACCCCTAGTACCAAGTTTCAAAACAATCAGACCAAAACTGTAGGAGGAGTTGATTTCACAAAAGTGGGACAGAAATAGACGGACTGGCCCATAACCTAATCCCCCTTCGGTCTTAGCCCAAAGGGCTCTTCGACCAGCGGGGGATAAAAACTGTAACCATAATCATCAAAAATATCTTAAAACGGCTTAAAGATTTCACTGTATGTGTAGTGAAGGCTGACATTCCTGCACTGTAACTTAAGGCTGTGTGTCCACCAAACGCGTTTTTTGTCACCTGACAGCCCTGAGCATTGTTTTTCAGCATTTGTGCTCTGCACTTTTTTTTTTTTTTTTTTGGGGGGGGGGGGGGGTCTGTGTCTGTATCCCAGCAACAGCTTGTCACTCTCAGCTCATCACTCCCGCTTTTCCTATTGTCAGACTTTCTACAGATTTTTTAATAGTCTCTAAATAACAATGGACAGGAAACGTTTTCTAGCAGCTCTGGATATAAAATATGATGACACGGAAAGCAGGAGTCTGAGTACAGACTAGTACTGGTGTCCTGTGTCCTGCCCATGCAGCAGTTCTGATTGACTGCTTAAGGTCTGAACTGACAAGCTCAGCTGCAGTCTCTGAAAAGTTGAACTTTTTTCCAACTCTGAGCGCCGCAACAAAAAACAGCTGCTGCTGAGAGCGTTTCAGCGGCATGGGCGCTCAGTGCTGTAAATGCTGGACTATATAGAGAATGAATGGAAAATAGCCACCCAGAGCTGAAAAAAAAAAAAAAAAAAAACTGTTTTGTGGACACGCAGCCTAACCCTTTAATTGTCCGGCTGTCATAAAACATGAGCATCACCTGCTGCCTAAGTCGCAGGTCCGCGTCTGTCACGTGATGTGTCGAAAAAAAGCACAGAAAAAGCCCAGTTGTACCAAGCATTTCACATCACAAAATGGCAGAAACGTATAGCTTACTGCTCTTCACTGGAAGAGTGATGTCACCCAAACAAACCATCTCGAAACATCACTTCCGGGACAGCAAAGGAGAGAATGTAAACAAAGGCTCCGTTGCAACATATACTGCATATCCACACGGAGGAAGCATTTGCTCCAAATTTTGCAAACTATGATTCTAAAAAGACATTATTTTGCTTATGAAGGGAAATATTTACCTTCTGTGACAGCAGAAGATGGGCCAAAGCATGTACACTTTCGTCTGCCATCGACAGAGCTGCACATGACGAGAGAGAACAATAGCGCCGGTTCGGCGGCGTTATCTAACCGAAATTTGAGGTAGAATAAATCATAAGATACATGTGAGTGTTTCTGAATGTGGGAGAGAAAGCGAAAATAACTGGCAGAAGACGAAATAAGGACCACGGATTAGGAAATGGACACATGAAGACGCATGGTGCACGGTAGGTCCGATGTATTTATTTGTTTGTGTACATTCTACTGATTTTCTGGTTCATATACTGTACTCTGAAGATAAGATCAAAAAAACAAATGAAGACAAAAAAACAAAACCATCCTTTGTGTAAATATGTCCAAAGTCCACTTTTGACTGAAAGTTATGTATTATGCAAATTAGATGTGTAAATTTACTCCAATCTCAAACTTTGGATCATATTCTACATCTTTCTAATTGACAGTAAGCAATTATCTCTTACCACTTTCAAGTTATAGCCTTTGGAATATGGGATATCTAAACTGAATATTTTCTTGAAAAAAACCTTGACCACCAGAGGGTGGTGAGCTGACGGGTGCACCGGTGCGCCATACACAGAAAACAGGTTCAAGCATTTGCAAACTGTTATTTTGGACTGAAAGAAGTTCTTTTAATTTTCATCTGAAGCCTAACTGAACTTTTAAACTTCCAGATCCAGAAAGGGTTTAATAAGAAAGACTGTTTTCTTTTTTTACTTTTATGGATTTTAATGTCACTCTAGTTTGCTTTGAACAAGCACAGTTACAACAGCTTTCCATGGCGCAGCAGAAGCTGCTTATTTTGAGTGTAGGTTGAAATTTTCATTCCCTTTTAGCCACTTCAGGCATTGGTTTTAGCTGACAGCGGGACAGCTTGGGCATGCTAGCTAAATAAATTGGTAAAACAAACCTCTGCCTCTTCCTCATACTTATTTCAGGTGTTTTGTGTCGTTTGTCTCACCTGGTTTCTCCTCGTCGCTGTCGTCTCTCTGTGTCTTCCCCTCCTCATCATCACTTCCTGCTGTGGTCTTCTTCCCCTCTCCTTTCTCCTCCTCCTCCTCACTGTCCGACTCCATCACAGCTTTCCACTTCCCCCCTCCTCTTCCTCCGTCCTCCTCCCGTTTCTCCTCCTCCTCCTCCTCAGAGTCTATCTGTGCTGCCTTGCGTCTGGCAGGAGTCTCTGTGTCAGAGTCACTGTCGCCGCGGGAATGGTGGTCGGGAGACGCGGCGGGTTTGGCATCCTCGCTCTCCGAGTCACTGCCGGCGGTCTCTTTGGGCCGCTCCTCCTCCAAGTCCGAGCTGCTTCCCCGGCACTTGGCGAGAGGAGACGACGCCTCTTCCTCCTCTTCTTCCTCGTTGTCTGACGTTCTGTGTTTTATCGGTGACGAATCTTCGTTGTCCGATCCGCTGGTTCGACGTTTTTCTGGTGACTCTTCCTCCTCCTCGTTGTCTGAGCCGCTCATTCTGGGTTTCACCGGTGACGAATCTTCATTATCCGATCCACTCATTCTACGTTTCACCAGTGACGAATCTTCGTTATCCGATCCACTCATTCTGCGTTCCATCAGTGACAAATCTTCATTGTCCGATCCACTCATTCTACGTTTCACCGGTGACGAATCGCCGTTGTCCGATCCACTCATTCTGCGTTTCACCGGTGACGAATCGCCATTGTCCGATCCACTCATTCTGCGTTTCACCGGTGACAAATCTCCGTTGTCCGATCCACTCATTCTGCGTTTCACTGGTGACAAATCTTCGTTGTCCGATCCACTCATTCTGCGTTTCACTGGTGACAAATCTTCGTTGTCCGATCCACTCATTCTGCGTTTCACTGGTGACAAATCTTCGTTGTCTGATCCACTCATTCTGCGTTTCACTGGTGACAAATCTTCATTGTCTGATCCACTCATTCTGCATTTCACTGGTGACAAATCTTCGTTGTCTGATCCACTCATTCTGCGTTTCCCCATAGACAAATCTTCATTGTCCGATCCACTCATTCCACGTTTCACTGGTGACAAATCTTCGTTGTCCGATCCACTCATTCCACGTTTCTCTGGTGACTCCTCTTCTTCCTCATTGTCGGAGATGCTAGCCCTGCGTTTCACGGGGGAGGAGTTGTCGTCATCGTCGCTGTCAGTGGGCCGCGGAGCCTCCTCCTCCTCTGAGTCACTTTTGTCGCTGCAGCCACCGGGGGCCTCGCCGTCAGAATCACTGTCGGCCCTGCGTGGATCCTCATTGTCGGAGCCGCTGGCCACCCCACCGATCTCCATGGCATGTGGGGCGTCGTCATCATTGCTGCCCTCGTCCTGAAGGAGACAAAACATGGCTTTAGTCAAACAGGGATGGCAACAGGAAATTCTGATTTCAGCTGAAATCTAATTTGGTCGATTGACTTATGGGGGGGCCGGGGGGTGCAGCCCCCCTGAAGCTGGGAGGTTTTCAGTAAAACAGAAGTAATTTAGACTGAAAAAATGATAATAAAAAAAAATAATGAAATACTAGACTTAGATAAATCATTAAATTTAATGAAAAGTTAACTTACTTTTTCTTCAATGTTGTCTCACTGTCTTTAGTCCAACATATTTAACAGTTCTATAAGAGTTTATTACACTATTTACACTGGTCACCAAGTCACTTCTAATGTGAAACTTTCTTCCTTTTGGCAGCAAGCTGTGTCAGTCTCTGAACTTTGAACTTCATCTCCTTTTCTGGTTTCTTCAGAAACTGTCCGAGTGTTTCTGTTACCTCGTCGAACTTTGAGCCAATTTTCACCTTTACCGTCACTTTTCTCTCAAGCCAATTCCATTGGAACTTATTTTTGACACTTTTGTCTATTTCTAGCACTGATGACTCCCGATCCTTCGATAAAAATCTCATAATTTCACTGAAAACAATACCAAAAGCTCAAGAATTCCAACACGAACCAGGGATGTGATTTGGGGTTGGGGAAATTATCTGAAAATTTAGCAAGGGGTGAAGCCCCCCGAAGCTCCTGGGTTTTTATGATTTTTAAGTACCAGAACTGTGCTTAAATGACATAAAACAAACAGCTGAATGCCACTTATTACTGTATAATATTGACTTATGTTCCAAGAAGATAGCATTCCTAAAATATTTCTACAAGCATTATCCATCACATGCTTTAACACTTGCTCAAATCAAAATCAGTTAATTTTATCTGTTCCATAATAGAAATAAAATTCCAACATACCATTACTTTTTATAATTTCAGCATTCATTTCAGATCACCAGTTTCAATCTCCATTGAGTCTTGAGCAGTTCATTTTGCACAATCACTGATGTAGCTAAGTCTTAGAAATATTCAAAAGTTATGAGTCAATGTCCACTGTGCACTGTCAAATTCAAACTGTTTGGAATCATAAAAGTAATGTAACTAAATTGTTTTGCTATTTTTTTCTCCTCAACATCAATGTCAGGGCGCTGCAGGAGTTTTGGGGGATGGTTAACTTTTATTACCGTTTCCTACCCCGCGCAGCCCAGCTCATACAGCCGTTGTACGCCGCCAGTAACAGAGTTACTGGCTCTCCACCTGGCCATACGCCACTTCCAGTTCTGGCTGAAAGGGCGCACCTTCACTGCGTTCGTGGACCACAAGCCGCTAACGTACTTAACGTACTTTATCTTCCTGGAAGATTAAAAAAAAGCGGAATTCGGCAAATTAGCGGAAAAATCACATCCCTGAGAACACGCCGCCATGAATTTTTGACAAAGCATACAACGAGCCATTTGATTGGTCCAATCGTTTGCAACTATCCAATCGCAGGGCTGTTTACAATACAGCAGTAGCTTGAGTACATAACATCCGGGTTATCGCGGGAGACTTGACCCGGGGAAGCGCAGAGCGCTTATGTAATCGTGTTGATTTTCGCTAAAATCGGTAACAATAAGGTACCTTACCCCCCCCTAAAATTTTCCTCAACGGATTTAGACGATTCACAGAAATGATCAATTTGAAAATAAATCGTCGGAAATCCGCGGCTCGGCGAAAAATTGCCATCCCTGCAATGCACCGACTGGCACAGTCCACCACAGACCTTACGAAAGATGTGTTTATCTGCCAGGATGTCCAGTCTCACCCTGTGTAACTGGGAGTGGTCCACCACAGACCTGTGGCACATATTGTTTTTAGTTCTGTCAGGATGCCCTGTTTCACCCTCCACGCCCTCGGAAGGGTGGGGATGCCAGTTGAGTCGCCGACAGCCCGACCCATGAGACAGGTAGTACCGGTTTTCATGGTTATCTGGTAGCAAGCAAGCCAATGCCTGACCTGACACAAAAAAAAGGATGTAAGTCTCAGTTAAAAGCTGCCAATTTCTGACCAAAAAAAGTGGAATTTTATGGGTAAGAAGCTGCAACTTTAACAAAAAGACAAAAGAAGGTGTAAATTTCCAACTGTTTACAACCTAAAACGCTGCAGATAAAAGATTTGAGTAAAATGCTGTAGGCTGAAGCTTTTTTTTTTTTTAAACTGCAAATTCAAGAGTAAGAAAAGTTCTAAATTCATGAGGAAAAAGCTGTAAAATGAGGAACAATAAAAAGCTGCAAATTTTCAAGTTAGAAGCTGCACATTTCTGAATAAAATGGCTCTAACTCTGCAGGGAAATCCTGCAAATTTATGAGAAAAATCCTCACATTTACAAAAGAATGTTTCTAATTTACATGGAAAAAGGATGTGATAAATCGGTGTGTGTTGGCCATTTTTTTAAAGGACAAACGTGAGGAGGAACTAAGCGGTGATGTTCGGAGGTGTTAAAGCAGACGGACAGACGAAAATTCAATATCGCTAATTCATATCTCAATTTGTTGTCTGAGACGAGCTAAGTTGAACCGCACATGTTTTGGTGTCAACGTATGTCGCATAAGGTGACGATGCGCTCTTGAAGTACGCTGTTGTGGAGAGCTGTCTGACCCAGCCAAGCGATCAGCGGCTAAGATGGCCACTGACTGTGTGACGTCACCACCGGCAAACACACGCACACGGTCGGCGGCCAGTGCTGTGTTTTGCTTCATGCAACACTTGTTTACGTCTTAAAATCGGCGATTACGGATATTTCTCGGAATACTTGTGGATTACAAATAGATTATTTATGAAGATTAGGATTTCAGGAATCGAATTACTATGGTTTGGCGTTGTGTTGTCTACGGGTGCGATGGTCCTGCTGTGTTTTGCTTCATGCAACACTTGATGTTTACGTTTTAAAATCGGCGATTACAGATATTTCTTGGAATTACCAAATATTTTCATGATCATAAGAAGGGGAAAAAACATGCTGAAGAAAGACAGTTTAACTCACCGGTTACTTATATTGGAAGTCCATCCTCCTGTGTTTTTTAGAAGCAAAGTTCTCAATTACAGAGACATACAGTGTTCCCTATTGCTTCCGCTTCTGTATTAAAGCAGACTCCAGTGAAATAGTACCCAGGTTTGTCAGTCTTTCTTGTCCACATATATTTTGCAGGCGTCACGGCTCGCCGCTCTCAGGCATCTGCCTCAGCTGCGCACACACCTGCACCTCGTTAGCGCCCTACATGTGCAGTAGACATTTCGTTGACAGCGATTTCGAGAATAAGATGCAAATTGAAATGAAATTTGCAAAAAGATTGGCGATAAAGAAAACGGCTATTCCAACTATATATCCCTCGATTCCCAAGTGTGACTCTGAGACAAGTGTCAGTGACAGTGGCGTGAAAAGCAAGGGTGATCTACCGATGCGATCAGCTGTCAGAAAACGAGAACAGGGTAAGTTTTGTATTTTTAATATTCACTGCAAATGTTTACTAAACATTTTAAATGAATTCCAAGCAATGGATGATATTCAAAATCAAACATGTAAAAGTAGAAGAAATTACCAATGACAGTTCAGCTTTCAATTTTTAGGGAAGCAACATATTTGCTAAGAAAAATAAATATAAGCCTAAGATTGTAAGAGAAATGTGCTTTTAAAAATGGAACCCCAATTTTCTACAATAAAATGGTGCCCATTATAACTGTGAAATGTTATTTATTGGAATATAATAATTGCTATTACTATGCTGAAGTCATTCTATGACACGGTGGTGGCATCAGCCATCACTTTTGGAGTGGTCTGCTGGGGCAGTGGCATTACTGCAGCCGATAGGAAGAGACTGAACAAACTGATTAAGAAAGCTAGCTCTGTCCTGGGGCAGCGCCTTGATCCGGTGGAGGAGATAGGAGAGAGAAGGACGGTGGCTAAACTGTCATCTCTGCTGGAGTCCGAGTTCCACCCTATGCAGGACATACTGGATGCACTGAGGAGCTCATTTAGCAGCAGACTACATCATCCCAGGTGCACAACCGAGAGGTTTCGTAGGTCCTTCCTACCAACGGCTGTCAGACTGTACAACCTAAGCAGGGCTGCTCGCAGAGATAGCAAAAAGACGTAACAAACTAATAGTTTTTTTTTGAATGCAAAAGATGCAATAGACTTACACAATGGTCCTCTCCGGCATACAACTAGGAACATACCGGTCGCTATGGAGGGTGAGAATATGTATGGGCACATAATCATACCATGTAGGATAACTAAGTAGACGGTTATGCTGTTTCATCCCACCTAGCAACAATGCTCTGCACTGTGTGTGTTTATATACAGTATTTACATATTTATTCCATCTAGCTACAATGCTCTGCACTGTGTTTTTATATATCTACATATTATTCCATCTAGCTACATTGCTCCGCACTGTGTGTGTTTATATACTTGCATATTTATTCCACCTAGCTGCAATGCTCCGTACTGTGGGTGTTTATATATTTACATATTTATTCCATCTAGCTACAATGCTCTGCACTGTGTGTTCATATATTCATATATTTATTCCATCCAGCTACAATGCTCTGCACTGTGTGTCTGTGTGTGTGTGTGTGTGTATATATATATATTTTATAGTAATATGTACATATGTATATTAGCTGCTCTTGCTTGCTTGTTTTTTTTTCTTGCCTTCTGATTGTTGCTCTGAGTGTTGCTATCCCTGTGCTGTTGCAATCCTGGAATTTCCCCGTTGTGGGACTAATAAAGGCTTATCTTATCTTATCTATATCTGGAAACTAGTTATTTTCTTAATCTGTAGTGATACTCCATTGATTTTTGTATTTCTTTGTACATTTCTGCTGTGTTTTCAAACATTCATACAAAGGTGGTATAGTATGTAATATTTCTTTTCAAATTGAGAAGAATTTAGTGTGTTCAAATTATTATGCGACTTTGATGAATGCTGAACTATGAGAATTATAACATTGACATGAACATTAATAAACTCAATATATGATTTTACAAAACTTTATTTAAATATCATTGTTCACAAATATAATCTTGGTAGGCAAAATCCCTTGTAGTGATCAGATGGGAACGTTTCTCTGATGAGGCTCACTGCACAGGCAGGCAACAGAACCCTCACTTCTTTCCCACAAATAAGGCTGAATACCCCCTCAGCACCACCCAAAACTACTTCATCATCCGATTCTTCATTTTTAATGTCATCATTTATATTAAGGTCGTCAAACTCGAGAAAATAACCGCTGTCCGAATCACTTTGCTCTCGTTCTGCCATTTTCTTTGTATTGCTGTGGTGATTGGGCGCATGAGCACGCAGAGACCTGCAGCTGATGATATAGTGCGTGTGTGCGTGTGTGTGTTTTTTGTACTTTTTTACGTTTTTAGAAAATCCTCTGTGTCGTTTCTGCCCTGGAGCGTTTGTGGAATATATGGCGAAGAGCTCCCTGGCATCCATAACATGGATTTCCTCTCCTATCTCGCACTGCTGCTATCTGTGCTGTGGCTCTTTGTCTCTGAGGTAAACGCGTTCGGCTCCATGGCGAGCAGAATAGCGGGCAGAATACAATATTCCAGGGACGTGTTGCTGCGCTTTAACACAGCTGGTGCAGAGTCTCTGATTGCGCCCAAATTTCAGCTGCCGGACTTTATTTTGAGAGACGGACACAGCGGTGAAAAGAAAAGACGGCAGAAGGAAGCGTGGAAGACGTGGAGGTGTGAAATTGCGCCTTAGGAGACGTCAGTTTGGTAACATTCCTCTTCCTTTGATAATTTTTGGGAATGCACAGTCTGTGAGAAACAAGGTGGAGGAAATTCAAGGCAACGTACGTTACCAGAAGGATTTTAAGAACTGCTGCGTCATGGCTTTCACTGAATCTTGGCTTACTGCGCATGATCGAGATGCAGAGCTGTGGATTGACGGCTTTGGAGCCCCGCTGCGCTCGGATCGGCAGGAAGAGGTAACTGGGAAACGTCAGGGGGGCAGCGTATGTTTATACATTAATAAGCAGTACTGCACATCTGTCACGGTCAGAGAGCGCATCTGTACACCCGATGTGGAACTGCTGTCTGTGTCACTACACCCCTTTTATTTGCCTCGAGAGTTTCCCCAACTTTTCATCACAGTTGGGTACATTCATCCGAGGGCAGACGCTGACTCCGCCTCCAGCACCATCTCTGACGTGGTGCAGCGGCTGCAGTCAATCTCTCCAGAGGCGCCAAACTTCATTCTTGGGGATTTTAACCATGTTTCTTTAAAGAAGACACTTAAAAACTTTCATCAGTATGTCTCCTGCCCAACCAGGTGAAAAAAGACATTGGACCTGTGCTATGGATCCATAGAGAGGGCCTATAAATCACTCCCACTTCCTCCTTTAGGATCATCAGATCACAACTGTGTTCATTTGCTGCCCACATATAAAACTGCTCTCAAAGAGGCAAGGTGGAGATGAGAGACATTGATGTGTGGACAGAAGATTCAGAGCACAGCCTCCAGGAATGCTTTGACTGTACAGACTGGAAGATGTTCATAATGGCCTGCGGGGATGACTTGGACTCTCTGGCTGAGCTCACATGCTCATACATGGCCTACTGTCAAAATAAGATTGTTCCACGTAAACGTGTCAAAATATACCCCAACAACAAACCATGGGTTACTAAACCAGTTAAATCCTGCTTACAGAGGAAAGCTCTTGCCTTTAAACAGGGGTCTGTTTCTGAACTACAGGTTGCCACCAAGGAGCTGAAGGCTGAAATTTTAAGAGCAAAACAGAATTATAAATCAGAATTGGAAAGCAAGATGGCAGCAAATAAACTGGGTTCGGCCTGGGCCAGTATGAAAACTATTGCAGGCCTTCAGAGCACAGAGCGCAGTAATCGTGTGTTTTTAGATGGTTTTAGTTCAGACACAGAGCTGGCTAATGCTCTTAATTGTTTTTATGGTCGTTTTGACTCCTTTGATTTTAGCACAGAAATCCAAGATTTGAAACAGAAACTCAAAGACAATCTGCACTTTAATATTGAGGTGCAGGATGTTAAAAGGGAGTTCTGCGTTGTAAAAGTGAACAAAAGTCAGGGCCCTGATAATATATGTGGGCGCTTGGTAAAGTCCTGTGCACATGAACTGAGTCCTATATTTCATTACATTTTCAATAAGTCGTTACAGACACAACATGTGCCTAAGATCTGGAAAGATGCCGTGGTTGTTCCCGTTCCAAAATCCAGCTGTCCTAAAACGGTAAATGACTTTAGACCAGTTGCTTTGACTTCAATTTTAATGAAAATTTTTGAAAAACTGGTCAGATGTGAGGTCCTAAGGCAGACTGAACATGCATTGGATCCTCTGCAGTTTGCCTATAGACCTCACAGAGGAGTGGAGGATGCCACTGTCACTCTGTTTAACATGCTTTTTAAACATCTGGATTTTAATGGGACACACGCCAGGCTTTTATTTGTGGACTTTTCTTCTGCCTTTAATACAATCCAACCTCATATTTTAGTTGAAAGGCTCCTGCAACAATTTGATTTAAGCAATAATCTGGTGGGTTGGATTCTGGATTTCTTAACCAACAGGACGCAGAGAGTAAGGGTCAATGGCACATTGTCTGACCTAAAGTGCTCTTCTACTGGCTCCCCTCAGGGGTGTGTGTTGTCACCACTACTCTTCATCCTGTACACAAACATGTGTCAGAGCAGACATGACAACAGACACATTATAAAGTATGCTGATGACTCAGTCATTGTCAGTCTCCTCCAGGATGGTGAGAGTGGCCACGGCCCAGTAGTTGATGACTTTGTTCACTGGTGTGAGGATTCCTACCTGCAGCTGAATACAACAAAAACGAAAGATATGATTATTGACTTTAGGAGGAAAACTCCCAGGCACAAAGTCACCATACTAAAAGGCCAGACCACCGAATGTGTACAATCGTACAAATATCTTGGGACGATTATTGATAGTGGATTGAACTTTGAGGTGAACTGTGAAAGGGTGTGCAAAAAGGGTCAGCAAAATTTGCATTGTTTGAGGAAACTTGCACGCTTCCAAATTGACCGACCCATAATGACTATGTTTTATCGGGCTTTTATTGAATCTGTTTTATCCTTTTCTTTAATGTCATGGTTTGGTCAGATAAAACTGAAACAGAGGAAATCCTTGGATCAGGTAGTCAGATGGTCCAGTCGTTTGCTTGGTGAGTCACAGCTGAGCCTGGCATCCCTGTACGCCAAACAAGTACAGAGGATGGCCGACTCGATTTTAAATGATGACTCCCACCCTTTGCACTGCAACTTTCAGCTTCTTCCCTCCAGACGGAGGTTTGCTGTCCCAAAAAGTAGAACCCAGCGCTACAAAAACAGCTTTGTCCCTGCTGCTGTCAAAGAGTTGAACAAGCTATAAAATTATACTGTACACATTCTATATTTACCTATTTTGTAAGATGTGTGCCTGTGTTTGTGTCTATGTTGAATGTAATTAGTGGCTTGTAAATATGGATGTCACCAACTGCAAAACAAATCTACCTACGGGTACAAAAAGTAACCTGAACCTGAACCTGAACCTGAACCTGATGTCACTAATGCCCGCACCTATCGAGAGATGGCGGTACTGCAGCCTCACTAAGTGAAGGCTGAGCTATGAGCAAATAAGGTCATTTATGGAAGCTGGTGACACATATTAAATCGCGGGAATAGACAGAATAGAATATTTTCATACAATCAGTTGATTGGTTCAATAAAAATGTCACTGTCCGTCTGCTTTAAATCCTGCAGATCTGCATTAATCAGCAGGGAAAAGGAGAAGAGGAATAGGTGATCCCCATCCATCCATCCATCTTCTACCGCTTTTCCGGAGGTCCGGGTCGCGGAGGCAGCAGTTCAAGCAGAGAAGCCCAGACTTCCCTCTCCCCAGCCACCTGCTCCAGCTCTTCAGAGAGGATACCAAGGCGTATCCTATCTGAAGAGCTGCTAGGTGATCCCCAGCAGCAGAAATAATCCAGTTAACCCAGGAAGAGTAAACATATACTGGGCGGGGTACACTGAATCCTTGATCTAGAATTTATCATGAGTCTGTTGGATCGTTCTTAGTCTGGCCCTTCACCCAGGACCAGTTTGTCTTGGGTGACCCTATCAGAGGCAAATTGCCCCGGACAACATAGCTCCTGGGATCACTGGGGCACGCAACCCCCCCCACCCCACCATGATAAGGTGATGATCCATGAGGGGATCGCAGGTCGATGATCGATTTTGTTATCGTGTCATCAGACCTGCGACCGTATGTCTTGGACACTCGGGTAAAGAGAGGTGCAGAGCTGTCAACTGATCACCACCTGGTGGTGAGTTGGATCCGATGGCAGGGGAGGAAGCCATTCAGACCTGGTAGACCCAAACGTATAGTGAGGGTGTGCTGGGAACGTCTGGCTGAGGCCCCTGTCCGGGAGGTCTTCAACTCCCACCTCCAGAAGAACTTCACCAGTAGTGAGGGGGTGAGTGGTGAGGCTGAGGAGTGTGATCCCTCTAAAGCTGGAGCACACCCTCCAGTCCCCTTTTTCGAAAAGAGGAACCACCACCCCGGTTTGCCATGCCAAAGGCACTGCCCCCGACCTCCATGCAATGTTGCAGAGGCATGCCAACTATGACAGCCCAACAACATCCAGGGCCTTGAGGTACTCAGGGCGAATCTCGTCCACCCCCAGGGCCCGGCTACCAAGGAGATTTTTAACCACCTTGGCGACCTCAGCCCCTGTGATAGGCGAGTTGTCCCCCTCGTCCACAAACCCTGCTTCCTCTGTGGAAGGCGTGTCAGTGGGATTGAGGAGATCCTCGAAGTATTCCTTCCACCGCCCGACGATATCCCCAGTCAAAGTCAACAGTGCCCCATCCACACCATACACAGTGTGGACAGGGAGCTGCTTCCCCCTCCTGAGCCGTCGGACAGTTTGCCAGAATCTCTTTGAGGCCGACCAAAAGTCTTGTTCCATGGCCTCACCGAACTCCTCCCATACCCGGGTTTTTGCTTCAGCAACCACCCGAGCTGCACTCCGTTTGGCCTGCCGGTACACCTCAGCTGCTTCGGGAGTCCCACAAGCCAACCAAGCTTGATAGGACTCCTTCAGCTTAATGGCCCCCCTCACCACTGGTGTCCACCACTTGGTTCAGGGGTTGCCACCTTGAGAAGCACCGACCACCTTGCGGCCACAGCTCTGGGCAGCCGCTTCAACAACAGAGGTGGAGAACATGGCCCATTCAGACTCCATGTCTCAAGACTCCCTCGGAATGTGGTTGAAGTTCTTCCGGAGGTGGGAGTTGAAGACCTCCCGGACAGGGGCCTCAGCCAGACGTTCCCAGCACACCCTCACTATACGTTTGGGTCTACCAGGTCTGAATGGTTTCCTCCCCTGCCATCGGATCCAACTCACCACCAGGTGGTGATCAGTTGACAGCTCTGCACCTCTCTTTACCCGAGTGTCCAAGACATACGGTCGCAGGTCTGATGACACGATAACAAAATCGATCATCGACCTGCGACCTAGGGTGTCCTGGTGCCAGGCGCACATATGGACACCCTTATGCTTGAACATGGTGTTCGTTATGGACAAAGTATGGTTAGCACAGAAGTCCAATAACTGAACACCACTCAGGTTCAGATCGGGCAGGCCGTTCCTCCCAATCACCCCCCTCCAGGTTTCACTGTCATTGCCCACGTGCGCATTGAAGTCCCCCAGTAGGACAATGGAGTCTCCAAGAGGAGCACCCTCCAGCACCCCAGTCACAGACTCCAAAAAGGGTGGGTACTCTGAAACATCATTTGGTGCGTAGGCACAAATGATGGTCAGGACCCGTTTCCCAACCCGAAGGCACAGGGAAGCAACCCTTTCATCCACCGGGTAAAACTCCAATGTAGAGGCAACAAGGTGGGGGGATACAAGAATACCCACCCCTGCTCGTCGCCTCTCGCCCGGGGCAACTCCAGAAAAGGCCAAGCTCCAGCCCCTCTCCAGGAGACTGGTTCCGGAACCGGAGCTGTGTGTTGAGGTGAGGCCGACTATATCTAGCCGGTATCTCTCAACCCCGTACACCAGCTCAGGCTCCTTCCCTACCAGAGAGGTGACATTCCACGAACCAAAAGCCAGTTTAGAAAGCTTGGGATCAGTCCGCCAAGGTCTCCGCCTTTGACCGCCACCTAATCCACATAGCACCGGACCCCCATAATCCCTCCTGCAGGTGGTGAGCCCACTGGAGGGCGGACCCACGTAACTCCTTCAGGCTGAGCCTGGCCGGGTCCCATGGGTGGAAACCCGGCCACCAGACACTAGCCATCGAGCCCCTCCCCCAGGCCTGGCTCCAGGGTGGGGTCCCGGTAACCCCATACCGGGCGGGGTACACTGAATCCTTGATATAGAATTTATCATGAGAGTCTGTTGGATCGTTCTTAGTCTGGCCCTTCACCCAGGACCAGTTTGTCTTGGGTGACCCTATCAGAGGCAAATTGCCCCGGACAACATACAGTGGGGCAAAAAAGTATTTAGTCAGCTACCAATTGTGCAAGTTCTCCCACTTAAAAGATGAGAGAGGTCTCCAATTTTCATCATAGGTATACCTCAACTATGAGAGACAATAAGAAAAAAAAAATATCCAGAAAATCACATGGAAGGATTTTTAATTAATTAATTGGTAAATTCCTCAGTAAAATAAGTATTTGGTCAATAACAAAAGTTCATCTCAGTACTTTGTTATATACCCTTTGTTGGCAATGACAGAGGTCAAACGTTTTCTGTAAGTTTTCACAAGGTTTTCACACACTGTTGCTGCTATTTAAGATAAGATAAGATAAGATAAGCCTTTATTAGTCCCACAATGGGGAAATTCCAGGATTGCAACAGCATAGGGATAGCAACACTCAGAGCAACAATCAGAAGGCAAGAAAAAACAACATCTAGCAAACATATGTCCATATTACTATAAATGTATATACTGTATATAGACACACAGTGCAGAGCATTATGGCTGGTGGATGTGCAGCAGAAAGTCTAAGCTCTCTCTCCGCGGATGCAGCGGGCCAGCTGGAAGTCTTTGGGCATGATGGTGACCCCCTTAGCGAAGAAGAGACCACCAGGTGGGTCTCGCTGGTCTCCTGCAGAGCCATGACGGCGAAACTCAGGAAACGCAGGACGGTCTTGAAGTCCTGAGCGATCTCCCTCACCAGGCGCTGGACGGGCAGCTTACGGATGAGCAGCTCCGTGGATTTCTGGTAGCGACGGATCTCTCTCAGAGCCACGGACCTGTGACGGCGAGGCCTCTTCACTCTGCCGGTGGCCAGAGCGCCTCTCCGAGCAGCCCTGGTGGCTAGCTGTCTCCTGGGGGGCTTCTTCCTCCAGTAGATTTTACGGGCGGTCTGCTTGGTTCTTGCCATCGCTCTTTATTATTCTGTCTTATATTTCTTTCACGCCGCCTAAACTCCAGCCCGGCACCCGCTTCGTTTTCGCTACAGCTCCCGGTATGTCGAGTTTCCCATTAGCACCGGGCGGCGGCCAAGTGCTAGCTAGCACTAGCTCCTCCCCGCTGTAACGTCTCCCGCTGCAAACCGTGGCTCCGTCCGCCGACCCGGGAGACCCCCGGGGCGATCCGTGCGTCCGTGATATATATACAGAGTGAAAGGTGTAGAAAGAAGAAGGAAGATAAAAAAAAGGCTGTTGCAACAGGCAGCCGACTCGTGTGGCGCCGCCGGTCCGGCAGAGCCGGAACCGTAAAAATATTTTGGCCCATTCCTCTATGCAGATCTCCTCTGGAGCAGTGATGTTTTGGGGCTGTCGCTGGGCAACACAGACTTTCAACTCCCTCCAAAGATTTTCTATGGGGTTGAGATCTGGAGACTGGCTAGGCCACTCCAGGACCTTGAAATGCTTCTTACGAAGCCACTCCTTCGTTGCCTGGGAGGTGTGTTTGGGATCATTGTCATGCTGAAAGACCCAGCCACGTTTCATCTTCAATGCCCTTGCTGGTGGAAGGAGGTTTTCACTCAAAATCTCACCATACATGGCCCCATTCATTCTTTCCTTTACACGGATCTGTCGTCCTGGTCCCTTTGATGTTTCCACTCCCATGCTTCACAGTAGGTATGGTGTCCTTTTTCCTCCAAACACGACAAGTTGAGTTTTTACCAAAAAGTTCTATTTTGGTTTCATCTGACCATATGGCATTCTCCCAATCCTCTTCTGGATCATCCAAATGCTCTCTAGCAAACTTCAGATGGGCCTGGACATGTACTGGCTTAAGCAGGGTGACACGTCTGGCACTGCAGGATTTGAGTCCCTGGCGGCATAGTGTGTTTCTGATGTAGCCTTTGTTACTTTGGTCCCAGCTCTCTGCAGGTCATTCACTAGGTCCCCCCGTGTGGTTCTGGGATTTTTGCTCACCGTTCTCGTGATCATTTTGACCCCACGGGGTGAGAACCTGCGTGGAGCCCCAGACCGAGGGAGATTATCAGTGGTCTTGTATGTCTTCCATTTTCTAATAATTGCTCCCACAGTTGATTTCTTCACACCAAGCTGCTTACCTATTGCAGATTCAGTCTTCCCAGCCTGGTCCAGGTCTACAATTTTGTTTCTGGTGTCCTTTGACAGCTCTTTGGTCTTGGCCATAGTGGAGTTTGGAGTCTGACTGTTTGAGGTTGTGGACAGGTGTCTTTTATACTGATAACGAGTTCAAACAGGTGCCATTAATACAGGTAACGAGTGGAGGACAGAGGAGCCTCTTATAGAAGAAGTTACAGGTCTGTGAGAGCCAGAAATCTTGCTTGTTTGTAGGTGACCAAATACTTATTTTACCAAGGAATTTACCAATTAATTCATTAAAAATCCTTCAACGTGACTTTCTGGATTTTTTTTTCCTCATTTTGTCTCTCATAGTTGAGGTATACCTATGATGAAAATTGGAGACCTCTCTCATCTTTTAAGTGGGAGAACTTGCACAATTGGTGGCTGACTAAATACTTTTTTGCCCCACTGTAGCTCCTGGGATCACTGGGGCATGCAAACCCTCCCACCACGATAAGGTGACGATCCACGAATGAAGTGAGAGAGACAAATAAAGTTTGTCTGTCGTGCAAGTCTGGTTCCTTTATTTGCACTCTCCACACTCCAACAATGAACCCTACAGTCCACTATTAAAGCGCCTTACCTCAGACTGACGCCCATCACTCCTCATCTCCTCATCGTCTGATGTGGGATGTTCATCCTGAACCGGAGTTCCGCCGCCGTCGTCGTCTACAGACAACAAGAAACACGTCAGGTACGCTGGTGTTATAAAAATCTAATCTGTGGCTTCATGTGTGCAGAGTTAAGTCAAGAACTGAAACTTCACTGCAACAGATTCTGTGTTCCAATAAACTGTAAATGTTATAAAATGTTTTCATGTAAACATCAACATATCCTCTCACAACACTTGTGTAATCAGGAAATTGTTGTAATAAGAGATGATGTGGAGCTTTCAGTTGACTGCATACCAACCCACAAAACATAACCCACACTTCATTTTATGACTTCAGCATCAGTTACCATTAGGGCTGCATGATTTCAGAAATAAGAGATTGCAAGCTGCGATTCAATTAATGCTGCAGTCCCAGTTTGTATGTTTCTTTTCCTCAGACTAACAGGTATAAGACACATTTTTCCAAAATTAGGGATGGTAAAGTTGCAAATTCACAAACAAGTGAAAAAACTAAGGGGAAATGTAGGCAAAGTTGATAATTTATCATAAAAAGTGACAACTTTATAAGAAATATTAAAGTAAATTTATTATAGCAACAGTCAAATATAACGGACACCATCATGCCAAAGACCATATAAAAACAGTACTTCTTGCCTTCTAGCTTGGTACTCAGCAGAAACAGAATGGAGGAAGGAAAGTTGATTTCCCAGCCACGGGGGGTGCACAAGCTAGCGTACTCCCTCTGCCGGTCCCAAGCCCAAGTAAAATGGGCAGGGTTGCATCAGGAAGGGCATCCGGCATAAAATTTTTTGTCAAATCAACATACAGATCATCTTAATATAAGATGATGATACACTGTGGTGATCCCAAAAGGGAGCAGCCCAAAGATTAAAAAAAAAAGTTTCAAAGTTATGAATAAAATAAAGGACATGGGTTCAAGAATTGTGTTTTTACAAGAAACTCATCTGATAGAGGAGGATGTTAAAAGAATTAGGAGTAGATGGCAGGGAAGTGTATTCACCTCTTCATTTTCATCCCGAGCCAGGGGAGTTATGACTCTCATACATAAATCAGTTCCTTTTCAAGTGAAAAATGTAATTGGAGACAAATTTGGAAGATATGTAATCATTCAAGGTTCTTTGCTATTAGAAAATATAAATCTTGTGAATTTATATGGTCCCAATATAGATGACCAGAAGTTCTTTGCTAATTTATTTCTCATCTTATCATCACTTACAGGGCAACATATAATAGCAGGGGATTTTAATTGTACATTGAATCCAGGTGTGGATAGATCAACAGGACTGGATTGTACGCACATTGGATGTAGGATGACTATTAATCATTTTATGAAAGAATTGAGATTGTTAGATATATGGAGAGAAATGAAACCACAAGTTAAAGCCTATTCTTGTTATTCCAGTACCTACAAGACATTCTCACGTATTGATTATTTTTTGATTTCCACAGAATTAAGGTCCAAGATTCAAAACTGCTTTTATGATAACATCGTGATCTCTGATCATGCACCCTGTTGTCTAATATATGTAGATAAAAAATTGATAAAGGAATCAGGTAGATGGCAATTTCAGCATAAATGGCTTCAGGATGAGGAATTTGTCAAGTATATAGAAAAACAGATAGACGAGTTCTTTGACATCAATACTACACAAACATCAGCATGTGTAAAGTGGGAGGCTTTCAAAGCTTTTATTAGGGGACATATTATTAGTTATACAGGATCAAAATCTAAGAAGACTCGAGAGGAGAGAGCTAAATTGGAACATAAAATAAAAAATCTTCAGGAAAAAGTGTATGCAGGAAGTGACCCAAGGTTGGAGAATGAATTACTGATTTTGAGAGCTGAATACGACAAAAAATCAGCGAATAGAGCTGCCTCGAGTCTTCTAAGATTGAAACAATCTTTTTATGAACAAGGTGAAAAATCAGGAAAATTATTAGCATGGCAGATTAAACAATTGGAAATTAAAACACCAATTACCAGTATTATAAGTAACGGACAGGTAGTTATAGATCCTTTAGAAATTAATAGAGCCTTTAGAGATTACTATGAAAAATTATATGACACCAAAAATGAACCTGATTTAACAAAACTAAATGGGTTTTTGAACGAACTATCTATACCGTGTATTCCAAATGAAAACAGGGAGATATTGGAGTCTAATATTAGTCAAGAAGAAGTTGGGCTAGCCATTGATAATATGAAATCAGGAAAAAGTGCAGGACTAGATGGTCTTCCAGTTGACCTTTATAAAAAATTTAAGAATAAATTAATAAAACCTTTTTTGGAAATGGTTTTAGAAGCATTTCAAAATAATAATTTACCATCATACATAAATAATGCCTTAATTATACTGCTGCCAAAACCAGGTAAGCCCTCTAATAAATGTGAAAATATGAGACCAATAAGCCTATTAAACGCCGACCTTAAGATAATCTGTAAAATTTTAGCAAGACGAATACAAGAAATTTTACCAAATATTATTAATCGAGATCAGAATGGCTTTATAAAGGGTAGACAAGGCTTCCATAATGTAAGAAGACTATTTAATATTATATATTTTAATAAAGAAGCACCGGATACAGCTCTCCTATCATTGGACGCCGAAAAGGCCTTTGATAGAGTTGAATGGCCCTTTCTTTTTGAAGTCCTACAAAGGTTTGGACTTGGAAATAATTTCATAAAATGGGTTCAAATAATATACAATAATGCTACAGCAGAAATCCTAACAAATAACAATATTTCAAAACCAATAAAAATCAATAGAGGATGTCGACAAGGCTGTCCACTTTCACCTTTACTGTTTACTATGGCAATTGAACCTTTAGCGATAGCGATACGTTTACATTCACAAATATATGGAATTAAAGTTGGACCAACAGAACATAAAATCTCCCTGTACGCCGATGACATAATTTTGTTTATGTCGAATCTAAAAAAATCAATTCCAACCTTGTTGAATTTAATAAAGAATTTTGGGGAAATATCAGGATATAAAATAAATAAAACTAAATCTTCAATATTAATGCTAAATGAGACCCAGAGAAATTACCCAGCCCCTGAGGTAAATCAATTCAATGTTGTAAATCAGTTTAAATATTTAGGAATCCAAATTATGCCTAAGCTAGAATCAGTCGCCAGTGTCAACTATGAAGCCTTAATGTCAGATATCAATGAGTTAACTCAGAGATGGATGTCACTACCAATGTCGATGATCGGGAGAATCAATATACTTAAAAGTAATATTTTACCTAAAATACTTTATTTATTTCAATACATTCCCTTATCACCACCTTTAGATCTATTCTCAAGAATAAAAAAAAAGTTAGTGGAATTTATATGGAACAACAGGAGGGCTAGATTACGTTTGTCTTTATTATATTTACCATTTGATCGTGGAGGTCTGAAATGTCCAAATTTTATGTTGTATTATTGGTCGGCACAACTGAGGTCTATGACATATTATTTTTCATCAAATGATCTCCCTCACTGGACTGAAATGGAATCATACAATTTACCTTTACCTCTTCCCATATTCATATACTCAGATTCGGCAAAAAAATTACAAAAACAAGTTAAAAATCCATTTGTAAAGCATATGATCAAAATATGGTGTGAAGCTAAAAACTATTTAAAAGAACCACAGTTATTGTCACAATTTAGTCCAATATGGGGTAATCAATATTTTAAACCAGGGAGAGCGGACGCTGTATTTAAAGTATGGAATTTAAAAGGGATACAAAAGATTCAGGATTTATATTTGCCATGTGCAGACAACATAATGTCTTTTGAAGAGCTGAGGATCAAATTTAATCTCAATAGAACACATTTTTTTAAATATCTTCAACTTAAAAACTTTATTCGATCAAATCAAAATAAAGCTCTCACTCGACCTATTTATTCATCCTTGGAAAAAATGATGATGAAAGATAGTAAAAGAAAGGGTATTATTTCAGAGTTTTATAACTCACTGACACTATCTTCAAGTGAAAATTCACTGAAAAGATTAAACTACTGGAAAGAAGATCTGCAAATTGAAATTTCAGAGGAACAATGGGAATTGGCTTGTACAGAAGCTCAAACCAAATCAATAAATGCACGCCTTAAATTGATACATTTCAAATGGTTAATGCGGATGTATGTTACACCGGAGGAGTTAAATAGATATAACAAAAATATACCAGATACATGCACAAAATGCATGGAAAGTAAAGGAACCCTATTTCATTGTTTATGGGAATGTAGATTAATAAGAATGTTTTGGGAAGAGGTGAGGGTAACAATTGAAAAAATAATCTCAAAACAAATCATATTGAATCCTAAACTGTTTTTGTTGGGTCTGTACCCAGAAAAGCATAATTTTAATAAAAGTGAAAGAACATTCATAGACCTCAGTTTGCTTAATGCCAAAAAATGTATTGCACTATTATGGAAAAAGACTCATAGACCAGATGTGACTCAGTGGTTAAGACAGATGTTAACAAACCTTCCATTAGAAAGAATAACATATATACTAAAATCAAAGGAAATTGTGTTTGAGAATATATGGAGACCTTTTATTGATTATGTAAAAAATTTAAACATAACTCTTGAAGAAGAAGGTGAATGATGTGTGTGGACCTTGTAAATTCCAAACTGGTGAACATAATATGTATACTTATGTATTGGATTGTCTAGACTAAACAGAGGAGCATTGTTGAAGACTTGATTTTGTTGGTGGTTGTTGGTGTTTTTAGTGCATTTTTTTTTTTTTGTAGTACTTTAGTGTTAGTGTTTGATTGTTTGTATCATGTTTGTTAAAAAAAAAAAAAAAAGGTTCAATAAAGATATTGTGGAAAAAAAAAAAAAAAGTTTCAAAGTTTTGAGAAAAACCTGAAAAAGTCTAGAAAGGTACATGAAAAATTAAAAGGACAAAATGCAAATTTATGTTTAAAAAATGAAAGCGCATGTAGAAAAAAAGTAGGAAGTTTACTATAATAAAAGGTTCATTTTATGGAAAAAAAACCCAAAACAAACAAACAAGAAAAGGCACAAGTTAAAAAAAAAATAAATTTATGGAAAAAAAAAAATCACAAATGTAAGAAGAAAAAAGTAGCAAACTTATAAGGCGCTCACATTAATTCTGGACTTCCCTGGGTTCAATGTTGTCTTTATCAGGTAAAATATCTGAAACTAACCCCTACCACCACAACCAAATATCAACATGAAATTTACAGAAAAAGTGTAATTTATAAGTAAACACTCCCAAATTAATCCAACAGAACAGGCTTTATTGTCATTGTACAGCAGTACATTCATTCATCTTCTTCTGCTTAATCCTTTTCAGGTCGCGGGGGGGCTGGAGCCTATCCCAGCATCTTTGGGCGAGAGGCAGGGTCCACCCTGGACGGATCGCCAGTCCATCGCAGGGCCAACACAGAGAGACAGACAACCATTCACTCTCAGTCAGGCCTAAGGACAAGTTAGAATCCCCAGTTTGATGCCAGTTAACCTAACTTGCATGTTTTCGGCATGTGGGAGGAAACCGGAGAAATCCCGGAGTAAACCCACGCAGACACGGGGAGAACATGCAAACTCCACACAGATCACTGTTGGTCGGGGGCTGGGATGGAACCCAGGATCCCCCAGCCAAGGGTGAGTTACAGTACAACAAAATTGTGGACGCTCCACCAGGCTACCGCACAATAAAGGGAGGAGGATTGGATCAAACACGGTTATAGAACACGATTAAACACACGACTGAAATAAAAATAAATGAAAAATAAAACAAAAATAAAAATGTCCCAGGATTATGGAAATATACGTACACAGGTATGGTCGTGGCTATGCAGGTGGAACTATGTACACAAGAGTGCAGACACACAATTGAGTAAAATGGCCCAAGGATTATAGAAAATATACATAGTAGTGGTTTCACAGATGGGTCAACATGACAGTGCAGAGTGCAAAGACAGGTGAGTTATAGTGATAATTAAAAGGTCCTCAGTTCTGTGCATGTGAGCGTTCAGAAGGAGGGGGTGGGGCCTCTGACTGTTTACAGTCTGGATAGCCCAGAGGCGGAAACTGTCAGTGTGGAGGTGTGGGACCTGATCAATCTGAACCGTCGCCCAGAGGGAAGCAGGTCAAACAGGTAGTGGGCGGGATGTGAGGGGTCTCCTGTGATGACCTTGATCCTTCCAAGATAGGAGGATCTGCAGATGTCTTCCAGAGAGGACAGAGGGCCGCCGATAATTTTTTGGAAGGTGTTGATGACCCTCTGCACAGCCTTCCTGTTCTCGGCCGTAGAGCCGGCGTACCACACACCCAGACAGTAGGTGAGCACGCTCTCCACTGAGCAGCGGTAGAAGGCAAGCAGCAGCTTCTGGTCCAGGTTGTTCTTCCTCAGGTCACACAAAAAGTGCAGCTGCTGCTGGACTGCTGGTGTTGACAGTCCAGGAGAGGTCAGAGGAGATGTGGGTGCCCAGGAACCTGAAGGTGGGGACGTTTTCCATGCGGTTGCCATTTATGAGGAGGGGCGGGTAGTCCTGTCTGTTTTTCCTGAAGTCCGGAATGACTTCTTTGGTTTTTTGGACATTCAGTTTCAGGTTGTTTGCTTGGCACCACAGCAGCAGATTCTCTACCTCCACCCTGTATGCCTTATCATCATCGGTGATGAGCCCAACCAAGGTGGTGTCGTCCGCATATTTCACAATGACGGTGGTTGGATTACAGTCAAAGGTGTACAGGGAGTACAGTAGAGGGCTTAGCACACAGCCCTGGGGGGAGCCAGTGCTAAGAGACAGTGTGGAGGAGAGGTGGGGGCCCAGTCTGACTGTTTGTGGGCAGTTGGTGAGAAAGTGCTTTATCCAGGAGCAGTGGGGGCGGGGGGGTCTGGAGAAGGTGCAGTCTGTTGATCAGGAAGTCCGGGATGATGGTATTGAAAGCTGAGCTGTAGACCACAAAGAACATCCTCACGTAGCTCCTTGGGTTCTCCAGGTGGCTCAGCGCTCTGTGCAGTGTGGTGCGATGGCATCTTCTGTAGGCCGGTTCTCCCTGTAGGTGAACTCATGTGGGTCGAAGGAGGGAGAAGACAGTCCCTGATGTGCTGGGATGCCAGTCGCTCAAAACACTTCATGACTACAGTAGGGGTGGGCAATATCCATCCATCCATCTTCTACCACTTTTCCGGAGGTCCGGGTCGCGGAGGCAGCAGTTCAAGCAGAGAAGCCCAGACTTCCCTCTCCCCAGCCACCTGCTCCAGCTCTTCAGAGAGGATACCAAGGCGTTCCCAGACCAGCTGGGAGACATAGTCTCTCCACCAAGTCCTGGGTCTGCCCCGGGGTCTCCTCCCAGTAGGACGTGCCTGAAACACCTCAAGTGGGAGGCGTCCAGGAGGCATCCTAATCAGATGCCCATACCACCTCAACTGACTCCTTTCAATGTGGAGGAGCAGCGGTTCTACTCTGAGCCTCTCCCGGATGACTGAGCTCCTCACCCCATCTCTGAGGGTGAGTCCAGCAATCCTACGGAGAAAGCTCATTTCAGCCGCTTGTATCCGCAATCTTGTTCTTTCGGTCATTACCCAAAGCTCGTGACCATAGGTGAGAGTAGGAACGTAGATTGACTGGTAAATCAACAGCTTTGCCTTAGAACTCCGCTCCCTCTTCACCACAACAGACCGGTACAACGTCCGCATCACTGCAGATGCTGCTCCAATCCGTCTGTCAATCTCTCGCTCCTTTTTCCCCCTCACTCGTGAGCAAGACCCCAAGATACTTAAACTCCTCCACTTGGGGCAGGAGCCTGTCCCCAACCCGGAGAGGACAATCCACCTTTTTCCGGCTGAGGACCATGGACTCGGACTTGGAAAATTCACAGAAATATCACGGTATTTCTGTGAATTTTCACATTAACGATATTCTTCACAATGTCATAGAACACAGTTTTTTCTTTTACATTTATAAAATACAGTTTCACAGGCCAGCATTAATTATGTTCAACATATTCAGTAAAAACAAAAACTATTTCTCCACTTTATAAAGCGCAGTTTAGAATGTGTTTCAACCTTTTTTTATTCTGCATCAAAGATTACCAGAAAATATTTTAAACCACCCCATCTTTTTTTTTTCCACAATATTTTTATTGAACCTTTTTACAAAGCACAAACAATCAAACACTAACACTAAAATAATTTTTTTTAAAAATACTAAAAACACCAACAACCACTAACAAAGGCAGGTCTTCAACAATGCTCCTCTATTTAGTCTAAGCAATCCATTACGTAAGTATACATACTATACATTCACCAATTTGGAATTTACAAGGTCCACACACATCATTCACCTTCTTCTTCAAAAGTTATGTTTAAATTCTTTACATAATCAATGAAAAACCACCCCATCTTAAGCACACTGAGGGGTGGATTGGGCCAAAAATTCAGGCCGGGAGTTTGACTTCATCCGAGGCCATCCTGTTGTTGGTGGTTTCTGGTTGTTGGCGACCAGAAACCACCACAGTTTTAGTAGGCCTGTGGGGGCATGGTGTGGGACTTCTCCACCCCTGGGGAAGGAGGGGAACAATGAACTGAAAGAGGAAGTGTCACCAGGGGCGTGGGGGGGGGGGGGGTGGAAGAAGGGTGTGAGAGCCGCGCCGGTGTTGTCATGTTAATGTGCCACACAGGCTTTGTTCTAAACAACAATGTATGATGGTCAGAAGTTCTGGGTCTCAATGCATGGTATTAAAGATATAAAAGAGCGATGCACAGAGACCTGGGAGCTTTTTTATTGTACTGTATGTTGGAGATGGAATAAAGTTTCTGTGTCGTCCAGCTCATTGCCTCGCCTGCTTCTTTTCTCCACAGGCCAACATATTAAAATAACAGGTATCAAACTAGTTATAAACGTAATTATAACTTCCAGCTGGGAGGAAACATAAATTTGGATTTTAATAGTCAACTGATCTACTGATTATTAAAACAACTGATTGACTAATCTTAATTTTAATCTGGTGCTGCTTCTGATTTCTTCACCTTTTCTGAATAAAAACACACGGTAACAGACTTTAGGTAAAACGTTACAATTCTGCATGACAAAGGTCATGAATTTGTCACCAAAAACATTCAGGATTTCTTTTAAAAAAAAAAGTTCCTTTATGAAAAGATGTTTAAAAATGAGAAAATAAAAACAAATTTAAGAGAGAACGGTAACAAGCAGATGAGAGTAAAGTTGGCACTGCACACTACATATAGCCCTTAGTTTTGAAAATTCTGCTGATTTTTCTTAAAACATCTGAATTGTCCTGAAAACATTGCCTTATAAATGTAGGAGCAATTTAGCTCTGGTTAATGCAACCCATTTATTACATTGAAAAACATAAACCCTAAACTGCAGCAGTATAACCACAGACCTGATTCACCACATTACTTCTGTCTTCATCTCATTTCTATGCTCTGGGGCATGAGAGGGTTCTGCTCATTTTAATATATTAAATTAATTTAGTATGTTATTTCACCGGGACAGGAAGAGGGTCTAAATAAAACAAGGAGGGAGTGGGCTTATTGAAAAGTATTATTTCATCATTTGGACTACCTGTCTGCCATTTCACCAGACAAGACCTCCTGTCTCTCTCCCTTTCTCTTAGTTCACCTGCGTTAGAAATCTCCGTTGCACAGACAACTCCTGGGGCTGTTAACAGATTTTTTTTTCCCTTTTGGTTGGTTAAATAAATCAAGCTGGAGCAGCCACAAGGAAATGAAAATAAACCTCTGGACACTTCAGAGTCCGGACGTCAACAACACTGCTTCAGGGTGAAGTAAAACTTTTCAGTGAAGCTGTGCTATTGACATGCGGAAAAAAATGCGGGCAGATTATTTGCATCGCTGCACAGTTTTTTTTTTTTTAAAGAAGCCAGCAGTCTTAAACCGCCTTAAAACTAAATTGCTTCTTCACAACTAGACACAGACGTTCCAAGCATAGAGCACCGCTTCTCAAGCCATGTTTTTTTTTTTTTTTGTCGTTTCAACAGTAATGTGTAACTTCTGTTGGCAGTGTAAAGGACCCCAAATATCACGATATTCATTTTTAACCGGTATCAAAAATTATACCAGCATTATGGTGAACGATACAATATGGAACACCCCTAGTGCTGTGGTGAATCCTGTGCTTAAATCCTCGTTACTTCATGCGTCCTCTCCCTGCCCTGCGTAAGAGCGCACAGAGAGGGATGATTTACGCATAAATAACGAGGATTTATGTGAGGGTTTAAGCGCAGGATTCACCACAGCACATTTAATATAGAACGACAGACAATTCCCAAAAAGGTGAAGACTTACAAATAATACGCAGAAACGCAAACAGTAGGCGTTCGGGGCCGACATCGCCCAGCAAACATGGAGAGGAGACGTATTAACCACGGCCCCAGAGCTGACATCGCTACAAGGGGTGCAACAGAACCACGGCTGTGTGGAGTGGCTAACACGTCGTGACAGTGTTGGCAATACTGGCTGACTGACAACACGGCAGATGATGCACACAAAACATGAACAGCCAACTGTCACCGAGTCTGACTCGCTAGGCACGGCTCAAACCTATACGGTTTGATGGCCCCAGATTCTTCACTGTCATCCCATTCTTCGGTTGGACAACACAAACCAATTCCAGACTACATGTGCTGGAACCATCGTCAATATTTTCTACCGCTTCCATCCTGTGTGTACAAAGGGCAGCCAAGCGCTGTGTTCCGTCGATGACGTTACAACATGGCTGGGGGGGTTTTGAGCCACTGACGCAATGGGTGACGTGGCGCTCATGAAAACGTCGGATGTTCGCGTGAAAAAAAGCCTGTTTGACTTACAACTGCACAGACCAACCTGTTTCGTCATATTGTATTATGTGTTGAAAAATTAGAGGAAGTCAAGAACGTGTCATCAGCACTTTAATGTAGAAGAGGACAGACTCGGTCCTGGTCCTGCTGTTCAAAGATGTTCCGGCCTGTGCAGCTAAAGCAGTCCTGGAGCTGGAGGAGAGCGTTTTCAGGCCAGGTTTTAATTGACTGATTGGTTGGGGGGGGTGACTCTTTCTAAGGGGGGGTGCAGGCAGGTATTAGAAGCAGGGAGAGATGATCTGATTGTCTAAGGTGAGGGAGGGGGTGGCTCTGTGGGCGTACTTAAAGGCCAAATGTCACGTAACAGGGTACTTTAAATATCTTGAAACTAGATATAAAAGGGAACCGATCCGTTCGGGTCTTGGTGCATATGCTTCAGTAACAACGGAATATTCGTTAATTTAAAACTGCCGCGCTTGGCCTGACACGGCCCCTGGAATCGCCTGGGGAAGAAGGCGGAAGTGACAAAATTGATTGTACCCTAGTTTGATGCTTGGGGTATTTCAATTGATTGTTTATATGGAGACTGGAAGGTTGAAGTGAGCAACAAGAAAGAAAAAATTGGATATTTCACCCATACCTTAAAACGGGACTATCAGGGGCAGATGGGTAATAAGGGACACTTCTCTGGGAAATGCTTTCTTACCTGTCAAGTGAGACGTTTTCGCCGTACTTCAACACCGTAAAAAGCGGCTATAAGGAACGGCGGAGCAACAAGGCACACCTCTCTGGGAAATGCCCCAAATGCAACTCGTGTTGTTATTGTCAAATATTTTAAGGATTCATGGATATTTGACAATAACAACACAACTCAGCGTCCGGCGCTAAATAAAAAAAAAAAAAAGCAGCATTCTGTATTTGTCAGGCGATCTCTGTCTGTTCCGCAACCGCTGCACAGCTCAACGTGTTAAACCATTGTCCTAATGACTTCTCATTGTAGTGAGAACAGCTCAAGCTGAGCGATCAGCCCGCCCAGACAATTAAACTAATGATTGACTCCACACTTCGAACAGTAGTGAGAATAGCTCACGCTGAGCGATCAGCCCACCCAGACAATTAAACTAATGAGTGACTCCACACTTCTCTCATCTCATGGTAGTGCGAATAGCTCCCGCTGAGCGATCTGACAGCACCAGTTGTGAGTGATCACACACAGGAGTGCTCCTCAACACACAGTTTTTTTTTCCAGTATATTTTTTCTTTTGGGCGTACAGAAATGGCAATACGCCCGTTTTTGCTAAAATTGCATTTTCCCCGTACTTTCCTTAAAATATTTGACAATAACAACACGAATTACATTTAAAACATTTCCCAGAAAAGTGTCCACCACTGCGCTGTCCCCCACAGCTGCGCTTGGCACCAAAATACGGCGAAAACGTCTGACTTGACAGGTATGAAAACATTTCCCAGAGAAATGTCCATTATTACTCCGCTGTCCCTTATAGCCGCGTTTTACGGTATTAAAATACGGCGAAAACGTCTCCCTTGACAGGTATGTGCCTCCATTTTCATATTGATCTGGTCAATTTCTTGACAGCAGCGGCTCTCCTCCACTGTAATAATAATGGCTTCCGAAAAATCAATATTTATGGGGCGCCCTGGACAGACCCCCTTCGGCTTCGCAATTCTGGAGGCGATTAATGTCCAGTTCAATGACATTTTCCACTGGTTCTGCTCTCTGGTCATCGTTGGAACTGTTGTCATCAGACAAAGCATCTGATTCCGTCTCGGACGGCTCGAACCTGTAAGGTTCTATGCCTCTGTCACTGTCTGAACCACTGACAAAAAAAAAGACAAAAAAAAAAAGACAAAACTAAACTAATTTGTTCACAATCGCTGTCACTTTCCGTCATGATTGTCCAATGTTGATAAGTGTGAATGTGGATAGGCAGGGCAGCCAGGGTACAACTGGTGATGTCAAAAACATGGGCGTGGTCTGGACTGGCTGTCACAAGCCAGCAAGCAAGGTGGGGCCTTCACCTGGTGTATTTTGTGCAATTATGTAAATACAGGTGGGTGATATGGTCTCCGGTATGAATATTTGGTTTAAGCTATGTGTATTTTATCTAAATTCGTTGTCATTTAGAAAAAAAAAATTACATGACATTTGGCCTTTAATGTTGCTGTAAATATGAGCCAGTGTTCTTTCCCCTCTTATGGGACACTTGACATGTTAGTGGACTTTGGGGAGTACGGCCGTTAAGCACGCTTTGTTAAAATCCCCTGCAGTAACGTGCGCTGCGTCAGGCTGATCTCTTTGCTGCCTGCTGGCAACGTGCTGGAGGTGACTGAGTGCTAAGCTAACGTTAGCGTCTGCAGGAACATAAACGGCTGTAACATGGGGAAGGTAAAAATGGCTACACAGGAAGGACACGGCCTCCAAGTCCGGTGAACAGTGGCTCTGAATAATTCTGTTATTACACCGAGTCTGAAGCACAGAAACACAATAAACCAAAGTTGTAAATTTGTTTGAAATGGATGTTTCCAGTCATTTTACTACAGTGAAAAAACAGTAACTACAAGCTGAAAAAACTGATTTCACACACTGACAAAACATAGCTATCATGCTTTAAGACCATTTTAATGTAGATTTATTCATTAATTGTAATTTTTAATCGTACGTTTAAATTCAATTTGGAAAAACTAGTTTGAAAAATTTAATAAAGACTTTTTAAAGGATCCACAGACACTCTGTGATCACCCTTTATTAAGAGTTACGACAGAGGAATACAACCTTTAATACAATTCAATGTTAAAATGGTTCATTGTAAATGTAGCGCGCAGCTGAGCTGTTGTATGGAGCTACAGCTGACACCGCCAACCGCGAAGTGAACTCACACCGGGATGTTTTATCGGCCTTTCAAACTGTTTACTGAATCAAATTTAACCGAGGCCGAGTTAATTCCGAATTACTCTTAAAAACCAGTTTAGCCTCAGTTAGCATGTTAGCTCAAACACGAAACAAAGCAGTTACCGGAGCGGCTCCCGGACATGAATTCGTCTTCTTCTCCGTCCATCCCTGACTCGAAGACGGGCTCCTATCAGGGCTGTGGAGCGCCGAAGTGTCGCTGATAACCCGACTTTAATCCTAAAGTGGGAAAATAAATCAGAATAACTTAAAAAAAAAAAAACAACAACCACGGCTAACAGCTACCTGCTGCTAGCACCAAAACCCAAAATGGTGTGGAAGCTGCGTCATATACGCATGCGCAAACACGGTCCCCGATGAATGACGTCATAGACTTCTTCTTTTCGTTTTAACGCGGTTGGGAGCCAGTTTACTGGTGCATTACCGCCCCCTACTGCTCCGGAGTGTTCGCCATCGGCAGGTTCACAGACTAATAACCGGGGAAAAAAACACTCCCTATCTACCCTTCACCCTCTGTCTCAACCAACTTCTTCTACTTTTACCAACTTTTTCTATTATAACTTCCGTGTCCTTTAAAAATTCCACCAAAAACCCTAACCTGCTCCCACTCAACCGCATTCAGTCGTCCACTCAACACCCCCAGCTCCCTCTGTGGGGCACATATGTTGGTTCATATGCTCCACAGATATATTGTTGTATTGTGGGGATCATGAAATGATGAGACTGGATAATTTCTCAGTATGGTTTATTCATCTCAAGTCCCCAGCTCTCTCTCTCTCAGTCAGGAAAAAAGAGGAAGAGCTGTGGTAAACCCACATACATTTATACCCACACATCAAACACAGAATCACACAATCAAGTCAAATCTTTCTATTTACACTCAATCACTTCAAAGTCCTCTTTGCTCTTGTCCTTTCGGGCTCTCGCTCCAGATCCTCTGTCTTCCTCCCAAGCCCGCAGGTGGTCCAGACTCATTGTCCATCTGAGGCGTGATGTCAATACACACCACAAGCTTAAAGTCCTTCTATGCTTGGGTCTCTGCAGTGAAATATGTGAGCTACATAATGTTACCATTATGGGCGCTACATCACTCCCCCCCAAACGCCAAAGAATGGACACACCCGATAACCATATCCTAATGGCAATACAGCATATGTCACCCCCCACCTGCGGAATTTACAGCATGGCCTACACAGTTTGATCGAAACACACATCACTCTGCCCGTAGTCTGGGCTTCAACCTCCTGCCAAACTTGCTGTACACAGGTTTCACAGCCTGTGTTGTGTCGTCTTGCGGCGAATCTGTGGAATGAGGGGGAGAAAGGTTATTTGTCCCCTGCGGGGGATCCAGGGACCGTTCCCTGGGTGGTCTGCCGCGTTGAGGCGTCCTCGCCGGTCGTACAGATTCGTCATGCAACACAAAGGCAGGCTTTAATCTATCAATACTGATTGTTTCTTTCCTGCCCCCCACATCTAGCACAAAATATTTCTCCCCGGTTTCCGGCACTCGAAATGGACCATCATATGGTGGGCGGAGACTGTGTCGCTGAGCGTCGTGCCTGACAAAAACAAATTCAGCGTTTTGTAAAGCCTTGGGGACAAAAACACACGGAAAAGTGTGATGAGCGGGGCCCGGGAGCATTTCTGCTCCCGTGCCAATCAGAGGTCCCCGCACCAGGGGGCGCCCTGGTGCCGCATGGGCTGGTAGGAACTTGCCGGGCAGCCTGAGCAGTTGTGCAAAAACCAATTCTGCGGGTGAGGCATCTAAGTCCTCTTTGGGTGCCGAACGCAACCCCAATAAAACCCATGGTAGTTTGTTAACACAATCTGCATCCGTGAGCGACGCTCTGAGGGCTGCCTTCAAAGACCTGTGAAAACACTCACATAAACCGTTGGCCTGTGGGTGATAAGCGGTAGTGCGGTGGACTGCTGCTCCTAAGCCGCTGGCCATTACTGACCACAGCTCTGACACAAATTGAGGTCCCCTATCGGACGTAATATCCGACGGAACCCCGAACCACGCTACCCAGGCTGTTAAAAAAGCGCGAGCCACCTCTGCCGCTGTGGTCGACGTTAACGGGACCACTTCCGGCCAACGTGTGGTTCAGTTCACCATTGTCAAGAGATGTGTGAACCCTTGTGACGGCGGCAGGGGGCCTACTAGGTCTACGACCACATGATCGAATCTCTTAGCCGGAATGTGGAACGGTTCTAAAGGGGCCTTCGTGTGCCTGTGGACTTTGGCCCGCTGGCAAGCCATGCAGGCTTTCGCCCACTCTTTCACGTGCTTGCGCAGGCTCGGCCAAACAAACTTCTCCGCTACCATTTTCACCGAAGCGCGTACTCCCGGGTGCGCCAGGGAGTGCACCGCGTCAAAAACGCGATGGCGCGTGGTCGCCCGGTGGATACGTCGCAGATTAGAGGGGGTGAACCGGTTTGTAAACTTTTGCTCTCCAGCCTCAACCCTGTTGGTCCAGACAGGAGCGCGCGCACGTCTGCGTCTCCGCTCTGCTCCGCTGCCATGGCTGCATAATCTATCCCCACATGAACAGGGGCCGCTTGCGTGTCCGCGCTGTTACCCCCCCCCCTCGTCTGCGGTAGTACAACCCGCTTCCGCGCGGACAGGCACTGTTACCGCGCGTGAGAGACAGTCCGCTACTACGTTGAGTTTACCGGCTACGTGCTGAATATCGGTGGTAAATTCCGAAATTGCGGCCAGCTGTCTCTGCTGCCGTCCCAACCATGGTTCTGAAATTTTGGACATTGCAAAAGTGAGCGGTTTGTGGTCGACAAACGCGGTGAAACGTCGCCCCTCCAGCCAGAACTGGAAATGGCGAATGGCCAGGTGGAGCGCTAGCAGCTCCCTGTCAAACGCGCTGTATTTCCGCTCAGCATCACGCAAGGACCTGCTGAAAAAAGCGAGCGGTTGCCAAACCCCGGCAACTTGCTGCTCTACAACGGCCCCTATGGCCACCTCTGACGCGTCGGTGGTTAGCGCTATGCGGGCTGATGGGTCTGGGTGAGCCAGCAGCGCTGCATCTGCCAGTGCTTTTTTAACCTCTGTGAATGCGCGCTCCCGCTCCGGGGACCACTCGATCGCATTGGAGGGCTTCTGCTTTTTAAGCGCGGCATATAACGGTTGCATGAGCTGCGCTGCGTGGGGTATGAAACGGTTATAGAAATTTACCATTCCTAAAAACTCTTGCAACGCTTTGACCGTTTGTGGCTGGGGAAACTCCGCCACTGCGCGTACTTTGGCCGGCAGAGGAATTGCTCCCTCTGGGGAGACGCGGTGTCCTAAAAAATCGATTTGCGCTACGCCAAAATGGCACTTGGCTGGGTTGATTATCAACCCGTGCGTTCCCAACCTCTGAAAAACCGTGGTGAGGTGTTTTTTATGTTCCTCCTCGGAGGCACTGGCGACAAAAATATCGTCCAAGTAGACAAAAACGAAAGGGAGGTCGCGCAACACGGCATCCATCATTCGTTGGAAAGTTTGCGCGGCGCCTTTAAGGCCAAAAGGCATGCATAAAAATTCAAAAAGTCCGAACGGGGTTATTACCGCTGTTTTGGGAATGTCTTCTGGTCGAACCGGGACCTGATGATAACCGCAGACCAGGTCTATTTTAGAAAAAAATGTGCGCCCTCGCTAAGTGCACTGAGAAATCCTGGATATGCGGAATTGGGTAGCGGTCCTGCGCTGTGGCATTGTTTAACCTGCGGTAATCACCACAAGGTCTCCACGAGCCGTCAGCCTTAGGCACCATATGCAGCGGGGAGGCCCAGGCGCTCTTCGAGCGGCGAATTATGCCCAACCTTTCCAGGTTGGCGAACTCCTCGCGCTCAATGGAGAGCTTAGCTGGATCCAAGCGCCGAGCTTTCGCAAAAACTGGTGGGCCACTTGTGGTTATAAAGTGTTCCACCCCGTGCTTCGCAACCTTAGCTGAAAACGTGGGAACTGTGAGTGCTGGGAACTGGGTTAGAAGAGTGTGAAACTCACCACCTGCTGCGGCGACGTTGGTCTGTACTGGCGGCGGGGACACTCGAGCTGCACAAGGGATAGAACAAAAGGAGAGTGCATTAACCAGGCGTCTATTAACCAGATCCACTAACAAGCCATGTGAGCACAAAAAGTCAGCGCCTAACATGTTGAAACTCACCGCCGCTACTATGAAGGTCCATTCATAGGTGCAGCCGTGCAAGGACAGGCGTAGAGTCCTTTCCCTGAATGTTTTGATCGACGAGCCGTTTGCCGCCATTGCTCCGTCTCCGCGGGGCCCCGCCACACGATCCGCATAGGTCGCGGTGATGAAACTCCTCTGGGCTCCGGTGTCCATGAGGAATTGCCGCCTGGAGCTCGTGTCTGTTAGATAAAGCAGCTTGTTCTGTTCACCGAGAGTCAAAGCTGCTAACGACCCCCGGCCCGGGCGTTTCCCTGTTTCTTGAAAATGCACGGCGGAATGCATCTGTGCGCCTTCTCAGCGAAGCGTTGATGGTAAAAACAGAGGCCGTCCGCTCTTCCGCCTTGGGACCGCGCCGCTGCCTTCGTCGCTGGGGTTGCTGCTGCCGCCTCCGGCTCCTCACTGCCTCCGGCCACCGCGCCGAGGTCTGCTGCTGCCACGGAAGTCTCCTGCTCATCGCAGGCGTCGAGGAGCCGCTGCGCTTCCCTGGCCAGCGCGCGGAAGTCTTGCTGGTTCACACACCTCATGCCAGACAGGGTACCTCTCATGTGTGCTGGGAGGGTCCTCAAGAAGATGTGCTTGAACAGAAACGCATCGTTGTCTGTCCCAATCAGCTGCAGCATGTCCTCCATGAGGTCGGTCGCTCTGCGTCCTCCTCTGTCGCGCAGGTCCAGAAGCTGCCTGGCCCTCACCTCGGCTGATGGCACAAAACTCTCGATGAGGGCGGCTTTCAGCACATCGTACTTGCCAGCAGCGGGCGGCTGCTGCACCAGGCTCCGCACACATCAAGCTGTGCGGCTGTCGAGTCTTGCGATGACATTATGAAACTTGATGTCATCTGCTGATATTCCCCCAAGCACGAACCGCGATTCCGCGTGTTGGAACCATGAGTGTGGGTCGTCTTGCCAGAACTCGGGGAGCTTAATCGAGCCTGTGCTCGTGCGGCCGGTCTCCGGTGAATCCAGGTCAGGGTAACGTTCTCCCGGCATCGTACGTCTTGGTCACCAATGTGGGGATCATGAAATGATGAGACTGGATAATTTCTCAGTATGGTTTATTCATCTTAAGTCTCCAGCTCTCTCTCTCTCAGTCAGGAAAAAAGAGGAAGAGCTGCGGTAAACCCACATACATTTATACCCACACATCAAACACAGAATCACACAATCAAGTCAAATCCTTCTTTTTACACTCAATCACTTCAAAGTCCTCTTTGCTCTTCTGTCTGACCTCAGGAGGTCAGACAGTCCTTTCGGGCTCTCGCTCCAGATCCTCTGTCTTCCTCCCAAGCCCGCAGGTGGTCCAGACTCATTGTCCATCTGAGGCGTGATGTCAATACACACCGCAAGCTTAAAGTCCTTCTATGCTTGGGTCTCTGCAGTGAAATATGTGAGCTACATAATGTTACCATTATGGGCGCTACATCATGTTTATTGTGTGCTTCACATCTCAGGGGAACAAAGGGACTGAGCCTCCTAGAGGTAACAGGAGGGTGTGAGATTTGGCCTTTTGTTTCAAGGAGATGGCCTTGAGAGATTTCCTGACCACCGGAGACTAGGGGGTGGATGGCGTTAAGATCGGGGGAAGTTACATTGTGACTGGGATTAAGTACCATGTGACTGTATGTTTGATTAAACACCATGTGACTGTAGGTTTGATGTGCTGGGTATAAAAGGACAGATGTGAGAAGATTCATCCTCTTTTTCTGCTTTGAAATGTTGGAGTATGTGATTGTGAATAAAGCTGAACCTGAGGAATAAACTCAGTCTCGTCCTTCAACACATCTCCCACACTGGTGACCTTACGACGAAGCATGAGTAGGAGTAATTCTCCCGAGCCGGACTCGTCAGAAGCCAACCTAACTAACTAACTACTAACTAACCTGCACTTATATAGCGCTTTTCTAGTCACAAAGACCACTCAAAGCGCTTTCATTAATACTAACCCTCTATTCTAAGGGCCTATAGGAAACAGATATCCAGGGACAATTTAGAACAGCCAATTAACCTAACATGCATGTTTTTGGCATGTGGGAGGAAACCGGAGAAATCCCGGAGTAAACCCACGCAACACGGGGAGAACATGCAAACTCCACACAGATCACTGTTGGTCGGGGGCTGGGATCGAACCCACGATCCCACGATCCCCACAATCCCCCGGCCAAGGGTAAACTGTGCTGCCGCAGTGCTAACCACTGCGCCACCGTGCAGCCCAAACCCAAACCTGATGAATGCCACCACGTTCCAGCTGCTGGACTTCTGGCAGAATAGTCCGCGCTCCTGGTTTAGCGCGGTCGAGGCGCAGTTCAACCTCCGGATAATCTCGAGAGACGACACAAAGTTCTACCATGTGGTGGCGAAGCTGGACAACCACACAGTCCAGAGAGTGGAGAACCTGGTCAACCACCCACCAGACAGCGACAAGTACAGCGCATTGAAGGCTGCGCTTATCAGCCACTTCACCCCCTCGGTGCAACAGCGAGCAGAGGGGCTCCTGGCGTTGACGGAGTTTGAGAATGACAGACCCGTAGACCTGATGGGGAAAATGCTGAGGTTGAGAGACTCCGAAGATGACAGTTTTATCTTCACCCACATTTTCCTCAGGACCCTACCGCCAGCGGTGAGAGTGACCCTGGCCGGTTCACCTCTGTTGGCCCGGCGAGACTACCACGAGCTGAGCCAGGAGGCGCAACGACTCGTCGACGCCCACAAACGGAGTGCGGCTTTGGCCGCGGCAGCGGAGCTAGGCGCAACGTCCGGAGATGGCATGGAGCCAGAGGCTGCAGCACCAGACTCACCGACGACGGCAGCAGCAAGGGCCAGGTGACACGGAGTGGACGACGTCCTTTGCTTCTACCATCGCCGCTTTGCAGAGAGGGCGCGCAAGTGCATTCCACCGTGCCATTTCAAGCGCTTGGGAAACGCCAAGACCGGGGGTCAGTAGCAGCTGCGGCCCTCGGGGAGGAGAACAAGCTGCTCTACCTGAAGGATGCACGCTCGGGGAGGCATTTCCTCGTGGACACAGGCTCCCAGCTGAGCTTCATCACGCCTTCCTACACGGACCGGCTGGCGCCTTCCAGTGGTCCCTGGGTGTCAGCAGCGAACGGCTCAGCGATTAAGACCTTCGGTGAGAGGACTCTGCTTCTGTCTTTGCAGGGCCATGCATTTGAGTGGACTTTTGTTGTAGCGGCAGTCAATTTCAACATGTTAGGGGCTGATTTTTTTTTGCTCACATGGTTTATTGGTTGATCATGTTAACAGACGTCTGGTTAATGCACTCTCCTTTCACTCTATTCCCTGCACAGCTCGAGTGGCCCCGCCAACCGCACAAGCCAACGTCACAGCTGCAGGTGGTAAGTTCCACACACTCCTCACTCAGTTCCCAGCACTCACGGTCCCAATGTTTTCGGCAACAGTGGCTAAATATGGGGTGGAACATTTCATTACTACCACCCGCCCACCCGTTTTTGCAAAAGCTCGGCGCTTGGATTCAGCTAAACTGACCATAGCGCGCGAGGAGTTCGCCAACCTGGAAAGACTGGGCATCATCAGGCGTTCGAAGAGCCCATGGGCTTCACCGCTGCACATGGTCCCAAAGGCTGATGGCTCGTGGCGACCTTGCAGTGATTTCCGCAGGTCGAATAATGCCACGGAGCACGACCGCTACCCGATCCCGCACATCCAAGATTTTTCGGTTCATTTGGCGGGGGCGCGCATTTTTTCTAAAATAGACTTGGTACGCGGTTACCACCAGGTTCCAGTGCGTGCTGAGGACATACCCAAAACAGCGGTAATAACTCCTTTCGGGCTTTTTGAGTTTTTGCGCATGCTGTTTGGGCTTAAGGGAGCGGCGCAGACGTTCCAACGCATGATGGACGTGGTCCTGCGCGATCTCCCTTTCGTGTTCGTCTACCTGGACGACATTTTGGTAGCTAGCGCGTCCGAAGACGAACACGAAAGCCACCTCACAGCAGTTTTCCGGAGGTTGGCAGAGCACGGGTTAATAATCAACCCAGCGAAGTGTCAGTTCGGGGTGGCGCAGATTGATTTTTTGGGGCATCGCGTTTCGCCAGAAGGAGCGGTCCCTCTGCCCGATAAGGTGCGCGCAATAACAAATTTTCCCCAACCACAAACGGTCAAAGCGTTACAGGAGTTTTTGGGAATGGTTAATTTTTATAACCGTTTCCCCCCCGCGCAGCGCAGCTCATGCAACCATTGTATGCTGTACTAAAAAAACAAAAACCCACGAATAAAATTGAATGGTCTCCTGAGCGGGAGCGCGCATTCTCTCAAGTCAAATCAGCCCTGGCAAACGCTGCATTGTTGGCACACCCAGTCCCAAAGGTCCGCATGGCGCTCACTACTGACGCGTCAGATGTGGCCATAGGGGCGGTCGTTGAACAGTACGTGGCTGGGGCCTGGCAACCGCTCACGTTTTTAAGATAAGATAAGATAAGATAAGCCTTTATTAGTCCCACAACGGGGAAATTCCAGGATTGCAACAGCACAGGGATAGCAACACTCAGAGCAACAATCAGAAGGCAAGAAAAAAAACAAGCAAGCAAGAGCAGCTAATATACATATGTACATATTACTATAAAATATATATATACACACACACACACAGACACACAGTGCAGAGCATTGTAGCTGGATGGAATAAATATATGAATATATGAACACACAGTGCAGAGCATTGTAGCTAGATGGAATAAATATGCAAGTATATAAACACACACAGTGCGGAGCAATGTAGCTAGATGGAATAATATGTAGATAAATAAAAACACAGTGCGGAGCATTGTAGCTAGATGGAATAAATATGCAAGTATATAAACACACACAGTGCGGAGCAATGTAGCTAGATGGAATAATATGTAGATATATAAAAACACAGTGCGGAGCATTGTAGCTAGATGGAATAAATATATAGATATATAAATATAAACACACCCAGTGCTGAACATTGTAGCTAGATGGAATAAATATGTAAATATATAAACACACACAGTGCAGAGCATTGTTGCTAGGTGGGATGAAACAGCATAACCGTCTACTTAGTTATCCTACATGGTATGATTATGTGCCCATACATATTCTCACCCTCCATAGCGACCAGTATGTTCCTAGTTGTATGCCGGAGAGGACCATTGTGTAAGTCTATTGCATCTTTTGCATTCAAAAAAACTATTAGTTTGTTACGTCTTTTTGCTATCTCTGCGAGCAGCCCTGCTTAGGTTGTACAGTCTGACAGCCGTTGGTAGGAAGGACCTACGAAACCTCTCGGTTGTGCACCTGGGATGATGTAGTCTGCTGCTAAATGAGCTCCTCAGTGCATCCAGTATGTCCTGCATAGGGTGGAACTCGGACTCCAGCAGAGATGACAGTTTAGCCACCGTCCTTCTCTCTCCTATCTCCTCCATCGGATCAAGGCGCTGCCCCAGGACAGAGCTAGCTTTCTTAATCAGTTTGTTCAGTCTCTTCCTATCGGCTGCAGTAATGCCACTGCCCCAGCAGACCACTCCAAAAGTGATGGCTGATGCCACCACCGTGTCATAGAATGACTTCAGCAGCGCCCCTTGTACACCAAAAGACCTGAGTCTCCTCAGCAGGAACAGCCTGCGCTGTCCCTTCTTGTAGAGTGCGTCAGTATTGTGTGACCAGTCTAGTTTATTGTTCAGATGAATACCCAGGTACTTATAGGATGTCACCATCTCGATGTCTGTTCCCTGTATATTTACTGGTGCTGTGAGGGGCTGCCCATGCCTGCGGCAGTCCACCACCAGCTCCTTAGTTTTCCTCGCGTTGATCTGGAGGCAGTTCCGATGGCACCAGTCCACAAAGTCCTGGATAAGCCCTCTGTACTCAGCTTCATCTCCGTTGGAGATGAGACCAACGATCGCAGAGTCATCAGAGAACTTCTGTAGATGGCAATGTGTTGTGTTGTGTGAGAAGTCCGCAGTATAAAGAGTGAACAGGAAGGGAGCCAGCACCGGTCCCTGGGGGGCCCCCGTGCTACTGATGATCGTGTCGGAAACACAGTCCCGGGTTCTCACAAACTGAGGCCGGTTCGTGAGGTAGTCCAGGATCCATGATGACAGGTGCTGGTCCACCCCTGCGCGCAGCAGCTTGTCCTTCAGGATCATCGGTTGGATGGTGTTGAAAGCACTGGAGAAGTCAAAGAACATGATCCTCACCATATTCCCGGGCTTCTCCAGGTGGGACAGAGAACGGTGAAGGAGGAAGATCACCGCATCCTCCACCCCAATGCCATGCTGGTAGGCGAACTGGAGTGGATCCATCGCTGGTTCCACCAGGGGGCGGAGATGAGCAAGGAGCAGTCTCTCCAGGGTCTTCATCAAGTGGGACGTCAAGGCCACCGGTTTTTCAGCAAAACCTTGCGCGATAGCGAGCGAAAATACAGCGCGTTCGACAGGGAGTTGTTAGCTCTCCAGTTCTGGTTGGAAGGATGCCGTTTCACTGCGTTCGTGGACCACAAACCGCTGACTTTCGCAATGGCCAAGATTTCGGAACCTTGGTCGGGCCGGCAGCAGAGACAGCTGGCCACGATATCGGAGTTTACTACCGATATCCAGCATGTGGCAGGTAAATATAATGTAGTGGCAGACTGCCTCTCACGTGCTGTGGCGGCTCCAGGCCCTGTGGGGGCAGACTCTGCAGCCATGGCCGCAGACCAGGGTGGCGACGCGGAAGCGCGTGCGGCCCCGGTCCGCGTAGGGATAGATTATGCAGCCATGGCCGCGGAGCAGGTTAGCGACGCGGACGTGCGCGAGCTCCAGTCTGGACCAACAGGGTTAAGGCTGGAGAACAGGGTGCTGCAAGATGGTATGCCCCCCTAATCTGCGATGTCTCCACTGGACGACTGCGTCCGGTTGTACCAGCTGCGTGGTGCCGCCGCGTTTTTGACTCGATCCATTCTCTGGTGCACCCGGGGGTGTGCACGTCGGTCAAAATGGTAGGAGAGAAATTTGTATGGCCGTGCCTGTGCAAGCAGGTCAAGGAGTGGGCGGCAGCCTGCGTGGCTTGTCAGTGAGCCAAAATACACAAACACACTAGAGCTCCCTTGGAGCCTTTTCACATCCCGGCTAAGCGGTTTGATCATGTGCATGTTGACCTCGTAGGCCCCCTCCCGCCGTCACAGGGGTGCACACACCTTCTGACAATGGTGGACCGCACCACACGTTGGCCGGAAGTGGTCCCACTGGCATCAACCACAGCCGAGGAGGTGGCGCGCGCGTTTTTAACAGCATGGGTAGCGCGTTTTGGAGTTCCGTCGGACATTACGTCCGACAGAGGTCCTCAATTTGTTTCCGAGCTCTGGTTAGCGATGGCCCGCAGCCTGCGGGTAACGATCCACCGCACTACCGCGTACAACCCGCAGGCTAATGGTTTATGCGAACGTTTCCATAGGTCATTGAAAGCAGCCCTCAGAGCGTCGCTTACGGATGCAAATTGGGTGGACAGGCTACCATGGGTTTTATTGGGGTTGCGTTCTGCACCTAAAGAGGATTTAAAAGCCTCCCCAGCTGAGTTAGTCTTTGCGCAGCCACTCCGGCTGCCCAGGGAGTTTCTCCCGGATAATCCTGCGCCAGAGTGCCCGCCCGCTCAGCGGTTGCAGAGCGACACGGGATCGAGCACGCTTCCTGGCCCAGTTCATCACAGCTTCCCGCGCGTTTTTGTGCCTAAAGCTTTAAAAAATGCGGAGTTTGTTTTTGTCAGACATGATGCCCATCGCCCAAACTTGCGCCCACCTTATGATGGACCATTTAGAGTGCTGGAAACAGGAGAGAATCATTTTTTGCTAGATTTGGGAGGCAGAAAGGAAGTGATTGGCATAAACAGGCTCAAACCCGCTTTTGTGATGGCTGACGAAGCTGTGCAGTTGGCGAGGGCCCCCCGGCGCGGCAGACCCCCTAGAGGGCATTCCCCAGAAAACCCACAGAGATTGACTAACAGTTCTAACCCACAGGCAGCAGCCTCACAGCAGGAGGACACTGCGGAGGCAGTAAAGCCGGCTTACAGCAAATACGGCAGAAGACTAAAGCCTAAGTGGCATGTGGACTGACATGCATCTTTAGTTATGATTGTTCCATCTTAGACGTTCCATCTTAGACGTTTGGGGGGGGGGTTCATGTGGGGCACATATGTTGGTTCATATGCTCCACAGATATATTACTGTATGTTTATTGTGTGTTTCACGTCTCAGGGGAACAAAGGGACTGAGCCTCCTAGAGGTAACAGGAGGGTGTGAGATTTGGCCTTTTGTTTCAAGGAGATGGCCTTGAGAGATTTCCTGACCACCGGAGACTAGGGGGTGGATGGCGTTATGACTGGCGCCTAGCGGCTGCCCCGGCCTTGGATGCGCTCTGCAGAGCGTGCCCAAATGCCAAGTCACGTTTCGTTACCTTGTATTTATACATGTGTAATGACAATAAAGTTGAATCTCATCTCATCTCAAGATCGGGGGAAGTTACATTATGACTGGGATTAAGTACCATGTGACTATATGTTTGATTAAACACCATGTGACTGTAGGTTTGATGTCCTGGGTATAAAAGGACAGATGTGAGAAGATTCATCCTCTTTTTCTGCTTTGAAATGTTGGAGTATGTGATTGTGAATAAAGCTGAACCTGAGGAATAAACTCAGTCTCGTCCTTCAACACATCTCCCACACCTCAACTAACTCAGTAGTACTGCTCTCTGTGCGTCATTTCCTTTGCACCTTCAGAAAAAGTGTTCCACCGACTCCTCTTCAAAGCACCTTTCACACAAACCTGTCTGATGTTTCTCTAGTAGCCTCAGTGTTTTGTTTCACCCACAGTGGCCCAACCTCAACCTTGTCAGCACAATTTCCAACTCCTGTCACCACATCCCGCGCTCACCCCTTTAACACTTTTCTGAATTTGAAATAGGAGCCTACCTCTCCCCTCACTATCCCACCTCTCTTGTCAAAGCTGTCCGCCTTGCCAACACCAACGTGTATTTCTGTTGTGTCTTTTTGTAATGCTGTGGGCACCCAGCACAGTGCAGACTGATAATATTCACGCTCAGCAGGGATTGCGTACGAACAGAGAGCCCTAGGGGGACAACCACAACAATGACTATTGTTATACATCCCCGGAGTAAGGAGAGGAATTCCGGCGCCAGTTAGTCACGTGATTGATATGTATTGACTAATATGTATATCAATATGTAAATGTGCCATGCATTCTCTCTTGTCAGTATAAAAGAGCTGACTTTACATGCCTCAGGTAGCTCACACACACAGCACACACACACACAGACACACACACACACACACACACACACAGCACAGCGCACAGCGCTACTGTGTGTCTCATGATGATGGAGGAATAAAACTCTGAAACCTTCAGCTCGCCGTGTCACCCCTGAACTTATTTTGTTCCTCCATAATGCCTTCTTTGCCAACTTGTCGGCCTTCTCGTTTCCCTTGATGCCTATATGAGCTGGAACCCACACCAATTTTACCTGGTTTCCTGCATCTATTGTTCTGGAGAGTGACTGAAGAACTCCATAGAGAATATCCTGTCGGCTACTTGAATGGAATGACCTAATGCTTGTAAGGACGGATGAAGAGTCTTTTGCGCAAATTAACACCTTGCTCTGCTTACTTGCTTCCACCCACCGTAATGCTACCAAAATTGCCACCATCTCCACCATGTAAACCCCTAATTTATCAGTTGTTTGTCTGTTTATTCTTATACCTTTCCCCGATACCACCACCCCAAATCCCGTCGCCCCAGTTTCAGGTTGTTTAGCACCATCTGTGTACATCAGTGTATAGTTACAATACCATCATGATGTGGTGATAAAACTCATTTACCAAACCAGATATGACCTTTCCTTCCCTTTTCAGCTCTAGCAGGTGCCAGTCTATATCAGGCCATACTAACAACTAAGGAGCCACCGCCGGACATGTAACTGTCGGACTCATTTTCATCCCAGACACACCAAAAGACTTTGCTATATTAGTTCCTACCTGACTGAAGTTGTCCCGCTGACCCTGCCTATCCTCCCAGTACTCCCTCAACACTCTTTTCATAAGATGATTCTCACCATGCCCCTGCAAATTAGCCCAGTAATTTGCCATTAGCTACATCCTCATAAGTGCCTGCTTCTGCATGTCTCTCGCTTCCAGCTGCAGCCTCCATCTAGCTCCTTGGAGTGAAAAGGAGGCAGAGTGCGTAAGTCCTCTCTGATGGTTTTTACATCTCTATGCATCAAGACTCTCACGTAGCCTTCCAGCGGTACACCACGTTAACTGGATCCTTGTGGTTCCAGGACAGAACAGTGAGGGATCTTGGAGGAGGTTGGAGCCCCAGAGGTACAGTGTGCAGGCCCACCGGCGTGTGGATATGCCCTAACACTTGCCAATCCAACCACCTGCTGCCTTGTAGGTTGTGCCTCTGTAGGCAAAGACTAGGAGAAGGTAACTCCGAAATCAAATCCACCTGCTGCCTTGTAGGTTGTGCCTCTTTAGGCAAAGGCCAGGAGTAGGTAACTGCGAATTCAAATCCATCTGCTGCCTTGCAGATTTGTCTCCACACCGGAGAAAGGCTGCACCCATGCATGCCGCTCATCTTGTGGCAATCTTTGCACCAGAATCAGAATCAGAATCAGAATCAGAATGAGATTTATTGCCATTGTTCATGTAGTACACAAACTAGGAATTTGTCTCGGTGCAATGCTGCAACATTAAACATGGAGTAGCACTAAAGATAAAAATAAAAAACTATGCATGCAATAAAAGGTAGAATATGAATAAGTAATACTAATCTATGCAATTTTTAAATATATTAACAAGCAGCAGATATTGTGGAGTTCCACATAGTGCAGTCGGTAGTGCAAAAAGAAAACAGTGATAATTGTCATGAGTCCGGTTGAGCTGCTGTACGTAATGCACGAGAGTCTAATAAGTCACTTAGTGTTCAGCAGTCTGATGGCAGAGGGGAAGAAGCTGTTCATGTAGCAGGAGGTTTTAGTCTGAATGGACCGAAGTCTTCTACCTGAGGGGAGGGGGGCAAACAGTGCGTGTCCAGGGTGTGAAGGGTCGGCTATGATCCGGCCTGCACGCCTCCGGGTCCTGGAGATGTACAGGTCCTGGAGGGATGGGAGCTTGCAGCCGATCACCTTCTCAGCAGCGTGCACAACGCACTGCAGTCTTAGTCTGTCCCTGGCGGTGGCTCCTGCGTACCACACGGTGATGGAGGTGGTGAGGATGGACTCGATGATGGCCGTGTAGAACTGCACCAACATCTTGGTGGGTAGCTTGAGCTTCCTCAGCTGCCGCAGGAAGAACATCCTCTGCTGGGCCTTTTTGATGAGGGAGGCAGGTGGCATATGACATGCATTGGACGAGAGAGTGGGACTGGGAGTGCACAAACCTCTCTCACTTAAATCCATTCATGTGCAGGTCATCTTGTGAATCACATCACATCTATTACTTCAAGTCCTGGGGCGAAGGGCACGTGGCGACGGGAACAGGCATAGGATGATGCTGGAAGTTCTTAGCTACAAACCTGCACTCAGGCGGCTCATGTGTGACGGTCATTTGTCGTATACTGGGGTAAATGTGGCACTCGTATCCTGCATGAGTGACAGAGCAGCCTTCTTCAGGGACAGCACTGCTCTCCCCAGATGGGGAAGGGTACTGAAAAGGGATCCTAGACATTGCTTACTCCACTAAGAACCTGCCAGGCAGCCGCACCTGACTGGTCATCCAATACTGCAGCTGAAGACCAACACGAAAACACCAAATGATCTTTGCCTCATGGAATGTCAGAACCCTTTTAGACTGTGACAACAGACCAGCGCACCGTACTGCAATACTGGCAAAGATGCTGGGGCAGTACAGCATTGATATTGCAGCCCTCAGTGAGACCAGACTCGCTGGTGAATCTAGTCTGGAGGAGGTTGGTACAGGCTACACCTTCTACTGGAGAGGCAAGCCAGAGGGAGAACCCAGAATTGGAGGTGTGGGCTTTGCAATACGAACATCTATTGCTCAGAAGCTCGACAGACTACCTACTGCCACCAGTGACAGAATTATGTGCATGCGTATTGGTCTCCACAAGGGATGCCACTTGACCATTCTCAGTGTATATGCTCCCACCACGACATACAGCGACGAGGAGAAGGAAGCTTTCTACAGTGACCTTGACCAAGCCATCAGGTCAACTCCCTCTAGCGATAAGCTCGTAATCCTTGGAGAGTTCAACGCCTGGGTAGGCTGCGACAATGACGCCTGGAAAGGTGTTATTGGCAAACATGGTATAGGGAAGCTCAACTCAAATGGCCAGCTCCTTTTGGAAAAGTGCAGTGAGCACCAACTCACAATCACTAACACCCTCTTCCAGCAAGCCAACAAGTATAAGACAACCTGGATGCACCCTCGTTCAAAGTTGTGGCATCTCATAGACTACATCATCGTCAGACAGAGAGACGCCAGAGATGTCAAGCTTACCAGAGCCATGCGTGGAGCCGAATGCTGGTCTGACCACAGGCTGGTCAGAAGCAAGATGGCACTCCACATCAGGCCCAAGATACAAACCAGGAGAGTAAAACCACCAGCCAAACTTCAAGTCTCCTGCATTAAGGACTCCCATATCCAAGAGGATCTGCAGAGGAAACTTCAGGAAACCAACGTACCTGAAAATTTCGAGGGTATGGAGGTTGAGGCAGCCTGGAAGCAGTTCAAGGATGCCACCTACTCTGCTAGTGCAGATGTCCTTGGATTCGTCAAACGCAAACACCAGGATTGGTTTGATGAAAATGACCCAGAAATCTCACAGCTTCTGCACACGATGCACAAAGCTCACAGGAACTACATTGACGACAAATCATCACCAGCCAAAAGATCGCTCTACTTGAACGCAAGGCACACCTTGCAGAGAAAACTCCGCCAGATGAAGGAGTCATGGTGGGACAGTACAGCCACAGAGCTTCAGGAAGCAGCTGATAAGCATAACAGTAAGCTCTTCCATGAAGGGCTGAGGGCGGTGTATGGTCCTAAGTCCACTGGTAGCGCACCCATCCAATCGTCTGACGGAAATTACCTCCATACTGACAAATCGGAAATACTACAACGCTGGGCTGAACACTTCAACACCCTGCTCAATAGGCCATCATCAATGTGTGAGGAAACCCTGGACGCCATCCCCCAGAGGCAGATACTGGCCGAGCTGGACCTCACTCCTTCACTGGATGAAGTCAAGCGTGCCATAAAACAGACATCTGCGGGAAAGTCTCCAGGTGCCGATGGCATCCTTGCTGAGATTTTCAAAAACGGCGGCGTGCATCTGCAGAACAAACTCCTACAGTTATTTATACTTATCTGGCAGTATGGCACAGTCCCACAAGAGTTTAAGGATGCTTCTATTGTACATCTCTACAAGCGTGAAGGAGACCGCTCTGTCTGTGATAACCACAGAGGTATTTCCTTCCTGTCAGTTGCCGGGAAAATACTGGCACGCATTGTCCTCAACAGGATGTCATGCTGTCTCACTGCTACGGTCTACCCAGAATCTCAATGTGGATTCAGACCTGGAAGAGGTACAGTGGAAATGATCTTCGCAATGCGACAGATACAGGAGAAATGTAGGGAACAGAACATGGACCGCTACATGGTGTTTGTCAATCTCACCAAGGCATTCGACACGGTAAATAGACCTGGCCTGTGGAAGATACTTCACAAAGTTGGTTGCCCTGACAAGTTCATTTCCATCATAAGGTCTTTCCATGAGGGAATGCAAGAAAAAGTCCAAGGGAATGGAGATACCTCTGACCCATTTCCAGTGACAAATGGTACCAAACAAGGCTGTGTCCTGGCCCCAACACTCTTCTCCATTGCCTTTTCTTTCATGCTCATGGAGGCTTTTCGAGACCTGGATAAAGGAGTGCACATTCAGTTTAGAACAGATGGTGGCCTATTCAATCTGAGACATTTACAAGCTCGGACGAAGACCATGTCAATGCTCGTCAGAGACCTTCTGTTCACTGATGACTGTGCCTTAGTTGCACACACACTGGAAGATATTCAGCTCATCACCGACAAATTTGCCACGGCATCAGAGAAATATGGTTTTACCATCAGTATTAAGAAGACGGAGGTCATGTACCAGCCAGCCCCCGGAAAATGCCATGTTCACCCTGTGGTAACTATCAACAACAGCCCGCTCAAGTCTGTAGAGAAGTTCTGTTACCTTGGAAGCACCCTCTCTTACTCTGCAAACCTTGACGAAGAGATCAACCAGCGATTAGCCAAGGCAAGTGGTTCCTTTGGCATGCTTAGAAGGAGGTTGTGGGATGAACGTGGTATCAAGCTCCACACCAAGATTAAAGTGTTCAAGGCTGTCGTTCTTGCCTCCCTCCTGTATGGTTGTGAGACGTGGACACCATATCGCCGACATATCAAGCTTCTTGAACAGTTCCAACAGCGATGCCTGAGATCCATATGCGGTATCAAGTGGCAGGATAGAGTGACCAATACAGAGGTTTTGGATAAGATAAGATAAGATAAGATAAGATAAGCCTTTATTAGTCCCACAACGGGGAAATTCCAGGATTGCAACAGCACAGGGATAGCAACACTCAGAGCAACAATCAGAAGGCAAGAAAAAAAACAAGCAAGCAAGAGCAGCTAATATACATATGTACATATTACTATAAAATATATATATATACACACACACACACAGACACACAGTGCAGAGCATTGTAGCTGGATGGAATAAATATATGAATATATGAACACACAGTGCAGAGCATTGTAGCTAGATCGAATAAATATGTAAATATATAAACACCCACAGTACGGAGCATTGCAGCTAGATGGAATAAATATGCAAGTATATAAACACACACAGTGCGGAGCAATGTAGCTAGATGGAATAATATGTAGATATATAAAAACACAGTGCGGAGCATTGTAGCTAGATGGAATAAATATATAGATATATAAATATAAACACACCCAGTGCTGAGCATTGTAGCTAGATGGAATAAATATGTAAATATATAAACACACACAGTGCAGAGCATTGTTGCTAGATGGGATGAAACAGCATAACCGTCTACTTAGTTATCCTACATGGTATGATTATGTGCCCATACATATTCTCACCCTCCATAGCGACCGGTATGTTCCTAGTTGTATGCCGGAGGGGACCATTGTGTAAGTCTATTGCATCTTTTGCATTCAAAAAACTATTATTTTGTTACGTCTTTTTGCTATCTCTGCGAGCAGCCCTGCTTAGGTTGTACAGTCTGACAGCCGTTGGTAGGAAGGACCTACGAAACCTCTCGGTTGTGCACCTGGGATGATGTAGTCTGCTGCTAAATGAGCTCCTCAGTGCATCCAGTATGTCTTGCATAGGGTGGAACTCGGACTCCAGCAGAGATGACAGTTTAGCCACCGTCCTTCTCTCTCCTATCTCCTCCATCGGATCAAGGCGCTGCCCCAGGACAGAGCTAGCTTTCTTAATCAGTTTGTTCAGTCTCTTCCTATCGGCTGCAGTAATGCCACTGCCCCAGCAGACCACTCCAAAAGTGATGGCTGATGCCACCACCGTGTCATAGAATGACTTCAGTAGCGCCCCTTGTACACCAAAAGACCTGAGTCTCCTCAGCAGGAACAGCCTGCGCTGTCCCTTCTTGTAGAGTGCGTCAGTATTGTGTGACCAGTCTAGTTTATTGTTCAGATGAACACCCAGGTACTTATAGGATGTCACCATCATAAATAAATATAAAAATGCAAGATAAATGCAAGTTACCCAGCATTGAAAGCCTGATCATCAAGGCCCAGCTGCGTTGGACTGGACATCTGGCCAGGATGGAGGACATTAGGATCCCAAAGGCAATGTTCTTCAGCCAACTGCAGCAAGGAAAGAGGTCAGTCGGCAGACCCCGTCTCCATTACAAAGACATCTTCAAAGCTACCCTTAAATCCTGTGACATGGATATCAACTCTTGGCAACATAATGCCCAAGATCGACTCGCATGGCACCATCTGTGTATGCAGGGCGTCAAGCACTTTGAACAGTCCAGGACTACACACTTAATCGAGAAGAGAGCTCAAAGGAAGGCTTCAGCTATGCCATCCTCCAGCAGTAACACAACTCTCATCTGCAGTGTCTGCAACAGAGTTTGTTTGTCCAAGATTGGACTCATCTCCCACCAGAAGACACACCGGTGAACTATACTTCGCAAGATACTCATGCATCGCCAGCAACGCAAGACTCCATCATAAGTTCCAATGTCATCTCTCCCATTTCTACCTATAAAGCAGGTATAGGTGATGTTTTTAAAGCTCCGTAACAGATTCCCAGAGCCTGAGCCTTGATCCTGTCAAGTGTCTTTAATGAAGAGGCGGTACTTCCGGTGCTGCACTTGTAATGCTTGATATGAGCCGAGAATTTTAAGCAAAACCATCAAAATAAGGACTTCTGTTGGCTACCAACAAACGTGGGGAATACCCTTACGACCCAGTGCTGACCTGGTGAAGGTTCTGGTAGATCTGGCTCCGTTTCGCCCCGTTTCCGACCTCTAAAGGCTCGCCTCTGATGCTAACCCAGATGCTAACCCAGAGTAACTGCAGCAGTGAGAAGGTATTCTTTACATCTGGCTATCTGGAGCCGAGGAGAGAAGGATTTAAAAGGAGGACGAACCAACCGAGGCGGCGATTGGGAGCTCGGGCGCGGCGTTGGTGAGAGACGGGGGCCACCTGGATCCAGCAGGACAGTGGTCTGAACCGGTGCTCAATTGCGAGGCCCAGCCGAGGAACGACCAGACTGACGGCGGTCGGTGACGGGGGCCTAGACGGGGGCCCAGCGGAGGAGCCGCCTAGCCAGACGGCGACGAGTGGCTGTGATCGGTGGATTCCGGCTGCGCCGGCGGTGCACGACACAACTGGCCAGGTAGACGGAGGCAGGCGATAGACGGCGGTGATCTGCGGAGCTGAGCAGCGTCACTCAGCGGAGAAGAAGCTGCGCAGGAGCGGCGGGGGTCCAGTAGTGACCGAGCTAGTTGAGGCCTAGCCGGATTCTCTGCTTATTTCTATCCACAGGTCAGTAAAATGCCACCCAAAAAAGAAGGAAAAGGAAGAAATTAAAAAACTCTGAACTTTGTGTTAGATGAACTGGCCAAAGTGACTAGCCAGCAGGACAAAATATTAGACCTAATACAGGAGGTACAAGCCCTACATTCAATAATAAAAGAAAAAAGACAAAAAAATTATGGACCTGGAGCAACACGGGCGTCTTTGGAGCAACGCGTCGAGGATCTTGAACAATGGTTCTCGCATTGATGACATAGTTATTAGTGGACTAGACATCAGATATCAGTCGTACGCCCATTGCCGCTACAGGACTGAGTGGTGAACATGCTTCCATAAGTGAATCAATGTCCTTAGAAAACCAAGTGCTTCAGTATCCTTAATGATAAAGACATTAAGGTAGAAGCCAATGCGATCTCAGCCTGTTATGCTTTTACCGAAGAAAGATAACAAAACAAAGAAATCAATTGTGATGCGCTTTGTGAACAGGAGGGTGAAAAATGACATACTGAGGCAGGCCAAAAAACTAAAGGAAACTCAAGTTTACCTAAATGAACACCTGACAAAAAAAAAAACGCTGAATTAGCACGGCAGGCACGGATGCTAAAGAAACATAATAAGATACAATCAACCTGGACAAGAAATTGTAGAATTTGGATTAAACTAAATGGAACACCTGAGGCAAGCAAAAAGTATAATGATCAGAGATACATACTGACTTAGATAAATACAGATGAACACTGACTATGAAACACAGAGTGAGGAAACTCAAACTCTAAAAATTGCCACTATGCTGAACATAAACCACAAGAGATGGAGAATGATATTGATCCTGATAACCACTTTTTCAATAATATTCATAACCACTGTGAATATTACACTGAAAAGCAATTCAAAAGTCAAGTGCAATTAGATGGTAAACTGTCAATAATACACTTCAATAGCAGAAGTCTTAACAAAAACTTCTCACAGGTTTCAGGACTATTTAAAACAGCTAAACAGAAAATTCACAGCTATAGCAGTCTCTGAAACCTGGCTTAATGCAGACCAGGCTCCCCTGATGGCAATAGAGGGATATCAGATGTTTAACATTAACAGATCTCAAAAAAAGGGTGGTGGTGTTGCACTGTATATTGATGACCTATATAGATGTAAGCTTGTAAATGAAATGTCCTTAGCACTACCAGGGATTCTGGAATGTGTTACTGTTGAGATTGACCTAGACAAAACAAAAAATCTAATCATAAGCTGCATATACAGAACGCCGTAACTTGCATTGAGACATTCAGAGATAAATTAGTCGAGCTGTACAATAATATTACTAGTAAGAAAATGGTAGCAATTTGTGGAGATTTCAATATTGACCTACTTAATCCACATCAACAAAATGTAGTTACAGAGTTCATGAACTCTATGTACAGCATGAGTCTATATCCCACAATAACACATCCCAGTAGAATCACAGCTCACTCTGCTACACTTATTGACAACCTGTTTGTCAATGTTCTCTCAGACAAGAAAATAGAAAGTGGATTATTGATAAATGATATAAGCGACCACGTTGCCATCTTTGCACTATCCATGGCCACACGGGGCCCAACCCAGAAAAAATCTCAAAATCGTTCAGACACAAATCACCAAACGCAATCAGTTCTTTAAAGAGGACTTGCTGAAGCAAGACTGGACAGAAGTCTATGTATCAGATGTAAATGAAGCCTATGACACATTTACAAACATTGTAACCACTCTTTATGAAAAAAACTGCCCATTAGTTAAAAAAAAGCTTAAACACAAATTTAACTGGACAAACCATGCTAACCAAAGGACTACAAAAGGCGTGTAAAAAGAAAAATTTATTATATAAAGCTTTCATAAAGAAAAGGACAAAAGAAGCAGAGCAGCGGTATAAAACATACAAAAATAAGTTAACATATATAATAAGATGTAGTAAAAGAGACTATTACAGTAAAGAACTGGAAAAAAACAAAGACAATATTAAAAATACATGGGGACAATAATCAACAGTATCCTTGGAAATAAAAGCAGAAATACCAGCTACCCAACTAACACTCCAAAAAAATAATAAATCGACTCCGAATGTGAATATAGCTTCACCTGCAGATGAATTTAATAATTTTTTTGTTAACATTGGACCTAAACTGGCCCCGAGAAAGACCCACTACGGTGCCACAGGTGATTCAATATGCAATAACACTGCTGTAAAAGACACCATCTTCATAAAGAACACAGAACGAAAGAGAGGTCATTGAAATTTGTAAATCGTTCAAAAGTAAAACATCTACTGACTGCGATGGTATTGATATGCTACTAGTCAAAACTGTTATCGAATGCATAGTGAAACCACTGACATATATCTGTAACCTGTCTCTCCAATCAGGTATATTTCCCAATGCAATGAAAATAGCTAAAGTAATTCCAATTTACAAGACAGGCGACAGAGGGGAACTCTCCAACTACAGACCAATTTCACTATTACCGCAATTTTCCAAGATACTTGAAAAAATATTCTATGAGAGAATTGACAACTTCATACTGAAGAATGATTTATTGTGTGAGCAGCAATATGGGTTCAGACACAAAAGGACAACAGCATATGCCTTAATGGAATTTACAGAAAAAATATCAACAGCCATTGAAAATAAAGAGTATTCAGTTGGAGTATTCCTGGATCTTAAAAAAGCATTTGATACAGTAGATCACAATCTATTATTAAAGAAACTACAAAATTGTGGTATCAGAGGGGTAGCACTGTCCTGGTTAAGAAGTTACTTAAAGAATAGATATCAGTTTGTATGTGTTAACAACAAAAACTCAGAGCTACTGAAGGTCACCTGTGGAGTCCCACAGGGTTCAGTTTTGGGACCATTATTATTCAATATGTATATAAATGATATATGTAAAGTTTCAGAAAAATGGACTTAATATTGTTTGCTGATGACACTAACCTGCTATGCAGTGGAAACACTTGGAACAACTTCTGGATACACTCGGAAAGGAATTAGGAAAGCTGAAACTGTGGTTTGATTCAAACAAAATAACGCTCAATTTAAGCAAGACAAAATTTATAGTCTTTAACAACCATCACAACTACCCAGTACCCAAACTCAGTGTAAATGGTGTAGAGATTGAAAGGGTATCCGAAACTAAATTCCTTGGAGTAATAATTGATAACAAACTGTGTTGGAAGCCACATATTAATTATTAAAAGGTAAGTATCCAAATCAATTGCATATTAACACAGAGTGAAAAAATTTGCTGAATCAACCCACACTAACACCTTGTATCATTCATTAATACTCTCCATACATGACATATTGTAATGAAGTATGGGGAAATACATATAAAACAAACATATATCCACTCTTTATGCTTCAAAAGAGAGCTATTAGAATAATCAACAAAGCAGCTTACAGGGAACCAACAAACCCACTTTTTCTTAAACAAAAAACTCTCAAGTTGAAAGATCTGATCGACTTTAAAACCACAATAATAATGTTCAAAGTGAAGAATCTTTCACTCTGCCCGCAAATATCCAAAAGTTGTTCCAAACAAGGGAGAAACGATATCACTTCAAGAACATGTATATTTCAAAAGCCTACAGTGAGAACAACTACCAAGCACACTGTATTTCAGTGCAAGGTGTCAGATTATGAACGATTCTGACCTGAATTAAAATCATGTACAAAGCTTGGACAATTTTAAACAAAAACTAAAGGAAGAAATACTCCAAACATATTTACAATACGACATGTAAACTCACATAAGGATTGACATTTCCAGCCTGTGTTGTGTTATAGCTTAGTTTTTTCTTTTCTCTGTGACACTATGTCTTAGATTTGTTTTTGAATAGTAACCGCTTAACTTAGACTAGCTCAGTTTTCTTTTTCTCTCAGTCATATTTTGTCTTAGCCTTGTTTTAAATTGTAATCGCTCTTGTCTTGTTTTCTCTTTTTTCTCCTTTGAATTCTTGGATGGAATATGGGTGGGCAATATAAGCTGCGGCTTCAGCCATCACCCATTTCGGATAACTCACGTGGAATTGTATAGTAGAAGGAGTCTTTGTCTAATTTGACCTTGTTGTTATATTGTACAGTTTCTTTTAACCTGTAATGTACTATCCGAAATAAATTCATTCATTCATTCATTCATTCATTCATTCATTCAAGAGTTGGATGCTGACCCATAAGCGATGCTACCATAGTCGAACACAGATCTAATTAAGGCTACAAACTGTACAACCACTTTAATGCTGAGCATCTTGCTCCCCAATGCCTGCCTGTCAAATACCTCATCACATTTATTACTTTTTTACATTTGTATTCTATTTCCTTTATATGTCCTGCCCATGTTAAATGGCTATCAAATACTACTCCTTAAAACTTGAAGTTTCCAACCCTGTCCAACTGCTCTCCATACATCTTTAGTTTCACCCCCTCCCTAACTCTTTTCCTAGTGAAAAAGACTGAGTTTTTTCCACTTTCCTTAATTCCAAAGGAGAATTTGTTTTTGCTGGAGATGCCAGCAGGTAGGTGAGCCTATCCACTAATATGTCATTAACTTGAAGCAGCTAGCTGTCGTTTTGGACCGCTCGAAGACCAAATGGTATGCGACCAACAAGCAGAGCACACGTGTAATGCTGAGCTGCGTGCAAGGCTATTAGTGGCGCCTAATGACTTAATGTTAGCTAAAGCAATAAAGCTAGCCCTTCGGTTGGAAGCCTTGATAAGCTAGCTGTGGAGCTAAATTGGCGCCAGCCACAGAAGACGCCAGAACCGCTTGCCTCAGCTAATGTTGTGGACCCTGATTGCGAGGATTGGGAGGACGAAGATTTTTGGGAAATCAATGCTGTCAGCCAAAGGTCTGTCCCGGGAAACTCCCATTGCAGGGGTTGTGGGTCTGCGACACACCACCATAAAGCTAAGAAATGCCCAGTTAGAGGTAAACGTTGTAACAAATGTGGAAGCTTGAATCATTACGTCAGAGTGTGCCGTTGGTCTTACCCAGGGAACCCAAGGGAGAAATTACCCTGCTTGCCCATGACGGACACTGGGAGCGAATGGAATAAAGAGCAAACGGATGCCCTTGCTTTCAAGTCAACCAGTTCTCGCTCAGGGTTGGTACCCATGCCGATGACCGACATCATGCTAGCCCCAGATGCCTCTGGTACTTGGCCACAGTTGAGTGGGGGGTCTGCAGCTACAATGGTGAACACTACAACATTTATAGAAGAGGACGGGGCCAGACCAACGAGCATGGAGTTACCGCATGCTCAGCAGCAGCACATCGGGCCAAGTAAAATTCCACTCCAGATTATGGACTTGGTTCAGGTTTGGGGTGAAGGACGTCCACGGCGAAGATGGGGTAAACGACAGCCAGCAAAATATCGAGGGTGTCTGCGCATAGTGGCTAAGCTGGGCCCAGTGTGCTTCGCGTTCTCTGATGGCTCGTTGAGGCACGCCAATCAGCTTTGGCGTGTCCGGGAAGATGCTCCAGGTGGCGAGGCTGGACAGGAGTTGGTGATGGCGGTGTGGGATCCAGCCTCCGTCATCCAGAGGATTGGCCATTGCTCCGGGGGTCTGCAGTCTCCAGGAGCGTACCTGCTGAGGGGCTGCCATGGAACCCCCCATGCAAGTTCCAGTTTTTTCACCCATTTGACTGTGCTCTAGCACTATGTTTGTAGTTTTTGTGCCCTGATATATATTTTGTGTCATATGAGATTGTTTTGTGTGTTTTGTTTAGTTTAGGAGCACGGCGTGTAATTTTAGTTTTATGTATGGCCTTTTCTTTAATTATGGGTGGCAGAATAATCCACCCCACCATGCGGGCTGCACGGTAGTCCACCTGTTAGCCCTCCGTCGGCCTCCGTCGGTCTATGATGACCATGGAAGAGAATCTTAAACGTCTGCTCTGCTGGAACAGCACCGCCTGTGGCTGAACAGGCCGATGCGCACCGGTGTTCTACCTTCCAGCGTTGGGCGTTGGTAGGATTCAAGCCTGGGCAGGAAGATATGGAGGACAAGATGTTACCCATGCAGCATGTCCCCCCTCTCCACGTCACTGATGAATCCAAAGGAACAGCAGGGCTGCTATAGTTTGGCACCAGCGCCGTCGCAGGAGCTGTCAGAACGATGTTGAGCACAACAGAGAACTGCCTTAGGGGCTCCGACTCCGGATTTTTCCTCAGGGTTGACTCCCGAAGCCTTTCCCGTGACCGGGTGTTCCGCAAGGCAGCGGAGGTTTGAAATCAGGGTTTACCTTCCCCTAGATGGGCTACCTTCCCAGGCTGACAAGCCACCATCTACTCGAAGCATCTGGTTTTAAGGTGCCAGAGATCCACCCTCGCCCCTTCTCCTATTAGTAAAAGCAGTTCCGCCGGGCTTAGAGACTAAACCACACGGGCAGGCTAGGAGTTGGACTTGGTTGTCAGAGGCTTTTCGAGATGCACGCCGTAAGGAGCATTTTATGAGCACTGGGAGCTTAACCCCAGTACCGCTCCTGGCTATGACAACCTTGGAACCAAGGAACTGTTAGCCCTATTTTAGGTTATTTTGTGTGAATGTGTTACGCCAGTTTGGTACATTGTTTTTCGTTATTTTAGTGTGTGATTCGGGTCCCAAATTTGGGTGGTTTCAATTGTGAGTATGGTTTTGGACTTTCTAAATGGAGGGGAGGGGTATTATATATAAATATGGCACATTATTGTGAAGTGCGGTGTGGTGACATACACTTCCCGACATGTCACCGCACCACCCTGTTTAAGGCAGAGGGTATCCATATTCCAGGTTCTTTTGCCAGATGCCTTCTCCGGTGCCTGCTGTGTGCTGTTCTTTATTTCTAGTTTGATAAAGCTGTGTTCACCAACCATCTTCGTGCCTCATCCTTCACCCAGGTATTTCCATACATAACACAAACCTCTGACAGTTAAAGCACCTTGGTGGCTTTGGCACATGCACTTGCTCTGGGTAACCCATGAAGCCCAGGAACACCTTCTTTGGCATTGTCTCTTCAAACTCAAAACAGTTTCATTATTCTTCCTTGCCTCTTCTTTAGATGATTTTAATCTTTGCACACTTATGGCTTCCCTCCTTTAATGTTTCTTTTCAGTTCCTCCATACTAACACTCAGTGATACCCCTGTGATTACTCCCTTACATCCATCGCCATTTTGTGTGCCCACCCTTCCCATGCTTTCCACTTTACATTTTCCTATCTTTTTTAACCTGAGTGCGCTTTCAAGTTGCTCTTCACTTGCACATTTTACCAACAAGTGTCCGTCATTAAGAACTGTGGTGTGCAGAATCTCCCCTATACTTTTTGCCAGTGTTGTAGTGAGCACAAACGGATTGTTTATCTTCATGCACTCTTGATTTTTCTCATTACATCTTATAACAAACTTCTCAGGTCTCTCCCTCCTGACTTGCTCATACCCCTCTTCCTCACTATCCAACCTCTCACTTTGAGCTTCCCATGTCCTCTTATACCCTTCGCCCCGTCCTTCAGTCACCCATGTCCCCACTCCACCCTCAGCCCCCTCACCGTATTCCATACTATCTGGCGAGCTCCCTACCTCTGACCTATTCACAGAGCAGTCCTGCTCAACGTCCAACTGATTAGAAGTCCTGGCAGTTTGGCGACATGTACGACCAGCTCTTTCTGCTACCATTCTTGTTTTATTTGACAGCTGCATGCAAGAGGCAGTGAGGGCACCAATACCAGACCTATACAGGCCATCGGCCGATACCCTCACACTACCACCTGCTCACCAGCTGTCAAATCTTTCCTGTTATCTAATGTCGAAGTCCACAATCCAAAATCCAAAGCCAAATCAGGTACAAACAAATAGTGGTGGGCGGATCAATCCAAATATCGATAATTTCGATACCATTGTTTGTATTGATATTGATCAATATCAGTGCAATGAGTGTAATGAGTGTTGAGCTGATTAGAATCAAGGCGAGTTGGGCTGAGTAGACACTAGTGGAAAAGGGGCTTCTGTGTCTGTGTGTGCTGCTCCTGTCACAGCAGGGAGCAGGCACGCTTTGCTCCTCTTCTTCTTGTGGTTTTACTGCGGTTGGCAACCAGCATTTAGGTGCTACTCCTTACTACCATCACTTGACTCAGCAGCGCCAGGTAAACAAGCTAGCAAGCAGCAGCAGCCGTCGGCTGCTGACGCATGCCCACACGCAAGCCACACAGAGATGGAGCAGAAGAATGGCAGAGAGGAAGAGGAGTGCCAACATAAAGGGAGACATTTTATTTCATTTTTGTATTGTAGTTTCTGAACAGTGTACATCAAAAATAATTTGTTTTAATTTGTTCTTGAGTGATAATTTTGCACAGTTTGTTTAATCAAAAAATCCAAACAAGACAATGTATGGGGAAAAATTGTTTTGTTAACTCAATTCAATTCAACTTTATTTATAAAGCGCCATTTCACAACAACAGTCATCTCATAGCACTTTCAACTGTAGGGGAAACCCACACAATTGCAGAAAGACCCCAGCAATCAGGCGATCCCCTGTGAGCAGCACTTGGCAACGGTGGAGAGGAAAAACTCTGTTATAACAAGAAGAAACCTCCAGCAGAACCAGGCTCAGGGAGGGGCAGTCATCTGCTATGACTGGCTGGAGGTGAGGGGATAGAGAAGAAGAAAATAACAGACATGCAGAGAGCAAACAGCATGATGGGGACTCAGTCTATGGGAGAGAACAAACAGATGTTAATTACCAGCAAAAATATTTCATTGAGAGTGAAGAAAGGAGTGAAGCCCAGTGCATTGTTGGAGGTCCCTCTGCTGTCTAAACCTATTAGCAGCATAACTAAGGGAGGGTTCAGGGGCACCTGATCCCACCCTAACTATAAGCTATGTCATGAAGGAATGTTTTAACCCTATTCTTAAAAAACAGCGATCAAGTCTGACTCCCGAATCCAGATTGGCAGCTGGTTCCAAAGGAGAGGAGCTTGATAACTGAAGGCTCTGCCTCCCAGAGGCAGATTGTATTTTAAAAATATACAACCTACTGAGTTTTGAGAGTTTCATTGACCTCTGTTTTCTGAAATTAACTTTCAAATGTTTCCATAAATCAGCACCCAAGCCACTTGCTGGTTTCATCCAAAGACAGGACAGCAGCAGAGCCACCAGGAGTTCTGTTAACAACAACTGTAAAATATTCCACCGCAGAACCACATTTGGACAAACAGCTTTCTCTATAAAGGGCAGTCACATCTGGAACACAATGCCAAATGAAATTAAAATAATAACGGACTTTAAAACATTCACTAAAAAGGTTAAAAACTGGCTGAAAAATAAACAAGAATGTACCCATGTATGAAATGATTGTCTGCAGGGTGAGAGTGAATGAAGGGAAGGAATGAATGTGTTTGTTTATAGTGAGTGACGAAGGGAGGGAGGCCTGAAATAGGCAAATGTGAGTCAGGTTGTTATATTTGTGTATTTATAATATTTATAATATTTATAATTGTGTATTTATAATGTATTTACAATCTTTTTTGCATTGATGCATGTGGTTATTGTGTATTCTGTTTTCATTTTTTTTTTATCTTTTCCTTTCCTTTTTTCTTTTTACTTGTTTCTCCTTTCTAAAGCCCATCCAGGGACAAGAGTTGCAAATTAGCTAATAGCTATACATTCTTTGTGCAACACTTCAGATTGATTGTCATTGATTAATTGTCTATGTTTATTGCTCTGTCCCTGTCAAATAAACAAATAATCTAATCTAATCCATTGTACTTTTGGAGATTCTAGGTATTTCAAGTAATCCTGCATTTTGGGAGCGTAGTGCTCTGTTAGGATAATAGGGAAGTATCAGATCTTTTAAATAAAAAGGGGCCTGATTAGTTAGAGCTATGTAAGTGAGAAGAAAGACTTTAAACTTAATTCTAAATTCTATGGGAAGCCAATGAAGGGAGGCCAGAAGCGGAGAGATGTGATCTCTCTTTCTAGTACCTGTTACTGTTCTATTGTTTCTGAACAAAAAGTTTTACTTTGATAATAAAGTATTTTCTATTTACTGTATCTCTAAACTTTGCCTAAATTCTGTCCTGGCTTTTAACTAATTAATAATCCAAAGGAAAAAAATCACAAAATACTTAAAGGTCATGAAAATTCATTCAGATTTAATAATTTGATAATGCATCCACCTTAATTATTAAAAAGTTTCGGTATTGGCGATACCAATTGATACCAAATCTTGTAGTATCACACACCACTACAACTATTCAAACTCGCCACCGCTCAGACACCATTTCGGAATGGACAATTGAATTGATACAAGCCAAAAACGCAGGTGAAGTGAACATATTTATTAACAGAATGGGACAACTTAAAAATACACAAAACACAAGAAAAATGTTCAAAGGTTACACAGTCTGGCACACAAGCGATGAATGTCCGAGCTCAGTTGGTAGGGGAAGGAAGCCCCACGCACTCCCTGGATGGAACTGGGTAGTGGATTAGGAAGGGCGAAATAATAACAAAGGAAGACTTACAGTACATAGGGCGTCGGAAATCAGCGGGCTCTGGGAAAAAACAACACCGTAGTAGTCCAAGGGAAAAGAGAACCCAACAGCTCCAGGACATCAACGTAGGCAGGTGACCATAGACTAGACTGTGCAGTGTAGACTGATGCCACGACCCTGAATGCTCCCACTGTCACCCAATAAATACCAAGCAGGCTAATGGGTGACAAGTGGGCGCAGGTGTGTGGCGGGAGTTTGTGTATGAGTGTGTGTGTGTGTGTGTGTGTGTGTGTGTGTGTGTGTGCAGGAACAAATGAGAAAATAACTGACAGCTGGTGGGTGTTCTGGCAGAGAGAGGTTTGTGACTGTAGACTGGCAAGGGCCTAGCTCAGGGCTCAGCCTGCCAGCAGGAACCAATTAACAAAAATCAGAAGCTACAGCCACTAATCATAGGCAGAGCTGAAACACCAGCTCCGCACATGACACAGGTAGTTCCATTGAGACACAAGGTCTCATTTTCAAGAGAGACCCGTCAAGATACAGACAGCACTAAGTGACCTTAACATACCACACTCAGAAAAACAAAAAAGCTAGTCAGCACAAAACAAAGAAAATGTGAAAAAAGTGCCTGCTGATAACAAATTAAAATACTAAGAACAAGGGCAATTTCCCAGTGATGACATGTGTAAAACCCAGACCCAGGAGCAGACATGGATGAGAACGTTGGAGTGGTTAAAGATTTATTGAACACTTAGTGCTGGAAAATAAATGTGACAGAGGTTTGGCAACCGTGGAGGGGGGGAGAGAAACACAGGTAAATAAATGCACAAGAATGGAATGACTGGGTGGAATTTGGGGAATTAATTGGATAATTATTCTTACAGTTTTCTTTTGGAGAGTGCTGTGTGGAGAAACCCTCCAGTGAAGGGAAGCAGGGTGCAGGGCGAGGCTCCTCTGAGGGATAGAACTGCCGAGGATCCTCCAGTGGGGAATCGTGGCAGGCTGGCCAGGCCTGAGATCGGGGAGAAGGAGTGGAGGAAGCAATGGGAGAGAATGGCAGTAAGTCGACTTACTTGTAGTGAGGGGGCTGTGCACAATCTGAGAAGCAAACAATCCAATCCGTGAGGCAAGCTTGGGGGTCAGGCAGGCGAGGGTCAGAGCACGGCAGGAAAACAATGGGTATGACATGTTCTGGACCCAGGAAACAGACACTGACACGAGCAGATATAGACAATTATTCTTTATTGTATCGTGAGGGAGTGTAGTGCGTGTGTGAGTGCAAGTATTGAAGTCTGGTCACTGGAACTGAGCAGTTCAGATGGCGACCTGGCAACCCTGGAACACACAAGCAGAAACAATTACAGCTGTTCAACGATGGCAGATAATTGTAGGTGGTAAGGCTTACTTGGATGTACCACGGGTTAGGTTCTGCTGACTTCCAGTGTCCGTGCAACGTGGTGGTGATTGTGCCCGTAGCTGTGGTGGTGCTTGCACCTGTGGCTGTGATGATGATTGTTCCCGTAGCAGAGGTGGTGGTTGTACCAGTAGCCGTGATGACGATAGTTCCTGTAGCTGTAATGAAGATTGTTCCTGTAGCTGTGGTGATGATTGTACCCGTAGCTGTGGTGGTAACGAGGAGCTCCGTGATGAAAGTGGCAACGCCCCGTCAGCTGGGGAAGTTGGTCCGCCACCTGGGAGGTCCACCTGTGCACAGGGGTTGAGGCAAGGAATAGAATAACAAATAGTTCTCTTACGTGACCGGTCTTGACGTGACGCTCTTGGCTTGGCTTGAGAACGAAGCTCTGGCTCATACTCTGACAAGGAAGACAGACGACTCCGTGCCGGGCTGTCAGCAACACTGGCTTTTAACAGCTGCTGATTAGCACCTGCTGGTCTGTGCGCAGCTGGAGCTGATGAGACAGATGACGGCCCAGCGGCCGTCACGACAGGGTAGGCAGACAAATCCAAGTGGGCAGGCAGGCTTAGTGATGTTACGCTCGGCACCGCCCACTCAACACTGATTCGAGCAATATACAGGTACATCTCGAAAAAATTAGAATATCATGAAAAAGCTCAATATTTTTTGTCACTCATTTCAGAAAGTGAAACCCATATATTATATAGATTCATTACACAGAGAGTGATATATTTCAAATGTTTATTTATTTTAATTTTGATGATTATGGCTAACAGCCCATGAAAACCCCAAATTCAGTTTCTCAAAAAATTAGAATATTACATAAAATTAATTTCAAAAAATTGTTTTTTAATAGAAATGCTGGCCGACTGAAAAGTATGTCCATGTACCACTCAATACTTGGTCGGGGCTCCTTGTGGATTAACTACTGTATCAGTGTGGCGTGGCATGGAGGTGATCAGCCTGTGGCACTGCTGAGGTGTTATGAAGGTCCAGGTTGCTTTGATAATGACATTCAGCTCGTCTGCATTGTTGGGTCTGGTGTCTCTCATCTTCCTCTTGACAATACTCCATAGATTCTCTATGGGGTTTAGGTCAGGAGAGTTTGCTGGCCAGTCAAATGCAGCGATACCATGGTCATTAAACCAGGGTTTGATACTTTTGGCAGTGTGGGCAGGTGCCAAATCCTGGTGGAAAATGAAATCAGGTTCTCCATAAAGCTTGTCAACAGAGGGAAGCGTGAAGTGCTCTAAAATTTCCTGATAGATGACTGCAATGACTTTGGTCTTGATAAAACACAGTGGACCAACACCATAACCCGTTAACCTGGGGCTTGTATGCGGTGGTGAGGTGGATTTTGACCCCCAGGCTCTGGGCCATCGTGGACCAGAGTTCTGAAACGAATTGCGGACCCCTGTCGGAAGTGATGTCCAACAGGGATCCGAACCGTGCAACCCAAGCCGACAAAAAAGCACGAGCCACTTCCACGGATGTGGTGGAAGCCAGCGGGACCACTTTGGGCCAACGCGTGGTGCGGTCCATGATTGTCAAAAGGTGCGTGAAACCTTGTGACGGCGGAAAGGGGCCCACCAAATCCACGTGGACGTGATTGAACCTACTGGCCGAAATTTGGAACAGATCGAGGGGGGCTTTGGTGTGCTTGTGCACTTTGGCCCGCTGGCACGCAACACATGCTGCAGCCCACTCTTTCATGTCCCTGCATAAGTGTGGCCAGACAAATTTCGCCCCCACCAGTTTAACTCAGGCGCGCACGCAGGGGTGTGAAAGGGAGTGGACTGACTCAAAAATGCGGCAGTGCCAAGAGCTCGGAACAACCGGGCATGGGCAACCAGTGGAGACGTTGCAGAGCAAGGGAGGGCACCCTTCTTGCGCCACCCTGCTCTCCAGTTTTAACCCAGTAGGCGCGGACTGGAGCGCGCAAATGTCTGCGTCCCCGGTTTGCTCCGCGATCATGGCGGGGAAATCTATTCCCATGTAGACCGGGGAGAATAATGCGTGTGACAGGCAGTCGGCCATGACATTAAGCTTACTGGCTATGTGCTGGATGTCGGTCGTGAATTCCGAGATTGCGACCAAATGTCGTTTCTGCCGGGCCGACCACTGTTCCGAGACTTTGGACATTGCGTACGTTAGCGGCTTATGATCAACGAACGTGGTGAACTTGTGCCCTTCCAGCCAAAACTGGAAGTGGTACATCACCAGGTGGAGGGCCAACAACTCTCTTTCAAACGTACTGCGTTCGTTGTCGTGCAAAGTACGGCTGAAAAATGCAAGCGGTTGCCACACACCCGAAACGTACTGCTCCACCACTGCCCCTATGACATCAGATGTGTCAGTGGTGAGTGCTATCCACGCTGACAGGGCAGGGTGGGCTAGAAAAGCGGCATTAGCGAGTGCTGTTTTGGCATTTGCGGAAGGCTGGACTTGCTCGGGGGCCCATTCGATGTTTTCTGCGGGCTTCTTTTTCTTGAGCGCAGCGTACAACAGCTACAGCAGCTGGGCTGCTCGGGGAAGGAAATGGCTGTAAAAGTTAGCCATGGCCAAAAATTCCTGCAGGGCCTTCACCGTCTGTGGACGCGGAAAATCCGACACGGCACGCACCTCATCAGGCAGTGGAATCGCGCCCGCCGGCGAAATGCGGTGACCCAAAAAATCAATCACTGGCACACCGAACTAGCACTTCGCCGGGTTAATGATAAGCCCGTGCGCCTCCATCCTCTGGAAAACTAGTTTGAGATGGGCGAGGTGCTCCTCCTCGGACACACTAGCCACCAGAATGTCGTCTAAGTAGGCAAAAATGAAGAGCAAGTCACGGAGCACCACGTCCATCATTCTTTAGAAGGTTTGTGTTGCACCCTTTAACCCAAACGGCATGCGTAAAAACTCGAAAAGGCCAAAATGAGTTACTACCGCTGTTTTGGGAATGTCCTCCATGTGCACTGGGAGCTGGTGGTAACCGCGGACCAGATCCACTTTCGACAAAACACGCATCCCGGCCAGGTGCATGGAAAAATCCTGGATGTGCGGGATGGGATATCAATCGTGTTCCGTGGCACTGTTCATGTGCCGGAAATCACCGCACGGTCGCCACGACCCATCGGCCTGAGGCACCAATGTGTAATGGGGATGCCCATGGGCGATTGGAGCGCCTAACGATGCCCAGCTGCTCTAAGTTGATAAACTCCTCGTGCACGCAGGCTAGTTTAATTGCATCCAGGTGCCGAGGTCGCGCGAACACCGGTGGGCCTATTGTGGTTATGAAATGTTCGACCCCATGTTTGGTTACTGTAGCTGAAAATGTCGGAACCGTGAGTGCTGGGAACTGTGAAAGTAAATGCTGGTACTTACTGCCTTGAGCTATAACGTTAGCCTGTGTTGTTGGCCCAACTCCCCGAGCTGTGCGGGGCAAGGAGGAAAAAGAGAGAGCATCCACTAAACATCTGTTGGCAACATCAACCAACAACCCATAAGCACATAAAAAATCTGCGCCTAAAATGGGGACAGGACATGCCGCTACCACAAAGTCCCATTGGTAATTGCATCCGTGTAAGCACACCGTCAACGTCCGTCCACCAAATGTCCTGATGTTGGATCCGTTGGTGGCCATGAACCCGGGACCTCTGCCTCCTGCCGATCTGTCTGCGCTGACTGGTAGAATGAAGCTCTTCTGGGAGCTGGAGTCCACTAAGAGACATCTCCCTGAATGTGTGTCTGTGATGAAAAGCAGCTTGTTCCTGTCACCAGCAGTTGCAGCTGCTACTGACTGCTGGCTGTGCCGTTTCCCTGGCTTCTTGAACTGGCACGGTGGCAGACAGCGTTGGGCATTGGAGCCGAAGCAGCAGTGATAGAAACAGAGTGTCCAGTTCCCGTGTCTCTTGGCGTCTGTCCCAGCCACCGCCAACGGCTCCTCGACCTCGTTGGAGCCCTTCCTGGATGTTGGTTTCATTGCGTGCACACTGAGAGTTCTGGTCACTAGGATGATGCGGTCCACTTCCTGTGCCAGAGCGCGGTAGTTCTTGGTTACCACCAGCGGCAAGTTGGCCAGGATCACCCTCGCTGTTGGAGGTAGGGTTCTGTGGAAGAGGTGGGCGAACAGGAAGGATCTGTCGTTCTTCCCCATTAATGCTAACATGCTCTCCATCAGCTCCACAGCTGATCTGTCACCTAACTCTGAGCGCGTTAGGAGTCTCTCTGCTCTCTCACTGTCCGACAGGGCATACCCCTGAATTAGCATCTGCTTGAGCACGTCATATTTCCCCTGGGCCGGCGGTTCCTAGAGTAGGCTCATCACTTGCTGCGTGGCGCGCACATCCAGTGCAGTGGCCACATGATAATATTTGGTGTTGTCCGCTGTGATCCCACAGAGTGTGAATTGGGCTTCCACATGTAGAAACCAAGCAGTCGGACTGTGAAGCCAGGAGTCTGGGAGCTTGACTGTGACAGCACGTGCCGCGCTGGTGTTCTCCCTCTGGGTTGTCTCTGGGGCGGTGCTCGGCTCGTTCTCCATTGCACATCTTAGGGTCACCAATGTGGAAGATGAAAGCAGACGAGGCAGCGAGCTCCATGACACACAAACTTTATTCCTCTTCCAACATAAAACACAGAAACTCTGTCTCTGAGTGCCTCAGCGAACTCTTTTATACACTTTAATTCCCACCACCTGCAGGAATAATAATAAAGTGAGTTGGCTGCATGACAGAAAAGACTCCAGTCCCTCATTCCTCAGACATAACAACTTGCCACAGTTAAGGTCAGTAATTATGACTCCACCATAAGAAAGAGACTGGGCAAAAATGGCCTGCATGACAGAGTTCCAAGATGAAAACCACTGCTGAGCAAAAAGAACATAAAGGCTCATCTCAGTTTTGCCAGAAAACATCTTGATGATCCCCAAGACTTTTGGGAAAATACTCTGTGGACTGATGAGACAAAAGTTGAACTTTTTGGAAGGCATGTGTCCCATTACATTAAGCGTAAAAGTAACAGCATTTCAGAAAAGGAACATCATACCAACAGTAAAATATGGTGGTGGTAGTGTGATGGTTTGGGGCTGTTTTTCTGCTTCAGGACCTGGAAGACTTGCTGTGGTAAATGGAACCATGAATTCTGCTGTCTACTAAAAAATCCTGAAGGAAAATGTCCGGCCATCTGTTTGTGACCTCAAGCTGAAGCCCACTTGGGTTCTGCAGCAGGACAATGATCCAAAACACACCAGCAAGTCCACCTCTGAATGGCTTAAGAAAAACAAGATGAAGACTTTGGAGAGGCCTAGTCAAAGTCCTGATTGCGATGCTATGGCATGGCCTTAAAAAGGTGGTTCATGCTCAAAAACCCTCCAATGTGGCTGAATTACAATAATTCTGCAAAGATGAGTGGGCCAAAATTCCTCCACAGCACTGTTAAAGATTCACTGCCAGTTATTGCTGTTATGTCCTAAAAATAACAACAAACTGGAGGGGAGCTGGAAGGAACATTCTCTTTATTATTAACAGGAACTCTTATATTTATATGTCCAGCCGTAGCCCGCCTGACATCACACCACCCTGCCCAGACCAGACTACGGCAATGACAAAAGTACAATTCACTATGTTATACCCCCCCCCCCACACACACACTTGGAAAAATCTAAAACCACAACACACATGCAAAACAGAAGACAACGATAGACACCCTGAAACACAAACCAAACAGATCAAACACTCCAATTCTACTTTTTCCCAGTCTTTCCGGTAACGAAATCTTCCAAGTACTTCGGCCGTTGGTGTTCCCTAACTGGGCGACCCTCACGGGGCCACTCCGCCTCCGGCACCAATGGCTCCATCTGGAAGTCAGCACCTAATTGATCTCCCCAGTCCCAGGAGTCATTCCAAACGTCCAACACGGGGTCACTTGCCACCTCTGGTGGGGACCTCCGCAGCTGACTCACGTGCCACCTGGACCCATCATCCAGCTTGAAAGTGTCCGGACCCCTTCATTTCAAAATCACGCGCGGCCTGACCCACAGCGGCTGAAGCTTGTAGGTGCATACAGGGTGTCTGACCCACACCCTATCTGCTACGTTCAGGCCATGTCCTTTCACACGATGCCTCCTGTCAAAGAAGTCCTTCATTTGCCATTCCCAGTCCGAGACCCTGCACCTCAGCGCCCCTGAATCCTCAGTGCACTTCCTTCGAGCCAGCCCTAGTCGTCTCACCAGAAACGGCAACTCCCTTCCTAGCATCAGTGCCGCCGGGGAGTGCCCTGTTGTGGCGTGCACCGACGCCCTATAATGGAGTATGGTGTTGTGCAGAGCGTCGATGAATGAAAACCCATCAGCCAGATGAGCCCTCAACCCATTCTTTAAAGTCCTATTAATTGTCTCCACACCCCCATTAGCCTGTGGGTGGTACACCACCGTCGGATGTGCTTAATCCCTCTCACCCGCAGGAAACTCCCAAAAGCCTCCGAAATAAACTGCGGGCCATTGTCCATCATCACTGAAGTCGGGGTCCCCCATCTAGCACACAGCGACGACAGAAACCCCGTAATGACCTCCGTCGTCACCGAGCCTGTCGGAAGCACTTCCGGCCATTTAGAAAACAAGTCGTACACCACCACCAGGAACCTGCTGCCCAGGGAGGCCGCAAGCAGTTCACCGCAGATGTCCAGTTCGATGTGTTCACAGGGCCCCTCCAGGTAAGAGATCGGTCGGAGAGGGGGTGGTGGTGGTCTACTAGTCTTTCCATTCTCCGGGCACAGGACACAGTTTCTGACCATCGTCTCAACGTCTTTGTCTATCCCTGGCCACCAAACTGAATCCCTGCCCTGCTGCTTGACTTTAACCACCCCAAGGTGGCCCTCATGCAGCATGTCCAGCACACGTCCTCTCAGCGCTTCTGGGATCACCGCACAATGACCTCTGGCCATGCACACCTCATCCCAGCAGCTAAGCTCATCGCTGAAGCGACGGAACGGAGCCAGGACCCCTGGCGCTCCCGCCGGCCAGCCCTCTCTGATCGCCACACGCAGTCTTTTCATCACATGATCATTCTCTGAAACCTCTCTAAGTTCCTCAGGAGACACAATGTCCTGTAGAGTCCCATGCAGGGCGTGGACCAGTTCTGTCTCGGCTGTGTCCACGGTTTCCACATCCGGTACCAGCACACACGTCGGGGCCCTAGACAGCAGGTCCGCCACCACGTTGTCCTTGCCCGGAGTGTACTTAGTCTCAAAGTTGTAAGCCCTGAGTCTCTCAGACCACCTGTGGATACGCAGCGGCCTGTGGCCCAACCCCGAAGTCTCCAGCAGGGTCATCAATGCTCCATGAGCCGTCCTCAGCGTGAAGCGCCGGCCATAGAGGTACATATGCCACCTTTCACAGGCCCACACACAGGCCAGCGCCTCCCTCTATCCGACAGCGTACTTCCTCTCAGCCCCCAACAGAGACCTTGATGTGAAAGCGATCGGACACTCTGTACCATCCTGCACCTGAGACATTACTGCCCCCAGGGCGGAACCAGAAACGTCACAAGTCACGATCATAGAACAGTTTGGGTCAAAATGGGCCAGGACTGGGGGCAAAGTGAGCTGCTGTTTCAGTTTCCTCACAGCCGCTGAGCAGGCAGGAGTCCAAACCCAAGGCGCATCCTGTTTCAGCAGTGCTCTGAGAGGCTCAATCATTTCAGAGTACCTCAGAATGAATCGTCCATAAAAGTTTATCATTCCCAGGAGCGATGAGATCTCCGCTGGTGAGGAGGGGTCCGTGAGGCAAAGCACCGCCTCCACGTTCGAAACCAAAGGTTTCAGTCCATCTCCCGACAGCTGGAAACCCACAAAGTCCACCGCCTCTTCCACCAGGACACACTTGCTGCTGTTCAGAGTAACCCCGTGTTCCAGCAATCTCTCCAGGACCCTCTCCAGCCTCCTGTCGTGTTCTTTGCTCGACGCCCCGTGCCCCACGATGTCATCGAGGTACACGACTACCCCCTTCAGGCCAACTAATATGGTAGCCATCACCTTCGGTAAGCAGCTCGGTGCCGAGCTCAGGCCAAAAGGCATCCTTGTGTACCAGAACACCTCCATGTGCATCACGAAAGCGGTTAGGTTTCTGTTGTTTGGGTGTTACGGCACCTGCAGGTAGCCCTGCCGGAGGTCCAACTTCGAAAAAACTTTCGCCCCACTGAACATCGCCATTAGTTCCTCCATAGTAGGCAGCTGGTATTTGTCCGGGACAACCGCCTTATTTACCGCTCTAAGGTTGATGCAAGGCTTAATGCCCCCCCCTTTCTTCTTTGCCACTACGAAGCTGGAAATCCACGGGGAAGCATCGGCCTTCTCGATGACACCCGACTCCAACAGCCGATTCAGCTCCGCCGACACCTCCGCTCACAGCGCCACTGGGAGACGCCTTAACGGTTGAATCTTTGGCGTGACGCTCTCATTCACCAAAGGCCGGTGATAAAATGCGTCAATGCAGCCTAAACCCATGAATAGCTTCGGCCAGCGGAGGCACCAGTCCACACCCACAGACAGCACCCGCGAGCCTTCAGGGATCCGTTATGGAAAACCCTAACCGTCTCAACAGGTCCACCCTCAGCAGGTCGGTCCCCTGACGTGCCACTTGGAACGTAAAGTTAGGGACCCTCTTCGACCCACAGGTAACCTCAAAGTCCGCTGTGCCCGCCATTTTGATCTCCGCGCGGCCGTAACCAAAAAATATCACTGCTCCACCCTTAATGTGCTTCGCGGGGAACAGACGCCGCAGGGTTGGGAAGCTCAGGATCAACTTCCCGGCCCCCGAGTCTACCATAAGCGACATGTCAACTCCAGCACTTCCCCCCATGATGTTGGCTCCGCGGCCAACAGCAGCTTAGCTGTTAATGGCGAACATCTGGTGCCATGCGCTAACTTGTCCTTAACCAGTCCATATTCATGCGGCCCAATGTTGCCTTTGCGTGCTAGGTTAAGAAGGTCCAATAAAAACGAGCTTAGCGACTCACTCTCCCGTTGCCACCTCTCATAGAACTTCCACCGGCTCTCTGAGACCGTGGAGGGGTCGCCAAACGCCTCGTCCAACACCCTCAAGCATTCTTCCAGTGAGCCATCCTGGCACCAACCAAGAGCGATTCTCTGATCCTCGGTGCCGAGGTGATGGAGTAAAACACTCTTCAGTCTCTCCTCGTTGGCCGAGCCCAGGCCTGCCGCTGTCACGAATGCCTCAAAACTCTCTTTCCATTGAGGCCATGACACAGTTGGTAAACCTGGGTGTTCCAGAAAGACAGGCATGTGCCCAATGCACGCCGCCATTATTGTCCTCATCGCCAGTTGATATGTCCTAAAAATAACAACAAACTGGAGGGGAGTTGGAAGGAACATTCTCTTTATTATTAACAGGAACTCTTATGTTTATATGTTCAGCCATAGCCTGCCTGACATCACACCGCCCCGCCCAGACCAGGCTACGGCAACCCCAAAGGTACAATTCACTATGTTATAATCGTAAATGCTTGATTGCAGTTGTTGCTACTGGCCCAACCAGTTATTAGGTTTAGGGGCCAGTCACTTTTTCACACAGGGCCATGTAGGTTTGGATTTTTTTTCCCCATAATAATAAACACCTTCATTTAAAAACTGCATTTTGTGTTTACTTGTGTTATCTTTGTCTAATATTTAAATTTATTTGATGATCTGAAACATTTAAGTGCGATAAACATGCAAAAAAATGAGAAATCAGGAAGGGGGCAAACACTTTTTCACACCACTGTACATGTGATTAACATTGTAGATAGGAGAAATGTAATTTTGTTCTACTGTACATGACTAGCTGTATAGACTGAATGACAATAGAGATGGCTTCTTCTTCTTCTAAATAAGACGGTACCAGTTGAAAAAAAGCACGGTAACAACACGGTAAAAACAGGGGGAAAAAAGGCTAAAACCCAGTAACAGCAGTGTAAAAACGAGGGAAAACGCAGAGTAAAAGTGAGGAAAATAAAGAATGCTTATATTTTTACCCTGGTTGTTCTGTGACTGTTTCTCTATTTACTTATTTTCCCTGTTTTACAGTGTTTTTTTTCCAGTGCTATCCCATTTTACTCTGTTTTTACTGTTTTAACCCTGTTTTTAACATGTTTTCCCGTTTTTTACTCATCCTGTAATTTGTGGTCTTCATTATAAAGTACTACATTTGTCTCTCCCCACTTTATAATAAAAAAAACTTTTTTTATGCATATATTTACAAGCCACTGTTGTGTCATCCTTGTCAATAAAGTTTTGTGGAAAAAAAATCAGTGACGTATTAGATGCGCGACAGACCTCACAGAGGAGGAACCACGCGTGTTTTTCCTGAACAGTATCCCGACTTGTTCAGATCCACGTCTTAGTTTGGTTCTTCGGTCGGATCAGAGTTCGGGCCGATGGCGGAGCGGAGCCGGCTGTGTTCCGTGTGGCTGGGGTCGGAGACCGGGATCCTGAAGGGGGTCAGTCTGAGCCGGAAACAGGCCTTCAACTTCTGCAGCACGAGCCACCTGAGCCGGGACCGGGAGGTGCGCGCGCTCTGCTGGGGGGACCCGGCGGAGAGCGAGCTCCTCGTGGGCTCCGTGGATGGAACGGTGCGCACGTTCAGCGTAGAGAAGGGCGCGTTCACCGAGAGCCGGCGCTGCGGGGAGCCAACGGAGGGCTGCTTCACCGGGCTGGAGGTCCTCCGGGGGACCGGGCTGCTCACCTGCACCGAGACCGGGGCGCTGCGGGTGTGGAGGGAGGAGGGCGGAGAGGAGCCCGCCGCCGAGCTGCAGGTGAGGGGGAACGTGTGCAGGATGAGGCAGAGCCCCGTGGACCAGCACCGGGTCGCCACCGGGGGGAAGGAGAACGGGCTGAAGATCTGGGACCTGCAGAGACCTGAGAAGCCCACCTTCAGCGCCAAGAACCTGCGGGACGACTGGCTGGACCTGCGGAGGCCCTACTGGGTCCGGGACATGGGCTTCATCCCGGACACGGAGAAGGTGGTCACCTGTACGGGCTACCATCAGGTAGGTCCTGGTTGTGGAAGTCCAGCAGACTCCAATCAGAAACTGTTACATTTAAAGTTTAATCTGCTGTAAATGAATATATTTTAATAGAAAAAGTTAAGTCTGTCACATTATTAAAAATCTTAGTTTCTACTACAATTCGGCTCACAAAACAACATCACAGGGGTCACTGACTGAAAAATGGTGTGTTTGTGGGTTTTAACTGTCTCAGATGTGTTAACTCGTCACATAATTACCCCCAAAATTTTCCAGTCAGTGGTCTGAAAAAACTGCACTGCTTTTATCTCGTTTTTCTCTCAGAGAAACTCCCCAAAATGGTTTTTAACTCTTTTGAAAGGCCACCCACTGCCCGAAAGACCCACCCACTGCTCTGTTATTGGCCCGCCTAGCTGTCCGTCATGTCGATGGAAGTGGTGGCTAAAGGTAGCCTATTAGCCCCTGAGCTGTTAGCCCACGAGCTAACACTGGTACAAGGACGTTGGCTGTAAGTGTGGCTTATATTGTTATTTTTTTCATATCTTAGTCACGGCCGTAATGGTTACTGGACACTCCGTACCCTTGCCACTCCGTCCCAAGTCACTCCATACCCAAATCGCAACATGCCCTAGCCACTCTGTACCTGCGTAATTAAATACAAGTATCAACATCGGAGAGTAAACTAGTTTGAAAATGAGACCGACACTCACTTGCAGACAGAAAGACCAGGAGCTCTTCAGCTGAATCAGGATGTCGGAATTATTTACTCATGAATTCCTGCCATGGTCGTGTAAACGAGGCTAGCAAGCTAGCAACGTAAACACCCATCTTGTGAAGTTTTGGAGGTAGGGACTAGTTTTTCAGGTGAGACCCCCATCAGATAATGTAAACCTAAGCATGAGGTTATTTTGGGGATTTCCACAGCAGGTTGAACACGGCTGCAGACGTTATAAAGGCAACTTCACCTGTCTGCCTCTCACTCAGACAGTGAACTTATGTCGTGTGTTTACATTGAGTTATAATGTATTCGTGCTGTGCGAAAAATTCACCCATTCGTGTTTGGTGTAAAGGCACCTTAAAGCCTCATTCATGCTGCATTTCCCCTCTAGTCCGCTTTGGACGCGTGCACTTTGGACGAGACTGGCGCGCATGCGACACTGTTCTTGCTCACTTTTTTCATCAACCCAGGCCAAGCGGTTGACGCATGAGCACAGCCGTCATTTGTAGTTTCACTCCTGCCCAATAGGTAGCGCCAGTGCACTGACACGCCAGGATTTTCACCAACGAAGAAACGCTGTTTGCTTTCTGCTGCTTGACTTCCCAATTTTCACTCCTTTTCCACAAAGATGCTGCTGCTGCTGAAGTACGTGTGTATGATTCATGTATGTTTATTCTCATCTTCTGCTTCCTCGTTGTCTTCTTCGTCTATTTTGTCTTGGTATGCTGTGCCGATATCGCCACCTCGTGGAATGGGACGTTCAGTCTTGCGCATGCGCTTTTCATCGCATTCAGGTTGTGGGCAGGCGGCGTGGTCACAAAATTTGGGCTGCACGCGGTCGAGCACTGTGGACACAAGCGAAGTGGAGACGATGACATAAATTTCGTCACACGAGGTTTCCGGTTACACGTACACAGACAACAGAGGTGTAGCATGAATCCAGCTTAAGAGTAGCAGCCTTATATGGTGTGATCAGAAATCACAACAACAACATTTTGTTTTGGTAAGTATTTAATTATGCAGGTACGGAAGTGGGTATGGAGTGGCTAGGGTACGTTGCAATTTGGGTACAGAGTGACTTGGGACAGAGTGGCAAGGGTACTGAGTGCCCTGATACCCTTATAACCATCCCTGTTACCACCTGCTTCACTCCGGCCTATCTCTGAGTGGTTTCCTCATGTTTCGGTTCACCCACAACAGCACACCGGTCACTTTTATGGCCCGGGACCAGGGCTACTGGCCAGTGTTATACCGAGAACTCCCCCGGATTGGTGGAGGGGTTATCGGTATAACACCGGTACGTGCGATCCGCCGCAGACTCACGATGAAACCACAGAAATGGACTGCAGTGACGCGAGGCACACCACTGAACCAGGTGGTAACAGGGATGGCTATTAGGGTGACTAAGATCTGAAGAAAATAACAATATAAGCCGCGATGATAGCCAGCGTCCTGGTACCAGTGTTAGCTCAGGGGCTAATAGGCTACCTTCAGCTGAAACTGAAATCTTTTAAGGGAAAAATAAAAAATAAAAAACTTACAATAACCTGGTTGCATAAATATGCACACCCTTAACTAATACGTTGTTGCAGCACCTTTGGCTTTTATTACAGCACTCAGTCTTTTTGGGTAGGAGTCTATCAGTGTGGCACATCTTGATGTAGCAATATTTGCCCACTCTTCTTTGCAAAAATGCTCCAAATCTGTCCAGTTGCAAGGATATCATCTGTGCACAGCCCTCTTCAGATCACCTCACAGATGTTCAATCGGATTCAGGTCTGGACTCTGGCTGGGCCATTCCAAAACCTTAATCACCAGAAGAGTGTGTGCTTTGGGTCATTGTCGTGCTGAAAGATGAAGTTCCTCTTCATCTTCAGCTTTCCAGCACAAGCCTGAAGGTTTTGTGCCAACAATGACTGGTATTTGGAACTGTTCATAATTCCCTCCACCTTGACAAAGGCCCCAGTTCCAGCTGAAGAAAAACGGCCCCAAAGCATGATGGTACCACCACCATGCTTCACTATAGGTATGGTGTTCTTTTGATGATGAGCAGTGTTGTGTTTGCGCCAAATATACCTTTTGGAATTATGGCCAAAAAGTTCAACCTTGGTTTCATCGAACCATAACACATTTTCCCACATGCGTTTGGGAGATTTCCAAATGTGTTTTTGCAAAATGTAGCCAGGCTTTGATATTTTTCTTTGTAAGATAAGGCTTCTGTCTTGCCACCCTAGACAGGAGATTGTTGTCACATGCACTAAACAGCCAGTACTTGCCAGAAATTCCTGCAACTCCTTCAGTGTTGCTGTTGACCTCTTGGCAGCCTCCCTGACCAGTTTTCTTCTCATCTTTTCACCAATTTTGGAGGACGTCCAGTTCTTGGTAATGTCACTGTTGTGCCATATTTTCTCCCAATTGATGATGACTGTCTTCACTGTGTTCCATGGTATATTTAATGCCTTGGAAATTCTTTTGTACCCTTCTTCTGACTGATACCTTTGAACAATGAGATCCCTCTGATGCTTTGGAAGCTCTCTGCGGACCGTGGCTTGTGCTGTAAGATGTGACTACAAAAATGTCAGGAAAAGCCTACTAGAACAGCTGAACTTTATTTGGGGTTAATCAGAGGCGCTTTAAGTGGTGGCAGGTGTGTGCTGACTCCCATTTAACATGAATTTGAATGTGATTGGTTAATTCTGAACACAGCCGCATCCCCAGTTATAAAAGGGTGTGTATATTTATGCAACCAGGTTATAGTAAGTTTATTTTTCCCCATAGAAGATTTCAGTTTGTTTTTCAATTGGGTTGTACAGGTCATAGGTCACATTAATGATAGAAAACGTTTTGAAATGATTTATCTCGGTCTCATTTTTTTTACATCACAAAAACCTGGTAATTGAACAGGTGTGTGTGTGTACACATACACACACACCTCACAAAAAGGGATATTTGGCTTTCGGGTGAAATTTCAGGATGCACTATAACCTTTCCAGGTAAGGCTGTGCGATGTGGCAAAAAATTCATATCATGATAAGGATATATATCACGATATACATTTTCTGTAAATTCTACAGTTTAGATAATCATATAAAAAGGACCATCTCTCTTTTTTTTTTTTTTTAAACGTGTACCATTTTCCCTCCTAATTTTGCAGTGTTATAAAATAGTTCTTTCATATGCGCTGGAGACTTGATTCTCAATTTTTTTTTTCTTCTAAAACATGTATGAATAAAAAGTAAACATCAATAAATTAAATATTTCCTCAGCCAGAGAAGAATAGCAAAAAAAAATAAAAAATATAAAAAAAATGCCTGAAAATGAGAAAAATGACCCATGGCTGTCACCTACAGATATACACTCACCGGCCACTTTATTAGGTACACCATGCTAGTAACGGGTTGGACCCCCTTTTGCCTTCAGAACTGCCTCAATTCTTCGTGGCATAGATTCAACAAGGTGCTGGAAGCATTCCTCAGAGAGTTTGGTCCATATTGACATGATGGCATCACACAGTTGCCGCAGATTTGTCGGCTGCACATCCATGATGCGAATCTCCCGTTCCACCACATCCCAAAGATGCTCTATTGGATTGAGATCTGGTGACTGTGGAGGCCATTTGAGTACAGTGAACTCATTGTCATGTTCAAGAAACCAGTCTGAGATGATTCCAGCTTTATGACATGGCGCATTATCCTGCTGAAAGTAGCCATCAGAAGTTGGGTACATTGTGGTCATAAAGGGATGGACATGGTCAGCAACAATACTCAGGTAGGCTGTAGCGTTGCAACGATGCTCAATTGGTACCAAGGGGCCCAAAGAGTGCCAAGAAAATATTCCCCACACCATTACACCACCACCACCAGCCTGAACCATTGATACAAGGCAGGATGGATCCATGCTTTCATGTTGTTGACGCCAAATTCTGACCCTACCATCCGAATGTTGCAGCAGAAATCGAGACTCATCAGACCAGGCAACGTTTTTCCAATCTTCTATTGTGCAATTTCGATGAGCTTGTGCAAATTGTAGCCTCAGTTTCCTGTTCTTAGCTGAAAGGAGTGGCACCCGGCGTGGTCTTCTGCTGCTGTAGCCCATCTGCCTCAAAGTTCGACGTACTGTGCGTTCAGAGATGCTCTTCTGCCTACCTTGGTTGTAACGGGTGGTTATTTGAGTCACTGTTGCCTTTCTATCAGCTCGAACCAGTCTGGCCATTCTCCTCTGACCTCTGGCATCAACAAGGCATTTCCGCCCACAGAACTGCCGCTCACTGGATATTTTTTCTTTTTCGGACCATTCTCTGTAAACCCTAGAGATGGTTGTGCGTGAAAATCCCAGTAGATCAGCAGTTTCTGAAATACTCAGACCAGCCCTTCTGGCACCAACAACCATGCCACGTTCAAAGTCACTCAAATCACCTTTCTTCCCCATACTGATGCTCAGTTTGAACTGCAGGAGATTGTCTTGACCATGTCTACATGCCTAAATGCACTGAGTTGCCGCCATGTGATTGGCTGATTAGAAATTAAGTGTTAACGAGCAGTTGGACAGGTGTACCTAATAAAGTGGCCGGTGAGTGTAAATTAGGTGTTAGTTTAAATCGGTGAAAATTTCAGTGTAGACCTGCAGCCTGCCATTCTGGCCTGAAAATATTTCAGATTGGTCTTGATCTGAAAATCAAAGACACAAAAGGTAATGTAATAAAATACATGTGATGACTAACTTTATTCATTATCACTACTTGACTAATTAAAATGATTAGAAATCAAATAAATTACATTAAAAGCCAACTTGCTTCTCTGACCAGTTTTAATTAATTTATTATTTATTTTGCGTGGATGTGCCACCATCATGCACTTTTGTAACTTTAATAAAAAAAAAATCAGACGAAAGTAAGAAACTCAGCAGTAATTTAAACAAAAAACCAAAGTAAAAAATGATGGTCTGCTGCTGTTTCCAGTTAGCACAACTTAGCTTAAATGACGATCATTTAGCGTTTTAAAAGGAGACATGGTGTTAACGTTACTTACCTCCTATTAAAACGAGGTTAGCAAGCTATCCTCTTACAGCACGATGAAAAACGGTCCCACATCCCTGGCAAACAGGAGTAGCAGCTATCTGAACCAGTAGTTTTGAGTTGGCAACAGCATCCACCGGACTAAAGCCTAGCCAGCCACCACACCTGTTTCGCTGTGCGCAATCGCGCACTGCAGGGAAGAGACGGGGCGCTGACAAGTAGTGGTGAGGTAGGAGCTTCACTGAATAAAGGAGGGTATGGGCATTTTAAATGCAATATAAATGATAAGAGTATTCTATGAAACAATAGATGTTTTTACATTGCCATCCAATATCGTCATATCGCACAGCCCTATTTCCAAGTGAACTTGATTTGACCTTCTTTAACCTTTTCAATGCACATGTCCCAACTGTTCAGTGTTTCACTATTTTTTGCATAACTTGCTGTTCTCTAACAAGGTGCTTAACTGCAAAATTCACAACAGGTGTTTGATCCCTGAATTGACCAATAAATGTTCTGGTTCAATTAGAATTGGTATTTAAACAGTCCTCTTCATCATGCTGTTCACATTTTGACATTATGAGACCAAAACGACACCTCACAATTGATCAACAGTACCTCGCCATTATGAGGCTTCAAACAGGATGTTCTCGGAGGGAAGTGGCCGCTGAGCTTAGAGTGTCACAGAGTGTCATCAGCAGGTTGCAACAGAGATACAGAGAGACTGGAAGAGTCACAGAAAGGCATAGAAGTGGACGTCCTTTGGCCACATCCCACACTGATGACCGCTTCATTGTGAACAGTGCCCTGCGGAACCAGATGATGAAAGCCACTCAACTCCAGGCACATTTAAGGGAGGTGAGAAGCACCCAAGTGTCACATCAGACCATTCAAAACTGTTTACATCTGCGTGGTCTGTGTGCTAGACGACCTGCAAGGGTGCCTGACCACACCACCAGGCAAAGGCGTCATTGTCTTGCATGGGCCAGGGAGCATTTACGCTGGAGAAGGGACCGGTGGGCCTCAGTGCTGTTCTCTGATGAAAGTCAGTTCATGTTGAGCAGAAATGATGGCTGCCAATGATGTTGGAGACGTCAAGGAGAGCGCTATGCATCAGCCACTGTTGTCACCAGACAAACCTTTGGTGGTGGTGGTGTTACAGTCTGGGCAGGTGTGTCTAGTCAATACAGAACTGCCCTACACCTTGTGAATGATACAGTGACAAACTGATACTGCCTGAATAACATTGTTAAAAGGAACTCCGATTATATTGGCATGTTAGCTCTATATGCTTTATTTTTATGTTACTAACATAACTATAATATAATTTTTTTGAAAATAAAAAATTTATTACGATGTAAATCGCCATTATTGTTTACGTCGCAATGCATTCTGGGTAGTGATGTAGAATGGTTGCAGCCGTTTTTTCTGTCTTATACAAGCCAAGAAGCGAAGCTCCTAACTACTGCCATTTGTCAGTGAAAATGCCACATTGCGCGGCTTTTGGATGTAATTTCCAATCAAAGGGAAATAAAGAGAGCGGGGTGAGCCTCCATAGCTTTCCTAAAGAGGGAAAGTGGAGGAAAAAGTGGGGCGGCAGCGACTCAGCAGGTAGAGCAGGTCGTCTAATAACCCGATGGTTGGCGGTTCGCATCACGCTCTCCCCAGATATCCTGCCGTTGTGTCCCTGGGCAAGACACTTCACCCACATTGCCTCCAGTGCCCATAACACTGGGTATGAATGTGTAAAAATGTTTAAATGCTCGGTGGTGGCCGGAGAGGCTGTTGGCGTGGATTGGCCGCCACATTTCCCTCACTCTGAGTCTGTGATCATGCGCTGTAGCGCATGCCTGATAAAGCTGACATATGGATTAATCACACTGTGATAAAGCACGATATCGCTCAAAGCGCACAAGTGTGCGCTTTGAGCACCAGTGTGGCAGATGAAATAAGAGAACCCAGTGTTGAGGCACGGAATAATTGCAGGCAGGATACTGCGAACTGAAGTTTAAAAGGGTGTTTATTTCATCCTCCAGCGCTGTGGAGCGAGCCCTTTTTTTTATTACTTATTTTGTACTAACCGCAGTGCGCAGTGGGCAGCACAGTTTACCCTCGGCCGGGGGATCGCGGAGATCGTGGGTTCGATCCCTGCCCCCGGCCAACAGTGATCTATGTGGAGTTTGCGTGTTCTCCCCGTGTCTGCGTGGGTTTACTCCGGGATTTCTCCAGTTTCCTCCCACATGTCAAAAACATGCAGGTTAGGGAGTTAAGGGGCGCTTGCGCACGCAGCGACTGGCAGCTGGTGGCTTGTCACCAGACTGCAAAACAAATCTACCTACAGGTACAAAATAAGTAATAAAAAAAAAAAAAAAGGGCTCGCTCCACAGTGCTGGAGTGAGCTTTGTGCTGGAGGATGAAATAAACACCCTTTTAAACTTCAGTTTTCTTGTCCTGCCTGCAATTATTCCGTGCCTCAACACTGGGTTCCCTTATTTCATCCGCCACACTGGTGCGCAAAGCGCACGCTCGTGCGCTTTGCAGGATATTGTGCTTTATCATAGCGTGATTAATACATATGTCAGCTCTATCAAGTGTTGTGGGATGTGTCTGGTGCGTTTGTTTGGATGGGACAGCTCGGTGCGTGGACGTGAGTGAGTGATGGCGTTTGCGCAGCCGAGGCGCCCCCCCCCCCCCCCCCCCCCCCCGGTGTATGTGGCAAACGGTGTGTGATTTGGTGCGGATAAGTAGAAAGAGCGAGGCGACCAGAGCAGGTAGAATTTGTTGCTGACAACAGTGCGGTATATAAATAAAGCCCCAACGCTTCAGCAAAACGGCCTGTGCTTCTGTGTACCACAAGAGTGAGGTTTACTCGGGAATTAAACCACAGAGGAAGATGGATCTCCCCTGCGTCCCAAAACCACGGTTAGGAGACGAAAGGCAGGAACGGTCAACACAAGCGTGCGATCACAGATATGTCTCATGCGCGCGCTTTGAGCGATATTGTGCTATTATTACAACGTGATTAATACATATGTCAGTTTTATCAGGCATGCGCTACAGCACGTGATCAGACTCAGAGTGAGGGAAATGTGGCTGCCAATCCACGCCAACAGCCTCTCCGGCCACCACCGAGCATTTAAACATTTTTACACATTCATACCCAGTGTTATGGGCACTGGAGGCAATGCGGGTGAAGTGTCTTGCCCAGGGACACAACGGCAGGATATCTGGGGAGAGTGTGATGCGAACCGCCAACCATCGGGTTATTAGACGACCTGCTCTACCTGCTGAGCCGCTGCCGCCCCACTTTTACCTCCACTTTCCCTCTTTAGGAAATCTATGGAGGCTCACCCCGCTCTCTTTATTTCCCTTTGATTGGAAATTACATCCAAAAGCCGCGCAATGTGGCATTTTCACTGACAAATGGCAGTAGTTAGGAGCTTCGCTTCTTGGCTTGTATAAGACAGAAAAAACTGCTGCAACCGTTCTACGTCACTACCCAGAATGCATTGCGACGTAAACAAAAATCGTAATAAAGTTTTTTAAAAATATATAAAACTGGGAATTATTTTCAAAAAAATTATATTATAGTTATGTTACTAACATAAAAATAAAGCATATAGAGCTAACATGCCAATATAATCAGAATTCCTTTTAATCCAGTCATTGTGCCCCTGCATGAACAACACAGGCTTAATTTCATCTTCATGGCCGACAATGCTCCAGCTCATCGAGGTTGCATCATTAGGGAACAGCTGCTGGAGACTGGGGTACCTTAAATGGCGTGGCCTGCACTTTCTCCAGACCTGAATCCCATAGAAAACCTATGGGATCAGCTGAATCACCGTGTAGAGGCTCATAACCCTGCACTCTACAACCTCAATGGCCTGAGGGCCGTCCTTCAAGAAGAGTGGAATGCCATGCTTCAGCAGACAATAAGTCAACTTGTGAACAGCATGAGACGTCGTTGTCAAGCTGTAATTGATGCTCAAGGGCACATGAGAAGTTATTGAGATATTGACATTTTTTGTTGTGGTATAACCACAATTGTTGTTGGCTTTTGTTTCAATAAATTGTTTGAGATGAGGAAATCACCATTGCATGCTTCTACTTAAAGGTCCTACTTTCATGATATAATATCACTGTAGTGTGAACGTTTTACATTTTCCATAAATTTCACCCGAAAGCCAAACATCCCTAATTTTTTGTGAGTAGCGTGTGTGTGTATTTGGGGTGTAACGGAACATGTATTCGTATTTTTCGGTACGACACCTTCGGCAGCGCGGTGGCGGAGTGGTTAGCACTGTGGCAGCACAGCAACTCCCCCTTGGCCGGGGGATCCTGGGTTTGATCCCAGCCCCCAACCAACAGTGATCTGTGTGTAGTTTGCATGTTCTCCCCGTGTCTGCATGGGTTTACTCCGGGATTTCTTCGGTTTCCTTCCACATGCCAAAAAAACATGCAAGTTAGGTTAATTGGCATCATCTGGGGATTCTAAATTGTCCTTAGGTATGACTGTGAGAGTGAATGGTTATCTGTCTCTCTGTGTTGGCCCTGCGATGGACTGGCGATCTGTCCAGGGTGTACCCTGCCTGTCACCCAAAGATGCTGGGATAGATTCCAGCCCCCCCGCAACCCGAAAAAGATTAAGCGGAAGAAGATGGATGGATGATCTACAGAATATACACAAATCATACTGATAAGCAGCAGTAGCAGTTTTTGACTGAGTAGCATAAACTGATGGACTGTGCTCTCGATCGGCGCTACCGGCAGCATTTTTCGATAGGGCAGCACAAACCGACAGAACACCGGTTGGGCTGCTGCTTCTCCCGGTGTGTCCTATGTTGAATACATCGGTGTTCTTTGTCAGACCCCGGGTCCCTGCTGGCGTGCCTCATGTTCTCCACATACGCTGAATTATCCTTTAGACCTATGCAATCACGGCAACTTTATGGTATAATTTTTTTAAGCATTAAATCTTCAGTATTATCTTTTTCTAGTCAAATTTGTCGTTTTTTACTTCCTTGTTTTTTTCAGTGAGTGCTGTGGTGACTGACTAGTTGTCATGCCGCATATTATCCAGTCAGCATGGTTGTAATGCCGTGTATTATCCAATCAGCACGGAGTCAATCCTAAACCCCGCCCACACTTCCTGAAGCCAGGGCATGAGGAGACGGAGTGGTGACAGAACAGTGGCTAAACTTTTATTGATAAAATTCCATATTTTGACTGAACAATTTGGGGATACACGCCCTCGTAACCTCAGCAAAGCACTTATAAAATCTGAGGTCAGTCTGATGAACAGTTTGAGAGATACACTACCGTTCAAAAGTTTGGGGTCACTCAGACAATTATTTTGTTTTTTCCATGAAAAGTCACACTTATTTACCACCATGAGTTGTAAAATGAATAGAAAATATAGTCAAGACATTGACAAGGTTAGAAATAATGATTTGTATTTGAAATAATAATTTTTTCCTTCAAACTTTGCTTTCGTCAAAGAATCCTCCATTTGCAGCAATTACAGCATTGCAGATCTAACATGATTGCACAAGGGTTTTCTAATCATCCATTAGCCTTCTGACTCAATGAGCAAACACATTGTACCATTAGAACACTGGAGTGATAGTTGCTGGAAATGGGCGTCTATACACCTATCTAGATATTGCACCAAAAACCAGACATTTGCAGCTAGAATAGTCATTTACCACATTAGCAATGTATAGAGTGTATTTCTGATTAGTTTAAACTTATCTTCATTGAAAAAAAGTGCCTTTCTTTCAAAAATAAGGAAATTTCTAAGTGACCCCAAACTTTTGAACGGTAGTGTATGTGAGGAACAGACAGACAGATTTAGTGCATTTATAGATAGAAGATATATATAAACTCTTCTTTGAATGAATGAATGTGAATTTTATTCGGTAATGAACATGCAATAAAAACAAAAAACATGTAAGACACATGAAAGAACAACTGAAAGGGTGTAGACTTAAAGCTAGCGCTTCTTTAGTGCCTACCCCGTTACAATTTTAAAATCAATAACATAAAAATTTAGGTCATACCCAAAAATCAACAAAGAAAATCAAATAGAATTGGTTGGACAAAAAACAGAAACTTCTTCGATATAGACATTTTTAGTTTTTACTACAATTTGGCAACATCAAAAGTTAACTGAAGTGAATTTAGAGTAGTTTGAGTAGTACAAGCCAGTAAAATATATCTATAACTCACCAGGATGCATTCAAAATATGTGTATAGAAAAACTTGGCATCCTATTTTATTTTTAAACTATCTAGCATCCACTACAATTCAGCTCACAAAACATCAAAATTTAAGCAAAGTGAACACATAGAGCCATTAGATGGAGTAGAAGATAAAAGTAGCTCGTTTCCATTCAAAAACTGTCAAATTTAAATTTCACTTTTCCCCAGGTGAATATGTATTTACCAGAAAAATTACTTCTTATTTGCAAATTTCATAATTTCCACTCTAGTTGGGCTCTCAGAACAACATCAGAAGTTACCTAAAGTGAATTTATACAACTATTAGAATTATTAATGTAGTAACTAACCCAGTAAACGAATAACGTTCAGAAATGTTCAGAAACCATTAGATTTAAAGTTTACTTTGCCCTGGTGAATATGTGTGTGCAAAAAACCCCCAAAACTTATGCTATCTAATATGTATAGTTTCCTTTGCAATTCAGTACATAAAACAACACCAAACGTTACCTGAAGTGAATTTTATAGAACTGAAGTAAAAAATTATAGCACCAAGTACTGTAGTGACGCAACAACTAGTTGATTAGTGGATCAACAGAAAACTGATGGACTAATCGACTTCACACCGTTTTCTAGTAAAATGTCTAAAAAGGGCTTCAGACATGAACATTCCCACTTTTCTTGTATTTGCATAAAATGTTGAATAATTTTTGGTTTTGTATGATTTCTGTGACAAACCAAGACAACTGATCGGGTCACTTTCAACTTTGGGAAAATGTGATGGACCTGTTAAATTTTTAAAAATTTTATAGACCAAACAAAAACCTAGCTGGTTAATCTGTAACAAAACTAATCAAAAGTTGGGGCCCTAAAGTGCAGTAAACAGGCCAAAAAGAAGAGAAGAGATTTAATTCAAGAACTGTTTAAGTTGAAGTTTACTCTGAATGCATGGGCGGCTATTTCATTTCACTGTTGGGGGGGGGGGCAGTAAAGAGAATATTGAGAGGGGGACTGTCGGTGTTATTGTAGTTGGGGCCCTGTAAGATTGTGTTTATGGGCTCCTATATTTATAATAGAGAAGAGTTCAAATCCTCAAGAACTTGAGCCATTATCTAGATGAAGAAAATTTAATCAGTTAAACAGAATAAAAATTAAACCAGCATCCATATGAATATTGCAAATTTAGAAGAAAAAAGTCACAGATTTACAAGGAAAAAGCTATGACAAAAAAGTAGTGAATTATAAAGGGAAAAATTCTTTTTAGAAAAAGTTGCAAATTCACAAGAAAAAATTAAATTTAAAAGGAGGAAAAATTGCAAATTTACCAGGAAAAAAATGGAAAATTTGAGTAATAAGTTGCAAATTTACAAGAAAAACACTGGAAATTCATGAAAAGTTGTGTATGTACAGTGCATCCAGAAAGTCTTCACAACGCTTCACTTTTTCCACATTTTGTTATGTTACATCCTTATTCCAAAAGGGATTAAATTCACTTTTTTCCTTAAAATTCTACACACAATAACGGCGGTGTGGTCGAGCAGTGGTTAGCAGCATAGCAACTCACCCTTGGCCATGGGATCCTGGGTTCGATCCCAGCCCCTGACCAACAGTGATCTGTTGGGGTTTGCATGTTCTCCCCGTGTCTGCGTGGGTTTCCTCCCACAGACCACAAACATGCAGGTAAGGTTAATTGGAGACTCTAAAGTGGCCCTAGGTGTGAATGTGTGTGTGAATGGTGAAGGGATAGCACCGTATTGTGGCTGCTTCATCCATCCAGGTGGATGCCCTCAATTTCCCCTCTGGGGATCAATAAAGTATACAAAATCTAATCAATACCCCATAATGACAATGTGAATTTTTTTTTTTTTTTTTGAGATTTTGGCAAATTTATTAAAAGTAAAAAACTAAGGAATCACATGTGCATAAATATTCACAGCCTTTGCTCAATACTTTGTTGATGCACTTTTGGCAGCAATTGCAGCCTCAAGTCTTTTTGAATATGATGCCACAAGCTTGGCACACCTACAGTATCTTTGGGCAGTTTGGTCCATTCCTCTTTGCAGCACCTCTCAAGCTCCATCAGGTTGGATGGGAAGTGTCGGTGCACAGCCATTTTCAGATCTCTCCAGAGATGTTCAGTTGGATTCAAGTCTGGACTCTGGCTGGGTCACTCAAGGACATTCACAGAGTTATCCTGAAGCCACTCCTTTGATATCTTGGCTGTGTGCTTAGGGTTGTTGTCCTGCTGAAAGATGAACCGTTGCCCCAGTCTGAGGTCAAGAGCACTCTGGAGCAGGTTTTCATCCAGGATGTCTTTGTACATTGCTGCATTCATCTTTCCCTCTATCCTGACTAGTCTCCCAGTTCCTGCCGCTGAAAAACATCCCCAGAGCATGATGCTGCCACCACCATGCTTCACTGTAGGGATGGTATTGGCCTGGTGATGAGCGGTGCCTGGTTTCCTCCAAACATGAGGCCTGGCATTGACACCAAAGAGTTCAGTCTTTGTCTCATCAGACCAGAGAATTTTGTTTATCATGGTCTGAGAGTCCTTCAGGTTCCTTTTGGCAATCTCCAGGCGGGCTGTCATGCACCTTTTACTAAGGAGTGGCTTTCGTCTGGCCACTCTACCATACAGGCCTGATTGGTGGATTGCTGCAGAGATGGTTGTCCTTCTGGAAGGTTCTCCTCTCTCCACAGAGGAACGCTGGAGGTCTGACAGAGTGACCATCGAGTTTTTGGTCACCTCCCTGACTAAGGCCCTTCTCTCCTGATCATTCAGTTTAGACAGCTGGCCAGCTCTCAGAAGAGTCCTGGTGGTTCTGAACTTCTTCTATTTACATATGATGGAGGCCACTGTGCTCATTGGGACCTTCAAAGCAGCAGAATTTTTTCTTTACCCTTCCCCAGATTTGTGCCTCGAGACAATCCTGTCTCGGAGGTCTACAGACAATTCCTGTGACTTCATGCTTGGTTTGTGCTCTGACATGCACTGTCACCTGTGGGACCTTATATCGACAGGTGTGTGCCTTTCCAAATCATGTCCAATCACCTGAATTTACCACTGGTTGACTCCAATTAAGCTGTAGAAACATCTCAAGGATGATTAGTGGAAACAGGATTAACCTGAGCTCAATTTTGAGCTTTGTGGCAAAGGCTGTGAATACTTATGTACATGTGATTTCTTGGTTTATTTTTAATAAATTGGCAAAATCTCAAACACTTTTTTCATGTTGTCATTATGGGGTATTGTGTGTAGAATTTTGAGGAAAAAATGAATTTAATCCATTTTGGAATAAGGCTGTAACATAACAAAATGTGGAAAAAGTGAAGCACTGTGAAGACTTTTCAGATGCACTGTTTGAGAAAAAATTAAGTTGCATATTTTAAAAGAAAAAAGTTGCAAATTTCCAATAAAAACTGCAAATTTATGAAAAATTGTTTTAAATGCATTTGAAAAAAGTTGCAAATTTACTACGAAAAAGTTACAAATTTATGATAAAGTTGCAGATTTAAAAGAAAAAGCTGCAAATTTGAAGGAAAAAAAATGCAGATTTACAAGAAAAAAAGCAAATTTAAAAGAAAATAGTTGGAGATTTAAAATTGGTGCTTCAGATGTGTTTTATTCTGTTATGTAATATGACATAAAAAGGTTTAGGATGAATTGGGGGAGAACGACACTTATGTTTTTTTCCAGGTTGATTTACGCTTATGTTTGAATGTAAAGTTAAAAAAAAAAAATACTACTACTGAACATGTACAGTGGTGTGAAAAAGTGTTTGCCCCCTCCCTGATTTCTCATTTTTTTGTATGTTTGTCACACTTAATGTTTCAGATCATTCAGTTCAATTCAGCTTTATTTATATAGCGCCATTTCACAACAACAGTCATCTCTCATAGCACTTTCAACTGTAGGGGGAACCCCCACAGTTGCAGCAAAACTCCAGCAATCAGGCGATCCCCTGTGAGCAAGCGCTTGGCGACGGTGGAGAGGAAAAACTCCCTTTTAACAGGAAGAAACCTCCAGCAGAACCAGGCTCAGGGAGGGGCAGTCATCTGCTGCGACTGGCTGGGGGGTGAGGGTCTAATATTTACAAATTTAAGTATTAGACAAAGATAACACAAGTAAACACAAAATGCAGTTTTTAAATGAAGGTGTTTATTATTAAGGGTAAAAAAAATCCAAACCTACATGGCCCTGTGTGAAAAAGTGATTGCCCCCTAAACCTAATAACTGGTTGGGCCACCCTTAGCAGCAACAACTGCAATCAAGCCTTTGTGATAACTGGCAATGAGTCTTTTCCAGCGCTGTGGAGGAATTTTGGCCCACTCATCTTTGCAGAATTGTAATTCAGCCACATTGGAGGGTTTTCAAGCATGAACCGCCTTTTTAAGTTCATGCCACAGCATTTCAATTGGATTCAGGTCAGGACTTTGACTAGGCCACTCCAAAGTCTTCATTTTGTTTTTCTTAATCCATTCAGAGGTGGACTTGCTGGTGTGTTTTGGATCATTGTCCTGCTGCAGAACCCAAGTGGGCTTCAGCTTGAGGTCACAAACAGACGGCCGGACATTGTCCTTCAGGATTTTTTGGTAGACAGCAGAATTCATGGTTCCATTTACCACAGCAAGTCTTCCAGGTCCTGAAGCAGCAAAACAGCCCCAGACCATCACACTACTACCACCACCACCATATTTTACTGTTGGTATGATGTTCTTTTTATGAAATGCTGTTACTTTTACGCTTAATGTAATGGGACACATGCCTTCCAAAAAGTTCAACTTTTGTCTCATCAGTCCACAGAGTATTTTCCCAAAAGTCTATATATAGTGTATATATTTGTAATTAGTCCCAAAGCTTTAGAAATGGTTTTATAACCTTTTCCAGACTGATAGATCTCAATTGTTTTGTTTCTCATTTGCTCCTGAATTTTTTTGGATCGCATCATGATGTCTAGCTTTTGAGGATCTTTTAGTCTACTTCACTTCTTCAGCAAGGCGGACTAGACATGTCAATGGCGTATTGCTGCCCTCCACAGTTCATACATCAGGTTGGCAGCTGTATCTCAAATTCTCCCATACAATCCAGTTCTATACAGAAACTCCAATAGTTTTTTAACTTTACTCCAACTGTCCAGGTTCATCAAAGTGTGCTTGTTAAAAACAGTCTCTCTGGGAGATCCCAGGTCTCTCAACAGTTTCCTCCATTGTCTAGCATATTTCTTGCAGTGGATTATGACATGAGACACTGTTTCCATGCTTCCACAGTCACATTTGCCATCAGGGTGTTTTCCTATCAGAGCCAGCCTACTTCTAAGCCCACAGTGCCCAAGCCTCAACCTGGTTAAAACAACTGAATCTTTCCTTTTACAAGTAAAAGATTGTTTATGTGTATTGACTTGTCTCTGTATGTTATAGTAATGTCTTCCTCTCACTTCATTTTCCCATGCTTTTCCCCACTGCTCTTATTGATTAATTGATGCTTTCCACAATTTCAGGAGGACCGTACTGCAGAGTAAGCTCTATTTCTTCCCTGTGTTCTCCCCTTTTTGCCAATCTGTCAGCCTCCTCATTCCCCTCTACTCCCACATGTGCTGGAACCCACATAAAACCCACCTCACACCCTGCTCTGTGAAGTCTGAACAATGTAAGATATATTTCTGTGAGTAGATCCGGTCTTGCTTTGGATTTAAATTCTTTGATCGCTACCAAAACTGCTGAAGAATCACTGCATATGACTGAATACCTTCTGTTTTGTTCTTCCACCCATCGAAGTGCCCATAAAACCGCCACCATTTCTGCTGAGAATACAGACATGTGGTCTGATATTCGCACCCCCTTTTCAAATCCAAGATCAGGAATAAAAAACCCAAATGCCACCCTCCCGTTCTCTGAGCTCTTTGACCCATCTGTATATATTTGTAAATATTCTCCAATAATTACTTAAACGAGTTTGCACCTCCTTCACCATTTCTCCTGACGTTTTCCTCGTGCCGTTTTTAAGAATGCTGAGGCCAATTCTGGGTTCTGGGAAGGTCCATGGAGGTACATCTGACCAACAGACTAGAGGACACATGTTAGCATTAAAAAGACTCATTTGCTCTGCTAGTGATTTAACCTTTTCAATAAAATTAGTTCTAATCCTTCCATTTGACCCCATGAACTCCCAGTGCTGTCTCAACATATTTTTAGAAAAGGTTTTATCCTGTCCTTTTAATTTCATTACATATTTCAATCCAAGCTTGTACCTTCTTAACTGTAAAGGCATTTCACCCATTTCTCTAAGGAGAACTGGAATGGGAGGGGTACAAAATGCCCCACTACACACTCTTAGTGCCTTTGCTTGAATTATATCAAGCTTATTAATTAACAGATTGTGCAGCTGACCCATAAGCCATACACCCATAGTCAATTGCTGATCTTATCATACCTCTATATATCATTAACAATGTTTCTTTATCGGCCCCCCAGTCAGATCCTGCCACACACCTAAGCACATTTATGATTTTTTTCACACTTTACACAGATTTTGTCAATGAGCTTTCCATGTTAACCTTTGATCCAGCCACACTCCAAGGAATTTAAAATGCTGAACTCTTTCAGTGTCCTTTCCACATAATCACAAGTGCCATGCAGGTAACTTCTTTTTATGCCCAGACACCATATACTTGGTCTTATCAACTGATATTTTAAAGCCCCATTCATCAGCTCATCCTATTATATTCTCTAGGGCCTTCTGAACCTGATTGTATACATACAGTATGTTAAGTTCCTGCCTCGTTTCCATATAGCACCATCATCTGCAAATAGGGAAACCCCAAATTCTTTTCCCACTCTACTAAACATACTATAATATTCACCAGAATATTAAAGAGGACAGGGCTAATCACACTTCCTTGTGGAGTTCCATTCTCCACCTCAAGTTCCTCAGAGAGTTCCCTCCCCACCCGGACCTGAATTGTTCTATTACAAAGGAAATTCTTGATCCAATTAAACATTCTCCCTTGGATTACAGCATCATGTAGTGCGATCAACAGCCCTTCCTTCCACAGCATATCATACGCCTTCTCAATATCCAGGAACACTGCCACTACTGCCTCTCTACTGGCAATTGCCTTCCTGATATCAGCGTCTAAATTTAGGACAGCATCCATAGTAGAGCGTCCCTGCCTAAATCCACTTTGATGGCCCACAAAGAACCTGTTTTTCTCAAGCTTCCACACTAGCCTTTCTGTTATCATTCGCTCCATTATTTTACATAATACCAAGGTCGGAGCAATAGGTCTATAGGAGCTTGGGCTGCTGGCCACCTTCCCAGGTTTCAAAACTGGAACTATTACAGCATGTTTCCACTCCTTAGGAAGACACCCACTTTCCCTCACACTGTTGAGCAGGGCCAATACAGCCTCCAGCAATAACACCCCAGCCTATTTAAATAATTGGTAGCTCAGCCCATCTCTTCCCGGAGATGTGTCCTTTCCCCTATCTAGAGCTCTTTTAAGTTCATTTCAGGTGAACATGGCATTAACAATGTCAGAATTCTCACTATTAGCTCGTAATTTGTACTGCTGCTTTTCTACAGTCTCTGCTGTCCTTCTTCTGCTTTCCTTACTTATATTACTTTGGCTGTGCACCTTTTGAAATTGTTTAACCAATGCCTTTGATTTTTCTTTACTATTTACTGCCTCAAATGCATTACACTGACGAACAGGGATTACCGTCTGCCTGAAGGCTCCTGTCATTCTACAAACTAAACTCCAGACTTTTTTAACAGGGGTATCTTGACCCAATTTTTCACAGAAGTTTCTCCAACTTTGCTTTTTTGCTTCTTTGATTACTCTCCTTGCTTTAGTTCTCAGTCTCTTTAACCTGCCATACACTCTGTTCCTGGCTTTAATTGCCAGGCTACATTCTTCATTCCACCAAGGGACCATAGTCCCTCCCTTAGGAATCTTTTTCCTAGGGATAGCCTCTGATGCAGCACACCAAATCACTTTAGTTAAAGAACTGTTCCACTCATCCACTCCTTTCTCACTCTGTATAGCTGCTACTTTCAGATTTACTTTTTCCTTATACTCTACCCAGTTTTCTCTTTTATAGTTTAACCTCAGGGGGGAATGTTTGGATCCTCAATAAGAGTTCTGCCAGACTTGGCAATTATTGGCACATGATCACTACCCAATAGGTTCCAGTCCATTATCTTCCACGTACCAATAGCTGCCAACTCAGCAGATGCAACTGTAATATCAATCGAGGATGCCATTCCCCCGCCTGTTCTAAACCAAGTAGGCTGCCCATCATTCAGCACAACCAAATTATATTTATCCATGAAATCCTCTACAATCTTACCATTTCCATCCCTTTTCCTGCTTCGTCATAACTCATTATGCGCATTGAAGTCCCCAAGCCAAACTACTGGAAGACTAACTTTATCCATAACTTCCTGGAAATGACTTTCTTCTAAATTGATGCATGGATTATATACATTTACAAATGACACTTTTCCTCGGTTAGTCCACACTTCTATTATTATGCTCGCGATCATACTTTTAATTTCCCTTCTCCTGCACTGAATCCCATCTCTGATAAACGTTGCACATCCACCTCCTGAGCTGTTCTCTCCATCTTTCCTCTCACACTTGTATCCCAGTACTACAAAATGTAGGTGTGGTTTTAACCAAGTCTCTTCAATCCAAATTACATCTGGCTTCTCCTCAAGCTCCTTCAAAAAGTGTTTAAGTTCTTGTCTGTTTGTCATCAGGCTCCTAGCATTCCATTGCATAATACGAAACATTATGCCAAGGAAGCTAATCATCGCCATTTTCACTGTCCCTACTGGCCATTTCATCATCCTCACCCTCACAGTTCCTACAGTCTAATTCTTGGTACTAACTTCCTCCTGACCCTTGACCTTCACCACAGTAGGTAAATTGCCAAACTTCTTCTGGATCTATTCCTTTGAAGTCCAACAGCCATTCAGCAGCAGAAGTGATTTCACGTACTATGCCTGACTTTTTATTTGCCACCAGTTTTACTCTCCACATTGCTTCCACCATAAATCCTGTTCACAATAACTGCATCATCATCATTTCCTGGTGTGCTATCCACCCTTATTGGTTCCTTGCACAATGACTCGCCATGCTGTTGCCTGGTTCCCTGCACTCCCTGCACATCTGTTTAACTGCTTCTGCATATGAGATTTTGTTTTCTCTCTTGATTCTTTCAACATTCTCTGCCTTAATATAATTGGCACACCCTTCGAATGAGGCTGGATGGTCACCTCCACAGTTACATTTCATTGGCTCTTTGCATTCCTTCCCATCATGATCGTTAACACACCGTCTGCACCTTCGGCCACCTCCACATACTGCAGCTACATGACCATATTTTTGACATTTAAAGCACCTCAGTGGGGGCCTTTCATATTCTTTTACACTGTAACTGACGTACCCCAGCATTACTCTCCTTGGCAGTTTATCTTTAAAGGTAATAAGGACAGGAGTAGAGCCGCCATTCCTCTCCTCCCTTCCCATGCGCCTGACTGCAACAACTTCACCCTCTTTCAGACAGGTCAGCAGCTCTTGGTCAGTTACTTCAGGTGACACATTATAAAGAACTCCCTTAACTTCTGAAGTGACAGGCGGTTTAAATGTTTCCACACTTTTCTCAAACTTTTAATCTTGAGCGCTTTAGTCTGTTGATTAGATGATTTACGTATTACAGACATCATCCCACTTCTCAAAATTGTAACACGCATGACATCTCCGATTTCTCTTTTAATTTCTTTTGCCAATTTTAAGGGATTCACAGAAGAAAACCCAGAACCTTCCTTCACTTTTATATAAACTTTGTAGCTAACCTCCTGTTCTTCCTCCTTCCTATTTTACCCTGAGCACCACCATCCGAGTCACTCCCCTGAGACCCATCCTCCCATTTCTTCCTCTTTGGCCCGGTTTTGCCCACTACTTGCCTCCCACCCCCATCCCACTCACCACCCGCCTGCATGGGCCGACTCTGATATTCACCAAAACAAGGCAAATTTCTCCAGAAAGGCTTTTTTCCTTTTATCTGCATTAGCAAAAATTTGCATTTGCCGCCGACCTCTCTCCCAGAAGCACCCAGTTCTGTCTACTTCACTTTGTCAGGCAGGTCCCATTTAAGTGATTTCTTGATTGAGAACAGGTGTGGCAGTAATCAGGCCTGGGTGTGGCTAAATGGAACTCAGCTTTCCAAAGATGTGGTAAACCACAGTTATGTTTTAATTGGGGGGGGGGTCACTTTTTCCACACAGGGCCATGTAGGTTTGGATTTTTTTACCCTTAATAATAAACACCTTCATTTAAAAACTGCACTTTGTGTTTACTTGTGTTATCTTTGTCTAATATTTACCTCCGCCAGGCCGAAGGCCAGGAGGAGGTTATGTTTTTGCCAGCGTCTGTTTGTCTGTCTGTTGGTTAGCAAGATAACTCAAAAAGTTTTGGACGGATTTCAATGAAACTTTCAGGCGTTGTTGGAAATGGTACAAGGAAGAACTGATTAAATTTTGGGGATGATCCGGATCACCGTCTGGATACAGGAATTTTTTAAAGGATTCTTTAACATTGTGAGATACGGCCATTTTCAACATGTGTGCAGGCCCAATGGAAGGCGCTGCTTGTCGTGTCTGACAAACACAAACTCCGCCTTCTTCAAAGTTTTAGGCAGCTGTCCGCCACCGGATTATTTGGCAGAAATTCCCTGGCCAGCCATAGTAGCTGCGCAAAAACCAGCTCTCTGCCAGGGAAGTTTCCAAATCCTCTTTTTTCCGCGGAGCGCAAACCCAATAAAACCCACGGCAACCATTATCGTGCCTTCTTTTGTCCTGCGGCTCTGGAGCAGAGAGGAATCCCGGCGCCAGTAATGCTGCGCCTGATATGTGTGACTCTAATACTAAAAGTGACTGCATCAGGGATTTTCCACCTGAAGTCGCACTTTGCTACACAGGGCCACAAAAACTGTGTAGCCAAATTCCATCGATGGATGAACATTTTCAGCCAGTGACAGAACCGACGCCTTCCAAATCCAATGCATCACTAGCAGAAGTGATGTTTTGTCATTTTATGGCAGAGCACAATCTACCCCCATTGGTGGCAGATCACTTCAGTGATTTGGTGCCAACATTGTTTCCTGACAGCAAGAGCACTCAATTTTTTTTGTGCTACTTGGCTTATTATTTTCACAATACCAAAAAGTTATGGCTCAAGATTGTGTCCATATAAGTGTACATTTGAATAAATATGTTTGAAATAGTTCATGTTGCAGTTGCTGTTTGCTTAGTTTTTGTTTGTTTGTTTTTGCTTCAGTTTTCTTTCATCTGCCGATAAATACAGTTTTTAAGTACTCAGTACAGGTGTGAAAGCCCCCCCCCCCCCCCCCCCCAATAAGGGAGGCATGAGGTATGCCTTGACAGGTCGCAGCCTGGCACTTTGCAGATGGAGGAGATGGACACAACAGCAACACTTCAGTTTATTACCTCCGCCAAGGAGGTAATGCTTTTACTACTGAACCACTAATCCTATCATTGTGAATCCAATTGCTAGTCATATGTTTTCATGGTCAAGGAATCTGAAAACGTACACACAAACACTGTATGGGGGGGAACTGTGGCGCTTGGCGGAGGTCTGCGCTCTCCGAGTGCTTTTCTAGTTAAATTTGTTTGATGATCTGAAACATTTAAGTGTGACAAACATACAAAAAAATGAGAGATCAGGAAGGGGACAAACATTTTTTCACACCACTGTACTTTCAAATTTATGAGGAAAAAAGTCACCAATCATGCAAATCTGAGTGAAAAAATTGTTTTGTAATTAATTTTGTTTCCAAACTCTCTCTCAGATCCACGTGTTTGATCCCTCCTCCCCTCAGCGGCGGCCCGTCCTGGAGGCCGAGTTTGGCGAGTACCCGCTCACCACCCTGTCTCTGAACCCCGCCGGGACCGCCGTGGTGGTGGGCAACACCCACGGTCAGATCGCCGTGCTGGACCTGAGGAAGGGCCTGGTGCGCGGCTGCATCAAGGGGCTGTCGGGGGGCGTCCGAGGGCTCCAGTGTCACCCCTCCCAGCCACTGGTGGCGTCCTGCGGCCTCGACCGCTTCCTCCGCATCCACGGCCTGGAGGACCGAAAGCTCAGGCACAAAGTCTACCTCAAGTCGCGCCTGAACTGCCTCCTGCTGGGCAGCCAAGATCTGGAGGAGGGAGCGGAGGCGGTGGAGTTGCGGGAGGAGGTGAAGGAGGAAGGCGAGGAGGACGAGGTATGGGACACCATGGAGCAGGTGGAGGAGGAGGTCCAGAAGAGGAAAGGAAGTCAGGGAGAGGAAGATAAAGAGACACGGAAGAAGAAAAAGAGAAAAGATTGATGTCATGTCCAAAAAACCCTTCACTCACTTCCTCCCCCTAAATGACTATAGTGAATTCTAATTTATAACGAACTCAGTGGAACAGTGAGAATTTGGACTTTTGGACTCGACTCAGCTGATTTTCTCACAGAACTAAAATGCATCATTACTGGGCTTGTGACAGTAACTACTACAGGATATCAACTTGCTGTATAAAGTGATTTACCAGTTCATTTTTCACTGATTGTACACCAGAGTTTATACTGAAATGAACTGCCTTCATGCTCTTCCTCCTTATTTTGTTTAATTCTGGTTGTTCAAATCAGTTTCGTGGAGCATCACCACCTCAAGTATTTTTTCAATGTGCTGAATATTGTCGGTAAATGAACGTCCAATGGAAAGACGTACGTGGATTATTGTTACGTCAATAATAATGGTTTATCGGGATCATTTCTGGGGCAATTTATCCCAACAATTTATTGTTGTTACCCCACAGATGGGTATTTACTCAGCTTTTTTAAACAAAATTGTACATGTTCAGTAGTAGTAATGATTTTAGTTTTTTTTTTTTAAGAGAAATTTACATTCAGACATAAGTGTAAATCAAAGGGGGAAATGTTCCCCCAACCTGGAGGGGGGGGGGTCGTTCTCCCCCTAATTCATCCTCAACCTTTTTTATATCATGTAACATAACAGAATAAAATGCATCTGAAGCACCAATTAAATCTCCAAATATTTTCTTTTAAATTTGCTTCTTTTTCTCGTGAATCTGCAACTTTTCTGACACATTTAAAACTTTTCATAAATGTACAGTTTTTATTGTAAATTTGCAACTTTTCCCCCCATTCAAATTTAAAACTTTTCCTCAAACATTTTCACATTTTTTTTCTTTTAAAGCTGCAACTTTTTTTTTATCATAACTTTGTAACTGAGTAAATTTGCAACTTTTTTTGTCATACATTAAAAATCTAAAATTTGCAGCTTTTTTTCTTTTAAATTTGCAGCTTTTTTCTCATACATTTAAAACTCAAATTTGCAGTTTTTGTTATTGCTTATTGCTGTGATGCAGAGGTATAAATTGGGTTTATAAGCTGGAATCGCATTCATGCAGGAAACTGGACACTAGTTACGGGCTCCTGTCCTACACATTATGTTCCTCTTATCTGCCTCAGATTTAACGTCATAATCTTCCACTTGTTCATTTTGAACAGTTAACTCTACTACAATCTTGGGCTGTGCCATACTGTATCGTTCACGATAATACCGGTATTGTGGTGACATGATGGGACATGGCACTCCACCCAGCACTTGGGGTTGGTGGGGGCGAAGGTAGTTAGATGGTAATGGGTGAAGAGGCGAGAGGTGCCAGCGAAGGGCGCCAGAGCGCTAGGGGGGGATGAAGTCAAATAAAGATGTGCCTTTCGCCCCGCTGTGCCAGGTTCACACCTGAGGACGCAGGGGTATGAATGTGTTGTACTAAGCCTTGCTCTGTGACATGTGTGTTGATGTGTATGTTAATGTGTGTTCACGCTTTGTAACTTGTATGTTAATTTGTTTACCCTGGGTTCCAGAGGCGGGAATAAAATGTATAAAGGAGTTTGCTTTGGCACTCAGAGTCAGTCTTTTCTGTGTTGGAGGAGAAATAAAGTTCTGTGTTGTCAGCTCAAGTCCCGTCTGCTTTCATCCTCCACATTGGTGACCTAGAGACGTGAAATGGAAAACGGACCGAGCACCTCCGTGGAAACACTCCCACTGGAGTCTCCCTCCGCTGCATGCGCTGTTGCAGTCAAGCTCCCAGACTTTTGGCTTCACAACCCAGCCGTTTGGTTTATACACGTGGAAGCCCAGTCCGTCCTCTGCAGAGTCTCTACAGATGGCACAAAGTACCGTCATGTGGTGGCTTCACTGGACGCCAGCTCCAAGCAGCGTGCCATGAGTGCGCTCTGAGCCCCGCCAACCCAAGGAAAATACGACGCTCTCAAGCAGCTGCTGTTGCGCTATTATACCGTCTCGGACGGGGAGAGGGCAGAAAAACTTCTCACCCGCTCGGAGCTGGGAGACAGATTGGCTGTGGAGCTGATGGAGAGCATGCTTGCGTTAATGTGCACAGATGACAGATCTTTTCTGTTTGCCCACCTCTTCCTCAGAAACCTACCAGCTTCTGTGCGGGCGATCCTCATTAACTCACCACTGCTGGCGGCCAAGGATTACCATGCACTGGTAGAGGCGGCAGACCGCATCATCGTGGCAAACAAGGCTTTCAACGTGCAAGCAGTGAGACCGGGATCTCCGGCAGAGCCCATCGAGGTCAAGGAGCCGATGGTAGTGGCCGGGATGGCCACCAGGAGACGCAGGAACGGAACGTTGTGTTTTTATCACCGCTGTTTTGGCAAGGAAGCACAACGTTGTCTGCCGCTGTGCCACTTCAAGAAGCCAGGAAACGGGACAGCCAGCGGTCAGTAGCAGCTGCGATCACTGACGACAGAGAGAAGCTGCGTTTCATCATGGACACACGTTCGGGGAGACATTTTTTGGTAGACTCTGGCTCACAGAAGAGCCTCATTTTGTCAGTCAGCACAGACAGGCTGGCTGAAAGCTGGGGGCCATCTTTAACGGCCGCCAACGGATTCCACATCAGGACATTTGAAGAAAGGATGGTGACTATATGTTTACATGGACGCAATTACCAGTGGGACTTTGTGGTAGCTGCACGTTTGGTCCCCATCTTAGGTGCTGATTTTCTTTGTGCTTATAGACTATGTAGGAAAAAGTCAATTTTGGACAACCTCTAGAAAACCCCCAGAAAACATTTTTGATTAGATGCTGATGGCTAAGATGAGCATTTATAGGAAATGTAACTAAAGGACTGTAAATTGAACTGTTTTAATTTAAACTGTTTGTCAGTAGAAGCAGTAGCGCTTTTGCTCCACAGGTGGCGCTCGGTAGTGATGAGACACTGTTGAGCTGTTGGAGCGCGAGAGAACAAGAGTGGAGAATGTTCTAGAGAGTGAAGGAAAATGGTGAAGAGTGATGTTGTGGAGAATGGGGAAATGACGAGGCTGAGTTTATCTCACAAGTCAGGTTTATTCACATTCTCCAACATCATCCAAAAGCAGAAAGAGAAATAAACCCCCAGACATTCGTCCTTTTATACCCCAGGACATCAAAGCACACAGTCACATTGTATTTAATCCCAAGTCACAATGCGTCTTCTTCCAGGTCTTATCACCTCCACCTAAAGTCACTGGCGGCCAGGAAATCCCCCAAGGCCGTGTCTTGCATATCAAAGACTACATTTCACATCCTCCTGTTATCTCTTAGAAGGCTCAGTCCTTTTGTTCATCTGAGACGTGAAGCATACAGTAATATACATATGAAGCATATGAAACCCACATATGTGTCCCACAATGTGACCATTATCAGGTGATGTCCCGTGTCAGAGTGCCGTGCCGGGTGTTTGTAAAAGTGAAGTCAATAAACCGCTGAAAAGTCCGCCAGTTGGCCCTCTCCTTCTTCTTTGCCCTCCGGGGTGTAACAGAATTTGGTAGCAGAGGATGGTTCAGTTGTGCATAAGACGGTGAGTGAGCAAATTTTTTTAAAAAAAAGCAGACGCGATGGAATTGGAGCAGCTAGATAAGATAAGCGAGGCCTTGGTGCCATTACAGGCTGAACAGCTAAACGAGGTCTGTTTGTTTGCAAAGATAAACCCAGCTAAGCCGTCTAAAAAGTACACGCTGGTACGACTGTTAAATGAGGAGGTGGAAAAGACCATTGAAAGCGAAGAGGAGGATGTAGCCCGCACGTTTCTGCTAAAGCTAATTGCATGTGCTACTGAAGCTAAGCAAGGCGAATTGTTGATGCAGCGGCCGGCACGAGCCGGGGGGCAGAGGCACTCGCAAGTTTACAAAGCCAATATGCGGCTCTGCATGAAAGTATCCTTGATTCAACTAAAAAGCTTGAAGAGGAAATAGCGAGGCTGACCGATAACGCGGCCACTCAGCTACAGAGTCGCCATTTTGTGACACAGCCTGCGGTCCCTGCAGCGCCCCTACTGCCAGAAGTGACCATTAAATGAGAGTTTAGGATAAATGGTCAGATAGGAGAGAGGGGCCAAAGAGACAAGTTGTCTTATTCCAATCTCATTCACCAGATTGAGATGGGTCTAAAGAAAAAGCACAGTGAGGCTGAGATAATCGAGGCTGTTGTCAGAGCAGTGAGTCCCGGAATGAGTTTGCGCGCTATGCTGGAGATCAAGTCAGATCTCACCCTGCCACAGCTGCGCATCATTCTGCGAGGACATTATAAAGAGGATAGTTTGACTGACTTGTACCATCGCCTGATAAACCTCACACAAGACAGTAACGAGTCACTTCAGAACTTCCTGTTTCGCACCATAGAGCTAAAGGAAAGACTTTTAGCAGCATCCAGAGAGCCTGGCACGGAAGAGCGGTATAGTTCTGATCTTATTCAGAGGAAGTTTCTGAGGGCAGTGGAAACAGGACTGATTAGTGCTGATGTGAAGTACCAACTGAAGCGCTATCTGGAGGATCCTGCCGTCACCGACGAGCTTCTGATTTCTAAGACGAATGCAGCAGCCAGTCTTGAATGGGAACGACACCAAAAATTCAAGAGGCACACGAAAGAACCCAAAGTTCGAGAATGCCGAGTGGAAAATCTGACGGGTCAGTATGCAACCGTGGAAGGAGTGGATGGCCAAGAGCGCCCTCCACCATCGACAAAAGGTAAAATCCTTAAATCCCAAAGCACAGTGACCCGCACGGAATCTGAGCTCCTGGACATAGTCGTGCAGCTGAAGAGTGAGATGGAGGAGATCAAGAAGGCCATACGTGAGTCTCCCAGAGCACTTCATGCTCAAAAGAGCAAGTAGGACACGTGGCTGCAAGAGCTGTCAGTCCACCAGCAATGGCGATCAGTGCGACCACTGCTTCAGATGTGGATTCAGCGGCCACATGTCAAGGGAATGTCGGATAGGAAGGAGACCTGGAAAAAGGACAGGGCAAGCAGACACGGCGGCCAATACTGTCGCAACCACATCAGAACAAGCTAACACACAAGCACTGTATGAGCTAGTTACTGACAGTATTCGGAGGTTGGAAGCAAGGCTGGTAGCTAAAACAGAGGCACCTCCTGAAGAAACGGTCCGTGTTAATCTACTGTCCCCTAATCGCCAATTACAGTTGCTCAATTTGTTTGGAAAAAAATATGTCATAACCTGCTTCCTCGATGATAAGGAGACAGAAGCGTTGTGGGACACAGGGTCACAGGTCTGCTTAATGAATGACGCCTGGAGACAGGAGCACCTGCCACACACCACCGTCAGAGACTTAGCCGAGTTGGTGGGTCCAAGTATTCTGAATGGGAGGGCAGTGAACCAGACACCGATTCCATTCTCAGGGTGGGTCGAAGTCATTTTCAAGCTGCTGACAGATAGTCACCCACTGGTGGAACTCATAGTTCCTGTGCTAGTGGTGAAGGAGGATGGAGTGGCAGAGCCGCCTATCATTGGGTTCAACGTGATTGACCATGTCCTGAAGATGGGCATTAACCCCCCTTGTGCCATCAGTGAAGCTGTTAGTGCAGCCTTCTCCTTTGATTGTAAAAAAACAGAGGTATTTTTGAAGGTGATGCAAAGTGAGGAGGATAGGCTGGGGGAAGGAATGGTAAAGTTGGCAGTGAGTTGATCACCATCCCTGCTGGCCAAACCAAAGCAGTTAAAGGTTTTGTCAGGGCAGGCTCACTCCCAGACACACAAGACGTCTTGTTTGAGCCGAGTCAGTATACCCAATTACCGGAGGGTTTACAGATGCAAAGTGGGTTGGTGCAGTTATGGAAAGGGAGGCGATCTATGTTCAAAATACCTATAACAAACAGTACTTCCCGTGATATCCAGCTGCCCGCTAAGACCATTTTGGGACAAACACAGAGAGTTAAAACTGCTTACCCGGCAGACATTAGACCCCCTGCTGTAAACCAAGCGACAGCCGACCCGACGACGAGTAAAACTGGAAGGAAGAAAGAGACCGAAATGAACTGTGCCGTCAAAGAGACTATGGACATGTGGGACCCCCCAGTTCCCCTTGATCATCTCTCGCCCACACAACAAGAACAAGTAAAACAGCTATTACGGGAGGAACGGCAAGCGTTTTCCCGTGATGAGTGTGATGTAGGGACAATTCCCTCTTTACAGTTGAAAATCAGACTCGAGGATTCCACTCCTGTCAAAAAGACTTATATCTCTGTTCCCAGACCACTTCATAACGAAGTAAAGGAGTATTTAGAAGACCTGCTTAACAGGGGCTGGATCACCAAATCTAAGTCATCGTATTCCAGTCCAATCGTCTGTGTGCGAAAGAAAGATGGAAGTCTGCGTTTGTGCTGCAACTTTAGAGAGCTGAACAAGAAGTCCATCCCTGACAGACACCCAATTCCCTGCATACAAGATATGCTAAACAGCCTAAATGGGAGTGCGTGGTTTTCAGTCCTCAACCAAGGGAAGGCGTATCACCAGGGTTACCTGGAAGAGTCGAGTAGGCCCCTCACTGCATTTATCACTCCCTGGGGTTTGTTCGAGTGGGTAAGAATTCCATTTGGTTTGTCCTCAGCACCAGCAGCATTCCAAAGATCTATGGAGGAGTGTTTGTGGGGGTTGAGGGATGATATTTGTCTGCCTTACCTCAATGATAACCTTGTTCATTCACAGACTTTTGAAGACCACTTGCGAGACCTGAGAAGCGTCCTGCACCGCTATCAAAGCCATGGGGTGAAGCTGACTCCCCAGAAATGTGAGTTATTCAAGCAGCAGGTACGTTTCCTTGGTAAAATGGTAACAAAACAGGGCTACACTATGGACCCTGCGGACATTGCCCCGGTGCAAACCCTCAAACAGCAGCAACCTTCCACTGTTGGAGAACTAAGGAAATTGCTAGGCTTTATTTCATACTACCGCAGCTATATTCCAAACTTCTCCCGTATAGCAAAGCCTCTTTACGACCTTCTTGCTAACGACCATGGCCAGTTGCCCTCATCTCATGCAATCAGGTGGCGCCCTGAGCATCATGCAGTACTCTGTGGTTACCCGAACTTTGAGGAACCCTTCATTTTGCACTGTGACGCTTCACAGGAGGGGCTTGGGGCGGTGTTATATCAGCGACAACAAGGCAAACTGGTGGTGATAGCGTATGGCTCCAGGACACTGTCAAATCTAGAGAAGAACTACCACCTTCATTCAGGGAAGCTGGAGTTTCTTGCCATGAAGTGGGCCATCTGTGAGAAGTTTCGGGATTACCTGTACTATTCCCCACCATTCACTGTCTATACGGACAATAATCCCCTAACGTATGTGCTCACCACCGCAAAGTTAAATGCAACCACACAGAGGTGGGTAGCAGAACTAGCTGATTTCCAGTTTGTGATTAAGTACCGCCCTGGGAAAGCAAACAGAGATGCAGACGGCCTTTCACGTATGCCCCTAGATATGGAGCAGTACATGAACAAATGCACACAAAATGTTGATCCTGATGTAATGCACTGTGTGGCGCAGGCAGTCAAGGTAAAGTCACAAGAAAATGAACCATGGTTCTGCCCAGTCACAATTTCTACTCTCATTAGTGAAGCAGATCGAGAAGCCAGCTCTGTAGCTGAAATATCAAAGACTGCTCTAAAAAGAGCTCAAGAAAAAGACTCCGTGATTGGAAAGGTGTTGCGTTATGTGTTGTCAAAACAATGGCCAAGAAGTGGAAAACAGCTGAACAGTAAGACTGCAGCTTTAGTCAGGCAAAAACACAAGCTGTACCTGGAAGATGATGGACTGCTTTACAGGAGAACGGCATCACATGACCAGCTACTTCTACCCCAAAAGTTTCACAAGCTCGTGTTTAAAGAGCTCCACGAAAACATGGGCCATTTAGGGGTAGAGAGACTGATGAACTTGATAAGGGAGCGCTTTTATTGGGCTCATATGCAAAGGGATGTTGAGCACTACATCACTAAAGTTTGCAGTTGTTTGAAGAACAAACGTCCCAACAAGATAACAAGGGCACCACTGACTAACATTGTCACCACGTATCCATTCGAACTGATGTCCGTTGATTTCTTGCACTTGGAGAGGTGCAAAGGAGGATATGAGTATATCCTGGTTCTAATGGACCACTTCACTCGCTTTGCCAAGGCTTATCCTTGTCGCAACAAGGCTGCCCACACCACTGCTGAGAAGATATTTGGGGATTGTTGCCCTCAAATTTGGCTTCCCCACACGTCTCCATCATGATCAGGGTAGAGAGTTCCAAAATAAACTCTTTGCAAAACTCCAGGAGTACAGTGGTGTGCAGGGGTCCCGAGCAACGCCCTACCATCCCCAAGGGAATGGGCAGGTGGAACGATTCAATCGTACACTGTTGGCAATGCTCAGAAATTTGCCCGAAGCAGCCAAGGCAGACTGGAAGTCCTCTCTGGCAAAAGTGGTTCATGCCTATAATTGCACGCGCAGTGAGGCTACAGGGTACGCGCCATATTTTCTGCTATTTGGCCGTAGTCCAAAGCTGCCCATTGATCTAATGTTTGGCCTAACAACAAAATAGCAGAGCACTTCTCAGCAGGACTATGCTGAAAAGTGGAGAGCTAAAATGACTGAAGTTTACAAACTTGCCTCTAAAACAGCAAACAAAGAAGGGATGAGAAGTAAAGCCCTTTATGATAAAAAGGTTCACGGTGCTGAGTTGCCCCCTGGATCCAGAGTACTGGTCCGAAACTTGACCGAAAAAGGTGGGCCAGGAAAATTAAGATCATTCTGGGAAGACAAGGTGTATGTAGTGACCCAAAAGAAGTACCCAGACAGTCCAGTGTATGAAATCAGACCTGAAAATGGCAAGGGGCACACTCGGATCATGCACAGAAACCTTTTGCTACCCTGTGACTTTCTTTCCATGGAAACAGTGGAGCATGCCTCTAATAAAACAAGAGAAAGAGAGTCTAAAAGGCAAAGGAATGTGGACAGACAAAACAGCACGGACGATGAAGATGAAGAGGGCTGGAGTGCCATAATCGGATTACGAGCTGGAAAGGATCAAAGTCACTGTCCACTGAGAGCCGATGCACCGGAGTTCTACCCGCACAGTGACACTACTCCGGAGGATGAGGACCAGGACACAGATGACGTCACACAGGTGCAGCTGGCACCAGAGGTCAACAATCCGGTGGTCCCAGATCCAGCTGAGGCAGACCAGGACCAGGGTGATGTGGTGTCGGAGTCCAGTTCCAGTGACCAGGAGGGACCTGTCGAGATCCCTGCTAAAATGTATCCTTCAAGAATGAGAAAACAGCCGTTGAGATTTACTTATGATAAGTTAGGCCAACCTTGCACTTCATCTATCCATCCATCCATCCATCTTCTACCGCTTTTCCGGAGGTCCGGGTTGCGGAGGCAGCAGTTCAAGCAGAGAAGCCCAGACTTCCCTCTCCCCAGCCACCTGCTCCAGCTCTTCAGAGGGGATACCAAGGCGTTCCCAGACCAGCTGGGAGACATAGTCTCTCCACCGAGTCCTGGGTCTGCCCCGGGGTCTCCTCCCAGTGGGACGTGCCTGAAACACCTCAAGTGGAAGGCGTCCAGGAGGCATCCTAATCAGATGCCCATACCACCTCAACTGACTCCTTTCAATGTGGAGGAGCAGCGGTTCTACTCTGAGCCTCTCCCGGATGACTGAGCTCCTGCACTTCATCTGTTTAAAACAAATATAAAGTGTGTAGAAGCTAGAGATAACCATTGTTCAGACGAATGTTTTGGAAAGTAAATGAGTAGTGACTAAACTCATTACCAAGTTACTTTTATGGTTGATTTAAAAAAAAAAAAAAAGATTTTCAGTGTGTCACTAAGGTACAGGCATCACATAAAGGTTTATTTGGTAGGCTATGACCAGATTGAGTACCCTTACTCTCAGGAAAGATGCACATACCCACCATGATGGAAGAAGCGGTTGATGGTCATCGTGCACAAAGACCTCTTCTGCGAATGTATTGCATGGAACAGGAGATACATGCTGTACTATGGACTATTACTAGTTTGCATCTTTATGGACTTTAATGAACTCTGACTCCTGTTTAGTAATATCCTACTTACATGAGATACATGGTTACCAAATGTGGACTGTGAAAGAGAAAAAAAAGAGTTTTGGGAAAGTTGTTTGTAATGTCGGGTCGACATTAAATTTTCGAGGGGTGAGTATAGGAAAAAGTCAATTTTGGACAACCTCTAGAAAACCCCCAGAAAACATTTTTGATTAGATGCTGATGGCTAAGATGAGCATTTATAGGAAATGTAACTAAAGGACTGTAAATTGAACTGTTTTAATTTAAACTGTTTGTCAGTAGAAGCAGTAGCGCTTTTGCTCCACAGGTGGCGCTCGGTAGTGATGAGACACTGTTGAGCTGTTGGAGCGCGAGAGAAGAAGAGTGGAGAATGTTCTAGAGAGTGAAGGAAAATGGTGAAGAGTGATGTGGCCGTTATCGGGTGATGTCCCGTGTCAGAGTGCCGTGCCTGGTGTTTGTAAAAGTGAAGTCAATAAACCGCTGAAAAGTCCACCAGTTGGCCCTCTCCTTCTTCTTCGCCCTCCGGGGTGTAACAACTATTTGGTGATGTTGCCAACAGGCGTTTAGTGGACGCTGTATCTTTTTCCTCCTTGCCCTGCATAAGATAAGATAAGATAAGATAAGCCTTTATTAGTCCCACAACGGGGAAATTCCAGGATTGCAACAGCACAGGGATAGCAACACTCAGAGCAACAATCAGAAGGCAAGAAAAAAACAAAACAAAAAAAACAAGCAAGAGCAGCTAATATACATACAGTATGTACATATTACTATAAAATATATATATACACACACACAGACACACAGTGCAGAGCATTGTAGCTGGATGGAATAAATATATGAATATATGAACACACAGTGCAGAGCATTGTAGCTAGATGGAATAAATATGTAAATATATAAACACCCACAGTACGGAGCATTGCAGCTAGTGTAGGAGCATGCTCAAATAACGAGGCTGAGTTTCAGTCATAAACCAGCTTTATTTGACAGAACACAAGCTCCTAGCATTCTCAAAGCAGGAAAGAGAAAGAATCATACTTCAACCCCCTTTTATACATTTCCAGCATCAGAATTCAAGTCACATGGTGTCTTCAGTCAACATACAGTTACAAAGCATCCCTTTGAAGCTTCACCATTGTCTCTCATTTCTTGATGAACCGGAATACCCTCCGGGGCATCTTCTGTGGGACAAAGAGACAAATCTCACACTTCCTTGTTACCTCCTGTAGATTTGAGTCCTCAGTCCTTGCAGACATGACACTCCACAATACACATTCAGTTCTGTCTCTGTGGCAGCGTGAGCCCACAATGTGTGTCGGCCACACTACCCCCCCCAAACGTCGAGTAAGGCAAAATCTGCATGGCATAACAAAAAGAGAAACACAAAGCACTCCATACATCGCTAATCAATCCACCAACTGCCTAGGTTTTAATCTTCTGCCGAATCTGCTGCAACTTGGCTTGGCTGCCTCTGCAACATCTCTCTGCACCTGTGGATTAAAGCTGTTAGCACCTCTCTGTGAAGACTTTGGAGAATGTCTTCTCGGGGGCCTGCCCCGGCGGGGGGGCCTCGCGAGCTGCACCTCCTCCTCAGCCAGAACAAAAGCGGGTTTGAGCCTGTTAATGCAAATCAGCTCCCTTCTGCCCCCTAAATCTAGCAGAAAATGCTTCTGCCCGGTCTCCAGCACTCGAAACGGTCCGTCGTAAAACGGCCGCAAACTTGGACGCTGGGCGTCATGTTTAACAAAAACAAACTCTGCATTTTTTAAAGCCTTGGGCACAAAAACGTGTGGGAAACTGTGATGGACCGGGCCAGGAAGCGTGTTTGTTCCTGAGCCGCTCTGCCACGGCTGAGCGGGGGGGCCATTAGGTGCGGGATTATCAGGAAGAAATTCCCCGGGCAAACGGAGCGGCTGAGCGAAAACTAATTCAGCCGGGGAAGCGTGCAAATCTTCCTTAGGTGCAGAACGCAACCCTAATAACACCCATGGAAGTTTGTCTACCCAATTTGTATCCGTTAGTGATGCTCTGAGGGCTGCTTTCAATGACCTGTGAAAGTGTTCGCATAAACCATTGGCCTGGGGGTTATACGCAGTGGTGCGATGAATCTTCACCCCCAAGCTGCGGGCCATCGATGACCATAGCTCGGAAATAAATTGGGGACCCCTGTCGGACGTTATGTCCGACGGTACACCAAAACGCGCAACCCATGCTGCTAAAAATGCTCGCGCAACTTCTTCCGCTGTGGTTGATGTCAGAGGAATCGCCTCTGGCCAGCGCGTGGTGCGGTCTACCATTGTCAAAAGATGTGTGTGCCCGTGTGATAACGGAAGCGGGCCGACCAGGTCAACATGCACGTGATCAAAACGCTTAGCGGGGATGTGGAAAGGTTCTAACGGGGCCTTAGTGTGTCTGTGTATTTTAGCTCGCTGACACGCTACGCAGGCTGCTGCCCATTCCTTGACCTGTTTGCGCAACCCGGGCCAAACAAATTTCTCCCCCACCAATTTGATCGATGCGCGCACCCCCGGGTGCGCGAGAGAATGGACCAAGTCAAAAACACGGCGACGCCACGCGGTTGGCACCACAGGGCGGGGCCGTCCCGTGGAGACATCGCAGATTAGCGGGGGCATACCGTTTTGTTGCACCCTGTGCTCCAGCCTTAACCCTGTTGGTCCAGACTGGAGCGCGCGCACGTCCGCGTCGTTAACCTGCTCCGCAGCCATGGCTGCATAATCTAACCCAACACAGACCGGGGCTGCGCGCGCTCCCGCGTCGCTGCCCGGGCCCGCGGCCATGGCTACAGAGTCTGCCCCTATAGGGCTTGGTGGTGCTATTGCACGCGAGAGGCAGTCTGCTACAACATTGTGTTTACCCGCGACATGCTGAATATCAGTAGTAAACTCCGATATTGCGGCTAGTTGCCTTTGTTGCCGGCCTGACCAGGGTTCTGAAATTTTGGCCATCGCAAACGTTAGCGGTTTATGATCCACAAAAGCGGTGAAACGTCGCCCCTCTAACCAGAACTGAAAATGACGGATGGCCAAGTGTAGGGCCAAAAGCTCCCTGTCAAATGCGCTGTATTTCCGTTCACTATCGCGCAAGGTCCTGCTGAAAAACGCGAGGGGTTGCCAGGTACCTTAGGAAATTACAAGTCATCCAAACTTTGATTTCCTTAAGACAGGCTTCTAACTTGGCTAATTGATTAGTATCATCTGGCTTCATTGACAGGTATAATTGTGTGTCATCTGCATAACAGTGAAAATGTATACAGTGCTTTCTAATAATGTTGCCTAACGGAAGCATATATAAACTAAAAAGAGTAGGGCCAAGCACAGATCCCTGTGGAACTCCATGACTAAGCTTTGAGCTGAGAGAAAACTCATCATTTACATGAACAAACTGGAACCTATCAGATAAATAAGATCTAAACCACTGCAACGAAGTTCCATTAAGTCCAACATAGTGTTCTAATCTATCAAGTAGAATATTATGATCAATAGTATCAAAAGCTGCACTAAGATCTAAAAGGACAAGTACAGAAACTAGTCCATTATCAGATGCAATGAGGAGGTCGTTAGTGACCTTCGCTAAGGCTGTTTCAGTGCTATGATGGATTCTAAACCCAAATTGAAACTCCTCAAATAAACCATTTCCCTGCAGGTGGTCAAATAATTGCGTAGCAACAACTCTTTCTAAGATTTTTGAAATGAAAGGGAGATTAGAGATTGGTCTATAGTTAGCTAAAGCTCCTGGATCTAGCGTTGGCTTTTTGAGTAAGGGTTTAATTACAGCCGTTTTAAAAGCCTGCGGTACATGGCCTAAAGTTAATGAAGAATTGATTATATGAAGAATAAAGCTACCAATAAGTGGGAAGACTTCTTTAAATAACCTGGTAGGAATAGGGTCTAAAAGACAAGTTGAAGGTTTGGATGAGGAAACTATTTTGTCTAACTCACAAAGGTCGATTGGAGTAAACTCATCAAGACAGACATCAATAGAAGGAGTTGTAGTAGTTACAGTATTTAAGTTAACTGTGGGAAGAATCTGATTGATTTTATCTCTGATGGATGAAATTTTATTATTGAAAAAGTTCATAAAGTCCTGACTAGTAAGCTCTAAGGGGATGCTAGGATTGACAGAGTCCTGACTCTTTGTCAACCTGGCTACAGTACTGAAAAGAAACCTGGGATTATTCCTGCTCTCTTCTATTAATGCAGAGTAATAACTCGTTCTAGCTTTTCTAAGAGATTTTTTATAAATTAAAAGATGATTTCTCCAAGCTAAATAGATTTCATCTAAATTAGTAGAGCGCCATTTTCTTTCTAACTGACGAGTCTTCTGTTTTAAGCTACGAGTTTCTGTGTTGAACCAAGGAGTTAAAAATCTCTGATTAGACTTTTTCTTTTTTAAGGGGGCCACCAAGTCTAGAGCCTGATGCAGAGAAGCTGAAACACTATCCACCATGTTATCAATTACAGAAGGAGCAAGCTGTCTATAGCTTATTTCCGTTGTGTTGACACATGGCATAGAGGAAACAATCTGCATAAATTTGGAAACAGCATCATCTGAGAGGCATCTACTGTGATAATATTTTTCTTTAGGAGCCAAATAGTCAGAAATAGTAAAATCAAAGGTTAACAGACAATGGTCTGACAGTACAGGGTTATGAGGAGACACTACAAGATTTTCTATTTCTATGCCATATGTCAGAACAAGGTCCAATGTATGGTGGAGGTAATGAGTAGAATTTCCTACTTTCTGAGAAAACCCAATCGAGTCTAATATTGAATTAAAAGCCACATTAAGGCAGTCACTATCTACATCCACATGTATATTAAAGTCCCCTACTATAATTATTCTATCAGATTTCAGCACTAAATCAGCTAAGAAATCAGGAAATTCGGATAAAAATTCTGAATAGGTTGATGGGGGACGATAAACTATGGCAAATAAAATTGGGTTTAACCTGGAATTGCTAAAGTGCCCAACACTGAGGACCAGGCCCTCAAAGGAATTATAACATGTTTTTTGCTTTACATTAACTAGTAATTTGGAATGGTAAATTGATGCTACTCCTCCTCCACGACCAGAACTTCTGGGATTTTGACAGTTTAAATAACCAGAGGGAGTTGATTCATTTAAACCAACATAATCCTCTTGTCCTAACCAAGTCTCTGTAAGGGAAATTAAATCAATCTGATGATCAATTAACAGATCATGGACTAACAGAGACTTGGGAGTTAGAGACCTAATATTTAATAAACCACATTTAATTTTTAAATTATGAGGAGGAACAGAGGCCAAATCATTCAATTTAGAGGCTTTATGTTTAATTTGAGTTTTACCAATATTTTGCTTTATCACTTTGGGATGCTTATACATTATATTTTTATTTACTTTGGAGGGAGCAGACAACGATTCTGCAGGGAGCAGACAACGATTCTGGAGGGAGCAGACAACGATTGCCGAGAGTCGCAGCTGCTACCGGCCCTCGGTCCTGGCGTTTAAAATTGCACGGTGGGACGCACCTGTGCGCTCTCTCTGCAAAACGGCGGTGGTAGAAGCACGAGCCGTTCTCCGCTCCGCGTCGTCTGGCTCCGGTCGCCGCCGTTGTTGGTGCGTCTGGTGCCGCTGGACCCAATCTGTCTCCGGACGCCGTTCCCGAACTAGCCGCCGCGGCCGAAACCGCGTTCTGCTTGTGGGCGTCGACCAACTTCTGCGCCTCCTTGCTCAACCCATGGTAGTCTCGCTTGGCCAATCGGGGTGACTCTGCCAGGGCCACTCTCACTGCTGGTGGCAGGGTTCGAAGGAATAGGTGGGCGAAAATGAATTCGCCATCCTCGGAGGCTTTGAGCTGCAGCATCTTCACCATCAGGTCCGCAGGTCTATCGTTTTCTGCCTCCATCAGCGCCAGGAGCCCCTCTGCTCTTTGTTGGACTGAGGGGGTGAAATGGCTGATCAGCGCGTCTTTCAATGCGCTGTACTTGTCGCTGTCTGGTGGATGATTAACCAAATCCTCCACTCTCTGGACCGTGTCGCTGTCCAGTTTCGCTACCACGTGGTAGAATCTTGTGTCGTCGTTGGAGATTCTCCGGAGGTTGAACTGCGCCTCGATTGTGCTAAACCATGAGCGCAGGCTGTGCTGCCAGAAATCGGGCAGCCGGAGCGTGGAGGCGGCCATCAGGCTGGCTTCCACCGAGCCCGGTTCGGAAGAATTCTCATTGCTCATTCTCCGTCGTAGGTCACCAGTGTAGGAGCATGCTCAAATAACGAGGCTGAGTTTCAGTCATAAACCAGCTTTATTTGACAGAACACAAGCTCCTAGCATTCTCAAAGCAGGAAAGAGAAAGAATCATACTTCAACCCCCTTTTATACATTTCCAGCATCAGAATTCAAGTCACATGGTGTCTTCAGTCAACATACAGTTACAAAGCATCCCTTTGAAGCTTCACCATTGTCTCTCATTTCTTGATGAACCGGAATACCCTCCGGGGCGTCTTCTGTGGGACAAAGAGACAAATCTCACACTTCCTTGTTACCTCCTGTAGATTTGAGTCCTCAGTCCTTGCAGACATGACACTCCACAATACACATTCAGTTCTGTCTCTGTGGCAGCGTGAGCCCACAATGTGTGTCGGCCACACTAGGTGGAATAAATATGCAAGTATATAAACACACACAGTGCGGAGCAATGTAGCTAGATGGAATAATATGTAGATATATAAAAACACAGTGCGGAGCATTGTAGCTAGATGGAATAAATATATAGATATATAAATATAAACACACCCAGTGCTGAGCATTGTAGCTAGATGGAATAAATATGTAAATATATAAACACACACAGTGCAGAGCATTGTTGCTAGGTGGGATGAAACAGCATAACCGTCTATTTAGTTATCCTACATGGTATGATTATGTGCCCATACATATTCTCACCCTCCATAGCGACCGGTATGTTCCTAGTTGTATGCCGGAGAGGACCATTGTGTAAGTCTATTGCATCTTTTGCATTCAAAAAAAAAAAACTATTAGTTTGTTACGTCTTTTTGCTATCTCTGCGAGCAGCCCTGCTTAGGTTGTACAGTCTGACAGCCGTTGGTAGGAAGGACCTACGAAACCTCTCGGTTGTGCACCTGGGATGATGTAGTCTGCTGCTAAATGAGCTCCTCAGTGCATCCAGTATGTCCTGCATAGGGTGGAACTCGGACTCCAGCAGAGATGACAGTTTAGCCACCGTCCTTCTCTCTCCTATCTCCTCCATCGGATCAAGGCGTTGCCCCAGGACAGAGCTAGCTTTCTTAATCAGTTTGTTCAGTCTCTTCCTATCGGCTGCAGTAATGCCACTGCCCCAGCAGACCACTCCAAAAGTGATGGCTGAATCCACCACCGTGTCATAGAATGACTTCAGCAGCGCCCCTTGTACACCAAAAGACCTGAGTCTCCTCAGCAGGAACAGCCTGCGCTGTCCCTTCTTGTAGAGTGCGTCAGTATTGTGTGACCAATCTAGTTTATTGTTCAGATGAATACCCAGGTACTTGTAGGATGTCACCATCTCGATGTCTGTTCCCTGTATATTTACTGGTGCTGTGAGGGGCTGCCCATGCCTGCGGCAGTCCACCACCAGCTCCTTAGTTTTCCTCGCGTTGATCTGGAGGCAGTTCCGATGGCACCAGTCCACAAAGTCCTGGATAAGCCCTCTGTACTCAGCTTCATCTCCGCTGGAGATGAGACCAACGATCGCAGAGTCATCAGAGAACTTCTGTAGATGGCAATGTGTTGTGTTGTGTGAGAAGTCCGCAGTATAAAGAGTGAACAGGAAGGGAGCCAGCACCGTTCCCTGGGGGGCCCCCGTGCTACTGATGATCGTGTCGGAAACACAGTCCCGGGTTCTCACAAACTGAGGCCGGTTCGTGAGGTAGTCCAGGATCCATGATGACAGGTGCTGGTCCACCCCTGCGCGCAGCAGCTTGTCCTTCAGGATCATCGGTTGGATGGTGTTGAAAGCACTGGAGAAGTCAAAGAACATGATCCTCACCATATTCCCGGGCTTCTCCAGGTGGGACAGAGAACGGTGAAGGAGGAAGATCACCGCATCCTCCACCCCAATGCCATGCTGGTAGGCGAACTGGAGTGGATCCATCGCTGGTTCCACCAGGGGGCGGAGATGAGCAAGGAGCAGTCTCTCCAGGGTCTTCATCAAGTGGGACGTCAAGGCCACCGGTCTGAAGCTGTTCAGGTCTTTGGGGTGGGAAGTTTTTTTTTCCACAATATCTTTATTGAACCTTTTTTTTTTAACAAACATGATACAAACAATCAAACACTAACACTAAAGTACTACAAAAAAAAAAAAAATGCACTAAAAACACCAACAACCACCAACAAAATCAAGTCTTCAACAATGCTCCTCTGTTTAGTCTAGACAATCCAATACATAAGTATACATATTATGTTCACCAGTTTGGAATTTACAAGGTCCACACACATCATTCACCTTCTTCTTCAAGAGTTATGTTTAAATTTTTTACATAATCAATAAAAGGTCTCCATATATTCTCAAACACAATTTCCTTTGATTTCAGTATATATGTTATTCTTTCTAATGGAAGGTTTGTTAACATCTGTCTTAACCACTGAGTCACATCTGGTCTATGAGTCTTTTTCCATAATAGTGCAATACATTTTTTGGCATTAAGCAAACTGAGGTCTATGAATGTTCTTTCACTTTTATTAAAATTATGCTTTTCTGGGTACAGACCCAACAAAAACAGTTTAGGATTCAATATGATTTGTTTTGAGATTATTTTTTCAATTGTTACCCTCACCTCTTCCCAAAACATTCTTATTAATCTACATTCCCATAAACAATGAAATAGGGTTCCTTTACTTTCCATGCATTTTGTGCATGTATCTGGTATATTTTTGTTATATCTATTTAACTCCTCCGGTGTAACATACATCCGCATTAACCATTTGAAATGTATCAATTTAAGGCGTACATTTATTGATTTGGTTTGAGCTTCTGTACAAGCCAATTCCCATTGTTCCTCTGAAATTTCAGTCTGCAGATCTTCTTTCCAGTAGTTTAATCTTTTCAGTGAATTTTCACTTGAAGATAGTGTCAATGAGTTATAAAACTCTGAAATAATACCCTTTCTTTTACTATCTTTCATCATCATTTTTTCCAAGGATGAGTAAATAGGTCGAGTGAGAGCTTTATTTTGATTTGATCGAATAAAGTTTCTAAGTTGAAGATATTTAAAAAAATGTGTTCTATTGAGATTAAATTTGATCCTCAGCTCTTCAAAAGACATTATGTTATCTGCACATGGCAAATATAAATCCTGAATCTTTTGTATCCCTTTTAAATTCCATACTTTAAATACAGCGTCCGCTCTCCCTGGTTTAAAATATTGATTACCCCATATTGGACTAAATTGTGACAATAACTGTGGTTCTTTTAAATAGTTTTTAGCTTCACACCATATTTTGATCATATGCTTTACAAATGGATTTTTAACTTGTTTTTGTAATTTTTTTGCCGAATCTGAGTATATGAATATGGGAAGAGGTAAAGGTAAATTGTATGATTCCATTTCAGTCCAGTGAGGGAGATCATTTGATGAAAAATAATATGTCATAGACCTCAGTTGTGCCGACCAATAATACAACATAAAATTTGGACATTTCAGACCTCCACGATCAAATGGTAAATATAATAAAGACAGACGTAATCTAGCCCTCCTGTTGTTCCATATAAATTCCACTAACTTTTTTTTTATTCTTGAGAATAGATCTAAAGGTGGTGATAAGGGAATGTATTGAAATAAATAAAGTATTTTAGGTAAAATATTACTTTTAAGTATATTGATTCTCCCGATCATCGACATTGGTAGTGACATCCATCTCTGAGTTAACTCATTGATATCTGACATTAAGGCTTCATAGTTGACACTGGCGACTGATTCTAGCTTAGGCACAATTTGGATTCCTAAATATTTAAACTGATTTACAACATTGAATTGATTTACCTCAGGGGCTGGGTAATTTCTCTGGGTCTCATTTAGCATTAATATTGAAGATTTAGTTTTATTTATTTTATATCCTGATATTTCCCCAAAATTCTTTATTAAATTCAACAAGGTTGGAATTGATTTTTTTAGATTCGACATAAACAAAATTATGTCATCGGCGTACAGGGAGATTTTATGTTCTGTTGGTCCAACTTTAATTCCATATATTTGTGAATGTAAACGTATCGCTATCGCTAAAGGTTCAATTGCCATAGTAAACAGTAAAGGTGAAAGTGGACAGCCTTGTCGACATCCTCTATTGATTTTTATTGGTTTTGAAATATTGTTATTTGTTAGGATTTCTGCAGTAGCATTATTGTATATTATTTGAACCCATTTTATGAAATTATTTCCAAGTCCAAACCTTTGTAGGACTTCAAAAAGAAAGGGCCATTCAACTCTATCAAAGGCCTTTTCGGCGTCCAGTGATAGGAGAGCTGTATCCGGTGCTTCTTTATTAAAATAAATAATATTAAATAGTCTTCTTACATTATGGAAGCCTTGTCTACCCTTTATAAAGCCATTCTGATCTCGATTAATAATATTTGGTAAAATTTCTTGTATTCGTCTTGCTAAAATTTTACAGATTATCTTAAGGTCGGCGTTTAATAGGCTTATTGGTCTCATATTTTCACATTTATTAGAGGGCTTACCTGGTTTTGGCAGCAGTATAATTAAGGCATTATTTATGTATGATGGTAAATTATTATTTTGAAATGCTTCTAAAACCATTTCCAAAAAAGGTTTTATTAATTTATTCTTAAATTTTTTATAAAGGTCAACTGGAAGACCATCTGGTCCTGCACTCTTTCCTGATTTCATATTATCAATGGCTAGCCCAACTTCTTCTTGACTAATTTTAGACTCCAATATCTCCCTGTTTTCATTTGGAATACACGGTATAGATAGTTCGTTCAAAAACCCATTTAGTTTTGTTAAATCAGATTCATTTTTGGTATCATATAATTTTTCATAGTAATCTCTAAAGGCTCTGTTAATTTCTAAAGGATCTATAACTACCTGTCCCTTACTTATAATACTGGTAATTGGTGTTTTAATTTCTAATTGTTTAATCTGCCATGCTAATAATTTTCCTGATTTTTCACCTTGTTCATAAAAAGATTGTTTCAATCTTAGAAGACTCGAGGCAGCTCTATTCGCTGATTTTTTGTCGTATTCAGCTCTCAAAATCAGTAATTCATTCTCCAACCTTGGGTCACTTCCTGCATACACTTTTTCCTGAAGACTTTTTATTTTATGTTCCAATTTAGCTCTCTCCTCTCGAGTCTTCTTAGATTTTGATCCTGTATAACTAATAATATGTCCCCTAATAAAAGCTTTGAAAGCCTCCCACTTTACACATGCTGATGTTTGTGTAGTATTGATGTCAAAGAACTCGTCTATCTGTTTTTCTATATACTTGACAAATTCCTCATCCTGAAGCCATTTATGCTGAAATTGCCATCTACCTGATTCCTTTGTCAATTTTTTATCTACATATATTAGACAACAGGGTGCATGATCAGAGATCACGATGTTATCATAAAAGCAGTTTTGAATCTTGGACCTTAATTCTGTGGAAATCAAAAAATAATCAATACGTGAGAATGTCTTGTAGGTACTGGAATAACAAGAATAGGCTTTAACTTGTGGTTTCATTTCTCTCCATATATCTAACAATCTCAATTCTTTCATAAAATGATTAATAGTCATCCTACATCCAATGTGCGTGCAATCCAGTCCTGTTGATCTATCTATACCTGGATTCAATGTACAATTAAAATCCCCTGCTATTATATGTTGCCCTGTAAGTGATGATAAGATAAGAAATAAATTAGCAAAGAACTTCTGATCATCTATATTGGGACCATATAAGTTCACAAGATTTATATTTTCTAATAGCAAAGAACCTTGAATGATTACATATCTTCCAAATTTGTCTCCAATTACATTTTTCACTTGAAAAGGAACTGATTTATGTATGAGAGTCATAACTCCCCTGGCCCGGGATGAGAATGATGAGGTGAAGACACTTCCTTGCCATCTACTCCTAATTCTTTTTATATCCTCCTCTATTAAATGAGTTTCTTGTAAAAATACAATTTTTGAACCCATGTCTTTTATTTTATTCATAACTTGTTTAAGTTTTTTTAAATTTTGTAGACCTCTGCAATTCCATGAAGTTAAATTAAGATTAACACTTTGGTTTATGATCAATAGAGAGTTTGGGATTACCTTGCAGTGTAAACATGCTCATACAGAGAAGCAAAAACATGAGTGGTTGAACATTCATCCTACAAACTACACACAAACAAATTTCCCCTTCCCACACTTGTGGGAAACCCCCCAAAATCAAAAGAAAAATTCCGTCTCCCGATATAGCCATCGACCGCTCCACACCCACGGGGAACAGCCTAAGCCACTCCTTCTTCATCCTCCCAATCACCCTAACTCTACTGCTTTTAATGACGTAACATTAACTCTCCTCTGTAGTTTTCCAACTTAACTCCAAAATTTTTAACAACTTTGTACATCATAGTTTTTTTTTGTTTGTTTGTTTTTTTTGTTTTTTTTTAATATATAATACAATCTATATTTTGTAAACTTACTATTTACTTCAAGTCAGTCAGATGCCTGTGCAAATGCTTAATTATTCTACCTTATATTTTGTTCATGCTTAGCTCCCACCAGTCTCTTCTTCTTCTTTGATCTTCTTGATGAACTCCTGCGCCTCCTCTGGGGTCTTGAAGATGTGGGTTCTGCCCTCATACGTGGTCAGCAGTCTCGCAGGATAGATTACACCATGACGAATCCCAAGGTTGCGCAGCTCCTTACGTATGGGATCAAACTGCTTCCTCAATTGTTGGATTCCTGTGGCCAAATCTGGGTAGAACCGCACCTGCTGGTCCTGGTGTTTAATCTCTCCTTTAGCTCGTGCAGCGTTGAAGATCTTCATCCTGTCTCTGTTGCTAAGAAACTTCATAATTAAGGTCCTCGGCGGTCCCTTATCTCTCCGTGGGCCAATACGATGTGCATTTTCCAGAACCACTGCTGATTGCAACTCCTCGCTGCCCAGCACCTCCGGAATCCACTTTTCCAGAAAGGAACATACGTCCCGACCTTCTGATTCCTCTGGAAGACCCACCAGCCTCAAGTTATTCTGTCTCGACCGAGATTCCAAATCCAAAATATTATTTTCCAGAGATTTATTTTTTTTTTCCAAAGTGCGCACCTTTAATTGAAGACGGGTGACGTCATCTTCAGCACTAACGAGACAGAGCTCCATCTGCGCCGTTCGTTCTACACAGTCACCCAATTCCTTTCTTATTCCTTCCAACGCTGTCATAATCCCATCAAATCTAGAGGAAAAGTCCGCTCTCATTGAACTCATGGCAGCCATCAGCGCATCTGCGCCTCTCCCCGCAGACATCGCACCGTTGCCAGCCTCCTCCGCCATATATGGAGTTTTATTTGCTGCGTCACAGACCTGAAAGTCCGTTAATTTGGACTGTTTCGGCGGCTCGCTTTTTCCTTTACCTGGTTTTCCAGCCTTAGGCTTCGCCGACATATCCTCGCCCAGACGCTGGGATACGTTCTGTCCCAAATGAGAGAGTTATTTGCCGATTTTTTTTCTCCAGGAGCAGAGCAGAGTGAGACACATCCGTCCTACGTGGCAGCCATAACCGGAAGTCCGGGTGGGAAGTTTTTGGTACAGGTACCACACAAGATGTTTTCCACAGCTGTGGTACCCTCCCCAGTTTCAGGCTCATGTTGAAGATATACGTCACAATCCCACACAGCTGGTCTGCACAGGACTTGAGGAGCTTTGCGCTGATGCCGTCCGGTCCCGACGCCTTCCTCGCCTTGATCTTCCTCAGCTCCGTCCTCACCTGGGTCTTGGTCAGGGTCAGGATGGGGGGCTGTGTGTTGGGAGTGGGGGGGGTGTCGGTGGAGTGGGGAGTGGGAAGCAGGACTTGATTTCTTAGAGGCAGCAGTGGTTGTTGTGCAGACAGGGGGGAGGGCGGTTGGTCAAATCTATTGAAAAACAGATTCAGGTTGTTCGCCCACTCCCTGCCCCCCGTGGCCTGGGGGGAGGTATTCTGGAGCCCCGAGATGGTTTTGAGGTTTCTCCAGACCCCGCTGATGTCGCTCTGTTGCAGCTTGTCCTCCATCTTCTTCCTGAAGCTGTCCTTGCCTTCTCTGATCTTTCTCCTCAGCTCCCTCTGTACGGACTTCAGCATCTCCCTGTTCCCCGACCTGAAGATCCTCTTCTTCTCTCTCAGAAGTGTTTTTATCTCAGGGTTGATCCAGGGTTTGTTGTTTGAGTGATGCCGTATGGTCTTGGTGGGAACGGATTTGTCCACACAGAAGCTGAGGTAGCCCGTGAAGGTGTGAATGAGGCCATCGATGTCCTCACCATGTGGATTGCAGAGCTGCTTCCAGGCAGTGGCTTCAAAACAGTCCTTTAGAGTGTCCATTGTCTCCTCAGACCATAACTCCACAGTGTGCATGGCCGGAGGTTGTCTGTGCACTAGGGGTTTGTACACCGGTCGGAGATGAACCAAGTTGTGATCCGATCTCCCAAGTGGGGGGAGTTGTGATGAGGTGTACGCCTCCTTAGTGTTTGCGTAGAACAAATCCAGTGTTTTATTGTCTCTAGTGTGGCATGTGACATACTGGGTGAAAGTGGGCAGAATGGGAGACAGTGAAACGTGGTTGAAATCGCCTGAGATGAGGAGAAGAGCATCTGGGTGTTCTGTCTGCAGCCTGCTGGTTACTGAATGGATGACGTCACGCGCTGTCCCAGCGTTCGCCGTCGGATTTGCATAAACAACAATGCAGATCACGTGTGAGTGTTCTCTCGGGAGATATGTAGGCCTCATGCTAACAGCTAGCAACTCAATGTCTTTGCTGCAGTGTCGTTGTTTAACAGTGATATGTCCCGGTCTGCACCAGTTGTTGTTAACATACATTATCACTCCACCGCCCCTAGTTTTGCCACTCTCTGGTGTTCGGTCAGCTCGTATCGTGTGAAAACCCTCCAGCTCAATGTTAGCATCTGCTGCTAGTTCAGTTAGCCACGTCTCAGTAAACAAAAGGAGAGAGCACTCCCGGTAAGTGCTATCATAACGGGAGATAGCTGCTAGCTCATCTAACTTTCCCAGTATCGACCGTACATTTCCCATGACAACAGATGGAAGGGAGGGTCTGTACCTTATATTTTTTGTCCTCCGCCTTACTCCAGCCCGGCAGCCGCGGCGTTTTCGCCTCAGTTCTCTCGGTATGTCGAGTTTTTCCAGTGGGACCGGGTGGCGGTTAAATGCTAGCAGCTCTTCCCTGTTATATCGTATCCTGCTATAAACAGTGGCTCTGTCCACCGGCTCAGGAGACATTTGGGACGATCTGTGTGTCCGTGATATAAGTGGGGTGAAAAAAAAAAGTGATCAAAAGAGAGAGGAAGGGAAAAAAAACTCGGAATCGAGCCGCTGTTGCAAAAGGCAGCCGACTGGTGTGGCGCCGAGAGGAAAAAAAAAAAAAAAAAAAAAAATAGCTCGGGGAGTTGGGCCACCAACACACGTAAATGTTCTAGCTCCAGGGGGTAAGTACCAGTGTTTGCTTTCTGAGTTCCCTGCACTCACGGTGCCGACTTTTTCTGCTACGGTAACCAAGCACGGGGCGAGCATTTTATCACCACCAAAGGTCTGCCTGTTTGTGCGCGCCCTCGTCACCTGGACGCAGCTAAACTTGCCATCGCGAGCGAGGAGTTCACTAGCTGGGCTCCAACAGCCCTTGGGCATCCCCGCTACACATGGTGCCCAAGTCCAATGGGTCGTGGTGGCCGTGCGGCGATTTCTGACACTTGAACAACGCCACGGAACACGATCGTTACCCCATCCCGCACATCCAGGATTTTTCCATGCACTGGGCCTGGACGCGCATTTTTTCAAAAGTGGATCTGGTCCGCGGTTACCACCAGGTCCCGGTGCGTGCAGAGGATGTCCCCAAAATGGTAGTAATAATTCCCTTTGGTCTTTGAGTCTTTGCGCATGCCGTGCAGGTTAAACGGTGCAGCACAGACTTTCCAAAGGATGATGGACGTGGTGCTCTGTGACTTGTCGTTTGTTTTCGTCTACTTGGACGACATTTTTGTGGCTAGCGGGTCAGAAGAGGAGCACCTCACCCATCTCAAACAAGTTTTCCAATGTTTGGAAGTGCACGGGCTGATTGTTAACCCAGTGAAGTGTCAGTTCGGGCTGCCGGTAATTGACTTCTTGGGCCATCGCATCTCACCAGAGGGCGTGATCCCGCTGCCGGATAAGGTGCGCGCAATGTCAGATTTTCCGTGTCCACAGACTGTGAGGGCGCTGCAGGAATTTTTGGGGCTTGTCAGTTTTTACAACCACTTCCTCCCTGCAGCCCAGTAGCTGCAGCCACTGTACAGCACACTTAAAAAAAAAAGAAACCCGCGGCTAGCATTGACTGAACCCCCGATCAGGTCCAGGCCTTCACAGGCACCAAAACAGCACTCGCCAGTGCAGCTTTGCTGGCCCACCCGGCTTCGTCAACGTGAATACCACTCACCACAGACGCATCAGATGTCACGGTAGGGGCCGTGGTGGAGCAGTACGTCTACGGCTCGTGGCAGCCCCTCGCCTTTTTCAGCCGTACTTTGCGCAACAGCGAGCGTAAGTATAGTGCTTTCGACAGAGAGTTGTTGGCTCTCCACCTCACTACAGGTCATTTTCAGTTGTGGCTTGAGGAGCACAAGTTTACCACGTTTGTTGATCACAAACCACTGACATACGCGATGTCCAAAGTCTCAGAACTGTGGTTAGTTCAGCAACAACGGCACTTGGCCGCAATTTCGGAGTTCATGACTGACATCCAACATGTAGCCGGTAAATTGAATGTTGTAGCAGACTGCTTGTCACGCACGCTGGTCTCTCCAGTATACAGGGACATCAATTTTTCCCCAATGGTTGCTGACCAAAACCGGGGACACAGACATTTGCGTGCTCCAGTCCACAACTACTGGATTAAAACTTGAGAGCAGGGTGGTACAAGAAGGGTGTCCCCCCCTTGCTCTGCGACATCTCCACTGATCACCCCCGCCTGGTGGTTCTGAGCTCTTGGCGCCTCCGCATTTTTGAGTCCGTCCACTCCCTTTCACATCCTGGTGTGCGAGCCTCGGTTAAACTAGTGGGGTCCAAATTCATCTGGCCTTACTTATGCAGGGATGTGAAAGAATGGGATGCAGCATGTGTCATGTGCCAACGGGCTAAGGTGCACAAGCACACCAAAGCCCTCCTTGAGCATTTTCACATTCCAGCTAGGAGGTTCAACCACGCACATGTGGATTTAGTGGGTCCCCTTCCGCCATCGCAGGGGTTCACACACCTTTTAACAATTGTGGACCGTACTGTGTGTTGGCCAGAGGTGGTTCCGCTGAGTTCCACCACATCTGCTGAGGTTGCCCGCACGTTTTTGTCAGCTTGGGTTGCACGGTTCGGATCCCCGTCAGTCATCATTTCCGACAGGGGTCTGTAATTTGTTTCGGAACTTTGGTCCACGATGGCCGACAGCCTGGGGATCCAAATCCACCGCACCACTGCATACAACCCACAGGCTAATGGTTTGTATGAGCGCTTTCACAGGTCGCTTAAAGCAGCGCTCAGAGCCTCGCTAACAGATGCAAATTGGGTTGACTGCCTGCCTTGGGTCCTATTGTGGTTGTGCTCCGCACCTAAGGGAGATTTGGCAGTTTCCCCGGCAGAACTTGTTTTTTCTCAGCCATTGCGGATCCTGGGGGAATTTTTGCCAGAGAGCCCTGCGCCCAGTAATGATCCACCCGCGCACCTTTTTTCCGGTATAGGGACTGCCAGTGTTCCAGGCCCAGCGCACCATTGTTTTGCCTGCACTTTTGTTCCAAAGCACTTAGAGAACGCCAAATTTGATTTTGCCAGGCACGACGCCCACAGAACCCCGCTGTATCCACTGTACGACGGCCCGTTCAGTGTTGAAAACTGGGGAGAAACATTTTGGGTTTGGGGGGGTAAGGAAACCGTCTGCATAGACAGGCTGAAGCCCACTTATGTGTTGGCAGACGAGCAGGTGGTGTTGGCTCAAGGTCCCCAGAGTGGGCGCCCACCTACAGTGGGTCCGCAGGTTGATATTCCCCCTGCAGAGAATGGTTTTCATGGAACTACCTCTTTCCTCTCCCCACCCTTTCCCCCTCCAGAGACCAACATTTCCTTGCACCCACCTCGACAAGAAGGCACTTCGACCGGCCCGGTGGCTCCACACTACAGCTGCTACAAGCACTTGCTCAAGCCCAAAGTTCCAGAGGGTTAGGACCCCTTCTTGGTGTTCGAGGGGAGGGGGGGCTGTGTGGTGACACAATAGGACATGGCACTCCACCCAGTACCTGGGGTTGATGGGGGCAAAGGTAGTTAGAGATGGTAATGGGTGAAGAGGGGAGAGGTGCCAGCGAAGGGTGCCAGAGCGCTAGCGGGGATGAAGTCAAATAAAGATGTGCGTTTCGCCCCGCTGTGGTAGGTTCACACCTGAGGACGCAGGGGTGCGAATGTATTGTACTAAGCCTTGTTCTGTGACATGTATGTTAATGTGTGTTCATGCTTTGTAACTTGTATGTTAATGTGTTTACCCTGGGTTCCAGAGGCGGGAATAAAATGTATAAAGGAGTTCGCTTTGGCACTCAGTTAGTCTTTTCTGTGCTGGAGGAGAAATAAAGTTCTGTGTCGTCAGCTCGTGTCCCGTTTGCTTTCATCCTCCACAGTGTAAATTTAATACCAGTGTAAAAATTAATGTTGCGATATTTGGGGTCTGCTACGTGACGACGTCACACTATTACATTGCTGATGGAAGTTAAACTCCAAAACAAACATGGCGTGGGAAGCTGTAGCACAGAAGTCAGACCTCTACATCCAGTTGAATGAAAATATTTAAGTTTCACTTTCTGTTTCAGACTGCTGTCATGTTAAAAAAAAAAAAAAAACTGCAGCAGTGTGGATAATCTGCCTGCATACTTTCCGCATGTCAACAACACCACTAGAGTGGTATTAACGTCGGACAATGTACCACTTGAAGTGGCTGTAGTTGTATTTTAGTTCAGTTTTGGCTGCTTCATTTTGATTTTATTCAACCATCCAAAGAGGGAGAAAAAACCCAAAACATCTGTTCAGTTCAACGAGAGGAAAAAAGCCCCAGGAGAGGTCTGTGCAACGGGAGTAATGCAGGTAAAGTGGTTCAGCATAAAACCCGACATTTGTGTGCAGTTAAAATGGAATGGTTTATATTTTTTGTAATATTGATACAGAACTAAATATTTTAAACTAAATCTGAGCTGCTGTTTATAAACTGGAGAAATAAGAGTTTTTGTTTTGTTTTACTGAATATGTTGAAGGTAACGCTGGCCTGTAAAACTGTCCTTTTTGCATAAATTTAAAAGAAAAAAAAACTAGTCTGTAATACTGCGGAAAATGTCATTATGAAAATTCACAGAAATATCATATCATTTTTAGGCCATATTGCCCATCCCTACTACAATCTTTTAAAATGTTTCACTGATCAGATAAGATAAACTTTATTGTCCCTCAAGGGGATCATATTTCAGTTTACATGGCTGGATTAATACATTCAGTCACATGCATTTGATTACATAATAGTCAATACATTTAATCACACATCATAACCAATACTTCTTATTACCCAACATGATTAATACTTTTTATACAACAGTTCTGACCCAGCAATTTGATTGGACAATAGGGATTCCAGGAGTTACTATATTCCACGATAATTGCACTCCAAATGCACTGGATATGTATCACTCCCCTTCAAAGGTGTTCATGTAACCATTAATTACAGTAATTTTCTATCAACTCTCTGACAATTGCAGTCCTGTTTTGGATACCTTAATTTCCACAGTGAGGCGCTGTTTGACAAGAAATTGTACGTCCGTGATCTGTAAGTCCCACCCTTTTGAAAATGTCTACCTCAGCCTAGCTGTCATTTTAAGCTCTAAGAGGCCTAAAGAAAGTAACATCCACGCAAAAAGAGAATGCAATAAATGTGGGTATAAACATGAGCCTTGCAAGTGTCCTGCGTATGGGCAAACATGTAAAGTCTGCTTACGAAAAAAACATTTTGCTCGCATGTGCCACACAAGGATGCACAAAGAAAGCAGAGAAAGTTCACACAGACTGGAGAAAAATGTGAATGAGATAGAACAAGAGGAAAAAGAAATGTTTATTGGAACTATTGAGTCAAAGAGAAGAGAAAATAAAAAGCCAGCGCATGTTGATGCGATGAATGTCGAAGAAGCTGAAAAATCAAGATGGACAGAAGTTCTGACAATGAATGGTGAACAGGTCATCTTCAGATTAGATACAGGTGCATGTTGCAATGTGCTTCCTCTCAAAATCTTAAAGAAAGTGACCAAAGGAGATATGCTACTGTTTGAATCCAGAACAAAGTTAGTATCATATTTTCGCCACAAGATGGAACCAGTGGGCATGGCAAAGCTGAAATGTGAATACAAAACTCAAGAACAGGAGCTTGAATTTCAAGTTATAAAAGCTGATTTGCCAGCGATCCTCGGAGGGGATTCATGCGAACAATTGGGACTGATAACCAGAGTCCACAAGGTGGATAGAGAAGAGGAAACTGACATTCTGACAGAATACAAAGATGTGTTTACAGGACTGGGGTGTGTAATGGGACTACATCACATTCATGTCGACCCAGCTGTAACTCCAGTGATTCACCCACCCAGAAAGGTGCCTTTAGCACTGAAGGATGATATAAAAAAAGAACTAGAAAGAATGGAGTCTCTGGGTGTGATTGAGAAGCAAACAGAGCCCACTGATTGGGTCAACAGCATGGTCATTGTCAAGAAAGCAAATAAAAGAATAAGAATATGCATAGATCCTCAAGATCTTAACAAAGCTATAAAAAGAGAGCACTATCCCCTACGAACAGTGGAAGAAGTTGTTGCAGAGATGCCGAATGCAAAGGTGTTTTCAGTGCTAGACGCAAACCATGGCTTCTGGCAAATACAGCTTGATGAAGAAAGCTCCAAGTTATGTACCTTTAACACACCATTTGGTAGATACCGATTTAAGAGGCTTCCCTTTGGTGTGTCATCAGCCCCAGAAGTCTTCCAAAAGTACATCGCCCAGAGACTGGAAGACCTGGAAGGAGTTGAGAATGTTATGGATGACATCCTGGTGTGGGATGTAAATAAAGAACAACATGACAAAAGGCTGAGACAACTACTGGAAAGAGTGAAAAGCATTAATCTGAAACTGAACAAGGACAGATGTAAGATTGGCATGACTGAAATACGATATATTGGACACATTTTGAGTGCAGAAGGCCTGAAGCCAGACCAAGAAAAAGTCAGAGCAATAGTTAACATGCCTCAACCAGAAGATGTGGCTGCACTCAGAAGATTTCTCGGTATGGTGCAGTACCTTGAAAAGTTCATACCAAACCTGTCAGAGGTAAGTGCACCACTCAGAAAACTTCTGGAAGGAGAAGTTGCATGGCACTGGGAGTCACAGCAACAAAAGAGCTTTGAACAGCTGAAGTCACTTGTCAGTGAAACCCCTGTGCTGAGATTTTATGACATAAATAAACCAGTTACATTGTCTGTGGATGCAAGCTCTGAAGGATTGGGAGCTGTGATATTGCAAGAGGGTCAGCCAGTGGCTTATGGTTCAAGATCGTTAACAGACACACAGAAAAGATATGCACAAATTGAAAAGGAACTTTTGGCTATTGTGTATGGCTGTGAGAAATTCAAGCAGTATCTGTATGGAAGACCAGTACAGGTTGAGTCAGACCATAAACCACTGGAAGCTGTGTTCAAAAAAGGGTTGCATAAAGCACCACCCAGACTACAACGTATGCTGATGAGTCTGCAGCCTTTCAACCTGCAGGTTACATATAAACCAGGCAAAGACTTGTACATTGCAGACACTCTGAGCAGAGCTTTTCTTAAAGAGCAGACAGAAAAACTATTGGAGGAGGAACTTGAAGTTAATCTCCTTACAGCACACCTACCTGTCTCAGAGGAAAAGCTGAAGTTATTCCAGAAAGCAACAGCAGCAGATGAGGAACTGCAAATGTTAATGAAAGCAGTTCAGTCAGGATGGCCAGCACAAGTCAGTCAAGTTCCAGCTGAGATAAGGAAGTATTGGACATTCAGAGAGGAACTCACATGCTCAGAAGGACTAATATTCAAGAACTCCAGGCTTGTGGTGCCTCAAAGTCTGAGAAAGGAAATGCTTCAAAAAATCCATGAAGCACATCTTGGCGTTGTTAAATGCAAAGAAAGAGCAAGAGATGTTTTGTTTTGGCCCAGTATGTCTAAACAAATAGAAGAAACAGTGCTAAGGTGTTCTATCTGTAACACACACAAGAGGAACAATATCAAAGAACCACTTCAGAGTCATGACATTCCCAGCAGAGCTTGGGCAAAAGTTGGTGTTGATCTTTTCCATTTTGACCAAGGTAATTATCTACTGTGTGTAGATTATTACTCAAAATATCCTGAAATTGCCAAATTGCCACAAACAACAAGCAAACATGTCATTGTAGCTCTTAAATCTATGTTTGCCAGACATGGAATTCCAGACGAGCTCATGTCAGACAATGGACCACAGTTTTCAAGTGCAGAGTTCAGACAGTTTGCAGAAACGTGGGAGTTTAAGCACACCACATCGAGCCCGGGATACCCACAATCAAATGGGCAAAGTGAACGTGCAATTCAAACAATAAAAAACCTACTGAAGAAGGCACAAGAGAGCCAAGGAGATCCTTATATTGCTCTTCTTGAATACAGAAATTTGCCCTTGGATGGAGTCAAATTGTCTCCAGCACAATTGTTGATGAATCGGAGACTGAAAACAAAATTGCCAACATCAGGTCAGCTGTTAATGCCACAGCTGAACAAGAATAAGCAAAAACAACTGAAGGAGAGACAGATGAGACAGAAACATTACTTTGACCGTGGAGCCAGAGCCTTACCTGCTCTCCAAGAGGGAGAGACAGTTAGATTCAGAGCTGAGAATACATGGCAACCAGCTATTGTGGTAAAGAACCACAACACACCAAGATCCTTTGTGATTCAGACCCCTGGAGGATGTAAATTCAGGAGAAACAGGCGCCATCTACTGAAGTGCAGAGAAGAAAGTGTTCCTAAAACCACAAACACTGATCAGGAGGATTTCCCGACCCCTGCTTGTGAGCAAACAGAGACCATCTCATCGGAGCAAGCACCTGTTCATTCTCCTGTAAAGGAAACTGAGAATTCCAAAGCAGTTACTGAAGAGCCAAGGAAAACTTCACGCTTTGGCAGACTGATTAAACCCCCACAACGTTATACAATGTGAAACAACATAAAGAAATGTTTAAGTGTATCTTAAGGGATGTTAGCCCTGTAATGAAAAGAAAAGCAGTTGTTCAGGTTAAAACCATACTTTTTAACTTGTGAGTCATATTAGGATTTATTGTTTTTCTGTAACAATATAGTATGATATTCTACTTCTAAAGAAGGGAGATGTAATGTAGTAATGTGGTCTGCCACTAGGGGCACTGTTAAGTGTTGTATGCAGATTAAGAGAGTAAAAAACGGTTGTTGTTGACGTTACTGAAGACCTCGCTGTCCTGTCTGTTTATTCTACTTGCTCTCCTTAAAAACACACTAAAATACATTACAGACAGTAACTGCAGAGCAATAGTGCTTTCACGTCAGCAGTCACTGTGGCTAGTGATTTTCCAAAGTTACTAGCCACTCAGCCTGTTCACTAGCCACAATTTTGTAGTCGGCAGCGTGGTGGCGGAGTGGTTAGCACTGCAGCAGCACAGCAACTCACCCTTGGCCGGGGGATCCTGGGTTCAATCCCAGCCACTGACCAACGGTGATCTGTATGGAGTTTGCATGTTCTCCCCGTGTCTGCGTGGGTTTACTCCGGGATTTCTCCAGTTTCCTCCCACATGCCAAAAACATGCAAGTTAGGTTAATTGGCATCAAACTGGGGGTTTTAGATTGTCCTTAGGTATGGCTGTGAGAGTGAATGGTTGTCTGTCTCTCTGTGTTGGCCCTGCGATGGACTGGCGATCTGTCCAGGGTGGACCCTGCCTCTCACCCAAAATAGATGCTGGGATAGGCTCCAGCCCTCTCGCGACCCGAAAAGGATTAAGCGGAAGAAGATGGATGGATGGATGGACAATTTTGTAGTTGGAAAATTATGTTTAATATGATGAAATTTGATTTTCGCATGCTGAAATGTAGATGAATTAAATGTATAACCTTTTTAAATGCAATGACCCTTGTACATACAGAAAAATAGCAAGAGAAACACTGTTGAAGTAGTCGTTAACAGCAGTAAATACTGTAAAACAGTCGAGAAAAATATTTGCAATGTGAGAGTGAAATACAAGTAGGTTTGGGGTCCGTCCTAATTCTAATTCCTTCCCTTTCCCCTTTGCGTACCCCTTGGCCTTGAAATGAAGGGCCCCTTGTTCTCATCAGAAAAAAGAAGAAAAAGAAAAACTGATGAGAAAAAAAGTCTCATCTTACAGAGAAAAAAATTCTCAAATTTACACAAACTATTCTAATCAGTAGAAAGTCAGAAATTTACTAGAAATAAAGCTGTAAATTCACAGAGAAAATTTTGGACCCTCGGTGGGCCATTTTTGGCCCACGGGCCATATGTTTGACACCCCTGGACCAGCCCATAAAAATACACATTTAGAGGATTTACTTCCATGAAATAGCTGCATATCACAACAGCATGTAAATGAATAAGATAAATAGAAAGCACAGATAAACGAAAGTTCACCTTAGAAGAAGCTTCATTTGTTATTTACAGTAACAAATCACAGTCACTTTTTCTCTGTGTGGTAAGATAACTTACATTTACACAACTGTGGACATTAAATGCGAGCTTCTTGCTCTGAAAACACTAATGTTTAACCACAGAAGTAGGAACTGATGTTGGGGGCTACTCACTGCTCGGACAACGGGGGATCAGTGTCAGTAACTTGTCCGGATGATTTGGTTACTAAGAATGGGGACAGGTGTGTTCTGCCAGTTGATGTCTGTTTGCCAACGGCAAGTTCACTTTGGAGCTGGTCTGAAGAAACTGAAACAGAGTCTGGCTCTGCTCTGGGCTCAATATGACAAGTTGCCACCACCGTAGCATTTCTTCCCACCAGGCTGCGGTGGGAACTGGGGCAGGACAGGAGACGACCCGCGGAGCAGTCTGTGGCTTTACGGGGTGTAGCAGCCACCTTGGCATCTAAAGAAATAACTGCAGAGTCTCTGACGGGTGCCATCTCATTTATTGCTTTCTCATCCAGCACCGTGAAAACTAAATAGCAAACATATGAGAGGCACGCAAACAAAAATTTTATAAACTCAAAATCACATTAAAACAAAATTTAATAAAAACCTTACAGTACATTATTCACACTCACAAAACCATAAAAGGAAAACACTTAAGCTGAATTAATTGGCTCAAATAAAATAAAAGTACATACAATGACAGAATTGGTGCCAAATTAACATCCATCCATCCATCTTCTACCGCTTTTCCGGAGGTCCGGATCGCGGAGGCAGCAGTTCAAGCAGAGAAGCCCAGACTTCCCTCTCCCCAGCCACCTGCTCCAGCTCTTCAGAGGGGATACCAAGGCGTTCCCAGACTAGCTGGGAGACATAGTCTCTCCACCGAGTCCTGGGTCTGCCCCGGGGTCTCCTCCCAGTGGGACGTGCCTGAAACACCTCAAGTGGGAGACGTCCAGGAGGCATCCTAATCAGATGCCCATACCACCTCAACTGACTCCTTTCAATGTGGAGGAGCAGCGGTTCTACTCTGAGCCTCTCCCGGATGACTGAGCTCCTCACCCTATCTCTGAGGGTGAGTCCAGCAATCCTACGGAGAAAGCTCATTTCAGCCGCTTGTATCCGCGATCTCGTTCTTTCGGTCATTACCCAAAGCTCGTGACCATAGGTGAGAGTAGGAACGTAGATTGACTGGTAAATCGACAGCTTTGCCTTAGAACTAAGCTCCCTCTTCACCACAACAGACCGGTACAACGTCCGCATCACTGCAGATGCTGCTCCAATCCGTCTGTCGATCTCTCGCTCCATTTTCCCCTCACTCGTGAACAAGACCCCAAGATACTTAAACTCCTCCACTTGGGGCAGGAGCCTGTCCCCAACCCGGAGAGGACAATCCACCTTTTTCCGGCTGAGGACCATGGACTCGGACTTGGAGGTGCTGATTCTCATCCCAGCCGCTTCACACTCAGCGGCAAACCGTCCCAGCAAGAGCTGTAGGTCATTGCTGGATGAAGCCAAATTCATCCAGCCAAATTAACATGTAGCCTCTAAATACATAAAAACATAAACGGCCACTGAAGGGTACTGTGCAGCCTTACATTGCATTTATGAGCATATAAATCCCACATTCCTCGCTTTGTTTGCCAAAGGGGTGCAAAATTCCCAGACTTAGCTAGTGGCGCTAACTCCGCTAACCGGAGTAGTGGCTCAGTTACCGGAGTGGTGGATCAGTTGGTAGAGCATCCGCTCCACACCCGGGAGGCAGGGGTTCAAATCCCGGCCGGGTCATGCCGAAGACCATATAAAAGTGGAACTTCCTGCCGTCCAGCTTGGTGCTCAGCAATAATGGAATGGAAGAGGGAAATTTGTGGCGGCGCCTTGCATGGCAGCGGCCCTCTTGATTCTACTATGGGGTGTGTGTGATTAACACAGTAGATAGGTAAAACACAATCTCGTTCTACTGTACATGATTGGTTGTACAGTTGAATGACAATAAAGGGTGATTTTAATTTAATTTTAACTAACGGAGCTACTCTCTACGAGGCCACTTTTTAAGATCATCTTCCCATCCCTCGACAGTCGTGGGAAGTAGAATGATTACTGTATATTACTGTTTTCAGGTGCAAGAGGCCGTGTTCCCGCATTTCTGATGCCGAAGTCATTGTTTTTTAACAGGGGAAAGTGCCCCGTTTCAGTGACAACCATATGTTCTAAACTAGTACCGGAAGTTGCTACCACAATTCACGCAAGGCATCATGGGGCCTTGGAATAAGGTGGATGTATTTTTGTGATTTTTTTTTTTCATACCATTGCAATATATTTCTTGTAAATTTGCATGTTTTTTTTCATAAATTAGAATTTTTTTTAAACTCAATTTGTGGATTTTCTCAATTTTAAAAAAAAGTTTTCATAAATTTGTATCTTGGTATTTTTCCAGCATCCAGCCCCCGCGACCCGAAAAGGGTTAAGCAGAAGAAGATGGATGGATGGATGGATGGACGGTATTTTTCCATAAATTGGAAATGTTTTTATTTATTGTAAATTTGTTTTTTTTTATTACTTTTTCATATATTTGTAAATTTTTTTATTTAAAATTTTCAGCTTTTTTCCTCGTAAATGAGTTTTATAAAAAATTCACACCTAAGTTTGTTATTTCTAAAATCCAGATAATTGTGAAGGACACCTTGTTGTTATTTTGTTTTTTAGACAGTAAATACAGCAGGGTTCACGTTGTGAAGGATTTTTGATTTTTAGTTTTTCTAAGTTGATCACTGCCTCTTCCTCTCTTTATTTTATTTTATCTTATTTCATTTTTAAATTTTATTTCAGTTTTATTTTATTTCTAATTTCATTTTTTATTTAATTTCATTTTTGTATTTTATTTTATTTCATTTTTTATTTTACTTCATTTATTTTATTAAAGGCTTCCTCATTGGAGTTTGGAAGCCCATTTGTGTCAAAAAAGAAATATTTTTAAAGCTGATAAAAACAGTGAGTCCTTTACATCCCCACAACAAAACAATAACCATATAGAAGTTCATGGTGATGGATCGCCGCTGTTCTCAGTGATAAACTCCTCTGCGGTCATGCAACCAGATGCCATTTTGGTTTTGTCTTTGTTGTTTTCAGGCTTTGGCGTCGAGCATCTCCAGCAGCAGTCTGTGCAGCGGGACTCTGCGGCAGCGGTGCAGCCGTAAGAGAACGTCCACGGCCCGGTCAGCAGTCTGCCTCAGCAGAGGGAAGCTCATCAGGATCCGGCCCGCCCGGTACCGCTCCCGCCGACGACACTCGTAGTCCTGCAGTGCCTCATGGAGCCTGTCCTGGAATCGCTGGACCAAATCGGGACAGTCCACTGGGTCAGTGTCTGGAGAGGAAAACAAACTGTCTAGATTAATAACAAACAATCACACATGAACGACACAAAAATAACGGTTTTACTCTCATAAGAGTGGGCTCATTTAAAATGGGTGTGCCTGAGTGCAAAGTCTTTGCGTTTCTAATGTTGTATCTTTAACCACCAAAAACCAAAAGTCTAAAGTCAGTGGCGTATTATGATGAATCTCTGTTTAAGTGGCGTGTTTTAGGGTGCTCTAACATCTACAGGCTTCAGTCCGTTTCAGTCAGACTGAAAATAGTGTTCTTTTTCTCCTTCAGTTCGTAAATCAAACCGTGACCTGCAAAAGTATGATCTGTCAGAGCTTTACTTGCTTTATTGCTCACGCTTTTTAACAGTCAGAGCACAGCCAGCATGACGATGCTTTACAGTGACAAACTGCTGGTTGCTGTCGTAGAATGTCGCACAGACTCAGCCAAAGCCATTGTGGCTGTTTGTAACAATGGTCTGGATCTGAATCATCTGAAGGACTCATTAGTGTCAGTGCTAACAGTAATGCTAACAACTTATGAAACAGCTGCATCAGAGTAACATATTAGCATCAATGCTAACATTACTATGCTAATGGTGCAACTGTTTTGTATGTTGTTAGCATTAGCATGTGATTGTTAACATTACTATTAGCATTGACATTAACATTAGGATGTTAACATTAGCATGCTAAATTATGAAACAGCTGCATACTAATTTATTTAGCGAATGCAAAGTCCTTAAGCCAAGCAGTTGCCTCCTGGTTTGCTGTATGGAGGGTGTGTAATCCTCCTTCCAGTCTTTGGAGCGGGCAAGCCTCTATGATGTGTTCCATAGTTTGCTCCTCTCCACATGCGCACAGTGGGCTAGGGCTACTGCCCCATCTGTGAAGGCTGGCCAAGCAGGGGCCATGTCCAGTCCTGAAGCGATTGAGTGTAGACCACTGTCTCCTTGGGAGGTTGGTGCCCGGGACCTGTTGGTTGGGGTTTATCACCAGCTGTTTGTTTGGGACCTCCTTAGTCTCCCATTCCTCTTGCCAAGCTGTCTGGATGGTAAAGTCAGCTGGGGGAGGGTTTTTCCAAATCGGCCGTCTGGATGAAAGTCGGGCAGTGGGTGGGGTGTAGATATCTGCATGGATTGGTAAGTGAGGAAAATCTTTAACTTTTTGGAGCATCCTTTGAGTTAATGCTGCTCGCCGGATGTGTGGAGGGGCTATGTTTGACAGTACAGAGAGCCAGGGGAGTGGTGTTGAGCGGATTGTTCCAGTTATAGTTCTCATGGTTGAGTTGAGCTGGGTGTCTACATGGTGTGTGTAAGATGACCTGGACCAGACAGGGGCACAATATTCTGCTACAGAGTATGAAAGGGCCAGTGCTGAGGTGCGCAGGGTGGAGACTGCCGCCCCCCATTTTGCACCAGCGAGCTTGCAGAGCAGGTTGTTTCGTACTTTCACCTTAGCAGCCGTCCCCTTTAGATGTTCCTTGAAGGATAAGGTCCTATCAAGGGTCACTCCAAGATAAGTTGGATTTGGGGCATGCTTAAGCTTGAGTCCGCTCAGGTGGATGTTTAGTTCTCTGGCAGCTTTTGCATTGTGGAGATGAAATACACTGGAGACGGTTTTTGCTGGGCTTGGTTTTAGGCGCCAGATTTTGCAGAACTGGTCCAGTTTAGCAAGATCTTCCGTGAGCACCCGTTCCAGTGGTTCAAAGTCTGGTGCTTGGAATGCCAAACAGATGTCGTCTGCATAGATGAATTTGCGGGATTTTGTAGTAGGCAGGTCGTTTATGTAGAGGTTGAACAGAGTTGGAGCTAGAACTGAGCCTTGTGGGAGTCCATTTTTCTGCATTCTCCATGCACTTGTGTTCTGACTGAGGTGGACTCTGAACCTTCGGTTGGTCAGCAGGGTTTTTATAATTGCTGTTGCCCAAGCAGGGATCGCCTTTATAAGTTTCAGGAGGAGGCCTTTGTGCCAGACCGTATCATAGGCGGCTGTAAGATCGATAAACACAGCCCCTGTCTTCAGTCTGCTCTCGAAGCCATTTTCAATGAAGGTGGTTAGGGCCAGTACTTGTTCTCCTGTACTGCGGTCCTTGCGGAAACCTGCTTGATCCACACTTAGAATATCCTCTATTTCTGGGGAAATGTGTTGCAGTATTAGGCACTCCATGATTTTGTAAGGAACGCTGAGTAGGGAGATTGGGCGGTAGCTTGCTGGTAGTTTGTGGTCTTTGCCAGGTTTTGGGATGGCAATGACCTTTGCTGTCCGCCATTTCTTTGGGATCAAGTTCGTTTGTGTGATTCTTGTGTAGAATTGTGTCAACCAGGTTAGGGCTCGGGGGCCAAGATTTTTCATGAATTCTGGGAAGATGTTATCGTATCCTGCTGCCTTTCCACATTTCAGGCCCCGTAGGACTTTCTCCAGTTCAGCAGCTTCGAAGGGTTCAGGGTTCGTTTCCTCTACAGGCATTTTTTGGTGTTTTTTTAGTTCAGTTGTAACTGCTCTTCTGGTGTCTTTGTCTTGGGGTGCTTTGGCGATAGTCAGTAGGTGGGATGCAACTTGGTTGGGTGTGACGGATGCTCGGCTTTGGCTAGGGGGCTTCTGTGCAGCTCCTAGGCGACGGATGAGGCTCCAACATTTCCTGCTAGAGTGCGTAAAGCTCCGGTCAGCAACTGTCTCCTCCCATTTCTTTCGCCGGGCTGTATTTAGCGATTCAATGAGATGGTCTGCTATCTCTGGGTCCCCTGATGTTTGATAGGATTGTAGGAGGGCAGCACTTTCTCCGTCCAAACATGGGACATAGAGGGGTCGGTAGCCTCGTGGGATTGCAGTATGGGCAGCCTTGAAGATTGCGCTGCATACTAATGTTAGCATACTAATGTTAACATCAGTGCTAATGTTAGCATGCTAATGTTAGTGTCAGTGCTAACAGTAATGCTAATATTTGCATGCTAATGCTAACAACTTATGAAACATACTTAAGATGGCTGCGCGTCCACATGTTGTGGTTAGACGCACTGGACTACTGTGCTCGTTTTTGTGTTTTTTCTGCCTTTTTTTGTCCTCCTTCAGTGGACTAATTACCTAGAGTCGCCAAGAACTTCTAGGCATTGGCCACCAACTTAACTTCGACAATTCCAGAACTTATTCCAGCAAACAATACCACATCCCTGAGGAGCTCGCCAGACCTCCAGGCACTCCGTGGATTGTTATCGGGCCCAGCAAGAGATGCAGACGGCGTCGAGAAAGAAAGAAGAAACAAGGCTGCAGGGCTGGCTTCCAAGCCCAGCTGCGCAAACAACACACCAAACCACCATTACCTTCAATTTTCCTCACCAACGCCAGATCCCTCACCAACAAAGTGCTGCGATCAGAGATCACCTACAATTGCTTCGTCTGGGACTGTTGTATTCTGATTGTGTGTCATGGCTTCACCCACGTATCCATGACGTCGCTGTGGAATTCCCCAGCTGAACTAGATTCAAGATTCAAAGATTTTGTCAATACTACTATACGTAGAGGACAAACAGGAGAATTGAAATGTTGTTTCCCTTTCTCTTCAGTAGTGTGCACAATATAAAAAAGAAAAAGGAACAAGGCTGGAAAAAAGAAAACGACAATAACAGCAGCAGTCTATGTACAGTAATGCAACCTGTAGTGCAAATGGCGACAAGGATAGACCCAGAGCTCCCATAGTGCAAATAGAGATAAACAATTAACGATGATAAAATGATGATGAAACCCAGCAATCCTATATAGAGAAAACTAGAACTGTAATACCTGTAGTTAAGATAAGACAAGATAAGATAAGATAAGCCTTTATTAGTCCCACAATGGGGAAATTCAAGGATTGCAACAGCACAGGGATAGCAACACTCAGAGCAATAATTAAGAAGATATGGAAGATATAAATAAGAGCAGTTGGAGTTCAATGCGGTAGTGTAGGTGCAGACAGTAAGAGATAGGACTGCACATGATCAGTATTGCAATGACAGACAGACAGCAGCAGATATGGCATTTGTGCAAATGGTTACACTTAAAGTGCAGAGACATACAGCAGCAAATGTATTACTGTTGGTGTGCCAGTCTTTCTGTGCCAACAGCTGAGATAGTTATTGTGCGGGTGATTGTGTTACGGTCCGGGGGCAGAGGGAGTAGTGGACAGAGTTCAGGGTCCTGATGGCCTGATGAACAAAGCTGTTTAACAGTCTTGTGGAGCTGGCCCAGAGGCTCTGGTACCTTTTCCCCGAGGGCAGGGGACTGAAGAAGGAGTGTGAGGGGTGGGAGGTGTCGCCTACAATGTTGACTGCTCTGTGAGTGAGGCAGGTGAGGTAGATGTCTGAGAGGGGAAGCAGAGGGGCACCGATGATCTTGCTGGCTGATTTCACTGTGCACTGTAGTGTCTTCCGGCAGGAGGCGGTGCAGCTTCCATACCACACCATGATGCAGCTGGTGAGGATGCTCTCAATGGTGCCTTGGTAGAAAGAACACATGATGGGGGTGGGACTCTCCTCAGTTTGCAGAGGAAATGGAGGTGAGTTTGAGCCTTCTTGGCCAGTGATGTGGTGTTGTTGGGCCAGGAGAGGTCCTCAGAGATGTGCACCCCCAGGAACTTGGTGCTACTCACCCTCTCCACAGCTGCACCATCGATGATCAGAGGGGGGTGCTGTGTGTCCCCTCCTGAAGTTGACCACAATATCCTTGGTTTTTCACACGTTCAGGAAGAGCTTATTGTCTTTACACCACTGGACCAGTTGGCTCACCTCATTTCTGTAGTTGGCCTCCTCATTGTTGGTGGTGAGGCCCACCACCGTTGTGTCATCCACAAACTTGATGATGTGGTTGGTGTTGTAGGCTGATACACAGTTATGGGTCAGTAGGGTGAAGAGCAGCGGGCTGAGCACACACCCTTGTGGGGCCCCTGTGCTCAGTGTGATGGTCTGGGAGGTATTGCTGCCAACCCGCACATTCTGTGGCCTCCCTGTGAGAAAGTCCAGCACCCAGTTACAGAGAGAGGTTCTGAGTCCCAAGTGTCTGAATTTTTGTATCAGGTGCTGGGGGATGATTGTGTTGAATGCTGAACTGAAGTCCAAAAACAGCATTCACACGTAGGAGTTCTTTGGGTCCAGGTGGGTGAGGGCTGGATGGAAAGCAGCAGCGATGGCATCTTCTGTGGATCTGTTTGACCTGTATGCAAACTAAGATGGGTCGTGGGAGGGAGGAAGGATGGATTTGATGTTCTGCATGACTAGCCGCTCGAAACACTTCATTATAATGGGGGTCAGTGCTACGGGCCGGTAATCATTGTAGCTGGATGGGGCAGGCTTCTTTGGGATTGGTATTATGGTGGCAGTTTTGAAAAATGTGGGGACAACAGTTTGACTCAGGGAGATGTTGAAGATGTTGGCCAGGACATTCTTGAGCTCCTCTGCACAGTCCTTCAGGACGCGACCCGGTATGTTGTCTGGTCCGGCTGCCTTGCGTGGGTTGATCTTGAAGAGGGTCTGCTTCACGCTAGCCAGATCCAGACTCATGGCCTGCCCATCTGGAGGAGGAGTGGTCTTCTGTACTGATGTGCTGTTGTGTGCTTCAAAGAGGCCGAAGAAGCTGTTTAGGTTGTTAAGCAGTGTGATGTCACTTGCACAGGTCTGAGGTGGAGGTTTGTAGTTGGTGAGGGTCTGTATGCCACGCCAGAGTTAACACGCATCTCTGGTGTTGCTGAAGTGGTCGGATATTTTCTTGCTGTACTGTCGTTTTGCCTCCTTGATGCCCCAGGACAGGTTGACCCTAGCTGTTGTTAGTTCTGCAGTGTCGCCAGCCCTGAAGGCTGCATCCCGAGCCCTCAGGAGCCTGTGGACCCCTGCTGTCATCCATGGCTTTTGGTTGGCACGAACAGTGATGGTTTTGCAGTGAGTGACATCATCAGTGCATTTGGCTATGTATGCTACAACAACCTCAGTGTACTCCTCTAGGTTTGTGTGTCCATTGTGAGTAGCTGCATTCTTGAAAGTGTCCCAGTCTGTAGTGCTGAAGCAGTCTTTCAGAGCATCAGAGGCCCCCTCTGGCCACACACGTACCTGCTTTTTTGTTGGAACGACACACGGTTTCGACTGCAATGCTGATTCTGGTAAGGCCAGAAGTGGTGGGCTCTGTACATACAGTCATGTGAAAAAATTAGGACACCCAGTATTAGCCTGTGTGTTGTTAACATATTTGGACATAATATGTCCATATTATGGATATTTAATATCAATGTTAAAAATACTGGGAGATTCATGTTATACAACTATACAATTAAAAATGAATTAAAGACTTTTTTCAAATATTCTGTAAAATGTAATTCTAAACAAATAGTGAGGAATAATTTAAGACCCCCCCCCCCCATCTTTTTTAGGACACCCCCACATTCATTCCCACTTACATTGGCTAAAACAAATGTTAAAAAATGCAAATAAAAACAAAAACAAGGTTAGCCATAGATATGTGAACATTTCTTAATAAAGAACTGAATATTTAAGGGGTGTCCAATTTTTTTCACAACTGTATGCGTTTCAGATTTGGTGTAATAACAGCAGAATAATTCAAAGCCACTGTTCACTGGACTAAGAGGTCATGTCCTTTCTGTGTAGGCTCTTCTATCTACCCCGCAAGCTAATGGCAATAATTGTAACAGCTGTTTACATCCCTCCAGAAGTAGCGTTAGCTTAGCACTTAGCCACCTCCAGCACATCATTAGTGGGCAACAGAAAGATCACCCCGATGCAGTCCACATTGGTGCGCGGGATTTTAACAAAGCATGCTTCAAGACTGCACTCTCCAAATTCCACCAACATGTTAAGTGCAGGGGTTAAAGCAAAAAAATTTCCTGAGCATGAACTTTTTTCTGGGGGCAGGGTCTTTGGGGTGGACACACACACATTTTTTTATATATATATATATATATATATATATATATATATATATATATATATATATATATATATATAAACAGCAACAGTGAACTTTATATAATACTCTAAATTGTATTATTTCTATAATTGTTTTGTTCAAAAGAAATAATCCCTAGGCTTCAAAAACTTACTCTCTATCCTACGGAATGTATGAAAGGTTTTTTGTACGTTGAAGGATCAAACACTCATGCAGGGCCGGAGTGGGACCAATTTTCAGTGCGGGAGTTTCATGCCCAAGACCAGCCCACTTCGTGCCAAGTGGAGGAAACTGGAGCAAAAGTTCTATTTCTATCCAGTAGTTTTTATTGCAGACATGTTTTGACAAGAATATAGAACTTAGTTCACCTCAGTAAACCAGCTGACAAATAAATGAAAAAATAAAAGATAAATCACAAAGGGAAACATCAATTCTTTTCAGTGGCATAAAAATTCTACAGAAACAAAATAGCTTTTCATTAGACAACTTTAACCTAGTATGTAATAATAATATATACAGTGTCATGTCAGTTCAGTGTCAGTAATGATAACATATCAATGTGTAATTTCCCCATATAAAGTTTTTGTCCTGTTCCAATATATGCATGTCTGTGTCACAAATTTATATTCTCTCTTGGGACAATTATTGATAGTGGATTGAACTTTGAGGTGAACTGTGAAAGGGTGTGCAAAAAGGGTCAGCAAAATTTGCATTGTTTGAGGAAACTTGCACGCTTCCAAATTGACCGACCCATAATGACTATGTTCTATCGGGCTTTTATTGAATCTGTTTTATCCTTTTCTTTAATGTCATGGTTTGGTCAGATAAAACTGAAACAGAGGAAATCCTTGGATCAGGTAGTTAGATGGTCCAGTCGTTTGCTTGGTGAGTCACAGCTGAGCCTGGCATCCCTGTACACCAGACAAGTACAGAGGATGGCCGACTCGATTTTAAATGATGACTCCCACCCTTTGCACTGCAACTTTCAGCTTCTTCCCTCCAGACGGAGGTTTGCTGTCCCAAAAAGTAGAACCCAGCGCTACAAAAACAGCTTTGTCCCTGCTGCTGTCAAAGAGTTGAACAAGCTATAAAAATTATATTGTACATATTTTATATTTACCTATTTTGTAAGATGTGTGCCTGTGTTTGTGTCTATGTTGAATGTAATTAGTGGCTTGTAAATATGGATGTCACCAACTGCAAAACAAATCTACCTACGGGTACAAATAAAGTAACCTGAACCTGAACCTGAACCTGAACCTGGCATCCCAGGAGCAGTGGTCAAAACATATGCCGACCAGCTGGCAGGGATCCTCACCAAGTTGTTAAACCTCTCCCTGATGCACGCCACCATCCCCTCCTGCCTCAAGGCCTCCACCATCATCCCCATCCCCAAAAAGTCCACAATTGACAGCCTGAATGACTACAGACCCATAGTACTCACATCTGCAGTCATGAAGTGTTTTGAGTGACTGGTGTCCCAGCACATCAGGAACTGTCTTCCCCCTCCTTCAACCCCCACCAGTTCACCTACAGGGAGAACCGGTCTACGGAAGATGCCATCACACCACACTCCACAGAGCACTGAGCCACCTGAAGAACCCAAGGAACTGTGTGAGGATGCTCTTTGTGGACTACAGCTCAACTTTCAACAACATCATCCCAGACATCCTGTTCAATAAACTACACCTCCCCCAGATCCCCGACCCCCACCCCACCTGCTCCTGGATAAAAAAACTTTCTCACCAACTGCCCACAAACAGTCAGATTTGGCTGCCACCACTCCTCCACACTGTCTCTCAGCACTGGCTCTCCCCTGGGCTCCATGCTAAGCCCTCTACTGTACTTCCTGACTGTATTCCAACCCACCCAACCACCGTCATCGTGAAGTACACAGAAAACACCACCTTGGTTGGGCTCATCACTGACGATGATGAGAAGGCATACAGGGTGGAGGTAGAGAATCTGCTGCTGTGGTGCCAAGCAAACAACCTGAAACTGAATGTCCAAAAAACCCAAAGAACCCATACTGGACTTCAGGAAGAAGAAGTAGGACCACGCCTCCCTCCTCATAAATGGTGACTGCATGGAAACCATCCCCACCTTCAGGTTCTTGAGGACCCACATCTCCTCTGACTTCTCCTGGACTGTCAACACCAAGGCCCTGGTGAAGAAAGCCCAGCAGCAGCTGCACTTCCTCCGTGTCCTGAGGAAGAACAACCTGGACCAGAAGCTGAAGCTGGCCTTCTACGGCTGCTCAGTGGAGAACGTGCTCACCTATGTACTTGTCTGGGTGTGTGGTACGCCGGCTCCACTGCCGAAAATAGGAAGGCTGTGCAGAGGGTCATCAACATCAGCCCTCTGCCCTCCCTTGAAGACATCTCCAGATCCTCCTGTCTCAGAAAGACCAAGACCATTACAGGAGATCCCTGACATCCTGCCCACCACCTGTTTGACCTGCTCCCCCTGGACGACGGTTCAGATCAACCAGGTCCCACACCTCCAGACTGACAAACAGTTTCTTCCCCTGGGCCATTTGAACTGCAAACAGTCAAACGCCCCACCCCCCTGCTTCCAAACCCTCACATGCACAGAACTGAGCACTTTTTTAAATCATCACAATAACACACCTGTCTTTGCACTCTGCACTTTCATGTATACTGACCCATGCGTGAAACCACTACCATTCCTGTGTATATTTTCCATAATCCTTGGGCCATTTTATTCTATTGTGTGTTCTGCACTCCACATTCTTATGTACATAGTTCCATCCATGAAGCCACTACCATACCTGTGTGTATACCTGTGGGCTATTTTTATTTTTATTTCAGGTGCATGTTTTACTTGTGTGTTCTGTAACTGTGTTTCATCTAATCCTTCTCTCATTAATTCACAGTAGCCTGGTGGAGCTCCTACAGTTTTGTTGCACTGTACAACTGTACAATGACAATAGAGCCTGTTCTATTCTATTCTATTCTAAACAGCTGCATAAGAATGATAGTATACTAGCATTGACACTAATGCTAGTATTGATGCTAACATTAGCAAGCTAACATTCACATTGATGCTGTCATTAGCATGCTAACTTATGAAACAGCTGCATAATAACATTAACATATTAATGCTAGCATTAATGCTCACATTAATATGTTAACATTACTGTTAGCATTATGTTAACTAATGTTAGCATTAATGCTAACATTAGCATACCTTTGTATTCGTTTCTCGCTTTTTGTTCTTGTTTTGTGGCTTTTTGTATTTGTGTTGCATCATTTGCCGTTACGCTGTGGCTTCTGAATTTTGTGTGAGCTCTCTGGACCACCGTAGTCACAGATTTCCGCGTAACTCATCCTGTAACACAAAAAATATTACCAACGTGTGAACATAGCTGCTGTAGAGTGTGACCGGGTCAAGGTCAACATGAGCCACAGATTTAATTTTTTCTATTATTTTATTCTATTGTGTTCAGTATTGATGTTTAACCCTTTAACCGCTGAGACACAAACAGCTGATCATCCATCAATAAACTTTATTGATCTCAGAGTCAGAGAGGGAGCAGACTTCTGCTGGGTACTGATCAGCTGATGGCGGCGCTCGCTCCACTGATGACTTAATGACTCCCCCCCCCTCCCCCCGACCCAGACCAGGGTTGTGAATTGGATCAACACGGTCATGTTCTCCTGCGCTTCAGCTCTCAGCCACTGATCAATACCAACAACTTCTGCTCTGGGATCAATAACAGTTTAATCTGTGAAGCTCTGAGGTCCCACGGTCATTATCAGGAGTCTTCAAATATATGATATTGCAGCAACTATTGATCAAAACCCAAAATTCAAAAAGGCCGCAGCAGGCTAAGCAAGGGTGTAAAAATTGATGATGTGCACTCCAATAAACCAACAGTCATAGTTCTAATTTCCATCCATCCATCTTCCGCTTAATCCTATTTGGGTCACGGGGGGGGGGGGGGGGGGCGCTGGAGCCTATCCCAGCAACTTTGGACGAGAGGCAGGGTCCACCCTGGACAGATTGCCAGTCTATCGCAGGGCCAACACAGAGAGACAGACAACCATTCACTCTCACAGTCACACCTAAGGACAATTTAGAATCCCCAGTTTTAATGCCAATTAGTTCTAATTTGTTTCCTTTTATTTCAATATCACTTGCTTTCTACCGATTACAACAGAAATGGCGAGATAAGTCAAAGCGCAAAGTAACCAAGAAAACAAAACAAACAAAGAAAAACTATCAGCTACGCGGTCAACAGAAAATTTCTCACCCATGCTCACCCTACCGCCATCCTCAAGTGCCACGTGAAGTGAGCAGGTGAATCTACTGATGGTGAAGGAAACCAGACCCACAGTGAGACACCATTCAACCCTCCACCAATCAAGAGTGCAAACACAAACTAATCTCCATGTGTGAGTGACTTACTCATTTCGCTTCTACATGTGCATTTGAGAGGAAAAATACACAAATTTATGAAGGACAAATGCAAATTTTATGAGGAAAATGTTTATGAGAAACTAGTTTAAAATATGTGAGAAAAAAGGCACAAATTCAGGGAAAAATGCAAATTAATGAGGAAAAACTTTGAGCAACTAGTTTTAAATTTGTGAGAAAAAAGACACATTTATGCAAAAAAATATGCAAATTTATGAGGTAGAAAGTCTACATGCTGTGAGAAAATGTCAAAAATGATTTGAGATAAAACTGAAAAACATTCATGGGGAAAAATATCACAAATTTATATGAAAATTATGCAAATATATGAGAAGAATGCACAAATTTAGAAGGAATAAATTCACAAATTTCGATGGACTGGCGATCTGTCCAGGGTGTACCCTGCCTCCCGCCCAAAGATGCTGGGATAGGCTCCAGCCCCCCGTGACCCGAAAAGGATTAAGTGGAAGAAGATGGATGGATGGATGGATAAGAATTATGCACATGTATGAGAAAACAAAATTACAAGGAATAAATCACATATTTATTTAAAAAATGCAAATATGAGGAAAAACACGCAAATTTATAAGGAATAAATTCACAAATTTATAAAAATAATATGCAAATGTATGAGAAAAACATACAAATTTAAAAGGAATAAATTTACAAATTTATTTTAAAAATATGGAAATATATGAGAAAATTCACAAATTTATAAGGAATAAATTCACAAATATATTTTAAAAAGATGGAAATATATGAGAAAATACACAAATTTATAAGGAATAAACACAAATTTCACTCTAAAAACAAGAAATCTGTGTGTGTGTGTGTGTGTGTGTCACGCTTCATAGGACATCATAGGACATCCTATGAACTCAGGCATCATAGGACACAGACAAATGTGTCTTTATGATGTCATATAGAGCATGAACTCAGGCATCATAGGACGACTCGTGATGCCTTTATGACGGCACATAGACAAATGTGTCTTTATGATGTCATATACAGTGACAGACATCAGGCAACATGCCTTTATGATGTCACACACATCAAGGCTGCCTTCATGTCTTTATGTTGTCATATACAGTAAGTCCATGCAGGAAAGCCTCTTTTTGCGCAGATCTATTTTCATGATTCTTCCATGAACTGAAATTGTGATGCACCTATCCCTCAACCAGTAGTCTCAACGAAGAAGAAGACCCACCAGATGGACAGCAATAGAATGACGACAACTGCTGCATGTCAGAAAAGACGCCATGAAGATGAAACACCTGAGGTTCCAGCAGTACATCGCACCCATCTGAGACAGGAGGACACCCTTCACCAGCACAGGGTACGACAGACTTTAAAGCACATTTCTAGGACATCATAGGACGGCTTATGATTTCTGCCTCATCATCATAGCGCGTCCTATGAACTCAGGCATCATAGGACGACTCGCCATGCCTACATGACGGCAAATGTGTAACCTTGACGAATGCCAGTCTACACTACAAATGTGTAAAATGCCAAGCAAAGCGCTGATTTTCTCCGGGTGCTCCGGTTTCTTGGCTTCTATGGGCATGCACAAGCCTTCCTGAACAGAGTCGAAAGCCACTTTTTCAGGATCGTGCCCATGAACTGGAATTACGACGCACCTATCCCTCAACCAGTGGTCTGAACGAAGAAGAAGAAGACCCACCAGATGGAGAGCAATAGAATGAGGAGAACTGCTGCACGTCAGAAAGGATGCCGTGAACATCAAACACCTCAGGTTCCATCAGTACGCCGCAGGCATGACTGTGAACAACACAGCCGTCTGAGACAAGAGGAGACCCGGCCCTTCAGTGGTCTGAACGAAGAAGAAGAAGACCCACCAGATAATGTCTATATGACGGCACATAGACAGAGCACACGCCTCCCTACAAGACATACAGTATACTGTATATAGACACAGATAAGCAACATAACACAGAACAGTGACAGGCAGGAGAAGAAGTAACAAGCAGGAGCAAACAGCCCCAGATGGCAGGGCATATTTTGTGTGATTTTTATGTTTTGCTGCATACAAAAGCCGTCACGTGATTGCCACTTAGTGCTGTGTTGCTATACCAACTGTCCTGTAACTGGCAAGAATTCTGTTCCAATACATCCCCTCTACAGGCATGCACGGGTTTCTACAGGCATGCACGGGTATGCACTAGGTATTTTAAAAATATGGAAATGTATGAGAAAAACACAAATTTAAAAGGAATAAATTCACAAACTGATCAAAGAATATGCAAATATATGAGCAAAACACAAATTTATTTGATTTTTTGATTTGATATACTTTATTGATCCCCAGAGGGGAAATTGAGGGCATCCACCTGGATGAATGAAGCAGCCACTAAGGGATAAATTAACAAATTTATTACAAATTTTGCAAATATACAGCATGAGAAAAATGCACAAATTTATAAGGAATAAAGTCACAAATTTGTTTTAAAAAATGTAAATATATGAGAAAAATGCACAAATTTTTAAAGAACTTGAGGGCACTCAGAGAGTGCATACCTCTGCCAAGGTTACGTCCCTCCTCCCTTTGTCCTCCCCTCCGTCCCTTTGTCTGTCCATATCGCCATCCATGTGTACATTGCGACATAAGGCCTTGGTGGAGGTATGATCTCACGGCTCACCTCCAGCATCTAATGAGTTCATCTTTGGGCCAAAGGCCACCTCTGGTTAAAATCTCATCCAAATCCATCTAGGAGTTTTTAACGTGATGAGAAATGGCAACAAAAACAATATGACTACATTATAATAATAACAACAAAACTGTCATAATTGTATTGACCATACACTGGGGCTGGGCAATTCCAACTTAACCCTTTAACTTTCCGGCTGTCATAAAACATGTGCGTCACCTGCTGCCTATGGGGCAGCAGTGGCTCAGGAGGTAGAGCAGGTCGTCTAATAACCCAATGGTTGGCGGTTCGAATCCCGCTCTCCCCAGATATCCTGCCGTTGTGTCCGTGGGCAAGACACTTCACCCGCATTGCCTCCAGTGCCCATAACACTGGGTATGAATGTGTATATATGTATAAAAATGTTCGGTGGTGGCTGGAAAGGCCGTTGGCGCAGATTAGCTGCCACGTTTCCGTCAGCCTGCCCCAGGGCAGCTGTGGCTGCAGAAGTAGCTTGCCACTACCATTGTCTGTCTGGAGTGAATGAATAATGTACCTATTTGTAAAGCGTCTTTGAGTATATATGATAAAGCGCTATATAAAACCGATGCATTATTATTATTATGTCACAGATCCGCGCCTGTCACGTGATGTGTCCCAAAAGCACAGAAAACCCAGTTGTACCAAGCATTTCACATCACAAGATATCAGACACGTATAGCCTACTGCTCTTAACTGGAGGACTGGAGGACTTCACCCAAATAAGCCACCTCATAACATCATTTCCAGAAATGCGAAGAAAAGAATGTAAACAAAGACTCCATCACAACATATAGCTCCATACAGAGGAAGTGTTTGCTCCAAATTTTGCCAATTATGATTCTAAAAAGAGATTATTTAGCTTCTGAGGGCAAATATTTACCTTTTGTGACACCAGAAGATGGTCTGGAGCATGTACTCTTTTGTCTGCCATTGACGGAGTGGCACGTGACGACAGAGAACAATAGCGCCAGTTCGGCAACATAATGTAACCAAAATTGAGGTGCAATAAATCATAAGATAAATGTGAGAGTTTCTGGATATGGGCAAGAAAGTGAAAATGACTGGCAGAAGACAAAATAAGGACCGTGGATGCCGAAAATGGACGAATGAAGACACGACAAGCGGTAGGTCTGCACCCCAAAAAGGATTAAGCAGAAGAAGATGAATGAATGAATGAAGGTTTGTGTACATTCTACTGATTTTCTACTTCATATACTTTTAAGATAACAAAAAAAAAACAAAAATGACGACAAAAAAACAAGACCATCCTTTGTGTAAATATGGCCAAAGTCCACTTTTAACCGAAAGTTATGTAATTCGATATGGCTGCCATTGCATTATGCAAAGTAGATGTGTAAATTTACTCCTGTCTCAAACTTTGGATCATATTCTACATCTTTCTAATTGACAGTAAACCATTATCTCTTACCATTTCCAAGTTATAGCCTTTGAAATTTGTCATATCTAAACTGAATATTTTCTTGAAAAAAAACTTGACCACCAGAGGGAGGTGAGCTGATGGGAACTCTGCTGCGCCATAGACAGATAACAGGTTAACTCAGCATCATGGTTTATTGAATCTTTCAGGTCGGTTTTCTTTTTTTTTTTCAGCTCTCTTCTTCCTTACAGTTTACTGACAAGGTTCATAGTTATTAAACAATACTATACAACAGTGCAGTATCATATCACTGCGGTGTGTAGTAAATGAGCATAATAGAACAGGCCTATTGTGATTTCACAAACCAAAAAATTAAACATTATACAACAATTAGTTCTGACCGAGCGATTTGATTGGACAATAGGGATCCCAGGAGTTACTAAAATCCCTGATGATTGCACTCCAATTTCACCAGATATGTATCACTCCGCTTCAAAAGTGTTCATGTAACCATTAATTACTAACCGTTATTTACTGTCAACTCCTGGTTGGCACTTTAAGGCAACATTAATTGAATGTGGGAAAACGATGGACATTTTTCCAAATGCATTTGAGTTAAATTATGAATGGTCATCAAAAGAGGGGGGACCAGAAGGATAAACAAGGATAACACAGTAAAACCACAATACTTTTGTGGTAATGCACTCTTTATTTCATCTGAAAATGCCAAGAAAAGCGAACAAAGTGTGCCACAGAAATCGCTACCATGCTAACTACTAGCCATTGGCTATCTTCTGGTGTTGTGCCCCACGGTTTGATCTCCGGTCTTCTGCAGTTCGACTCAACAGGTATGTTTTATTAACACATTACTTTTGCACTTGAAAATATTTAATTTGTTTACATGTGTGTGAAATGACAATAGACATCTTCATGCTGATTGAGATGTTTATGTCATGAACTGGGTTGATGTTTCAAGCCCAGTTCTATGACGTGGTGGCTGCTTGTTCTTTTGTGTATTTTGTGTCCTATTTTCCATCAGGCGCTTTCGGGGAGCCTCTGGGGTTGCCCGGCTCCCTGACAGCTCAGCCACGCCTCCCTCTCATGTCAGTGTGATCAACTGTTTCTCATTATTGGTTTTCACTCCCTCTCACGTTACACACACCGGCAATCTCTTTCCTCATTAGGTTCGGCATTATTTAAGCCCTGTATCTACTGGAACAGATTGCCGGATTATTGCCCAACACTGTGTTAGTTCTACTCGGTGTTTGCACTCTGTCGCTCATGACTAGATGCCCTGCCAGTTTTCCGGTACCACATCACTCTGGGTGGCATTGATCATCTCTACTGCTTGGTTTTGTTTCCCCTGGATTATTACTCAGACCAACTCGGACCGCTCCAGCTGTGTGAGTACAATTTGTTTTCGCCCCTGCCGTCCAGTTCCGTCTGGCGCTTCCTTTCTCGGGTTCTTTAATCCATTCCTCCGCTGCAGTCCCATCTCGCTGGACACACAGTATAGAGCACAGTAGTGCACAGAGCTACAAAGTCCGTCTCATTATGTTGGAGGAAAATAAAACTCTTCAACCTTCCAGCTCGTCCCATCTCGCCCGATCTTATTCCTCCACAATAAATAAAATAATTTTCAAAACATTCCTGGATCCAGATTGTAATTCAGATCACCACCAAAATCTAATCATCTGTTCTAAGTGCAATTACACATCTTTCATCAAAATCCGTTCATAACTTTTGGAGTAATGTTGCTAACAGACAGCCAGACAAACAAACCAGCAAACCAGCGCCGGCAAAAACATTGTCTCCTCCCTTGGCGGAGGTAATTAACTGACAAGAAATTGTTTACAAAATTATGCAAATATATGAGGAAAATAACATGTCTTTATGAGGAAGGAAAAAGCCACAATTTTATGTAGAAAAAAACCTCAAATTTATGAAGAAAAATGTGTACATTTATGATTTTAAAAAATCCAGTTTTGTGAGCTAAAAAGTCAAAAGGTTATGAGAAAAAATATTTTTGGTGGGGGGAATAAAAAAAAAATTATGATGAAAAAAACAAAAAAATTATAAGAAAATTATGCAAATTGATGAGCAAAAAACTTGCAATTTTATAAGGAAAAATTATAAATTTATGAAAAAATGTAAATATATGAGAAAAAAATGTGTATTTATGGAGAAAAAGCCACAATTTTATGTGGAGAAAAAAACTGAAATTTAGAAGAAAATTATGCCAATTTAGGAGAAAATTATGCAAATGTATGAAAAAAATACAAATTGTTAAAAAAAGTGAAAATTTTGTGGGAAAAATCTAAACTGCATGAGAAAAAACACAACTTTATAAGGAATAAATTCACTAATTTATGAAAAAAAATAGAAAAGCACTCAGAGAGCATATACCTCCGCCAAGGTTCCTTCCGTCTGTCATGGATCACCTCCAAAGTGTAATGGGTTCGTGTGTAGGCCATGGAGCAGTTCTGGTGAAGACTGCAGGAAAGTCTATCCAGTAGAGGATTCTTGCAAACACATTGTGAGAAGATAAGAGCCTTGGTGGAGGTATGCGTTCTCGGATCATTACTAAAATGTTCTGGGTTCCTGTCTAGCCCAGTGGCTAATTCTGAAATTTTCATCAAAATCCGTCCAGTAGTTTTTGCTCAGTCCTGCTGACAAACAGACGGACGGACAAACAGACAGACAAACCACCCCGATTACATTACCTCCTTGGAGGTAATTATGCAAATATATGAGGAAAAAACATGTATTTATGAGGGGAAAAAGGCACAATTTTATGTGGAGAAAAAAAAATGAAATTTTGAAGAAAATTATGCAAATTTAGGAGAAAAAAGTACAAATTGTTAAGAAAAAAGTGAAAATTTTGTGGGAATAAAATCTAAACTGTATGAGGAAAAACCTGCAACTTTATAAGGAAAAAAATAAAAAATTAGAATAAAAAAGTCCAAAATTTAGTGAAAAACTCCCAAAACTGTGGAAAAAAATGATCAAATTTCCACAGACATGGCAAACATTTCAGGAACCGTCCTCACCGGCATTGGCCAGTGCCATGGCCTTGACGGTCACCGCCTCCTCGGGGCTCAGCTTCATGGTTCGGTATCTGGAGGTCAGCTGACTCAGCGCCTCGTACAGATCGGCCAATCCCATGGCCCGGCACCGTGCCTCGTCCAGACGGAGGTTGGGGGCGAACGCCAGCTCCCCGGTTGCTGCGCCCTGAGACCGCCAGGCCACGCCCACCAGCAGAGCCTCCATCCAGCCACTCTGCAGCAGGGACATCTGGTCGACCAATGAGAGCTCGGAGAATCCTGAGGGCAAAGAGCACATGAACAGTGTATCAGAATAAAAGTAGTTGGTGTCATCAATAATAAATTAGTGTTTCCTTAAAAACTGAGGAACTTTCAGAGACTAAATTAGTCCCCTACAGAGCCGTGTTCCCACCATAAGAACATTTCAGTTGAAGGAACTATCGATAGTAGTTCCTGATACTTTAAGGGTTTTTAAATTTACAACAGGAAGTCACAAATTTAAGAATCAAAAGTTTAAAAAATACAAGAAAAAAGATAGAACTTTACAAGCATCTTTGTGGGAATGCATCAGAAAAGATCCCCAAAGGACGTAGTTTCTAAAGGAGCTCCATTTCTCATGGTTCTCCTAAAAAAAGGTTCCAGTTCTCTGCAAAGAGAACACAGCTAATGACATGGTTAAAAAAACAGGAACTGCTGCTGACAGTTCCAAAAACTTAAAAGGTTCCTCTAGTGGGAACACAACAAATGAGAATACTTAAATAAACAGGAACTACTGCTGATAGTTCCAGAACTGAAAAAGTTTCAGTACTTAGTGGTGGTAACACAGCTAATGGGAATGGTTAAAATATAGGAACTGCTGCTGATGGTTCCAAAAACTCAAAGGTTTATCTGGTGGGGACACAGCTAATATGAATGGTTAAACAAGTTAGAACTACTGCTGACAGCTCCAAGAACTAAAAAGGTTCTTGTACTCTGAAGCCAAAACACAGGTGATGGGAGTGCTTAAATACACAGGAACTACTGTTTACAATTTCAGGAACTGAAAAAGTTTCAGTACTTAGTGGTGGGAATATATCTAATTGGAATGGTGAAATAAATAGGAACTAAGATAAGCCTTCATTAGTCCCACCTTGGGGAAATTCAATTCAACTTTATTTATATAGCGCCATTTCACAGCAACAGTCATCTCACAGCACTTTCAACTGCAGGGGAAACCCCCACAACTGCAAAAAGACCCCAGCAATCAGGCGATCCCCTGTGAGCAGTGCTTGGCGATGGTGGAGAGGTAAAACTCCCTTTTAGCAGGAAGAAACCTCCAGCAGAACCAGGCTCAGGGAGGGGCAGCCATCTGCTGTGACTGGCTGGGGGGTGAGGGGAAAGAGAAGAAGAAGAAAAGAACAGACATGTAGAGACCAAACAGCGCGACAGGGACTCAATCTATGGGAGAGAACAAACAGATGTTAATGACCAGCAAAAATATTTCATTGAGAGTGAAGAAAGCAGTGAAGCCCAGTGCATTGTTGGAGGTCCCCAGGCTGTCTAAACCTATTAGCAGCATAACTAAGGGAGGGTTCAGGGTCACCTGATCCCACCCTTACTATCGGCTATATCAAAAAGGAAGGTTTTAACTAGGGATGAGCCGATCCGATCTGCCATATCAGTATCAGGTTCGATCCAGGCAAAATGGCTGGATCGGTATCATTAAGGAATAAAAATAATTTACCGATTTGATACATTAATAATATTAAAGTGATGATGCTAACCTTTCTAAAGGCACTCTCATATTGGGACAGATACGCTAGTTCGTCTGTCTTGTTAAGCAGCGATCTCACATTTTCCATAATAACAGATGGTAGAGCGGGCTTGTACCTTGTCTTCCTCGTGTATCGCTTTGCTCCAGCTCGACATCCCCGTTGTTTTTGCCTGATTTCTTGAGGGATATTGGGTCTCTCAGTTAGCACCACAGAGCTGCGCAGTGCTAACAATTGACTCCTGCTGTAAACAATGGCTCCGCCACTCCCCAGGTCAGAAGTCATTGGTTATACGAGTAGAAAATTGGCTAATATCAACTCCAGTACACCGATATTAGTGCCCATGGTGTCCGTGATGGATATGGGGTGACAACATCAGAAGACATGCTGCTGTACTGCTGGGGGGAGACAGCTCCAGTGGACAGTTTGGTCCACGGGCAGTCCTCAGGCCCACAGGTTGGACTGTTCCCCGGGATTAGACCTCCATATCGCATCTGATAATGAACTTGTGTCAATACTTGTCCTTTTAGACCTTAGTGCAGCTTTTGATACTATTGATCATAATATTTTACTTGATAGATTAAAACACTATGTTGGACTTGATGAAACTTCGTCGCAGTGGTTTATATCTTATTTATCTGATAGGTTCCAGTTTGTTCATGTCAATAATGAGTTTTCTTCCAACTCAAAGCTCAGTCACGGAGTTCCACAGGGATCTGTGCCAGGCCCTATTCTTTTTAGTTTATATATGCTTCCGCAAGGCAACTTTAGATGACACACAATTATACCTGTCAATGAAGCTAGATGATGGTAATCAATTAGCCAAATTAGAGGCCTGTCTTAAGGAAATCAAAGCTTGGATGACTTGTAATTTCCTGCTATTCAATTCAGAAAAGACTGAAGTCATTCTAGTTGGTCCAAAAAACCTTAGAAATACTTTTCCAAATCAAACTCTTAGTTTGGATGCAGTTACTCTTTCTCTTAATAGTTCTGTGAGGAACCTTGGAGTTATTTTTGATCAAGATCTGTTTTTTAATTCACATATTAAACTTGTTTCTAAGACTGCCTTCTATCAGTTGCGTAATATTGCCAAGATTAGGAGCATCTTGTCACAGAGTGATGATGAGAAACTAATCCATGCATTTGTTAGCTCTAGATTAGATTATTGTAGCTCTTTATTATCAGGTTATCCTAAAACATCTTTAAAAAGTCTTCAGCTGATCCAAAATAATGTAGCAAGAGTTTTAACAGGTACTAGAAAGAGAGATCATATCTCTCTGGTTCTGGCCTCCCTTCATTGGCTTCCCATAGAGTTTAGAATTAAGTTTAAAATCCTTCTTCTTACAAAGCTCTAAATAATCAGGCCCCTTTTTATTTAAAAGATCTGACACTTCCCTATTATCCTAACAGAGCACTATGCTCCAAAAATGCAGGATTACTTGTAATACCTAGAATCTCTGAAAGTACAATAGGAGGCAGAGCCTTCAGTTATCAAACTTCTCTCCTGTGGAACCAGCTGCCAATCTGGATTTGGGAGTCAGACTTGATCTCTGTTTTTAAGAATAGGGTTAAAACCTTCGTTTTTGATATAGCCTATAATTAGGGAGGGATTATGTGCCCCTGAACCCTCCCTTAGTTATGTTGCTAATAGGTTTAGACAGCCAGGGGACCTCCAACAATGCACTGGGCTTCACTGCTTTCTTCACTCTCAATGAAATATTTTTGCTGGTCATTAACATCTGTTTGTTCTCTCCCATAGATTGAGTCCCTGTTGTGCTGTTTGCTCTCTACATATGTTTTTTTCTTTTTCTTCTCTAGCCCCACACCCCCAGCCAGTCGCAGCAGATGACTGCCCCTCCCTGAGCCTGGTTCTGCTGGCGGTTTCTTCTGGTTAAAAGGGAGTTTTTTCTCTCCACCGTCGCCAAGCGCTTGCTCACAGAGGATCGCCTGATTGCTGGGGTCTTTTTTTGCAATTGTGGGGGTTTCCGCTACAGTTGAAAGTGCTATGAGATGACTGTTGTTGTGAAATGGCGCTATATAAATAAAGTTGAATTGAACTGAGCTGAATTGAACTGAAGTGAATTGAAGAACTGCAGCAGAGAAAAATGGATAGTAAATAAAAACGAGAAAGAAAAAAATGCCGCTGCTGACTCGTGTGGCGCAGGAAGTTTAAACCTACTGCTACAGTTCTAAAAACTTCCTGTGGTGGGAACATGGCTAATACACAAGAACTACAGCTGACAGTTCCAGGAACTAAAATAGTTCCTGCATTTTGAGGTCAAAACACAGCTAATGGGAACACTTAAATAAACAGGAACTACTGTTTACAATTCCAGGAGCTAAAAAAGTTCCACTACTTTGTGGTGGGAACACAGCTAATATGAATTGTTAAAAAAATAAGCAAGAACTACTGCTGGCAGCTCCACAAACAAAAAAGATTCCTGTACTTTGAAGTGGAAACACAGCTAATGGGAGTGCTTAAATACACGAGAACTACCGTTTACAATTCCAGGAACTAAATGAGTTCCAGTACTTTGTGGTGGGAACACAGCTAATATGAATGGTGAAATAAACAGGAACTACTGCTGACAGTTCCAGGAACTATAAAGGGTCCTGTGGTGTGTACCTGGGATCTCTTTGGCCCAGCCAATCAGAAGCAGCAGCTCCTGGTTGAGGAGGTCACAGAAGGTCAGCAGGGTCCCGAGGCCGCTGTCATTGGTCAATTCATCCTGAGTGGCAGCTGGAGGGGCGGGCTCAGTGAGCAGCAAGTGTGAGATCAGCTGATTTTCTGAAAAACAGAAGGTCAGAGTGAATGCCAGTGAATACCATGGTGCGTTGGTGTGTGGAGCTGATGGAACTCACTGCTGCCCATGGCGTGGATATGTGGCGGTTTGGGGTAGAAACTCAGACCTGACTCCGCCCTCCTCCTGTATTTCTGATGGCCTCCTCTGACCCGGTCGAGACGGACTCCTGCGACACAGGAAAGAGATTTTAGCTCCATGTTGGTCTGTTTATGGTGTGGTGGTTCTCTTTTTCCTGTGTGTTGTTGCTTGTCTTGTGTCTGTTCAGAGAATCGTACCCTCCCTCATCATCCCGGCCCGCAGACATTTCTGGAAGCGGCAGGCTTGACAGGACTTCCTTCTCCGTTTGGTGATCTCGCACTCCTTCGTCACTGGACAGCTGTACTCGATGTTACCTGACGGACACACAACGGGACACTGCATCAGCCACAGACCGGAACCTTTTTACGAGGACTATCGGTAGAGGAACTCTTGCGGGGACTAATTTCAGGATATTGTTGTAAATTTGTAACTTATTTCTTTACAGATTTGATACTTTTGTCATAAATTTGTTATAAATTTGCAAACTTTTTCTTGCAGTTTTCAACTTTAACTTTGTTAATTTGCAAAAATATTAACTCTGATCAAAGCATATCTATTAACTCTACGCAGAGTATTTTATTGTGTCTGATCAGTGTGTTTTAATGGCTCTGACCTAAATATTTTATTAACTCTAATCAGAGTATTTTTAATAATTCTGATTAGAGTATTTTCTATCATTATGAACTCTGATCAGAGTATTTTATTATCTCTGATTAGAGCATTTTATTATTAATTCTGATCAGTGTGTCTTTATTAGCTCTACTCTAAATATTTTATTAACTCTAACCAGAGTATTTTATTATCTCTGATAAGAGTGTTTGTATTAATTTGGATCAGACTATTCTTGTTACTAATGCATTAAAGCATGTCTATTAACTCTAATTAGAGTATTTTATTATTAACTTTAATCAGTGTTTTATTAGTGCTGATCTAAATATTTTATTAACTCTAGCCAGAGTATCTTTAAACTGATCAGAGTATTTTTATTATTATTAACTCGGACAACAGGACTTTATTATCTCTCATCAGAGTATCATTATTATTATTATTATTAACTGATCACAGTATTTTATTAACTTTGATCACAGTATTTTATCTCTGATCAGAGTATTTTTGTTAAAGGGGTCATTAACTGGTGGAGGACGGCTGGACTGCTGGAGGTGGAGAGACTATGACTATGTCTCCCAGCTGGTCTGGGAACGCCTTGGTATCCTCTCTGAAGAGCTGGAGCAGGTGGCTGGGGAGAGGGAAGTCTGGGCTTCTCTGCTTGAACTGCTGTCTCCACGACCTGGACCTCCGGAAAAGCGGTAGAAGATGGGTGGATGGATGGATGGATGGGTCATTGACTGAAAAATGCTGTGTTTGTAGGTTTTAATTTTCTGAAATGAGTCTACTGGTCACCGAATTATCCAAAGATATTCAAAACAGTCAATTCTCTTCAAAAAAAAAACAACACACAGCCTTTATCTTGTTTTTCTCTCCCAGAAACATTTAGAAAAAGCCAACCGACCACCGTCCTTGAGACCCACCCACTGCTCTATTATTGGCCCACCTACCCGTCTGTCATGTAGATGGAAGGGGTGCTAAAGGTAGCCCAGTAGCCCTGGAGCTATTAGCCCCCAAGCTAACACTGGTAACAGGAAGCTCGAACCAAACATGGCTTATGTTTGTCATGTATCTGAGCTCAGGTTTTCTCTGAGCTCAGATCCTCACTTTATTTCTAAGTTTGATTGTCTGTTGTCATCATTATGTGGTCAGTTTTCGTATATTTATTTGGGTTGTGACAGAGCCCTTCCTCTCTCTCTCCAGACTCTCCCCACCAGCTGCCACTGCCTGCTTCTCTGCCAGCTCAGCCGTGGTAGCTTGGTAATTAGGTCACGGCTCGCCTGTGATTCACACCTGCAGCTCATTTACTGTTGTGTATTTAAGCGCTGGCTTTCCTCTGTGTCAGTGCGGCTAAATTGGATGTCGAGACTGTTATTTTTCTCCTGCTGATCATCACACTGATCTCTCCTTATTCCCTCCTGGGCCAGGCTGGCTCAGGAGAGCCCCAGTCTGTAAGTTTCTCCTCTCTGATTATCTTGTTGGACATTTTTGTATGTTCTGCACTATTTTTGGACACTTTATGTTCTTTAGTTATTAAACTGCACAAAACACCATTCAGTGCCTGGGTTCGTCCTTCTGCTCCGAAGAAGCATTCATGACAATGTTGTTATTTTCTTCAGCTCTTAGTCACCCTAATAACCATCCCTGTTACCACCTGGTTCACCGGTCCGCGGTCCACGGTGTGCTTCGCGTCGCTCCTGCCCGTCTCCTGGTAGTTTCGCCATTGTTCTATGGCGGGGCACCAGCATGCCAATCATGGGTAGCTGGCCATGACAGCCAGCAACTCCAGGGAGGAGCCCCAGGTCGTGGCAACCGCCTGCGCCGCGACCCTGAGCTGCTGCCTGGAGCTGCTGGTTCTCATGGCCAGCTCCTCCACCATCCTCTGAGGCTCCGCTCTACTCTTGCAGGGCAGCGTGGGGGAGCCGCTTCACGAGCGGAGTACCACAGAATGAGACATCGCCCTTTGAGATCCTGTTGCTAAGCCAGCGGCCTCGGATTGCGGTGATTGGTGTGTCACCCGGCACATGGTGCTAGCAATTTATTGTGGTGTCTCGGCAAGGTTGTTGGATGGTGGAACGGGGTGACATGAGATGCACAAACAGCTGCGGATCGGTGAACCAGCACTGCTCATCCAAGCTAGAAGGAGGCTAGAAGCTCCTCATCTAATGGCTAACTGACGTAAGAGAGAGAGCAGAGTTGAACAGCTGAAAGATAGTAACAGGCTTTAAATCAGAGCATTTCAAGAAAGCCAGGAAAAAAAATTACTTCAATAATTAACCTCTTGCACTCCGTTGTACCGCGGACGGGCAAGTCTCTGCGTCCTAGAGCACACGAGGGCGCACGAGAGCGCCCTCGTGTGCTCTAGGACGCATGATGGAGATTGTGATGTAGGTGGTGTATGGCGTCCAAGCGCACACTGAAAATAAAAGCTGCAGACACAGCCGCGAACAGATTAGTTCATCTGATTGACCTCTCATTCGACTAACAAGAGCCTTGAATTGGGTTTCTGAAACCTTGAAGAACCAATGACTGAAAACCTAGCAAGAAGGACCCGCCTCCCAACGCTGTGAATGCAGTGAGCCAATTGAAGCAGAGAAGTTTGCGAGCTGTTTTTTTTAAGGCTGGGTGAAGACTGACTGCTGCAGCGAATCAAAAAAAAGAACCCACAGGAAGAGCCCCACAGACCCAGCAGCATGGAGACCATCCACAAATGCAACCTATGTGACAGGGAGTGGCATTCGCGCATTGGCATGTTCGGCCACAGGCGGTGCTTATTTTGTTTTTGTTCCAGCAGAGTAGACGTTATGATTTCTTCCATGGTCATAGACCGATGGAGGCAGACGACGAAGGCTGAGTGACACACACGCCTTCGCCAGTCTTTTTTTAATTACTACTGTTATTTGTTTTGAAAAATCGTTCGCCAAAAACCACAATCATGGAAGCACAAAACCGCAATAATGGAATTATGTTTTGATCGGGTCGCGAGACCAGAACCACGAGCGGACCAGCGTCGCGATCGTCTGACAATGGGGAAGAGAAGTTCGCCAGGACACTGCTGTGAAGAGGTAAGGTGTTATAAGGTAAATTATTCTTTATTCCTGAAAATTGTAATCCAAAATGACTTTTGACCGATCGGTAAATTACAACTGTGTGGCGCACGAAGTCTGAAGTTCGTGCGCCGCGGTACAAGGGGTTGTTCGTCGCGTCCAGACCGTGAACGCCGCCCCCCCCACCCCCGCTATTCTTCTGTAGCGGGGGGGGGGGGGAGCCGTGGTGACTGCGCTGCTGTCCCACATCGCCACATGAGGCTTATCCGTTGTGTAGCGATGGCCGATGTCCATCCTCTGTAGCGAGGGGGGGAGATAAACCCCCCCCACACACACGCACAGACACAGCCCTGAGTGTGACCTTTCATTAGAGCCCAAAATGAAGCTTCTACATTGAATCATTCAAAAGTTACAGACGTTTTTCCAAACTGTGCCATTTGGCACAATTTGGCACAGTTCCAAAACGCCTGGGAACAGCCTGAGGAAAAAGCTGTGTAAAATATTCATTTTTTGTGGTATTGTTACAAAATTTGGACCTCAGCTGGATAACACTTGGTTCTACATTTCTGTTGCATTTTCCAGCCCGGATCTGAAGCTGTGTGTTATTTGCAAGCATTTGTATCCAAAAAAACACCCAGGCCAAATTTATTCTCTTCAAGTTCACTATGTTTAGATGATTGTAACTCAGTGGCCGGAGCACTTAGAGAGATTATGACTGTTTTGCCAAAAAATTCAAAATGTTTTCTTTTAAATGAGACCAACCCCATGAAGATGCTGCAAAGGGTTGAAGAACAGGTTTTGATTTAATTTGGGCACGTTAATTTTTGGCGTTTTTAGGGAAATTGACCGGAGTGCAAGGGGTTAAAAAATTAAAGAAAATGTGAACAAAATATGTCACAAACATTTCATTAAGACATGAGTGAGCTGTTAATATGTGGAAAAAGTGCAGTCAATGACCCCTTTAATAACTGATCAGAGTATTTTATTATTATTAACTCTGATCACAGTATTTGATTATCTCTGATCAGAATCCATCCAGCCATCTTCTACCTCTTTTCAGTAGGTGTGTGTCGCGGAGGCAGCAGTTCAAACAGAGAAGTCCAGACCACCTGCTCCGGCTCTTCACAGAAGATACCAAGACATTCCCAGACCAGCTGGGAGACATCGCCTCTCCAGCGTGTCCTTTCTCCTTGGTTCGGTTCAGAACAAACTGCGTCACATTAAATCCCACAAGATTTATGTCAGAATGTTCTCTGTTCTTATTGGTCAGAGTTTTTTGCCGTGAGAGCAGGAAAGGTAAATACAGGAAGTAGGATGACAACTGTATCTATGCATTTCTGGGGAGAAAATAAGACAAATCGTAGCATAATCTACGGGGGTGGGGTGGGGGTGTCAACGCCCTGGTTATCATTTATTGCATACGTGCATATACCACTTTTGGCAAATCGTACAGTTTGAAAATGAAGTGCTGCTACAGATGGAAAATAACATGTTAACGTTCATTACTCCTCCAGAACTGTGTTGTGCTCAGCCACAGATATTTTCAAAGATCTTTCACTTATGTACAGTGATATAAAATGTTTTACATTTTGTCGCTGATCTTGTTTTAGTGCGGTCGCTTTCTCACCTGCAGGACCGCACCAGAGTTCGCCATTTGATTCGAACCAAGACCACCTCTTTCAGGTGTTCTCGGTACGGTTGTTTTGGTACGATTACCGTGTTCTCACCAGACAAAATGAACCGCACTAACGGAGAAAACGAACTTGAGTTCGACTGAAACAAACTAAAGCCTGCAGGTGTGAAAGCATGTGCTTTTGGCAGTATGTTTACCTTGTTAACTCATTTGAAACGGGACCATGCGAACGTGCAGCACACACACACACACACAAAAAAAAACCTAGCGCAGTACAAGCACAGCTTCCAGCAGCATTTAGACAGCATCTCCAGGGCTTTTCAGATCAAGCCAAAGTAATAACAAATGCCATTGGTGTTTTTATAGCAGCAGATCTAAGGCCATATTCAGTTGTTAAGAACACCGGGTTTAAACACATGCTGAAGGCAACTGAGCCCCGGTATGAAGTTCCTTGTTGTGCCCACTTCAGCCAGAACATAATTCCATCCTTTTAAGAACAAGCTAAATCTGTTAATGCTGCACTTGAGACCAGTGTTTTTCAAGGGTGCCCTGGTATGTTCAGATTTTTGTGGGACATTATTTAATTTAACTTCTTAATTGTCCAAAAAATTGCAAATAATTTGCTGTTGTTGTGCATGGGTGCCTTCAGAACCAATATGCAACAATGACAAATTACTGAGCAGTTAACAAGTGAAATTAGATTATGAATTTCCCACAGAAACCTGGACATACCAGGGCGCCCTGGTTAGAAACACTGCTTCAGACAAGACTATTCAAACTTCTGTTGTTGCACTTGTCTGCATCGTTCATTTGCTAAAAAGAGAATTTATTTGTTTTATTGTATACATTTTTTTTATTGGCGAATTTACTGCTGGCAGTTTGCTGTTTTGGTTTTTTTTTTTTGTCAAAGCTGTTCCCTCTAATACAAAAGTTAAGCAGTTTTATGTTTTGCATTTTGTTTCCTTACTGTACCAAAAATGAACCGAACTGTGACCTTAAAATCAAGGTACGTCCCGAACCGTGATTTTAACGTACTGTTACACTCCTACTGTATACTGAAATGTCAAAAATAGTAATAAATAAGCAAACAGAACAGGACAAACCAAACAAAGCAAAACAAACAAATCTCAACAAAAAAATGAGTACAACCAAATTCACACATTCAAAAAAGAGTGGGAAGAAGAACAAAGTTATCAAGTCCCACCCCTTCTCCCCAGCTTACACACCAATATTTTAGATGAGCTCCATTCCTTATATACTTATATGTTTCCTTATGTTCTTATTTTTTATGTTTCCTTATACTCTTATATTTTTCTTATATACTTTTTATGTTCTAATCTATTGTAACATATTCCCTTACGCGCCTCACCCTGTCTCTAAGGCTGCATTCACACCAGGATAGTCCGGGGGTCTCCGTTCGACTGGCCGGGGAACGCCAAGAATTTTCACATCTTCGTTTGGTTTGGTTTGCATTCACACTGCAGCGGACCAAACTGCCTGGACAACGTCGCACAGTTACAACAACTGCTCGTTTGGGGCGCTGTAGCCGAAACCACCACTCACACACAGGAAGAAAAAAATCTCTGCTAAGAAGAAAAATCAGGCTCATCGATTGGCCAGGACTGAAAACAGAAATCCGTTCCCTTCAGCCAGGTTGTTTGTCCACCACAAAATCAACATTTTTTTTACTTTTCTCCTCGGGTTTCTCCGGTAAAAGGATTTCTTGGATTTGCACGGTTGTCTTTATTGTTAGCTTCTACCCAAAATGTGCTACGGTAAACGCCACTTCCTCTTCTCAGACAATGTGTTGCTATGGTTACACAAACGCCAAGGGGCACTTCCGCCCTTTAGTCCGCTGGATACTCTGTTTGGATTCACACTGTAAGCGGAGCACACCAGACTTCATTTGCAAGAGAACCGAGACCCCCGTTTTCAGGGGGACCAGACTTCGCTTGTTTGGTGCGCATAAGAGTTCCAACATGCGTTCAGACTGCACCTAATGAAACTTAACTATCCATGGAAGCCACTGTTTGGTCCTTTGGTCCCCACCAAACAGTGGCCATCTGAATGCACCCTAAGAGTGAGTCCAGCAATCCTACGGCGAAAGCTCATTTCAGTCGCTTGTCCATGATCTCATTCTTTTAGTCATTACCCCAAATTCATGACCATAGGTGAGGGTAGGAACGTAGATTGACTGGTAAATAAACAGCTTTGCTTTAAAGCTCAGGTCCCTCTTCATCACAGCAGACCGGTACAACGTCCGCATCACTGCAGATGCTGCTCTGATCTGTCTGTCAATCTCTCGCTCCATTCTCCCTTCACTATAAGACCTTGATATACTTAAACTCCTCCACTTGGGGCAGGAGCCTGTCCCCAACCCAGAGAGGACAATCCACCTTTTTCCGGCTGAGGACCATGGAGTTGGACTTGGAGGTGCTGATTCTCATCCCAGACGCTTCACACTCAGTAGCAAACCATCCCGGCAAGACCTGTAGGTCATTGCTGGATGAAGCCAACAGGACGACATCATCTGCAAACAGCAGAGATGGGATCCTGTGGTCACCGAACATGACACCCTCCATTCCTTGGCTGCGTCTAGAAATCCTGTCTTTAAAAATTATGAACAGGATCAGTGACAAAGGGCAGCCCTTGTGGAGTCCAACTCTCGCTGGAAACAGGTCCAACTGGGTGCTGGCAATACGAACCAAACTCTCACAGCGGTCGTATATGTGGTGTTGGTATTTAACACCTTATTGTGAAGTGCAGTGTAGTGGCGGGCACTTCCTGTTCTGCCACTGCACCGCCCTATGAATAGCAGAGGGCATCCATTATGCGGCCTCTTTGACCGGTGCCCTCTGCCTGGTGTCTACTGTGTGTCTGCTGTGTTAACATTGTTCAATAAAGCTGAGTTTGTCCAGTCACCTGGCCTCATCCTTTATAGAAGTATTTTACCATACGTAACAGTAAAGAGACCAGATACTTCATAGCAACAAGCCCGATACCCCATACTCCTGCAGCACACCCCTCCCCCCTCCCCACAAGAGACCACAGGGGACATGATCGAATGTTTTCTCCAAGTCCACAAAACACACGTGGACTGGTTGGGCAAACCCCCATAAACCCTCAAGGATTTTCAAGAGGGTAAAGAGTTGGTCTGATGTGCCACAGCCAGGACGAAAACCACATTGCGCATCCTGAATCCGAGGTTCGACCAGCGGTCTCCAGTACTCTCACATAGACCTTACCAGGGAGGCTGAGAAGTGTGATCTCCCTAAAGTTGGAACACACCCTTCGGTCCCCCTTCTTAAAGAGAGGACCCACCACCCCGGTTTGCCATGCAAAGGTACTGTCCCCAAACTCCACGCAATGTTGCAGAGGCGTGTCAGCCATGACAGCCCTACAACATTCAAGGCCTTGAGGTACTCAGGGCGAATCTCATCCACCCCCAGGGCCCGGCCACCAGTTTGTAACCACTTTGGCGACCTCAGCCCCTGTGATGGGCGAGTCGCCCCACTTGTCCTCTAAGGAAGGCGTGTCATGTAATCATTATTTCTGATCAGAGCATTTTTGTTATTAAGTCTGATCAGAGCATTTTATTATCTTCGATCAGAATATTTTATTATCTCTGATCAGAGTATTTTTTTTTCCACAATATCTTTATTGAACCTTTTTTTTTTTTTAACAAACATGATACAAACAATCAAACACTAACACTAAAGTACTACAAAAAAAAAATGCACTAAAAACACCAACAACCACCAACAAAATCAAGTCTTCAACAATGCTCCTCTGTTTAGTCTAGACAATCCAATACATAAGTATACATATTATGTTCACCAGTTTGGAATTTACAAGGTCCACACACATCATTCACCTTCTTCTTCAAGAGTTATGTTTAAATTTTTTACATAATCAATAAAAGGTCTCCATATATTCTCAAACACAATTTCCTTTGATTTCAGTATATATGTTATTCTTTCTAATGGAAGGTTTGTTAACATCTGTCTTAGCCACTGAGTCACATCTGGTCTATGAGTCTTTTTCCATAATAGTGCAATACATTTTTTGGCATTAAGCAAACTGAGGTCTATGAATGTTCTTTCACTTTTATTAAAATTATGCTTTTCTGGGTACAGACCCAACAAAAACAGTTTAGGATTCAATATGATTTGTTTTGAGATTATTTTTTCAATTGTTACCCTCACCTCTTCCCAAAACATTCTTATTAATCTACATTCCCATAAACAATGAAATAGGGTTCCTTTACTTTCCATGCATTTTGTGCATGTATCTGGTATATTTTTGTTGTATCTATTTAACTCCTCCGGTGTAACATACATCCGCATTAACCATTTGAAATGTATCAATTTAAGGCGTGCATTTATTGATTTGGTTTGAGCTTCTGTACAAGCCAATTCCCATTGTTCCTCTGAAATTTCAATTTGCAGATCTTCTTTCCAGTAGTTTAATCTTTTCAGTGAATTTTCACTTGAAGATAGTGTCAATGAGTTATAAAACTCTGAAATAATACCCTTTCTTTTACTATCTTTCATCATCATTTTTTCCAAGGATGAATAAATAGGTCGAGTGAGAGCTTTATTTTGATTTGATCGAATAAAGTTTCTAAGTTGAAGATATTTAAAAAAATGTGTTCTATTGAGATTAAATTTGATCCTCAGCTCTTCAAAAGACATTATGTTGTCTGCACATGGCAAATATAAATCCTGAATCTTTTGTATCCCTTTTAAATTCCATACTTTAAATACAGCGTCCGCTCTCCCTGGTTTAAAATATTGATTACCCCATATTGGACTAAATTGTGACAATAACTGTGGTTCTTTTAAATAGTTTTTAGCTTCACACCATATTTTGATCATATGCTTTACAAATGGATTTTTAACTTGTTTTTGTAATTTTTTTGCCGAATCTGAGTATATGAATATGGGAAGAGGTAAAGGTAAATTGTATGATTCCATTTCAGTCCAGTGAGGGAGATCATTTGATGAAAAATAATATGTCATAGACCTCAGTTGTGCCGACCAATAATACAACATAAAATTTGGACATTTCAGACCTCCACGATCAAATGGTAAATATAATAAAGACAAACGTAATCTAGCCCTCCTGTTGTTCCATATAAATTCCACTAACTTTTTTTTTATTCTTGAGAATAGATCTAAAGGTGGTGATAAGGGAATGTATTGAAATAAATAAAGTATTTTAGGTAAAATATTACTTTTAAGTATATTGATTCTCCCGATCATCGACATTGGTAGTGACATCCATCTCTGAGTTAACTCATTGATATCTGACATTAAGGCTTCATAGTTGACACTGGCGACTGATTCTAGCTTAGGCATAATTTGGATTCCTAAATATTTAAACTGATTTACAACATTGAATTGATTTACCTCAGGGGCTGGGTAATTTCTCTGGGTCTCATTTAGCATTAATATTGAAGATTTAGTTTTATTTATTTTATATCCTGATATTTCCCCAAAATTCTTTATTAAATTCAACAAGGTTGGAATTGATTTTTTTAGATTCGACATAAACAAAATTATATCATCGGCGTACAGGGAGATTTTATGTTCTGTTGGTCCAACTTTAATTCCATATATTTGTGAATGTAAACGTATCGCTATCGCTAAAGGTTCAATTGCCATAGTAAACAGTAAAGGTGAAAGTGGACAGCCTTGTCGACATCCTCTATTGATTTTTATTGGTTTTGAAATATTGTTATTTGTTAGGATTTCTGCTGTAGCATTATTGTATATTATTTGAACCCATTTTATGAAATTATTTCCAAGTCCAAACCTTTGTAGGACTTCAAAAAGAAAGGGCCATTCAACTCTATCAAAGGCCTTTTCGGCGTCCAATGATAGGAGAGCTGTATCCGGTGCTTCTTTATTAAAATAAATAATATTAAATAGTCTTCTTACATTATGGAAGCCTTGTCTACCCTTTATAAAGCCATTCTGATCTCGATTAATAATATTTGGTAAAATTTCTTGTATTCGTCTTGCTAAAATTTTACAGATTATCTTAAGGTCGGCGTTTAATAGGCTTATTGGTCTCATATTTTCACATTTATTAGAGGGCTTACCTGGTTTTGGCAGCAGTATAATTAAGGCATTATTTATGTATGATGGTAAATTATTATTTTGAAATGCTTCTAAAACCATTTCCAAAAAAGGTTTTATTAATTTATTCTTAAATTTTTTATAAAGGTCAACTGGAAGACCATCTGGTCCTGCACTTTTTCCTGATTTCATATTATCAATGGCTAGCCCAACTTCTTCTTGACTAATTTTAGACTCCAATATCTCCCTGTTTTCATTTGGAATACACGGTATAGATAGTTCGTTCAAAAACCCATTTAGTTTTGTTAAATCAGGTTCATTTTTGGTATCATATAATTTTTCATAGTAATCTCTAAAGGCTCTATTAATTTCTAAAGGATCTATAACTACCTGTCCGTTACTTATAATACTGGTTATTGGTGTTTTAATTTCCAATTGTTTAATCTGCCATGCTAATAATTTTCCTGATTTTTCACCTTGTTCATAAAAAGATTGTTTCAATCTTAGAAGACTCGAGGCAGCTCTATTCGCTGATTTTTTGTCGTATTCAGCTCTCAAAATCAGTAATTCATTCTCCAACCTTGGATCTCTTCCTGCATACACTTTTTCCTGAAGACTTTTTATTTTATGTTCCAATTTAGCTCTTTCCTCTCGAGTCTTCTTAGATTTTGATCCTGTATAACTAATAATATGTCCCCTAATAAAAGCTTTGAAAGCTTCCCACTTTACACATGCTGATGTTTGTGTAGTATTGATGTCAAAGAACTCGTCTATCTGTTTTTCTATATACTTGACAAATTCCTCATCCTGAAGCCATTTATGCTGAAATTGCCATCTGCCTGATTCCTTTGTCAATTTTTTATCTACATATATTAGACAACAGGGTGCATGATCAGAGATCACGATGTTATCATAAAAGCAGTTTTGAATCTTGGACCTTAATTCTGTGGAAATCAAAAAATAATCAATACGTGAGAATGTCTTGTAGGTACTGGAATAACAAGAATAGGCTTTAACTTGTGGTTTCATTTCTCTCCATATATCTAACAATCTCAATTCTTTCATAAAATGATTAATAGTCATCCTACATCCAATGTGCGTACAATCCAGTCCTGTTGATCTATCCACACCTGGATTCAATGTACAATTAAAATCCCCTGCTATTATATGTTGCCCTGTAAGTGATGATAAGATGAGAAATAAATTAGCAAAGAACTTCTGATCATCTATATTGGGACCATATAAGTTCACAAGATTTATATTTTCTAATAGCAAAGAACCTTGAATGATTACATATCTTCCAAATTTGTCTCCAATTACATTTTTCACTTGAAAAGGAACTGATTTATGTATGAGAGTCATAACTCCCCTGGCTCGGGATGAAAATGAAGAGGTGAATACACTTCCCTGCCATCTACTCCTAATTCTTTTAACATCCTCCTCTATCAGATGAGTTTCTTGTAAAAACACAATTCTTGAACCCATGTCCTTTATTTTATTCATAACTTGTTTAAGTTTTTTTAAATTTTGTAGACCTCTGCAATTCCATGAAGTTAAATTAAGATTAACACTTTGGTCCATGATCAATAGAGAGTTTGGGATTACCTTGCAGTGTAAACATGCTCATACAGAGAAGCAAAAACATGAGTGGTTGAACATTCATCCTACAAACTACACACAAACAAATTTCCCCTTCCCACACTTGTGGCAAACCCCCCAAAATCAAAAGAAAAATTCTGTCTCCCGATATAGCCATCGACCGTTCCACACCCACGGGGACCAGCCTAAGCCACTCCTTCTTCATCCTCCCAATCACCCTAACTCTACTGCTTTTAATGACGTAACATTAACTCTCCTCTGTAGTTTTCCAACTTAACTCCAAAATTTTTAACAACTTTGTACATCATAGTTTTTTTTTTTTTTTTTGTTTTGTTTTTGTTTTGTTTTTTTAATATATAATACAATCTATATTTTGTAAACTTACTATCTACTTCAAGTCAGTCAGATGCCTGTGCAAATGCTTAATTATTCTACCTTATATTTTGTTCATGCTTAGCTCCCACCAGTCTCTTCTTCTTCTTTGATCTTCTTGATGAACTCCTGCGCCTCCTCTGGGGTCTTGAAGATGTGGGTTCTGCCCTCATACGTGGTCAGCAGTCTCGCAGGATAGATTACACCATGACGAATCCCAAGGTTGCGCAGCTCCTTACGTATGGGATCAAACTGCTTCCTCAATTGCTGGATTCCTGTGGCCAAATCTGGGTAGAACCGCACCTGCTGGTCCTGGTGTTTAATCTCTCCTTTAGCACGTGCAGCGTTGAAGATCTTCATCCTGTCTCTGTTGCTAAGAAACTTCATAATTAAGGTCCTCGGCGGTCCCTTATCTCTCCGTGGGCCAATACGATGTGCTTTTTCCAGAACCACTGCTGATTGCAACTCCTCGCTGCCCAGCACCTCCGGAATCCACTTTTCCAGAAAGGAACATACGTCCCGACCTTCTGATTCCTCTGGAAGACCCACCAGCCTCAAATTATTCTGTCTTGACCGAGATTCCAAATCCAAAATATTATCTTCCAGAGATTTATTTTTTTTTTCCAAAGTGCGCACCTTTAATTGAAGACGGGTGACGTCATCTTCAGCACTAGCGAGACGGAGCTCCATCTGCGCCGTTCGTTCTACACAGTCACCCAATTCCTTTCTTATTCCTTCCAACGCTGTCATAATCCCATCAAATCTAGAGGAAAAGTCCGCTCTCATTGAACTCATGGCAGCCATCAGCGCATCTGCGCCTCCCCGCGCAGACATCGCACCGTTGCCAGCCTCCTCCGCCATATATGGAGTTTTGTTTGCTGCGTCACAGACCTGAAAGTCCGTTAATTTGGACTGTTTCGGCGGCTCGCTTTTTCCTTTTCCTGGTTTTCCAGCCTTAGGCTTCGCCGACATATCCTCGCCCAAATGCTGAGATACGTTCTGTCCCAAATGAGAGAGTTATTTGCCGATTTTTTTTCTCCAGGAGTAGAGCAGAGCGAGACACGTCCGTCCTACGTGGCAGCCATAACCGGAAGCCTGATCAGAGTATTTTATTAACTCTGATTAGAGTGACCACTCTGACTTCGGCGGTTCACTACAGTACATAACAGATCAATACTCGTACCAATAACCAAAGTGATCAGACACGACTAATCAATCAGAGAAAGGAGCAGCTGATGGGCACGCTGACGGTCTCTCACACTAATCAATGCTGACATTGATCAGGTAATCAGTCATGTGCTCGTCTGCCCTCACCCTGGATGGTCCTCTTGAAGAAAGCCTTGCAGGCCTCGCAGGACGCTACACCGTAGTGAAAACCCGAGGCGAAATCTCCACAGACCAGACACAGCCGCTTTGGCCCCACGGGTGTCAGGTAGTCCCCCCTCAGGATGGAGTCCACCTGTGGGCAGAAGAACAAGAAACTGGTCTAATAAACTCACATTCTCTGATTTATGGTCAGAAACGGCTCTGATAAAAATGAAATGAAAAAGTTTTCACCTGAGCTGCAAATAAGTTTGACTGTGATGCTGAAAAACAGGAGGACATTTCTGATGCTGCGACGCTGCCTCCACTGGAGCTGTGGAAGGTTGGGGAGTCAGGACGTCCACAGTGGGATGAGGAGGAGATCGGGCTGGGGAAGAGGAAGGCTGAATGTGAGGGACTGAAGGAGCAGGGAGTCAGGGAGGAAGAGGAGCACAGGATGGAGGCTGGAGATGGAGCTTCAGCAGGGGACGAGGAGGTGGAGTCCAGGAGGCTGGAGAGGAGGACATTTAGTCAACGCTGGAGTTTAAACACATTATTACACACACACACAACGTTGGCTTTAGTCAGGAGTACATGACTTGATGATATTTCAGCTGCAGATTTAACAGGAAAAAGCTGCAGATTTATGAGCAGCAAAATGGTGCAATTTTTCAGAAAAATTACACAAATTTATGAGAAAAAAAGTTGCAAAATTACCAGAAAAATGCTACAGATTTATGAGTGGAAACATTTGCAGTTTTACAAAAATTATGCAAATTTATGAGAAAAGAAGTTAGATAGATAGATAGATAGATAGTTTATTTTGAACACAAAAAATATAACAAAAAACAAGCAAATAGCAAATGCAATAAAGTTACAGTATACACTGTTCGAAAGGGAGAAGGAAGAAGTGAACACTTATTAATTCCAACTCCTCTTTTCCATCGATACACCCATGTGAATTTTATACAAATTACTACCTTTAATACCCCAAGTAAACAATTTACTGTATTTTTTACAGATCAACATTAACACCCGTCCATTCTAACATACAATGAAGTCCATATATCAAAACCAGTCTCAAACAACACAGATATACACAGTGCTGTCCCACCCACCATTCCATAGTGTCCCATAATGTCCCAGAGTGAACATAATGAATCGTACATATAAATTCTACCCTTCTAACATATAAGTTGAAGCAAGTTGAAACATTATCAGAAAAATGCTGCAGATTTATTAGCAGAAAAACTTGCAATTTTGCTAAAAAATTATGCAAATTTATGACAGAAAAAAGTTGCAAAATTACCAGAAAAATGCTGCTGATTTATGAGCAGAAAAGTTGCAACTCTGCTAAAAAATTATACAAATTTATGAGAAAAAAGTTGCAACATTACCAACAAAAAACCTGCAGATTTATTAGCAGAAAAAGTTGTAATTTTACTTACAGTTTTGCAAATTTATGAGAAAAAAATGACAAATCTACCGGGAAAAAAACTGCAGATTTATGAATGGAAAAAAAATGCAATTTTACTAAAAAAATATGCAAATTTATGAGAAAAAGTAAAACTTTTTTTAAAATTTCTAATTTTACAAGAAAGGAAAGGAAAAGGGAGAAAGGAAAGGAAAGAAGTAGCACATTTAAGAGGAAAAAAATGCAAATTTAATAGAAAAAGTTGCATATTTATGAGAAATAGTTGCAATGGTTAAAAAAACTAACCAAGTCATTGTTAATATCCATATATCCATTTACCAAAGCTTACTGAAGAATACAGTATTTTACAAGTGACTATATAAAGAAGTTTTATTTTAGATTTTCTGTTTTTTATTAGTTTTAAGATCCTGGATAAAAAACGTTTTCTTTGTTCCCTAAAGTATTTTAATTCTAATATTAATGACAGATGATAAACTGACCGCTCAGGGCTGATGAAGTTTTCTTCTGCCCAACGACCAAAATCCTTCAAATCCATAACAAAGAAACGCCAAAGAACAGCTGAAAAATCTACTAATATAACAATAAGAAATAAATAATAAGTTTGAAAAGCTAAATGTGTATAAAAAAAAAGAAAATCTGGCGATAAAAGGCGTTATTTGTCCAATAAAACTGCTCAGACGTGAATCTGAGCCGATGTTTCCGTTCATTATTATAGAGGAGCTGGGGAGGGCGGGGCCTGTAGCACCAGCCAATCAGCGGGCAGCATCAGGCGGTTTCCTCCAATTATCTTTATTGATTTAGAGAGTGACAGATGTAGGGCAGCGAGGCGCTGCTGTCTGCTGATGAAGAGTTCACACGCAGGCTTACGTGACGTGATGACAGAAATGAGTCACATGGAAATAATAAAAATACGTCTGTTTATCGAAGATTAACGCAGAGAGATTTACATGAGGTGCAAAAGACTTTTTTCTGACTTTTTCTTATAAATTTGAAATTTTTTCTTGTAAATTTGTAAAATTTTCCTGTAAGCTCTAAACTTTTTCTCATAAATTTGCTATTTTTTTTCTTGTAAATTTGAAAAAAAAAAATAAAAAATTGAGACCCATCTGGATGCAGCGGCAATATGGCCGCCGAGTCATCTGTGCACCGGAACTGTTTACCGGATCTGGGGACCAGAAGTGACACAAAGTCCCGTGGAAAGGATACCCTCATGTGAGCTGGAGACAGGAAGTTGCCCATGTAGCAGCCAGGAAAACAAAATGTAACATTATAATCATCCATCCATCTTCTACCGCTTTTCCGGAGGTCCGGGTCGCGGAGGCAGCAGTCCAAGCAGAGAAGCCCAGACTTCCCTCTCCCCAGCCACCTACTCCAGCTCTTCAGAGAGGATACCAAGGCGTTCCCAGACCACCTGGGAGACATAGTCTCTCCACCGAGTCCTGGGTCTGCCCCCGGGTCTCCTCCCAGTGGGACGTGCCCAAAACACCTCAAGTGGGAGGCGTCCAGGAGGCATCCTGATCAGAAGCCCGTACCACCTCAACTGACTCCTTTCAATGTGGAGGAGCAGCGGTTCTACTCTGAGCCTCTCCCGGATGACTGAGCTCCTCACCCTATCTCTGAGGGTGTTGTAAGATGTGCCTAATGCAGGTGTTTAGATAGGACAGCTCAGTGCGTGAACGTGAATGAGTGCGTGCGTGCAGCCGAGGCGCGCCCCGGCGGTGTGTGTGGAATGGCTCCCGACGAGTGAACGGTGTGTATGATTTTGGGCGGATGAGAGACAGAGAGCGAGGCGACCGGAGCAGGTAGAAATCATTGCTAATAACAGTGCAGTCTGTAAATAAAGCCCCAACGCTTCAGCAATACGGCCTGTGTTTCTGTGTACCACCATATCTCCTGCTTAACAAGAGTGAGGTTTTACTCAGGAGTTGACCCTGGAGGAAGAAAAGCGCCTCCGGCCCTGGAGAAGACGGATCTCCCCTGCGTCCCCCAACCACGGTTAGGAGACGAGAAGCAGGAACGGTTAACAGAGGGTATAATCAGCTAATAAAAAAACCGTTAAAATACGGCATCCTTTCCATGGACCTTTGTGTCACTTCCGGTCCCCGGAACAGCACACAGATGACTCGGTGGCCATATTGCCGTTTTAAGGCATTTCTCTTTTCTATCTTAGCAGTAGATTTATAAAAAAAAGCCTTTCAAGACATTTTTAAACGCTGTATTTTAACGTTTTTTAGCCAATTAAAATGTTACATTTTGTTTTACTGGCTGCTACGTGGGAAACTTCCTGTCTGTAGTTCACAAGAGGGCGTCCTTTCCACGGAACTTTGTGTTACTTCCGGTACACAATTCCGGTAAACAGATGACTCGGTGGCCATATTGCCGCTGCATCCAGGTACTCTTGAAAAAAATTGTAAATTTTAATTGTTTTCTCTTAAATTTGCAACTTTTTTCCTCATAAATCTTCTCCTTTTTTGCTGTTAATTTGCAAATTTTTCCTGTAAATTTTAAACTTTTCTCAAATTTGCAATTTTTCTTGTAAATTTGCAACTTTTTTGATCATAAATTTTCAACTTTTTTTGTGTAAATTTGCAACACTCACCTGGATGCTGGTTAAACTTTCATTCTGTGTAATGAAATTATAATTTGTGACTTTTAAATTTTTAAATTGGCATATTTTATTGTATCTTTACACCTTTATTCTTGCAAATTTGTAGCTAATTTACATTTATACATGTGCACCTCATGCTAAAATAGTGAACACCCTCATCCCCCCAGTTAAACACTAACAAATCACCTACTGGTTCTATCTGAGTATCAGTGGAGTCCTGTCACGTGCTCACATGTTTCAGCCTTCAACAAAACAGTCCAGCTGCTAATGAACCACCTGATTAACGTGCATCTCAGTGAAAAGTGAAGCAGACATGACCCGGTGTGTGATGGTGGTGGTGGTGACCCAGGGGGATGGAGGCTGCTGAAGCAGCAGATGTGTGAACGCCAGCACACTAACACGCCATCCTAATCTGACCCTCAGATGTCCATCTCAGATCTGTCTCACCTATATCTGCTGTTTCATAACCAGTGTCCTCGTCTGTCCCCGGTGTGGTTATATCTGCTGACTCATCTGACACGGGATGATTAATAAACACAGCAACACTGATGATCCTCCATAACTGACCATTACACAACAGCTAGTTCAGACCAAAGAAAATGACTGGGTGAACCATACAAATACAGTATGAAGCCGAAAATATTGCAATCGCCCCCTAGTGGCTGGCTGCAGTGTTATGTCTTAATAATGCAAGACGTGAGCCATGTTGTACTGAGCAACGAACTTAACTTTATTAGATTAGATTAGATTAGATTCAAATTTATTGTCATTACACATGTATGAATACAAGGTAACGAAACACAGTTTAGCATCCAATCAGAAGTGCAAAGGACAGCAGTGCAGTATATACGGTAATTAACAGTATGTGCAATTTAAGCAAATACATGCAAATATATGCAGCAGTGCAGAAAGTTAAGAGTACTGTTATGTGCAAATAATGTGCAATAAGTTAGATGTAATTATGTAGTTATGCAGTTATGTACAGGTGAGGATGGTAAGAGATGATGGTAAGAGAGTCAGCGGGGAACTAAGTTCAATAACGTGACAGCTGTTGGAAAGAAACTGTTCCTAAACCTGCTGGTTCTAGTCCGAAGGCTTCTGAAACGTCTTCTGGAGGGGAGAAGCTGGAACAGTCCATGAGCAGGATGGTTGGAGTCCCTAAGAATGCTGCGTGCCCGGCGCAGACATCTTTTCCTGTAGACGTCCTCTATAACTGGAAGTGGAGTCCCTGTGATGCGTTGGGCGGTTTTCACCACCCGCTGCAGCGCCTTGCGGTCATCAACAGAGCAGCTCCCATACCAGACTGTGATACAGTTGGTCAGGGTGCTCTCTATCACGCAGCGGTAGAAGTTGCCCAGGATGTCAGTTGACAGATGGTTCTTCTTCAGTGTCCTCAAGAAGAAGAGGCGCTGATGGGCCTTCTTGATCAGGCTGGTGTTAACTGACCAGGACAGGTCCTCCGAGATGTGGGTCCCCAGGAATTTGAAGCTGGGGACACGTTCAACAGCTATGCCATTGATATGGATGGGGTCATGTGTCTCTTCCCTCTCCTTCCTGTAGTCCACTATGAGCTCCTTGGTTTTGCTGGTGTTAAGGAGCAGGTTATTGTCAGCGCACCAAGTAGCCAAGTGCTCAACCTCGGCCCTGTAATCTGACTCGTCGTTGTCCCCGATGAGTCCAATCACCGTGGTGTCATCTGCGAACTTTATGATGGAATTGGATCCATACATAGGCCTGCAGTCATGGGTGTAGAGGGAGTAGAGGAATGGGCTGAGCACACAGCCCTGTGGTACACCAGTGTTGAGTGTGATGACAGAAGAACAGTTGGGACCTGACCTAACATGCTGGGGTCTGTTGGTCAGAAAATCCATGATCCAGTTGCAGGTGGAGGTACTGATTCCCAGGTCCCCAAGTTTAGTGAGCAACTTGGAGGGGATAACTGTGTTGAATGCTGAGCTGAAGTCAACAAACAGCATTCTTGCGTAGGTGTTCTTGTCATCCAGGTGTGAGAGTACATAGTGCAGCGCTGTAGAAACCGCATCCTCTGTACTCCTGTTGCTCCGGTAGGCGAATTGATGAGGGTCCAGTGTAGGGGGCAGGCCTTTTTTGAGCTGTGCCAAGACCAGTCGCTCAAAGCACTTCATGACTATGGGCGTTAGTGCCACAGGGCGATAGTCATTTAGGCACGATGGTGTTGAATGTTTCGGCACTGGTACTATTGAAGTGGTCTTGAAGCACGCTGGTACCACGGCCTGGGCCAGGGACAGATTGAAGATGTCTGTGAAGACCCCTGCCAGCTGCTCAGCGCATGCCCTCAGCACACGCCCAGGAATGCCATCAGGGCCAGCAGCCTTATGTACGTTGACATGACTCAGTGCGTTACGGACGTCGGTGTGGGTGAGTGTGAGGTTGTGGAGGTCATCAGAGGGTCAGAATCAGAATCAGAATCAGAATCAGATTTATTGCCATTGTTCATGTAGTACACAAACTAGGAATTTGTCTCGGTGCCATGCTGCAACATTAAAAACATGATGAGATAAAGAGATAAACTAAAAACTAAAAGACTAAAAGCATGCAATAAGTGTAGAATAATAAGTAATAATAATAATAATAATAATAATGAGTAGTACTAGTCAAGGCAGTTTTAAATAAATTAGCAAGTAGCAGATAATATGGGGTACCACAGTGCAGTCGATAATGCAACAGAAAAACAGTGATGAACGACATGAGCTGCTGTATATAGTGCACGAGAGTCAATAAGTCACTTAGTGTTCAGCAGTCTGATGGCAGAGGGGAAAAAGCTGTTCATGGAGGTTTTAGTCTGAATGGACCGAAGTCTTCTACCTGAGGGGAGGGGGGCAAACAGTACGTGACCAGGGTGTGAAGGATCGGCTATGATCCGGCCTGCACGCCTCCGGGTCCTGGAGATGTACAGGTCCTGGAGAGATGGGAGCTTGCAGCCGATCACCTTCTCAGCAGCTGCAGCCTTAGTCTGTCCCTGGCAGTGGCTCCTGCGTACCACACGGTTATGGAGGAGGTGAGGATGGACTCGATGATGGCCGTGTAGAACTGCACTAACATCTTGGTGGGAAGCTTGAGCTTCCTCAGCTGCCGCAGAAAGAACATCCTCTGCTGGGCCTTTTTGATGAGGGAGCTGATGGTTGGCTCCCATTTGAGGTCCCGGGTGATGGTGGTGCCCAAGAAGTGGAAGGAATCTGCAATGGTGATGGGAGAGCCTGTGATGGTGAGGGGGGGCAGGGGGGTTGTGACTTTCCTGAAGTCCACAATCATCTCCGCTGTCTTCAGAGCCTTCAGCTGCAGGTTGTTGTGGCAAATTGATGTTCTTTTCCTTGTTGTCCTTGTCAAAACGAGCATAGAAGTCATAGAAGTCATTTAGCTCATTGAGAAAGGGCACAGTCATGGCTATAGGTATGGAGTTGCTGGGCTTATAATCAGAGATAGCTTGAATGCCCTGCCACATACGTCGGGGGTCAGAGTCCCCAAAATGTTCCTCCACCTTCAGCTTGTAGCTGTGCTTGGCCTTCTTGATGCCCCTCTTCAGATCTGCCCTGGATGAACTGTATATTGAGATTTACACTCAATATACATACTGACCGTAGCCCGCCTGATGTCACCACATCGACTGCCTGGTGTCAGCTACAGCAAACCCCAAGGGCCAAATCCCCACACAACATTTCCCCTCTTTACAAAACCTGAAAGACACTAAACAAACAGAACCTCCTCCCCCCATTAAGTTTAACATGAAAACCCCCACACATGCAGCATATACGTACAGTTCTGTTTTGTTTTGTTTTTTTTACATATTGTCTCATTTTTTTCTTTTTTTTTTATTTATAACACACAGAGAACAACAGACCTAAAAAGCTAAATGGGCACCTGGGTAGACTGCCAGGGTACCCTGCCATGTTGGGGCAGATTATTCTGCTGCACATGCCCAACACGCTTCAGCTAAGGCTACTTTCACCACAAAGTCATCGAGGTGTCTGGGACTTTGACGTGTCCTAGCCAAGCACCTCACCAGAGGAGGACCTGCTCCAGGCTCCATCGGCCGCATTTGAGTGTCCCCAACACCCCCTTCAGGCAAGTCCCAACCCTCATCAGTCACATCCGCTGCAGCTCCTGGACCCTGGGCCAGCAACAACTTCCTGAGTTGGCTGGAATGCCACCGTGACGAGTCTGAGAGCCCGAACGTGTCTGGGCCCAGCCGCTTCACAATCTGCAGGGGTCCCGTCCAGAAAGGCTGTAGCTTATGCATACGGTTGGGGTGCTTGATCCTGATGCAGTCCAACACATTGAGTCCATGGGCCCTCACCCTGTGCTTCATGTCGAGACGCCATTTCATTTTCTGCTGCTGGGCAATGACCTGGTCTCGTGATGGATCTGTGTCCGCCGGAGGGGAGGTCACGGGGGCCCACAGCCGGTCCAGGGGTAGGTGTAACTCACGCCCCAGCATGAGCTTCGCTGGGGTGCACCCTGTTGTGGCGTGGGCCATTGCCCTGTAGTGGAGGAGCATGTTCTGAAGGGTATCAGAGAACGTGAAGCCGTCTGCCAGATGGGCCCGTAGACCATTTTTCAGAGTCTTATTAAAACGTTCTACACCCCCATTGGCCTGTGGGTGGTAAAATGCGGTTCTGATGTGCTCCACGCCCCTTTCTCCCAAAAACTCCTCAAACCCCCCAGAGGTGAAATGTGGGCCATTGTCTGTTGTGATGGCATCCAGAACCCCCCACTTGGCGAACAGCGACGAGAGGAAACCAGTGACCACATCCGTCGTGATCGAGTTAGTGGGCAACACTTCTGGCCATTCGGAGAACAGATCGTAGACCACCTGTAGGAAACGGCTGTTTGGCGGGGCCGTGTGTCGTTCACCACAAATGTCCAACTGGATGTGCTTCGAAGGGCCCTCTGGGTATGGTAATGGTCACAGGGGTGGAGGAGGTGGCACACCAATCTTCCCACTTTCCAAACACGGAACACAGCAACTTGTGCTGAATTTATGTTTACTGTGGGACTTGATTTAGAATCTACTACGAAGTCAAGACAGATTCTTACTCAATTAAGGGAACAATGCCTTAGGGAGCTCAAAGCAAAATAATTTGATCTTCCCTGCATAAACTTAGTTTTTTTTTTCTTTCAAAACCTTTTCATGGATCTCATTGAACTAAATGTTTAGAAATTATTTACACACTTATTGAATATACAAAGGCTTTACCCTACACTAATTTAAATATTGCTATTTATTTATATTGTGTTTATATTATTTTAACTAAAACAATATCATGATTTAAAATAGCTGAAATGATTTACTTAGATAATGGAAATGGAATACACTTTGTAAATCAAATCATGTCACATTTAAGTGTAGTTCCTAAACTATTAGCACCAAACATTTACCTAGGAAACCATTTAGCTTACCATCAACAATTTACAAGATTAGTATAATATTCAAATAAGAAAACAGGGAGATTGTGAATGACAAACCCTATTACTGAAGCCATTTAATTTAGGTGATGAGGAAGGGTTTCTGGGTGGTTAAATGCAAAGAATGACAATTGACAGCGATGTCATCCATACTGCCCTTCCCAGGAGGGACGATGTGACGAAGGAACCGTAGGAGGTGCACCCATCTCTTGAGCAAACCAGGGGATCTGGTCATCAAAGGAAACTGGACCAAAACTCCCTGGCAAGGAGAGCATAAAGGTTATCCTGCTGACCTAAACAGCCGTGGAAAGCAAAGGATGTGGCACTTTGGTGCATCTAACATTTTATCCCACCTGAAACCCTCAGCAAGAGACTGCTTAATATATATATATATATATATATATATATATATATATATATATATATATATATATATATATATATATACATACAGTATATATACACCTGTATATATATATACAGTATATATACACCTGTGTATATATATATATATTATACAGTTATATATACAGTTATTATAATATATATATTATATTATACACTGTATATATATATATATATATATATATATATATATATATATATATATATATATATATATATATATACTGTATATATACAGTGGAGTAAAAAAGTATTTAGTTGCAGTATTTAGTTCAGCTGCAGTATGCAGATGACAACGCTACCCCTAGCTTAACTGCTGAAGATCTACAGAGGACGGCTGACCTCTACAATAATGCTTATGAGCGTTTTGGAATGGAGGTGAATATTGACAAGACCAAAGCCCTCATCGAACCACCCCCAGGCTACATGCTCCCTGACACAATCATCACTATTGATGAAAAGCCTCTGGAAAAAGCAGACCATTTCTGTTATCTAGGAAGCATTCTATCAAAGACACCTACATGCGATCAGGACGTGGAGAATCGCATTAGGGCAGCTCACTCTGCTTTTGGACGTCTTAATTGTTGAGTCTTCAACAACCACGCATTGACTATTAAAACAAAGATCATGGTTTTCAGGGCTGTAGTTCTGTCTACCCTTCTCTACGCCTGCGAGACCTGGACTCTCTACCGTTGCCAAATCAAATGTCTTGAGCACTTCCAACAGCTGAAGCTTAGACAAATCCTTAAAACCAAATGGACAGACCGGGTAACAAACACCGAAGTTCTCGCCCGCACTGCATTACCTAGTGTTGAAACTACCATTATTCAGCACCGTCTCCACTGGGCAGGCCATGTCGAACGAATGGACTCAAATCGTCTACCGAAAATTCTGCTCTATGGGGAACTCACCTCAGGAACAAGACCACTAGGCAGACCAAAACTGCACTATAAAGACCAACTAAAGTCCACCTTGGCCCAAACCAACATCCACAGATGGGAACACCTAGCAAAGGAGAGAATGGTATGGAGAGAAGCTATCCGCAATGGCACTATAGCCTTTGAGAAAAACAGATGTGCATTCGAGGAGGAGAAGCGAAGAAGAAGGAAGGAGCGCTCGCAGCAGCCGCGGCCTTCACCGTCACTTCCCTGCGGTCTCTGCCCATGCCTCTTCCATCACCGGCTCGGGCTACAGAGCCACATCCGTCACAAGCACAAGTGATTTCTGGAATGGGAGCAATCCTATGCTCGGACACGAGCAGGAGCCGACGAATATATATATATACAGTGGGGCAAAAAAGTATTTAGTCAGCCACCAATTGTGCAAGTTCTCCCACTTAAAAGATGAGAGAGGTCTCCAATTTTCATCATAGGTATACCTCAACTATGAGAGACAAAATGAGAAAAAAAAATCCAGAAAATCACATTGAAGGATTTTTAATGAATTAATTGGTAAATTCCTCGGTAAAATAAGTATTTGGTCACCTACAAACAAGCAAGATTTCTGGCTCTCACAGACCTGTAACTTCTTCTTTAAGAGGCTCCTCTGTCCTCCACTCGTTACCTGTATTAATGGCACCTGTTTGAACTCGTTATCAGTATAAAAGACACCTGTCCACAACCTCAAACAGTCAGACTCCAAACTCCACTATGGCCAAGACCAAAGAGCTGTCAAAGGACACCGGAAACAAAATTGTAGACCTGCACCAGGCTGGGAAGACTGAATCTGCAATAGGTAAGCAGCTTGGTGTGAAGAAATCAACTGTGGGAGCAATTATTAGAAAATGGAAGACATACAAAACCACTGATAATCTCCCTCGATCTGGGGCTCCACGCAAGATCTCACCCCGTGAGGTCAAAATGATCACGAGAACGGTGAGCAAAAATCCCAGAACCACACGGGGGGACCTAGTGAATGACCTGCAGAGGGCTGGGACCAAAGTAACAAAGTCTACATCAGTAACACACTAACGCTGCCAGGGACTCAAATCCTGCAGTGCCAGACGTGTCCCCCTGCTTAAGCCAGTGCATGTCCAGGCCCGTCTGAAGTTTGCTAGAGAGCATTTGGATGATCCAGAAGAGGATTGGGAGAATGTCATATGGTCAGATGAAACCAAAATAGAACTTTATTGTAAAAACTCAACTTGTCGTGTTTGGAGGAGAAAGAACACCATACCTACTGTGAAGCATGGGGGTGAAAACATTATACTTTGGGGCTGTTTTTCTGCAAAGGGACCAGGACGACTGATCCGTGTAAAGGAAAGAATGAATGGGGCCATGTATCGTGAGATTTTGAGTGAAAACCTCCTTCCATCAGCAAGGGCATTCAAGATGAAACGTGGCTGGGTCTTTCAGCATGACAATGATCCCAAACACACCGCCCGGGCAACAAAGGAGTGGCTTCGTAAGAAGCATTTCAAGGTCCTGGAGTGGCCTAGCCAGTCTCCAGATCTCAATTGCATAGAAAATCTTTGGAGGGAGTTGAAAGTCCGTGTTGCCCAGCGACAGCCCCAAAACATCATTCCTCTAGAGGAGATCTGCATGGAGGAATGGGCCAAAATACCAGCAACAGTGTGTGAAAACATTGTGAAGACTTACAGAAAACGTTTGACCTCTGTCATTGCCAACAAAGGGTATATAACAAAGTATTGAGATGAACTTTTGTTATTGACCAAATACTTATTTTACCGAGGAATTTACCAATTAATTCATTAAAAATCCTTCAACGTGATTTTCTGGATTTTTTTTTTCTCATTTTGTCTCTCATAGTTGAGGTATACCTATGTTGAAAATTGGAGACCTCTCTCATCTTTTAAGTGGGAGAACTTGCACAATTGGTGGCTGACTAAATACTTTTTTGCCCCACTGTGTGTGTGTGTGTGTATATACAGTATATATATATATATACAGTATATATACACACACACACACACACACTACCGTTCAAAAGTTTGGGGTCACCCAGACAATTATTTTGTGTTTTCCATGAAAAGTCACACTTATTTACCACCATGAGTTGTAAAATGAATAGAAAATATAGTCAAGACATTGACAAGGTTAGAAATAATGATTTGTATTTGAAATAATAATTTTTTTCCAGATACTCAACCTGCTCAAAGGAAGGTCAGTTTTATAGCTTCTCTAACCAGCTAAACTGTTTTCAGCTGTGCTAACATGATTGCACAAGGGTTTTCTAATCATCCATTAGCCTTCTGACGCAATGAGCAAACACATTGTACCATTAGAACACTGGAGTGATAGTTGCTGGAAATGGGCCTCTATACACCTATGTAGATATTGCACCAAAAACCAGACATTTGCAGCTAGAATAGTCATTTACCATATTAGCAATGTATATTAGATATTAGAATGTATTTCTGATTAGTTTAAAGTTATCTTCATTGAAAAAAACAGTGCTTTTCTTTTAAAAATAAGGAAATTTCTAAGTAACCCCAAACTTTTGAATGGTAGTGTATATATATATAGTATACTTATTTGGAAAAAAAAAAGGAAAACAACAAATGACTGTCTGTTTCTCTATGCAAGTGTCAGCTGATGACTTGGCGTCCAGTAATGACCTCTGCTGATAGAGAAGCAGGCTGTTTGTTTATCGTGACAAGGGAAAAAATAATCTGAAGGAAAGGTGTGATCAGTGTTGTTATCTTATCATCCTCTAGTAATACTTAATATTGATCATTAAGTTGTTCTATTGCTTTTACATTGTAGAGAATGTTTGCTCCTTAATAACACTAACAGTTAGGCAAAATATCTTTATTGCTAAAATAATGCAACTACTACAGGCTGTTTGGTTAAAAAAAGGCTATACAGTATACAGAAATCACATAGCAAACGTTATTTTGAATCACACCTGACACAACACATCACTCCACTGATTAGAAACATGATGACACTCCTTACTCTGCAAATGCAAGGTTAATTTCTTCAGGGAACTCCTCTTTTTGAAGTGGGGATGTCCCCTTTTCAACAGTTTAACACTCTCTGAGTATGCAATGGCTTACAGTGCGTCTCTCCCCTGTACTGCTACCCTGCTTGACCAACGAAGCGAGCAAGTGTTATACCAAGGATCTGCATTGTCAAAGGTCATTGAGTCATTGGGCTTATTCGGATCTGGCTGGACACTGGGCAGATCTGTGTGCCCCGTTTTGACAACTGACCGTATCCTTATCATGTCGGCAGGGCAGGTGGGCAGGGTGAAGAGAAATGCTTTTCTACCACATGATGCCATTCATGAAGCATGAATGCAATTTCAGATGGAAAGTACAGGAGTGAGGTTTTGTTCATTGTTTCTTTGAGTGAGAGTGGAAAGAAAATACCTTAGGGATTAAAACACTTAATTGTAGACTACAATTATTTATTATAACAAAGAATAGAATGGTCCTTGATTGACTAGTTACTACCCATAGGGGTGTAGGCCCTATTATAGGAGATTACTGTATTCATGATAATGATGCAAATGGTCATATTAATACCTCAGATACTCGTAGAAGTTAGTGTTTCTCTTAATGGAGAAGTCTCATCATAAACTTGGTAATGATTTTTATAACCTCAGATTTTTTCTTGTCTGAGTCCTTAATATGATGATGAGGATGGTGAGAGGGGCAAGGATGTTTTTGGCCTGAGGATGTTTTTGTAGGTTGCAATATAATTTAAGGCTGTTTCATATTATTTTCTATGTTCTTATTTGACACTGTCTGAGATTACTTTTAGTCACATCACACATATTCACTTTTGATATGTTCTATACACGTTTTTAACTTGCAAAGACATATAACAGCATGTAAATTCTTACACATACAGTATTAATTCATTCACTTTATTATTTTTCTTTTAATCCTGATGCTTTATTAAGCATCAAGGGGGAAATATGATAGAAAAATTCGATATTATCTATACTATTATTGATATTAATAATGTATTATTATATTTGAGAAGTATCACACCTTTCATATGCCATGTCCATCCATCCATCCGTCTTCTACCACTTTTCCGGAGGTCCGGGTCGCGGAGGCAGCAGTTCAAGCAGAGAAGCCCAGACTTCCCTCTCCCCAGCCACCTGCTCCAGCTCTTCAGAGAGGATACCAAGGTGTTCCCAGACCAGCTGGGAGACATAGTCTCTCCACAGAGTCTTGGGTCTGCCCCCGGGTCTCTTCCCAGTGGGACGTGCCCAAAACACCTCAAGTGGGAGGTGTCCAGGAGGCATCCTAATCAGATGCCCATACCACCTCAAATGACTCCTTTCAATGTGGAGGAGCAGCGGTTCTACTCTGAGCCTCTCCCGGATGACTGAGCTCCTCACCCTATCTCTGATGGTGAGTCCAGCAATCCTACGGAGAAAGTTCATTTCAGCCGCTTGTATCCGCAACCTTGTTCTTTTGGTCATTACCCAAAGCTCGTGACCATAGGTGAGAGTAGGAACATAGATTGACTGGTAAATCGACAGCTTTGCCTTAGAACTAAGCTCCCTCTTCACCACAACAGACCGGTACAATGTCCGCATCACTGCAGATGCTGCTCCGATCCGTCTGTCAATCTCTCGCTCCATTTTCCCCTCGCTCGTGAATAAGACCCCAAGATAATTAAACTCCTCCACTTGGGGCAAGAGCCTGTCCCCAACCCAGAGAGGACAATTCACCTTTTTCTGGCTGAGGACCATGGACTCGGACTTGGAGGTGCTGATTCTCATCCCAGCCGCTTCACACTCAGCAGCAAACCGTCCCAGCAAGAGCTTTAGGTCATTGCTGGATGACGCCAACAGGACAACATCATCTGCAAACAACAGAGATGAGATCCTGTGGTCACCAAGCATGACACCCTCCATTCCCTGGCTGCACCTAGAAATCCTGTCCATAAAAATTATGAACAGGATCGGTGACAAAGGGCAGCCCTGGTGGAGTCCAACTCTCACTGGGAATGAGTCCGACCGAGTGTTGGCAATACAAACCAAACTCTCACAACGGTCGTACAGAGAGCGAATAGCTCGTAACAACAAGCCCGATACCCCATACTCCCGAAGCACCCCCCATAAAAAATCACAAGGGACACGGTCAAATGCCTTCTCCAAGTCCACAAAACACATGTAAACTGGTTGGGCAAACTCCCACAAACCCTCGAGAATTCTCAAGAGGGTAAAGAGCTGGTCTGATGTGCCACGGCCAGGACAAAAACCACATTGCTCCTCCTGAATCCGAGGTTCGACCAATGGCCAGACTCTCCTCTCCAGTACCTTGGCATAGACCTTCCCAGGGAGGTTGAGGAGTGTGATCCCTCTAAAGTTGGAGCACACCCTCCGGTTCCCTTTTTTGAAGAGAGGAACCACCACCCCGGTTTGCCATGCCAAAGGCACTGCCCCCAACCTCCACACAATGTTGTAGAGGCGTGTCAACCATGACAGCCCAACAACATCCAGGGCCTTGAGGTACTCAGGGCGAATCTCATCCACCTCCGGGGCCCGGCCACCAAGGAGATTTTTAACCACCTTGGCGACCTCAGCCCCTGTGATAGGCGAGTCATCCCCCTCGTCCACAAACCCTGCTTCCTCTGTGGAAGGCGTATCAGTGGGATTGAGGAGATCCTCAAAGTATTCTTTCCATCGCCCGACGATATCCCCAGTCGAAGTCAACAGCACCCCATCCGCACTATACACTGTGTGGACAGGGAGCTGCTTTCCCCTCCTGAGCCGCCGTACAGTTTGCCAGAATCTCTTCGAGGCCGACCGAAAGTCTTGTTCCATGGCCTCACCAAACTCCTCCCATACCCGGGTTTTTTCTTCAGCAACCACCCGAGCTGCACTCCGCTTGGCCTGCCGGTACACCTCAGCTGCTTCGGGAGTCCCACAAGCCAACCAAGCTTGATAGGACTCCATCTTCAGCTTAATGGCCCCTCTCACCACTCGTGTCCACCACTTGGTTCGGGGGCTGCCACCACGAGATGCATCGACCACCTTGCGGCTGCAGCTCTGGGCCGCCACTTCAGCAACAGAGGTGGAGAACATGGCCCATTCAGACTCCATGTCTCCAAACTCCCTCGGAATGTGGTTGAAGTTCTTCCGGAGGTGGGAGTTGAAGACCTCCCCGACAGAGGCCTCAGCCAGACGTTCCCAGCACACCCTCACTATATGTTTGGGTCTACCAGGTCTGAATGGCTTCCTCCCTTACCATCGGATCCAACTCACCACCAGGTGATGATCAGTTGACAGCTCTGCACCTCTCTTTACCCGAGTGTCCAAGACATACGGTCGCAGGTCTGATGACACAATAACAAAATCGATCATCGACCTGCGACCTAGGGTGTCCTGGTGCCAGGTGCACATATGGACACCCTTATGCTTGAACATGGTGTTCGTTATGGACAAACTGTGGTTAGCACAGAAGTCCAATAACTGAACACCACTCAGGTTCAGATCGGGCAGGCTGTTCCTCCCAATCACCCCCTTTCAGGATTCACTGTCGTTGCCCATGTGCACATTGAAGTCCCCCAGTAGGACAATAGAGTCTCCAAGAGGAGCACCCTCCAGCACCCCAGTCACAGACTCCAAAAAGGGTGGGTACTCTCAAACATCATTTGATGCATAGGCACAAATGATGGTCAGGACCCGTTTCCCAACCCGAAGGCGCAGGGAAGCAACCATTTCGTCCACCGGGGAAAATTCCAATATAGAGGCAGCAAGATGGGGAGATACAAGAATACCCACCCCTGCTCGTCGCCTCTCGCCCGGGGAAACTCCAGAAAAGGCCAAGCTCCAGCCCCTGTCCAGGAGACTGGTTCCGGAACCGGAGCTGTGTGTTGAGGTGAGGCTGACTATATCCAGCCGGTATCTCTCAACCTCGTACACCAGCTCAGGCTCCTTCCCCACCAGAGAGGTGACATTCCACGTACCAAAAGCCAGTTTAGAAAGCTTGGGATCAGTCCGCCAAGATCTCCGCCTTTGACCGCCACCTAATCCAGATAGCACCGGACCCCCATGATCCCTCCTGCAGGTGGTGAGCCCACTGGAGTCATATGCCATGTTTAATGTTTACATGTGCATTCCACATAGGATACGTTTATATATTCTTGGCCTGTTTCTGTGAGCAATTTCAGCGAGTTCAGACTGAGGGTCAGTACGTGCGTAAGGAATTATCGAAGCCATTTATTATAACCTCTTTGACATAACCTGTTTTGGGTCACAGGAATGCACAAGATCTTCTCAGCTTGTACAGATCAGTGGTAAATGGACATTCTGTCAGTTTTATAGATCTCATGTGTTCATGACCCATGTCTCCAGAGTGTCTGACGTCCGCCTGGATAAGCTTAGTTATCAGGACTGTCCCGTTCTGTCCCTTCCCTTATCCTCATCCTCCCTCTCCTTTCTCCTACCCATATATATATATATCAGACTTAGAAGAATGGATCTTTTAGAGATTCTAAATTATGATGGGTGTGTAGAAGATGTGCTCAAATGATGAGGCTGAGTTTAGTCGTAAACCAGCTTTATTGACAGAACACAGCTTCTAGCATTCTCAAAGCAGGAAAGAGAAAGAATCATATCTCATCACCCTTTTATATGTTTCCAGCATCAGAATTCAAGTCACATGGTGTTTTCAGTAAACATACAGTCACAAAGCATCCCTTTGAATCTTCACCGTTGTCTCTCATTTCCTGATGAACCGGAAATCTCTCCGGGGCATCTTCTGTGGGACAAAGAGACAAATCTCACACCTCCTTGTTATCTTCTGCAGATTCGAGTCCTTTATCCTTGCAGACGTGACACCCTCAATACACATGCAGTCCTGTCTCTGTGGAAACGTGAGCCCACAATGTGTGTCGCCCACACTACCCCCCCCAAACGTCTAGTAAGGCAAAACCTGCATGGCATAAAAAAAGAAAAAACACAAAACACTCCATATATCGCTAATCAATCCACCAACTGCCTAGGTTTTAACTTTCTGCCGAATCTGCTGCAACCTGGCTTGGCTGCACCTGCAACATCTCTCTGCACCTGTGGATTAAAGCTGTTAGCACCTTTCTGTGAAGATTTTGGAGAATGTCCTCTCGGCGGCCTGCCACGGCGGGGGGGCCTCGCGAGCTGCACTTCCTCATCAGCCAAAACAAAGGCGGGTTTGAGCCTGTTTATGCAAATCAACTCCCTTCTGCCCCCTAAATCTAGCAGAAAATGCTTCTGCCCGGTCTCCAGCACTCGGAATGGTCCGTCATAAAACGGCCGCAAACTTGGACGCTGAGCATCATGTTTAACAAAAACAAACTCTGCATTTTTTAAAGCCTTTGGCACAAAAATGTGTGGTAAACTGTGATGGACCGGGCCAGGGAGCGTGTTTGCTCCCGAGTCGCTCTGCCACGGCTGAGCAGGGGGGCCATTTGGTGCGGGATTATCGGGGAGAAATTCCCCCGGCAAACGGAGAGGTTGTGCAAAAACTAATTCAGCCGGGGAAGCATGCAAATCTTCCTTAGGTGCATAACGCAACCCCAATAAAACCCATGGAAGTTTGTCCACCCAATTTGTATCCGTCAGCGACGCTCTGAGGGCTGCTTTCAATGACCTGTGAAAGCGTTTGCATAAACCATTAGCCTGGGGGTTATACGCGGTAGTGCGATGAATCTTCACCCCCAAGCTGCGGGCCATCGATGACCATAGTTTGGAAATAAATTGGGGACCCCTGTCGGACGTTATGTCCGACGGTACACCGAAACGCGCAACCCACGCTGCTAAAAATGCTTGCGCAACTTCTTCCGCTGTGGTTGATGTCAGAGGAATCGCCTCTGGCCGGCGCGTGGTGCGATCCACCATCGTCAAAAGATGTGTGTGCCCGTGTGATAATGGGAGCGGGCCCACCAAGTCAACATGCACGTGATCAAAACGCTTAGCGGGGATGTGAAAAGGTTCCAACGGGGCCTTAGTGTGTCTGTGTATTTTGGCTCGCTGACACGCTACGCAGGCTGCCGCCCATTCCTTGACCTGTTTGCGCATCCCGGGCCAAACAAATTTCTCCTCCACCAACTTAATTGATGCGCGCACCCCCCGGGTGCGCGAGAGAATGGACCGAGTCAAAAACGCGGCGACGCCACGCGGCTGGCACCACGGGGCAAGGTCGTCCCGTGGAGACATCGCAGATTAGTGGGGGCATACCACTTTGTTGCTCCCTGTGCTCCAGCCTTAACCCTGTTGGTCCAGACTGGAGCGCGCGCATGTCCACGTCGTTAACCTGCTCCGCAGCCATGGCTGCATAATCTAACCCAACACAGACCGGGGCTGCGCGCGCTCCCGCGTCGCTGCCCAGGCCCGCGGCGACGGCTACAGAGTCTGCCCCTATGGGGCTTGGTGGTGCTACCGCGCGCGAGAGGCAGTCTGCCACAACATTGTGTTTACCCGCGACATGCTGAATATCAGTAGTGAACTCCGATATTGCGGATAGTTGCCTTTGTTGCCGGCCTGACCAGGGTTCTGAAATTTTGGCCATCGCAAACGTTAGCGGTTTATGATCCACAAACGCGGTGAAACGTCGCCCCTCTAACCAGAACTGAAAATGACGGATGGCCAAGTGTAGGGCCAAAAGCTCCCTGTCAAACGCACTGTATTTACGCTCACTATCGCGCAAAGTCCTGCTGAAAAACGCGAGGGGTTGCCAGGTACCTGCCACAAACTGTTCAACTACCGCCCCCACCGCTACATCGGAAGCGTCAGTGGTGAGCGCCATGCGGGCCGTTGGAACTGGGTGCGCTAACAAAACTGCGTTTGCCAGGGCTGATTTGACCTGGGCAAAAGCGCGCTCCCGCTCCGGAGACCATTCAACTTTATTTGCGGGCTTTTGTTTTTTTAACGTGGCGTACAGTGACTGCATGAGCCGTGCTGCACTTGGGAGGAACCGGTTGTAAAAATTAACCATCCCTAGAAACTTCTGAAGCGCCTTGACCGTTTGAGGTTGCGGAAAATCCGTTATGGCATGCATAACTTCTAAACTTCTAAATATCAGGACTTTGACCCCCACGGACCTCCTCCCAGTTTTTCTAGCCCCTGCCGCCGATCTGGTTTATTGTTTGGCTCAGAAAGTGAGACGGCGGAAGAGAGGAAGACGAGCGGGCGCTCTCGTACGACTTCGCAGGAGAGGCTCGCGAACGGCGCTGCCTGGCATATTTCTGTCCAATACCAACTCTCTCTCTAACAAGGTGGATGAACTGAGACTGCTGATGCGTTTTAAGGACCTCGCCTCCTCAGCTGTCCTCTGCTTTACTGAGACCTGGCTCCGGGAAAATATTCCGGACAGCGCGCTGCGCCTCGACGGCTTTCAGCTCTTCCGTGCTGATCGTGACACAGAGCTTTCCGGCAAGACCACAGGAGGCGGAGTCTGCTTCTACATCAACTGCAACTGGTGCTCTGATGTAACGGTAATTTCAGAATCAGAATCAGAATCAGAATCAGGTTTATTGCCATTGTTCATGTAGTACACAAACTAGGAATTTGTCTCGGTACAATGCTGCAACATTAAACATGATAAGATAAGAGAAATAAACTATACATGTAATAAAGTGTAGGATAAGATTAAGTGATACTGGTCAACAGTTAAAATATATATTAGCCAGCAGCAGATACTGTGGAGAACTATATAGTGCAGTCGGTAATGCAGGAAGAAAACAGTGATGATTGACATGAGTCTGGTTGAGCTGCTGTACATGGTGCACGAGAGTCACTTAGTGTTCAGCAGTCTAATGGCAGAGGGGAAGAAGCTGTTCATGTGACGGGAGGTTTTAGTCTGGATGGACCGAAGTCTTCTACCAGAGGGGAGGGGGGCAAACAGTACGTGACCAGGGTGTGAGGGATCGGCTATGATCCGGCCAGCACGCCTCCGGGTCCTGGAGATGTACAGATCCTGGAGAGATGGGAGCTTGCAGCCGATCACCTTCTCAGCAGTGCGCACGACGCGCTGCAGCCTTAGTCTGTCCCTGGCAGTGGCTCCTGCGTACCACACGGTTATGGAGGTGGTGAGGATGGACTCGATGATGGTCTGTGTAGAACTGCACTAACATCTTGGTGGGTAGCTTGAGCTTCCTCAGCTGCCGCAGGAAGAACATCCTCTGCTGGGCTTTTTTGATGAGTGAGCTGATGGTCAGCTCCCATTTGAGGTCCCTGGTGATGGTAGTGCCTAGGAAGCGGAAGGAATCAGCAGTGGTGATGGGAGAGCCTGAGAGGGTGAGGGGGGGCAGAGGAGTAGTGACTTTCCTGAAGTCTACAATCATCTCCACTGTCTTCAGAGCGTTCAGCTGCAGGTTGTTATTGCTGCACCAGGACGCCAGCTGGGCCACCTCTCTCCTGTAGGCGGACTCGTCGCCGTTGGAGATGAGCCCGATGAGGGTGGTGTCGTCCGCAAACTTGATCAACTTGACAGACTGGTGGCTGGAGGTGCAGGAGTTGGTGTAAAGGGAGAAGAGTAGGGGGGAAAGTACACAGCCCTGGGGTGATCCGGTGCTGATGCAAACACAAATTTCCAAACACTGTTCTCCTGCCTTGGAATTTCTTGTTATCAATTGCAAGCCCTTCTATTCCCCGCGGGAGTTTGCTTCTTTCATAATGATCGCTGTGTACGCCCCTCCCGACGCGGACACGCGCGAAGCTCAGCGCGTGCTCGCGGATCACATTCAACACACAGAGCGGAGTTTTCCAGACTCGCTGATTATTGTGGCTGGCGACTTTAATCAGTGCAATCTGAGCCATGATCTCCCCCGCTACAAACAGTTTATTAAATGCCCCACTAGAGGATTAAACACACTGGATCACTGTTACACCACAGTGAAAGACGCATATCGCGCTGTCCCTCGAGCTGCGCTGGGATTATCTGATCACGTGATGGTTCACCTCATTCCCACATACAGACAGAGATTGAAGCTCACTAAACCTGTTGTGAGCACTACGAAGATACGGACCAGTGATGCTGAGGAGAAGCTGGAAACGTGCATGGAAATATCTGACTGGGGCATGTTTAAAGGAGCCACGCATGATCTGGATGAGTACACGGACACTGTGAACTCATATATCCACTTTTGTGAAGAGAACATTCTTCCATTACGCACCAGGGTGAGTTACTCTAATGACAAACCCTGGTTCACAGCTAAGCTCAGACAGATCAGGAAGGAGAAGGAAGCAGCGCTGAAAAGTGGAGACAGGGACTGCTACAGGGAGGTTAAATACCGGTTTAACAGAGAGCTGAAGAGGGCTAAATCTCTATACTCAGAGAGACTCCAGCAGCAGTTCACTGCTAATGATTCGGCTTCCGTGTGGAGAGGACTGAGGCAAATCACCAACTATCGACCTAAGGCTCCTAAAGGTCAGGATGACAAAGCCCTTTGTCAAAGACTGTCCCAACACTATGCCCGTTTTGACACCTCGTCATCTGTGTCCAACTCCCCCCCTCCCTCCAGCTCCACAGCCTCCACATTCCCTACTTCCTTTAAGGCACCCCCCCTCCTCCCCCCCTCCCCTTATCATCAGTGAGCAGGATGTGCTCAAACAGTTCTCCAGACTGAACCCGCGCAAGGCCCCCGGCCCAGACGGCATGTCTCCCTCCACCCTGAGACTCTGTGCGAAACAGCTGGCTCCTGTATTCACAGACATTTTTAACACCTCCCTTAAGTTATGCCACGTGCCGTCCTGCCTCAAATCCTCCACCATCATCCCTGTCCCCAAGAAGCCACGGATCACTGGACTTAATGACTACAGACCTGTAGCGCTCACCTCTGTAGTCATGAAGTCCTTTGAGCGCCTGGTCCTGTCCCACCTCAAGTCCATCACCACCCCTCTCCTGGACCCGCTGCAGTTTGCCTACCGAGCCAACAGGTCTGTAGACGATGCAGTCAACCTGGCCCTCCACTCCATCCTGCAGCACCTGGACTCCCCGGGAACCTACGCCAGGATCCTGTTTGTGGACTTCAGCTCCGCATTCAACACCATCCGCCCCGCTCTGCTCCGGGACAAGCTGTCCCTGCTCAACGTGCCTGACTCCCTCTGCAGGTGGATCATCGACTTCCTGACGGACCGGAGGCAGCATGTGCGGCTGGGAAAGACTGTCTCAGACTATACTAGCATCAGCACCGGATCACCCCAGGGCTGTGTACTTTCCCCCCTACTCTTCTCCCTTTACACCAACTCCTGCACCTCCAGCCACCAGTCTGTCAAGTTGATCAAGTTTGCGGACGACACCACCCTCATCGGGCTCATCTCCAACGGCGACGAGTCCGCCTACAGGAGAGAGGTGGCCCAGCTGGCGTCCTGGTGCAGCAATAACAACCTGCAGCTGAACGCTCTGAAGACAGTGGAGATGATTGTAGACTTCAGGAAAGTCACTACTCCTCTGCCCCCCCTCACCCTCTCAGGCTCTCCCATCACCACTGCTGATTCCTTCCGCTTCCTAGGCACTACCATCACCAGGGACCTCAAATGGGAGCTGACCATCAGCTCACTCATCAAAAAAGCCCAGCAGAGGATGTTCTTCCTGCGGCAGCTGAGGAAGCTCAAGCTACCCACCAAGATGTTAGTGCAGTTCTACACAGCCATCATCGAGTCCATCCTCACCACCTCCATAACCGTGTGGTACGCAGGAGCCACTGCCAGGGACAGACTAAGGCTGCAGCGCGTCGTGCGCACTGCTGAGAAGGTGATCGGCTGCAAGCTCCCATCTCTCCAGGATCTGTACATCTCCAGGACCCGGAGGCGTGCTGGCCGGATCATAGCCGATCCCTCACACCCAGGTCACGTACTGTTTGCCCCCCTCCCCTCTGGTAGAAGACTTCGGTCCATCCAGACTAAAACCTCCCGTCACATGAACAGCTTCTTCCCCTCTGCCATTAGACTGCTGAACACTAAGTGACTCTCGTGCACCATGTACAGCAGCTCAACCAGACTCATGTCAATCATCACTGTTTTCTTCCTGCATTACCGACTGCACTATATAGTTCTCCACAGTATCTGCTGCTGGCTAATATATATTTTAACTGTTGACCAGTATCACTTAATCTTATCCTACACTTTATTACATGTATAGTTTATTTCTCTTATCTTATCATGTTTAATGTTGCAGCATTGTACCGAGACAAATTCCTAGTTTGTGTACTACATGAACAATGGCAATAAACCTGATTCTGATTCTGATTCTGATTCTGATTTTATTTGGAAGAGGAACCGCTCCTTCTGCCGAAACGCGATGTCCCAAAAAATCAATCTGCGCCACCCCAAACTGGCACTTCGCTGGGTTAACTATTAACCCGTGCTCTGCCAGCCTCCGAAAAACTGCTGTGAGGTGTTTTTCGTGCTCGCCCTCGGACGCGCTGGCTACCAAAATATCGTCCAAATAAACGAACACGAAAGGAAGGTCGCGTAAAACTGCATCCATCATGCGTTGGAAAGTCTGCGCGGCCCCCTTGAGGCCAAAAGGCATGCGCAAAAACTCAAAAAGGCCGAAAGGAGTTATGACCGCTGTTTTGGGTACATCTTGCGTGCGCACCGGAACCTGGTGGTAACCGCGCACCAAGTCTATTTTAGAAAAAATGCGCGCCCCCGCCAAATGAACAGAAAAATCCTGAATGTGCGGAATCGGGTAGCGGTCATGAGCTGAAACGTTGTTCAACCTGCGGAAATCGCCGCAAGGTTGCCACGAGCCGTCAGCCTTTGGGACCATGTGTAACGGCGAAGCCCAAGAGCTTTTGGAGCGTCTAACAATGCCCAGTTTTTCCAGATTAGTGAACTCCTCGCGCACGATGGCCAGTTTAGCTGGGTCCAAGCGCCGAGCTTTTGCAAAAACGGGAGGGCCGGTGGTTGTTATGAAATGCTCCACCCCATGTTTAGCCACCGTTGCCGAAAACGTGGGGACTGTGAGTGCTGGGAACTGAGCAAGCAATGTGTGAAACTTACCAGCTGAGACGCTGGCATGTGCAGTCGGCGGGGCCACCCGAGCTGTGCAGGGAATAGAATGAAAGGACAGTGCATTAATCAGACGTCTATTAGCAAGGTCAACCAATAAACCATGTGAGCACAAAAAATCAGCCCCTAACATGTTGAAACTGACTGCTGCTACAATAAATGTCCACTCAAATGAATGGCCCTGTAAGGACAGAAGCATGGTCCTCTCACCGAACGTTTTAATCGTGGAGCCGTTCGCTGCTGACACTGACACCCAGGGAGCTTTAGAAGGCATCAGCCGTTCCGCGTAGGTGGGTGTGACGAAACTCAGCTTAGAGCCCGTGCCCACGAGGAACTGTTTCCCCGAGCGTGCATCCGTCAGGTAAAGCAGCCTGTTCTCGTTGCCGAGGGTCGCAGCTGCTACCGGCCCTCGGTCTTGGCGTTTCCCTGGCGCTTAAAGTTGCACGGTGGGATGCACCTGTGCGCTCTCTCTGCAAAACGGCGGTGGTAGAAGCACGGGCCGTCCTCCACTCCGCGTCGTCTGGCTCCCGTCGAAGCCGTCGTTGATGCGTCTGGCGCCGCAGCCGCTGGACCTGCACTGTCTCCGGACGCCGTTCCCGGGCTAGCCGCCGCGGCCGAAACCGCGTTCCGCTTGTGGGCGTCGACCAACCGCTGCGCCTCTTTGCTCAACCCATGGTAGTCTCGCCTGGCTAATCGGGGCGACTCTGCCAGGGCCACTCTCACTGCTGGTGGCAGGGTTCGAAGGAAAAGGTGGGCGAAAATGAATTCGCCATCCTCAGAGTCTTTGAGCCTCAGCATCTTCGCCATCAGGTCCGCAGGTCTATCGTTTTCTGACTCCGTCAACGTCAGGAGTCCCTCTGCTCGTTGTTGGACTGAAGGGGTGAAATGGCTGATCAGCGCGTCCTTCAATGCACTGTACTTGTCGCTGTCTGGTGGATGATTAACCAGATCCTCCACTCTCCGGACCGTGTTGCTGTCCAGCTTCGCTACCACGTGGTAGAATCTTGTGTCGTCGTTGGAGATTCTCCGGAGGTTGAACTGCGCCTCGACTGCGCTAAACCATGAGCGCGGGCTGTGCTGCCAGAAATCGGGCAGCCGGATCGTGGAGGCGGCCATCAGGCTGGCTTCCGCCGAGCCCCGCTCGGGAGAATTCTGTCTGCTCATTTCTCGTCGTAGGTCACCAGTGTAGAAGATGTGCTCAAATGATGAGGCTGAGTTTAGTCGTAAACCAGCTTTATTGACAGAACACAGCTTCTAGCATTCTCAAAGCAGGAAAGAGAAAGAATCATATCTCATCACCCTTTTATATGTTTCCAGCATCAGAATTCAAGTCACATGGTGTTTTCAGTAAACATACAGTCACAAAGCATCCCTTTGAATCTTCACCATTGTCTCTCATTTCCTGATGAACCGGAAATCTCTCCGGGGCATCTTCTGTGGGACAAAGAGACAAATCTCACACCTCCTTGTTATCTTCTGCAGATTCGAGTCCTTTATCCTTGCAGACGTGACACCCTCAATACACATGCAGTCCTGTCTCTGTGGAAACGTGAGCCCACAATGTGTGTCGCCCACACATGTATAGAATATATCAAAAGTGAATATGTGTGATGTGACTAAAAGTAATCTCAGACAGTGTCAAATAAGAACATAGAAAATAATATGAAACAGCCTTAAATTATATTGCCACCTTCAAAAACATCCTCAGGTCAAAAACATCCTTGCCCGTCTCATCATCCTCATCATCATATTAAGGACTCACACAAGAAAAAATCTGAGGTTATAAAAATCATTATGAAGTTTATGATGAGACTTCTCCATTAAGGGAAACATTAACTTCTACGAGTATCTGAGGTATTAATATGACCATTTGATTCTAGATTCTAGATTATGATGTTGATTTCTAGTCATTATGCTGCCATAGTGCACTTTGCAGTCTAATTGGTGCCTTACATTTCACCCTGCACCTGATAGCCCTGCATTGTACAGCACTGATGATTCATGTACTGTACCTATATGGGTCAGCATCTATTTATCTATGATATATATTTAAGTTTTTTTGGCAGTTTTACTTTCCATGGGTAATCCCTTTGTCTATTATGCTGTGTGTATTTCTGTCGTTAGGTCGTCTACTGTCATGCTGCTGTTACACTCTAATTTCCCAGTTTGGGATCAATAAAATACATCTATCTATCTATCTATAGATAGATAGATAGATAGATAGGTTGAAAAAAGCATCTCTTGGAGACCAGTGCCTCTACCTGTGTGGAGAACAGGATGAGCCCCTGGCCTGCACTGACAGCCCAAAATATCAGTCATAATTAACTGTCTTCTATATGTCTTCTGTTGAATCGTCATATATCAAGGTCTTGCCTCTTACATATTTTGAGAAGTACTCTGTTTATACATGTTAGAATAATATAAATAGTGAAGATTAGTTAGATATTACACAAATTGCTCTCACACACAAGCTACAAAAATACACACACACACACGCATCCAAAAAAGTGCTTTAGCTCTACACACATACATGCACACGCATACATGCACACCCACAAAATCTCTAGTCTCTGTTTCCTGCATCCACATGTGGTCATGGGGGTTGCGTAGGTAAACAGGATATAAATGCCACAAATGGACTAAAAGGAGCCATAAAACCATAAAGAGAAGACATCTGGAACTGTTGAGAGGAAGGATGTGGAAGAGGACAGTTTGAAACAATAGACATGTATTGTTGAAGACTGGCTGGGATCCGCCCACCCACTCTGAAGCTCTATGTAGGAGGGACTTCTTTTGTTCGGGGTCTTCCCAGGACAGAGCTGGGAGGATCTGTGGCCATGTTGGCTCCTTGTGTAGTTCAATAAAGTTAAGCTGAGAAATAGTGTTTATTCTGTGATTATTGGTTGGTTAACTGAAAAGATTCCGCTAACTGTCCAGAAAATTAATTTTTACATACATTAGGAATAAACATCAAACTCAGACCATCTAAACCATTGTTAAAATGTCTCTGATAATTTAAGTAGAAACCTGTTTCAGTTTTATTGAGAGCCACAATCCAGTGACATTTTTGCAGACATTTGTACGTTGCAGCAGAAACAGAAAACGTTAGTGCTAATGCCAACAACAGGTTTGAACTATCCAGTAAAACTGGGGTCTGCCCCGCCCCCCACCGGTTTCTCAACCTGCTGGTGATGTTGCTTACTTGTTGAGTCTGCCATGCCTGCATTAGTGCTGTAGCATACGCAAACGATTCGATCTAGTGTACTAGTTTTTATGGGTGAACGTACAAGCCCAAAAAAAGCCCAACAGGCAACCTACCATACTGTGTAAAAGAGAGGCTGCTTGATAACATATATCAATATATTGTAACGTCGGGGCCATTTTAAGGGAGCCAGGGATTTCCCAGCATGCTTTGCCAGTTTGAAACGTTACTGTGTGTGTTAAATGTGTTATTTCTGAGTTATACTCCTGTGTCATTATAACTGCATTATGATGACCCAGCAGTGTTTAGCAGGATTAGGGCAAGATGTATCATGTGTGTGTAACCATGATTCAAACAGGGGTCTGGGGGAATGACCTCCGCTCCTGTCTGTGCTGAGAAGCAGGTTGGGGGTCGGGGTGTGTGAAAATAAATCAGGTTGATCACAGCCATCTGCTCCATTGTCTTTGTGTGTGAACCCTGCAAACGTCACACTGGTGTCAGAAGTGGGATATGGAGCAAGATGAGGATCCAGGCGGAGGTACAGCGGCCGGAGCAATTCATCGCTCAGCCGGGAACGGAGTATAGAGCTGAGACGTCGGCCCCTGGAGAGCTTCGCTGCGATGGACGGAGCACAGCAAACCAGCCCCGTTTCCCGCCCTTTTCAGGGCAGGACAGGCTGGCGATTCCAGAGCGATTAGAAGCGGCAATCGACCGGGAGATGACAGTCTCATCCATCCAGCAGCGGGCCAAGATTCCCCGCTACAACGGCGAGAACCTGTTGGATGACCGCCTGGCCCAGGTCGAGTTGGCTGCCGCGCTGATCATCAGAGGAAACCACCGTGCTGAGAGCGAGTGGAGGAGGAGCTACGGCAGATCACAGCAGCGCGTGCACGAAGGAAACAGCCGTGGCGACGCGAGGAAGGACGGCTTCCGCTGCACAGAGCCAGGGTACATGGCATGGTACTGCCCTGCACACAGCGCACGACAAACTGGCCCCTCGCCGACGTTAAATTAGAGCGAGGTGGCATGGACGGGGAAAAAGCCGCCTCCTGCAGATGCTTCCCCCAGCAGATGACGTCACAGAGGCCTTTGGAGCGCAGCAGCAGTGGAGCGAGCAGGACAGATCTGGTCTTTTCTTGGGATCGGCAGGGGCTGGACGCCTGGACGCGGGCCAGCGGCCGACTGGGAGGTCCTGGCAGTGGTAGGAGTCATGGGACTCCCGCTGCCAGAGGAGGAACTGTGCGTAGTCCTACCGCCACCCGATGCTTTTCCTTTCGGTGACGTCACGGAGGCCCTCGGCGCAGGAGCGACGCAGCGAAGCGAGCAGGACGAAGATGCGGCCATTTTCCAGGCACGGCAAGGGCTGGACGCATGGACGCGGGCCAGCGGCCGCTTGGGAGAACTGGCAGCGGTGGGAGTTGGCCGGAGCGGGCCTGGGACTCCCGCTGCCAGGGAAGGGACTGTGCGTGGTCCTACAGAGGCTGTCAGATGTGTCCATCCGCCCGCTGATGGCCAAACCGGAACCCTACCCCAACCAGATACTCTGACCGAGACTCAGATGGCCCGTGCATGCCGCCCTGGCACCGGGCTGACTCGCGTTGGATTTCTGAAAGTGGACTTTGAATTTTCTGGGGACAGAAACCAGTCCAGGGGGGGGCAGTGTAACGTCGGGGCCATTTTAAGGGAGCCAGGGATTTCCCAGCATGCTTTGCCAGTTTGAAACGTTACTGTGTGTGTTAAATGTGTTATTTCTGAGTTATACTGCTGTGTCATTATAACTGCATTATGATGACCCAGCAGTGTTTAGCAGGATTAGGGCAAGATGTATCATGTGTGTGTAACCATGATTCAAACAGGGGTCTGGGGGAATGACCTCCGCTCCTGTCTGTGCTGAGAAGCAGGTTGGGGGTCGGGGTGTGTGAAAATAAATCAGGTTGATCACAGCCATCTGCTCCATTGTCTTTGTGTGTGAACCCTGCAAACGTCACAATATAGATTTATTTTTGTTTGCAGTGAATTGACTATAAACACAGTCAGCACTGAATAACTAAATTTTATAAACTCCAATTAAAGGAAAATACATATGCATTCTGCATAAGCAACAGCAAATTTATAGTAAACACAGTCAACATAAAAACTGTGAATAAATTAAATTTTTCACGAAAGACAATTACAGTATAGTGATGTGGGATGATGGAAGTTGTTGTCCGCTAGTCATTTAAACAAAAACTAAATATTACTCTGTTATTATACGACAGCCGACAATTTTAATTACGTGGAAAATTATCTTTTGACTTTAGAAACATTGTATGTGTAACTCGTGGCAAAATTTGATCAGGATCACAAGATAATTTTGCTCTTGCCATTCATTTCAATGGAGAATTTTTGTCAGTATAAGCTGTATGTCCACCAAATGTGTTTTTTGTCACTGGATCACCGTGAACCTCTTTTTTTTTTTTTTTACAGCGCTTGTGCGTTGTGCTCTGGGAAAAAGTCTGTGTCCTGTATCCTAGCAACAGCTTGTCACTCACAGCTCAGCACTTCCTCTGTCATATGTCTGAGCTCATTTTCTCATTGAGCTCAGACCCTCATTTTATTTCTTAGTTTGACTGTCTGTTGTCATTATTATGTGGTCAGTTTTTGTATATTTATATGGTTTGTGGCAGAGCCCTTCGTCTTGCTCTCCAGACTCTCCCCACCAGCTGCCCACTGCCTGTTTCCCTGCCAGCTCAGCTGTGGGCAGCTCGGTATTTAGGTCACGGCTCACCTGGATTCACACCTGCAGCTCATTCACTTCTGGGTATTTAAGCACTGGCCTTTCTCTGTGTCAGTGCATCTAAATTGCATGTTCAAGACTGGTTTTCTCTTGGTATAATTCTCCTCCTGATCCTGGAAATTATGGAATTGGTGAGCTGGGCTTTAATGCAATTGACACCACTTTTAAACAGAAAATCGGGCCAGGGGGAGCCCAAGTGGAAAGACTCATGGGACAATTGGAACTCATGTTTCTGTGTGATTTGATTGAAGATGTGGAAGACATCTACCTGTTTTGGCTTCATGATCACAGGATTTCTGCTGTTTGGCTCTGGACTTTTCCTGATGTATCAGAAATTAAAGAAGTTGGAAGAGCTAATCAAAATGCGGACCCGGCGAAGCTTCTTCAACAATTCGACCAGCTGGGGGGAGCACTGATTGCGGCAATGGCGAACTGAATCGGAAAGGTGGGAAACATCTTGGAGTCGCTGGGTGCTCTCCAGGGAATGATTTTAAAGCCTGTGAATGTTAAATTGTGCTGCACAGAATCGCATGAGAGAGGAAATTTCTATGCTCTAAGTGAACTGTGCTCATTTGGCCTTGATTCGGCATCCTTGGGAGAACTCATTCCTCCAGGAGAAGAGATAAAGCAGAAGGGAGTTTTGGCTTCTCTTAACCCAAACAACTGCTGTTGTACAACAATCTGAACTCTCCAAGGACAGCGTTATCATGCGACTAACATGCAATTTTACCATCTGGCATGAAGAGAGATGAACTCTGTGGACATGTTTATCTATGTTTAGAATACATGGACATAACATCTAGCCGTTGCCTAGGAGACGATTTTTGTTGTGCACCAGTAACTGATACACTCACACTGCACTCACACTGATATCATATGACTGATATACACACACTGGTCTCTCTCTTTTGTTAACGTGTGTATTATAACTTGTCTGCTAAGTGTGCATTGAGGTTTTTTTTTCTATGTGATCATAATCTTGCTCACTCAAGCACTATTCTGATAACTATGTTTTTTTCTCTCTGCCCAATGTGTCATCCCCTTCCCCTCTCCCTCTTTACCCCCACTGTATTAGGCGCCTTATCGGCTGCCGCATCATTAGTGAGCGCCTAATATGTGCGCACCTAATGTCAAGTCAAATTCCTCGTATGTGTAAACATGCTTGGCAATAAAGTTCATTCTGATTCTGATTCTGATTCTGATCATTATGCTGATCAGTTCCCTGTTTCCTCCTGAGTCAAGCTGGCTCAGGAGTGCCTCAGTCAGTAAGTGTTTTTTGTTTGCATTTTTGTTTGTACAGCACTATCTTTGGACACTTTATGTTGTTTTGTTAATAAACTGCACAAAACACCATTCAGGGCCTGAGTTCGTTCTTCTGTGCCGAAGGAGCAAACATGACAGAATTTAGACGCCAGAAATAGAACCCAACTGTGGTGGTTTTGTGCATTTTTTTCTCACGTTTTTGTGTTTTTTCACCAACCTATTTTCTAGAGTGCATTATGTCCCGACCTCGTCAACCTCGCCAAAATGGAGGAGGAGGGGCAACAGGGTGCCGTACGGTGGAGGAGGAATGGGCGGCGGACTTCATCCGGGATTTCATGGATGAGGCTCTCAAGGCCCAAGGTCCTAAGAAGAAATGGGGGTGTGTAGATGGAGCCGTGCGTATCCTGGAGGCGCACCCCAGTCTTTGGGATTACCTGCAATATGCAGAGCTACTCTCCATGGTCTGTGCACTCCAGCAGGCGTTTCCCGACTTGTTGACGGGGGCGTTTCCCGCTGAGCCGAAGCGGAGGCACTCTCCAAGGCAGCCATTCTCCTCTACTCCCTTTCCGCCACCATCACCTCAAGTTCCAGCTCCACGAAAACAGCATTGTCCGAAAAAAGGCAAGTTTCTCTTCATTCTGTTTCATTTTCTGATGACATGTCTTGCCTGATTCCCAGTAGGGAGGCTCAGGAAAAGAAGTCTCCTGAGCTATCCCCAATTGCTGCTGCTACTAACTGCTCACCAGCCCTCTCTGTATCCTCTCCTGTGGTCTTTGTGTGTGAACCAACCCCGGGAGTGGGCCGTCCAATGCAGGAGGAGCCTGGGGTCCTAGAGGACCCAGATCCAGTGCCAACGGTGAGCCATTCCCCAGCTGCCACGCCGGAGGAGCCACCAGTGTTGGTCACGTCACTGGAGAAGACTAAAGGCACTTTTCCACTAGCCCAGCTCACCTCGCCACGTCTCGATTCGCAACAACACGGTTCGGCCTCGGTTGTGTCTCCATAGCAGCTGGGTAAAGCGGGGTTAAGCTGGGGTGGGCGGGATTTTTTTTACAGCAAGGCGGCGCCACACTCCCGTGACGTAAAACATGCGACCCAAGCAAAACATAACACATGGCAGCTGTACAAGGCGACTCCTCGAATTGTGGCTTTTTTCACCGTAAATGCCAAAAAGGACCGCCAGACAAGGGTACAGGCAGCGAGACGAAACACTCTGGAATAGTTCTGCAGCTTCTGGGAGAGCCGAAGACTTGAGAATACAAACTAGGTCATATATGACGGTAAGCTAATGGTTGCTAATGCTAGTTTGCTATAAGTATGTCGTACTACACTGTAATGTCTGCAAGTCAGCGCTGTTAGGTACTAAAATATGTACGCTGTGTGTGTCTGTGTGTGTTTCAGATGGCTCTGTTGTGGGGAAATTACTGCTTCAAACGGTTGGTCTGGGCGTTCAACACAGCCTGTCACTGATGTCAACACAGCCTGTCACTGATGTCACCTCAGCTTCACCAACGATCAGTGGTTGTAGAGCTTAAGAATGTCTGTAGAAATGTTTATTTCCTGTGCAAAAAATTGCTCTGATCTGCGTGAAAATCATGGAGAGACTGTTGAGACATCATGGATGTACCTGCTGCAGCAGCACTGAGTCTGAAGTGGTGTCATAGCAAAAAATGATCAGCTGACACAACTTCATCGCCATGTTAATAACTATATTAGCCACAAAATATATATTCAAAAAGTAAACAGTACTGAGTTACGTATAATAAGATATATTTGACAGTTATGATGCATTTTAGGCCAAAACAAACTTGATCTAGGATTAAAAGCAATTATTATAATGCAGTCACAAGGTTACATGGAAAATACTTGATTTACTAGATACATGTACTGTAGAAATATATATTCTCTGCATCAACAATGTACTATACATGCATTCATGTAATATTGCACTGGGAATTGCACTGACAATAAACCTCTGAAGTTTTTGCAGATGCCTCTTTTTTATATGTGAAGGTTACCACCATGTGGCACAAATTAAATACTAAAAGATTGGAAAAGCTGTCTAAGAACAATCCAGCAGTTTGAGAAATCACTTTTGGTTTGGTGTAAGTCTGTCAACAGAATTATGAACCATAAAGCAGTTTGTGTTAAAATGTTAAATCCCATTAAACCCTAATCCGGGGGCTTCCAATCATGTGTCATGGGGGGCCAAGACCCTGCAGGTTCTCTCTTCTACCCAGTCTCTTCAGCAGGTGTTCTCACTGATCAGCAGTCAGTGGAAGAAGTTCAGTGGAATCTGCTGTTGAAGACACTGGTTGGAGGTAAAGCCTGCAGGGTCTTGGCCCTCCATGGCACATGATTAGACACCCCCGCCCAAACCCATTATGATGAAGAGCAGATGCTAATATGACCCAGAATTCCTCCATATACTGGTACTATAACTACAGTATGCAGGGTCTTCTGCGGTGGCACATCCAACAATACAGTCTTCAGTTAATAAAATAATTGTTTAGGTTACTTTTTTCTTAAAAATGAGCCATTATTTTCAAGGTCACCGATAAATCCTTTGTACAGTTGACTCTTTTCCCACCGGTGTCTTAACAGACAAAATAGAAAATCATGATGCAAACACATAAGTCACTAAATTGTTTATTATAATCAGCAGCAAATTCCAGATTATTCAGAATGTGCAAAATTCAAACTGTAAAAAAAAAAGAAACTGGAATGGTCACACACGGCAGCCACGCTGCCTCACTGAGAAGCAACTGGATCAGCCCCTCGTACTGGTCCTGGTTCAGCAGATCTTCAGCCTGCATCTCTGTAAATAGTGAGGCAAGATCCAGTTGCGGTGGACAGTTTCCCTCTTGCCTAGACAAAAGACAAATGGGTGGTGGTTAATTAAAGCAAGTTTAAAACATATTTGGGAAATACACTTGTTGCTAAAAGCCAGTGGTGGAATGTGAATGAATGAATGAATCTTTATTTCGGATAGATTAAAAGTAAAGATTAAAAGAAAATAGAATAATATAACAAAGGTGAAAAAATCTAACAAGGTCAAATTAAACAATAACTCCTTTGATTATACAGTTAAACATAGGTTATCTGAAATGGGTGATGGCTGAAGCCGCAGCTTATATTGCCCACCCATATTCCATCCAAGAATTCAAAAGAAAAACCAAACAGGAGCAATTACAATTTGAATGTGACAATAAAGTACTTCGTTGTTGTCTTTAACCACAATTTTCATGTAGCTGCGCTTCAGTAGATTTTACAAGGGCTGGGTTACATTTAAAATCATCTGTTTTTACTGTGGCCTCAGCAATCAGAATGAATTAATACATTCACTTGAATGGAATTTAGTACTTTAACTGAAGGTGCGCATCACCGAGTATGGAGTCGCTCAGTCAATATATGGAGTTTTTATCAATAAAAGTTTGTCTTGTCTGTAAAAGTGTCTCTTCTTGCCCTGGCTTCAAGTGTTGGCGGTGTTTTGTACTTGTATTGATAAAATATAAAAGGAAGCACTACAATGGGTCTCAAATATTTGTAATGTGTCCTGTTACTGCATGAGTTTATTGATGATAGACTATAAACTACACATATAAAGTAAATTATATTGACGACTGAACATCTCACATTCGCCAAAACATACAGTTATGAACATAACTCACAAAGGATCACACAAGTGATCTGACAAAAAAATAAATACATTAACAAGTGGTTTATTTTACAGTTGATGTGCCAGTCATTTTCAATTATTCTGTAATTCATATTCACACAATCAAATAAATCTCAGTTCAGTTCCTTTTATATTAAGTGGAAATTGTGCTACTTTGGTTTTGACACTTTACCTATAAAAGCAAAGGATTTCAGTCCGTTCCACAGTGGCGAGGTCCGTTGTGGGGTGGCTGCTTTCCTCCTGCCTAGACGAATGACAGAAATGGATGGTGGTTAGGTTCAAGCAAGTTCAACACTTATACAGGCACATCTCAAAAATTAGAATACCATGAAAAAATTCAATATTTTTGTCACTCATTTCAGAAAGTGAAACCCATATATAGATTCATTACAGGGACAGTGATATATTGAAAGTGTTTATTTTAATATTGATGATTACGGCTACAGCCCATATTAACCAACACCTCAGCGGCCAACATTTATATTTAAAAACTATTTTTTAAAGTTAATTTTATGTAATATTCTAATTTTTTGCCAAATTGAATTTGGGGTTTTCAGGGGCTGTAAGCCATAATCATCCAAATTAAAATAAATAAACGCTTGAAATATATCACTGTCTGTGTAATGAATCTATATAATATATGGATTTCTCTTTCTGAAATGAGTGACAAAAAATATTGAAGTTTTTCATGACATTCCAATTTTTGGAGATGTACGTGTGTTAGGAAAATACACTTCTGAAAGTCAGTGGTGGGATTGCGATAAAAGTGCTTTGTTTCCCTGACAAGCACCGCAGGATCCACTCTGTACAGGTACAAGTACATTATCAATCCAGGGATCTATGGTGGAACAGCACAACAACACAGATGTTCCAACACCTTTTATGGAAAATCCACAGAATAGGTGTGTGGGTCTATTCTGACGCTTTAGAAAATTATATGAATGACTTTATAAATCACTGGTCTGAAAGAGCACTTTTAATATGTCGAGATTTCGGCTCCTGTGGTCCACTTACCTGTATCCACAATATAAACACTGAGGGAGGCTAAACCCTGGCATGTGGAAACACATTCTAGCATTAAATTGCACACAATTTAATGTGCAGCACCAAAGTGCAGCACGTACACAAACCAGGACTTTAACCAGGATTAACCCCTTGCACTCCAGTCAATTTTCCTAAAAACGCTAAAAAATAATGTGCCCAAAGTAAATCGAAAGCTGTTCTTCAACCCTTTGCAGCATCTTCATGGGGCTGGTCTCATTTAAAAGAAAACACTTTGAATTTTTTGGCAAAGGAAACATGATCTCTCTAAGTGCTCCGGCCACTGAGTTACAGTCATCTAAACATAGTGAACTTGAAGAAAATAAATTTGGCCTGGGTGTTTTTTTGGATACAAATGCTTGCAAATAACACACAGCTTCAGATCCGGGCTGGAAAATGCAACAGAAATGTAGAACCAAGTGTTATCCAGCTGAGGTCCAAATTTTGTAACAATACCTCAAAAATGAATATATTACACAGCTTTGTTCTCAGGCTGTTCCCAGGCGTTTTGGAACTGTGCCAAATTGTGCCAAATGGCAGAGTTTGGAAAAACGTCTGTAACTTTTGAATGATTCAATGTAGAACCTTCATTTTAGGCTCTAATGAAAGGTCACACTCAGGGCTGTCTGTGTGTGTGTGTGTGTGGGGGGGGGGGTTGTCCCCCACCCCCGCTACAGAGGATGGACTTTGGCCATCGCTACACAACGGATTAGCCTCATGTGGCGATGTGGGACAGCAGCGCAATCACCGCGGCCCCCCTCCCCGCTACAAAAGAATAGCGGGGGTGGGGGGTGGGGGCGTTCACGGTCTGAACGCGGCGAACAACCCCTTGTACAGCAGCGCACAAACTGCGCCGCGCTGCACAGTTGTAATTTACCGATCGGTCAAAAGTCATTTTGGATTACAATTTTCAGGGATAGAGAATAATTTAGCTTATAACACCTTACCTCTTCACAGCAGCAGAGTCTTGGCCAACTTCTCTTCCTCACTGTCAGACGAAGGCGACGCTGGTCCGCTCGTGGTTCTGGTCTCGCGACCCGATCAAAACATAATTCCATTATTGCAGTTTTGTGCTTCCATGATTGCGGTTTTTGGCGAACGATTTTTCAAAACAAATAACAGTAGTAATTAAAAAAAGAGTGGCAAAGGCGTGTGTGTCACTCAGCCTTCGTCTTCAGCCTCCGTCGGTCTATGACCATGGAAGAAATCATAACGTCTACTCTGCTGGAACCAATACAAAATAGGCACCGCCTGTGGCCGAACATGCCGATCCACGAATAGCACTCCCTGTCACACAGGTTGCATTTGTGGATGGTCTCCGTGCTGCTGGGTCTGTGGGGCTCTTCCTGCATCCTTTTTTGATCCGCTACAGCAGCCAGTCTTCACCCAGCCTTAAAAAAAAAACAGCTCGCGAACTTCTGTGCTTCAATTGGCTCACTGCATTCAAAGCGTTGGGAGGCGGGTCCTTCTGGCTAGGTTTTCATTCATTGGTTCTTCAAGGTTTCAGAAACCCAATTCAAAGCTCTTATTAGTCGAATGAGAGGTCAATCAGATGAACTAATCTGTTCGCGGCTGTGTCTGGAGCTTTTATTTTCAGTGCGCGCTTGGACGCCACTACATCACCATCACCACCTACATCACCATCTCCACCATGTGTCCTAGAGCGCACGAGGGCGCGCTCGTGCGCTCTCGTGCGCTCTAGGACGCAGACACTTGCCCGCCCGTGGTACAACGGAGCACAAGAGGTTAACATATTTAATCGTTTTGCTCTCACAAGCAAACACTTAGGAGAAAACAAGCGCAAATCAGCAGTTGTCTACTAGCTAGCTAGCTAGCTACTAGCTAACACTTGTTAGCCAGCACAGGACGGCGCTGCATGGCTCAAAAAAAGTAAAAAGTGAGCTTACCACCAACAGGATAAATAAGCGAATAGATGCACATTACTACAAATCACTCACCATCGATGGTTCTCTCACGTTCATCTTCAGCTTGTCCGTAGTCCAGTTCTATGCTGGGCTGCATCTGTAACGGGGCGGGTCGCTCCTCTCACTGTGGATCTGCCACCAAGCAGAGAAAACTCCGCACCTCTTCGTTGGACCACGGTGTAGATTTCCGCAAAACCTACAACGCTGTCTGTATTAATATCGTATTTACTCCGTGACCGAGTTAGTCCGTGAAATATTGCAAATGGCGGTCATGTAGATTCATCAGAAGACGGTCGCTTTCGTGACATTACGACCTGACCAATCAGCGGCGACCAGTCTGTTGACGTTACATCTCGGCACAACTCAGCACGGTTGTACCCTGCCCTCGATCAGGCACGAAAATAGCGCCTGCTAACCGGTGCTGGGGCTAGTGGAAAAAGCTACAAACGTGGGCTGAGGCGTAACGTGTTGGGCTAAGTGGGGCTAGTGGAAAAGGGCCTTATGACTGCTACCACCATCATGCCTGCTGCGGGGGTCACCGTAGCAGAGTCAGCAACCCAGCTGGTCCTTCAGAGAGCCGAGCCTAAGGAATCACTGTCACCCAGATCATCGGAGTCCTGGATGGTGGTGGAGCTCGAGCTCAGGCAAGTGCTCTCCTTTGTTTTCCTATTGTCTGTCTTAGAGCATTCTTGCCTGGCTCTTGTTGAGGAGGGCCAGGTGCAGCCACCCGCTGCACCTGGGCCCTGGACCCTGCACCCTCTCCTCTATGTTTTTCTGAGCTTTCTCCCAGGGTCACCGGAGACGAACCAACACCGCCTGAGGTCTCCGTGGGTCTGGGCTTGCCGCCCGAGGTCATCACAGGTCCAGTTTCCACCGCTGTGGAGGTCATCGTGGATGTTGCTGCACTCCAGTCCAAGGTCATCGAGGGCTTTCCTCCTTCGCCCTCGTCTGATGTTCCCCTCATTGACCGTCTCCTTGGTCTGGTGGTCTCACGGGTCGGCTGGTCCATCGTGGGTGCAGTGTTGGCCCAGTCCAGGTCCACCGTGGGGGCAACGTTGGCCCAGCCAGGGCTCACCAAGGGTGCTGCAAAGCTCCAGTCCGGAGCCACTGCAGGTGCTGCTAAGCTCCAGCCCAGAGCCACCACAGGTCTACACTGTCTCAGCCCGATCCCACCGAGGGTGCTGCCGATCTGCCTGAGGACACCGGAGCATTTCCCCTCTTGCTAGATGCTGTCGGGGTTCCTCATCCTCCTCTGCCACCAGACGCCATTGTGGCCCCCTTTCCTCTTCAGCCTGATGCCGTTGTGGTCCCCCTTCCTTCACTGCCTGACGACATCATGGTTCCCCCTCCTCAGCTCTCCTCACCAGTAGTGGGCATCCCAGTGGGGGAGCCGCCTCCTGGGCCACCTCTTCTGTTGAGGTGGCTGAAGCACTCAGGCCAGCCGTCTGAAAGACTGAGCCGCCGGGTCAGGTGGTCCATGTTCTCCGGTAGGCCACCCGATTCGTACCACCTGGCTGTCCAGCTGGCCCGGGACTTCGGTAGACCACCTGAACTCTTCAGCTCTTAGGATGGGGGGGGGGGGGGGTATTATTCTGTGCTTTTCTTATGGGGGCCGTGGGGTGTGGTTAGCGCAGGTATGGGTCTTGCGCTGGTTCGTGTTTTCCCTCCTGGCCTGTTCCCCCCACCTCCCTCCCAGGGTGCTTTTGCTGCACCTCTTTTGCTTGGGGGGGGGGGGTCCTTTGGGTGTTACCTAGGGGTGTCTGGTACCCACCCCTTAAAGGGGGGGGGGGCTCTGTCGTGTGTCGGGCTGCACGGTGGCGCAGTGGTTAGCACTGCGACAGCACAGTTTACCCTTGGCCGGGGGATTGTGGGGATCGTGGGATCGTGGGTTCGATCCCAGCCCCCGACCAACAGTGATCTGTGTGGAGTTTGCATGTTCTCCCCGTGTTGCGTGGGTTTACGCCGGGATTTCTCCGGTTTCCTCCCACATGCCAAAAACATGCATGTTAGGTTAATTGGCTGTTCTAAATTGTCCCTAGATATCTGTTTCCTATAGGCCCTTAGAATAGAGGGTTAGTATTAATGAAAGCGCTTTGAGTGGTCTTTGTGACTAGAAAAGCGCTATATAAGTGCAGGTTAGTTAGTTAGTTAGTGTCTGAGCTCATTTTCTCATTGAGCTCAGACCCTCACTTTATTTCTTAGTTTGATTGTCTGTTGTCATTATTATGTGGTCAGCTTTTGTATATTTATTACCTCCACCAAGGAGGTTATGTGATCATCGGCGTTGGTTTGTCTGTCTGTTTGTCTGTTTGTTTGTCTGTTTGTTTGATTGTTAGCAAGATAACTCAAAAACTTATGGACGGATTTTCATGAAATTTTCACAGATTGTCAGAAATGGGGTATCCTACAGATGATTACATTTTGGTGGTGATCCAGATCACCGTCCAGAAGAAAAAATTACGGAAAATGCCATTTTCGTGAAAAATGCCATTTTCGTGAATAACTACTGAACCACTAATCCTATCATTGTCAATCCAATTGCTAGTCATATGTTTTCGTGGTCAAGGAATCTGAAAATGTACACACAAACACTGTATGGGGGGAACTGTGGCCGCCATTACGGAAAATGTCATTTTCGTGAATAACTACTGAACCACTAATCCTATCATTGTCAATCCAATTGCTAGTCATATGTTTTCATGGTCAAGGAATCTGAAAACATACACACAAACACTGTATGGGGGGAACTGTGGCGCTTGGCGGAGGTCTGCACTCTCCGAGTGCTTTTCTAGTTTGGTTTGTGGCAGAGCCCTTCCTCGTCCTCTCCAGATTCTCCCCACCAGCTCCCCACTGCCTGTTTCCCTGCTAGCTCAGCTGTGGGTAGCTCGGTAATTAGGTCACGGCTCACCTGGATGCACACCTGAAGTTCATTCATTTCTAGGTATTTAAGCACTGGCCTTTCACTGTGTCAGTGCGTCTAAATTGCATGTTCAAGACTGGTTTTCTCCTGGTATAATTCTCCTCCTGATCATTACGCTGATCAGCTCCCTGTTTCTTTCTGAGTCAAGCTGGCTCAGGAGTGCCTCAGTCAATAAGTGTTTCTTAACTGCACAAAACACCATTCAGCGCCTGGGTTCGTTCTTCTGTGCTGAAGGTGCAAACATGACATTCCTTATTCCCATCGAGACTTTCTATTTACAGGAAATGCGTGCTGGCATTGGTAGCACAGTAATCCAGGAGAAGCTCAGAGTAGAACAGCTGCTCCTCCATATTGAAAGGAAGCAATTGAGGTGGTTTGGGCATCTGATCAGGATGCCTCCTGGACACCCACTTCAGGTGTTTTAGGCACGTGTCACTGGGAGGAGATCCCGGGTCAGACCCAGGACACGCTGGAGAGACTATGTCTCCCAGCTGGTCTGGAAATGCCTTGGTATCCTCTCTGATACCAGGTGGTCCAGGGGTATCACCTGATAAACACCAGCATAAATACCAGAGGTATCACCTGGTATTTATGCTGTAAATTTGTTATTTTTTCCTGTAAGTTTTAAACTTTTTTCTCTTAAATTTGCAAATTTCCTTGTAAATTTTCAACTTTTTTTCTCAAAAATGAGAAAAAAACCTGATGCTTTTTCCACAAATGAAGGTCCTCGCAGAATAATAAAGTTATTTGAATTGAACTGAAAATGTGCAACTTTATTCTCATAAATTTACATATTTTTTATTGTAAATTTGCTGATTTTTTCCTGTAAATCTTAACTTTTTTCTCTTAAATTTGAATTTTTTCTTAACCTTTTTAAGACCACTTGGGGGCTTTGAAACTTTGAAGCTTTTTTCTCATAAATTTGCAACTATTTTCTCATAAGTCTGCAATTTTTTTTCTCATAAATTTGTTAAAATTTTTACTATAAATTTGCAAATTTTTTCTGTAAATCTTAACTATTTTTCTTGTAAAGTTGAATTTTGCCCTGTAGCTGTTCAGTTTTTTTTTTTTCATAGATTTTCAACTTTTTTTCCTCATAAATTAGCATTTTTTTCTCATAAATTTGTCTGGACCCCTTTAACCCCGCTGTATGATGGGAAACCCTCAAAACTCTGTAATTATGTGAATAAAAGCGTAGTTATGTGTCTTGTTCTCCCTCCTCAGTAACATGAGCTGGTGTGGAATGTGTTTGCAGCCATGGGCCGGCGTTTCCGCTGACCCACTGGCTGTGCAGATCCTCTTCTGATCCTCCACCTGGATCCAGAGCCTGAATCCCTGCTGCTGTGTTCGTGTGGCTGCAGGCCTGTGATTAAGCCACTTTCTGCTGTAGGTTAATCCTGCACACACTCAGGCAGCATTAATGTGATTAGAACAGAGCAGGTCGACCCGCTAACACCACGGAACATTAGATTTCACTTTCACTGGTGAGAACAACAAAAAAATGCTAATTTAGAGGGTTTCTGCAACCATCAGGAAGTCACATTTAAAACTTTTAAGACCTTTTTAAGACCACTTGGGGGCTTTGAAACTTTTTTTCTCATAAATTTGCAACTATTTTCTCATAAACTTCCAAATTTTTTTCTCATGAATTTGCTGAAAATTTTTCATGCAAGTTTTAAACTTTTTTCTCTTAATTTTGACATTTTTTTCTAGCAAATTTGCATTTTTTTTTGTCAATTTTAAGGGATAAGGGCCTGCACTTATATAGCGCTTTTCTAGTCTCAAAGACCACCACTAGTACTAACCCTCTATTCAAATGGCCTATAGGAGACGGATATCTAGGGACAATTTAAAACAACCAATTAACCTAACATGCATGTCTTTCGATTGTGGGAGAAAACCGGACTCCCCGAAGTAAACCCACGCAGCACAGGGAGAACATGCAAACTCCACACAGAAAGGTTCCTACCCCTGCCAGCCTGGGGATTTGAACATGGAACCTTCTAGCTGCTGGGCAACAGAACTTTTTTCTCTTAAATTTGCAGATTTTCTTGTAAATTTGCATTTGTTCCCTGTGAAATTTCAATTTCTTTCTCAACTAGAAAAGCACTCGGAGAACGCAGACCTCCGCCAAGCACCACAGTTCCCCCCATACAGTGTTTGTGTGTACGTTTTCAGATTCCTTGACCACGAAAACATATGACTAGCAATTGGGTTGACAATGATAGGATTAGTGGTTCAGTAGTTATTCACGACAATGGCATTTTCTGTAATGGCGGTTTTCTTCTGGACAGTGATCCGGATCACCACCAAAATGTAATCATCTGTAGGATACCCCATTTCTGACAATCTGTGAAAATTTCATGAAAATCCGTCCATAAGTTTTTGAGTTATCTTGCTAACAAACAAACAGACAAACAGACAAACAGACAGACAAACCAATGCCGATGATCACATAACCTCCTTGGCGGAGGCAAAAATGTGCAACTTTTGTCTCATAAATTTGCATTTTGTTACTGCAAATTTGCATTTTTTCTCCTGTAAGTTTAAAACTTTTTTCTCTTAAATTTGCAATTTTTTCTTGTAAATTTGCAATTTTTTTTGTAAATTTAAATTCTTTTCTAAATTAGCAAATGTTCTTGTAAATTTGCAGGATTTTTTTCCTGTAAATTTTAACTTTTAGGGGCGAATCGTCCTCAAGCTCTGCTTCCTCTGTGGAAGGCGTGTCAGTGGAATTGAAGAGATCCTTGAAGTATGCCTTCCACCACCTGACAATATCCCCATTTGAAGTCAGCAGTGCCCCATCCTCACCATACACAGTGTGGACAGGGAGCTGTTTCCCTCTTCCTTGCCAAACAGTTTGCCAGAATCTCTTCGAGGCCAACCAAAAGTCTCATTCCATGGCCTCACTGAACTCTTCCCACAACTGAGTTTTTGCTTCAGCAACCACCCAAGCTACCCTCCGTTTGGTCTGTTGGTAAACCTAAGCTGCTTCAGGAGTCCCACAAGCTAACCAAGCTCGATAGGACTTCTTCAGCTTGATGGCCTCTCTCACCAATAGCATTCACCCCTGCCATCAGATCCAACTCACCCCCAGGTGGTGATCAGTTGACAGCTCTGCATCTCTCTTTACCCAAGTGTCCAAGACATGTGGTCGCAGGTCTGATGACAGAATAACAAAATCGATCATGCGACCTAGAGTGTCCTGGTGCCAGGTGACTGGGGGTTCAGTGACTTGCTCAAGGACACTTTGACATGCAGACTGCAGACAGAGCAGGAATCGAACCCCTGACCTTCTGATCAGTAGTCAGCCACACTACACCTGCGCCACAGCCACCCCCCCATGGACACCCTTATGCTTGAACATGGTGTTCATTATGGACAAATTGTGGTTGGCACAGAAGTCCAATAACTGAACACCACTTGGGTTCAGTTCGGACAGACTGTTCCTCCCAATCATGCCCCTCCAGGTTTCACTGTCGTTGCTCACGTGCGCATTGAAGTCCCCCAGTAGGACAATGGAGTCTCCAAGAGGAGCACTCTCCAGCACCCCAGTCAGAGACTCCAAAAAGGGTGGGTACTCTGATCCATCATTTGTGCATAGGCCACCACTTCCTTCTGTAACTTCCCCCACTTAATCTTTGGCTCTGCCTTCACTGTTTTCCTCTTCTTGCTCTCCAAAGTCATCCTACAGACTACCATCTGATGCTGTCTAGCTACATTCTCCCCTGCCACCACCTTGCAGTCTCCTATCCCTTTCAGATTTATCCTTCTGCATAAGATGTAGTCCACCTGTGTACACCTTCCTCCACTCTTGTAAGTCACCCTATGTTCCTCTCTCTTTTTGAAGTATGTGTTCACTACAGGCATTTCCATCCTTTTAGCAAAATCCACAACCATCTGTCCTTCCACATTTCTCTCCTTAAGACCATACCTACCCAGGACCTCCTCATCACCTCTGTTGCCTTCACCTACATGTCCATTAAAGTCCACTCCATTCACCACTCTCTCCCCCCTTGGGAACACTCTCTGCCACTTCATCCAACTTACTGCAGAACTCCTCTTTCTCTTCTACCTGACATCCAACTTGTGGGTCATACACACGGACAACATTCAGCATCACACCTTTGACTTCTACCCTCAAACTCATGATTCTGTCTCACTTCCTCTTTACCTCCTGAACACTCTTCACATACTCTTCCTTCAAGATTACTTCTACTCCATTTCTCTCCCTATCTACACCATGGTAGAACAGTTTAAATCCACCTCCAGTGTTCCTAGCCTTGCTTCCCTTCCATCTGGTTTCTTGAACACACAGTATATCTACCTTTCTTCTCTCCATCATATCAGCCAACTCTCTGCCTTTACCAGTAATAGTCCCTACATTTAACGTCCTTACTCTCACCTCCATACTTCTTCTTTTCCTTTTCTCTTTCTCCCTCCTAACACGCCTACCCCTCTCCTCCTCCTCAATCTTCGACCAACAGTAGCCCAATTTCCACCGGCACCCTGTTGGCTAGCAGCACCGGTGGTGGTCATTGTTAACCCGGGCCTCGACTGAGCCAATGAAAGTCTCATTCATCATGATCCGCATGTTTGATTTGGCAAATGTTTTACGTCGGCTACCCCTCCTGACACAACCCTCCCCATTTATCCAGGCTTGGGACCGGCACAAGGAGTACACTGGCTTGTGCATCCCCTGTGACTGGGTTAGTGAAGTTATTATTTATTTTAAGTTATGGGTTAGTTAATTCAATTGATTACAGTTTTAAAACCTTTTAATAACAAAATATTGCTAAATATAAAATGATGTGCTACAGTGAGTCTCAAATATTTGTAAACATGCCCTGTTATAGTACTGCATGAGTTTATTGACAATTCACAGAAGAAATTCAGTATTACACTGAACTCCATCACTAAGCAGTGATATAAATTAAAATAATTATAATGGTGACTGAACAACTGCCATTTCCCAAAGTGCAAAATACACTATTATGAATCTTCTTTGTCTTTCAGCTGCTCCCTTTAGGGGTCTCCACAGTGGATCATCTGCCTCTATCTCTCCTATCCCTTGCATCTTCCTCTGTAACACAAACCCTCTCCATGTCTTCCTTCACTACATCCATGAATCTTCTCTGTGGTCTTCCTCTTCTCCTGGTAGCTCCATCTTCAACATCCTTTGTCCAATATCTCCACTATCCCTCCTCTGCACATGTCCAAACCATCTCAGGCTTCCCTCTCTTACTTTGTCTCCAAACCACTCAACCTGAGCTGTCCCTCTGATATATTCATTTGAATGAATGAATGAATGAATCTTTATTTTGGATTGATTAAAAGTAAAGATTAAAAGAAAGGAACAGACTAATATAACAAAGGGAAAAAAACATCTTACAAGGTCAAATTAAACAACTCCTCGGATTATGCAGTTCAACATAAGTTATCCGAAATGGGTGATGGCTGAAGTCACAGCTTATATTGCCCACCCATATTCCATCCAAGAATTCAAAAGAAAAATAAAACAAGAGCGATTACAATTCAGAACAAAGCTAAGACAAGACGTGACAAAAATCTAAGCAACAACACAACACAGACTGGATATGACAATCCTTATGTGATTTTACATGTCATCTTGTATATATGTTTGGAGTATTTCTTCCTTTAGTTTTTGTTTAAATTGTCCAAGCGTTGTACATGATTTTAATTCAGGTCCAAAAGCGTTCCACAGTCTGACTCCTTGCACTGAAACACAGTGTTGCTTGGTGGTAGTTCTCACTGAAGGTTTTTGAAATATACATGTTCCTCTGAAATGATATTGTTTCGCCCTTATTTGGAACAACTTTTGGATATTTGGGGGCAGTGATAGATTCTTCACTTTAAACATTATTACTGCAGTTTTAAAGTCAACCAGATCTTTCAGCTACTAGCTACTAACTAGCTATGGAATGCTAGTGGTTCATTCCGTATGTAACTGAGGTCATCCTGCGCAGTTCGCCCACTCGGGACACGAACCCGCGACCTACCAGTCAACTACACAGTTCGAGCATGGGAGACACAGCACGATCACGCTGAGCTAAAGGTCCGACCGATAGCTCAGCGCTACCGATACTGTATGAGGCTTTTTTTTTTCGGGAGGGAGGTTTACTAACGTTCTACGCCGAACAGTGCTAGTTGGCATCCGTTACACTCTCCCCCTTAAACCTCACTCCCATCCCGGGTTTCGGCACCAGTGTAACTGAGGTCATCCTGCGCAGTTCGCCCACTCGGGACACGAACCCGCGACCTACCAGTCAACTACACAGTTCGAGCATGGGAGACACAGCACGATCGCGCTGAGCTAAAGGTCCGACCGATAGCTCAGCGCTACCGATACTGTATGAGGCTTTTTTTTTTTCGGGAGGGAGGTTTACTAACGTTCTACGCCGAACAGTGCTAGTTGGCATCCGTTACACGTACACATTCTGGAACATGTCCCATACATGCAAGCATCAATAAATAAGTACAAGCAATTAGAAATTAACAACATACCATAAGGCTTGTAGGTTATTTTGTTGGCCGGTTGTCAGTGCAGTAGTCGGAACCTTCCTTAGCAAACGCTAGCCTTGAGATTCTGCAATCACCATGATAGCAGGCTAGCAGTGTAAACAATCCATTATCCAGATGAAATTTTGGAGGCAGGGACAATTTTCTCAGGTGAGACCCCCTTCCACAGCAGGTTGGACACAGCTGCAGAAGTTATAAAGGCAGCTTTACCTGTCTGCAACTCACTCAGACGGTGAATTCATTCCTATTATGTTTGTTCTGTACAGAACTTTCGTTGGCGTTCCGTACAGAACATGTTCTGTCAGTAGACCTTTTGTGATGCATCTTTTACATTTTGCTTGTCATTTTACAGGGACACTTTTTAAGCATTTTTTACTAACCCAGACCTCCTGGAAAAATATGCTTTCTGGGATGTATTCTTTTCATTTTGCTAGTTATTTTTATGGACGGTTCCATTCATGCATTGTTTGAATGAACAGTTTTATACAATTTATATTATAAATGGATATCCTGCAATAGAAGATGGATGGATGGATGGATGGATGGATGGATGGATGCTTTTTAATAAAGCACCTTAATATTCCTTAATATTTAGCTGGTGCCTTGGCTGTAGTACGTGTTATATATGGGAATTGTACTTCGGGGCTTGCCATAGCTCAGCCAAGAGTGGGGGGGTGAGTGACGTCAGGCAGCCTACGGCTGGGATATATATTGGAATGTTAAGTACAATAAAGAGAGTTCAATGTTCAACAGAGAAAGCTCTCCGTTCTCCATTATTCAGATATAACATTTGGCGACGAGGAAAATGGGTGCGTGCGTCAGGGAGCCACCTCCATTCCTGCAACACCAGGGCACGCTGACTACACCGTGGGCTCGCTGGAGGAACATGTTCGAGGTGTATGTGGTGGCGGCCAGACTCGATAACATTACCGAGGAGAGACGGAGGAGGCTGCTAGTACATTACCTTGGCACAGAATGGCAGCGTATTTTCTTCAGGCTGTGTGGCGGCACTTCGCTGGAAAATGGGTTGACACTGATGGACAGTACCTTCAGTGACAATTCCACCATCACAGAAAGGCGGTATGAATTCTTCGACCTTCAACAGCGAGCAGGTGAGTCCACACAGACGTTTGTCATGGAGTTATGCAGCTTAGCGAGGGAGTGCGCCTTTGGGCCCATTGAAGAGGAGCCAGTGAGGGACAAGCTAGCTCACAGCACCAACAACATGTGGCTGGGAAGCATGCTAAGGCTAACTCAGGAAGCTCTATCGTTAGGAGAAGTGCTGGACTTAATCAAGCAGAGGGAATCCACAACCCCGCAGAAGATAACACAGGGTTACAAAAATAATTTTTTTGTAAGGTGTCTGTGTTTTTTCAACTGATTTAAGACAATTCTCCAGCTCCCCAGTCTCTGACTGGGGTGCTGGAGAGTGCTCCTCTTGGAGACTCCATTGTCCTACTGGGGGACTTCAATGCGCACGTGGGCAACGACAGTGAAACCTGGAAGGGGGTGATTGGGAGGAACGGCCTGCCCGATCTGAACCCAAGTGGTGTTCAGTTATTGGACTTCTGTGCTAACCACAGTTTGTCCACAACGAACACCATGTTCAAGCATAAGGGTGTCCATATGTGTACCTGGCACCAGGACACCCTAGGTCGCAGCTCGATGGTCGATTTTGTTATCGTGTCATCAGACCTGCGACCATATGTCTTGGACACTCGGGTAAAGAGAGGTGCAGAGCTGTCAACTGATCACCACCTGGTGGTGAGTTGGATCCGATGGCAGGGGAGGATGCCATTCAGACCTGGTAGACCCAAACGTATAGTGAGGGTGTGCTGGGACCATCTGACTGAGGCCCGTGTCCGGGAGGTCTTCAACTCCCACCTCCAGAAGAACTTCAACCACATTCCAAGGGAGTCTGGAGACATGGAGTCTGAATGGGCCATGTTCTCCACCTCTCTTGTTGAAGCGGTGGCCTAGAGTTGCGGCCGCAAAGTGGTCGGTGCATCTCGTGGTGACAACCTCCGAACCAAGTGGTGGACACGAGTGGTGAGAGGGGCCATTAAGCTGAAGAAGGAGTCCTATCAGGCTTGGTTGGCTTGTGGGACTCCCGAAGCAGCTGAGGTGTAATGACAGGCCAAGCGGAGTCCAGCTCGGGTGGTTGCTGAAGAAAAAACTTGGGTATGGGAGGATTTCCGTGAGGCCATGGAACAAGACTTTCGGTCGGCCTCGAAGAGATTCTGGCAAACTGTCCGGCGGCTCAGGAGGGGGAAGCAGCTCCCTGTCCACACTGTGTATGGTGCGGATGGGGCGCTGTTGACTTTGACGGGGGATATCGTTGGGCGGTGGAAGGAATACTTTGAGGATCTCCTCAGTCCCACTGATACACCTTCCACAGAGGAAGCAATTCAATTCAATTCAATTCAACTTTATTTATATAGCGCCATTTCACAACAACAGTCATCTCATAGCACTATCAACTGTAGGGGGGGACCCCCACAGTTGCAGAGAGACCCCAGCAATCAGGCGATCCCCTGTGAGCAAGCACTTGGCGACGGTGGAGAGGAAAAACTCCCTTTTAACAGGAAGAAACCTCCAGCAGAACCAGGCTCAGGGAGGGGCAGTCATCTGCTGCGACTGGCTGGGGGGTGAGGGGATAGAGAAGAAGAAAAGAACAGACATGTAGAGAGCAAACAGCACGATGGGGACTCAATCTATGGGAGAGAACAAACAGATGTTAATGACCAGCAAAAAAAATATTTCATAGAGAGTGAGGAAAGGAGTGAGGCCCAGTGCATTACTGGAGGTCCCCCGGCTGACTAAACCTATTAGCAGCATAACTAAGGGAAGGTTCAGAAACACATGATCCCTCCCTAATTGTAGGCTATATCAAAAAGGTAGGTTTTAGCCCTATTCTTAAAAACAGAGATCGAGTCTGACTCCCGAATCCAGATTGGCAGCTGATTCCACAGGAGAGGAGCTTGATAACTGAAGGCTCTGCCTCCCATTGTACTTTTGGAGATTCTAGGTATTACAAGTAATTCTGCATTTTGGGAGCGTAGTGCTCTGTTAGGATAATATGGTAGTATCAGATCTTTTAAATAAAAAGGAGCCTGATTGTTTAGAGCTTTGTAAGTAAGAAGAAGGATTTTAAACTTAATTCTAAACTCTATGGGAAGCCAATGAAGGGAGGCCAGAACTGGAGAGATATGATCTCTCTTTCTAGTACCTGTTAAAACTCTTGCTGCAGCATTTTGGATCAGCTGAAGACTTTTTAAAGATGTTTTAGGACAGCCTGATAATAAAGAATTACAATAATCTAATCTCGAGCTAACAAAAGCGTGGATCAGTTTCTCAGTATCACTCTGAGACAAGATGCTCCTAATCTTGGCAATATTACGCAAATGATAGAAGGCAGTCTTAGAAACAAATTTAATATGTGAATTGAAGGACAAATCCTGATCAAAAATAACTCGAAGGTTCCTCACAGAGCTATTAAGAGAAAGAGAAACCGCATCCAAACTGAAAGTTTGATTTGGAAAGGAATTTCTAAGGTTTTTTGGACCAACAAGAATGACTTCAGTCTTATCTGAATTTAATAGCAGGAAATTACAAGTCATCCAAGCTTTGATTTCCTTAAGACAGGCTTCTAACTTGGCTAATTGATTACTATCATCTGGCTTCATTGACAGATATAATTGTGTGTCATCTGCATAACAATGAAAATGTATACAGTGCTTTCTAATAATGTTGCCTAACGGAAGCATATATAAACTAAAAAGAGTAGGGCCTAGCACAGATCCCTGTGGAACTCCATGACTAAGCTTTGAGTTGAAAGAAAACTCATTATTTACATGAACAAACTGGAACCTATCAGATAAATAAGATCTAAACCATTGCAACGAAGTTCCATTAAGTCCAACATAGTGTTCTAATCTATCAAGTAGAATATTATGATCGATAGTATCAAAAGCTGCACTAAGGTCAAAAAGGACAAGTACAGAAACTAGTCCATTATCAGATGCAATGAGGAGGTCGTTAGAGACCTTCGCTAAGGCTGTTTCAGTACTATGATGGATTCTAAACCCAGATTGAAACTCTTCAAGTAAACCATTTCCCTGCAGGTGGTCAAATAATTGCGTAGCAACAACTCTTTCTAAGATTTTTGAAATGAAAGGGAGATTAGAGATTGGTCTATAGTTAGCTAAAGCTCCTGGCTCTAGCGTTGGCTTTTTGAGTAAGGGTTTAATTACAGCCGTTTTAAAAGCCTGCGGTACATGGCCTAAAGTTAATGAAGAATTGATTATATGAAGAATAAAGCTACCAATAAGTGGGAAGACTTCTTTAAATAACCTGGTAGGAATAGGGTCTAAAAGACAAGTTGAAGGTTTGGATGAGGAAACTATTTTGTCTAACTCACAAAGGTCGATTGGAGTAAACTCATCAAGACAGACATCAAAAGAAGGAGTTGTAGTAGTTACAGTATTTAAGTTAACTGTGGGAAGAATCTGATTGATTTTTATCTCTGATGGATGAAATTTTATTATTGAAAAAGTTCATAAAGTCCTGACTAGTAAGCTCTAAGGGAATGCTAGGATTGACAGAGTCCTGACTCTTTGTCAACCTGGCTACAGTACTGAAAAGAAACCTGGGATTATTCTTGTTCTCTTCTATTAATGCAGAGTAATAACTTGTTCTAGCTTTTCTAAGAGATTTTTTATAAATTAAAAGATGATTTCTCCAAGCTAAATAGATTTCATCTAAATTAGTAGAGCGCCATTTTCTTTCTAATTGACGAGTCTTCTGTTTTAAGGTACGAGTTTCTGTGTTGAACCAAGGAGTTAGAAATCTCTGATTAGACTTTTTCTTTTTTAAGGGGGCCACCAAGTCTAGAGTCTGATGCAGAGAAGCTGTAACACTATCCACCATGTTATCAATTACAGAAGGAGCAAGCTGTCTATAGCTTATTTCCGTTGTGTTGACACATGGCATAGAGGAAACAATCTGCATAAATTTGGAAACAGCATCATCTGAGAGGCATCTACTGTAATAATATTTTTCTTTAGGAGCCAAATAGTCAGAAATAGTAAAATCAAAGGTTAACAGACAATGGTCTGACAGTACAGGGTTATGAGGAGACACTACAAGATTTTCTATTTCTATGCCGTATGTCAAAACAAGGTCCAATGTATGGTGGAGGTAATGAGTAGAATTTCCTACTTTCTGAGAAAACCCAATCGAGTCTAATATTGAATTGAATGCCACATTAAGGCAGTCACTATCTACATCCACATGTATATTAAAGTCCCCTACTATAATTATTCTATCAGATTTCAGCACTAAATCAGCTAAGAAATCAGCAAATTCGGATAAAAATTCTGAGTAGGTTGATGGGGGACGATAAACTATGGCAAATAAAATTGGGTTTAACCTAAAATTGCTAAAGTGCCCAATACTGAGGACCAGGCCCTCAAAGGAATTATAACATGTTTTTTGCTTTACATTAACTAGTAATTTGGAATGGTAAATTGTTGCTACTCCTCCTCCACGACCAGAACTTCTGGGATTTTGACAGTTTAAATAACCAGAGGGAGTTGATTCATTTAAACCAACATAATCCTCTTGTCCTAACCAAGTCTCTGTAAGGGAAATTAAATCAATCTGATGATCAATTAACAAATCATGGACTAACAGAGACTTGGGAGTTAGAGACCTAATATTTAATAAACCACATTTAATTTTTAAATTATGAGGAGGAACAGAGGCCAAATCATTCAATTTAGAGGCTTTATGTTTAATTTGAGTTTTACCAATATTTTGCTTTATCACTTTGGGATACTTATACATTATATTTTTATTCACTTTGGAGGGAGCAGACAACGATTCTCTGATGGGGAAGACAGGGGCTAAGCTGAGGGGTGGCGGATGAAGAGGAGCTGCAGAGACGCGTGTAAGACTGCGACTCTGCTTCCTGGTCCCAACTCTGAGTAGTCATGGTTTTGGAAATTTGGATAAAAAAGATGCCAGATTGTTAGATAAATGAGAAGCACCATCCAAAGTGGGATGAATGCTGTCTCGTCTCATAAGACCAGGTTTTCCCCAAAAAGAGCTCCAATTGTCAATGTAGCCCACGTCATTTTTAGGACACCACACAGTCAGCCAGCGGTTCAAGGATGACGAGCGGCTAAACATGTCATCACTGGTCAGATTGGGGAGGGGCCCAGAGAATACTACAGTGGCAGACATCGTTTTTGCAAAGTCACACACCGATTCTATATTAAGTTTCGTGACTTCCGACTGCCGGAGACGGATGTCATTAATGCCGGCGTGAATAACAATTGTGGAATATTTACAGTTACTTTTAGCCAGCATTTTCAAATTTGACTCGATGTCGCCTGCTCTGGCCCCAGGAAAGCATTTGACTATGGCCACTGGAGTCTCTAGGTTCACGTTTCTGACTACAGAGTCGCCAGACTCAAAGAGTCGCTTTTTTCCTCAGCGGGTGTGTCGCTGAGCGGGGAAAAACGATTAGAAACGTGAACAGGTTGGTGGTGAACCGGGGCTTTGCGACTAGGCTTCCTTCTCACCGTCACCCACCCAGTCTCCTCGCTGCTGAGGAGAGCCGAGGGACCGCTGACAGGGGGGCCTAAGCTAGCTAGCTCCGCTGCAGCTAATGGGCGTCCGTCAAGATTAACTGGCGCAGACGGTGTTTCAATGCAGCGGAGCCGGGATTCCAAATCAGACAACCTCGCCTCGAGCGCCTCAAAAAGACAACATTTATTACATTTACCGTTATCGCTAAAAGAGGCAGAGGTGTAGCTAAACATCTGACAGAGAGAGCACACCAGAGGAGGAGAGGAGAGAGAGCTAGTAGCCATAGCTAGAGAGCAAACCACACAGGCAGACAGCAAAACAGGAAGTGACGATACGTTACCACAAGGAAGTGACGGTACAGGGAACAGCCTGTACCGTCAGAAAAGCAGGGCTTGTGGACGAGGGGGATGACTTGCCTATCACAGGAGCTGAGGTCGCCAAGGTGGTTTAAAATCTCCTTGGTGGCCGGGCCCCGGGGGTGGACGAGATTCGCCCTGAGTACCTCAAGGCCCTGGATGTTGTAGGGCTGTCATGGTTGACACGCCTCTGCAACATTGCGTGGAGGTTGGGGGCAGTGCCTTTAGCATGGCAAACAAGGGTGGTGGTTCCTCTTTTCAAAAAAGGGGACCGGAGGGTGTGCTCCAACTTTAGAGGGATCACACTCCTCAGCCTCCACGGGATGGTCTATGCTAAGGTACTGGAGAGGAGAGTCCGGCCGTTGGTTGAACCTCGGATTCAGGAGGAGCAATGTGGTTTTCGTCCTGGCCGTGGCACATCGGACCAGCTCTTTACCCTCTTGAGAATTCTCGAGGGTTCGTGGGAGTTTGCCCAACCAGTTTACATGTGTTTTGTGGACTTGGAGAAGGCATTCGACCTCGTCCCTCATGGTTTTTTGTAGGGGGTGCTTTGGGAGTATGGGGTATCGGGCTTGTTGTTACAAGCTATTAGGTCTCTGTACGACCGTTATGAGAGTTTGGTTCGTATTGCCAACACTCGGTCGGACTCATTCCCAGTGAGAGTTGGACTCCACCAGGGCTGCCCTTTGTCACCGATCCTGTTCATAATTTTTGTGGACAGGATTTCTAGGCGCAGCCAGGGAATGGAGGGTGTCATGCTTGGTGACCACTGTAACAAAATATGAATTAATAATTATGATCAGGTATAAAAATTATTTTATCTATATTAATGTCTTGGAACCTGAGATGAATTCTTGGTTCATCTACACAGGAAAAATTAATAACACTCGTGGGGCACCAGCTTCTATACCGTAAAAAAAAAAATAGTTGAGAAAACTTAAAATTTCAAGGCAACCTTTTGCAGTAAAGTTTTTGAATTGTCTCAACGATCTGCTATTTTATTTTCCCAAGTCATATTTCATTGTTGTACCAGTTACATTTACGTTGTTCTGTGAATAGTCACTACTATTAATTCTTCATGTGGCCAATATAGACTTGTTTATTAGCTGAATAGTGTTACAACTCGCCGCTCATCAGCGGCGCCAGCTGTGCGCACACCTGCACCTCGTCAGCAGCCTGGGATATAAGCCACTCTGCCCTGGGCTTCAGCCTGAAGCCGTCTGATTCCCTCGGCTGAACTTGCTGCAGAGGAACCCCCTTGTCTCCCAGCAAGATCTACAGCGTAAGCATACCTTACCATTGTCTTTCCAGTCTCTCCCCTGTGCACAGGTGGATTTCCCAGCGGCGGACCTCGCCTCCGCATCACCGCCTGCCAGCTGCTGCCATAGGTGGACTCCCCGGTGGCGGACCTCGCCTCTGCTTCACCGTCTTCCCGCTGCTGTCACAGGTGCACCAGGTTGCTGTCTCCCGGGCTCGCCCTTGTGCATGCCAGCCACCTGCCCTGCCAAGTAAGCAAACAAACCCAATTTATTCCCTGTACTGGTTTGGTGCCCGTTACCGTTTCCCTGTGCTCTCTCCCCAGGGTTGTCCGGCTGAACGGCTTCCTGCCCCCGTGCCTGACGCAGACGTCCACCACCAGTACATCTACATATCACAGACACGCTGCCACACATCCCTGTTGTTGAATAAAACTGTTAAATTTACCCTGAGCCTGCGTGTGTGTCTCCTGAGCTGTGCATTATGTCAGTACGGCTTCAGCAGAGCGGCTCGGTGGACAGCGGGCTCACACGCCGTTTTTCCACCCTCAAGGCTCGGGTGGATTTAATAGCTCATCAGCAACAGGTGATACTAAATCAGTTAACCTTAATTACTGACCGGTTAGACCGCCTGGACCCCCGTCAGCCCTTCCCCCCGGCTCGTCAGGGAGGCGTAGCTCCAGTTGCTCCAGTGGCCGTCCAGCCTGCTCCGGGTGCCCCAGCCCGGCTCACACCAATTCCGACCCCCGCCCGCTTTAGCGGTAAGCTCGGTGGAGCGCGGGGGTTCATTATGCAGTGTGAGTCGGTGTTCCTGCGCGTCCCCGGAGATTTTCCCTCAGACCACAGCCGAATTGGCTATATAGGAAATCTCCTGGAGGGTCGCGCGCTCACCTGGGCCTACGCCGTAATGGCGAAGCCCAGCTACGCCACCCTCACCTATGGCCAGTTCGTTAACCAGTTCCTGGAGGTCTTTGATCATTCGCGTTTGGATAGCGTCCAGGTCGATCGTCTCCTCAGTCTGCAACAGGGGAGCCGATCGGCCGCGGATTACTCCATCGACTTCCGGGTAACAGCGGAGGAAGTTGGCTGGGAGGAACGCTCCCTCTGTGGCATCTTCCTCCGCAGTTTAAACTCTGGTCTGAGGGATGAGTTGGCTGGTCGGGATATCCCTGGGACATTAGCGGAGCTAATCTCCCTCGCCATCAGCTTGGATAACAGGCTGCGCGAGCGCGCCTCGGAGCGGAGGTTGCCTTCTCGCTCTCGGGGTGCCTCGTCGCGCATGTCCCAAGCTCACCCCCTGGCGTTACCACCATCTGAGTCCTCCGAGGAGTCGGAGCCCATGGTGACGGGCCGGGCAAAGCTCCCCCTTGCGGAGAAACAACGCCGCCGTGAGTTGGGCCTCTGCATGTATTGCGGAGGCAACCAGCACACTGTGGAGCATTCCCCGGAGAAGCCCAAACGGGGAGGTCCGCGAGTCACTGTAGGGGGCCTCGCGGACGCTAACCGGTCAACTCCCCTCACACATTTGTCGCTGCCCATCCGTTTTTGCCATAACACCACAGGGCATCTCACCCATGCACTGGTGGACTCAGGCGCGGAGGAAGCTTTATTTCTCAAAGGCTGGCAACCCGATTGGGCATCCGTTGCCAGCCCCTCCAGACTCCTCTCTCCCTTATCAATCTCTCCCGTGTGTCCCTGGGGAAAGTGACTCACCGGACGAACCCCGTCTCAGTCATCATCTCTGGAAACCACCGGGAGGACATATCTTTCTACATCCTGCCATCCTCTGTGTCTCCGGTGATACTGGGTTACCCATGGCTCCGCCTCCGTAACCCCGTCCTGGACTGGAAGACCGGAGGAGTGACTGCCTGGAGTACGTTCTGCATGAGCACCTGCCTCCAATCCGCTGCCTGTGCCCCATCTTCTCCTCCCGTGGCCAAGGATGCCGCGCCCCCAGACCTCTCTTTGGTGCCCGCGGAGTTCCACGACCTGGGCGCGGTCTTCAGTAAGGCCAAGGCGATGTCTCTCCCTCCACACCGGCCTTACGACTGCGCCATAAATCTCCGCCAGGGGACGCCTCTTCCCTCAGGACATCTGTACAGCCTGTCAGCGCCGGAGAAGGAGGCCATGAACACCTATCTGAAGGAGTCGCTCAGTGCAGGAATAATTCGCCCATCCTCATCCCCATTAGGTGCAGGGTTCTTCTTTTTTTTCCAAGATGGCACCCACAATGGTCGACATGGTGCTACGCTGCCCTTTAATTTGTTTAATTTGTTTGTTTTTGTTCGTCGATTGTGTGTCTGCCAGCTCTTATACTCGTGAAGAGCTATTAAATATCAGGACTCTCACTCCTACGGACCTTCTCCCAGTTTTTTTAGCTCCTGCCGCCGATCTGATTCATTGTTTGGCTCAAAGAGTAAGACGGCGAAAAAGAGGAAAGCGAGAGGGGATTCTCGCTCGGCTCCGAAGGAGAGGCACGCAAACAGCCTTGCCTGGCATATTTCTATCCAATGCCAATTCTCTCTTGAACAAGGTAGAAGAATTAAGACTGCTGATGCGATTTAAGGACCTCGCTTCCTCATCTGTCATCTGTTTCTCTGAGACCTGGCTTAAAAGGAGCATACCGGACTGCGTGATCAGCCTCGAGGGATTTCAGCTGTTTCGTGCTGATGGCGTCACAGAGCTCTCCGGTAAGTCAATTGGTGGAGGAGTGTGCTTCTACATTAACAGCAGCTGGTGCTCTGATGTAACGGTGGTTTCACAACACTGTTCTACCGATCTAGAATTTCTCTTGTTAACTGCAAGCCATTTTATTCCCCACGGGAGTTCGCATCATTTGTTTTGATCGCTGTGTACGCTCCTCCCGACGCGGACGCGCGCGAGGCCCAGCGCGCTCTCGCAGATCACGTCCTACATGCGGAGCGGACTTTTCCAGACTCCCTGGTTATTATGGTAGGCGACTTTAACCAGAGCAATCTGAGTCACGAGCTCCCCCGATACAGACAGTTTATTAAATGTCCAACCAGAGGATATAACACGCTGGATCACTGTTACACTACAGTGAAGGACGCATATCGCGCTGTTCCCCGCGCTGCGCTCGGACTATCTGATCACGTGATGGTCCACCTCATTCCCACATACAGACAGAGACTGAAACTCACTAAACCTGTTGTGACCACCACGAAGAAATTGACCAGTGAAGCTGGAGAGAAACTGAACACATGCATGGAAATAACTGACTGGGACATGTTTAAAGGAGCCACACATGATCTTAATGAGTACACGGACACTGTGAACTCCTATATCAACTTTTGGGAGGAGAGCATTCTCCCATCGCGCACCAGGGTGAGGTACTCTAATGATAAGCCCTGGTTCACTGCTAAGCTCAGACAGATCAGAAAGGAGAAGGAAGCTGCGTTGAAAAGCAGAGACAGAGACTGCTACAGGGAGGTTAAATATCGGTTTAACAGAGAGCTGAGGAGAGCTAAATCTGTGTATTCTGAGAGACTCCAGCAGCAGTTCACTGCTAAGGACTCGGCTTCTGTGTGGAGAGGACTGAGGCAAATCACCAACTATCAGCCTCAGGCTTCCAAAGGTCAGGATGACAAAGCCCTTTGTCAAAAACTGTCCCAACATTACGCCCGTTTTGACACCTCATCAGCTGTGTCCAACTCCCCCACTCCACCCAGCTCCACTGCCTCCTCGGCCCCTAATTCATCAAAAGCGGTCCCCCCTCCTCCTCCTCCCCCCCTGCCCTTGTCATCAATGAGCAGGACGTGCACAGACAATTCTCCAGACTGAACCCGCGCAAGGCCCCCGGTCCGGACGGTGTGTCTCCCTCCACCCTGAGACACTATGCGAAAGAGCTGGCTCCTGTCTTCACAGACATTTTTAACACCTCCCTTAAGCTATGCCACGTGCCGACCTGCCTCAAATCCTCCACCATCACCCCTGCCCCCAAGAAGCCATGGATTACTGGACTTAACAACTACAGACCTGTAGCGCTCACCTCTGTAGTCATGAAGTCCTTTGAGCGCCTGGTCCTATCTCACCTCAAGTCCATCACCACTCCCCTCCTGGACCCACTGCAGTTTGCCTACCGTGCCAACAGGTCTGTGGACGACGCAGTCAACCTGGCCCTCCACTCCATCCTGCAGCACCTGGACTCCCCGGGAACCTACGCCAGGATCCTGTTTGTGGACTTCAGCTCTGCATTCAACACCATCCGCCCCGCTCTGCTCCAGGACAAGCTGTCCCTGCTCGGCGTGCCTGACTCCCTCTGCAGGTGGATCACCGACTTCCTGACGGACCGGAGGCAGCACGTGCGGCTGGGGAAGTCTGTCTCGGACTCTGTTAGCATCAGCATCGGATCACCCCAGGGCTGTGTACTTTCCCCCCTACTCTTCTCCCTTTATACCAACTCCTGCACCTCCTCCCACCAGTCTGTTAAGCTGATCAAGTTTGCGGACGACACCACCCTCATCGGGCTCATCTCCAACGGCGACGAGTCCGTCTACAGGAAAGAGGTGGCCCAGCTGGTGTCCTGGTGCAGCCACAACAACCTGCAGCTGAACGCTCTGAAGACAGCGGAGATGATTGTGGACTTCAGGAAAGTCACAACCCCCCTGCCCCCCCTCACCCTCACAGGCTCTCCCATCACCATTGCAGATTCCTTCCGCTTCTTGGGCACCACCATCACCCAGGACCTCAAATGGGAGCCAACCATCAGCTCCCTCATCAAAAAGGCCCAGCAGAGGATGTTCTTTCTGCGGCAGCTGAGGAAGCTCAAGCTACCCACCAAGATGTTAGTGCAGTTCTACACGGCCATCATCGAGTCCATCCTCACCTCCTCCATAACCGTGTGGTACACAGGAGCCACTGCCAGGGACAGACTAAGGCTGCAGCGCGTCGTGCGCACTGCTGAGAAGGTGATCGGCTGCAAGCTCCCATCTCTCCAGGACCTGTACATCTCCAGGACCCGGAGGCGTGCAGGCCGGATCATAGCCGATCCTTCACACCCTGGTCACGTACTGTTTGCCCCCCTCCCCTCAGGTAGAAGACTTCGGTCCATTCAGACTAAAACCTCCCAGCACATGAACAGCTTTTTCCCCTCTGCCATCAGACTGCTGAACATTAAGTGACTTATTGACTCTCGTGCACTATATACAGCAGCTCATGTCATTCATCACTGTTTTTCTGTTGCATTATCGACTGCACTGTGGTACCCCATATTATCTGCTACTTGCTAATTTATTTAAAACTGCCTTGACTAGTATTACTCATTATTATTATTATTATTATTACTTATTATTCTACACTTATTGCATGTTTTTAGTCTTTTAGTTTTTTAGTTTATCTCTTTATCTCATCATGTTTTTAATGTTGCAGCATGGCACTGAGACAAATTCCTAGTTTGTGTACTACATGAACAATGGCAATAAATCTGATTCTGATTCTGATTCTGATTCTGATTCTTCGTGGGCAAGAAGAATGGCTCTCTTCGTCCATGCATCGACTTCCGTGCCCTAAACAACATCACGGAGAAGGACCGTTACACCCTGCCCCTGATGGACACTGCCTTCCACTCCCTCCAGGGGGCAACCTGGTTTACCAAGCTGGATCTCCGCAGCGCGTACCACCTCGTCCGGATCCGGGAGGGAGATGAATGGAAGACTGCTTTCCGTACCCCGAACGGCCACTTTGAATACCTGGTCATGCCGTTCGGGTTGATCAACGCTCCAGCCGTCTTTCAGCGCCTGATCAATGACGTTCTCCGGGACTTCATCGGTCTGTACGTGTTCGTCTACCTGGATCACATACTCATCTTCTCCAAATCCAGGGACGAGCACCGGGTGCACGTGAGGCGGGTCCTCCAGAGGCTCCTGGAGAACCGGTTGTATGTGAAGGCGGAAAAGTGTGAATTCTACACCAAGACGACGTAATTTCTGGGGTTTGTCATCTCCCATGACCAGGTGCTTCCAGACCCAGCAAAAGTTAAAGCGGTGGTAGATTGGCCAACCCCCACATCCAGGAAGCAGGTGCAACAGTTCATCGGCTTTGCCAACTTCTACCACCGCTTCGTCCCCAATTTTGGAGCCATCGTCGGTCCTCTGACCCGCCTCACCTCCCCCAAGACCCCGTTCCAGTGGTCTGAAGAGGCCGCAGCGGCTTTCCAGGCGCTGAAGGCGGAGTTCTCCTCCTCCCGGGTCCTCAGCCAGGTCGATCCCTCTCTACAGTGCATCGTGGAGGTCGATGCCTCGGATACAGGGGTGGGGGCGGTGTTGTCACAGCGGTCACCTGCTGACGGGGTCAAACGGCCCTGCGCCTTCTTCTCCCGGCGCTTGTCCCCGGCGGAGCGTAACTACGATGTGGGGGACAGAGAGCTCCTCGCCATCAAGCTCGCGCTCCAGGAGTGGCGTCACTGGCTGGAGGGGGCCACCCTGCCATTCGTGGTATTAACGGACCACAAGAACTTGGAGTACTTAAGAACTGCCAAGCGCCTGAATGCCCGCCAGGCGCGCTGGTCTTTGTTTTTTGCCAGGTTCCGTTTCACCATAACATTCAGGCCGGGCTCCAAAAATGGTCTCCCTGATGCCCTCTCCAGGCAGTTCGCCCCAGAGAAACCTGTGGACGCCGTACACACCATCTTGCCCAGGTTGTGCGTCGTGGGGGCCGTTTCCTGGGAGATCGAGGACAAGATCCGGAGGGCGCAGGAATCGGAACCGGACCCTGGCGACGGACCGGAGGGGAGGCTCTTCGTTCCATCCTCCGTCAGGGGCGAGGTCATCCATTGGTTGCATACATCCAAGCTCGCCTGCCATCCTGGGACCTCTCGGATGATCAACCTCCTCCAACGCTCCTTCTGGTGGCCGGGACTGCATAAGAACGCCGCCCGCTACGCCCAGGCTTGCCCCGTCTGCGCCACCAGTAAGTCTGGCAACGCTCCCCCTGCGGGTCTGCTCCAGCCCCTACCCGCCCCTGGTAGGCCCTGGTCGCACATCGCATTAGATTTCGTCACCGGTCTCCCTGTCTCTAACAGCTTCGACACCGTCCTGACCATCGTCGACCGTTTCTCCAAGGCCGCCCACTTCGTGCCATTACGAGGGCTGCTCTCTGCCTTGGAGATGGCGGACCTCCTTATCCAACACGTGGTCAGGCTGCACGGGATACCGGTTGACGTGGTCTCTGACCGGGGTCCCCAGTTCGCCTCGGACGTCTGGCGGAGCTTCTGCAAAGCCTTAGGAGCCCAAGTAAGCCTCTCCTCCGGCCATCACCCCCAATCTAACGGGCAGTGTGAGCAGACCAACCAGGAGCTGGAGGCTGCTCTCGGCTGCATCACCGCATCCAAGCCTGCGTCATGGAGCAAACACCTCGCCTGGGTGGAGTACGCCCACAACACCGCTCGCTCTACCGCCACCAGGATGTCCCCCTTCAAGGCATCCCTGGGTTACGACCCCCCTCTGTTTCCCTCACTGGAGAGCGAGTTGGCAGTCCCTACGGTCCAGGCTCACCTCAGGCGGTGCCGCTCCATCTGGGCCACTGCGCGCAATGCGCTTTTACGCACAGCGGAGCGCAACAAGACCATGGTGGACAGGCGCAGGAGGCCTGCTCCCGCCTACCAGGTAGGCCAACCAGTCTGGGTATCCACGCAGGATGTTAACCTGAAGGGTGAGAGGAGGAAGCTGGCAAAGTGTTTCATGGGCCCATTCCCCGTCACCAAAGTTATCAACCCGGTGGCTGTGTGTGTTGCTACTCCCCCCTCCCTCCGCATCCATCCCACCTTCCACGTCTCCAAGGTAAAGCCGGTGGTGTCTGATCCCATCTGCCCTCCTCCTGCTGCGCCGCCCGCGCCCCAGATGATAGATGGCCACCCGGCCTGGACTGTCTCCGCCATCTTGGACTCCTGGCGCCGGGGTCGCGGGTTACAGTACTTGGTGGATTGGGAGGGCTACGGTCCAGAATGGAGACAGTGGGTGCGTCCCTCGTTTGTGTTGGATCCCTCCCTCATCACTGAGTTTCACCGGGTGCACCCTGATAAACCATCGCCAGGAGGCGCTGCTAGAGGGGGGAGTACCGTTACAACTCGCCGCTCATCAGCGGCGCCAGCTGCGCGCACACCTGCACCTCGTCAGCAGCCTGGGATATAAGCCACTCTGCCGTGGGCTTCGGCCTGAAGCCATCTGATTCCCTCGGCTGAACTTGCTGCAGAGGAACCCCCTCGTCTCCCAGCAAGATCTACAGCGTAAACATACCTTACCATTGTCTTTCCAGTCTCTCCCCTGTGCACAGGTGGATTTCCCGGCAGCGGACCTCGCTTCCACATCACCGCCTGCCAGCTGCTGCCATAGGTGGACTCCCTGGCGGCGGACCTCGCCTCTGCTTCACCGTCTTCCCGCTGCTGTCACAGGTGCACCAGGTTGCTGTCTCCCGGGCTCGCCCTTGTGCACGTCAGCCACCTGCCCTGCCAAGTAAGCAAACAAACCCAATTTATTCCTTGTACTGGTTTGGTGCCCGTTACCGTTTCCCTGTGCTCTCTCCCCAGGGTTGTCCGGCTGAACGGCTTCCTGCCCCCGTGCCTGACGCAGACGTCCACCACCAGTACATCTACATATCACAGACACGCAGCCACACATCCCTGTTGTTGAATAAAACTGTTAAATTTACCCTGAGCCTGCGTGTGTGTCTCCTGAGCCGTGCATTATGTCAAATAGCTTGATTCACAGAACTACCAAAAGCTAATCAACCCCACAACCACCCACAATTTTATCTACAGTCAATAAATAAAATTGTGGGTGTATCTCTAAGAAGCAATTTAATGTTTAATTTCACTTTATACTTGTTTAATCACTCAATAAATTAATTAATAATCAGTCTCAAAATTTTAGTGAATTCGATACTGGGGGCTTGAACCAGACTCAGAATGAAAAAAATTCCCAACAACTTCTCTCATTTTCACATATTTATTAAATGAAATGATAATTCAAAGACATTGCAATGATTTCGTTAACCATGAAATTAAACTTGTAAATGACAGATTAACAATGTCAGCATTTGCAGAACCAGGGTTAACTGTGAAATAAATTTAGATCAGTTTGAAGTTAACAGATTATGGAAACAATGCAAATTTATGTGGAAAGTTTTACTTATTATATGAAAAGTTCTGGATTACGCTAAGAAAATGAAAACGGGATTTTAATTAAAAGGAGTTATGTTAATGATTCCTTAATTTGCATCTGATTAGATATCGAACTATTATCGAACCTCAGAAGTTTAATTCAGCAGATGAATAACATTTCAGCTCATGTGATGGGCGTTTGATGTTGAAGATCCTTCTGCGTTGTCCTGTAGTTCTTAGATGGCTCCAAAAGTTGGAATATTTGACCAGCAAATATTCTGTGACGAGGGATGATATTGGTATGTTTGATCCCAATGGTTGAAATCCAGCCAAGGCGTGCTGATTCCTTCAGCACGCGTGATCATGGAGAGCTGCGTCTTCTCTCCTCTTCATTGGCAAGCGGCTTTCCCAGGGAATTCAATAATAATTGAAAATATCTAATCTGATCTCAAATTAAGAGTTTCAGACTTTAGATAAAAGAGCTTCTGGTGTGGGATTGGTCAATAAAAATATTATAAAAATAAAGTCAAGATTAAAGCTTACATTTAAATTAAAAACGGTGGCTTTACAGAAAGTTTAACAAGAAAAAGTGATAGAAATAAACGTCTAGGATTGGAGTTTAACTCCTAATTAGAATTTGAGCTCAGAGAGAAAGAATTCCTAGGCATTTAAAAAAAACATTAAGATACAAAGAGATTACAAAAAAAAACAAAAAACAGGATACTTCAGGCTCTGTGATCGTAGGAAAGAAAACACATGGGATAAGTCCCTTTGTTCTCCAGTGGTTCTCTGCTGTGTAGACATGAACAAAATAGAAGTGAAAAGCCGAAAGAGAGATCTGGCGAAAAGAGGATACAGTTCCCTTTTATCTGTGGAGAATTTTCGTGGGCCTCTGTGATTTACAGGAGCCCCCAGCCAATAGGCTTCCTTCATGGGTGGGCTTTATGAACTTTATTCCATTGAGCAAACAGTCTTTTGTCTGGCACGAACAACACTGGGAGTTGTTGTCAAGCAGAGATTGGCTGCTGGCAGTCACATGATTTGAGAGACGCTTTGCAAATCTAATACACATTTTAATACTGGAATATTCCTCTATACACTTATGTATATTCTCTAACCTAGTCTTAGTGATCATGCAACTTATACCCAGTGCTTATAAATTAACATGCAGGAATAAACATTCATCTAAACATTTTAACATGCACATATCTAAAATCACAGATTAATACATTTCAAACCTATTATTGATTGTCCAGAATAAATATCAAGAGTCCATTTGCTTTTCCTGGGGTCCTGGAAAAAGAAGAGAGATGTTGAAAAGTGAGTCCTAAAGATATGGTTCAAAGGTTTGCTGATTAAATTCGGCATGTCCCAGAGTTTAAGGCAATGTTGAGCTGTGGATCTTTGTGGGCCATGAGGGGCTCCAGGGGCCTGTTTCATGTTTCCATGTTTATGGGGCCATAAAAGTCAAAACAGGAAATGCATTAGGGTGAAATCCTTAGACTGGTTTTAACAAAGGGATGTGAGTTCAGTTGTGGCCTGGGGTAAAAGAGCAGTTTCCTTGCTGTCTTTTTCCTGGGTGAAACAATGTCTTTAAGCAGAAGAATAATTCTTATTGATGAGCCAAAGTGAGATGATGCTACACCACAGGATCTCATCTCTGTTTGCAGATGATGTTGTCCTGTTGGCTTCCGTCACTTCCTTGTGGTAACGTATCATCACTTCCTGTTTTGCTGTCTGTCTGTGTGGTTTGCTCTCCTCACTCTCCTGAGCTTTTGGGTTAACCACTAGCGATGGCTACTAGCTCTCCTTCCTCTCCTCCTCTGGTGTGCTCTCTCTGTCAGATGTTTAGCTACACCTCTGCCTCTTTTAGTGATAACAGTAAATGTAATAAATGTTGTCTTTTTGAGGCGCTCGAGGCGAGGTTGTCTGATTTGGAATCCCAGCTCCGCTGCACTGAAACACCGTCTGCGCCAGTTACTCTTGACTGACGCCCCTTAGCTGCAGCGGAGCTAGCTAGCATAGCTAACCCTGTTAGCGGTCCTCCGGCTCTCCTCAGCAGCAAGGAGACTGGGTGGGTGACGGTGAGAAGGAAGCCTAGTCGCAAAGCCCCGGTACACCACCAACCTGTTCACGTTTCTAATCATTTTTCCCCGCTCAGCGACACACCCGCTGAGGAAAAAACTCTGATCATTGGCGACTCTGTAGTCAGAAACGTGAACCTAGAGACTCCAGTGGCCATAGTCAAATGCATTCCTGGGGCCAGAGCAGGCGACATCGAGTCAAATTTGAAAATGCTGGCTAAAAGTAACTGTAAATACTCCACAATTGTTATTCATGCTGGCATTAATGACATCCATCTCCGGCAGTCAACTTAATGTAGAATCGGTGTGTGACTTTGCAAAAACGATGTCTGCCACTGTAGTATTCTCTGGGCCCCTCCCCAATCTGACCAGTGATGACATGTTTAGCCGCTCGTCATCCTTCAACCGCTGGCTGTCTGTGTGGTGTCCTGCAAATGACGTGGGCTACATTGACAATTGGAGCTCTTTTTGGGGAAAACCTGGTCTTATGAGATGAGACAGCATTCATCCCACTTTGGATGGTGCTTCTCATTTATCTAACAATCTGGCATCTTTTTTATCCAAATTTCCAAAACCTTGACTACTCAGAGTTGGGGCCAGGAAGCAGAGTCGCAGTCTTACACGCCTCTCTGCAGCTCCTCTTCATCCGCCACCCCTCAACTTAGCCCCTGTCTTCCCCAACAGAGAATCATTGTCTGCTCCCTCCAAAGTAAATAAAAATATAATATATAAGCATCCCAAAGTGATTAAGCAAAATACTGGTAAAACTCAAATTAAACATAAAGCCTCCAAATTGAATGATTTGGCCTCTGTTCCTCCTCATAATTTAAAAATTAAATGTGGTTTATTAAATATTAGGTCTCTAACTCCCAAGTCTCTGTTAGTCCATGATCTGTTAATTGATCATCAGATTGATTTAATTTCCCTTACAGAGACTTGGTTAGGGCAAGAGGATTATGTTGGTTTAAATGAATCAACTCCCTCTGGTTATTTAAACTGTCAAAATCCCAGAAGTTCTGGTCGTGGAGGAGGAGTAGCAACAATTTACCATTCCAAATTACTAGTTAATGTAAAGCAAAAAACATATTATAATTCCTTTGATGGCCTGGTCCTCAGTATTGGGCACTTTAGCAATTTTAGGTTAAACCCAATTTTATTTGCCATAGTTTATCGTCCCCCATCAACCTACTCAGAATTTTTATCCAAATTTGCTGATTTCTTAGCTGATTTAGTGCTGAAATCTGATAAAATAATTATAGTAGGGGACTTTAATATACATGTGGATGTAGATAGTGACTGCCTTAATGTGGCATTTAATTCAATATTATACTCGATTGGGTTTTTTCAGAAAGTAGGAAATTCTACTCATTACCTCCACCATACATTGAACCTTGTTCTGACATATGGCATAGAAATAGAAAATCTTGTAGTGTCTCCTCATAACCCTGTACTGTCAGACCATTGTCTGTTAACCTTTGATTTTACTATTTCTGACTATTTGGCTCCTAAAGAAAAATATTATTACAGTAGATGCCTCTCAGATGATGCTGTTACCAAATTTATGCAGATTGTTTCCTCTATGCCATGTGTCAACACAACGGAAATAAGCTATAGACAGCTTGCTCCTTCTGTAATTGATAACATGGTGGATAGTGTTACAGCTTCTCTGCATCAGACTCTAGACTTGGTGGCCCCCTTAAAAAAGAAAAAGTCTAATCAGAGATTTCTAACTCCTTGGTTCAACACAGAAACTCGTAGCTTAAAACAGAAGACTCGTCAATTAGAAAGAAAATGGCACTCTACTAATTTAGATGAAATCTATTTAGCTTGGAGAAATCATCTTTTAATTTATAAAAAATCTCTTAGAAAAGCTAGAACGAGTTATTACTCTGCATTAATAGAAGAGAACAAGAATAATCCCAGGTTTCTTTTCAGCACTGTAGCCAGGTTGACAAAGAGTCAGGACTCTGTCAATCCTAGCATTCCCTTAGAGCTTACTAGTCAGGACTTTATGAACTTTTTCAATAATAAAATTTCATCCATCAGAGATAAAATCAATCAGATTCTTCCCACAGTTAACTTAAATACTGTAACTACCACAACTCCTTCAATTGATGTCTGTCTTGATGAGTTTACTCCAATTGACCTTTGTGAGTTAGACAAAATAGTTTCCTCATCCAAACCTTCAACTTGTCTTTTAGACCCTATTCCTACCAGGTTATTTAAAGAAGTCTTCCCACTTATTGGTAGCTTTATTCTTCATATAATCAATTCTTCATTAACTTTAGGCCATGTACCGCAGGCTTTTAAAATGGCTGTAATTAAACCCTTACTAAAAAAAGCCAACGCTAGATCCAGGAGCTTTAGCTAACTAATCCCTATCGAATCCCCAGGCTGGCAGGGGTTGGAACCTTTCTGTATGGAGTTTGCATGTTCTCCCTGTGCTGTGTGGGTTTACTCCGGGGGCTCCGGTTTCCTCCCACAATCCAAAGACATGCATGTTAGGTTAATTGGTTGTTCTAAAATTGTCCCTAGATATCTGTTTCCTATAGGCCCTTAGAATAGAGGGTTAGTACTAGTGAAAGCACTTTGAGTGGTCTTTGTGACTAGAAAAGCGCTATATAAATGCAGGTTAGTTAGTTAGTTAACTATAGACCAATCTCTAATCTCCCTTTCATTTCAAAAATCTTAGAAAGAGTTGTTGCTACGCAATTATTTGACCACCTGCAGGGAAATGGTTTACTTGAAGAGTTTCAATCTGGGTTTAGAATCCATCATCAGAATCAGAATCAGAATCAGAATCAGAATCAGAATCAGCTTTATTGGCCAAGTATGCACAACACATACAAGGAATTTGACTTTGGCTAAAAACTTGCTCTCGTTGTTCAGGTGAAGGATTTAAATAAGGATTCAATGACAAACAGAGTATGTACAGTAAATTACAGTCTGTCCACGTTTCTATAAAAGGATGCAAATATATACAGGAATATATGCAGTTATTTACTCGGACTAACCACACTTTGCAGAAATATATGAAAAAATATACAATCACACAGTATTTCAATGTGGACTCAGATTCAGTGATATAATGTGAATGAAGTAAAAAGCAGTGTGAGAGTTATGTGCAATGTAATAATGGATGAAAAGTCATGAGTACAGCAAACAGGTAGGACTAGGTGAATGTTCTTCATTCTTCAGGTCAGGGAACAGGGAGATGCTGAAGTCCGTACAGAGGGAGCTGAGGAGAAAGATCAGAGAAGGCAAGGACAGCTTCAGGAAGAAGATGGAGGACAAGCTGCAACAGAGCGACATCAGCGGGGTCTGGAGAAACCTCAAAACCATCTCGGGGCTCCAGAATACCTCCCCCCAGGCCACAGGGGGCAGGGAGTGGGCGAACAACCTGAATCTGTTTTTCAATAGATTTGACCAACCGCCCTCCCCCCTGACTGCACAACAACCACTGCTGCCTCTAAAGAAATCAAGTCCTGCTGCCCACTCCCCACTCCACCAACACCCCCCCACTCCCAACACACAGCCCCCCATCCTGACCCTGACCAGGACCCAGGTGAGGACGGAGCTGAGGAAGATCAAGGCGAGGAAGGCGCCGGGACCGGACGGCATCAGCGCAAAGCTCCTCAAGTCCTGTGCAGACCAGCTGTGTGGGATTGTGACGTATATCTTCAACATGAGCCTGAAACTGGGGAGGGTACCACAGCTGTGGAAAACATCTTGTGTGGTACCTGTACCAAAAACTTCCCACCCCAAAGACCTGAACAGCTACAGACCGGTGGCCTTGACGTCCCACTTGATGAAGACCCTGGAGAGACTGCTCCTTGCTCACCTCCGCCCCCTGGTGGAACCAGCGATGGATCCACTCCAGTTCGCCTACCAGCATGGCATTGGGGTGGAGGATGCGGTGATCTTCCTCCTTCACCGTTCTCTGTCCCACCTGGAGAAGCCCGGGAATATGGTGAGGATCATGTTCTTTGACTTCTCCAGTGCTTTCAACACCATCCAACCGATGATCCTGAAGGACAAGCTGCTGCGCGCAGGGGTGGACCAGCACCTGTCATCATGGATCCTGGACTACCTCACGAACCGGCCTCAGTTTGTGAGAACCCGGGACTGTGTGTCCGACACGATCATCAGTAGCACGGGGGCCCCCCAGGGAACGGTGCTGGCTCCCTTCCTGTTCACTCTTTATACTGCGGACTTCTCACACAACACAACACACTGCCATCTACAGAAGTTCTCTGATGACTCTGCGATCGTTGGCCTCATCTCCAATGGAGATGAAGCTGAGTACAGAGGGCTTATCCAGGACTTTGTGGACTGGTGCCATCGGAACTGCCTCCAGATCAACGCGAGGAAAACTAAGGAGCTGGTGGTGGACTGCCGCAGGCATGGGCAGCCCCTCACAGTACCAGTAAATATACAGGGAACAGACATCGAGATGGTGACATCCTATAAGTACCTGGGTATTCATCTGAACAATAAACTAGACTGGTCACACAATACTGATGCACTCTACAAGAAGGGACAGCGCAGGCTGTTCCTGCTGAGGAGACTCAGGTCTTTTGGTGTACAAGGGGCGCTGCTGAAGTCATTCTATGACACGGTGGTGGCATCAGCCATCACTTTTGGAGTGGTCTGCTGGGGCAGTGGCATTACTGCAGCCGATAGGAAGAGACTGAACAAACTGATTAAGAAAGCTAGCTCTGTCCTGGGGCAGCGCCTTGATCCGATGGAGGAGATAGGAGAGAGAAGGACGGTGGCTAAACTGTCATCTCTGCTGGAGTCCGAGTTCCACCCTATGCAGGACATACTGAATGCACTGAGGAGCTCATTTAGCAGCAGACTACATCATCCCAGGTGCACAACCGAGAGGTTTCGTAGGTCCTTCCTACCAACGGCTGTCAGACTGTACAACCTAAGCAGGGCTGCTCGCAGAGATAGCAAAAAGACGTAACAAACTAATAGTTTTTTGAATGCAAAAGATGCAATAGACTTACACAATGGTTCCCTCCGGCATACAACTAGGAACATACCGGTCGCTATGGAGGGTGAGAATATGTATGGGCACATAATCATACCATGTAGGATAACTAAGTAGACGGTTATGCTGTTTCATTCCATCTAGCAACAATGCTCTGCACTGTGTGTGTTTATATATTTGCATATTTATTCCATCTAGCTACAATGCTCTGCACTGTGTGTGTTTATATATTTGCATATTTATTCCATCTAGCTACAATGCTCAGCACTGGGTGTGTTTATATATTTATATATCTACATATTATTCCATCTAGCTACATTGCTCCGCACTGTGTGTGTTTATATACTTGCATATTTATTCCACCTAGCTGCAATGCTCCGTACTGTGGGTGTTTATATATTTACATATTTATTCCATCTAGCTACAATGCTCTGCACTGTGTGTTCATATATTCATATATTTATTCCATCCAGCTACAATGCTCTGCACTGTGTGTCTGTGTGTGTGTGTATATATATATATTTATAGTAATACGTACATATGTTTATTAGCTGCTCTTGCTTGCTTGTTTTTTTTCTTGCCTTCTGATTGTTGCTCTGAGTGTTGCTATCCCTGTGCTGTTGCAATCCTGGAATTTCCCCGTTGTGGGACTAATAAAGGCTTATCTTATCTTATGTTAGGAGTTCATCAGAGTGATGGCTTGAGGAAAGAAACTGTTCCTGTGACGGGTGGTTTTGACCTTCAGTGATCTGTAACGACGACCAGAAGATAGAAGTTCAAACAGTTTGTGGCCGGGGTGTGATGGGTCAGCACAGATGTTTCCCGCCCGTTTCCTGGTTATGGACCGATATAAGTTCTCAATGGAGGGTAGGTCGGTACCAATGATCCTCTCCGCAGACTTAATGATCCGCTGCAGTCTGGTCTTGTCCTGTTTAGTGGCAGATCCAAACCAGACAGTGATGGAAAAGCAGAGGACAGATTGGATGATGGCGGTGTAGAAGACAACCAGCAGCTCCTGAGGCAAATCAAACTTCTTGAGCTGACGCAGAAAAAACAACCTCTGCTGGGCCTTTTTCCGGACAGTGTCTATATGGGAGGACCACTTCAGGTTCCGGGAGATTGTGGTACCCAGAAACTTGAAGGAGTCCACAGTGGACACTGTGCTGTTGAGGATGGTGAGTGGGGGGAATGAAGGGGGGTGTCGCCTGAAATCCACAGTCATCTCCACCGTTTTGGCTGGGTTAAGTTCAAGATGGTTCTGGCTGCACCAGAGGATCAGCTGCTCCACCTCCCGCCTGTATGCAGACTCATCATCATCCCGGATCAAACCGATGACTGTGGTGTCGTCCGCAAACTTCAGGAGCTTCACCGAAGGGTCCTCTGAGGTGCAGTCGTTGGAGTAGAGGGAGAAGAGCAGTGGGGAAAGGACACATCCTTGGGGGGCGCCAGTACTAATTTTTCGGGAGCTGGATGTAAATCTCCCTAGCTTCACCTGTTGCCACCTGTCAGTCAGAAAGCTGGAGATCCACTGGCAGGTGGAGGGGGGCACCTTGAGCTGGAGGAGTTTCTGATGAAGAATGCCTGGGATGATGGTGTTGAACGCTGAGCTGAAGTCGACAAACAGGATCCTGGCGTACGTCCCTGGGGAGTCGAGGTGTTGCAGGATGTAATGTAGTCCCATATTCACTGCATCATCCACTGACCTGTTTGACCGGTAGGCAAACTGCAGTGGGTCCATCAGGGGGCCTGTGATGACCTTCAGGTGGTTCAGCACCAATCTCTCCAAGGATTTCATGACCACAGAGGTCAGGGCAACAGGTCTGTAGTCGTTTAATCCTGTAATAGAGGGTTTCTTGGGAACTGGAATGATGATGGAGCGTTTGAAGCAGGAAGGCACTTCACGCAGCTCCAGTGATCTGTTAAAGATCCGGGTGAAGATGGGGGCCAACTCGTTGGAGCAGACTCTCAGGCAGGACGGAGACACACCATCAGGTCCTGCAGCCTTCTTGATCTTTTGTCTCTGAAAGACCCGGCGCACCTCCTCTTCACAGATCATTAGTGCTGGTGGGAGGTCAGAGTGGAGGAGGGATGGAGTTCCTGGGGCTGCAGATAATCCTTTTGTGTGGGTGGGAGGTGAGAACTGTAGGTTCTTTTCAAACCTGCAGTAAAAGCTGTTTAGGTCATTAGCCAGCTGGAGGTTTTCCGCAGGGTGGGGGGATGGTCTCCTGTAGTTGGTGATATTCCGTAGGCCTCTCCAGACAGAAGCAGAGTTGTTAGCTGAGAAGTTTTTTTGTAACTTCACACTGTAGCTCCTCTTAGCAAGCCTGGTCTCCTTCATCAGCATGTTTCTGGCCTGCTTGTACAGAGTCCAGTCACCAGTCCTGTAGGCCTCCTCCTTGGTCTGACGTAGCTGCTTCAGTTTAGGAATGAACCAGGGTTTATTGTTGTTGTATATGCAGAAGGTCTTGGTCTGCACACACATGTCCTCGCAGAAACAGGTGTATGACGTCACAGTGTCAGTGAGTTCATTTAGGTTAATGGCTGCAGCTTCAAAAACACTCCAATCTGTGCAGTCAAAGCAGGCTTGTAACTTCAGCTTTGATTCCTCAGTCCATTTCTTCACAGTCCTTACAACAGACTTGGAAGTTTTTAGTTTCTGTCTGTATGTTGGAATAAGATGGAGCAGACAGTGGTCAGAAAAACCCAGAGCTGCACGGGGGACGGCATGATAGGCATTTCTTAAAACTGTGTAACAGTGGTCAAGTGTATTTGTGTCCCTGGTGGGACATTTAATATGCTGTCTGTATTTAGGAAGCTCATTTGTGAGATTAGCTCTATTGAAATCACCCAGAATGATAAGCAGAGAGTCTGGATGTTTTTCCTCCACCTCTGCTATCTGGTCAGCGAGGTGTTGCAGTGCCTCCGTTGTACAAGCAGCAGGCGAGATATAAATTCCGACCAGAATAAATGAGGAGAACTCTCGCGGTGAATAAAAGGGTTTACAGTTTATGAACAGTGACTCTAGGTTAGGGCTACAAAACTTCTTCAACACTGTGACATCAGTACACCAACCTTCGTTTATGTAGAAGCAGATTCCACCACCTTTAGTCTTTCCAGAAAATTCTCGGCTGCGATCAGCGCGGAACAGTTGAAATCCGTTCAGACGCACCGCGCTGTCCGGGATGTGTTCACTCAGCCAGGACTCCATGAAACAAAGGGCGCCAGATCTGCTAAAATCCCGGTTTTTGTGAGTCAGGAGCAGCAGTTCATCCATTTTGTTCGCCAAACTGCGGATATTTGCCAGATGAATTGATGGGAGCGGCGTGCGAAATCCTCGTTTCTTCAGCCTGACTAACGCACCGGCACGTTTACCACGCCGCCTTCGTTTCCGGCCAGCGCCAATAGCCGCTGCTCCCACAGCTAAGATCGACTGAAAAAACTTCAGATCAGCAGCAGAAACTGGCGGAGAAGTTGCATTGGGAGGTAGTCTGAGTGAAAGTAGTTCCTCCCTTGAATAGGTGATTTGGACAGAAGAGCAGAAGTCCAAAAAAACACACAAAATTATCAAAAACATCAGAGAGCAGAAGCCAGTGGCTGCCATCCGCGGCGCCATCTTGGATTGCCATCATAGTACTGAACAGCCTTAGTGCGCAAGATGGCGCCCACAGTGGTCGCCATGGTGCTTCGCTGCGCCCTTTGTTTGTTTTTGTTTGTCAATTGTGTGTCTGCGAGCTCTTATACCCGTGAAGAGCTTCTAAATATCAGGACTTTCACTCCCACGGACCTACTCCCAGTTTTTTTAGCTCCTGCCGCCGATCTGGTTCATTGCTTGGCTCAAAAAGTGAGACGGCGAAAGAGAGGAAGACGAGCGGGCGCTCTCGTCCGGCTTCGCAGGAGAGGCACGCGCACGGCTTTGCCTGGCATATTTCTGTCCAATACCAACTCTCTCTCTAACAAGGTAGATGAACTGAGACTGCTGATGTGTTTTAAGGACCTCTCTTCCTCGGCTGCCCTTTGTTTTACCGAGACCTGGCTCAGGGAAAACACACCGGACAGCGCGCTGCGCCTCGAGGGATTTCAGCTGTTTTGTGCTGATCGTGACACAGAGCTCTCCGGTAAATCCTCAGGAGGCGGAGTCTGCTTTTACATCAACAGCAGCTGGTGCTCTGATATAACGGTAATTTCCAAACACTGTTCTCCCGCCCTGGAATTTCTTTTTATTAACTGCAAGCCATTTTATTCCCCGCGGGAGTTCGCCTCATTCATCCTCGCCGCTGTGTATGTCCCTCCCGACGCGGACACGCGTGAAGCTCAGCGCGTGCTCGCGGATCACATCCAACACACGGAGCGGATTTTTCCAGACTCTCTGGTTATTGTGGTTGGCGACTTTAACCAGAGCAATCTGAGCCACGATCTCCCCCGCTACAAACAGTTTATTAAATGCCCCACCAGAGGAATAAACACGCTGGATCACTGTTACACCACAGTGAAAGACGCATATCGCGCTGTTCCCCGCGCTGCGCTCGGATTATCTGATCACGTGATGGTCCACCTCATTCCACATACAGACAGAGATTGAAGCTCACTAAACCTGTTGTGAGCACTACGAAGAAATGGACCAGTGAAGCTGAGGAGAAGCTGGAAACGTGCATGGAAATAACTGATTGGGGCATGTTTAAAGGAGCCACGCATGATTTGGATGAGTACACGGACACTGTGAACTCTTATATCCACTTTTGTGAGGAGAGCATTCTTCCATCGCGCACCAGGGTGAGGTACTCTAATGATAAGCCCTGGTTCACAGCTAAGCTCAGACAGATCAGGAAGGAGAAGGAAGCAGCGTTGAAAAGTGGAGACAGGGGCTGCTACAGGGAGGTTAAATATCGGTTTAACAGAGAGCTGAAGAGAGCTAAATCTGTGTATTCTGAGAGACTCCAGCAGCAGTTCACTGCTAATGACTCGGCTTCTGTGTGGAGAGGATTGAGGCAAATCACCAATTATCGGCCTCAGGCTCCTAAAGGTCAGGATGACAAAGCCCTTTGTCAAAGACTGTCCCAACACTATGCCCGTTTTGACACCTCGTCATCTGTGTCCAACTCCCCCCCCCCCCCAGCTCCACAGCCTCCACGATCCCTACTTCATCAAAGGCGCCCCCCCCTCCCCCCTGCCCTTGTCATCAGTGAGCAGGACGTGCTCAAACAGTTCTCCAGACTGAACCCGCGCAAGGCCCCCGGTCCGGACAGCGTGTCTCCCTCCACCCTGAGACACTGTGCGAAAGAGCTGGCTCCTGTCTTCACAGACATTTTTAACACCTCCCTTAAGCTATGCCACGTGCCGTCCTGCCTCAAATCCTCCACCATCATCCCTGTCCCCAAGAAGCCACGGATCACTGGACTTAACGACTACAGATCTGTAGCACTTACCTCTGTAGTCATGAAGTTCTTTGAGTGCCTGGTCCTGCCCCACCTCAAGTCCATCACCACCCCTCTCCTGGACCCGCTGCAGTTTGCCTACCGAGCCAACAGGTCTGTAGACGACGCAGTCAACCTGGCCCTCCACTCCATCCTGCAGCACCTGGACTCCCCGGGAACCTACGCCAGGATCCTGTTTGTGGACTTCAGCTCCGCATTCAACACCATCCGCCCTGCTCTGCTCCGGGACAAGCTGTCCCTGCTCAACGTGCCTGACTCCCTCTGCAGGTGGATCACCGACTTCCTGACGGACCGGAGGCAGCATGTGCGGCTGGGAAAGACTGTCTCAGACTCTGCTAGCATCAGCACCGGATCACCCCAGGGCTGTATACTTTCCCCCCTACTCTTCTCCCTTTATACCAACTCCTGCACCTCCAGCCACCAGTCTGTCAAGTTGATCAAGTTTGCGGACGACACCACCCTCATCGGGCTCATCTCCAACGGCGACGAGTCCGCCTACAGGAGAGAGGTGGCCCAGCTGGCGTCCTGGTGCAACAACAACAACCTGCAGCTGAACGCTCTGAAGACAGTGGAGATGATTGTGGACTTCAGGAAAGTCACAACCCCTCTGCCCCCCCTCACCCTCACAGGCTCTCCCATCACCACTGCTGATTCCTTCCGCTTCCTAGGCACCACCATCACCAGGGACCTCAAGTGGGAGCCGACCATCAGCTCCCTCATCAAAAAGGCCCAGCAGAGGATGTTCTTCCTGCGGCAGCTGAGGAAGCTCAAGCTACCCACCAAGATGTTAGTGCAGTTCTACACAGCCATCGTCGAGTCCATCCTCACCACCTCCATAACCGTGTGGTACGCAGGAGCCACTGCCAGGGACAGACTAAGGCTGCAGCGCGTCGTGCGCACTGCTGAGAAGGTGATCGGCTGCAAGCTCCCATTTCTTCAGGATCTGTACATCAGGACCCGGAGGCGTGCTGGCCGGATCATAGCCGATCCCTCTCACCCTTGTCACGTACTGTTTGCCCCCCTCCCCTCAGGTAGAAGACTTCGGTCCATCCAGACTAAAACCTCCCGTCACATGAACAGCTTCTTCCCCTCTGCCATCAGACTGCTGAACACTGACTTATTGACTCTCGTGCACTATGTACAGCAGCTCAACCAGACTCATGTCAATCATCACTGTTTTCTTCCTGCATTACCGACTGCACTATATGGTTCTCCACATTATCTGCTGCTCGCTAATATATTTTAACTGCTGACCAGTATTACTCACTCTTATTCTACACTTTATTGCATGTATAGTTTATTTCTTTTATTTTATCATGTTTAATGTTGCAGCATTGCACCGAGACAAATTCCTAGTTTGTGTACTACATGAACAATGGCAATAAATCTGATTCTGATTCTGATTCTGATTCTGAAGGTCACTAACGACCTCCTCATCGCATCTGATAATGGACTGGTTTCTGTACTTGTCCTTTTAGACCTTAGTGCAGCTTTTGATACTATCGATCATAATATTCTACTTGCTAGATTAGAACACTATGTTGGACTTAATGGAACTTCGTTGCAGTGGTTTAGATCTTATTTATCTGATAGGTTCCAGTTTGTTCATGTAAATAATGAGTTTTCTTTCAACTCAAAGCTTAGTCATGGAGTTCCACAGGGATCTGTGCTAGGCCCTACTCTTTTTAGTTTATATATGCTTCCGTTAGGCAACATTATTAGTAAGCACTGTATACATTTTCATTGTTATGCAGATGACACACAATTTATCACCATGGGATGACGCCGGGCCCCGGCGCTCAGACCATGTCCCTTATCCCTGGCTCTCATTGGACAGCGTCTCAGCAGGCTCCCAGCTGTCAGTGTTACGGGACGGCTGGGGCCAATTAATCCTCATCAGCTGGGGCGCTGCCAATGAGGATAAAAAGGAGCAGCCTCGATCACTCGGGGCTGCGACATAAGCACGGCTAGGCTGGAGCCCCTTCGTCTGGTGCCAGCCCCTGCCTCATCTTCAGCACAACTCGTGTTTCCGTAAGGAGTTTTGTGCCTTTGTACCCCCATGTCCGGTGCTAGCCCGCTACTTGCCTTACCGTATCACTTGGGAGTACCACCCTGTAAGAGTGTCCTGTGTATTGGAGTCCTTTGCCCAGTGCCAGCTCTCTACCCTTCTGGCTGCTTAACCCGTGAGTGTTACCCGCTGTGAGCTCTCTTGTTGTGTACCCCTACGCCCGGTGCCAACGTTTTTCTCTGTCGCTGTACTGCTCATGAGTGTTCTGTGTATGAGCATCTGTGCTTTCCTCATCCCTCACCCTTACCTTCAATAAAACATCACAACTCACTGGCTCGCCCTTGGCTCTCATTGTGTGGCTCCCCAGAGCCACACGTAACACAATTATACCTGTCAATGAAGCCAGATGATAGTAATCAATTAGCCAAGTTAGAAGCTTGTCTTAAGGAAATCAAAGCTTGGATGACTTGTAATTTCCTGCTATTAAATTCAGATAAGACTGAAGCCATTCTTGTTGGTCCAAAAAACCTTAGAAATACCTTTCCAAATCAAACTTTCAGTTTGGATGCGGTTACTCTTTCTTTTAATAGCTCTGTGAGGAACCTTGGAAATATTTTTGATCAAGATCTGTCCTTCAATTCACATATTAAATTTGTTTCTAAGACTGCCTTCTATCATTTGCGTAATATTGCCAAGAGTTAGGAGCATCTTGTCTCAGAGTGATGCTGAGAAACTGATCCACGCTTTTGTTAGCTCGAGATTAGATTATTGTAATTCTTTATTATCAGGCTGTCCTAAAACATCTTTAAAAAGTCTTCAGCTGATCCAAAATGCTGCAGGAAGAGTTTTAACAGGTACTAGAAAGAGAGATCATATCTCTCCAGTTCTGGCCTCCTTTCATTGGCTTCCCATAGAGTTTAGAATTAAGTTTAAAATTCTTCTTCTTACTTACAAAGCGCTAAACAATCAGGCTCCTTTTTATTTAAAAGATCTGATACTACCATATTATCCTAACAGAGCACTATGCTCCCAAAATGCAGAATTACTTGTAATACCTAGAATCTCCAAAAGTACAATGGGAGGCAGAGCCTTCAGTTATCAAGCTCCTCTCCTGTGGAACCAGCTGCCAATCTGGATTCAGGAGTCAGACTCGATCTCTGTTTTTAAGAATAGGGCTAAAACCTACCTTTTTGATATAGCCTACAATTAGGGAGGGATCATGTGTTTCTGAACCCTCCCTTAGTTATGCTGCTAATAGGTTTAGTCAGCCGGGGGACCTCCAGTAATGCACTGGGCCTCACTCCTTTCCTCACTCTCAATGAAATATTTTTTTTTTTGCTGGTCATTAACATTTGTTTGTTCTCTCCCATAGATTGAGTCCCCATCATGCTGTTTGCTCTCTACATGTCTGTTTTTTACATCTTCTCTATCCCCTCACCCCCCAGCCAGTCACAGCAGATGACTGCCCCTCCCTCAGCCTGGTTCTGCTGGAGGTTTCTTCCTGTTAAAAGGGAGTTTTTCCTCTCCACCGTCGCCAAGTGCTTGCTCACAGGGGATCGCCTGATTGCTGGGGTCTTTCTGCAACTGTGGGGGTTCCCCCTACAGTTGATAGTGCTATGAGATGACTGTTGTTGTGAAATGGCGTTATATAAATAAAGTTGAATTGAATTGAATTGAATCCAGCAATGACCTACAGTTCTTGCTGGGATGGTTTGCCGCTGAGTGTGAAGTGGCTGGGATGAGAATCAGCACCTCCAAGTCCGAGTCCATGGTCCTCAGCTGGAAAAAGGTGGATTGTCCTCTCCGGGTTGGGGACAGGCTCCTGCCCCAAGTGGAAGAGTTCCCCAAGTATCTTGGTGTCTTATTCACGAGTGAGGTGAGAATGGATCTAGAGACTGACAGACGGATCGGAGCAGCATCTGCAGTGATGCGGACGTTGTACCGGTCCGTTGTGGTGAAGAGGGAGCTGAGTTCTAAGGCAAAGCTGTCGATTTACCAGTCAATCTATGTTCCTACTCTCACCTATGGTCACGAGCTTTGGGTAATGACCGAAAGAACGAGATCGCGGATACAAGCAGCTGAAATGAGCTTTCTCCGTAGGATTGCTGGACTCACCCTCAGAGATAGGGTGAGGAGCTCACTCATCCGGGAGAGGCTCAGAGTAGAACCGCTGCTCCTCCACATTGAAAGGAATCAGTTGAGGTGGTATGGGCATCTGATTAGGATGCCTCCTGGATGTCTCCCACTTGAGGTGTTTTGGGCACGTCCCACTGGGAGGAGATCCCGGAGCAGACCCAGGACTCGGTGGAGAGACTATGTCTCCCAGCTAGTCTGGAAACGCCTTGGTATCCTCTCTGAAGAGCTGGAGCAGGTGGCTTGGGAGAGGGAAGTCTGGGCTTCTCTGCTTGAACTGCTGCCTCCGCAACCCGGACCTCCGGAAAAGCAGCAGAAGATGGACTGATGGATGGACATTATCGGTTGATTTTTGTTAATATTTCTCATCCGAAATAGATTTTTAAGAGAAAAAATCATTTTCTAACACAATTTATTGATTAAATGTTACAAACTTCGATTACTGTAAATTGAATAGTAGACATTGATAAAGGTAAGTACATGTAAATTAAATGTTACTTCATCATTGTTCAAAATTCAGAGCTTCAACTTCTGTTTATTCGAACCTCTAGAATGTTCAGCGGCAGGGATGTCTCTGTTCAGAGTCCAACAGTAATCAGCCATCATGACAATTTATGACATCATGTCATAAATTGGCGCATGCAAACTCTTCAGAGTTCGAGAAATTTCAAGAAATAAAAAAGAATTTTGCATCATATAAAGCGAAAATACCCATACATGTAAACAAAAACGTAAAAAACAACATGTGGCCATAGTTCAAAAAGTTGACCTGATTGAGCAAAACCAATGTGATTTTTGGATTCAGCACATCAAAATTGTCCCAAATCAGCTAAATTTAGCTGATGCTATTATAATAGCATCAGCTAAATTGCTATTATTATTGCTATATATATTATATTATTATTGCAATTATTATTGCTATAAATTGCTATTATAATAGCATCAGCTAGCGGGGAGTCGACTGCATGTAGCCCATCACCGAAAACAGCGATTAGCATGCCAACTAGGCCTTGAAGATGAGCTAGGAAGAAGAAAAGGCGGGTGAAGGCACGTAATAGGGCCCACACTTTGTCCCCTATCCTAGTAACACCGGAGCCCAGCAACACCAGACAGGTGTGTGTGGCACGCATGGGGAAGGGAACGTTAAAGTGGTATGTGTTCCAGCTTGACGGGGTTGACGTATCCCTTATGGTGGACTCAGGGGCCGGTAGATCTATCTTGTGCTTGACTACCCTGAGGAGGCTGTTTCCTACAAAGACTATTAATGCGGGGGCAGTGAAGATGTTTGGGTATGGACATGTGGAAAGTGAGATGGTGAGCACGGCAGAATTCTCCATAACATGTGGGCCGAAGACGGTGTCCAGATTCACCTTGGCATGCCACGGGGTGGACCTATTGGAAATTGACCTGCTGGGGTTGCTAGGGTTCTCCACAAGGGACCCGGAGGGCTCGACCGTGCTAATGGTGTACCCCAATTGGCACCTCTGCTGGCCGGCATTGTTCAGGGGCCTGGGTCGTATCGGAGCTTTTCACCATCGGCCCTTCATTGACAAGAGCGTGACACCAAAAATTCAGCCATTGGGACGACTCCCCCTGCGGGATGAGGTCTTGGCGGAGCTGTCCAAACTGCTAGAGTCCGGCATCATTGAGAAAGTGAACGCTTCGCCATGGATTTCCAACCTGGTGGTGGCCAAGAAAAGAGGGGGAGGCATCAGACCGTGCATAGATCTCTGGATGGTGAACAAGGCGGTTATTCCGGACAGATACCCCCTCCTGACCATGGAGGAGCTCATGGCGACGTTCTCCACCAGGGCTACCTGCAAGTTCCACTCCACCCAGATAGCAGGAACCTGACAGCCTTTGCGGCCTACATGGGATTTTTAGGTATACCTGGATGCCGTTCGGCCTGAGCTCAGCACCCAGTTGCTTCCAAAAGGTCATGTCAACAATGCTAGCCGGTCTCAAGGGTGTGGTGGCCTATTTGGATAACATAGTGGTGCACGGTGCATCGCGGGAAGAGCACGATAAGAGGCTGGAAGGGGCCCTGGCAACACTCCAAGAACACGAGGTGACCCTGAACAACGAGAAGTGTATTTTCGCAGTGGACATCATAGAATTTGTGGGGTTTTGACTGACTGGAAGGGGGCTCCAACTGCTGCATTCAAACGTGGAGGCGGTTCTGCGCATACCAGATCCTTCCACGCCCACTCAGATCTTGTCATTTCTGGGCATGGTCAACTTCTATGGACGGTTCATTCCTCCTTATTCAGAAACGGTTGAGCCCCTCTGGGCTCTTTTGAAGCAGGATGCTTCAACACCGCCGGTGTTGGCTCATTTTGACCCCAATCAGGCGACCATCGTGACGCATCTGGTTCAGCACTGGGGGCTGTCATGTCTCAGGAGCAGGATGGCATAGAGCGCCTGGTGGTGTTCACATCAAGGTCCCTCTCAGCGGTGGAGCAGAAATATGCCGTGGGCGAGAGGGAGGCATTGGCCTACGTCTGGGCATGTGACAGGTGGCACGTTTACCTCTATGGGTGCTACTTCACTCTAAGAACGGACCACCGAGCACTCACAACTTTGCTAGAGACGTCGGGGTCGGGGCACAGGCCGCTGAGGATCTACAGGTGGTCCGAAAGACTGAGAACTTATAATTTCACCACCAAGTTCACCCCAGGCAAACAGAACATCGTGGCGGACCTTTTGCCCTGTGCCACGGTTAATTGCTCCCGGCTGGACAACGATGACGATGACCCAGCTGAGGTGGACCTGATCCACAAGCTGTACGGAAACCTCCAGAAGATTGTGTCCCCTCAGGAACTCAGGGAAGAATCAGAACGGGATCCGGTGCTGGCGAAATTATGCTCGGCAATCAGAGAGGGTTGGCCAGCAGGGGTGCAGAGCGAGTCGGCACCTTACCACTGGGTCAAGAATGAACTGAGCTGCTGGAACGAGGTGTGTGTGGCCAGAGGACAATGCTTCCTGATCCCATCATCCCTGAGGGCACGGGTCCTGAAGATGCTGCACGAGGGTCATCTGGGGGTGGTTAAAGTGAAGCAACGCAGCAGGAACTCTGTCTGGTGGCCGGGTATCGACAAGGACACTGAGATCATGGTGAAACACTGCGTGCCATGCCTCGAGAGCGGCAAGACTGGTGGATCAGCTCCCCCACTCCTACAGCCGGTGTCATACCCGGAGAGACCCTGGAGACATGTCGAGCTGGACATGTCTCCAGGGTGCATGTGGCGTCTTTGAATAGTCGGTTACTGCTCGTGGTCTATGATGTGTTCTCAAAGTGGCCGGAGGTACTACCAACCAACTCTGTCACAACGGAAGTGGTCACGGGGTTCCTGGCATCCTTGTTTGCTGGTGGGGGCGGGGGACATAATTACAACAGACAGTGGCCTGCAGTTCGTCTCCAGAGCTTTTGAGGAGTTTCTGGGTAGCAGAGGCATGGAGCGTGTTAAGATGGCATTCTACCATCCTCAGGCTAACGGAGGTGTTGAGAGGTTCAACAAAATGTTGAAGAATGGACTGAGAGCCCACCTGGCGGATGGTTTCGCATTCTCAGACACAATGCAAAACACGTTACTGCACTACAGAGCATCTGTCCACGCCACAACAGGCTGTTCCCTGGCAGCCCTGATGCTGGGGCATGAGTAAACCTTGCCGGTGAACCGGCTGAGACCTCCAACGACAGGTTCCCGGGATGACATGGAAGCAGTGCGGAACCGGGTAACCAGACGGCAACGCAAAATGAAACAGAGATTTGACAGGAAAGACAGGGCGAGGGACCAAGGACTGCGGGAAATGAACCGGGTGTGGATTAAACACCCTGTCCACCACCACAAGCTGCAACCACTGTGGACGGGGCCACAGCAAATCACGAGACGACGGGGCCCAGACACATTCGAGCTTGAGGACGGGTCTCGGTGGCTCGCCAGCAGACTGAGGAGGTTGCCACCAGAGCAGAGGGCTGATGCTGTAGCTGGACATTTCAGTGAGAGCTAGGACTGGGGGGACTGTAGGTCCCTGGGAACCTACGCCAGGATCCTGTTTGGACTTCAGCTCTGCATTCAACACCATCCGCCCCGCTCTGCTCCAGGACAAGCTGTCCCTGCTCAACGTGCCTGACTCCCTCTGGAGGTGGATCACCGACTTCCTGACGGACCGGAGGCAGCATGTGCGGCTGGGAAAGACTGTCTCAGACTCTGTTAGCATCAGCACCAGATCACCCCAGGGCTGTGTACTTTCCCCCCTACTCTTCTCCCTGTACACCAACTCCTGCACCTCCAGCCACCAGTCTGTCAAGCTGATCAAGTTTGCGGATGACACCACCCTCATCAGGCTCATCTCCAACGGCGTCAAGTCCGTCTACAGGAGAGAGGTGGCCCAGCTGGCGTCCTGGTGCAGCCACAACAACCTGCAGCTGAACGCTCTGAAGACAGTGGAGATGATCGTGGACTTCAGAAAAGTCACAACCCCTCTGCCCCCCCTTACCCTCACAGACTCTCCCATCACTTCCGGCTTCGAGAGAGAGCAGATGCCTTTTCTAATCCTCTTTTTTCCCTTCTGATCCCAGCTTGCAATGTTGCGTTTTTGTCTGTGTTTAGTCGCTCTTCTTCTGCTGAATCTTAATCCAAACGGAAATTATGGATTTGGTAGCGGCTTAAACGTGCTATTGTCACTATTTTTTCAACAAGAATCGGGCCAAGGGGGAGCCCAAGAATTGGAATCTGCTGAGTGCATGATTCGACTGGAGATGCAGAAGACATCTATTGGCTACGACACAGGATTCTATTTTTGGCTCTGGAGTTTCCTGGTGTTTGTTTCAAAACTGAAGGTGGAGAGCTGTTTAAAATGCGGATCCAGGCAAGCTTCTTCACCAATTCGACTAGTTGGGGAGGGCACGAGGCGGCATGGTGAACTGAATGGAGATTCAGATGGTGGAATACATCTTGAAGTCGCTAGTGCTCTTCAGAGTATGTTAATGTTTAAGCCTGCACATGGAAATTCTGAAGCACAGAATTGCTCGGGTGAGGAAATTCTATTCTCTGAGTGCTGTGCAGATTTAACCTTCATTGGTGCCCGGTATTTACATTCCTCCTGCAAGATAAGCGGTAGGAGCGGCTCTTAACCCAAGCAATCGACAGACAGCTGCTGTTTTCAGCGGATGAACTTCTCAGGGACAGTCCATGTGCCTTCATTTGCAAGCGAAGAGACAGACTCCGGACTTGTTTATAAGTCACATGACTTTAACATCTATCTACTGCCTGGAGGCGCCCTCTGCTGTTCACTAGCAACTGTCACACCTACACTACACAAATGCACACAACATTACACGAACTGACACACATATACTGACTCATATATACACTGCCTCTCTCAACTCTTGTTTGTGTATTGTCTGCTAATTGTCTGCTAATTGTGCATGAGGGTTTTTTTTCTGTGTAGTCAAAATTTGGCTCATTGAGCTTTATATGAGCTTATACGAGTGTTATTCTGATAACTATGTTTTTTTCTCTCTCCTATTGTGTTTTCCTCCCCCTCCCTTCCCCTCTTTACCTCCACTGTATGACAGGCGCCTTGTATGGCGCCGCGTCATTGGATGCGCCTAATGTGCGCGTCCAATGTCAAGTCAAATTCCTCGTATGTTTACTTGTAAATATACTTGGCAATAAAGCTGATTCTGATTCTGATTCTGATTCTGATCACCACTGCAGATTCCTTCCGCTTCCTGGGCACCACCATCACCCGGGACCTCAAGTGGGAGCCGACCATCAGCTCCCTCATCAAAAAGGCCCAGCAGAGGATGTTCTTCCTGCGGCAGCTGAGGAAGCTCAAGCTACCCACCAAGATGTTGGTGCAGTTCTACACGGCCATCATCGAGTCCATCCTCACCACCTCCATAACCGTGTGGTACGCAGGAGCCACTGCCAGGGACAGACTAAGACTGCAGCGCGTCGTGCGCGCTGCTGAGAAGGTGATCGGCTGCAAGCTCCCATCCCTTCAGGACCTGTACATCTCCAGGACCCGGAGGCGTGCTGGCCGGATCATAGCCGACCCTTCACACCCTGGACACGTACTGTTTGCCCCGCTCCCCTCAGGTAGAAGACTTCGGTCCTTTCAGACTAAAACCTCCCGCTACATGAACAGCTTCTTCCCCTCTGCCATCAGACTGCTGAACACTAAGTGACTTATTAGACTCTCGTGCACTATGTACAGCAGCTCAACCGGTCTCATGACAATTATCACTGTTTTCTTTTTGCACTACCGACTGCACTATGTGGAACTCCACAATATCTGCTGCTTGTTAATATATTTAAAAATTGCATAGATTAGTATTACTCATATTCTACATTTTATTGCATGCATAGTTTTTTATTTTTATCTTTTGTGCTACTCCATGTTTAATGTTGCAGCATTGCATCGAGACAAATTCCTAGTTTGTGTACTACATGAACAATGGCAATAAATCTGATTCTGATTCTGATTCTTGACTGATGAGGGCCCACAGGCTAGGCCGATGGTGCCAGGTGCAGGATCCCCTCCTCGGGGACGCCCGACTAGAATTCGTCAAAGGCCTAAGTACCTGAACGACTTTGTTACAAGGACTATTATGTTTGACGCCGGTTGGGATTAGCGGCAGAATAATCCACTCTAACTAGTCGGGGCGTTCTGGCAGTCTACCCAGACGCCCATAGAATTCACCTGTTTATAGTTATACATGTGCATATGTTCAAAAAAATTTTTTTTGTGATGTTTATGTGTTAAGTTGCACGTTGATTGGTTTATTGAAATGGGGTGGGTTCTGGAACTTTGTGGGGGGAGGATGATACTTATGGGAATTGTACTTCGGGGCTTGCTGTAGCTCAGCCAGGATTGGGGGGTGAATGATGTCAGGCGGGCTACAGCTGGGATATACTGTATATTGGAATGTGAAGTGCAATAGAGTTCAGTGTTCAACAGAGAAAGCTCTCCGTTCTCCATTATTCAGATATAGCAGTATGTTGAAACATCATAGAGATCATTGGTAACATCCAGCCAGCTGTGTTTGTAGCAGTTTTGTGGCTAGAAAGACTTTGATTCCCATTTTGATTCTCCAGAGTAAAACGAGTAACGAGCAACACATCTGATCAAATTTCAGTAACTGTAATGCATTACTGAATTTTTAAACAGTAATTTCATTACACAGCACAGTACTGCAAAAGCAGTGGCATTACAGTAACGCGTTACTCTCAACACTGGTGCTATATATCTGTAAAGCTCCAAGAATGTTTGAGAAACGTCAATTGCTAGTGGCTAATGCTAAATGTGATTGGAACAAGCTAACGGCTTATGTGGTCAATGTGGTCAAAGGACCATATTGGAAATAAAGTATTTTCACTTTCATGTGTAATCCTGATTTTGTATGATGTTTCATATATATATTTACATTGTGGGAATGTGGGAATGACGAGACAAGTTTCTCTCAAGTCAGCTTTATTCACATTCACCAACATCTCAAAGAAGAAAGAGGACAACACAGGAAACTCTCGTCCTTAAATACCAGGACTCTCACAGTTCACACGTCAAATTGCATCACAAGTCACATTGCATTATAATCGCCAGTAACAATGCATCTCCTCTTTAATCCTCTAAAAACACCCCCACAGTCCCAGGCCTTGCATCCCAAAGCTAAAACCTTCACAGCTTCCTGTTACCTCCAAGGAAGCTCTGTCTTTGTTCTTGTCTAAAATGTGAGGCCTTACATCAGTCACAAAGTAGGTCACATATGTGTGGCCACACCAGCCCCCCCCAAAACATTTTAGATGAACCAGAGAATACAGCATGCATGCCGTGATAGAATCAATACACATCAGTCTGCATGCTGTCTAGGCTTCAGTCTCCTGCTGTATCTGCTGTAGCCCGGGCTCCACGTCTCCGCGGCGTTGTCACTCTGGGGGGTTGCCGTCTGGGGGTGAAAACCTTTTGTCAGTCCCTGCGGGTGTTCTAGGGAAACATTACTCTGTGAAGCCCCCCGTGGGGGTCTACCTCGCCGCGGGGCCCTTGCCAACAGCACTTGCTCATCTGCCACCACAAAAGCGGGTTTGAGTCTGTTTATGCCAACTTTTGCTTTCCTACCCCCCAAATCTAGCAAAAATTGCTTGTCCACTGTTTCCAACACTCTGAACGGTCCGTCATAAGGCGGTCGCAGTGGGGGTCGATGCGCATCGTGTCTGACAAAAACAAACTCTGCGTTCTTCAAAGCTTTAGGCACAAAAACGCGCGGAAAACTGTGGTGCACGGGGCCGGGCAGCGTGCTTGATTCTATGTTACTCCGCAACAGCTGTGACGGGGAGGTGTCTGGCGCAGGGTTATCTGGGAGAAACTCCCCAGGCAGCCGAAGTGGTTGCGCAAACACGAGCTCCGCTGGGGAGGCTTCTAAGTCCTCTTTAGGCGCAGAACGCAACCCCAATAAAACCCACGGTAACTTGTCTACCCAATTTGCATCCGTCAGTGACGCTCTGAGAGCTGCTTTCAATGACCTATGAAAACGTTCACATAACCTGTTAGCCTGCGGATTGTACACAGTTGTGCGGTGAATTGTGACACCCAGGCTGCGGGCCATTGTCGACCAAAGTTCAGACACAAATTGAGGGCCTCTGTCGGACGTAATGTCTGACGGAACTCCGAAACGCGCCACCCAAGCTGTCAAAAACGCGCACGCTACCTCCTCGGCCGTGGTTGATACCAGCGGAACCACTTCAGGCCAGCGCGTGGTGCGGCCCACCATTGTCAGAAGGTGTGTGCACCCCTGTGACGGCGGGAGGGGTCCCAAGAGGTCCACGTGAACGTGATCGAACCTCTTGGCCGGAATGTGAAACGGCTCCAAAGGAGCCCTCATGTGCCTGTGTACTTTGGCCCGTTGACACGCCGTGCAGACTGCTGCCCACTCTTTAACTTGTTTGCGAAGACTCGGCCACACAAATTTCTGTCCTACCATTTTGACCGACGCACACACTCCCGGGTGCGCCAAAGCATGAATCGAGTGAAAAACGCGGCGGCGCCACGCGGCCGGTACTACTGGATGCGGCCGTCCAGTGGAGACATCGCAGATTAGGGGGGGCATACCGTCTTGCAGCACCCTGTTCTCCAGCCTTAACCCTGTTGGTCCAGACTGGAGCGTGCACACATCCGCATCACTAACCTGCTCCGCGGCCATGGCTGCGTAATCTATTCCTACGCTGACTGGGGCCGCCACGGCGCATGAGAGGCAATCTGCCACTACATTCAGTTTACCCGCTACATGCTGAATATCAGTGGTAAACTCTGAGATCGCGGCCAGCTGTCTCTGCTGCCGGCCTGACCACGGTTCGGAAACCTTGGCCATCGCAAATGTTAGCAGCTTGTGGTCAACGAACGCGGTGAAATGGCGTCCTTCCAGCCAGAACTGAAAGTGGCGGATGGCCAAATGGAGAGCCAGCAGCTCCCTGTCGAACGCGCTGTATTTGCGTTCGTTATCGCGCAAGGTCCTGCTGAAAAAGGCGAGGGGCTGCCAAACCCTGGCTACATGCTGCTCCACGACCGCCCCTATGGCCACATCAGACGCATCAGTAGTGAGCGCTATGCGGGCCATTGGGTCTGGGTGCGCCAACAACGCAGCCTTTGCCAAGGCTGCTTTCCCCTCCGAGAATGCTTGGTCCCGCTCCAGGGACCCCTCGACCTTATTCGCGGGTTTTTGTTTTTTGAGCGCGGCATACAGCAGCTGCATGAGTTGCGCCGCGCGGGGGAGAAAACAGTTATAAAAATTCACCATTCCCAAAAACTCCTGCAACGCCCTGATCGTCTGCGGCCGGGGAAAATCTGCTACCGCGCGCACTTTGTCAGGAAGCGGAACCGCTCCTTCGAGGGAGGCGCGGTGTCCTAAAAAGTCGATCTGCGCTACCCCAAACTGAGACTTCGCTGGGTTGATTATTAACCCGTGATCTCCCAACCTCCGGAAAACTGTAGCCAGGTGGTTTTCGTGTTCATCTTCGGACGCGCTGGCTACCAAAATATCATCCAAGTAGACGAACACGAAAGGGAGATCGCGAAACACCGCGTCCATCATGCGTTGGAACGTCTGTGCAGCTCCTTTGAGCCCAAATGGCATGCACAAAAACTCGAAAAGGCCAAATGGAGTTATTACCGCTGTTTTGGGTATGTCCTCAGCGCGCACTGGGACTTGGTGGTAACCGCGGATCAAATCTATCTTTGAAAAAACGCGAGCCCCTGCCAAATGAACGGAAAAATCTTGGATATGCGGGATTGGGTAGCGGTCGTGCGCTGTAGCGTTGTTTAACCTGCGGAAATCCCCGCAAGGTCGCCATGAGCCTTCAGCCTTCGGGACCATGTGTAGTGGGGAAGCCCAAGGGCTATTTGAATGCCTGATTATGCCCAACCTCTACAGGCTGGAGAACTCCTCGCGCGCTATGGCCAGTTTAGCTGCGTCCAAGCAGCGAACTTTTGCAAAAACGGGCGGTCCGGTAGTGGTAATAAAATGTTCCACCCCGTGTTTAGCGACAGTTGCCGAAAATGTGGGGACCGTGAGTGCTGGGAACAGAGTGAGCAGTGTGTGGAACTTACCGCCTGCAGCTGTGACGTTGGCTTGTGCTGTTGGCGGGGCCACTTGCGCTGTACAGGGGATAGAATCAAAAGAAAATGCATTAACCAGGCGCCTGTTAGCGAGATCAACCAACAAACCATGTGAGCACAAAAAATCAGCCCCCAGCATATTGAAATTCACTGCTGCTATAACAAAAGTCCACTCAAATGTACGGCCGTGTAGAGACAGAAGCAGAGTCTTCTCACCAAAGGTCTTAATCTCCGAGCCGTTCGCTGCTGCCACCCCGGGATCTTTGGAACCTGCTAGCCTGTCCGCGTAGGAAGGTGTGATGAAACTCAACTGGGAGCCTGTGTCCATGAGGAAATGCCTCCCCGAGCGTGCGTCCAACAAGTAGAGCAGCTTGTTCTCTTCCTCGAGGGCCGCGGCTGCTACCGACCCCCGATCTTGGCGTTTCTCGAACGCTTGAACTGGCATGGTGGTACACATTTGCGTGCCCTCTTTGCGAAGTGGCGATGGTAGAAACAAAGGACGTCTGATCTGCGTTCCCTGGCCCCTGCCACCGCCGTTGTCGGTGCGTCTGGCACTGCTGCCCCTGGCCCCCTGCCATCTCCGGTCGTCGCGCTGAGTTCCGCTGCAGCAGCCGCGGCCGCGCGCTGTCTGCTGGCGTTGACAATTCGCTGCACCTCCCGGACCAGCGCGCGGTAGTCATGCTGGGCCAACAGTGGCGAACTGGCCAGGGTCGCTCTCGCCGCTGACGGTAGGGTCCTGAGGAAGAGGTGGGTGAAAATAAAGTGGTCGTCGTCAGAGCCTTTTAACCTCAACAACTTCTCCATAAGGTTCGCGGGCATGTCATCTTCCAACTCCGTCAGCGCCAGGAGTCTCTCTGCTCGCTCCTCCACCGAGGGGGTGAAGTGCTGGATGAGTGAAGCCTTCAACGCGCCGTATTTGTCGCTGTCCGGCGGCTGGTCGATCAGGCTCTCCACATGCTGGGCTGTGTGGTTGTCCAGTTTTGCGACCACATAGTAGAATTTTGTGTCATCTACCGATATCCCCCGGAGGTTGAACTGTGCCTCAACCGCATGGAACCAGGAGCGCGGATTGTTCTGCCAAAAGTCCGGTAGCTGGACCGTAGCGGCATTCGCTTGGCTGGGGGCTCCTGACAAGGCTGTCCCGGGGGAAGTCTCCTCTCGCTGCATGCTACGTTTTGGGTCACCAGTGTGGGAATGTGGGAATGACGAGACAAGTTTCTCTCAAGTCAGCTTTATTCACATTCACCAACATCTCAAAGAAGAAAGAGGACAACACAGGAAACTCTCGTCCTTAAATACCAGGACTCTCACAGTTCACACGTCAAATTGCATCACAAGTCACATTGCATTATAATCGCCAGTAACAATGCATCTCCTCTTTAATCCTCTAAAAACACCCCCACAGTCCCAGGCCTTGCATCCCAAAGCTAAAACCTTCACAGCTTCCTGTTACCTCCAAGGAAGCTCTGTCTTTGTTCTTGTCTAAAATGTGAGGCCTTACATCAGTCACAAAGTAGGTCACATATGTGTGGCCACAACATTTTCTATGTTTTTATACCACATTTAATATCATTTTTATCCAAATAAATACAAACAAACAAACAATGCAAGCACGGTTGGGATAAGCTAACGGCTAAGGCTAGCGGCGATTGATACAAGCTAATTGCTAACTCATTAGCCTTTATTAGTTAGACTGTGATGAGATGTGAAACCTTAAAGGGTCACTGTTTTTCAGTGGTTTACATCCAAGTGGATTTATTTGGACATTTTAATATACTGCTGGATGTTTAAAGTTGCAGTTTTATAACTGTTTTACAGAGTTTTGTCATAAGATACATGTTGGTTAAATCACTCTATAAAAGCAAGAAATCTGTTTGTGTCTGTCTGTCACGTTTATAGGACATCATAAGACGGCCTATGATCTCTGCCTGAATATCATAGGACGTCGTATGAACTCAGGCATCATAGGACACATAGACAAATGTGTCTTTATGTCATATAGACCATGTGTCTTTGAACTCAGGCATCATAGGACACATAGACAAATGTGTCTTTATGATGTCATATAGACCATGAACTCAGGCATCATAGGATGACTCACGATCCCTATATGACGGCACGTAGACAAATGTGTCTTTATGATGTCATACACATCAAGCCTGCCTTCATGTCTTTATATGTCATATACAGTGAGTTCATGCCAGAAAGCCTCTTTTTGCTCAGATCTATTTTCATAATCCTGTCCATGAACTAGAATTACGACGCACCTATCCCTCAACCAGTGGTCTCAACGAAGAAGCAGAAGAAGACCCATTAGATGGAGAGAGCAATAGAATGACAACTGCTGCACATCAGAAACAATGCCATGAAGATGAAACACCTGAGGTTCCAGCAGTACATTGCACCCGTCTGAGACAGGACATCCTTCACCAGCATAGGGTACGACAGACTTTAAAGCACGTTTCTAGGACATCATAGGGTGGCCTATGATCTCTGCCTTATCATCATAGCGTGTCCTATGAACTCAGGCATCATAGGACGACTCACCATGCCTACATGATGGCAAATGTGTAATCTTGATGAATGCCAGTCTACACTACAAATGTGTACAATGCCAAGCAAAGCGCTGATTTTCTCCAGGTGCTCCAGTTTCTTGGTTTCTACGGGTATGCACGGGCCTTCCTGAACAGGGTTGAAAGCCACTTTTTCAGGATCGTGCCCATGAACTGGAATTACGACGCACCTATCCCTCAACCGGTGGTCTGAACGAAGAAGAAGAAGACCCACCAGATGGAGAGCAATAGAATGAGGAGAACTGCTGCACGTCAGAAAGGATGCTATGAACATGAAACACCTCAGGTTCCACCAGTACGCCGCAGGCATGACTGTGAACAATACAGCCGTCTGAGACAGGAGGAGAACCTTCAGTGGTCTGAATGAAGAAGAAGAAGACCCACCAGATGTTGTCTATATGACGGCACATAGACAGAGCACATGCCTCCCTACAAGACATACTGTATATATAGACACAGGCAAGCAACATCACACAGAAGAGTGACAGGCAAGAGAAGAAGTAACAAGCAGGGGCAAACAGCCCCAGATGGCAGGACATATTTTATGTGATTTTTATGTTTTGCTGCATACAAAAGCCATCACATGTGATTGCCACTTAGTGCTGTGTTACTGTACCAACTGTCCTGTAACTGGCAAGAATTCTGTTCCAATGCATCCCCTCTATGGGCATGCACGGGTATGCACTGGTGAAAGTATTTTAAAATCAGTTTGATGGTTCACATTCACTCACAGAAGAAGTTAATTTATGATGAAGTTCATTTGGGGGAAGCTGTGGCCAATGGCAGAGATGGGGAGTGGTCAGGGGTGGGGCCACTCTTGGCACAATGTTGGCCACTCTTGGCATAATCTTTGCCACTTTATCAACTACATCAGCCAGAGCTACATTTGCCTGGGGCGGAACTTTTCTTTATGATTACGCTGCCCCATTGGACCTCACAAATGCACGCACACATCCTTTAGCCGTGCTCACATTTGAAAACAGAGCAGCTGCAGGCAATTGTGCTTTGATTCACAAACTGATAAAGGTAAGCTATAATATCAGAGGGGAAGTCATGTTGATATTCCTTCGGTAGTGTTCAGTCACTTGGCTGTTTATGAAATTTAGCGAAGATAAAAAGTCTCAGCAACAGCAGCTCACTGATAGGAAAAACTGGAAAGATGTATCATAAACTCACATTTTATGCACGGTGTCTGCCATAATATTAACGGTTATGTGAGCTAACGTTTCATGTTAAGACACTAATATGATGTTAATGCATTTTGAGGCACATTAACGTTAGTCAGATTAACTTTTTGAATGTTTTCTGTCAGGGAAATTGACTACAGTAAGACTCAACCAGGCAGAATCATTTTACATTTTGGTAAATGATTCTGTGTTTTTTTATTATTGTAACTGAGAGGTCTGTCATGGCTGTATTCATTACAACAGGCTTTGTAATAAAGGCAGTAATTTAATTTGGTAGGACTAGTCATGAAGGTGTTAAGGTTGGCACAAAATATAACTATGGTCATCAAAATCAAATGAAAAGAGTTTCCTAAGATCTCATCATTTTGTCATTACAAAGTTGTACAGAGTCAGTTTCTGTCTCCTTAGTGATAGGCCCTACATAACATTCCTAACAATAATCAATACTGGGATTGTGCCTAGTGACAGATGGTGGTGCAGGGTTTTGTACAGCTAGCAGATTTTTTTTTAATTCTCTCTTTTTATTGATCTGTAAATTATTCAATATTGTGTGTATATTCAGTGTGTATGGATGCAATGAAACTTGTTTACATGAAATGGAGCACTGATATTGTATTGTTTTATTTTTAAAATATTATGTCTCTGTGTCTTTATTTTTTTATGATGAAACCAAAGACAAATTTCCACATTTGTGGAAAATAAAGTATTTGTATTCATATACAACTCTACACACAAAATTTAATAGCAAGTATGAATATATACAGTAAATATAGTACTAAAGAGTTTATATAACCCCTTATTTTGCGAGAAACATTATGTTCTGCTCATACCGATTTCTAGGCCACCCCAAACTGATCACATATTCATCCTGGCCACCCCGCTGAAAATTTCCTGGCTCTGCCACTGGCTGTGGCACAGGTGTAGTGTGGCAGACTACTGATCAGAGGGTCAAGGGTTCAATTCCTGCTTTGTCTGCAGTCTGCATGTCGAAGTGTCCTTGAGCAAAACGCCTGAACCCCCAGCTCCTCATGGTGGGTCAGGCCACCGCCTGTGTATGGCAGCTCTGCCGCCATCAGTGTGTGAACGGGTGGATAGCAGGATCTATAAAGTGCTTTGGTCATCTAGAAATGAGAAAAATATAGGAGCTATTTTCCTGGTGTCCTATTGTCACAGGTGTTTTCTATCGATCACCATAGGTGGCGGTGTGGTGAGAGCACGCCAGGCACATTTTAGATAGCACAAGTGACTCGGGCGTGTAATCAGTTGTGGGTGATGGGGTGATCGCAAGGTTTTTACCACTCCCTTGCTTGCTCGCTCGCTAGCACACATGTTTGTTTGCACACCAGCTCGCTTTACTTTTCATCTTAAGGTAAATCTGCTCCTGTCTCAAATCAAGTTTTTGTTCGTCTACTGCACTTTAGAGACTGTTGTTGTAAATCAACCTTGGATAACTGAATAAATGGGAACATCACCCAAAAGTAAATGCGATGCTTGGAGTTTCTTTGGAAGCCGTCAAAAACAGGTCTCCTCCCATCACCCTGCGAGTGTCTAAATGCCAATAGTTACAACACGCTATATACGTGAACACCATTTAATGATGAAATGCTCATTTTGAGGCAATTCATAACAGACGTTTATAGTGTTATTTAATTTATAATTATGATCAGGTATAAAGATTATTTAATTTTAATTTGTATTAAGAGGAGGTGTATCAGGACCTGAGATTTACTCCGGGTCCACACACACACAAAAAGTTGATAGTAAAAAGTCATTTGGGGCACCAGCTCAATAAATGTGAGCAATTGATAATTAATCTTATAACTGAAATTGATCAATCAATTAATTAATACATAATCAGTCTCAAAATATTAGTGAATTCGATACTGGGGCTTCAAAACCAGGCAAAGAATGGAATCAATTCCCAGATGACGTCTCTCATTTTACAGATTTATTTAAATGAAATGATGATTAAATTACATTACATTCAAATAACTTGTAAGCAGGTGAAATGATCAACACTGAGCAATCAGATCCAACTTACATAACTGATTATTGAGTAACAGAATGTGAACACCTGTAGAACCAGGGTGGAAATGTAAACTGAATTCACTGGGATGAGGATATGAATAAATTGGACACAAATTTATTGAGAAAATTAAACTAATTGTATGAAAAATTCTGATTTCTAAGAAAGTATAAACGGAATTTTAATAAAAAGAAGGGTTATATTAATTTCTCTTTAATTCTGTAGCTCTGATCAGAGTTATAAATTAGCTTTAACTCTCAGACAAATCATGGCATACTTCAAGTGATGGACATTAAACAGCATTAACCAGCAGCTGAAACAAAAAATCTAGCTCATTTGAATTCTGGTGTGTCGCCATGGTGTTGGGGACCTTGTGGGCTTTGAGCCGGGTCCTTAGCTGAAACGCTATTTGCAGATTAACAGGAAATATCCACCAGCAGATATTTCTTTACCAGGAACAAACAGTAGGTTGCTGAAAGTTGGCAAAGGTGATGGCTGCTGCTGCTGCTGTTGCGGCTGGCCGCATCATATGCCATGCAGGAAACTCGAGGAATTTTTCAGCGGTGTTCTCGAGCCCGGATATAAATGGGATTGAGTTCAAAGTCGGATTAAAGTCACAGAATTAGAGAGGCAAGTTAAAAATAACTAAATTCAAGCCACGAAATGACTGGAGATCTTCTGATGTCGTGGAGTTAAGAATAGCTTCCGACGAATGGTCGGTCCTTTGAAAAAACACGGTGAGTTTAAAGAAAAAGTTTACAGAATAAAAAGTTAGAAAAACAGAAATGCCTGTGAAGCATGGAGTTTCACTCCATATAACGAAGTCTGAGCTCAAGAAAGAAAGCAATTAATTCTCAGACATTTAAAGAAAAACATTAAAACACACAGACATTTACACAAACACGACAATGGAGGATCACACGAATGTGGTCTGAAAAACTTTGATCTGAAGAAGGGCATCTCCCTGCTAAAGACTGAGCAAGTTTCGCGCAGAAGCTCTGATTGACATAAACCTAAATCAATAGTCTTCCTTCGTGGGCGGGTTTTATGAACTTTAGTCCAATGGGCATCCAGTTCTTTGTTTGTCACCGACCAATAGAATGAAAGAAGTTTTGTCCCGCAGAAGCTGATCTGTGATTGGTGGAGCAAGTATTTGACTTGGTACTTTTCACAGGATGACACCCATTTTAATACTGAAGATTCCTTAACATACTCATGTATAAAGTTTAAGCAATATCAGTGATTCATGCACTTTCATACTGGTACTTATAATTTAACATGCAAGAATAAAATAAGATATATTGAAGCATTAAAACATTCATGCACAAATTTAAAATCAAGGATTTATATAAATTCTTTCAAACCCATTATTGATTGTCCACACCGATCATCAGAGTCCATTTGCTTTTCCATGGTGTCCTGGAAATTATCCTGAGGAATGAAACTTGGAAATCCAAGTTTAATGTTCAGTCAAAAACTTGGTTCAGCATATAGTGTCAAAAGTGAATGTCTGTTCCAGAGACATCCACAAGGGGTAGTGTCAAGCTGTGGATAATCCTAGGGCCTTAGGAAATACATTTAAAGTTTATGGAATGCCTGTTCTTTGTCAACGTTTAATTAACCCATAAAACGGTCTGGAGGAAGAGAGTTTTCAGTTTATTTATGATGTGAACTAATCCGTTCCTTGCACAAGATGGAATCCTTATCTCTTGTACCTCTTTACAAAGGAATGTGTTCTCCACAGTGGTCCTGAGATGAAAAAGCAATTCTTGACTAGCCTTTTCCTGTGTGAAACAATGTCTTTATATACACACGTGGACAAAATTGTTGGTACCCCTCTGTTAATGAAAGAAAAACTCACAATGGTCACAGAAATAACTTGAATATGACAATAAAAATTCTATGAAAATTAACCAATGAAAATCAGACAATGCTTTTGAATTGTGGTTCAACAGAATTATTTTAAAAAACAGCCTGGACAAAAATGATGGTACCCTTAACTTAATAGTTTGTTGCACAAACTTTTGAGGCAATCACTGCAATCAAATGATTTCTGTAACTGTCAATGAGACTTCTGCACCTCTCAGCAGGTATTTTGGCCCACTCCTCATGAGCAAACTGCTCCAGTTGTCTCAGGTTTGAAGGGTGCTTTCTCCAGACGGCATCTTTCAGCTCCTTCCACAGATGTTCAATAGGATTTAGATTAGGGCTCATAGAAGGCCACTTTAGAATAGTCCAATGTTTCGCTCTTAGCCATTCTTGGGTGTTTTTAGCTGTGTGTTTTGGGTCATTATCCTGTTGCAAGACCCATGACCTGCGACTGAGACCAAGCTGTCTGACAATGTACAGCACATTTCTCTCTAGAATACCTTGATAGTCTTGAAATTTCATTGTACCCTGCACAGATTCAAGACCCCTGTGCCAGATGCAGCAAAGCAGCCCCAGAACATAACAGAACCTCCTCCATCTTTCACAGTAGGGACAGTGTTCTTTTCTTGGTATGCTTCATTTTTGCATCTGTGAACATAGAGCTGATGTGCCTTGCCAAAAAGTTCCAGTTTTGTGTCGTCTGTCCATAGGACATTCTCCCAGAAGCTTTGTGGCTTGTCAACATGCAGTATGGCAAATTCCAGTCTGGCTTTTTTATGATTTGTTTTCAACAGTGGTGTCCTCCTTGGTCGTCTCCCATGAAGTCCACTTTGGCTCAAACAACGACGGATGGTGCGATCTGACACTGATGTACCTTGACCTTGGAGTTCACCATGAATGTGTTTAGAGGTTGTTCTGGGATGTTTTGTTACCATTCGTATTATCCATCTCCTCCTGCGGCCACGTCCAGGGAGGTTGGCTACAGTCCCGTGGATCTTAAATTTCTGAATAATATGTGCAACTGCTGCTTGGAGATGGTCTTATAGCCGTTACCTTTAACATGCTTGTCTATATTTTTTTTTCTAATCTCCTGAGACAACTCTCTCCTTTGCTTCCTCTGGTCCATGAAGCATGGTGTGTGGTACACACCATGTCAACAAACACCACAGTGACTACTTATCACCCTTTAAATAGGCCGACTGACTGATTACAAGTTTGTAGACACCTGGGATGTTAATTAGAGGACACATCTTGGTTGAACATGTCCCTATGGTCACATTATTTTCAATCTTTTCTAGGGGTACCATCATTTTTGTCCAGGCCTGTTTCATGAGTTTATTTTTTAAAGTAATTCTGTTGAACCACAATTCAAAAGCATTGTCTGATTTTCATTGGTTAATTTTCCTAGAATTTTTATTTATTACCACTTTTGTCAGATTCAAGTTATTTCTGTGACCACTGTGGATTTTTCTTTCATTAACAGAGGGGTACCAACAATTTTGTCCACAGCTGTATATATATAATTTTTTCATGATATACAATTGTTTAAGTTAAAAGGTTTCTACATATTTGGAAACTAACATGCAGAGCAAACTAAAATATTAGTTTTGAAGTGTATAAAGTGAGTTGAAGAAATAGATGAGTACTCACGATTGAAACATAAAGTGAACAGATTATTTATTATTTGTACTGTTTGTGTAGACTGGTTTTTTGATACCCACTGGAAAGAACCTGGATTCCAAGATGGCGACCCTATCCAACGAGCTTGAGGACGGTTATGGATGCAGTCTGGCCAGCCGTAGGACCTATCCACAGGGGGACACCAGATCATATAATTCTTCATTCACTTGACACCAGATAATAGAGTTGGAATGTTCATGAACGATTCATTCGAGTGTACTAGTTCTTGTGGGCGAACGAACTATACTGAATCACTTACTGTAACTGAACGAATCACTTAGGGAATAGCGGCCATTTCATCCCCCACTTCCAAATCATGTACACATCATTGACTGGTAGCTCTCCTAGCCTTCTACAGCCTATTACAGCCTCCAAACCTGGAGCTTCGGAAGGAGCTGCTTTTACTGGACGAGTCATTCACAAAAGGCTTCTCCTGCTTGGCCTGCAGGAACCAGGAAATAAACAATGGATGGATTCAACACAACAAAATGAAACAGTGAAAGTGATTTTGAAGTGAGAAATAAATCATTTAACTGCTGAATCTGTTTTAATATGACACACATATATCTGCTCCTTTAAAAGTTTTTAATTGACTCAGTTCAACAGCTGAAAAAAAATCACGTGTCTGTGATGTTGTGTTCCGGCACCTTATTGTGAAGTGCGGTGTAGTGATGTGCACTTCCTGTCACGTCACTGCACCGCCCTATAAATACCAGAGGGCATGCATATTGCGGCCTCTTTGACCGGTGCCCTCTGCCTCGTGCCTACCCTGTTACCGCTGTTCTACATCTGTCAATAAAGCTGTGTTCGTCTAGCCATCTTGCCTCATCCTTCAGCCAAGGTATTTTACCATACATAACATTCTGATAGAGGATTAACTCATGGAGGCGTGTATCACACCACTTCGCCCCTTCCTCGAGCTCCTGGGAGAGCTGCTGGTGCCTTGGCCAATGTGGTTTGAGGCTTTCCAGATGTACATCACCACACTTGACCTGGGTAAGCTCGACAAGCTAAGAGCACGTGTGCTACTTGTTCACAACCTGGGTATTGAGGGCCAGCAAGTCCTGCGCACACTCGGAGCTTCGGACTCTTTTGAAGATGTTGTAGAGCTGCTAGCAAACCACTTTCATACCCTGGATAGCGTGACTGTCCGAAGGATTCACTTTTAGCAGTGACATCAATGAGTAGGTGAGACTATTCATCAGTTTGTCGCCGACTTAAGGCAGTTAGCTAGCGAGTGTTGCTTTGGGCCGTTGGAAGACAAATTGGTATGTGACAATTTTGCAGAGCACATGTGTAGCACTGCATTGCGGGCCAGGCTACTCATGGTGCCAAATGACTTAACATTAGCCAGAGCTGTCGAGCTAGCTCTCCAGCTGGAGGCTGCAGACAAGCTAGCTTCGAAGCTAAACTGGCGCCAGTCACAGCAGCTGCCGGAGCCTCCTGCCGCAGTAAATGTTGCGGACTCAGATAGCGAGGATAGCTTGGATGATGATACTACAGAAGACAATGCTGCCAGCCAAAGGTCTGCCCCGGGAAAACCCCTTTGCAAGGGTTGTGAGTCCACAACGCACCACAGTAAGGCTAAGGACTGCCCAGCTAGAGGGAAGCGTTGTAAAAGATGTGGATGCTTGAACCATTATGCTAGAGTGTGCCGTGTATCTGAGCCGGAAAACCCATGGAAGAAATCACTCCGCCCACCCCCAACAACCATCCATACGGTGTCCCCCAGTGCCAACAGGTACATGTTCTGCACAGTTGAACTGGACAGCATGGAGGTGCCGCTGCTGCTCAACACGGGGGTGGAGGGGTCATTGCTGAATTGGGCCACAGTAAGGAAGTTTTTCCCCCACTACAGGAATAGAGGTAACCCAGCGCCGCTTTATGGTTATGGAGATGGCAGGCTGTGAATGGTTGGGACTTAACGGTTCGGTACAAGTCTGCGACAATGGTTGACTTCATGTTCCACGTGACAGGCCGAGGCAATAACGTCATGGGGTGTGACTTGTTCTATGGACTGGGTTTCGCCATTAAAGACGACACTGGGGAAGAATGGTTGGGTTGTGGCCAGTGGAACCCTCCGGTTCTGGTGGTCGACGAGGACGTTCTGTGGGACGAAGAGCTAACGGACACCACAGTGGTCAAGCAGGACCAGCCTCACTCAGGTTCGGCACAGGAGGGTCTCAGTGCCGGTGCTTGGGAAACGGTAGAGGGGGTACCGAGCATAGCGGCGAGGCGCCTGTGCCGGAGAGTGACACCAATGTGCTAGCCCCAGATGCCTCTGGAGCTTGGCCGCAGGGGGGTGGATGGTCTGCAGCTATGATGGTGACCGCTACGACTGTTTCAGAAGAAGTCGAGGCCAGACCGACAAGCACAGTGGAACCGCATGCTCAGCAGCACCATTTCAGGCCGAGCCAGGCCCCACTGAGGGTTATGGATTTGGTTCGGATTCGGGGTGAAGAACGTCCACGGCGAAGATGGGCCAGATGACAGCCAACCAAACATCACGAGTGTCTGCGCATAGTGGCTAAGCTGGGCGGAGCATACTTCAAGCTGGCCGATGGCTCGGCGAGGCATGCCAATCAGCTTCGGTGTGTCCGGGAAGAGGCTTCACGTGGCGGGGCTGGATGAGAGTGGGAGTCAGTGGTGAAGAAGAGAGCTACCGATCAGCTACTGTCCCGAGGGCCTGCTGCTTCCAGGGGTGTACTTGCTGAGGGGCTGCCCTGGGCCCCCCATGCCAGTTGCACTCCTCCTGCCCAAGGAACAGTGCTGTAAATATGTGTGTTGATAGTTCTGATGTTGTTATGTATGTTGTAAAATGGGATTATTTTGTATATTATTGTTTTAGTTAGGAGCACAGCAGTGATTTTAGTTTAATGAAGCACTCTTTTTCTTTAGTTTATTCTAGGCCACCTAGTTGATGGCCTAATTGGTAGAGCATCTGCCCCCACACCTGGGAGGCCGGAGTTCAAATCCCGGCTGGGTTATGCCAAAGACCATATAAAAGTGGAACTTCCTGCCGTCCAGCTTGGTGCTCAGCAATAATGGAATGGAGGAAGGAAATTTGTGTCAGTGCCTTGCATGGCAGCGACCCCTCTGATTCTAGATGTGATTAACATTGTAGATAAGAGAAACATAATTTTGTTCTACTGTACGTGATTGAATGACAATAAAGATGGCTTTGTAATTTGCTTTGCTTTATCTGGTGGTAGAATAATCCACCGTGCCATGCGGGCTGAACTGTAGTCCACCCATCAGCCCTATTTTAGGTTTTGTTATGTGAATGTATTAGGCCATTTTAGTCCACCAGTTTTCGTTATGTTAGTGTGTGATTTGGGTCCCAAACTGGGGAGGGTCTTTATTGTGTGTGTGGTTTTGGACTTTTCTAAGGAAGGGAGGAAATGTGATGTTGTGTTCCGGCACCTTATTGTGAAGTGCGGTGTAGTGATGTGCACTTCCTGTCCCGTCACTGCACCGCCCTATAAATACCAGAGGGCATTCATATTGCGTGCGGCCTCTTTGACCGGTGCCCTCTGCCTGGTGCTTACCATGTTACTGCTGTCCTACATCTATCAATAAAGCTGTGTTCATCCAGCCATCTTTCCTCATCCTTCACCCAAGGTATTTTACCATACATAACAGCGTGACCTGTCCAAAATGCACCACAAAGCTTTCCACATAGACAATGAATGGGGAGCACAGGAGCAGGAAAAAAACACAGAGTGGGTTTCTTTCATCCATTATTTCAACTTATAAAGCATGCACTCTCTGATCTCCCCTCCTTCCCTGTTTACACTCCATGGTAAAATCTGTAATATGACAATAAGAGGGACAATGAGTAAACTTAAAAGTGCAAGCGATAGCATTTTCATGAAAACAAAGATTTAAAAAAAAATACATCAACAAAGCGTTTAGAAATGTGCACAATGTTAGTCTTAATGTGCTTCTAAAAATTAGTAGTTCAGTCACACAGGAACCGTGCAATATGAACTAAAACAAAATGATAAAGTCCAGCTGCAACCTTCACACTTTCACAGACTCTGAGACAAAGCAAATCACAAATATGAAACTTTTCTATCATCCTTATACATACATAAAAATAGGAAGAGAAACACTGTTGAAGTAGTCATTAACAGCAGTAAATACTGTAAAACAGTCGAGAAAAATATTTGCAATGTGACAGTGAAGTACAAGTATGTCTGGGGTCCATCCCAATTCTAATTCCTTCCCTTTCCCCTTCGCCTACCCCTTGGCCCTTGAAATGAAGGGTTCCTTGTTCTCATCAGAAAAAAAGAAGAAAAAGATAACTGATGAGAAAAAAGTCTTATCTTAAAGAGAAAAAAATTCTCAAATTTACACAAACTATTCTAGTCAGTAGAAAGTCAGAAATTTACTAGAAATAAAGCTGTAAATTCACAGAGAAAATTTTGGACCCCCGGTGGGCCGTTTTTGGCCCACGGGCCATATGTTTGACACCCCTGGACCAGCCCATAAAAATACACATTTAGAGGATTTGCTTCCATGAAATAGCTGCATATCAGAATCAGAATCAGCTTTATTGCCAAGTATATTTACAAGTAAACATACGAGGAATTTGACTTGACATTGGGCGTGCACGTTAGGCACATCCAATGACGCGGCAGCCATGCAAGGCGCCTGTCAAATCACAACAGCATATCACAACAGCATGTAAATGAATAAGATAAAATAAAATAGAAAGCACAGATAAATGAAAGAGTTCACCTTAGAAGAAGCTTCATTTGTTATTTACAGTAACAAATCACAGTCACTTTTTCTCTGTGTGGTAAGATAACTTACATTTACACAACTGTGGACATTAAATGCGAGCTTCTTGCTCTAAAAACACTAATGTTTAACCACAGAAGTAGGAACTGATGTTGGGGGCTACTCACTGCTTGGACAACGGGGAATCAGTGTCAGTAACTTGTCCGGATGATTTGGTCACTAAGAATGGGGACAGGTGTGTTCTGCCAGTTGATGTCTGTTTGCCAATGGCAAGTTCACTTTGGAGCTGGTCTGAAGAAACTGAAACAGAGTCTGGCTCTGCTCTGGGCTTGATATGACAAGTTACCACCACCACAGCATTTCTTCCCACCGGGCTGCGGTGAGAACTGGGGCAGGACAGGAGACGACCCGCGGAGCAGTCTGTGGCTTTACGGGGTGTAGCAGCCACCTTGGCATCTAAAGAAATAATTGCAGTGTCTCTGATGGGTGCCATCTCATTTATTGCTTTCTCATCCAGCACCGTGAAAACTAAATAGCAAACAAATGAGAGGCACGCAAACAAAAATTTTATAAACTCAAAATCACATTAAAACAAAATTTAATAAAAACCTTACAGTACATTATTCACACTCACAAAACCATAAAAGGAAAACACTTAAGCTGAATTAATTGGCTCAAATAAAATAAAAGTACATACAATGACAGAATTGGTGCCAAATTCTCTTCTTCCGGCTTTCGGAGAGAGCAGACGCTTTTCTCCTCCTCTCCTCTCCCTCCTACTCCCTTACTGATCCCAGCTTGCTGTGTCTTGTCTGTGTCGCTCTTCTTCTGGCTGAATCTTAATCCAAACGGAAAATTATGGATTTGGTTGGGCTTTAAATGCGATTGACACCACTTTAAAAGAAGATCGGGCCAGGGGGAGCCCAAGTGGGGAGACTCATGGACAATTGGGAACTCATGTGTCTGTGTGATTTGACTGGAGATGCGGAAGACATCTATCTGTTTGGCTTATGATCACAGGATTTCTACTTTGGCTTTGGAGTTTCCTGATGTATCAGAAATTAAAGAAGTTGGGAGAGCTGATCAAAATGCGGACCCGGCAAAGCTCCTTCAACAATTCGACCAGTTGGGGAGTGCACTGATAGCGGCATATGGTGAACTGAATGGTGGCTGATTCAGTAGGTGGAATACATCTTGGAGTCGCTGGTGCTCTCCAGGGAATGATTTTAAAGCCTGTATATGGAAATTATGAAGCACAGAATCACATGAGAGATGAAAATTCTATGCTCTGAGTGAACTGTGCCTATTAGACCTTGATTCGGCGCCCTGAAGATTACATTCCTCCTGGAGGAGGATGATAAGGCAGAAGAGAGTTTTTGCTTCTTGCTTCTCCCTAACATAAACATCTGGTGCGCAGTAATCTGATCTCTCAAGGACAGCGTTATGTGGCAGACCAGCATGGAGTTTACCATCGGACATGCACTGAGAGAATGAACTCTCGAGGACATGCTATCTATGTTTGGAGGACACTAAAGACAGAACATCTAAACATTGCTCAGGGAGGATTTTTGCTGTTCACCAGTAACTGATTGATACACACACCGCACACAACATTACATGACTGATACACATACATTGACACACACACACTTACACTGTCTCTCTCAGCTTTTGCTCCTTTGTTATTGTGTGATCTGTATTGTCTGCTAATTGTGCATTAGAGGGGTTTTTTTTCTATGTAATCACAATTTTGCTCATACGAGCTTTATTTTGATTAACTATGTTTTTTCTCTCTGCCCATTGTGTCATTCCCCCCCCCCCATTCCCCTCTTTACCCTCCACTGTATGACAGGCGCCTTGCATGGCTGCCGCGTCATTGGGAAGCGCTTATCGAGTGCGCCCAATGTCAAGTCACATTCCTCGTATGCTTACATGTAAACATGCTTGGCAATAAAGCTATTCTGATTCTGATTCTGATTCTGAAATTAACATGTAGCCTCTTAATACATAAAAACACTATGAATAGCCACTGAAGGGTACTGTGCAGCCTTACATTGCATTTATGAGCATATAAATCCCACATTTCTCGCTTTGCTTGCCAAAGGGGTGCAAAATTCCCAGACTTAGCTAGTGGCTAGGCTAGCAGGCTACTTGGCAGTCTTGATGAAATGAACTGTACAGATCCACCAAACAAAACTTCTCAGAACTTGCAAACAGTTTAAATGAATAAAATTTCAGCAATTATCACTGAAATTAAACAACATACCACGTGAATTCACAAACAGAAAAAGTCTTGTGATGACTGAAAAATGAGGCCAGCGACTTCTGATATCTTTCATTCAGATTCTTGGGTTCGCAGCCCCCAGCACCAGGAACATGAATTTTTTTTTTGAACCGCCATGATGGTTTGAAAAGTTACTAGATTTAGCAAGAAATTCGTCAAGTTGGTGACACTGGCAATATGGATACCCCCTGGTATTTACAGGGCAGTGCAGTGACATGACTGGAAGTGCTTGTCACTACACCGCACTTCACAGTAAGGTGCCGAAAGACAACACTACATTCTCTCTCCCTCTTAGAAAAGTCACACACACAATTAAGACTCTCCCCAATTTGGGACCCAAATCACGTACTAACATAACAAAAGACATCGTACTAACACATTCACACAACATAACTAAAATAGGGCTGACAGGTGGACTACCGTGCAACCCACACGGCGGGGTGGATTATTCTGCCACCCAATAAAATAAAAAGTCCATATGAAGGGCGCATGCGCACGCAGCGACCGGCAGCTGGTGAAAAAGTCCGTCGTCTGTGTGTCTTGTTTTTATGTACTTTAATGTGTTTTTACGAAATTCTCTGTGTCGTTTCTGTCCTGGAATGTTTGTGGACTGTATGGCGAAGAGCTCCCTGGTTCCATAAATATGGACTTCCTCTACTCTGCTGCTACTTTTCCTCCGGCTCTTTGTCTCTGAAGTAAACGCGATCGGCATCATGGCGGGCAGAATACATTATTCCAGGGACCTGTTGCTGCATTTAAACGCGGTTGATGCAGCGGCTGTGATTGAGCCTAAGCCGCAACTGCCGGACTTTATTTTGAGAGACAGACACAGCGGTGAAAAGAGAGGCGGGAGAGACGGGAGAAGGAAACGCGGAAAGCGTGGAGGCGTGAAATTGCACATGAGAAGATGTCAGTTTGGTAACATTCCTCTTCCTTCTATGATTTTTGGGAATGTACAATCTCTGAGAAACAAGGTGGATGAAATTCAAGGGAATGTACGCTACCAGAAGGACTTTAAGAACTGCTGTGTCATGGCTTTCACCGAGTCTTGGCTTAATGCCGGGCTGCACGGTGGCGCAGTGGTTAGCACTGCGGCAGCACAGTTTACCCTTGGCCGGGGGATTGTGGGGATCGTGGGATCGTGGGTTCGATCCCAGCCCCCGGCCAACAGTGATCTGTGTGGAGTTTGCATGTTCTCCCCGTGTTGCGTGGGTTTACTCCGGGATTTCTCCGGTTTCCTCCCACATGCCAAAAACATGCATGTTAGGTTAATTGGCTGTTCTAAATTGTCCCTAGATATCTGTTTCCTATAGGCCCTTAGAATAGAGGGTTAGTATTAATGAAAGCGCTTTGAGTGGTCTTTGTGACTAGAAAAGCGCTATATAAGTGCAGGTTAGTTAGTTAGTTAGTTAGTTAGTAATGCGCATGACCGAGATGCAGACCTGTGGACTGACGGCTTTGGAGCCCCACTGCACTGCGCTCGGATCGGCAGGAAGAGGTAACGGGGAAATGTCAGGGGGGCGGCGTATGTTTATACATTAATAAGCAGTACTGCACATCTGTCACGGTCAGAGAGCGCATCTGTACACCCGATGTGGAGCTGCTGTCTGTGTCACTATGCCCCTTTTATTTGCCTCGCGAGTTCCCCCAGCTTTTCATTACAACTGTGTACATTCACCTGAGGGCAGACGCTGACTCCGCCTCCAGCACCGTCTTTGATGTGATCCAGCGGCTGCAATCAATTTCTCCAGAGGCGCCAAACTTCATTCTTGGGGATTTTAACCATGTTTCTTTAAAGAAGACGCTTAAAAACTTTTATCAGTATGTCTCCTGCCCAACCAGGCGAAAAAAGACATTGGACCTATGGCTATGGATCCATAGAGAGGGCCTATAAATCACTCCCCCTTCCTCCTGTAGGATCCTCAGATCACAACTGTGTACATTTGCTGCCCACATATAAAACTGCTCTCAGAAGAGGCAAGGTGGAGACGAGAGACATTGATGTGTGGACAGAGGATTCAGTGCACAGCCTCCAGGAATGCTTTAACTGTACAGACTGGGAGATGTTCACACTGGCCTGCGGGGATGATTTGGACTCTTTGGTGGACGTCACATGCTCATACATGTCTTTCTGTAAAAATAAGATCGTTTCATGTAAACGTGTCAAAATATATCCCAACAACAAGCCATGGGTTACAAAATCAGTTAAATCCTGCTTACAGAGGAAAGCACTTGCCTTTAAACAGGGGTCTGTTTCTGAGCTACAGGTTGCCACAAAAGAGGTGAAGTCCGAAATTTTAAGAGCAAAACAGAATTATAAATCAGAATTGGAAAGCAAGATGGCAACAAAGAAACTTGGTTCAGCCTGGGACAGTATGAAAACTATTGCAGGCCTTTAGAGCACAGAGCGCAGTAATCGTGTGTTTTTAGATGGTTTTAAGAGATTCAGACACAGAGCTGGCTAATGCTCTTAATTGTTTTTATGGTCATTTTGACTCCTTTGATTTTAGCACAGAAACCCAAGATTTGAAACAGAAACTCAAAGACAAACAGCACTTTAATATTGAGGTGCAGGATGTTAAAAGGGAGTTCTGCGCTGTAAAAGTGAACAAAAGTCAGGGCCCTGATAATATATGCGGGTGCTTGGTAAAGTCCTGTGTACATGAACTGAGTCCTATATTTCATTACATTTTCAATAAGTCCTTACTGACATAACGCACGGCTCAGGAGACACACACGCAGGCTCAGAGTAGATCCAATAGCTTTATTAACAACAAGTGTGTATGTATGTGTGTCTGCGAGATGTGAATGTATTGGTGGTGGCGTCTGCGTCGGGCACGGAGGCAGGAGACCGTACAGCCGGACAACCCTACGGGAGAAGCAGAGGGAGAAGGGTGACGGGCACACACCAACACAGGCGACGTAAAAATGGTGATAAGCTTACTTGGAGTAGCAGGTGGCTGGCACAGCAAGGACGAGGTCCGGTAGACAGCGACCTGGAGCGCCCGGTGCAGCAGCGAGGGAATGGCGACGGAGAGGAATGGTCCGCCGCCGGGAAATCCACCTGTGAACAGGGGAGCAGACTTGGAGAGGAAAAAAGGTAAGGGCTTCTTACCGAGATGTTTGCTGAGTGGTAGAGGTTACTCACAGCAATCGTGACGAGCGAAGTCTGACGGCTTCAGGCCGAAGCCCAGGGCGAGGCGGCTTAAATCCCTCGCCGCTGATGAAGTGCAGGTGTGCGTGCAGCTGGCGCCGCAGATGGGCGGCGAGGCGTGACAGTACTCCCCCCTCTAGCAGCGCCTCCTGGCGATGGTTTCTCCGGGTGCGCTCGGTGGAACTCAGTAATGAGGGACGGGTCCAACACAAACGACGAGGGTACCCACTGCCGATGTTCAGGCCCATAACCTTCCCAGTCCACCAAGTACTGCAACCCGCGACCCCGGCGCCGGGAGTCCAGGATGGAGGAGACAGGCCAGGCCGGATGGCCATCAATCATCCGGGGCGCGGGTTGCGCAGCAGGAGGAGGGCAAAGGGGGTTGGAGACTGCCAGCTTCACCTTGGATACGTGGAAGGTGGGATGGATGCGGAGGGAGGGGGGAATAGCTACACGCACAGCCACCGGGTTGATAATCCTGGTGATGGGGTATGGGCCCATAAAACGCTGTGCCAGCTTCCTCCTCTCGCCCTTTAAAATGACGTCCTGGGTTGACACATAGACACGCTGACCCACCTGGTACGCTGGGGCAGGTCTTCTGTGCCGGTCCGCCGTGGCTCTGTTGTGCTCCGCCGTGAGTAAAAGCGCATTGCGCGCTGACGCCCAGATGAAGCGGAACTGCCTGAGGTGCGCCCGAACAGAGGGAACCGTTACCTCACTCTCCTGCGCTGGGAAAAGAGGGGGGTCGTAGCCCAGGGACACCTTAAAGGGAGATATCCCTGTAGCAGAAGAGCGGGCGGTGTTGTGGGCGTACTCTACCCAGGCGAGATGGTTACTCCAGGACGCAGGTTTGGACGCAGTGATGCAGCGGAGCGCAGCCTCTAGCTCCTGGTTGGTCCGCTCACACTGCCCGTTGGTTTGGGGGTGATGGCCGGAGGAGAGGCTCACCTTGGCTCCCAGGGCGTTGCAGAATGATCTCCAAACCTCTGAGGAAAATTGGGGCCCCTGGTCCGAGATCACGTCCACCGGAATCCCGTGCAGCCTGACCACGTGCTGGACTAGGAGATCCGCCGTCTCCAGGGCGGATGGAAGACCTCGTAGCGGGATGAAGTGCGCCGCCTTGGAGAAGCGGTCTACGATGGTCAGGATGGTGTCGAAGGTGTTTGAGACTGGGAGTCCGGTGACGAAATCCAGGGCGACATGCGACCAGGGCCTGCCAGGGACGGGCAGAGGCTGGAGCAAACCCGCTGGAGGGGCATTACCTGACTTACTGGTGGCACATACTGGGCAGGCCCGGGCGTAGTGGGCAGCGTCCCTCCGCAGGCCCGGCCACCAGAAGGACCGTTGAAGGAGGTCGATCATCCGGGAGGAACCAGGGTGGCAGGTGAGCTTGGATGTGTGTAGCCAGTGGATGACCTCCCCCCGAACCGTGGATGGCACGAACAGCCTCCCCTCCGGTCCGCCGCCAGGGTCAGGTTCCACTTCCTGCGCCTTCCGGATCTTGCTTTCTATGTCCCAGGTGACGGCTCCCACGACGCACGACCTGGGCAGGATGGTGTGGACCGTGTCCTCAGACTCCTCAGGGGCAAACTGCCTAGAGAGGGCGTCGGGCAGGCCGTTCTTGGAGCCAGGCCTGAAGGTGATGTTAAAACGGAACCTGGCAAAGAACAAGGACCAGCGCGCCTGGCGGGCGTTCAGACGCTTGGCAGATCTCAAGTACTCCAAGTTCTTGTGGTCAGTCAGAACCACGAACGGCAGGTCCGCCTCCTCTAGCCAGTGACGCCACTCCTGCAGCGCGAGCTTGATGGCGAGGAGCTCTCTGTCCCCCACGTCATAATTCCGTTCCGCCGGGGACAAATGCCGAGAGAAGAAAGCGCAGGGCCTTTTGACTCCATCACCTGGCGACCGCTGGGATAGAACCGCCCCCACTCCTGTGTCCGAAGCGTCCACCTCCACGATGCACTGCAGCGACGGGTTGACTTGGCTAAGGACCCGGGAGGAGGAGAACTCCGCCTTCAGCGCCTGAAAAGCAGCCGCGGCCTCTTCGGTCCACTGGAACGGGACCTTAGGGGACGTGAGGCGGGTCAGAGGGCCAACGATGGAGCCAAAATTCGGGACGAAGCGGCGGTAGAAATTTGCAAACCCGATGAATTGTTGCACCTGTTTTCTCGATGCAGGTGTAGGCCATTCCACCACTGCCTTCACCTTCACTGGGTCCAGAAGCACCCGGTCGTGGGAGATGATGAACCCGAGGAAGGATGTTGTCTTAGCGTAGAATTCACATTTTTCGGCCTTCACATACAACCGGTTCTCCAGCAGCCTTTGGAGGACCCGCCTCACATGGACCCGGTGCTCGTCCCTGGATTTGGAGAAGATGAGGATGTCATCCAGGTAGACGAACACAAAAAGGCCAATGAAATCCCGGAGGACGTCATTAATTAGGCGCTGAAAAACGGCTGGAGCATTGGTCAACCCGAACGGCATCACCAGGTACTCGAAGTGGCCGTTCGGGGTACGGAAGGCTGTTTTCCACTCATCTCCCTCCCGGATCCGGACGAGGTGGTATGCGCTGCGTAGATCCAGCTTGGTGAACCAAGTCGCCCCCTGGAGGGAGTGGAAGGCGGTGTCCATGAGTGGCAGGGTGTAGCGATCCTTCTCCGTGATATCATTTAGGGCGCGATAGTCGATACAAGGACGGAGGGAACCGTCCTTCTTGCCCACGAAGAAGAATCCTGCCCCCAATGCTGATGACGAGGGACGGATAATTCCAGCACTCAGCGATTCCTTGAGGTAGGAATTCATGGTCTCCTTCTCCGGCGCCGACAGGCTGTAGAGTCGTAGGGCCTGTGTGGAGGAAGAGACATCGCCTTGGACTTGCTGAAAACCATACCCAGGTCGTGAAATTCAGATGGCACCAGAGAGAGATCCGGGGGTGCTGTGTCCGTTGGAGTTGGGGAAGAGGACGGAGAGCAGGCAGTGGACTGCAAGCAGGTGCTCATGCAGAATGTACTCCATGCTGACACCCTGGCGGACTTCCAATCCAAGACGGGGTTGTGGAGGCGGAGCCAGGGGTACCCCAGGATGACGGGCGACACAGAGTTGGGGAGGACGTAGAAGGTCATCTCCTCCCGGTGGTTCCCAGAGATGATCACAGGAACAGGGACGGTCTGATGTGTTACTCTCCCCAGGGAGACATGGGAGAGGTTGACCAGGGCGAGGGGAGATCTAAGGGCTTGGCAATGGATGCCCAATCGGGTTGCCAGGCTTTGTGAAATAAAACTGCCCCCCGCGCCCGAATCCACCAGCGCGTGAGTGAGGTGCCCAGTGGAGTTGTGACAAAATCGGACGGGCTGCTTCAATTGGGAGAGGGGATTTAACTGATTGACGTCCGCGAGGCCCCCTACAGTAACTCGCGGACCCCGCCGTTTGGCTTCTGTGGGCAAAGCTCCACCGTGTGTTGACTGTCTCCGCAATACATGCAGAGACCCAACTCACGGCGGCGTTGTCTCTCCGCTGGGGGGAGCTTTGTCCAACCCGTCACCATCGGCTCCGACTCCTCGGGGCGCGATGGTGGCGGCGTCGCCAGGGGGCGAGCTTGGAACAGGCGCGACGAGGCACCACGAGAGCGAGAAGAAGACGACTTCCGCCCCGAGGAGCGCTCGCGCAGCCTGTTATCCAAACTGATGGCTAGGGACGTTAGCTCCGCTAGAGTCTCCGGGATGTCCCGCCTAGCCAGTTCATCCTTCAGATCATCATTGAGACTGCGGAGGAAGAGGCCGCAGAATGAACGTTCATCCCAGCCCAATTCCTCCGCCGCTACCTGGAAGTCAATCGCGTAGTCCGCTGCCGACCGGCTTCCCTGCTGGAGGCTGAGAAGCCGATCAACCTGGACGGTCTCGGTACGAGAATGATCAAAGACCTCCAGGAATTGTCTCACGAATTGGCCATAGGTGAGGGTGGCGTAACTGGGCCTCGCCATTACGGCGTAAGCCCAAGTTAGAGCTCGCCCCTCTAGGAGATTCCCAATGTAGCCAATTCGGCTATGATCTGAAGGAAAATCTCCGGGCACACGGTGGAACACGGACTCACACTGCATTATGAACCCCCGTGCTCCACCGAGCTTACCGCTAAAGCGGGCAGGGGTCGGAATGGGTGTGAGCCGAACCGGTGCTACCGGAGCCGGCTGAACGGCCGCTGGAGCAGCAGGAGCCGCGCCGCCCTGACGAGCCGGGGGGGAACGGCTGTTGGGGGTCCAAGCGGTCCAATCGGTTAGTGATAATGGTTAATTGATTTAAAATCACCTGTTGCTGGTGAGCTATTAGGTCCACTCGAGCCTCGAGAGTGGAAAGTCGGCGTGTGAGCCCGCCGTCTGCCGAGCCGCTCTGCTGAAGCCGTACTGACATAACGCACGGCTCAGGAGACACACACGCAGGCTCAGAGTAGATCCAATAGCTTTATTAACAACAAGTGTGTATGTATGTGTGTCTGCGAGATGTGAATGTATTGGTGGTGGCGTCTGCGTTGGGCACGGAGGCAGGAGACCGTACAGCCGGACAACCCTACGGGAGAAGCAGAGGGAGAAGGGTGACGGGCACACACCAACACAGGCGACGTAAAAATGGTGATAAGCTTACTTGGAGTAGCAGGTGGCTGGCACAGCAAGGACGAGGTCCGGTAGACAGCGACCTGGAGCGCCCGGTGCAGCAGCGAGGGAATGGCGACGGAGAGGAATGGTCCACCGCCGGGAAATCCACCTGTGCACAGGGGAGCAGACTTGGAGAGGAAAAAAGGTAAGGGCTTCTTACCGAGATGTTTGCTGAGTGGTAGAGGTTACTCACAGCAATCGTGATGAGCGAAGTCTGACGGCTTCAGGCCGAAGCCCAGGGCGAGGCGGCTTAAATCCCTCGCCACTGATGAAGTGCAGGTGTGCGTGCAGCTGGCACCGCAGATGGGTGGCAAGGTGTGACACTTACAGACACAACATGTGCCTAAGATCTGGAAAGAAGCCGTGGTTGTTCCCGTTCCAAAATCCAGCTGTCCTAAAACGGTAAACGACTTTAGACCAGTTGCTTTGACTTCAATTTTAATGAAAATTTTTGAAAAACTGGTCAGATGTGAGGTCCTAAAGCAGACTGAGCATGCATTGGATCCTCTGCAGTTTGCCTATAGGCCTCACAGAGGAGTGGAGGATGCCACTGTCACTCTGTTTAACATGCTTTTTAAACATCTGGATTTTAATGGGACACACGCCAGGCTTTTATTTGTGGACTTTTCCTCCGCCTTTAATACAATCCAACCTCATATCTTAGTTGAAAGGCTCCTGCAACAATTTGATTTGAGCAATAATCTGGTGGGTTGGATTCTGGATTTCTTAACCAACAGGACGCAGAGAGTAAGGGTCAATGGTACATTGTCTGACCTAAAGTGCTCCTCTACTGGCTCTCCTCAGGGGTGTGTGTTGTCACCACTACTCTTCATCCTGTACACAAACATGTGTCAGAGCAGACATGACAACAGACACATTGTAAAGTATGCTGATGACTCAGTTATTGTCAGTCTCCTCCAGGATGGTGAGAGTGGCCACGGCCCAGTAGTTGATGATTTTGTTCACTGGTGTGAGGATTCCTACCTGCAGCTGAATACGACAAAAACTAAAGACATGATTATTGACTTTAGGATTAAAACTCCCAGGCACAAAGTCACCGTACTAAAAGGCCAGGCCACCGAATGTGTACAATCCTACAAATATCTTGGGACGATTATTGATAGTAATTTAAACTTTGAAGAGAACTGTGAAAGGGTGTGCATAAAGGGTCAGCAACATTTGCATTGCTTGAGAAAACTTGCACGCTTCCAAATTGACCGAACCATAATGACAATGTTTTATCGGGCTTTTATTGAATCTGTTTTATCCTTTTCTTTAGTGTCATGGTTTGGTCAGATAAAACTGAAACAGAGGAAATCCTTGGATCAGGTAGTTAGATGGTCCAGTTGTTTGCTTGGTGAGTCACAGCTGAGCCTGACATCCCTGTACGCCAGACAAGTACAGAGGATGGCTACCTCCATTTTAAATGATGACTCCCACCCTTTGCACTGCAAATTTCAGCTTCTTCCCTCAAGACGGAGGTTTGCTGTCCCAAAAAGTAAAACCCAGCGCTACAAAAACAGCTTTGTTCCTGCTGCTGTCAAAGAGTTGAACAAGCTGTAACAATATATTGCACATAATTTAGGTACCTATTTATTAACTCCATTTTATATTTACTTATTTTTGTAGGATGTTACTTGGGTTCTAAATATTTTATTGGGTTTTAGACCTTTGAGTTTTTAACCTCTTTGACTAGTTTTTAACTTTTAATATGACCCTCCTCTCTTACCTCTGGTTTTTCTCTCATCTCTTTGTCTTTTTATACCCTGATTGATGGAGCCTTGAGTATTTTTATCATGTTTATAGTCAGCTTCATGTGTGCCTGTGTTTGTGTCTATGCTGAATGTAATTTGGGGCTTGTAAATATGGATGTCACCAGACTGCAAAACAAATAAAGGGTACAAATAAAGTAACCTGAACCTGAACCTGAACCTATAAAACTAAAATCACACACCGTGCTCCTAAACTAAATAAAATATACAAAATAATCCCATTTTACAACATACATGCATTAAAACATCAGAACTATTAACACACAATTATTTACAGCACTGTTCCTTGGGCAGGAGGAGTAGAACTGGCATGGGGGCCCAGGGCAGCCCCTCAGTAAGCACACCCCTGGAAGCAGCAGGCCCTCGGGACGATAGCTGGTCTTATGGATGAAAGAGCCTTGCTTCTTCACCACCGACCTCCACTCTTGTCCAGCCCTGTCACCTGAAGCCTCTTCCCGGACACGCCGAAGCTGATCGGCGTGCCTCAACAAGCCATCGGACAGCTTGAAGTATGCTGCACCCAGCTTAGCCACTATGCGCAGACACTCATGATGTTTAGCTGGCTGTCGTCTGGCCCATCTTCGCCGTGGTCATTCTTCACCCTGAATCCGAACCAGGTTCATAACCCTCAGTGGGGCCTGGCTCAGCCTGAAATGGTGCTGCTGGGCATGGAGTTCCCCGCATGGGGATACAGACAATTGGCAAGGATTTGGGTGAGGACTTTGCCAGCAATGGCAAGAAGTGAGATGCCCCGGTAGTTTCCACAGTCCGACTTATCTCCCTTCTTAAAGATTTTCACGATTTCAGCATCCCTTAGATCAGGCGCAATTTTCTCTCGTTGCCAAATGAGAAATATAAGCTGGTAGAGACAGCAGGTAAGTTCTTCCCCACCGAGTCTGAAGATCTCTGCTGGTATTCCGTCGCAGCCAGGAGCCTTTCCATTCTTTAACTTACTGATGCCAGTTTTTACTTCAGCAAGGGAGGGTTCTAAACCAAGCTCGCTAGCCACAGGCAGCTGAGGGATCTCTAGATAAATAGGCTCATCTACCAGAGATTTGCAGTTGAGGAGATTTTGAAAGTACTCCTTCTAGCAACGATTAATGCTCTCTTCGTCCTTAAGGAAACTGCCGTCTTTATCCTTTATTGGAGTGGCACCACATATACTAGGACTGTAGATCGCCCTTGTGGCACTAAAAAAGCTATGACTATCATGGCTGTCCGCCAGTTCTTGAATCTCCTTGGCTTTTTCAGCCCACCATTAGTAAGTAAGTAAGTAAGTAAAATTTATTTATATAGCATCTTCTCACAGAAAGAATCACAAAGTGCTTCACAATAAAATAAAACACACAATCACAGATACAACAATAAAGGCATTAAAAATAGGTATAAAGACATTAAAAACATAAAAACCATAATCCATAATCAAACTAAAAAGCCTGTTTAAACAGGAGTATCTTCAGCTGCTTTTTAAAAGCGTCAACAGAGTCTACCGAGCGCAGACAGTGGTAGAGCATTCCACAATTTTGGTGCCGTTGCCTGAAAGGCTCTATCACCTTGAGTTTTAAAATGAGTTCGAGGGACAGCCTGTAAAAGTTGATCCGAGGATCTCAGAGACCGTGAGGGGTTGTACACTTTAAGCAGCTCGGTGATGTATTTAGGGACCTGGTCATGAATAGCTCTAAAAACAAGAACAAAATTTTAAATTGAATCCTAAAACCAACTGGGAGCCAGTGGAGTGCTGCTAAAAACCGATGTAATGTGAGCCCTTTTCTTAGTGTGCGTTAAAAGACTAGCAGCTGAATTTTGAACAACCTGGAGGCGTTGAAGATGCTTTTGGCTCAGACAGGTAAAAAGACTCTTACAATAGTCTAAGCGAGAAGAAATAAAAGCATGTATAACACTGGTCAACACCAAATTTGTTGTCTAAGTTTTTTTTTAGCTGATTTAGGACAATTTTGACGTGCTGCATCCAAAAATCACATTGGTTTTGCTCAATCAGGTCAACTTTTTGAACTATGGCCACATGTTTTTTTTATGTGGCCATAGAAATAAAAAGAAATAAAAAATTCTTTTTTATTTCTTGAAATTCTCTGAATTTTGAGCAATGATGACGTAACATTCAATTTACATGTACTTACCTTTATCAATGTCTACTATTCAATTTACAGTGCAACTGTACAACTGCTGTACAACTGCTTACAACTTAGCATAAAAACCTGACCTGATCAAGAGAAACGGATGCCATTTTCGGATTCAGCGGTGCAAAATTGTCTTAAATCAGTTGAAAAAACACAGACAACTTACAAAAAAATTATTTTTGTTATGTTGTGTAATCATCTCAAATTCCGCCTTCGACACCAGGGTTCTCAACTTAGAAATATTCTTCAGATGGGAGAAACAATTTCTAATTAATTGATTACAACTGGTGCAGACCGGGACATATCACTGTTAAACAACGACACTGCAGCAAAGACATTGAGTTGCTAGCTGTTAGCATGCGGCCTACATCTCTCCCGAGAGAACACTCACACGTGAAGAAAATTGTATATATGTACAAATATGTTATCATTTCATAATTACTTTTTAGCTGAACTTTTCTGTATTTTTCCCTTACAATGGCTGCAACAATGCTGCATCAGGAAGGTTTAACTCACCCTGTAACAGACATGCCTCAATAGACCGGAATAATCTGTATTTACTTAAAGTTTAGAAACTGGTGTGCAAGAAGTCATGTGCTGACATGGAGTTGTCTTTGTGTTACACAGGAAAGCCTGACCGTTGTATGTTCTTATCAGTCGCCACAAGGGTGCCCACAAGGGTGCAGCAGATGTTTCCTGTGTCTGACCTGTTCTGTATAAAAGGGAAGTGCTGGCTTTGTGTAGCAGCGCACATTTCCCATCTGTAATCAGAGGTGTGTTGCTCCTTGTACAAGTAAAAACTTTGAACACATTTTGTGTCTCGAATCTTATTAAGGTACGAAACTAACAGAGTACTATTATTTTGTGAGTTTTGAGTCTCAGATTCCTGACATGCGTGGTGCCGTGACGCGGATGACCAATATCCAGACTGGGTGAGGACCAGGACAGACTCCAGGTTGAAAACCATGCATGGTCTGACTTATAGTCAGCTTTGAAAACCCGCCTTGAGGGAACTCTGTGAGCCTCGTCGGAGTCCTGACTCTGTCTGGTGACGGTCATCCGCACAGAGTCTGAAAACGTAAGTGAAAATTATTTGTCTGATCGCGGAAAGTAATTGTCATTGTTGAAAACCACAGGTCAGCTAAACGCGAGTAATGGTAGTATAAGGTGACGCCCTGTACTTTTCCTGGTGGTTAAAATTATTGTGTGAGCATCTAGTTCCATTCAAAAGGTGAATGCAATAATTTTATGAGGTAGTGTGACGGCGTTTCACGACTACAAGTAAAATGGGCAATTGTGCTGGAAAACTGGATAGACAGAAGAGTAAACAGAAAAGGAGGGAGGATGTAGCTCGTAGAACAGTAAAGAATTATAATGATAAACTAAAAGAAGGAGAACAAGTAAAGGATCCGGAGAAATATTTAAATAAATGGGAAAAGGATTTTTCATTTAAACTGTAGCATCATCGTCCTCCTCAAAACCAAGACAAGATCACTTCTCTCCAGTTTACAGGAATTTCAATTTATTCATTACACAGGAATATCACCTTTCTGCCTTCTCAGGAATATCACTGGCTTTTTGCTGACTCATGCAGGCTTCTTCCAGACCTGACCAAAGATGCTTGCTTTCCCAGGACCCCAATGTAAACAATTGCTGCTTGCAGAGATTGTAAGGATCAGAGTTTGCTTTTAAAGGCTCAAAGGAACATAAAACTCAGGAGACCAGACCTCTCAACATGAACACTGCATTTGATAACGTACCTTTTCACAGGAAACCAATGTTTTTAAAAGAGTCATAAACCACTTAATCTGACGGTTTTATAGCCTATGCTGTCCAGGCCTTCGCCAGATACTAAGGAAATCATCTACAGCTCAACAGTACCTCCTAGCGGATACCTACGGAATGTGTTTTCAGTACGTAGGATGACTTTTAATTTGTTCTAAATATTAAGTTTCTTTCAGCTTATCCTGGATCCTAAGGACACTGAAAATCATCCCCCTTATCACCAACCATGGTTTGCTGCATGTTCTGCTGTTCTAATCTTGATCTAAATGTGAATGCATGTATTATAATTATGTATAAGAAATGTTATATTCATGAGTGTTATTGGAGTAATGGTATAAATGCATGATCACCATATATTAGCCAAGTCATTTAATTTAGTTAGATTTTATATTGAGCATTTATCTTATAAGAACTGACTGTTGATTTTTCCCTCTGAAAATTCATGGGATGGTGTCTCCATTTGGTTGGCTGCTCTCAAACAAAGAAATGTTTTCACATTGGATAACAGCCATTTCAAACTGATTCTGAAAGAGTAGATTGGTCGTTTGACGACTGACCTCATCAGTTTTACGACCCGGCGAGGTAACTTTAAAAGACAGAAGTTAGATTTGAGTCAAGAGGAAAAACAGTAAACAGTTGAGACACAGTACAGTTAAGAGTTTTAAAAAAGTCAGAGATCAGACAACAGGCAGGAAGATTAGCTAGAAATAGAATTAAGAATTAGAGGAACTAAATTAAGATTAAAGAAGCAGAATAGTAATCTAGATCTCAGAAGATTTTATTCCACCGTTTCAAGGCCCTGTGAAGTTTTATTTATTTTATTCTCTGTGTGTTTGTCAAATCTTTTCTTATATTCTGGAAACTGAGGAGAAACCATTTTTCTTTAGAGCTCGTCCCTTTTTAGAGAATCAAATTCTCAAACTTTTTCCTTCACCTCAGAAGCCATTCTTATCCTAGTAAATGTTTTTCTAACACTTTTTTTAATGACTTTTCACGCCATTAAAGTGGACCTTTAATTTGCCTAGTTAAAGAGAACAGAGACTGAGAAGATTTTCCTTCAGTTTTGGGTCTATCCCGCTACAAGAGACCCCAAATTTGGATTCTTTTCCCAAGGACTTTTCACGCCGCCCTGAGACAAAACCACCCACGGCTGCAAATGTCTCTTTGAAGGGCCACCCAGCTAAGTTATCGCCCCACGGCTGTGAGTGAGGAAAGCAGCCGCTTCCTCCCGACGTCCGAGCTTCAAAAAAAAAAACCCAGCGGTACCGACCAGCGGGATTTGGACCTACGGCCGTGTGTGAGTGAGACTTATTCCTCCTATTTCTGGGTTAAAACGTGATGTCCTAACAATTAAATTACAATTGAATATCGCCCGTATTTCAGGGCTCAATTAGTCTCAGCCACAGGATAGAACTGTAAACTGAATGAAAACTTTCAGTCATTTTTAAGTAACTGCCCTTAAATTTTGTAGATTAATTCAGGAGTCATTTTTAGATAATTAGCTTATGAATTTTCCTCATAAAATTGCAACGTTTTGTTAAAACATTCCAGTCTCATTTACTGTTGAAACATAAGTCTAGTACTCCTTGGTTCTGCAGAGGTGTAATGCTGGATTTTATGTTCAGGAACTCAATATCAGTTGATGTGATATTTTACGCTGTCATCATCTGAATCTGTTTATTCATCATTTGAACGCCATGTCGTGTAACCTGCATGATTTTAATAAACGAGTGAATGAGAGCAGTTGAAGCGTTTTCCTTTCGCATATACAGGTTTCCTAATCACGGCAGGACAAAAACTCACTGAAACTTTGAGACTGATTCATTAAGTAATTTAAGGTACAAAATTAATTGAAATTAAAGTTAATCTTATTGTCCGTTAGGACTGGTGCCCCTTTTACGAGTGCTTTTATTTAATTTAGCGGGTGTAGAAGTGACGGTTCAACTCCGCCCCTTTCACACCCACTATTAAATATAATAAATAATTCCTGTACCTTATGACAAAATAATTTTATAGGCTCTTCATCCTACATTATTAATGGTGACCCGTTTGTGAGGCCTCTGTAATTGGGAAACGTATATGCAAAAAGAAAATTCATTGAAATAATAATTTTTTCCTGCAAATGTTGATCCACTATTTGGCGCGTCTGTGTGTTTGTTTGAGACTGAGGCCTGCATCTCTCCTCCTGCCTGTGTGTATCTGCTGTGTTGCTTACCTAACCTCCCGCTGAGGAGGCTGACTGATAGCAAAGGGGGGGTGAGTGATTCGCCCACTAAAAAGTCAACAGTTTTTGATGCATGCAAAGAAGTTTAAACAGTAGTGTAACGTCGGGGCCATTTTAAGGGAGCCAGGGATTTCCCAGCATGCTTTGCCAGTTTGAAACGTTACTGTGTGTGTTAAATGTGTTACTTCTGAGTTATACTGCTGTGTCATTATAACTGCATTATAATGGCCCAGCAGTGTTTAGCAGGATTAGGGCAAGATGTATCATGTGTGTGTAACCGTGATGTAAACAGAGGTCTGTGAGAATGACCTCCGCTCCTGTCTGTGCTGAGAAGCAGGTTGGGGGTTGGGGTGTGTGAAAAATAAATCAGGTTGATCACAGCCATCTGCTCCATTGTCTTTGTGTGAACCCTGCAAACGTCACACTGGTGTCAGAAGTGGGATATGGAGCAAGATGAGGATCCAGGCGGAGGTACAGCGGCCGGAGCGATTCATCGCTCAGCCGGGAACGGAGTATAGAGCAGAGACGCCGGCCCCTGGAGAGCTTCGCTGCGATAGACGGAGCAGAGCAAACCAGCCCCGTTTCCCGCCCTTTTCAGGGCAGGACGGGCTGGCGATTCCAGAGCGATTAGGAGCGGCAATCTACCGGGAGATGACCGTCCCATCCATCCAGCAGCGGGCCAAGATTCCCCGCTACAACGGCGAGAACCTGTTGGATGACCGCCTGGCCCAGGTCGAGTTGGCTGCCGCGCTGATCATCAGAGGAAACCACCGTGCTGAGAGCGAGTGGAGGAGGAGCTACGGCAGATCACAGCAGCGCGTGCACGAAGGAAACAGCCGTGGCGACGCGAGGAAGGACGGCTTTCGCTGCACAGTGCCAGGGTACATGGCATGGTACCGCCCCGCACACAGCGCACGACAAACTGGCCCCTCGCCGACGCTAAATTAGAGCGAGGTGGCATGGACGGAAAAAAAGCCGCCTCCTGCAGATGCCCCCGGCAGATGACGTCACAGAGGCGCAGGAGCGACGCAGCGGAGCGAGCAGGACGAAGATGCGGCCACTTTCCAGGCGCGGCAAAGGCTGGACGCATGGATGCGGGCCAGCGGCCGCCTGGGAGAACTGGCAGCGGTGGGAGTCGGCCGGAGCGGGCCTGGGACTCCCGCTGCCAGGGAAGGGACTGTGCGTGGTCCTACAGAGGCTGTCAGATGTGTCCATCCGCCCGCTGATGGCCAAACCGGAACCCTACCCCAACCAGATGCTCTGACCGAGACTCAGATGGCCCGTGCATGCCGCCCTGGCACCGGGCTGACTCGCGTTGGATTTCTGAAAGTGGACTTTGAATTTTCTGGGGACAGAAACCAGTCCAGGGGGGGGGGCAGTGTAACGTCGGGGCCATTTTAAGGGAGCCAGGGATTTCCCAGCATGCTTTGCCAGTTTGAAACGTTACTGTGTGTGTTAAATGTGTTACTTCTGAGTTATACTGCTGTGTCATTATAACTGCATTATAATGGCCCAGCAGTGTTTAGCAGGATTAGGGCAAGATGTATCATGTGTGTGTAACCGTGATGTAAACAGAGGTCTGTGAGAATGACCTCCGCTCCTGTCTGTGCTGAGAAGCAGGTTGGGGGTTGGGGTGTGTGAAAAATAAATCAGGTTGATCACAGCCATCTGCTCCATTGTCTTTGTGTGAACCCTGCAAACGTCACAGTATTATTATATGCTGGATTAAGAAACAAAGGCCTAGAGCGACAGAAACGCGAAGAAAACCGTCCTGTCTCTCGCCAGTTTAACCTTTCGGCGATTATCCCGAAAGGAGTAATTAAACTGGCCAGTTCTGTAATTTAATTACCCAAGCGTGGTGACGTCAGATTAAGCTGGACGCGGTTTGATCTGGTCACTGAATAAACCGCTGGGGAAAGTAGCGCTAAGCTATACCCGAAATTAAAGGGGTTACATTATTTGTGAAAGTTGGAGATTAAACTCTCATTTTGGAAAGCAAGGCGTGGCGTTGTCGCTGAGACTCGCGCCCACGTCGTGTCACGTGAACACGCAGTCGCGTGACCGAAAGGCGTGCACGAAAAACTGCGCATGAGCAGAATAAGCGTGCAGACGCCATCTTGAAGGCGCTAAGAGGGAGTCACCCTAGCCGCCATTTTGAGTGAGACCGATAGACCCGCCCAGAGCGACGTCACCAGTGTCTCCTCCCCCTGGGAGGGCAGAGACAACTGCCTCCATCGTGTGGTCAACTATAGGAGTTGCATTTCTTGCATGAATGCACACTCGGATTAAAGCAGAGCAAATCTATTAAGCTGATTTATAATCAAACAGAGCTTCCAAATTGACTTTAAATCAATCCGAATTATCCGGAACAATCTAAATTTAAACCCAATTCAAAGTTTTATCCCAAGAACCAAAAGGAAAAGGAAACTTGTGTGTTTGAAGTTTGTTCTCATTGGTGGAAGAGCTTTTGACTGCATACATACACACTGAAAGAACATAGAAGCATAGACTTTGTATTTACTCACATATGTTAACCACATATTTTAATCTTTTTAGTTAAAAGCATATATTCACACATCTTATGCTAAAAGTCTGCAAACTTTTGAAGCTATATATATGTGTTTTGTTTTAAAGATCACTTTGTGCAATTTCTTTCACAGGAAGCCATTCAACTTAGGGACTCAAATAAATGACAATGTTCATTTAAACTCAAGTTAATGTTACTCCTGTGCATGTTGGTAAAGAATTTAGTGATTTACTAAATATTTAACCAAAATTCTCCAAAATTAGGAAACCACATCCAGCAATTAACACTTGAAAGCTTTAGCTTATTTACAGTCAGTGTTGCTTTTGATTCATATTTCCTCCCCAGGAGAAGGAAAACATTTAAACAACTCACTATTTCTCACCAGGATTTGAAATAAGTCAAAAGGTGAAAACTTTGACTAGTCTGTAAAACATTTTAATTTTTCTCCTCTTTTAAATAATCATTAACTTTAATCCTAAGGAAGCCTTAGTGACAATACGCAAAGACAATTCATTTGTTTCCTAACTTGTAAATATTAAAACATTGAAAGGCTTTAAATGAAGATAAGCTTTAACAAATAGAACAAAGCCAGTTCTAACTTTAAAACAAAGTGAAGACTTATACTGTAACCCTAAAGCCTTAAAGCATTTAACCTTTTCTATTTTTGTTGCTTTCTTTTTCTTTTGTAAATAAAATCATTACTTTCAAGTGAGATTCAACAAAAAATTCACAACCTAGTTGAGGACTATTCCAAAACTACACTTTGATAACTGAACTGAAAGAAGTCAATCAACACAATTTTTTTTTTTTGCTTTTGTCTTGTGAAATACAAATCAAAATACAGTGTCAACAAATAAACTAACACCTATTCCACATTTCTAAAGAATTCCAAAATATTTGCTTTCCTTCTTACAAGCCTGGAAGTTGAAACAAACTCCAAAAAGAAGCTTGTAATTACCCTCACTGTAAAACGACACTCAAGGTTAACTCTTGACACACAACTTTAGCTATAATCAACGAATTGATTTCAAGCTAAGCGTTACACAAACGGTCAAACATGTCGAATCCACTTGACGAATTAAATGACCTTCAAGCAATATTGGAAGAGTTGGCTTCCGACCTTATACCCGGTTTCTCCAAACAAGTTCGGGATACTCTACCAAAAGATTTGAAGCAAATCACGGAAAAACTTTCGGATGAATGCGAAGCTAACCCACCGAAAGCAAAGGAAATCCCCGGTGTGTTAGGAAAGTTTGCACTAGCATTAGTTGCAAGGCTAAAACAAGCCGAAACCCAAGTACTCTACGCCGAAAAGGAACTGGTGAAACAACAAACAACCATCCTTTCTCTTCAGGAAGAGAACAACTCCCTTGTGAAAAAGCAGGAACAAGCTCGCATAGAGAAAGAAGACACCCAAGCTACGCTCGATCAGA